>CM054182.1:77768378-82913378 GCA_028829895.1 Sinotaia quadrata
TGGGTCATGGTGTATTGTAAATATCACATGACAGAGGTGATAACTTAGAGCCACTCTATGGGTCAAGGGGTGTTGTGGATATCACATGACAGAGGTGATAACTTTGGGCCAACCTATGCTTTGACAAAGAAGAAGGAATGCAGTCTAAATTAAAGATTGGTAAAATTCTGTATGCTTGAATGAGTCTAAAAAGACTTTGAAAAAAAGAGTGAATGATTCTGTGTAAAAATTCTAGAATCATCAATACACTGTGTTTTTTTACCATTTGTTTTTGCAGAATCTAAAGGTATGATAATTAGCTCCAGTAGTAGGTATAAATGATATAATTTTAAAAACCTTTTGTGTATGTTCTATGATGCTATGTAAAAAAATAATTTAATTTAATTTAAATGTTTTAATTTTGAATTGTTTTCATGTAGTGGACTTTGTGATCAGATAAATTTTGCCTCTGATACTGGCCCAGTTGTAGAGTTTTGTTTGGTTGTTGTTGCTGTTATCTTCATTGTGGGTACCTTTCATTCTTTGCTTCATTTGTTTTTCAACCCTTCATGTTTACTTTAGGGCGACCATGGGCTTGACACATTGCTGAATCTAGCCATGCCTGAAGCTTGCTGGAGGTGAGCTGGGAAAATCGTCAATATCAACACATCATTTATTCTCTTTGCTGCATGGATGGGGTCAACAGATGGTGCAATAAGCTAAGTGTTACCCATGTACATTAGTATCACAGAGTGTGTACTCTATTTGTGCCAAAATATTAAAGGAAGAACTGTAAAGGAATGATAAACATTTTTCAGAAAAATAATAGATAGGAAGTTTGACTCTGAGATAGGGATTTAAATTTAACTGACGTAAAGTTTGATTTGATTGTTTTCTCTATTTTCTTTTCTAAATTCTTAATTAATTTTTCACATTTCTTCCTGTCTTTCCTTATCATCCTTATTTTGTAAATTTTATCTTGTAATGTGTGTACTGCCCCTGTTCTGTTCTGTATTTTCGTGAGGTATATTCAATGGGGGCTCGTACAGCAACCGGAAGTGTTGACCCCAAATTGTTGTGTTGTCCTACATTATTAATTAGTTTAGGGCGACCATCACATGTCAAATGATGAAACCGGTATAGTGCAAAATTTAAACAGTGACATTTGTTTTATGTGAAATAACCAGCATGGTGCAAATATAAAAAGAGATATTAGATTTAATGAGAACGTGAAATAACAGGGATAGTGCTAAACATGAATAAAGTCATTTATTTTAATGAGGACGTGAAATAACAGGGATAGTGCTAAACATGAATAAAGTCATTTATTTTAATGAGGACGTGAAATAAGCGGAATAGTGAAAATATGTCTCCCATCTATACACCCTCCTTTTTGTACATATTCCGCCTAAACATGACTCCCGTCTATACACCCTCCATTTGTACGTATTCCGCCTATACATGACTCCCATCTATACACCCTCCATCTGTACGTATTCCGCCTATACATGACTCCCGTCTATACACCCTCCATTTGTACGTATTCCGCCTATACATGACTCCCATCTATACACCCTCCATCTGTATGTATTCCGCCTAAACATGACTCCCGTCTATACACCCTCCATTTGTACGTATTCCGCCTATACATGACTCCCGTCTATACACCCTCCATTTGTACGTATTCCGCCTATACATGACTCCCCGTCCGTGCATCTCTCACGTATACATGTCTCTCGTCTGTATGTTTCCGCCTATAAACGTCTCTCATCTGTATGTCTTTGCCATAAATGTCTCCCATCTACTCACTCACCATATCACTCTCCACCTCCAGTTTAAAATTCTCATCCTCCTGTTCACATCTACTCACTCACCAAATTACTCTTTACCTCCAGCTTAAATAAATAGAAAATTCTGAACCTCCTGTTCACATATTCAGCAACCTTCAATCTATATTTTCATGCATGATAATTAAATCATGGAACTTGCTATAAAGCTATAATATACAGGTACATTTCGAAAATGTTACTAGTAACATTATACATTTTACTATATCCGTTAAAGGGCGGATTGAAATTTCATCAACGTACATCTAAATCGCTATGACAGACCTCGTCTATTTCCAACCGTTCAATACAATCCCTTGGAATTCGATATAACGAACTGAGCAGCATAACACACATTTCTGACATTTCAGACGCCATCGTGCTAATTTATAATTGATTTCTGACGTCATCACGCTCAAATATAATTGCGTTTGATTTCCGACGTCATCACGCTAAAATATAATTACGGTTGAATTCAGATGTCATCATTGTAAAATATAATTACGTTTGACTTCAGACGTCATCATGCTAAATTATAATTACGTTTAACTTCAGACGTCAACATGCTAAACTATAATTACATTTGACCGCAGATGTCTTCATGCTAAAATACAATTGCGTTTGACTTTAGACATCATGCTAGAGTATAATTGCGTTTGACTTAAGATGTCATCCTGCTAACGTATAATTACGTTTGATTTCAGACATCATCATGCTAATATATACTTATGTTTGACTTCAGAGTCATGCTAATAAATAATTATGTTTGATTTCAGAAGCCATCTCGTTAATGTATAATTAAATTTAACTTAAAACATCATCATGCTAAAATACATTTGCATTTGACTTCAGATGCCATCATAATAACATATGATTACATTTTGACTTCAGACGTCATCATGCTAAAATATAATTATGTGGAAGACTAGTTCTATGTTCAGCGCTTTTAGTTCTGTTTGATAAGTAGGCCAGTCCCTGTTGGCAAATTAGGTCTTTTATATGGATTTGGACCCCTATATGGCATTTCATTAACTGGTCTCTTCTTCCAGTATCACTGCAAATTAAATATATTCGATATAATAAACAGTTATCTGAAGTATATTATTGCATTTTCTATTCTAGATAATGCTGCAGTAGAGCAGTCTAAATACTTCAGATCCAAGACTAACAGCAGATTCAAGTCTCAAGATATTCTACAGAAGAGGTGAACCAGAGTTCGTCAGATCCAAGATGTTGTAGAATAGAACCAAGCCAATCTACATCTAGGCCAATCCAATCTACTACAGAGACAAGCTATAATACTCTAACAAAGCCAGGCCGATCTACAACAGAATCAAAGCATATCACATCAACAAAACCACGCTATTCAACAGCGGGACCAAGAAATAACTCACCAAAGTCCAGTCTATATTCTGCTGGGTCAGGCCTTGCTATAGCAGTATCATTGCAAACTTTAGAAGATAAAGGCATTCCAACCAACAGGCCAAGACAAATAACAAAGACATTTTCAATCCAGTCCCTGCTCCTTTAACCAAATCAGATCAGACCATGTCATGCTTACAAAAGTCTACGAAAACTGTCTTCAGCGCATGTGTGGTGGTGATATTTATATCTTCTCTCATCGCAGTTCTTGCTATTTATCTCTCGTTTGCAGGTAAATAGATGTAATACTAATAATATAGTACTACAGGTAAATAGATGTAATACTAATAATATAGTAATGTTTGCTATTTGTGGGGTTTTCACAAACACATGAGTGAAACTAGAAAGCAGGCCAGCAAACAAACCCATATTACATATTTCATTTAAGTTCACTTATAGTTGTATTAAACTGAGCAATACGGTAAAATTATCAGAGAACAGAATGGAATGGAGGAAACTAATTGTCAGGTCATCAGTGGTGCCCCAACGGTCAACAAGACTAAGGGATGGGTAGATAGATATATATATAGATAGATAAATAGATAGATAGATAGATAGATAGATAGATGCATTCATTTAAATATTCGTTTGTTACAGACGATCTTTGTTGCAAAGGTCTATCACGAATCACTTATATATTACTTCGATAGTCTCCCCTTTTCTTCAGTCGTTTCCCCTCTATTATTTTTATTGCCATTTATAGTCAACATAATCGTCGTCAGCGGCATTAGAAGCATCTTGATATGCTTCATTTTCTTTGGTGTCACGTGACAGCCATCATTCAACGGTATGTCTCTTGTCTTTCGTGCCAGACATTAACATCTTCATCCGATAGTATATCTCTTGTCTTTCGTGCCAGACATTAATGTCTTCATCCGATAGTATGTATTTTATCGTTCATGCCAGACATTAATGTCTTCATTCGATAGTGTATATGTTGTCTTTCAGGCAAGACATTAATGTATGTAGTCTATCATGCCAGCATTAATGCCATCGTCTGAAAGTATGTATGTTGTCTTTCATGCCAGAAAACAATGTATTCATCCGATAGTATGTATGTTGTCTTTCATGCCAGAAAACAATGTATTCATCCGATAATATGGATGTTGTCTTTCATGCCAGAAATTAACGTCATCGTCTGAGAGTATTTGTGTTGTCCTTTATACCAAATATTAATGTCCTCATTCGTTAGTATGCATGTTGTCATTCACGCCCAACATTAACACCTTCAAACGATAGTTGTCATTCACGCCCTACATTAACACCTTCAAACGATAGTTGTCATTCACGCCCAACATTAACGCCTTTATACGATAGTTGTCTTTCACGCCCAACATTAACACCTTCAAACGATAGTTGTCATTCACGCCCAACATTAACACCTTCAAACGATAGTTGTCATTCACGCCCAACATTAACACCTTCAAACGATAGTTGTCATTCACGCCCAACATTAACACCTTCAAACGATAGTTGTCTTTCATCCTGACATTATCTTTATCGTGTTTGTCTTTTTCCTTCACGCCAAACATCATCTTCGTCGAAGTGGTATGTCTGTCAGGAAGTGCATTCATCTAGTAGTAGTATATCTGTGTTTCTTCGTCCAGCAGTATGTCTCTTGTCTTTATTCTAGTGTCACGCTACAGTCTTCGTCCAGTTGTATGTCTCTTGTCTTTATTCTAGTGTCACGCTACAGTCTTCGTCCATTGGTGTGTTTCTTGTCTTTATTTTAGTGTCACAATACAGTCCTCGTCCAATAGTGTGTCCGTTGTATTTCACAATACAGTCTTCGTCCAATAGTGTGTCTGTTGTATTTTACAATACAGTCCTCGCCCAGTAGTATGTCTGCTATAAGTCACTCTATAGTTCCAATCCAATTGTATACATATTACATTTCATGCCAAACAACATCCCCATCAAATGGTAATTTATAGTGTTTCATAACAGACAGTGTCTTCATACAATTATATTAATGATTTATTTAAGGCCAGCACCTTTATCCAGAGTATGATGGATGTCTGTAGTGCCATCACCTTTATCCAGAGTATGATGGATGTCTGTAGTGCCATCACCTTTATCCAGAGTATGATTGATGTCAGTAGTGCCAACTATTTTTATCCAATGGTATGTATGCTGTCTCTAATGTCAGCACCTACATTCAATGGTTTGTCTATTGTCTTTCATGCCATTTGTTCATCCAGACTGTCTGCTCTCTTTGATGGCCAGGCATCTTGTTCATCTTGACTGTCTGCTCTCTTTGATGGCCAGGCATCTTGTTCATTTAGACTGTCTGCTCTCTTTGATGGCCAGGCATCTTGTTCATCCAGACTGTCTGCTCTCTTTGATGGCCAGGCATCTTGTTCATCCAGACTGTCTACTCTCTTTGATGGCCAGGCATCTTGTTCATCTAGACTGTCTGCTCTCTTAGGTGGTCAGAAAGCGCCCTTACAAGTTACTTCGTAAATTATTTCCGGAAATGACTGAAGTTACTCAGGTGTGCACCGAATGTAGTTAAGGGTAGGTCATCATCAGTACGAGAGCAAGTCTTAGCAAATGAAAATTTGGATTATAAACATTATTTTCATTTTACCCACTGGTGTTACCTCATTCAAATTAATTCTAGTGCAATTACGAAAATAGCATATACAGTATTGACTAAGAGCATACAAGAAACAAATTAAAATCTTCCTAATTTGCATTATTAATATAATTTTCTTGATTTTAAATCAGATCAATATCCAAATAACTAACTTTATTAAAAACAATATATTTTTTTCTAAATACATATGTATTGGGCACATTTTCTTTAGTATTTTAGTTATAGATTATGAATTAAAAAAAAATACAGTTACATATATTGTTAGAATTATGACTATATTTTGTTAGCTCCAGCAATATATGAATTCTGAATTTTTAAACTTTTGAATAATAAGAGTGAAGTTGTATGTTTAGAGTGTCATTTGACTTGTCATTATTTAAACCGTTTTTGACTTGTTTTGTTTCATGAGTCTACATCATTATGCTTGAATAAATAAGTTTTCCCTCTTCAAACATTCTTATTCATTTTGTGTTACCTCTGACCTTTTGTCTTTCACGCACTTTGCCTTTATTTGTGATATATGACGTCAGGACTATGTTTATTTGCGAACATATGACGTCATGAACATGTTAACTTGTGATCCTATGATGTCATGAACATGTTTATTTCGTTTACAGATAAAGTGCGAGAAGACTGGTGTCCAGCAGTGAGAAGGAAAACCTCAAACAGCGCAGAAGGTAAAGCGTGACAGATACAAATGCGAGCTTAAAGATTGATCATACTTGTACAATGGTAAGTGTTGACTGAGCGTACTTGTACAATGGTAAGTGCTGACTGAGCGTACTTGTACAATGGTAAGTGTTGATTGAGCGTACTTGTAAAGTGGTGAGTGTTGATTGAGGGAACTTGTAAAGGGGTAAGTGTTCATTGAGCGTACTTGTAAAGTGGTAAATGTTGATTGAGGTACTTGTACAATGGTAAATGTGGGTTGAGCGTACTTATACAATGGTAAGTTTTGAGTGAAAGTACTTGTACAAAAGTAAGTGTTGACAAGTGTTGACTGTACAATGGTAAATGTGGGTTGAGCATACTTGTACAATGGTAAGTGTTGCGTGAGAGAACTTGTACTGTGGTAAGTGTTCATTGTGCTTACTTGTATAATTCTAAAGTTCCAGTCGAACGATCTTTCACTACGTTCAAGAACCGGATGTAGTTTTTGTTGCAATGGTAAATGCCGGTTGAGCATACAATTACTATGCTGTGAAGTGCCATTTGTTATTTGTCTTGTAGTGGATTAGATGTTATTAATTTGTACCCGAAATGTGCGATTTTGGAGGAAGTTTTTTTTTTTTATATAGTTGTAAATGTTTCCTCTAATCGCCATTTGGAGCATTTTGATGAGTACTGTTGGGTGCCAAACTATGTCAAAGGCTTTTGAGATGTCAATGAAGAATGCAATTGTTTCATTTGCAATCTGTCTATCATGATGTTATCTGTTAGTCTGTTTGTGGCATCTGTGGTGGATCTTTTGGGTCTGAACCCGTGTTGTTTTGGAAGGAACAGGTTTTTTTGTTTCTATGTGGTGTGTCAGTCTCTTGTTTACTATTGTTTCTAGTATTTTTGCTAGAGTTGGAAGTAGGGAGATTGGTCTGTATGAGTTAGATTGTGTGTGATCTTTGTCTGGTTTTGATACAGGTATTATACTAGCTTGTTGCCAGTGTGCTGGTATTTATTGGTTTGCCATATTGTGTTGTATAGTTATGTTAGGTTTGTTAATATGTTGTCTGATAGTCTTCTGAGGAACTGATATGATATTTTGTCTTGTCCTGGCGCTGTTTGTCTTGGTTTTAATTGTGTGTTTTACCACCCCAGCCCTAACAGAAATCACAGGCCCCGTTACCTCAATCACATTGCCAATACAAGCAAACATCACACAAATCACCCCCATTCCCCCCCCCCCCAATTACACTCTCAACTCCGTAGCAGCCGATTTCCACCCCTTAGCAACCGATTTCCATCCATTACACCAACAAACCACACACCAAACTACCGGACACGTAAAACCCTTCTAACCATCCCCACCTACACAATCAATACACTATACCCACTCTATAAAATTAATATCTACCAAACACGTATAATCCTTATAACCACCCCCAACTACACAATCAATACACTATACCCACTCTATAAAATTAATATCTACCAAATTCAAAAATAAAAAATCCAATCACACATAAATAACAAAAAAGCACCACTTCCCACCCGAACAACAAACAAAGATCTTCTAACAAAAAAAAAGTTAACATCGACAACATAAACCAAGCATACACATCTACCAACTACTCCCTAGACCCAGTTGAAACAACTATCACACAAACAACATTAACAATAAAAAAACAATCACCAATACAGAAGACCACAACTATAAATTCGAGGAAATAATAGAACCCTCATTTCTCCCCCTACCCACACCACCTCACAGACGAATGATATTCCCAAGACAACTAGCTATCAGATACAGACCACCAAAACTAAAGACAATAAATACATTTTCAGACATTACCCTCAAAACAACTACACACACACATCATCTAAATACAAATTCCAAATATTACCTTCACAATGGCTACCAACACACAAAAAACTACTCGTCCAAACATGCAAACAGAACAACTAAAAATAATATCATGGAGTTGCAATGGAATAGGGAAAAAAAACCAACACACATCCACAACATTATGAAAGAACACAAACCAGACATAACATGCTTACAAGAAACCAAAATTCCAGAAATAAACATATAAATATACTACAATATACATCAGTCCAAGTAGATTGGTAACTAAATATATAGACTACTCATTGGTAACTAAAAATATACACTACCTTATTCATTGTTGACTAAATATATGCACTACCTTATTCATTGTTGACTAAATATATGCACTACCTTATTCATTGTTGACTAAATATATGCACTACCTTAGTTATTGTTGACTAAATATATGCACTACCTTATTCATTGTTGACTAAATATATGCACTACCTTAGTTATTGTTGACTAAATATATGCACTACCTTATTTATTGTTGACTAAATATATGCACTACCTTATTTATTGTTGACTAAATATATGCACTACCTTATTTATTGTTGACTAAATATATGCACTACCTTATTTATTGGTAACTAAATATATAAATACCTCATTCATTGGTAACTAAATATATAAACTACCTCATTCATTGGTAACTAAACATATAAACTACCCTATTCATGGTAACTAAATATATAAACTACCTTATTCATTGGTAACTAAATATATAAATACCTCATTCATTGGTAACTAAATATATAAACTACCTTATTCATGGTAACTAAATATATAAACTACCTTATTCATGGTAACTAAATATATAAACTACCTTATTCATGGTAACTAAATATATAAACTACCTTATTCATGGTAACTAAATATATAAACTACCTTATTCATGATAACTAAATATATAAACTACCTTATTCATGGTAACTAAATATATAAACTACCTTATTCATGGTAACTAAATATATAAACTACCTTATTCATGGTAACTAAATATATAAACTACTGTATTCATTGGTATAATATATAAATTACCGTATTCATTGATAATTATAATTAATATATAAACTATCGTATTCTTTGGTAAGTAAATGCTTAACTCCCTTACGCATTACCATCATAATCTGTAGCAGCTAACTAAGTAAACTAAACTGCTCAACGGTGATTTAATATACACTCTATCATTAACTGTGATAATCCAATTTATACAGACTGAAATACTATACAACTCATTATATTACTTCAAAATATCTTGTGGTAATTCAATATACAAACTGTTATACCTCGTTGCAACTCAGTACATAAACTACCATAAGTCACACTAACTAAACAAACTACCATACTTAGTGGAAGCTAAATTCATAAACTAAAATAGTACCTAACTTAATGGCAACTAGATTTATAAACTAGAATAATTAATGGTAAATAAATATATAAACTAATATTCATATTGATAGCAAAATACATTAAGTTCTTGCTAAAGGACAGTGAACATAAGCACAATGACGATTTGCATACTTAAACAAAGGAGTTCTAAAAACGTCACTCTTTGAAAAACCTGTCAGTATATTGCACTTACAGAACGCGACTTGATATGCTCCATTGGCCTTGACATCAAATGGACTCCAGAAATGAACAGTTCACTTAGCAATGACTTCAACAACACATCATGTCTCGTTCAGGAACTGGTTAGTGCCAATTGTGATTCTTTGCTGTTCGTATGGAATGTTAACACGTTTAGTAACTACACACAAGTGTATCCAATAGTCACGATGTTAACATCACAGAATTATACTTCCTCTCTGTCTGTTCGAATTTCATGACAGCATGATTAAGAAGAGTTTTGTTTTTAGTGCTAAGAGTATATTTGGAAGTATGTTATTTTTTAATTATGAAACAAATTAATATAAATCAAGAAACGTTCATATTATCAAGAAACAACCCCATCTACTCAGTCGACAATACGAACGTCAAAACAAATAATACGACAAACGAAAATCTACAATAAAAAGCAAACCAAAACAAGTCAGATCAGACCAGACAATACAAGACCAAAACAAATAAACCCCATACAAAATTAACTCCAAGCAAATTTAGAATGAGTTAAAGTCACTAAACTAAAAACTGACAACAAACTCATACACAACAAAATATAGGATGATCGTTGACGTTATTCAAAAGTGACACACCTCGATGTCTAAATGTGATGACAAGACATTCAAACTCATCTGTGACACCACGATGTCTAAATATAATGACAAGACATTCAAACTCATCTGTCACACCACGATGTCTAAATATAATGACAAGATATTCAAACTCATCTGTGACACCACGATGTGTAAATATAATGACAAGACATTCAAACTCATCTGTCACACCACGATGTCTAAATATAATGACAAGACATTCAAACTCATCTGTCGCACCACGATGTGTAAATATAATGACAAGACATTCAAACTCATCTGTCACACCACGATGTCTAAATATAATGACAAGACATTCAAACTCATCTGTGACACCACGATGTGTAAATATAATGACAAGACATTCAAACTCATCTGTCACACTACGATGTCTAAATATAATGACAAGACATTCAAACTCATCTGTCGCACCACGATGTGTAAATATAATGACAAGACATTCAAACTCATCTGTCACACTACGATGTCTAAATATAATGACAAGACATTCAAACTCATCTGTCGCACCACGATGTGTAAATATAATGACAAGACATTCAAACTCATCTGTCACACCACGATGTGTAAATGTGATGAGAAGACATTCAAACTCATCTGTCACACCACGATGTTTAAATGTAATGACAAATCATTCAAATGCATCTATGGCATGTTTGACAAAATGTTTGGCTTCAAAAATTACAGATTAACAGTTGATTTGACAACAAGTCAAACATGTTTTTTTTATGTAATATGTCTGGATTTTTTTTATAAAAAGCAATGCTTTGACGGGAAATAATCATTTTGACTATATATTCGTACTTGCAGTAGGATCACATTTCAATTGTTTAGTACTAAAATGCTTGTGTAAGAGAAGTTTTGATTTCAGAATGCGAGGCATATTTTTATTTTATTTTAACAGGTGGACGCAATTTTCAAGGAGTACAATCCAATGAAAGGATTCAACTACACACTAGTGACTCAGCTGATGTAAATATACATTTCCGTTCTCTGCAAATGTTATTACACATCAAATATCGACTTTTACTATGTGTATTTATACTGATGTAAATATACATTTCCGTTCTCTGCAAATGTTATTACACATCAAATATCGACTTTTACTATGTGTATTTATACTGATGTAAATATACATTTCTGTTCTCTGCAAATGTTATTACACTTATCAAATATCGACAACAGTATTAGAGCTCTGTATCTGAATTGACATCAATATCAGAACGTGTGTATTGGACCTGATACCAATATTTTACTATGTTTATTTATATTGATGTGAATATCAGGCGGTGTGTACATGTGTTTATATCAGTCTTACAGAATGTACATTTATGTTTATATCAACACTGCAGCTTGCACCTATATCAATACTATAGCTTGTGTATTTGTATCTATATCAATACAATAGCTTGTGTATTTGTATCTATATCAATACAATAGCTTGTGTATTTGTATCTATATCAATACTATAGCTTGTGTATTTGTATCTATATCAATACTATAGCTTGTGTATTTGTATCTATATCAATACTATAGCTTGTGTATTTGTATCTATATCAATTCTATAGCTTGTGTATTTGTATCTATATCAATACTATAGCTTGTGTATTTGTATCTATATCAATACTATAGCTTGTGTATTTGTATTGATATTAATATTATAACTTGTCTGTTTGTATTGATATTAATATTATAGTTTGTGTATTTGTATTAATATTAATATTAGAGCAGTTGTATTGATATTAATATTATAACATTTGTATTTGTATTGATATTAATAATATAACTTGTGTATTGATATTAATTGTAGAGAAGACGACCACACTTTACGGACGGTTAAATAAAATTCAAATCTGGTAAACATGATTGTAGAGAGGAAAACCACACTTTACAGGCGATGAAATAAAATACAAATCTGGTATACATGAATTGTAGAGAAGGCGACCACACTTTACGGGCGATTAAATAAAATACAAATCTGGTAAACATGAATTGTAGAGAAGAAAACCACACTATACGATTAAATAAAATACAAATCTGATAAACATGATTGTAGAGAGGAAAACCACACTATACGGGCGGAATACGAGCTGTACTTCACCAATCACGAGGTTCCCCTGGAACTACAAAAGGAATTCGACAAGGGTGTGAGCTTTGTTCTGAGCTCAAAGAAAAACAAAATCATATCTAAGATTTTTAATTGGTCGCTGAACTGCAATGCTACTACTACAAATGCTACTACTACAGCATCGCCACCTCTCTGTCAACAACCTCTGCCACCTAAACCTCTACCAGGTATGTTAAATCTGCGCCAGATAATAAATCATATGCCAGGTATGTAAAACATATTTCAGGTATGTAAAATCTGCGCTAGGTATATAACACCTAAATCATGTATATAAAACATATGTCAGGTATATAAAACATATGTCAGGTTTGTAAAATCCACTCCAGATGTATAAAATGTTAAAAGAAACTGAATCGCAAGCAAGAGTAAATTATATTTCGAAATCTATAGCAATGGACGGGAACCATAATCTTAAGACTTTTCATAACTACAATCTTCGATATGCTTTGTTGTATAATAACTACAATCTTAATGCATTCTAGTAAAAACCACAATCTTAATGCATTCTAGTAAAAACCACATTCTTAATACATTCTTTTAAGATAATCTCAGATAATCACAATCTTAATACATTCTTGCATGATAACCTCTATCTTAATGCATTCTTGTAAGATAATCAAAGTCTTAATACATTCTTGTAAGATAATATCATATAACCATAATCTTAATACATTCTTGCAAGATAACCACAATCTTAATACATTCTTGTAAGATAACTAAAGTCTTAATATATTCTTGTATGATAACCTTAATCATAGTACATTCTTGTAAGATAACCAAAGTCATAATGCATTCTTGTATGATAACCACAATCATAGTACATTCTTGTAGAAAATATTTAATGCATCTCATACATTTGAGCAATACGGTAAGATAGGCAGAGAACAGAATGGAATGGAGGAAACTGGTTGTCAGGTCATCAGCGTTGCCCCAACGGTTGACAAGACTAAGGGATAGATAGATAGATAGATAGATAGATAGATAGATAGATAGATAGATAGATAGATTGATAGATAGATTTGTAAGGACGTCGTGGAGTATTCCTCGGAGTTTAATGTACCATTTGTAGTTTTAAAAAAATATATTAAAAAATAAATTCTATGCATTTAATTTTGCTTCAAGGTAAGAAATTTCAAAATAAAAATTAACCCACATACTTTTTCACTAATGGGCTGGTCAAAGTTCACTGAATGACCTGACCAGCATTCTCCTAATGTGCGCAGTCATGGCAATCCTATAGACTTCCTTTAGTGTCAAACTCAATAGCTGTCGGTTCTTGCAAAATCTCTGTTTAGTAAACTATAGCTTGCAATGAAGTCAATAAGCTAGCAAATTGTCAAGTGTCAAACTCCATAGCTGTCGGTTCTTGCAAAATCTCTGTTTAGTAAACTATAGCTTGCAATGAAGTCAATAAGCTAGCAAATTGTCAAGTGTCAAACTCCATAGCTGTCGGTTCTTGCAAAATCTCTGTTTAGTAAACTATAGCTTGCAATGAAGTCAATAAGCAAGCAAATTGTCAAGTGTTGATGAAATCAATGGACTATGTTTACTTGTGTCGTCATGCAGGAGACACGTGTGGAAGGTCAAGGGCGTCAAGTACGCGGATTATTGGAGGAACTAGTACGGAATGTCGCTCCAAGTACCCCTGGCTTGTACTTTTGCTGCATAACAAACAGCTACTGTGTGGCGCCACCATCTGGGACAGACAGCACGTGCTCACCGCCGCCCACTGCCTTGAAGAGTAAAATACAGCATTCTTACACAATCATGTTAATACAGCGCTCTTACACAATCATGTTAATACAGCACTCTTATACAATCATGTTAATACAACACTCTTATACAATCATGTTAATACAGCGCTCTTACACATTCATGTTAATACAGCACTCTTACACAATCATGTTAATAAAGCACTCTTATACAATCATGTTAATACAGCATTCTTACACAATCATGTTAATATAGCATTCTACACAAACATGTCAATACAAAATTCTTACACAAACATGTCAATACAACATTCTTACACAAACTTGTCAATACAAAATTCTTACATAATCAAGTTAATACAACATTCTTACACATTCAAGTTAATACAACATTCTTACACATTCAAGTTAATACAACATTCTTACATAATAAAGTTAATACAACATTCTTACATAATGAAGTTAATACAACATTCTTACTCAATCAAGTTAGTACAACATTCTTACATAATCAACTTAATACAACATTCTTACACAATCAAGTTAATACAACATGACCATAAGTAATGTCTTTTAATATCAGTACTAGACAAACAAGAGTAAAAGTATTCTTACATAATTTAATACAACATGACCATAAGAAATCGTTTTCACTCTCAATACTAGGCAAACAGGAGTATCATTCTAAATAATTCTGTCAATATAATATCATCATTAGAAATCGCTTTCAGTATCAATACAAGGCAAACAAGAATAACATTCAGCATTCCTAAACAAGAGTAACATACAGCTTTCCTCAACAAAAGTAAAATACAGCACTTTGCACAATTCTGTTAATACATGATCATAAGGAATCGCTTTCAGTATCAATGCTAGAAAAAAAGGTCTTACATGTTTCTAGACTAGTGCACATAAAATTATGTGTGTGAAATGTGCCTTGTGTGTGAGTGAAATGTGCCTTGTAATGTGTGTGAAATGTGCCTTGTGTGTGTGTGAAATGTGCCGTGTATGTGTGTGTGTGTGTGTGTGTGTGTGTGTGTGTGAGTGTGTGTGTGTGTGTGAAATGTGGAAGGAGAGAAAGAGAGGAGAAGAGTACATTCTTACGTTAATTAATTCTTTTCCCTCAGAACGAAAAATCTGAACCCGATCTTTCAATCACACACATCCACTGTCAGTAGACATAGAGATAAAAATGACGCGCCACCATCTAGCTCTATGCTAGAAACACATCCTAGCTCCCAAGCCTCAACCCCCCGTCCCCAAATTCCCCTTTTATAATGAAGTCACTATGACGTATACCATGCAAGGTAAAAAGTCAGTAATCGAAATTAACTGAAGAATTTAATAATTATAATCAATTTTATTAAAATTAATTAGAACTACAGATAAAATATCCAAGCGAATTATAATATTGTAGAACTGTTTTGTCATTATAGAGAGCTTTAATACACAAGTAATTGCGTAAGGCAATGCGTCAAGCATTATCTTTCTGAGATGTTAAGACTTATTTTATTCTTTAGTTCAATAATAAGCAATGTCTTTGTCAGGTATTAAGACTTATCTCCCTTTGGTTCAGTTGATAAACAGCCTTCCTGAGATGTTAAGAGTTATCTCCATTTTTAGTTGAATAATGAAGAAGGAATCCTCTCATGGTGGGCGGAACGTGTGTCGTCAAGGGTGGGTTGATTTCCATTTCTATGTTGGTGACACAGGAATTAAACTTTTAGTATGGCTGGCATTGATTCCAAACTGGCCACGGTTTTCGCACACTTTCTCCCAAAGAAAAGCCAGACATTTTTGTTTGGCACAAAGGCTGGACTATAAATTCAGGTTCCCCACTGATTCTACCAACCACAACCTCGAGATTTTATTACCTCTGCTTTGTCCTAGTAGGAGACATTTAGAAGTGGGTGTCCAAAGATAGTTTGTCCTAGTAGGAGACATTTAGAAGTGGGTGTCCAAAGATAGTTTGTCCTAGTAGGAGACATTTAGAAGTGGGTGTCCAAAAACAGTTTGACTATAACTTTCAACTTTTAAAGGAATGTACCCAGCTGTTACCTATATTCCCCGAACCACGAGTGGTCAACTCGATCTCCGATTTCAACTCCCAGAGATCAGGAGGCTTTTGTCAGGATATATGGATGGCTAGATGTCAGGATTTATGGATGGCTACGTGTCAGGATTTATGGATGGCTAGGTGTCAGGTTTTATGGATGGCTAGGTGTCAGGTTTCTTTTCATAATAACCAAAATAATAAAAGTCAGAGCAGAGACTGACTAACCGAGTGAGTTGGGAAAACCCAAGGCTGAGTTTTTCAAAGTACTAGAAGTTAGCATGTTCAAGTTTGAAATTTAATTATTTTTCTAATGATTTTAAAGTATTAAAGTTTAATACATTATTATGAATTAAGATAATATTGTTAATAATAATTTGAATAAAATTACGAGAATGTGGGACAAAACGCCACAATTAACATAAAAAGTAAATACAATCTTGGATGCTAACATAAATTTAACATCCCCACCCCCTCAAACATTTCTCTTCTTCCTGAGTTTGTTAGTTGAGACTAAACGAAGTAAGTAGGAGATTGTTTAAGATTGTCGTGATAGAGATAATCAAATAGGAAAGCTGACTTTTATGTACATGTCCTCCTTGTTTACATGTATAACTCCATTATGTACATCGCCTGTAAGCTGTTCTTTGAGATATTATACATGTATAACTCCATTATGTATATCGCCTGTAAGCTGTGCACGTTGAGACATTATACATGCATAACTTTATTCCGTTTGTCTTACTGTTCATTACCTTGCTAATGCAATCCACACCTTTATATTAGCAGACGTGGACGTATTTACATTCGACACTCGCTGATTTTGCTTTACAGACACAAAGCACTGTATTTAAGTACAAAGGGACACAACTGTTTAGAAATTTTTTTTACACACTCAAATGACTGCCCTTTAAGTGCATATAGGAAATATCTAGCTTGTAATTTCTGTCCAGACTCGTGTACGACAAGATTTCAGCTTTATTTTCTGTGCAGACTCGTGTACGACAAGACTTCCGGTTTGGTGAACGTGTCGGGGTTAGAGATCATCGCTGGCAAGTGGGAGTTTGCCATCAATAATATTTACAACGGCTTTGAACAACGCCTAGCAGTCATTAACGCCACGATACACACTGTGTATGAGAATCTTACCAACAGTGAGTATATATAAAATAACCGGAAAAGGAGGTTGAGTACATATAAAATAACCGGAAAAGGCGGTTGAGTACATATGCAATAACTGGAAAAGGAGGTTGAGTACTGTGACACAACGCCACCCTAGTTATTGGTTATTATTATAATTTTTATTAATCGTCCATAACTAATAACAAGTGATGAGAATCTTAATTTATATTATTAATAATTCTCCAGAAGACACGACTCTTCTTTCTCACTTGGCAGATATGTGAGTGTTGTAAACTGTTTCTCTCTTCCACAACATTAAAGACAAGCATTCCATGTCACACAACATTAAAGACAAACATTCCCTGTCACACAACATTAAAGACAAACATTCCCTGTCACACAACATTAAAGACAAACATCACACAATGTTTCTGTAGGTGGAAAACTTATCAAAGAAGAATATAAATCCCTCCTTAAGCTATATTTAGCGAGCCCCCATCCATCCACTATCTCTCCAACATATGGTCGTGTAAGATGGCCAATTTATTGCTAAATTTATTTTTTTCTATTTATTAAATCAAAATCAAATATACATACGACAAATACAATGAAAAGATTATTTGACATAAATATTTCCACAAATGACTTTCAAATAGTTCCAATCACTGTACATTCACTATCTTAATGCATAATTCAACAGAATAGTGTCAATATAAATCACTTGGTAATTCTTATCAGAGAAATGAAAAGGAGTTACAGAGAAATAAGTGATATTAGTTTGCAAATAACCTTGCCTAGACCATGTCACAATATTCTTTGAGTGCGTTCCTAACAAAGTCATAAGTTTATTGTCATAATAAAATTGTCAGTTTCACTTGTCCTTTACCATGCTGTAGAGTGTCGAATGTTCCATCAGCTGCTGTTCTCTCGAGACTAATCTGGGCACTCCTTCACCATATTACTTCACTCTAGCAGAACAACAATGTAGCAATTTTCAGTAACTTTCTTATAACAGAAACTCAACTATGTAGCCGATATTACATGCATCAACAGAGTATAAGGATACACTGTACTTACAAACTTTGGTTAGAGACTTCTCGAATCTACTATCATGGTCGTAGCGGTTTATAAATCAAGAACCCTGAAGATTCTGGTAAAATAAAAAAAAGGATGCTTCTTCCCTGTAAAATATAATCAGGGAACAAATGTTAAGTTTCCAGTTTATTCATCTCTAACTGCATTCTTTCTTTCATTTAAGTCTCAATTTACAGTTTCCTGCAACAGTATTTATTAGCCGGATACACATATACTGCATAATGACGTAAAACGCATGACTGGACTTCTGCCACTCCACTTCAAAGTGATTGGAAAATACATTCTTTTCAAATAGGTAATCTCTGATAGCCCCTGGCTAGTCTCGTTCTTGGTAAATCCTAACCATTGGATAATAAAAGTCTAATCATCCACCTAAAACTGGTTTAGATCAGCAAGTTTCTAGCACATTCTCCATCTGAGTTGTTTACTAAAAAAATATCATCATAAGCAGTGCCCATCATCGGGTCAAGTTAACATTGGCAACAAAGATAAAATTATTAAGTATAGAAATAGGGACGGGCAAATTTACTTCACCATAAGTATAGAAATAGGGATGGGCAAATTTACTCCGCCATAAGTACATATATAATAAATGTAAGACTAAGTTGAGTACACATAAAATAAATCGAACAGTATCTTGATTGCTTAAAGATTCGAACAGCGTTGAATACTTAAAGTATTCGAAGAGTATATATTAAGTATTTAAAGGATTCGAAGACCCTATTTAGTAATAAAAATAAGATTCGAACATTATAGAGTAATTGAAGGATTCGAACACTGTTGAGTAATTAAAGGATTCGAACACTATTGAGTAATTGAAGGATTCGAAGAGTATGATGAAAACTAAGGAAAATCCAGGAGTAAATTGAGTAGATAAAAATATATTTCTAGATTTAGCTTTACCTTCTTTTCTGATAAAACATAAAAATATATTTCTAGCTTTAGCTTTACCTTCTTTTTCTGATAAAACATAAAAATATATTTCTAGCTTTAGCTTTACCTTCTTTTTCTGATAAAACATTTCCGTTTTGCATTTGTAGGAAAAGAACATTGTCTAAATAATTTTAAATCTTAGTTTGAAGATATAAATTGAGCTGACTATCTGAAGAAAAGAAAAACTACACTAGAAAGACATACATATAAACACATTCCGACATTCACATAGATAAAATACTTATATAATATATATAGAGAGAGAGATGGAGGGAGCGAGGGAGGAGAGAGATCCGACCAATTGCTTAGCGCTAATACGGATTATGCCTTTCTAACGACTTCTAAACGCCTAGCTAACAAAGCTTCCATCGTATACCAAACACACACACGTGCCGCAAAAATAATCTCTACCTAGCTTATTGGTCATTGATCACGAAACTTAAACAACAAACACTCCATCACCTATCTGCCGCAAACATCAAACACCGGTCAGTAAATTTACCACCGTGCGCACTCATTCGTTCAGGACCTCACTTTTAAGTCAGCATGACGCAATGCACAAATGTCATTCAAATTACAATAATGTTCAATTTAAATGCAACATTGAAAATTTATATAAAATATATGGGAAAATTCCCCATCATACAACAAAAATACTTGATGAAGGCTGTATGGTGTTGTTAGTGAAATAGCACGACAAAGATTTGATAACTATGTTATCTTTAACAATGGGACACTAAAATACTTGACTGAGGCTGTATTGGTGTTGTTAGTAAAATAAAGCAACAAAGAATTGATAACTATGTTATCTTTAACAATGCGACACTAAAAATACTTGACTGAGGGCTGTATGGTGTTGTTAGTGATCACAAAAGCATTATTATTATTTAATCTTTAGATTCTTTCCCTGATTCCTAGTTTTAGCATTGTATGCATAAATGTGTATTGATTTATCATTTACATAATTATATTTAATTATAAAAGTTATATCACAAAAATTAGCTCACACTAAGTCAAACGCTATCACATGTCTTTCAGTAGTCTCAAATTAAATCAAACGTAATGGCATGACCTTTCAGACACGTAGTCTCACACACCAAGTCAAACGTAATGGCATGACCTTTCAGAGAGGTTCTCACTAAGTCAAACATAAAATGTCAAGCTAGGCTCTTATCCTCACTATAAGTCAAGCATAAGGAAGCGCCTCCTGCAACTCATAGTCTCACACTATGTCAAATTCATTGACCTTTAAAACTCATAGCATCGCACTAAATCATACTCATTGATCTTTATAACTCATAGCCTCACATTAAGTCAAGCTGATTGACCTTTCACTTTTTGTTTGCAGAAGCTGATATTGCTCTCATGCGGCTGGCCACGCCCATCAATATAACGGACACATCTTTAGCAATTTGTCATCCTAACAATTATACCAAACTACCGAAGAACGCTATTGTGGCTGGGTGGGGAACACTAGTTTGTAAGCGAAAGAGTTATCATGAGCTGCTACTTTATAAAAATAAACATTTTAGAGAAAATTTAATACAGTTAATAGGAAATGATAAAAATACCAATATAAATGTACGCAATTTATAAAGAAAATGAAAATTCAGAGCTTGAAACGAAACAACCATTTAAGTCAACAACAACAACAATATTAATAATAGTAGGAGTAATAATGATAATAACTGCTGAACAATTGGAAGATGAACTAAACAAAAACCACTAATTGTACCAGCCTGGATGGTAAAAGGACAAACGACCTTGGCTGGTACAAGGTCAAGCTAGCAAAGTCTAGCAAGCTTAGTCAGTAAAATGACTAGCAAATCTACTGGTAAAAGGACAAGAAAACGAGGTCTAGCAAACTTGGTCAGTAAAAAACTAGCAAATCTAGCTGGTACAAAGACTAACAAACCTGGCGTGGTAAAAGGACAAGCAAGCAAAGTCTAGCAAGTTTGATCGGTAACAAAACAAGCAAACGCGGCCATAAAAGTTCCACAAAGGGCACATTGTCTTAGAATTATTGCCTAATCACGTGACTATGAAAAGCTTGGAAATTACTTTCAGGAACTACTTTACAGAAGATGGAAAGTCACTTTGAAATAAATCAACTGCTGACCAATGAACAAAGAGGGTGTAGCAAAAGAAAGGATACTGACTTGTATTTGATAAAACCATATTGCTAATGGCATATTCTAGTAGCAGAAGAAAGAATATCGTTTGCATTTAATAAAACTGATATTGTTAATGGCATAGTCTGGTAGCAAAGACAAAATATCGATTGCATTTGATAAAACCATATCGCTGATGTCCTACTCTGGTAACAAAGTAAAGAATACGGACTTGTATTTGATAAAACCGATATTGCTGCTGACACAGCACGGAGAATAAAAATAGCAAAAATATGGATTGACCTCCAGCAAGTCTAGACCTCAGGTGCATAGTCGTAGCAAAAGTATGGATTGACTGCCAGCAAGTCTGGACCACGTGTGTATAGTCGTGGCAAAAGTATGGATTGACTGCTAGCAAATCAAGACCTCATGTGTTCAGTCGTGGCAAAATTATGGATTGACTGACAGCAAGTCTGGACCTCATGTATATAGTCGTGGCAAAATTATAGATTGACTGCCAGCAAGTCTGGACCTCATGTATATAGTCGTGGCAAAATTATGGATTGACTGACAGCAAGTGTAGACCTCAGGTGTATTGTGGCAAAATTATGGATTGACTGCCAGCAAGTCTAGACCTCATGTGTTCAGTCATGGCAAAAGTATGGATTGAGTGCCAGCAAGTCTAGACCTCAGGTGTTCACTCGTGGCAAATGTATAGATTGAGTGCCAGCAAGTCTAGAGCTCATACTTAGCGCGTCATTTTAAAAATAAAATTAGACACCCAGTGATCGATGAAATAAATGTCTACAAGAAGATATTCTTACGAGAACCAAATGGATTTCACCTGCACATGGTAAAAGCTGGAATTGTCAAAATGGGTGGGATATATATTGGAAAGTATTAATACTTATGTGTAATTACTTAAAACAAACGGTAATATATAGTTTAGGCACGTTTTCTAAAGTCATAATAATCCTGCCTTGCTTGCAATGTACTATTGTCACTCGATCATTGGAACATGAATCTTGAAATATTAATATAAAATGGTTACGGAGAATATTAATGTAAAATTTTTACATATAATATTAATATAAAATGGCTATATAATATTAATATAAAGTGGTTACATATAATATTAATATAAAATGGTTACGGAGAATATTAATGTAAAATTTTTACATATAATATTAATATAAAATGGCTATGTATAATATTAATATTAATATAAAGTGGTTACATATAATATTAATATAAAGTGGTTACGTATAATATTACTATAAAACGGTTACATACATGTGTGTCATTGCAGCTGGAAAAGGTGTATACCCTACAGTGTACCATGAGGTGAATATAAACCTCTACAATTCGTCGGACTGTTACTCTCTCTTTGGGCCATTCTTTTCTGACGGCAACATCTCCAGATATCTGCACAACGACAGTGTTATCTGTGGAGGATATGTTGAAGGTGGCAAGGACTCATGTCAGGTGATTTATGGTTGGAAATTTCTTACCTAAAATAATAAAAGAAACTTATTCGAGAGACATTCATTTATCAACCATAATCGTAATACCCTTAATTTTCTGATATGCATCTCTTTGTTACTGGGTATGATGATGATGATGATGATGTTGATGATTAATCCTCCATAACTAATCACAAGTGATGGAGAAATCTTAATTTATGTTTATTAATAGTTCTCCCAGGAGACACCACTGGTCTCTCAATTGGTGGATTATACGGGTGTAGTGAAAGTCTTCTCTTTTCCACAACAATAAGACATGATTTTCGTAGGTGGAAACTTCATACTGAAGGAATATAAAATTCCATCTTTATTTATATTTAATGAGCCCCTTTCTACCCACTATTACTCTAACATATAGTTTAATAATATGTGCAAGAAGGTTAATAAATTTGGCAATACATTTATTATATCAACAATCAAATATGCATATATACAAATACAATGAGAATGTTATTTGACCTGAATATCCCATGAAATAACATTCAAGTAATTCCAATACCTATTCAGTCTTATATCCTCACACATAATTCAGAAGAGAGATTAGTATAAAAAAATAAACCACAGGACTATTTTTATCACAAAAGAAACAGAGTTATAGAGTGCTATGATAATAGTTTGTACATAACCTATTCAATGACGTAAGCTGTAACAGTCTTTCGTGTGCTTTCATGTTTATTGTTCACAATAAGATAACCAGTCTTCCATGTTTTCTACTAGACAAGTTGTAGAATGTTACAACACTGTAGAACCCTCAAAACTAATAGACATGCATTCACTGTATTGGCTTCTAGAGTAAGCAATCACAGTAATGAACTTCTAGCACTCCTTTTGCTAGAAAGTTCCAGTGGAGTCAGACACACATTTTGACACACTCAAATGGGATGCAGTGAATCAACACATCTGCTACATTCTACTTTTTAACCTGGACAAACAATGTTATGATCAAAACAATGCACTTGTACATTTTGTTACTTTAAGCAGAAATACTTTTACAGAATTGGGCAATCTTATCATCAAAACAATGCACTTGTACGGACAGCAAAAATTTTGTTATTTAAGCACAAATATTAGCTTTATTATTTATTATTAATGGTGATATGATGTTTACATGCAAATATTAGCTTTATTATTTATTATTAATGGTGCTATGATTTGTACCTAAAATTTATTAGCTTATTTTTTTATTATTAATGGTGCTATGATGTTCACCTACAAATATTAATTTATTATTTATTATTTTATTAATGGTGCTATGATTTGTACCTGCAAATATTATCTTTATTATTATTGGTGCTACGATTTTTTACCTACACATATTAGCTTTATTATTATTGGCGCTATGAATTTTACGTACACATATTAGCTTTATTATTATTGGCGCCTGATTTTTACCTGCAAATATTAGCTTTATTATTATTGGTGCTATGATGTCAACCTGCAAATTTTAGCTTTCTTATTATTGGAGCTATGATTATTACCTGCAAATATTGGCTTTATTATTATTGGTGCTATGATCTGTACCTGGATATAGGAGTTTTATTATTATTGGTGCTATCATACGTAGTTGGATATATTAGCTTTATTATTATTGGTGCTATCATCTGTAGTTGGATATATTAGTTTTGTTATTATTGGTGCTATCATCTGTAGTTGGATATATTAGCTTTGTTATTATTGGTGCTATGATCTGAAGCTGGATATAGTAATTTTATTATTATTGTTAGTTGTACATTGTAGGGCATGAATATAATTTAGTAAAGAACAAATAAATTATTATAAATTATTTTTTTTGGTAATTTTATAGTGATATCACAGGAAACAAAATATACAAAGCCCTGTATTATTTTATGCTTACTATTGGAATATTTATAGCTTTTCGGGAGTAGCATGTTTACCAGGGAGCTGTGTGAAGTTTTTCGTATTATATATATATGTTTGTGTGTGTGTGTGTGTGTGTGTGTGTGTCTGTGTGTCTGTGTGTGCACGCGCGTGTGTTTCCGTTACTTAACTTTGATTTTCTCCTATAAATATAAGTAAAATCAATATGAAAAGTCAAATCTGCCTGTTATTGTCGGATGTGCGCAGAGTAGAAATTCGATACAAAATACTTATGTGTTTTTAATTTGTCTGTTATTTGTTGTAATTGAATATGTGATGGGGTGAGGTGTTATGTTGTTGTTATGGGTCACCCCAGGGTGCGAGGCGATGATGAAACGATAAAGATACAATGGGACGATACGGCAACCACAGCAGGAGAGGCAAAACACGCAACACGTGTTTACATTTTCATGATCTTTATTTCGGCGACACACCGCCAACCACGCTCCTCTCTTGACCAAAGACGACTAAAGACGAACCCTGACGAACCAAGACGAACGCTCTCGCACACTCTCTCACACACAATATATCTAAAAAGTCCGGGCGGCAAAGGGGGCTCCACTAAACAATTCTGGAACTGCTGACTAAAACTACTGCTAACGGGTACATCTGTGCTAACCTACTTTCGTTCTAACATAAATTTCTCCTAAACTACCTAGAGTTATATAACACTTAAACTATCAAAAAAATACTACATTAAATACTCTCTAAATACAATACTTCCTTACAATATAATTCACAAAATAAATTATAAAATCAAATAATTAACTATATTCCTGTGCCAGGGGAAAACCATGTACACATACATAAATCATAAAATACACTTAGAAAACAATATAAACTAACTTACAAAATTATTTAAATATAAACTACATCCCACTAACTATTAGAATATCTAAACATCAACTCTACTTAATAAATGAATAATATAATAAAGGCGGTTAAACATGTACACACTGGCACAGCCATACACATTATATAGCAGACCGCGCCGCGCGGTTCAAACTAGCGGCCGATGACCTACTTTGCTGCCCGGCAAAACAAGCGCTACGCACACACTCTGTACACACGTACATCCACCCTTCCACAAATACAAAATACTTATGTGTTTTTAACTTGTCTGTTATTTGTTAGGGAAATGCTCAGCTAAGTAATTCGATACAAAGTAACATTTTTAACTTGCATCTTATTGGTGGATATACTGTATTTTTAACTTGCCAGTTATTTGTTAGAGATATGCTTAGCGTAGTAATTCGATACAAAGTAGTGACGTATTTTTAACCTGTCTGTTATTTCTCTAGGGTGATTCTGGCGGGCCTTTGTTCTGGACTGATGAAGACACAGGACGTTATACAATGATTGGCATCGTTTCTCATGGCTACGGTTGTGCTTTTCCTGGGCACCCTGGATTTTACACATATATTCCCGTCTTTTTGGAATGGATAGAAGACAGGTCAAAATTCATGGCTCATTAAGGGATCATTCCATAGTGATCATAAGAGATATGTTCCCGTCTTTTTACAATGGATAGAAGACAGGTCAAAATTCATGGCTCCTCAAGGGATCATTCCATAGTGATCATAAGAGATATGTTCCCGTCTTTTTACAATAGATAGAAGACAGGTCAAAATTAATGACTCCTTAAGGGATCATTCCATAGTGATCATAAGAGATATGTTCACTGTATTCACAATCATATAATCACAATTTCTACTAATTATTAATAATAAAATAATAAAGATTTGTATATATTTTCGTTTCCCACTACCAGCACTTTTACTAATTACTACTAATAAAATAATAACGATTTGCATTTTGTTCGGTTCTCTGTACCAACACTTTTACTAAAAGAGAATATCTCAATGAGACTACGAAGGTGCTTCAGAATTTCGTACAAATAAATTAAGAGAAAATAATATCACAGAAATTAAACAGTAAAAGTAGTAGGAAAATAATCTGAAATGTAAATGTTAAAATGAAACCTGCATAATCAATTCACACCCCACACCCCACACCCCCCCAAAGGACCTCAATTCGATTTCATTGTAATACGCAATCCTAGAAGTGATTATTTTGTTGTTTTCTACATTTTATATTTTATAATCACAGTCCGTAATGTACACTGACTGTTCATATGTTACACTGACCGTTCATATCAACACTGACTGTTCATATGTTACACTGACTGTTCACATGTTACACTGACCGTTCATATCAACACTGACTGTTCATATGTTACACTGATTGTTCATATGTTACACTGACCGTTCATATCAACACTGACTGTTCATATGTTACACTGACTGTTCACATATTACACTGACCGTTCATATCAACACTGACTGTTCATATGTGACACTGATTGTTCACATGTTACACTGACCGTTCATATCAACACTGACTGTTCATATGTTACACTGATTGTTCACATGTTACATTGACTGTTCATATGTGACAATGACTCTTCATATGTTACAATGACTGCTCATGTGTTAATACGAGTGTTCGCATGCACTAACTGTTTGCATGTTAAACGGACTTGGATTTTCATTCTTATGCTATCTCATGTCTGAAAACGTCCTCTCACAGCTGTTATTTCACATCCACATATTGAAAATGTTTATTGTTTCCTGTCTCACAAATGCTATCTCATGTCTGAAAACGTCCTCTCACAGCTGTTATTTCACATCCACATATTGAAAATGTTTATTGTTTCCTGTCTCACTAATGCTATCTCATGTCTGAGAACATCCTCTCACAGCTGTTATTTCACTTCTAAGTACGGTTTGCCTCATCCACATATTGAAAATGTTTATTGTTTCCTACCTCACAAATGCTATTTATTGTTTCCTACCTCACAAATGATATTTATTGTTTTCTTCGCGCATTTGCTATTTATTATTTAAAATAACTGCAGTTTATATTGCTTTAATTTTTAATTTAATTCAGCCGAAATGAATTTTCCCATTCTGAATTATTGACGAATTGTGTTCAGGCTTTTAGTAAGTGCCAGACAAAGGACCTTTCCTTGATGTTTTAGTCATTTGCGCTGTGAAATTAAATTCCCATTTAATTTAATATAACTGCTAACACTTCCTTCAACACGGCTACAATAGTCCAGGGCTCATGAATTGAAGTGTTGCCTTTACAGTAAATCTCTAGGAATCCACAATTCCAGTGGTTTAAAATGTCAAAGCTGAAAAAAGCTGAAATTACAGCAAATCTCTAGGAAAGCACAATTCCAGTGGTTTAAAATGTAAAAGCTGAAATTACAGCAAATCTCTAGGAAAGCACAATTCCAGTGGAATAACTTTAAAATTTAAAAGCTGAAATAACAACTTGTTCTCACAGATTTGTCACGTAAGCTTTTACATATACACCCAAACTTATCCAACACTTTTACTCACATACAACTACACACTTTTACTCACACACAACTACACACTTTTACTCACACACAACTACACACTTTTACTCACACAACTGCACACTTTTACTCACACACAGCTACACATTTTTACTCACACAACTACACACTTTTACTCAAACACTACACACTTTTACACATAACTACACGCTTTTACTCACATACATCTACACACTTTACTGAAGCACACCTACACACTTTCACTCCACATATCTACACACTTTCATTCACACAAATCTACACACTTTCGCTCACACACATCTACACATTTTCATGCACACACATCTATACATATTCTCTCACGATCATCTACACACTTTCACTCATTTACATCTACACACTTTCATGCACGCACATCTACACACCTTCACTCACATACATCTTCACACTTTTACTCATATATCACCATTTATATATGCACTTTTACTCTCATTCAATTCTACATACGTTCACTCACACATCTACACACTTCACTCACACACATCTACACACTTTTACTCACACACTTCTACACACGTTTTACACACACATAAACATCTAAACACTTTCACTCATACTCAACTCCACACTTTCACACACATACACACTTTCACTCATATAATCTACATATTTTCACTCATATACATCCACACACTTTCACTCACACACATCTACACAATTTCACTCACATATATTAACACACTTTTATTCACAACTGCCTATACACTTTTACTCAGATATCTACACGCTTCCACTCACTCTCGTCTACACACTCACGTGCATATACACAGCACAACTCGCAGTATCTTTCACTTACGGATATACACATTTTCACTCTCATTTGCCTGCTCAAAATCCATACATATCCCTGCACGCTCACGCATATGTACACACACACACACTGACATGAACACATAGCAACACTCCATCACATTGGTCCTTTATGATACTACTCTCAGGCTGGAGCACGTTACTCTCAAGCACGAAATGTCACCTGTAGCTAGAGCAAAATAATCCGTAAACTACACCTGTACAATTAATTCATAACGTACACCCTTACAGTATTTAATAATACGAAAGATTGCTGAAAGTGGATGCTACCAGAAACAAATCAAACTTACAAGCGATTTCTCAATGTTGTCTCATGCTGTAAATCGCTTAGCCTTGCGACTATATTTTTTGAACGCATCATATATGCGAACACACGGACTAAGGATATCAGATAACAGAAAAAATCCTAACAAGAGCAAAAGTAGTATCACGGATACACAGCCAGCAAAAATTGAAAGAAAGCGTGAGTCTGGCACTGACATTCGTTTCCGCCTTGCAAGAGACATTTGCTCTGTGTCTATGATAAGATTCTTTGTCATGCTTGATAACTGTTGACCTAATTCCTGCTTGCTGGGGAGAGATGACATAGCATGCTTCCGCGTGCATGGGCAATGGCATAGTCTCTGTTTTGTTAGAATTGTGACACTTGGATTAGCTTTTGACGTTTCCATTTTTTCTGACGAGTCTGTAGTCTGGTGTGCCCAAACTGTGAGATCTGTGGAGTCAGTAGTATGGTAAGTCGAGACTGTAGTGTAGTGTGCCAAAGCTGTGGTTCGGGATGCCGGACCTGGGGTATGTGTACCAGTTACTGGGAGGTGTTCAGCCACTGTCTGTACCGTCGTTTCAAGTAGAGTTCCGTTTCCTCTTGTTGCGAATGCATTGTGCACAGTCAGCAAATTGTCGAAAGACGTGACTGTAGGTATCAAGTGGGTATTGTCTGATTCATTAAATGACGTCAGTGATGAAACTATCGTGGTCAATTTGTCCATAGATGCATATGTTTGCATTACATAGGTGGACATTTCTTTATTAATGGACCTAATTGTTGGCATTGGACTGATGGATGAAAAGTCGTGAATTGTTGCAACCGTTGGTAATAATTGTATGGAAGTTAATGTAATACTCTTAAATTCCGGGGTGAAAGTTGATTTGTAATAAAATGCATTAGTTAGTCCAGGCGTAGACACCACTCCTGCAGGAAGCTGAAAGACAGTTTGCAAGACTGTAGGAATAGACGTCTGCCGCTCGGAAGTAGTAGAAGTAGTTGTTGGCAACTCGAAAGACGTTAACACTGCGCTAGCAATGCTTGCTGACAACTCTGACGTAGTGGTTGATTTTTCGACGACATTGACTGAGAATGTGATGTTATCGCTAGCTGCTTCACTGGTGAAAGAAATGGACGTTAAATTTGCGTTTTCTACTTTCGTCTGTAGCAATGCGCTTTTGGGATATGCAGAAATTGCCGACGTCAACTGTGGAATTCAAGATGGATGGTGATTATTAATACATGACGTAATAGTCAGTTTACGGCGCATAATCGTTTGAGAAAATAGACATTGAGTTTCACAGTGCTACATAAAAATAGACATTGAGTTTCACAGTGCTACATAAAAATAGACATTGAGTTTCACAGTGCTACATAAACCTACAGAACATACAATTTGCACACTGACAGTTGTAACAAACAGCACACAATAAATTACGTAATAAACATTTAATAAAAAAGGAATATAAAGCAAACTGACAGTCGTAACAAACAACACAATAAATTACGTAATAAACAGTTAATAAAAAGGAATATAAAGCAAACTGACAGTTGTAACAAACAACACAATAAATTACGTAATAAACAGTTAATAAAAAAAAAGGAATATAAAGCAAACTGAAGAAACACAAATGTCATTAGAAAAACAACGGAGTTTGTAGATAAACAAAACTTTAAAAAAAATCTCACTGAATGATATTAATGTTTAATTAAAACTGAATTGAAAATATGAGAATGCTCCAGGAAGATGAAACCAAACACCAACAAATAAAATAAAATAATAAAAATCATCAAAAAATCATCAGGAAAAACCGTTGGCTTGTGTATTGATTATAATAGTGCTGGGGTGGTTAGGTGTAGTGTAGGGGGTCACAACAAGATGCACAATGATGATAATGGAAGCACACACGCATGACGTCAGCCACAAGAAATAACTACACGCTACACGTTTTTTACTCGACGAAAGGCTTTATTTCATGGCGATCCAGTTTTTCTGAGCCCGCCACTCATTGTCTCTTCTTGGGCTACATAGTTATCCCTTTGTCTTTTTCTGAGCCCGCCACTCATTTTCTCTTCTTGGGCTACATAGTTATCCCTTTGTCTTTTTCTGAGCCCGCCACTCATTGTCTCTTCTTGGGCTACATAGTTATCCCTTTGTCTTTTTCTGAGCCCGCCACTCATTGTCTCTTCTTGGGCTACATAGTTATCCCTTTGTCTTTTTCTGAGCCCGCCACTCATTGTCTCTTCTTGGGCTACATAGTTATTCCTTTGTCTTTTTCTGAGCCCGCCACTCATTGTCTCTTCTTGGGCTACATAGTTATCTCTTTGTCTTTTTCTGAGCCCGCCACTCACTCTCTCTTTGTCTTTCTCTGACCATGCAAATCACACACTCACAAACAAACCCTAATCACGCCAATATCTTGAAGTTGAGGCTGGCCAGGCGAGCCACAAGCTGACAAATTGGCCCTGAATATATGAATAGATATGAATTCTTCTAAATTACTAGAAATATGAGGGGCTTTTGCTATCTAGGGAAACTACATTAAATGCTATTTAAATATAATTCTTTACTAACATAAAATTTAACACTACATTAAATACTATTTAAATATAACTCATTGAACCAATTTGGCAATCACAACAATACATGGTGAAAACAAAAGTTCTGTAAGTGACAAATTGCAAAATATCTGCACAAAAACTTAACTAGCCTCCCACACTATTATAAGTTATCGAAGTAAACAAAGGGAGAAGAAAAGGTTATCTAAGTAAACAAAGGGAGAAGAAAAGGTTATCTAAGTAAACAAAGGTAGAAGAAAAGGTTATCGAAGTAAATAAAGGGAGAAGAAAAGGTTATCGAAGTAGGAAAGTTAAACCATATTCATCCAAAAATAGTAAATGTCTACAATTGCTTTGAAAGGCTGAGTGTGGTGTCTACATTGTATTGTCCTGTATTGTCTGCATGCCCCACTCCACATTTAATCTTACATACAAATATGTCAGCATACGGAACCCTTGCATGCGTAATAAAAGAGCCAGACAAACATCAATGGTGTATATATGCCAGACACTGTGATGGTCTCCGTTAGGTCCTATGCCTTCATCATCATCATCATCATCATCATCATATGTCCCTTGACTTAGTGTGGTCGTTGGGTCGCTGGGCTGCTGAACGGTTGACCAGCTCCCTCCATTTGTCTCGGTCATGTGCCAAACTCTGTGTCTCTGCAAAGTTTTTTCCAAGACCATTCTGTGATGTTGTTGACCTACATTTTTGTCTGTCCGTCTCATTTTCTGCCACCCATATCGCTACCCTGCAGGATTGTTGTGGAGAGGTTGTTGGCTCGAGTAACATGGCCATACCATTTCATCTTTCTTTTTTTGACAGTGGTGAGGAGGTCTTCGTATTCACCAGCTTCACGTCTGGTGGTATTACGCACATCTTCATTTGTGATGTGATCATTGTAAGATATGCCATGGATGGTTCATTTCAAGTGCTTGTATTATGTGCTGTATTTCTGCCATCAGGGTCCATGTTTCACATACATACAAAAAGATTGAGAGGTCTATCGTTTTCAGAAGAATTATTTTTGTTTTTATACAGATATTTCTGTCTCTCCAAATGGGTCTTAGCTTTGACATGTCTACCGGACATGACTGCCGTTGTCTGAGCTGCTCTAAACAAGACTTTTGTTTTTGATCCCTTGTCACTGATGACAGAGCTTAGATGCTTGTATTAGCTCACTTTTTCTAGTTCTTGTCCTCTGACCTTGATTTTGGTTAAAACTTGTTTTTCACCATTTGTCATCAGCTTGATATTTTCTCCATTTATCTCCATGCCAAATTTGGAGGAGAGTTCATCAAGGGTTTTCACTAAGGCGACAAGCTCATCTTTACTGCCAGCCAGCCTGTCGATGTCATCTGCAGAGCAGAGATTGGTGATGTTACGCCCTCTAATGCTGACTGTGCCATAGTGGTTCTATGTAGTATTGACAAAGCACTAAGGGACTGAATAAAGTTGTGACGTCAGAGACGTGATGTAGATGATAGCCATATGCTACGACATTCTTTGTTTACCGCCACCACCACATTGTGACACAGTGTAAATTATTTACCCTATTTTTTTAGTAGAAGGGAGCAACTCACTAAAATAGCTTTGTGCTATAAGGATTAGCATGTGTCACTTAGAATTTCAAGGGCCAACATTTCTAAAAATAAACGTCTGCATGTACCAGACTAGTTTACTGATGGGATGATGTACTGTTGATCGTCATCTGGACTTTTATTTCAAATGTCTGGGGCAATTCTATAGTAAATCTGACCCAGTGATGGTGGGGACAATGAGTAGCAAAGAGACAAATAAAACATTAACACTGACTCCATATTTCTACATTCTCCAACAAACGGCTAGAAGAGACAATTCCACAAAATACTGTATACCTTAATATTACTTTTCTCATTTCTTTCCTTATTTAATGATGTTTCGATATCAATGTGTGTTGACTATGCGGACAGAAATAGTAACATCGTAAGAATATTATTTTATGAGTATTGAAACGAACACTTCAAGAAATGAAAAGTATCGTTTAGTTATTTGGTGGTCACGAATGGACTCTCTTCTTCAAACAAGTCACAAATGGACTCTCTTCTTCAAACAAGTCACAAATGGACTCTCTTCTTCAAACAAGTCACAAATGGACTCTCTTCTTCAAACAAGTCACAAATGGACTCTCTTCTTCAAACAAGTCACAAATGGACTCTCTTCTTCAAACAAGTCACAAATGGACTCTCTTCTTCAAACAAGTCACAAATGGACTCTCTTCTTCAAACAAGTCACAAATGGACTCTCTTCTTCAAACAAGTCACAAATGGACTCTCTTCTTCAAACAAGTCACAAATGGACTCTCTTCTTCAAACAAGTCACAAATGGACTCTCTTCTTTAAACAAGTCACAAATGGACTCTCTTCTTCAAACAAGTCACAAATGGACTCTCTTCTTCAAACAAGTCACAAATGGACTCTCTTCTTCAAACAAGTCACAAATGGACTCTCTTCTTCAAACAAGTCACAAATGGACTCTCTTCTTCAAACAAGTCACAAATGGACTCTCTTCTTCAAACAAGTCACAAATGGACTCTCTTCTTCAAACAAGTCACAAATGGACTCTCTTCTTCAAACAAGTCACAAATGGACTCTCTTCTTCAAACAAGTCACAAATGGACTCTCTTCTTCAAACAAGTCACAAATGGACTCTCTTCTTCAAACAAGTCACAAATGGACTCTCTTCTTCAAACAAGTCACAAATGGACTCTCTTCTTCAAACAAGTCACAAATGGACTCTCTTCTTCAAACAAGTCACAAATGGACTCTCTTCTTCAAACAAGTCACAAATGGACTCTCTTCTTCAAACAAGTCACAAATGGACTCTCTTCTTCAAACAAGAACAGCCAGCTAGATTATCACTGAAAACCTGAATGTTATATGTTTTTGTTTATGTCCATATTTTTCCGTTTTCATTTTGATTCAATGTTATGTATTGTGTAGTTTGTTTGGTAAATCTACATTATTAAAATTATTGTATATTTTTTCTATTGTTTATCTATTGCTCTGGGGGGGGGGGTAACATTGCATATGCGGGAGAATGGTTCGTTTGTGGTGGTGACATCCTTGTTAACGATTAAGAAGTCGGACATTAAAGGGAACATTTGGGTGTAGCTGCTCCACCACAAGTATATAGGTGATATGTCAGGTCCATGTTAGTTCTATACTTAAATACGACAACTAGCGCTGGATGGGTGAGGTGGATTGGAGTGCAGATAGTACATCATATCGTAAACCCAGTCCACATTAAGAAGTTTATTATATATAGATAGGAGATGATATAATCCTCATTATAAAGGGACACGTCGTACATTGACAAATCCCGCCTCAGACAGATAGGAGATTATATAATCCTCAATATTAAGAGACAAGTCTTACATTGACAAATCCCTGTCGTAGACAGAATGGTTTTACCTCTTTCATTTCCTCCTGCACAAGATCTTTTGGGATCAGTGGAGCTGTCCATCCAGCTGACGGAGCATTATAAGACACATACCCGCTAAAAGGGCCGCACTGGCTGGAGCTTGTCTGACAGTACACATATACACGTCCAGCACCCGCTTGAAAACTTGCCGTCACAACACCGTAGTTACCATAGTAACTTTCACATTTCACTACCGTGAGTGTGGACTGCAATACAGAGAATTGTGAAATGATGTTTTAATATTTATTCACATTTATAACTTCGCAAAATTTCCAAATTCATAAGATAATTTCTTAGTAAAATCATGTCCCTACAAATCATGTCTACTTTTTTACTATTTAATAATGACACAAAATTTACTCATACCCAGACCAAGTCATATTGAATAGTTCATGCACCTAACAAGCACTGTACAAAAATATCAGATTAATACAGCTGAATTTGGAAATACAAAAATATCAGATTAATACAGCTGAATTTGGAAATACAAAAATATCAGATTAATACAGCTGAATTTGGAAATACAAAAATATCAGATTAATACAGCTGAATTTGGAAATACAAAAATATCAGATTAATACAGCTGAATTTGGAAATACAAAAATATCAGATTAATACAGCTGAATTTGGAAATACAAAATATCAGATTAATACAGCTGAATTTGGAAATACAAAAATATCAGATTAATACAGCTGAATTTGGAAATACAAAAATATCAGATTAATACAGCTGAATTTGGAAATACAAAAATATCAGATTAATACAGCTGAATTTGGAAATACAAAAATATCAGATTAATACAGCTGAATTTGGAAATACAAAAATATCAGATTAATACAGCTGAATTTGGAAATACAAAAATATCAGATTAATACAGCTGAATTTGGAAATACAAAAAGAAAATAAGGACTTGTGTGCTTAGCGTATTCATATCTTTTGAATGATGGGGGAATTTTATTATTATCTCATTAACTAATTTTAATGCTTTTCATAATCACTGTTTCTCGTGGTGTGTTTACTACACAAGGAAATTCGAGAACATTCCTCCTGATGTACTCGATAGCACATGTGAAATTCAGGCTGATTCTCTACAGTGTGCTTTTGAGCATATCGAGGATTCTGGAACAGTTGTGTAACGTGCCTAGAAGGGACACCTGAGGCGATAGCTTGAAAAAGAAAGATAGTGATTTGTTGCAAACCTCATGATTGTGAACATGTGCTGGTGACAGCCACCATCTTTGAAAAGTTTATGTGCATTGACTTTCATTTATTTTCTCTGAAACTCTGCTCTCATTTCCGTGATGATATCCATGAACTTCAGTATATATTTATGTTCATTGACTACTTCTGTCTATGCTAGGATCAACTAAATGATTGTCTAGTGTTAATTGAAAATTGTTGTGAAGTGATGTAAATTTCAATACTCTTTGATTATATTCATATGTTGTATATTTGATTGTTGATTTAATACATTTATTGTTAAATTTATTGACCTTCTTACATATATTGATAATCATATGCTGGAGAGGCAGTGGGTGGATGGTGGATCGCTAAATATAGATTCAAAGACTGATTGTCTTCTCCTTTGGTAAGACGTTTTCTACCTAAGTAAATAATGTGTGACTGTAAATGTTTGTCTTTAATGTTGTGGAGGAGAGAGAAAACGTTTACATCGCCCGCATATCTGCCAAGTGTGAGAGATGAGTGTTGTCTTCTGGAGAATTATTAATAACATGAACTGAGATTCTCATTACTTGTAATTAGTTATGGATGAAAAAATAAATAATAATAATCATAACCAATAACTATGGTGGCGTTGGCGTCCAGATAGATAGATAGATAAATAGATAAATAGATAGATAGATAGATATATAGAGAGATAGATAGATAAATAGATAGATAGATATAGAGATAGATAGATATAGATAGATAGATAGACAGATAGACAGACAGACAGACAGACAGACAGACAGACAGACAGACAGATAGATAGATAGATAGTATGTTCAGTTTCACACTGTATAAATCAGCTCGTTTTAAAATAACGTGCTAGACTTTCTAATAGTTCGCAGAAAATACAATAACAATAAATTAATACAATTTACACTTTTTTGTAACACTGTCTTTGTCAAAATAAAGCTATTTGAAAAGCAATGATTTGAACGTAAACAAATCTATTTACACTATAAGGCAGGCCTTGATGATGACAGTAAGCAATGATTTGAACGTACACAAATCTATTTACACTAAAAGGCAGGACTTGATGATGACAATAAGCAATTAATGAACGTAAACAAACCTATTTACAGGCCTATAAGGCAGGCCTTGATGATGACAGTAAGCAATAATTTGAACCTAAACAAATCTATTTACAGGCCTATAAGGCAGGCCTTCATGATGACAGTAAGCAATGATTTGAAAGTAAACAAATCTATTTACAGGCCTATAAGGCAGGCCTTCATGATGACAGTAAGCAATGATTTGAAAGTAAACAAATCTATTTACAGGCCTATAAGGCAGACCTCGATGATGACAGTAAGTTAATATAGAATGGAACAAATATCGTGACTTATCAATTTAACGAATTACAATTGTATTTCAACTTACTTCTATTTTTGGAGATTCACTCATCTGTCCGTAAACTGTGAGGTGACAACCGTTATCTGTCGGACAGTAAAGGAAGACGTCATAGCTGACTCCCCAGTTGGTCTGGGACAAATGCACGACCATGACAGCATCATTGTTTGATTTGGGGTTGCAGAACTGTGCCACCAGAATTCGGCCGTTTGCAGCGATTTCAGAAACATTTTTAGGCAGTCGTTCAAACTGAAACACCTGGCGATCAGTTGTTGACGTATACGTGACGTCATCCAAAGTAAACGTGGTGTTGACATCACCCGTAATTACTTTGATTATTTCTGTATTAGAGATGGGATAAATCAAATCTCTAGAGAGGACGTATCGTTTGCCATAGGTCACCCAGGGTAAAAACTGCTCCACCACCATATCTTTGCCAGTGTCCGTTGTGTCAATATGCGTGAACTGTCCGCCAGCGATGACAGACACAGGCAGTGACGTTTTGATTCTGGTTCCCGATAGATCGCATGCACGGCATAAAACTTGCACCACGTCACCCAAATTCGCAGTCACCTCAATGACGTCATTGTTGGCATATACCTTACCCTCATACGTCACCGTTTTATTTGTCGGGACACGGAGAGCCACGCGGACGGTTGTGTTGTCCGCTGTGATGACGACAACGCTAAAACAGCTGAATGTTGAACAGTGCGTGGCTATGACGTAATCATTAGAGAGAGTTTCAAGTGGCAGCGCCCGATAACTTCCGGTGGAGAAAATCCCCGAAGTCGTAAAGTTACTGACCACTTGCACTTCAACGTCATCTGTAGCTTGGAGATGAATGGATTTCTTTTGAAGCAACGAGCCGACAAGCTGCAGCGATTCATCAAGTCCAAGAGTCACCGACTCTCCGGCCCAAATAAACAACGTTTTTTGAGGCAAAGACGTTAATTTAGGGAACTGAATAGTTGCAGTGACGTTGACCTTTGTCGGGTTAGAAATAATGACAGTCAGATTAATGATAGACGCTGTCCCCGATTGCAGTAGAAGCTCAGGATACGCGATAAAAAACTGCTGTCCTCTGACCGAGTTGCCATCTGTATGAGGAAAATAATATTTCACACATTAAAATAAGTGCGTGCTGCAGGTTCTTACTTGATTGTGGTGATTAGATTTTACACTGTACAACATGTGTAGTTTTTACACTGTACAACATATGTAGTTTTTACACTGTACATCATATGTAGTTTTTATACTGTAAATAGCGTATAGTTGTCATCACAGCTATTCTTCATAATGTGTACAAATGTTATAATGTGCTATGCTGAAGTGCTTCGTGGAGTGTGTGGTTTTTAAAATGGAAAGTATGTTTAGTTTGTTGTTAATATAATGCACCTCATGTGTAGTTGTTCTGTATAGCCTATGTATAAAGTACTTTTCTATTAAATCATTTTTATATAGACATTCAGAATGAGAATTTTTCTCCTTTAAGGTGCATAAACAACATCTGCAACAACAAATAAAAATGAAAACTCATTGATTTTATATTCTCCTCAATTAAATGCACGAGAGCCGTGAATACATACTTATCTGAACAAATAGTTACTAATCGTCCTTATTGAAGACACATTATCTAGTATCTTAACCCATGGGTTCTGTTTGGCTGAACAAATAGTTACTAATAGTCCTTATTGAAGATACATTATCTAGTATCTTAACCCATGGGTTCTGTTTGGCTGAACAAATAGTTACTAATTGTCCTTATTGAAGACACATTATCTAGTATCTTAACCCATGGGTTCTGTTTGGCTGAACAAATAGTTACTAATTGTCCTTATTAAAGACACATTATCTAGTATCTTAACCCATGGGTTCTGTTTGGCTGAACAAATATTTACTAATCATCCTTACTAAAGACACATTATCTAGTATCTTAACCCATAAGTTCTGTTTGGCTGAACAAATATTTACTAAACATTTTAACTAAAGACACATTATCTAGTATCTTAACCCATCGGTTCTGTTTGGCTGAACAAATAGTTACTAAACATTTTAACTAAAGACACATTATCTAGTATCTTAACCCATCGGTTCTGTTTGGCTGAACAAATAGTTACTAAACATTTTAACTAAAGACACATTATCTAGTATCTTAACCCATAGGTTCTGTTTGGCTGAACAATTGTTACTAATGTAATTTGGAGATATTAGTATTGAGCAGTATATTTACCTGAGTCTTACTCTGTGATGACATTTACAATGCTTTCTTAACAAATATAGGCATCATTATCGAGTTTAATCATTTAGCTACCAACCATTTCGTCTTTGCTCGAAACTGGCATTTTATATAATAATACATACACATACATACTTCAAATTTGTTTTGTACCGTCGTCTCCATTTGTACCGAGTGTCCCCTTTGCTAACACAACTAGTATGAAGTATAATTTTTAAATTCTTTATTTAATTAGGACGACTCTACTTTTATAACATTAATTTTCTGAAACAAAATTGATTTAAATCATTCTGTCTTCGCCCACCTCTTTCTGTCTCATTTACGAATCTATTTCCTCATGCATGAGTTTGAATAACCTTCTGATAACCTTCTATTCAAGAGGGAAATAGATGAAGTGAATGAGACATATAGATAGATAGATAGATAGATAAAGAGAGAGAGAGAGAGAGAGAGAGAGAGAAAGAGTCAGGAAGAGCGATTTTTTAAAATGTTAAATAAGAAAATTGTGGACTGATTGCAAGATACATTAGAGTCTTTTTTTAAATTATAGAGAAAGGAAAAAATTGAAATGTTGTAGATCAATGTAGAGATATGATAAAATGTGACATAACAGGGAAATAGGTTGAGATACATAATGTCATTGCAAAGATTAAAATAATAAAAGTAAAGGAAATGAAGAAATATTTAAATGCCAATGCAGATACATGTTAAAAAACCAATGGAAAAAGGAAAAATATGATTTGATATATATATATTGCCAATGTATTTTACCTGACTGATGGAGAAGAAAAAGTTGAAATCCAATGGTAATAACTGTCCCAAAATTCATGACTGCAAGAATTCCACTGAGAGAAAGAAAACTCTTTCGCGTATCTGCACAATGTTTTCTGGAAACAGAAAGTAATTCTAGCTATAAGGTTGAAGAGAATCGATAATTCTTCTTGCTTTAAGTGACCTGTTTCGTCATTGTTTTGTTCAGAGTTTGACCGAAGAATCTCTTTTAACTTTTCTCGCGCAGCGACCTACGAGACATTTGCGTTACCGCCCTTGAATGAAGTCGAAGTTCGACTGGCACGAAATATTTGTCACATCGCAACCCACGTCACTGTGTACGTCACGAGAACATGTCCACATTTATTATTAATGTCAAGTTCAAGGATTATAAGTATTAATAATTTTGACTAAATAAGAAATCTAAGTTGAAAATTCCCACTACTGCATCATCATTAATTTGAATTATGATTATTTATTAATGTGTATCTTGTATTTATTTAAATATGAATTAGTGCACAGCCTGAAGAACGGACCTTTAAGCCGCCACTGATTTTATCTAAGCGACTATTATAACACTAGTTTCCCAGTAATAGAATTTGCCCACATAAGATTTGATTTGAAGTAAGGTTAAAGGTCACAGTGTAAAAAATTGTGATTTTTTTTAGTAGATTGTGGTATCACGTGATTTAACTCTTATAATAATTTCAACTGATATAGTAGTGCTTGGATATTAAAACTATGGGCGTTATCGTGATTCAGAAATATGGAAAACAGGTATTTAGCTATAGATCCAAGAACCTAACCATTGACAGAAAGAAAGACGTCTATAGCTATAGACACAAAAACCTAACCAATGTCAGAAAGAAAGACGTCTATAGCTATAGACACACAAACCTAACCAATGACAGAAAGACGTCTTTAGCTATAGACACAAAAACCTAACTAGTGACAGAAAGAAAGACGTCTTTAGCTATAGACACGAAAACCTAACCAATGACAGAAAGACGTTTTTAGCTATAGACACAAAAACCTAACTGGTGACAGAAAGAAAGACGTCTATAGCTATAATATTCAAAGCTTAATCAATGACAGGAACACATATATAGCTATAGTAATGAATGCATCAACCAATGACTGAGTGTCACAGGAAATGAGGGACAGAAATTATATTTTATTTCATTTTAATAAACCGCTGACAAAACTAGTTGAAGTAACCCGAGTTTTGTTATTTTTCGTATGTAGCATGTAACTTCCAGTAACGGTCACCTAAGATCTCTTTAGTAGACAGACGTTCGTGACGCAGTGTGTGTCAATTATCATATTGAATATATATATTAGTTTATGAAAGATATGTATATCGAACAATTGGGACAACTGCGCAATACAGTCACATGTTGTTGACGAGAGAAATGACCAGTGCGCATTAGAATTGACCACAGAAAAGCGTGCATCACGATTACCACTATATATCCAAGGCAAAAATCATGTCACAGGACATAGCTTCTGGAAGTTTTGGAAACCTTCAGTGAAAGCTATATAAGAGGCAAAATGAAGACTTTACTCTCAATGTTGAAAACGTCGATTCGTCTGAAGCCAGTCTAACTTCACGTATGAATTATCTCATGTACAGAGATTTCATAAAGGAAAGCTGCAATAATCTCTTTCCATCCGTTTTCCATCCGTCTGATGCCATATATTGAGTAACGAGGCAAAATTACTCAGTATAACTTTTGGCAAAGTGGAAAGTTCGCTGTCAAAGAAAACCCAATGTATGCGACACTGGTTGTATGCAGTTAACGACACGAGGGATCAATTTTGTATTCCCCCTGTCTGAGTTCGTTTGGCAGTCTATCCCGCTTTTGAGAAGGCTAGCGCCGGAGATACATATCCGGATTTCAACACTCAATGTAATGCGACGACACATCCCACTGGACGACTCCACCCGATAATGCTAAACGTCGTTGGGGTGTCCGTTTCCAACGACAGTTATCGAGGCCGACAACAGTCAGCTAAATTTCAGATTTCTCCCCAGTGATAATCTGAAAGTGGTGCCTAGATTCTGCAGAATCTTCACCTGTAATGCGACGCCTCAATTGCGTCGTGATCTTCACTTTGAAGTGCCGCTTATAAGTGACGTGTGAGCTTACGTCATCTCCTTGGAACTCTGACATTAATAGTGAGTAATCATTAGCACGGCTAACGCGCACATACTTAAGTCTAGGACTCTAAGAAAATGAACACTATTATATCATTTGTGAAATTCGAACTGTAATGTTAAAAGTAATGCTTATTTTACATGTCAACTATTGTTAAAGCGGCCCCATTTGCCGCATAAGAATTGTGTAATTAATCTTTATTTTATATTTTGAATTTCATCATTTTCATCTCCCCTTATTCCCCACAGAGTGTATGACATTGGAAAGTTGAATGAATGATTAATCACTGTGCGAAAGAGTAGTGCCCCTTTTAAATCGGGAAATAAATAACCTGATTTAAACATCTTTCAACTCTCTTGTTATTCATAGTTTTTGAGAGGGACGAAAGAATTTGTACTATTGTTTTGCACCGTTCGTCTGTTCGTCCTTTTATTCACATTTATGATACACACTCACAACACACACCGCCAATAAAACGTTCCTTGGCATGACACTAATAAACTGGGCCCCACCCAAACATCAATGGTGTATGTCATGTGTGTCTATGTAACAACTTGACGCGACGTAGTACTGGCATACGTCACATGGGCTTTTCTTGGAGGTGCACCGGAGCAGGCCAAAAATAGACTTCACCCCTTGCATCTCTAACCTCAGCTCGGGGTCGGCTTGTAACGAGCCCTCCCGTTTGTGACACTGAGGAAAACATGTCTTTAGCAATAATAACTAATGTTTCATCCAGTGACAGAAGGAAGTCCATTTCTAATAATAACGAAAGTTTCATACAGTGAAATAATGTAGTCCATTTTAATAATAACGAAAGTTTCATACAGTGAAATAATGAAGTCCATTTTAATAATAACGAAAGTTTCATTCATTGACAGAATGAAGTCCATCTTTAATAATAAAAATGGAAGATCCAGCCTATGACAGAGGAAACTGTCTTTATAATTATAACGAATGGTTGACTTTCTGATTTTGGAGATCCGTCTTTATTACGTAACATTCTCTAAAATCACCAGTTTTAGTGGAAAACTAGTTTATTACGTAACATTCTCTAAAATCACCAGTTTTAGTGGAAAACTAGTTTATTACGTAACATTCTCTAAAATCACCAGTTTTAGTGGAAAACTAGTTTATTACGTAACATTCTCTAAAATCACCAGTTTTAGTGGAAAACTAGTTTATTACGTAACATTCTCTAAAATCACCAGTTTTAGTGGAAAACTAGTTTATTACGTAACATTCTCTAAAATCGTTTTAAGGAAAAACTACTACGTGTATTTATGCACAGTATCTAAATAACAAGTTATAGGTGAAAACTAGATTATTATATAACATTATCTTAAATCAATAGTTTTATGAATAAATGCCGTATGTATTTATGCACATTATCTTAAATCATTAGTTTTAGGGAAAAAGTAGTATATTATATAAAATTATTCAAAATCACTAGTTTTAGGGGGAAATCTAGTATAGCCTAAAATCACTAATGTTGTGGTACAAACAAAAATATCGACTATTCGCAAAATCATACTGTTAAGACCAGTTTACTTCAATTAGTATGTAACGTCATGACATAGTACTGGACGTGACGCAAAATCATACTGTTAAGACCAGTTTACTTCAATTAGTATGTAACGTCATGACATAGTACCGGACGTGACGCAAAATCATACTGTTAAGACCAGTTTACTTCAATTAGTATGTAACGTCATGACGTAGTACCCGACGTGACGCAAAATCATATTGTTAAGACCAGTTTACTTCAATTAGTATGTAACGTCATGACGTAGTACCCGACGTGACGCAAAATCATACTGCTAAGACCAGTTTACTTCAATTGGTATGTAACGTCATGACGTAGTACCCGACGTGACGCAAAATCATACTGCTAAGACCAGTTTACTTCAATTGGTATGTAACGTCATGACGTGACGCAAATGGATATAATGCTTATTACGCAATAAACATTTTTACGATTTGAATGTAGCAGTGCCAGACGCATTTAAAACAACGGCTAAAATATAAATATCTAAGTTTGTGTCACGTTTTCACGATATAGCAAGTGTGACATTTAAAATAACGGCTAAAATGTAAATATCTAAGTTTCTGTCACGCTTTCACAATACAACAGTTATGTGTGACATCTAATGTGATATTCGTATGAGCTAAATGCACTTTCAACATGCAAACCTCAGTCACTAGATTGTTAAGTACATACGTTCCTTTTCAGAGCAGATTCCTTAAACTGTCAGTCTTATTTCTTGTTATCCTATACGTGTTCCAAATTAGTAGAAGTAATACTGACGCTGGAATGGTACAATTGGATCTCACAGACCAGAAGATTATATTCTACGATTTGTATTTAATTTAGTCTCACAAAACAGAGTTAAAAAAAAAATTTTCGATTTGTGTATAATTTAGTCTCGCACAATAGTGATTTTAAAAATTATTCTTTGATTTGTGTATAATTTAGTCTGGCACAACAGTGATTTTAAAAATTATTCTTTGATTTGTGTATAATTTAGTCTCACACAACAGAGTTTTTACTATTTGCCTACAATTTAGTTTCACACAAAATAGATTCGTACGTGCAGAGTAAAATACACTTAAGTTGGCGTTTGCTTAGTATCTATTATTTCGTCCACTTACTTGTAGTTTGCATCGATTCATTAATTAGTGTTTAACGGAGTCCATAAAGTACCACTGTTACATCCACACTAAAGCCCACATGAATGCGACTTGCTTCCTGACGAAGGAAAACATACTTTTGGCTTTGACACAGGAATACAAGAAAATTGTTTGTATTAAAAATCGATAAATCCAGGCTGACGTTTTAGTATAAAATATCTGTTTAAAGCTTTTCTCGAACGATTCACTGAAAATGTTAAAACAAGTTTAAAATAGTTTGCATTTTTTTGCAGTTTAAAGGTGAAAACAGAAAGAGAGAGAATTATAGGGAGAGAGGGAGATAACTAAATTGATTTGATAAAAATATGTTGTATACTCATGAAAATAGAAGTGTGTGTACATTTACACATACAGAAAAAACACACACACAAACACACGCGTGCAAAAATATAAATATATATATATATATATATATATATATATAAGAAATACATTATCGATTTATTTCGAGGTCGTAAATAGACGTCCTCTTGAATTGCAGGATTCAAGATGATGATTCTTCAAGTCGACCTTTTTGTGTGTGTCCTCGCTAAAAATATTGACTGCAGTGATCGAAACTTGTTTCCATATAATTTAAATTCCTCTATGTATAGAAGATTAAATCCAAAGGATCACGAATAAAATTTGCATCACTACCACATTTTTTTGTTTGCCAGTGACAACAAGAGAAATCAGAGTATATAGATGATATAATGTTAAGTAATAGAATATTGCCAGTGACAACAACAGAAAGCAGAGTATATAGATGATATACTGTTAAGTAATAGAATATTGCCAGTGACAACAACAGAAAGCAGAGTATAGGCCTATAGATGATATACTGTTAAGTAATAGAATATTGCCAGTGACAACAACAGAAAGCAGAGTATATAGATGATATACTGTTAAGTAATAGAATATTGAAAGATGCCATCGCATTCACTTGCATAGAGACAGAAGACAAAGCAGTAAGTAGTATAAACTGAAGACAAAACAGGAAGTACTATATGAACTGAAGACAAAGCAGTAAGTAGTATAAACTGAAGACAAAACAGGAAGTACTATATGAACTGAAGACAAAGCAGTAAGTAGTATAAACTGAAGACAAAACAGGAAGTACTATATGAACTGAAGACAAAGCAGTAAGTAGTATAAACTGAAGACAAAACAGGAAGTACTATATGAACTGAAGACAAAGCAGTAAGTAGCATATGAACTGAAGACAAAGCAGTAAGTAGTATATGAACTGAAGACAAAACAGGAAGTAGTATATGAACTGAAGACAAAACAGGAAGTAGTATATGAACTGAAGACAAAACAGGAAGTAGTATATGAACTGAAGACAAAACAGGAAGTAGTATATGAACTGAAGACAAAGAGTAAGTAGTATATGAACTGAAGACAAAGAGTAAGTAGTATATGAACTGAAGACAAAGAGTAAGTAGTATATGAACTGAAGACAAAGCAGTAAGTAGTATATGAACTGAAGACAAAGAGTAAGTAGTATATGAACTGAAGACAAAACAGGAAGTAGTATATGAACTGAAGACAAAGCAGTAAGTAGTATATGAACTGAAGACAAAGAGTAAGTAGTATATGAACTGAAGACAAAACAGGAAGTAGTATATGAACTGAAGACAAAGCAGTAAGTAGTATATGAACTGAAGACAAAGAGTAAGTAGTATATAGATAGAAGAGTAGGAAGTAATGTACAAACAGAATATAGAGCAGAAAGTTGTATACAGTCAGAATTAAAGCAGGAAATAGTATATGAACAGAAGATAAAACAAGAAGCAGTATTTGAACAGAAGATAAACCAGTATATGAACAGAAGATAAAGCAGTAAGTAGTATCTGAACAGAAGATAAAGCGGTGAGAAGTATATGAACAGAAAATAAAGCAATATATGAACTGAAGATAAAGCATTAAGCAGTATCTGAACAGAAGATAAAGCGGTAAGCAATATATCAACAGAAGATAGAGCAGGAAGTAGTATACAGAAAGAATATAGTGCAGAAATTAGTATAGAGACAGAAGATAGATCAGTAGGTAATATACGAACAGAAGATAGAGCAAAAATTAGTAAACAGAAACAGAAGATAGAACAGGAAGTAGTAAACAGACAGTAAATGGAGATGACGTAGTATGCAGACAAAATAGAGCAATAAATAGTACATAGACAGACGATAGTGGAGAACGTACTATGCTGACAGTAGATAGAGAAGGGGATATTATACAGACAGAAGACTGAAGTAGTATATAGACAGGAGATAAAGCAAGAAGCATTATAAAGACAGAAGAAAGTGCATGAAGTAGTATATAGACAGGAGATAAAGCAAGAAGCGTTATAAAGACAGAAGATAGTGCATGAAGTAGTATATAGACAGGAGATAAAGCAAGAAGCGTTATAAAGACAGAAGATAGTGCATGAAGTAGTATATAGACAGGAGATAAAGCAAGAAGCGTTATAAAGACAGAAGCAACCTGGCCTCCAATGCCGTTTTTATCTGAAAGTTAAAAGACACGTAATGGATTTTGAAAAATCTTTAAGAGAAAGCTGTAAATGCGTGAGATGAAGTTGATCATAGTTATTGCATTGAATTATATTGTCACACCATAAAAGTTAGACAGGGGACAGGGGTTTTGAAAAAAGTGAACAGTGGGAAAACGTCGTTGTACGTCTACGTCACGTCTCGGCTGTCACAGCTTTATTCTGTCCCTTAACGGCTTGTCAATACTAAGTAGGACCTGTTTGCTGTTTGTCACAGTGTACATCTACGTCACGTCTCGGCTGTCACAGCTTTATTCTGTCCCTTAATGACTTGTCAATACTAAGTAGGACCTGTTTGCTGTTCGTCACAGTGTACGTCTACGTCACGTCTCGGCTGTCAAAGCTTGATTCTGTCCCTTAATGGCTTGTCAATACTAAGTAGGACCTGTTTGCTGTTCGTCACAGTGTACATCTACGTCACGTCTCGGCTGTCACAGCTTTATTCTGTCCCTTAATGGCCTGTCAATACTATGTAGGACCTGTTTGCTGTTCGTCACAGTGTACATCTACGTCACGTCTCGGCTGTCACAGCTTGATTCTGTCCCTTAATGGCTTGTCAATACTAAGTAGGACCTGTTTGCTGTTCGTCACAGTGTACGTCTACGTCACGTCTCGGCTGTCACAACTTTATTCTGTCCCTTAATGGCTTGTCAATACTATGTAGGACCTGTTTGCTGTTCGTCACAGTGTCCGATATGCATACACACCATGAATGTTTGGCTGGCTCTTTTATTATGCGTGAAAGGGTTACGTATGCTAACGTGTTTGTATGACGTGTTTATATGCGAGATTGTATGTGGAGTGGAGAATGTCAACAATACAAGACAGTAGCATATGAACACCACACTCACCTTTTCAAAACAATAGTAAACATTTGATGACGATTGTGATTAACTTTATTGTTATGTGGGTTCTCTTTAGTGCGCTGACTATAATCGCTAGTTCCACAAATCATTCAGTCATAAAACATGCACTCGCTACTTTTCTTCTCTGACTTGTTTTATAATGAGAGTATGTAAGCAAAAAATCGATGAGAAGTTTCAGTGCCGCCAATGTTATAGAATCACGACTTGTACGTAGCAATTTTATCATTGTCTGGAATCAATGCCAGAAACTCCATCAAATATCAAAGGTTTTTCAGTTGACATTAGATTCGCAAAAATAACGACAATAGAAAACGAGTTAATATGATGTCCGTGTAAAAAAGAAAAAGAAAAGTAAGCATCACATTTTCATATTCGAAAGTATTTATAGACACAAGCCAATAGACACACGCTCCTAGTGAGATTTTCAATGGCGTCACCGATTATTTAAATTCAATGAAATATGCCATAATAGAGAATCCTTGAATCAAATCCATGTTTATGCATTCTTGTTTTGTTGTCATAGAAGCTAGGAAATACTTTTTATCATCAGGAATGCAATATGCAATGTATGTGTCACATAATTATATTCCAAAGTAAATAGGTAAGTATAAAGTCAAACTATGTTGTAGGATTATTGTTTTAAATGAATATTGTAATTATATTCTAAATTAGTAAGTGTAAATTCAAAGTATGTTGTAGGAGTATTGTCTTAAATCAATATTGTAATTATATTCTAAATTAAAATAGTAAGTATGAAGTCAAATTATGGTGTAGGATTATTGTCTTAAATCAATATTGTAGTTATATTCTAAATTAAAATAGTAAGTATGAAGTCAAATTATGGTGTAGGATTATTGTCTTAAATCAATATTGTAATTATATTCTAAATTAAAATAGTAAGTATGAAGTCAAATTATGGTGTAGGATTATTGTCTTAAATCAATATTGTAATTATATTCTAAATTAAAATAGTAAGTATGAAGTCAAATTATGGTGTAGGATTATTGTCTTAAATCAATATTGTAATTATATTCTAAACTAAATTAATAACAATGAAGTCAAACAATGTTGTAGAATTATTGTTTTTACTTCCACAAGATATATATATATACTGTTGCAGCAGTAATGACCACCTGGTCAAATACCCGTTTGCTTTAGTCAAGTGAGCTAAGCAGTTGTGAGGTTGAGGATTTTTCTGCAAGAAAGAGGGAGATGGATTCATGTGGGAAAAGGATAACCTAGTGACCTGGGGTTTTCGGTAAGCAAAGCTATGCAGATAAGAAAGAAAGGTTGAAGATGGAACTAGAAATCAAAATGGAATGTGAAAGAGAAGAATTATATCTATATTGTTGAAGTAGTAATGACTCCCGTAGTATGTCTATATTGTTGAAATAGTAATGACTTCCATAGTATATCTATATTGTTGAAGTAGTAATGACTTCCATAGTATGTCTATATTGTTGAAGTAGTAATGACTTCCATAGTATATCTATATTGTTGAAGTATTAATGACTTCCATAATATATCTATATTGTTGAAGTAGTAATGACTTCCATAGTATATCTATATTGTTGAAGTAGTAATGACTTCCATATTATATCTATATTGTTGAAATAGTAATGACTTCCATAGTATGTCTATATTGTTGAAATAGTAATGACGACCATAGTATATCTATATTGTTGAAGTAGTAATGTTCTCCTAGTCGAATGCCCATTTGCTTAGTTGAGTGGGCTAAGTAGGCGAGAGGATGGTGATCTGTCTGAAGGACAAAATGCTTGCAATATAGTTAGGCTTGGAAGTTTTGGATTGCCCAGACAATTCTGAGACATTCTTTCTCTGACGTCGAATAATTCTGCTCAGCTGCACTTAACATATGACTGGAGTAGACTACCTGATACAGAATACGACTGTGTTTCTGCATCAGTACAGCATTAGTCCTGTATTACTAGCATCTGTTCTGAGAATGAATTCTCATTGAATATATATTCTCAATAATATCTCATTGAAATCAAGCAAACCGAGGGGAGCTCGTGATAGGAAGTCTTTCAAACTAAAAATAAAGCTGGCTTCACACTCCTCACTCAGGTGTGACTTTCCTCATCAAATCACTCTCTGTCCAACCCCACGAAGATTTAACATTTGTCTTCAAGGTTATTTTATTGGTAAAAACATTGCAAGTTTCTTTATCATGCTCAATAACTGTTGGGCATCCGAGTCTGAGAGTTCCAGATTTAAAATAACATCATCAACAGTTTCATCATCTGTTAAACTTGGGTGTGGTATGGATTTGGCATGGTACAGAGATAGCATCAGCATCTTTTACAATAGTCACGACCATTTTATCAGTGTATTTCTTTATACGCTTTCATCAGAATAACATGAAAAACGTTTGCTTTCAACCCGTTCTGAATTCAGAAATTGCATCCACTCAGTTTCTCGACATCTTCATAGTGTCCTTGCTATGACTGTACCGAGTGATGTCTCCATGTCATACATGGCCAACAAACTATACATATCTATAAATCAAACTAGACAGATCTACAATTCCAAACTAGGCAGATTTACAGATCCACACTAGACGGATTTATAAATCCATTATTAGACAGATCTACAAATCCGAATTAGACAGATCAAGAAATCCAAATTAGACAGATCTGCAAATCCAAGCTATACAAATCTATAAATCGAGACAGATTTACAACTCCAAACTGGAGAGATCTACAAATCCAAGATAGACAGATCTACAAATCCAAACTATACAGATCTATAAATCCAAACTCGATATATCTAAATTCCAAACTAGACAGATCTACAGATCCAAGCCAGACATATCTGCAAATCCAAACTTGACATATCTACAAATCTAAACTAAACAGATCAACAAATTCAAACTAGGTAGATCTGTAAATATAACCTAACCAAATGTACAGGTGAAAACTAGACAGGTCTACAGATCCAAACCTGATAGATATATAAATCCAAACTAGACATATCTACAACATCCAAACTAGATAGATCTACAAATCCAAAGTAGACAGATCTCTAAATCCAAACTAGTCAAATATACAGATCGATACTAGACGGATCAACAAATCCAAATAGACAGAGCTCTAAATCCAAACTAGACATATGTACAAATGCAAACTAGACAGAGCTCTAAATCCAAACTAGACATATGTACAAATCCAATCTACAAAATCCAAACTAGGCTGCTATACAAATTCAAATTAGACATATATCTAAGTCCAAACTAGACAGATGTACAGATCCAAACTAGACAGATCTACACATCCACATTAGAAATATCTACAAATCCAAACTAGACAGATCTACATATCCAAACTAGACAGATCTGCAAATCCAAACTATACAGATCTACAGATCCAAAGTAGACAGGTCTACAGATCCAAACTAGACAGGTCGACACTTACAAACTAGACAGATCTTCATATCCAAACTAGACAGATCTATAAATCCAATCTAGTCAGATCTAAAAATGAGCAGATATACCAGTAAAATTGAACACTCCCTTGTTTGTTTATAAGAACTATTGATGTGATCATTGACTTTGGATATATCACGGTTACTGTTAGCATGAAATGGTATCTGTGAAGAATGTACATTTATTTACATCTCTCAGTCAAATGTGATTCTGGATTGCGTTTGTTTTCTACATCCCAATGAGTATCGAATATAGCATGGAGGGTGAGGCGACATTATCAACGAGTGAAGATCGATTCACAGCCAATGTGCTGCGAAATACGTCAGGTATTTGGGAGAAAGAATGTACCGCAAAAATACGTCAGGTATTAGGTGTATCTGGGAGAAAGAATGTACCGCAAAAATACGTCAGGTATTAGGTGTATCTGGGAGAAAGAATATACCGCAAAAATACGTCAGGTATTAGGTGTATCTGGGAGAAAGAATGTACCGCAAAAATACGTCAGGTATTAGGTGTATCTGGGAGAAAGAATGTACCGCAAAAATACGTCAGGTATTAGGTGTATCTTGAAAAAAAAATGCGCCGCAAATCTACCTATGTTGCCTTCACGATAATCAACAATAGGCTTGATAAGTTAAAACATCTAGATTAGTACATATGTGCAGACAACCCTTGCTTATCAGATGTCATTAGTATCACTGATATTCACAGACAACCCATTACTCCATCTAGGCTGGGACATAGAAAAAAATATATATTACGGGTATATCTAGATAACAGATATTTCTTTTTCATTATAGTCCATAATCTCCTACACACGACTCAATACACTGCCCATGGTTTCTTCAACGGGACTGGCACTGCAAGTTTTATTCAAGCAAATAATTACAACCAATAAATGCATTCTTTTGCACGGCTAGGCAAGGGAAATTACACATGTCCCATTGTTTCTTAAGCGAGTTACTGCGCATGACCCTTTCCTTTCACGAGTAACTGCGCATGACCCTTTCCTTTCTTAAGCGAGTAACTGCGCATGACCCTTTCGTTTCTTAAGCGAATAACCTAAGTATTGGCTCTTAAGTACAGAGCCGTATTACCTAAATGAAGAAATCTATCAGGCCCATTTGATTTTAGAGAGAATGCCGACACAACGACCATTATATTTATAGCACGGTTAGGAACCGCAGAACAATAAACTCATTTCTAGCAAACAGCTACATGCATGCAATGGTTTCTTTTAAGTAAAGAAGTGCACAAGAAACAATGTCCTATGAACCGCTATAACGAGAGAGTCACCTTATAATTCTTTAAGCAAAGAAGTGCACAAGAAACAGTGTCATAAGAATAACAAGACCTTGTAATCTCTTAATTTGAAAATTATGCACACCACATTTCTCGTAAACAAGAGCTACCCATTTTAGTGGTTTCTTAAAAGAATACAATGTAACTATTTATTATATTTTTTTAATACATATTGAAAGTATTTAACAATCAGGAAACCAGACCTGAAGAGGAAATCATTTAATAGAGAATTAAAAAAAGAGAGAAGAAAAGAAAGAAATGAAAAGAAAAGAAAAACAAAAAGGAGGAAAGAAAAAGAAGAAAAGAATAGAAAGAAAAGAAAACGAAGAGTATAAAATGAAGACAATAAAAGGAATGAAAAGAAATGGAATGAAAAAAAGAATAAAAAGAATAGGAATGAAAAAATATAAAGAGAAAAGGAATGAAAAGAATAAAGAATGAAGAGAAAAGGAATGGAAAAAAGGAATGAAAAGTAAAATATTAAAAAAAAAAGAATGAAGAGAAAAGGAATGAAAAGTAAAAGATTAAAAAAAAAGAATGAAGAGAAAAGGAATGAAAAGAAAAATGAATAAAGATAAAATGAATGAAAAGAAGAAATAGAAAGGAATGAAGAGAAAGAAATGAAAAGAATAAAGAGAAAAGGAATGTAAAGAATAAAAAATGAAGAGAAAAGAAATAAAAAAAAGGAATGAAAAGAAAAAAAAGAATAAAGAGAAAAGGAATGAAAAGAATAAAAAATGAAGAGAAAAGGAGTGGAAAAAAGGAAAAAAGAAAAAGAAATGAAAAGAAAAAAGAATGAAGAGAAAAGGAATGAAAAGTAAGTAAAGAAAAAGGAATGAAAAGAAAATGAAGGATAGAAAAGAAGTAATAACAAAGAAAAATGTTAACGATTCAATTATTATTCATTACTATTGGTGCATCTCTCTTAAAGGTCTGCTGCATTCACTGTTAGACAATTAGACAACTGTCTTCCGACCACGCTTGATTGAATCCTCTGTCATCCATTTTATCGATCAAAGGAATAGAACAGTAACAGTGATTATGTCCCTTTCTCTTTCTCGGTACTCTATTGTAATATCCGCCTTCTCTCCCTTCAACTGCCAGTTTTTCTATGACTGTCTCTTTATTTCAATCAGTCTTTTCTTTAGAACGTTCTTTTTGTTTTTGTTTAGTTTCTTTCTTTTTTTTTTCTTTTTTTTTTTTCTTTTTGCCATCTCCGCGATGTAAGCACACATGCAAATCTTACTTTACAAAGAATTTCTTTAGCCGAGAATTCCACTTGAGTATGTACTGGAAGCTAGCGTCAGGTTAAAAACAAAAAAACAAACAAAAAAAAACCCAAAACCCAAACAATGCTTTTATTTTCCTGATTGGGACCAATAGGGCAAAATATTTCATATTTTTGTTTATTGTGTGAGCTTGTGTATGTGTGTGTGTTCAGTGGTACGAATGACCTCTGTAAATGAGTATCAGTACAACTGTCATTGTAGCATTATTTCTGTAGTAATAATAATAGTACTATTAATGTTGTATTTATATTGTAAATATAGAACTATAATACTGTGAATAAGATTAATAAATGCAAATATAGCAGTATATTAATTGAATACTAGATACGTGGACCTATTGGTCCATTTTAGATACAAAATGCGTGGACTTATTTGTCCATATTAGATACAAAATGCATGGACGTGTAGGTCTATATTAGATACAAGATAAATGGACCTATTTGTCCATTTTAGATACAAAATGCGTGGACGTGTAGGTCTATATTAGATACAAGATAAATGGACTTATTTGTCCATATTAGATACACGATACGTGGACCTATTGTTGGCACCTCCCATAAATACGAATATCTACGACAGGACAACAATTGAGGACGTCACTTCCGGTAAATCGTATGAGCTCCTAGACTCCTAGAGGGATTCTTCACAGATAAGACAGACAGATAGGGACAGACAAACAAGAGATAGACAGACTCAGGACGTTAAACGGATGTGATGATGACACTTATAAAATCATATTAGATGAAAATGATAATGAAAATGACACAACACCAATGAAAATTTAACAAGAAACTTTATATAACAATGAAAGAAAAACAAAATAAGAGAAAGAACAATTATTAAAATGTTTCTAATTACAAGTTACAAATGATGATTTGTTCTAATCTGATTCAGGGAATTAATTGGTCTCCTCTAAAGATGTAACTTGTTCTTGCCAGAAAGATATTTTCAATGTCAGTTTTCTTTTCCTAATATCTGTTTCTGTACGAATCACGACTCTGTAAGTTTAATTAAATATATATGCACTCGTTTTCAATGTCTTGGCTGAGTACTTAGTTTAAAAAGTCCCAAAGCGAAGATCCAACACAACGCTGTGAGCCGGCGTCCAACAATTCTTCACAGCAGCGACCCGTAGCTGACCAACGCTAGCTAGCTCCGCCCCTTTTAGCTTCGCACGTACGACAGGCTCAGTTGACCATTACCGTCTTAGGTGCCCTGATATAGCTGATCATGTAGTGGAGTGACCTGATGAGTGGTGACCTTGTGGTTCTGCAATTTAATAATGCAGTGTAAGAGACTCCTGTCTACAATTTAAAGAATTCAAGTGAGAGTCCTAGAGCTATTTAGCTCCTCCACACCTGAATAAAAATAGATAATAGTTCAAATCCTAAATTCCTACCTAGCCCTACTTACTCATAGTTAAATGTATGTGCACTGAGGTTTATAAAGATAGATTAAAATAAATTAAATCTTTGATTACTCACTGTTTTACTTTTATACCCTTCAAAATACAGGTTGGGCGTGTCCAATGAAATGATGATACAACCAGTCGTGCAGGAAAAAAACGGAAAAACCAACTGAAGTAGGGTCGCAGTTCAAAAGTATTCATTGTCATCTCTGTCTCTCATGGAGTTTGCTTATGCTTGGGCCTTCTCCCTCCTGACATGCTTCTTGTGTCATATGATTAGCTCTCTGCTTGATCCAAACTGAAGGTTAGGTCGAGCGGGTTCTCGGACTTACCGCTAAATCAGTGACAAGTTGATGTCGCACTCCTCCATCAGTGGAGTGTCGTCATGGTGTGGTATTAACCTCCGTTAGTGATCTGTCAGGACGCAATCGGTCCACCCATGGAATTGGTCTGGTTCAAGGCCACTGGCTGTCCACAGGCAAAATGTCCTGTCTTTTTTGCTGACGCACTGTACTGGCTCATTAAATAAACGATTAATGAATTTTGCCAGTAGAGTGGGACGATCTTTTACCCAGATAACGTCACTGCATTAAGATACTCAGTTGCTTTGCCATCACAACTCTATGGATACTTAACCATGGTGATGTAAATGAAGAAGTGATGCTGAATCGCTGAACTTATAAAAAAAAAGTAATTATAAAATAAGAGTTTCAAAATAACATAATTCTTATCAACTTCTTTCGTTCAAAAACATACAACATTAAATGAATTGGAAAGAGATGAAAACTGTACATACACCAACATGTAGATTTTAATAATAGAAAACTTAGTATTAGACTATATACATATTTAATAAAACAGTCTTATAATAACAATTATAACATAACTTTCAAATTACAATCGAATAATAAGAAATGCATTGTAAACTTGTTAGTTATATTATCAAAACTGGCGTTTAGAAAGCATTCAGGCAAACTGTGTTTGACGTGACACTAATTGTAATTACACGGTCGCTTCCCTTGGCCACACTATCGAAGCAAAACAAAGTCGTGTGCGACAAAAGCCAATAAAAATAAGTCTGATTAGTCCACAGCTAGATTTTTGTGACATAGAAATATACGGCTAATGTTAGTATGTTAAATTACAAGAAAAAGAATCAATACAAACCAATTCAACTATAACGTTAGTTTTAGACATAAGACAGTAACCTTTACAGTTTTACACATAACGTTAGTTTTAGACATAAGACAGTAACGTTTACAGTTTTACACATGACGTTAGTTTTAGACATAAGACAGTAACGTTTACAGTTTTACACATAACGTTAGTTTTAGACATAAGACAGTAACGTTTACAGTTTTACACATAACGTTAGTTTTAAACATAAGACAGTAACGTTTACAGTTTTACACATAACGTTAGTTTTAAACATAAGACAGTAACGTTTACAGTTTTACACATAACGTTAGTTTTAGACATAAGACAGTAACGTTTACAGTTTTACACATAACGTTAGTTTTAAACATAAGACAGTAACGTTTACAGTTTTACACATAACGTTAGTTTTAAACATAAGACAGTAACGTTTACAGTTTTACACATGATAAAAAATGAAGGCCACACTAACCACTCTATCATACTCAACTGATCTTTCATTTTCTGGCCTTGAGAAATACCCCCTTCCCAGTCTTTGACCCATTCCTCACACTGTTCAGCAGCCATCTCCTACTTAGCACTGACTCTAACAGATGACTAAAGCACTCAGCCATGACCCTACTCAAGGTAGCACTGACAGTTGTACTCATTGGCTATAATGAAGAATGTGGGCCAGAGCTTTTTGATGCGGGCCAGGCCTGTTTCATGTGGGCCAGGCCTGTCTGATGTGGGTCAGGCCTGTTTCATGTGGGCCAGGCCTGTTTCATGTGGACTCATAATTTCAGTCCTAACAAGTTCAGTGGTAACTTAAAAGCAGAGATTTGCCTATTGCTGAGGTACCGAATATACAGGTTGTCATGTGCCGGATTTTATTAAACGACCCTATTGCAGTATCAGACTAAAATTATTAATTAATAAATTTATTATATTAACTCTAATACTGACAACAGCCCAGGCAGCCTACTCTATCCTTCAGTCTCTAAATCAGATCCATTCTTTGGGACCCTTATTCTTCTATCAAAGCAACAGACTAATAAACTGACCTGCCTCATGTTACAATGTTATCTTTCCCTTTGATTAATTATGACTTATAAAACATCCACATATTTCTGGCTCAGAATTCCCAGCTAACTCTTCTCAGTCACACTAACAAATCAACAAAAATAAATGGGTTTCAGATAACAAGAACAAGAAGACTTAATAATAACAAAAAGAAAAGATATCAATAACATTTGATTTACAAACACACAGGTCTGCTGAGGCCATCTATTTACTGCCCCAACAGTAGCAATTGTTTATCTGATCATTGTACCTCTGGTTGATTATACTTTATGTAACTTGAATCATTTAGCTCTGTTGTTGTCGATAGAGATAAACTCATTATGTTGTATTACTCGTGCAATGCTTCTTGCCCATGTTGACGATTTCAAACACCACGTGACAACCATCAGACTATTCTAGAGTCAGAGTGAACAGGACGATCGGTTCAGCAGAAAATAAAGGCCAGTGGTCTCATATATGTGCAAAACCTTCCCCTCATCTACGTAGATTTCGGCCCTCCATGAATGGTGCGTGAGCAATATATAATAATGTGTGGGTCTATCAGCAACATATATATGAATGACTCTGGGTCAAATTACAATTCTCTCACGTCATTGACTGAAACACAAATGTCCATATAAAGATCATCCCATATCCTGTCACCATTCACCCACTCTTAATGTCCCCCTCCCCCTTCTATTCATTTCCACTGTCCACGCATGATCAATGAACTTGAACTTGATTCTTTACTGTGTGTACCGTATGTGGGTATAGCAGATTGTATAATTAGCCACACAGCCATAACTAGTAACTATCAATTACTGATTATTAATATAGAAAAAGAAATAAAAGAAATACAAAGGGGGAGCATAATTTGCCACATGGTTCGATTATCATCCCACCCACCCCAGTTTAGGAATATTACTCTGGAGTAAAATGCTCACAAATTATGTGGCTTTTTTTCTGAATCAACTAAGGTTCAGAAATATTGCTACCTGGCAATCAAACAAAATTCAGTCTGGCTCAAGAATGCCACAAACACCTCTCATACAATCAATTCTCAACATCTTCAAATCATCCTTTCCACTGGTTGAGCAAGTTTCTCACAAGCTATGAATTGTATAAATCAATGTTGTATAAAATAATCACCATTCCAGAAAAAAAATATCCAATATATACGACAATGATAATCATTACAGAATTCAACTGACAAATAATGCCTCATTCCATGATGTCAATAGTCACTAACAATCAGCTACCAACTCAAAGAAATATCAATTTCTCAATGGTAATACATGACGACAATACTTACTATACAATTTAATACCAGCCTAACAAATATCTCACTCGCAACACCATTACACAAACGGCTAACAACTTCCACTGAGTACCACAGTCAAAATAACCAAAGCAAAGTACAAATGATTTAAATATCCAGTTTCTCATCAACTGAATACTAGAACTGTAATAACTATCAATAACTCATTTCACACATTAATGTGATAATTCAGATTTTCAGTGAAAAGTCAATATCAAAATATACAGGTCATGTGAAAAGTTCCAAATATTCAGTTTCTTGGAATCAACTGAATATCAGATTTGAAGCACCAACAAACAACTCAAACCAAATTGAATCAGAGTTACAGTGAACCATCACTCTATCAAAAATATCTGTCAAACAATACTAGAGTTGTAGCACCAACAACAACCCAAATCAACTCAATAATAATGAATCATTACTCTATTAAAAAAGCACATCAGGTATTCAACACAACTACAACATAAAATGTCAACTACAAAACTACTCAAGCAATAAACATTTCAGATCATGTCATGCATGCCAACTGTTGCTTTACTCCGGGTAGCATAATCTTCATCTGGTACGATAACTTGTGGTTTCCACCCCACGTCCAAATAATTTGTCATCTTCACTAGGTAAGAATGGTTTTTACTATCTTTGCATGACAACATCTCTTCTTTCCTGAACTTTGCTTGTCAAAATATAATCACATTTCCACTTATCAAGTAAATCAAAATTAAACTTTACACTTTCTGAATGACAGTGCAAATTTCCTTTCTAAGTGAGGCATCGCAGTGTGTCCTCCACCCCACCCCCCACTTCAAAACTTTCTAAAGTATTCAGACTCAAAGTGTTATTCAGACTCAAAGTGTTATTCAGACTCAAAGTGTTACTCAGACTCAAAGTGTTATGAGTATGTCAACTCAGTCTCTATCTTTCCTAAGAACTTCAAATTTTCGGATGCACTTTGTATTAAATCAGTGTTACTCAAAATGTTGACAGTCTGCTGTCTTAAGTTCTGACTTTTGTGTCACTGACAGTTTCCTGCAAATCAAACTCTGCCACACCTATATCTTTGTGTGCATTCCTCACTTTGTCTTTTTCTCTATGAATAGCTCTTTCAGTTTGTGTGTACTCAACACAACCTATCTTAATGACGTCAAATACAAATGTCAATCTCATCTCTGGTCTGGTTCTACAACTTTAAGTGATTTTGTTATGATTTTGTTTACTGTCATTTATCTTTTCCATCCTTCCTTTGGTCACTTGCCTGAAGTAAACTATTCAGTCCCACAATAAATGCATCATCTGTCTTACTTCCTACATGTCCTAATTCAGCACTATGTGTCTGATCCTCTAGACTTTATGTGTATTCACATTTCTCATTCCCACACAGAGTCAAACAATTCTGGACCACAGCAGTGGCCTTGACATGAATATCTTCTTACTATGGCACGTAACGCTGTCAGCACAAACCTCTTCTCTAATCCAGTAATCCTAGTCTGGGTAACAATAAAACATAAAAATAGACTTTACTTCCAACTGTGGAAGTGTTTGTTACCACTACACAAGACAACAATTCTTGACTGCTGAGCACTCCTCCCTCCATCCTTTCAAACAAACACACACTATGCTATTTATATAAATTTTTAACCAACAATATTTCCTGATCATTTCTGGTACAGGAAGTGTTCACAGTATTTTCGTTGTAATAATACATTAATTAACGTTAGTAATGAATGTATAAGTAATGTATACTTTATCTAAACAAGAACTTTTTTTTAAAAAGATGTATGGAGATGAGAGGGATTTGGAAGCTAATATGTAACTATCTGAAATCATTAACTGCTAGTTAATATAGTCTTCTATATTCCAGACACGTTTTGGTCATCAGATATAAAGAGACTTAGTTAAGTTTACCAAAATTATTGTTTGTCTTAGCGTGATTGAAAAATCTGAGTTTTCATGATGTTTGAATAGTTAAAGGCATGCATGCCACATTTGGACAACCTTTGTCTCCATTTCTAAAACCTCTGATTGTGTCGATATTTTCGATATTTGCGGTTCAAGTAAGCCGCATGACTTGGGAAATTGTAGTCACTTTAATATTTTATAAAAATATCCGAAGACATTAATCATGTCAAAACACAGAAGAAGTCCGAAAACTAGTACAAATAATATTATCGCCACTGAGCCAATCATAAATGACGAAGTCCGTGAGTCCGGCACAGAAATCAGTTTCCGCTTTGCTAGGGATAAGTTTGCTGCATTTAAAATGAGTTCTTCCTGAAGATCAGTTACAAGTTTTTTAATGTCCTGACCAGTGCCGTGAAGAACGGTAAAAACCTGCTTGCAGGAACAAGGACACATGTGAAACTCGTGGTGTGACGACTTGTCTACAGGGGCAGTGCTACGAACCGTTGTAGACATGCTGTTCCAGGGTACAAGGGTTTGTTGTTGGTCTGTTGAAACGATCGTCTGTGTGGTAAATGTATCACCTTGTGTCCTTGTGCTTTGAAAAGTCTGAGTTAATACTGTGATTTCCGAAGTTTCGGTAGAAATAGTTACTGAGTGAACTGATTGGCTGACCATGTTCGTTATTGGCTGAGAGTAGGGAACGGTATCGGTGATTGCAATGGCTCTTATTGTAGACACCGTGACGTCACGATCTGTCGAAAAGCGTTGTGTGTCAGTAGTGATTTCATCGAGCTCAGTGATTACTGTAGTTCCAACCTCTATTGATGTGTCCATTACTGTAGTTCCAACCTCTGTTAATGTGTCCATTACTGTAGTTCCAACCTCTGTTGATGTGTCCATTACTGTAGTTCCAACCTCTGTTGATGTGTCCATTACTGTAGTTCCAACCTCTGTTGATGTGTCCATTACTGTAGTTCCAACCTCTGTTGATGTGTCCATTACTGTAGTTCCAACCTCTGTTGATGTGTCCATTACTGTAGTTCCAACCTCTGTTGATGTGTCCATTACTGTAGTTCCAACCTCTGTTGATGTGTCCATTACTGTAGTTCCAACCTCTGTTGATGTGTCCATTACTGTAGTTCCAACCTCTGTTGATGTGTCCATTACTGTAGTTCCAACCTCTGTTGATGTGTCCATTACTGTAGTTCCAACCTCTGTTGATGTGTCCATTACTGTAGTTCCAACCTCTGTTGATGTGTCCATTACTGTAGTTCCAACCTCTGTTGATGTGTCCATTACTGTAGTTCCAACCTCTGTTGATGTTTCCATTACTGTAGTTCCAACCTCTGTTGATGTGTCCATTACTGTAGTTCCAACCTCTGTTGATGTTTCCATCCACTTTTGAGAGAGAAATATTCAAACAAACATAAGGAAGAGTAACACTTGAAATAACGCAAAATGTGTTTTATTTGTTAATTTTATCTACGGATAGTTGTTTAATATGTTGAAGAGTACACAGTTACGGTTAATATACTAGAATATATTAGTTCACAGCTAGAGATAATGTACTAGAATATATTAGTTCACAGCTAGAGATAATGTACTATAATATATTAGTTCACAGCTAGAGATAATGTACTAGAATATATTAGTTCACAACTAGAGATAATGTACTAGAATATATTAGTTCACAGCTAGAGATAATATACTAGAATATACTAGTTCACAGCTAGAGATAATGTACTAGAATATATTAGTTCACGATACGCTAGTTGTGGGTAAATATAATATGAAAACCGTTTCTCTCTCAGCAATGACTTATTTAATGCATACTTGGATAGTTCATTACACGTATGAAATTTGTTATTTCGTAGTGTAAACATGACTAGTAACTTCATGACATGCGTAGTTCATTACACGTATGAAATTTGTTATTTCGTAGTGTAAACATGACTAGTAACTTCATGACATGCGCATTTATATTTACAAAACGCATGGCGTGTTTATAACATTGCATAAAGTGATGTATGTATTTATATATATTTACTGAACTCTTGGCGTGTTTATAACATTGAATAAAGAGATGTATGTATTTATATATATTTACTGAACTCTTGGCGTGTTTATAACATTGCATAAAGTGATGTATGTATTTATATATATTTACTGAGCTCTTGGCGTGTTTATAACATTGCATAAAGTGATGTATGTATTTATATATATATTTACTGAACTCTTGGCGTGTTTATAACATTGCATAAAGTGATGTATGTATTTATATATATTTACTGAACTCTTGGCGTGTTTATAACATTGCATAAAGAGATGTATGTATTTATATATATTTACTGAACTCTTGGCGGGTTTATAACATTGCATGTATATACAGAACATAACTATTTCTGCCTGTTAATCCATTCTTTTCTGTGTTGTTAAGTGTAGTAAATTGAGACCTATTATATTCATTTATTGTCCTTTTTGGTATCATTATAATAGCCTTAGATTTAATTGTCCCAGTATTTAAAAATTATTTGATCGCATATTCTTCAGAATATATATTATTATATATATATACTATATTATAATATATTATTCTTAAGATACGTGTGATAATCTGGAATCTGTTTCAAATTAATAAAAATGACACACTTATCTCCCTTTGGACTGTAATATATGTGTGCGTGCGTGTGTGTAGGTATTCATCAACCTGAAAACTAATTTGCATAAGAGTCTTATCTTTTGTACTGACCATTGTAAACTGCTCTTTCGAATGTTCAAATGCAATTGATTCGACTGATGAGGTGCACAATTACCTCCCTTTGTCCTGAAATATTTATATTTTTGTTGTCATGGGAACTCATTTATGTTTATTCGACTTGTGTTTGTGTGTGTGTATGTGCGTGTGATGGATATGTTATATATGAGAGAGAGAGAGAGAGAGAGAGAGAGAGAGAGAGAGAGAGAGAGAGAGAGAGAGAGAGAGAGACGGAAAGAAAGAAGGAAATATAATAGAGAGGGATGGGGTGGGGAGACATACAGAAAGCGCGAAAAGAGTGACCGATGCAGGCTGGAAATAAGAAAGGGTGAAATTATTTGAATTAAGAGGTGAAAGGAACTTTCGGTAATGCTGAAGACAGTTTGGAAAGACAGAAACATCTCAGTCAGCTCAAAGAACAGACTGATGCGCTCCTTGGTTGAATATGTGTTTTTATATGCCTGTGAGTCATGGACCCTCACAGCAGATCTCGAAAGGAGGATGAAAACTATTGACATGAGATACTTTCGAAGGCTCCTTGGCATTTCGTATAGAGATCATGTCACGAGAGAGGAAATGGGAAACAGAATTAGGCAAGTCATTGGGCCCTATGAAGAGCTATTGTCATTGTGAAATAGCGCAAAATGAAATGGTATGGGCATGTCATACGATCAACAGGGCTTGCCAAGTCAATCATGCAAGGTACTGTGCAAGGAGGGGAAGGAGAGGAAGACAGAGGAAAAGATGGAAGTATAACATCTCAGAGTGGATAGGACTGAAACGGAGTGATACAGTAAGATTATATCAGAGAAGAGAATGGAATGGAGCAAACTGGTTGTCAGGTCATCAGCGGTGCCCCAACGGGTCGACAAGACTAAATGATGGATAGATAGATAACTGCTGTTGATTTAAAGAAGCATTCTATAACCGCTGTTGATCTAATTATATATATTCATTAACCGCTGTTGATCTAATTATATATTCATTAACCGCTGTTGATCTAATTATATATTCATTAACCGCTGTTGATCTAATTATATATTCATTAACCGCTGTTGATCTAATTATGTATTCTATAAAAGTCATTCATCTAGATATGTCTTCTATAACAGCTCTTGATCTAATTAAGTATTCTATAACATCATGCTTTACCTCTTCACTTTCTGGCGTCAGGTAATCCGGAATCAAGGTCATTGACCATCCCATAGAAGTATTGTACTTGTACACAAACCCACCGAAAGGTCCACAACCACTGACATTAGCAGGACAGTTTATGTGAAGGCGTGTGACATTGCTGTTTAATGACACACTGATGACGCTGAAATTACTGATGACTGATTGAATCACTTTGGCTGAAGACTGCAAGAAAAACATTCATTAATATTTTGAGTTTACAATGTTGCCAGTAGTGAACCGATACTATCTCACAATATTTTCAGACAGGGAAGTAGGCATATTTAGATGAAGACATATAGAGAAGTAGGCATATTTAGATGAAGACATATAGAGAAGTAGGCATATTTAGATGAAGACATATAGAGAAGTAGGCATATTTAGATGAAGACATATAGAGAAGTAGGCATATTTAGATGAAGACATATAGAGAAATAGGCAGATACATTAGATCCAAAAATAGAGAGAGTGGGGAAAGAAAGACAAAATTAGCAAAATTAGAGATACAGATGTAGCTATATAAATATAGAGATACAGCTAAGTAGAGACAGACGAAATTAGCAAAATTAGAGATACAGATGTAGCTATATAGAGATAGAGATACAGCTAAATATAGACATACATTTGTATTCATGTAAAATGTCAATATTCAAAGCACCATGCTATATATGTATTTAGTACAGGTAGAAATTCCTATGGGGTTTTATGTTATACTTAGCACATTCTTCCTAATTTAGTTATGTTTTTATTTAGCCTTGTTTGTTTATATTTAGCACAGGTCAACGTTCATCCTAGTACTGTTGTTTTTATTTAGCACAGGTCAACATTCTTCCTAGTTCTATTTTGTTTATATTTAGCCTTGTTTGTTTATATTTAGCACTGGTCAACATTCATCCTAGTACTGTTGTTTATATTAGCACAGGTCAACATTCATCCTAATACTGTTGTTTATATTTAGCAAATGCTAGCATTCTTCCTACCTTTTGCTAGGCTTTTGTTTAGAACAGGTCAGTAATTCTTTAGGTTTTGTTATTTTTTATTACAGGTCATCAATCCTGTGGGACTTGTAATGTTTAGTAGAGGTCAGCAATCCTGTGGATATTGTTATGTTTAACGCAGGTCAGTAATCCTCTTGGTCATGCTATATTTAATGCAGGTCAGCAATCTTGCAGATCTTGTTATTTTAGTACAGATCAGCAATACTTTGGGTCTTGCTTTGTATAATAAAGGTCAGCCAACATGAGGGTCATTTTTAGTTTATTGCGAGTCAGCAGTTCTTTGGGTATTGTTGTGTTTAGTATAAGTAATCAATCCTTTTGGTAATGCTATGCAGGAAACCTTTGGGTCTTGGTATTTTTAGTACACGTAAGCAAACATTTCAGTAATAATGAATATCTTAAAAATGAAATGACACAAACGTGGATGCAAAATAAAGTTATTAGTTTTACTATTGAGGTCTGAAATGATGTTTCATTATTTAAAAAGGCAACTAAAAGTACGGCTTTTGCGAATATTTCAGAGCAATTATTTCTTGTTATAGTATTGCCATTAAAGTATTGCAAGTACCATATTACCATTATCATATTATCTTATACTATATTACCATTAACGATTTGTGATTAACGTATTATCAATAGCGTAGCATATTGCTATTACCATATTGTTATTACCGTATTGCTATTACCATATTGTCATTACTGTATTGCAATTACCATATTGTCATTGCCGTATTGCAAGTTCCATATTGTCATTACCATATTGCAATTACCATATTGTAGGTAAGCCCACTCGTTATATGGAGAGTGGAGACAACGTCACATTGTGACTGATTTCACTCTTTTTCAAAACTATCTCGGTAATTAGAAGAAAGAAAGGGGTAAAATTTGTTTGAATAAATAAAGGAATCTTCCAACGTTAAATATAAGTTTTGTTTGTACATTTGAATGACGTATTTATTACGTTTTGATCGATAAACTCACAGTCGGTAAAGCGTACTAAAGTGCCCGTGGCGAGATTTGAAAATGGCTGACCTGCGACATCGTTTTTGGGTATGCTCACATAATGCGCTATCGACTTTCTGGGATTCAACCAATAAAAATAAATCGTATATCAACGGAAAGCTAAGACAATGACCTTTAACATAAGCGTGAGCTCGTTTGAATATTTTTAATTATACTGTAGAACATGAGAGACAAATTATGTCTATGTTTGACACATTATAACTTCTGACCCCTTTGCTATCTATCAGCCTCCTTTATATTGTTGAAAAGGTCATGTTTTGCCCTTTATCATGGTATATAAAATAAACCGGAAGTCTCTATACAGAAAAAGCGATTTGCAATGATCACAGGAAACCCTAATAGTTTGTTCGCGCCGCTGCCGAAGGTGAAGAGAGATCGCCATCTTGGACCAGACGTGTATTAAAATGGATCAGCTAGACAACATTTTGCGTTAAGTTTTAACAAAACTATTAAATTTCATCGAAATATTGCTACAGTAAAGCGATCATTCATTATTTTTAAGTTACGATTTGTCAGACAGTTTTATTTGATCATTAACAAGGTTAGCTAAATATCGGCCATTTAAAATATGGTCGCAAGAGGGTGATGATTTGTTATGACAAACTGCTTATATTAAAAACAATCCTATACAAGAAATACGTACTGGAAATGATTAAACGATGTTTCGTGATAAGATTAATATTTTTTGAAAATATATTAACTAATCGGCGATATTTTAAATTAATTTTATAACGGATCAATCCAAAATAAAGAACGACAACTCTTAATACTGAAGGAATTTTGTCTGTGTTCGTCTGTAGCTGGCCAGTACTTTTCGTTATTTTATTATAATTCGGACCTTAAGAAACAATCTAGTAAATGATAATTAGAATTTGTCATTGAATGACTGATCAGGATTAAGATATATATATACAATAATAAGTGTATGAGTCAGTCAGTGAGTGAATCGATGTATGGTAAAAATTGAGATCAGGACAACGATGAGGAGTAACATGCTACTCACACTACAGACATACAGTATACACTGATATAATAGATATATAATAAGTAAAACTATGAAAGACTTTAGCTTTCAATTTTCAAGATATTTTTAGAATGTTAATGTCTTATATTATGAAACAAATAGACAACTATTAAAAATAAAGATACTAATAATTACAATTGCTGTTGAAGTACAAAAAAGTAAACTGTAAATAGTAACAACTAACACTAATACTGATATTATCAATACCGAAATTACCATATTGTCTTTACCGAATTGCAATTACCATATTGTCATTACCGTATTGCCATATTCTTTGATTTCAGGGATGACCTGCATTTCTCCTGTGACAACGAGATGACAGAGTTCTGTCTGCCCACAGTAAATGAACCAATCGTAGCTGACGTTCCACGTGAAGATTGGCAGAGGAACAATCATAACAGCATCACTCATCGACTCCGGATTGCAGAACTGGGCCACTATAATTTTACGATTGGCTATGATTTTGGAAAAGTTCTGAGTGGCTCTGAGGAATTCGAATACCTGCCGTTCGTACGTGGACGTGTATGTCAGCTGGTCAACGGTAAACGTTGTGTTCGAATCCAGTGCGATTACTTTGATTATTTCTGAGCTGTTGTTTAGGTTAAATAAATCCCTACCTATAGCGTATCGTTTCCCGTAATATATCAAGGGTAGAAATTGTTCCACGACCATATCCCGGGTATTAGTAGGGTCCGTCTTTGTCAGCTGTCCTCCTGCGATAACGGCGACTGGTTTAGAAGTGACGAAACGAGATCCTGAGAGGTCACACTCGCACAAAATTTGCACGACGTCACCAACATCAGCAGTAATCTCAATGACGTCATTGTTGTTGTAAGTTTCATTCTGAAATGTCACCGTAGAGCTGACTGGCACGCGCAGAAATATGGTAACGTTTGTGTTGTTTTGAGTGATGACCACGACTCCAAAGCAAGCAAAAGTGGAACAATGAGTAGCGATGACGTAGTCATTGGAGAGCGTTTCAAGTGGAAGCCCTTGAAAACTTCCGGTTGATGTAACAAAGTCTTTGACGTACCACATACTTCGAACTTGCACCTCCACATCGTCACTAGCTGTGACGTAAACACCCTTGGGATGAAGGTCAGATCCAGATAACTGAAGAGTCTGGTCAAGCATTTCTTCGTGAGCGTCACCCGGCGCGATGGTAAAAGTCTTTGGTGCCAGTGACTTCATTTTGGGGAATGAAATTATAGAAGAAATGTTGTTGGCTGTTGGGTTTGAAACTACCACAGCGAGCTCTGAAGGACTGAACGAGGAATGGGTGAGTTGGGGAAAGGCCAGGTAAAAGTGTTGTCCACTCGATGCTCTGGCATCTGAAGAGAATACAAAGCAAAGACGTTACACGATCTCAAGACCAGTCTAAAACATTAATAATTTAATACATTTATTGACCTTCTTTGATATAATGATAACCATATGTTGGAGAGAAAGTGGGTGGGTGGTAGCTCGATAAATATAGATTAAAGCCAGCTTTATCTTCTCATTTGGTAATAAGTTTTCGACCTACTGAAATATTGTAAATATTTCAATTTAATGTTTCGGAAGAGAGAAAACATTTACATCGCCCACATATCCACCAAGTGAGAGACACGATTAATGCCAAGACATTATTATTAATAATAATAATAACCATTATCTAGGGTAGCTGTGTGTCACAGAATGTGCTCATCTTTTAAAAATTAAAATGTGTGCCTAACCACTTGCACAAAATACAACTAATCTTTGCATATCCATTAACTTAAATATACCTTAAATAGACATTAAAAAAATAATTGAACATTAAATTATTTTTGTATCTATATCTTATTAACTAGAATAGAAAATAGCAAAATAAATTGCTGAATCATAACAAAAACTAAATGCACTATCTCGCTTGTGTTGTTGAGGTTTTTTATTATGTTTGTGTTGTCGTACCCATTTGCTATACTAAAGTAAATACAGTTAAGGTATTAAAATTAAAATGTTTGTATTACTCCACAGTGTCTAGTTAACTCGTCCAGTAAAGTCAGATAGAGTGGATAGAAAAACTTGTGTATTCAACAAGTACGCATTGAATAAAGAACACACATACAGAGTACGCATTGAACAAAGAACACACATACAGAGTACGCATTGAACAAAGGAAACATAGTGAAATGCAATCTGTGTGATGATATTCTATCGGCGAAGGGCGATTGAACTTGTGGTGACATAAAGAATGTAGGAGATAGAATGAAAAATTAAAAAAGACAGAGAAAATGATAGTGAAGACAGCAAGAGAAGGATAGAATGAATAAAAGAAGAAAGCTAGAGAAAGAATGAAAAACAGAAAAGAATGAGAAAAAAGACGAAGAGAGAAGGAGACAGAGAGCGAACAATTAGAAAAAGTAGAGAGAGAGAATTAAAAAAGTAAAAGGAAGCGAAAGAATAAGAAAGACGAAGAGAGAGGGAGAATAAACGAACAATTAGAAAAGGTAGAGAGAAAATGGAAAACGAAAAAAGAGTGCGAAAGAATAAGAAGACAAAGAGAGGAGAGAGAAAGAGAGAATGAAAAGCAGAAAAAGAGAGCATAAGAAAAAGAAGACAAAGAGAGAAGGAGAGAAAAAGAACAAAGTAGAAAAATAGTGAAATACGTAAAATATTTTAAGTTATACCAGTTCTAGCAAAGAGCGAAAGGACAACTGTAAAGATGAAGATGATGACCTCTTTAACGTCTGCAGTCATTCTAAAGAGAAAAACAAATGATAAATTTAGCATAAATGGTTTAAAATGTTTTTGTTATAATTAATGAAATGTTAATATCCAGTTCTTTAGTTTTAATCTTATTTCTAATGTAATTAATAATGAAACCACTCATTCAATAATCAATCTTATTTCTAATGTAATTAGTAATGAAAGCACTATTTCAATAATCAATCTTATTTCTAATGTAATTAGTAATGAAACCACTATTTCAATAATCAATCTTATTTCTAATGTAATTCGTAATGAAAGCCCTCATTCAATAAGCAATCTGCCTATCTCAATATGTCTTCATTCAAGTCGAGGTGCTAATTTCGTAATAACACCGTAGTCATCCATTCAGTTCGTAGTGTTGATTATCCTATTATTAAGTCATCGTTGTCATCCATTCATTTCGTAGTGCTGATTCTCCGATTATTAAGTCATCGTTGTCATCCATTCAGTTCATTGTGCTATCACTCCTACTATTAAGTCATCGCTGTCATCTATTCAGTTCGTAGTGCTAGCACTCCTAATATAAGGTCATCATTGTCATCCATCAGTTAATAGTGCTAGCACTCCTACTATTAAGTCATCATTGTCATCCATCAGTTCTTAGTGCCAACACTCCTGCTATTAAGTCATCGCTGTCTCTATTCGTTTCGTAGTGCTAGCACTCCTACTATTAAATTATCGTTGTCACCCATCAGTTCGTATTGCTAGCACTCTTACTAAGCCATTGCTCTCATCCATTCAGTTCGTAGTGCTAACACTACTATTATTAAGGTATATCTCCTCAATCCTAATTTGTAGTGCTAAAATTCTCATTATTAAGTGTATCTCTCCTCAATCCTAATTTGTAGTGCTAAAATTCTCATTATTAAGTGTATCTCTCCTCAATTCTAATTTGTAGTGCTAAAATTCTCATTATTAAGTGTATCTCTCCTCAATTCTAATTTGTAGTGCTAAAATTCTCATTATTAAGTGTATCTCTCCTCAATTCTAATTTGTAGTGCTAAAATTCCTATTATTAAGTCATCGCTGTCATCTATTCAGTTCGGTAGTGCTAACAGTTCTATTATTAAGTAATCTTTGTCATCCACTCAAGTGGTAACGCTTTAAATTATATTAGTAATTCATTTTTCGGCTGTACTCTTCACACTACCCCCACCTTTATGAAAATCATAATCATGAGCCATTCATTTTATCTTTGAGTCCATGTTTATCAAATTGATCCATTGCAATTTCATGTATTAACGTTATTGAGCAATAATAAACAAGTCTTGATATTAACGTCATTGAGCAACAATAAACAAGACTTGATATTAACGTCATTGAGTAACAATAAACAGACTTGCTATTAACGTCATTGAGCAACAATAAACAAGACTTGATATTAACGTCATTGAGCAATAATAAACAAGACTTGATATTAACGTCATTGAGCAATAATAAACAAGACTTGATATTAACGTCATTGAGCAATAATAAACAAGACTTGATATTAACGTCATTGAGTAACAATAAACAAGACTTGATATTAACGTCTTAAGGTAAAGTTTATTAAGATTATCATTTAGTAACGTCTTTAACGCGATGATTAATTATAATGAGAGTGGAGAAAATGTCCGAAACTTTTTTTTTTATCAATATGATGTATTTGGATAACAATTCCTTACGTGTAAATAATTTTAGTGCTTCAGATAATTCATTAATGGAAAGTAGAGTCGCTCATATTAATTATTTTGATTAGTTTTCAGTCATTTCTTCGTTTAGAAAGAAAATATCATTATCAGAATGTAAGCTGTGACTAGATGTTGCGTATGTATGTATGTACCCATATTGTCATAATGTGTTTATGTGCTCACATTGTATCTGAATGCGTGTATGTACCCACATTGTATCCATGTATGTATAGTATCGGTAAATGTATTTAAATTGTTTCCATATGTGTATGAACACATTGCATCCGAATGTAGGCACACACGCGCGCACACACACTGCACATACATTGCACACACATTGCATCTTTATATGTGTATGTGATTGTATGCGTAGATGTGTGTTTGTAAATGGTTGGGATGTGATTGCAGCTCTATGACTAAAAAGAAAATCAAAGCACACATACTATATACACATTCACATTTCATCTTGATGATTTCTGCTGCTGCTGCTGGTGTGTGTGTGTGTGTGTGTGTGTGTGTGTGTGTGTGTGTGTGTGTGTGTGTGTGTGTGTGTGTGTGTGTGTGTGTGTGCGCGCGTGTGCGTGTGTGTGTGTGTGCGTGTGTGCGTGCGTGCGTGAGTGCGTGTGTGTGTGTGTGGTGTGTGTGTGTGTGTGTGTGTGTGTGTGTGTGTGTGTGTGTGTGTGTGTGTGTGTGTGTGTGTGTGTGTGTGCAATTTACGAAAGAAATAATGCCTAACAATGTTTTTTTAAAAAAACAAATACTGACCGTACCTCACTACTTGGCACAGTGCGGTTTTGAATTGTGCGAATAATTATTTTTTTGCAGAACAATTTCCGTTAAAGGCTGGTAAAGATGATTGCTAGGGGTAGCCGATGGCACTTGAAGTCTTCTGGAAGGGAGAAAATCAATATTTTCGCTATAATGTCTTTCATTTTAAACACCATGTTTGCAGTGTTGGTCATCATAGAATGCTTAATCCATAACCATCAAGTGTAAATAGGGACAAACCGAGGACAAAAATTGATTGTTAACTTACAATATGTTGACCAGTTTTGACAACGTGAGGAGTTACTTAGTTTCAATAAACACATAATGTTAAATTCGGCTTCGTATTGTCTTCCTTTGCCTAGGTCAAAAAAGTGATACAGAACTTTTGTACATAGTTATTGCAATCGTCATGTGATACAGACAATGTGCACAGTTATTGCAATCGTCATGTGATACAATGTACACAGTTATTGCGATCGTCATGTGATACAAAACTTTTGCACACAGTTATTGCAATCGTCATGTGATACAAAACTTTTGCACATAGTTATTGCAATCGCCATGTGATACAAAACTTTTGCACACAGTTATTGCAATCGTAATGTGATACAAAACTTTTGCACACAGTTATTGCGATCGTCTTGTGATACAGACAATGTGCACAGTTATTGCAATCGTCATGTGATACAATGTGCACAGTTATTGCAATCGTCATGTGATACAATGTGCACAGTTATTGCAATCGTCATGTGATACAATGTACACAGTTATTGCAATCATCATGTGATACAGACAATGTGCACAGTTATTGCAATCGTCATGTGATACAATTATTGCAATCGTAATGTGATACAGAACTTGTGTACACATTTATTGCGATCGTCTGACACAAACGTAATCATAAACATTTCAAAATGTATATATCTCTATATTGCGAAGCATAAATGTCATGCCTAACAAGTTTATGAAAAATGAAATACTTTTCATTTTACTACTTTTTGGTCATGAGGCTTTACTATCCATGTCTTCTAAACCATTCTCAAATTTGGCTCAGATATTGTCTTTGTCTGTCGTCTGCAATTTTTAAACTTGGCTGACGTATTATCCTTGTCTGTCGTCTGCACTTTAAAAAAAATAGTCATGCCTTAAGTCTGTCTGCTAATTTTATTAGTATGCCTGTTGTCTGCAAGTTTTATTAGTAACTCTGTTCTTTGCAATTGTTATTAGTACGCCTGTTGCTTGCCAGTTTTATTAGTATGCCTGATGTCTGCAAGTATTTTTTTAGTATGTCTGTTGCCTGTAAAGTTTATTAGTATGTCTGTGGTCTGTAAATTTTATTAGTATGCCTGTTGTCTGTAAATTTTATTAATATGTCTGTTGTTTTCAAGTTTTATTAGCCGGCTTGTTGTCTGCAAGTTTAATTAGTAATACCTGTTGCTTGCAAGTTTTAATTGTAATGCCCGTTGTCTAAAATATCAGTAATGCCTGACTTTTTAGAATATCTGACAACTACAGTTTAAAAAATACTAATGAATGTCGTCTTCTTTATTAATAATGCCTTCCGTCTGTTTATTTCAATTAATAAAGTTTATCGTCTTTTTTATTAATAACGTTTATCGTCTTTTTTATTAATAACGTTTATCGTCTTTTTTATTAATAACGTTTATCGTCTTTTTCTTTATAAGTAATGTTTTGCCGTGTCTTGTAAGTAATGTTTTGCCGTGTCTTGTAAGTAATGTTTTGCCGTGTCTTATAAGTAATGTTTTGCCGTGTCTTATAAGTAATGTTTTGCCGTGTCTTGTAAGTAATGTTTTGCCGTGTCTCGTAAGTAATGTTTTGCCGTGTCTTGTAAGTAATGTTTTGACGTGTCTTATAAGTAATGTTTTGCCGTGTCTTGTAAGTAATGCTTTGCCGTGTCTTGTAAGTAATGTTTTGCCGTGTCTTATAAGTAATGTTTTGCCGTGTCTTATAAGTAATACCTGCCACTTTGCAAAGGTAATAGGAAGAAGCATAATAATGATTGTACATTTGTTTAACTTATTGTGACATCATAGCGAAATACTTTTCGTACATAAATTTATTATTGAATTAATTTATAATAAATATAATTTTGTAGTATATTCTAATATAATGTTACAAGTAATATGAATCCTACACGAAATTAATTTATGACAACGATTCCATAAATAATGATGAAGTTATCTGCATACAGCACATACTTTGTGTGGAAGACAAAAGAATTATTCGTGGAGTTATCTGCACACAGCACGAACTTTGTGGAAATAATTTCAAGACAAAAGAATTATTCGTGAAGTTGTCTACATGAAGCACGACCTGAGTGGACATAATTCAAAGACAAAAGAAGAATTCGGCAAGTATCCAGGTAGATGTGAGTGATGACCTTCACCTCAGCAAGTTTGTGTGTGTGTGTGTGTGGGGGGGAAAATTCACACGATAAAAGACAACACACTATAACAAATATGAAATACGACGAAAGATACCACACGTTCAAAATATATGATGATGAAGAACATCACATGACACAACATAAGCCATCACACAATGAACATATGTGATGAAAAACATCATATGACACAACATAAGCCATCACACAATGAACATATGTGATGAAAAACATCATATGACACAACATAAGCTATCACACAATGAAAATATGATATGGTGGAAGAATAACACCATATGATAAACAATTCATGTTGTAAAACATTATAAGATAAAAACATCGTACTATGAAAAGCATCAGTGTTACTAAAAATAGAACATAATGAAAGATATAATGCGAAGAAAACATAAATAAAAAATTAGTGACATATCACGATGAAAAATATTTTAATTAAAGACATCACACGATGGCAATCATGCTGTTAAAAATCAAAACGAAAGATATCACACGATAATGTAATCACTTTGTGAAAAATGTGAAAGATATCACACGATAATGTAATCACTTTGTGAAAAAGTGAAAGATATCACACGATAATGTAATCACTTTGTGGAAAAAGTGAAAGATATCACACGATAATGTAATCACTTTGTGGAAAAAGTGAAAGATATCACACGATAATGTAATCACTTTGTGGAAAAAAACAAAATGAAATTCATCGCGCAGTAAAACATATCACACGATAAAAAAAAATAATAGAATAACACAGTAGAGAAAGCATCACAAGATGGATAACTCAAACTATGAAAACCATCACATAATGAAAAAAATCACTCAGCCCACTTGAAAAATAGTACATGATGAAAAACGTACACCTCACTGAGAAAATAGTCTCACATCGTACTATGAAAAACACATCACAACTTTGAAAATCATCCAAAGATGAAAATTTTCTTGCATCACACTGTAATAACACAGTGTATGATTAAAAATCACCCCCTCCCTAATTCTATTAAAAGACTTCACATGATGAAAACTGCCTGATAATAACGCAAGATTAGAAACAATTACTTAAAACATGAAACATTAAACACATATTACGGAAAACATGACACAATAAAACACATTACGAAAAACATGACACAATAAAACACATATTACGGAAAACATGACACACTAAAACACATATTATGGAAAACATGACACAATAAAACACGTATTTATAAAAAAGAAACTTCACACAACATAAAAATTGTACATTTGAAGACACACCTTGGAAACAGCAGATGGTCAAGAATCAAGATTCCTTCATGACACTGTGAACTAACACCTACGTTTTTTTCATTCGATTCCTAGACTGACGATACCCCAGACGGCAACGTTGTCCAGAGTTCCTCCATTCTGTCTTGCACTCATGCATCTACCCTCGGATTTGAGTTGCGCATTACTTTATCTGATACAAGTTTGCTGTGCAGCAGACGCGCGGCATGGATGTAACACGTCACTCCTTGCACTGCACTTCACATACAATTTGTAAAAGCAGTATTAGTGAACAGCAAAACGAGTGTCCAGCTTACCACCCCACTCCACCCCACGTGTGTAAACTCCACGTGGAACCTGAAGTCCTATTAAAGGTGTGTGTCATTGTGATTGGCATAATGGATTTTTAATTAACATGCCATCCAATTACAGTAAGTTCCATCAAACTCGAAGAAAATTAAATTTATATTGAAAAATATCGCTTTCTAAATACTGTGATAAAGTGTGCACATTTTGTTTTACAAATCTTGAACTAGATGACGTAAGTTATATATTTATAATAATGGAAAAATATATCTTTCTAAATACTGTGATAAAGTGTGCACATTTTGTTTTACAAATCTTCAACTAGATGACGTACGTTATTTAATTATAGTAATGGAGAGCTAATTGGTTACAAGCACATTGTAGAACAATGCCTGTTCTGTTAAATTATTATTATTGAGAGCATAATGCTGTGATGTGAAAATATACGTTAAAATAAAATAACTATGACATATATCACTTTTGTTTTCAGGACACACGCACGCACGCCCACACATGTACACACCATGCGCACAAACCACGAGTACAAAGGCACACACTTTTAGACCTCCATACCGGAATCTGGGATCTTGAGGCAACAGATAACATCAGGACACAAAGCCTGTTCGTACAATGACACTTCATAGGCATGCGCACAAGAGATGTCGCCTCAAACTCTGGTTCATTAATTATTTGTACGGACAGTCCATTCATAATGACGTAATCGCAAAGTGAGTAACTTACGCATTTCATCACGCCGTACTGCTGCACAGCAGTGTACATCACTTTGCACTGATCATGAACTTTGTGAAGTCACGTGATTAAAGTATGACGCAAAATTAAACTCTGATGACCATGTTTCTGGGACGTCTGAAATATTCTGTTGCTATAGCAATACAGGATATTTTGTTAGTGTAGACCTCATATTTGCATAAATCTAGCGTACAACCGTAAAGTTTGGTGGCTGCAGTCAAATTGTAGAATTCTAGCGTACATACGATAATGAAAATTAATTTCACACCTTACACCTGACAATCTTACATCTGGTAATTGCACATCTTGTAGTCAGATTTGTATAGCGAAAATATGATAATGGAAATTAATATCAACCCTACACCTGACAGGTCTTACATTTGGTAGATGCACACCTGGTAGTCAGACTTTGGTATGTTGAAATAGGGGCCTACAGCAGTCGGAGGCAGCCACACTTCGGTATATCGACATAGAGAGGACACCTGAAAATTGATTTCGGTGTGCTACTACAGGCAAGAGGAATACAAACAATAAACTCAAAATAAATTGATTCTTCTTTCGCGATGGTTAAACATCATATGTGTTTAAAGAGAAACTCTCCGAGATCAAAAGAAATATTTGTGAGCCGTAGGCAAACAGATTTGCGCGAATGAGAACGATACGACTTGAAAAAGCCTCCAATCAGACCCAGACAGCTTCCTAGTTAATTTTGAGGAACGCTTTCAGCCAAGGCCGATTTGTGCTGGGGTTGGAGGTGGGTTCGGGTTTTGAGAGGTGTTTGGAAAGTGGGTTGGAGGAAATGTTTACTTTATGTGTATTACGTCGCAGATAAATGTTTATAATATTATCTGCCAGTTTTGTTGGGTTGGCTGTCTTATTTAATTTTCTATGTACGTTTTGCTTGTAGGTGTTGCTTATTTAATTTTCTATGTACTTTTTGCTTGTATGTGTTGAATCTACAGTCTTACCACAGACAGGAACCTAGAGGCGAACCGACTGAGTCCATAATCTTCTATAATGGAGGCACTGCCCGCAGTCTACGCCTGAAGTCATAAAAGACTGCGAGAGGCCGCTAGAAAACTCGCTACGTGACGTCAGAGCCACATCGAATAATCGACGGCAATGTGTTCAACTGTAATATGAACTAAAAGATAAGTCATTGTACCAAACGAGACATAGAACTCAGAGACAGTGTGTGGTTAGTTAACTGGGCCGTGCAATACTACACTCTGTTAATCGCGAATTGCAATTGTTCATTTTTCTTCTAGTTTAATTGAAATGTTATTAAATTTATTGTTATCTTACCCGTTGTTACATAATTGTTTGTAGCACGACCAGGGATTCAACTGACTGGGGGCGAGCCGGAATAAAGGGATAAAGAATCATAAATCTTAATTTATAAATAAGGGGGCATAACATTGTCAGTTGAGGCAAGTCAACTGATTTATCTGGCGAGGTGTCATGAATAATTGGCTGAATATTGTGGCATTTCGTGAGGATAAGTCAGGACCGTCCAGCTGTCGCTATTGTTAGGAATTATTCAATAAACCAATATTGATAACTGGAATCTAAAATAGGACAGTGTACTATCTAGTTAAACTGTTGTGGAAAAGACTAGACTAGAGCTCGTGTGTACTATCTAGTTAAGCTGTTGTAGAAAAGACTGAACTAGAGTTATGCCCTTTATCAATACATTACAAGTTGTACCTCCATATACTAAAAATAATTTGGAATTTTGTTTTGGCTTTTGTTCCAAGTAATAAAGATCATATCTCTTAAAATTGCTTCCTTCTCCATCAAATGAAATGGTCGAGCTTCACGTGCACAAAGCATGTCCGGCCCAACAGATATTTACAAGCAGTCAACGCGAGCAATCAGTTAAAACATGCCAGACAAATATAAGGATCGAAGAAAAGTGCTAAAACAATCGCTCCCATTATTATTATTATTATTATTATCAAAATTACACATTCTCGTAATTAAATAATGAAAGAAGTAGTGTTGATTTGTATTATATCGCAATACTATATTCCATGGACAAAGTATACCCATCCAATATCTAACATATTCTATACGTGTTCATGAAATATAATATTCTGTAATAGTAAAATGAACATTGGTAAAAAGGGAAAGTCTTATAGGAGAGTTATATAAAAGAGATTGATAAATGATAAAAAAGGCTGTGTTCTAAGAGAGTTTGATAAAGTGATAAAAGTGCTGTCTTATAAGAGAGTTATATAAGAGAGATTGATAAATTGATAAAAAGGCTGTGTTAACGGGAGGTTGAGAGAATGGTAAATGGGATCTGTGCTATAGGAGAGTTATATACGGGTGGTTAGGACAGTGGAACTGGGGACAAAACTAGAGATAATGAGAATGTTGAAGCAAGAGAGTCCAAGAGTGGAGGATAGAACGTTTGTGAATATTAGAAGACAGGAGAGAACGTTTGTGAATATTAGAAGACAGGAGAGAACGTTTGGGAATATTAGAAGACTGGAGAGAACGTTTGGGAATATTAGAAGTCAGGAGAGAACGTTTGTGAATATTAGAAGACAGGAGAGAACGTTTGGGAATATTAGAAGACAGGATAGGACGTTTGTGAATATTAGAAGACAGGAGAGAACGTTTGGGAATATTAGAAGGCAGGAGAGAACGTTTGAATATTAGAAGACGAGAGAAAAGTCAAAGTCATAGACACGGGTAAAGTTTTAGACTATATGGGAGGGAGAGAGAGACAGAGTAAGGAATAGAGAGAGTAAGATAAAATGAGAGAGGGGCAAAGATACGTGTGTGAGCGAGTTTAAGGTGAGAAAGCGAAAGAAGGGCAAGGGAAAGAGTGAAATACAATGGGAGAAACAAAGATGCTTGTAAGCGGGCAAGAGTGAGAAAATGAAGAGAGAGAATGGAGTAAATTAAGATGATAAATATGTGCGATCGAATACGAATGAGAGAGATAAAAGAAGAGAGAGTAAGATTGAGATGAAAATGAGAGAAAGAGAAAGAGAGAAAATGACAGTCAACATTGATGTGTGCGTGAATTAGCGTGATTGGGAGAATAAGAGAAAAAGACAGTCAACGAGAGATGTGTGCGTGAATTAGTAGGATTGAGAGAAAGAGAGAAAAAGACATTGAACAAGAGAAGTATGTGAGCAAAAGAGTGAGAGAAGAAGAATAGAATAAAAGGACAATGGAAATAAAATAAGAGGAAATATATGTATTTGAGCGAGCGAGGGAGAGTGTGAGAGTATAAGCGAGATAAAGAGAGAATAATTATTAGTATGAGATATGCAACATAATTTTTCTCTCAGTCGAAAGCACTGCAGGTATTGTGGTATAGGCGCGTTAGATCACATATTAAATATTAATGATCATGGCAGTTGCTTGGCACACACAAAACACACAAACACTTACACAGCAATACAAATATAGTAGTGACAGAACAGTGCACGAACACTCAAAATATGCAAGAACAATAACTGTTTTTAGAACAGAAACGTGATTCCTTCCCTTAGTTCAAGTGGATGCATGAGAGTTCTATATGCAAATCCAAACAAAATGAAAACACTTTGACAAATGAAAAAGACGAAAGATGTTCTTTAGACATTATACTTCAAAGCAAGAGCTATTCTTAATTAATGATATGTGTGTGTTTGATAATAGCCGCATATTAGCATGCATTTACAGTGTTTGTAGAGTGAAAAACTTGTTACATTTTAATACGTTACTTATATTGGATGTAGACTAAAAAAAATGAGTTACATTTTAGCATTTTACTTGCAATGATTATTGATGAAACATGATTTACATTTTATCATGTTACTTACAGTGGTTGAGGAGTAAAAGTCGAGTTACATTTTATCATGTTACTTACAGTGGTTGAGGAGTAAAAGTCGAGTTACATTTTATCATGTTACTTACAGTGGTTGAGGAGTAAAAGTCGAGTTACATTTTATCATGTTACTTACAGTGGTTGAGGAGTAAAAGTCGAGTTACATTTTATCATGTTACTTACAGTGGTTGAGGAGTAAAAGTCGAGTTACATTTTAGCATGTTACTTACAGTGGTTGAGGAGTAAAAGTCGAGTTACATTTTAGCATGTTACTTACAATGGTTGAGGAGTAAAAGTCGAGTTACATTTTAGCATGTTACTTACAGTGGTTGAGGAGTAAAAGTCGAGTTACATTTTAGCATGTTACTTACAGTGGTTGAGGAGTAAAAGTCGAGTTATTTTATCATGTTACTTACAATGGTTGCAGACTGAAAAATGAGTTACAGTTTAGCCTGTTTCTAACAGTAGTTTTCATTACTTTTTTCGACTTATATAATGTAACCTTGTCATTACTTTTTTCGACTTGTGTAGTGTAATTTATGTGACAATTTTCAAATAGACGAACGCACATGAGTACTAAGTGTTACCAGAGAAATAAATCGATACAAAACGAAAATCCCAGACGCTTTAGTTATTAACAGGACAAACACAGTTACAAATCACCATGACAACACATAAATAACCATGAGCAATTCAGGACAAGTGGTCATTTGACAACTGGCATTTACAATTTCATTGTTCAAATAACAATGAGTTTAGTGTATGCTGAACAATAAACAACTGGTTTATACATTTTCACTGTACAAATAACACTGGGACCACACATGTAGAACATATAACAATAGCCTATACAATTTCATTATACAAATAACATTGGGCCTATACATTTTGAACATATAACATCTAGTATATGAATGTTTGTTGTATATATTCATTACATATAACATCAAGTGTATGAACGTTTGTTTTATATATTCATTACATATAACATCTAGTGTATGAACGTTTGTTTTGTATATTCATTACATATAACATCTAGTGTATGAACGTTTGTTTTATATATTCATTACGTATAACATCTAGTGTATGAACGTTTGTTTTATATATTCATTACATATAACACCTAGTGTATGAACGTTTGTTTTATATATTCTCATTGCATCTATAAAATCTGGCGTAAACTTCTTCTTCTTCTTTACGATCACTTCTTTTCCCCACAGGAATTGCGTGGAAACTTTTCATCTTCTTGATGTTCTCAGTTTCTGTAGATTTCCTGTGGGGCCTTCCTCCTTAAATGAAACAGCGGACAAAGGAGCAAAATATGGAAGCAAACATGGAATACCTCTGGCGTAAACGCTTACATATAGTATGTAATAATTTTGCGAATATAATTTTATTTTTAATTTAGCAATAGCAGATGTTTTTGTTATTCATAATTTGGCATATACATTTTCATTGTTCACATAATACTTAGCGTATCCATATACATTGTTCAATAAACATTAGAGTATACATTTTATTGTTTATAAAGCAAATGGCGAGTATCGTTTAGTCGTTCATTTAAAATTTTTATGTGTTAAATTCTTCATTTATTATATTTATTTAATTTTTCATTTTTTTTTAGTTATTAGTATATGCATTGTCGTCATGTAGTAATTTTTGTTTTGCACTGCTAAAGATTTGAAAATAATACAGATGTTTGACTATTACGTCTTTACTATTGTAGATAGTTTGGCCATTTATTATATTTGTTTTGCACTGCTAAAGATTTGAAAATAATACAGATGTTTGACTATTACGTCTTTACTATTGTAGATATTTTGACCATTTATTATATTTGAATGTGTTTTGACCAAGGTACATATTAAAATCATTGTAAATGTTTTGACCACTATACATATTGTGACCATTCTAAATATGTTTTCCCAGTATAAATATTGTGACCAGTGTAAATGTTGTGACTACTCTACATAGGGTGACCATTGTAAATGTTTAGGTCACTCTGAGACCATGTGTGCGTTTGTATATGTATACATAGTATTATTTGTGTATTGAACAAGCTTTTGTGTATACTTACTTAGTATTATTTGTGTATTGAGCAAGCTTGTGTTTGTATTATTTGTGTATTGACTAATCTTGTGTGTATACATATTTTGTATTAGTTGTGTATTGACTAATCTTTTATGTATACATGTTTAGTATTATTTTTGCTTTAAGGGGGCAATGTCAAGAGCAAGCTTGAGTGTAAACATATTTAGTATTATCTGTGTTTTATACAATCTTGTGTGTATAAATATTTAGTATTATCTGTGTTTTATACAATCTTGTGTGTATACATATTTTGTATTATTTGTGTTTTATACAATCTTGTGTGTATACATATTTTGTATTATCTGTGTTTTATACAATCTAGTGTGTATACATATTATGTATTATCTGTGTTTTATACAATCTTGTGTGTATACATATTTTGTATTATCTGTATTTTATACAATCTTGTGTGTATACATATTATGTATTATCTGTGTTTTATACAATCTTGTGTGTATACATACTTTGTATTATCTGTGTTTTATACAATCTTGTGTGTATACATATTTTGTATTATCTGTGTTTTATACAATCTTGTGTGTATACATAGTTTGTATTATCTGTGTTTTATACAATCGTGTTTGTATACATATTTTGTATTATCTGTGTTTTATACAATCTTGTGTGTATACATAGTTTGTATTATCTGTGTTTTATAATGCAATAGTAGTTAGTGTCGCAGCAAATAATCTAGGTGCGCATTGTTTTGAAATGAGTTTACAAAAAATAAAATAATATCGCTAAGCATTTATGTATTTATGCTGTCCGTGAACTGATTATTAAAATGTTAAATGGTGTAAAACTTAAAATCAAACATATATTTACTCTTTCAATCAATTTGTATATTCTGCCTTTTATAACTTATTTTTATTTTCGGAAATTCCCTTAGATCGTACTCTAGAAATGCTTTGGCAAAGAGTTATGATATCAGAGCAAAAACAAATTCCAATCAGCAAGCCAAATATAACCAGGAAACTTGAGCCAATTGCCTTCGAAGAAAATCGTCGGTCCGAAACTGAAATCTTTCTCCGAATAGCGCGAGACTGGCGAGCAGGGTCGATAGTTAGATTCTTGAGTTCTTCTAGATAATGTTCTCGTAGTGTCTGGAGATTTGTTTTCTGCTGTTTGCGAAGACAGCTGCAGACACACTGAGTTGCTTTAGAGACCTTAATGGTATTGGCCGTTCCAGAGTTGCTCCATATAGCACGAGAGGATGTAGTCTCAATTAATTCCGTCATTTCAGTGTTAGCATTCTGATGTATTCCTGCTGGTGAAATCAACTCTTTGCTGTTTTCTTCTGAAAAATGTGTACTTATTATCTCTTGCGTTTCTGTAGTGTCGAAGGTTTTTAAGATGTTTGTTGGATGTCGGGTAATGTTTTCACTAGTGCTTTGTTCTGTCTTTAAAGAGTGTGTGAATGACGTATTTGTTTGATCTGCAACAATCACACTTGTGTCAACATGAGTAGCGGTTACGGTTCCTGGAGTAGCATAATAATGTATTGTATTCAGTTCTACATTATTAATCATTATATCACTAGGAGTTAAGGAATAGTGAATTGTTTGCATTAAATAATTAATGGATATGTCTCTGGAAGTTAAAGAATAACCTGTTGTCTGCTCGCCATAATTCGTGGTCGTATTTGAGAATGCTGTGTCCAAAGTATCAAGAATGACGTTTGTGGTGCCAGACAAAGACAGACTGGTTGACTGGAGCTGAGGTATCCCTGGAAAAGTATTCAAGTCTCTGGAGTTCTGGGTTATCTCCCCAATGGTTGTGCTAACTTCATGCAATTGCATCGTGTTGTCTGTTGTCTCCCCAATGGCTGTGCTAACTTCATGCAAATACATCGTGTTGTCTGTTGTCTCCCCAATGGTTGTGCTAACTTCATGCAAATACATCGTGTTGTCTGTTGTCTCCCCAATGGTTGTGCTAACTTCATGCAAATACATCGTGTTGTCTCTTGTCTCCCCAATGGTTGTGCTAACTTCATGCAAATACATCGTGTTGTCTGTTGTCTCCCCAATGGTTGTGCTAACTTCATGCAAATACATCGTGTTGTCTCTTGTCTCCCCAATGGTTGTGCTAACTTCATGCAAATGCATCGTGTTGTCTCTTGTCTCCCCAATGGTTGTGCTAACTTCATGCAAATACATCGTGTTGTCTCTTGTCTCCCCAATGGTTGTGCTAACTTCATACAAATACACCATGTTGTCTGTTGCCACTGTAGCATTAGTGGCAATGATTTCCTACAATATAAACGAAACAATAGCATAAATTTTATCTCTGCCTTGCAAGACAAGATTAATTTTACCCAGTTAGTATCAATATCTTGGAACAATAGAGAATTAGTTATAAGAAAAAAACTCATTGTAACTTGCAAGACAAGATTAATTTTACCCAGTTAGTATCAATATCTTGGAACAATAGAGAATTAGTTATAAGAAAAAAACTCATTGTAACTTGCAAGACATGATTAATTTTACCCAGTTAGTATCAATTACAATATCTTGGAACAATACAGAATTAGTTATAAGAAAAAAAAACTCATTTTAACTTGCAAGGTATATTTTCATATTAACAAGCAAGTTTTTTTTTCATCGTATATATGTATATATGTTTATTTTTATTAAACGTAAAATGATTTCTGCATTAACAAGTTATTTTGGATAGCATATATTTCTTTTCGAGAATAAAGTAATTTCACAAAGTTACGTACGAAAGTAAATTAGATTTGAAAGGCAAATCATCTTTACCAATCGAAATGAGTTAGTGTTACAAGGTTCCTTTACCATCATAAATATATTAGCGTTACAAGCTTACTCACCTTTACCATCATAAATATATTAGCGTTACAAGGTTACTCACTTTTAACATCATAAATATATTAGCGTTACAAGGTTATACACCTTTACCATCATAAATGTATTAGCGTTACAAGGCAAGTCATCGTTACCATACGAAATAGTGTTACAAGACTAGTCATTTTTACCATACGAAATAAATCAGTGTTACATAACTAGGTATCTTTACCTTATGAAATAAACCCCTATTACTCCAACATAATTTTAATATATGTGCTAGAACGTTAATATATTTATCAATATTCAATGAACAATGACATATACAACAAATGAATATAATCAAAAGAACATTGACTTTTACGTCACTTCACAACAATGCTTGATTATAAACAGTCAAATCTTTCAGTTTATCATCGCATAGACAGTAATGAAATTAACACACACACACACACACACACACACACACACACACACACACACACACACACACACACACACACACATTTTTTAATATATATATATCTAACTAATAAACACACATGGTTGCTTGATGTGTATATAACTAGAATACAACATATATACTTGCAGTGTATATAGCTAGTGTAGGAAATATATTCATGCGCGCACGCACGCACGCACGCACGCACGCACACACACACACACACACACACACACGATTACAATAGTCGTATGGCGCCTTCATGCATGGATAGAGAATATAAACTCCCGAGCACGCGGAAGGTATATAACCAATCGTTTAGACAAATAAAGTCATACAGAAAACGCTATTTACCTGTGTGTACCAGTCCATTGTCTCAATTCTTACTGGAATCAACGGAAGACTCCAGCCCTTAGCAGTGCCATAGTTTCCGTACACAAATCCATTGAAAGGCTTGCAAGGCGTTGTCTCCCCTGACTGAGTGTCTCTGCAGGAAATACGTAGACGGCCGATAATGGGACTCAAACTCGCGGTCATGAATACGTAATCACCGGTCACGTTAACCCTCTTCAAGTCAACGAACAACTGTAAAGGGAACAGTTTTACGAAGTTAATGCATCTACCTGTTTATCATCTACCTATCTATCTACCTATCTATCTATCCATCTGTCTATCTATCTATCTATCTATCTATCTATCTATCTATCTATCTATCTATCTATCTATCTATCTATCTATCTATCTATCTATCTATCTATCTATCTATCTATCTATCTATCTATCTATCTCAAGACTTAACATCAAACGCAAGACTGTAAGTACATACCAAAATGTGCTTTTCTAAATTATAGCAACACAATGTATCTTGTGCTTTGTAAAAACATGCGAAGACAACCGATCCGACTGCTTACCATGAGAGCTACACTATACATCCAAGCCTGACTTCAATGCTACAAATTCTTACTCAAAGAGCCTCTCTCTCTCTCTCTCTTTCTCTCTCTCCTCTCTATCTGATATATATGAATCTATTTCGCACACAAACATCCGCTCTATATATACATACCGAGTTTATTTCGCAAACAATTCGTTGTGCAGTATCCATTTTGGCAACAAGGTTAACATGATAGGTTTTGGTATTTTGACCATACACAAAAAAATCATACATGGAAACCCACGCTAATGTAGGTAATGGTACTACCATGACGTCATCAGCATTAGATTTTGGTTTGCACACCTGGGCAACCATAATTCTTTCGCTGGCAACAATTTCTACGAAGTCACTGGAATTACGTTGAAACTGGAACATCTGGCGCGCGAACAATGACGTGTAATTCCAACCGTTGTAGGAAAATGTTGTGTTGACGTGAGCAGTAATCACCTTCACCACTTCTGCATAATTGGGAAGCTCAATGTCTGTGGCCAAAATATATGTTTGGCCATAATCTTTCCAGGGTAGAAACTGTTCCACGGCAAGGTCTTTGCCACTGCCAATAATGGTTGTGGTGAATTGTCCTCCAGCAACCACTGAAACCTCAGCCGTAGCAACAATTTTGGTTCCCGACAAATCACATCTGTCACACAGTATTTGTATGACATCACCATTATCTCCACTCGTGGGGATGACGTCACCATCCCTGTAAGAATCGTCTTCAAAGACTACAGCTCCACCTATCGCGAGGCGCAAATGAATAGCTAGATCTGTGTCGTTGTATAGTATAATGATAACTGCAAAGCAGTTATTCGTTTCACAGTGTGTAGCTATGATGTATTCAGTAGAAAGTGCGCCCTTTGGCAGTGCTAGGTAGCTTCCCGAAGAAGCAGTTTGTCCGTCCCACTTGCTGTAGACCTGAACCTCGACGTCATTGGTAGCAGTTATTTGTACGCCTTTGTTTTGTCTCGATGAACCTTCAAGCTGTAAGCTGTCATCAATAATTGCGTACCAAGACTCACTGGGTTGAATTGTGGCACTCTGTGCACTGACTAATTGCATTCTGGGAAATGATATTTCAACAGTGATGTTGCTGTCATTCGGGTTTGAGACGACGAGTGACAACTCTAAGTCGTCTGGACTATATCCCGATAGTGGATGCTGAGGAAAAGCAACGAAAAATTCGCTGCCTCTGCTAATAACTGCCCCTGCAATCAGTCATGAGAAATACATGAACATGAGTGTACTAGATGAGTGAGGTTTAATTATGAACGTTGCAGTAGATTTTACTTTTAAAAATTTAAATTTAACTAGATAGATGATAGCGAAATGCCTTTTAATATAGTTATCAACCCTGACCAGATAATATATGTTCAGGTACATATCACTGCTAACCACGCAATATGTTCATGTAGATATCAGTTCTGACCACGCAATATGATCATATAGATATCAGTTCTGACCACGCAATATGTTCATGTAGATATCAGTTCTGACCACGCAATATGTTCATGTAGATATCAGTTCTAACCACGCAATATGATCATATAAATATCAGTTCTGACCACGCAATATGATCATATAGATATCGGTTCTGACCTCGCAATATATGGTCATATAGATATCATTGCTGACCACCAATATATGATCATATAGATATCAGTTCTGACCTCGCAATATATGGTCATACTGATATCAGTGCTGACCTCGCAATATATGGTCGTATAGATATCAGTGTTGACCACCAATATATTTTCCTCATCTGTAAATTAACATCCTATTATTGTGGGTAAATTACACGGAATGGTTAGTTTGTGTGTCATAGGCTCTACACGATAGCTCGCGAGGCTGTTTGTTTAAGGTTTCCATAACAACTTTAGTTTTTCGTGATGTGTGTGTGTGTGTGTGTGTGTGTGTGTGTGTGTGTGTGTGTGTGTGTGTGTGTGTGTGTGACGATAATGGCGTGGCCTGTCCCTAATTAATTTATATTTAGATCTATGGGAACAAGTCACTGGTAAGCTCAGAAAAGCTTGCGATCTTGGATCCCTCTGCATTAAAACTCCGCGAAATAATATCAGTACCAGACTTCCAGCGAACACACCGGTACTTGTACAAATTGGCCAAGGCAATGTCGTAATAATTAGCTGAATATATAACTTACTGACAACTTGACTGGTTGACCATCTGAACCGGTTTGCACACGCATAAGACTACAGAATGCTTTTGCCCAGAACAAAATTAGTAAAAAGGCTTTTGCGAAAGATGTTGTAAACCTTGCAATAATAATAGTATCCAATTCAACCTCATTCTTTACATTCTATTTTATTTTGCAACTAGTGAATATCTTCCTTAGCTCTCGAGTTTTGAATGACGAATGTTTCACCACATGGTTCTTTAATCTAAATATGTATAAGCTCTTACATAACTCCTGTCACTGTCACAATTATGACACCATGATTTGTATCGGTTATGACAGTGACATGAATAAATAATAAAACTGTTTATTAAAAGCAATAATGTATAAATACACAACAACTTACCTGTCTGAAGGCAAAAGCTTGCAACTAACAGAAAGTTTGTGACCCCAAAACCTTTCACTGATGCAGTTGACTTTCTAAACAGCACCATCTTCAAATAAACAACAGTGACATATATATTAATATATATATAAACATTGACAAAAACCGCCACCCTCACTTGGTCTAGTTCAACGTAAATAAAACCCGCCACCCTCACTTGGTCTAGTTCAACGTAAATAAAACCCGCCACCCTCTATTAGTCTAGTTCAACGTAAATATTGACAAAACCCGCCACCCTCACTTGGTCTAGTTCAACGTAAATATTGACCTAACCCGCCACCCTCACTTGGTCTAGTTCAACGTAAATATTGACAAAAATACTGTAAATTCCACCCTCATTAAAGAAACAATCCACGTAAGCCAAATGCTATAATAATTGGAGACACCAAACGCTATGAGAACATGTCAAACACCAAACGCTATCAGTACATGTCACACACCAAAAGCTATTAGTATATGTCGGACACCAAACGCTATCAGTACATGTCACACACCAAACGCTATGAGAACATATCACACACCAAACGCTATCAGTACATATCACACACCAAACGCTATCAGTACATGTCGCACACCAAACGCTATCAGTACATGTCACACACCAAACCCTATGAGAACATATCACACACCAAACGCTATCAGTACATATCACACACCAAACGCTATCAGTACATGTCACACACCAAACGCTATGAGAACATGTCTCGTACCCCAAACTCTATAAGAATTGGAGAAACGTGCACACCAAACGCTATAAGAATTGGAGAAACAATCAGCATACACCAAACGCTATAAGAATTGGAGAAACAATCAGCAAACACCAAACGCTATAAGAATTGGAGAAACAATCAGCATACACCAAACGCTTTAAGAATTGGAGAAACGTGTGCACACCGAACGCTATGAGAACATGTCGCGTGCAAAGATTACCAATATAGTATAAATCAGGAATCCAATGAGGATGGAGAAAGAAGTAATTCATTTAGTTTTCATTCAAACGTGAAGAACATTTTATAACACTGTTGATAGCATTGTAAATTAATGCAGTTTGAAATAATGTTGAAAACAATTATGTACAAATTAAAAATCTCAGAATGATGAAAACAGACAAGTCCTACCTTTACCGTGCACAGCATGTTGTCAAATGATTCATCTAAGCAAACCTGTATTCTACTAACTTGATTTCAATTTTTATATAAATATCTTTAAGTATTTTAAAGCAGTATTGAAAAACAACAGCGAAAAAGTTTATTTTTCATGTGTTTTAGTAACAATTACCTCTTTAAATTGAAAACAAGGACTTAAAATTCTCGCAGACAGAAAACACATTCTGTTTGTTAAAAGCGGAGAGGCGGATCTTATTATATGTATGTATTGATTTTGTATGGATTAGTGCAATCTGTTTTGTTATATTAGTGATGAGCAATAGGTCGATCGCTGTCTTTTGCCTGAGTAATCGTTTCATCTTGTCAGGGAGCTATAACGATTGACAGCTTTCACTCTGATTGTTATCAAGTTCTCCGTCTTTATTTTCACTTGCTATTCATAGTCTTTCCATATCAGGATCGTATTTTCCTCTTTACTATTCATATTCTTTCCATATCAAGATCGTATTTTCCTCTTTGATATTCATATTCTTTCCATATCAGGATTGCAGTTTCCCCATTGTCAGACTCGCTTTCTTTCGATATTAAAATCATAGTTCCCTTTTGTTTGGTTGGTTTTCATTCTTTACCTAGCTCGTATTTTCCCCTTTGTTAAACGTGTTCTTTCTACATCAAGCTCGTATTTTATCCCTTGTTAGACTCGTTTTCTTTCTGTAGGGCCTACTAAGAGTATAGTTTTCCGTTTTTGTTTGATCTATTTTCGTGATATACCAAACATACATCCCCCTCTGTGTTAAACTCATATTCTTTCTATGCTAAGCCCGTATATTCCCCTTTGGTGGACTCGTTTTCTTTTAATTCTAATCTCGTAGTTTTTTTCTAAAGACTCGTTTTCATTTATATCAGGCTAGTAATTTCCCCATTGTTAGACTCGTTTTATTCTATACAAAACTCAAATTGTCTCCATTGTGAAGCTCGTAGTCTTTCTATACTAAGCTCGTATTTTCCCCATTGTTAGACTCGTTTTATTCTATACAAAACTCAAATTGTCTCCATTATGAAGCTCGTAGTCTTTCTATACTATGCTCGTATTTACCTCTTTGCTAGGCTCATTTTCTTTCTTTCTTCTTTCGACGTCTTTTTGATCTGATAGCTATGTATTCATTTTTAAACTAACTTTCCTATATTTTAGACTCGTCTTTTTTCCTAAACTAACTTTCCTATTTTTTAGACTCGTCTTTTTTCCTAAACTAACGCGCCTTTTCCTGCTAGCTAAACGAGTATTCTATTCCTACTAAATTCGTTTTCTTCCTTTACTAAATTTGTATTATTTTACATTAACCCATACATTTTTATACATATTCCTGAGCGAATTCGTACTAACGTCCTATTAAATGTATTACTTCCTTAGCAAACTAATTACTTCTTTATTCAAGTCGTGATCCTTCATTAGCAAAATAATTTCTTTCTTACCAACATTGCATTATTTTTTCGATAATCTCGTATCCGCGCCTCTCAAAATTCATGGGAATTTCCTGTTGCTAAACTTGTGTTCATTCTTCATGGGAATTTCCATTACAACCCGAATTATCCTGCTGCTAAATTTGTGTTCTTTTTTCCTTTATAAAACTCGTATTCTTCTCTTCATTAAGGCAGCACACAAGCGGAATTTTTGAGAAAACAAAATAGGTTTTTCAAAACAGTAAATCATGTCGTGTCATTACATTCAAAATAGTCATTTCTCTTTCATCCGTTATTTATAATATTTGTAGGTTTTGAAATAATGCCATCGTAAGAGGGTAGGGGTCTCTCGTCAGAATGACGTAAGTTTTGAGATAATGCCATTTAAAGAGGGTAGGGGTCTCTCGTCAGAATGACGTAAGTTTTGAGATAATGCCATTTTAAGAGGGTATGGGTCTCTCGTCAGAATGACGTAAGTTTTGAGATAATGCCATCTTAAGAGGGTGAGGGTGGCCCGTCAGAATGACGTAGGTTTTGAGATAATGCCATCGTCAGAATGCTCAAAATGGCGTAAAACAACATTCAGTCAGCTAACAACATGTCGAATAAACAAAAACCGGTCTCCATGGGAATTTAAATAAAAAGAAACTTCCTTGTTCCGCGCACTTCTGATAAGTGTTTCGAATCATTGTGTGAGCCGTTTTCGTGACGTTTTCATTCAAATCCATAAGGATTACTGTGGTTACTGTTGTATGGTAGTGTCACTAAAAAATATTGGCCTTAAAAGCTCAAAAGACGCACATTTTGAGCCAATCAGTACACAAAAGAGAAGGAAACAGTAGGAAATGGCATGCAAAATAATGTCAACGAATGTTGTTCGATAGGCCTTTCAAGTGACAACGAGCAGGTTGACAGGCCCATTAGATAGAACATAAAAGATAGAACTCATATTCTTTAATTTACTAGTATTCTTTCTTAAACTGAACACGCAGTGTGTTACGCTAAGGCCCTTAGTTACAGGTTATTATTATTAATTATTCATCCATAACTAATTACAAGTGTTGAGCATCTTAATTCTCCCAAAGACACCACTCATCTCTCTCATTTGAGGACATGCAAGCGCTGTAAATGTTTTCTCTCTTCCACAACATTAAAGACAAACATTTACCGTCACACAATATTTGAACACACGAAGCTGGAAATTTAAAAGTTGAAACTTGAAGCTCCAAATACAAGATTCAAAAGGTGAACGCAAAGCTCAAAATCAAAGGCTGCTTGCTGACACTCAAGCTAATGACTGCCTTCAAGCCGAACTTTCTTCTACTTCAGATTCAAAAAGTGATTAGGGTGTAGTATTCTCTACAGCAAGTGAACTCCTTAAACTCAGCCCATTGGCTAGTGTATTTCTCATAAATCATAACCATTGGATAATAGGAAATTGCTCACTCAGTTTCCATTAGGTAAGCAAATCTCGAATATTCTTGCCTCAGTCTGTTTATTTCAAATCAAACACTTTTAAAATAACACCATAAGGAGTGACCAAGGTCGGGTCACTCTGATAATAATTCAACAACTTATATAAAAATTTATATAAAAATAGGGAGAGGCAAATTTACTCTGTCAAAAAGACTGTGTGCCATCTTGGTGTGGATTTATTGTACGTACTGAAAATCTGCCATCATCGTGTGAGCTCGCTCGACAACGTTACATACTAGTCAGTCATCTAATGTAACCGGCAATATTATGTAAGTTTTGCGGTCATCTAATATAACCGGCAATATTATGTAAGTTTTGCGGTCATCTAAGTACCTGTTTCTGTAACCGGCAATATTATGTAAGTTTTGCGCAGTCATCTAAGTGCCTGTTTCTGTTACCGGCAATATTATGTAAGTTTTGCGGTCATCTAAGTGCCTGTTTCTGTAACCGGCAATATTATGTAAGTTTTGCGCAGTCATCTAAGTGCCTGTTTTTGTTACCGGCAATATTATGTAAGTTTTGCGCAGTCATCTAAGTGCCTGTTTCTGTAACCGGCAATATTATGTTAGTTGTGCGCAGTCATCTAAGTGCCTGTTTCTGTAACCGGCAATATTATGTAAGTTTTGCGCAGTCATCTAAGTGCCTGTTTCTGTAACCGGCAATATTATGTTAGTTGTGCGTGTCCCTTTTCAAACCTATTTCTGTAACTGAAAATATTATTTAAGTTTTGTGCGGTCACCTTAGAACCTATTTGTGCAACCGGAAATATTATGCAGATGGAGCGCTGACATCTTAGAACCTATTTCTATAACCAGCAATATTGTGTAATTTATGCGTGGTCATCTTAGAATCTATTTGTGTAACCGACAATATTATGTAAATTGTGCGCTGTCCATGTAGAGTCTATTTGTGTAAATGGCAATATTATGTAAATTGTGTGGGACCATCTTAGAGCCTATTTGTGTAACCGGCAATATTATGCATGTTATGGGCGGACTTTTTAGAACCTATGTATGTAACGGCAATATTATGCATGTTATGGGCGGACATTTTAGAACCTATGATTGTAACAGCAATATTATGCATGTTATGGGCGGACATTTTAGAACCTATGTATGTAACGGCAATATTATGCAACTTGCACGGTAATCTTAAAACTTACTTTTGTAACCGGCAGTATTTTGGATGCGGGCATCGTAGAATTTATTTTTAGTGTAACCGGCAGTATTTTGGATGCGGACATCGTAGAATTTATTTTTAGTGTAACCGGCAATATTTTGGATGATGACATCTTAGAATTTACTATTTGTGTAACCGGCAATATTATTCAACTGTTGTGCGTACGTTAACTTCATGTTACGACCTACTATAATTGCTACAAACACGACTCAGTCATCTTTAACGTCCTGCGTTTTTCAGCGCTAGTACATATTTTATCATTTACGCTGAACGTTAATGGTTAGAAGGTGTCTTCACCCCTACCCCCACCCGACCAATCCTCCCCAGAGAGTTAAAGCAACATGCTATCAATACAGTTCTTCAGTTAGATTAGGAGTAATAGTTTATCTTGCTGTGTTTCGAAGTTTTTGATGATTTATGCATATTCTGAAGTGTGATACACTTTTGATTTATCGATTGGATGTAAATTGATTATTTACTGAGTGTAGGGCATTCCTTCAGGGGTGATCAGGTTTTGTATTGAAGATGTGCGTGTGACCTGATCTCTAAATATAAATGTTTGATTATGTAAGTTTTCATAGTAAATATAATTATAAATGAGTTTGATTATGTAAGATTCCCTAGTAAATATTGTTTTATATGTGTTTGATTATGTAAGTTTTCCAGTAAATATAGTTATAAACGAGTTTGATTATGTACGTTTTCCTAGTAAATATAGTTAAAGGAGCTTAATTTAGTAAGTTTTCAGAGTAAATATCGTTATATATGTGTTTAATTTATGTATTTTATGTATGAGTTTTCCTGTTACATATGTGTTCGCATATACATGCATGTCCTATTAATATCAAATCGCTTGTGGTTTGATTATAATTATTGATATTTCCTTGTAAATATTAATACATGTGTGTTTGTTCATGTAAGTTTTTCTAGTGAATAGAATTACGTATGTGTTTGTTCATGTGAGTTTACTAGTGAATATAATTACGTATGTGTTCATTTGCATGCTATTCCTAGTGCATATCAATATACATGTATTTAATTGCACTACGTGGGTAGTGATCAATAAATATAGTATTTATAAAAATTTGCTGAAGGTTGGAGTGGTAATTTGTAACATACTATGTATGACTTCATTCTAAATTTATATGACCTTGGACAAACTTATTTGGGAGTCCTGTTATCATATTAGTTTTGATCTGACAGGTCTTTTAATGCAACCTTACAACACAGTGTCTGACACCAGCCACCTGTTCTTTGTAGACTGTTTGCATGCGACAAGCGGAGTACAGTAATAAGAAATTGAATCGTAGCGTTCTATGAACAGCAGAGTAAGTACCTACAATTTATTATAAATAATGGCTTTGTTTTCTTTAGCAGTTTTATGATGAAAAATAAAAATATTATAAATATAAAACATCAATGGAAATAGAATTATATCTTTAATCGGCCATATTTTTTTCTAAACGGTTGGGTGATGTAGTTCCAGTGAATAGGAAAATGAATGCAACATATTTTACAACACATCTCTCTAACATATTCTCTCGGATTGTTTTTTCTGTCTTGTCATGAAGAACTATTTGTTTATTAACACATCTTTCAAAGATGTTGTCTCTGTTGTCTTGTCATGAAGAACTATTTGTTAACACATCTTTCAAAGATGTTGTCTCTGTTGTCTTGCCAAGAAGATAATATTCGATATTTGTTTACGATTCTGATTCCATCACGGATGTCTTAAGCTAGAAAAGTAGGATAGTATAAATCAAGTAGGTCAATTTTAAAGGATCTATTTTTCATTACTACTGCTTAATCCGAATGTAGCTTTAATGCATGCAATAGATTGTTGATGGAACCACATCCTTTCTAAAATTGAGTTTGCCAACAATTAATGGTAAGACACCTAACAATAGTTTCCCAAAGCATATTTTCCTTCACGTACTAGACACATCTCGATACGTAACCTGTGTCTTTATAATATAACCTATGACCCTATTACAAGAGGTCTTATTTCTCGTACTAGGCAAGGCTCGATACGTAATCTGTGACCCTATAACCTATGACCCTATTACAAGCAGTCTTCTTTCTCGTATTAGGCAAAGCTCGATACGTAACCTCTCACCTCTTATAACCTATGACCCTACGATCTGTAGTCTTCTTTCTCTTGATGCTTTGGGAGTTACTAATACTATCGTTTGCGACAACTAAATTGAGGCCACACTCCCACGGTATGATTGTAACACTCGCACGGTATGATTGTAATACTCGCTTCGGAGAAACTCTGCCGGACCATCCACTGTGGCCCCTTCATCACATTTGATGTGTCACATAACATGTAACGACCATTGCTCGATGCTAACGATGATAGTAATGACAGTAATCATTAAAACGATAATGATGCTGATGATGGAAGTACTGAAAAATGCTAATATGGAAATTTGTATTAAAATCAACTATGGTGAGTTTTATTTATGCTAACCTGTGTTTTTGCATGTCCAAACAGAAGTCTGAAATCTAAACAAACTGTAGTGACCTTTTTACACACTTCTTTTGGAGCACGCACTCAGTACGACCAAACAATGGTCAATTAGCGAGTGGAATTAACAAAGCACTCTGCAGTTAAACGGAGATCAATAACACTTAACCAATATCACAAACATCCGTGCCCACAGGCAGAATGGAGCGTGCCAGATCGATAATGTTCAAATCGATTACTTCCTTGTAGACAAGCTCTTGGTACAGCTTGTGGGTATAGATACCCAAGAATACAAATGATTCGAACGGTCAACTGTTTTAAGTACATTTTGTGAATACTGATGTATACTTGAGTGGAACGGTCAGTTGTTTTAACTACTTTTTTTAGTAGCGAATATCGCTGTTGGCAGATATATAGATTGTTATGTAACTTTACTTACTTCTGCTTACTTTCAGTAGTTAAGTCAATAGTTTTAATACTGTTAATAAATTATTCCTATAAATACCAAGGGCAGACAAGCAAACACACATATAAAATATAAAGAACCATTATACACATTAATCGAAACAAAATTTAAATATTCAATATTCATCACACTAAACTAAGAGCGAAGCTCACAAATAAAAAGAAATATAAAAAATCAGTACATATACAAATCGAATCTATACCTGATACATATAACATTTATCACTAAATTTAGAGAGAAATCATATGTATAAAAGAAATATAAAAGAATCAGTACCTATACTAATCGAACACATTGCTGAAACGTCTAGTATTTATCACACCACAGTTAGAGCGAAAAGTCATAAATAAGGGAATAACATGATCAAGACCTTGACTTGACATTTCTAATCTCGACTTTAGTGGTCTCTTAGACTCGTCATAACTCGACTTTAGTGGTCTCTTAGACATAGGTCATAAGACGACCTGAGTTGAAGTAAACAGACTGAGGCAAGAATATTATAGATTGCTGACCTAATGAAAACTGAGTGGGAAGTTTTATATTATCCAATGATTATGATTTATGAGAATGAGACTAGCCAATGGGCTGAGTTTAAGGAGTTCACTTGCTGTAGAGAATTCTTCTCTCTGATCACTTTTAAATTCAGAGTGGAAGAAGAAAGACTGGCTTGAAAGGCAGTCATTAATTTGATTGGAACAAGTGTCCTTTCGACTTTCAGTGTCAAGTCTCAACTTTGAGTCTTGAATTTCAAGCTTCAAATTTCAAGGCCACGTGTTCACCAGTTATAAACTTGAGTAACCTGGAGACACGAGTAACATCTGTTGTGGTGTGGGTAAGCATAAGGATTATGCTATACACTTTTTGATGTACCAGTGCAAAGTACACTGAGAACATTCTAGAAAGTTCTGGTGCATTGAAGGTACCAGAATTATTGGGATTGTGTTCCACTTGAATGAACGGACACAGTGAGCAGAGCGCTCAAGCAGTTTGAGAAAAAAGTGTGTGTCAGCGTTTTCCATGTTGTGGTGGTATCTGCAGAATTTTGACACATTGTTGCAAGGCCAGTGAAAGACTGTTGAAGGTGTGCTTAATCAAGATTATGTAAAAAGTTTACAATAACATACCTCTAATAACTCCATTTCTATTCTTTGTCAGGACTAACTGCGATTTGTATTGACTCTATTGGTGAATTGTAATATTATTTTTCTTATGCACAGAGAGAGACTGCATATCGTAAAATTATATGAACATAAGTTCTTGGAATATTGATATCAACTAATCTATTTCATTGTAATTGTCATATGTATATTAGATTGGGTTTTTTTAATAAATTTATTGACCTTAATACACATATTGATATTGATAATCGTATGTTGTAGAAGAAAGTGGGTGGATGGGGGCTCGCTAAATATAGATTAAAGATCGATTTGTCTTCTCCTTCAATAAGAAGTTTTTTATTTAGGGAATCATTATGTAACTGTAAATGTTCTGTTATGTTGTGGAATAGAGAAAACATTTACAGCGCCAAAATATCCGCCAAGTGAGAGAGAGAGAGATGATTTGTGTTTGCAGGAGTATTATTAATAAAATAAATTAAGATGCTCATCACTTGTAATTAGTTATGAAAGATTAATTAATAAAAACAATCGTGTCATTAACTAAGTGGTGTGCCTGTCATACGGCGAGCTCCCTCATTTTCTAATTTAATGGTTTGGGCAAACTCCTTCATTTTGTAGTTTTACGGTTACTGGCAAACTACTTAACTTTATTCTAGGCAATAAGGTATATAACAAAAAAAGTTCGATCAAAATATCTCTAGCACTTTTTTCCTAAGTCCACGTTAATCCACATCCCTACAATTTTCATTATATATAACAGACAATATTTACCTAATTATCACATTTCTCTTTGTCTTCATAATTGTATTGGATCATCTATCTCCCCCCCCCCTCACTCCCTGCCTTTCTGTCTATCTATAGGTCTATCTATCTGTCTATCTTTTCTTAGAGAAAGTGCTAGTTTGTTTAGTAAGGTGACACGCGGCAGACTCTTAGTAAGGGAGATAACGATTGGTTTCATGATGCACAATTAGAACTGCTTTACCTCCCTGAATCTGATTAACGTGTATACGTAGGTGTATGTCTCACAGTTGCTTACTGTTTCACATTGCACACTATATATTTATTGAATGTTGTTAAGTTTCTATTGCTTACTGTTTCACATTGCACAGTATATATTTATTGAATGTTGTTAAGTTATGTTACTATATCTTACTGTTTCACATTGCACAGTATATATTTATTGAATGTTGTTATGTTACTATATCTTACTGTTTCACATTGCACAGTATATATTTATTGAATGTTGTTAAGTTATGTTACTATATCTTACTGTTTCACATTGCACAGTATATATTTATTGAATGTTGTTAAGTTTCTATTGCTTACTGTTTCACATTGCACAGTATATATTTATTGAATGTTGTTAAGTTATGTTACTATATCTTACTGTTTTTTCTAAGTAAATATCAATACAAATGTGTCTGTGACCTGTTTTTTTTTCTGAGTAAATATCAATACATATGTGTTTGCGTGTACACGTATATTGTGATAAATAAATATAGAATGTATAAACACTTTCTAAGTTTGTTTTGGTGTGAGGACCCTAGTACCATGTGCTCTATCCCTCTAACTGTTATATTTGATGTAAACGAGTATCTGAACTGTTGGGATGTTGTTGGGAGCGGTGGACACTATTTTGTGACAAAGACAAAAGTAATTTTTTGTGACAAAGACAAAATAAATTAGTGTGACAAAGACAAAAGTAATTTTTTGTGACAAAGACAAAATAAATTAGTGTGACAAAGACAAAAGTAAATTAGTGTGACAAAGACAAAAGTAAATTAGTTCTGACAAAGACAAAAGTAATTTAGTTCTAATTTTACATGAATTCACCATATCTTTCAATTATCCATATTTGTGTTGAAGAAAACAAACGACTGTAATTCATGTTAACTTAGGTACTAGTAATAAAGGTAACAGTGTTGAAGAAAACAAACGAGTGTAATTCATGTTAACTTAGGTACTACTACTAGTAATAAAGGTAACAGTGTTGAAGAAAACAAACGACTGTAATTCATGTTAACTTAGGTACTAGTAATAAAGGTAACAGTGTTGAAGAAAACAAACGACTGTAACTCATGTAACACTTAGGTACTAGTAATAAAGGTAACAGCACAAACTGCACCCACTGGTAATGTAAAATAGTACTCATGAAGGTAACAACAGTTCTTCTACCTGATGGTAACATAACAGCCATGAAGGTAACAACCACTGAGTGTACCTAATGGTAATGTTAATACTAATTCTACCTAATGGTAACGTATTATATTAGTCATGAAGCTAACAGCACTGACTGTAAAATATAATGGTAAGGTAATATAGTATCCACGAAGGTAACAATCATTGATTGTACCTAATGGTAACGTAAGATATTAGTCATGAAGATAAAGACACTGCATGTACCTAATGGTAATGTAAGTTTGTAGTTATGAAGGTGACAACACTGGCTGTACCAAGTGGTAACGTATGATAGTAGTCATGAAGGTAAAATCTCTGACTGTACCTGATGGTAACGTATGATAGTAGTCATGAAGGTAAAATCTCTGACTGTACCTGATGGTAACGAAATATATTAGTAATGAAGGTAATGAACCTGAATGTACCCAATTGTAAGTCAGAGAGTAGCCATGAAGGTAAGAACACTGACTTACCTAATGGTAACTTATGGAAGTAAATCATGTAGGTAACAAGACTGACTGTACTTGAAGTAACGTAAGATTGCAGTCATGAAGGTAACAACCACTTATTGTACCTAATGGTAACTTACTGTACTAGTCATGAAGCTAACAACACTAAATGTACTTGAAGTAACTTAAGATAGTAGTTCCATGAAAGTAACAACAGTGGCTGTATCTAATGGTGACGTAAGGCAGTGGCCATGAAAGTAACAACAAAGACTGGACTTGATGGTAACATAAGATAATAGTAATGAAGGTAACAACACTGAGTGCACCTGATGGTAACTTAATGTAGAAGTCATGATATTAACAACACTGATATCACCTGATTGTAACAACACTGACTTTACCTGATCGTAACAACACTGACTTTACCTGATCGTAACAACACTGACTTTACCTGATCGTAAGTAACAACACTGACTTTACCTGATCGTAACAACACTGATTTTACCTGATCGTAACAACACTGATATCACCTGATCGTAACAACACTGATATCACCTGATCGTAACAACACTGACTTTACCTGATCGTAACAACACTGATATCACCTGATCGTAACAACACTGATATCACCTGATCGTAACAACACTGATATCACCTGATGATGACTTATAGTAGACGCCAGGGATCTAGCATTATCATCAACAATAACAATAACACTGCTACTACTCTATGTGCACTGGTTTACTCAACAGCTTATTGTCCTCATCCCTCCACCCACATCCATTTTGGATTTTCACTTCAAAAATAAACTTTATACAACATTTCCAAATCATACAAATCACAAATAGCATCTCATTAAAATTTAGGTCAAGATATAAAATTTAAAAAATTAAAAAATATGTGGGAGAATTTTTAATAATATGACAGTCTCACAATTACAAAATCATTAACCTCAAAATAATGGTCTCATATCAAGAATATATTGACCTCTGACCCTCATTCCTGAACTCGACTTTTGAGTGGGGCATTTGACCGTCTTATCGTCCTTTTCAATTACTTGCTGACATCAGACACAGTGACCTATTTAAGCGATTTATTTTAAGGTACTTCGGCCGGCGCACTTATCCATCTAGGTGCTGATACAGATATCCGATATTGATTATATTATTTATGGGCGATGGTTTGATAAATTTTGTGATTAATTTTGGCTCACGTTTCCTGCAAATAAAGTGCGACATAAAGAGAACAAAATGAACAATTACATATCAATGACTTGTACAGTAACACTAGGGTAAAGAGAGGTTACACTACATTTATAAAGAACGGTACAATAACACTAGGGTAAACAGGCGCTACACTTGACAGTTAAACGCAGTCATAAGAAGTGGTCAACAAATAACAATTAAAATTTAATAACAGAAGGAATAAGAATGCGATTTAGATTTACAGTACTATAATTTTCATCAATGATCGTGATCTACAAAAACAAAGTGCTGCTTTCACTGTCTTGAGAATACATTTCTCTCTCTTAATGAGTACCCATATTCATGTTCACTTAATGAGTACTCATGTTCATTTTCACTTAATGAGTACCCATGTTCATGTTCACTGTCTTTAGAAGGTTACATTTCTCTCACTTAATGAGTACTGATGTTCATGTTCACTTAATGAGTACCCGTGTTCATGTTCACTTAATGAGTACTCATGTTCATGCTCATTTAATGAGTACTCGTGTTCATGTTCACTGCACTCAACTCTGTCCATATAACGTGTGCCGCAGGATTCCTCTTGAGTTCGCGGTGGAACATCCGGCAACAAGAAAGTTCGACTTAGCCCCCCACCCCCCAAATTAAAATTATGGCAACCCCTGCCTCATTCCAACTCTACAACTGCAACAGAGGACGATACGACACCTGTCAAGTACATCAAAAAAAGCACCTAACCCTACAACTAAGCACTCCTCATACCATCAGATCAATTCCGACACCTACTTGAAAGACACGCTTAGAGCACTGAAATGATCATACATAAAAGACAGAGTCACACACGTGGAAACAAGTGAACTCACACAAGCACTGACCAAACATTCATCTACTTTAGCCTCGAAGATTCACCAGAACACTCCGACTTTGAACATCAACCAGACGGAAGCGAAACGGGCGATTATGAAAGCTTCTAAATTGAAGGCACATCCACTCAGCCAACTACGCCAAAATAAAAGACAACACATCAGAAATCAGTGTGACAAAATCATCGGACATAAACTCTACCACGACATAAGCACAAAGACGGAACCAGCAACTCAGACAACAATAGAGTCACAAACGAACCTCACTCAGACAGCAATAGAGTCACAAACGAACCTCACTCAGACGACAACCAACGAAACACAAACGAGCAAAACGAACCCTAACGTTCACCACAAGGAAAATAAAGACAAAAGAACAACAGACTCGGACAACGAAAAAATGAAACACACTACCTAAATAGAAACGAGAACAACATAAACAAGCACAAGCCAACAGACACATATGGAAATAACTACGGACCCCACCCAGACAAAAATTCTTCCACAGACTGCATATATTGGCTCTTCAGTGCAATCAGCATTTATTATAACACAACTCACCATCCAAACCACACTTGCACGGAACAACTGGAAGAAACACCACATCACGCCAACAGACAACAAGCGGTACTAATTGTTTCCCCCGAGGACGACTGTTACATGGAGAAAAGTACCGTCCGAGTCCCAACCTCGGCGAGAAATTCCGTGCGCTAAATAAGTCCGACCGGGTCAGCCTTCCCAACCAGGAAAAGCAGAAACAAGTTACAATTCATCGGAATTTCATTTTCAGACGCCTTGACGGTCATCTCCGAAGAGAAAAGGTCAAGCAAAGTTCATTTTAAATGTATTATCTGTATTAATATATTTAGTCACTTTAGTTTTTATTGCGATACTGGAAAAACCTACAGAGGAATTCAATGAGTGACCTTGAAGGAAGCCGAACCTACTTGTCTTCTTCATACTCCAAAAATCTACAAGACAGAACTCTCGCACTCCCAAACCCTAAATTTCAAACAACTCTCGCACTCGAAAACCCTAAATGTCAAACATCTCTCGCACCCCCAAACCCTACACGTTAAACAACTCTCGCACTCCAAAACCCTACACGTCAAACAACTCTCGCACTCCAAAACCCTACACGTCGAACAACTCTCGCACTCCAAAACCCTACACGTCAAACAACTCTCGCACTCCAAAACCCTACACGTCAAACAACTCTCGCACTTTAAAACCCTACACGTCAAACAACTCTCGCAGTCCAAAACCCTACACGTCAAACAACTCTCGCAGTCCAAAACCCTACACGTCAAACAACTCTCGCAGTCCAAAACCCTACACGTCAAACAACTCTCGCAGTCCAAAACCCTACACGTCAAACAACTCTCGCACTCCAAAACCCTACACGTCAAACAACTCTCGCACTCCAAAACCCTACACGTCAAACAACTCTCGCACTTTAAAACCCTACACGTCAAACAACTCTACAAACCGTTTGTCGATACAGCTCACAACAGTCTAAAACTGAAAAATACCAGACGGCAAGCAAAAGCATAACTATAACCCCCAAAATAAAATTAGAAAAGAAATAGGCCAGCTTCTATTAGTCCAGCTCTGTCACTGGGTGGGGTGATTTGTAAAAGTGCACTGATATGCGCTGTTTGAGATTGGGTCACCGTCAAGAGAAATACTATTGGAGATCCTAGAAAATAGAAAATAAATAAAACTTGAGTAAGGCATGCTGATGGGGGGAGGGGGGGGGGAAGAAGAATATATACTTGTCAAAACATTTTCTCTAATTTAAAGTAAATTAATGTTGTCTAAATTTACTATATATATTACATCTCTTTGTTGATTGGGAAACTCCATTCCAGTAATACTAACTTATATTCGGCATCTTCACGAAGTCATGACAGCAAAGAGCCATTATGATAGTCGAGCAGTTTGCAAATACATGTCAAGTATTACACTAATATTGCCTTCGAGTGTTAACAAGTGGACATTTGTGTTTCTTAATTTAAAAGTCGGTCTGCTAAGGTAATTTGCACCATACAGTCATTACTATTTGACCTACATGTCACAATGTACCAATGATTCGTGCAACGTATAATACGTCATTCAGCCAGTGAGTAAATTTTGTCATTGCATATATTTCTGCCATTTGCGACCAAAAAGCTACAAAGTACAGTGGCCATTTTGGTACTCAGCCTGTATGTCAAATTAGTTCTTGCCATAGGTTCGTGATATTTGCGAGCACAGCGTCAGACAGTAAAACGGCTCTTTGGCTAATATGTCAAGTACATTCTTATAAATTCGTGACATTTGCGAGCACAACGACAGACAGTAAAACGGCTCTTTGGCCACTATGTCAAGTACATTCTCATAAATTCGTGACATTTGCGAGCACAACGACAGACAATAAAACGGCTCTTTGGCTACTATGTAAAATAAATTCTTGCCAAAGATTCTTGCAAGCGCTAGCCCAGCAATACAACGCCGTTTGGGACTTAGGAAAAATTTTACAAGGAGATACAATTATTACAATAGATTTTATACATTTAGTTAAATCCTTTTCCAAAAGATGAATTAATAAAAGAATTAATCTCAGAATAAGTAATTAAATAAAGGATTGAATAAATATAAAAGGAAAGGGAAAAATAAGCATGCAGAAAGAACCGTTAAAGGCGATGGGCGTGAGGAAGACGGTACTCGAGAGTCTGAGAAGCAAGGTATACGTTGTGACCTTGTTCCTGAAGAATTCGGCCTTGGGATTTTTCACGACGCATAATCAGTACATCTATCGACGTGTCGCGGCCAGCCACACAGATGACCTCTCCATGCTGGACAACATCACCAAAGGAGACTCATGTAGCTCTGTGGCCATGAATACTTCTAGCCACGAGTACCAGGTAAGATCAGGACTCTAAGCCGTGAGTATAATGTAAGGTCCATTTATGTGGCCTTGTGTAACGTGGTGACTTCCATCTATGTGGCCTTGATTAATGTGGTAAGGCCAATCTATGTGGCCATGAGTAATGTGGTAAGGTCCATCTTTGTGGACACTAATTTCAGATAATGACCCTTTCTCCTGATGCAACTATGAGTCGTGCAGTTTGTTCTCTGCTGATAAGAAATTGTATTTAATTTCTTTTTGTAGATAAATTATGCATGTTGTTTTTTTCCACTTCCATTTGTTTTGAGAAATTTTAAAATTTTGTTCCTTGCTAACCTTTCGTTCCCTACTTCTTACAGAGATTATGCATTTTGCTCCCTACTTCTTACAGAGATTATGCATTTTGCTCCCTACTTCTTAAAGAGATTATGCATTTTGCTCCCTACTTCTTACAGAGATTATGCATTTTGCTCCCTACTTCTTAAAGAGATTATGCATTTTGCTCCCTACTTCTTACAGAGATTATGCATTTTGCTCCCTACTTCTTACAGAGATTATGCATTTTGCTCCCTACTTCTTACAGAGATTATGCATTTTGCTCCCTCCTTCTTACAGAGATTATGCATTTTGCTCCCTACTTCTTACAGAGATTATGCATTTTGCTCCCTACTTCTTACAGAGATTATGCATTTTGCTCCCTACTTCTTACAGAGATTATGCATTTTGCTCCCTCCTTCTTACAGAGATTATGCATTTTGCTCCCTGACGTATACAGAACCGTAACGTTGGCTTCATGAAAGGTTAAGAATTTATAAATTTTTATGTTAGGAAGTCACACATTTTGTTATTTGCTTTCAAAAGAAAATATACAATGTGTTCCCTACTATTAAAAGAGATTATACATTTGTCAAATAATTTGATTAAAAATATAGAGCTCAATATTAGTAACATTAGGAACATTAGTTAATTTTAAAATGTGTAATGGCTTTGGTGCATTAGTATGGCTGTTATTTAATATTCTGTGTGTATTCTTACTAATTTACAGGAAAATATTTTAATCTGTACTCGTTTAACTGTTTACAGAAAAAATATTGATCTATTTATATGCTTTACTATTGACAGAAAATATTGGAATATATTAGGCTGCATTATTTTTGTATTTTTGTATATGCATATCACTCTGTGAATAAATATTAACCTAAATAATTATTATAACTTGTCATAGGTATATCCACAAAAAGAAAAAAAAAACATGTTTATATGTGTGACAGGGGATGCTACTTAGTTAATGAAGATAATAATAATTATTATTAATTAATCTTTCATAACTTCAAGTGATGAGAATATTAATTTTATTTTATTAACGATCCTCCGACAGACCCAACTCGTCCCTTGCATGGCGGATATTTTGACGTTTAAAACGTTTTCTCTATTCCACAATATCAACCAACATTTACAGTCACATAAGGTTTCTGAGAGTGGAACACTTCTTACTACAGTAGAAGACAAATGCAACTTTGATTTATATTTAGCGAGCCTCCATCCACCCACTTTCTTCTCCAACATATCATTATCAATATGCGTAAGAAGGTCAATAAATTTAACAAAACCATAAAGGCATCATCAGTGGAAGTTATTATTACGTCATCTCTACAGTCGTCGCTGATTGTTATCGGCACCTTTCCTACCATAACTTCTTGATCAACCGTGCTGTCAACTTCAAAGTTTGTGATATCATTGACGACCGTCATGGTACATCGATCCCCTATGACTAACTGAGTCATGTGTCTACTATTACATCGTCTGTGACTGCGTGATGTTTCTCTCCTAATGTACAGACCCGATTTTCAAACTATCTTCACTCAGACAGGTGTAATAAGTTTGGTAGTCTGACAATATATATATATATAATAATAAAATTACAGTTGAGCAATAGTCAATACAAATTACACGCTAGTCCTATCAGAGAATAGAAAATGAGTTAATATAGTTAAATGTGTAAATTTATGTGACCTGGACTAAGCACTGTTTGACTGTCTTTCACTTACGTTTGCAACAATGTCACAGTATCACCATGTCACAATTTCACAGTGTTAGCTCCTGCAGTCTTTTATTTCGTTTTGCAACAATGTCACGATGTCAAACTTTCACATGTTCCCACCTCTGCAAACTCTGACACCTGCTATATTCTCGAATGTCTCCTCCCATGTCATTCCTTCATGTAGGACAAAAATTCAGCAATTCTGGTAACTTAACTGCACCAGAATTCTCCAGAATGTGCCAGCTTATTTTGCTCTGATACAACAATCGTACACAGCATACCTCCTTACAGAACTGCAGCACAACATACCTCCTTACAGAACTGCACACTCTGCAGCTTTCCTGTGCTTCCCCGGTCACTAAAGTCACAACAAGTGAACAAACGAAGGGTAGCTAGGAACTTGAAGGTTGAACTTGAGACTCCAACTCGAGACTCACAAGTCAAGGTTGAACTCACACTCTTAGTGTGAAACTCAAACCATAAAGGCAAATGATCACACCAAGCTAACGACTGCCTTCAAGCCGGACTTCTCTCTTCTATTCCAAATTCAAAAGTGAATAGACAGTAAAATTCTCTACAGCATGTAGCTCCTTCATTTCAGCCCATTTGGTTAGTCTCGTTCTCATAAATCATAATCATTGGAAATAGAAAAATGCTCACTCAGTTTCCATTAGGTCAGCAAATCTAGAATATTCTAGCCTCCGGCTGTTTACTTCAACTCAAACACTTTCAAAAAATAACACTATTAGGAGTGCTCAAGATCGGGTCACTCTGACAATTCAACAATCTATATAACAACTATATTTTAAAAATAGGGAGGGACAAATTTACTCTGTCACAGTATGCTTAGACATTTACAAACAAACCATGATATTATGCACTATATACGTAACTGTTATTTGTATTATTTTATGTGTCATATTTGACAGGATATTAAAAAAATAATAAAGAAACTTGTACGTGAATTAAAAAAAATACATAGTTGCAGATTCTGAGAAGAAAAAATGTAGACGAAACAATCTACACTCGTTTATGAAATTAGCGTTTTTCTATATCACATTCGTTTAGCAATATTTTCACACTTTGCAGGTATATGCCGATATAAGCGCCGAGTCTGCAAGATGGATGATGTATGTTTCACTTGCGAGTGGCGTCCCTGCAATCTGCACTATTTTATTCTTAGGGTCGTTTTCAGATCAGGTCAGTCAGTGTATTTGTAATACTTTTAGATTCAGATATAGGTAGAAATGGCGTTACACTTCTATAGCTAAATGGATGAAAAAGAGCTATACTTATAAAGTTAATCGTAATAACAAACTGAAATATATTCATTTTGAAGTAAAAGTTAATCGTAATAATAAACTGAAATATATTCATTTTGAAGTAAAAGCTAATCATAATAACAAACTGAAATATATTAATTTTGAAGTAAAAGACATTGACGCTATAATTCTCACTGTGAAGACCTAGCCATAATATGTAATTTTTAAAAGATCAACTTGTTAAATACTTTAAAGAAATAGATGTATAACAATAAATCTTAATATAAATAAATGGTATAGCCAAAACCCACCAACAATAATAGCATAACTTAATGCTGAGCTAAAAAAGAAAAAAAAGACTGCTAGAGGTTACGGACCATAACGTGCAACCGCAGAGACAATTTTGTAGAGTCGAACAAAAGCTTTATTAAAGAGAAAAATCAATTTTGTGCTACGTGAAAACGGTAAGCCAAGATGTGCTGACAGAAACCAAACGAGTATGTCAATTATATATAGATCAATAGGTGGAATAGAACACATAACGTTTTCAATAAATGAACAAAACAAAACGGTTGTGCATCGGTGTGGCGTGGGGGGGGGGGAGGAGATGAGCTGTAACGATGCTGTTAGCCAACAAAACAAAACGGTTTTGCATCGGTGTGTGTGTGTGGGGGGGGAGATGAGCAGTAACGATTCTGTTAGCCAACAAGACATTATCGGATTGAAATAAAGTATGGCGGACTGAATGTGCCTATCCCTATTTCTAAACTTAATAATTATATAGTTGTTGCCAATGTTAGCGTGACCCTATATTGGGCACTGCTTATGATGATACTTTTGTAAGTGTCAGAGTTGGAGCAAACAACTCGGGTGGAGAATATGCTAGAACTTGGTGATGCAATCCAGACCAGTTCCAAGTGGTTGAGTAGTTTTTCTGACTAATGGTCTTACACTTGTTCATAACAATTCCATCCAATAGGGGTGGACCGAAAATTATTTGTTGAAGTTATATGTTCTAGTCACTATGCTTTCGACATAACTTAAATCCGGTCAAAAAGGCAACCGTTAACTTATGGTAAGTTAACTGACTGATAAAGAAAGAAAGGGCTTATTTATTATTTATCTCTTAAAACTCTACTCTCATGTTTTGATGAAACTATATATATTGTTGATTGTTGATTCAATGAATTTATTGTAACAATTATTAACCTTGCACAATTATTAAAAAAATTGTTGGAGTAATAGTGGGTGGAAGGGGGCTCATTAAAAATAAATAATAGTTGGCTTTTTATTCCTCCTTTAGTAAGAAGTTTCTACATGCAGAATCATTATGTCACAGTTAAGCGTCTATCTTATTATTGTGTAAAGAGTAGTTTGGCGACATCCTTATAATTCGTCATATGAGAGGAATATTGGTCTTGTGGGATAATAGTTGATAAATTATTTGTTATTATTTTTAAGTTAATAAATAATAACCATAATGAGTGAAACGTGCACAGAAGTGTCATGTAACATTACCGTACACACTGAAGAGTCTCAGAATACAAGAATAGGACTGGTTACACAGAGGTGTCATGTAACATTACCGTACACACTGAAGAGTCTCAGAATACTGGTTACAGAGAGGTGTCATGTAACATTACCGTACACACTGAAGTGTCTCAGAATACAAGAATAGGACTGGTTACACAGAGGTGTCATGTAGCATTACCGTACACACTGAAGAGTCTCAGAATACAAGAATAGGACTGGTTACACCAGAAGAGCCGTGGTATGAATGGCTATGCCAGACGAGCTATGTTATGACTGACTACAACAGAGGAAAAGAATATTGTTAACATGAAATATTAAACAGAGGAAAAGAATATTGTTAACATGAAATATTAAACAGAGGAAAAGAATATTGTTAACATGAAATATTATGTGATTGTATACTGCAAGTGTAAGTTTCCAAATATTTTCTATATGTTTAATTTGATCATTTAAAATATAATATGGTGACAAAGGAAACACCTCTCCTCCTCTCTCTCTTTGTCACACACACACACAAACACACACACACACACACACACACACACACACACACACACACCACACCACACACACACACTCACACACACACACACACACACACACCACACACACACACACACACACACACACACACACACACACACACACACACACACACACCACACACACCACACACACACACACACACACATATATTTATTTATATCGGTGGATAAATATTCTGTGGTACGTATTTTGATTTTGAAAAACAAAATATTAAACATGCAATTCATACAAATGAAAACAAATACGTTAATTAGATTTTTTTCAACAATGTTGTTTATAAATTTGATGACAAACTATTGGTGACATCATTTAATGATCGTATTTTGTAAGTGTCATGTCACAAGTTAATATTTTCAAGAATGATCTATTTTGTAAGTGTCATGTCACAAGTTAATATTTTCAAGAATGATCTATTTTGTAAGTGTCATGTCACAAGTTAATATTTTCAAGAATGATCTATTTTGTAAGTGTAATATTTGCAGATTGGGCGGCGCTTTCTGTTTCTGCTTTCGATTGCCGCATCAGTGTTCTGCAATTTGATGTTGTGTTTCATCATTCTCTTCGAACTTCCCCTGTACTGCCTGCTGATCGGAGTTTTTGTGGAGGGGATGACAGGGGGGGAAAACTGCACGCTCATCGCTGCCTTCTCTTATACCTCAGACGAGCACACTGTAGATGTTGCGGATTTACCTAAAGATCAGCTTGTCATCTCTGGCAAAGGTAGTCTGGCACACTCCAACACCACGTCATCAAGCACTAAGGACAATGCGCAAGGCACCGTGGGCTCGTACAACACCTTCACGACGGACATTGCGCAAGGTACCGTGGGCTCGTACAACACCTCCACGACGGATTTTGAGAGCAACATCAGGAGTGCTAACAACAGAGTTGTCAATGATAAAGTGTATGAAGCCAGCAAATCTATGTCCACTGGAACCAGCCAGGCACAGGAATCCATCAAATCCAAGTCCATTGGAGAAAGCCACTCAATTGAAGCTAACAAATCCATGTCCACTAGAGAAGGTCAGACACGTGAAGCCAAACAATCCAAATTCCCTGAAGAAAGCCAGGTGACAGGCACGTTTAATTATGATGGAAACCGTTCTGTGCGTATTCTTGCCATCGTGTGCTTTAACAGTATATCGTACGGGTGCATGAGCGTGGCTGTGGGGTACCTTATCAAATATACCGGATTTTTCTATGCCATGTTGATTGCAGTCTTACTTAACGTCTTCAACTTCGTCTTCACGTTTGTTTTACTGCAGGACGTAAAGACGCAGTTTCGTACTAAATCGCCCCGCAAAAACCCCCTCGAGCCACTTAAGATTGTCTACCGTGCTATTCGCCAGCCAGGAAAGTTATCGGCCTTTGTCCTCTGTAACCTGGCCATCATGTTAGTTGTATTCGGTGACTGGGGAATAACTCGCACGATGCCAATTTATCAGGTTACTTATTTAATTATTTTTATTTACTTAATAATGTCATTTTATTTGAGAGAAAAGGGACAGTGATGAATCACTCAAGAAGAGTACAACTTAATGTCTATTTTAATTTAATGAACCTTTATAAAACATTAATTTTAATATACGGGAAGGCAACATGAGAAAATGAAATCTAGCCAAGTATATAAAGACCAGTTAAATATCAAGACTTAATGACTGTGACCAACACGGGTGGAGTGGATGAATGAAGGAACAATAATTAGCATCAGTATCACGCCAGTCACCACTTGTCACCCATGGGGTGTTTGGAAACAATAAACAATTAGGGGCCTTGTTGCAAATCGTTACTAACGACACATCAACGACACATCAACGATACGTCAACGTTACCACAGTCACACGACTGTATCCGTCCTTTGGTGATTTCTTAATACAAAGTACGGATCTGTTGTTGGTCTCTGCGTCCGACAATCATTCACCATAGATGTTTTTTTCTGGCTCTTTATATTAATATATACAGGGTTGCGTATGTGTTTGTATGCGATATTGCAAATTAAATGAAAATGTAAACAATACAAGATAATACAATGTAAATATCACACCCATCCTTTCTAAACTATAGTGGGCATTTTTATTTTTCTGATGACCATGATTGCCCTCTGGACCTATTAATTAATTAATTAATTAATAAAAAAAAACTTAATCACTAATCATACAAATAATTTATTCATAAAACATAAACTTGGGAATAAAGGACAATGTTTAAATAAATGGATGATGAAAGTGAAAATAAAAATAAATTAACAGATTATTCAATCGCACATGTCACTGTTATGAAGAAAATAACAAGCGCAAAGTCACTTAGAGGTCAAATTTTAGTCCGGAACTACTTGGCTCTTCCACAAATTAATTTTAGTAATAAATATTTATATTAAAAATATCTAAGTTTCATTTTATTTACTAACAAAAAATGTAATATTCGAGTCTGGAATCACGCTGACCCTATAACACTTGGCAGTCCACACCGGATGTCTGATTTGATCTGTCTCAACAGTTCACAAAAATGGCTCACTAGCAAAAGAACGATCTTGCCAAGATTGTCATTAACTAATTGGCGCTGGTTTCACAGAAGCTTATGCATAGTAACGGGATACTTAGTCCAAGATTTCATTACTGACATTATTTTATAATGCGAATCATTTATTGTCTGAATCTTAACGCCAACCTCTCACATTACGGATCATTATATTGTTTCCAATACTGCATATCAATACATACAGCTGTATGATCATCAATGCATTCAAATATATACATCAGTACATACATCAATACAATAGTCAATACCCACATCAGCACAAAGATCAATACGTGCATCAACACATACGTCAGATATATTCATCAATACATCAAATACATGAATACATCAAACAATCCATTTTCCAGATGAGCCCGCCCTTTTGCTGGACTTCTGTGGAGATCGGCTGGTACACCACGGAGTACTACCTGGTCATCATTTTGGCCGTACCGTTCCTTATGCTTCTCAAGCGTGCTGACCTGGGCGAGGCCACCATGGCTGGAATAGGAACAATGTTTAACGCTTTTGGCACAGCGATATATGTGGTGGCCAATGGCAATGCATGGATATTTTACATGGGTACGTATGTTTGAATTATAAGGAGTTTTTAAGGAGTTTATGAGTCACTTGCTTTTATTTTAGTACGCTTCCAAAAAGAAGTGAATGATTTCAAGCAAGAAAGATACATTGACATGCTTTTATCTTGGGACTTTTCTTTGATTCTTACTTAACAAATGACTTATTGTGAAATGTTTCTTTAATTAATGTCTTGATTTGTTTGGCAAGTAAATCATTGTGTAATATTGTAATATGTAATCTAATGAAGAACGAAGTAAGGTGTTTCATAGTGACCCTCCAGCAGTATCAAATGCCAACTAGTTAAATCATTGCTTGAAATCGATTGAAATTTGATTACTTTTCTAGGGTAATGAATTGTGAATATAATTTGTGTCTTATTTTCTAACTAAGGCATGCCATACAATCACCCTATTGAAACTAGAAACAGCACCACTGCACTTGAACTGGAAAATCAACACATATTTTATTTAAAGAATTTGTAGTGTATAGTGAACAGTCAGCGAAACTCAAATCTAGCAAATGCTACATTTTACAATGATCAAACTGCAGGAACTTGGAAGCTCATTGATGTGTAAAATATATTTCAACACAATTGTTAAATTTATGGAGTCACTTTTGTCAGATTTATAGGTGTTCTATTAGTCCGATTTAAGGAAGGCTATTAACCATATGTATAGGGACCCGATAGTCAGATTTAAGGAAGCCCATTAGCGATATTTATAGAGAATCGGTAGTCAGATGTGAAGAGGGTTACTCTGACAATTTAGGAATTTATATAACAATTAAATTTTAAACATAGGAAGAGGCACATTTGCTCTGTCACACATTTGCTGAAATTAGAGGTGGGATCAGTAGTAATATTTCTAGGTAGACCAAAGAATGGTATTTAAAATCAGCATAGTCTAGGAAACATTGTTACGTGTATTAGGTAGACCAAAGAATGGTATTTAAAATCAGCATAGTCTAGGAAACATTGTTACATGTATTAGGTAGACCAAAGAATGGTATTTAAAATCAGCATAGTCTAGGAAAAATTGTTACTAGTATTAGAAGTTAAACTAAAAGATTTAAATGCATTGCTGAAGATAGTAATACTATAGAGTACGTACGTGTACACTTAGTCTTATAATCTATTGAGAAAGTACCCGTAAATTCACTCTTATAATCTAATAAGAAAGTACCCGTACATTCAGTCTTAAAATATATTGAGGAAGTACCCGTACATTCAGTCTTATAATTTTAATCTATTCAGAAAGTACCCTTACATTCAGTCTTATAATCTATTGAGAAAGTACCCGTACATTCAGTCTTATAAGCTATTGAGAAAGTCCCCGTACATTCAGTCTTATAAGCTATTGACATTAGAGATTACAGTATGCAAATTTAGTGCAACAGTTAGAAAAGTAAATAATATCATAAATATTATTTTAATTTAATTTCTTTCATGTTCTTTTTATCTGCAGTGGCGGTGCTGACAACACCTGGCATGCTAGCGTACTCATTGACTCGAACTATCACATCGAGGCTTGCGGGACCGGAAGTTCATGGTAAGTGCAAATCTATTTATACTATTACATCGAGGCTTGCGGGACCGGAAGTTCATGGTAAGTGCAAATCTATTTATACTATTACATCGAGGCTTGCGGGAATGGAAACTCATAGTAAATACAAATCTATTTGAACTGTTACTTGAGTTTACAACGTCGGAAACATATGATTAATAGACATAAATCTAATTCAGCTAATGCATTGACTGGATAAAAGCATACAAATTCTATTTCTTATGTTAGATCAAATATCTTGATATTACATTGCACATGGTAAATAAATTTAATTTCGTATCTCGGACTGAAACTTGTATTAAGGTGGACAGTTTAGTGCTAATGAAGGACTAATAGTGTTATTATGCAAACACTTACTATTTCACTCAAAGATTTTTTAAAACGTTCAGACAGTAACTAACTTACTGCATACAAACATATCATGATTGACACATTGCATTTAAACAGTTGATATTTCGATGTATTCATAACGTAACTCACTCATTACATTCAAACAGATAGTGAATTTCTTACATCGAAACAATGATTAATTGATTACTTTTATAGGGTTCGCGACACATTCATTACATTCAAACAGATAGTGAGTTTCTTACATAGAAACGATGACTAATTGATTACTTTTTAGTGTTCGTGACTCACTCGATACATGCAAACAGTTAGTGTATCATTTAGAGAATTTACTGGTCTCACTGATTTCGTGTACGTGACTCTGTGAACTCATTGCGTTATTCGTAAATTACTACATGTTTGCGTGGGGTTTTCTTCACGTCTTGTGTGAAATGTGTCACATACGTGGATCTGGAAACAAATAAATGGATAATTTGTGTTCTTGCAGGTTCCATGTTCGCCTTCACGGTTCTGGTAGAACAAATTATGGGCTTAGTCGGCTTGCTGTCTAGTACTGGAGTCTATGAGGCGACTGTTTCTCGGATTCACTCAGCGGTCTTCGTTTTCTTCACATCCGTCTATGGGTTGGCGTCTTTGATTTACTTGTGAGTGAAAGAATGAAATGTCACGTGTACAATACCCTGTATCTATCTATCTATCTATCTATCTTAATTTTCAAGTTAGTATGTAAGTTAAATGAAAAATACATACAAATTCATATGGTATGTATTTTTATTTATTTACCAAATATTTATACATAGACGTACACACGTAATGCATACCAGATATATTCTAATATGCACACACACACACACACACACACACACACACACACACACACACACACACACACACACACACACACACACACATGCGCACGCACGCACGCACACAAAGTCGGATTTATCTTCTTTAGTAAGAAGTTTTCCACATACGGAAAGATTATGTGACTATAAATGTTTTATTTTGTGGAATAGAGAAAACGTTTACAGCGCCAAAATATCCTCCAAGTGAGAAAGAGACGAGTGGTTGCTTGGAGAATCATTAATAAAATAAATTAAGATTCTCATCGCTTGTAATCAGTTATGAAGATTAATTAATAATAATAATTTCATTAACTAAGTGGCGTTGCCCGTTAAGTCGATGATAGATATATCCTCCAAGTAATTGAAAATAAATTATTTAACCCGAATTGAATAAATGTTAATATATTCAACTCTTATTTCTTAGGTTACCTGATCATGTCTTGTAAATTATTTCGACAGTTTGTCCTTGGAATATCAGTGCCGTAGCCACTCAATTTCGAGATTTATAATGGCTAGAGATGAGTCATACTTGTAGTACCTGTCTCTTTTTAAGTGTGTGTCTGACCCTTTACGTTTGTTTCTTTAAGTGTATGTCTGTCCAGTTAGTATTTGTCTGTCACTTTTAAGTTTAAGTCTGTTTCTTTAAATGTGTATCTATAAGAGACAGATCATTCTCCAGTGTAGTACCTGTCACTTTAAACATGTGCTTGTAAGAGAAATTTACATCAAATGCTAGTGTTGTAAGCGTGTGTTTGTTTGTCTGCGTGCGTGCATGTACATTGCACCCTGTGATAACATAGAAAGCTAATTTGATTTGTGTGAGGAAATTAAATATTAACATAATGAAATAATAATAAAAGTTCAAAACATATATCCTGGATATCTATTCTTATTGCAGTCTGGAAGCATTCCTAGAATGGAGAAGGCGTTCACACGCCAAGAACTCAAAGACGTGTTTGGAGACACCGACACCTCCATGTAGTACACCTCATAAAAGTCATTAGCAACTCAGATAATCCTTGGCAACATAAAACAGACTTACCATTGTAGCATCACCTCATAATCCTTGGCAACATTAAACAGACTTACTATTGTAGCATCACCTCATAATCCTTGGCAACATAAAATAGACTTACCATTGTAGCATCACCTCATAATCCTTGGCAACATAAAACAGACTTTACCATTGTAGTAACACTACAAAGTCATTAGCAACTCAGATAATCCTTGGCAACATAAAACAAACGTTATCATTGTGTATAGACTCAGATAATACACTTCAGTCATTAGAAACATATAACAGTTTTAAGCAATCTAGCACATATTTTGGCAATATCTAAGTTAAATTTAGTTAAGGATAATCTTGATTATGATAAAAAACGAATAATATATGTTTGTGAAAGACAAAATGGTTTTCGTATTAATGTGTAATACTGTATTGCACTACCCAATAGCTCTTTGTATACATAATAGTGTTAAGCAATACATAGCAGATTTTGATAACATACCGTAACATGAAATATTTATAGCAGCATATTATAACTTTTGAAAAGAAGGAATATATTTGTAGAATGTACACTATAGTTCACAACCGTGTCACATGGTTATAACGGTTTTCAACATCTTACAATAGATTTTATTACCCATCTATAGTTCATAGCTATCACGGGAAAAGGCGTGGAACTAAAATTATATTTTAGTTCACTATCTAAAATCACTAACGGACTAAGGGAGGAAATCCCATCTTGTCAAAATTCTGACACATGTATATTATGTGACTTTTAGAATTGTTCCCCTACAATTTCATTTAATTAGACAAATGCTTGTAGACACAGTTTGTGTTGTCATTTCATGCATGTACATATATATTTAGAGAGAATTATATATATATATATGTTGACTGAATCCAGTTGTATTCATGTGTGCATGGGTGATGCATGTTTACCATCTGTATTTATGGGTACATGGGTGATGCATGTTTACCAGCTGTATTTATGGGTACATGGGTGATGCATGTTTACCAGCTGTATTTATAGGTACATGGGTGATGCATGTTTACCAGCTGTATTTATGGGTACATGGGTGATGCATGTTTACCAGCTAGATAGCCTATGCGTAGTAAAGTTTACAGCTAGATAGCCTATGCGTAGTAAAGTTTACAGCTAGATAGCCTATGCGCAGTAAAGTTTGCCAATAGTGAGCGTGGTGCATGCAAATAAAAAGCGTGCAACGGTAGATTATTGTCACAAGACAAAAAAGTTCTAGAAGCTTTTGAGACTCTTGGCAAGACTATATAAGGGAGAAAGAGAGACTTGTATTTTCATGATGAAAACGATGATTTACATGAAGAATCGTACTTCAATTGTAGTGAAATTTCCTATACAGAGATTTACTAAGGAGAGTTGGGAATATCTCTTTCCACCCGTTTTTTTCATCAGTCAACTGCCAAGTGTTAAAGCAAGAGATAACTTGTTTCAATACCTCATGGTACAGTGGAAAGGTCGACTTCAAAAAAGTTTATGCATGTGACAATGGTTGTATGCAGTTAACGACAGACGAGCCATTTTCATCTGAATTCATATTCCACAGTTGGAGGAACAGGATCTTGGAGCGTTAGAGACACAAGAAGTACTGCAAGAAGTACTGCAAGAAGTACTGCAAGAGGTTAGGGTATCAGAACGGATTTTTAAAATCGAATTAGCACAAAAACATGACCCTGATAAAAATTAAACGGATGTCATTTTTTAATTTAGCAGTGCAAAATTGTTCTAAATCAGTTTAAAAACGTTGACATCTTACAATTGTTTTTGCGACGCTATTACAATAGCATGTTATGAAAACAACATGAATTATTATAACACATATTATACAGGGCAACATTAATAGCAATAATACTTGTTACACAGGGCAACAGTAATAACAATATGACATACTTCAATGTCCTGTGCAAAGAGAACATTGTAAATGGATGTAGAAATTCCTAGAATGTCATATTGATCAATTTTCCGAAAACGTATGCATCATCATAACTAATATTATCATTATTATGTTTTTAATTATTATTGGTGATGTATATGATGTTGATATTGTTCATGATGATGATGAAACTGATGCAGAAACTGATGTACTTGCACGAAAGAACCTAGTCACTTAAAACTCTCGACATTAGTGCATGTTGCTGATAAATAAATTATTTATTATCAAGTGTTCTGGAACATAAAGCATCAATGGATATAGAATGCTCGCAGCCTCAACTTATTTTGCAATACACTAGATGAAATGGATGAAACAATAGATAACAATTTTTGACTGAAACAAAAGATGAAAACGTTGAATGAAACAACAGAGACACGATTAAGAGAAAAGCTGAGTACACGAGTCGGTTGCGCTATTGTTAATATACAGTTGTTTCCACGCACGCCAATTTTCTATGTGACTCATAATCGAAGAATAACCGTCTGGTGCTTTGGGATCCAAAGGCTTTTGAATAATAGAACAGAAGATTTTCAAACTATACAAAAGATATTCATTGTGGTAGATGACTTCCTTTGATATTTCCACAAATCTTTGTCCTAGCGTTTCACGCTTGGATACGTTTTGTCATTTCATTTGACTGGTTGAATAATATTAATAGGTTCGCCCTGACGTTACTCAATTCATCCCTTGTTCTATGGTTTCAAATTAAGTGTTCGAAAACTCTCTCACATGTTGGCTACTGGGTTTAACGAACGGTCGAGTTCGAGACTGATGGCAGACGACAGATGACAGATCAGCGAAAAAGAGTAGGGGTAAAAAAAAAAGAACCTTTGCGAACGTGCAGTAACTGTACCACCATGCACTCATTCGTCCAGGACCTCACTTCTAAACCAACATGACGCAATACACACACGTCATTCGTTCAGGACCTCACTTCTAAACCAACATGACGCAATACACACACGTCATTCAAATTACAAATAGCTTCAATTTAAATTATCCATGAAAATTTATATAAAATATATGGGAAAATTCCCCATCATACAACAATTATAAAGGACAAACAACACTATTACTGTTAAATAAGATAAAGGACAGATGAAAAAGAAAGATAATTCTCTATAGGATAGCATACAGATTAAATATAAACAACACAGAAATATCATGTAAAATAGTTAATTAAATGACAGATCACCATGCAGACACGTACTAATATACGTAACACACCATAACATGGGTTTGAGAATGTCTTGTCTCCAGGAATACCAACATAGGTTTGAGTGTCTTATCTCCAGGAATACCAACATAGGTTTGAGAATGTCTTGTTTCCAGGAATACCAACATAGGTTTGAGTGTCTTATCTCCAGGAATACCAACTTAGGTTTGAGTGTCTTGCCTTCAGGAATACCAACATAGGTTTGAGAATGTCTTGTTACCAGGAATACCAACATAGGTTTGAGTGTGTCTTGTCTCCAGGAATACCAACATAGGTTTGAGTGTGTCTTGTCTCCAGGAATACCAACATAGGAATGAGTGCGTCTTGTCTCCAGGAATACCAACATAGGAATGAGTGTGTCTAATTTCAGTCAAAAAGTCAAAACGATACTTTGTAATGCCATTGAACGATCGCCGAAGGAAGTCATAGATTTTCCAGTAATTCCAATTACGCTTCATTGTAAATTTCACCAATTATAAAATACATCATTGTAAATTTCACCAATTATAAAATACCTATTTATAAATTTCACCAATTATAGAATACTTCATTGTAAATTTCACCAATTATAGAATACTTCATTGTAAATTTCACCAACTGTAGAATACTTCATTGTAAATTTCACCAAGTATAGATTACTTCATTGTAAATTTCACCAATTATAGAAAACTTCATAATAAATGTCACCAGTTATAGGATACTTCAATCCACATTTCACAGTTGTAGGATATTCATTATAATTTTCACAGTTATAGGATATTCATTATAATTTTCACAGTTATAGGATACCTCATTATACTTTCACATATATAGGATACTTCATTATAAATTTCACTACTATAGAATACTTCATTATAAATTTCACTACTATAGAATACTTCATTATAAATTTCACTACTATAGAATACTTCATTATAAATTTCACTACTATAGAATACTTCATTATAAATTTCACTACTATAGAATACTTCATTATAAATTTCACTACTATAGAATACTTCATTACACTTTTCACTATTTGCCACTTGTCAGACCACACTGAGGAGAATTTACGTGACACAATGAAAGGTCACAAGTCAGCATAGCCTTCCTTGACACTACTCCCGAAAAAAATCAGTTAATATTTTATTAATAAAAAAGGACATGGATTAAAAATATGTCAAATAAAGTAAATTGTACAAATAAACACACTCTTTGTAGTTGTCAATTCCTAAGCTAGAGAGTGTATTTTATCGATAAACACACTCTTTGTAGTTGTCAATTCCTAAGCTAGAGAGTGTATTTTATCGATAAACACACTCTTTGTAGTTGTCAATTCCTAAGCTAGAGAGTGTATTTTATCGATAAACACACTCTTTGTAGTTGTCAATTCCTAAGCTAGAGAGTGTATTTTATCGATAAACACACTGTTTGTAGTTGTCAATTCCTAAGCTAGAGAGTGTATTTTATCGATAAACACACTGTTTGTAGTTGTCAATGCCTACGTGTCTTAATTATCATAGAAAATTATAATAATATGTTAGATGGAGTAGAGAGGAAAACAAAAATAAAGGTGTCTTACTATCAAAGTAATCCCGCAGAAGAGGCTCGTCGAACAACCGGGAAGTGTTGACCTCGAATTGTTGTGTTGTCTTAGATTGTAATTAGTTTACAGGTGACCAACAATGCTTCATACCCAAAATGCAGATGTACACAGGTTCTTTGTATCTCGATAAATGGGAGGAAGAGGCGTCAAGAAAATCAAAGATGTCATTGAAAGATAAGTTGTATGCCTTGTAGACTACATCTGGAATAACTGAAACAGAAGTAGTCAAAATACTGTGGGACTGCGAGATAGAAAAGATCGAGTGATTCCTGCACGACGTTCTCAATATGTCCATCATAACAGCAACAATCATTGCTGTCGCTGTTCCAAGCGATAGAAACATAAAAACAAAAGAAAGAGAACAAATAGAAAAATACCAGGACCCCATATAAGAAATTCAGAGATTGTGAAATGCGAAAGCAGAAGTGATAAATGTACTGCTAGAAGCCTTGGAGAATGTAACATCTGAGTTGGAAGGCTATCTGAATAAACTCCCTGAAATCCACAGACTCGCCCCACTACTCAAAGCAGTGCTCTTAGGAGCATCCTCCGCAAAACCGTGGATCTCCCAGAGTCTTGGTAAGATTCCGAGACCTTGGCTCACAACCGACAGTCAAACAGAAGTCGTCGAAAGCGTCATAAATACTACTACTGCTACTACTACTACTACTACTTCTACTACTACTACCACTACTACTACTACTGCTACTACTACAACAACTACTACTACTACAATTTCTACTATTACTATTTCTACTACTACTACTACTATTTCTACTACTACTACTACTACTATTACTACTACTACTACTACTACTACTACTACTACTATTTCTACTACTACTACTACTACTACTACTACTATTTCTTCTACTACTACTACTACTACTACTACTACTACTACTATTTCTACTACTACTACTACTACTACTACTATTTCTACTACTACTACTACTACTACTACTATTTCTACTATTACTATTACTACTACTACGACTACTATTACTACTACTACTTCTACTACTATGCTACTACTACTACTCTTCTACTACTACTGCTAACCGTAAGATGTCTCCATACACACACACACACACACACACACACACACACACACACACACACATACATACATTTACAGATACATACACACACGTGAATAGACTGTGTAAGAGAGATATTGTATGAGGGGAGAGAATCTTTACATTTTGAGATAAATCTTTCTAAAAGCTGAAAGAATATCAGGGAGAATAAAACCTCCAAACAAAGTCCCTATGACTACAATAGCAATGCAACCAGTGGCTACTGAGGACGGTCGAACATCAGGGGCACACATTTTCGTTCGCCTTTTCATCGCCATGTTATTTTTGTCCATTGACAAGTCTTGTAACAAAGTGTAGACCAATGTTGTATCGTTATTTCTTATTTTCTGCGAGCATCTGCAAGCGCAATATCGTGATGGTGGCTGTTTCTCATTTTGTAAGGAAGTGTTTCCAGCTGCGCTTGTAATCCCTGTGATAGAGCTCTCTGGTAGAAAGGTCTTGTCAAATGCCTGTTGTAGTGTAGTTTCGGTTGTATGTTGTTTACCTGTCACTACATAGAATTGATTAGAGTGTGTAGTCTGTAACGTTTGTGTTGTCGACAAAAGTGTCACTGATCCAGATTCATTCATTGTCGATAAATTTGAAATAGTTGTCAATGTCTGCAGTTTTGCCCATTCCACTGTATTCACGGTTGTTTGTTGTGGTGTTGTTTGTTCTCTTATTCCCAGAATCTTAGCCGTTGTTTGCAATAAGAGTGTATCATTTCTTGTCGACACCTGTGTTACATCCGTCGTCGGTTGTGTAGTCTGAACAATTTGTATTTGCTGCACAACCGAAGTCCCTCTTTCCAGAATTGTCGTCATGCGTGTGACTTGCGTTGGTTGCGATTCTCCTGCTGTCTGCTGCTCAAGGACACTAAAAGTTCCTTCACTCGTTGTCGAAGCCGAGACGTTAAAAAAATGTATAGATGAGCTGGTTAGATTCTCTCCTCTATCTGTAGTGAAAGGGGATGCAACCGTGACTGTTGATGGAGTGAAGTTTGTCACTTTGGAGTCAGATGAGACATTTGTTCCCGAGACATCTGTAGGTGAGTCATTTGCGGATGTTGTTAGTGGCATATTGTCCTGGATGACGTCAACTGTTGTTGAGGTGGTATTATCTCTGATGATACATTCCTGGATCTAAAAATAACCGTAAGAACTTTATATATCTGAGATACAAATAAGAGACATCAAGCTAATCCAAGAGACATCAGAAGTGAATAAACATTTTGGGGATATAAAATACGAATCCTCTAATAAACAGTTAGTTTATTTATGTATTTAAAATAATGGAAAGGAAGGCAAAGTTTTTTTTTAAACTGCACAAATAAGATGAAAACACAATCTATTTAGATACCTACAGAAACAATGAGGGAGTTGTGGAATCACAAATCTCGAGATAGATAATAACAGAGTCTTGTGTCTAAATATGCATATCAGGATAGATAGTAACAGAGTCTTGTGTCTAAATATACATCTAGGGATAGATAGTAACAGAGTATTGTGTCTAAATATACATCTCGATATAGATAATAACAGAGTCTTGTGTCTAAATATACATCTCAGGATAGATAGCAGCAGTCGGAAACACAACATTTTATCTAATTATACATTCATTAAATGGGAACACAATCAATGATGCATCTAAATATGATTATCAGGATAGATGGCAGAATAAATATTCATTGTATTTTTTATATCAAAGTGTCACACATACACACACTAACACATACAATCAAACATACATTGTGTAAGAACTGTAATGGTGTTCATCAAACATGTATTGCAAGAATACGCATGCATGGTGTTTTAGTAAGTTATGTGACTGCATATTTAGAGGCTTACCTCCAGAACCTCTTCAGGAATGGTGTTGGGAGTAGCTGGAAGTAAAGGTAAAGACCATCCCTTGAAGAAATTGCAGTAACTGTACAGGTAACCGCTGAATGGTCGACAGTCTGTTACATTCTTGTCACACGTGACTCGAAGAAAACCGGAGCTGTTACTGAGTGATGCCATCATCATTGAAAACTTGTCTGAAATCTGCACAGTCTTCAAGTCTACAACACTTACCTGAAATCAATAAAAAATTATTGAAATCATTAACAAATTAAATTGAAAAATGCACAGTAGTTCACGTCTGCAACACTTACCTCACATCATTAAAACATTAAACTGAAATTGGATTCAGGCAAATTTTACTGTACAATTAACACACTTTAAACACATATCCAGGTTAATAAATAATGCATAACCTTGACAAGTTTACAGTACAATTAACAACACTTTAAACAATTTCCAGATTAATAAACAATTCATAACCGTGACAATATAACAGGCAACTGTTCTTGAATTTGCTTTCCTATTTCTCAAACTAAATTTGCATACGTGCACGCCGTCTACATGCAACTACGAAACACACCTCTCTCTCTCTCTCTCTCCCTCTCTCTCTCTCTCCCTCTCTCTCCCCCTCTCTCTCCCTCTCTCTCTCTCTCCCCCCTCTCTCTCCCTCTCTCTCTCTCTCTCTCTCCATCACGGTAGGGGAGGGATGGGGGCAATAAAGGCAATGGGATACCAGAAAACTGCTTAAGATGGATGACCATTAAATATTTTCAAACTACCAATTAATGGAGACTGATAAAACACAGCTGTTTTAGTCTCAGCATAATCCTGCATTGATTAACACATTGCACGTACATATACATTTTGTCCTTTGTCCATTACGTATGCAGACTCTCTTGAAACTCTAAACACTACAGTCGTGTATGGAGATATTGGGTCTTGGAATCGTGTTCTAGTGCCTGTCAAGAAATAATTCTTCTGAGTTTTTTTCTTAAGTGTTTAATCTTAGATTAAATTAATTTAAGTTTCATTAAAAAATAACTGATGAACAGTTTCACAATGCTATAACGATCTTTACCTTGTTCACCTCAATCACAAGTGACGCCACAGTCACCTTCTCAACAATTAGAACCAAATGTGTTTGATTGGAATTCTGGGTAAAAGCATTGAGTTCATAACTTGTCGCCCAGTTCGTTACGGGTGAAGGAATAATCATAACACTGTCTCCAATGTTCCTTGGCTCAGCGAAGCGGGCGACAAGAATCTTTTGACTTGCAAGAATCTCTACAAAGGTGTTTGACGACCGAGTAATCTGGAATGTCTGCCAGGCTCTTACAGACGTGTAGCAATTGTTTTGGAAACGGAAAGTGGTGTTGATACTGTTCGTTACAACTTTAACCGTTTCGGTGCTAATTGGGTAAAGGAGGTCCGCAGCGAGCACATACCTCTGGCCAAAGTTGGACCAGGGCAGGAACTGCTCCACAACCATGTCGTTACCGTCCTTAGAGACAGTGGTGAACTGGCCGCCGGCAATTACGGAGACATTTTTAGACGCCCTGACTCTAGTTCCAGACAAATCACACACGAAACACAGAATTTGTATAACATCACCAGCGTCACCAGTTGTAGTAACAACATCTCCATCCTTGTAGTCCAGACTGTTATAGGTCAAATTCCCTCCCTCTGAGATGCGAAGATCAATAATGACGTCAGTGGCATTCTCGGTCGTGACCACCACCAGGAAGCAGTGCTCCTCTGTGCAGTGCGTGGCAATGACATATTCCTGGGACAGCACCTCACGTGGTAAGGCCAGGAAGCTACCCATGGACTTCGGATAAAGATCCTCCCAGCTGCTCAGGACCTGCACCTCCACAGGAGAGCTGGCAGTAATGTACACACTTTTGTTTTGTTTCGTTGAACCGTACAACTGTAAGTCGTTGGGCATTTGTTGTGCTGACGCGGTTAAGGCCATCAAAGAAATCTGTTTGTTGAGAGTCGGCAGGTTCTTGAAATAAAGTTTGGCAGTTATGTTCTTGCTATTTGGATTCCAGATGATCAGTGTCAGATTTTTAATGGTGGTGTTAGTGGGCGTGGCATTGCGCGAGTGTTGAGGAAATGCAATAAAGAACTCTGTCCCTCGTGCCAAATTTGCCTCTGTTTAAAATAATTAAATAAATTATTTGGCATTCAGTTTTTAAAAGTCGCTTTGCAGCGTATGGAATAAATGTTAATATATTATATTTATTCACGAGAAAGAAAGGAAATATTATATATCACACTAAAAGTCTGAAACAAGAAATAAAATATATTTTACATTCTAATTTGTCTCTTTTTCTAATAACAAATTTATTTAAAACACATGATTATATATTGTACTAATAAAGTATACAGATAGATAGTCAGACATACGGACAGACAGATAGATGTTGAAGTTACTATGGTGATTGAGGCAGATACTTGACTCCATTTCATGACAAGACGATTTTCCTATAATGTCTTTAGTAGGCCTAAGTGTTTTATGTTATACATTTCGTGGAGTTTTCTGCACTGGAGAGCAATACATCTCTTATACATTTCGTGGAGTTATCTTGGAGAGCAATACATCTGTTATACATTTCGTGGAGTTATCTTGGAGAGCAATACATCTGTTATACATTTCATGCAGTTATCTGCACTGGAGAGCAATACATCTGTTATACATTTCATGCAGTTATCTGCACTGTAGAGCAATACATATGTTATACATTTCATGAAGTTATCTGCACTGGAGAGCAATACATATGTTATACATTTCATGGAGTTATCTGCACTGGAGAGCAATACATTTGTAAGCTAAAGGGCCGTTCAGACTTTGATTTTTGATTGGCGTATTTCTAATGATTCTCGTATTGTGTTTTAATGATTGTTTATTTTACAATAATTGATTGTTTAATTTTGATTTTTGTTAGACATGTGACGTGATGTGTGGTGATGTGATGTGTGAAATTTATTTCATGTTTGCCTCTGGAATAAGGATTATTTAAAGTTTTTATTTTCACATTTTTTAAATTGTAGCTCTTTCGAACAGTATGTAAAAATGTATTTTTCTCCATTTAGATTATGAAAGAGATTTATCCATTTCACGTTGTGTGATTATACGTACGAAAATGAATGTGTTATTCACGGAATGAATTTTATCATGCTTATGGTTTCTATAAGAATGAAGATTGTTGCTGATTATAAGCAAATATTCACGTATTTGTTTTCATGTTTATGTGGTTTTATTCAGGTTTATCTGTCTTACGCTGAACAATATTAAGCACAATGCGCTCTACAATATGAATTACAACACGCTCTACAATATGAATTACAACAAGCTCTACATTATGAATTACAACACGCTCTACATTATGAATTACAACACGCTCTAGAGAACGAATGACAACACGCTCCAGAGAACGAATTACAACACGCTCTACAATATGAATTACACGCTCTATAATATGAATTACACGCTCTATAATATGAATTACAACACGCTCTACAATATGAATTACACGCTCTATAATATGAATGACATGCACTACAATATGAATTACAACACGCTCTATAATATAAATTACAGCACGCTCTACAATATGAATTACACACTCTATAATATGAATTACAACACGCTCTACAATATAAATTACACGCTCTACAATATGAATTACACGCTCTATAATATGAATTACAACACGCTCTACAATATGAATTACACGCTCTATAATATGAATTACAACACGCTCTACAATATGAATTACACGCTCTATAATATGAATTACATGCTCTACAATATGAATTACAACACGCTCTATAATATGAATTACAACACGCTCTACAATATGAATTACACGCTCTATAATATGAATTACAACACGCTCTACAATATGAATTACAACACGCTCTATAATATGAATTACAACACGCTCTATAATATGAATTACAACACGCTCTACAATATGAATTACACGCTCTATAATATGAATTACATGCTCTACAATATGAATTACAACACGCTCTATAATATAAATTACAACACGCTCTACAATATGAATTACAACACGCTCTACAATATGAATTACACGTTCTATAATATGAATTACAACACGCTCTACAATATGAATTACACGCTCTATAATATGAATTACAACACGCTCTACACAATGAATTACACGCTCTATAATATGAATTACACGCTCTATAATATGAATTACAACACGCTCTACACAATGAATTACACACTCTACACAATGAATTACACGCTCTATAATATGAATTACAACACGCTCTACACAATGAATTACACACTCTGCATTATGAATTACACGCTCTGCAAAACGCTCTACAATTACAACACACCCTACAACATGCTGGCCTTGTCGTCATGGTATGGTGTAAATTGGATACGACAAAAAACTATAGCATTATGTTTTCTTAGCTGCCCTATTTTTTCGTAAGAGTTACCAAACTTCCTTGGCTTATATTGAGATCTATTGTTGGAAAGATTGACAGAAGTCATGAATGTACTTATATTTTGATTTTTAAAATATATAAAATGTATTGATAATATATTTATGTCATGGATAGAAAGCGACTGTTTAATGGTTAAATCGAGCGAAACAATTTTATGAAGAGTTGGGTGGAAGGAATACTGTATGGGTTAATGTCTTGAAAAGGGGTGTGTTTTGATTTTTTGAAAATGAAGAATGCAATAGTAGAATTCTGTTGTTTTCTGACTGGTAATGTGCCTCACCTTGCATTATATTCACAGATTAGTAGAATGACTGGTAAAGTCCCTCACCTGTATTATATATGCACATTAGTACAATGACGTGGATTTCCGCAAGACGTGTGACCGCTCGAACGTACATGTCTGGTATCTACAACAGACATGTTTCAGGATCCACTTTGTTTTATATCTAAGATTTTTTTCTGGAACAATCTTATTAACATCTTTAGTAATGTCAATACCAAATTTGATTAATTCTAAAATAATGTCAAAATGCATGCCTAGTTGATTTACTAGATTGGAACCGACTGTAATAAATCAGATATTACAGCAGTGTTAAACTCAACGCCTGTAATAAATCAGACATTACAGCAGTGTTAAACTCAACGCCTGTAATAAATCAGACATTACAGCAGTGTTAAACTCAACGCCTGTAATAAATCAGATATTACAGCAGTGTTAAACTCAAAGACTAATAAATTAGATATTACAGCAGTGTTAAACTCAACGCCTGTAATAAATCAGATATTACAGGACTGTCAAACTTAAAGACTGTAATAAATCACATATTGCGGCATTGTCAAACTCTATAATGAATCAGATATTGCGGCATTATCAGACTCTAAGACTAATAAATCAGATATTGCCGCATTGTCAGACTCTAAGACTGATAAATCAGATATTCAAGCATGGCATGGTTAAAATCAATGACTGATAAATCAAATATTGCGGCATTGTCCACACAAAGACTGTAATAAATCAGATATTAAAACATTGCCAAACTTCGAGACTGTAATAAATAAAATATTACATCATTGTCAAACTTCAAGACTGTGTTAAAACAGATATTATAACAACATAAAAGTTCAAGATTGTAATAAATCAGATATTACAGCATCGTCAAACTTTAAGACTAAAAGATCAGATATTGCAACATTGTGAATCTCCGAGACTGTAATAAATCAGATTTACAGTGTTGTCAAACATCAAGACTGTAATAAATCAGATTTAGTGTTGTCAAACATCAAGACTGTAATAAATCAGATTTAGTGCTGTCAAACATCAAGACTGTAATAAATCAGATTTAGTGTTGTCAAACATCAAGACTGTAATAAATAAGATTTACAGTATTGTCAAACATCAAGACTGAAACCCAAAGCACAGAAATACACGTAAACATAGATAGATAGATAGAAAGACATAGATAGATAGATAGATAGATAGATAGATAGATAGATAGATAGATAGATAGATAGATAGATAGATAGATGGATGGATAGATAGATAGATAGATAGATAGATAGATAGATAGATAGATAGATAGATAGATAGATAGATAGATAGATAGATAGATAGATAGATAGATAGATAGATAGATAGATAGATAGATAGATAGATAGATAGATAGGAGAATATTTTGGATATACTAAACCTTATTTACCAAAGCATAAATTTATACACTAGCTGAAGATAGGACTTACCACAGTTATCGTTTAGTCATCCGATGTGATATGAACTGACTGTCTCTGTGGAAGCAGTTAAATTAGCTTTAGAATCTGGTAATCACTGCTCTAAGCCAGTAACCAATCGATTTCTTTGAATAGCATCAGGATTCTAAAGCTTTGTCATTGTTCATATGGATTCAACTTTTCCCACTGGCTTTCAGATGCAGCTATGGTCAAATTGGCTTAGAATTTAACTATTGACAGAAAATCTCCATACTTAGTCACTTAACTGTAGATTAAAATACAGCTTTGCATGAATACTGTATTTAAAGCACTATCATACAGCACGTATTTACATTATGTAATAGTAAAATTAACTTTAGATTAAAAAGTGCTTTTACAGACGTATAACTAATGCATATCGTTTCAAATGCTTACAATTAGAAAAATGTACATGATTATAGATAGCGCTTAAAACTGTATTTGTGTAAACTAGTTACTCATTGTATAATAGGACGATTCTTTAAATACATAAACCACAAGTTTATCATGTATAAAGACAAGGTATGGGCACACTTATACTATTAAACGAGTTCATTTTACACTTGAAAATGCTTTTCATGGTTCTAGTTTAAGAAATCTTCGATTATTTTTAATATCGAGTACTAGACCTCACTACACAATCGTGCTTCAACCACCTGAAGATTGGAGACCGTCAACAACAAAAGATATGAAAATGGATATCTTTGTGGGGATTTTTATAACGTTCAAAACCTTTAGAGAATATTCATATCGCCTTCCTTCACGATAATGGAATCTCTTTTATGATATCGAAGAGTGTACGTTTGTTTGTACTTGTTTGCGTGTTTGTATGATTAATTTAAACATGTTCTATGCCGTATGGAACACAAGAAACTCTTGCCAATTGTTCAAGAAAAGCCCCTTATTTCTGTAACAGAGTAAATTTGCATCTACCTATTTTCAGATGTAACTGTTATATAAACTGCTAAATTGTCAGAGTAACCCGCCGGACATTGGGCACTCCTTATGGTGCTATTTTAAAAGTGTCTGAGTTTGAAGTAAACAACCTGAGGCAAGAATATTCTAGATTTGCTGACCTAATGGCGACCGAGTGAGCAGTTTCCCATTATCCATTAAGAATCATTTATGAGAATGAACTAGCCAATGGGCTGAGTTTAAGGAGTTTACTTGCTGCAGAGAATTCTACCCTTTAATCACTTTTGAATTTTAAGTAGAAGAAGGAAGTCTGGCTTGAAGACAGTTGTTAGCTTGTTGTGATCGAGCGTCCTTTCCCGTTGGTTTGGGTCTCACCCTATGAGTGCGAGTTCAACCTTGAGCTGTGAGTCTCAACTGGAGCCTCAAGTTCAACTTTCTAGTTCTCAGCTACCATTCCTTTGTCACTGGCTGTGACTTGAGAGACCAGGAAAGTGAAGGAAACTTGCAGAGTGTGTTGCAGTTGTGTAAGCGTAAGGGAGTATGCTGTGCACTATTGTTGTAACAGAGCAAAATAAGCTGGGTACATTCTGGAAAATTTTGGTGCAGTGAATTTACCAGAATTGCTGAAATTGTGTCCTACATGAAAGAGTGACACAGAAGGAGAAATTGGAGAATAGAGCAGCCTTTCAGAGTTTCCAGTGGTGGGAACATCTGCTGAACGCGGGTATTTTAACATTGTGATATTGTTGCAAAGGCAACAATCTTGTTTTGTCTTTCTCTCCTTCGCCCTCTTTGCACAATACCTTGCATGACTGTCTTGGCAAGACCTGTTGATCTTGTGACATACCCATACCATTTCATTTTGCAATTTTTCACAATGACCATTAGCTCTTCATAGAGCCCAATGGCTTGTGTAATTCTGTTTCTCATTTTCTCATTCGTGACATGATCTCTATATGACATGCCAAGCAACCTTCGAAAGCATCTCATTTCAGTAGCTTGTATCCTCCTTTCGAGATCCGCTGTGAGGGTCCATGACTCACAGGCATATAAAACACAGATACAATCAAAGAGCGCACCAGTTTGATCTCTGAGCTGACTGAGATGTTTCTGTCTTTCCAAACTGTCTTCAGTCTTGCCAGCGCAATCTTGGAAAATATTTTTGGTTTTGATCCCTCGAATGTTTCTGATTACCAATCCTGACGTCATTGCCAATGCCATTGGTGCTCAACAATTTGGTCTTTTTTGCACTGATTTCCATACCAAAAAACAGTTATCACGGTAAAAGGGATATAATCCAACCAAAATATATTTTCATTAGTTATTTCCTTTAGTATGATCACAGAAACGACATTTTCATTTTATGTCGAAAGAGAGCTGTTTATTTATACATATGTATGTATGTGTGGATATATATATATAGGAATTAGGCAGACCACAAAACATATACATTTTTTGTTATTTGATATTTTTTCTTCAAATTAAGTAGGTTTGCTATTAGTGATGTCTAAAAGCAGAATGTGAAAAAAATGTTAATTTTATTATTATTATGGAATATACACTGTGTCCACCTAATGCTGGTTTTTAAGCATGGTCTACCTAACGCTGGAAATAGGGTTATATATATATATGCATTTGTATGCATGCGTATATTATATTGAAATATCATGAGATTGTAAATAAATAAATATTGATTTATCCGTTGTTAAAAGTTTAGCTCAGAGGGTTGTTGTTCAGTACGCCATGAATTCTCGTGTGAGTTATGAAATTGTAACCTTGTGTGTGTCCACGTGTTTGTCGACTGTTCAAGTACTTTTGTGTGTGTCCACGTCCTTGACGACTGTTCAAGTACTTTCTGGAAGCTTCTAGAAGTGTAGTATAAAAAGGGAAACATAAATTTCCCTCCCAGAGTTCAATAGAAAAGAGCAACATTTTAAAATCTATGCAACTTTGCCTGGACTCAAGATATTTTCAAGATATTTGAAGGAAAATCTTGAACCTGGATAATTGTGAATTCAATTCCTTCCCTGAGAAATAATTTTTGTCAACGAAAATTTTGGTGCAGAGCAAGACGAAATAATTTGATAATAATGTATTGTCCGAAGTTAATTTAATTCTATCTATTCCGCTTTTGTTCGTCAGCCACTTGGGCAGTGAAATTTGTCCACTTGGGCGAGCACGAGTTGTCGAGGTATTGTCCAGCATTCAGTGACAGTCGTGTAAGAATATACATGTGAAATTCTTCTTATTTTCGTTATCGACATTCAACTCTGAATAAATAGTGAGTACTGTATAAATGTGTATTTAGTGGGGTTATATTTATATTTATAATTATTAGAACTCTTTCAACACTAATTCTGAATATATTTGTTTAAGAAATTGAGAACATTTTGAATAAGTATTTCTTTATTGTAATTTTATAATTGTATGAATACTGTTTGAGTGACATAGCTATCACTTGAAGGAATTGTTTGTTATTTATCTTTTGTTTATTTGTTTGTGGGTATCATCATCCATTACTCTTGTTTCTCATCCCATGCTTGTGTGTGGAAGGATTTGAGTGAACAAAACATGACAGGACTCTCCATAGTTGAATAAATTCATTTTTAAACTTGTTAAACAAGTCTTTGCGTCTGTGGTTTTCTGATGAGAACGAACGTTGATTGTTTATTCGTTGTACTGTCCTTTCACACACTTCATTTTTCTTTAATAAGAATATATCATAAATAATGAAGTCATGTGTATATCCTTTGCTCTTTAATTCAAAACTATGAAGACACTCTCTTGCTTGTTTGTACACCAAACATTTAATAATTACCTACATCAATAGCTGAGGTGTGTAATTACCTATGATTATATACAACAATATTTGATATATAGTTGAAGTGTGTAATTACCTATGATTATATACAACAATAGTTGATATATAGTTGAAGTGTGTAATTACCTATGATTATATACAACAATAGTTGATATATAGTTGAAGTGTGTAATTACCTATGATTATATACAACAATAGTTGATATATAGTTGAAGTGTGTAAGCTACCTATAATTATATACATCCATAGTTTGAATGTATTAACTACCCATTCAAAGTGTGTCTCTTCTTTTTCTTTCGCATTTGTGTTTAATAAATCTTTTCCATGTATTCACGAAGTAGCGAATATCAAACAGAACAATGACACCCATCACAGTCCCAATGACAATAATGGCCAGGGAGCCTGCTGCGATTGACAACGGCCTTGAGTCTGGAACACTTATTTTCTTTCTCTTTGTCTTGGAAATAGTATCGATTTTCACAGTAAGTTCTTCTTGCAACTGTGCAACAATGTGTTGAATCTCCTTTCTTGTCACTGAGTTGTCTCTCTTTGCCTGCGAACATGAACATGGACAATACGTGTGAGTCTGCTCACTAGGCTTTGGTGACGTGGTGCTCACAACTATTATTTGAGATGAAACAGTTTGTATCATTGTTTCAGTGTCGCCCCACATAGAGAGTACAACCTGTCCACTGTGTGTAAAGCTCGACGCTTGTAGGTCTCCTACTGACGTCTGTGTATGTGACATGTCACCTGTTAAGTCCTGCAATTGTGTATATGACAGTTGTATTTCTGATGTAAATGTTGTCTTTTCTTGCATTCTTTCGGTTATTACATGCGTTGGCATGATGTGCAGGCTGGTTGTTAATTCCATTATTGCAATTTCTTTCGAGTAAGTCGTTGCCTGTGATGGCTGCTCTGTTGTCTCTTGTTGTCTATCAAGTGGTGTTGTAATTGCCTGTTGTGTGACGTATCCTGCAGTTGTATGAGATATTACAAAATTAACTACGTAGGAGGGCTCTATGGGGATTATTGACGCTGTACGCTGTTGCGCAACTTCAGTTTCATGTTGTGTTCTGTGTGTTGTTTCTTGCTGTATTCTGTCTGTTTCATCTTGCTGTATTCTGTCTGTTTCATCTTGCTGTAATCTGCTTGTTGTTACTTGTTGTATTGTTTTTGTTTCCTCGGGTCGAAGTTCTTCACTGTTTGACTGCAAATATTGGAACTCTGAAGATATGGTCAGGTCGGTGCTGTCCTGAGACGAATCTAGCAATTCCGGCAGTTTGGCTGTTGCATCAGATAATATAGTTTCTGAGAAAGTGTCCACGTAATAGTCTGAGAATGATGTCACATGGTCAATGTGCCTAGTGGTACTAGGTAAATCTGTCAGCATATCATCAGCAAGTGTGTGAATAGACACAACGTCAGTAAGTGTTTGACTGGATACATCGTCAACACGTGTTTGACTGGAAACATCGTCAACAAGCGTTTGACTGGAAACATCGTCAACATGTGTTTGACTGAAAACATCGTCAACAAGCGTTTGACTGGAAACATCGTCAACACGTGTTTGACTGGAAACATCGTCAACAAGCGTTTGACTGGATACATCGTCAACAAGCGTTTGACTGGAAACATCGTCAACAAGTGTTTGACTAGACACATCGTCAACATGTGTGTGACTCAACAGAATGTCGAAAAGTGTTTGACTAGAATAAATGTCAGAAGAAGTTATTTGTGTGGTTAAACCATCAGTCTCCCTTATTTTCTGACTGCGTATACCATCTTCAAATGTTATTTGACTTGATATTTCATTCGTAACTGTCATTTGATTGGACAAATCATCAGTACGCTCCAGTGGACTAGATAAATCATTCTTCAGTGACGTATGATTGGACAAGCCATCTGTAGGCGTCATTTTACTGGATGCACTATCCAGTAATGTTCGACTGGATTCACTTATTGCTGACAACTGACTGGACACAGCATCAAGAAATGTCTGGACGAAGAATGTTGTGATGTTACTGCTGCTTGTTGTCTGGTCGTAGAATGTTGTGATGATATTACTGCTGCTTGTTATCTGGTCGTAGAATGTTGTGATATTACTGCTGCTTGTTGTCTGGTCGTAGAATGTTGTGATTATATTACTGCTGCTTCTTGTCTGGTCGTATAATGTTGTGATTATATTACTGCTGCCTGTAGTCTGGTCGTATAATGTTGTGATTATATTACTGCTGCTTGTAGTCTGAGTATTTGGGGCTTTAGACATACACTCTGTGACCTGGAAATAGTAATCATGATATGATTGTATTAAATGACTGGCATTCATTTTCGTGTCATTTCATTATTTACGGAAACACTCAAGTTATTATTTAGAATATTAAGATATCTATTTTGTATAATCTCACCTCTTTTAACAAATCAAGACGAAAATGTAATCAGCACAATGATCAGAAATAGTATTTCGCTATTCTCTATTGAAATGTAAATTACCACAAATAGTAGAGACGTTGGAGTCCTCAGCTTTTTTTAATAAACCACTATACATGTTTGAAATTAGTCAAGACTATAAAGCCAGTTCATAATAAAACACGGAGAGCGAAACACGAACGACAGGGAGAGCGAAACAAATGACAGGGAGAGCGAAACACGAACGACAGGGAGAGCGAAACACGAACGACAGGGAGAGCGAAACAAATGACAGGGAGAGCGAAACAAATAACATGGAGAGCGAAACACGAACGACAGGGAGAGCGAAACAAATGACAAGGAGAGCGAAACACGAACGACAGGGAGAGCGAAACAAATAACATGGAGAGCGAAACACGAACGACAGGGAGAGCGAAACAAATGACAGGGAGAGCGAAACACGAACGACAGGGAGAGCGAAACAAATGACAAGGAGAACGAAAGAAATGACAGGGAGAGCGAAACACGAACGACAGGGAGAGCGAAACAAATGACAAGGAGAACGAAATAAATGACAGGGAGAGCGAAACAAATGACAGGGAGAGCGAAATAAATGACAGGGAGAGCGAAACAAATAACAGGGAGAGCGAAATAAATGACAGGGAGAGCGAAACAAATGACAGGGAGAGCGAAACAAATGACAGGGAGAGCGAAACACGAACGACAGGGAGAGCCTGCAAGTTGATGCGTTAGCATGGAAGTATGCTTCTCCCCTTTTTCGGAGATAGTGGGTCAGGGTCGAACCCCGGCCACCGGAGCACCCTTTCCACTAACTAGATGTGCTATTCAGCCATAAGGAGAGAGCTCGAAAGCAGAAACTTTGAAAGGATGTGTGGGTCACCGTCCGGGATGCTCTTAACAATCAATTAATTATTTGTGATGTTCACTGTGTGAATATCTATTCACTTACTTTACTGTTAATGTAAATATTATTGTAATTGTTACATGGACACTGAGAATATCGGAAATTTGTGCTGTCAAATAGTGTATTTTCTATTTGTCAAATACACAATTTTATGCCTGTTTAGAACTGGGATGAGTGTATTATTTTTTACCAGGCTTGTTTTCCTACAATTGTAATAAAAAAACCACGAATGATTTGTTTTCTAAAGTATATATGTATTTCGCATGTGAAGTGTACTTTTCCATGTTCTAGCGATTCCGAATATGTACATATATAATATACGTGTGTACCAAAGCTTAGTATGCTAAGTACACTAGTTAGGTGCCAATGATTACACATATAATATACGTGTGTAACAACGCTTAGTATGCTAAGTACACTAGTTAGGTGTCAATGTTTATATATACAGGGTGGACCAAAAGTAGGTTTACGGTTATCACGTAGACTATTTATTTGAAAATTCGACACTAGAACAGCGGGAAATTCGTTATACCTGTTAACATTGCAACATTGATATTACTAAGCAAGTAACTTCAACCATATAAAAGGTAGTTTAATAACTGTAAACCTACTTTTGGGCCACCTTGTATAACATTATGTGTGTACCAACGCTTAGTATGCTAAGTACACTAGTTAGGTGTCAATGTTTACATATATAATATACGTTTGTAGCAAAGCTAAGTATGCTAAGTACACTAGTTAGGTGCCAATGAAAATGACGTTTAAGAACACAAGTTGTACAAAAAGTGTTACAAATAGAACAGTAATTCAAATTAAATGTAACTATTATAAATTTTATTTTACTGTGCAAGAAATCAAACCCTCTGAAAGAAAGCAAGCAGTCAACAAAGAAAAGGCAAAAACAATGCCACAATTATGTCCGTCTTGTCCGGCTTCATCTCGTATTGTCTCGTCTGGTCCTGTTGGCTTGTTTCATTTTATTTCTTAGTGTGATGGCGCTATAAGCTTACAACACTTACCACTTGTATTTCATCTGAAATATTTCCAATTGTTTCTGGCAGCAACGCAATGCTCCACCCCTTGTAGAGATTGTAATAACTGTACAGGTACCCGCTAAAAGGGCGGCAAGTTGGTAACGTGACGTTACATTTGAAGCGGAGCGAGTAATTCCCTGCATCTAAGGCCAAGGTCATTGAAGCATACTGGTCAGAGATGTTGACTGTTTTCACAACGATAGCGGAAGTCTGCGAACAGACACATTTCGGTTAGTTTACTGAGTAACGGAAGTCTGCAATTAAATCTGTGTTTACCAAAGAAAAAGAGTCTGCAAACATTTCTATTCTCTGATAGGACTAATCTGTAATTTGTATTGACTCTTTTGTTGAAGTGTAATTATATTTTTATATATAAAGAGAGATACTGTGTAGACATGAATTTATCCGAACGTGAGTTCCTGGAATACTGATATCAAGTAATCTAGTTCACTGTAATTGTCTTATTTGATTATTCATTAAATACATTTATCGACCTTCTTAATTATATTGATAATCTTATGTTGGAGAAGAAATGGATGGATGGGAGCTCGTTAAATATAAATTAAAAGATGGATTTGTCTTCTCCTATAGTATGAGAAGACGTTTTCCACTCACGGAAATATTGCGTGAATGTAATTGTTGTTTTATGTTGTGGAAAAGAGAAAACGTTTATAACGCCAAATATCTGCCAAGGGAATGATGAGTGGTGTGTGTTGGAGGATCGATAATAAAATAAATTAAGATTCAAATCACTTGTAATTAGTTATGAAAGATTAATTAAACACAAACCATATATGAATTGTGTGTAACGAAATCAAAAAGTCAAATATACCATATTCCTTTCAAAGACAATAGAAGCTGCAGAAACTCTTTCCATGATGAGAACTAAGTGTGTTTCGCTCGAATTTTGGCTCAAAACACTAAGGTCATAACTTGTCTGCCAGGTCGTCACGGGTGACGGAATAACCATTACACTGTCGCCAGCTTTCTTCGGTTCAGTGAATCGAGCGACAAGGATTTTCTGGGTGGCGGTTATCTCCACAAACTCAGTCGATGGCCGAGTGAACTGAAACACCTGCCTTGACCTACTGGACGTATAACAAGTATTTCGGAAACGAAAGGTAGTGTTCATAAAATTTGTTACAATTTTAACCGTCTCGTTACTGACTGGGTAAATAACATCAGCAGCTAGAACGTACCTGGAGCCGAAGTGGGACCATGGAAGGAACTGTTCTACAACCATGTCATTCGTGGTGCTGTCAGACACAACTGGCGTAAATTGACCGCCTGCTATAACAGCCACATTCTCTGTCGCTCTTATTCTAGTTCCAGACAAATCACAAATAGAGCACAAAACCTGAATTACATCACCTATATCACCAGTTGCATTAATGACGTCACCGTCAGTGTAACGCACATTGTTGTACGTCACGCTCTTTCCTGCGGTGACTCGAAGGTCAATATATAGGTCTGTGTTGTTCTGTGTCATGATGACCACAAGAGTACAGTTGTACTCGAAACACAGAGTGGCGATCAAGTATTCCTGCGACAGTGAGTCACGTGGTAGCGCCAGAAAGCTTCCCATTGACTTAGGATTAGTTTCGTCCCAAGTACTCAAGACCTGAACCTCGACGGGAGCGCTGGCGGTGACATAAACGCTCTTGAAAAATTTTGTTGACCCGAAGAGTTGTATGCCATCTGGCAATTTATGTTTGTACACACTTGTAGGAAGGACTCTTATTTCGCTGAAAGTGGGCGAGATTCTCAAAGAGATGTTGAGAGATACTGTCTGCTGGTTAGGATTCCAGATCAGGAGGTCTGCACTAAAAACATTTCCAAGAGTGCCATCTCGCGGGTGCTGAGGAAAGGCAATGAAGAACTCAGTACCTCGTGCAACACTGGCATCTACAAACAAATTAATGCAGTTTAAATTTATAAAATAAACAGATGACTAAGCAGCAGTGCTAAACCTTTATCTGACACTCAAAGAAACATTTGGGAGAATCTACTTGTTGCTCACGTGACTTTGTTACTTTAAATGATCGAACGTACTCAGTAGAAAAAGCATTAACTAACGAACAATGATAAAATATGTTGTCTGTTACTATAAGCGAACTAACGGACAGTGAAAACATATGTTGTCTGTTACTATAAGTGAACTAACGGACAGTGAAAACATATGTTGTCTGTTACTATAAGCAAACTAACGGACAGTGAAAACATATGTTGTCTGTTACTGTCACCACCACCAAGGAGTGGGTAGTGGTCTAGCCGAGGACGCACCAAGTTTGCAGGTTGGAAAATAACAAACTCTCGCACACAGACATCACGATGTTCCCCACGATGTGGGGAAAGGGGATTTTATTCTGAGTGCGGGGTAAAGTGTGAGAGTCGGCTGTGTGAGTGCACGCATGTAGGGTTGAATGTGAAATGTGGACGGACAGGATGAATGGACAAACAACCACACTCTGCACCACTTTCGATAAACCAAAACAGACACCTTGAATAAAGCTGAAAATGATAATTCATTCTCAGTAATATGGAGGGGGGGGGACTTTCGCACGGCTGTTAGTCATTCATCCTGAAAACATTCACACACAACACACATGGGGTGGGGGACCAGAGCAATGAATAAATGAATGAAAATAAAAATTTTAAAAAAAATAAATAAATTGCATACAAGTCTCGTGGTGGAAAACCCACAAATTAACATAAGCACATTATTAATGAAATGTTTGCTAGACCAAAATGTCAATGATCAAAAGTCTTAATTTATAATGATATTATCAATAACAACAACAAGAAGAACAATCTAAACTACCTACCTATCTATGAAAATGCACCACTACTAAATATTGTTACAGTTAATGGAGAGTTGATGAAACTGACTAACACACTCACAAACTGTCCAAAAGAATATGATGTCCACAAATAATGGATTAATTGATATTTATTTATACTTTCTCTGAGGAAAATAAAACAAGAATATTCATCTGTGAAGACCGGAACAAAAACGATCGATGATCTCCCCTGATCAGGATGTATATATACACATGCAGGTTGAAGAACCCGGATGACCTTTCTCATTGATAAACGTAGAAAGTAACTTTCGTTGAAGAACGATGAAGTTATGAATGGTGAAAACCAATAAAATAAATGAGTGAAATACTCCCACCCACCCGTCGACAACAAATCATCAGTGTCCGCCGTATTTGGAACTGAAGAAATTTGGGTCAAGCGAGGAGAGGGCTTTCTTTGACCCAAATTTCTTCAGTTCCAAATACGGCGGACACTGATGATTTGTTGTCGACGGGTGGGTGGGGGTATCCGACGAATGACTGACTGGCCGGTAGGTCTGTACCATGAAAAACTCTCAAATGTGAAGTCTCAGTCAGACATGCGGTGAGCACTCCAATGTCCCTTTTTAAGAAAAAAAATTAGAACATCGGTGCGCCAGAACTCAGGGTGAAGAAAAAAACCTTTGAGTTTTCTGAACACAGTACAGATGTCCTGCGCACACATAAACTGCCATAAAAAGATGTCTCCAATTTTTATAAATGATCAACGTTTTTCCTTGAACTGTCGAAGGTTTGAGATTCAAGGCACAACTAAAGCATGCATCAGAGTCTTTAATGTTGTAAACACTATTGTGTGGGCGCATATCCACCTGTCTAAATGTTCATTTTCAATAACCCTGCTAAAAATAAATAGTTAAATGCAACTCCTATCTACACATAATCAATATTCATCAAACTGAATAGATAAAACAGTGCATTGTTACAACACAAGCATAACAAATGTACATGCATGAAAAGCTCTGACCATGCATGTATAGGCACTGCTTTCACTCACAGAAAAGAAAAACGCTCTTGTGACTGACTACAACGGAAATAGAAAAAATAAAGATATACATTTAAACGAACACTTCCCCTTAACCATGACAGTTACTATAAGTGAACTAACGAACAGTGATAAAATGAGTTGTATGTCAGTTACTATAAGTGAACTAACGAACAGTGATAAAATGAGTTGTATGTCAGTTACTATAAGTGAACTAACGAACAGTGATAAAATGAGTTGTATGTCAGTTACTATAAGTGAACTAACGAACAGTGATAAAATGAGTTGTATGACAGTTACTATAAGTGAACTAACGAACAGTGATAAAATGAGTTGTATGACAGTTACTATAAGTGAACTAACGAACAGTGATAAAATGAGTTGTATGTCAGTTACTATAAGTGAACTAACGAACAGTGATAAAATGAGTTGTATGACAGTTACTATAAGTGAACTAACGAACAGTGATAAAATGAGCTGTTTATACAAACATCTACTTCAGTGATGCTCAAAATAGTTTAGTGTCCGATCAACATTTTCCCCTTTATTCATATCCTTGCACACACATAATGTCTTCTCTGTGTTCAATAATTTCAACATGATTTTATCTGAAATACCTCTGCTTGTATCTTTCAACAAGATTTTATCTGAAAAAGCTCTGTTTGTATCTTTCAACATGATTTTATCTGAAATACCTCTGCTTGTAATTTTCAAACATGCTCCCGTATGAAACGTCTGTGATCTGTAATTTTCAAAATGCTTTCATCTGGAACGAGTGTGGCCTATATTCGAATCTGTTCGACTGTAAATGCCTTTTGTCCATACTTGCTGAATTCGCTCACGTAAAAGGAAAATGCTACCTATCAATACTCGCTAAATAAATTGTCTCCATAATCGATAAATTGTCTCATTCATCTCAGTTCCACAATATAAATATTATGGTGTGTAGTTGTAGGGAAGGAGTATTGTCAAAGTTAAATTCTTTTGTGTCTTATCAATATGCGTGTATCTTAACCACATTTGTCTTCAAATTACAAGTAATATATGTGTACTGTCAGGTCTGTGTATCTTAACCAAATATTACCCAAATTCTAACTAAAAATATTGTAAATTATGATAAATATATGTCTTACAGAGAATGTCTGTCTTGCATGTAATTTCAGTCTTGCAGACAGTGTCTGTCTTACCAGTTTTGTCCTTGCAAACAGTGTCTGTCACAGTTTTGTCCTTGCAGACAATGTCTGTCTTACCAGTTTTGTCCTATCAGACAATGTCTGTCTTACCAGTTTTGTCCTTGCAAACAATGTCTGTCTTACCAGTTTTGTCCTATCAGACAATGTCTGTCTTACCAGTTTTGTCTTTGCAAACAATGTCTGTCTTACCAGTTTTGTCCTTGCAAAAGAGCAGAATGAAGACGAATAGCATGAATGTATACAACCAACTCAAAGAAGTCATTTTAGCATCTGCAATAAATCAATTTATATTATAAGAACATTAGTTGGTGTGTTAATGAGGTTAAACATCTGCAATAAATAAATTTATATTATAAGAATTTTAGTTGGTGTGTTTATGGTGGTATACATTTACATTTGTCTCTTTCGTACAAAAATAACTATTGACAAACTTGTCATACGCCACTAAACACAGCAATGCAATATTGCAACACAACGCAATGTAATATAGCAACACAAGGCAATGCAATATAGCAACACAACGCAATGTAATATAGCAACACAAGGCAATGTAATATAGCAACACAACGCAATGTAATATAGTAACACAGACTAACCTAAAATAGCAACACACAGTAATGTAAAATAGCAACACAAACCAAGGTAATATAGCAACACAACGCAATGTAAAATAGCAACACAAACCAAGGTAATATAGCAACACAACGCAATGTAAAATAGCAACACACAGTAATGTAATATAGCAACACACAGTAATGTAAATAGCAACACAAACAAGGTAATATAGCAACACAACGCAATGTAAAATAGCAACACACAGTAATGTAATATAGCAACAAAAAGCAATGTAATATTGCAACACTCTACAATGTAATAAAACACAAAGCGCAATGTAATATGAAGAGACACGACAACTTGGGTGAGCGTTTTCGAGACTGGGTCACTCCCTATTTGGGTTGTACATGGAGCAGTAAACCCTGGCTGGATAAAGTAAAAAAGTCTTTGTATTGTGTGAATGGTTAGGATGCTATATGTTATGTTTTATTTTGAACATGTTAACATGTAATTCTTTCAGAGGCCTATGTTTTATTTTGAACATGTATTTCTTTCAGATGCCTATGCCAAACTTAGTATTTATTAATAGAGCAATTGACTGGACACTTAGACTCTGCAATTGTTTGTGTTTCAGGGTTTCTGATTCTGGTTTTGGATTTTTGGATTTCTGTTTATGGTTTTGGTTTTCATCTTGATCGTTGATTTCAACATGGGATTTGGAATCTGTTCCTGATGTGATGTCATGTCCTATTGAGAGTCTACCAGTATGTTGTACGTCACTCCAGTGCATCATGGAGATAAGTTGTGATTGCGAACATGACTACAGTATGGCTTGAACTTGCTCTATGCGGCATTATGATGAACTTAGGACATAAGATATATTACTTATTTTTCTAAATCTTGTTAACTTTTCTTTCATTAAAATTCTTGTTATTATTTTTTATCTCGCGTATTTGTTAGTGAAAAGTAATTCCTATCGTTTGTTATCGTAGTCTGAAGTTATAATCTAATGATTATGTCTTGTTCTCTGTTTGTCTATTCATAATTGTTGTACATCCATTTCATAAATCGATTCTAATCTTGTAACTGAGTGGGGCCTGGGAGCCAACTTGGCGGCGTACTAGTATATCGTATAACAGTAGCAGATATACATATATAACCGGTGTTTTCCTGATTAATTTGTTTTTATATCTCTTTAAGTGTTGAGAAATAACGGGTCTTGTCTCTGACTTATAACAAGGAAAATTATGATGATCTTTATAATTAATTGTTTTTATATTTCTTTAAGTGTAGAGACATAACAGGTCATGTTCCAACTTATAATGAGAGAAAATAAATGATGTTTGATATTTTAATGCTTACTGACTAGTAAGGCATGTAAAATTATATTATCTTGTTTCTAAACATGTTGAATTAAATATGTGTATGTATTAAAACCAATATGAATTTTTGGTCTTGTGAATTTTTCTGTGGATGTCTTAAAACCGATATAAAATTTCGCTTCAGTCTTATGAATATATCGTATGTCTTAAAACCGACATAGTTCAGTTTCATTACCGTTTCTGTGTATATCTTAAACCAACATAGAATACTGGTCTTGTGAATTATTATTTTTTTCCTGTTATGGTGATAGGTTCACCGGTAATGTTTCAAATTTATTCTTAATAGAATGGATGTTAACATGATTGTTAACATCTCTAAAAAGGGGTTTATGTGACAGAATAAATTTGCCCCTCAAAGTGTTTGAGTCTGAAGTAAACAGCCTGAGGCAAGAATATTCTAGATTTGCTGACCTAATTGAAACTAAGTGGGCAGTTTCCTATTGTCCACTGTTAATCTTTTATGAGAACGAGACTAGCCAATGAGTTTAAGGAGTTCACTTGCTGTAGAGAATTTTACAACCTAACCACTTTGAATTCGCCTGGTAAAGAAAGAAGTCCTGCTTGAAGGCAGTCGTTAGCTTGAGTGGTAAGTTTAATGATAGAGAGAGAGGGTGGATTTAGAAACATTTCATGAATTTTACTATGATGTGTTATACTTGTGTTTATGTAAAATGTAACATGTGAATTAACTTTTACGTGAAATGTTTGAACTAAGCTGCACCATGTGGTGTATTAATATGCATCATTGCTTGATACACCTTGTTTATTTTAACATGTGCGTGCATGGGGCTAATGAATACTATTGCAGGAATTGTAAGTTTGAGAACGGAGTTATATTGTGATGAATAAGAAACTTAGGCTTGCTCCCTGATTATATGTTACAGTGATCAAGTGCATTTTCTGGTTTTGAATGTCACCCTGAGAGTTTGAGTTCATCCTTGATTTGTGAGTCTCGAGTTATGAGCTTCAAGTGTGTTTGCCAGTTATAATTTGAATGACTGAGAAAGGCAGGAACATATGTCAGTGTGTATAAGTGTTAATAATATAAAATATGTTGTGCACTCTTGGTGTATCAAAGCAAACGATGCTATGTACATCAGTACTGTGAAGTTACAAGAATTATAGTAATCATCGTGTACTGCCTGAAGGACAGACACAGCACAGTGAGGAGAGCACTGAAGACTGTTCCACTCATGGAAACCTTATATGACTGTAAATGTTGAATGATGTTGTGGAATAAACAAAACGTTTACCATGCCAAAATATCCGCCAAGTGAGGACTAGTGGGGTCTGTTGGAGAATCATTAATAAGATTAAAGTAATATTTTCATCACTTAAAATTAGTTATGAAAGATTAATTAATACAAATAATTATCTACATTAATACGTACATAATACGATATTTCTTCTTTTGACATAGGTACTTACCGTATATAACAGTAGAAATTCCTACATTTTACGTGCATAATAAAATATTCCTCCTTTTTCACATCAGTATTTACCATGCATAATAAAATATTCCTCCTTTTTCACATCAGTATTTACCATGCGTAATAAAATAGTCCTCCTTTCTGACATCAGTATTTACCGTGCATAATAAAATAGTCCTCCTTTTTGACATCAGTATTTACCGTGCGTAATAAAATATTCCTCCTTTTTGACGTCAGTATTTATCGTGCGTAATACAATATTCCTACTTTATGACGTCAGTACTTACCGTGCATAATAAAATATTCCTCCTTTTTGACGCCAGTATTTATCGTGCGTAATAAAATATTCCTGCTTTTGATGTCAGTACTTAATAAACATGTGTCCTCTTGGCTCATCAGACTTTACAATGTAATATTGAGAATTATCCTGTAGTAGATATCAAATAATAAATAAACAAGACCAAGTGTCCTCTTGGCTCATCAGACTTTACAATGTAATATTGAAAATGTTCATGCAGTAGATGTCACACAATAAATAAACGTGTCCTTTGGCTCACCAACATTTACAGTGTAATAATGGGAATTCTCCTGGCAATAAATGTCGAACAATAAACAAATATGCGTCAACTTGCCAATATATATATATTTCATTATATATAGATATGTTAATATTTGAATATAGACGGTTGATATTAGGCTATAGATGTTTGATATTAAGTTATAGACGGCTGATGTTAGAATATAGACGATGAAAACATCGGCAATAATAATCCCACACTGCGATAACCAACAGGACTGCATGCTCTCGGATGCCAGAGAATAATTAAGTGACGGATGTGTTCTCTGTGTGGTAGGTTTCTGGAATGACCAGTAAATTGAAATCGAATCATCGACCGACAGTGAAACTATGGAATTCCAGAAATGAAGTGCTGAAAATAGAAATGATAAGAGAACTTGTAACGCACGAGTGGATTGTCAGAGAAAGAACATCGCTAAACTGGTTATGTCGTATAAATAAATAACTACAACTTCAGCGCACTCTAAAGCGGTACCCGTACTTAGAACAAGTGCTAATCTTTTGCGAACGTTCACACCACCCGAAGAGAAGATAAAATTAAAAAGTGAAAGTATAACATACCTTCATAAGTGCTCAGTTATAATATGATCATTGATTTTATGCTAATCATTTACATATTTATTAATACCCAGTATAGAATATGAGCATTGATTTTATGCTAATCATTTACATATTTATTAATACCCAGTATAGAATATGATCATTGATTTTATGCTAATCATTTACATATTTATTAATACCCAGTATAGAATATGATCATTGATTTTATGCTAATCATTTACATATTTATTAATACCCAGTATAGAATATGATCATTGATTTTATGCTAATCATTTACATATTTATTAATACCCAGTATAGAATATGATCATTGATTTTATGCTAATCATTTACATATTTATTAATACCCAGTATAGAATATGATCATTGATTTTATGCTAATCATTTACATATTTATTAATACCCAGTATAGAATATGATCATTGATTTTATGCTAATCATTTACATATTTATTAATACCCAGTATAGAATATGATCATTGATTTTATGCTAATCATTTACATATTTATTAATACCCAGTATAGAATATGATCATTGATTTTATGCTAATCATTTACATATTTATTAATACCCAGTATAGAATATGATCATTGATTTTATGCTAATCATTTACATATTTATTAATACCCAGTATAGAATATGATCATTGATTTTATGCTAATCATTTACATATTTATTAATACCCAGTATAGAATTGTTGTAACTAATGTATTATGCTGAAATCAATACGTGAAGAGCGGATATTTAAAAAGATACAAAACATAAATATACAAAAACACGAATGCTTATTTTCAGGTATGTGCATGCATGTATTATACCTATACACATCAATAAATAAACACAATTATGTACATATTCTATGTCTTATGACTTACAATGACGTGTGCGCACAGTTAATAGACTCATATGCACGCATGCATGTGTAAATATTTTTAAATTAAAAAGTGCACATATTTGTACAAAATTCATACATCTAATACATATATTCCTTTACCTGTTAAAAATATATTTTTATATTTCAAACATACCATACACGCACTCATAATATTCATAAATTCAGACATAATACATACATATATTCAAATATACATGATTACACTCACATATACACAATATACGTACAAGTATATACAATTATTGTATCCCATGAATAGGTACTGAAATTTGCGTATATCATTTAAAATTATTCTGTGTTGTGTTGCTTTGGTTCAGTTTATGGTGATGTGTATTTTGTTGTGTTGCTTTGGTTCGGTTTATGGTGATGTGTACCTCGCTGTGTTGTGTTGCTTTGGTTCGGTTTATGGTGATGTGTATCTCGCTTTGTTGTGTTGCTTTGGTTCGGTTTATGGTGATGTGTGCCTCGATGTGTTGTGTTGCTTTGGTTCGGTTTATGGTGATGTGTACCTCGCTGTATTGTGTTGCTTTGGTTCGGTTTATGGTGATGTGTACCTCGCTTTGTTGTGTTGCTTTGGTTCGGTTTATGGTGATGTGTACCTCGCTTTGTTGTGTTGCTTTGGTTCGGTTTATGGTGATGTGTATCTCGCTTTGTTGTGTTGCTTTGGTTCGGTTTATGGTGATGCGTACCTCGCTGTGTTGTGTTGCTTTGGTTCGGTTTATGGTGATATGATACTCCATCATAAAGAACATCGACATGTCCATAAACACGACACACTCTTACAAGTGCTTATTGTAACAGTCCATAAACACGACACACTATTACAAGTGCTTATTGTAACAGTCCATCGTGTGATGGCAGAAGAGTCTCTCCCGCTCTAGTAGTCATTCACTGTAGTGTCAATAGGACAATGATACTTTAACTCCGACTGTTACAGACATTATAGTGGTTTTCTCCCGTTGTACAAGTCAGTCACCAATGTATCAGTAGGACAATGATATTTTAACTACGACTGTTACATTTATTATAGTGGTTTTCTAACGTTGCATAAGTGTGTCAATAGGACAATGATAATTTAACTATGACTGTTACAGATATTGCAGTGGTTTCTCCCGTTGTATAAGTGTGTCAATAGGACAATGATAATTTAACTATGACTGTTACAGGTATTACAGTGGTTTTCTCCCGTTGTACAAGTCAGTCACTAATGTGTCAGTAGGACGATGTAATATTACTGGTCCTGCTGCTACAGAGATTATTTGCTGTTACCAGTTTTCTCTCACGTTGAAGTGGCCTTTGATGTTCATTATTTGTTACTACCAATTTTTCTCTCACGTTGAAGTGGTCATTGATGTTCAGAGTAGTTATGATGTCATATGCTATTACATATATTCTATGTCATTAGATTGTACAACAGTAGATTATGACATCTTATGAAATAGCAACTGATTTTATTGGTATGACATTGGCATGACATTGGCATGCGAAACCAACACGTTCTATACAATCGGGGTGGATTAAGAAATCGCAACTGATTTATTGGCATTACGCAAAACTGTCTATGACGTCACGGCAATTGTTAACATCTCACTGAGTTATGACATCACGGCAATTGTTAACATCTCACTGAGTTATGACATCAAACTGGTTTGACATCAATCGCACACGACATGAAATGAATCCATGACATTGCAGTACGCTGATATAATACCGAGATATGACAACATTGCAGCTAATTATATCACTGTGGGTGTCTGTACTTCACGGGCTATGATATTGCAGTACGCTGATGTAATATCAAGATTGATATCATTGCGGCTAATTGTGGTCTGTACTTCACGGGTTGTGACATTGCAGTACGCTGATATAATATCAAGATATGACATCATTGCGGCTAATTGTGGTCTGTACTTCACGGGTTATGACATTGCAGTACGCTGATATAATATCAAGATATGACATCATTGCGGCTAATTGTGGTCTGTACTGGGCTATTATATTAAGTGTCGTATGATATCTAAGTGTATTGTCACACTGCAGAATTACATTAAGTGTTGTATGATATCTAAGTGTATTGTCACATTGCAGAATTACATTAAGTGTTGTATGATATCTAAGTGTATTGTCACACTGCAGAATTACATTAAGTGTTGTATGATATCTAAGTGTATTGTCACACTGCAGAATTACATTAAGTGTTGTATGATATCTAAGTGTATTGTCACACTGCAGAATTACACGTAAACCAATGTGTCGTATGGTATCTAAGTGTATTGTCACACTGCAGAATTACATTAAGTGTTGTATGATATCTAAGTGTATTGTCACACTGCAGAATTACATTAAGTGTTGTATGATATCTAAGTGTATTGTCACACTGCAGAATTACATGTAAACCAATGTGTCGTATATGTGTTGCAATATTAGCGTGAGTATTAGTGAGCAGTAATCTCGTCATTTTAACGCAATATGGCTACCTAAAGGCTTCAAATAAAATATATCCGTACCACAGTATTTATTTTGCGCGTTATTTTCGCACGTACCATCCAGACTTCTGTACAGGTATTGGACTTGTTTATTTAACATCCAGACTTCTGTGCAGGTATTGGACTTGTTTATTTAACATTATTTCAAAACATAGCGTTTTATTGACCATGATTTGACATAGCAAGGAATCGAACCACCCTGGCTGCTAGAGACAGTTAGAAGTACTTGCCCCAGGCTCTGGGCTCGCATCAATAGTGCCGGATAACACTTTGTCTGCAGTGTTGCAAAAAAGCCTCTGAAAGAGACAACATATGCCATACAATTCGTTATGCTTCAATGTACAGGCCAGCGCAAAATAAATAATTAAAACTAAATTTAAAGGGAACATACTGCACTTTTAAAGTTACTGAAAATGTACAAGCAAACTGATACCATTATTTTTCAATTCAGATCACTAAGTTTTTGTTTTCATGTGTATGCGTGCATTAAGAAAACATTGTACCATTCTCTGTTATTTTGAATATTATATACCTCTGAAAGGTATCGACCACAATCAATATAAACTGCACTCAGAACTTTAACATTGCAAAACGTTTTCAAGGTGAATAGAATATTTTATATGAGCAAGCTGTCTTTTGTTGGAATGTGTGTGGGGTAGGGTGGGCGGGCGTACTAAATGTACTAAATCATAATTCTTGAAAAAAATACTTGTAGAGATTTTCAGGGTTAAAGATTAGTGAATATAAATTTCATTTTTTAAACAAAGGAAGAGATAAATAAATATATTTAAGAGTCTAAGCTCTTTGAAGTATTAAATGCTCTTTGTTTTAAGTCTAAGCTCTCTGAAGTATTAAATGCTCTTTGTTTTCAGTCTAAGGGCTCTGAAATATTATATGCTTTTTATTTAAGAATGTAATGGCTGTGAGATATTATATGCTCTTTGTTTTAAGAGTGTAAGGGTTCTGAGATACTAAATGCTCTATCTGTTTGTGAGGACTACGTAACCTAGTTAATGGTTATGATTAGTATTAATTAATTAATTAATTAATTAATCGTCCATAACTAGTTACAAGGAATGGGAAGATTAATTTATGTTATTAATAATTTTCCCAGCAGACATAATTCGTCTCCCTCACTTGGCGGATATGCGAGGCGCTATAAACATTTACAGTCACAATATTTCCCTAGGTGGTAAACTTCTTACTGAAGGAGAAGACAAATCCAACTTTAATCTTGATTTAGCAAGCCCCATCCACCCATTTTCTTCTCCAGAATAAGTTTATCAAATATGTGTAAGAAGATCAATAAATTTATTAAATCAACAATGAAACATACATATAAAATACAATGAAAAAGATTACTTGACATCAATATTTCCATGAAGTCACATTCGAATAATTTTAATATCTATATAGTCTTAAATCCCAAAATGCAATAGCTTAGTGTCAATACAAATCACAGGATAGTTCTTATCAGAGAACAGAAATGGAGTTATTAGAGATAAGCAGTAATTAATATTAGTGTCATGTGTCCAGTCTAGGTTTACCGACTTTGTCCTATTTTAGATTTCCAGTTATCAATATTGGTTAGTGAGTAATCTCTAACAATAGTGGCAGCTGGATGGCCTGACGTATCCACTACGAAAATGCCAGAAGCTTCAGGCTATTACTCAATGAAACCTCTATAGACAAATCATTTGACTTGCCTAGCTAGCAACTATCTCCCTGTCAGAGACTGTTGGGCAAATTATGCCAAGTTATGAAACATTAATTTTAATTTTATGTGTATGTGTAATTTATGAGAGACTTCCGTTAAGCAACTAGGTTAGCTGATGCAACAAACTTGTTTACGTGAAAGTGGTATGTATAACAAGCCAAAGGTGAATGGAAGGTTATTAGCCAGATACGGGACACCCATATTTGGTCACTTATGTTCCGTACCGTGACATAGCGTTGACCTGCCAGAGGACCTCGATTCATTCATATACACGCTTGAATGAATCAAATTCGTCAGACGCGCTGACATTCATGTACAGTGCCCACGCCCAGGGTAAAGAGAGATCACGTCCACCAGTCATTCAACTTACAATTAGTCTGCAAGAGAATTGTTTAGCCCCTTACATCCTTCATTCATCAATGCATAATTTCCTAGCATGAACTCTACATATTAATAAATCAACTAGAAAATTCTATGATATATCAATTGAATAGAAAATTCTATGATATATCAATTGAATAGAAAATTCTAACTTATATGAATCGAATAGAAAATTCTAACAAATATCAATCGAAATGCATTTAACTCAAAAATCATTCTACGTCCATTCATACTTTACACTAGGCAACATCAAATGTGCTGTCTAAGATTCTTTTGATGGATTTGTGACAGTTCTATCGTGATGGATCCAAATATGACATCGGTTTTGTTCAATCAGGTCAACTTTTTTTTATCAACATTTTGTTCTATTGCCACATTATTTTTTTTGTGGTTTATTTTACATGTAAAGGTATTTTCTATTTATATGATGTAAAATTCTTTCTTATTTCTTTAAATAAACAAATTATAATTTGTTTTACATAATTAGGAAGAGGTTACATAAGCTATTTTTTGAATAATTGATGTAAATGATATTTTTCTTCTTTAGGTAATGAAATGGAATTGGCCAGAAGACATTCATTACTAAAGACATCTAATTCAAAAAGTCATTAAACATCCCAGATAGAAAATGCCATTACAAAGGACATCTAATTGAACACGTTATTACACATAGCAGACAGAATGCTTCTTATAATAGATATCTATTTCAAAATGTCTTTAGAAAGAAACGTTATTATACTCTAACATACAGGAATACAAAACAACAAATATTCATTCCAAAGACGTAGATGGAAAAATAATTACACCAGACTAAACGACAACGATCATACAAGTAATGGCATTATGCAAAATGCAGGTAGAAAACGTTCTTACAGAGGATATTAAACAATAAATACATCTTCATGACATAAAACACAGATAGAACAATTATTGCACAAGACTCAAATTGGAAACATTATTGTTCTCGATTTAAATATAAAACATATACTTTCATTCACGAAGAAAAACACGCCCCAAGATACAAGTCTAGAGAACCTTATTACACAACACTCCGTTAGTGATCGTCATTAAACAAGATTTAATGCCATCGCACACGACAGTTTAAAATTGAAATACGTTAATTATATATTTTGAAACATAGACCCTCAACCTATGTGTTCATGTAAATTTTATAAAGACACTTTCTACCGGTCAGCGACTAAAGGGAAATAACATTTTGTGTAAAATATTTTAAGCATTTGTATTTAACTCCCTTTAATCAGTTCCACCTATTATAATAATAATTATCAAGTCAACGTTGTGATTTATGTCCACGAGATTGTATGTATGTAGTGGTGGTGGTGGTGGTGGGTTGTTTCTCTCTCTCCCTTTCTTATATTTCTCTCCGAGCGCGTGAGTGTATGTGTATGTGTGTGTTTGTGTGTATATATGTGTGTGCGTGTATGTATATATGTGTATTTGTGCATATATATATATATATATATACGTGTATGTTATCTGTATATATATACGTGTATGTTATCTGTATATAAATATATGTGTGCATGCGCGCGTGTGCGTGTGTGCGTGTGTGTGTGTGTGTGTGTGTGTGTTTCAAAGGGGATAAAAGAGAAATTGTGGACTTAATGTGTGTGTGTGTGTGTGTGTGTGTGTGTGAGTGTGTGTGTGTGTTTCAAAGGGGATAAAAGAGAAATTGTGGACTTAATGTGTGTGTGTGTGTGTGTGTGAGTGTGAGAGTGTGTGTGTGTGTGTGTGTGTGTGTGTTTTTCAAAGGGGATAAAAGAGAAATTGTGGACTTAATGTGTGTGTGTGTGTGTGTGTTTCAAAGGGGATAAAAGAGAAATTGATGACTTACTGATCGAGAGAGGTGTCCTTTACGTCATGACTGTTGTGTACTTAACGGGAGAAAAGGTGAACGTCTTGATTATTTATCAACTGTGTGACGCCAACACCACTTAGATAATGGATATTATTATTAATTAATTAATCATCCAGAACTAATTACAAGTCATGGTAATCTTAATTTTATTCTATTAATGATTCTCCAGCAGACACCACTTCTCTCTCAGTTGGGTCCTGTAAATATTTCCTCTCTTACACAAAATTAAAGATACATAGTTAATGTCACACAATATTCCATAGGTGGTAAACTTCTTAATAACGGAGAAAACAAATCTGTCTTTAATCTAAATTTAGCGAACCCCCCATTCACCCACTTTCTTCTCCAACATAAGGCTATCAGTAGTCATAAGAAAGTCAATAAATTTATTAAATCGGCAATCAAACAAATATATGACAAATACAATGAAATTTATTACTTTACATCAATTAATCAATGAAAGCACAAACGAATAATTTCTATTTCACAGCCTTATGCTTCAAATACAATTCAACAATATAGTTTTTGTTTAAATAACCTTGCTAACTGCTGACTCAATAGTCCTTTCACCTGCATTTGCAACAAATTACAACATGACAACATATGACAAGTACACTGAAATAGATTACTTTACATCAATTATTTTATGAAAGAACAAATGAATAATTTCTATTTCACAGCCTTATGCTTCAAATACAATTGAACAACATAGTTTTCTTTTTTCAGTAACCTTGCTAGCTGCTGTCTCAATAGTCCTTTCACGTGCATTTGCAACAAAGACACGTGCTATTGTCAGCTTTATTACGTCAGCTCTACGTGCTTCACTCACAAGTTGACAACCACTACTTAGAGTTAACCTGGGTGCTTCTTTTCACCGCGACAACTCCTTCAAACAGAACAATAAATGTAGCGATGTCCAACGTCTTCTCTACACTAGATATTGCTCAGGTAACCAGCATACATCAGTAATGTATTCTTACACTTAAACACTGCTTTCCACCTTTACCACAGTCAATCATAGCAATTTACAAACAATAAACCAGGAGGTTCAAATCAAACATTTCATTGAAATGAAATCAGAAAGGGATACTTGTCTCTGTAAAATACAATTTTAGTGTTAGTGAACAGGAAAATTAACTGAGAAATCATTTTAGAGAGAGCGAAGAGGAAAATTAACTGAGAAATCATTTTAGAGAGAGTGAAGAGGAAAATTAACTGAGAAACACTAAAAATCTAGGGGAACACTAAATATCTAGGAAAGGCTAAATATCTAGGGAAGGCTAAATATCTAGAAAACACTAAATATCTAGGGAAGGCTAAATATCTAGGGAAGGCTAAATATCTAGGAAACACTAAATATCTAGAAAACACTAAATATCTAGGGAAGGCTAAATATCTAGGGAAGGCTAAATATCTAGGAAACACTAAATATCTAGGGATGGCCAAAGTTTCTCTGATTAGATGTTGTGGAATTGTAATTGGTGAATTGTTTACATTCTTTTATATTACATTATATTACATTCTTTAAAAAATTGTATAATTTCACACCTGTCTTGAGTCATTTCTTATCATCTTCATTGCACGTAAAATTTTGAATTGTAGTCATTTTACCTGTCTTTTGTCCTTGTCTATTATTTGTAAGAAATTTCTTCTTCTGGGGACTTGTACGAGCTACCGGAAGTGGCTGATTGCAATTGTTGTGTTGTTCGTATTATCCATCAATTAACAGGCGACCAACAAATAGGCAGATTTAGTCCGACACAAATTGTTTTCAGCAGTGTGAATATATTTTTAAAAATTAAGTATTGAATGTTGTGTACTTTAAGTAGCGCGAGTATGTTTGATGTATTTATTCTTTTATGAATGGATTGCAGCTCGGTAAAATGAAGAAATATCTTGCACAGTTTATTGATGTGTAACTGTTTTCAAAAGTGTCACACTGCTGTACTTATTTATCTGCATATATTACACTACAGTAGTTAGTTATCAACACGTATTATAATACAATAGTTAGTTATCAACACGTATTACACTACAGTAGTTAGTTATCAACACGTATTACACTACAGTAGTTAGTTATCAACACATATTACATTACAGTACTTCGTTGTCTCCCCTTCACAGGTGAGAATTTGATTTCTTCTGACAGAAAAAAATTTAAGTGTTACAGCCGATCTAATTTATCACGCTGAACGGAAAATAATCTTCTAACAGAACAAAGTAAAAGTAAAATCGAGATGATCGTCTAACTAAATGAACTTTTTTTTTTAATGAAAACTTCACTAGATGACCACAACAGTAAGTTAATTTCTTTCTGACGTAAGCATTGCCGTATACTATCGGACATGCGTCATCTTTTGTCGAAACCGAACTTGACTGACAGCTGTCTATCTATCTGTCTATCTATCTGTCTATCCATCCCTTTTTCGAAACCGAACTTCATTGACAGCTGTCTGTCTATCTATCCCTTAGTCTTGTCGAAACCAATCATTACTGACCTCTATCTATCTATCTATCTATCTATCTATCTATCTATCTATCTATCTATCTATCTATCTATCTATCTATCTATCTATCTATCTATCTATCTATCTATCTATCTATCTATCCATCCATCCATCCATCCATCCATCCATCCATCCATCTATCTATCTATCTATCTATCTATCTATCTATCTATCTATCTATCTATCTATCTATCTATCTATCTATCTATCTATCTATCTATCCCTTTGTCTTGTCGAAACTGAACTTGATTGACAGCTGTGGAGAATGTTAAAACCAACAAGCCAGATTTGTGTGTATGCTAATCTTTGATTATAACTGTCATTTTCAGAGAACACTTGCAAAGTAAACATAAAAACAGAAAAAAGATAGGGGCCATACGTGTTTATGGAGAGAGAGAGAGAGAGAGAGAGAGAGAGAGAGAGAGAGAGAGAGAGAGAGAGAGAGAGAGAGAGAGAGAGAGAGAGAGAGAGAGTATTTTGCAGAAAACGAAAAAAACAAAGGAGAGGTGTTTATGTACAGAGATAGAGAGATCGGGGGAGCGTTATGTAGAGAAAACACTCGAGGGTTATTCACATACAGAGAGAAAGAAGTATTCAGCGGGGAGAAGTGTTTATGTACAGAGATACAGAGAGAGAAAGAGAGAAATAGTGAGAGTATGTTATGTAGCAGAGAAAGTGAGGGAGACCGTTTACTTGTAGTAGTTGTAGTCACATAACGAAAGTGAGGGAGATAGTTTACTTTGTAGTAGTCACATAACGAAAGTGAGGGAGACAGTTTACTTTGTAGTAGACACATAACGAAAGTGAGGGAGACAGTTTACTTTGTAGTAGACACATACGAAAGTGAGGGAGACAGTTTACTTTGTAGTAGACACATAACGAAAGTGAGGGAGACAGTTTACTTTGTAGTAGACACATAACGAAAGTGAGGGAGACAGTTTACTTTGTAGTAGACACATAACGAAAGTGAGGGAGACAGTTTACTTTGTAGTAGACACATAACGAAAGTGAGGGAGGGAAGTTCATGAACTAAGACAAAAACAGAGGCGGGAGTGGGGGTGGGGTGTTCAGGTACAGAGAGTTGTTATCTACAGAGAATGTAAGAGCGACAATGTTGCATACAAGAAGATATAAGAGAGACAGAAGTTTTAAGTACAACGATAGAAAGAGATATCAATTATAAATATAGTGATAGAAAAAGAGAGAGAAATAAATACATTTTAAATGCAGAGAGAGAAAGAGATAAATTGTATATGATAAATTGTTCGATTGTTTATCATGCTAATATTTATTATTTTTCGACACTTTAAGGTAAAATAAAATTAATGAACTGATGGATATTTTTCACTGAAAATCTGTTATTGTACTAGATATTACCTGATACCGTAAGAAGTGTAAAATTAAATTGGTCACTTGTAAGCTGATAATTTGGGGGAATGGTATATTTATATTTTTTTCTCTGTAGAATTTAATAATTACCTTGGATGATTCATAATTGTGTAGAGAAAAATTAATATTCAAGAAAAACTTATGTAGATACATGAACACATAACAATTAACATTTAACACGTACATATACGTACTCAAGCACATTCACACACACACACACACACACACACACACACACACATACACACACATGCGCACACACACACACGCACACACACATACACGCACACGCACACACACACGCACGCACACACGCACACACACACACACATACGCACATGCACATGCACGCACACGCGCACGCATTTGTGCTTAAACATGTTCTCTCCTCTCACGTCACTGGTAAGTTAAAGTTAAATACACATCTACATAAAGTGTTCTCGCCTTTCACGTCACTGGTAAGTTAAAGTTAAATACACATCTACATATAGTGTTCTCGCCTTTCACGTCACTGGTAAGTTAAAGTTAAATACACATCTACATAAAGTGTTCTCGCCTTTCACGTCACAGGCAAGTTCAAGTTAGATATATAAATCTACATAGGCCTAAGCGTTAGCAATAGCAATTTATTTCAACAGCAAATTAACAGAAGCATTGGACAAGTGTCGTGTGGTAATTAATAAAATTAATTAATAAAAATAGAGTAGTAACATATTATAGAAATTCTAAATATTCATGATTGTAGTAAGTGATCACAATTAAAGTGGGTGAGTTAAAATGTCAACAATAAAATCCACATTCTTACTTTTCCGATCCGAGGCTCTGTGACGTTAGTCACGTTTTTTTTGTTTTTTTTTAAGAAATTCAAGAAGTGACTATACGGTCTGTCGTATTACTCATGTGGCTCACTTTAAAGTAGTCGTTAACAACAAAAAATAGATCTGGTATATCAATGTGACTCTGTTTTAACCTCAACGAGATCTGTTTATTGATGTGACTGTGTTAACATCAGCGAGATCTGTTCCTTGATTTGACTCAAGTGGGATGACTGGGGTGTCTGATTTGTTAAAACTCACTAGTGGATTTGAGTAATTAGGTACATTTTGACTTAACAATGTATCATTAACCTTATCAATGTATTAACATTAACAGCTGTATTATTAACCTTCACAATGTATAATTTACATAAAAAAAAACACTTTCAAACTGTAATGTTGGGTGCAATTAATTATCTCTATGGTTTAATTTCAATTGTGACTGGCGTATCAGGCTAAAACCATGATAACAACAATGAGGGGTTGGTGTACGATATATTCGATGACTGTATGTTGTAATCACGTGGTAATTATTTGCTGACTGTTTTCATCACATTGTTTAATACACATTTGCAGACTTATGTTGCATCACGTGATACCATACATATAATTTTCCAGCTTTGTCCATCTGTGTGAAACGCATTCTTCAAGTACGTATAAGTTTTTCACATCGCCAGCTTTATGTTGCATTCATTTGCATTCACAAAACTAAAGCGTCCTTGACCTTCGAGCATGTGGGAGTTTTTCACATAGCCAGCTTTATGTTGCATTGTTGCAATCACGAAACTAAAGCGTCCTTGACCTTCGAGCATGTGGGAGCGTTTCACATAACCAGCTTTATGTTGTATTGTCGCGTTCTACTAATGAAAAATAAACAGTCAGTCAGGGTCAGTTGTGAAATGATGCTCGAATTTACACTCGCAATGTGACATAATGATAAAAATGATAACAGGGGAGATAAGGAACTCAGCGGGTATTCGGAATGGAAATAATGGATATAAGGATACAGTTTTAACTCATAAAATGTTTCAACAAACACGTTACACACAACACGATCAAGTACACTATGATGTCGTCAGGACAGCCACAGACACCGAGTTTAATTTCATTCGGTCATGGAATGACCCGGCGGCACACTTTATTTTTGCTGTGTGCCTGCCTAGAATAACGTAATAGTGATTGTACGATGGGCATCCGTCTCAAACGGCAGTTTAGGTACGGTCAAGGTCATTTGCTAAATGATGTTTTCCTATAACAATTGTAGCAGTTATAAACGCAATTTTGTTACCTGTAACTATTTGCAACATTTACCAAATAATTAATATTTACTTCAAGCCATCGTATCATTTTTTTTTTAATTAATAACTTTTTATCTGTACTATTGTTCATCAGCTAATAGATATTTATTACAGGTTCTATGATATTAATCTGTTACCTGAAGGAACCGTACCAATATAATTTTAGCTATTAGTATTTATCTTAGCCAGTGTAGCTTTATCATTTAATGTATGTTGCTAATATTTATTATAGCATTTATCACTCAGTACTAATAGTAGTTATTGTTGCATATATCAACTAATTATTTTTAATCTTTGTAACAATTATCAGCGAATAAATTTAAATAACAGTCATTATAAGATTTATCAGGTAATAATTTTAAATACTAGTCATTACATCATTTATTAAATAACAATTTCAATAACAGTCATTACATATTTTACCAACTAATAATTTTTAACAGGAGTTAAGATTACAAACATAGATTTTATCACTTTCAAACTGTATTGCGCAATCTCAGCATTTGCCCTCTTTTACTCAGTGTATGTCACAAAACATCTTTCATCATCACTTTCACACTACATGGCCCCGAAACTACTTTCATCATCACGTTCGCACTACATGGCCCCGAATCTACTTCCATCATCACTTTCACACTATATGGCCCCGAAATTACTTTCATCATCACTTTCACACTACCTGGCCCAGAAACTACTTTCATCATCACTTTCGCACTGTAAGGCACAAACAGCTTTCGTCATCTTTTTATAATGTTTGACACGTACGAAATTCATCATCAATTTCATATCGCGTAGCAAACAAGACACGTCATTATTTACAAACTGTATGTCACGAGCACTACTTTCGTCATAATTTCATATCTCGTAGCAAACAAGACACGTCATTATTTTCAAACTGTATGCCACGAGCACTACTTTCGTCATAATTTTGAAAATATGTGTCACAGGTGTAAGTTTTATTGTCACTTTCATTCTGCATGGCACAAACACTATGTCGTCATCAAAATGAAACGATTTGTGTTTTTAATATTATATATTAAATATAATATTAAAATGCGACTTCTCGTCATCACCTTCATACTGCATAACTTACGACTTTCGTCATAACTTTCATCATGCATGACATGATATTCGTCATCACTTTCGAACTGCATGACACACGACTTTCGTCAACACTTTAAAATATATGGCACTCGCAAAATGTTTATATATCTTTATTATGTTGATTGTACAAGTAGTACGCCACATTTGATTTCATGTCCTACATGTAGTCGCCTGAATTTTGAAAGTTTGCATTGATATAGGATAAGATTATGAGATGTACACCTTGTTCATACACTATCAATTGAGGGTAATTCTGGTTAATTGTTCATACACTATCTATTGAGGGTAATTGTGGTTAATTGTTCATACACTATCTATTGAGGGTAATTGTGGTTAATTGTTCATACACTATCAATTGAGGGTAATTCTGGTTAATTGTTCATACACTATCTATTGAGGGTAATTCTGGTTAATTGTTCATACACTATCTATTGAGCGTAATTCTGGTTAATTGTTCAACTTCAAATTTTAATAGACTGTTTTAAGCTTACATTTAATTGTACGTAAATTAAAAGTGTATCAAAATGACAAGTTAAAATAACAGATTTCAATAAATGTAATTTTGTTTAATTGATTTTCGTTTAAAGTTACTGGTTCAATGTCTTGAGTACGTCACATATTAGTCCATTTAAAGTTACTGGTTCCATGTCCTGTGTACGTCTCTTACAACATGACGTCACATAAAAGACCTTTTACTGTACATATATTACCAAATCTTAAAGAGACGTCTTAATGCTGTTGGTAAGTCCCTCTGTCCTCAGGTCAAACCATATCAACATCTTCGCAATTGGTAAGCAGTAGAATGTGTACGTTGACTTTGTGTATCAAGAAATAATCTACTTTATTTACTGGGAGAAAAGTATATTGATACATGTATTCAATTCAAGAAACAATCTGCTATATTTGCTGAGCGGAAAGTGTGTAGATACATATATTCAAATAAACTGGACATAATATAATTATTAAACATAGAGCTAAATGACTGGGCGACAATATTCACTGAAATTTGAAAGTGCCAACAGTGACCAGTGACAATTATTTACACGAACGGAATGTTGTAAATATTTTAATGGGCCAATATAGTTAAAAGCAACTATTTTAGCGAGCAAAATTTATTAAAAGCTTCCATTAAAAGTTTTAATGAGGAATAATGTCTTCTTTAGTGGGTAGATGAATATCAAATTAAATCCGTTTACTGCAGTGCTCTCAAAAGAGAAGGTTGTATTTCATCAAAGTGGAGTGAATTTTGAAAAGGCTGAAAATTGGAAAAACACTGAAAAGTTATATTAGAGATAACTAATGAATGACACAATACTAAAAGTGATATTAGAGATAACTAATGAATGACAATGCTAAAAGTGATATTAGAGATAACTAATGAATGACAATGCTAAAAGTGATATTAGAGATAACTAATGAATGACAATGCTAAAAGTGATATTAGAGATAACTAATGAATGACACAATACTAAAAGTGATATTAGAGATAACTAATGAATGACACAATACTAAAAGTGATATTAGAGATAACTAATGAATGACTCAATGCTAAATGTGATATTAGAGATAACTAATGAATGACCCATTGCTAAGTGTGATATTAGAGATAACTAATGAATGACTCAATGCTAAAAGTGATATTAGAGATAACTAATGAATGACTCAATGCTAAATGTGATATTAAAGATAACTATTGAATGACCCAATGCTAAGTGTGATATTAGAGATAACTAATGAATGACTCAATGCTAAAAGTGATATTAGAGATAACTAATGAATGACTCAATGCTAAATGTGATATTAAAGATAACTATTGAATGACTCAATGCTAAAAGTGATATTAGAGATAATTATCTCTAATATAATAATATGACTCAATGCTAAAAGTGTTAATGAAGAATAATTATAATACCACAGACTCCAAACTCAACTTGATTCAAAAACTCCAGCCAACACTTATCGCATTACAAAAACAAATCAGTAAACATTTCAAATGACAGTTGATGTCACTTGTCATGCAACATATTTGAGCTCTGTCTAACTTCGTAACAGTCTGATGATGAAATTCAAGTAATATTCCAAGTGTGCAGCAATATACTTGGAAAATGTACTGGATCATAAAACACCCCATAAGCAAGCAACTCACCTCAATACAAGGTAAAATGAAGATAACAAGAATGAAAAATGTTAAAATTCATTCAGAAACAATCAAAACAATAATACTTAAATAAATTGTCTGTTTTTATATACGTTTCTATGTGAGCAAACATTTTTCAGGAGATGAAGAAAGTGTACATCTACAGTAAAGGTGAGATTACCCGTTGCTCTGGAGCCATCAGAGCACACAAACTTTGTTCTCAACGTCACTCTTTTCCACTTGAATGAAGTAATTGAACAGTGACACAAGGATCTCTTTTAAAGTCATTGTTACCGATATATCATAGACTTGACTGATGTAATTGAACACAGTGAAACAAGGATCTCTTTTTAAGTCACTGTTACTAATATATCATAGACTTGCATGAAATAATTGAACATATAAGACAAGAATCTCTTTTTAAGCTATTGCTACCAATATATCATAAACAGGAAACAGGTGTACAACTAAAGCAACATCATTTTTGAATAGAAATTAGATTTAAAATATATATTTATACAAGACGCTGAAATTGATTCTTTCGGTAGCTTCTAAGTTCACTGTCTTAGGTGGCCATTCCTGACTTAAATCGCAATTTGAATCGTAAACGTGTTGTCTGATTATTTTAAATATTATTTTACACAATTCGTTTTCTTTGCTCGAATAGCTGGCATACATTTCCTAGATTAAAAATATTGACTGTTTCAAAGACGATATTACATATCCGAGACATTCTGACCTCAAACACGTCCGGGGTCGAGTGCTCGCAATCTTTGGGTTCTTTTTGACATCATGCAAATCCAGAACCGAGTGTTTACAATCTGTGATTAATGTTGACGCTATAAACCTCCAGCATCAAGTACTTGCCTTCTATTATGACGTCATAAACGTCAAGAATCGAGCGCTTGCCATCTTAATATTAATTATGACGTCATAAACGTCAAGCATCGAACGCTCGCCATCATTATATTAATTATGACGTCATAAACGACAAGCGCTCGCCATCTTTATATTAATTCTGACGTCTTAAACGTCAAGCTTTCGCCAATATTAGATTGTTATTCTCTTGCAGCTTCCATCCATAAATCTTTACCTAATCTTGTCCGTTCCCCGTCACTTACAACTGATTTCTTAGAACATCACTGGGTCTAGAGCTGGGACACCGGGACACATGATCGCATATAAGGAATCTGTAAAGTCTTGCATCACAAAACACAACCAGTCCACACACTCTTGGTGTTTCTTCTTTCTTGGTGTAGAGGAAATGGATCTTCAAACTATGTCCATATTAAAAAAAAAAAAAATACTTGAAGAGCTATAGAAATATTTTATTTATTATGTTTTGAATGGGTAACTAGGTCACCAATATTGCCTTCAGCGGGTGGTTGTATCAACAAGAGCTTGTGTTACAGACTACATCTCTCGTCCAAGGACTTGCTTCCCGTGAGCTACATCTGGACAGGTCATACACTGACGTGCGTGATCTAGATTCCGAGTCGAATGTAGCGGTGACCACGTGCGTGGAGCGGGTCCAGGAGCGAGAGATACGGTGGTCTTGTTTTGCACACAGGCGACCCGAGAACGCTAGATAGATCCATGGGTTCGTGCAACTGTTCAGTGATGCGAGGAGAGCAGTAATGGCGAAAACCGGACCTGTACATGAAATAACATTTGAAATTTAATATTAAGGAAAGCGGTATACTTCTGTATGTTATCGTTATCAGAACAAGACGCCATTTAGTTAAAAGTGACGTACGTGTCTGTTACTACAAACAACTGCTACAATACATACTCTCAATCATGAACTTAAACTGGTTGTTATTCAGTAAGGTTATCTTACTTACATATCCAAACTGCCATTGTATTTATATGTCATGAACTTAAACTGGTTGTTATTCAGTAAGGTTATCTTACTTACATATCCAAACTGCCATTGTATTTATATGTCATGAACTTAAAATGGTTGTTATTCAGTAAGGTTATCTTACTTACAGCCCCAAACTGCTATTGTATTTATATGTCTTAAACTTAAAATGGTTGTTATTCAGAAAGGTTACCTTACTTATAGCCCCATATAGTATTAATATGTCATGAACTTAAACTGGTTATTAACCAATAACTGTATATGAATTACAACCAACAAATGACATTATATTTGCTATAAATCATGAACTTAAACTGGTTATTAACCAATAACTGTATATGAATTACAACCAACAAATGACATTATATTTGCTATAAATCATGAACTTAAACTGGTTATTAACCAATAACTGTATATGAATTACAACCAACAAATGACATTATATTTGCTATAAATCATGAACTTAAACTGGTTATTAACCAATAACTGTATATGAATTACAACCAACAAATGACATTGTATTTTCAGGAAGGACTATTGCGACAGCAGCTAAACAAGGTTATGTAAAACTATCTCTAATAACTCCATACCTGTTCTCTCATAAAACTATAATGTGATAGGTATTGACTATTGTTGAATTGTATTTTTTAAGATATAAACTGCATTAAATGTAGAAATTATTCGAACGTAGTTTCTTTGAAATAGCGATGTCAAGTAATCTATTTCATTGAAATAGCGATGTCAAGTAATCTATTTCATTGAAATAGCGATGTCAAGTAATCTATTTAATTGAAATAGCGATGTCAAGTAATCTATTTCATTGTGTTTGTCAATCATATGTGTACATGATTGTTGATTTAATAAATTTATTGTAAAATGTATTGGCTTTCTTATGCATATTGATAATCTTATGTTGGAGAAGAAAGTGGGTGACTTCACACTTCTTGTCTTTTACAAATGTCTTCACAGTTCTGATCTCTTACATGTATTCTTCACGGTTCTGATCTCTTACATGTGTTCTTCACAGTTATGATCTCTTACATGTGTCTTCACACTTCTGATTTCTTACATGTGTCTTCACACTTCTAGTCTCTTACAATTGTCTCCACACTTCCATTCTCTTATATGTATCTTCCGGTCTCAATCAAGTCTCTAAAAACACAACACTTCCAGTCTCAATCAAGTCTCTAAAAACACAACACTTCCGGTCTCAGTCAAGTCTTTAAAAACATTTCCGATATCCTAAGAGCACTTTCAACAGGTCCAGTTATTAATATTTTTCACTACTTGCGGTCTCTTACAATTGCTTCTAAACTTCCGGTCACTTAATTACTGCTTTCGGTCAATTAACAAACAGTGCTGTCTAATCTGGACTATATACTCTGACAGTTTTACAATATTTCTTTTATTGTTTAACCCATTAGATGAGTTTAACTCCTGAATATTTCATTTATTGTTTAACACATTATATGAGTTTAGCTCCTGAATATTTCTTTTATTGTTTAACCCATTAGATGAGTTTAACTCCTGAATATTTTTTTTATTGTTTAACCCATTAGATGAGTTTAACTCCTGAATATTTCTTTTATTGTTTAACCCATTAGATAAGTTTAACTCCTGAATATCTTCATTTGCCTTTAAAGTTATTCAAACAATTCTAAACAGCGAACGTCGCCATAAAATTTCTCCCCTTCAAAAGTTTATGGGCTGGTCAAAAAATATGCGCACACCGGCCAACTTAATAATCTGATTCCAAGCAATGAGAATAATGACAGCAATATATAGTGCTTTCCTTAACTTCATGGACTGATCAAAATATGGTGCTTACCATCAAATTTAATGGATTGGTCCCAGGCCGTGAGCATGTTGACAAGAAAGTATGGCGCCCAACACAACAGGTAGCAGAGTACTACTGTCAAAGTCAGTTTAACAGTTTTCATCTTCGACTTGGACACTCCTCGCTGGTGCCCACGTGGTTTAGTGGCGCTGGAGATAAGTGACTTCAGCGTGTGGTCATCGTCACGACTCGCTTGGTCGTTGACGTCACAGGATGTAAATCGAGAGTTGAGTGCGTGACTTGCATGATGAGTTCCCGATGTAGATCTAGAGTTTAAAACAGGAGGTAACATTGCTTTCTTAAAACAGATATTACATGGATTTATGTAGATCTAGAGTTTAAAACAAGCGGTAACATTGCTTTCTTAAAACATATATTACGTGGATTTATGTAGATCTAGAGTTTAAAACAAGCGGTAACATTGCTTTTTTAAAACATATATTACGTGGATTTATGTAGATCTAGAGTTCAAACCAAGAGGTAATGTTGCTTTCTTTAAACATATATTGCATAGATTTATGTAGATCTATAATTCCAAAAAAGGCGATTACCTTGATTTTTTAAAACATATTACCAGGATTTAATAAAAGTAATACTGCTTCTGTTATCATTAACGAGTAGATAACACACACACACACACACACACACACACACACACACACACACACACACACACACACATATTATATGTGCGCGCTCGCACAGGGTTTCACCATTAACTTAAATGTTAGAGAACAAGATGTTGCTAATGATTTCTGTAACCGTTTGGGTGACATGTTTGTAAACTTTAAAAAGCGCGGGTACCTACCTGAACGAGATTCGCCAAAGGAAACGTCTGCTCTCCGAACACCGCCCCGGCCCCGTCCAGTTCTTGTCTTGTTTCGAGTCTACGCTGACCCAAACCACATGACATATGCGACCATAGCAGAAGGCCAAGAGAACACATGGTACAGCGTATACGGACAGGAAAATCCAGGTCACGTACGCCTCCAGGCCCCAGTTGGGCTCAAAATACGCATAGCACTCGAAGTTTCCGCCCCCCATCTTGAGAAAAAAAATGACAGACGATATATATACTTCTATTATAGTTCAAGAAGTGTCCGCCCCCCCCCCCGCCATCTCCCAAATCTTAAACAATGACCTACAAAATTTCTTGTAATATAGGTCTTGAAATGCCCCTCCCTCCCTCCCCAGCAATTTTGACACAAATAAAATAATAATACCAAAATTATTCGTCCCACCCGACCTAGGTAAGAGCAATCGATAGAAATAGGTCTTGTAATAGAACACGCAAATGTCCCGCCCAACACTATTAGCAAAAGAAAACAGATAATATATGAAAACACTCCAATTTGACACCCTCCTACCCCACATTAAAACATTAAACACAAGACGGTAACGTTTTCACCTAGCTGTTGATTTTATGCAGTAAAACTTGACCCGCCCTCCTCCATCCCCAAATACACTGAAATACTGAGCAAAGACAATTATGATATATCGAACTTTGGCAAAGAAACATTGGTCATTCGTTACAAGGCTTTCTATACACATTTTCCTTAGCAACAACTTGTTGTCATTATTTATTACAAGGCTTTCTATACACATTTTCCTTAGCAACTATGTATTTGTACACCGCATTTCTTTGTTTTACTTAGTACTGTCTCGTTGTCGTTATTATTCAACCATGCATTTGCACACCGCATTTCTCTGTTCCGTCTCGTTGTCGTTATTATTCAACCATGCATTTGCACACCGCATTTCTCTGTTCCGTCTCGATGTCGTTATTATTCAACCATGCATTTGCACACCGCATTTCTCTGTTCCGTCTCGTTGTCGTTATTATTCAACCATGCATTTGCACACCGCATTTCTCTGTTCCGTCTCGTTGTCGTTATTATTCAACCATGCATTTGCACACCGCATTTCTCTGTTCCGTCTCGTTGTCGTTGGAAGTCCAAAGTCTAATGTTTTCACTTCATCTATATCAATGTATGACGCCAACGTCATCTAGTTGATGGTTATGATTATTATTAACTAATTAATGATTCATAACATATTAGAAGTGATGAGAATCTTAATTTATGTTATTAATAATTCTCCAGCAGACACCACTTATCAATTACTTGGCAAATAGGTGGGAGCTGTAAACGCTTTTTTCTCTTCCACAACATTAAAGACAAACATTTACCATCACAAAATAATTTTATAGATGGAAAACTTCTTACTAAAGGAGAAGACAAATCTCTTTAATCTATATTTAGTGAGCCCCCATCCATCTATTTTCGTCTCCAACATAAAGTTATCAATATGCATAAGAAGGTCAATAAATATAACAACAAATTTATTAAATCATCAATCAAATATACATAACAAATACAATGAAAAAGATTATTTAAATCAACATTTCCACAAAATCACATCTGAATAATTGTCATACCTATACAATCTTATATCCTAAAACAGAATTCAGCAGTTAAGTGTCAATACAAATCACAGGATAGTTCTCATCAGAGAACAGAAATGGAATTATTAGAGATAAGGAATAATCATTTGTAATCTTGTCCAGTAACATCCTTGTACCAGAAATTCCATGATGTAGTCAGCATTCTTTGCCACCATACATCGCATCTACTATAGTCATAACAGTTTATAATCAGTAAAGCAGGAGACTCATGGAAAGGTCGCTTATTCACTGTAAAATATAATCAGGGAACAAATACTAAGTTTTAAGTTTATTCTCTTAACTCCATTCTCTCTTAAATTCAAGTCTCAACTTAAGTTTCTTGTAGCAGGATTTATTAGCTGGATACAGGCAAACAGCATATACGTTTTATGAATGCAATTCACTAGAGACAATATCAGTGTTTAGCATTTTATATACAAGCATCTTAAGTCAAACATTTGTAGAATGAATAGCCTACTCACATAATATATCTTTATGTAAAACACAAGTATAACGTATCAATAGCAAAATGCACAAAATATTTCTAAGTGTATTTTCTCTCAATAAGTCAGTTAACTCACCATTAAGCAAATGACCGCCTTTCATAACCAGACTTCTTGCCACTCCAGATTCATGTGATTAGACTTCTCTAGAACAGATAAACCTTTTATCTTAGCCATTGGCTGGTCTCATTCTTGTAAATTTTAACCATTGGATAATAAAAACTCTCTTCCAGTTGAAAGTGGTTTGGATTGCATCAGCAATTTCTAGCATATTCTCAACTCGAGTTGTTTACTCCAACTCTGACACAAACAAATGCACCATCATACATCATCATGAGTTCCCAAGGTCAGGGCAGTTCTAGAATTTAACAATTTATATAACAAGTCTAGCAATAGGGATAAGCAAATTTTCTCCACCACACAGTGATTAGTTTTGATTGTTCCGTCCCATTGTATCAATGATTGCTTCTGGTTGATGCACATGAACTCTTAGCTCTTTGAGTCAATTAATTATTTTTCAGAGACATCGAGAAACAATATGATGATTATTCCGATGGACTTTTAGTTTCCCACTTCTCAGTTAAGCAACAATATCAATCGTGATTTTCTTATTTTAACAAAATAAAATTTAATAACATAACTCGCTAGGTATCTAATAGAACGAACACAATGCATTCTCTAGGCACACTGATTCAAGCTACATCGCCAAAATATTCTAGATTATCAAACTACCCATCCCCATTGAAGACAAACTGTGACTAGTATAAAAAGTGTATACGACAATGTCATGACTGCTACGACAACTTACATCAACCAGTTTGAAAATGACGAACTGAGGGATGGAGAACACGACCGACAACCCCCACGCCAGAAGTATCATAAGGTGCACGCGCTTTGGAGACAAAGTCTGGCTGGTCAGCGGGTGACAGATGGACACATACCGGTCCACTGCCGCCATCAGTAAAACGTATGAAGACGCGTACATTGCCACCACATTCACCTGCAAAGTAAGCAAATCTGTATGACGTCATCGTACAAGAGCATACTAAATCATAACCGACAGTATACAGCCGTCATTTGTTGCTTCCCTTTAAATTTACTCTCTATCATAAACACGTCATTTTAATTGTAATTTTATCATAAACACGTCATTTAACGTAGCAGTTGAACATGCAGGAACGTTTAAGTTTATCATAAAAACGTCATTTAACGTAGCACTTGAACGTGAAGGAACGTTTAAGTTTATCATAAAAACGTCATTTAACGTAGCACTTGAACGTGAAGAAACGTTTAAGTATATGAAAGTTAGCATTTTTTTATATTTTACGATACATAACACGAACTTTGAAAATAATGTAAAGCTTACTATTCCTGTGTATGGCAGTTACTCTTCTCGTTTTTTAACACAACCTTAACAAGCTTACTTATTAAACACAACCTTAACAAGCTTACTTATTTAACACAACCTTAACAAGCTTACTTATTTAACACAACCTTAACAAGCTTACTTATTTAACACAACCTTAACAAGCTTACTTATTTAACACAACCTTAACAAGCTTACTTATTTAACACAACCTTAACAAGCTTACTTATTTAACACAACCTTAACAAGCTTACTTATTTAACACAACTTTAACAAGCTTACTTATTTAACAAAACCTTAACAAGCTTACTTATTTAACACAACCTTAACACGCTGTTCTACTGTGGGATACTTACTTAAAATCACGTTATAATGTGTCAGTAATCGGTTATTTATCATTGTAAGCTGTCAATGTAGGTAGGGTGCCTTTCAAAAGTGTTATTTTATTATCGGCGTCTAGATTACTATATATACGTAATATTCATTTCGAACGAATCATAAAACCGATAATGTGCATTTTGAACGAATAATAAAACCTATATACATAATATTCATTTCGAATAAGACCTAAAGCCGATATATATATATATATAATATTAATTTCGAGTAAACCACAGAGACGAGACAATACTCATATACACTTTTTGAGTCTATTCAGTCTTGCAGTATCGCCTTGAGGTAGTTAAAATAATTATATGCGCTATAATTATATGTACATTCATTTAATAACGTATAAAGAAATATATATAAAATATAGCGTTTTGTATTGCATCAAGCTTTAATTGCTTTTTATATTGCATCAACTTTTCCTGATGTCTAAAGTCACCTGAATGGGCAGTATGTGTAAACTATTATTTTATTATTTTCGCAATCTTTATAAATTATCCGCCATGTATACTTATAAGAGAGATAAGAAAAATCAGCTAATACGTGTAGCAGTTGGCAGAGACTGAATTTGACATGGAATAAATGGAATACTTTACAATATTGCTTATTACGGACGTGTCTCTGTGACGTGTGTTAATCCGACTTCAAAAGTGCCGCTTAATAGTAATTAGTGGCAGTGTGCAGGCGTGTATTATTTTCGTGTGCCGGTGGTTTGTGGTTTTGTAATTGGTTCATTTTTGTGTATCGGATTGAAGTATTTGATCCAGAACTTGCTACAGTTCTGTGTGTGTGTGTGTGTTTGTGTGTCTGTGTGTGTGTCTGTGTGTGTGTGCTTTGACATAGACATAACTAATCTGTTGGCTTACGGAGTGGGGGTGGGGGTGATATATTTTTATAATTATGTTTTTCTTTTTAATAACTTTTTCTTTTTTAAATAACTTTCCATTAATAATATGTAGCATTGTTTAAGTGTATGGTCAAAATTGCAGTTAAGGTCAGTATGACCCAGTCCAGCAACGTAGTCTTCATTGTGAGGGAAGTATTGAAATGGAAAATAACGACCTTTCTATGGCAAATCTTTCCTTTCATTTTCAGGATCAGTATTTTGTAACTGCCTATGTTCTGGTTCTGGCTCGAATTAATGGTTGCAATTAGAATTGATATACAGGGCACTCCAGACACCGAATAACTCATGACGACAGTAGGAAAATGCCAGACCGTGATATCCACTAGAAAGCCTGTATACAAGTCTAAATAAAAATGTGATCAGCGGTTAATTCTCAGATGGGAAAGGTGAGGACAATCACGGTCCCCGGAGATCCTTAAACATATCTAACTGAACAATCATCGCTTTTAACAAATATGTCTTTCTTGGCATTCCCGAAAAGTTCAAAGTATAAATCTTTCTTTCACTTCTCCCCCACCTCCCATGCGGGCATGATTGATACTACTGCATTTTGAAATACATTTTCTTCGTACATGGAAAGTATAATTGCTTGTATATATAACAATTATTATTTGCTTGTATATATAACAATTATTATTTGCTTGTATATATAACAATTATTATTTGCTTGTATATATAACAATTATTATTTGCTTGTATATATAACAATTATTATTTGCTTGTATATATAACAATTATTATTTGCTTGTATATATAACAATCATTATTTGCTTGTATATATAACAATCATTATTTGCTTGTACTATCTCTCTCGCTCTCTCTCTATCTGTGACAAAGTAAATTTGCCCCTCCCTAATTTTAAGTAGAATTGTTATTTAAGTTGCTAAGTTGTCAGTGACCCGACCTTGGGCACTCCTTATGGTGTTACTTTGAAAGTATCTGAATTTGAAGTAAACAGCCTAAGGGAAGAATATTCTATGTTTGCCGACCTAGTGGAAACTGAGTGAGCGGTTTGTTTTATTATCCAATGATTATGGTGATGAGAACGAGACTAGCCAATGGGCTGTGTTTAAAGAGTTTACTTGCAGTAGAGAATTTTGCTGTCTATTCACTTTTGAATTTAAAGACATAAAGAGAAGTCCGGCTCTGAAGGAAGTCGTTAGCTTGAGTGGTGAGTTTAAGCTGACTGATTAAGAGAGAGTGGACTTGGAAACATTTCATACATTTTTCTATTGATATGTTATATTTGTGTTATACAAAGATGTACTATGTAAGTTGATTTATTTACTACAATTGTTTGAACTAAGATGCGGCCATGTGGTATATTAATATGTGACATTGTTTGATACAGTGTATTATTGTACCATGTGTGCATGGGGATAATAACTTCTAATAACTACTGTTGCAGGAGACTAAGTTTTGAGCATAGATGTGAAATAGAATGGAGTTCTATTGTGATGAATAAGAAACTTAAGCCCAGTGATTGTGATTGTGTTCTGCTCAAGAAACTGACAGCAAGAGAGTGCCAGGTCGGTTGAGAGTAACAACGCGTCAGTGTTTTCTTGCAGGAGGCAGGAAAACATGCTGAGCGCAGACATTTTGACACTGTGACGTGATTGAAAATGCTAGTGAAAAGACTGTGGAAGCTGTACGTAATCCAAGTTATGTGAAGTTTATAATAACCTATTCCAATAACTCCATTTCTATTCTCTGATAGGACTAATCTGCAATTTGTATTGATGCTATTGTTGGACTATAATTAGATAATTAGCTGTAATAATAATAATATTATTATTATTATTATTATTATTATAATATATATATATATATATATATAGAGAGAGAGAGAGAGAGAGAGAGAGAGAGAGAGAGAGAGAGAGAGAGAGTAATTACCCAAACAAAGGTTCATGGAGTATTGATGTCAAATTATCTGTTTCATTGTAACTGTAATTTGTACAGTTGATTTAAAAAAAAAAATAATTTATTGTTAAATTTATTGACCGTCTTATGCATACTGATATTGATATTCTTATTTTGGAGAAATAATTGGATTGGGGTTCACTAAATATAGATTAAAGACGGATTTGTCTTCTCCTTAGTAAGAAGTTTTCCACCTGCAGAAAACCTTATGTGACAGTAAATGTTGTTTTATGTGTTATGGAACTGTGAAAACGTTTACAACTCTAAAATATCCGCCAAGTGAGAGACGAGTTGTGTCTGTTGGTGGATCATTAATAAAATAAAATTAATATTCTCTTGAAATTGAAATTAATTATGAAAGATTAATTGATAATAATTAATCTTCATTAACTAAGTGAATCACGTGTCACATTATCTATCTATCTATCTATCTAGTAGTCACATCGTACGTAAATACTAATCATGAGTTCGAGAATGTGCATTGTGGACTTGATCATTCAATTCCTTTTCGCCATTGTTATTTGAGCAAGATGTAGAAAATGGTCTATCACTGTTTCTCCCCTCCCACCGTTACTATTAAAGTAATTATGTCCCCTTTAGCACTGAGTGAATCTTGACTTCGCCCACATGCTGTCAGTTCAACATTGCTCACGTGTAGTTGTCAGTAGCGACGTCCAGAGTGAAGGGCGGACCTAGAGACACCATTGTATGTACTCCAGGCACTTTCTTTTTACTAGGGCAAGACTAACCTCTTAGTAAACATAGTTTCGCAATAAACACACACACAGACACACAGACATTATGTATATATGTCAATGTACTTTTAGGGGTTTTGAAAAGAAACTTTAGAATAAGTCGAGATAATTATATCTATGTTGTAAATTACTGGGGTATAATTGGTAAATGTATATAGCAGTGGGTAAATGTGAAGGTCACCAAGGACTTATGCACTGAAAGATGCGGGTATACGTGAAAAATCTCAATTTGCCTCACCTGTCTTTGTGCCCGAGAGATGTGTTGCATTCGTTAGCGAAACAGAAGGGTCGGGCCACCCTTTAAATGTGGTAATGTATCTACTTTACCAAAAAATATTTTAATTATTTTTGGAACTGAAATATTTCGTTAGTTGCTATCGCTTGAACTAATTTCATGTAAATATGTTTTGTGTCTAGGAATATTTGTGTTAGTTTTGGAACAGAAACATTTTGTTTGATGCTTTCACTTGAACTAATTGTACGTAAAATGTTGATATATTAATTGGTTTATTAAACTCTAGACTCTAGATAATGTACACTTTTCTCTTAAGCTTTGTTGCATGCGCGGTAAAAACAATATAAATCCCTAAATTTTTTACATGTAATAATAAAATCAAGTAGAATATTTGAACCGCTAATTCTAATATTCCATATATGATAAATATTTTAATAAGACACTGCTTGTGTTACAACGCCACCCTAGTTATTATTAGTCTTATTCAGCCTCTTTACACGACTTTCTGGTTCGACTGTCGGTTGTGATCCAAGGTCTCAGAATCTTACCAAGATTCTGTGAGATCCAAGGTTTTACGGAGGATGTGGGCACTTCCGAGGAGTGCTGCTTCGAGTAGTGGAGCGAGTCTGTGATTTCCAGGGAGTTTATTCAGGTAGCCTTCCAATTCAGATGTTATGTTCCCCAAGGCTCCTATCACTATATGTATCACTTCTGTTTTTAATCATCCACCAGCAGACACTACTCGTCTCTCTCAATTGTCGGATATTTTGGCGCTGTTAACGAATTCTCTCTTCCATAACGTAAAACATGTACAGTCATATAATGTTCCCGTGAGTGGAAAACATGAAATATACATATGACAATTACAATGAAATATATTACTAGACATCAATATTTCATGGATAATTTTACATTACACCCTCTCTCTACTTATATGTAAATAAAATTACAGTTCAACAACAGAGTCAATACAAATCGCAGGTTAGTCTTATCAGAGAATAGAAATGGAGATATTAGAGATAATTATAATTTATTGTAATGTTTTACATGACATGGATTAAGCACTGCTTCAACAATCTTTCACTGGTCTTTGCAACAATGTAACAATGTCCATTCTTTCAAGCAGAACACAATGATTACAGTAATTCTAGCAACTTCAGTATACTAGAATTCTCCAAAGTGTCCAGCATATATATCAAGGGTGTGTAGAATACTTCCTCATGCTTACACACACCACAACAGTCATCCCCATGCCTTCCTGGTCACATGACTGGTGAACATGTGAAGGGTATCTGGAACTTAAAACATGAAACTTAAAACTCAAACTCAAAGCTTGAAGCCCAACATCAAAAGGCAACTTGTTCACTGCAAAATAGAATCAAGGAGCAAACCTAAGTTTATCACAACATAAGTCCGTTCTCTCTCACATCAAATGTTTCCTCTAAAGTGCGTGGCTGCATGGCCATGCAGGTCATTAGAAAGTGCTGTTCATCAGTTTGAAAATTCTACGCCAAAGTTTTGGTAGCAAGCTCAAACAACCACAGTTTCACTCACACAGGAAAATGTTCTGCGCATGAAGGGAAAGGTTCCACACACAGAGGCAAAGTTCTGCACACAGGGGAAAAATATTAGAGGGAATGTTGCTCACATCCCATTCTCAACTTACAGTCTCCTGCAACAGTATTTATTAACCCAACACACACACACATAGTAAAATAAATAGGGCATATCAAACAATGTCAAGTGTCAGCAGACCGCATGTGTGCAGCTTAGTTCAAACATTTGTAGAAATAAAAGTCACTCTACATAAACGCAGGTATATCATATCAATAGTGATAATGCCTGAAATATTTTAAAGTCCATTTTCTTTCAATTAGTCAGTTTTAGCTCACCATCAAGCTAACTTTCAAAGTTTGACTTTCTTTTTCCACACCAAATTCAAAAGTGATTAGAGAACAGATTTTTCTACAGCTGGAGAACTGAAACTCACCCATTGGTTAGTCCCATTCTCGTAAACTATGATCATTGGATAATGGAAAACATAGAATATGTAGAATATTCTTGCCTCTAGCTGTTTACTTCAACTCAGACACTTTTAAAAATAACACCACAAGGAGTGCCGAAGGTCAGATTACTCTGACAATTTAACAATTTATATAAGAATGTAAATTAAAAATAGGGAGGGACAAATTTATTCTATCACAGAAATCATTTGGAAGTCCGTTATACGAGTAAGTAGTATATATTAATTTTATTAAATAGATTAGTTAGAGATTCTGATATTGTTTATTAATTAGATTAGTTAGATATTTTTATATTGTTTATTAATTAGATAAGTTAGATATTCTGATATTGTTTATTAATCATAATTTTTACGTGTGCGAATGCTAAAATATGTATTCTTTTACAGAGATGCACTTGACATTAGAGAGGGTTATTTTTAGCAACATGACACGATCTGTAAGTCACGTGCGTAAACGCCATTTTTCTTTCGTAATTGTAGAATTTATTATTTGATAGCAATTATAATTTTGAGTATGATGTACTTCTTTATTCACACTTAAGTGAAGTGTGTAAATTGGAAAACATTATTTGTGAGTTTGTAATGATACATTATTCTTTTGACTATTTTGAAATGTCAGTATATTAATTTATTGTCTTTGTATAGCAACTGGTAACATTACAATTTAGAACATACAGAGAATTCTTTAATTGTTGACTTGGCAATTTTGCTAACATTTATTGATTTAATACAACAATGTTATGGAATTGTATTAAAATTATTATTGATTTATGTATAGTGACATTGTATTGAGATTATTATTGATTTGTGGATAGTAACATTGTAAGGGACCACTTCATAAATTCCCACTACCACCACTGCATAATGCGTGTTCAGTTTCTATTTTATGTCTTGTGAATTAACAATCAGACTATTTGAACAAACTGTATAGTGGCAATAGTTGAGAATTGGGGAGATAATGCGTGTTCAGTTTCTATTTTATGTCTTGTGAATTAACAGTCAGACTGTTTGAACAAACTGCATAGTGGCAATAGTTGAAAAATTGGGAGATAATGCGTGTTCAGTTTCTATTTTATGTCTTGTGAATTAACAATCAAACTGTTTGAACAAACTGTATAGTGGCAATAGTTGAGAAATGGGGAGATAATGCTTGTTCAGTTTCTATTTCATGTCACATGTGAATATTATTTTTAGATATTCCAATTCTGAAATTGTTGTCATTCTTTCCATATCTTAGTTAATTCTTCGGATGACAGTAATGGGATTGCCTGGCAGCTTGCTGCATGTTGGATGAATTAATTTTATTTAATAAGAGGAGGAGATAATATCAACCAATACTAGAGGCAATGTTAACTAAATGGCTTATATTGCATTAAGTTGAATAACTGTCCTGTTGAGTTGCTGCAACAAGAATATAGTGAATGACGATAAAGACTAGGCTGTAGGGCTGTTAGTAGTGTTAATATTAAATATCTAAACCGGTGATCCCAATAAGTAATACTAAGACGAAGGCTGTAGGGCTGTTATTCTTAAATATCTAAACCGGTGATCCCAATAAGTAATACTAAGGCGAAGGCTGTAGGGCTGTTAGTAGTGTTATTCTTAAATATCTAAACCGGTGATCCCAATAAATAATACTAAGACGGGTCACAGGCAACAGCAATAATTAATATTTAGATAATTGCATTATTTAGTGAATTCCTATTCTGACAGTTAAAATGAATGATTTGTTTGGGGGAACGATAACTTACAAGCACGTATTATTTTTTTAATTCACCTTGAATCTGCATTTCTTTACTAATACTCTTTCTACTCCAAAAGAGAAGGTTTATTTCTTTGTGGAGAATTGAATTCCATGCACTTGAACTGTTGTACTTGTCTTTCCTTAAGAGGAAGATTTCATTTAACATTTCACCTATTGCCACATTGCGAAATATTTTTTTAATATTTAGTTTCATACTTACGTAACGCACAAAACGACAAATGACGTCATCTCCGTGGAATGTGTTAGTTATGTCCATTATGAGTTGCGGCAGGACTTGGAAAACAGCAACAAAGATGTCGGCCAAGCTCAGGTGCACTATGAACCATTGCATGCGCGTGAGCTTTTGTCTACGCATGCGCAGCACTCCCAAGACGAATATATTTCCAAAAAGCGCCATGTACAGAATGCTCGACAACACGGCAATTTCTACAACTGCCAGTGTTTCATCCCTATCGAAATAATTTTCTCGAGTCGAAGTGGAGTCACTGAAGTTGCTGCTGTTGTAGAGGTCCCATGGGGTGCTTTCGGTGAATGAGTGCGTGGGCGACACAAAATCTAACTGTGTCGTATTAATGGCCACGAACATGCCAGAGTCCAAGTGAGTCGTGTTGACAACCACATTCATGTCAGAGTTTAAGTGAGTCAAGTTGATAGTCATGTTCATATCAAAGCCTAGTTGGGTCGTAATAGCAGTCAAATTCATGTCAAAATCTAGTTGGGTCGTATTAGCAGCCAAATTCATGTCAAAGTCTAGTTGGGTCGTATTAGCACTCAAATTCTTATCAAAGACTGGATGGATCGTGTTATCAGTCAGTGACATATCCGATGACAACTTACAAAATGGACAGGATACCTCTAAACTACAACAACGAGATACAATATAAATGCCAGTTGAGAACACGAGGGGTAAAACTAATATTGTCAAAATGTAAATCTATCCTGTATTAACAGATTGCTTTCTATTTACAAACAGTTCTTATCAGAATGTAAATTGTAAAACTATCTTGTTGACCTTTGTTGCTTTTTCTAATCCCTTTTTCTCCTGCTTTGATTTTAAGAATTATAATTATATCCGGTACCTTTGCTCAGTAGTAATTTTAATTTATTGTTTTCTCTGTACAAAGGTACTTCTCTCGGGAATCAACAATTGTGTCTTTCACTTGTCCGTCACGCTTGATCACGCGCCAGTGAAGACCGAGTGGTGATGACGTTACATTGACTCCGTAATTCACGAGAACAGTGTGGTGGTTAGCGAAGTGCAACAATGTACCTGGACTGCAGGAGTACTATAAATATGATTGGACTGCAGGAGTACAATAAATATGATTGGACTGCAGGAGTACTATAAATATGATTGGACTGCAGGAGTACTATAAATATGATTAGACTGCAGGAGTACTATAAATATGATTGGACTGCAGGAGTACTTTAGGACTGCAGGAGTACTATAAACGTGGTTGGACTACAGGACTATTAAAATCGTACTTTGCTATAAACGTGGTGTTGTATTGTAGCAGTACTATAAAAGTAGCTGTACTGCAGGAGATTATAAATATAGTAGGACTGCAAAACACTAAACTTGAATGTACTATAAGAACACTCTAAACGTTGATGGACTGCAAGAAAACTAAACTTAAATGTGTTTCAAGAATACTTTAAATGCGACTGGACTGTAAGACGTGGAAAATGACGTGATGGATTGTAAGGTGTGAATAATAACTTGATGGTATGTAATACATAGATAATTATGTGGTGGGATGGAAGAAGTGGATAATAACGTGATAGACTGCAAGACGTGGATAATGACGTGATGGACTTCAAGATGTGGATAATGATGTGATGGACTGCAAGACGTGGATAAATATGTGATGGACCTCAACATGTGGCTAATAATGTGTTGGACTGGAAGACGAATATAATGACGTGATGGACTCCAAGACGAGGATAATGTCGTGATGGACTGCAAAACGTGGATCATTGCGTGATGGACTGCTAGACGTGCATAATACCGTGATGAACTGCAAGACGTGTGTAATGACTTTATGGATTCCAAGACGTATGTAATGACGTGATGGACTGCAAGACATGTGTAATGACGTGATGGACTTCAAGATGTGTGCAATGACGTGATAAACTGCAAGACGTGGGTAATGACGTGATGGACTTCAGGACGTGGATAATGAAGAATAGAGCTCAATATTTTCAAGAACAATCTGCAATAATAATAATTTCAATACATTTAGAACTTCAAGGAACAAAATTTCTCTGTGAACTAATGCTAAAGTAAGCATTTTCTGAAATGACGATATATTTCTAATGAATATAAGAACTAAAAGTCTAACACAATTTATAAATAACATGTGCATGCTTTCATACAATTATGAAATAAATTATTAGGTATGAAAGGAAATTGCTTACTATAATTGTCCTTACATACATACATGAAGACAATTTCACTGACGCAATTTCCTCGAATAGAGTAGACTTATGTAAAAAAAAATAATGAAAAGGGAGAATGTAATTACAACTTAAAGAGTATTACACACATGTACGCGAGTTCACTCTTCACTCTCTCACTCAGACACGCATACAGAATTACACACACTTTCTTATACACATGCACTCACATAGACACATAAATTGGAATGACAATAATTTTAGTACCACAGCAACAAACACATTTACAATTAAAACATGTTTAAATTTTGACGTGGACTATGGGTGGGACGAACCATGGTACGTCAAATATGGAAGGATGCGCGGAATAAAACATGTCTAGTAAAGATGGTGACAGTGGATCAAAATATATCAAGTAATAATGGTGACAGTGGATACAAAACACCTTTAGTAAAGATGGTGACAGTGGATACAAAACATCTCTAGTAAAGATGGTGACAGCGGATACAAAACGTTTCTGGTAATGATGGTGACAGTGGATACAAAGCATCTCTAGTAAGAATGGTGACAGTGGATCAAAACATATCAAGTAAAAATGGTGACAGTGGATACAAAACATCTCTAGTAAAGATAGTGACAGTCCTAGCTCTTCTTATTGCTTCCGTGTCTCATTGTTGCCAAACGGACTCTACGTCTGGAAAAAATTCAAACTTTACTGGTAGCAGCTCTTACATCATTTTACACGTACACATTTCAAATTAATGTTGAATAATATGATGTCATAAAATGTAAGGCAAACATGTAATTTTTTTAGCTCTTAAATAACACATTATTCTTAGGTAAATTCTAATTGTATGGATTCTACCTGGAGGACTGGGGGGTTGTACGGACGTAGCTCTTCCTGAGCAGAACTTTTTAAAGGCACTAAGTTCTCTATCGCCCTATCCGTTGATTAATGCATTTTATATACTGTGGTTCAAACATTTAATTCTCGGATTTGCACGTTAATGTTGACTAAGTAAAATCTGTGTTGTTTAGCAAGCAACTAATTTGAATTATGTTCTGAATTAGGCATTTATTGCTGGTGAGCCAGTAAACACAATGTGTTGCGTTTAATCACCACAGATTTTAGTACTATTGCAAACGATCCCACACAATGAAACAAAGAGACGTTTAATCACCACAGATTTTAGTACTATTGCAAACGATCCCACACAATGAAACAAAGAGAAGTTTAATGACCACAAATTTTAGAATGTTGCAAACGATCCTACACAATGAAACAAAGAGACGTTTAACGACTACATATAGAACCGTCGTTTCTAGACATAATGCGGCAATGTATGAAGAATAATTGCAGCATTACAACTTGTTCACAAAATTAAAATATGTGCATAGCAGTACAAAACGATTACAATACTACTAAATGTTCACATCAGTATAACATAGAAGTACAATACGATTACAATACTACTAAATGTTCACATCAGTATAACATAGAAGTACAATACGATTACAATACTACTAAATGTTCACATCAGTATAACATAGAAGTACAATACGATTACAATACTACTAAATGTTCACATCAATATAATATAGTAGTACAATACTACTACATGTTCACATCAATATAACATATCCATGACAATGCAAATTATCCGTGAGATCACATGTCCGCAATAGTACCATATGAACACAACATCGCATATCCAAAATATTACAACACAACAACTACCTCACAACATATTCAAAACATTACAACTCTATTACTACATTACAAAACAACAAAACATTACGTCATGATCAAAATATTACAACTTATGAACGACATTACAATATGATGATAACAGTTCATTAAAGGTCACGGGTGTGTTGCTCTCTCCTCTACGTGGGTGGGAGAGTTCCGAGATGCCAAATAAACAGATCTAAACATTACCGCAACATCTCGGAACTTGACACTTTAGCACATAACGTCCAATAGAAATGTAATAAAGAGAGTAATGTTCTCTTTGAAAATTGCATCTTACGACAAAATCAAGTAGACTTCGCTATTACAAAGACCGAAATACCCACCCACACCCTCTCTCATTCATGACGGACTTCCAAATAATTTAATTGTTTCTGCGACATTCAAATCATATTAATGTTGGTTTTTTTTTATATAAGAAGACATTATAAGTATGTTAAATTTAATGTTTTCTACTCATAATGCCATTCTAATTAAAAATTGTAAAATAATTACTTCTTTAAATGACGTTCTATTTTTAATTTAGTACGCAATGCTAATCATAACAAATTAATTAATGTTTCTAATCAAAACGTAATTCTAAGTGTGATAATGTTTTCTATAAAGACGTCATTATAATTGTGATAAATTAATAGAGCGCGTGATTACGAATATGTATCAGCGACACCTGTACAGGTCGATCACACTGTCAGAATGTATAACGTGTTAAGTTATATCGTGAGTGCAAGAGGCGTTCGACCAGCTCCATTGAAGAAAATATATTTTACACTATTCTCTTAATAGTGCTATCGAAAAGAAAATCTTTCGGCATTTAAATTTAATTTTAGCACTGTTTTCTATCAATTTGAAACAAAAATATATTCCTTTAGAAATGTTAACATTTTACTTGTAGTTATTTCGACTTAGAATTAGTAGTCTATTTAGCCACTTTATAATATATGTAGTCCACTGTAGTTATGTTGGACTTAGTCAACGTAGTCTAAATAGCTACGTTATGACCTATTTGTAATCCCATTGTAATGATGACATATGTGTAATCCCATTGTAATGATGACATATGTGTAATCCCATTGTAATGATGACCTACGTGTAAACCCATTGTAATGATGACCTAAATGCAAGCTGTATTTCGTACTGAGAATGTCATTAAGCGTACTGTGTAATTAAAAGCGCACTGAGTGTGTGGAAGTGTGGACTTAATAGTGATCGGGCTAGTGTTTGCATCAGAGTTGTTGTTGTTGTTGCTGCTATTGTTGTTGTTGTTGTTGTTGTTGTTGGTGGTGGTGGTGGTGTGTGTGTGTGTGTGTGTGTGTGTGTTTTCATTTGTATGATGTTTGTGTGTGTATGTTTTTGTGTGCGTGTGATACTTTGTGTATCCAACATTTTAAAGAATGAGTAAAGATATTTTGTATATCCAAAATGTTGAAGAAAGGTCTAATGAATAAAGATACTGTGTTTATCGAACATTTTGAAGAAAAATCTAACGAGTAACGATATTTTCTGTATTCAACATTTTCAAGAAAGGTCAAATGCGTAAAGATACTTTGTGTATCCAACATTTTGAACACTGATCTAATGAGTTAAGATATTTTGTGTGTGAAAGGTCTAATAAGATGTTCTTCCTTTTCCCAATGTTGCCTTAGTTAGTAAAATTTTCCTGCTGCCCTGGAACATTTGTCTTGCAACATTCCTGAAGTAGAAGCACGCGGCTTTGCAAGACAGAACTTGGTGCACGTGAAATCGAAACAAACATGAGCATCCTAGCGACTCTGGCATATCCGCAATGGCCACTGGAGAAGCTCGTTTACGATGATAATCATGCGTACCCGGAGACGTGCCGGGTCTCTCAAGAAGTTTCCTAAAGCATTTTGTCGGGGACCATTCGAGCTCCTTTCATCGGTCGACCCTTTCTCACAATTCGGTAACCGCTCGTCTCCAGTGCTTCTATAAACATGAGAGACGGTAAAGTGTTTATCGTCAAGTGTGCAAGGCAAAACCACCCCTATCCTTACTTCCTCCGATAGTTCGCTTTGGTTCACTTAGACTAATGAGGGTGTCCAATAAAAGCTTTTAACGACCTGACGTGCCTAAACTGCGTCTGTCCACAAAGACGAATGTGTGTGTGTGTGTGTGTGTGTGTGTGCGTGCGTGCGTGCGCACGTGCGTGTAGTGTGTGTATGTGCGCGGGCGGTGTACATTGCAGATTCTGTGACCGAATAACTTAACTTGTTGTTCTCTTAGAACAAATAAAAATGAAATAAAAACTGAGCCGAAGAAATTGGGTAGGATTGAATGGGATTAGGTTGGGATTGGGCGGTGTTGGATGGTGTTGGGTGGTGTTGGGTGGGCTGAAATGCATTTGTTTCTTGCTGCTTCTCCATTGGTTCCTACTGATGAAAGAAAACGCTCAATATGTCAGCGTGATCTTCACGACAGACTTACATTCTTTATTTATTTCGTTCATGAGCGTTTTCTGTCCATCGATGTGTTTGTCAGATCGCTTATATTTGTTTTGATTTATATTTCTCTTATCGGACACATTGGAGCTCCTTTGTTGTGTCTGAAATTGTTTCTTTTATTTTTTTATTTATTTATTTTTAACTGAAAACACTATACATGCATGCTTGCAGGTTAAATTAGTTCTTTCTTAGAGGGGTAGATATTAATCATTTTCACACGTTTAACAAGATTATGTCTCTTTAGGCTTTCTGACCACAAGTCATGACTTAAACACAACACGTGTAAAATAACGGGCAATAAGTAACATACTTTTATTTACATTTTCTTTCTATCTCCTCTCTTTTCTTCCTCAACAAGATTTTTTTCTCGACTGTAAACAATCAATTGACGTACTGAGAGCATTTAGTCAGCCTACTGATGTACTGAGAACATTTAGTCAGCCTACCGATGTACTGAGAGTATTTAGTCAGCTTACTGATGTACTGAGAATATTTAGTCAGCCTACTGATGTACTGAGAGCATTTAGTCAGCCTATTGATATACTTAGAGTAATTAGTCAGCCTACTGATGTATTGAGAGCATTTAGTCAGCCTATTGATATACTGAGAGTATTAGTTTTAGTCAGTCTAGATAATTAATGACTTTTATGTTGTCATTTTACTGACGTATTTGCAAAATATAGCCAGCCTACTGAATTATCGACATAATGTTGTCGGTCGGCAAATTTTAGCCAGTTTAATGAATTAATGTGAGATTGTTGTCAGTCTGCAAATGTAGTCATTCTAGCGATGTGTTGACAGAATTTAGCCAGTTTACCGAATTATTGTGATATTGTTGTCAGTCTGCAATTGTAACATGTCTAGCGATGTATTGGTAGAATGTATTCAGTGTACTTCTATAGTGACAGTAAGTTTACGGTTTTACTGATATAATTAAGCTCATCTAGTGATATACAACGAATATCTCAGACGTACAAAGGTATAATACATCAACTGATTCAATAATACTGTGTAGTCAGTCTCCAGACATACTGACTCAATAACACTGTGTAGTCAGTCTCCAGACATACTGACTCAATAACACTGTGTAGTCAGTCTCCAGACATACTGACTCAATAACACTGTGTAGTCAGTCTCCAGACATACTGACTCAATAACACTGTGTAGTCAGTCTCCAGACATACTGACTCAATAATACTATGTAGTCAGTCTCCAGACATACTGACAGAATGTAACTAGTCTAACTGTTACAACTTTATATCCGACACCGACCGTGATTATCCCAGGTGTAAGTCTTCACTAATAACGTCGACTAGAATCTTTTTGTGTTTGCTGGATTCACCATAACGTTGGCTAGAAATCAGTGTGTGTTCTTGATTATCCCAGGTGTAAGTCTTCACTAATAACGTCGACTAGAATTTTTTTGTGTTTGCTGGATTCACCATAACGTTGGCTAGAAATATGTGTGTAAGTCTTCACTAATAAAGTCGACTAGAATCTTTTTGTGTGTTTGCTGGATTCACCATAACGTTGGCTAGAAATATGTGTGTAAGTCTTCACTAATAAGGTCGGCTTGAATCTTTGTGCGTTTTTGCTGGATTCACCATAAGGTTGGTTATACATTTTTGTGCGTTCCTGCTGTAATCACCAAAAACGTTGACTAGAAATATTTGCGCGATTTTGCTAGATTGTTGGTGTTATTGTTTTTGGAAATATCACAGTTTTGCAATATTAATTTTGTTAATCAGTATCATTTGACTTTTCAACGGTATGTTCTAACGAGGTAATGAGCTAGTATCTCAAAGTACTTTCATAAATAAAATATTACCAAACATATTTAGGTCTTGGGTCTATAGCATAGATCTAAGAGCTAATTCGCTTCAAAGTATTAGTACCGTTATTATTAAAATATTTTTTAATAATGTATTCTTGCGAAAGAGTGTTTAAAAAAAGTGTACATGTATTTATTTGTGCGCAAATGGCGCATGTCTCAAGCACTTTTGGATAGTGCCTCATCTACGTCTAGTACATCATGCCTCATTTACTTTTGGATAGTGCCTCATCTACGTCCAGTACATCATGCCTCATCCAATTTTGGATAGCGCCTCATCCACATTTTGGATAGTGCTTCATCCACACTTTGGATAGTGCCTAACGAACTGTTGGTTCGTGTCTCATACCACTAAAGTCTTACGTTAAATATAATTAGTAAACTTTTGTAGATCTTTCATAGTTAGGACACTATAGGCTTTCATTCGACCTTCGTATTAACATTGTTTTAGGGCATTAGTCTGGTCAGCAGCGATTTTAATTCACCCTTGATATTAGCATTGGCAATGGTCGGCAGTCTGGATAATATCGGCCTTCATTTGATCTTAATATTAGCATTGGCAATGGTCGGCCGTGATTTACGAGTTGTTTAGTACGGAAGTCGGCCATTAGCCAGTGAGATATCAGTGTTGATTTGCGTCTAGTTTTCTCTTCACGGAACTGTTGATTAGAGTTAGAATGTTGTGGATTTGACTTGAGTTCAGTATTGATAAAGGTACAAGAAACGGTTTCTAGAAACTATCGCACAGCGCTGAGTTTAAATCACATATTCATCACTATATTTCCTCACGGTGTCTCAGCGCCGAGTTTAAATCACATATTCATCACTATATTTAGTTTAAAACACATATTCATCACTATATTTAGTTTAAATCACATATTCATCACTATATTTAGTTTAAATCACATATTCATCACTATATTTAGTTTAAATCACATATTCATCACTATATTTAGTTTAAATTACATATTCATCACTATATTTCCTTACGGTGTCTCCGTGCAGTGCATAATTATTTATTTAAGACACCATCTGTCCAACCAGTAGGGTTATATTAGCAAACCTATATCCTGCTATGTCAAGGTCACAAACCCCGTTACCCTGCCATATTTAAATCATACACATTTTACCCTACTATATCTAACACAAACCTTGACCTTGCTATATCTAAATTACACAAACTTGACCGCGGTGTCATTAATCCTAATGGTATACATATTTCATTAACGTATGAAAGAACATTAGAGCAGATAAAAACAAGTAAAATTTTATAGGCAGATGTAACCCTGCTTTAAATTAAAAGATTCATTTATTTAATTCCAAACAGGATTACCGAATGGCAGTTTTAAAAAAAAATTAAAATCCCATAGAATAAGATATAGGTATCACCTAAACCTTTTCTAAATTGATAGAAACTACATTTACTTTAGGATTACGGAACTGAAATATCATGCCATGCTACTTTTGCCTGAAGATTACAGCATACAATTATGTTGCCACCCTACTTTTGCCTGAAGATTACGGTATACAATTATGTTGCCACCCTGCGTTTGCCTTACGATTACAGCATACAATTATGCTGCCACCCTACTTTTGCCTGAAGATTACGGTATACAATTATGTTGCCATCCTACTTTTGCCTGAAGATTACGGTATACAATTATCTTGCCATCCTACTTTTGCCTGAAGATTACGGTATACAATTATCTTGCCATCCTACTTTTGCCTGAAGATTACGGTATACAATTATCTTGCCATCCTACTTTTGCCTGAAGATTACGGTATACAATTATCTTGCCATGCTACATTTGCCTTAGGATTCTTGGTTTTGGTAATTTCAAATCACAATGATTCACTATCACTCTGTGTGAAATCGTTTCGAATTTTACGAAGAATACTTTTTCTTGTACCTTTGAGTCATAGACATGTAGGGCTGAGAAAGTTCATCATTTTTTTAATTTTTTTTTTAGAGGCGGTGAGGAATTATTCAATAATCACAGAAAAATATATTGTATTTTGTCAGAAATCCGGAGATTTTTTGGAATGAATGACATTGTTGACTATAGTTTTCTAGTATTAAAGCAATTTTCTGCTTAGAAACTGACAGATGGCCTGATTGTGTCGCAGGGCAAAGATATTCATGAACAGTATTAAGTATTAGGCAGCATTGGGTAGAAAGAAAGAAAGAAAGAAAGAAAGAAAGAAAGAAAGAAAGAAAGAAAGAAAGAAAGAAAGAAAGAAAGAAAGAAAGAAAGAAAAGAAAAAAGAAAGAAAGAATGAAGGAAAGAAAGTAAGAGAAAGAAAGAAAGAGAGAGAAAGAAAGAAAGAAAGAAAGAAAGAAAGAAAGAAAGAAAGAAAGAAAGAAAGAAAGAAAGAAAGAAAGAAAGAAAGAAAGAAAGAAAAGAAAAAAGAAAGAAAGAATGAAGGAAAGAAAGTAAGAGAAAGAAAGAAAGAGAGAGAAAGAAAGAAAGAAAGAAAGAAAGAAAGAAAGAAAGAAAGAAAGAAAGAAAGAAAGAAAGAAAGAAAGAAAGAAAGAATGAAAGAAAGAAAGAGACAGAAAGAAAAAAAAGAAAAGAAAGAAAGAAAGAGAGAGAAAGAGAGAGAAAGAGAGAGAGAGAAAGAAAGAAAGAGAGGGAGAGAACGAAAGAAAGAAAAGCAAAGCAAAGAAAAGATAGATAGAAAGAAAGAAAGAAAGAAAGAAAGACAGAAAGAAAGAAAGAAAGAAAGAAAGAAAGAAAGAAAGAAAGAAAGAAAGAAAGAAAGAATAAGATAAGAAATGAGAAATGGAAGAAATTCCATTTGATAAACCGGCATTACAAATACACAGTGATGTTTAGTAACAATAACATAAACAACTGAATAAAGTGCTTAACCTACACTTCTCTAATCATTCTATAATTAGTATGCGCTGGGTACACACGGACTTTATTCAGAAATTAAATGAATCCGCAAGCAATGTGAAAAAAACCTACATAACTGTAAATTATAAAATGAATCACAATTTAAATTCAGTTTTACACTTACAAATGGTACAAAGAGTGGTACATATTTTACAGAATAAATAATATACTAATTATTTTGATCAGTAATTAGCAGTGGATTAAGTTTAATAAAATTGCAAATTTTGTGATAGAAGACGTAATAAATGACAAAATATATGATGAAATATGTAATAAAGACACATTTTGTGATAGAAGACGTTGTAAAGGATTAATGTTGTTATGGAGATAGAAGATGTAATAAAGGATTAATGTTGTGATAGAAGACGTAATAAATGACAAAATATATGATGAAATATGTAATAAAGACACATTTTGTGATAGAAGACGTTGTAAAGGATTAATGTTGTGATAGAAGACGTATTAAAAGAATAATTTGTGACAAAAGGCGTTATAAAGGATTAATGTTGTTATAGTGATCGAAGACGTAATAAAGGGCTATTGTTAGAAGGCGTTAGAAATAGCCTAATGTTGTTATAGTGATAGAAGACGTAATAAAGGGCTATTGTTAGAAGGCGTTAGAAATAGTCTAATGTTGTTATAGTGATAGAAGACGTAATAAAGGACACTTGCTGTGATAGAAGACATAATAAAGGAATAAGTTGTGATAGAAAACGTAAGACATGACGAATGTTGTTTTTAGCTATAGAATAAGTAATGAAGGAATAATGCTGGGAATAAGAAGGGAACAATGTTATTATGTTGATAGAAGACGTAATGAAGGACTGTGTGAAGAAAGACATAAGAAGGGAATAATGTTATTATGTTGATAGAAGACGTAATGAAGGACTGGTACTGTGATAGAAGTCGTAATAAAGGACTGGTACTGTGATAGAAGACGTAATGAAGGACTGGTACTGTGATTGAAGACGTAATAAAGGACTGGTACTGTGATAGAAGACGTAATGAAGGACTGGTACTGTGATAGAAGACGTAATAAAGTACTGATATGGTGATACAAGACGTAATAAGGGACTACTGCTGTTATAGAAGACGTAATAAATGACTATATTTAATAGTGATAGAATACGTAATAAAGACTAATGTTGTTAAAGTGATAGAGGACGTAATAGAGGACTAGTTTTGTAATATAATGCGTTATAAAAGACAATTGTTGCTATAGTAATTGGATATATAATAAAGGACTACTGTTGTTATAGAATACGTAATAAAGGACACATATTTTTACATGATAGAAGATATAATAAAGGACTAGTGTTGTGATAGAAGTCTTTATAAGGGATTAATGTGTTTACAGGGATCCAAGACGTAATAAAAGAATATTGTTGTGATAGAAATCGATGAAAATAAGCTACTCTTGTTAGAGTGATAGAAGACGTAATAAGGGACAAGTGCTGATTTAGAAGACATTATAACAGAATAATTTATGATGGAAGACGTAATAAAGGAGAAATATTGTTATAGTGATAGAAGACGTAATAAGGGACAAGTGCGGTGAAAGATGGCATTATAAATGAATAATGTTATTATATTGATTGAAGATGTAATAAAGGACTATTGTTGTGATGGTATAATTAATAAATGTTGTAAAAGAAGACGTAATAAAGGAACAGTGCTGTGATAGAAAGCGTAATAGATGAATAGTGTTATGACTGAAGTCGTTATAAAGGATTAGTTTTGTTATGGAAGACACAATAATGGACTAGTATTGTAATAGATTGCGTTATATCGGTCTAGTTTTGTGATTGAAGACGTAATAAAGGAAAGTCTAATATATTTAGATTAATATTTATGCTATTTATGAATGAAGACTTACAAACATAAAAATAGTATGCATAGAGGTCTGCACATGCGCATTCTATCACGGTCTGCACATGCGCATTCTATCACGCATATACGTCATATCCCTATTTAACTCCCATTACATACGAATGCTGAACGTTAACATCTTACATTCTAGATATTTCGCATTTCATTTTAGTATTTGATGAAACTGAGGTCAGGCCCTGCTGCAATCTGAGTATGGGCGCGTTCGTTCTATCAAGCTGATAATGAGGCAAAAAACAAACTCTGCACTGGGGATAGAAGGAACAGGAAAAAATGGCAATTTGGGAAGGATGGAGAAAGGGAGAGAATGGACAAAGGCGAAACAGATGGTAGAAAAATAGACAAATAAAAGGAAACGGAAAATGGAAAAGAAAGAAGAAATATTAGAAAGAAGACTGCTGATTAGAAAATTTCTTGGAAAATATACAGTGAAATGCAAATGGGAGGGTAGGACTTTAGAGGGGAGATAAATAATTATTTGATACTTAAGACTTGGAGGTCTTTTCATTTTTTGTTTGTTTCATTGCTTCTTGTTGCGTATGGGTTATACGTTAGGGTAGTAAAGTATAATTGTCTGTTTCTACAAAAAGTATATATGTTGTTCTACAATAAGTATGTATGTTATTCTACAATAAGTATGTATGTTATTCTACAATAAGTATGTATGTTATTCTACAATAAGTATGTATGTTATTCTACAATAAGTATGTATGTTATTCTACAATAAGTATGTATGTTATTCTACAATAAGTATGTATGTTATTCTACAATAAATATGTGTTATTCTACAATAAGTATGTATGTTATTCTACAATAAGTATGTATGTTATATTCTACAATAAGTATGTATGTTATATTCTACAATAAGTATGTATGTTATTCTACAATAAGTATGTATGTTATATTCTACAATAAGTATGTATGCTATTCTACAATAAGTATTATGTTATGATACAGTAAGAATGTATGTTATGATACAGTAAGAATGTATGTTATGATACAGTAAGAATGTATGTTATGATATAGTAAGAAAGTATGTTATGATATAGTAAAAATGTATGTTATGATACAATAAGAATGTATGTTATGATACGGTAAGAATGTATGTTATGATATAGTAAAAATGTATGTTATGATACAGTAAGAATGTATGTTATGATACAGTAAGAATTATGTTATGATACAATAAGAATTGACTACGTCAACCCCTTCTCCTTGGATCGGATGCCGTTTCCTTGGCACCTTTAATTTTGGGTCGAAGATATTAAAACCGATCGCACTCCGATCTAAGAAGGGTAATTGATACTTAAGGGAAGATATTGTTACCATGAGAACAATGGACGGCACTAAATAGAATATTCGGAGTTAATTAATTGTCTATTTCAGTAACTGACACATAAAAACGGCACTAAACAAATGATTGATCATTTCATTTCCACGTGCAGGACAAGTTTCCAGGGATTTCATTGTTTTACAACTGACGAACATCCGCTTTCAATGTTCGTTGATTTCGCGGCTTGGTGTGAGAAAGAAGAGCAGCTCAAGATGCCAGAACCATCGCTATTGTCGTCTGCTTTGTAGTCTTCCAGATCCACCGCTATTGTCGTCTGCTTTGTAGTCTTCCAGAACCATCGCTATTGTCGTCTGCTTTGTAGTCTTTCAGTTCGCTATTGTCGTCTGCTTTGTAGTCTTTCAGTTCGCTATTGTCGTCTGTTTTGTAGTCTTTCAGTTCGCTATTGTCGTCTGCTTTGTAGTCTTTCAGTTCGCTATTGTCGTCTGCTTTGTAGTCTTTCAGTTCGCTATTGTCGTCTGCTTTGTAGTCTTTCAGTTCGCTATTGTCGTCTGCTTTGTAGTCTTTCAGTTCGCTATTGTCGTCTGCTTTGTAGTCTTTCAGTTCGCTATTGTCGTCTGTTTTGTAGTCTTTCAGTTCGCTATTGTCGTCTGCTTTGTAGTCTTCCAGAACCATCGCTATTGTCGTCTGCTTTGTAGTCTTTCAGTTCGCTATTGTCGTCTGCTTTGTAGTCTTCCAGAACCATCGCTATTGTCGTCTGCTTTGTAGTCTTTCAGTTCGCTATTGTCGTCTGTTTTGTAGTCTTTCAGTTCGCTATTGTCGTCTGTTTCGTAGTCTTTCAGTTCGCTATTGTCGTCTGTTTCGTAGTCTTTCAGTTCATTGGAACCTGCTGTTTCACAAAGATGTGATGCACCGTAAGATTATCGACATTTGGTATGCCATTCAGACTCAGACAATCAATGAAAGTACGATACTTTGATCTTCACGCCTGTCTTAAAACGTGAAACTAAAGAGAAGATCATCTTTCCACATTATTTCGACATCTCTCGGGAAGCTAGCACAAACCATTTTTATGCGCCACTTAAATGACCTATTATTCCTACGGGTCTTGTAAAGAGAAATACGAGAAGAGAAGATGGTGTGTGTGTGTGTGTGTGTGTGTGTGTGTGTGTGTGTGTGTGTGTGTGTGTGTGTGTGTGTGCGTGTGTGTATGTGTGTATGTGTGTGTGTATGTGTGTGTGTGTGTGTGTGTGTAAATATTGTACGTTTGTGTGGTGTAATCATGTATGTATATTAAAGCCCTATAAACAAATGACAACAATTACTAATAATAATTGTAGCAAATAGCATAATACAGTTCATGTAATTAGATCAAAGGCCAAAGCTGCTTTTAGGGTTTATTTACTAATGCTTTAGATTAATTGTCATAGCACTAAATGTAGACTTGTATTACTATCAAATTTTACTATAAACCGCAATATGACATGTTCTAATAGAATTCGCTCTATCAAACCTTTGTTACAGGCTAACTGCATCAAACTATCATTGTTGTTATAGACTAGCCGCACTATCGATGATGTATAGACTAGCCGCACTCTCAATGTTGTTATTGATTAGCCGCACTGTCAATGTTGTTAAAGACTAACAACACTATCAATGTTGTTAAAGGCTAACAACGCTATCAATGTTGTTATAAACTAGCCTCACTATCAATGTTGTCATAAACCAGCCACACTATCAATGTTGTTAAAGACTAACAACACTGTCAATGTTATAAACTAGCCGCACTGTCAATGCTATTATAAACTAGCCTCACTATCAATGTTGTCATAAACCAGCCACGCTATCAATGTTGTTAAAGACTAACAACACTGTCAATGTTGTTATAAACTAGCCGCACTAACAATGTTGTTATAAACCAGCCACACTATCAATGTTGTTAAAGACTAACAACACTGTCAATGTTATAAACTAACCGCACTGTCAATGTTGTTAAAGGCTGCACTAACATGAGTAACTGTTAATAATCCTATTTAGTACACATGCGTGGTCTCTCAATGTGTTCATCACTATTCCTAAAAGGCTTATCGATGTGCCAATTCACTCAAATATGTAGCTTATCGATGTGCCAATTCACTCAAATATGTAGCTTATCAATGAGCAATCACTAACTCAAGATAGCATGGCAGAATGTTATTACATTATCTCTAGCATTTAGTGTTAATCCACTATCTCTATATAGTCTACCAATGTGAAAATCCACTATGCTTAGATATCATATCAGTGTGCCAATTCAAAATTCCTAATTAGTTTATCAATGTGAAAATCCACTAATCTTAGATAACACATCACATCAGTGTGCCAATTCAAAATCCCTAAATAGCCTACCAATGTGAAAATATTCAAAATCCCTAAATAGCCTACCAATGTGAAAATCCACTATTGTTAGATAGCATATCAGTGTGCCAATTCAAAATCCCTAATTAATTTATCAATGTGAAATCCAGTATTTTTAGATAACAAATAAATGTGTCAATTCACTTTACCGAGACATCTAATTCACTATCTCTACATGGAGTCACGTGACGTACCAGATCAGGAGAGCATTTTGAATGAGCTTTAAAATGATCTCTAGCTTTACCATAACTTCGGATGACCCAAAAAAACATAATAGTCAGCCAGACAGATAGAGAGAGAGAGAGAGGGCGGGGGGGGGGATGGAGATTTTAAAGGAAAGACGCAAATATATCAATTAATAATTATTTCAACTTTACATTTTAATTATAATAATGTTAACAAGTTTATGTAAAAGTCTTGTAAACTGGAGATATGTCAACGATATTTTCTGTTATATTGCGAAGCTGTCATTATAACAACAATTAATTTTGTTATATTGCTAAGCTGTCATTATAACAACAGTTAATTTTGTTATATTGCTAAGCTGTCATTATAACAACAGTTAATTTTGTTATATTGCTAAGCTGTCATTATAACAACAGTTAATTTTGTTATATTGCTAAGCTGTCATTATAACAACAGATTATTTTGTTATATTGCGAAGCTGTCATTATAACAACAATTTATTCTGTTATATTGCTAAGTTGTCATTATAACAACAGATTATTTTGTTATATTGCGAAGCTGTCATTATAACAACAATTTATTCTGTTATATTGCTAAGTTGTCATTATAACAACAGATTATTTTGTTATATTGCGAAGCTGTCATTATAACAACAATTTATTCTGTTATATTGCTAAGTTGTCATTATAACAACAGATTATTTTGTTATATTGCGAAGCTGTCATTATAACAACAATTTATTCTGTTATATTGCTAAGTTGTCATTATAACAACAGATTATTTTGTTCACGATGACTACATCAATTCTCATTTTGTAGTATTATTAGTAATGAATCATAGGTACCTCTCTTCTAATGACTACATCAATTCTCATTTTGTAGTATTATTAGTAATGAATCATAGGTACTTCTCCTCTAATGACTACATCAATTCTCATTTTGTAGTATTATTAGTAATGAATCATAGGTACCTCTCTTCTAATGACTACATCAATTCTCATTTTGTAGTATTATTAGTAATGAATCATAGGTACTTCTCCTCTAATGACTACATCAATTTTCATTTTGTAGTATTATTAGTAATGAATCATAGGTACCTCTCTTCTCATGACTACAGTCTCGTATCCTTCTTTTGCAATGCAATTTCAAAAATATAATATCGTATGTAAAATACCTCTACAATTCAATATCAGAATGTAAGATTGTGTGTAAAATACTCCTACAATGCAATTTCAAGTAGTAAGATTTGCATATGAAATTCTCCTAGCGTGCAATTTCAAAATATAAGATTCTGTGTGTGAAATTCTCCAAAAGTCAAATATCACGGAAGATTTCATGTGCGAAATACTAACAATAAAATGCAAGTTTTGCAATAATCATTTTGTGAAATACTCTTCTGTGTTAAATCTTCTGAATTGTTAAAGTAGAATGTAGTATCTGAATATTTTCATATAAACGAAAGGTCACAACTTCAATGCAACCCTCTGTTGACGATAATAATACATTTTAGAAATCAAATTGCAATAGAAACGAAATTGCAATAAGATTATAATAACAAATCGCTATAATACCCTAATACCTTTAAGAAACGAAATTGCAAGAAGATTATAATAACAAATCGCTATAATACCCTAATACCTTTAAGAAACGAAATTGCAAGAAGATTATTGTGATACCTTTTAGAAACCACATTACAATAGGATTATAAAAACTTTTAGAAACCAAATTGCAACATTATAATAATACCTTTTAGAAACCAAATCGCTATAATATTATAATATTTTTAAGAAATGAAATTGCAATAAGATTATTGTGATACCTTTTAGAAACCACATTACAATAGGATTATAAAAACTTTTAGAAACCAAATTGCAACATTATAATAATACCTTTTAGAAACCAAATCGCTATAATATTATAATATTTTTAAGAAATGAAATTGCAATAAGATTATTATGATACCTTTTAGAAATCAAATTACAATATGACTATAAACTTTTAGAAACCAAATTACAACATTATAATAATACCTTTTAGAAATCAAATTACAATATGATTATAAACTTTTAGAAATCAAATTACAATATGATTATAAAATCTTTTAGAAACCAAATCGCTATAATATTATAATATTTTTAAGAAACGAAATTGCAATAAGATTATTATGATACTTTTTAGAAATCAAATTACAATATGACTATAAACTTTTAGAAACCAAATTACAACATTATAATAATACCTTTTAGAAATCAAATTACAATATGATTATAAACTTTTAGAAATCAAATTACAATATGATTATAAACTTTTAGAAATCAAATTACAATATGATTATAAAATCTTTTAGAAAACAAATCGCAACACGTTTATAATACCTATTAGATACCAAATTGCAATAAAATTATAAAACTTTTTAGAACCAAATTGCAATAAGATTATAATACCTATTAGATACCAAATTGCAATAAAATTATAAAACTTTTTAGAACCAAATTGCAATAAGATTATAATACCTATTAGATATCAAATTGCAATAAAATTATAAAACTTTTTAGAACCAAATTGCAATAAGATTATAATACCTATTAGATATCAAATTGCAATAAAATTATAAAACTTTTTAGAACCAAATTGCAATAAGATTATAATACCTTTTAGAAACTAAATTGCTGTATATCTGAAGCTTATGAAATATAAAACCAAAGTATCTAATTTGTTAGAGTTTCTTTTTAAAATTATATAATATAACATAATAACTAATGTTAACAAGAGTTTACGAATAGTTAAATATCAGATAGAGGATCTGCTGATCAGAAAGGTATATTTGATATCTTGAATTGACAAATAACTAAAACGTACAGCTTAGCCAATTTACTTCTCCCTCTTGCCATTTTATATTATATTGAATTCTGTCTGTCTGTCTGTCTGTCTGTCTCTCCCTCTCTCTCTCTCTCTCTCTCTCTGTTCTCCTTTTGGCCATTTCACACTATATTCTACTTTCTCTATGTGTGTTCTCCCTCTTGCCATTTTACACCACATTGAACTCTGTTTCTCTTTCTATGCGTTCTCCTTTTTGCCATTTCACACTATATTCTACTCTGTTCTCTCACTATGTGTTCTCCCTTTTTGCCATTTCACACTATATTCTACTCAGTTCTCTCACTATGTGTTCTCCCTTTTTGCCATTTCACACTATATTCTACTCGCCCAATGTGTGTTCTCCTTTTTGCCATTTTACACTATATTCTACTCTCTCTATGTGTGTTCTACTTCTTTTTGCCATTTCACACTATATTCTACTCTATTTCTCTCTCTCTCTCTCTCTCTCTCTCTCTCTCTCTCTCTCTCTCTCTCTATATATATATATATATATATATATATATATATACATACATATATATGTTCTAACTTCCTTCTGTTGCCGTTTTCACCTCTCTCTCTGTCTCTCTCTGTCTCTCTCTCTCTCTCGTTGACCTATTTCCTCTTGTCTTCCATCTTCTCATTTCTCTTTCCCTCTTCCCAACTCTTGTCTTCCGTCTTCTCATTTCTCTTTCCCTCTTCCCAACTCTTTGTTTTCTGCCTTCCCCGCTATTCATCATTTTCTCTCTCATACTCTCTGTCGCCCACCCCCCTCTCACTCACACTCCTTTTCTCCCTATTTCTCTCCCACCACACGGACTAAAATGCAATGATGGAAGTAGAACACAGCTGAATGAAAGCAGTAGACACTTGAAATGACAGAAAACGTATCTGCTGTATGGATTAATACGCAATGATGGAAGTAGAACACAGCTGATTGAAAGCAGTAGACACTTTTTGAAATGGCTGAAAAAACGTGTTTGCTGAACGGCAGGAAGCCCTGAATTCCAAAATATGCAAATGTTTTTGCGCTGGGGGATGCGCATCCTTGTAAGTTACTCTTATAAAAATCTAAAACTGAAATGAAAGAGTGAGTTGACTTTGACTTATTGAAGTAACGGTTTCACGGGAAGTACGTTCTCCCGCGGGCTAACCATATTATTTTCTTGAAATAAAAACATCCAAACAGTGATTGCTTGATGTCTACAAATGCTGGCGACTCGAGACACATAAAAGCACAGTTCGTTTTGACAAAATAATTCAAATAGCGCCTTTGGGTTTTGATGTTTGCAGTTTCAGGGATTCAGTGTCTCCATTGTAGAGCTGCAGAATGGATTCCATCATTGCACTCCGAGTGTCATATTAGCATCCGGCTGTAGCGCTCTTTGAGATCAAGAAAGATGCCAAAGAATATTGAAGAAATAATTTGTTTTTATTGCGTGTGTTCGTGGGTATTTTAATATTCATGGTTTCATGTATCACTTAGTATATTTAGAGTATATATATATATATATATATATAACCCTATTTCCAGCGTTAGGTAGACCATGCTTAAAAACCAGCATTAGGTGGACACAGTGTATATCCCATAATAATAATAAAATTAACATTTTTTTTTCACATTCTGCTTTTAGACATCACTAATAGCAAACGTACTTAATTTGAAGAAAAAATATCAAATAACAAAAAATATACATGTTTTGTGGTCTGCCTAATTCCTATAACCCTAAAACCAGCATTATGTAGACAAACACATACACTTAAAAACCAGCATTATGGGACTCGTACTTAAAAACCAGCATTATGTGGACACTTAGTTAAAATGGTCAATTTTATAGTTGTAAACAAATGAATCTTTTTAAAAACCATGACTCTGCATAAATAAACGTATAGGTTATAAATATAAATCAAAAGTAGAAGAATACATTTGCTTTAATAGATATTTGTATAGATGTATCTCATTTTATAATCTAAAAGTCCACAATTTGGTATGAATAAAAGTATATTGTTGAGTTTTTATATTGATTTATTACTATTTAAATCAGGATATACATTTAGAATCATGTTAAAGGACTCCAAACTCAATTAAATCTTGAGTTTGGAAAAATATATGTTTATACTTAAAAACCAGCCTTAAGTAGACATCATTTGCTTAAAAACCAGCCTTAAGTAGACATCATTTGCTTAAAAACCAGCCTTAAGCAGACATCATTTGCTTAAAAACCAGCCTTAAGCAGACATCATTTGCTTAAAAACCAGCAATATGTGGACATATATGTCATTCTAATAAATGAAGCTATATTTCATTATTTAATGCCATTGTCTCATTATTTAATAAATTGTTCAAATTTAAAAGCATGTTAAAAGGTCCAAAATTTAATTTGGTATTAAAATTGGAAAGTAAATGTTTTAAAAACAGCCTTAGGTGGACATTATGTGCTTACATACCAGCAATATGCAGACAACATATATGTTACTCAAATAAATAAAGGAAAGCAAGGTTTCCTTAATTTATCACTATTTCATACAGGTTTAAAGTCAAAATTAAATTAAAGGACCACAAAATCAATATAGTGTTGACTTACAAAAATAAAAGCTTTTTTCTTTTAAAAACAACCTTATGTGAGCATAATTTGCTATTAAAAAATTAAAAAAGTAATCATACCTGTAAGTTAATTTTGGAAATAACTTGATTTTTCTATATTTTTTCTATATTTACTATTAATTTCTCACCATTTAAAAAAAGATTCAAACTCAGAATCATGTTTAAGGACCCCAAATTTAATTTGGTATTAAAGTTGGAAAGTAAAAGTGTTATGCTTATAAAACACCCTTACTTGTACAATGCAAACTTTGAAACCAGCAATGCAGCAATATGCAGGCAACTTAAACATTATTGTAATAAATAAAGCAACGTTTCTTAAATTTATTTCTATTTAATGCAGGATTCAAATGCAAAATCATTTTAAAGGACCACAGTTTCTATTTAGTGTTGAATTTGTGAAAAATAAGTGTATGCTTAAAAATCAGCCTTACGTAGACATTATTTGCTTAAAAACCAGCAATACGCAGACATTATTTGCTTAAAAACCAGCAATACGCAGACATGTATATGTCATTCTAATAAATAAAGCTAAGTTTCTTTATTTAACATTATTGTATCACTATTTAATAAATTGTTCAAATTTTAAAGTATGTTGAAAAGTCCCAAATTTAATTTGGTATTAAAATTGGAAAGTAAAAGGTTTATGCTTTAAAACCATCCTTTGGTGGACATTAAGTGCTTAAAAACCAGCAACATGCAGACCGCATACATGTCACTCAAATAAATAAAGTAATGCTTCTTTAATTTATCACTATTTAATACAAGATTTAGATTCAAATTCATGTTATACGAGACACTAAATCAGTAAATGTAATTTAGTGATGAGTTTGGAAAATTAATGTTTAATGCAACTAGAGGTACGTGGACAATATTTGCTTAAAACCAGTGCTATGCAGATAAGCATATATTATACTCTAATAAATAATGTACATGTTTCTTTATTTAAAATTATTTTCAATAAACTAAAGAAACATAGTGTGTAAAAAGTGTATTATCATTTTGGGGAAGAGTTCGCATATTACGTTTAATATAAAACGATCCGAAATGTAAGGATTTCACCAGGTTCTTGAAGTGTTATTCCAAAATAAACATTATCGGATATGTTACTTATTACTGATCCATGAGTAAGGCCAGTAAGTAGTTTAGTGATTATATTTAATTAATTATTATACAATTGTTGCACAAACCAAACAGCAGACAATGCGGTGGTTGATAAAATATTTTCACAATTTAATAAACATCAAAGAACTAAAGCCGCAAACATGTTGGCTGGGCTTGGCGGTGTTGTAATACAGTGTAACCTAATTCGTGATATTACGTCACTCGGGGTATTATGGGACAATGTGTATTATCGTACAAACAAATAAAAATTAGTAAAACTATTTAACGCAAAGTAAAAACCTATAGATATTATATCCGTCCATTATTTTGAATATATCTTAATAATGCATTCCATTTAATATTCGTCCCATAATAACCCAACCTTTTACATTAGACATGAATAGACGTATATGTTCACAGAAAAAAGTCAAATATTGTAAAAAGACCACTATTAATGCAATCCGATTTTATGGACCCCAATTATCGCCTTATAGCGATATTTCACTGTACTTAGATTTATTTATGTAACAGCGGTGATGAATTAAATTATAACTATAAAGAGCTGTCTTTAAGTACGATTATAATTTAGAACGATAAGGCTTGGGGCGACAATTGTTTATGGGTGAAGGCCGAATGAACACGTAAATTATACTGTCCATAGATAGAAACTGTCCAGTGCTCTTGCACTATAAAACAGTAAAGTCGCAAGTCTAAAATAAAAATTGAGTAATGTAGAATGGACTCCTCAAGATCCATTCTGTTAAAACTTATAAAATGAAGTGGATTTTGAATTAAAATTTCTATTTAAGAAATACTCTGTCATAAATTGAAGGACTTAATTAGTGTCTGAAGCAATATTATTGAACTGAAGAACAACCGCAAAGGCACAGCAATTCTTGCTTAATTCAGGGGCTGAGTTCGATTCGTGCCAGGATGGATAGTGTGATTCTTACCCCATCCCCAGATAAGGTTCTAGGCTTTGTATCTAGTCCATCAAATAGGACAAACAAAATGGTTAGTTTACTAAAACAGTTACGTTTACTAAAGCTCGTGCAAGCCTGGCAATTAAAGAGCGAAGAATGTCTCCGTTGGTTACTCACTGCCTGACATAATTGCACATAAAATTGATACCCCTCCGCCTCGTAAAAGATGAAGAAAAGAACAGAAGTATTTGCTCTTGCCATCAATCAGTGCCACCGACTATTTATCTCTATTAAGAAAGCTAACATGTAAATGATAAAGTAATCAAAATAAATGATCTCTTACCTTATTTTGTAGACAGTACTGCAGAGATTAGCTGAAAAACATCGATCTGCAGTGTACATGCTTTCTGTTTCAGAAATAAGTACAGTCACAGATCCTTTATCTTTTTTTTTTTTTTTAAGTGTGAGAACTGAATGATGAAAACCGCTGATCTTCGAAAGACTGGAAATAAAGTCTGATAAGTTCGGGTCTACTCAGTCATTTTCTCTTTTTTTACATTCATTTAATGCCCTCCCTATTCAGAGCGAAACATGATGACTAATTTAAACTCCTTTATCTCACCCTTTCCCACAGACTCAGATGAGACTTTTAGAGAGAGAACAGATAGATCGTGGTAACAATTAAAAAGAAAGGTGTGGTTTGGATGGAACAAAGGTTCACTGTGCATTCAACCATCAATCAATCAATGCCAAATCCCTAGGACTGAAAACGCCTGAATTTTATTGGTAGGTATTGCTTGGTACTGCGGACTGGATAACAAAAAGATGTATAGTTTGAAAGGAAGAGAAATAATAGCATGGAGTTTAATTGTTGAGTTTAAGCCCAAACTCTGGTATATCGTTTTCTCTTTCCGATTTTTAACTATCAAGGGATCATCAGCGTGAGTGGTACCACTCGGGAAACAGTTTATTGTTTTTATTGAATTATAATACTATTAAAAATATGAATGAATTATAATTTTATTTGACTGATGAAACTTGAAAATGCAGATATATACGAATATAGACTTAGTTATATTAAGTTGTCTGTGTTGTTTATGAACGGACGCGTAGTTCCTGTTAGCAAGTGAACGCATAAGGATGTGAACTGTAAAGCATGCCTTTAGGGATTAGGGATTAAGATTATTGGTCTTTCGCGTTGGCGTGCTGTTCAAGACGCTGTGAAGCGTGAACAGAAGGTACTCGGACAAAGCAGAGAGTAGGACTGATTGATTGATTGATTGAGTGTAGGGGGGGGGCGCTTCCGGCTTCCGCCACTTTCGCGAGCGTAGGCCTGAGTGTGCCTAACTCTACATCAAAGTTATACAAAGTACCGCCAGCTAGACTTGCTACCTTAGGTGATTGTTGACACAGAAACTTAGATAATCAAAGAGATTAGATTCTCTCTTCTCTTGATAATTTCTTTTCTGTCTCTGTCTTTTTGTTCTCTCTCTCTCTTACACACACACACACACACACACACACACACACCCCCCATAACTTGCCCATTTGAAACATATTCACGTTTTCACAGAATGAAGTCTTAGGAAATAAAGTCACAATGAAAAATGTCACCGGAAGTAAAGTCACAATATATGTTTAATATAAAGTCGTAAGTCAGTGTGATTGTGTTATACTGTTTATTAACTGTAAGTGAAGGACGAAATGTCACGGAGGTTAACAGCTCGCTGAAGATGTGCGTGGTTCAAATACAGTTCGGGGTGAAAAAACGTTAATAATTATAATGTATGCGTGTATGTCCGCTATTGTCTTTGGTGTGCACGTGCGTGTATTTTATATACCGTATAAATGCATTCTAAATCATACATTTAGTTCTGTTTGTATTAATTTTATTTGTAAGTCCATATATATGTTCATTATTTACTGAATAACAGTAAAAGGAAGTAAGCGGCGGCTCTGTTGGATCGCGGTTCGATTCTCCCTCGGGATTAAATGTGTGTGTGTGTGTGTGTGTGTGTGTGTGTGTGTGTGTGTGTGTGTGTGTGTGTGTGTGTATGTGTGATTTGTCCGTCGTATACATATTATAATCCATATTATAATTCACAATTTTAATAAAATGATTTATTCATACATAGTCATGTTTTATGCCTGTAGTCCATAAACACGTATATTATTGACTGAATAACAATAAATGACAGTTAGCGATTGCGCAGATTAACATATCGCCCAAGAGGATCGTGGTTGTGATTCTAGCTCAGAGTAAAATATGTTTTATTTTGTTTTTGTTTGTGTACGTATGTTTGAGTGTGCTCGCGCGCGCGAGTGTGTGTGTGTGTGTGTGTGTATGTGTGTGACTGTAAATTAAAAGAATGTGCCTCTTATCTCTCCGACACAACTTACATAGTAAATATGACTTAAACTTTAGCAGTGGATATTACTGACAGTAATAAGAGCGGTTCATAATTGTGCTTCGATGAATTTATGTATACCAAGCATGCAGCTCGCAAAACCAATGTATTCCTTTTTTTTTTTTTAGAAACTTCAATCTGACGTGCATTGTTCGACAACTCTTTACTTGTTTAATACATACGGCTGGTAACTGTGAATAAAATGTTCTTTAAAATATCACCTAACAAACATTACCAACAGATGTTTAGTGTGATATGACTGCTTGAAACATGATTTCATTGATACATTTTTATTTAGTTTCATTTTATGTAAATACGTCAGATTCTTTTCACTTCTGGAAATTATTTCTCGATCGAGATAAAAGAAAATTAAACTGTGTTAGCCGTATTATTGATAGTGTTCTATTGTTCTTGTACTAGTGGGCGATTATAAAGTTGAAATATATAGTACTAATTGATCAAAACGGTCGGCATATCTGTAAGATATAGTAACTATAAATTTGAACGGTGACATGCAATATTAATAAAACTCACCTACCATACAACTATCTAACATGTTTATATTGCATTGAATGCTATAACCATAATTATGATTGCATTGGTGTCTTATTTTGTTTTAGCGTAGTTCTTTGGCGTTTCTTGGAATTACACTTGTAGTATTGGGTTACACATAGAGCTATAGTTTAAATCTTATTTACTATGTGAGTTGTGTCGGAGAGATTAGAGGCAGATTCTTTTAAATTACAATCACACACACACATACACACAGTCTCTCTCTCTCTCTCTCTCTCTCTCTCTCTCTCTCTCTCTCTCACACACACACACACACACACACACAAACAAAACATCTTTAATTCAGAGAGAGAATCACACCACGATCTTCTTGGGCGAGAGGTTAGTTTCTGCACAATCACTTATTTCCATTCACTGTTATTCTATCTATAATTTACTTGTCTATGGACTTCAAGCATAACAATATAACTAAGTATGAAAAAATCATATAATTAAATGCGTGAATTATAATATGTTCCGATATACAAGTCACACACACACACACACACACACACACACACACACACACACACACACACACACACACACACACACACACACACACACACACACACACATTTACCCCAGAGCGAGAATCGAACCACGATCCTAATGAGCCGTCGCTTAATTCCATTTACTGTTATTCACTCAATAATAAGCATGCATACCGACTTACAATGAAAATTAATTAAAACAGAACTAAATGTATGTATTACAAAGCATTTATACGGTATATAAAATACACTTGAATCACGCACATATTGAGCGAGCAGTTAACCTCCTTGCCTTTTCCTGCTTCACTCACTGTTAATAAGTATTATAAGATATACACTCTGACACTTATGACTTTATATTGTGAATTTATTTCCTGTAACTTTTTCCTTGTGATTTTATTTCCTATGACTTTTTTCCTGTGACTTTTTTCCAGTGACATTTTTTCCGCTCACCGTTGATAAGAAGCGACTCCATACACAACTCTCTTGTTTTAGGTTAGAGAAAAAATATGAGGGAATTTTAGAGACAGTTTTGTTTTTGTTGTTTTTAGAGAAATGTTAGGGTTAGGATTAGCTGTAAATAAAAAAAAAACAAATATAAATATATTCTAAAACTTTTTTACTTGTATTCCTGATTTAGGTTTTGTTTCTGCTAAATTTTGTGTTTTAATGACTTAAATATTGCAGTAAAAATAGAATCGAGTAACACTTTGTATCTAAATGTATGTCATATAACTTCTGTCCTTCGATATACGTATAATGACCCCTTTGTTTTTCAAACACGACAATTGTGTATGGAGCTGTTGGGTCTACCGTACACACCTTTGTGTACATAAATGCCTGCAGTTTGATTTGGTGGAAGTACGAAGGAATGCGTAGCCATTCACTAAGAGTAACATTGCTAAGAAAAATAGCAGGACTTCCGACTGATTGCACAACAATCGCCAGTCAGTAGTAAAGATCGGTACTGTTGTTCTCACGTGTACGAGTGTAGACGAGGAGGAAGGATTAACTTTTGATATAATCCGCCTGGCTGTTAGGAAGGAGACAGGGGTCCGGGGTGTTTGGAAACCCACTATAAACCGTTAAGATGAGAACAATAGGGATGGTCTCTTTGAGTTGACAAAAGAAAGCCCATTATCTCCTCTATGACAGAGTTGAGGAAAATTAACTCTCCACGTGACAAAAGGGGGGAAAGTAAGGAAAAGACAAGAAGGGTGTTGGATATATTGTTTGTTTTGTTTTTTTTAAAAATAATTAATAATAATAATTACCCGAACAACAAGAGCTCAGAGACCTAGAAAATTTTGACGGGCCAGACATGAGGTAATGAGTAAACAGTAAAAACAACTTTGCGGACAGCTGACCATTTGGAAATAATAGATAAAAACTAGGTTGACATAGCCAGGGGGGTAAACCACCCCTCCCTTTCCCCCACAACCCCTCCACCCAGAGCAAAAGCGGCGGAAGCCGGAAGCGCCCCCCCTACATTCAATCAATCAAATCAAGTTTTATATAGAGGAAAAAAACTAGGGCCAGTGTGTTATTGCATTTGTAGTGGGGAAAAGTCACAGAATGAAGTCTTAGGAAATAAAGTCACAAGGAAAAAAGTCACAGGAAATAAAGACACAATATATGTTTAATATAAAGTCGTAAGTCAGTATGTATGTGTTATACTGTTTATTAACTGTAAGTGAAGGACGAAATGTCACGGAGATTAACAGCTCGCTGAAGATGTGCGTGGTTCAAATACCGTTCGTGGTGAAAAACATTAATAATATATGCTTTTGTCTTTGGTGTGCAGGAGCGTGTATTTTATATACCGTATAAATGCATTCTAAATCATATATTTAGTTCTGTTTGTATTAATTTTATTTGTAAGTCCATATATATGCTCATTATTTACTGAATAACAGTAAAAGGATGTAAGCGGCAGCTCAGTTGGATTGCGGTTCGATTCTTCCTCGGGATTAAATGTGTGTGTGATTTGTCCGTCGTATACATATTATAATCCATATTATAATTCACAATTTTAATAAAATGATTTATTCAACATAGTCATGATTTATGCTTGTAGTCCATAAACACGTATATTATTGACTGAATAACTTATCGCCCAAGAGGATCGTGGTTGTGATTCTCGCTCGGAGTAAAATATGTTTTATTTTGTTTGTGTTTGTGTATGTATGTTTGTGTGCTCTCTCTCTCTCTTTCTCTCTCTTTCTCTCTCTCTCTCTCTCTCTCTCTCTCTCGCGCGCGCGCGCGCGCGCGTGTGTGTGTGTGTGTGTATGTGTGTGTATGTGTGTGGCTGTAAATTAAAAGAATGTGCCTCTTATCTCTCCGACACAACTTACATAGTAAATATGACTTAAACTTTAGCAGTGGATATTACTGACAGTAATAAGAGCGGTTCATAATTATGCTTCGATGAATTTATGTAAACCAAGCATGCAGCTCGCAAAACCAATCTGTGGTTGAAATATGTACAAAGAACATGTTGTCAATGTGGAAGACTTATAACGGGCTAAACTGTTCAAATTTATAGTTATTATAACTTACAGAAATGACGACCGTTTTGATCAATTAGTACTATATATTTCAACTTTATTATCGCCCACTAGTACAAGAACATTAGAACACTATCAATATTACGGTTAACACGGCTCATTTTTTTCTTTCGATCGGGAAAAAATTTCCAGAAGTGAAAAGAATCTGAGGTATTGACATAAAATGAAACTAAATAAAAAGTTATCAATGAAATCCTGTTTTAAGCAGTCATATCACACTAAACATCTGTTGGTAGTGTTTTTAGGTGATATTTTAAAGAACATTTTATTCTACAGATTCCAGCCGTATGTATTAAACAAGAAAAGAGTTGTCGAACAATGCTCGTCAGACTGAAGTTTCTAAAAAAAAAAAATACACTTAACCCTGATCGGGAATCGAACCACGATCCAAATGAGCCGTCACTTACTTCCACTTAACATATATTGTGACTTTCTTTCCTATGCGTGGCTTTTTTCTTGTGACTTTATTTCCCGTGAATTTTTTCCCCGCTCATCCACGAAACCATCCCAATCGTTGTTTAGTGATTTTTGTACTTAGTTCATCCGTCATACACTTTGCTCACTGGGAGAACCTCTCCTCAGGCAAACATGATCTCTTGATCGCAGGTGGAAAGGACTATCTATCTATCTATCTATCTATCTATCTATCTATCTATCTATCTATCTATCTATCCATGCATCCATTCTTCTCTCCAACCATCCATCCTTCTCTCCAACCATCCATCCTTCTCTCCAACCATCCATCCATCCATCCCTCTCTCCAACAATCCATCCATCCATCTGTCTGTTTTTATATTTGACAGTATATTGGTATGCCCGATGTTTAACTATTTGTCTTTTCATATGCAATTTCTCAGTCTTTCTCTATTACTTTTTGCTGCTTTCTGAGTGCAATAAAATATCCACTCTGCTTATGCGTATCAATCGCAAGATTGATGGAGACGTGTGATGTACCAATTCGCTTCTCTGTAAAATCAGCTTACATTAGAAAGAGACATTAAATTAAAAATAAATTCTAATGAAGAAAATACCTATATAAATCATTCTTTAATTACGTAATTTTATGTTTCTTACCACACATCTATCATAACAAAAACATGTTTTTAGTTTCGGTCTTATTAAATGTATTACAATAATCCAAGTGACCGGAAAGAGCCTAGTTTAAATTAACCTTTTCATTTGTTAGCTCAAAGTCAGAGTATGGGTGTGTGATTGGTTTTAATGGATGAATATCGAAACAAATACCTCGCAAATCACTCATAGATTTTCGCTTTTGGTGAAAGCAACTTGAGGGTGAACTTTAACTTCCAACTATATACACATCATCGAGCTCAAGTTGTTCCCCTAATACAAAAGACTATGTGTAAGGAGCCGTGCACAACATGCCCCAACTTCATGCTACTGGACTATAAGGTATCAATTTAGAAACGAAATTTTCATTATCACCCTGGCTCTCGAAATCCAACACTTGGCGATGTGAATGTCCATGCATATTGAGTCAATTTCGAATTCTAAATATAATTCGTTGTTTATTAATTATCGATTTATTTATTAGTTAGTGGATGAACAGTGGTTTGTGATGTTGATTCAAAGAGTGTTTAGATTTTTCAGATATTTCTGTGCATCAAGTGCATCTTTTGTCCAAAATAATTGTTCGCTCCACGACAATAAAAACTTTTGGGGAAGTAAATGGTTTTCTCCAAGTCGTCCTGTAAGTGTAGTAAAGGAGAAATAACGAAGGGTTGGGAGGGGGGAGAGCTGCTCGTCGGATATTTGTCAGTGATTGTTGTGTACGCGTGGCACGCGCTAATCTGTCTGGATGCAGCTTAGGATTGGGAATACCCACTGAACACAGGTGGGAAATTGTTAGCGAGTATTCAGTGACTGAGTGCTGATCTTCAATCAACTTGAATCAAAACTTAAGGGAGGGATGTGAATATGTCTGAATTTTCCAGATAGAGCGATGACCACTCTGGAAGTGTTGAAATTGTGTGTGTGTGTGTGTGTGTGTGTGTGTGTGTGTGTGTGTGTGTGTGTGTGTGTGTGTGTGTGTGTACGTACTTGCGAAGATTCGGTTCTGCGGTACATTGCTTTATATGCAAGTTTGGCTCTGACGACTGTAAAAGTTACTGGAGTCCTTTCAAGTCTTCTATAAATGTTTCAAACTTGTTCTACCAAAATTGATCAGAGGCTCCCACTTTATACAGTTTATCAGCTATTAATTATTCACTATGTTAAATTTGTAACCAGAAAACATTGTTAGTTTGCCTTCACTCGTGCGTATAGTCCAGCTAATCAAACGTAGGCATGACATTTTAAGGAGTGTGGCATCTTGGAAGAGCAAAGAGCACTTACTTCGCGATCAATCGATTCACCGCACTCCCTCAAAGGACTATGTGCTCTGTGTACATAGAAGCCTACATAACTTTTTCTTGTTTTCAGTGTTTCAAGCCGTAAGTAAGAAGGAAATACGCAATGTAATAACCAAACTGAAACTGAAACAAATAAGCAAACTGAAACTTCTTAAAATCATGTGAAATATTGAAACTCGATTTGACAGTTATTTCAAAACTTTAATTAAACTAGTTTATTTGATTTTAGGAAAAATATTAAAAGTTTAAACTTGTTTCATATATCCTGAAATAATAAGAAAGCTTCAATTAATACATATTTCTATATGTGCCTTTGTATTTAGTAAGAAGTGGCAAGAGAATGACCTGCAGTTTATTAGTCATATGCTTGAATCATGAATCTATTTTTATTAATGCTATCATCCTTTTAGTTCATTCATATGTAATGCTTGTCTGTAAATGAGGTCGTGTGGTTTGCGTGGAATGTGTACACGTTAATAAAACAAACAGATAGAGAAAAATGAAAGAGAGTGAAAGAGAGTAGTAATTTACTAGATTATATTGTAATAATAATTCAGTGAATATACAAATGCGTTTATCATGACAAATGCCATATTATCTTGCTAATCAGTATTGGCATACAGCTTAATTGTCGCCAAACATTTTTATCTATCTCTCTATTGATTTGACGTTAAATTGCTCCTAACAGTGAGTAAGCAGATGCATTTCGATACGTGAAGAAATTCATTTCAAAAATGTATAGTTTGTTTGTTTCCATTCTATTGGTTATTTTTTCTTTTCTTAAGGAAGATTAAATCGGCAAACATTTTTTTGTTTCTAAAGTGAGTATGGAATTTTTTAATAAAAAAAAGTCAAGAGAATGACCTTACAATAATTTTAGATAACATTTTAACTTTATGCGCCCAATTATGAAAAAACAACATTGTCTTCTTCTGCTTTGGTTTACGGAGTGACCAATAATATTTTAAAGATATCAAACGTAATACTAATTTACACCATCTCTGTTTTAGAAAAATAAATATGGAAATACAGAATCTGAATACAGTGAAACACGACTAAAAAGAATAGAGTAAGCGATATCTTTTATACAAATAAAAGTGATCATTGCTTAGAGAAACCTCTTAAAGGATTCTAAAAGGAAATAAGCATTATTTAAATTTTTATTATGTTAATTAAGTAATTGATTTAATTAAAGAAAATAAAGGCACTCTGATAGGTTAATTATTTTGATTTGTTGATTCTGCTTAACAATATTATTATTTTTAAAATCCTCCTGCTTTTATAGAAAGCAACGCTAGCGAATTGCGTATAACGTACTAGCTAGACTCGCTGAGATCCTACATTCAAACAAAGCGACAACCAGTACGAATAATATAAAAACAATCAGATAGACGAGTATATATGGATAGGTAGATTGGTAACTAGTAAGATAAATAGATGGATAGAATTTGGATGTGAGAGTAGACAGTTCCATCGAAAGACAGATGCACGTACAGATCGACAGACAAATAGGCAGAAAGATAGATAGATAGACAAACAGACAGACAGACGGGTGGATGGATGGATAGAAAAGAAAAGGAAAGAAACAGATAGACGGGTGGACGGACGGGCAGGCAGATAGAGAGGGGATTTTGACATTGATAGGAGACAAATATATAACGTTAATGATAAGAATAGATAGATAGATAGATAGATAGATAGATAGATAGATAGATAGATAGATAGCGTGGACTACTCGCTCTCAGAATTGGAATGCATTCATGCAGAGATTCATTCTGTTGTCGTATTTTTCCAACATCACTTTCACGCCTTGTGTACCACTTAAAATCCTTAGACAAAAGACGCTGGCTAAACAACCCTTCCTTGGTGTGAGTGAAATCAACTTTCAGTAAAGAAGAGACTTAGTGAGCTTGGAGGGAGGTTTCTCGCTGGCGGTACTTTGTATAACTTTGATGTACAGTTAGGCAATGCAGCTTGAAGAACAGCACGCCACGCGAATAATCCCCAATCGTCATTCCCCCCAGGCATGCTTTTGCATTCACTTACTGACAGGAACTACGCGTCCGTTCATAAACAACACGGACACCTTACTATAAACTTAGTCTTATATTCGTATACATCTGCATTTTCAAGTTTCATCAGTCAAATAAAATTATAATTCATTCATATTTTTAATAGTATAGTTCATTCGAAGTGAGCTTACTTCATGACATAATATACTCACAGTTACCAATCATAGTTATCAAACAAAAAAACCCTGCTTTTAAAATAAGTAAAGCAATGAGAGCCTTGTTTAAAACATACAATAAAATAGTACAGTATTTTCAAATACACTCAACAACATTAGCAAAACATACTTGGTAAATTTATGAGGTTTCTATTTCTGCATAATTAAGTTATTATGTGCTATTGAACACCTGAAGATTCTAAGATTTAAAACAATTTTCATTTACTTATGGTTACCATTATGCGTTTGCTAGGATGATTTATGAATGATTTTAGTGTTTGATATTTTGTTTCTGATAAAATATTCATGATTAAGGCGAATGTTCCAAACGACTCCTCAAAGAAAGTATGGCTCTATATTCAGAGTTTCTTGTCGGGCTAAACACAAATTTTGAACCGCTCTTATTATTGTCAATAATATCCATGGCTAAAAAAATTTCTCTTTTACAAAACTCACATATAAAATTAATGTTCTACAGTGGTACGGTCGTGCTCCCACAGTTCAAATTAACTACACCGTTTCGCTTCTCTATTTATCAAGTCATTGTCTCTTAAAAGATGGTCTCACACTTAAAATGCTCATATAAACTTAATATCTGCATCTTTAGAATTAAAGTCGAGGCTTGTATATTAGTTTTTCATGGACATTTCTTTTTCAGCAATGAAATGGTGATGATGAAATAGTCTATTAAAAAGAGCTACTCAAATCGAGATATCTATACTACTAATAATGAAGTCGCAAATTTATACCAAATAGCTGCAGTAATATTATTTAGAGTTCGCTATGCCAGAATGTCACTTACAGAAAATCAGTAATAAAAATAACGTCATACGATCTAGTCCAATCTAAGGGTGAGCGGAAAAAGTCACAGGAAAAAAAGTCACGGGAAAAAAGGCGTGCGTGCGATTTGTATATCGTGTACATATAATAATTCATATTATAATTCACACATTTAATAATATATTTTATTCATACTCAGATATGTTGTTATGATTGTGTCCATAAACACGTATATTATAGACTGAATAACAGGAAATGGAAGTAAGTGATTGTGCAGAAATTAATAACCTCTCCCCCAAGAGTATCATGGTGTAATTCTCGTTCGGAGTAAAAGATGTTTTTATTTTGTTTGTGAGTGTGTGTGTGTGTGTGTGTGTGTGTGTGTGTGCGCGCGCGTGTGTGTGAGTGTGTGTATGTGTGTGTGTGTGTGTTTGTTTGTAATTTTTTGTGGTGGGTGGGGTACAAGGATGTTGATCCGTCGGGAAGTTCTAAAGTTATATGAATTTCCACATTTCCTTATGACTCAGGAATTATTTCTCCTGCGATCCACCAGGTGTGTCCTTTTTCTGATTTGCAGTTATTTAAATATGAATTAAAAACTAACCCCTCCCTCTACCGTTAGCTAAGAGTGGCCCTTTGATCCCCTGACCGCTTCCTGTACCCTAGCCCATAGCTCAGTGTGAGTCTATCAGTTAGCTACAAGTGACCCTTGGATCCCTAACCATTTCCTGTGCCCTAGCCATGTGTGGTCAGTCTTGTATAACTCTAACATCCTGCTAATGTCTTGGAGTGGTTGGTCAGTCTTGTAATTTGTGTCTTGGTTGAATGATTTGAATGTGTATTTTGTGCTATTGTTCCTATACCCCTTGTGTATCTATATTTTACTATTTTAAATTTTTAATGTTTATGGAGTGATGCCGGGCTAAGTTTTGTTTTCGCCTGACACGCACTTTGGGCCGATTTGCGAAATTGGGTCATCATGATTACCGTATTGTTGCGCGCGCAGTTATGGACATACAATTATACACTTAACTTCTGGACGTAGTCCGTAGATTCCTCTTTCGAAATCATCCCTGAGAACGGAGCTGAGGAGTAAAATTACGAGGTTGTAAATTCATTATAATTATCTCAATGCAATAACTTTATTGCAACCATATATTGAATTTGATGGATTCAGATGGATTTTGTTGTTTAAAATATATTTCACACACAAAAAAATAGCAGGATTGATCATTGACTGATAAAAACGACTTTCTAATTAGGGTCAATAAATATTCTTTATGCATGAACTGATTAATATTGCTTTCTAAATCAGAGTAACTATTTCAGTTGTTTGATAGTGTCTTTTTATATTAAAAATATGTATAAAATTCTATTTACAGATATAAAGTCAAGCAAATAAAAAATTGAAAAAAAGAAATTTGGGGGTCAGGTGCACGAATTTTATTATCTCAAGAGATATTGCGAATATCCGACTTTTTATTTTATATTCAGAGTCACAAATTATTTTGCTTCATGCCTACCAATTTTAGTCCTTTTCTAACAATTAGAGGAGTAGAATTACAGGTGACCACGGCCATCCGAACGAGCTAAAGCGGGAAATGGGCCATTTTAAGTAGTTTGAACCTAATTATTTCCGACATGGATTACTCTAAAAATACTCAATAAATAGAAGTCATAAGACCCATGGTTGTGCATTAGGTACCTGAATTTAATGCATGTAGAGTAAAGCGTTCGTCAGATAAAAAGACGAACGCTTCGAAAAATCAAGAAAACTCAATTTTTGCAGAAGGGTTGCAGGAACGGGTTTTTCTGTAGAGTTCTTTGGAATATCAGACTTTTTATTTTACATTCCGAGTCACAAAGGATTTAGTTTCATGCCTACCAATTTTAGTCCTTTTCTGACAATTAGTTTTGTAGAAATTCAGCTTTTGTCAAAATGTCGACTTCAGTTAGCGCCTTGCATTATTAGTAGGTAAAGTCGATTTTTTGAGACAAAGAAATTTTGGCGCCAAATCGCGTTTTCTACTAAAGTCGCTGAAATTTTGATAGATTTTGCAGGATAATACAGGAAGACTCGTGGCTTATTTTGAAACGATAATATTTCATATTTCTCGAAATATGAATTTTTTTGTGAAAATTTTATTTTTCTAATTATGCGCATTTCTCTTAAAGTACGAGGAATTTAATAAAACTAACTTCAGATTCGGGTTCAGCACACGCGGATACAGTTTATTTGTTCAAAGAGGTATTTGTAATATTGCGCCAATTTGTCAGAATTGACGTTTGGATATTTTCGCACCTTTGGCCGATTTGCAAAGTTTGGTCATCGTGATTACCCTATTGTGGTGCGCGCAGTTATAGACATACAATCATACACTTAACTTCTGGACGTAGCCCATAGATTCCTCTTTCGAAATCATCCCTGAGAACGGAGCTGAGGAGTAACATTACAGGTGACTGTGGCCATCCGAACGAGCCGAAGCGGGAAATGGGCCATTTTAAGTAGTTTGAACCTAATTATTTCCGACATGGATTACTCTAAAAATACTCAATAAATAGAAGTCATAAGACCCATGGTTGTGCATTAGGTACCTGAATTTAATGCATGTAGAGTAAAGCGTTCGTCAGATAAAAAGACGAACGCTTCGAAAAATCAAGAAAACTCAATTTTTGCAGAAGGGTTGCAGGAACGGGTTTTTCTGTAGAGTTCTTTGGAATATCAGACTTTTTATTTTACATTCCGAGTCACAAAGGATTTAGTTTCATGCCTACCAATTTTAGTCCTTTTCTGACAATTAGTTTTGTAGAAATTCAGCTTTTGTCAAAATGTCGACTTCAGTTAGCGCCTTGCATTATTAGTAGGTAAAGTCGATTTTTTGAGACAAAGAAATTTTGGCGCCAAATCGCGTTTTCTACTAAAGTCGCTGAAATTTTGATAGATTTTGCAGGATAATACAGGAAGACTCGTGGCTTATTTTGAAACGATAATATTTCATATTTCTCGAAATATGAATTTTTTTGTGAAAATTTTATTTTTCTAATTATGCGCATTTCTCTTAAAGTACGAGGAATTTAATAAAACTAACTTCAGATTCGGGTTCAGCACACGCGGATACAGTTTATTTGTTCAAAGAGGTATTTGTAATATTGCGCCAATTTGTCAGAATTGACGTTTGGATATTTTCGCACCTTTGGCCGATTTGCAAAGTTTGGTCATCGTGATTACCCTATTGTGGTGCGCGCAGTTATAGACATACAATCATACACTTAACTTCTGGACGTAGCCCATAGATTCCTCTTTCGAAATCATCCCTGAGAACGGAGCTGAGGAGTAACATTACAGGTGACTGTGGCCATCCGAACGAGCCGAAGCGGGAAATGGGCCATTTTAAGTAGTTTGAACCTAATTATTTCCGACATGGATTACTCTAAAAATACTCAATAAATAGAAGTCATAAGACCCATGGTTGTGCATTAGGTACCTGAATTTAATGCATGTAGAGTAAAGCGTTCGTCAGATAAAAAGACGAACGCTTCGAAAAATCAAGAAAACTCAATTTTTGCAGAAGGGTTGCAGGAACGGGTTTTTCTGTAGAGTTCTTTGGAATATCAGACTTTTTATTTTACATTCCGAGTCACAAAGGATTTAGTTTCATGCCTACCAATTTTAGTCCTTTTCTGACAATTAGTTTTGTAGAAATTCAGCTTTTGTCAAAATGTCGACTTCAGTTAGTGCCTTGCATTATTAGTAGGTAAAGTCGATTTTTTGAGACAAAGAAATTTTGGCGCCAAATCGCGTTTTCTACTAAAGTCGCTGAAATTTTGATAGATTTTGCAGGATAATACAGGAAGACTCGTGGCTTATTTTGAAACGATAATATTTCATATTTCTCGAAATATGAATTTTTTTGTGAAAATTTTATTTTTCTAATTATGCGCATTTCTCTTAAAGTACGAGGAATTTAATAAAACTAACTTCAGATTCGGGTTCAGCACACGCGGATACAGTTTATTTGTTCAAAGAGGTATTTGTAATATTGCGCCAATTTGTCAGAATTGACGTTTGGATATTTTCGCACCTTTGGCCGATTTGCAAAGTTTGGTCATCGTGATTACCCTATTGTGGTGCGCGCAGTTATAGACATACAATCATACACTTAACTTCTGGACGTAGCCCATAGATTCCTCTTTCGAAATCATCCCTGAGAACGGAGCTGAGGAGTAACATTACAGGTGACTGTGGCCATCCGAACGAGCCGAAGCGGGAAATGGGCCATTTTAAGTAGTTTGAACCTAATTATTTCCGACATGGATTACTCTAAAAATACTCAATAAATAGAAGTCATAAGACCCATGGTTGTGCATTAGGTACCTGAATTTAATGCATGTAGAGTAAAGCGTTCGTCAGATAAAAAGACGAACGCTTCGAAAAATCAAGAAAACTCAATTTTTGCAGAAGGGTTGCAGGAACGGGTTTTTCTGTAGAGTTCTTTGGAATATCAGACTTTTTATTTTACATTCCGAGTCACAAAGGATTTAGTTTCATGCCTACCAATTTTAGTCCTTTTCTGACAATTAGTTTTGTAGAAATTCAGCTTTTGTCAAAATGTCGACTTCAGTTAGCGCCTTGCATTATTAGTAGGTAAAGTCGATTTTTTGAGACAAAGAAATTTTGGCGCCAAATCGCGTTTTCTACTAAAGTCGCTGAAATTTTGATAGATTTTGCAGGATAATACAGGAAGACTCGTGGCTTATTTTGAAACGATAATATTTCATATTTCTCGAAATATGAATTTTTTTGTGAAAATTTTATTTTTCTAATTATGCGCATTTCTCTTAAAGTACGAGGAATTTAATAAAACTAACTTCAGATTCGGGTTCAGCACACGCGGATACAGTTTATTTGTTCAAAGAGGTATTTGTAATATTGCGCCAATTTGTCAGAATTGACGTTTGGATATTTTCGCACCTTTGGCCGATTTGCAAAGTTTGGTCATCGTGATTACCCTATTGTGGTGCGCGCAGTTATAGACATACAATCATACACTTAACTTCTGGACGTAGCCCATAGATTCCTCTTTCGAAATCATCCCTGAGAACGGAGCTGAGGAGTAACATTACAGGTGACTGTGGCCATCCGAACGAGCCGAAGCGGGAAATGGGCCATTTTAAGTAGTTTGAACCTAATTATTTCCGACATGGATTACTCTAAAAATACTCAATAAATAGAAGTCATAAGACCCATGGTTGTGCATTAGGTACCTGAATTTAATGCATGTAGAGTAAAGCGTTCGTCAGATAAAAAGACGAACGCTTCGAAAAATCAAGAAAACTCAATTTTTGCAGAAGGGTTGCAGGAACGGGTTTTTCTGTAGAGTTCTTTGGAATATCAGACTTTTTATTTTACATTCCGAGTCACAAAGGATTTAGTTTCATGCCTACCAATTTTAGTCCTTTTCTGACAATTAGTTTTGTAGAAATTCAGCTTTTGTCAAAATGTCGACTTCAGTTAGCGCCTTGCATTATTAGTAGGTAAAGTCGATTTTTTGAGACAAAGAAATTTTGGCGCCAAATCGCGTTTTCTACTAAAGTCGCTGAAATTTTGATAGATTTTGCAGGATAATACAGGAAGACTCGTGGCTTATTTTGAAACGATAATATTTCATATTTCTCGAAATATGAATTTTTTTGTGAAAATTTTATTTTTCTAATTATGCGCATTTCTCTTAAAGTACGAGGAATTTAATAAAACTAACTTCAGATTCGGGTTCAGCACACGCGGATACAGTTTATTTGTTCAAAGAGGTATTTGTAATATTGCGCCAATTTGTCAGAATTGACGTTTGGATATTTTCGCACCTTTGGCCGATTTGCAAAGTTTGGTCATCGTGATTACCCTATTGTGGTGCGCGCAGTTATAGACATACAATCATACACTTAACTTCTGGACGTAGCCCATAGATTCCTCTTTCGAAATCATCCCTGAGAACGGAGCTGAGGAGTAACATTACAGGTGACTGTGGCCATCCGAACGAGCCGAAGCGGGAAATGGGCCATTTTAAGTAGTTTGAACCTAATTATTTCCGACATGGATTACTCTAAAAATACTCAATAAATAGAAGTCATAAGACCCATGGTTGTGCATTAGGTACCTGAATTTAATGCATGTAGAGTAAAGCGTTCGTCAGATAAAAAGACGAACGCTTCGAAAAATCAAGAAAACTCAATTTTTGCAGAAGGGTTGCAGGAACGGGTTTTTCTGTAGAGTTCTTTGGAATATCAGACTTTTTATTTTACATTCCGAGTCACAAAGGATTTAGTTTCATGCCTACCAATTTTAGTCCTTTTCTGACAATTAGTTTTGTAGAAATTCAGCTTTTGTCAAAATGTCGACTTCAGTTAGTGCCTTGCATTATTAGTAGGTAAAGTCGATTTTTTGAGACAAAGAAATTTTGGCGCCAAATCGCGTTTTCTACTAAAGTCGCTGAAATTTTGATAGATTTTGCAGGATAATACAGGAAGACTCGTGGCTTATTTTGAAACGATAATATTTCATATTTCTCGAAATATGAATTTTTTTGTGAAAATTTTATTTTTCTAATTATGCGCATTTCTCTTAAAGTACGAGGAATTTAATAAAACTAACTTCAGATTCGGGTTCAGCACACGCGGATACAGTTTATTTGTTCAAAGAGGTATTTGTAATATTGCGCCAATTTGTCAGAATTGACGTTTGGATATTTTCGCACCTTTGGCCGATTTGCAAAGTTTGGTCATCGTGATTACCCTATTGTGGTGCGCGCAGTTATAGACATACAATCATACACTTAACTTCTGGACGTAGCCCATAGATTCCTCTTTCGAAATCATCCCTGAGAACGGAGCTGAGGAGTAACATTACAGGTGACTGTGGCCATCCGAACGAGCCGAAGCGGGAAATGGGCCATTTTAAGTAGTTTGAACCTAATTATTTCCGACATGGATTACTCTAAAAATACTCAATAAATAGAAGTCATAAGACCCATGGTTGTGCATTAGGTACCTGAATTTAATGCATGTAGAGTAAAGCGTTCGTCAGATAAAAAGACGAACGCTTCGAAAAATCAAGAAAACTCAATTTTTGCAGAAGGGTTGCAGGAACGGGTTTTTCTGTAGAGTTCTTTGGAATATCAGACTTTTTATTTTACATTCCGAGTCACAAAGGATTTAGTTTCATGCCTACCAATTTTAGTTCTTTTCTGACAATTAGTTTTGTAGAAATTCAGCTTTTGTCAAAATGTCGACTTCAGTTAGCGCCTTGCATTATTAGTAGGTAAAGTCGATTTTTTGAGACAAAGAAATTTTGGCGCCAAATCGCGTTTTCTACTAAAGTCGCTGAAATTTTGATAGATTTTGCAGGATAATACAGGAAGACTCGTGGCTTATTTTGAAACGATAATATTTCATATTTCTCGAAATATGAATTTTTTTGTGAAAATTTTATTTTTCTAATTATGCGCATTTCTCTTAAAGTACGAGGAATTTAATAAAACTAACTTCAGATTCGGGTTCAGCACACGCGGATACAGTTTATTTGTTCAAAGAGGTATTTGTAATATTGCGCCAATTTGTCAGAATTGACGTTTGGATATTTTCGCACCTTTGGCCGATTTGCAAAGTTTGGTCATCGTGATTACCCTATTGTGGTGCGCGCAGTTATAGACATACAATCATACACTTAACTTCTGGACGTAGCCCATAGATTCCTCTTTCGAAATCATCCCTGAGAACGGAGCTGAGGAGTAACATTACAGGTGACTGTGGCCATCCGAACGAGCCGAAGCGGGAAATGGGCCATTTTAAGTAGTTTGAACCTAATTATTTCCGACATGGATTACTCTAAAAATACTCAATAAATAGAAGTCATAAGACCCATGGTTGTGCATTAGGTACCTGAATTTAATGCATGTAGAGTAAAGCGTTCGTCAGATAAAAAGACGAACGCTTCGAAAAATCAAGAAAACTCAATTTTTGCAGAAGGGTTGCAGGAACGGGTTTTTCTGTAGAGTTCTTTGGAATATCAGACTTTTTATTTTACATTCCGAGTCACAAAGGATTTAGTTTCATGCCTACCAATTTTAGTCCTTTTCTGACAATTAGTTTTGTAGAAATTCAGCTTTTGTCAAAATGTCGACTTCAGTTAGCGCCTTGCATTATTAGTAGGTAAAGTCGATTTTTTGAGACAAAGAAATTTTGGCGCCAAATCGCGTTTTCTACTAAAGTCGCTGAAATTTTGATAGATTTTGCAGGATAATACAGGAAGACTCGTGGCTTATTTTGAAACGATAATATTTCATATTTCTCGAAATATGAATTTTTTTGTGAAAATTTTATTTTTCTAATTATGCGCATTTCTCTTAAAGTACGAGGAATTTAATAAAACTAACTTCAGATTCGGGTTCAGCACACGCGGATACAGTTTATTTGTTCAAAGAGGTATTTGTAATATTGCGCCAATTTGTCAGAATTGACGTTTGGATATTTTCGCACCTTTGGCCGATTTGCAAAGTTTGGTCATCGTGATTACCCTATTGTGGTGCGCGCAGTTATAGACATACAATCATACACTTAACTTCTGGACGTAGCCCATAGATTCCTCTTTCGAAATCATCCCTGAGAACGGAGCTGAGGAGTAACATTACAGGTGACTGTGGCCATCCGAACGAGCCGAAGCGGGAAATGGGCCATTTTAAGTAGTTTGAACCTAATTATTTCCGACATGGATTACTCTAAAAATACTCAATAAATAGAAGTCATAAGACCCATGGTTGTGCATTAGGTACCTGAATTTAATGTATGTAGAGTAAAGCGTTCGTCAGATAAAAAGACGAACGCTTCGAAAAATCAAGAAAACTCAATTTTTGCAGAAGGGTTGCAGGAACGGGTTTTTCTGTAGAGTTCTTTGGAATATCAGACTTTTTATTTTACATTCCGAGTCACAAAGGATTTAGTTTCATGCCTACCAATTTTAGTCCTTTTCTGACAATTAGTTTTGTAGAAATTCAGCTTTTGTCAAAATGTCGACTTCAGTTAGCGCCTTGCATTATTAGTAGGTAAAGTCGATTTTTTGAGACAAAGAAATTTTGGCGCCAAATCGCGTTTTCTACTAAAGTCGCTGAAATTTTGATAGATTTTGCAGGATAATACAGGAAGACTCGTGGCTTATTTTGAAACGATAATATTTCATATTTCTCGAAATATGAATTTTTTTGTGAAAATTTTATTTTTCTAATTATGCGCATTTCTCTTAAAGTACGAGGAATTTAATAAAACTAACTTCAGATTCGGGTTCAGCACACGCGGATACAGTTTATTTGTTCAAAGAGGTATTTGTAATATTGCGCCAATTTGTCAGAATTGACGTTTGGATATTTTCGCACCTTTGGCCGATTTGCAAAGTTTGGTCATCGTGATTACCCTATTGTGGTGCGCGCAGTTATAGACATACAATCATACACTTAACTTCTGGACGTAGCCCATAGATTCCTCTTTCGAAATCATCCCTGAGAACGGAGCTGAGGAGTAACATTACAGGTGACTGTGGCCATCCGAACGAGCCGAAGCGGGAAATGGGCCATTTTAAGTAGTTTGAACCTAATTATTTCCGACATGGATTACTCTAAAAATACTCAATAAATAGAAGTCATAAGACCCATGGTTGTGCATTAGGTACCTGAATTTAATGCATGTAGAGTAAAGCGTTCGTCAGATAAAAAGACGAACGCTTCGAAAAATCAAGAAAACTCAATTTTTGCAGAAGGGTTGCAGGAACGGGTTTTTCTGTAGAGTTCTTTGGAATATCAGACTTTTTATTTTACATTCCGAGTCACAAAGGATTTAGTTTCATGCCTACCAATTTTAGTCCTTTTCTGACAATTAGTTTTGTAGAAATTCAGCTTTTGTCAAAATGTCGACTTCAGTTAGCGCCTTGCATTATTAGTAGGTAAAGTCGATTTTTTGAGACAAAGAAATTTTGGCGCCAAATCGCGTTTTCTACTAAAGTCGCTGAAATTTTGATAGATTTTGCAGGATAATACAGGAAGACTCGTGGCTTATTTTGAAACGATAATATTTCATATTTCTCGAAATATGAATTTTTTTGTGAAAATTTTATTTTTCTAATTATGCGCATTTCTCTTAAAGTACGAGGAATTTAATAAAACTAACTTCAGATTCGGGTTCAGCACACGCGGATACAGTTTATTTGTTCAAAGAGGTATTTGTAATATTGCGCCAATTTGTCAGAATTGACGTTTGGATATTTTCGCACCTTTGGCCGATTTGCAAAGTTTGGTCATCGTGATTACCCTATTGTGGTGCGCGCAGTTATAGACATACAATCATACACTTAACTTCTGGACGTAGCCCATAGATTCCTCTTTCGAAATCATCCCTGAGAACGGAGCTGAGGAGTAACATTACAGGTGACTGTGGCCATCCGAACGAGCCGAAGCGGGAAATGGGCCATTTTAAGTAGTTTGAACCTAATTATTTCCGACATGGATTACTCTAAAAATACTCAATAAATAGAAGTCATAAGACCCATGGTTGTGCATTAGGTACCTGAATTTAATGCATGTAGAGTAAAGCGTTCGTCAGATAAAAAGACGAACGCTTCGAAAAATCAAGAAAACTCAATTTTTGCAGAAGGGTTGCAGGAACGGGTTTTTCTGTAGAGTTCTTTGGAATATCAGACTTTTTATTTTACATTCCGAGTCACAAAGGATTTAGTTTCATGCCTACCAATTTTAGTCCTTTTCTGACAATTAGTTTTGTAGAAATTCAGCTTTTGTCAAAATGTCGACTTCAGTTAGCGCCTTGCATTATTAGTAGGTAAAGTCGATTTTTTGAGACAAAGAAATTTTGGCGCCAAATCGCGTTTTCTACTAAAGTCGCTGAAATTTTGACAGCCTTTGCAGGATTATGCAGAAATACGCGTGGCTTATTTTGAAATGATAATATTTCATATTTCTCGAATTATGATTTTTTTTGCGAAAATTTTATTTTTCTAATTATGCGGAATAGTACGAGGAATTTAATAAAACTAACTTCAGATTCGGGTTCAGCACACGCAGAAACATTTTATTTGTTCAAAGAGGTATTTGTAATATTGCTCCATTTTGTCAGAATCAGAATCAACAAAAGAAGACAATTAACCTATCAGAGTGCCTTAATATTCTTTAATTAAATCAATTACTTAATTAACATAATAAAAGTTTAAATAATGCTTATTTCCTTTTAGAACGCTTTAAGAGGTTTCTCTAAGCAATGATCACTTTTATTTGAATAAAAGATATCGCTTACTCTATTCTTTATAGTCGTGTTTCACTGATTTCAGATTCTGTATTTCTATATTTATTTTTCTATAACAGAGATGGTGTAAATTAGTATTACGTTTGATATCTTTAAAATATTATTGGTCAGTCTGTAAACCAAAGCAGAAGAAGACAATATAGTTTTTTTCATAATTGGGCGCATAAAGTTAAAATATTATACTAAAGTTATTGTAAGGTCATTCTCTTGCCATTTTTTATTAAATACAAAGACGACATTCCATACTCACTTTATAAACAAAAAAATGTTTGCTGATTTAATCTTCCTTAAGAAAAGAAAAAATAACCAATAGAATGGAAACAAACAAACTACACATTTAAATTTTTTTTTCTTCACGTATCGAAATGCATCTGCTTACTCAATGTTACGAGCAATTTAACGTCAAATCAATAGAGAGATAGATAAAAATGTTTGGCGAAAATTAAGCTGTATGCCAATACTGATTAGCAAGATAATATGTCATTTGTGTCTTTAAAAATGAACGCATTTGTGTATTGACTGAATTATTACAATATAATCTAGTAAATTACTACTCTGTTTCTCTCTATCTGTTTGTTTTATTAACGTGTACACATTCCACGCAAACCACACGACCTCATTTACAGACAAGCATTACATATGAATGAACTAAAAGGATGATAGCATTAATAAAAATAGATTCATGATTCAAGCATATGACTAATAAACAGCAGGTCATTCTCCTGCCACTTCTTCTTACTAAGTACAAAGGCACATATAGAAATGTTTATTAATTGAAGCTTTCTTATTATTTGATGATATATGAAACTAGTTTAAACTTTTAATATTTTTCCTAATATCAAATAAACTAGTTTAATTAAAGTTTTGAAATAACTGTCAAATCGAGTTTCAATATTTCACATGATTTTAAGTAAGTTTCAGTTTGCTTGTTTCAGTTTCAGTTTGGTTATTACATTGCGTATTTCCTTCTTACTTACGGCTTGAAACACTGAAAACAAGAAAAAGTTATGTAGGCTTCTATGTACACAGAGCACATAGTCCTTTGAGGGAGTGCGGTGAATCGATTGATCGCGAAGTAAGTGCTCTTTGCTCTTCCAAGATGCCACACTCCTTAAAATGTCATGCCTACGTTTGATTAGCTGGATTATACGCACGAGTGAAGGCAAACTAACGTTTTCTGGTTACAAATTTAACACAGTGAATAATTAATAGCTGATAAACTGTATAAAGTGGGAGCCTCTGATCAATTTTGGTAGAACAAGTTTGAAACATTTATAGAAGACTTGAAAGGACTCCAGCAACTTGCATATAAAGCAATTTACCGCAGAACTGAAACTTCGCAAGTACGTACACACACACACACACACACACACACACACACACACACACACACACACACACACACACACACACACACACACATTTACCCTCAACGAGCGAGAATCGAACGAGGATCCTAATGAGCCATCGCTTACTTCCATTTACTGTTATTCACTCAATAATAAGCAAGCATACCGACTTACACTGAAAATTAATTAACTAAATGTATGTATTACAAAGCTTTTATACGGTATATAAAATACACTTGAATCACACACATTTTGAGCGAGCTGTTAACCTCCTTGCCTTTTCCTGCTTCACTTACTGTTAATAAGTATTATAACATATACACTCTGACACTTTTGACTTTATATTGTGAATTTATTTCCTGTAACTTTTTTCTTGTGATTTTATTTCCTATGACTTTTTTTTTTTCCTGTGACTTTTTTCCTGATATTTTCCCGCTCATTGCTCACCGTTGATTAGAAGCGACTCAATACACAACTCTCTTGTTTTAGGTTAGAGAAAAAATATGGTTAGGGAATTTTAGAGATAGTTTTGGTGTTTTTTTTTAAGAGAAATGTTAGGGTTAGGATTAGCTGTAAATAAAAAAAACGAATATAAATTTTAGAATATATCTTTTATTCCTGATTTAGATTTTGTTTCTGTTAAATTTTGTGTTTTAATAACTTAAATATTGCAGTAAAAATAGCATCGAGTAACACTTTGCATCTAGATATATGTCATATAACTTCTCTCCTTCGATATTACGTATAATGACCCCCTTGTTTTTAAACACGACAATTGTGTATGGAGCTGTTGGGTCTACCGTACACACCTTTGTGTACATAAATGTGTGCAGTGTTGATTTGATGGAAGTACGAAAGAATGAGTAGCCATTCACTAACACTGCTAAGAAGAAAAAAATGTTTGCACAACAATCGCCAGTCAGTAGTAAAGATAGGTACTGTTGTTCTCACGTGTACGAGTGTAGGCGAGGAGGAAGGATTAACTTTTGATATAAGCCGCCTGGCTGTTAGGAAGACGACAGGGGTCAGGGTGTTTGGAAAACCCACTATAAACCGTTAAGATACGAACAATAGGATGGTCTCTTTGAGTTGACAAAAGAAAGCCCATTATCTCCACCACGACAGAGTTGAGGGAATTAGCTCTCCACGTGACAAAAGGGGCAGTGCAATTCGAATGAAAACTTTTAATTACTATTCGTGCAAAACTGACACAAGAAAGTTCGTAGCACCTATATGACAGTGCTAAAAGTTGATAGTCAAATAATTTGGCTAAGAGAAAAAAGATAGAAAGGAGTATTCTATTTTTCTTTCATTTTTGTGCGAGTCAAAAACCACAAGGAGAAGTATTTTATTTATCTATAAAAATAAATCAATTTTCATTTCATTCACAATGCTCTATATCTTTTCTATTTCACTTTTAAACTACCAGTATAAATATTACTTTAAATACTACCACACAGTTTTGAATAACGTTATGGACTGCAAAAAATAGCACACATTGTCATTTCTTTTTGTAGTGAAATTAAATCTAACTATAGTTTCCACATAAGTTACTCTATTGCATCAGCTACTGTAAATACACAGTCTTGAGACTAATACAGTTATTGTTCATAGTTGTAAAGGATTTGAAGAAGTAAAGAAATATTCATTGCATCTCTGTACACAGTTGTGTTTCCAATCATCCTAAACTTGAACCGAATTGAAATTTTTCTTTTTACTTTTGGATGAAATAATACTTGCTGCACACCCTTACTCTAAATTACATTTGAAATAAATATATATGTATATACATAAGTTATATTAATACAGTACTAGTTTTTGCAGCTAATATAAAGAAAACATTTAGTTTTCATAAATGTATAAATCAATTATAGCATAGTGATCCATAGAGCAAATTAAAAAATATAAGATTTAAAAAGTTTCTTTGTGACCAGTAGAGATACAGCCACTTTAAAATGATAATTATTGTTTTAATTTCTCATGTAGGCATATATTATTAATAGCTCTCATGTATCTTTTAGTTTATCCAATGTGCATATGTAAGATTTGAAATGCTGAACTTGGCATTTTTGCTAGTGAATTTTGTTGTTTAGTGTGAAATTTTGTAATATACTATTATTATTATCAATTTCTTATAATCAATTCATATCTTAGAACTGACATTCTGGAACACTAAAATATATTCCAAATTAAATTATTATTTATTTGTATATTGCTGGATATCCTTTACATTAAAATACATTATATCTGTACCTCATCCCTCATTAAAGTCACTAGCCTAATAATAGTCTCATAATCCAATATGTGTCAGTTCTACTATTAAGAAAATATTTCATATGTATTTGCAACATTACATATTTTTAATAGTCTCATAATCCAATCTGAGTCAGTTCTATTATTAAGAAAATATTTCATATGTATTCACAAGATTAGTGATTTTTAATAGTGGATCAGTGAGTGAGAGTCTAAAGTGTTGTATACAACACAAGCTGAAAACATAATGGATTTGTCACTTTAGTGCTACTTTATTTGCTTCATACAATGCAACAATCTTATTATTTATGTTTTATTTTTTTTATTAGTGTATTTAACTATTAACTGAATAACTGAATATAAGGTAGTTGTCTTATTTCAGGTTATCTATTATATGTCTGGTAGTATGTTCTATTATTTTTTAACAACTTTCCTAATCCATGATCATTTTGTAGCTATATAAGCTGTATTAACTGTATATAATATTGCCCTGTAACTTTCAGTTATACATTATGAACATGTTAACTATCACTATCACTATTCAAACAGTTTTGTTAAATGGAAACAGTAAATATTCAGTTTTTCTATTGACATATCTTTCTTCAGTTTCTTGGACTTCAGTATTATTACTACTGTTAGAAATTATTATATTTACATAGCAGTAATAATTGCACTCCTGCTATAAACATAGCAGAGTGTGTTTTTTCAAGACCTGGAAATATATAAGAGCTTAATAACTGAGTAGTGCATCTTACAAGCTGAATGATATTTACATATCTATAATTTAGTATAATAATCAAATCCATCATTTCACAGTAAAATGAATGATGGAATGTATTATTATGGTGCAGAAATGGATTTACAACATACATCTATAAATTAGAGAGCTTAACAACTGAGTAGTGCATTTTACAAGCTGAATGATATTTATAAATTTATGACAATGTATAACAAGTCAAATCCATCAGTACACAGTTAAATGAATGGTGGAATGTATTATTATGATGCAGAAATTGATTTACAAACATGCATGTATAAATTAGAATTAATTACAAAGAAGTGGGATAGCTATTCTTGTTGGTAAGAACATATTATCTTGAAAGGAATTTTGAATATTACACAAGTCTCTCACAATCCTCCTTGGAAAAGTCAATATTTAATAAAAGTGTTGCATAGAAATTAATTATTTTTTCCAAATAAATACCAGTTGGGAGTGTATTTCAGAGGCAAGTAATATCCACTAGGAAAAATGTCATCTGCTGTAAACAAGATTTCAGAGTACCAAATGGGTCTGACTTAATGAAATCTGCAGTGTTACAATTATACTAATATTAATATATTATGTATAAATCTGAAAAATATTTCAAAGTATCACATGGTTTAATTTTGTTTTGAATAGTAGTTTTACTTCTAGTGCTTTCACAATTCTTTAAATGGAAATAACTTGTATTACAAGAGTAATAATTAGATAGACATATAAAAAAATAAAAATAAATAGTTAATGTTACATTTAATTCTATTGTTCATATGATGTTGATTTATAAAATCTAATATATTTCCACAACTTATTTAATCAATAATTTTGCAAAATCTATATAGCTAATGGTGATTTCAAGAAAATAAACTCTGAAAATTATGCAAATAATCCTCTACTGATTTCTAAGCAGACTTTTTAATGTAACAGTTTATTCGTTTTTGGAAATACAATAATTGTTAAAATTTAAACCAAACAATTAATTTGCTCTTTGTTGTTTACATGCATAACTAATATAGGCTGTCATTGTACATTGAGATCGAGTTCAGAATAAAATACTTAAATAATGCTTCTTAAACTGTGTAGCTTTTTCCTTTGAGAAATTAAATATCATTATTAATATCAAATTTAAGTAAGCCTTTAGCCTTTATTTTAGTTTATAGTTTCTGTGCAACCTACTTACACTTACAGTACTAGACAATCGTAAGCCGCCATTTTGAAAAAAATCAGTTCTTCGATTGAGCGAGTTTAAGCAATATTCTAATCTTTAAAACACAAAAGCGGCATTCTATTTGTTTATAATAGATGTAAAAGTAATTTCTTGACCTAGAGAAAGGCCACTTGAATCGTTAGTTTAAGCCAGTTTGTAGAAAATAAAAATATACATTTTGGGGCCTTAAACAGTGATACAGGAAAAGGGAAGCAATCCAATTTAACGTGTTCGAGTCGAGTTACAAAAAATATGTTTTAAAATTATTTTAAAGTGTATGGAGATTCTAATTTGATTATTATGACTTTAATATACACATTATATCAGCCGGTTTCAGTTTTACCTTTCCAGAGCATTCTTTTCACTTCCATATTGTGTTTAATTAGGTACGTAGTGTGACCATAAAATCGTTGTCAACAGGGTACTCTAACCTCACGCTTAATTAAATGTAGAAATAAACTGAATTTAGTAAAATTAATCAGTTATATCGATGAAAGACATTCTTTTCTAAACGATGACATTTAGGAAGTATATAGTATACACGCAAACTACATAGTTACAACCACTTTTTCAACGGTCTACATAACTCTGGATTTTAAGCATATCAATAATGCCCGAAGTATACAACCTTCAAAATCGCACCCGAATTTCGATGAAAACTCACAGGAAAAACTATTAAAATATGAAATTTAGTGGTTTATGTCAAAGATAATAACAACAAAGATAAAACTATGAGAGAAAAATGGCAAAATTAAGCTTTATTTATAAGAATGAACAATCTGAAACTTAGGCAGACCAAGAGGCGGTCTGCCTATTGCTGTAGGTCGACATAAGTCTGGTTTTTAAGCTTATTTGGTCCGCTTAAGTCTGGGAATAGGGTTATATATATATATATATATATATATATATATATATATATATAGTATATATAGAGAGATAATGTGTGTTTCATAAATAAAGAATATACAATTCCATATTCCACCTTTACTTGAGGAATTAAGGTAGCTACCTTGGTGAGATGAGAAATTAAGGTAGCTACTGTGGTGCGTTGAGAAATTAAGGAAACTACTGTGGTGAGTTGGGAAATTAAGGAAACTACTGTGGTGAGTTGGGAAATTAAGGAAGCTACTGTGGTGAGTTGAAAAAGTAAGGTAGCTACTGTGGTGAGTTGAGAAATTATGGAAACAACTGTGGTGGGTTGAGAAATTAAGGTAGGTACTGTGGCGAGTTGGGAAAGTAGCTACTATGGTGAGCTGAGAAATTAAGGTAGGTACGGTGGTGAGTTGAGAAATTAAGGTAGGTACTGTGGTGAGTTGAGAAAGTAGCTACTGTGGGGAGTTGAGAAATTAAGGTAGGTACTGTGGTGAGTTAAGAAAGTAGCTACTGTGGTGATCTGAGAAAGTAGCTACTCTGGTGAGTTGAGACAACATCTAAGTTCAGAACTTGTTTATTAAAATTGTGACACCTCTGGGCACCCTACCCTCGTTAAGATTATTATTTATTAACTAGTATCTCATAAGTAATTACAAGTGATCAAAATCTAAATTTGTAGTTATTAATGATTCTCTCGAGAAACCAACAAGTCTCTCACTTGGTGGATTATAAGGGTATGGTAAAACTCTATCCTTTACACAATAATAAGATACACGTGTCAATGTCGCATAATTTTTTCTGCAGGTGGAAACATTTTGCTAAAGGAGTAATAAAAACCCGTCTTTTATTTGTATTTAGGGGGACCTCATCCATGCACTATTAATGCAACATAAGGTTTTAATATATGTGCAAGAAGGTTAATAAATTTATCAAATCAACAATCAAATATACAACAAAGGAATATAATCAAAAGTGCATTGACAGTTACATCACTTCACAACAATGTTTGATCTAACGTTAGACACTCATTCAGTTAATCCTAGCACAGACTTCAGCGCCTGCATATCCGTCAAGTGAGGGAGGCAAGTGGTGTCTTCTGTTGAATTATTAATAACATAAATTAAGATTATCATCACTTGTAAATAGTTACGGATGATTAATTAATAATATTAATAATCATAGCCATCAACAGACTGGCGTTAGCGTCATACAGTTTTTAAATTGTAAAACTAATATTTTATATAATATTTAGATTGTAATTTGTAATAGGCCTACCTATTGTTATTGCCTCACTGAGACTTTTATTTACAGTCACTGAGAAATCCTTTTTTATTTAAAAATATTTCGGAAAGAACTAGCATTTTATATACTTTAATTGAAGATGGTCAGAACCAAACTCTGGTTACCATTTGACGAAAGAATCCTGGCCAAGTGTACGTTTAGTCAGATTAGTCTTAAATGTCCAGCTATCCAAATGACGCAGAGTACTCTTCCTGATTCTGTCAGAGGGCAAGCGCTGGGCTGTGTACACGTGCAGACAGTGTGTGCAAGCGCGATCACAGTGCGGAACACTACTTCTTTTGAAACTTGAAATTAAGCAGATAGTTCATGACCTTTAAAAATATTCCAATTTGCTAGTATCATTTAACAAGAAAAGAAAGTTTTGTCTTGTATGGTTAGTGCTAGCTCGCACCACTATTATTCTTGTTTTGGTAATTAAACCACAAGAGTATTTGCTCTATATAACTTATAATTAAAAAAGATAATTGATTTTATTTAATTCTTGGACTGATAATTTCACTGAGCTTTCAGTTGGGAGATATTTGTCTGGACGAAAAAGGAAAATAGACCAAACTACAAACCACTTATAACTCATACTTGTAAAATCTAGATGGTGAGTCTATTAAATTGCATCTTCATTTCCTCTTGTTAGAAGATAGTAATTTGATGTCTGCTGGCGGGTGATGAATGGGGAAACATTATACTGGAGCCATCTGCCGGGATACAGGATACTAGAAAACATTAAGCTTTTATACTTGTGTGTCCTTTTGAAAAACCAGACAGACACCCGTAACTTTTCTAAAGATTTGCACAGATTTTCACGTGCAGCATACAGTTTTGCATTGTTTACACGTGCAGCATACAGTTTTGCATTGTTTACACGTGCAGCATACAGTTTTGCATTGTTTACACGTGCAGCATACAGTTTTGCATTGTTTACACGTGCAGCATACAGTTTTGCATTGTTTACACGTGCAGCATACAGTTTTGCATTGTTTACACGTGCAGCATACAATTTTGCATTGTTTACACGTGCAGCATACAGTTTTGCATTGTTTACACGTGCAGCATATAGTTTTGCATTGTTACACGTGTAGCATACAGTTTTGCATTGTTTACACGTGCAGCATACAATTTTGCATTGTTTACACGTGCAGCATACAGTTTTGCATTGTTTACACGTGCAGCATATAGTTTTGCATTGTTACACGTGTAGCATACAGTTTTGCATTGTTTACACGTGTAGCATACAGTTTTGTATTGGTCAGAAAAACTACTAATAGTGGACAGAAAGTGTACTACCAGTGGATAGAGAGAAAGTCTAGAAATAGTTTAGATAGTGATGAGGTATGTAAAAGGAGTCTGAATACAAGTCACTAACAAACCTCTTTGAGGCGAAACTCACCAAAATTCTCTCAGGCGATGGTAGCTGTTTAATAACAATTTCAGATATTGATTAAGCATATCGAAGGGACTACAAGATGTTGACCACATGAGCTGAACATGTATTATATGATATAAAATTATGTAATGTTTAACATTGGTATAAAAGATCCTTGCATTAAAAACAATAATTAAGACGGTTTTGTTCTCCTCTACTTTTCAATCTTGAACGGAGGATCAATAAGGAAGCGTTTTCATGTATGCTTACGTATATAATTTAAATATTTGATTCAAAATTAATAGCCCCACCAATGTAGCAAAATTGAGGATCATTTTGTTTACACACCTAACAAAAGCCTGTCATGAGAGAAGTTTACCTAAGAGTGGACACTAAATTATCCAATTGTGGAGTGCACAATGGGGGTCGAGTCTCGAGTTATTAATTTAATTTGTTAATGAGGACAAGATGCTAAATTTAGAAAACTTGTCATGCATGATCGAATTCTTTGATTATAAAGGCATAAATATATTGACATAAATCATTCCATGAATTTCGTTTCATCTTTGATAAGGAATGTTTGCTTTTTTCGCTTCGAAATATTGTGCTAACAAAACGACATTTAACACAACACACAGAGAAAGTACAGATGATTCATCAAATTCACTTTTGATAGTACACAAATGTGTTTACGTAATATTCACGTAGTACATTGCTGCTCACATTGCTATAGTTAGGTTTGTAGTCGTAAAAACTGACATATCTCATGTCTACAGATAATTATGTTTTCGTGAAAGAAGTAGAACTATAAATACATTATTAAACAGAGTTCTAGGAACCACTGGTTATTATATTCAGGAGCGAATTCAGCAACCAAGTACAAGTTTAATCGGCTTGACTGAGATATCCTGCTGTTCAGCTGATTGAGTCTGTTCTTGCCTAAATATAGATGTGTCATTATTTTAACCAATGACAGCAGACAGTGCGAACACGTGCAAAGTGCGTGTGTGTGTGTGTGCGTGTGTGTGTGTGTGTGTGTGTGTGTGTGTGTGTGTGTGTGTGTGTGTGTGTGAGAGAGAGAGAGAGAGAGAGAGAGAGAGAGAGTGTGTAAATAAGACTGTCACAACAGAAAGTTTTAAGTTAAGCAAATAATTAGTGACGTCTATAGAGAATAAATCTTTGCTAGTATTAGTAACTTTTAGCTTAAGAAGAGAATTTTGTCCGATATAAACTGCGTAGTATTTGAACCACTTGGTTTGGAGTTACACCCAAGTATTCCTGTTAACTATCCTTAGCCAAATAAATAATGATGTTTGATTAACCCTTTGTACAGAAAGTTTGCAAGTTTGAATGAATAATTCTTTGGGAATCGTCCGTCTGGAGAAAAATAAGAATAGATCTTTATAATTGTAAAAATTACGATATTTGATCTCGTATGACGTCCACTGCCATTTTATCTGTTAAAAAAAACTTTCATTTGATGTTTGGCTCGCAGGTTGGACTGTGGGGGAGGGGGCAAATAATCCTTTAAGTATAATAACACCAATTATCATATTGAAAGACAATAAATACAAAAAGTAATATAATACTTTCCTAACAATTTTTACTTCTAAAGAAAAATAATCAACCTATATTGATCTCTAAATGCGTGATGTAAACTAGCAAAAATATGTATATACTAGCCCATAGCTAGCAAGAATATGTGTATACTAGCGCATAACTAGCAAGAATATGTGTATACTATCGCCTAACTAGCAAGAATATGTGTATACTAGCGCATAACTAGCAAGAATATGTGTATACTATCGCCTAACTAGCAAGAATATGTGTATACTAGCGCATAACTAGCAAGAATATGTGTATACTAGCGCATAACTAGAAAGAATATGTGTATACTAGCGCATAACTTGCAAGAATATGTGTATACTAGCGCATAATTAGCAAGAATATCTGTTTAGAGCTGTTTGAAACCCTTCTTGAACACCCAGTCGTGACGCTCCGTACAAATTACTGTAGCCCGTTTTGAGCGAGCGTTCTACATAGTTCTCAGAGGTCAGGGTCACCAAATATCAATAGTAAACAAACCATAAATGGAAGAAAATAAAAAGATCATTGTTGTGCATTTTTTCACTTAACTGTAAACAAACATTACTGGTATTTCTTTTTCAAGATTGTGGGTTATCTTTTTTTTTTTTTTAGTTGCAGAATGTATAATATCATCACGCCCAACTTCACACTTCCGCATAACAAATATATTCAAGCAAACAAACAGACACACACATAACAAATGTATTCAAGCAAACAAACAGACACACACATAACAAATGTATTCAAGCAAACAAACAGACACACACATAACAAATGTATTCAAGCAAACAAACAGACACACACATATCATTGCTACTTTACAATAATCATCTAATATTCTAAATCTAGTGAAACAATTCATTAATTGTGTTTGATTAGAATTCGTTAATTGGTCCCATTAGAATGCATTAATTTGTCCCATTAGATTTCATTAATTGGTCCCATTAGAATTCTTTAATTGTGTATTTTTAGAGTACATTGTGTTTCATTACAATTCATTAAATGTGTTCGATTAGAATTCATTTATTGTGTTCCTTTACAATTCTTTAATTGTATTCCATTAGAAGTTTTCAATTGTATTCCACTAGAGTTCATTAATTGTGTTCCATTAGAATTCTTTGTATTCCATTAGAGTTCATTTATAGTATTATATTAGAATTCATTAATATTATTCTATTAGAATTCATTTATAGTATTCTATTAGAGTTTAATAATGTGTTCCGTTAGAATTCATTTATAGTATTCCATTAGAATTCATTTATAGTATTATATTAGAATTCATTAATAGTATTCTATTAAAATTCATTTATAGTATTCCATTAGAATTCACTTATAGTATTACTTTAGAATTCATTAATAGTATTCTATTAGAATTTAATAATAGTGTTCCGTTAGAATTCTTTGTATTCCATTAGAATTCATTTATTGTATTACATTAGAATTCATTAATAGTATTACATTAGAATTCATTAATATTATCCTATTAGAATTTAATAATAGTGTTCCGTTAGAATTCTTTGTATTCCATTAGAATTCATTTATTGTATTACATTAGAATTCATTAATAGTATTACATTAGAATTCATTAATATTATCCTATTAGAATTTAATAATAATGTTCCGTTAGAATTCAATAATACCTCGGTGCGCTAAGGTCGCAAACTTTTTTTATGTTTATGACCTTTACCTTATTCCGAGTGATGAAAGACAACCACCTTATACCAGGCGAAAATCAACTACAGTATTCCGTGCGAAGAAAGACAACTACCGTATACCGGTTGAAGTACAACTAACGTATTCCGGTTGAAGAACAACAACTTACGTGTTCCGGTTGAAGAACAACAACTTACGTGTTCCGGTTGAAGAACAACAACTTACGTGTTCCGGTTGAAAAACAACTGCTAACGTATTCCGGGCGAAGAATATTGTCTTAGGAAGTTGACTGAATTTTGAAGTCAAGTCTTGAAACTCCAAATGGAGAGATACAGCGCTCTGGCATCTGGTCTCTACGTATTGTGTTTCCAACATCACGTTACCCAGGTGATAAAACAAAAAAGAAATTATCTCCCAGATAGCAGAGCACCAAATATAGGAAAATGTTTTGAAAGCAGAAAGCCAGCACCACTGGGGATGAGTGTTAAGATTCAGCCCGGCAAAAGAGTGAATAAATGAGGCCACTCGAGCAGGAGGAGGGGGGTGGGGGGTGGGGAGAAACAAGATGGAAAGGACGAAATGCAAAGAACATGAGTAAAGACGAGAAAAGTAGTATTTCAGTGCCCCTTTAACAAGTCATTGTTAATTCTGTGATGGAGATTTATTACTGAGGACAAGAGATGCAACTCAGAGCCCCATTAACAAATCATTCTTTATTCTGTATATGATGGAGATGAATTATTGAGAACAAGAAACATAACTCACTGCCCCTAGTTTTTGTTTAGTACTGTATATGATAACATTACTGAAGACAAGAGATGTATCTTAATGCACTTTTAACATTATTCTTAGTTATGTATAAGACGGGAGAGTAGAACATTGACTTACAAATAATGATATTGTGAATAACCTTTCTAACAAGCCATGTTGGTCTGTATGTGACGAGCACAGACAATGAAGACAAGAGAAATGTCTAACGAGCCTTCACCAAGTATTGCTAGTCTATATTTGATGAGGATAGACTTTTGAGGACGAGAGAAACGTCCAAATACATCAGTTATAATGGCATGTATTTGATGAGGATAGGCTTTTGAGGACAGGTGAAATATCTAAATACATCTTTAACAAGTTATAATGACATGTATTTGATGAGGATAGATTTTGAGGGCAAGAGAAACATCCAAATGCATCTTTAACAAGTTATAATGGTCTGTATGAGGAGGACAAATGAATGAGAGCAAAAGGAATACATCTTTAACAAGTTATAATGGCCTGTATGTGATTAGGACAAACTTATGAGGGTAAAAGAAATATCTAAATACATCTTAAGCAAATTATAATGGCTTGTATATGGTGAGGACAAACTTATGAGGGCAAACGAAATATCTAAATACATCTTAAGCAAGTTATAATGGCCTGTATGTGATGAGGACAAACTAATGAGGGCAAAAGAAACATCTAAATACATCTTTAACAAGTTATAATGGACTGTATGTCATGAGGACAAACTAATAAGGGCAAAAGATACATCTACACACACCTTAATAATCCACACTAGTCCATATTTTATAGGGATACACTTTTGAGGACAAGAGAAACTTTTATATCTTTCAACAAATGTAAGGTCACACTGGCCTGTATTTGATGAGGATACACTTTTGAGGACAAGTTTAGAATATAATTTGAACCTTTAAGGAGTCATACCGACAGTGGTGTTTTGGAAGGGGGATAATTTACACCTATTGACAGTGGTGTTTTGGAAAGGGGGATAATTTACACCTATTGACAGTGGTGTTTTGTAAAATGAGGGGGGGGGGGATAATTCTCCTTGTTAATTTGTACCTCCACAAGGCCTTTCCAATGTCGAGGGCCATTTCCCAAAATGCACTTTCTGGTCACCCGTGTTCGATAGAAATGAAGGATAATTATTTCAGAATAGATTTTCAGACAAGAATAATAGCTCACTGATACGTTACCGGTAGTTTTATCTAAATAACGTGAAAGGTTAGTGTGTAAATAAGAAAGCAATTCACAACCAACACAATTGATTTATTGCGTGTAAATAAGAAAGCAATTCACAACCAACACAATTGATTTATTGCGTGTAAATAAGAAAGTAATTCACAACCAACACAATTGATTTATTGCGTGTAAATAAGAAAGCAATTTACAACAAACACGATTGATTTATTGCGTGTAAATAAGAAAGCAATTCACAACAAGATTGATTTATTGCGTGTAAATAAGAAAGCAATTTACAACCAACACGATTGATTTAAATATCACAAGAATGTGTTTCAAGAAAGAAAATACAAATGACAGTTATCGGTTATGGAGATTAGCTAACAATAGAAGAAGGTCAACAATGAGTAATTAAGGTTCGTTTTCAGTCCTAACTTTGCGGGCCTCTTTAGGTCATAGAGACAGACTACTTATATAGACAGGGTTTGAGACAGACTACTTATATAGACAGGGTTTGAGACATACTACTTATATAGACAGGGTTTGAGACAGACTACTTATATAGACTGTGTTTGAGACAGACTACTTCATATAGACAGGGTTTGAGACAGACTACTTATATAGACAGTGTTTGAGACAAACTACTTATATAGACAGGGTTTGAGACATACTACTTATATAGACAGTGTTTGAGACATACTACTTATATAGACAGTGTTTGAGACATACTACTTTAGTGTCAGATGGACGTATGGCAATGTATCATATGTGTGACAAGATTAACAAGAATGAAGTATATTTTCAGAAAGAGTTAAATAAAAAGAAACTATAAAGAAATGGGAACTATAACACAGCAACTGAAAATTGGAAAGCAAAGATAAGGAAATTATGCTATAAAGAAATGGGAACTATAACACAGCAACTGAAAATTGGAAAGCAAAGATAAGGAAATTATCAAGAACCAAATGAAAAAGAAAACAAAGTACAAATTACACATGAAATGAAAATTAGCTTATAAAAAGAAAAACATAGAATACGAAACAGCAAATGTAAATTAAAAATATGAAAGACCGAAAAGAAACAAAAGATTACAATGCGGAAAAATTGAAATTGAAAGAAAAAGTTAGAAATGAAGAATGTAAACGACCTTATAAGTAAAATAAAAAAAATATTTCAACTAATCAAAGCAAGTTTAAAGCTAGTAATATTTATATCAAAATGAGGAAGCAGAAAAGCATGTAAGTTATACAGTAATATACGTAAGCAGACATTAAATGAGGAAGCAGAAAAATATGTAAGTTATACAGTAATAAAGTAAGCAGACATTAAATGAGGAAGCAGAAAAACATGTAAGTTATACAGTAATATAAGTAAGCAGACATTAAACAAACACAGTCAAACATTTTCCAAAATCAATCAATCGGTTAAAAACAAGATAATCAGACGTTATACAAATATAACAAACAATTTACAGAAACAATTAGCCAGTTAAATCAAAAGCAATCTGACATCTTCAAATATAATCATCTGTTTTACAAAAAACAAACAAACAATTAAAACAAGCAGACAATTAAACAAGCTATAACCTTAACAAAAATATCAAACAATAAAAATATAATCAATCAGACTTCCACCAATAACATTTTACACAACAATCAGACAATTAAAAAAAAATAATCCGAAAGTTTCAACTAAACTGATATACACATCTAACAACAACAGTATGACACTTAATAAAAGCAATTAGACAATTAAGTAAACAAGCAGGCAATTAAAACACAAATAATCAGACAATTAACATTTTCACATGCAGATATCTACAAACTTCCTTCGAAAACAAGCAAACAATTTATACAGACATTTTATAGATTAATAAAATAGTAATTAATATGATATTATTAATATTGCAGGCTCCTACATTGGAATCTATACAATTCACAGAGAAAATAGAAGTCCCTGTATAGATCCCTCTCAGACAAACTCTAATATACAACTCAAAAAGTCTTAGACACAATTTTAGTATCAAATAATAAATCTCAGATAATCTCAATGTAAGACAGTTTTAGATAATCTCAATATCAGTCTCAGACAATTTCAATATAGAACAGTCGATCTCAATATCAGACAGACATAGACAATAGTCTCGGACAATCTCAATAACAGACAGTCTCAGATAATCTGAATATAAAAGTCTTGGACAATCTGAATATTAAACAGTCTCAGACAATCTCAATATTAAACAGTCTCAAACAATCTCAGTATGAAACAGTTTCAGACAGTCTGAATATTAAACAGTCTCAGACAATCTCAATATTAAACAGTCTCAGACAATCTCAGTATGAAACAGTTTCAGACAGTCTGAATATTAAACAGTCTCAGAAAATCCCTATATCAGGCTCGGACAATCTCAGAATGAAATAGTCTCAGGCAATCTGAATATTAAACAGTCTCAGACAATATCAATATCAGACAGTCTCAGACAATATCATTATCTGAGAAAATCCTGCGAAGTAAATAAGTCAAGAAATGTCTAAGAAGACATCTAGCTGAAAGACGTTATTTTGTATTCTCACAACTCGATGTTATTTTTATATGTTATGGCATGACAAGAAGTTATTTTCTATTGGCATGACACGAAGTTATTTTCTATTGGCATGACACGAAGTTATTTTCTATTGGCATGACACGAAGTTATTTTCTATTGGCATGACACGAAGTTATTTTCTATTGGCATGACACGAAGTTATTGGGCATTCTCATACACAACCTTATTTTCTATTCTCACGACATAAAGTTATTTTGTATTCTCACGACATACAGTTATTTTGTATTCTCACGACATAAAGTTATTTTGTATTCTCACGACATAAAGTTATTTTGTATTCTCACGACATACAGTTATTTTGTATTCTCAAGCCACAGAAGTTATTCAGTATTTTCACGACACAATGTTATTGTGCATTCTCAAGACACGATGTTAATGTGTATTCTCAAGACACGATGTTAGTGTGTATTCTCTAGACACGATGTTAATGTGTATTCTCTAGACACGATGTTAGTGTGTATTCTCTAGACACGATGTTAGTGTGTATTCTCTAGACACGATGTTAATATGTATTCTCTAGACACGATGTTAATATGTATTCTCTAGACACGATGTTAATGTGTATTCTCAAGACACGATGTTAATATGTATTCTCTAGACACGAAGTTAATGTGTATTCTCTACGCAAAGGTACAGAAGCACGAAGCAAGAAATACCTTCGTGACGTCATCATTAATGTAGTCAACTTTCTTTCAGAAATATATTTTTTCGGCAGCATTACAAATTGCACTTTATTAAGAGTACACGTGCACTTTTTGCAATACGTCACCCCTTGTAGGCGTAGCTGCCACTCTCGCTGTTACCAATTCTAATTTAACTGAGGCATAGGCTTGTAGTTGTCTGAAAGTGGATTTATTTGATCTAGACAGCTGCTTGTCTATCGACTCCTCAAAGGAACAGATACTCGAATTCTTTAACAATAATTTTGCATTCACGTAGGAAGAGAGTTTTGCTTAAGATTTCTAAATATATTTATGTGTATTTAAGACTGTATTTTTGTGGTGACTACTTTAGATCTTATGGTGAATATTTTAGAGTGTTTTCTGGTGACTATTTTAGACCGTGGTGACTATTTTAGACCGTTTTATTACGACTATTTTAGATAGTTTTGTGGTGACTATTTAGGTAGTTTTATGGTGACTATTTAGGTAGTTTTATGGTGACTATTTAGACTGTTTGTGGTAACTAACTATTTTAGACCATGGTGAGTATTTTAGATCGTTTTATGGTGAGTATTTTAAGTAGTTTTGTGGTGACCATTTTAGATAGTTTTGTGGTGTTTATTTAGACCGTTGTTGGTAACTAACTATGTTAGACCGTTTGTGGTGATTATTTAGACCGTTTGTGGTGACTATTTAGACCGTTTGTGGTGACTATTTTAGACCGTTTTAAGGTGACTATTTTAAACTGTTTTGTGGTGACTTTAAGGCACGGGAGAGAATGCATCACTCATACCACCGAATTTGTTAACTCTTTGCTTATGCCAAACATCATTAACCCTACGTTGTAAACCAAACTTTGTTATTATCCCTTTGCTTAAATTAAAAATTGTTAACCTTTGCTTTAACCCTTTGCTTAAAATGAAAATTGCTAACTCTTTGCTTAAACCAAACATTGTTAATAACTCTTTGCTTACATTGAAAATTGCTAACTATTTGCTTAAAGCAAACATTGTTAATAACCCTTTGCTTTAATACCGAACATTGCTAACTCTTTGGTTAAACCAAACATTGTTATTAACCCTTTGCTTTCACACCAAACATTGTTAATCCTGTGTTTAAATCAAACTTCACTGTAGTAATTATGAACTGCATTGAATGAAATAAACGCCTTAAATATGGCAAGTAATACACTAAACTCACATACCTGAAAACAAACTGCAGTAATAATAGTTTAGGCTGATTACACCTTGACAGATAATATTGCAAGTCTAATATTAGTAACAAATTAGAGAAATTATAGTCTTTTGAATGGACAATTGTGTAATTATATGACAATGAAACTCACAAACGTAAACATTGTTATTGTTGTACACTGGTTTAAAATGAGAGTTTGTCTTATACTTTTAAAGTATGTTATGTGTTGTACACTGGTGTAAAATGAGAGTTTGTCTTATACTATTAAAGTATGCCATGTGTTGTACACTGGAATAAAGTATGACACGCATTGTACGTTGGGGTTTAAAATAGCTTGTCACAAAGCTATGCAAGGTATGTGTGTCATGTGTATGTGTGTACATTATAACAAGTCAAGTGATGAGTAGAAAACGATTTGTTTACAAGCGTACAAAGCAAATGTAAATAATTACTTATTCTGGCTATTACGTAGAGCAGTGATAGGTTAATTTTCAGGGTCTACTTATAAGAAGTCTAACTTATCTTGCTAGCCTGCCTGCGTCAGCTCGCTTCCATATTACATCCTTTAATAAGCAAGCGCTTTTTCTTTTTCTTTTTTTCTTTCTTTCCTGTTTCGTTGTTTTTTGGTCAGATTCCATTTTGCTCTTCTGTGGCACGGCGGTTCTGTGATCATTATCACTGGGTACAATACATGATATGACAAAGGATACAAAACAGGGTGTCCGCAGGATATCACACAGGACACAACACAAGATTCAACACAGAACACATCATAGTACACAACACAGGTACCAACACATGATACGACACAGCACACAACGCGAGATATGACATATAGTAAACATGATACAGCAAATAGACTGCAATATACAGGATACAATACAGCAAATAGACTTCAATATACAGGATACAATACACAAAATACATCATAAATTGTTTAACATACGTGACACAGTACAATTTACTAAATGATTATCAGGGAATACCCATGTCCATATCCTAGTAAATGGTTACCTTAGTGTTAAAGATCAACGTACGTATTATGTTTACAAGACAGCTATACTCTTCAATCCAGAGCAAAATGAACTTCTAGACTGCTGAGTGAATCTAGTGCAATAGACTTCAATCCAGAACAAAATGAACTTCCAGACTGCTGAGTGAATCTAGTGCAATAGACTTCAATCCAGAACAAAATGAACTTCCAGACTGCTGAGTGAATCTAGTGCAATAGACTTCAATCCAGAACAAAATGAACTTCCAGACTGCTGAGTGAATCTAGTACAATAGACTTCAATCCAGAACAAAATGAACTTCCAGACTGCTTAGTGAATCTAGTACAATAGACTTCAACCCAGCACAAAAAAGAACTTCCAGAATGCTGAGTGAATCTAGTGCTATAGACTTCAACCCAGCACATAATGAACTTTCAGAATGCTGAGTGAATCTAGTACAGCAAACATAAACACAGCACAAAACAGAATCAGCAGCGCGCGAGAAGAATACCGCATTCTAATTTATCACTGGTGAACTTAGTATTTTCGTGATTGTGTAAGTGCTTGTGTGAACAAGTTTGTGTGAATGTATTCGATGTTACTCTTTTAATAGCAATCATTACAAAGGATTGAATGTTGTTCTATATTACTCTATTGATAGTTATCGTTACAAAGGATTGAATGTGTTCGATATTACTCTATTGATAGCTATCGTTACACAGGATTGAATGTGTTCGATATTACTCTATTGATAGTTATCGTTACACAGGATTGAATGTGTTCGATATTACTCTATTGATAGTTATCGTTACACAGGATGGAAGACGTCGATATCCGGTACATCTTTTAGAATCGTTTATAAAGGATTGCTGGCATTGCTAACTTAGATCATTTGTATTTCTTCACTGTATTAAAAAATAATATATTTATTTTATATGTCTAATACAGTTTGCGTTGTTTATATCTCTTCTTTATTTCCACAAACGTATGAAGTTAGGTATACATGCAGTTCTTCAAAGCCGAGATGATGAATAGTTATAAGTCTATTGAGAATTCTACATTTTACAAAGATTATGAAAGAAAACGGGTAGATAGATAGATAGATAGATAGATAGTTAGTTAGATAGATAGATAGATAGATAGATAGATAGATAGTTAGATAGATAGATAGATAGATAAATAGATAGATAGATACATAGAACCAGTGACCCATACTCTGCATCGGCACTTGTAGATGTCTTGTATCATAACTAATTACTAATATTTGATATAATTCATTATTACAAAGTCACCCCAGGGTACAGCGGCGACAGACATAAAATGGAGAGAAACTTCCCCATGCAGTAAAATGGAGAGAAACGTGTTATGATGTAAAATGGAGAGAAACATGCCATGAGGTAAACTGGAGAAACATGCCATGAGGTAAACTGGAGAAACATGCTGTGAGGTAAAATGGAGAAGACATATCTTGAAATAAAACTGAGAGACTTGTGCCGTTAAGTAGCATTCTGCACATATTAATAAAACATCATTATTTCCAATGTAGCTTGCAAAGGTCCTCAAGGGTCCACAAAAGTCCACAAAAGTCCACGCAAGTCGACAAAAACAGCGTTCTGGAGTGCGAGTATGATGGAGCTAGAGTGAGATGGTATTGATTCGAAATGATAAAGTGACGAACAGTCTCAAACTCAATCAATAAAACTCATTCATCACAAACTTGCTTACGTTCTGCACATCTTTATGTTTGTTATTTAATATAAAGTCAACATTTAAAAACTTTAATCTTTATGTTTGTTATTTATTATGAAGTCAACATTTAAAAACTCTGTTACATTACTATACTTTGACGTATAATGCCATCAGATAACAGAAGACGATATTCAAACTTCATTTTCTTAACGTCAATCAATAAACAGCTTAGGCACAAAACACTTCACCCGGATAACCACTTAGAACTCATGTACTTGTCTCAAACGTCACATCTGGAGTTAAAACAAATTGCTTCTAGCAAACATTTTTTTGTCAGTTAGTGGAGGCAAAATCTCTTTATATGTGGTGTTAATGTTGCACACCACCTGTATTCATTCTGTTGTATCGTATTCTGAACACCACCTGTAATCATTCTATCGTTATGTTGTATCCTGAATATCCTGTATAACATCCGCACCCATTCTGTTGTTCTGTTGCATTCTGAACACCACCTGTACTCATTCAGTTGTTCTGTTGTATTCTGAACACCACCTGTACTCATTCAGTTGTTCTGTTGTATTATGAACACCACCTGTACTCATTCAGTTGTTCTGTTGCATTCTGAACACCATCTGCAGTCACTATGTTGTTGTATTGTATTCATAACAACACCTGTACTCACTCGACTTTGTTGTATCATGAAAACAATCTGCACTCATTTTGTTGTTCTGTTGTATTCTGAACACCATATGTACTCATTTTGTTGTTAGGATGTATCCTGAATACTTATTCTGTTGTTATGTTGTACTTTGTACTCATTCTATTGTTGGGTTGTATTATATACGATCTGAGTATATTCAGTTGTGCTGTATTCTGTAAAAGATCTATAGTCATTTTGTTGTTGTAGCCAATTATTTTAAGGACTCATCATAATACGCTAAACTAAATACCTTTATCATTAAGAAAAAAATAATACTTGCATCAATTGTACCCGTCAAAAATTGTAGCATGTAATTCTAAGACTAAATAATATTTGCATCAAATGTACCCGTCAACATTGTAACCTTTAATTTAAGACAAAATAATACTTGCATCAAATGTACCCGTCAACATTGTAACCTTTAATTCTAGGACAAAATAATACTAGAACAAAGTGTAGCATTTAGCTCTCAGACAAAATAACATTTGCACCAAGTGAAGCCCTAAAGATAAAGTAATACTTGCACGAAGTGTTACATTTAAGACAAAAATATACTTGCACCAAGCGATGCCTTTAAGACAAAGTAATAATGGTACCAAGCGTAACCTTTAAGACGAAATATAATTGTACCGAGTGCAACCTTTAACACAAAATAACACGTGTACCAAGTGTAGCCTTTAACTCTAATACAAAATGACACATGCATTAAGTGTAGCCTATAAGACTAAGACAAAATAACTCTTGTACCAAGTTCAGCCTTTAAGACAAAAAACTACTTATACCAATTTAGCATTTAACTTTAAGACAAAATAACACGTGTACCAAGTGTAGCCTTGAAGACAAAAAATTACTTATACCAATTTAGCATTTAACTTTAGCATTAAGACAAAATAGCACGTGTACCAAGTGTAGCCTTTAACTTAAAGACAAATTAACATTTGCACCAAGTGTAACCTTTCGTTTCAAGGCAACGTTACATGAGTATCGAAATGGCGAGCTTGTTGTTGCCGAGCACATAATTTTTAATTTCTGGTCTGGACTATTGATTTCCGGTCTCATCTATTGATGTCCTTTCCTATAAACGTTACTTAATGACATACTTGTTTGCGAAACAGAAAAAACTGTATTTGCTTTAATTCGTGACTTTAGTCTCATTGTTGTACTAAAATTGTATTACTTGAATATGTGTGTGTCGTTAGTCTTTGTTGTACTATTTTTGAATTAAAATTGTATTACTTGAATGTGTGTGTGTTGTTAGTCTTTGTTGTACTATTTTTGAATTAAAATTGTATTACTTGAATGTGTGTGTGTTGTTAGTCTTTGTTGTACTATTTTTGAATTAAAATTGTATTACTTGAATATGTGTGTGTTGTTAGTCTTTGTTGTACTATTTTTGAATTAAAATTGTATTACTTGAATATGTGTGTGTTGTTTTTCTTATGCAATATGTTTATAAACACACACACACACACACATGTGCTTCTCTAATATTGTCTCGCAATTATCTCAATGGGCATGATACCTAATTACAGATTTTTAAAACATACGAACCTTTAATATAACATAATTTTTCTAGTTTTATATGAGGATATATATATAACGGTTATTTTCATGATACTGCTAGAATCCTATGTTCACAAGTCTTCTGACATTCATGGTATTATGTATGTAGAGAGAACGTTACGTACATCTTATTATACGTGGTCTTAATAACAGCCAACTGATTGTAGTCGTTGTAGTATATCTTCATTAAAAGACGATTGATGATCCATGTAAACATTTTTCATCTTTCTCAAAGATGTCTTTACTTTTCAGTAGTGCGTTACGTTCGGCAATTAATAACAAGTAAGCAAACAAGCAAACAAATATGCATTCTTTCTTGACAACATAAAATAAAGTGCTATTGGTATTTTGTCTTTGGTATTCTGAATGTATAAAATAAACATCCTTTAAACACGTTTTCTTTCTTCTAACGTGTATAATAAAGAGCTATTGGTACTTTGCCTTTGGTATTTTGAATGGATTAAAAAAATGCCTTTAAACACGTTTTCTTTCTTCTAGCGTGTAATTGAAATGAGGTTCCAATCTTTTCCAACAAACTGTAGCTTTTTGCACAATGGTATATCATATTAATAAAGCTAGCTTAGAGAAGGATTGTGTTAATACAAAATATCATCTTAAGCATGCGTCCGGTACCGGAAACGTGTCTACTTCGCCATGGTACTCGTCATATCAATTATTTATCTGCTGTTCCCGCGTGACGTAAACACTCAAATGACGCGTATTGGAAGGCGAAGTGAATTAGCTCAATTTTCAACATCTGTATTAGTTCCAATCACCTCTGGCTGCATCTCCTGTTCAATGCGTTTGACTCCTGCAAACCTGCGTTCTTTCGTGCATCAAGAAATCTAATGCGGTGGAAGAGAAATTTCAAGAGCTGTCGCCTGAATACGAGTGCTTCACACCTAATAATCACTCTCATTAACAAAGGGCAGAGTACCCGTTTTATCAAGATGTATTGTTCAAACCTAGGAGTTGTTTATTTCGGGTAAATTTAAACTGTAAATATTTCTTCATCACCATTCGTTTGACTACATCAACTGAATATATTATGTATAAATCACAAATTCACTGTAGGGTTTCTATTCTGAGAAGAGCTATGTATCACCTCTAATACTCTTCATATTTGATGCACCACTGTCACGAAACGCCGCTGTGAAGCCGGCTCGAACTAAAATATTTTAGAGATTCAAGGGAGTGAAGTCGGTTTTGGCTTGCTCCGATGTATCTCCAAGAAAAGCCCGTGTGACATGTGCCAATACTACGTCGTGTCAGGTTGTTACATAGACACGCAATGACATACACCATTGATGATTGGGTGGGGCCCAGTTTTTAAAGATAAGTCCTATCCCCGAAATAGGGAGCATTTTTGTAGAGGCTAGAACAAGGACAGAGTGACTGACGGGATAGTTCAGTTTACGGGACGTTGTTCTAGACAAGTAACACCTGGGAGGAAGGAATACAGATTTGATAGACTTCCAGTGTTTGACTTAGTCGCTCCATGACCGCAATGACAAGACTCTTTGGGCGATTGTGGCTGATTGTAAAAGGAGAATTATTAATATGAATTATTTATGGATATAATGTCATATAATTAATTAACAATCAAAAGATGCAAAAACCTGTTTCCACAGATATATATCAGACTTCCTGTTGGTTTTGCCTAAATTACTTTGTATCAGAATTCCTGTTGTTTTTGCACTATTTCTATATAACTTTTCTTGAGCACTCAGAATTACAATTACAATCATTCACTCTCTCAGATTTACCCTCTCACATATTCACACTCCCAGTATCACAAATACCATTCACTTATATGATGGGACATTTTCCCATATATCCCATATATTTTATATAAATTTTCATGACGTATAATTTAAATTGAATGCTATTTGTAATTTGAATGAGTTTTCATTGCATCATGCTTGTTTTGGAAGTGAGGTCCTGAACGAATGAGTCGTGCATGGTGGCAGATTTACTGACCAGTTTTTGATGTTTGTGCCAGTTAGGTGGGCGAGGGTTTGTTGTTTAAATGACCAGTAAATGTAGTAAAGGATTAATTTATGGCGTGTGCGTTTTGGATATACAATGCTATGCATTGTTACTGGATTGGCGGAAGTGGTCGGAAGTTGTTACGAAAGTCATAATAGTATTAGCTCTAAGTAACTAACCGGATCGAAGGTGTGTCTGGCTAGGTATTCACTTGTTGTTAAAAAAATTACCTATTGACTTGTTAAATAGTTACCTATTTGCTTGTTAAATAATGACGTATTTACTTGTTAAATAGTGAGGTACTCACTTGTTAAAAAAAATACCTATTGACTTGTTAAATAGTTACGTATTTACTTGTTAAATAATGACGTATTTACTTGTTAAATAGTGACGTATTTACTTGTTAAATAGTGACGTATTTACTTGTTAAATAGTGACGTATTTACTTGTTAAATAGTGACGTATTTACTTGTTAAATAGTGACGTATTTACTTGTTAAATAGTGAGGTGTCCACTGTCTTGAATACCTCGCAGTTATTCGATTAATATTTAAGCATTCACATTTTAAATATTTTCTTATACACTTGTTAAACAGTTACTTGTTCACATTTTAAATAGTTATTCATTCACTTGTTAAAGAGCTATGAATTTATTTAATAAATAAATTACTGTTTCATTTGTTACATTGTTAGACATTCAAATGTTAAATAGTTACACATTCACTTGTTAAATAGTTACCTATTAATTTATTAAATAGTTACACATTCGCTTGTTAAATATGTTACGGTTTCACTTGTTAAATAGCTATGCTTTCACTTGTTATATAATTTACTGTTTCGCTTGTTAAATCGTTACGTATTAACTTGTTAATTAATCAGACATTCACTTGTTAAATAGTTACGTATTCACATGTTAAATAATCAGGCATTCACTTGTTAAATAGTTACGTATTCACTTGTTAAATAGTTACGTATTCACTTGTTAAATAATCAGGCATTCACTTGTTAAATAGTTACGTATTCACTTGTTAAATAGTTACGTATTCACTTTCTCGACCATGCATTCCCTAGTTTATTTATGATGACGTCACAATTCACAACTCGAATCATTGGCTATCAATTTTTTTTTTTTTTTTTGCATTTACGCGTTAAATCACCAGATTGATTACTACTTCACTTGCTTGATTATCAAACTCATAAATCAAAAATAACTCATAAGTGAAAAGAGCCTGTAACCTAACTCGAGTGTCAAATTAGTTAGGCTGCAGTTAGACTGTTGATAGCATGTCATTATATCACTACCCATCTGCCACTCCCATCCCAAAAATAAATAAATAAAAACATTTCATTGCGTCCATTCTTCTCACGACTCGTCTGCTTCTCCTTAACACGTCATTACATCTGTCTCTTTCACGCCCCGTCTATTTCAAATAATATAGAGCATGTCATTAAATGTTAATCTTTCACGTCCCGTCTTTTCCAAATAATATAATGCATGTCATTACATGTTAATCTTTCACGTCCTATTTTCCATATTATACAATGCATGTCAGTACATGTATATCTTTCACGTCCTATTTTTCAATATAATACAATGTATGTCATAAAATGTTAATCTTTCACGTCCTATTTTTCCATATAATACAATGCGTGTCATTACATGCTAATCTTTCACGTCCTATTTTTCCATATAATACAATGCGTGTCATTACATGCTAATCTTTCACGTCCTATTTTTCATATAATACAATGCGTGTCATTACATGCTAATCTTTCACGTCCTATTTTTCCATATAATACAATGCGTGTCATTACATGCTAATCTTTCACGTCCTATTTTTCATATAATACAATGCGTGTCATTACATGCTAATCTTTCACGTCCTATTTTTCATATAATACAATGCATGTCATTACAGGTAAACCTTTCACGTCACGTCGTTGAAAAATAAAATAATAGTCAATGTCATAAACAGCACAATGCGTGCATCACACGTAAATGCCATAATACTTACAACACACACACACACACACACACACAAACACGGCACAGCGAATACCATCACACACACATACACACACACAACTAGTACCTTGCAATGCATCACAAGCACAGTGCATTCCACACGCGCGCACACTCACAAAGCAAACAGTTTATGTCCTTGCGCCGGGTTTGTTTTGTTTTTAACCGGCAGTATGAAATTACCGTTCATAGCATAACCGGCAGTATGAAATTACCATTCATAGCATAACACAGGCAACCCAACATTTACACTGTCAGTTCTCACAACATTTACTCTGTCGGTTCTCACAACATTTACACTGTCAGTTCTCACAATATTTACCCTGCAATTCTCACAACAGTAAAATCAAACGATAATCACTTAATCACTGATGAATGGGATCTTTGAACGTCAATTTTTTTTCTCTTCTTGAAACGAATCTGAACCATTTAGATGTGTGACATTAAATTTTTAGCATCCGGATATTTGTTTGGCTGTGTGTACACGTTAATTTTTTATCATTCGGATATTTGTTTGGCTGTGTGTAGACGTTAATTTTCTAGCATTCGTCCTTTTGTTTGGCTGTGAACTTTTGTTTTGCAATCTAAATGTTTAAATCTTTAAGAAAGTCAATTTCATCGCAATCTATTCTGCCATTAGTTTCGGTGTAAGTGTTTGAACTACGAAGCACTTCTTTAGGGGAGGGGGGGGCGAAAAGACTCACTCCATTTAATTTGAAAGCAGAAATAACGGGTTTTAAAGAATGTACAAAGGCCTGACAGCAATATTGATTGAAAGATGTAACAGATGACACGAGGAAAAAAAGCAACACACATTGTATAATGGCACGTAATGAATGGAATTACTTTAGAGAGAAGAAGAAAAACTAATGTAATGACATAATTATTTGAATGCATGAAAGCGGTGAAATTTTGACAAAATAATAAAACTCACAAAATGATATAATTATTTGAATGCATAAAAACGGGGAGACAAATTTTGACAAGAAACAAAAGTCACAGAGTGACATAATTATTGAAATGCAAGAGAAAGGGGAGGCAATATTTAACAATCGTATTTTTTACATCTCAAATGTCGTTTTCAAATGCAGAAAATGAGTGGTATGAAGCCCAACCGTTAATGACAACACAGAGTACTCACCCTTGTTTCCTGCACTGTTCACCGCAGTTCCTATCACAGAATTCTCCATGTGCACAGATTCGTGCACTTAACAATCTTTCTTGTAATGGTTATTTGGTGACCTTACAAAGTCATTGAATGGTGCTTAAACCCCCCCTTGGCGTACCTTGACAGAAGACACACGACAGAGCTCGAATGCTCACACTTTGCCGGCGCGCGTTCGAAAGATAGGAACGTGGCGCGTGCGTGGAAGAAATAGTACAAGGAACTATTGGGTTGTGTGGCTCGCGCTGCATTTCACTTGAGAGAGAGAATAGACAGACAGAGAAAGAATGATGGATTTGAGGTGAAAGATGTTAAAAGCGATAGTAAGAATTATTGATGCCTTTACACTATACGAAATAAAACTGTAGTATGTATCTCTTCATACCACCCTCCCCCAAAACAGTTCTTGTTAGAACAGCTATTAAAAAATGGAGTTGGAAACTACTTCGCTCTATTTCTCTGTTTTCAAACTTTCACATTGATTCTTCTCCCTTAATCTTCTTTCACTCATTCACTCATGTCATTCTGTATCTTTTGATTGCTTTCTTCATGCTATCTTTTTTTGCCTCTTTGGATTTAATTTTCCAGCCTGTCGTTCTCTCATATGTTTTCTTTATTTTCAGATTTATTCCTTTTATTTCTGTAAAAGATACTTGCTGTTTCTTACTTCCAGATCGTTTATAAACTTTTGTCTGATGGTTCTCTCCTTTTGGAATAAACTTCTTCAGTTGTTAAAAAAAAACAGTTGTTAATTGGGTGTTTACACTTCGAGCACTTGATAACATGTTTCTTTTCTTGTTTTGTTTTGGTTTTCGTCACTTGAGTTTGTTTGGTTTGTGTTTAAATTTAAAAAAAACGATTATATTTGTAATTCTAAATGCGATTAAGATATTGGTAGTATCTTTACGACACATTAAAATATTTATTCTATTACTTGCATAGAGTCACGATAGACGGACGGACAGACAAAGCAAATGGAAAAAGAAACAGACCAACTGACAAAGAAACAGAACGACTGACTGAGAGCAAACGACAAAGAAATAGAGCGACTGACCGAGAGACAGAGCGTGCACACGAGTTAAAAACGTATACTATAGACTCTCATTGTTTCATTTCATTTAGCAATAAAGATTTTTAAAATCAAAATATTTCTTCAGGTTTGATGAGTTTCTTCATTACTGTGCGAAGTGTTTCCTAGATGATTTAGATTACATGTCTTCTTTCTTTTTTTTTGTATGTTACCTGTATTTATTTCTTGGTACACTAATCTTGAATGTATTTTACCCGTCATTCTGTATTTAATTTAATTATTGGTACACTAATGTTGACTGTATGTCACATGTCTTTATGTATTTATTTCTTGGTATACTAATCTTGAATGTATGTCACATGTCATTATGTATTTATATCTTGGTACACTAATCTTGAATGCATATTACCTGTCATTATGTATTTATTTATTGGTACACTAATGTTGACTGTATGTCACCTGTCATTATGTATTTATATCTTGATAGCAGAAAATTACGCGTTAATCGGATAGGAGAAAATTACGCGTTAATCGGATAGGAGAAAATTACGCGGTAGTCGGATAGCAGAAAATTACGCGATAATCGCATAGCAGGAAATTACGCGGTAATCGGATAACAGAAAATTACGTGGTAATCGGATAGCAGAAAATTACGCGGCAGTCGGATAGCAGAAAATTACGCGGTAATCGGATAGCAGAAAATTACGCGCACGTTGGGCGGCCATTGGCGACCTTCACCTGAACGATTGGCGTAAACAATAAAAAAATAATTTGGACGCTTCCCCAATTCAATGAACTTTCATATCAATATTGTAATTACCATTCATCGGTAATGAACTTTGATGTCAATATAGCAATTAGCATTTATCGATAATGAACTTTGATATCAATATTGCAATTAGCATTAATAGATAATAAACGTCAATATTGTAATTAACACCGATCATTAATGAATTTTGACATCAATATTGCAGTTAATATTCATCAGTAATGAACTTTGATATCAATATTCTAATTAACAATAATCATAATGTTAAACTTATCAAAAGTATCTAAACCTACTAAGTATAAATATTTGTAAATTGAGGTAATAAGAGAATGTGATTGAATAGGGTGATTATCGAAACATATGCACACAAATTAACAATCACCCAAACAACTGGTAACACAAATTAACAATCACCCAAACAACTGGTAACACAAATTTACAATCACCCAAATAACTGGTAATACACATTTACAATCACCCAAACAACTGGTAACACAAATTTACAATCACCCAAACAACTGGTAACACAAATTTACAATCACCCAAATAACTGGTAATACACATTTACAATCACCCAAACAACTGGTAACACAAATTAACAATCACCCTAACGACTGGTAACACAAATTAACAATCACCCTAACGACTGGTAACACAAATTAACAATCACCCTAACGACTGGTAACACAAATTTACAATTAACCCAACAACAACTAGAAAGAGCAAATTAACAATAATCCAAGCAACTAGTAACAGCAAAATCATCCAAACAAACAACATGTAACAGCAAATTAGCAATCATCCAACTAGTATCACCAAAAACAAAAACAAAAACACAAGGATAGAAAAGGTGACAACGTTAACACACAAAAAAATGTTGATTTCAATTGTGGGCAATGACCGCTTCATTTCATGTTCAAGTTGGGACCGGAGACCTCAATTTCAAGTCTGTCAATCGATTTCACTTCTCTTACGAGCTTTCAGGAGAGGGAAACGAGGACTGACTAAAGCAATGCTAAGGGTTAACGTTATACGTGAGAAAGAAATTAATGACCGACTATAGAAATGTTAAAGGTTAACGTCATACAAATAAAGGGAAATGAGGACTGACTAGAACGAAGCTAAACGTCATATAAAATCTGACTAAAGCAAAACTAAGGATTATATAGACTAGAGAAAGAGAAAGAAAATCTTACTCGATCAAGGCTAATGATTAAAATCATACAAAAAATAAAGAAACAGTGACTGACTAGAGCAGTGCTAAGGGTTAACTTCATACACAGAAAGTGAAACAATGACTGACTAGAGCAGTGCTAAGGGTTAACTTCATACACAGAAAGATTAACAATGACTGACTAGAACAAATTAAAGGTTAACTTCATACACAGAAACAATGAGTAGATCACATCTAAGGATTAACTTAAAAAGAGAAACGAGTAGATCACATCTAAGGATTAACTTCAAAAAGAGAAACAACGAGTAGATCACATCTAAGGGTTAACTTCAAACATTCGGTTTTACGTCACTAGTAGTCTTTTGCAATTCCTCCAGAAAACACGTCACTGTAAGGATGCGTTTACGACTTAACAAGAGATAGCCATAAGTTGTTACTTAAATTAGAATGTACACAAAAGAAAGGTGGAAATAGCATTTTAATGAATTCTTTGTCAAATCTACAGACGACGAGTTTTAATTATGTTCTTGTTCTTTGTGACAACCAGTAAGTAAATTAGAATGATCTGGTTGTTTATCGCGACAGACCCAACAATGTGCAGTTTATAATGCTCCTCATAAAGGTGACAACCAGTTTGTAAATTAGAATGATCTAGTAGTTTATCGCGACAGACAACAATGTACACTTTATAATGCTCCTCGTAAAGGTGACAACCAGTTTGTAAATTAGAATGATCTAGTAGTTTATCGCGACAGACATCAATGTGCAGTTTATAATGCTATTCCTAAAGACAACTAATGAGCAGTTGTAATATTCTGGTTCATTGTTGTGTTTTTGTTGTAAATTTGAATGTAGATGACGCATGGCTGAGTGGAATGTACACAAACTGCCGACCGAATGCGTCATAAGCCAATTTTCAAACTCTAACTACGAGCAGTTGTTTTTAAATCGTGCCAATTCATATTCCCATTTTAACTTCTGAAACCAGTCACGCAACAGACTAAAAGCAATTTAATTGTCTTTAATTCTAGTTTTCATACATCCGTAGGTTGTTGCCAGCATCGAGTGAAACACGAGCGAACTACTTTTCGATAGATGTGTTTGCGCACAGCTTGCAATAACTCCGCCTTTCTCACGCAAACGGCTGATTTCATTAAAACATGGAGTCCATCATTTTCCACACAGCGCGTGTCTGCTCGGCACGTTTCTGGTTGCTGCAAGGATTCGCGTTCAAATAATGTCGCCCATTCACTCTGCTCAAAGTTACAGCGCCAAAAGTGCACAGATTTTTTTTTTTTTTTTTAACGGGGTGATTGACTCAGTTTTCGAGGTTCAGGTGATGCTGTTGCCGGATGTCAGTTTGTGATGAAAGCAAGCAGGTCATGATATTTTGATAGGTCAAGGCGGAGTAATAGAATCAGTCATGGAAAACAGTCCCTTGTCGTACAGCTTTCTTTTCCTTTCTCTAAAACAATATATTTGTTTTTTTTTATTGTTGGTTACAGACTTAGGCTCTGAAATATCGCACTTCACATGTTGTTTTTTATTTTCATCAAATTACATCGTCCGAAAAATTATTCAATTACAATAGTGATTTTTTAAAAAGTACTGAAGCAAAAACAATGTCATAAGAAAATATTGAGGTCATCTCAATTTTCAAAACCGATTCTGAACAACCGGGCTTCGTAGATGCCGCGTACAGTGTATCACGTGCTTTGTTGAAAGTAAGTATGTACTGGCAATGATCCTAATTCAACTCCATGCCATTGGGGTACACGTTCTCAGCTGACACCCTGAATGCAAGAGCTGCTTTCCGTGGCTAAGATAACGTATATTGTCCCTATTTTTGCTTTCCATAGTTAAGATAACATATATTTTCGATATTTTTTATTACCGTAAAGATTGCGTGTGTTGTCCATATTCAGTGCAAACCAGTACCCGTGTTATATTACTCTACATGTACTACTATTATTTCTAGTGTAACGCTTTTGAAAATGTCAATTAGGGAGTATTCGTAACTAGCATAACTGTACTACTACTATTACTAGTGTAACTCTTTTGAAAATGTCTATTAGGGAGTATTGGCGTCATCCCTGAGAGAGTTGGTGAAGAAATATGTGAAAGGAATGGCAATGGTACAAATGGCGTCGTCCCTGAGAGAGTCGGTGAAGAAATACGTGAAAGGAATGACAAAAGTACAAGACGACTGAAATGAGTCATTCCTGCATTATTCTCTTATTATGTACACATTCGTCTGCTTGCTGGCAAAATACACATATACTGACGACATTCTCTTCTTAAGTACAAATTCGTCTGCTTGCTGGCAATAAACTGATAACATTCCCTTCTTAAGTACAAATTCGTCTGCTTGCTGGCAATAAACTGATAACATTCTCTTCTTAAGTACAAATTCGTCTGCTTGCTGGCAAACTACTTAGATACTGATTCTCTTGTAAATATTACAGTTAGAGTGGAAAACGTATCTTCGATGATGGTACAAATAATTTTTGATAAATGCAACAATTCTAAAACACGTTTTATTTTTATCTTTTAGCTGTAATGTTTATAATTCTACTAACTTAAAGTGAGAAATCACTTCAACCTTGAACATACTTTGAGAATAGAGGTAGTAAAAATTGTGAATTCTCTTTCGACACCATCATGGGAGAGCAAGCAAATTAACAATAGTTGGAATCCATAGGAACAGTGTTGCTATCTATAAATCGGAATCCATAGGAACAGTGCTGCTATCTTTAAATAACGGAATACATTGGAACAATGTTGCTATCTGTAAATAACGGAATACATTGGAGCAATGTTGCTATCTGTAAATAACGGAATACATTGGAACAGTGTTGCTATCTGTAAATAACGGAATCCAAAGGAACAGTGTTGCTATCTTTAAATAACGGAATACATTGGAACAATGTTGCTATCTGTAAATAACGGAATACATTGGAACAATGTTGCTATCTGTAAATAACAGAATACATTGGAACAGTGTTGCTATCTGTAAATAACGGAATACATAGGAGCAATGTTGCTATCTGTAAATAACGGAATACATTGGAACAATGTTGCTATCTGTAAATAACGGAATACATAGGAGCAATGTTGCTATCTGTAAATAACGGAATACATTGGAACAGTGTTGCTACTACGAGCCTATAATAACTGAGGACACCCTTGTGGAAGAAATTGCCTGACGAGAGTTCGAGTGGGGTACAATTGATAAAACTCTCCTGCTATATAATTCGTCACAAAGTAATTTTATTTAATAGATATTAATAGAAGTGGATATGTAATTCATTTCAGTAACTGTGGATATAAAACTAATACAGTTGATGCATCACATATTTGTATTATTAGAATTTCAAGACGCATTTTGATAACAAGTGTGTTAAGATAGTTCTTCTCATACCCGTCTTTATATACCTTCTTCTCTCTCTCTCTCTCTCTCTCTCTTACTCTCTCTCTCTCTTTGTCTCGTATATATATATATAATTGAAAACAGTGGTTTTATTTAGTTTATTTCAACACTGGTAATGTTCTCTCTCTCTCTCTCTCTCTCTCTCTCTCTCTCTCTCTCTCTCTCTCTCTCTCTCTCTCTCTCTCTCTGTCGAAATGTACGTTTATTGGTGTGTCTTTCTTTATTGGTGTGTCTTTCTACGTACTGGTGGTTCCATATAATTATTGGTGTATCCTTATAAGTATTGGTGTATCCATATACGTATTTTGTATCCATATAATTATTGGTGTATCCATATAATTAGTTTGTATCCATATAAGTATTGGTGTATCCATCTACGTACTGGTGTATCATTATAAGTATTGGTGTATCCATCTATGTACTGATGTATCCATAGAACTATTGGTGTATCCATCTACGTACTGGTGTATCCATATAAGTATTGGTGCATCCACATAAGTAATGGTGTATTAATACAATTATTGGTGTATCTATTGGTGTATTTAAGTATTGGTGTGTCCATCTATGTACTTGTATGTCCAAATATGTAATATGCGTCCATATACGTTTTGTGGCTCAGTCAATACATTGTGGCTTTTTGTGCTATGTTTGTGTTGACATATGTCTTTATTCGTGTGAATACTTGTATTTAACGGAATGAACGTGTGAATACCTTTATTTAATTGAATGTTCATGTGAATACTTTTATTTAATTGAATGTTCGTGTGAATACTTGTATTTAACGGAATGAACGTGTGAATACCTTTATTTAATTGAATGTTCGTGAAATACAAGTATTTCATATTAAATTCAATTCAATTAAATACAATTGAATGTTCGTGTGAATACTTGTATTTAATTGAATGTTCGTGTGAATACGTATTTAATTGAATGTTCGTGTGAATACTTGTATTTAATTGAATGAACGTGTAAATACTTGTATTTAATTGAATGTTCGTGTGAATACTTTTATTTAATTGAATGAACGTGTACCGGGGTGCATTACGAGTGGCGTGGTATGTTTGTCATGTGCATTAGTGTTACACATTTATGTTTTTTACATGATTACATTAATATGTTTATTGCGCATAGATTTGACATGTTCATTAATATAATGTATATGTTTGAATTGAAATGCGTACAGTGAAATGCTTCGCATGTATTTCCCTGAACGTATTACTATCTTTTCAATATATTTCATTTATGTTTATACACATCTTGAAAGTGCAACTGTACTTGTGTATATAACTACACTTATAGATTTACGTTATACAAGTGTTTGTACACTTACAGATTTGATTACATAAATATTCGTACACTTAATGAAGTGGCGTAAGCAAATGTTTGTTCACGTTATTGAAATGTTTAAGTAAATATCTCCTCGCAATATGTCTCAAAAAAAAAGGAGAGGTTTTTCCTTGAAAAGTGAAGGTCACATTATCTAACTGAGATAAATGTCTATTTCCTCCAGCAGAGAATATTGGGGCTACTGCAAAGATTCCCCTGAATTCCACAGAGATTGACAAATAAATGAAATTGTTATTGGCCGTTATTTTCTCGTTCTGGATTATGTCTGCAAATACTAATCACTCTCAAATTCCCCTTTTCCTGATCCTGGCAGTAAATCAGCGTGTGTGTTCAAAATATCTAAGTCTTAAATCATTATATTTTTTTCTGAATTTCACAGTTGTTGACAACACTCAGATTAGATGTACTATGGATCCAAACACGATCCAAAGGCGTTAAAAGTCCATTCTCTGTAACCTTCTCTCTCTCACCTTGTCTCTGTAACCTTGTTGCAGTGATTTTATGGAGAAAGGGAAAGTACAGCAAGTGCAAAATTCTAGAAATGGTACATAAATGTTTTTAATTCCATAAACATCAGAGAAGGTAAATCAGTGGATATGTAATAAAAGGGTGACAACTCAGAAAAGAGAAAGGAAACGCATGGATGGGTAAAACATAATCAAGTAGATGGATAAGGACAAAGTAGTTGTGTAGTAAAAGCATAAAGGGCGATAAGCCGTTGTGTTTGTGTAAGAAAAAGAGTAGATGAATACCAACACATTGGTGCAATTCTTCAAGGTTGGAGTAGATAAGGAGAAGACGAGAGAAAAAACGTAAAGGTAACCTAGAAAAAACAGAGAGACTAAGTACAATTTAAATAGCAAGTACATTCTACATTGCAAACGTAGACAGTAAATATCAAATTCACCCTAATTAGCAAATAAACACAAAATTTCAAATTCACCCTAATTAGCAAGTAGATACTAAATATACTAAATATCAAATACACACTAATTAACAAGTAGACAGTAAATATCAAATACACACTAATTAACAAGTAGACAGTAAATATCAAATAAACACTAATTAACAAGTAGACAGTAAATATCAAATACACACTAATTAACAAGTAGACAGTAAATATCAAATAAACACTAATTAACAAGTAGACAGTAAATATCAAATAAACACTAATTAACAAGTAGACAGTAAATATCAAATACACACTAATTAACAAGTAGACAGTAAATATCAAATACACACTAATTAACAAGTAGACAGTAAATATCAAATACACACTAATTAACAAGTAGACAGTAAATATCAAATACACACTAATTATCAAGTAGATACTAAATATCAAATAAACACTAATTAACAAGTAGAAAACCAAATAGCAAGCAGACACTAAATACTAAGTAGTCACTAAACACTCAGCTTGTACTAAGTAACGTACACAAAATATCAAGCATCAAGTGCATTAAACAGCAAATACATCAAATGTCAAATATACTAAGCACAAGTGCACTGATAGAAGTACACTAAAGAGCAAAAATAATTAAACTGCTAGTACATTAAATAGCAAAAATAATTAAACAGCTCGTATATTAAATAGCAAAATAATTAAACAGATCGTATATTAAATAACAAATGCACTAAATGGAAGTACATTAAAAAGAAATACATAAAATATGAAGTGCACACTAAACAGACAAGAAAAGCACAAATGACAAGACACTCAACAGACTAGACTAGACTAGACACACCCAACAGACAAGACACTTAACAAACGACACACTCAAGTGACAAGATCAAATGAGGAAAGTTAGTACAAAATGCGTACATCTTCATTCCGACTCTCTGTCTAATACTTTTCTTTTATTTGGTCACGTGATTTAAACAAATAATATTTTTAATTTTCAGCAGAGTCGTTGGATGGTGAGGGGTAGAGATCATTTCAAAAGTCAATACGAGGAAATACGACCGTCCCAAGCAATTCAATTCATCGATTATCAATATCACAAGTAACTAGACTAAATTGCTAACTGCTGTGGTTAGATAAAAACTCACTCCCTGCTATTCATCAACAGTTCTTCATTAATTCTTAATCGTCCTTAGAATTATTCTTCAAGACTCTACACCAGTTCTTTACCGACTTTGATATTATTCTTCAAGACTCTACACCACTTTTTTACCGTCCTTAGAATTATTCTTCAAGACTCTACACCAGTTCTTTCTCGTCCTTGATATTATTTTCCAAGACTCTACACCAGTTCTTTACCATCCTTGATATTATTTTCCAAGACTCTACACCAGTTCTTTACCGTCCTTGATATTATTTTTCAAGACTCTACATCAGTTCTTTACCGTCCTTGATATTATTCTTCAAGACTTCTTCGACATTTATTGATAGAGTTTGTGTCAGCTCTGTTTCCTTTCTTTGTAAATGTGGTGAAACGCCAGATGTATGTAATTTCACTACAGTTGATTAATTGTTTAATTTCACTACAGTTGATTAATTGTTATCACGGGAGAATTAACACGTGCTACTTAGTCATTAGTTAAATTGTATCATGAGCAACTTTGGAATAATGAAAGAATATATATTTGTAAAAAATTTATATATTTGAATTGTCATGTGATATAAATAGTGAGTTAGTGGAAATTGTAAAGAATGATTAATGCTGCTGTTATAAGGCCCATAAAAATCATTCACACAAGACTGTAACGTAAATAACTATGCATTTGCAGCCGGTCTTGAGGTTCACCTCAGAATTCTAATCCAACAGCTCAACACATGGTGGGAGTCCAAGCCTTTACAGCTAGAGCCGAAACACCAATGAGTGAACGTCTGTGCTGAACCGTATCCCAGCCTGTCGAACTACGACGTTTGCCAGAGGTCACGGAGGTCAGCGGGCGTCAGTAGACGATGACAACACGTGCTTATACAAGCTAAGTCCCAAAGATTGTAGGAACAGATTCTCCATGGTGTGAATAATGAACTAACTTCGAGGTCGTGCGGTATCATTCTATATTTGCGTAAATCAATTTGTTCATTTTCTTGTTTCAAATTTAATTTTATTGTTATTAAATGTTATTGTTAAATTTCTTAAAACTGTTATCTCTCTATTACATAAGAGTATGTCACAACCATAAAGGAATGCGATTGATTGGGGGCCTGAGCCAGGAATAAAGATAGATAATCAATAATCATTCATCTATATATACACGGGAGAAAACGTCATCAATTGCTAGAAGTCAACTAACTTATCCGACTAGGTGTCGTGAGCAATCAGTGAGATTGTGGCATTTGAAGGGAGATAAGTTAGGCAGGTCCAGCTGTCGCTAATGTTGAGGATTATCTTATAAATTAATATTGATGATTAATGCCTAAATTAGGACAGGGTCGTAAAAATGAATACTGAACATGTGACACCATCTTTTCCAAGATTTTACCAGTTTTTATTTGTTCATGAGTCTGCTACAAGGTCTTCATATGTTCTTGAATTTGTTACTAGTTCTTTATCTGTTCTTGAGTTTGTTACTAGTTCTTTATCTGTTCTTGAGTTTGTTACCTGTTCTTTATCTGTTCTTGAGTTTGTTATGGTTCTTTATCTTTTCTTGAGTTTGTTACCTGTTCTTTATCTGTTCCTGAGTTTGTTACCTGTTCTTCATCTGTTCTTGAGTTATTTTTTACCGATTCTTGAGTTTGTAACCTGTTTTTTTATCTGTTGGCGAGTTTGTTACCAGTTCTTTATATGTCCTTAAATTCGTTACTAGCTTTTTAAGTGTTCTTCAACAGATCAGCGCTGTTCTTCTGTTTTCCTTAAGTACTTTACATGTGGTTTAGTTCTATTTTAACTTCCTTATCAGTATTATTATTTTCTAATAGTGCTTCGAATTCTCCAGTGAGCGAAAATTCCACGTAAATTACAGTTACTTGCCAAAGCCTCCCTAAGGACACTTCAGGACAAGATGGAATCCTATTCGTCTAATTGCTCTTTTCTCTTGCAATCGAAGCAATATGCAGATTGCCATTTTTTTTTATCGTCCATCCACAGGAGGTATGTCTGACAACTTAAGTCTGCTAAATGGAGGAAGTAAGATTTGCCCGATTTTTGCCGGCCCCTGAATGTAGTGGTTACTTGATATATACTGATTTCTCCCACAAAGATGCGGCCACAACATTTAAGCGATATATATGGTATTGGTTCGGATTCCTACAGCTTGTGTTGCTAAGCAACTAGTATCAAGAAGCAAACTCGATCCTTAAAATGTATGAATAATGTTAACTACAGCAATTCAGTTTGGAACTAATGATTCATTTAATAATTAATATGGTTTTATACCTTTAACAAACCTTTAATTATAAATATTTAATTAATATGGATCCGTACCTTCATCAGGCCTTTAATTATAGGCATGTAATTAAAATGAATATGTACCTTTCAACAGGCATTTAATTATAGGATTTAAATAATATGGATGTATACCTTTAACAAGCCTTAAATTTAAAGCGTCTTCGCTTTATCTGGTCGGTATTACGTAAGCAAAATTCACTTTTAAATAGGTAACAATGGATTTATTTGCTTTTGCTGGTCAGCATAAACTAAACACGAACACCTTTATTTCTGCATTTATTTGTATTTCTCATAGAAACTCAAGAACTGCAATTTTCTTGAAAAATATGCAATAGTTCACCTACACGAATAACGAAACACTTTAAAAAAGACTGATACATTGGCTCACCAACACGGATAACGAAACACTTTTAAAAAGACTGATACATTGGCTCACCAACACGGATAACGAAACACTTTTAAAAAGACTGATACATTGGCTCACCAACACGGATAACGAAACACTTTTAAAAAGACTGATACATTAAGTAATTAGACGAATTCTACTACTCTCACCTCTATGTGAGAACTGCTACAAAAAATAGCGGGAACTGTTATAGATCATTGCTGGGAACTGATACAACTCATGGTAAGAACTGATACAACTCATGGAAAGAACTGATACAACTCATGGCTGGAAACTGCAAGTACTAATTGCTAAAAATGTTACTACTAAACTAGAGAACTGCTACAACTCATAGTAAGAACTGCTACAACTCGTGGTAAGAACTGCTACAACTCGTGGTAAGAATTGCTACAACTCACAGTAAGAATTGCTACAAGTCATGGTAAGAATTGCTACAACTCATGGCTGGGAACTGATACAGCTCATGGTAAGAACGGCTACAACTCATGACTGGGAATTGTAAAAATTCAATGCTAAAAAATGTTACTACTAAACTAGAGAACTGATATAACTCAATATATATATTAAGAGAAAATGTAAACCTGAACGTGGGTTCGTGGGATATTGATGTCAAATTATCTGTTTCATTGTAATTGTTATTTGCATAGTAGACTTTTCTCTGAATAAATTTATCATTAAATTTATTGACCTTCTTATGCATATTGATATTTTATAATCTTATGTTGGAGAAGAAAGTGGATGACTGGGGGCTCGCTAAAAGATAGATTAAAGACGGATTTGTCTTCTCCTTTAGTAAGAAGTTTTCCACTCGCGGTTTACGATTAATAAAGGGATAAAACAAGCGACCAGATTTTGTCTTGAAACGGGTTTACGATTAATAAAGGGATAAAACAAGCGACCAGATTTTGTCTTGAAACAGGTTTACGATTAATAAAGGGATAAAACAAGCGACCAGATTTTGTCTTGAAACAGGTTCACGATTAATAAAGTGCATTTACAAGAGGCGCAGCGAACTTCTGTCAATAGGAAACTAAACTGTTCAAGGACAGACTTGGGTGACTACATGTCAATGTGCACGCAGTCTATAGATCTCAGAGTAACGGTCCGGACAAAAAGCGGTTCATGAACGTGTCATTGTCGGTTTTGTCTGATTTCTCCTTTCGATGTTTCTGTTGATTTCCAGAGTTTTTGTTTCTCGAAATTAACTCAAGCAAACTAAGGGCGCACGCTTAATTCTATGCAAGCCTGACCATTTTTGTTACAAAAGGGATGGTATTCATCTAACGAGTCACTGCTCCACCGGACAGCAGTAGAAGTACATAAAGGACAATAGTTATTTAAGGAATCACTGCTCCACCGGACAGCAGTAGAAGTGCATAAAGGACAATAGTTAATTAAGGAATCATTGCTCCACCGGACAGCAGTAGAAGTGCATAAAGGACAATAGTTATTTAAGGAATCATTGTTCCACCGGACAGCAGCAGAAGTACATACAGGGACAATAGTTATGTAAGGAACCATTGATACGCCAGAGAGCTGCTGACGGGTATACATATGCTAAAAAAGGACGAGATAAACAATAGATAAACAAGCAATAGATATAAAATATATAAACAAAATATAAACAATAGATATAAACAAAATATAAACAATAGATATACAAGAGATAAACAAGAGATATACAAGAGATAAACAAGATATAAACAATATATAAACAATAGATATACAAGAGATAAACGATAGATATACAATAGATAAATAGATATACAAGAGATAATAAATAGATAAACAAGATAAACAGTAGATAAACAAGAGATAAACGAGAGATAAACAAGAGACAAACAAGATAGATAAACAATAGATATACAATAGATAAACAATAAATAAGCAATATTTGCTTGCAAGATTAATTTATTCAGGAAACGAATTATGCAAACTAAAATGTATTTAAGATGTCAAAGTGAATTATGCTCAAGACGATAGCGTGAGTCAAATTTAAAGAAGCAATAAAAGTCAAATTACAAAAATATAAAAAGGTAGAATAAGATTTACATTTCGATAAGATAATATATGTTTTTGTTTTCTATAAAAAAAATCTTGATATCAAATTATATTTAGAAAAGATTAAACAAGACACATTGTACTGTACAATTTAAATTCAAGTTATATAAAAGTAGAAAATACTGTACAATTTAAATTCAAGTTATATAAAAGTAGAAAATATAATGTACAATTTAAATTCAAGTTATATAAAAATAGAAAATACTGTACAATTTAAATTCAAGTTATATAAAGGTAGAAAATACTATACAATTTAAATTCAAGTTATATAAAAGTAGAAAATACCATCCAATTCAAATTCAAGTTATATAAATGTAGAACATAAGGAAAACAGTAACAGTCCTATTAAAAAAAGACAATGTGAGAGGAATTTAAAGGAAACAAAATAAGTTCTAATTAGGAGGATTGAAGCAAAGCCCGGTATTATCACGACAAACATATTCGTTTCACGTTTCTCAAACCTCGACAATTTTATCTTGTGCTTCCATCAATGGTAGCAATATTTTCTCGCAAGTCGCTGTATGCAAAATAGATATCCAAGAATTTGAAGCAGGAAAATTCGGGTCTATTTTCCAATTTTAATCGTCTTCTCTTCTCTGCTTCTGGCGCAAATAAAATTATAGTTTGTAGTTGTGTATGATATATATAAACAACCAGTTTTTAATCTGTACTATATCATTTTCTTTATATGTGTGTGCGTGTGTGTGTGTGTGTGTGTGTGTGTGTGTGTACACGAAATTATAAAGAAATGATATGGTAAAGATTAGTTGTTGTTAGTTGGAATAGAATCAGAATTAAGATTTATCCGTTGTTTGTTTAACTATGTTTTATCATTCAGATACGAGAGTTAAATAGTATACTATTTTCTTTCCTCGCTGACTTTCTCCGCAGTAGGCTTTTCATCCAGGGATATTCTAAGTCTTGGTTCCCGTGGGAACTTCTTTTCCTCGCTGACTTTCTCCGCAGTAGGCTTTTCATCCAGGGATATTCTAAATCTTGGTTCCTGTTGGGAACTTTTTCCTCGCTGTTTTTTTTTTTTTTTGGAGAGGGGTGGTGATTGGTATTGCGTTGTTGGTGGTGATTGGTATTGCGTTGTTGGTGGTGATATCTGGTCGTTCGCCGGTGTTCGTGGATACCTGGTTGGTTTGGTTTTTTTGCTGTAAGCTTGCCTCTTTGTTTTAGGGGTGGATAGAGTGTTTGTTTCCAGGTGTGAGTCTATATAGGCGGGTTTTGTATTAGGGTGTGTGTATATTTTAAAACTTATATAGGTGTAATGTGAATGTGTTTAGTTGGTATGTGAGTAGCTTTTGTTCAATACGGGTGTGATGAGTTCCTTTTTTAGTAGGGTGTGTGTAGCTGTAGTGTCTTGGTATTTTGGAGATGGGTGGGAGCTTTGATTCAAGGGGTGACTTCGTTTCTAGTAAGGGGTGTAGAAGACATATTTGTGGGTTGATGGGATACTTTTTGTTTTATAGTAGGTGTAATGTGTTTTATAGTAGGTGTAATGTGTTTTATAGTCGGTGTAATGTGTTTTATAGTAGGTATAAAGTATGTGTTTTATATTAGGTGTAATGTGTTTTATAGTAGGTGTAATGTGTTTTATAGTAGGTATAAAGTATTTGTTTTATATTAGGTGTAATGTGTTTTATAGTAGGTATAAAGTATTTGTTTTATATTAGGTGTAATGTGTTTTATAGTAGGTATAAAGTATGTGTTTTATGTTAGGTGTAATGTGTTTATTTCCAATAGGAAATGTTTCAATGCGGACTGGATCATGTCCTCTTTTCTTTCAGTTGGGAAGAGTAGGAGGGGGGCAAGGTAGCTGTAGTAGGGTTACTACTGTTTTCATTATTTCCTTGTAGTGGGTAGAGCAATTTCTCTGGTGTTGTTTGTTCTGCAGGGGGTGTATATTTTACGTTGGTGGTTTGGCTTATGGATGTATAGTGTGGAGTTTAGTCTTTGTCTGTTTGTTCTGCAGGGGGTGTTTGTTTTACGTTGGTGGTTTGGCTTATGGATGTATAGTGTGGAGTTTAGTCTTTGTCTGTTGAGTGCTCGGGCGTGAGTGATGCGTTTGTCCTTTACGTTTGGGTGTATATGCTCTTTTTTTTACATAAGTTGGTCTTTGTGAGTGTATTTCTGTTTGGGTGTATATGCTCTTTTTTACATAAGTTGGTCTTTGTGAGTGTATTTCTGTTTGGGTGTATATGCTCTTTTTTACATAAGTTGGTCTTTGTGAGTGTATTTCTGTTTTGTGACGTGGTGTTTCTAGATATTTGCCACGTATTGCTCCAAATTTTGCTCCCGTCTGCATTTTCGTTTTCTGAAATATTGCAGTAGCTGGAGATCTACAATAATGTTGTTTCAATGGCTTTTGCTTTGAACTTGTCGAATTCTGTATAAACTTGGTTAATGATGCGTGTTCTGATTGAGAGGAAGGGATACTATTGATGTTAATGAGTTAGTCAGAATGAGGATTTGTTTATTTGTGTTGGGGGTTGTGACCTGTGTGAGCGTGAGTGCTTTTTGATGGGAATTGAGGGAAAGGCAGTATTAACAGATAGAAATATAGTATTAATGATTGCATACCAATTTATTGTGAATTGAGGGAAAAGTAGCATTAACAGATAGAAATATAATATTAAAATGAATAAGAGTATGCGAGTCATAATATGTGAATGCATTATAAAATTAATAAGCATCTATGCATGTCTCTGTGTGTGTGAAAATAGTACGTATTATATTTTACATTGTGTATCAATGAAAATTTGCAAATATAACTATAATGTGAATAATATAAATATATTATTTATTTACAAGTGAGTAAAGAGAACAAATAATCTTAGTGCGAGAAAACACTTTATCGTACTTGAAATGTGAATAATTGGTAACATTTGACTCAAGACAGAAAGTCAGAAATTGAAATACCTCATGTTGGTTAACATGGAAATATACCCACAGTAGTAAGTCATGAACTGAAATACTTCATGACAGTTATGATGGGAATGAATGGTAACATTTGACCCAAAGCAGTAACTCAGAAAGTCAAATACTTCTTGAGATATTATGATGGGAAACAATAGTAAACTTTAATAAAGGTAACACGTCAAAAACTGAAATACCTTACGTTATAATAAAGTAAGATACTGCTCTGCAACAGAACGATTTCTGTTTGGGTTTTTTTTTTGCATGAAATTTGAAAGCTTTGGAAAAAAGGATATGCAAATCCAGTGCCCCGGTATAAGCGAAAGGAGAAAGGTTAGAGTGGGCGTGGGAGGGATTTTGGAAGAGCAATTTTGCCCTATCAGTCGCCAAGAGTCAAAGCTTTTTGAGTTTTATCTATCAAGAGATGCGGGACATGCGCGCGTCCTGTTGCACACGAGTCCTGATAGCGTTCCATCTGACCGATTAGACTCAAAGCTTTGAAAAGGAAGCACTGAAAAATTACACATTAAAGTTTTTAAACACGTGATGGAATACGAATTCCGGCCCCTTGCGAGAGATTAGTGTCGTTCATCTGCGCCACCTCGTGTGAGATTGTAATCCAGTGGCCAAAGTTCCGAACGACTGGAAGAAACAGGACTCTTATGGGATGTTTATTGACGCGCAAGATTGTCAATAGCTTCATTCATTCTTTGAATAGTCATCTCAGCTTAGATTGGACGTTAAGTACCAGTTAAAAAATAATTTGATTAATTGGAATAATGGGAATGCCTCAAAAAGTAATTTGATTAACTGGAATAATGGCAAAGCTATAAAAAAGTAATTTGACTAATTGAAATAATGGGAATGCCTTAAAAAGTAATTTGATTAATATGAATACTATAAACGAATTTAGTACATCTGAAGATACTATATTTATTTGCCTCCAGCAGAGGCTGGCTACAATTAATAAATGTGCCTATAATTAAAGTATGTGTAAACCTGTAATTACAGTATATGTGAGCCTGTATTAACCGTATGTATGAGCCTCTAATTATAGTATGTGTAAATTTGTAATTACAGTATGTGTAAACATGTAATTACAGTATGTGTAAACCTGTAATTAGAGTATGTGTAAACATGTAATTACAGTATATGTAAACCTGTAATTAGAGTATGTTTGAGCCTTTATTTAAGTATGTGTAAGCCTGTATTTACAGTATGTATGAGCCTCTAATTATAGTATGTATAAACCTGTAATTTCACAATATGTGCAAACCTGTAATTAGAGTATGTATAAACCTGTAATTAGAGTATGTATGAGCCTATAATTACAGTATTGTAAACCTGTAATTACAGTATGTGTAAGCCTGTAATTACAGTATGTATGAGCCTGTAATTACAGTATTTGTAAACCTGTAATTACAGTATGTGTAAACCTGTAATTACAGTATGTGTAAACCTGTAATTACAGTATGTGTAAGCCTGTAATTACAGTATGTGTGTGCCTGTAATTACAGTATTTGCGTCAATTAAAGACAAATCCGTCTTTAATATATATTTAGCGAGCCCCATCAACCCGTTTTCTTCGCCAGCATCAGATTATCAATATGCATAAGAAGGTCAATAAATTTAACAATACATTTATTAAATCAGCAATCAATACATATGACAAATACACTGGAATATATTACTTGACATCAATTATTTCCATGAAACCACGTCCAAATAATTTCTATATCCAAAAAAATGCAATTCAATACAAACAACAGGATAGTCTTATCAGAGATCAGAAATTGAGTTATTAGAGATAAGTAATAATATTTTTTTACATAACCTTGCCTAACTGCTGTCTTTCCTGTGCTTTTGCACGAAAGATACAAGTTATTGTCAGCCATTATTTGGTCAGCTCCATATGTCTCACTTGCACATTGAGGAACACTGTTTCACTACTAAGAGTTAACCTGGTGCTTCTTTCTGCCCTGTCAACTTCTTAAACAGAACAATAAATGTTGTGATGTCCAACAACTTCTTAAACAGAACAATAAATGTTGTGATGTCCAACAACTTCTTAAACAGAACAATAAATGTTGTGATGTCCAACAACTTCTTAAACAGAACAATAAATGTTGTGATGTCCAACAACTTCTTAAACAGAACAATAAATGTTGTGATGTCCAACAACTTCTTAAACAGAACAATAAATGTTGTGATGTCCAACAACTTCTTAAACAGAACAATAAATGTTGTGATGTCCAACAACTTCTTAAACAGAACAATAAATGTTGTGATGTCCAACAACTTCTGTACACGAGAACTTGTCCAGGTAGTCAACATATCTTACCACACCACATCAGTAGAGTGTAATGCCACTGTAATATCACTTGCCACACCACATCAGTAGAGTGTAATGCCGTTGTAATATCACTTGCCACACCACATCAGTAGAGTGTAATGCCACTGTAATATCACTTGCCACACCACATCAGTAGAGTGTAATGCCACTGTAATATCACTTGCCACTTCCCACCTTGCCACAGTCAGTCATAGCAGTTTGCAAACAATAAACCAGGAGGTGCAAATCAAACGTTGAAATAAAAGCAGAAAAGTTGCTTGTCTCTGTATGCAAAATACAAATGCTAAGCTTCCAGTTTATCTTTATTACTCCATTCTTTCTTATATTCCAGTCTCCACTTACAGTTTCCTGCAACAGTATTTATTAGCCCAATACAAGCACACAGCATAATAAATACAGCATATCAAAACAATGTCAAATGATTAGTACACAATATATGAGCAGATTAGTTCAAATGTGTAAAAGTAATAGTCTACTCACATAATACATCTTATTTTAACACAAGTATAGCATAGCAGTTTCAAAAGTACATGAAATATTTTAAATTCCATTCTCTCTCAATCAGTCAGATAACTCACCATCGAGTTAACGGCTGCCTCTCAAGACCAAACATCTTTGCCACTTCAAATGCAAAGTTATTAGACAGTAGATTTTTCTACAGCAGGCAAACATTTTAGTCTAGGCCCATTGGCTGGTCTCGTTCTTATAAATCATAACCATTATGTAATAAAACTACTCACCCTGTTGGGATGGTTTGCAGTACATCAGCAATTTTCTAGCATATTCTCAACTCGGGTGTTTATTTCAAATTGACACTTTCAAAACTACCATCAGAAGGATTGCCCACGGTCGGGTCACTCTAACAATTTAACAATTTAAATAACAATTAAAGTTTAAAATAGGGAGAGGCAAATTTACTCCGCCACACAGTATTTATGTATGTAATTTCAGTGTGTTTTCGTCAGTAACTGCAGTGTGCTTGTGTCTGTAATTACAGTATTTCTTTTTGTAATTGCAGTATGTTTGTAAAATTGCAATGTGTTTTTTTTTCTGAAATTACATAAATACAAATGTACTATTTACTGTGTGTTTATAAAAGCAGTGTGTGTGTGTTAACTACAATATGTATTTGTTAATTACAGTATGTGTATCTGTTATTACAGAATGTGTGTGTCTGTATTTACAGCATGTTTGTATCTGTAATTACCGTGAGTTTGTGTCTGTAATTACAGTAGATTTTAATTTGGTTCAAAGTTGAAAAATTATATATAAATTATTAGCCAGCTATTTGCCTTGATTCGTTAGCACTTAACGGGATAAGAAATAAATCTAAAGTGATGTTTCTCCATTCATAAACATTAACTCGTGTTGACCCTATTTCTCTTGACTGATTAACACTTAAATGGTTAACAATAATCAGTGAGTCTATTGATCATTGAAATTTTCATTCAGTTGCTATCACGTTGCAAAAAATTGCTTACACGAAAGAAACGGAAATACTTCAAGTTCGTTTTATGGTGAGTGAGAATGTACGCAATCCAAAGTTGAGCAATAACACTTAAATGAAAAACATTCTTTTTACAATATTAGTGAAAGAAAATCTTTGGTCGAAACATGATTGTAGTTGAATAGGTGTGAAGATCTCTTCATTAGAAATATTTTTCCATTTTCTCCGAAACTTTTATTTTTAATTCTGGTGATGCTTACCTTCGGAGCACTCAGTGAATATAAGACTGCGTGTTCCCCTAATATTCTTGTATCCAGATAATCTAGAATATATTTATGTGTGTTTGTTCCCCTAATATTCTTGTATCCAGATAATCTAGAATCTATTTATGTGTGTTTGTTCCCCTAATATTCTTGTATCCAGATAATCTAGAATCTATTTATGTGTGTTTGTTCCCCTAATATTCTTGTATCCAGATAATCTAGAATCTATTTACGTGTGTTTGTTCCCCTAATATTCTTGTATCCAGATAATCTAGAATATATTTATGTGTGTTTGTTCCCCTAATATTCTTGTATCCAGATAATCTAGAATCTATTTATGTGTGTTTGTTCCCCTAATATTCTTGTATCCAGATAATCTAGAATCTATTTACGTGTGTTTGTTCCCCTAATATTCTTGTATCCAGATAATCTAGAATCTATTTATGTGTGTTTGTTCCCCTAATATTCTTGTATCCAGATAATCTAAAATCTATTTATGTGTGTTTGTTCCCCTAATATTCTTGTATCCAGATAATCTAGAATCTATTTATGTGTGTTTGTTAAATAAACAGCGCAAGAAGTGGTGAAAATAAGGGAATGGATGTGTTAGGACATAAAATGGTTATTAGGTTATAAGGTTGTCAAATACTATTCTAGAGCAGTCACGACATAAAATGGTTATTAATGTTATAAAGTTGTCAAATGTTAATGTAGAGCATTTACGACATAAAATGGTTATTAATGTTATAAGAATGTCAAATATTAATGTGGAGCATTTACAATCTAAATAAGTTATTAATTTTATAAAGCTGTAAAATATTAACGTAGAGCAGTCACTCAATAAAATTGTTATTAATGTTATTAAGTTGTCAAATATTAATGTAGAGCACTCACTACAAGCAGACAGACGGTTAGGTGAAATACTAATTACAAAGGTCGTGTTACTTAGCAATTTATCACATCCATACTATAATCACTGCATGTTCTATCATTCAGTGATCATGTGTTCACTTCCCAAAAAAAAGTAAATGCTTTAATAAAGTGTTCGTTACTTTTATATATCGTATGTTTCATTGCTGCAACGTTTCTTGAATCAACATTTTCTATACATTAGGAAACATTATCACGTAATCAAAACTTCATTCTTAGACAAACCCTATTACGTAATTTTAAAAATCTCCATACCTTAGACAAACCCTAGCACGTTTATAAAAAAAAAAACTCCACACTTTAGTAAAACCATAGACGTAATCAAAAACTCCATGCTTTAGACAAATCCTATTACGTAATCAAAAGCTCCATACTGCATACTTCAGACAAAGCCTATCACGTAATCAAAAACTCCATACTTCATACTTCAGACAAACCCTATCACGTATTCAAAAACTCATTACTTTTAACAAACTCTATCACATAATAATTAAAAAAAAACTTCCACACTTTAGATAAACCCTATCACGTAATCAAAAACTCCATATTGCATACTTCAGACAAACCCTATTACGTAATCAAAAATTATTTACTTTAAACAAATCCTATTACGTGATCAAAAACTCTAGATAAACGTTTATACTAATCAAAAACTTCATACTGCATACTTCAGACAAACCCTATTACGTAATCAAAAACTCCATACTGCATACTTCAGACAAAGCCTATCACGTAATCAAAAACTTCATACTGCATACTTCAGACAAAGCCTATGACGTAATCAAAAACTCGATATCTTATACAAAACCTATTTCGTAATTTAAAATCTCCATAGTTGAGAAATTCCTACTACAGAATAAAAACTACTACTTTAGACAAACCAACTTATTACGTAATCAAAATCTCCATACTTTAGAAAACCCTATCACGTAATCAAAAACGCCTTACTTTAACAAACCCCATTACGTAATCAAAAACGCAATACTTTGGTCAAACCCTATTACGGTAGTAAAAAACAAACCATTAATAAAATGTTTCTTGTATCGTTAACACATTCTTTATTTTAGCCAAACCATATAACTTAATTAATCGCTACATTAATGAAACTTTCGTTCTAACATCAATACTTTCATTACTTAAGCAATGCAAACCCTATAACTTGACTGAACGCTACATTAATAACACTTCTGTCCTACCATCAATGTTTTCAATGCTTAACAATGCAAACTCTATAACTTAATTAAACGCTACATTAATATTTTTTTTTGTTCTACTATCAATACTTTCATTACTTAAGCAAACCTTATTACTTAATTCCTCTACATTACTAAAATCTTTCTTGTATCATTAACACTTTCTTTACATTATCAAAACCTAAATACTTAATTACACACTGCATTACTAAAATCTTTCTTGTATCGTTAATACCGTCTTTACCTTATCAAAACCTAAATAGTTAATTACACACTGCATTACTAAAATCTTTCTTGTATCGTTAATACTGTCTTTACCTTATCAAAACCTAAATAGTTAATTACACACTGCATTATACTAAAATCTTTCTTGTATCGTTAATGTCTTTACCTTATCAAAACCTAGCAAATAGTCAAACACACTACATTACTAAAACATTGTGATATCATTCTCCTTCACTTTAATCAAACTATCATCAAATTAACCACTACATTGCTAAAGTCTTTTCATGACTATTTTCCTCACTGTAACAAAACCTATTGCTTACTGCAACAACATTTTATTATAGCACTTCTACCATTTAATCAATCTATTACTAACTCTTACTAACTAAATCATTTTTTAACTATTACTAACTTCATTACTAAAACATTTGTCCTATCATGACCTCTTATTGTTTCAAAACCTATTATTAAATCTAAATTCCTTCCTATAATTAGGAAACGTAGTAATGACTAATTTAAGATAAGACAGTATTGAACTTATGCTCTGAAGTTTCATTACTCTACAGGGATGGCTGGTAAGATTTTGATTGGCGTTGCAGTCCTTCGGGCTTAATTTGCTGTGCTGCGTGTCCGCTCAAATGAGAGAGATTAGAACAAGAAGTTACAACTGTCATTTTTTTTCGCTTGTTTGTTTAATCCAGCTTTCCTATAATCTGAACTTCAGAATACGTCATCTCGGCATTTCTCGACAAAATCAATGGCATTCCCGTCATCAATTCGATTTTGAACGAAATATTAACAAGTAGGTAACGCAATGTTCTACCCACCCCCTTTTTTTTTTTTTCGGTCGTCATATGAAATCGATCCCTCCAGAGCAACAAGTCAACAACGTACAGCAAACAGAAACTGTTTTCCGAGCGATCTACTGCCATTTGCACGAGCGCGGCTCTTGTAGCAGTTTTCCGTGTTGTGGAAAAGCAAAGAGTGCCCGCACAACATACACTGCCATCGTTTCCCACTCGGCTCGGCAGGTACCCAAAAGAAATTTCTCCTCCCTCGTATATATCCGACTGAGTGACGTGCCCTTTGTTAATTCTTTTCCAAACGTGTGATGCTTCAGATAGTAAATTATTTGCGTCAGAGCTGAAAGAAATAAGAATGAGATCGCAATTAGAATAATTCAAAAGTGTGAAGGGTCCTGAATGACGTAATTTAGTGTATGAGCAAGAATGATATGAGTCAAATAAATGTGTATTTGATGTATAATTCAAAAGTGTTAAGGAACATCAACGTCCTAATGTGTAATGATGTATGTACATGTCAATATGTGTGTATTTGGTGTTTTAAGGATAATGTTTAGATCTATATACATGTCAATTTGTGTAATTATGTATTATGATATGTAAAGATGAATGTGCCTGTAAATATTTGCACAACACAATATTATGATAATATGATAAGATATTTGTATGACATTTAAACATGTATAATGACTCTGCATAATAAAATTGCAATTATTTTTATTTATAGCGTCGAATGATATGTGCAATGATATGTTTAATGACGTGCTATGACGTATTCAATGTCATTTCGAGAAATGTCTTCTGATGTATTCATAACATGTAATAATGTGTTAGACCGACAGATAGATAGATAGATAGATAGATAGACAGACAGACAGACAGATAGATAGATAGATAGAAAGACAGACAGATAGATAGATAGACAGACAGACAGACAGACAGACAGATAGATAGATAGATAGATAGATAGATAGATAGATAGATAGACAGACAGACAGATAGATAGATAGAGAGATAGATAGATAGATAGATAGATAGATAGATAGATAGATAGATAGATAGATAGATAGATAGATAGATAGATAGATAGATAGATAGATAGATAGATAGATAGATAGATAGATAGATAGATAGATAGATTATAGATAGATAGCGTGACAAATATTTTCAAGGGCATGAAGTTTAAATTGTAAAATATTAATTGCTATATATCCTGCATTAATTTGTATGTAAGAATTTAAACCTCTGAATTTTCTATCCACTACATGTCTAAGTATATAGTGTTGCTTTCTATCCACTAAGTGTCTAAGTATGACAGTGTTATTTTCTATCCACTAAATATCTAATTATGAGAATGTTATTTTTTATCCACTAAATGTCAAACTATGAGAGTGTTATTTCGACCTAGAATGAGCTTAGAGTGATCTTGGGAAGCATTATGTAATAATGTGTTCAAGGAAAGTGGATTAGCGGTTAACACTCACTGACTGGGTGAGATCATCTAGGTATAACTGAGTATCAGCAAGGTATGACTGAGTAAGATCAGCAAGGTATGACTGACTGGGTGAGTCACCCGCATACACAACCAATAAAACGTTCCTTTGCTTGACATAATAAAACTGGGCCCCACCCAAACAATGGGTGTATGTCATTGTGTGTCTATGTAACATCTTGACATGACGTATTACTGGCACATGTCACGTGAGTTTTCCTTGGAGATACACTGGAGCAGGCCAAAACTGATTTCACCCCTTGTGTCTCTAACTTCAGCTCATGCCGCTCACCCAGATACTATATGACAGAGATCCCTGTAAAGTAATACTGTTATAGTGCTATAAAATCAGTGAAACAAGTGTTCTGTTGTTGTTTGTGCACAGTTTAATAAGGTACGAGACAAGTGTTCTGTTGTTGTTTGTGCACAGTTTAATAAGGTACGAGATAAGTGTTGCAAAATAAGTGTTTTGTTGTGTTTGTTTTTATTTTCCTTTCATGACTTTTACTGCGCGCTGTAAGTGACACTGTGGCGTTCGTTCGTAGCGATCAGCCGCGGACAGGATAATTAAAGATTATTCTGGCATCATTCATTTGTTCTGTACTCACTCACAGTTTAATAAGGTACGAGACAAGTGTTCTGTTGTTGTTTGTGCACAGTTTAACAAGGTACGAGACAAGTGTTCTGTTGTTGTTTGTGCACAGTTTAACAAGGTACGAGACAAGTGTTCTGTTGTTGTTTGTGCACAGTTTAACAAGGTACGAGACAAGTGTTCTGGTTGTTGTTTGTGCACAGTTTAACAAGGTACGAGATAAGTGTTGCAAAATAAGTGTTTTGTTGTGTTTGTTTTTATTTTCCTTTCATGACTTTTACTGCGCGCTGTAAGTGACACTGTGGCGTTCGTTCGTAGTGATCAGCCGCGGACAGGATAATTAAAGATTATTCTGGCATCATTCATTTGTTCTGTACTCACTCACAGTCAGTGCGCCATCTCGGATTGTCACTTTCAACAAGGTCGGGAACGCTTTCATTTGGAAGTAATATATCTGAATGGAAGTCCATGTTTGTTTTTCCTACACCTGTTTGTCTGAGCATGACACAGGGACGCCACACTGGATCGGGAGCAGCAGATAAGGTGTTTAAACAGCACTTGAATCGACAACATTTATCAACTCATATCCGAAAGAGAATAGGTTCGAATATATAGACTGGCATTAGTGTCATCAAACACGATTAGCATTAAAAAGTTTTTTCGTCATGTTTTGTCGATTTTAACAAACAATTTAGTTAGACATTGTCTATCAAAAACACGGCTCATGTTCATGATGGCGGAGGGGTGGGTCGACGATATGTGGTAATGGTGTTGGCTCTGGAGGTGATGATGGTGGGATATGGATGGGGAGGCTACAAGTGGTCGTTGTAGTATTGATATAATGACTATGAAAATTAATGGTGGTGGTGGTAGACGTAATAGTGGTTCTGGGCGTGTAGGTGTGGTAGTAGCGGTGGTGGACGTCGTGGTGCTGGTAGTAGGCGTAATGGTGTTAAAGCTTTTGCTGATGATAGTAGAGGTTATAGTGATGGAGGTATGATGGTGACCAAAATGTTATGCTGTTGATGGTGAGGTAAAAAGAAGGTTATGCCAATGTTGTGATGGTGATTTAATACTGATATTGATGGTAGCAATGATATTGATGATAGAATTGATGATAGTATACATAGTCTTCAAGTAATTGTCTTATGAGTTCCTTCTTATGATATTTAAAATATATTATGGAAAACCAAACAATAAAACATTTTCAAATATGTTTAGAAAGCAATCTATTTATATGTGTGAATGCAACTATTTAAACATACCTGACATTTCCATCCAAACATGTTTAGTGTGAATGCAACTATTTAAACATACCTGACATTTCCATCCAAATATGTTTAGTGTGAATGCAACTATTTAAACATACCTGACATTTCCATTCAAATATGTTTAGTGTGAATGCAACTATTTAAACATACCTGACATTTCCATTCTAATGCTTCCTATCACTCAGTTCAAAGAACTACTTTGTACCTTGAATCAATCAAATATATACATATCAAAAGTTCGTATTTCACTGTCATTTCAACACAGCAAACAGCATGTAGAGGAATGACTATCTCACGTCATTACAACACGGCAAGCATCCTGTAAAGGAATGACTATCTCACGTCATTACAACAAGGCAAGGCAGCCTGCAGAGGAATGACTATCTCACGTCATTACAACACGGCAAGCATCCTGTAGAGGAATGACTATCTCACGTCATTACAACACAGCAAACAGCCTGCAGAGGAATGACTATCTCACGTCATTACACGGCAAGCATCCTGTAGAGGAATGTATCTCACGTCATTACAACACGCAAAGCCTGTAGGGGAATGACGATGTCATGTCATTACAAAACGGCAAGCAGAGTGTAAAAACTATGTCACGTCATGAAATCAATGTGTCACTGCTGGCAACGGCCCGAGTGTTCTACTGACTTCATTAAAATTGTTCACATCCATGGATAATTATTTTCCGTAAACAGGTATATAAGAATAAATATTATCGGAAATTCGTTTTGTGGAGCGAGGAACGAGGGAAGCAGAACTGTACCAAGTGAAGCAAATTATTTTATTCAAATGCAATATGCCTGATGATTATTTATCAAACAATCTTATTTAAGCTGTCTGATTTAAAGTGCATTTTCCATATTTATATTTTTCATTTATTTATTTTTTTATTTTTTGTTGAATATTAGTTAAACTTTTAGGCAGGAGATGTGTATTCACTGCAACATGAGGCAACCCGTAGGCACACAGGATATTTTTTCATCTTCAATTACAACCATTTCAATAGTTATTATAAAAGTTATACAATTAGTTCCTAAATTCCAGTTTTATTAAATCGTTAGGGGGGAGGCGGGGGGGGGGTTAAAGAACGTTATGTCTTTGGGATTGGGATCGGTAAAGGTTTAAGGCAGAGAAAGAGGGGAGGACAGAAAGGAAGAACCAAAGGGAGGGAGGGATATGGAAAATAGGGGAAATAGAAGAGAGAAGTAGGGAGATTGAGGAGGATTAGAAGAAGATTGAGGAAGAATATTTATAGAGAGTGATAAAAGGGTAAATACAGCATAAAGGAGAAGTGAGAGGTGGAGAAGGAATAAAGGGAAACTGAGGAGGAAGCGAGTGAGATAGATGAGAAAGAGAAGGAGAATAAGGATGACTAAAGGAAGATAGAGGACTAAAGGAAAATGAACAAAGGGAGGTAGTGGATGCTTTTGTAGTGTAGTCACAAAGTAGGAAATCACTCTGAAAGATATATATATTTCTAACTTAATCTATTTATGATTGAAAATCTATTTATTAATAACTTCAGCTACATGTTTTTTTTAAACATGTCTACAGCTGATGAGTGTTTCTTATAACTTACCACTGACTAGGTAAATGGAACAATACACTTTTCATAACTTACCACTGACTAGGTAAATGGAACAATACACTTTTCATAACTTACCACTGACTAGGTAAATGGAACAATACACTTTTCATAACTTACCACTGACTAGGTAAATGGAACAATACAACTTGTCATACCTTGCAAGACTCAAGACCGAGATTTGAGTGAAAAGGACAAGTTATTCATCTTCCAAGTAGATCTCTTAAAGCAAAAACCTCCAAGCCACTACCTGGACGGACACACCAAGCAGACCTCACGAAACAAAAACCTCGAAGTCACTAACTGGACGGACACTCCAAGCAGACCTCGCAAAACAAAACCTCCAAGTCACTAACTGGACGGACACTCCAAAGAAAAGACGAAGAAACAAGTATTTGCATTATTTGGAGAATTTCATCATTTACAAAATCAGCTTCAAGTCAGATTGATAGGACCATGATTGTTGATGCCACATTTCTGACCCTAAGATCTTTTTCTAAGAGAAAGTGTATTCAATCCCCCCCCCCCCACCAATTCAGAACCGTAGATCTGTCTTTAAGAAAAAGAGAGAGTTCAAGCACCCAAAATTTAAACCCACAGATCTTTCTCTAAGAGAGATATTTCAAGTCCCAAAAGTTCAGACAAAATCAAACCTAAAAGAAAATCGCAGAACAGATGAAAATATCTATTTCAATTCAAGTTCATGCCCATACACCTGACCAGATAAACTTGTACCAAGCCTATGTAAATAAGTGAAATTGGCACGTCATATAAGTCCATCAGATTGAACGTCATGTCATCATCAGATGGTACGTCATGAGAGTCCGACTTCAGATGGTATGTCATGATAGTGTGACATCAGACTTAACGTCATGAGAGTCCATCATAAGATGGAATGTCATGAGAGTCCATCACAAATCTATTAAAAAGGAAGATAAGTAGCCTCTATTAATGTGTGTAGAAATTGCCGGCACTCTTTTTCGTGTAAATCAGTTGTAGTATTTGAGCCATAAATCCTGTGTCCTGAAAATATACCAAATTTAACTGGAAATTGTATAAAGACTATGAATAATGATTAAAATAAATTCTTGTTAAATAAATTAATGAAAACCTAGAAACTAAGTCGAGAACTACACTTTGAACTCTCTATTACACTCTAAATGTTGTTATTACACAATTTCAAGATTGAAAAGCGCTTAACGAAGGACGGCTGGAATTTATTATATCGTATCTGAAAAAGATAGCTACCTATGTATTATATCGTGACTGAAAAAGATAGCTGGCTATGTATTATGCCTTAGCTGGCTTCACGCGATGCACTCCTGACGTCGACATGACCTTTGAATGAAGCACGACCTTGAAATGTACGCATAACTGTGTTATTGTCCGCATCGGTTGATTATTGCTTTGACTGCCAGAGGCGATAAAACATTGTGACCGCGTCGTAGGTCAAAGGTCAAAGTCCATCATCAGTGATGCCCTGAGGGAAGGAACAAGGAACAAGGGAAGTCACTCTTCCATAACGACAGACATCAACTCGAAATACAGCTTCTATCGATAAAATGTTGTGACAATCTGACGTCATTCTGTTGGAAATCGAGATCACATTAGTCAAATCCTTTTAAAATAGTTGTTAGTTGTTATGCTTGATATTTTGGTTGGATTTATTAATTTTTTATAGTAATTGTACTCTGTCTTCAATGGAGTCTTGTGTTGACCATAGGCATGGTGGGAGGGGAGGTAGTCAGATTTATTAACAATACTTTTAAGATCAATTTAATTTTCCTACCTGTTAAAATATGTTCCATAGATGCTTATTATTAGTAGCAAAGTTATAGTTTTACCCATAGTAATTGTACTTAATGTCGGTAACATGTTGATAATACAGGTCTAATGTCATGGGCTGCTGTTATGTTTATTAAATAATAATTTTATTCACTCCCCCCCCCCAGTAAATTAAATGAATAAGATAATTAGAAAGTGTCAATCCACGTCCATCCAGAATTCTGTTGTGCAGTTCGGAAAACAAGCAGCGATGATAATAAGCCATCTACTGATGCTGTGAAGCTGGCGCAGTCAATACACGTGGACACACAATATCTCTGATGGTTATATGTTTATTAGCATTAGGTATGTTTGTCAGTGAGCTAGTACAGTCAATACACGTGGACATACTTACAATATCACTGATGGTGATATGCTTGTTAGCATTAGGTATGTTTGTCAGTGAACCTGGTACAGTCTTAATGCATTTGGGAAATTCAAGTTCCTTACAACTGTAATGGTGATGTGCTGGTCAGTGTGCTGGTGTGTTCGTCAATGTGACAGTGTCTTCCTGTACAGCATGTTAATGCCGAGTCAGTCATTTACTGATGAGTTCAACCATTTACTGATGAGTTCAACCATTTACAACATAACTCTTATGCTCAATGAAATAATATTGAAAATGTAGTCAGTATAATATACGCTATGCATTCAGTTTAATAGTGAATATGTAGTTAGTTTAATAATGTTGGATAAATATTGTTATGTAGTCAGTAAAACAATAATGTTTACAGTCAGTAAAACAATAATGTTTACAGTCAGTACGATAATATTGGAGGTATTGTCGATATAATTGTCGCAATTTTTATTTTTATAACATGTAGTGTAATGCCTGCACATAAAGAACAAATAAAGAACACATAAAGAACACTAGAAAAGAGCTGTTAAATCAGTAATAGTACAAATATAATTTCCTCACATAAATCTTAGTAGTAAATCTATCCTACATATGAGCAATGCATCTCTTATCTAGATACACAACATTACAGTGTTATATAGGTATTCATAAGAAACAGGAATACTTTGCATGTACATTCACAAAAGGAAAAAAAGAAAAATGATATAGCAGTGTAATGAAGAGAATCGTGTAGTGAGATAGCAAGGTTCAAGCAAAGTTCAGTCAGAAGATGATATGGTAAAAGCAAACACCTCTGTGCTGATATCGTAAAAGCAAACACCTTTGTGCTGATATGGTAAAACCCAATACTTTTGTGATTAATCTAAAGAAAAATGCTGCCAAACAATAAAATTAGTGCACATTTCATCTTGCAGGTGAAGTACCAGAGTTATGAACCGTGTCAGAAGCCAGGAGGCAATTGTCAAGCTCGTCAAATGTACTTTACTTTGGAGAATATTGAATTAAAGCTTATATCTTCTCGAAAAAGACAAATGTACTTTACTTTGAAGATAGAGAATTAAAGTGTATTTCTTCTCAAAAAAGACAAATGTACTTTACTTTGAAGATAGAGAATTAAAGTGTATTTCTTCTCAAAAAAGACAAATGTACTTTACTTTGAAGATAGAGAATTAAAGTGTATTTCTTCTCGAAAAAGACAAATGTACTTTACTTTGAAGATAGGGAATTAAAGTGTATTTCTTCTCGAAAAAGACAAATATACTTTACTTTGGAGATAGAGAATTAAGGGTATTTCTTCTCGAAAAAGACAAATGTACTTTACTTTGAAGATAGGGAATTAAAGTGTATTTCTTCTCGAAAAAGACAAAACCAAGACTGTTGTTAATTCTCCAAGAGTTAGCTTTAATTTCACAAATACAAATTAAGAAGTTGTGGAGACCCAAAGAGTGTTGACTGAAATACAACCACTGCTATTAAATACAACTCAGTTTTTCTCTTGCCTAATGACCAGATGTTGTTAAATTCAACTCATTTTTTCTCTTGCCAAATGACCAGATGTTGTTAAATTCAACTCATTTTTTCTCTTGCCAAATGACCAGATGTTGTTAAATACAACTCAATTTTTCTCTTGCCAAATGGCCAGATGTTGTTAAATACAACTCAATTTTTCTCTTGCCTAATGACCAGATGTTGTTAAATACAACTCAATTTTTCTCTTGCCAAATGACCAGATGTTGTTAAATACAACTCAATTTTTCTCTTGCCAAATGACCAGATGTTGGGTTGTCGTTGCGTAGAAGATTCCCCCAATCCAGGGACACTAGTTTCCAGTAGCGAGACACGGAATAAGCGTGTAAAAAAGTATGAGAGAGACTGGCCATAACTCACCCAAAGCCACCACTCACAATGACATCACTCACAATACCAACACTCACAATACCCACCAACACTCACAATACCCACCAACACTCACAATACCAATCAACACTCACAATACCCACCAACACTCACAATACCAACCAACACTCACAATACCCACCAACACTCACAATACCCACCAACACTCACAATACCAATCAACACTCACAATACCCACCAACACTCACAATACCCACCAACACTCACAATACCAACCAACACTCACAATGACATCACTCACAATACCAACACTCACAATACCCACCAACACTCACAATCCCACGACTGACTCACAATCCCACCTCTATTGCTGCTAAATAAGGCTATGAGTAGACTTAAAATAATAATACAATATGACTACATTCTAAATCTAAAATATAGGAATCTTAATGCCCTATGTCTGAATAAAAATGAATAAAACTGCAATTACCGTGACTACTTAGTCGGACAAACTGACACAGGACAGACAGATACAACTCTATATTCTTGATAACAACAATTATATGGGATTTGTACTTGGTATAATATTTAATATTGTACTTTAGTCAGTAATACAATAGACAGATAGTCATTTTAACAATACTGGATACGCACTAATAACAATGGAAATGTATTTCGTATAATAATGAATGAATGATGATAGACAAACAGACAGACAGACAGACAGATAGATAGATAGATAGATAGATAGATAGATAGATAGATAGATAGATAGATAGATATCGTGTTGCTGATTTTGGTGACGTGGACCATAATTCATTAAATTTTGAACACTATAATGTGAAGAAGCCTACTACTAAGAAAACAATATAATGCAAATTTATGTCACGTGTTATCTATCCCTTTTCTCCACTGCATTAATAATTCTATATTGTAATCATTGTATTATATTTCGCTAAAATAATTCTATATTGCAATCATTGTATTAGAATTCGCTAAAATAATTCTATATTGTAATCATTGTATTATATTTCGCTAAAATAATTCTATATTGTAATCATTGTATTAGAATTCGCTAAAATAATTCTATATTGTAATCATTGTATTAGAATTCGCTAAAATAATTCTATATTGTAATCATTGTATTATATTTCGCTAAAATAATTCTATATTGTAATTATTGTATTAGAATTCGCTAAAATAATTCTATATTGTAATCATTGTATTATATTTCGCTAAAATAATTCTATATTGATACAGTGCGTGCTAAACCTACGTTGATACCCCCGTTACTAATCTTTTATTCATTTTTTCTGACACTAATATTGATTCTTATTCTGCTAATACTAATCCTTTATTGATATTCCTTATATTAATTCCATATTGATAAACCACATTATTAAGTTTATATCGATATTTCCTATTTTTATCCCATATTGATATTCTTTACTAATCCTACACTTATATTTTCTATAATAATACTAAATTGGTAAATCCTAATAATCTTTTGTTGATATTCTGTTTTATTGATATTCTTTATACTAACAATATATGTTACTAAAGATAGCATTAATACGATTTTACACGTGGTCTTAGTAAAAATGTGTTAATTAGCACTGAGAAATATAATTAAATATTAACAGCACGTTTTGAAGTGAGCAAGAAGACACAACACGAAAATTGTGTTCAAACTAATACATATAAATTAGCACTGAGCAATTTAATTAAATATTAACACCACATGTGAAGTGAGCAAGAAGACACAACACGAAAATTGTGTGCAATGGAACTGAGAAATGTTCTACAGTGAGAAATGAGATATCAAATAAAAACAAAATATATCGGCAGACAGTTTCCCTGTAGCCAAAATTAATATCATACAAACCCGCATTGAACACTAATACATAATAACTTACGGCTCCAGGGAGCAGCATTCGGTAACGAAAATAAAGTTTTGCTTTGAGCAACAATCTATAATCCAACCCATTAATTGCAGTTTGTCTGAGAGCTTGTTAATGATTATTGCATTATAACTTGTTTTTCCCAGAATGCCTTTGTTATGCTTATCACAATGTCGCCCTGCAGTAATAAAAGGAAAAAAATCTATAAATAATCTTAGTGTGACACTAAAAAAATTGTTCCACAACTGCTGAAGGACTGTTCACACTATTGAATTATGGAAGACGCTGACATACACCGTCTTTACTATCCTGAAAATGTCACGACAGTAAGCATGACTCTATGCACATCGGTGGTTGCACTTTAAGGATATTGTGGTTTTCACGATTATGGTTTACGACTGTAAATTAGGTCTGAAAATGTTAGCCGAGTTAGCCAATTATAATAGTGGTACGAAAGTTACAAAACAGTTTGCACATTAGTTAGCCAATTATAATAGTGGTACGAAAATTACAAAACAGAGTTTGCACATTAGTTAGCCAATTATAATAGTGGTACGAAAATTACAAAACAGTTTGCACATTAGTTAGCCAATTATAATAGTGGTACGAAAATTACAAAACAGAGTTTGCACATTAGTTATCCAATTACATAGTGATAATAATATCATACTATATAGTTTGTATATGAGTTAGTCTTATGACAGAGTGGTAGGAACATCACAAAACATAGTTGCATATAAAGATATCACAAAACGGGGCAATCTGTAAATAAGTTAGTCAATGATATAATAATAACAGTTAAAGGAATGAGAAAATGTATTGTGTACATAAACCATTCAATAATATCGCAATAATATACAGACATGACAAAATGAAATGTGTACATGAATCGTCCAATGATATCACAATAACAATTTACATGTTAACAGAAAATAGAGTAAATATACACGTTGTAAAAGACATCAATGGTTACGTAGTCATGACATTATGAAATGTTATAGGAAAAGTGGAAGTAATAGGAGAAGTAATTGCAATAAATTTTGTTTTGAATTAGAATTTGTAGTAAGTGTGGTAGTAGTAGTGAATGTAGTAGCAGTAGTAGTACTTTTAACGTTTGCAGTAGTAATACATTTAATGTTTGATATTTACAGTAGTAATACTTTTAGCTATTTACAGTAGTAATATTTGTAAGTAGTAATATAATGCTATTTAAAGTAGTAATATTTTTTAATATTTGCTATTTACAGTAGTAATACTTTTAACAATGCTATTTACAGTAGTAATATTTTTAACATTCGCTATTTATAGTTGTAATACTATTTACGCTCGCTATAAATAGCCGGGCAGGCGAAGATAAACCGAGACACATGAATCTAGGGTCCTGGCGTATAGGCCATGGGCTTGTAGCTTTGATGTAAAGAGCAATAATTGTGCTTAATGTTGTCTTGCAATAATTGTGCTTAATGCTGTCTTATAGACATGCAATCTAGAGAGGAACGTGACTGGTCACTTTCGGAAAAGAGCTAAAAGTTCTCGGACCCCTCACAAAACTGACTCATCCAAAGCACTCCGAATCCAGAATAAGTCCTTTTAGTCTGAAATGGGTCGATCGTAAAGCAAGCTGTCAATGTCATTTTTAAATGTACAGTCATTTCATTAAATGACCTTGAATTCAGTCATATTGGATCCAAGTGTAATAGAGACTCCGGCCTTCATTCGGAGGCATTGCTTACTTAGTTGTTAAGTTCTTGACAAAGTATTTATTGCATTGTCAAATGTAATGTATCTAATGGCGAGCACGAAAATTCATTTTTTCTCAAGCGTTAAAGCTTGCAAGTACAGAGATATGACGGGCTATATGTTTATTTTCTATCTGAAACCCACGTTACCTTCTGTAATAAGTGCTGGGGCATGGGGCCTGCCTTTTTGAAAATGGAGGTCAAATATGTCGTCTCTATAATACAAGATATAATATATTATAATATAATATTATTGAAGCAAAGGACAGTTGGAGCCGAATTGTCGGTCAAATACAAATGTCATCCCGATGAAATGTACTCATACCAAAATAATGAACTTAAAATATTTTATTAATATTAGAAAAGAGTTGTCTTGAGGCAAAATGTATTATGTCGTCACGTCGAAATTCAAAATTTGATTTAGTCTTTGATATCAATACAGCGTTGTTAATTTTCATGTTGTATCGAAATGATTCTTCTTATATTTGCATAATTATTGCAGGTTAAATCAGTAACGATAACACAAATCTAATATATGAAATCATTAATTGTAGAACTAGTTATTAGAAAAATTCTTGTAATAAATGAAGATTTAGTTTAAAATTTGAAAATGTGCATGGAAAGAGTTGTGATGGTTTAATTGAAAAGAAGGATATTGACTTTATCCAAATTGACTTTATATTGACTTGATATTGACTTTATATTGACTTTATCCAAATTGACTTTATATTGACTTGATATTGACTTTATCCAAATTGACTTTATATTGACTTGATATTGACTTTATATTGACTTTATCCAAATTGACTTTATATTGACTTGATATTGACTTTATCCAAATTGACTTTATATTGACTTGATATTGACTTTATATTGACTTTATCCAAATTGACTTTATATTGACTTGATATTGACTTTATATTGACTTGATATTGACTTTATCCAAATTGACTTTACATTGACTTTATATTGACTTGATATTGACTTTATATTGACTTTATCCAAATTGACTTTATATTGACTTGATATTGACTTTATATTGACTTGATATTGACTTTATCCAATAACTTCAGATAAGGAACATGTTAATTGTTTGTGTGTGTGTGCGTGTGAGTGTGTGTGTGTGTGTGTGTGTGTGTGTGTGTGTGTGTGTGTGTGTGTGTGTGTGTGTGTGTGTGTGTGTGTGTGTGTGTGTGTGTGGATCGACGGGTGTATGGTTAGAGGGCTTATTCTTGTGTTGGTGTGCGTATGTGATTTTTGTATGCATGTGAGACATTAGTTTTATAAAAATTGCTGTAGAGTTAAAATACGTAACGTATACGTGAAGGTGTATACTTAAGCATTGGCCTTTTCTGATAGACTTAACTTCATAGACTTTAGTCCTATCTAGGCAGTGTAGGCGGGTTCCGGAACTGGGACAAAACGCCACTTTGTCCATGAGACTCCATTTCCATCAGCGAGCAAAAACTGGGACAAAATGCTTCTTTTGTCCATTATAATTCAGCGAGCAAAGAAAGTGGAACAAAGAGTAATTTTGTCCATTAAAATCCATAACAATCTGAGAATGAAATGCTTCAAGGTCGAATGAAAGACGCAGAAAGTGACAAGCAACAGACTGGAGAATAATACCCTTTTCAAGATCCAAAAAGGTGATGACATTCACATAAAGTCATTCTTAACACTTATTCCCTTGCAGATTCATTTCTGTCCAGCCAAAATTATATTTAAATGCTTGCTGATTGCATATATTATTCTTTTCAACCATGCGATTCGCTTGGGTTACACAATTAGATTCACTGGACATCCGGATATTTGTATTCAAGAGCCAGTTTGTCCCGTTACTTGGAACATATTGTCCAATACATTTTCTAGGCAGAAAGACTAATGTTAATATGTAACATTTTCTTTTTCACAAATCTAATAATACCAAAATAATCAATAATCATATCTAAGAACTAGAGTGAAACGTCAAGATTAACAACTTTGCAATTGAGCTAGGTCTCACGTCACACAGAGCTATGCAACTAAGTTATCTACACGTCAAACTGTTAGTTAAGAAACTAAGTGATCTACACGTCAAACTGTTAGTTAAGAAACTAAGTGATCTACACGTCAAACTGTTAGTTAAGAAACTAAGTGATCTACACGTCAAACTGTTAGTTAAGAAACTAAGTGATCTACACGTCAAACTGTTAGTTAAGAAACTAAGCGATCTACGCGCCACATGTTGAGCCATAAAACTAAGTGGACAGTGACTTAAGAAACTCAGCGATCTACACGTCAAAGATTGAATTAAATGTTTTACACTGTGGAGTGAGGAATAAAAGTAAAGGATCTACACTCAGTGAGGAATAAAAATAAAGTATATATACTCAGTGAGAAATAAAAATAAAGAATCTATACTCAGTGAGAAATAGAAGTAAAGAATCTATACTCAGTGAGAAATAAAAGAAAGGATCTATATTCAGTGAGGAATAAAAGTAAAGGATCTACACTTATGATAGTGTATGTTCGGGGAAGGAGCCTAACTCTCCCAAAATGATGCAAAAGAATATAACCATGTCGTCGACAGAACGTAATGCATATTTATGAATCAGACTTTGAGTCTGCAAATTGTAATGTTCCCATGTCATATATAATTACATTAAATTGAAATGTCACCACTCTGTGCAATGAGATATGGCTATCATGTGTCTACACAAAAACGAAGTACCTACTTTACAAATATCGAGGCGTGAAATTGAAATGTTTTAACTCCATTGCCATAAATCATGTCATGTAAATCATGTTGTCCTGAACAACGATCTAATAGAAGAGTTTTATCTTGTTTTCTTGTTTTGTTTCGTATTGGATTATCTCAGTAATACTATTTAGGTTTTATTGTCTCAGTACTTCTTTTAATTTTGCATTGCCTCAGTAATGCTATATAGATTTTATTGTCTCGGTACTTTTAATTTTGCTTTACCTCAGTAATGCGATTTAAGTTGTATTGCCTCATTAATGCTATATAGATTTTATTGTCTAAAATATTCTTTTAGTTTTGCATTGCCTCAGTAACGCTATATAGGTTTTATTGTCTCGGTACTTTTAATTTTGCATTGCCTCAGTAATGCGATTTAGGTTGTATTGCCTCGAAACTTCTTTTAGTTTTGCATTGCCTCAATAATGCTATATAGGTTTTATTGTCTAAAATATTCTTTTAGCTTTTGCATTGCCTCAATAACGCTATATAGGTTTTATTGTCTAAAATATTCTTTTAGCTTTTGCATTGCCTCAATAACGCTATATAGGTTTTATTGTCTAAAATATTCTTTTAGCTTTTGCATTGCCTCAATAATGCTATATAGGTTTTATTGTCTAAAATCTTCTTTTAGCTTTTAATTTACAAACCTATTTTGTAAGAGAAATATTAACAAAAATTGCCTAATAATGTTACAAAAATGTAATCGATTTAGCTATAAGATCGGATTTTTTAAAATCGAATTAGATCAAAAAACTGACCTGATTAAAAAACAACGGAGGACATTTTTAAATTTAGCAGTGCAAAATTATCCTAAATCAGTTGAAAAATCTTAGAAAACTTTCATTTTTTGTGTGTGACGCAGTGTTATCTATGGTCTACCATTAGTATAAGGTTATTTATCTATGTTCTATCTCTACTGTAAGATAATTATTTATGTTCTATCTCCACTGTAAGATAATTATCTATGTTCTATCTCCACTGTAAGATAATTATCTATGTTCTATCTCCACTGTAAGATAATTATTTATGGTTCTATCTCCACTGTAAGATAATTATTTATGGTTCTATCTCCACTGTAAGATAATTATTTATGGTTCTATCTCCACTGTAAGATAATTCTCTATGGTCTATCGCCACTATAAAATAATAATTATCTATGATCTATCGCCACTGTAAGATAATTATTTATTGTCTATCGTCACTGTACCATAATTATATATGGTCTATGTTTACTATAAGATAATTGTCTATGGTTTATCGCTCCTGTAAGATAATTCTCTATGGTCTATCGCCACTATAAAATAATAATTATCTATGATCTATCGCCACTGTAAGATAATTATTTATGGTCTATCGCCACGGACAGGAAACGTTCTATGTTCTGTCATCTCGGACACTCTCTATGCTCTGTCACTAAAAGACAACTTTATTCTAGCGTCACGGACAGGATACTCTCTATATTCCATCGTCACGGACAAAATACTGTCTATATTCAATCCTCACAGACAGAATAATGTCTACATTCAATCGACACGAACAGATTACTCTCTATATTCAATCGTCACGGACAGAATAATATCTATAATTCAATCGTCATGGACAGATTACTGTCTATATTCAATAATCACGGACAGAATACTGTCTACATTAAATCCTCGCAGATAGATTACTGTGTATATTCAATCGTCACGGACAGAATACTGGTTATATTCAATGTCACGGACAGACTACTGTCTATATTGAATCATCACGGACAGACAACTGTATATATTCAATCGTCACGGACAGACAACTGTATATTTTCAATCGTCATGGACAGACTACTATCTATATTCAATCTTCGCGAATAGAATAATTCATGTGCTATGTCGTCAGGATATACTACTCTAACGTCCTAAAATACAAATTTATATTTTCTGTCACTAGCAGACAATACTATATGTTCTGTAACTAAAAGTACTCTGTATGTTTGTCACTAAAAGAACTCTTGTTCTGTCACTAAAAGAACTCTGTATATTCATTCACTAAAAGACAAATTTCATTGTACTTATGTCCTCATTGGCCAACAATTGTGTATGTTCTGCACTAATAGAACTCTGTATGTTCTGTCACTAAAAGATAACTCTCAATGTAGTTCTGTCATCATTGACCAACAATTCTGTATGTTCTGTCACTAATAAACAACTCTCTATATTATGTATTCACTGTCAGTGTCATGTTATGTGACACTTAATTATCTTCTTAAATCACGAACTCCTGCCTAGTGAAGGGCTTGTTTTTAAAGATAATTGGACAAACAATTAGGTGCTGCCCCTCACAGCGTAAAACACAACGGTTCTCAAACGAAATTAAAACGCTTCTGGGCTTTTGCGTTTCCCAAATCGTTGTGCTTTGTCTTTTTTAATTTATCGCATTGTCAGGAAGTCATGGAAAGTAGTAGCACACTCGGAGCAAACTGCATAAGCAATGTGGAACAGTTACCAGTGCAATGTGGAACAGTTACCAGTGCAATGTGGAACAGTTGCCAGTGCAGTGTGGAACAGTTACCAGTGCAATGTGGAACACTTGTCAGTGCAATGTGGAACAGTTACCAGTGCAATGTGGAACAGTTACCAGTGCAATGTGGAACAGTTGCCAGTGCAATGTTGAAAATGGTTTGTTGAAATCAAATGAGTGGCAAGAAAACTTTAACACACATTTGGCGAGGTAAGGGTTTTAAATATTGCAAAGCACTCATCATTTGCAAAACTGAATACATCATTTTAATTACGGACAAACACTTAGGGTGTCTATATATGTGCGTGTATTTGTGCGTTTGCAAGAAAGAGTGCATGCGAGTGAGTAAGATAAAGAATGGACATGTATGCGATTGGGATTGATACACTATTGTGTCTGTGACGTATTATCATGACTCTTGTGTGTGACGTATTATCATGACTATTGTATGTGACGTATTATCATGACTATTGTGTGTGTGACATATTATCATGACTATTGAGTGTGACATACTATCATGACTATTGTGTATGACGTATTATCATGACTATTGAGTGTGACATATTATCATGACTATTGTGTGTGACATATTATCATGACTATTGTGTGTGTGACGTACTATCATGACTATTGTGTGTGACGTATTATCATGACTATTGTGTGTGTGACGTACTATCATGACTATTGTGTGTGACGTATTATCATGACTATTGTCTGCACGCTTGCGTCTGTATGCTGTGTAATGCCGTATGTGTGATGCGTGGTTTTTGTTTATGATATTAAAACTGGTTATGTGTGTGTGTGTGTGTGTGTGTGTGTATGTATGGTTGTTTACGTGAATGCAATGCCTGGTTGTAATGCACGTATGTGCATGTGTACGTATGGGCTGCAATGTGCAAATCCATTTTGTCCGCTACGTGTCCTGCTAATAAAATTAGGACTTGCTGATTATATGAAGAAGACCTCTTGATAAAATGAGGACGTGTTCATTACATGAAAATTTCTTGATAAAATGAGGACTTGTTCATTGCATGAAAATTTCTTGATAAAATGAGGACTTGTTCATTACATGAAAATTTCTTGATAAAATGAGGACTTGTTCATTACATGAAAATTTCTTGATAAAATGAGGACTTGCTGATTACATGAAGACTTGTTAATAAAATGAGGACTTGCTGATAATATGAATATGTTGATAAAATGAGGACTTGATGATTACAAGAAACTTCTTGATAAAATGAGGATTTGGTAATACCATGATCACTTGTTGATAAAATGAGGACTTGTTGATAATATGAGAAGTGTTTCAATTAAGACCTGCTGGTAAGTTATTTTGATTTATTTTTAATAAGTGTTGATGGGGCGGGGCGCAGATTTTATTTTCCCTTTCATTCCTTGGATTTTCTGAGAGCACTTACAAAACTTGAAAAGTAATTATTGTTAAGACATTTTTAAAAATTAGTAATTATGTCGAAATTCTGACTTAAAATGTTCAAATCTTAAGACAACTCAATACCACGTCTACAATAAAAAATAAACTGTCGAGAATTAAAGCCTAGTTTCCTGTCATGAAAACAAAGACTGTGGAGAATTAAAGCCTAGTTTCCTGTCATGAAAACAAAGACTGTGGAGAATTAAAGCCTAATTTCTTGTCATAAAAACAGACTGTCGAGAATTAAAGCCTAGTTTCCTGTCATGAAAATAGACGGTGGAAAATTAAAGGCTAGATTCTCGAAATGAACATAGTCTGTGGAGATTTAAAGGCGAGTTTCTCGTCAGTAAAATTGGAAATAGAGTTGTAAAATTAAAAACTGATATCATGAATCACGGAGCGATTATAAAATGTCATGTCTATAAATATTTTATTGTGTATTTAGTCTGGTGGTCACAACACTGCTCTTTACTCCGCAATACCTTATGAGTGAACATGATATTACGTTGTTTACTCCGCAATACCTTATGAGTGAACATGATATTACGTTCTTTACTCCGCAATACCTTATGAGTGAACATGATATTACGTTGTGAAGATTGCCACATTCTTTCCTTTAACACTCTTGTGTAAAATATAAAAAATTAAAAACGGAAATCATGAAAGAATTGGGGATAATTTTTCAAAAATTGTTCACAAAATAAAAATGAATAAGGATGTTGAATAATTATACAAGAAATTAAATAAAAATGAAATTATTACAATAAAAATGTAAACAATTAAAATTATATCATGCAAAATAAAAGAATATAGTAATCTTTCATCGCGCAATTTTTCTAATGGAAAACAATTTAAGTAAACAAATTGAAAATAAATGACACACTGACATAAAATAAGAATTGGGACACTACATCACGACTCAAACTGAAAAGAATTTGGATAATGCGTGACGTCACAACTGAGAAGAATTTGGATAATGCGTGACCTCACAACTGAGAATTTGGATAATATGTAACGTCACAACTGAGAAGAATTTGAATAATATGTGACGTCATAACTGAGAAGAATTTGGATAATATGTGACGATACAATTGAGAAGAATTTAGATAATATGTGACGATACAAATAAGAAGAATTTGGAAAATATTTGACGTCACAAATGAGAAGAATAAGGATACCATAATTCAACATAAATGGAAAAAAAATAGTTACTACAATATTGCACAAAATGAAAAGAACTGGAAAACTGTGTCCTGAGAGAAAATGAATCGAATTAAGACATTATATTACTACATACAATGAGAAAAACTGGGATAGTGTGTCGGATAAAAATTAGAAAAGTTCTGGGTTCGCTACAAACAATACGAATTGGGACACTATTGTTACGGCACAAAATAAAAAGTATATTCCATCTGACATCTGATTTTGGATTATTATATCACTGCATAAAATGATAAGAGTTGGGATATAATATCACGACACAAAGTGAGACGTATAGGGGTACTGCGACACAAAATGAGAAGTATAGAGGTATTACGACACAAAGTAAGAATTATAGGGGTACTATGACAAAAATGAGAAGTATAGGGGTACTACGACAAAAATTAGAAGTATAGGGGTACTACGACACAAATGAGAAGTATAATGGTACTATGATACAAAGTGAGAAGTATAATGGTGCTACGACACAAAGTGAGAAGTATAGGGTACTACGACAAAACGTTTTCAGTATAGACGTACTACGACACAAAGTGAGAATTATAGGGGTACTGCGATAGAGTCAATTTACCTATCCCTATTTCTAAACTTAATTGCTATATAAATTGTTAAATATTAAACTGACCCGACCTTGGGCACTGCTTATAATGTGTTACGAAAAAAGGAGGGGGTAATCAGAAAATTTATTTTTCTCCCTTGATTGTCTCCCCTTGCACCATGCGCGACCCAAACAGGACGTTCGCGGGTTCATCTGCGAACAGGGTGAGAGGCTAAATTAGGGGTACTGAAAGCAGTTCGTGTTCCAATTAATATCAGGACGCTTGTTTATTTTGTTTAGGTACACTGCTAGCAAGTTTGCTAAGTTCATGTTTTTAACATTTTTATAAAAATATATTTGATAAATTATTAGTGTTAGTTGTTTGATAACTATATTTACAATATATGAAAAATGTGTTTAGATTTCACTAATGTTTCTTATTATAAATTTTTATTAGAGAAAATGTGTTTAGTTTTTATTAGTATTTTTATTACAAACTTCATTAGGAACTATGTTTTAGGAAGTTTTTCACCTCAGCGTAATGTACCTTCTTAGCGTCTGTAGCGTAGGAATACACGCACGAATCTTGCTTGTGAGAACTGTTTATGTATAATAGGATCGAGGAGAACTATTTTAAAGCAGTGCGTGTCAGTCTGGACTACAGAGAGGTGAGGCCTCTGATTAGTGCCTACACTGAGTTTGGACAATCTTTCCATCTTCGTCATGACCGGGGAGGACAGAATTGAATATTCTCCACGTAGAGTATAGAGTTAGTAGAGTATAGAGTTAGTAGAGTATAGAGTTAGTAGAGTATAGAGTTAGTAGAGTATAGAGTTAGACGTGTGTTTTGTCGCACTCAATTCGTCGTGGCAACCTTTATTATAAAGCTTGTCCTTATTACTCTACGTGGGTCAAAGCTTGAACAATAGCTGTCCACCAGGGACCAGATAGGTACTGCGGGGGAACAGGAATGTGTCAATAAGAACAAACAATAACGAGGTACTGTAGCTTTAAACAAACGAGAAAGGAAAAGAAAAAAGCCTAAGCGTTCAGGAAGTCAATAAGAAAACAATAAGCGTTCAAGACGTCAATAAGAAAACAATAAGCAAACATTGCTGCCGTCAATAGCATAACCTAAACCAGTTGTGCACAAACTCCGGCCCACGGGCCAAATCCAGACCGCAACGAGTCGCCGAGTGGCACGCGATGTCCAACGGGAAATTCAAATATTTGGTGCACTACTCGAGCAAATGGCTATAGAATTAGCCTGGCAGTGTTGCCATTAATTTTGCATTGGTGCACATCACCAATTACCCGGCTTACTTGGAGTACCCGCCATATTTCCGTTGTTTATTTTGATTATACTTTTGTGACAAAATGGCAGCTAATCAGAAAAGAAAATTTGACAATGAAAGCCAACAGTTTAATGATGACTGGACAGTACAATACTGTTTTGTGCAACAACAGACGAATGTCATTTGTCTGCTGTGTCATTCAACAGTAGCAGTGGCGAAGGTTTCCAATATAAAGTGTCATTATGAGACGAAGTATCAAGATTTCCACAACGTTGTCAGTGACAAACGAACGGCTCAAATTGAATCTTTGAGGCTTTTACTGAATCGCCAACAGAACATTTTCTCAAAGCAGAAAGCAGATTTTATTGCAGCATGTGAGGACAGTTGATTTTGCTGATGATAGCGCAATCTGGCCGACCTTTCACTGACGGTGATTTAGTGAAGCAATGTATGATTACTGCATCAGAAAGGTTCTGTCCAGAAGCTGTTCCCAAGCTGTATATGGTGGCTTTGAATCACATGACAATTCAACGAGAACGAGAGCTTGAGTGAGAAGAAAGGGAGAAGGTAAGAAAAGGACAAGACAGAGGGGAGAGAGAGAGAAGAAATTAAAGGTTTGAGCGAAAGAACGAAGGGGAGAGAGAGATAGTAGAAAATAAATGTTCGAATGACAGAACGAATGGGAGAGTACGAGAGAGAGAAGACAAGGAGAACAAAGCAGAGAACTGGGCAGAAGACAAGAATGAGGACAAGAGATGAAATGAGAGACTGGAAGAGATTGGACAAGAGAACGAGAGAGTAAAAAAGTGACATGATAAGGAGGTAACAAAGACAGGGTAACAGACAAGATGAGAAAACGAGAGAGAAGACAAGTGATTAGACCGACAAAGGACGGAGATGAGAAGATAGACAGAAGGTAAGTGATAAAACGAAGCGTGAGGAGAGAAAGAAATGAAGGAATGAGAGAGGGGAAAGTGAATATAGAAAGAGGAAGGAACGAGAGAGGGGAAGGAGTGAGGACAGAAAGAGGAAAAGGGGACGGGGAGAGAGTGAGGACAGAGAGAGGGCAGAGAGGAATAAGACAAAGAGGTGGAGAGTGGAGCAAAGAAGAAGAGTGAGGACAGAGACAGGAAGAGAGACAGCACAAAGGAAAAGAAAGTTAAGTGTTAGGACAGAGAGAGAGGGGATAAGTGGAAGAAGAAATAGAACGATTGAGAAAACAAGTGTTAGGACAGAGAGAAAAGACAAAAGAAAATGAGAGGGCAAGTGTTAGGGCAGAGAGAGAAAGAGAGACAGGAACATTGAGAGGAAGAGAGAAAGGGCGAAGACCTAGAGGACAAGAGAAAGAGAGGACAGAGGGGGGAACAGAGAGTTATTGGAAAAAAAGAAAAAGAGGAAGAAAGAGGAAGGAACAAAGAGTGAGAGAAAGAGAAAAAGAGAAGACGAATGAAAGACTAACAGAAGTGTATTTTGTCTTGCCCACGTAAATGCGATCTCAAATGTAGTCCTTTGTTCCACATTTGTTTGTGACGCAGACGTTTTTGAAGAGGAACTAATTTTTGCTGTGTTGTCCAATGAATACCAGACTTTCTGCTCTTACTAAATAAAGCTAGGACTCGATACAACTTCCTTATTCTAATACACAGGCATCGGTTTCAGTTTTGTATGGCTACCGCCGTTTTAACGGGAAAGACCTTTTGAACGTTAAATATTGACATATTTCTTTAAAGTAGAATATAAGGTCAGAATTACGCACTAACAGTACCAATTATATGCTCATATTTATTTTCATTTTGGCCGCTAATTGGAATAAAATATATATGTGCGGAAACATTGAAAGCACTCTTACGTAAACCGCATACAGTGTTAAAATCTGCAGTCATATAAAATGTTAATGACTGCACTCATACATAAACCAAACAGGTTATAGTATAAATGAGTGCACTCATATATAAACCAGTCATGAACAATAATAATGACTGCATTCATATATAAACCAAAGAAGTACAGTGCTAATGACTGCAATCATACATAAACCAAACAAATACAGTGTTAATGACTGCAATCATACATAAACCAAAGAAGTACAGTGTTAATGACTGCAAACATACATAAACCAAACAAGTACAGTGTTAATGACTACACTCATATATAAGCGAAAGAAGTACAGTGTTAACGACTGCACTCATACATAAACCAAAGAAGTACAGTGTTAATGACTGCATTCATACATAAGTCAAACAATTTTAAATGTTAATGAAAGATGAAAACCATTCTGAAGAAATGACATATCGCTCCACATTTCTTCTTGCTAGTTATGTGACGTCACCCGCATGATGTTAGAGCTCTATATTTAGAATTTCTTCAAGATTCGTGATTCAAGCTTTTTCGAGCTGTCGAACAAAAAATGGCCAGAATAGCTGGTTTCTTTTAAACATTTTTAATAGGTGCAGATATTTTTAATTGGGATTTACTTGATTATTTGTTTTAGGGTTTAATATATTGACTTATAAGAGTTTTAAGAAAACAATGCACTTTAATTGTAACATTTTAGCATTAGAAACTGTAAATTGTTACATTCTAAGATTAGAAACTTTACATTAAATGACTACATTCCCTCATAAGAAACTTATATTAAATGTTCACATTCTAGCATTCAAAACTTAAAATTAAATGATTAAATTTTAGCATTGGAAACTTAAACTCTTAAATTTTCGCATTAGAAATTTAGTATTAAATTATTACTTTTTATGATTAGAAACTTAAACTCTTTAATTCTAGCATTAAAATCTTAACTTTAAAATGTTACGTTCTTGAATTAGAAATTTAAATTAAATTGCTACATTCTAACATTAGAAATTTAAATTTAAATTGCTACATTCTAACATTAGAAATTTAAATTTAATTGCTACATTCTAACATTAGAAATTTAAAACTACAATACAACCAACAGTAAATGTGAATACATGCTAACATCATAACACAACCAACAGTTACTGTGAATACACTCTAACATTACAACAACAAAAAACTCAACAATTAATGTGAGTACACTCTAACATTGTAACTCAACCAACATTCAATGTGAATGAGGAGAGTGCTAAATGATTATTTAACAAGTTATAGAAACAAACGCACTCTTACTGGAAGCCTAAATGATTATTTGACAATTTACAAAAACAGGATGTGTGTTACATCACACAAATAAGACTGTTAAAAAATGCACATTTACAATAAAGCCCAACCTAATAAAATATTGTTAAATAATACAATTTACAGCAGAAATAATATACTTAAGAAGACCAAAACCACTGATTTGTCCTTTTCAGCTGCTTAATGCCATCCATGTCTCCCTCTCCACAACCTGAAACAACTCCCAAAGAAATCCAACAACCTGAAAAAACTCCCAAAGAAATCCAACAACCTGCAACAACTCCCAAAGAAATCCAACAACCTGAAAAACTACCAAGGAAATCCAAACAACTCCCAAAGAAATCCAACAACCTGCAACAACTCCCAAAGAAATCCAACAACCTGAAAAACTACCAAGGAAATCCAAACAACTCCCAAAGAAATCCAACAAACTGAAACAACTCCCAAAGAAATCCAACAACCTGCAAAAACTCCCAAAGAAATCCAACAAACTGAAAAAACTCCCAAAGAAATCCAACAACTTGCAACAACTCCCAAAGAAATCCAACAACCTGAAACACTACCAAGGAAATCCAACAAACTGAAACAACTTCCAAAGAAACCCAACAACCTGAAACAACTCCCAAAGAAATCCTAACAAACTGAAACAACTCCAAAAGAAATCCAACAACCATAAGCATTGGTAAAAATGTTAATAGAAAGTAAAATACAACGTCCATAATGGCATGTAGGAAGACAGCAGCAACAACAATCGTTACCCCCATCACCTGACCCAAAGAGAAATAAATCCAGGCCAAAAAATAACAATGGACATCTAACTAATAAGACAGCTAGTGGGGCTCATTTAACCACCACCTAGCGGATATTTATTTGGATAATCTCTTTATACCGTCCTATCCTCACCTAGCGGTTTTATATATAATTATATATTTGGATAATCTCTATAAATCGTCCTATCACCACCTAGCGGTTTTATATATAATTATATATTTGGATAATCTCTATATACCGTCTTACCACCACCTAGCGATTCTATTATTATATATTTGGATAACCTCTATATACCATCTTACCACCACCTAACGGTTTTATATATAATTAGATATTTAGATATATGCCTCCTTAACCCCCATCTAGCGGACAGTATATATACATGTATAAACTATATATGACTCCACCACCACGTTAGAGACTCGACAAAACAGAAATAACCGAAGGTAGAGTAAAATAGCAGCAAATAAGAAAAACTAACCCGGGAAACAACAATTCTAAGGTATTAGTGAAACCACTGGAAATTCTAAGGCAAAATCCACTGGATGCAGGAAACATCAATTTTAAGGCAAAGAAACATTGGGATTTCTAAGGCAGGAAACAGCAATTCTAAGGCAAAAACACTGGAAATTCTAAGGTGGAAACCACTGGGACTTCTAAGGCCGGAAACAGCAATTCTAAGGCAAAATAACATTGGGACTTTTAAGGCTGATACAGCAATTCTAAGGCAAACAACACTGGAAATTCTAAGGCGGAAAACACTGGGAATTCTAATACAGAAAACAGCGATTCTAAGGCAAAAAACACTGGAAATTCTAAGGCGGAAAACATTAGGAAAGAAAAACATCATGGACGGCAATCGACAGGGATTTCAACGCCCCGATGGTATGTACCTATTAAGTTCAGATTTCGTGTGATACTAACCTGTGCTAACCACCTTCACCCTCCTCAGCAGTGATCGACGGCTTCCGCCACTGCTACACCGCCTAGACAACAACGGCAGTATAGAAATTAAAACACAAATATAGAATATAGAATACATCAGACAGCACAGCAAAGAGAACAGTAGCTGTGGTGGTATAGAGTCCCATTCCCACAGTTCCTCGTTTTGTGCTAGAAACGCTCCCCCCTAAATTAATCAATCAGTCAGTCAGACAGTTATGAGGGCTATGCAATACTAGTTATGCTTAGTTCTACTAGTGTCTACTGACAATATCACATTAAGCTGCAAATTTAGTCCTGTTATTGTCGCTAAGTTATCTTTAAAATCGCCTTAAACATAAACTACACATTAACTCTAATTATTTTCATCATAATTTTAAAGTTGAGTCTAAAGTTTTGATAGAGCCGGAACAAGACAATGTTATAGTCCAGTGGTCCCCAACCCCCGGTCCGCGGACCGGTACCGGTCCGTGGACCATATGGTACCGGTCCGCGGACCAAATGGTACAGGGCCCCCCAATTTTATTTTTACTCTGGTGTATTTCTTTCGGGTTTGTGCGACTTTCCATGGACGAGATTGAGTCTGAGCATTCATTCTCCCAGTTGGTGCACGATCATCTGTCTTTGCTTTTAAAGAATTCGAGCTCTACTTCCCAGCCACACCAACACACTTCGCTTCGGACCACCGACGAACGCACTCCATCCATTGGACCGCCGGGAGGAGAGTCATGTCAAAGCGCCACACCAGACAAACCAGCACTAAGACTCAGCCCTTTTCAGGGCTGGCAAAAATGCCACTACTGCCCACTCCACCAAGTGACATTTTACGCGATTCTGAGTCAGTCACAGAAGATGCGGACGGCCCTTTCTGTTTCACAAACGAGCGCATAGCCCAGCTGAGACAGATACGGCAAAAGAGGCTTGAAGAGGTGCAAACATTAAGAAGTACAAAGGAGAAGACTGGACAAAATACTGCTGTGAAATCAGCAAACCAACCGAAAATGGGGGCATACGAAAAGTTACCCCCTTCACCTTCACACTAGAAACTAAAAACGTTGAACTAAAAAATGCATTCACTAATTTGCTGTTGACCCTCTTCCACAAAAACAGAAGATGAACTTACACTAGACAACAAGCCATCTTAACCGCAATTGGTCTCCATAAGATTTTAAACAAGCACCTGACAAGGCAACACGAAAAAAATCTACATCAACAGACTGTGAAACACAGACAGACATCTTCTGGAAAATAACGCCGACAACAAAAACACGCTCTTCACAAACGGAAAAGGAGGAAACAACGCGAAAACCCACACAGGAAGACGGCACAATTCAAACAGTCAAAGGAAAAAGCCACCTTTCCACCCAAACTCTACAAGCCACTACAAGAGAAAGTGGAATAAACACCATCATCTGGAAAATTCCACCTACGGCCAAAGTGAATTCAACTCAAACAGCAAAACAAGAAATCAGCCAGGCATTCTCGCAAACTCCAAAAACCCACAACAGATAATAAGGAAACTCAGACTACAAGCTCTATCAGCAAAGAAAAAGAAATTAAAACAACTACCACCGAAAATAAGAAGAAACGCCAAAAAATCTCCAGCACACAAACGGTACATATCAAGACGCAAGAAAGAAAAATACAAACAGAAAAAGAAGTGAAGACAACTGACGCAAAAACCGAAACAGAAGTCGACAACGCTCCAACTACACCATAAGAAACAACAACAACGACTAAACCAACTGCCCCCAATCCACAGCCAGAGTCACCACCAGGGACTGCAACAAAGACAACCACAACAGACACACGAGGAAACACTACAGAATCTACAGAACGGAGCCCCAAATCAAAAAGAAGGCGCCCGCCACAACACATCAGACGACAACAACAGTATCATCTACTACAGCCACAACAACAGAATCCACAACAACAACGGCAGCGCTGCGACAACAACCACCGCCGACAACAACAACAACAACGGTGGCAGCACAGGGAGCAACATCACATGCAGTGGGGATATTATAACCACCCCATTGCGGATCTAATTCAACTAATGCTTGCCGCCAACACCGACCTACATACAGTCCAACGGCTACCGGGGACATCAACAACAACAGTGCCAACGACAACAACAACACCACTGGTGAACATTACAGGGTGGGGAGTGAACATCCTGGGCGCACATACACACTAAATACAGACGATGTGGTATTATCCTGGGCTCTGTAAACCCCCTCACCTGCCAATACAACAACGGCCACCACAGCACTTAAATCCGTATTGCCATTTCCGAATCCTATTTGTGTGAAGCGGGGTTTTCTGCAGTGACAGCAACCAAAACAAAACAACGGATGGACATAAGCAACTCACTTCGGGTGTAATTGTCTCCTATTACCCCCAGATGGAACCGTCTCGTTGCAAAGAAACAAGCTCAGGGTTCTCTCTGATTTAGTGTTCTAGTGAGTTAAAATGTTAAATCATTCATTTTTTTGGTGTAACTGTATTTTAATTTGAAGGCACGTTTAAATACAATTAAATTAAAATTATTAAATCAAAACTAAAATATAAACAATCAACGTCCCCCCACATCATCGGGCCGCGGTAAAATTATCAAGCGTTGACCGGTCCGCGGCAAAATTATCAAGCGTTGACCGGTCCGCGGCGATGAAAAGGTTGGGGACCACTGTAATATAGTCCACAGGCAAGATTTAACAATGATTCCCGCTAAGCCGTTAGATTATTTACTAAAAAAACAGCCCAAGATATAACAGAGAAGATTTAACAATGATTCCCGCTAAGCCGTTAGATTATTTACTAAAAAAACAACCCAAGAATGAATATAACAGATAAGAATTAACAGTGATTCCCGCTAAGCCGTTAGATTATTTACTATATAAAAAAAACAACCCAAAAATAAACACAACAAAACTAATCTCTAAGCCGACCTTGTGGTGTTTTTTTTCCTAACCTTAAATTCATTTGTGTAAAAAGAGTTTCAACGCTATATTTTATTTGATAATAGATGTGACTAAATCCCTAAGTGAGTGACAGATTGCAAACACAGTATTAACATGTTCTTGTTAATTACTTTTGACAATTCATTAATATTATAGACAACTTACGACTTATAATAAAAGACCTCCTCCTAATCACTTTATAACTGACTTCATGCCATACTACTTGTAAAAGTCTTCATCCACATATCTCCATAGCTAACTGTAAATTTGTTGTTTTCTTAACTATTCTGTGATTCAGGTTTTGAAATGTAAAAGTCTTCATCCAGATATCTTCATGGCTATCTGTAAATTTGTTGTTTTCTTAACTATTCTGTGATTCAGGTTTTGAAATGTATTTTTGTAAAGAGCACCTCTGCGCGACATCTTGGTGGCAAACAAAAGCTTAAGGGCTTCTTCTGTAACTGATTCTATAATCGTGTTCTTGACGCTGCTGCATAAATCAGCTATCGGCAATATTTAATCGATTTTTCCCTAATGAATTGCCCTCTACAAGTGACACTTAATGTACAACTCTGTCATAAGGCGTTTGACAAGAAACAATTTGATGAAATAAGAAACACATAATGTACAAAAAGGCAAACACTATTTTTTTTCATGTTCATATAACATTGTTATCCCTCTTAATATATGACATTCTAAAATAGAAGAAGAAGAAACACAATAAGAAAGAAAGAAAGAAAGAAAGAAAGAAAGAAAGAAAGAAAGAAAGAAAGAAAGAAAGAAAGAAAGAAAGAAAGAAAGAAAGAAAGAAAGAAAGAAAGAAACTATTTTTAACTAATAAATAAATAAGTTCACAAAGCGAAAAGTGATATCACACCAAAAGTCTACATGCAAAACGAAAATATACAACAAACAACTGTTATATGCTAAAGAAACACAAAGGAGTTTTTTTTAGTTTACTGCTAGGACAGTGTATATTACAGTTGTAATGTAAAATGCGCACATAAGAAACACAAAGTAATTTATGAGTTTACAGCTCGGACAGTGTAAATAAGAGATGTGTCTGTTCTTGCTAATATACAAAGTCTACCTAAAGACACAAAGGCGTTTATGAGTTTACAGTTCGGACAGTGTAAATAAGAGATGTGTCTGTTCTTGCTAATATACAAAGTCTACCTAAAGACACAAAGGCGTTTATGAGTTTACTGCTCGGACATTGTAAATAAGGAAAATGTCTGTTATTGCTGAAGTAAAAAGTGTATTTGAAACTACTCTTGAAAATGGACATATGTCTTTGTGTCTCATCTATAAAATAAAAAGATGGATTCAAGATGGATGGAGTACAATAAACTAAGACACATTATACATATGAAGGATTCTTTGGATTGGAAATCTTCTAAATGTGTGTGTTAGAAGATAAGCACAGACTTCTAGCAGGACTGTACACGAGTGGGAGATCATACAGACTTCTAGGAGGACTGTACATGTGTGGGAGATCATACAGACTTCTAGCAGGACTGTACATGTGTGGGAGATCATACAGACTTCTAGCAGGACTGTAAACGTATGGGAGACAGGTCGAGATTTAAAATTATATAATTATATTTAAAATTATTTAAAATTATCACAACTGTTACAAGTTATATTTACCAGGACGATAGTTACAAGTTACAATAAACAAGAGGCGAGCTACAAGATACAGCAATCTAGTTGTGATTTACAAATTACAGTAATCAAGATGAGAGTCACAAGTTAATCAAGACATAATTTACAAGTTACAGTAATCAAGATGAGAGTTACAAGTTATGGCAATTAAGACGAGAGTCATAAGTTACAGCAATAAAGATGAGTAGTTACAAGCTATAGCAATCAAGACGAGAGTTGCAAGTTTCAGTAATTAAAATAAGTGTTATAACTTACGGGATCAAGATGAAAATTACAAGTTATGATAACTGAGACAATAACTGGATTTTCTGCAACGATAACTTTGAGACAATAAATGGGTCTTGATATATGTATATATATGTATGCATATGCGTGTGTGTGTGTGTGTGTGTGTGTTTGCGCGCGCGTTTTGTATATATATAAACGTGTGAGTGCACTCGCGCGTGTCGATTTCTCAGAGGTTCGATAAGAGTTCACTCATTCAAAACTAGTTCCGAGTTTCTTAAGCTTGATTGAGTGCGTTCACACTTTATGTTCGTTTACAGTTTACACTCTCTGGTTCGTCAGGCGCTACAAAGCCGATTTTCACTCAGACGAGCAATCTGATTTATCAGGCATGGCTCACTCAGGGTACTATCAGCTTGTCTGTGAGCTTGGCTAGCAGCTTGGCTGTGAGTTTGGCTGTCAGCTTGTCCTTGAGCTTGGATGTCAGATTATGTGCGAGCTTGCCTGTCAGCTTGTATGTGAGTTTGGATATCAACTTTTGGCTGTCAGTCTGTATGTGAGCTTGGATGTCAGCTTGTCTGTGAGCTTGACTGTGATTGATATTGTTGGACACTTACAAACAGGTGTCACCATATCAGGCCAATGAAGCTGTCTGCAAATACATGCTCACATTTTCGTTATTTGTTCCTCTATTCCTTTATATTGCACTTTCACAGAGCAAAAATAAATATCATGACATTCAATAACGTAAAAAATACATTTTAGTAACTTTAATTTACGTATTCAAACATAGAAATCCCATACCCTGACATTCAGTAAAGCCTATAGAGGCTAATATTAATTTTGTTCACATAAAGGTAGAAATAATTATTAAATTTCATCCTGTTTATAATTAAAATACAACTTTCTTATGTAATTATCTTCCATCAAGAAATTTGATTAATATTTTTTCAAATATAAATTAAAAAAATAATTTTGGGCTTTTAGAACTTTCAGTTAAATAATTTTCAAATAGCTCTCTAAATAATTGATAAACACACATGCACACATACAGACAGGCATACACACACACACACACACACACACACACACACACACACACACACACATACACACACAGCACAGCACAAATACACACAAGCACACATACAATCACATGCACATATGCACACGCATGCACACGCACAGACACATGCACACATACAGCACATACAGACGCAATCACACGCACAGATACATGCACACATACCGACGCATGCACACGCACAGACACATTTGCACACAGCAGATGAGCGAGCAAAGGCGACTTCATAGAGAGAGAGAATATCAAATTAGTTCGTGAAATAATTATTGCACACGTTATTAGGATCTTGTAAAAGCAATATTTTTCAATGTTGTTTTTCCTGTTTATTTCCAAAACGATGTTTTACATTCCAACACTATGCGCATTTTCTGGTATTTCTAGCAAGTCCAGACAAAAGAAAGATTTGTTGTTCGGAATATGATGAACCTGCAACGTTAGCTGAAACAGGATATCTAATGCTAAAATATCTCAATTAATAAATATCGCACGCTGGATACAACGTTAGATGAAACAGGATATCTAATGCTAAAATATCTCAATTAATAAATATCGCACGCTGGATACAACGTTAGCTGAAACAGGATATCTAATGCTAAAATATCTCAATTAATAAATATCGCACGCTGGATACAACGTTAGCTGAAACAGGATATCTAATGCTAAAATATCTCAATTAATAAATATCGCACGCTGGATACAACGTTAGCTGAAACAGGATATCTAATGCTAAAATATCTCAATTAATAAATATCGAACGCTGGAACAGTTCTGTAACGTGCCTAGAAGACATTTTTAAAAAAATATTTAATTTTTATATATAATTATTAAAGACATTTTTTAAAAATATTTAATTTTTATATATAATTATTTGATTGTTGATTTAAATCAATGTATTTTTTAATTTATTGACCTTCTTACACGTATTGATAACCTTATGTTGGAGAGATAGTGGGTGGATGGGGGCTCGCTAAATATAGAGTAATAGACGGATTTATCTTCACCTTTGGCAAGAAGCTTTCCACCTAAGGAAATATTGTGTGACGGTAAATGTTTGTCTTTAATGTTGTGTAAGAGAGGAAATATTGTGTGACGGTAAATGTTTGTCTTTAATGTTGTGTAAGAGAGGAAACGTTGTGTGACGGTAAATGTTTGTCTTTAATGTTGTATAAAAGAGGAACCGTTCACAACGTCCGCTTATCCGCCAAGTGAGAGAGATAGTGGTGTCCTCTGGAAAATTATTAATAAAGTAAATTAAGATCCTTATCACTCGTAATTAGTTATAAATGATTAAATATTATTAATAATCAAAACCAATAATTAGGGTGACGTTAGTTGAAATTAGTTGCCACTAGTTTATCACATATTGACTTCTACACCTTGAACTGATTTATATCTCATATTAATGTTACAAACTTCTACACTTTGAACTGATTTATATCTCATGTTAATGTTACAAACTTCTACACTTTCAACTGATTTATATCTCATATTAATGTTACAAACTTCTACACTTTGAATTGTTTATATTTCATGTTAATGCTACAGACTGAGCATCTGGAATGGTCAGTATCTCATGCTGATAAATATCTTCTACTGAACGCAGTAAAGCACTAAGAGGGTGGAGGTGGAGTCGGTGCATTTTTACTTATGTCAAATTACGAAAGGACTATTCACAGCGACAGGGTTCCAAAGAGCGGTGTGAACAAACCTTTTTTCCATTTAAATTTTAACGCGTTTGGAGAATCCAATATTGGCACTGGAATCCCTCTTGTCAAAATAAACCAAGCGACAGTATTAAGGTCTGGATTCTTGAATAAAATGTTTTGTCACTACGAAATTGAATTTCCCATAATTCCCGTCGACTTTACTGCACTGACAGAAGTAACAAGCCTGGCTTCATCTGACCGTACCTATCATGTAAGCATAATGATTCAGTTTTCTGTCCTGAAAATCACCACAAGCGCATGATAAACCCTGACTCAAACACTCGCCATATTGTCTTGCTGATTGAAGATCTTGGTAACTTAAGAATGCATTCTACAGAATCGTTAGCAAAGTGTAAGTTCAACAACCATTGAACTGCGCTCAATAGCAGGATAAAATTACAAAGGTTGATGATGTGTTATATAAAGCCTTGACAATGATTAAAATTAAACTTAGAAACGAATAAACGGTGTTGAAAATGTTTATAAATGAATTCAGAAACAAATAAACGGTATTATCAATGATTATAATTAAACTCGGAAACAAATGAGCGGTTTTTAGAATGGTTATAATTAAACTAGAAAACAAATGAACGTGTCAGAATGGTTATAATTAAACTCGGAAACAAATTAACGTTTGTCAGAATGGTTATAATTAAACTAGAAAACAAATGAACGTTTGTCAGAATGGTTATAATTAAACTCGGAAACAAATTAACGTTTGTCAGAATGGTTATAATTAAACTCGGAAACAAATTAACGTTTGTCAGAATGGTTATAATTAAACTCGGAAACAAATTAACGTTTGTCAGAATGGTTATAATTAAACTCGGAAACAAATTAACGTTTGTCAGAATGGTTATAATTAAACTCGGAAACAAATTAACGTTTGTCAGAATGGTTATAATTAAACTCGGAAACAAGTAAGCGGTTTTGACAGTGGTTATAATTAAACACAATGACTGGAATGACTAGAAGATGTTGACGATGGTAGTAACTGTCTCAATGGCAGTGACAGTGGCAATGATAAAGAGACTATCATTTGAAGGAGAAACAACGTCATCATTTGAAGGAGAAACGTCATCATTTGAAGGAGAAACAACGTCATCATTTGAAGGAGAAATAACGTCATCATTTGAGAAACGGTGCACATCCAAGTATTTCAAATGCACTTATAAATTAAAAGCTTTATTGTTTGATTAAACACAGGATGTTCTAGCTCAAGCTTTGAGTTTAAAGAACACAAGTAATTATGCTCACACTGAATTTATTCTTAAACAACACTGATAACTTTTGCTCACTGAATTTATTCTTAAACAACACTGATAACTTTTGCTCACTGAATTTATTCTTAAACAACACTGATAACTTTTGCTCACTGAATTTATTCTTCAAAAAGAACACAGGTAATGTTTGCTCACTCTGGATTGATCCTTAAAGTACACGGGTAACTTTTGCTCACTGAATTTATTCTTTAAATAAATATGCAAGTATCTTTTTTCTCACTCTGATTTTATCCTTAAAAGATATGAATAGTTCTTATTCAGAAAGAGCATTTATTTTTAAATATACATGGAGTTCTAATCAAACAGAATGTTTAAAGTTAAAGAACACGGATAGCTCTCATTCACAAAGAACAGGGTAGTTCACAATCACTAAACCTGTATCTATAAACTACACGGGTAGTTTTCATTCACATGAACCTGTATCCATAAAGAACACAGGTAGTTCTCACTCACACTGAACCTGTATTCATAAAATACACGGGTACTTCTCATTTACAGTGAGGCACTGAAAATGTAGCCATAAAAACGAGGACTTTGGGTCATAGAGAATCTGTATCCATAATGAACAAGGGTAGTTCGAAATTCTAACTAGCCTGTAAGCTTCAAAACTTGGTTTTATATATATATATGTCTATGTTAACTTGACTGCTGATGTCTATGCTAGGATAAACTGAATAAGTGTCTAGCGTAAATCAGACATTGTTATGAAGCGTTGTAACTGTCAATGCACTTTTGATTATATTCATATATTGTATGCTTTACTGTTGGATTAATATTTTTGTTAAATTTATTAACCTTATTTCACATGTATTAAAACCTTATGTTGGAGTAATAGTGGGTGGGTCGGGGCTCGTTAAATATAAATACTAGACGGATTTTTGTTTACTCCTTGTAAGAAGCTTCCACCTGCACAAACATTATGCGACAGTAAAACGTCTATCTTATTATTGTGTAAAGAGTAAAGTTTTACGACACCCTCATTATCTGCCACGTGCGAGACATTTTGGTTTGGGGAGAATTATATTATTAATAAATATAAACATATAATTAGTTATGTGTTATTAATTAATAAATAATAATCATAACTAGTGAAGTGTATCTAGAGGTGTCAAAATATGTTTACACTTTATTCCACTGTATTAGGCTTCTTAGAATTTATGCATCCAACGAAGTCATAGGCTAATATTTTGACTTTATACATCTACCAATCCATAGGTTATGATTAGACTTTATACAACTACCAATCCATAGGCTATGTTCAGACTTTATACATCTACCAATCCATGATTAATAATAATATTAATAACCAATAACTAGGGTGTCATTGCGTCACGACATGTGTCAGTTTGTCGGGATAAATATGACTACATGTGTGTGTCAGGTGTAAGCATTATACATGTGTGTGTCAGATGAGTGTGTCAGTTTGTCTGCTTGCATATGATCGCATGTGTGTGTGTCAGTTTCTCTGCATGCATATGATAACATGTATGTATCAGGTGTGTGTGTCAGTTTGTCCGCATGCATATGATTAAATGTGTATGTCAGTTTGACTGCATGCATATGATTACATGTGTATGCCAGTTTGTCTGCATGTATATTAAGGCGATTTACATACTACTGATGAATAGATAAATAGATAGACAGACAGACAGATAGAGAGACAAACATACAGACAGATAGACAGACAGACAAGCAGACAAATAGATAGACAGACAGACACACAGATAGATAGATAGATAGATAGATAGATAGATAGATAGATAGATAGATAGATAGATAGATAGATAGATAGATAGATAGATAGATAGATAGATAGATAGATAGATAGATAGATAGATAGATAGATAGATAGATAGATAGATAGATAGATAGATAGATAGATAGATAGATAGAAAATTAACATTGTCAAATGTATACTTTAAATTATGCATTGACTTGTAGTGATATTTAATAATGATTCTATTTTCAGACAATACTGCCTGTTAACGAAAGTTCCAGAGTAGAATTCTATAACTTCCAGCAATGCCTGGAGTACTTTTACAGCTGTTCCAGTCACACTAACAAGATTTTAAGTACTTGAATTATCCATTGGCAATACTTTTACCTTTCCATTAGTCTATGTTAAAACTGACGCCATTCTGCCGTCGGTCAGTGACTGACATTTCCTTCGTGCGTCAAATAAAGTGTGGTCTCATAAAAAAAAAAAATGAATAAAAAAAGTGCTGCTTTATATGAAATAATCGAAAATGAAACATCTCGAGCATATTTTTCATGAAATGTTTGAAGAAACTTTCAACAACACACGATTTTGAACAAAAGACAACAATAAAGAACAGTGGCCAAGAGACAATAATAAATAACAGTGACCAAGAGACAACAATAAATAACAGTGGCCAAGAGACTACAATAAATAGCAGTGGCCAAGAGACAACAATACATAGCAGTGGCCAAGAGACAACAATAAATAACAGTGGCCAAGAGACAACAATACATAGCAGTGGCCAAGAGACAACAATACATAGCAGTGGCCAAGAGACAACAATACATAGCAGTGGCCAAGAGACAACAATACATAGCAGTGGCCAAGAGACAACAATACATAGCAGTGGCCAAGAGACAACAATACATAGCAGTGGCCAAGAGACAACAATACATAGCAGTGGCCAAGAGACAACAATACATAGCAGTGGCCAAGAGACAACAATACATAGCAGTGGCCAAGAGACAACAATAAATAACAGTGGCCAAGAGAACAACAGTGACGCAAGCCAACTATAAATAATTGTACTTTAGGATTGTGAGGACGAAGTAAAAATATAACATTTAAGCACGTTTGAAGTGTACTTTAGGATTGTGAGGACAAAATAAAAATAAAACATTTAAGACCTTGTGATGTATACTTTACCACTGAGAGAACAGCATTCATTTAAATAACAGAAATTTACGTTATTGAAGCATTACGCTGGGTACTCTACCGTTGTGTTGTCATTCTTTTTCAAGGAATTATACAAGAATATACACGAATCCTTCGTAATCAGTAAATAATTTCAGGTGTTCACAAATGTAATAAAAAAGAAATATTTTATTAGGAAATGTTTAACCCGGAGCAATCAATAAAATCGAACCACATGGCAGCACCTGAAATAACATGAGAGGAGAGATAGCAAAATAAAGATCAATTAAAATTAACGAACACGTGATCAGTGAAGGAAGGTAATCGGGATACCTGCCTTGCATTTCAAGAAGCTAAATTAGAAAACGATCAGTGGACAAAAAAATGAAGTGTAGTGCAGTATTTTTCAATGCTGGTTAATCAATCAAATTGGCAATTTAAAGAACCTGTTATCATCGTGTTTACCAAGTTGCTATCAGGAAGAGAAGCCTGCTTGCAGCAACAAGAGTCACAGACACTTTCAAAATAAGACAAGCAAATATATATTAATTAAAAGAACACTAAATAATTAAATAAATAAGTTATCAATCATTTTCGTGAGTTATTAACATTTTTGTCCAAAATATATGCATTATTTTCAAACAGTAGGAATGTACTATGTTTCTAAAAATTGCTTTCCAAAGACTTTAAAAATAAACCCAAAAACATACAGAGGATTAGATACTGTATGCAACACTACCTACAAACAGACTTTGTACAACACCAGTTACAGACAGAATGCACACAACACACAAGTTACAAACATACTTCTTACAACACTAGTCAACAAGAGACTGTGTACAACACCAGTTGCAGACAGAATGCATTCAAAACTAGTTACTAACACACTGTTAACATTACTAGTCATAAAGAAACTGCATACCACACTAGTTACAGATTGTGTACAACAATAGCTACAAACAGTCTAAATACACTATTTACAAACAGACTGTTCACAACACTAATTACAAATACACTATATACAACACTAATTACAGGTACACTATTTACAAACAGACTGTTCACAACACTAATTATAAATACACTATATACAACACTAACTACAGGTACACTAGTTACAAACAGACTGTTTACAACTCTAATTACAAACACACTGCATACAACACTAGCTACAAACACACTGCATACAACACTAGCTACAAGCACACTACATACAAAACTAGTTGCAAACACACTGCATACAATACTTGCTATAAACACACTGCATACAGCACTAGTTACACATTGCATAAAAATTACTGGCTTCAGGAGAAAGATTATTCTTGAGCAGACTAAGTATTTCGTTTCAGTGACTTCCAGATGTTTCTAATCTCACTGATGTCAAGCCTTGCATTATACAATTCCGGGAGATGAACAATCATGACAAATATTCCTTATAAGCGCATATCAATATCATAAATTACCATGACACACGACATATAAACACAGACCAGCATCATAAACAAACACCACATATAACCCTTATAAGCACACACCAACATCACAAATTCCCACTACACATAACCAGCATAAACATATAGCATCATCACAAATTATCATGACGCATAACCAATATAAACGCCTACCAGCATCACAAATTACCATGACACATAACCAGTATAAACACCCCTACCAGCATCACAAATTACCATGACACATAACCAGTATAAACACCCCTACCAGCATCACAAATTACCATGACACATAACCAGTATAAACACCACTACCAGCATCACAAATTACCATGATACATAACCAGTATAAACACATAGCAGCATCACAAATTATAATTAATCAAATACGTGGGATATTTTTTTATCCACATGGCCAGCTTTATGTTGCATTGTCGTGTTCATGGGAATGGGAAGGAAGGGAGAGGGGTAGGAATGAAGTTTTGATGGAAGCAAGGAAGGAAGGAAGGATGTTTGGAAGGAAGTTTGGAAGGAAATTTTAAAGGAAGGAAGGATGTTTGGAAGGAAGTTTGGAAGGAAGTTTTAAAGGAAGGAAGGAAGTTTGGAAGGAAGTTTTAAAGGAAGGAAGGATGTTTGGAAGGGAAGGAGAAGATTTTTTCACATGGCCAGCTTTATGTTGTATATTCGCATTCAAGAAACAGAGACATCAACGTACTCATCAAGAAAACCAAAGGTCAAGGTTATTTTCTAAATGATGCTCGATTTTTTGCTTGCTTTGAGACTTACAATCAAGCCCACCAATAAATAAATTCACTCTTGCTCCTAACAATGCATTCATTTTAATTTTCCACCTGTCATAGGACGGATTGCAAATACTCTAGTCGTTGTATAATGGTGTTGAATGGCAAATACTCTAGTCGTTGTATAATGGTGTTGAATGGCAAATACTCTAGTCGTTATATAATGATGTTGAATGGCAAATACTCTAGTCGTTGTATAATGGTTTTGAATGGCAAATACTCTAGTCGTTGTATAATGGTTTTGAATGGCAAATACTCTAGTCGTTATATAATGGTGTTGAATGGCAAATACTCTAGTCGTTAAATAATGATGTTGAATGGCGGGACTTAATATCTCACGATTATACCAGTTTGAAACTATTAAGTCAATAAGTTGAATCTATTTTTAGCACCCATCTGCACTTTTCAATACATTTTCTTATTTCTTCAGTCCCGCCCTGGAAGCTGAGGTTTTGGTCTGGAAAAGACAAATACGACATAAAGGCAACAGTACCCGATGGACTTGTAGTTTACAAGTTTATAAAGTTATTAAATAAAGACAATTTTTCATGAAGAATAAACGGATGTAGGTCTATCTTTCGATATTTTTTCTAATGAAAGCGTTAAGAAAGTGTTTGCGTCTCTAGACCAGTTTATCTATTAGTCATTATACAAGACACTTTATAGGTTTCATTAATCTTATTTCATTAGGTTTTATTAATATTATATAGCAAAGAACTATATTTCTTAGTGAACAGTGAATATTATATAGCAAAGAACTATATTTCTTAGTGAACAGTGAATATTATATAGCAAAGAACTATATTTCTTAGTGAACAGTGAACAGAGGCGTGTATCAGAGTACAAACATCAACCGTAGAATGAAAATGATTTAGATAATTCCTGAAAAATATAAAATGCTATGGCAACTCATAACATTATGTAAGTGTGAGATAAGTTATTTAGAATAAAACAAGGTGTTAAGGTGGTGGTTGTGATGTGAGATATGTTGGTGTTAAGGTGGTAGTTGTCATTATAGTGATCGTCATGATGATTCTGACATTCGAAAAACGGTGAATTAAATATTCCATGCATTCTCTTGCTAAAGTGAAATAAAATGCTTCACTTGTCAACTTTGAATTGTATTCCATAAAGCCAAGGCAGCTGAGCGATAAAGAAATTAGTTGTCGAATGAGTCTTCAGCGCAAGCTAGCATTTCACTTTCGCAATGTTGTGGTAGGGGCGAGATAAAGGACACCAGTGGTGTTGGAATATAATATCGGCACGAATAAGAAGGAAATTCGTGACAAAACATTTTCACCTCGCACAGAAAGATTTCCGGAAGTTGAGCCACAGATCGCAGACAAGCAGGTTGATCGATCTAGTTGGTTGGGCGGTAAAATAGTTTGCTAAGACAAAATGTCTGAACACGTCAACAAACTGAGTACGTTTGTCCACGTGACATGCAACACGAGAAGGCTCGTTGGAATTTTGGTTTCGAATTTTATGTCCGCTTCCAACTTCGCTGATTCTGCTAATGTCGAATTAATTTCCCCCCTTATGTAATTTGACGGTTGAGTTATTCTTATTGACTATAATCGTACTGGCTCACTCTGTACTCAAGGAATGAAACTTTACAACAGCACACTTAATGCAATATGTTTCAAACTGGCACACTGAATTTAATCTAACTTGGAGCATTTGCACACAGAACATAATCTAACTCAGAGCTTTTGCACACTAAATGATCAACCATAATTTATTAGATTAGCAGTTATTGAGTTCTAAGTGAAGAATTATAGTAATTCGACCAGACCTTGTTGGATTGTAAATAATGAACAGTTCGATTAACCGTGTTGGATTGTAAATAATGAACAGTTCGATTAACCGTGCTGGATTGTAAATAATGAACAGTTCGATTAACCGTGTTGGATTGTAAATAATGAACAGTTCGATTAACCGTGCTGGATTGTAAATAATGAACAGTTCGATTAACCGTGCTGGATTCTAAGTAATGAACTACAGTTAAATGTAAACATTGTTTTGATTTAAAGTACATAAACTAAATCTCACGCTTCATAAATAACGAATGTAAAATGTTAAATCTTAAAATGTTAAAAGTTAAATGTTAAATCTCACTTCATAAATAACGAATGTAAAATGTTAAATCTTAAAATGTTAAAAGTTAAATGTTAAATCTCACTTCATAAATAACGAATGTAAAATGTTAAATCTTAAAATGTTAAAAGTTAAATGTTAAATCTCACGCTTCATAAATAACGAATGTAAAATTCCAAATGAAATTCGATGCTTTTCATTTCCTGTTCTGAATATTTGTAAACAGAGCTTGCGTGTGTGCGCTTGTGTGTGTGTGTGTGAATATATGTGTGCATATGTGCGTGGTTGTGTGTTTATGCATGTGTGTTATTAAAAGATTTCTACCCTTTAGCCCTAATAGTGAAACAATAATTATTTGCAATTTGTTTCGTAATGTTTTTAAGAAAATTTTATTAATTTTTTTTATTAATTTTCTTTTAAAATTATAAAATTAAATTAAATGTGCCTTGCAATTTCTCGAAGCAGTCTACACACAGTTTCTTTTACTTCATATAATAATAGAGTTGTCAATTTTATCTTTCTGGTGCTTCCCCTCTTTAATAATTAATGATATCATTTCATCTGGATGACGTCTGACAGATTCTCACTTTAGTATTTTTGGCACATTCCGCCTTTCGTACAAATGATAAACCTAATTATTTTGTTGACAGTTCGCTTTGGCGACAAGTCTACCGTTTTATTTACGCTCTGTACTTCCGAAAATGTAATGACTGAATCAATTTATTTTCTTTCTTTTCCACTTGAATATTGGCCAATCAATTTGTCACATTTCTGGATCACAAATCGATCAAGGTCCTTGTTAGCGTCCTGAATCTTATCCTGTTTATGGACTCAATTTTTTTTAAATCATTTTCAAACGCTCCAGGCAAGACTTACCATTTGTTTCTGTGTTAGTGTTCCCTGATTTTGTTCTTTTAATGGGAGCATTTTGGTAACCATTTTTGCGTTTCTAGGTACCAAAACAAATAAGAAATATGTTTTAAAATAATTTGTCTTCTATAATTATGATTATTGGATAATTAGTAGGTGTGACGCCAACGAAATTTAGTTAATGATTATGATTATTATTAATTAATTAATCGTCCAAAACTATTACAAGTGAGAATTTTAATTTATGTTATTAATAATTATCCAGAGGTCACCATTCGTCTCTCTCATTTGGCGGATATGTGGGCGCTAAATTCGTTTTCTCGCTTCCACAACATTAAAGACAAACATTTACCGTCACGCAATATTTCCGTAGGAGGAAAACTTCTTACCAAGATAAATCCGTCTTTTAATCTATATTTAGCGAGTCCCATGCACCCACTGTCTTTCCAACATAAGGTCATCAGTATGTGTAAGTGTAAGAAGGTTAATAAATTTAACATTAAATTTATCAAATCAACAATAAATATACACACAGCAAATACAACGAAAAAAGATTAACAATTTATATAACAATTAATTTCAGAAATAGGGATAGGCAAATTTACTCTACCACAGTAGGATTATTGTAAGCATTTCTGTATGAAATAGTGATAGGCAAATTTACTCTACCACAGTAGGATTATTGTAAGCATTTCTATATGAAATAGGGATAGGCAAATTTACTTTACCACAGTAGGATTATTGTAAGCATTTCTATATGAAATAGGGATAGGCAAATTTACTCTACCACGGTAGGATTATTGTAAGCATTTCTATATGAAATAGGGATAGGCAAATTTACACTACCACAGTATGATTATTGTAAGCATTTTTCTATGGAAATTATAACATAACTCACTATTTGTAATTTTATAATAATTAATGGATAGGAAAAGAACTATTGTAAGTATTTTAGTTCAAAAACAGTTTCTATGTGGAATGATAACACTATTTGTAATTTTTGTTCAAAAGTATTTTTCCTTCTGATTTCTCAGAAAGTCGTGCTTCCAAGCGTAAGAGCACGTGATTCATTCAATAGAAATTTAATCTCAATCACTTTTGCCTAACCATCATTAAAGTGAATTTCAAACAAAGTATAAATTACTGGCATCAGTAGCTACATAGTAACTTTCTACTTGTAACTCTTTTACGTCATTAATTATTTTCAAATGGCAATAAGGTGCATGTTAACTATGTCAGTAAGCAAATGTCAGAAATTGTAATAAGGTAACTATGTTAGTAAGCAAATGTCAGAAATTGTAATAAGATAACTATGTCAGTAAGCAAATAGAAATTCTAATAAGGTAACTATGTCAGTAAGCAAATATCAGAAATTGTAATAAGGTAACTATGTCAGTAAGCAAATGTCAGAAAGCAAATATTTTATTGGATACAGCATATTATTTTTATACCTGTGGTTTCTGGAAAGCATTGTGAAGCTTATAAAATCCACAACAAACTTTGGAATAGACTGTTCGACCAAATGACAACTGTCCGTTTGAGGGTATTCTTAAGATTACAAACATTGTAAATAAGACATGAGGTTACTGCCACTTCAGAGTGTTGCGAAGATTATAAAGTCACAGTGTCAAAATAGAGAAAAGGCACTGAGTTACATTGTTCAGCCGTTACATTTTCATAATACTAGGTCCCTTTCATAGTACTAGGTCTCTTTCATAGTACTAGGTCCCTTTCTAGGGTATTCTCTTAATAAGCTTGAGCCCAAGGCACTGAACGGTTATTGCTCGTTTCGCAAACGTATACATTTGTCACTATCTCCCTTTACATCACTTCACTGCGAGATGATGATGATGACGACGACAACGATGATGATGATGATGAGGAGGAGGAGGAGGAAGTCTATAGAAAAAGAAAAGGCAAACTCTAGGTGTGGATGATGTATGAACACACCCCAAAACAGCGAGCAGAAATCATTACTTACAGTAGGCAGAAACTGAACGACCGATTTATTTAGAATCTGATCAACATAACGAGAAGCCTCTAAATACGATACCTCAAAAACAGAGATATCAACACAACAAGACCATACAACACAAATTAACAAAAGGACAAAGCCATACAACACAAATTAACAAAAGGACAAAGCCATACAACACAGATTAATAACATTACAATACCATGCAAAACAGATTAACGCCAGAGGAAGACAATGCAACACAGATTAACAACACAAGGCAATGCAGAACTAATTAATAACACATGACCATGCAAAACAGATTAACAACACGACAAAGCCATGCAACACAGATTAACAACACGACAAAGCCATGCAACACAGATTAACAACACGACAAAGCCATGCAACACAGGTTAACAATGAATATGCAACACATATGTTAATAACACGACTTTGCAACACAGATTATCAACACGATGAGACCATATGACTCATAGATTAAAAAGTCAAGATCATGCAACACATGAACAACACAGCAAGACCATGTATGGCGGAATAAATTTGCCTATCCCTATTTTTAAGTTTAACTGTTAAATAAATTGTTAAATTGTCAGTGTCCCGACCTTGGGCACTACTTATGATGGTATTTTTGAAAATGCTCGAGGCGGGATTGTACTAGAATTTGCTGATGTAATGCAAACTAGTGAGTAGTTTTTATTATCTAATGGTTATTATTTGCGAGAACGAGACCAGCCAGTGAGCTGAAATTAAAATGTTTACTTACTGTATAGAAATCTACTGTCTAATCACTTTGAATTTGAAGTGGCAAAGAAGAAGTCCAGTTTTGAAAGGCATCCATTATCTTCATGATTAGTTAAACTTACTGGTTGAGAGAGAATGGACTTAGAAATACTTCATGCATTTTCGCTATTGATATGTTATACTCGTGTTTAATGTATAAACTAATAACTTTAAAGTCTGATATCGAGTCAGTGTCGTTAAATATAAACCGGATGTAACAGACTTCTTATGCATATTGATAATTGTATGTTAGAGAAGAACGTGTGTGGAGGGGGGGGGGGCTCGCTAAATATAGATTAAAGTCGGATTTGTCTTCTCCTTTAGTAAAATGTTTTCCACCTGCGGAGCATTGTGTGACAGTAAATATTTATCTTGCGGAAGAGAGAAATATTTACAAAGGCCGTATATCCGCCAAGTGAGAGAGACGAGTGGTGTCTACTGGTTGATCACTAATAAAATAAATTAAGATTCTCATCACTTGTAATTAATTATTGCAGATTAATTAAAAATAATCACCATTTTCATTAACTAATTGGCGTTGGTGTCACACCATTTGACACATAGATTAACTACAAGACCATACAACACAGATTAACAACATAAGGCCATGCAACACTGGTTAAAAACAAGACCATGCAATACATAAATTAACAAGACAAGACTATACAACACAGATTAACAACATAAGGCCATTCAACACAGGTTAAAAACAAGACCATACAATACATAAATTAACAAGACAAGACCATACAACACAGATTAACAACATAAGGCCATTCAACACAGGTTAAAAACAAGACCATGCAATACATAAATTAACAAGACAAGACCATACAACACAGATTAACAACATAAGGCCATTCAACACAGGTTAAAAACATGCAATACATAAATTAACAAGACAAGATCATGCAACAAATCAACAAGATCGTGCAAGCAGGTGTCGCAACCAGGCAAGATCATGCAACACAGATTAACAATAAGACAAGGTCATGCAACACAGATCAACAACAAGGCAATATCATGCAACACATGTGCCGCAACAATTCAAAATCAAACAACAAAGGTGCTGCAACAAGCAAAATCATGCAACACAGGTATAAGAACAAGGCAAAAACATACAACATAGGAGTCGCAACAATACAAAATCATGCAGCATAGGAGTCGCAACAATACAAAATCATGCAACATAGGAGTCGCAACAAGCCCAGTCATGCAACATAAGTGTCGATAAATTAAGAGAGACAAGAGACATGCCAAAGAGAGAAAGCCTAACAGACGTGTAGTTAAGATCGCTCAACATTGCCGTTATGCTTGTTTAGCGCGCGCGACGCTCATACGGACGAAACAGACGGCGCCTTAACAACATCACACCAAAACCAATCTTCGGGATTTGTAGCGATACCAAACCTGCTACATTGTTCAACCGTATCAATATCATCCAACTACCAGCACTGGCTATAATCCCATAGCATCATTCTCTATTTATTAGGAAGTAATTGACAAAGCACTCCTCACAGCCAGCTTTTCTTCGATCCGTGGCCTGTTCGCAGAATTAACGGAATGTTGGAAATGGACATTTGGCGGAGATAAATAAATACATCAATCAATCAATCAATCAATCGTTTTAGTTGGTGCCCAGCATAGAGCGAATGCTAAGTATATGTGAAACAACGCAATCACAGTAAAACCCAATCAAAACAACGCAATAACAGTAAAACTCATTCAAAACAACGCAATCACAGTAAAACTCAATCAAAACAACGCAATCACAGTAAAACTCAATCAAAACAACGCAACCACAGTAAAACTCAATCAAAACAACTCAATCACAGTAAAACTCAATCAAAACAACGCAATCACAGTAAAACTCAATCAAAACAGCGCAATCACAGTAAAACTCAATCAAAACAACTCAATCACAGTAAAACTCAATCAAAGCAACGCAATCACAGTAAAACTCAATCAAAACAAAGCAATCACAGTAAAACTCAATCAAAACAACGCAATCACAGTAAAACTCAATCAAAACAACGCAATCACAGTAAAACTCAATCAAAACAACGCAATCACAGTAAAACTCAATCAAAACAACGCAATCACAGTAAAACTCAATCAAAACAACGCAATCACAGTAAAACTCAATCAAAACAACTCAATCACAGTAAAACTCAATCAAAGCAACGCAATCACAGTAAAACTCAATCAAAACAAAGCAATCACAGTAAAACTCAATCAAAACAACGCAATCACAGTAAAACTCAATCAAAACAACGCAATCACAGTAAAACTCAATCAAAACAACGCAATCACAGTAAAACTCAATCAAAACAACGCAATCACAGTAAAACTCAATCAAAACAACGCAATCACAGTACAACGCAATAACAGTAAAACTCAATCAAAACAACGCAATCACAGTAAAACCTAATCAAACAAACGCTTTATTTTTCATCAGTTGGTGCAAGGACCGTTATATTGAACTTTCTTAACCCAAAGCTAATTAAGTGAAAAAGTCCCGTAAAACAGACGGTAACATTATGTTACGAGATATGCCGTCATTGTTTTCTGACAACTGTTGACATTATCCAAGTCGTTAATAATAAATAATTTGCTGATCAGCGGAAATATTTCTCCCAATTGATTCCACTTTAACAATACAAAATTTAAAAAGTACTTAAAAACATTATTGATATAAAAAGGAGAAATACAACTACTTAAAATTACTAGCAAAACAATAATAACTGAATAAGACCAAAACTTGTAGTCGCCTCGCTACCAATATTTAAAAAGCTAAACGTCAGAGAGCCATCCAGTTCTTGTTCTTGCTCATCTTTCTCAATAAACAGTTTGAAACAGTTTGCCCTGTCTACTTCCTTGATCTGTTGCAAAGGTCACTTGAGTTACCTCCCTCAGTAGGAGGTAACTTTTTTTACTGACTGTACATTAGTAAGCAAAAGCCCGCCGTCCTCCCACCCTACTACAAGGTCGCACGCAAGGCGCTTGCGCAACAACAGACACGATCCGAACCACAATTGTGTTTTAAAAGACAAAGGTCATCCGTTTAGCGATAACACAAGGCGAAATACAAATGTGTTGGATTTGGCTTCTCATCTGCTTCCAACTTTTGCGGATTTCACCAATGGGCACAAATTCCAAGAAAGGGGACTGCACTCTGGAAGACAGATAAGGCGGTATGAACGCAGAGAAGGTGCAAACTAAAAAGATCTAAGTGGGTGTTTTGGTGGCTAAGTGCATATTTGCCTGGACAGCACATAACGATCTTCGTTTTCCGATTTTTAACTGCCAAAGGATATTTAGTGTGTGCGGTCTGTTGCACACTGGACCCGGTTTAAAAGTCCCTTTCAACGCACTAGACCAGGAGTTGTTAACCTGGGTCCATGGACCCCCAAGGGATCCATGGATGGGCTTATTCTGCTTATGTGCATTTTTCTAGGGATGGTGTCCATAACCTTCACCAGATTTACAAAGGGGTCCGTGACTTTCACCAGATTTACAAAGGGGTCCGTGACTCTAAAATGTTAAGAATCACTGCACTAAACAATAAACTCATTTCCTGCAGAGCTATTCAAAATAATTTTGCGTGGGCGCGATTCCAAGATAAACAAGATGTTTAAAATAAAACAATTTGTTCGACTTTTGTTGAAATTGGAAAACGCCAGAAAATGGACACTATCGGTCATACGCGCCTGTCGCGACCATTGGAAAGCAAAAACATCATTCGTTTTCCTTTTTTTCTTTTTGGAGTGGTTTGGGCAGAAATTATTTTATAACATACATGTATTGTTAATACTGTCAAAAGTAAATAAATGTTAAGCGATTTCTCAACACTTACAGTACAGTTAGGAACTTTACCACTAAGTGAATCGGAATCTAGGTAGGGAGTAGAGAAAGGAAAATGATTGAAGTATTATAGCCAAGTCCCAAGTCAAATCTCATTGGATATTTATAAATACTATTTTCAAGGTTGCGTTTCGGCGAAGGTTTTGGTGATACAAACGTTCGACTGCATGACAAGTGTTTTGTTTCTGCGATTTCTTGTCAAACATTAATGCAGAAGAGTGCCGAATGCATGCGGACATGTAATTCATTCAACAGACAGGTTTTAATACCTGCACCCGGACATGTAATTCATTCAACAGACAGGTTTTAATTTCTGCACCCGGACATGTAATTCATTCAACAGACAGGATTTAATGCCTGCACCCAGACATGTAATTCATTCAACAGATAGGATTTAATACCTGCACCCGGACATGTAATTCATTCAACAGAGAGGATTTAATACCTGCACCCGGACATGTAATTCATTCAACAGACAGGATTTAATACCTGCGACAATGGAGCTCAGATTAAAACGTCATCTCTTTGTTTAGTCAGTGATGTCTAAGTCGTGATAGATGTTTCTATTTTGATTGGAAAGTAATCATTCTATGGAATAGTTTAACGATCAATGTTTCAGGCGAATGGTATAATTTGTAAATGGAAATAGTAAGTCACGAGATATAGAAAATTTAAAATAGGTGACCAAATTTTTTTCTGCTTATAAAGGTGGAATTGAAATCAAATTAATGCGTTGCTTAATTTTAACTTTCAGGAAAACTTTTTTACACTGAGACTGTTATGTTCACGTCGTCTTTGCTGCCAGAACTCGCAGAGGAGCCAAACAGCTGTCGCTAAATATGGACATCTGTCCAGTTAAGTGCTTAGTCTGATGAGTTTCTGAAGTGTGACAGTAACAAGAAACCAACTGTTCTGGTACTGCAACAAGAAACCAACTGTTCTGGTACCTGTTCCGGTACTGCAACAAGAAACCAACTGTTCTGGTACCTGTTCTGGTACTGCAACAAGAAACCAACTGTTCTGATACTATAACAAGAGTCCAACTGTTCTGGTATTGTAACAAGAGACTAACTGTTCAGGTGCTGCTAAAAGAAACTAACTGTTCTGGTACTGCAACTAGAGTTTATGTTGCGGAACATTGTGTTTCGTTGTAGTGTTTATTTTCTCTTTCAGGTTTTAATTGATTGTGTTTATTTATATTTGTGGGTACTTTTTTCTTATTGATAATGTTTCAAAGAGTCACGTACATTGTCGTATACATGTCATCGTGCTGTGTGCAGTCTTCGGAAACATGTATAGCATGAGAGAGGTTTCATTTTGTCTTATCACGATCTGTCTAGTTTGCTATTCTAAAATAGTATAGCATGAGAAGTTTCATTTTGTCTTATCACGATCTGTCTAGTTTGCTATTCTAAAATAGTATAGCATGAGAAGTTTCATTTTGCTTTGTCACGATCTGTCTAGTTTGCTATTCTAAAATTTCTAAAGCTACAAGCTTTTAGAGAGAGAACAATTTCCTTAAAGTGCCACCAAACCATTCCTACTGATTAAAGAAGTCAAGGCATTATGTGTATGAAAAGTAATATTTCAATGACTGAAAACTTCTCGGCCTTCATGAAAACTTTGATCCAGCGATCAAACAGCTCTGTCAAATAACCCAAGAGTCTTCTCATCGATAACCTAAAAGCACATCAGTCGTCTTTCCTGTTGATTGGTTTCGGAAATGGACGAGAGGACCTTGGGAATGCTAGCAACCACAAAGTGATTGGCCGAATTCACAATTCGTCAGAGTTTGACGTCATATCGAACATTAATGAATGTATTTTCAATGTGCAAACCCCTCTCTCCCTTTCCAGTTCACAGTGCTCTGGTGTCTGAAGTCAAATCGGAACATAAATGAATATATTTTAAATAAGCTGATACATGTCTCCAGGTTTAAGTGTGGAAATACAGTAAAGAAGCACAAGCGGGGATTGTGATCTAATCTGTCTGCAACTTTCAGTATACAACATTTATGGGGAACTCGCTGGGACCTAGGACTGTCCGTCAACCTTGGGCCGGAGGGAGTTGGGCGTGAGGAGTGAGAAAACCGACATAAACTAAGGAGGTATTCTCAAGTCTGCGTACTGCATCGGTATTGTGCCGATGTTGCTGCTAATGTAAACTAAAGGTGCATTCACAATTAGGCGATACTCTCAGTGCTGTCGACATTGATTGAAACCAAACTATACATCAAATCAAAGCCAAACCAGCCTGTCCTGCCAGTCTGTGACGACACGAGGAGTAGCCTCATTATAAATAATTTATCTTTGGATCTGAGTGAATAAATCAATGTATTCCGATAGAAAGGCGTGCCCTATGACCCTTTCAAATTAAAACACCGCTATTTATACTCAGTGAGACTCAATGCCGAGTTGAAATCATGTCTATAACTAATGCAGTCACGTGTGGTCCCCCAACAATCCTGTGCATAGTACAGAAGTACAGACGCACCTTCCTCCCACCAAATGAGTGCTCATGACCTCAGTGCCTGCACTCTAACGAATCCGGATGTCATTTTAGAGCGATCATACGGAACAGCTTGGTGGATCCCAAAGACATGACAGAGCAGAGCGTAACAGTCAGGTAACAGCTTGGTGGATCCCAAAGACAAGACAAAGCAGAGCGTAACAGTCAGGTAACAGCTTGGTGGATCCCAAAGACAAGACAAAGCAGAACGCAACAGTCAGAAAACAGCTGTAACTTCACCTTGGGCCACCATGGTGTGTAATTTCCAGCCAGGAAAATACAGATTAGATTTCGTGGGGGAAAGAGCGTCGCTTTCTCAAGAGAGAGAAATCAATTTCTCTCCAACTTTGTGCTGGAATAAATGTGTTGACTCTGTGCTTCTTTGAACATTGCTTCATGAATCTGTTATATAATCTGATAGTTACGTGTCTTATATTGACACATGTGTCTTTAATCTGTTGAATAATCTAATAGTTACGTGTCTTATATTGACACATGTGTCTTTAATCTGTTATATCATCTGATAGTTACACATCCGTTAGGTATATATATTGACACATGTGTCTTTAACAAAACCAATAAACATGACAATGAAGAGTAGTGAAGTAGATAATAAACAAATTTAATGAAGTGGACAATAAACAAGTTTAATGAGGTGGACAATAAACAAGTTTAATGAGGTGGTAAAGTGTGAGAGTCGGCTGCGTGGGTGGATTTTATTGTGAATGCGGGGTAAAGTGTGAGAGTTGGCTGTTTGGTGGATTTTATTGTGAATGCGGGGTAAAGTGTGAGAGTCGGCTGCGTGGGTGGATTTTATTCTGAATGCGGGGTAAAGTGTGAGAGTCAGCTGTGTGGGTGGATTTTATTCTAAATGAGGGGTAAAGTGTGAGAGTCGGCTGTGTGGGTGGATTTTATTCTGAATGCGGAGTAAAGTGTGAGAGTCGGCTGTGTGGGTGGATTTTATTCTAAATGTGGGGTAAAGTGTGAGAGTCGGCTGTGTGGGTGGATTTTATTCTAAATGAGTGGTAAAGTGTGAGAGTCGGCTGTGTGGGTGGATTTTATTCTGAATGAGTGGTAAAGTGTGAGAGTCGGCTATGTGAGTGCACAAATGTAGGGTTGAATGTGAATTGTGGATGGACAGGACACGAACTGACAAACAACCACTCTACATACCACTCTCAACAACCAAGACAGACACTTTGAATAAAGGTTCTGATGAGAATTTATTCTCAATAATATTGGGGGGACACACACAGACGATTGTTAATCATTCATCCAGAAAACATCCACATAGCATTCATGGGCATGGTACCAGAGTAATGAATAATGAAATAAAAGTAAAAATTAAAGAAAGAAACAAGATAAATCACATATAATGAAAATGTCTCAGGATGAAAACCCGCAAATTCTTGTAATCAAATTATAGGCAAAAATACTCGCTGGGCCAAAAAGTCAATGATCGAAAGTTTTAATATTTACATTAGCAGTAATACCACAAGAACTAATGAAACTATCTACCTGTCTATGAGATTGTGTCCGTACTTAAATATCATTATTCACAGTTTATTGAAGAGATGACGAAGATGGTGAACACACTAACAAACACACACTCAAACTATTTGAAAAATGATGAAGAATATGAAGTCCACGAATGATGAAAGGATTATATATATATATATATGATACATCCCCACTTTTCACTCAGGAAATGAAACAATAAATGTTCATTGGTGATGACTGAAATGCTGAGTAATCTCCCTTGATCAGGATGCGAGAACACACATACAAGTGAAAACCTTGGTGTCCTTTCACATTGCAAAATTCTCCACACTGTGTGTGTGACTCCATCAAGGTGTACTTCCTTAATATAGAAAATACTGCTAAGTTTTGAATCTCTGCCAACTGACTTTGAACCCAGCTTTTATGATTTGACTCTGTTTATATAGACAGAAATCATTTTGCATGAGATTGTTTATTACTTTATTGTAAATTATTAAATTTATTTCTTGTTATTTTGAAAACGAATTGACTTGATTATTAGTACGACCGAGGGTTGGTGTGGAGGGGGGGGGCAGAGCCGAATGTGATATGAATGATATTCAATGTTGTAATCAGTCAGGTTAAGATATCTATTCCAACCCATGCATTGTATACGAATTTATCTGTCGTTAATTGAGAGCCAGAACTCGAGGGCAAAGGGTGAAGGGTAAATTAGGCAACCAGTCTCTCATCAGTGTAGGTGAGTGTATTAAAGGTAATAACTTTAAAGCCTGGTACAGGGTCATTAAGAATAAGCTGGTATGTAATAATGACAAATGCCTGAAGAGAGACCTGAGGACAAATGCCTGAAGAGAGACCTGATGACTATGCCTGAAGAGAGGCCTGGTGACTAGTGAGGTCTGATGACAAATGTCTGGTGATTAGAGAGGACAAATGAGGCCTGAAAATAAATGCCTTATGATAAGAGAGGCCTGATTACAAATGCCTTATGACAAGAAAGGCCTGAAGACAAATGTCTTATGACAAGAAAGGCCTGAAGACAAATGTGTTATGACAAGAGAGGCCTGATGACAAATACCTTATGACAAGAGAGGCCTGAAGCCAAACGCCTTATGACAAGAGAGGCCTGATGACAAATGCCTTATGACAAGAGAGGCCTGAAGACAAATGCCTTATGACAAGAGAGGCCTAGTGACAAATGGGACCAGAAGGCAAATGTCTGATGACAAGATAGATCTGATGACAAGTGAGGCATGAAGACCAATGCCTCATGACATGATTGTCCTGATGACAAGTGAGGACTGATAAACAATATATGTTTAAGAAAGTTTTACTTGTAGACGGATTCAGATGGATAGACGTACGATCGGCAGTGTGTGAGAGAGAGAGAGAGAGAGAGAGAGAGAGAGAGTGAGAGAGAGAGAGACGAAGGCGTATTATTTGGGTAATATACGGTAATATACGTAGGAAAATAAACCTTGATTATATATCCAATCAAATATGTTCCAACAGATAACATGTGGTGTGACATCCAAGAGTAGATGTAAACATACAGATTGTATGTATGTGCGTTTCTTTATGTAGTTTTATTCGTTCCATTGTAATTAAATTATTTTAAATTTGAATTGCCAATTTTATAATTACATTATTTTAATTTTGAATTGCCAGTTTCATAATTACATTATTTTAATTTTATATTACCAAAAATCGCATATATAAAGTTATAAATAAAAACGTATTCTGGTGATTTTTTTAAATAAAATTTAAAGTTAATTAATTATGCATTTATATAAATTAGTATAGTTATTTTAATTCTCAATATAACGTAAATTGCAAAGTATCAATGTTTCAAATTATTTCATTTTAAAAAATTAAATTGTAAGTAAAATCAATATTTCCTAATTATGGCTTACTTAGTAAAGAGACTGAAAATGAGTTTTTATTCTGAAAGGACCCGATCTTTGTTTTTAATGTATCTCATTAACAAAAGGGCTGTAGGATTAACCCCTAAGGAGACACCCCGTGACGTAGAAAATCCAATGGAAGAGATGGCGCGAGGCGTTGATTCCGGCAGATTGTTCTGGTTCTCTCTGTGAGATCAAATTGGAACATATCATTCTTTGTTTTGTTTTGGATTTTCATACATAAATATACATTTCCCAGTCTTAGAGCACATAAAAAGAATCTTTCTCTAGCTGTGTAGTCTTTTTATTTAGTAATCCAGAGGGAGTCAGAATAATGCAAATAATATCAAACTGTTGTACAAAAAGCAACTCAAAATCACGTTACAGTCAGAACATCTCATGCATTGTACTTCATTCTAAACAACTCACAAGATGACAAAATCCAGACTTACTCATGGATTACACTGCAATTTTAACAATCAAACATAACAATTTGGTGAGAGAAGTCACGATTCGAACCCTCAACTTGTGAGACCGGCCAGTGTTTGATATGGTCTGCAACGCGTGTGCACTCTGTTGCTTGTGTCCTTGAGACTGGAAACTTCCGACATCACACGTTTCCGTGTGTGTTGTGGCATGCATTTTTAAAATTTCCGACATCACACGTTTCTGTGTAAACTGTGGCATGCAGTTTTAAAATTTCCGACATCACACGTTTCTGTGTATATTGTGGCATGCAGTTTTAAAATTTCCGAAATCACACGTTTCTGTGTGTGTTCAGATACTTTGATGCATCCCTTAGTGGCAACGTCACAAGACCCTTTATTTAGTACAAGGACGCTATGTTGACAGCGTCACAAGACACCTGTATTTAGTACAAAGACGCTATGTTGACAGAGTCACAAGACATATATTTAGTACAAAGACGCTATGTTGACAGCGTCACAAGACTACTTTATTTAGTACAAGTACTCCATGTTGACAGCGTCACAAGACTACTTTATTTAGTACAAGTACTCCATATTGACAGCGTCACAAGACTACTCTATTTAGTACAAGTACTCCATGTTGACAGCGTTACAAGTTTACTGTATTTAGTACGAGTGCAACATGTTGACAGCGTTACAAAACTACTGTATTTAGTACGAGTATGCCGTGTTGACAACATCGCAAGACCACTTTACTTGGTACAAGTACGCCGTGTTGATAGAGTCACATAAACCACTATATTCAGTACAGTATGTCGTGTTGACAGCATCTAAAGATCACTTTATTCAGTACAAGTTTGCCGTGTTGACAGCATCTAAAGATCACTTTATTCAGTACAAGTATGCTGTGTTGACAACATCGCAAGACCACTTTACTTAGTAAACGTACGCCGTGTTGACAGCGTCGTGCGACTGTTTACTCAGAACAAGTACAGACAACGTCACATATCCACTTTCGTTAGTACAAGGAGGCCATGTTACAACAACAACCTACCACTGACGCGTGTCAGTTATAAAGGTTACTTCTATTGTAGTCACTACCACATGTAGTTAGGGCATTAATTGGAATTATTGACTTGTTTTTAAAATTAGGTTTTAATTGACAACATCTTTTGTACTAGAATGTTTAGTAGGACACTGTTTTCGTAGATTTTGTCCGATCAATATTATTGCCGGTTGGGTTATAGTACTTATTATTTAATTGAATTTATTAGTAAATTTCTGTGTGACTGTGCTAATTCTAAAGTTTGTCCCGGGGTGATTCTTAGAGAGAGGAAGGAATAGTACTGAGCGATTTTTTTCTTTAAATTTTAATTGAATCCCTATTCTCTCTGAGAGAGTGAATTGAAATGAATTTTTCTGACTTTATTCTGCTGCTGCTGTTGTTGTTGTTGTGTTAATCTATGTGGGCGTGTAATGGACAGATAGTGAGAGATACAAAGAATTGGGGATTCAGAGATAGAGTGACAGAGAGGGAGAGACAGGGAGAGGGAAAGACATAGAGAGAGGGGCAAGCATTTAGAGGGGGAGACAGGAATGGAGAGACAGAGCGGGAGGGGGAGATGGATGGAGAGACAGGTGGATAGACTGGGATGGAGAGAAAGAGAGGGTGAGACAGACAGGGGGACAAGCATGGAGAGGGAGAGACGGGGATTGAGAGACTGAGAGGGAGAGAAACGGAAGGAAATACAGAGGGAGAGACAGAAATGGAGAAGGGGGGAAGAGAAAGAGAGGAAAAGGCAGAAAGAGACAGAGAGGATGAGACACATAGAGAGGGAGACTGAGACGAAGACAGAGAAAGCGGAGAAGAAGAGAGAGAGACATAGAGACAGAGAGAGGCGCGGCAGGTTCACTTAGCCTTTACACGCACCCCTATATTCGGACCATTCCATGCAGACCATCATATAAAGACCGCCAATTTCACACGCAATCATATACAGTCGTCCATCACATGCATACCATCACATACAATCCATTATTCACAGACCATTATAAACAATCCATCGCATGCAGACCACCCAATACAGTCCATCGCATGAAGACCATCACATACGACCTTCGAATACGACCTTCACATGCATGTGAAAAGTAAAAGCTGTTGGACTCGAGTTTCGTCCAAATTCAAAATTATTAGAATATAGACTTTCTTCAACTAAATAAATTTCGGTTCATCCCCATTGGATGAATTAGTTTTAAGCACGTGTGAACTATTAGTAAGAAAAAACTCGTCATCCAGTTGGAACTGGTTTAGATTACATCAGCAAATTATCGCTTATTCTTTGCCTGAGTTATTTACGCTCACCTTTGGCACTTAAGAATATCAGCATTATCAGTGCCCAAAGTCAGGTCACTTTGACATTTAACACTTGATACAATTAAATTTAGAAATAGGGATAGGCAAATTTACTCTGCCACACACACACAGACACTGAAACTAGCAGACAATTACACATAAGCAAATTGACACAGAATCACACTCACAGACACACATGCAGATACTAAGAAGCACAGACACACACATAAAGAGAGACACACGCATTTGTTTACATGCAGAGTCACATACACGCACAGACAAATTAACAACGATGCACTAGCGACAGAAGCGGAGAGAGACACATCGACAGACCGAAACAGAGTCAAGAACACAAACAGTTATTTAGACATAGGTACACAGATACATCACACAGACACCATGAAATGCACACAGAGAAACATAATCACATTGACACATACATAGATACAGACATATACATACAAAGACACGTGCAGAGAGATTTCCATAAATAGACAGAGATACACTTTCACAAACACACACTTGCAGAGAGTTTTCCCATAAACAGACACAGAGAGAGATACCTCCAGACATACACACACACTCACACACATACAGTTGGAGATAATTACAAATTAATGCTCTCTTTCACATTTGCAAGCAATTGAGAAGGAAAGCGATTGCTGTGCCAAGAATAGACTGTAATTGGTGAGTATCATCTGTTAACACCGTACTGTGAAGACATGCCTAACTTGCCTGCAGCAGACACGGATTTCAATTGATTGACTGCTTGAATTGAAGGTTGGTTAAATTCTTGCTTGCTTGGTTCAACAATGAGCGCTTTGCTGGGAGGACAGCTGAATGTTGTGTGGAAGGATGTTAGGTGCCAAAGCCATTTTCTTGTTTAACTGGAAGAAAAATAAATGAACAGAAAAATGTAAAGCACGTCCTGTCTCGTGTCACCTGTATCGGCAACCTTGTTCTCTATTAGTACGATTTGGCCCTAATTCATAATGATGACTTTATTAATGGGTCATTATTTTCTTACAAACAGTTAATTAATATGTTGACCGATCTTTACTTTTCAAATTAATGGTTTAAATTTTAGTCTTAATTTCTAAATTATATAAATACCAACACAACTGTTGGAATATATTCCAGTTAAAGTTCGTTCGTTTTCAAATAAAGGAGAAGAATGAACGAACGAATATCCTTTTTTTCCAATGGATCAAATTGACATCCTGAATTTGAATTTCCATTAATAAATTTGCCACTATCATACTCTTTCATTAACAACAGCAATATGGTGACGGTCACGCTGCTGCTGTTGTTGATGGCGGTGGTAGTGGTGGTGTTGTTGATGACGATGATGAAGATGGGGTGAAGGTTGGTAGTCATGATGACGAAGACGACGATGATGCTGATAATAATGATGATTAAAACAAGCTATCAAAAGATTTTCAAGCAAATAAAATGTAAAAATTGAAGACATTTTTCTAAGTCAATATTTTAAAGTACATACACTGAATATAAGTAAAACACTCCATGTTAAGGCATACATACAAGAACACATCTTTTCTAACTGGTGATGACGTCATTTAACAAATAGCCGAGCGGTCCTTCAAATATTTTCTTTAAAGGTTCACAAAATACTTAGGTTTTGAAGTGCGTTTCTCAAAATACTAAGGTTTTGGTGTCACTCCACAAAATACTAATGTCTTGGTGACACTTTACGAAATACTAACATCGTGAAGTCACTTCACAAAATACTATGGTCTTGAAGTCACTTCACAAAATACTATGGTCTTGAAGTCACTTCACAAAATACTATGGTCTTGAAGTCACTGCACGAAATACTAACGTCTTGAAGTGAGAAATCTCAGATGTTTCTCGTTCTATGTTCGAGAGAGAAGTCTAAACAGGAGAAAGAGAGAGAGAGAGAAATCTAAACAGGAGAGAGAGAAGTATAAACAGGAGAAAGAGAGAGAGAGAAATCTAAACAGGAGAGAGAGAGAGAGAGAGAGAGAAGTATAAACAGGAGAAAGAGAGAGAGAGAGAAATCTAAACAGGTGAAAGAGAGAGAGAGAAGTATAAACAGGAGAAAGAGAGAGAGAGAAGTCTAAACAGGAGAAAGAGAGAGAAAAAGAGGCAAGTTTACTCCGCCACAGAACCCATGCCCTTAGTGATGCCCCTACTGCCCCATCACGTCCAGGGCCCCAGGGCCTATGACTAGTCAGGGCTTCTCAGGACCTATGACTAGCCAGGGCTTCCCCAGGGCCTATGACTAGCCAGTTTCCCCAGGGCCTATGACTAGCCAGGGCTTCCCCAGGGCCTATGACTAGCCACCCCAAGTAATGATCAGGAGGTCCACCTAAATACTCAAACTAATCAATTAAAATAAAATAAAATCATATAGTCATAAAAATGTAAACCAAAGAAAATCTCAAAACTTATAATTATTAGAAATAAAATAAATGTAATATGGTCCAATGCAAATACGAGAGAGACAAAGGTATGGAAATAGGCTTCAATGGCTACCAGCAAACATGGAAAATGAAAATCACTCATTTGGGCGGCATGATACAAAAGTAAAACAACAAGCAAAACAGTCGACTTACCTCCATTCACACCTACCATTCACACCTACCTATCAATCATGCTCCACTCCACTCCACATCTGAAACCTCCCTCCAGCGGTGCACCTTGCACCATGCGGCGAAATCGGCTCAGACCGAAAGCTGACATCATCCCAGTCAAAGATGGATAGTTCAGGTATGTTATATATTCAGTAATTCTAGTCAGATTTCAGTTCAGGAATGTTATATATTCAGTAGTTCTAGTCAGACCTCAGTTCAGGAATGTTATATATTCAACAGCTCTAATCTGGTCTCTTAGTAAGTTGTATATTCAGTATCTCTAGTCAGGTCTCAGTTTAACCATGTTATGTATTCAGTATATCTAATCAGGTCTCAGTATAACCATGTTATACATTCAGTATCTCTAGTCAGGTCTCAGTTTAACCATGCTATGTATTCAGTATATCTAGTCAGGTCTCAGAGCATTTGTGTTATATTCATTGGCGCTCGTCAGGTATCCGTGTATGTTATATATTCAGCAGGTCAAATCTGGTCTCGGAATATGTTATCTATTCAGAAGCTTTAGTGTGGCCTCAGTTTAAGTATGTTATGTGTTCAGTAGCTCTAGTCAGGTCTCAGTTAACTATGTTATACATTCAGAACTCTAGAGACAGGTCTCAGTTTAAGTATGTTATGTCTTCAGTAGCTCTAGTCAGGTCTCAGTTAACTATGTTATACATTCAGAACTCTAGAGACGGGTCTCAGTTTAAGTATATTATGTCTTCAGTAGCTCTAGTCAGGTCTCAGTTAACTATGTTATACATTCAGAACTCTAGAGTCAGGTCTCACTTTTCGTATGTTATGTATTCAGTAGCTCTAGTCAGCTCTCCGTTTAACTATGTTATACATTCAGAACTCTAGTAAGGTCTCATTTTAAATATATGTTCAGTAGCTCTAGTCAGGTCTCCGTTTAACTATGTTTTGTGTTAAGTAGCTCTAGTCAGTCTCAGTTGAACTATATTATGTGTTCAGTAGTTCTAGTCAGGTCTCAGTTTAACTATGTTATGTATTCAGTAGCCCTAGTCAGGTCTCAGTTTAACTATGTTATGTATTCGGTAGCTCTAATCAGGTCTCAGATCATGTTTCCCTGAGTCAAGAGAATTGTATACATTATTTGAATTGCTTTCACTGCTTGAATTTAATTTACAATTATTGAAGATCAACCTTCGGTGGCAAAAAAAATATATTTTGGGAAAATATCGAATGTAAGAATATTTACTGAAAAGAATACGTACTTTGCGCAATTAAAAAACGAACTGCCTGCAAGTGAAATGATAATAAGGCCACTATGAAAGTATCTCACAATTTATGTTTTTACAATAGCTCACTCAAACATTTCACTTACGTTTTTACAATAGCTCACTCAAACATTTCACAGTTACGTTTTAACAATAGCTCACTCAAACACCATTTCACAGTTACGTTTTTACAATAGCTCAATCAAACATCTAGCAAATACTTTTTACAAGAGAATCTCATAATGGTCTATAAGATGGACCTCCAGAAGTATTATTTTGATGTGACAAAATCGGACCCCCGTTGTCTGCAAGAAAATGATGATAACAAATGTTCTATAGGCAGTGGATCATGTCCATACGAAAACAGGAATCGCCAGAGATATCTAAATCACAGTCCTAGTCTGGTTCTAGTAGATCCGTCACGCGCTTCTGAAGACTTCAAGGTAGAGTCTATATTTAGCGAAGTATGGTTAGGGTTAGTTTGTTAGGGTTAGTTTGTTGTTAGGTTTAAGTACAACCTTAATGTCACACAATGCTACACATTGATTAAAGAAGACATTTCTTTTTACACCACCAGATTTTTTACCACGATGCGTTGATTTTAATGCTTTTGCTCCACCTGAAAGGTAATCTTTAAACAATGGCTATTTCAATTGAAAATAACAAAGTTGTATGCAAAACAAACATTTTATATTTAATAATAAATCGGACGTCTATCTTGAATAAGACATTAGACATTCTAACTACAAACTGTTAAATTAGATTCCGAAATATCCTAGAAGTCATCACTTCAGGGCCTAGGCCACACCCCTAACTCCCTTACCTTAAGAGTCTCCCGATCTCCCGATATGTGGAGAATCTGTCTTTTGGCCTGGTCAGTGCGCCTTTTGATCGGGGTCTTGAGACCAGTATCTTCACACACTTTCTTCCAAGGAGGGTTTTTCTTCTACTGTCAGCACAATTCGTTTTGAGTTCTGAGTTACACAATTTGATTTGAGTTCTGAGTTACACAATTCGATTTGAGTTCTGAGTTACACAATTCGATTTGAGTTCAGAGTTACACAATTCGTTTTGAGTTCTGAGTTACACAATTCGATTTGAGTTCTGAGTTACATCATGAGAGTTGTCAATTTCATCATTAGATTTGGGAAAATGACGTCATTCTGTTTCTCTCTCTCTCTCCGTCAGAAATCACACTCCTGTCGGGAGAGAAATCACGCGGTAATTCGTAAATATTGACAGAGGATATTTCTGAAACGTGAAGAGAGTTGCCTTTCCCTGTCACAAGCTTGCCGCTGTTTTAATTTGTTGGGTTTTAGTGTTGTTTTTTTGGAAGATTCCAAACTTTCCGTATTGCTTTTGTTTAGTTTCTTTCTTAACTTTAGCGACTAAAGCGGCTCTTTTTGTGTTATTAATTCTTTGTTCTCCTGTTTCCCTCTTCCCTTACAATTTCTCTGAATGCTTAATTCGATACAATATTCAATTTGGCGCTCCAACGAAAAAAAACAACATAGCAATCATAGGTCGGGGCGCCCCAAAATCCTTCTTCGTGTTCACGTTATGTATACGAAAATTTCTACAGTCGACTACGTTATTACACACACACACACACACACACACACACACACACACACACACACACACACACACACACACGCACGCACGCACGCACACACACACGCACACACGCACGCACACACACACGCACGCACACACACACACACTGTTCATTGTCACCATGTCTTATTACACTCTCTCTCTCTCTCTCTCTCTCTCTCTCTCACACACACACACACACACACACACACATACATTCACACACACAAACGCACACGGTTCATGCCACACATCCAGTGACAGTCACACACAATGCGTAATGTTGTCAATAACCTCTTAGAACAATCACACACACAATGTGTAATGTTGTCAATAACCTCTTAGAACAATCACACACAATGCGTAATTTTGTCAATAACCTCTTAGAACAATCACACACAATGTGTAATGCCGTCAATAACCTCTTAGAACAATCACACACTGGTCAATATTGAAATTCCCTTTTCCACACGGATGTCAAAACTCAGCTACTTCTAAACAACAAAATAAAATTCAAAATGGCTTCTAGAATATTCTTCTTGCATTTCACCCTCTAGCTTTTAAAATTTCACAAGCTTGTAGCTACGGGTGTACACTTATAGCAGTGTGACGTCAAATCACACTTTCTTTGATACAGACAAGGTGGGGTGTGTCCGTCAAATCACAGTTTCTTTGTACAGACAAGGTGGAGTGTGTCCGTCAAATTACACTTTCTTTGGTACAGACAAGGTGATGTGTGTCCGTCAAATCACACTTTCTTTTATCCCTCCATTAAGCAAAACTTATCAGATCTTCTTATTACTTAATTTAATTACCTCAATTGAATTGTCTCTACAGCCCTAAATTTAGTACTTAAAACTTCTCTCTATAGCCATGGACAAAGCTGTACAGAATGCACTACATTGTCTATGTAGAGCTCTATACCAGCAAAGCACACTTGTGTACAGGTCTCTACCAGCAAAATACACTACATTATCTGTGTACAGCTCTCTACCAGCAAAATACACTACATTACCTGTGTACAGCTCTCTACCAGCAAAACACACTACAATGTTTTGTGTACAGGTCTCTATCAGCAAAGTACTCTATATTATCTATGTACAGTTCTATATCAGCAAAATATGCTACATTTTATACGTCTATACCAGCAAAGTACATTACAATATATGTTTACAGCACTATACCAACATAATACATAATTTATGTATACAGCTCTAGACCAGCAAAATACAATAGATTGTTTGCACTAGATCAACAAAATAAACCTCATTGTATGTGTACAACAAAATAAACTTCATTGTTTGTGTACAGCAAAATAAACCTCATTGTTTGGGTACAGCAAAATAAACCTCATTGTATGTGTACAGCAAAATAAACCTCATTGTTTGTGTACAGCAAAATAAATCTCATTGTTTGTGTACAGCAAAATAAACCTCATTGTTTGTGTACAGCAAAATAAACCTCATTGTTTGTGTACAGCACAATACACTACATTGTTTAAATGTATCTTTCTGACTTATAGCCATATCTTGTATATGTTGTTGAATATATCTTTCTGACTTATAGCCATATCTTGTATTCTAGTGGTTAAATGTATCTTTCTGACTTATAACCATATCTTGTATTCTAGTGGTTAAATGTGACTTTGCTGATTTCTATGTATACCTGTTAGTGATGCAGTTTAATATGTATATATGATGTACATCTTCTACAATACTTAAAGTGGCTGTTAAATGTGTCGTTTTGACTTCTCTTTACAACACTTAAAATTGCTGTTCAATGTGTCTTTATAACTTCTCTTTACACGTCATGACAATAAATTTTAATTCGTTGCCAAGGACTGAACAAACATGACACACGCCGGCTACTCCATTAGATCATTATCCCCACATTCATGGGGACAGGTCATTGATTTTCTGACAAAGAAGTTATATTTCTTATCTCACCTTTACAACATTCCTTCGCATTTCTTACAATCCTATTTGCAACTCTTCCAGACGGCAATAACACTTCAAATGTCAAAGGTCATTACTCTTCCAGTCGACTACAGACGTTGTCAATGTAAAACAAACAAAACCAACACAACCACTAATAATAACAAATACACTCAAAAAGGAAAAATAACAAAGACATTTTATTTTTCTTGCTTTTAGGCAATGGCTAATCTTCAATCCAAAATTTGATAATTTAATTAAATTTCATTCCATCTGAATCTATTTTCAAGCTGTAACTTTCGATTCATATTACCTCTATATCCACCAGTAGTCCTGTAATGAGCAAGAGACTAAAGTCATCTGAGCTGATAATAATGGAAAAATCTTTTCTATTGACTCTGGGCTTGTATCAGATTACGTTTGCGTCATAATTCACTTGTCAGACCTGTTTATCTCTAGTCTTACTCTTGATTTAGATTTCTTTGTGAAAAAGCTTTTAGCTTTTATAATTCTTAAAACCAACACCCATTTATTACATATAACTAGCATATCCACAATACTTGACTAGTATATAACAAAAAAAAAACCCACTTATCACACTTCTAGCCTGTCTACAATAGCTTGACTAGTACATAACACCAAAATCCACTTATCACATTTAACTAGCCTTTCCATTGTTGGTCGCCCTTTAATTGATCGACAATACGAACAACAAACAATTGAGGTCAACCACTTCCGGTAGCTGGTTCAAGCCCCCAGAGGAAGGAATTCCTCACATATAATAGACGAGGAGGGGTACAATGACAACAATTAATAAATTTTACATGAAGTGAAGATGATAAAAAAATGATGCAAGACAGGTGAAAATTAATAAATATTTATATAAAAGAAAGCAAACAATGAAAGAAAGGAAACAACAATCAATTACAAATTTAACCAATTACAATTCCACAACATCTAATCAGAGAAACTTTAGCCATCCCTAGATATTTAGTGTTTCCCTAGATATTTGGCCATCCCTAGATATTTAGTGTTCCCTAGATATTTGGCCATCCCTAGATATTTAGTGTTCCCTAGATATTTGGCCTTCCCTAGATATTTAGTGTTCCCTAGATATTTGGTGTTCCCTAGATATTTAGCCATCCCTAGATATTTAGTGTCCCCTAGATATTTGGCCATCCCTAGATATTTAGTGTTCCCTTGAAAAAAGTCTAAAAAGTTAATAAATTCTCTTCCTCAGTTAATTTTCCTGTTTACTATTTCTAAAATTTTTCTCAGGTACTTCCCCTGTTCACTATTTCTAAAATATTTTCACACAGTTTCTAAACAGTTTTCACACTCCTGAGCAATGTAACTATCCCACTTAATCATACTGGAGGAGTCTCGGGTTACAGTGGTGTTCTTTGTACTTCTGACTTGTCAATTAGGGACCACGCCCACTGATTCTCAAGTAAACATAATGCGGTGTCCATACACACTAACAGGTCAATGCACCAATGTGCTAAAAAGGCCAACAACCAACAGAATGTGATGCAATATGATAGACAGAATAAACAAATAGATGAATGGATCCTGAAATTAATAATATGCAGTAATCAGAGACTACTATATGCAAGCTATAAAGTGTTCTTGTGTAATGGCTACATCTATTTTTCTTAGGATAATTTCACTAAGCTGAAATAAACGTGGGTTGATTATACATACCAAATTATCTTGCTTACACTTTACACAATATATTAATCATAACATTTCATAAAGCCCAACTCATACCTTTTTCACTCAATGAAGCGAAAAGGACCAAATCGTCATTTGTAAAAGTTCGTGGATTTTCCAACAGAATCACATTTGCTCTTTTTTCAATGAAGCTTTTCTTTGGTTATACATGCTATACAGGTCTCTTTTTTCAATGAAGACTTTCTTAGGCTATACATTCATACGGATCTCTTTTTTCAATGAAGTTTTTCTTAGGCTATACATTCATACATATCTCAATCTATTTCTACACTCAGACCAGGATTCCCGTTATGCATCAAGATGTATCCTGACAATGAGAAATGCACCTGTCATTAATTCATCTGCTCTATTTAAAGACTGACCACCATACTTCCTAGTTGTTCTCTCATTGAAGTACTCAGTCGTCAGAGATACCCCCACCCCTACACTTTCATTCATGTATACTTATGGTCCAGGCTACCTTTCTACCCCACCCCTACACTTTCATTCAGGTATACTTATGGTCGAGGCTACCTTTCTACACCTATGCGTGTTTACTACAACTGGCCGGATAGATTTCCGACTGCACTTTCGATTTGACATGATTCGTGGCCAAGGTTGGATTACTGGAGATATAAAGAATACATTTACTTTAACTAACCCTCTCCTCTGTGATCTAGCTAAACATCCAATTCGATTACTGGCGATGTAATTAGCCAAGTCAAATGTGTGGATTGATTACTGGTGACGCAAATAGCCACATCAAACGTGTGTGCTTATACCAGACTTACTGGTACATTTGTATTTAGATTTTATTTTTTCCCATATTTCTTTTTAATATTTATTGATGTGAGTCCAGGCAAGATTTTATTTTTCAAAATATTTCGTTTTAATATTTATTGATGTGAGTCCAGGCAAGATTTTATTTTTCCAAATATTTCTTTTTAATATTTATTATGTGAGTCCAGGCAAGATTTTATTTTTCCAAATATTTCTTTTTAATATTTATTATGTGAGTCCAGGCACGATTTTATTTCCCCGCATATTCCTTTTTATTATTTATTGATGCGAGTCTGGTACGATTTATGCCTTCGACTGACATCTACAATAGCGTGTCTAGTATATAATGCCAAAATCCACTTATCACATTTAGCAAGCATATCCACAATAGCGTGTCTAGGATATAATACCAAAATCCACTTATCACATTTAACAAGCATATCCACAATAGCTTGTCTAGTATATAATACCAAAATCCACTTATCAATTTAACAAACATCCACAATAGCTTATCTAGTACATAACGCCGAAACCTACTTATCACATTAACTAATATATTCACAGTATCATGGCTAGATATAATACCAAAGCCCACTTATCACATTTAATTAACATATCCACAACCACAGCTTAAAGTCAGATTCATTTGTTGGCTAACTGATTGATGACTGGCTGATTTGAGTTTCACGTTCATTACCAAAGTTAGCTAGTTCACTAAGGGTATGTACATACAACGTTTAACCTGTTTACCCACTTATTATAATCACTACCTAACCTCTTTACCCACTTATTATAATAACAACCTAACCTCTTTACCCACTTATTATAATCACTACATAACCTCTTTACCCACTTATTATAATCACTACCTAACCTCTTTACCCACTTATTATAATCACTACCTAACATCTTTACCCACTTATTATAATCACTACTTAACCTCTTTACCCACTTATTATAATCACTACTTAACCTCTTTACCTACATTTCGTAATCTCTATTTAACTCCAGTACTCACTTATCACAATCTCTCCTTAGCTCCAATACTCTCTTATCACAATCCCTACTTAGCTCTAATAATCATTTTTCATAATCCCTACTTAGCTCAAATACTCACTTATCACAATCCCTACTTAGCTCAAATACTCACTTATCAATTCCCTACTTAGCTCCAATACTCATCACATTCCCTACTTAGCTCCAATACTCAATTATCACAATCCCTACTTAGCTCCAATACTCACTTATCATAATCCTTACTTAGCTCCAATACTCACTTATCATAATCCCTGCACAACTCTAGTATCTACTATTATAACTGCTTAACCCCAATACTACGTATAATCCCTGCTTAATCCCCAAAACCAAGTATACACAATCCCCAGTTAATACTAGTATCCATTTATGAAATTATCATTTTACCAATCCCATTTATCATCAATTCCCGATTACCATCAGTCCCACTTATCGTGAGTCCAGCTTTCTACTAATCCTCATATAATCTTTATATGTCATCCATTCACAAGTATATTTCCGTTTCCCCTCATTTTCCCCTCATTATTTTCTTCAATTCCCTTTCACTCACTGTTCAGTTCACCTATTACACAATTCCAACTTCCCTTAAACTCCACGTTCATTTACCAATGTCACACTTCCCAAATAATCTTTATTTACCACAATTTCCCTCTTGCTTACTACAAATTATATGTAATCCACAATTTTCACATTGGTGTAAATTGACAGATGTTGAATAGAGTGGTGTAAATTGACAGATTTTGAATAGAGTGGTGTAAATTGATAGATATTGAATAGAGTGGTGTAAACATACTGACGTTGAATGATGTAAGGAGACACGTTCAATAGAGTGGTGTAAACGGGCAGGCGTTGAATAAAGTGGTTTAAACAGATAGGCGGTGAATGGAGTGGTGTAAACAGACTGATATTGAATAGAGTGATGTAAACAGACAGACGGTGAATGGAGTGGTGTAAACAGACTAACATTGAATAGAGTGATGTAAACAGACAGGCGGTGAATGGAGTGGTGTAAACAGACTGACATTGAATAGAGTGATGTAAACAGACAGGCGGTGAATGGAGTGGTGTAAACAGTCATGTGGTAAATGGAGTGGTGTAAACAGAGTTGGTCCTGGTGTAAACGGACAGGCGGTAAATGGAGTGAAATGAACATGAATAGTTTCCCCTATAGTGATCTGAACATCTGTGTTATCTGCTTGTAGGCTGTAAAATATTAGACCAGAGAGAAGAGATTGGTAGCAGCGTAATATATTCTGACGACACTAACAAACACGTAATCAACACTAACAAACACGTAATCAACACTAACAAACACGTAATCAACACTAACAAACACGTAAACAACACTAACAAATACGTAATCAACACTAACAAACATGAGTACTTATGACTTTCAATGTTCAGTGTAATTATGACGTCATTATTTTGAATGTGTTACATCATTTTACATATAATTAATCATCATTATATTAGTATTTCTATTTTTCATTACTTGTTATTACACACACATATTAAGGTGCAATGCTTACCAAAATTAGACGCTTGCTTCTGAATATATACATGTTTATCAAAAATACTTGCTAGACAATCTAAATTTAACTGGTAAGTGACTGCATTAACAAATTAATTTGCTCGGTGAAACTTTTGATGTGTGAAAACGTGCAGACAGGCGTGAACAGCTAAGACAAAATGGCGACCAAAAACTGATTATGCATGAATATGCACTTATTGAGTGCGCGATAAATATGAAATCGTTTGAAAATGATATTTTTATCATATTTTTTTCCTATTGTCTCTGTAAGTGGTCAATAATATTAATCTAATGAAAGCAACATTTCCGTTTTAACAGTTTCCAAGTTTCTTTAGGTTGCACTTGTCAATCGAGCTTTGACCTAAGAAAATGGATGTACAAAAAAGAAATGGTTGCCAAACTTTTAAAAGAAATAATTACTTTTTAACATAATACAATTTTTAATCGATGTCATATTTTGTATATAATGTTACACAACTACATCAAACATTTCTGCATGATTCGTTTTGGATGGCACTTCTATCTTAACTGATAGCTTTTGTTCGCACATGATCGCACAGTTTGTCCAACCAAGAAAGTTCTATTTGGGAAGAGTTCCGCCTACACCTACTCACCAAAACCTAGTAAATCGTAAACATATTACGGTAAAGGAATTTCGATAAATAGAACGCGAAAGTTTTTACTTTTACAGATAATTCAAATTGACTTATAAAGTTAACATATAATATGGAAGTCTTTGCGAATTTACCAATACTGAAAAACGTGCGTGAATAATAGGTGCGCCGGTTAACATTCAATTCAGCAATAAAAGACGACACAAAGAATTCAATGACTCGTAGAATGCACCGAAATTAAAAATTTAAAAAAACCTGATAAAACAGTAGGGCCTACTGTACATACCATTGCAGCATTTTTGTATGTAATTATTTGTAATTTATCAAGTCGTTCCTTTTGACAAAAGAACTTGCAGACGACATTAATTTGGGGTTGACATTCCTATTACCCGAACGGAATGGAAAGATGAATGGGTCAGAGGTTACTTCTGCCGTACACAGTTCATGAATCGTGATTATTTTATCAGTCGATACAGCAGTGAGTCTGTTTTAGATTATAGATTTTAGATTATATTCTTTCCTTAGTTCTTGCCAGGGTTCACTTGATCCCCTTATATATTCTTGCTCTATCTTTCTTTTAATGTTTCTGTCACTTTCTTTGATTTTGGTTGGGTTTTTTGCCGACTCAGTGACAAGACTATTTCGCACAGCAAGCTTTCTTTGTTTCATAACTTTTGTCGTCAGTATTATAAATAGCTTCAGCCTCTTCCTGAGTTTGCAATGGCATAGTTTCGAAATTAATTTAATAATTTTGTACGCATATTATTAACAAAGGAACTGTGCGAGTCCTAGCCGTACACTTTGCTTCACATCTCAGAAAGTTATCATTATTTTATGGGCAAGAGGTGGTTCAGTCATCAACTTGCTATTGTAAGGGGCGCTTTCGGCTTCCAATAACAGTAATAGTTACAATGGAATGGAGAGGGAAAGATTTTACTGTTTCTTTAATAACAGTAATAGTTGCAAGTGAATGAAGAAGGAAAGATGTGATAAGTCTGATTCTTTTAATAGCAGTAACAGTTACAACTGAATGGAGAAGGAAAGATGTGTAACTCTGTTTCTTTTAATAAGAGTAATAGTTACAACTGAATGGAGAAGGAAAGATATGCTACTCTGTTTCTGCCTGGCCGTTGAATACATTGGCGATGAGGGTACAACTTTCCTCATAAAAAGACTGGCGTTAAGAATCACACAATGAAAAATAAGTCAGCGGAAGTCTAATTAAGGCAAGCTAATACTCTGTTCAATTCATGTGTTGACTTAGCACGTTCTTGTAGTAGAGAAAGTACCTATCGGCCAATGATAACTCTCTTTACTGGAAGAACACAAACAGCTACATAGTGTTTCAAACACATTTCTTTCTTTTGAAAAATTCTTGTGGTGCTATTGAGAAAGGAAATTTTTTTTTTTTTACAAAACCAGATATTCGGTAAAGATCAAAGAGTAAAGAATGCAAGTCATAAAAAAGTTCAGCTAGTTTAAGTGATTTAATTATATTTAGGATAATAGAGAGAAGAAAACTAAATAAAATGAACACCTATTACACAACTTCATTTGGCCTTACTTCACCCCCTCTCTGTACGCGAAGTCGATGGTTCAAATAGGAACACAAATTAAATCGTGTTTTTGCGAATGTGTTGGCTAACCATTAAAGGGCCATTGCTTAACCATTTTTTAATCAAGGGAAGTAAGTCACTCTTCAACACGCTTGCGCGCGTATCATCCCTCACTCCCCCCATCCCCACAAATGATCAAGTTCGTAGCAGCGATATTCGATTTTTCACGTAATTCAATTATTATTTCAATTCTTGTATCTTCAGTTTCAAGAAGCAGGTAAAATTTGGCGCGCAGATTACTCAGTTAAACAAAGACTAAAACTTACAACAGAATATTTTTCTAAATCAATATTTTTAAAACATACACTTCTTTTCGGTCACTGCAGTGACAAATAAAAATTTATTTTTTATGCTGCACTTAAAAGTTGACAGTATTTCATTGACCCAGATGTAGTCAGACTTGGTATGGAAAATGCAAGTGAGTGAGTTAATTTGATTTCAGGGCGTTAAATTCAAGTGTAAACACTATTTACAAGTCAAGCAAGTATTCACTTAATCTCATTAACTATTTTCTTGGTCTAAGTACATATTCCTGCTACTGAAACGAATATAGTGCCTTGCGCGATATGTCTGTGAATAAAGTGAAGTAGTTTAGAAAGAAAATTAAGTCATTTAAGAAAATGTAAAGTCATCTAGGGAAAAGGCGAATTCTTTTAGGAAATAATCAATAAGAGAAAAGGCAGATTTTTTAATTATCTTTGTTTGAACACTTAATAGTTGTTCCGTTTTGCTTAATGGCATATCTTAACTTTATTGAGTCACCAGCGTTTATTTTGTGCACCAAATCTGGCCCAGTATGAATCAATATTTTCTACTCTGAAATGCAGTGACCTATAAAAGTGCATAATTTGAAAAAAAATATTTTAAAAAAAAAGTAGTCGTGAAAAATTGCAGCAGCAATAGGGGCGGCAGTAGTGCTCGTGCCGTAGTGGTGATTAAACGTTCACCACAGTCTGGATAGTTCACCAGTAGTCAGTGATAACACCAATGTGATGACTAAATTCGTTGTCAAGTGACATCAGGTCAAACTTGGTGATAGTGGTAGCAGTAACAAAGGTGGTAGTAGTTAATGTAGAGCAATGATAAACGTTGTTGTTGTGATATTGGTGTGTACGCATAAAATGGATTGTGTAGTGGTGGTGGAGAAGGCATGCGACAATTTACAATTGGTGTAGTACTGTAGAGACAGCAGTAATAATGTGATGCAGATAATGCATATAGAGACGAAAGTTGTAGAGTAGTGATGGTGCTATTGTTGTAGAGATGGAGGTTGCTGACATAGTAGTGCTTAGTGATTGTGGTAGTACTGTAGAGATGGAGGTTGCTGACATAGTAGTGCTTAGTGATTGTGGTAATACTGTAGAGATGGAGAGTAGTAGACAAATAATTTGTAGTGATGGTGGTAGTAGAGTAGAGACGGAGGTTGCTGACATAGTAGTGCTTAGTGATGGTGGTAGTACTGAGATGGAGAGTAGTAGACAAATAATTTGTAATGATGGTGGTAGAGATGGAGGTTTATATATATATGTATAGTAGTGTGTAGTGGTAGTGGTAGTCTTGTAGAGATGGGAGATAATAGACAAATAATGTGTAGTAATGATAATATTGCTGTAGAGATGGAGGTCACAAATGTGGTAGTGTGTAGTGATAGTGATAGTAATACTGTACAGATGGTGGCCGTAGACATAGTTGTAGTATTGTTGAAATGGAGGTCGTAGGCATAGAAGTATGTAAAGATGATAGTAATATTGTAAAAAAGGAGGTTGAAGATATAGTAGTGTGTAGTGGTGGTAGTAGTATAGTAGAGATGTGGTATAGGACATAGTAGTGTTTAGTGAAGGTGGTAGTATTGTTGAGATGTTGGTATTAGACATTAGTAGTCCAGTGATGGTGGTAGTACAGTAGAGATAGAAAGTTACTTGGGTAATGTAGTGATGATACGTGGTAATGTAGAGATGGAAATAGTAATTTGTATAATGTTGTGATGATAATTAGACAGTACATTTCTCTACAGCAGGTAAACGTTTTAACCTCTGCCCATTGGCTGTCTCGTTCTCGTAAATCATAACTATTGGATAATAAAAACTACTCACTGGTTTGCATCACTTCAGCAATTTCTAGCACATTTTCGAGTCAGGCTGCTTACTTCCAAATCTGACACTTGCAAAAATACTGTCATAAGGAGTGCCCAAGGTCGGGTTACTCTGACAATATAATAATTTAAATTTTAAAATAGTGATAGGCAAATTTACTCCCACACACTATCACTTAAGTTTGTTGCATGTGTCATGCAGATTTAAGTACCTAGGTATCGCTCAGGTCTGTTGAATGTGTCATGCAAATTTAAGTACCTAGGTATCGCTCAGGTCTATTGAATGTGTCATGCATATTTAAGTACCTAGGTATCGCTCAGGTCTATTGAATGTGTCATGCAGATTTAAGTACCTAGGTATCGCTCAGGTCTATTGAATGTGTCATGCAGATTTAAGTACCTAGGTATCGCTCAGGTCTATTGCATGTGTCATGCAGATTTAAGTACCTAGGTATCGCTCAGGTCTATTGAATGTGTCATGCAGAGGTTAAGTACCTAGTTATCACTCACGTTTTTGCATGTACTTAGGTATCTCTCAGGTCTGTTGAGTGTGTCATGCAGTGGAAGTACCTAGGTATCACTGAAGTCTCTTGCAGGTACTTAGGTATCTCTCTCAGGTCTATTGAATGTGCCATGCAGCAACCTACATATTACTCAAGCCTCTTGTATGTGTCATGCATATGTTTAACAGTACGTAATTGGGCATTATGTGTCTCAAGCCTTGTGTATGTGTAAAGATTTAAGTATATTGAATCTAGTCCTCTATCATTACATACAGTGTATCTCAGTCTTTCCCAGAAGTAAAGCCCAAGGTAGAGTAATGTTCACTTGAAAGAAACCTGCTTCAGTTCTTTCCCCTGCTCTCTTATTGTATGAAAAATGTCAATTCAAAGCAATCTGTCAACTAAGCTTCTTAACCTATTTTAGGACTTACAAATGAAAATTTATTTTAATTCTAGTATTTATTTCTAATGATTAAATTATCATGATGAGATTTTTATCCCTAGTTTATTTGCTTACTATTTAGACATTATGACCTATTAAAATATTACTTTTAATGGTTCTTATCCCTATAATTTATTTGCTTATTATGTAAACATCTTGTGACACCTCTAGGAACCCTTCACTTGTTATTGTTTTACTTATTAATTAACAACACATAACTAATTACAAATGATAGAGAATCTTAATTTATAGTTATTGATAATTCTCCCACAAGACCAATATGTCTCTCACTTGGCAGATTAAGGGTGTCGTAAAACGCTATTCTTTACACAATAAGATAGTCGTTTTCCTGCGTTGTGTTTCTGCAGATGGAACCTTCTTACTAAAGGAGTAATAAAAATCAGTCGTTTATTTATATTTAATGAATCCACCCATCCATATTTAATGAATTACACAACTGTTCCAGAATCTTCAATGGGTTCACAAAGCTCACCAAGGAGAATTATCCAGATATTCTTAAGTGCTATCAAAGCACATCGTGAGGAGAGTTCCAGGACAGTGCACACCATGAAGGATGTTCAAAATAATCTTTGTAAAATTCTCAAGATCAAACTCAAGCCTCAGTTTCTGCCATATTGGCTCTCGAACCTAATTCACTGGAAGCAACTTACAGCAACATTTTTACTGATACATTCAACGACCACATTGGATACACACACCAATGTGGTCTGGTAGAGTATACTAGTGACCTTACGATCAATCATTTGCAAGCGATCTTGGATATCAACGGTTCTGTATAGAAAACTGATCAATTTTTTTTTCTTTCAAATAGACAGATTTCTTATGTGAATAATTGCTTGGACTCTGATTTATGACTCGACTAAGTAGGGCTTCATTATTTGGCCATTACCTAGTAGTCTCCCTTATTGATACAGAGTTGCTGTTTTTCGGAACTAAAGAGTTAATGATTGCATCGTGCAAGCAAATTCGAGATCGCTATTTCTCACGATATAGGCCTACAAGTAAAAATCCATGATGAAAGGTAGGTCTAATTTAAAATTTAATTTTTTTATTTTTTTTTTACACAAGTACATTAATTTGACCGCTTTGGCGCTTTATCAAATGCATAATGATAATGGCCCCAGACTTTGTAAAACCGTATTATTTAATTTATACTATAAATTATAATTCTCCGTCATCCTGTTGAGGTCAAGCGAAACGTTAATTAGATATAAATTATAATAATAATACTGTGACACAGTATATATTCTGTTTGACACAAATATACTATTTCTTATAGACATTTAAACTGTTCGATTAAAATTTGTTTACATTTTGTCATAAATAAATAATTGCAAACATGTTATTGTTAAGTGTCTTAACTCAGTTACTGGTAACACTACTGATATATATTTTACACCTAATACTTGTAATACTCATAGTAATACTGCGAAAACATAGGTTCTTGACCTGCCAGATAATGAGGTATATTTGTATTTATGTTTTTGCATTGCAAATTTTGATGACATTTATAGGGTCAAAAATATCATATTTCAGTTTAGATAGGCAATTTATACTATATTATAGTGACTATAGTATAGGCCTATACTCTATAGTATAAGGCTATAGTATAAAATTTTTAGGATAATGGGTAATGAAGTAAGGCCCTATGCATTTCTATTTCCAGCAGTCAGGTCTACTTTTCAGTTTTCACAAGTTACTTAAGTTATTTACACTGACAACAAAATAGTTAAAATAAACTATCTTCTAGTAGATCTTATATTTTTATTCAAATCTTTTTGTTTCTTTTCTTTTCCTATTCTTCAGCATTTCATTTTTTACAACTGCCATGTTTGACATTCATCAGACAGCGAACGATGAGTACCACTGTTGACAAAATGCTGCTCAGCAATTTGCGCAAGAAAACAGGTTTTTCTTTTATCAACTGCAGGAATGCTCTGGAAAAATTTCAGAATGATGTAAAACAAGTATGTGATAGAATTAAAATGAATAAATTTACTTTCAATAGTTTGTTATTCTGATATTGATAATATTTGTATTACAGATACTTATACAGTTATAGAGATTATTTATCATCATAATCATATACCATATTATTGGTTTGTTTTCCATGGATATAATATTATAAATGGTGTCAAAATATCAGTATAAAAAGTATTGTTAGAGTTCCTAATTGTTTTTATTTTTTTTAAAAAAATTTGAGGGGGGAGATTGCCATAGTTGAAATCATTATTATTTTAATATTCTATATTGTTTCAAAATTAAAAGCAAGTATAATTCGTATAATTCTAAAAAGATTTTCAAAATAAGTATTATGGGGGACATTTTTAAGTATTTATTTTATTTTATTTTATTTTATTCAAAAATAAATAAAATAAATGTATTCAAAAATAAATAAAAAGTTTTCTTACCTTTTCTTGTGTTCATCTTCATCAATACTTCAGACGTTTTCAGTTGTTTTCTGGAATAGAATAAAGTCCTAAAAATCTTTCTTGTTGTATGAAATATAAGAAAGTTCTTCACTGTTTCTTTTAAAACTTTTGAACAGAACGAAAGTGTCACATGAAATTGATGAAATCCATGCATGCTTTGATGACGAGCGGTTTTTTGTTGTTGTTTATTTTTTATGACAACCAGGGTTTTTTTATTATCACATGGTCACATCCAAAATTTCAGTAAGGGCTGGTTGAATTTCATCGAGATTTAATTCTAATCAATTACACAATAAAGTTTGTTAGTTAGGATCCACCAAACAAATCAAAATTGGCATAAAAACTTGTCATGCCTGATAAAAATCTTGGTTCAAAATGGCTGCTCAACAGATGGGGTAGACCCAGTTTTCGTGCTTTTTCACCCTCTTGACCTTTCTAATAAGAGTTATCCAAGGGTAAAATTTAGAGCAGATTGGCTGCGGAAGCCAAACACATCTTTCCTTTTTTTTTTTGATTGGTTATTGTTTTAATGAATGGTTTCACTTTACATGCATGTCTGTACATGCGTGGACGCGTTGCGTCATAGGCGCACACACTTCCGGTTGAGACATACATTGTCTCTAAGACAGCGATCAGGTTAGTGAACGTTCCCATTAAAATTAGTTATTCACATAGATCTCCTGATATATTTTTGACATTTCTTTCCCATGTCAAAACACATCTTCAGTACTTGTACAGCAGTATATTTAGTTTTTATATGTATTTAAGTAGTTTTTATAAAGACTGTGTGTATTGTATGTGTAATTATTTTAAAGTACTTATGTATAACTTGCCTGTTTTTAAGTCTATTATTATTATTATTATATTATATCGTCTATTTTTAAGTTTAAAATTCTGTATTACTTGAAGTAATTAAATTCAATGTATGCTGCTTTGATGACAGTGGTAATAAATTGGTATGTGCATATTTTGTAAATAGGCTGAAAGCTGGCTGCTTGAGGAAGCACAGAAAGAGGGTTGGGTTAAAGCTACTAAACTTCAGAGCCGAAGCATGTCACAAGGTCTTATTGCGGTTTTATCCAACAACCTTGCAGCAACAATGATTGAGGTATGATTTTACTTTTTTTTTTTAATTCCAAATTTCCAATGCTGAACTGTTTCATCCAAAGTCAACGTTGTAGATTGCCATTATTTTGAAAATGTCACATGCGCACTAATACCTGTAGAATACAAAGGATGTAATTTGCCTTTAGTTATATTTTTAAGAGCCACATGAACATTAACCACTTGAGATTATAAAGGATGTAATTTGCATTTAGTTATTTTTCTAAATGTTACTTGCACATTAACCTCTTGGGTTACAAAGGATGTAATTTACCTTTAGTTATTTTTCTAAATGTCAAACAGTAATGTCTCACAGTAGATGAAGGATGTTTGCAAAATAGACTGACATCTTGCATATCCACAATATTTCATGGAATCATAACATCCCGGTAACATATTAATATTTTTTAATTTGTTCCAGTTGTTGTAAACAAATTAACATTTCATCTATCAAACAAATTTTGGATTGGAATATATCAATGCGACCAAAACAAATTTTAAAGTTATATCTTTTTGTTTTATTCTTGCAAACGAAATTTCTGAAACAGACCAGAAAATCAGTTTATTTTAAAATTTATTTCTATTTTAAACAAATTTGACTATATAATTTTCACTCTTCATATTGCTAACTATAGATAAGATTTCTCCAAGGTTGAGTTCTACAAATGAGTTAGATAGAAATTATTTATCAGAAAGATAAGGATGTACTCTATTTATAATTTTTATGAATAAATTGAAAAGAGAAGAATAAAGATTATTTGGCTTTTTGATAAATAAAACAAGAAAATTATTTTTAAAATGCAAATGAAAAGTTGACAGAAAATCAACTTTAATACTGACATCTGTTTCTTAATTGACAGAGTTGGGGAGAGGTTCACTGGGTATATCAGCATGGAGGGGAGATAATTTAGAAACTTTCTCAGTCTGGCAAATGAAAATTAAAGACACTACAAAATGATCACAGATGTGTATTCATCATAACAACTGCTACATTTATAGTCACATAATAGTGACAGTGACTTACAGCGAACCTCTCCTATACTGCTGGAAACAGAGCAACTAAAGAATTATATGTTCATACATTCATAATTGGAATATATTCCACAAATCACACCAGAAAGCATCACCTTTTATATTCAGTATAATGTTTACTGAAGACTTATACCATCAAGAAAAACAACAAAGTAAACTTTTTTGAAAATTTATTTTAAAGGCCTTTTGTCACAATAGAGAATAACCAGATTCAAAAAATATTATAATTTGAATCCACGAAACATGTTATGAACAGTTTGATTTGTCTTTAGATTTTCAGACTAAAGGTCTGTGTTTTCTCAGTTCTCATTTAATTTTAATTTTTTTAATTTCAGGTTAACTGTGAAACTGATTTTGTGGCTAAAAACAAAAAGTTTATTGACTTAACCATCCAACTGGTCCAAGAATGTCATCAGTCCTTTCTCCAGCAGCCTTCATCTATGGTCAGTACAGATTTGCTGTGTAAAAATTGCTCCATGCTATGAATTATTCTATAATACTACAGTGACCTTTATTAATCACTTCCATAGGTAGTCATTGCAGTCAACTGTCAGAAAAGTAATTTTTATAATATACAGCATAACAACTATTTCTATAGTCAGTACCATTATGTAGCACAACAACTATCCCTATAGTTAGTATCAGTATGTAGCACAAATATCTCTGTCACATCGGGCAAGCTAATGTAGGGGTGAAGTCGGGTTTGGCTTGTTCCGGTGTATCTCCAAGAAACTCGTGTGACGTGCCAGTAATAAGTTGTCTTAAGTTGTTACACAAGACACATTACAGATGCCATTGATGTTTGGGTGGGGTCCATTTTTATTCTGTTATGTAAAGGAACATTTTATTGGCTGTGAATGCGGGTGAGCAAGTATCATAAAAGTGAATGAACAGATGAACGGTACAAAAATAATACAAATAATACAATACAATAATACAAATTCTTTCGCACCTCTCAAAAGAAAAATGTGAATAATGAGTTTGTTTGAAGATGATAAATTAGGTCGTTTATTACCTAATTTGGGGCACTACTCTTTCACACAGTGATTAGTCAAACATACAACTTTCCAATGACATACACTCTGTGGGAAATAAAGGGGAGATGAAAATGATGAACTTCAAAATATAACAAAAATTAATTATACAATTCTTATGCAGTAAATGGCACCGCTATCAACAATGATAATTCACATACAACATAGGCATGTATCTAAACATTATCTTAGAGTTCATATTACACAAAATGACGAAAATAATGAGTTCAAACAGAATAGATTAAATGTTCTTATTTGTAACAGTTCTAGATGTGCGTTTGCCTTTTATCAATTACTCACTTAGTAATGTCAACGTTCCGAGGGAGATGACATAATCTCACACATCACTCATAAGAGATACTTCGAAGAGATGATATGACGCAATTGTTCCATTGCCCGACAGTAAAGACCTGCAGGTTCTAGGCACCATCTCAGATTTGCCGTGGGGGTAAGTCTGTGCTCTGTTGGCATGTTGCCAATCCTGGTAATTGTTCTTGCTTTCTCTGATTACCATGACAACGAAAAAATCCCAGCGATGTTTAGCATTACCAGATGTGTCATCCCGTGGGGTGTGTTGTTGCGTCTATGGATGCAGAACTTCTCGTGTCCGTGGGGCATCGAGATTCTGTCCCTCCAACCACGGAATATGGATTCAAACAAGCTCAAACAGAGAGACGAAAACAGCCCCTCTGTCGTTAACTACATACAACCAATGTCACTTGCATAAGCTGTCTTGAAGTCGAACCCCACTTTGCCAGGAAAATATTGAAGCAAGTTATCTCATTGCTTCAACACTAGGCAGTTGACGGATGAAAAAACGGATGGAAAGAGATATTCCCAACTTTCCTTTATGAAATCTCTGTATACAAAATTCTATACAAATGAAGCAAGATGTCTTCACATAAATCCACATTTTCAGCATGAGAGTAGAAGTTTCTCTTCTACCCTCTTTTACTAAGAGTCCTCAAAGGCTTCTAGAACTTTTATGTCTTGTGACATAATCTGTCGAGGCATGCTTTTTATCTGTGTGCGCCATGCTCTCTATTGGCAAATTTAATGCGCATCAACTATCCAAGTTGTAAACACTCGTCATCATTCATGCGCGAATACTCTACATTCACTCAATATATATAATTCTCCAAAATATATATTTTTAAAGCATGAAATTATAATACACACTGTATCTACAATGTCTGTCTATCTAAATGAAGCCTAGGTGAACCTTTCTAGAGGCACATAACATTTATTGCATAATAACAAAACCGGGTTACTTCCCCCTAGTCTGTTAGCGGGATTTAGATCGTGAAATAAAATATAATTTTGGCTCCACCCTCTTCCCCGTGACAAACTCTATAGTTAGTACCAGTATAGCACAACTATCTCTATAGTCAGTATCTATCACAACTGTCTCTTGAGTCAGTACCAGTATGTAGCACAAATATCTCTTTAGTTAGTACTTGTATAGCACAATTATCTCTATAGGCAGTACCAGTATCTAGCACAACTATCTCTAGAGTCAGTACCAGTATGTAGCACAAATATCTCTCTAGTTAGTACCAGTATACCACAACTATCTCTATAGTCAGTACCATTATGTAGCACAACTATCTCTATAGACAGTACCATTATGTATCGCAACAGCTGTCAACAATCATCTCTAAAGACAGTATCAATATGCAGAACAACAGTTATCTCTATAGTAAGTATTAATGTGCGGCATAACATTGTAGTCAGTTCTCTTATGCACCCAACTGTTGTAGTCAGTACCAATATGCAGCACTATACGCCATTGATTTGAATGGACCATTATCTGGTGTAAGTAAGTGACAATCATCACATCATGTGTCACTACCTAACAAGATTGCCCCTTCCAATTTATTATTTGAAATCCATCTTAGTAGTAGCATTGTAGTGTTCCACATCTACTTTTCCTTTTGTCTTAATGCCAACATAATTTGATGTAATATCAAGATAATTTATATCAAATGATCATTTAATTGAATTAAGAGCATACTTAATATAGAACAAATTTAATTAAAATGTTAAGTTATCCCTTTATTAAATAGCAGAGATTCAGTTTGATTTTCAGAGATGGAACCAACAGAAAGATTTGACTAAATTCAGGTTTCTCCTTGTATCTTTTTTTTTAATAACTTTCAAGAAAAAAAAACATACAAAACATGTAAAGACAGCTTTATTACAAGTTTTTTTATTGATCAATAGAGTATTATAGATGTGTAGCTCTTGCATTCAGTTTAATATTCCTTATGCATTGAATCAAATATGACTACATTTACCCACACTAATAAGCCATTCATTTGTATTTAGATGATTGTTGACAAAGCTCTGATTGGCGCTTTTACAACTTCCAATGGTAAAAGCCTGGCAGATGTTGTAGCCCTCCAGGTTGGTAATATTGGTGAGAACATGGCGCTCCGTAGGGCTGTGCATCTCAAGGGAGGAAACTCATCTATTGCCTCTTACGTTCATACTTCAGGTACTGGTATTATGTCATTGCTGATTTATTACCCTTTAGCAGTGAGATATATTACAATTTGTCAGTACTGTAAATCAGAACATATATTTTTTAACAATGGTAAAGATAAAACTGGCAGATTTCTTTCCTAGTATCAGTGATGTCAGACATTTTAATTTCCTTTTCAGTAGTTGATTGGATTCCCAATAATGAACTATGATAGTTTACTTTCAGTATGTACCAAAAAGGTTCTGTAGTGCAAACAATGGGAATTAGTGAGCTGAAGTTGTGAGCCATTCTAAAATTTGTAGAACATTGGATTTTGCTAATACATATCAACAAGTCATCGCTTAGTAAGGCACTTAACAAAGGATATTACACATGGAACTTGACCACTGGATGAACTTTCCATTCATCTCATCCTTAAAGAGGATGGTTCCTTGGCTCTGACTTGTATGAGCATAGGTTTTGCAGTATGCTTATTTGGCAGGTATGCAGGGAAAACAGTTACATAGAAAAATTCCTTGTCATAAATAAAATGTATAATCTCCATTTCAGTGCAAACTGCTGTCATTTTTATAGTCATCAGTTTTTGACATTTATTCACTATATATCTTTATCATTATACATAGGACCTGAAACCCAGTCAGACTCTGAGATCCGGATGGGAAAGTATGGGGTTTTGATGAGCCTTTATCAAGAATGCCAAGCAAGACTGACAGAGCCCAGTGGCGAAGACAATCATGTTCTTTCATTAGATGATATTAGCCACCTTTTGGGTCAGCATATTGTTGGCACAAATCCAAAGGTCATTGGAAACCTTGAGAATGACAAACCTTCAGAGAAAGAGGAAGAAGATAAACTCTTGTTTCAAGAGTTCCTTTTGGATCCTTCCATATCCGTTGGGGATTTATTGAAAGAAAATGGTGTTACTATTGACAGTTTTGTTCGTTTTGCTTGTGGCGAAGATTTGCCTCAAGATGAGGCAAATTAAACCAAACAGTCTTTGACCATTTCCTGTCACTGTATGCTTGTTTTTTAAGAATTAAGGATTGCTTTGAAAATAAATTATCAAAAAAAAAACTATCTATCTTAATACATTGTTAAATTAATAAAGTTTTCTTCTGAGCAAACAGTTAAATAAAGTTTTCTTCTGATCAAACAGTTAAATTATCTCATTGTACTTTGTTCTAGTTTTTATGCAATATTTTACTATTTCTTTAAAATTATATTTGTAAATAGACTTGTTAACAGTTGCAAAATGAAACCTATTATAACAATCATAATTTGTGGGAATCTAGTAGTAATTTATTGTTTTACTTAAAATTAGTAATAATTGTTGCTTCTTTTATAATATTTTGTAACATTCTGGCTCATATATTTATCTTTATTTGTTACAACTAAAGTAATCTGCCACCTATACAAAATGTGATTGCAGAAGTTCACAGTATGCAAAAAGTGCTCCTGATAAATATTGGTCCCAACTAGTGGGGTTACCATCTGCTAGACATTTCAGCATTTCCATGAGCATCCCATTAAATTGGGGGTGGTAGGGAGGTGTGTAATGGATAGAAGTTTCAATACTTTGGTCATCACTGTTCCTGTGAACTGCAAACCATTATTCAATAACAACTGTTCTGGAAATCCCACTCCTGATAATGTGGTAAGTAGAGCATCCACTATATGGCAACTATCGATAGTGGGGAGGGCTATCACTTCTGGGTACCTCATAGCATGCTCTACTGTCTTTAGAATATACACATTCCTTTTTTCCAAACATGGTAGCGGTCCAATTATGTCCACTGCTACACTTTAGAAGGGGATCTCCATGACCAGAGTTTCACCCAAGGGCACTGGCAAGATGCGACCTTTAGATACATGGCACTGACAGGTTCTACATTTCACAAATCTTTTGATGTTAGCATTCATATTTGGCCAATAGTTGTGCTTAATGCGCGTATGTGTGCTGCCTATTCCTGCATGTCCATTAAGCAGTTCAGCATGAACTGTTTCCACTATCTGGTTCCAAAAAGCAGTGGAGACAACAAGTTTGTTGATCTCCACATTGTGATAGAGAATGCCATTTTTATATTAATAGAAATTTCTCTTCTGATTCTTTGTGCTGTTTACGGCTCATGTGCAACAGTTAACTAGACTGTCATCATTCGCTTGAGCAGTAGAGAATTTGGCTGGAAGAGCATTAGTCACGATTGTACAAGGGCTGCTTCCAAAATGGTTTAATCTTTTTTCATCATAACTAAGCAGTGTTTATGACATTAGCCAAAATAGGTTTCTTGGCTCTGTGAGGGTGACACACTTGCATCCTAGATTGAGACTTTGTGCTGGTTTGTTTAAAATTGTGGCTAGAATATACCATGTAGGGGCATGACAAATATATGTACACTACACAATGGGTAGTCGCTATTGTGTCCCCTTGATTAGCATATGTAATGGGTGACTGTTTATAGTCTTCCTCTCTGATGAGATCACTGTGGACTATAGACTCAAACTCTGTCCCCATGTTGAAAAGGCACTCAACTTCAATGCCATTTACTTTGGCCATGCCAACATTAGAGGGAGGCTCCTTTATCACCTTGACCACTTTCTCCTTCTCCTCGGCTTTTTGTACCATGTTGGTGTAAAAATATTTTGGTTTACTATGGCAAATGTGTACAAGTGTACTGTGTGTTAAGTACAGCAATTTGTACAGTAAATTACATTATTGTGAACATTATGGTTCATTTTAGGAGAGGGCAATTGTGTACAAGTATGATAATTTGTATAGTAAATTACATTATTGTGAACATTATGGTTCATTTTATGAGAGGGCAATTGTGTACAAGTGTACTGTGGGTACAAGTACGACAATTTGTACAGTAAATTACATTATTGTGAACATCATACTATGTGTACAAGTACAGTAATTTGTACAATAAATTACATTATTATGAACATTATGGTTCATTTTAAGAGAGGGCAGTCGGTGCGGATTGTGGATGGGCTGAGTTGCCTCTGGGTTTATTTGGTGGAGCCTCATTTATTAAGTTGTAAACACTAATTTCACACAAAATCCCTAGAAATTATAGGAATGTAATATTCATTGTCCAAAACAATATTCATTTTAGCCAGGGGAAGAAAATATTTTGTATTTTAAAACAGGGATAACAGTATTATGCTAGAAAAACATTTATATAACCCAGCTTAATACTTAAGTGATAGCAGGTATATACCAAAAGCTAATTAATGGTAGTAGTTTGCATTGTGATTGTATTTGAAGGGTTGTTTCTTATTTTATATAAGTTCTTTCTATTCTCTTGTGAACATTCAGAATACAGGAACACCACACAAGAGTGCAAGAAACATCACCTCACCATTGTCTTACTTCATACAAGCAATTGAAAAGTGGACAGAACACTATACATATTTATGAAATGTTTAATACATATTCAAAAGTGTACTACTTACACAACACCCTCACCTATAAGCATGTGTATACAAACCTTGAAACATTTTTGAGCCTGCATGCTTTTAAGTATTTTTCTAGAATGCAAAACAACTTGGGACTATTTTATAAAAGACTATCACATCATGTTGCATTTACAAGACTGTTAACTGTTCAACTCCAAACAATGATTAAACATAATAACATTTACATAATTATGCTATTCCTTAGGTAATTTTCTTAAAGTGTAGTTTCAGTTTTGTAAAAATTCTCAGCATGTTTCATGCGGACCTAACCTTTTCAAAGCATTTGTATTTGACAAAATTTAAGATAGCAAAACATCAATAGATAAAAATCAGGTTGTTTTATTTTTATTCCAGGTGTTGCAATTTAGGATTTAATATCTGTTCCTTTGGTAACATGACAGATATCCCAATTATATGCAAATATATGTGGACTGCAGACAAAAATTTCTCTAATTTGTTACACTTATACATCAAAGCTTCTTGGCTGCCTTGGTCCATTCTTTTCCTGTAGACAACCATCCTCTATAAATTTATACCACTTATTACAGAGTTTTCAGATAATACATAGACAACCATCCTTGATAAATTTGATACCGCTTATTATAGAGTTTCCAGATATTACATAGACAACCATCCGTTATAAATTTGATACCACTTATTATAGAGATTTTAGATATTGCAGAGACAACCATATTGATAGCACTTACTATAGAGTTTTTAGATACTGCATAGACAACCATCTTCTATAAGCCTGGTATCCCACTTTCTGAGTTATTTTATATTGCATAGACAACCATCTTCTATAAGCTTGGTACTGATTATTGAGTTTTTAGATATTACATAGACAACCATCCTCTATAAGTTTGGTACCACCAATTATTGAGTTTTTATATATTGCATAGACAACCATCCTCTATGAGTAAAGGTACCACCTATTATTAAGTTTATATATATATATTGCTTAGACAACCATCTTTTATAAATAAGATACCTATTATTAAGTTTATATATATTATTATATATATATTGCTTAGACAAGAATCCTTTATAAGCTTGGTAACACTTATTATTGAGTTTTTAAATATTACATTCTCTTGAAATTTTCTACGACATCTATGTATTATACTACAACCTCTCTTGACAAACAGTTTACAGTGCTGACAATCAATTTATAATTGTGTATAAAGTAGGAATAGAGATAAAAGCATTTATAATTGATCAGATCTGTATGTGACATCCTCTTGTTCACAAGAAGTACAGTCAAACAAAATAGAAGAGATTCATTGAATCAAGTTGATTTGCTTCATATTATGTCTTAACTTTCTGTCATGTGCAGTAATTATGTTTTTAATTTTGAGAGTAGAATAAATCAGTAAATAATAATAATAGACTAAATACAAAAATAAATACCAAAATCTAAACAGCTAGTGTTCCTGGCAAAAGATTTAGCAGTTCTTAAATTTCAACAGACTTTAACTTTCCTTTTCACTGATTGTAAAACAGAACATTAACTTGCATGGATTCCTTTAATTTTTCCTATCTTTTACTCCTCCTCTAAGTTTTCCTGTATTTTACTCCTCCTCTAAGTTTTCCTATCTTTTACTCCTCCGTTTTCCTTTTACTCCTCTTCTAAGTTTTCCTCTATTTACTCCCCTAAGATTTCCTTCTTTTCCTATCTGTTTTACTCCTCCTTCAAGGTTTCCTATCTTTTACTCCTCTAAGTTTTGTTGTCTTTTACTCCTCCTTCAAGGTTTCCTATCTTTTACTCCTCCATGTTTTCCTATCTTTTACTCCTCCACCATGTTTTCCTATCTTTTACTCCTCCACCATGTTTTCCTTTTACTCCTCCTCTAAATGTTCCTATCTTTTACCTCCTCCAATTTTTCCTATCTTTTATTCCTCCTTTAAGTTTTCCTGATTTTACTCATCTACGTTTTCCTATCTTTTACTCCTACTCTAAGTTTTCCTATCTTTTTCACTCCTCCTCTAAGTCTTCCTGTATTTTACTCCTTCAAGCTTTCCTATATTTTACTCATCTAAGTTTTCCTATCTTTTACTCCTTCTCTAAGTTTTACTGTATTTTACTCCTCTAAGTTTTCCTTTTACTCCTCCTTGAAGTTTTCCTATCTTTTACTCCTCTACGTTTTCCTATCTTTTACTCCCCTTTGAAGTTTTCCTATCTTTTACTCTTCCTTGAAGTTTTCCCATCTTTTTCTCCTCTAAGTTTTCCTATCTTTTACTCCTCCTTGAAGTTTTCCTATCTTTTACTCCTTGAAGTTTTAATATCTTTTACTCCTCTTTGAAGTTTTCCTATCTTTTACTCCTCCTTGAAGTTTTCCTTTTATCCCTCCTCTAAGGTTTCCTATCTTTTACTCCTCATCTATGTTTTCCTATCTTATACTTCTCCTCTAAATTTTCTTGTATCTTACTCCTCCATTAAGTTTTCCTGTATTTTACTCCTACTTTAATTTTTCATACTTTTCTTCTCCTCTACATTTTCATGCATTTTATTTATCTAAGTTTCAATATATTTTACACCCCCAACCCCTTAAGTCCACAATTGATTTCAAACAAAAAAAGTAAAATAATTTGCCTCTCTGATACAAATAAAATTTCAGACTATTAACAAAAACATAAATTTTTAACACCTAAAACAAGTATAATCATTCTTTTTTTAAATATTTTTAAAATTTGAGGTATCACTTTGAATGAAGCAAACATTGGATCAGTGAAAAAAATATATGATGTGGATTTTTTTTTTGTACAAGAAACAAAGCTTTTACCAGCCAGATACAGAGTGATCCAAGCACAATTGTGTGGTCTTGTACCACTATACAGTGCAGTTGCAAAATGCATTCATCCGTCAATAACACAAGTCTTGGATCTCAGTTAATTTGTGATTATAAGAGCTAAGATTACTTTCAACTCAAATTATTATAAGAAACAATTTATAGTCAACTATGTCTATATGCAGATCCAAACATAAAATTTATAGTCAATTATGTCTATAAGCAGATCCAAACATAAATGTGAGCTGTAAAGAAATACCACAGATAGTCTTAAAATGTAATGTAAATATTCTTTTCCATTGAAAACATACACTTGCTGTTAATATTTTAAAGTTAAAACAGGTCAAAAGAGAACTATAGATAATTTCTTCGGAAAGAGTTATATTTGGGTGGAAAAAACTAGAGGCTAAACTAAACCAATGACTGGTACAAAAGATATATTCATATTATTATTAATCAATCAATTCTTTGTTCTCCAAACCCACAGTAATAAATGGTTAAATATAAATGTAAAATGCAAGAAAAAATATTTAAGCCTGGGTGAAACAAATGACCAAGAAGTTGGTGCTGTAAGATTAATTACATCTCAGCCTGTATCAAAAAAGTTTGCTTTCTGTGCCATTGTTTCTAAATTGTAAAGAAGTTGGGATAATGAGATTAATTTCACCTCAGTATATATCAACAAAACTTCCTCTCAGCGCCAGTTTTAATTTTGTAAAAACAGCTTGCATCATTCCAAATCGCTAAATATGGTGTCTAGTGTCTTGTCTCTAAAACATTTATGAGGCAATTATGTGTACCATTTTAAATTGTTTTCTTCTCTTTATAAGACTCACTAAATCTCTCTAAAACATTTATGAGGCAATAGGTGTAATATTTTTAATTGTTTTCTTGTCTTTATAAGACTCACTAAATCTCTCTAAAACATTTATGAGGCAATAGGTGTAATATTTTAAATTCTCTCTGTAAGACTCATCAAATATTTTTACTCTCTGCTGTAAGCCACTTTTTCCATAACATTAAATGTTTCCTAGCATCCGTACAATTACTTTTCTCATTAAAACAGCCAGTGAATATGTCTGGTAAATGAAAACAATAACTTTTGTGCATGTTATAATTCTTTATGGTATAAAAATAAACATAAATAAGGCATGTCAATAAAATAAAGCAATTCAAAACTGAAACTGTCAAAACTTATTTACCTCTGCCATATATTCAATTAAATAAAATTTTCCTGTCACTTGAAATGTGTAAGTAACAAAGCCATTTCAAATCAATATAATGCATATCGCAGAATACCTTAATAGACAAAAGCCATTTACAACCAATGTATTGCATTTTTGTATAATACAAAACCCTACAATTTAGGGTCTTATCTTACAATCTTAAAAATGGAGAGAGAGAGAGATAATGATTGCTTAATGAAAATTATACTTAATGGATTATCAGATCTGTAATTTTAATTTTCTTCATTCCATTTAATTTTTCAGATATGTAGGGGAAAACATAAATCATAAATCATTTTCCATTATTAGATAATGTAAATCAAATTTAGTAAACAATCAAAATCAGATAGTAAATGTTCTTATGGGAAGTCAGCAAAACAACTTAATCAAAGAAAGTATAACTAAGGATGTTTAAGGAAGGATTTCATTTTCAAAACTAGCTCTCACTGATCATGTCAGAAATTTGGGTATCTATCCTAACTTAAGGTATGGAGATATTGCAAGTAGACACGACACTCAACTGAATAGCAGAAAATATTAACATTTTCTACAGTGAATGTGACATCTTGTTGAAATTATTGTGCCATTCTGTATTAATAGAAAAATTAAAACTGAGCTGACTTTAAATACTCAATGCAAACGAAAAGTTAAACAGTAAGAGCATAACACTCATTACCAACAAAAAGGTAACATAATATCAAACTACATTTGTTTTAATGGATAAGAGAATTACAGTCATCAGTCTCAATTGACACTCTATACTGTACAATTTTATGAGTTTTTAAAATACTGTACAATAATTGTGCAAATTTATAAACCCTAAAAAAAATACATATCACACAATTTGATTGAAACTATGATTAAATAACTACATGTACAAAGAGATTTCTCCATCTATGACAAGAATGATAACTCTGTATAACTGAATGAAGTACATGAATAACTTAACTACAGTTTACAAAAACATAAATTTCATGGGCATTGATGAGGAAATCACAATTTGTGAAAATTGAATATACTATACTGATGATTAATATGCTAGACAATCACAACTTCCTTATAATTTTACAGTTGCACAAAACAGTTTGACATAAATGTTTTCATTAATCCAATTTAAGAAGGGGGGAGAAGTATATTGACATGAGTGTTGAACAATCACAAATTTCTCTGTAAACTGAACGATGTTAACACTGATTATGAAATTTATAAATGACAAATAAATAATTAGGATCTTACGTTCTTACAGCAACATAAAATAAGTCTGAAATAAACAGAAACATCATCAGCTTTGTTGAATAAAAACATCCCACAATTTTGTTTTATCCAAAATATATGTAATAAACTTGTAACATCTATAATTTTATTATATCCAAAATACATGTAATAGACATCAAACAACACATAATTTTATATTATTCCAAAATCATTTAATAAATATGTAACAACCCATAATTTTACTTTATACAAAATACATATAATAAACATGTAACATCCCATAATTTTATCCAAAACAGGTAACGTAATATCCTAACATTTTATTTTATGCAAAATATGCAAAATATATGTACTTTCATAATTTTAATTTATGCATCATCCTACAATTTTATTTTATTCAAAAGTGCAATAAAAATAAACATAAATAATAAATAAATAATAAAATAAACAAAATAAAAAAAACAACATGGTAGCATCCCATAAATTCATCAAAAAGTGTGTAATAAACATGCTAGATGCTGTAATTTCCATTGAAACAGTCCTGTGACAGTGACAAAAATAAAGAAAGAAATTTCCTTGCCTAGATCTTAGTATTTTACTAAAGGTAAATATTTCAAGTGAGTAATCAAGATTTTAATATATGAAGTCTTGGATGCTATATATTTACATTTTCAACTTATATTAATTTGTGCATCAAGGTCATACATGACATTTTGCCTGTACAGTGGTGATGCATCTTATGCAGGATTATATATTCTGATGTCAGCACAATGAAAAATATATAGAGTCAAAATTACTTTCATATTCAATTATTCATTATTTACATCTTACTAATGGAGCTTCTGTTCTCTGTAATCACTGATTATAGCTCATCTAATTATAGCACCCACCTAATGCTACATAAAATAAACAGTATGTGCTAATAAAGTTTTTCATTTGTTAGCATGTACAGTCAAAATACTGACAGCATAGTTCATGCTAAAAGTTGTTGTTGCTCATTATTTAATTGAAAATTCAATTTTAACTACACTTGTTAGACCACACTCTACCTGTGTATTACATATGCATGCACATAATTTTAAGATAAAGTACCATGATTTTAAGATAAAGTACCCTATGGTGAACTACAATACTGGTGCTGTGTATATTGCAGTGATTATTCTTTCATTTCCCCTGACAACACTACTGGAGTGAAATTTACTGTACTGTCAATCCTGACAAAACTACTAGAGTGAAATTTAGTGTATTGTTTATCCTGACAACACTACTGGAGTGAAATTTAGTGTACTGTTGATCCTGACAACACTATTGAACCAAAATTGAATGTCGATCCTAACAACACTTCTGGGACAAAATTCAGTGTAATGTTGATCCAGAAAACAAAGGGTCATGTTTGAGTAATGTTGATCCAGAAAACAAAGGGTCAGGCTTGTGTAATGGAGAGCAAGTTGTACATGAAGTGGATGACTATTTTAGCCCAAAACAATGATTGTGTAGACTCGTCTGTTGCTGGTAATGGTGAGCAAGTTGTACATGAAGTGGATGACAATTTTAGCCCAAAACAATGATTGTGTAGACTCATCTGTTGCTGGTAATGGTGAGCAAGTTGTACATGAAGTGGATGACTATTTTAGCCCAAAACGATTGTGTAGACTCATCTGTTGCTGGCAATGGAGAGCATGTTGTACATGAAGTGGATGACTATGATTGTGTAGACTCATGTTGCTGGCAATGGAGAGCAAGTTGTACATGAAGTGGATGACTATGATTGTGTAGACTCATGTTGCTGGCAATGGAGAGCAAGTTGTACATGAAGTGGATGACAATGATTGTGTAGACTCGTGTTGCTGGCAATGGAGAGCAAGTTGTACATGAAGTGGATGACTATTTTAGCCCAAAACAATGATTGTGTAGACTCATGTGTTGCTGGCAATGGAGAGCAAGTTGTACATGAAGTGGATGACTATGATTGTGTAGACTCATGTTGCTGGCAATGGAGAGCAAGTTGTACATGAAGTGGATGACAATGATTGTGTAGACTCGTGTTGCTGGCAATGGAGAGCAAGTTGTACATGAAGTGGATGGCTATTTTAGCCCAAAACTATGATTGTGTAGACTCATGTGTTGCTGGCAATGAGAGCAAGTTGTACATGAAGTGGATGATTATGTTTGTGTAGACTCATGTTGCTGGCAATGGAGAGCAAGTTGTACATGAAGTGGATGACTATGATTGTGTAGACTCATGTTGCTGGCAATGGTGACTGGCAACTGCTCTCTCCTGAGCTGTTCAAATATTTCTTGGTATGGTCTCAAACTGTCCATTAATACTTCATGTAATATTAAGACTAACTAATAAAAAGAATGTATTCAGAAATTAAATCATTCAAGTGTTTTGTTGACTTATGTTTAGGGGAACGAATTTTTAAATATTGATGTACTATAATTACATTCAGTGCGGCAAGATGCTGACACGATGACAAGCAGGAAATGAGATCAACAGAGGAAATAACTGATTCACATCTTTAATCTCGAACAGATTCCCAAAACCCACTCCCAACACAAGTTCATATAGGTGAATTTGGATAGATTAAATGTGCATAAAATGTGACACCACTGTAAATTCACTTTTTTCCAAGCTCGGATAGCCATCATAGTTTTTTGTTTTTTTTTAATATAATAATGATTTCACAAATATATGCATTTTTTGCACCTAATGTACTTGGCACACAAAAATAACTAACTAATTAAATGAAAAAGATGCAATGACATTTAATCACAAGCAGTTTAAAAAAAGAGAATGCTAGATTATAAAATAGTAAAAGCAATCTAAATCTTATTTACCTTTAAAAAAGAAAAATTAATAGACATTTGTCACCACGATATATTTATCTTAATACTTTTCTACAGGTTTTACAGAATCTAGAATTTTAAAAAATATAAACACATTCAGCATTTTCAGTGGGTGTTTTTTAAAAACTTCCTTATAAATGTGGTGGAAAACATGTACAATAAGGAAAGATCATTTGTGCCCAAAGCACAGCTCTCTCATCAAAGTACATAAAATCAGTACTACATAAAGAAACTGCAAAGCATGTCGATAAATGTCACCCTGTATGTGCACTAGAATGAAATTAACTTGAGACAAAATTTTGTGTTTTTTGTGCAATTCCAAAAAGTAACAGCATGAGACTGGCATAAATCATGTTCTGACTTTTCAGAGACATCAATAAGTTTAAACATTAAAAATAATCTGGTAAGTGTCTTGGCACTATCATCATCATCATATAAGATAGCCTGACAAGTGGCTTGGCATTGTCAAGTTAACAGACAAGATAGCATGTTAAGTTATATGATGCTTTCATCAAGTTAACACACAGGATAGCCTTGTAAATGGCTTGGCAATCCAGAGGTTTGTGTCAATCATTTTTAAGACCTAGGGCTAAAATCTGCATAAATGGAACACCTAATTGAAGTGATTTGCCTATTTCTGGACCTAACCTAGATTCCTGTGCATGATATAAAAGCCAATTAAGGAAATGCACAAAATACACCGGTGCCTCAACACAATGGAGTCCTTGGGGGCTAAAAAATTCAACTGCATTAATGTATGTGAGGCCACATTATAACCAGGGATCCTTTCTGTCACATATTAAAACAACTCATGTCACATGGCGGCTACTGTTTATCAACTTAAGGTTCACCCTACTTCACTTTATGCATAAGTAAACACAGAAGTGTCTGGCTAAATTAGAAAACTGTGTATATAAAGATTTTTAGCATTAATAAAAAGTGTCTGTTAAGTTTAGGCATGGTTGGCAAAACATTTGCAAACTGAGCCAGTTGATTTGTTAGAGTGCTGCTAAATCTGTACATGTAATATGAAATGGTAGGATGGTAAAAGAGAAATGGGTCCACAGGCTGCCCACATTGTATGCATGTCCACAATATACAGTGTACCTGCATCTTGTGAAAAAATATTTATGACTAAAATGACAATATATGCCAATGTATGAAGCTACAATGACCAACAACAGCAAAGAACCAATGATGAAAAATGTGTAACTATAGAATGATAAAATATGGTTAACCCTGCTTTCCGGAAACAAGAGATATGCTCCTCCGACAAACAAAACCAGGCTTGTAGAAACAAGCTCTAAGAATAAATGCCAAATCAGGATGTTGTGTATTATAGGAGTTGGTTTATCATGTACTTAATTAACATTCTTACTCCTTTCATCTGTAACCACCAGTCCCTCAAAATTTGATAACTAATGAATGCACAATATATACCAAGACATATATATAAATATACATACAACACTTAACAAGCTAACTGATATCACAGTCCTTTCCTCTTTTTTCCAATGGGTACCACAACATATGTGACTAAAAAATAAACAAAACAAAAACCAACTACTTAATGTACCTAACCAACATTATGTAAAGCCTGGCTGCCTCTAATGTATATAAGTTACTATTGATTAATTTGAGCAACTACTTGAATACATTCCCTCCATTTACTGGAATGAGTTTTGACAAACATGCTTGCCTTATTTCAAGCCAATACAACTTACATCCATTTTAAAAGCCAAGTGTCTTCTGAATCCAGATGTAATTTTCAGAAAATATTTAGCATGAAGACTGTTTGATTTCTGAAAAGTGGACTAACTAAGCATAAACATACTTATGATACTTTTCATTAAAATCACACTTTTTTTTTTTTAAACTGTAGATAATATCAACATATTTTCTTATTATCTGATTTTAATAAGATGACAAACATCAATTTCTACAAGAAGCAAACTGAAGTCATGCAAGAGGATAAGAGCTTTAGAGTTCCATCAAATCAAGATATTAACTGGAAATATATATTAACATATTTAAAAAGCTGTATCTGAGTGCCACATAATGAGATATAGCTAAATGACAATGTATTAACACAGTTTCAAAGCCTATTCTAACATAATGTAGTGAGAATGTTAACTGGCATCTAAATGGATGGTGCTTGGTTGTGCTGCAGACATTGACCATATTTTGACTTTGAGCTGTTTTCTTTGCACTTTAGACTTTTCTTCTTCATTTCTGTGCTTTATGCTTGGCTTTCTGGATTTCTGTTATATCCTGTTTAACAACAAGAGGCAGTCAGTTATATCTATCCTGTTTAACAATAAGAGGCAGGCAGTTATATCCTTTTTAACAATAAGAGGCAGTCAGTTATATCCTTTTTAACAATAAGAGGCAGTCAGTTATAACCTTTTTAACAATAAGAGGCAGTCAGTTATAACCTTTTTAACAATAAGAGGCAGTCAGTTATATCCTTTTTAACAATAAGAGGCAGTCAGTTATATCCTTTTTAACAATAAGAGTAGATCAGTTATATCTTGTCTAATAATAAGAGGCAGTCAGTTATATCCTGCTTAACAATAAGAGACAGTCACTTATATCCTGTTTAACAATAAAAGGCAGGCAGTTATATCCTTTTTAACAAAGATAAAATTAAGAGTCAATCAATTATAAACTACATCCTTCTGGCAAAGAGTCAGTCATTATATCCTGATGACAAAGCAAGGAATTAATCAGTATTATAATATTGGAAAGATAAAAGTCTATTATATATTCTGTTGGCAAAAATAAGAATTGGTCAGTGATACATTATTAGAAAGATAAGGTAATTTATCCTGATAGCAAAGACGAATCAATGATTATGCTGACAAAGATAAGAATTAGTGATATATTGCTAATATAGTAATAAATATAGGAATTAGCCAATGATGAAATCAGTCAGTGATATAATGCTGATAAAGATAGAAATCAGTCAGTGATATAATGCTGTTACAGATTATATTTTCCAAAATCATTAATAATAATTTAAAAGTGCATAGACAAACAGAACTATTTCTGCTGATTTCAACGGAACTAAAATCAATTTTATAACTCAATTAGAACTAAAGTTAAGATTTTTTCAAAATTTAATTTTTCACAAACTTTTACACTCAAAAATAAAATTGTACAAATAGCTCACTTTGAAGGTCCATAAAATGAAGAAATGATAAACAATATAGTTCACTGTGAAGGTCCACAAAATGAAGAAATGATAAACAATATAGTTCACTTTGAAGGTCCACAAAATGAAGAAATGATAAACAATGTAGTTCAGACCCTTCACATAAGTAGTATCCAACATACAAATATGGCTGAATTTTTTTTTAAAAGAGGCTTTGTAATGTTATTTTCCAATATACTATCAGTCAAAATTAGCAATTTATGCATTTTGGGGTTGGAAAAGGTTCTAACACAGTTAACACAAATTGGACAAAACTGCTATAAACATTAAAACTGTAATAACTCTGTTTGTAATTGAGCTACAGAGATGATTTTGGTAGCATTGGATTCAGTTTGGAAAGATCTATATTAATAATGCACTCACCACAATAATCTTCATATTTTGTACAAACACTCAGATATTTGCCAAGTGTTTGTCAAATTTAATGCTTTTCCAGTTCAATGATTATAGTCCAGTCTAGCTTGGTACTACAAGGAATGTTCTTATATGCTGTATGCACAACTTTATATGCTTTCCACAACAGCATGTTTCAAGATGTGGTGCTTAACTTAAATAAGTGATGTAATCTGCTGGTAGACCATTATTCTACAAACTGCCTTCACTGGTAACTGACAGAACTTCATAGTCAAAGTAAAAATCAGCCATTTATTACCCCTACATCATCTTTTCTCAGCCAGTCTTTTCACCTACTTGATTACAAAAAATATTTATAATTTACATAATGTTTTCTGTTCAAGATTCTAGCCCAGTCAACTTTAACTTCAAGGTTGGTACCTAAGTGAGTGATGCAATATGTTGATAGTCCTTTGTTATTTTATTAACTGCTGGAACTTTCCACACCCTGCCTTCACTGGAAACTAGCATAGCTTCAAAGTTCCAGTAAAACACAGTCCTTTTTCACCTCAGCTACATCTTCTTTCCTTGGCCAGCAGTAAAAGTCTTTTTGCCCAACAGTTTTCTCCATGAATTGGACTACCACTGTGTCTTCACCTTTCACCTCAATGACTTGCCCTATATAGAAGTTAGTATCATAATAAACTGCCTCCCATTGGCCTTGGTTAGAAAATGAAAATGAAGACTGCTCAGACACTACATCACTGTTGAGTAATTCATCACTGGTATCACTATCAGTGTCTACTATCTCGATGTAACTCTCATTGACATCAAAAGGCATTTTGTTATCAGATTATACTGATAAATATTTAGTCAAAATTTCAACCTTGTCATTATTTACGAAATATTAATCTACAGTACTTTGAACTGTCATTGTAATTCTTAATAGTTTAATTTTTAATTAACTTGAGAATGATGCAAAAATGCAAAGGTTTAAAACAAAAGTATGACAAAATGGCAATGCTTACTTACCGCTATTAGAATTCCTTTCAACTTTTGACAAAATGGCAATGCTAACTTACCGCTATTAGAATTCCTTTCAACTTTTCATAGGCAATGTCCAGATCATCATTGACAATCACATGATCATAACATCCTGGCTGTTTAGCTGCAATAAAATAAAATTCTGACAAAGGTACATCTTTCCCAATTATATATCAATTCTATTCCAATAAAGAAGTGTTTCTGATACTTTTCTTTAGTTGTAAATTCATAAAAGCTATCCATTCTTATTCAATGACTGGTCCTAACTATAGTTTAGGTAAGGTAAGAGAATTTGAAAGTTTTATGAATAAAAACACTGAATGGCTATTGATTTTACGTGTAGAAAAATGGTTCATTAAGACTCAATGTAATGGAGTCTAGATGGAACCAACCATTAATTTTTACAAGACAGAGTATTTACCATCCTGATATATATATATATATATATATATATATATATATATATATCACTGTTCTTGATCATTTTTGTGCTTATAAAATGTGTATTTAAATGGCAACTGACTATACAAACCATAGCTTAAAAAATTGTTGTAAGAAAATCCAAGTGATTAAAATATGATAATAAACTTAGGTTGGTGGTACTAATATTAAATAATAATAACAATAATAATAATAACACTAGTGAAAGATCAAAAGTCATCTTTTGGGCAAAAAATACTTTATTAATATTATACAATATTTGAGTTAACAAGTATAATTATCATTCTGCATGAGTTATCACTTATTACAGAACATCTATATTTAAAATATGACGAATGATTAAATTCCACATGAATTATCAAAGTTATCACATTTAAAATTCAAAGAGTGATTTAGTTCCATATACGTTATCCCTATTATTATAAAACATCCACATTGAAAATACAATGATTTAATTCTATATGAATTATCACTAGTATATAAACCACCACATTTAAAATACTAAAAACAATTTATTTCTATAAGAGGCATCATTATTATACCCACATTTAAAATCAAAAGAACAATTAATTCCTTAAGAGTTATATGTATTATGATATCCACATTTAAAAAACAAAAAATTGTTAATACCATAACAATTATCCTTATTATGTAATATCCAAATTTAAATATAAGAATGATTAATTCCAAAAGAACTATCATTATTAAACATCTGCATTTCAAATACAAAAGGACAATTAATTCTCCTTGAATTAATGCTATTATATAACAAGCTGAAGAGGAAAGACAATAAGACCAAAGCCATAGTAATCACTTCAAACAATTATCCACTCTGACTACTCCACTTTGATTCTTTTCCAGCCTATTAACACTCGCGACACTCCCACCAAATTCTCTTCCAGCCAATTAACACTCACGGCACTCCCACCAAATTCTCTTCCAGTCAATTAACACCGGTGCTGGTGATGCTCCCACCAAATTCTCTTCCAGTCAATTAACACTGGTGACACTCCCACCCAATTCTCTTCCAGTTACTTAACATTGGTGACACTCCCACCCAATTCTCTTCCAGTTCCTGAACATTGGTGACACTCCCACCAAATTATCTTCCAATAAATTAACACTGGTGACACTCCCACCAAATTTGACCAATTGTTGAAAATTGTGGACCTTACCTCAGTATATTCTGAATGTGTGTAAGTCAGCATACCTAGAGTGATGGCAAATAAAATTTAGATGTAGTCTTCTCTGGAGAGAAAAAGTCTCCTGTGTTCGTTGACACTCTAGCTTTGACTACTGTCTGGTTCAGTACAGGGCCTTCTTAAGTAGATGAAGCTTAAGAAAGTTCAAAGTTCACAGTTCTCATCACTCAAAAGCTGTTTGAATCCAATACATGCTCACTTTCTCTTCTTCCTAAACTGGACACCTGTTCCCTACAGAATCAAGCACAAGGGTCTTTTCTCTGCTATGTTTCACTGGCTCCAACCCATATGATCTCACCCATATATACACTCTACTCAATATTTGTATTATTCTTCCAACATTCAATTCCCTAGTACACCCATATTAACACCAAACAATATGGTTAACGTTTTTTCAATCAGGGTCTTGTTGCTTTTACAAGTATCATGAAAAAAAATCCCTTAAATCACACCTTTTTAACTTACAATTTTAGTCTTAACTTTCATAATCTCTATATCATATACGGCCCACTTCTCAGTGTGTTTTATGCAGCACTGTATATTATATGTTTATTTTTGTACTGTTTTATTATGTGTTATTGTGTGTGATTAATGAGTTGCTGAACATGTTATGATATTTGCTTATACACATGAAGAGATGCAATAGTAAAAAATAAGCAGAGATCCTGAAAGTAAAGACTGCTTCTTTAGACCGTTATGTTTAAGTGGCTTTTTGAACACTCCAAAATAGCTACATACTCTACTTAAGGATTCACATCTGGTCCGCCCAGTCTTAAAGATCAGTGGGAACATTCTAGACTAGACGCATATTCTGTCTTGACCACCCAGTTTTAAAGATCAGTGGGAACATTCTAGACTATATGAATATTTTGTCTTGACCACCCAGTCTTAAAGATCAATGGGAACATTCTAGACTAGACGCATATTCTGTCTTGACCACCCAGTCTTAAAGTTCAATGGAAACATTCCAGACAAGCTACATACTGTAACGCCGAAAAATGTAAAATCATCCTATAAATAAATTAAATTTATTATTGGTCAATAAATAAATATAAATTCACCAAAGTGAACTGTGAAGTTAAGCAGCTTAGAGAAATAATTCCGTGTCTATATGCAAAAACATGCACTATCTGTTTTGAACTTCTACGTAAGAGACAGTGAGTAGTGTCGGTCGTCTATTATTACATAATCGCGGTGCTAATTAACTAACCCGACACGTTCTGACTCGTGCCACCAGGAGGGAGGGGGACCCTTCCTTGCTCACTAAATTGGCAAGTCAATCAAAGGGACCAACCACATAAAAACATACCTTTAAAGAGTTACCGATGAAAAAGGCACGATAGAAACAAAAGACAAGAAATTTGGACGAACAAAAGAGTTGCTACAAGTGCCCCAAAATAATTTAACTTGCTTGCATGTCTGATGTAGGATCATCACAGCTAATGACCTATTGTTCTGCCTGCCATCGAAAAAAGCAAACCCGATAAGTATATATAGTCAGACTGGTCTTTAATGCGTCACTTGCAGAAAAATAAGTCCCAAAATTTTTGCTGGTGTGATTAGGTCAAGAGCAGAAAGGTATGTCTGGAAATGTTAGAAAATACATGTGTGCAAACTAAACTCTAATTGTGAAAAGGATGCTTAAATACTTTCCATGTAAATCTAATTGTAAAATTTTATAAACTTCATTTTGTATTTCTTCTTTTTAAAGAGGAACATGTTGAAATGTAAATGTATTTTTCGCATATGCAAACTCTTGATTAAGTGAGGCAATTAATTATATATCTATTTCTTCGGACTGTTGGAGTCAGAAAATGTATAACTGAAAATAAGATGTATAATTAAAAATTATGAGAAGGATAGAAGCAAGATAGAATTAAAGCATATTGTTAGTTGAGAGCTGACAGGTGCCATTCATCGGTGTTGGGATGAAATGGGCCATGCACGCATGCAGGCTTAGTGTTAGCATGTTTGCCATATTAAATTTAACAATCAGTCTGAAGTAAACATGTGTACTGCCTCAGCAGCCAATGTGTTCTAATTTTTTCATTGGGTACAATATTTGGAATGCTCAATGTCATTGAAAAAGGGGTTTTCCCACAACAACCCATGCTTGATAAATGCTTGGCAGCCATTTTGAACAAAGTTTTTTCAATAGCCTGGCAAGTTTGGAGGCCGATGGCGTGCTGACTGCTTGATCCTACCTAATAAAATGAATTATGTGGCTGATTCTAATAAACTGTAGATTAAATTCAACTAGTCCTTACTGGAATTTTTTATGTGACCATATAATAATACCACCAAAACCGATCATCATTTGTCAAAGTACCAAGTGGCTTTGTGTTGTTTTTATTGTGTGCAAAAAGCATGGAGCTTTTGCTCGAAAAATATACATTTTGCATTATTTTTCACATCTAAAAAATAATATAGATAATTCTTTTGGAACTTTTTTTCAAAGACAGTAGTTTTATTGGAGTTATTTTTATGGATTTGGGCAAATTCGCAAGCTCTACAAAAAGGTAAGACATTTTTTTCTAATTATTATTAATATTTTAATTTGAAATAAATTAAAAGTAAATGTAGTACTAAGTCTATAATAGTTTTAAATTAACTAATTTTCAAAATATTTGTAGAATAGTAATAAAAAGTAATAAAAATAAAATTAAAATAATAATAATAAAAAAACAACCATATAATTTTCAATTTCAACTAAAAGAAAATGTTTTATTATTTATTTATTTTTGAACTTGAAATAAATTCAGAATTATACTTTTTAAATTAATTAATATGTCTATAATAAGTAGTAATTTAAATTTTTTAAATCCATTTATAATTTCAGTCGGTTTTAATTTTTTAGCACACTTCAATTATTGCTTAGCGGCAGATCAATCTGACGCTGACCAGGTTAAACAAAATAATTAATATCTCAAAATCCTGATGCAACAAACTCTCTATTTTTACCATAATCCAATGCCTCTTGGACTGTGGCCAGTCTTTTCTGCAAAGACTCGTCAGATTCTGTCCCACGTTTTTGCAAACGATCTTTCTAAAAAATAAATACAAACAAGATGCAAGGCCAAGGATAAGAATGAGAAAATATTTTTGAAGGATTATTAGAAACACAATCCATGGTCAGGAAAAACACTTCAAAAAGTGTGAACAAAACAAAGCACATACAAAAACAAATGATTAAAAGAAATTCAATTTATAATTAAGAAAATACAATTCAAAAGGTAAATCATGGTCAGAAGTTAAACAATGTTAGGATTCATTATAATTACAAAATAATGATTTTGAAAGCTTGTATAATTATTTATAAAAAGAGCACATTCTAGATACAGGGCACATACTCAAGAAAAGGACATTTGTACACAAGAAAAGGGCACAGGTGTACCCAGGAAAACGGTAGATGTATTCTGGAATCTGGAAAGGGTATGTACTCAGGAAACAATTACTTGGAAGTGGCAAGGAGATGATGTTCACACTTTTAACTGATGTTTTATATTGTATTGAATCATTTCAAAAGTCTCTGAATACCTTAATCCCATTAGTCTGATTCCCGAATAAATCTGTTTTCAAGTCTTAGAATGTATTAACCTCTTCAGACTGATCACCAAGTAAATCTATTTTCAAGTCTTAGAATTTATTAACTTTTCAGACATCCCCAAGTAAATCTGTTTTAAACAGACTTCAAATGTATTAATAAATAAACTTTTTTTCAAAAGTAATTTAAATGCATTAATGAGTGAACTTGTGAAAAATTATGAAATGCATTAATAATTAAATTTGTTAAACAAAATTTTTGGAAATCCTGAACAAATAAAATTATTTTCAAAAGTATCTGAATGCCTTAACATATAAACTTGTTTTCCAAAGTCTCTGCATGCTTAAAGAGAGATAACTTGTTCTCCATAGAATCAGTACTCAATTACTCTATTAAATTGTTTCCTGAAACATAAAGTGTTCATTATGATATCAGTTATGTTGTATTTTGCAAAAAGTATCATTGTTGTTTGTTCAAAACTATGAAATAAGTTAAAGAAATTATTTTTCAGGAAAACCTCACATTATTTTATGTCTTTTCTGGCAGCCATTGTGTTCAGTTCATGTTGTTCATTCATTCGCTTGTGATTTACCCTGCCATGACTTCGAATTATGAAACTGAGAGTGATATTAGCATTGATTAGTATCTTTCAGAAAAGACCAAATAGCCTCAGATATCTAAAGAGTTAAGAAATTAATAAATAAAATTCACAAGAAAAATTAATCATTTTTCTAAAATAAAATACTTTAAAGGTAAATTTCTCACAACTAAAGTGCACTGATCTCTCTGTTAGTTGTTCAATCTACCTCTAAATGGTTAAGACTGAAAAGTAAATCAGTGAGCTATAGGTTAATACATCACTAGCTCAGAGTTCATACCTAATTGATATTCATCAATACCTATCTATCCTGTGTACATTTAACACCCATCATTCTCTAGACCTTTATCATCCAGTATGGATTTTACTTTATATGCAAACAAACCAATTTCATGGAAAAATTTATTCTTACATCAAAAGTTCAAATAACAAGAAATGAATAGGATCTAGGATTACAAAAAAGAATAAAAGTTTCATTCACACAGTTTGTGGGTCTTCTGGCAGTAATAAAAAGAAACATAGTGATATTTTTTTTTCATTTTATATTTTCATTGTAAAGAGAAAACTAAATAGTTATCTACAATATAAATCAGTATTTCAGTTTCAATAGGGCAGAAACTTTTCACGTGAAACACACAGCTTCTAAAACACATAGCAGATGGAAACTTCATTAAACAGAGAGGTTTTGGTGTGATGGCAATAACTTTAAAAATCAAACATTCAACACTGATAATAAAATAAAACCAATGCTTCAAACTGAGAGGATTAACTAAAGTCCAAGCAAGGGTTTGAAGCCAAGGCAGCAACTTTTAAACTGAAACTGAAAACTTATCAAATATCAACTAGTGTTTCAAGGTGGAAGGCTCAAGGAAACAGCAAGACCAGTGCAAAGGAATAACTTTAAATCCAACAAATTCACACACACACATACATACCAGTGTTTCCATGCTGGGTGGCTTAACAAAAATGAAGCGAGGCACAGGTGTCAAGGCAGCAGATTTGATGTTTTTCACACCATTAATCTCCACATCAAGGATGCAGAGATGTCCTGATGCTAGGATATCATCTACAGCCTTTTTACTGCAACATAAAAAATGCAACATTAGAATGAGTGAAGCTAAAGAAATAAGTGTTAATGAGCCAGCCCATAATCACAAACACAGGAGATTTCAACATTTTCTTTAAAGCCAGGAATAAACAGATCAATATAAATCTTCCAAGTGAATTATCTAATTTCTACATGTACAATAAATCAACATTTGTGTAAACATACATAGCGTGAGAGAAAGAAATTCCTTTGCATAATCTTCAACACAAGTAATGTTTTAGTGAATGCATATTATATAACCGAGTTATCTAGGGGTCAACTAAAGTACACAACTCTGTACTCTGTCCACAAAGAGAGTAAATAAAACATTTTCATTTACAAATACAGTAAAAGATATTTTATGTAAAATGTCAGGGTTCTATCTAACTCTGTCCACACAGAGAGTAAATATAACATTTTCATCTACAAATACAGTAAAAGAGATTTTGTGTAAAATGTCAGGGTTCTATCTTATGGTGCTCTCTAGAAAATCAGGGGAGATCATTCATAGCAAATCCTGTCAACAGCAATAACCCTGATTATATCTTTGGTCATACTGTTTTAAACTGCTTAGTTGATCAAAGCTCAAAAATAAAACTATTGGTTTTTAGACTCCTGTAAATCTAGGGAATGTTTTATACCAATCCTAAACCAAACCATTCAAAACATGAAGATATATACCTGGTGCCATACAAATTGCCCGAGAACTCAGCATACTCCAGAAAGCCTTTGTCATTAATAAGCTGTTCAAAATCCTCTCTTGTCACAAAGTAGTATTCTGAAAAGATCATTAGAATATTGCTTATAAATTAGAATGGCAGAATAGAACAACAATTAATCACAACTTTAAGTCACAAAGAATTTGGGGGGGGGGGGGGGGGAATCATAATTATTTTAGTAATTATCAAGAAATATGGCAACAGATCAACAGATAATTACAATTTCATTTGAGTCACAAAGTATAAAGTATTCTGAAAAAGTCATTAACGTAGTAGAAACAAATAGCCTAAAAAAAAAAAATCAACTTTCTTTACAGTAAGTATTCTGAAAATATATTCTATATTGTAGACCGTATGGCATAACAGAACAATAATTAACACAATTTCCTCTGACTCCTCAAGAATATTTTGTAAAAATAATTAGAATAGTAATTAATTATATAATATGTCATGAAAAAAAACAATCACAATTTCCTTTGAGTCAATTTCCTTTTTTCAGTCACAACTTAAGTTAACACTTTTTGCAAAACAATGTGCTACTTAATTTGTTTAAATTTTAAAAATAAATCTTTACTTTCATGCATATGACTGATCTTTATTTATGTCTGGTGTAATTAAATTAGTGGTCAAAACAATTTCTCTATCACTATATATATATTAAAATAAGGTGACTTAAAACTGTTAATAGCAAACATATTTATATGTGTTTAAATATCATTATTAATTCTGATTTAGTAATAAGTTCATTGCATCAAAGTATAGAGCAAAAGCATGGTCACACAATCCCAAATAATGAATTAAAAACTGCTAAAAAACATGAAGTGTATGACATATATATACAATCAAAAACAATATTTAGATTTAGAACTGTTTATATTGCACAGATTTATTTGGATGCTACTGGGTTAAGGCAACAGAACTATATATCCCACCAGTTCAACTAAACAAAATTGGTCTTTTCGTACTCATTTGCTGTTTAATAGGAATACTATTTTTCCTCAGATTCTCAAAGTTAAAGTTCATTTATGGTAAGTGTGAGGCTGTGGGATGTGAGGTCAAGAGATCTATGTGTTTGAATCTTTAGCATGAGTCTTTTGGGTCATAGGTTCCAGCCCCAGCCCAGCCATTAACATTCTACTCATGGACATTCACTGCCCCATGCTCAGGCCTGTCCAACAGAATGACCACATTGTAAAAAAGCTTAAAGTCTTAGACAAGGAAGCACTATTAAAAATCAATATTCCATCATTGTCATCTGATTTATTTTTTTCTTCTTTGTATATAATAATTAACTAACTTAGTTATTACAAGTTAAAGACTTACCTTTGCCATGTTGCTCTCCCTTACGAATTACAAGTTAAAGACTTACCTTTGCCATGTTGCTCTCCCTTACGAGGTTGTCGAGTTGTATCTGAAAAGAATAATCTAACATTTACAAAAGATTGTCAAAACCTGACACATATTATTATGCAAATAACATATATTAATTTTTCAAAATCCTAAAAAATCCTTTTTAAAATCTGAACTTTGTCATCAAACGACAGGAGTAATAAAGGTGTTAAAAAAAACAAACCCATGGTTGTATTGAAAATACATTATTCATAACTCAATCCCAACATATCAGTCATTTGATTTACAAAGTATTATTCAAACATCAAAACTAAAATAATCATTTGCACAATGTGGGAATCTCCCAACTTTTCGCCAATTCTCACACTCTCAACAATGTTCTAAAATTAAGTTGATTTGTTTTGCATTAAGAAAATTTCTATTTTCTTTTTTATGGTCTATGCAGCTGACTTTATTTGTGTTGGGTTGTGCACAGTAATTATTTATATACAAACTATAGAAATGTAGGTGTGAACAATATGTGTGTCAATGACTTCTATGACCTGTATTTTTAACTTCATGTTCTTTAGTGAGCTAAGAACCTAGCTCCAATTCCCTGTTCATTCTTGAAAATAGTACACATGAATCAAAGTTCAGAACTCTGAAGAACTTGCAATGGCTATCAAAAGCTCATCTCTCTGCTTGCAATAAATTTTGTCAAATTTCAAATCAAGATTATAACTTGCATGTTTTATCTAGGAATTCATGGCTGATTAAGCTAAGGATAAAACTGAGAAATGCAAGAATGTGGGATGGAAAAGAGAAAATGGGAATCATATTTTGTTGGGTATGACAATTCTCTTTTCGCATTTCATTGAAAATTAATGCAGTATTACTATTAGATATCTTAGTATCATAATAATGATAAGAGATATTTATAAGTTGTCTACAACTTCAAAAAAGTAAAATGAAAAGGAATCAAATAAACATGATATATATAGTCAACAAGTGTCTTTGAGATAACTTCAGAAAGTAAAATGAAAAGGAATCAAATAAACATGTTATATATATATATATATATACTCAACAAGTGTCTATGAGAATATATATATATTCATGCAAACATATTATATATCAATATTCATTTTCCTTTTTTTTAAAATCTAGACAACTCCCTAAGGCTATTGAGATGCTAATGATCCTTACGTGAAACACTGAAAGCCAAACAATCAGGAAACTCCTTAAAAAGTCGACTAAGCAAAGTGCTTTTCCCACAACCAGACGGCCCACTGATTACCACTGGCCTGATAGCAGTCATTTTTGACAGAAATCTGCATATGATGGTGCCTTCAACAAAATGAAATATAATAAAAGTGATCAATGCATTTTAATCAAATTACGGTATGTGGTCAATAATAATTAAACCAACCCATTGACATTGACACAAGATATGCTATAAACTATTGCACTCACTCATTCCTACTGACACTGACATAAGGTATTCTACATATTATTGCACTCACTCATTACCACTGACATTGACACAAGATATGCTATAAACTATTGTACTCACTCATTTCCACTGACATTGACATAAGGTATTCTACATACTATTGTACTCACTCATTCCCACTGACATTGACACAAGATATGCTATAAACTATTGTATTCACTCATTCCTACTGACACTGACATAAGGTATTCTACATACTATTGTACTCACTCATTCCCACTGACATTGACATAATATATGCTATAAACTATTGTACTCACTCATTCCCACTGACATTGACACAAGATATGCTATAAATTATTTCACTCACTTGTTTCCACTGACACTGCACCAGGTATGCTCAATGTTAATTCACCTACCAATTCTGATTGACATTGGTATAAGATATGCTACATGTTGTTTCACTTACTTATTTCCCACTGACACAAGGTATGTACAGTTTCACTAGTTTCTACTTATAAACACAAAGCAAGAACACAACAAAAATCATTTGCAGAAAAGAATTCTACAAGCAATTTTTTTTTAAAACCAAAAATGCAGGAGCCAGTTTTAAAAGATTCCAGACATTGACTCCTGGTCCTGGCAATCTCATTCAATGCTCTCTGGCTTAGCAACATTGCTCAGGTATATATAGCTTCAACAAAAGCATGTTCTTGCAAGCAAAAGCATGATGTTGCTGCTTGTTACAGTGTTAAAGTATATGAAATGCTACTTGAATGAATAAAAAGTGCTAACAAAGAAAATCTAAAGTATCTACTGTTAACAGATAAAATATCTTCCAAAAGTTCCATTCTATTGCTTTAGTTACTTTATGCCGAAGACACAATTTATATATCTATTTTTATACCATCCTATTTTCAACAGCAAGAAAAAGCCATGAAACATCCAAACTGTAAGTGGATTCTGACATCTATATGCGTACAAACTATGTTCTTCCTATTCACTGGAGCATCCACCGACAACTACACAAAAGCATAAAATTCTTTACCTAAGCAAAACAAAATAAATAGCTTTGCTGTACGCTGCCTTTACATCATTTTAAGAGCTTATGTTTACTGAACAGGGCAGCCTGACTCTTGTATTAGAAATAGAATAACAGACATTTTACAAATCAAGTGCAATTCACTAAATACACAAAGCAGTTTGTAGACAACACTAATTTTATAATCTATATACACCTTATTGTGTGTGGGTATATTTCTTTCTGAATGACAAACTATATGAATTCTTAATGTGTATAGTAACACATACGTCTTTTTGAATGACAACTAAACTGCATTATTGTGTGCAGGTGATAGTTTGTAATGCACACTTCTTTCTAAATGGCAACTCTACTTCATTATTGTGTGCAGGTGATAGTTAGTTTGTAATGCACACTTCTTTCTAAATGGCAACTTTACTTCATTATTGTGCAAATGGACAATGGGTTGTAATATCTTTCTGAATAAAAAGTGTGTGTGTATGTGTGTGTGTGTGTATGTGTGTGTGTGTGTGTGTGTGTGTGTGTGTGTGTGTGTGTGTGTGTGTGTGTGTGTGTGTGTGCAAGCATGTGAATTTGTCTAATAGCAAAGGCAGAAAAAATGTACAGTATCATGCATGTAATGTGACTCTGAGCTAAAATCATTAAGTGAATTTCAGTAATTTAATCACATAAATCTCAGTCTAGTACTGGGCATTTTCTATTAATACTTATTAATTTATCTTGACTTAATTTATACATCATTCTCCAATTAGTACTGGGCATTATCTATTAATACTTATTAATTTGTCTTGACTTAATATAAGTTAATTTATACATCATTCTCCAACTGTGCATTTTCTATTAATATATAAATTTGTCATGATTTAAGAATTTATACATTATTTTCAGCCTAATGCTGGGCAATTTTTATTACTTACGTTAAGTTGTTATTACTTAAAGATCAAGCAGAGAGGAATCTAGGTCAAACATACAAACAAGCTCAATCAATAGATTTAGGTGTTCTGATGATAAACAAAATTTGGATATTTCAATATACGTGATCAATAGAACATGTGTCTGATATTTTGATGTTACCAATGTACACAAATGAGCTTGATTTGGACACACAGGGACAAAAACCATTGTTTTATAATGAAGGTATGACACTTGACTAAAGAAAACCTGCTCTGCAAGAATATCTCATGCTTCTGCAGACATTGCCTGGGAAATCATTGACTGGACTAATGCCCAGACCATTATAGCCATTTTATGTCAGCAGATGAGCGATCTTGGGTTTCTATTTCACTATAATGCTAAAATAATATTTATAAAAGTCACTGGCTATTTAAACTTTTCAAGAATTATTTTTTAAAAGTGACATTGCTGAAATTGTTATGTTAGAATTGACAGGATTTTCTTTGATTGAGAATGTAATGTTAAGAAACAGCATTATTTTTAACATTAGGTAAAGCTTTATTTTCTCTAATAGTAATAGAATGGTGGAAAGTGAGCAATGGCTGAAGTCCTAAGATTAGGAGTAATGTACATGTCTCCTGTGCAACCTGAAATGCTGATCCAGCAATCTTTATGGATGTAACATCAATCATTCTGATGTGACATCAATACCTTCTAGAAAATTCTGATGTGCTATCAATAACTTCTAGAAAATTCTGATGTGCTATCAATAACTTCTAGAAAATTCTGATGTGCTATCAATAACTTCTAGAAAATTCTGATGTGACCTCACTAACTTCTAGAAAATTCTGATGTGCTATCAATAACTTCTAGAAAATTCTGATCTGATGTGACATTAACTTCTAAAAATTCTGAAAAAAGTTATTAAAAAGGAGGACTTGACAACCAGTCAAGAAACAGAAAGGGATTTGCTAGGATCAGCATGACCTTTGGACCATAATGATCTAAGTGCAGACTGCCACAAGCTGTCAGTAAAGTGAGGTGAAAGCTGATTGTGCCATATGACATTCTCTGGACATCATTTCCTTCTCCAGGTGCTATCAAGGTTGTTGTACTCATGTTACATAACTTAGAGGTATGAATTATAGACACCTTTTTCCTCTCCAAGTGCCATACTATACAGATTGCTATTCTCATGACACATGACTTAGAGACACCATTTTCTTCTCAAGTGCCATATAAGACTGTTGTTCTCAGGACATGTAACAATTAGAGGAATGAATTCTAGACACCTTTATCTTCTCCAGGTGCCATACAAGATTGTTGTTCTCATGACACATAACTCAGATGTATGAATTCTAGACACCGTTTTCTTCTCCATGTGCCATACAAGATTGTTGTTCTCATGACACATAACTCAGATGTATGAATTCTAGACACCGTTTTCTTCTCCATGTGCCATACAAGATTGTTGTTCTCATGACACATAACTCAGATGTATGAATTCTAGACACCTTTATCTTCTCCATGTGCCATACAAAATTGTTGCTCTCATGACACATAACTTAGAGGAATGAACTCAGAGTTCCACACTGCTTTCAGAGAGTTTGAAGCCTAGGTCAAGTTTCAAACACTTCTTTCAAGTAGATGTTTATTCTTGTGAACAGACACATTTGTATACTTTATTTCTGATTATTTATAGTTTTGTAATTATTTCTTCATACTTGGACTTGGAGTTATGACCATCCAAGCAACATTAAAATGTCATCCATCATTCTTCTTCTTTACGTTGACTTCTTTTCCCCACAGGAATTGCGTGGAAACTTTTCATCTTCTTGATGTTCTCAGTTTCTGTAGAGTTCCTGTGGGGCCTTTCTCCTTACTCTGGTATTCAAGGAGGGTAGTGCTGTTCTATGTTGCTGTGTTTGGTTGCTATTTTCATTGACCGCTCAGCATCTGTTGTGAATTTTTAAATTTTTTTTGACAGTTGCAGAGCTTCAGTCAATTTCCTGATTAGTTTTGGATTTTGTCAGTAATTTCGACTGAGTTGCAAATGTCTTATATCCATCAAGTATTTTTCTAGGATTTATTTCTTCATACTTGGAGATATGACCATCCAAGAAACATTAACCAAAATATCCATCAAGTGTTTTTCAAGGATTTCTTAAGTTTCTTCACAGTTGGACTTATGATCATCTAAAGCAACATTGACTAAAATATCATCCATCAAGTATTTTTCTAGGATTTCTTTCCTCATACTAGTTATATTTTGACAATATTCAGAAGTGATCAATAATATTCAGTAATGATCAGTATTAATCAGAAGTGATCAATAACATTCCATAGTGATCAATAACATTCAGTACTGATAAGTAATAATTAATCAGAAGTGATCAATAACATTCCATAGTGATCAATAATATTCACATCAGTTCCAGTGTCAATTTTATTTTTTATCTGCTCTTCCAAGAGAATCTTTATTTTGTAGAGAGAGAGAGCAGGCAAAATACTTTTCTGAACTTTCGTCTCACTGTATCTTCTTAAAACAGGAATAAAATGATGGAATAACAGTAACTAAATGAAATTATAACCAACAACTGGCCGAGTTAATTGCATTCCTTACCTTTCATCCCCACCATTAAATTTGATAAAACTAAAAGACATGTATGCCACAGTAGGGGTCTTTTTACAATCTAAATACTTGTTAAAGATTATCATACTGTTAGTGTTAGCCTAAAATACATTAGGTAAACTTACCTGCATGCTTTGTACAGATGTCCCTGATAACTTTAAACAGATTTTATTTAATTTGTACAAAAACACTTAAAGCATCCATTTAAAACATTTCCAAATAAATAAATAAAAAGTTAAGTGAATAATTAATATTCTTACATTAAAAACCATAAAATTATATAAAGTTTAAAATATTACACTTATATAGTAAATTATTTATACAGAATATAAAATATACTTATAAATATGCATAATTTTAGTAGCATAGACATACCCAAAACCACACAACTTCACTAAGATTTCAAAACCTATGTTCTGATGAATAAATGGCATGTGATATTTGTTCTCAATAACATATATATATACTGCCAAATGGTACGAATTGATTTCCTTTCTGAGGACGCCTCGATGTCATTACTTCAATCACGGTACACCAGTTGGTATTAAATTGATTTTTTTTCTTTATCAGGACATCTCGTTCTCACTTTCCTGTAAGATTGAGCTGCATGAAGCCTTTCTCAATATTGATTACAGTTTCTTCTTTAGTTTTCATGTGTATTTTTTAAAAAAAGAATAAATACAGGACATTTCATTTTTTATTTTTACATTAAAAAGATCATGAACATTTTTAATTTACTGGTTTGTATTTTTCCTTTCTTTGCAGAAAAAAGTGATTGGTGTTACAAATTAATATTACTTGTGTTAATATATCAGACAAAAGAGATGAAGAATAAGTTGTTTTTTTTTTTAAACAAACCATACCACATAAGTTGAACTGACATAAATTTTATTTTCTAGTTCAGGGGTGGGCAAACTTTTTGTGCTTAGGGCCACATTGACAAATGTAAAACTATTGGGGGGCCGCATATATATTATGTCCAATTTGTTTACAGCAACCTATCACAATAAGTAATTATGAATTATTTATAGGTTATTAAACAGTATAAAACTATAAATAACCAATTATTGCAATTTTATTTTACTTATACATTTATACATTATATTTTTTTTAAACAAACCATACCACATAAGTTGAACTGACATAAATTTTATTTTCTAGTTCAGGGGTGGGCAAACTTTTTGTGCATAGGGTCACATTGACAAATGTAAAGCTATTGGGGGGCCGCATACTATCAGTTGCCGGGCCGCATGCGGCCCGTGGGTCATAGTTTGCCCACCCCTATTCTAGTTAATACAATGTTAATAAAAGAAGAAGAAAGAAGTTCCCACTTAAAATTTAATAGTTATACTTATATGCTACACAGTTATCCTGAATTGTACTTTTATCTTTCTAGACCTAAAAAAGTAAAAACCTGATAGCACTCTATATAAGTTGATATTTTTATTACATCACCAATGTGAAAAAATGTTTTTCATTACAAATGCATCTTACTTTACACAAGTTACTAATGTTGCGTGAGTTAAATTTTAATCTAATATATATATATATATATATAGAGAGAGAGAGAGAGAGAAAGCTGTGAAAGATTTTTTTAAATGAAAATGTACTATACTTAGTTACAAGATAATATTGCTGTCTGACCAAGATAACTCTACTTCAAACATAGCTAACACTCAGTATAATATGTTGTAGATTATAAAAATATTTACATACTTTCAATAGTAATAAGTAAGGGCCTATTGTTTATAGATTTTTACATTTTTGTGCATCAAGCACTTTTAAAATGTTAAGCTGACTTAACAAATGTATGGCACGCTTGATGTTTAGAGTACAAGTTGTTTTCACTATTCAGTTTTTAATTATGTATGCACTAAACTAATTCAGTCAGGCAGAACTTCACTCTTTGCATTACAGACATTACTCAACATGCATGCACATGTATGCTTGAAAAATTCAATTACCAATGTTTCCTGCTTGACTGAATGAGATATTCTCAATATTTTTTTTTATTTATTTTATTTTGTCATGAAACTGACAGCCCTCAGGTAACACTAGCAAACACTCTTTGTGACTGGTGAGTGTCCATTGTGCTCACACCATTCTAACACAATAAGCAAGAATTACACAGAAACATTTACTATGTATAGTGAACACTATTACAAGGATTTGAATCAATAGCAACTCATATTGGTACTATGTGCTTAGTACATCTCTAATTCATTTTCTTATTTTAGTATTACTCATTTTACTGTACATTCACATCTCTCTAGTCTATACTATAATTTGCATCTAATAATCTATATACATCTTATTCTTATTAAATGGACTTCAATCAAGTTGCCCTAGTGCTTTGGCAGTCTTTAACACAAGCATATTACTAACTTTCAATCATACATCTTCAGGTATCTTGTACATCAGGAGAATAATGTTTCTCAAACCTGTACTATGATTTGTAACTTTCCTATACTTAGTAAAGTAAAAGGAATATATTTATTTATAACCCTCAAATAAAATAAACTACATCACAAGACTACTGAAATTAAAATGAAAGGCACAAAGTAACACTAACGGTAAACAATCAGAGTTTACTATGACCACTAACACAACCACAAGAACCGACTAATTTTCTGAGCAAATTTGTATAAAGGAACCAAAATAACTTCAGAAACCATGACAGAGACTCTTAATCAATATGTTTTATATATCTAAATTGCATCTTTTTACTATAATAAAATGTATCTAAAGAATTAAAAATAATCACTATAAAATATTGCAGTTACCTGATTAAAGAAATAAACAAAACTGTTCTAATTTATTTTGGCTAAACAAATAAAAGATTTGTAATATTTTATTTGTTTTTTAAAATGAAATAAAAACAGAGAAACAGAAAATACAATAGGTAATTTCTTCAACTTTATTTATAGCCAGTGGTATCTTTTATCTGATAGATTTTCCATGCAATAAAGAATGTCTATATTTAAAGAATATTAAGTTGTGTTGAAAAAATAAGATCATATTATCAGAAATATAAGGACTAGAAAGTAGGAGCTAACTACTAACCAATTAATATGTACTCACAAAGGGTGTTTAAGTATGTTTATATCAACTTAGGGGAGGGTGACAAAGGGAGATAATTATAATTAACATAACATGCTGGAGAATTATTAATAACATAAATTAAGATTCTCATCACTTGTAATTAGTTTTGGATGATTAATTAATTGATAATAATAATAACCATTAACTAGGTAGCAATGGCATCTCACTGTGCAATTGTGAATATGACAGTTACTTTTGAAAATCTGTTTTGGTCTGCTGCATTTTATGCTTCATAATTATGGTGACAGGATGAATTGCCAGATGATGTGATTGGTTGAACCTATTCATAGATGTACTTAGCTCTAGTACATAACTGCTTTGAAATTCTGAACTGCATTTATCCCCACTATATACAGTCAGCTGAGCAAGAATGATACAGACACAACAAATCAATGAATGAAACTTATAGAAAGAATCTCAATTGATATAAACTAAAAAGGCAAATAACTTAATAAGTGGTTTGAGAAATTTTAATGGGGTACAAACTGATACCTGAGGTTGAGAAACAAAGATACACAGAAATCTCATTCTCAAGCCCCAAATTCTTTGATTTAATTATAATATATATATTGAATATTCAAAACACAGGGATGTTAATTGTTATACAAAGATTGGGAATGTTCTACAAAGAATGTTAATCAAAATATTTTAAAACTGATCATTTGCAACTGAATTTATGGAGCTAAGGAACTTCATATATTATGAATATGATTAATCTATTTGTGATTCGTATTTTAAAGTTTGCATTTATAATTATATGCTTTTCTGAGTGAGTTTTTATATGTAAATATTTTATGTTTGTTACATAGATTTGATCAAGAAATGTAACTACAATGTATATGAAAAGATTTGTTGTTGTTCTTAATGTATGCACTGTTCTTTCTTTTCATATTTATTTTGAATATACATATAATCCTGCTTATGTTCTGATGTACATCCCTAATGGATTAATATGATGGCCGATATCTGACTAAGCTGTAAGAGCAGAGTCAATTAGAATTTAGATACCGATCTGGTAACATTTAAGAAGTATTATAATACTAATAAACAAGTAATAGACTTGCCGAGATCAATCCCTCTGGTAGAATTTAGATATAACCCTTGGTATTACTATATTAGCAAGGTGAGGATAGATAGAAAAAAGGGGAAACATGACCGTCACATATATATTCCAATACAGGAGACTGAATGATAAAGAGTGTATTTCAACACAAATAAATCGACGATTTTTTATTTTAAAAGCACGGAAAAACTGTTCTGAGTGGTGCATTCAAATTAAGCAGAACATAAGACCACAATGCAATCTCTCAAAAAGACTAACACGGCTATTTGTTTAGAGCTTAGGTCTACGCTAAATATAGATAGTTCGGCTGTCACAACTATATCCCAAGTGTCGGTGACAAGTTAACAGGTGCGGTCGTAAAGCAAAGTCTTCACTACGCTCAGTTGAAGTTATTAGGCCTATATAAGTATATTTATCAATTTATGTAAGCCTACAGTTACTGAATACTAGTAATGAAAGAGTTGTAGCAAAACATTACGATTAAGAGAATATGGACATTAGCCAATGCTAGTACAATTGTTTAAGTTACTAATAAATGTTCCGAAATTTAAAAGTATAATCCAGAAGAAGTTTGTTACTCACCCAAGACTGGACTATGTGACACCACAGCGACACAGAACGATCCTATTGAAAACATCAAAGCGGCAGGTAGTTGCTACCACGTTGAGTTTGAATATTAATAAGTAGGATTGGATTTTTAAATCGGACTGTCAGCGGCGGAGGAACAGTAAATACATAAATATACCTGATTAATACGTTTCACTTGTATATTTCAAAAGATTATGTTTAATATTACTAATTTTCATAAGTTAACGTGATATATTTTTAACTGATTAACTGATTTAACTCCTCATCTGTGTAAGGAATTTTTAACTATACATTCAAGCTTATAAAATATCTGTTGAAAGTTCCTCATCCAAAACGGTGATAATGTACACAAACTAACAATACAGATGATGTACACAATGTATTTTATTTTTAAATATAGGGCCTATTATTTTCGGGTCTGAAGGCATAAACGTATCCAGGAAAATGAACTAAATTACGGCTAAGCATTTGACAACATTTTTAATAAATTATATTCAGCAGGAAAGAAACTGTGCTATGCAGTTTAATTAAAAGATAAGCGTAGACTTTTGTTGATTATATTCTTGGTATATGACAATTTAACAATACAGCGCTTAATTTACGACAACACAACGATATATCATTTCCGGTTCTGGCATCAGCTGATCCAAAACCAAAACAAGATATTGTTCTAAGAATAAATTATCGCTTTCAAGCTTCAAAGAAGGAAAGATCTCTTCAAATAATGATAAACTATCTATCGGATACATGTGTTAATCATTATAATTACCATTATAATAGCGCTTGGGTCGTACACAAATCCTCTGTCATTTTCATCTAATATTTACAATTGGTCTTGCTATTAAATCATTAACCTACATTGAAATAAAATGGCTTCTCCTCGCATCGATACTTCGGGCAAGTTATCAGCTGCGATTACACACGTCAATTTTGTGTGTCAAAAATGTCGTCTACCACTGAAGCTGGACCAGTCATTCAATTTACTTAATCATCCTCTCCTTGTTGAATTGAGTGGTCGGTATAAATGCAATTTGAACACACACACATGCACAAGCAAAACATCCTACTAGTACATCGCATGTAATAACAAAATTTATTGTAAAGTATTTTCATATTAATGAAATTGTCGATTTCTTTAGATTTTTAGCCAAAATGTATAATTTTCTGCACTAGATATTCGTTATGGATGAATAGGCCTATAGACATTTTGTGGAGGATTTTTCCCAATATTTTGTTTAATTACAAAATGTTATTTATAGAATTAAAATTCACCATAAAAATAATTTAAATTACGATTAATTATTTTCATTTCACCTGAATTAGTGACTTATTTTTATTGTATATAATTTTAAAAATTAAGTACTAACATGTAGCCATTTCAAAAAACTTCATTCTTTAACTAAAACCTAAATAAAAATGAAATATTTATTATCATTGTTACATTTGTAAATTATAATGTTCACTATGTTTTCTGTTGCATATAGGAACAATGACAAGCAATTTGGTAAATTTTCTGTTGTATCAGGACCATTTGACAAGCAATGTGGATTAATGTTCAATGTTTTCTGTTGTAAACAGAGCCATTGACCAGCAATATTGATGATGGAAAAGATGGCACATATCTGTCATTCTTGCAAGCACAGAATGTAATTATATATTTTAAACCCACTAAAGTAATCCTTATATGATATAAAATAGATAGGTAGGTAAGTAGAGAGAGAGAGAGTTAGTTTTGTCATCAAATTTATCAGTAAACATGTTGCAGTAAGTTGATTTCTGTGAATTCCATTTGAGAGCCAATATGTTGGAAATTGAGGCTTGAGTTTGATCTCAAAAATTCACAAAGTTTCTTGAACATTCCTCCTGATGTGCTTTGATAGTGCATGTGAAGTTCTGGACAATTCTTCACAGCGTGCTTGTGAGCTCATTGAAGATTTTGGAACAGTTGTGTAATTTGTAGAAGGGGTATGTATGTTACTTGTTAGATCATCATCTAATAAGAAGGACAGTGACTTCTTACAATCCACTTGATTGTGTACACACACTAGTGACAGCTGCCATCATTGTAAATGTTATGTTCATTGACAATAATTATTGTGAACACACAAATTTATAAATTAATAAATTTATTGTTAAATTTATTAATCTTCTTGCACATATATTAAAATTTTATTTTGGAGTAATAGTATGTTAAATATAAATAAAATAACGGATTTTTATTACTCCTTTAGTAAGAAGTTTCCACATGTAGAAACATTATGTGGGCAGTAAAATGTCTACCTTATTGTGTAAAGAGTAGAGTTTATGACACCCTTATAATCTTTCAAACAAGAGACATGTTGGTCTTCTGTGAGAATTATTAATAACTATAAATTAAGATTCTCGATCACTTGCACTTAGTTATGTATTATTAATTAATAAATAATAACCATAATGAGTGAAGGGTGCCCAGAGGTGTCATACAATTAATATATTTTAATATTTATAAAAATGCTACCGGGCTAAAATTGATGCCCTTATCTCAGGAGAGACTGACAGAGTAAATAAAATATTAGAATGTATTTCAGCTAATAACTAAATAAAATACTAGAATGTATTTCAGCTAATAACTAAATAAAATACTGAAATGTATTTCAGCTAATAACTAAATAAAATACCAGAATGTATTTCAGCTAATAACTAAATAAATACTAGAATGTATTTCACCTAATAACCAAATAAAAGATTACAAATCTAGTAATCTTTAACGTATGCACTTTTGTACATCACGTTCAGCCATGCTATTTTAAATTGCATATTCACTTTCAAGCATTTAATATGGCACCCAACTAGTTTAGCTTTCTAATTGAATAAAAATTAAAACACTTTGTTAAATTAATGAGTTATTTTTAATTGAATAAAATTAAAACACTTTATATGAGTTATAAATACAATACCTTCAGTTTAAATCACTTTTAAAATATATGTTCAGCTTGAAGATTTTAGAAACAATATTCATTTTGAAAATTAAAATCTGATCATTTTCACATTCTTAAATTAGTTTTAAAGTTAAAGATTACTTAGTCACAGAATTATCTAATCCATAGCAATAGACCTAATAAGGGAGGGGGGGGGGGAATCAATTCATTAAGTCACAACTTCTCACTTGAAGTAGTATGTCAGAATTGAATCCCCCCTCCCCCTTTATATTTCTTTTATTTAGTGACTTCAGCAGTTTGTCAGAATTGAATCCCTAACCCCCCCCCCCCTTTATATTTCTTTAATTGCTTAGTGATTTCAGCAGTTTGTCAGAATTGAATGTCCTCCTCCCTCATGTATACTTCTTCTATTGCTTAGTGTCTTCAGCAGTTTGTCAGAATTGAATGTTCCCCCACCCCCTCATTTATATTTCTTTTATTGCTTAGTGTCTACAGCAGTTTGTTAGAATTGAATGTCTCCCTCATTTTGGGGGTGCTTATTATATAAAGGCAGATGTTTTTGAGGGTGGGTGTGTAAATAATTAGAAAGATAATTTAGTAAAATTTTGTAAAAATATTCAGTAGTTTGCATTGGTGTTTTTATTCAACTTGGCCTGATTTTATTGTACCATATAATTGACTTGAGGGATGAAAGAGAGTGTTTTAGAGGTCCTTTAATCACTCACAAAATGTGTTTTTAAAAGAATCCTTGTTTTTTAAAAAAAAATATTTGTATTATATTTTCTTACATGATGTTATAATTGATTTTATGTTACATTAAAATAATCTTTTTGATTTTTCCTTATAAAGTCAGCGCAAGTGAATCAGTATTTTACTCATATACTACACACACACACACACACACACACACTGTGGGGGGATGGATGAATGGATTTTCATGTTTAGGTGTCCTTTGATTATAGGTAAGAAAAGTATACCAAGTTTTTAAGACTTTCTGACAAGGACAATTCATTCTTGAAGATAGTTATTTAATTTTGAAAATGTTGACAAATTCTGTTCCAGATGCCTGAGTATGAAGAAGACCCAAATGTTGTCAAGCTCAAAGTTCCTCCCATCAGGTAAAATAATTGTTCTATGTGCTTTCAGGTAAAAATCATTGTTCTGCATACAATAAATAATATTGTGTACCTGTCAGCTAAAAGTTGTGTATGTTGTAATTCAAATTTATTACAATGTACTGCTGGTTCAGTAGCTGTCAGTTCTACTGCAAGTCACACATGTTTTGCTACTACTTTCTTGTTTGTCTTGTAATTTTAAGGAAGTCAAAATGCTGTCACCCCCACTATGCTTAACACCTGTTGTATACTTTAGTACTAACCTACACATTTTAAGGTGGTAGTAGAATTGTCATTTCCATTATTAGTAACATGCAAGGACTTTGCCTTATATGATAAATTTGATTCGGTTGAGTCATTTCCAATTCCCACAAATATTATAGATTGTGTTATTTTTTCCATCCAAGATTTATTCCTAACTTTTTTCAGTATAGCAGATGGACATAATGTAGTTCTCTATGATTCATTTCCATTTGTCTCTAGTGTAGCAAATAGTTCTCTACAATTCATTCTCATTTCCCACTAGTGTAACAGATGGATATATGTAGTTTTCTACAATTCATTCTCATTTCCCACTAGTGTAACAGATGGATATATGTAGTTTTCTACAATTCATTCTCATTTCCCACTAGTGTAACAGATGGATATATGTAGTTCTCTATGATTTATTCTCATTTCCCACTAGTGTGACAGATGGATATATGTAGTTCTCTGTGATTCATTCTAATTTCCCACTAGTAGTGTAGCAGATAGTCATATGTAATTCTATAGGATGCAGATGTAGTTCTTATTCCACCAGTGAAGTAATCAGACATGTTAAGTTCTCTAGGATTCATTTCCAACTTATGTTGTTATAATATACAAACATATTTAATACCAATAAAAGGACATTTTCTTTTTCTTTCTATTAGCAGCATTTTCAACATTATAGGTTGATGTTTAATTCTTCAAGGAACATTACCATACTCTCCAGTCATGTCGTATGAATTAATATGTATTTCTAATTAAGTACTACATGTGGTTTCTACAGAAATGAGCTTGAGATCAGTTCTGACTTCACTCTACTAGGAGAAACAGGCCCAGGGAGCATGGAAAATTTAAGCCACAGAATGAAGGTGAATTTGTATTTACTCTCCCCACCCCACTCCAACAATGAAGACATAATGGTGGAATTAATATAATAATAGTTCAACTAATAGAATGCTAAAGATTATTTGTACATGGTATTACTTACCATATGGTAATTCTCATATTCTTAACACAAACATCTTAGCTTTATTGTATTTTCATTCTTAACTAAAACTCTAATCATGATAGTCACAATATCTTTACTTGCAAAAATTTTGAAGTATTTATTTGGTGTTTGTTGTCAGATTTGATCATATATACAACATTTATATTTAGCCTACCACAGTTATTTTAACTGAATTGGCTTGATTTAATTAATTTCATTGAAATGATCCAAGTCCTCAAATACTGGTATTGAATATTTTGATTACATGGATAACCAGTATACTTTCATTTTATTTTACTTTTTGTTCTCATAAATCACATCAGAATTGGTTGGGTTTTTTTTATCTGACTGAATGATCTGTTGAGATGTTTTAATTTGATTCACTGGACTTTGTGCTAGCTAGTGCTTGTGAAAGTTGTTAATGATCTATGTGCTCAGAATGGGGAATATTTCACTTCTTACTCTGCTTGATCTCTCTAGACAGTCATAGAGCTTTTAACACCATGTCACATACAAACTGCTTGATCTCTCTAGACCAGGGGTCTCAAACTCATTTTGCCTGGGGGCCACTGGAAGTAGAATCTGGGTGAAGCTGGGCCGCATCATTATTCCCTGCTGCCAGAGACCTGGCAACACTTCCTCTTACACAGCTCAGACACATTTGGCTTCAGGGAGGAAGCCACTGTGACCCTCAGTATGGCTTGAAGATGTTCATCAGTAAGTTTGTCCTTGAATTTTGACTTATTCAAGTTCATGGTGGAGAAGAGCTATTCACACAGATAGGTGCTCCCCAAAAGGCACTTGGTATGGCTTGAAGATGTTCATCAGTAAGTTTGTCCTTGAATTTTGACTTATTCAAGTTCATGGTGGAGAAGAGCTATTCACACAGATAGGTGCTCCCCAAAAGGCACTTGGTCCGCTTGAACATCCTAGAAAGCTCAGGGAAGGTAAGGGGCAATTCTCTCAAAAACTGTCCAAGCTTGTCTGCTTTTCCACTCACCTCCCTGAAGTTGGCTTTGAGTTCAGAATTACACTTTTGTCAATTAGATCCATTTGAAGCACAGGAGGGACATCTTCCACATTGAAGAAAGGGTCAGCAAATATTTGAAAGGTGGTTCTGTGTTTCTTGAAATCTGCAAACCTGTGATCAAATTCTTTCCTGCAACATACTTCTCACCACTGAATGGTGTGCCAGAATCCATGAGTGCCTTACATGCTGGGAAATGGCAGATCCTGAGGTATGGTAGCCCACAGCTGACAAAAACTATAAAACTCCCAGGGTGCATGAGAAAAACATGCGGGCCGCACTATCACTTAACTTTAATATCAAGTGGGGGCCACAAAATATCGTCTGGCGGGCCGCGAGTTTGAGACCCCTGCTCTAGACAGTCATAGAGCTTTTAACACCATGTCACATACAAACTGCTTGATCTCTCTAGACAGTCTTGAGCTTTTGACACCATGACATATTTAAACAGCATCATCTTCTGCACATCTATGACATTTGTGACACATGATGCCAATATCCTAGCTCAAGTCATACATGACTTTTGGGCAACAGACAATATCTATCAATGCCAAAGCCTCCACAGTCAACTCACTTCAACATTGATATTTAGCAAGGTTCTATTCTCTGATAGACACTATGAGAATTGTGATATGTGTTTTTTGTAATTGATTATCATTTTATTTTCTTTATTTGTTTAATCTTTATTTTATTAATTATTAATTTTCATCTGTCTTATGTCATTTCTTACCATCTTCATTTCATGTAAAATTCATTTAATCATAGTCATCTTGTCCGTCATTGTGTCCATCTTCATGTCTATCTGTCTGACCATCCATGTGTCCATCTTATATGAGGACCTTCCTCTGGGGGCTAATGAGTCAACGGAGCAATTGACTTCTATTGTTGTGTATTTCATATTGTCCATCTTAAGTGGTACCAACAGCTAATAGATTTCAAAAGATAAATACAGTCAAAAAAATATAATGTTAAGAACAGCAACAAATATCAGTACAGTGCTGATAGACTTCAGGGAAATAAGAATTGTCACAAGTGAATGAAATAAATTGTCTTTTTCTTTCATTATTCATAAAGTGTTGGTTTTTAAAAAAGTTTTTTTTTATTACATGCTTGTAATGATCTATGTATTCATTGATATGCTTAATAAGTTATCATACATGCTTGGTAAATATACCTTCTGTAAATAGCAGTTAAGACTAAATACATACAATTGCACGATGTCTTAAAATGACTTTATTTAAAAGTTACACTCTTACTCTTAGGTCAGCATACATTCAGAAAGAAGAAATTTGGAAAGACAGTAAAAGAGACATTACAAATCAGATTTAAACAGACATTTACAAAAACACTTCATATAATTTTGTAGGAAGTGCTGAAATCAAAGAATTCCCCTGAAAACTTACAGGTATTATTAATCATCTTATGCTTGATGAATGACTGCATTTTGTATTCATTCTCACTTTCCTGTTAAACGATTTGACATATTTGTACGTGTTAACCTCTGATGCTTGATGTTGGAAAATCCTGCTAGCAGTTTGTGTTAATAATTTATTTTTATATATTTCTTTTATTAGAAAACTCTTTTCTCATGATAGCGAAATATTCAGTTTCAATCAATTTAGTGATATTTGAGTGCCTGAATAGTGTTAGAATTGAGTTGTGCAGGTGTAAAAAGTAAAAAGCCTGAATAGTGTTAGAACTGAACTGTGACCATTTAAAGAGTAAAATGCCTAAATAGTGTTAGAATTGAGCTGTGCCAGTATAAAGAATAAAATGCCTAAATAATATTAGAATTGAGCTATTGTAAAGAGTCAACTGCCTAAATAGTGTTAGAATTGAGTTATGCCAATGTAAAGACTAAAAGGCCTAAATAGTGTTAGAATTGAGCTATGCCAATGTAAAGAATAAAATGCCTAAATAGTGCTAGAATTGAGCTATGCCAATGTAAAGAATAAAAGGCCTAAATAGTGTTAGAATTGAGCTATGCCAATGTAAAGAATAAAAGGCCTAAATAGTGTTAGAATTGAGCTATGCCAATGTAAAGAATAAAAGGCCTAAATAGTGTTAGAATTGAGCTATGCCAATGTAAAGAATAAAAGGCCTAAATAGTGTTAGAATTGAGCTATGCCAATGTAAAGAATAAAAGGCCTAAATAGTGTTAAAATGAGTTGTGCCAGTGCACAAGGCAAATATCTAACTAATTTTAAAATAGGGGATAGAATTTTGTGTCAGTGTCTTAAGTAGGGTTATCTTTGTAGGCAGAGCACATATCTAAAATATTGATATATATGCCAGCATGCCAAACAAGTGCTTAAATAATATCATCATTAAGCTGTGCCAGTGAATATAAGTATAAGAGTTGTACTACTCTGACATAATTTATTTTCAATTTTATTCCATTCTCTATATTACATTTACTAGTACTCAGAGCTTGTGCAGAAGAGAAAAAAAGTTAATCATGACTAGATTTGTTCATTCCTATTAATTTCTTTTCATATTGCATTTACTAGTACTCATAGTTAGTGATACAACCTAATCCCAGTCAGTCATGGCCAAGTTTGTACATTGCATTTAGTAGTACTCTGAATTAATGATACAACCTAATTCCAGTCAGTCATGACCAAGTTTGTAAGTTGCACTTAATAGTACTCTAGGTGAGTGACAGAACAGTAGTGACCAAGTTTGTATATTGCATTTAGTAGTATTCTAGGTGAGTGACAGAACAGTAGTGACCAAGTTTGTAAGTTGCACTTAATAGTACTCTAGGTGAGTGACAGAACAGTAGTGACCAAATTTGTATGTTGCACTTAATAGTACTCTAGGTGAGTGACAGAACAGTAGTGACCAAGTTTGTATATTGCATTTAGTAGTATTCTAGGTGAGTGACAGAGTAATATCCAGTAATGACCAAGTTTATATATAGTATACCTAGATATTGCATTTATTAGTACTCTAGGTTAGTGGGACAGAACAGTATCCCAGTAATGACAAAGTTTGTATATATATATATATATATATATAGAGAGAGAGAGAGAGAGAGAGAGAGAGAGAGAGAGAGAGAGAGAGAGAGAGCACAATCCTGGATGTTGCATTTTCTAGTACTCAAAATTAGTGGGACAGAACAGTATCTCAGTAATGACCAAGTTTGTATGTGTATATATTATAGAGAGAGCATTTCTGGATATTGCATTTTCTAGTACTCAAAATTAGTGGGACAGAACAGTATCTCAGTGATGACCAAGTTTGTATGTGTATATATTATAGAGAGAGCATTTCTGGATATTGCATTTTGTAGTACTCAAGGTTAGCGACAGAACAAAGTCCCTCTCATTCAGCCCCAAGTTGGTACATATCAGTTTCATACATTGTATTAATTAGTATCAATCAGAGTAAAAGGGATTTGTAAATTTTAATTTGATCTGATTTATTTAATGTGTATTTTTAATCTTACAAGTTTCAATTTATTAAATTGAAACACTGTATTGGTTTGACCTAATTTGGTTTTATTTCATTTGTTTTTACTAATATTGTTTGCACTAATTTGCCATTATTTTCATTTGGGGGGCAGGGGAGGGGGATAGTTAACATGTATTCTAATTTTTCCTTTGTTTAAGATTTTAATGTTTTCTTGTTATTTTTGAATATTTTCTAAATGATTAACAATGTTATTGTTTTCCTTGATAATTTTTAAAATATTAGTTTTTATGATTTATAAATAATTAATATATAATGCATTATTGTCTTTGAAAAGTTAAAAATATTTAATAGTGCATTGTTATCTTTAATAATTTAAAATATTATTAGCAATGTTATTGTTATCTTTGATAATTTAAGAGTAATTAACAATGTATTGTTATTTTTAATGATTTTTTAACTTACAGTGTATTAGCAAAGAAATATACTTTTGTTGTTCTGTTATTCAAACATTAAATGTTGCACAGAAAAATCTCTGATTTTGCACAGTGTTACATTTTTATTTATGAATTTATTTATTGTTTAGTTAGTTTTCTTTCATACTAATGGGAGTTTTTTCAGAACTGAGTGTGTAAAATTGTTTGAATCACTCTAGGCAAGTTTCCAATGAGACATAAACACAGTAATGATTTCTTGTGTTCTCTTTTATTTACTGACTTACATGATGTCTTACTTTTATTTACTGACTTACATGTTGTCTTATTTACTGACTTACATGTTGTCTATCTTTTATTTACTGACTTACATGTTGTCTTATTTACTGACTTACATGTTGTCTTACTTTTATTTACTGACTTATATGTTGTCTTATTTACTGACTTACATGTTGTCTTATTTACTGACTTACATGCTGTCTTACTTTTATTTACTGACTTATATGTTGTCTTATTTACTGACTTATATGTTGTCTTATTTACTGACTTACATGTTGTCTTATTTACTGACTTACATGCTGTCTTACTTTTATTTACTGACTTACATGTTGTCTATCTTTTATTTACTGACTTACATGCTGTCTTACTTTTATTTACTGATTTACCTATTCTCTTACCTTATTTATTTTTGTTATTGTGATGTTTTCTTTGAAATGGGTAAATGATACTATCTTTTTTTATAACTTGTTTTTTAAATGTTCGATGCACAAGAATGCTTGAATATAATGTGACTCCAGTTTGAATGGGAAAATTTGGGGAGTGACTAGATAATAATGGAAGTAGTATGTATATTCTTTTTTCTAACTTAATGCTAGTGTCATCTGTTGAAATCATCATTATGCAATAAAATATATTCTCTGTCTGGTATCTCTATCATAATTGTAAGATTTGAATAATAGCATACCATAACTGAATTGACAAAAGTGGGCAATTGAAGTTTTAGAGTACAAATGTAATACATATTAATCTCTGTTTCTGTTATTAGAATAAATAATAAATGTTTTTATGGTGTGTATATTTGCACTCAGTTGATAAAATCTTTATTGGTGAAATGCATGCTTGCTTTGATTTGGTAATAAGCATGGAACTTTGCAAGGAAAAACATTGGGACATAATTAACAGTGAATGTATTTTTTCCATTAAAATAAATGTTTTGTTTGGGTAAACAACATTATTTTATTCAAAGAATGAATCTGAGTAGCATTTATACCTTTGAATAATAACATTTATTTATCTGATTATTTTAATTTCTCAAACTTCTAAATATGTCTTATGAATTTTCCTATGATTATATTTAGAATTAAAATGTGTATGTGATTGCATTCACAAGGATTTCAGAGTATGAGGTTTAGATTAGTGACTGTGTATAATGGTTTTTCAGTTTGATAATTAGGTGTGTGTGTGTGTGTGTGTGTGTGTGATGTGAGAGAGAGAGAGGGAGGGAGGGAAAGCATGCAGGCATGCACATTATAAATTTCATCGTGTCTGAGTTTAGCAATGTTATACCATCACTTATGATTTGATCATCAAATGTGATTTTGCTCTTATTATATTTGACACTTATTATTCTTGATATTTATTTCTTAGAGTAAGTTGATTATTATTATTATTCACAGTAAGTTAACAGTATGTTTATGGTTGCATGTGAGAATATACAGTATTATGTAAAATAAGCACAAAATCATTTTCATTAATTCTTTTTTAATTGTTATTGTTTCAGGTGTCCAGTGTATTGTTTGACATCATGTCTGGACAGTCAGAAATAGATCACCCACTCTGTGAGGTATTTTGGATCTGTACTAAAAAAATATTTTCAAATATAAATCTTTAGTGGATTCAGATGTGAATGATGATACAGATGTTTTTATCTGATCTCTAGCTTACACACAGGTTCGAACATTTATCTCTAGCTAACACATAGATTTGAACATTAATCTCTAGCTAATACATAGATTTAAACATTTATCTCTAACTAACACATAGATTTGAACACTAATCTCTAGCTAATACATAGATTTGAACATTTATCTCTAGCTAATACATAGATTTGAACACTAATCTCTAGCTTACACACAGATTTGAACATTTATCTCTAGCTAACATATAGATTTAAACATTAATCTAATACATAGATTTGAACATTTATCTCTAGCTAACATATAGATTTAAACATTAATCTAATACATAGATTTGAACATTTATCTCTAGCTAATACATAGATTTGAACATTTATCTCTAGCTAACATATAGATTTAAACATTAATCTAATACATAGATTTGAACACTAATCTCTAGCTTACACACAGATTTGAACATTTAGCTAACATATAGATTTAAACATTAATCTAATACATAGATTTGAACATTTATCTCTAGCTAACATATAGATTTGAACATTTATCTCTAGCTAACATATAGATTTGAACATTAATCTAATACATAGATTTGAACATTTATCTCCAGCTTATTCAGAAATATTTGCTTGATCCGTAGCTCATATATAAACACAAAGTTTGGATTTCTAGCTTAATATATTATCATCAGTATACATCTGAATACTTATACATATTTATGGTTGAATGTATTAATACACTTTGGGCATGCTTGGCTTATCAGTTTGCATATAAATTATAATAGGTTTACCTATATATTGAGTCTTGCTTGAACTTAAAAGTACACTAATACACACACACACACACACACACACACACACACACATGGTCTAATGTATATCTGCATATTAGTTTGCATATAATGGATTTGCCTCTATATTTAGTTTTGCTTGAACTTAAAGGTACACACACACACACATGGTCAAATATATAACTGTATATTAGTTTGCATATAATGGGTTTATCTTTATGTGATTTACATGGATTATTTATGAATTTTCAGGAGTGCACAGATACATTGCTGGACAGATTGGACCAACAGCTTCGTCTCACAGAAGATGAGTGCCGAGATTACAGGTCATCATTTGTCTCAAAACATTTATATCTATATATTCATGTACTTTCCCTCGCTTCTGGTCTTGGATCACATCTGATCATTTTTTATATGTGACCCCTATGTGTCACCATCCAGTGCCAAAATCCTGTACTGTGAACAAAATATTAGCAGGATAGCATGCTAGAGATCAAACAAATTAATATGTCCTAAACAATTGCAGATTAGTATATCCAAAACTGGAGCAGTTTAGTTATAGTCATAGTTATCTGACCATTAATGCCTCAAAATGCCTTAAAATGCCTTATGTTCTTTGGTGCTCTTATGTTCTTTGGTCTTGACTAGGCTAGTTAATTTATTTATTGTGCCTTAAAGACCAAGTGAAATGGAATCTAGGTCAAATATAGTTTGTGAACGAGATTTGCCCCAAGACACACAATCCCAAGCCCTTTGAGTAAAAACAAGCGTAGTGAAGTCACAAATGGGAGTCAAATGGCCACCAATGTAATTTTTTCTGGTACACCTTACCACTTTGATCCAACACATGCTGATAACAGCGAAAATTCTTCTGATAGTAGTTCACATATAATTTCTAATGATGTTGGAGATACTGAGGAAACAATGACTGACGATGACCATGTCTAGTGTGTTAATTTTCTGATAATATATATTAATTTTACTAAATGAATTTATGTTTTAAGTCATCGTTAAGCTCATAGACATATTTTTAATTATTATTAAAATGAGTTATGTATGATTTTTATATGAATGATGAAAACTTTTCCAGTTGTTTTGTAATTGTCATTTTACATATATTACATTTACTACTGATATTTATTACTATTAGCGGTAGTATTAATAATCTGTACTAACATTTAGAGAATAGCTGTATAGTTATTTTTTAAATAAGTTATTATCTGTCTGTATACAATTTAAAATTACTTTATTTTCTAACGATAAACAATATAGAGAATAGCAGGAGAATAGCAGCTTAGTCTTGCTTAACTCATTGTAACTCTCTAAGTCCATCACATACAGCTTAACTCATTGTAACTCTGTAAGTCCATCACATACAGCTTAACTCATTGTAACTCTCTAAGTCCATCAAGTAACTTCATTTATATGCCACCTTTACATTTAATGTTTACTTAATAGAGTGATCTATTACATTCAGATATACTGCTTTTTAACATTAACTGTCCTAAGTCTACCATACATTTTTAATGTTGTCTTAAGCTTGAGCTCAAAATCAGTGATCAAAGGAAATTAAATCTCTAAAATGTATGCTAATAATTAAGTAATGTCATATCAGCTAATGCTTTGTTTTTATAAACCAAAGAAACTACCCAAACTGGTGGTGCTTTTTCTTTTCTTATCACACCATGTACATTTTTGTATTATGTAACGCGAAAAATGCAAAACAATATATTAAATTAATTAAATGTATTTCTCTAAATTTTCTTAAATTTAAATTTTACTTATGACAAAAATTTACTCTGAATTTTTGCCTTGAAGCCATGTAAGCCATTAGACAACTGGCTTTGGTCCTGTCATGAACAAAAGAACAAAGTGGGTTTGAAGTTGGTTAGCAAAGGGTCTATAAACAGGGTACGAGAGGGGGGACACTCAACATGACCCAAGTTGCATAACCGCGCTCACATCACAGGAGCAGACACCGATGACCAGTGCATCACGGTTATCATCATAAGAACCAAAACTTCCATAGGAATGCCGTCTATAGTGCGCAACCACTGGGCCGTGACTATTGCACAAAAGGGAGAATGAATGAGTAATTTTTGCCTGAGGGGTAAAAGTCAGCGCGATACTCGATGCAAAACGCAAAACACATAAATACCCGACTCAGCCACAAAATAATTATTCTGGAAAAAATCCGTTTCCCATGCTAGGACTTCCCACGGAGAGTGAGACAAGAAATAGGCATGCCTGAATGGTAAAATTCTATCTTTGTAAATAATGATTTTTTGTTAAAGATAATATTATAATTTTCCTACATTTCATTTTTATTCTTGTATTTTAAATTTGACTTGTGTTTGTAATATTATTCTTGGGGTAAAAAAAGAATTCAAACAAATAAAGCATGTAAAGGAATTTAATATGAGAACCAAGAATAAAATTTCAGATTTATTGTTTAATGTGACACGAGCTGATGCACGCAAATCTTTATGTTTTATCAGTCTCGGAAGTCAAGAGTCAACACCAACCAGGAGAGGTGAAGTTACCTGAAAACTCCATCTGCCATGTTGCACAACTTTAATTTGGACTTAGAGATCTCAGCGTTTACCCTGGTTTGGAGTCTATTGTCACTTGGTATCATCAAACTGCAGCATGAAATCCTAGTCGTCGGGGAGACACAGAAGGATAGCTGTGTAGGAATTCGTCTAAAGTCAGGACGTCTATAGAGAGATAGAATGCATACTGTGTTTCGCGTGATGCAAATTAGAGAATTTGTGATAGTACTATCTGGGAGATAGGTACTAAATTACGGATTCACTGTGATAAAGTTCTGTAAAGTGAAGGCTGACGAATGGACATACCAGTAACAAGAAAGTGACAAAATTATCGTGAGTTACATATTAACGTTGATCTATCTACTTCAGTGTAAAAGTGTGTTAAGTGTATTATGGAACATTCTTCTTTTGTTACAATAACTGTGAATGTGTTAAGTAACAATACCTGAGTTAACTAGAATTCTAAAGGAACTGAATTTGTGCGAACATCCTAACAGAGTGCTGACTAAAGACACTGTTCCAGACTTGATGCAGATGACCAGCATTGTGTTGACCAATACAAGCCGCCGGGACAGAGAATTACCCCTGAAAAATCAGGTGAATTCGTGTCACACTTATTGTACATTCTGTAAACTGTTCTGTGATTTAATGTAAACTTCCTATTCTATTCTGATGTTTCTTTATACATTTTTTCATTCTTTAACTAGAAAGTATTGATGTTATTTTTACCTAGTAATTTTTCTAGGGAGCATTAATATTATTCTTCTAAGTCTATAATCCTAGTAATTGTTCCAAGGACAAATTGATGATAAATATTCTTTCTTAATTAATAAGCTTTTTAAGAGATCTGTGATCTCTAAGCCTGGCCTTGAGTGTGATTTTCAAAATATCGTTAATTATAAACTTGAATTTATTATTATTTTTTCTTTTAATAAATGTGTTATCTTTTAACTATCTACTCTCTCATTTTTGGAGGAGGGGTGCATGTGAAACTGATAACAGGTGGGGGCTCTGCCAATGACATAATAACGAATAGTAGACGGCCTAAACACATGTTTTAAGATATTTCTCGTTATCGACGATGAGAGATTTGTGGAAGGGCTAGAATAATGACAGAACAACTGATAAGATAAACTCAGTAGAGTTCACTATTCTAAGACAGGTAACACTTGAGGAGAGGGTCACTGGCTGACAGACTACTCAAGGCTTGACCTAGTCACTCTCGGACCGCAAGACAAGACCCTTAGGGTGATTGTGAGCGATTGGAAAAAAGAGAATAATTAATATACATTATTTATGAGTATAATGTCATATAATTAGTTAACAATCAGAGACGCACAAAAACCTTTGCTACACATTGAAATTTAATTTTTCAATTAATTCCAGAGAATTTTTAGAGAAACTTATATCTGTGGAAAACAAAGTTGATGAAAATGCATTGGATGAAGAGCTAAAGCAGGTAAATGCAAAATTCCTTCTAATAATTTAATTTTGATAATCAAATTACTAATTACCTAAAACAGTCAGGTAGTGTTGTTTAACAAGCATTTCAACACAGATACAACAAGCTCAAGTACTCAGAGTTCTATAATTCTTCATTGATTTATTTATTGTTTAATGAGAACTAGTGTCAGTTTACACCATACAAATACTTTGAAATTTTATGTTCTGACTTCTAGGTTTGTCTGCATAGTGATGTGTTTTGTCAACTCATGTCTTTCATTGAGTGCTTGTTTACATATATTCAGATTATACTGAAAAGTTTGCTAAAATATTTGAAAGAAAATATTAAATTTTTTTCTGTTAAATGTAATCATGTGAACTGATGCCATATAACTTATATGTAGGTGTTAAATGTAATCATGTGAACTGATGCCATATAACTTATATGTAGCTGTTAAATGTAATCATGTGAACTGATGCCATATAACTTATATGTAGCTGTTAAATGTAATCATGTGAACTGATGCCATATAACTTATATGTAGGTGTTAAATATAATCATGTGAACTGACGCCATATAACTTATATGTAGGTGTTAAATATAATCATGTGAACTGACGCCATATAATTTATATGTAGGTGTTAAATGTAATCATGTGAACTGATGCCATATAATTTATATGTAGCTGTTAAATGTAATCATGTGAACTGATGCCATATAATTTATATGTAGGTGTTAAATGTAATCATGTGAACTGATGCCATATAACTTATATGTAGCTGTTAAATGTAATCATGTGAACTGATGCCATATAATTTATATGTAGCTGTTAAATGTAATCATGTGAACTGATGCCATATAATTTATATGTAGGTGTTAAATGTAATCATGTGAACTGATGCCATATAATTTATATGTAGGTGATAAATGTAATCATGTGAACTGATGCCATATAATTTATATGTAGCTGTTAAATGTAATCATGTGAACTGATGCCATATAATTTATATGTAGGTGTTAAATGTAATCATGTGAACTGATGCCATATAATTTATATGTAGGTGATAAATGTAATCATGTGAACTGATGCCATATAATTTATATGTAGGTGTTAAATGTAATCATGTGAACTGATGCCATATAATTTATATGTAGGTGTTAAATGTAATCATGTGAACTGATGCCATATAACTTATATGTAGCTGTTAAATGTAATCATGTGAACTGATGCCATATAATTTATATGTAGGTGTTAAATGTAATCATGTGAACTGATGCCATATAATTTATATGTAGGTGTTAAATGTAATCATGTGAACTGATGCCATATAATTTATATGTAGGTGTTAAATATAATCATGTGAACTGACGCCATATAATTTATATGTAGGTGTTAAATATAATCATGTGAACTGACGCCATATAATTTATATGTAGGTGTTAAATATAATCATGTGAACTGACGCCATATAATTTATATGTAGCTGCATAAAGAAGAAGAACAACTCCTCCAGCAACTGGTGTCTATTGAACATGAACAGAGACACATGGAGGAACTCATCTTTCAAGAAAAACAGGAGGCTTGTAAACTAGATGAAGAGGAAGAAAAGTAAGATTTCCTTTTTGTTTGTCAGTCACAGCACTATTCTTCTCAGTATTATGTATTGCTTTTGCTATTCAGGCACAAGAAAATGGAAATAATTTCAGTTAATGGTACTAAAATAAATAGCTTTTTAAAAAATCTTTATCTTTTGTTGTAAACACTCATTTTGATTGATTATGTTTGTTAGATGTGTTAATCTCACAGATCTCTTACCATATATATGGCTTATTCTTCCTATTTTCATTACTAAGAGTTATTTTTTACTCAGGCTTGTCTTTAGTTTGTTTATTGTTTGGGCTTATCTTTCCTTTTTTCATTACTAAGGTTATTTTTTTAAATTCATTACTCAGGCTTGTCTTTAGTTTGTTTATTGTTTGGGCTTATCTTACCAACCTTTTTGATACGTTTACATTATGGAAATTTGTTCTCAATGAGATCAATGTTTCGTTATATATCACTAAGTTACTGACTACGCTCCTCTAAACTCATTTATCATGCTAAGATCTGTATTGCACTTTTATTTATTGCTTTTTAATTTATTTTATTTATTTTATTTTTATCCATTAGATACTCTTATCTCACTTAAGCGCTTTCAAATAGACCAGTTAATCTCACTGAACTTTGTCCTTTAAACTGGTTTTATCTCACTGAACTATCAAATACACTAGTTTATTTCATTGAGGTCTGTCAGACTAGTTAATCTCACTAAACTTTGTCCATTAAACTGGTTTTATATCACTGAGCTATCAGATTTATTTCATTGAGTTCTGTTCAATAAAATGTTTATTCTCAATGATCTCTCTCAGACTAGATAATCACATTAAGGTTTTTTCAGTTGCTTGGCTTAGTTTATCTCACTGAGCTTAGTCAAACAGATTAATTTTATCTCACTGAGCTTAGTCAAACAGATTATTTTATCTCACTGAGCTTAGTCAAACAGATTATTTTATATCACTGAATTGTGTCACCATGATGAGTTTTTTTCATTGAGCTGTCAAATAAATCATTTTATCTCACTTATTCAGTTAGACTAATTTATCTTCATGAACTCTGTTCATTAGGCTTTTTTATCTCACTAGTTCTCTCTTAGAAAGTCAAGCAGATTATTTTATCTCACTAGTTCTCTCTATGAAAGTCGAACAGCTTTACAAGAGAAATTAACTCTCAGTTTACAATGCCTAAACACAACAGTGATTTGGAGTACTTTGCATTATTTGTCTTCTGTTAGACATCATTGTGGCTTTAGATGCTGGGATGTGGGCTGCAATTGCATGTTAACTTCAGGTATGACAATTTAAAAACACTTAAATGTACTTTTTACAGGTTTACTACTTTAGGTATGACAGTTTAAAACACTTTTTATACATTTAGTGTAACTACTTTAGGTATGACAGTTTAAAACACTTAAATGTACTTTTTACACATTTAGTGTGACTACTTTAGGTATGACAGTTTAAAACACTTAAATGTACTTTTTAGGTTTAGTTGACTACTTTAGGTATGACAGTTTAAAACACTTAAATGTACTTTTTACAGGTTTAGTTGACTACTTTTTAGTGCTTTTGTTTCTGACAGATACTACAGAGAGTATGCAGAGCAAAAGCGCCAGAGACTAGAATTAGAAGATGATAAAACAAGGTGTGTAAAATTTATTTTGTTATTCAGTAAAATGGAGCCTTTTTTCTTTTATTATGATGATAGCACTTTTCCGGCTTCCGCCAATTTCACTGCTTGGCACAAGGTGTGCTACTGTTGGTAGAGTTGATGATGATGGTGATGAAAGACAGAGTGGAGAGTAGTGGACAGAAAAGTGTAGTGGAGAGTAGTGGACAGAAAAGTGTAGTGATGATGAATTGCTACCTGTTGTCTGTTATGCTTATGTCTGACCAGCTGAGGCATCCATTGGCTTGGGATTCTGTAGGCCAATGTTGGTATTGTTGTAATCATCCCGGATGTTGGAGGGTATGTGGGGGGTCTTACAGAGCCCATGCTAGTAGTACACCAAGTCTGTACCTAGTGTGTACATACACCCGGGTTGATCACCCCCATGACCTCACTGGTGGCATTGTCATCATTGTTGCTGATGTCATGGCTGTCTCCGGTGTCCATTAGGATGTGCATAGATGGGCACTGGTGGATAGTAAAGGGCAGCTGGATCATGTCAGCAATAAAGTGATTAAAATATTCCCACTGTGGATACTGCTGCTCACTGTATTGCCATTGTTGTTGCTGTTGGTGGTGGTCACTTTGACGTTGAAATGGAGCCATGAAATCATGATGCTTTTATTACAGTTTGTGGCATTTTTATTGTATTTTAGTTATCATATTATTAGAAATAAGAGTAAACATTAAGACTTGTAAATCCATGCTTTTATATTTAGGGTAGCATCATTATATAATTTTACAATTTGAAAATTTATAAATCTTTAAATAAGAGGATTCTCTTGAGTTACTGCTCTTTCGACCCAGTCTCAGCTGCCATACTAACTCCTGCTCACTATATCTTTTGCTTAATTGTATATGATTTAGTGATGGTTTTCTAAATCTCTTAAATCTGACATCTGCTTATCCAACAGATATTGAGATCCAGATTCAGAAAGTGAAAGGGAAGTCAGAATTTAAATTCAAATTAACCAAACATCTACAAGAGATTTACACAATGTGAGGTTATGCTAAAGTGCAGTAAATAAAAATGACAACAAAAATATTAACTTACACAGATAGAAGAGATTCGATTAATTTGAGATTATGTTAAAATGTAAAAAAAAGAAGTGTGTGTGTGTGTGGGGGGGGGGGGGGGGAATGACATAAAAACCTGAAGAGACTTCAATAATATGAGATTATATTAAAGTGCAAGAATAAAAATTACAATTAAAAAACAACAAGACTCAGATAATGTGAGGGTTTGTTCAAATGCAAGAAATAATAATGACATCAGAAGACTACAAAAGACTCAGATAATTTGAGGGTTAAATTGCAAGAAATAAAATACATTTAAAAAATTAACCAGTCAGCTAGAAGAGACTTAGATAACATGAGGTTACATTAAAGTGCAAAAAAAATAAAAATGCTTCCAAAAAGCTAAATGCAATTAAGATAAGGTGATTTTATGTTAAAGTGCAAGAAATAAATATGACATAAAAAAATACAAGAGACTCCAATAATCTGAGATGAAGTACAAGAAATAAATATGACATAAAAAAATACAAGAGACTCCAATAATCTGAGATGAAGTACAAGAAATAAAAATGACATAAAAAATACAAGAGACTCCGATAATGTGAGGTGAAATACAAGAAATAAAAATGACATAAAAAATACAAGAGATTCAGATAATGTGAGGTGAAATACAAGAAATGAAAATGACAAAAAAAAATACAAGACATTAGATAATGTGAGGGTGAAGTGCAATGATGTACAAACAGTGAAGATAATTCTCTCTCTCTCTCTCTCTTTCTCTCTCTCTCTCTCACTCTCTCTCACTCACTCCCCTTCTGTGATATAATATGTCTATGCATATGTTATGTGTGTGTTATTTAGATATACAGCTCATATGTTATGTGTGTGTTATTTAGATATACAGTTCATATGTTATGTGTGTGTTATTTATGTATATGGCTCATATGTTATGTGTGTGTTATTTATATATACGGCTCATATGTTATGTGTGTTATTTATATATACGGCTCATATGTTATGTGTGTGTTATTTATATATACGGCTCATATGTTATGTGTGTGTTATTTATATATACGGCTCCTATATTTTAAAATTTGACTCATATCATTAATTATTTATATAATGTCTTTTTAGTATATCAGTATATGTTTTTTTTTAAAAACAGAAATAAAAATTAACTAGGATGGTACTCTTTCCCTTAATAAAGATATTTTTAGACAACATGCTATTTCAATTGGACTTTTCTGGTTAAAAATATTTCTGTGTGAAAAAAATCTTATGCTATTCTAATCAAGCTTTAATGAATGGCAATAATTTATGGTGAATCAGTGCAACATAAATATTTTAACAGCTTTTATAAGCATGTACAAGAGTAGCTGATTTGGAATATATATACATGTATATATATGTTTTAACCTAATCATAGCACACCCAGTGTTGATGTATGAGACTTTATTTGCAGATTTATTTAACTGTATTTGTTAATTAATTTCTTGTGAAGTGTGGAAAACCAAATATAGCATATCCAGTTTTGATGTATTAGAGTTTATTTATAGATTTATTTAACTGTATTTATTAATTGAGTGATTTTCTTTTGAAGTGTGGAAAACCAAACATTGCATGCCAACTGTTAATGTATTATTTTTTATTTATAAATTTATTTAACTGTATGTATTGATATTCTTATGAAGTGTTGAAAACCAAATTTAGTATATCAGCTGTTGATGTATTAGATATTATTTATAGATTTGATTTATTTAACTACATGTATTGACTGAGTAATTTTCTTTTTAAAAGTGTGGAAAACCAAATGCAGTATTGTACAGGACAGCTCAGCCGACTCAAACAAATCAATGTTTTCAATGCAACTTTTCATATATGGTAAGCTCCCTTGTTTCAGTCTTCCTCTCTTAACACACACACACACATACTTGTCTTTTTTGCATTTCATTTTGTACTCTGAAAGACAGTTCACAACTGCTGACATGTTATACTCTTAAGAGATTAGTTCATAACTGCTGATATTTAATACTCTAAGAGATTAGTTCATAACTGCTGATATTTAATACTCTAAGAGATATTTCATAACTGCTGACATGTTATACTCTAAGAGATATTTCACAACTGCTGACATGTTATACTCTAAGAGTTATTTCATAACTGCTGATATTTAATACTCTAAGAGATAGTTCATAACTGCTGATCTCTAATAGGTTGTTCATGACTGCTGACACTTAACCCAAACTGCAGTATTTCATAAAAGCTAATTTTTTTTTGTTCAAACGCTGCAAAGTCAATTTAAAAGTTAATTGATTCATTGAATTAAAATAAATGTTCCTGAATATATTTCAGATTATAAAATGATATATAAATTAACCCTTTCTCCTACAGATAATTAGTGTAGAGATTAAATTTTATCACAATGAATTCAATAACTTTTAATGTATAAAGCATGTGTTAAGCATCACGTTTCATGTGAAACATTTTTAATAAACAAACATTATAGCATTAATTATACCATAAACTTTAGACTAGGTTCATCATTTGCATTGTCTGAGTTTTCAGTTCACTAACCTTCCAGTTAGTATATTGAATTCATAGAATGTCTTTTACATGTAAGTTAGTATACTAAATTCATAGAATTATTAGAATGTCTTTTACATGTAAGTTAGTGTATTGAATTCATAGAATGTCTTTTACATGTAAGTTAGTATACTAAATTCATAGAATGTCTTTTACATGTAAGAATATTCTGGGACTAATGACCAAACTGTATACAGTGTTCTGAGACTAATGACTAAACTGTATACAATGTTCTGGACTAATGACCAAACTGTATACAATATTCTGGGACTAATGACCAAACTGTATACAGTGTTCTGCGACAAATGATCTCTATGTAATGTTCTGGGTTGACCTTTATTTATAATAACATTGGTTATTGTCTGGATTAGGCACAGTGGTCACTTTGGAACAATCAATAACTTTCGACTTGGACGTCTTCCAAATATTCAGGTATGTGTACAATGTTTTTTTCAAGAATTTACATTTTTATTTTAGTAAATGACCATGTTTCAAAACATAAAAGGCCCTTGATGACAAAAGTTGCAGTAAGTTTAATGTATTTTCTTGGACAATAGAATGATCAGCAATGAAACTGAATGGTCAGAAATGCATTTATTCAAGGTAGGCAGTATTGAGGCAACTGTGTAAACAGTCAAGATTGTTGTGGTCAGAGCTATTCTTTCTTTTCAATCCTGCTATATTTGCACTGCTTTGCTTAAATTAACAAGTTAAAATAGCAGATTTACTTGTGATAATTACTATCAATTTACTTTGTCATTTTGTTAACCTTATGCCAATCTGTAACTGTTTAACTGTTTACACTTTTAAAATGCACTGAGTTTTATGCTGATGTGGACACACGAAAATTATTGGTCTGAATCAGTATATAGTCTTTTATATTCCAGAAATCTCTTTGACATTGCCCAAACTTTCATCCACTAGCTTCATGTATAAGATGTTGATAAAGATGTGATGCCATATTGCTGCTGATTTTTGTTCTGAATGCTTTGATAATCTCATATAGATTTGCAGCTCGTTTTCTCACTTACAATAAAATTGAATTAATTAAAATATTATTTTATTTAAGCATCCAGAATGATTTATATTTGAATAAATTTCATTAAATGTGATGATCTGAGATTCATAATTCTCAATCTCTCTGAAAATAAAAAGATATTTTGAGAATATGATTCAAAATTGTAATCATGGAATTTACATATTATGATAGAAAGACACTTTCCAGTTAAGTGTTGATTGTTTAACAAATAATTTATTTTAATATATTCTTAAATGGTTGACTAAATAGGTAAGTATTACATCTTTAAATATTCAAGGATGGTTTCTAATATTTTTTGAAACCATGTGTGAATTACAAAGGGTTGCTGATTAATTGCTATAAAATAATAATCGTAATTTCACAGTTTTGCACAATATGCTTTGTATTGTATTTTATTAAACTAAAACAAAGATCTGTCTTTAAATTTGTAGCAATCACACTGGTGTACATATATGATGTTCTAACAAGCAGATTATGGAAATGATTTGAAGTTAATTTGAATATGTTCTTTTGAACTTTTAATATATATATATATATATATGTATATTTATTTTTCATGTCAGGGTTGTGTAATAATGATCTTGCACAATTTATTGCGGTCACAGGTGTATATTTATTTTTCATGTCAGGGTTGTGTAATAATGAACTTGCACAATTTATTGCGGTCACAGGTGTATATTTATTTTTCATGTCAGGGTTGTGTAATAATGAACTTGCACAATTTATTGCGGTCACAGGTGGACTGGAATGAGATCAACGCAGCATGGGGTCAGACTGTTCTTTTACTCTACTCCCTGGCGCGCAGAGTTGGCCTTACTTTCCAAAGGTTCCTTTTTAATGTGACTTTCTATAAACATTATATCATTATCTTTCTATTAGTTGCTAGTCATCAATTCATTGAATGGAATTTTCACGCACGTGCACACACACACACACACACACACACACACTCACTATTAAATCCAAATGACAAAGTAATAAAACAAAAGCAAATCAACTCATCAAGAGGTCATTATTAAACAATGTATACTTTTTTTTTCTTCTGAATTAAAGTAATACATGAGAATGTTTCCATTGATGAAGAGCAAAGAATGCCAGTTATATATGTGGCAGGAATTTAACATGCAAAACTGGACCAAACATTTATTAAGTGAATGATTGTATGAAGATACTCCTGCACCTGAACTGATTATACTGATCAAAGCCTAATTGTTTATTGCTATTGTCTCTGTCACCTGAAATGATTATACTGATCAAAGCCTAATTGTTTATTGCTATTGTCTCTGTCACCTGAACTGATTATACTGATCAAAGCCTAATTGATTTTTGCTATTGTCTCTGTGCACCTGAACTATTAAATGTAATTGTATTCATGTACTGTCTTCAGACACATGCAATTTAAAGTTTAACCCATTTAAGTACAGTCTCCTTGCACCTGGAATAAAAATCTAATCACACAGAAGTTTTCTGTCCAAACACCTGGAATAGAAATCTAATCACACTGGTTTTGTCTCCTTGCACCTGGATTGTTTATTCTTATCAAAGTATGATTTCTTGCAGGTATCGTTTGGTGCCTTATGGAAGTCACTCTTACGTGGAAGCTCTGACAGACAAGGCCAAAGAACTGCCACTCTATGGTTCTGGAGGGTTCCGTTTTCTCTGGGACACTAAGTAAGTATTTGTTTAGAGCAGAAATCTGAAAACTGGGATGTTTATTTTAGTCCACTAAGACTTGTGAATAATCAGCTTACAAACTTACCTCTGGAATCATTTATGACCATAAATAGGATAGTGGCTATAGTCATGTTACAAATCATTATGGAAAGTAGTAAAAATATGACTGGGTAATTTTTTTTTTCGATAATTCTTAATGTCTTATAAGGTTTCATGTTTTTCCAAAATTCTTTAAATATGTTCCATCATTTTCCCTTTAATGTTGTTTTTGCTCTGTTCATTCTTTTCATTGTCATTGCTTTATCATTATTTTTGGTTTTGTTAACACTTTGTTGAACAATTTATTTTTTTACCAATGCTTTTTTGTCTTGTTTCTACAGGTTTGACATGGGAATGGTTGCTTTTCTGGATTGCCTAGACCAGGTAATACAATGTCAAATTTTTTCTCAATTGCCTAGACCAAATAATACAATGACAGTATCTTTCCTGGTTGCCTAGGGCAGGTAATATACTGTCAGTATTTTTAATGGATTGCCTAGACCAGATAATACAATGACAGTATCTTTCCTGGTTGCTTAGGCAAGGTATTACAATGCCAGTATCTTTCCTGGTTGCCTAGACCAGATAATACAATGACAGTATCTTTCCTGGTTGCTTAGGCAAGGTATTACAATGCCAGTATCTTTCCTGGTTGCCTAGACCAGATAATACAATGACAGTATCTTTCCTGGTTGCTTAGGCAAGGTATTACAATGCCAGTATCTTTCCTGGTTGCCTAGACCAGATAATACAATCTTTCCTGGTTGCCTAGACCAAATAATACAATGCCAGTATCTTTCCTGGTTGCCTAGACCAGATAATACAATGAGTATCTTTCCTGGTTGCCTAGGTCAGGTATTACAATGTCATGGATTTTTTCATGGATTGCCTAGACCAGGCACTACTATATCAGTATTTTAATGGATTGCCTAGACCAGGTAATACAATGTCAGTATTTTAATGGATTGCCTAGACCAGATAATACAGTGTCAGTATTTTAATGGATTGACTAGACCAGGCAGTACTATGTCAGTATTTTAATGGATTGACTGGACCAGGTAAATCAGTGTATTAATGTATGGATGTTGGTTTAAGAAATTTATTTATGTGATTTATAATTTCAGTGAGTTAAACAAATAAAATGAAAAATAAAATCCTTCTATACAACACCATACAATTGTTTAACAAAATGGAAATCACTTGTCAGTGAATAGAATTATAGATTATCAAAAGGAAACTCATTTCATTACTTGTCTCACTGCTTTAACTCATTTCTGTATCCATGGTTTTGATTCTGATTCAGAATTTGACTTAAAGCATCAATGACAGACATGAAGACCACAGCTCAAGATATGTGTCATATTTCATTTCAGAACTCACCAATATTATCATTTCATTTCCATTTGCAAAGATGAATAGTCAGAACTCACAAACATCTGTCACATTTCCATTTCACAAACATTGCCTTCAGCCAACAGTTTATGACTGTGTTTTGACATAAAAAATACAAAAGAATTGATGAAATAGAACAACCATCATGAAATAGTTTGATATTTAGATGTCATGCTTACATGGGGAAAAGAGACAACCATCGGACAGGTTGATAACTTGCAAAGCATTGTGGGTATCCATCTTGCTTGTAGTTGGCTTGAGGAACTGTTGCACTTTGTGTTCCCTGAACTGGGTTGAGGAATTGTTACATTTACTGTTCCCTGAACTGAGTTAAGGAGTTGTTGTACTTCACGATCCCTGAACTGGTTTGAGGAATCATTGTAGCCTGTTCTCATACATCTAAGTCATTTACAGTATATATGGTTACAAAATGTATTTATTGCCCTTTTATTCACCTCTGTCACAGTTGTGTGCCCTTGTATTAAATTGGTTTTAAAATAATTTATTTATTGCCCTTTTATTCACCTGTCACCTGTGTGTGCCCTTGTATTAAATTGGTTTTAAAATAATTTACCTTATATATAAAGTATATTTAGTGCATATATATGGTTACAAATAATTTATTTATTGCCCTTTATTCACCTTTGTCACAGTTGTGTGCCCTTGTATTAAACTGGTTTTAAAATAAATTACCGGTACTTTTCTTATATTTATTTGGTTTTGTGAAACCTGGGTTACTGTATTAAATTTAGTTTTAAGAATTATTTATGTATGTAATATTTTTTGGCTTTGTAAAGTGGTGGGTCATTGTTTTAAGATTACTTTAAAATAATCCTCTTTTCTCATATTTGCTTAGGCCTGTGATAAGACTGGGTTACTATGTTTAATATGATTAAGAAAATTTACTTTTTAAATATGTGTTTGGCTTTGTGAAGGTTATATGATTGTGTTGAGTTTAAAATAATATACTTTTCTGTTATTTGTTTGCTTTTGTGAAATCTGTGTCTTTGTGTCAAGTTTAGTTTAAAATTATATACTTTTCTGATATTTGTTTTGTATTGTGAAAGCTGTGTCTTCGTGTCAAGTTTAGTTTAAAATTATATACTTTTCTGATATTTGTTTTGTTTAGTGAAAACTGTCATAGTGTTCAGTTTAGTTTAAAATAATGTACTCTTCTGACATTTGTTTCGTTATGTGAAAGCTGTGTATTGTGTTAAATTTAGTTTAAAATAATATGCTATTCTGATATTTGTTTCGTTATGTGAAAGCTGTGTATTGTGTTAAATTTAGTTTAAAATAATGTGCTATTCTGATATTTGTTTCGTTATGTGAAAGCTGTGTATTGTGTTAAATTTAGTTTAAAATAATGTGCTATTCTGATATTTGTTTCGTTATGTGAAAGCTGTGTCATTGTGTTTAGTTTAAAATAATGTGCTATTCTGATATTTGTTTTGTTATGTGAAAGCTGTGTCATTGTGTTTAGTTTAAAATGATGTACTATTCTGACATTTGTTTGCTTTTGTGAAAACTTATTAATATTTGTTTGCTTTAGTGGAAGCTTATTGTGTTTTTCTGATATTTGTTTCATTTTGTGAAAGCTGTGTATTGTGTTAAGTTTAGTTTAAAATAATGTACTTTACTGATATTTGGTTTTGTGTTAATTTTAATTTAAAATAACGTATTTTACTGATAATTGGTTTTATGCTAAGTTAGTTTAAAATTATGTACATTACTGATAATTGGTTTTGTGTTAAGTTTCGTTTAAAATAATGTACATTACTGATAAGTGGTTTTGTGTTTAAAATAATGTAAATTACTGATATTTGTTTTTGTGAAAGCTGTGGGCCAAGATTGGAGGCACCATAAGCATGCCATACAAAATTCATCGGGATAAGCTGCAAGACCGGGACACCCAGAACTTCTTCTCTATCAAGTAAGTAGCATGACATGACTGGCAGCCACCCAACAATACAATGCAAATTGTCATTTTAACACTCAGTATTTCTGTCAGGTTTCTGATAGAACTGCACTTCTCTTTGATAAAAACGTATCAAACATTAAATTAGATATTTGTAAAATGTTAACAACTTCCAAAGACCATTTGTTAGGACAATAATAACAGTAGCAGACAGACAGAAAGTGTGTAGTGTTATAACAGCTTTATTGAACTGATTTCTAAAAGTTTCTTACTTAAAGAATAATTGTCAAAATATGATATTTAGTTCATTCACAAAAAGTGCATAGTAAGCAGAATGTAGCAGACATACTCATTTAAAAGAATGTAACAAACAGGGCATAGTATATAGTGAAATATTCAAAAGAATTTAACAAACAGAATATTGCAGGCAGTGACACTCATTCGAAAGAATAAGCATACATTGATGCAGTCTTTCCAAATGTAACAAGGAAAAAATTAGTCAACAGTGGCATATCTTTAGCAAGCAAAATTCAGCAGACATGACACTCATGACCTTTCCAAAAGAATGTAGCAAGCAAATTATAGCAGCCAGCAAATGTAACAGAAAGTGATTCGTTTTTTTCAAAAGAATATAGCCAGCAAAGTGTAACAGTGGCACTCTTTAGCAAGCAGAATCTAGCAGAAATTGATACAATTGTTTTAAATGTAGCAAGCAGAAAGTAGCAGACAATGAAACTGTTTATAAGCAGAATGTAGCAGTGACACATACAAGAGACTTTGGCAAACAGACAGCAGTACACTCTGTATTGTAAAGAAAGTAGCAATGTGACACATACAAGAGACTTTAGCAAACAGACAGTAATACACTGTATTGTGCAGAAAGTAGCAAAGCCACACACTTCAGCAAGCAGAAGGTAGCTATGACACAAATTTAGCAAGCAGAATGTAACAATGACACACACTTTAGCAAGTAGAATGTATCAATGACACACACTTTAGCAAGCAGAAAGTAGCAATGACACACACTTTAGCAAGCAGAAAGTAGCAATGACACACACTTTAGCAAGCAGAAAGTAGCAATGACATCCAAGATGAATGTAACATTGATGTGCACTTCAACAAGCATAGCAGTCAGTGACTTATTTTAAAATCTTTTGACATTCCATTATATATTTCTTGCAAGATTCAATTTATTTTGAGAATCAGTAACTAAAGCACAAGTTTTTTTGTGATGACAAGTTGAGCAATTTAAACAAGTAACTTTCTGATATAAGGATTGCATATTTGTTGCATAGGTAAATCACTCCTACACTAGTCTGTATCTAATGTCTAATGGAATGGGGCGGACTAGTGAATGTTCAGAAAATCTTTTGATATTCTTCATTTCTCTTTATTTCCAGGATTCAGTTTAACTCTGAGGAGCAATGGACCAAGGCGCTGAAGTTTATGTTGACTGATTTGAAATGGTGTTTGTCATGGATTCAGGCACAGAGTGCCAAGTGAAACATTTATCTTTATTATGGAGTCCAGCACAGAGCAGCAAGTGAAACATTTCTCTTTCTGCTGGATTTGACATAGTGGAGTTTTGAAATAATATGACTGGGATTCAGGGCCTACATGCCAAGTATTGTACATCTTGACTTGACAAAGTTGAAATGGTTTCATTAAGTACAGAGAACCAAATAAAAACATTTATGTTTTGATAAATGAAAAATAGTGTCATTCAAACTCTGGTGTGTTGTAAAAAGCATTCTCTTTCTGACAACCATGAAATGATGATCTTAACATTATTGTTAAAAGTTCAAGCCAAATCGCATCATTCTGATTAACAGGAAATGGTGACATTTGAACCTCAGAATATATTAACAGCAATAACATTCTAATAACATGAAATGATGATCTTAATATTATTGTTAAAAGTTCAAACATCATTCTGATTAACAGGAAATGGTGACATTTGAACCTCAGAATATATTAACAGCAATAACATTCTAATAACATGAAATGATGTAATTGAAACTGACAATGTGTATTTAAAGGAGATGACTTATGACATCGTTCAAATTCTAGTTTGTATCTGCAGCAGTGACATCTGCAGCTTTAAACTGACAGTGAGGTTGCCATTATTTAACCTGACAGTGAGGTTGTCATTATTTAAACTGACAGTGAGGTTGCCATTATTTAAACTGACAGTGAGGTTGCCATTATTTAAACTGACAGTGAGGTTGCCATTATTTAAATTGACAGTGAGGTTGCCATTATTTAAACTGATAGTGAGGTTGCATTTATTTAAACTGACAGCGAGGTTGTCTTTATTTAAACTGACAGTGAGGTTGTCATTATTTAAACTGACAGCACGTTCCCATTATTCAAACTAACATTGAGGTTGCAATTATTCAGACTGACAGCAAGGTTGCCATTATTACTTAAGCAAGATTTAATGAAGTCCAACTTTAGCAGCCCTGATGTCTATATATCTATCTATCCCTTAGTCTTTTCGACCATTGGGGCACTACTGATGACCTGACAACCAGTTTCCTCCATTCCATTTTGTTCTCTGCTAATCATAGCCTTGATGTAGCCAGATCATTTATCCACACACTAATACTTTACCTATGTCTTCTGAACAGGTAAATAATTAATCCCTGTAAAAGGCTAAACTTGTGAATGTTGCACAAATTTGCCAAATGCTTGCTAAGTTTTGACTAACTCTTTCTTCAGACTAGCAGCAGCATTTACATGTGTTTAATGTTCACCCACATAAAAGAGGTAAATTTGAATGGATGTTTGCAAAAATCTTAATTTAATGTGTGCAGGTAAGTCTTTTTGTATGTTGAAATGAATTGCATTATTGAATTGCAAGTTTTGCCAGTAAACAAATGTAAACTTCAGTGCATGTCAAAGACATTTATACTGTCATTGTTTTGGTCCAGTATGTTAAGTAAACAGAGAGCTCTCCTTTACAACTTTGCAGCCATAACATGGGAGTATGTAGAAAACAGAGAGCTCTCCTTTACAACTTTGCAGCCATAACATGGGAGTATGTAAAAAAACAGAGAGCTCTCCTTTACAATTTTGCAGCCATAACCTGGAAGTATGTAGAAAAGAGGAAATGAAGTAAATAACTTGAATGTAGTCTTTTGACAATGTATGACGAATTTAGTCATATGACAACAACAATGTATAAATAGGAGAGTGTAGTCATGACAGTGTATTAGAAGTGGTTGTATGACTAAGTATAGTAGTATAACGCTGGGTAATTAACATATTATAGTAGCATGATAATGTAATGTTTCAAGACAATAGTGCAACTTGCACACATTACCCAGCACCCATATACAATTCTTGCAAACTGTTTCATCAGAAAATGTTGCTTGTTGTTTCAAAACTGACATACACTTGTAACATGTTAGAACTTGATCTTATAATTCTCTATGTTGAAATATATTTGGATATTTTTAATTATTTTTTTAACAAGATCTTCACCTCATTTTTATTAAAAACTAGAAATAGCATAGTAATGAAACAATACAATATGAAAGTGTGTGTAAGTTGAACGTTGATTTTGACATGTGTAACTAAAGGTATGCATGATGTGATGAGGGGCGTGTTGCTTTTAGGAGCTGGGTTTGATTCTGTTCTGGCAGGCTTAGATGTGTTTTGATTTGTATGTATTTTTTACCTTAAATCCGTCTGATACCAGATTTCTATGACATAATAGTCTTTAGGCCATAATTTACAGTTTATGCCATCTGAACTCTTTAGGTAAAAGACTTAAGCTTATGTCACCAGAAATCTTTAGGTAAAAGACTTAACAGCTTACATCACCAGAATCTTTGGGTAAAAGACTTAACAGCTTACATCACCAGAATCTCTGGGTAAAAGACTTACAGCTTATGTCACCAGAAATCTTTAGGTAAAAGACTAACAGCTTTCATCACCAGAAATCTTTAGGTAAAAGACTTAACAGCTTACATCACCAGAAATCTTTAGGTAAAAGACTTAACAGCTTACATCACCAGAAATCTTTAGGTAAAAGACTTACAGCTTACATCACCAGAAATCTTTAGGTAAAAGACTTACAGCTTACATCACCAGAAATCTTTAGGCAAAAGACTTAACAGCTTACGTCACCAGAATCTTTAGGTAAAAGACTTACAGCTTACATCACCAGAAATCTTTAGGTAAAAGACTTAACAGCTTATTTCACCAGAAATCTTTAGGTAAAAGACTTACAGCTTACGTCACCAGAAATCTTTAGGTAAAGACAACAGCTTTCATCACCAGAATCTTTAGGTAGAAGTCTTATAATTACATCACCAGAAATCTTTAGGTAATAAACTTACAGCTTATGTTAGCATAGTGCTTTACTACAGCTTATGTCACACTAATAATTCTTTAGATAACATTTATGCATCTTTTGGCACCAGAACTCTTCAGGTAATAATTATGCATCTTTTGGCACCAGAACTCTTCAGGTAATAATTATGCATCTTGTGGCACCAGAACTCTTCAGGTAATAATTATGCATCTTTTGGCACCAGAACTCTTCAGGTAATAGTCTTATAACTTATCATATGAGGATTTTTAGGCAATAATTGTATAGCTTTTGTCACCAGAACTTTTCAGGTAATAGTCTTATAACTTATAATATGAGGATTTTTAGGCAATAATTGTATGTGTGAGGCTCTTAGTATTTTATCTGTGTGTGGGCTCTCTGTATTCTGTCTGTGTGAGGCTCTCTGTATTTTACTTTGGTGAACACTACTTTGGTGAGGCTCTGGGTATTTTACATTTATGAGGTTCTCAGTATTTTAGTTTGGTAATAAGTAACTGGTGCTAATTTAAGTAAAAGTGACTGTTGATGCTACTTATTACTATGCAGTGTGAAGTAGTAAGTAACTGGTGCATATACTCCTAAATAAATAGTAACTAATTTATCTGAATTAAAGTTTGTTGATATAACTCTGTTTTCTGATAAATGTAAAATCTTTTTAAACTGTTTACTGTTAGCATATCCAAAAAAGTAAAATAATTGTACTGAACAAAATAAAACTCTTTTAGTATGTGTACTGTTTAGATCATTGTGTGTGTGTGTTTGTATATGTGTGCATTTGTGTTCAGATGCATGTGTGTGTTTATATATGTGCATACTAGTATCACATGCCATAACTATCAATTACAGATTATTAACATAGGAAAACTAAATAATAGAACACAAAGAGCATAATTTGCCCATGGTTTGACCATCACAACAAGTATTATTCCTTTCACATGAAAAAATGTCTTAGCAAGATTTATGAAAGTAGGAGTAATCTACACTCTGTTCTTGATCTCTTTCCTTATTTTGCTTAATTGTGGTCCCTAGGTTGTATTGTGTTACATTGCTGCTGTATCAGGGTTTAGATGTAGTTTTTGCATAGAGTTGTATTATGTTACATTGCTGCTGTGTCAGGGTTTAGATGTAGTTTTTGCATAGAGTTGTATGAAGTTAAACATGGATGACCCCTTTAATAAATTTAACAATTTGCAATGACAAGATGATACAAACTGGCATGACATGATTACAAAGTGAAACATATACTAACTGACATGATTACAAAGTGAAACATGTACTAACTGACATGATTACAAAGTGAAACGTACTGACATGATTACAAAGTGAAACATGTACTAACTGACATGATTACAAAGTGAAACATGTACTAACTGACATGATTACAAAGTGAAACATGTACTAACTGACATGATTACAAAGTGAAACATGTACTAACTGACATGATTACAAACATGAACTTGTTTGTATTCATTGAAATGCATATTTGTGTTGCAAAATGTTAGAAAACACCACACAAAACACATCACAGCTAGTGTCTTATTTAAAATTTATTATCTTGTCAAAAGTAATTAAATCCTCATACAACAGTCTTTAGATGTGTTTTGATCATAGTTACTGTTGCCATGGAAATTCAATTTCATTCATTTAAGCATAATTCAGCTTTATTTTACATTATTGTGTGCCTTTCTCTCTGAGCCAACGTTCTCTATCTGAGCCAGCATTTTGTCTGAGTCAACATTCTAATTTGAGCCAATTTTCTCTGTGGTTCACCTTCCTATCTGAGCCCACATGAGCATACCAGAATTTCTCTGCAGGCAAGGTTCTCTCCCTCTATCAGTCTTACATACATACACACTGTGACTGTTTAATTCACGCTTTTTTAATTTAAAAAAAAATCAATCTGCCATCTCAAACAGTTTATTAATAAAGCTCTGCTCACACCATAATCAATGAGAAGTGTAGTAACCAAGAAAATAAATTCTAATAAATTATTAATCTTTATATCCTAAATTACAGCAATTTGCATTTAATTTATAAGCTAATTTGTCATTATTATTTTCTCATAGCTAAATTATATACGCTAAATTTACTGCTGTAAATTAAAAGCTAAAGAAATTAAGGCTCATGTTCATTTTACAGCCAGAAATATGAGCTTACCATAACTAGACCAGGAATATGAGAGGTCGCTATAACTAGACCAGAAATATGAATGGTCACCATAAATATGGGCCTATTTGGCTAGCATGGTAAATCCAGAGAATAATGAGACTGGCATATCAAGACCACATATGGCTATTGCACCCAGTCCAGACATTTACGAAAGGCTAGCATAATAGAATCAGAAGATGTGGCTATTGTATAAAGTCTAATTATACGAGAGGCTAACATAACGGGATGAGCTGTGGCTATTGTACAAAGTCTAAGTATACAAGATGCTAACATAATGGGACGATGTGGCTATTGTACAAAGTCTAAAAATATGAGAGGCTAACATAACGGGACAAGTTGTGGCTATTGTACAGTCTAAATATACAAGAGGCTAACATAATGAGACCAGAAATATATGTGATTAATGTCACTGATTTGGACAGCTCATATTAAGAAGTCACTCATTTGACCAGATTAAGTGCAATAACTTGAGCGTTACAACGTCATTCAATTTTTACGGAGTCCATGCCATGACTCAAGCATTACAAAGTTACTGATTTGACCAATTTATTAAGTGCAATGCCTCGAGCATTACTAAGTCACTGATTTGACCAGATTATTATGTCTTCTGAAATCAGTCAAGCATTATGACGTCACTGATGTGATCAGTTTATTATGTAAAGAGACAAATGATAATAGCTAATGAAGGGGAGGATGGACAGCATTTTATTAACTTTACAATCATGAATGTGACAAGCTTGGTCAGCGTATTAAATGATAATAGCTAATGAAGGGGAGGATGGACAGCATTTTATTAACTTTACAATCATGAATGTGACAAGCTTGGTCAGCATATTAAATGCAGATATATATAAATGAGAATAGCTTTAATGCAACTGGTTGGTCACCTTATTAAATCAAGAGATATAAATGAGAATAGCTTAATGTAGCTGGTCGGTCACTTTCTTAAATCAAGAGATATAAATGAGAATGGCTTAATGTAGCTGGTCGGTCACCTTATTAAATCAAGAGATATAGATGAGAATGGCTTGATGCAGCTGGTCGGTCACTTTATTAAAACAAGAGATATAAAAGAGAATGGCTTGATGCAGCTGGTCGGTCACCTTGTTAAATCAAGAGATATAAATGAGAATGAAGATGGTTGAGCAAAAGTTAAATACAGAGATAACATGATAATCACTGAATGAGTCTGGATGGCCAACAAATGCACTTAATTCTAGACATAACTGAGATAGGCATTATGAAGTCATTTGGCCAAAGACTTTATTGAGATTACTTTAATGTAGTTACTTAAATTCAGACATGAGATCAGCCTTGTGACGTCATTTGGCCAACTTAAGTTCAGAGACGTTACTGAGGTTAATTTAGTCACTTAAATCCAAATATACCGCTGATCAGACTTATGAAGTAATTTAAGTCCAGAAACTTTACTGATGTTAATTTAATATAATTACTTAGACAACGAGTGTATAGACTTAATTGAGATAAGCGTGTTGAAATAAATTGGTCAGCTCGTTAAATCCAGTCATCACTGGAGCCAACTTTGCGCAGTTATTTGATCCAGGTAAGTCCAAAAATTTTACTAAGGCGTAGTCACATATTTACCGTCTCCTGAAGTCCAGAGTCTAAATCTAAGGCTTAGTCACACATTTACCGTCTCATGGAGTCCAGTCTAAATCTAAGGCTTAGTCACACATTTGCCGTCTCCTGAAGTCCAGAGTCTAAATCTAAGGGTTAGTTACACATTTACCGTCTCATGAAGTCCAGAGTCTAAATCTAAGGCTTAGTCACACATTTACCGTCTCCTGAAGTCCAGAGTCTAAATCTAAGGCTTAGTCACACATTTACCGTCTCATGAAGTCCAGTCTAAATCTAAGGCTTAGTCACACATTTACCGTCTCCTGAAATCCAGAGTCTAAATCTAAGGCTTAGTCACACATTTACCGTCTCATGAAGTCCAGTCTAAATCTAAGGCTTAGTCACACATTTACGTCTCCTGAAGTCCAGAGTCTAGAGTCCAACTTGTGGTAGTTCTTAGACATGCCTCAGTGAGAACTGTTGTCAGGACGAATAAGACGAGAAGTTAATTTGATTTTGGTTACAGTCGCGTTAGCTAAAGTTGTCATCTTTAAATTCATGAACCGTATTTTCTTTGTCAGTTTTAGCTATTCGGTTTGTTTAAAAGCACGCTTCTCAGAAATGAGCTTCAAATTTCTGTCCTACTCTTTTATCAGTTACAGATATCTAACTCTTGTGTTCAAGAGGCCGCTACGTAATAGTTGAGTTTTAATTAAACTTTTGTCAATGTTGCTATAAATAATAAACGTATTTAAATTCGAAGCTGGCCGTTTCTGTAGCTCGAGAGTTGCCTCATATCTTTCTATCAGTGTTGTTCGAACTTAATAGTCCAAAGAAAACATTTAAGACTTTTGTTATTTGAAATAGGTTGGGCAAGAGCTTCTGCCCGAATTACATACTAACACAGGTATTTTGCATTCCTCCTGCGATTGCTTCCGTTTTGTTACTTAGTTACGAAAATATCCATAAACGTGCTTAGTTATAAAAAGAAATGTACTTAGTTGCGAAAAGATCCATAAATGTACTTAGTTGCGAAAATATCCATAAACGTGCTTAGTTATAAAAAGAAATGTACTTAGTTGCGAAAAGATCCATAAATGTGCTTAGTTATAAAAAGAAATGTACTTAGTTGCGAAAAGATCCATAAATGTGCTTAGTTATAAAAAGAAATGTACTTAGTTGCGAAAAGATCCATAAATGTGCTTAGTTATAAAAAGAAATGTACTTAGTTGCGAAAAGATCCATAAATGTGCTTAGTTATAAAAAGAAATGTACTTAGTTGCGAAAAGATCCATAAATGTGCTTAGTTATAAAAAGAAATGTACTTAGTTGCGAAAAGATCCATATGTGTTGCCTTCTTACGCAAGATACATATGTGTGTCTAGTTACGACATGGTCCTTATTGGTTTCTAGTTAAGACAAGGTCCTTATTTATGTCAGCGCGAAATCGGAAGTCGGAAGTGTTCCCCAAAATTCATCATCATGTCAGCCTAATCATGACTAGATCCATGTACATGCCTAATTACGACAAGATGATCCGGGTCGTGCCTACTTTTCACGTCTGCAAATGGCAGCTGCTTTACTTGCAAGATCTACACGATCGATTTCCATGGCGCTTCAGTTAATGTGTGAATTGTACATTTTAATTACAGATCAATTTAAAGTGACATCCATAAATGTTCCAAAATCCCTACTTGTTAAAATGATCCTGTATACAAAGTGAGGGAAGAGAGAAAATGGGTGGATGGGGTTTGTTATTGTTGCTGCTTTCGATTTTATCATTACAATGACTCATAGTTGTCTTTGGTGTTAAGATGATGTTCGTAACAATCAACTACTTGCTTACTGTTTAATATTTTTACTGTGGAAAAGAAGGTAAGTATCTATCTCTCAAGTGATCATTGCTGAGTAAATCAAGTAGATCAGTCTCAAGTACACCCAGATAGGGGCCTTAACTCCATGGAAGCCAAGAGTACGCGAGAGCACATAAAGCGAATTCACTCCCAGTCTTGTTATGGTTAAAGCCGGCTGACACGCAGACTTTTCTTTTTATTGTCGTCATAATGGGTAGAAGAAAAAAAAACAGGAATATGTTGCTTTAGCAAGATTCGAACATTCATTTTCAAATTTTGAAACAACTTGTTAGGAGTTTGCTCCCATGATTTTTCTGGACATTTCCCGTTTCCTAAGCAACTCTACCTGGTGAACTCAATGTTTATGTTAGATATTTTGAATATCTCAACTCTGCCTGGTGAACCCAATGCTTACATATCAGATATACAGAATATCTTATCTCGACCTGGAGAACCCAATGTTTTCATCTTAGATATTCTGAATAATCAACTCTGCCTGGTGAACACATGGTTTATGTTTATCCATAGCCATAATGTCATCTATCTGTGAATACGTGAATGTCACATAATTATATCTCATTAATGATCTACAATATTTTCCTCACCACCACCGCCCCAGTCCAACAGCTCAAATTAAATATAAGAAATTAAACTAAATGATAAATAAATCGATGATTTTGTTTCACCTGTTCCTCTCAGTCCAACATTCAGCATTACAAAAATAATACATAAATCAGGATGGAAAACTGTCGACTACATGAAAGTACATTCAAATATTGAATAGTTTGCAGAACTACTTGGGGTGTGGGTAGAAATGTTGAAATTAAAAGAGCTGCAGAACTACTTGGGGTGTGGGTAGAAATGTTGAAATTAAAAGAGCTGCGCTCAAGAAGCATTCCTTGGAAATCATTCTGACATTGCGGCACAAATCGCTTAAACAAATAAATAAATAAATCGAACAAATGTCATATTTCTGTTTAGACTGAAAGGTTTAACCATATTTATATAGCATGATTAGTACTGTTTAGGCGACAGGTTTAACCGTATTTATATAGCAGGATCCTTACTCTTTAGGCAAAAAGTTTCAAACGTACAGACAGCACTTGCTGAACAAATGTGTGCTCTACACTTCCGCTGACGCCAATTCCCGTAAGGTAGGTCCTTAATATTTCTTCTAGTACTGTTCCGACTGGAATTTAACTCAGGAAATCCGCAGTTAAGTGTCACTAAAAAAAATTCTAGTCTGGAGTGTCACAGTAACTTTCCCAGTGTATCACTAACTTTTCCAAACTGAGTTTCTTTCCGCAGGAGGCACCTGATTGTAAGTAGAACCAGAAGATGGGTATTTCCATAAATAACCAAGAGTTGTGTTCTCCTGAAAAGCAGATGGCAGAGAAGGCACAGGGTGTTCTTGACCTCATCAAATCAGCGCCAACGCCGCCAAATTTTCATCTGCCCACACATATTTAAACTAATTGTTCATATATAAAAACAGTCAGTTATCCAACACACACAAACGTGACTACACTGTCCAGTCTTATATCAAGTACAGTCAATTGCCCACACAAAATGACTAAAATGTCCAGTCTTATATCAAGTGCAGTCAATTGCCCACACAAAATGACTAAACTATCCAGTTTTATATCAAGTGCAGTCAAATGCCCACACAAAATTATAAACTGTCCAGTCTTATATCAGGTACAGTCAATTGCCCATACAAAATGACTGAACAGTCAAGTTTTATATCAAATACAGTATTTGCCCACACGAAAATACTAAACTGTCTAGTCTTATAATAAAAACAATCGCCCACAAAAAATTACCAAATATCCAGTCTCACAACAAAAATATATCTCTTCACAAAACTAATGTATCGTCAATCTCTCAAAAGTACATAAACTATCTGCAAACCAACACAACACCATCAAATACCCACAGTACCATTACTCCTAACATCAACTGTCCAACAAAAATACCATCAAATGCCAAAACAAAATTACCATCAAATGCCGAAACAAAAATACCATCAAATGCCAAAACAAAAATACCATCAAATGCCAAAACAAAAATACCATCAAATGCCAAAACAAAATTACCATCAAATGCCGAAACAAAAATACCATCAAATGCCGAAACAAAAATACCATCAAATGCCAAAATAAAAATACCATCAAATGCCAAAACAAATATACTATCAAATGCCCAAGTAGAAATGCCACCAAACCCCCAAACAAAAATACCATCAAATGCCAAAATAAAAATACCATCAAATGCCAAAACAAAAATACTCTCAAATGCCCAAATAAAACTGTACAAAATGTAAAATCCAAAGTGCCATGAAATGCCCAAACAAATATAAAATAAAATGCACAAACAAATATAAAATAAAATGCACAAACAAATATAAAATAAAATGCACAAACAAATATAAAATAAAATGCACAAACAAATATAAAATAAAATGCCCAAACAAATATAAAATAAAATGCACAAACAAAAGTACCACCAGCTATGTATGAAATACTATTGGTGCTCCATAAAAATACCTGTAACGGCCTCCATAAAAATACCTGTAACGGCCTACATAAAAATACCTGTAACGGCCTCCATAAAAATACCTGTAACGGCCTACATAAAAATACCTGTAACGGCCTACATAAAAATACCTGTAACGGCCTATATACCATGAGTGATGCACACAAACAAACACACACAAAGTCGCCAACTGTACACACAAATATACGCACAAGATACTTAGTATTAAAATAAAACTGCTCACACACAATACGCTGGCCTTTAACTGAGTGGATTTTTAGTATTATTGTCAGCGTCTGATACTCAAAAGGTAAAGTGACACTAATGTCCTATAATACTATCTTAGTGAGTTAACACTAATGCTGTATAAGGTAATGCTATCTTAGTGAGTTAACACTAATGCTCTATAATTTAATGCTATCTTAGTGAGTTAACACTAATGCTCTATAATTTAATGCTATCTTAGTGAGTTAACACTAATGCTCTATAATTTAATGCTGTCTTAGTGAGTTAACACTAATGCTCTATAATTTAATGCTGTCTTAGTGAGTTAACGCTAATGCTCTATAATTTAATGCTATCTTAGTGAGTTAACACTAATACGCTATAAGGTAATGCTATCTTAGTGAGTTAACACTAATACGCTATAAGGTAACGCTATCTTAGTGAGTTAACACTAATACGCTATAAGGTAATGCTATCTTAGTGAGTTAACACTAATACGCTATAAGGTTATGTAGTTAGATGATGTACAAATAGTACGTCTTTTGTTAGAACAATGGTAAAGCGAGCCACGTACACCAATGTTCATTATTGACTTAAAGAAAGAACTAAGGGTAACCTTTTCCACACTTAAAAACATTTTACAACACGTTCTATATATATATATATATATATCAACATGTTTCTATGACCATTGCTGTCATTGTAATTGAATTCAGTCTACTGTTTTTGTGATCTAATAGTAGAGATAATTTTTTAACATTTGTGAGTGAGTTACTGACAGCGGTGCTTGGAATACGTCACAAAACACTGACTGGGTATGAAATGGAATGCGGAACAAGATAATGACTTAATTTAAAAGTGGAATGCAAAACAAGCTAATGACTGGATTGAAAGTGGAACGCATCACAAGATAATGACTAGGTCTGAAGATGCCACAAGATAATGATTGGGTTTCAAAGCGGAACATGTCACAAGATAATGACTGGATTGAAAGAGGAATGCATCACAAGATGACCGCTAAAAGTGGAATGAAAAGCTTTGGTCACTCAAACTCGTTCATTTCATCACCATTATGCGTGAAAGTGCATGACAAAACTAATCACGAGAAATTATTCATTTAGTTTTGCTTTTGTTTTTTAATGGAAGCAACATGTAAATAATTATATTTTTATCTAGACTAAAATATCCCTCCCAAGAAAATATTTTAAAAAAACAACAGTCAACAATTCTGTGACACAACACCACCCTAGTTACAGGTTCTGATTATTATTAATCATCCATAACTAATTACGAGTGATGGGAATCTTAATTTATGTTATTAATAATTCTCCAGAAGACACCGTTTATAGCGTCTCTCTCACTTGGTCGATATGCGGGCGCTATAAACGTTTTCTCTCTTCCACAACATTAAAGACAAACATTTACCGTCACACAATATTTCCCTAGGTGGAAAATGTCTTACTAAAGGTGAAGATGGATCCTTCTTTTAATCTATATTTAGCGAGCCCCCGTCCACCCATGTTCTCCAACATATGGTTATCAATATATGTAAGGTCAATAAATTTATTAAATCAACAATCAGATATACATATAACAAATGCAATGATTATATTATTTGACATCAAGAGCGCAGGAAAGGAAAGTTCAGTTAGTCGGGTATGCCAGCAGGAAAGTTATATGAATCAAGTGCCTAACAGGAAAGTTATATGAATCAAGTGCCTAACAGGAAAGTTATATGAATCAAGTGCCTAACAGGAAAGTTATATGAATCAAGTGCCTAACAGGAAAGTTATATGAATCAAGTGCCTAACAGGAAAGTTATATGAATCAAGTGCCTAACAGGAAAGTTATATGAATCAAGTGCCAAAATGGAAAGTTATATGAATCAAGTGCCTAACAGGAAAGTTATATGAATCAAGTGCCTAACAGGAAAGTTCAGTTAATCGAGTTTTCCAGACAAAAGTTCAATTAGTCGAGTATGCAAGACAGGAAAATTAAATTTTATTCGAGTATGTCGGATGGAAAATTAACAAGGAATTTTACATTAATCGAGAGTATTAAATTAAGTATTAAATATTAAATTAAGTATACCTAACAAGGAAGTTACATTAATTGAGCTTGCACGACAGGAAATTACATCAATCATGTATGCCTGACATACAACTTAATCTAATAGAGAGGGGCTACCGGAGACAAGTTCAATTTATATAGGATACTAGGTAACAGAATGGATTAACTTAATATTCAGAATGAAAATGTCATATTAATCTGTGACTGACTGAGAGAAGTGAAATGATACATACGATTCAGTCTACTAAAGGCCTAATGGCTGGCAAATTGAAGATAAACTAATCTACTACTCTGATTGACAGAGTAAAGATAAATTAATCTACTACACTGATTGACAGAGTAAAGATAAATTAATCGACTCCACAGATTGACAGATTAAAGATACATTAATCTAGTACATTGATTGACTGATGAAACTTGATTGACAGAGATAAATTAGTGAAACTGAGAGAGGGGAGTTAATAAAATTGACAAAGGGAAATTAATTAAATTGACAGAGGGGAGTTAATGAAATTGACAAAGGGAAATTAATTAAATTGACGGAGGGGAGTTAATGAAATTGACAAAGGGAAATTAATTAAATTGACAAAGGGGAGTTAATGAAAGTGACAGATGGAAATTAATTAAATTGACAGAAGGGAGTTAATAAAATTGACAAAGGGAAATTAATTAAATTGACGGAGGGGAGTTAATGAAACTGTACTATTGGCTGACAGAGGGAAGTTAAATGACTAGTATTCTGGCTAACACAAAGTAAAATGACTCCAATATTCTGGCTAACAGAGAAAAATTAATAGTATGGCTAACACCAGAAAACTTAAATGACTAGTATATTGGATAACAGAAATATTAAATGACTATTATTCTGGCTAACAGAATCAGATTAAATTACTAGTACACTGGCTAACATAGAACAGTTAAATGACTAATATACTGACTGACCAAAGTAAGGTTAATGACTCTATTATACTGGCTAACAGGTGAATCGTATAACCATCTTTTGTTAAGGGCATATGCCTTTAACATTCACCCACTGGAACAGTAGTATAAAGAAAAAATTGCTACGAACTAAAAAACACATACCCTGCATGTCAGAACCGAACCGTGCAATGTAATTGGCTAATATGGGATCTCGCTGAATGGCCGCTTTCACTTCTTGTTGGATGGCCTCTTTCACTTCCTGTTGGAACAGTGCCCGACTGAAACGCATGAAAATAAGAGTTCAATGTTAAAGGGGATGTGCCTTCATTGTCCCTCTACATGCTGATTTATTTGCATTGTTACTGACACCTGTTTGTCGACGTTGTTCCCAACATGTAAGTGATGTACACACAAATAACCAATACATGATTAATGTACATACAAAGTGACCAAGGCGTGACTGTTATGCATAAGTAATCAATGCGTGACTGATGTACATAGATAGTAACCAATTTGTGATTGATGTACATACAAAGTAACAAATGTGAGTCTAATGTACATACAAAGTAACCACTGTATGTCTGATATACATAAATAATATAATCAATGTATGACTGCTGAACATGCAAAGTAACCAATGTATGACTGATGTTCATAAGTAAACAATATATGGTTGACAGACAGACAAAGTAACTAATGTATGACTGATGTTCATAAGTAAACAATGTGTGGTTGACAGACAGACAAAGTAACCAATGTATAACTGATGTTCATAAGTAAACAATATATGGTTGACAGACAGACAAAGTAACCAATGTATGACTTATAAAGTAATAAATACGTGGCTGATGTATTTTAAAGTAAACATGTGTGACCTTTGTACATACAAAGTAACTAATACGTGGTTGGTGAAACTAGCAATACTAAATCATGGTTACTGTGTTTTCTGTGTTAGCAATACCAATACAAGGCTAATGTGTCTTCTGTGTTAGCAATACCAATACAAGGCTAATGTGTCTTCTGTGTTAGCAATACCAATACAAGGCTGTGTCTTCTGTGTTAGCAATACCAATACAAGGCTAATGTGTCTTCTGTGTTAGCAATACCAATACAAGGCTAATGTGTCTTCTGTGTTAGCAATACCAATACAAAGCTAATGTGTCTTCTGTGTTAGCAATACGGCAGTACATTTATAGTATTACTGTGTGATTTATGCATTTAAAGTGCTCATAATCATTACTTGTATACTTTCATTGTTGCTAAAACGTATTATATGTATGCAAAGTGTAACTGGTAACAACTGTAATATCTGCAGTATTACAAATGCATGGTCCATGCACTTAAAATGTTATTGAATATTATTACTCTTATGCATTGTTACTACTGCGGTACTTTTGTATTTAAATGTTCATGATAATAACATGACCAAATCGTTACTAACACATAACATACATCTTCAGCGTTAATCATGTTTGACTGCTGTTACTAAAAATATTATTTACAGTAATAATTATACAAGACTGTCGAATCGTATATCTACAGTAATAATCACGCACAAATGTCAACTCATATCTATAGTAGTAATCACACACAAATGTCAACTCATATCTATAGTAGTAGTCACACACGACTGTCGACTCATATATCTACAGCAGTAATCAAACACAAATGTCAACTCGTATATCTACAGTAGTAATCACACATGACTGTCGAGTCGAATCATATATCTACAGTAGTCACCACACACGACTGTCGAATCATATATCTACAGTAGTAATCACACACGACTGTCAAATCATATATCTACAGTAGTAATCACACACGACTGTCTAATCATATATCTAAAGTAGTAATCACACACGACTGTCTAATCATATATCTACAGTAGTAATCACACACGACTGTCTAATCATATATCTAAAGTAGTAATCACACACGACTGTCTAATCATATATCTAAAGTAGTAATCACACACGACTGTCTAATCATATATCTACAGTAGTAATCACACACGACTGTCTAATCATATATCTAAAGTAGTAATCACACACGACTGTCAAATCATATTTCTACAGTAGTAATCACACACGACTGTCTAATCATATATCTAAAGTAGTAATCACACACGACTGTCGACTCGTATACCTAGAGGATTATAGACATCCTACTTACATGAAGAGCTACTGATACAGGGCGGGAGAAAAGTTTTACCAACATTTACTGCTTTCCTACAGTCCTTAACATGTCTATGAGACACGGTCCTTAACATGTCTCTGACTACTGAGATACGGTCTTTAACATGTCTATGACTACTGAGACACGGTCTTTAACATGTCTGTGACTACTGAGACACGGTCTTTAACATGTCTGTGACTACTGAGACACGGTCTTTAACATGTCTGTGACTACTGAGACACGGTCTTTAACATGTCTGTGACTACTGAGACACGGTCTAACATGTCTGTGACTACTGATGCAGGGCTCGTAAAGATAAACCCACAGTCCTTAATATGCCAGTGACTACTTTTGATACTTGGCCAGTCAAGCTGTAACCACAATCTTTTCCATGTCTTGAAATTTCAAACTAAAATATTTCTGCGTTTCAGGCTGCCAAATCTCTAAAGTTCAAATTGCCAAATCTCTACAGTTCAAACTGCATTATTTCATTTATCTCTACCTTTCGAACTGCATTTGTTTCTATATCTCTATATTTCAAACTGCTACATCTCTTCATTACTAGTTATAATACTTCAAGTGTCTATTTCAAGCCGCAATATTTTCTATATTTCTACCTTTCAAACTGCACTGTTTTATTTCTCTCTACATTTCGAAGCTATAGCATTTTCTACATCTCTACAAGTCAAACTGCTGTATATAATTTGTCTTCCAATTTCATAAAAGAATATTTTCTTTATATATATATAAATTTAAGCTGTATTTTATATTTTTACAGTTTAGATCTGCTCAAACAAAAACATACAGAATGCAAACACACATACAACACACACATATAGGCCCACACCACCACCACCCCCACACACACCACATATACATCATACCACACATACACAACACACACACGAACGCATGAATGCCTTTAAAAAATCCAAACCTGCCTGTTAACATCCGAGCGCTTTCCAAATAAATAACCATGTCTGTAACTGTACTTCTGGATTCGTCTAGGCCGATCACGCTTCTCTAATGTTTCTTCAACTGTCTGTAAGTCGTCCGTGTCTTCGAGTGGCATGCAGTGTGCCAGGTACAAGAAAGAGATCAGAATGGCGATAGCTACAATTTGGCGTGACATTGTTGGCCCCGTTAATCTGAAGAACAAAACGAAAAGCAAAAAGTTAAGATGTCACTTGCTTGACACCGTTATTCTAAAGAACAAAACAAAAGGCAAACAGTTAAGATGTCACTTGCTTGACACCGTTATTCTAAAGAACGGGGCAAAGGGTAAACATTTATGTGTCACCTTCTTTGACACCGTTATTCTAAAGAACAAAACAAAAGGCAAACAGTTAAGATGTCACTTGCTTGACACCGTTATTCTAAAGAACAAAACAAAAGGCAAACAGTTAAGATGTCACTTGCTTGACACCGTTATTCTAAAGAACAAAACAAAAGGCAAACAGTTAAGATGTCACTTGCTTGACACCGTTATTCTAAAGAACAAAACAAAAGGCAAACAGTTAAGATGTCACTTGCTTGACACCGTTATTCTAAAGAACGGGACAAAGGGTAAACATTTATGTGTCACCTCGCTTGACACCGTTATTCTAAAGAACGGGACAAAGGGTAAACAGTTATGTGTCACCTTGTTTGACACCGTTATTCTAAAGAACGGGACAAAGGGTAAACATGTTAAGATGTTTAAGATGTTAACTTTCCTGACAGTAAATTTGTTTAGCAAACTACAAGACATATCTGTAAGCATCATTGCATGTTTTGGTCCCGTAAATAAGAAATTGAAAAAGAAATATATTCCGTAAATAAAAAATTGAAAAACAAATATATTCCGTAAATAAGAAATTGAAAAACAAATATATTCCGTAAATAAGAAATTGAAAAACAAATATATTCCGTAAATAAGAAATTGAAAAACAAATATATTCCGTAAATAAGAAATTGAAAAACAAATATATTCCGTAAATAAGAAATTGAAAAACAAATATATTATTAGCGCAATATTCTTCCACTCAGTGAAACTGAATCACCAAACAATGAGCACACAACTCTAATTGCGACGCTGTCTTATCAACGCGCAAAACAAAACTATTTTTAAAGATTTTTTGGCCTGGTGTCGTGCATATGAGGAATTAAATAAAATACACCCGTTTTTAGATGTTTCATTGTTTTGTCCCGTAAATTCGAAGAACAAAACAAAAGTACACACTTTCGTGACATTTTCTAGTCCCTTAAATCTGAAGAAAAAATTAAAAGAAAATTAATTGACATGCGGGTACTGATGTCAGTATCTCATGGTTTAATGTGGTTAAGATAAAATATTTCAGTGTGCATGGCGAGATTAGTAAAGGTAAAACTGGATGTGCAGAGATAATGTTAAACTAAAACTAAGCAAACAATATTTACACGGGCAAATAAAACTTGGCTTTGAGTATGATGAGCATTGTAAGGAAAAACATGTGATGTTTCAACTGATTGCAAGGTAAGATAATTGAAACGATATTTTAAACTGAATACATTGGTAAGATTGTTGAAATGATATTTTAAACTGAATACATTGGTAAGATTGTTGAAATGATATTTTAAACTGAATACATTGCTAAGATTGTTGAAATGATATTTTGAACTGAATACATTGGCAAGATTCTTGAAATGATATTTAAGTTGAGTACGATGGCAACAGTTAAAACTATATTTGGAACAATATATATAGGTCAGACATTTGACATTTTGAGCTGTGTATATTGGCAAGAACTTGACATTTTGAGCTGTTTACAATGGCAAGGCATTTAACATTTTGAGCTGTGTACATTGGCAAGACACATGACATTTTGAGTTGAGTACATTGGCAAGACACATGACATTTTGATCTGAGTACATTGGCAAGACACATGACATTTTGAGCTGTGTACATTGGCAAGACACATGACATTTTGAGCTGTGTATATTGGCACAATACTTTATGTTATATTTTTAACTGAGCAGAAACAAAACACGTCAGTAAAAGTAAAAAGTTTTAAACGATTTTTAATGACGAACAAAAGACAAAACATTTGATGTGGATGTTTTGAGCTAAACAAAGGCAAGCCTTATAACTATTTCTTGAGCGGGGTCAAAAAAGGAACTGTACAATAATTCCTTGAGCTGAGCAAAGACAAAGCATTTGGTGTAATTTCTTGAGCTAAACAAAGAAAAACATTTGGTGTAATTTCTTGAGCTAAATAAAGTAAAACATTCGGTGTAATTTCTTGAGCTGAACAAAGAAAAACATTTGGTGTAATTTCTTGAGCTGAACAAAGAAAAACATTTGGTGTAATTTCTTAAGTGAACAAAGACAAAAAAATTGGTGTAATTTCTTGAGCTGAACAGGGGCAAAACATTTAGTGTAATTTCTTAAGTAAACAAAGATTAAACATTGAGTATAATTTCTTAAGCTGAACAGAGACGAAACATTTGATGCAGAAATCTTGAGCTGAGCCAAGGCTAAGTGCTGGGTGCGACATGGCGAAGTGAGCAAAGATTACTCTAGATATAAATGTCTAGTTCGATAAGTACATCACTCTAGATGTAAAGTTCTAGTTCGATAAGTACATCACTCTAGATGTAAAGTTCTAGTTGTGACTAAAGTAAAACAGTCGACATTATAGAATTTCTCTTTTGGTGGCTGATGATAACAACACACTACAAATAATATATAAATAAGAGGGGAAAGAATTAAAAGAAACAAAGAAAAAAATAGAAAATGGAGAGGGGAGGGACGAAAGGATAAAGAAAGAGGAGCGTGGACCAAATGTACCCGTACGAATGCTGGTTTCATTTACTTTCGCGCAGGAAGTGCAGACAGGAAAGCACGGAGCCACGTGTAAAAAAATACGGTAAAGGTGAAGTGATGACAATTATTTTGAGGTTCGATTCTTTGCTAAGAATTTTTTAATGTCTCTGACTCTACGAACGTTTTAGTTTTTAACCAGTCGCGCAGAGAAGCACATAAGCGGGGAGTGGATGAGAGAGAAGAGGGAGTAGAGAAGAGGGAAGGGGGCTCTTTGAGCTTTTAATTTTCCACCAATAAGGGGCAACAAAAGGATTGCGCCCCTTGGCATATTGGCTTCGTTTGGCCGCAAATGAAATGATCAGAGTCGATGAAGAGCTATCACGCCAACACGCCCACAGGCAAAGAGTGCTTGCTGGTCTGTCTAAAAATACGGAACAGACGAAAAGTATCATTGGGAAGAAACAACAAAGAATGTTGTCACTACTGGCAGAGACGTTAATAGTCCAGATACGTATAAATAACATACCGGAGTCAAAAAGTGTTTGCAGCGTGTAATAATAATCATAATTATAATCATAACCATAACTTAATGTAAAGCTTACTCTCAACACTTTACAATGACTATATATCAAATCAACGACAACAAAAATCATCAAAAATGCAATGTTGCATTATATTATAAATAATTATAAGTCAAGTCACCAAGTCACTATCAAGCTGAAAATATCCAAACACAGTCATCACACTTACTGTATTCATGTTATATAGCTAACTTAAAATGGTAATAACATTATACAGGGCAATAACATTATACAGGGCAATAACATTATACTACGAAATAGCATTATACTAGGAAATAATATTGTACTTAGCAAACATATTATACTAGGCAGTGGCATTAAACTAAGCAATAACATTATACTAGGAAATAAAATTATTCTTGACAAATCATTATACCAGGAAATAGCATTATACTTGGCAATATCATAACATTATACCAAGTAATAACATTATACTTGGCAATAACATTATACTAGGCAATAGCATTATATTAGGAAATAACATTATACTTGGCAATAACATTATACCTGTCAAAAAATAAATATAAAACTTTTACAAATATATTTAGTGCACATTACACATTCTAGCAATCCTAATTCTATATTAGGACAAAATAATAATAATAATATGTTTTTAATTAAAGATTTAAATGATAATTTTAATTTAACCAGATATTGAATTCACACCCTAACAATTTATGAATGTAGAATAAACGTTCAAATGTTCTAATCATATCAAACCAAATCTAACATTAAATCAAAATGTCGGTTAAGACCATTCACAAGACAATAGTAATCACAGGAAATAGTAATAGTAATAGTAATACCAGGAAAATTGGAAATGCATAATATTAAATTTATGACAAAATCTGAATAAATCAGCTATATTTCATATAAATATATATGTTTATCGGTAGTATATGCATATGTAATAAATCAACTCTCTCTCTCTCTCTCTCTCTCTCTCTCTCTCTCTCTCTCTCTCTGTATATATATTTAGTGTATACATTTGTAGTGTTTGCAAATGTAATTCGATAGAATGTGTGGTCAAGTCACCATTGACACAGATCATTGCCATAAGACATTCAAGCATTGACATTCTCTGCTTTATCGTAATTTGATTCCACGGTAGCTCGACAGAATCAATCAAAGAATAAAATTATATGAGACACCTAAAGAGTCTGTTACAAAGATATAATAAACTCTACTGGACACATAATAGTCGGTTACAAAGATATAATAAACTCTACTGGACACATAATAATCGGTTACAAAGATATAATAAACTCTACTGGACACATAATAGTCGGTTACAAAGATATAATAAACTCTACTGGACACATAATAATCGGTTATAAACATATAATAAAAGGGGAATGGACACAAAGCTATAATAAAATGCTATTAAGCACCTAAACAGTCTGTTACAGAGTGTGACACAACGCCACCCTACTTATAGGTTATGATTATTATTATTATTGATTGATCGTCCATAACTACTTACAAGTGTTGAGAATCTTAATTTATGTTATTAATAATTCTCCAGAAGACACCACTCGTCTCTCTCACTTGGCAGATATGTGGGCGCAGTAAACATTTTCTCTCTTCCACAACATTAAAGTGAAACATTTACTGTCACTACAATATTTACGTAGGTGGAAAACTTCTTACCAAAGGAGAAGATAAATCCTACTTTAATCTATATTTAGCATGTCCTTAACTACCCACTATCTCTTTAAAATATGATTATTATAGGTGTAAGAAGGTCAATATATTTAACAATAAATTTATTAAGGGAACGATCAAATATACATATAGTAAATACAATGAAAAGATTACTTGACATCAATATTTCCATGAACCACATTCGAATAGTTTCAATGTTGATACAGTCTTATATCCTTACACATAATTCAACAGATTAGTGTTAATATAAATCACAGATGGTTCTCATCAGAAAAAAGAAATGGAGTTATAGTGTATAATAGTTTGTACATAATCTTGTCTAGGCAATGCTGCAATAGCCTTTCATGCACTTTTGTAACAAAGTCACAAGCTTATTGATCACAATAGAATTGTCAGTTCCTCAAATGTTTCTCTTGCATGCTGTAGAACACTGATGTGCCACTCTTTTCTCAAGACTAATCTGGGCACTCCGCTCTCTCTGAACCTTGAGTCGTCCCCCTTTCATCAGTATATAATTTATCAAACATCCCATTAACTACGAAGTATATTATTTATCAAACATCCCATTAACTAGGAAGTATATTATTTATCAAACATCCCATTAACTAGGAAGTATATTATTTATCAAACATCCCATTAACTAGGAAGTATATTATTTATCAAACATCCCATTAACTAGAAAGTATATTATTTATCAAACATCCCATTAACTAGGAAGTATATTATTTATCAAACATCCCATTAACTAGGAAGTATATTATTTATCAAACATCCTATTAACTAAGAAGTATATTATTTATCAAACATCCCATTAATTACGATGCATATTTATTCAATGGGATTTCATGAACTGTTGTTAAGCCATGGAGCATATTGTGCACTGAGTTTTACTCATTATTGTTTATACCATGGAGCATGTATATGGATTGGGACTTATTGTTGGTATAAATAGAGCATGTATATGGATTGGGACTTATTGTTGGTATACAATGGAGCATGTATATGAATTGGGACTTATTGTTGGTATACAATGGAGCATGTATATGAATTGGGACTTATTGTTGGTATACAATGGAGCATGTATATGAATTGGGACTTATTGTTGGTATACAATGGAGCATATTTATACAAAAGAAGGGTGGGGTGCTTCATTTACTTTCGCTTTGCACGGAGCATAATATGCAGAAGAAGTAGACAGGACTTCCTACAATAGAGATGTAAGGAAGTGGACAGGAGTTCCTACATTAGAGATGACAGGAGTTCCTACATTAGAGATGACAGGAGTTCCTACATTAGAGATGACAGGAGTTCCTACATTAGAGATGACAGGAGTTCCTACATTAGAGATGTAAGGAAATATTGGATAGGCAAATTTACCCCGCCCACACGTGTAGTTAATAGATTAAAGTTTTCTACAGGTCTAGTCATAGGTAATTTAATGACAAAGGTGGATAACATATTATTGGCTTCCGATCTAATCAGATGTAAGTAAATGACAAATAAACGGGGATTTTATAATCAGTTCTCTGGCCTAGTCATCAGTACATATCGTAAAAAAGATACATATTGCTGATAGTCCAGTCCGTATGTTTATGACAAACAAACAGGTAGATATAATATTGTCCTCAGATCTAGTATAGTATTGTCGTCAGGCTAGTCACTTCATAAGCAAGGTAGATGTCATCATAGTACTGTCGTCAGGCTAGTCACTTCATAAGCAAAGGTAGATGACATCCTAATATTGTCGTCAGGCTAGTCGTTTCATAAGCAAAGGTAGATGACATCATAGTATTGTCATCAGGCTAGTCACTTCATAAGCAAAGGTAGATGACATCATAGTATAAAAAACGTCATCATAATATTCTTGTCAGGCTAGTCACTGCATAAGCAAAGGTAGATGACATCATAGTATAAAAAACGTCATCATAATATTCTTGTCAGGCTAGTCACTGCATAAGCAAAGGTAGATGTCATCTTAGTATTGTCGTCAGACTAGTCTCTTCATAAGCAAAGATAAATGTCATCATAGCATTGTCGTCAGGCTAGTCAGAAGTAAGTTCTTGATAAGCGAAGGTAGATGAAATCATAGGCTAGACACTTGATAAGCAAAAGTAGATGTCATCATAATATTGTCTTCAGGTATAATTAGAAGCATCAGAGTTAAGATAAATACTAGGTTTTTTTTTTGAAACGTGCGGTTTTATTTATTTTGTCTGTCAGATAATAATAATCCCAAACATTTCAATTTTATTTAAATTTAAATAGTTTTGAGGCAAAGAAATATATATTAAATTCTTTTATTTGAGTATACACTCTTCTACAAGTGATTATATATGAATGCTTAGTCCTACTGGGACGTTCATCTGGCTGGAACGTGAATTATTAAAACACAATCTCGTAGTGATTTTTTTTCTAATTCTGTATTAAAAGCAAAAGCAGTAATAATGGACTCGACTCGACCTTACGCAGGGGCCATGGAGCTGGCGTCTGGAATCGGAACTACGCAGAGGTCGTGACATCTCGCTACACAGAATTCTTGGTGTCCACAAATCAGTTTTTAAGCCTGAAGCTTTCCAGTGAACTGTTAACAGCTGCTGACGGTTGTTTACTAACGAGACGACATTACGCGTTGTGATTACTGATAACAATTTTCAACTGTAGAGGGCGCTTGCTTTGTATCTAAGTCGATGAGGAGATGTAGGGGAGATTATTGCAGAGGGGATAATCACCAAACGGAAAATATGTCTGAGGGAAAGATTATTTGCAGAAGGTAATGGATTTACCAAACGGAAAATATGTCTGAAGGAGAGATTAAAAGTTTAACGTAGGTCCACTGAACTGAGACATCGAGATAAAGATCTATACAAACAGTCAGGAAATACGCAAACACACATCAAACAGTCAGGAAATACACGAACACACATCAAACAGTCAGGAAATACACAAACACACATCAAACAGTCAGGAAATACACAAACACACATCAAACAGTCAGGAAATACACAAACACACATCAAACAGTCAGGAAATACACAAACACACATCAAACAGTCAAGAAATACACAAACACACTTCAAACAGTCAGGAAATACACAAACACACATCAAACAGTCAGGAAATACACAAACACACATCAAACAGTCAGGAAATACACAAACACACGTCAAACAGGAAATACACAAACACACATCAAACAGTCAGAAAATACACAAACACACATCAAACAGTCAGGAAATACACAAACACACATCAAACAGGAAATACACAAACACACATCAAACAGGAAATACACAAACACACATCAAACAGTCAGGTAATACACAAACACACATCAAACAGTCAGGAAATACACAAACACACATCAAACAGGAAATACACAAACACACATCAAACAGTCAGGAAATACACAAACACACATCAAACAGTCAGGAAATACACAAACACACATCAAACAGGAAATACACAAACACACATCAAACAGTCAGGAAATACACAAACACACATCAAACAGGAAATACACAAACACACATCAAACAGGAAATACACAAACACACATCAAACAGGAAATACACAAACACACATCAAACAGTCAGGAAATACACAAACACACATCAAACAGTCAGGTAATACACAAACACACATCAAACAGTCAGGAAATACACAAACACACATCAAACAGGAAATACACAAACACACATCAAACATATTTAGAGAATGCTAATGTCATCGCTACAGATAAACTGAAAATATATAATCATATATAATACATAAAGGATTAGAACACAGGCAGAAATAATTGGTTACAGACAGGCAAGTAAACAGGATAGATAGATAGATAGATAGATAGATAGATAGATAGATAGATAGATAGATAGATAGATAGATAGATAGATAGATAGATAGATAGATAGATAGATAGATAGATAGATAGATAGATAGATAGATAGATAGATAGATAGATAGATAGATAGATTTTGTAACTCCAAGGAATAATTCTTACCATTTGTAAGAGACCATCTATCGTAAATATTTTCATCAATTAAAGTTCAACATTAAACAAATACAATGGATAGATCGGTTATAAAATCAAGACCTTTTTCTTGTAGTCAACGTACGTGAACATTATACATTACAAAATGACGCATTCGTTAGTCAACGTACGTGAACATTATACATTACAAAATGACGCATTCGTTAGTCAACGTACGTGAACATTATACATTACAAAATGACGCATTCGTTAGTCAACGTACGTGAACATTATACATTACAAAATGGCGCGTTCGTTAGTCAACATTAGTGAACATTATATACATTACAAAATGGAGCGTTCGTTAGTCAACATTAGTGAACATTATACATTACAAAATGGCGCGTTCGTTAGTCAACGTACATGAACATTATACATTACAAAATGGAGCGTTCGTTTACGCACTTCAAGTACGCAAATAAAATAAATAAATAAAATAAAATATATCAAAACTAAGTACAGATATACATCGGTTTCAAAGGTATCCCTCGTGTCACAAACTACTAAGGCAGTATACAGTGTCACAAATATTAAAATAACATATGTCAATATTATAAATTTCAATCCACCCCACCCCCATGTGTCCAAACTTCTAAGGACAGAACATGATGCCACAAAATATTAAAATAACAAAGGCTGATGACAAAGATTTAAAAAAAAGAAACATGGTCATAAACTTCAAGTGAAAGTATATGATGTCACAAAATATCAAAACATCAAAGGTCAATATAATAGATTTCAAACTCCCCCCCTCCCCCATCTCCAGGGGTCTCAAATTTCCACTGGAAGTACATGATGCTACAAAATGTCAAAGTATCATATTATTACAGGTTTCCCAGCCTAAGGTAAGATTTTTGAAACATTGTTTCACACCCAAAATAACTTGACTAAACTTTAAAAGTATACTTTTAGTCTAATTTATATTAAATCCGTTGGAATAATATCATGAGATGGGAGAGAACTCGAACGAGTCAGCCCAAAAATCTAAAGACACCCAGAAAATCAAAGACACTGATGGACAATTTTTACAAAAGCCGATAAATTTAATGACAGAAGTAGAAATATATGTCCTGATAAATCTAATAAAACATCCTGGAAACTAACAAGGCAACTGATCAATGTAACAAATAGACAGCTGATAAATCCAATGAGACAGTTAAAAAATATAATATTAGCATGGCATGTCAAAGGAATAAAACAAATAGACAGTTAAAAAATATAATATTAGCAAGGCATGTCAAAGGAATAAAACAAATAGACAGTTAAAAAATATAATATTAGCAAGGCATGTCAAAGGAATAAAACACAATATTTAAACAACTAAACTAGATAGTCATAAAATTTCGAATAAAACAAACATAAAGAAGCCAAATGTAAAATCTATAAAGGCAACCGAAAAGTCTTACGATATGGGCGGGAAATCAAAGAAAATGACAATCTAAAGATACAACTGGGGAATCTATAGTCAACTAAAAATTCTACAGACAACTGGAAAATGTATAAGGCAACTGGAAAATCCACTGAAAGAGAGGGAAGTGAACAGTCATATATCTTAACGAGACAATTGTAAAGTCAGTAAAATAAAAAAAATTAAAAAATTACTGATTCAAACGATAGAGCCATGAAATCAATGAAATGGACAGTCTAATGAGACAAGTCGAAAATTTAAAAACTGCCAAAAAAAACCCAACCATTTATGACTGCAGAAATGTACACGAATAGTCAAATTTTAATATTTGTAATAAAATAGATTCTCGTACGATGAAAGCCGAACTGCTTGCTAACTCATTCTGGGTTACCAGGATTACCATGTTGACATCAAAGCAAAAACTAGCACCATGTTGTCAAAAGATTAGAACAATTCCATTTATTACGAAAGACTGCTCGGTTAATTTTAGGTGGAGGATTTAAGAGAGGGGAAATGTCATAATACAAAATATAAAATGTGACCGCCTACAAAATGATACGATTCCTTTAGAAGTTGTTTTTGCAAGATTTGTTTGTGCGTGCGTTGGCGTGTACGACCATGACTGGAAGTAATCGTTTAGCTGCCCTTGAGGAAAACTAAATTGGAAGCAGTATCACAACATTAAATTGTTCGGTTCAACTTCGGTTGATAAAAAATAAGTGCCCTTCGGCTGATTCGCCAAGGCTTTCATTGCATCTTATTTTAACCAATGTTCCTCCACTGATCCTCCGCAATTAATTAATTATCCTACGACTTGAAATGCGCCAGCAGAATTCAAAAATGTCATTATTATAATCATTTCATTTTGTCTGACAATAATATAATCATTTCATTTTGTCTGACAATAATATAATCATTTCATTTTGTCTGACAATAATATAATCATTTCATTTTGTCTGACAATAATATAATCATTTCATTTTGACAAGACTATAATTATAAACATTTCATTTTATCAAGCCCATAATATAATCATTTTATTTTGTTTAACCCATTATTACAATCATTTCATTCAAACTAGGCCATTAGCATGTCATTATGAGTGACCTGCACGGGTTTATTATTTCTTTTAGGTTCTTTTAGTGTTATTGAATCATACTTATGAAAGGGCGTCTGTCTGTCTATCTATCTATCTATCTATCTATCTATCTATCTATCTATCTATCTATCTATCTATCTATCTATCTATCTATCTATCTATCTATCTATCTATCTATCTGTCTGTCTATCTATCTATCTATTTATCTATCTATCTATTTATCTATCTGTCTGTCTGTCTGTCTATCTATCTATCTATCTATCTATCTATCTATCTATCTATCTATCTATCTGTCTGTCTATCTATCTATCATGTCATTAGGTAAGTTCTTTATCATATCATGCATTTTAAACATAATTTTCTTTACCACTAGAACCTACAAAATATTTTAAAATATATGAGTAGGTATGGGGATATTTATGTTTACAACAATTTGCTACACGTATTTTTAAAGATATCATTCGACACACGCATTTTTAGATACTACACGCATTATTAAAAGGTATCAACGGAAACGCGAATCTATGGGCAGTGTATTTTCTACACGTATTTCTGATTTTAAATGACGTCATAAGTTACGCCGATCTTAAGACACTACATTGATTTTAAATGACGTCATAAGTTACGCCGATCTTAAGACACTACATTGATTTTAAATGACGTCATAAGAAACGCCGATCTTAAGACACTACATTGATTTTAAATGACGTCATAAGTTACGCCGATCTTAAGACACTATATTGATTTTAAATTACGTCACAAGTTACGCCGATCTTAAGACACTATATTGATTTTAAATTACGTCATAAGTTACGCCGATCTTAAGACACTATATTGATTTTAAATTACGTCATAAGTTACGCCGATCTTTAGACACTGATTTTGAATTATTTGAAACGCCGATATTTACACACTACATTGATTTTAAAAGATGCCATTCGATACACTGGTCTTTACAAGCCATGCAAGCTGCGAAAGACACCTCAATTTTGTGTATGCTCCTAACGCTTTCCATGGCTTTCAATCTAATTTCTCAACCTACTAATTGGAAAACGCTGGCCAAACAGTCAGACTGCAGTGCTGTTGCGCTGCGTGACGCATACGGGCAAACACGCTGCATGGCGACCCAATCTGATGATTTGTCCTAACGGATTCACCAGGCTCTCAGCGGATATCTCTCTCCAATCCATGGATACTGATCTACACAAATAACAACGCTATTTTCCATGGATACTGATTCATACATTTAAAACCAAAATTTCCCATGGGTACTGATCCACACATTTAACCAAAATTTCCCATGGATACTGATTCATATATCTAACTTTGCCATGTGCTGATCCATACATTTAAAATCGCAATTTCCCATGGATGCTGATCCATATATCTAACAGCGCTATTTTCTATAGATAATTATCCACAGTTATAACTTTACCCCCCCCCGTCCCATTGATAATAAACATATCGTTATGAATCGCCATTTACTATTGATATGGAGTAATAACCAACATTATTTTTAATTTCATTTGTATGACAAGTCTATCTGATTTCTAGTGTGGACCTAAAACAATACCATTTGATCTTGTGTTCTATTCTTACATTACCGTGTCCTGTTTGACTTTATAAATTGACCTTAAACGCCCCGCCATTTTAACATAACCACACCCACACTTTTTAAACTAGTGACCTGTTTTCAGCATAAAACACATTATACAACACAGCACACTCAAACACAAAGCACATGTTTTATCATACAGCATTCTCAAACACAAAGTACACATTATACAACACAGCACACACAATACAATACAAAATACTCAAACACAAAGTACACATAATACACAATACTCAAACACAAAGTACACATAATACACAATTCCATACAGTACACAATACTCAAACACAAAGCACACATTATACAACACAAAATACTCAAGCACAAAGCACACACAATACACAATACTCAAGCACAAAGCACACACAATAAACAATACTCATACACAAAGCACACACAATGCACAATACTCACACACAAAGCACACACAATACAACACAACACAGCACGCGAAGTACACACAACGAAACACACAGCAAGCTAAGTACACACAACACACAGCAGGCGAAGTACACACAACACAACACACAGCAAGCGAAGTACACACAAAACAACACAGCTCGCGAAATACTCAAACGTACAAGTACAAGCGTACGTCATACAGTAACACGCAAAGAAAACTGTGAGGTTAAAATATGGAGAATGTATTTTCCTTAATTGTCTATCCCCACTCTCTCTACCCCGTCTACCCTGCCTACCCTATCTAGCCTGTCTACACTTGTCCTGTCACTTCAATGGAGCGAGATTACTGTCGGGCATATAGACAAATATTGGAAGCAGACGTTAATTAAAGTGTTTAAAGAAAAAATATTTAACGCAACAAAAAAAATAATTAACAATGCACTTACAAGTATACAAAAATAATCTTGATACTGTCCACCTACGAATACGAAATGAAAGTGAACGGACCACTAAATATAATATTTGTTATGAATGAAATGGAGCCACACACTTTAGTGTATCATTTTTTAAAAAAGGTTCTCCTGATTTTTATATTCTTCACAAACACCTTATCAAAGCCACATGATAAACAGTGTTGATGAGAATAAATGGTTTCTGAGTTTACCTGGATAATTAAAGTATTTACGGAATAAATGGCTTCTGAGTTTACCTGGATAATTAAAGTATTTACGGAATAAATGGCTTCTGAGTTTACCTGGATAATTAAAGTATTTACGGAATAAATGGCTTCTGAGTTTACCTGGATAATTAAAGTATTTACGGAATAAATGGCCTCTGAGTTTACCTGGATAATTAAAGTATTTACGGAATAAATGGCTTCTGAATAATTAAAGAGCGTGATGCCAACGCCACCTAGTTAATGGTTATGATGATTATTATTAATTAATTAACTAATTACAAAAGTGATGAGAATCTTAATTTATGTTATTAATAATTCTCCAAAAGACACCACTCGTCTCTCTCTCTTTGCGGATATACAGGTACTGTAAACGTTTTCTCACTTCCACAACGTTAAAGACAAACATTTTTTTTACAGTGTGGATTTACGTGATTCTTACAGTGTAGATTTACCTGATTCTTACAGTGTGGATTTACGTCCATCTTATAGTATTGATATATGTAATTCTTACAGTGTGCATTTACGTGATTCTTACAATGTGGATTTACGTTATTCTTACAGTGTGGATTTACGTGAATCATAGTGTATATTTACGTGATTCTTACAGTGTGAATTTACGTGATTCTTACAGTATGGATTTACGTGATTCTTACAGTGTGGATTTACGTGAATCTTATAGTGAAGAAAAATCAATATCTCTTAGTAAATCTTTCTTTTTTGACGTGGTCATTGTGTTCTAGATGTGAGAAATTTTTTAAACAATGAGATAAATATTTAACTTTACTTTTTGAACAAATATGTGTTACACATTTTATAATCACAAAAAGCAAACATTTGTGTTCTCTCATAGAGTTTGTGTTCTCTCATAAAGTTTGTGCATATGATAAAGGGTAGTAATAGAGTATACTTTTAAAAATAATATTTTTTACAACAGGCTTTACTCGAAAACCCATTACAATTACAAACCGAAAACATCTATTAGCAGTTAATGGAGATGGCCTAATACTCCATAACCTTTGAACTCCGTCCTTGTAACTAGATCAATTAAATGAACATGGAGAACATCAGTTCAGTTCAAACCAAGTTGGAGATAATTCTTCCACCTCATCTGCTACACGACAAGTTAAATATATCTCGACCACATCTCCCATAATCATCGATAATGATTGGCGAATAATTATGTTCGCAGACAGCAGCAATATTCCCCAAAGAACGCGTCTGTGGCAGACATTGCCTTCGTTACAACTGTCAGAATATCAAAAGGGGAAGTTTTTTGTCAGTCTGGGTGTGGCGGCACTTTGGGGGACTTGTAGTCATATGTTTGGTCAAGGGAGATCGTTGCTTAACACATGGAAGGGGATGGGGGTGTTCTCTGTATAATAATGAATGGGAAGTGCTCTCTATATTCAACAACAACCCCCACAAACCTTAACCCCACCTCCTCCCAAACAGACATAAGATTGATAATGTTGCGCAGACTTGCTTTGAAAACAGTTTTACTTATTTATTCCCAGAAAATGACACCAGTCCCAGAGTTGCCGAAAGCTGTATGCAATATTTCCCATGTTGCTTTAAAAGTGGCCAGAAAGCAACGAAACAAATCGCTAATTGTCTAGAGGAGAATCTTGCTTCATGTGAACTCTATTTTTGCGAGAAACTTTGGTATTACATAAAATCAACATGTCAACATATCACAAAACAGAACAAAGGCCCTACGAAAATTTTGATCGGTTTCAAAGAAATAGTAACAGTGTTTATTCAGGTGTTTAAATTAAAATTAACATTTCATTAAAAATAGCATCTGAACGTCATCATTAAATAAAGCAATTTTACAATAATAATTTATTAAATAACTTTATTTTCTTAGGATTCACGGAAACAACGGAGCAAATGGATGAATAGGTTGTCTTTAAGTATTAATTTTAACGAATGATGTACATTGACACATAAACTATAGTGAAGTACTATTTTCATACAAACTATAATCCATGGACTAACAAAACTGAGAAGAAAATATGCAGACGACATGATTCACTGGGTCCTAGCCAGTTGTCAAGAATTTTGAATGTTTGGATAGCGACAGAGCAACTAACTGATAATGAAAAGATTAAATAATTTTAAAATATAATTATAAAAAATGTACATGACCGTATTGCGCATGCGTTGTCTGACAGCAGCAACTTTCAAACCTTCGAAAACTGTTTCTACGTCTGCTGAGAGGGGAGGGAAATGTGAAAGCTGATGTCGGGGGTGAAGAAAGAGATACATGACAGTTATTGCATTAGTGCAGGGATGTATAATAATTATTGTATGGAGGGAAGGAATACGTAATAGCAGTTGTATGAAAGGTGAGGGATTGTAAGAGAGTGCCTTAGGTGAGGGATGTAAGATATTGTTTGAAGGTGAGAGATATAAGATATTGTACGCAAGGTGAGGGATATAAGATATTGTATGCAAGGTGAGGGATGGATCGATTGCAGGCGAGGGATATAAGATATTATATGCAAGGTGAGGGATATATGATATTGTATGCAAGGTGAGGGATACAAGATATTGTATGCAAGGTGAGGGATATAAGGTATTGATTGCAGGCGAGGGATGTAAGAGAGTGCATGTAGGTGAAGGAAGAAATGCAAATTCTTTATTGTATAAAGGATTGGGGATTGTTATATGTAGGGTAAGGGAAGGATAGCCAAAATGTTATTGCTATTTGTAGTATGGGGCGATGCATAATAGTTATTGCGTGTAGGAAGGAGAGGGATACATAACAGTTATTTATGTTGTGAGGGATACATGATATTTATTTATGTTGTGAGGGATACATGACAGTTATTTGTGTTGTGAGAGGAGGAATACATGACAGTTATTTGTGTTGTGAGAGGAGGAATACATGACAGTTACTTGTGTTGTGAGAGGAGGAATACTTGACAGTTATTTGTGTTGTGAGAGGAGGAATACATGACAGTTACTTGTGTTGTGAGAGGAGGAATACTTGACAGTTATTTGTGTTGTGAGAGGAGGAATACATGACAGTTACTTGTGTTGTGAGAGGAGGAATACATGACAGTTATTTGTGTTGTGAGAGGAGGAATACATGACAGTTACTTGTGTTGTGAGGGGAGGAATACTTGACAGTTATTTGTGTTGTGAGGGGAGGAATATTTGATAGTTACATGATACTAGATACATGCAAGGAGGGCAGGGGGGGGGGAGAAAGTGAGAGGAAGCAAAAGGACAAGAGATAATTGCACACAGTACAAGAATTTGATCAAATTTGATTAATGCCATTTTGTTAATTTTACTTTAGTTCTCACACTTTCTTGTTTTTGTGTGTGATTCTGAGCAGCAATGTTTTTACACTGGCATTTTAACCTGGAACCTTGAAAACGCAATCTGGAAAGTGAAAAATGTATTTTAAAGCCAGTACACATTTTTCAATTTTACTTCAACCCAGCCATGTTAATAAATTATTTTACACGCGTCCAGTTCTTTAACGGGCGGCCTGAGTTGCAAGTGCGTGTGAGTGTGTGTTTTCCTTATAAATAAAATATTAACGCTTGATCAAACATAGCTGAGTAGAATTTGCAGTTAATGTAAATTACTATAAACAACGACCCCTTAGAGACGGTGATCAAAAATTCTTTCCATTAAAGCACGCATCGACATGAACAGGTCAGCTGATCCGGGTTTTCTGAAAGGACTCTCATAACAATCTAAAAAAAATTAAATTAAACTAAAACATAAATTAAAACTACAGTTAATAACGACTGTCTTTTTATACTTCTATTTTATCTTTCGTGCGCATGGTTTTGAAAGTGCGTATCTAGATGTCATCGTTCTTTGTGCGTGTCAGACATTAATGTCACGTTCTTTGTGCGTGTCAGACATTAATGTCATCATTCTTTGTGCGTGTCAGACATGAACATTGCTTGTATATTTAAATGTCATCGTTCTTTGTGCGTGTCAGACATTAAGAGTGATTGTATATTTAGATGTCATCGTTCTTTGTGCGTGTCAGACATTAAGAGTGATTGTATATTTAGATGTCATCGTTCTTTGTGCGTGTCAGTTATTATACAGAGAATTTGTATATAAATGTCATAGTTCTTTGTGCCAGACATTAATACAGTGATTGTGTATATAAATGTCAATGTTCTTTGTGAGTTTCAGACATTAACACAGTGATTGTGTATATAAATATTATTGGTTTTTTGTGCGTGTCAGAGAATTAACACAGTGATTGTGTGTATAAATGTCAGTGTTCTTTGTGCATGTCAGACGTTAACATAGTGACTGTACATATAAATGTCATGTTCTTTGTGTCCTTAACACAGTGATTGTGTATATAAATATTATTGTTCTTTTTGCGCGTCAGAAATTAACAGTGATTGTGTATATATAAATGTCATTGTTTATTTTGCGAGCCAAAATATAACTCTAATTGTTTGTATAAATATCAGTGTTCTTTTGCGTGTCAGACCTGAATACAATGACTCTGTATATAAATTACATTGTTTTTGTGTTAGACATTAATACAGTGAATGCATATATAAATATCATTGATTTTGTGCTTATTTGACATTAGTACAGTTGTTTTGTATATAAATGTCATTGTTTTTGTGTCAGACATTAGTACAGTTGTTGTGTATATAGATGTCATTGTTTTTTTTGTGTCAGACATTAGTACAGTTGGTGTGTATATAGATGTCATTGTTTTTGTGTCAGACATTAGTACAGTTGTTATATATATATAGATGTCATTGTTTTTTTGTGTCAGACATTAGTACATTTGTTGTGTATATATAGATGTCATTGTTTTTTTGTGTCAGACATTAGTACAGTTGTTGTGTATATAGATGTCATTGTTTTTTTGTGTCAGACATTAGTACAGTTGTTGTGTATATAGATGTCATTGTTTTTTTGTGTCAGACATTAGTACATTTGTTGTGTATATAGATGTCATTGTTTTTTGTGTCAGACATTACTACAGTTGTTTTGTATATAAATGTCATTGTTTTTGTGTCAGACATTAGTACAGTTGTTGTGTATATAGATGTCATTGTTTTTTTTGTGTCAGACATTAGTACAGTTGGTGTGTATATAGATGTCATTGTTTTTGTGTCAGACATTAGTACAGTTGTTATATATATATAGATGTCATTGTTTTTTTGTGTCAGACATTAGTACATTTGTTGTGTATATATAGATGTCATTGTTTTTTTGTGTCAGACATTAGTACAGTTGTTGTGTATATAGATGTCATTGTTTTTTTGTGTCAGACATTAGTACAGTTGTTGTGTATATAGATGTCATTGTTTTTTTGTGTCAGACATTAGTACATTTGTTGTGTATATAGATGTCATTGTTTTTTGTGTCAGACATTACTACAGTTGTTTTGTATATAAATGTCATTGTTTTTGTGTCAGACATTAGTACAGTTGTTGTGTATATAGATGTCATTGGTTTTTTTGTGTCAGACATTAGTACAGTTGGTGTGTATATAGATGTCATTGTTTTTGTGTCAGACATTAGTACAGTTGTTATATATATATAGATGTCATTGTTTTTTTGTGTCAGACATTAGTACATTTGTTGTGTATATATAGATGTCATTGTTTTTTTGTGTCAGACATTAGTACAGTTGGTGTGTATATAGATGTCATTGTTTTTTTGTGTCAGACATTAGTACAGTTGTTGAGTATATAGATGTCATTGTTTTTGTGTCAGACATTAGTACAGTTGTTGTGTATATAGATGTCATTGTTTTTTTGTGTCAGACATTAGTACAGTTGTTGTGTATATAGATGTCATTGTTTTTTTGTGTCAGACATTAGTACAGTTTGTTGAGTATATAGATATCATTGTTTTTTTGTGTGTCAGACATTAGTACAGTTGTTGTGTATATAGATGTCATTGTTCTGTATGCGTGTCGTGTATTATTGCTATGACCAGACTATTAATGTATATTTCCTCCTGATTTCACTAACTCACTTTGTTTCGTTGTACTCACTATGGTATATTTCTCTCCGTGACATCACTGCCTCAGTTTATATCATTGTGCTCACTATGGTATATTTCTCTCCGTGACATCACTACCGCACTTTGTTTTACTGTACTCACTATGGTATATTTCTCTCCGTGACATCACTACCGCACTTTGTTTCATTGTACTCACTGTGGTATATTTCTCTCCATGGCATCACTACCTCACTTTGTTTCATTGTACTCACTGTGGTATATTTCTCTCCATGGCATCACTACCTCACTTTGTTTCATTGTACTCACTGTGGTATATTTCTCTCCGTGACATCACTACCTCAATTTGTATCATTGTACTCACTGTGGTATATTTCTCTCCGTGACATCACTACCTCAATTTGTATCATTGTACTCACTGTGGTATATTTCTCTCCGTGACATCACTACCTCAATTTGTATCATTGTACTCACTGTGGTATATTTCTCTCCGTGACATCACTACCTCAATTTGTATCATTGTACTCACTGTGGTATATTGCACCCCCTGATATCACTATCTCACTTTGTATCATTGTATTCGTAGTTTTATTGCACTCTCTAACTGTATAATCATACTTCCAGCACTGTATATAACAAGGTATCACTACATTTCCAGCACGAAGTCTCTCTACACTTCCAGCACGGTACCTAACGAAGTCTCTCTACACTTCCAGCACGGTATGTAACGAAGTATCTCTACACTTCCAGTAGCTTATGTAACAAGTTCTCTCTTTGTCAGTTTGTCTACAGGATGTCCCGTAGGAATACAGATGTTAGATTTGTATTTATTGTCGAACAAAATTCACCATCCAGGAAGATATCGCGATATGATTTCGACACACCTGTGGTAATGGGATTTACAGGTTCGACATTGTTAGAGAACCGACATTTTGAAACTTAACCTTCTTATCTCTAGTAAGAAAGAAAGGAAGGAAGAAAAGTTGTTTTTAATTGACAATAACGTTTCAATCAACTAAGGACATATTCAGAAACATAACTATCAAGGCCAATTCAACATTACTAGAAAGGCCAATTCAATATTTCTAGCAAGGTCAATTCAACACAGCAAAGCCAATTCAATATTCTAGCAAGGCCAATTTAACATTACAAGAAAGGCCAATTCATCCTTAACAGCAATGCTAATTCAATATTACTAGCAAGGTCAATCAATATTACTAGCAAGGTCAATTCAATATTACTAGCAAGGTCAATTCAATATTACTAGCAAGGTCAATTCAATATTACTAGCAAGGTCAATTCAATATTACTAGCAAGGTCAATTCAGTATTACTAGCAAGGCCAATTTAACATTACAAGAAAGGCCAATTCATCATTAACAGCAATGCTAATTCAATATTACTATCAAGGTCAATTCAACATTACTAGGAAGGCCAATTCAACATTAAGGCCAGTACAACATTACTAGCAAAGGTAGTTCTACATTATTAGTAACAAGGCAAATACAACATCACTACCAGAAAAACATTTCAACATCATTAACAATCGGCATGTAAAGAGTATTATCTCAAATCAAACTGTTCTTAGAGAGAAAAGGGAAGATTATTAGCACAATCAAACTGTTCATAAATAGAAAAAGTGAGATTGTTAACTCTTACCCAACCGTTCTTAGAGAGTAAAGGGGAAATCATTAACTCACATTCAAAGAGAGAAGAGAGGAGATTATTAACTCGCAACAAAACCTTTGGGGAGATCATTAACTCACAACCAAACCGTTCTTAGAAAAAAGGAGAGATTAACTCCCACCCAAATCTTTGGGGAGATCATGAATTCACAACCAAACCTTTGGGGAGATCATCAACTCCCATCCAAACCTTTGGGGAGATCATTAACTCCCACACAAACCTTTGGGGAGATCACTCACAACCGTAGAAAAAACGGGAGATCATTAACTCACAACCAAACCGTTCTTAGAAAAAAAGGGAGATCATTAACTCACAACCAAACCGTTCTTAGAAAAAAAGGGAGATCATTAACTCACAACCAAACCGTTCTTTAAAAAAAAAAACCGGGAGATTATTAACTCACCATCAAACCGTCCTGATTTTAAGCAGAAAGGGGGGGGGGGAGTATTTAGAACACACCCTACTGTCTAGTGCTTTGATATAAAAAGGGGAGATTATTAACTCACATCCAGCAGTCCGGTTTCTTTCTGAGAACAAATTAAAGAGCACAAAACAACTTGAAGGCAAAAAAAGGAAAAGATAATCTTTCTTGCGTAATAGACGCTCGTTCAATCGTGCTGTATAAAATAACTGAGAAGGCGCGTTTGACTTTTTGCTGAATATTTTAAAAAATAAATGCGGTAGCTCAAGTGGTCGGTGAAGGCTACTGATCTTGGTCCAGAAATCATCTCTAAGCCAAAATTAGACTTTTATTTTTTTAAACGTAGCCAAGACTCGAAGTATAAACTGTTGCCAAGATTCGAAGTAGAACGTCTGACGCGAATGCGTACCACACAGTCTATGGATAACATTTGTTTTACATACTTCAGTTAACAGGTCTATGGATAACATTTATTTTACGTACATCAGTTAACAGGTCTATGGATAACATTTGTTTTACGTACAACAGTTGACAGGTCTATGGATAACATTTGTTTTACGCACAGCAATTAACAGGTCTGTGGATAATATGTGTGGGTCTGTGGATAAGATTTGATTCATATATCTCAGTTAATAGGTCTATGGATAACATTTGTTTCAGACACCTCAGGTAATAGGTTTTTGGATAACATTTGTTTCAGACACCTCAGTTAATAGTTGTATGGATAATATTAATTTGTTTCAGACACCTCAGTTAATATGTGTATGGTTAACATTTGTTTCAGACACCTCAGGTAATAGGTTTTTGGATAACATTTGTTTCAGACACCTCAGTTAATAGTTGTATGGATAACATTAATTTGTTTCAGACACCTCAGTTAATATGTGTATGGTTAACATTTGTTTCAGACACCTCAGGTAATAGGTTTATGGATAACATTTGTTTCAGACACCTCAGTTAATATGTGTATGGATAACATTTGTTTCAGACACCTCAGTTAACAAGTCAATGGATAAGATTTGTTTCAGACACCTCATTTAAAAGGTTAATGGATAACATTTGCTTCATGACCTCATTTAATAGGTCGATGGATAACATTTATTTCAGACACCTCAGTTAACAGAAAACAGAGATTGGGGTAATGGCGGTATGCAAATGGTGTGGGAAAGAAAGCATTAATTAGTTTTAGAACTTTATTTATTTATTTTTCTGTTCAGGTATGGTAGGAGTTTGTCTTTTTACAATTCGTCGTCTCTCTGAATACGAGAAGTGCGGTAATTTTGAAAGCAACAAAAGAAAACCTGGCGATTACAAGCATGAAGGGATTTCTCTTTGTCTCTCTCTCTCTTCTCTCTCTCTCTCTCTCTCTCTCTCTCTCTCTCTCTCTTAGAGATGTAATTAGAGGCAAAATTATTAATGTGTTTTCAAATGTATTGGAGATACAAATTGTCTGTTTAGATTATTTTTAGAGGAAACGTACAAGATTATTGAAAATTTAACAGAGGGCCCAGACTTTAGGGGTATAGACAACGAAGAAAGTTCATTGAGTCTTACCTTGGGCAATGTACTTATTGGACAAAGTTCGTGTATGTGGACCAAGTGTTCTTTTATGCTTTTCGCACATCAACATGACATACAGAAATTAATGTGAAACAAAAAAGAAATGTTCGGTTCTTCATGCAAGCGATGACGTCATCAATATAAGAGAGAGAATGAGATGAACATTAACAATCAATAAGGTTATCGTTCACTGGCAGCATCTCCCCTATTCTTGACACCGGGTCGCGGTTGCTATAAGTTTTGCACATTAACAGCTCTTTGAGGAAAAGAAAAGAAAAAATAAATAATGTCGACATGCTAAGAAAAGAACTTCTTTGATAAGAGTTACTTTTTCCTGAAAGGATTGACAAGCGGTATACTCTCTAACTAGTGGAAATGTTCAAAGTCGTATTGAATAGAAAAAATACAACACACACACACACACACACACACACACACACACACACACACACACATACACACACACATAAACTTTTGAGACTTTTAGAAAATCTATTTTCGATCATTTTAGACCAAGTAAAATAAAGAATGAAATACTATTTTTCTTAATTTTGTGTTGTGTAGTGTGTGTGTGTGTTTGTGTGTATATGTGATAGAGAGATAGAATCAATATGCAAGCGTATGTTCATAGGGAGTGCGTGTGTTCATAGGGAGAGCGTGTGTGTGTACATTTGCATGAAAGTGTCTTTAAGAGAGCAAATTACCTACGCATTCATATGTATATATATATATATATAGTGTGTGTGTGTGTGTGTGTGTGTGTGTGTGTGTGTGTGTGTGTGTGTGTGTGAATTACTGTAATTCTCGTTTTATCAACATACAACATATAGGAATGTGTTGTCGGTGTTTCCTTTTCACTTACCACTCTCAATAAACATTAATTGAAAAAATAAATATTCACTTGTTCGACAAAGTTAAAAAATATTCACGCTAACTGTTCTTGAATAAAAACAGTGCTTGGTTTAGGAGTACAAGAAGGAAAGAATATAATAATACAAAAATAAAATTAAAACTATAGATAGACAGACAGACAGACAGACGAACGGACAGACAGATAGAAAAAAGGACAGCATAATCTCGGTTATCGCCGTCGTGGTCAGTGTGAACCGCTGTTATTGGATGCGTGTCTCCGGCCGTTCACAAGCCGCCATCATGAGATTTGCCTTAGTCAATGTCATGTATATCGTCAGATTTGCCCTAGTCAATGTCATGTACATCGTGAGATTTGCCCTAGTCAATGTCATGTACATCGTGAGATTTGCCCTAGTCAATGTCATGTACATCGTCAGATTTGCCCTAGTCAATGTCATGTACATCGTCAGATTTGTCCTAGTCAATGTCATGTATATCGTCAGATTTGTCCTAGTCAATGTCATGTACATCGTCAGATTTGTCCTAGTCAATGTCATGTATATCGTCAGATTTGTCCTAGTCAATGTCATGTACATCGTCAGATTTGCCCTAGTCAATGTCAGGTACATCGTCAGATTTGCCCTAGTCAATGTCATGTACATCGTCAGATTTGCCCTAGTCAATGTCATGTACATCGTCAGATTTGTCTTAGTCAATGTCATGTATATCGTCAGATTTGTCCTAGTCAATGTCATGTACATCGTCAGATTTGCCCTAGTCAATGTCATGTACATCGTCAGATTGCCTTAGTCAATGTCATGTACGTCGTCAGATTTGCCCTAGTCAATGTCATGTACGTCGTCAGATTTGCCCTAGTCAATGTCATGTACAGTTGTATAGAAAGACTTTATATGGACACGTGACTGTTACACTCTCAGTACTAAATTTCCTAACATAAGCCAGAAAGACTGTTATAAGGGGCATGCGGGCATTTAAACTATGAGTACCCCTACATAAGCCATAGAAAGACTGTTACGGGGGCATACTGGCATTAAACTACGATTACCCCTACATAAGCCATAGAAAGACTGTTACAGGGGCATGCGGGCATTAAACTGTGAGTACTAAGATTTCGTACATAGAAAGACCACTTAATTACTATGTTGTTAGTATTGTGTTTCCGTAGAGATCTTTTACAAGATAAACTTGAGTTCGTGCTGTTAGTACCATGTTTCCGGAAATACTCTCGATAGATAACCACGTGGGCAGTGCGTTCGTACATATATTTCCTGACAACCACTTTAGAGAGCTTACCATTTGGATTGGTATGAACATCCGTATAAGAAACTAATGAACTGTCACTAGCTATACAACGTTCACTATCTGAACATATCAAAATACTAATGAACTGTCACTAGCTATACAACGTTCACTCTCTGAACATATCAAAATACTATTGAACTGTCACTAGCTATACAACGTTCACTATCTGAACATATCAAAATACAAATGAACTGTCACTGTATATACAACTTTCACTATCTGAACATACAAAATACTAATGAACGGTCAAAAGCTATACAACGTTCATTATTTGAACAAGTCTGATGATTCCTTTCCGAGTACTTTTGAACAATCACGAGATATAGGAAGTCCACCAAAATGGACTGGCAAGACCGTCTCTCTCAGATGTAGATAGTCCACCAAAATGGACTGGCAAGATCGTCTCTCTGATGTAGATAGTCCACCAAAATGGACTGGCAAGACCGTCTCTCTCAGATGTAGATAGTCCACCAAAATGGACTGGCAAGATCGTCTCTCTCAGATGTAGATAGTCCACCAAAATGGACTGGCAAGATCGTCTCTCTGATGTAGATAGTCCACCAAAATGGACTGGCAAGATCGTCTCTCTGATGTAGATAGTCCACCAAAATGGACTGGCAAGATCGTCTCTCTGATGTAGTCCACCAAAATGGACTGGCAAGATCGTCTCTCTGATGTAAATAGTCCACCAAAATGGACTGGCAAGATCGTCTCTCTGATGTAAATAGTCCACAGTATGGATTTGCGCGATACCTTTCCCAGTAAACTTGATTAGTCACTAGCTAAAGGCAACCTTTTAGGCTGTTTTAATCACCACATTTAGATTACTATTGACTGACTATTTATTGGCTGTTTTAATCACCACTTTTAGATTACAATTGACTAACTACTTATTGGCTAACACCATTTTTAGATTACTACTGACTAACTACTTATTGGCTGTTTTAATCACCACTTTTAGATTACTATTGACTGACTATTTATTGGCTGTTTTAATCACCACTTTTAGATTACAATTGACTACATTATTGACTGTTTAATTCCCACTTTTAGATTACTATTGACTAACTACTTATTGGCTGTTTTAATCACCACTTTTAGATTACTATTGACTGACTATTTATTGGCTGTTTTAATCACCACTTTTAGATTACAATTGACTACATTATTGACTGTTTAATTCCCACTTTTAGATTACTATTGACTAACTACTTATTGGCTGTTTTAATCACCACTTTTAGATTACAATTGACTAACTACTTATTGGCTAACACCATTTTTAGATTACTACTGACTAACTACTTATTGGCTGTTTTAATCCCCACTTTTAGATTACTATTGACTAACTATTTATTGGCTGTTTTAATCACCACTTTTAGATTACAATTGACTAACTACTTATTGGCTAACACCATTTTTAGATTACTACTGACTAACTACTTATTGGCTGTTTTAATCACCACTTTTAGATTACTATTGACTAACCACTTATTGAATGCTTTTTCACCACTCTCAGATTACCACTGAATAACCATTATCGGAAAAGGTCAAAGGTCAGTCACAGGGGGACAGCCAAAGGCGCACAGACAGGTCTTTATCCTGAGCCGCGAGAGGTCGGAGATTCGAACAAAATTCCAAGTTTTAAAAATGTCTTATGACATTACTAATCGATTACTACCTGAAGGTTGTCAGTTTAGTGACCATTCCGTTTTAAAAACGTCTTATGGCATTACTAATCGATTACTACCTGAAGGTTATCAGTTTAGTGACCATTCCGTCTTATGGCATTAGTAATTGATTACTACCTGAAGGTTGTCAGTTTAGTGACCATTCCGTAAACTGAACGAAAACTGGGCAGTACAATGGAGAGGCAAAGGTTGTCCCCCGTCTTTCATCATCTGATGCAATATTTTCTTAACATTTAAAATTCAATCGGGTGGGTGTAATGAGTCTGGCGGACGACTGCCGAACGCATGTGTACAGAATTGCAGAGAATCATACCATCAATACTCCTCATATCTTCACTTTCATTGGTGAAACTAAACATCTTCTTTCCAATTTGCACTCATTGGAGAAATCAGCAGAAGCTGTAAGTAAATTGAACGTTACTCACCCAACCCCCCACCCATAGTGCCCCATTGTTATTCCGATGTCGTTTGGAAATAATAGTTTATTATGACTGATAGGAGAGCACTTTCATTTCAAAGCCAGGATTGTTGTCATTTGATGACGTGATTAAATGTCATGGCGGTTTAATTTGACTCTAATACAAAACGTACTTTTTGTTGACATAACATGGAAGCGATTTCGTTTTATTATTATGGGATGTGCTTTATATTCACATCGTGTGGAGACAAAATTCAACTAAGTGATTTGGAAATGTACTTTTCTTGACGTCATAATGATTCAATTTCGTTTTATTACTATGGGGCATGTACTGCAGGTCCTAGTATCGTGCTCTGTTTTGGTCTGAAGTCAAGTATGTCTTGTGCGTCATATTCAGTGTTTTGTTTGCGTGTTGGTTGAAGTGTTTAGTATTTGTGTTTGTGCAAATTTTTTGTTGTATTAGTATGCATTTGTACTTATTTTTCTTTAAGAGTTTGGAAATGGTTTGTTGTGTTTTCGTGAAAGGGTTTCATGTCATTGCTGTGTACTTTAGTGTTAAAAATTTGTTGTATTTTCGTGAAAGGGTTTCATGTAATTGCTGTGTACTTTAGTGTTAAAAATTTGTGTTGTGTGTTTGCGGGCGACCGTGCGTGTATGTGTATGATCGTTAGTGTTGTGTGCTTTGCATAAATGTTTTGTGATTTAGGCGTCAGATTTTAGTTTGTTTGTGAGTCACGTGTGGTGTATGTAATAATTTTGTAATTGTGCCTTTTCTCTTGGTGCGTTTTATGGTTTGTTTTATTGCTTTATGTAACTATATATTTGTATTTTGTGGTTTTGTGTGTTTGTATAATTTAAACATTACTTTATCCGTAATAGTCTTTTCTCTAATATATGATTTAAGAATTGTTTTATCGTTAAAAGTCTTTTCTCTAATTTGTGACTTAAGAATTGTCTTTTCTCTAATGTATGATTTTAAGCATTTCCCACAAGAGTAACAGCCTTTTCTCTAATGTATGATTTAAGAATTGTTTTAACAAGTCTTTTCTGTAATGTATGATTTAAGAATTGTTTTAACATTAAAGTCCTTTCTCTAATAAATGATTTAAGCATTTCTTATAAGAGTAACAATCCTTTCTCTAAAATCTTATTCCATATACATGGTTAATAGAACGAAACTTGTTTTTCTATTAAAATGTAAACTATTAAATAGTCTAAATCATTTCTTCGATACTCACATAAAATGTTTGATATAAGAATTATTATGACAACTGAGGTCTTCTTTAAGTTAATAGTTTCATGCAAGTGAATGTTTTCTTTATGTAAGAGTTCCGGATAACCATAAGATTTCCGGATACAACAACTGTTTTCTCTGTGTAAGATTTCCGGATAAAACAAATGTTCTCTTTGTGTAAGATTTCTGGATACAACAAATGTTTTCTCTAAGACTTCCGGATACAATAAATGTTTTCTCTGTGTAAGACTTCTGGATACAATAAATGCTTTCTCTGTGTAAGATTTCCGGATACAATAAATGTTTTCTCTGTGTAAGACTTCTGGATACAATAAATGCTTTCTCTGTGTAAGATTTCCGGATACAATAAATGTTTTCTCTGTGTAAGACTTCTGGATACATCAAATGTTTTATGTTTAAGATTTCTGGATACAATAAATGTTTTCCTTGTGTAATTCTTTTCACTGTGAATGATCTCCTTATAACAATAACTGTTTTCTCTGTGTAAGACTTCCATATAACAATAACTGTTTTCTCTGTGTAAGACTTCCATATAACAATAACTGTTTTCTCTGTGTAAGACTTCCATATAGCAATAACTGTTTTCTCTGTGTAAGACTTCCATATAACAATAACTGTTTTCTCTGTGTAAGACTTCCATATAACAATAACTGTTTTCTCTGTGTAAGACTTCCATATAACAATAACTGTTTTCTCTGTGTAAGACTTCCATATAACAATAACTGTTTTCTCTGTGTAAGACTTCCATATAACAATAACTGTTTTCTCTGTGAGATTTCCATTAAAAAAATATTTTTTCTGTGTAAGACTTCCATATAACAATAAATGCTTTCTCTGTGTAAGACTTATAGATATAGTAAAAGTTTTCTAGGTTTATAACTGTTCAGGATATAATAAATGTTTTCACTGTGTAAAACTTTCGGATACACATTAATAAATGTTTTCTCTGTATAACAATAAGTGGGTTATTTTCTGTGTAAGATTTCCTTATAAAAATAAATATTTTATATGTGTAAGAGTTCTGTATACAATTTGTTTCTCTCTGTAAAAGTCCAGGATTACAATATATGTTTTCTCTGTGTAAAAGTTCCGGATAACAAAAATTGTTTTCTCTATGCAAGAGAGTTCCAGATAATAATAAATGCTTTCTCTGTGTAAAATCCCGGATAACAATAAATGTTTTCTCTGTTTAAGAGTTCTGTATAATTGAATGTTTTCTCTCAAGTAAGAATTATTATTTTTAAAATATTTTATTTCTTGTACTATTATTCCTTACACTCCTTCATACTACATTTATTCTTGAAACAGTAAATTTTCTTGGAGCAAGAGTTAAATTTATTCATGTAAAGTAAATACTTTCTTACTGAAAGGTTTACAATTCTTAAAACAATGAATATTTTCTTACACTGATGTTTGCATTTCAGCTGTAAACTAAATACTTCCTTGCTTTAAGGTTTACATTTCTTAAACAGTAAACACTTTCTTACTTTAAGGTTTACATTTCTTAAAACAGTAAATATTTTCTTACTTTAAGGTTTACATTTCTTAAAACAGTAAATACTTTCTTACTTTAAGGTTTACATTTCTTAAAACAGTAAATACTTTCTTACTTTAAGGTTTACATTTCTTAAAACAGTAATTCTTCCTTACTTTAAGGTTTACATTTCTTAAAACAGTAAACACTTTCTTACTTTAAGGTTTACATTTCTTAAAACAGTAAACACTTTCTTACTTTAAGGTTTACATTTCTTAAAACAGTAAATACTTTCTTACTTTAAGGTTTACATTTCTTAAAACAGTAAAAACTTTCTTACTTTAAGGTTTACATTTCTTAAAATAGTAAACACTCTCTTACTTTAAGGTTTACATTTCTTAAACAGTAAACACTTTCTTACTTTAAGGTTTACATTTCTTAAAACAGTAAATACTTTCTTACTTTAAGGTTTACATTTCTTAAAACAGTAAATACTTTCTTACTGTGAGGGTTACATTTCTTAAAACAGTAAATACTTTCTTACTGTGAGGGTTACATTTCTTAAAACAATAAATATTTTCTTACTGTGAGGGTTACATTACATTAAAGTATAATGCTTTCTTATGTAAGGGCTACATATCCACTGAAAACAGTAATACTTTCTTACATTCAGCGTTACATTTCCAAACAATAACACTTTATTACTGTAAGATTTACATTACAGAGTAACAACAACAAGCACACCAAGAGAGAAACACTGACAGCTGCAAGTCTGTAACAAGTAAACAGTTACTATCGTATGTTACAAGTTAAAAAATTACAATCGTCTGATGCAAGTAAAACATTTACAATCATGTGTTATAAGTAAAATCATTCCTATTGCGCGCGCAAGAAAAAGAAGTAAACTACACGTGATAGTGAAATTATGAGAGAATGATCCCGAACTTAATGTATGGACCTAATCCCTTTAAAAGCGACGCATTGCGTTCTGAGGCCTTATTGGTTTTTTTTTTTTTTTAATAGTTTGAATTTTATAATGTTGCGTTGCGGATAACACAGCAAAGAAAGTAGATTACTCTAAAAGCAAAGACCAAAGTATTCAATATTTCATTAAGTGCATGTTAGGGGATTAAGAAAAGATTAATGCAGTCTTGAGTTCTGTTTTCTTTATTTCACTTTTCTCTCCCCCCCACTAACAATTTTTCTTTCGTTGCTCTGCTTATTGTGAAATATGTCAGATGTGTACTTAGTCATTACTTTATGTCTAGTTATTTTGTTATCTATTATGTCAGATGTGTACTTAGTCATTACTTTATGTCTAGTTATTTTGTTATCTATTATGTCAGAAATGTACTTAGTCATTACTTTATGTCTAGTTATTTTGTTATCTATTATGTCAGAAGTGTCATTTCTTTATGTCTAGTTATTTTGCTATCTATTATGTCAGAAGTGTACTTAGTCATTTCTTTATGTCTAGTTATTTTGTTATCTTTTACGGTTTGTCATGTTTGGTTTTCGTAAATAACTAACTTCTAATATCTCAAATTGGTGTTTCTAAGAGACATATGTTTCTCACCATTCCTATTTTATCTTCTTTGAATTTGTTAACAGGTTTTCTAAAATATAGATTCATTTCTTCGTGCATTTGTGTGTGTATGTGTGAGAGAGAATGCGTGCGCACGCATTCTGTGTTTTGTGTGTGATTTTGAGCATATGCACTTATATATATGTTGTGTGCGAGTGGTGTGTGTGTGTGTGTGTGTGTGTGTGTGTGTGTGTGTGTGTGTGTGTGTGTGTGTGAGAGAGAGAGAGAGAGAGAGAGAGAGAGAGAATTGTGATCTTTGAGATAGAGGCATGTCAATAGATACAGATTTAAGTAATACCCAGGATAGATAGACAGATGTGTAGAATAGACAGACAGACAGATAGGTAGATAGACAGACAGACAGATAGATAGATAGATAGATAGATAGATAGATAGATAGATAGATAAATAGATAGACGAGTCGTCAATGGACAAAGACTTAAACAGAAAGTTCGATAGATCGATAGACTTATATAAAAAGGTCTCAAAAGATTTTAAGCGAAAAGACAATCGAGAAATTGAACAATTTATTTTAGATAAAGATGAATAACATTTATAAAGCATTGAAGAAGATTTAAACAGACATATGCTGTGATATATAAGGATTTAAATAATGATGTGCATATATTATATAAAGATTTAAACAGAAACATACGTATGATATATATAAAGATTTAAACAGAGACTGAATTATGTTATATAAAGATTTAAACAGAGACATACGCATTATTTATAAAGATTTAAACAATGAGAAAATACTAAACAAAATATAAAGATTTAAGAAGAGAGAAATGACGAAAAATAAAGATTAAACAGTTTGAAATAGCGAAACATAAAAATTAATAGAGAGAATTAGAGAAACATGAAGATTAAACAGAAAAGTAAAGCGAAACATAAAGATTAAACTGAGATACTAATCATGTTGTGTAAACAGAACAAACATGATGTCGATATTCAAGTTTTATAAAGGCCTCATTATGTTGATAAACAAACACTTACGCAGAGCGAGATTTCATCAGCAAATATTTAAATAAACATAAATCAATAAACATTTTTTATATATTTAAACATGTAAGTGCATAAGTCTATAGATAAAAATGAACTTACAATGTAACAATTAAAATAAGAAAGAAAGAAAGAAAGGAAGGAAGGAAGGAAGAAAGAAAGAAAGAAAGAAAGAAAGAAAGAAAGAAAGAAAGAAAGAAAGAAAGAAAGAAAGAAAGAAAGAAAGAAAGAAAGAAAGAAAGAAAGAAAGAAAGAAAGAATACAATTATTACAGTGATAAGACCTTGACAAAGAATAGAACAAAGAAAAAAATAATCAAGAAAATGTGAATATGTATGTATAAAATATTTACACAACTATCTCTAATTCTTCTTTCGCCTTTCAGTGTTCTAATACAGTCAGAAAATATTAGATACAATACATATTTATTTACATTTTACTCTAGAAGTACAAGTCTTACCTTTCAAATATATTTCCGGAAGCGGTTAAATATCTATACTGCAATACAGAACTTCGCCCTGGCGATACAGTGTAGCATCAGACTTGGCTCCTGGAACTAAACAAATGGGCCAACGAAAAGCGAAAAGAGGTTGTGACAAATTCAACCTGTCTATTTCACTGGCGGGTTCTGCCACTCCGGCACTTTCCGTCAAGGACTCGGCTTATTCCGTGGCAAGAGCACGGCCCGCCGCTTTTTCAAGAGACTGTCATAATTAGTGAGCGCGGTCGAAAATGGTCACCGCTGGCTCTCGTGGGTGTTGGTGATGAAAGTGAGAGTGGGTGGCGAATCGACATTTTGAAATGTTAAGAGATGGAGTGATCTGGGATGGACGCAGGAAGGGCATACAGTCAAAGATGAAATCGAAAATGGCGATGTTGACAAATCAGTGACAAATAGCAAACAAAAGCCGGCGGTAAAGTCTAATCGTTTAGTTTTAACATCTTATTATTTAGCAAGGACTTCTAAAGTCTTGTTACTGAGTAAGAACTTCTAAAGTCTTATTACTGAGTAAGAATTTCTAAGTCTTGTTACTGAGTAAGAACTTCTAAAGTCTTGTTACTGAGTAAGAACTTCTAAAGTCTTATTACTGAGTAAGAACTTCTAAAGTCTTGTTACTGAGTAAGAACTTCTAAAGTCTTGTTACTGAGTAAGAACTTCTAAAGTCTTATTACTGAGTAAGAACTTCTAGTCTTATTACTGAGTAAGAACTTCTAAAGTCTCATTATTGAATAAGGACTTTTAAGTCACTTATCATTAGGTAAAGACTTCTAAAGTCACATCTTTTAGCATGAATTTCTAATTTCAATATTTTATCCAAACTCTCATCTTTAGTAAGTGTGGCGGGGTAAATTTGCCTGTCCTTGTTTCTAAACTTAATAATTATATATTTGTTGCCAATGTTAACGTGACCCTACCTTTGGCACTGCTTATGATGATATTTATGTAAGTGCCAAAGTTGGAGTAAACAACTCAGGTGGAGTTGCCAAAGTTGGAGTAAACAACTCAGGTGGAGAATATACTAGAACTTGCTGATGCAATCCAAACCAATTCTAAGCGGATGAGTAGGTTTCTGACTAATAGTCTCATACTTTTTCATAACATCTTCATCCAATGGGGGTAGACCGAAAGTTACTTTGTTGCAGAGTGTTCCATATTCTACTCACTTTGATTTTGACATAACTCAAGTCGGGGTTAAGTTAACTGACTGATAAAGAAAGAATGGATTTGCTATTTCGTACGTTTGTTAATGATCTATGCTTTCAGTTGGAGAATACTTATGTAATTGAACCATTATTTCTATGTTCACTAATTTGATTATGAATTTTGATTGATGCGATATTTCTTATGCAGCGTGTGTATCAGGCTAATGAATATTGTTCAGGATTTGTAAGATGAGAATGTGTGTAAGAGAGAAAAGAGTTTAGAGATGAAATATGATTGAAATTTAGCACTGCCTTAATTTGACTTTTGCAGAAAGGAGCACATTTTTGTTTTGTTTTGTAACCTTGTGTCTGCTTCAGACTGCAGTGACTACTTTACTCTACCAGATCACATTGGTGTGTGTCCAGGGTGGTCGTTGAACTTATCAGTAAATGTGTTACTTTAAGTTGATTCCTGCTAATTCCATTCAAGAGCCAATACAGCGGAAACTGAGACTTGAGTTTGGTCTCCAGAATCATGAAAGTTTCTTGAACATTCCTAGTGATATGCTGATTAGCGCAAATAAAGTTTCGGGAACATTTCTCCAGATGTACTTGATAGTGCATACGATGTTCTGGACCATTCTCCAGTGTGTTTTGTGAGTGCCTTGAAGATTCTGGAACAGTTTTGTAATGTACCTAAAAGAGGTACATTGGACTGTCATCTGAATAAGAGAGTGACTTGTTGCAAACTGCGTGATTGTGAACACATGCTAGTGACAGCGGCCATCTTTGAGAAGGTTGTGAAGGTGACTATAATTATATTTCTAAAGCGCCACTCTCATTTGTATGATGAATCATAGATATGAATTTGAATATATAAATGTGATAGTTTGACTGCTGATGTCTATGCTAGGATAACTGATTGAGTGTCTAACTTTTAATCAAACATTGTTGTGAAGTGATGTAAATGTCTATGCTCTCTTGATTATATTCAGATGTTGTATGTTTGATTATTGATTTAATAAATTTATTGTTGGAGTAATAGTGGGTGGATGGTGGCTCGATAAATATAAATAAAAGACGGATTTTTATTATTCCTTTAGTAAGAAGTTTTCACCTGTAGAACATTATGTGACAATAAAACATCTATCTTATTATTGTGTAAAAGTAGACCTTTACGACACCATTATAATTGAAACATGTTGGTCTTGTAGGAGAATTATTAATAACTATAAATTAGGAGTCTCGATCACTTGTAATTACTTATGTGTTATTAATCATAACGATTGAAGGGTGCCCAGGGGTGTTACCAGCAAGGACTTCCCGCCCTCATCATTTGTTTAGAGACGGAGTGTGCCCATACTTATAGGAATGCACAAATACCTGTAAAGTCTTATCCTTCTTTAAGACTTCTAAAGTTTTTTCCTTCACTAAGACTTCTAAAGTCTTATCCTTCACAAAGACTTCTAACGTCTCAGCATGTAGTAAGTTGGAAATATTCTCAAGTCTTGCCATGTTCTCCAGAAATTGTTAAAGTCCATTTTTCAACGATCATGACTGACTGACTGTTTTGAGAGAGACACTTCTAAATCCTCATTAAGAAGTGAGAAAAAATCCGAATCTTCATCAAGACGCAAGGAGACATTTCTAAAGTCTTATCAATAAGAAAGAGAGGACTTCTGAAGTCTTATCAATAAGAAAGAGAGGACTTCTGAAGTCTTATCAATAAGAAAGAGAGGGCTTCTGAAGTCTTATCAATAAGAAAGAGAGGAATTCTTAAGTCTCAGTCAGAAGTATAGTACTAAAACCTTGTCGAACTTGTTAGTAAAACATAAAAATAAAAACTTCTAAAACAATAATGAAAAACTTCATAAATATCATGAAATAGTAATGACGATGTCTAAAACACTTTCAAGTAGCAAACATATTCTTAAAATGAAAATATATCCTTTTTTAAGGAAAAAACTTTGAAAATAAAAAGTAGTAGAGAATGATTCTAAAACTTTATACATAGTTAAAGCATTAAAATAGTAAATGGCATAAAATAATTCTTAACTTTATTTTAACATCATACAGTTAAAATTTTAAAATAGTAAAATGAAAAAAAATATTAACCTCATTTAACATCATACAATTAAAATTTATAAATAGATTTTTAAAAAAAATAATAAATTTGAACTTCATTTAAAATTAGAATTCACTTACAGATAATGAAAACATACCAGTATGGCCAAAGAATGCTTAACCTTCAAAACAAAATCATAAATTTTCAAAATAATATTTCAAAACAAAATCATACATTTTCAAAATAATATTTCTATTAGCAAATATTTAAAAATAATAATAATAATTTTTTAAAACAAATTGGTGTAAATACTCTGAATTACAAAAGGGAGAGTTAGATAAATGTTGAAATAAAAATAGATTTTAAAAATTTACACAACAAAGACCGATGACTGTTCGATTCGCCTTTGGGGAAGGCGGGACGAGACTAAAGCGGGAATTCAATATTTACCGAGATAGCCATACTCGCGTAATTACAAACTTTTCCTACACACAGAGAACATAGAATACAAAAATAATTTTTAAATGAGACGTATAATCACTTCAAACATGCAAGGTAATTAACCATTAGACTGAAATAAAGATTTCAAACTCCGTGACATTTCAATTTAATGACCGTACCCCAAAACATAGTCCCAGACCTCTTCATAAACAATAGGCCCTGCAGGCCTTGGGATTGGACATACCTTTCCCCACATAAACTGACATAGTCCCAGACCTCTTCACAAAAGACCTACATTCCATAGGCTTTATCTGTACATTTCCTCACACAATATGTTTTGTCTCAAACCTCTTCACAGCCTATAAATTCTCCCGAATATCTTCACAAGCAATAAGTCTACAGACTGTTTCCACACAGTAGGTTTAATACCAGATCTCTTTACAACAATAAGCCGTGTCTCAGATCTCTTTACAGCAATAAGCCGAGTTTCAGATCTCTTTACAGCAATAAGCCGTGTCTCAGATCTCTTTACAGCAATAAGCCGTGTTTCAGATCTCTTTACAACAATAAACCGTGTCTCAGATCTCTTTACAGCAATAAGCCGTGTCTCAGATCTCTTTAAAAAAAAATAAGCCAAGTCTCAAATCTCTTTACAGCAATAAGCCGTGTCTCACATATCTTTAAAACAACTGGCTTAGTCTCAGATCTCTTTACAAGGACTTTAGCTGTGTGCTGAAAGTAGGTCCAATTCTGAATGTGGACTTTTATTTCTGTTTCAAAGCTGGCATGACTCATTGGCTGTGTTGTAAGTAGTTCCAGTTCCGAGTGAAGGGCTTTAGCTTTGCATTACAGAGATTCCCTGAGTTAGTTATTTATCTGTGTATTACAGAGATGTCGTTAAATTTAACTCTAGAGATGCATGTAAACCCACAATGAGTGACTGCTTTGATCGACTCTTTAAAGATTTTGATCTCCTTGCTATAGATCCAATCCGTGTGACGGAGTTGTATGTTGAATGTCGAACCCCCTGCTAGTGATGATGTATAAATGCAATTTTCCAAAGATTTTAGCTGGTACACCCAGACAGTCAGTCCAGAGTGAATGGCTTGAGACCCATTCTACAAAGTGTATTGAAATAGTTGTCTTGAGATCGTGTTTTTATGTAAGCATATGGAAACATCAGTCTTTCAACCTGTTCTTCAAAAGGCATTTAGCTCTCTGCTGTAGATAGATCCTAGATGGAAACAAGTTGTGTGCTGGGAATAAAGTTTTTATATCCTTCCACAAAGGTCTTTAGATTTGGCTCTGTATTGCAGGCAGACCCAGCTCTAATGGTGAGATAAATTATATTATATAGTTAGACCCAATAATAAATCAAGTTTTTTAGATCCATTCTAGAGAGGCCTTAAAATCTGGCTCTTGTGTTGCAGATAGACCCAGCTGTAATCGAGAGACAAGTTATATGTTGCAGGTAGACCCAGCTGTAATCGAGAGACAAGTTATATGTTGCAGGTAGACCCCAAAAGACATGACATTCTAAAGAACCGTTCTACAAACACATTTAGGTCTGTACTGCAGATAGACTCAGTTTATTGTCGAGAGACTTATGTTGTATGCTGTAGGCAGTCTGAATAATGAATGACAGTTTTAAGACACAATTCTACTATTCAAGATCTTTATATAAAATGAATGACAGTCTTTAAACCCCATCTACAAAGTTCTATAAATGTTTGATACGGTTAGACCCAAACACAGCTGGACTTAATATGTCCATGTCTATTGATGTACCATGCAGGCAGACCCCATATTTAATGACAGTTTTTAGACTCGCTCTATAAATGTCTACAGACGTACTAATCAGGCAGACCCCAAATTTAACTTTAACAACAGTCTTTAGACTCACTCTATAAATGCCTATAGAATTATGATGCAGGCAGACCCCAAATTTAATAACAATGTTTAGACTTATTCTATAAATGCCTATAGACTTTATGATGCAGGCAGACCCCAAATTTAATAACAATGTTTAGACTTATTCTATAAATGACTACACCAGTATAATACTGGCAGACCCCAAATTTAACGACAGTCTTTAGACTCACTCTATAAATGTCTAAAATGCCTATAGAAGTATGATGCAGGCAGACCCCAAATTTAATAGCAATGTCTAGACTTATTCTATAAATGACTACACAAGTATGATACTGGCAGACCCCATGTTTAGCGAAAGTCTTTAGACTGATCCTACAAATATATCTCGATGTTTGATTTAGATAGTCCCAAACACTGAATGGCAGCCTTAGAGTCAATCTACTAATGCGTATGGATGAATGATTCTGTAGACCCCAAAACGAATGACAATCTTTGAGTCTGTCAACAAATGTTTGGTGCACGTATACTCTTAATTTAATGAGTCTTTAGACTCACTCTATAAGTGTCTTTACATGGATGAATGATGCAGGCAGATCCCATATTTAATGACAGTTTTTAGACTCAATCTATAAGTGTCTTTACATGTATGTACGATGCAGGCAGATCCAAAAATGAATGACAATCTTTAGTCTCAAAACAAATGTATGTAGAGGCATGATGCTGGTACACCCAATTCAAAGTTTTACATGTTATTGTCATATTCAACAAGGATGATAATTTTTATTCAATTAAGTGATTCTCTTGGTAATGAAACATAAAAATTAAACCATTCTGTAAAGAGCGTTTAAAAGCGATTTAAAGTATTTATAATTGCCTAAAATTGTCAATATTTCGACATGCCTGCTGTATACTAGACGGCTCTTTTAATCGAATTTGCTGAACTTCCAACAAACCCACATTTTAAAAAAAGATAAAGAAAGAAAGAAAGAATTAAAAATAAAGGTTTGTGGCAGTTTTAACTGTAAGTCTTTCACTGGAACATTTGGCAACTTTTAGCGAAATTGAATGCAAACTTCCATCGGCACCATGCGCAGAACTGGCACCCAAGCTCACACTGACGTAAAGGCCACTGATAGTCCGTGAGGGAATTCCAGCCACTGGTCTGTACAATACCAGATATAGTCAGCGCGTCTGACCTGATTATTGACCATCTAATAATGGCTGGGGATCCCCTCATCTGGCCGAGAAATAAGTATCAATGCAATTCATTTCAGGGCACGCGGCAGTGGTCGTTATTGTCGGGACAAGAAGCATAATCTGTACTTTGGTTTGTTAATTTCTAGACACGTTGCTTGCTTGTGGATTTTTTATTGTGTTTATCTGTTGCTTTGGTTTTGTTAATTTCTAGATACGTAGTTTGCTTGTGGACTTTTTATTTTGTTTATTTCTGTGCTTTGTTTGTTAATTTCTAAATACGTAGTTTGCTTGTGGACTTTTTATTTTGTTTATTTCTTTGTTTGTTAATTTCTAGATACGTAGTTTGCTTGTGGACTTTTTTATTTTGTTTATTTCTGTGCTTTGTTAATTTCTAGATACGTAGTTTGCTTGTGGACTTTTTATTTTGTTTATTTCTTTGTTTGTTAATTTCTAGATACGTAGTTTGCTTGTGGACTTTTTATTTTGTTTATTTCTGTACTTTGTTTTTCTTAATTTCTAAATACGTAGTTTGCTTGTGGAGTTGTTATTTTGTTTTTCTCTGTGCTTGGTTTGTTAATTTCTAGACATATCGCTTGAATGGGGATTTGCTATTTCGTGTATCTCTGTGCTCTATTAAATTTTAGACATGTTGCTTGATTGGGGATTTGCTATTTCGTGTATCTCTGTGCTTTATTAATTTTTTGACATGTTGCTTGATTGGGGATTTGCTATTGTTTATTTCTGTGCTTTATTAATCTTTTGACATGTTGCTTGCTTGGGGACTTGCTATTTCCTTTATCTCTGTGTTTGGCTTTGTTAATGTCCGTATATATTCCTAGCTTATAGATATGTGATTTTGTTTGTTTGTATTTGGCTTTGTTAATGTCCGTATATATTCCTAGCTTATAGATATGTGATTTTGTTTATGTTTGTATTTGGCTTTGTTAATGTCCGAATATCATTATATATTTGTAAGTTGCTTTACTGACACTCACACCATTATGAATTACTATGCTAATTTATTGAACATTAACCACATTATATTTGTAGACTGGTTGACTTGTTTAGCAGACTACTATGTTAGTAGACCGGTTTACTTGTATAGCAGACTACTATGTTAGTAGACCGGTTTACTTGTATAGCAGACTACTATGTTAGTAGACTGCTTTACTTGTTTAGCAGACTACTATGTTAGTAGACTGCTTTACTTGTTTAGCAAACTATTATGTTTAGTATGTGTGACAACAACTGCATGCTAAGGTTAATTACAGTTAAGAAAGGTTTCCGATAATTTTAAATCAATAATTTAATAACCCTCGTCACAAACTTTCTGTCTTCCATCATATACACAGCAAGACACAGTGCATTAATTATCATTCGTCTTTGATGTGCTGGCTCATCGCTTATTTCAATATTCTAATGTTCCCCCTTTAATTAGGAACAAAGTTTTATCGAATTAAAATTATTAATTCATCTTTTCATTTTGAATTTTATTAATTTCATGCGTTAATGTAGTTTTTAGTCCAATGCTCGGTGTTTTTCTTTCCTCCTTGAATTTTCTTCAGCTTAAACTCGAAACTTGCCACTTGTTTGGTTAAGGTTGAACATTTGGCAAATGCGCATGTGCGTATGTGTGTGCGCGCGCCGCTGAAATACAATGTCCTTGTGGACAGATGCTAATCAGATTTGCCTATGTACTGCTGAACTGAAACAATCAAAATTGTTTGCATGTATTTTCAACTCCATCTAGAAATTTAAGAATAACAATTTATTTGGAACTGTCACTTCATTATTATACGACTGAAAACAACAATTACAGAATAAGCATACATGTATTATTAAGATAAATTCACTGGCATGTACTATATTGTCTTAACAAATTCCCATGAATGCACTAGAAGTTTGCCATAAATGAATATACAGGGTGACCCAAAAGTAGGTTTACAGTCACAAATTCCGATTTTCATCAATTTCTGTGAATGCGAGATGAATGTAATCTTTTAAATCATTTATTGTTTGGGGTTTCTTCTCATAAAGTTAGATTTATACTCTGGGGAATGTTTTATATTGGTATTACTAAGCAAGTAACTTCAACCATATAAAAGGTAGTTTATTAACTGTAAACCTACTTTTGGGCCACCCTGTACAAATATTGATATTTGATTGTCTTTTCTAGTGAGCTGTCTAAAGTATTGATATTTGATTGTCTTTTCTAATGATTTCTATGGCATTCGTGTAGAGAGAGACGTGTCATTAGCCATTATCGCTATTGTCGTCAAAATGTCAGGATTCGTTGACAATAAAAATATGAAACATTTTTAGAACTAATTTTTGTTAAATTTAAATAAACCAAGTTTATTAATAGCAAAGTAAGTGTTTTGATCCTCAAAGCGACGGCAATGTGAAATGTAGATTCTAGATTCCCTAAGCTATGACAAAGTGACATTGATTCCCTGAGCGACAGCAGTGTGAAATGCTGATTCCCTGAGTGACTGCAATGCAAAGTGCGGATTTCCCGAGCGACGGCAACATGGAGTACTGATTCCCTGAGCGACGGCAACATGGAGTGCTGATTCCCTGAGCGACAGCAATGTTATTTGGAGGAGCTAACCTCGACGACGTTTTCTAGTGCGAAGTGCTTTCTCCCAGTGCCGGTTACACAGGTGGATGAAGACGTCTTTTTGTGCCACGATAACTGCCACTTTTCCATTTTGATACTTTCAGAAGTATGCTTGACTAATCCTGCTGTCGACCACTTCAGTAAATTGCTTATATCACATTTGTATGGCCCACGATTTACCGCGGCCCACGGAATTTAACGCCACGCCTTGGAATTGATATTCACATTGTGTTCACACAAAACAGTACATATATACAACACAGTAAACTGTACTAGTGGATCAATTTGACATTTTGCTTGCAAAACTGTAATAAAGCAAAAACCACTTGACTTATTCAGTGCATGTGCATAGTGAATAAATCTCATATATATATATATATTGCTTACAGGAACTTGCACCAGTTAATGTATTGTATTTGCATGATAACAATTTTAATTTTGCTTATACATAAACAATTTGTCACACTTAAAAATAATCCCACTTTACTCTTTGCAATATATTTCATTAAGAATTAATTCCAAACTATTTACATTTTATTAATTCCAGTGATTTTAGTTTCATATGAACAAATTATATGCAAGTAACCATAGTTCTTCACTTGTCATTTTATTTGTGTAGTGATTCAACTTTATATTGCTTATAATTGTTTTAAAATAATCACATACTCTCTGGTATGTGCTTGAATTAATCACATCCAATGCTACTTATAAAAACTATTCAAAATAATCACACTTTACAATTTTCTTTGGCAAATCCTTTGAGTCAATTCCACACTGCTTATGAAAACTGTTCAAAATAATCACACTTTACATATTCTTTTGTATATGTTTGAATGAGTTACTACTTTCCATATGCTTATAAATAATAATAATTCAAAATAATTATTTTTTACATATTCTTTGGTATGTGTATGGTGAACCAATTCCACATATTGCCAGTACAAACTGCTAAAAAGTAGTTACACACTTCACTCAATACCATTTTATTTTCAATATGTTTAAACAAACTTTTTAATGAACAACTTTCTTACTCCACTGTTTTTTTGCACATGAAAAACCAAACAGTGCATTTGTATGAATGGTTGAAAGATTGTTACTCTGCTTTTACAAGTGTACTTAAAATGAATTAATTTGCACTCAGTTTGTACAAAATGTTTAAAAATAATTACTATATTCTGAATGGTATTTTGTTATGAATCCATTTCATATCTTTTTTGTATAAATGTTTAAAAAGTCACACAGTACTTATTCCACAGGAAGAGTGTTTGTATGGTAATTCACTTCAAACTAAAAATGATAAAAACTCTTTCAACCAGTCACACTTTACTTTCCAAATAGTATTTTGAGATGAATCCATTTCACACTTTCTCTAAATGTTTAAAAACAATCACACATTACTTATTCCACAGGATGAGAATTTGTATGGTAATTCACTACAAACTAAAACAAAAATTGTTTAAAACCAACAGTTTAATGTCTCAATGTTACTTCATGAATTTTTGTTTACAAACACTCAAATCTTTCTTTTTTCAGTTGTATTTTTGCAATTCTCAATAGCTGTAGAAATTGTTTACAAACACTCAAATCTTTCATTTTTTAGTTGTATTTTTGCAATTCTCAATAGCTGTGGAAATTGTTTACAAACATTCAAATCTTTCTTTTTTCAGTTGTAATTTTGCAATTCTCAATAGCTGTAGAAATTATGAACACTCAAACTTACATTTTTAGAAGTATTGTTATTTGCAATTTTCAATAAATGTAGAAATTGTTTATAAACACTTAAACTTACATTTTTTTATGTATTGTTATTTGCACTTCTCAGCTGTAGAAATTGTTTATAAACACTTAAACTTACATTTTTTTGATGTATTGTTATTTGCACTTCTCAACAGCTGTAGAAATTGTTTATAAACACTTACATTTTTTGATGTATTGTTATTTGCACTTCTCAACAGCTGTAGAAACTCAAACCTTACTTACTGGGTGTAACTATTATATGCATGGCAAATTTATTTCTCAATAGTTGAAAAAGTGATTAAGAATAACTATACTTTATTAGTTATTGCAATATATCTGCATGGTGAATGCATTCCTCTTGTACTGAAATGTTGAAAAATATATTTTTATGCAATAATAGTATCTAGTACAAGAGATGTATCTAAAATTATGTAATACTTTACTATTTTTCCACAGTATTTCTCAGGACAATAGGTTCTGTCATGGTTCCTTATTATTGGTTATTGTTGAAATTTATTAGCATTCAGATATTCTGTTTCTATCTATCTCTTAGCTTTGCCCACTTTTGGGGCACCACTGATGACTTGACAACCAGCTTCCTCCATTCCATTGTGTTCTCTGAAAATCTTACCGTATCGCTCAGCTTCAGTCCTGTCCACTCTGAGACATTATCCTCCCATCTTTTCTTCTGTCTTCCTCTCGTTGGCCCTCCTTGCACAGTACCTTTTGTACCATGGTTGTCTTGTTCTATTTAAATAGTTACTAAACTAAAAATGACCTGCTTTTTTCTCTACAAGCAGCCAACATTAAAGCACACGGAACTTCGCGTGGTTGTTTTATTCTATTTAAATAGTTACTAAACTAAAAATGACCTGCTTTTTTCTCTACAAGCAGCCAACATTAAAGCATACTTTCTGTCGCCAGGTTCAAAATAGTAAGAGGGAAAAAAGTGGAACCAGCCAAAAAATGTATGCATACTCTTGATAATAATTATAAAACTCAAAATCAACAGGATGAAAAAGCTGTTTTAACCCAACCAGAGGCCAGTTCAAAACATTATGAAGTTATCAGCATGTGTACATTATCTTCATTCCTTAAGTCCTTCTAACCCTGCTATTTAAGCAAGCTATAACTCAGGGACTAATGGATATATTTAAGACCTTCTAACCCTGCTAGTTAAGCAAGCTATAACTCAGGGACTAATGGATATATTTAAATCTCATGTGTACATTGTCTGCATTCCTTAAGTCCTTCTAACCCTGCTATTTAAGCAAGCTATAACTCAGGGACTAATGAATATATTTAAATCTCATGCTTAAAATGTTCTCTGAAATTCATAACACCTACAATCATGATAGAAGAAAGAAATTTATTTATAAAGTATCATGACAATTCTGTAGAGACTGTAATGGCACCACTATTTATGTGAAGAATGAACAGAAAACCACATAAGACTAGTAAACAATGTAACCATGGCTACAATAGTAATTCAGGCATCTTAATTGTCATGCATGTTATTATTAATTCTAAAACATCACTGGAGTCAATTAATTATCAATATACTGCATTGCTTTTGAACAAGGACTAGGTTGTTTATTGGAGGATATTATTAAATGTTTCAACTAAATAAAAATAAGAATGTATTCAACAGGTTTTGAATTATGAATTTGCCCAATCTCTGAAAGCAGGTTAGTCAGAATGTTAAAATAATTTACTTTTGAAAGAAATATGATATCACTGGAAATTCTGCACTTTGAAACAGCCTTGGCACTAATACTTTAGGAACTAAATAATGTCTAGTGACTTAGTATAAAGTGGTTAACAGCACTTTAAATTAACTAATGTCAAGTGACTTAGTATAAAGTGGTCAAAAGCACTTTAAATTAACTAATGTCAAGTGATTAGTATAAAGTGGTCAACAGCACTTTAAATTAACTAATGTCAAGTGACTTAGTATAAAGTGGTCAACAGCACTTTAAAATTAACTAATGTCAAGTGATTAGTATAAAGTGGTCAACAGCACTAAATTAACTAATGTCAAGTGACTTAGTATAAAGTGGTCAAAAGCACTTTAAATTATCTAATGTCAAGTGACTTAGCATAAAGTGGTCAACAGCACTTTAAATTAAATAATGTCAAGTGACTTCATATAAAGTGGTCAACAGCACTTCAAGAACTAGAGAATATCACTGTAAAAGTTCTTTCATTTTACACACAGGCATTAACACAAGACAAATTCTATTCAGTAACAGACTAGTCAAATTAATCACTCATTCATAAGCAACCAACATATTTAAAAGTTGTCTGGGTTTTTGTCACATACAGTAGATAAAATCTATGTGCATGCTTACGATAAACATTGATCTTGAATTAACATATGAAGTTAAACAATTGGATTTGGGGGCTCAAGAGAATTGTAATGGCCGCCATACAAAGTTAAAAAATGTGCCAAAGTGTACACTAAAGCCCTTGTGGTGTAATCACCAAACTCTAAATTAGTGGCTTTATTATTGTTGGTACTGGTTTGGGGTTACATGTGATCACTGTCTTCTGGCGGTGCAAAGGGAAGGAAATGATTTAGCTTGTTGATGGTCCAAGAGTCTTCAACTCCCTTTGTGAACTCTCGAATGAACCTTCAAAAGAAAACAAGTTCTCCATAACTTATTGCACTAAAAACTACTTGTCAGTTTACTCACAATGGTATTAGAGATTCAAAACTGGCAACATAAACAATATAATAAAATAAAAATATTGTAACAAATTACAATACTTTCATAAGTTCGCAATGTATATGTACATTTCACTTTTAAATGAAGAACTGTAAGTTACACTTACCCAGAGTACGATCCTAACTCATTGACCCTATATCTATTGTGCCTTGCTGTGTAATTACATAGAGTGTGACCCTTATCCTCTCTGCATGACAAGATGTATACTTAAAGCCTGACCTTGTATCTGACAAATGCATTTATACACAATCATTATTTACCCTGCATGACAAGATGTATACTTAAAGCCAGACCTTGTATCTGACAAATGTATTTATCCATGATCAACCATTATTTACCATCCTGCATGACATTGTGTATATTTAAAGCCTGATCCTGACAATGTATTTATCATTATTTATCCTGCATGACAAGGTGCATACTTAAAGCCTGACCCTGAATCTGCTGTACCTGACAATGTACAGGCATCACCCAGTCACAAACCCTTCAATCAGAGCTTTTTCAATATAATGCTACATGACTGTTATATACTTAAACATATTGATTTTATGCCATATGACTGTTATATACTTAAACATACTGATTTTATGCCATATGACCGTTATATACTTAAAAATACTGATTTTATGCCATATGACTGTTATATACTTAAACATATTGATTTTATGCCATATGACTGTTATATACTTAAACATACTGATTTTATGCCATATGAGCGTTATATACTTAAAAATACTGATTTTATGCTAAGCACTAAACTCTCTGCACTATAAACATATGTTCAGGTTGGGCATACACAGATTCAAGGTGTACATGCACAGCCCAACCTAAAACATAGCTTATTGATATTTATTGTCAATCTATTGTAATTAACGCCATTTTGCTTCAAAACCTCAATTACATACATGTATTATCTGTTCTACGTGAGTTTATACCCTTCAGAATGGTACCAAAGAGCGTAAATCTGACAGGAAAAGATAGAAGATAATATTAAGGAAAACAAGAGTTTGTCACAACGTTATATTAGAAGTTCTGAAATGACTTGACTGGAAAATCACCAGCATGAAATGGCTCACAGCATTAGGTTTGGCATGATCAACTGTGCAGACAATTATCAAGAATAATGAAAATATTAAGGAGTTTAAGATGACAACTTCTCTCAGTGCCACAAAATTTAGTAGAAACAGATCAATACTTATGGTTGACATGGAATGTTTACTGAATGCATGGAGTGAAGAACAAATAAAATGTAACATATCAATCAGTAGACATGCAGACATGAAGAACAAATATAATGTAACATATCAATCAGTAAACATACAGATATATTGTGTGGACTGAAGAACAGATACAATGTAACATATCAATCAGTAAACATGCAGTAAACAGTCCACACATATTGTGTGGACTGAAGAACAGATACAATGTAACATAACAATCAGTATACATGCAGACATAATGACACATTTGTGTTCAATATGTCTGATAATTATATGCAGCTAATAAATGTTGGTAACTATTTATTTTTGTTTGTTTTTTATTAACTTTTACTTAATTTTGATACAGCTATCTGAGAATGAATTAATTTGATTTCTATTAATGCTTATGGAAAATAATTTTTTGTTTAATACTCAAATGTTCAAAAAAGAATTAAGAGCACTGTGTGGGGAATGCCTGTATTTACCCATAGTCAACCATTATTTACCCTGCATGACAAGATGTATACCTAAAGCTTTACCCTGCATCTATTGTACCTGACAATGTATTTACTCAGTCAACCATTACTTACCCTGCATGAAAAGATGTATAGTTAAAGCCTTACCCTGCATCTATTGTACCTGACAATGTATTTACTCAGAGTCAACCATTACTTACCCTGCATGAAAAGATGTATAGTTAAAGCCTTACCCTGCATCTATTGTACCTGACAATGTATTTACCCACAGTCAACCATTAATTACTCTGCATGACGGGGTTTATACTTAAAGCCTTACCCTGCATCTATTGTACCTGACAAAAAAATGTATTTACCCTGCATGACAAGGTGAATACTTAAAGCCTTACCCTGCATCTGCTGTACATGATAATGTATTTACCCCCAGTCAACCACTATTTATCCTGCATGACAAGAGACATACTTAAAGCCTGATCGTACATATGCATATGGTGTACTGACAATGTACTGACCCAGAGTAAGACCCGTCTATCCTTCCTGAACACATATTACCCTGCGTGACAAGGTGCATACTTACAGCTGGACCCTACATCTGTTGTATTTACCCATTAATGTATTAATGTATTTACCCAGATTAAGACCTGTCAGTCCTTCCTGAACACATATTTATCCTCTGTCTGACCCTTATCTACCTTGTACAACCATTTATATACCCAAAGTCTGATCCTTAAATAACTTGCACAACCATTTATATACCCAAAGTCTGATCCTTATCTAACTTGTACAACCATTTATATACCTAAAGTCTTACCCTTTTCTACCCTGACTATGGTTTTGGTATTTATCAATTCTGTGACCCTATACTGACTCATGTTTTGACCGTGTGACCACCCTGAAACAAGATGAATACAGAATATATATATACACACACACACACACACAGATGTGAGTAAATATTTTTTAACAATAATTTGAAACATTATAAAGGTAAAGTGTATGCAAATGCGTTTGTGTGTGTGTGTGTGTGTGTGTTTGTGTGTGTTATGTGCATGAATATGTATATGTCTGGATAGGCCTTCTATACCTGTAGTTGCACACATAGAACTTTTCAGGATTGTCTCCTACATGGTTGTAAAGATCAGTCATCCCAATATTTGTAGCTTCAAGATCATGGTAGCCATGCATAACCACAGTGATCTCAACAAAACGTTGCTCTGAATAAAAAGTAATAAATAATAAAAAAATCAAACAAGGGAGATAATTACTTATAAAAAAAAATTGATATTATTAATCTTATAAAATAAAATAAATTATTTATTTTAAATAAATAGAATAAATTTACAAAATGACTTAAAGGATTTGTGTGTGTGTGTGTGTTGAGAGAGTTTATCACCATTTGTGTATACTGCTGACTTGTTGTGTTTACTCCAGTGGTGCACAAACATTTTGAGTTAGGGGCCACAATCTGACTTGTCGAAACCGTTGGGGGCCACAAAAAAATTGAAGATCAAAATCGTCCCACAAAATAGACATCACATCTAAGAACACACAAATAACGATTAAGACTATAATTATGACAAAGAAGTTGCATACGAAGACTCATTCTAAAAATGTTATGATACGTCAACTTTAACAAAGTCAGTGTGATGGATGGTGCTGCATATCATCTGCAAGCTTCGAAATGTCTCGTAACTGACCTCAAATGCTGCACTAAAATCTGCTGACTGCTTTGAGAAAATGTTCTGTTGGCGATTCAGCGAATGGCTCAGAGATTCAATTCGAGCTGTTAGTTCATCACAAACAACGTTGTGGAAATCTTGATGCTTTATCTCATAATGATGTTTTATATTAGAAACCTTCACCACTGCTACTGTTGAATGACACAGCAGACAAATAACGTTCGTCTGTTGTTGAACAAAACAGTATTGTAGAGTCTGGTTTTCGTTGTCAACTTTTCTTTTACAATTAGCTGCCATTTTGTCACAAAAATATAATCAAAATAAACAACGGAAAATATGGCGCGTACTTCTGGTAAACTGATAATTGGTGATGTGCACCCCTGCAAAATTAATGGCAATACTGCCAGGCAAATATTTTATAGCCATTTGGTCAAGTAATGCATCAAATATTTGACTTTTTCGTTGGACATCGCGGGCCACTTGGCGACTCTTTGTGAGCCGGAGTTTGTGCACCACTGGTTTACACCATTTTGTGTTTATGTATTGAGATATATTACAATGAATATATACTCAAGTGTGTCTGAATACTGAATATACACATTATTGATACTGTAATGATGATAATAGTAATTTCTTCTGTTTTACTTATTACAAGTCTGATATGACAGGTCTCACAAAGAAGTGTTGCTAACATTTTGCCTTCTAAATTAGTCAAAAGCACCAATTAAAGCAAAAGATATTAAAAATATGTTACAACTATTTATTAACCATATAAAGCAAGATAACTTTTAAAACTATCAACAGCATGTAATAAGTAAAAAGGCAAAATACCAGCAACTCTTTATCAAAACAAAACCAGGCATTTAATGTGTGAAATTAAAATATTAGCAACACAATTTTAAATACAAGTAAATATGAACTATACTACTACTAGTACTACTGCAAATATTGATCAATTAATAAAGTGCTTATTCTATTGCCATTAAAACTCTAAGTGCTTTACAATAATTATGAATAAAATACAGTCTAAAGAAACTACTTAAAATACAATAAAAATAAAGATAATAATAACAAAACAAAATCAATCCACAAGCAAAATGACAATAATTATATAGCCACAAAAAAAATGTAATTACAAAATCAAACATAAATAAAAAGGATTTATAAGTATTCAGTCTCAAGTGATTATAATGGAATTTTTGCAATATTTGTAAAAGTAAAATCAGCTATGCAAAAGGCAAACACAAGAAATTAGCAATACTTTTATATATCTAAAACCATGTATATCAACATTTTGAAACTGTCAACCAGCAGTATGACTCGATATACTATTACTAGCAATACTTATATAACTAAAATCAGCCATAAAAGGGTAAAATAAGATAGTAACAACACTTTTATAATTACAAAAAGCCATGTATTGAGAAACTATATAATATTGGCATTATGATTTAACTAATACCAGCCATGAATAAAATCAAAGGAATTTTATAAAAGTATAAAAAATGTGGCCAAGAACCATAACAAGATCATATTACACCATGACTGTGCTATGAGAAATCAAATTAAATATTGATGACCCAATCAGTTAAGTGTGCCTTAGGTTCTTATGAAAAATAATATGTATTTTCCTCAAGAGATGAACAAATGGCAAGGATGATTCACTGATTGTTGTTCTCAACTATTTGTACATCATCTGCATGGTCCGCATATGTGCCATGCTTGGCGTAGTGATTAATCATAACTTATTCATCAAACAAGCTGCCATGCTATCAGATTGAGGTGGATAAACAATTACTAAAAAAAAGGAAAACAGAAATGATGTGTTGGATGTTATGACCTTAGTCCTAAATCCTATCCCACAAACAACATTCTACAGTTCTAATTCAACTAATAAACATTAGATTTTTTATGAAGGGTTACTTTTCAATAATAAGATTTATTTCAGTTACTTTTCAATAATAAGATTTATTTCGGTTACTTTTCAATAATAAGATTTATTTAGTGGTAATATGATAAATTCAACTTTTAGAGTTGTCATATTTGTCAAATATTTAAAAGGCACAGGTGTGGTTATGTGAAAAGACAGTTTTAAAAACACAAGTGTTGTAGGCTAATTTTTAAGTTAAAATTTTAAAACATTCACAGAAAAATTCCATTTTAAAATCATACTGTTGATATGACTGATGTTAGAATATCAAATGATGTGTTGCTGAAAAACACTAGACAGGATATCATTACAACACAAGACGTCTTGTCGGACACACTACAATCTTCTAATATCTCCTCCACACCCACCCACCCACACCTACATACACACAAACAGAGAGTTATATGAAGCTATTTAATGTCTTCGCGGCTTTGCCAGAGATGAGAGAAAATTTATTTTATATAAAGCAGTCTGTTTATTTTTTGCCAATGATAGAGAAAAATTGAAGTTTATAATTTTAGAATATAAAAACATTATATTAACACTAATATAGTTCTTAATTTTAACTTGGAGTGCTAATTGCAACTATGTGAGATAATTACTTTCTTAAAATTATTAATTAAATTTCCAATTACTTTTTGCATTTTATCCACATAAAAGCATATTCTCATCACATAATTTCCTTACAATCTAAAACGTATTTACATCAAGATAATAAATTTCAACAAATTAAGAATGAAAGCACAAACAGTTATAAATTAAATCACAAACAGGTCAAATGAAAGTTATAAATGAAATCACAAACAGATAAAATGAAAATACAAATATTTATAAATAAAATCACAAAAAGGAAACTGAAATCAGAAACAGGTGAGAATGAAAGTTATAAATGGAATCACAAACATGAAAATAAAATCACAAACAGGTAAGAATGAAAGTTATAAATGAAATTACAAATTGTTATAAATGAAATCACAAACAGGTAAGAATGAAAGCACAAACAAATAAAAATGAAAATACAAACAGTTATATATGAAATCACAAACAGGTAAGAATGAAAGCACAAACAAAAAAAAAAAAGAAAATACAAACAGTTATATATGAAATCACAAACAGGTAAAAATGAAAGTTATAAATGAAATCACAAACAGGTAAGAATGAAAGCACAAATATTACAATAAATCCTGCTAAATTCCTAGAAATATTTATATTGTAAGTGGTCTTTCAAGATGTACTAAATGGCATTAAACTGAAGCTTTTCTACAGAAAAAATTATAAATACAAGTAATTAAGCAAAAATAATTAATTTGTTGAAATTCTTATACACTAATGAAATTTCATAATGTGCAAATATAAACTTCATCAGTTTGCAAATTAAACACAAGGAGACGTTTATCTGTTATGTCTAAGCATGATAAATCATGGTTGGGTTAAGGACATTTAAAGGAAAAGTTGTCAGTGAGAAAAGTTTGCATATTTCTTTCGAGAAACATTAAAAGAAGTAAAAGAAATTGAATTAATGAGAATAATTCACCATATAAGTGTAAGACATGATAAAATCTCCTTTTTGCTGGAAATTATCTTTAATCACTACAAGTCCTTCAAGAACCATCTAGTTAACTAGATTTATGCTCTTGGAGATAAGGGTTACCAGATCTCTATTATAATGTTCCAACCCCAGTATGTAAACAAAACATTAAGTAAAACACTTGAATAGGGAAGGCTTAGGAGAGAAAGAATACTTGTGGTTTATAAATCAGACATCTGTTGATAGGGAACAGAGTATAAAGAAAGAACTCATATGCAACCACAATTATCAGAGAAAATTTAGCTAGTCTGATTTTTTTTTTTAAATTAAGGGGTGTGGGGATAGTAACTGTAGCAAATGAAGTACTGCTCTATTCTAGCACAATACATTATGACTGAATCGGTGAAATCCATTTAATTGTTCACCGGTGCATTATTTGTACTGGACAACAATATTTTATACATTTAATAGCATGAACATTATTGTTTTGATGCTGTGTTCAAGTCACTCAGATCACAATGACAAAGACGATAATGTTCATAATTGCCATAGAAATGTGTAATGGTCATGTGTAATTTTCAGTGATCCTCATAGAAACATGTAATGTTCATTAAATATTATAGAAATACTATATGTTTATTGAATATTATGCAATATTCATTAAATACCATAAAATATGTATAATTTTCAAAGATTGTAAATTTCTAAGTGAATGGTGTTGTAATAGTGAAATGAAAGTAGGGTGTATATGAAAGACAGTTTCTATAAGAAACAAGTCCACATAATTTTATTTAGAAATAAATAAACAAAGTGTGCAATTGTTCTATTCCAATATTTTGGTAACTTCAGTAAAATGGTGGTCTACCATTTCATTATTCCTAGTTCAGTTCTTGACATACACCATCTCTGATACAGTAAGCCAGTCACAAGAAAACAGTGGATTTTAAAAGTATCATCTCTTATAAAGTAGGCCTCTGGGTTTTAACAATGATATCATTATCATCCCTTATAATCCCTGGGTTTTAACAATATCCTGTATAAAGTAGGCCATTGGATTTAAACAATGATATCATCCTTATAAAGTAGGCCACTGGATTTAAACAATGATATCATCCCTTATAAAGTAGGCCACTGGGTTTTAACAATGATATCATTATCATCCCTTATAAAGTAGGCCACTGGATTTAAACAATATCATCCCTTATAAAGTAGGCCACTGGGTTTTAACAATGATATCATCCCTTATTAAGCAGGCCACTGGGTTTTAACAATGATATCCCTTATTAAGTAGGCCACTGGGTTTTAACAATGATATCATCCCTTATAAACTAGTCCACTGACAGTAAGACATTGGGTTGATATCATCCCTTATAAAGTAGTCCATTGACAGTAAGACATTGGGTTTTAACAATGATATCCCTTTTAAAGTAGTCTACTGACAGTAAGACATTGGGTTTTAACAATGATATCATCCCTTATAAAATACCCTGAGTTGTAGCAACAAGTTCAATCTCAAAACTTCTATACATCAAGAAGCCACTGACAGTAAGGTTCCTAAGGTCACTCTGTAACCCATAATGAGACACTGAAAGAGATACATTCTTAAAGTCAATGTGTAAGCCATTATGTGATACTACAGAGACATGTTCCTAAGTCACCTGTAACACATAATGTGATAATGATAGATACACACTTAAAATCACTGTTTCAACATGACACATATTTCAGAACAAAAAGCGATAGTTGTACTTTATTAATTAATTAATGACCAAAGACTGGTGTGTAAACCCATATTCAGAACAAAAAGGGATAGTTGCATTTCATTAAAAGTGTTGGGAGTCTTATAAAATTCACTGGAACACCATTAAGTTAAAATGTAATAAAACTCATCACAATGTTTTGTTCATTTTTCTACTGTGTGCAATAAGTTTGAATGTGACAATAACATTCTTCAGCATATCTTGTACACAATTATACTGTGTGAATAAGTTTGAATGTGACAATAACATTCTTCAGCATATCTTGTACACAATTATACTGTGTGAATAAGTCTGAATGAGACAATAACATTCTTTGGCATATCTTGTACACAATTATACTGTGTGAATAAGTCTGAATGAGACAATAACATTCTTCGGCATATCTTGTACACAATTATACTGTGTGAATAAGTCTGAATGAGACAATAACATTCTTCAGCATATCTTGTACACAATTATACTGTGTGAATAAGTCTGAATGAGACAATAACATTCTTCGGCATATCTTGTACACAATTATACTGTGTGAATAAGTCTGAATGAGACAACATTCTTCAGCATATCTTGTACACAATTATACTGTGTGAATAAGTCTGAATGAGACAATAACATTCTTCGGCATATCTTGTACGCAATTATAACATCTGAATCAAGTTTTTAAAAAGTATGGTTAAAAAAACTCATCAGAAATTCTTGTGCTCTGTTCTGCAATCCACAAGTTAAACTTCAAGTTATTCATTATCTGATTCAAACAATTTACTTGAACAAACTGTTATCTGAACACTTTATAACTAAAATAGTTTGGATTTTAGTTTTACTAGTCATCCTGATTAAACACTGAAATGGTTCTGGCTTTTAGTGATTACGAATAAATACTGACACAGTAGACTGGAAACACTCACAATTCTATTGTATGTAACAAGTTATTCAAGTCATTGTACAACAGAAATGAAATATAGCTTTACAATAAACATTCTTGATCAAACCCAAAAGTCTCATTACAAATGAATAACAATCAAACTTGCATAATCACTGTAAAGTCATTATACAGCACAAAAATATATATGATAATTAACACTCTTACAGTCAAGTAGTGCTAAGTCATAATCAAATATCTTAAAAACAAACACTATGTCACAAATCTCAACAATTAACATGTACTTTCACTGCACGTCATGAATGCTATAAGGTTACATCACAAATCTCAACATCAATAAAACACATGCTGTTACAGTATGGTATACTTATTACTGTAAGCACTGAATTAAAGCGATTCAAAATGACAATGCCCTGTATTTGACAAGTCACTGTTTCAGAAAAAAGGCCATTTACATGTGTCCAGAGTGGATGGACAAACAGATAAATAGTCAGTTGCTTGCATACAATTATATTTGCCAGAACACCAGTTAAACTTCTCTTCCCTGCTCATCACCAAGCTGTGCAAATACTATGTTTGTGACTAGTCCTATATTAAATGAATATCAAATGTCGTGAAGTGACAGATGATTCAACTGGGGGTATAATTTAGCAGATATGGAATGATAGATGGTGCGTGAAGAAAATTAATAATGCAAAAGATTTTATTTACCAAATGTGCATGCCGTTCCAATGCAATGATTCTGACCAACATACCCAATAATTGTTCATAGCTTTGTGTTTACCATGCGAACACTTTATGGTAATTGTTGGCAGCTGTTAGCACTAGAAAAATCTGCACAAATTATGGTCATAAGGCGAAATTTTCTCACTTCCTCATGCGACATTAAAGGCACAAATGCCTGGCTAGCAGGAGGTGATGATTCATCTAAAACACTTTGTTGTGTCTTATTATATTTGTAAAAAGGCTGCTTCAATGTCCCACAAATGAAACTGACTGCATGGTAAAATCTAAGTATCGTTAAAAGCACAAAAGTCTATGCTATATTTAAGACACAAAAATCTAAGTACATCAAAGGTACAAAAATCCAAAGATATAAAAAGGTGCCTAATATTAAATGAAAAATAATGAGTAACATTTTGAAAGATACAAAAATCTGATAACATTAAAGGCACAAAAATCTGATAACATTAAAGGCACAAAAATCAGAGTAATAAACGAGACAAAATTTTGAGTAATAGCCAGAACAAAAAGGTCTCGGTAACACTATAGTGTAACATTAAATCACAAATGTATGATTTAACATTAAAGAAAAAAGTTAGTAACACTAGGACACAAAAGAATGATTTAAAGAAAAAAGTGAGCAACACTAAGACATGCAAGAAAGATAAACTTTTTTTTAAAAAGTATCTTTAAAACAAAGTATGATTAATGTTAAGAGAGAAATGTATAATTAACATTTTGTTTTAAGAATCATTCAGACACAAAAATATGATTAACATTAAAGAAAGAAAAAGTGAATACATTAAGACACCAAAGACACAGCATTTAAAAAAGATTAGTAATATCATTATAATATAGAACAATCTAACTAACATTAAAAACAATAAATCTGAGTAAGACACCAAAGACACGTTAGAATTTAAAAAAGGTTAGTAATATCATTATAATATAGAACAATCTAACTAACATTAAAAACAATAAATCTGAGTAAGACACCAAAGACACGTTAGAATTTAAAAAAGGTTAGTAATATCATTATAATATAGAACAATCTAACATTAAAAACAATAAATCTGAGTAAGACACCAAAGACAAAGACACAGTCTGAGTGCTGTCATATTTTACATCAGAAAAGAAGGCACTATCTCCTTTGTGTCATTGTTCAAACTGTACATTTGAAAATTATTTTACTGATATTTCTTTTTAAAAATAGTTATTTGTTATAATTGTCATTTTGCATGTGAATTATTTTTTTTTTAATCTTTAGTTTTCTTAAATGTTCAGGGTGGTCCAACTTATTCAATCCCAAGGACCTCATAAACGAAAAATTTAAAGTTTGCAGGCTATTCATGAAAAAAAATAAATTATTGAAAATAAAAGCTCAGTAAGCATAGATGAAAATCAAAAGAGTGTGAAATGATAAATAAAATAAAATAAAAAGTACAACAAGCTTTGAATTTCTATGGAAATAATTTTAGTTTTAGTCTTACCTCTTTATGGGAAGTTTGGGAGTGGGTGGGTGGATTTTCTTTAACCAAAGTATTGATATCAATGCCAATGTTAGTGGTAGCAAGTAGAAGAAATACATCCAGCAAATCATTCCCCATTTGATTCTGTGATGTAGAGTCCACCTGTTTCATCCCATAAAATGTACTTTCACAAATATATGTGCTGCCAAATATTGAATATATCCTTGGTGCAGTCTCTCATCTTGGGGAAACACTCTTTGCAAACCATCATCCAAAAAACATCAGGACTTTAATTTTTCTTTATTAGCAAAATTGAATCAGATTGCAGTTCATATAATTCAAGCTGAAACTCTGTTGATTGTATCTCCAATGCAGCTTCAATCAGAACATTAAACAACTTAAAGGCTGTGCTTTTAGTTTATTGAAGTCTGCAAACTTCTTATCAAACTCACGTGAGATAGCTTTTTGGGGGTGGGGTTTGTTGTTTTTGTTTTTTTACAAAGCCTGAAAAATCTGTTCTGATATTATCTGTTGTCAGTTGATGACAGAAACAAAATACACAGGATCATTTTTCATTAAACAAACCATTAAACAGTTTCAGCTTCTTGAGGAAAGCATCAATACGTACAACTAGCTGTGACACCTTCTGCTGTTTGCTGTTCAACTAGCTGACACATTCTGCTGTTTGCTGTCCTAGTAGCTGACACATTCTGCTGTTTGCTGTTCAACTATCTGTGACACATTCTGCTGTTTGCTGTCCAACTAGCTGACACATTCTGCCATTTGTTATCCAACTAGCTGACACATTCTGCCATTTACCTTGTGAATTCAAGTTCAGTACATTCAAGTGACCCGTCATTATCAGCACAGAATGCCAGAGAACAAAGAAAATTTGTATCTTACAGTTATTTTGATATTCATCTGTAGTGGCAATCTTATTATTCTGAAGAAAGGAAAGTATTCCTTTTCAAAGAACAAAGAAATGCTGAAGCATCTTCCCAGCACTCAGCCACCTGAAATCTAAGTGCAGTGGTATATCATCAACAAACTTCATCAAGAAATGATATGAATTTTCTAGGATGGTGAGATTTGTTGCCATCTGTAAACTCTAGTTATACTTGGAAACTCTTCATAACATCATTCATTTGCAACATTTTGCCTTGTAATGCTTCTTGGTGACAAATGCAATATGTTATGATACAACCCATTCTATTTTCCTTCAGCAAACAAGTTTACTGCCAGTCATAATTTTTGTTCCATCAGTTACAAGAGCACTTGTGAAAACCTTCCATATTCACTAACAGCTGAATCAAACGCTGCATAAATGTCCAAATGCTTTGCATTACAATACAAAGATTGTATCTCCATGAGTTTTTCATGTACAATAAAATCTTTGCCTACAGAACGTGTATAAATGAGCAGCTGGCTTATGTCACTGATATCTGTGCTTTCATCCAAAGAAAAGAATTTGCAATAACTCATCACGTCTTTCAAGAATCAAGCTTATTTTACTATCTTTGCAACTGTTTGATGTGACAATCACACTTTCAAATATTTTAGCAATTTTATCTTCCCCAAACACTTATGCCATCTTCACTGCACATTTCTTTATGAACTCTCCATACATAAATGACTTGGTTTTTTTCACAATCATGAGAGCAACTTCATTCAATGCAGTAAGATTGCAGTCTGAGGCTTCCTAAACATAAATTATGCATCTTTTAGATTTTAATGTCTTCTCAAGTCCATGAAAAATCATATTGTAATTTCCCTATGTATTAAGCACACTGTGTTTTATGTATCATGTCATAATGCCACCTAACATTATACTCCTTTCTTACTGAAATAGTTTCAGGAACATACAAGACAGTGATTTTTCATTATCTTTAAGGAATAGAAATTTGCCTTCCAATTTCATGAAACACTGGTAATCTCAGAAATCTTTCTTTTTCTTGTTCATTGTGAGGGTTACAAATAAAATTTCACTAAGTCAGTAAGTGTGCTGTTCAAACTTAGGATTCTAACTCTTATTCTGAAAACCAAGAACAACTGATATGAAATTTCATTACTCTGTTCAAACTAAGGATTCTAATTCTTATTCTGAAAACCACAAACAACTCATATGAAATTTCATTACTCTGTTGAAACTAAGGATGCTACCTCAGAATAACTGTTTCGGATGCTGAAGCTTATAATTCTGTAAAGAAAACACAATTAAATGTTTTGTTGGATATAACTGTTACAGATCTATTATGTTTATTTATTTTGCATTCTTAGCATTATTAAATATATTTATTCAGGCATTTTTTGATTCAACAATCAGTCTTACTAGAAATATTATATGCCTGAAGAACTATATTCATGCCTACTATATTTTTAATTTTAAAAAAATAATTGCTTATACAATTGCAACCCCTTTTGAAGTTACATGCAGCAGGGAGCTAGCAACTTTCAAATTGAAAAGGAGATCGATGTAAGACATAGAATCAGCAAATTTCAAACTGAAAAGGAGATCAATGTAAGACATAGAATCAGCAAATTTCACATGGAAAAGGAGATCGATGTAAGACATAGAATCAGCAAATTTCACATGGAAAAGGAGATCAATGTAAGACATAGAATCAGCAAATTTCACATGGAAAAGGAGATCGATGTAAGACATAGAATCAGCGAATTTCAAATTGAACAGGAGATCAATGTAAGACATAGAATCAGCAAATTTCAAATGGAAAAGATCAGTATCAAGGCAAGGAGTGCATTAACTCATTTCAAATTTAAAATGAGATCAACAGCATGGAATCAATAAACTTATTTCAAATTAAAAGGGAGATCAACAGCATGGAATCAATAAACTTATTTCAAATTAAAAAGGAGATCAACAGCATGGAATCAATAAACTTATTTCAAATTATAAAGGAGATAAATAGCAAGACATGGAATCAATAAACTAATTTCAAATTAAAAGGGAGATCAACAGCACGGAATCAATAAACTTATTTCAAATTAAAAAGGAGATAAATAGCAAGACATGAAATCAATAAACTAATTTCAAATTAAAAAGGAGATAAATAGCAAGACATGGAATCAATAAACTTATTTCAAATTATAAAGGAGATAAATAGCAAGACATGGAATCAATAAACTAATTTCAAATTAATAATAGCATGACATGAAGTCATTAAACTTTTATCAAATTAAAAAGGAGATAAATAGCAAAATATGGAATCAATAAACTTATTTCAAATTATAAAGATCAATAGCAAAACATGGAGTCAATAAGCTTATTTCAAATTAAAAAAAGAGATAAATAGCAAGACATGGAGGTGATGAACTGTTTTCAAATTATATAAGGCATTAATACTATTAATAATAGCAGGGCATGAATTAGTGAACTTTTATCTGATTAAATTAGATCAATAGTATGACACTGTAAGAAAAATGTGGGATCATTATTATTTAATTTTGTGTGTGTGTGTGTGTGTGGAGGGTATGAACTTTTCTCTTGCTTTTCATTTAAAGCCAAATGAAGTACATAAGAAATGTGCACATAAATGAAGCTGAATGATTGTTGATGAAAATGCTTACATAGTATTAATAATATTTTTTTTTTTTATAAATGAACCCGACTTTTCAAGAGAAAACTTTTGGTATCAAAACTATCATTCATTGGGGTTGAACCACCCTCTGTGCAGTAACAAATTGTCTGCTTCTACTGTCTGCAATTTAAAACTAACAGCATCATTTTACAATTTAGTCAGGATCAAAATTACCAAAACTAATGGCATCATATATAAATTTAGCCATGTTCAACATATCTGCTTCTACTGTTAGCAGTTTAAAACTAATGGTATCATATAAAATTTAGCCATGTTAATCATTTCCTGCTTCTACTCAAAAACTAATGGCATCATATATAAATTTAGCCATGTTCAACAATGTCTGCTTCTACTCAAAAACTAATGGCATCGTATATAAATTTAACCATGTTCTACATTGTCTGCTTCTACTGTTAGCATTTTAATACTAATGTTATCATATATAAATTTAGTCATGCTCAACAATTCACTTGCTGTGGTAAATAGCTCAGTTAACATATTATTAGTATATGTATAAGGATTTTGAATTATCATAATCTACTGAGTCTAAGATTAAGTAAGTTATTATATGTATATGGATTTTGAATTATCATCATCTAGTGAGTCTAAGATTAATGAAGTTATTATATGTCTGTTGGTTGTGTAGATCTGTTAAAAGTAAAACAGTACTCAGTACATATATTTAAATGATTAAGATCAAATAAGTCTAAGATTAATTAAGTTATTATATGTCTGTTGGTTGTGTAGATCTGTTAAAAGTAAAATAGTACTCAGTACATATATTTAAATGATTAAGATCAAATAAGTCTGATTAATGAAATTATTATAAATCAATAATTGGTGGTATAGAACTATTTAAAATAAAATATCAATGATGATGAAGTGAGTTAGAGATTAGTCTGAAACTTAACAGTAATAAATTACATTCAACTGTTCAAACAAATCCTAACTGCCAAAATCACAGGCTTTTTGGAAGGAAATGGTAAGTAGCAGTTACTTTCTTTCTTTTTTTTTATTTACATCTTTTACTTCATGGTGAAGAACTAGGAAGAACAGCTACACCAAAGTCTTGTGACATTCTAAAAACTCTAATTTGTTTATAATTACCAAAAATACATATGATTTTTATGCATACTGCTTAAATCAGCATGGTCCAATTTGCAGTCCCACAAAAATGTGGCCTGAGTAAAATTGTTTTCTGGACTGTGTAAAAAGTATTTTTAATTATATGGTTTAATTTCATTAATGCTTTTAAGATTATACTCAAAACATCCAGTGAAGAGCAATATTTTAGTGCCTGCAATCAGCATGAATGCAATACGTTTACATATACATGTATTTGCTTGAAAACTTAATGCTACAACTGATCTAATTAAAGATACGAGTACAGAGAGCTTTGTCTGGTAAGCATTGCCATGTTTACAGATTTCTGCTTGAAAACCTGATTCTAATGCCACACATTTACATTTAAACAAATGTATAAATCTCTGGCTAGTAAAGTAGTATGTATTACAAAGATTTCTGATGTCCTTTATGTGTAAAATATCCATTTTTAATATTTACTTATCCACAGCAAACATCTTGGTACTCTAATAAAACCATGTTGCATTCGACACCTTATTTCACACTGAGTGTGAAAAAAGACTTAATAACATTACATAAGAATACATGTGCTACTTTTATTATCTACTAGCAGTAAACTTTTAAGTGCTTATTATGCCATACATTGATACAAGTACTGTTCTGGCTAAAGTGTACTGACCCACTGGCTAAAGTGTAATGGTCCATTATCTAGAGTGTACTGCCATTGGTTTAGTATAGTGAATAAATCACTTGTTACGTACCAAACGCCAACATAAAATGATGTACCTTATCTGTTCACCCCAATGGACAGTGGACACCTTTTCAACCTAAATGGTGTCTAATGCCATAACGGGACATTCAGCAGTGTAATGGCATTAAGCTCTGGCACATGAGAGTTATTTACATGCATTATTCAGACTCAACCATCGTCAAAATCAAAAAGAGGATGATCACTATGCAATGAACTCTGACAAGCTGTTGGTTTCAAGTTGTTTAGTACAGCCATAAAGAAAACCACCACACCCCTATCCCAAAACGAAGTTGCAGCAGTAGTATTAATTTGACCAAGTGGCATTACTTGTCTTTTAAAAGAAAACTGATAAGTTGGATTTAAAAGAATTTGTAATTAGCCAATAACTGGTACTAAAGTATGTCACCATATTATGATCAACTTTGATGTGGTTTCCTTGTTATCATATATTTTCTAAAATATATTTGTATTTTTAAAATATATGATCATAAAGTTGAAAATATTATACTATTAGTCATTAATGATACAAACTAATGTTGGTTGCATTCTTAAATGATTAAGTTGGTAAGTATGTACTAGGTATTGTCATTTTTACCTCATATATAATCACTGAGAGAAAACCTATCTGTCTTCCAACAATTACCTCATATATAATCATTGAGAGAAAACCTATGTGTCTTCCAATGATTCCAGTGTGTGTAATCATTGAGAGAAAACCTATCTGTCTTCCAACAATTACCATATATATAATCATTGAGAGAAAACCTATCTGTCTTCTAACAATTACCTCATATATAATCATTGAGAGAAAACCTATCTGTCTTCCAACAATTACCTCATATATAATCATTGAGAGAAAACCTATCTGTCTTCCAACAATTACCTCATATATAATCATTGAGAGAAAACCTATCTCAGTATCTGTCTTCCAACAATTACCTCATATATAATCATTGAGAGAAAACCTATCTGTCTTCCAACAATTCCAGTGTGTGTAAACAGGACTATCATAATGTCAAATTAACAAACTCTTGTTATAAACTGGTAAATTACAAAATCATGCTTTTGCTGTCAAAGTATATCATGTTTTAGTGGCACACTCATTTTGACACACTGCAACACTGCACATTCTGACCAGTTTGTAAGTTATTTTTTTTTCAAAGTACAACAAAGATTATTTTGTAATATTAATTATTATCCAAAATTACAATAAACACATATACACAAACAAATAAAAAAATGTTTCAATACAAATACAAGGTGGGGAGTGTGCACTCAAGACACTTGTCAGTTCCAATGCTAAATAAGTGCCACATACTAATTCCACATAATGAAAAATCTTGCTGATAATTCATGGATGTCATCAGATAATAAAAACTGCTCTAGTACAAGCTAAACTTAATAATAATAGTTAATAAAATGCATAAACCACATGAGATCTGTACACATATTTAATGCACAAAAACTATGGATAGTAATTAATATAACAAAACAAAATGAATCTACATACCAAAAAAAGTATATAACAAATAACTGTGTTTATAAGATACTTCCAGCTTTAGGTAGACAATGCTTTAAAAACCAGCAAAAGTTTGTATAATATATATACACAACCTTGAAAACCACACTTGAATTCACAGGGGTGGGGGGGAAACTATTGAAATATGAAACATGTCAAAGGTAAGTACAATAAAGATAAATAGAGAGAGAGAAAAATGACAAAATGAGGTTTTATTTATAGTATTATACAAATAAATAGTACAAGACTTCAGCAGACCACATATTTGTCTGCCTAATGCTATGGGTCGACATAAGGCTGGTTTTTAAGCATGTTTGGTCTGCTTAGGTCTGTGGATAGGGTTTTATATATATATATATGTATTGAAGAAATTACAAATACACAGTCTGAACAATGACTGCTGTTATTGTGGATTCATTCTGTCTTCCTTATATTTAGCTTTCTTATGTGTTGAAGAACCTTGTTTAGAGACTTAAGGTATTTTATGTGTAATTAATGCAAAGTGATTAGAGCTTTTATAAGCTTTAGTGCTTTATTACAAGTGCTTTTTTATTATTAATCTATATAGTATTATTCTTGCCGATGAACTTTTTTAGTATTAATCTATTAGTATTATTCTTGCCGATGAACTTTTTTAGTATTAATCTATTAGTATTATTCTTGCCGATGCACTTTTTTAGTATTAATCTATTAGTATTATTCTTGCCGATGAACTTTTTTAGTATTAATCTATATAGTATTATTCTTGCCGATGAACTTTTTTAGTATTAATCTATTAGTATTATTCTTGCCGATGAACTTTTTTAGTATTAATCTATTAGTATTATTCTTGCCGATGAACTTTTTTAGTATTAATCTATTAGTATTATTCTTGCCGATGAACTTTTTTAGTATTAATCTATATAGTATTATTCTTGCCGAAGAGAAAGATATGTCAAGAGAAAAACTGAGGACAAAATGAAAGATCTTTAAATGTTATTTCTTCATTTTCTCCCCCTCCCCCCTTTTTTTTTACTTTTTAATAAATCTGTTTTACAGTAATGTACCTAGAAAAAAAGAGACTGAGGCTGTGGTCACTATCAAGAGTGCTTTCAAGGCAATTAGCAGCAGCAATAAAGGCACTGTTTCTCCTGTGTCATCTTGAGCTGTGACAAAGAGATCATGGCAGTGGTCACTATCATGAGTGCTTTCAAGGCAATTAGCAGCAGCAAAAAAGGCACTGTTTCTCCTGTGTCATCTTGAGCTGTGACAAAGAGATCATGGCAGTGGTCACTATCATGAGTGCTTTCAAGGCAATTAGCAGCAGCAATAAAGGCACTGTTTCTCCTGTGTCATCTTGAGCTGTGACAAAGAGATCATGGCAGTGGTCACTATCATGAGTGCTTTCAAGGCAATTAGCAGCAGCAATAAAGGCACTGTTTCTCCTGTGTCATCTTGAGCTGTGACAAAGAGATCATGGCAGTGGTCACTATCAAGAGTGCTTTCAAGGCAATTAGCAGCAGCAATAAAGGCACTGTTTCTCCTGTGTCATCTTGAGCTGTGACAAAGAGATCATGGCAGTGGTCACTATCGTGAGTGCTTTCAAGGCAATTAGCAGCAGCAATAAAGGCACTGTTTCTCCTGTGTCATCTTGAGCTGTGACAAAGAGATCATGGCAGTGGTCACTATCGTGAGTGCTTTCAAGGCAATTAGCAGCAGCAATAAAGGCACTGTTTCTCCTGTGTCATCTTAAACTGTCACAAAGAGATCATGGCAGTGGTCACTATCGTGAGTGCTTTCAAGGCTGCAGCAGCAAAAAAGGCATTGTTTCTTCCGTGTCATCTTGAGGTAGCCACAGAGACCATGGTCATTTTCAAAAGGACTCTCACAGCATTTTTACCAATAAGAATAGCAACTGTCTCTTTTATATAACTGTTTATGTTTACTGGGCATATGTAATTTATTTTAAATATGTTTCTGTAAATACATTTATTTGTCATACATTGACATTTTCCATGTGACCTATTTAGTTTTGTTATCTTAAGGTTTCTTTTGTGTTTAAGCAGTTTGTATAAAGATCTGAATACTGTATGTGCACTACTGTAAAGCATTTAAAACTTAAAGCAATTTATGACATCATTATTAATAAATTTCTTGAATTCAAATTCCTACACAACTATATATTCATATACTGTTAGGAATTATCTGTTTAAGTTTTGCTGAAAAGCTTCAAATATTTAATGGTATACAAGAATCAGCTCTATTTAACATTAACCTAACCGTAACCTAGTTTTAGCTGCTAATAGCAACTATTTCCAAGTATTATGTTTTCATTTATTGAACTCTTGAAGATTATATACTTGTAGTGACTGAAGCGCGATAAAAATTGTAGGAATGAAACATGCATTAATATATATTACAATCTATACTTCTAAAAGAAAGCAATCAATAAAGATGATGGCATGCAATTCAGAGTATAAAAAATAAACAGCATGTCTAGATTTTCAGTCCACCTTTTGGGAAACATTTCTGGACAGAAAAAAATTATCATAAAGATATCAATAATATGACTAAGTTGATAATAATAAGTTTTTTCCAAATAAATATAAATATTACTTACAGGCAAATCTAATTCTGTAGTAAGAGGCTGAACAAAATAAGTAAAACAGAATATTGCACTGAACCCTATATTAGCATAATATAAATTTTTGGACATTGTCACAAAGAAAATTTGTTTTTTATTAAATGTAAGTAATGTGAAAATCAATATTAATTTGTATTCATAAACTCCAGACACCTGTCTCTGTCCACAATTCTCTGACCCACTAATAATGTGCTTTCATCAGAAATAGTAGGGGAGATAATTTGTGTAAATGACATTGCAAACACCAAGCTTCAACACAAAACAAGCTTGCTGCAGTGCAATGCAGATTGTTTAGACACAGACGTATTGGCTAATAATGACTTGACATTTTCTACAAACAGAATATATTAATTAGTATGGTAACAAATGGAAAACAGAGCTATGTCAGTAAAAGAAATTATGGTAAACAGTTGTAAGTGAGAATCACTTATTCAGAGTACAAACATACTTTTGAAAACAACATGAAAACTATAGTAACACTACTAGAAAAAATAGTATAAAAGTACTTTTGAAAACAACATGAAAACTATAGTAACACTACTATAAAAAATAGTAGAAAAGTACTTTTGAAAACAACATGAAAACTATAGTAACACTACTAGAAAAAAATAGTAGAAAAGTACTTTTGAAAACAACATGAAAACTATAGTAATACTACTAGAAAAAATAGTAGAAAAGTACTTTTGAAAACAACATGAAAACAACAGTAATACTACTAGAAAAAATAGCAGAAAAGTACTTTTGAAAACAACATGAAAACTATAGTAACACTACTAGAAAAAAAAGAAAAGTACTTTTGAAAACAACATGAAAACTATAGTATCACTACTAGAAAAAACATTGACGTGAGTATGTTTCCATTTTGTCAATCCAAGATAGTACTGTGTGTTGTACTTGTTGATATTTTTTCCTTGTCCACTCAAAAACAGGAGAGGACAAAGTGGTAGAATAAAAAATAGTAATGTGTGTTGTACTTGTCCATTCAAAAACAGGAGAGGACAAAGTGAACAAAGAGGACAAAGTGGTAGAATAAAAAATAGTACTGTGTGTTGTACTTGTCCACTCAAAAACAGGAGAGGATAAAGTGAACAAAAAGGACAAAGTGGCAGAATAAAAAAAAGAAACCAAACCTTCATGGAAAGAGATATTGCAATAAATTCAAAATGGCAATGAATTAAATTAAATTAAAAAGAATCAAGAATTAAATACAAGCAATTATTCACCAAGTGGTTCACATTATTTGCCTTCTACTTTTCAGTGATTCACTTATTGATACACTGTAAACGTGTTCATTTTAATCTTCATTTAAATAAATGTCAAACAGTAATATACAATGAAAATTTAAATTTTGTAAAAATAATAAAGCATTTATATTTTGGCAAACAGCAAATCAAAAGCAGTTTTGGACACTGTTCATTATTTGTGAAAAAGCATATCATACAAACAGAAAATAACCAATCAGAAGCTTGCACTTTTTATTTGTAAACACTGTTTCTATAAACTATTCACACATCTCTTGGCTCTTGTTTTATACATTTATTTATATGCAAATAAAGAAAGGAGACTGAACTAAATTTTAAACAATTTTGTGATGAAAAATGCTTAAGATGGTCTTTGTTTTGATTTACACTAACAAGAAAACAACAACAATACAAGCACTCATCAAAGTTGGTATCATTTTCTTTGCTGAGTTCTGTCAAACTGACAGTGTGACAATTATTAATTAATCACCGTGTTGAGTTCTGATAAGAGATTGTAGTGATGGAGGGAAAACTGTGCCATTCCCTAGAGGTTTAGCTGTAGTTTTATACAGGGGCCATAATTTTCATTGCCAGAGCAAGTTGTCCGTTGTTATTATTCTGTTGAAATTTTTTTAATTATTTAAAAAAAATGTTTTGAAAGAATAAGTGTTGCTTTTGAAATTAAAAAGGAAGAAACAAGTGGGAGCTTTCTATCTACTTAATAACTAAAAGTCGTAAGAGTATGTGAGAGAGGGGGAGAGAGAGAGAGAGAGAGAGAGAGAGAGAGAGAGAGAGAGAGAGAGAGTATATTTTTATGTGCTTTACAAAACAAAAATTAATTTCCAATTATTTCAAAAATACAGTCACTATTCTAACTTCCTGTTTATTTACCCTAAATCACATTTATCACAAGTGTGAGCAACAAAACAACTTTACATCCTTATACTGATTATATAAATTGCAGAAGTATTTATTAAACTGAGGAACCTGCTTAATTTCAGCAATGAGCATGGATCATTTGAATTTTCAATTAATTCTAAATGAAAAGCCCTCACTATCTTTTTTAAAATCAATATTAAAAATAATGATATACAGTGTGTTTAGAACCAAAAATATTTTAACTTCAGTTGGTCTGACATAATTTGCAAAGAAAGGTACTTTCTCCTGCTTAATTTCAGCTATGAGCATGGATAATTTGAATTTTCATTAATTCTAAATGAAAAGCCCCCACTATCTATCTAAAATCAATATTAAAAATTAATATTATATAATAATTTAACTTCAGTTTATCTGACATGATCAACAGTTCCTCTATCATTTCAAGCAGCTGTTCAAAGAAAGGCACTTTCTCTTCACCCTCCACCCCACCCACCCAAACACACACACACAAAACAAACCAACCACCAGCACCACCATCACCACCAATTAAGCTCATTATCCTAGCTCAAAAGTGCTTGAATGTTAGTGATCCTATAGCTCCCACCTTAATCCAATTCAGTGCATTATTGTGGTTCATCACAACTATTTGTCAATGAACTGATTGATTTGTTAAAATTCTGCAATGTGACTGACATAAATAGTAAATCATATCAGCACACATATAAATGGATTGATTTGACAAAAATCTTCAATGTGATTGTGAATGGCTGAAATAAATAATAAAATCATATCAGCAATCCTATGAGCTGACTGACTTAGTGACCCTGCTCATGACAGAAATAGGCCAAGAGCGCTATGAACCCTGCAGAAAGGCATGGATCCCCTATTGCACCTAACGTTAATTGCGAAGCAGATCAATAAACTGCTTACATGGACTGAATCTGACATTAAAACCATTTTCTAATGATGATAAATTAAATGCATGATTAAAGAGCAGCAACTTCCTCATTTAGAAAAAAATAAATATATGGTTGTAACCTTGCTAAGAAATCTTTCTCTGTCAGATTTTTCCAATGCAAGAAATACACAAGTCTTAACATCTAGAATGCTCCTTGTCAAAAACCATTTTAAAAGTTTAGACTGGGTGTAATGATAAGACTTAAATTCATAAGAGAAGATGTATTAATTCACTGAACACACCTGCTGATATTAAATGATGACCACTGGACTGAAGTTTACAAACTACAATAATTTCATCATTACCAAGAGGAAGATTTGTGTAACCAGCATACTTACCAGTTAAAACAAGCATTGTTCACTATGATTCAATTCAATAATAACACTTCAGTAGTACATGTAATAATCTCCTTCACGGCAAGTCATTTTTTCCCTTTGTTACCGACCATAAGATTTAAACAGCAAACACTAAACAGGGTTTTAGCACAAATTATGGAGGTATGCTGCAGAGCATGGTCATCTATGTACAGGTACCTTTAATATTTTAGCATATTATTTCAAATTTCCAATTAGTTCAATAATTTCTTTCCCAAACTAAAGTTTATTTGAACTCATTCCAAATCAGTACATTATTAGTGTTATCAGTTTAGGTTGTTATTTATAGCAATCAGGTTACACTATATACATTCCACATCAGTATATGATAAGTGTTATCAGTTTAGGTTGTTATTTACAATTATCAGGTTACACTATATACATTCCAAGTAAGGACATGTTAAGTTTTATCAATTTAGGTTCTCAGCTTACTATGTCAAATTACACTGTAAACATTCCAAGTAAGGACATGTTAAGTTTTATCAATTTAGTTCTCAACTTACTGATATCAAGTTACCTTGAATTAGAAGAATACTTTTGACATTATATTTCATTGATAATTTCTATTTATAAAACACAAAGTAAGATACAGTCAGTAGGTTTTCCCAATGAATACATCATAGACTGTTATTTAGTTTACAATGGTGTACCAATCAACTTAGTGAAAGAATAACAATTACAGTACTACTCAAACATAAGTCTATCAGAGTAAAGTCAGATTCTAGAGCTTCCATATAATGAAAGTATATACAGCATTATTCAAATTAAGTCTATCAAAGTCTAAGTCAAATTTAAATTCTTGAGTTTCCAAAATAAATGACGATTATTTTATAAGACAAAGTAAACAAATGGGAATTAGTAAAGCACTTTCAACAAAACAGAAGACAATTATGATGGCGCTCGGTAAGAACTAGTGTGAAACTATTATTATAAACAAAGGCAATAAACATAAAATATGACTTTACCAGTGAAAGTATGGTATGTGTGTGTGTATATATATATATATATGTCTGTTGTGTACAAATTAGTTTATAATATCAAGTCAAACAAATGAAATCAACAATTAGCAATATTCAGACACTCACTTAATTATACTTATACTTCAAGAACAAATTATTGAAGTATTTAATAAAAAATACATACTTTATCTTTCAAAGTTAAATTGCTAGCATATATAAAAACTTAAATATAAATAGTTATATATCAGTAATCAATACTATGCTACTCTACTGATAGTTCAAAGAAAGCAATCATGCATGAAAATATTGCAGTAATATTTCCTATCAAATGCATGACAGAAAGTCTGTGAGATGTTTATTTTTAAGTTACAAAGACTGAAAGAGGACATTTTTATTGTAATAAATAGCAAATTTAATCACTATGAGTAGAACAGACTCATATATTATGATTTAAGATGACTGTCACATGGGGGTCTCGTTTGGCTGCTCCGATGTATCTCTCTCTTTCGAGAGGTGGGCAGCTCATAACATGTGCCAATAATAAGTTGTCTTTTAGGTTTTACAAAAGACACAAGACAGACACCATTGATGGTTGGGTGGGGCCTGAATTTATTCTGTCATGCAAAGGAACGTTTTATTGGCTATGCATGCAAGTGTGAAAATATGATTGTAATGAGTACTGGACAAACAGATGAATGAAACGAAACAATACAAATACGAACTCTTTTGCCCCTCTCAAAAACTGTGAATAACGAGTTTTTAGAAAGTGTGAATTATGTTTTATTAATCTAATGGGGCGTTTCTCTCATACAGTGGTTAAATCAATCATGCACCTTTCCAATGTCATACACTCAAAGAAGGTGGAGATGAAAATGATGAAATTCAAAAAGTGAAAATAAAAAGTAAATGCAAAATCTCTATGCGGTAAATCGCACCACTAACATGAAACAATTCATACAAAAAAACATTTACCACCATACGCTAGTTCATATTACACATACAATAATATCTGTCCCAGTAACAATATGATTAAATGATTTTATTCTTAAATCTTCTGCTGACAGTGGTAAGAATAAATGTTCTTATTCTTAAATCCTCTACAATGTTCTATATATGCTTTTGCCTTTATAACTACACACTTATACTGTGAATGTTCAAAGAGGAGTGATGCAAGTTGTAGCATCGTTCACAACGATGATTTGAAGAAGGATGATGCAAATCATAGCATCGCTCACAATGATGATTTGAAGAAGGATGATGCAAATCATAGCGTCGCTCACAACGATGATTTCTGCTCGGACCGTTGTTCTAGATCTCCCGTGTATGGGCTGGGTCTGGTAGTTTTGGATGATGCCAACAGTTACAACTGTTGCTAATTTCTCTGGTCTCTGTTAGATGGCTAGACCTCAATGATGTTTAGCACTGTCACATTACTTTAGTCAAATGAATGTGTCCTCGCGTCTGTGAATGTGGTACCTTCTGGGCTTGTCTGGTCCAAGAATTACCCTCACCTTCACACATGGAATAGAACCCTCAGGACAAAGGTCAGACAGAGAGACTGAATGACTCGTCTGTCTTTAAGTTTAACTGTATGCAAATTTGACATTGCGCACATAAAAGCTGTCTTGAAGTGTTGAACTTTTCACTTCACCATGATGTATTTACAAACAAATTGCCTCAATGCCTGTGATACTTGGCAGTCGATGGATGAAATCAGATGGAAAGAGATATTCCCAACTTTCCTTAGTAAGCATATCATAATTTCCATTATACGAAGTTTCACCAGAAAATATTGCTCTTATGAAGCTACTGTCTTCATGTGCAAAAATCCTGTTCTCATGAAAATCTCTAATCTTCTTCCTACCTCTTCTGACAAACACTATATTCTTGATGTTCCTACTCTAATTACGTTTGATGTTCCAAGGAGAGAATTCAACTTTGTCACTGGTGTTAAATGCCAGCCTGCATGACCTCTGCCATGCAGTGGGCGTGAATCTCAAAGCCTTTCTGCTGTTTGCACTGTCTGATGTTTTTAGACTCTCTCTCTACCCTTCAGTTCTCTCTTCTCATACTTTCTCTGGGATTCTAGAAGATTCGTACCTTGTGATCTTCTCTCGCTGGTGCACGTGAATATAATTGCACATACTTCACTACATAGGCAAATTCTAGTGTGCATTGGCTCACTTTTTCTCCTTTTGCTCATAAACAAGTATACATACATGCACACGCATTTGTTAATATAACTGCATTCACTCAATATATAAAATCTTCCTTAAATAAATATATATTAATGCACAACATGATACACATATACTATGTCTGCTTACATCTGTCTTAAACTAAATAAAATTTGGTGAACAAAATAAACGTTTAACATATAAGTTAGCGCATCTGTTTGCTATCACAATCATGTTTTCCATCAGAGGTTATTCCCCTTAGTCCAATGTGGTCTTACGCAAACCGTGAAATAAAAAAAAATAATTTTGGCTCCATGCTTTTCTCGTGACAATGATCATATTCAAATGTCTGATAGTATTTCAAAAGCATGATTGGCATGTTTATATACCTCTAGTTAAACATCATCTGAGATCTGCAGTTGTCAGTAGTTGGAAGATTTAAAAAAAAAAAAATTAATAACTACCCTATTTAACAACTTAATCACCATGAGTTGAACATTTTTCATATACTATGGTTTTAGACAGTAAACTGAAAACATTTTATGACAACACACTACAGTTCTGAAACAACAGTTTATATCTGAAAGATACTAACTCGCATTGGGGAAGGGGAGGGGTTTGAGCATAAGCCACCTTTAATGCATTGTCAGAAGTTAACAACCATTGAAAGGATGTATTTAGTTTAATAACCACTTCATTTAACAATTTAATCACCATGAACAGAACTTTTTCACACATAATAATTTAAAACCATTATATTCATATATTTGACTGGCACTCCCACTGTGGACAAATATTTTCATATTTACTGGGCACTTTGCTTCCTATAGTCAACAGCTCGCTCTCTCTTTATATATATATTCAAATCAGGGAATGAGAGGAGTATGAGTATATATTTTATTACCTTATGTTAAATCATGTTTTCATTGATAAAAAGTACAAATAAGTTTCTTAACTTATACTCAAGTAAATACAGCAGCCTCTTCACAACATTTTATGATTTAATTCAGCCAATCCTACAATATGAATGCTTCTCATGATGAATTCATCACTTACCTCTATTGTCATCAAGATATTCAAATACCTACCCTCGACAAATATCAACACAAAAGATGTCCTCAACTACCCAAATGACTACAAAGTGAAAGTTTATCAGTTATCAACACAATATACAATGCAAAACATCAATTACTATAGCAATAAGTATCAACACATTATCTTTGTCATATCAAAGATAAACTCTATCTTATATTACTTACCTGTCATCATCACATGCATATCTCATATCACTTATCTTTGCAATTATCAAACATCATGCCTATCTTACATCCTTTCTATATCATCATCAAACCTTATTTCTATTTACCTCATATCACTTACTTGTGTCATCATCAAACATTATTTCTATTTAGTGCCTCATATCACTTAACTGTGTCATCATTAAACATTATTTCAATTTGGTACTTCATATCATTTACCTGTGTCATCATCAAACATTACTTCTATTTAGTACTTCATATCACTTACCTGTGTCATCATCAAACATTATTTCTATTTAGTACCTCATATCACTTACCTGTCATCATCAAACATTACTTCTATTTAGTACTTCATATCACTTACCTGTGTAATCATCAAACATTATTTCTATTTAGTACTTCATATCACATACCTGTGTCATCATCAAACATTACTTCTATTTAGTACTTCATATCACTTACCTGTGTCATCATCAAACATTATTTCTATTTAGTACCTCATATCACTTACCTGTGTCATCATCAAACATCATGCCTATCTCATAGACAAACTTGCCGATGATGTCTGAGGGATTGATTTGCAACCACTTTCTCTGTTGGTAGTTCAGATCAGCATAGTTGTTTTGTATTTCTTGAACAGCCTATAATATAATATACAAATATATGTTGGTAGTTCAGATCAGCATAGTTGTTTTGTATTTCTTGAACAGCCTATAATATAATAATTAATATACAAATATATGTTGTAGCTCAGAACAACATAGTTGTTTTGTATTTCTTGAATACCTATAATATAATATACACATATTTGTTGGTAGTTGAGGTCAGCATAGCTATTTTGTATTTCTTGAATAGCCTATAAAAAAAAGTATAATATACAAATATCTGTTGGTAACTCAGATCAGCATAGTTGTTTTGTATTTCTTGAATAGCCTATATTAGATAAGTCTATTGGTAGCTCAGATCAATATGGTCATTCTGATTTTTTCAATAGCCTATATACTGAATCAATCAACAAATGTGTTTGTAAAATACAAATTATAAAATATGTCCAGACAGTCAATGTTTATAGCTCATATAATTCCTTTTCAAAGCTCCAAATAAAAATTAACAAATAAATTTATTAATTATCAAAATGTGTCTATATGCACAGTAGAGATCATATTCAAAACGTTTAATCATTGAAATATGAACAAATTACAGAATGTTTTTCATGATGGCTATAACACCAAGTGTAACAAATACAAAATGAATTATAGAATGTTTTTAATGATGGCTATAAGTATAACACCAAGTGTAACAAATACAATATGAATTATAGAATGTTTTTAATGATGGCTATAACACCAAGTGTAACAAATACAATATGAATTATAGAATGTTTTTAAAGATGGCTATAACACCAAGTGTAACAATACAATATGAATTATAGAATGTTTTTCATGAAGGCATTATACATCAAGTGTAACAAATACAATATGAATTATAGAATGTTTTTAATGATGGCTATAACACCAAGTGTAACAATACAATATGAATTATAGAATGTTTTTCATGAAGGCATTATACATCAAGTGTAACAAATACAATATGAATTATAGAATGTTTTTAATGATGGCTATAACGCCAACTGTAGCAACTTTGCTACTAGAAAAACTGAAAATGACAATGTTCCATTAATGATTAAATAAAAGTTGGAAAAAATAAAAATGGCAATGCTTATGTTCTATTCCATTAAATAAAAGTTGGAAAAGCTGAAAGCAACAATACATTTGTCCTATTCCATTAATACAAGTTGTATAACAGTAAACTATGAGTAAGAGTCACTATTTATCTGATCAGAAAATAGAATGGACTATAGCTTGATCCTCATTTATGTCTTGAAAATAAAATTCAGTAAATAAAACTAAACAATGCCTGAAAGCCAACTTTTAAAATCAAAATAATCTACAAAAGTTTCAAAAAGTTTTTCATCATTATTAATCTACCAATGGTCAAAGGGTTTCTTGTGCTACTATTTCACTAGTTTTTCATTAACACATCATTCATTTTTAAAGTAAATGACCATTTTTCCAGGGCAAATTAGTCTGAATCTGTACATTTCATGACTAAACTACTAATTTTCAAAGTGCATGTTCTGGAATTTATTTATCAAGGTTTCATTTAGAATTAACATCTCTTGGTACCAATCTACCAGTAGATTACATTACCTATTTAACAATGTTACATTGCATTTCTTTATGATTAACTTGTCACTATCTCAATGCATGTCTTTTGTTATTAACCTGCCAATTTTCCATTGCATTGTTTTAAATTACTACTACTACTAAATACTACCCTCCCAGTGTTTCACTGTATTTCTCTTTTGTTACTAATCTATCAATATTGCATAGAACATCTTTCATTACTAATTACCACATTTTTACATCTTGTAACTAATCTATCAATATTGCATAGAACATCTTTCATTACTAATTACCACATTTTTACATCTTGTAACTAATCTATCAATATTGCATAGAACATCTTTCATTACTAATTACCACATTTTTACATCTTGTAACTAATCTATCAATATTGCATAGAACATCTTTCATTACTAATTACCACATTTTTACATCTTGTAACTAATCTATCAATATTGCATAGAACATCTTTCATTACTAATTACCACATTTTTACATCTTGTAACTAATCTATCAATATTGCATAGAACATCTTTCATTACTAATTACCACATTTTTACATCTTGTAACTAATCTATCAATATTGCATAGAACATCTTTCATTACTAATTACCACATTTTTACATCTTGTAACTAATCTATCAATATTGCATAGAACATCTTTCATTACTAATTACCACATTTTTACATCTTGTAACTAATCTATCAATATTGCATAGAACATCTTTCATTACTAATTACCACATTTTTACATCTTGTAACTAATCTATCAATATTGCATAGAACATCTTTCATTACTAATTACCACATTTTTACATCTTGTAACTAATCTATCAATATTGCATAGAACATCTTTCATTACTAATTACCACATTTTTACATCTTGTAACTAATCTACTAAGTCAAAATATAATCTTTTGATAATCAGCGAGTAATTTTTCATATTCACTTTAGAATCCTCTTTACGTAAATGAAACAAAAGTAATACAAATTTTGCAATTATTTGATTCGTTGTAATTTTTTGAAACTCAAAAGATATTATAAATTTATGTTTCTATCTGGAGCATTCTACATGGAATAAAATAAATTTCAAAATAGCTAAAACAAACTTCTGTGCTAATCAACTGTCAATCAATAGGAAACTGGTATCACTACAACCCAAAACTTTTGATGATTTTTTAAAAATTTGTTGGCTATGAGTATGATAATTGACATTTCACAATAATGATGTATATATAAAATGACAGTTACAAATCAATCATAGTACCTGCTGGGGTGCTAGTGGTGTAATTTGCACAGAAAATACATTTAAATTGTATTAACCTTTTCAACACTAGACAGATTAACTATATGACAATCAGAAAAAGTAAATATTAGAGAAATACATTTAAATAAATTTAAATTAAATTCAAACCTTTTCAACACTAGACAGATTAACCATATGATAATCAGAAAACGTCAAGAGAGAGAAATAAGATATTTTCCTAAAGTGAGGCTACAGATCCATGAACAATCATATGTTCATAATAATAATATGTTGAGCACAAATTATTTTAAGCATAACATTAACAACAAAGGAAAAAGGTGTTAGTCATTTAGTAGTAATAGAAATCTACCTATAACATCAATCATTTATGATAATTTTTTCAAAAAGTTATGCTCTTAATATTTATTTGCACAAGATAATGAACTAAAATGTGAGAAAATTTCTTTTTTGCTGTCTATAAATTATTTTGTTAAATCTTTTCTACTTTCTCACATACTGATACTGTAAGAATGTAGAACTTCCTTATTTCAAAAAATATTTTCTGATTCAATAACAGTAATTTTGTGAAGGTAATTTAATACTTTCTTTATATTATTTTATCTAGACTTAGCAGACCAATTGTATTATTATCTATGCATGCAGTACACTGTACAGCCTTATCATTGTGTAACTCTCTGTTGTTAAGTTGATATTCAATTGCTAGTTCCTCTTTACTAATTAGTAAATCAAGTCTTTTACTCTAAGACTGTCTATGTATAAGTACTGCATTTCATGATATTGTTTTCTTTTAGCTGACACCGTAGATGTTAATTTGTGGTAGATAATTTTACTCAGTCACAAATATTGAATCAAACTATTTCAATAAACATATAATGATTCACTCAAACTATTTCACTCAACAACAATCAAAAATTACAAACTTACAATAATACAGAATATTAAGCAATGAATTCATCCAGCCGTGGAGTTAACTGTTTCTTTCAACAATATTTAACTCTAGTGAGGTGAGGTGTTCCCTGTTTAAAAGTAAATAACAATTGAAAAAAAACAAAAAATCCCACAGTCAACACAGGAAAATTAAATAACAGTTAACATACAAAACAGCAAATAATGTTCATTAAGTTTAATTACACAACACAGTCAACAGAAGACTTCCTATTTGCATTCAAAAGTGTTTCTTCCAATTGTTTACCCCTAGTGCGTATAAAGAAATTACAAAAGTGGGTTTTTTGTTAAACTCTAGTTTAAAGAAACTAAAACTGTGGATTTGCCTATATAAGCATATATACCAAGTAAACACAGAAACCTTTAAAAGTGTTTCTGCATAACATCCCCAGTACCTCAGTAATGGATAATATATAAAGAAACTGTGAGGAAAATTAATTAAAAGTGTTGAGGCATTTCTGCTGCTTTTTATTGTTTCTTAATTTTATTTTTTATAACGCTATTATATATCTTAAGTTCTATAATGTTCCATAACATTAAGAATAGGAGAATTTGTGATACATTTAGCAAACTAAAATTCTGAAAAGTAATCAAACGAATGTTACCATGATCAAAGGTTGTGTGTTTGCAAAATGAATAATCTATAAACACTAAACTGTATGCATATATAATATTAAATTTTTTTTAAAATCTCTTAGTCAATATACATAAAGTGATATCTCAATGCTTATTTCTAATAAAAACTGAAACTGAATAATCAATTTCACTCTTGCAATTTTAGCGTTGTGCTACTAACATTTTTCAATGTTACTTTAGTTTTACAGGTTTCATTCAGACTTTAAGCAACAATATTCACACATTTTCACTCATCCTTTCAAAATATCTCATGAATGAAAGATAGGTAAATCTAGTGGTTACCAGTCAATATAAAAATGTTTTAAACTTCACCAATTTTTGATCAGCTTATTCCAATCAAGAAAAGATATTTCTCTACTTTTCCAGTAAACTCAATTTGTAATTCAGAGTAGAAATTATACACTAGTAAACTCAAGTAATTCAGGGTAGAAATTATACACTAGTAAACTCAAGTAATTCTGGGTAGAAATTATACAATGGTAAACTCAAGCTGTATAATTCAGGGTAGACATTATACATTAGTAAACTCAATTTGTAATTCTGGGTAGAAATTATACACTAGTAAACTCAAGTAATTCAGGGTAGAAATTATACAATGGTAAACTCAAGTAATTCTGGGTAGAAATTATACAATGGTAAACTCAAGTAATTCTGGGTAGAAATTATACACTAGTAAACTCAAGTAATTCTGGGTAGAAATTATACAATGGTAAACTCAAGTAATTCTGGGTAGAAATTATACACTAGTATTAGTAGTAAACTCAAGTAATTCTGGGTAGAAATTATACAATGGTAAACTCAAGCTGTATAATTCAGGGTAGACATTATACACTAGTAAACTCAATTTGTAATTCTGGGTAGAAATTATACACTAGTAAACTCAAGTAATTCAGGGTAGACATTATACACTAGTAAACTCAATTTGTAATTCAGGGTAGAAATTATACACTACTATATCCAATTTTCTAAATTCTTAATTCTGAGTAATAATTATAAATGAGTACAGTAAGACTTGACTCATCTATTAAAATATTATATTTTTAATTAAGAGTGCATTATTAAATTGATGTAACAATAAAATTACACTTGAAAATGTCAGTAATTATGAATGGAATGGGCAAAAACAGTTGGAATTTATTTTTTTAAATAAAAGGAAGTTAACACCTGAGCATGACCAAAGAGATGTTATAATTAAATAACATTCTTGAATTAGACTGAGCTTTCAATCAAAGAGGTGTAATACGTTTTCAACATGTCTAGAAGTAGACAGAGTTTTTAACACACTTTATTTATATGCATCTAGTAAAGTAGTAGTTTCTAGTATATGTATAACTGTTTTGTATTTTATGGCATAATTTTATTACAGCACTGCAATATTTTCAATAATCAGCTACTTTATTTTTTTATATACATCTAATAAAGTTGAGAAATAGAATGACTTTTTAACATTTTATCATAAAGATGTTATAATTTATAAACAGATTGAGAAATAGAATGATTTTTATTTTAAATTTTTATCAAAAAGATGTTATAATTTATAAACAAGAAATATTTTTTTTTAACATTTTATCAAAGAGATGTTATAATTTATAAACATCATAACATGTCTAGAAGTGAGTTTTAAACATTTTATATATTTTTGAAAAAGACTAGCAGAAATTATCCAAGTAAATACTAAAATTTTAGTTGTTTATTAACCCATAATGAGTGGGTTCAAAACTAATTATAATTTAGGATAATAATATTTTACATAATAATTTCCTGCTTTAATCCACTTCTAGCAAAGTAGCATAACTGTTCTGTATTTTACAGCATAATTATTACAGCACTGCAATATTTCCAATAATCAGCTACTTTATTTATATACATCAAAAAAATCACAATTTAGTAAATAAATTTACAACTATGAATTATAATAGAGCAATAAAAAAATCAAAAATCAGAAAACCAAAGAGAAATGGCAAGAGCATTTAATGATCTTCAGTGGTAAAGAAACTTCACATTCTGCAGACTTGGACTATAGTATAATTAAGTTATTATTAACTCATTTTAAGTGAACATCTAACTCAAACTAAGATTTTGAAATGAGAGCAAGTTTTACCAATCTTCAAGCCAATCAAAACTGTTTACTTTTCAGACACACCTGTATAAATGATCTACTGAATTAGTATATGTTACTAAATATATATAAAACTGACACATTACTGGGGGAAAAAAGCAAACCAAAAAGACTTAGTTTCACTTTCAGGTTTACCTCCTCAACAACAAGCCCTTTAAGTTCAGCAAAATTTCCCTCTGAGATTAACCCTGACACTCGGACTGCTGCCTGCATAATATAAAGAAATAATTTTTTAATCAACTGTTGTTAATAATTAATTGAAATGAGTTTTAATTTAAACATAAATTAAAAAGTGCTAGTTTATTATTAATTATCAATAACCTGTTCTTAATGTTAAATAATTTCATTGTTTTCACAAATGAGGTAAAGAGAATAACTTGTATATGTATGTTTATGTTTGTGTAAGCATATGTGAATATCATAATGTGACTAAAGTTTTCATATTGATTACACAGTATCAACTTGTACTGGCTATCTTCCTCCAGTTTTTTTCCATATACAATTCATTAAAACAAAAAAAACAAAAAAAAACTGTCTTGGATGGAAAAATGCTCATAGCCTGGTTTCTCTTGAAAACATCATTTTCAGTTTCAGTATCCATTTCAAGACAAACTTTCATGTCTATGAACTAACTTATCCATTTCAAGACTGACTTTCATGTCTGCATGAAATGTGTTATCCATTTCAAGACTAACTTCCTGGTCTGTATGAACTGAATTATCTATTTCAAGAATGTTATGTCTGTATGAATTAGATATTTATTTCAAGCCATAGTTTGGAGAAAAAAGTGCAATGTTATTGTTAGAAGTACAAGCAATGTCCATGTGTTGTGTCAATTAAAACATCAATGCTTCTGACAAAGTAGTAGCAAGCATGCTCCTGGTACATGATGATGAAATATTTAACAATGAGGCAACAGATACTCTACTGCTTCAAGACAATGAGCTAACTTATACTCTAGTGCATCAAGACAATGAAACTTGTACTCTAGTGTATGAAGACAATGAGCTTACTCTAGTGCATCAAGACAAGGAAACTTGTACTCTACTGCATTAAAATACAATGAACTAACTTATACTTTACTGCACCAAGACAATGAAACTTGTACTTTACTGCACCAAGACAATGAAACTTGTACTCTACTGTACTATGACAATGAGCTAACTTGTACTCTATTGCATCAAGACAATTAAACTTGTACTCTACTGCATTAAAATACAATGAGCTAACTTATACTCTACTGCATCAAGACAATTAAACTTGTACTCTACTGTACTAAAACAATGAAATAGTTTGCACTCTGTTGTATAAGACAATGAAATAGTTTGTACTCTTGTTGTATCAAGACAATTACCTAACTTATATTCTCCTGCAGTTATTCATTCATCTCTTAATCTATGTTATAAATTCATTTAAAGAAAAAATAGTCATAAGACATAAATTTGTTAATAAATTTTATATTAATTTATATTTAAATGTTCATATTATTAAGTACATATTATTAAGCATAGTCAGGTGTTCACAGTGTACAATTAAGTAAAATCAAAGAAATACTGCAGAACTCAGGTGCACAATTAAGAATAATTATAACACCATTGCACAATTCAAATACCAACAGTGCACAATTATTGAATTAAGTATAATTTCTGTATACCAGTTCAGACACAAGCAGTGTACAATTTTGTTACAGACATTGTGCACTTACAGACGCAGTGCACAATACAAATACAATCACACTAATAGTAATACTGCACAATTCAGGTATACATAATGCACAATACAAATACAATCATACTAATAGTAATACTGTACAATTCTGGTACACGCAGTGCACAATACAAATACAATCACACTAATACTAATAGTAATACTGCACAATTCTGGTATACACAGTGCACAACACTAGTAGAGTCACATTAATACTGCACAATTCTGGTATACACAGTGCACAATAATTATACAGCAGTGCACAATGCAAAGATGTTACACATTAAGATGTTTCTCAAACTGAGAAAGTCCATAGGAATATCAATAAATTCACACACAAAAACAGGGAGATCTAAGTAACTAAGAAAAGCAACAATAACAACCACAAATATGAAAGTAATAAACAAATGGGATGCTAAAATCTAAGATAAAAATTATTGAGCAAATAATGTAGTTTAGTAAGTTTAAGTTTATGAGAATATGCCAATGGGAAACAGCTTTTAAAAGAATCAACTTAGCTATATAGAAAATTACTTAATTTAGCAACAATGAAAAAGATTATAATTATAAATAAATATTTCATCATTATTTGTGTAGGAATAATTGATTATAAAACATATACTTTATTGTAAATAAGAAATGTTTTTTGAAACACACACTTCTTATTCAAATTCTGGTGTTAAATCTATACAGTGAGTTGCATAAACTGGTTTAAAATATATACTTTAGCGCTAAAAAGGAAAAATCAACAGTAAATGTGTGCAATATTGGAGGATTTTGTATATTCAGTTTATTCTGCAATCTATTCCACAAAATTTATTTCAGAAATAAGTACAAAGGTACTATGGTAGAACCATTTACTGTCTCATATTTTATATCAAAGAGTTTGGATAGAAAAAGTAAGATGGAGAAAAATGAAAATTAAAGAATGAAATGACTATATCGAGTACATGAGAATTGTCACAAATTTTGATCAATGATTACTAGTAACTACTTTGAAATATGCAGTGAAAGGTAATAAAAATTATCACCTCTTTATCATGATATATTTAATAATTAATATAAAGTTGAGATTATATCTATAGACAAATATTCAAAGCTTGTTTCTTTTCTCTAAAATGTTCATTATATAGATATTTCTATTTCAGTATGTGTCAATATTTTGCAGACAGTTAAACAATTGAAACTTTAATGATAAATTTTGCGATATTAATATTTAGTAAGATACTATTCCAATAACTTAATTTCATATTAATAAACAGTGAAATGAGATTCATTATTATAAATTTACTGGTCACTTACAATACATTTTAATGGATCAGTGAAAATATTAGCCAAAATGTTTTAGTATTAAAAAGAAAATACTAATATTAGTAATAAAACTAATATTATCTGCTCTGTCTCTCACACAAAAATTTTGCTTTATAGGCTATAGAACTATTAAAAGCAAGTATAATCAAAATCATTTTCTATTTGAATATTGATTATAGTTTAACTTACTGCTGCCTCCTTAGCAGCTTTGCAAAAGTTAATGCCTTTTATTTTAAAATGCTTTTAGTATATTAATTATAAAAGGGATTAATTCATTTTAGATAAAGGCAGATAATATTTAAAGATATTCTTTTTAGGTGAGGTTTAAAATTATTATAAAATTATTTTATTACTTTTATTTGTGCATACATTTTCCGACAAAATATACAAATTATATATAAAAGTGCACCAACTATTTCTTCTTTCGCAAAATAGCAACAACAAATTTAAATTTGGAGACATTTTTTAACACTTCATATTAATTTAAATCAAAAGCACTTAAAAATCTGGGTACAGTTCAAAACTTCAAACTAGAGAGTGGATATGTGGACAGGACAAACTCTAAGTACAATTACTGATGATGCAATTATGCCCAGTAATCACAGTAATCACTCAATGACTCATATACCACCACCACAGCCCCCATAAAAAAAAAATGGAAAAAAGTACTGGAAGTGGAACAAACTTATTTTATAAACTGATTATAGTTTTTAATTTTATTTGATTTAGCAAATAATTGAAACATCTCTCTCTCCTTCAATGACTAAAGAATGAGAGTAACTTGCTACACTAAGTTGTTTGTATTGTAAATTAAGTTTATCTAATATTAACTAATATATTTGGTTAGACTTTAGAGCCACCATGACATCCTATTATATGAAATTTTGACTGTGTACATTTATTTTAATTAAGTTTCCCTTCATAAACATATTTATTCATTATAGATACTAATATAGTCATTTTGCATAGGAGCCTATAGATTTTTTTTTTCCTCTAAAGCCCTATATATTTCGCTTTCTTTTGCATTAACTGCTTGGTACTTTAAGAGTAATGATTACGGTGGTGGGCGTTTTGGAGATTCAGTGCTGTGTTAATTTTTTTAAATTAATATCAGCATAACATAAATATAAAAACTGCTAAAATGAACAAGAAAACAGAATGCTTAGCCTACATAGTATTTTTAGTAGCCTTCAAACTAATTTTTGTTTTAATTCAACTATGTCAGCATATACTATATAGTATATGATATAGTCTGTGAGTGTGAAAGTAAAGACAAACATGAGTCATTAAGATTATTAATGAGTTGACTATAAATATACATTTTATAGTTCAAAACATTTCTTTTAAAGAGTCACCTTAACGCACGAAATGACTACTGTCAACAATTCGCAAGATTCACCTGAGTTGCGCCTTCTAAGAATCCGTCAAGAGTGAATGTAGCATCGTAATAACCTCTAATGAGAAATGCAAAAAACCTATTTCGAAAACTCTTCATAAAATTCGGCATAGATCTTTCAGGAAAGTCCATCAATTTCACTGGAAATCGTTGTCGTTTGCCTCCATCCCCATCCCATCCATTACTGAAATTTCGAACAGTATCAGAACTTTTTAGACAGTTTTTGTTCTTTTGTCTGCTATGTGACTTTGTCAACTGGGAACAGTTGAACATGTTAATTTGGTTTCCTGCGTCTGGAAAAAATAAACGCTTAAGTTCTGGGAAAACTCGTAAGTTCGAAATCATTCTGTTCATTCTACATGTCAAATAAGATTTGACAGCACACGATATTAACGTGCGTTGTAAAAATATATTTCCTCGTGTCATTTCGGCAAACTTTTGTTTCCCGGAAGCTGCGGAAACTTTCAAATCTTTCCAGGCAAGAGTTTTGTATAGGTTATACCCCTTGGATTCGCTGAAATGAACATTAAATAGAGCTCGATGCTGTAAAATAACGAAAACTATATTACTGAATTTAAAATAATTTATTGGTATCAGTACATGTATGTATGATACTTTACCACGACTCATACTACATATTAGTATGGAGACAACACACCCTAATCCCGTTAAGCTTAATGTTTATCATAATGTCAAAAAAGAAATATTTCTCGGAGAAATATATCCCAGGGTAAAAAAAAAAAATGTTTGCTTAATAGTAGGCGCTATTTAAATATGCATGTACAGTTATATTTTAACTAATCGTTAACTGTAGCGCTTTCATATATGAAACTTTTGTAATGCAATAGTTTATTATTTTTACTGGTGTTAACTTTGTATTTACAATTACATATACAGTAACTAAATTGTAACTTTGTATTTACATATAGTGAGTGATACACAGTAACTAAATTGTAAATTTATATTTACATATACAGTACATGTAACTAAATTGTAACTTTGTATTTACATATACAGTATACAGTGGTTAATTGTAACTTTGTATTTACATATACAGTATACAGTAACTAAATTGTAACTTTGTATTCCATAATTTTTTTAATTAAAAAAATATAAAATTTGAAGCAGTAGTGATTAAATTATAAATTGCTTTTTCTTTACTAGCGACAGCCAGCAATTTTGAGAGATGTTGACATTGGCCTTTGTCGAGACAAATGGACTGTTGATTACCTTGCTGAGTATGGTGGCGATATACCAGTCAAAGTGCATGTATCTACAAACAAACAGATGGATTTCATAAACAAAAACTTTGTTTATAGGTAGACATTTTAGAAACAAGCCCATTCTCCTATAATGTTCTGTTTGTGTTGTGGGTTGTTGTTTATTTTTTTTATTTGGACATTGCATTAAATTAGAGGATAATATACTTATATAGCAAATTGATTAATTAGCTTAGGATATTTAGACCTAAATAAAGCTTAAACTCACACAATTTGAATGACTGTTCAAGTGTAATAATACTAATATGGGTTCTCTAATTCTGTTTACTGTTCTAGAATTGATAAAATCTACATTAATTCTTATAACTTAAACTAATGTTCTTCCATTTAAAGAAGTTGTTCATGCTACCATATAATATGTTGTATGCAACATGTTTCTTTTAACTAAGTGAAGATGTGTGTGTGTATATATATATCTTCCATGGTACTATTACAGTTAGGTTCAAACATGTTATTTGTTTCTATCAATTTAATAAGTAATCATGCAAGTCAATTACATCACATAAATAAAAAGACAATCAACTAAAAATATTTTAATTTTGACCATGCACAGTGGTTTCTCTTGAGTATGTATGTATAATTCTAAGCTATTCCTTGTCAGTGGCTTTTTGAGTCCACTACTAAACAGAATAAATAAATCTACTACCACACAGAATAAATAAATCTACTACCACACAGAATAAATAAGGAAGCAAGAAGTAGACTGAAAGTGGGGTCAGGAAATTGTAGTCTGGAAGTAAGAATACTATAGCCTTATGTTCCAACTATAACAGTACTAATTTCCTTCTTTGATAAAATCTATTTCATCAGCTGTCTTTCTATAATATTATTTCATCATTCTCTGTGGTTCATTGTAAATTAAATCTTAATTCAGAATCTGTTGGCTGAGCTGCTAACACATTTATGCTATAAAAAATGTTACATTGTATCTGGTGTACATTCAAGTTTAACATTTGTGTTATTTTTGCAAGGTCAGTGCATATCTATACACTGCACGCATGCACACACACACACACACACACGCACACACAAACATACACACACACACGCATCCAATTCTTAACTTTTATTTCTAAATATTATTTATCAGATTCATAAAATTACCAGTGCTATTCTTCAGTGGTTGACCTTTCTCATATACCTTAACCAAAATTTAAATGGATTTCAACAAGATTTCTAAGTTTGTTCATAGATCTGAGTTTTTCATACTGTGATTACATTGCAACTTTTCTGTGCATTCCAGATGAGGATTCCACTTGTCTGTGCTTCTAGTTAAATGTACCAATGCAGAATGAATTCACAACTCATATCGTCCCTAAGATCATTTCCATTCACACTAAATCTCTATGACAGGTCCTTGTTTCACTTTGATTAGTCAGTATTGGTTCTTATTGGTTGATTTGCAAATCCCACCTTCTGTGTTAATCAGTCCTGTCCAATTCTTTAAGTCCTCAAGTCACACCACAACCCTGGCTGGCCTATTCCCTCTTTTTGTAGCACATGCTTAATCCTAGACTGTAGTTCAGTCATCCTCTTCTGTTGTAGCAACTAATCCTCAAAGAGCTTATTCAGTAAACTTGCTTGTTGTTCATTCACTTAGGTCACCCAAGTAAATCCCCAACTTTTATTGACATAATATTCTACGTGTGCTATATACAACTTGTACCACATATGCTCTCACATTTGAACATTACTGAGGTAAAAAGTCAAAAAATTAAATTACATGTACATACATGAAATTACATAAAGATTTATAATAATTAATATTACAGATTGAAAATATTCTTTATTAAACATGTCTCTCTCTCTTTCTCTCTCTCTATAAATGGATGGATAATTTTCAGTGCTAATTTGTCTTTGTTGATTCATACTTTTATTTACTTTTGTAAAAAGGAAGCAGTGTTTTGTTTATATATTTATATATATATATACAGAAAAGAAAGTGCTAATGTACCATTGAGAATACCTTGATTTTTATTCAAATAAACATGGTCACTAGAAATGTATTTTAGATTTATGGTTACACACCACTCCACTATCTGCTTATTTTTTAATTTTAAAAATGCCAGTTATATATTACTTCATCTTCATCTGCTCATTTTTGTTTGTCTTAATGTTCAGTTTTCCAGTTATTTTTATTTGAAACTGCTGTCTGATTTTGCATTAAGTTTGCTCATTGAGAATGAGAAACAATATAATTACAAGCCCTTGATGTTCAGTCTGTTGCCAAAATGTTGACACATTTCAGTAAAATTATTTCCAAAACCAGGGCAGTCATAAATATAAAAAAATGCAAATGGACATCCTTCATTAGAAGAGATTTTGTGGTGAGCTTATTGAAAATACTTGTTAGGTTGTGAGCAGAAACTTTGTTTACAAGGATGAGATTTTTTAGTGAATTACTGTTTTATATTGCCTTCATTAATTATAAATAAACTCTGGACCAGGTCATGTGAATTAAGATAAAGACAGTATGTCATCATATTGTAGTTTAACTCTTAATAATTGAATTTAACTAGTGGCTTTGTTATAACAAGAGCAAGATTGGTATTTTGAAATTTGTTTGTTTTTTACTCATCCAAGCTTGTTTTGCCAGATCACATTAGCAGACCACAGAGAATGGAAGTGGTTCTCTGTCATCTGTGTAAAGAACAGTCTGATTCACTTATACCAAACATCACAATTTTATTAAAAGAATATTATTTTTTAAAATCTCAAATTTGTTTGAATTGAATGAGAAATGTTTGGTAGTTTTTAAAATGAATGAGAAATATTTAGTTTCTCCTGGATTATTAGCTTCATTAAGATTTCATTTATTTTAATCTGTATTGACCAGATCACTTCCATTTTCAACTTTTGTCATGCGTGCTGCTGAACAAGAACATGCTGAGTTTTTTCTTACTAAAGTAAGTATTCCACCATGTCTTAGCTATAGTTACTATTTACCATGTCTTACTAAAGTAAGTATTCCACCATGTCTTAGCTATAGTTACAATTTACCATGTCTTATTAAAGTAAGTATTTCACCACCTGTTTACTAAAAAGTATTTCAGCCTGTCTTAGCTATATCACCATATGTATTATACTAAAGTAACTGTTTCACCATGTCTTACTAAAGTATTTCACTATATATCTTAATAAAGTATTTAATCTTATATCTTACTGAAGTACTTCATGTTGTATACTTTTGGGGGTTTACTTGTGTATGCGATTAGTTCAAATGCCTATCAGCCTAGTGTGCTAATCCACCTGCAACAGCTGATGCAAGATAGTATGACTTATGGGTTTATGGGATGATGGCCTGATATATTTAGATCAGATTTCAGCTTGTCAGCTCCCAATAGATAAACTGCAATATAAAAATATAAACAGATACTGATGATGTTGATTTATTGACACTTACATTTAACAAGCTACATTAACAAAGATGCTTAAGAATGGAGAACAATTAAAAATAAATTTATTTATAAGAATTTTAAAAAGAGATTATAAAACAGGATTTAGTCATATCAAAGTAGTCTTTCTTCAGTGATTGACTTTATACTTTTACTTTTACACTTTTCAATGTTTGGTATAATCTATTTTATTTCCAATCTTGGGTATAATCTATTTTATTTCCAATCTTGGGTATAATCTATTTCATTTCCAATCTTTGGTATAGTCTATTTTATTTCCAATCTTTGGTATAATCTATTTTATTTCCAATCTTTGGTATAATCTATTTTATTTCCAATCTTTGGTATAATCTATTTTATTTCCAATCTTTGGTATAATCTATTTTATTTCCAATCTTTGGTATAATCTATTTTATTTCCAATCTTTGGTATAATCTATTTTATTTCCAATCTTTGATATAGTCTATTTTATTTCCAATCTTTGGTATAATCTATTTTATTTCCAATCTTTGATATAGTCTGTTTTATTTCCAATCTTTGGTATAATCTATTTATTTCCATTCTTTGAACTAAAATGTTTGTAGACAGTGTTTTTTGAAAGACAGGCTGCACTTCTTGTATAATCAGTGACTTAGGTGTCACTGCATTGTACTTAATTATGTCTTTGACACACATGCTCACACAAAGCACCTCACAATGTCATTTCTTGTATAATCAGTGACTTAGGTGTCACTGCAATGTACTGAATCATGTCTTTGACACACACTCACACAAAGCACATCACAATGTCATTTCCTTTCAGTGAACCACTTCTGCAGGATCCCACAGAGGCTGCACCATTGTACACTGAGACCCTAAAATACATAATTGTGACTGGTCCTATGTTTTATTCTCCAGACTGCTTTGATTTGTCTTAATTATGTTTACTGATCTCTGAATAAAATTTGTCATTAATATACTACACAATTCAATATATAGAATACAATTTAAATCCTACTTTCATTCATTCATGTACCTTCCTAAAGGGTTCCTAGATCATGGCAATTTTCCTTCTATATAAGTTAGTGTATTGATTCACTGCTGTTAGAGGTTTATATTCATTTGATCCACCCTACTTCTCATATCAGATTTAGGAATTATTTGCCCACTCAGCTTGACAATCTGAGACACAGAAGCACAATGTCAAGTTAATTAGATTCTCACATTATGTCCCTTTTCCCTGTATACATGTATCTCCTCTTGTCTATAAACCCATGCAAAGAAATGCAACCTCCATCCTACTCAACTTTTCCCCCCTTTCTCTGAAAGTCTGCATTTCTGAATATGGACATGTTCACAGTGCATAGTTATCAGTTAAACATTCAAATCATTAACTTAAGATTTAGAATTCCACAATAAAGAAATCTGTGTTTCATGATACGCCACATATCTTACTAAATCTTGTATCTTACTTAAGTATTACACCACATATCTTATTAAATCTTATATCTTACTTAAGTATTTCACCACATCTTACTAAATCTTGTATCTTACTTAAGTATTACACCACATATCTTATTAAATCTTGTATCTTACGTAAGTATTACACCACATCTTATTAAATCTTATATCTTACTTAAGTATTACACCATATATCTTACTAAATCTTGTATCTTACTTAAGTATTTCAACACATTAGACCTTTTTCTACCTTAAACTGTTTTAAATCATTAGCAGTTTTTCTGAAGATATTTCCTTTAAGATTCTACTGCTTGTGATAGAGAAATTGACATTAGTATATTTTTTGTTTACAGTGTTTATGTTATTGTTTTTGTTTACAGTGTTTGTGTTATTGTTTTTGTTTACAGTGTTTGTTATTGTTTTTGTTTACAGTGTTTATGTTATTGTTTTTGTTTACAGTGTTTGTTATTGTTTTTGTTGTGTATATTCAAAGCTAATTCCTTTAGTACTAGCAGTGGTCATGTAGTTTTATATTGCTGAAGTTTGATAACACTTTTCAACTGTCACCTTGGTAATCTGTTATTCACTCACCACTTTTCAATCAGATCATTTTAATATAGTTTATATTATTAATTTTATAATATATTTTTTAAATTATTATTTGTTCATAGTCTTTTTTACACAGGAGGAAGTGTATTACCTGAGAGCTCTTGGAGAGGACCCACGTAAAGATGTAGCTGATATCAGGCAGCAGTTTCCTCAGCTGTCCAAAGACATTGTCATCCCTGACTTTTTCAGTCCAGACAGATTTTATTCTAGCATATTTCGAATTGCATCAAAAGGGTTACAGCTGTGGACACATTATGATGTCAGTTGTATACATTTTCTAATTATCTTTCCACAGATTTACTAAAAAAGATTATGTTAAATTATAATTCCTGATCAGTCATATTCTTACAACAGATAATTCCTTATTGCATTAGATTAAATCAGGTTAAGTATTCTAAATCATTCAGTAAAATATTTTCTTATAGCATTGTGTTAAATCATTTTAAAGTCAGTCTAGATCTTATAACAGGTATTTCCTTATAGCATTTTGTTAAACCATTTCTAAGTCAGTCTAGGTCTTATGTTTCCTTATAGCATTTTGTTAAACCATTTCTAAGTCAGTCTAGGTCTTATGTTTCCTTATAGCATTTTGTTAAACCATTTCTAAGTCAGTCTAGATCTTATGACAGGTATTTCCTTTTTAGCATTTTGTTAAACCATTTCTAAGTCAGTCTAGATCTTATGACAGGTATTTCCTTACTAGAGTATCTGCCACTTGTCATACGACAGGTGGAAAATTAAAATGAATGCATTGCTAGGAACATAAATGAATTTCTTATTTGGAAGCCTTAATTATAAGTCATATTTCGAGTGAAAATTCGAGCATCATTTAGTAAATGACCTTGACTATCAGTTTCTGAGTACTTTGAACATGACAATGCAACATAAAGCTGCCATGTGCAAGAAGAATTTCTTTTTGACAAGTCATTGCCACTGAGATTGACGTCCAGTGAAATATTCATGTTTTAAATGACTTTTTTTCACAACTTTTGGACTGCAGCGGATGAATTGCATCAGTGTTTGCACTGACAGTACTGCCATAATAACTGGCTGCAGCACTCGCATAAAACAAGTGTCACCCGAGACTGTAGGCACCCATTGCATGATCCATCGCGAGGCACTGGCTTCAAAGCAGTTGAATGAAACCGTGGGTACTGTACTTGAAGATTGTGTACGGATTGTAAACTTCATTAAAACTGGAAAAATGAACAGTTGATTATTTGCTCAACTTTGTATTGAGTCAGTTGCAGAACACAAGCATCTCCAATTGAACTCAGCTGTGCGTTGGCTGTCCAGAGGAAAAGTCCTTGCAAGGGTGTTTGAGTTTCATTTAGATTTGTTGTAGTTTTCGACCGAACACAATCTTGTCCTGGCAGGTAAAGTCGCTGATACTGAGTGGCTTGCCATGCTGGCATACCTTGCTGACATTTTTAGCCTTTTGGACAGTTTGAACATATCACTGCAGAGTAAAGATGCCAGTATACTCAAGACATACCATGAAGTTGCAGCCTTTAAGAAGAAACTATGACTTTGGTACATGCAAGTCAAGAACAATTCACAAAACATGTTTCTACTTGTTTTGTGAATTTACAGAGAGCAATGGTGAGATGCTGGAAGGGGTCACTGGTGTAATAAAAGAGCATCTGACAGCTTTTGCTGAATATTTTGACAAATACTTCACACCTGAAGACATTGAAGCTTACTACTGGATATGTAATCCTTTTCAGTGTGCATTCTCTGAATTAATCGGACATGCACAAGAAGAATTAGCAAAACTGTCTAGCGATCACACATTACAAATCATATTTAACAACCCCGCTGTGGATATCTCTTCCTCTTGGTGCAATGTTTTGCTGGCGTTACATTCCAGCAGCTGTTTAGAGACCCTGTCTCAGCATGAGGATTTAATGATTGTTAATTCTTAACGTTACACATATGCTGATGACAAAATGGTTGCCAAACTCACCCTTCAGTCTCCTTAATTCTCTTGGTTTAGATTTTAATTACAGTGACAGATAAATCTGATGAGAAATGTTGCAATTCCATCTTTGCAGACATGCTTGAGATATACATAAAATTCAAAGCAGGTTAAATACATTTTAGGTGCATTTTAATTGTCTTATATGAAATCTTTTTTTCTGTGTTTTAAAGATTTATTTTTAAAAATTCATTTAATTTATGGAATTTTTGAACATTCTAAAATTTTTGTAGACAGTATTATAAAGCTAAGATTTGTAAAATTGCATTTGTGCATAAAGAAACTGTTATAAGTCTCGAAAATTAAGATCAGGTAAGTTTATTTCATTTTATTTTCTTAAATTGAAAGGCAGTTTACAATTACTACAGTGTTCACAATTTCTTACATGTCACCCTCCCCTCAAAAAAAAATAAAGTATAAAAATAAAAAATACAATCCAAATTTTGTAATTACTATTTTTAGTTCTTTCTTTTGTTTGAAAATAATGTTGTTAATCCAGGTACTTAGAACAAATGCTACCAAACTTTTGGAATTTATGCATAGGAATTGGACTTATAAAATATCTCATGATGCAAGGTAAATCTAGTTCTTCCCAAATACAATGAAAATTATACCTTTGAGTCTCTGTCAGCAAGAAATACATCTTTCATATCTCTGAATATGGTTTGTTGAGTTAAAATGTCAGCAAGAAATACATTTTTCATAACTCTGAATATGGTTTGTTGAGTTAAAATGTCAGCAAGAAATATATCTTTCATATCTCTGAATATGGTTTGTTGAGTTAAAATGTCAGCAAGAAATACATCTTTCATATCTCTGAATATGGTTTGTTGAGTTAAAATGTGCTTAACCACTGTATGTTCATAACATTATCATAAAAAATTTTGATAACATTAACTCCCATCATATAGATAATTCTGTTTATTTAGAAGATGGTCACACAAACCCTCTGTAGATTGAGTTGAATTTATATTGAATATATATATCTCAGGCAATGGAGGGGATAAAATTATTCTTTTTCTATTATATTTGCTAGATTACAGCATGCAATTGTAACTTAAAATTGCACTTTTTCGATGCTCATGTTGTTAGTGTGTGTATTCAGATCATGGACAACCTGTTAATTCAGGTCACAGGTCGCAAGCGTGTGGTTCTCTTCAGTCCTCGAGAGGCCTGTAATCTATATCTTGAAGGTATATCTCCATACAGTAGATATTGAGCATTGATGTTTGAAACTTATCTTTTCTTTATAAATTTACCAAATTTATTTCCATTACACTCTATGCTAAACTCTATACTGTTAATTGTTCCTTTAGCATTAGCACTTATTTTTTACTTAACAATTGACTTTTGCTTTACCACCACTAAACTGTGTACATACTGAGTAATTCATAGCACCATATATGATGATGCAAGGTAAATCCAGTTCTTGCCAAATACAATGAATACTGTGTACATACTGAGTAATTCATAGCACCACTATAATGTGTACATACTGAGTAATTCATAACAGCACTATACTCTATGTTTTACTGTTGAGTAGCACCACTATACTGTACATTTTACTGGTAGGTATTGCATTAGAACAACTTAACTGTACAGTATTATGCACTAAAGTGTTGGTGTTTAGATTACCACCACCGTACATTGTGTTGTTCATTGTTGCATAACACCAATAAACTGTACAGTATTATGCACTAAAGTATTGGTGTTTAGATTAACACTTCCATACATTATGTTGTTCATTGTGTAACACCACTCAACTGTACAGTATTATGCACTAAAGTGCAAAATTTATTCCCTTGCGTTATTTCAGGTGATAAATCTTCTGTCCTTGATATTGACAATCCAGACGTAAATATTTATCCTGACTTCTGTAAGGCAAATAGAGTAGAGGGGCACCTAGAGGCAGGAGATGTTCTCTTCATACCAGGTAATATTTCTTGTTTATTGCTCTTTTCATACCAGGTAAAATTTACAGTAAATGCCTTGTTTACTAGATAAGCCTCTGGCTTTGTTGCATAAATAGCTGTTTTCAGAATATGCTGCTTCAAGTAAAATTATTTTATAGTACTTTAGTTTTTAAAAAACATATTACAGGATGTAAAAAAACTCTGTGTTGTTTTTTCATTTTTTTTTATCTAAGTGTTATGGAAATCTAAAGTTTTAATATGTGTGATGTCTGGTGGAATGGGTGGTCATGATAAATGGTAGTTAGTGTGAATGCACCCCTCCCCTCCCTGCATTAATGAAAATTATAGGCACAGTCCATATTCCAGGTCTGGGTCACTAGAATGATGCCATAGATAGATAGTAGCATTACAGCTTTAAAAAAAAGAAAATATAAATAAAATAAGCTATTCTATGGTTCTAGTGGCAAAGTATTTATTAATGAATGAACATTAGCTATGAGTGTGATTATGATTAGAAGTATAATTTTCACACTTTAATGTTAATTTCTATTAATCATTAGACAAGAGTTGTGGATTTCTGGCTTGTGACTTGTGAATAATGTTAGTAATAAAAGGTCATTGATATCAGTGATAGCATCAAAGTTGTGACTTGTATATGTTGTTCACTGGAGATCAAGGCCTCCTTTCAGTCCGTGTTTTGAGATGGGCTGAATGTGGATGCAGCATACTCTTGGTACTGGTGCAGGCTGCAAGGATCATGTCCTTGGTACATATGCTGGGGTGCAACTGTAGTGGTTGTCGTAGCTCCACATGCTACCTTTCTGAAGAAAAGCAACTGCTGGAACAAAAGAGTTTAATGTTATCTTGAGTTGCTAAGAATTAAATAATAATAATAATGTTTTAAATATAATTTATAATTCCTGCATTATATTAGTGAAGTAGATTTCCTCACCTTAATACAGCAGATATATTCTCTTAGGACTTCCTTGGCAAATTTATCATTCAACCAAGGAAGCCATTCCCATCTGTTCTTGGAACAATAAAAAATATCTGCCAGGTTAGGTGCGAGTCCTCTTATAATCCACTGACTAAGGCACTAGAAAGATTGGAAAGGATTTACTCCTAAAACCATAGTTTTCAAACCTACTGGTAGTTAGGAAATAGAAAAGTTAGAACCCTTTCAAACCTACTGGTAGTGTATGGAAATAGAAATGTTAGAAACCTTTTAAACCTACTGGTAGTGTATGGAAATAGAAAAAGTTGGAACCCTTTCAAACCTACTGGTAGTGTATAGAAATAGAAAAGAGAGGTGATCTACCGTGAGTATTGGTGTGTGCTGACAGCCCCTGAAGATGATGAGAAAACCCAGCATGAACTCATCCTTCCTTTTCCTAAATAGAATTTTTCGGGGCACGTATATGAAATCTGACAACATATTCTTAATACAGGCCAGTTTTTATGTATTTATACTGGAGATGATGGTTAGAATATGACAGTTTTTATTTTCAAGCTAGATTAAAATTTGGTTTTGAATTTGATGCATACATTAAAGTAATAGCAAAATATAGACTTAACTACAAACTATTTTTAGAACCAAATCCTCTTCACATATTAGCAAAGTTTCCAACTGTCTAGTGAGAGGTTCAAGATCCGGTGGTGAAGTGTGAATGCTTTTTGTCCTCTCTGTTGAAAGGTTCTGCCCTCGTTGCATACATATGCTGCTGGAGGATTGATGCAAAGTGCATGGTGGTTAAAGTGATTTCTAGCCTGCCATATTGAATTGTGTATAAACTATCGCTGCAATTTACTAGTCTGATCAAAATCAGTTCAGTAGATTTAGTTAGCCCTGGCCAAACAAATAGAAGTAATAATTTATTATACCTATAGATTTTATTACTAATATATCATTGCACAAAAATATCACAAATGATTGATTCATTGAATTAACTTTAACATTAGCATCATACATTTCAGATAATAGTAACAAAATAAATTTCAGCAAACAAATTATTTGAGAAAAAGTGACCTGTAGGATGCTCCAAGTAAAATTCTTTTAGATCTTCATTGTAGCTAGTGCACAAAGCTCTGGTATCATGTTAAGGTATTCCTGTTATGGCTGTCACTTCATTATGAAGTGCCTCTGAATTTCACTAATATCCTTAACACATTCACCTGTACACTTAATATTTTTTAACCTGTATTTACATTCGGGGTCTTTAATAGTCTATATTTACCTTTATGTTAATATCTTTATGCTCTTTAATATGTTTAATTCTAAATATAAATCTACACTTTAATATTATTAAATCTTTGTGTTTGTCTTATAGTACTTACACACTATTTTTAACTGTCTGTCTGTTTACATGTACACTTAATATCTTAATTCTTTGCATTTGTCTTACACAATTACTATTTTGTGCACATGTATATTTAATATCTTAATTCTTTTTGCTTGCAGCCTTGTGGTTTCACAATGTGATATCTGAAGAATTTGGTGTGGCAGTAAATGTTTTCTGGAAACATTTGCCTGATAATCTGTATGACAGCAAAGACACTTATGGCAATAAAGATTTAGTACCTGCCCAAAGAGCCATGCAAATATTGGATGGGGCTATTAAAACTCTGGAGAGTCTTCCAGAAGAATACAAAGATTTCTATGCTCGCAGGCTTGTCCTTAGGATTCAGTCAAAGGCATACAGCACAAATTAGTGTCACTAGTTGGCAACCAAAGACACAAAGCCAATTATTTGTTTTGAAATTATCAGTTGGTAGAATGTATCATTTTTGTATTTGCACATGAATGCTGCATGTTTGTAGGTGTGTATAGTTTGTTTGTTTGTGTGTTTGTGTGCATGCATGCATACTTATGTGTGATTGCACTCTCATTACAAAATGTGAATTGAATAATTCCTGAATAAAATACTGTCCCTGATTTTCCATTTGTATATTCTTGCTGAGTGGTTCTATTATGTTTCTGGCTTTTTTGTGTGGAACGATTGATTTTACAGCCATGCCTTTCTTTGTGCAAAGGACCAAAATCCTATAGCTCAGCTCTTAACAGTTCTTATAATGTCAAATTGGAATGACATTTGTCTAAATCTATTTTGTACTGTCACACTGGAATGACAGTTGATTAATGCCAGTCTTGTAATGTTACATTGGATTGACAGTTGTCAAAAGCCTGTCTTGTAATGTCATAATGGAATAACAATTTTCTAAATCCTATCTTGTAATGTCAAACTGGAATGACATTTGTCTAAATCCTAACTTGCAATATGACACTGGAATGACAGTTGTATAAAATCTATCTTGTACTATTACACTGGAATGGTAATTGACTAAAGCCTACCTTGTAATGTCACACTAGATTGACACTTGTCTAAAGCAGATAAGTGATGTCACACTAGAATGACAGTTTGTAAAGCCTGTTATGTAATGTCTCACTGAAATGACAATTTTCTAAATCCTGCCATATAATATCTCACTAGAAGTCTGTCTTGTAATGTCACACGAGAATGACTTTTGTCTAATGCTGATAGGTAATGTCACACTGGAATGATAGTCATCTAAAGTCTGTCTTGTAATGTCACACCAGAATAACAGCTGTCTACAGCCAATAAGCAGAATCTTCACAGAATCTTGGTGGACCTTTATGTGCAGTAAAAGTGGTGGTTGTCAGTAAAATGTGTTGGGTCATTTGTCAACATAAGGGGCAAATCTGACCTGTTTTAGTACCATGTCACTTGTCAGCATGTTGGGAAGCTCTGTCCTACATCAATACTGTCAGCACATGATTTATCTCTGTCCTGTATCAGTACCATGTTACTTGTCAATGTACATGGGTACTTCTGTCCTGGTCAGCACCATGGCACTTGTCAAGTCATGAGTTACCTACCTTGTGTCAATGTCATATAACTTGTCAACATATGAGGCTGCTCTGTTCGCGCGAAAGCGGCGGAAGCCGGAAGCGCCCCCTACACTCCATCCATCCTGCTCTGTTCTATATCAGTCACTTGTCAAAATTTGGGGAATCTCCGTCCTGTCAGTACAATGTTACCTGTCACAAGGGATAGCTCTGTTTTCTTATGTTCATACTCTGTCACTTTTTGTCAAAGCTCATTTTTGCTCCATCCTGTGTCAAAACTGTCAGCACTCAAAGTAGTTCTGTCTTGTGTCAATACTAAGTCACCAGTCAATACATGAATTAGCTGTGTCAATACTGTCAGCACATGGGAGCTCTGTCCTGTATCAATGACAAGTCACATTGTCAACATTCAGGAAAGCTCTGTCATGTGTCAATACTGTCAACAAATGGGGTATCTCTGTCATGCATCAAAACCATATCACTTATCAACATGTGAGATGGTGGTGTCCTATATCACTACAATGTCACTTGTCAATACTTGGGTACCTCTGTCCTAAATCAATACACTGTCACTTGTCAACACTTAAGGTAGCTTTGTGCCATGTCATGCAATGAGTACTAGCAAGTTTGCATGAATTATACTAATTTCTTAGGTTTAGTTTTTTCTCCTTAAACAGTCATCTTTTCTCCTTCAAGCGACCAAAATATATTTCCTGTTTCTTTGTGTCCTTTAGAAGTAACTTTGTTTTAAGTTAACTTTGTTTCTCTGCAATTTGTCTGCTCTCTTTTCTTGTCTGTTCATGCAAACCAGTAATTGTCTGTTCAGGCAAACCAATAATTGTCTGTTCATGCAAACCAATAACTGTCTGTTCAGGCAAACCAATAATTGTCTGTTCAGGCAAACCAATAATTGTCTGTTCAGCAAACCAATAATTGTCTATTCAAGCAAACCAATAATTGTCTGTTCATGCAAACCAATAATTGTCTGTTCATGCAAACCAATAATTGTCTATTCAATCAAACCAATCCTATTCCTTCAGCAGTATTCTGATGTTATTTCATTTTCAGGCATCCCACCCTTTCATCCTTGATATAGTTCACTCTTCTTTTTCCAAATAGGCAATATTTTTTCACTTCAACCTTTCTACTCTTAGTCTTACCTCTTCAAACAGTTTACTCCATTTTGCCCTTCAAATAGCCCACTCTTATTTCCTTCAAACAGTCCACTCTTTGTCTCTTTAAATAGGCCACTAATTGTCTCATAAACCCACTCGGTCTCTGTAAACAACCCACTTTTTATCTCTTCATAGTCAAAATTCCATTTTCATTCCTTTCGATCACCTATTATTTTTTCTGCAGGGAATCACTCTGAACTGCAGGATTTGGCATTCTTACTTACCATTCCTAGAAACAGGATTTTGTTTTCCCTGAGTGTTTATATGTTCACCACTTCATCAACTTTATTGTTATGATTTTGTTTACCTGTCCACTTCTTCAACTCTATTCACTTTGCTTACTTATTACATTTGTGTTGTGGAGAATCTGGTGTTACTCATCCTGTTGTTAACTGTTTATATCTTACATTGTACAGAGATGTATACTTGCATTCAAAACTTTATAAAAATTAAAAATAAAGTGTGACTATCTTAAGTCGAATTTGACACCAATGTAACAGGAATATTCAAAACTTTATATAAAAAAAAAATGTCTAACCACCTTAAATGGCATTAATATGAATATTCAAAACTATTCTTGCTGGTCGACATGGACAAGTGGATGGTCCAGAATCATCATTTTACTGAGGAGGGGTTAAAGGCTAATTACAATGTTAGTGACCAGTTCTACCTGAGGGGCACTAGCACTCCCCATCATATATCTAATTCAAACAATGCAAATTGGGCAGACATATGTTAGACCTCATGTGTTGGACAAAAGTAATTAAATCACCACACTATGACAGGCACTACCATTTCTCACAGCCAAAAAAATAAATAAACTCATATAATATCACAGCCCAAAGACATATAGTGAAGGGAAAACAAAACATTAATTCCTTTGCAAAAGGCATTACATGTATAATGCAAGAAATGCATTTGGTGTTTTTTTCATTAACCTGGTCAAGCCTTTCTGATGAAGACAGAAGAAAAACAGGACTTAATTAACAATCATTCAAATGTCATCTACTGATCTAGATGAAAAGTAGTGAAATATCTAAAAAAATAATTAAAAACTTTTCTGATACTGACCAATCTAAAGAAGCTGACTCACAAGTCTGACTAAAATTAGTGCTATTCACTAACTTAATAATTTTTGTTCGGTTTCAATGATGTTCTTCAATACCTGTTTAACAGAAACTGTTATGGATAAATAATAAAGAAATATAATATAATAAAGAAATAATATAATAAAGAAAAACGAAGAAATGTTTAGGAAAGTGAGGCTGTAAACAATTAGTTCTGTTAACATCTTTTTCACCAAATCTGCTCACCAACACCACCCCTATTTTTTTTTTTTAAGTTTGTAGTGTAGCAATATTCTCTAAGTTGAACATACGCGCACACAAAGGCCTAGAGCGCTCAGTTTTAAATGTCCTACTAAACTGCTTGGAATAATTTTATTACTTTCCTAAACTTGGATGAATGGGTTACTTTAGGGTCATTCAGCGTCCGACTTTTGCAGTGAAACTACATATTTGTCCCATTGAACAGAAGCGATGGGCAATATATTGTATTATCTTTCAGTTATTTAGTCTGAATCAAAAATCGGACAATGTTCGTCTTAACACCTAATTTTATAAGCATATTCACACAATGAAATAATTTTCAATGAGTGTTAAATGCAAGCGCTAAATCCAATTAAGTTCATTTCCACAACAGATGTACTCTTACACAGTAGGACAACACCCCACTATTCAGACTCCTCTTATACATTCACATTAGGCTTATACAGATAAATAAATATTTCTGTACACGTGCTTGTGTGTAACCGTAGTGTTTGTAAGTTAGTAAATTAGAGAGTTTAACAGTATTACTTCCCTTGCGTCAATTTCATTAACTCTCTCATTTCCGGTTTTCCAAGACCGAAAGTTTATCAGGAGGGAAGATAATTTTTTTGTTATGCATCTTGTTTCTCAAAATATTTAGTTTAGAAATTAATTTTAAAAATTGTGTTGTAGTTTTATTGTTTGATTTGCTTTATTTTTCTGCAGTTAAAAAGTTTATTGTTGCTAGAGATCGAGCTCCCATTTTATTATTATTATTCAAACCTTCACAATCAACTGGTTCCTAAAGGTACTAGAGGTGATATACCTACTTTTTTAGATCGACACTCTCACACACGCACATTCAAATGTATCATTTTACAATGGTAGTTCTTTCTTACTGTTTACAAATTTTTATTAAATTCATTCATAGTTTTTATTTAAAAAATAGAAATAAATTCATAACTACAAATTGTAACTACATGATGTAGGCCTAAGTTTACTTGATATTGAAAGCTTTTTATTTCTATTTTCTCTTAATTCTATTAACTTCTCTCTCTCACACACACAAACACACTATGTAAAAGTATTGGCCTTACCATCAGTCGCACGTTAACATAAGCTTTTAAAACTCCTTACAAGTGAAGATTACATTATTATCTCTTACATTGATATTTTAATATAAACTGGTAATTTATTTTGCTACTAATCGCAATGCTGAATTTCTATAAAAAAATGTAACGATGCACTTAAGTTGTTTTGCCTGTCTTTACGAACTTATCAACAACACAGAAAGATAAAGATTAATATTGTTTTGTAAATTTATAATACTTAATAGGTAGAGACAAAAGTCTTAAAATTTAATATTTGTTTATTTACAATATAAATGATCAGTAGTATTTTAGTTTAATATTCAAGAAGTTTTAGTGTAATAAGATGAAAAGATGTTGTTTTCTAATAAAAAAAAAGAAATAAGAGTTGAAATTTTTTAAAATAAATATTTCATTCATTTTTATTTATTACTAAAATCAATCAATTTTATCAAATTCAAAGTCAGGTGGAACATTAATTACTGAAAATGTTGGCCATGCATGTTCTATAGGTTGATTTAATTTGAACTTATGGTATACCACTATTAGTATTACCAAGATACTCTCCATGTATACAACTTCTCTCTTGTTCTTTATTGGTGTTTCGTTTAAATTCTTAAAAATTCATTTTCTTTAAATATATTTTCATAAAACTGATTGTCTTAAATAGATATGTTACATAACAAAATTAGATTTACTTAATTAGGCAAAGAAATTTGATGTCTCTTTTAAGTTAAACTGAAAATGTCACCTCAAGCGCATATTGAAGTTAAAAATCTATTAGTCTTTCCTTCATAATCATATGCATTTAGATTAATAAAGCATTGGCTGTCTTTCCTTTAAACATTTATTATTTAAACATTATTAAAACTGACTGTCTATTTTTCAAATGTTAGATTTGTTTTAATTTTATTTTGAAAGGTGATTTTCCTTCTTTTAAATAATTTCAGATAAATTATAATGGGAGGCAATACTTTGCTGGTACGTCACCTGCCAGCGTCCTTGACAAGTGAGGAGAAGGAAGATTTACTAAGACATTTTGGTGCTATCCGAGTACGTGTCATGGGAAACCGGGGCCCCCTAGTAAGAATATCTTCTAAAATGGTCTTTATTTTTAGAATTGAAATGTATAATCATTATTAGAAACAGTGTTAGGTGTTTTTTTTTTAAAGTATAGAAATTAAAACCTGCTCAAAATGAACATGGGTCAGTCTGTTACTTGTTAACCTTACATGAATTTGAATTTCAGATTTATTTTCTTTGTATACATGTATGTAAGAAATATTGAAAAGTGCTGCCAACCAATGGATATGCAGTCTAGCCCATGTACTTTTGTGTTTAGTCCATGAAATTAATGTCCTAAAACTGAAATACTTGAAGATGGGTATTGTTGGATTATATGTAAATCCAACCATTTTCTTTTCATAGAAGGCCAGATCGTATTTGTTATTCTATGATTTATTTGATATTTCAATTATTGTGTTATTTAAAGTGCTGCACATTTTAACTTCAATTACTAGTTTCTGGAGATGTAAGGACATCGTCAACTAAACAGTAATTTCAATATGAGCATCCTGTCTTGTCTTTATTTTGCAATCAGTACTTTAATTCCCTGATATATTTGTCTGCATGCTAAAGTGTTATTTGCTATTTTTTTCAGTTATGATATTTACACACAGCACATATTTGTCTGCATGCTAAAATCATATTTGTATTCTTTTCAGTTATGATATTTACAGACAAGACATATTTTCAGGTTAATAAACTGCATACCTATCAGGAAAACTCAGTTTTATTTTTATTTATTTATTTTTATTTTTTTTATTTTTTTTTGGGGGGTTGTTGCATTTAGAATGAGTTATCTTTGCAGATATATTTGGTCTATTAAGGTGTTTGTGTTTGTCTGCACACTTGGATCTTGAAATCTATCAGTTTTTGAACTTCAGATGATCCAGTGAAAAAAATCAGCTTGAGAAGTTATTGATTCAGTAAAGAGATCAAATCCTTTGCTATTGCACCAACAGAATACATTTCATTTAGCCATATACAACTGGATATCTGGCCTACTAGTGGAATAACTGATTGACTTTCTTCACAGTGCCAGCTTGATAATATCCATGCACACAAGGCCAGTAATCCTAAATTGGGATGAAGTACTAAGGAGGAGGGTTTTTCCTTGGAAATTCTCTTGCATATTCCAACAGCATTTTTGTCCACACCTTCCCCCGTTTCAATATGCTGTAAAGTCAGGATGGTATTCATTCACCATTCGAGATTATTAGAATTTTTTTATTGAAAATGGTTAGAGTCATCTTGTTGTTCCAACATAAAGATGAATTGCTCACTGCTTATGCATCCAGTCCTGCACAAGGGAGAATAATATCTGTAGCAATAATTCTATCTGCTTGCATTCATTACTGCTGACATTAGTATTTACCTTCGTTAATAGCACTAATGTCAGTATAATACCTTTACCCTTGCTATTAGAAATTTAGAGCTAACGTCAGTATAATACCTTTACCCTTTCTATTATCACTAATGCTAGTTTAACACATTTACCCTTTCTATTATCACTAATGCTAGTTTAACACATTTACCCTTTCTATTATCACTAATGCTAGTTTAGCACATCTACCTTTGCTATTAACGCTAACTTTAGTATAAAAAACCTACCTTGGCTATTGAATGGTCTCTTGCAAGTAAAGCACTTGGGGGTAGCAGATGTGGAGCTGATCACAAATCATTTTTTATGCTGTGAGATTGACCTTCCCTTTCTAGTGAAATTTCATAACTAAATCATTTATAAAATGTTGTTTTTGTTATGCATATTTTTTAATTTCTTTTTGTGCTGTACTATTTCTGTAGCTACAAGTAAAAATACTAATGCATAGCTGAGAAAGTGAGGAGAAACCAGTAAAAGTACTAATGAATAGCTAAGATAATGAGGAGTAACCAGTAAAACTACTAATGAATAACTAAGATAGGAGAAACCAGTAAAAATACTAATGCATAGCTAAGATAGGGGGAGAAACCAGTAATGTGCATACACCTTGGTGTTACTAATGTGCAGTCTTGTGTATCCACCCTGGTGTTATGCTTACTGATGTTATGTGTTTCCACCATGTTGTTATGCTTACCGATGTGCAGTCATGTGTTTCCACCATGTTGTTATGCTTACTGATGTGCAGTCATGTGTATCCACCATGGTGTTATGCTTACTGATGTGCAATCATGTGTATCCACTTTGATATTAAGCTTACTGATGTGCAGTCATGTGTATCCATCTGGATGCTATTATCACTGATGTGTGGTCATATGTAACCACCTTGTTGTTAAGAGTACTGATGTGCAGTCATGTGTATCCACCTGGATGTTTTTCTGTTCCAGAAGCATGCAGCCTTTGCAGAGTTTTCTAGCAAAGAAGTAGCAATGGAGGTAAATTCTTTTAGTTTTCAAAATAATAACACAATAAGTATTCATTTTTGTGGATAGCTCAAAGAATATATAAATTTATGAAAGGAATTAATGATTCCCCTTTTTAAAAACAATAAAACAAAAATGATTTATTTTTAGGTATGAGTATATACAATAGTTTAAACACTTATACATAGACCATATAACTAAATACAGATTAAATGTTTAACACTTATAATTGTGATGTTTTGCTGGGAGATGGGCAAGATATTAATTCTCCACCACCCTGGGCCACCCTTAACTTTAAGCTAATCTCCAAAATACACCTTTTTTCTGGCTGGCCAAGTGTTAGAAAGATGGAAGATCGGTAATAGAGAAAAGTAGAGTGATAGTTCTAGAAGATAGCTCTGAGCCCTCCCATTACATACAGCCAGGTATATTAATTAAATACAGTTGACGGACCACTGTTTACTAAGGAGAGTTGGGAATATCTTTTTCCACCCGTTTTTCCATCCATGGACTGCCAAGTATCATGAGCATCGAGGCAATTTGTTTGTAAATACATCGTGGCGAAGTGAAAAGTTCAACACTTCAGAATAGCTTATGTATGCAACATCATTTGCATACAGTTAATGACAGACGAGTCATTCGGTCTCTCTGTCTGAGCTTTGTTTTGTAGGTTCTATTCTGCGGTGGAGGAGCGAGCAATTTTGGGACCTTACAAGCCTAAAAGGTGCCACATTCACAGACGTGAGGACACATTCACTCAGCGAAAGTACATGATAACTCTAAATGTCCTGAAGTCCAGCTGTCATACACGGAGACCAGAAAAATCAGCGACAGTTACTACTGTTGGCATCAAAAAACTGCTAGGTCTAGCCCATTCACGGGGGTCCTAAGACAACGAACTGATTAGGAATCATCGTTGTGAGTGACTCTATGATTTGCATCATCCTTCTTCAAATCATCTTTGTGAGCAATGCTATGATTTACATCATCCTTCTTCAAACCAATGTTGAGTGATGCTATGACCTGCATCATTCCTCTTTAAACATTCACAGTATAAGTGAGTAGTTTAAAAGGCAAAAGTACATATAGAACATTGTAGAAGTTTTAAGAATAAGAACATTTATTCTTACCATTGTCAGTATAGGAGTTAAGGATAAGAACATTTAATCATATTCTTACCAGGACAGATATTATTATTATATTTGTAATGAACTAGAATACAGTGGTAAATCCATGTTTTTGTGTATGAATTGTTTTTCATGTTAGCGGTGCGATTTACCGCATAAGAATTTTGCATTTACTTTTATTTTCACTTTTTTTAATTTCATCATTTTCATCTCCCCCTTCCCTAGAGTGTATGACATTGGAAAGGAGTGTGATTGATTTAACCACTATATGAGAGAGATGTGCATAGATGTTAATAAAACCTAATTCACACTTTCTAAAAACTCATTATTCACAGTTTCTGAGACAGTGAGAGGGGCAAAAGAGTTCATATTTGTATTGTTTCATTTCGTTTATTTGTTTGTCCAGTACTCATTACAATCGCATTCACACACTCACACGCACAGCCAATAAAATGTTCCTTTGCATAACAGAATAAATTCAGGCCCCACTCAACCATCAGTGGTGAATTGTCTTATGTCTTTTGTTAAATCTTAAAGATGACATATTACTGACATATGTCACGAGCTGCCCACTCCTTGAGAGAGAGAGAGTAGCCAATCAGAGCAGCCAAACTCAAAAACTGTGAATAATGAGAAAGTGTGAATTGTTTTATTAACCTAATGGGGCATCTCTCTCATACAGTGGTTAAATCAATCACACTCCTTTCCAATTGTCATAAGTAGGAATTAAACAGATCGTTAGACACATGGCTGTACTTCATAAGACAGGAATTAAATAGATTTTAGTGTTTCTTTTTAATATATGTATTTATATTTAGGAGATAAATTTCTAAATCTTTATACACTAAAAGTATTATGGATTGTATTAATTATCATTAATTTGATATATTATCTCAAATAAGAAATGTAATGTAACTTTCAGTTTCCATTTTTATATTTCTTTGAAGTTGACCTAATTTAATCAGGATTAAACAAAACTATATTGCTTAGCTTATCTTGGATATATTTTCAGCACTTTGATATAATAATGGGCTTGAAATACATTAGTCTAAGTTTAAATTTGAGACACTCAAGGTTTCTTAACTAAAATTCATTTTCATTTCAAAGTATACTTCACTTGTATGCAATGCATATGCCCATACACATAAATACAAATAATATTCATTTCAGTCATTTTATTTCAAGAGTATGTGATCTTTGTGTCCCTACAAATAAATACAAAAAGTATTAGTTTCAATATGTTACTTCTGGAGTATGTGACTTGTGTGACCATACTAAAAAGTACAAAAAGTATTAGTTTCAATACATGTTACTTCTGGAGTATGTGACGTGTGTGACTTGTGTGACCATACTAAAAAGTACAAAAAGTATTAGTTTCAATACATGTTACTTCTGGAGTATGTGACTTATGTGACCATACTAAAAAGTACAAAAGTATTCATTTCAGTGTCTGTTTCTTGAGATATATGCCATCTGTCTATACATACAAATAAGAACAAAATTATTCATTTCAGTATCTGGTTCTTGAGATTTATTCAATCTGTCTGTACATATAAAAGTATTTATTTCACTGTCTGGTTCTTGAGATTTATGCAATCTGTGCATGCAGATAAGAACCAGAAGTGTTCATTCCAGTTACTTGAGATGTATGCAGCTTGTGTCCATACAAATGAATAAGTGTAATTTTGCTGTTGAATTGTAATCGTAGATTCTGTATGTAGGTACTGAAAAAACTGCACCAGGTTGAGGTGCTCGGCTGCAAGCTAGTGGTTGAGATTGCCCGTGACAAAGACAGCATTCATTTCCCTACTGTATCCGATTCACAACCTGCACACAGGTATTGTGGATTGTGCACACAAGAAATAAAAGTTTTTGTATTTTTTTAAATTTTATTGGCATGCTGGTGCAGTACAGTAATTGTCACTTAACTATTAATTTTATATTTAAGTTTTTTTGATGAAAATATCTTATTTTTATTTTATTTTTCAAACCATACTTGAAGTGTAAATATATTTAAACTGATCTCGCTGTCAACACTTGCTTTATTTGTCAAGTACATATTAAATTTTTCTCTATATAAAATTCATTGATGCTTTAATGCAAATTATCACTATAGCACATTAGAAAGAGAAATAATGATTATAATTATAAAAGTTATAATTTTATATGTGTATGCATTATTAAAATATCTACGATTTGTGTAAGATTTTCATAATGCTGACAGTATGTTTTGCTTTGCTTTTCTTAAACATAAAAAAAAATCTCTATAGAACCCAAGACAAAGATGAAGTAAAGAAAAAACAAGAAGAGAAAGATGGGAAAGAAGATGAAATAGAATCAAATGCATTTGACTTCTCCTTCCTTCAGTGGGGGTAAGTATGGCACCTGATGTCACATGAACTAAATAATAAATTTAGTTGCATCATAAATATTTTTATTTTGACAATGCTGTCTGATATTTTCAATGGATATGTTCTAATGGAAGTTGTAGCCTGTGTGAATTATAAACAATCATTGTCAAGAAATTGTAATTTCTTTGTCTCAATTTTTTATAATAAAATACAAGTATATCAGCAGTGTGTTATATATATAATTATTAAGAGTTATTGATTTGGTTGTGCATTGCTGCTTTCAGTGACTTCTCTGTGTACGTTTACGTATTCTCGAGGCCCTTGCATTAAAACATTCATGTAAAGAGAACAAATTTATATGAAAAATGTCAAAACACAAAAGCACTTAGTTTAACATCTGTAATGTTTATTAACTAGAAGAGACTGAAAACAGGAATCAACATCACTTGGATGATGAGTCATGATCTCACTTGCAGATAAGATAAGTTCAGGTTGGATGATGAGTCATGATTTCACTCTCAGATAAGATAAGTCCAGGTTGGATGATGAGTCATAATCTCACTCTCAGATAAGTCCAGGTTGGATGATGAGTCATGCTCTCACTCTCAGATAAGATAAGTTCAGGTTGGATGATGAGTCATGATTTCACTCTCAGATAAGATAAGTTCAGGTTGGATGGTGAGTCATGCTCTCACTCTCAGATAAGTTCAGGTTGGATGATGAGTCATGATCTCACTCTCAGATAAGTTCAGGTTGGATGATGAGTCATGATCTCACTCTCAGATAAGTCCAGGTTGGATGATGAGTCATGATCTCACTCTCAGATAAGTTCAGGTTGGATGATGAGTCATGATCTCACTCTCAGATAAGTTCAGGTTGGATGATGAGTCATGATCTCACTCTCAGATAAGTCCAGGTTGGATGATGAGTCATGATCTCACTCTCAGATAAGTCCAGGTTGGATGATGAGTCATGATCTCACTCTCAGATAAGATAAGTTCAGGTTGGATGATGAGTCATGATTTCACTCTCAGATAAGATAAGTTCAGGTTGGATGATGAGTCATGATCTCACTCTCATATAAGTTCAGGTTGGATGATGAGTCATGATCTCACTCTCAGATAAGTTCAGGTTGGATGATGGGTCATGATCTCACTCTCAGATAAGATAAGTCCAGGTTGGATGATGAGTCATGATCTCACTCTCAGATAAGATAAGTTCAGGTTGGATGATGAGTCATGATCTCACTCTCAGATAAGTTCAGGTTGGATGATGAGTCATGATCTCACTCTCAGATAAGTCCAGATTGGATGAGCATATAAAATAAAAATGCCTAAGTAATGTGTTGTATACATTTAAATTCATATAAACAACACTCATGTAAAAAGAGAAGTCACTGTATTTCAAAGCATTAAGTATATAAGTTTACAATTGCAAAAATAGTGTGCCCATTCATAAAGTAATTACAGATGCATTTTATGTCTTTTTATTACAGACAAAATTGAAAAAAAATTATCTTCCAGCAAATGGTTTGTGCTATTTCTTTTTGCTACCAGATATACATACTGTAGGCAGTATTACATATGGAGGTCCCTACAGCTCACCATAGGTGAACCCTTAGACTCAAAAGATAAAGTTTGATTAGGCTTTTCTACCCTTTGTCTTGGAATAATGTCTCTTTGTACATCGTCTTGCATCATCTCACCATGCCTGTGCAATTAGTTGAATTTCTTAACAGTTTTATCTTCTATCCATGTTTTTCATATCTATCATTCTTTCATCTATCCTTGAGCTACAATCATTTTGGTTTAGCCAATGTCCTGCTGTCTTTCTTTCTTTGTTATACTTACTCAGTGTTATGGTTGACTTCATATGTTCTGCCTGTAGATGTTCCAAAGAAATATTTCACTTTTATCTCTTGTGTCTGGTATGTATAGGTTTCCAGAGTGAAAGAATATGCTTACTGGTATTTCTTGCGATTAATGGTCAAACTCCGAGGCCCTTTGTTTCACGAGGAATCCAAGGAAATAAGCAAGTAAGCAAGCAATATCAAATACATGTTGGGAAAATTAGCCCATAAGAATTTACTCCCCTATCTAGTGTTAACAGGAATAACGCTTAACCTAGCTATGATATCTCCATGTGAAAATGACTGCCAGACCTATACACAAATAAGAGCCTAGTCAAATTGTGTTGTACTTTACATGTGAACTTAATTTGAGCATATAAGATGGCAGCTTTTCTTTTCCTGGGAGAGTTATCAAGAGTTGGGTTGGCTCTGGCACCCTGCTCACCAGGTTGTCTGGTGAAAGTAAAGGTAAACAAAAGCTTGCACTGAATGTAACTACACACTCAAGGTATGTACACAGAATACTTGCTTCAGTAGACAACACCTGTTTTTACCTCCACTGTCCTCCCCTGAAGGCTTATCTTCTGGCAAGCTGGGGGTGGGGATGTAGAGTGAGAGTGTTTTCTTTCATTCTGGTTAAGAAATTTTGCAAGCCAGAACCATGTAATTTGTAAATTTCTTCAGGGTGTTAGTTTCCTCACTTATCTTGGTTTTGGAAACTAAAAGTCTTTTTTAAAGCCATGTATTTTAAAACTTTTTTCTTCTAACCGATTCTTTTTGTAGAATCTGGGAAACACTTATACCTTCACTTCTGGAAATATTTTTATAGCCATCTTATAAAACCCTTTTTCCTCTGTCTGAGGAATCTGTACATTGACAAACAATGACTGTGAATTGATTTTATCTTCTTTTTTCTTTCTCTTTCTTTATTTTTCATTATAAATTGAATTTATCGTCTTTCTTCTTCTATTATTTTTTTGTCTCTGTAGGTTGAAGTACCCTTACAAAAGATAGCTAAAAATTGAATTGTCTCTGCAGGTTGAAGTACCCTCACAAAAGAATTATAAATTGAATTGTTTGTCTCTGCAGGTTGAAGTACTCTCACAAAAGAATTATAAATTGAATTGTTTGTCTCTGCAGGTTGAAGTACCCTCACAAAAGAATTATAAATTGAATTGTTTGTCTCTGCAGGTTGAAGTACCCTCACAAAAGAATTATAAATTGAATTGTTTGTCTCTGCAGGTTGAAGTACCCTCACAAAAGAATTATAAATTGAATTGTTTGTCTCTGCAGGTTGAAGTACTCTCACAAAAGAATTATAAATTGAATTGTTTGTCTCTACAGGTTGAAGTACCCTCACAAAAGAATTATAAATTGAATTGTTTGTCTCTACAGGTTGAAGTACTCTCACAAAAGAATTATAAATTGAATTGTTTGTCTCTGCAGGTTGAAGTACCCTCGCAAACGACGGCTATACTACTTATATCCACCACCATCACCTTCTATCCTGACTAATATTTCACATGCATTAGCTGCATGCCCCAAGTTTTATGTACAGGTATTGTGTTTGAATATAGTGTTTGTTGGTGTTTGTTTACCTGAATATAGTGTGTGTTTGTGTTTGTTTATCTGCAAATAATGTTTATGTTTGTTTACCTGAAAGTATTGTGTATCTGTGTTTTTTCACCTGAATACAGTGTGTATTTATTTGTTTACCTGAATATTGTTTGTACACCTAAATATAGTGTATTTGTGTTTGTTTACCTGAATATAGTGTGTTTGTGTTTGTGTGTGTGTGTGTTTGTTTGTTTACCTGAATATAGTGTGTATTTGTGTTTGTTTACCTGAATATAGTGTGTATTTATGTTTGTTTACCTGAATGTACTATGCAAAGGTGAAGCTTGCTTCAAATGACTTTATATGTCCATATATGGCACCCACCAAATGCAAGATCACGTAACTATGACTTGTCTTTTAAAGCAGATACAGGTTTTCCTTTCATGTTCTTAAAAGTAGCAAATTTATCTCTCACGTCATAAAAGCGCTTCATCATCTTTTGTAGCACAGGTCTCAAAGAAAGTTTAAAGTCAGTGGTTAACCTCCAGGTCACTAAGAAATTCTAACAATGATTTAAAGCTCTTGCTTTAATAAAATGTGTGCATTGTTGAATTTAATCAATTTAGCAAACAGGTTTTGTGTATGTATAATACAGAGGAGAATGCATTGGTCCTCAGTGTTTATGCTCTTTCTATTCAACTCTGATTTCTGTACATGAGCCAGTCATTGTGCGTGCCCCATTGGCTACTATTCCATACAACATTGCACAGTTGGGATCAAATTTATCAAAAACATTTTTCACTTCTTGAAATATGTTTTCCCCTGTTGTTGCGTCTTTCATCAGCTGAGTATTAAAAAGTATTTCCTCAATGCATTTAAAACTGATTTCAACTCTTTGTATGAAAATTGCTAGTTGAGATGTATCTGCATTGTCTGTGCTCTTGTCGAGAGCTATCGGAAAGATGTTAAATTCCTTAGCTAGCTTCTTTAGGGCTAGCTTTACGTCATCAGACATGCCATCAATATGCTTGGCCACTATCCAATGAAACAGACTTATATTATCACATTCCCTTCTTTTTTAGGGCACAATATATTCACTACTGCATTAAGACATTCTTTGACAAATTCACCATTAGAAAATGATTTTGAGTGTTCAGCAATATTTTGTGAAAGATTGACATTACAGTGTTGTCAGCTTTGTTCTGATTTCTCTGGAAAAGTATCTGCTGACAAGCCAATGCTTTCTTTAAATTTGGAATTTGTTTCTTTTCTTAGATCACCTTTCAGTTTTTCATAGCTTGAATGTTTTCACTCATAGTGTCTTTTAAGTTGTATTCTTGTAGGGCTAAAATGGTTTCAGAATTTATTATACAAACAGGTTTTTCTTTATGAACATTACAAAATAGGCATCAGTCCATCTGTCCTGAATTACACAGCACTCACTGTCCACTTTCCTCTTTTTGTTTGATGCCATTTCAGTGTTGATGTCATTCAGTGTTGGCATCATTCAGTGTTTGATGTCATTCAGTGTTTGATGTCATTCAGTGTTGGCATCATTCAGTGTTTGATGTCATTCACTGTTTGATATCATTCAGTGTTTGACATCATTAAGCGTTTGATGTCATTCAATGGGTCAGAATGAAATGTAAAAAGATGATTGAAGATGACCATGGATAACCAAATAACACAAGATAACCAGCTCAAGTACTTTTCAGTAGCGATCATTTATTTTGTTGTTATAAATGCCATCTATTATGGAACCAGGGTGGAAACAAGTAGAGAGAAACCTGAAAATCCAAAATACGCAAAGTCTGCACTGTACACGACAAAAATACACCCAAGTCCAAGTCTTTTCATATAAAGAAACACAATAATCTTACTTCATACAAATAAATTATAACTAATCTACATACACCTACCACTTCTGTTTCTCCTTTAACAGACAAGTTGCTAACTTAAACCTTGCCTTCTTATTTTTCTGCAAATCTAGTCTCTCTAGCAATCTAAATATTGATTTCAGAAGTCATGGGCAAGGCAGTAATGGTTCATTTTCACCCTCCACTTTCTTGTTAGTCAGTTTGTTTTGTGGACATCTTTGTTTATGATTCTCATTTTTAGTAAAGTTAGTGTTGTGGAAATGTTTATTATGTATTACCAGCAGAATAATCCTTTCATCTGCTTACTTAATGTTATTTTGTATTTACTCTGTCAGAAACATTCTGATTAGCTTATTTACAAGAATTATGTTTTTATCAGGTTTTCTCTTAAATTACCTCCACCAGCAATATGCTGATTATTTTATTTCCAAGAAATGTTTTTCTCACTTTTTCTTTTATATTACCTCCATCAGCATTATGTTCATTATTTTATTGACAAGAAATGTGACTTTTATCAGGTTCTGCATTTGATGAACAAGATGGATCTTCCTGCTCCTTTTGGACCTGTCACACCACAGCCACCTTTAGTAAGTTGTTTATACTTTTATGACTTTTATAAGGGCCTTGTAAAAAAAAATTACCACAGCTGCCGTTAGTAAGTTGTTTGTATTTTTATTACTTTTATAAGGGCTTTGTAAAAAATAATTACCATGGCTGCCTTAGTAAGTTATTGGACTGTTTGGGCTTTTATAAAGTTCTCTTTTTAAAGTAGTGTTTGTACCTTTCTACATAATTACCAAAGCAGTTATGTTGTTGACCACACAATCAAATCTTAGTCAGCTATTAGAGTTGTATGGGTTTTTTAAAGTTTTATGTTTATACCTTCTACATATTGACCACAAATGCCACCATTACTAAGCTATTGGCTCTTTGGGGGCTTTTATAAAGAAGTTGTTGACCACACAATCAAATTTTAGTCAGCTATTATAGTTTAATAGTTTTTTTAAAGGAAGTTTTAATACGCTATTATAGTTGTATGACTTATAAAGGAAGTTATTTGTGAGGAAATGTTTTAATATGAAAATATCTGAACTTTTAAATGTTGTTAGTTTTGTTTGTTTTTATATATTGCTGTGGTTTTTTTTATGTTTATTTTTATATATTGCTGTGTTGTTTTTATGTTCGTTTTTATATATTGCTGTGTTGTTTTTATGTTTGTTTTTATATATTGCTGTGTTGTTTTTATGTTTGTTTTTATATATTGCTGTGTTGTTTTATGTTTGTTTTTATATATTGCTGTGTTGTTTTTAGTTTGTTTTTATATATTGCTGTGTTGTTTTATGTTTGTTTTTATATATTGCTGTGTTGTTTTTATGTTTGTTTTTATATATTGCTGTGTTGCTTTTATGTTTGTTTTTATGAGGAATTATCAGAAACTTGTAAATGATGGCCACATTTACAAACCTCCATAATGTTACAGAATTTATGTTCTTGCTATTATATTTGTCTTATTTAACAATACTTTCAGTTTTATTTTCATATAGGATTTGCATTTTATACACTTGTGAAAGAAAAACAAAAAGAGTCTAATTTTAGTCACAATGTTATGTAAGGTATTTCATTTACTTACAAAATATCATTTAGAAAATAAGTACAGTTAACATTATTGTACTTGTCTTGACTTCAAAGAGCAGTGATTGACCTTAGAATGGTCAACATTGGCTAAGTCATTTTTGTGTTTTTGACAGATTTCAAGGGCTAGTGAATGACCTTGAAATGTGAACATTAGATTGGTTAACACTGGCTTGGTCATTTTTGTGTATTCATGACAAAAGATTTCAAAGACAAAAGGCAGTGATTGACCATAGACTAGTCAACATTAACTCAGTTATTTTTGTATAGTCATGACAAAAGACTTCAAAGGGAAGTGATTGACCTTAAGCTGGTCAGCATTGGTTCAGTCATTTTGTGTGTTCATGATAAATGACTTCAAAAACTAATGAATGAACTTAGAATGATCAACATTGGCTCAGTTATTTTTTTGTATTCAGGGCAAAAGACTTCAAAGAGCAGTGATTGACCTTAAACTGGTCAGCACTGGCTAGCATTTTTTTTATATATGACAAAAGAGCAAATTGTGGCTCTTTTGTATAACATAATAGTCTACGTAATTTTCTCTTCCCTTGCTTTCTTTAGATATTTAATATTAATATTGATAGAAGAGGATTTAATAAAATACTTAATCATTTAAAATCTCCAGTTTTTTACAATAATTATAAATAAAATAGTTATTTTTACAAAGTAAACATAAGAAAAATAGCAATAATATAACAGAATAAAAGGAGTGAGTTATCCTGGTAGAAGTCCCTACAAAACAATTTTAAATTGGAACAAACTGCTGTTTTTGTCATTTATTGACTAATTTACTTCTCATATGTGTTTAAGGCCAAAATTTTGTTAAGGTAAAAGCACTAATTAATACAATAATAGTTATGTTAAAGTGCTAATTAATAGTCATGTAAAAGTGCTAATTAATAGTCATGTAAATGTGCTAATTAATAGTCAAGTAAAAGTGCTAATTAATAGTCAAGTAAAAGTGCTAATTAATAGTCAGGTAAAAGCACTAATTAATAGTCAAGTAAAAGTACTAATTAATAGTCAGGTAAAATTGCTAATTAATAGTCAGGTAAAAGTGCTAATTAGTAGTCAGGTAAAAGCACTAATTAATAGTCAGGTAAAAGCACTAATTAATAGTCAGGTAAAAGCACTAATTAATAGTGAAAGGAACCATTAGTGACTAACTGCCAGTCTCCCCACTATTTGTTTTAGGCGCCAGACACAGCGATTCCAAATGATAATGTGGATTTACTGCAGGCAGAAGAGATGGATGTATCAAGCACTGAAGAATCAGAAATTGAGAGTGATACAGAAATGGTCAAGTTAGTATTTGTATTATGTCAGTATCCAGTATATATATTTAGTGTTACATCAGTATCCAGTATATATATATTAATGTTACATCAGTATTCAGTATATATATAGTAGTGTTACCTCAGTATTCTTGTTTTGAAATTAATTATTGTGCATTTAAAATTTTTCCCCATATATCTTTTAAAGCGTATTGTATGGTAACCTTATAAGCAGCTAAACAGCATGTAGTACCAGAGATATAGCGTTTATTCAGGGATCCTGCAAAAAATATTTTTCAAATGATGGATCACTGCCCCTCTTCCACACATAACCCACTTGCAATACTGAAACTTTACTTATTCATTACGAGTTGAGAAATGTCAGTGATTTCTCAGAGATATTTGTAATGAGACTTTATCATCATGATTTTTCTCCATCTCTTCTTAAGTTAGAGATATTTGTAATGAGACTTTATCATCATGCTAAAGCAGATTAATTAAGAAATGTTTAAACACTCATTATATGCATACTCAGGAAGCTGTTAGGTGTCCTTAAAATCAGAGCTACTTCATGAAATTTTATTTAAATTAATACTTGAAGGAGATTGTCACAAAATTGGGATTGAGGTCGTCTGCATTCTGTAGATTGTCTGCAAACTGACTTTTTGAGTCTTCTGTAGCCATGGAAGTACTTTCCTGGTCTAAGACCACTCGCTATATGGAGACTGGAGACAACGTCACTTTTTGACTGAATTCACTCATTTTCAAAACTGTCTATCTCAGTAATTAAAAGAAAGAAATGGTTGGAAATTGTTTTAACAAATAAAGTAATCTTCCAACGTTAAATATAAGTTTTGTTTGTACATTTGAATGACGTATTTATTACGTTTTGATCGATAAACTCACAGTCGGTAAAGCGTACTGAAGTGTCCGTGGCGAGATTTGAAAATGGCTTACCTCCGACATCGTTTTTGGGTATGCTCACATAAAGCGTTCTAGCTTTTTTGAGATTCAACCAATAAAAATAAATCTTATATCAACGGAAAGCTAAGATAATGACCTTTAACATAAGCATCGGTTGATTTAATTTTTAAAAATTTTTACTGTAGAAAATGATAATCCAAATTATGTGTTATGTTTGACGCATTATAACTTCGAAACCCATTATCATCTGTTCGCCTACTTTATACTGTTGAAAAGGTCATCTTTTGCCCTTTAAAATGGTATATAACATGAACCGGAAGTCTCTATAACGGAAGTTCTAATGGCAATGAACGCGGGAAACCCTAATAGTTTTATTCGCGCCCATGCTGAAGTTGACGAGAGATCGCCATCTTGGACCACACGTGTATTAAAATGGATCAACCAGACAACATTTTGCATAAGTTTTAACAAAAACTATTAAATTTCATCTAAATATTGCTACTGTAAAACGATTATTTATTATTTTTAAGTTACGATTTGTTAGAAAGTTTTATTTTGATCATTAACGAGGTTAGCTAAACATTGGCCATTTAAAGTACGGTTGCAAGAGGGTGATGATTTGTTAGGACAAACTGCTTATATTAAAAGCAGTCCTATATAAAAAATACTGGCTGCAAATGATTAAATGATGATTCATGATAAGATTTATTTTTTTAGAAAATATTTTAATTAATCGGCGATATTTTAAATTAATTTTACAAAGCACCAATCCAAAATAAAGAACGACAACTTTTAATGCTGGCGGATTTTTGTCTCTGTGGTTAGTCTGTAGCTGACCAGTACTTTTCATTATTTTATTATAATTCGGGTCTTAAGAAACAATCTAGTAAATGATGAATGAGAATTTGTCATTGAGTGACCGTTCAAGGTAAAGATATATACTAATATAGTAATAAGTGTATGTGTCAGTGAGTGAGTGAATCGATGTATGGTGAAAATTGAGATCAAGACAAGGATGAGTAACATGCTATGCACATTACAGACATACAGTATACACTAATATAATAGACATATAATAAGTAAAACTATGAAAGACTTTAGCTTTCAATTTTCAAGATATTTTTAGAATGTTAATGTCTTATATTATGAAACAAATAGACACCTTTTAAAAATAAAGATACTAATAATTACAATTGCTGTTGAAGTGAACTAAAAAAAAAAAAAAAAAAAAAAAAAAAAAAAAAAAAATAAAGACCCCCCTCCCTCTCCCCCCCCTCTCCAAACGCGAAAGCGCCGGAAGCCGGAAGCGTTCCCCACATTAACAAACATAAAAAATAAATTGCAAATAGACATACACTGATACAGTAGGCATGTAGTTAAATATATGAAAGACTTTAGCTTTCAATTTTCAAGATAATTTTAGAATGTCAGTGTCTTTATTATGAAACAAATAGTTCATAACAAGCAAAGAAATTGACTGAACAGGATTTACAGGGCTGATATAGGTACACAAATGGATAGTTCATGTTATGACATATGGTGAGCATTATTCAACTTATTCAGTTATTGCTAAATATATGCACATAAGTATGCAAAATATAATTTATGACTTTATTTAGGTTAGAATGATCATGCTGATTAGAAACACTATTATAATAATAACTGTTTTGTTTGACCTATTTTTCTCTTCAACAAGTGAGCATTATTTGCGATTGTATAGCAAAAAGCTATATTTTTCATATGTTATATTTATTATTTCTATATCTATTAAACAAGATTATCTAAAACTTCACCCTGGAAATGTCTATACTCCAAAGAGCAAGTATACCAAATCTGGATGATGTATATGAAGTAGTTTTTGTTTTACAAGACTCCAAAAGAGACATTCTGTTTTTGACCACTTGCCGTTTGAAATTTTGAACAAAATGCTATTTTGAGAGGACTGTATTTCATTTTCTATGCATCTGTGATCCTTAAAAAAAAAATCAGCAGTATAATTGTGTTACAGAGAGTTGACATAGCAAAGATGAACTGTGTATGTTTCATAGTTTTTGTTTTGTGGTCATTTCAAAAGGGGGTTTCGTGAAATCTGAGTTTTTCTGCAATTTACATCAAACTTTGAACTGTCATAACTTTTTTTCTATTAAAGCTAGAGCTCCAAAATTTTGTATGCAAACTTACTTTGAGGTACATAACATAACCTGCAAATATCAGCTTATTTGGCCAGACTTCAAAATTTGAGTGGTCTTACCTACTTATTGATAGAAGTTTGTATTCTCTAGCATTATTCATTGTATGCACTTCACACAATACATTTCTTATTGACAAGTTTTTATTCTCTATTCACTTGTATACACTTCACACAATATATTTAAATTTCTTTTATCAAGCAATTTCTTCTTCCTATTTGTTATTCTTCTATTTTATACTTGTCTTATTTTATGACAGTAAAAGGAATTCTTTGTAAGATGTTTTTCCTGAACACTTATTAGAAGGGTATACATATAACCCTTCCCATTATCCGGCCCTATACCTCAAAAGATGCACTCATGCATGTACATGCATATATGCACACACACATGCTCACATCTGCATACATACATATATGATTACACACATAGGTATGTGCATAAAGGGCTACTAAAGAATATTTATACACACACACACACACACACACACACACACACACACACACACACACACACACACACACACACACACACACACACACACACATGCACACAAGACTACTCAAGAAAATGTAAGGGGACACTAATCCATAGATCTTCCTACTATGAGTGCTATCTTTCATGTATCCCTCCTTGTGTGTGTATTTTTTGGCTCTTAGATTTGAATATTTAAACAATTGTGCTCTACTCTAATGTTTGCTTACCTCATAAATATCAATAAAAATATTTTATTTTGAAAAATTCCCATTTATATTACCATAGCAACAGTTAATGTTTAGTTGGTAAGGAAGTATGTCACTTAATTGGGCCATTGGGATACTTCGACATAAGGCCAAATGATTTTAAAATTTTGGACAGTGACAAAAGCTTGGTGTAATAAGGTAATAAAATAAACAAGAAAGTAGGCAGTAGTGATCATAAACAAATATTCATTTCAGTTCTTTTATTTTAACATGTAACTTCATTCCATGATGATCATGCCTTTAAGTTAGTTTTATCCAATATACATAAATATTAGTTTTTTTAAGCCTTAGTTTACATTAGTTATACTCATTATATTTTACTGCTAGATCTTTGTTCATTTTTATTTTAATTATGCTCATAGATTTTTAGGCCTTAGTTTAGATTAGTTATGCTCAGTGTATTTTACTGCTAAATATTTTTTCATTTTTATTTTAATTATGCTCTTAGCATATTTGTTTAAACCTTCATTTAATTTTATGCTTCTTATGACCATTCTATATTAGATAAAACATTGTTTTAGAGGAATGTTAGTGATACTGGCCATAAATTAGTGTTAACAAGTATATGCATGAAATTATCTTCATGGCATTCACCTTTTAGCTCTGCAGTAACAGTACCTGTCAAGAGAAAATCACGTAATGAAAAGCGGATGATTAAGAAGCAAGTACGTCTTGCCATGAAGCAATCTCAGGTTTTACCAGACACCAAGTCTTCTGGACCAGCAATCTCCATGAATGAGGTGTTTGAACAGATTGTTGAAAGTAGTAGCCATAAAAAAATACAGCTTTGTTTACCAGCAAATGTAACAGTGGCTGAAGACATCAGTCAAATAAACTCAGGTAACACAGTAATTATTGTTTCTCAGGTAATAAATGAATGTTAACTCATTTATAATTAATTAACGATCACCTGTACTTTATTAAGTTTGCTGTGGCCATTTTAAATATTTCATTATTTAAACAAAACAAAAAGAATCACCTTTCATAGCACACATCAAAATGGAAATATTTGATTCTGAAAACTCTAAACATAATATCGTAATGAGCATCTCTAATCTATATCCCTTCAATAAATGCTTGTAAATGTTATTTGGTAAAAGGAATAGTGGCCATTATGTATCTTTGCCATGGCTGGTCAGTTTAACAGGCCTGCAGTAGTTTTTACTGCCACCTTGTTACCAACAAACAAATTGCTGTAAACATTTTCATGGAACATTGATTGTCGATGACAGCCATAATTAATCCTTTCTCAGTAAATGTAATTCTTTCAATGGACTGTGATGATTTATGCTGATTGGTGATCCTGCATACTTATACACATTTCATTGAGCCCCTAAGCTTCAGAATGATCTCCCTTTAGACTCTTCAGCATCCAGGTACAAAATATGTTTCAGAAGCGTGTTCCAGAGTAGCTTTAGCAGACCAGTTATTACCGTTTGGTTGAGAGTAGATTGCTTACAACAAAATAGTCTATGGGTAACTCTCATTGCTATGATTCTTGATTCTCATTTTCACATACCCATAGTTCCAATCCTTTGAGTAGAGACAGAAGATTGCCATGCAGGTCTTACAACAGAAGATGAAAGTCATAAATCAGATTTCAGTTAAGCAATTCCTGGAAAACCCACTTTCTATCACCTGTTTTTGTTTCATCTAAAGGTTTATCGAAGATAATCTTATCTATATCTATATCCATATATATATATATATATATATATATATATATATATATATATTACAATTAAAACAGACATTGGATATGTATTCCATCAGTTTTATTTGTAAATCTATTATATATCTGCATTACTACTCTTTTGCCTTTATATATTTCATGAGTAAGTATTTAATTATTATTGTCATGAATTGCCATTCCTGTTAGTGCCTTTTGGTTTGTTTACATTTTGTCTTTTACTTATTTTCTTTTTGTTTTACTTAATCTTTACTCTATTTTATCTATATATTTCTTCTTGAATTTCCAGTGCTGTTATCAACATTTCATTTTGATATAATAATTCTTTGTGTGCACACACAATTAAAATATTGTATTTCATCTGGATTTTCTATGCTGTTATCAACGTTTCATTTTGATATAATAATTCTTTGTGTGCACACACAATTAAAATATTGTATTTCATCTGGATTTTCTATGCTGTTATCAACGTTTCATTTTGATATAATAATACTTTGTCTGCACACACAATTAAAATATTTGTAAAGGAAAATCATGCCTGGTTGGTTGCAAGCTAATCTAGTATTATAGAAACAGCCAAGGATCAGAGTACTAAGCCACTCATCTATGAGCTAGTTTGAGATTTTTCTTTAAATTAAATTGCTTTCTGAAAATATTTCACAATTTTAGAATAGTGTAAGCTTAGAAATATAAGTAAACTTGCTTTAATAACTGGTTCACAGAGTCCATCATTATTTTATTTCTGTTGCTGGATTTTCAGGTGCTACAGCAAAAGAGCCAGAGCCAGTAAGAGAAGTGCAAACAGGTGGTTTTGGAGTTATCACTCCTGTGATGAAGGTATAACAAAAGTTATCAGTGCATTATCATCCCTGTGGTAAAAACATTGCAAAAGCTATGTTTTCATTCCTATAATAAAGTTTAGCAAAAGTTATTGCATTGTCACATGTTGTAAAGGTATAGCAAAAGTTATCATATTGTCACTTGTGGTTATGGTTATAATAAGAGTTATAGATGAATTATCATTCCTAACAGCATATGCTAGCACTCATCTTGTAAAGTTATAACAAAAATCGTCAGTTTGTGTGTGTGTGTGCATGCACCCAAAAATACATGGTGGACTGTTGCTTTTATTTAGCAATCTGTTGGTAGTCTGTTGTATTTTCTGCAGAACTGGTTGTTATGTATCTTGCAGGCAGTTAGTGGTCTTTTTGTTACTTCTTTAGCAGACAGTTGGTGGACTGTTTAACTTCTTTAGCAGACAATTGGTGGACTGTTTAACTTCTTTAGCACACAATTGGTGGACTGTTTAACTTCTTTAGCAGACAGTTGGCAGACTGTTTAACTTGTTTAGCAGACAATTGGTGGACTGTTTAACTTCTTTAGCAGACAGTTGGTGGACTGTTTAACTTCTTTAGCAGACAATTGGTGGACTGTTTAACTTCTTTAGCAGACAATTGGTGGACTGTTTAACTTGTTTAGCAGACAATTGGCAGATTGTTTAACTTGTTTAGCAGACAATTGGTGGACTGTTTAATTTGTTTAGCAGACAATTGGTGGACTGTTTAATTTGTTTAACAGACAATTGGTGGACTGTTTAATTTGTTTAGCAAACAATAGGTGGACTGTTTAACTTCTTTAGCAGACAATTGGTGGACTGTTTAACTTCTTTAGCAGACAATTGGTGGACTGTTTAACTTGTTTAGCAGACAATTGGCAGATTGTTTAACTTGTTTAGCAGACAATTGGTGGACTGTTTAATTTGTTTAGCAGACAATTGGTGGACTGTTTAATTTGTTTAACAGACAATTGGTGGACTGTTTAATTTGTTTAGCAGACAATTGGTGGACTGTTTAACTTGTTTAGCAGACAATTGGTGGACTGTTTAACTTGTTTAGCAGACAATTGGTGGACTGTTTAACTTGTTTAGCAAACAATCGGTGGACTGTTTAACTTGTTTAGCAGACAGTTGGTGGACTGTTTAACTTGTTTAGCAAACAGTTAGTGGACTGTTTAACTTGTTTAGCAGGAAATTAGTGGACTGCTTAACTTGTTTAGCAGACAGTTGGTGGACTGTTTAACTTCTTTAACAGACAGTTGGTGGACTGTTTAACTTGTTTAGCAGACAATTGGTGGTCTGTTTAACTTGTTTAGCAAACAGTTAGAGGACTGTTTAACTTCTTTAGCAGGAAATTAGTGGACTCTTTAACCTGTTTAGCAGACAGTTGGTGGACTGTTTAACTTCTTTAGCAAACAGTTGGTGGACTGTTTAACTTGTTTAGCAGACAATTGGTGGACTTTGTAACTTGTTTAGCAGAGAGTTGGTGGACTGTTTAACTTGTTTAGCAGACAGTTAGTGGACAGTTTAACTTGTTTAGCAGAGAGTTGGTGGACTGTTTAACTTCTTTAGCAGACAATTGATGGACTGTTTAACTTGTTTAGCAGAAGTTGGTGGACTGTTTGACTTATTTAGCAGACAGTTAGTGGACAGTTCTTACTTATTAGCAGACATTTGATTGACTGTTGTCACTTAGCAGACAGCGAACTGTTATTACTTAATTAAAACAGAGTTGGCGGATTGTGTTATTTATTTAGTAGACACTCGTGCTACTCACTTAGCAGATTGTGGACCGTTGTTATTTATGTAGTAGACAGTTAGTGACTTGTTATTAATTAGCAGATAACAGGTTGTGGACCATTGTTATTTATGTAGTAGACAAGTTAGTGGACCATTGTTATTTATGTAGTAGACAGTTAGTGACTTGTTATTAATTAGCAGATAACAGGTAGTGGACCATTGTTATTTATGTAGTAGACAGTTAGTGACTTGTTATTAATTAGCAGATAACAGGTAGTGGACCATTGTTATTTATGTAGTAGACAGTTAGTGACTTGTTATTAATTAGCAGATAACAGGTGGATTATTTATTTAGCAGACAACTAGTGAACTGTTGTTACTTATTTTACACAACCAGTGGATTGCTATTATTTTTCAAATAAATAGTGAACTATTTATTTAATTATGATATAGTAGTAGACTACTGAAATATGTAGTATGACTTACAACCGTGCATTTGCTTGGATGAAATATGTAGTGTCTTACAGCCATGTATTTGATTGGCTGGAATATGTAGTATGTCTTACAGCCATACATTTGATTGGCTGAAAAAGACTGTCAGTGCTCATACCCTAAATTACTAGGCATACACAAATCTTGGTTGCCATGGTGCCAAACTATTTAATGTTGATTGAAAGGATTTTTCAGCATAATTATAAAATTATAATACAGGTATTAATATTTTGGAGGGAATTATTGTTTTCTTTCATTTTCTTTACCCTTCTTATTTTTCTTTGTGATTCCTTTTTCTCATGTTTGTGACACTCCATATTTCACATCATTTAAATTATATAGTGATCATTTAAATGAAAAACAGAAAGTTAATTTTCTAAGGGAGACTACTCTGTTTCTGATTAATAAAGACTTTTTGAAAATATTCATTATTAAAATTAGAAACTTTATAAATTTGTAAATAAAGTGCTATAGTGGAGTAATTCAGCAGTGTAAATTATATAATCAGTTTTTTAAAAAATTCTCTATTTAATATTAAAATTTAAAATTCCATATGAAAAACTTGACATATTCAGAATATTATAGTAATTTAACAGTAGGAAATGAGAAAATATTATGTCTTCTGTAAAAGGAAATTATGCACACACACACACACACACACACACACACACACAGAAATTCCTTATTCCTGACTCTTAACTGCTTGAGGATCTCCATTTTTTCACATTCATGTAAACCCCTGCTAATCACTCTTCGTTTTTAGTCTTTCAATTTTAACACTTACACAATAATTACATATGTCATCAAAGGTCCAATATTTAATCTCTTATTAACTCCCATCAACAGGCTTTCATACTAAACCCATTTACCTGCTTATACAAGTTTACAGTCCATTAATAGTAATAATTATGACTTTATAGAGTACTTATTCTTATAATAAATCAAAGAACTTTACAGTGTTTAAACAACACATCATAATAATTAATTTTGCTTAAACTTTATGATTTAATTATGTTATGACAAGTGTTTATCAGTTAATATTATTATAATAACAATTGTTTATCTTGTGAGCATTGTTAGCAAATGATGCATACGTTTGAAGATTTGTCTTATTTTAAATTATTGCTTCTTTCTATTTTCTTGAAGCCTGCAGAGGAGAAAGAAGAAAATGTCAGTGAGAAAGAGTGGACAAAAACCAAATTCATATCCGACTCAGAACTTCAAAAAGGGAAAATATCTCGAAGAGGTAGGTTGTTTCTTGTACAGTATTCTATATTATCAGATAACTATATTTAATGGTGATTGCTAATGATTGTACGACTTTTAATTGGTGTTGTTAGTTGTGATTATAATTATCAGCTTATGTGGTGGTAAATTGCAGGTGACTGTACTTTCAGTGGGGTTGCTGATGGCTGTACATGTAAAAATGATTGTGTGATTTACTATGTGTATATTAGGGATTTTGGAATATCCTCTTCTCATAAATATCTTCATTGACTGAGGCACATCATTATATAAAACTGGATTTATATAATTAGATGGTTTTGTTTGGTTTCAGAATTTCTGAAATTGAGATTTTTATTATGTGATTCCATATACCTTATAGTAAGGCCAAAGGGGCCATGTTAGCAATCAGGGGAGATAGAAGTAAAGTACAAGGTAACATGCTCCTTGCCTAGAGTAGTTCCTCTTGGTACTTTTTTTTCTGTACAATGAAGACTTGTTGCAAGCAAGAGATGTTCAGTTTGCAATCTTTTGTAGGTGTCATATTTTATCATCTTTTTTTGTTGTTTTTTGTTTGCTGTTGGTCTTGATTATTCCTGTCATTTTTTTTCCTATCTCCAAGTTACTATGAGGCATACTTTTCCCTTCGTTTGTTGTACATTCACAGCTTTTTACCTCCTTTGTTTGACCTTGGAATCATCATGGCTGGCTTTGTATTTTTTTAATGCAGCCTAAAAATGTATTTTAACTCCTATCTCTCTTGTGTCTTATTTACTGTCTGCAAGATTGTAAGGACATGCATATTTTGTGTGCATTGCTTATATGTTTTCTTGGAAAAAAGTAACTTGTACACCTTTAGCTGTTCATTTAAAGTAACTTGTACACCTTTAGCTGTTCATTTAAAGTAACTTGTACACCTTTAGCTGTTCATTTAAAGTAACTTGTACACCTTTAGCTGTTCATTTAAAGTAACTTGTACACCTTTAGCTGTTCATTTAAAGTAATTTGTACACCTTTAGCTGTTCATTTAAAGTAACTTGTACACCTTTAGCTGTTCATTTAAAGTAATTTGTACACCTTTAGCTGTTCATTTAAAGTAATTTGTACACCTTTAGCTGTCCATTGAAAGTAACTTGTACACCTTTAGCTGTTCTTTTGAAAGTAACTTGACCATCTATAGATGCTCTATTGAAAGTAACTTGTACACTTTAATTACCTTAGGAGAAAACTCATGTACCTTCAGCTATTCATTGATTACTGTGTGTAAGCATGGCTATAAATATAGTCACATCTTAGTCACCTGTGTCTATCAACCAAAAGCAATGATTGTAGAGCATCGGCTCTGGCACCAGGTCAGTTAGAATACTGTGAAAATTGAATATTGTTTGCATACTAATGTGCTGTCATTTGGTGTACAAGATATATATGCCAGTCAAAGAAATATGAGTCTCACTTGTGGTAGTAGATCTCGTTTGATGGTCTTGTACACTGGAGGTTGTAAATGTCTAGAGAGATGGCTTAGAGAGATTTTCCCCTATCATGCCTTTTTCTGTCTTGTTCTCAGACAATACTATGGGGCTTGGGGCTTATCCATTTTTTTATCCTAAAGCCAGTGCCTTCATATAGTGTTATTGTAACATGACAACTATTTGACTTGGAAAATATGGAAACATCATGAAACTGGGCTCAGGATACCAAACCACTTGGCATTTGTCCAGTTTGTGTGTTATTGTTTTATTTCATTGTGTGACTGTGTTGTTTAGCCTAGATTGTGTGTTATTGTTTATTTCAGTAAATGACTGTGCTGTGTTGTTTAGCCTGGATTGTGTTATTTTTTATTGCAGTGTGTGACTGTGATATGTTATTTAGCCTAGATTGTGTTATCTTTTATTGCAGTGTGTGAGTGTGTCATGTTGTTTAGTCTGGGTTGTGTGTTATTTTTTTATTGTAGTATGTGAATGTGTTATGTTGTTAGCCTGCATTGTGTAAGTGTTAGGGTTTTATTTCAGTATGTGACTGTTATGATGTTTAGTCTGGATTGTGTGTTGTTGCTTTATTGCACTTTGTGACTGTTGTTTATCCAGGATTGTGTAAGTGTTTATTGTTTTATCGCAACATGCAACTTTTAATATTGTTTAGCCTGGATTGCAATATATGACTGTATTATGTTGTCATCAGGGATTGTGTAATCTGTTTTGTTCTTAGTCAGGATTGTGTGTTATTGCTTTAATTCAGTAAGCGACTGTTCTGTTGTTAACTGGGATTGCATAGATATTTATTGCTTTATTTCAGTAAATGACTGTTCTGTTGTTAACTGGGATTGCATAGATATTTATTGCTTTATTGCAGTAAGTGGCTGTTCTGTTGTTAACTGGGATTGCATAGATATTTACTGCTTTATTGCAGTAAGTGGCTGTTCTGTTGTTAACTGGGATTGCATAGATATTTACTGCTTTATTGTAGTACTTTGTCAAACATTGATTTTTAGTCCAATGACAAACTGTGTGCATTTTTCACCACATCTTAGTTTACAGTATGTCTTAGCTTGATTTCTGAGCAACATGTTACAAATAAATAAATATGCTAAAAGTCCAATTCAACCAGTTCATGTTAGAGTTCCCTCACCTTTAACACCTTCATGTATGCATGCTGTAAAATGGAGGTCAGTAGTCACATTCATTCCAGTTTGTGAAAAGAATTGAAATTTGTACAATGCCTTGAAGAGATGACAGATTGTTTATCATATTGATCTTTTTGTGAAATTCCAGTTCATTATTGTTTGTGACTGTGATAAAAACTCCATCTTTAAATCTTGCTTGCAGAGATGGAAAATTTCAGTGTGTTCAGAAACTACCAAGAGGGGGAACCAAGTCGTCGTTTGTATATTAAGAACCTGGCCAAGCAAGTGACAGAAGAGGTGAAAAAATTTCTTGTTTTGTGTTGCAGTTCTGTATCCCTTGCATAACATATTCCTTTCATTTCCTATTACTGGCATAGTGCATTGCTGGCATAGCCTGTTACTGGCATAACCTATTACATTGCTGGCATAACCTATTGCAGTGCTGGCATAGCCAATTGCATTACTGGCATAACCTATTGCATTGCTGGCATAACCTATTGCATTGCTGGCATAGCCAACTGCATAGTGCATTGCTGGCATAGCCTATTGCATAGCGCATTGCTGGTATAACCTATTTGGTCTCATAGATGTTATGATTATATAAGTTGTAGCTTTTGTGTGTTTTCTCAATGCTTGTAATCTCAGATTATCCCATTTATATTCTTATCATATCTTTAAAGTGTTGTTATTGCATTTAATATCTAATTAATGAATCACATCTCTGTGTGCATAATATATCTGAATTTAATTATATGTGTGTACATGTAGCAGTGCAGACTTACAAGATCCAGATCATCAGAATGACTCTCCCATTTTAGTGTCTTACAAGGTCTAGATCATCAGAATTACTCTCCCATTTTAGTGTCTTACAAGGTCCAGATCATCAGAATTACTCTCCCATTTTAGTGTCTTACAAGGTCCAGATCATCAGAATTACTCTCCCATTTTAGTGTCTTACAAGGTCCAGATCATCAGAATTACTCTCCCATTTTAGTGTCTTACAAGGTCCAGATCATCAGAATTACTCTCCCATTTTAGTGTCTTACAAGGTCCAGATCATCAGAATTACTCTCCCATTGTAGTGTCTTACAAGGTCCAGATCATCAGAATTACTCTCCCATTTTAGTGTCTTACAAGGTCCAGATCATCAGAATTACTCTCCCATTTTAGTGTCTTACAAGGTCCAGATCAATAGAATTACTCTCCCATTTTAGTGTCTTACAAGATCCAGATCAATAGAATTACTCTCCCATTTTAGTGTCTTACAAGGTCCAGATCAATAGAATTACTCTCCCATTGTAGTGTCTTACAAGGTCCAGATCAATAGAATTACTCTCCCATTTTAGTGTCTTACAAGGTCCAGATCAATAGAATTACTCTCCCATTTTAGTGTCTTACAAGATCCAGATCAATAGAATTACTCTCCCATTGTAGTGTCTTTTGAGAAAGCATGTGGACACATAATGAAATGATTATACAAATGTGTGTCAAGCATGACAATTAACATTTGTACACACAAATGTGTATCTGTTAATATCTCATTGTGCTTTAATGAATATTGTGTTAATTTAAAAAAATAAGTTAATAATGAGTGGACATTGTTGTATGCTGTGAAAGACCAAATGGTAGTTTTGGGTAACTGACTGCAGCAACATAATTTGGAGTTGGTCACCATGGTTTCTAGAATCCAGAGCCAAGATGTGCCTGCTCTGAGTAATTTCATTTCAGATGCTATATTTAGAGTTTAAACAGTGCTGTTTCTTAAGCATTCACGACAGTGAATCTATATATCTGTATGTCTCATTATCATGTGTAGTATGTTATTCAGGAATTTTGTATATTTTCTGAGTAAGTTTCATGTCTTTGTAACAATTCATTGTATGGGTGGTTCACTTTAACTTAAAAAAGAACTGCTTTTTAACAGGATCTTCACTGGATATTTGGTCGCTATGTCAACTGGGATGATGAAGGAGAGAAAATCATGTATGTATTTTTCAGTGCCATCAAGTTAGCAGTTGTGTTTGTTTAAATGTTTTGAAGCTAAAGGTATTAATAACTTTATTATTGTGTAAACTTAGTGTTTTTTCAGTGTTATAAAGCTAGGGTCATTAATACATTTATTGGAGTAAAAACAAACTATTCTTTATTTTCACTACTTTAAAGCTAGGGGCATTATTACATTTATTGGAGTAAAAACAAACTATTCTTTATTTTCACTACTTTAAAGCTAGGGTCATTAATACATTTATTGGAGTAAAAACAAACTATTCTTTATTTTCACTACTTTAAAGCTAGGGGCATTATTACATTTATCGGAGTACAAACTTAGTGGGGTTTTTTCAGTGTTATGAAGCTAGGGGTATTAATACGTTTATAGGAGTACAAACGTAATTGGATTTTTTCAATGTTAATAAGCTAGGGGTATTGGTACATTTATAGGAGTACAAACTTAATGTTTGTTTTCAGTGTAATGAAGAGGTGGATTAATACATTTGATAGGAGTACAGACTTAGTGTTTGTTTTCAGTGTTATTAATAGGTGGATTAATACATTTGATAGGAGTACAAACTTAATGCTTGTTTTCAGTGTTATGAAGTAGGTGGATTAATACATGTATTGGAACACACTAAACCCTCATTATTCTTCAAGTTATATTCATGGATTTAATTATAAATGGGTTTGATCTGTAAACATGTTTCTTTATTTATGGTGATCAGTTTTGCATATTTGTGGTTGGACTACTTGATTGATTACCTGTTCTGTATTTGTGGTTGGACTACTTGATTGATTACCTGTTCTGTATTTAAGGTGGTAAATGTATGTGTATACATTTTGGCAGCCATTAAAACTTGTCTTTGCCAACCGCTTAGCTAAGAACACACACACACCAACACACAAAGCAAAACTGTTCAATTCTCAGCACAGTGACATCAAAACAATTTTGTGGATCTGTGTATACATATATGTATGACAGTTTCTCTGATTTCTGAGCAGTCTTTCAATATCATTTCATAACTCTGACCTCTGACATCTGACTCTGTTTTCTTCCAAATGTTAGGAGTTAAAAAGGGTATCATGTGCAATCATATTTCTAGATTACTTATTCTCATATAATTATATATTATCTCCATCATTATACATGTGCTCATTGACTTCTCTTGAAGTACAAGATTGCCGGAACCGAACACGTATTTTTAGTGTAAAGTATGAATACATTTTTCATGATTCATGACAATTTTCAGAACACAACCCTGGCCAGTACTGGGGCTTTACTGCACAGTGCCAGGCTTTGTTATTATTTCCATCCAGCTAAGGTTTTAGTATCTTCATTTGGTTAACTCATCAGTAGCTACACCTAAAAATACTCTAGGTGCTGAATGATTCAGAAACTTTAATCCTCAATTTGTTAACTTATCAGTAGCTATACATAAAAATATTCTATATGCTGAATGAAATTAAAACTTTAATTTTGAGTTTGTGGTCACACTCGCAAAAAATACTCAAAGTACTAAATGAAATTGAAATATTAAATCTAAATTTGTACTAATGAAATTGAAACATTAAATCTAAGTTTGTACTAAATGAACTTGAAACAGTAAATCTAAGTTTGTACTAAATGAACTTGAAACAACAAATGTAAGTTTGTACTAAATGAAATTGAAACATTAAATCTAAGTTTGTGCTGAATGTCATGGCAAATAGTAGTGCATACAATGACGAGTTGAAAGTTTGGGGTTCAGTGCAGCTTTTGTTCAAATTTATTATAAGATTATCTCCCTTTGTATATGTAGCAGATCTTGCTGATTTTCCTGAGTACATAAGTATGTATATTGTTTTGTTCTGAAACTGCAAAGAAAGAGCTACTGTCATTCACTGTTCTTGAGCTTATACTCAACATTTCTTTCCTGACCATGTTTGTTTCACCCAAACAACAGAACTTTTTAACTTCAGATGAATAAAATTTCTATATATGATGTATTATCACTCTGTACACTTTATGTGGCAAAACAGTTTGTTTTAAAGTGGCTAGTCACATTATCACACTGTAGATGTTTGTTTGAATGTGGCTAGTCACATTCTCATACTGTTAATGGAAATGCAATCAGTAAACATGAATTAGACATGCTTTTACTGGTTGTGGTCAGGAGTCCAGCAGATATATGAAAATAAATTATTTAAAGCAGATGAACAGCATAAACCAACACACACTGTAGTAGAATAAATTATTATGCCTGATGTATAGCAAAATAAATTATTATGCCCGGTGTATAGCAGAATAAATTATTATGCCTAATGTATAGTAGAATAAATTATTATTCCTGATGTATAGCAGAATAAATTATTATGCCTGATGTATAGCAGAACAAATTATTATGCCTGATGCATAGCAGAATAAATTATTATGTCTGATGTATAGCAGAATAAATTATTATACCTGATGTATTCCAGTATTTTGCTTGTGGTAGTAGCAAACAAACAAAGTTGTAAATATAAATGTTTGTGTGTATATGTATTATGTAAACCCAACTAGACTGCTGTAGTTTTATTTATTAAATATTTTCTTTTAAATAGAATGTATAAATTTGCAATGCAAGCTTAATCTAAAAAGTACAATACATGACTGTTAATTGCATGCAGTAATAATCTCTAATAAACATGGACAAGGTACACTATAGCAACTGCTTCTGGTACTTCATGATTGAAATACAGATGATGCATGATATATTAAGTTACAGTATGTAGTACGATTTTCACCCTTAAGGACAGGTTAAAATAAAGTGGCTATTTTTTGTTTCTTTACTAAACCAGTTTCTATGTTTGCCTATAGAATTGAATTGCTTTACTACAATCATTAGCTTTGACATCCGCTTAATGAAGGAAGGCCGAATGAAGGGGCAGGCATTTGTGACACTACCTAATGAAAATGGTGCAAGACATGCTGTAAAAGATGCTAATGGTTTTGTCTTGAAGGGCAAGCCTATGGCAGTTGTATCCTTTCAATTCTTTAGGTTTTGTTTTTTTAATCATCATTGTTTAAAATTATTTTACATACATGATTTGTACAATTAAAAATGCTCCACATATGAACGTGCCAGAATATTGCAGACTGGTGTATTTTAATTTAATTTTTTTCAAATCTTATTTATCCTTAATAATTGATTTATATTTATTAGTGACTCAGTCATTTTAATCAAATGTAAATCAGGTTGTAATCTTATTGTAGTTACTTTTCTTAGCAAGAATTAGATCAGTATTAATCAGTATTAAAATCAAGGTGCTATATTACAAGCTAGGATTGGGTTTTTTTTATGAAATTTGTCATTGATGAGTTGCACTGCTGCCATGTTTGGTTACCTGTAAAAATAAACAAAATTTTGGAAGGCTTGGTTATTTTAAAATAAGAACATTTGATGTATTTCACATTTCATCAACATAAAAAATTAAGCACAATTGTATCCTTGTTTAGTCTCTAGTAGATGTATGGCTTAAAAATTAAGATAACCTTTGTTTTATTGGTAAGTTATTCAAAATTTAATTTGACTGCTATTTTATTCAAGCTCAGTCGACTCGTTGAATTACTTTTTATAAACATTTGATTTGATTTGATGTGATGTGATGGATTGAGTATATTTTTTTTTTAACAGGGTTCGTAGCAACCTTGAAATGTTCTTGAAAATTTTAGGACCATCTTAAAAAGTACTTGAATTTTATTTTGTCCTTGAAAAGCACTTAAATTTGCCTGAATTAGTTTAGAAGTCCTTGATTTTTATTTAAGAAATATCCCATCCCGTCTCCATCACTTTGCATAAATACATTTATGTTAAATAAAAAAAATAAAATGCTGTGAAAACATTTGCAAGTCATCGCTGAGTTTTCGATACTTCAGCATTCAATTCAGTTGTTTCTGATATGTTGTTCAAAAGCCCAAGTTAGAATGCCAATAATTCCAATGTAGAGAGCACTACAAATGTTTGGAAACTATATATCTAATTTACAGCATCATTTTTTTCAGTTCCAGAATAGGACTTCTTTAATTTGGTTTATGTTGTTCAGTCAGCTCAGAAAATTCTTTTTCTTTGTACAGTTTGATTTGGCATGAGGGGTACATACAAACACACACAATAAATGGCTGCTGATCAACTCATAAAGAAATTATTCATGTATTGCTAAAACCAAATAAAGAATTAGGAGAATTTATAAAAACAAGTAACTAAGGAAATATACAGCTGTACAAGATAATGGCTGTTTGGATCTTCAGAATTAATTTTATCAGAAAATATAAGCAGTTTGTGATCTCCAAAGATCATATGATGACAGCTGTGGATTTCAGGTTTTCAAACCATATAGCCTTCAGATTTAATTTCCTTTTAATATACAGTGGGATAAAATTATGTTATTTCTGATCATGATGAATATTTGTTTGAAGCAATTTATAAACTGAAGTGTGTTGAAATTTATGGATTGTTGTATGTTTGGTTGGTGGTTTTATTTTAAACAGACATAGACTTAGCTGTACAAGTTCATTGCCTACTGCTCTCTAGTGAAATTTATAGAATGCTGTATGTTTAGTGGCATTTTTGTTGATGTTTGCTTATTAACATAATAACTACAGACTGTTTGGTGTATACTAACTTCTAGATAATCTATTCAGTGAAAGGACTTCTTAGACTCTTAGTTATGAAAATGTTAATGTTATATTAAACCATTATTCCTTGACACAGTTTTAGCAATTTGCTCGATCTGCAAAATTGCAAGATGAGGGATAGAAGTGAATCAGCTGATTTCCACAACTATGAGTGAACATCACCCAGTTTCCAAATCAATGTAGGTGCATCAGTGGTGGATATGGCTTACGAAAAAAATAAGAAAGAAAGAGTATCACAGCATTCACATTAGATAGTGATTTTAAATGCTGAAATTTTATACCTGACACTCTTGCTTAAAAGCGTCTAAAAACAAGAAGCAGTGCATGCTAAAGTATGCTTTATATAAATAGTGAGACATTATTGTTCTTCTTGTGGCATCCCAGAAAAAGGGGGATAAGTGTTCTTGATTCCTTTTTAAAACTGGTGCAAGAGATGTGGTTTGGTAAAGCCACTCAAAAGACTGGCTCAGTGGAATAAAAAGCCTTCAGGACATTATATTTTATTTAAAACTGTTTGAAATATTGTTATGGTTTGGTAAAGCCACTCAGAGGACTGTCTCAGTGGAAGAGAAAGCCTTCAAGACATTATATTTTCTTTAGAACTGCTTGAAATATTGTTATGGTTTGGTAATGCCTGTCAGAGGTCTGGATCATTGGAAGAGAAAGCCTTCAAGACATTATACTTGTCTTTAGAACTGCTTGAAGTATTGTTACGGTTTGGTAATGCCTGTCAGAGGTCTTGATCATTGGAAGAAAAAGCCTTCAAGACATTATACTTGTCTTTAGAACTTCTTGAAGTATTGTTATGGTTTGGTAATGCCTGTCAGAAGTCTGGATCGTTGCAGGAGAACATCTTTAGGACTTTACCCTTTTCATCATCTAAAGAAATATGGGTGGTACTCAGAGGACTAGAGGAGAAAGAGTTTTTTCTTGCCTTCTGAACTGAATGATTACACAAGGCTAAGTACTGCCAGAGGGAGGCCTCGGTCATTGGCAGAAAAAGTCATGAAGACATTATACATGTCATCTGAACTGAACTAACAAACATGCTTTGGTAGTTCCATACAGGTTTTATGTTGCAGGAAGAGAAAATGTTTGTACTGAAAGATCCAAACAGACTTTGTGTCACGGGAACTTGAAAATGTTTTTACTTAAAGCTGATTTAAGAAATGGTATCTACTGTTTGTTATAGGGAAAATGTTCAAGAGATAATTGTACTGAGAACTGATAAAGAAAAGTTGTGCTTTGGCTTATTCCACTCTTGGAATCATAGGATGAGAAAGTGTTAGTACTGAGAGAAAACTGATTAAATAAAAGTTATTTTGGTAATTTCACTCAGTGTTTTAGTGAGACAAAATAATTCAGATTTGGTCAACCTAGAGTAAGTGATAAAAATAGGTAACTCACCAAAGTGAGTAATTGTTATGTAATCACTTCATAATACAAAATGTATTCTTGATTCCTCTTATATTAACAGCTTTGTTATTTCCCAAGAAAAAACTGTCACCATTATGTCAACAAGAAACTGTACTTATAGAGTAAATGATTTCTGAGGAGAACTGAGTAATTTCTTGACATGTAAATGTTTACTCTTTGTGTCAACAAGAAACTGTACTTATAGAGTAAATGATTTCTGAGGAGAACTGAGTAATTTCTTGACATGTAAATGTTTACTCTCTATGTTACAAGTTAAGCGCCATTTTCTTTCATGCCATGTAAGAAGTTTGATCCAGAATATTCAGGAGAAAAGAGATTTTCTTGTTATGTGCACTGTTAAATAAAAGTTTGCTTTTATTTATTTATTTTTTTAATGTTTTTAATTTGTTTTCCTTTTTAATCTTACCATTTCAAGGATATCTCACTATCCTGCCTGCCAAGTGAGAGATTTCAGTTGTTTAGATTTTGTAAAATCAGACATTATAAGAGATCTGATTGTATTTGAAAAATGCATCTAACAAACATGTATGATGGCATTTGAAATGTTGTAATATTTTGTCTTCTGTCGTGTAACTTTGTCTTTGTGTTTGTTGTGTTCATGTGGCATATTTATTTAGTGAGACTAATATATAGTATTTATTCCAATTTTTCCTTGTCTTGTTACTTAGTTAGAGGGGGGGTGAGGGCTGAGCCACAAATGATTGATAGATAGGCATAGGAAGAGAATATTTTCCCACTCCACCCCCACTCCCACAGAAGTCTGGCTAGCCTATAAGTCAGGGATCTTAGATGTTATTAATGATAATAATTAATTTCATGTTGAAAAATCCTTACACACCAGGGTGCTAGGTGTGGCTAGCAAGTGACTACCCGATTAAGACTTACGCTACTGTTTTTCTGACTTAAACGATAAAAGTGGAAAAGGCGATTATTTTCACATGATTTTTTTCTTATTTAAGTTTGAAGGATTTTGATATATCACATTGGAATTAATTCATTATTCTAATTGTTTTAAGCAATATACTAACAAAAACAAAAATCAACAGTCACTTTTGCAGTGATAAATTTATATATTCCTAGTAAAGCAAGGAGATATTTTTTAAAAAAAGATAAATAGTACACAGTACAGTGGAGTAAGTATGTTATCAAGAATTTTGACATTTAGGTAGGTTATTTAGAATGTTAATACTCAAAAATGCTATTGAAAACACTGACCCTCAAGTGTGCTATCGAGAACATTGACACTCGAGCAGTACTATCAAGAATATTGACACTCGAGCAGTACTATCAAGAACATTGACACTCAAGTATATAAAAAGAACATTGATATTTAAAAAGAAGACTGTCACTCAAGTATGTTATCAAGATCATTGTCACTCAAGTAGTACATTGAAAAATATTAACCCAAGTATTGACAAGAACATTGATATTTATAAAGAAGACTGTCACTCAAGTATGTTATCAAGATCATTGTCACTCAAGTAGTACATTGAAAAATATTAACCCAAGTATTGACAAGAACATAACACTCAAGTGCTACAAAGAACATTAGCATTCAAATATATTATCAAGAACATTAACACTCGAGCAAAAAAACATTGACATTTCAAGTATGTTATCAAGAACATTTCATTCAAGTTCGTTAAAAAGAACATTTACTTTACACTCATCAGGACTATATGATTTCATAAAGCTAGACACTCATCACGGACTACATGATTTAATAAAGCTAGACACTCATCACGGACTACATGATTTCATAAAGCTAGACACTCATCACAGACTACATGATTTCATAAAGCTAGACACTCATCACGGACTATAATAATTATTTCATAAAGCTAGACTCTCATCACGGACTATTTGACTACATAAAGCTAGACTCTCTGTGTCTACCTTGAGAGTTAGATTGCTTGACTATGGTATAGCTAAACGACCATAATGGAATGTTTACTATGGTAAATTTAGACAGCGATATAAAAATTTTAAAAAATGCTCGACTAAAGTTCATAAAATAACTGCTTGATTATTTCAAATCTAGACTGAGCAGACTTCACTACCTAAAATCTAGACTCTCAGAAATTTCTTGACCAAAACTCTACACGTTTCCAGATATAATGTGACTGCTTTGTACCACCACCACCCCCTATCCAGAATTTTTATGGGACTTTTATATATGTATATATAATGCGCGACTCTGCTTGTTTTAGGCTTGGAAACACTTAACGGAATTCTTTCTCTAACTCAGTAACTGTCTAAGGATGGTCCTTGAACGCGTGACGACAGGGGAGAAAATCGATACGAGTCCGTGCTGACAAAGGTCGCTGTAGGCGCACTTGGTAAACGGCTGTCTCGTTAATATACTGCGCGCTGTCCTTGACCCATATTAGTTCTGAAACTTGGACCTAACCAGACAGGTCATCAGTATTGCAAACAGACTCGCTCAACGTACCAGTGCCTAAGACATAATTGCTTTGAGATAATATTACCACTTGCAATAGTAAATGGGACCCCTTCAATCGTATAAGAGTAAGTTTAACAATGCCGTAGTAGTTTTCTCTCTTTCCAGTATATTCGGTGGTTTACTACAAGTAGGGCCTAATGATTATCTGACAGTTCGGATGTTTCTTGGAAGAGGAGTCGCACGTCACACGGTGAGCTTCATGTTTTGCAGAAGTAACTGACAAAGTGACCTACGCACGCGAGAGAGATCAACTTTTGTGATGAAAGAGGGAATCATAGTATGACAGAGTAAATTTGCCCCTCCTTGTTTTAAATTTAAATTGTCATAGTAACCCGACCTTATGGTATTATTTTTGAAAGTGTCGGAGTTGAAGTAAACAGCTCCAGGCAAGAACATTCTAGATTGCTAACCTAATGCAAACTTGGGTGAGTAGTTTTCTGTTACCCAATGATGATGATTTATGAGAACGAGACCAGCCAATGGGCTGAGATTTTAAAAAAATCACTTCCTGTAGAAAATTCCACTCTCTGATCACTTTTGAAATTGAAGTGGAAGGAGAAAGTCCAGCTTTGAAAGGCGGTCATTAGCTTGATGGTGAGTTAAAACTGGACTGATTCAGAGAGAATGAACTTAGAAATATTTCATGCATTTTCACTACTGATATGTCATACTTGTGTAGAGATGTACTATGTAAGTTAACTTTTATTTCTACAAATGTTTGAACTAAGCTGCACACGTGCTAACACTTGACACTGTTTGATATGCTATGTTTATTTTACCATATGTGTGTATCGGGCTAATAAATACTGTTGCATGAGATTGTAAGTTGAGAATGGGATGTGAGATAGAATGGAGTTATATTGTGATAAACAGGAAACTTATGTTTGCTCCATAATTATATGTTGCAGTGAACAAGTGAGTGACCTTTTGACTTTCACCTTTTGAGTTCGAGTTTTGAACTTCTAGTTTTTAGTTCATCTCTCAAGTTTTTAGTTGCCTATTTTCTTGTGCTATATGAACCTCCTGGTTTACTGTTGTAAACTGCTACAACCAATCCTGATAAGGGTGGAATGGGGTGTAAGTGTAAGGAACACTGCACTCTACTGATATCTGGTGGCAAGATTTGTTAACTGCCAAACAATTTCTAGTGTAGAGAAATTATGAGACATTGCTATATTTATTGTTCTTTTTGAAAGAGATGGCATGGCGAGAAGAAGAGCCCAGGTCAACTCCAAGCAGTGGAACAGTGTTTTCCACGTGTAATAATTATCTCCAGGGAAGATAACACCTTACAAGTGATAATTAGAGAATTCAAAAGTATTAATTCTTGGACTATTAACTAATGGAGTGAACTCTTATTATACTATATCTTTGGTTTTACTATTATATTAAATAGACTTTGCATGTCTGTTGTTCCATCAGTATTAGTTTGCCTCTTTTTAAAACATCTTAAGCAGTTCCGTGATCAGATTACTGTGTACTTTATCCTATTAAATAACTCTAGTTCTATGATCAGATTACTGTGTACTTTATCCTATTAAATAACTCTAGTTCTATGATTACTGTGTACTTCATCCACTTGCTGATCCTATAGCTGTCATTAATTAATCCATCATGTTTAGTTGAGAAGTACAGCTGATCCTGCAGTTGTCAATTAATCCATCATGTTTACACACTGTAGACTCGAGAAGTCTAGCCAGTCCGCAACCCATCAATCTATACATTGATACGAGAAATCTTGCCCATCCTATAACTGTCTTTAATCAATCCATCTTGTTTATACAGTGTGGAGAGACGTTTTGCTGGTCCTATAGTTGATATTAATCAAACCATCATGTTTATACAGTGTGGAGAGACGTTTTGCTGGTCCTATAGTTGTTATTGATTAATCCATCTTGTTTATACAGTATAGACTATAGACAGAAGTCTAGCGATCCTATAGCTGTCATTAATCAATCCATCATGTTTAGACAGGAGAAGTCCATATGTCCCTTATTACTAATACTATCCTTAGTCGGCCACAATGTGTTTGTACACGAGTTTGCGTAGTATATATATATATATGACTATCGTTAGATGACCACAATTACGTGTATGCGCAGTATAGATACGACTATCGCTAGCCAACTACGTGTTTGGGCAGTGTAGGTCGACTGTCGCTAGCCAGCTACGTGTTTGGCAGTGTAGGTCGACTGTCGCTAGACAGCTACGTGTTTGGCAGTGTAGGTCGACTGTCGCTAGACAGCTACGTGTTTGGCAGTGTAGGTCGACTGTCGCTAGACAGCTACGTGTTTGGCAGTGTAGGTCGACTGTCGCTAGACAGCTACGTGTTTGGCAGTGTAGGTCGACTGTCGCTAGACAGCTACGTGTTTGGCAGTGTAGGTCGACTGTCGCTAGCCAGCTACGTGTTTGGGCAGTGTAGATACGACTGTCGCCAGCCAGCTACATTGTGTTTGCGCAATATAGACAACTATCACTAGCCAGCTAAGTGTTTGGGCAGTGTAGGTACAACTATCACTAGCCAGCTAAGTGTTTGGGCAGTGTAGGTACAACTATCACTAGCCAGCTAAGTGTTTGGGCAGTGTAGGTACAACTATCACTAGCCAGCTATGACTGTCGATAGCACTAGCAGCTACAACTGTAAGCGCAGCCACAACTTTCCTGACATTACTTAAAATCTATGTCAAGGTCGGTGATGTTGGTAAATGTTCAAGGCCGTTTTGGTCAACTGCTGGTTTTGTGAATTTGTTACTGAGAAAGTATAATTTTTTGAGCCGGTAGTTAGAAGTTAGTCACTTTTAGTCTCACACAAACTTGGAAAGTTGGATCATCTAAATTAAAGATATGTTCAGGAGACGATCAGATGGGTTAGAATTGCCGCATCCATTTTCTATTTCCAACTTTGACTAGTATACTTAAGCATATGTATTTGCAACAGACGACATTGTCGCTGGATACCGTATCATCAGTACTTTTTAATCGCCTTTCTTTTATAACCAGGATATAAATTTGGTACAGGATTGTCAAGGTAGGATATTTATCAGCACGCATAAACACTCTTTGGAGCCGCAAGGCAGACAACCACTATTTTCTGAGGTCTGTTTCCAATGGCATTCCATAGAAAGCGAATGGTATGTCGCATTGCCAGTCACATCATTTGACTGGAAAATGTTTAAAACAAGATTGATTTAATGCCTTTAAAAAAAATTCCCCAGTTGCACAATTGCATTCCAATGCTTCTATTTGTGGCTTATAGCTTAAGAAAACAATGTTAAATCGTTGTAAGAATATAGCATGAGCAGTGAAAGTGGGAATTTGGCCACAAACATCTATTTTTATAACAGTTAATTCAACGCGCACGCTGCTTGACCTAGATGTTCATGAAAGTCGTGCTGATTGGAGAAATTAGCTTGCTATTTGAGGAGTAAACATAGATTGCTTTAAAAAAATAAAAATATTTTTTTTTAAAAGGCTCAGTTTGAATATAGGGAGAAAATCGTATCGTTTTCTGTATTTACTTGCTTTCTTTTTTTTTCTCCCCTTCCATTTTTGTATCTTTCATTTTCTTTTCGTAGCTATTTATTTTCTTGTATTCCCTCCCTTTCTTTTCTTTCTAATTCTCACATTCTCTCTTCTTCTCCCTCTATCTATTTTCTTTCTTCCACCTTTCTCTCTCTCTGTGTGTGTGGCTTCACTCTTTATATTTTCTCTCCTTCTCACCTCTCCCTTTTTTTCTTCTTTCGCTCTTTCTATCTCTTTCTTTTCCCGGTATAAATGCTCTTCTCTTACTTTGTCGTTTAGTTCTCACTCGTACCTTTTAACTCCCCTTACCCACTCTCTCAGCACACAGTTTCTCAACTCTCTTACTAATTCTCTTTCAACCCATTTCTCTCTCTCTCTTTCTCTCTCCAGCTCTCCAGTCTTTTATTTTCTCAGACTTGTTAAGCTAATGACGTCAATATGACAAAAAGATGAATTGGTAAAGTGTTGTCAGACCAGAAACAAGGTATGGTTTGTTCTTGAACGGGTAGGAACGTTTTGCAACAAAACTATCAACGAAACCTACTTAAATGACATGAAATAGACATTAACTTATTTTGAATAACTAGACGCCTGCTAATCTGCTTTCCCATAATCCGGGAGAACACAACTGTACGTAGGCCCTCGATTGCTTGTCCTTGGGAGCCGCTCAGTCGGGGGCCGAGTTATTTATACTGGGAACTATAAATACCGTACTCTTACTGTTTAAGAACACGCCAAGTAGACATTCACGCTAAGAAATTAGGCGGCATACACGAGAGCACTTTAATAGCACGACTACTGTTCGTTTCATTAATTTGCGATCTATTGTGCGTAGGCATTTTGCATTTCTTTTGACTCTCTTTTATTTGTGTGTAGTAATTTTGCATTTCTTTTGTCTCTTTTATTTGTGTGTAGTAATTTTCATTTCTTTTGTGTCTCTTTTATTTGTGTGTAGTAATTTTGCATTTCTGTTGAGTCTTTTTTATTTGTGTGTAGTGATTTTGCATTTCTTTTGAGTCTCTTTTATTTGTGTGTAGTAATTTTGCATTTCTTTTGTCTCTTTTATTTGTGTGTAGTAATTTTGCATTTCTTTTGTGTCTCTTTTATTTGTGTATAGTAATTTTGCATTTCTTTTGTGTCTCTTTTATTTGTGTGTAGTAATTTTGCAATTTCTGTTGAGTCTCTTTTATTTGTGTGTAGTAATTTTCATTTCTTTTGTGTCTCTTTTATTTGTGTGTAGTAATATTGCATTTTTGGGGTCTCTTTTATTTGTGTGTAGTAATTTTGCATTTCTGTTGAGTCTTTTTTATTTGTGTGTAGTAATTTTGCATTTCTTTTGAGTCTCTTTTATTTGTGTGTAGTAATTTTGCATTTATTACTTGCCAACTAGAGGAAACAAAAATGACGACCTCAACTGTGTGTCTCATTAAGACAAAAATGACGACCTCAACTGTATGTCTCATTAAGACAAAAAACGACGACCTCAACTGTATGTCTCATTAAAACAAAACTGACGACCTCAACTGTATGTCTCATTAAAACAAAAATGATGACCTCAACTGTATGTCTCATTAAAACAAAAATGACGACCTCAACTGTATGTCTCATTAAAACAAAAATGATGACCTCAACTGTATGTCTCATTAAAACAAAAATGACGACCTCAGCTGTATGTCTCATTAAGACAAAAATGACGACCTCAGCTGTATGTCTCATTAAGACAAAAATGACGACCTCAGCTGTATGTCTCATTAAAACAAAAATGACGACCTCAGCTGTATGTCTCATTAAGACAAAAATGACGACCTCAGCTGTATGTCTCATTAAGAGAAAACTGGAACGGGGAAGTTTCGTCCTTCAAAATGATACCTTTGTAAAACTGTGCGCAACAGATGATAATTTCTTGTAATATGGTTGACAGAGAAAGTTTTTCGTTACAAAATATAACGTGCAAAATAAATCTTATTTCGATTCCACTTATCTATAAACTGAAATGACTGACGTAAAAAACACAGATCTGTGTTGTTCAATGACTGACGTAAAAAACACAGATCTGGACAATTGCTTACAAACAGGAGTATAATTTTACCCTTGTTCCCCTTTAAGGGCTTACAAACAGGAGTATAATTTTACCCTTGTTCTCCTTTATGGGCTTACAAACAGGAGTATAATTTTACCCTTGTTCCCCTTTAAGGGCTTACAAACAGGGGTATACTTTTATCCTTGTTCCTCTTTAAGGGCTTACAAACAGGAGTATACTTTTATCCTTGTTCTCCTTTAAGGGCTGATGAGTGCTTATGATTAAAACGTGCAAAACATTTTTCATTGAAATCCGGATACAAATGATAATAACACTTGTGTTGAACTTTTTAATTTGTATGTTTGACAGGCACGCAACTGTTACTGTTACAAAGTCACTGCTCATCAAGAGTCCTAAGTATTGCTACAAAGTCATTACTCTGCAAGAGTCCCTAGTATTGTATCAAAGTCGCTACTCCTCAAAAGTGCTAAGTGTTGTTACAAAATCATTACTCATCAAGAGACTCTAGTATTGTATCAAAGGCGCTACTCCTCAAAAGTCCTAAGTATTGTTACAAAGTTACTACTCACCAAGAGATCTAAGTACTGTTACAAAGTCACTACTCATGTAAAGAGCTAAGTAATTTGATAATGTCGCTAGTAATCAAGAATAATATACAGTATATTTTTTACTCACCAAAAGAACTGAATATTGTTTGCTATAACACATTTACTCATCAAGAAATTGAGTACTACTTGCTATAACATAGTTACTCATCAAGAGAGATGAGTATTACTATAACGTAATTACTCATCAAAAAACTGAGTATTGCTTGCTATAAGTTACTCACCAAGAGGACTGAATATTGCAATAATGTACTTACTCATCAAAAAAGAGAGCTGAGTATTGCTTGCTCTCCCGTTGTTACTCATCAAGGGAGCTGAGTAATGCTTGCTCTCCCGTTGTTACTCATCAAGAGAGCTGAGTAATGCTTCTATCATGTTGTTACTCATCAAAAGAACTGAGAATTGCTTGCTATGACGTAGTTACTCAGCAAGTGAGCTTAGTATTGCTATAACATAGTTACTTGTCAAAGAGAAGTGAGTATTGCTAGGCCGCGACGTACTCTGGGATGATATTGTACTAATGCATTATACCAAATATTTATTAGTCAATGATATAAAACTTCTACAAGTGTCATTATACCAATATTTATTAGTCAATGATATAAAACTTCTACAAGTGTCATTGCAGAGTATGGACTACTGGTTAAATATACATTATTATCTGCAACCATTACGCTGATATGTTTGTACGCCGCTAGGAGACTCACGGCCACCACTGAGTAATAAGACTGAGAAATAGATTTTAAAATAGATCTACAAATGGACACATAGAGGGGCAGAGAACAAGACGCAATAATTAGATTATCTGACAGCATACCAATAGAAGTTACCGCTACTAACAGATACGCGAGACCGAAACAATTAAAGTGCAAGTAAATTTCTTGTAACCAATTAAAAACAAGCAATCCAGTAAACCAACTTAAAAAATATATGTACTTATTAAAAATAAAAAAAAAGTTTAAGGAAACCAGCTATTTTGGCCATTTTTGTTCAACAGATCGAAAACGTTAATCTTGTGATCATGAAGAAATTCTAAATATAGAACTCTGACCTAGCTCGCGAGATAAAACTGAATGATTTCTGGCTTCATTGTTAATGTGTCATGTCTTTGAGTGGTTTCGGTATACACACACACACACACACACACACACACATATATTACTTTGCTAATTTGTAGCAAATCCAAGACTGAAAGAATGGAGTGTTCCACAATAAATAAATAGCTGTTTTGTGAGTTGTGTATTATATTTTATCTGTACTCATATTTAAAATATAAAAAAATGCTTATGCATTGACCGGAAAATTCCAATACATACTCACAATGAATTCAAGAGCAATGCGTTTATTTAATTAATTAAAAGTTGTGTACTATGATGTTTTATTTATATTTTATATTTGCAACACTAAGAATGTTGACTCATGTAAACAAATATAATAAGCTTTAAGAACTAATTAATATTTATGACTTTACATCTTCTACATTCATTCTTTCAACACACGTCATCTGTCCAAAAACAAGTTCACAGTTACATCAGCTTAAAAAGTTGCATAACTGGATCAAAACAAGACTGGAGATCTGAACGTTTAAGACACCCGCTGTACTGCTAGATAATTCTCACAAACAATAGTTCTATCCCGCGCCTACTACTCTACACATGATCACTCAAACAGCTTAACTTCTCCTCCATCCCTGTCCATCCTCGACTTTAACTTTAGAAGTAAACTTTATACAATTCTAAGTCATGCCAGTTGCAAATACCATCTCATTTTAAGAAAAAAAAATAAAAATTGGTATTAAAAATATGTTGGAAAATTACCTATCACATGACATGCCGTAGTTACTCATCAATAGAGCTGAGTATTGTTTGCTATAATGTAGTTACTCATCAATAGAGCTGAGTATTGCTTGCTATAATGTAGTTACTCATCAATAGAGCTGAGTATTGTTTGCTATAATGTAGTTACTCATCAATAGAGCTGAGTATTGCTTGCTATAATGTAGTTACTCATCAATAGAGCTGAGTATTGTTTGCTATAATGTAGTTACTCATCAATAGAGCTGAGTATTGCTTGCTATAACGTGGTTACTCATCAAGAGAAGTGAGTATTGCTTGCTATAACAAGAGAGCTGAGTATAGTCTGCTATAACGTAGTTACTCTTCAAGAGAAGTGAGTATTGCTTGCTATAACGTAGTTACTCATCAAGAGAAGTGAGTATTGCTTGCTATAACAAGAGAGCTGAGTATTGCTATAACTTAGTTACTCATCAGGAGAACCAAGAACTGTTTCAAACAAACGCTCAAAAACTGCGATACGGCTCTGTCGTGGAGGGCTTATCGTTCACGTTCTGCGAACACCATGCACTGAAAGGCCATGAGATACATCGATCGATTTCGCAAATCGCACAGTATCGCGTAAATCAGTTGGAACTATTGAGCTACCTAACTTCTCAGCCACTATCACATCATGTCAACATCGTCAATTCGGCCATTCTCATCACCACATGTCAACATCATGAACCATTCTCACATCATGTCAATTCGGCCATTCACATCACCACATGTCAACATCATGAACCACTCTCACATCATGTCAATTCGGCCATTCTCATCACCACATGTCAACATCATGAACCACTCTCACATCATGAGAAGAGCACGAACTAAGTCACTCTCACGTTATGTCTTCATGGCAAACACAGCCTGTATAGTGATATATCCTCATTAAGAACTCATCCATTGCATAAACTCATCAAAGATTCAGTCATTGTCACTGTATGTCCTCATCAAAACTCAGCCATTGTCACGTCCTCATCAAAACTAGCCATTGTCACGTCTTCATTAAAAACTTAGCCATTGTCACGTCTTCATTAAAAACTTAGCCATTGTCACATCCTCATCAAAAACTCATTGTCACGTCTTCATAAAAACTTCAGCCACTGTCACGTCCTCATCAAAAACTCATTGTCACGTCTTCATAAAAACTTTAGCCACTGTCACGTCCTCATCAAAACCTCATTGTCACGTCTTCATAAAAACTTTAGCCACTGTTACGTCCTCATCAAAAACTCATTGTCACGTCTTCATAAAAAAACCTAGCCACTGTCACGTCCTCATCAAAAACTCAGTTATTGTCACGTCTTCATTAAAAACTTGGCTACTGTCATGTGTCAACAAGTCTCCATCATGATATTTCCTCAAAAATAATTCAACCACTTTCACGAACTCAAGAAAACTTAACTTCTGTCATATTATATCCCCAACAAAACCACTGTCACTACCTCAAGAAATACGTTCTCAACAAAAACTCTGTCACTGACATGTCCTGGTTCATTAAAATTTCAACCATTGTCATGTCAAAAATTCTCTCAACTCCTGTCATATCGTACTCGTTAAAAAGGAACAGCTACTCTCATCAAAATCTGAGCCTCTGTCGCATCACATCAACAAATCTGCACTAGGACAATATATCACGTGACTTAATCAATAACTTAACCAACTTTCACACCATTCCTTCATCAAGAAGTCAAGCAACTCAAACATTTTCGCATCATACACTCATCAAGGACTTGGTCACTCCTTTGTTATATCAACATTCAATCATTGGCCAAAACAAGTTAATTGATTATCAAGAACTCAAACGCTATCATGTTATCTCTGCATCAGTAACTCAATCATTGGCCAAAACAAGTCATGTAGTCATTAAGAACTCAAACCCTATCATGATATCTCTACATCAGAAACTCAATCATTGGCCAAAACAAGTCATGTAGTCATCAAGAACTCAAGCGCTGTCATGTTCTGTCATCAAAAACGCCCAAACACAGTTATGGCATAGCCTCATCAGAAATCTCAACCACAGTTGCGCAATGTCTTTCATTAAAAATCTGTCTCTATGACTTTATCTCCTCTTGAATAATTCAGTCAATGTCATATTATATTCTCATAAAGAACTCAGCCATTGTCAAGTCATATCCTCACCTATAACTCATACACTGACATTTCGTGACCTCTTCTAAAACTCTGCCACTGTCATGTCACGTCCTTATAAAAACTCAAACATTGTCTCTCTATCTCCTCATCAAAAACCTCGTTCTGTCACGTTATCTTTTCATAAAAGGAACCCAGTGACAGGCATCGGCGTTTCAAACATTATTCAGTAACGTCCGCATCAAAAACTCAGCCACTGTATCATAATTATGTCTTCACTCAGCCACTGTCACACTATCTCCGCATAAAATCTCAGCCGATATGACATGTCAAGTCCTTATAAAAATACTCAGTCATGTTTTGTCGAGTCCTCACTCATGTCTCAGCCATTGTCGCGTCACCTCGTCTAGACTCCACTCTGTCTGGTCTCATAGAGAACACAATCGCTATCCCGTCATATCACATGTACTATGTGTATGATTACTGAGATAGCTAAGCACTTCGAGTGATGGTACTCTAATGCTATGTGTACTCAGTAACGACTGCAGACAAGCGCGGAGTTACAATTAGTAACGATTTTGTCCTAGAGCGAAGAGTTATAATAAGTAGGGATTACATACCAAAGAGAAGCATTATAAGTAGTACTGAGATAGACCAGCGAGGGTTACAATTAGTAACGATTATAACTTAGACGTCTTAGAGTGAAGTGCTATAATTAGTAGTGAGGTAGAGCAGCGAGGGTTACAATTAGCCACGATTATAACCTAGAGTGAAGTGCTACAATTAGTAGTGAGTATAGACCAGCGAGGGGGGTAAGTCGGAGATCAGCATACAGAAAGGGATTTTGATGCATCAACTGATAAAATTGTGAATAATGCGAATTTGCCTCAGTTACAGATGTCGATTCGTCATGTCACGAAGATCTCAACCCTAGATGTTCTACTCGTCATGTCACGAAGATCTCAACCCTAGATGTTCTACTCGCCATGTCAGGAAGATAACAACTGAATTTGAATTTTAAACCGACTCCTTGATAGTTTCATTTAATCCTAAATATATTAAAATAAGGTGAATGTCATGCTGATCACAATAAGAAGCATATGGCAAATCGGCCTATAGTAGATCTCAAAAGACAGCATATGGCTGTTCGGCCTATTGCAGATCTCAAAAGACAGCATACCGTAGATCGGCTTATGGTAGATCTCAAAAGACAGCATATGGAAATCGGCCTATAGTAGATCTCAAAAGACAGCATATGGCTGTTCGGCCTATTGCAGATCTCAAAAGACAGCATACCGTAGATCGGCTTATGGTAGATCTCAAAAGACAGCATACGGCTGATCGGCCTATTGTAGATCTCAAAAGACAGCATACGGCAGATCGGCTTATGGTAGATCTCAAAGACAGCATACGGTAGATCGGTCTATTGTAGATCTCAAAAGACAACATACGGCAGATCGGCCTATTGTAGATCTCCAAAGACAACAAATGGCAGATCAATCTATGGTAGATCGCTAAAAGATAGCACAGGGCAAATAGGTCTAGGAGTATCCATGAATGACGTACTGCATTTTGGGCAAATTTATCTTTCAACCTCCCTCTTTCATCTTATTTTGGTGATTTCATCTTTAAACTCAGACCCTCCCCACTTTTTAACACAATTTAAAAATAATATTGCTGTCCAGTAACTTCAAACATATCTAAAAACAAGAGGATACAACACTTAAATGTGAGAAGAGAAATATTTCATTTCAAAGAAAATTATTGATCACTGCGTCTTTAGTCCTCTGAAAACGTGCCTACAGCCTTGCCATACTTCTGGAAAAGTCGTTTCATTTAGTTCTCTGTATGAGTATCTACAACTTTACTGTGCAAAGCATAACTACAACATTACTGTGCAAAGCATAACTACAACTTTATTGTGCAAAGCATTATCTACAACATTAATATGCAAAGCATATCTACAATTTATTGTGCAAAGCATATCTTCAACTTTACTGTGCAGAGTGTTTGTACAACTTTATTGTGCAAAGTGTATGTACAACTTTACTGTGCAAAGCGTATGTACCACTTTATTGTGCAAAACGTATGTGCCACTTTATTGTGCAAAGTGTATGTACAACTTTATTTTGCAAAGTGTATGTACAACTTTACTGTGCAAATTGTATGTACAACTTTATTGTGCAAAATATATCTACAAATTTACTGTGCAAAGCGTATGTACCACTTTATTGTGCAAAATATATCTACAAATTTACTGTGCAAAGCGTATGTACCACTTTATTGTGCAAAATATATCTACAAATTTATTGTGCAAAGCGTATGTACCACTTTATTGTGCAAAATATATCTACAAATTTACTGTGCAAAGCGTATCTTCAACTTTATTGTGTAAAACCCTTATTTCAGTATATATACCGTTTTCAGTTACACGGGTAATACTCTGAACCCTTATTTCAGTATATATACCGTTTCAATTACAAGGGGAGTACCATAAACATGTACTTATGTCAGTATATGTACCGTCTTCAGTTATAGAGGAGTGCCCTACACCCAGTTTTGTGTTTGTGACTGACCCCTTCTTCTGTTGAATGGGAACTGCTGTCAACCATTGATTTCCCTTTGGCCTGCTCAGCAGTTTTAAATTACCCTAAACCCGTCTGCTTAGTCACTCAATTTTAGTCACTCTTTAGTCACAATGATATTCTCATCGATACAATATAATTTTATTTCTAAAATGTTAAGGAGCGACCGCCCGTACAAACTCATATAAACATGAGTAAGGACACAATTGTAAATATTTGAAACATAAAACAAAATCTCTCATAATTATATGCAATGTTTCAAGAAGTTACTTATTAATTGCAATAACTTTCTATAGTGTAAGGGACAGTGTCCTAAACAAATGAATAACTTCTGAAGGAATATTTTGTTTTAAAGTAACGCTACATCATAAACCATGACTCATTTCAGCGACACACCACGATTATTTAAAATCTTACGAACTTATTTCTGTAACCCTCTGTAACTATTAAAGGGGTGCCGAAATCCTTACTGTTTATTTCCCTAGTTCTCTTTGCCGTGACTGGTCAGCAGCCCCCCCCCCCCCCCCATCAAACCACGCACCCTTGCCCCTTTTCTGAACTTGCAAGTAGCGAAAGCATGAGAGTTATCCCCTCTTGAGGATGTGAGAAAGGCTGGCCCTAGGTGAGTCCCGCAGAGTCCATCCATTAGTTGATCGGTGAGCGCTTTGTGAACAGGCCGTCGTCAATTCAGCTGGATTTTAGTTTTTTCTTCTACGTTTTAGTGTTTCTGTAGAACAATCGAGAAAACGCATCTTTCGTTTGAAATTCGGCGACGGAAAGGATGTTGTCTTTCTTTGCTGTCAATCCAATGCGTTCAAAAGCCGATGACACTAGATACATCACTAAATGATCTATGGAATCCGATGTCAGCTGTTCTTTATTCCTCCTGCGTTTTATGAGCAGCTTTAGATTTGAGGACATAGAAATTTAGAAAATATATGTACGATTGATCGTACGCGTTCTACCTATCCTTTCTTGTACGACTATACTGTGCATAACTGTAAAAATTATGCCGTACACCAGTAAAACTTTCAAGGCGTGAACGATACACTATCGGTGGGAGGTGAATAGAACAACCCAGTCCATTTGCTCAGGTCACTGGGAGAGAAGTTGGCAAATCCAGTGCAGTGGAGCAGTGACGTTTAGACAAGACAAATCGAGTCCGTGTGTTACAAGTGTGCATCATATCGAGCAGGTGTGTGGTCAGGGTGATGCAGATGAGGTCTACCTATAATATGGATGATTTTTTAAGTGTTTCAAGCAGTGTAACGGAAGGCTTTCTTTGTTGATATCGACAGACGGAACCCGTCATGGATATCAGCTATGGGGCTTGAGTGCTGGCAAAGAGCTTTTTATTGACCTACAGCATCGATTTAAATCAATTCATTTATATCTATTGAAGCTTAAATGTTGATCTGTTTTGATAAAGGAAGCATTGTAGAGTCGTGTCATTGTTATTCGCTGATATTTTAGCGACTAAGATCTTACAAAATCCATCGAGAGCGAAGCGGTAGGACGCACGTTTCACAATCGCGTGCGCCGGGGAGTGTCGAGTTAGCGATAGTATAGTCAAACAATGATTTTAGCAGTTCGAACAGGTTCTTCTTTTTAAGTGGCCGCTTTTATTTCAGGTTGACCATAAAGCCTGCCAGTGGAGGTAAGTTAGCTGAAGAAAAAAAGTTCGCTGCTCTCAAGGATGTCGTCAGAGAGAGGATCTACTAGCAGCAGTAGCGGCTCTTCTCGCAAGCGGCACGCGGACTCCGACACAGGGGAAGGTAGCTCTTCTTCCTCGCGCTCTACAGTGACCATCCCTCGTCCAAGTCCGAAGATTCCGAAGACCATGTCCACTAGCCTAAAAAGGTGAGAGCAGAGGATAGCGAAACTTTGTGTGTTGTAATAACTTCTTTGACGAGGCAGCTGTCTATCATTTTTCATTGTGCGAATAAAAAAACTAAGCGGAACTAGGCTATCGAATAACTGGCGTGATTGTTGCCAAGCTGAGGAAGCCAAAGCGGCGACTACACAATGCATTGACTTGTGTGTGTGTGCGTGCGCGCGTGTATATTTTCAGATGATTTACGGTAACAGCACTTCTCGAGCTCATTTGCATATAAGCTTTTGCTCGCTCTGCTAGGAAAACAAAAGTCCAAATCAATTATTTATGGACATACACACAAAATATACATAGTGAGGAATATGACTGCAATGTCGATTCTGTAGTTAGAGATTCCAAGGCTAGCAAAGGAGTCGAAAAATCCCTACACGGCCTGGGGTCACACTAAGACAGCTCGCCATGTTGTTAGAAGGCGATAGTTGAGGTGGTTTAGAGCTATATTGCACGTACGCTTTTTGCAGACTCAGTTTTGACCAAGAGTGGGCTTGGGGCTTGTTTTTCTTAAATCTTGTTTCACATACCTTACAGTTACACCATTTAAGCAATTTACCATCATCAAGGAAAGGATAGTCTCTCTTAATCTTATATTCTTCTCCATTGTTTTTTGTGTTGTCACTTGGCAGTTAGTAAGATTGCACATCAGTAGATTTCGGATTAGATTTTAGATCTGTATCGTTTATTGTTTACTCGAGCCCTTATAAATTCTTGTATATTGTTATTGCAAACACACACACACACATACACAAGTTGCCATTGGTAGTGGATTATATCCAGAACCTAGGTGATATTAGAACATTAATTTTTCATTATCTCTTTAGAAGTACTGCATCATTTGTATGCCTTTTGTCATTTCAGGCAACATAAATTTACTTACTAATTGCATTTAATTTTTATGAAGACATTTACAGAATAGGTATTTCTAGGGGACAACACATGATTCCTGATTAGGCCTACTGTCTGGTACTGTGATATGTATGAAAAAATCTATATTTTAAATTTTTTACTAGTTTTAGTTCACATAATTTAGATTTTGGCTGTAGGTTGAGGAATACACCATTTTTGTATCTTATGTACCATTATTTTATATAGTGACAGAGTATTATATTTATAACTGTACAACAATGTGTTTTTCCCCCTTAAGGGTATTATTTTCGTGTTTATGTACTACATTTCATTTCATTTTCCATGGCTATAAATAAGTATAACATTTTTATTACTTTGTTCATGCAACTAAAATTTAATACATCTTTTCTGATTTGATTTTGTACTTCATCTTTAGCATCTCTTTCTAATCAGGTTTTTAGCATATTAATTTTGTGTTTAGAGAAAGACTTTTCCTTTCAATAATTTCACTTTAATGTTTAGAGAGGTCAGATGTTAATATTTCCTTTTGAGCTTATTGAAAATATTATACACTGTGTATTTAATTAGTCATATAATTATAAATAGTACTGTTTCTCTCATAATTAACTTTTTTCCCCCAGTAAGTGGAAATACTATTTTTTGTGCCTGTTTTTTTGTTATGAAAATTGATAAACATTCAGATATAGCCATACTACTGTAAGTATAGCTCTGTGACTGGGTGTAATTGATTAATATAATTGTAGGTTTTAAAAAGAAAACAAAATGCTATCTAGCTCAGTTTTAGTTTCACAGAGAAAGCTAACGTGTAGCATGTGCAAGATAACTTGTGTCTAGAGATGTGCTGCAAGTACTAGTCAGCAAAAGAACTATTTGTATCAAGTAGTGTTAAAATAAAGTATAGTAATAATAGGAGATACATGGTACAGTAGTAGTTGTCAGTAGTGTTGTAATGATATAAATAATAATAAATACATGGTACAGTAGTGTTGTAATAATATAATAATAGTAAATACATGGTACAGTAGTGTTGTAATGATATAAATACATGGTACAGAGGTGTTGTAATGGTATAAATAATAGTAAATGCTGGTACAGTAGTAATGGTAATAATAATACTATTACTATAGTAAATACATGGTACAGTAGTAATAGTAAAAATAGTAAATACATGGTACAGTAGTAATAGTAAAAATAATAAATACATAGTACATTAGTAATAGTAATAATAGTAAATACATGGTACAGTAGTTAGTAGTACTAGTAGTAATGGTAATAATAGTAAATACATAGTACAGTAATAATGGTAATAATAGTAAATACATGGTACAGTAGTTAGTAGTAATAATGGTAATAATAGTAAATACATGGTACAGTAGTTAGTAGTAATAATGGTAATAATAGTAAATACATGGTGCAGTAGTTAGTAGTAGTAATGGTAATAATAGTAAATACATAGTACAGTAATAATGGTAATAATAGTAAATACATGGTACAGTAATAATGGTAATAATAATAGTAAATACATAGTGCAGTAATAATGGTAATAATAGTAAATACATGGTACAGTAGTAATGGTAAAAATAGTAAATACATGGTACAGTAGTAATGGTGATACTAGTAATTATATGCTACAAAGATAGTGTATAGAGTTTATAACACTAATATTTATATATGGGACAGTAGAAATATATAATAAAGTTAACATTAATACTAGTTTATACATGAAACAGCAGCAGTATATAAAATAATATTAACACTGGTTATGTATGGGACAGGCAATAGCATATAACAATTTTTATACTGGTTATGTATGGGACACCAATAGCATATAACAATTTTTATACTGGTTATGTATGGGACACCAATAGCATTTGACAATTTTTATACTGGTTATTGGTTATTGCATGGAAGAGTAAAATATAATTATAAGTTAACATTATGGGACAGTAATAACAGTAAATAAAGTAACAGTAATATTAATTATTAGTGTATGCCGGTTCATACACAGGACAGTATTTTTAAACTATCTTTTGCACAATGCAGCACTGATGAGACTATCTTGTACATCACTTACAGTTGTTACCTTGTGTTCAATTATTATCACACCAATACAAAACAACTTACCTACAACTTTACACAGTTTGACTTTCAGTTGCTAATATATTTGAAAAGACTGAAATTAAGTGCCTTTGCTAATATATTTGAAAAGACTGAAATTAAGCGTATATCTGGTACAACGATGCATGCATGGTGTAGATTTTTTGTCATTTTCAAATTGTCTGATTTTAAAGATTTTATTGAGTATTTGCAGAATTTTGTAAATGTTAAAAAATAATTCTTTTTATTGTAACTTGCCTTTAAAGCGCTGAGCATGCTAGATCATCTTTTAATGCTTTTCTGATGGAATAACAAACTTTGGATTGGGAACAACAGGTGGTTGCATGGGTTGTTAGTGTTTTTTTTATCCCGAAAGATATTTGAAGAAGTAATTCTTTGTATTCTTTTCATACTGTTAATGGTAGTAAGAAGTATGCATCTCCTCTTATGCTGTTCACTGGTAGTAAAACTGGTAGAGAGAAGTATGTGTATCTTTTTTGTTTACACTGGTAGAGAGAAGTGTGTGTATCTTTTCTGTTTACATTGGTGATAGAACAACTGATACTTGTAAAAGTAGTATACAACTCTCTTACACTGGTACAGTGGTAGAGAGAAGCATGCGACTGTTTTTACATTGCTAGAGGGAAGTATGCAACTCTTTTTTAAAACTAGTACAACAGCAGGATTTAAATTGCAAATTGATTGGATTATTGCTACTAGGTATTATCACTCGCTTTGGCTCTCTGCAAAGCGCTTATCAGTATCACCCTGTATTGCTCTGTCAACATGACATTGGAAATACTTCAGGTATTAGTACTAACAGAATTAAATATTTAAAACTGTCTTGCTTGTTATATAATAATTGATATTATCTGAAGTGAATCGGGAAGTTTTTAACACAAAGAAACTGAGATTTTAAAAAGTAATTATATTATGAAATTTGTGCAGAAATCAGTGATAAAACTGATATAGTGGATAATTAAAAATAATAATTTAAGTGAAACTGAAAGTAACTCGTTCTTTTATGATAAAAATTAGAGGTTAATAAAATCGAGTTTGCTTTAAAAGAGGTATCTGGCAAATGAGATTTCTATTTTTTAATTTTTGGGGGGTATTACACTTCTTTTATTATAACTTCTTGGTACTTATATAACATTATTTTGACATTTTTACTTTAGTATTTTTCAAAGATAATGTCTTGATTTAATTATGAGTACAACTAAAAAAGAAATATCCCTAAAGAGCCGGACAGACTAATATATATTGTCACTCTCTCAAAACAATAGGACAGTTTATATTAATTAAAATGCCAGTCTCACTGCATCTGGACAGTTATGATATCAAATCAATCTTAACATACAACAGGATAGGGATATGCTATTATATCAGTCTTACAACTCTAAGTCTCAGATCAAACAACTGGACAGTTATACTTATAGCCATACTACAAAACAGCTGATGTGTAAACACATTGCATAGGAAACATGTTAAGTTACTTAAATTAAATAGATTTTTATATGTCAATAATGACTGCACATTTACAGATATTATGAAATTAAATATATAGATCTTATTTAAATAAACACAAATAATTAATCCTAGTAAATACATGTGTTAGGAGTAAAATATTAATGAAATAATTACTGTTTATTGTTGGGAACATTTCTGATAAACTTCATGTATTGCAATAAAATAAAACTTAACATATTTTAAAGTATATATGTAAATACTGTGATTATGAACAAAATCAACTAATAATGTAATATACTTTAATTCTAATACTGTAATAGTAACACTTAACAAATAACGGTATTTTACTATTTTTAATGTCAAGATATCTGTGAGGGAAATTAAAGTCCTTTTGTTAAGATGAGAAATCACAAACTCCACATACTTGAGAGACAAAGAGTCCTCACAATGAAATGAATAAATGACATTTCACCAGCTTGCAGCATTTTAATATTTTGTGTGTGTTTAATTATCAGGAGTGTACCATAATACTGTAGTGTGTGTTTAATTATCAGGAGTGTACCATAATACTGTAGTGCTGGAATACCAAACTGTTACACAATGTCTCTTCACACTTTATATACATTTCTACCTCAACAAGGTCATGCAAAAAAGCTGTTGGTGTACACAGATAATTTGCTAAGTCTAGTAAAAGCACTTTCTCACATCTGTGTTTTGATTGTGTGCTTAGAGTTGAATTATTGGAAACCTTTAAGACTTAGATCACCAACTTAACAGATATCTTTATTTCTTTTGCATAAATGACTTGGGAATCATCTGTTTGTCTCATTTCTCAATAAGTCTTCCTGTATCAGTGTATGGTTAATAGGGGAAAAAACTCACAAATAATTTTAATAAGTTTTCCTGTAAGGTTAATAAGAAAAATTCACAAATATCTATTTGGCAGTCTTTGTTCTTGCAAAGTAGTGATAGTAATTATATCTTCTGCATTGATTGCATTATAAATACAAATCCAGTATGCTTGGGACTTTCTAGATCTATTAATGAGGTTTGCCATAAAACTGGCTTTCTAGATCTATTAATGAGGTTTGCCATAAAACTGGCTTTCTAGATCTATTAATGAGGTTTGCCATAAAACTGGCTTTCAGATCTACTATTGTGAGCACTGGCTTAATTATTAATTAAAACAAGTATGAAGTTTACCATACTTGCTTTCTACGTTTGGGTATTTTATTATTGTAATCACGCTTCTTGTATAACTAAGAGTATTGCTGACAGTGGAAATACATATTTATTAATTACATTTTATAACTATCACCTTCACATACTTTTACTGTTTTAGTATTAATCTCACACAAAGAATGGGTGTACATATTAATTAGCATTCTGTTTGCATACAATAAAAACATATCTTCATTTTTAGTAACTTAACTGCATATAAAATTTCCTTTTCACTATAGTTATATATAATCATTATATCATATATATGTCTTCTTAATTTCAGTAACAGCATATAAAATTTCCTTTTTACTATAGTAATTAGTATTATATATATAATATATATGTCTTCTTCATTTCAGTAGCATGTTTATATTGTATATAATAGTATATATCTTTTCTAACTTCTCCCTTATAATTATTATTTTACTTATTTTTAACTAAATAAATCTTATACTTTTTATAGCATAATTCATTGTATGAGATCCACACCAACCTGGTTAATTAAAATAACATATTATTTAAGTAGAAGACCCCACAACTGCAACCTAATTAATTAACAGGCCTCTTAAGTAGAAGACCCCGGACCTACAACCTAATTAATTAACATGTTTATTATGTAAGAGATCTCATTAACATGTCCAGTATGTATGAGACCACTAAAATACTATTTAATTCATTAACAATATAACATGTCTAGCAAAGTAGCGTGAAACTTGAAACAGACCTCAAACATTCTACCTAATTCATTAATAATATGACATGTCTGGTTTGTAAGATACCTCATGCATACTAACTAATTAATTAATAATATGACATGTCTGGTATGTAAGATACCTCATGCATACTATCTAATTAATTAATAATATGACCTGTCTAGCATATAATCGTAAGACTAAGATACTAAAGCATACTACCTAATTCATTAACACAATAACAATATACTATGTCTAGTTAGTATGAGAGATCAAAGAGACCTCAAGCATACTATTTAATTCATTAACAGTATAATGTCCAGTATGAAAGAGACCTCAAGCATACCACCTAATTCATTGGTATGTACAGTTTATAGGAGACCCACAGATGTCAATAACTGAATAAGTGAATAACATGTCCAGCACATAGGTGGCTCCACACATACACCTTATTCATAATTGCTTCTTGGAACTTAAAAACTTTTCTGGTTGTTACTTTACTAATGTATATATTCCTGCATTTCCATCTTCTGAATGTGTAAAACATTTTGCGTATTCATTCTAAGTGTTGTACACTTTCACAGAGTCCATAAGCACACTAGCAAAGCAGTGCCATAGTGAATAAAACCACAGTAACTGAGTAAGTAATGCTGCCTATGAGTAGAACCACAGTAACTAATGCTGCCTGTGAGTAGAACCAGAGTAAGTAATACTGCCTGCGAGTAGAACCAGAGTAAGTAATACTGCTTGTGAGTAGAACCAGAGTAAGTAATGCTGCCTGTGAGTAGAACCATTAGCCATATTAGAGCTGCACATTACTGGATAAATTATCATATTGCGTATTTACTATAAAACATATTTATTTCCTCCATTAGCCATAATAGAGCTGCACATTACTGGGTAAATTAGTCATATTTCATTTTATCAGGATAAATTAGTTTTATTACCCAATACTGGGATATTTCCTTGTTTTGGTGATATTTTCTTGTACTGGCAATAATTGTGGCAGATTATTATTTATTGATCTACGTTTTATACCATTTCAAAATGTAATAGTCTTCACATTTTGGGGTCTGTTTTCACACACACCCAGCATTGCTTGTGTATTCTCACACATTTCATTTATTCATTATTGGCATATATTTTAATCTTTTGACAGCAGTCTTATGTTCTCATACATCTATCTGTAGACATATATTAATTAACATATATATTATTTCATTACAATTAAAGTTAGATTCTTCATATAGTATAGGCACAAGTTTATTCATATAAATGTTATAATATGTTCATGCATAGCTATTTTCTATCATTACATAATATTTTAGTATACACCACCTCATTAAACAACAGTCATTACTTGAATATTAACTACTAATAAGTAATAAAAGAATAATATTGATTAGTTGTTTGACACAGTACGTGCTAAATGATATTTCTATTACAATTTACATTTAATAATTCACATTGTTGATGTCTCTCATTCCCTATTCATTATTTTATATACAGTTATGAAGGAAATATATTGATTTTTTTGTATTTTTAATAATAGAATTTGAATGCTTGAGTAATAATTATCCTTTTGTTGTTTGCAAAAAATATATAACTCAGATTATTTTTATTAATTTTGGTCTGGAGTTTCACTTGACACTCGTTTTAGTTTTCTTTTATGTTTGTTTTTAAATATAGCATTAAAGGCTTAATGTCCACATAAAGTTTGATCTTTGTTACTTGAGTTGTATGTTATGACATATTTAACTACAAGCAAATTATAATAATAATAGACTAATATCATAATAGTGGAAAATTTGAAGATTATGTAAACAAAGCTCCATTTACTTCTATTATACTAATCTACACACACTCGTCTCTTTCTAATGCTTTCATTACATCACATGAGAATGGTACAACTACAAATGTAATTAATATATCATAAAGGTAAAATTAGATTAATTTACTCTCTCATTCAGGCAAATTAGAACAAGTTACTCTAGTTGCTCCGATTCATTCAGGCAGATTACAATGAGATATTCTTTATCATTCAGGCAAATTACAATGAGTTACTCTTTATCATTCAGGCAGATTACAATGAGTTACTCTTTATCATTCAGGCAAATTACAATGAGTTACTCTTTATCATTCAGGCAAATTACAATGAGTTAGTCTTTATTATTCAGACAAATTACAGTGAGTTAGCTTTATTATTCAGGCATATTACATTGAGTAGTGCTTTGTCATAAGGCAAATAGAATTAGTTACTCTACATCATTCAGGCAAATTACAATGAGTTACAATGTATCAGTCTGGCAAAATAGCATGAATTCTCTATATAATTCAGGTGGGTCAAAATGCGCTCTCACTGTAATTCATACAAGTTAAGAACAATTTACTCTGTATCTTTCAGATTAACTATAAAACTATTAAAAGTATAATGGCTTAGGTACTTTATTTTCAAAATTAAATGAAAAAGTTTGAGTGATTTAAAAATTGGGATAAAAAGGAAATGCTCATAGTTTGTTAGGATGCTGTTTTGTGAATTTATGCAGTTTGTTTTAAATCTGAGGGGTATGTTGTTGATGGTGACAAATGACTTCTAATACATTGTTTATATTCTTTACATTAAAAAAAATATAGGACAGTATATAAACTTAGATAGTTCTGTTAAATCTTTTAAACAGTTAAAATTACATCCTCTGTATGATGAAGGAAAGTCTGCAAATGTTATTCATTGTAATTTATCACATTTCAAATACTGAATAATATGCATATACAGTAGGCATGGTTCATGGTCATTTACTTGGTGCATTATACAATTAAATTACAGAATTAGACTTCAGAGAACTAAATTCTAATTAGCAAAATACACTATATTTTTCCAAATAGAATATTTTTTTATTTGTTAACAAGCAATTATTTCTCGAAATGTCATGTATCTTACACTAATTATTTGCTATAGCTTAATAAAGCAGTATAATTCATGAGACTATTTATAAATAATTAAATTATGGGTTGTTAAGATCATTGGGTGAACTTTAACCAGCATTTTTAGTGATAAGATTTGTGGATATACTTGTGAAATTTTTTATTTCTTCATAACACTTAACAGACTGACCTTATAGAAATAAAACATCCATTATGATAGATATTACTTCTTATTTTGATCTAAATTTAATATTTGCAATCTTTCTAGTTCCTGACAAGTACTATAGCCACAAAGTAAAATGCCAAAGCTTGGCTGAAAGATTTAGCAATTAGCTTATGTTAATCTTTCTGTCTTGTGCACAAGCATTGAAACACCTGATGTTATATTACTTGTAAATCTGTTTATTATTATTTCATTAATTATCAGTCTCTTATTTTGTCATAATAGATTTGCTTTTGATGTTCTTCCAAGTTCCATGTCAGATTAAAATTACTGTTGAATTTCTCAAGTATCAGCAAGGTTCAGATGTCACCAGTGTTGACCTTAGAGGTCACTACATATAAGGCCCAGAAATTTAAACCGAGACTGTGATTGCTTTGTAAAGTACTGAAGTGGTGGAGCTAATGAACAGCTTCCTTTCTAATATTTAAAGGACTTGTGTTGCAGATTCCAGTTTCCTGGTGTTAAATTATTATTTTAATGCTAATTGGTGGCTCTTTCAAATTTCAATCTCTTGTGAGACTCTAAATTTGCACTCACAGTATTGCCCAGAGATTGATTGTTCAGTAAACATTATTCATGAAATGTACGTTGCTGTTTGAATACTGCTTGCCTATCAGCAAATTGAGAAATTCTCGTGTTAGGTCCCCTGATGAGATGATACTGTCACTAGTAATATGCAAGTGGAAATACAATCAAAATTAAAAAAAAAATGTGGCTGATTCCTTTCCTAAGTAATATGCAGAAGACATTAACTGTTCACATAATTCATGAATCTAAGATGAGCTGAAAAACGTTTTTTTTATAAAAATGCTTGCATTTACTTGTTATTAAGGCAATAATACAAACAAGGTTGTGATTTCAAGATTACTAGAAGGCTAAACAAGTACACTTTTTATTGTTTTAAGAAAAGTTATGTTTTCTGTATGGGGAAATCAAAACTACTACAGTGCATTGCAAGCAACTGCACCAACAATGACAGAATTATTTGATGTTTCTTTTGTAGTTTTACTTCATCATTGATAGTTTGACTCACAGCCTTCTACTTGGTTTTATTTCATAGATACTTCATCAAATTAGTTTGTGACATGCCTTGTTTGACATTCCTGAAGTTCTGAGGCACAAAATGAAATATTAGAAGGGAAGATGTAAGACTGAATACTACTTATGTTTATTTTTCAAAGTTACAAAACATTTAAAACAAAATAGTAGTAACTGTTCACAGCGTATTTCCAAGGTATGTCAGAATATAATTACTTATAATAACAAGAAAGATACATCATAAATTTAATAACACTTTTGTGGTGGAGTAAAATTGCCTATCCCAATTTATAACTTAATTGTTATATAATTTGTTAAATATCAATGTGACATGACTTTAGGGTATGTGCATGACAATAATTTTGTAAGTATCAGAGTTAAAATAACATCTCAGGTAAAGAATATGCTAGAACTTGCTGATGCAATCCGAACCAGTTCCGTTAAACTATAAAGTGCATTGTTTATTTTAAAAAATGTTTTAATATATAGTTAATATTAAATTGTAAGGTGCATTATTTCAATAAAAAGAATGTTTTTAATTGGTTTTTCATATTTATAGAATTAGCTTAGTAGCTATTCTGTTATTGCCAATTTCAGTATTTGAACTCTCGACACTATTTTATTTATTGAGTACCTTGATAGGAATTTAGCTTTAAAAATTACAAATATATAATAATTAGCACAGAAACATTTTGAGTGTCACTATTGTAGAATTGATAAGGAGTAAACAATGGATATTCATTATAATTTTATAAGATGGGCATACAGTAGTGAAAATGAAATTCTTACACCATATGCTTGTTTGCTACTTAAAAGTGTTTTTTCAGAAGTGTATAAATGACCTGCCTTGATACTGGGGGTGGTGAAAAGTTTGCATAACATTTCTGGAAATATTTTTTCAGTTTATCCATATTATGATGGTCAGATTTGCATTTTTCTACAAAATCTGTAAAATTCAATGGTTTTATACTTTAATTTTTATTTGGATAATTTTATTTTGCATTTTATATATTGATTCGCTTTGCTGTTCTGAGTTTGAGTGAGTGAGAACATTCAGGTTTAATAAACTAGCATTAGTTTGTATTTATTTATTCAGAAAATAATGCACTGTTGAAACATCAAGTCCTTGAACTTTATGCTTGGATGGTATGATATAATCATTTATTTATGCATTATATTAAAGTAATTTCTTGGTGTTATTATTTAATCATCCAAGCATATGGTATAACTTTATTTTTTCATGAATAGGCACAATAGTAGAATACAGTAAATAAAATTCAGTACATTTTTTTTTGTAATTTGTAAAACAGAAAGTAAGTTATAATGTTGATTACTGTAAGGATATGTGACCACATTTTGAGAAGTTATCTCATTAATTACAGCAGTATGGATTTATGGAAATAACACTTATTAGGAAAGAAATATGTCTAGTTGTAACTTGGACCGGGTTATTCAAAATTGGATTAAAGAAAAAGAATCAATTGGTGAGAATTTTGAAACTCAGCAGTTTAGTGTTAATTTAAAAAAAAAAAAGTAGGCAAGAGTTGTCATATATAAGCATATGTATTCCTCGGAGCTGTTGATTAACAATAAAATTTTCATTTTTTGGTTTAACCTTTAAATATTGCTGTTCATTATATCATTTATTAGATTTGAGTCTTTCTGCTGTTAGATTTAATCATTCATTAGATTTCTCTCTGTGTGTGTTTCTATGTTATTCTTAAATTTGAATATATTCTTAAAATAGTTTTGCACTTTTTTGTTTTTAGATATAATTATACATGTAACATTTTAATCTGTACTTATGTTCAGTGTTGGCTAAAATAGATTTTGTGTTCTTTTGTTAGATATTGTGCATGACATTTATAGCTAAGTACTTGTAGCCTTGTTGGTTAAAATAGTTTTTATGTTCTTATGTTCTTTTGTTCAGTCTGATTATAATACTTCGTTGTACATATACTAAACATCGTAATTGGGGATGGAGCTATTACTCTTATGTTTTAAATGTTCTTATTTGATTTTTAAAAATTCATTTCTGTGACAGTGGGACAGTTTTTTGGAAGTTCTAATAAAGATGGAAACTGATTGTTGTGTAATATCAAAAGATAAATGCAGAATGAACACTACTGGGATTTTGTTGCCAGGACGGAAGCATTAGGCAGTGAACACAGGAATTACGGGCATACGTACACAAATCAGCAGCTCGCAGGATTAGACAGGTGTTTCGGTTTAAAGCCAAGCAGGGGAAGTAACAAAGAGATTTAGTGCATCACTCTAGTAGCCAGTGCAGGTGGTGGGAAGCCGCGTGGAAATGTGATCAGTCTGCCGTGATTTGTGGAATAGTCGAGCCATGGTGTTCTGGATTTTAAAAATTAAAAAAAAAAATCAAATGTCAGGAAGGGGGTAGAAGAGGCTTACAATAAAGTGAAGCTAAATATGTTGTCGCGCGCGGACCATTGTCGCTGGGTTCGAAAGTCTTGTTTAGCTAAACATATTCAGTGAAGTAAATAGGGCATTTTTTAACCAAATAATTTATTCGTTGCATTTATCGAACTTCAACTTTTTGTAATACACATATAATTAAATAAAGTTATTAAACAAAATGACAAGACAGTAAAGAGGGTTAAGCAACGCTCTTATTGTTAAATAGAAATTAAAAGTATAAACACGTTTTCCAATGGGCATTCACTGATTCAGTATCATAGTTCATACTTAATTCAGAATCTTACTGACGGAACCATTTTATTGGGATGTAATGGGATTCCTTGATGGGAAGGGTATTAACAAAATTGATCTAAATTACCGTAGAAATTTAAAAAAAAAATAGTTGACCTTATTTTAATTTGCAGTTTGCTGCTGATTTAATTGATTAATGATTTAGCTCAGTAGTTCTTTAGGCAAATTTAAGGAATTTTTGAGTGAGCACTTTAGCTACCTGAACTCATTGACCAAGGTGCGTGTGTACTGACCCTGCTCAGTTCATTGTCATTTGTTGAGTTACAGTTAATACCTGCTGTTGTGCGTGCCTCCGCTCACTATGCGTGCATATATCGTGTGTCAGATCTCAATGCACGCGTGCGTATGTCTCAGCAAAGATTTGCTGCGTTTGAGTGCGCGTCAGATCTCAGTGCAGGTATAACTTCTCTCACCTCAGATCTGCAAAGTGCAATGCAAAACCTGTGCTTGTGCAGCGAAAGAACTTCAAAAGGGACCAATAATGTTTGGAGTGTCTGAGTTCTCACATTGTTTATTGCTATTTGCGAGTTTTAACTTGTGGAGCCGTTTATTAACAGCATCGCTACCAAATAATTATTCCAAGGTGAAATGTGTGAATTGACACCTAATAAATTTACGCAAAGCATTTTTTCCAGAGAGTCGATATCAAGACTTTAAAACAAATTTAAATTATATTCGAAGATTAACATTTTAAATCATTTATCTTTAGAATGCATGGAACTTAGATACCTTTTACAGTATTAAATAAAGTAAAAACTCCTCCCTGCCAATAAAAAAAAAATATATATATATATCATTTAACATACCATAAAAGTACTCTGTAATACAGAATAATTATAACAATGGTAGATTTTTGACGATTGACTGCTGATAGTCTTTTGGTAAGAACGTGTTTATTTGAATGCTTTTCTGTATTTTTATTCAACCTCGAAGGGTAGGGATATAGTAGTGGGTTATAATTATTATTGGTAACTCTCTCATGCACACATACAAACACGCGCACCCCCCCCCCCCCCGGCAAAACGCAGCAAAGTGACTGGGAAATTCTTTTGTTTGCCTCACGGTGTATTACGAGGTGACAACCACTCTTCTAATGCAGTTCATGGCGGTGCTGAAAAAGTTGAGATGTTAAATGTAGTGACCACATTACAGGGCTCATTGAGCCCCTCCATCTCTCAGCACACTTTGAAACTTTAGCTGGCAGTAGTATTTGGCACTCTTAACAGTGGCCTAACATAGTTTGACCCTATTTAGACAAGAGGCGTATTTATACAGGTTCCGGCAAGTGACTTTTGCGGACAACTCTTAACATGACCTTGAATCTAAACATCGTGTCACAAGATCTGGTTTACTGAGTACAGACGACACCAGTCATCAGTAAACAGAAATGCTTTGTTGCTGGGATAGGTTGTCCTTTCTGTGAAAATACCACAATAATTCGTGTATGACGTAACATTTTTTAAATAAGGAAAATAAATGACGACTAATTACATTTCAATCAGTTTTATTTAAATGAAGGTGACTCATTCCTATACCAAATTATCGTATACATTTAATGACCACGAGCCAGACAAATCTGTCACATGTATTCACTAAAGGAAATTGAGGCTACTTCCACATTAAATCATCATATATATTTAATGACCACGAGCCAGACAAATCTGTCACATGTATTCACTAAAGGAAATTGAGGCTATTTCCACGTTAAATCATCATATACATTTAATGACCACGAGCCAGTAGCTGTGCACCATATAAAATGCATAATTGCGCATGGGAATAGATTCAGATTACGGGTACATACGATCTTTTAGCGTGTTAGATTTAATTACCTGTTCCTGACTGCGCGAACATACACACACATTGTCACTTTTTAGCCATGGAGAGATTACTTATTCAGAAAACCGGGCGTCATATGAACTAGATGACCCATGACCACACTTTTGAGTAATGGCCTTCAGGATTAGGCCTATCTGTAAACAGAATTCCTATTTAGGGTTAACTTGGCTCTTAATATCAATGGCTTTATTTTTCCTGACACTGGAGTGGGATTTTTTTCGTGTGCCATCCACAACCAAAATCTCGCAGTACTCAATATCTCCATTTGTTCAGCGATGGACTGTTAAAGTATGCAAGATGCCGCTTGTTACATCCTAATGATTCCCATAACGACTTCTTCCATAATGTAGTTTTCTAAAATAATAATGATAATAAGTTCATAGGAATCTCTTTCTGATGATTCGCCGAAATTCTCACTTTGTCTTTCGATGTTCACCGCCCCATGTCGAAAGACTTCATGGTGATGTGGGTCAATGTTACATGATTGTGGTTGACTTATTTGGTTATACATATTATTTTGCATGAAATTATGCCCCGAGAGCAAGGTGCGTTTGTGTGTATCAGCAATAGCCTAAACCGTAACAGTGCTTAATTTGCACTAGAACATGATATTCTCTAGTATACGGCCCCACTTGCACGACCTGTATATTATAATTTATTTTAATAGCATGCCTTATATCAGTGCATACACGCAGGCATAACCTATATAACTATTTTAATAGCATACCATAAAGGCATAACCTATATAATCTATTTTAATAGCATACCATAAAGGCATAACCTATATAATCTATTTTAATAGCATACCATAAAGGCATAACCTATATAATCTATTTTAATAGCATACCATAAAGGCATAACCTATATAATCTATTTTAATAGCATACCATAAAGGCATAACCTATATAATCTATTTTAATAGCATACCATAAAGGTATAACCTTTATAACTATTTTAATAGCGCACCGTATATCAATGCTTACACATCCACACTTCTGGGAATTTAGGTAGCATTTTTTTTTTTTTAAATTGAAATTACGAAGTCTCTTCACTTGCTTGCGACTAAATAAACAAACAAAAGCTTACTTTTAACGACTGCGCCCATTGTCACGTGACTTGTGGCCGTGCGTCCATGGTGGTGTATCTCTGTAAACTTTCTCTTTGCTTTCCTGTTACACTTATCTACTCACATTCTTGTCCACATTACTTGCCTGTTATACGTAAATGTAAAATATTTGACTATCAACGCATCTTGCCCACGTTACTTTCTTGTTAAAATGTAAAATATTTGACTATCAACGCATCTTGCCCACGTTACTTTCTTGTTATATGTAAATGTAAAATATTTGTAAATCAACGCATCTTGTTTACTCCGTAGTTCCAAACTGATAATTTTATCTGGTCACGCGCAGACAAATGTAGTGTATTCATCATATTTGCCGGAAAATGAGAACTCTATACCAAGCAGGCTGTTGGCTCCGTGTCCAGTTCGTCTAGAGGCCATGCACGTTGAATTGCACCTTCCCCGCCATTGACTATCCACACATTTTAAGACCTCACGAAAAATATGTGCCATGATCGCAAGGTTTTTTGTTGTCACCTTGCGGTTCTGTGAATTTGTTACTGTTAGTATATTCTCTTGGAGCCACTCTTTAGAAGTTCGTCATTTTTAGAATCTCAGCAAAATGCAGCAAACCAAAATTAAAACAAAACAAAACAAAGCATATACTTTGACAGTAAGATTGGATCATCAAAAAGACATATTAAGGAACACATAGGTTAGAATTGCCCCATCTGTTAGCTGCTAACAGTTAGCAGGTGACTTTTTTTTTTCTTTTTCAAATTTGGCTGGTATGCTTGTATATGTACTTGTAGCAGACCACATTGTGGCTGGATATCTCACCAACTCTCGAATTTTTTTAATTATCTTTCTTTTGTAGTCAAGATATAACATGCTTAGAGTTGTCTTTCTTCCAGAAGCAAGATATAACACATGTACAGGGTTATCTTTCTTCCATAAGCAAGATGTAAGACATGTATAGGGTTGTCATGACGATAGTAGACATTTTAATCAGTGAAACTAAAAGAGCATACATAAACGCTCTGTGGAGGATTTTTTTTTTTGCAGCAAAGCAAACAGGCACTCTCTTGAGAGAATTCAATAGAAAACGAAAGGGGTGCATCACATGGACAGTCACAACGTTTGATTGGAAAATGTTCAACACGAGAATGATTTAATACTGCTTTTAATTTTCTCCACTGGTACATGCATTCACGGTGAATGGTTTGTAGCTTTAAAAACAATATTAAATGCGAGTAATTCGTTGTAAGATTATAACGTGAGCAGGAAAACCGGAAACTGAACAAAAATCTATTTTTATTACAGCACGCATGCTGTTTGGCCTTTATGTCCAGGAAAGTCGTGGATATGTCTCTTTTCAGAACATACTTTAAAAATAAAAAGATTTTGCGCCTGTCAGCGTTCAGAGAACATTCTTCCCCCTCTCCCCGCATTTTCTAGAATCTGTCTTTGGGTGTGTTAAGTGTATTCGCAGGATGAGTTTGGCGTTGGGTTCTTGAAGTGTTCGTTGTTAAGTTTTGAGGCAGGATGAGTTTGACGTTAGGTTCTTGAAGTGTTCGTTGTTAAGTTTTGAGGCAGGATGAGTTTGACGTTAGGTTCTTGAAGTGTTCGTTTGTTAAGTTTTGAGGCAGGATGAGTTTGACGTTAGACTCTTGAAATGTTGTTCATTTACTGTTAAAACACGTGTAACAAGTGTGCTTGCTTTGGCGTTACACCTATTTTGGACGTAAGCGTAATTATCGACTTCGTTCTTGTGTCATCTTTATCACCCTCACATCTGTGCGCGTCAGTGCATAAATAGTGCCCGACCTCCAAAGGTCTTAGCAATTTGCTGTACCCCTTCCCTCCATCTAACTGTCACTTAACTGAGGACAAATACCTGTGAATTCATTCCTGTTTTAGATTTAAATTTGCTTACGTCTGAAAGCAGTTATACTATCAGAACCCCTTCCCTAGCAATTTAAAAAACAAGTTGTACTTTTTCTTTGATAATACAACTGTTAAATGAAATGCCTGTGATGTGTTGTGTGTTGTTGTTTCATTAAAGATGTACAATCTATTAATGTTTATTTTACAAGCGAATAAATTTAATATTGCTGGTGTGATGAAAAATCCACAACCAACTGTAGTTGTATAATTTTTTAACAACTTCCATGTTTTATATAATCAAGAATTCTTTAAGATTGCTGTATTGTTACTTGATAAAACAAAAGAGTTTACTTTATTGCTGTTTGAAGTCCACAGATCGTTGTTTGATACTACATTCAAAAAGACTGCTACAATCGTGTTGCTAAAATATCAGAAGATTGCTGTAGTTTTATTCTTTGAGGAATAATACTTCAAAAATATTTTTTATTGTAACTTAAGAAACAGTTGATTCTCATTCGGTTTCACGAATTCATTGCTTCTGTTTAAGAAATGGTGTTTTGTTCAGTAAGAGTTTATCTTTGTAAACACATATGAAAAATAAGGTTATTAATAGCAAATGTCCTTGCTTATTCATTCTGCTATTTGTGGTAGTCTGTTTATGTTTATAAGAACATTGCAACAAAAACTTTGAAAGATTCTGATTAACTGTGTTGGCAGTTGTTTCCATTTGACTATGCAAGCATGGGTGTTTTATAAGCTTTTTCTGCACTTTTCTGTTTGACAATTTAAGCATGTTGTGTACTTGTTAAAACCACCCACACTATTGATTTAAAGATTATTGTAGTTTTCCAAGAAGACACTTAACATCTGTAGTGCAAGGCATTCGTAAAGAGCTCTTTAGTGATGGAAACATTGAATATACACTGCATTTTGCATTGTGACAACCAAAATTCTGTTGATCATTGACATTAATTTGACTGATTTAGTGATTAAACAGCGGTTGTCATTAGCATAGTGCGTACTAATAGTGAACGGTTATGATGTGTTTGTATTTGACAGTTATTGATTTCTCATGTGGAACGATTTTTCAAAGCTGCTGCTGAGGATGCACATACTTCTTTCATTTTCCATGGACCATTTGTAGATATTGTTAACATACTTACATTTATTTATGTTGAAATATCTAGGTCTTGTTCTATGGCTGTTGAAATTTTTATAATTTATCTTGAGGCAAAACTTTTAAAAATGTGTCCTGTGATTATTATAATTTCTAGGATTAGCTGGAGTTAGTATTGGCATTGTTGAAATTTGAAAACTTTTTGTTAATGCCCTTTGTGAACATAATTTTTAGTGAAGTAAATAGTAAACATTCATTCTTCTAGAGATTTTGAAATCTTTTATGACCTGAACCACCCACTTATTCAGAGATCTTGCTGAGTATTTAGGTGACAAGTTATATTTAGACACACCTAGTATGATTGAAAAAAACACACAGTTAATTCTCTAACTTTTGTGTGATTGAGAAAAAAAGTAACTTTTCACCATTAACGTTGTTGGCTGGTTCTGTTCTTCATTTACTCCTTAATTCTTGATATATACTCTTGTCCATTTTGTCATTAATTCTAGGTGTACTCTTGTTTGTTTGCTCTTTAACTCTATACTTGTCCATTTTGTCATTATTTCTACATACTCTTGTCCGCTTTCTCATTAACTCTAGATGTAATGTGCATCTTTTCATTAACTCTAGATGTAACTCCTGTCCATTTTCTTATTAACTCTAGACGTAACTCTTGTCCATTTTCTTATTAACTCTAGACGTAACTCTTGTCCATTTTCTTATTAACTCTACATACTCTTGTCCTTTTTCTGATTAGCTTTAGATGTACTCTTGTCCATTTTCTTATTAAATCTAGGTGTTCTTTTGTCCATTTTCTCATTAACTCTTGTACTCTTGTCTGTCATTAAATAAAGATGTACTCTATCGTCCGATATCAACTTTTCGCATTGATTGACACTAGATATACTGCATTGCCCGTTTTCTCATTAACACTAGATATATTGCATTGCCCATTTTCTCATTAAAACTAGATATATTGCATTGCCTGTTTTCTCATTAACCCTAGATATATTGCATTGCCCGTTTTCTCATTAACACTAGATCATTTGCCCATTTTCTCATTAACACTAGATATACTGCACTTTGTCCATTTGTGTACTGAACACTAGATTGAATGCTTGACCTCTTTGTATTTGAAGGTCACTAATTGTCATTGCAAATAGCTGTTTGTCATTTAACCAAAACCCTCTTTAGCATAGTATCATTTAGTGCTGTAGATTTTATTACAATTTCATGATGTTAATTATATTTTGAATTAAAATTATTCATATCAAACATGTGTTTCATTCTTTCTCTTGTTTGCTTCTGTTTTAACTTTTATAACTTATGCTCATTAAAGAAAATGTTTATGAAGTTCTTATTTTGCCCATTGTAATTTATACAAAAACCTTTATTCAATATTTATGATTATTCCAATTATTTAAGTGAAATTACAGTCGACTGCCACATTTCCTCCAGCTTTGTTTGGTTTTAGTGATCGATAGGATTTGAGATAAATTATTTCTTGTTTTGTCTTATTTTTCTATCCTTATGTTAAATAAGAGAGAGAGAGAGATTTCTGGCAATTTATAACTGGGGATCCGTTATTTTTGTTTCTATTTTTGTTTCTCAAGAATCAGTTGTAGTCATGGAGCTGGCTACTAGGCTAGCTTAAGGTGGTATCATGTACAAGCACCAGCACAGATCCAACATTGTAGTGATCAGTGTGTGTGTGTGTGTGTGTGTGTGCGTGTGATTAAGGTGGGGAAGGGACAGTGGTTAGTGTGTTACTTTGTCATTTTGCAAAATTATTTTCATAGGATTATTTTCCTATGTGTATGCAAAATGTCTTTTTTCATTTCGTCTTTCTATTTCTCATCTTTCTTATTGTCTCCATTTTCTTTATAAACTCTTTCACTTCATCCCTCCCTACTTAATCTCCATCTCCCCATTTTTGCCATCTCTCTCTCCATCACTGTCCTTTTTCTCCATCTTTCTAATTTTTCTCTGTCTTTTTCCTTTGTCTCCATTTCTTTAATTTCTTTTCATCTTTTTTCATTCCCCCCTCCCCCCCCCAATTTCTGTCTTCACTCTTTCTCTGTATCTTTCCTTTTTCTCCCCTCTCTTTTTATCTCAGCTGTTTTGTGATTTTGCTGTTTCCAAGAGTGTTTTATTGGGTTAGCAACACAGGGTGTCTTGGTTCAGTGATTATGTTAGTTCAAGCATGTTGAATGCATTAACTTGTGATTTTTCCATCCTCCCCATTTCCATCCTAAGTGTGTGTTACTTTCTCTTGTATATAAATTATGTGATCTGTACTTAAAGTCATTAGAGTCCTAAAATTATTAAGATATTTTGTTGTAGTTATTATGTCTGTATCTGCCTCTTGCAGCCATTAATGTCTTATACAAGTTGTTATTACAGCTGTTTGTGTATGTTGTAGTTAGTATCTTATACACATAGTTATTATGTTTGCCTATGTCTGTTATAGCCATTAATGCATTATACATGTAGTTATTGTGTCTTTGTGTGACTATTTTAATCATTAATGTATTTAATGATGTAATTCTTGTAAAGTACTATGGCTTTTGGTTCTAGTATGAATCATTGTTTTAGTACTTTTTGTTTTAGTCTTTTACATAGTTTGTTTTTTGTTGTCTACTTTTGGCATGCTATCCCATTAATCCCATTTTTGGCATGCTGTCCTATTAAATTAATCCTATTTTTGGCACTCTATCCCATAATTTTACTTTTTGCATGCTATTCCATTAATCCTATTTGTGGCATTTTATTTTTTACACAAGTAATAAGTATCATGAATTTAATTCAGTCATGTTCATTTTAATTTTACTTTTTCACTTTGGTTTTTGATCTTGCCTGCTTTCTGTATTTAATCTTAATTCTACATATCTAGTTTGATTTTCAACTTATTTATTTAAAATTTTTGGATTTAAATTTTAATTCTTCCTCTCGAGTTAGATTTACTATTTATTTACTTGTGACTCATGGATTTTCGTAGTTTGATTTTTGATTTATATGCTTGTGACACATCAATTTAACTATACTTTTATGTTTTTATTTTGGATTTATTTACTTTTTTTCTTTTAACCTGAATACTGAAAGGTTTTATTTTAATTATAATTTTCTGTTGATTGATTTTGACACAACTGCTGTTTTCTGTTGGACATACTCATTCATTTAATTCAAATTTGGATTTTGATAGGTCTGCTTCTGTATTTTGTTAATTAATTAATCCTCTCTTTACAAACCTTTTCAACCTGTCTTGCAAGTAAAATGTGTTAATTGGAAAAAAAAAAGATGAATATCAACTTAGTTTAAACAGACCTTAATTGAAAAAATTTGATATGTGCAAGTGTACGGCATACTTAATCAAATGACATTGATTTGCAGAAGTGTAATGTATATTTGTTTTTGATTACTACTGAATTAGAAAACCATGTAATATCAACAGTTTGGGAACTTAGTCATTTTAATCATTTGTTTGAGAGTGGGTATTGTTAATCAGTTAACGTCTTGGCAAGATGTTGTTCAACTATAAAGCGGAGAAATAATAGTGTCATATTACTTTTTAAAATTTATCTCTGATTATGTTGGCATTCCACTTGACATGCTGCCAATGTCATGTGTTAGTAGGTATTTAAAAAAAAACAACATTGTTTCATTGCTTAAGCAGCATTGAAAATCTCTACTTGCAATGTTCACTTTTTTGGTTTTTGTATTGTACGTACGTACATACACACACACGCACACACACACACTCACGCACACACACACACATGCGCACGCGCACACACACACACACACACACACACACACACACACATTCTGAAATGCCTGAGAATATTTCAGACATATTTTACTGCATAGTCCTCACTTGCCTTGCCTAGTCCAAAATATTCTACAAATTTTACTGTGTAAAATCTGCCATGTTTAAATTATTCTAGTCCAAAATATTATACAATTTTTACTGTGTAAAATCTGCCATGTTTAAATTATTCTAGTCCAAAATATTATACAAATTTTACTGTGTAAAATCTGCCATGTTTAAATTATTCTACAAATTTTACTGTGTAAAATCTGCCATGTTTAAATTATTCTACAAATTTTACAGTATAAAATCTGCCATGTTTAAATTATTCTACAAATTTTACTGTGTAAAATCTGCCATGTTTAAATTATTCTACAAATTTTACTGTATAAAAATCTGCCATGTTTAAATTATTCTACAAATTTTACTTTAGATAAAAGTTTATCTTGTCTAAAATATTCTAGAGGTTTTACTAAATAAAGGTTGGCCTTGTATACATTAAAAAAAAATTGTCTTAAATATTTACTGTTTGCCTTATCAATATGTACTTTAGAGACTTTACTGTATAAAAGTTAAAACCAGTTTGTATTGTAGTTTGTACTTTAAACTGTACTCTTTACTGTATAAAAGTTAAAACCAGTTTGTATTGTACTTTAAACTGTACTCTTTACTGTGTAAAGTCCAAAGGTATGGTTTGCATAGCAATATTTTGTTTTTATGATCCATATAGAATTTATTTATTTGCTTTCCTTGTATTATTGCAGGATTTCTTCAGAATATGTTAATTATTGATTTCTTTTTGCGTGTGTGGGATTCAAATGGAACTAGCAGAATATATGAATTATTGGTTTGTCTTTGGTTAGGATTCAAAAGGAACTAACAGAATATATGAATTATTGATTTGTCTTTGGTTAGGATTCAAAAGGAACTAGCAGAAATAACACTGGAGCCTCCACCTAATTGCAGGTATGTGAACTTTCGAACAAGACACTTTCTTATATTTCTGTGGATCTGACAATTTTTTTCTTATATTTCTTGGACCTGACAATCTATATTTTTATTATATTGCTTTGAACTGTAAACAAAAAATTTACATTTCTTACAGTGCTATGAAAAATGATCTGTTTTACTTGTATTTCTGTGAGTTGACACCTGCTACAGATAATATTATTTTGTTATTATTTTTTTTTACCTACTAGATATTGTTATGATGAACAAACCTTTCTTCTATTGCTGTGATATAAGTAGACTAAGCTTTCTTTTGTTGCCATATAAGTAAACTAACCTTTCTTTTGTTACCATATATGAAAAATAACTTTTCTTTGTTGCTACAATATAATTTATAAGTAGACTGTTTTTTGTTGCTATGATATAACTAGTAAACTAACCTTTCTAAGTTTCTATGTTGCTATAAGTAAACCAACCTTTCTTTGTTGCTATAGTATAAGTAGATTAACCTTTCTCTGTTGCTATAAGTAAACCAACCTTTCTTTGTTGCTATAGTATAAGTAGATTAACCTTTCTTTGTTGCTATAAGTAGATTAACCTTTCTTTGTTGCTCTAAGTAGATTAACCTTTCATTGTTGCTCTAAGTAGATTAACCTTTCTTTGTTGCTCTAAGTAGATTAACCTTTCTTTGTTGCTCTAAGTAGATTAACCTTTCTTTGTTGCTGTGTTATATATGTAAACTAACCTTTCTTTTGCTCTGTATAACTATAAGTAAAAAACTGTCTTCCTTTGGATGTAACTAGACCCAACTTTTCTTCTATTGCTGTATCTAACTCTGCAAACAGCCTGTTATCAGTTGTTGTGATCTAACTTGACAAATGAACCTTACTTATATTGCTGTGAACTAACTGCAATTTAAAAAATATATTACTGTGATCTGACAAGACAAACTCACATTTCAAGCTACATTGCTGTGAACTGCAAATTCATCTCTCTCTCTCTCTCTCTTTTTATTACTGCAATGATACGTAACATTTCTATTGTGCACTGTGTAATATGATTAGTCAGATTGGAGGCCAAATGACATATGTCTCCCCAACCTGAGTCAGATTTGTGTGTAATTTGAAGCAAGCCAGGATAAAAGCTTTGTGCGGCATTGGATAGTGGTATTAAATGTACAAAGAACAAATGGGGTGATATTCAAACTAGGGAATATAAGAATTGAGTCTGTTGATGTCTTAATGGGGCTTGGAATGATACGAATGGACAATATGTGAAATGTTAATAGGGTGATAAAATTGGGCAATATTCTGGTTGTGAAATGATGAAGAAATGAAATTCTTACTAGGAACTTCAAAGTTGACTGTTTTCTGTAGACTATGTTTCTTTGCAAAGTTCCAAACAGGAGTTCAGAAATTATCTTTCATGCTGAGGTCATTATTCTTGGTATCACCTTTTCCTCTATAATTATTCTTGGCATGAAATCCTGATTGTGTAATGGGGAATTCTCATTTTATCAAGACAAGAAATTATGTTAGCTTGAAATATATGAGACCTTGTGAATGAAAAACTAAAGTTAGTCAAAGGCTTTTTACAAAAAATAAAAATTCAACTGTACTTTTACTGTTATTTAAAGGAGACAGGTGTATCCTAAAGACTTTTTGCAATAAAGATGAAATGAAAATTATGAAACTACTCATGCATTTTTTGAAAGGTTGGTGGTGGGCAGATCAATCTTTTGATATTGCCAGAAGGTAGAGTTGAAATATTAATTTTACTGATTCATCTTATGGTGAGGTATTTTAATCTCAGAAATGGCAAATGGGAAAACAAAGCATTAAAATGAATGGTGAGAAGTAAGAGAATTTGAAAATTGTATATCATAAGGAATAGACTTACATTTCCTTCCTTTACATGCCAGTTATTCTGGTAAAAATTTACCATTACCACCTGACATACAGACTTATATGTGTGAGTATGGCATAAAATGATACACTCATATGGAGTTAAATGTAAGAGTATGGCATAACATTATATACAATATTGAGACATTTGTATGAGTATGGCATGAAGTGATATGCTTTTATGCTCTCAAGCAGCAGTTATTAACTCACCATCAAGCTAACAGCCACCTTTCACAACTGGTCTTCTTCTTTGCCATTTCAAATTCATGTGATCAGAAATTAAAATCTGCTGCAGCAGATAAACATTTTGACCTCAGCCCATTGTCTGGTCTCGTTCTCATAAATCATAACCATTGGATAATAAAAACTGCTCACTGGTTTGGGATGTTTGCATTACATCAGCAATTTCTAGCACATTTTCATCTTGGGTTGTTTACTTCCAACTTTGGCACTTTCAAAAATACTGTCATAAAGAGTACCCAGGGTCGGGTTACTCTGACAATCTCTGGCATTTTCAAAAATAGTCATAAGGACTAAAAGAGTGCCCAGGGTCGGGTTACTCTTACAATTTAACAATCTATATAACAATTAAATTTTAAAATAGGGAGAGACAAATTTATTCCACCACACTTTCAGAGCTTGGTAAAAATTTATTGAATTTGAATTTAGTTAGATATGATGGAGTTTCTCTTTCTTCAAAATTTTACATAATTTTTGTTGAGATATGTTTCATGGCCACTTTTAATGAAGATGAAGAAGGTGACTGAAATTTGTCCTGTAGCAACCTGACTATTGTCTCAGCTTTTTCTTGTATACCTTTCATATGAACATTTTATATATCAGATGTTTTATTTTGAGCTCACTGTTTCATTAACTTCACAAAGTACTTTTTAATTCCATTGTTGTTTTTGGCAAGTAACTTTTAATTCCATCATTATTTTTAGCACACCATTTCAGGAACTTCTGTTCAGTATTTCAGGAACTTCACAAATTAATTTTTAATTTTGTTGTTTTTAGCTCAATATTTCAGGAACTTTACAGAGTACTTTGTAATTCCATTCTTAAGTGTACTAAATCAGTAATAAGCAAGTACTTTGAGATTTTATTTCAATGTTTCATTTTAAAAAATGTGGATCATCTTAGCCTCAAATCTAGTAAAATTTAGTCATTGAGCTGGGAAATTTTTACCGACTGACTCCAGTAAAAAAACAACCAACTCCACGACTCCGACTCCCAACCTTGACTCCACAGCCATGGAATAACTCCTGGGTTTTCTCTGCTTGAGATGCCAGTGTCTTTTGTTTGGTATTTTTTGTTAACCATTGGAATTCCAGTTTTTAATGAACATTTTTACAAAACAAAAACAACTCAAATTACTTTTGTTTCATGTTTTTTGTTAACCATTGAAATTCCAGTTATTATCAACATTTTTACAAAATAAAACAATGCAAATTACTTTTGTTTCATATTTTTTGTTAACCATTGGAATTCCAGTTATTATCAACATTTTTACAAAACAACACAAATTACTTGCACTGCCTAAGAACCTAAACTACTAAAAATTTTACTGTTACTGAACAAAGCACCATTTGTGATTTTAGTATCTTATTTTTCATCACCATTATTTTTATTAAATGCTGTTTCATGCACACAACAAACATTCTGTATGACATCATGTACAATGTTAAGAATGAAAATACCATCACTTCCTTATCTCTTGTGTGCTGCATATTAACCATTATCACCTGATGCGACGTGTTCAGTATTAGAATATTTATTTTGTCTTGGTTTAACAAGTCTCGGAATACTGCTGTGACTGGAATTGGATGGTCAGAGTAAAAATAAACAGACAACAACAAAACTGATAAATGGGTTAGCCAAACTGACTTGGCATGCAAGGAATGCAGGCTGCCGTTTGCATGTTTGCTGAATATGCGCCTTGTGCACAAGATTATCTCACGAGCATAACTGCACCTACAGCCAGGTGTTGATCACATTTCTTGCCAGGCAAAAGCCGCCAGTTACCGGCATGTTTCTCTGGACAATGTTAACACACATTAACTTTAGTTTTTTTTCACTATCAGCTCAGAATTATTTTTGGCACACACATGTGCAACATATATGCACGAGCACACACACATACACACATGCACAGTCATTCTTACACATATTTTTACATTTATACACACTCTTACACACACACAAACACTATTTTATTACACACTCTTACATTCATTCATACATATTCTCTCTCTTACACACACACACACACACACACACACACACACACACACACACACACACACACACACACACACACACACACACACACATTGCATAGAGAGAAGTCTTTAAGGAGCTTGTGAAAGTCACTGTGTCCTAATCCTTGAGTGTTTTGTCCATGGCTGTCATTTCCCTCAGTGTTATGTTTACTCATTGCTGTGTCATATTGCCCGAATGTTATGATCACTCATTGCTGTGTCATATTCCCAGAGTGTTATGTTCACACATTGCTGTGTCATATTCTCTGAATGTTATGTTCACTCATTACTTTGTTATATATTCCCTGAGTGTTCGCTCATTGCTGTATCATATTCCCTGAGTGTTATGTTCCTGCATTGCTGTATCATATTCCCTGAGTGTTATGTTCACCCATTGCTTTCATACTCCCTGAGTGTTCAGGCCCCCAATTGCTGTCATATTCCATGAGTGTTCTGTTCAACTATTGTTGTGTTCTTTGAAGGATGCCTTTTGACAGAAAATTGACATTTTCATTGACAGCACTATAGTAGTAGTACCAAAACTACTATTGACAACATTGTAATACACTTGTATACATGTCTGCTTCCACCATTGTAATACACTTGTAATTGTATACATGTCTGCTTCCACCATTGTAATACACTTGTAATTGTATACATGTCTGCTTCCAACATTTGCTGCTTTCAAACTGGATGCCTGAGTGAATTGGTGATGAAGCAATAGAGCCAACTTGGTGGGCATAACAAAGAATGATGGTCACATGCATGAATTGAAAGTATTTATATGTGGGGCATTTGTAATCTATAAATGATTACAATGTATTGTGTTCTTATTGAGCTGTTAAGTGCTTGTGCTTTGAGAAAGAGAATAACTATTTGATTTACATTATTTGCAGCAGGAACCTGTTAATTTGTGTGTATATATTTCTTCAAAAAAGCCCAGGGCTTGTCTGTGTATAAATATTTGTAGTCTCAGGGAAACAGAACCATGAGCCAGGAACTCATTGGTTGTTTTGACAAAGCTGGAAACAGGAAGAGGAACCTTTACATTGCAAAAAGTTTGAAATCTGCACTTTAAAATAAATAACTTTCTGTCATCTGTATATTGAACACATGCAGATGCTTGTAAACATTTCCCAGAGGGGATACTTTTTTCCCCTCTATTTCCAAGAGTGTATTTAATAATAATAATAATAATAATAATATGGGTGGTAGTGGTGGGATCTTAACTTGCCACAGCTTTAGATTTTAAATGTTTGTTCTAGAGTACTAAATTTAGTTCTGTGTTGTTGACACTAGATATAGAATACCCTTTCTCACAGATAGAGCTAGTAAAGTGTTCTGTATTCCTAGATCTACACTTTGTATATTTCTTAAGTTACGGTTAAACCCAGAGGGTTTTTTGGGGGGGCTCTAGATTTAGATCTATCTTTTCTCATTGATGGAGATAACAAAAAAAGGTGCTTTGTGACCTTAGATCTAAACTTTGGTCTGTATCAGTGTATGCATTCTTTGCATTAAACATGGGAATTTATTTGATTATTATTAGTATGAGGGGTGTGTGTGTGTGTGTGTTGTTATTGGTATTAACACTGGATGTGGATCGTTGGCAGTTCCAGTTTCTGTTGATCATACTAGATGTCAATCTTTGCAACTTACACCAATGGATCTCTAGTTATTCCAGACTGATATAGATCATACCACAAGAGAAAAGGAATCTAAGATGTACACAGTTCCTATGCTAGCTCATCACCTATTCCTTTTCAGTTGTATGATTTTTCACCATTTTATATTATAGTCTTTGTAAATAACTCATCTATTCCTTTTCTGTTGTATGATTTTTCACCATTTTATATTATAATTTATAGTCATTGCAAATAAATCATATGCTTATTAATCATGTGGCTTAATGAAACTAGCATACTGAATTAAGTCATTATAAATAATGGAAATTACTTATGTGTTCATTAATAATTGTTGTGTAATCACAATAGTACTGACATTTTATGCAAGCGATAAATAAAATAATACTCAAAGTACACAAAATAGATAAATAAAATGAAAGTTCTTTAATGCAGAGGATCTCTCAGGGCATTGGTGTACAAGCAATTAACTATGATCACTGTATTGACTTACATTTATTCATTTTCAGAGGTCAGTTCTTCAGATGTCCTGAGTCTGTTTGAAATGTAGGAATACTTACTTCTCTGTATTTAATAAGTGCTCTTCATTCTTGTGGTATTTCCTTTCACTTATCAATATGTTTTATCACACTGACCCCCCCACCCACCCACCGAGGAGGAGAGAGGGGCCAGTAACAACCAGCAAGCACAACAACGGCGGCCGCGACACACTCATACAAATAATTCTTTTAATATTTCTGAGCAATTCACTATTCAGGGCTGTTTTATTGTTTCAGAGTACAGCATGATTATTCAGAGTACAGCATGCTTGTTTCAATGGACAGACTTAATAATGAGCAAAGACTGCTCAAGTCAATGTGCCAGAACAAAGCATGGCTCAGTCTTTATGTCAAAGCAAAGTCTGGCTAGAACTAGAGTTGTTAGAGAGGAATTCATAGTTGAGTATGTTGCAGAGAAATTTATAGTTAAGTCTTTGAGAGATGTTCATAGTTGAATCTTTGCTTCAGAGGAATTTGTGTCTTTGAATGAGAGGAGTGTACATTTAAGTCTGTAGGAGAAGAATTTATGGTTCAACTTTGAGAGTAATGCATAGTTAAATCTGTTTCAGAGGAATTTATTGAGTAGAACGCATAGTTAAAATAAGTTTTTCAGTGGAATTTTTGATTAATCTTTGTCTGAAGGGAGTGCACAATTAAATCTGTATCAGATGAATGGACAGTTAAGAGTATTTCAGACAGGTTTTTTAATTCTTTGTGTGAGAGGAATACATAGTTAAATCTGTAAACATTTGATTAAGTCTGTGTTTCAGAGAAGTGTTTGTCTAAGAGAAATGCATACATAAATCTGTTATATAAATGTATGGTTAAGTGTTTGTCTAGGAGGAATGCATGCATAAATCTGTTATATAAATGTCTGGTTAAGTGTTTGTCTAAGAGGAATGCATACCTAACTGAAATCTGTTAAATAAATGTATGGTTAAGTGATTGTCTAAGAGAAATACATTCAGGAACTTCACAAATTAATTTTTAATTTTGTTGTTTTTTAGCTCACTATTTCAGGAACTTCACAGAGTACTTTGTAATTCCATTCTTAAGTGTACTAAATCAATAATAAGCAAGTACTTTGAGATTTTATTTCAATGTTTAATTTTTAAAAATGTGGATCATTATTATATCTATGTTTCTAAAAGGTGCAGTACAAAGTATCTGCTTTAGTACACTATAGTATAAGTCTGTTTTAGAACACTGCAGTATTAAGTTTGCATTTTAGAACACTACAGTTTCAAGTATGTTTTAGAACTCTACAGTATTAAGTTTGTTTTAGTATGCTGCAGTATTAAAACTGTGTTTTCAAACACTCTTTTATTAAGTCTGTGTTTTCGAACACTATTGCATTAAGTCTGTATTTTAGAACATAACTGTTTTAAGCCTATTTTTTTTAGAACACTCCAGTAATATTATTAGTAATAAGTCTCTGTTTTAAAACACTACAGTATTAAATCTGTTTGAGTACAATGCAACATTATGGCTTTTCTAAACTCTGCAGTATTGAGTTTATGTTTTAGAACAGCGCAGTATTAATTCTGTGGTTTAGAACAGGGCAACCTCGAAACTTCAGTGTTAAGTCTGCTGTATTAAAGGAATGCATATTATTGTTGTGTTTGTGTGTCCATATATTGTTCTGTTTGTGTGTCCATATATTGTTGTGTTTGTGTGTCCATATATTGTTGTGTTTGTGTGTCCATATATTGTTGTGTTTGTGTGTCCATATATTGTTCTGTTTGTGTGTCCATATATGCATACATTGTTTCCAAGTAGTGTCTTTTTTCTTGGAGAAAGGTATGGTTAAGATAAATAATGAATAGCTACATATTTATATTTGAGAGAAAAGCATAGCTACAAATTTATATTTGACATTTTGAGAGAAAAGCATAGCTACAAATTTATATTTGAGAGAAAAGCATAAAGCTACATATTTATATTTAAGAGAAAACATAGCTACAAATTTATATTTGAGAGAAAAGCATAGCTACATATTTATATTTGAGAGAAAAGCATAGCTACATATTTATATTTGAGAGAAAAACATAGCTACATATTTATATTTGAGAGAAAACATAGCTACATATTTATATTTGAGAGAAAAGCATAGCTACATATTTATATTTGAGAGAAAAGCATAGCTACATATTTATATTTAAGAGAAAACATAGCTACAAATTTATATTTGAGAGAAAAGCTTAGCTATAAATTTATATTTGAGAGAAAAGCATAGCTACAAATTTGAATCATAAAGAAGAGAATGGTTATGTGTTTGAAAGGAAAGTAGTGTTAACTATTTTTTGACTGAGAGGATAAAAAGTGGTCAAATGTGTATCTGAGTGAGAGGATGAAGTGGTCAGGCATGTATTTGAGGGGATAAAGTGGTCAGGCATGTATTTGAGGGGATAAAGTGGTCATATCTATGTCTGAGGGGATAAAGTGGTCAAACATATGTCTCAGAAGATTGAGAGGAAAAGGTTTATAAGAATGTGTCATACAAAGAAGCACTATTAAATATTTTGTGATTAAGAGGAATATGGGGTTTTCTGAGAGAGAGGACAACTGTGTGTGACTGAGAGGAATATGAGATTAAATCTCTGGGTCTGAGAGGAAAATTAGAATATGGAGTTAAGTCTCAGAAGTAGTTCCAATTAATTTGATTGTTGTGAGATGAAAGTAAACATTTCATAATAATAATAAGTTTGGGTTTCTTCACTTGTACAACAGATCTATATCTGTTTAATCTTCACACTATATAGTGACCTGTGAGTCAGTCTTTTGTTTGTTACATTTCCTGTTTTCTTTACTTCTCCTATTGAAACCATACATGACAGGAAATGTTGTTTCCTTAGGCATCACTTGTTTTCAAAAGAAAGAAGTTCCTCTTGGTATCCCCAAAGATTGCTGCATTTGAAGTTGCAATAAATATACTAATTGTATTTACCAGCCAAGCTGGTGTGTGTGTGTGTATGTGACAACTGCCTATCAATCTGCTTGATACTAGTAAATCTGTATATCAATGGAGCTTGTGAGTGTTTGTGTATTTATCACTGATCTATATAAATGTCTACATCAGACGAAGGTATACATAAATGAAAATAAGTACAGTACTTCATTTACTTCTTGAGTTCTGTATGATGCTTTTTGATAATTTCCTTCCAAGGATGTTAAGGTTGTTTGGGTTCATTTGTTGGCAAAGCGGTAATAATAATATAATACACAAACATTATGTACTTCATTAGCAAAGCAGTAATATAATACAAACATTATGTACTTCTTTAGCAAAGCAGTAATATAATACAGACATTATGTACTTCTTTAGCAAAGCAGTAATATAATAACACAAATTATATACTTGTTTAGTAAAGTAGTAATACAAACATTATGTTCTTGTTTAGCAAAGCAGTAACATAAATTGGTTGCCATTTAATGTTTTATTAAGAAAACAGAAATATAAGTTTTCTATTGGGAAGACAGCAATAATATAAATTATCTACTTGGTATTTCCAATACAAGCCACAAATTACTTAAGTAGGTACAAACAGGTAAGATAGGGCATTTGAATTGCTGTTTAATTATTGGCAGCTATAAAATGACATGGATTAAATATTTGTCGTCATCAAGACTGCTAGCAAGAACAAAGCTATAAATGGAAGACAAACAAAACACTATCTACAAAAATATTAACATGCAAAAGCAGAACAACTGCGAAAGAAACAGGACATAAAAAATAATATTTTACACCCCACACCACATCAGAAATCCAAGATTTATTTAAAAAAACAACCACAGGACAGAAATAGAAAGAGAACTCCTCAGTCATCAAATCAGTGATGTAATAATAATTTAAGAAACTGTACAACACAACAACTACATCTCAGAAAGTAAAAAAGAAAAAAAACGGATCCGCAACAAGGAGCAGACAATGAAAGATGACAACTAAACGCAGCACCACAGCCCTTCACTACCCTCATTGAATGCAAGAGAGGAGAGGAAGGTCCCACAGGAATCCTCCAAAAACTGAGAACATCAAGAAGATGAAAAGCTTTCATGCAATTCCTGTGGGGTAAAAGAAGTTATCGAAACAACGATGTTAGTAGCAAAGCATTGGTTGTAAAACTACCGATTCTGCATTTTTATATTTGTGACATAGGCACAACATGAAAAGGATTATTAATAGTATTAATTAATCTTTCATAACTAATTTCAAAGGATGAGAATATTAATTTAATTTTAATAATGATCCTCCAACAGACACCACTCGTCTCTCACATGGATATTTTGGTGTGGTAAACATTTTCTTTATTCCACAACATCACCCAACTTTTACACAGTCATATAAGATTCCTGTGAGTGGAAAACTTCTTACTAAAAGAGAAGACAAATCTGACTTTAATCTATATTTAGTGAGCCCCCATCAACCCATTATCAAATATCAATATTTGTAAGAAGGTTAATAAATTTATTAAAAGAAAAATCAAATATACATTTGACACTTACAATGAAATCGATAACTTGATATCAGTATTCCATGAACCCACATTTGGATAACTATTATTTACAGTCTCTCTCTACATATAAGTAAATAAAATAAAAAAATATAATTACAGTTCAACAAAAGAGTCAATACAAATCACAGTTTAGTCCTATCAGAGAACAGAAATGGAGTTATTTGAGGAAGTTTATTGTAAACTTTCACATAACATGGATTAAGTACAGCTTCCACAGTCTTTCATTGGCCTTGCAACAGTGTCACAATGTCAAAATGTCCACACTCAGCACGTTTCCCACCTTGTGCTTAGGATAACATTGACGCGTTGTTTCCTCTCAACCATCCTGGCGGTCTCTCCACCGTGTTGGTTTCTTGAGCAAAACACAATCACAATGGTTCTGGTACTTCACTGTACTGATGTACTTAGCATTCCTTGTTTTTGTACATCAAGAGTGCATAGCATATTCCCTTAACTCTTATACACACTGCAACAGACGTTTCATATGCCTTAAGTCAAAGGTCAGAAGAAGGCACTTGTTCTCTGTAAAATACAATTAAGGAGCAAGCCTAAGTTTCCTATTCATCACAATATAACTCCATTCTCAAACTTACAATTCCTGCAACAGTATTCATTATCCCCATGCATGCACATGGTAAAATAAAAACAGTATATCAAACAATGTCACATATTAATACACCACACAGGTGCAGCTTAGTTCAAACATTTGAAGTAATAAAAGTTAATTCATATAGTACATTTCTATATAAACACAAGTATAATATATCATAGTAAAATGCATGAAATGTTTCTAAGTCCATTCTCTCTCAGTCAGCAATAAACTAACCACTCAAGCTAACGACTCTCTTCAAACCGGACCTCTCTTCATCACTCAGATTCAAAGTGAATAAAGGTTAGAATTCTCTACAGTAAGTGAATTCTTTAAATCTCAGCCCATTGGCTGGTCTTGTTCTCATAAATAAAAATCATTGGATAATAGAAAATTGATCACTTAGTTTCCATTAGGTCAGCGAATCTAGAATATTCTTGCCTCAGGTTGTTTACTTCAGACTCAGACACTTTCAAAATAACACCATAAGAATTGCCTGAGGTTGGGTCACTCTGACAATTTTAACAACTTATATAATGATTAAATTTGAAAATAGGGAGGGTCAAATTTAATCTGTGACAATATTCGTAATGCAGTATGTATATAGTTTGATTGATTTTTATAGTAAAGATCACCTCTTCATGATGACCCACTCAGTGCATTTTATATCTTATCTTAATGCTAGTCTTAAGAATTTATTCAAAGTAGGAAATGTTTTAGTAGCTAGAATTCTCATTTGTTCACATTACACTTTTTCCTGTGTTGCAGTAATTTTCATTTGGTACTTTTCTGTTGACATGATTTTGTACCTCATTCCTTGTTAGAATCCATCACAACTAGTAATTTTTTGTTTGTAGTCACTTAAAACACTTGTATACTTCGCTGCTCAGTTATATTCTATTATTTTCTGCATATAGAGAAATGTACTCTTATGTTAATTGACATATACCTCCATACACTGTTTCTCACTACTATTGATACTGACAGTGTAAGTTGTACTTGTAGAGATATAATTTGCTTGAAACAATTATGCAAGCAGTTGAAACAATTACATACCTCATTTGTCTCTTATGTCTATTATTTACAGATGGTACTTTTCTGTTTGTACTATAGGTAGTAAAAAAAGTATTAATTTGAAACGATTATGTACCACGTTTCTCTTGTTCACTATTGCATTTGGAACTTTTCTGTTTGTAAAGATAGTACTAATTTGAAACGATTATGTACCATGTTTCTCTTGTTCACTATTGCAGTTGGAACTTTTCTGTTTGTAAAGATAGTATTAATTTGAAATGATTATGTACCACGTTTCTCTTGTTCACTATTGCAGTTGGTACTTTTCAGTTTGTAAACGATTATGTACCACATTTCTCTGTAAACTATTGCAGTTGGTACTTTTCTGTTTATAAAGATAGTATTAATTTGAAACGATTATGTACCATGTTTCGCTTGTGTACTCTATTGCAATTGTTTTCTGTTGCTAGTAGTGTTTTTATTTTATTTATTGATAATAATGATTGTATCCCATTATTCTGAGATGGAACCTTAACATGTCATGAAGAGTATTTATCTAATTATTGATCCTATGTTTAGCTTTATTAAATATTTAAAAAAATATATAAACCAAAATTAACTTGATATATATTACTGTACATTATTACTCATGTGATATCATCCATCCACTTTTTTACTTTCGTTATATAGTACAAATTATTTAGTCACATTTCAGAATACATATGTATTTGTATTTTTCATACCATATTTGTGTTTGTGTTGTTCTTTTTTCTATTGTTTGTTGAGACATCACTTTGTGCTTATTGTTTGTAGAGACATCTCTTTGTGTGTATTGTTTCTTGTTTGTAGAGACATCACTTTGTGTGTATTGTTTGTAGAGACATTGCTTTGTGTGTATTGTTTGTCCAGACTCCACTTCAGTGTGCATAGTCTTTTAAGCCTTCATTTTTCTTTGTGTATTGTTTGTTGAGGCTTCTCTCCTGTGTGCATTAAATGTGGTGGCTTTACTTTTTGTGTATTGTTTTTTAGATTTCACTTCTGAGTATATTGTTTGTTGCGGTTTCACTTTTGCCTATGTTGACGCTTTACATTTTTGTGCATTGATTGTTGAGGCTCATTTCTTGGTGTATTGTTTGTTGAGGCTTCTTCTATATGTAGTGTTTGTAGAGACTTTAAGTTCTATAGGCCTATGTATTGGTTTTTTTTTTTTAGGCTTCTATGAGTATTATTTGTTGAGGCTTACTTCTATGTGCATTGATTGTTGAGGCTTACTTCTATGTGTATTATTTGTTGAGGCTTACTTCTATGTGTATTATTTGTTGAGGCTTACTTCTATGTGTATTATTTGTTGAGGCTTACTTCTGTGTGAATTATTTGTTGAGGCTTTCCATGTGTATTATTTATTGAGGCTTCAATTCTAATTCTGTATTGGTTGGTGAGGCTTCGTTTTGTTCCTTATTTCTGATTTATGCATTGTTTGTTGATACCACTACTGTGTTGATATTTGCCAGTGTTAGTGGGCACCTTCCTTATATCTTTTATGTGCATTGTGTTTTGTAAATCAAATTTTGGAAAGTGTGCTTATATTGGTGTGCTTCTTTTGTATGCATGTTTGGGATTTTTGCAAATTGTATTTATACAACACATATTTTCTTGTTTCACTCTCTCACATCCCCATGATAAAACTTTATTTGAAATTTTTAGTGTAGCTTTAGTTTATGTCTTGAATTTGAGAACTTACTATTGATGACAGGTTGATTTATTGTAATTTTTTAAATTTCAAGATCATACTTTCTTTTGTTGTATCTTGTTTTGCCTTGAATGTAGTTTGTATATTTTATATATTTTACTTGTAGTACATTTGTTTTATTGTGTTTTGTTTTTGTGTATACACATGAGTTTTTGTTTTGTATTACTCCACCAAGGCCAAACTTTGTTACCCAGTGTGTGTGTGTGTGTGTGTGTGTGTGTGTGTGCTTAATTGTAGTTTGTATTACTCCACCAAGCTGAACTTTGTTATCCAGTTATGTATGTATGTGTCTGTGTGTGCTTAATTGTAGTTTGTATTACTCCACCAAGCTGAACTTTGTTATCCAGTTATGTATGTCTGTGTCTGTGTGTGCTTAATTGTAGTTTGTATTACTGCACTAAGGCCGAATTTGTTACACAGTTATATGTGTGTGCTTAATTGTAGTTTGTATTACTGCACTAAAGCCAAAATTGTTACCCAGTTACATGTGTGTGCTTAATTGTAGTTTGTATTACTGTACAGTTGTCACCCAGTTGTGCTGGAGAATAAAAGTTATGTGTGTGCTAATTGTCACCCACTTACGGCCGAAAATAGAAGTTGTTGCTTGCCAACTAGACACTGCTGGTAAGATTACAATGATAAGTGAACATTGAAATATAATTGTTGTTTATTTAAAAAAAAATTCTCTTATGGTGTTGTAATTATATAAAGGAAAGTTAATGCTGATTTAATGATTATGCCACCATCTTGCTATCTACACTATCTGACTCTTGACTTGCATCACATCCTAGCCTGCTATACTGTAGCCTTGACGTAATCCTCTGAAGTTATCTATCATAGCTTGCCCCAGCTTTCCATAATGTTTCTTTGCCGCAATCTACCTTAATTATGTAGCATAGTGTGCTACAGCCTGCCATAGCCTTGTGGTGCCATGACGTAATCTACCTTAATTATATAATACAAGTTTGCCACAGCCTGCTATAACTTATCAACTGCTTACAATAAGTCAGCAAACCTTGCCATAGCCTAACAATTGCCTCACCATTATCCAGAATAGATCACCATAGCAATTGCATCACCATTATCCAGAATAGATCACCATAACAATTGCCTCACCATTATCCAGAATAGATCACCATAGCAATTGCCTCACCATTATCCAGAATAGATCACCATAGCAATTGCCTCACCATTATCCAGAATAAATCACCATAGCAATTGCCTCACCATTATCCAGAATAGATCACCATAGCAATTGCCTCACCATTATCCAGAATAGATCACCATAGCAATTGCCTCACCATTATCCAGAATAGATCACCATAGCAATTGCCTCACCATTATCCAGAATAGATCACCATAGCAATTGCATCACCATTATCCAGAATAGATCACCATAGCAATTGCATCACCATTATCCAGATTAGATCACCATAGCCATTGCATCACTATTATCCAGAATAGATCACCATAGCAATTGCATCGCCATTATCCAGCGTAGATCGCCATAGCGTACCAATTGCATTAAAGTAATCCATCTTACAGCTATATCAGAGACAAGTTTTCTTCGTTTGCTTACATATATTTTTGGCATCTCTTCTTTTTTTCACTTTCAGGCGTTGGATACAAAAGAAGGGATCTTTAATGTGTGCCTTCCCTCTTCACTGTCTGTGTGTGTGTGTGTGTGTGTGCGCGCGCGCGCGCGCGTGCATGTGTTCCTTTGAAACATTGTACACATGTTACGGCTTTGTTGCATGTGTGACATTAGAGAGCTAATTGTATGTAATTATTTGGTTGACTTTCTTTAGCAACCATCCACCACCACCACCACCCCCCAAAAAAAAAAAACACCCCCCGCCACCGGATATTCATTCGGTGCCTCTTTCCGGGAGATTGTCACTAGGATTACAGCTAGAGATTGAGACATTTGCTGAATTATAAATATGTGTGGTTGAATCGATATTTCCTCACTTGGAGTAAACAGATATGCCCTTGAATTGCTTAACACAATCTAGCTCGATTATTCTTCACAGACTTCTCACAAAATATACTGCAAACAACCGTGGTGCGTATTTAAACATGTTGGTTAATTTCATAGCTAGTTGTTGTCTTTTCATCTTCATTGTGTATCCAGCACCACCGGCCATCAAATTGTTGGTTTGCGTTTAGTCTCCCATTTTAAATCTGTGCTCTTTCATTCTTTAAATACAAACACTATGTTTGAATTAGAAATCTCGTTCCCCCTTACTTGTCCGATATTTCCAGCGAGACTTGCATGCCTTGAATGCCTTACTCTCAGCGTTTCGCCTGACATTGTATTCAGGACAGAACATTCTTTATTGTGTTCAGGACAGAACATTCTTTATTGTGTTCAGGACAGAACATTTTTTATTGTGTTCAAGACATAATATTTATTTGTTCAAGACAGAACATTCTTTATTGTGTTCAGGACAGAACATTCTTTATTGTGTTCAGGACAGAACATTCTTTATTGTGTTCAAGACATAATATTTATTTGTTCAAGACAGAACATTCTTTATTGTATTCAGGACAGAACATTCTTTATTGTGTTCAGGACAGAATATTCTTTATTGTGTTCAAGACATAATATTTATTTGTTCAAGACAGAACATTCTTTATTGTATTCAGGACAGAACATTCTTTATTGTATTCTACTTCTAGACAGAACATTCTTTATTGTATTCTACTTCTAGACAGAACATTCTTTATTGTATTCTACTTCTAGACAGAACATTCTTTATTGTATTCTACTTCTAGACAGAACATTCTTTATTGTATTCTACTTCTAGACAGAACATTCTTTTTTGTGTTCTACTTCTAGACAGAACATTCTTTATTACGTTCTACTTCTAGACATAACATTCTTTGTTGTGTTCAAGACAGAACATTCTTTTTCTTTATCGATTTATGCACATACGTTTTACAGCCACACAACAACAACCGAGAAAAACCCTGCAACTTAGAAAATCAACCCAAAATGTCTGCTTTGTGTAGATGAAGGCAAAAGAGAAGGGGAATGATCAGTTTTATTGAAGACAAAATCACCCATACGTTTGGGTGGGGTGAAGGAAGCGATGCGGATCTAAATGCGGTGATCTAACACCTGTCAACAACTTTTCTCACTTCTCTATAAGCTCTAATCTCATCTTTAAAGTCATGCCTTTCAAATTCTGCTTTTGAACTTGAGCAACTCGAACTCATAGAAGCCATTTCTTTATCGCCCCCCTCCCCCAAATTAGATTGACTGAATCTATGATTTTCCAAACTTTTTGATTTCTGAAACGGAATCATTGAAAATTTTATATCTTATGTTTTCATTTTCTTTTTTGACAGTTTCACACAAGTCAATACTTACTTCGTATTGTTAACAAATTGTCAGTTCAGTCAATCACAAATGTGACAGCATTTTACACATAACTGTTACCTCAGTTTTTTTATGAGCTTTCTTCTAACCGTCTTTGTTTCACGTCATTTTGTGTCAGGCCACACTCCACCGTCACTTTTTGCTGCAAAGAGAAACACCACTTAATGACATTCGCTCTGTTCTGGTCACTGCACCAAAACCCAGTGTAGAACCTCTCGATCAGTGTCTCTTCTCACTCAATGTTACATAAGTATGCTGCGTGATATAAAGATTAGAGCCACACTGCAGAAGTATGCCGCGTGATTTAACGAGTAGTTACACCGTATTATGCTGTGCGATATAAGAACAGTGAGTAAAGTTACACTGTATTAGTATTCTCCGTGATATAGTGATAAAGTTACACTGTATGCTAGTGATATAGTGATAAACTTTGTATTACTGAAAACGAACTATGCAAAGTTAAAAGACATTAATTAAAGGCATGCGCCTGTTATATAAAACTACCAAGGAAAAAGAAATCGCTGATCTAATCTAACTATCAGTACCATTTGGATACCAAGATTGCTAATACTAATAATAGCTCCAACAATCTAACTATCAATACCATTTGGATACCAAGATTGCTAATACTAATAATAGCTCCAACAATCTAACTATCAGTACCATTTGGATACCAAGATTGCTAATACTAATAATAGCTCCAACAATCTAACTATCAATACCATTTGGATACCAAGATTGCTAATACTAATAATAGCTCCAACAATCTAACTATCAGTACCATTTGGATACCAAGATTGCTAATACTAATAATAGCTCCAACAATCTAACTATCAATACCATTTGGATAATAATAGCTCCAACAATCTATCAATACCATTTGGATACCAAGATTGCTAATACTAATAATAGCTCCAACAATCTAACTATCAGTACCATTTGGATACCAAGATTGCTAATACTAATAATAGCTCCAACAATCTAACTATCAATACCATTTGGATAATAATAGCTCCAACAATCTATCAATACCATTTGGATACCAAGATTGCTAATACTAATAATAGCTCCAACAATCTAACTATCAATACCATTTGGATAATAATAGCTCCAACAATCTATCAATACCATTTGGATACCAAGATTGCTAATACTAATAATAGCTCCAACAATCTAACTATCAGTACCATTTGGATACCAAGATTGCTAATACTAATAATAGCTCCAACAATCTAACTATCAATACCATTTGGATAATAATAGCTCCAACAATCTATCAATACCATTTGGATACCAAGATTGTTAATACTAATAATAGCTCCAACAATCTAACTATCAATACCATTTGGATACCAAGATTGCTAATACTAATAATAGCACCAACAATCTAACTATCAATACCATTTGGATACCAAGATTGCTAATACTAATATAATAAGCTCCAACCATCTAGCGGCTGTCTTGCGCCACTGATGAAATTCTGGCAAGAAATGAAAACCATCCAACTCTTTTGACTTTTTCCTGACCTACTTGCAAACTGCCGTGATAAAGTGACTCATCACCTGACGGCTTGGGACCGACCCCGGCTGTATACCCTCTTTTGACAAGAAATTTTCAAAACTTTAAATTAATTACTTATGCTTTCATGCGAGCAGTTACCAAGAGATGTGGTCCGAGGTCACGTAATTTTTTTTTATCCCATTCCTAGCCACTTGTTCTTGATATCCCCAAACATATGTATACGAAGTCACGTTACTTGATCCAGTTTAACCTCACTATTCTTGATTCCGCGATACATACACACACACTACACTTGTTAGTACCTCTAGCATTTACTTCTCTCAGCTGTTAGCGTCTCTCTCTAATCTGAGGTGTTCACAATGATCTTTCAAATGTCTCTGTAATCTGGGGTGTTCAGTTTGATCTTTCAAATGTCTCTGCAATCTGGGGTACTCACAATTATATTTTTTACTGTTGTTAACATTTCTGTAAACTGAAACAATGATCTTTAAAAGTGCTTTTAAAGTTTTTAAAAAGTAAGATTTTTGACTCTAGTAATCAATAAGAAACAACGACAGTAACAATCTCTCATTTATTTCGAGTGTTACAGAGAGTTACACTGTCGTAATTAATATTTCACACTCACTCAAGTCTCCCACAGCCTATCGACCTTGCCACTCTACCGAATAGCACGTAAGGTTGCACTTTTGTGGATGGATATAAAAAAACAACTGATCTCTTCACTGCTTGTGGCCTTGACCTATTAATACATCATCTCCAGCACGCGTTTAGCAATAAAGGCACAGTTTCGTCATACTTAGTTCAAGTCGTACATTACAGAAAAAAATACAGATAATGTCTGACAAAGGCGATATTTCCGCCACAGCTTTAGCGTTCAACAGGGTTTCTTTCTGTCCAGTTCTTACCAACCTTTACACACCTTTCACGCGCCATAAGTAATATCCTTTACACACAACCTCTCTCTCATCATCCTTTACACAAACTCTCAAGCGTCATAAATCATTATCCTTTACACAGCCTCTCTCACGCCATAAGTCACATTCATATACAACCTTTCACACATCATATATCATCTTCTACACACAACCTCTCTCGCACCATAAGTCGTCATTACACACAAATTCACACGCATCATAAAACATCATCATTTACACACAACCTCTCTCTAATAATAAATCATCATCCTTTACATACAACCTCTCTCTCAAGTCATCATCCTTTATACACAACATCACACGCGTCATAAAACATCATTCAGTGTCACACATAAATCGTCATCCAGTGTCCTTACCTTTTTCAGTATTCACGCGTCATAAATCACCATCTAATGTCATACAGCTTGTTATCCAGGTCAACCTCTCTCATTCATCACAAATTGTCATTAGTTGTACATAGCTTAAGTCATTATCCAATATCACAACCTCTCTCATTAAACATAAATTATCTTCCAATTTTACACAACTTAAGTCGTTAGCCAGCGTCATGACCTTTCTTAATCATAAATTTCCATACAGTGTCACACAACTTCTCTCAAGTATCATAAATCATTATCCAGTGTAACATAACCTCTCACGCGCCGCTAAGTCGTCAGCCAATGTCTACTAGGTGCATGTTGATGACACTTCCGTATATAGATATGCCTTTCCGCTCAGCAAAATGTTGCCATTCATTGCTTAGAGGGGTGTATTTTTGGTGTGATGCCATTGATGCCCGCATGAAGGACGGTTAAGTATGAAGCTATACTAATCATTTCAAATGAATATTATCTTTGCCTTCAGATTCTCTTTTAGAGTCAGTTATCAATGGCATTCATTCAGAATCTAGTGTTGTCTCCCCTTCTCTACACACCCCTACTCCTGGCTGGCTGTTCACTCCCACACTGTCAGTTCACACGCTGGCCGTCTTTTAACTGCTCTTCCAACGCTGACTGGCTGTTCACTCCCAACGCTGACTGGCTGTTCACTCCCAACGCTGACCGGCTTTTCACCCCCAACGCATTGCTTGATGTTTGTGAGCAATTACTCGCATTGTTTGATGTTTGTGAGCAATTACTCACATTACTTACTGTTGGTGAGCAATTACATTGCTGATGGTTTGTAAGCAGTTACTCTCATTGAATAAAGTTAGGAACAGTTGCTGAAAGTTATGTAGGGTATTTGAAATTAACTTTTACAGGCCATACTAATAGTAATTTGGGATTTTAGCAACAGCAAAACCGCGTGAGTGGAACAGTTCAAGTGACGTTAGTTTACCAGGGTCATGAGTAGCGACAAGTGGTTGAATTTATATTTATCTTTACATAAACTCTAGTCCGTTTGACCACCAACTGAAATCAGTCAAGTTCAAATCTATACGATTTCCAACCTTGGTCAAATCCGCATATTGCACAGTCCATTGTAAAATCCCTACTTTGTACAGGCCACTGTGCATCCTCCTTCACAGTGTTTACAAAACCCATACATTGTACGGGCCACTGTGCATCCTCCTTCACAGTGTCTACAAAACCCATACATTGTACAGTCCATTTTAAGTCATTCAGTCTTTGTACAACCCATACATTGTACAGTCCATTTTAAGTCATTCAGTCTTTGTACAACCCATACATTGTACTGTCAATTTTAAGTCCTTCAGTCTTTGTACAATCTATACATTGTACAGTCCATTGTAAAATCCATACTTTGTACTGGCCATTACACAACTTGTACTTTCTGTTGTAAAGCCTTCATAGAATCCATTGTAAAATCCATACTTTGTACTGGCCATTGCACAACTTGTACTTTCTGTTGTAAAGCCTTCATAGAATCCATTGTAAAATCCATACTTTGTACAGCCCATTGTATAATCTTTTGTAAAATTATTTGTACTCCCATTGCATAATCCTTATTTTGTACATGGCATTCTAAAATTGTTTGTACAACCTTTGTATAATTCTTATTTTGTACATGACATTGTAAAATTGTTTGTACCGCCATTTCTGACCTGTTCAATTTCATGCAGTATGCATTTTTAAAAGCAATTCTCAGTTCATGAAGTATGCATTTTTAAAAGCAATTCAGTTCATGAAGTATGCATTTTTAAAAGCAATTCTCAGTTCATGAAGTATACATTTTTAAAAGCAATTCAGTTCATGAAGTATGCATATTTAAAAGCAATTCAGTTCATGAAGTATGCATTTTTAAAAGCAATTCAGTTCATGAAGTATACATTTTAAAAAGCAAGGTAGGTATGAGGTATACATTTTTAAAAGCAATTCTCGGTTCATGAAATACGTATATTACTTCGGTAATTCCTGAGAGAAATATTTCATCAGTGATTTTGTCAAGCACCCCCATCCCCGGTTTTGTTTGGAGAAAACAGTACAAGGAAAATACCCAGCCAGACCAAATACAAAACTACAATTAAAACAGAAGACTGATGACGTACATGTATTTTATCACTGATCCAAACCAAAAACCAAAATGACAACTAAAACAGAAGAGCGATCACGTATTTTATCTTGAGAGATTACAACTTGTTTGCTTGCGCTTGATTGAGATTGGTCACCTTGAAATGCTTGTAATAATAATAATAATATATATTTCAAATAGGTTTAGTTATACCGCACATTTTTGCACAATTCCTCATTGTTTTATCGCACACTCTGCATAATACCCCTTGTACTGCATACTTTTGCACAGTACCTCTTAGTTTTACCACTCACTCTGCACAATAACCCTTCTACCGCATACTTTTGCACAATATCTCTTAGTTTTACTGCACTGCACAGTACGTCTTACTTTTACTGCACACCTTTGCACAATCCTTTACTGTTACAGCATATTTTTGCACAATACCTCTTAGTTTACCGCACACTTTTGCACAATACCTCTTAGTTTTACCGCACACTTTTGCACAATACCTCTTAGTTTTACCGCACACTTTTGCACAATACCTCTTAGTTTTACCGCACACTTTGCACAATACCTCTTTTCCTGTACACAACCAGTAAGAAGGTCGTGCCGGTGTGCGACAAACGTTCTGAAGCAGGCTGTGTCGCGCAGCCAAAAGCGGAGCTGTCCTTGCTATTGATTACTGATTATGCGCACGCCACGTCACCCTCGTTCGCTGCACCCGCTCACAAATTCGTGTTTCACGTGCTGGCAGTCAGGACCAAGGCAAGGTTTCTTTTCGGCATCTGTAGTGGCAGGCGCAGAGCAAACACAGCTGGATCGGGTCCTTTTCCTTTCTTTATTGCTGTTTAATGTTGTCTGATTTATTTATTTCGCCTTTGGTAGCGGCTGTTCATTTTGACTAACTATTCTTTGCGGAGGAGATAACTGTTTGCAAGGAGAGCAGCTGGGGTGGGAGAGGGAGGGAATGACTTTATGATTCAGTCACATACCAGTCGCTAGCTTATTCTTTTCTGACTCCGTCCACTGGGTGGAATTAGTCCACTGTGTTTCCACCCGCTACTCACCTATCAACAGTACAAACCCCCACCCCACCCCTGTATCACAGTGCAAGGTGTTCTCTTTAGACTATAAGTATTATGTCTCTAGACTCACAGTACAAGTATTATGTCTCTAGACTCACAGTACAAGTATTATGTCTCTAGACTCACAGTACAAGTATTATGTCTCTAGACTCACAGTACAAGTATTATGTCTCTAGACTCACATTACAAGTGCCCTGTCTCTAGACTCGCATTACAAGTGCCCTGTCTCTAGACTTACAAGTGCCCTAAACATAATATGTACTTAGTATAACCGCCACATCTTAGTACTAAACATAATATGTACTTTAGTACTAAGATGTGGCGGTTATACTAAAAATAATATGTACTTTAGTACTAAGTTATACTAAACATAATATGTACTTTAGTATAAGTTATACTAAACATAATATGTACTTTAGTATAAGTTATACTAAACATAATATGTACTTTAGTATAAGTTATACTAAACATAATATGTACTTTAGTACTAAGTTATACTAAACATAATATGTACTTTAGTACTAAGTTATACTAAACATAATATGTACTTTAGTACTAAGTTATACTAAACATAATATGTACTTTAGTATAAGTTATACTAAACATAATATGTACTTTAGTACTGTGTTGAAAGTATCTTGAATGTGAGAGGATACTTTATTATCTTGCTCATGATATAATGCACTTTAGTCTCTATGGGACAAATTACTTTAGTCTCTATGAGACAAATCACTTTAGTCTCTATGAGACAAATTACTTTAGTCTCTATGGGACAAATTACTTTAGTCTCTATGACACAAATTACTTTAGTCTCTATGACACAAATTACTTTAGTCTCTATGACACAAATTACTTTAGTCTCTATGACACAAATTACTTTAGTCTCTATGAGACAAATTACTTTAGTCTCTATGGGATCAAACTCTTTGAGACCATAATTTTAATTTTTTTGGTATCCACACCACTTTAGTCCATGAGATCAACCACTTAAATCTGATAGATTAAAGTGTTGTATAAACCAGCCATTTTAGTCTCTGTGAAATCAAAACTCTGTGACATTAACTGTTTTGGTCTCTGTGAGATCAACCACTGTAGTCTGAGATAGCCACTTTAAGTCTCCATGAGATGAGACTATAGATCAGTCTCATTCAATCTGCAAGATCAAATAATAAACCACTTTAGTCTCTTATACATGAGATGATGCTCCTAACAGTGATTAAAAGGTTTTGTCTCTCAGAGACTAAAAATGGTTTATCTTACAGAGACTCACTTTGTCTCTTGTACATGAGATGATGAAATACACTTTAGTTTCTGTAAGATATCTATGTTCGTCTCTTATATATGATATAATGAACTTTAGTTTTTGAGATAAACTCTATTCTCCGTGATATTAACCATTTTAGTCTGTATAAGATCAATCACTTTAATCTTTTATGTGAAACAATGGACTTTAGTCTCTTGTACATGAGATAATATACTGTTACCTTTATGTGAAACAATGGACTTTAGTCTCTTGTACATGAGATAATATACTGTTACCTTTTGTGTGAAACAATGGACTTTAGTCTCTTGTACATGAGATAATATACTGTTACCTTTTGTGTGAAACAATGGACTTTAGTCTCTTGTACATGAGATAATATACTGTTACCTTTTGGATAAGAGATCATTTGCACTATTCTTGGACATTATAAGAATCTTTATTCTCTTGGACATTATAATTTACTTTAATCTCTTGGATATTAGAAACTGTAGCTTGCTTTGTATATTTGAATGAAATTTAATCCAAGACAAAATGTAATGTAGTAACTTAATCTTGGTTGTGTGAAAATGCATTTTTTTTTTTTTGGTTGAAAAAAAAAATTACCTGTTAATCAGTTGTGTTTGTAGTTTATTTCTTCATGTCTTTAAGCATGGGTTGAACAGGAAGACTTTTCATGGTACAGTTTACTTTTAATTAACATCCACCTTTATAGGCAAAAAAGAGTTGGCAATGCTTTATGTTTTCTTAAACTTGTGATGTATAGTTTCTACTGAAAATTAAATCATTTAGTCATCACATGGATCAAATTTGAAAATTCTATAAATGATCATTTATTTTTAGCCAAGAAAAAAATATCTTTAGTGACTGAAACAAATTCATAGATGATTTAGCTGTTTTCAGAATCGGGACCTGAAGATTCTGGTAAATATATCAGCCAAATTCCCATCCAGATAAAAAAGTATTTAACGTTTTAAGTGAGAATTAGCACCACTTTTGTCATGAATAAATTCTTTATTTTATGCATATTGAGAAACATCAGTTTACCTGAGGTAGTATTATTCTACTTATGGAGATTTTTTAGTCTTTTGATCAGTTTGACCATGAAAATAATTGTTGCCTTCCAAAAATTTTTAATATTGAAGTTGTTCAAAGGTCCAGGTTACAAATCATAATGCTTCTGGGCAAAAATTGTTTTCTTTGAATTATTGAAGTCCTTCTTTCATTCACAGATGCAGAAACAAAACCAATTTCAACACTTATTTTTTCATTTGTATTTTTCAGTGCTGGACCCAAGGGAGACAATCTTTATGAGTGGGCTTCAACTATCTTAGGGCCCAGTGGATCTGTTTATGAAGGTGGGGTGTTTTTCCTGGATATCAACTTCTCCACAGAATATCCATTTAAACCACCAAAGGTGAATATTCGCTTTGAGATCTTTTCATATTTCATCAATTTATGTTACAATTATTTTAATTACCATTCTTTTACTTTGTTCCTTCCTTTGCTGTTCTTTCCTGTTAGTCTTTCCTTATTGTTGAGTTACTTTTCTTACTTCTGCAAACTCTAATTTGGGGGGATGACCTAATAATTGCAGTGACATTTTTTAAAATCTTGCGCAAGAGGGTGCTGATTGTAAATATTTCTCAAACAGTACTTTTGCCATGAACATTGGTGGCAAATTGGACATTAACTGTCTTATGGTAGGAGGGGATTTTGAATGTAAATACAAACTAAACTAGATATACATGGAGAAAGATTTATGTTTTTTATTTATTAGGCCATATGTCCCCAACAAGTACATTTTTACATTACAATGTGTGTCCAAAGTACCATAAATTTATACAGTACAATGTTTGTGTGTGTACAAAGTACCATTAAATTACACTACAGTACAATGTTGATTATCCAAACGTCAATTATCTGAACCACTGCAAGCCCTTGACCTTGATGTGTCATTGTCTGTTGTACCATTGTTAAACTTTCCAAAGATTCATTATAATCATTTTATTTGTCTGCAATTACGTGCAGTTGAATTATTTATGTGATTTATGTTTGAAATCATGTAAAACAATTAGGTTAAGTTCAAAATAAATTTCTTACATTTTTTCAAAACATTTTGATTATTATTTACAAACCATTTTCTAAATCAGTTATATTTTTTAAATAATACTTCATATTTAAAAATACATGAGTAAAAACCTTGCATTCAATAATTTAATTGTAGGTCTAAGTATATATTTTGTTTTACATAAATTGGTTATTCTTATGGATGTTTGATTATCTGAACTATTTGATTAACTGAGCCTACTTTGGTCCAATTAGTTTGAATAATTGATGCTCTACTGTATTAATATATATTTCTGTCCAATTTACATTCTTTTTTAAATGCATAAACTAGGCATGCATCAGATTTCATTGAGCATTATGAGCTGGTTAGAACAGGACATCAAGGAACTACAAGAATCAATCCTTGGAGTATATTGTAATATATATTCACTTCTAATATTTTTATATAACTGATATTTGCAAATAAAATTATATTCATTCCCTACACAGTCATTTAATTTGTTGTACAATTTAGATATGTTACCATTTATTTATAGATAAAGTACAATATCCTTCGACCACAAATACAGTAAAAACTTATCAACATATAAAGTGAATATTTTAATGTGGAAAATGGATGATCAACACCTTAAATAATATTGAGATCCATTCAGCTTATTAAAATGTCACTTTGAATAATAAAACACATTTAAGAGCAATTTCTAAGGTGTGCGCCACGCAGCTCATTGAAATTTCCATACAGCAGTTTCAAAATTCTACGCACAAGTTTTGATATCAAGCTCAAACAACTGCCAGTTTGGCGCATACATGAAAAAATATTAGAGGGAACGCTTAGGAGTATTCAGTAATAAGAATAAAATATTAGAGGGAATGTTTAGGAGTATTCAGTAATAAGAATAAAATATTAGAGGGAACGTTGTTTAGGAGTATTCAGTAATAAGAATAAAATATTAGGGGTAAATTCTTACTTTTAAAACATAAACAGCACATTATATAAATATATGTTTGTGTTATAAAATTACACTGTAATTTACAGTAATGGTGTAAAACATAAACAGTACATTATATAAATATATGTTTGTGTTATAAAATGTACAGTAATGGTGTAAATCTACATGCATGCTTTCCAATTCCAATGAGTTGAATTTGCAGCACTAGCAGTAGTATTGGAATGACTTTCAACTATTTTTCAGATTGAATTTAATTTATTTTTCAGAATGAATTTCAACTATTTAGAATGAATTTCAACTATTTAGAATGAATTTCAACTATTTGGAATGAATTTCAATTATTTGGAATGAATTTCAACTCTTTAGAATGGATTTCAACCACTTATTAAAATTAATTTAAACTACTTTTTAGAATGTTTCAACTACTTTGGTCTTTTTTTTTTGATGGTGTTCAACCCAGTTAAATATGTGTTGCCTGCTATACATAAATAGGTACATAATACAAGTGACTATTTTATTTTTATAGAGTTATTGTCCTATTTTTACCTTCACATGTATTTATGTCGTCTTCTTACCTGTTCCTGTATTATGTATTAATTTCACTGACAAAGAGCACGTGCAAAAACATTTGTTTTGTGCTATTTTAAAAATACTATAATATATGTTTGTGTATATGTGTGGTGGTGGTGGGGGGGGGGGCTGTTTTCTTTTAGAAACATAACTGTTTCATTTTGCTTTTGGATTTAACACATGCTGTTCTTTACTTCAGCACTCAGGAGGAAAGAAAGGACTGTTTGATGTTCAAGTTGAATATATATTTAAATATAAAATGATTTATATAGTCTGATTTAAATATAAAATGCAGAAAATTAAAAACTAATAGTCATTTAATATTCATGCATTTAAAAAACAGACTAACTCTCCTAATCTTATTAATATGTTATTCCATGCTTAACTCATTGAGATCATAACACAGTTAACAAGTATACATAGTTGCCTGGAATTGCAGCACTTTTGACATTTTACAGGAAAATATAGCAAAGAAACTGTTATATTTATATATTTCTTAAGGGTGGGCTATTTTTGTGTTAAAATAAAGGTGTTTTGGGTCATATACAAAAGCATTAATGTTGCCATGACACCCACTCTGTGCATTAAATAAAATTCAACAATACCCTTGTCTTGCATGCAGTCCTGCAGAAAGCAACTGGAGTGCTGAAGTGATTATTTCTATTGTTTGAAATGACAATAACAAGACACCAGTACACAACTGAAGTTCAATCATTTGAAATAGACATTAACAACTACAAGACACCAGTACACAACTGAAGTTTAATCATTTGAAATAGACAATAACAACTACAAGACACAAATACACAACTAAGTTTAATCATTTGAAATAGACAATAACAAGACACCAATACACAAGTGAATTTATAAAGTAGCTACATGCATTCTCTATAACCTGCACACAGCTATATGCCTTTGCTTCTCAGTGGTCACATTATCATTAACTGTACTAAATTTTAATTTTGTTCTGGTCACATTATCATCATTAACTCTACTAAATTTTAATTTTGTTCTTGGAAATTAATAATGATAAGATAACCATACCACTTTGGTCATTTACTTTTTTTTTCTTATTTTTTTATTTTCATGTAATACTACAACTATGCAGACAGCTCTTTGGAATTAAAGTTTAAGTTAAAATGTCCTAAGGGTTAAATCAAAACACTTGATAGACTTGGTTCATGTCATATATTACCGTTGCATTGATTAATATTTCAGGTGGTGTTCAAGACACGTATTTACCATTGCAATATCAACAGCCAGGGAGCAATTTGTCTCGATATACTAAAAGATAACTGGAGCCCAGCCCTGACGATCTCCAAGGTGCTTCTGTCTGTCTGCTCCCTGCTGACTGACTGCAACCCCAACGACCCCCTTGTCAGCAGCATTGCCAACCAGTACATGAACAATCGCCAAGAGCATGATCGTGTGGCACGCTTGTGGACAAAGCGCTATGCTGCTGGTTTCAACAGCTAGACAAGCAAGACAGTGTTTTGGGTCTTGTGCGGTTTGTGTCTTTGAGTGCCACTTGGCCTTGCAATCTGGAACGATCCTTGACGGACTTCTCATTTGCAGCACCATCACAGGGCTTACTGAAGACTATTCTGGTGTAACAAACTGATGGCCAGCACTTGTATTCATTTTTCTCTCTCTTGTCTTGTGAGATTGTTTCATGACGTATGATCGAATATGGTGGCATCCTTGGAGGATAAAAAAAAGCCTGTTGATTTAGAAAGACATTTTGTAATGCTGTTACAGTTCTGAAGATGAGTTGATACACTGTTACAATTCTGAGGATAAGTTGTAAACAGCAGAAAACCATGTCACAATTCTAAAGGCAAACCTATGGTGCTCATAGCTCCGGGGCAAGTCTTGACAGTCTGGTTGTGCATGTGCATTTTTGGTAACTTGACAGTATCACCACTCCTTTCCTTACCCAAAACCCACCCCAAAACTGAAGACAAAATAACAGAAAGAAATTGTATTGACTAATTGTACATTCAGAAACTGCTTAAAACATCCCTGTCAAATCAGTTGTAGGATAGCCAGTCATTCAAGGATTGTGTGTAGATGGATAGTCAGTTTTGCTAAGGATGTGTGAATCCCTGTCAAATCAGTTGTAGGATAGCCAGTCATTTAAGGAATGTGTGTAGATGGATAGCCAGTCATTTAAGGAATGTGTGAATATGAGAAAAGCCAGAGACATTCAAGAGGTATGTGTAGTAGGATAATCAGTCATTCAAATGTCTGTGTATAGTAAGCAAGCCATTCAAGGACTATAGGCTATGTATAGAAGGATAGCCAGTCATCCAAGAGCTGTGTAGTAAGATAGTGAGTAATTCAAAGGCTATGTCAGTATGTGTGTTTAATAATTGTAATTGTGCACTTTGTGCCGTGCTTAACTTGAAAGTATGTTTAGAGTGTGACTTATGTTTTGAAAATTTATTTTTAGTGTTTGTCATGTCTGAAAAGTGTTTTTCTAGAAAGTGTATTTTAAGTGTCATGTATCTTAAAGACTTGTGGTTTGTCTTGAAAGTGTATTTTTTGAATGTTTTGGAAAGCATATGAATTGTCTTTTGTGTCTTAAATAGTCTGCATATTCAGTGTGATTGGATTGTACATTGTGAATATGTTTGCATTTTGAACAATATGTCTTGATTGATTTGTTTGGTTTTCCTTTGTTGACCCGCAATTTGGTTTTTGCCAAACCTTTGTACTAAAGTTATTTTTACACTGTCAACAGTGAAAACCTGAATGATTGCGGGCGTGTATTGAGATGCTTTGAGAGCTTGTCACAGTGAAAACCAGAATGATTGTGGTCGTGTATTTTGAGAGCTTGTCACAGTGAAAACCAGAATGATTGTGGGTGTGTATTTTGAGAGTTTGTCACATGAAAACCAGAATGTTTGTGGGCGTGTATTGAGAGCTTGTCACAGTGAAAACCAGAATGATTGTGGGCGTGTATTGAGAGCTTGTCACAACCAGAATGTTTGTGGGCAGTGTATTGAGAGCTTGTCACAACCAGAATGTTTGTGGGCAGTGTATTGAGAGCTTGTCACAGTGAAAACCAGAATGTTTGTGGTCGTGTATTGAGAGCTTGTCACAGTGAAAACCAGAATGTTTGTGGGCAGTGTATTGAGAGCTTGTCACAGTGAAAACCAGAATGTTTGTGGGCAGTGTATTGAGAGCTTGTCACAACCAGAATGTTTGTGGGCAGTGTATTGAGAGCTTGTCACAACCAGAATGTTTGTGGGCAGTGTATTGAGAGCTTGTCACAACCAGAATGTTTGTGGGCGTGTATTGAGAGCTTGTCACAGTGAAAACCAGAATGTTTGTGGGCAGTGTATTGAGCTGCTTTGAGTAGCTTGTTGAGACAGTAGGCATGCATAGAGATTTTCTGCATGCAACAGTAAAGTTACATACACATTCTAATGCCAGCTCATAAGCTTAGAGGGAGACAAACTAACGGTTGTCACTTACCTACTTTGGAGGTTTTTCATTTGGTGCGATAACCAGAAAAAAAAACATTTTGTGTAGTGCGATGCAGACCAACAGTTAAATTATCTGTCATGTTTCCAATGGATTACTCATGATGGCAGTGTTATTGATATTCATTTAATTTTATTAGTATTTATCCATTCAAGTGTCGGAAGGCTGTATGTGTAATGCACTTGCAGCTCTGCAATCCTGAATTAGTGTAGCAAGGTGTGATAATATAAACTTGCTGATAACTAAATTCTTTCTGAATGTGATGGAAAACAAACTTAATCCTCAGGCATGCACAATTTTGCATTAATATCTGTATACTTATTAATTAGACTTGTATGCAGTGCTGACTGAGCATTAGTAATTTAATATATCCTGAAAATCTGAATCTATAAGAGTAATAAAATCAAAACAATTATCACCTCTTTAGCTTGTAACTGGTCATCTGTAAAACATGCTAGTGTTATAGTTCATTGGCTTAGAAATGTTACTTGATCAGTTTTTTATTTTATTGCAAGAAAGTGGTAAAATGTTTGAATTTTGGGAATACTATCCACCCACACTCGTTGCAAAAAAACATTAAAATTACTGTAGTTTTGCTTGTACTTGTATCAGCATTACAATACATGCAAACACACATGCATGCTTATGCACACGCATACATACAACAGGAACTTGATATATAAATCTGTGTATGCTAAGAACAGATCTTTTGCAAATATCTTGTGACAAAGCAACCACCTGCTTAACAGAAGTCTTGTGACAATAGATGTTTAACAAAAATCTTGTAATAAAGTAAGCAAATTTTTGACACCAGAAATCTTGTGATAGTAGCTGGACGTTTCATATAATCTTGTGGCAAAGTAAGTGGATATTTAACAGAAATCTTTGACAAAGTAACCACCTGCTTAGCAGAAATCTTGTGACATAGTGACTGGATGTTAACAGTAATGACAAAAGTCTTGTAGCAAAGTAACCAGAAATCTTGACAATGTAACCATATGTTTAACAGAAATCCAGTGAAAGAAACCACATACTTAATACAAATCTTGTGATAAAGTATTCTGATGTTTAACAGAAACCTTAAGACACAATAACCAAATGCTTAGAAGCAATCTTGTGACAAAGTAACCAAATGCTTAACAGGAAATGTGTTAACAAAGTACAGATGTTTAACATCTTTTACACGGCACATTTGACAAGGTCAGCATACACTAAAATCATAAATATATGATAAAGCCACCAAAGGCGTAACAACAGGAAACTTGTGACAAAGCAATATGCTTAACACGATTCTTCAAACAAAGCTAATAGAGGCTTGAGAGAGAGAGAGTTAGCACGCTGCAAAATCAACATGTACAACAGGAAACTTGTGACAAAGTAAGCACATATTTAATGGAAATTAAAAAATTACACTTTTGACTGAAAAATTAATAGGTTTAATAGGAATCTTGTTTTCAAGTAAATTCAGATAGCTGGAAACTTTTTGCAGCAGTCTAAATAAATGTAGGCTTTACAGGAAGTTTGTGACAAAGTAAATACTGGGTTTTTAGAAAACTTGTGGTAAATAAATGCATTTGTGACTGAAGAAAACATAAGCTTAACTGGATTTGTGATAAACACAGATTAAAACAGGGAAGTTTGACAAAAGAAATGATTTACCGGGAAAGTTTGACAAATAAAAACATATTTAGCAGAAATCCTGTATCCTTATACACAATAGATTTAATGGATCCTTGCTGTAGTGTACATGCAGTCATGGATTGTACTTGTAAAGAGATATAATTACAGTATGTGGTTACACTGGCAAAGAGATATAACCACACTGCACACTGACTAGACTAACAGTAATATAATTATGTGGTTATGTTTACAAGGAGATTAAAGCACACTACACACAACAGTAAAATAATTATGTGGTTATGTTTACAAGGAGATTAAAGCACACTACACACAGTCTAACAGTAAAATAATTATGTGGTTATGTTTACAAGGAGATTAAAGCACACTACACACAGTCTAACAGTAAAATAATTATGTGGTTATGTTTAACACAAATACCATTCTACACACACACCCTGACCTCAGTTTGTTGGTATCTTTATACTTAGGTGCAGACATAAAGATGCTTGATGAATGTATTTAGGAAAACTTTACAGGTATTTTGGAACTATAATTAGTACATATAGATAAAACAGACATAACAGTTAGTTAATGACTGTACACTTCAATAAAACTTGAAATCATAACATGTATTTGGTGTCTACACTTAGAAAACGTAGACATAAGTATTTTGTGATTATACTTTAACAAAACATGTAGACATAACAAGTATTTTGTGATTATACTTTAACAAAATGTGTAGACATAATAGGCATTTGATAACTATACACCTAGATTAAGAACCTGCAGATATGACAGGTATTTAGTGTTTGTAAATGTAGATAAAAATATGCAGATAATAGGTACCTGGTAAATTTACTTATGTAAAACATGAAGCCATCACCGGCAATGTTCTCTCTATTTTTTTCTGGTGTGTGTGGAACATGGCAGTTGTTTGAGCAGCCACATTTCCTCATGAGCAAAACATTTTCAGAAAAGTGTGTGATTGTAAATTGTAACTACTGACTACATACACGTTTGTAATAATGTCTTTTTATTAAAGAAGATGTGTGGCTTAGAAATCATGTATAATTTTCAGATTTTATTACAATGAAAATATTCTATGATTACGAATACATCAAAACTTGTGCGCGGAATTTTGAAACTGATGTGCAGCATTTTCTAACAAGCTTTGTGGCCATGCATCTTGGAGGGAATGCTGATCACAGGTATTGGGAACTAAACTTAGGTTAAAAAAAAAACATATGGTCATACCACTTAGGTACAAAATGCAAACATAACAGATATTTAGTGACTGTACATGAAGATTAAAAATATGCAGACAAGAGGTGAATACACTGGGAAACATGAAGACATGACCGGTATTGGGGATTAAACTTAGGTAGAAACAACGGGTCATACCAATTGGTACAAAATGCAAACAGGTATTATTTAGTGATTGTACATGAAAGTAAAAACAGGTTTTTGGTAACTGTACATAAAGATTTTTAAAAAGTGTAGACAATAGGAATTAGGTGCCCATATGAAGGTATAAAATATAAATAGGAATTTGGTAACGGTACATTTAGATAAAAAGATGTGGATGCAACAGGTATTAGGGAATATACATATAGGTTACAAATATGAAGACAAAACAGAACACCTGCTGTGTGCATAATTTTACAGAAGTGAACTTAATGACTGTTCACTTCTGTAAAATTATGCACACAGCAGGTGTTTGGTGACCATAGGCTTGGGTGAAAAAATGCAGGCGACTGGTATCTATAATTAGCACATAGAGGTAAAAACAGACATAACGGGTATTTGGTGACCTACTTAGATACAATTACAACCCATACAGTACCAGATATTGACTGTAAACACAAGTAACAACCCCACAGAGTACCACTACTAAGTATTGAGTGTACACAAGTAAAATTATGCAGATAGAATTGACATTAGATGACTTTACATTTGGTGACTACACTTAGGTAAACACAGATTTGGTGACTACACTTAGGTAAACACAGATTTGGTGACTACACTTAGGTAAACACATTTGGTGACTACATTTAGGTAAACACAGATTTGGTGACTACATTTAGGTAAACACTGACATTTGGTGATTACATTTAGGTAAGACATGCTATAATTATTAAAAAAGGCCCACTTTTGTGTTCACAAAACCACATTTGGAGATGGCCCTTCAAGATAAAATATGGGAGAGGAAATATTCCAACTAAATTATTGCAGTTTACGCATTTACTTCATTTGAATTTCATGGTTTTCAGACCAGCAATTATATAGAAACTACAAAATGATAATAATACCTTAAAACATAAACTGATAATATTTTCAACCACAAATTGATAATACATGTACTTTCAACCACAAACCGCTAACACTTTCAACCACAAACTGATAATACTTTCAACCACAAACTGATAATATTTTCAACCATAAATTGATAATACTTTCAACCATAAACTAATAATACTTTTAACCACAAACTGATAATACTTTCAACCACAAAGTGATAATACTTTCAACCACAAACTGATAATACTTTCAACCACAAAGTGATAATACTTTCAACCACAAACTGATAATACTTTCAACCATAAACTGATAATACTTTCAACTACAAACTGATAACACTCTACCATAAACTGATAACACTTTCAATACATGATAATACTTTCAAGACTGGAGTAGTAAGGGGTTGAGTGATAGCACAAGCCAAAGGAAAATCATTAAAAATTAAGTGTTAGATTATTAAGAATAGCTGGATTTTTATTTGCTGCTATTATTTATACAGAGTCCTTATTGTGGAGGGGATTTAATTAAAGGTGTTAGTCCAGCTTCTTAATGAGTCTATGTTTTATGCTTTAAATACACACTGATTATATTCTTGATCACAGCACAGCTATTATGGTCACAATTATATTTAAAATTGGTAGCAAAACTGTTTAACCATAAGTCAAAAACTAATATTGGTCAGAATTCTTAAATACAGTTTGCACTGATTCAGTGATTGGTCAGAATTTTTATATACAGCATGCTCTGATTGGTCAGATTTCCTGAATGGAATCATAACACTGATCTTGAACATATCATGTTCTGGTATTTCAGAATTCTTGAATGTAATGAACTACTGACTGCCAATTTGATTGAGCAGACTTTGAGAAATTAATAATGTTAAATGACTATTTTTTTATTTTTAGAATTCACTGAAAGCTAATTTTAGATTTTACATTTGATTACAAATGTAAAAAGTGTAAGACAATCATATCAATATTATCTGGATCTCTTGTGGAACAGGATACCAGCCTTATGTGGAACTGTATACCAGTTTGGTATGGAACTGGATACTGTTGTGGAAATGGATACTGCTTACCAAAGAGGAAAAGCACCAGTCAGTAATGCTAATGATGCAGATTTTAAGGTCATGCTACTGACCTTGTCAAGAAGAAATGAATGAAAAGAGAATTCCATTGATCAAAACTTTTTTTAATTCATGTGAACATAATAGTGAAACATATGTCACTCTTTGATTTTTGAACTGGTGGCATGTGTTGGATACAAAACTTGTAATATGCAGATATGTGTATCCATTTTTCATGGGAGCAGTCATTTACCTGAATGAAATGCACATACTAATTGGAAAAGTTCACGTTGTCTGACTTTATTCATCATGTCTTTATATGTGTTTTCCTCTCCCACATTGTGTGGTGTGTGTGTGTGTATTGTGTATATTTTTTGTATGTAGATGTAGAAAACTTTGGCACATGAATGATGACAATTAGTATGATGTAGATTTAGACAAATTTGGCTTATGAATGATGAAAATCTGCACGATTATAGATGTAGACCAATAACTTTGCTTATGTATGATACAAACCTGTACATTCGGGGATGCATGAATAATGAAACTATATATATGTGGACAACATTGTCTATGAATGATATAAGCATGTTTGTTCATGGAGTGTTCAACATTGGAAAGTCATTACACAAGAACCTACTGGAATGGATGTGTCTAGAATTATTTATTTTTTTCTTTTAATTCACTTTTGAAGACAAATCAAGACATTTGCAAAGACTGACTTGATGTAGGTCTATCTGGTTCTTTTCATTTTTAGATTAATAATCTCCAATGGATCCCCTTTTTAATTATTTTAAAATGTAGTAGATTTATATTTATGTTTTAATTATATAATTATAAATTATGAGATTTTAACCTGCCATTGTTTTCTAAGATCTGAACTATGATCAAATCATGTCTATTATTACAATGCCTAAACAGAATGATAATCATCACAAAAGCTTCAAAGACTTCTTCACCATTTTAATAAATGATAAATTCAGTCACAGATCTTACCATTAATCTGAAAAATAAAATGAGGTCATTAACAAATCATTTCTTTGAAATTGACATGAGGTCAGTCAGAGTTCATACCCATTAATTACTCTGAAATCAATAGCTTATATTCACTTACAATTAGAACCCATTAATTTCTTTTCTGGAAATTAATGGCACAAGGGTAGTCACAGGTAATACCCATTAATTACTTTATCTGTGCATTTATAAAAATGTTAAAGAGTGGCTTCATTTTCTTAATAACTGTGTTTTTGTAACTTTATTATTATTATTATTAAAATGTTGGAGTCATACATAGTGGGTTTTTTCATTATTTGATTTAGAGTGCAAAATGTAATGGAGGAAGACAACTGTGTATTGACAAGGAAGACAACTGTCTACTGACAAGTAATCTCGAACAACAGCAAAATCTTTTTAAAAAAGAAAAAAAAATCTCAGTATGCCATTGTTAATTCATTGCTTTGTATTTAGGGGTTTTATTATTGCATAGTGCTACACTGAACATGTTAAATGTGTTATATGTGGGGGAGCTAACTTAAATAAGGCATAGTACAGTGCTATTTCTGTATTTATTTTGTGCTACATTTGTTTATCTATCTAACCAAACCAGAACGTCCCATCACAGCAGTGTATCGTGTTCACTTGTAACTGTTTCATGCATTTAAATAAGTATTTCTGATAATATTTCTGATTCAGGATCATAAGCAATAGTTTAGAAATATTATTCCTGAAAACCCTTCTCTTACAGGAATCATTAACAAATTTTCATAATATTATAATTCCAAATACAGGTGTCCTAAGCAAGTTTACTTGAACACCCTTCAAGGACACTTAAGATTTCTAAAGATATTCTGAAATGCACTCAGCAAATTTTCAAAGAGTTTTAAAAATTATTTAAATACAGGCATAGTAAGCAAATTATTTAGATATCATTTCTGTAAATTTCTCAAGAAATATTATCTATCCATCATTCATAAAATTAACCTATACTTATAGACTTCATTTCTCATTATCAGCCATTCATAATATTAACATACAATGTAGTCTGATAATATTGCCATTAACAAGTCATCTTCATTACCAGCCATTCATACATAATGTTAACATTAACATGTCATCATTACTGGCTGTTAATAATATTAATCATGTCATCTACCATTGTCAGCCATTCATAATATTAACATACAATGTCTGATAATTATAATATTAGCATCATTAACATGTCACCTGTCATTACCAGACATTCATAGTATTAACATGTCTTCAATACAAGCCATTCATAATATTAATATCACTTACATTACCTATCATTACCAACTATTCATAATATTAACATACAATGTCATCTGATAGTATCAACATAAGTATCTCTTATTATATCAATCACAGACAATTCAGTCTATTGTTACAAGTCTTTCTTAATATTGATATAATTAGCACATAAAAATCATCTATTATTACAAGTCATTCTTAAAATGCCATCTATCATTTTAGCATTCATTCATAAAATTATCATATAAATGTAATCTATTATTAAATCTGCAATATTAATTGATTTTGTTCTGTTCAGTATCTACTTCCTAAATTATTTCTTTTTGGACAGGTTAAGAATATCAATCTGTTTTTTGCACGTCATTACAGTGCAAATTACCACCTTTAGTAACTTTCAAATATTCTGTTACCATCTTCTAGTGGTCTGTTAGTACCTTTGATTGGTCTGTTACCATCTTCTAATGGTCTGTTAGTACCTTTGGTCTTTTACCATCTTTTAATGGTCTGTTAGTACCTTTGATTGGTCTGTTACCATCTTCTAATGGTCTGTTAGTACCTTTGATTGGTCTTTTACCATATTCTAGTGGTCTGTTAGTACCTTTGATTGGTCTTTTACCATATTCTAGTGGTCTGTTAGTACCTTTGGTTGGTCTTTTACCATCTTCTAATGGTCTGTTAGTACCTTTCATTGGTCTTTTACCATATTCTAGTGGTCTGTTAGTACCTTTGGTTGGTCTTTTACCATCTTCTAGTGGTCTGTTAGTACCTTTCATTGGTCTTTTACCATATTCTAGTGGTCTGTTAGTACCTTTAGTCTGTTACCATCTTCTAATGGTCTGTTAGTACCTTTGATTGGTCTTTTACCATATTCTAGTGGTCTGTTAGTACCTTTGGTTGGTCTTTTACCATCTTCTAGTGGTCTGTTAGTACCTTTCATTGGTCTTTTACCATCTTCTAGTGGTCTGTTAGTACCTTTCATTGGTCTGTTAAAATCTTCCGTTTGTCTGTTATCTCCTATTACTTTGTTATCACCTTTGTTAGTCTATTATCACCTGTTGAAGTTACATCACCTTCTATAAGTCTGTTACAACCTTCTACTGTTTTTTTTTATTTTTAAAAACCACCATCTACTTATATACCATAACCTAGTTTCAGTTAGCAAGACAAACACAAATACCACATTCTATTGGTCTATATACATTGTACAAAAATTTGGTTCCAATGCAAGCCACAAAACCACTATTGACATCTTCTAAAAAATAGACTCTAATGGCAAGCCACAAAACAAATATTAACATCTTCTATTGGTATGTATACTAAAAATTAGTCTCTAATGGCAAGACACAAAACAAGTATTAACATCTATTGGTGAAAACCGGCACTCTACAGAATGCCTAGATATACAATGATGAAATACATTTCCTAGGCTTTCTATAGAATGCCAAAAGGCGACCCGGCAGAATGTAGTGGCGTCTAGGACTTTCATACATTTCCTAGGTATTCTATAGAATGCTAAAAGGCGACCTAGGCATTCTATAGAATGTCAAAAGGCGACCTAGGCATTCTAGAGAATGTCAAAAGGCGACCTAGGCATTCTATAGAATGTCAAAAGGCGACCTAGGCATTCTATAGAATGTCAAAAGGCGACCCGATGAATGTAGTGGCACATAGGATTGAGTCTTGGTGTGCCGTCGCCACAGAGACTGCACTGTATTGTGCTGGGTAAAGATGGCAGAAGAGAGTGTAGAGTCCACAAAGACTGCCCCGTATTGCGCTGGGTAAAGATGGCAGAAGAGAGTGTAGAGTCCACAAAGACTGCCCCGTATTGCGCTGGGTAAAGATGGCAGAAGAGAGTGTAGTGTCCGGGCAAAAGTCACGACTGGCTAACTTGTGAGAACGTTTCTAGAAAGAAATATCTCAGGTGCGAGCGAACGCTGTACGAAAAGTTAGTAAAAAAGGCCAAAACAACTACTAAGAGGGAACCACGGGACTATTAGGTGAAACGCTACGATGTGATGGTGGTAGAGAACAATAGCAAGTTGATTTATCCTGTTAAAGAAGGCGTCAGTTTTACGTCAGTGATGTCATGGTGGTAACAAGAGCAAGTTGATTTATCTTGTGAAAGAAGGCGTCAGTGATGTGATGGTGGTAGAGAACAAGAGCAAGGTGATTTATCTTGTTAAAGAAGGCGTCAGTGATGTGATGGTGGTAGAGAACAAGAGCAAGGTGATTTATCTTATTAAAAAGGCATCAGTGCTATCCAGTTTTATGTCAGCGACTCAGAGTTATTTGACGTTCTTCATGATCTCATTTGGCCATTGGCCATGGAGGACAGAATGTTGAAAGCCAAGGACAAGAACATTACTCGTCATGATATTGAACTGTGTATTTACCTTTGTGAACATTGCCAGAAAAAAAACCAAAAAGGTGTCAAAAATGGCCTTGTGTTGAAGCCTATGTTTTTTTTCCTGAATTTAATTCCCGTTGAGAGGTGGATCTAATCGATTTTCAGTCTCCTCCTGACAGAGAATACAAGTTTGTAATGGTGTACCAAGATCATCTAACCAAGTTTGTGGTTCTTAGGGCCCTTCTTTTCACTGTGTCAACTCCTTCAAACAGAATAATAAATGTAGTGATGTCCAACAACTTCTCAGCACCAGAAATTGTTCAGGTAGTCAACATATCATGCAGCCACACATCAGTAGAGTGCAGTGTGTTCTTACATTTATATGCCGCTTACACCTTTGCCATGGTCGGTCATAGTGGTTTACAAACAATAAACCAGGAGGTTCAAATCAAATGTTGAAATGGAAACTGAAAAGGCTACTTGTCTCATCAAGATAATTTCCGCCTTTCAAAACCAGACTTCTTGCCACTCCAAATTTAAAGTGATTAAACAGTAGATTTCTCAACAAGTAACATTTTTATTCTCAGCACATTGACTAGTCTTGTTCTCATAAATCATAACCATTGGATAATAAAAAATACTCACTTGTTTGCATTACATCAGCAATTTCTAGCATATTTTTGCCTCGAGCATTTACTTCAAATAAGATATTTTAAAAAAATACCCTCACAAAGAGTGCACAAGGTCAGGTCACTCTGACAATTTAACAACTTATAGAACAATTAAATTTTAAAAATTAGGGAGAAGCAAATTTAATCTGCCAAAGACAGTAAAATGTCTATCTTATTATTGTGTAAGGAATACATTTTACAATTATAATTAAATCTGCCAAGAGTGAGAAATATTGGTCTTGTGGAAGAATTATTAATAACTATAAATTAAGATTCTCGATCATTTGTAATTAATTATGTGTGGTTAATTAATAAATAATAACCATAATCAGTGAAGGGTGCCCAGAGGTATAACACTATTGTTAGTACATCAAGAAATGGTTAGTAGTAACTTGAATCAAACTTACATACATTACTAGCATTAGGACACCAAGAATTGTAAGGGTTAATTTGGCTCAAACTTACATACATTACTAGCATTAGGACACCAAGAATTGTAAGGGTTAATTTGACTCAAACTTACATACATTACTAGCATTAGGACACCAAGAATTGTAAGGGTTAATTTGGCTCAAACTTACACACATTACTAGCATTAAGACACCAAGAATTGTAAGGGTTAATTTGGCTCAAACTTACATACATTACTAGCATTAGGACACCAAGAATTGTAAGGGTTAATTTGGTTCAAACTTACATACATTACTAGCATTAGGACACCAAGAATTGTAAGGGTTAATTTGGCTCAAACTTACACACATTACTAGCATTAGGACACCAAGAATTGTAAGGGTTAATTTGGCTCAAACTTACATACATTACTAGCATTAGGACACCAAGAATTGTAAGGGTTAATTTGGCTCAAACTTACATACATTACTAGCATTAGGACACCAAGAATTGTAAGGGTTAATTTGGCTCAAACTTACATACATTACTAGCATTAGGACACCAAGAAATCTAAGTATTGACTTGGCTCAAACTTACATATTGTCATTAGTACACCGGGAAATCATCAGTATTGATTTGGTTCAAACTTACATACATTACTAGCATTAGGACACCAAGAATTGTAAGGGTTAATTTTTCTCAAACTTACATATTATCATTAGTACACCTGGAAATCATCAGTATTAATTTGGTTCATGCTTACATTACTAGCATTAGGACACCAAGAAATCTAAGTATTGACTTGGCTCAAACTTACATATTATCATTAGTACACAGGGAAATCATCAGTATTAATTTGGCTCAAACTTACAAACATTACTAGCATTAGTACATCAGGAAATCATCAGTATTAATTTGGCTCAAACTTGCAAACATTACTAGCATTAGTACATCAAGAAATTGTAAGTATTAACTTGGCCCAAACTTACATCATTATCATTTGTACACCAAGAAATCATCAGTATTAACTTGGCTCAACTTACACACATAACTATCATTAGTACACCAAGAAATCGTAAGTATTAAGTTGGCTGAAACTTACATCACTATCATTAGTACACTGAAAAATCGACAGGATTCACTTGTCTCATATACATATATACAATTGTATCTAGTTCAATGTGAAGTCCGTAATAAAAATGGAAGGAAAAAACAGATCTAGTAGGAAATGGATTTGAATAAAAAGTATTTTATTTGAAGTTAGTTGTGCTAAAGTCATAGATCTGAAACTTAGCTGTGCCGATGATATAAATAGCAATGATTTTGAAGCTTAGATGTGCTAAAGATATAATTCACAATGGATATGAAGCTTAGCTTTGCTAAAGATATATATAGCAATGGTTTTGAAGCTTGGCTGTGCTACAGATGTAAGTGTCAATGGATATAAAGCTTAGCTGTGCTAAAGACATAAGTGTCAATGAATATAAAGCTTAGCTGCGCTAAAGACTTAACTAGCAATGGATTTGAAACTTAACTGTTTCAAAGATAAAAACACTCTTGTTTCTTTCCTGATGTGATATAGTGTGCAAACTGTTTAAAAACACAGAAATTAATAATTAACTCATAATACTCAATCCGTGTAATAATAATATTAATGAGCTTGTCAAATAATACAATTGTAATACATGTAGATTAAAACCGATAGTTTCACTTCTCTACAGTATATAGATATAGGTGTAATCCTCAATCTGTGTAATATTAATGTTATATTACTGAGCTTGTTGCTTAATACAATTGTAATACATGTAGATTAAAACTGAACAGTTTCACTTCTATACACTATATAAATACAGGTGTAATACTCTACATGTAAAAAATACAGTTGTAATATCTTAAGTGCAGATAAAAACAATTGATAAATAAATTCACTCAAATTTATTTACGTGCACATAATGCATTAATCATACTTTAGAAAATGAGACAATGGTCTATACAACAAAAACGCAAAACCAAGAAAACAATTAAATAAAAACAAAGAAAAATAAAGCTAAGCAAAACAAAACATGTTAATAACACATAGTACGTCCCAGTACCTCATTAGAGGTACAATAGTAAGCAACAGGAGAAACAATTTGAAAGGGAGATAAGCTCCAATAAAGTTGTATGTTATAAAGTCTGCTTTCCCTTGATCTATCATCTGCCAACCCGCAGTCTGCGCTATTGGATTAAAAATAATTTTATAATGCTAATACTAGTAAGACATTATACAAAATAGAGGAGTAATATTTATGAATGCACTTTTATAATTAAAATTCTATCTAGATGGATTCAGGTCCTTCTTGAGTACTTAATTTTAGTTTGGAATATAGTCTAAAATCACATCTCACGAGGTGATCGAGCTCTGATGATACCAGCTAGATAATGGGTTAAATATTATACAGTGCACTTTGACCAAACAGTTACAATTAAGACATCAGACCGAAGAAATGTCAGTTACAATTTCCGGGTCCGTGAAAGTTCCGGCGAATGTAGAAGGGAAATTTAAAACATCAACAATGAGAAATGTGCGGGCAGTGTTGAGTCATCTCAACTTCAAGTATGTTGTTCTACAGTCTACAAGTATGTTGTTCTAGTCTACAAGTATGTTGTTCTACATTCTGCAAGTATGTTGTTTTACATTCTACAAATATGTTGTTCTACATTCTACAAGTATGTTGTTCTAGTCAACAAGTATGTTGTTCTACATTCTGCAAGTATGTTGTTTTACATTCTACAAGTATGTTGTTCTACATTCTACAAGTATGTAGTTCTAGTCTACAAGTATGTTGTTCTACATTCTACATGTTGTTTACAAGTATGTTGTTCTAGTCTACATGCAGGTTGTTCTACATTCGACAAGTATGTAGTTCTAGTCTACAAGTATGTTGTTCTACAGTCTACAAGTATGTTGTTCTACATTCTACAAGTATGTTGTTCTATATTCTGCAAGTATGTTCTACATTCTACTAGTATGTTGTTCTATATTCTGCAAGTATGTTGTTCTACATTTTACAAGTATGTTGTTCTATATTCTGCAAGTATGATCTACATTCTACAAGTATGTTGTTCTACATTCTGCAAGTATGTTCTACATTCTACAAGTATGTTGTTCTACATTCTACAAGTAGGCCTATGTTGTTCTATAATTCTGCAAGTATGATCTACATTCTACAAGTATATTGTTCTATATTCTGTTGTTCTACAGTCTACAAGTATGTTGTTCTACATTCTACAAGTATATTGTTCCTACATTCTACAAGTATATTGTTCTATAGTCTAGAAGTATGTTGTTCTAGTCTACAAGTATGTTGTTCCAGTCTACAAGTATGATGTTCTAGTCTACAGGTATATTGTTTGACAATCTACAAGTATTGAAAATGCCTGGGAGAGAGAGGGTGGGTGGGCGTATAATATGCATACAGATTTTAAAGTGAACCACACATTAGCAAATGTAAGGAAATAGCAACACTATTTTAAAATAAAATCTTACATCATATTCCAACGTTTGTGTTCTTCTGTGTGCGTGTGTTCGTTCATGTGTTATTTATTGTCATATTTCGTCTTATGATGTTTGGTCCTTATTGCTCTATACCAGGTTAACATTAGAAATTTTCAATGTCAACGTGTTTCACGTCACGGCATTGCACCAGAAAATCAAAATCTGAGACAACAATCTATTTATAGCACTAATACGTAACATACTCATTCCACGTACCTCACCAAGCCCTTCACCAGGCCCTTGTTTACATATTCATTCAGCTTACCTCACCAGCGTACCTTACCAGGCCCTTGTATACATACAAAAAACCGCACGAGGCCCTTGTTTAAACATTAATTAAACATTTGTCAGGCACACACTTTCAATGTCAGGCAGTATCTATATCGTTTTCGCGTTTTTTGCCAGCCCACTACATAAATAATCTTTTAATTAAGTCCACCACATGAATAATCTTTTAATTAAGCCCACTACATAAATAATCTTTTAATTAAGCCCACTACATAAATAATCTTTTAATTAAGCCCACTACATAAATAATCTTTTAATTAAGCCCACTACATAAATAATCTTTTAATTAAGTCCACCACATGAATAATCTTGTAATTAAGTCCACCACATGAATAATCTTGTAACTAAGTCCACCACATAGATAGTCTTTTAATTAAGTGCACCAAACGAATAATCCCTTAATTAAGCCCATGAATAATCCTTTAATTAAGCCTACCACACAAATATATACCTTTAATTAAGCCCACCATAAGAATAATCCTTTAATCCCACCACACGAATAATCCTTTAAAAAAGCCCATCACACGAATAATCCCTTAATGAAACCCACCACACGAATAATTTTTTAATTAAGCCCACCACACGAATAATCCTTTAATTAAGCCCACCATCTGAATAATCTTTTAATTAAGCCCACCACACGAATAATCCTTTAATTAAGCCCACCATCTGAATAATATTTTAATTAAGCCCACCACACGAATAATCCTTTGCAATTCACACGCACCACAATGGGAAAGGATGCTGCTTCTGATGACGTTCTGACTGAGGAAGTGCAGTTATCCTAAACCTGTTGTCATATTGTGAAAGAAGTGCAGTTATCCTAAACCTGTTGTCATAGTGTGAAAGAAGTGCAGTTATCCTAAACCTGTTGTCATAGTGTGAAAGAAGTGCAGTTATCCTAAACCTGTTGTCATAGTGTGAAAGAAGTGCAGTTATCCTAAACCTGTTGTCATAGTGTGAAAGAAGTGCAGTTATCCTAAACCTGTTGTCATAGTGTGAAAGAAGTGCAGTTATCCTAAACCTATTGTGATAGTGAGAAAGAAGTGCAGTTATCCTAAACCTGTTGTGATAGTGAGAAAGAAGTGCAGTTATCCTAAACCTGTTGTGATAGTGAGAAAGAAGTGCCACAAAATGGTGCTATTCGACTACACACAACCCTAAAACCTATACAAATATTCGCTATTGTAAGATGTACAATATTTACTTTAGAATACGGTGCAGCCTGCCATCAGTTGTTCGGACTGTTGAGGTTTTCTCTACCCAAAATTTAGTATTGTAGATGAACCAATCACACGTGGTGCCTACGAGTTACTCAAGTGTTTTTCTTGAGGGCAATTGTGTCTGTGACGTCCTCATTTAAATATCAGTTGACGTCACGACGCTTGCACCTGCGATATCTTCAATTTATAACAGAAATTTATTGCTCTACCTTCGCCCCACACTCCGCCTCCCCAAGGGAAAATGTAATAATAACCAAAGCAAGGTTTTTCTCTTCCTGGTACTTTTTAAATTTATTTGTTTTCATTTAAATTTGTTTCCTGATCTGTTTCATTTACATTGTCTTGTTTAGTTTCACTTAGGCTGAATGTTTCGTTTGTGCTTGTTTTATCGTTGTTTTTGTGTCTATTTATGTATAAACCTTTCGTCATTTTGTTTTATTTGCACTTCACTGGGCGGTGCGTGTTGCTTTATGTAAAGTTTTCTTTTCACATATATTTTGTTTTATTTTATTCTTATTACATCCGGGTTCTTTCATAATATTAATTATGTACTGTGTAGAAATGTGAACCTGACTAACAGTTTAAGTTTATACTGATAGAGCACCTCGCAACACCACACTACTTCAAGTGGAAATTTACCTTTTCATACTGATCTCACTTTTACAGAGGTTCGAACATTGGAGTGCATTCATACACAAGAGTTTTATATGCACCGGAGTGCAGTCTATGCACATAATAATATTAAGCTATTAGATTGGCTAACTTTATACTCAGAGTAAGTAACTTGTTTTCACCCATCCTCAACCAGTAGTGCTACTTGGGTAAGATGTCTCCTAAACCACGACATGATTAGAGGACTCGTATTAATAATATATGTATGTCTAGGGGACTCTTTCAAGATAAATATTAGTACTATGTGTGTGTCTAGGGGACTCTTTCAAGATAAATATTAGTACTATGTGTGTGTCTAGGGGACTCTTTCAAGATAAATATTAGTACTATATATGTATGTCTAGGGGACTCTTTCAAGATAAATATTAGTACTATGTGTATGTCTAGGGGACTCTTTAAGATAAATATTAGTACTATGTGTATGTCTAGGGGACTCTTTCAAGATAAATATTAGTACTATGTGTGTGTCTAGGGACTCTTTCAAGATAAATATTAGTACTATGTGTGTGTCTAGGGGACTCTTTCAAGATAAATATTAGTACTATGTGTATGTCTAGGGACTCTTTCAAGATAAATATTAGTACTATGTGTGTGTCTAGGGGACTCTTTCAAGATAAATATTAGTACTATGTGTGTGTCTAGGGGAATCTTTCAAGATAAATATTAGTACTATGTGTGTGTCTAGGGGAATCTTTCAAGATAAATATTAGTACTACGTGTGTGTCTAGGGGAATCTTTCAAGATAAATATTAGTACTATGTGTGTATCTAGGGGACTCTTTCAAGATAAATATTAGTACTATGTGTGTGTCTAGGGACTCTTTCAAGATAACTATTAGTACTATGTGCGTATGTCTAGAGTATCCTTCAAGGAGAAGTTTGATTAGAAACATTTATCAGGAGCAACATTACTACTTACAGATGTACTTAAACAAGAGTACGGGGAGTATTACTATATACAGATGTGTCTAAAATCCAAATTCAAGACATTATTACTACTACACTTGCTTGTCTAGAGACATTCACCAAGAGGAGAAGTATTACTACTACACTTGTCTAGAAACATTCACCAAGAGGAGAAGTATTACTACACTTGCTTTTCTAGAGACATTCACCAAGAGGAGAAGTATTACTACTACACTTGTCTAGAGACATTCACCAAGAGGAGAAGTATTACTACACTTGCTTGTCTAGAGACATTCACCATAGGTATCACTTCTGCTTTTACATTCCACATTCGACGGACCAAAATATCTGTTGTCAGCAACCATCAGGGTCCAATATATCAGAACTGAGGGGAGTTGTGATGAACAAGGAGAGGACATTCATCCATACATTCATTTGGTTTTCACCGCAACATCATTTCTCGCTTATCAGCACGAAAATTTCCTGTGTTCATCAACGAGGAAGTGCATCCAGGTTTTCACCTGTTTGCAAGCGTGATCCATCACTCTTCCGTGGTCAGTATATCATGTGTCTTTTATTTCACCAGCAGGTGTTGTGAACTTTTATTTCCGAGGAGGGAGGTGAATTATTGTGTGAATATCTTCAACGTTAGTGCACATTAATATTCATCATTTATTCAGTGCATACTACATTGTCATCCATCACTGTTTCTCTACAGATTAGCATAAGTAAGACATATCCATTAGGGGTGCAATACTCATAGGTAGTTAGGAAAAATCCGATTATTTATAGTTTCCTTTTGATGTTTATTTCGAACTTAATTACAGATCCTTTGGGTTTTTCATCCCAGAACTTTTTATATGACCATTTATTATTACTGATTTTGCTGACATTTAGTCGAAATAATTATAGTATGTTATTTCCATGGTTATCACCACTTACTATTAACGTTTGACTGATTGTGTTGAATTTTCACTCACGTATTTGTGTCACTGCATTTCTGACTTGTATAAGGGTACGCAGTGGTTACCATTTGTTGTACATTGATTGTATTATTATTATAATTCTTTTATTTTAATTTTATTTCATCCTCCATCCCTCTGGTCGACTATCCCATGAATGTGTACACGAAAGATTTATTGGATGAGTGACTAACAACCGTCTGCTAGTGTGGTCCAGTACCGAGAATAAATTCTCGTTTATCAACTTTATTTTCCGAATCTGTCTTGGTTTATGGAAGTGGGAATTAGTGCAATTGTTTGTTTGTTCATCCCGTTCATCCCTCATTTCACATTCATTCCCGCATGCTCACATTCACACACCATTGGCTTTCACACTTTGCCCCGCATGCTTACATTCACACACCATTGGCTTTCACACTTTACCTTGCACACAGAATAAATTATATCCCACCAAACCATCATGGTTGTCTGTCTGCGAAACGTTGTGCTTTACATCTTACAAGGTCAGTGTGTCATCCAGCTTGACCGCAGCCCCCTCCAAGGCAGTGGTTACAGGAGCAATTTAGCTCCTCCACAACTGAATTAAAATAGATAAAGGCTTAAATCTTTAAGTTCAAATCCCATGTCTTACATAGCCCTACCAACTATTAATAATTTTATGTACACTGACGTTTCTAATAAACAATTGAATCTTTGATTACTCATAGAATTTTTAGTACCCTTCAAAAATTAATTTGGGTGTGTCCGTGACTTAGTGCAGTTCAGTACTAATGTGACTGCACTTCTTCCTTTAACAATAATCATTTGTGACTGTCAATCTTGCTGCTAGTAAATCATGTCATTGTACTAAGACTGTAAGAGGAAATATTATTTGTAACAGTCATTGTACTAAGACTGTAAGAGGAAATATTATTTGTAACAGTCATTGTACTAAGACTGAAAGAGGAAATATTATTTGTAACAGTCATTGTACTAAGACTGAAAGAGGAAATATTATTTGTAACAGTCACTGTACTAAGACTGAAAGAGGAAATATTATTTGTAACAGTCATTGTACTAAGACTGTAAGAGGAAATATTATTTGTAACAGTCATTGTACTAAGACTGAAAGAGAAAATATTATCTGTAACAGTCATTGTACTAAGACTGAAAGAGGAAATATTATTTGTAACAGTCATTGTACTAAGACTGAAAGAGGAAATATTATCTGTAAATCAGGCCATTGCACTAAGAGCAAAAACTGCATATAAATCAGATTAAGTCTACTATCAGAGCAAATACTGTCGTAAACTAGGTCAAGACTACTGTCAGCATAAATATTGTCATAAATAGGGTCACTGTACTAAGACTATCAGAGCAAATACTGTCGTAATCCAGGTCACTGTACTAAGACTATCAGAGCAAATACTGTCGTAAACCAGGTCAAGACTACTGTCAGCATAAATATTGTCATAAATAGGGTCACTGTACTAAGACTATCTGAGCAAATATGTCGTAATCCAGGTCACTGTACTAAGACTATCAGAGCAAATACTGTCGTAATCCAGGTCACTGTACTAAGACTATCTGAGCAAATACTGTCGTAAATCAGGTGACTGTTGTAAGGCTATCAGGGCAAATACTGTCATAAACCAGGTCACTGTACTAAGACTGAGCAAATACTGTCGTAAATCAGGTCACTGTACTAAGACTATCTGAGCAAATACTGTCGTAAACCAGGTCACTGTACTAAGACTATCTGAGCAAATACTGTCGTAAACCAGGTCAGACTATCTGAGCAAATACTGTGGTAAACCAGGTCACTGTATTAAGACTATTAGGGCAAATACATGTCACTGTCATAAGACTATCAGAGCAACTTATACAGAAGCTTTGCATCTATCTGTGATTAGTCAAAATGCCTGATTTATGTTTGGTTTGTTTTTCAGCCTTAAGCAAGAGGTTATCATTATTAGACTGTGCTACTAGGTTGACTAATAGTTCTGAATCAAAGCTACACTAGACTCTGCTACTAGGTTGACTAATATAGTTCTGAATCAAAGCTACACTAGACTCTGCTACTAGGTTGACTAATATAGTTCTGGCTCAAGGCTACACTTGAGGCCGTGAATATTACAGTTCTTGCTCAAAGGCTTACTAGACTGTGTTGCTTGATTGACTAGACTGCGTTGCTAGATTGACTATTATAGTTCTACATTAGATTGTGCAACTAGATTCACTAGAGATTTCCTATTAATGCTCTGAATTATAGACGTTGCTGCTAGATTGCTTATTAAATTTATGAATCAGTTGGGTACAATAGACTGTTATTACATTGCCTATTATAGTTCTAACTCTAGACTTTGCTACTAGATTGCCTGTTACATTTCTGACTCAACTGGCTGCAATAGATGGGCTACCACTCACTCTTGTAGACCAGTTTTCTAATACTGCTTTGCGGGCGATTCCACAGGTCCGTAGACTTTAATATAGTCGCCATGAGATGTTTCAATATCTGTCTCACCTTGACATTAAAGCCAATGTTTACAGTTATTCTCAGAGCCCTCCATTTGGCTTACATTATTATCAAAGACCTCCACGTGATGATGAGTAAACAATTGGTTTACAATTATCAAGGCCCTCCACGTGATATGAGTAAACAATTGGCTTACAATTATTATCAAGGCCCTCCATGATGACGTGTTCTGTATTATTTTTCTCGAGTGGTGAGTAATAACAACTACAGCAACAAAAGTTAGCTGCATTCGATTTATTATAATATAATATAATAATTTATATTTTTAATATTATAATATAATATAATTATTTATATTTTTTCTAAAATAAAATAAATTTATTTCATTAGCATTTAGTTCAAAGGTATACACTTAAAATTAATATTTCTTGTTAGCTTTATTCTTATTTATTGATAATATATAAGAACTTGTGAATGACTTTATTATTTCATTATACTGAATAAATACTTATTATTATCTCTCTCGTCGGCCAAGGTGTTAATTCTCCACCACCCGGGGCCGCCTGTAGCCTTAGGTTAACCCCCAAACCACACCTTCTGGCTGGCCTTGGAAAAAAAGGAAGATAGTGTAGAAAGGAAGACTGATAGTCAAGATTCTCTAGACTAGAGGATAGCTCCCCCCCCCCCCCTTCTGATACATACAGCCAGCTATGTAACAGTCATAATACAATAAGTTTGATACTTTTGTGTTATTAAGTTGGGGTAGCTTTGAAATTTATTTATTAAATTTTGGAAGCTTTGAAATTAATTAATCAAATTTGGTGAGTCTTGAAACTTATTCATGAAATTTGGTGAGCTTGAAACTTATTCATGAAATTTGGTGAGCTTGAAACTTATTCATGAAACCTAGTGAGCCTTGAAATGTATTCATGAAATCTTGGGAATTGCAGGATAGAAAATGTTTGAGAAACTCTGTTACCAATTTTGCATTGGGAAATTAGGCTAAGACAATCTTTGTTAGCAATTTTGCCTTGAGAAGCCCCCAATGCAGGACTAATGGTGCAAGAACCTTCACTAGAGAAGTATTGCAAGGCTGCCATGTTTGTATTTGAAGAATGCAAAACTTTGCAGACTGACTCTCATAAAATCTGTTTGTTTAAATAGCGACATTTTACCGGACTGTAGCCTTTGCTACTGACTAACCATATTTGTATACACTAACTATATTTGAATTGACTAACCATATTTGTATAGACTAACTATATTTGCATTGACTACCTATGTCTGTTGTGACTGCTCGTGTATCGGTAATTATTATTGGCATTTGAAGGTATGAATGAATGAATAAAGCTGTACATGCATAAGTAATGTTGTAGGCATTTTAAGGTAAGCATAAATAATTAAGGCAGAATATGTATATGTAGATATTTTAAATATGAATGAATGAATATGGCTGAACGTGTATAAGTAATGTAGATATTTTAAATATGAATGAATAAGACTGCACTTAAATATTTGATTGTAGCGGTTAAAAATGTTTGTTGAGTCTAAAATGTATATATACGATTTGGCTGATGCAGGCATGAAAGAATAAGAACGCATTTAAATATTTAATTGTAGTTTATATATGTAGTGAATGAATTCAAGATTGCCTCTATAAAGGTATGCTTGTAGAGTTTTAAAAGGTTTAAATCATTGCAAGACTGCATTATACAAATCAAATGCGTATATATTTATTTGGACAAGTGCTAAGTGTTAAGTATATTTCCATGCGCGTCTTCCCCCCCCCCCCCACACACACACAAGCAAGAAGCATACACGTATCACGTATAAAAAAAATCAAACTATCTATATCCGATATCTGCAATTTTATTCAGTATATATATATCTGTAGGTCATAATATGTCTGTACACATATAATCTTAATGCATAAGGTGATATATAATATATATCATTATACACAAAAGTACAAAAACTGTAAACATATAATAATTATTATAAAATATGCCAAACGGTATCAAAAGAAGACGAGTAAATGAAACATGCATGTCAATATGTGTACACGGTTTCCAACAAACGTAAAGCAAGCGCTGCGGTATATTTTGTTGATAAGTTATGAAATAAGGAAACAGTTAAATAACATAACACTTCGGTGTTTACGAGTCCGTAAACTTGAAGAAAGAAGTCAACTCATTATGTATCACAGATCTATGCAAAGCGCTCTATTGTAAATTAAAAGGACATTCCTATATTTCACTTTTAAAAAAAGTTAAATTAATATTTTATTCCATTTAATTCAATCACACAACAAGCATACGTGGGGGGGGGGGGGACATTTAATTAAGAAAATGGCACATGCTAATTTGAGAAAAAACAACAGCCACTGTTCACTTTAATACAATAAATGATCAATTTTGCAAACGTTTTGTGAAAAAATCATGCGGGTGAAATGAGCGTTAATCGTATTGTGCAAGTAAACGAAGTGCTCACTGCCATCTGTTGGTGAGCAGAAACAACACCACCAACACTGTGCATGAAACGTAAGCAACCATCTCCCACAAGGGCGTCCGGAAATAGTGTGGATACAAAGATAATAAATTCATGCCAATTACCTAAACCAACTCTTTTTACGCTTCACTGAAAACTCCCATCTCATTTACACTTCACTGAAAACTCCCATCTTTTTTACACTTCACTGAAATTTCCATCTGTTTTACACTTCACTGTTCACTCTCGCGGCATAAAACAATGTTTAATGGATTATGGAAAGAAAGATGTAGGTCTGCGATCATTAACTTACCCACCGACTAGGGACGAAATAATGGTCAGTGATGACGTAACTGCGCCAATGTGGTCTTTGAACATTGTCAACACGGGCAAGAAGGCATTGCGTGAGTAAAATGATAACCAATTCATCTCTAGCGATGACAACAGAGCTAAGTGGTCTCAAGTCACACAATCTAAAATGGACCAAAGGGACAATATTAGAAAAACATTCGCTAATATTGGGACAGCAAATAGATGGTCTCTGTTGACCTGTTTTCAGAAATCAAATGCTGTTGTTTTCTTTTTCTTTTTATTAAATCTTCTTTGTTCTTGTTACCTTAAACCCACATTTTGGTTTATTGTTAGTGTGACCGAGAAGAGTTGGCTGGGGGGTTTGAGCCAGAAATATGTGAATGTTGTATATTTCCCCTTGATTAATTATGACTTGTATATAATTAATCAAGGGGAAATGTACATAATGACGTGCAGTAACATATCTACCCAAAGTACTTGAAGTACGTGTTAGGAAATACAGGTACACCTTTCCAAACTAATTCCAATGCAAAACTCCACATGCATTACCACTGGGAAAATACAGAAGATGTGAAACGCATTGAGTTCTTACAATGTAAGTAATGCACTGTGCTATTGTAATGCAACTAAAACAGTGTTTACACTCCTACATTATAACCGATAGAGTAATTGTGATCCTGCAGTGTAACTAATACAGTGTTTGTGATCATGCAATGTAATACAGCGTTTGTGCTAAAATAGTGATTGATTAAACTTCTTAAGAAACGCAAAGTGCTCCTGCAGTGTAACTAATAGTTTACACCTAACGTTTTGCTACCGAACTCATGTACCGAGTGGGAGGATGCATGAATGGTTTCCTTCATCGTCTTGTATACAGACTGGACTAGACACCCCATTAACTCAACACACGTATACGAACAGATATACCCCTTAACTCAACACACATATTCGAACAAATATACCCCATTCACCCAACACATATTAAGACGGAGGGACATACCCCATTCACCCAACACATATTAAGACAAAGAGACACCCCATTCACCCAACACATATTAAGACGGAGAGACATAACTCAACCTAAAATACCAATCACTGAGAGAGAGACAGCTCCTTAACTCAACGCACAAATCCAGCTAGGCATATCTCATTCTACCTGAGAGACATATAAACAGAAGGAATACAGATAAGTTTGTTACTGACTTTTGTAGAGAAAACTAAATAATCTAACATTAATACCTCGTATTGGTAGACACAATTCAATTATCTAACACTGATGCAGCGTATTCGTGGAGAGAACTCTAAGAAAAAGTCATGGTATTGTAGACAGGACTTGATAATTAATCTAACGTTACTATACACAGAGATCAGTTATCTTTGTTACACTAGGCGAAAGATAATTATCCACGATAAGTTATATAGAGCCATTAATCTACGTCATGGTAGGTAGAGCCCAATAATCTACCTATGGTAGACAGAACCCAGTAATCTATGTCATGGTAGAGAGAGCCCAGTAATCTATGTCGTGGTAGATATAGCCAGTAAACTATGTCAAGGCAGATAGAGCCCAGGAATCTATGTCATGGTAGACAGAACCCAGTAATCTATGTCATGGTAGAGAGAGCCCAGTAATCTATGTCGTGGTAGATATAGCCAGTAAACTATGTCAAGGCAGATAGAGCCCAGTAATCTATGTCATGGTAGAGAGAGCCCAGTAATCTATGTCGTGGTAGATATAGCCAGTAAACTATGTCAAGGCAGATAGAGCCCAGGAATCTATATCATGGTAGACAGAACCCAGTAATCTATGTCATGGTAGAGAGAACCCAGTAATCTATGTTGTGGTTGATATGGCCAGTAAACTATGTCAAGGCAAATAGAGCCCACTAATCTATGTCATGGTAGAGAGAGCCCAGTAATCTATGTCATGGTAGAGAGAGCCCAGTAATCTATGTCATGGCAGACAGAACCCAGTAATCTATGAACATAAATACCGCTCAATAATCTGTCAGACAGCTCAGTAATCCAAATGAATTAAATCTGAATTTAAAGTACCCGTTTAAAAACTTCAAATGTGAATAGTTTTCTAAGCTATCACTATGATTGGACTATGCCATTACTTAATTATTCATTGTCATGGTATCAAGATCACACTTGTACAAGTCTTAGTAATCTAGCACAATGAGATACAGAGAATACTTGTACAAGTCTTAGTAATCTAGACAATGAGATACAGAGAATTAGTAATCTAGACAATGAGATATAGAGAATACTTGTACAAGTCTTAGTAATCTAGACAATGAGATACAGAGAATACTTGTACAAGTCTTAGTAATCTAAATGAGATACAGAGAATACTTGTACAAGTCTTAGTAATCTAGACAATGAGATACAGAGAATACTTGTGCGTGATTCAGTAATCTAGAAGAATGAAATATTCTAAATATTTAAACAACAGCTAAATAATAATGTCATTATTAAATCAAGTAACATATTGCCCTTTAATTCTAAATATTTAAACAACAGCTAAATAATAGTGTCATTAAACCAAGTAACATATTGCCCTTTAATTCTAAATATTTAAACAACAGCTAAATAATAACGTCATTATTAAACCAAGTAACATATTGCCCTTTAATTTCGAGAACGATATTGTTTGGGTTTGATGATAAATAACAAAATCCCTCAATGTAATAATCTACACAGTAATCATTATAAATGTAACCATTTATATCATTAAAAACAATATAATAAATTAATTTCTGTCTCACAAGTTCACGGTAAAAACGTCCAAACAATACAAAATGCAGTATATGCCTTCCATTCCAGAGAACGTTACGCCAGGCAAGCTTATTAACAGTGAGTGTTGTCCCTTGTTCGCCGAGACTAACGTGAGATCTAGCGGGACTTGGACATAACCTCAAGAGTACGCACATATGGCTGAAGACGCGTTACACAAAGTACAAACACAGGTGGTAAGTAAAATAACACAAAATAAAATGATAATGGCATTGAATGCTTCAATATTACTGCCAAAAGTACGGAATTTAGTTTTTAAAATTATAATAAGAAATTGAGCAGCTTTGTGGGAAAGAGTTGCCTGGTACAAGAAAAATCCTTATTAATTTAAAATTAAATTTAAAAATAAGATAAAGTAAACAAATAGCCATGCATACAAATATCATCTTGATTATTAAAACGCATTGTGATGTTAATTACAAATGAAAACCTCTTGTGGCTATAAACTCGCAGACGCTGGTCAAACACACGAACACACAAATATCCAAGAATAACCAATGCTTTTACCAACACTACACTTTCTAATCAGGTTGCTTTTAGTACACTCTCTAATCAGGTTGCTTTTAGAACACTCTCTAACCAGGTTGCTTTTAAAACACTCTCTAATCAGGTTGCTTTTAAAACACTCTCTAACCAGGTTGCTTTTAGTACACTTTCTAATCAGGTTGCTTTTAAAACACTCTCTAATCAGGTTGCTTTAAAAACACTCTCTAATCAGGTTGCTTTTAGAACACTCTCTAATCAGGTTGCTTTTAGAACACTCTGCCAATTCTGATTTAGTATAGGTTTTGATCGAATGATAATGTTTTATCTAGTATGGAATTGTATATTTGTGCCTTTCAGTTCTAAGTCAAGACAGATATACCTCATTAATCCCATTACATACTTCTGTAGTACAACCTATAGGCACTAGCCTATTCGTATCTTTGACTTTTGATTATGTATTTCTGATCCCGAATTTGCATATTTGCATCTCTGAACTCTAATTATTTTGGGTATTAGTGTCCGTACCTTTGAATTGAGCAGATTAATTTCTAGCATTCACTGGACTGCGTACTCTTGCAAGGAGACCAAAAGAATGAGGATATCAGCAAACATCTTCAAAGAGATAAAATCCCTAAACGAAACATTACAAATAAATATACAAAGTAAAACAAGTAAAAAAAAAACCCCACAAATGTTTAAAAGAATATTCTGACTGCACAGAAAGGCAGCTGCAACATTGTGTCAATCGCGTTAAAAGAAACAAAACCTGCACGTTGTAGACACTTTGAGGCTGTATAGCGCTGTGTTAATGCATAAATAAAAACAAACCCTTCTGTCAAGATTTTGAGGATTTATCACGCACATATGAATGAATAAGGCGAGAATAAAGAGTAACCAATTTGCATAAAAAAGATAAATGTCACAGGCATAAGCGAATTTCTGGCCAATGGAAAGTGCATTTACTGACGCATTCGGCCCCTATTGGAGGCACGCTGCGAACAAGTTTTAGTATCAAGGGAGAGAATGGGTGAGTGTTCTCTCATGTGACAACCAAGCACGACCTAGCAAACGACATACAGGAAAATATCACAGTCAGAATGATACACAGTACAACACCACAGTCTCAAGACAAAACTATTGTCACAATCTCAAGACAACCAAAACTGCATTTTACCGGTTTTACCAGCATCAGTGCAACGCTATTTTCACGACAACATTAAGAAAACAACAAAGTTAACCGGACTGCACAATACTGTTTCCAGGACATATTCAAAACAATATCAAACTCGCAAGACACAACTTCTAAAAACAATAATGTTAAGGCTCTATGAACACAGCATCAGACTCTAGACAAAGGATTGTTACAATACAACTATTCCATGCCATGAATACAGCATCAGACTCTAGACAAAGGATTGTTACAATACAACTATTCCATGCCATGAATACAGCATCAGACTCTAGACAAAGGATTGTTACAATACAACTATTCCATGCCATGAATACAGCATCAGACTCTAGACAAAGGATTGTTACAAAACAACTATTCCATGCCATGAATACAGCATCAGACTCTAGACAAAGGATCTTCAAATACAGGACCCATGTTGACATACAGTCCAGCCCGTCTTACATCAGTCTCAGGACAAAAGATCTTTAAATAAATATAATCTACCCATGCTGATTCAGTACAAAAAGATCTTTAAAGAACCCATACATGCTGACATACAGCCCATCTTACATCAGTCTCAAGACAAAAAATCTTTAAATAATTCACCCATGTTGACATACAGCCCATCTTACAATGTAACAATTTTCATGAACACAATACAATGCCAGTCTCAAATTCAAAATAGCTCTTCATACAGTTGACCGTAAGTGACACATAGTTCATGTTACAATGAAACAATTTCAACTTAGGAGAGAATGAAAAAAGAATCTTACTTTGATAAATATAAATATCACCATTGTTTGGTTTTGTAAAATCAAGATGCTTAATCTGCAAAGTTTAATAATAATCTCACAACAATTTCAAATCAGACTAAATTGTACAGTAATAAATAATTATTACAATCACTTAAGATTGCCACATTTATACAACAACAAACATTTGAACAAACAAAAATCAATTATCGTTGAGAGCAACAGGCAAACCATACATAAGAGCAGACACATTAAGACTCATCACAAGATATATAAATTATTTTACCTAAAATCCACAGGCACAATTTGCTGTCCAAAATTAAATAGGCAACAAAACCTTAATTGTTATATTATTGTCTGCAAAGGCCATCAATAAGTTATCCATTTTAACTTACCTTGATGTACAGTGAAATGACTGTTCAACACACAGATCAAAACATTAGTAGATCAAGAAATATTAACAATAACACAAAAAGAATGCTGTCCCTTTGCTATTAAAGGGAGTACACTTTTGTTTACTGTTTTTAACAGAAGAAAAGAAAAGAAAAAATGAGAAAAATATTCAATAGTGTTCAATACTTAAATGATCATTGCAACTATAGTGTGTCTAGGTGCATGTGTGTGTGTGTTTTAGACAGCAATAAGAAATTCTATTATAAATATACCACCTTTCTGTACTTAAGTAAGACAATGTACAAAGGTGAACTGAACTATTTTATTCTTTCATATCATTTGCCCTTAAAGCTGTCCACAAAGCTCAACTATTTTATTTTTTCACATAATTTGTCCATAAAGGTGTCTAAAATGTGAAACTATTTTATTTTCTCACATAATTTGTTCTTAAAACTATCTTTAGATCCAGACTGCCCACCTTCTATCTCAGCAAATTGTGTCCTATTTATTTTGATTAGGTTTCTATGCTCTCTGTAAGTGTCCATTACACTCTGTCTTAAATAGAAAAGCTACCTTAATTTGATCTCACTGTTCTTTTCATATTAATATAATGGTCCATAAATCAATATTATCTTGACAATTAAACTCTTAAATGTACTCTTCAGCTGCAACATTTTAATAATTTTTTTAAGAAGATACACAAATCAGACTCTTTTTATTCCACAGAAAGAAATATTAACTTATTTCAGAATGACAATGTAGGTCACTATTAAAATATGTCTTAGAAAAGCTATAATTTCAGCAAAAAGAAATGTAGGTGTCATTAACCTGAGACTAAGAAAAGCTATAATTTCAGTAATGTCAGTCATTATTAAAATGTGACTTAGAGAAGCTATAATTTCAGTAAACAACGTAGAGCTGGATATTAACCATTAAAGGTTTCTCACTGCTTCACTATGTACTTAGGCCCAGACCACATATCATATAAACCCTATGACTCTTACAAAATTAGTTCTCACCAAAATAAAATTTTCTTCTACTAGTTCAAGGCCCATATTATAGTTTGTTATTAAGCCCATTTTACTCAATTTGTTTTTGCATTAATGGCTTTTTGTCTTGGCTGACAATGACATATATTTTAAGAGTGAACCATATGATTTTAGAAATGATATCTCATCCTCTTATCTCTCACTAAATTGTTAATTTTTGGTCTTAATGGTTCTCTGTTTCTTTCACTCCCAACTAACTACCTGAGCTGAAGATTAGGTCCCATTTCACAATAGTGAGGAAAAGTAAACTGCCTTTGTGAAGAATGACTTGGTGCTATGCTATCAAAAGAGTGATTCCCCCCTTACCAAACACTGCACAAATGAGTGATGGAAGCTTGTCTGGGTTTCATGACTGTGCAATGTGTACAGTGGATATGTTTGTTTCATTTGGTCATTGACAGAGATTCCTGCCATGGTTTTGTGTGACATGAAGTAATAAGATTTTGCTCAAACTAAAACAAAAAAACTAGAAAATGATATGAGGACTGAATTCGTGATAAAAATACTATACACTTCCCATTAAATAAAATGTATGTGATCCAATACTAATATTTAATATACTTCAATGTGGGATGGCTAAAACAACTATAGATTTATTAGGCTATGTGTAGAAGTTCACCACATTATATGTCAACACTAATGAAAGAAAACCTAGCATTTACAAAAAGAAACAGAAAGATGAATAAAAATTGCTTCAATACTGCCACAGAGACAATGGTGGACCATGCTCAAAATAATTAAATTTTGAAAAGACGTATTAATTGGTGTTCTAAAGATGAATCAACTTCAAAGAGGATGCATCTGGCATTCTAAAAGATGATTTAACTTTATATATGATGAATGACAATTGACAGTGATGTATCAGAATAGTTTTCTAGAAGTTGTTCTAAAGGAATTTAATAAAGATATCCTATAGTATAAGCACTACTGGAATCTAAAAGACAATTCAGTCTCTCTCTGCATTCTAAAGACTACTCACCATAGTCTTACAATTGCACTTAATGAATGCGTTTTTAGATTTAATAAAGTTTACTGCCTCAAGAGCTGATATGTGTCAAGGACAGTAACACTTGGATGTGGTCACTGTGTCATTCAAGGCACCATATCTGTCATGTCCGCGCAAGCTGAAATGCATTGCAGAATTCAATGCAGTACTTCTCTTGTGGCTATATGTTTGTACAGAAAAAGTCTAATAAATTACATCACAATACAGAAAACTTTCCAAACTATCTTCATGTTTTTTGTATCATCACCAAAGTACAACAGCCTCATACACCACCCCTTCCCCACCAAAAAAAAAAAAAAAAAGACACTCAATAACCAATATTTCCTACTTTCTTAGGCAAGTGGGCACTACACCATAAGGATAGTGTTTTACTGTTGCTTTCACAGGTATAGCCATCACTGACAGTTAGTGTTTTGCTGTTGCTTTCACAGGTAGAGCCATCACTGACAGTGTTTTGCTGTTGCTTTCACAGGTATAGCCATCACCGACAGTGTTTTGCTGTTGCTTTCACAGGTATAGCCATCACCGACAGTGTTTTGCTGTTGCTTTCACAGGTATAGCCATCACCGACAGTGTTTTGCTGTTGCTTTCACAGGTATAGCCATCACCGACAGTGTTTTGCTGTTGCTTTCACAGGTATAGCCATCACTGACAGTGTTTTGCTGTTGCTTTCACAGGTATAGTCATAAAAAACAGTTGTTTTGCTGTTACTTTCATAGGTATAGCCATCACCAACAGTAGGTGTTTTTGCTATTACTTTCACAGGTAAAGCAATCCTTGACAGATAGTGTTTTTGCTGTTACTTTCACAGGTATAGCCATCACAGACAGTTAATGCTTTTGCTGTTCCTTTCTCATGTATAGCTATCATTGATAGTGTTTTTGTTACTTTCACATGTATAGCAATCACTGACAATTAGTGCTTTTGCTGTGAAGTATAGACATCACTGACCGTGATTTTACTGTTCCTTTGGCAAATATAATCATCACAGCCAGTGTTTTTGCTGTTCCTGTGGCAGGTACTACCAGTACCAGTTACTTTGATTTTTCTTTGACAGACACTCATAGTACCAGAGCCAATAGCGGATTTGTTTACGGAACTTTTAGCTGACATTAACAAAACACATGAACCAATGGTCGTACTTGCTTTTCTTCCTATTTTCTCTCTCTTATTATTCTTTTTCTTCACTACAAAATAAAAATTGTAGGACGTTACTAGTGCTAAACAATCAATGAAGAAAACTCCAATGGACAGTGAATGCGCTAACCTGATGGACACTATTTTGAATTTTTCTTAATTTTTACAGAGTTAATGTCCTTGATCCCACTGTATTCTACGTTAGACTATGATAAGTGTTATCTGTACGTAAATGTCCTTGACCGCTTTCTAGAGCAGGCTGGGAGAGCACTGAATCAAACTGTTTTCATGAAAATATCCCTTCAATCAAGGAGACAATAACGCCCGGCAAACTAGCACGCTTCTCCTGTAAGCTAGGAGATTACATATGGCAAGGAAATGGAACAGAAAAGATTATTGATACCATGTAAATGTCATGCAAGACAAACACAACTGGCCTTTGCTTTATCATGTGGTGTGAGTAGGAGGATGCTATGAGATTTTTGGTGACAAATGCCAAAGAGATGAATAGTATCTGGATATATCACATTTCAAACTTATTTTCTCCTTATTTAGTGAGTGAATGTTTTTAAAATATGTCATTTGAACTATTTTCTACTGTGAAAAATGTTTCATTTTGTAAATATGAACTAAATATGATGTTTTGTGGATGGAGAAAAGATCTTGGGTATTAAAGGTCATTGTAGAGATTTTGGGTCTTGAAGGACATTGCAGAAATGTTGGGTCTTGAAGGATATTGTAGAAACTTTGGGTCTTGAACGACATTATAGAAATGTTGGGTCTTGAAGGACATTATAGAAATGTTGGGTCTTGAACGACATTGTAGATAAGTTGAGTCTTGAAGGACATTGTAGACACGTTGGGTCTTGATGGACATTGGAGAAACTTTGGGTCTTGAGGGACATTGTAAAAATGAACGTTTACACAGTCTAGAACACGACAGCATAGCACACAACAAACCCAAGGCAAAGCCTAAGATTGTCCCAAGGAATCTCTCTGTTAAGCAGACGACACCTCACTCTCAGCTTCTGTTGTTTGGCAGATATTCACATAGAGCCAAGAATCTACTAGCGCCCGCCTGTCTGTCTTCCATTTGTACATAACTAAACAATATACATATTATATGTTCCATAATAATGCACAAATATCCACCGGAGTAAATCAGGTTCGGACACTTTCAACAATAAGCATAATTAGTCTCATTTCACTCTGATTTGCAGGACTCTGTGACCTATGCATTCCCAGACTAAACGTTTGGGGCTGAAAGTCAAAAACATTCAGCCACAGCACTTTGAAGCAGAACAGCAAAATCTGATGAAATCTGGAGCACAACTTAATGCCTCATTCATTTGTGGACGAAGTGGATAAAATCCTGGAAACACACCAGTTCGTATGTTTCAGTATCCAGAGGCCCAAGAAGGCCAGCAACCAGTAGCTGCGACTGACATTCTAGTTCCACTGTATCAGAACTCAACCAAATTTTCGGTTTACACCGGAAAGAACTCTCCACCCCTTCAAATTTTGCAGACGCGAAACTATCTTAAGGGGAAGATTTCGAGTTCTGATAATCGCCATTTGTCCAAGGAAAGCGGCACATAAAAGTGTAATTGTTTTCCTTGAACATATTTACTTGGCTAAAGTTCTCGCATTCTCTTTCAACAGGCAAAATGAAACAACTTCAATGGTGACGTGGTGCTAAACGTTTGTGGTGACGTGATACAAGAGGTCGAGCGTGATGCGATGCCAAAAGTTCACGGTGACGTGCCGCTAAAGGTCCATGGTGACGTGGCGCTTATTGTGCAGGGCCAAGTGGTCTGAGCGTGAGAAACATCGGTCACAGTACTTGCATTGAAATGGTTTGGCCCCCGTGTGTTTGCGATAGTGACGTGTCAGTTCGTCAGATCGAGCGAAGCGCCATTCACATCCCTCCCAAGTACACTTGTACGGCTTCTCACCTGTCAGGTGTTACAACACAGAACAGATTAGCTGCCAATGACAACTTCAGGTATAAATGATTATTTTTTTAAGACAAGACAAAAACAATTAATTTTTATTAATTCATCCAAGATCAATAGGCCTATATAATAGACAATCCGTAGTTTTTCAGTAGTTTGTAACCTTCAAATTGTGTATGTGTGTGTGTGTGTGTGTAGGCGCGCGCGTAAAATAATAATAAATACGTCTTAATATGTGTTTGTCTTTTGTTGTGTTTACATGTCCTCGATTCACGGCCGTAAGGAGTGAGCTAGGAAAATGAAATTTTGAGTCAGGTTTGCCCTCGCTACACCCCCCAATTCGGCGTTAGGATCTACCAACTGGCAATGTGAAACTGTACTTTTGTTATTTATTAATCGTTACACCGAACAACGCAGGTTTTTATACATGTTAATTGCTAACAAGTTTTACTATGGCTTCAACACAAGACTAGCATTTTTATGAAGTGAAATAACTAGAAAAATAAAACACAACGCACCTCAGCATAAGCAAAAAATAAAAAATAAAAAAATAAAATAAAATGCAATATACTTGACACTAAGCTAGACACAAAACAACGAGCTTAAGTAAAGAAACAAAACACTGTTAGAATCAAAACACAACACACACTGAATTTAAGTTTAAATATAAAAACTATACATCTGAACGTAAGCACAATAAAAGCACAAAACACGTACCTAAACGGAAGTTTGAATAAAACATTATGCCCCTGAAACTAAGAAGAAACAAAATATTACACCCCTGAGACTAGGAAGAAACAAAACATTACAACCCTGAGACTAGCAAGAAACAAAACATTACAACCCTGAGACTAGCAAGAAACAAAACATTACAACCCTGAGACTAGCAAGAAACAAAACATTACAACCCTGAGACTAGCAAGAAACAAAACATTACAACCCTGAGATTAGCAAGAAACACAACTAATAAGAAGATAATAAACATTACTAAAATCTTGCACATACACGAGATTAAGTTTGATACGTAATAAACAAGCAAGTGAATGACAATGATGACGTAAAAATGACGCATAAAACAAGTAAGTGTGTGGAGGAGTAAATTTGCATATCCCTATTTCTAGACTTAATTGTTAAATAAATTGTTAAATTGTCAAAGTGACGTGACCTTGGGTACCTTTATGATGGTATTTTTGTGTCAGAGTTGGAGTAAACAACTTGAGTTGAGAGTAGGCTAGAAAAATGCTGACGCTGTCCAAAAAAGTTCCAACTGGATGAGAAGATTTTCTGACTGATAGTTTCACACTTGTTCATCCAATGGAGATGGACCGGACATTTCTTTGTGGAAGAAGTATTCTATTCTAATCACTCTGAATTTGAAGATAATTCAAGTCCAGTCATAAAGGCAATCATAAACTTATGGTAAGTTAACTGACTGATAAAGGAAGAATGGACTTAGAATATTTCATACATGTTTGCTATTGGTCTATGATCTGAACTGGAGAATGCTTATGTAATTGAATCTGTTCATTAATTTGACTATGTTGTACATTATACTACTGAATTTTTTATTTCTGCTATTTTTTTTTATGTTGTGTGTGTATCAGGATAACGAAACTGTTGCAGGATTAGTAAGTTGAGAATGTTTGTAAGAATAAAAGGATGGTAAATGTTTGTCTTTAATGTCGTGGAAGAGAAAACGTTTACAGCATCCGCATAAAGGCCAAATGAGAGAGACGAGTGGTGTCTTCAGGAGAATTATTAATAACATAAATTAAGATTCTCACTACCTGTAATTAGATATGTGTAGTTAATTAATAATAATAACCAATAACTAGGTGGCATTAGCGTCACAGAGTGAATGATACCGATAACCTAAAAAGAAGGACACGATTCAAGGAGAAGTGCGATAAGAGATGAAATTTAAAAACTCACCATTCTCAACCACAGCACGTGACCTTTGAAGGGAATTGATTAGATGCAAACTTCAACTGACAAGTCTACTGTAACGGCCAACTCAGTATCAATAAAGAGTCTTAAGTCCCTAGCTGCATAAATACAGCAGCAGCGCTGTTGTGCAAATTCCCCTTGTCTGCTTTGCAGGACAGGAATAATTGTCCGACTTTTTATCTAAGAATAAATCATATATACAGGAAAAAATGTCCGGCCCCATATCGAATAATGAAATGTATACCTCAGAGAGGAACACATGTCTAAGGATGAATTGTATACCTCAGAGTGGACACAAGTCTAAGGATGAATAGTATACCTCAGAGAGGAATACAAGTCTAAGGATGAATCATATACCTCAGAGAGGAACACATGTCAAAGGATGAATCCTGTACCTCAGAGGAATACAAGTCTAAGGATGCATCATATACCTCAGAGAGGAATACATGTCCTAAGATTAATCATACACCTCAGAGAGGAATCATGTCTAAAACAAATAGTATGTACAATTATAAACAATTTTCATGTCAAACAACAGATGACAGTTACCATCAAAAATACCGAGGGCGTTTAACAGTTATCAAATAACAAATGAGCTAACAAGTTATATACATGAATCATGTCAGATAACAGACATAACAATAGGAATTTAATTTATATACAATTATGCCAAGCGAACATATTTACAGTCAACAATATGAATGGTATGCAAATCTCCTTATCACACACGAAAATACGCTGTGAACTCTACTGCTTATCAAGCACCGTGCAGTGAAGCTACTTTTTAACAATACAAACTGCACATAAATTACTTTGTTTTTGAAACAACTAATATCAGCTCTCAACAATACAACCTGCACATAACATATTTTGCTTCACAAACAAAAAATAATGCCTCTCAACAATACAATTTACACATAAAATACTTTGCTTTTCATACAACAAACACCAGCTCAAAAGCCTGCAACCTGTACATAAAATACTTTGCTTTTCATACAACAAACACCAGCTCACAAGCCTGCAACCTGTACATAAAATACTTTGATTTTCATACAACACCAGCTCACAAGCCTGCAACCTGTACATAAAATACTTTGCTTTTCATACAACAAACACCAGCTCACAAGCCTGCAACCTGTACATAAAATACTTTGCTTTTCATACAACAAACACAAACTCACAAGCCTGCAACCTGTACATAAAATACTTTGCTTTTCATACAACAAACACCAGCTCACAAGCCTGCAACCTGTACATAAAATACTTTGATTCATAATTTAAAAAAATATCAGCTCACAACGACAAACTTGAAGACAAAACACTACCACTCACATACAACAAATACCAGCTCAACGACAAACTTGAAGACAAAACACTACCACTCACATACAACAAATACCAGCTCAACGACAAACTTGAAAACAAAACACTACCACTCACATACAACAAATATCAGCTCAACGACAAACTTGCACACAGCAAGCACCACATCCATACAACAAATACCAGCTCTCACGATAAATTTGCACTACCGTTCATATAACAAATACCAGCTCTCAAAAATAAACTTGCATACAACAAACATTATCATTCACACAACAAACATTATCATTCATACAACAAATACCATCCCTCAATGACAAACTTGCACACAACAAACATTATCATTCATACAAAAAATACCATCCCTCTATGACAAACTTGCACACAACAAACATTATCATTCATACAACAAATACCATCCCTCAATGACAAACTTGCACACAACAAACATTATCATTCATACAAAAAATACCATCCCTCAATGACAAACTCGCACACAACAAACATTATCATTCATACAACAAATACCATCCCTCAATGACAAACTTGCACACAACAAACATTATCATTCATACAAAAAATACCATCCCTCAATGACAAACTTGCACACAACAAACATTATAATTCATACAACAAGTAACATCCCTCAATGACAAACTTGACCTTGACAAACTTGACAAAAAAGACACAACAAACATCATCATTCATACAAAAAATACCATCTCTCAACAATAAACTTGCAACCACAAACACTACCATTCATACAACAACAATCAATATCTTATAAGACTTGCACTTAACAAATGACACATGTCAGTAAATCAATAAATAGTGTTTATCGCACCAAGAAAGTGGCCATTATCATTTCGATAAGTGAACACGATATACATGTATAACTTGCACTCCAGTGCTTGAAAAGCCATGTCCGTACACTCATATTGTACATTTTAATATACCTGACAACTCACCTGTGTGCGTTCTTAGATGTGCTTTTAAATGAGAGCTTTTTGTGTAGACCTTTTTGCAGCCACTGTAGGGACATTTGTGGATTCGTCGCCGACTGTCCGGGCTCAATTCTGGCCGGGTACGCTGACCCGGGACCGGCGGGGGCCGATGAAGCAAAGGTTGTGCTGACTGGGGCCGGTTTTTGCTCAAGGCCACTGTTTGGCCAGAGGCCAAGATGAGTCTTTGCTTGTGCATACGATCGGTAGGCATGGGGCATAGAGCTACAGGCACAGGACACAGAGCTATTGTCTCCGTCCGACCAGGTTGTGCAATAAGCTTGAGAGCGAGCGGGTCGCGAGTCCTTGAGTGGACTGGTGATAGAGGCGGGTCGGAGATGTTGGAGTCCCAAGACACAGCTGAAGATGACGATGAGAAACTCTGTAGACTAACCGAATCTGACGGCCTGTCGTCCAAGTTCAGCATCTCTAGGGCTCGGATGCGCTCTTCTGCTTCATATTCATCCTCGCTTTCGCCTTCTTCATCGTCTTCATCATCGTCCAGCTCATCGTCAGGAACATCTGTGTCTGGATCAAGTTCTGATTCCGTAACTTCTGATTCAGTCTCTGTTTCTATGGAAAAAGCACCATCTTGGAGCGTGCGATCAGACTTCGCCAAGGAACACTCCCACGACCGGGCAAGGTCAGAAGTCAACCGCTTGTATGACGTCAGCTTGGGCTCGCTTTTGAGGTAACGCTCCATTTCCAAGCAGTTCTGCACACATAAATTCAACTGTTAATGTCATGCAACAAACACGTCGTCGCTGCCTTGTTAGGCATATCTCTGGGTTCTAGGCATACCTCTGGGGTTTAGGCACAGTTTCCGGTTCTGAGCATAGTTATGGGTTCTTGGTATGCACCATTATCAAAGAAAACGGTTAAACAATAGATCTATTGAATATTATCACTCTTCCTGCTTCAAATGTTGGGGATTGTATAAATTACTACTCAGTTCTATTTCAGTACTCAGTTCTCTTTTGTCGAAAAGGGGGAGAGAGAAATAGAATATTTTGTGGAAAATGTATATTTCAAAAGGTGGTTTGTTAAAGTTTGATTTACTTGTTTATTTATGTGGTGGTCTGTTAGATAATGCAGAGTTAGGTTTATTTTATTTATGTGGTGTCCTGTTAGATAATGCAGAGTTAGGTTTATTTTATTTATGTGGTGTCCTGTTAGATAATGCAGAGTTAGGTTTATTTTATTTATGTGGTGTCCTGTTAGATAATGCAGAGTTAGGTTTATTTTATTTATGTGGTGTCCTGTTAGATAATGCAGAGTTAGGTTTAGTTTATTTATGTGGTGTCCTGTTAGATAATGCAGAGTTAGGTTTAGTTTATTTATGTGGTGGCCTGTTACCTAGCAAAAGAAAGTTCCATTTTATGTAAATAGTGATCTGTTTGCTAGTACAAGGCCAGGTGTTATTTGGTGGCTTGTGAGTACAATTACAAAGTTAGATGTCTGTTGTACTGTGGCTTGAGTACAAAGTTAGATGTCTGTTGTACTGTGGCTTGTGAGTACAAAGTTAGATGTCTGTTGTACTGTGGCTTGTTGTATAATGGATGCTGTTTTGTAAAGATTTAATTATAAGTGCGGTGTTTTTGTTTGCAAAAATCCTCACGGACAAGGAATGTAAACACACTGCTACAAAATAATTATAATGCTGGATCCATACAAGCATAAAAACTCATTGCATATTGTGCACACAAACATTTTTCCTGAAACAATGACTGTCACAGAACTTGAAACAAATACCGCAAGAGTCATATCAACCAACATCAATAAATACCGTTAACTAACCAAATACACGTGTTCCCTTCCAACACCACTAATGCGTGCGTGTATCATTTCACTCAAAATGTAACTCGTCCCTCGCAATAAAGAAACAATTGTTTGCATATTTGTTAAATTTCCTTTTCTCAAATCATCCAACACTTCGTTTACCTGAAACATATTCTTTTAGATCTCCATTTCAAGATTGTAATAGCAACAAATAAATCTACCTGAAACACATTCTTTCAGTTCTCCATTTCAAGATTGTAATAGCAACAAATAAATCTACCTGAAACACATTCTTTCAGTTCTCCATTTCAAGATTGTAATAACAACAAATAAATCTACCTGAAACACATTCTTTCAGTTCTCCATTTCAAGATTGTAATAGCAACAAATAAATCTACCTGAAACACATTCTTTCAGTTCTCCATTTCAAGATTGTAATAGCAACAAATAAATCTACCTGAAACACATTCTTTCAGTTCTCCATTTCAAGATTGTAATAGCAACAAATAAATCTACTGCAACAGCAACAAATCAAGAAATCTACCAGCAACACGTTCTTTTAGATCTCCTTTTCAAGATGCCAACAACAACAAACAAGTCTGCCTGCATTACTATAATTGTGTAAGTACTACTTCAATGGACAGAAAGCACTGAGAATGAAGGCTGACTACAGTCAGTTAATCGTCAAAGGAAATAAATCAATTAGACCTTGGCAGTGGCAGACCCCCCGCAGTGCTTGGGGGCCTTTCAACAGAAGGACCCAATATTTGTTCCTTCAAAACAACAAAAAAAAAAGTACTTGAAATTTGAAAAATATACACATGATCTAGTTTTCGCAGGGAGCACGGCAGGATGATTCTCTGTGGAGCAGAGAGAGGGAATGCGTGTGTGTGTGTGTGGAAAATAAGGGGGGGGGGAATGGGTGGGTTCATTTGTAGGGACGTGAGAACAGCACTCGAAGTTACGCTACTGGAGTGACTGGCAGATTATATCACAGACCAAGAAGTGACTGACTCAGTGCGCCTGGCAAACTAGCCAGATATATATAAGGAATTAAAGCGATAAGTCTTTGAGTGCGTTGTCTGGCAAACTAGCCAGTCACATATAAGGAATAAGTATTTGAGTGGAGTTTGCCAGCCATATATTAGTAATTAAAGCGAGAAGTACTTTGGTGAGTGGACTGGCAAACTAGACAGTTCCGTATCCGGAATTAAAGCGATGTCTTGAGTGAATGGGCTGTAATACTAGCCAGTGATGTATAAGGAATTAAAGCGATGTCTTGAGTGAATGGGCTGTAATACTAGCCAGTGATGTATCCGGAATTAAAGCAATGTCGTGAGTGAATGGGCTGTAATACTAGCCAGTGATGTATAAGGAATTAAAGCGATGTCTTGAGTGAATGGGCTGTAATACTAGCCAGTGATGTATCCGGAATTAAAACAATGTCTTTGAGTGTCAGGCAGGTAAAATAGGGAGCCTTACATCACGGCTGACAAACTTCAAGATCTACGGCAGAGCTGGTGAAGGGGGTGATATCAGGAGCACGAATGAACTAAAAAAAACCTGGGTGTGGCGGTGAAGACAGGTAGGTCACAGGCTGTAGGACAGGGACTATTATGCATGAATAGATTTCAGTCAACGACACAAAAATTCCACACCCTTTAATCAGCCCACACACTCGAATCCAAACAAAGAAGACTCCCAGACTAAACGACCGAAATGCACTAGAAAACATCTGAATATAGTCAATATACCATAGGTATAAAGGTATACTTGTATTTCATGTGCATAAAGTTATCAATTTTTAGCTATCTTCCAGCATACACAAGCTCTACTCCAATTCAGCAGTTAATGTAGCTATCTACCAGCATACACAAGCTCTACTCCAATTCAGCAGTTAATGTAGCTATCTACCAGCATACACAAGCTCTACTCCAATTCAGCAGTTAATGTAGCTATCTACCAGCATACACAAGCTCTACTCCAATTCAGCAGTTAATGTAGCTATCTACCAGCATACACAAGCTCTACTCCAATTCAGCAGTTAATGTAGCTATCTACCAGCATACACAAGCTCTACTCCAATTCAGCAGTTAATGTAGCTATCTACCAGCATACACAAGCTCTACTCCAATGCAGCAGTTAATGTAGCTATCTACCAGCATACACAAGCTCTACTCCAATTCAGCAGTTAATGTACAAATTAGAATATAACAGCGACCATCTCAATCAATTCCGTGTGTTACATTCTTGTACATGCAGTGCTGAAAGCTAGTCCTTAAACCTGTAACAAGAAATACCAATCTTGACGTAGTTACACATTATACTAGCAATAAACCTGTGACAAGAAATACCAATCTTGACGTAGTTACACATTATACTAGCAATAAACCTGTGACAAGAAATACTAATCTTGACGTAGTTATATATTATACTAGCAATAAACCTGTAACAAGAAATATTAATCTTGACGTAGTTACATATTATACTAGCAATAAACCTGTAACAAGAAATATTAATCTTGACGTGGTTACATATTGTACTAGCAATAAACCTGTAACAAGAAATATTAATCTTGACGTAGTTACATATTATACTAGCAATAAACCTGTAACAAGAAATATTAATCTTGACGTAGTTACATATTATACTAGCAATAAACCTCTGACAAGAAATACTAATCATGACGTCGTCACACATTGTATCAGCAATAAGTTTGTGACAAGGAACACCTATCACGACATGGTCACGAATTGTACAATCAATGTGTAAATGACGTCAGTAATCAAGAGCTGAAAGAAGAAAATATAAAAATAAACACTCATAATAAATCGAAAGAATGAAAGGACAGTATATTTATTCAGTAGAGAGCGTTTCGCTTCAATAACCAGTCAAAATCGTCTTTTCACATATCTGTTCAAGGGAACCATGTCAGAAAGGAAAAGAAAATCATGGGAGAGTTAGACTTTACGTGCTATACAGGAATTTTCCATAAATCAGTGGTTCAAAGAGAAACACACACACACGCACGCACTCACATTATGTACATCCTAGAAACACATACTCATAGACAGTAAATCTTGGTTGGTAATAAAATAATGGCAAGATAAACGACTTAGTGTGTATAGGCAGTGTTAAAGTGTTATTAGTGAATAAACGTTCGTGAAACAAATCACGTACAAACAAGAAAGCACATTTAGCAATGTAAGGGAAATAAACCTGCTCAAGAAACTTACACTCCACCTCCCCCGCACACACCATTAAAAAGGTTTTATTTCTATGCATAATCATGATTACTGTAGAAACGTAGGGTGCACATGTACTTACATAATACAATCGGTGAACAATCATTGGACAAGATAACCGCGAAAACGAAGCTCTATTAATGACGTCATCATGCTTACCGGATGCCTGAGTTGTAACGTTTCTTTTGAAATGGAAACTAAACACATCTAATATAATTTAACACATTGCTTGGATGAATTACTTAAGTAGAAGCAGCAAGTCAACGGGTATTTAAAATGATCGAACAAAGGTGGAAATTAATTAAAATTAATTTATTCATTTTGTGTTGTGAGCAATAGAAATGCTATTCCTCGAACCTGTTGTACTGACGAGAGGGCTATTTGAGAGGACTCGCACAGAAGCGTTTATTTGTTTAGCTTGGATACGATGTCTAGTCGGTCTAATCTTGCCTCGATACAGACGTAAAACTTTCAACCAGCAATAGCAAACAACACTGTGTAGGGCAGTGTGGGCGGGTAAGATCACAGTGAGGACCATTACACCTGAAAACTCTAAAGTCACTAACTGATGACAACAATAGAGACTATGTTATCTCTTAGTATCAATAACTGTTAACTTAAGGAAGGGAAGTGTTGTGGAGTCTATTAGTATCAATAACTGTTAACTTAAGGAAGGAAAGTGTTGTGGAGTCTATTAGTATCAATAACTGTTAACTTAAGGAAGGAAAGTGTTGTGGAGTCTATTAGTATCAATAACTGTTAACTTAAGGAAGGGAAGTGTTGTGGAGTCTATCAAGAACTGTTAACTTAAGGAAGGGAAGTGTTGTGGAGTCTATCAAGAACTGTTAACTTAAGGAAGGGAAGTGTTGTGGAGTCTATCAAGAACTGTTAACTTAAGGAAGGGAAGTGTTGTGGAGTCTATCAAGAACTGTTAACTTAAGGAAGGGAAGTGTTGTGGAGTCTATTAGTATCAATAACTGTTAACTTAAGGAAGGGAAGTGTTGTGGAGTCTATCAAGAACTGTTAACGTAAGAGGGGAAGTGTCATTTTATACGATTTGTGTACTGATTAAACCACACGCATACGGAATATATATAAGTTTGTTAAACAAGTAAATTATTTTGTTTAACACCTTAAGGAATAATATAAAGTCTGTCCAAGGACATTGTTTTGTGAATATGAGTAAGATAAAGTCTGTCCAGAGACTGTTTGTGAGTCTGACTAACAAAAAGTCTGTCCAGGGACACAGTTTTGTGAATCTGACTAACATAAAGTCTGTCCAGAGACACAGTTTTGTGAATATGATTAACATAAAATCTGTCCAGAGACACAGTTTTGTGAATATGACTAACATAAAATCTGTCCAGAGACACAGTTTTGTGAATTTGACTAACATAAAGTCTGTCGAGTGATACTGTTTTGTGAATCTGATAAAATATAGGTGTGTCCAAAGGTAAAGGAAAACTGAGACAACTACAGACCATCTAGAAGTTCCACTGGAAGTCTTGTATAAATCCACCTACCTTTCTCCTGTTAGAAGAAAGTTATTTGATTAGCTTGCTGGCAATTATAAGCTACTCATTTGATTAGCTTGCTGGCAATTATAAGCTACTCATTTGATTAGCTTGCTGGCAATTATAAGCTACTCATTTGATTAGCTTGCTGCAAGCGGGGATAGGAGAAATATGATGTGACTACAAATCTGACGTCAAAGGTTGAGTTGGATGGAATCCAGTTGTAAAATTTATCAATAGCAGATCAAATTAATCAAATAATCTTCAATACAAAGAAAAAAGAAAAGACAAAATTAATGATTAAAAAAATATATTAAAAAAACCCACAACGAATATAGTGTGTGAAATTCGTGAGTACTTCAAATACTATTAAGTGACATTTTTCGCATTAATTGAATAATAACAATTACTACGTCACGAGACTTCATTGTTACAACCCACTGCAGTTCATAGGCACGCAAGCACACACACAAACACACACCATGACCGGGTTCTGCGTGTGGTGTGAAACAAATGACTATGTCAGTAGCCATCCTTCCCTGCAAACAAGCATACTGTGACGCTAATGCCACCTGGTTAATGCTTATGACTATTATTACTAATTGATAAGCCATAAGTAACTACAAATGATGAGAATCTTAATTTATGTTATTAATAATTCTCCAGAAGACACCACTCGTCTCTCTTACTTGGCAGATATGCGTGCGCTATAAACGTTTCCTCTCTTCCACAATATTAAAGACAAACATTTACTGTCACACAATATTTCCATAGGTGGAAAACTTCTTACTAAACGAGAAGATAAATCCGTCTTCTAATCTATATTTAGCAAGTCCTCATCCACCCAATTTCTTCTCCAACATAAGGTTATGAATATGTGAAAGAAGGTAAATAAATTTAACAATAAATTTATTAAATCAACTATCAAATATTTATATAGCAAATTTAATGAAAAGATTATTTGACATCAATATCTCTACAAGTTTATACAAGCTTATTTCATAACACATGATTCAACAAATAAGAATGAATATAAATCACAGGGTAATTTCTTATAAGAGAACAGAAATGGAGTAGTGAGATTATAGCAATAATAGTTTGTACATAACCATATCTATGTGAAACTGCAATAGTCTTCATGCACTTTCATAACAAAGTCATAAGCTTATTTTCCAAAGGGAAGTGTCAATTTCATGACTTTCTCTTGCATTTTGTAGAATATTGATGAGCCGCTAATCACTTGAGGCTAATCTGGGTGCTCCGCCATATTAGCTCCGCCAAGCAGAAAAACTGTAGCAATTTCCAGCAACTTCTTTTTACCAGAAATTGATGTAGTCAGCATACTTTGCGACCATACATTAAGGGAGTGCAGTGAACCCTTTACCAGAGGAAGACATACCCATTATACTAACCTGATGAAAACACAAACAATAAACTAACCTGAGGAAAACAGCAATTACATTAACCAGATGAAGAAACACCCAATATACTACAAAGAGAAAGGCAGCCATTACACTAACCAGAAGAAGAGAGCCAACCAGAGCATGACTCAGCCATTACACCAACCAGAGCATGACGCAGCCATTACGCTTTCTATATGTGTGTGCGTATGGTGGGGAGGGAAGTTTGGTCAGTAAGTCACTGTGAAATCTCTTCATACCAATAACCATTATTCGATTAATCTGAATTTCAAAATGAACACTAAAGATAAAAGAAAGAAAGAAAAATCCACTGAAACTTATTAAGTCTATTTGTAGATGTCATACTATAACCATCACAATTAACACTGAACAAAAATAATATAATGACTGGGAGATGTATATCTCTAGGATACAGCGATCATTGACAAAAAGATGTATCTCTGAATGACTGGGCGATGTATATCTCTAGGATACAGCGATCATTGACAAAAGATGTATCTCTGAATGACTGGGCGATGTATATCTCAGGATACAGCGATCATTGACAAAATATTTATTGTAGAAATATCGTCTTGGTGGTGTGAGAATTCTACAACGTACTGCACTGTCAGCTTTATTACGTTAGTTTACATTGCAAAGATTACTATATCTCATTGTACAACAAATTATACTTGAATTCTTCAGGATTATTACACAATATTATTTTTAGCTTTTATCATACAAAACTATATTAAATATTATAATGCATTTTATAATTAATCACGCCAGAGTTTTATCGCTCATATGTAATGAGCCCAGATATATTTTAAGTCATGTATAATACTAGCAGCTATGCCCAAATATTTTAAGTCATGTATAATACTAGCAACAATGTATATAATATTTATCATTGGTAAGTGAATATTTAATGAGATTACTGTCCCTGTTGCCACTCGCTCCTTAACAACACCTGCGTCGCCCATCCGTCTCCTTGCATTCACGAGACCTGCTATAAATAGTTCACTAGCAGTCGCCAGGTTTACTTATTGGCACAGCTGTAGGTTGTATTTATTTACTATGACTCATCACATTCAAAGGGTCTACTTGCAATGTATACAAAAGCTCACAATCGTGTTGCAATGACACGAATTTTCTACTTTTATAGTAATAGTCAAGTTAGTTTTACAGTCATCCATTTTTATTTTAATAGGTTGGCAAATAGTATAGAACTAAGCTGGCGGTATACACTTTCTGTCTTTCAACATATTGACAAATTAATGAGAGAGAGAGAGAGAGAGAGAGAGAGAGAGAGAGAGAGAGAGAGAGAGAGAGAGAGAGAGAGAGAGAGAGAGAGAGAGGGACGATGTATACTGTCAATCTTTCAAAATACTGACTACAAATTAAAGAGAGCCGATACATACTATCATTGTTTCAGAATATGAACGTCCTACTACTAATTGGGGTGGGTGGGGGTGATTCCAGCTTACATCGATTTCTAACTCCTATTGGTGAAATTAATAGTGTGTTTATATATATATAGGTGGTATACACTTTCATTATTTTAGAAAATGAATTTACTGAAAGATTAATTCATGTATTACATATAGGTACAGTAATATACATTTTAAAGTATTAATGATATAATAATTCTATGCAAGATGACTCAATTCCAATTGCCTAAAAACATGGCCTATAAGACTGACATTCATGAGCTAGGGGTTTGTGATGATCAATAGAGAAAGGTCACAATGACCTAGATTGGTCTCTGTTATATGATAACAGATGTCCAGGAATTTTTCCCCATATATTTTATATAAATTTTCATGACGTGCAATTTAAATTGAACGCTTACATCATGCTTGTTTTGTAAGTGAGGTCCTGAACGAATGAGTCGTGCATGGTGGCAGATTTACTGACCAGTGTTTGATGTTTGCGCCAATTAGGTGGGCGAGTGTTAGTTGTTTAAATGGCCAGTAAACGTAGCAAAGGATTAATGTGGCGTATGTGTGTGTGTGTGTGTGTGTGTGTGTGTTTGGGATATACAATGGGATGCGTTGTTACTGTATCGGCGGAAGTGGTCAGAAGTTGTTACGAAAGTCATAATAGTATTAGCTCTAAGTAAGTGACCAGATCGAAGACGTGTCTAACAGACACAGGTGTGATTTCAAGGAAAGATAAAAGCGATAGAAAATTTTACTTTTTACTCATTTTTCAATCGTCTCTTGGGGTGAGCGTTTTCGAGATTTGGGTCTTTATTATATTTTCTGGCTCATATTTATCAAAGACAAATAACTTTGAGAAATAGTCTACGTGTTGTCTGGCTTATATTTATTACAGGCAAATAACTTTGAGAAATAGGTCTACGTGTTGTCTGGCTTATAGTTATATTTATTACTGGCAAATAACTTTGAGAAATAGGTCTACGTGTTGTCTGGCTTATATTTATCACAGAAAAGTAGAAATCTAAAAAAATGAATAATTATATTTTTGGGGGCTTGTATTTATCAGCTCCAGGTTCTCTGATTCAAAGCTACCCAGTTAAAGCAGAGTAACACATTTGTGAAATTACCCGTCTGGTGTGTGCAACCCAGGTGAGGAATATGTAACCATCAGTAAAAGCGGTCCAATGGGTACGAATCAAAGCCATACCGTTATTTAAAGCCGAAAATTATCAGGCTTGAGAAGGCTAATTTCGCTTTGCTGGCACCCCACCCACCCACCAAAGAAAGGGGAAAAAAAATTCCTTCAGTCCAAACTTTTACAAACAACACCGATCCATATATAGCAGTTTATCTCATACTTTTACAAACAGCACCGATCCATATATAGCAGTTTATCTCATACTTTTACAAACAGCACCGATCCATATATAGCAGTTTATCTCATACTTTTACAAACAGGACGATCCATATATAGCAGTTATCTCGTACTTTTACAAACAGCACGATCCATATATAGCTGTTATCTCGTACTTTTACAAACAGCACGATCCATATATAGCTGTTATCTCGTACTTTTACAAACAGCACGATCCATATATAGCAGTTATCTCGTACTTTTACAGGCTCGTTAAAGACATCTACTGTGGTAGTTAGGGGATTAATACACGTATAGACATGATCTTCATTCATAGATAAATTGACCTTATCAATAGAGATATTTTTGAATTCTCTGCCACTCGATCAGCTAGATAAGGTGAGAAAGAATGACTGTGTGTGTGTGTGTGTGAGAGAGAGAGAGAGAGAGAGAGAGAGAGAGAGAGAGAGAGAGAGAGAGAGAGAGAGAGAGAGAGAGAGAGAGAGAGAGAGAGCGCTAAGGTGGTAATTAGAGCATACTGTATTCTGTACACGCCAGTGCCTTCATCACGACTGATGAGTGATACGTGTATCCTTTATAAGGGTAAATCTAGTGTTTGAGTTGTTTAATCTGGCGTGTGTGAGTGTGTGTGTGTGTGTGTGTGTGTGTGTGTGTGTGTGTATCTGTGAATATGTATATCTGTGTGTGTATGTATATCTGTGAGTGTGTATGTATCTGCGTGTGCATATCTGTGTGTGCGTGCATCTCTGTATATTCGTGTGTGTATATCTGCCTATCTGTGACTGTGTGTATCTGCGAGTGTGTGTGTATCTGTGGGCATATCTGTGAGTGTATACATTTGTGTGCGCGCGCACTTTCTGACAACACACCTGTTCACGTGCACGTTTAAACACTTTGCAAGCTAAAAATATTTTTGTCTGGACAGATTTACGATTCTCGAAATAGAATAAATGCAGGGCTGACGATCAGCGAGACTATTGACATACATTGAGTGTAAAAGAATGCAATATAGTTCACTGGATCTTACAGAGAAAAAGTACACTGCACGCCAGTATAAATGCAATACACTTGGTCTTACGGTACACGATAAAGTTCTTATTAGTCTTACGGTATATAACATATTTCTTGGTCTTATGACACACAGCGTTCTTGTTCTTATGGTACACAATAATATTCTTGGTCTTACTCTTACAGTACATAATGTTCGCAGAAGACAAAATTCCATTGTTCCTGGATAACGTTATCGCGTTCAGTGATGTACATTTGAAACAAACAGGGAAAAATGCATTTTATAAAGTCTAGTCAAATCATCGAGATTTTAATCAAAATATATTTAAAAATACCAGTCATCATACACACGTTTTATCAACTGATTCACGCGATTGAAAGAAGAATGTCTTGAACGTGACCCAACACGTCACGAGTCATGACCACCACAAGATCACGTTGGAATGCAGTTTTCTAGTCGAAGATGAGAAGATAACTCTAAGTCTAACACATAATAATTTTGTACAGGAGTTTCAGTTCGCCACAATGGTAAGATTTAGTCGAAGATGAGAAGATAACTCTAACACATAATAATTTTGTACAGGAGTTTCAGTTCGCCACAATGGTAAGATTTAGTCGAAGATGAGCAGATAACTCTAACACATAATAATTTTGTACAGGAGTGTCAGTTCGCCACATAGTACAATGGTAAGATTTAGTAAAACATCTTTATATGCTAAGTTTACAATGAAGGTACTCACATAGAAAGCATGCCGGTTCACATAGAAAAAATGTGGTAAGTGGTTTAAAAGTTACATTTACTATGTCGGCCATTTTATTATCAAAGCGGACTTAAGTTCAGTAATCTACTCGATAAACAAAATCCAGTAATCTACTCAATAAACAAAGTCCAGTAATCTACTCGATAAACAATTTTTACTTACAACACAATGCAATGGTTTAGAACAAAATTCAAGTACGATCAAATATATTTTCTAATTTTAGAAACGCAGCAGTGTGTGGCTCTTCTAAATGAATCAAAACATAATTAATTGACACACAATGCAGTATATGAAACCATATTAAAACAATCTCTAGCGAAACAGACATGCTCATTTTACAGCGCACATTTTTTATAAGAGCTAGTGAGGTCTTTCATTTATTTACAGGAGCACTAAAACAACAATTCAATAAATAAAACTGTCTAACTAAAACAATACAAATTAATATAATCTTTAGATTTCAGTCTAGAAGAGTGTCCAGGTCAATCTGTTGCAATGAAAATGTGAAATGCATTAGAGGTCTTTGATGAAAGTGCACATTTCTAAACTTTATGTATTTATATACTTTTGTCTTCAAAAGTTGTCGTTAAATATTTCTAAACTTTATGTATTTATACTTGTTCTGACTTTTGTCTTCAAAAGTTGTCGTTAAACATTTCTAAACTTTATGTATTTATATACTTGTTCTGACTTTTGTCTTCAAAAGTTGTCGTTAAACATTTCTAAACTTTATGTATTTATACTTGTTCTGACTTTTGTCTTCAAAAGTTGTTAAATATTTCTAAACTTTATGTATTTATATACTTGTTGTGACTTGTGTCTTCAAAAGTTGTCGTTAAATATTGTAGGTAGAACTCACAACTTTTACTGGGATTATGGGCATATATTATGCTTAAACAATCCTTCAAAAAGTATCCCCCATCATCCTAATAAACAACACACTGAAAAATGATCACTTTACCCTAATAAACAGTCCAAAGAAAAAATGCTCCTCCCCCAACCTACTAACAAAGTGGCCCCTTCACCCCTAATAAACAGTTCATGAAACGCGGAACGATAAAAAAATAAATAATATACTGAAATGCGTTGTCTTTATAGTGAACGAGTCTACAAAAATGTGGAAGTGTAGAAGTATTCTTAAACGAAGAGACCAGTGGGATGCTGACTTCCTTCTGCAATTTCACCACTGGAGAGTTAGGAGACTCCATGAGAGTCACGACCCCCACCCCGCAAGAGGACAGATACAAGTGTTGACAGTGACTGCAAATTAAATCTTTGCAACAGAATGTAAGACCTTAAAAGAAACTTACTTTGCTTAATTCGCTTTAGAAATACACATTACAATATTATGCATGCAGTACAAATAAATGCTGTGAATGTTTTCGTATTGATGTTTGTCTGTGATTAAGAGGCATGTTTATCGATGTTTTGGTCTGTGATTGAGAGGAAAGTGTATCATGTTTTGGTCTGTGATTGAGAGGCAGGTTTATCGATGTTTTTGTCTGTGATTGAGAGGCATGTTTATCGATGTTTTTGTCTGTGATTGAGAGGCATGTTTATCGATGTTTTGGTCTGTGATTGAGAGGCATGTTTATCGATGTTTTTGTCTGTGATTGAGAGGCATGTTTATCGATGTTTTTGTCTGTGATTGAGAGGCATGTTTATCGATGTTTTGGTCTGTGATTGAGAGGCATGTTTATCGATGTTTTTGTCTGTGATTGAGAGGCAAGTGTATCGATGTTTTGGTCTGTGATTGAGAGGCATGTTTATCGATGTTTTGGTCTGTGATTGAGAGGCATGTTTATCGATGTTTTGGTCTGTGATTGAGAGGCAAGTGTATCGATGTTTTTGTCTATGATTGAGAGGCATGTTTATCGATGTTTTGGTCTGTGATTGAGAGGCAAGTGTATCGATGTTTTGGTCTGTGATTGATAGGTATGTGTATCGATGTTCTGGTGTGTGATGCTTGTCGCGAGTAATACAAAAGGAATGAACTCTGGGAAATTTCCCGTATCGATGTTCTGGAATGCTGGGGATTTTTCCGCATCGATGTTCTGATCTGTCACGCGGAGCGCGTGCTGACTCGACAAGTAACTGCTGGAGATCAATAATTACGAAAGGTCATATCGCACCATCTTATTCCGATTAACAACAATGCACCTGGCGAAATTCCTCGTGACTGCCAAGTTCAGTCGGCAATATTGGCAGAAAACAAACTCTAGAGACTATTTTTCGTAGTTTCTTGACCGCAACTGCTCTAGTTCAATATAATACCAGCCAGGAAGTTTAATACTCGATTCGTCGGAGTGAACTAACTGTAAGAGTGCAGTAAATGACAATACTCAGCATGAGTAAATAGACTTCACATGAGTAGCACGCACAGAATGAGTATAAATGTGCTAAAGAAGGAAAATTAATGTGTCGAATGAGAGAGAGAGAGAGAGAGAGAGAGAGAGAGAGAGAGAGAGAGAGAGAGAGAGAGAGAGAGAGAGAATTAAAAATGAGTACACAAAAGAAGGAAAACGAGCGTGTAGAATGTATGTCCATGCGAAAGCGAGAGAATTAAGATTTCTTTATAAAGTCCCCTCACAAAAACATTTTAAAAAATGGAACAAACATCAACGGAACATGAGAGTGCAAAAGAGGATGGGAGAAAAAGAGACAGCCATAAGACAGAGGGAGACAGACGGCAAGAGATAGGCAGAAGGGAGAGAGGTAGACAGAGAAAGAGACAGGGAGAGAGAGGGTGATTAAGAAAAAAGTGGATAGAGAACAAGAGAAAGACAGCAGATAAGAGGGATGAGTGAGAGACAGGTTGGCAGAAAGAGGGGCAGGAGAGCGAAGAGAGAGAAAAGAGAGTAAGAAAGGGAGTGAAAAGGAGAGCGAAGAAGGGAGGGAAAAGAGAGTAAGAAAGGGAGACTAAAGGAGAGAGAGGGATACTGAAAGAAGGACACATACAGATAAAGGAGACAGAATGAGGCAAAGAGACAGCCAGACAAAAGGAGACTGGGGGAAGTTGGTCAGATAAAAGAAAATAAAGGGAAAGGGGGAGGGAGACATGAGGGAGAGAGAGAGGGAGCAAGCTAAGCTACGGCATAAGAATAATATAATACGTATTCATTAAGGTTTACATTAGGAAACGCCCAAGCTACCACATTATCAGGCCTTAACTCGTGTAGGAAGGCATGCAATGTCATGACATCAGCCAACAGTAATTTAACATTTAACACTACCATCACAATCACTTTCTGCCAACAGTTCAATTCGTGTCATTTCTAACATTAGACAACAGCAGTCTATGTACGTCTAGCCTAGCCCGTTGATTAGATATGATACAAGTATTTCTTTTACTAGTGCACGTACTTCCAAAGTATTTCTTTCACTAGTTCACGTACTTCATAAGTATTTCTTTCACTAGTTCACGTACTTCCAAAGTATTTCTTTCACTAGTTCACGTACTTCATAAGTATTTCTTTCACTAGTTCACGTACTTCCAAAGTATTTCTTTCACTAGTGCACCTACTTCCAAAGAAAAGAATGATTAGACGAAGGTATATTCTTTACAGGTTTTCAAGGACGTACAAACTACTAACAACAATAACAAAGTGAACAAAGCCTAAACTTTAGCCGACTATGAACATTTACGTCAAACGGTGGTTCACATTTACACGCACACACACACACACACACACACACACACACACATGGAGGGAGAAATATAGATGTTAGAACTTTAAGTAATCTCTAAGCACTTTATAACTTGGGCGCAGCTCGACCAGTTCAGTCTAGTGCGAGTGTCTGTCTGTGTGGGGGTGTTGGTGTGGAAAACTCCAAGTACCACAACCAGCAGCGTGGGGCTCGAACTTCGTACACCCGTTGACGGGGCCAGAGCCGAGATATCAATGCCAGTAAGCTCCCAAATCACTACAAATGCACATTTGTATATACTACACTATGGCAGGAATAGTGGATTACATCTAAGTACACTATGGCAGGAATAGTGGATTACATCTAATCGCACTATGGCAGGAATAGTGGATTACATCTAACCACACTATGGCAGGAATAGTGGATTACATCTACCCACACAACGGAAAGGCAAGTGTATTAAATACACAATGGCATGGTTAGTGAGATACATCTAACTACGCAATGGCATTTATAGTGTACAATGGCATGGATAGTGGATGACATCTAAGTAAACAATGACATGGATAGTGCATTACATCTAAGTAAACAATGACATGGATAGTGCATTAATCTAAGTAAACAATGACATGGATAGTACATTACATCTAACTAAACAATGACATGGATAGTGCATTACATCTAACTAAACAATGACATGGATAGTGCATTACATCTAACTAAACAATGACATGGATAGTGAATGACATCCAACTAAGCAATGACATGGATATTGAATGACATCTAACTAAACAATGACGTGGATAGTGAGTGACATCTAACTAAACAATGACGTGGATAGTGAGTGACATCTAACTAAACAATTGAATGGAAGGTATATTATATCAAACTACACAATGATGTGGATAGTGGATTAAATGTAACTAACTACTAACTGGTGGATTACATCTCAATGAACAATGAAAATCGATAATGGACTGCTTCTCACTAAAAAAAAAAAAAAAAAGCAATGTGGAAACTGGAGTACATCTTACACATACACACAAAATAACGTGGAAACTGGATTACATCTTACTATAATATACTGTAGAAACAAAACTGAATCTCACTTATACAAATAATGTGGAAACTTGACTACATCTCACTAAAAAAAATAATTTGGAAACTGGGCTACGTCTATTTAATTGCACAGTAACGAGACACTGACACATTTCAAACTGCACTTAACAGGAAACTGGTTATAACATAAATCGAAATGCACAATAACAAGACACTAGCACACTTCTAACATCACAGTAACAGGATACATGTCAATGGCAAACTGCAAATCTTTACCACACTTTAGTGTATAACTGTATAAGAACGATTTAGACCATCATACAACAAAGTGTAATTGTTTCCAGATGTTAATGGCACCAAAGAATGATGGACAACGAAATATGTATAACAAACGGCAACTGTGCGTACCACTGAAGCCTGAGGCTCCATACCATGAAAGATAATTTTGTTTTGTTTTTCTTTCAAAGAAAGTTACGAATGTTTACGGCTTTACAAAATAAAGAAATCTATGAATGTCTATGGCTTTACAAAATAAAGAAATCTATGAATGTCTATGGCTTTACAAAATAAAGAAATCTATGAATGTCTATGGCTTTACAAAATAAAGAAATCTATGAATGTCTATGGCTTTACAAAATAAAGAAATCTATGAATGTCTATGGCTTTACAAAATAAAGAAATCTATGAATGTTTATGGCTTTACAAAATAAAGAAATCTATGAATGTCTACGGCTTTACAAAATAAAGAAATCTATGAATGTCTATGGCTTTACAAAATAAAGAAATCTATGAATGTCTATGGCTTTACAAAACAAAGAAATCTGCCTTAAAATATTCATGTTTGCTCTGACAAAATTCATGCTAATACTTACTTTCAAATACTAAAAGATTGAATTATAAGTAAAAGTCTTTGTGTGCATATCCCCCCATAAGGCATTAGATGTTAAAGAATATAAGCTATAACTGAAAGCGTGGAATTTGATTTCAAATAAATGTCATTGTGATCATGAAGTAAACAATCAGTAATTCGTCAGCTTTCAGTAAGAGGTAATAATCAGTAATTCGTCAGCTTTCAGTAATAGGTAAGCAATCAGTAATTCGTTAGCTTTCAGTAAGACTAAGAGGTAAGCAATCAGTAATTCATCAGCTTTCAGTAAGAGGTAAGGTTGTCAGAAATCCTAAGAGGTACCAAATTAGTAATTCGTCAGCAGTCAGTAAGCAGTAAACAATCAGCAAGTTGTCAGCAATCATTAAGAGGTAAGCAATCAAGTAAATGGCTTACAAGGAGCGTCAAGCAGTTTACAGCTAATTACTTATCTCTGAACCCTTGGTACGCCTAAAGTGCTAGAGCACTTACGCAATTCGCACAAGGGCGTGGCAAGACTTTATACAAAAGGAAATACAGATGTCAGTATGGTAATATTCAAGGGATTCTAAAGAGTGCATGACACCTCGGTACATACTCCGTAATGTGACCTACTTTTAAATCTCAGCAAACGCAAAACACATAAACTTCGATTTCAAAATGCACAAAACAAAAAACAACATACTTTTCCAAAACAGCCTGAGATTTCCTAACAACCATAAAAAACAATTTAAAATAAATTGAATAGCACGTCATGGAGCGTTTGTGAACGAAAAAGCATGTAGAATTTCGTCAGACTTTGCCGTGCACGGCCTTATATGCACTGATAAATGGCGTTTCAACATCAACCAATGTCTCTATCCTTCTCCAGATAGAGCATATGAACAAGCTGAAATAAACGGAATGAAATTTACCTAAGTACGAGAGGACAAGAAATGGCAGAAGGTGCAGTTTATTGCTTTTAAGTGCCACACCAAACCCATTCCTAAAGCACCGCTTACGTCATGAAAGATCCAGTTAACGTCACAACAGTTATTGATAACGAGCCAAAAATCCAAACAAGCAAGTACTTCTTGGCATGCAGTGGCTGACGACACTAAAACTGCTTTGTGATGACCTAAATGGGTAGTCGCATATCTACCAACTAGATCCTAGTTGTTAGGAGCTAATTAAAAAAAAAAAAAGCACGTGACCTTGGGTGTTAAAGGGACATAATAGATTAATATTTCAGTATGTATTGAAAGACATAGATAAAGTGCAATTATGATAACAGATCAATATTTTATAATTTATTTTCCGACCGAGCTGAGCCTGAAATCTTAAGAGCATTATCTGTACTTATATTTCAATTTTATTTATAAATTTACAAAATACTGAGGTTCTTGACTTGGTAATTGATATACTGTTCTTTATTTATCAGCAAATTAGAACATTTTACTCCTATTTACCCGTGCCTTGTAGGCGAATTATATAAAATGAGAAAACCGGATGATTAATCAGGCAAAATTTATATGCAAACAAAGAGATAATACTGAAAACAGGGAGTGCTCGAAGAAATTTAACTACATTTAATATGAAAACAAAAAGAGGAAACTAAACAGAATTTCAAGAATTTGTAACTATTAATAGAAAGAACGGAGCAGACTGACACACCTGTCACCTTTAAACAGATTGGCATTTGCGTTTGTTCCCCCCCCCAAAAAAAAAAAAAAACGACAAAACAAACACAACCCTCTCCCCGCCCACACCATATATCTAGATTTAGAAAGTAGAAGGACAGCTCCCAACAAAAGGCCAATTTTTTAAACAAAAATTAGTGAGACAAACGAAGGAGAGGCCAGTTTAAACAAAAGGTAAATAAACTAATGAAAGAACAGGACAAGATTGTTAGCGACTGTGTGTATGTTGCACTGTCCCAAAGCACTGCTACATAATTTTTTTATGGAAGAAAATGAAACAAAACCCAAGCAAGAATACATGACCGTCGACTATCCGCAAGCAAAATATTTATAATTAAAAATATTAGTGTTCTCTGTCTTTCCTTAATAAAAGGAACGTGTCTGAACGACATGGCCGTGTGTCATATGACTTATCCATGCATAAACAAAGGGGGAAATTATTCGTGAGCAATGGATAACTCCTGTATGATTGTCAACGTACGAACTATACAAAACACGACTGACAATTCCACAAATACACATCAAACACACACACAACATTTATACACACAGATTTCACAATATATATAAACATACAGATATACTTTGCAATGTACACATAAAGATAGATATACTTCACCCATTAAGAAAATTCTGTCAATTACTCATCTCTTGCACTATACACTTTTCTTCCCTCCCTACACCCCCTCTCCCACACATACACGCAAGCACACACATTATATATAAAGGACCATGCAGATTGCCAATGCACCTGTTTCTATGAACACGATCAAGTGAGCACATGCCAAGAAAACATCTTAGCTCACTGGTTTTTAATCTTTGGACACAAAAACGACATAAATAATGAGCACTCGTCCTTGGCCTTGGTGCTTTCTCAGAGCTAGTAGTGTCCAGTACAAGAAATGGCACGCAACCCTGTTGTCTCTAAGTACGAAACCAGTCTTGCTTTGCAGCTTGGCGGTGTGAGTTTTAGGAATAATTCATTGATTTCCAAAAGCCAATCATCGTCTCGATTGCCCAAATGGTATGCAAACATAGTCCAGTGATAAGCAGCATTTTAAAATTGCATTAACATCCACCTCATACCATGTAAGACATATCAATTCCAGAGACCGTCTGTCTGATAGCAATTCCCCCCCCCCCCTTAAATTTGGAGTTCCTCAGACCCACACAGCCTTATAATAACCCTCTACCTGTCAACGTAAATGTTCTACGTACTTACAGACAACATTCCTGTGCACCTAAGGGTGAATATGCGCGAGGTTACTGGGTTGTGGGTGAACAGAACGTAGGCAGCTTGTCTTGTTCAGTTCGCTGTTGAGTGGTGTGTACGTCTGCGTGATAAGTTTAAGTATGTGCGTGTAATATATATATATATATGTGTGTGTGTGTGTGTGTGTGTGTGTGTGTGTGTGTGTGTGTGTGTGTGTGTGTGTGTGTGTGTGCATCCTGCCCTGGCGCAGTCACCTTTTTATACAAAACATGTGCACGCGTCAAGCAGGATTCTACAACACGAGGAGATAATCCAGCATTATTATCTTCACATCCTGCTCCGGTTCGCTGTGTTTCTTATTCATTTAATGATAAAATAATTGGCCACTGAATTCAGATTGGATCAGCCCAAGCCTTTCAGCAGCACACAGTGGTACGAACAGTGATAAAAATTCCTTCCAAAGACACGATGACAAACATTCCTTCCAAAGACACAGTGACAAGCATTGCTTCCAAAGATGAGCACAGCTTCCTAGTTGTAATAAGGTCAAGAGACAGCACACCGTCTAACAAGGTCAAGTGTTAACTTAGTGCGGGCCATGAATATTTAAATCTGGCGAACGTTAAGAGGACTGAGTCCGTATCTAGTGCTCCACGCCTACCGTACAACTTATAAAATTGCCAAATCGACTCCAATGTTCGACAAGCTATTCTGAAAAACAAGAACTGAAAATACAGAAGACAACTACCTCTGAGTAGGAGACTGAACGCAATCTCATGAAATCGTGGGGTTCCTTTTGTTTAAAAAAAAATATATATATATAAAAGCAATAATAAATGCCTCTACCGTTCGTAGCTATGATGATACATATAAAGAATTATAATTTCAACCACGACACACAATTCAAGACAATTAAGATCTCTCTCTCTCTACACACTTTTCAAGACAATTAATATCTCTCTCTACACACTGTTCAAGACAATTAATATCTCTCTACACATTGTTCAATACAATTAAGATCTCTCCCTACACACTGTTCAAGATAATTGAGATATCTCTATACACTTTTCAAGACAATTAAGCTCGCTCACTCTCTATCTATACACTGTTCAAGACAATTAGGATCTCTCTCTCTACACTGTTCAAGAAAATTAAAATCACTCTCTCTACACACTGTTCAAGACAATTAAGATATCTCTACACACTGTTCAAGACAATTAAGATCTCTATCTCTACACACTGTTCAAGAAATTAATATCTCTCTCGCTACACACTGTTCAAGACAATTAAGATCTCTAGATATAAATAGTATAGGTATAGTTCACGACAATAAACAAGGTTACAGTTAAGAAGTTTACATATAGTTGGGATAATTAGCAAGTTTAGGTATAGTCCAAGACAATGAACTAGTTTGGGTATAGTCCAAGACAATAAAAATGTTGGTATAGTCCAGGACAATAAACCTGTTGAGGTATAGTCCAAGACAATAAACTTGTTGAGGCAATTCAAGATTCTAGGTAAGGTGCAGTTTGGCAACTGTCGGGTTGATTAGTACAAAAGATGGTGGTGCCCGATTTAATACAACATTGCCCATTGGTCGGGTTGATTAGTACAAAAGATGGTGGTGCCCGATTTAAATACAACATTGCCCATTGGTCGGGTTGATTAGTACAAAAGATGGTGGTGCCCGATTTAAATACAACATTGCCCATTGGTCGGGTTGATTAGTAAAATAGTACAAAAGATGGTGGTGCCCGATTTAAATACAACATTGCCCACTTACTATATAGTCGCATGCTAATAAAACAGCAAACATGCTTAAATGGTACCTCAGATGTCCAACGGTGTTGACCCGATCAAATATTTCACTCAGAACCCTCCCTCACCCCACCCAAGCCGTCACTCTCCACGCCTATACACTTACTTCGCCTTCCAGAACTGGAATCTCTTCCTTGGTGCTTGTGCCTGCTTGCCAAGCCAGCACACAAGGAAAACGAACTAAAACTTACCGTAACTGTAAACAAAACGAAACACATAAAACAATCCTGCACTTGTAGCATCAACATTTATGTCATCCCCCCCCCCCCCAACACACACACCGTCTGCAACAACTGTTTCTATGACATACATTTTGCAAATTACAATTTCTATTCAATATAAAAAGGCAACCAGGAGATGTATAAATATAGGTTTGTCCCATTTTACAGACAAACTCATAAAATGTTTATGAACACCAAAATTTGACAAGTCTTCTCGTCCTCGTAAATTTTTTTTCAGATCTTCATTCGTCCTCTCAAGCACAATGAATCCACGGGAGAGCACTGTGTGATTTGTGGTTTATTCAAACAAAATCTGGTGTATACGTTTGCCGAAGGTTTAGAACTCATTATATCTTCATTAAAAAAAAAAATTGCTGGTTTTCTGTGTCAAAATTTCCTTGACTGTAATTCTATGTGTGTTAGTAAATATTATACTTAGTATAAAAGTGGTAAAGATAATTTTCGAACCTCCGTAAACTGTTTAAAATAATAATCTGAAGAAGAATTCTTTTCTGCTAAACTAAGAGGATAAACTGTGTACTTTGACCAGGGACTAATTAGGTTATTAAAGTAAAAAATGTTAAAAGATTTGTTAACCAATAATGATTCAAAATGACTAAGATTATCTAACATATCAGCACATGACGAAGGTTATCTGTCATACCAGTACAACTTGACTAAGGTTATCTATCATACCAGCACAATATGACTAAGGTTATCTATCATACCAGCACAATATGACTAAGGTTATCTATCATACCAGCACAACATGACGAAGGTCATCTATCATACCAGCACAACATGGCGAAGGTTATCTATCATACCAGCACAACATGACTAATGTTATCTATCATACCAACACAACATGACTAATGTTATCTATCATACCAGCACAACATGACTAAGGTTATCTATCATACCAGCACAACTAAGAGCACTCTACGTCACCATTCAAGGTCACTTATGCAAGGGCTATTTATAGGATCTAAAGGACGTTCGTCAAACTGAATTTGCATCAAAATACTGCTGAAATAGCCGTTCGCATTACATGCCTGACTAAACACATCTAGGTTTACACTTATCTGGTTGACTAATTGCACATTAATTGCTACTGGAAGGCAGGTCTATAATAGTAACCAACAAGAAAGATACGTAAGCCAAGACAGTTCTCAATACTAATTCGCTGCTTGTGGGACTCAAAGTTAACATTTTTTTTTATAAATCTGAGTCATCAGTAATTAATAGAAGGTTAAGACCCAGGGCGTCTGTGCATTAATAAAGTTAGAATAGGAAGTATCAGGCCATAATATGTACCGAAAGACTGGATACAAGTCAAGAAAAGTTGGGTAGACGAAAGTTTGCTAATATTCTACTTTCTGATATCGAAAAATGCACACCGTTTCGAGTACATGTACTATGAGTTTTACAGGAATCCATCGACGCGAAAATTTAGCTCATTAAAAGTGTGTTTTGTTCGGAAATCCGGTGATTCGGGCACAATCGGCCTGTTGTACCCCCCCCCAAAAAAAAAAAAAAAAAAAAAAGAAGAAAGAAAGAAAGAAAAAAAGATCCTTGGCTGTGATGAGCCAAGCATCGAAATGACTGGGAACAAACACAGCAGTGTGCGCTGGATACCCAGAAATTACTTTCAGTTCACAAGGGGACTTGGTGGGATTTTTCGAGAACTATTTTCTGTGCCAACAATTGCAATCGCTGAATGACTGGGCTGAACTCCTGTAATACTGTAGGCTATTTAAGCCACCACCTCCCACTTTATCCCTCCTTGGAGTATTTCCAAAGTTCAACAACTCTCTTACCGAGCAAACCAAGTCTTTCCAAGTTCAGCAACTCTCCTACCGGGCATACCAAGTCTTTCCTTGTGGAGCAACTCTCTTACAAAGCAAACCAAGTCTTTCCAAGAGAAGCAACTCTCCTACCGAGCAAATCAAGTCTTTCCCTGTGGAGCAACTCTCCTACCAAGCAAACCAAGTCTTTCCAAGTGGAGCAACTCTTCTACCAAGCAAACCATGTCTTTCCAAGTGGATCAACTCTCCTACCGAGCAAACCAAGTCTTTCCAAGCGGAACAACTGTCACTACCAAGCAAAGAAAGTCTTCTCAAGCAGAGCAACTCTCAATGCCAAGCGAATAAAGTCTTTAAATGCGGAGCAAATTTTAAAAAATGAAATAAGATTTACATACTTGTGACTTATTAAAAGAAAGAAAAAAAAAATGAATCCTGGCAATGGCGATATCTGCATTGGCTTTAAAACGACAAACAGCGTATTTGCCTAAGAGGGAGGGAGAGAGTGTGTGCGGGTGGGGTGGAGATAAATCTGTTGCCTTTCAACATGGAGGAAGTGCACGTACTAACATGGTTATTTTGAAATAGTTATTTAAATTATTTATAACACTTACGGTTGTGGAAATGCAGTATATCACGACACTATGAGCCACGTGTTTTGTGCAAGGCACTAAAACATAATTATTGTAGAAAATATGCTGTTGTGTAGAATAAAAACTTTTGTTACATGACGCATCTTGAATAACTACTTCATCATTTTCTTTCTTTTTGCTTCTGCTGTGTGTGTGTGTGTGTGTGTGTGTGTGTGTGTGTGTGTGTGTGTGCGTGCGTGTCTGTGTTTGTATGTGAAAGAGAGACAGATAGAGAAAGAGAGAGAGAGTGGGTATTGTATTTACGTTTAAATCTCTTACTTATGTTTGTTACATTACTTTATTATTTATTAGAGTGTGTTCTGTGTGTAAAAGAGAGATAGATAGAGTTACGTTCTGTGTTATTTGCTAGTGGTGTTACAATCAGTGTGTTACATTACTTTACTAGAGTGTGTTCTGTGTGTAAAAGAGAGATAGATAGAGTTACGTTCTGTGTTATTTGCTAGTGGCGTTACAATCAGTGTGTTACACCACTCAAGACGTGATGGATAATTACAAAATATGATAATATATAAATTCAGTAATTTATAATGCAGAACAGAACCTCTGTCTCTATAAAAAAAACAAAAAAACCCACCCACACACAAAAAACATTTCGTTTTTCAGAAAACCACACGATTTAGATCGCCACAGGAATTTAGAACAACAAATATATGATTATTTTAAAGTCTAACACAGACCAGATTCTGTATAATATCAAAAAAACAACCAACAACAACCCGTTTTTACAAATGAAAACCAACACTCGTTTCCAGTCTCACAGACCAGATTTTGTATAAAATTTAAAAAAACTGTTTTTATAAATGAAAACCAACACTCGTTTCCAGTCTCACAGACCATATTTTGTATAAAATTAAAAAAAACTGTTTTACAAATGAAAACCAACACTCGTTTCCAGTCTCACAGCCCTCTCGACAATGTCGCATGGCAACCGAACGCCACCATATAGCACGTGCTGGCACAGACACGTACGATGAAGGGGTGGTGTCCGTAAACTGATGTGGTCCAAACCCCGAGCTCACAATCTGTTTACCGCCATTTACGGCGCCAGAGCGCCTGTAGTTAGCACAACAGGATCAACGGAACAACCGCATCACTGATAGCGGGGATGGGAACAGGGATCGATTGTTTCCCCGACATCTTTACGCTGACAATTCAGGTCACTTTGTTTTAGTTGTTGAGCCACACCCAATATTTGCCCGCATTAAACTCTCACAGACTCAAGACTAATGCCGACAAGAGAACAGGTTGCTCGGTCAGACTTAATTCATTTGTGCAGCTATTACAACGCGGTCCTCTAAATGTTCCGTACAACACGGACTTATAACCGCTTCCGTACAACACGGACTTATAACCGCTCCCGTACAACACGATGTCCAAACTCATTTAAAACTGTTTCTTACAACACGGTCTTCTAACTCAATTTACACGTCCGTCTAATTTTAAACTGTCTCTAACAACACTTCGGTCTAATTTTAAACTGTTGCTTATAACATTTCTAACTCATTTTAAACTGTTTCTTATAACCTATCTTTCTGATTTTAATTGTATTATTTCTTATAGCGCACTTCTGTAATTCACTTTCAACTGTTTCTTATAATGCGGTTTTGTAAGTTATTTAAAACTATTTCTTACAACAAGGCCTTCTGACTCATTTTAATATGTTGCATACAACACGTCCCCATTCTCCAGTTGATGAAATCTAAGACAATCTCATTTGGCGTTCTTGACTAATACAGATACACAACGCACATACTCTTTCTTAAAAGTGCTGAGAAATACAATAGCTCCAATCCTGACCTGACGAGTGGCTTCCGAACTTTGACCTACTCAACAAAACGTCCTCCTTATCCAGTAATGGAAAGGCAAACTTTCAAAAAACAGGAAGTGCTGGCACTTAAAATACAATGCTTTTGTTCCGCTCTTTATACACTTCTAATTTATATAAATAATCGTATACAACTATCGTATTTTATTTTCTATCAGTGTGTGATGCAGCCATAACATGATAAAACTAGTTTCTGTTTCTACTATTATACAGACAAAATTTATTTGCTTACAAACTCTGGTGTGAATTCATCATTACATTCATGAATTTGTTTGCTGTTATTTTTCCTTGGCATTTGCTGACACAACATTGTTAAAGTTATCTCATGCTCTACTACTGAAGTTTCTATATTCGTAAAACGTTGTTCAAGTTATCTCATGCTCTACTACTGAAGTTTCTATATTCGTAAAACGTTGTTCAAGTTATTTCATGCTCTACTACTGAAGTTTCTATATTCATAAAACGTTGTTCAAGTTATTTCATGCTCTACTACTGAAGTTTCTATATTCGTAAAACGTTGTTCAAGTTATCTCATGCTCTACTACTGAAGTTTCTATATTTGTACAACATTGTCTCTGTACCTTTGGACTATTTAATATACACAGTCCATCTCTGTACCTTGCTTTGGATCATTCAATATACACAGTCAGTCTCTGTACCTTACTTTGGTGCAATCATCATATACTGTCAGTCTGTTTGCAAGTACGAAGGGTGAGTGGTGTAGTCCATCACACCTAGACCTCAAGCAGAGTGGTTATCAACAACACCAACCAAACACTAGCTTGGAATGTGGAGGGCTTTAACAACACCAACCAAACACTAGCTTGGAATGTGGACGGCTGTAACAACACCAACCAATGGCTTGGAATGCGAAGGCTTTAACACCACCAACCAAACACTGGCTTGGAATGTGGTGAGACTTTTTCTGTACTATCCATATTGTTATACATATTTAAATTAGTACGATGGGACTGGTTTTCTGTTGTCCAGATACAGTATATCACTAGTGATTTTAAGTGGTTATGGTACTGTTTATATTCAAAACCTATAGGAATTTGGAGAGGATTTTGCACAGTCCATATATACCAACAGTGGCATGGTAGGATTTTATTCTGCACAACACCAATCCAACAGCGGCCAGAAGCAGAAAGAGTGTGTTTTGCAGCGTCCAGACACTGTAGCAATAGTGATTAGTGAAATATGGCGGGGGGGGGGGGGGGGAGGGGCTAGAATTAGTACCATAAATGATTTTTTTCTGTTTTAAATATTTGTTTTGAGGGTGACAGAATTTTGCACTGTTCAGACAGACTAACAACTCTCGTAATTTTTATTTAAATTTATATTAGTGGCAATGGTGCTGATTGAAAACTGATAAAGTAAAAACAGCGATGAAGTGTGTGTGTGGTGGTGGTGTGTGCGTTTGTGTGTGTGGTAGTGTGTACTCTCCAAACAGTATCAACAGTGTTTGGAGTAGAAAAATATATTCTTTTCCTAACGACACAAGTAATTGTTTTATTATTTTTTTTAAAATAGACTCAATACACATTATAATATCTACGAAAAACGGTATCATTTAAGTAGCAATCTGATGACACTTTTATTCTAATAATATGTACGAAAAATTGTGTCATATAAGTAACAATATGATTACAACTTTATTCTAAATCCATATAACTTAAGTAAATAAAGTTTATCTTAAAACATAAAAATATTTATATGTAATCAACGCCATAGTCAAAGATCACGCGGAAAAAGCAACAACAAAACTGCCAAAACAAATAAACAAACACGAAATCTTACTTTTAATAACCACTAAACACGCCCACCCCTCCCTACAACAGACTTGCACAACAGGTACAGTGAGCTGAACTAAATCGACAAAACAGGTGACGCACCCAAGTCCCAATTTCTTACTACCCACATACAAGTCCTTTCATTTTCTGATCAAAACTGTGTCGCACCCTAAGATGGGTGAATAGGAAGAAAGCGACATACTCTTGTTATGCTGATGTGTGTGTGGGTGGGTGGGTGGTTGTGGAAAAGGGTGTGTGTGTGTGGGGGTCTGATTTAAGTCATCAATTAATGACTCAGTTGTTTGATCTACACAGTGAAAAGACTTCCAAGATGTGTTTATGCGAATGTATTATTAATACAGATGTATGTTGTCCATTTACTTGTCTGGATATCGTACGGGAGGTACATTTTACTAGATAGTCCTTAAGTAATTGTTACAATGTGCTGTTGTGTAATACGTGTAAATAGATTTTTAAAAATCCAATGGAGACGACAGGTTATGCAAGATGATAAATATCTTTTACTTAAGTAAATGTTGCAATGTGCTGTTGTGTAATACGTGTAAATAGTAGAAAATCCAATGGAGACGACAGATTATGCAAGATAATAAATATCTTTACGCATCACAAGCCCGTAAACTGCTTCACTATATCAGTGGCAAAGCTCCTATGTTTCCCGATCATCATACCAACACGATAGTTACAATTCAGCTTAAGGACACAGGTTTTGGCATCCCCAGACCTTGTCAAAATCAACCGGTCGATCAATTCATAAATTTTAAACAATCATTGTAACGATTTTCTTCTGTGGATTTTGGTAAATTCCGTGGTAACTATAGGAGGAAAAGTTTTTTTCTGTGGACTTTGGTAAAACAGTTAACTAAAGAGGAAAAATGTTTTAGGGATCTGACCATATCCTAGTGGTGTATAATAATAATTTTTAAAAAAGTGGTGTGCTCGCAAAGCAGTGTTGCAATAATAACATTTGTGTCAAATATTGGTTGTCACGAAGTGGTGTACCATGTAGCACACATTTTCCTGACTTTAGCACATCTTTTCATGATACAAGCACACCTTTTCATGACTCTATCACACTTTACACTCGCGCCTTTACATGATTCCATCATGCCCTTCCATGACGCTAACACACATTTTCATGACGCAAGCATGCCTTTCCATGACTCTAACACACATTTTCACGACGCAAGCATGCCTTTCCATGACGCTAACACACATTTTCATGACGTAAGCATGCCTTTCCATGACGCTAACACACATTTTCATGACGTAAGCATGCCTTTCCATGACGCTAACACACATTTTCATGACGCGAGCATGCCTTTCCACGACTCTAGCATGCCTTTTCATGACTAGCACACCTTTTCACGACTAGCACACCTTTTCACGACTCTTAGCACGCCTTTCCATGACTCTAGCACGTCTTTCCATGACGCTAACACGGCATGCAAATAAATTATTGTCACAATGTACATCCTGTAGTCTCGTCAAGTGTTGTCTCATTCTTTCAAACTTGTGACATCCAGGTGCTTCTCTGGCTGAGATCCAGCTAAACCAGATTGAGTCTTGGCATGCATTACATACCTTGTGTTCATGTCCCTATCTTATGCCATTACTCAGACTGCTTGCTTGCTTGTCTCACAATTGGCAATATCCCTATCTTATGCCATTACTCAGACTGCTTGCTTGCTTGTCTCACAATTGGCAATATCCCTATCTTATGCCATTACTCAGACTGCTTGCTTGCTTGTCTCACAATTGGCAATATCCCTATCTTATGTCATTACTCAGACTGCTTGCTTGCTTGTCTCACAATTGGCAATATCCCTATCTTATGTCATTACTCAGACTGCTTGCTTGCTTGTCTCACAATTGGCAATATCCCTATCTTATGTCATTACTCAGACTGCTTGCTTGCTTGTCTCACAATTGGCAATATCCCTATTTTATGTCATTACTCAGACTGCTTGCTTGCTGGTCTCACAATTGGCAATATCCCTATTTTATGTCATTACTCAGACTGCTTGCTTGCTGGTCTCACAATTGGCAATATCTCACTCCATTAACTTGATGGTCTCACAATTGGCAATATCTCAATCCATTAACTTGCTATATACCCCTTCATCCCATATCAACTCAAGTTCTTATCGCGTATTCCACCTGGAATTTCATCCTTGTTAAATATCCCAGCTGGAACTTCATACTTGTCATATCCTACTATTCAGGTATACTCCACCAACCCACCCTTTAAGCACCACAGTCTTAATGTTCTGTAATGTTTATAGAGTCTTACTTAATGTTTATACAAATACTGAGATTTCTGGTGTTTATACAAATACTGAGATTTCTGGTGTTTATACAAATACTGAGATTTCTGGTGTTTATACAAATACTGAGATTTCTGGTGTTTATACAAATACTGAGATTTCTGGTGTTTATACAAATACTGAGATTTCTGGTGTTTATACAAATACTGAGATTTCTCGTGTTTATACAAATACTGAGATTTCTCGTATTTATACAAATACTGAGATTTCTCGTGTTTATATAAACACTGAGATCTCTCCTGTACACAGAGAATGACAATTACATTTGAGAGAATTCATCAGTGTTCAACTGTTATTTTCAAAATACCCACGTTTTCCACCACCTTTTTGAGCATTTCAGAAATTAAAAAGAAAGGTACATTAATCTGTCATATTTCGGAAAACTGAAGATTGTTCATAACAGTTTGTTATATTGTGAACAATTATAAGTGTTCTGTAAAATTTCACAGAGTCTCATGAAGTACTTTATGATATCAAACATTCCCAACTGTTGTATGATGTTTCACATTTTAAAAAAAATGAATGTAATCTATGGCTTTCTTTCATATTTAGCTTTTCCATATTGCTTGTTCCATTCCATGCTTCTCCCTACAGTCCTATGTATGTCCGATTGTGCTAAAACTTATTAAAAATGCAACACATAATGTGTACATCACAGAGAACTAAAAAGCACTAGTCTCAGTTTCAATATCTGCACGCCAGTCGGTCCAAGTGAGTACTCATGAAGGTGTACAAGGGCCAGGACAAAAGAGAAAATCAGAAACCATTCCATTGTTGCATGGTTACCTTTGAAAATGTCTGACTGAGTAGCTACAGGCTTCGGTTATAGGCCTAGATATGAGGTCTCATTCTGTGAGGAAGAAAGCCTCCTGACATCCCCAAACGTACCTATATACACCTACATAACAAACGTACCTATTGACACCTACATAACAAACACCTATTGACACCTACATAACAAACGTACCTATTTACACCTACATAACAAACATACCTATTTACACCTACATAACAAACACACCTATTTACATCTACACAACAAACGTACCTATTTACATCTACATAACAAACGTACCTATTTACACCTACACAACAAACGTACCTATTGACACCTACATAACAAACGTACCTATTTACACCTACATAACAAACACCGTCTTTTGCAGACTGGAATAATAATTGCTCTATTTGTGGAATAGTCGATTTTGTTTCTACTTATTTCCATAGTAACCAAAAGTGCTGCATGCTGAAAGATCTTGTAATTCTTGCGAAAGTAGACTGAAGATTAAGTTTCACTGTTATTCAAGTCTGCCACGTAACGAGCAGCGAAATATTTCAACGTATGTTCATTCACCCCCACATTCTTTAAACAGAAATATATACATTTAAAAAATCGTCATAACATAAAATTAAATGAGTTTATCTCATAGTTTATTCACACACACACACACACACACACAAATGAGGAACAAATGGAGATAAATCTTAGTTTCAACAATGTTCGTCTTCTCTGCTATGTGCACTAGCATAAGAATCAGTTATGTAAATAGATATCTCAGAGAACACCTTCAACCGTTTACCTCAGCGAATGTTTGTGCGAGTTTTGTAAAGAATTTTCTAATACATTATAAATTAAAATATTTCTAACTACTAAATGTTTGTGCGAGTTTTGTAAAGAATTTTCTAATACATTATAAATTAAAATATTTCTAACTACTATGGATATGTTATAGTGACAAACTGGGGAGAAAGAGAGAGAGAGATTAGTTAAAATGTCACAATAATTTCTTTAGATATTTTCAATTAAATGTCTTTCTGATTAGTGCTGAATAAGCTAAGTATTTAATGTCACAATGTGACACACGAACGCTTCCACAAAGCATATTAAAGCAGACAAGCTCAATGTAGACGTGACACTGGTATGAGCGAGTTAAGCAGGACAGCTCAGTGTAGATGACACTATCAATTACCATAAACAAATTAACATGGTTATTCGAGTGAAAAGGTAATAATTCCAAAAATACCACATGTATATGTAGGTAAGCTCAAACACTTATGCGAGTAGAATTTCCTGACGCGATACACGTATTATGTGTGGGCAGACAAACTACTTTAACAAAGATGTATAACAGGAAAGAAATCGAACAGATTTCGAGACATAATACTTACGTATATACGTACACACAGGTAAAGCCATAAATATTCTGAAACAGTGGGGGTGGGGTGGGTGAAGAGTTCTGAGTCGTTTTCATTTCGCGCGTTCGTTAAATCTGCAGGCCTAAAATCTGAACACAGTACGAAGCAATAAGACTTGGTAAATCCTCCCCCTGCCACTATAAGTAATAACCACGTGATAGATCCAAAAGGAAATCTACTTTGGCATAATGGCACCACCTTGGTTCTTCCAAACCCATGGGACATTAGAGGCATGCAGGGACCGGTTCCAAACTTAGATAAACCAACACTGTTATAGACAGGTGAACGAAAAGCACCCGGCAGGTAGACATAAAGAGAATGCAATGATATGTAGCGCTGTGACAAAATTATAAGTAATTGAACTGTGACCTCTTGCTGAATAAGCAATCCGTGGAGTGGTGAATAATGAGACTTTTTTGTTGTTGTTGTTTAATTAAATGTAAGAATTCATTAAAGACAGATCCTCTATCAATGAACAACAGTGAACGAAAAACGGTTATCGCACAGTCCGGGGAAAACGTCTAACAAGAAACATGCATAAACAGCGAACAGAGCGGAACACAAAACCCAAATAACTACACAAAAAACAGTTTGCTCAAAGCACAGTAAGAATGTTTAGCAGAAAGTGTTTTAAATAACCTTTCAATATTGCGTTTGACACCCCACCCCCCAATAAACACTGAAATTATGGCAACATCAGTTTTGATTTTCATCATGCAAGACTGACGATAAATTTTAAATATTCTGATCATAGTATTCACAGGTAAAAAAAACACAACTTAATATGAAGGATTCATTTTTTTAAATTAACAGCCCGGCACGATCTGTCTTTGTGCGTGCCAAAATCAGTCTCAGAGATCAGAGTTGATCCTGCCGTTGTCGGAGAAACGTCTTTTAGTAAACTCTCCCAGAAACCCACTGGTAAAAAGTTATTTTTATTTATTTATTTTTTTAAACCGAGAAAGATCAATCAGGTTAAACTTATGACTTGAAGTATGCACAGGAGTATGATTATATTTACATATACTCAAATACATATATATGTGTTATTTTAATTCATTCTTTTCTACTTCTTCCTTCACTCATGTACTGTATGTCAGTATCTATGTATGACGTATGAATGACGTGTGGTTTGGTACACCAGTCATTATTATAGTGTCTACTAGAAATTTAGGGAAAGAGTGGTGTTTTTTTTTTTCAGAATCAACACTGTATTGGCATCCTGTACGTCAAGTAAATGCCACACCCTTCCAAAAGTTCCAGTTGTACCCTATTGAGCTGTTCCTAACTCAACTGTCAGAATGCACTGAAGTCATTTTGGACAATCTTTCTGCCACATTTACTTTATTTCTACAACATTTTCATCTATCTCTAAGTTTACAAGTATTTATGTTTTCCTTTAAACTACTGTTGTCTTTTTATCAGGATGGGATTTTTTTGTGATTAAATATTTTTTGTGATTCAGATTAAATAATGCCTTTAAAAATCTTCAAATACTTCATTACACCTGGCACAATGGAGGTGTGGGTGGATGTGTGGTTGGCCACATTAGGGTTTAATAGTGATTGAGTCTTTTCAAACATCTTTCTTCAACACCCATTTCACAGAAACTTAAATAAATAATTTGTAAGACCCCAAAATACTCCAATAACAATGGAGTAAGCAGCACACTGGAAAGAGCCCAAAATCTCAACAACAATGTAACATGCTGGAATTAGCCCCAAATCTCAACAACAATGTAACACACTGGAATTAGCCCCAAATCTCAACAACAATGTAACACACTGAAATTAGCCCCAAATCTCAACAACAATGTAACACACTGGAATGAACCAAAATCTTCAATAACAAATACAACACACTGGAATGAACCAAAATCTTCAATAACAAATACAACAGAGTGGAATGAACCAAAATCTTCAATAACAAATACAACACAGTGGAATGAACCAAAATCTTCAATAACAAATACAACACACTGGAATGAGCCAAAAATCTCAGGTAAAATGTAATACACTGGAATGAACCAAAAACCTCAATAACAATGCAACACACTGGGACCAGTCAAAACCTCAATAACATTGCAACACACCGGAATGAGCCAAAATCTTCAACAACACAACACACTGGGATAAGCCAAAAATCTCAATAGTTTAAACAACAGCAAGTGAGATTAAGCAGACCATCACTGTATCAGACCAAATAGATCATATTAAAAATAAATGTCAATGAATTAAGCAATAATTTGGTATTGCATAAAAAAAAATGAATTAAGAAGAGGGGCTTTTAAAAATGTCAAAGGATTACACAACTAAATATTTGTGTAGAAAAGCAACTGTTTTAACAGGCTACAAGAACAATTTTAATTTACAACATTTTACTAAATACTAGTGAAACCCTAGAACCAGATTTACATTGGCAAAAATGACTTCAAATGTTCAAATAATTGCCAAGAATCAGACTTATAATAACATCAATCTGCTCCCAGGATGTTAAAACAATGCACTAATCAGATTTACATACTTCAATCTTCCCCAGATACAATTTTTAAAATCATGCTCTCAAAATCCTATTTATTCTGACTTAAATGTATATACAAAAATGCTACAAATAATACACAAGATTCTACTTATGGTGACTACACTCAGTGATAAGACACAAGATTCTACTTATGGTGACTACACTCAGTAATAAGACACAAGATTCTACTTATGGTGACTACACTCAGTAATAAGACACAAGATTCTACTTATGGTGACTACACTCAGTAATAAGACACAAGATTCTACTTATGGTGACTACACTCAGTAATATTACATAAGATTCTACTTATGGTGACTACACTCAGTAATAAGACACAAGATTCTACTTATGGTGACTACACTCAGTAATAATACACACGATTCTATTTATGGTGACTACACTCAGTGATAATACACAAGATTCTACTTATGACTACACTCAGTAACACTGTAAAGGTCTCTAAGAGTAAGAAAGTGATAATGCATTGTGATTTTTGTACTGATACAAATACTGTACAAAAACAGATATGTGACTAATGATATTGATAATGAAGGTAATACTAGTTAATAGTAATATTTTCATAATCAGATGAGGAGTTAGCCAAAACTCCAAAGGGCCAAAATATGAATGTTCACTTAAGCCAGGTGAATATCAGTAAATAGCAATGAAATACTATAGTATAAGCTTTTGAAGCATTTATTTACAGGTGGATAATGTATTGTATGTAATGTAGTGATGATAGTAAACTGGAGTGGAAGGTAACTAGGACACTTTACACACACACACACACACACACACAACAGCATATAATAGTGAAGTACATGTTAAAACTAATAAAAGCTTGCATCAAATGAAATTCAGTAACAATTATCACAAACAATAACTAAATGTGGCAAGTCTTGAAAATCATTAAAATGCTACAATCATCAGAACACTAAATTTTACCACTTTTATCAGGCTCTTGATGAAAATATAAAATAATAATAATAAAGAAAATTAAAAAATATATATACAAACATAGCCATGTCGCAAATGGATACACACTCTGACATATTATATATACATATTATAAAATACATTTGATAGACACACACACACACATTCACATACATACTTACTCTTATATATATACAATACATACATACTCTTATATACAGTAATACACACACACACATACACACAAAAAAAAAACTCATGTACACTTATATTAAATGCAGTACAACAATTTACTCTCTCCATTTACTACTTTACACTATATAGTTAATAATTAGTAAGATATTCACACTGTAATTAAATATTTAATTTCAATCAGAATTACTAAAGAAAATACATGAATGAATTAACACTTCATGATTATTTTGATATTCTTATTTTGAATCAAATTAACAGGATAAAAATATTTTATGTTGAGAAAAAATGCATTTAGTAAAATAGTAAATATAAAATAACTCAGTCTACAGTACTACAGGATTTAGGTCTCATCTAAGTCAGTCCACAGTTCTACAAGATTTCATTCTCAATTCTCATACAACTCAGTCTACAGTTCTACAGGATTTAGGTCTCATCCAAATCAGAATACAGTTCTACAAGTACAAGATTTCAGTCTAATACAAATCAGTCTACATAGCTGAATAGACTGTTTATTGTCTATTTGTACTAAATTATCTTTTATGTTTATTTATATAGTCCGCAAAATTCTATGGTTTATAAAATAAAGTTTCTTTCCTGAATTGTAACTGTAAGACTAAGAGCTTAAAAAGATTAAAAATTCTAGATATACAACTCATTTTCAAAACAGATAATTTATGATGGTTATATAACTACATTATTTTAACTACAATATTTTAATTTAAATGATTTTAGGCAAATCTGTAAACAATTATTTACTTGAAAATTAATTATTTGCTAATTTCTTCAGAGATTTATTTTTTAAGTACAATTATATTATAAACCGAAGACAGTGTATATGAATGTGTACACATATACTACATAGTATGCACAATATTATATATTCAAATACAGTTTCATACAATACATATGTACAAAAATGCATACTAATTACTATACATCTCTATATCAATTGTGTATAAAATGTACTGATAGTGATATAGTCCTACACCATATTCTATATGCAGCACATTTATATGATGTTCCCAGATATAAATGTGTGTAGAATGTATCTGGGCACATCATACAATACACAATATATGTAAAAATAATAGGCATACATGAAATCCATCTGTACAGTGCATGTGCACTATAAATCAACACACTGATTATGCAACCAGTGAATCACACATCTGCACATAATGTGCATACACTATATCTCTATATTGTGCACAGTGTATGTGCAATGTACCTCTCTACACCAAGGACACATATCTGCACAGTGTATATGATATATAGGCCTATCTACACTCTGCACACATTGATTAAGCCTATATCTACACAAAATGTGTACACGTTTTGTCTGAAGCAAATACTGATTTTTTTTTTTAGTGCTTGGATACTTTTCTTCACTATGATTTTATTTGTATATTATTTGTATAATGAAATAGATTAAATAATTATAAACTGAACCATTCCTTCAAATAATGGAGCAGATTGGTGATATAAATAAATGTTGTCTTTGTATGTACAAGTATAAACAATGACACATCATGTTCGTGCAATACTCTAGGTATAAAGCAACATCAAACTCTATGCCATGGATGTTGTTAACACTAATAACAGTAAAAACATAACATCAGACCCAGCCTACCACACTTTATGAAGCCTTACAGGATAATATTCTCTTGTAAAACAGTACTTTTGAAAAATTATATACCTAATACTGAGTGATAGTAGTAAACTAAAGTTGTTGGGTGGTATGGTTGTGTTGGCTTTCTTTCCCTCCAGAGCTTGCAAGGTGCAAGAGGCCTTTTACTGTTTTAGGTGTACCTGAGGATATTTTAATTATATTTATAGGCACTAGTTTAGTATTTAGCCCTGAAGATGTTTTACTTACTTAACTTAGGATCTAGATAACTCTGACTGAGAATGTTCTACTTCTAGGCCCTAGGTAGCTCTGAGGAGACTTGGTTTGCCTCACTAAATTCTGGGGTCAGGACCATCTGAACTACTCCTTTTCAAAGCCACCTCCTCAGAAGGGGTGGGGTGGGGGGCTATCAGTCTTTTAACATCTAGTTTTAATACATAATAACATGCAGTGTGCAATGAATACATCTTTTATTAATAGTTACCATAACACAAAAAGTAAATAATGTGTTTTAGTAATAACATCTGACAATACTTTATATTAAAACATAATCCTGACGGCATAGCTAAATCAATAGTAGGCCTATATCAATCAAATTGTCTACTAAAATATGACTTATAAGATTATTTCCCCTTGAGCATGTTTAAATTTGTATGAGAAATATTTTCCATTTTGAGTATGTACACAAATTTTACCTTAAATTATATCTTTATACACATATATTTGTTTCAGTTACATCACTTTACAATAAAATCCCATTGCGTACAGACGTTTAAATGTCTGGCTGGAGTGTAAACCTATCTTTAGTCGTAATCAGCCCCGGTTTGACAGTGATATAATTATAATATACTTGGCCAGACAGACACAGAACTTCCTCTCATAGCTGTTGTTACTATTTTGAGTTCATAAAAAAAGTACAAACAACATCCAGAGTCTATAATTATTTTAAAATGAGAACATTAGATCACTTTACAGCCATATGTGTGCTGTAGGTTAAACACACGTCTGCCGTTCTCGTAATGCAGACGATGACTCACTTGGCATAGCAACTGTTCACGGAAGACGACTGATGCAGTGAAGCAGTATAGCAAAATTACTACATGGTATAAAGGAAAGTTACCGTGAGCATGTTGCACTCGAGCATGGACACTAGGGAGAGGAATATAAAAATGACAGGCCTGCAAAAATACGATGCGCTGTGAACGAAAGCGAAAGGAAGATATGGTGGGAGGAGAAAGAAACTGCAAGTTCTGACCTGTTGCCAACGATCCTCCAACGAAGGCTGTGCCGAGAAGTAGCCGGTATCGTGTACAACCTGCAACTCCCGAAAAATATTCCCGCTTGGTAGCACATCCATTGTGAACACATGCACTAACACCGCGACGTTGCAGTGTCTGACTGCTACAGAAAAAGAAGAAACAGATCTTCTCTGCTCAACTTTTGCATGACATGAAAACTCTATAATTTGATAGCTATTAACCGTCTACAGCAGCAGTTATTCATGCATAACCCGCGCTAGTGCCTGAATCGGTTATCGCAGCGTGAGGTATGTGTGTACACGCGCTCTGGGAACCCGACTTAGCCAATCGCACTGTTCGTCACATTCATCTGGCATTTAAGGAATGCTCCTAAACCAATCGCTTTGCCTATTGCTGCAGGGCAAAGGGGAACTGATTGACTGTTGCACTAATACTCCCCGTATATGGAATGTTGTTATTGATTGTAATTCACTATTTTTGGAAGGCTATATATCGCAGCGTCCAACAGTTATGGGACATTTCGTTTGTTGGAACAGCGGTGGACGGTTGAAGATAGGTTCTGATTCATTCGTAGTGAAAGCGTGAGTTTGTTTTGACTTAGAGCCAAGAATAATTAGAACTAGGATTGCCGGCTTGTCACCAAACAGGAACAGGAAGTTTGGCAGAATAACTTTCCCAGGTCCTGATATCAGTTTTAAACACTTATAGACCCACATGATACATATGACGGTTAATTCGATTTCGAATTTCTTTCTTTAAATCCCAACTTCTGAATGCAAAACATTGCTCCTATATGCTGCATTTAGAAGCGTCACATCAATATGCTGTATTTAGAGCAGCCTTGCTCAACCGTTTTACACTGGAGGAGCCCTTGAAATAATTTTCAGACCTCAGGGAACTCCTGCATAAGGGTTACTATATCTACGATGTTTGTTTGTTTGTTTGTTTTTCTACAATCACGATTCCTCGGGGGTCCTTAGCGACCTCTCGTTGGATTCCAGGTTAGAAATCCTGATTTAGAATGTCATATCTAAGCGCTGTAATTACAAGCGAAACATTTGTATGCTGTATTTAGTGTGTCACATCTGTATGCTGTATTTAGTGTGTCACATCTGTATGTTGTATTTAGATTGTCACATCTGTATGTTGTATTTAGTGTGTCACAATTATGTGTTGTATTTAGTGTCACACCTATGTGTTGTATTTAGTGTGTCACACCTGTATGTTGTATTTAGATTGTCACATCTGTATGCTGTTTTTAGTGTCACATCTGTATGCTGTATATTAGGGTGTCACATCTGTATGCTGTATATTAGGGTGTCATATCTGTATGCTCTTTTTAGTGCATCACATCTGTATGCTGTATTTAGTGTGTCACATCTGTATGCTCTATTAATTTATTACCTATAACAAACATTTAGAGTGTCACACCTAAATGCTCCTGTTAGAGCCACACTATGTATGTACTATATTTATAGTATCAAACTATATGTTGCATTTAGAGTGTCACACATACATGTTGTATTTAGAGTGTCACATCTATATGTTGTATTTAGAGTGCTATATCTATATGTTGTATTCACATCTATATGTTGTATTTAGAGTGTTATATCTATATGCTGTATTCACATCTATATGTTGTATTTAGAGTGTTATATCTATATGCTGTATTCACACCTATATCTTGTATTTAGAGTGTCACACCGGTATGTTGTATTTAGAGTGTCACATAAAGGCAAGAAAAGCGAAGCCCAGTGAATCAAAGGCTTGGTGGCCTTTTGTGAGTTGTCAATACAAACATAGAAACTGTTAGGATGACCATCACAGGATTCCACTGCATACATACCAAAGATGTTTTTCTGTCTTTTTGTTATTTGCGTGCAGGGGTAATGTTTTATTGATGCGTTTGCGGTGAGAATGCATATTCAATGAAAAGATAATGTAAACAATACAGGACAAAGACAAACATGAACAATGCACTCAGCACCTCTCAAAAATAATTGCAGACAAGAGGTTTATCTTCTGATGAGTGTGATTAAATTTATTTTCTTACTGGGGTCTCCTTTGTATGGAAACTGTAAATCATCCATCATAAACGTCTAAGCAAAATGAATGATGATTAAAACAACAAGTTACATGATAATGTGATCACTTCCGCTATCAACTGCTTATATCAATAAATGTAAGTTTATTTAATAAATGTCAACCAAGTCATGGAGCTGACTAGCTCCTCCATAGTTGAGCAATAATAAATAATTAATTAAATTTTAAAATTCTTAAATAGCCTTACACACTCATAGCTAAGTTATGTGCACTGAGGTTTTTTCTACAATATATTGAATTAACTTACTTACCATTTTTATTTTTTACACCTATAAAAAATTCAAGTAGGGTGACTTCAATGACGATACAAAGTGAGATATGAATGGTGGCATGAACGATGATGTTTATGTAGAAAAGAGGAAGAAAACACAACTGACAATACCTGTATCTCAGTGCACTTCAAATTCTACTATGCCAAATCCCAAACAATGAGTAAAATTACAAAATAAACAATACTCTCAGTACAAAACATTGTCATTTTTATAAGTGAAGAACTTAGTTTTATATTTAGGTGTCTATTTTTACAGTTTTAACGGTGTTATTAGTTTATTAAGCGACACATTTTTATAAGTGAAAAACTGAGTTTTATAATGTGGTCACTTGAGTAGTGATATAAATACTTCAATTAAAATTAAATAATTTAAAGTTTGATTGTAATAAACATGAAGGTAATTTAATTTTAGAAATACAACCACAAAAAATATCATTTACTTCTATCGCCAGGCTGAAATAAATTTGACGTATAAGGACAGTGAAATAAACTTGACGTGACTATAACATCAAAGTGCAATAATCTCAAATAACTTTAACGCCAGAGTGAAATCAACATCACATTAATACCTGTGTGAAATAAACACGACGTAAATATAAATTGAAAGTGAAATAAATTGACGTAACTATAACATCAGAGAAATAAACATGATGCAACTTATCAGCAGAGAGAAATAAATTTGATATCACATTAACACCTGGCGAATATGATGACATATTAATAGCAGAATGATTTGAACTTGATGCAACTTTAACAGAGTAAATTAAACACTAAAAGACTTTAACACAAAAGTAAAATAAAATTTACATAGCTTTAAAACCACACTATAATACATTTGATGTAACTTTAATAATAGAGCGAAATAAAATTAATATAACTTTAAAATCAGGGTGAAAGAAACATGATGTAACTATAAAATCAGAGTGAAAGAAACATAACTGTAACACCAGAGTGAAATAAATATGACATAATAATTACACCAGACTGAAATAAGCATCACATACCTGCGTTAAATAAACACGAACTAGCAATAACATCAGATTGAAATAAACGCAAAGAACTCTAAAACCAGAAACGCTACATAACTTTGACAGTTGAGTGAAATAATATTACTTTAACATCAGAGGGAAATAAGCATGACGTATCTCTAACTCAGAGGGAAATAAACATGACTTTAACGTCAGAGTTAAATAACATTGACACATCTTAACACCTGGACGAATATAACTAAAATTGAAGAGCGCACTAAGCAAAACAGAATCTTTAACACCAGAGAGAAATAAAGTGGACACAACGTTAAAGCTACTGTGATATAAGCAGAGCGAAAAAATTGACATAACGAAAGAAAGAATTAAATACACTGTAACAGTAACACATATTGTGAAATATAAATTTGACTTAACCCGAAAACCAGTGGACCAATCATTTTATCTGTGACTCTAATATGCTAAGTGCAAAATGCAAACTTAAGCCCGTGAAGTTTTATCAACTAACATATCTTGACCACGTAACTTTCTTCGACCAAAATGAAACACTTGACCTGGACAATGGACCCTTTTCAGTTCACCACGATACTTACAGTCAGAGAGATAAAGATTACAATGTTAACAGACACATATCAGTGAGAGAGATATACACGTACACTTTTAAAAAACAAATCCTTTATCATACAAAGACGGAATGCGGTAGCGCGCTAATCGAAATGATTATTGTAGAAGAAGTTAAAGTGTTCACACGAGTTATCGGACGTAGAGGTGTGGGTATACAATGTTCATGTTACTTTCGGCGCACAGAACTCAAGAGGTACGGTATTTGCTTATCTTTGCAAGACATGGCGTAGAGAGACTTTGAGATATTATGGTCTGGTATCGACAGCCGACCGGTATGGCACAGAGAGTCTTTGAGATATTATGGTCTGGTGCCCATAGCCGACCGGTATGGCACTGAGAGACTTTGAGAAATTAAAACTCATACATTGGCAGATTACAAAGAGCACTGGGTGTCTTATAAATTTAGGGTGTTCTTATCTGGCCATAACTTCTCACAAAGAGCTTCCAAGCACAGAGTTTCTAACGCCTGGCGATATGAAATGTGCTACAGAGTTTGTAACGCCTGGCGATATAAAATGTGCTACAGAGTTTGTAACGCCTGGCGATTTGAAATGTACTACAGAGTTTGTAACGCCTGGCGATATGAAATGTGCTACAGAGTTTGTAACGCCTGGCGATTTGAAATGTGCTACAGAGTTTGTAACGCCTGGCGATATGAAATGTACTACAGTTTCTAACGCCTGTCGATATGAAATCTTTACAGAGTTTGTAACGCTTGGGGATATGAAATGTACTACAGAGTTTGTAACGCCTGACGATATGAAATGTATTACAGAGTTTGTAACGCCTGGCGATATGAAATGTACTACAGTACATAATTAATGAATTCTACAATCACAGATATTTTATATAGAGAGACATTTAATGTTTCTAGGTGTTTTATGTCACATTGCTTGAAATTCCATTATCTGAAGTGTTGCGACATGACGTCATGGCTCGAGCAGCTTTTATCAATCAAAAAGTCGAAATATTTTGTTCTCCGATCGGGCTGTTTCAACACGCAGTCAAGTATACCCAAAGATTTAATAATGGAAAAGTTCACTTAATAATGTGCACTTCAGAAAATTGTTCACAATACACATTCTGAGTGAGTGACAGATTGATGTAATTGAGAAATAATTTTATTAATTTATAACTTTGTCACATTTACGTGCGGGTTGTGAGATTGTCAATAACCAGCATTACATAGCAAAATAAAGCGTTATATTGTCATTATTTCTATTATGTAACATACAAGCTATACTGTCATACTTTCCATTCGAAAATTGTGCGCCCTACATTGTCATTAATTCCACTACATAAGTTATTTCAAGTAGGCTTTACACTTTCATTAATTCCACTACATAAGTTATTTCCAGTACGCTTTACACTTTCATTAATTACAGTCTATAATATCCACACTACACTGTAATAAATTATTTTACGTAGTTTCCACGCTACACTGTCAAAAATTCCATTATATGATATACTTTCTAAACTGTCATCAACTCTATTCGTATTACACACACTACACTGTTATGCAATCCATTATGTAATATGCAGACTATTCTATCATTATCTCCATTACACAATTATACGAGTTTTACTATCAGCTCACACAATCATCTCCTTCATGCATTATACCAGCTCTCACACAATCATCTCCTTCATGCATTATACTAGCTCTCACACAATCATCTCCTTCATGCATTATACCAGCTCTCACACAATCTCCATTACACAATTATACGAGTTTTACTATCAGCTCACACAATCATCTCCTTCATGCATTATACCAGCTCTCACACAATCATCTCCTTCATGCATTATACTAGCTCTCACACAATCATCTCCTTCATGCATTATACCAGCTCTCACATATATCATGTCCTTCTTGCATTATACAGGCTTTAATATAACCAGTCCGTTTACGCATTATACGAAGTCTCGTATAATTAATTAATTAATAATTAATTTAATTAATTAGTTTAATTCTAGTTTAATTATAGAGATAAATCCATTATACATTAACAAGCTTCAATAATAATCACTCCGATATGCAGTATACAAGCTTTGATATAGTTTAATTCGTTTAGCATTAGCAGAGCGATATAATATAATCCATCATGCATTATGCAAATCTGATATAATCTAATTACGAGCTCTCATTTCTTAAACTTTATGTATTAAAAAAAAACAACCCTCTATTGAGTAATTCCCCTTGCATTAAGTACGACGTCATATTGTCATATTATCAGCTCCAGTATGCACTATATAAGCTCTCTTACAGTAACTCCATTATGCATTATACAAGCTCTATTGTCATCAGCTTCGTTTTGTATTATAATCAGCTTCAAGCTGTGATGTAATAAATTTCTTGATGAATGGCCATCATCTACTGTAATGATAAATGGAGTAGTACTCCCTTAGGCCTACACATAATTATTTACATTGATATGTATGAAGAAAAGCTCTTGAAACACCTGGTAATCTATAGAGGACAATAGTGACATCAAACACACTTCTTACCTGACAAATTATAATTTTTATTTGAAACGGTAACACCAAGGGCTAAACATTATTTTAAAATCCGAAAGTTATTGAATGAAGAAATGCTTAGATATAAAAGTCAGTAGGCTACCATTGAATATGACTACAAGGTCTAGGTCTATGATAGAATTACTAGGTTTAAAAGTCAGTAGACTACCATAGAATATGACTACAAAGTCTAGATCTATGATATAGTTACTAGGTTTAAAAGTCAGTAGACTACCATAGAATATGACTACAAAATCTAGATCTATGAGCAGGGCTCTAAACACTACAGATATTATGGTCTCAACTGCTTAAAACAATGTTAACACCTACAATATGTTTATATTATTTGAAATAATAATGATTCAAACAATACAAAATTTGTCTCACTAAATGCGAGTATGATGGAATGACAAGAATTTAATGTCAACAGAAGAATGATATTATCAGACATTTAATGAATGAGGAAATAACTACACTTAAAAGTCAATACATTCATGATATCAAACCACATTTCTATCTATCTATCTATCTATCTATCTATCTATCTATCTATCTATCTATCTATCTATCTATCTATCTATCTATCTATCTATCTATCTATCTATCTATCTATCTATCTATCTATCTGTCTGTCTGTCTGTCTGTCTATCTATCTATCTATCTATCCATCCATCTATCTATCTATCTGTCTATCTATCTATCTACGCAGGGACATTATACATATATTAAAATGCACCAACAACATTACTATATAGACAGGAATATTAAGGTACATCACAATATGATATATACTACATGTGTATATATATATGCGTGTGTATGTACGTGGAGGGGGTGCACGGACTTAAGCTACATTATACAGACATTAACACATCACACACATAGGTTATATACACAGAAAAGATATTACAAACTTAGCAGAGACAATAGCATAAATCACAATACGTCATACAGGCTAGAAATAACAGAAACTTTGTTTTACTAAATGCGTGTATTATTATCGTAACCACGTGACATTTAGGATTTAAGTGCTGCTGGCACAAAACGTTTCCCAAATTGATTCCGGTTACATGTGAAGGTCGTTGTCTACCAGATAACAAAATTCCGAAATCGACAAGCAAAGGAAGGGTGGTGTCTTCGACAATGTTTCAATTGCTTTTCGGTGAAAAACGTTATTCTTGAGAACAGAGATGTACGTGGGATGTTCGTTTATCTTTGCATCTTTAAAGTTATTTTTAGTTTGCAGTCAAGAGCGCAGATAGATAATTTGTTTTGTGGCCAGGTAATCACGCCTTTATAGGCCAGAAAGAAATGTGTGTGTGTGTGTGTGTGTGTGTGTGTGTGTGTGTGTGTGTTTTGTGGCCAGGTAATCACGCCTTTATAGGCCAGAAAGAAATGTGTGTGTGTGTGTGTGTGTGTGTGTGTGTGTGTGTGTGTTTTGTGGCCAGGTAATCACGCCTATATAGGCCAGAAAGAAATGTTTGTGTGTGTGTGTGTGTGTGTGTGTTTTGTGGCCAGGTAATCACGCCTTTATAGGCCAGAAAGAAATGTTTGTGTGTGTGTGTGTGTGTGTTTCTATAAAGTTTCTTTTATCTATATCTAGACATGGAAAAGTTCCTTTTACTGTAACTACATCTAGACGTGGAAAAATTCCTTTTGTTAAAACTACATCTAAACATGGAAAAGTTTCTTTTGTTGTAACTATATCTGGACATAGAAAAGTTTCTTTTGCTGTAATACATCTAGACATGGAAAAGTTTCTTTTGCTGTAATACATCTAGACATGGAAAAGTTTCTTCTGTAATACATCTAGACATGGAAACATTTGTTATATTATGTGTATTTGATTGTTGATTTAATAAATTTATTGTTGAATTTATTTACCTTCTTACACATATTGATAACCATATTTTGGAGAGATAGTGGGTGCAGTGGGGCCCGCTAAATATAGAATAAAGACGGATTTATCTTCTTCTTTGGTAAGAAATTTTCCACCCAGGAAAACACTGTGTGACAGTGAATGTTTGTCTTTAATGTTGTGGAAGAGAGAAAGCTTTTATAGCACCTACATATCCACCAAGTGGGAGAGACGAGTGGTGTCTTCTGGAGAATTATTAATAACAAATCAAGATTCACATCACTTGTAATTAGTTATGGATGATTAATAATAATAATACTCATAACCAATAACTAGGTGGCGTTGTGTCGCAGAGATATAAATGTGACAACGTGCACGTGGTATTTTGCGTCACCATCCTGTTGTGGCGCTCAGGAAAGAAGAGCACAAATGTTCTAAATATAATATCTGAAACTGTTTAATAATAATTTTAAAAAATCACTCTTTGTCACAAGTGTTCTAAATATAATTTCTGAAGCTGTTTAATAATAATAATAATTTTAAAAATCACTATTTGTCTCAAGTTTTTTAAGTGTAAGTTGTGTAAATGTATCATAATATAAAAGCATTACATGTCTCAAGTGTTCTAAATGTAAATTCAGAAACTGTATCATAAAAAAATAAAGACACTATTTGTCACAAAGGAGAAGGTGACATTTCTAGAACACTAAAGCAGCCTTTCTCAACCATTTTACCCTGGAACACTTGGACTAAAGTTTCTAGAACTCTAAAGCAGCCTTTCTCAACCATTTTACCCTGGAGGAACACTTGGACTAAAGTTTCTAGAACTCTAAAGCAGCCTTTCTCAACCATTTTACCCTGGAACACTTGGACTAAAGTTTCTAGAACTCTAAAGCAGCCTTTCTCAACCATTTTACCCTGGAGGAACACTTGGACTAAAGTTTCTAGAACTCTAAAGCAGCCTTTCTCAACCATTTTACCCTGGAACACTTGGACTAAAGTTTATAGAACTCTAAAGCAGCCTTTCTCAACCATTTTACCCTGGAGGAACACTTGGACTAAAGTTTCAGGTTTTAGGGAACCCGCGCATAAAAATTACCATGTAAAACATGCTTGCTTTTTCCAATCATGATCTCTAGTGTATACACTTTGAAAGATGGATAACTCATGCTTGTACACATACAAAATATAATTAAAATGTCATTTTGAAGGCCTCTCAAGCAAAAAGTTTGAATCTAAGGGTTTTGTGGATCTAATTAAATATGTCATTTTGAAGACCTCTCAAGTCATGAGTAAAAAGTTTGAATCTAAGGGTTTTGTGGATCTAATTAAAAAAGTCATTTTGAAGACAATCATGGCCCCTGTAAGATAAGCAATCCTCGGTGTCTTGTCCAAGCTGTAGAATAATGTCGCCAAGTGCACATTGTGACGTCATCCAGTCTCAGTTGACATAGTCAAGTCATTACATTGTCATCGGGCGTTACCCGTCAAGGAACCTAAAGGGCAACCAGGACAATGTTGAAATTCGTGACGACAGGAAGCGGTTACATGTTAACAGTATAATATATTTCTCAAATTTCAAATTTGTGCAAAATTAGCTTCTATAGCGTGTTAGTACAAATGTAGATTGTTTGAATCAGTTTAAATTCCTTGCAAGTGCAAGAATTACTTTACCTGCAACAGCGTCAATATATTTACATACATTAGCAAAAGCAAGTCTTTCCAATCATACACAAGCACCAAACACCAGCCATTCTTAAACATTTCGGCAGCTCCAAAAACGTTTTGCTTGATAAACTGACTAGTGAAATTAGATAGAAGTGCACATAAAAATATCTCAATGTACAGATGTACAAGCACATACATAGTTTAATGTATTAATTCGAAAACAAATTGCCGAGATAGTAAGACCAGGCAAATATTTATTCTACTTAACTAAACCAAATGAATATACATAAATAAATTTTTTTATCCAGCCAGCCAGGGCTGTGGAGTCGGTAAGAGTCGTAGTTGGTAAAAATGTCCCGACTCTGAATCCAATGAGACTTACGCCATGGCAGACCCACATTTGAAATGTGCAGGGATAAAAAAATAGAAATAACTTTGTACTGCACTTGTTTACTGTTAATTTAGTATATTCTAACAACGTGAGTACAAAGTACTTTGTGAAGTTACTCAAACAGTGAACTGACAACAACAACAACAACAAAAACCTCCTTCTGAATAAATTAGAAGTTCGCATGTAAGGGCACACAAGGGCACACAAGGGCAAAATGAGGCGATAACTGGGTCGTTAAATGACAGCATTCAATCACCTTCACTATCACCTATCCTCATACAAATTAAGTAAAAGATGAAGATTTTGTAAAGCACACCTGGACATGAAGATGAAGATTTTGTAAAGCACACCTGGACATGAAGATGAAGATTTTGTAAAGCACACCTGGACATGAAGATGAAGATTTTGTAAAGCACACCTGGACATGAAGATGAAGATTTTGTAAAGCACACCTGGACATGAAGATGAAGATTTTTTAAAGCACACCTGGACATGAAGAAGATTTTGTAAAGCACACCTGAATATGAAGATGAAGATTTTGTAAAGTACCTGGACACGAAGATGAAGATTTTGTAAAGCACACCTATACACGAAGATGAAGATTTTGTAAAGCACACCTAGACACGAAGATGAAGATTTTGTAAAGTACCTGGACACAAAGAGGAAGATTTGGTAAAGTACCTGGACACGAAGAGGAATATGTTTTTAAAATACCTAGACACGAAGAGGAAGATTTTGTAAGTACCTGGACACGAAGATGAAAATTTTGTAAAGTACTTGGACACGAAAGATTAGTCAAAACGACGGCGCTTAAATCTGGAAAATCTCGAAGAAAGAGCAGCTCCGTCAAATGTTACTAAATTATTTTTTACCAAGCACTGAGAGAGGTTGAGGAATTTGACCGTATTTCTGGAGTGAGCTGCAACACCCAGTACCCCAAGTTTACTCAAGATGCCGGTTTGATCGTCACAGCGTTACTACTGATGCAAGTCACTGTGGAAAGTTTGTTTTCTGCCGACGAAATTGTCAAATCCGATTTGAGAGCAGCAATGAAGCCAGCCCCATTAGAATCCATCTTTTAAAAGAACCAATTCAATATGGACAAACGTTTTCATATTAAATCTATTTTAGGTGTTTTTGTTATACATTAGTGTACGATTGAATAATAGTTAAAAAAATGAAATCTTGGAAAGTTACTTCATCCTTTAATTATATCTATACCATGCTTATATTCTTAAACTGCCATATAAGTACACAATTTTATACCATATGATATTAGTAATAAATTAATAAGTACAAAATTTTATATCATATGATATTGGTAATAAATTACATATAAGTACACAATTTTATACCATATGATATTAGTAATAAATTAATAAACTTTTATATATGATATTAGTAATAAATTACATATAAGTACACAGTTTTATACCATATGATATTAGTAATAAATTACAGTTGAAGTCAGGGACAGGAGTTGGATTTCTAACATTTCACAAGTCGAGGTCGGAAATCTTTTGATCGACTCCACACTCTGCATCCATCTTTCTTCCATCCCTCTATCTGTAATCTTTGATTACCTGCATAGATTTTCCAAAAATATGAAAGTATGAAGAATACAGACAAATAATGTTTAATATTTGTAGCCGAAGTCGTAATAATTTATTCACAGTTAGAAAAATAGTTATTTGACGTACACGTTCACCCCTAAGTCAATTAAAAAAAATGTTTTAAAAGTTAATTTACATTTGGTAAATCATTGATGTTTAAGAAGAAAATATTTTGTTTTAAAGTTGAGGGATGAAGTCTGACCTCCAAACATGTACACTATAAAATCATTTAAAAGACAAGAAGAATTAATGGCACACCGTAACACACACTACTGAAACATTTCAAAGACAAGAAGAATTAATGGCACACTGTAACATTTCAATCACAGAAGAAACAAGGACTAAAATTGCTGAGTCGAGTATTTTTTTACTCCATTGAGCACAGGTGAGAGCAAGCAAAGAGACAAAGATAACGGAAGAAAAGCAAAGATAACAGAGAGAGAGAGAGAGAGAGAGAGAGAGAGAGAGAGAGAGAGAGAGAAATAACAGGGAAAGACGGAGAGATACAGATAACATAAAGAGACAATGATAATAGAGAGAGGGGATCAGAGAGAGATGGAAACAAAGACAACAAAGAGAGAGAAAAAACAAAGACACCCATATAGACAAAAATAAGAGAGAACACACAAAGAGAGCCTGAGACAAAGATAATAGAGAGAAAGAGAGAGAGAGAGAGACAAGGATAACACACACACACACACACACACACACACACACACACACACACACACACACACACACACACAAAGATAATAGAGAGAGAGAGAAAGAGACACAACTAACATAAAGAGAGAAAGAGAGAGAGAGACAAGAATAATACACACACAAAGATAACAAAGAGAGAGAAAGAGAGAAAGAGACAAAAATAATACACACACAAAGATAACAAAGAGAGAGAAAGAGAGAGAGAGAGAGACAAGAATAATACACACACAAAGATAACAAAGAGAGAGAAAGAGAGAAAGATAAGTATATCTACAACTACGTCTACAGACAAGAAATCAGCTCTACATGGGCCTACAATTACGTCTACTGACAAGAAATCAGCTCTACATGGGCCTACAATTACGTCTACTGACAAGAAATCAGCTGTACATGGGCTTGCAAGAGGAAAAGCAAGGCTAGGTTCTTTTTGGAAATCAAGACTTATAGACTCTTCAAAACTCGGGCAGGCCATCACAGATCTGTTACTGAACTTGTTTTGTGGAATTGTTGTAGATGAGCTGAGGTAGTTAACATGTTCAAGATTTTGTGACGTCACAGAGCTCACCAGCAATGAAACGAAAAATTCTCTTTTTTTCAATTAAAAAAGACTCAACTTTGCATTCGTAATTATAATTTTCAAACTTAATATTTTTTAATTCTTCAACGTCTATACTGTGCAAAAAAAAAAAAAAAAGAAAGAAAGAAAGCAATGCAGACTTATTGGTAACAAATGTTCCTAGAATTGAAAACTTTGTTTCCAGTATTTCAAGAATTGAAATCTTTCATGCATAGGACGATTTTTTTTTTATGTATGTATATGGACAATTCTGGAATTAATAAAGAGGAGAGCACTCGACCACACACAATAAATAGTTACCCCGCTTATTACGGTTGGATTTAATGTGTTGTTCTTATTTAGAGCAAGTTGTACTAATATTTTTAAAACAGTCAAATGTCTCATTTGAATACAAAATATTAAAAGCTGATATGTGCAGGGTTAAAAACTGTTAAAATATTATTAACACTATAAAATACAGAAGACCTATAGAGCAACAGCAGAGAGTTTTCTGACGTCACAGGACGACGTCATTGTTGGCTTTGAGGATGGCAGATACAATGCAAGTATTGTTACAGGCCAGAGGACTTGGTGCTGACGGTTGACAAGTGTCCCGACAAAAATGATAATAAGGTTCAAGTCTACATAAATTAAGATCGTGTGGCGCAGTAAATTTGCCCATCCCTATTTCTAAACTTGATATAGTATAATTATATTTTTTCTGCAAACGTTAAGTGACCCGATCTTGGCTGCTGCTTATGTAAGTGCCAGAGTTGGAGTAAACAGGTAAAGACATTGCTAGAACTTGACGAACCTGTAGTTTTTCTCACCAATAGTCACACACTTGTTCATAACAACTTCATCTAATGGGGTTTACCAAAAAAGATTTTGTTGAAGAAAGTCCTATATTCCAATCATTTTGATTTCGATATACCTCAAGTCCAGTCATAAAGGCGATCGTTAGCTTATGGTAAGTTAACTGACTGATAAAGAAAAACATGCACTTAGACATATTTCACAGATGTTTGCTATTGATCTGTGGTTTGAATTGCAGAATGTTTATGTAACTGAACCATTATTTCTATGTTCACTAATTTGATTACGTTGCATATTATACTTCTGAATTTTGATCCATACTTCTTTTGCTGCATGTGTATCGCTGACGCTTTGTAAGTTGTGTTAGGGAGAAAGGAGCGTAGAGATGAAATATGCCTGAAATTTAGCACTGCCTTAACTTGACTTTTGCAGAAAGGAGCTTAGAGATGAAATATGCCTGAAATTTAGCACTGCCTTAACTTGACTTTTGCAGAAAGGAGGGCACCATTTTTTTGTTTTGTAACTTTGTATCCACTTTAGATTGCAGTGACTACTGTACTCTATTGGATCATGTTGTATCAAACATTGTCATTGAACTTGTCAACAAGACTATATTTGCTCAATTAAAAAAACAAATTCTTAGGTTAAGTAAATAAATAAAATCCTAATATAATCACACAGCTGGATACAGTTGTGTAACATATTTAGTGGAGTAAAGAAAATAATTTAGTGCTGCGTTTATGAACCCAGTAATGCCAATTACTTAGGGTGGGATAGATACTTCAATCACCATGGCGAACAAATGTGGTACCAGGTGTGAGTTACAGGCAACCAGATGCTGTCAGACTCAAGAATATGCACATTATCGAGCAGTTAATGGATAAATCAAACTGTCCGGGCAAGATGAACACTGACTGCAGTTGAAATGGTTAAACTTTGCACAATGTGTATTTTCGTGGTTAGAAAGAAGAGATGGTAACAACTTTGAAACTATGACATTTTTAAATAAAATAAAATTAGAGAAAAGGTGATAGTTTTAGGGCTTGGCTTCATATTTCGACCCAGATGCATTTCAATTTGAGCCGTCATAACCAGTAATACCGTCATAACCAGCAATACCGTCATAACTAGCTATACCGTCATAACCAGCTATACCCTCAGCCCCCGTCAGCAATACCGCCAAAAACAGCAATATCGTTGTAACCAACAATACCGTCAGCCCCCTCAGCAATACCGCCAAAAACAGCAATACAGTCTAAGTTTTATTATTAAATTTTTAAAAATATTTTTCATCGATTGTATTGTCACATATATATTCTAGTGCTATTGTGTACTTTTTTAATATCGAAATGTTCACTTGTCACATATATATTCTAGTGCTATTGTGTACTTTTTTAATATCGAAATGTTCACTTGTCACTTATATATTCTAGTGCTATTGTGTACTTTTTTAATATCGAAATGTTCACTTATCATTTGTTAGACTTGTTTACTGTAAAGTAAATAAAACTGTAAAAAATTACCCACCCACCCCGCTACAGTTGATTATTTAGTGCACTGTTGTGGAGACTTTTACTCAAGTCAGCATGCATATTATGCGTAAGATCACTTCGAACATTTAGTAACGAGTGTCATGACTTTAATCTCGTGTAACTACAGTGACTATGATTCACACGGTGAAGGAGAGTTAAGTTTTATAGATTCGTAAGATTAAAGACGGATTTGTCTTCTCCTTTAGTAAGAAGTTTCCCACCTATGGAAATATTGTGTGACGGTAAATGTTTGTCTTTAATGTTGTGGAAGAGAGAAAACGTTTATAGCACCCGCATATCCGCAAAGTGAGAGAGACAAGTGGAATCTGCTGGAGAATTATTAATAACTTAAATTAAGATTCCCACCACTTGTAATTAATTATAGTTGATTAATTAATAATAATCATACCCATTAACTAGTTGGCTTTCAACCTTTCTTTGCTCACGACCCAACATTTCGAAAACCTATTTGCCTGACCTTTGACCTAAAATTATGTCAGAGAAGAGAGGGAAAAAACTTTAATGAAGTGTCTAGTCACGTGACGTGATCCAACAAATATCTCTGGCACACACACTTTTGGTCCGACCCGGAGGTTAAAAACCACTGATCTAGATATTGACAAGTTTCTTTTTACAACCCTATCCTAAGCCTGAGTATAGAATTTTCAAGATTGACATGTTTAAGGGTGTTATTGCAACCATTACTTTTGGACTTTTGTCACTCTTCATGCCATTATTACCGTTGAATACATGCAACGCACTGACACGTTATAAGGGAGAATACTTGTCTTTTAATGAGTGATCCGTCCGTCCATCCATCCATCCATCCGCTTTGCAAAAATACAACTATGTTTGTTTTATTTTTTTACCAAGCTCGTTTTACACTTTTTTATATAGCAAATGTATTAGTTGTTTCCAGTGTCCGTATGTCATTTAATTGATCGTTTGGTAGGCGAGGCCTTTACTGTGCTTGGCGCTGTGGCGGTGGCGGTGGCTGTTGTTTTTTTAAAATCTCTGCTATCTTGTAATGTTTGTAGAAAATAAAATATCACGTGAAGTGATTTATATTTATTTTGTCCTTTCAATTAGTGTCTTGTAAGTCGTGTTTGTTTTTAGTTTGTAAAGGGTAATTTCCAATGATTTTCAACAAATTGTCTTCAATAAGTCTAGACGCAGTGTTTCAGAACAGAACAACGCATTAACGTAGTCATCAATTTACTCATCTACCTCTAGCATGAAATATAAAATATGGAAGTAGAGTACTTTATTTCACAGAATACTTCTTTATTTCACCAGAAATATAAAATATGGAAGTAGAATACTTCTTTATTTCATAGAAATATAAAGTATGGAAGTATTTGTACTTTTGGCATTTTCAAACAACTTACAGATTAATCGTGTTCGAGACAGAGACAGACAGACACACGCACGCACACGCACACGCACACGCACACGCACACACACACACACACACACACACACACACACACACACACAGAGAGAGAGAGAGAGAGAGAGCGAGCAAAATTGCAATGTAGAATCACTAGCATAAACAGTGAAATTGAAAATAACGTTTTGATGAGAATGACCCTGAGATCAAGGAGAATCAATATTTCCCTCCATTCAAACATTTTCAAGCAAAGTTTTTATTAGTGGTAAGGCGTATAAGTAATGTCTTTATATTTTTATTAGTGGTAAGGCGCATAAGTTACGTCTTTGTATTTTTATATTAGTGGTCAGCGTATAAGTTACGTCTTTATATTTTTCAGGCGTATAAGTTACGTCTTTATATTTTTATTAGTGGTCAGGCGCATAATTTATGTCTATATATATTTATTTACCTCAGTAGAAATATACCATTGTTGAGAGGATTGCGATTATGGTCAAAATCATTTAAATTTTCCTCTTGGTAATAGTTTAATATTTTGTTTCTTCCTGAAACACTTCTGCATCAATCTGTAAAATTACTGGCATGGCCGCCAAGGCATTGTCGTTAGAACTGTAAGCAGACTGACCACCTCCATCAATGCTAACGTACACTGTTATTAAACAAAGAAACTGAAGATTCCACCATACCAGTCTGGTGATCATGCATATAATGACATAGTTTTGTCTGTGTTATTAATGGACTGAACTTGGCGATCGTGTTTAGTACAACATACTTTTGTCTGTGTTATTAATGGACTGAACTTAGTGATCGTGTTTAGTACAACATACTTTTGTCTGTGTTATTAATGGACTGAATTTGTCGATCGTGTTTAGTACAACATACTTTTGTCTGTGTTATTAATGGACTGAACTTGGCGATCGTGTTTAGTACAACATACTTTTGTCTGTGTTATTAATGGACTGAACTTGGCGATCGTGTTTAGTACAACACACTTTTGTCTGTGTTATTAATGGACTGAACTTAGTGATCGTGTTTAGTACAACATACTTTTGTCTGTTATTAACCGGACTGAGGTCCACGTGTTTCTAGGTCTAGGAATGACTGCTGTCCAGATATTTTTTTTCAAAGGCCTAAATCCCTGGCCGAGGTTTCCAGATATTTTCTTCAAAAATCCCTGGCCAAAGTTCTCAGATACTATTGTTCAAAGGCCTAAATCCCTGGCTGAGGTTCCTAGGTATTTTCTTCAAGGCCTAGATTCCTAGCTGATGTTCCTAGGTATTTTCGTCAAGGCCTAGATTCCTGGCCGAGGTTCCTATGTATTTTCGTCAAGGCCTAGATTCGTGCCCGAAGTTGAATCCCTACTGTGTTTTGAATCCTATTTATGTCAACTCATTGCATCTTTTTGAATCCTATTTATGTCAACTCATTGCATCTTTTTGAATCCTATTTATGTCAACTCATTGCATCTCTGCTATGGCTATTCGTACTACTTGCATAGATTTTTGCCTGTCTACTTGAGCACGGGGAATTGTACCTATATTGGAACAAAGAGAAGTGTAACCTATATTGGAACAAAGAGAAGTGTAACCTATATTGGAACAAAGAGAAGTGTAACCTATATTGGAACAAGGAGAAGTGTAATCTATATTGGCACATAGAGTAGTGCAACTGTATTGACATTAAGAAAAGTGTATGGCACAAAGAGAAGTGTATGGCACAAAGAGAAGTGTATCTGTATTGATTTAAAGAGAATTCTATTGTTTATATACAGAGAGAAAAAAACATTGTATCTATAGAAGAGTTCTGGGTCAGAATTTAGTTGAGTACAAACTCTATTTTACCCCTACCCAACCACTCCCTCAAACATTATCTCCCCTCTTGCGTATGTGCGCATTCAAAAACACCACCGCAAATTCCACGTAACTATCGTAACTCGCTCTCTCTCACACACACGCACACATAACTAATCTCCCCTCCCATTAAGACAAATGAGACTGTATTTGCTTCATCCCTTTATTTTACCCTATTTAAATGTATGCACTCTTTCTTACACACACACGCACACACACACACACACACACACACACACACACACACACACACACACACACACACGTTCACATACGCACACACACACACACACGTTCACATACGTGCACACACACACACACACACACACACACACACACACACACACACACACACACGCCCACGCACTATCCAATAATTGAAACAAATATAAAAGATTACGGTGAAGTCGAGGAGCAATTCAAAACTCTTAACTACTTTTTTCGAGCAAAGGGCATGAGAATATTTCAAACTGAACACCCAGTCAAATAACATTACCTCAAGCAGAACGGTATACTTTACACGTGGTGTGTAGGTGTGACACTTTGTGTGGTGTGTCGTCTTGTTCATCTGGCAATCCATCAGCGTCAATGGAGCAATACGAGCGCCTGTCGTCTGAGTAATGAACAAGCTGTCGTCTGAGTAACTGCGATGGTTCACCTGGGCGGAGAAAAAACGCGCGTTTTCAAAATATATGTAGTAAGCACATTGCAAAATCGCGTTTAAGCTCATTATGAAACAGGTTTACAATCTTTCAAACATGTGTTTAACTGCATTGCAAAAACACTGACAGGCAGTGCAAAACAAGTTTACAAGCTCTGAAATGTGTTTAACTGCATTGCAAAAACACTGACAGGCAGTCAAAACACGTTAACAAGCTCTGAAATGTGTTTAAGTACATTGCAGAAGCACTGACAGGCAGTGCAAAACAAGTTTACAAGCTCTGAAATGTGTTTAACTGCATTGCAAAAACACTCTGACAGACAGTGCAAAACACGTTTACAAGCTCTGAAATATGTTTAACTGCACACAAAACACTCCGACAGGCAGTGCAAAACACATTTACATGTAGATACTTAAATGTACTATTATACAGACCAGGTCCACCCAGACTAGATTAAAATAATACACAATATTTATTGCATTTAATTGCAGGTTTGTATTAAAGAATATTGTTGAATATATGTGTTTTACAATTATTTTTCTTTGATCTTTAGATTTAGCGTTGGAACATTTCAAACATTCGAAGACTTCTGAATAAAGTATAATGATGAGGCAAGCAGACTTAATGAAACCACGAGAACCATTGATTTAATACCTAGCAGCATTTTTGTGTGTGCAGGTGATCACGAATTCCTGAAAAGACCGATTACTTCATTTCCACTACTAACGATGGCGTGACGGCCAAATGTTGTGCAGAAACATCTGAAGGACGTGATATTGCACAAGAACTAATGACCCCCACACTCTATCTCTCTCACTAGATAGATAGATAGATAGGTAGATAGGTAGATAGATAGATTAGTAGATAGATAGGTAGTAGATAGATAGATAGATTAGTAGATAGATAGATAGATTAGTAGATAGATGGATAGATAGATAGATAGATTAGTAGATAGATGGATAGATAGATAGATAGATTAGTAGATAGATAGATAGATAGATAGATAGATAGATAGATAGATAGATAGATAGATAGATAGATAGATAGATAGATAGATAGATAGATAGATAGATAGACAGACTGAGAAGTTGTTCATGCACTTGTGATGCTATCACCACCTAGTTAATCGTTATTATTATTATTAATTTCTTAATTACTCCAACTAACTGCAAGTGATGAGAATCTTAATTTATGTTAATAATAATTTTCCATAAGACATCGCTTGTCTATCTCATTGGCGGATATGCAGTTGCTGTAAACTTTTTCTCTCTTCCACAACATTAAAGACAAGCATTTACCGTCACACAATATTTCCACTACATTAAAGAGAAACATTTCCCATAACACAATAATTTTTTTGGTGGAAATCCTATTACCAAAGGAGAAGATAAATCCATCTTTTAATCTATATTTATCGAGCCCCCATTCACCAACTTTCTTCTCTAAAGTTATCAATATGTGTAAGAAAGTCAATAATGTAACAATACATTTATTATATCAACAATCAAATATACATATAGCAAATAAAATTAAAAAGATTACTTCACATCAGTGTTTCCATAAAACTATGTTTGAATAATTTTATTACCTACACAGTGTTATATCCTAACAAAATTCAACAGATTAATGTTAATACAAACCACAGATAGTTCTTATCAGAGAACAGAAATGGAGATATTAGAGATAAGCAATAATATTTTTTACATAATCTTGTCTAGGCAAAGGTGCAATAGTCTTTTCAAATGCTTTTCATAACAAGGTCATAACTTTATGGTTCAGGTTATTACTGTCAATTCTATGTGATTCCCTCACATGTGCATCAAAACAAATAGTCTACCACATTTCTAAAACATTTTAGGAAGTGACTTAAACCAAACAAATAAAGTAACAAAAACAAATAAAGTAACAAAAACAAATAAAGTAACAAAAACAAAAACAATACAGCCATTAAATGCATTACGAGGAACTAATCATGCAGTATAACGAGCAGAATAACCTCTTTAGAATACCCTCTTCACGAAAACCTCTTTAGAATGCCCTCTTCAGAATAAGTTGAGAAGAGGAAAGCCTCCAGAAACAAAGTAAACGAGATGAAAATTCTAATTGCGGTCCCTGTGAGGAAATAAGTTATCGGGGGAAAAAAATACCATAGGCAGGAGATGAACAACAACACCAATTGAAAAAGGACAAGGGGCTGGACTTCCCGGGCGTTTGTACGTACCCACTAGGTATAGACCTGGTGTGGTACTAGCCTAAGCTTTGTAAGATGCCCCATCCATCCTCTTTCCCTCCGCAGTGACCTACCGTTTCGGAGAACTGCTTCCAAACCAAGGACAGCCAAGGAAGACAAAACAAAATTAGCAAAAGAACAACGAAATCACACAAAGACGGCATTTCGCCAACTCAGTGATGCTAATTTAGAGTCCCCATCTCCTCCTCCCCCCACCCTAGCCCTCCGTTCCTGCGCGAAATCGGCGCAAGCATGAAGCACTCCCATAAATCAGTCAGCCAGTTTTCAATGTAACTGAAATATTAAAGAAATGCATTCAGTGTTTTGAATGGTATCTATCTATCTATCTATCTATCTATCTATCTATCTATCTATCTATCTATCTATCTATCTATCTATCTATCTATCTATCTATCTACGTCAATAAATTAAATATATAAGCAGAATGATTGTACTGGTCTGTAAATGGTACCACTTGAGACCAGGCTGGCCCAAGGAAGAAACCAAGGAGCAGTCAGGCAAGAGTGGCAGATAACTCCATCTTGAGATGCGTCCCTCAATCTGACGTGAAGGTGTCTCATCCATTCTTAATCAATTATATTGTATGCGATTGTGTATTATTAATTCAAGACGTTACAATTGTATGCGATTGTTTATGTGTATTACTAATTCATGACGTTACATTTCTATGCGGTTGTTTATGTGTATTACTAATTTAAGATGCTGTCCACTGTACGAATTAAGTCAAATGTTAACACTGGGATCTGGGCATTTTTCCATTTCATTAGGGCTGAACGGGAAATAGGGATACTATGTATTTATTTGAAAATCCCTTTCATTGCCCAAATTGTAAGAGTAGACGACAAACGACAAGTCGTACTTAAGGGGAGATTACTGATAAGGCTTTATGGATATACGTTTGTACAGTTAACATTTTTAGAATGGTAACTCTGGGTGTACTAATGGCATTTTGTATTTTAATGAGGCATCTCCCAACATTGAATGGATTATAAAGTTTTGTGTCATTAGTCAGTCAAAAGGTTTATCCAAAACGTGAATTGTTTATTGGATTAGTGTATAACTTAACACATTCCAAACAAAGAATGCACATACTAGTTGACTGGAAAAATAATGTCATGCTGACGTCATTGAATGTCAACGAGAAGTGCAATCGTGTGTTGTGCCAAATCAAAAAATAGCTGTGTGCGATTAAAATATATGTATATATTATCTCAGTGACCTCTGCAATAAATCTGTAATGGAGGCAGGTCTCAGTTATCGGGTGTTGTGCCAATCAAAAAGTAGCGGTCTGCGATTAAAATATATGTATATATTATCTCAGTGACCTCTGCAATAAATCTTTAATGATGCAGGTCTCAGTTATCGGGTTTTATAAACTAAGAGAAAATATGGCTACCATAATGCCTTTCATAAAGTCTTACGTCAATATTTCTTTTTCAAAATCTTCATTTTGTTTCCTTTCCAAGGTCAATATTTCTTTTTCAAATTTTGTTCTCTTTTAAAGGTCAATAAGTTGTGACTGCAGTTTTTATTTTTCTCTCTCTACCTAAACTCACTAATAACGTACTACCAGTCAATAAGTCGTGACTGCAGTCTCTACCTAAACTCACTAATAACGTACTACCAGATTCCATGGAATAGGCACGCAGTCATTCACACGTACATACGCACACGAAGCACATACATCAAAAGCATATATTTGCACGTGTACACGCATGCACACATACAAATGACGCTAATGCACGTACATAGGCACATAAATGTTTACTAACACTCATCTAAAGCACACACGAATATGATAGCTTACATACAAACCCACATTCATCTGATGCATACACATGCAAATGTGGTACTTTATATACAAACCCACACTAAGCTAATGCATACATACATACACATGATTACTTACATACAAGACACACTCATCTGATGCACACACACTGTGGTGGAGCAAATTTGCCTAACCTTATTTCAAGACTTAATTGTTATATAAATTGTTGAATTGTCGAAGTGCCCCGAACTTGGGCCCTCTTTATGATAATATTTTTGTAAGTGTCAGAGTTGGAGTAAACAACTCGAAGAATGAGAATTATGAGAATATACTAGAAATTGCTGATGCTATCCAAATCATTTCTAACTGGATGAGTAGTTTTTATTATCCAATGGTTACGATTTACGAGAACGAGACCAGCCAATGTGTTCAGATAAAAAGTTTACCTGCTCTAAAGAATTCTATTGTCTAATAATCACGTTGAATACAATATGGTCATGAAAGGCGGTCGTTAGCTTAAAGGTAAGTTAACTCACTGATTGAGAGAGAATGGACTTTATTTTACCTGAATTTCCGGGTTTTGACCATGGTAGATGCAAGGAAGTGTCTACCACAGAGTGTAAGTGCAAAGAATACACTGCACTCTGTTGATGTAAGTTGGTAAAATATGCTGATTGAGCTATTTCTGGTTTAAGGAAGTTACTGAAAATTGCTACAATTGTTGTTCTGCCTGAGGGAGCTAATAGGGCAGAACACTAGATGGTCACGAGAGAATAATGACTAGTCAGTGTCTATAATGTGTTCTGCCTGAGGGAGCTAATAGGGCAGGACACTAGATGGTCATGAGAGAATAATGACTAGTCAGTATCTACAATGTGAGAATGGAAACACGTGGAACTGACAGTAATAATGAGAAACAATAAACTTGTGGCTTTGTTACGAAAAGTATGTGAAAAGACTATCATGTCTTTGCCTATACAAGGTTACGTAGAAACTATTATCACTTATCTCTAATAATTCCATTTCTCTTCTCTGATAAGAACAATCTTGTGATTTGTATTGACACTATTCTGTTTAAATGTATTTTAGGATATAAGACTGTTAGGTATTTAAATTATTCGAACATGGTTTTGTGGAAATATTGATGTCAGGTAATGTTTTTCATTGTATTTGTTACATATAAATTTTATTGTTGATTTAATAAATTTATTGTTAAATTTATTGACCTTCTTACACATACTGATAATCTTAATGCATTAACATAAACAGTACATCGACATGAACAACACACCGACATGAGCAATGCATTGACATGAACAACACACCTATATCAACAATACATCGACATGAATAACACACCTATATGAACAATATATTGACAAGAAAAATATATGGATATGAACAAAATATGAATATGAAAAATATTAAATGAAAATATTTTATTAAGACCCAAATCTTTTAAATGGTAGAAAATTGGGTTAATTTTAAACGTAACTAATGTTTAAATTATCACAAATAAAGTCTTTGAGTTCAAAGTGGGGAAATTCTAAAAACAAAAGTGCTTCCCCGTTACCTAAAAATCTTATTTAAATTAAAAATTCTTATTTACCTGATATGCACCAGAGTGAAATTTGTAAAAATCTGCAATCCTAACTATCATGTTTTTAAAAATAAAAAATCCGTCACTTATTATATCAGAGCTGTTTCAAACATTTGTTCTTGCCTTTGCACTAATGAGGCCTTACTATATTTGAACAGACGGTACATACAGTAATATTAGTCACTATTGATTAACTGACAGAGTTACTCTCCAAGAATTTATATTTACTGGCTTAAGAATGACATTGTGCTGGCACGCCAGAATGATTGAATATACACGCTACTTTATAAACTGACACATTATATACTACTCTATAGACATTATGATTGTATATGCTACTTTATGAACTGACACATTATGTACTTCTATAGACATTATGATTGTACATGCTACTTTATGAACTGACACATTATGATTGTACATGCTGCTTTATGAACTGACACAATATGTACACTTTAAAGACTATGTGATATCTCTGGGCACCTTTCACTTGTTATGATGACTATTATTAATTAGTAACTCATAAATAAATTACAAGTGATCAAGAATATAAATTTATAATTATTAAAAATTATCTCAAATGAACAGCATGTCCCACACTCGGCAGATTATAATGCTGTCGTAAAACTTTTCTCTTTATAAAATAAGATAGACGTTTTATTGTCACATAATGTTTCTGCTGGTGGAAACTCCTCACTAAAAGAGTAATAAAATTCCGTATTTTATTTATATTTAAAAAGCCCCACCCACCCAATATTACTCAAACATAAGAAGGTTAATAAATTTAATATTAAATTTATTAAATCAACAATCAAATATACAACATATTAATATAATAAAAAGTGTGTTAATTATATTATCTGATAATACGTTTGTTGTGCAAACTGTTATTATATTAACTGATAATACGTTTATTGTGTAAATTGTTATATTAACTGATAATACGTTTGTTTTGTAAATTATTATATTAACTGATAATACGTTTGTTTTGTAAATTATTATATTAACTGATAATACATTTGTTGGGCAAATTGTTGTATTAACTGAAAATACGTTTGTTGTGCAAATTGTTATATTAACTGATAATACGTTTGTTGTCAAAGCTACCATATTAACTGATAATACGTTTGTTGTGTAAATTGTTATATTAACTGATTATATGTTTGTTGTGTAAATTGTTATATTAACTGATATTACGTTTGTTGTGCAAACTGTTATTTTATTAACTGATAATACGTTTGTTCTGCAAACTGTTATTTTATTAACTGATAATACGTTTGTTGTCAAAGCTACCATATTAACTGATACTATTTTTGTTGTGCAAACTGTTCTATTAACTGATAATACTTTGCTTGTATAAGCTGTTCTATTAACTGATAATCCGTTTATTGTGCAAACTGTTCTATTAACTGATAATATGCTTGTGTAAATTTTTATACTAACTGATAATACGTTTGTTATGCAAACTATCATAATATCTGATAATACATTTCTTGTGCCAACTGTTCTATTAACTGATAATACGTTTGTTGCGCATGTTGTTATATTAACTGATAATATGTTTGTTGTGCAAGTTATTATATTATCTGATAATACATTAGTTGTGCCAGCTACAATATTAACTGATAATTCGTTTGTTGTGCAAGTTGTTCTATTAACTGATAATAGCTTTGTTGTGCAAACTGTTATATTAATTGATAATATGTTTGTGCAAGCTGTTCTATTAACTGATAATACTTTTGTTGTGCAAACTGTTTTATTAACTGATAATACTTTTGTTGTTCGTATTGCTATATTAACTGATAATTCCGTTTGTTGTGCAAGCAGTTATATTAACTGGTTCAATACTACCCATTTTAAGTGATTCATTTTTATTGCGCATTAAACAAAAATTCATTTTGCTCCTGTTTTTTTCAGATGTCTTGAGAGTAGAATGTCATGAGATGTCATACAAGTTAAAAGAAGTGAAAAGAAAGTTAAGCATAAACCCTTTTCTGGAAACAAATGACTCAGCAGAAAATAAATAATGTCACCCACCCTTACTCCCCACTTCAGATCCCATAAATCAACATATTTGTTTAACATGGCATTTGAAAAGTTACGCTCTTCTTCCTCGCCTTCCCGCCTCCTCTTTTCGTCATGTTGCAGTGTCATCACTAGGTACATCTCGGCCCTCTATCAAGTCTCGGTTTTCGTCATGTTGCAGTGTCATCACTAGGTACGTCTCGGCCCTCTATCAAGTCTCGGTTTTCGTCATGTTGCAGTGTCATCATCACTAGGTACGTCTCGGCCCTCTATCAAGTCTCGGTTTTCAGCAAGCGGTAGTGACATACGCAATCTTACTACTTTATGGCTTACAAATCTCTCTTCCCAATGAGTTACTACTTTATGGCTTACAAATCTCTCTTCCCAATGAGTTACTACATGGTGAGGAGGACTACACAGTGGCTAACTCAGATTGATGTTTCATGCTGTATGATTTATTTATGAATTATCTAGATTACAAGTAGGTGTCTGCATTTTTTTTCTCAACAGGGTAGATAAATTTGTCTTTACAAGCTTTAAACCACATATATATTTTCAGTAGAAGAAGAAATCCATCTTAATTAGCTTGCGACCATATGTAAACTTTCAGTAGGATTTAAATATCTTGAGGAGTATATGACCACAATGTACATACTTCAATCAGAATGAGAGATTAGTCTCCATTAGTTTGTGACTTCAAAGTATTGCTGACAGGCATGATGCAGTTTGCGACTTTAAAGTATTGCTGACAGGCATGATGCAGTTTGCGACTTCAAAGTATTGCTGACAGGCATGATGCAGTTTGCAACTTCAAAGTATTGCTGACAGGCATGATGCAGTTTGCAACTTCAAAGTATTGCTGACAGGCATGATGCAGTTTGCAACTTCAAAGTATTGCTGACAGGCAAGATGCTGTCTCTAATTTATCAAGAACTCTTGCGTGATGTCGCGTTTGAAAACATGTTTTAATTAGAGTCAGATGTTTTCTTAGTGATTCCATTTATGACATTTATTCCGCCCTATTCTTTACGAGTCGTCATGAAAAATATTTTTCTCAGATCTCTCCGTCAGACGTCTGTAAATTTCAGCTGGTGTAACTTGTAGGGACGCCACATTGTTGGAACCTATTTTGACGTCATCTATTTCGTTATTTCTCCAAGCATTACAATATTTTTCATTTGTAAAAGAGCAGACCCTACACTCTCTCTTCAACAAAAGAAAACATTACACGCTCGTTTCAATCAAACAGTCCCTAAATGCTCATTTCAATCAAACAGGCATCCTGTGGCAGACGACAAGACAGTGCGTAATAGCAAGGACGACTTGTTTCTTTGAAGTGGTGACAGGTGGCGTTCTGTGACGTATGAGACTTTTAGCGTTCTGCGGAATGACGACTAAGGTATAAGTGGTACGTCATAATGTCTTTAAAAAAAAAATATATATTCATGTCAGGTTTCTGCGAACTGAAATGTTCACAGGAAAATGTGTGCCAAGTCTAGGAAACTACTTGTACACAAGCACTTATACTGAGACAAGGATTCTTCACACTTTTTCGTGTGTTATTACATTCATAACATATCTCGCTGTCTCACTCACATCAACACACACATATACAGTCTGTATGTGAGTGTACACGTGAAGTTTTCCTCTAAGGTGGCTCCCACACACAAATAGCTGTGTAGATTGATTTTTGTCTGTGTGACTAATTGGCTGATAATAAGATGATCAATAGGTCGGTTTGCTTGCGTGTAAATTTTAAATCGACCAGTGTAACTATGTCCTGGTTGGTATGTTCACCTGTTACACCAATGTGACAGTTACGTCACTTACTATTTTTTTCCTATAATTTTCAATTATTTGTGGTTTTGCAAGTTGGTTGTACTTATAATTGAGTCAATTCATCGTTAAGATAACAAGAATAAAATTTAATAATTTACAATAAAATATTACAAGCAATCTGATACAAGCTATACATGTGTGGGTCTTTCCAAGACTGCTTGCTCTGTCCATGATAGATTGTCATTTTACTGAAATTCACTGGTTTAAGTCAATTGACAGAGATATGTCACATAGCTGTCTGTTTCGTAGCAAAGTCCACACATGATCAGTCGTCACGATCCGACACTTTAGCATCTGCTTCCAGACACGTCTTGAAAATCATCTCACAGTGTATCCAGGAAGAATAGTCCTCAAGGAAGGGAAAAAAACCCTGTTGGAATACAGTTTTATCAGCAAGGGTTTTATAAAATATGTATCATGTTAATTTGTAGCAACAGAATAGGTGTTCATTATTATTTGACCTTGATCATTAATTTACAAATCAACAAGATTTACAATGAGATAAAATGTCCCAGTCCATGCTCATGCAAGTTACAATAATTAAAAAGATTTTACAATAATGAAGACTGAAGGAGTTTTGTAGATCATTTGCAAATATAGACATGCACGTAAGAGTCTATCGTAAGAGTTTTGTAGATCATTTGTATATATAGACATGCATAAAAAGAGTCTATCGTAAGAGTTTTGTAGATCATTTGTATATATAGACATGCATAAAAAGAGTCTATCGTAAGAGTTTTGTAGATCATTTGTATATATAGACATGCATAAAAAGAGTCTATCGTAAGAGTTTTGTAGATCATTTGTATATATAGACATGCATAAAAAGAGTCTATCGTAAGAGTTTTGTAGATCATTTGTATATATAGACATGCATAAAAAGAGTCTATCGTAAGAGATTTGTAGATCATTTGTATATATAGACATGCACGTAAGAGTCTATAGCGTGAGAGTTTTGTACTGGGAAAAATAAATGTTCGATTGCTGACTAGCGCTTAGGAGAGTGTGTCTCATCCTTATGGTTGTAGTATAAAATGGAAAACAAACTCATTTTCTTTCTTCTTCCTTCCATGTTGTTTGCTTTCGATAATTTCTTTCTTTCTTTCTTTCTTTCTTTCTTTCTTTCTTTCTTTCTTTCTTTCTTTCTTTCTTTCTTTCTTTCTTTCCTTTTTTCTTTCTTTCTTTCTTTCTTTCTTTTTTCCTTTTTTCTTTCTTTCTTTCCCTTTTTCTTTCTTTCTTTCTTTCTTTCTTTCTTTCTTTCTTTCTTTCTTTCCCTTTTTCTTTCTTTCTTTCTTTCTTTCTTTCTTTCCTTTTTTCTTTCTTTCTTTCCCTTTTTCTTTCTTTCTTTCTTTCTTTCTTTCTTTCTTTCTTTCTTTCTTTCTTTTTCTTTCTTTCTTTCTTTCTTTCTTTCTTTCTTTCTTTCTTTCTTTCTTTCTTTTCAAGGGCATCCATCTCCATTCAAAAGACATCACTGTTATTTGGCATTGTAACAACAAAGCAAGATATTAAAACAAAAATGGAATGCATTATCATGAGAATCTCTCTTCTTTCTGCTCATTAAAGTAAGATACATATTTATGAATATATTCAAATAAATTATATTCTAAGCAGTCCAAATATGTTCATGACCTTTTCCCACCACTAAAACCACAGAGGTAAAGCAGGCCTATTTATTACTCGACATATATAAAGATCTGTGTAGTTTATACAGGGTGTTACGTTTCCAGTATTTATTTAAAGACCCTGCTTAGAATAATTAAAAGACTTTAAATATAATTAATTCTTTCTCTCATATCCTATGCAGACTGGTTGCTCAATTTACTATTTGACTAATTAAAAGTGTGTCTTGTAGTCAGACGACAAATTTACAAACTAATAAATTGCGAACTTTTAGCTAGATTGAAAACCGTTAAATCCCTCTAAATTAATATGCATTCATTTCAACATCCTGCTCATTCGCCCCCATTTCAATCTAAGAATCTATTGGTCTATCATGCATATAAATTAACTACTAAGAGGTATTAACAAAAAAAATAAGATTTAATAAAGTTTAACAAGTTAACAATAATCAAATACGAACGCGAATAGTCTATTACTCTGTCTCTACGCGCACATGTTCAATTCTCGTCAACAACTTAAATTGCCATCAATTGTTCGTTTAATATTTGTACATCGAGATGTACTCAACTGAATTGCTTGTATCAGTCTGGTCTCTTTGTTTGGCCAGTCAATCTATTTTCACAGTCCCGCTCTAGCGACGCACGTGGTGCATAGGGAAAGGCGCTCCTCTTTTATGTAGTTAGGGAACTTGAATTTTAGTGACATGGACCCTCAGTGTAGAGTTCACCAGTAGAACCAAAGCAAGGTGAGGTAAGGCATGGACGATAAGACCGATCTGGAGAACAATGGCTCTAATATACTTTCGATTGAACCATTCCTACTAAAGCATGTCCCAGATAAAATGCGCTGAGTAAGAGTTTCGACCTCGTGTCGTTTTACAATTAGATTTAGAAAAATGTAATCGTCTCACGCATGTTTTCATTTAACAGCATGACGTATGAAGCAATAAAATAGATACAACGTTAAATTAATGTTCATACAAAGGGGTAATTCAAACTAACAAAGCGCTTCACAATTTACAATTAAAATTACACGCAATAATTGAATTACATGAGAAATTCATATCGAGCACAGGCATTCTGACTCTTAATGAATTAAAACAATATAAATTAAAGTACAAAATGGAAAAGGAGTTACAATCAATTTATATTCCGTAACTTATAGGTTTTTTTCAGCCATTTCTCTGGACCATGCTCAAGTATTATGGAAATAATATAATACATAGCATAAATACATACTTAAACAATATAGGCAAAATACTATTAAATAAAATGATACCTTTTTATGAGAAGTCGAATGGTATCTTGATTCTCAACGGCTTGTCGGCTGCCCCTCATGACCCGAGTTAGCTGAAATGGACCTAGCTAATGTGTTTCTCGCAGTGACGGAGCGGAAGCGTGTAGGCATATATATAGAAAAGCATATTGCGTATCACGTGACTGTTCGCGAAGCATGTGGTTGGTTCGAGAACCGGACAATGGTCCTAAAGTTACATAACATCTTGACCTGTTCTAGAAGCACCTCGAAAAAGGGGAGCTTTGAACAAAGGAGTCAAGGGTTTCAAAAATTCAAATTTGAAATAAACAAGACAAGTGGGTCATCAGGTCGGACATTTTTATCAGACTGTGACACAGGGTTAATGCAGGTCTATTTATTTTACCTATGTAACAGTTAATACTCGACTGAGAAAGCAATAATTATGGGACAGAATGTAACAAAACTGTCACTTAAGTGCAATGGCAAAGGGGGGCAACTTTAATTCTTTGGACAGTGACTGATGGTGTAGGGTTGTTAATATGAATGAAATAAAAATAGAAATAAGTAGTTAGTAATTATTATCTCTAAAGTTCACCTGCTAATGAAATAAGTTTAATTTAGCGAAGACTGACTAAAACGAAACATTCTGCTTCACTCAGTCTAAGTAGGATCTGCAAAACCCGAACAGGTATTGGCTTTACTCTTAGTTCAATTCGTGAAGAGTTTTTTCAATACCAACCTGACCTCAGTCATACCAACCTGCTGACAGACAAGTAGATTTAAGAGCCAAATCACATTATGTGATGAGATCACGTGTTGTCAGAAAAACAAACTCCATGTCTATCTTCCAGAGCACATCTCCAATTCATCAATCTGCCAGGTAGGCGTGTACCATTAACCTTTCGCATTACAGCCATTGCGGCTTATTGCGTGATTAAAATGCAAGTACGGCTTTATTGATCGTATCGAGTCGGGCTTATTACATGATGACAATGAAGTGCAGCTTTACTGATCAACACATTTAACTTCGAACTCATGAGATAAAAGTAAGCTGTCTCAAAAGTTATCCTCACTTTACAGGTGTGTGAAATTTAGCTGTTTATTACCAATGTTTGATTGCTTGCTAGCGTTGAGTTGCAAGAGTGAGAATGCTAGTGCATCGGACGTGAGTGTCAGTACATCAAGACTGTTAGTGAGTGTCAGTACATCAAGACTGTTAGTGAGTGTCAGTACATCAAGACTGTTAGTGAGTGTCAGTACATCAAGACTGTTAGTGAGTGTCAGTACATCAAGACTGTTAGTGAGTGTCAGTACATCAAGAATGTTAGTGAGTGTCAGTACATCAAGACTGTTAGTGAGTGTCAGTACATCAAGACTGTTAGTGAGTGTCAGTACATCAAGACTGTTAGTGAGTGTCAGTACATCAAGAATGTTAGTGAGTGTCAGTACATCAAGACTGTTAGTGAGTGTCAGTACATCAAGACTGTTAGTGAGTGTCAGTACATCAAGACTGTTAGTGAGTGTCAGTACATCAAGAATGTTAGTGAGTGTCAGTACATCAAGCACGGAAGTGAGTGTCAGTACATCAAGACTGTTAGTGAGTGTCAGTACATCAAGACTGTTAGTGAGTGTCAGTACATCAAGACTGTTAGTGAGTGTCAGTACATCAAGCACGGAAGTGAGTGTCAGTACATCAAGACTGTTAGTGAGTGTCAGTACATCAAGACTGTTAGTGAGTGTCAGTACATCAAGACTGTTAGTGAGTGTCAGTACATCAAGAATGTTAGTGAGTGTCAGTACATCAAGACTGTTAGTGAGTGTCAGTACATCAAGAATGTTAGTGAGTGTCAGTACATCAAGCACGGAAGTGAGTGTCAGTCCATAAAGCATGGAATGCCAACGAAAAGAATGGCACATGCATTGTCTGTGGAGAAAGAGGGGTGAAAAACTGGTGGTAGGGAATAGATTGGTGGATGTAAATTAGTCTCAGTGAGTGGTGTGGTGCCAGGATATGTACTGCAAAGACTATAGTTAAGATATCTTGTGAGTGGTGAGAGAAAAATATAAAAGTGCAATTTCCATAATTAGTATTGTTCCCATTGTTGGTAGTTAAACTAGGCCCGTAAACTGGTTACTATGAATCAAGACACCAGGGAAAATATTTTCATATATATATCAGGGGCACACAATTAAAGATTACAGATACACGCTATGAGTACCAATATCCATTTAATTACATAGTTTTGCGTCAAATGCAAGTTATGAGTACCAATATCGATTTAATTACAGAAAGGTTAAACAAATCGCCTAAATAATATTTTTAAATGAAGATAGCTCCCTTACAACAGTTTCGAGAAACCAGAAAGTAGTAAAATGTTATTTTGCGGACCATGAATTTACTTAGAAAAACGTGACAGTGTGTAACGTTGCAGACCATGAATTTACTTAGAAAAACGTGACAGTGTGTAACGTTGCAGACCATGAATTTACTTAGAAAAACGTGACAGTGTGTAACGTTGCAGACCATGAATTTACTTAGAAAAACGTGACAGTGTGTAACGTTGCAGACCATGAATTTACTTAGAAAAACGTGACAGTGTGTGACGTTGCAGACCATGAATTTACTTAGAAAAACGTGACAGTGTGTGACGTTGCAGACCTTGAATTTACTTAGAAAAACGTGACAGTGTGTGACGTTGCAGACCATGAATTTACTTAGAAAAACGTGACTGTGTCTGACGTTGGTTGGAAAGAATAAACACATTTGAAGACATTCAAAGAAACAATGAAAGGAGTAAGACAAACGTTTCAAAGGATACATGAACACAGATGCTTTGAACAGTAATTATCGTTCATAGTTCTCCAACCTCTAATCTCAAATCAACCATTCTACAGACATTCATCACTTTTGACATTGTCGCAAATAAAAGATATTAAAAGATAAGTATCTAGTAATATAATTATCAGTAATGACACAAGTCCTTCTAATGAAAGAGAACAAACATTAACGATGCAAGACAAATGAATTAATCTTTAAAATCCTCTGTCAGGGTATTCAAATATAACGAGGAAACACGGCCCTTCAATTCTGATAACAAACCTTTCCTATCACATTTTATGTCTAGAGTGGAATTAAGCTTCACTGCTCTCAGTATTCTCTCACAGTTGAGAACTGATCTGATAACAGGCGAAAGAACTTCAGTGATAAGATATTACTCTTGGAAGATCTTAAATTTCCTTCTGTAAGGTAGGTATATATCATGTTTTAGAAAATACAGGGATTAACTGTCTTCCTCCTGTAAGGTAGGTATATATCATGTATTAGAAAATACAGGCCTTAGCTGTCTTCCTCCTGTAAGGTAGGTATATATCATGTATTAGAAAATACAGGCCTTAGCTGTCTTCCTCCTGTAAGGTAGGTATATATCATGTATTAGAAAATACAGGCCTTAGCTGTCGTGTGAATTTCAATATCAGCCTATAGCTCTCGTCTCCGTAGTTCAACACTTCACGAAAACAGTGTGATAAGTACTGCATGCTACTTTAAAAACAGTGTATAAGTACTGCATGCTACTTTGAAAACAGTGTGATAAGTACTACATGCTACTTTGAAAACAGTGTGATAACATGCTAGTTTGAAAAGTAATGGGGTCAAATGTAGCTCATTCGTTTTTCGTGTTTACATATAATTCCTTATATTTTAAACTAATTAATAGGTGAAAAATTCGAATGGTATATAATAAATAAAATATTTAGTTAAGGTTTATTTAATACAAACACGGAAAGGCACCTGAATAAATTACCGAGATTGATTTGTATCATACTAGGTCTTCAGAACAGTATTTGCTATTTTAAAAAATATCAACACTACATCACTTTCTGACAACTAAGTTATTTATACATACCTAATGACAGGTCACTAAGAATAAAATAATTAATTTAACTTAGGATTAGTTAATTATTAATGAACGTCTGCTTTGCAGACATAAATTACTCTAGTAATTCAAAAACATACACGTTTGTATACATGTACTTATTTTATTTTTGCTTGTGGCGAAAGCCTATGACAAATTGACATATTTATTTTTATATTTGATAATGATTTTAATTATTGTAATTTTTACCTTAAGTAAAATTTATAGTTATAGTTGTGTGTCATATACAAGAGAAGTGTATTTATTAATGCACTTAATAAATGTACTGTGTTTGTGTAAATATTACAATTGTTTTATATATGTGCAAAATAGATTTGCGTGTTGCGTCCCTTAGTATTCTCCAATTCTACATGAATGGCGTGGTGCAACCCCTCTCTCCTGCTCTCTCATTTCATACAAGACTAGCCTCACGTTAACCTTGACTACCAATGTATTGCGTGTGAACAGACACAACTTCTTTATAAAGTATTCACATTCTACAGTGGTAATTATTTCCCAGTAATGCATGGTCTGTCTGCACTTGCAACTACTTTCATGTAATGGAATCGCTTTCCACAGATGTAACTATTCTATAACTCGCTCTCCACAGATGTAACTATTCTATAACTTGCTCTCCACAGATGTAACTATTCTATAACTCGCTCTCCACAGATGTAACTATTCTATAACTTGCTTTCCACAGATGTAACTATTCTATAACTCGCTTGCCGCAATTGTGACTAATGTTGTCTACAGATGTTATTATATATTTGTAATGCAGTTATGGCGCATTTATCGGGTATTATGTAATGACTGTCTTTAGATGTAACTACTTATCATGTAATGACTGTCTTTAGATGTAACTACCTATCATGTAATGACTGTCTTTAGATGTAACTACTTATCATGTAATGACTGTCTTTAGATGTAACTACTTATCATGTAATGACTGTCTTTAGATGTAACTACTTATCTTGTAATGACTGTCTTTAGATGTAACTACTTATCATGTAATGACTGTCTTTAGATGTAACTACTTATCATGTAATGACTGTCTTTAGATGTAACTACTTATCATGCTTATCATGTAATGGCTGTCTTTTAGATGTAACTACTTATCATGTAAAGACTGTCTTTAGATGTAACTACTTATCATGTAATGACTGTCTTTAGAGATGTAACTATTTATCATGTATTGACTGATAAATTGTAACTATTTTTCATTTACTGACTGACTTTAGATATAACTATTTAACTATATATCATGTATTGTCTGTCTTTAGATGTACTGTTTATCTTGTGCAATGACTGACTTTAGATGCAACTATTTTTCATATATTGTCTGTACTTACTATATAGTACATTGACTGATAAATTGTAACTATTTTTCATATATTGTCTGTCCTTACTCTATAGTACATTGACTGATAAATTGTAACTATTTTTCATATATTGTCTGTCCTTACTCTATAGTACATTGACTGATAAATTGTAACTATTTTTCATATATTGTCTGTACTTACTCTATAGTACATTGACTGATAAATTGTAACTATTTTTCATATATTGTCTGTACTTACTATATAGTACATTGACTCTTAACAGATATAGATACTATATTATACGCTGATTGATTACAGGCACAATTATTTTACAATGCATTGAATACCTACATTTGTAAATTCTTGTTTGCGTATATTAGTAAAAATTTATAAATTCATGCATGACTATATTAGTAGCAATTTATAAATTCTCGCATACCTACCTTTGTAACTATTTATAAATTCTTGCGTGCATACATCTGTAAGTATTATAATGAAGTGAAGTTAATTTGCAGAGTTACTTTATAATTCATTAACCATGTCCATGTTCTATATTTCATTGACTGCGTAGGATCTATTTCACAAAACATTGACATTCGTACCAACTGTCGACTACCCTATATAAATCATTCATGGTTTACATTCGTACCTACTGTCGACTACGCTATATAAATCATTCATGGTTTACATTCGTAACTACTGTCCACTACGCTATATAAATCATTGATGGTTTACATTCGTACCTACTGTTTAATGTTTTGAATGCTATAATATTTAAAATGCATTGACTGTCTAGAACACTTTATACCGCCAATAATAAAATATAATGTCTAGACTCTATACATTCATTTATTTCTTGTAGTCATTTGACAAGTTTCAAACACTGTATAGTGATATAACTCACTGAGGAGACAACTCTCCTTTATATTCTCGCCCTTTTACTTGTATGTAGAGACAATTCTCCTTTATATTCGCACCCTTTTATTTGTATCTGCACGCTTCACCTTGTACATTGATTCAAACACAAGGCAAGTCATTTATTTCTACTTTATCTCCACTGTCATCGATTTGAATACATTAATTTTCCGATATCAGTCACGTGGATAATGGACTTTGAAAATATAACTTGTGGCATTTCATTAAAGAGGAAATAATTTAGTTAAATGGAATTAAAGCCGTTGTCTTGCGATAAATACATTTTTGATCGTGTGCAAAAAAAATTGTACAGATTAGTTGTGTGTAAGCACTGATTATCTTCAATTTCATTTGAAGGAAGCCTAGTTGATGAAGAATAAAGAAAATGAGAAAACAAACAAGAAAGAGGGAGAAGAGGATCAAAGTAGAGGAGGAGAGGATAAAAGGAAAAGAGGAGGAATAGAGGAGAGGGGAAAGGGAGGATAAAATAATAATAATAAAGGACGAGGAAAAAATAAAAAGGAAAGAAAAATCAGCAGAAGAGGAAGACCAAAGGGGATGAAAAATTAGAAAGAAGAAAACGAGGAAAGCAGACGTGAAGGAAAGAAAAAAAAGGAGAAACGGATGGAAGGAAGAAGTAAAATGAGTAAAGTGAAAGGGAAGAAAAGGAAGAAAAAAGACAAGAGGAAAAAAGAGCGATAATTTAGCACTTTCTGTCGATAACTTAGTGCTTCCTTTGAAAGAGCGCATAACTTCCTAGGAGATAACAGCTAAATATATTACTTCATGTGAGTCAACGCATAACTTCCTATGAGATAACAGCTAAATATATTACTTCATGTGAGTCAACGCATAACTTCCTATGAGATAACAGCTAAATATACTGCTTCATGTGAGTCAACGCAGTATTTCCTGTGAACGCTTTATTTCGACTAAGGTGGTACTTCCTGTGAGATAGCCCAATGCTTCATGTAAGATAACTTAGCACACATCCTGTGAGATAACTTAGCACTTCCTGTGAAATAACGCAGCACGTCCTGTGAGATACAGAGTACTTCTTTCGAGATAACGTAAAACCTCCTGTGATAAAATGTAGTGCGTCCTCTCAGATATAATAGTACTTACTACCAGTGAGATAGGGCAGCACGCCCTGTGAGATAAAACAGACCGTTCTGTGCGATAAAACAGCATGTCCTGTGAGATAATGCACACGTCATCTGAGATAAAACAGCATGTCCTGTGAGATAACGCACCACGTCATCTGAGATAAAACAGCATGTCCTGTGAGATAATGCACCACGTCATCTGAGATAAAACAGCATGTCCTGTGAGATAATGCACCACGTCATCTGAGATAAAACAGCATGTCCTGTGAGATAACGCAACACATCCTGTGAGATAAGGCATAATTTCCTTTGAGATACAGAGTACTATTTTCGAGATAACGTAAAGCCTCCTGTGGTATAATGAGGGCGTCCTCTGAGATAATGTAGTACTACCTGTGAGATAGCGCAGTACTCCCCTTAGATGATGCAATATTTCTTTTAAAAAATACTTTAATGAATGTAATAACAACATTTGAAGATGTGGTTGCATGCACGTGATAATCTTTCCGATAGTTAATAAGATGACATGGAGGGGGCGGTCGTCATGTATTTGCTCACTTGGAATTGGCTTGATTTCAAGACTAAACTGCTCCGCCAGAATCTCTCTAAAACGAGCTGGAGAAAATCTATATTGTCATTGTACGTTCTTACAACGTGATGACATGCAAACAAGTCTGTTTACAGGGGAAGTGACATGCAAACAAGTCTGTTTACAGGGGAAGTATTTTGCAGTAAAGAGGCGTGTCAAAATAAAGATGCTTGGAAAATAATTGTACACACGCAACACATTACTTCAGTCTTTGTGTATATACGTTTTAAGATGTATTCCTATGATTTTTCTGGTATGTGTGCGTGAGAGAGAGCGGGGGAAGGGTATAGGTCTAAATGTGTCGATGTGTGTGTTTGTGTATGTATGAGTGAAAGTGTGTGTGTGTGTGTGTGTGTGAGAGAGAGAGAGAGAGAGAGAGAGAGAGAGAGAGAGAGAGAGAGAGAGAGAGAGTTTCACGTTTTCTCACGACCGCAAATCACACGCATTGATTTGCTGGCACCAGGGAGTATTAGCGCAATCGTGCATTTACAAGATCGAAGAATAGCTCAGTGTAACATTTAGCATTAGTACAAGCACGATATACCAAGAGCTGTATCGCTCAGTGTTAACATCACATGACAATATTACGCACTCAAGGAACAATAAACAAGGAAACTTTTTTTCTTTTTCTTTTGTCACTAGAAGCGTAATCACAAGACCACAAAGTTACAATTTTCATTCTCGCAAATAGAAAGTAGCTATTTAAGTAAAACAATATATAAACAAAAATGACTAATTACTTAATTAAAGCATGTCACGAAAATAATTATAGACATAAATAAATTAAAGATTTGCAAAATAATTTGAAAAAGGAATCTAACTTAATTTAGCTGATTCAAATGGATATGATATCGCAAATTCCTTCCTTCTTGTTCTCTTTCTTTCTTTCTTTCTTTCTTTCTTTCTTTCTTTCTTTCTTTCTTTCTTTCTATCTACCTATCTTTCTTTCTTTCTTTCTTTCTTTCTTTCTTTCTTTCTTTCTTTCTTTCTTTCTTTCTTTCTTTCTTTCTTTCTTCTTTCCTTACATTTATTGATATATATTTCTTAAGAACCATAGGCTAGAAGATGTGAATTGTCAGCATTTAACAAAATGGAGCGCAATAGTACTAGCACTAGAAGAGGTGAATTGTCAGCATTTAACAAAATGGCTGAAATGAAAAAAATGATATAATGGTATAGCAGAGTTTATATCCTTTTCTGTTGAATTAACGTCTTTACCAAATCGTGTTAAGAAATAACGATTCTTTGTAATAAAAGGTGATTTTGCAATGCCTTAATATTTATCAAGAAATTTAAGCATGAAGCTGTCAAGAACGTTTGGAAGCGTGACTACTGTGAAATATTTTAAGTATCCATTTACTTGTGTGCCTAACACCCGTCCAATAGTTTACAAACACCAGAAAGACGCGAAAAATAAAAAGGTGGTTTCTATACTGAAATGATTGTAGTATTATATCATATGATTTCCTATACTATTGTAATAGCGCAATCAAGTCACTCTATAAGCGAATGTAATGAGGTTATAATGCAATCAAGTAACACACAAATAACTGTAATTGAAGCAATTGGGCAATCAAGTAACACACAAATAACTGTAATTGAAGAAATTGGGCAATCAAGTAATTTTATAGGTATATGTCATGAAATAATAAAAGCTAAACCCGGTCACTCTATAGGTATGCATGAACTTGATAAGTGTGTGCAATGATCTTTAAGCCACTCTAAATATCACTTACTCGAGATAAATGCGTGCAATGATCTTAAAGCCACTCTAAAGTACACATACACATAACAAATGCGTGCAATGATCTTAAAGCCACTCTAAAGTACAAATACACATAGCAAATGCGTGCAATGATCTTAAAGACACGCTAAAGCTACACATACACGTGATAAGAGTATGCTACATAGTTTGATAAGAGTGAGTTGCAAACAAGCATACACGTGATAAGTGCATGCAACGTAATTTTGATAAAAGTGAGATAGGAACAAGCATCACGTTAATATCAGTTAAATCAGTCAAGCATTACGCTAGCATCACTGAACGCAGTCAAGTTTCAAGTTAACATCCCTCAAACATCACGTTAATATCACTGAATGCAGTGTCAAGCATTATGTTAACAACCTGAACGCACTCAAACATTATGCTAACTACACGGAATGCAATCAAGTACTACGTTAACATCCTGAACGTAGTCAAACATCATGCTAACTACACGGAATGCAATCAAGTACTACGTTAACAACCTGAACGCAGTCATGCATCACATTAATATCTTGAATGCAGTCAAATATCACGTTAATATCTTGAATGCAGTCAAATATCACGTTAATATCTTGAACGCAGTCAAATATCACGTTAATATCTTGAACGCAGTCAAATATCACGTTAATATCTTGAACGCAGTCAAATATCACGTTAATATCTTGAACGCAGTCAAATATCACGTTAATATCTTGAACGCAGTCAAATATCACGTTAATATCTTGAACGCAGTCAAGCACCATGTTGACATCACTGAATACAGGTAAGTATAATGGTAAAATTCTGAATGCAAACATACATCAAATTAACAAACTGAACGCACTCAGACATCACGTTGAAATAACAGAACAGGATCACGTTAACATCGTGCACGCACCAAACGTCACGTTTATATCACTGCATGCAGTAAAGAATCAGGTTAACATCATTGAACTCAGACAGGTATCACGGTAACATCACATGCAGTCAAGCATCACATTAATATTATGATTGCGTCTAGCATCACGTTAAATTGACTGAACGCACTCAAGCATTACGTTAATATTACTGAACGCAGCTAAAAATTATTGTTAACAACCTGAACGCATTTAAGCAGCACAGTACAATCTCTGAAAACATTCAATCACGTTAACATCCTGAATGCAATCAAGCATCTCGTAAACATCTTGAATGCAGTCGAACATCACTTTAACATCCTGAATGCAGTCAAGCATCACGGTAACATTACTGAACGCTGTCATGCATCACGTTAACATCCTGAATGCAGTCAAACATCATAGTAACATCACTCCTGAATGTAGTCTAGCATCATGGTAACATCACAGAACGCTGTCAAACATCATAGTAACATCACTCCTAAATGCAGTCAGGTATCACGTTAACATCTTGAATTCAGTCAAGCATTACGTTAACATCTTGAATGCAATCAAAGATCACGGTATCATCACTGAACGCAGTCAAGCATCATTGTAACATAATTGAACGCAGTCATGTTAACATCACTGAACGCAGTCAAACGTTCATGTTAACATCATTGAATGCAGTCAAACATCCTGTTAACATCACTGAACGCAGTCAAGCATCAATTGTAACATCACTGAACGCAGTCAAACATCCTGTTAACATCATTGAACGCAGTCAAGCATCAATTGTAACATCACTGAACGCAGTCAAGCGTCATTGTAACATCACTGAACGCAGTCAAGCGTCATTGTAACATCACTAAACGCAGCCAAGCGTCATGTTAACATCACTGAATGCAGTCAAACATCCTGTTAACATCATTGAACGCAGTCTAGCGTCATGTTAACCTCACTGAATGCAGTCAAAAATCCTGTTAACATCACTGAACGCAGTCAAGCGTCATTATAACATCACTGAACGCAGTCAAGCGTCATTGTAACATCACTAAACGCAGCCAAGCGTCATTGTAACATCACTGAACGCAGTCAAGCGTCATTGTAACATCATTGAACGCAGTCAAGCATTACGTTAACATCCTGAACGCAGTCAAACATAACAGAACATCACTGAACACAGTGAAGCTTCCCGTTAGCATTCTGAATGCATCTATCATCACATTAACACCACTGGATGCAGTCAGGTATCACATTAACACCACTGGATGCAGTCAGGTATCACATTAACACCACTGGATGCAGTCAGGTATCACATTAACAGCAGTGAATGCAGTCAAGCATTACGTTAACATCACTAAAAAAAAGTCAATAACAGTCAAATATTAATTTAAAACGACTAAACGCAGTCAATCGTCAAAGATCGCGTTAGTAGCAATGAACAGGCTGGAGACTGAGCTAATGTACTGTTTGAAAATTAATCCCAGAGCGATACTAATACAAGCATTATAACTATCCGCGTGACTGCAAAAAATAAGTATTTTATCTGTGTGTGTTAGTAAATGCATTATAACTATCCGCGTGACTACAAAAAATAAGTATTTTATCTGTGTAAGTGTGTTAGTAAATGCCTTATAACTATCCGCGTGAATGCGTACAATTAAGTATTTTATCTGTGTAAGGGTGTTAGTGAAATGCATTATATAATTGTCTGTGCATCTTTGTATGCATGATATATTGCTGTGTTCCTGTATGTATATCATATTGCTGTGTTCTGTATGTATATCATATTGCTGTGTTCCTGTATGTATATAATATTGCTGTGTATCATATTTCATGATATCATATTGCATGTATGATGTTAAATTGCTGTGTACCTGTATGTGTGATATCATATTAATATGTACCTGTATTTATGATATCATATTGCTGTGTCTGCATGCATGAAATCATACTGGTGTGTGTCTGTTATGTATGATATCATATTTCTGTGTACCGGTCTGCATAATATCATACTGCTGTGTATCTATTTGCATGATATCATATTGATGTTTACCTCTATGTATCATATCATTCTGCTGTGTTTATCACATTACTTTGTATCTGTATTGTATGATATATTGCTGTGTACCTTACATTGCACTTCTGGTGAAATAAGGAAGATATAAATAAATGAAAAAATAAACATTATAAATTAAAGTGTGATAGATCGAAGGAAGACAGAAATAAATGAAAGAATAAAGCATTATAAATTAAAGTGTGATAGATCGAAGGATGATAGAAATAAATGAAAGAACAAAGCATTATAAATTAAAGTGTGATAGATCGAAGCACGGAGATCTACGGAAGGTCGAGAGAGAGGCATATTGACAGACAGAGTCAGAGACAAACAGACAGATTGACAGACAGATATAGAGATGGTGAAAGAGACAAAAAGATATGACTATAAAGAAACTTGAGAGAGGGAGTCTGCGAGAGACAGAAAAATCGACGGACAAAAGGTACATCTATAAATACAAAACACACACACAGAGACACACACAAACAAACACACACACACACACACACACACACACACGCACGCGCACACACACACACACACACACACACACACACACACACACATACACACACAGAAGAATGATGGCCAATTGGAATCAAATAAGAGAAAGAGAGAGAAAAAGAGAGACATAAAGAGAGAGAAAGAGAGAGAAAAAGAGAGACATAAAGAGAGTGATACAAACACAAAGAGAAAAGAAGTCTTTGAGAAAGCCTTACTAAAAGAATATTCTCTCAATCCTATTATTGTAGTTTTGTGTACGCGTACACGTGGTAATGTGTGTGTTTACACTTGATTAAATCATTGATGTGTAAATTAAAATAATTAATTAAATCCTGCATTTAATTACGAACCCGGTTCGTTTATTTCTTGTGTATAATAATGAAACGTGAATAACAAGCGATTCATTCATTCATGTAAATTAAAAATATTAAAAAATTCTTTCATGTAATGAAATTATTAATTAATCTCTTCACTCTTAAACTTCTTTATTAAAGTTTCACAGTATAATAGAATTCTATTTCTTTTAATAGCAGTAGTGTTTGCTCTGTTAGATTTTGTATAGTAGAACGGTTAGCAAAGATGTCCTCGAGTTGGGTGGTACACGTCATTGTACACAATCTAAATATACAGAATAAACATTCTGAACTTTTTTCTTCATCGGTTACTTCCTGTTTTACAAACTGGCACAGGTACACGAATTTTTATACACACACGATTACACAGATTGACATCAACATAGAGATTGATATGAACATTTACACAGATTGACGTATTTACACAGATTGAAATGAACATCTATATTCTACACAGATTGACATGAGTATTTACACAGATTAACATGAACATTCATACAAATTCAGTGACTTTTTATACACAGAGAAACGACTTTTATACACACATAGACTTTTGCACAGAGACATAGACATTTATACAAAAACATAGACTTTTGTATACACACAGATTTGTACATACACAGACATCGACTTTTACACAAAGACCTTTATACACAGACATAGCTTTGTATATACAGACATTGACTTGTATACATACATATATAGACTTTTATACACATGCATATGAAGTTTTAATGCACATAGACATGGACTTGTATACACATGCATATGAAGTTTTAATGCACATAGACATGGACTTGTATACACATGCATATACAGTTTTAATGGATATAGATATGGACTTTTTAACACAAACGTGGACATTTTGACTGAGAAATTGAATTATATGATCACTGATATGGATTTTACACACAAGCAGACATATCGGTGAATGATTCTAAAATGGACGCAAAGAAATAACTCTTCGGTACCTCGTGTATTTTAATTAATACCTACAATATTTATTTAAATGTTCCCCATTTAACCTCCCCCCTCTTTCTTCGTTCATTCAAATCTACGTGAATGGCGGGTCAAAAGTTGCCTTTTTAATACTTACAATACTTTTTAATTTTAATACTTACAATATTTATTTAAATGTTCCTCCTTCCATTGCTTACCTCCACTCTGCTTGCTCGTTCATCCAAATCTGTGTGAGCGACGGGTTATGTCAACTCAGCAATTTCCTTTATAGTTTACGTCCAACAATGCCACTGTTTTGTTTTATTTGAATTTTTAAAATTAAAACATCGTCAACATATCTGCGTTACAAAGCAACGTTTTCCAGGTTTATAGTACAGTCAAGGATCTCCGTTCTAATTAATGTATCTCTTTTATTTATTTGTGCATTAAAGCGCTATGTTGTTGTAATGTATCTCTTTTATTTATTTGTACATTAAAGCGCCATGTTGTTCTAAGTAATGTATCTCTTTTATTTATTTGTACATTAAAGCGCCATGTTGTTCTAAGTAATGTATCTCTTTTATTTATTTGTGCATTAAAGCGCCATGTTGTTCTAAGTAATGTATCTCTTTTATTTATTTATTTGTGCATTAAAGCGCTATGTTGTTCGTCTACTTCCTTGATCATCGCCTTGTGTCATTTGCTTGTTTGTTTTTATAGCTTGATTTTGAATGTTTCGCTGACTGTCTGTCTGTTTCTTTGATTGCCTGTATGCATAATTGTTTGTTTGCTGACTTGTTTGTATGATTGCTTATTATTTTGAGCGAAGGGTCCAATGTATCTCATGGTGATTTTCTGGGAAATAGTTCCAAACGCCAAGTCAAGTCTCATCAAGAGTGTAGTTTATTCTGAAAGTTAATATATAGTTGTGTATTCTAATTAATAAGTTAATATATGAAGTTCTGCCGATTTTTACTAAGATGTTTACGTGGCAAGTGTAAAAGTGTGGAATAGGTTTGACAAGGTTACAGGGCGTGTGTATAAGTGTGGAATAGATTTGACAAGGTTACAGGGCGTGTGTATAAGTGTGGAATAGGTTTGACAAGGTTACAGGGCGTGTGTATAAGTGTGGAATAGGTTTGACATGTTTACAGGGCGTGTGTAAATATGGAGTAGGTTTGATATGGTTTTTGTTAAAGTTGTGCCATGAGTCACATGATCTTTGTATAAAGAGCATTGTTTGAAAGTTGTGCCACGTGTAACATGGCCTTAATATAACGATCTTTTGTAACAGCTTTGCCATGAGTATCATGGCCTTAATATAACGATCTTTTGTAACAGCTGTGCCATGAGCAACATGGCCTTAATATAAGAATATTGTGTAACAAGTATGACATTAAAAGCATGGCCTTCCTATAAAATGTTTATGTAACAAGTTTGACATAAATAACATGACCTTAGCATAAGTAACTATTGCTACTGGTTTGAGATAAGTAATATGTTTTTCTCTAGGAAGCTTATGTAACAGATGTGACGTGAGTAAATGGCCATAAAATAAAGCACATTTGTCATAAGTTTGACGTGAGCAAATGGCCATAATATAAAACACATTTGTCACACGTTTGACGTGAGTAAATGGCCATAAAATAAAACACGTTTGTCACTCGTTTGACGTGAGTAAATGGCCATAATATAAAATACATTTGTCACACGTTTGACGTGAGTAAATGGCCATAATATAAAATACATTTGTCACACGTTTGACGTGAGTAAATGGCCATAATATAAAACACGTTTGTCATAGGCTTGACATGAGTAGCATGGCCTTGCTGTAAGAATTTCATATAGCAGATTTAATGCAAGTCCCACAATGTTACTAAATAAGATGAATTAAGTCGATTTGAAATTGTATATTGTTAATTTAAAAACAAGCAAACAGACAACTAAATTCTTGGTTCTTTAGTTTATGAAATCTCCTTATCCTCACGTAGTGTAACTGCCATTTATATTTAACTCACACTTGTTTTTGAATATAATGCATTTATGAGTGAATATATCTTTAAAACTTGGTAATTCTCTCAATAATTAATTATTTAACATCGTTTGGGAAATTTATTATTAAATCTCCTCGATTTGGGGATTAATTTTGACACTCATTGCAAACATGTGCTTGCACCTAGAAGAGGGGTGTATAAAGTGTTAATTTTGATGTCAACACCATCTTGAGAGAACTTTGGGTGTATAACGTGTTAATTTTGATGTCAACACCATCTTGAGAGAACAAGGAGTGTATAAAGTGTTCATTTTGATGTCAACACCATCTTGAGAGAACTTTGGGTGTATAAAGAGTTAATTTTGATGTCAACATCATCTTGAGAGACCTTTGGGTGTATAAAGAGTTAATTTTGATGTCAACACCATCTTGAGAGAACTTTGGGTGTATAAAGAGTTAATTTTGATGTCAACATCATCTTGAGAGACCTTTGGGTGTATAAAGTGTTAATTTTGATGTCAACACCATCTTGAGAGAACAAGGAGTGTATAAAGTGTTAATTTTGATGTCAACACCGGTTTGAGAGAACAAGGAATGTATAAATTGTTAATTTTGATGTCAACACCGGTTTGAGAGAACAAGGAATGTATAAATTGTTAATTTTGATGTCAACACCGTCCAGAACTATTGCGTAGGTCTGTGTCACTGAGTGAAGAATACAGGCTTCAAACTTGTCTGACTGCATTCCGGGCGAGAGACTTCAGTCAGGTATATTCGTAGTTCGTACAGGGATTGGCAGTCGAGAGTTTACTCGACCTGTAATGAATGGAATGTAAGCGAATTCAAGTTTGGTCTAAAGTGGTCAGAAGCAACTATCCTCATAAAGCCTAGTGATTGTGTCACGTGACTGAAGCGAATTTTTGTATAAGAACACGTCTGACACGGCTCAATTCAAGAGCTTGTAATTAGGAATTCTTGAAATTTAAATAGTGTTGACGTATTTATTTATTTATTAGTAGTTTGCATTTTAAAATTGTCATAGACCGTAACCTCATTTCTACAAACTATCAAATTTGCATAATTATGCACGTTACGTTAGCTTGCTTTTAATGTGACTGGATGTCACGATACTGTCACAAGCTGTAAGGTTACGTTTGTATCATGGAAATTTTCTACTTGTGACGATGCTACTAGAATCTCTTTGGGGTTTTTTTGTTTGACTCTAAATAAAACAAATAACTATCGCTGTAGTTTGTTTAACTCTAAATACTGTTACTGACTATCGCTGTAGTTTGTTTAACTCTAAATACTGTTACTGACTATCGCTGTAGTTTGTTTAACTCTAAATACTGTTACTGACTATCGCTGTACTGCAAAAGTCTACTAGAATATCTCAACCTACGTTTGTGTAAATGAAAATATTACGACAACATTTCTTGTTTTCATCATAGGTTATTTGGTTATGTTTGTGTACGCCATGGCAGTATCGTTACGTGCCTTCGTGTTAACTGCAAACTTTAAACTTGTTAACATGTTGTACGCCATGGCAGTATCGTTACGTGCCTTCGTGTTAACTGCAAACTTTAAACTTGTTAACATGTTGTACGCCATGGCAGTATCGTTACGTGCCTTCGTGTTAACTGCAAACTTTAAACTTGTTAACATGCTTAGAAAAGTTAAAAGTTTTAATGTCAGTATAAATGTTATTTTCTCGTTGCTACAAGTGATTGTGTTTACTGAATACAGGTCACAGCATCATAGCACCAGGATTAAAATTGTGTTTCGCTTGTTTACTGAATACAGGTCATAGCACCATAGCACCAGGATTAAAAATGTGTTTACTGAATACAGGTCATAGCATCATAGCACCAGGATTAAAATTGTGTTTCGCTTGTTTACTGAATACAGGTCATAGCACCATAGCACCAGGATTAAAAATGTGTTTCGCTTGTTTACTGAATACAGGTCATAGCACCATAGCACCAGGATTAAAAATGTGTTTCGCTTGTTTACTGAATACAGGTCATAGCACCATAGCACCAGGATTAAAAATGTGTTTCGTTTGTTTACTGAATACAGGTCATAGCACCATAGCACCAGGATTAAAAATGTGTTTCGCTTGTTTACTGAATACAGGTCATAGCATCATAGCACCAGGATTAAAAATGTGATTCTAGTCGTAGGTCTAGTTGTCATTGTGTCTAGCCGTCAGTAAAGAAACTAGTCATCTTTGTGTCCAGTCATCATTGGTCCAATTGTCAGTATATAATAAACTTTGTGTCCAGTCATCACTGGTCCAATTGTCAGTATGTAATAATCTTTGTGTCCAGTCATCACTGGTCTCAATTGTCAGTATATAATAAACTTTGTGTCCAGTCATCACTGGTCTCAATTGTCAGTCTATAATCAACTTTGTATCCAGCCGTCATTTTGTATGTGTTAGTATATAATTATTTTTGCGTCCAATCTCCATTTGGACTAATAGAAAATATTTGAAATTAAATGGTTAATAAAGGAGATATTTGATATTAAATGTCTAATAGGAGATATTTGATATTAAATTCCAATAGGAGATATTTGATATTAAATGTCCAATAGGAGACATTTAAATCTAAGTACCTAATAGGACATTTAACATTAACGTGCCTATCAGAAAAAGATCGATACCATTTGATCTGACAACGCCTATGGATGATTAGATGAGAGATTTAGAGTTATTCATCACATGCTTGAGTAATTTTTAAAAATCTATATATTTAATTATGTGCTTTCCCCATATAACACCCACTTAGATTGTTATCAAATTGCTGATATGCGTGTGTCAGAGGGACTCATAATCCAAATTTGCATTTGAGGAGTAAATTATATGTCGAATGAAGTTTCGTTGTCGTTGTTTCCTTCAAAGAAATCCTCACTACTTTACATCCTGCACACATTACAGTACTGGAGGGGCGGGGGTGGGGGTGGAGGAGATTTTAGCGATATTATTCTTCACATTAAGCCTTTGTTGGAGTAGTGTTTTCGTTATTCGTTTGTATTTGTGTTTATTTCACTCCTGATACCAGACAATGATATTGTCATTTTGCACTAAGCCTTTGTTGGAGTAGTGTATTCGTTATTCGTTTGTATTTGTGTTTATTTCACTCCTGATACTAGATCATGATATTGTCATTTTGCAATGCAGACATATTCTGAACAGAGAAGATCGAATTGTAAACAAAGGGAATGCAAAAGTTAAAATTGCTCACGATGAATTCATTACATATGATTTACTCTCAGCGGGGTTTTTAAACTTTTAATTTCCAATCCTAATAGGATTTGGCAGTAACTGGCAGGGTTTTTAAACTTTTAAATTTCCAATTCTAATAGGATTTGGCAGTAACTGGCAGGGTTTTCAAACTTTTAAATTTCCAATCCTAATAGGATTTGGCAGTAACTGGCAGGGTTTTCAAACTTTTAAATTTCCAATCCTAATAGGATTTGGCAGTAACTGGCAGGGTTTTCAAACTTTTAAATTTCCAATCCTAATAGGATTTGGCAGTAACTGGCAGGGTTTTCAAACTTTTAAATTTCCAATCCTAATAGGATTTGGCAGTAACTGGCAGGGTTTTCAAACTTTTAAATTTCCAATCCTAATAGGATTTGGCAGTAACTGGCAGGGTTTTCAAACTTTTAAATTTCCAATCCTAATAGGATTTGGCAGTAACTGGCAGGGTTTTCAAACTTTTAAATTTCCAATCCTAATAGGATTTGGCAGTAACTGGCAGGGTTTTCAAACTTTTAAATTTCCAATCCTAATAGGATTTGGCAGTAACTGGCAGGGTTTTCAAACTTGTAAATTTTCAATCCTAACAGGCTTTGGCATTAACTGGCAGGGTTTGAGAATGAAAGTTTTCTTTTGCATATGCACGCACCATTAGTGACCACAGTTCGCCAGTTTCTGTTTTTAATGCGATACGTTAGTAATATCTTTTAGTGTAACTCCTGTTACCTTTTCAATTTATTCAGTAAAAGGAGCTAATAACTCCTGTTACCTTTGTAATGTATTCAGTAAAGGGAGCTAATAACAATTCTTCCTTTCATAAATATTATTGCTCTAAAAATAACATGTATCAGTCAGACGAGTAAGATGATCAAATTTATTGAGTGCCTGAAAGAGTATTTGTGCACGCGTGTGTTTGAGCTCTTGTGTTTATATGTGTTGTGCATGTGTGGTCCGGGAACATTTGTGTGAGCGTGTTTGGGGATACGTGGGTTTGGGGATATACGTTTGTGTGTGTAGGTATGTGTGTGTGTGTGTGTGTGTAGGTATGTGTGTATGGGGTATCTGTGTGTGCTTGTGTGTATGTGTTTGTGCATGTTGGATGTATTTATGTGTGTGTATGTGTATTTGTATGTGTTTCTGTGTGTTGAGGGTGAGTGCAAATGTATCGTGTGAATGTGTGCATGCGTGCGAATATGCAAGCGTGTGTGTGTGTGTGTGTGTGTGTATGTGTGTGTGTGTGTGTGTGTGTGTGTATGTATGTGTGTGTGCAGATATATGTTTAATTTAGCAGTAATACTAAACATGCTCGCACTTATACTATAAACAAAATGAAATGCAAACCAAGGGAAATAATCAAGGCAATGTTGTTGCTACACTACAAATTAATTCCTAGATAAGCAAAGTTCATTGGCTTATTAACTGTCTGACGAATTACGAAACATTACTTGAATAGTAAGAGAAGATTTAAGCTGTATCATGAAAAAGCTAAAACTGTGGTTTAAATTCATTAAATTTGTAAGTGACCATTGTGATAATTATTAATAACAAGTTTAACACCGATGAAACAGTAAATATTCATAGTGTAAAACTTTAATTAGCATGTTACAAGTGACAAGTAAATATTCATGATATAAAACTTTAATCAGCATATGTTACAAATGACAGATAAATGTTACAAATAAAATCAATAAACGTGTCATTATGTATATTTGTACAATAGTACCCTTGCTCAAATGAAATTAGTATTAAATTAGTATTAAATCAGTATGAAATTAGTATTAAATTAGTATTAAATTAGTATGAAATTAGTATGAAATTAGTATTAAATTAGTATTAAATTAGTATTAAAATATCTTTAACCATCGAAATGCTAAATGATGCATAGTAAAGAAAGTTATTAATGATAAGTTATAGTACTATACAAGCTGCTAATAAATCTTGGTACAAGGACAAACGAAGTTATAAAGTGTGAACTATGTAAAGGCGAATTATTCACTGCATTATGTATTTATATGAAGAAAGGCCTTAAACAACTCCTGTTTCATGCTAATGTGCAGGACACGAGAGAAAATGCAGGTAAGACTATGGAAGATAAAAAAACTGGTCAGAACTAATACGAAGTGTGGAGTAGATAGCCAGGATGGCTTATTTGGTTGATATCTTTGCCATCTGTATACATACTAGTAATATTATTTTGTTTCTTTTTTAAATGAATGTAATATCTTGTTTAATATTTTCAATAAAATGTCTATAATTTTTCAATTCAATTATTTAATACCCCTAGGTTGACCCTGGCATGCTAGAGAAAAGAAATACCAGTTGTCCACCTTAGATAGTTTTGACAATCTAGAAACCTGGCAATTCATGCAGACTCTGTATGTCTGTAAACTAATACTAAACAACTCATTGTAACTCTATATGTCTGTAAACTAAACAACTCATTGTAACTCTATATGTCTGTAAACTAAACAACTCATTGTAACTCTATGTCTGTGAACTAAACAACTCATTGTAACTCTATATGTCTGTAAACTAAACAACTCATTGTAACTCTATATGTCTGTAAACTAAACAACTCATTGTAACTCTATGTCTGTGAACTAAACAACTCATTGTAACTCTATGCCTGTAAACTAAACAACTCATCGAAACTGTAAATTAAACAACTCATTGAAACTCTATGCCTGTAAACTAAACAACTAATCGAAACTCTACATGTCCGTAAACTAAACAACTCATTGAAACTCTATGTCTGTAAACTAATGAACTCATTGTAACTTTATGTCTGTAAACTAAACAACTCATCGAAACTATTCATAACTGTAAACTAAACAACTCATCGAAACTCTACATAACTGTAAACTAAACAACTCATCGAAACTCTATGTCTGTAAACTACACAACTCATTAAAACTCTATGTCTGTAAACTAAAGAACCCATCGAAAGTCTCTATATGTCTGTAAACTAACCAACGCAGATATTTTCCCGATAGGACGAATCAGCACTGAGCTCTTTAATTAAACCTGAAAATAAAATTCATAAATAAAATTTGACATGTTTGTCAGTGTATATAATACAAATAGGTCTGTAAATCTGAACAGCATAGAGTTCTTTTGACACTTTTGTAAAAGTATACAACACAGTTCTTTAAACAGGTAGTTCAGACTACACATCACACGACTCGTAAAAATGTGTGCAAAACGTAAGACAAAATCGAAACCAGTCCTATAAAAATAAGCACCACCACGTTCTTCCAAAATGCCTGTAAAATTAAACAACACAACTTTCTTCAAACCGACCTGTAAAATTACAACACAACTTTCTTCAATCAGACCTGTAAAATTAAACTACACAACTTTCTTCAAACCGACCTGTAAAATATCATACATCACAAAGTTTTTCAACAGGCCTATGAAACTATAAAATGCCAAGCTCTTCAAACAGGCGTATACAAATAAACAACACACATTTTTCAAACAAGCCCTTAAAACTCTACGGACAACTTTTGCGAAGAGAATTGTAAAACGATACAACACCAAAAAGGCCTTTAAAATGATACAGCTCAACGTCCTTCCAACAGGTCTCTAAAACTTCACACACTAATATCTTCCATCAGACCTGTTAATGTGAGTAACACTCAGTTCTTTTGACAGGTCTCTAAAACTTGACAGACAATCTTCCATCAGACCTGTTAATATGAGAAACACTCAGTTCTTTTGACAGGTCTCTAAAACTTGACAAAAGTTATTCCGACACACAAATGTTTTCCATCAGACCTATTAATGTGAGTAGTATGGAGTTCTTTTGACAGGTCTCTAAAACTTGACACACAAATGTTTTCCATCAGACCTGTTAATGTGAGTAGTATGGAGTTCTTTTGACAGGTTTGGAAAGCTATGCAACAGTTATTCTGACCCGTGATAGAAGACGTATTTGGTGACCTTTTCTGACCTCTCCAATTTAAAAAAAGAACAGGTAAAAGAATTAATATTCGAATCACGTATTAAACTCATTCAGTATTATTCATGTACCACACGCGGACAAATATACTGCATTATTTTATGTGTGTTGCCTCCCTTTGATTTATGACATATTTATGATTTATACTAACAAAAATCGTACAAAAACAGTTGAATGGAATACACAAGTAATTGTAACAAAACCCATGAAGCGTAAATTAACCACCACGACTAAAATTTTCAGTGTCGTAGTTTGTTTGGATAATTTTGAAATTAATAAAATTATTTACTGTATAGTTTTGAAATTAAAATTATTATTTTTAATGTGTAGGTTTGAAAATAATTATTTACCCTATAGTTTTGAAATTAATAAATAAATTAATTAATTATTATTTACTGTATATTTTAAAATTAATATAATTATTTATTGTATAGTTGTGAAATGAATTAATTAAATATTTACTGTTTATTTCTTTCAGTTAGAGGTAGTATCTTCGGAATATTGCTTTTGATTTTGGAAATAATGATTTTAAGTGTCTAATTAATTTAGCTTTAGTCATATTTGCAATCCTATAGGGTCTAGGGATTGCAGTTGACATATAAACAAAAGTTTGTCATTATGTTTTGTAGCAATTCACACTTGTTACAGTACACCAACTGAAAGTTACAAATAATAATCATAACAGTACATTTATTAATGTTTCTAACGTCTCTGCCTTAGTTTATGTTAATATTATTGTTTGTTTTATAAGATGAGCATTCGTTTTGCATTTTAGACATGTTAAATTTACGTTGTTTCATGATTTTGTGTATATAACAATTCGTTATATTCATGCAATTGCGGGATTTTGTATGACTCATAACGATTCGTGACACGCTGTACACTAGACATGTTATATTCATGCAATTACGAGATTTTGTATGACTCGTAACGATTCGTGAAACGCTGTACACTAGACATGTTATATTCATGCAATTACAGGATTTTGTATGACTCGTAACGATTCGTGACAAGTTTCGTAATCTCCTCTGTCAGTACTTTCCACTCAGCGCCATGTTCACTTTCACTGACACGGTCCGGGTGATAATGGACGCACGCTCTTTGGTAAAGTTTCTTCAGGGCCGGCTTGTCAGTTTCATCGGCTACATCCCCCAGCTTGTATTCGGGGTTTTTGGGTGGATAGGTTTTGTACAGGAACTGTAGGAACTCAAAGTGTTTGTGCTTATCAAACTCTTTCCTAATTTTGTCCACATCCTCTTTTATGAGTTTCAGCGTTTCCTGTTTCTTCTTCTGCTCTTCAGTCTCGAACTGGTGCAGGACTTCCTGTTGGTATCTTTCCAATGTACTGCGGGCGAACTCGTACCAGTCTGAAAACGAAAATATTCAAAAGATGTGGGTCAAAGAGTGCATTCAAAAGATGTGGGCCAAAGAGTGCATTCAAAAGATGTGAGTCAAAGAGTGCATTCAAAAGATGTGGGTCAAAGAGTGCATTCAAAAGATGTGAGTCAAAGAGTGCATTCAAAAGATGTGGGTCAAAGAGTGCATTCAAAAGATGTGGGTCAAAGAGTGCATTCAAAAGATGTGGGTCAAAGAGTGCATTCAAAAGATGTGGGTCAAAGAGTGCATTCAAAAGATGTGGGTCAAAGAGTGCATTCAAAAGATGTGGGTCAAAGAGTGCATTCAAAAGATGTGGGTCAAAGAGTGCATTCAAAAGATGTGGGTCAAAGAGTGCATTCAAAAGATGTGGATCAAAGAGTGCATTCAAAAGATGTAGGTCAATGAGTGCATTCAAAAGATGTGGGTCAAAGAGTGCATTCAAAAGATGTAGGTCAATGAGTGCATTCAAAAGATGTGGGTCAATGAGTGCATTCAAAAGATGTAGGTCAATGAGTGCATTCAAAAGATGTGATCAATGAGTGCATTCAAAAGATATAGGTCAATTAGTGCATTCAATGGGGTAATAAATATAAGCAATGATGTGTGTGCAAATTAATGTGCGTATAGACGTGCGTTGTGTGTATAGAGATAATCGCTGATATGTTTATGATATTTGCATGAAATACTGTGAACACGTTACGGTGTCTGTTCATATATGCGTTAATTAATATGCAAATGCAGGTGTGCATTAATGTGTACATGCAAGTTTATATTAATGTATGCAGGGTAAGTTTGTATTAATGTGTACATTATGTGTTTATTAATGTGTATGTGTAAGATTTATTAATGTGTACATATATGTGTGTGTACATGTAGGTGTGCATTGTGTACATGTAAGTGTATATTAATGTGTTTAATGTGTGTATTCATGTGTACATGTAAGTGTGTATTCGTGTGTACATTTACGTGTGTATTAATTTGTACATGTGTGTATTAATGTGTATGTATAAGTGTGTATTAATGTGTACATGCAGTTGTGTATTAATGTGTATATGTAAGTGTTTATTAATGAGTACATGTAAGTATGCATTAATGTGTACATGTAAAACATGTAATGTGTATTAATGCAAAATGTGTGTATTAATGTGAACATGAAAGCGTGTTTTAATGTGTACATGAATGTGTGTTTTAATGTGAACATGAAAGTGTGTATTAATGTGAAATATGTGTATTAATATGTACATACAAGTGTGTATTAATGCGTGCATACAAGAGTGTGTACAAACATGTGTATATTAAAGTGTATATGGAAGTGCGTTTTAATGTGTACAAATCAGTGTGTATTAATGTGTATATACGCTTGTGTGTTAGTGTGTACAAACAATTGTATGTTGATGTGCATTTGCAAGTGTTCTAATGCGTACCAACAACTGTGCGTTAATGTGTACATATAAGTATGCGTTAATGTATTCATACTGTGCATGTATATGTATAGAGAGAGAGGCATATTAACGTACAGGGTGCATTAATGTGTGATGTGTGTGTCTGTTAATTTGTGAATGAAGATGTGTGCTAATCTGTATCATGCATATGAAAGTATGTAGAAACGTATTTTACGTGTACATATAGGAAAGTATGTAAAACGTATTTTTACGTGTACATATAGGAAAGTATGTAAAACTTATTTTTACGTGTACATATATAGTGTAATATAGTGAAGTGCTTTCAAGTGTCAATAGATATGTGCTCCTTCGCCTGTAGAAGTTTGCACAAACATACGCTTTAAATTATGTACAAAGTGTGTACTAGTGTGTGCAAAGAGATGTGTTAGTGTGTATATAGTTGTATGTAGATTTGTGTACATAGTGAGTGCTGCGTTTGAAAGTGTGTATAGGGATATCCGCATTAAAATGGGCATAGAGATAAACGTTAGAGCGTGTATTAACAACAAACTGCATAACAAGTTTATTATAGAGAGGTGGCAAAGTACACATATGGAAGTGCAGAACAAAGTATATAGGAATGTGCGTTCAACAATGTAAGTGAAGTACATCAAAATACATGTAGGAAGAATTGCAAATGGTGCAAACTTCTACGGGCGATGCAGTACATATCTATTGACACTTGAAAGCACTTGACACAAGAGTGGAAGTTTCTGTAGCATTACGAAAGAGAAAGAGAGAGAGTTATGGCGAGTTGCAAGAGAGACTTACCTTACCCTGGAAGCCTACTTTCCAACCCCCAAGGAAGATTTTGTCTTAAATGTCGTCCCTCCAGTCTTCTTAACCAAAGAAATAGTCTAGCACTCTTTAGAGGACTATGTTTAAACTAACTAGATGTTTACGTTTACTCGAGTTAGTCAAATGTTTACCCTATTTCAGTGACTGTATTTATTTGGTAGTTCGAGTTAGTCAAATGTTTACCCTATTTCAGTGACTGTATTTATTTGGTAGTTCGAGTTAGTCAAATGTTTACCCTATTTCAGTGACTGTATTTATTTGGTAGTTCGAGTTAGTCAAATGTTTACCCTATTCCAGTGACTGTATTTATTTGGTAGTTCGAGTTAGTCAAATGTTTACCCTATTTCAGTGACTGTATTTATTTGGTAGTTCGAGTTAGTCAAATGTTTACCCTATTCCAGTGACTATTTATTTTGCATTGGGTGTGTTCCATTATACCTTCAGTGCTGAAGTTTCTTGGCACCATACTTGTGGCGAGTTCCAGAGTCCTTGTCAGGCTGGTCTTAGCTCGATCTTTCATTTTTAGCACCTGAAATGAAATCAAAAGTGAGTGCATACGTACCGAACAAAGGTGATACGCAAGCCTGGCATAACTGATGCTTGACAACACAACAAATGTATGAGAACATAGAATTCTTCATGCATGCAGTTGTTAGTGCTCCATATTATTTTAAACTAATTTAGATTCAATATTTCCTATTAAGCGCAATATCTAAACCCCGGTGATGGAATTCAAGGTCGTATATTACAAAAGTGACGTCATTTATTTCCCATGATGCCAAAGAAACGTATCAAAGAATATAACAGGTGGAAAGCATTTATGACAAGTGATATGATAGTGATATGAGTGATATTGGCGTTTAGGTGAACAAACACTTAGTGTTCGTTCAATATTTATTGTAGTTTCTAAGAAAAATCGTATTTTCCAATGACCTCCCAACAAATGAAGATTTAATTTAGATTAGCATAGATCTGGGTTATCTGCAATTAGGATATTTATAAAATTTAATAATAGAAATCGCTTCTCTCTATATATATTTATATATAGCAATACAGTCCTTTCTTAAGCTCAAAATAACTTTTCTCTCTCTCTCTCTCTCTCTCTCTCTCTCTCTCTCTCTCTCTCTCTCTCTCTATATATATATATATATATATATATATATATATATATATATATATATAAGCTCACGTCAGATCACATTAACAATTGCAAAGCCTAAGTGTCCAGTCAATTGCTCTATTAATAAATACTAAGTTTGGCATAAGCCTCTGAAAGAAAGAAATATTAACATATTCAAAATAAAACATAGCATATAACATCCTACTAAAACCTAAACATTCATACAATACAAAGACGTTTTACTTTATGCAGCCATGGGTTTTTGCTCTCTTATACAACCCGTGGTCGGGAGGGACTACGATTCCAGTTGCCACCCAAAGACAAATTTCAGAAACGAGTAAGATAAAATTTCGCTATGGGACTTTTATTACCCTTGGGATCACACCTACGTCTATTAGACACACTTTCGATCTGAACAATTGCTTAGCGCTAATACGGATTATGCCTTTCTAACGACTTCTGAACGCACACTCTGACCTAACTGACAACGCTTCCCATTGTATACCAAAACCCACACACGTGCCGCAAAAATAATCTCTAGCTAGCTTATTGGCCACTGACCACGCAACTTAAACAACAAACACTCCATCACCTATCTGCCGCAAACATCAAACGCCGGTCAATAAATCTACCAACATGCACGACTCATTGTTCAGGAACTCATGTCTAAGTCAACAAGGTGAAAAACGTACACATCATTCAAATTACAATAATGTTCAATTTAAATGGAACAATGAAAATTTATATAAAATATATGGGAAAATACCCCATCATACAACAAATTCGTCAAGTACTAAAGAAGTGAGTGCATTGACTGGCTTTGACCTTAAATCAAGCAGTTTTACAAAAGAGGGTACTCTAAGTGGCATTGTTCTTAATTCAGAAAGTATTATAGAAGTTTTTGCATTGATTGACATTGACAGTAAGAAGTATTACAGAAGGTCACTGACTGACCTTGATCTTAACACAGGAGGAATTACAGAAGAGAGTGCACTGACTGACCTTATCATACACGCGACCCATAGCACTGTAAGCCATGGCCTCAAGTTCCAGGTCATTTTCTCGAGTCAAAATCGCAGCCCTGCGGTACCAGTCCACCACCTCCCACACCATGTCCAGATTTAAGTCGGCTTCATCTTGCGTCACTTTGGCCAGTAGGTCATCACCTGCAGACAAAATGTCAGGGAGACGAGATTTTAAAAATGTATAGGTACCATTTCAGTGCCGCATCATTTGAGCATTTTCGATGCCAATCAGAGAGTGCATGTTTACTATTATTTTTACTTTCCAATTTGCACTAAACCAGAGTTAACGATCAGCAGTAAATAGTCGGAAACATGTTTGAATTTCATTACAAGGGAAATAACTCTTATTCTAACAAGTGGTAAATTTGAAATCTCTGTTGATCGGTTTAAAAAAAAACCTTTAAATAAAGTAATTTTAAAATTTCGTTAACTGTATACAATGCCTAAATATTTGAAACTTATTTTTGTAAAGAGATAGGCTATAAAACTTGCAGTAATTTCGGCCTTTTTTCCCGGGTGGTATACAACACAGGACCAGTGTATTTCATCGAGTTCAAGAGCCAACTGTAAAAGTAGAGCCAACTGTAAAAAGTAGAGCTGTTACTGGAGTTAAGGCAAGCTTAAGATGTGTTGAATTTAGGATTTCTTCCAATAATCAAATTTGATAGGTGTGTACGTTACGTTTACATAATTAACGAATGTAAATCAATTTCCATGAACACCCTTCGAAACAAAACAACACGTGACATTTACTCTCCATTGATATGTATTTTTATTTGTTGTTAAAATAATTTACTCACTCTTTTCTTCCTGTTTCTCTTTCTTCCTCTCGTTTTGACAAACTGAATACTGGAAGAAACAGATAGAGATGTATAATTATAGTTTATATCGGTGTGTACCTCTCGTTCGCGCCTGCATTGATTCCGCTACGCATGTTTGTATGAAAATGTCTTCTTCCATGGAATCACATTCTTTTACCACCTCACTCTCCTCCCTGCCCAATCTGCGGGCCTCCTTCAAAGGGAAGGAACATTCCGCTAACAAGTGCAGACTTTTCTGGTAGTTCCGCTCTCCTACGGCTTTCACTGACCTGTGAAAATAGCTCCGAGCGATGGTAAGGTATTCCTGGGCCTTGAAGAAAGACATTGGCAAGACCGTCATTAACAGAAATGTCTACTCCTGGCAAGACCGTCATTAACAGAAATGTCTACTCCTGGCAAGACAGTCATTAAAAGAAATGTCTACTCCTGACAAGACCGTCATTAACAGAAATGTCTACTCCTGGCAAGACAGTCATTAAAAGAAATGTCTACTCCTGACAAGACCGTCATTAACAGAAATGTCTACTCCTGGCAAGACCGTTATTAACAGAAATGTCTACACCTGGCAAGACAGTCATTAAAAAAAATGTCTACTCCTGACAAGACCGTCATTAACAGAAATGTCTACTCCTGGCAAGACCGTTATTAACAGAAATGTCTACACCTGGCAAGACAGCCATTAAAAGAAATGTCTACTCCTGACAAGACCGTCATTAACAGAAATGTCTACTCCTGGCAAGACCGTTATTAACAGAAATGTCTACACCTGGCAAGACAGTCATTAAAAGAAATGTCTACTCCTGGTAAGACCGTTATTAACAGAAATGTCTACTCCTGGTAAGACAGTCATTAAAAGAAATGTCTACTCCTAGACCGTTATTACCAGAAACGTCTGCTCCTGACAAGACAGTCATTAAAAGAAATGTCTACCCCTGATAAGACCGTTATTAACAGAAATGTATGCTCCTGACAAGACCGTTATTAACAGAAATGTCTACTTCTGACAAGACCGTTATTAGCAGAAATGTCTACTCCTGACAAGATCGTCATTACCAGAAATGTCTACTACTGAAAATGAATCTTTTTATCTCTATATCTTTCATTCTCTGCTTCTCTCTGTACATCAAGCACGCTGGATAGACGGATATAGGGATATAGATATAAAGACAGACAATTATAAGAAAATACAGATAGCTATATAGATAATAATTCATATAAATAGATAGGCAGACAGAAGAGCATACAGACAGGGAAAGAGATAGAGAGACAGACAGAAAATAAAGAAATATTAGGTAGGTAGGTAGGTAGGTGGGTGGGTAGGTAGGTAGGTAGGTAGGTAGGTAGGTCTACACGAATGTTTCCGATCCGAGCACTGGAAGAGTTGTATCCTAGCTTCTGGTGGCCATCTTTCCTTCTATGTTGAAGATTGTTGAAGGTACAAATTTAGTACTTTTAATAAAAGCAGGTTAAGAGTTTTCTGTAATTTACTTAAGAAAATTGTCTATTGGTCAATTTCTAATTGACATAGTAATCCGGGTGACCTACAAAATCGCACTTCCTCTCGGCTTGATGGAATCTAGCGAAATGTGACCCCTGTCCACTAGAAGAATTATCACTGTCCACTAGAAGAATTACCACTATCCACTAGAAGAATGATCACTATCCACTAGAAGAATGACCACTATCCGCTAGAAGAATGATCAGTGTCCACTAGAAGAATGACCACTATCCACTAGAAGAATGATCAGTGTCACTAAAAATGTGATCACTGTCCACTAGATGTGTGACCACTGTCCAACTGAAAGCACTTAAAGAAGAGAGAGGTGAGCTTTTTTTCTAGGCCGATTTCAAGAGGATATATTGTAGAAGATACCGTATTGAAAAGAGCAATTTATCGACTGTAATTTTATCAAGCTATTTAAGTACATGACATTTGTACAAGATTTCAGAGCCAGTGCTTTGTATAAGATAGAGCAATTTAGCGACTGTTGTTTTATATCCATGAGATTTGTTCAAAAGATTTTTCCGCGACTGTGGCTTGTAGAAGATATCTTAATAATTATATGTAGCCAGAGTTTTGACATTATTAACATTTGGATAAAATTGTTTTTGTGTTTGACGTCAAAGTAATCCATCCTTTACAGCCACTTTTCCTTTAATTAAGTATGATACAAACACCATTAATACATCTACTTGTACCTTGACATACACATGGAACTCCTGTTAATATGTCTGACCTTAACAGCAACAACAACAACAGCAACACACACAAACACACACAAAATACACACGCATATAATACGTCTGACCGCATGTCTTTACACACATACACACACAATACACGAAACAAATAAACAGACCAAAACTGTCTCTCTAAGACAGAGAAAATGGAGGGATACCTGCAAACGGTCATCAGGTACAAATCCCACAACCCGCTCCAATTCCTTGATGTGCTGTGATTCTTCTAGTTCTTCAATTCTATTTCGCACTTCCACCCAACAGTCAAGGGCAGTAACTACCAATGAGTCTCGCCACTCCCCAGTGCGAACCACACCATATTCTTTCGCATTCTGTGTCAGAAAGGTAAAGAAAAATCAATAAACTGTATGAGATGATTAAGAAAATCATAATAGCAATAGGTTGTATCAGACACATAACAAAGCACAAGCATGTAAAGATAATTGCCTTTTTGCTGGGAGATGGGCTAGATGTTTATTCTCCACCACACCGGGTTGCCTGTAAATCTTAGGCTAATCCCCAAAACATGCCTTCTGGCTGTCCACACGTGTTAGAAAGATGAATGACAGATAATGTAGAATAGAAAGTGATAGTTCTAGAAGACAGCTCGAGCCCCCCCCCCCCCCGATACATACAGCCAGGACTGGTGACAGACTACAACATGTAACATGTGAGTCACACTAACGCAGTGATCTGAGAATCAACAATAAATGTATTTAACAAGAAATAAATAACATAAGACAACATGGTTTCAAATGGCAAATAGTTCAACAGTTCCAATTAGAGTATACACATTCATAATCACGACTATACGACTATATGGTCTTGTAAGAGAATGTTCATTTTGAGCCAATTGTCATGTAGAAGCTATTTGGTTCATTCATAAGAGCAAACTATAAATGAGTTTACAAGAGAACACTGAATGTTTCTGAGTGAACTCTAAAAGTATTTTGATTAAAGTTCAATTGAATTGATTGAATCTTGACCAAAGCTGTCCAGTTGTTGAGTTTATAATTACATAGCTTTAGGATCACCTGACATGTCATCTAGGGTCCAATTAAATGTTACCAGATGCTCACATAGTCCATTGAACCAGTCCGTGGCATGTGGTCGTTCTGCTCTGGTGTTATTGCTTTATGGTGCAACACTTGTCAAAGTCAACATCTAAGCTAAAGTGGTTCCATTCTGGCATTGCTTTCAGCTCAGTGTTCATCAAATCAAAGTCTCAGATAAATTACCAATCTGCCAGTAAAATACACATGGTCTAAGAATTTGTCCTCCTGTGTTCTCTGACAAAACACTCTTACATGGTCATCATATATTTAAATATCATAAGCGAAATACAACAATATAAAATATATTTAATGACAAGAGATAAATATTAATATAATATTGGTTAGGCAAGCAAACCCACACATAACTATGGCAGTAATATATACAAAGGATGATTTCCTGCTGTTTTGAAAACTGACAGTAATGTGTTTCTAACGTATTAAGGTCGGGAGCCAAAATATGTTGCCTCAATGGTCTTGCCATCTCTCCCAAAAAAACGACACTGGTAAAAAGTCTTTTTGCCGAGAAAGGTCGGTCAGGTTGAACTTATAATTTAAATCATGTGTAAGTAGTTGCAATTACAATTTTGCATACAGCATTTTTATACATATATTTGATACAACAATTTATGAAATTACAGTATTTAATTCAACCGTTTTACGCAGATATTTAATACAATAATTTGCTACACATTTTATACTGATTTCATGCAAACATTTTATTTATTCATTTTACGCACACATTTTACTTATTTACTTCATAAAAACGGGTTTTACACAAACATTTGACATAATCATTTGACACAAATATTTGACAGTTGTTTGACATGAATGGTAGACGGTCAAATAAGTATCACTAAGCCCCGGAAAATTTCGATGCGAATAATTCTATCAATATTTTAAATTAAGAATGACAGAAAGGAGCATAACACTCACTTTAAAAGATTGTAAGGCTTCCATATAGTAGTGACTGACAACTGTGTTCCCAGAAGCAGTTTTAATTTTGAGCTTAGCCATTTTCCAGCTTGTCATTGCCATGTTCTTGCAAGCAGACGATCTGACGTCATGCAATGAAGAGTAGAGTTATTAATAAATACAAAAAGAAGTGATATAGCGCAAATAATACATATTTATAAAAAATAAAATTTAAATTACAGAATTTTATTTCTTTTCCAGTTAAAAATAATTGTAAGTGTCATGAATAGATATTTTTTCTTATAAATTATAATTTTAAAATGTAAATTAACGAATTGTAATTATTATTTGATTGATATAACTTTAAAATGCAAAGTTAAATAATACAAACTTATTCGTAATATGTTGTTTGTGAACGGAAACGCACACTTCCGGGTAGTGGGTAAATGCTTAACGTGGACAGTAGGTATGGGGAAGTGTGTTGATCAGGATTAGGTGTCGGGTGCATTGGTGTGCTGTCCAAAAAGGTGTAATGATGTATGAACAGGAAGTAATCACAGGGATAAAGTTTTTAGACAGTGAGCACTGAGCCTGCTTGAGTTCAGCTGTCCGTCAAAGTGTTTCGACAGTGAGTACGCTGCTTGAGTTCAGTTGTCCGTCAAAGATGCAGGAAGTATGGAAGAGAAATTGCAAAATGTAATTGGTTAATTAGTTAGGTGAACAAGGGAAATGGCAATGGTCATAGGGTAAAAATGTTTCTGATGAAATGAGTAACTCCACTCTATGCATGGTTGAATGAGAAAAAATCTTGATCGAGGAGTTCCGTTAAGACCAGGAGAAGCCAGCAGAATTGGAGTTTAAAGTTTGAACCTTTTTTTTGAAGGGATTCAAAATAGTGCAGACTGCAAGTGTGTGGCTCAGAGACTTATCGGTATGAAACTGCAAATATGTTACTCAGAGACTTATCGGTATGAGACTGCAAGTGTGTGGCTCAGAGACTTATCGGTATGAGACTGCAAGTGTGGTGGTGAATGGGCCAAACTACACGGATGAACTAAGCACCTTTCGGTGGACTACTTGTCTTCCTTCTTGTGTCAAATTGAGAACAATCGGAACAGTGTAGCATTAGACAGTTTATTGTTTGGTCACTGACCTGTAACAATCGGAACAGTGTAGCATTAGACAGTTTATTGTTTGGTCACTGACCTGTAACAAGAGATTTGTCTCATTTAGGGACGATTTTTTAAAGTTTTATTTCTTCATTTTATAAATCTTTGTTAGTGTAATATTGTCAGCTATAATTGTAGTGTCTCTTTTCACGCTAGTACTAGTGCATCGTTAATTATAACGGTAGTATAACGTCATCTTGCAAAATAAACGTCACTATTGCGTAACTGCTCGTTTTGGGGTCTATTTGTCTGATTTACTCTTGGTGGTGGTGGGCGCAACGAGTCAAACAGAATCACTGTTAATTCAGGCCGTCGCCCCGAAATAATCAAAATCGAATATCTGCATGTTCACCTAGTGCGTGAAATAGTTCCCTGTTTACCTTTCCATGTCATTTAGTGCAGTCTTCAGAGCTTTGGCATAATAATTGTTTGCCTGTTGAAGGCGTCCTTCTTGCAGGATTGGTGCCAAACTGTCATTCGCTTGTCTATAAACAGAGTTACCCTGCTCCCTCCAACGAGTCGACTCGGACTGATCCTTGAGAAAAATAAAAACAGGAAGATTTATAACTTTTATAACTAACGTTTTTCTTTCTTAAAGTGATAAGCTACTAATTGTATATCCTGACTTGTGACTAAGCGGAATTTGATTTATTATTGTATAAGATAATGGGAATTTTTTATAGACGTTTTATAAATAACTAATGTTTTACCATTTTTATTAGCTAACAGGAATGTATTGTAGACGTTTTATAACTAACTAGTGTTTTAACACTTTATAAGCTAACAGGAGTGGGGTATTATAGACGTTTTTATAACTAGTGTTTTAACACTTTATAAGCTAACAGGAGTGGGGTATTATAGACGTTTTTATAACTAACTAGTGTTTTAACACTTTATAAGCTAACAGGAGTGGGGTATTATAGACGTTTTTATAACTAGTGTTTTAACACTTTATAAGCTAACAGGAGTGGGGTATTATAGACGTTTTTATAACTAACTAGTGTTTTAACACTTTATAAGCTAATTGATGCAGGACCTGACGTACGTGGCTAGAGTTAGATATGAACACTCGGTAAGCTAATACGACTGTATCATAAGCGGTTTCTAAGAAACAGCAAGCCTGTATCACAAATAAATACTATATACTTACTAGGAATATGTTTAGTGAAGCAAGCACTTTGTAGCAACGTAAGACTGTGCTATAAATACTATATACTTACTATAAATATCTTTACTGAAGTAAGCAGTGTCTACCAAAGTAAGTTTATGTCTTAAATAAATACTATATACTTACTACGAATATGTTTAATGAAGTAAGCAATGTGTGGAAATGTGAGTCATTATGATAAATAAATAATACATACCTAATATGAATATGTTTTAATAAACACATTGAAGTAAAGAAAGCCTATGTCATGAATAAACCACTACGATTATGACGTAAACACTTTAAAACAAAGTAAGTCAACTCTAATTAAATACTGTATCCTAAAAGAATATGCTTTAATAAAATAGGCACCATGTAACAAAGTGAATGTAAATTTATGCCATTAACACTGCATTTTAGTAAATTAAGTACTATGTGAGAAAAAAGCCTGTATCATAAATAAACACTGTAGGCTATAACTAATGCCAATAAGCTATAATAAAGTTAGCGCTTTATAACAAAGTAAGTCTATGTCATAAATAAAGGTAATTAAATATAATAAAGCAAACACTCTTTAATAAAGATATACACTTCCTGCTTGCAATAACAACAATATCGAACTGTCTTGATATTGAACTGTCTTGATATCGAACTGTGTTGATATCGAACTCATTTCTGGTGACCAGTGGTAATGATACTGAGCTACTCTAACCTTCAAAGTTCATCACAAGTTCGTTAAAATTCAAAACAGAGAATAATAGCTACAACAGCGCACGTTCAAGTACATCCTGGAACAATTACAACAATATCGAATACGTGTGTCACTACCACGACCACTACAGACTTACCTTATTTGCGGCCATAGCGAACACAAGTCGTGCACACAGACATGAAGGCCATGCAGTAATATGGGAAAGATCCGATACAGGAATAGCTAGTTCTCAGAAAATCTAAAACAAAAGTAGGAGTAAACACTCTGAATAGCTTTAACGGTATCGTCTGTGGTATGTAAAATCTTCGCTCTTTAGAATGCCTACCAAAGTGAGTGCTTCATCAAAGTGTGATTTTTTGTAGTGACTCCGGTTTGTTTCCTGTTATTTCGGATTTGTTTAAAACAAGAAAAAGGTATGAATGACGTGTGAATAATGGTATGAATGACGTGTTATCTAAAGCAAAGGTCTGTATCAAGACATGCTATGTGACGTGTTATCTAAAGCAAAGGTCTGTATCAAGACATGCTATGAATGACGTGTTATCTAAAGCAAAGGTCTGTATCAAGACATGCTTTGTGACAAGGGACTTAGTAGTAGCCATGTTGACAAATTCTGCATACCAAGGAATCTTATCTTGTTGTTATGTCCTACCCTCACCAAACCCTGAGACCTGTCACTAAACACCAGTGACCATACATACAGTTGAAACCAGAGCAAGTAGCAAAAATCAGAATGACAGTATTAGTGGATGCATAGAGCATTAAGGTCAAGAAGACATTTTGAAGTATTAGTGGATAATAGAGCGTCAAGGTCAAGAAGACATTTTGACAATATTAGTGGATGCATAGAGCACCAAGGTCATGAAGACATTTTGACAATATTAGTGGATAATAGAGCATCAAAGTCAAGATGACATTTTGACAATATTGCTGGATAATAGAGCGTGAAGGTCAAGAAGACATTTTGACAATATTAATGGATAATAGAGTGTCAATGTCAAGAAGACATTTTGAAGTATTAGTGGATAATAGAGCGTCAAGGTCAAGAAGACATTTTGACAATATTAGTGGATGCATAGAGTATCAAGGTCAAGAAGACATTTTGACAATATTAGTGGATAATAGAGCGTCAAGGTCAAGAAGACATTTTGACAATATTAGTGGATAATAGAGCGTCAAGGTCAAGAAGACATTTTGACCTTGTACAGTGAGACAGAAAAAAGGGACGAGTACTGCGAGCGAGTGACATTACTGCAAATTAAAAGGGAAGTAACTCCTACCGTAGCATACGATAGTCTGACTGAAAGGCATGAACAATAAAAATCGTATAGAAGAAATAAAGGATTTATTTTGGCCGAGTATCACAGGTGACAAGACTGGGGCCATGTAGCACAAGAAGACAGAGACAAGAATGGGAGGTGAGTTATAGCTCTCAAATGACAAGATGGAAACCCCACAGTTTAACATAGGAGATGAAACTTTGTCAGCGCAACCGAAAAATAAATTACTAGTGGCGGAGAGAGTAAGTGGCAGATTACAGAGTAAGAGTGAGTCAAAAGCACGGACAGGGAAATAGATCTTGTCACAATAGTCACAAAAGAAAAAGTGACTATTGAAGACAAAGAGTGTGTTAAGTTACTTAGCAACCCACTATAGTATAGAGATGCATAAATTTGATAAGCTGACGCAATCCCAAGTGGCACAGATTAGAGTCAAGTTTATGGAGTTTAGCTACGTCTTAAGTGACAGGCTGGGTCAGACAGATCTAATCAAGTTTTCATTAAAACTTAATGATGACACGACTGTAAAAGTGAAAACAAACCCCTATCCCACGCTAAAGTAGACACGATGAAGAGAGAAGTTAAAGAAATGTTGACATTAAAAGCAATGGAACGAGCCATTTCATATTCTTCTCTGATTGTTTCAGTGATTGTTTCAGTGATTGTTTCCGTGCAGAGACGCGAAGGAATGCAAAGATTTGGTGTCGATTACCAGAGGTTGAATCGCATTAAGAAGTACTTCCAAACCTGGAATTAATTTTCGCACAAATATCAACCGTGACATATTTTTCCGAGTTCGACCTTCGAAAGGTTTTTGGCAAATATAGGCGGCAAAAAATCCGATAGTATTTTCTACACCAGATGGTGTGTATCAGTGGTGTATTATGTTGTTCGAGCTTCAGAATGCACCGAGTGTATTTATGCTTATGATGAGAAAGTTGTAGAACCTCTACAAGGAAAAGGGATACATATTTTATGGACGATTTGTTAAGAGCCACTCAGACATGGGAAGAACACACAAAGGCTTTAAAAAGCTATGTTTGCAAGATTTGTTAAGAGAAACACAAACATAGAAAGAACACACAGAAGCTTTAAAAAACAATAATTGCAAGATTTGTCAAGAACCACTCAGACATGGGAGATCACACAGAAGCTTTAAAAAGCGATATTTGACAGTTAAGGGCCACCCAGATATGTGAAGAACACACAGAGCCTTAAAAAGCTATATTTACAAGTTAAGGGCCACTCAGACATGTGAGGAACACACAGAAGCCTTAAAAAGCGATGTTTGCAAGTTAAGAGAGACAAATCTGACCACGAGACCGACTAAATGTTTTATCAGTTTCAAGACGTTGTATTTTCTTGGCCACACACTGAGTCATGTTCACAGTACTCATTTGATACATATTAACAGTTCACAGTCCTCACTAACTGCCTGTTCACAGTAGTCACTTGATACATATTAACAGTTCACAGTCTTCACCTAGCTACATATTAACAGTCCTCATTGGCTGCCAGCTCACAGTATCATTGGCTACCTATTGACATAGTCTTTACTGGATGCCTGTTAACAGTCCTCACTAGCTGTCTGTTCACAGTACTCACTGGCCAATGTATTAACAGTTCAAGTCCTCACTAGCTGCCTGTTCACAGTACTCGCTTGATACATATTAAGAGTTCACAGTCCTCACTAGGTGTCTGTTCACAGTACTCACTGGATACCTATTCAAAGTTCATAGTCATTACTAGCTGCCTCTTCACAGTACTCACTGGATACATATTAACAGTTCACAGTCCTCATTAACTGCCTGTTCACAGTCCTCACTAGCTGCTTGTTCACAGTACTCATTTGTTGCCAGCTCACAGTCCTCATTGGCTACCTATTCACAGTTCATAGTCTTCACTGGATACCTGTTCATAGCAGAATACAATTAAAATATCTTCAAATATGTTACGCCACTGCCGGGTTCCTCCACGAATAACTGATCTCACAATGTTCACTCCTGCTAGAAGCTTGCAATTATTTATTATCAGTCACCTACACATGTTAACATTCCGCAATAACTGATCTCACAATGTTCACTCCTACTAGAAGCTTGCAATTATTTATTATCAGTCACCTATACATGTTAACATTCCGCAAGCTACGTCATATAAGTCAACGTTCATTTGCTTATCAGGATCTGCCTAAATGGATTTGGAATTTGCTGCATTTTGAGCTGGGACACCAAGACCCCAACACATCATGGGCATTTTCATGGTCATTGTCTTCAATACATTTTTGTCATCCCCACGTATAGTACTGTCTGTTCGATGTGTGTGTTATTTAACCGTACATTGATAAACCTGTTTCGTTTTTAATGTTGTCATTTATTATGTGGAGTCACCTTTTGCTTTCTTTTATTGTCTCTTAAACTCTTTATTTGAAGAAATGTGTGTGTGTGTGTGTGTGTGTGTGTGTGTGTGTGTGTGTGTGTGTGTGTGTGTGTGTGTGGTGTGTGTGTGTGTGTGTGTGTGTGTGTTGTGTGTGAAGTACTCAAAGGTTTCATGATAATAAATGTTCTATTAGTATTAGCCGAGGTAAATACAAAGTGAGTAATGCTTATATGAAAAACCAAACTTATCTTTACTTAATTATTAGGAAACTAAGAAAACAGCGATTAGACCAGTCAACACAATCCAAGGGAAACTATTCCGCTGCCGTTCCAGAACTTGTCAAAGATGCATGAGTTGTCTTTCATTCTTGAACGTATGAACGGTTGGGCTAGATTTTATAACGAAATTGATAGGCATATACAACACAGAATGAATCCTTTTATCCCTAGCTAACATATGATGGTATGTTGTTTATCTGTCTGACTATATATTTGTCTATCTCATTTGAAAGACTTCTGCTCTTGGTTCTATCAATATATTGCTTCAAAAGCAGGAGTCAGAAGAACCATCACCGAGTGTAGTTGAGAGGTATAGGTGCTCAGAACACAAAGAGAGATTGACTTCGTACTTTTATTATAATGTATTTTGACCATTATGGACATAACTATATACACAGTTACAAACTTACAAACAACGCTGGCTATCAGATAGCTTCCCCATGTGTTGTCTTCTCGAAAACAAAATTGCTTGAATGTAGAGGAATGAGATACGTATCCTTAAGCTTGAATGTAGAGGGATGAGATACGTACTCAGTAGACTGGTTTCCTAGTTTTTACGTAACTATGCTATCGCTAGTGAGATATTGTGACTTAGCGCTTAGACCTAAAGTTTTATCGTGTAGTAATTTATAATAAGAGATTTTAAAAAATTGAAAAGAAGCCTGTAGTATGATGAAAATTTTTGAAAAAGAGGGAAATAAGCATGAGTGAAGTGGTAAATGGTTTGATGCCATAAAACGAAAAGTTAAAGAATAAAATGGGAAGTAATAAAAGACTTATTTATAGGAAAGGTGTTAAATGTGTTTAGATGGTCTTCAGACTATAATGACAAAAATAAATGTTGGTATGTTTTATGTATATAAAGGCGACAGATATATTATTAAAAAAAATAAAAGCTGTTTAGTAACGGGGGTGGGTGGTGGTGGTGGTGGTGGTGCGTGCGTGCCCGAGCGTCTTGTAAAGGGAAATTAATCTGACATTTCTATTTGCATATAACGTCACGAGTTGTCTTTACCTGAAAGCAGCGCACATATACTTTGAGATAATGTAGGTTCTAATCCTACAAAATCAGCGCTATTTGGAGGCGCTCAAACGTTATTTAATATTACACTAAGTAAAAATAATATCTATTAATCTATTCTTGAAACTTATAATTAATGTAGCCATAGCTAATTTAATCTGCAGTTATTCACACTTTCACTGTTGCTGACCATTCATCTGCAGTGCTACAGTTATTTGACACTTCAGTTGCTGCTAGTTAATTTTTCTATACTGTTACAGTTATTTGACACTTCACTTGTTGCTAGTTAATTTTTCTATACTGTTACAGTTATTTGACACTTCACTTGTTGCTAGTTAATTTTTTCTATACTGCTACGGTTAATTATTTGACACTTCGGTTGTTGCTGGTTAATTTTTCTATACTGCTACAGTTAGTTATTTGACATCGGTTGCTGCTGCTTAATTTTTCTGTAGTGCTGCAGTTATTTGACACTTTGGTTGTTGCTGGTTAATTTTTCTGTACTGCTGCAGTTATTTGACACTTTGTGTTGTTGCTGGTTAATTTTTCTGTACTGCTGCAGTTATTTGACACTTTGTGTTGTTGCTGGTGGTTAATTTTTCTGTACAATAGCCTATACAAGGTTATGTACAAACTATTATCACTATAATCTCTATAACTCCATTTCTGTTCTCTGTAAGAATTACCCTGTGATTTATATCTAGGTATTGAAATTATTCATGTGTGGTTTGTGAAAACATTGATGTCAAGTAATCTTTTCATTATATTAGTTATATGTACATGTGATTGTTGATTTAATAAATTTATTGTTAAATTTATTGACCTTCTTACACATATTGATAACCTTTGTTGGAAAAGATAGTGTGTGGATGGGGGCTTGCTAAATATAGATTAAAAGAAGAATTTATCTTCTTCTTTAGTAAGAAGTTTTCCACCTATGGAAATATTGTGTGATGGTAAATGTTTGTCTTTAATGTTGTGGAAGAGAAAAAACGTTTACAACACCTGCATTTCCTCCAAGTGAGAGAGACAAGTGGTGTCTTCTGGAAAATTATTAAATTATGATTCTCATTCCTTGTAATTAATTATGGATATTTAAATAATCATAACCATTAAATATGGTGGGTGGTGACATCACAGTACTCATTCCAACCCACAGATCACTGGTTTTTCCCGACTTGTTGTTCCTGCCCTGTGCCATGTCTGATATTCATCATGGTCTGGTGAACAGTCTATCAATGCATAAGTGTTATTGCCATATGGTGATGTTTTCCTGACTTTGGCTGGTAGCACTCTGACTGTCCAATATGGTGATGTTTTCCTGACTTTGCTGGTAACACTCTGACTGTCCAATATGGTGATGTTTTACTGACTTTGGCTGGTAGCACTCTGACTGTCCAATATGGTGAGGTTTTACTGACTTTGGCTGGTAGCACTAAGACTGTCCAATATGGTGAGGTTTTCCTGACTTTGGCTGGTAGCACTAAGACTGTCCAATATGGTGAGGTTTTCCTGACTTTGGCTGGTAGCACTAAGACTGTCCAATATGGTGAGGTTTTCCTGACTTTGGCTGGTAGCACTCTGACTGTCCAATATGGTGAGGTTTTACTGACTTTGGCTGGTAGCACTAAGACTGTCCAATATGGTGAGGTTTTTCTGACTGGCTGGTAGCACTCAGACTATCCATCAGTTTCACCAGACACAGTATATACAATCTTTTCATCACACGCAGTCTGACAAATGGCGATGGACAATGTTAGAGGTGGACAGGAAGGGTGGTGGGGGATGTATATTATATATATATATATAAGCTTGTATGATGCCTGAACATGAAGAAAAAGGAGTGGCTTGACCAGACTGACGGTTAAAACTTGCTGCAATTTAGTACCAAGTGTATTGACAAGACAAATAATTAGAACTTGCTGCAAATTAATACTGAGTGCATTGATCAGACTGACGTTTAGAACTTGCTGCATAATAATACCAAGTGTAATGACAAGACCAATGACTAGAACTTGCTGCAAATTAATACTGAGTGGATTGACCAAACTGACGACTAGAACTTGTTACAAATTAGTACTATCTGCTTAGCATCTCAAGGCCAAACAATTTTGTTGCAGGGATCAGTCAAAGGATGCTTCTTGCAGAACTATTTTGAGAACTTGATAGGCTCCAAGATTCCATTAGTCATAACGGTAACAGAAAGAATTTTTTCAGCAAGTTCTGCAATGTCAGAATAATTGCTTTTAAAATATTTCTTAAAGTCCATAAGTGAGTGTATAGAGCTTGAAGAAAAGAGTCGGTAACATGACTTTGGGGTCAAAGGGTAACTGGACATGAAAACGAGAACACCTTCAACTCCGAAGAAAAGGGGTGGAACTGCTGTGAATGGGAAAAAAGACACTAGTTCTCTGCTGCTGATTCCTGCTTCAGGATTAGAGATTGGGTTAGTCATTAGTGGATGGTATGGAGCGATAAAGAAAACAGTTTCCTTATCTGTATTCTCGTCAAATTATGGACTGGAGAAGGTTGGGAGAGCTGACTGGTTTTGAAACTTGAGGGAAGTGGGGGACGGGGAAGTGTTTAGTTATTCCTACCAAACTATAGGTGGGAGGGTGGAGTGTTTAGTTACTCCCACCAAACTATAGGTGGGAGGGTGGAGTGTTTAGTTACTCCCACCAAACTATAGGTGGGAGGGTGGAGTGTTTAGTTACTCCCACCAAACTATAGGTGGGAGGGTGGAGTGTTACTAAGGGATAGCTGCAAGTTGATGACTGGTTTATACTGATTTGCTCTGAGGAAGATTATTCCAAAAAGTTCTTACATGAGTTGTTTTGCTAACCGTTTGTCGATATGCTTGGCTCAGTAGGTAAAGATGTAAATGACATCCTCAAATTTTTAAAATTATTTTTGGAACTACAAAATTCATAAGCTGTATCTTGGACTAAATGTTTGCACATAACATAATAAATTATAATTTGTTAGTCTTGTTCCTTGCGATGAAAGATGGTTTATCAGAAGAGAGACAGGTATATGTAAAATAGTGAGAGGCATGAGATATCAGTGAAATAAGCGATAGAAAGAGACAAGGCCAAGAGGCAAGAGATATCAGTGAAATAAGTGATAGATTTATAAGAGACAAGGTCATGAGGCAAGAGAGACAGATACAATAGGGAGAAGCAAGAAGTAATAAGAAAGACAAGGTTAAAGACAAGGGGACAGAGGGAGGGAGGATGTATGAAAGTGTATGTGGAAGACATGATACAGAAGAAAAGAAAGAGGGCTAATAGATATTAAAAAAAAAAAGACTGACAAGAGAGATACAGGAAAGAAACAGTGAGATACACAAAAGACAGTAAGGGAGATATAAAGAACTGCGCGATTGAAGAGAGGACAAACAGGAATATAAGAAAGAAAAACAATTTTGAAAGAAATGAAAATTACAAGCACCTTAATCAATTACTTTTGAAAGAAAGTAAATTAAAAAAGGAAATTTTTAGCATTAAAATAAACTTTAAAGATGAATAATATTTTTTGTTTAAAGGGAGAAGGAAAGAGTTATGACAGCTTGCATACAATTGAGTCTTGAAAGTTAGAGTTCTCACCCTTGGCTGCGTTTTTAACTGTCAGAAATATTTTATTGCTGTCTGCATTTTCCACAAGAGCGCCAAATACCACGTGGTACTCGCTACCAAAATGGGTCAAAGGAACTTTTCGTCTACCATTCTATTAGCGTCGCTTCGTTAGTCGATTCATTTGCCTGTTTATGCCCCTTTTCACTGATCGCATTGCCAGGCGCAGATAATTCTGTAGAGAGTTTCAGACTTTGGGCAGTAAACAATCTATTTAGGCCAGTCATAAATTTCTGGTAAATTAACTGTTATAAATAATTCTAAAGTGTAATGAATTTTGCATGCAAGTACTTTGAAAAATTTAATCGAATGGCAAAACAACTCATTATTAAAACACATTTCCAGAAAAATATATGATTTAAGTAATATATATTTAGTTTATATAATATTACATATTCACAAAGAGACACATAAACGGACACACACATGACATACGCTTTCATATAACATACACAAGTACGCGTGCGTAGCACACACACACACACACACACACACACACACACACACACACACACACACACACACACACATACACACAAGCACGCGTGCTCACATACACATATGTTTATATGGTAGTAATAGTTCATTTCCAGTTCTTGTTTGAAATATTAGTTAGCTGAATAATAATTTGAAATATGAAAGTTGTCGTGTTTCATAATGTAGAGTTAGGCAAAAAAATGTAATTACAGAGACAGCTGTGTGGGGAAAATGGTTTTGTTAGATATTTGTCACTGCATTTGTTGGATTTTATTAAATTTATTTTATTGAACATTTATGTCTATACTAAAAGTTCTATTAGTTTATAATTTCAGAATCGACAAATGTTCAATTTGTTGATTTTTAAAAAATTGTACGTAGAATTCTCCATACCACATGTAGTTAATGTTGTGGACAGTGTAGTTAATGTTGTGGACAGTGTAGTTAATGTTGTGGACAGTTAATGTTGTGGACAGTTAATGTTGTGGACAGTGTAGTTAATGTTGTGGACAGTGCAGTTAATGTTGTGGACAGTGTAGTTAATGTTGTGGACAGTGCAGTTAATGTTGTAGACAGTGTAGTTAATGTTGTGGACAGTGTAGTTAATGTTGTGGACAGTGCAGTTAATGTTGTGGACAGTGTAGTTAATGTTGTGGACAGTGTAGTTAATGCTGTGGACAGTGCAGTTAACGCTGTGGACAGTGCAGTTAATGCTGTTGTTTGGTCTGTATGCTTACCTTGTGTCTACCACCTACAGTCTCACTCGCCCCAATAAAACGCTTCTTTTCAACTCTGTACGAAATCCGTTGTTTTGATCAAAGGCCTTTAATCATCTCGGTAATTGTTTTGATGAAAAATTGATCTTGATCTTGGGAATTGTTTCGATAATAGTTTTGTTTTTATCTCGGAGAATTGTGATCACAGACTTCTCAACTCGGTTTCATATCGGGAATCGTTTTAATGATAAACTTTTTTGTTTTACAGTATCGAGAACCGTTTTAATAATAAGGTTTTTTTTATGTTTTAACGTATTGGCAATCGTTTTAATAATAAGCGTTTATGTTTTAACTTACCGGGAATCGTTTTAATAATAAGCGTTTATGTTTTAACTTACCGGGAATCGTTTTAATAATAAGCGTTTATGTTTTAACTTACCGGGAATAGTTTTAATAATAAGATTTTATGTTTTAACATATCGGGAATCGTTTCCACCCTCTACAACGTTGTTTCATCCTGTAAGGAATCATGTTGATGTGTTCGTCGGTTGGCAATCATTCTATAAAAAAGTTTGCTCGTCAGCAAATCGACCTGGCAAAAAGTCAATGCATTTTTGTGCCCGTTCATTCTCGTATGGCTACTTCTAATTCGTTTTACTCAGGATAAACTTTCTCCGCAAAAGGGCGTCAAACAGAAAATAAAACGGCTAGAATCAGAAAATATTTCTTATAATTTTCAGAACAGACAGAAAAACGATAGAAACGCCTCATATTCATGCTAATCATTCTCTGGACACAAGGCCGTAACATTACATTTATTACGTATCTTTACAATGAAGCCATAATATCACTGCTTACAGGAAGGCCGTAACATTAAATTTATTACGTATCTTTACAATGAAGCCATAATATCACTGCTTACAGGAAGGCCGTAACATTAAATTTATTACGTATCTTTACAATGAAGCCATAATATCACTGCTTACAGGAAGGCCGTAACATTAAATTTATTACATATCTGTAAGCAGTGATATTATGGCTTCATAGTAAATTTATTACATATCTTTACTATGAAGCCATAATATCACTGCTTACAGGAAGGCCGTAACATTAAATTTATTACTTATATCTTTACAATGAAGCCATAATATCACTGCTTACAGGAAGATCGTCAGAACGGGTGTGCATATTTACGTCACAACCATTTTCATTAATCTTCGCAACCCACCCTTTCCAGCTCAGCTCAAATGTCACTTTTATGAATGAGAATGATAGTGGGAGTGACAAGGAGAGACATTGAAGGTCAATATGAGAAGCCCGAAGTTATAACCGAAATCTTTTATGCTCAAGTTTGTTATTCTTACAGTCAAGGGGCATTGTAGGCTGCAATAAAAAAAAACAAAACTTAATTTATTTGTAACAATTATAGCCCCAAAGACTACATTGTATTACTTTCTTGCAACAATCGTAATACACAGCCTATACCAGTGGTTCCAAAACTTTCTCGGCTCACGGCGCTGTATCAGGATTTTTCAACTGCGGCTGTCAGAAAACATCTCAACTGCGTTTATGTTAGAGCAGTTAGGTAAAAAAAAAATTAAAAAAAAATAGTCCCGCTAAGACTCGGGGGAATGCTTGGGAAACTGGCCTACACTGGAATTACTTATTGTAACAGTCGCACCATACAGGCAATTTTGCAGGCTACACTGCATTTACGTATTATAACACACAACCTACAGGCTATTTTGCAGGCTACACTGTATTCAAAGTTCTAATGCATTCACCAATCGTACTATTTACAGCATGTACACCTCATTCACATATTAGATACCAATTGCAATTAATTTTAAACAATTCTTTTTTTATTTTTAAAAAAAAACTACTTAAACACAAATTGGGTTTAATTTTTAACAATTCTTTTTTATTTAAAAAAACAAACTACTTTTTCAATTTTCGTGGATGTTGTGTATAGAATGAAAACATGTAGCCCACAGTTCGCTATCAAGAGGTGACCACGCCTCTGTGTGGCATACGATAGAGAACTAAATAACAAATGACTGAATAGTCTACACTCTACATGAATGTATTGTTGCACTTTATGTTAGAGCGTGCAATGTGTTTCCAGCGGTCTTTTTTATGAATTCCATTGTGTAACGATTAGTTTTGCTCGTGTTCAACGGCACATTCGTTTATTTTTTTAAAAATTAAAATTGTAAAACGACAGACATTTGTCGTTGGTTCAATACTTTCGAAGATTTGCCTCTGAAGTCGCCTGCAAGTCAGGGACTGTTCTGGCATTTCTAGGCTTCCTTCAGTACAGGTATTATTGGCTCGCCTTATACACAGATCGCTTCTACTCCCCCCTTGTGGTCTGGTGTAAGAACTGTTTGCTTTTCTTTCAAGTCGTCAGGCACTTAAAAAGGCAAGCACGTCTTCAATAGCTACTCGGCGCTCTAAGTGTCGCTCGTAAAAGTGTCGGTCATCGCACTCCCAGGGCTCTGACTGGGGAATCAAAGCGGTGCTAAAACGAATCGGGGTGGGGTGGGGGAAGTATGTATGAAGACTTCACCATCATGGCGGGCGCCGGTGATCAAAGACCCGGAGCACCTGACTTTGAGTCAGAACTGACGCACATGCGCCTGCACGCAGTCACACGTTCCCACTCTACACACATCACGCACGTACACATAGCCATGCTCGCTAGGTGTCACTGCATTCGTTTTATCTGGATCAAACAATTCGCAAGACAGCAAAGGGAGGTAAACAATCGCACAGTTTGCGATAGAAGTTTGGTGCCACTCTCTTGTGGTGCGTCACGCGAAAATATTTATGTATACACTTATTTTTTTTTTTTTGTAATTTAGCTATTGCAATTGAAATTGAGATTTTAAAAAGTCTGCACAAGTAATTTTTCATAGTTGTGAACTTAGAACTCTGCTACCAGTTACTAAAAATATCTTCATTGACAAATTAATAAAATCTAAACGAGAAAAATTAATATAAACTAAACTGGCAAATTAATAAATACTAAACTGCAAACTAAGCAAAACTACACAGGTTAAATCTACCGAGCAGAGCAATTATAACAAGTTCGCCATATTAGAAACTGAGCAAATCTAAGTTTGTCATATAGAAACTGAGCAAATCTAACAAGGTCATATTATAGAAATTGAGCAAATCTAACAGGTTCGCCATATTGAAAACCTAGCAAATCTAACAAGTTCCTCATAAAATAAATAAGCAAATCTAATAAGGTCATATTATAGAAACTGAGCAAATTTAACAAGTTCGCAATATTGAAAACTGAGCAAATTTAACAAGTTCGCAATATTGAAAACTGAGCAAATCTAACAAGTTCGCAATATTGAAAACTGAGCAAATCTAACAAGTTCGCAATATTGAGAACTGAGCAAATCTAACAAGTTCGCAATATTGAAAACTGAGCAAATCTATACTAGTAAATCGAGCAGGCTTTCTCTCAAAACAAGTGTACTGGTACGTCAAGCATAACTTTTCTCACAACGAACAAAACCTAATTTGTGTGTTGTGTGTTTGTTGTCTGTATGCTGTGTGTGGTGTGAGTGTTGTGTCTGTGTGTTGTGTGAGTGTGTATGTATGTGAGAGAGAGAGAGGGGGGGAGGTTCCCGAAAACACCAATACATACCTATGTGTATAGTCACTATCTATCTATCTATCTATCTATCTATCTATCTATCTATCTATCTATCTATCTATCTATCTGTCTATCTATCTATCTATTTGTCTATCTATCTATCTATCTATTTGACTGTTTGTCTATCCATTTATTCAATCGAAATATGCACTATTTAATTTCTTAATTTTAATCCAATGGCGCATTCAGACTTGTGCGCGCTCGTTACGAACAAGTTACACTAGTGATCCGCTGGTCAGACAAGGATGAAAAAAAATCTCATTTGCTTATTCTGATTTGCTCAGAAGACAAAATAAACTGTCTCTATAACTCTTGTGTGGGCCGAATATGGCCTATGCCCACATCATTGTGTGTTTGTCTTTATCAGAGACTGTACAGCCCGGCATTCAATGCGCACGAGCTCTCAATATTTCAAACTACAAAGAATTACATTTAAAAGAAAAGTGATCCAGTCCTTCAACCAATAAAGAACTATGATTTTTAAAATATACATACACACACCATGATACAATTTCTTGCCCAGAAGAACTAAAAGTGGCATTTGAAATATGAACAAACTAAATAATTAAATCAGTTTGGAATACCACAATGCAGTGTTCGAATGATTGAAAATGTCTAAATATTCATTTCGTTTAAAAATTGGTAAACCATTCAAATGTTAGTGTTTAAAGGATTATTTATAAAGTTGTTTTTCCTTTTTCTGACTGCAAGCAATATTTATATAGTGTCACCACCGCCCCAATGAAGGGTGGGTGACTTATCAGTACTACGTGGGACTTGTTTGTTGGTCGTCCAAATGTAGGGTGGGTGACTTATCAGTACTACGTGGGACTTGTTTGTTGGTCATCACAATGTAGGGTGGGTGACTTAGTCAGTACTACGTGGGACTTGTTTGTTGGTCATCACAATGTAGGGTGGGTGACTTAGTCAGTACTTACGTGGGACCCGTTTGTTGGTCGTCACAATTTCAACATGCATACACCATGGATGTTTGTCTGGCTCTTTTATTATTTGTTCAAGGTCACGTATACTGATGTGTTTGTATGTGAGACAGCATGTGAAGTGAAAGAGTGTTGACAAAACAGGACAATACAATGGAGACACCACACTCACCCTTTTGAAACAATAATAGACGAATTACTGTTTTGATGAATATACTTTAACTTTATTATTCTATGGATCCTCTTTCGTGTGGTGGCTATAATAATTCATTTCACAAGTCATCCAGTCACAAGCATACGATCTGGTGTAGGGGTAACTCTAAGCAATGAATGATAAAAAATGGTAAACAAAGAAAGCAACTAATTTGGAATACACAATAGTGCACCAATTCCCACTATCAACAACTACAGTAAAGACATAGGATTATTCTTAAAATGTCAACAAAAGTCCTGGAGCTACTTGGCTCCATGGCAATTCCCACTATCAACAACTACAGTAAAGACATAGGATTATTCTTAAAATGTCAACAAAAGTCCTGGAGCTACTTGGCTCCACAGCAATTGAATAAACAAATAACAATTTATGTCCTAAATCCTTAATTAAACTTACATACTCAATGCCAAACTTGAATGCACTGAAGATTTTAAGATAGGTTAAATTTTTGGTTACTCACTGTTTGTTCTCATACCCTTCAAAAATTGCATAGTGTGAGTCTGATGAAACGATGATATAAATGGTCACGCAGAAAAATAGAAGAGAACAACTGAATTAGAGTAATAGTTTTAAGCAAAGACCTGTCATCTCTGCTTTACACGGAGTTGCTCGTACTTGAGCCTTTTCTTGACACAATCCTAGTGTCAAAAGATCAGTGTCCAGCTTGATCCACAAAACTGACTGCCTGTCCGTAGGTCGGGTCGAGCGGGTTCACTACCACTATTTCTGCAATGAGTTGATGTCACGCTTCGCCATCAGTTGGTGTGCCGTCATGGTGTAGAATTAATTACCCTTTTGTCATTTGTCTGCCAGATGTAATCAGTCCACCCATGGAATAGGACTGTTCCAAGGCCTCTGGCTGGTGTCCTGTCAGACTGCTTTACCCACACACTATAATGGCTGATGAGTCTTGCCAAGAGAGTGAAGGCATCTTGTTCTAGTGAACTTCACTGAAATTAAGCTGCCCTTTTCAGTCAAAATCTCTCTCTCTCTCTCTCTCTCTCTCTCTCTCTCTCTCTCTCTCTCTCTCTCTTTCTCTGTATCTTGTGAAAACAAACTACATTCTCCTTTTATTCCTGCTTCAAGTTCTTATTGTTCAAGAAGCTCTTCAAGAGAACAATCTGTTGAGCTGGTATTACCACCATGGCCTTTGTCATGCAATGCATATGATTCTCAAAGTCTCTTTTTTCTTTTCGCTAGAACCATCACCATGACGCTTTGTTGCATGAGAGATTTCCTGCATTTTCCTCAGGCACTGATTAATGCCTAAATTAGGACAGGGTCGTAAAATGAAAACCGGACATGTGACAAAGAGATGCAGAGAAAAGAAAGGTTCTCCCCTCCTCTGCCAAATATCTTTTTATTTTTATTTTTCATGTTTTAAAAGTTTTAAATGAAAAGAACAAAACTGAGCACTTGATTTTATTTTTATTTTTGTGATTAAGTAAGCCATGGTGTAAATTACACCCATATCAAATATTCCCAGAACGTATCTTTCATCAACATGCTGTTATAAATAACTCCATAACCTGTTAGAAGTTACACCATACAGTAAACATTTAAGAAAATTACATCACACACTTCACAAGCTAGACATGACACCATACACATATTATAAATGAAACCTTACACTCAATAGATTAGAAACGGCACCACACACTTTTATAAATGAACATTCAATACAATCTAGTAACATTGAAAGGTACACTTTTATAAATGAACATACACCATACAATCTGGCAACATTGACAGGTACACTTTTATAAATGACACATACACTATAAAGTTTGTTAGCAGTGACTGATACACTTTATATTACAAATGACTCCTATATACAAAGCAGCCAGTTGTAAACGACATATATATCCTTCAAAGGCTTGAAGGTTTAAAAATCCCACTGAAAAGCACACCATCTGAGAATGATCAGTGTAAAACTACTGTCAATTCGAAATAGAGATAAAAACAACAACAAATATGCAGAATCAATGGCGTGTTTGAAAACGCTTTCATGAGAGGAAATGGCCGAACGCAATTTACTGCGTTTGATCTCGAGCATGTTACTAGTCGGTTTTGGGCTACGCGTGTTTGCAAGCGTTAGCTGTTGCAACACTCCACTGATCAAGCTACAACCCGCTGTAATAAATAAAAGATAGAGAGATGGGTACCGTTTTCATCTAACATATATATGAAGAAAATACATTGATCAACAATATTCACCACACCCATGCACGCACGCGCACACACATACACAGAAATGTTCGCTTTATTTAAAAACAAATTTCCATTGTCCTCTTTTCAGAGTGCTTATTAGGTATGAATCAAATATTGACTAAATAAAGTCATCACTTGATGCATCATGCAGTCCATAATCTAATCTATCACTTACTCCATGATTAAGTACATCATGGCTCAGTATTTAGTCCATGGTATAGTGTATCATTTAGTCCGTTATACAGTCATTTATTGAGATCCATTATTCACTGAGTGCAACATTAATCCATTAAACAGTCATTCATTGAGTGCAACATTTACTCCATTGTACAATCAGTCATTGAGTGCAACAATTAGTTCTCTGTACAGTCATTCACTGATTGCAACATTTAGTCCATTATACGGTCATTCGTTGAAATCCATTATTCAGTCATTCATTGAGTGCAACATTTACTCCATTGCACCATCATTCATTGAGTGAAACGCAGGGCCTCCAACAGACTTGTCTCTAAATCTGCTGAGAACTCTGTCAAAGGGAAAGGCAGATCACTCTGAAAGATACCAAACCATTCGCGCGCACACACACACACACACACACACACACACACACACACACACACACACACACACACACATACACACACACACGCACATACATACACAAATACACACACACACATGCACACACATACATACACACACACATACACACACATACATACACACACAAATACACACACACACACACACACACACACACACACACACACACACTCCTTTTCAAATTGCAATGTGACTAATGGTTGTCTAATAGTTTGCTTATCAAGCAGGGAACGCTGGAACCTTTGTGAAAGTAGAATTTTGCCTAGCTGTTGTGATTGAAGGTCAAGGTGACATGTTTCCAACATGGTTAATGAGATAGGTTAGTGAAAATAGGATACCACAGTCAGATCTCTTTCCAATCTAGTTTAATATGTGCCATATCCGTGGGGTGGTATGCTGAAAAATGTTCTAATCAAATGAAGAGATTTTAAGAATGTTCAAGTTATCGAATAACAGAATTATAAAAAGAAAATAAATAGCTTATTTTCATGACTTGGTGAAGACAAAGGAAACAAAAATTAAATGGCCTGTTTTGAAGCATTAGTATTGTATTTCACTCGGTGAAATTATGTCCACATCCTGCCATCTGCGTTGGAATGTTCTTGTGGCGGACACATTGCACGTGCATGTCGAGTTGTTGAAGCCTGTATTCAGGGAGCCAGTCATTCAAGTGGCTATTGTTTATTGAGGGAGCCAGTCATTCAAGTGGCTATTGTTTATTGAGGGAGCCAGTCATTCAAGTGGCTATTGTTTATTGAGGGAGCCAGTCATTCAAGTGGCTATTGTTTATTCAGGGAGCCAGTCATTCAAGTGGCTATTGTTTACTGAGGGAGCCAGTCATTCAAGTGGTTATTGTTTATTGAGGGAGCCAGTCATTCAAGTGGCTATTGTTTACTGAGGGAGCCAGTCATTCAAGTGGATATTGTTTATGACACATGGCAAGTCGTTCAAGTGTTTATGACACATGGCAAGTCGTTCAAGTGTTTATGACACATAGCGAGTCGTTCAAGTGTTTATGACACATAGCGAGTCGTTCAAGTGTTTATGATACATAGCGAGTCGTTCAAGTGTTTATGACACATAGCGAGTCGTTCAAGTGTTTATGACACATAGCGATCGTTCAAGTGTGTATGACACATAACAAGTCGTTCAAGTTTATGTGACACATAGCGAGTCATTCAATTGTTTATGACACAAAGCGAGTCGTTCAAGTGTGTATGACACATAGTGAGTCACTATTGTAGCAATAAATGATACTGCCGTTCGTAAATGGGAAAATCCCTTGTAGTGCTGTAGCTGGAAAGTAAAAGAAAATGAACTTGCGAGAAAAACCAGCTAGCCCATCAGCTCTTTGCTGAAGTTGAACAGCGCTCAGATAAATGAAGTAAAAGATATCGAGAATGTAATTAACTGCTGAAGTCGAAAACACATTTATACAATCCAGTTAAAACAGCTGAAGTCGAAACCACACTTAAAAAATCCAAGTACAAGAATTGAAGTCGAAAACACACTTAAACTGGAATCATTAACATACTAAAGCAACCCGATTGAAATAGCTGAAATCAAAGACACTTAAACAAATCAAATGCATAAATTTTCCTGATAGGTGTTTTCCTGTCTATGAAATAAATGAACCGGAAGCGACAGTAACATACTAGTCAGCTAGTCAGTCTGTCGGCACTCTTTCTAACTGCTGATCAACCAATCATTATACAGTGTACTAATTTCAATTCTATTAGAAAAATTAAGATGTTAGAGATTCAATCATTTGATCCGTGTTACACTCACTCAGCAATTAATCAGTCAATCGATCAGTGTTGAAGTAAATTACTTTTGTAATTTTCGCTTACTCGCTCAATCAATTAATCAGTTCAAAATCCGGTCAATCAATATTTTAATTATAAAATTAGTCGGTAAATCGTTCAGTGAAATAATGCGTTAGCCATTTAATATAAGAGTCAGCCAATCAGCGCATTAAACCTCGCAGTCATTCAATATAAGAGTCAGCCAATCAGCGCATTAAACCTCGCAGTCATTCAATAAATTAATCACTTGATTAGCCGGCAGTCATTCGATTAATCATTAACTATTGTCACTCTCTGCCATTGTACAAAGCACTTGAATGGTCCTGCACTAAGTTAATCAATCGAAAAATGAATTAACATACTAGTCAGTCAAACAATCGATGTGTAATTAAATCGCCGATCAAATAATCTAATTGCTGTATCATCAGTTAACTAATTTATCAGTCAAACGATCACTCATCAATTCATGGGTCAATCAATTACACATTACCGTAAATTCTGAAATGCAATGCCATTCAATAATTTGACTAGCTTTGCAGTTGTTCACTAATAAATCAATCGATGAAGTCAATCAACCAGTCATCACTTGGTCAATACTGAACTTGGACGATCAGCCATCACTATATCAATCCTGAAGTCAGTCAATCAATAATCACAATATCAATCATGAAGTCAGTCAATCAATAATCAATATATAAGTCCTGAAGTCAGCCAATCAATAATCCCTATATTAATCCTAATTTCAGTCTATCAGTCATCATTTCATCAATCCTGAAGTTAATCAATCAGTCATCACTTTATCAATCCTGAAGTTGGCCGATCAGTCATAGTTTGATAAATCTTCATGTCAGTCAATCAGTCATCATTTTATCAATCATGACTTTTGTCAATCAGTCATCTCTATATCAATCCTGATTTCAGTCAATCAGTCATCACTTTATCAAACCTGGAAGTTGGTCGATCAGGTATCACTTTATCAATCCTGAAGTTGCCGATTAGTCATGATTTGATCAAACTTGATGTCAGTCAATCAGTCATCACTATATTAATCATGAAGGCAATCAATCAGTCATGAAGTCAGTCAATGCCATTAGTACATCGATCCTGAAGTCAGTCAAACTGTCATAATTATATCAATCCTGAAGTTGGTGAATCAGTCATCACCATATCAATCAGTCATCACTATATCAGTCCCGAAGTTGGTCAGTCAGTCATCATTAAATCAGTCGTGAAATCAGCAATATCGTCACTTGACTAGTCCTGATCTTAGTTAAAATCATCCTGATCAGTCGTGACGTTAATCATTCAAGTAATTACTGTTCTCACTCTGGTCACGTTTTAATTGTTATTTCGTCTCTCCCCCCCCTCCCCGCTGTCTTTATCTTTTCCGTCTCTCGTTCTATCCCATCTTCAATCTTCCTTTACATCCGTTCGTTAGTTGCGCGCGCGCCAGCGTGACATAGACAACCACTCGCATGGACACGCACGCGCTAATTCATACTATTACGTAACACTCTTTGATCTCTCTCTCTGGATCTTTCCCTCAAGGAAAATCTCGATGAATATTTTACGCAGTTTGGCAACAACTTGCAAGGATAAACACCCGACTACCAATGTTCTGTAGCGCCATCAGCGTGCTAATATCCTACACTTCGCTGTTATCAACCAGGCCATTTGGACCGAGAGTAATCATGCAAATGTTTGATCTTGTATTTGATGTTTAATTTAATGACCAGAAAAATCTCCGTAGAAAATATAAACTAGAAAACGTCCATAAATAATTACAATCGAAACCTGTGCAACAAAACGAAATGAATATTAATGAGATCATTTGGTTTTGCCGTAAAAATATTTCGTAAGATAATTTGCATTATTAACCTGCTTAGTGTTCGTACTTAAGACTGCGTGGGTGAGTGGCTGGATGGGTGTGAAGAGGACGGAGTAGACACGAGGACGGAAGGGTGAATTGGTCGACATAAAATGTGACGTTTTCTATTTTATTTAACAACTACTTAAATTTTACAAGTTCTCAAAAAAATCTTTCTCTTTGATGCATAATCAAAGGGCGTGTAAATCAAGATATAAAGGATGATGCAATCTAGAGTTCTGAGCCCTTTGTAGAAAGAAGCTATTTTTTAAAATGTGTGCAACTATTACATATTTCTGCCACTGAACCGTCACAACGTGATGGCAACACGAAGGTCAACACGCTTTTTCTCATTTTCACGGCAGCCAATCACACTTTCACGACAATCATGTACTTTCGCGATTGTTAGTCACTCACACACTTTAAGAGCAGTCAGTCACAGTTTAACGACAGTCAATCAGTTTCACGGCAATCACTCACACACTTTCAGGAAAATCATAGACTTTGGTTAAATGCAAAACGTCATCCTACTCCCGCTCTCCCAATCCTTTCACCAAGCAGAAATACACATACTCCCGCTCTCCCAGCCTTTCACCAAGCAGAAGTACACATACATGCAATTATATACATCATTCACTTTATTAGTAGCATTTTTCTTTCATAAATTATAAGTACTTTATACTTTAAACAAATTGTACACTGAAGTTAAATATGATATTGTGACGCCAACGCCATATAGTCAATGGTTATTATTATTATTAATTAATTAATTAATCATCCATAACTAATTACAAGCGATGAGAATATTAAATTATTTAATTCTCCAGAAGACACCACTCGTCTCTCTCTCTCTCTCTCTCTGTCTCTCTCTCTCTCTCTCTCTGTGTCTCTCTCAATTGGCGAACATACAGGCGCTGTAAACGTTTTCTCTCTTCAACAATATTAAAGACATTTACCATCACACAATATTTCCGTAGGTGGAAACCTTCTTACTAAAGGAGACAAATGCGTCTTTAATCTATATTTAGCGAGCCCCAATTCACCCACCATCTTCTCCAACATAACGTTATCTTTATGTGTAAGGAGGTCATTAAATTTAGCAATACATTTATTACATCAACGATCAAATATACATATTGAAAAAGATTATTTAATTGTAAATATTTCCATGAAAACATTATTCGAATAATTTTATTAACTATAGAGCCTTATATCTTAAAACACAATTCAACAATTTAGTGTCTATACAAATCACATGATAGTTCTTACCAGAGAAGAGAAATGGAGTTATTAGAAAGAAGTGATAATAGTTTCTATTCAACCTTATATAAGAGAAGCCACAATAGTCCTTCTGCATACTTTTCATAACAACGTCAAAAGTTTATTATTCTTGTTGTTACTGTCAATTCCACGTTTTCCTTCTCAAGCTGTAGAGCACTAATTAGCTGCTATTCTCTCGAGACTAACCTGGGTGCTCCTTCACCATATTAACTCCCTCAAGCAGAACAACAAGTGTAGCAATTTCCAGTAATTTCCCTGCAATCAGCATACCTTGCCACCATACATCAATGGAGTGCAGTGTACTCCTTCCACTGTGTTAGATACTGTGTTAGATACTTCTGTGTCCAGCAGTTTAATGGAAATACAATGTACACAAATCACAATGAAATACAATGTAAATACAATGTACACAAATCACAAAAGAATACAACATACATAGATAATATGGAGACACAACATGCAGAGCTCAAAATGAAATAAAGAAAAAACAAACCACAAGGACATACTACATACACAGATAACAAGGAAACACACACACAGAAATCACAATGAAATACAACATACAGAGATCACAATGAACTACAGAATACACAAACCAAAAAGAGATACAACATACACATATAAAGGAAATACAATATACACAAACAACAAGAGCATACAACATACATAGATCACAATGAAACACAGCATACACAGATCATAATGAAATACAACATACATAGATCACAAAGAAACACAACACACAGAAATCACAATGAAAGACAACATATTCATATTACAAAGAATTACAACATACACAGATCACAATGAAGTACAACATACACAGATCAGAAGGAAATACAATATACACAAATCAGAAGGAAATACAATATATACAGATTAGAAGGAAAAAAACATACACAGATCACAAGGAAATACAACATACAAAGATCACAAATACAACATACACAGATCACATAGAGATACAATATGTATATATCACAAGGAAATACAACATACAGAGATTACAATGAAATACAAATTACACAAACCACAAGGAAATACCACATACGCAGATCACAAGAAAACACAACACACAAAAATCACAAGGAAAGAAAATAACACAGATCACTTGGAGATGCAACATCACATATCACAAAGAAATACAACATACACAAATAAGAAGGAAATACAATATACACAGATCAAAAGGAAATACAACATGCACAGATCACAATGAAATTCAGATTACACATACCACAACGAACTACAACACACAGAAACCAGAATGTAATAAAACATACTTAAATCCCAAGGAAATACTTACACCTGTCATAAGGGCATACAACATACACAAATCACAAGGAAACACAATATATGCAAATCACAAGGAAATACAATGTATGCAGAAATATCACACACACACACACACACACACATACATACACACACACACACACACACACACACACACACACACACACACACACACACACACACACAGATCTCAACAAAATACAACATACACATATCACAAAGAAGTACAACACACACAGACCACAAAGAAATACAACATACACAGATCAAACGGAAACACAACATACACTGATCACAATGAAATACAACATAAACAGATCATAAAGATATACAACTTACACAGTTCACAAGGAAATACAACATACAGAGACCACAAGGAAATACAATACACACATCACAAGGAACTACAACGTACACAATTCAGAAGGAAAATACAACATACAAAAAAATGACAAGGAAATACAACATACAAAAAAACGAAAAGGAAATACTTCCTACAAAAATCACAAGGAAATACTAAATACACAGATCACTAGAAACTATAGCAGACTCTAGTCTGAAGGAAATACATGGTACAGATCACACGCAACAACGTGAACACAAATCACTGACTCAGATAGATTCTAAACTACTCCAGACTCAGAACGTACGACTTGAAATCCAAAATTTTCAACATGCCGCTTGCAGCACTCTTGGCACGCTTGCAGCACCGAACGTTACAACGCCAAGGAAAAACTATTAGCAACGTACCAGCGACATGCAGCATGACGCGGCTCTGCTGGCAACAGCTGTTTATAACACGCCAAACATGTGCAGCATGGGTCGTGCGGAACAGGGCAGCTAGTCAGACATCAAAAGGCAGACAGCGCAGCAGCCGGTGAAAAATTAACCTCTCCGTTAGGAATTACAGGAAGCGCGATATCGACCTAGCCAGAAAACAACAGAAATGCATGGAGGCACTCATCAGCTGATTAAATGGCGATCGAGTGAAGTGCCCGCCTGAGGGCGTCTTTCAAGGGAATCAAGTTGCCACGACTTGCATGTCACGTGACTCCTACGTTTTCCTTTAATTAGGTCTTTCCTGGAATCAAAGGATGAGACCGGTTACTGAGTCAAATGTTCAGTAAACCGAATTTTCTAATAGTTTGCGTATTACGTGACTCCTATAAACCCCTTTCTTAGGATTAGCCCCTTATTGAATCCGACACCAAGTGACCTAACTTCTTGCGTGTTACGGACTCCTATAACTCCCTTTTTTTATCATTAACCCCTTATTGAACAAAACACTTATTGACCTGACGGCGTGCATATTACGCGATTCTCTGAGTCCCTTATGGAATCAAAACACTTCCAGTCTGCCCTATACAGACGTAAATTTTCGCGGCTTCTGGTTACGTAGTAGCACAGACGATAGAATACTGATCTCTCGTTCAAGTGACTCCGGAGCTTGATCCCGATGGTGGTGGTGGTGGTGGTGGGAATTTCCGACAATTCTTAACCACGTCCTAGCTCATCGTCCGTCAGCTGACTGCCCAATTCGTCGAACAGATCAATTAATCCCGTTTGCTACAGATCGCTAGACAGTTCAGGTAGGAAAGAGATTACCACTGGTTTTTTTTGAGGTAAATGTGCACCCGTAAACTCCACCACCCACCCTTTGAAACATCCACTCTCCTAACACCCAACTCAAAACTTTGACTCCACACCCATGGCACATTCACATCTCTCTTACACTTTGCTTGCACTCGTCTGCGAGATCAGTGGAATTAGGAGGCCGATTTGAAGCGAAACAAATAAAAGTTCTCATGATTCCTGTTTCCAACACTTTGGCTGTCCAAGCAGATAATGGCGTAACTCCCGGATCCGTGTTTTTCTTTTTCTGGGAATGCGAGATTTCTTCTAGTGTCGTGAATGTCCTAGATGTTTACGTGTCTCAAATGACTGTAACATCAGGATAAATGCAACGGTAGTATTCACAAAGTAATTATGACTTGTATCATTATGTTAATACATCAGCATGGCATATGCATCGATGGAATTCTCAGTAAATATATCAATGTCATTCTTATAAGAAATACGTCAAAGGCATCCTCATGATAAATACACGAATAAGTAAATATATCAACGGCATTATCAGCGTAAATACATATATGATATCTTCATGGTAAATACTTCACTGATATTAAAGTAATTACACCAATGCTATTCTCAAAGTAAATACGTCAAAAGGGCATATTAGACAGATAAGCCCAAAATAGACAGATAAAACGCATGCAGAAAAAGAGAGCTAAGGCACAATGGACACATAAGGCAAAACAAATAGAGATATGGCACATTAGATACACAAGACACTAAGAAAGAAAGATAAGACACATACGGAACAAAGATAGATAAGACACATGAGATCATGACAGATAATTATATCAATGGTATCCTCTTGCCAAGCATATGAATGTATACAAACGGTAAAATAGCAAATGTGTATATCCACATGGTAACCAAGCAACAGTATGTAGCCTAATGGTAACATAACAAATGTAATTTTCCTCATGGTAAACATTAGCAATAGTGTGTATCATCATGGTAAACATAGTAATTGTTTGTATCATCATGGTAACAGTGTGACGAAGTAAATTTGCCTAACTCTAAACTTAATAATTATTAATTTGTTGCCAATGTTAACGTGACCCGAACATAGACACTGTTTATGATGGTATTTTTTTTAAGTGCCAGAGTTGGAGTAAACAACTCAGGTGGAGAATATGATAGGACTTGCAGATTCAATCCAAAACAGTTCCAAGCAGATGAGCAGTTTTTCCGACTAATAGTCTCACACTTGTTCATAATGAGAATGGACTGACATTTATTTTGTTGAAGAAAGTTCTATATTCTGATCACTTTGATTTTGTCATAGCTCGAGTCTGATCATAACGACGATCATCAGATTTTGGTAAGTTAACTGACTGATAAAGAAAGAATGGACTTAGAAATATTTCGTACATGGTAAGTTAACTAAAGAAAGAATGGACTTAGAAATATTTCGTACATGGTAAGTTAACTAAAGAAAGAATGGACTTAGAAATATTTCGTACATGGTAAGTTAACTGACTGATAAAGAAAGAATGGACTTAGAAATATTTCGTACATGAAGTTAACTGACTGATAAAGAAAGAATGGACTTAGAAATATTTCGTACATGTTTGCTATTGATCTATGATTTGAATTGGAGAATGCTTTATGCAATTCAACCATTATTTCTATGTTCGCCCATTTGATTATGTTGCATATTATACTTCTGAATTTTGATTGATGGCTATATTTCTTATATTGCATTTGTATTGGAATAATGAATATTGTTGCAGGATTTGTAAGTTGAGAATGTGTATAAGGGAGAAAGTAGTTTAGAGATGAAATATACCTGAAAGTTTGCTCTGCTTTAATTTGACTTTTGCAGAAAGGAGTGCGCTATTATTTTTTGTTTCATAACCTTGTATCTGCTTCAGACTGCAAAGTCTACTGTACTCTACCAGATCACATTGGTGTATATCCAGCATTGTCATAAAACATATCACTAAACATGTTTCTGTAAGTTGATTCCAGTGTATTCCGTTTGAGAGCCAATACGAACAAAAATTGAAGTTGAGTTTAGTCTCGAGAATTCATTAAGAGTGAATTTTTAACATTCCACACGATGTGCATTTGTATGTATCCTCGTAGTAACATATCAATTGTATGTATCATCATGGCAACATAGCAATTGTATGTATCATCATGGCAACATAGCAATTGTATGTATCATCATGGCAACATAGCAATTGTATGTATCATCATGGCAACATATCAATTGTATGTATCATCATGGCAACATATCAATTGTATGTATCATCATGGCAACATATCAATTGTATGTATCATCATGGCAACATAGCAATTGTATGTATCATCATGGCAACATAGCAATTGTATGTATCATCATGGCAACAAAGCAATTGTATGTATCATCATGGCAACATAGCAATTGTATGTATCATCATGGCAACATAGCAATTGTATGTATCATCATGATAAATATAGCAGTAGTATGTATCATCATTGTAAACAATGCAATTGATGTATCGTCATAGTAATTATATGTGTCATCATGGTAAACATATCAATTGTATGTATCATGCTAACATAGGAATTGTATGTATCACCCTGGTAAACATAGCAATTGTCTGTATCATCATGGTCATTATATGTGTCATCATGATAAATATAGCAATTGTATGTATCATCATGGTAATTATATGTGTAATCATGATAAATATAGCAAGTTATGTGTTATCATGATAAATATACCAATTGTATGTATCATCATGGTAATTATAAGTGTCATGATGATAAATATAGCAAGTGTATGTATCCTCATGGTAATTATATGTGTCATCATGGTAAACATAGCAATTGTATGTATCATCAAGTTAAGAATATGTGTCATCATGATGAACATAGCAATTGTATATATCCTCATGGTAAAGATAGGAAATGTATGTATCATCTTGGTAAACATTGGAATTGTATGTGTCATCATGGTATATATGTGTTGTCATGGTAATTATATGTGTCATATATATTTATGTCATCATGATATATGTATATGTATGTGTTATCATGGTAATTACAGTGTCATCATGGTATATATATATCATGGTAATTATATGAGTCATGATAACTATATGTGTCATTGTGGTACTTATATGTGTCTTTATGGTAATTATATGTATCATCGTGGTAATTATGTGTCATCGTGGTAATGATATGTATCACCATGGTAATTATATGTGTCATCATGGTAATTATATATGTCATCATGGTAACATAGCAATTGTACGTGTATCATTCGTATCATCTCCCTAAGGAGCAATTAAAGTTTAAGGACGCACTCTTTTGTAGGAATTTTTATGACTTTATATCTCCATTTTCCAAGTTTTTAAAAAAAAAAAAAAAAGAGTAAAATAAATCATGGCGCGCGCTGTATGAAAATAAATTTATAACTGTCAAGAAAGTAAAGTGCAAACTACAAACATGGCGAGTATAGCGCACGTAAAATTCTGCAAACAATTCAGCCATTAGTCATGAACACGCTTCAAAGAAATCGAAAAGGAGGCCGTGTCAGCATTTGGTGTTCGTTTTTTAAACTTCTGTCATCTGACAGTCGTTGGGTTTTTTCTATCTCTCTTTCTCTTGTTAACAGTTCGTGGTTTGATGTATCGAGCACTCTCTTTGATGTTCGTATTTCCTCAATAGAGGGCAGTTACCGGCAGATTCATGTTGGCTTCTGTAGTGTTTGTCTACAATTCACCCGTGAGGGTGTCTTACAAATTGAAATATGAGAGTGGGACAGAGATATACACGAGACAGAAATAGAGACAGAGAGAGAATGGTAATGTTGATTTATTGTTTTAATCGAATATATATGTTTAAAATAATAAAAATTAATAAATAAATAAAATAAATTTCTGGAATTTGAGTGCTATTACGAACACGTGTACCACGTCAAACACAGTCAAACTTTTAAATAAATACGTTACTACAGTCAAACAGTCAAACTTTAAATAAATACGTTACTACAGTCAAACAGTCAAACTTTAAATAAATACGTTACTACAGTCAAACAGTCAAACTTTAAATAAATACGTTACTACAGTCAATCCGCCATAACCTAGAAACGAGCTACAACTTTCAAAAAAGTCAGACCCTAAAAACGAAGTCACAACATAAAAAAGTCAGACCCTAAAAACGAAGTCACAACATAAAAAAGACAGACCCTAAAAACGAAGTCACAACATAAAAAAGACAGACCCTAAAAACGAAGTCACAACATAAAAAAGTCAGACCCTAAAAACGCACAACATAAAAAAGTCAGACCCTAAAAACGAAGTCACAACATAAAAAAGACAGACCCTAAAAACGAAGTCACAACATAAAAAAGTCAGACCCTAAAAACGAAGTCACAACATAAAAAAGTCAGACCCTAAAAACGAAGTCACAACATAAAAAAGCCAGACCATAATAAAAAAGATTACATCAATTTAAAAAAAAGTCAAACCCTAATAAAAAGAGTTACAACATTCAAAAGGCCAGACCAGAATAAAAAAGTCAAACCCTAATAAAAAGGGTTACAACATTCAAAAGGCCAGACCATAATAAAAAAAAATTCAAACCCTAATAAAAAGGGTTACAACATTCAAGAGGCCAGACCAGAATGATGACGTTACCACTTTCAAACGGTCAAATCTCAACTATAAATGATACAACGTACAACCAGCTAGATTTTAAACATGTTTGCCACAGTCAGACTACCAAAGTTTAACATAAAATTACCACAGCTTTTTAATCGTGTGGAGGAGTGTAATTACAACACAATCTTCTTGTTTGATAACAACTAGTACAACTTTTCAGTCGTGCGGTGGAGTGAAAATAGTTTTGTAAAAAGTAAGCTTTAATTTAGTAGAACAAATTTTTCAGTCGTGAGGTGGAGTGAAAACAGTTTTGTAAAAGTAAGCTGTAGTTTAGTAGAACAAATTTTTCAGTCGTGCGGTGGAGTGAAAGCAGTTTTGTAAAAGTAAGCTGTAATTTAGTAGAACAAATTTTTCAGTCGTGAGGTGGAGTGAAAACAGTTTTGTAAAAGTAAGCTGTAGTTTAGTAGAACAAATTTTTCAGTCGTACGGTGGAGTGAAAACAGTTTTGTAAAAGTAAGCTGTAGTTTAGTAGAAGAAATTTTTTTGAGTGATTGTAATAACAGCTGTTCTATCGTGTGGTGGAATCCAACTAAAACAGCATTGAGAAGACTAGTGAATCATACAAACGACTAATTTTCAAAAGTGTGGAGAATAATAACGATTTATAACAGGTTTGGTAATAGTGAATTTATAACAGGTAATAATCATGAGTTTAAAATCGTCTAATACATCTGCCTTTATATGATAATTCTGATTTTATAATAGGTCTGCTAATTCTGACTTTATAACAGATCTGATAATCCTGAGTTTATAACAGATATGATAACCCTGAGTTATAATAGGTCTAATAATTATGACTTTATAACAGGTCTGATAATCCTAACTATATAATAGGGTCTGCTTATCGTGACTTTATAATAGGTCTGATAATATTGACTTTATAACAGGTCTGATCATTATGACTTCAAAATAGATCTGATAATTATGACTTCAATAACAGGTCTGATAACCCTGACTGCATAACAACACTGATTTCATAAGAGGCATGATAACCCTGACTGCATAAAAACACTGACTTCATATCAGGCCTGATAACCCTGACTTCATAACAGGTCTAACAACATCTACTTTATAACAGGTCTGATAATTCTGTCATTATAACAGGTATGAAAATCCAGACTTTATGACAGGTCTCCTAATACTGAATTCATAACAGGTCTGATAATCCTGACTTTGTAACAGGTCTGAAATCCAGACTTTGTAACAGATCTGATAATCCTGACTTTGTAACAGGTCTGATAATCCTGACTTTGTAACAGGTCTGATAATCCTGACTTAGCGACACCTTCAATAGGGATATAATGCATACCTTTAAACACGCACAAACGCATTAGGAGAAACTAAAATATGAAGACAATAAAGAGAAACGAAAATATAAAGACAATAAAGAGAAACGAAAATATGAAGACAATAAAGAGAAACGAAAATATAAAGACAATAAAGAAAAACGAAAATATGAAGACAATAAAGAGAAACGAAAATATAAAGACAATAAAGAAAAACGAAAATATGAAGACAATAAAGAGAAATGAAAATATAAAGACAATAAAGAAAAACGAAAATATGAAGACAATAAAGAGAAACGAAAATATGAAGACAATAAAGAGAAACGATTAATTTGAAGACAAAAACAAGAAACGATTAATTTGAAGACAAAAACAAGAAACGATTAATTTGAAGACAAAACAAGAAACGATTAATTTGAAGACAAAAAACGAGAAACGATAAATTTGAAGACAAAATTGAAAAGTAAATAGTCAGCCCCTCATATTGTGCTTTGTTTTGACTTTTATTTTCTCATTGTCCAACGTCTTCACACTTTTAATGATTTTCTGACCGAAATAAAGTCACGTTAGTTAGTCCATCGTCTTCACACTTTTCACGATTTTCTAACCGAAATAAAGCCAATTTTGTTTGTATGTAAGTGAGACCAGACACAGAAATGGTGAGCATATATCAAAACCATTTTGGCCTAAAATGTAACGTGCAATTAATTTAATTATTGCCATAGAAATATTTACCCTTCATTTAAATGGATACACACGAATTCAGATTTAAAGTACACATATAATAATCATTCTGACTTCGAAATCCCTGTACACGTAATAAATATGTAGCCTACATGGGACATAACTGATTACATTACACAGCTAGATATGTAGCCTACATTATACATATTGATTATATTGTACAGATGCATATGTAGACTACATTGTACATAGTTGATTACATTACACATATATATATATATATATATATATATATATATATATATATATATATATATATATCCGACATTGTACACAGTTAATTTTATTACACAGACACATATGTAGCCTACTTTGTACATAGTTGATTACATTACACAGACACATATGTAGCCTACTTTGTACATAGCTGATTACATTACATACATACAAAACAATGCGTCTTATAACGGATACTTATAGAATGGACATCTTAAAGCTTGCCTGGCTCATAACACACATAAGGCAGATTAGATATTAAGGCTGAAAGATACAATTGACATATAAGGCAAAAAGACAACAACAACAACAAAAAAAGACACGCAGGAAATAAGACACAGTCTATTTTTAGTTGGGATCTTGGCAGACACTTTTTGGAGTCTAGGCAGATTATTTTATGCTGGAGACTTAGCTGACAATCTGTTATTGCCCTTTGCTGGAACCTTACCTGATATTTTTTTCTCTTCTATATTGGAAAAAATCTTCCTGTGGTAGAATAATGTTCTATCGGCACTTTATTGGAATTTTCATATTCACATCATCAAATTAGTGCTACTTGGTCCGACATCGCATGTGTGCTGCCATCTAAGACGTTTTTAGTTTTGTCACAAATACCCTCCCTTTAGTTATCCAGACACTAATTTGGAAAGTACACGTCGACATGGACGTGGTATGATTGTCCTCAAACGCAAACCATACACAGACAACATTACAGACATGACTACACAGACAACATTACAGACATGACTACACAGACAACAAATCAGACATGACTACACAGACAACAAATCAGACATGACTACACAGACAACAAATCAGACATGACTACACAGACAACAAATCAGACATGACTACACAGTCAACAAGTGTTTATGAAGACCATTTTCATTTATTAAATACAGACATGACTTTACATTCACATTTTAACTCAGTAATCATCTCACCCCACAACGATCACAATATTCACTTAAATATCAATCAGTCAATCATCGAAATTAAAAAAACTCTCCGTTCAGTGTAACTAGCACCAAAAGTATGTCACATGCGATAAATAGCAACACAATACTCACGTCATAAAAGTTTTCTGCGTTATCAATCTCACGTTACTGTATAATGTTTGAGGGGTACAATTAGGTTAATTGTGAATGCATAATAAACGAAACTGGTTACCGGGGATTTGTGGCAGATGTAGAAATCATAAAGTATTATTATACATTTTATTGTATAAAACTGCTAGACATCATAAAATGTTGCGCGTAATTGTCTTGTAACTGCCAAAGCGAAAACTTGAAATCGGTGTAGAAGGCGGTCATAAGGTATGATCACGTCATAAAGTACGATCACGTCATAAAGTACGATCACGTCATAAAGTGGTACCAAACGTACGAGTTCGAAATTGTCGTAGCCAAGTCAGGTGTTTTTTCCAGATGGTTGCAAATGGCGGCTTAACGTTTTCCCAAACTGGTAGCTTGAAGTTCTTTGAGTGATAGTAAAATATTTGTGCTTATTAATAGACAAATAGTACATGTTTCATCACTCTCGATAGCTAAATGTTAGTCGTTATATTACAGGACTTCATGTCTAGTTGTTATGTTACAGGACTACATGTCTAATTATGTTACAGGACTACATATCTAGTTGTTATGTTACAGGACTACATATCTAGTCGTTATGTTACAAGACTATATGTCTAGTCGTTATGTTATAGGACTACATGTCTAGTTGTTATGTTACAGGACTAAATGTCTAATTATGTTACAAGACTACATGCTACTCATTATATTACAGGACTACATGTCTAGTTGATATGTTACAGAACTACATGCTAGTCGTTATATATACGCTAAGTTTTCAGTTTATTCATTTCTAACTCCATTCTTTCTTACTATCAAGTCTCAACTTATAGTTTCCTGCAACAGTATTTATTAGCCCGATACACGCACACAACATAATAAGTACAACATAATACTTTATGAACAGGTTAACTAGACACTATAATTAATATATGTTATATAGATATATTGTGAAAAAAATTCACTCCTTCCTTTATTTGTCACTTATTTCTATGTGTATTCAGTTTATGAAATATTTCACTGTATTCCTGTTGCTAAGATTTATGAAGTGAGAGTTGAAAAGTAAACACTGTGCACTGCACTTTAAGAGTAATATGTAGTGAACAGCATGTAAATTTTCACAAAACCCATAACCAGCAATAGCCTAAAGTAACATTATAATTAAAGGGTATTGGGGTCATTTTTTGTGAATTCAATTGTCAGAATTTACATTGAAATAGCAGGTCAGGCTTCTAGACCTTGATATTAATAAATGGCTAATCAGTGATGCAAAGCGGGTCAGACTACTAGAGCTTGATAGAATGGCTAATCGGTGATGCAAAGCGGGTCAGGCTACTAGACCTTGATATTAATAAATGGCTAATCGGTGATGCAAAGCGGGTCAGGCTACTAGACCTTGATATTAATAAATGGCTAATCGGTGATGCAAAGCGGGTCAGGCTACTAGACCTTGATATTAATAAATGGCTAATCGGTGATGCAAAGCGGGTCAGGCTACTAGATCTTGATATTAATAAATGGATAATCGGTGATGCAAAACGGTTCTTTGAGGACATGTAATGAGTGATGCATCATGGCTGACCAATGGCCTAATGGTATCCAATTATGACTGACCAATGGCCTGTTGGTAGCCAATTATGACTGACCAATAGCCTGATGGTAGCCAATTATGACTAACCAATGGCCTGATAGTAGCCAATTATGACTAACCAATGGCGTGATGGTAGTCAATTATGACTAACCAATGAATGACCTGGTGCTGGTAAACAACAAACGACCTAAAGCAATTAGGGAAGCATGTGGATGGGAAGCGATTTGTTGGAGAGAGTCCCTCGTTTTGTCACTTGATTTGAAGCGTTGGCAGAGTACGTATGCTTACTTTTCCAAAGTTCCCGCTTTGATGCACGTGCAAGGTAACGCTATTCGTGAGTAATTTAAGAGTTGTAGATTCTACTTGTAATTTCATGCTTCTTTCAGCTATTCGTGAGTAATTTAAGAGTTGTAGATTCTACTTGTAATTTCATGCTTCTTTCAGCTATTCGTGAGTAATTTAAGAGTTGTAGATTCTACTTGTAATTTCATGCTTCTTTCAGCTATTCGTGAGTAATTTAAGAGTTGTAGATTCTACTTCTAATTTCATGTTTCTTTCAGCTATTCGTGAGTAATTTGAGAGTTGTAGATTCTACTTGTAATTTCATGTTTCTTTCAGCTATTCGTGAGTAATTTGAGAGTTGTAGATTCTACTTGTAATTTCACGTTTCTTTCAGCTAAGTAATAATGTATTTAAATTTAATGTATAACCTTATGTGATGTCTTATAACTCTAAAGAGTTTTCTTGTGCTTATTTGATTCAGTAGTAACTCCATAAGATTTCATATTGACTCATTTAATTGCAACTAATATCTGTAAGCCATTATTTGGAAACGTTGTAACAATTAATATAACAGGTCTAGATCTCCATGAAACGGCTAATAAAAAATAATGATTCAGAAAATGTTCTTTGATCCATGTTATACAACTTTGTTCAAATTACTTTTGTATGACTACGTATGTAATGATAATGAAAACGCTATACAATTTCATGTGCATTTAAAAGTATAGTGAGAGGAAATAATTGAATCACTAAAATAATTCTGACGTGTGGTACAAACAGGTAGACAGACAGATGTGAAACAACCAGAACTTTTGCATAAGAACTGTTTTCCAGGAGAAAGAATCGGCAGCATTTATTTTGGCTCCCGAAAATCCATCAGTGAAGTTGTCTGTAACTTATCAAGGTCTTCTGCATCATGAGGATTCCGTTTTCATTCTACTTACCAGACAAGCAGGTTGCTCCTTCATCCAATGTCCGCAGATTGAGAGGTGTGTCATTAACATAATGTGGAGAGATGATAACAATATTCTCTTAATAAGAGACCCTCTTGCTGTTTAAAATATACTATTGCCTATATATTACACAATATGATTTTAATGTAGCCAAGATATTATTTTCAGTATTATAATTATTCATTAGAAGATATTATGTAAAGCAGTTTGTGCGGTATAAAACTTAGTATCGTTTAGATACACTAAATGCTACATAGTGTTATTCACAGTAAACATTGTACACTGCTTGCACATGTTTTACTTTTAATATTATGAATATTAACTACAGTAAATATACCGTGAAATAACAGTCTGTGTATGCGAAGTATGTAGTAAGCTAAATATCCTTTCATTATGCCTACATTACACATTTAATGTATACAAAATATGTAGCAAGCTGCACAGCCTTTCCTCTGCCTACATTGCACATTTAATGTATACAAAGTATGTAGCAAGCTACATAGCCTTTCTTCTGCCTACATTACAGTTTACACATTCAATGTATACAAAGTACCAGGTAACCCAAAATAGCCTTTCCTGATATTTAAGGTATATAGTATAAACTGACAAGAACTCCCTATCCGCCAGCTAACAAACAAACCACGTCCCGACTCTTGACTGCATTTGATTGTCTCCTCTTGTTTACGAACGCTTTCCGCTCTCAGACTTTTATTACTCACACGGTTGTGCTGAGTGCAGCTTTTGATCGTCTGCTCCAAGCACCTGCCAAAGGAAGAATAGAAAACATGTCGGACATCCTATTTCAAGTACTGATTTGAGGTGTGGTCCTGATTGGGTCTGCGAGCACGTCTTTATGATAAAGTAGCTGTAGGTGAAAAGAGACGCGACTCATTCATCACAAGGAGTGATCTCCCTTAGATATGTCGTCGTGGTGACGGGCCTGGAAGCCGGTGGCGTGAGAGCAGCCGGCAGTCATCCAGCTTAGTGGCGGCTCGGGTAGTTTCCAAAGTTTCCTGGCGTAAAAGACTTGCAGGATGTTACTCTTTCCGCTACAAGCACGCTATTATCGCGGCCTGCTGTTTGGCGCCGGTTGTGCGCGGCCGTGTGGGACATATTCGGCCATAACGTACAGTGAACCCTTGCTGTTGTCCTAACGTACAGTTCCAGGTGTGATTTTTCTCGTTAAAGAGCGGTGATGCCGACAATCATTGATATGAGTTCGAATTCCTCTCGAAGAAGACGGTGGAGTGTGTCCATGCCCACTCTTGACCCCAAAAGGACAGTGAACACCTTTCAATGCACAGGGATTTTTCAAGAAAAGACTGCACGGTAAATGTCCCAGGTCCTGTCAAAACAATGTTTAAATGCACTGGTCCTGTAAAAAAAAATGTTTAAATGCACTGGGAATTTTCAAGAACGCAACGCCAGAATGGCGCATGATAGCAGAGGTATACAACATTCATAAATTGCACTACTAGGAAATACAAAATCTCAAATAATTAAATATTTGCAATACTAGGAAATAATACAAAATCTCAAATCATTAAATATTTGCACTACTAGGAAATAATACAAAATTTTAAATCATTAAATATTTGCACTACTGGGAAATAATACAAAATCTCAAATCATTGAATATTTGCACTACTGTAAAAGAAAACAATTTCTAAAATCGTTGAGTATCCGCACAACTGTAAAATAATACAATTTCTGATTTAGTTGAATATTTGCACTACTGTAAAAGAAAACAATTTCTAAAATCGTTGAATATTTGCACTACTGTAAAAGAAAACAATTTCTAAAATCGTTGAATATTTGCACTACTGTAAAAGAAAACAATTTCTAAAATCGTTGAATATTTGCACTACAATAAAATAAAACAATTTCTAAAATCGTTGAGTATCCGCACAACTGTAAAATAATACAATTTCTGATTTAGTTGAATATTTGCACTAGTGTGAAACAATATTACTTCTCAATATAAAATAATACAATTTCTGAAATCGTTAAATATTTACGCTGTTGTGAAACATAATAACACATCTAAAATCGTTGAATTTTGCACTAGTAAGAAAAATAAGCTTCTTGCATGTCTTGCCATATCATGCCAGTCTAACAATCTAGCATTTCTGTTCAAACTAGCATTTCTGATCCTCACGATACGAGAGCAATACTTTTTTAATCTTACTAGAAATAATAACTCGATTACAAAAACTAGATTTACTGCCCATATGATGACATTAATCATCGAAAATATACGTTTAATGCCCACATGATAACATCATTTTATATCGAGAACTAGTTGTCCACATTATGTAGCATTCCTGGCCGACATGCCAACCGTTCAATCAAATGAAATCTAGCACACTGGCCCACAATACAAAAGTTCAAAAAAATAAAATCTAGAACTACTGGCCCACATGCCAACCGTTCAATCAAATGAAATCTAGCACACTGGCCCACAATACAAAAGTTCAAACAAATAAAATCTAGAACTACTGGCCCACAATACAAAAGTTCAAACAAATAAAATCTAGAACCACTGGCCCACATGACAACCATTCAAACAAATAAAATCTAGCACACTGGCCCACAATACAAAAGTTCAAACAAATAAAATCTAGGACCACTGGCCCACATGACAACCATTCAATCAAATAAAATCTAGCACACTGGCCCACAATACAAAAGTTCAAACAAATAAAATCTAGAACTACTCGCCCACATGACAACTGTTCAAACAAATAAAAATCTAGCACTATTAGCCCACTGCAACAGCTCAATCAAAATCTAGCACTACTGGCCCACTTGTCAACAGCTCAATCAAAATCTAGCACTAGTGGCCCACATGATGAAGTTTAGTCAGTAAACTGTTGGAATGCTGACCTACATAAAATGCTACACGTTGATAATTTTATTACTTTAAAATAAAAATTCAATACTTTCATTAAGTTAAAATCTAATACTGAGAGATACAAGATGTCATTTTTTGAATTTTTATATTATTACGCCTTTTACCATTTTACTTTGTAAAAACCAAACATTTGAAATTTAGCACTACTGGCACATTTGGCATTTTTCACAATTTTAATATTTTACTAAATAAATTTAAAATACACATAAATAAAGGCTGGCCTAGCGCTATAGACCCGAATATATTTGATACCTTTAGATATTTTCATTTTTCAATGTAATAAAATACACATAAATAAAGGCTGGCCTAACGCTATAGACCCAATATATTTGATACCTTTAGATATTTTCATTTTTCAATGTAATAAAATACACATAAATAAAGGCTGGCCTAACGCTATAGACCCGAATATATTTGATAACTTTAGATATTTTCATTTTTCAACCTAATAAAATATGTCGAGCTTCATTTTAAAATCTAGTAACGCACTTGCCCACGTGATACTATTTTGCTCTATTGCTGCAAAAATTCATGAATTTTAAATCCAGCTTTACTGGCCCACTAAGCAATATTTGTTTCCTGTCTCGGCCTTATTATCTCGGATCAAAGACATTATTTGATGTCTTTCCCAGGCTTGTCATCTCGGATCACAAGGCATTACCTTTGCCAGCCTTGTCATCTCGGATCAAAGACATTATTTGTTATCTTTCCCAGCCTTGTCATCTCGGGTCACGGCAATATTTCAACTTTTGCAATGCTGATCCACAAAAGACAATATCAATCATTTGAACTCAGCAATACTTGCCCACAGCTTGCTCTAAGAGTAATAATATTTTTAAAAAAATAAATTAATAATAAATAAATAAATTATTACTAACAATAATGATATTTGCAGCATGGTTCACATGATTGTTTGCATGATATAAAATTTCATTCATTTCAAATCTTGCAGTACCAGTCCACGTGACACTTTCCACAATCGGTCATAGTATAAACTTTTAATAATGTGAACTATTACACTACTGACACATGATCATGTTGCACAGTTGATCACACAATCTAGAATATTTATCATTCACAGACTTTACAAACTGTGACAGAATAAATTCACCTATCCTTCTTCGTAAACTTAATTGTTGTATAAATTGTTAAATGTCAAAGTGACCCAACCTTGGGCACTGCTTATTATATTTTTAAGTGTCAAAGTTGAAAATAAATAACTCAGTTAAAACATATGCGAGAATTTGCTGATGGAATCCAAACGAGTTCCAGCTGGATAAGTAGTTTTTCTGACCAATAGTTTCATACCTGATCATAACAATTTTGTCCAATGGGAATGGACCGAAAGTTACTTTGTTGAGAAAGTGCTATATTCTAATCACTTTGAATCTGATGAAACTCAAGTCCAGTCATAAAGCTGAATATTACCTTAGGAGAAAAGCATGTCTTTTTTTTACTTCAGGCTACAGTGACTACTGTACTCTTCCAGATTATGTTGGTGTGTGAATCCAGTGTTGTCGCCGAATTTATCAGTAAACATTTTGCTGTAATTTGATTCATGTGTATTCTACTCAAAAACCAATATGGCAAGAATAGTGCCTTTAGTTTGGTCTCAAGAATTAACGAAGATTATTTTAAACAATCATCGTGGTGTGCTGAGTAACATACACGAAAATTTGGGAACATTCCTCCTGATGTGCTTGATTGCACAAGGAAAATTCGGGACCATTCTCCATGGCATGATTTGTGAGTGCATCGACAATTCTGGAACAGTTGTGTAACATGCGTAGAAGGGGTACATGGGACTGTCATCTAAATAAGAAACGTAGTGACTTGTTGCAAACCACGTGATTGGGAACATGTGCTAGTGACAGTGGCCATCATTAGAAAGGTTGTGTATATTGACTTTAATTATTTCTCTAAAACTCCACTCTCATTTCTGTGATGAATGATGGTATATATATATATATGTTAATTGACTGCTGATGTCTATGCTAGGATAAATGAATGATTGTCCAGCGTTAATCAAAGTGTGTTGTGAAGTGATGTAAATGTCAACACTATTTTGATTATATTCATATGTTTTATATTTGATTGACCTCTTACATATATTGATACCATATTTTGGAGAGATTAGTGGTCAGATGGGGTCTCGCTAAATATAGATTAAAGATGGATTTGTCTTCTCCTTTGGTAAGAAGTTTTCCTCCTATGGAAATATTGTGATGGTAAATGTTTGTCTTTAATGTTGTGGAAGAGAGAAAACGTTTACAGCACCAGCATATCCGCCAAGAGAGAGAGAGAGAGAGAGAGAGAGAGAGAGATGAGTGGTGTCTTCTGGAGAATTATTACCATGAATTAAGATTCCCATCACTTGTAATTAATTATGGATGATTAAATAATAATCATATCCAATAACTAGGATGGCGGTGTGTCACACACACTTTGACCATAATCTAGCGTTCCTATTGTCTGTGACGTATGTAGCATTTGGAAAATGGCATGGCATTCCTGTGGACAAGAAATGCAGGGCTCTGGAGGAATCGGTTTTATCGAGGACTATCGTGTACACATTCGACAATTTGCTAGTTACAAAATAATTTCCTGAATTTGGAATCAAATCTTACAATTATCATGTTGTTTTTTTTCATCCCTGAATTCAGATTTCAGCCGCACCACTTGCAGATTGGGACCGTACTTCCTTTCGGGCTCTCTTTTTATAAAAAAATTAAAAATTGCAAATTTGGAATTAAGATTGTCGATAAAAAATATGAACATCAAATTTCAGAAACATTTCGGCTTGGAATGAAGCTGAGCATTAGTATGACGCGCCTGTAGAAAGTCGTAAAGGGCTTTTCTTTCCATTTCTTTGTGCGCCACAAGAGAGGGGGTTTCTGGCCAATCTAAGCTCAGTGTGGTTAGACTGACTGCAAGAGGAATGCCGAGTCGTAAAAGTTCGACTCCCTACGGAGTGTTTCAAGTTCTTTTGACAGTATTTGCATTGTCCGGTTTCTCGTTTTGAAAAGTGTCCTACTCCAACATAAAACTATCTTTAAAGCAGGCAGCGTTTCAACCTGGTGTGGATCGCTGCAGATGGCAGAGATAAAAATCGGTCCACGAAAATAAAATACCGCTCCTATACATTTCACTACTTTCTCTCAATTCAATTCCAAAGCAGTTATGTTTCTCTCCAACCGACCCCTTTAAACGACTCAACTTCATGCGAGCGGCAGAAATTAGCATTGCATTTTATTGAGGTCAGCCCCACTACTTTATAGCTTTTGGAACACGAATTTTCGCAGCTGCTACGTCATCAAGGAGTCATGTGCTTGCTCTGGTAACCCCAAACAGGAAATAATTTTAAAGACTATCCACTTTCTTCTGGGCAAGAAATCAGCAAGGGCTGCCAAGAAAACCTCGCAGTTAGCAACGATATCATATGTGTTACTGCTTGTACACCCGTCTTGATGTTACATTATCGTGTTTATTGTACAACAATCTCCCATTAGCAACGATATCATATGTGTTATTGCTTGTACATCCGTACTGATGCTACATTATCGTGTTTATTGTACAACAATCTCCCATTAGCAACGATATCATATGTGTTATTGCTTGTACATCCGTATTGATGTTACATTATCGTGTTTATTGTTTGTACAACAGTCTCCCGTTAGTAACGATGTCATATTGTCGTGTTTATTGTTTGTACAACAGTCTCCCGTTAGTAACGATGTCATATTGTCGCGTTTATTGTTTGTACAACAGTCTCCCGTTAGTAACGATGTCATATTGTCGTGTTTATTGTTTGTACAACAGTCTTCAGTTAGCAGCAATGCCATTTTCTCATGCTGTTTGCTTACCAAACAGTCAAAGCCTCGGAATACCTAGACAGCAGTAATGATAGCATCTGTAAATTGCTGGGGTCTCACCAGGAATAAAGTGGAGAGTTTGAAACCAGTGGGTGGCGGATTTGTCTTTGATATCAGCTACAGTGAAATTCGTGACCGTCACATATCATCAATTACACTGAATTACAGAATGATTGTAGCATGCAGTCCATACTATTAGACATCAATTACACTGAATTACAGAATGATTGTGGCATGCAATCCATATTGTTAGACATAAATGGGTAATAACCGCACAGAGAATTTGTTTTCCAACATAACAGTCAAGCATTAATAATAGTGTCACACCCTCCCTTCTGTAAATTTAATGGGTAGTGCAACTCATTATAGGAATTAGTGACACAGCGTTTCAGCATGTTAATGTCTATTTAAGAGAAAAAGGAGCAGGCAAAAATAGACCAATCTTTTTCTGTGTTATTTTATAAGTTAGTGAAATGATTTGAAATAAAATAAATATACTAGTTAGTTCTGAGGAAATGATTTGAAATAAAATAAATATACTAGTTAGTTCTGAGGAAATGATTTGAAATAAAATAAATATACTAGTTAGTTCTGAGGAAATGATTTGAAATAAAATAAATATACTAGTTAGTTCTGAGGAAATGATTTGAAATAAAATAAATATACTAGTTAGTTCTGAGGAAATGATTTGAAATAAAATAAATATACTAGTTAGTTCTGAGGAAATGATTTGAAATAAAATAAATATACTAGTTAGTTCTGAGGAAATGATTTGAAATAAAATAAATATACTAGTTAGTTCTGAGGAAATGATTTGAAATAAAATAAATATACTAGTTAGTTCTGAGGAAATGATTTGAAATAAAATAAATATACTAGTTAGTTCTGAGGAAATGATTTGAAATAAAATAAATATACTAGTTAGTTCTGAGGAAATGATTTGAAATAAAATAAATATACTAGTTAGTTCTGAGGAAATGATTTGAAATAAAATAAATATACTAGTTAGTTCTGAGGAAATGATTTGAAATAAAATAAATATACTAGTTAGTTCTGAGGAAATGATTTGAAATAAAATAAATATACTAGTTAGTTCTGAGGAAATGATTTGAAATAAAATAAATATACTAGTTAGTTCTGAGGAAATGATAAATGTCTGGAGCGAGAAAAAGCCAGACAAAAGCAAATGCAGTAGTAAAAATAAAAAAGGTCAAAGAAATTAATATTCTATGGTATGGTGTCGAATAAAATGAAGCAATTAGTTTCAAATAAATTCTTTTGCAATTTTCCTCTACGAACCAAGAAAATTATCGTCACAGCAAATTTAGGAAAGAGGTCCCTGATATATTGACATTCTAGCAAAGAATTCTGCTTTCAAATAAAATGAATACAGAAGTGAAATATTTTGTAATATTAATTAAATGAATGTAAACGTGAAATATTCATTAATATTAATGAAATGAATGTAAAAGTGAAATATTCATTAATATTAAATAAATGAATGTAGAAGTGAAATAATATTCAGTAATATTAATTAAATTAATGTAAAAATAAATAGTATTCAGTAATATTAATGAAATGAATGTAGAAGTAAAATAATATTCAGTAATATTAATGAAATGAATGTAAAAATGAAATAATATTCAGTAATATTAATGAAATTAATGTAAAAGTGAAATATTCAGTGATATTAATGAAATGAATGTAGAAGTGAAATATTCAGTAATATTCATGAAATGAGAGTAAAAATAAAATATTCAGTAATATTAATGAAACCATAGTAAAAGTGAAATATTCATTAATATTAATGAAATGAATGTAAAAGTAAAATATTCATTAATATTATTGAAATGAATGTAAAGCTAAGAAGAGCTATTGGCCATTGTGAAGAAATGCAAAATGAAATGGTATGGGTATGTCACACTATCAACAGGGCTTGTCAAGACAATCATGCAAGGTACTGTGCAAGGAGGGCGAAGGAGAGGAAGACAGGAAAAAATGGAAGGATAACATCTGAGTGGACAGGGCTGAAACTGAGCGATACGGTAAGATTAATTAATTATCAGAGAAAAGAATGGAATGGAGGAAGCTGGTTGTCAAGTCATCAGTGGTGCCCCAAAGGTCGGCAGGATTAAGGGATAGATAGATAGAATAATAACAATCAATCTTTGACGAATATTTTTACAATTTCCTTTGCTTTTGAGAAAATAATCATTATGAAATGGTTGCTACAACGCGTAATTATTTACACACGTCTGCAATATTAGACTCGTGTCAATAAGTAATATAGTCTAGCTTCATACTAGGACGTGTCAATAAGTAATATAGTCTAGCTTCATACTAGGACGTGTCAATAAGTAATATAGTCTAGCTTCATACTAGGACGCAAGCAGCGTAAAAGTGATGGATACAAGAAGTAGAATTGCATTTTGAACAAAATTAGATGAAAACATCTATAGTCTTTCTCATCAAAGCAGGGGACGTAACCTTTGGCTGCGTTCAGCTTTACTGCTGCAGCTCAACATGAAAAGAATGCGATATTTCGAGACGTCCACAATACTACAGTCGATAAACGCAAAGACTCGCTCTACTAAAGTTTGCGAGTTCTGTGGACCGCTAAACAGCGCAACACCACAAAAGCGGGATCGCTTTCAAAGCGCGATTACTCGATGATCAAAGAGCGCAATACAGCCACACCAATAGTTGTAAAACCTTTGTTCATTTTCACTACAAACATGGCAAACCTAGTTGTTTGAATTACGTGCACGTATGAATGGCGCATATTAACCCCAGAAAAAGATAGAGTTTTTCACCTTCTCAACTTCAGTGGGCTTGATATCTCAATTTTATCTTGAAGGGCACTGGTTGGTCATTTCATCCAGCTTGTGTTATTGGAGTTTAGGCACGAACTATATTGCTTGCAAGGACTCCTTCTTTAGCTGTACACAATCTACTCAAACTCGGCTACTGTTATCCCGTAAAATGTCAATATATATATATCATCCCGACCAATAACCGACTTCTGTGTCACTATCATTTTCAGTATCGTACCGACCTAAAGCCGGGTACTGACATCAAATCTTTTATCTCGGGATAACGTTAGTCAGGTTTTAGTCAGTAGGATATTGAATGTAACTCGTGACGAGTATCCGGCTCTAAGTCAGTAGTGTTAGACTAAATCGACTTCTGCTGCCATTTCTGACTACTTTTGTTCCTTGTCTCTTGTCTCTTCGGTATCCCTACTTCCTTACTTATCCAAGACGGCTTGCTGCAGGCTTTCTTAACAGCTGAAAAGTGGCTAGCAAGTCTTGTGACTCTTCACCGCATTGTTGGAACACAGCTACTATAGTCACGCTATTCTTTACAAGTCACTGTACCCTGGGGTGACTTTGTAATAATTTATTATACCAAATGTTTACTAGTTAATGATACAAGTCACTGTACCCTGGGGTGACTTTGTAATAATTTATTATACCAAATGTTTACTAGTTAATGATACAAGTCACTGTACCCTGGGGTGACTTTGTAATAATTTATTATACCAAATGTTTACTAGCTAATGATACAAGTCACTGTATCCTGGGGTGACTTTGTAACAATTTATTATACCAAATTTCCTCACGCTACAAACCATACCCATCTCTACCTTGATTAACTCTTTTAATCAATCAAATTTAATAATACACTTAGAACTAATTAATATTTATGACTTTCTCACATCTTCTACACCCACATTTTGTCAAATACACAGGTCACCTATCCATGATTTAAACATGATTACCATTGTCACAACTATTTAAACATGATTACTTTTGTCATGCAATTCATGACAATCACAACTATTCAAACAGAGTTACAATTTTTTCACATGACTTTTCAAATCCAAATTTAGCTGCTATTGTCATGAGTATCTGAATTGAAGCCCCAAATATCTCATTTTCAGACACCATATGGACAATCTTAATCACAACCCTGAAAAACCACATTCACAGCTAAATTGACAAATCACAGCCACATCCTTTTTTAAATCACAACCAATCTTGGCAAGTCACAGCCATCACCTTGACAATTAATTATAACCATGTTTACACATTCACCTCCATGGAGTCTATGGACCGTTCGAAAAGATAGAGTTGTCTGCACGTCTGCTCCTAAAGTGTTAAGTTAAATGTCAAACCACGAGAATATTAAAACTTTGAACAATTTTGAAACTTTTATTTTAGGGTATGATTATTCAAAAAGGGAATTAGGAACTAGCAAAGACGTGCATTGTTCGTGGAATTGTCAATTTAATTTGCTTGTTGCATGGTAACAGCCTCTTCAATTTACCCTCGATATGAACGTCACCATGGTTACTAGCCTCAGTGTTGTGTGCGGATCACAGAGCTATAATGTTCAACAATGGTTGCCTTAGATTTCGTATGCTAACATTTTTCAGGTGTAACACCACAATTGTTTTAAAAACGGTCAACTTAAATGCTAAAGAGCCCCAAACTTATAATTATATTTTTAAGAGATTGCTTATTTTCGTCACCTACTTCTTTCACTTCATTTAAGTGTCGCAAATATGTTAAGTTTTAAAGAGAGAGAGAGAGTTTCTCCTCAATTAGCCTGCCGAAGTGTTTGAATAGAAGAAATTAATCACATTCACATTTGCCACCCTCTGACGTCAGAAGTTTTGGGATGGTGTCCTCTTGTTTACTCATTTCCTTTAAAACATAAATCACTCTTAAATCACGGAAACAGCGTCATTATCTAGTTTCTGTATCTTTTTGCTCGATGGCCATGGAGATTTTATATCTGAATTTTATTTGAACTCTTACACACTATTATAACTTCTCGCGTCACGGTAATGAAACATCTTACAGATTATTTCTGTCTTTTTGCATGATTGTAATGGAGATTTTATATCTGAGTTTTATTTGAACTCTTACACACTATTATAACTTCTCGCGTCACGGTAATGAAACATCTTACAGATTATTTCTGTCCTTTTGCATGATTGTAATGGAGATTTTATATCTGAGTTTTATTTGAACTCTTACACACTATTATAACTTCTCGCGTCACGGTAATGAAACATCTTACAGATTATTTCGGTCTTTTTGCATGACTGCAATGGAGATTTTATATCTCATTTTTTGTTTGAGTCTTACACATTTATATCGCTTCTTGCTGTTTAACATTGGACCTTATTTATTCAAAAAGTCGTTTGTGTTTTCATTTATAGGGATCTGGGAGGCCAGTAAGTATAGACTTAGGAATGTCTAGCTGAAATCTATGGGTCACTGGTTCGAGTCCCACCACAATCCCTGGGATTTTTCCACATGACACGATCTTTCTGTAGCTCAAAATTGTCGAGTTCAGAGCTTACTCTTAGGAATACCAAGTGTTAGTATTAGTGCAAATCTGCATTATTAATCATGGAGTTAGTTTTTAATGTTTTTTACGCTGATCCATGAAATTTGGAAATTTGGACAATCAAGTAAATCATCCGGGTTTGATGGCATAAGTATTGATCTCAAGAGCTATCTAATGTAAATCTAAAGAACTAATCTAATTGTAGATGTAAAGAACTAATCTAATTGTAAATGTAAAGAACTAATCTAATTGTAGATGTAAAGAACTAATCTAATTGTAAATGTAAAGAACTAATCTAATTGTAAATGTAAAGAACTAATCTAATTGTAACTTTATTAGTGCGACCTTCATTAAATTTAAAGTGTAAAATAAAATGTCACTATGCAAACTAACATCGACCATCGTGTACGACACCCCAACCATGTGATATCGCAATACTTAAGTTAGATTTGCAGTTTTACGCTTAAAAATTCAAATACATTTTCTCCTATACGCGGGAAAAAACCAAAGGAACGATCTGCTAGGGGAATCAGTGTAACTATAATTGAGTCTATAAATCAAACAATTGATCTGCCAATCACCTAATTGCTATGCACTCTCGTAAAAGCCGCTAGAACCCACAAGAAAGAAGAGAAACTCACATTTCTCTGCCTAGAATGCAATCAGAAAAATGGCTCTCGTAAGAAACGTGTAGGTCAGTGAGACGGGCTCCACTGAGAAACGATTGGTCAGAGCTAGGTATTGCCGGAAGCAGTTATGACTGCGTTACTATCGATCTCATGCAGCAGTAAAGGGAGACGATCGTCTAAACGAGACAATAAACCGCAACTCTTGGTCGTAGATTTTCGAGATTTATATGACACTTAGTCAGCCTTCATGCTGATGGAGCTTGCGTCTTGTTGGTCGGTATTTATCATAAAACCCAAGTCTTTAAAATCGCAACGAGATCGAGGAGCGAAAAGTGGACAATTTCCTTCCTGGCTTTGATCTGGAATCTGAGTTCACATAATGTGGGATACGATTAGTTAACGCACTGTGCCTGCTTTCCTGTCAGTATGATTGTGTGTGTGTGTGTGTGTGTGTGTGTGTGTGTGTGTGTGTGTGTGTGTGTGTGTGTGTGTGTGTGTGTGTGTGTGTGTGTGTGTGTGTGATTGAGAGAAAGAGAAAGGAAAGTTTGTTATATACCGTGTTAAACGTGTTAACTTATGTATCTTGCGTTGCAGTTTAAGCTGCCGCAAGAGCTTGTTGAAGCCTTTAGTTTTGAAAGCTTTATCTCACCGTTGCTTTGTTTGCCTTTATTCACGCTATCAATTCTTTTATTTCCAACCTCATTAAATTAAACATTAAGTCCCAGGCACACGTTTGAAATTTGAAAGCACTACGCATAATTATATTCTTCTTCTTCTTTTTTTTTTAAAAATTTAATTGTGTTATTTGTTTTTTGTTTACTTGTTTCTTTCTTGTTGCCATTAAATGTGTTAATGTATTGTGTTTACTATATCGTTGTTTGAAAACATGTCGCACCCTGTCTTACTGGCGTCATCCAGAATATTGACTTTGACGTCATCCAGAGTATTGACTTTGGCGTCATCCAGAGTAATGACTTTGACGTCATCCAGAGTATTGACTTTGGCGTCATTATATTTCATATGTACTTTTAGTACTCACAAAATTGTCGTCATAATAATAATGATGGAGATGTTGATAATAATTTTTGACTGAGCAGAGTATTTTACCCTTCAGCAAGCTCCAAGTGTTGATTACCACACACTTTGATGGCTATCATTAATAAGCCAGAACAAAAAAATACACTATTTGTGGCTGAGTAAATTTGCCTCTCCTTATTTCTAAACTTAATTGTTAAATAAATTGTTAAATGTCAACATAACGCGACATTCGGCGATGCTATTTTTTGTGCTAGTGTTGGAGTAAACAACTCATGAAGAACATGCTAGAACTTGCTGATGTAATGTAAAATTGGTCTCATTGGATGAGTTGTTGTTTTTATTATCCAATGGTTAAGATTTACAAGAACTAGACCAGCCAATGGGTTGAGATAAAAGTTTACTTGCTGAAATAAATTTATTTTCTAATCACTTTGAATTCGATGTGGCAGAAGTCCGGTATTGAAAGGCGGCCGTTAGCTTAATGATGAATTAACTGATTGATTGAGAGAGAATGGACTTAGAAATGTTTCGTGCATTTTGTTATTGATATATTATACTTGCATTTTATATAGAGAATGTAGAGTAGACTATTACTTGTACAATTGTGAATTATGATGTTTGTATGTTGCACACATGGCATTGTTTCTAGTGAATACAATCATGACCTATTATGTTGTAGTTATGATGTATGCGTGTGTATCGGGCTAATAAATACTGTTGCAGGAAACTGTAAGTTGAGACTTGAATGTAAGGAAGAATGGAGTTAGAAATGAGTAAACTGGAAAACTTAGCATTTGTTTCATGATTATATTTTACAGGGAAGAAGTAAACATTTTAATTCTAGAATCTCTGAAATTTCTAGAATGTCCCAGTTTATTGATTTATAAACCACTATGAACATGGTAGATTCAAGAAGAGTCTAGCTCCAGTGTTTAAGTGTAACAATAGTTTAAGTGTAACAATAACTATAATATATATATAACTATAACAATAATTTATGTATGGTGGCAAGGTATGCTCAAGTACATCACAGAACAAGGAAGTTACTGGAAATTGTCACATTGTTGTTCTGCTTGAGGGAATGCCCATATTGAGAGAACAGCAGCTTGTGGATCATTCTACAGCAGGGGTCACCAACCTTTTTGATACTGAGAGCTATTTCATGGGTACTGAGTCATACGAAGGGCTACCATCTTCTGAAATATAACAAAATTACTTAGTTTGCAGCTGAGTTGTGCTATTTTTAGAAAGGCCTGAGGGCAACTGATGTGGTCTTTGCGGGCGACCATGGTGCCCACAGGCACTGTTTTGGTGATCCCTGTTCTACAGCATGCTAGAAAAAATGTGAAGAATTGACAATTCTATTGTGAGTAATAAACTTTTGACATTGTTACGAAAGCATTCGAAAGACTATTGAAGCATCATCTTGACAAGATTACGTACAAGCTATTATCACTTATCTCTCTATAACTCCATTTCTGTTCTCTGATAAGAATGGCCTGTAATTAATATAGACACTAATCTCATGAATTATGTGTTAGGATATAAGACTGTATAGGCATTGAAATTACTTGAATATGTCAAATAATCTTTTCATTGTATTTATTCTCTGTACATTTGGTTGCTGATTTAATAAATTTATTGTTAAATTGATTGACTTTCTTACATATATTGATAACCATATGTTGGAGAGATAGTGGTTCGACGGGGGCTCGCTAAATATAGATTAAAGAAAGATTTATCTTCTCCTTTGATAAGAAGTTCTCCACCCATGGAAATATCGTGTGATGGTAAATGATTGTCTTTAATATTGTGGAAGAGAGAAAACGTTTATAGTGCCCGCATTTCTGCCAAGTGAGAAAGACGAGTGGTGCCTTCTGGAGAATTATTAATAACACAAATTAAGATTCTCATCACTTGTAATTAGTTATGTATGATTAAATAATAATAATAATAATAATAATAATAATAACCATTAGCTAGGGTGGTGTCATGACACACTGTCATTAAAATTTACATAAGGCAGTACAAACCAAATATGAATATACCTGCATAACCAAAAACAAGTAATATTTCAAGCTTTACAAATAATTATAATGCATAAAAAATTAAATTGAATTACGTAGCTTGTGATTTTGATTAAAGAATGTGTCAATAGCATAAACATAAGTTTATATAATTGTGGTTATCTCGCTCTCCAGTCATGTATACTAAAAATGAATGTCTATTTGAATGGTGAATACTACTTTATTCTGGACAGCTGCATGTATACAGTAATGGGGTCAGTATAATGATTACAGTAATGGGATCAGTATAATGATTACAGTAATGGGGTCAGTATAATGATTACAGTAAAGGGGTCAGTATAATGATTACAGTAATGGGGTCAGTATAATGATTTATGTAACTTGGATTGCTGAAAGACTGGGAAGAGAATTAAATAGGACCTGGAATACAACCTTGCAATAAAGTTGTTACAGCGGAAACGTGATGCAGACGATAGCGGTACGCTACAGCGACGTTCCCCCATGAACCATAAATATAATGTGGACAGAAATGTTTACCAATTCTTGAGGCAATATGACTTTTTTCTCTTATGTACAGCATATAGCAGTACCAAGAAAGCCATGCTTATGCTGTGGCTTAAAACATGATAGACTAGCATTAAATAAGCCAAAATTATTCTCATAGTAAACTAGTACTAAGCCAAAATTATATATTAAATAATGAAATGAAACATGTTATTAAGGTTGCAGATATACTGCGAGATGATGATGGCTGAGAGTATGCTAATTTCCTAATTATAGTATATTAACATTTTAAAGAATGCTTGACGAATAGCAGAAAGGAAATTGTTGAAACGGTCATTTAAATCTTTGCCAGTGTCAACGGGATTACTATATTAATTTATTATAATATGAGAAGTATTATTTTTAATATGAAAAATAGTAATTATAATATTAAAAGTATTCGTTATAATATTGCATAATTAATTATAGTAAAAACAAATATATTAGTATAATGTATTTAACGTAACCATAACAAGTGTGAAAAGAATTCCACTTATTACATATATCGACCATCCGTTCTGCTCCAGTCTTTTAATCTCTTCCATTTCATCTTGCAATCTCTTTTCTTCCCTCATATCAACCTTTTCTCGTAATCTGTCCTCTTTTAGTCTCTAGCTGTCACTTCTTCCCAATTTCTTCCCTTCTCTCCTTCGAACTCTCTCTTCCAGTCTTTCTCTCAGTCTATCCTAATTGTGTAAGTGTTAAGCGTGCAAACATAGTTTAAAGAGACCAGAGAGAGATGTTTTCAAACACAATGTAGAGAGACACCAGATAGAGAGAGAGAGAGATGTTTACAAACACAATGTAGAGAGACACCAGATAGAGAGAGAGAGAGAGATGTTTTCAAACACAATGTAGAGAGACACCAGAGAGAGATGTTTTCAAACACAATGTAGAGAGACACCAGATAGAGAGAGAGAGAGATGTTTTCAAACACAATGTAGAGAGACACCAGAGAGAGATGTTTTCAAACACAATGTAGAGAGACACCAGAGAGAGATGTTTTCAAACACAATGTAGAGAGACACCAGAGAGAGATGTTTTCAAACACAATTTAGAGAGACACCAGAGAGATATGTTCTCAAGCAGAATGTATAGAGATACCAGAGAGATATATTCTCAAGCATAATGTAGAGAGACACCAGAAAGAGCTGTTCTCAAGCACAATGTAGAGAGAACCAGAGAGATATGTTCTCAAACACAATGTAGAGAGACACCAGAGAGAGATGTTCTCAAACAATGTAGAGAGACACAAGAGAGAGAGATGTTCTCAAACACAATGTAGAGAGACACCAGAGATATGTTCTCAAACACAGTTTAGAGAGACAACAGAGAGAGAGATGATCGCAAACTGAATTGCACACAACTTCTCATCTTCCCTTTCTATGAAATAATAGCGACACTAATAATTGCATTAATAACAAACGATTATGCAGATTTCAGATCCAAAAGAAAAACAGGTTCGCTTCTGAAAAATCATCGTCGCCAAGTCGATAATAACTGGCAACGCTCAACAACTTCAAAGGGAAACTGTCTTTTGTTACGGTCATGATGGTGGAGAAAAAACGGGAGTTTCAACACATAAATCACACGGGGCACACAAGATTCTACGAGCGTTTGGCATACAACGGCACCGAACAATCGGTCTAAAAGCGAGAAAAATTCCACTGACGGCGCTGATTATTCTAGCGCCCTCTTTGCTTCCAGGATCGATAGGCAGAGAGGCGTTGCTACGGCTCTGGTCAGTGCTCCATGCAATTCACAATTTATGGCTTGGTCTGAGAGCCCCACGCTTTTCAGTTCGCTACGTAATTACTGCATGCTCCTTTCTTTATTTCCATTAATGCATGCTCCCTCTATTTCTATTACTGCATGCTCCTTTCTTTATTTCCATTTAATCCATGCTCCATCTTTATTTCTGCTACCGAATGCTCCTTTCTTTATTTCCATTTAATCCATGCTCCATCTTTATTTCTGCTACCGAATGCTCCTTTCTTTATTTCCATTTAATCCATGCTCCATCTTTATTTCTGCTACCGAATGCTCCTTTCTTTATTTCCATTAATGCATGCTCCTGGTTTTTTTTTCTACTACTGTGCGCTCCCTCTTTCTTTCTATTACTGCATTCTCCCTATTTGTATGACTGATTGCTCCCTCTTTCTATTACTGCATGCTTCCTCTTTCTATGACTGATTGCTCTCCCTTCTTGCCTTTTCCCCATCCATCCACCAACACGCCCTCTCATAACCAACAATTTGTTCAGGTTAAAATTTTTCTACTGGTCTAATCTACAGAATCAGATGACTTGCAAAAGTTGAAATCAGTTTTCAGTCTACCCAAAATCGAAAGAAAACATATGTGTGTTAGTGGAAGAATATTTAAGTGAAAATAATGATTTGTTCTCTGACAAAATTACAGTTCAACAAGTTGCTATGACAGTTTAGACATTTGTAAGTTAAAGATTCATTTGCTTGATTTCGCAGACGGTTCGGTAAGAGCACGTGATCTCTACTGGCGGTCCTCATGGTCCATAGGGACCTTTCCTTGATCCTCAGTTAGTCAGAGTCACGTGAGCTGGCACTGCCATTAGGCTTTTTGACGTCTTGTTCACAAGGAGTTCTCCCAACATTGAAAATCCTTTCAGTTAGAAGAGAATCTAAACATCTACTGCGAAATAAATTCAAATCAAAATGTGTCTGCTCTTTTTAAAGATTTCTCAACAACGTCAAGCTATATTTCAGAAATGAAACGTTTTAATTAGCCTGGCTGTCAGTAGACTGAAACGTTTTAATTGGCCTGGCTATCAGTTGACTGAAACGTTTTAATTGGCCTGGCTATCAGTTGACTGAAACGTTTTAATTGGCCTGGCTATCAGTAGACTGAAACGTTTTAATTGGCCTGGCTATCAGTAGACTGAAACGTTTTAATTGGCCTGGCTATCAGTGGACTGAAACGAGTTGAAAACCATTAGGTAACAGTCTTCTAATATTTATATGATGATGCGCGATATCACAGTGTCACATGAAAGAAAAATCACATAAAGGGAAAATGTTGAGTACATGTACCGGACACCCTATTCATTAAAAGAAAAATCACATAAAGGGAAAATTTTGAGTACATGTACCGGACACCCTATTCATTAAAAGAAAAATCACATAAAGGGAAACTGTTGAGTACATGTACCGGACACCCTATTCATTAAAAGAAAAATCACATAAAGGGAAAATGTTGAGTACATGTACCGGACACCCTATTCATTAAAAGAAAAATCACATAAAGGGAAAATGTTGAGTACATGTACCGGACACCCTATTCATTAAAAGAAAATATCGATTGCTAGAAAGTTATTATATGACAATCAATGCCACTACAGATTGCTAGTGTGACAGGCATGCCAGTTAGTTAATGAAAATGATTATTATTATTAGTTAATCTTTCTTAACTAATTACAAGTGATAGAATCTTAATTTATTTTATTAATGATCCTCCAACAGACATCACTCATCCCTCACTTGGCGGATTTGTGGGCGTTGTAAACGTTTTCTCGCTTCCACAACATAAATAACGTTTACAGTCATATAATCTTCCATATGTGGAAAACGCCTTACTAAAGGAGAAGAAAAATCAGACTTTTAATTTATATTTAGCAAGTCCCCACCCACCCACTTTCTTCTTCAACATAAGATTATCAATATCAATAATTGTAAGGTCAATAAATTTAACAATAAATGTATTAAATCAATAATCATATGACAATTACAAACGAAGTAGATTACTTGACATCAAATATTGATAACTTTTATCTCAAACATAAAGTTATCAATAATCGCTAAATTTAGATTAAAGACGGATTTGTCTTCTTCTTTACTAAGAAGTTTTCCATGTATGGAAAGATTATGTGACAGTGAAAGAGAAAACATTTACAGCACCAGTATATCCACTAAGTGAGAAAGACGGGTGGTGTCTGTTGGAGGATCATTAATTTAAAAAAAATAAGACTCTCATCACATGCAATTAGTTATGAAAAATTAATTAATAATAATAATTATTATTTCTATTAACTAAGTGGCTTTGCCGCCACAGACACTGATTACATTCAACAGAGAAATTTGAAAATAAAACCTTTTTTAAATACCCTCCCCCCTCTTCCAGTCAACATGAGTGAAGGAAAATTCGATGCAACAGAAAGAGCACACTGATTTTTTCACAGCATAACAAAGATATTAACTTCAGTAATTACTCATTTTAATTATTATAAATTATCTTTCTTAGACTTCCTATTTCTTTTGCACAGCAGAATAATGTTCTCTTCTGAATACTAATACGACCTTAAAAAAATTATAATAATGAAATATTGCTCTTTCACTAATACGTAATGAAAAATGGCGAACTCTCATTATTACTAGTCAGCAATTTAATTTATACTTAAGGCAAAATAGTTGTTCAGTAAATTGACATTCTGCACGAGTCTGCTAAATAGGAGTAACAAACCCAAAATTTACATATGACAAAGGAGAGTTTTGCTTCTTTTCTGTTGTTAGTAATGAAAACATAATGTACAAGATTTGGTCTTTAATATTTTTCTGCTGTTGTCTGTCTGATATGTTATTGTCATATTATTTAATATTGCGCACTATACTAGTTTGTAAAGTTCAATAGAAAGGACTATATACCGCTGGGGTCAGTCTATTAAATATCACTGTCTTCTTTTAATCATTAATAGTACAGTTCATCGCCTCATCTTGTGTTTCACGGACAAGATCAAAAACATTCAGCCTGAGGCAAAAGGAGAACACAGATAAAGATAGGTTTCCTAGCTTTGTTTCATAAATGTACAAGATGGATCATAGATCTACATTTAGATTGTCCAAACGTCACATGAAAGCCTGTTTTGCGCAGCTGAACAGCAATGGAGTTTAATAGTCAAGTCATTTTGAAAATAGTCGATTTATCAAGTTGTTTGGATTTTCTTGGTTAAAAGCTTGATTGGTTTTAGAAGGGATTTAATATAAAGCTTTTACTGTTTTACAAGGGATTTAATATAAAATTTGTACTGTTTTACAAGGGATTTAATATAAAATTTGTACTGTTTTACAAGGGATTTAATATAAAGCTTGTACTGTTTTACAAGGGATTTAATATAAAGCTTGACTGTTTTACAAGGGATTTAATATAAATGTAATGATTGAGCCTTGAAAGCAAATTATACTCATTGGTTTCTATTACTTTTATTGCTCTTTATTAATCAGCAACTGATAGTTACTAATTAATGCTGACCTTCAAGTGGCTATTACATAATCTGCCGTACCCACCAATGGTACATGCAGTGGAGGAATTAGGTCAAGTTAATTAATCACGTTTGGGCAGTTGAGATGTATAGAGGTGGGAAGGTGACTGGAGGAATTAGGTCAAGTTCATTGATCACTTGGTGGGAAGGTGACAGTGAGAGAGGGAGAAATCAAAAGGATTTGCCTTGACCATATATGGAAATTTGTGTTTTGATCACTGATGCATAAGAACTGCAGTTTGACCCAGAGTTGTTCATATATATTCACTCTTAAACCTGCGTATATTCACCGATAAACCTGTGTATTCTCACGCAACCACTCCCGTTACATAAAGGGTTGAAACCTGCTTAGGCAAGAAAAAGTTTTGCACGTTTCAGAGAGTGGTGGCCTTTTACTGTCGGCTGATTTATTCGTCACTGGTTTTGCACGTTTCAGAGAGTGGTGGCCTTTTACTGTCGGCTGATTTATTCGTCACTGGTTTTCCTCAGAAACGCGTCACGCTGCATCCTTCCTACCGTGAGCTGACATGCGTCACCTGACCTGGGCATAGCTGACAGGCGTCAACTGACCAGGGCATAGCTGACAGGCGTCACCTGACCTGGGCATAGCTAACACAGATGAATGGGCGCTGCATGACTGAAGACACAGTGGATTCGTCTCTGTCCACATGATGACAGAGTTAATTTACCTCGATACGCACAATTAATAATTCGACTGAACAATAAACTGTTTAAAACAAACATTGACTTTGTGACAGTGAATAAGTGGTCTCGGTTGACCTGTGTATTTTCAGAAATCATATCTTGCTATTTTTTTATTATTGTTCTCCTTTTATTGTTTATTATTAAATTACGTTTTCTTGTTATCTTAAAATCACATTTTCATTAATTTGTTGGAGTGACTGAGAAGAACTGGCTGGTGGTGAGCCGAAATATGCAAATGTTATAATTAATCAAACCGAAAGATTACATTGTTCACTCAGGGCATGTAGATTAATCTATTTGTCGTTATGTAGGTTAATCTATTTGTCGCTATGTAGGTTAATCTGTTTGTCGTTATGTAGGTTAATCTATTTGTCGCTATGTAGATTAATCTATTTGTCGCTATGTAGGTTAATCTATTTGTCGCTATGTAGGTTAATCTATTTGTCGCTATGTAGGTTAATCTATTTGTCGCTATGATAGACGACTGAGTGTACCAATAAACGGGTCTAACATAGAGATTGAAGAGTAGGTTATTCTGCAGGGCTGTCGCCAGCATTAAATTTAATATAATATAAATTTCTTGGTTAATAATTCTTAGTTTTAATACTGCGACGGGGTCATTAAACAAATCTTACACGTGACAATAAAGATTATATGTTTTTACAAAGGATTTAAAAAATAAAACACTGTAACTCTTTAATACAATACACAGATCACAGAAAGTTATAATGACGCCACACGCATTAGGATTGTGAAATCACAATTATCAAGTAAAAAACAACTTACACTATAAGTTTTCAGTATAATACACATAACGCAGAAAGTTATAATGACGTCACACATTATGATTGTGCAATCATAATGAACAAGAAATAGGAATTGATAAAATGATACGGATACAGAATAGCATAAAATGTCGTATATTGCTTGCTACAAAGAGTAGTATGCAATACATATGCTGACAGTTTCATGGTAAATGATTCATGAAGTATATTACTAATCAGGAAACCCATCGCATACTTTATACAATGGTATATAGTCACGTGATTGTTTAATGTACTGCAAACAGATGATGGAATAATGTCACTAAATGTATTTTTTAAATGTAGATGAATAGCGCCAGATGGAAAATCTAGAAATTACATTCACATGATAATAATGCGATTCAACAGTTCAGCCACAATTCCGATATTGTCGCAATTCCCATATTGTTGTAGACCGGACAAGTTACAAATGTGCGAGGAAAATAGAAACGCTTTACTAAAACACTCCAAAAATGTATGAGATTCCAAACAAAAAAGATTAAAAGAAATTAAATGTAATTTTGTCTAATATATCTGTATAAATGCACTTCATCCTAGGAATGATGACAAAGAGATCACGAGACAGGTTATGATAAAATAAACAGAGTTCAGACAAGTGAGTGGAGCACAGAGTTCAGAAGAGGGGAGTGAAACACATTAGAGTTCAGAAGAGGTGAGTGGAACACATTAGAGTTAGGAGTGATGAGTGGAACAGTAGAACACATGAGAGTTAAGGAGGAGAAAATGGAACACAATAGACTGAATAGAGTTAGGAGAGGCGAGTGGAACACATCGGACTTAGGATAATGAGCAGAACGCATCAGACTTGGGAGAGGTGAGTGGAACTCATCAGAGCTAAGGAGAGGCGATTGGAATACACCAGAGCTGAGGAGAGGCGAGTGGAACACACAAGAGCTAAAGAGAGGCGAGTGGAACACACAAGAGAAAGGATCAATGAGTGGAACACAACAAATTTGAGTAGATGTAATTGAAACACAACAGAGTTAGGAGAGGCGAATGGAAAATATTAGAGGAAATGAATGTTTCTAGATATCTGGCAATTTAAAAAAGAAAACGTCTCCTAGTGTAGACAGCAACATTGTAGAAATTATTGCCAGACTTCAGCTACCAACACCACTAGTTCTCTCCCCTTCACCCCTATTGATACAGAACCCCATCGCTGCCTACCTATCTTCAGCAACTCGACTTAAAACCCTCCGCAGCCACCCGCTTTTACTACTGGAACAAAATGTTTCCCAAATTCCCCATAGTAAACATGAAACTTGCATAATGGCATGTCATACACATTCCATGTCGTCTGTTACTAAAGATGAACACATATTCATCACATCCTCTTAATTTAATAAGTCTTATAATATATACATTGTAATTATACGTATTTTCTGTTGTTGTTGTTGTTGTTGTTGTTGTTGTTGTTGTTGTGTGTGTGTGTGTGTGTGTGTGTCCATGTGCTAGTAGATCTGTGTAGCTTTATCATATATGTACAAGGGTCTATGTTAATTGCTAAAAATGTTTGTGATATATTATTCTAATACAATTAGGATTGCATGTGCAAGTTACAGGAAGTTGTAATATTTTCAGAAAAGCAGAAATGTACATCTGTACTTCAAAGCATTTACCCTTCAGGAATTTAGGCCAGCAAGATTGAAATCCATCACCCTAAACACACACACACACACACACACACACACACACACACACACACACACACACACACACACACACATCTACCCCTACCCTGAAATAAAATATTTCTCTATAATTCTTTTTTACCACCAAAGGATCAAAACGAATTGTCAGAGAATGGAGGAAACTTAAATTTCTGTCTCTAATGATAGTTATTTCTCATTCACTGGTTTAATGGCGTTTTATTGCTGAAATTTATTCCTCTTTATGAAGCAATTGCACTTGTCTGTGTCAATAATAAATTATTGAGAGAAAATACACATGTTATGACCATTCCCATGTCAATATCCACTTCCCGGAATTTTGAGAAATGTATACTTAAGAATATTTTAATTCACTTTTGGGGGTGATTTAGGGTTGTAGTTAATAAATGCTTGTAAAGGTGCATACTATTTATTTATTTATTTATTTTATTTTTAATTTGTTATTCTCTATTTCTTTACTCGTAATAGATGTAACATACTTTAGTATTGTATGGCGAATGTAGACACGTATATCAAATACTAGATCGATTGTAGGATTGACGTTCGTCTGTGTGCATGTGTGTGTTTGTGTGTGTGTGTGTGTGTGTGTGTGTGTGTGTGTGTGTGTGTGTGTGTGTGTGTGTGTGTGTGTGTGTGTGTGGTCGCTTGTAATTCCTTTTATGTTTGCACCTTAAAGGCATCTGCCATATTTAGAGACATACATCTAACACGCAAATTTATAGAGCTGTGCTGTCTGCAGTACTTAGACATTCATCTAACACACAAGTTTATAGAGCTGTGCTGTCTGCCAGTACTTAGACATTCATCTAACACACAAGTTTATAGAGCTGTGCTGTCTGCCAGTACTGAGAGATACATTTAACATACAAGTTTATAGAGCTGTGCTGTCTGCCAGTACTTAGACATACATCTAACACAAGTTTATAGTGCTGTGTTATTTTAACTGCTTTCAAAGCAAAACGATTAAATTTTTCAATGTTGTAAATTTAGTGAATGTCTTAAATATTTTGTTAAACCACAAATTTTTCGTTATCTCGCACAATATTGTGGTGAAAAGTTTGTCATATAAGACAAAATCTTTTGTACACTTTATCACGTCACTACTACCTTTTGTACACTTTATCTAGTTTATCACGTCACTACTACCTTTTTACACTTTATTACGTCACTGCTACCTTTTGTTGAAATGGAGATATATTGTGAATATAATTTCTAGCACTTAACAGACATGAATTTAATTATCTATGGATATGGCACAGCTTACAATTATGTGATTGTATTTATTTGCATTTTATTAATTAAATGTAACTTTCTATTTTGTTGACAGAAAAATTAAACCATTTACCTTAAAACCTGTCTGCCTCCATGCACTGTTCGTTGCTCTGACTTTGTCAACATTTTAAGACTTCGTTTTGTTGGATTTGTCAACATTTTAAGACATTTTGTCCATAGGTAATTTTATTATTGACAGATTTGTACTTAGATCAATAATTTTATTAGTGACAGAGTTGTCCTTAGATAATTTTATGCGTTACAGCGTTGCAGAAGATAATTTTATGACAAGTCACAATGAATGGGAGAGATACAGATCTGTAATGGTTGGTGATGTTGTTGTCTGCAGAGTGAACAATTAATTATTCAAATAACAAAGCTATACAAAATGAAGGGCAATTAACTTATAGTGTCCACTGTGGTTTTTGTTCCTACATAAAACTACACAGAAACACTTTCTAGATAATAGTGCACTTTTTATTTCTGTGTCGCAGGATTGGCTCAAAGCTACATGTTATAAAACCATACTGTTTTACCAGGATTGGCTCAATTACTACATACTATCATTACCAGACTGTTTTACCATGAGTGGCTTAATGCTACATGCTCAATCATTATCAGACTGTTTTGCCAGGACCCACTCAAAGCTATATGCTATAATACCAGACTGTTTTACCATGAGTGGCTTAATGCTACATGCTCAATCATTATCAGACTGTTTTGCCAGGACCCACTCAAAGCTATATGCTATAATACCAGACTGTTTTACCATGAGTGGCTTAATGCTACATGCTCAATCATTATCAGACTGTTTTGCCAGGACCCACTCAAAGCTATATGCTATAATACCAGACTGTTTTACCATGAGTGGCTTACTGCTACATGCTATCATTACTGGACTGGTTACTATTCTACACAGCCTAAAGTAAACTTTCATATGTTTATCGTTTTTACCCTAGGAACCTCTGCCCGAGAAGACACCCATACACTACAACTGTTCCAAAACACTTTTGACAGAAAAATATTTCAAGAATGCAAAAATATTTTTTCGTGTCACAGGCTGACTCGTGTCAACCTGTACTCATTTAAGGGCAGAAAATATTCATTTCTGAGAGCACTAGTATGTAGACAAATTCATGTCACAGGCTGATTCGTTCCAACCTGTATTCATTTAAAGGCAGAAAATATTTCATTTGATTGTAGAATTTCCGTACCATTAATTATATAAACCAAGTGTATGTCTGTTGCTAGCTTAGTTTAAGCGTCATGTGTGACAATTATAATAAATATTAGTTTGAATTTTAGATTTAATTTTATAACAGAGCCAGTTGTCTCACTCTACTCTTTTCTCACTTACTCAAGCCACCAAATCACTCATGAGACTCTCTCTTCACTTACTCAAGTCACCAGATCACTAATCACTCTCTCTTCACTTACTAAAGTCACCAGATCACTCATCTGACTCTCTCTTCACTTACTCAAGTCAGCAGCTCATTTATTAGATGTTCACCTCACTTACTCAAGTCATCAGATCACTTATCAGACTCTTTCTTCATTTTATCTCCTGTCTATAACTGTTTAAACATGATTTCGATGGGGCGACCCAAATACCCATCTTTTGATCTGTTTACTGTATGACCAAGGAGACCCAAATACCCATCTTTTGATGTGTTTGCTGTTTGACCAAGGAGACCCAAATAGCCATCTTTTGACATGTTTGCTGTACGACCAAGGAGACTCAAATACCCATCTTTTGTTGTGTTTGTTGTAAGACCAAGGAGACCCAAATACCCATCTTTTGATCTGTCTGCTGAACGACCAGGGGAAACAAACTACCTGTCTCTTGATCTGTTTGCTGTACAACAGAGGCTAACAAACTTCCCGTCTTTTGATCTGTCTGCAGTATGGCTGGAGTGACCCAAGTACCTATCTTTTGATATGTTTTTTGTATGACCAGAGCGCTCCATCTACCCATCTGCTTATAAGTTTTTCTACAACTGGCGTGATCCAACTACTGATTTTTCATCTGTTTTCTCTAATGACCAGGGCGTCCCAACAATCTGTCTTTTCAACTTTGACTAGGGTGACCCAACTACCCGCATTTTTTATGTTTGCTGTACAACTGGGATGGTGGTGGTACTCAACTACCCATTTTTGATCTGTGTGCTGTACAACTGTGGCGGACAACTTCCCATCTTTTGACCTGTAAGCTGTACCACTACCCGTCTTTTGATCTGTTATCTGTACAACTGGAGTGTTGCTGAAAAGTTGAAACCTTTGTTGTTCCATTGACTATACAACTGGACAGTGAGTGAGAAAAATGTTCACCTAAACAATGACCATGGGAAATAGAGTAAAATAGAACCAGCGTTGGTGACAAATAATTAATGAAACAATGTATTAATGCGATCCTGTCCGAAATGCCGTCAATCTACAGTGTAGCTGAATTTACAACAGTTCATAATGTGACAACAGAAAGACTGTAAGACACAGTCCCTTAGAGAAGCTCACAGGAGAAAATTTACAATGCACTGCCAGTATGGTAGATCAGACATAGCTTTCACTAGACTTGTGGCAGAATTATTATAATAGTCACTATTACTTTGAAGGAGCCCCTTTCAAAGCCCAGGAATTGTAGCACAGATATTGTAATGTACTGTGGCCGTGATAAAGTCACTTTAAAATCCGCAGGAATTGTAGCACTAATACTCCCATGTACATTGGCCGTGACGAAGCCACCTGAACTGTAGCACTATATTGCCATGCACTGTGGCCTTGACAAAGCCACAGGAATTGTAGCACTAATATTGCCATGCACTGTGGCCTTGACAAAGCCACAGGAATTGTAGCACTAATATTGCCATGCACTGTGGCCTTGACAAAGCCACCTGAACTGTAGCACTATATTGCCATGCACTGTGGCCTTGACAAAGCCACAGGAATTGTAGCACTAATATTGCCATGCACTGTGGCCTTGACAAAGCCACAGGAATTGTAGCACTAATATTGCCATGCACTGTGGCCTTGACAAAGCCACAGGAATTGTAGCACTAATATTGCCATGCACTGTGGCCTTGACAAAGCCACTTTAAAAGCCATGTAATAAACAATGTAAAGCAAATTTGGGGCATAGAGAGATTCAAATGGTCACACCCTAATTTCTCCTATGGCAGAGTGTAGAGGACATGGGTTTTGTTGTTGATATTATCATCAGGCTGTGGCACAGCAAACACTGAAAGTGTTGCAAGTGTATTTAACAGAGATCGTGATTGCCCTAGTCCTGGGCTATTAGTTGGGACGTAACAAAGCGCCTGTAATTGTCAAAGTGCCTGGAACAGTGCAACTGTTGTAACCCATTGAAAATAGAAAAGCAAGCGGCAGTAACTAAATATAATTAATAATTATGGGGGCTTTTATATAAAGTATAATTATATTAACACGGGCTACTTCACTAAGATTGTAATAAGCGGTGTTGAAGTAACAGCGACTGTAACAGTCAATAGCGCTGTTGATGGCTGCGACCGTGGCACAACTACTGTAACAATATAGAGATGAGCAGAGACTACCACGGAGAATGAGCCAGCGAGATTTAACACATCGAAACTATCAAGGACGCTAGTAGCTCTCGTCTCTATCTGCCGCACGTCTGCTGTTTTGCTTGGCCATTATTTCCTTGATTTTAATCTGCCCTACTCGCTTGAGCAAAAATGCAAAAGAAGTTTCATCGTGTTTTTGAAGATGAAAAGGAGAGAATGGAGTGAGAGGGAAAGAGCGAGGAGCGGAAGAGGCTAGAACACGTGTGTAGCAGACTGCCTTAAGAAAAAAAAAAAGAAGCCATAAAAGCCAGCAAAGTCTGGAGAAAAAGGGCCGGCAGACGCAGGATCTATACGGTTATAAACTGGGGTGCGAGCCGAAGCCTATTGGTTGATGTGTTTGTTTTTTACGATGCGCAACCCCTATTTGATGGGATGGCCTCAGAAACACTTTGTCGCTGGCATTATTTATTTTCCGAAACTCAATGCGAGAGTAGTTCCCCCTCGCTTGTTGCCCTGTCATGCGTGTCGTCATCTGGTCATGCATGGCGTCATCAGGGCTTCTGTGAACTGTGCATTTCGAGTTACATTTGACAGCTTCTTTCTCTTGTGGTGTCTGTGCGTGCGTGCGTGCGTGCGTATGTGTGTGTGTATGTGTGTGTTGTGTTGTGTGTGTTATTAGTGAAGTGTAACCGTATACGTTTCGTTTTCCTCAAACCCCCAACCATTAAATTTTATGTCTATACACGTACTTCAATATTTACCTGTTAAGTGTTCACCGTCCGGTAAGACGTGATAACGTAACAAGCCTCAATTCGGGAAAAACAAAATTTATTGCAGTTATTTCTGAAAACGTTGTGAGTTAACTAAATGCATTGAAGTTATCAGACTTGAAGAAAAGAAAATTATCAGTAAATTGTGATGTGTTGTGAAATTAACTGCGAATAACAATAAACAGTCGTATACAGACCGATCAAGACGTGAACGGTAAATAAAATGTGAACAGTAACGTCAGATCGATCGTATCAGGAAAAGTGTTGGTGAGTTGGTTTTCCCGCGTATATAATTTTTATTTAGTTTTATACACGTACCTTTAAGCACACATTTTTGTATGGTTATCATCAGCATTATGTCACCCTTGTTAAGAAATAATCTGAACTATCTTTTAAGCTTATAATGCAGATTATATTATGCATACATTACAGTGACGTAACATCTTTTCTTTTTTCGTTTATCAGCATTACATCACCAGTTAAAAGAAATAATCTGAACTATCTTTTAATAATACATTTCATATTTTGCATGCATTCCAGTGAAGTCATATTTTTTTCTCGTAAAAAGAAAGACTGTAATTTATATCAAGGTTCTTACTCAGATCTAAGAGAAATATTATGAAAATATAAACATAAATTACTAGTTGGATCGAGAGCAAAAATTAACACAATCACTTAAAAATAACAAAATAAATCTAATTAAACTATAATGTTAAAAAGTCCGAGCTACGTCTCAATTGTGATAATTTGTTTATATTTAGTAGTTCTTCAGTATATTAAAGCAAAGAACTCTGGTTAAACATGGCATGTTTCTGATTGATTTAAGTGTTTACATTTGTAGTTAAACCTGAAATATTTATGATGGATTTAAGTGTTTATTTCAGTCCAATTTGTCTTACTTTCTGAAAATTGTTCGGTAGCTTTCAAACTGACACTGCACGACGCAAGGCGGTACTTGCGGGCGAGGGTGTGAACAAGTTAGAGTTGTCGGCCGTAAGTATAGGCGGCAGTAGGCGCTCTGTTTGTGTACGTACCGTAGAGAAACACTCGCCGCCCGGAAAGAGAGCTTTCCTTGAGTTGATTGCTGTACGTCACTCAGGCTCTTACGCTGTGCGTTCTCGGCAGTTCACAGACAGCACGCGCGCACACTCACACACACGCACACACGTCTGGAACACAGTTTGCCGTACACCAAACGTGTGACAAAACCGTCAGACAAACGGCGTGGAATGAGCAGTGTTCGGTCGGAAACTGCCAGAACCACATCGACACCAATGTTTCAATCACACCAATCAGAAGCACATATCTGGTGTCACAGAGTACAAATAGGTCAACAGGAGAAAGTGCGAGTCCCAAGTTAGTAAAATATCTGTCCAGTAAAATCTAGTCACGACTTTCAGTGGGAGGAAAATTTCAAAATCTTCCGGAGGGACCCGCAACAGAGGGCCAGGCCACTCGCTACAAGTCCAGAAGAGTCAGATCAACAAATACCGAGGATTACCGTAGTTTGAAGTCTAACGGGTTTGGGGGGTGGGCAAGAAGGCACTTCTTTCGATACGATACAAAGCGAAATGAAATCACTGCCTGCCTGCATATAGGCCTACCATTCTTGACAAGTCACCGCTACTAAGTGACCTTTGACCTCAACCTAAAGAGGAGCTCCACGTAATTACTGATGAGTCGATCGTCAGTGTATTAATTAACCAGTGGCGGGTGGCCATGAACTTAGTGACGGCAGAATCTTGGAGTCTAAACAGTAGGTTTATAACGACTTAGAGGAGTTTGTGATCGTAAATTTATGTGTGTTAGTTATTTTTTCTTCGGTTTCAAATTTGTCAAATGTCCGTGGGATACAGTTAGTTCAGAGCACGTTCCTGTGAACAACGGAAGCTTGACAACAAAGGGGAGACAAATGACCACTATGTTGAGTTTTATCTGGAGCTTCGTGGTGTTTTACTTGGTAAGTAGACCTAGGTGTAAAATCCATCACCTGCTTGTATGTTTGTTTATCCAACTATGTATGTCTGTCTCTCATTATTTTGTCTCTCCCTATCTAGCTCATGTAGATTAATTGCGCAATTACATTCGCTTCTTGCTCTTATGATGCCAAGGCAGATTATGTTATTAATAATTGTTATACATTGCATCATTGTGGGTAAGTGGACTTGATACTTAGTTTGGTCCATTTGACTTAACTTTGTACTCGGTATATGAAAAAGAAAACTACACACGCTATCAATCAATCAATCAATCAATCCATCCATCCATCTATCTTCCTATCATATGAGATGGTTTAGATAAATGATTTAATTTAAATATGTTCGCAGGTTTCTTGACTATGATTGCTTTGTGTGTCGTAAGGAGTTAATCCATATTTTTCCCCCTTTAAATAGCGACTATTACGCGCTTTTCATCTGTGAGTTATTGTTCTTTGTTTCGTATAGTCCTTTTCATTGCCAAGATAAAAGAACAGAAAAAAAAAACTATAACATATGCAAAGCCAGATGTACACCATAAACGACTTATGAACTTGAAAGCTTATCTGACATCGGATTGTTCATTATTTATGGAGGCAGTAAAATGCAAATCCGATTTCCTTAATGTTAGAAAGTGATATTTTCGACTTGCTATCGCTGGCCCGTGGTTTTCTAGGATTTGTACGGTTGAAAATTCGCGATATATTACCGATTTCTAATTTTCCAAAGTGGTTAATATTATTTTAAAATTATATTTATTTATTGATTATTATTATTTATAATTTTGTTTATATTGATTGACCGATTCGCCCCATGTAATAAGATCGTTACTGTTAGTGTTACTTAATCAATCTCCATTTTGCCAGTGACGTCTTCGTTTTCCACTCGGTCACTTTCAGAACACACTGATTAATAACATTCTATGGATGACCGTAGTAGCATTAATGTTACTAGTAATGCACTCTTTATGGATGACCGTAGTAGCATTAATGTTACCAGTAATGCACTCTTTATGGATGACTTAGCATCAATGTTATTGGATGATTGTAGTAGCATCAGTGTTATATATATACTTCTAAAGTCCTTGAGCAATATACAACTTCATACACTTCTAAAGTACTTGAGCAATATGTATATGGAGAGAGAGAGAGAGAGAGAGAGAGAGAGAGAGAGAGAGAGAGAGAGAGAGAGAGCATGTAAGTTTTGTTTGAACAGATTGAAGTAATTTAGTAATATCATCATTCTCTCGTGTACACCTCATACCAGTACAAAGGGAAGTGTGTGACCTTGAAATCATGAAACTCTGAAATAAATTGCAGGTATGAAATTACACCAAAGTACACAACAGTTGTCGTCATTCACACACACAGTTCCAACGTACACAGGAACATACGCATAATGCCGACTGACGTGTACATTAACAATTCCAATATATACACGGTCTACATAATACCGACTGATGTACACGCGTACGTACACACACACACACACACACACACACACACACACACACACACACACACTTTACTTACCGACACTGCCGCACGTATTGACACATTCGACACCCCCCTCCCGGACTTTTGCGTATGATTAACTGTCAGTGCTGAATTGTCATTCACGCTTATAGACATACTACAAACTATAGAGCATGCAGAGTCATACTAGTCAGTTCGTATGCCTCGATGTCTACATACAGTCTAAACTAAAGGCTTCTTACATGACGAAGTATTCATGCTTGGCTCTAAAAGTTACGCAGAGCCTAAAGATCTCCATGACTAAAGTCTCGCTTGATTGGCTCAGTTTAAAGTTTTTTTTTAAAGTTTAAAGTCCTCTTTCATGAATTAAGACGAGTTTACTTATTAAACACAAAATGGGAAGAGGTGAGTTTAAAACGTTGGAGAACAATGAGGCGGAGTGTTTCTTGATCAGTGACGCTCAGCTTTACCTCCTTAACGGCCGCGTGCCCTCTCGGTACCTTATTTGTCATCTTTCTTTAAGGGCCGCGTGCCCTCTTCGGTACCTTATTTGTCATCTTTCTTTAAGGGCCGCGTGCTCTCTCGGTACCTTATTGTCATCTTTCTTTAAGGGCCGCGTGCCCTCTCGGTACCTTATTTGTCATCTTTCTTTAAGGGCCGCGTGCCCTCTCGGTACCTTATTTGTCATTTTTCTTTAAGGGCCGCGTGCCCTCTCGGTACCTTATTTGTCATCTTTCTTTAAGGGCCGCGTGCTCTCTTCGGTACCTTATTTGTCATCATTCTTTCTCACCCTTTCTTCTTTTCTCCGCACTTAACTCCTGATTCTTCATCCTAATTTTTCCAGGCCGTATAGTCCATCCACAAAATCCACACTTTGGGAAACGTAGAACTAGATACCCATCTGGCTAGTAGTCATTTGACATGCTTTCTCTCTACATAATACCAATTGCCGTTTTCAGTAGCCTAATTTCTCTCAACATAATGCCAATTGCTGTTTCCAATAACCTAATTTCTTTTTACATAATGCCAATTGCTGTCTTCGGTAACCTAATTTCTCTCTACAAATATAATGCCAATTGCTGTTTCCAATAACCTAATTTCTCTCTACATAATGCCAGTTGCAGTCTTCAGTAACCTGACTTCTCTCTACTCATACTGATTGTCATCATTATCCTAATTTCTCTCAACATAATTCAAACTTGCCATCTTCAAGAACTCACTTTCTCTCTACATAATGCCAATTGCCATCTACAGGATCCTAATGTCTCTCTGTGCAATTCCAATTTCCGTCTTCAGTAGCCTAATTTTTCTCTACATAATTCCGACATGCCATCATCAGTTGCCTAAATTTTCTCTGCATAATTCCAATTAGTGTCTTTCGTAACCTAATTTCTCTCTCCTTGAATTTTTCTCTCTATAATTCTGATTGCCGGTTACAATACTTGAATTTTTCTCTCTATAATTCTGATTGCCGGTTACAATACTTTGGGGTTTTTTTACGGATTGATTACGTACGCAGTCCAAAACTACTTCATAAAATACAAAGGCAAAAACATTTAAAATCTTAAAATTATTTTAGTTGAGGAAGTGTCTTTTGAAGTTGACAGGTAATTTTTGTTGTGGTTATGTTTCTAATTAGACCTTTAAAATGAGCTACTTTAGATTCCTATTGTGTGTTAGTATATATGTTAGTATGCGTGCGTGTGTGTGTGTGTGTGTGTGTGTGTGTGTGTGTGTGTGAGAGAGAGAGAGAGAGAGAGAGAGAGAGAGAGGCATAGACCTTATCACTCTTAAGTCCAAAACTTTACCAAAGGAGACTCTCGTCCACAGTGATAGCTGTACCAGTTTACTGTGAACATTTGTGAAATCATTTATAGCGATTGGCATCAATTGTCTCTGCATATTGAAATTTTCAGAATATGCCCTATGGCCCTCATCAAATGCCTCGATAGCTCCGCTCAGTCCCTCAACACAATGACAGCCTTGTCAGAAGTCCACCATCGCCTGAATAGCCGGCTACACCTCAATAGCCTTCTACACCTCAATAGCCCATCAAATAGTCCATCACCACAGCCTACCAACTCTTCAATAGCACACCACTACCTCAATAGCCCACCAACTCTTCAATAGCTCACTACTACTTCAATAGCCCACCAACTCTTCAATAGCCCACCACCACCTCAATAGCCCACCACCACCTCAATAGCCCACCAACTCTTCAATAGCCCACCACCACCACCTCAATAGCTCACCAACTCTTCACTAGCCCAGTGGAGTAAAAACTTTGTCGTAAGTACCTCCGTTCTAATTTGCCTCAACGCAGTAATAAACTTGGCTGCAAGTCTCCATCCTCCCCATTACACGCATATTAAAACTTATATACATTGACAATCTTGGCTGTAGAAACCTCAGTAATAAACTTGGCTGCAAGCCCCCCCCCCCCCATTACACGCATATTAAGTCTTCTTCTATACATTGACAATCTTGGCTGTAGAAACTTTAGTAATAAACTTGGCTGCAAGGACCACCCCCATTACACGCATATTAAGACTTCTATACATTGACAATGTTGGCTGTAGAAACCTCAGTAATAAATATTAAGACTTCTATACATTGACAATGTTGGCTGTAGAAACCTCAGTAATAAATCACTTATGACAAAGACACCACTCGTTTTTATAATCTCACTTTTGTTTGTGTGTTTATTGTCATTACAAATCAGTCCACCCGTACATCACATGCATTTAAGAAACTGACACATTTGTCTGCACAATTAAAACAGTAACATCTTATGCATATAATTTAGAATATTAATTGAAACAGTAACATCTTATGCATATAATTAGAATATTAATTTAAACAGTAACATCTTATGCTTATAATTAGAATATTAATTTCCTTTGCCAAGCATAGTAGTATCTTGAAAACAACTCGCTTGAATGACCAAAGAACATATATTTAAAAGACTACCCAATGCATCGTAATCTATTAAAAAAAATCTACCCAATGCATCGTTATCTATTTAAAAGTCTACTCAATGCATCAGAATGTCATAAATGTTTATTAAAGCGCTCTTTGAACTTGTTAGCTCAAATGCTGTGTCTGTTTGCTATCTTGAAATGTTAGCAAGAGTGGGTCCTTTGAATGTTTGATTGCCTACGGTGCATTAAATTTAGACCCTTATATCAAAGAACTTCCTAAAGCCACATAATGTGCTGCACAGAATCTTTCCGCTTTCTCAAAATCTTATATAACATACCGAACTTAGCTAATATTAATTCAAATGACTATAAAATGCAATGAACTAAATGTTCTCTTGAGTTTTATATGACGTCAACATGTACTACCTTACGGCTTCCAAAAGTCAATTAAATGTTATCAATGTAATCAATCTGCTTGCAATAAAATACAGTCTTACGGAAAATCATATGGAGTAGTTAGTTATACGTGTAAATGTATTTTGCTCTTCTGTCACTCGATTGTACTTTTACACTTAATGTCTTTCCACTGTCCAGAGCCTGTAAATTGTACTGTACTTTTAGCTATCGAGAGAGTGTAAATTGTACTGTACTTTTAACTATCCAGAGACTGTAAATTGTACTGTACTTTTAACTATCCAGAGACTGAAATTGTACTGTACTTTTAACTATCGACTTACCAAAGGTTGGAAAAAAAGAACTGCACTTATATCTATGGACTTTTAAAAAGCTGTAAAATGTATAGCGCTATCGGCTTACTAACCGATGGCTATCAGCTTACTGTCTAATGGCTATCGACTTACTAACTAAAGGCCGCAAAATGTATTGCGCTATCGACTTACTAATGAACGGCGGTAAAATGAATTGTGCTATCGACTTATGAACGGCGGTAAAATGAATTGTGCTATCGACTTAATAATGAACGGCGGTAAAGTGAATTGTGCTATCGGCTTACGCACCAAATGTATTGCGCTATTGGCTTACTAACTAACGGCTGTAAAATGTATTACACACATATATCTATTGACTATTAAAATTCTACTGCTCACATTTATCTATTTACTGTCAAAAGACTCTAAATTGTACTGCACATTATATCTATAGACTGTCAAAAGACTGTTAAATTGTATTGCACATGTATAGTATACATATTGGCTGTCAAATACTGGACAATTGTATGCATATATATATATTATATCTGTTGACTGTCAAAAGACTGTAAATTGTAAGCACATATATATTTGTTGACTGTCAAAAAACTGTAAATTGTAAGCACATATATATCTGTTGACTGTCAAAAAACTGTAAATTGTAAGCACATATAATATATATCTGTTGACTGTCAAAAAACTGTAAATTGTACTGTACATTATTCACTTATCGGCTTCTCACAGGTTGAGTAATAGTAGTAATACGTAGTGTAGTTTATCTACTTCCCGAACTGTAAACTGAAACAAAATATTTATCTACTTCCCAAACTGTAAACTGAAACAAAATATTTATCTACTTCCCAAACTGTAAACTGAAACAAAATATTTATCTACTTCCCAAACTGTAAACTGAAACAAAATATTTATCTACTTCCCAAACTGTAAACTGAAACAGAATATTTATCTACTTCCCAAACTGTAAACTGAAACAGAATATTTATCTACTTCCCAAACTGTAAACTGAAACAATATTTATCTACTTCCCAAACTGTAAAGTGAAACAGAATATTTATCTACTTCCCAAACTGAAACAGAATATTTACCTGTCGAATTTATGAAAAGTAGTTGTCTCTACAGCGACAGTAATTGTATCCCTTTACATGGCAAAAGTTAGTCTTCCACAACACATTTGTTTCCCTTACATCACGCAAGTTACTGATGTATTTTATGCAAGGATAAATTAATGATATCCCCTTGCATGACTAAATTTACTTGACGTATTTCATACAAGGAAAGTTAATACATCTTGCATGACGAAAGTTACTGACCGTTCCGCAGTGTGACAAACAATTATTACCCTCACATGGCGAATGTCATTTAATTGTTTCCGGTCACACGATGAAAGTTAGTTATTACTTTTTGCAAGATGACAGTTAATTGTGTCCCTTTACGCTACAAAAGTTAGTTATTTCATTTTTGCAAAGTGACATAGTATAATTTCTTTGTTTATTTGAATTTATTTCCTATCAAGGTGACAGTGAATTGTGTCCCTTTATGCTACAAAAGTTACTTATTTCTCCTCCATGCACTTGTAGCTGATTCCCCTTTACATGACGATTGTTTTCTTCTCAATTATGTCCCCTTATATATACTTATTCCTTTTTACAAGGCGACACAGTAGGCTTTATTTCCTTACACGTTAACGGTTATATCTTCTCAAGGCGACAGTTAAGTGTTTTCCCCTTACAATGCGTTAGGTAGTTATATCTTCTCAAGGCGACAGTTAAGTGTTTTCCCCTTACAATGCGTTAGGTAGTTATATCTTCTCAAGGCGACAGTTAAGTGTTTTCCCCTTACAATGCGTTAGGTAGTTATATCTTCTCAAGGCGACAGTTAAGTGTTTTCCCCTTACAATGCGTTAGGTAGTTATATCTTTTCAAGGCGACATTTAAGTGTTTTCCCCTTACAATGCGTTAGGTAGTTATATCTTCTCAAGGCGACAGTTAAGTGTTTTCCCCTTACAATGCGTTAGGTAGTTATATCTTCTCCAGGCGACAGTTAAGTGTTTTCCCTTACAATGCGTTAGGTAGTTATATCTTTTCAAGGCGACATTTAAGTGTTTTCCCCTTACAATGCGTTAGGTAGTTATTATATCTTCTCAAGGCTACTGTTAAGTGTTTCCCCTTACAATGCGTTAGGTAGTAATTTCTTTTTCTACAAGGCGACAACCAGTATATTCTCATCTTGTGGACGGATATCGATGTTTCTGTTACCAAAGTGACAGTTTATTGTTTCCCCTTTTACGACGAAGTTCTTTTACCAGGCAATAGTTATCGGTTCCTCATGCCGAAAATGAGTTCTTTGTTTTCATATCAGCAGTTATTTCGTCTTCCTACATGGCGAAAGTTATTTCTTCTCAAGGTGACAATCTCAAGGTGACAATCAAATGACTCTCTCTTCGTGTGACGGTTAATTCTTTCGCCTTACATTGTGAGTTTTGGAGGAGAAGAAAATACAATCGATAATTGTTTCCCCTTACATGGTGATATGTCGTTAATTGTTTCCGAGAGCTAATTGTTTCCCCTTACATGGTGCGCCCTGCGAAAACTTGACTTCACGTGTATATTTTTAAGATTTCTCTTTCTGAAGGATCAAATATTGGGCCTTTTGGCTTCCAAGCACTGCTAGGGGCTGGGGGAATAGTTACACCACTGGTTGTTTCCCTTTTACGACCAGGGTTGTGTACGTAACTGTAAATATTTAGTATGGCTTATTTTAAATATGATTTCTACGGCTAAAGTCATAAAATCATTATGATTTTTTTAAGATACAGAAAAATCATAAAAGGAATTAAATTACATTTTCTTTCACAGTTAGGATATTTTAGATCAGAATATGTCTAACCGGAATTGTTTCTGATGGCAGATACAATAAAGTTTTTTAAAAAAAGGATTGATTTATCAAATATCTGATAGGTCTCTTGGAGGGGGGGTGGGGGAGAGACTTCGATACTAAGCGTTTCACCTGGTTGGTCAGGCCCCAAGAATATAGTGAGGGGAATTAAGCTCCCCGCTCCGTCCCAGATATTCCCGGTCCAAGAATGTCCCAAGACGAAAGACCCGTGCAAGCTCTAGAGAGCACGCAGACGGAATCACAAACCCATCAAAGTTAAACAAAACAACGCGACTAGATATATCGATTTACACCTAGGGCAGTATCGTGCTGCCTAAATTAGGTCACGTGGGATTATTATTTTTTTAATATACAGAAACATTGGGATTTTACCATTGACATTCTCTACGAAAAAACAACGCTTTTAATTCTTGAACACTGTAATTTAAGGAAAGGCATTTCCGGTTTTCGCTGTCTTATAGAGCCGAAAACGCCTAATTTTTCAAACTCACTTGAATCATACAAATTCATTTACTAAAATAAATTATTTTAATTTATAAGGCACCATATGTAGTTATGTAATCACGGCATTATAATTGCCGAATTTATTAACTGCATTTAAGTATAGATGAATTAACTGTATTTAAATATAGAATAGGAGAGCTGTAATTAAGTATAGATGAATTAACTGTATTTAAATATAGAATAGGAGAGCTGTAATTAAGTATAGATGAATTAACTGTATTTAAATATAGAATAGGAGAACTGTAATTAAGTATACAATGATACAATGGAAGCAAATGCTAAGAGCACAGTACGTCATCTGCGGATACATATTCTGCTAGCATAAGCATAATTACATAAACTCTTTACAAAGTTTGCGTACAGTTAGCAATCATTTACATCAAGCCCCGCATGCGACAAGTCGTCACCTCTCCATACAGGCAGACTATACCGTACCGTTTACATCTCAGAATATCCTGGCAGTAATCTGTTTGCTCATCACTGGAACATACGCTGAAACTCTCACCAATAGACATTCAGGAAGCCCGTATGAAGATATAGTAGATGCTGATATTCTCACCAATAGACATTCAGGATGCCCGTATGAATAGGGTAGACACTGAAACTCACACCAAAAGACATTCAGGAAACCTGGATAAAAATGCAGGCGTGGAGCTTGACACCATGATCTAAACTCTCGTCAAACTGCTGGGCCCCTAGAGCACAATTCAGCGAGGACTGGTCACATTTCGGGGCCCCTAGAGCACAATTCAGCGAGGACTGGTCACATTTCGGGGCCCCTGGTGCACACACAATTCAGCGAGGACTGGTCATATATCGGGGCCACTAGCGCATCATTTAGTAAGGTTTGCAGTCACGATGTACAGCGACTGGTTTCCGACACACGTGCAAGTGACTGTTGGAGGCCTTTTGTGCCACGAGTGGTGTTTAATACCCTGCTAGTGCGGTGCCAGTGCGTTCAAAGCAAAAACATCAAAAACTAAAAACCAACTCAATATTATCCCGAACTCTTTGGATCCATTTCCAAATACCCAGGTAGATCCATTTCCAAATGCCTAGATAGATCTATTTCCAAATACCCGGATAGATCCATTTCCAAATACCTAGATAGATCCAATTCCAAATACCCAGGTAGATCCATTTCCAAATACCCAGGTAGATCCATTTGTGTACTCATTAAACCACCCATCCACGACATTATCCCCCAAAAATTCCTTCAGAAGAGTTACGGGTATCGTTGAACTGTGACACACGTGACCCATTTAGTAGCCCTCTACCGATCTCCAGTTTCCGGTTTGGGATGAGACCAGTGGACGCACGTAGCCGGAGCTGTGAGTAAACAACTCTCAAATACCACTGTCCGCGACACCTAGTGAAATTGCTACTGCTATCACACACACACACACACACACACACACACACACACACACACACACACACCCACACACACACACAAACAAGTATAGCCTAGTTATTTGCTGTGCTATCTAGCGCTGTCTCTTGTTTCAAAGGGGACATTTTTAAGCAACAAATGGCACACAGAACTTTAAAAAAAATTTTGTAAAATGAATAATTCCCAAATCGAGTTGTTTCTGTTTTTACAATATTACTACTTAACATGGTTTGGGAAGTCTTAAAAAAAAAATTGTAGAGATTTGCACATGAGATGGCTGCAAGTTACACTGACCCTAAAATATCAGAAGCACAGTTTGCAGCTAAACTGAACCTTTTAATGGGAAACATTTACAGTGAAAGGGGTACCATTTACAGTGAAAGGGACACCATTTACAGTGACAGGGGAAGTGCAGCAGAACACAATGTAGGCGTGTCTCAAAACGAATTCACACGTTCATGACATGTCTTATGGTTTGGAGCTCGATTCATGTTATGAGTACTCACAGAACAGAATTTACAGCATAGAAGCACTTGAAGGCTAAAGACATAATGATGATGTAATCTAATAGGCTATCTCACGGAGAGCCAAAGGCACAGGGAAATAGCAATACAAGGTCACTTACACACAGGGAAATAGCAATACAAGGTCACATGCACTGGGAAATAGTATTACAGGGTCACTTATACGCAAGGCAGAAGCGTTACATGACTAAGAACACTGTTGGTTATAAATGTTATAGGAATCACAGATAATTGATTAGAGTTACATGTGTCGTAAACACTGCAACATGACCACAGACAGATATCTTTATAGGGTCACAAAAAGAGATTGACCACAGTACAGTGACACATTCAGAGTAATAATGTTCTAGTTTCATACCACACAGGACAGAGCGATAACAATATCACATACACAAGCAAATAGGCAAGTTTTACGGCTACTTTGATAGAATGTAGACATTTATAGTTCCAGAAACCCAGAGAGATAGACATTGTTATAAGACCTCAGACCACAAGGTAAAAGACTACACTGACTGACCACAAGAAAACTATGAGCGGTCTTAGGTAGATTTATAGTGCAAAAGAACAAGGTTTTAGTACCATGTATGAAGGAGACTGGTAGCATGGTTACACATACAGGGAGAAAGACAGCATTAAACTGAGACGCAGACAAACAACATTATACACACACTGAGAATGACTCATTTATACAGAGACAAGGAGACAACAGCACAGTGCCTCAGACATCGTACGATAGTATTATATGGCCACTGATAAACAAATTTATAAGGCCACTGATAAACAAATTTATATGGTCACTGATAAAAACAAATTTATAAGGCCACTGATAAACAAATTTATAAGGCCACTGATAAACAAATTTATAAGGCCACTGATAAACAAATTTATAAGGCCACTGATAAACAAATTTATAAGGCCACTGATAAACAAATTTATATGGTCACTGATAAAAACAAATTTATAAGGCCACTGATAAACAAATTTATAAGGCCACTGATAAACAAATTTATAAGGCCACTGATAAACAAAGTTATAAGGCCACTGATAAACAAATTTATAAGGCCACTGATAAACAAATTTATAAGGCCACTGATAAACAAATTTATAAGGCCACTGATAAACAAATTTATATGGTCACTGATAAAAACAAATTTATAAGGCCACCATTGCAGAAGGAATAACAACACAAAGTTAGATCATAGAGTGCTTTATGGATCCCGTATAGAGTGGGTCCCGGGTCATCTGGTGCAGGGCTTTGACTGTGGATAAGAGCTAAGAGTCAAATTGTCCTTGACAAGTTGCACGAGAGGACAAAACTGTTTGCTCGCTTCTCGTGGGTGAAAGCGACGATGTGTCCGAAGTCGTGTGTGTAACGTCTGGCTGCTGTGAGAGGCTTGTAATGTGTATGTTAGATGTTTTCGAAATTCATAAACAGCCACATTAAATTATCGGACAGGTCATGCGATTTGTGTGTACTAACGACGATATAAAACACTATCTGAATATTAATCGTGCAATTTTCTTACAGGCAGTCTCCTTTAACTTGCATGTTAAAACTGCAGGCGAAGTTATATTGAATTTGCTTCTGACTACTGCCCACTCACCTTTTTTCATTTTGTTAAATCTACACCATTTATTAACCCATCACTAATATGTCCAAGGTATACAGTTTTATTACGTCATGCTGATGTATCCAAATGACTGGTTGAGATAGACTGTCAAATAGTTCTTTCTCAAAAGGGTATTGTACTATAAAGTAGGCCGACATTTTCTTTGTCTATTTGAAACTGATTTCTATATATGCCATTTAACTTGATTGCCAGTCTGATAAGAAAATCATGTTAAACACTTAATTCTGTTTTCTTTTCTCATTAGAATGTTGATTTTCTTCCACAAGTTCTGATTGTTTTTTTACCTGTCAACGAAATATATGTTGCATCATTATAGAGGCGATGTGGTATGGCATACATCTTTCTTTTTGAGGGAACTGCATTTAATTGATCTAGATCAGTGGCTAGCGTCTCACTGGCTTGCCATAGAATCATTCTGAAAATATTTCTTTAGCATTCCAGAATAATTTTTATCTGAATGAGAGTTCAAGAAAAGGGCGGTAAATCTAAGGTAACGATCACATTTTGAAAGAGGACACATTTAATAGATTAGTGGTAATAATCATACCTTTAAAATTAAACTCATTTAATTCTTGTAAATGTCTAAGCTGTAGAAACAAGTTCTATGCTTTCCATTGTTATTTATGGAAATAAAATGAAACATCCTCATTCATTATCAGAAATATGTAGCTCGTAAAACAGCATAGCTTCCATCATACATTACATTTGTACGAAATTAGTTATTATCAGAATGACAAAAGAAGAAACAAACACACTTACCAGAAGGTACTATTATGTTATCAGGGCCAGCGAAAAGTTTAGGATCAGAGTTACTGAAAGTAATACCAGTCTGTTATGTTAACGGGGTTAGTGAAGGGATTAGGTTAGAGTTGTAACAACAGCCTGTTGTTTTCAGCGCCAGTGAAAGGGTTAGGTCAAGTTACTAAAAGTAAGGGCAGTCTGTGCTGGAAGTAAAAGTGTTACGTCAGAGTTACAGAAAGTAACGGCAGTCTGTTATGTTATCAGGATGAGTAAAACTAGTACTTCAGAGTTACAGAAAGTAACGACAGTCTGTTATGTTATCAGGATGAGTAAAACTAGTACGTCAGAGTTATTGAAGGTAACAGCCGCCTGTAACGTTATCAGGACCGTGAAAGGGTAAGGCTAGAGTTACTGAAGGTAACACAAAGTTTGTTACATGCCTCTGCTGAGGGCATTGTATCTGCTAATCTTGATTTCTACAATTTCAATTCACTGTGTGTGGAGACGTAGAACACTAAGTCTGTGGTGTCTTATTCCTCGTGTGTACTGGTCCCGATTCTGAAGTGAGAGAGAGAGAGAGAGAGAGAGAGAGAGAGAGAGAGAGAGAGAGAGAGAGAGAGAGAGTGTATTCTTTCATTGGCCGTTTGTTATTCACTGCAGTATTAGTTAGGCACAACATATTTCATCCAAATGGCACGTTTCAGAATATATTTACATTTGTCCGACTTGCAATAGGAAAAGAAACGAACCTGAAAGCTGTAAAACGTTTAACCTCAGCTTTGTCACATTCCTATGCAATGCATGATCAAAGACGCTCTAGCAGCTGTGACATTATGGCATTTGAGCAGCGTGATCAGCTGTGACATTTGATTTGGTGGATCAACCCTATTATGTCTCGCTGTGTAGTGACACGCTAGTACTAGAACTGGTGTACTTGCGTACGTCATAGTTATTTGTGTGTGTGTCTGTGTGTGTGTAATAGTGTAAACTTTGCATGTGTGACATGTTTTGCATCTGTGAATGTTTTATATGTGTTTGTGTGTGTCACAAGAGGGAGAACAAGGCGAGTAACGCCAAGGCATACGATGCGAAAATAGATCGAGTACTCGCAATGTGGACAGTGGTCAGTCCACTAGGCGCATGTCTTTCCATGTTAAGGAACATCTCAACACATATTAAGGAACATCTCTACATATGGCACAAGTCACATGGTTGAAGAAATATGCAGATGTCTGCTGGAAAACCTTTGGGTTTGTGCGGATAACGTTGTTGCCTTGTGGTGTTCGAGATCGATTTTTCCCGAATACCTCTCTTGGATTTTTCATAGAGCCCTCGCTTCACTCACACATTTAACAGCTTTCTTGCTGGTTCCTTGGTTGTATGATTGTCTTTGAGCTCTGGTAGTTCCTTACCCCTCTGATTGTCTTTGAGCTCTGGTAGTTCCTTCCTCGTCTGATTGTCTTTCTGGCAACACTCACGCCTTAATACATTTGAATTTTGAGCTGTTGCTCTTTCAGCCTGGTGCTGACGTCTCATGACATCAGCATGACGTCACAACTTTCACAGGATTCGCAGCTGAGGTCTCATGACATCTCTTAAAAAATAAACAGACATTTTTTTTTTTTAATTGCACAAAGCATTCGAAAATTCTGAGCAATAACAAAAGCAGTTTATCACCTTAAGAGTACCCGAAAACATTGAGTAATCACAAAAGCAAACAGCGTGACCAAATGCTTGTCGTATTAGGTATACTGAACGATTAAAAACATAATTTTGCATTAAAGAAAAAAATTATTCTTTTTAATTTATTTTGAGTTTGTAAGAAAATATGTAAGTGCTTCACCTGATGACTTCTATGATAGTGGGTCCAGATATCACATGGTCTACGATCGTTTCGACAAAAAGACTGTTTCATTAGTTCCTGAATATGTAGTGTTGATATAAATAGTTCTTCATAAGCACAGTGTTCACATATAATTAATTCCTCACAAATATAATGTTCATGTGAATAATTTCTCTCTTCTTAATTAATTCATGACAAGAATGAGTCTGTATAATGAAATTTTCAGCAGAGTAACATCATGTAGGTGTCTGCATTATTAATGTCTCATGTATAATGTGTCTATATATGTACTTCTCACAATATTGAATTGGTTACATGTAGGTGTCTGCATTATTAATGTATCATGTAATAATGGTGGCAACAATAATGATGATGATTATAATGATGTTCAATCAAATCAAACTACACTCAAATAAGAAAACTTATCTGTTGACAATAGAAATAATGATGTTAATTTTACAAAGATAACGATTGTGATTCTTTATAGAGATAATGATTGTGATTTTTTTTATTAAAGATAATGATTGTGATTCTTTATTAAAGATAATAACTGTGATTACACTATGTAACAAATTTTCACTTTTGTTCTGTTCCTGGGTTGAAAGTGTGTTTTCCTAATCCGTTAGGTCTAGAACAGAAAGGAAATCGTCTGTTTAAATTAGTTCTTTTCCTATCAGCAGAGCCTGGATTTGGCGAACAGCAAGACCTCCACTACAAGATCTTTTGCAGCCTGTTCTCAAGAGGAGATATGGGTACAACGTAGCGCGAGCTGCTGTTCAGTTTGTCCTCCGGGTACAGGGGCTGTGGCACCATGCTACGTAACCATTGACAGTGACACCGCGACTTCCTCAACCGTCGCCAACGTTGAAATCAGCACTAAAAATAGTAACACCGATCCTCGAGATCTACTGCACATAGGTCAGTGTGCCCCGTGCACTCCTGGCCTTACATTTTCATCGGTTTACAGCCACGAGCAGCCCTGTCAACTGTGTAGCACGTGCCCTAAAAATGCCCGCGTGTTGAGCACGTGTAATTCAACCCATGACGTAGTTTGTGTGTGTGAGGACGGCTTCTACTTGTCCGAGCGGACTGGACAGTGCGATCTGTGCGACCTATGCCCGGTAGGGTGGGGGGCGAGTACCGTTTGTGGGCATACAGTGGGGAATACCGCGTGCCGCATGTGTCAGAACGGGACGTTCTCTGACGTGTTAAGCGCCTCGGCCCCGTGTCGCACGTGCACGGAGTGCTCTGATGGACAGCGACTGCTTCAGACATGTACATCCACCCAGGACACCATCTGCTTGGGAAAATGTGAGTAAGAAAGTATTTTGTACTGTCTTGTCAAGTCAGTCTTAGAGTAATGTATTGTTTTGATTTTTTTCATATCAAAGTCTTGTTAGAATGTCTTGACCAGTTACTTTGAAATCCTGTCAGTCTAATGTTGTCTAATTTGTCCCATGATGTCTTGTCTTTTTTTACAGTTTTATCTTATCAACCTTTTTTTGGTCTGATTTCCTTGTTTGTATTGTCATATTTTCTTTTGAAAGCCTTCTCAGTCCGTCATGTTTAATTAACTTGCCAGTCTTGTCTTCTCACTCTGGTCTTCTTACTTTTGCCAGACTTTGTCTTCTGTCTCTGGTCTTGCTAGTTATGCCAGACTTTGTCTTCTGTCTCTGGTCTTGTTAGTTTTGCCAGATTTTGTCTTCTGTTTCTGGTCTTGCTAGTTTTTTCTTTTTAGTTTTTAGTCTTTTCTTCTCTCTCTGGTCTTGTTAGTTTTTCCAGTCTTGTCTTTTCACTCTGATCGTATCAGTTTTGCCAGACTTTTTCTTCTGTCTCTGGTCTTGTTAGTTTCGCCAGCCTTGTCTTCTCTCTCTGGTCTTGGTTAGTTTTGCCAGTCTTGTCTTCTCTCTCTGGTCTCACAAGTTTTGCTAGTCTTGTCTTCCCTTTCTTGTCTTGCTAGTTTTGCCAGTCTTGTTTCCTGTCGCTGGTCTTAGCAGTCTTGCCTGTCTTGAATGGCTGACTGAGTTAGAGTTTAGCGTCTACTTATAGCACGCTGATTAACAGTCGGGTGTAAGCACTTAAGGTGAGAAAGAGAATTGAATGGAATATGATATATGATATTTGAGAAAGAAAATTGTGTCTGATGATAGAAATTGATGGGAGAATTTTCTTACCAGTCATGTTTTCTCTTTCTTGCCTTGTTACTTTTGCCAGACTTTGTCTTCTATCTATGGTCTTAACAGTTTTGCCAGACTTTGTCTTCTATCTATGGTCTTAACAGTTTTGCCAGACTTTGTCTTCTGTCCCTTGTTTTGATAGTTTTGCCTGTCTTGTCTTCTCTCTCTGGTCTTGCTACTTTTGCCAGTTCTTGTTTTCACTCTCGAGAAAGAGAATTGATGGAATAGGGACATACTTGAGAAAAATTGATGGAATAGGGACATATTTGAGAAAGAGAATGACGTCAGATGATAGAAATTGATGGGAGAATTTTCTTACCTCTAGACATGTGTTCTGACTTTAGTTTTGTTGTTGTTTGTTTGCTTTATGAATTTTTTTTTACAAAATACATTCAGTCTTGATTAATCATGTTCTGTAAGTAAACCTTGTCTACCTGTCTTATCTACCTATCTTGTCTCGTTTTTTTTTGTTTTGTTTAGTTTTATCAGTCAATAAATCTTGTCTTCCTGTCTTATCTACATATCTTATCTATCTTGTCTCGTTTTGTTTTTTGTCAGTAAATATTGTCTACCTCTCTTGTCTTGTCTACTTCTCTTGACTACCTATCTTGATTGTTATTGTTTAGTCGTGTAATGTAAGCCAGTCTTGTGTAGCAGTCATGACCTGTCTGTCATATATCATATTAGATACGACTGGTCAATCTGATTGTCGTTTGTTAACAGTCTTATCAGTCAGTCTTGTCTGTGTTATCTTGTTTAACAGTCTTGTTTATAATATTACAAAATTACAAGGCTAAAGCGTCAATGATATTTTAAAATAATTTTGTGTAACTATCTTGTCTAGTCAGTCATATATTGTGCAGCTTACTTTGTGTAAAGTTCTACACACTCTCCTCAAAACTAATCTGCTCTAGTTAGGGGACTCTTCATTTTAATCCCATTCAAAAATACGAATGAATGCATCTTAAAGTGTTACCATTTCCAATTATGCTAATTGTGGCAAAAGTGATGAGTTTTCAAATGAGAGAAGATGGAAAGATGGTTAATAAAAAGACATAAAGAATAATAAAAAATGACGTGTATTAACATTACCGAAGAATAATCTTGCTTGATCATATTATCTAATAATTTTATCTTTAGAGTAGTCAACAATCGCCTGAGAGAAAATTGCAAAGGATCTAAAATATGTAATATGCAAAGTTAAAATAAAGAAAAGAAAATTATTACAAATAAGAAGGAAGTACAAAAGTTTGGCATTTAATGTTAATAAAAAATATTAACATGGAGTTGGTAAACTGTTCAGAATATAGAGAACGACCTTGTGATAAATTTAAGATATTTGTCCAATCACCATGGACACCATTCATAATTTTTTCCCCTTTGTCTCTAAAGAATTTTTAAGCATACGACATAGCTTAATGAAAACGTTATGAAACAGTATTCATAGTGTACACAAGTCTGAGGGCCAGAGGACAAATTTGCCGGCCAAACGGGCCAGCGGACAAGTCTGGTTCCGTTCATGCTCCTTATTCCATTAGATGCCGCCCCTGTGTTATCGCAGGCCTGAGCAGTGAGACCGACCTGGGAAAAAATCGGAAAGCCTGTGAACTTCTTTACAGTGCGATTAGGGCTGTGCACGTCATTCGTAATGCCGCACTGCTTCGCTTTGCGTGCGGGAGCCTTTGATGTCTTTCTGCTGCAGCTGCAAACAGGGGCACGCAGACGTTCCACTCCGGGTGGGGCACGATGCAAGGGGTCGTTTAGGGGGCTGGTGGGGAGGCTGGTGATGAAGGTGGATGATGACTGTAGATAGATCTTCAGGAGCGGAATACGGCGAGTGCTCTCCCTCTTAATATCTTTTTTATATTCCCTTCTTGCCTTGTTTTCTTCCCCCCAACTTTCGGGCAATAATAAAAATTGCGAAATTGTTTTTAGTTTTCACTAACGTGTGTTAGAACGTTTACTTTGAAATATGGCTCATTTCGCTGGCTCCAGACTTTTCTAGTCGTCTCGTTCTTCCTTCACATTTTCTCCCGCAATGTTCAGTATATCGTCCATAACCTCGTGTTTGTTCACGGGGGATTTCCCTCCCGCAATGTTCACTATCTCGTGTTTGTTCACGGGGATTTCCATACTTATTGAGCATCTTTATAGTAATCAATTTGTTGGGTGGTTGTATTCTCTCGGCATCTCCTTATTTTAGGGATGAGATGCTATTTCACCCTTTCTTAGTCCCCTGTAATGCTCGAACACTTGACCATATAACGTTTGTACTGCCAAGATGACTGTACACAGCGAAGAAGGCGGATGCTAAGTTGAGTTTAGGGAGAAATATTTGACGCTTGCCGAAAAAATAAGAAAAAGAAAAGAGAAAGAATACAAATAATATAATAGAAACTATAAGTTTTCTTATTACAGTACTTGTTCATATACCTCGATGATATAAGTATACGTGCATAGGCCACCAATATATATATATATAAAATATAGAAAGTAAATGTGCGTAGACCACAATATATATAAAAAGTAAATGTGCATAAACTACCATATATATATATATATTGCGTAGTTCACCAATATATATAAAGTACATGTGCATAGACCACCAATATATATATATGCACATTTACGTTATATGTGTAGGGGGAAAAAGGTGGATTATTCATCACTCAAAGCTTTGTTGCCATGTTAACCTAATTTTTCCTATTGAGGCTTGTCCTAATTTGTCATATTGTGGCTTGTCCTAATTTGTCATATTGTGGCTTGTCCTAATTTGTCCTGTTGAAGCTCGTCCTAATTTGTACTGTTAAGGCCTGTCCTAATCTGTCCTATTGAAGCTGATCTTAATTTGTCCTATCGAGGCTTGTCCTAATTTGGCCTGTTGAAGATAGTCTTAAATTGTCCTGATGCTGGTTCTAATTTGTCCCAATGCTGGTCCTAATTTGTCATAAGGCTTGTCATAATTTGTCCTGAGATTGGTCCTAATTTGTCCTATTGAGGCTGTCCTAATATGTCCTATTGAGGTTAATCCTAATTTGTCCTGAGATGGCTTTAATTTGTCCTATTGAGGGAAATCCTTAGTTTTTCTTATTGGAGCTGGTCAAAATTTGTCCTATTGAAGATAGTACTTAATTGTCCTGATGATGGTCCTAATTTGTCCAGTTAAGACTGGTCTTAATTTGTCTTGATGCTGGTACTAATTGTCCAGTTACAACTGGTCCTAATACGCCGACACGGACTGTACCGGGTTGCTCTACAAAGAGTCATACAGCTTTGATTTCTGTCTTTGTAACAAGATCACTTGTTCCTCAACTGTCCACACTTTATCAAAGTGTCTTTAGAGTACCTCTGTTTATCCGTTAACAATGAAATTCGACATGCCTCAGATTGGGGGATTTTTATTTGCAAGTAGTCTGATTCGTGTTTTCAGGTCACGCCATGGTCACACTTTACTTACTCAAGACGTTCAGCTTTGTTCGCTTCAATGACCGCTCGCTTGCTGGTTCATGTTGTCAGTAGGTGTGTGGTAGCGGGACGGGGGGTGGGGTTGGATGGGGCACTGGGCGGACAAGGCCCTGGTTCGATTTCCCCAGTAGGTGTGGACAAAAGTTCTTACAGTACTCTTACAAGTCACCGCTGTCTAGGTCAAGGGCGGTGTCTTGCGACTCGAACTTGAGCGACTTCCATGTTGTCTAGTGCTCCATGGGACAGGTGGATTCGGTGTAACTTTTAAAATTATCCATTCCTGGTACATCTTTTATTATTTAATTGCTTGCTTTTGCAGCTTCAGGCTACCATTAAACATCAAAATGTACTTCTCAGAGTGTTATTGAATTGCTATAGTTATATAGTAGTTTCATATGTTGAACTTGAAGATATATATATCAATCATTGAATTAAGTTGATTAAGCACAAGTGAAAACATGATCATTTAATATTTAGAACTGTTACTTAGTGGCCATATTAAGTACATAAACAGCCAGTGGGTATATACATTTGTTTTTAATTTTAAACTACTCTGCAAGGTCTTTCCTATTTAAACATTTATAAATAAAACTCTGTAAGCGTGTAACTGCTGTATAGTGACAACCAGAGTTTGGGTTCATTTCCTGTGCCAGGAAAGTAAACTCAAAGGTAAATATCATTTTCATAAATATAGCTTTTAACAACTTCATTTACAAGCCACTTAAAATAATCGTCGTCATCGTCTTCGTCATCACTATAAGGGTACAGAGCAGTAGGCTGACGACCTTTGTTCGAATATTATTGCAGAACAATAATCTGTTTATAGAACATCCACCCCAATCTACTTTTACAGACTATCCACCACAATCTATTTTTACAGACTATCCACTCCAATCTCTTTTTTTACAGAAATTCCACATCAATCCCTTTTTACAGAAAATCCACCAAAGTCTCTTGTTCTGAACCCCAACCCCAACCACTTTTACAGAACATCAATCCCAATCATTTTACAGGACGTACACCCCATTATCTTTTACAGAACATACACCCCATTGTCCTTTACAGAACGTACACCCCATTGTCGTTTACAGAACACACACCTCATTGTCTTTTACACAACATGCACCCCATTGTCTTTTACAGAACACACACCACATTGTCTTTTTACAGAATGTACACCCCAGTCTGTTTTACAGAATGTACACCCCAGTCTCTTTTACAGAACGTACATCCCAGTCTGTTTTACAGAATGTACATCCCAGTCTGTTTTACAGAATGTACATCCCAGTCTCTTTTACAGAATATACATCCCAGTCTGTTTTACAGAATGTACACCCCAGTCTCTTTTACAGAACGTACATCCCAGTCTCTTTTACAGAATGTACACCCCATTCTCTTTTACACAACATTTTCCCATAATCTCTTTCACCCCTACCTCTTTTGCAAAACATCCATTCCAAACCAACCTTCTTTGCATTATGTTATATTCATTAAAAGTCTCTTTTGCAGAGCATCCACCTAAAGGTCTCCCACAATATTCACTTCAAACTTCTTTTGCACAATATACATGCCAGATTTCTTTTGCAGAACATTCATTCACCTCAAACCTTTTGAATGTTGATCTAATACATTTTTATTGTTGAATTTATTGATCTTCTTACACATATTGATAACCGTATGTTGGAAAGACAGTGGGTGGATGGCTCATTAAATATAGATTAAAAAAGAGTTGTCTTCTCTTTTCTTAAGAAGTTTACCACCTGCGGAAATATTGTGTGATGGTAAATATTTTTCTTTATGTTGTGGAAGGGAGAAAATGTTTACAGTGTTTTCATATCTGCCAAGTGAGAGAAACCAGGGGTGTTTTCTGGAGAATTATTAATAACATAAATTAAGATTCTCTTCACTTGTAATTAGTTCTGGATGAATACTTAATTAATGGTAATAATAACCATTACCATGGTTACTTTAGTGTCACACATACACTCACATTCTTATCAGTGAACCCTTCTAATAAGGTGTGCGTTGACAAACTCGATGGAATTTCAACACTTTCTATTCTTGTTTTTCATTTATTACATGGATTTATAGTTAATACTTTTTATAAAAATGCCCCCTTTTTCTAGCTTTATTATTGCTTATAACTTTCTGTATTAACACTTGATACATAGGTACATACCATACATGCCATTTATTATAGACATTTTAGTACTCCTGTCTTCAACAAGGTAACTTTCGGTCCATCCCCTTTGGCTGAAGTTGTTATGAACAAGTGTGAGACTTTCTTATCCATTTGGAACTAATTTAGATTGTACCAGTAATTTCTAGCATATTCTCACCTGAGTTTGTTTACTCCAAAATAATCATAAAGAGTGCCCAAGGTCGCGTCAGGTTAACATTGGTAACAATATATATTTCTTAAGTTTAGAAATAGGGATGGGCAAATTTAGTCCATCACGTATGTTTACCCATGTAAGAATGAAATTGATATCAAAGCACAATTATCAAGATGGGTGTGTATGTGGAATAGATAGAATTAAATTAACTGCTTATTCATTCACCCTTAGGGCATACATCTTCTTTGAGTTGTAGTACACGCTACTAATAGTAATATATTGCTTTTAAGAAATATGTATCATCAATGAAACAGTAATAGAGAAAATATAATGATAGACATTTGCAATGTTGAGTTGCTTGGAATGAGTTTTAGATAGCAACAGCAACAAAATGTCGCGTACAGTTGTTTGCATCTTTGGCATTCAGTGAGTGTTTTAAATATATGTTAGACAACAGCAACCAGACAAAAAAGTCACGTACAGCTGTTTGCACCTTTGGCATTCAATGAGTGTTTTAAATATATGTTAGGTAACAGCAACAAAAAAGTCACATATAGTTGTATCCACATTTACTAAGGCGTTTTCAAGCAATGAGGTAGAATATAAAATTGGATCTGCCGTGGAATACCCGCTGGAAACGCATACCCGAACTTCACTTACTTTCACCAACTCCCTAGTATCTACTTATAACGGGTGTGCACCAGTTTCTTGGAGAGCACAAGACAGGTTCTGCTGTAACTTATGACCGCATTTCCATTATCCCCCTTCTTTCAAACCAGGAATTTTAATAACTTCTCACCTGCTTGGATACGTTCCACTCTTGTGATTGAAATATTTTATGAATAATTTCTTCAGGCGATGTCAACCGAATCCTTGAACTTATCAGATTAGATTTCTTTAAAACTATACTCCTGACCACTTACCACCCCTTGCTGAACTTTAATACATTTTATATTCAATTTCTAGACATTTCTTATTGTTTTAATTGAACAGAACTCAGAACCAAAGTTGTCAGATTGTACAGAACTTATTCAGCTATATTCAGATCCAGTAGGGTGCGAGAGAACATAAGTTACTCAGCAGTGCTCAAGATTCAGAATGGTGTAACTGTAAAAAAAACCTCATTTACTCAACAGAATCATAAAAATGTCAGCACCCTTTGATAGGGTTTCCTTAAAAAGAAAACCTCCTACCATTATCTATACTCCCCAACTGTTACATTTGTTTGACCTTATGTTTAAACCCACAACAAGAAGTAGATTATCTGTCATGTTATAGATTATCCAATCTCAGCAGTAACTGGTCGCGTGTTATAACAGATCTGATCTCAGCAGATATCCGATGACGAGTTATAGCGTATCCGGTCTCATAGGAGATCTGGTGGCGTGTTATAGCGTATCCGATCTCAGCAGAGATTTGGTGACATGTTATAGCGTATCCGATCTCAGCAGAGATTTGGTGACATGTTATAGCGTATTCGATCTCTGCAGAAATCTGGTCCATGTTATATGGTATCCGACCTCGGCAGAAATCTGGTGACTTGCTATTCTATAGCAGTTTCAGAGTTTCAGGAGCGCCTCCGATAATTATGAGCCACTTTATGACGTCACAGTAGCATGTAATCTTTTGGTGAAAGGTATATGAAATGGTGTATATCAAAGCCGTGAAACTTCTACTGAATCTTCATCATTAGTTGAGAAATTGCTGATTTTCATCTTTCTCAAACTGATGGCAAGCAATCTTTCGCCGATTTTTCATGTGTTTGAGAAAATCCACACTCTCTCGTATGGATTGTAATTCATTGCGATTGCGTCCATTGCACTAAACGCCCCAAAGCTGGCCTGTTCACGCATGGTTTTACTTACCCAAGAATTGGCCCATTTACAGGTAGTACTACCCCATTCAAGATCTGGCCTATTTACAGGTAATACTACCCCATTCAAGAATTGGCCTATTTACAGGTAATACTACCCCATTCAAGATCTGGCCTATTTACAGGTAATACTACCCCATTCAAGATCTGACCTATTTACAGGTAGTACTACCCCATTCAAGATCTGGCCTATGTACAGATAGTTATTACCCCACTCAAGAGCTGGCCTGTTTAGTGGTTCAGTTTGTGACTTTTCCATTTGAGTCATCTGTTACTTTAGTTTCTCAATAGTTCTCCTCTTGCTCTATAAACTTTATTACCTGTTTGTGTGTTACAAATCCTGTCTCTGAAACTCTCAAATTTATCATGCTCGAGGCTGAATCATTCCCTTTTGTTAGATTTTCATGCACATGTGAAACAATCTGTTTGGAATTTTCTCATTTTTTTTATTCCACTCTCACAGAGAGGATCCCACATCTAGATTGGGCAATTGATTTATTTCAGAAACACCTCATCATTAGACCCGTATTACATGTGTACAGGAACCGACCTTTGACCTTCTAGCTTGTAGTGTCCCAACTCTGCACGCCGAGTGTCATTCCGAGTTGTGATGGGAATGTGTTCTTTTTGGATTTCTGATATTTGAGGCGAGTTAATCTTGTGAGACTCCAGGTTACGTTTGCCTCCCTTTGCTGTTCGTTTATTTTGCTAACAAATTATCATCATAGCCAGTTGACAGGACTCCTCACTCATATAAACAAATTTTCTTTAACAACTCTCCATTAACATTTTTTGAATGTGTGCATATGCGTACACATATGTAAGTACGTGTGCGTTTTGTTGTTGTTTTATCCTCCATGAGCATAAAGTCCCCTTATGCGGATAATAAAATTTTCTGAGATGTTTATCCTATACTAACACACACAAGAACTAAACACTGTGATGAATGACGCGGTGAAGATCATAAATAAAATTCGTAGTCGAGCTAAGAACTCCAGGCTGTTCTCGACTCTCTGTGAGAGTATGGACTCGCAGCACCACCATCTCCTTCTCCTTGCAGAAGTGTGGTGGCTGTCGAGAGGAAGTGTTCTTTCACGCCTTGTCCAAGTGAGGGAAGGAGTAAAGCAGATGTGAGTGCGAAACTCTGCCTTGGTACAGCCTTTTTTTTTTTTTTTTTAATGAGGAATGGATGGAAACGTCTGCGTATGTGGCAGACGTATTTACCCTTCTCAGCGAACTTAGTATTTCTGTTCAGGTGGTTTGCACAAATGATTTTACACTGATAAATAGAATGGGTGCGTTCAAAAAAAAAAAAAAGAAGCTGACTCTTTGGGATAGTCGCGTACAAGAGGAAGACATAGAAATGTTTACACTTTTGCAAGAAATTTTTAATGCTGCTGACTTCAACCGGAAATTCACATTCAACGTAATAAGTCAACACTTAAGGGCGTTAGCTCAAAACTTTAATCATTATTATCATGACAATGAGGATCCCCGTAAAGGTAACCTCTGGATTAATAATCTCTTCATGGAAGAGGTCAACTCATGTGCACTTAATCCTCTTGAAAAAGAAAGCCTGATTGAGTTGCCTTCTGATGTCACTCTAGTGTCAAAACATAAAATGCAATCGTTGTCTCAATCATATGTAAGCGAGCCTTCTCTTATTTACAGATTACAGTAGATATAAAAATGAAATCCGTTGTATTCTAAACAGTTATCTACCCCTAGCAACCCCGGCATACTGTACAGAGCAGTTAGCAATAGATTGTCTACAATGCACACTAATTTAATTTAACTCAAATTTCGTTATAATATTAGATTGATTACATTGGACACCAGAATCAGTTTAACCAGATTATGTTGTAATAGCATCCTGACTACATTGGACACCAAATTGCTTAACCACAATATGTTGTAACAGCAGACTAGCTACATCGGACTCCAAATCAATGTAACCACATTATGTCGTAACAGCTGACCGGCATATCAATCAACATATCAGTTTGACCTCTTTATATCATAACAACAGACTACTAAAGAGGACATATATTTAATTTAACCAGTGCACGTCACTGGAGCTAATTGACTAGAGTACTCCAAGTCATTTTAAACAGTGCACGTCACTGGTGCAGATTGACTAGAGTACTCCAAGTCATTTTAAACAGTGCACGTCACTGGTGCAGATTGACTAGAGTACTCCAAGTCATTTTAAACAGTGCACGTCACTGGAGCAGATTGACTAGAGTACTCCAAGTCATTTTAAACAGTGCACGTCACTGGAGCAGATTGACTAGAGTACTCCAAGTCATTTTAAACAGTGCACGTCACTGGAGCAGATTAACTAGAGTACTCCAAGTCATTTTAAACAGTGCATGTCAATACAGTAGAATCGCAACAACGGTCGTCAGTTAATTGTAGCACCGGGTATTGCGATATAGGGAACAGATTTTTAGAGATGTTCTTTGTTGATTTAATTGTAGCACTGGGTATTGTAATGAAGAGAACAGGTTTGTAGAGATGTTCATTGGCCTGTTGTGTTCCATGTCCAACAGTGATTTGATTTGGCACTCCATTCACTGAGCACACCTTTATGGTTGGTATTGTGATCACTAAACACACCTTTATGGTTGGTATTCTAATCACTAAGCATACTTTTGTGGTTGGCATTCTGATCACTGAGCACACCTTTATGGTTGGCACTCTAATCACTAAGCATACCTTTTAAGTTGACATTCTGATCACTGACCAAACCTTTGATGTTGGCATTCTGATCACGAAGTGCACCTTTGTAGTTGACAATTTAATCACGAAGCACAACTTTGTGGTTGGCATTTTAATCACTAAGCACACCTTTGTGGTTGACAATTTAATCACGAAGTACACCTTTGTGGTTGGCATTTTAATCACTAAGCACACCTATTTGTGGTTGGCATTCTAGTCACCGAGCACATTCTTGTCTTTTGCTTTTCTGGACGTCACCATTCTTTACGGGCTGGTGACGTGTGTAGGCCTAAGTAAGATGTCGGGCGAGATTTTGTGTGTGAATTTTCTACAAGTCAATGCATCCTTCCATTTATTTTACTTTTTCGATTGATAGTAGCTGTGCTGCCATTTAAAATTTACATTAAGATACCAACTCTTCCCACCCAGACAGCTAAGGGAATGATTAAAGAAAATTATCAGGAACCTGACTGACAGCATAAATACACTCAAACATATACATGAACACATACTGGATTTTAATTTTCTGAAAGTGTAGTTATACGTAGTGGAGGTGGAAAACAGTCTTTGCTGTATTGGGCACTCGTTATCTTCTTACTACAACACCCCAAACACACTTATTATATTTTATATTTATACCCGTATGTCCTTACTAACTTTGATACACTTTTATTTCCTTACCCTATTTGGACCAGCACTTTATACCCGTATGTCCTCCTTACTATATTTGGTCCAGCTTTTATAAATAAAAAATCTTCAGATCAACACACGCGCGCATACACACACACACATACACGCACACACGCGCGCATAGACACACACACATACACGCACACACGCGCGCATAGACACACACGCACACACACATACCCACACACAAGCATTTCCATTAAGCACAGACACACGGCGACTAGTGAAAGATAACATGATGTTAAAAGAAATTAATCAGTCAGCCGTAGCTTCCAAGCTCGAGAGCAAAAGGACTCCACAGTAGTTAAACAGGAAAAAAAAAACAACTTAAGAAAGCAAGCGAAAAAAAAAAACGCAAGAAGACGAAAAAACAAGCTTCAAAGCTTCAAAAGGCAAGCGGTCTTCAAAGGGCTGCCGCGCCGAACACAGAATTCCCAGTGTGCATCGGGATGAGCGCTTGCGAGCGTATGTAAGGGGGCTAAGAGCCGATTACTCTGCGTAGACATTAAACTAGGGTCAGGTACTCTGCTTGTTAAATGAAACCGAGTATGTTTGATATGTTTAAGTCTGCATCTATAGTTCTGTCACCTGAGAGAGAGAGAGGCCTTTGACTATTTACTCTACACGATTAACTTAATCACACACACACACACACACACACTGTTGAGGAAAGAGTATACACACTTGGCGAAACTTTATTTTACTTATTTTGTATATTTTTCTCCCTGCTGGCGTCACGCGAGGGGAAACACCTCCCGATGAGCCCCAAGCTTGTCACTAGCTATGGCGCGGAAACCTAATAGGGCTCACTTTTATTGGGCCCGGTGCCGCTCGCCTCCAAAGGCGACGTGGGGAGCGCCTGGGGTGGGATGAAAGGGACGCTGGGTTTTATGTCTTCATGTTTTGAAATTAGTGCCATAGATTTTTCACCAGGCCGGAAAGTCGTAAATATTGCGAGGTCCACCAGGGACTTCACGCTAAAGCTTTCGCCTCTCTTAACGCGCGCGGACTGGGGTGGAGGGCTGTGTGCACGTGTTCTGCCTACGCCAACACGCCAACAAGTTTTGATTAGTTAGGTTCGCAAAGGAAAAGTCTGCTTTCGAGTATATACGTTCAAATATCGAGGTTCGTAGAGAAAAGAATTATTATTATTTTTTTTTTTTTTTACAGTTTCACTGTTCACTGTTCGTGTACGAAAGGGTGTGGTTATAAAAGACTAATGCATTTTGAAGTCCTTTACCCTGTATATATTTCTCATCGTTACAATTTTAAAATACTAAATAACGCCGCATTAAAATTACTCTAGTTATATATTTTCATTTGATTTTTTTAAAAAGAGGATGATTACTCAAACAGTAGTGTTTGAATGACGTGGAATTCTTATGTTAATTGAGTCTCAATTGACATTTAAGTACACAGGTAACCATTGATGTTTCTATGACACTAGCCAAACAGTACCATTTGCTTGGCCATCCATCATCCAACCATAACCATTGGTGTTTTCTAAATATCCACCACAAATCCAAACATCGGCACACGTAGTCATATGTGGTTTCTTGACACTAACCCACCGATATCTAGTTAATTAATAACAGTGATAGTAGCCCACCGATATCTAGTTAATTAATAACAGTGACAGTAACCCTCCGATATCTAGTTAATTAACAACAGTGACAGTAACTACAACTGTTCATTGTATTTCATATAATTAATAACAGTGACGTTAACAACAACTGATCATTGTATTTCATATAATTAATAACAGTGACATTAACAACAACTGATCATTGTATTACATACACAACTCATAGCCAAGAACATATTAATCACATGTAAACGTTGTTTTCCAAACACAAACCGTATGTAACCATATTTCATACACAAACCATACAAAACCATATTTGTTTTCCATACACAAACCATACAAAACTATATTTGTTTTCCATACACAACAATATCTAACCATATTTGTTTTCCATACACAAACCATACAAAACAAATATTTGTTTTCCATACACAAACCATACCAAACCATATTTGTTTTCCATACACAAACCATACAAAACCATACTTGTTTTCCATACACAAACCATATATAACCATATTTGTTTTTCATACACAAACCATACAAAACCATATTTGTTTTCCATACACAAACCATACAAAACTATATTTGTTTTCCATACACAAACCATACAAAACAATATTTGTTTTCCATACACAAACCATACCAAACCATATTTGTTTTCCATACACAAACCATACCAAACCATATTTGTTTTCCATACACAAACCATATATAACCATATTTGTTTTTCATACACAAACCATACAAAACCGTATTTGTTTTTCATACACAAACCATACAAAACCGTATTTGTTTTTCATACACAAACCATACAAAACCATATTTGTTTATCATACACAAACCATATGTAACCACTTTTGTTTTTCGTGCAGTAACCACACATAGTAATAACAATTGCTTTCCATACACTAACCACACGAAATGTAGCTGTTTTCCAAGTCAATTTAATAAATTACAAGGCAATTATTTATTAATTATCTTCATATAATCAATGTGCTTTTCATTCCAGTAAATCCTCTGCAGTTTATCCCAGTCATTCCTGTGTCGTTTATCCCAGTCAGTCCTGTGTCGTTCATCCCAGTCAGTCCTATGCAGTTTATGTCAGTTGTGTGCAGTTTATCAGTCAGTTGTGTGCAGTTTATCTAAGTCAGTTGTGTTCAGTTTATCTCAGTCAGTTGTGTGCAGTTTATCTCAGTCAGTTGTGTGCAGTTTATCAGTCAGTTATGTGCAGTTTATCTCAGTCAGTTGTGTTCAGTTTATCTCAGTCAGTTGTGTGCAGTTTATCTCAGTCAGTTGTGTGCAGTTTATCTCTGTCAGTTATGTGCAGTTTATCTCAGTCATTTCTTTGGCGTTCATCCCAGTCAGTCCTATGCAGTAATATTTTGCAATATGCGTGTGCGTAATGTGGTACAATTATTGATGACAGTATCCACTCAGTGTGGTATGAATAAAAATTAGCTGTTATCATAAATCATCGGCTTGATACGGTGCTATTCAACAATACCGTCATCCTTTAACCTTTCCGTTTTGTGGCTTGCGCCACCCCAATGAGGTTCTGAACAGTCTGGTGTGGAGTATTAGAAGATTTTCTGAATTCTTTATGACTCAGTAATATTGGCAATTAATTCCGGGTTTTTATTGCTGAACAAGGTTATTGGGAACAAATAGGTACAAGGCATTGTTCGTGAAAGCAACATTCGTTGGACTCAGTGGAGCAGTTTTCGAGTTGAAAGTCACATTATAAAGGGCGTCACATTATAAACCAATCAAGAAATAATAGGTAACAATAAAAGTGAATTATGGGCGTGTGCATGCGATTACAGATATTGGTATCGTGTGCCACACTCAACACTTCTCGAACAAGCACCCTCTCCGGCAGGGTAGGTACGAACCAAGCTGCAAACTGATGTGGTTAGTTGCACACCAGTTTTATCGATAGACCGACAGATGGCTCCCCCCCCCCCACCAGTCACACTCTTTCAGGCCTAGACAAATGTCTACTACTACTACAAATAAATACAGAATGATCAGAGGCGGTGTATAGTCGATGTATATTTATCAGATAACACAATAAACACACACTTAGACCGTATCCTGTAAATAATAAAATAATGATTTGATTAATATTTTAGCCAGGAAAATGATCTTGACTTTTAAATGAACAGAGGTTGAGAGGTACTCTGCATTGAGTCTGCACCCTCCAAAATGCAGACTTGTAATAATTCACCAGGGTCAAGACAGCCATAGTCTCACAGAGGACTTCTTCCCAGTGACTGAAGATTGGTGACTGATGACTTAGTCTGAGGTGACTGATACATAATCTGAGGTGACTGATAACATAGTCTGAGGAGACTGAAGATTGGTGACTGATGACTTAGTCTGAGGTGACTGAAGATTGGTGACTGATAACTTAGTCAGAGGTGACTAGAATTTGGGGTCCAGTCTAACTAGTTCACAGAGAACAGAAAGCCAAAGTGATGGAGGTACGCAAAAAAGGTAAATGAGTTTCCGAATCAGCCAGGAGCCCAGGACTATGAGTTAGATTAGATTGAAAGATAGTGGCTCAGCCAGGAGGAAAAAAAAATATCTTTTTGCTAAGTACTTGTTATGAGTTAGATTAGATTGAGATAGTGGCTCAACAATCTTGCTTGAAAATATATGTCTACGTAGATTTTATTTTATCAACAGCATGTTATTTTTTAAAACTAGTATTAATATACATTTTAACAAATAAAATTAAGTTTGTAAATGTACTTATCATTATATTCCAACATTTATTTAACACACGGTCAACACCCCAAAATAAGCTGTGGTGGTGGCAGTGTATAGTGCAAAAATAACCTGTAGCAGTGACAGTGTAATGCAAAATTACCTGACACAGGTTAGTACACAATGCAAAAATCTGATGATAGCAGTATACAGTGCAAAAATCTGCTGATGGCAGTGTGCAGTGCAAAAATCTGATGAGGCCAGTGTACAGTGCAAAAATAACGACGGATTACTCTCACACCATACAGCAAATTTATAAGCCTAGCCAACGGGGACATAATCTCTATTGCATACAAGGGAAATAACAGTCTTGATACCTTTCTTTGAACTCTTTATCTGAAGATAAGTTATATTGCAGAAATGTCAGCACCGAATTGACCCCAAAATGAAGAGGTTGGCAATATCCGAGTATTAGCTGTGTCGCCTATAAAGAAAAGATAATTCTTGTATGTCTTTAATTTGGGGTTTTAACATGCTTGCAGTAAGAAAAATATGTCTTTCATAGAAATTAGTTTTAAATGGGTGTTTGGCCCTTTTTCACGAGGTCAAGAATTTAATCGATCAGAAAGTACTTCACATATTACCACGTATTTGAAAGTACGAATTATTCCCCTTGTAAAGCAGTATTTTCGTCTGTACATAATTCCTTTGCATACGTCATATGTATTTGTTATTAAGGAATTGAGTTAAGAGTGCTTACTGTATACATACTCTAGTTTTACTGTATACATAATCTAGTTTTACTGTATACATAATCTAGTTTTACTGTTTACATACCCTAGTTTTACTGTTTACATACCCTAGTTTTACTGTATACATAATCTAGTTTTACTGTATACATAATCTAATTTTACTGTATACATACTCTAGTTTTACTGTATACATAATCTAATTTTACTGTATGCACACTCTAGTTCATGAAGGACTGGTCTGTGGTGTGCATAAGTAGATTCGGACTGACCTCTGAATTCTTGACCATCGTTTCTCAGCCCGTTTACATTGGAGGGAACCTTTAGAATAATTTTCAAATCTCATGGAATCCCTGCATAAAAATTACTATATCAACAATGTTTTAACATTTTTTTTCAATCACGATCTTTCGGGAAACCATTGCGAACTCTTGTAGAGCCGTAGGGTTGAGAAACCCACTTTTAGATTTCTGTTTTCACGGAGGCCCAGTCGTTTTAAAAAGGTAGTAAATAAATTATATTAAAATTTTTAAACTATATAATATCAAAACTCTTTTAAAATTCGTCAATCAAACTTTGGGGAGAAAAGAAAATGATTAATAAACATACAGCATATTCTCATAAATCGACTGTTTTTCATTAATCGAGTACAATAGGAACACGGGCATTTTCTCCCCCCTCCCTAGACTGTCTCTTGATTTTTACACTTTACACACACACACACACACACACACACACACACACACACACACACACACACACACACACAGGCACACATAATACATATACTCTTGTAGTTTACTCACGTACCCATGTACATAAACGGGTAGATTTAAAAGCAATTGTCAGTTTTAAAATCTAAGGAATCTAGAGAAGTATCTATGAGTCAGTGTACTAATATCTAGAGAAGTATCTATGTGTCAGTGTACTAATATCTAGAGAAGTATCTATGTGTCAGTGTACTAATATCTAGAGAAGTATCTATGTGTCAGTGTACTAATATCTAGAGAAGTATCTATGTGTCAGTGTACTAATATCTAGAGAAGTATCTATGTGTCAGTGTACTAATATCTAGAGAAGTATCTATGTGTCAGTGTTCTCAAATACAGAAAAGTACCTCAGTGTCAGAGAATTACTTGAGTGACATTGTACTAAAATCTAGAGATGTATCTATGTGACATTGTACTAAAATCTAGAGATGTACCTTAAATCCAACGAAGCACCCTAGTATCAGAGACCAGAGAAGTGTATAAGTACCAAAGAAGCGTCTAAATGTCAGAGAAGCACCATTAGTACCCGAGTGTCATTGTTCCCAATTGCACGCTCGCCCTGACTGTTACTTTGAAGAAATCGTGGGCGAGGTGTGGCTGTTAGAGAGAGGTATGGATTAGATCTGTGATCCGACACGACTAAAGAGTTGATAACTCCAGCGGCACACTTGACGATTTTAATTTGCTGTGATTCATGTCGCAATGAATTCTGCTTTTCAAACACGAACACTACTCTAAGACGACCTTGTAATGGTTGAATTGCTTTTTTCGCGTCAAGTCTCGTCTGATAAGGGGAGAAAATGACGCCTAAGCATGCTAACATATTGAGCTTGTTAAAGATTCTTCTTTACATTGGAAGGAAACGTGTTTATAAAATAATATATGCGTTTTTGCTCTCTCTCTCTCTCTCTGTGTGTGTGTGTGTGTGTGTAAATGTAACCTGATGAAAATAACAGTGATATTAAATATTTTGTAATTTGAGCAGACATTATAAGCAGAACTTATGAGAGGACATTATGAACAGCAGGTGTAAGCAGACATTATAATCAGCAGTTGTGAGCAGACAATTTGCAACAATGAAATGCATTTGGAATTATATGAGGAACTGAATGGGTTGGTTTTTACTTTTTTTTTTTCTTTATGAAACACTAATACTGTATTCATATAGAGTATCGTAAAAATATATTCAACTGATAGATTTTGTGAAGATATATTCAACTGATAGATTTTGTGAAGATATATTCAACTGATAGATTTTGTGAAGATATATTCAACTGATAGATTTTGTGAAGACGCACTAGACCGGTAGCGATTGATTGCTATGAAGTAACAGATGTCAAGCAGACAAACGGTCCTTTTGTGGCTCGTCTTTTGGTTCGTCTTTGTCATCTCGCTGACGCGGCTTTGAAGACGCCATTAAATCTTTGTAGTATTTCATGTTCTTTATCCTTTGCTAGTCACTCGGCCTCTTTCCCAAATCAGTCTCTTTTCTTATTACGAGCGTTACCCCCCACCCCCCACTCCCTGTTCTTACAGTCCATGTCTCTTTGTATGTTTTGTTGATTTGTTTCCGTCACGCTTCAGTACTTCTTACTACGTTCATCTTATTTATATTTCTTTTGGAATCTTTATCTCAATCTTTATCCCGTCTTCTTGTCTCTTTATCTCAATCTTTATTCTGTCTTCTTGTCTCTTTATCTCAATCTTTATTCTGTCTTCTTGTCTCTTTATCTCAATCTTTATTCTGTCTTCTTGTCTCTTTATCTCACTCTTTATCCTGTCTTCTTGTCTCTTTATCCCACTCTACGTTCTGTCTCCCCCTTGCACACTGAGCCATAACGATCATTGCCCCTGAGACGTGTTGCGGCTTTTTTTTATTTTTATTATTACGTATCTTATGGATGATATGTCCTGAATTTTCAATTGAGTAGTGTTAGATATGATGGATAATGCCATGTCTTGAGGTTTTGGTGAGTACGTATCTTAAAGATGTCATGTCACTAAGTTCTGATGAGACATAACTTAGGGATGGTGAGAAAATGCCTGAGTTTTGGTGAGTGTAAGTTGTAGGTGTTATAAGTCCTGAGATGAGTACAGGTCCTAAGTAACGTTAAGACTTGTCAAAAGTATGACGAGGAATACTGAGTTTGATGAGAATTTGTCCTGGGTATAGTTGACGGGTCATGCGATTGGTGAGGATATACCCCTAGTTTTAGCGAGTACATGTCCTGTGTATGTGAAGACATATCCGAGGTATGATGAGAATGTCCTGGTATGGTGTACACAGGTTATGAGATAGGTGAGGACGTATTCTATGTGTAAATACGTTTTGAAAGTAAAGAAATGAAACTAAGAAAACACAAACCTAAAATTCTATTTCCTCAACTAGTGAATCTGGTTGTTCGTTGCAGCGTTTCATCTGAGGAAATTGCCCGTCTTGACAAACACTCATCACTTTAGAGCTCTGTGGTCGACTCTCAAAGCGTCTGAGGAACTAATTTTGATAAACCTAAGAGGAAAGGGGATGAAGAAGAAAACGAGGAGACCCCTACCCATCCACCCCCACTCACTCCCGAAATCTATGTCGGTAGGACGAAAGGAAACCACATATCCATTAAGTCAGATTGATAATTACATCAGGAACTGTGTGCACGAGCAGATTATCACCTCACCTTCGTATGTAACCGACGAAGTACGTCACAGGAACAGAAGTAGTTAGGTTTGAAGAAACTCACCAAAGATTTTCTAAGAAACGTTTAGAGATTGAAACTAAGAAGCGATAAAATCGCTAAAGTGGCTCTTACTAGTCAGTGATACACTGAGTTCAATTCTTGTACCTTACCAACCAACAGAAATGCATGCACCCTCTCATTTCCTTGACTTTCATAATGTCTTTGAGAGCACCATTCTCCCTTTCGCTGTTGTTCTTACAATGGCTGGCGTCAGGAACTGACTTAACTTAATTGTTATTAAAATTATTTAATAAACTTTGTTTTCCTTGCATTCCGACTACTGTACCTAGTATGCACAATATGGATTGTGTAACTTGTTAAAAATATATAATGACCATTACAACATCTATTTAAATAACTACCAAAGTTATTTCCACTTCTACAGTTAGTGCTACTGCTACTCCCGCCATCACCATTACTACTGCTACTCCCGCCATTACCATTACTACTGCTACTCCCGCCATTACCATTACTACTGCTACTCCCACCATTACCATTACTACTGCTACTCCCTTCATTACCATTACTACTTCTATCCCGCCATTACCATTACTACTGCTACTCCCGCCATCACCATTACTACTGCTACTCCCGCCATCACCATTACTACTATGCATATTACTATATTTCTATTTATTGCCACTACCACTTTCACTTGTGACACCACTGCTACATCAACCATCACCACTACTACTATCACCATCACTACCACAACCATCAACACCATTACAACTACTACTAAGAGCGCTACATCTAACTACTGTTACTCTCTTCACAAATATTATCACTCCATCTTCCAATATTACTACGAGTATTAGTACCATCACCACCTCTGTTTGTACCATTACCATACCATTACTTTTACCACTGCTCTTTCTCCTCCTACTGCTGTTACCATACCATTACTTTTACCACTGCTCTTTCTCCTACTACTGCTGTTACCATACCATTACTTTTACCACTGCTCTTTTTAGTACCACTGCTGTTACCATACCATTACTTTTACCACTGCTCTTTCTAGTACCACTGCTGTTACCATACCATTACTTTTACCACTCCTATTTTTAGTACTATTGCTGTTACCATACCATTACTTTTACCACTCCTCTTTCTAGTACCACTGCTGTTACCATACCATTACTTTTACCACTCATCTTTTTAGTACTATTGCTGTTACCATACCATTACTTTTACCACTGCTCTTTCTAGTACCACTGCTGTTACCATACCATTACTTTTACCACTCCTCTTTTTAGTACTATTGCTGTTACCATACCATTACTTTTACCACTGCTCTTTCTCCTACTACTGCTGTTACCATACCATTACTTTTACCACTTCTCTTTCTCCTACTACTGCTGTTACCATACCATTACTTTTACCACTGCTCTTTCTAGTACTACTGCTGTTATCATACCATTACTTTTACCACTGCTCTTTCTAGTACTATTGCTGTTACCATACCATTACTTTTACCACTCCTCTTTCTAGTACTACTGCTCTTACCATACCGTTTTTCTTTCTTCCTTGTCGCTTGCTCGTTATTTCTTAGTGAACTGGAAATCCATTTGAAAGCAAAATTTTCCTCCAATCACTTTCAGACTGATGCTCATCTACTCGTGAAATCTCGGTTTTTCTCTCATTAAATCTCGCACTTTCTTTTTCATTCGTTCACTCATCAAATTCTTTCAACTAAATCTTCAGTTGTCTGAATACAATGTACTTTGTTTCACAATCGTTTGACTGTTCACTAGATTGATTTTTCACTCTGGTCAACACAGTACTCTTTGACTGTATGTAATCTTCACAACTACTCAACTCCCTATAAACCAAAATGTTACTCATCATTCGCACTCTACTCATCTGGATGTAACCTAGAATATTTCTCAGCTGTCCGACTGTAAACTCGATCATCTGTTAAATTAAAATGCTCTTCAACCAAATATCTGTAAACATTCTTTTTTTTTAAAGAAAGAAATGATTTTCTTTTGTACTTTTTCATCACATTTTTCTGTAAATAAATTCACATCGACATTATCACTAAACTAGAGTGTTTGTCAACTAAAAGTTTTGTAAACTAGTATATATTTTAAGCCGTTTGTCTGTGAATTTACAATACTCTCCTCAGCTGTCTGTAAAGTACAAGGTTCCTGCACAGTTTGCTGTACATCTGTCCTCAAGATATAACTAAACCTTTTGTTCAGCTTTCTGACTAAGCTACACCACAAACTGCAATGCCTTACAGCTGTTTGAATGAATATACAAGAGGGCTCATTAGTAGTGCGTAAACTAGAATCTTCCTCGGTTGGAAAGGATTTCCCTTAGCTTAGTTGCTTAATTGCAACCCGCGCCACTACATCGCCAATCCTTTCAGCTTCTTGTTTCAGCGTTATTTCGTCAAGGGTCGATGACTCGTCCGTCAATTCAGTACAGAGGAAGGACGCGTTTATGCCGCCTGGCTGCATCACGTCTTGAGTACGAGTCTGCACAGCACACGTTGCATTGAATTAGATCAACGAGGCAAGTCGATACAGCACATTTTGCGTGTCCATCAGATCAGTGAGGCAGGTCGATATAGCACATTTTGCGTGTCCATCAGATCAGTGAGGCAAGTCGATACAGCACATTTTGCGTGTCCATCAGATCAGTGAGGCAAGTCGATCCCCCTCAGTGAGGCAGGTCGATATAGCACATTTTGCGTGTCCATCAGATCAGTGAGGCAAGTCGATACAGCACATTTTGCGTGTCCATCAGATCAGTGAGGCAGGTCGATATAGCACATTTTGCGTGTCCATTAGATCACTGAGTGAAATATGCACATCACACATTGCATGTCCATCCCATAAATAAAGCAAGTCTGCTGCCACGGTTATGACTAGGAATCAGTCTTCATTGATAAAGGGTTTTCAAGGAAGTAAGTTAAAGACATCCGTTTTCTGTTGTTGATAGAACGAGGATCAAGAGACTGCACACTTTGCTGTCTGTCGAAATACTTGATTAAGTAGATGAGTATATTATTTACTGGTTTATCAAGCATTTAGACAGACAGTATTGGGTACATGTACACTTATCTTTTGTGAGCCAACATAGGACATTACATTACATGTCCACTCATTATTTGTGAGCCAACATTGGACTTTACATTACATGTCCACTTATTATTTGTGAGCCATAATAGGTCATTAACTGAATATATGTCTACTAATTATTTTGAGCCAGCATAGGCCATTAGATGAAGGTATGTCTGCTAATGAGCCAACACATGTCATTAAATGAAGATTTGTCCACTCATTATTTGTGACATCACACGTCATTACATGGGGATATGTACGCTGGTTAGTTATAAGCCACCAAAGATCAGTACAGGGGGACGTATGTATTTATCATTTATGAGTTAGCACAGATTAATACATGGGGTGTATACATTTATCAGTTATGAGTCAGCACAGATTAATACATGGGGGACTTATAAATTTATTTATGGGTCAAGACAGGTTAGTACTTGGGAACTTATACATTTATCAGTTATGAGCCAGCACAGAATTTTAGATCTGCATTCTTAAAGGCAACACATACTTTACCGCAGTATACAAATGCAGCCCATTAGTGGGAATCTAGTGCCCAATTGTATGTCAAAATTATACGCCTTATTGCCCAAAGGATGTCAAACTTATATGCCATAGAGTCCATTTGATGTCAAAATTATACGCCTTAGAGCACATTTGTATATCAAAATAATATGCCCTAGTGTCCATTTGTTTGTCAAAGTTATACGCCCTTGTACTCATTTGTTTGTCAAAATTATACTTCCTAGAGCCCATTTGTTTGCGTTGAGCAATGTTCTCTGTGTAAGATGTGCGGCTTCGTAGCTTATTAGGAAATATCGCGAATCAGTTTCAAAATTCCGCGCACAATTTTTTGGTAGCAAGGTCAAACAACCGTCAGTTCTGCGCAATCAGGATTAAGTTCCGCGCACACAGGAAAAATATTGGAGGGAATTTTGGTCTTGAGTATTGTTGAACAGAGCTGAATAATATGTGAACTGGCATTTTGCTGTATTAAAACTTTACGCCATGACCACACTGACTTGACTTCGTAGAAACCTGATGAGTTGGACCTCATGCAAGGCTGGCGAGACTTCATGGAATGCTGATGAGATGGTCTTCGTAGAAACCTGATGTGATGGACCTCATGTGACTTCGGACCTCGTGGAAGTGTGATGAGATGGACCTCATGTGACTTCGGACCTCGTGGAAGTGTGATGAGATGGACCTCATGTGACTTCGGACCTCGTGGAAGTGTGATGAGATGGACCTTATGGAAAGCTGGCAAGATGGATTTTATGGGAAAATCTGATGGGATGGACTTCATGGAAAGTTAGCGAAATGGATTTTATGAAAAAATCTGATGGGGTGGACTTCATGGAAATCTAGCAAAATGGATTTTATGAAAAAATCTGATGGGATGGACTTCATGGAAAGCTAGCGAAATGGACCACTTATGATGATGGCGAGATGGACTGTATGGAAAAAAAATGATGTGCTGGACCGCATGCAAGTCTAATGCAACGATTCTAGTCTAGTCTGTTGTAACAGACCTTTTGCATTACAGGCTGCTCAAGAGGGTCTCTCGTCACGGCTAACGTTATGGACCGCTGCTCCTAGCTGATGTAATGGACTTATTACAATCTATTTTGACAGGCTTTACTTATTCAAATCTACTGTGGCGGGTTATATATTTGTCTTTGAAGTCCCACAACTTTTTCTAGACTGGTTTGGACTGCGGAACATATGTTCCGAGGAACATAGTTTGGTTATCGCATCAAGTTTTTAACTGTCCGTGAATTTAAGTCATAAACTGCGCGAGCACACGATGCAGTCTGTGAATTGCATAGCTACCAGCGCGAACGTGCTGTAATAGGCTTCACTAAGATGTCACGTGATTGATGGCCCACTTGAAGGCTTACTCTGTTTTTCTGTCTCTCCCTGCTCCTCCGGTTCAAGCAAAGTGGCAGTTAATTTTCAGCAGACCTATTCTTTCAAGTAGCGTGTAGGGCTTTCTGTCTCATTCGTGTTATTATGTGTGTTCACACTTTCCTTTACCTATAATTAAGTACAGGATTTATGTAAACATTTTATTTATGTGTTCACACATTCCTTTACCGAAATTTAAGTACGGGATTTATGTAAACATGTTATTATGTGTTCACACCTTCCTTTACCTAAAATTAAGTACAGGATTTATGTAAACATGTTATTATGTGTTCACGTTCTCTCACATAAAATTAAGAATCGGAATTATGTTAATATTAATCACAACATTTGTAATAATTACAAAACTGAAAACGTTAAAACTGTGGTATCTCATACCAGCGGTATATCTCTTATTCACACACACATAAATTTTACATACACATGCAACAATTATTGAAGATGGTTGTAATAAAATCGAAAATAGTATAGAATTAATTTTGTTTGGAATGAATGCCCACAAACAACTTGAATTATTTGAATTGGTTTAACAACTACTATTGCTAAAATAATAGTTTATTTCATTTTCTTCAGAAATTCTTTTTTCGTGTGTGTGTGTGTGTGTGCGCGCGCGCGCAGACTTGATATAAAATAGTCACAGATTGAAATGTTGGGTACACTCTATAATGGGGTGTTCGCAGATTTGATATTAAATAGTCACAGATTGAAAGGTGGGCTATACTGCACTGTGGGTATCCGCAGAGTTTTACTGTAAATTCGTAACGTGCTCAAAGTTGCCCCCTTTTTAATATTTTAAAATTTATCGCCTTATCCAAGTTGGTGCAAAAGACAAAATTAAAAGTTTATAACCGAGTTGACAGTTTTTAGAAAATGTGAAACATTAGATTGACACTACGTTCTCGTCTGCATCTTTTTAAGTACGCCCCGTCAGGTGGTTCACTTGTAGGAAGCTTTACACGGTATCACTGATCAGGCCAGAGGCCATTTTGTTTCCCGACAAGCATTATCACTGAGACGTTATTTGTCAGCTGGAGGTAAAGGGGAAAGAAACAACAATAATTCTCCGAGTTCGTTTCATTGATTGTGTAATTTGTATCACTCTGCGTTTCACATCATGTTGTTAATGGCCATCCTGTGAACGCTATGCTCAGGGGCAGCCAGGCGTGACCTACCCAAAACCCGCCCGAAGAAAATTATTACTTCACACACAGGTGTCAAGGTGTTTAGTCATTTTTCTTCTGCAAAGCATGGGGTCGAAAATCCCGCCATTATTATTTCACAAAAAGCTGCACAAAACCCATTTAGCGCACACATAAAATCGTCACCACATTGCCAATGCTGTGTGGAGTGTATCTATGTATGGCCTTACTTTGTGTGTTTAATTGCCCAGCACTAATGGCTGTCAGTAACACGCCACTTTAGAACATCACTACTTCAAAACTTGACTTCAAAGATATTTTCCCCGTAATTTCCTCTTTCTTGTTTTTTTCACCACACGCATCTGGCGCGGTCATTTCCATCTTTTTCTCGGCAATTAGATTTTATTTTTTGTACACGTCACACTTTTGATTTGGCAACCCAAGCAACTGTGAGTGAGATTATTCATCGTGTTCGTGTGTGAGTTGAATAAACATCTGTTGTTTATTTGTGTGTTTATATAGAAGGTATTTTCAGCTGAACTGCGTTCTTTATTTCACTGTAGGAAACGCCTGTTCTTTCTATTAAGTTTTTTTTTATTACTTAAGTACATGTTCTGTTCTTTCCACACATTTTTCTTTACTTATGTAAATGTTCTGTTCTTTTCACAAAGTTTTCTTTACTTAAGTAAATGTTCTGTTCTTTCCACTAAGTTTTCTTTTACTTAAATAAATGTTCTGTTCTTCAGGGTCTATTTCTTTAGAATAGGGTTTCTCAACCGGTGTTCCATGGAACTCTAAGGCTTCGCAAGAGGTTGTCAGGGGTACCCCGAGAAATCATGATTGAAAAAATAAGCAGTGTAGATATAGTAATTTTCATGCGGGGATTTTCGTTGGGGTTGGGGGGGGGGGTGGGGGTGGGGGCGTCAAAGAGACCTAAAAATTATTTCAAGGCCAGGGTAAAACGATTGAGAAGGCTGTTTTATTATTCCATTTTGAGTCCACTTTAGTCCAACAAGGGTTGTGCAACCCAGTGAGTGTTCTTTAATCCAGTATGTTTCTTTATTTAATCCACTAAATATTTCGTCCATAGTGTTTCTTTGTGTAGATTATTCAGTATTCTAAACCCCGGACTGTTTCTTTACTTAGATAAGTGTTATTCCATAACATTTCTTTATTTAGTCCAGGCGCGAAAGCGGCGGAAGCCGGAAGCGTCCCCTATATTCAATCAATCAATTATTTAGTCCAGTAAGTGTTAGTCCATTATTTTCTTTATTTAGTCCAGTAAGTGTCCTTTAGTCCAGTGAGTTTCTTGTTTTAGTTTAGCAATTGTCCATTGTTGATACAATTTTTGTTTATCTGTTTACTTTACTAAAGTCATTAAACGATGTCATAATTTTTAAATGGACATTGTCTCTTGGAAGTACAGATGTATCGTCATCACGCGACATAATTTTTAAATGAACGATTAAAAGAAATAGATGTCACGTGATCCTACGATATCGTTTTTCAGAAATGAGCTTTGATTTGTAATGAAATATTGTAACATCATCAAATAAATAAAGTCTTTTTAAAGAGGGTCACGCTTTATAAGAAATGTCATTGCAGCATCATCATACGACGTTATTTCTAAAATGGGTCCTAGTGATAGGAGTTTTATTTAAAAGTCATTATATACCTTTGTTTAAAATGGGTCCTAGTGATAGGAGTTTTATTTAAAAGTCATTATATACCTTTGTTTAAAATGGGTCCTAGTGATAGGAGTTTTATTTAAAAGTCATTATATACCTTTGTTTAAAATGGGTCCTAGTGATAGGAGTTTTATTTAAAAGTCATTATATACCTTTGTTTAAAATGGGTCCTAGTGATAGGAGTTTTATTTAAAAGTCATTATATACCTTTGTTTAAAATGGGTCTTGGGATAGGAGTTGGTATTAAAATGTCATTATACATCTTTGTTTAAAATGGGTCCTAGTGATAGGAGTTTTATTTAAAAGTCATTATATACCTTTGTTTACAAAATGGGTCCTAGTGATAGGAGTTTTATTTAAAAGTCATTGTACATCTTTGTTTAAAATGGGCCTATTGACATGATGTATTATTTTAACCTCATTATATGACACCGTTTTCAAAAATGGGCCTTGTAAGCTGTCATAATATGACGTCGTTTTCTAAATGGGCCTTGTAAGCTGTGTCATAATATGACGTCGTTTTCTAAATGGACCTTGTAAGCTGTCATAATATGACGTCGTTTATAAAGGGTGTCATTGTAACGTCTTTATTCGTCATGTGTGTCCGTTAATGTCCTTTAGCTGTGTAGTAATAATTTGACCTAATCATCTGGGCAATATAACTTAGAAACCGCTCAAGTATTATTTCATGAAAAATTTGTTCGATTAAAATAACAAATATTAGCATGATATATAGATGATAGTTGGACCAAGAATTTGAGAATGTCCGTATTTGCAATCCATGAAAGTGCTTGGAGTTTGGTTTCAAGACCTTAAGTCAATTAAGTTTGAGATAAATGAGTGGGTCTTGGAAATATTTATATTGTTGTAAATAATAATTGGTGTTTGCTTGAAACAACTCTTTTTAAAAATATTTATTTTTTCTTTCTCTTTTTGCACTTGTACTGAGGAATTACAAAGGGGAATAATGCTGTATGAAGAATGACACAGTATGAAGAATGCTTCTCACTGATATTCTGTGAGAAAGTTCAAAATGAAAACCTATGGACTATGAGAGTTACATTTACCTTCTACCCCTTCCCATTTTGTCATCCGAGAAATGTCACTATGAGAGTTACATTTACCTTCTACCCCTTCCCATTTTGTCATCCGAGAAATGTCACTATGAGAGTTACATTTACCTTCTACCCCTTACCCATTTTGTCATCCGAGAACATTGGTATCTAAAAGCTAGCATAATTATAATTGCAACTACTTTATATATGGTTTAAATTATAGGTTCAACCTGACTGACCTTTCTCGTCATTTTTTTTTTACTTGTGTCGCTTTCTGGGAGAAGATGGCAGGACGGTCCTATTAGGACATCGTCTGATTGACTCTAAAACGTGGGGCGATTTTCCGTGTGAAGAGGAACAGTCACGTGGACAGTCACTAAATATCTAGGATGTTATTATAACCTGGCCCAGAAGACGGACCAGATTAGATAACATCGCCAGGGCCTCTCAAAAGAGGGGAGATGGCATTTAGATGCAACGACAAAAAAATTTAAGGTTCGACCTACTCTACTTAGTGCCCGTGAGTTTGACAGTAGATTTTAACGCTAGATCTAAAGTTCGGCCTACTCTACTTAGGGCCCGTGAGTTTGACAATAGATTTTAACGCTAGATCTAAAGTTCGGCCTACTCTACTTAGGGCCCGTGAGTTTGACAGTAGATTTTAACGCTAGATCTAAAGTTCGGCCTACTCTACTTAGGGCCCGTGAGTTTGACAGTAGATTTTAACGCTAGATCTAAAGTTCGGCCTACTCTACTTAGGGCCCGTGAGTTTGACAGTAGATTTTAACGCTAGAGTTGAAAAGATGAATGCAATTTAGGCGGCCGGGTCTCGTACCGCAACACCCACTCCACCCTTTCTTCTCCACTAACCCCAATTGCACAATCTTTGAAAATTCTTTAAACACCATTATAAGCTTAGTAAGTCATGAAACATTATAGTTTGACATCTTGTTCACTCTAATCCTGTACCTGATTTGTTGTGCTCTTCAGACATGGATATTCCCCCCATGTATCGCTTCAACCACAAAGTGACTGACCTTGACCTCTCTTGGGATGCTGAAGATAGAGAAGAGGACTTTTTAGACCAGAATGATGGCCGTAACGTCAGCGACGATAACACTGGGGAGATAGACGTTATACCACTCTACTGTGCGGCTCTTGGGGCTGTGGTTGTGGGGCTTCTCGCCTACGTGGGGTTGGTGCATTATCGACGCATGCGGGACAAGCGTTTGGCGCGGGAACCACACGAGGACGTGGAATATTCCAAAGCATCTTGTGCAGACAGCGGCATTTTCCTTGATCCTGACCTTCACCTTCATCAAAACAGATACGTACCAGGTGAGAGCAAAGGCTCAAGGCTGCATTTAGCTAGGTGTTCGTGTTAAATATGCAACTAATCTAAAATGTACTTCACCGCGAAATAAATAATGTAATCATAAACACAAAGTGTCTGGATTGTACTTGGCATTAAACCATGACTACGTTTATCTGTTTACTCCAAAGAAAGTGTCACTTAAACATCTATTTACTCACGTCATTTTGACACTTAACACTTGACACACGACCCTTGACACATGACACTTGATACATGACACTTGACACACGACAGTTGACACATGACACTTGATACACGACACTTTACACTTTACATTTGACACTTGACACACCTCACTTGACACTTTACAGTAAACGAACAAATTATAAAGGATGAAAGTAAATTACTGAATCAGTCATTTCATGACTACGCGTCTTTGTTTAGAATTTTGTAATTACGTCCCTTTTACTTTCTCTCTTTCATCTTAGATTTCTAAATATATATACTACTTTAAATTTAAAAAAATAACCCAGTGATAGAATTCACTTAATGCAATATTCTAGCGAATTGATCTGTGAAGTTGCTTCATCTCTCAACTTTGACTTTGATAAACAAAAAATACATAAATAAATAAATGAAAAGTTTTAAAATACAGTAAATCCTCAAAAATATATCATACAGTTAAACATATTTTACGAATCTCTTACTGTTTTTAATACTTTTATTTTCTTAAATTTACGTGAGAAGAAGACGCATGCTGGCAGTAGAGTGTGGGATTGCAACATAGTGTGAAAGCAGCGTATTGTAATACGTGTTGACATTAGGGTATAACTTCGGAACACACTGACTGTAAAACACGGGACCCTATCACGGTTGACAAGAGTTTGACACAATGTCAATAAAATGTGGTCCTATATCAAAGTTGGATAGTTATGTTTGGAATTATAACAAATATTAAAAGTCAAAATACACTGAGTATATAGTTGATTTATTACAGTTTGACAAAACTCTTTGGAATTGTAACACATATAAATGATAACAATTAAACTAAATATATATAGTGGATTGTATTACAGTTTGAAAGTACAGTATGGAGTTAGTATATGATTATAACACTGGCTTAATGAAGAGCAAAATCTTGTAACATATTAACCACAGTGGTTGAATTCGTTGTGTTATCAGGATATCCTTCTTCTACAGTGAATGTCACGGCCTCTGTAAATAAAGCTGTTTACAAATTGTCTTCTTTAGCGATTATCACTGGTTTCTGCATGTATTTTTCCAAGATCCTGTCTGTTTTGTTTCTGAAATATCTGTCCTCTTCAACGATTGCTATGGAGATTCTATCTGTCTTGTTTCTGAAATATCAGTCATCTTCATTGATTGTTAAAGAGTTTGTCTGTTTTGTGTCTGAAATCACTTTCTTCTTCAGCTATTGTTACAGAGTTTCTGCCTTCTTGTTCCTTAAATTTCTGACGACTTTAGAGACGGCCGCAAGATTTCTGTCATGTGATTATCACAATTACTGTGATTGTCTTCTTTCTCAAGGTATCCCTCTTCTTCAGTGTTGTTCCCAGATTGTTCTGTTTCCCAACATGTATTTTTCTATTAGTAATTGTAACAGGTTTGTGCATGTCTAGTTTGTTGACTTCAGTAATTGTGACAGGTTCTGTGCGTGCCTAGTTTGTTGTCTTCAGTAATTGTGACAGGTTCTGTGCATGCCTAGTTTGTTGTCTTCAGTAATTGTAACAGGTTGTGTATGTCCAATCTGTTGTCTTCAGTGATTATCACTGGTTGCCTACACGTTTTATGTCATTTCTGTTTCTCATGACATTTGCCTTCTTTATTGGTTGCCACATGCGCTGCCTGTCCTGTTTCTAAAAATATCTTTTCTCTTTAGTGATTGTGACAGGTTCCACGCGGTTGCGTGACTTGCCCCAGTCCAAGAGGAAAGAACTGGAGAAAATGTTTCTTGCCGGGAGCAAAGGTGCAGACTGGAAAAGTCTAGCAAGGGAATTAGGTAATGTTAAAGATTATGATTGCAAAGTAATGGATTACACTGTGCGAATGGCCATGCTAAGTCTAGCAAGGGAATTAGATAATATTAAAGATTAATTATGATTGCAAAGTAATGGATTACACTGTGCGAATGGCCATGCTAAGGTTCCACGACAAATGGAATGAAACAGAGCAAGTATAAATGTAAGTAAAGGTCAGGGTCATATTCACTTTATCACTCTAATACGTCATATTTATCTTGATGATTTTTATCGCTATTGCATGCAGTAGTAGTTTTCAACCTTTTTTGCACCTGCGTACCATTGAAAATACGAGAAATATTTCGCGGACCGCTAAGGCAGAAATAAAATACATTCTTTGTATAGTATTTTGAGGATTAGTTGTAAGTCTAAAACATGTATTATAAAATGAAAATTCTATAGTTACTTAAAATAGCCGGAAACTGAGCAGTAAACAAAAATGCTAATAATAGAACTTCTTGAACTTTTGAGAAAGCAATATTTAATTCAAATAAAGTTAGTGCAACATTTTCTGCTGCTTCTCTGCTAGAATAGTTGACAACCATGGCTGCAGCATTGTTTCTGAGTGCTGCACTGACATCTATTCTGTTTTTCTGTTTGTTTTTTTTATGATTGATAGATCTGAAAAAGTCATCTCACACAAATATATAGTTGAAAATACTACAATGAATTCAGTAGCTCTGTAACTGAGAGATGGATATTCTTTCCAGTTATATTCAAAATTGAGACAATGTTTGCATTTTATGTTTGGACACCAGAGTGACATCAGAAGACAACTCGATCCAGTTTTCTTTTTCCCGAGGATCACGTGAACATAAGTTGACATCTTTCCATGGATGGATTATTCATCCAGAGGTTACCATATTGTCAGGGAAAATTATTAAAGTTTTGAGCTAATGCCCTTAATTGTTAACTTATTGTATTGAATATGACTTTCCGGTTGACATCAGCAGCAATCAAATATTTTTGCAAAAATGGAAAAAATTTCTCTATCTTCCTCTTGTATGCGACTATCCCAGGGAGCCAGATTGATTCTTTTGAACGCATCCGTCTTTTTTCTCAGTGTAAAAATATTTGTGCAAACCACCTGAAAAGAAATATTAAGTTCGTTGAGAAGGCTAAATATGTCCGCCATATACGCAGCTGTAGCCATCCATTCCTCATCCAACAAAGGCTCTACTAGGACAGAGTTTAGCCATCCATTCCTCATCCAACAAAGGCTCTACTAGGACATAGTTTCACACTCGCATCTGCTTTACTTCTTCCCTCAGTTCAACAAGGCGTGTAAGGCATTGCTGTTGAATAACTCATTTCAGCTTGTAAACCAGACAGTATACTCCATCCCTATAGTCCAATAATAATATACTCCATCACTATAGTCCAATAATAATATACTCCATTACTATAGTCCAATAATAATGTACTCCATTACTAGAGTCCAATAATAATATACTCCATCACTATAGTCCAATAATAATGTACTCCATCACTATAGTCCAACAATAATGTACTCCATCACTATAGTCCAACTGAATGTACTCCATCACTATAGTCCAACTGAATGTACTCCATCACTACAGTCCAACAGAATCAGATCCGGTCTGACCTGTCGATCAGTAATTGGCATAAATCACGCTGCATACAAGTTCATATATGCAGTCCATACTTTGGCAACGTGACCAGTCAAGCGTGACCTGAAAGGTTTTTTAATCACCAAATAATCTAACATATTTGAAATATAACAATGTCAGATTAATATTTTGGCGTGGCGTCTGAGATTTTAATGGGTATTTTGAACCATGCAATATCATGTTTTTGTTAACCCAACAAAAAAATCAGAAAGCTTTTTACCGCATTAGTCCAAATACAACATCAAATCAGAAAGACCTTTGCTGCATTAGTCCAAATATTGCATGAAACCAAAACGCTTTTTACCGCATTAGTCCAAATACAACATCAAACTAGAAAGAAGACACCATTTTCACTTCATTTCAAACACCATTTTCACTTCATTTCAAACACCATATACACTTCATTTCAAACACAATTTTCACTTCATTTCAAACACCATTTTCACTTCATTTCAAACACCATTTTCACTTCATTTCAAACACCATATACACTTCATTTCAAACACAATTTTCACTTCATTTCAAACACAATTTTCACTTCATTTCAAACACCATATTCACTTCATTTCAAACACCATTTTCACTTCATTTCAAACACAATTTTCTTTCTTCACGAAGAATGTCTCGTACTAAATAAAGCACAAGGTAAATAGCAAGTGTAGCAAATATATCTCACGGCAGGTGTTATGTGGTGAATAATACATAAGTAAATAAATCACAAGGTAAATAGCAAGTGTAGCAAATATATCTCACGGCAGGTGTTATGTGGTGAATAATACATAAGTAAATAAATCATCTGGTAAGCGCCATTTTGGTAAATAAAGAATGAGATAAATATATCATGTTGTAAATACATCAAGCGTTCACGCAATTACTTTTACCAATTTATTTTCAGACGTACTCATTTAGCGTGCGTGTTTGTGTTCGCGTGTAAATGGAGATACATTTCTTCCATCTGATTTGTTGCGATTACTATCTTTTACCTATGTATGTAATTTTGCAGGTTACAACAGTGGCAAAATCGCGAGCTTTGAGTCACACAGCTGTCGCGACCCTGCTGCCCCCTATCGGCATGTGGTGCACGACTGGAGCCGCTTAGAGGGCGCTACTGTCGCAGCTTTTCTGCGAGCGCTTCGAAACGCGGGGCGGCAAGACGTGGTCAAGTTTCTCCAGGCCGAATGCGTCGAACTGCTGCAGCCTCTGACGGGAATCTTGCCCCACAATGTTGTATAGCGACCAGGTGTCTAGATCATATGGCATGAACAGAATAGCGCCCACGTGTCTAGATCATATGGTATGAACAGTGTATAGCGCCCATGTGTCTAGATCAAATGGTATGAACAGTGTATAGCGCCCATGTGTCTAGATCATATGCTGTGAACATTGTAAAGCGCCCAGATATCAGATCATATGCTGTGAACAATGTATAGCACCCAACTATCTAGATCATATGCTGTGAACAGTGTATAGCGCTCAGATGTGTAAAACATATGCCATGAACAGTGTGTAACACTCAGGTGTCCAGTTCAGATATGCTGTGACCCTTGTATAGCGCCCAAGTATTGAGATTGTATGGTGTGAACATTGTATAGCGCCCAAATATTGAGATTGTATGGTGTGAACATTGTATAGCGCCCAAATATTGAGATTGTATGGTGTCAACATTGTATAGCGCCGAAGTATTGAGATTGTATGGTGTGAATATTGTATAGCGCCCACGTGTTGAGATCGTATGCTGTGAACAGTGTAAAGCACTGAGAGCTGTAAACTCTGAATTGTCATAAAAATGCATTGATCCTTTAGTTGTGGACAGTGATTAGCATTCAAGGGAACTTATTATCAGCAGTGAACAATGCATATTACCTTGATGAAAAGTGTATATATACTCTATGGAAAGCCATATTTACTTGATGAAAAACGCATATTTGCTTATCAGAAAAATAGGAATCAATTTGCCCAGTGTGCAGGAGTGGGTTTGTCTATTCACTTGGAGTGCATTAGTGGGTTTGTCTATTCACTTGGCTTGCAGGAGTGGGTTTGTCTATTCACTTGGCGTGCAGGAGTGGGTTTGTCTGTTCACTTGGAGTGCATTAGTGGGTTTGTCTATTCACTTGGCTTGCAGGAGTGGGTTTGTCTATTCACTTGGCGTGCAGGGGTGGGTTTGTGCAGTTGTATGTACGCACGAGTGCACGTTAATGACTTTCGTCCCTGTACCTAAACAGCGCAGATTTGAGGCTATAAAACACCTGACTTATTGAACAGTGTGCAAGAATTGTACATCTCAGCTAGTGTATTGCAGAGGTGACTGGCGTGGGTTATGCTCATATATGTGCAGCGTGTAAAGTGCATTCATAGCTGTAATTATGTACGTGCAGTGTATTCGTGTATCTAGTATGTAATTATGTCTGGACAGTGTATTCATGTTTGTACAGTCCATACGTGTGCTTTGATCCCATTTTGTGTCTGATCATAGTTTCCAAGAACGTAGTATGTGTTGAACTGTTCACCTCGTCACTGTCTACAAGTGTGAACAATTAGAAATATAATGTACAGAGATGAATTACCTGCCATCATACTAATGTATATATGAATTTTGTAATGTAACGTTAAAGTCACGTGTTCCGTACAGTTGTCACCTGGGAGGTAATGGTAACCAAGAGCTCAATGGTGCTCGTTTAGAATGAACTCTCCTTGTCATCACTAGAACCAATATAGTCATCCAGCGTCATCAGACACATCTAAATGTGAATTCGTAGCTAAAATCTTTCACTCTCGAGTTAGCGGTTGATTTCTCACTCTTGAATCAGTGGCTAATCTGTCATCGAATCAGTGGCTAATCTGTCATCGAATCAGTGGCTAATCTGTCATCGAACCAGTGGCTAATCTGTCATCGAATCAGTGGATAATCTGTCATTGAATCAGTGGCTAATCTGTCATTGAATCATCGTCTATTCGCACACGCTAGTATCTGCAGCTTATTTATCATCCACGTTCAAGTCAGGAGCTAATCACGTGACTTCAGGTCAAAAAAATATTTGCATATGAAAGCAGTCCGTCGGAAAGGGTCTTGTGAAAATGCTGTATTAACTCAGATACATTGATACCGTTTATAACCGTTAACGACAAACCGCTGACCTAAAAATATTACAACTGGTCGTTGTTTGAATTATTCGAGATAAATTCGAGTAAGATCTAGGTACAAAAATAAAGAAAGGAAAAAAATAAATCTTTCTTTGTAAATTCCATTAATATTAGAATTTCTTTGTGTAATTTTATAAGAGTTATAATTTCTGAAGACACGACTCACCAGGTCCAGCTGGGTTAACAGGCATTGGATGACAAAACTGTTCAACTTAATGAGAGTTAAAGATGTGTGTGGAGTGAGTTAGCGAATTTGGAGAGACGGTCAATGCGAACCTTCTGTGTTAAATGTAATCAGATATGATAGAGATATGTGTGAAGTGAATTAGCAAGGTTGGGGAGGCGGTCAGTGCGAACCTTCTGTGTTAAATGTAATCAGATATGATAGAGATATGTGTGAAGTGAATTAGCAAGGTTGGGGAGGCGGTCAGTGCGAACCTTCTGTGTTAAATGTAATCAGATATGATAGAGATATGTGTGAAGTGAATTAGCAAGGTTGGGGAGGCGGTCAGTGCAAACTTTCCGTGTTAAATTTATTTATTTATTAAGAGTTAAGCGTTGAAGAGATGTGTGAAGTGAGTTAGCGTGGTAAGGGAGGCAATAAGAGTTAAACGTTGAAGAGATGATGAGCTAAGTTGTGTTTAAAAACAATTCTTTATATGGAAGTGTGGCCGCGAGCATACTAGAAATTGTTCGTTTTTCCACAACATTGTCTCGGAACATTAAATTGCTTTTAGAGCGTAAAGACGATGATGATAGAATTTTGTCTTGGCTTTGGCCCCGTTTTATCATGCTAGAATTTGCTAATTTATTTAATAGCACAGAAAATCATCATAACTTTAATGACATTTTGTTTAAACATAGCCAAGAAGTAAGCTTTGCCTTTAATCAAACTCATATCAACATCCTCCAGACATAATATAAATGGACAATCATTTTATGTTGACACGATTTGTTTTTAGAAATAATTATGGCTTTCGGCTTGGTTTTAATTATGACTAAGCCTTTTGGTTCGGTGTTACACTTGACTGTGACTTTTGGTCCCGTTTCATTAAAGAATGTAGACTGGGCTCATTTTTAAACAGGACTGACTTTCGAAAACTACTCGACTTTCGGCTCAGTTTTAGAAATTACTCTGACTTTTGGCTCGGTTGTAAAAACTAATTTTTCTTTTTTATCAACGTTTTCCTATTTTATCATTCTCAGCCTTACATAATTTGAATAATCTGACATAAATCTATGCAGTATAACGTCACTCCATCTTTGTGTGTGTGTGTGTTTGTGTTCTAAATAGGTAATCTTAGAAAAGATTCAGTCAAGAATCAGATTACCAGCGACCGTTAACAAAACAGCTTCTCCTGCTAAGATCTCTGATGTCTAAGATGTCCAAAGGCGTCTTGGAAGTCAGTAGAAGCAGGAACTGCAGGATAGAGCTGGATTAAGTTCAGCAGTCAAGGACACTAGAGAGAATTTCGAGAGCAAGAGAAAGTAGAGAGTCCAGTGGAACGAAGAGCTAGAGGTTTGGGCAGAGAGGAAACCGGGGCTAGAACGTTTTGGATAGAAAAGAAAATTGTCTAAAGATTACGAACCAAAAAGAAAGGTTAGACCGATTTTTTTTTTTTTTTAGTGTAAGCGTCTTGACAGTTTGAACAGAGAAAAAATATTTAGCCTCAGCATAGCTATATAGCAAGATTTAATTTATCTCGCGTTAATCTCAGAAGACAGTTAAAATTTATTTTCAACCTAGTTTTCAAGCAACATTTCATTTATCTATTTCAACGAAAGAGCGGTTTCATCACACAAAGAACACTTTCACTGACATCACATAAAGAACATTTTCACTGACATCACGTAAAGAACACTTTCACTGACATAACGTAAAGAACACTTTCACTGACATCACGTAAAGAACACTTTTCACTGACATCACGTAAAGAACACTTTCATTGACATCACATAAAGAACACTTTCACTGACATCACATAAAGAACACTTTCATTGACATTACATAAAGAACACTTTCACTGACATTACATAAAGAACACTTTCACTGACATCACATAAAGAACACTTTCACTGACATCACATAAAGAACACTTTCATTGACATTACATAAAGAACACTTTCACTGACATCACATAAAGAACTCGACGTTGCGTTATTTATCTCGTTTTAACAAAGCAGTCTTATTTACATCCCGTTAATGACAAGAATGATTTTTTTTTAATCGTGAAGATTTTATATTTTAATCCGGAATGAACATGAATACAATACATGTATAACAAAGAGTTGATACTTCACGTTTTTCCCCTCTGAAGTATGGACCAGTCGTTAGTGCTTCACATTCTCCTGCAATGTAAAACATTCGTAACACCTCCCCGCCATTTTACTTTACTCTTTTTCTTTGCTCTAAATTCATAACACTCTCCATTTTATTATGATGCATGGAACATTCATAACACCCCGCCCCACCCCATTTTCCTATGGTGTATGAAACATATGTAATACCCCTCATTTTCCTATGCTGTATGGCACATTAGTAATATCCCTTGTTTTTCTATGCTGTATGGAACATTAGTAATATCCCTTGATTTTCTATGCTGTAGGGAACATTAATATCCCTTGTTTTCCTATGATGTTTGACTGCTGAGCAAAGGTACAAGAAAGAAGGACGCTTTTTTAAAGTGTCAACTCGCTGGATTTAATTTTTATTATTAGTGCTTTCATTGGTTTGTATTTATGAAAAGCTTTTGACTATTGACATGTGTCCATGAAGAATTCACATTTTTGTTCTTTGTGTGAAAGTGTTTAGGTCGGAGTATTGGGGCTGTATAATAATAAGCATAATGTGTGTGTGTTGTGTGTGCGTGTATGTATGAGAGTGATTGTTGTTTTATTTCATTCATTAACTAATGTGACAAAATAGAGATATAATGTAATTGGTGGGAACTGGGGTGAATGTATTTCAAAGTGATCATGATTATGTTTACGAGACAAACGGGAGAGAACTGGTATTTAATTAAATTTTGAAAATTATTTTAATTGCATGAACACGAATTGTAAAAGATATAATGGGCATGCATTATTTTATATTAGTAAGGAAACGGATTACAGTTTTCAATTTCAGTTAATATAGAGATACATTTTTACTGGCTTTTTATAGTAATTATATATATTGCAAATTTATATAGATTGGCAATGTGCATAATGTCATAATTACTAATGTATGCAATAATTGACACATTTCGTATCTATAAATGGATGATTAACAAATCATTTTTATAAATATATGAATATTATGTCGTATTTATAAACTAAAATGGCTGTCCTCTATTTGTAAATATTGCACAATAAAATTGCTGTGTAATTAATGCGTGTCACAGAAATTAAATGTAGAAAACAAAGATCATTGCTCATCTATATTGTTTGTCTCTTGAAGTGACAGTTCTCTGAATACTAAAAGTTCACATGAAATGACATGCTTCTTGACTCTAATATTCAAGAATAAAACATTTTTAAGCTGATGTCTGCTAACACACGGGCCTGCTGTGTTCTTTACACCAGTCTGTCATCTGCTCTGTGCACTCATGACTCATGGAAATCCTTCAAGTACTAATGTCACAAAGAATTTTCTAGTTCCAACCAAGAAGAAACTAGACTGGAGACTGGAATTAGAATATCGGCTGAGAACTGGATGCAGTATTCAAATTTGACATTGAATAATAATTAACTGTGAATGTGCTCAGGCTGGTAAACTGGGTTACATGTTTCACTAAAGTGAAATTAGAATTAGAATAAATGATATTCTGTAATATATATGGTCTTCATATATATATATAATTGCACGGTTTACAATTTGCAATAGTCGTACCTTACACAAGGTTTAAAATATTATACTCTCACACAAAAAAACTAACTAATCAAACAAATTAGTAATGAAAAACTTAAATACTAAGTAATGAATACTTATAAAAACATAAAGTAATAAAATAGCTATTATAATACTAAATAAAAACAAAGTAATAAAATACTAAATAATGAATACTTACAAAAACAATGTAATAAAATACTAAATAAAGAATACTTATAAAAACAAAGTAATAAAATATTATAAAATTATGTAAAGAATACTTACAAAAACAAAGTAATAAAATACTAAGTAAAGAATACTTATAGAAACAAAGTAATAAAATACCTACTAAATACTAAATAATGAATACTTATAAAAACAAAAGATAATGAAATATTTATTATAATACCAAATAATAACATAAAGTAATAAAATATTTACTAAAATACTAAAAAATGAATACTTATAAAAACTTAACAATAAAATACCAAAATATTAAATAATAATACTATAAAAACGTAAAGTACTAAAATATTAAATAATGAAACATTTATGAAAAATTCAAAACGGAAGCTCTTTAAACAATACTGCATACTGAAGTATTCATTACTCATTCAACAATGAAATACAGACTGAAATACCAAGTAATGAAATACTAAGTAATGAAATACTGACAAATACCAAGTAATGAAATACCAAAATGTGTTAAATTATGAAACAATTATCAAGCACTATATTCTGAAGTATTCAGCAGAAGATTAAGTATTAAAAAATATATCAAACTGCAAAGTACTGAACTGTTTATCTAAATGCTGAAATACTTACCAAACTGTTCAATAATACCTATCAAGGTAATACTAATAGATGTCATTCAAGCTACAAAAAAGCAAAGTAAATATAGCTACAGTCTCCCTCCCTAGAAAAACACAATACTAGGCCAAGTGCAAAAGCTAACTGACAGAGGGAATGAAATTAACCTCCTACGGATCCCTGCTTACATAAACATATCAGGCAATGTAAATCTAAAAGCAAATTTCAGATCTTCAGTTATCTTATCAGACCATAGCAAGATGAGTTTCAATAATATATTTGATCAGATGCAGTTTGATTTGAAGAATGCCTCTGGTTTTAGTTTATTCTTGGATGAATCATATGATGTTACTGATAAAGAACAACTAATAATTTGGGTTGGTTGAATCATATGATGTACCTGATACAGAACAACTAATAATTTGGGTTAGTTGAATCATATGATGTTACTGATAAAGAACAACTAATAATTTGGGTTGGTTGAATCATATGATGTTACTGATAAAGAACAACTAATAATTTGGGTTAGTTGAATCATATGATGTTACTGATAAAGAACAACTAATAATTTGGGTTAGTTGAATCATATGATGTTACTGATAAAGAACAACTAATAATTTGGGTTAGTTGAATCATATGATGTTACTGATAAAGAACAACTAATAATTTGGGTTAGATTCGATGCAGGTGATGCATTTAAAGAACTGTTGGCACTGATACCACTCAAAGATACAACCTGAGGGGAAGACCTTTAGAGAACAAGAATGCTTGTTAAAAAAATGACATTGACATTAAGAAGCTAATTTCAGTTCACCACAGATGGTGCCCCAGTAATGGTAGGAAAGAGGATTGGATTGATTGGTTTGTTGAAGGAAGATAATGATTTTACAGATTTCCATGCATACCAATGCATAATTCACCAGCAGGCACTTTGCTCAAAAATGAAAGACGATAAACTAAAAAATGTCATGGATGTTGTTGTAAAAATTGTGAACTTCATTCGGGTGAAATCTTTAAACCACTGGCAGTTTATGACACGTGTTGAAGAGTACGACACCAATCACGGTGGTCTCGTTCTGCATACCGATGTTCGTTGGCTAAACAGAGGTAAGATTTTGTCAAGATTCTGGAAATTGATTCAATAGGTCAAAGTCTTCCTTGGAATGAACTGTGTTTTAACGCTGACATAATCACATATATTCAATTCTTTTTTTAAAAAAAACTCTCTAAACACATTTTTTTTTCATTCACACAAGTTTTGCTTTCTTGATCTTCCTCTATTTGCCTGTCATCATTTCACATCTATTCTGATTGTAAGTGTGTTCTATGAATATATATAAACGTGCAGTTCGTATGCTGTCTTTGCATTACATTAATATCAATATTTATGATTACACAGAACGCGCGCATATGATGATGGCGCGCTAACTTTGTTTCTCTTTCAAGTCTTCCAATAGCTTTTCAACAATTTTCTCTTCAGTAGATTCTGATGGGCTGACCATTTCCCTTCAAGAGGTGGGCGTTATTTTCGGCTCGATATATAGTATCAATATCCAGCACATATAACATAACTTTGTATTGGTAACAGGACTGGTCAACCTGTGAACATAATGTCTTAAAATAGTCCACTTTCTGTCTGCATACAACCCCTCCCCCCTTGTTTTTATCGTTTCTTTCACAGAATTGCTTACTTCTCCATACCCAACTATGAAAGGGGCGGAACTCTATTTCAAACGACGGCCCACCGCCTGGGAGCTGTTGACTAGCCAACATGGAGTTATTAAACATAATTATTTTAAAATGCGGTCCAATATTTCGAGGTTTCTTCCACCAAAAATGTGCTGCCTTTATAACCGGAAGGGGCATTCCCCGTTAGACTGAATAGCTCACGTGACTCGATCGATATCTCCACAGTAACAGATATTTACAGTGTGGCAAATAGTATAGTTGTTTATAGTGTAACAAAGACACTTTCGATATTTAAAGAGAGCATACGGTGTTAATAGTGTATCAAAGACAGTTTTGATGTTTACAGTTTATAGAGGACAGTTTTGATGTTTCCAGTGTTTAGGTTTGGAGTTTCAAGTGTATAGAAGACAGTTTTGATGTTTACAGTTTATAGAAGACACTTTTGATGTTTACAGTTTATAGAAGATGGTTTCGATGTTTACAGTGTACAGTATTGGTGTTTGCAGTTTATAGAAGACAGTTTCGATGGTTACAGCTTATAGAAGTCAGTTTTGATGGTTACAGTGTGTACCGTATAGGTTTGGTATTTACAGTTTATAGAAGACAGTTTCGATTTTACAGTGTATAGAAGACAGTTTTGATGTTTACAGTTTATAGGTTTGATGTTTACAGTGTATATTCGTCTTTTACATGTATTTTAGAAATGTTTATTTCTCTAGTACTACACATGTGGCGGAGAAACTCCGGCCCATGGGCCAAATCTGGCCCGCAGAGTTTTTTTTTGTCTGCCCCGCCAAGCTATTCACAGTTAACATTACCATCCAGCCCACGAGACAGCAAAATAAAAGTCAATAAAACATTGTAGCTTTGTTCGGAACCACATTTTGCTGTGAACAACTGTTCTTGAAGATGAAATATACAAGGAGTTGCTTTCACTCTCAACTCTTTGACCATCATCTAAATGACACTTTTCGCTTGTCAAACACATCAATTAAGCCAGACATTGAATCACTGATTCATTGTAAGCAACATCATCCATCTCATTAACTCTTCGTTGAAACTGAGTTATCTTTTTTAAAAATTACTTTTGTTGTCATTTTATATTCTGAACTTTCTGGACTTTGTGACATTTGGTTGTTTATCCAGCTGGCGAACTGTTCCAACAGTTTTATCCGGCCCACACTCTTTGCCCGACTCAACACAATTATCATTCAGAAATATATATTCGTCCTTCACACATATTTTGGAAATGTATATTTCTGTACATGTCCTTCACACGTACTTTGGAAATGTATGTTTCTGTACGTGCACACAGTTGTATTGTGACGTCTTCGTGAAATGAGTTCAATGTGATGTTATTCATCACCCTTATCACACCATGCAGTCAGAGAGAGCCAAAATTATAACCACATCACATGTCATTACAACTCCATTCCCTGCCCCAATTCTACATAGTTCCATTCAGTCAAATTAGATGACTAATGACATTTAATAATAGGTATAGTCTAAACAACAAATGGAAGAAAAAATTAACCAAGAACACACTATTGTCAGGAGTAATATTCAAGGTGAATTATTGAAATGAACACAATGTATCAGATATGTACATAGTAGTTAAATTAGTTATATAAGCAATTTTTTAACCCCGGGAGTAAATCTGTAGAGTACTTGTATTATGCTTTTTTGACACCAAGAATGAACCCGTGACCATGAACTCTTGACTGGTCAGAACGATTCTGGATGATTTATAGCAGGGTGGTCCAACTTATTCACCCCCCCCCCAAAAAAAAAAAAAAAGTTTTGTTAGGCAATTTGTGAAAAAAAATAGTGATACCATATAATTAAAGATTTTTGTTTGCACGAACGTGATCCATAAAGCAATTGCAGTTGGACCACGTGATTTATAACCAGTTGTGTTTTTCCTACAATAGTCACACCATACTTGGGATAAAAAAGTTACTGGTTTTGTCCAAGATTCGGCAATCAGTTGTTTACAATCGTGGCAATGAAACGAAAGCATGTGTGTAGCGTTGTAGCAATTAAAGGCAATTTACATGTAAAGTGATCTTTCTCGACTTCCTTGAATATGTTGTAACCACGAACACACGCAAAAATAACGCGTTACGGAAGCTTTCCGATAGGTTTTCTATCTCGTGTCTCGTACATAATAAGGTGTCGCTATTTTTTTGCTGCCTTGACTGTATCCAAATTATCTTTATTTAAAAGTCGAATTCTGTTGCATAATGTGATAGTATGTCTGGCTGTTGTGTGGTAGTTGTGCCGTTACATGCGTTTTTAGTTTTGTTTGTTCCGATATGTGTATTTAGTTTTGCAAGTTCTTAAATGTGTAATTAGTTTTGTTTGTTCTTACGTGAGTATTTTGTTTTGTTACTTTGTGTGTATTTAGTTTTGTTTGTTACTTTGTGTGTATTTAGTTTTGTTTGTTACTTTGTGTGTATTTAGTTTTGTTTGTTCTTGCGTGAGTATTCAGTTTTGTTACTTTGTGTGTATTTAGTTTTGTTTGTTCTTATCTGAGTATTTAGTTTTGTTTGTTACTTTGTGTGTATTTAGTTTTGTTTGTTCTTGCATGAGTATTTAGTTTTGTTTGTTACTTTGTGTGTATTTAGTTTTGTTTGTTCTTATCTGAGTATTTAGTTTTGTTTGTTACTTTGTGTGTATTTAGTTTTGTTTGTTACTTTGTGTGTATTTAGTTTTGTTTGTTCTTGCATGTGTATATAGTTTTGTTTGTTACTTTGTGTGTATTTAGTTTTGTTTGTTCTTACGTGAGTATTCAGTTTTGTTTGTTACTTTGTGTGTATTTAGTTTTGCTTGTTCTTGCATGAGTATTTAGTTTTGCTTGTTCCGACATGTGTATTTAGTTTTGCTTGTTCCGACATGTGTATTTAGTTTTGCTTGTTCCGACATGCCATTGTAATATTAGGGTGTTCCACCGCATTTATTTAATACTGTGTATCCTTTTATGTTTATTGTTTTACTGCTATTAGCTCATTTAGTATTGTTGTTTATTTAGGGAGTTTCTACGAGTGATTTGGAATCAGTTTGTAATACAATTGATCGTAATTATAGATTTGTGCCCAATGTTGATTTAGTTTTTAGATGTATGTCCCGATGTTCTTGTAGTACTTAGATTTTTGTCCCAGTGTTGATTTAATTTTTGTGTCCTAGTGTTGATGTAATATTTAGATTTGTGTCCCAATGTTGATGTAGTATTTAGATTTGTGTCCCATGTTGTAGTATTTAATGTCCCAATGTTGATGTAGTGTTTGGATTTGTGTCTCAGTTCTGATGTAGAATTAGATTTGTATCCCAGTGTTGTAGTATTTATATTTGTGTCCCAACGTTGATGCAGTATTTAGATTTGAATCCCAATGTTGATGTAGTATTTAGATTTGTGTCCCAACGTTGATGTAGTATTAGATTTGAATCCCAATGTTGATGTAGTATTAGATTTGAATCCCAATGTTGATGTAGTATTAGATTTGAATCCCAATGTTGATGTAGTATTAGATTTGAATCCCAATGTTGATGTAGTATTAGATTTGAATCCCAATGTTGATGTAGTATTAGATTTGAATCCCAACGTTGATGTAGTATTAGATTTGAATCCCAATGTTGATGTAGTATTAGATTTGAATCCCAACGTTGATGTAGTATTAGATTTGAATCCCAATGTTGATGTAGTATTAGATTTGAATCCCAATGTTGATTTTGTAATGTGACCCTAATAGTGTTCTCATACTGTTAATTGTGCCTATATATTTATTCAATAGCAGTCTTAAATAAACACTTGGATCAGTGGTAATTAAACAAGTAGGGACAGTCAACATCCAGGAATACAGTACTAAATAAACCGATAAGAACATATTGATAAATAAATATGTATAGTACTAAATGGACAAATGGGGATTCACGAAATTAGCATGTAGGAACACAATATTAAATTAGCATGTAGGAACACAATATTAAGTCAGCATGTAGGATTAGGTGTTCCTTTATCACTGCGTTTCTATGTGTATTTAGCACTGTATTTCTATGTGTGTGTATATAGCACTGTATTTCTCTGTGTGTATTTAGCACTGTATTTCTCTGTGTGTATTTAGCACTGTATATCTCTGTGTGTATTTAGCACTGTATATCTCTGTGTGTATATAGCACTGTATTTCTATGTGTGTATTTAGCACTGTATTTCTATGTGTATATAGCACTGTTTTATAATGTAGTGTGTGTTCCAGCAGAGTCTTTGAAAAGAGGTGCTTTGGCGAAGGTACTATTATTACTGTTATTGTTACTGATTTTGTTACTATTATTATTGTGACTAATATTATTATTGCATCGTAAGGAAACACTAGTGCAAAGTATACAGCATACAAATAAAATGCATTAATCTATTTTGATTTTCCTCTAATTAAAAAAAGAAGAAATACCATACGCCTTTTTCAATGTTCACAATAGAAAACAAACAGAACAAAACAGACACAAGTGTGATCACACCCCATCAACAACAAAGAAAGAAATATTAAATAAACAAAACAGACACAAATGTGATCCCACCCCATCAACAACAAAGAAAGAAATATTAAATAAACAAAACAGATACATATGTAATCACACCCCATCAACAACAAAGAAAGAAATATTAAATAAACAAAACTGACACACCCTATCAATAACAAAGAAAGAAATATTAAATAAACAAAACAGATACATATGTAATCACACCCCATCAACAACAAAGAAAGAAATATTAAATAAACAAAACTGACACACCCTATCAATAACAAAGAAAGAAATATTAAATAAACAAAACTGACACACCCTATCAATAACAAAGAAAGAAATATTAAATAAACAAAACTGACACACCCTATCAATAACAAAGAAAGAAATATTAAATAAACAAAACTGACACACCCCATCAATAACACAGAAAGAAATATTAAATAAACAAAACTGACACACCCCATCAATAACAAAGAAAGAAATATTAAATAATCAAAACAAGAGGCAGTATGAGCATGTGCATATTTTATAATTAACAAACAAGAGTATTTACATCTGAAAGAACTGCTAACAAACATTTTGATCGCTGCAGAAAGTAACCTTTGACCCCGAGACTGTAATGTCAGAGAAGAAATGAGAAAGCAAAATCAACTACGATTAGCTTCACTAAATACACAAAGGGGAAATAACTTTTAAACGTCACCACTACAACAGGCATCAATAATAATTTCAATTTTCTCCTTAAAATAATGGTGACACCCTGACCAAAATCTGCGACTAAGTCTAAAATTAGAATTTGACATTTCCTGAACGCTTACCGTATACATGGTTTGCTTTGATTAAAAATACAACGACAAAGCGGACACTAATTATAAGGGTTACAGAAGGGTGGTGGTGGTGGTGGGGAAATGACGAGTTACTAAACGTTAAGAAATAATGTATTTCAAAATAATACAAATATGAGCTGGTACGGAAATTCAAACATCACATAAAAAAGAACAAATCTTGAAAGGTTACTCATGCACAATGATTTTTTTGTAAAATAAAAAAAGTTACACTACAAGAGATACTAGACTTAATACTAAACAAAGAGCCCCAGCCAGATTAATAATCTGACTGTCGGGAGCTTCACTTTTCTTTTCCTCTCGTTTTCATAATCAAGAGAGGTCTGCCATTTATGTGAGCACCAAGAGAAAAAAATAATAAGGAAACATGCGGTCGGTGACAGCAAGCAAGCGTCAAGTCGCGAAGTCGCATGCAAAATGGAAAGAGTTGGATTGAAAGCAGAATAACGCACTGACATGTCTCAATTATGCAGACAACTGAAGAAACTAATGATAAGTTGAAGTAGCTTGCTGATAGTAGTATAAAAAGGTCCAAGCTGCTTTCTAACACAAAACAACTACACTTTTGGGATTACATAACAAGATAAAAATAGCAATTTGAAATGATCCCCCTCCAAAAAAATAAATAAATATATTTAAAAAAGAAGAATAGAGACTGAAAACACAGAGTCCAATCTATAACCCAAATAAAAAGTCATCTTCGAGATCGACAATGACAATAATGTGTGGCGTTGCGAGTAAAACATCCATTTTAACGTTTCCTCTTTTTGCATACCAAGCAATAGTCGAACAGTAATAGTATGACAGTTTTATTCGCTAGTCAGTCAGGACACAGACAATAGGGCACACATACATACAAAAAATTACAAGCAACCATTTACTCTAGAATGATATTGCTGAGACAGTGTGAGTGTACATAAGATGTATTACTTACAGTTAACGAAATCGCACGCTTCAAAACTAACAACCAGTAATAATTGAGTTTGCTTTTACGTAAAAAAAAAAAAAAAAAAAAAAAAAATAATAATATCAATGCAGCAATAATATTTCACTAATAATGGAAAGGGCAGCGGGAAAACACTATTTTTTTTTTTTAGACTAAAGACCCCATGGATATTTAGGTTTTAACCGACTGTGATATCAACCGAGTTAACAATTTAATAAAAATTAAAAAAAGATATGTGCCGTTGTCTGGATTTCGCGTTTTATTATAATTTTAAAAACGGCAAAATGTATGTGAAGTTTCTATCGTGCGGTAAACGACTTTCTCACGTACATACTAGCTTAGTCCACAACGTACTAATGAATGTATAATGAAAACTATTATAACACGATCCGGTTTCACAATGAGGCACACAGGAAATATACACGGGAGTTATTTCCCCCACTTTGTACTGTATTCTTACCACACGAAATCCTATTACGGGTTTGACAGGAAGTCCATTTGGTCCGGGCCTCTCTCGACCATTAGCGCGAAAGCCGGAAGCGCCCCCTACACTCCATCCAGCCTCTCTCGACCTCTGAGTAAAGTACTAGTAAGTGATGGGGTAGAGAATACTACTGACAACTCTATACATTAGGAGCAGATCTGACTTACATTGCCCTCCTCGACTAAAATGAAGGTCCAGTAGGAGGAATCAAATATGACTCAGAATATCAAAAGAAGCAAATTGCACAAAGAGCTTAACTACGTATTTAAACATTTTTCATTAGCACGTGATTGATTCTCCGACCCTTTTAGAATCTGGTTAATTTTATTTCAGGTAGGCTTATTCGAACAAGGCCGCCTGCGGGAATTTCAACCGTCTTAAAAAAAAAATACAACTTATTTATGTCTAAGTCAAGTTTTCACCAAATATTAAATTATTTTGTTGTTGTTGTTGATTGCTTTAACAATTATTCGTTTATTCGACAATTTCTTCCAAATGATCGTAGAACTTTTGTTTTATCTGAAAAAAACAACTGCTTAGTGACCTTGACCCTCGCTTTTGTAACACGTTATTTCCTTAGTAGATCTTATGTTAAATCAGTTCCATTGAAAGCAACTTTAGTTCGGAAATTAATAAAGAAAAATCTTCGACCATATTTTACTGGCAAAATTCATATAGTCACGCACTAATGACGATATCGAACGTGCAAAAAACAAACCACCCAGAACCACAGTTAAGTAGCGACAAAAATCAACATTAGTAAGCAACAAATAAAAATCGATTATTTTATTCTATTACTATGTTACTATTCTGGCTATTTTCACTATAATGAATACCTTGATTTGCGTTTATAATAAACACAAAACCAGGAAAACATAAAATCATATACTACTTAAACGATAATACACCCATAAAAATCTCAGCACATGAGAAATGTTAAATAAAACAAAATAAAGAAGTATGTTTTTCGGCAAGAGACTGTATAATACTATTTCACTTAGTAACTTTCAAACTCATTTAGTAAAATTTTTAAGTTACTTTAAGATCTAGTCAATTATCAGCAATGAAGAAAGTTTTTGTAAAGGAATACTTCAGCTGTTATCTGAAGAATTATGACTGAAATATTTCTAAAGAATAATAATGTAATCTGTCTAAAATATAAGACATAACCAACTACTTGAAGCAGATTGTTCACTTAGTTATTTGCCTAAAAAATAATCACAAGCCTATTGTCTAAAAAAGTGAAGAAACAAAATTTAATCCATTATCTGAAGAATGCTTTTTTAGTCTGAAGATTGAAGAATGTTTGGTATATTGATTGACAGCAGAAAAGACTATCGTTTTTTAGTCTGATGATTGAAGAATGTTTGGTATATTAATTGACAGCAGAACAGACTATCGTTTTTTAGTCTGATAATTGAAGAATGTTTGGTATATTGATTGACAGCAGAACAGACTATCGTTTCAGGTGAAAGCTAATGTGTCAAGCCCAATGATTTATTTGTAAGAAGTAGCTTATAGTTAAAATAGTATTATGATCAACACCCACCCTCATATTCAGTCTTCTTAAACTTAACAGGAATAACATATACATCTGACTATTGTGAGTAACAAACTAGAGATATGTATATTAATAATGCAAATCATCTGCAACGGAGATGTTAAAAAACTGAGAGAAATCTGCAGCAGAAATTTTAGTTAATGTTAATGTGCAATGCATATATTAACATATATATATAAATAATTTGAGAAGTTTACAACAGGAGCACTGCATATCTATAGTACCTAAAGTTACCTCTGGGTAATACACTGAAACTAAGGGGCATTAAAAAAAAGGCTTTATTATTATGTGATGAAATCTACATACAGGGTACTACTTTCGTTTTCAGGTCTCAGGATAAGCATGTCAGCTGAACATAGAGATATGTGCTAGTTTAGTCTTTTGCCAAGCATATCAGAAATATAGACGCTAAACTTTATTGTTCAACAGGTGACAGTTGTATAGATGCTAAACTTTATTGTTCAACAGGTGACAGTTGTATAGACGCTAAACTTTATTGTTCAACAGGTGACAGTTGTATAGACGCTAAACTTTATTGTTCAACAGGTGACAGTTGTATAGACGCTAAACTTTATTGTTCAACAGGTGACAGTTGTATAGATGCTAAACTTTATTGTTCAACAGGTGACAGTTGTATAGACGCTAAACTTTATTGTTCAACAGGTGACAGTTGTATAGATGCTAAACTTTATTGTTCAACAGGTGACAGTTGTATAGATGCAGAGTTAAGAGGAACAACAAGAATAATTCATTTTCAATCAACTGAACATCCAGTTGGATCAAAATTCGGCACACAACAGGGTATATACATTTTGCAAAACAGCATGCTATAAAAACATGATACATAAGCTGGATACAAAAGTGATGAATCTGTATCACTATATAATGACAGATTATAGAACAAAGATACAAATATACCAGAATTTGGAAACATATTATAGATATGGATCGAAGATGGCTTTCATGCATAAGAAGTTTAACACTATATATAAAAGTACATGTACAGCTAAACATGCCATGCAGAATTATATCAATTTCTATATCAAAGTTACAACTCAAGAAGACCACAACCTAGTGACTTAAGATTATGGCCAGCAACAGACAAGTCTCTTAAGCTCAACATATATCATGTCAGTAACAAAGGTTAAGTTCAAGTATACAAGCATTAAGTGACACCATATCCACTGTAAAATATATTATATCGTTGTAGAAAATAGTTAAACAGTACTTTATACAAGTGCTGAAAATAAATCATATACACTGTTCATTGAATATTTACTGAAAATATAGTTTTTCAGAAATCAGTTACAGAGCTTGGTATAAAACGAAAAAGAGAAAAGCCTAATTTCTCTGTAAAAGACATTTAAACAGAATGCTACAGAGAAATGATGCCTTATGCACAAACATGTTTGGCTTGAGATACATGATTATATGTACACATTTGACCATATGTTTTCATGATTTATAAATCATATATCAAATTATGTGATAACAACTCAGACAAACACATATTGTTCATCTTTTCATTGTCAGTGAGGCTTTCTATTGTCTCTTTCTCAAGCACACATATGAATGGTTAAAATTAAAAAAGTGGAGCATTCATTTTTCAAAATAAACAGGACAAAGACACTGATGTTATAATGTTTCCACGAATCACACATCCTCATATATTTTCTCAGACTTAAATGCCTGCAGGCTTAGGCAGCAACAACAGAGGAAAACAGATGACTGATGAAATACATTTGAAAATGCACATATTTATTAAGTCTCTTATGCCACTGAGTGATACATTATTATACAAAATGATAACAAGAGAAAATAGTACTGTGTACAGAACTGACTGATAACACTTGGTAACAGAGAAATACAGTAAAACAGACTCCTATATTGTAACATAAATGTTTATATAACACAGACTAGTAATAGAGAAGTACAATATACAATCAGACTGATACTTGGTAACAAGAAAAAGTACAGTAAATTCAACAGACTGATGTTCAGCATCAAACAACAAAAACAAAAATATAAAAACAAAATGTGACAAATAACAACACTAGGTAACATTAAAACAAAAACAAAGCACAACAAAATAACAACACTAGGTAACTCTAAAACAAAAACAAAGCACAACAAAATAACAACACTAGGTAAATATAAAAAAAAAAAAAAATAAATAAAATCATTGAAAGTTGTATGAGAGCACAATCACTGCAATTTTGTTTTGTCAATGGAATTTTACAAAGAAACTAATCATAATCACATGTAAAAAAGGAAAAAAATGGCTTTACATTGCACCATGTTCTTTGTTCAGCAGTTAAACTCAATCATTTAAGTTCTGCTGAATACATAAATTATAATACCACACTAATAAACTCTGTAAGCTGTGCATGAATATATTAGTTTTCACATTTGCTAACTACAATCCACTTTAGTGCTGCATAAGTATACATGTTCCTAGCTAACTAGAATGCATCTTCTACTGTCAGAGTTAACCCCCAGTTTTGCTTGAGTGGAGTCTAGTTGGTGCGTGAATGGACCACCTTTAGTTTCACTTGAATGTATTCAAAGATGAACTGCTCAAGTGCAATAGCTCAGATTTTATTTGAATACAATACCACATACATTTTCCAAATCAACTCTCTAGGTGTTCTAGAAACTTTAGCACTTGGACATGTTAGATTCATTGCAGATGGATTGCTTTAAATTTAAACCTCGATCTTCCTCAGTGCACAATATACAGGATGATACACTTGAAACCATAGGTAGTAAGCCCATAGCCTGGGGGCAGTCAAGACTATAGCAATTTAAGTTAAGCCATAGCTTGTTGGAAGCCAAGACTATGGCTATTGACAGTCAAGAGTATAGTTAGTAAACAGAGTCAAGCCCATAACTTGTCAAATCATGCTTCCCAGCTTTCTACACAGAAATAAGAATGCTCTTATTCTCTGATGAATAATTCCTCTCTTTCAGAGTAATGCTAAATAACTTACAGAGGAATACTGTATTATACTTATAGAGGAGAACTGTATTATACTTATAGATGAATATTGTATTATACTTATAGAGGAGTATCCTCTTTTTGAGGAATACTATTATCTATTACAGGAGTAATTTGCCTTTGAAAGGTATCTGTATGTACAGAGAAGTAATTTACCTATTTTCATAGGAATACTTATCTATGTTCAAAGAGGAGTAATTTAACTATTTTCAGAGGAATGCTGTATCTATGTTCAAAGAGGAGTAATTTAACTATTTTCAGAGGAATGCTGAATTAATGGTCAAAGAGGAGTAATTTACATATTTTCAGAGAAATACTGCATAATTACTTAACAGAGGAATCTACCTGTTTTGAGAGAAATACTGTGTCTGTTTTAACTACTCACATAAACTGACTGTCTATACTTGCAGATGAACAGTTTACATGTTAAACTGCTCTACTTTCAGTTCTTAAAAGAGATTTCTAATTTCACTGGAATAATTTATCCATTCTTAGGAAGATAGCATCTCTAAAGTATAATAAATAATAATTGTTCCCAACCCCATTCCTTGAAAAAAATGTGTTCAACCAACATACAAACCTGAAATACCCCCAAACAAGTTTTTAAAAAATTGCAAAGTATATTAGTTTAAGACATACAATGGATAGCTGAGGTTCTTAAAATTGATCAAACTGATGCAAACAACTATTAGCAAGATTGTATTATGTATTAACTATATCTGCTATTCATTTACATTTTATATTTTAAAGAAACATCTTAAAAATTAGTTACACACATAACCACTACTGTCACATTAACATACCCAATCTGCCACAAACAGAAAACAGATACATAGGCAAGAACTTCATGTCATTATGTATTCATCCTTCAACAGTTTTCTGTTCTTGTCTAATTAAAATGTTTATAATTGGTTTCAGTCAATGGACGAAAATCTTGGCACAAACATGCTTGTTCATCACACAGCAGAGTAAAAAACAATTACAACAGCTAAAAGCAACAGTATTCAGATATAAGTATTATCATATTTCAAAAACTATATGCCCTGTACAGTTTTTTAATTTCAACTTTATTAAATGCTGCACAAATTGAGCCACGTTGATTTGATTATAGAGCACAGACACAATAAATATTTATTTTTCATGTAAAGCCAATATATTCAAGTATGCACACTGTCATTAACAATGTGCTAAAAGTGTTCGAGTCACAGTACAAAGTTTAAAACTTTTGTAAACCACTTTTCTCATTACATAGGTACACCCACTTCACCCCAAACCGTAAAGTAAGTAAAGAGATCGTATTTTTTAGTTCATTGCAGATAACAAAAATTCATAGGTGAAGCTTTCACTTTACTTGTCCTTAGAGAGGCACATAAGAATTTTGCTCTGCTTCAAGTTTTCACACATTTGTATTTGCACTGATCTGGCATGAACGGTTGCATAATGCCATGATATGAACAGTGTGACATTACCAAGTAAGTATGTTGTTAAAGTGTTTCGACTGTATGTCGGGTCACATGTGTGACACATTTATTGACATGGTCATACGGTGGGATAAAAGTTATATTACGGACACATTCAAATATCTCTTTCTAATATAAGTCCCAACTCATAACTACTTGGCACAGTTGACCACAACGACAAAGCCCAGAGAAAAAGTGTCAATGCACTTTTGCCCTTTATATAAACACACAAGACCATTCAAGTGGCTACACTTGTGACTCTGATGGCCGCTGATCTCTAGATTGCATAGCACTCATTAAAGGCACCATGCTAGAGCCATCATGGTCTCCATCTGTGAAAAGAAGACAGGCTGGAGAGCCGTTAAAGTCATTGTAATAACCATGACCATTCTCCAAGAGAGGAAGCTTGCCCTTCATAGAGGTAGGATGATGTAATCCATTTTGCAACGGTTTGGTTTCCCACACATCATCATCATCATGCTCAAAGTACTCCGGATTTGTGACTGATGGTACTCCATAAGACGGTGTCAACATGTGATCAGCCGCATCATCGCTTGGCTCTTCTTCGAAAACCTTTTCATTCTGGTAGTAACCTATTCCCAAAAGAGCAAAAATTATATTCGCATTTTTGTTGGAATCTGAACAAACAGTACATGTTTGTTTTGACAGTAACTTGTCTGAAATCTATTAATCTATTTTGAGAATCAAGTAATATGTTTCATTTTGGCAGTAACTTGTCTGAAATCTATTAATCTATTTTGAGAATCAAGCAATATGTTTCATTTTGGCAGTAATTTGTCTGAAATCTGTTAATCTATTTTGAGAATCAAGCAATATGTTTCATTTTGGCAGTAACTTGTCTGAAATCTGTTAATCTATTTTGAGAATCAAGCAATATGTTTCATTTTGGCAGTAACTTGTCTGCAAAAATATAAATATATATATTCCATCAATCATTTATATGTATAATACCTGTGCAGTGCTTCCAAAGTCATTGATTGACACAGCAGGATAGTTCACTTAAATTTAATCATTAGATCACTTTCCATCATCAAAACCACTTTCTAATAAACTTTGTAGCAACAATTCAAAGAAAACTACAGTAAGTGATTGGTGAACAAAGAACATTAGAATTGTTTATATTTATAAATAATAAAAAACAACAACACAGGAATTGTGCAATAGTTATGAATTTAGTTTTAGCAACAAATATTTATAACTGTAATTTTAATTATTTACTAATTACTCATTTAATTTTAATAATAATTATCGTTTTTTTAAGTTTAAGTTAAAACATTTTCAACAAGTTCATTGACATAAAATTATTCTAAGGTATAAAAATAATCACAGAAAGCAGCATACACTGTAGTTAAAATTGTTCAAATGTGTAAACAGCAATTCATTTGCATGCAGTTCAGTATGGTTCAAATCTTTGTTCAGCAGTTCATTTGCATATAGTTGGGTATGGCTAAAATCTTTGTTCAGTAGTTCATTTGCATATAGTTCAATATGGTTCAAATCTTTGTTCTGCTATTCATTTGCCTGTAGTTCAGTAGTAGAGCTAAAGTCTTTTTCAACAGTTCATTTACATTTTCAGTAAGGCTAAAATCTTTTTTTCAGGAGCTTATCTGCATTTAGTTCAGTATGGCTAAAATCTTTGTTCAGCAGTTCATCTGCATTTAGTTCAGTATGGCTAAAATCTTAAGCAGTTTATTTACAAATGTGAAAATGTACAGGTAACTGTTTGAGAAATATTTAGAATTAAGTACAATCCTATCTATTTAGTAAAGTTAACTCCTTCATAGTTGTACTTTTCCCACAGAAAATGTACCGATTGCATGTGAATTTCATGAATAAGAACTGGCCATAAGGTACTCATGTGTCTTTTGCTAAACAGTAGAGAATTGCTGAAATGCATGTTTTTCATAAATAGTTGGACATTGCATAGAATAAGAAACGTTTTATAGAACTTGATTAAAAAAATTAATTCAAAGCCTTCAACAAATTTAAGAGATTGCAACTTTGTGCTACAGTACATCTTTATTCCCCTCCAACGCCCCCCCTCCCCAGGTTATGAAGATCACAAAGTAATTCCAATCCTATTAAAAGAGAATAATTTTGATTGAAAAATTATTAGCTAAACATGCAAACTGGTTGTTTCTCGCTTATGGAATTATTATTTGCAAATGCATGAACAAACGAGCACAAATCATTGGAACAGTCTTTTTAAGAAAAATCAGTTCCTATATAACTAATTTTCTATAGAAGTTAAAATATGCATAGTGTATACAGGAATTTCTGCAACAACAAAATAAACATATGATGTTGAATGTCCCAGGCACCACCCAGCAAAAGATAATCATAATCATATTTTTTTGCAAGACTTTTTGTTGTGTTTTAAATAACAAATTTTAATGGATGTCTGGATTTGCATAAAAGTGAGAAAAGTTGGAAACTATATGATTAGGATGTATACTGACCAATCAAATTTAATCACATACACCCCAATTTGAATTTCCTCCCTCATTAATCTGAATATCATCCTCAGCAGAAACACCCCTATATGAATTTCCTCATTAATCTGAATATCATCTCAGCAGAAACACCCCTGTCTGAATTTCTCCCTCATTAATCTGAATATCATCCTCAGCAGAAACATCCCTGTCTGAATTTCCTCCCTCATTAATCTGAATATCATCCTCAGCAGAAACATCCCTGTCTGAATTTCCTCCCTCATTAATCTGAATATCAATCTCAGCAGAAACATGTCAGCTGGAAACACCTTGCAAATGCTGAAGACATTTTACCATTTTTATTAAAAATAATAGTTGAGCTACATAAAGCATAGATTGAACTATCTCATAATTATAGAAGACATTTTAACATTTATATTACAAATATTAGCTGGGTTGCACAAAGTACAGACTGAATTGCCTTGCAGATTTTGAAGACGTTATTAATTTTATTAACACAAGTTGCACAAAGTACCGGACTGAACTGTCATGCAGGTGTTCACTCACAATCACCTTTTTATTTAAATACATTTGCTGAAATCAGTTTCATAGGAAAAAATACAGTGCAAGTTGTTATATATTTATATGTGTATATATATATATATATCTATATCTATCTATCTAATATGTATATATTGTTAGTATCCTATATAACCTTTGTCATTACTGATATATATTTATTTTACTTTCCTGTATTACCTTTGTCATTACTCATATACTCTGATTTTACTTTCCTGTATTACCTTTGTCATTACTCATATACTTTGACTTTACTTTCCTGTATTACCTTTGTCATTACTCATATACTGACTTTCCTGTATTACCATTGTCATTACTCATATAATGACTTTACTTTCCTGTATTACCTTTGTCATTAAGGTCTGTATAAGTGACATTATTTGTACTCTGTGGAGCCAAATAGTTATCTTCATCCACGGCCAGTTGTAGAACTTTGGGTTTTGGAGTTGATGGCATAGCTATGTTAGCATGAAGGGAGGGCATGTAAGCACCAAAACCATCAATTTCATCTGGGAACAGCAAACATTTAAACAATCAACAGTTTTTGAAATGGATTGGTAAACAAAGGTCACTGGGTAAAAATAATTTATCAAAAAAATAAATTGCTTCAGAAAAAACATTCATGACTAAAATCAAAACAGAAACTGTCATGGTGACCTATATGTATATATATTATGAAACATTCAAAAACTAGCAATGTGCATATTATTTTCTAGAAGTTTCTGTAATCCCTCTTAACAAAGACTTAATTTTCTTATTCCTAGCAAAGATGACTCTGGACTGTGCTCTGAAAAATGTGTGTTCCTCATGAGTAGCAAGATTTAATGTATCACCAAGAGAGCTGTAACACTGGAATGTGCAAACTTGTGTGGTTGTAAAATATTATGAAGTTGAAAACAGTCAGAAGTTTGAATCATCAAAGTAGCTACATGTATATTAGATTCATTAGGAAGTGAAAAAATATTACAAACATATTCATTTGGATTATATTTCATAAAGAATTTCTCATTGAACTTAATGTCATAAAATATTTGCTACAGTCATCTTTAATCATGTACAAATCTGACCCACCCATTGCAGCAAGTGAAGGTGAATGATTTATATTTGATTTTGTTCTGTTCTTCCCTGTATGTCGATGACTAAGATGAAATATGTTCATATGTCTGTTATGTCAGCTTTTGTGCATTTATTGAATTTTGCACTCTGTCACTAGATTTATCTGCTCAGACTTTTAGTAGATTTTATTTGAAATGAAAAATTATTTTTTTGAAAAAAGACCTCTAAACAGAAACTATTAGGTTAAATTTAGAAATGTATTTATTTCTTTTTTACGGTATAATGCTATACCATATATTGCTAACCAGAAATATATTCACTTATAGGTAACTGAATTTATTTGAGTTAAGGAAATGTTTTTCTCATGATTGATCAATTTGACGATTGACAAGAGTTAATTTCAAAGTATGAATAGATGACATTAATGAGAGTTTTTGATCTGTAAATATTTGATGTTATTTGATAAGAATTGACCAAGTCTTGTAACTTTCTATTATTAAAAAGATTGTCTTTTCTTAAATATACACATATTCTTGTGTTTTAATGGCAGCTTATGGAATCTAAGGGTGAGGACATATAAATGATATAATAAAGCTGCTTATGGTTTAGATTATGTCCCTTAGATTTTTGTATAGGGTTAATATGATGGCCAATGTGTCCCTTAGATCTGTATATAGGGTTAATATGATGGCCAATGTCTCTTAGATCTGCAAGGAATTAACAATAACCTTTGGAATTATCAAAGTTATTTTCACATAATATTTATTTTTATAACACACACACACACACACACACACACACACACACACACTCTCTCTCTCTGTCTGTCTCCCTCTCCCCAATGGAGAAATGACCACTATGTCAGAGAGGAGTTTACAGTTTAGTGTGAACAGTTGGAAATGAAACTGTTTGAAATGTTTCACCATGGATAGTGTGAGATGAGTTATCTGAAATATGGTTTCACTGTGGATTGTGAGATGTGTAATGTCAGAAGTATGGTTTCACTGTGGATTGTGTGAGATGAGATGTCTGAAATAAGGTTTCACTGTGCATAGTGAGAGATGAGATGTCTGAAATATGGTTTCACTGTGGATAGTGTGAGATAAGATGTCTGAAATATGGTTTCACTGTGGATAGTGAGAGATGAGATGTCTGAAAAATGGTTTCACTGTGGATTGTGTGAGAAAAGATGTCTGAAATATGGTTTCACTGTGGATAGTGAGACATCAGATGTCTGAAATATGTTTCCATTTTGGATAGCAAGAGATATGTCTGATATATGGTTCACTGTGGATAGCAAGAAAGAGATGTCTGAAATATGATTTCACTGTGGACAGCAAGACATGAGATGTCTAAAATATGGTGTCACTGGATAGCGAGACATGAGATGTTTGAAATATGATTTCACTATGGATAGTGAGACATGAGATGTCTGAAACATGGTTTCACTGATGATACTGAGATGTCTGAAATGTGGGATAGTGAGAGATGAGATGTTTGAAATATGTTTCACTGTGGATAGTGAGAGGTGAGATGTTTGAAATATGGTTTCACTCTGGATAACAAGAGATGAGATGTCTGAAATATGGTTTCATTGTGGATAGCAAGACACAAGATGTCTGATATATATGGTTTCACTGCAGACAGAGGTGTCTTTTTTCAATTTGTGTCTCTGAACTCCTTTCATTATACTGTCTTTAGTTTTCTAAGTTTTAATGTAGTTTGTATAAAACCCTTTGGTATTTTAAGTGTAATTATAATACACTTGCAGCTTTTAAAGACTAAGTGAATTATTCAAACTTTTATTATAAATAAGTTTTGCTACGGGCAGTTAAAGATGGGTTAGAAATAAGTTTCAAGGTGGATTGTTGTAAGCAAATTTTGAAACAGATTCATGTGGAAGGTTTGAAGTAAGTTTTTGCAGTATTTTTTCACCTATGAGAGTCAGTAATTATACCTATTTAATTACAATGAATTAATAAACTTTATTATACCATTTTATCTTTTTATTTAAAAATTTTCATGTGCATTGTACAAATTTTTCTTTATTAATTTCACGATATTTTTCACTAATTTCAAAACTTGAAATGACTACCAATCCCTTTTGTAACATTTTATATGCTACTTAAGTAGGCTGACCTTTGTCTTTAAAGAACTTGATTGGATCTGAACTATAGCGAGAATTAAAACTATCTTCTCGCATTCGTGTTGGAGACAACTGGCGTTGCTTCCTGGCTTCTACAGCTGCATCTAAGTGTGCATAGTTTTTCTCTCGCCAAGGGAGGCCACCTGCTTCACCTTTGATCTCCAGCTTCATTGGATAATTGGCAGCCCCTTGTGGGAAAAATGGTGCCTGCACAAATGTATTATTAATTAATAAAATTTACAAATGCTTACATCAGGTACAAAAATAGTTGTATATTATCTATTTAAGAAAAACACGTAGGTAAATTTATAAGTATAAATAACTTATCAGTGATGAATATAAGAAATATAAAAGAGATAAAAAGTGTTTGACGTGAATGGTAGATGCATATTATCTGAAATCTGAAAAGTTTCTTAAGTAATATTTTCTTCAAGTTAAATACATTTATTATTAAAACAAAAACAACAAATGCTTTAAGAAAAATGTTATACAGTGACATTTATTGATTTCTCAATAAACCTTTGTTGTAGTAAAATGTAAGCATTTTCTTGTCATAATCAAGAGATCTGCTGGCAGTATACTGGACCATATTTATATAACTTCAGGTATTTCTACTGCTCTTTCTGTAATAGAAGTGTTACACACTGTTTAAAAAGTAAATTTAATTACTTATTATTATGATAGAAATGCACATACAGATTCAATTAATGGGGTGAGTTTGATGTGCGATAAGTTTAGTATTAAGTGTCAAAATGTATGAGGAATAAATACTTTACACCTAAATCTGTGGTATAGCTGACCAATTGTGTTGTAATTGGTTGGGTGATAAAATATTTGGACTCATATTTTTTATTAGTACTCCAAATTATCCAGCATTTCCATTTTCTGATAATCCTTCATTCCTATATTGCCTAAATGATTGATGTTCTGTTGAATACATCTAAGATCAAATGACTGACTTTCCATTTTATATATGGTTAGGATCTTATGACTGACTTTCTAAATATAGAATAAAAAGATTGACTCTCCACATCAAGGATCAAATGACTGACTTGCCATGCCCAGGATCAAATGATTTACTTGCCATGTTTAGAATAAATTATTTTCCATGTTAGAATCAAGTAACTAAATTTCCATGCCTAGAATCAAATGATTGACTTTACATTTCTAGAATAAAATGGCTAACTTTCCATGTTTAGAATGAAATGATTGACTTTCCTGATGCCTAGGATCAAATGATTGACTTTCTATGACTAGGATCAAATGATTGACTTTCCATGTCTAAGATCAAATGATTGACTTTCCATGCCTAGGACCAAACTATTGACATCCCATGTCTAGGATCAAATGATTGACGTTCCATTCCTGGGATCACATGATTGACATTTTATGTCTAGAATCAAATGAATTACTTTTCTTGACTAGAATCATATGATTGATTTGCCATGTCAAGGATCAAATAACTGACTGTCCATGCATAGAATCAAATGATTTGACTTTCCATGCATGGGATCAAATGATTGACTTTCCGTTTCTAAAGTCAAATGCATAATTTTCCATGTATAGAACCAATTGATCGATTTTCCATGCCCACAATCAAATGATTGACTGTCCATGACTATAAACAATTGATTGGCTTAGCATGCCTTTGTATGACTAGAATCAAAAAAACTTACTTTCCATTATTAATATCTTAAGATTGACTTAATTTGTCAAGGATCAAATAACTGACTTTTCATGCCTAGTATGAAAAGATTGATTTTCCATGTCTAGAATCAAATGATTGACTTTTTATTTCTTGAATCAAATAAATGGCTTTCAAAGTAAAGAAACAAATGAATGAATTGCCATGTCTAGAATCAAATAACTGAATTTCCATGCCTAGCATCAAATGACTGACTTTCCATGCCTAGCATCAAATTATTTACTTTTATGTCTCGAATAAAATGATTAAATTTCCATGCCAGGGATGAAATGATTGACTTGCCATGTCTAGTATCAAATAATTGACTTTCTATGCCTAGGATCTAAAGATTGACTTTCCATGCCTAGAATCAAATGATTGACTTGCAAGTGTCTTGGATCAAGTGACTGTCTTTGCACACCTCGGATCAATTGATTGACTTTCCTTGTCTTGGATCAAATGAATTACTTTCCATGTCTAGCACCAAATGATTGAATTTCCATGCCTATTATCTTATGATTGCCTTTCCATGTCTTAGATCTTATGAATGAATTTCCATGCCTAGGATCAAATGATCAATGTGTCTATGATTAAATAATTCATGTACAGAACCAAATGACTAACTTTCCATTTCTAGAAACAAATGACTGACGTTTTTCCCCATTTCTTGAATCAACTAACTTTCCATTTCTAGAAAAAAATGACTGACCTTTCCCCCCATTTCTTGAATCAAATGATTGACTTCTATGCCTAGAATCAAATGATTGGTTTTCTGTTGTATGCATGTGTTCAATCAAATGCTTGAGGTTATGTGGCAATCATACCTATATGATTGAGGTTATGTGGCAATCATGCCTATATGAATTGAGGTTCTATAATATGTATGAAAACAATGAGGGTTTATAGTAGAATAGAGAGCTTATTGTACTTAGTGAGGACAAATATTTGTATATATTCCTACTTATAGAGGATTTCAGCAAATGCCAACAGATCAAATATATTAAGTACATATATGCACATCTTCTTTCTTCTTGCCTACTTACTGAAGGCACATAATATTTATAGAATTGCTTTACATTAAAATTAATTTACATTAGTTTAAACTGTTCATACCAAACCTGGAAATATATTTTACTAAGGCCTGCACACTGAGAGCATACAAATATATAAATTTTTGCAAGGTCATATGATGAAAATTTCTATGCCTCTTCACGAGGACAATTAACCTTAAGACCACTTACACTAGGTGAATTGTTGTTGTCAAAAAGGACTTGTCTTGGAGATAAGGGTACCTCGTGTTGCTGAGGCTGCAAGTAATCATCTGCTTCGATGATCTCCTCAGGTCCATCGCCAGCCATACTCACACTTCGAAGAAGATCATTTTTGTCATAACTGTGACTAGGTAGGCGTAACAATGTGTCACCCTGGAAACAGAGAAAAAATACAATCATAAATTAGTGTCATAAGCAAATGACTCAGACAGAGTACGAAATAAAAGAAAATAATCAATTGGTAGATATTTCATTAACAAGCATCTCAAAATGCTTTGTCTCACTCATTGTCATTTTTAAGTCCTTATTTGGGATTATTTACAACAAGGCAGTCGACAGATTTGATAAAAACAGACAGCATAACTCACAATTTAAACTGATAAGTTCATTTTACAAACTTTCAAATACATTGTATTGTGTGTTGTTAAATGTATATTACTGAATTTACAAATTCGAATTCAAGTATTTGTCTGCAAGAAATATTTTATACATTATTATCAGTTTTAAACTGTTCATACAAAACAACTAGAAATATTGTTTTATGGGAATTATTTTATATTAAATTCTGCTACTTAAAAAACCCACCAAGTGATCTTCAGTATAAGAGCAGACAGCAAATTCAAATAAAAATACAAAGTCAAAACTTAAAAGTATACAGAAAGAAAAAAGGCCTTTGTCGCAAAAATAAACAACCCAACCATAATGAGGCTTACTAGTAAATAAACAGAAATAAGACCTGTCTATAAAATAAGCACATGCATAAAGTGTATTTTAATCATCAATGTAAAGTAATATGAAATGAAGGAAACCAAAGTTTAATACACAAATTGTTTAAGTAAATGCAGCTTAAAAAAAACTAAAAAAAAAAAAAAACTAAAAAAAAAAAAAGATACAACAAATAATCTCTCCCCCTTGACTAAAGCAGCAAACAAATATGAGACAAATTAAATTTGTATAAAAGTACAAATGCCACTTATAAATAAATGCCACTTTTAAACAAATGTCAATTTTAAATAAATGCCACTTTTAAATAAATGTCAATTTTAAATAAATGCCACTTTTAAATAAATGTCAATTTTAAATAAATGTCAATTTTAAACAAATGCCACTTTTAAACAAATGCCACTTTTAAATAAATGTCACTTTTAAATAAATGCCAATTTTCAAGCTCACCCAAATCAATGTCAAGAACACCACTTACAATTAAGTCTGGACAGTATTGGTTAGAATATTTCCATGCTTTCATTCAGCAACAATGATTATAAGACGGAACACAGAGCTGAACACATCAATGGTTAATCACAGCAAACAAAATCAAGGTCAGTAGAGTAATAGCCTGTCTCCTAGTAGCAAGAAATAAGTCTAGAAACCAGTAAATCCTGCAGGAGTTCACATTTGTAAATTCAATTCAATGTATTACATTTACAGCTCAACACACAACAATTTTTCATATAATATGGATACCATTTAAATTAATTATCAAGGGATTTAATGGATTAAATGAGTATATTAACATTCTCCATAAAACCCAGTTTTGACAATTTAATTACAAAGGACATGAAATGATCATATTAAAATTGTGTATGCACTGCCTAATAAGACAGGTGCAGTAATTTATTTACAAACAGCATAAAATAAGTATATTTAAGATGAATATAGTTTATTTGGTAACCAGTAACTTGGTTCTGATAATATCACAAGCCACAAACCGAGCATGTTACAATGTGTACAGAACTTAGATCTGATAAATAATTGCAGATGCTATCAGCATCATAATGGTGTTTGGACAATTATGTGAATGATACACCCCAGGAACTGGGGGTGAAATATGTTAATTTCATAATAGTTGCTTCTATTCTATTACTATTTTAGTACTGACTATACAATATGGATTGCATTATACTCTTGATAAACAAACAGAAACATACACAGACATAAGAAATTATTCATACTTCAAAATGTATGTAATGACAACTCTTCATTATGCACTACCTGGATATCCACATGCAAAACATTAAAATTAAAGCACTGCATTTTAAAAGTTAACTGTGATTCCAAATAGGAGATGCAATAAAAAATTCTTTCATAAAGGGACAAAACTTAAAATGATTAGATTATTATTATACTAAAAATATTAATCCACCATGCAAACATTTAAACTGTAATTCTAGCTCTAGGTCTGGAAAAACTGGCAGTAAAAAAATGTGAATACCTGTTCTTAAAAGAGCTGTTAGAAAAGGACTAGAAAGACTCTTAATAAAGGGCATGCATAATTGTCATGGAATGGAAAAACTATAAGTAAAGAACTTGAATAACTGTATGTAAGAGGCTTTAATAATTATCAGTAAAGAACTAGAACAACTGTATGTAAAAGGCTTTAATAATTATCAGTAAAGGGCTTGAAAAACTGTTAATAAAGGACTCGAATAACTCTCTATAAAGGACACAAATAATTGTAGAGGACAAATAAATAGCAGTAAAGGATTTGAATAACTGTTGGAACAGGACTTGTTCAGAAAAGGAACTGATTATCTGGAAAGAAAAAATTTCTATAGTTTTCTACAAGAGGACAGCAAATTACATATAGAAAATGTGGACACAAAACAGCCCACTTTGTCTATATATGCATTTTTTTTAATTGGCAATGTTCTGAATAGTAGCACTAATATACTGGATTAGATCCTGTATTTGTGAGATTGAGGACTTAATTAGATTGAAAAAAATAATGATGTCTTTGTATAAATTATCAGAATGATGAAAACATCATCAAAAAGAGACATATTACTAAAGATATAATTGACACTGAATGTATTGAGAAAACACCAGTTACACAAGTATCTGTATAGATGAGTGGCAATTGAAGTATATTAGAATAAACCCCCTGATAGCTTTTGATTTAATAACACAAACATATCTAGACTGAATTATTTTGTTACATCTGAGAGCTGCTTTGATAGAAGTCTTCCACTTATTTTAAAACAATAATATTCTCTTCGTTTTTACATTATTTCTTTAAGTTGTTGTTTATTTATCAGCCTATATAATGATCTTCTCTTAAATATTCTTGACTACATATTTTCATTGATATCTTTGTCTAAATGAAGAGCATTTAAGCAAAATGTAACAGGAAACTAATTTATTTATTATCTGACCAAATGTACCTTGGCTATTAAATTCATGAAAATATATTTTATAGAAGAAAGAAAATGGGCAGATCATTACACCCTAAAATTTGTAATAATATTCTGACAAGTGAATAAAGGATGTTTTTAGTTCACATTATGTGGATGCAACTATTACAGTAAGATCTAAAAAATAGATGCAACTAAGGGCCAAATAAAATACATGTGGTCTGGCTGTAAGGGCCAAATAAAATACATGTGGTCTGGCTGTAAATAACTAAAGCCATACTTCACAAGCTAAGATTCTCTACATCTAATAAGTAATAATGCAAACTAGAAAAAATGGTATGATGTCAATAATATATTTAAATCATAATATATAAAATGTATACTATAGTTTTATAGTAACATTATATGAGAGGAATACAAACTATTTTGAGTATAACAATATGAAATAGAAAACAATGTAAGTATGAAATGAGCTCTACTGTCAGGTGTTCTTATTCTCACTGACAAAGAGTAGCCAAACCACAGGTAATTTTTATTTGATCTCAACATCATCAGTCTACAAGACATAAAACTGATGAAAACTCAGTCCACAAGGCACAAGATATAAAAGTGAAGACAACTTTTAAACAATAAGTGATACAATCATGCATAAAAGGGGCAACAACCACTACCTCGCCCACACTACTTAGTGTGGAATCCACTCCATCAATGGGGGAAAGTTCAAGGTCAGATCCATGATAATTGTCTTCTGGAATTTTCTTCAACACATCGCCCTGCATGCAAGAGACAGGGAGGTGTCCATTTTGTTTGACATTCAAAGAATAGGGATCAGTCACTGAGTTCAACGAAAATCAAATTCTAATTGTTGAAGAGCCCATGATGTGGGAAATGAGACATCAATAGAAATAAAACTAAAACAAATCACTCGAGAAGTTCATACCCATGAGCACAAAATTATACTTTTGGTTTTTCTTGACTTCTAATGATACTTTGAAAATTTTTTTCTGTATGCACTTGTTCAAAAAACAAATTGAAAAATTCTGGCAATTATACTACCACAATTAATAATCATGTGAGTTAAAAATGGATTTTCATTCTATAACTTTCATTATTGTACTTAAGTGAGATTTTGAATACACACACACACACACACACACACAAACACACACACACACACACACATGCTTGGTTTCAGTCTTTTGAGAGCCAAAAATCTTACACTGTTACAAGTGAAATAGGTTATATTGAACATGTTTTAGCCTCAAATATTTTCTATTATTAATAACCATCACACGTGCATTTGTATTAGAACTAACAGGGATTGTGCAGTTAATAGTCTGTTCTATAATGATTACATGGTAAATTCTTACTTTAATTTATTCAGGAGAGATGAGAGCCTAATGGGATGGTGGACAGACACTTAATCTCATCTTGTTTCTCATAGTTGCGCATTTGTTCCATTGCTTTGAAATATGTTATATTCACATCAGAGAATGTATATAAGCGATTTGATGTGTTACATTCACATTTGTGAATATATATGTGTGGACTGATGCATCACATTAAATGACCTGAGGCACTGACAATGGATGGCTTCATAACAACTTCAGATTGGAATATGTTACACTCAAATCTGAGAATGTACATGTGACCTCATGTGTCACATTAAATGACCTGAAACACTGACAATGAATGGCTTCATAATTTTCTATCAGTTTTGTTACACAATTTTTTTTGTCTGCAACATGAATCTCAACTTTCAATGGTTTGACACTATATGAATCAGTACATTTAAACACTCAATGTTATAACTTTAAGCTGGCAAGACTTTTTTTTTATGCAATCAAGATCAAAGTGAAAGTTTAAAAATGCTTTAGATGCATATACATTATGTGTTTGTATATGTGTGTGTTGTCCATTGCCATTAGAAGATGAATGTCTTCTTTATTCCTGTTTATTAAAAAGGTATTCCACTGTTATCTTTGTTTTATTTGTTACAATTCCTGTTTATTAAAAAGGTATTCCACTGTTATCTCTGTTTTATTTGTTACAATTCCTGTTTATTAAAAAGGTATTCCACTGTTTTCTCTGTTTTATATGTTACAATTCTCTGGTGCTGTTTCTAAGTGCAACAACAACAAACAGCAACAAAATGTTTGGAGTAGATATCTGACAAGGGAAAAAACTCAAGAAAAATCACAAACCAAGCAAACTAAAAATAAACACATAAATGATACATATATTTTTTAATAGGTACAAACAAATCAACTTAAAAAAAATAAATACATAACCATAGAAACCAGGCAATATTTCAAGTGAACCAAGAAAGAAAAGCAAGGCTTTGTAGCTGCATATGCAGGCCACCAAAAGCAGAAGCACAGAATGTTTTCAAGCATTTGGCCATAAAACACACCCAGTCCAAAACAGCAATAATAATGTCTGACCCTTATTAATTTACACAAATAACATGAATTCAATAACATTACAATGGTATCATTTGATGGAAACATAATGCAAATTATTGAAATATATTTTGATGAAATCATAATGCACATTATTAAAATACTGTTTGATGGAAACATAATGTACATTATTAAATACATCTAAGTAAATCCACGAGTGAAAACATTTAACAATCATGTATAAAACTTACCGTTATGAATAACACAACAATCTTATCTTTACAAACTTGCTAGTGAAAGGAACTACCAACTATGAGAAAGACAATATTTATATGAGTTTTATTTTTAGCTGGGAAAAAATGTTGTTTAATTTGACAAAATGGCATAAAATGTTAATCATTAGATAAAACTTTGGTATGGAATGATCTCTGGTCAAATTTGTGATCTCTACTGAATTTCTGATCTCTACTGAATTTCTGCATTCAAATTTGTGATCTCTACTGAATTTCTGCATTCAAATTTGTGATCTCTACTGAATTTCTGTATTCAAATTTGTTATCTCTAGTGAATTTCTGCATTCAAATTTGCTACCTCTATTGAATTTCTGCATTCAAATTTGTGATCTCTACTGAATTTCTGCATTAAAATTTGTGATCTCTACTGAATTTCTGCTTTCAAATTTGTGATCTCTACTGAATTTCTGCTTTCAAATTTGTGGTCTCTAAATCTACTCATGTATACTGTTTTATTTTTTTAAAATCAAATTTGCATTCTTTAATAAACTTTTATATTCAAATTTGTGATCTCTAAATGAACTAATGTATACTGTTTTATATTTTATCAAATGTGCATTCTTTAATAAATTTTGTACTAAAATTTGTCATCTCTAAATGAAGTAATGTATACAGTTTCATTGTTTATCAAATGTGCAATCTCTTCTGTGTTCAAATTTGCAGTCATGAACTTTTACATACAAATTTACAATCTCTAGCAATCTTTTGTATACACATTTGCAATCTCTAATTGAACTTTGTATTCAAATTTGCAATCTCTAATGACCTTTGTATTCGAGTTTGCAATCTCTAATTGAACTTTGTATTCAAATTTGCAATCTCTAATGAACTTTGTATTCGAGTTTGCAATCTCTAATTGAACTTTGTATTCAAATTTGCAATCTCTAATGAACTTTGTATTCAAATTTGCAATCTCTAATTGAACTTTGTACTCAAATTTGCAATCTCTAATGAACTTTGTATTCAAATTTACAGTCTCAATATGAACTTTTGTAGACACATTTGCAGTCTCTATATGAACTTTTGCAATTTCTATATGGACTATTGTAAATGTTCAGTAATAATAAAATCAGAACATGTATATATGTTATGATTATATGTTTGAACATTTATTCAATGAATGGTTTAATGGTTTAATTCGATGGTTTAATGGTTTTGCCATGGCAATGCTCTGTGGTCTAAACCCTTTCAATTTCACTTATCTATAGTCTCAAACTATTATTGGTCTATTTTCTAAAACACTGTTAATGGTCAACTGTCTAAAACTCTTTCAATGATTTACAGTCTAAAACACTTTAATGGTCTACTGTCTAAAACTTTTTTAATGATTTACAGTCTAAAACACTTTAATGGTCTACTGTCTAAAACTTTTTTAATGATTTACAGTCTAAAACACTTTAATGTTTCAATGATATATGGTCTAAAACACTTTTAATGATATATAGTATGAAACATTTTAATGTTCTACAGTCTAAAGACTTTTAATGTTCAAACTTCTACAGTCTAAAAGACTTCTAATGATCTATATTCTAAAATACTTTCAATGTTCTAATATCTAAAACACTTTCAATGTTCTAATATCTAAAACACTTTCAATGTTCTAATATATAAAACACTTTCAATGTTCTAATATCTAAAACATTTTCAAAGATATATAGCTGAAACACTTTTAATGTTATACTGTCTAAAACACTTTTAATGTTATACTGTCTAAAACACTTTTAATGTTATACAGTCTAAAACACTTTTAATGTTATATAGTCTAAAACATTTTAATGTTCTACTGTCTAAAACAAATCTAATGTTCTACATTCTAAAACACTTTCAATGGTCAAGTCTACTGAGTGTACCATATTTGCAAACATCAGTCAAAATACAACAGAATATATAATCTATGTTTAAAAGATCTACCTATGCATTTAAAAGATTCTTTTAATGCCTAATGAAATGCTGACAAAGTGGATTGGAACAATGAATTGTCACTATATTTTACACACTTATGAAAGTGATCAAACACTTATGATAGTGACAAAAACTTATATAGTGACAAAACACTTAAGACAATGACAAAACACTTATAACAGTGACAAAACAACAACAAGGACATAAAGAAAAGATAACTAAGAATTAAAACTGACAAAAGAACTAAAAATTAGAAGAACTTGACAGAAAAGAAGAGTTGCAAAGAGAAGAATTCCTTCTCCAGGATAGATATCAATCACTTACCTGGACCACCAAATAACGACCTGGGTCCCTTGCCATTTTGGCAAATTCTTCTGCTAGTTCTTTGAATGATGGTCTGCTGTCTGCATCTAGCATCCAGCCTGATAAAAACCAAATAATAATTTGTTGCTAAAAGTAATTAACCATCATTCAGTCCCAACAAAAGTAATAACTTGTGGCCACAAAGTACATGTAATTACATCCAGCTCAAGCATAGGTATTAACTTTTTGTGGCCAACACTTCAGAAAGCATATAAAAGAGTCAACAAACAAAGAATCAGATCTGCATAGATGAGGGAACAAAATATATTTATAGGTGAAAGAAACAGTGTGATGTCAAAGAATGAACAGATATACAATAAAGTTTAATGCAGTGGTTCCTAACATTTATGTGGCCAAGAGCACATTCAACTTTTCAAAAGAGTGTGGCAGTCCCACATTGCCATGATCATAACTACAGACAATAACATTACTTCTTATTTAACTATGTGGTTATAACCACTTATACATCAAGTGTGATTTATATGGGTACAACCAGAAATATATAAAAATTGGATTGTACTTAACTCTTGATCATACTCATATAAATAAATTGTACAGATCAATGAAAGAGGAAGCTAATCATAGCTAAATCAAAATATGGACTCTACTTACACTTGATCATTATCATATAAACATCAATGGTGCATATTGATGGCTGGGGAAGCCGCTCGCCTTTCTCCAAGAGTCCTGGGACATCCCTTGCCCGGATATTGTCGTATGGCTTTTGTCCATAGGTAAATAATTCCCATGCAGTGACGCCTGAGAAAACATTCTTTAATTTAGTATGTGCAAATTAGTATTTTCATCAAAGATATTCAGAATGCTATTCAGCCAAGGAGAAAAAGGTAAATAATTAATAATTATCAGTGCATTTTTGACTTTTTGAAGGCTGTAACTTGTAGGCTGAAACTTGTTGTGGGAGAGGGGCATGAAAACAGGTTTTGTATGATTATGTTTATACAGTGCTCCAAACTTCTCTTTTACAAGCAAAATAGTACCCCAAACTTCTACCACTACAAACAACACTCAAATGTCTATCTGTACAAGCAACATAGTACTACAAACAACACAACACTCAAATTTCTATCTGTACAAACAACACAGTGCTCCAAACTTCTACGTCTACAAACATCACAGAGTTATAAACTTTTATCTTTATCAAACAAAACAACACTCCACGCTTCTACCTCCACAAACCACTCTGTTCCAAACCTCTACCTCGACAAACAACACAGTGCTCCAAACCTCTACCTCTGCAAACAACACAGTTCTCCAAACCTCTACCTCTGCAAACACCACAGTGCTCAACCTCTGCAAAAAACACAGTGCTCTACCTCTGCAAACACCACAGTGCTCCAAACCTCTACCTCTGCAAACACCACAGTGCTCAACCTCTGCAAAAAACACAGTGCTCTACCTCTGCAAACACCACAGTGCTCCAAACCTCTACCTCTGCAAACACCACAGTGCTCCACCTCTGCAAAAAACACAGTGCTCTACCTCTGCAAAAAAACACAGTGCTCCACCTCTGCAAAAAACACAGTGCTCTACCTCTGCAAAAAAACACAGTGCTCTACCTCTGCAAAAAACACAGTGCTCTACCTCTGCAAAAAACACAGTGCTCTACCTCTGCAAAAAACACAGTGCTCTACCTCTGCAAAAAACACAGTGAGTGCTCTACCTCTGCAAAAAACACAGTGCTCCAAACTTCTACTACAAGCAACTGAGCACTCAAGTGAGTACACTGAGTAAAGACAAAACAAATTTAATATACAAATCTGTACACTGTATATAAAACTATTGTAAACAATAAGAAAGAATTTAATTTGCACAACAAATTATTTATAGGTGGTAGAGTATTATCCACCAAAATTTAATTAAACGGGATTTATATCGTGAAAATATTTTACCTACCAAAGCTCCATACGTCACTCTTGTGAGTGAATATTCTGTGTTGAATACATTCTAATGCAAGCCATTTAATAGGCATCTGCAAAAAAGGCAAAAAACACCAATCAGAATATACTAACCTAATATTAATTCTTAACAAACTGAACATACAACTAACATTTACATTAATTCTTAACAAACTTAACACACAACTAAAATGTACATCAACTCTTAGTAAACTGAACGCACAACTAATTTTTACATTAACTATTAGTATACTGAACACAAAACTCTAATAATCTGAATGCACAACTAATATTTACACAACAAACTGAATAGTGTTTACATAACTAAATTAAACAATGTTTACATAAGTCAACCCAAATAATGTTTACACAACTAAACTGAATGCACAAATGAATAGTGTTTACATAACTAAATTAAATAATGTTTACATAACTAAATTAAACAATTTACATAAACAAACCAAATGTTTAAAACAACTAAACTCAGTATGCAACTAATGTCAGCACATAAGCAGACAATACTAAAAAAAATATATTTCAATACAATACCAATTAAACTGTCCTTGGCAGGGGTCTGGGGACTTTTTAGGTATTACCCAAAATCTATTTGTGTTAAATGAAATTATCCCCAGACTTCAAAGTAAACAAAATCAAGGTAATTGCTCTTACAATGAAGAATAACTGCTCTCAAAGTCATAAAAATGATTATTCAAACTGAACTTATGATTTCAACAGATACCTGCTCAAGTTGCAACATCTATGGTTTCAATTTTTTGCAAAGTGTATATGAAGTGTCGATGAAAATCTCACATATGATTTCTGCAGTAAGTTCAATACTTTTGAATATAAATAAAATATCACTGTTATCACTGTCATTTTTTAAAATCTTCACAATTTGCTTGACATAAAAATAGTATTAAAAATGTTATATACTGTAATAGCTTTGGATTGCTATTTAATGGATGACCAGAAGCATGCCATTAAATATAAAAGAAATTCCTAGTTTAATTCACAAGAACTTTAATAATTACTGAATAGGAACAACTTGCCATGGAAAATAAAAACATATCTACAACCTCTCAGTCAACTGGAAAAAAGAGATTGGAAAAGAAAAGCAGAATAATAGCAGCAGTTGCAAATATGGCTCAAAGTACTTTCATAAGATTACATTGCCACCCAAAATCAAGCCAAGTACCTTGGAATTAATATTTGTGGACTGACTGAGCTAGCGTACATCTAATTGGGAGTTGAGATCATAAATGATGTTTTTTGGAAATAGCTGAAATGGCATCTTTCATTATGGTCATGTGACTTAATTATCAAGGGGAATTAATTTTATAAACTATATGTGAGCAGCTTATTTGAAACATTTGTAGAAATAAAATTCAACTCACATAGTACATATCTACATAAAACATGAGTATAACATATCAATAGCGAAAATGCAAGAAGTATTTCTAAGTCCATTCTCTCTCAACCAGTCAGTTAACTCACCATCAAGCTAATGGCTGCCTTTCATGACCAGACTTCTTTCACTCCAAATTCAAAGTGATTAGAGAGTAGATTTTTTTACAGCAGGTAAACTTTTTGATCTCAGCCCATTGGCTGGTCTCATTCTTGTAAATCATTATCATTGGATAATAATTACAACAGCAAAATCTAGCACATTCTCAACTCAGGTTGTTTACTTGTAACTCTGACAACTCAAAAATACCATCACAAGGAATGCCCAAGGTCGGGTCACTCTGACAACCCAACAATTTACAAAGAAATTAAACTTAAAAATAGTGAGTGGCAAATTTACTCCCCACAATATCAATAAAATATTTTGAATATTCTCATGCTGCATTGTTTAATTTGTAATACTAGCAAATGTAGTGCTTATCTGACTCTACCCACCTATGTGTGTGAGGGACAATTTATTAATTACATATTGTTTGTTTTATAATGTACATTATTATTTTTAACTTTAACTTGTATTTATCAATAATTTGTCACACTAGTTTAAAACAGTACTCAAACCATTCATCTTTTCTTGCATGTAAATGACTCATCAACTATCCCTTACTTTTAATAACTTTCTTTAACTATTTTCACTATGCATATTTTTAAAATCTTAATCATTTTCATGTACTGAGTTATCTACCTTCCCTCCAGCTGCATGATATTCCTCCTCATTGTAATCCAGGAGTTTAGCCAATCCAAAATCTGTGATTTTCACTTGTGTTGGTGTTTGAACTGTAACAAGCAGTTAGAGATATCAGAAGAAGTTAGCAATAAAGTAAAAAAAAAGATCATTTATATCACTGTCACTCTAATAAACAAAATTCAGTGAAATAATATTGTTTAAGCAGAAAATGTCCAAAGGTACAATACTTGCAGTAAGCGATAGTTGCATTTTCAATGCATCAGAGACAGTCCAGTGGTGCAATATGTCAGAGTAGTCCAGTGGACCAATGTCAGAAATAGTCAAGTGGTGCGTATGTCAAAGATAGTTCAATGGAGCATTATGTCAGAGACAGTCCAATAGTGCAAGATGTCAGATATAGTCCAGTGGTGTAATAAGTCAGTAAGAGACAGTCCAGTGGTACATTACATCGATACGAGACAGTCCAGACAGTCCAGTGGTACATCAGTAAGAGACAGTTCAATGGTGCAATAAGAGAATCCAGTGGTGCAATAAATAAGAGAGAGTCCAGTGGTGCAATAAATAAGAGAGATCCAGTGGTGCAATAAATAAGAGAGAGTCCAATGGTGAAATACATATGGATAATCCAATGGTGCAATAAGAATCCAGTGGTGCAATAAGAGTCCAGTGTTGCAATAAATAAGAGAGAGTCCAGTGGTGCAATAAGAGAGAGTCCAATGGTGCAATAAATGAGAGTCTAATGGTGCAATAAGAGACCAGTGGTGCAATAAGAGAGAGTCCAATGGTGGAATAAGAGTCCAGTGGTACAATAAATAAGAGAGAGTCCAGTGATGCAATAAGAGAGAGTCCGAATAGGGCCTATCTTGAATATACATACTGTGCATGCAAGTGCACGTGCATGTGTGTGTGTGTGTGTGTGTGTGTGTGTGTGTGTGTGTGTGTGTTGTACATATGTTTAAATGTTACATGACTGGGTCGTTAATGATGAAAGTATAATGAATTTGTATCTCAGCTTTTCTAAAACTTTGCATCACTGTTGTTAAGTTTATCAATATGTACACAATTTTCCTGAGCAACAGTTGTGAAGTGTAAACCTTAGAAAGACACAAATATGTGATAGCTGTTTTAGCACTTTGCAATATTACTTTAAATGCATATATTAAGCAATTACTGATTTTGTAGTCCCCCTTTTAATGATTAGTACCTGCTATAGGTAGGTGAGAGATTTATTACAGGGTAGGAGAATGCTATCACTTGAAACCATACATATTTTAAAAAAAATTAAAATTAACATTTTCCACAAATAACTTTATTTGAAAAAAAAATGATGTTGGATACAAGAAAAATCTGAATGTACGATGCCAAAATACATTTTAGTATATTTTTATTTTCAAGTCAACTTTGAAAAAAGATATATGGAATGAAACATCAGAAACACATGTGAAAAATCATACTGAGAGAAAAGGACCCTATATAACACATGAAATTGTAGGAACTACATAGCACAAAGCTTGAAGAATATTTCAAAATGATATGTAGAAATACTCTTAAAGTCTTACAAATATGAAACAGATAACACTATCCAATATTTTTGGAAAAATTAATAATAAATTGTGAATCTTCAGTTGCTTACCCAACACATTTCTAGCAGCAAGGTCACGGTGGACAATGCCTCGTTCTTCCAAATATGACATTCCCTGCAAACAAATCAGTTTAAATTATTTGTATATGGTTCTTCCAAATACGACATTCCCTGAAAACAAATCAGTTTAAATTATCTGCGTATGGTTCGTTCTCTGGGGAAGTGTACCACGAAGAGTTGGTCTAAAAATAAAGCATTGAAATATCATGTGTTTATACTCTATATATTCAGAATTGATGTGAGAGATACATAAGATAGTTTTGTGAATATGTGTTTATTTATTTTGTAATTATTTGTAATACAAATTTGTTTTGAACTGAAAAATGGCACCTCTTTCTGTTACATGGACTCAAAGCTATTTTCTTTAATTTTCATTGTTATAAATAATCCAACAAACTTATCATATCAAGGTTTTCTTAGAAGTGATAATACATTAAAGTAACATTCAATATTCCTTTTATCTGCAAATGGTCAATTTTGTGAAGAAATAGTAATTTTTAAAGGCATATTCTTTGTAATGCTTATTTCTACAAAAATTGAATCCAAAAACTTGTATTCTTTTACCAAACAGCGATATGTCAGACAAAAGCACCATGTGGTTTTTAAATAGTTTTATCTTTTTACACCGGATGCTAATGTTTTTTCAAATTTATTTGTTATATTCAGAAATATTCAGTTTTAGGAAAATTAATTTGACTTTGTTTCCTCTCTAAAATGTTATAATGGAATTAGTAAATTTGTAAATATAAAATAATGACAATATCGCGAAATACTTCTTATATTTTTTAAAGACATCATATTTTGGAAAGATAACTCTCTTGTCATTTTGTCTTTGTGTGGTACCAATTTAGAAAAATAACTTTCATTTACCATTCAGATCACATTATTGCAAAGGAAAGGTGGGAAAATTTTCGGAATCATCGACATTTCAAAATACCTAAGATAGATAATCTTTATATATTTTAATTCAATTGATTAACATGGTAAATAGCTTACATATTTATGTAAATAACCATGTGGTCTCTTTTGCATTTAAAGCTTCAAAAAGCTGTGTGTACATTTTCAATCTGAGCTAGTAGGGGTAGAAAAACCTGTGAATTACGTTCAAGAATAGAAGTATCACAATTAGGCTTATTGTATATGTATTAAAACATTATATTTAAATAAATACTTTGTTTATTACTTAATATTATCTTTGGCGAAGTTAATTTTTGTTTAGTTGAGAAAAATAGAGCTTCTTTTATGATGGCTGATAATTTTGTTAATATGGTTTCCTTGTTGCAAAGTTAAAGTTTTATACATTATTTTAAATATATCCAGATTAAACCAATAATTTATGTTAATAAAAAGATATATTCTTTGGAATGAGATACTTATATTGCTTATTTGAAATTTTTTTCCTGGTAAAAATTCTTTTTTCTGATAAAATCTTAATTTCTAAGTTTTCAACACAAATATGTAAAATAATAACTTTATTTTTTGCACTTCACTTAACAAAATGGTACACTTGTTCAGAGAATGATTTAGATTTGAAAAATAAATAAATATTGAACAAAAGTGAGACGCTTGACCTACAGAGTTCACAAAAGCGCCTATAAATAGTATACAACCTGTTTCTCTGATCTCCCATCTTCAATCTTAATCCGAACACTATTGATTCAATTCAAATCAACATAATTTCATCTAGACTTCAGGATCTAAAAGCAAACATATAAAATATTCCATTATGCATCTAACCACCCATCCATTTTTATACAGCACTATTTTCATGCCACTAATTAAAAAAAAATATTTAAAAACATTTTTTAAAATGCAGAATATATTTTTCTGCACACTTTTAAAGAGACGGTACTGATAATAGCAATAGCAAAGAAGCACAACTCTAAAAAAACCACACAGACAATTATACAATTTGAAGAACAATTTACTCTATTTTTTTAACCTAAGGTTTAGGACAATGTAATATCTGAATGTAAAGATTGAAGTCAACAGATTATATTAACTGGCTCACAAGACATACTTATCTTCATTACTGTGGTCCAATCAGGATAATATGGACTGACTCAACTAATCTAGTGAAAATAAATAATATTAATGTCTACGAGTTATGAGTTCACTAACAATGTGTCTCATTATTGTGACACTAATAGAATTGAATCAATCATGTGCTCTCAGGAATTACTTCTGTTGATCCTTATTTGGTTCAATCAGAAGAAATATATTACTGTTGATCCTTATTTGGCTCATTCAGAAGAAATATATTACTGTTGATCCTTATTTGTTTCTATCAGAAGAAATATATTACTGTTGATCCTTATTTGGTTCAATCAGAAGAAATATATTACTGTTGATTGTAATTGGTTCACCAGGGAAGAAATATTAGTACTGACTGTAAATAGCCCACCATGGGCACCTAATATTATTGATCAGTACTGGACCAATCAAGAGAGACATACATATCAATACTGGACCAGCCAATCAATCAAGACATACTAATATTGACCCTTGTTGACATAATCACCTTGGCGATTTGGGTGCACCAATTGAGAAGAACTTTGGACCCAATGTGCTCCTTGTTTTTACGAACGTAGTCAAGCAAACATCCCAGTGGCATCAGCTGAGTGATTAGCATCATCTGTGCAGACATACAGACCGCCAAAATGCGGATACAACAGGCATTTTCCACGGATGCCATGACACGAGCTTCTTCAAGTAGTTCTTTGTTCTGATTAGGTGAAGTCCCATCTTGCAGGACCTTGATAGCCACAGGGATTTTAACATTTTCATTCTCTGGAATCCAAAATCCCTGAAAACATATAATTTTCAATAAACAGTCTTTCTTTTACACTATGCCTGAAAAAGCAAATGAATAAAATATCTTTTAAATGGTGAAATAATGAATATATTTTCAACTATGATAGTTATAAAGTGTCTCCAAAGTAAACTTTAATGAGGAACCTTATGTGCATTGCCATAGCTGAACACATAGCTGATCCTCTGATATGAGTATCACACATAAACTATTACTGTCAAACACAATAAAAGTCACCATCACACAAAATAAAATTTATAACATAACATAATAAAGGTCACTATTAAACATAAATTGCCATCAAACAGTCTTTCATCAGAAATAAAAGTCACTAGTACCTTAATAAAAGTTGCTACCAAACATAGCCATTAACAAACATAACATTAGCCACTTCTGGACATATCCACCTCTAAACATAATTAAAGCCATTAACAAACAAATAACAATTGTTAGCAAACATAATAAAAGTCACCAAACATTAAAGTTATTAAAAATACAAAAATGTTATTTACAAACAATATTAGTCATTAACAAACATAATAAAAATAACTTTTAAACAATAACAGTCATTAACAAACATAATAAAACAAATAACAGTCACTAGCAAACAATAAAAATCATTAACAAACAACAACAATCATTAGCAAACATAATAAAAATCACCAAGCATAAAAAGTCACCACCAAGCAATATAAAATTAATTACCACAGAGTTAAAATCTGCCAAACATAATACAAAGTTTCCACCACAGTTCTGTCCATCTGTGCAAAATGTATTCCTCTGAGCATGTGGCAGTATTTTTTAGCGACTCTAAAATGTCCTTGACCTTAGAGCATGTGGGAGGTTTTTCACATGGCCAGCTTTATGTTGCAATGTCACATTCACAAAACAGAGACAACATCAAAGTACTCATTAAAAAAACAAAGGCTAAGGTCATTTGCTAAATGATGCTCGAAATCTCACTCAAAATGTGACTTATAATGTCAAAGTAATAACCAAGCAGGTAAGGAACACAAGTTATAAAAACTGTCAATGGGCATTTGAAAAGGGAATAATGGATAGAATGATATGGTTCTAATTCCTGTAATGTTTCAGCAAACCCATTGTACACTATGACATTGTCAGTAAAGCCGCAGGCACTGAGTTTAATTTCATTCCACTGATTGACCCGGCAACACACTTTTATTTTTGCTGTGTGCCTGCCTGGAACATATAATGTTGAGCAGTGTAATGGGCACCCATCAAATGGCAGCTTAGTTATGGTCAAGGTCATTTGCTAAATGATGCTTGAATTTTCACTTGCAATGTGATTTATAATCAAACCTTCCAATAAACAAATTCATTTTGTAAGCCATCAACAAACATAACAAAAGTCAACGGCAAGCCAAAACGTTCAATGACAGTGCCATATATAATAAAAGTTACTACCAAACATAATAATCCACTGAAAACATAACACAGTCACTACCAAACATAATAATCCACTGAAAAACATAACACAGTCACTACCAAACATAATAATCCACTGAAAATATAACAGTCACTACAAAGCATAATAATCCACTGAAATCATAACACAGCACTACGAAGCATAATAATCCACTGAAAACATAACACGGTCACTACAAAGCATAATCCATTGAAAACATAACACAATCACTACCAAACATAATAATCAATGAAAACATAAAACAGTCATTGCGAAGCATAATAAAACTCTCTACCAAATATAACAAGACTTGTATCAAATAAACAAAATTGAAACCTACTATTTCAATAAAGCCTCTGCTAAAAAAAATATGATAAGCTACTGGGGTTCTGCTATCAAACCTCTGTTCAAAGAAAATATTAATATGATAAACCACTATGTTACTTTTACTAAGTCCTTGTCAAGAAGAAAATATTAATATGATAAACCACTATGTTACTTTTACTAAGTCCTTGTCAAGAAGAAAATAATAATATGATAAACCACTATGTTACTTTTACTAAGTCCTTGTCCAAAAAAGAAAACATTACTTTGAAAAACCACTATGTTACTGAACATAGAGTACAAAAGGAATAACTAAGTCCCTTACTTTGTAGACCGTTCCAAATGCTCCAGATCCAATAATGCCACCTTTACGGAGTTCTGATTCCTTTATTAATCTCAGTTTGGCAAGATCTGGCTGAGCATTGGTTGGAGTTATAGGCTGAAACAAAAATGAAAAACAAAAACTAAAGCAAACAATCAAACTTCAAATCTGTGAGTATATATTCTGTTAAAAGCGTCTTTAGATATTTTACTTAAACTGAACTGTTAAAAGCTTTTGATGGAGTACATACACTAAACCATGGACACAGGATTTAGAGTAGATAATTACAAATAAACTATTAAAAAAGTCTTTTTGGCATTTACATAACAAACTATTAACACAAACTTTGTTATACAAAGACTATGGTAAGTTTAAACATTTCATATAAACTGAACTGTTAAAAAAAGATTTTTAGACAATATGTAATCTGAGCTGCTAAAAGGAAGATTTGTGATCTATTATTCTGACCCCCCCAAAAAAAAATGCAAATGAAATTAAAATTATATAATAAAAGCAGCCTGCATGCAGTATGTAAAAACCAAGCTAAAAAAGTACTATAAGAAACTATTTGATACACTGTCAATACTATACTCACAATATTCATGATCAACATAATAAATAATTCCCTGAAATAGAACCTGCTCTCTCATAATAAATATTTCCCTGAAATAAGTGAAATAGAACACTGCTCTCTCATAATAAATAATTCCCTGAAATAGTGAAAGAGAACACTGCTCTCTCATAATAAATAATTCCCTGAAATAGAACACTGCTCTCTCATAATAAATAATTCTCTGAAATAAGGGTTAGAGAACATTGCTCTCTCTCTTAGATATAAGCACCTTTGTATGCCCAATCTATAGAGATAAATTCTTTTCACATAACACCAAACTGATGCAGATTTTGAACCCAATCAGAACTGCATTCAGTTTCCAACCAGTTCCTGATGTGTTTATTTTTAAAAAAAAAATAAAGCAAACTTGTATCCATGGGCCTCATTAGTGCTGTGTGCAAATCACAAAATGGCATTGAGACTTCATAAAATATCTGAATCAAGCGATTTAACTGTTCACTTCAGTCCCATCAATTTTTTTTTCAATCTAGTGAAGAAGGATGGTTTTATGGGTTTGAGATGCAGGCCAGATCATGATTTGAATGCAAATGATAATAAGACTAAAAGTGGTACTAACACTGAAGTAGATCCAGGCCCATTGACTCATACTGGCAACGAAAGGACTGCACATCTTAATACACCATTTATTGTCAATGATTTTAATGCAGTGGCACAGGAGCTGTGTTTCCTGATGGATTTCATGTAATGAATGTAAGAGCTTTGAATTAATTTTCTTTGTTATTTCCTGAAGTGCTATTAATAGACATCATCAATAGAAATCATAAAAACAACTTGTAAGCTGTATTTCAGCAAGGTGGGCATACATGTGCCAACTTTGAGCAAACAACACTAGCAGGGATAAAAGCATAAACTGTGTGCATTATTTTGATAGGTCTGTCCCAAATACCAGAGATTTATAATGATCAGCTGATCCTTTTAGTGGCAATGTTGGCATAAAATCAATCTGTCAGAAATTGTTTTATTTTATATCGTCATGCCAGTGACATGGGCAGAGCCAGCTAGAGCAGCCTTGAACTTTCACCACTTCCACTTACACAAAGTGAGAAGAGTGCTGGATACTCTGGTACTATATTTGCTGCTGCATTCATACCTGGATGTAATTTGGCTGTAGATAAATATATGATTAGTTTTACTGGGAACCTTTCATATCTGCAGTACATGCCATCAAAACCAGTCAAGCATAATATCAAAGTTTGGATGCTCTGTGAGAGTGACAATGCTTGTTTATGCAAGTTCAAAATTTACCTGGGCCATGAAGACCCCTAGCTAATGCCTAATGAACCTGGTCATTATATTGTCACAAAGCTGTCAGCAGAACTACATTTCATGCATAGAGTTATTTTTTCTACAATTTTCTTTTGACACCTCCCTACCTTATGGAAGGTTTGCAGGAAGGAGGATTGTGTGCCTATGGAAGTGTAAGATGGCAGAGAAAATATTTATCCACAAGAGCTGAAATGGGTGCCAAGCCTGAGGAAGGAAAACAGTAATCTGACTGCAGTGGTGTGGCATGATACAAAATAAGTGGTCGTCCTATCGATCTTCAGTGACCCAACTTCCATGCAATAAGCTCATTGACATATTGGACCCAATAGTGCTCATTAACCTGTTCTGCAGCCACAAGTCTTTTGACTATAATGCTCACATGAATGGGATTCGTAATGGGCATTATGGACATTCGTGGCCTAAAGACAATAAAGTGTGACTGTGGGCACAATTGCAGAATGGCCTGGGAATACATGTTTTGCCATCATAACTTTTTTCTTACTTTATGACTACAGTTAAACATCAATCTACTGATGCAAACGTTTTTTTATCTCAATTTTTTCATGAACTTGCCACTCAATTCACTGCTGGATTCAGTGCCAGAAAACGATGACATCCCGAAGTTGTAAGAGCACTGTACTGATGAAAATGTGTGTGGTCATATCAACATCAAGATGCCCAAGAGAAACCACTGACTTATCATCTCAAGCAACAAGTCGACAAGGATAAGACTTTTGGTTGTGCTCAGTGTAACAAATTTATACAAGGAATGCCAAGATCCCATACCACCAATAAACTGTAACACATCAGTACACTCAAATATATCAATTCCACCTATCCAGCCCTAAAGAGGTTTTGTTTAGTTTATGATTTGCAGCATAAGTAGTTAATGCAACAACAAAAATACAAACATCTGTTTAGATACAGTTTAGGCACAAGTTAAGTGGCACTATACAGTTTTCTTTTAAAAGTCATGCCTCTCTACTTTGCTTATATATGTTTATTCTTTAATGTGTAAAGGTAATTATTAATTAGTTCAGTGATCAAAACTTGGATGCTGAGGTGAAATCGGGTAAACTCAATTGTCCAAATATCTTTTATGGAATTTATACTTTTAAAAATATTTTATTTTATTCATTATTATTATCAGTTTTAAAAAAAATATATCACTGGTCTAGCAACAAATGCACTGAATCAGGATTTTTTAAATAGATTTTTTAAATGATAAAATCAATTTCGAATGACTTTTAAATTGATTAGGACCTGCTTTGTGGGTGTTATTACACTTCAAACATGATAACCAATTTTTGCTCTCACTTCATAAAACTCCACCATCTGTAGGGTGTCAGATCTAAGCAAAATGACTGGTTAATACACAGCTGTAGGGTGTCACATCTAAACAAAATGACTGGTTAATACACAGTTGCTTTGAATTAAATGAACGTCATTGAGACGGCTGCTCTATAAATAGAAGCTGTCAAGTAAAGAGTATAAACTCTTTAGCAGGACCAAAAAAATTAATGTAAACTATTTCAGTAGATGACAAACTAAATAGCTTTTCAATGAAACAATACTTTTGAAAATCTCCATTATGAAATTAATCTGTCTGGAGAAAGGATACATGCAAGGAAATATTTGTATTTCTCACTTCAGTTTCATCATATCCAGTCATTCTAGCTGTGAGCTCAGCAGTTTTTTCCTTGGCTTTGGCACGTCTCTGGCAGTAGTAACCAAATAAAGTCAATAAACCAGTCAAAAGCAAGACTCCACCAATGACAGACACAGTAAGAATAATGATTTTCCTTTTCTCAGCTCTGCAAACAAGAGAAAAATAAGAACTTAGATAAAGCAAACAAACAGTTTGCCATTTATAGCAAACAAACAGAATGTCATTAATAGCAAACAGAGTGTCATTTATAGCAAACAAACAGAGTGTCATTTATAGCAAACAGAGTGTCATTTATAGCAAACAAACAGAGTGTCATTTATAGCAAACAGAGTGTCATTTATAGTAAACAAACAGTTTGTTATTTATAGCAAATGTTAAATGAAACTGACACCAATCATAAGTCAGATGCAAGTTCTTTGAAAAAGAAATATTTCTTTTATTCCCTCTTTCCTTTACTGTCTTTTTTCATAATACTTGTATCTTTTATTACTATTGTTTTCCTACTTCATGCCTTTATCTATATGCTTGGTTGTAAATTGTGTTTCTTTTATTCTGTTCTTTTCTAGATATGGCCATAAAATACAAATTATTAAATAAACAAATTTATTTTGCAGCCATGAAAAACTTACCCTGCAGCATTCTGATTCTTCTCTATCACATCTGGATGTGAGTCATCTGCACAAACATTGTGGTTTTCCTGCTTATCTGCTTTGTCAAACACCTGATGTGGCAATGATGGAGGACAGACAGCAGTACAGTTAAACTGAAAAAGAAAACAAATAGTCAGTGGTGAAGATGACTTTAAGGACCAGAACTGGATGAGAAAACATACTGAAGAAGACTTTAAGAAAATAGAACTTAAAAAAGAAAACAAATAGTCAGTGGTGAAGATGACTTTAAGGACATAGAACTGGATGAGAAAACTGAAGGAGACTTTAAGAAAACAGAACTGCTAGAGCAAATAAAGAAGCCATTGTTGAATAAGAATTTATGGAAGAAAAACCCAGTCATTCTGGAGATGGCTTTACACGTTAAGAACTAGAATAGAAACAATGGAAGTCATTGTTAAAGAGGACCATAAGTACAGGACAGGAAGATCAAAATGTCCGTTTAGAGAGGACTTTACTGACTAACACTAGAAGAAATACATTGCCAGTTAGTGGTGAAGATGACTTGAATGACACATTGAAGTGAAAGAGACAGAAACAAGTCAATACTAAAATGACTTTACTTTCAAGGAGATAGGACTGGAAGATAAATTAATACCAAATCAAAAAGAATAGAATCAGACTGAAAATTGGCAGTCTTTAGGAAAGAGAAGTCAGAATTCATTTGTTATAGTGCAAACAATGCAAAGTTCAAACACCAAACTAGTTCAGGACTGTTGAGAGTTGCAAGAAGGGCATCAAAAGTACAGCACATTTAACTTAATGACTGAAATAAAATAAGAAACATTATAATCTTGCATACAGTTACAAATATTTTCTTTAACTGATGTCTAAATATTTTCATTATCAACTTACATGCTGAATGTTAGACTAGACAAATATTTATAGTTACAAAACCAATCTTTAGACACTGAATCAAGGGAGACAATGACTGGCAAATACTAGTGTACTAGATCTAAGCTGAAATAAAACAGAAACCGGCTTTTTTTAAAAGTAACTTGTGGAATAACTGTTATTTTGTCTATTGTTATCAAGGGGGAGGGGGGGGATAGTTCTGTTGTTTTATTTATTGTAATCAAAGGAAGTATTTCTGTGTTTTGTCTACTGTTAGACTGAAAGAGTTCTGCTAATCTGTCCAGTGACATCAACAGAAATAGAGTTTCTGCTTGTTTATTAACAGCAAGAGAAACAGTTATGATATTCTGTCCAGTGCCAGGAGATAGTTCTGCTAATTTTGTCCATTGCTATAAAGGGAGTTACTTGTCTACTGCCATCCACTACCAATAGTAAGGACAACTGTAAAGAATACAGGCTGTTGTTTTTGTTTCCTCTCTCTACCACACGCACACCCAGGCATGCCCATTATACACACACCCAGGCATGCCCATTATACACACACCGAGGCATGCCCATTATACACACACCCAGGCATGCCCATTATACACACACTCAAGCATGCTAATTATACACACACATTTACATGCATGTGCATTATACACACAAATTTAAAGACTCCCATTTATTTATTATGTTTGACTACCTATAAGTGTACATGAATAAAAAGATGTTGATACATCTAAATTACCAGGTATGTGACACATAGGAATTTAAAATGTCTACCCTTCAAGTAAACAGACTTGCCAATTTCCTCTGCTTACCAAAGTTTCATTTATGTACACTTTAAAGTTGGAACAAGCATTGCAGTCCAGACTGGTGGGTCCATGACAACCTCCACGACACTCTGAATGGCACATGACACATTTCTTCATCTCCTTGTCACCATAGGAATACTGAGGACAGAAGTTATCACATTGGTCATGCAGGCCTTTGAAGTAGCGGCACTCAGTGCAGTATGGTGTGCCTGGTCCATCGCAGGTCAAGCAGTAGGAATGGCATGGCTCACATTGCTGCAAAAGATTGATTTAGTAACTGAAAATAAAAATTTCAACATTTTTCCAATGTAGTGAATAAATGTCAATATGTATAAAATATATTAAATGCAAGCTAGATCAAAACTTAAGAAAATAAACAAACCATATTGGCAATGTACAATTTGTAACAAATGAAACTGTTTTTAACAGGTTTAAAATAATTTTCTAGACCTTTCCCAGACTAAAATTTATAAAATTCCAGATCTATACTGTGAAAAGTGATTATTAGCAAGAGGTTAAATACTGAGGAAAAATGTATAACCAATATTCTGATGATACAATTAATATTTAAATTTTAAAAGTAATTAAAAAATAATTACCAGCAAAATCTATGAAATTTCTTCAGACTGAGTGACTCCAAATTAAAAATGAAAATATTAAAAGTCACAAATTAAAATCATACCTGTTATATATTTAAATATATAAGAAAGTTTACATTGAAACTAAGATCATATATGTACAAATACAAAGGTTAATGAAAATAAATCAATTGACAAGTACAGAAAGTTGTAAATTCTAGTAGAGTTTGAAAGACAAACTTAAAAATACTCAGTATTTTTAAAAAATAATTTTGAAATCGTGCACAGCATACCTGATTATAGTTTATACTGCAATGATTTAAAACAGTTTGACTGTATATATTTACATTTTTGGGGCAAAATGTAGAAATGAATTACCTTGATTAACCTCATCCAGCATGCACAATTTTAATGCTACAAGTCTGATTTTACTTTTGGAAGATCAGCAATTGATTTTTTAAAGAATTGAAGAAAGTGAACTTACAATGTACAACAGTACACGAGCAACATCAATGAAAATGGTAGTCATGGAAAATGAGAAATTTTTGTGTAAATGAAATTAATTATTCTCTTACATAATGAAATATAACTATCAAATAATTCGATCTTGTGGGGAATAAGAATTCCTACAAAATGTCCAAATTTAGTTACAATCAGACTAACGGTTCCCGAGTTATGTTGTACAACTATGAAAATTTTCAGATCCTGATTTTTGGGGTGGGGTTTGGCTAAAACAAATATCTCTGGAATTAACAAAGACATTTGCAATCTGTCTTTAGCTTCTGTTTTATTGTGCCTACATTATCCAACAAGGGCAAGTCCGTTGTTCCATTTTCCGATTTTTAGTCTGTGGATGACCGAAATATTAAAACAATTTTCTGCCTGCAGACGACCCCAAAATTAAAATGGTAAAAACCTCAAATTTTTAAAGACTATTTTAACATTTTATTGACTCTCTAGAACATTTCCAAATCTGGAAAAGCTAAAAAGCTCAAATCAAATTTCAGACTTTTTCCAGAATTCCAGACCTGCGTGGGAACCCTGTTTTAATCAATATAAAGCTCTACTATAAGCATAAATTTAATGTCAAATTATTTTAGTGATTGTTACACATGGAAAGAAGAGTTCTTTCAGAGAGGATATATAAGTTGTGATTACCAATTACTTGGAAACATATCTATCAATGTTTACCTGTTTTCCAGCCATAGGTGAGCTGTCTGTTTTAGGAACAGCTAGCAGATGGTAGCCACGTTCACAGAAATTCGTGTCATCAGGCAGGCAGGTGACTCGACTATCTTCTTTGTCCTTTCTGATTCCTACAGTACAGGAGAGGCAGCCACCCTCTCCAACAATATCAGAAGGACCTGTGCACCTGTTCAATGATTCATGTAGGAAATTAACAGTAAAATAAGACAGACAGAATTTATTTTAAAAAGTGAATAAAGCTGTCTACCATTAACCATCTGCACCAGCTATCTGTAATTTACTGAACCCCACTCATTAGCATAGTTCTAATTTTAACAAAGTATTCCATAACACATACCCTTCCTTGCGACAGTTTACGTGGCAATATTGGCAGACAGCATTGTCGTCTTCATACATGTCATTAGGACACTTTTCCAAGCAGCTTTTCTGACCAGCAGAGTTTACGCCTGTTACATGCAAACACTGGTCACAGTGATAGTTGTTCTGCAATTTAAGCATGAGCAAATTGTCAATCAAGTACTATCTGCAATTTAAAAAATGGCATAAGATCAGACTGTCATTATAAGTGAGTGAGTGAGTGAGTGAGTGAGTAAAGGAAGGAAGGAAGGAAGGAAGGAAGGAAGGAAGGAAGGAAGGAAGGAAGGAAGGAAGGAAGGATATCTTACAACAAAAAGCTAACATCAAGCATTCTGAAGACAAGCTAAAGAAAATGTTAAGGATAGATTATTATGTTGAAATATAACAACTGCAATGTTACTTATTCTGCACTACAATAAATTACCTTCTGCATACAGTTTACAGATTGTTTTTATTCTAAATAACAAAAGTTAACTTATTTAACTTTTAAAGTGCACAAGGGCTCTTGAACAACTTTATATACTTAAACTTTGAATGCCAAGAGGTAATTATTTTTACAGTTGTCAAATGTTTTGGCAAATTTTAAGACATTGACAACTTATAGAAAAATGTTTTACTGTTATACAAAACTCAAATTAAAACTCTCATAGTCACATGAGATCTTTAAGGGTTTAATGTCAGTCCTTAGATGAAGCACTGATTACTTACTCTCCAAACCAGAATTATAATTATTCAGTTAATGGGCTTTCAACAGACTCCATACTGTAGGCATGATGTTTATTCCTCAAATATATGTGTATGAAAATTATTAATGATTTTAAAATGACTTATTTTTCTCTAAGAACTATGTTACTGCTTTCCTTTATGACATCTCAATGACTGATGTTACTAGCATCTGTAAACTGTAACCCATTTCATAGCTTAGTAACATCATTTCTCTATAGCTGTATAATGAAATGAAACACATTATGCATTGGCAGTAACCCTGGCTTGCTAATGCTAGTCAACAAATGTCAACATTTAGTGTAACTGAGAAACAAATGTCAACATTTAGTGTAACTGAGAAACAAATGTCAACATTTTGTGTAACTGAGAAACAAATGTCAACATTTAGTGTACTGAAATAAATGTCAAAATTTAGAGTAACTGAAACAATTGTCAACATATAGTGTAACTGAAACAAAAAGTCAACATTTAATATAAATTAAACAAATGTCAACATTTAATATAACTTGAAACAAATGTCAAAATTTAATGTAACGATGAAATAAATGTCAACATTTAGCGTAATTGTGAAATTGAATTTAGAATGTCAGAAAATGTTCTAAAACAGTTAAGAACAGAAGCAAGCATACTTACTGGAGCAGTACTAAATATAGACACAATTCTATTTACCAGACCAGTGTAGGAGATCACATTAAGTACTAAATATAGACACAGTTCTATTTACCAGACTAGTGCAGGAGATCACGTTAAGTACTAAATATAGACAAATTCTATTTACCAGACCAGTGCAGGAGATCATGTTAAGTACTAAATATAGATACAGTTCTTTTTACCAGACCAGTGCAGGAGACTGTCCTATGATGGGGACATCCTCCCACATATTTTTAGCCAGCCAGGTCATGCTACTACTTGGAAGCCAGGGAGCTAGCGTTCTCACAAACAATAACAAAAGTCCTACCCCAGTCCATCCTGGACTTTCACTTCAGAAATAAACTTTATACAACTTTTCCAAACCATACAAATTACAAACAAAATCTCATTAAAAAATTATACATAAAAAATTAAATGTTTATTAAACCTTAGATCTTCAATCTTGTTTTTGACCCATTTATGTGGTTATGCAACTTTTACGACTGATACAACTCTGAACTTGCTTTTGGACAGATGACATGTTGACAGAATGTAGGTGTAGATGTGAGAAAGTCATAAATATTAATTAGCTCTAAGTGCATTCTTAAATTTGATTGAGTAAAAGAGTGAGTTTTGGTAGGGATGGGTGTGGTTTTAGTCTGAGAAAACTAGGTGCAAGATTCTAATTGTTTGCTTTCTGCAAAAAACTTTTCATGTGAACATTATATGAGTTCATCTTATATGATAATGGGATGTAAAAGAAACAAAGACGACCAGGCAAACACATCTCTGTATTGTGTGAATGGTTAGGATTGATTAGGAATGTTTATGCTATTTTAAACATGTTTAATTCCTTCTGTGGCAGAGGCATATGCCAAATTACTTATTTATTAAAGTTGTAATTTGCAGTATATTTAGGGTCTGCAATTGCATGTGTTTCAGGGTTTTAATCTTTTTGATTAAGTCTGTTATGTGGGCTTGCGGTGCCTACTTTGATGTCATTCATGATGTGTCCTATTGAGCGTCTGCCTGCTTGTGATGTGTCTTCTGAGAGCTGCTGATTTTCCAGTCGAGGAAAATGACACTAAAGTTAAGTCATCCTTTGGACAGTGACTCCAGTTCAGTGTTATAGTTGAGTGAACTTGAAGAGACTTATTTTGAATTGCTAAAGATGAGAAAATAGGACAGAATGTATCTTGTTTGTTCTTTTAAATATTGTTAAATTTTCCTTTTTTATTAAATTTTGTTAATTATTTTAGTCTCAAGTATTGTTGATGTAATGTAACTTCTTTTGTTTGTTGTTGCAACTTGTAGTGATAGTCTAATTATTTCTTCTTGTTTTCTGTCTATCTATATATCTATTTGAAAAGCTATTTATTTCTCACTCTAATTACTGAGCAGGGGTAAAAAAAAAATGGTGGTGCACCAGCATATCAGCATTAACAGTTGCAGATATGTATATTTAACCATGGTCCATACTCTGCATCAGCACTTGTAGATGTTTTATATCATTAACTATTAATATTTGGTATAATTCATTATTACATCACCACACAGTAATCACAACAGAGATAGGTAAGTATAGACACAATTCTATTTTACCAGGGCAGGGCAGGAGATTATATATGTATAGACACAATTCTACTTACCAAGTCAGTGCAGGAGATCATATATGTATAGACACAAATCTATTTACCAAGTCAGTGCAGGAGATCATAAATGTATAGATACAATTTTATTTACCAAGTCAATGCAGGAGATCATATATGTATAGACACAATTCTATTTACAAAGTCAATGCAGGAGATCAGATATGCATAGACACAATTCTATTTACCACACCAATGCAGGAGATCAGGTAAGCATAGATATAATTCTGTTTATCAGAACAGTGCAGGAGATCATGAAACAAGTACTTACTAGATCTGTACAGGAGAACAGTTAAGTATGAGAACAATTTTACTTACTGGTCCATTGCAGGAATTGGCACACTCAGAATGGCATTTCATGCAGGATCCATTTCCTTCATGATACAAAAGTGGTTTAACTGAACAGTTCTCCAGGCATAAGTGTTCTTCAGCAAATATATAGGACCTACATTGCAGACATTTGTTGGGGCCTTTGCCCCAGCAACCTGTAGTGTTGCACTGGGGATCACACACTTCACCATCTTTCTCTGGAAATATAAATAACTTAATATAGGAACAATCCTAATTTAGAGTGAATGTTATCAAAGGACACACTTCACCATCTTTCTCTGGAAATATAAATAACTTAATATAGGAACAATCCTAATTTAGAGTGAATGTTATCAAAGGACACACTTCACCATCTTTCTCTGGAAATATAAATAACTTAATATAGGAACAATCCTAATTTAGAGAGAATGTTATCAAAGGACACACTTCACCATCTTTCTCTGGAAATATAAATAACTTACTATAGGAACAATCCTAATTTAGAGTGAATGTTATCAAAGGACACACTTCACCATCTTTCTCTGGAAATATAAATAACTTAATATGGGAACAATCCTAATTTAGAGTGAATGTTATCAAAGGACAAGTAAAGATGTAATAACATCTTTATTTCAAATTGAAGCTGAATCCTAACTCAGTAAAATAAACAATAGGGTACTAACAACAAATGAAATGTTGAAACAGTGACATGTAAACATACTATAAATAGGTCTTTAAATGATCCAAATAATGTGAGACGAATGTGGTCACTTCATAAAGCAATAACAGGCAAGAATTCAGATGTTTGTAGGGTACCAAAAGCTTAAAACAAAATATTGAGAAAGGTGACGTATACATTTATTGTTTCTATCTATTTTAAATATGGGTGGGGGGGTACATGACTAGGACTGAAATAGTAACAATGGACTTTGTAAAAAGAACAGCAGACCAGAGTCGACATTGTGATTTTTTTATTTTATTGAGGATATCTGGTACAGTAGACAATGCTGTATAATTATTACAGAACAGAACAATGGTCTATGCATTTCAGACAGTATTGTATAAGAGTGCAGTGGATATTTAGCAAAGAACAACATATTAACTTTACGAATAGGATAATGTGACACCCTGAATAGGTGATCCAGTATACAGCACAATACATTTTGCATTTACAAAAATATGGAACAGTGGACAGTGTCCATATATTTAGCACATAATGAAATAGTGGATTAACAATTTGACTTACCACACTCTTCTGGATTTCTATTCCACTTAATCATCGAAAGTCTTTTTTGCTCACTGGTAGAGAAAATGTGACCAAAGTCAATAGTGTCAGCATAACAGAGTTGTTTATTGGCTACAATATACACATTTCCATTCCGAATTTGTTTCAGAGAGGTTAACTCCAAAGATTTCAAATGAGTTCCCAAAATGTGGAGTGACTGGCCATGACTGTGAAAGACAACATAATTTGTTAAATTAATATTTAATGTGTTATGAAGATATTTACAATCAGCAATTTACTTCTCAAAACATTAAGATCATAATAAAAATAAAAGAAACACACCGAGAGAGTTTTCTTTTACTTGCAAAGACAGGAGGTGAGATGGTTATTTTTTCTTTTATGGAACTTAAGTCTAGTGTTCTGTTGGTCATTTTCAGAAACATGAAACAGACAAGTAAAATATTTGTGAAAGATGAAATGTATATAATGAAGTACCTATCTATTTTTGAAACAAATTAAAATATTTTTCCAGAAAATAAATATAAATGACTATGAAAATTATTTTATTTAATGCATTTTTGAAAATTAAAACTTTGTTTGTTTGAAGACTATTTTTTAATTCTTACATGCTTAGTAATCATTTAGTCAATTTGTCATTATTAAATTGCTGAAATGTAATGTTGCTTAAAGTGTTAATATACAATCAGAAAAAAATATCTACCAATTTGAGAGGATATATTATTGTGATTACAACAGTACTTGCTTTTATTGTCTCAGTATGTTGTTTATCACTACTTAACTACAGTAAAACACTGTGCTGATGTCTCAGTATGTTGTTTATCACTACTTAACTACAATAAAACACTGTGCTGATGTTTAAGACAACAGTTTAAACCATTCGCAAAGAACTTCTGTTTTGTAACTGGGGTATATGGTACTAATGGCATCATGTTTTGTAACTGGGGTATATGATACTATGGCATAATGTTTTGTAACTGGGGTATATGGTACTAATGACATCATGTTTTGTAACTAGGGTATATGATACTATGGCATAATGTTTTGTAACTGAGGTATATGATACTATGGCATAATGTTTTGTAACTGGGGTATATGATACTATGGCATAATGTTTTGTAACTGAGGTATATGATACTATGGCATAATGTTTTGTAACTGGGGTATATGATACTATGGCATAATGTTTTGTAACTAAGGTATATGATACTAATAGCATTATGTTTTGTAACTGGGGTATATGGTACTAATAGCATTATGTTTTGTAACTTAGGTATATGATACTAATAGCATTATGTTTTGTAACCGGGGTATATGATACTAATAACATTATGTTTTGTAACTGGGGTATATGATACTAATGGCACCATGTTTTGTAACTGGGGTATATGATACTATGGCATAATGTTTTGTAACTGGGGTATATGATACTATGGCATAATGTTTTGTAACTGGGGTATATGATACTAGTAGCATAAAATGATGAGCACTGAATAAAATGACAGCATAACAGGAGTAAGGAACACATCAGGAGACTAAGGAGCATAATAGATGTATAACTGATTTTCGACAACAGTTTTTTTTAATTTTTAAACTGTCTCTGTATATAGTCATCTTATAGAGCTACTTCAAGCATTAACAACCACTATAATGTTGAATACAAAATTTTAAACTATTCACAAAGAACTTGTTATATAATTGTGTTGTTGTTGAGTATTACAGCTGTACAGTTGTTCTTAGACTATATACAGTCTAATGTACTTAATTTACAGTTATATAGATGTTCGTAGACTATATACAGGCTAATGTACTTAATATACACCTGTATACATGTTCGTAGACTATATACAGGCTAATGTACTTAATTTACAGCTATATTACTGTGTTCTTGGTACATACATAGATATTGTTGAATGTTAAATAAAAGATTTTTCATTTTGGTGTATGAGTTTAATGAGCTTTTGTTTATATTTTTTCAACCTCAAATAATTCTAAAAGAAAATTATTTCTCACTTTATTTAGGTAGAAAGGCAAACTTTTAATGCAATACTTTTAGGTCAATGGTAAATGTTAATTCAATTAAATAATAACATTTTATTATTATTAACCATATCAAAAAAAAACAAAAACACATAAAATGAAAGTTAAGTGGTTACAATGAAAAAGAAAACACAAATACAAGAAAATTATCTGATTATGATATAAAATAAAATGTTAAAAAATATGTTCTGTTTACATCTGTTTCCATGCCATGTAATGGATTATCTTAAACCAATGAGTCCAAAAGTCTTTTTATTGCACTAAATATGTTAAATTCATGAAATTAATTTAACTTAGAAGTTTCTTTAACACCACTAAATGACCATTATTTAGATAAATATTTTCTCTGGACATTTCATTAAATAATCATTTATCTCAATGTCTTTCATATTTTTTCCATCTTTATCCATGCAAGAAATTAAGGGAAAAGTACCACAGACTTATAAACAAAGGGTACCAGAACAGTGATGTGAACTAGTAAAACAGCTCATTCAGTGGTAATACAAAATTTGTCAAGTACAATATTATTAAAAGAAAAGAAATGTATAATTTTCTTGCTGATGTTTTTTGTGTATTTGCAGTAAACTAATCTAAATTCTTTTTTAGAAATACTGATGCTGGCAGTCATATTTCTTCTCCATGAAAGAATTCATGGAACATGATGGTGGGCAAATGTCGTGAAAATTAGCGGAATAATTATTTAGCTAAATAACCATAAAGAACATAGAGTTAGTTCATATTTAATGAAAATAATGTAACTGTCTTATTGAGTTAAATCTAATAGACTATTATTGAAATAACAGTTGTGCTTGAGCTAATTCAGAAATTTCATTAAATGTTTAGATACACTCCTCAAGGACAATGGAGATAAGAGTAGCGATTATGAAGCATTTTTTATGCCAAGTCAACTCTGTAAGGTTATCTCAAGGTGGGACAGTCCTGATGAACATGAAATAAACTCAGGTAGACATGACTAAAATTTAAAACGGACTATGAAAACAGGAGAGGTCATTAAGAGATTATTAATAGCAACACATTATGAGTTGTATATAAAATTACCCAGGAGTATGGATAATATCAATTCTGCTGAAAGTTTATTTTAAACAAGTTTACAGTTCTTGAGAAAGCCTTACACTTTATTTTTAAAAAGTTTACAGTTCTTGAGAAAGCCTACACTTTATCAGTTGAGATGGTATACAATAAAATTTTCTTCGTATCAGAGTGAAAATATTTGTATCTTATGAAAGAGTATAATTTATAGTGTATAAAGATATGCTCAACCAATAATGGGTCCTAAAAAAGCTGACATTTTTGGAATATCTTCTCCCCTAAGTAGGTATGAATGTGTTAGGTAAGTATGACCTAAGAAATGATCAATTTTCTATAATACTGCACACAAAATTATGGGCCCTACCACCATTAGGTAAACTTATCTAGTACTTTTAGTGATAAGAATTGTGGGATATATTTCCAAACAAGGCACAACATAATGACTACCCTAAATGAAGTTATTATATCCCATTAAGTGCAGTTTTAAAATGTTTTCAACACTCTGCAAACATCTATCAATCTACTATGTATGTGCAGTGTATTTCATAATTTGACATCGTAATCAATAACACAAATCAATGCTGAGCTGAATCATGTAGTAAGTGTTGGTATTTCTGCCTTCTTTGAATAAATAACAGAAAATCTAACATCATATTCCCTTTAAAATTTATTTAGTTTATCATAATTTATCAGTCCCCAATTTGCTTTTATTGCACCCAATTCTTGGTGTTCCATTATTTCCAATTTCAGACTCCAGGTTTCTGCAGAGTTTGACAGTCCAATGTAGATCTTTGAAATCGACTCACAGTACACAGGATAGCTTTCTACAGCACTTCCAAAAACACTTTTCTGATAGAACTAAATGAAGGACTTTATTTTACAGCACTTCCAAAAACACTTTTCGGATAGAGTTCATGAAGGACTTAACTTACTTCAATGAGTGTTTTTTAAAATATATATTTATGCTTTATGTTTTAAGGGTTTGGTCCTATATAATAATTGGGTGAGAATGAAAGTCCAAATATTTAACTGAAACATGTCAGTGTCCTTAAAACTGTAGGCAATTATTTATACATGTAGTTTTAATTTAGTTTTTCACAATGATTAATAAGGAAGGAGTTAAAATTACTGAAATAAATAAAGAAATGAAAGTAAATATAAACCATCAAAATTTGCACAAAAATATATTTTGCATTTCTTAAACTGTAATGAAATAATGTTAACATCACAATATGCTTGGCAATCAAATCACAACTCAAAGCAATGAGACATCCATCTGTAAAATTATGACAGTAAGAAAGTTCCCCTAGAAAGATGGTTTGTCTGCAAAGTAAGGATTGTCAGCAATATGGATAATGTAAGGGTAAGGATTGTCAGCAATATGGATCATGTAAGGGTAAGGATTGTCAGCAATATGGATCATGTAAGGGTAAGGATTGTCAGCAATATGGATTATATAAAAGTAAGGTTTGTCAGCAATATGGATTATATAAGAGTAAGGATGGTCTGTAATATGGTTTATATAAGGATTGTAATCAATATGGATCATATAAAGATAAGGATTGTCAGCAATGTGGATCATGTAAGGGTAAGGATTGTCAACAATATGGATCATGTAAAGGTAAGGATTGTCAGCAATATGGATTTTGTAATGGTATGTCAGCAATATGGATTTTGTTATGGTATGTCAGCAATATTACATGTAACTGTATATGGGTAAGGAGTGTCAGCAATGTGGATTGTATTATATAAAGAAAAGATTGCCAGCAATATATGGATTTGTTTAAGGGTAAAGATTGTCACCAATATGGATTATATAAGGGTAAGGTCAGCAATATTGATTGTATAATGGTAAAAATTGCCACCAATATGGATTATATATAGGGTAAGGATAATTAAAAGGTGAATAGTCAATAACCAGAAGCTGAGAATCTCTGACTTTCTTTTTTTTTTTTTTTTTTTAATATTATTTACAAAGATCCAATAAAATATATTTGAACTGATGAGAATGAGACTTATGCCAACTAAGTTATAGTGATGTTGTCTAACACTTTTTAAAACAGCTCCACCCACCCCAGCCTTTGATTATTGTTTAAAAGGCATGAAAATGTATTATTCTTAAATGAAATGTAATGCTTTATTGGGTTCATGTAATTCCATACTGTTATCTGAGTCATTAAGGCTTTGAAGTCTATCTGATCAAACAAGTTATGTATTCATTTTGTTTTAAACTTACTTCTGTTTTCTTCTTTTCTTTTACAAATTAAGTAAAAACTCACTCTAACTGACGTCCATGAATAACTTCAAGACTTGACAAGAAAGATAAATCAGTCAAATTTGCATCATCAGACTGAATGAGAAGATAGCCAGTGATCTCCCTTACATGCTTGAAGACAGATAGATCTGATGGCAGGATACCACTAATATTATAATGTGGATCACTGTTGGAAAAGAATAAAGCAATGAGAATTAGACAGACATAGTAACTTACATCAAAATGAAGAAAAATCTACAGAATGTGCAACGCAATAATAATATGTTCATCCAGTGGTTTAATGAAGAGACATTTATGTTAAAATTTAGATAAAATTATAAGAAAGATGCATGTTAAATTACATTTTGCATCATAAAATAAACTATTCAGTTTAATATATTACCACTCATCTAAACAGTAATTAAATCAATAGAAACTTTTTTGGTACAATAAAAATATATAAATATTACACACAGGAAACACAGAAATAACTATCATAAAGTAAAATAATAAATATTTAACCCAGTCACAAACAAGGCATATAGAAACAATCATAATCAATTACATATTATATAAACAAATACTGTAAGAACAAATATACACAATAGGGAACATAATCAAATTTATTAAGAACAAATATACACAGTATGGAACAGAATCAAATTCATTAAGAACAAATATATACAAACATAAGAAGTAATGTTTGACAATGGACAGCAAAAATGAAAACATTAAATACACATAGGCATAACTATAAGAAATAAAACTACAACACAGAACAAAAACAAATACACAGCTGAAGACAGTGAATACAAATATCAGACATCTTAATACAAAAAGATATAAACTACAACAAAACTATGCACACTCAACTATTACCTGAAAAAAGTTAATATATTCTAGTACAGTGATAATGACAGATTAAAAGAAACACCATGAACTAAGTCAAAATTGAAACATGTCACTGTTAAAACAAAACAAACACAAGCATCATAAAAAGAGACGTGTAGCAAAGACAAATGTCAGGTAATGTTTTCTATTATATTATTATCATTATTATTGCCATATTTTAACTTTAAAATATTTTGAAACATGAATAAAAAACAATAAACACAAATATTCAGAACAGAAAGCAACAGATTCAATCAGGCTAAATAATATATACACATGTACACAGTCAGGACAAAGTTAATGTACACACATACATAAACACAGAGTCAAAACAAATGGCAAGTTATGTGTTAATACACACAGTCAGAACAAATGTGTTAATACACACAATCAGAACAAATGACAAATTATCTGTTAATGCACACAGTCAGAACAAATGACAGGTGTTGATACACACAATCAGAACAAATGACAAATTATCTGTTAATGCACACAGTCAGAACAAATGACAAATTATCTGTTAATGCACACAGTCAGAACAAATGACAGGTGTTAATGCACACAGTCAGAACAAATGACAGGTGTTAATGCACACAGTCAGAACAAATGACAGGTGTTAATACACACAGTCAGAACAAATGACAAATTATCTGTTAATGCACACAATCAGAACAAATGACAGGTGTTAATGCACACAGTCAGAACAAATGACAGGTGTTTATACACACAGTCAGAACAAATGACAGGTGAGGTGTTAATACACACAGTCAGAACAAATAACAGGTGTTAATGCACACAGTCAGAACAAATGACAGGTGTTAATGCACACAGTCAAAACAAATGACAGGTGTTAATGCACACAGTCAGAACAAATGACAGGTGTTAATACACACAGTCAGAACAAATGACAGGTGTTAATGCACACAGTCAGAACAAATGACAGGTGAGGTGTTAATACACACAGTCAGAACAAATGACAGGTGAAGTGTTAATACACACAGTCAGAACAAACAACAGGTGTTAATGCACACAGTCAGAACAAATGAAAGGTGTTTATGCACACAGTCAGAACAAATAACAGTTCTATCTTATTAGCTACTTGAACAATCAGCTGGACACAGCTAAACTTCTTGAACAATTAGCTGAACTGTTAACTCACAGCCCAATGCACGACATTATTACCAAAATGAAGAATTATCTGAACAATTAACTAACTGGCCCAAAGTACTGAATTATTAACTACTTGAACATTTAGGACAAATAAATAGTACAAAAGTACTATATTATTAAATAAACAATTAGCTGGAAAATTAACAGTCCCCCCAAAATTGTTTGTCTATTGTTTGTCTTTTAAAAACTTAGCTAATCAAGTAACTTAATGCCCTATGAACTGCATTATTAACTACCTAAACAATTAGCATGACCAATAATTAACTGGTCATATGGTTAATATAAATTACTGGATTTGTGTGGAATAAATTTGGCTAAAATCCTATAATAAACTGCTGCTAACAGTAAACATTGGAATTAACATATACCTGGAAAAAAATAACAAAACTTAATCTAATTAAGAAGAATAAATGCACGATAAAACCATGGAAAAGATTAATGAAATTATTGAAGAGTATATTTGAGAAATAACCTGTGAAAGGAAACAAAGCAACTAAAATAACCTAAAACAACTAAAATATAAAGGGAAATAAATAGGGACAGACTAAATAGTTTTATCTATATCACTTATATAATATTCTTTTGAATGAAAAACTATAGATTGAATTTAAATTGATATGAAAACTGTAAAACACTACAAGACATTCTGCAAGACACACAACAGTCATGCGTTGAAGGCCTCGTTTTTATTTCATAACAAATAATATACTGCACAAGATAACAACACTCATAAATGCATGCTTTGCATCAAGATGGTAAGATTACAAGACGTGCCACTAGACAATACTAAAATTCACAAAGGTAAAGGACATAGATCCACCTTATGCCATACCTAGAGTTATAGTTTAGAAATGGCAATTTGAAGTTCAAATTAGATACAATGACCAAAACACTCAAATATAATGAACAGCTTATATAAAAGCACTGCTATGAGGAAAATAGCACTTAGTGTAAATTGTACATGACATATATCTGGAACTATATACAGTAATGAAGATAAGCTGTATGACTGCCAAGTCACATTTAATAGAACATGACAGAATTTATAATCACCATAACAGAGTTTATAATTTCTAGAACATAATTAATATTATAGAGTGTTTAATTGCAATGAATAAATGATATAATTCTGAAGAATATACATTGTAAGTATTATGAAGAATGTGAAATTCATTGGTGATTCAAAGTATGCCATCTGTTTTATGATATTTGGAAATCTTACTCAGGACACTGCTTTCAAGTGTACACTTTTGGAATCTTTCTGAACACTAATTTATTCCAGGATGCAAATGATGGAGCAACAGGGTGCACAAGGCAAGATGCACTAATAGTCGTATCAAAGCTGCATTCAGGCACAAACACAACTTTAATTAATTTCTCATTTTCTTCCAAAAATTGTAATTTATTTTATTTAGATAGATATACCAGACTATACATATATAAAATGTGAATCAATTTACTCACAAGCTGTTAAGTGTATTTTCCAGTTCATGCATGACATGTTTATTACAGTAATGTATGTTCAAATTCCTTTTAAGGTTTCCGATGTAATGAATACATGGTGGAAAGACAGGGGATTAAATTAGACATGCATGAATAATACTTTAATGCAATATAGCATCCTGAACAATCTCATAAATAGAATTCTTTTAAAGCTGAACTATGTTCAGGTACCCAGAGCTTACTCCTTAGCATGCAGGGCAATGCCATGGATGATGGCAAAGAAAAAAACAAATATCATGAAATATCTAATACAAAATACTTTTGATTTCATCACTGTGCATGCATACAAGTTTAGTCAACTTACTAAATAGTCCAAGAAAACTCTTTTGCCCTGCTTGAGAATAAATAAAAATCTATACAACAATGGTGAATGTCTAATGACTAGATGGATGGGTAAGGATTGTGGAATATTGTGTAGAATACAATAGAGAAAGTAAACTGGACAAATTGAGTAGAGTAGGGTTGTGATAACGGGTAGAGATACGGGAAAGGTATTGAGGTGGAGTAGGTAGAGTTACGGGAAAGGCATTGGACAGGATGGTGGAGTAGGTAGAGATACCTGGAAGAAACAACGGACAATAAATGCAGAGTACGAGAGAGAGGCATAGTAGACTAAGGGAAGGCAAAGGTGGTGGATTGGTAGGAGTTGAAGTTAAGTCAAATCCCTGGCAACAACTAGAAATGTTACCAAACTGATCATAATACTTGTTGAGATTTCTGACACAGCCATCCACCCCTCCCCAGAAAAAAAAGTGAATAGAATTAGTGTGCCCTTACAGTAATATTTTATTTATTAGTTTAATTAAGTTTAGTTCATATTTAATAAATTAATTTGAAATTCAATGGACACAGATTTGTGTATAAGACTAGTGTGTCTTTGTATTTGTGTACATAATATTTCCTAAGTTTTATTTATTTGTTATTTATTTTGTAAAAAAAAAAGTTTACTATATGTACTAACTGTTAAATCTACAGGGGAGAGAATATGGACACCAAAAGAGAAACTGTGCCAGAATTAATCTTTCAGAAATAATATTCTAACTTAATAAAATCAAACTATAATAATTCAGTTTTGATTATTTTTGCTAATGTTTTGTTGTTTAGCGTTAATGTGCTTTATTATTTGTGCTGTCAATGTTTCTGCTAATATTTTATTTTTTAGCTTTAATGTGATGTCAATGGTTTTGCTAATATTTTGATTTCTTGGTCTTTATATACATAATTGTGCATTATTTAAGATTAAATATATTTGTAAAAGTCACAGCAAAGATTATAACTAAATTCATTATTGTTATTTTCGATATTTTGAAAAAGAAAATTGTTTAAATTTTTAAACTTCTCTTTTTTACCATAAATGTAGTCAGTGACATTTATGACTGAAATACAGACAGAAATTGAAAATGAAGTTTTCAAATGAACAGGAATAGTAACAACACTAATAATAACAGTTTGAAAATATTTAAGGGATTTCTACATTATAAGAAATTAATTTTGTTTATAAAAACTTCAAGGAAACTAAATAAATAATTAAGGTAAATATAACCAGAAGTAGATGTATAACCAGAAACAGATGTATTTATTTATTTTCTTGTTTTTTTGTATATTCTTTCCTAAGTTACAAGTAAATTTGCTACTTTCTGTTGAAATTTTTAATTCTAATACTATGCCTTGTTTTTGGTTTAGAAACACATTTAATTTACAAATACATTTATGGTAAAACAATAAATAACTTATGCTGCATTATTTTAAGAAAAACATTTATAAGACAGTTTCATTAGTATTTAAAGTGAAATTTAAAGCATAGTGTGTTAGTAATTACTGGCTTAATAGTGTTATGTTACATTATTCTGTAGCATAATACTCACACAAGGAAAGAATTTTTAAGTATTTTTAGGTCCCCATCTATAGTGGTGCAATCAGTAAAATTGTTCACATTGGCAGCATTCACGAAGTCCGAGCCTTCAAGACCTTTGCATGCTACAAAAAACAAAAAACACAAAAAGTAAAATATCTACTCACCCTCTAAAGGAAGCCATAATTATTTTCAAATTGCCATCTATTGATGTACAGTCAATAAAACTAGCCATATGCTCTGAAGTCAAATGGTCCACTCCCGTACCATTGCAGTCTGAGAGAAAGAAAAATGGCAGTTTACATGGAAACATAGATACCACAAATGAAAAGGGAGGGGACATTTTTTGAAATGTCATCACCACAATATAAAACATACATCACTGCGATGTAAATCATCCATCAGTAGCGGAAAGAAAATCAACCAGCAAGAAACGTATTGATACTTCAGTTCTCTGACTACATTCAAGATGGCAACAAGATATATTTATTTAGAAATAGCTGTTCAAAGCTGTGAAATGACACCTTACTGTCAGCTCTTACTGGCTTTTTAAAATCAACATTGGACGATTAGTAATATCTAAATTGTGTGACTAAAACTTATAAAAATTCGTATAAACTAAGCAAACCTACTGTGTTTAAACTGTGTATCTTGACCCAAATCTACTAAATGCATTTGAATGCCACAGTTGACTTATTGTGTTTTCTGTCACAGATCACTTGGTATACCCTGTCAAAATTTACTGTTCCTGAAATTAAGTGGAAGCATTACCTCCCTGTAGGGTACAGAGTTAAAGTTCTCTTACTGACAGGCTAAGTAAATTTAAGATGTTTTCAATTAGCTTGTACTCAGCAGGAGAGTGTGTGCAAACCTTTCTTCACACATTAAATAAATAATAAGTGGCAGAGAGTGTTTACAACATTTCTTTACAGATTTTAAACATGTGGCAGGCAATGTTTGCAAGTTTTTCTTCACAGATTTTAAACAAATGGCAAGAAATGTTTGCAAAATTTTCGTCACAGATTTTAAACAACAAATGGCAAGAAATGTTTGCAAACCTTTCTTGACAGATTTTAAACAACAAATGGCAAGAAATGTTTGCAAACCTTTCTTGACAGATTTTAAACAACAAATGGCAAGAAATGTTTGCAAACCTTTCTTGACAGATTTTAAACAACAAATGGCAAGAAATGTTTGCAAGCCTTTCTTGACAGATTTTAAACAACAAATGGCAAGAAATGTTTGCAAGCCTTTCTTGACAGATTTTAAACATATGGCTGGCAAAGATTGCAAGCCTTTCTTGACAGATTTTAAACATATGGCTGGCAAAGATTGCAAGCCTTTCTTGACAGATTTTAAACATATGGCTGGCAAAGATTGCAAGCCTTTCTTGACAGATTTTAAACAACAAATGGCAAGAAATGTTAGCAAGCTTTTCTTCACAGACATTAAACAATATGTGACAGGTAATGTGTTTGCAAGCCTTTCTTTACAGATTTTAAACAAGTGGCAAAAATAAACTCATCTGCTTTCCTTTTAATTTTTTCAGAGGTACACAATATAGTTTAGTGAACATTAGAAAAGCAGCTTTGGGGGAGAATTCAATTTATTATGTTGACACCAATTCAAGTATATGACACCTTTTCAAATATGTTGATTTCAGACTAATTAAGCTCAACCTTTTAAACCAACATTTAGTTACTGAATCATGAATCTTCATTAAATAATATTGTTTGTATTGTATATTATATGTAAATGTAATTTGTATTGTGTTATATATATATATGTAACTTTTATATCATAAAAACACAACAGTAATTATAGTTGAGGAGTACAGAAAAGCAATCTTGGAAATTTATATTCATCTGTCTAAGCAAAATGTATTGAGGGAGGAAGACAAGAATATTCTGCACCACTCATACTATGGTTATCACCATCAAAGACTTCTGTGTTTTTCAACTGGAAAGGGTTCCAACATTTTTAATGGGGAACAGTAAAGCGAGTTTTCACTTGTGTATGCGAGTGTGTACATCCACTCTTCAGTGTATTAATTAACTTTGTGTTTATGCCAGCATGTCGGCAAGTTTATTCATCAACTTTGTGTTTATGCCAGCATGTCGGCAAGTTTATTCATCAACTTTGTGTTTATGCCTTTGTGTTGGCAAGTTTATTCATCAATGTCACAGGGAAGAATGGACCCAAAATTATATTTTATTTCACAAATAAAAACTGCTAACAGACTAGAAGAAATAACCCAGGTTTTGTTATAAGCATTATATATTATGTAACTCCAGAAACAGTCACCTAAGATCTCTTTAGTCCGACAGACATTGAAGACACAGTGTGTGTTATCATTTCATGTTTTATATTATCTATTTAGAGAATTATATATATTGAGTGAATTAGAGTATTTGTACATGACTGATCACAAGTGTTTACGAGAAAGAAAGCCGATGCATAGTTAAATTGCTGACAAAAGATGTGCTGCATGAGGAAAAATAAGCCTGCAAGGACAAATTATGTCACAAGACATAAAGCTTCTAGAAGTTTGTGAAGACTTTTATGGAAACTATATAAGGGAGGAAGGAAGATTTATACACTTATGCTGAAAATGGGATTATGTGAAGACATCTTACTTTATATGTATGGAATTTTCATAAAGGAAAGTTGGAATTATCTCTTTCCATCCGTTTTTCATCCATCTGCTGCCAAATGTTGAGGTGACAAGGTAAATTACTTCAATATACATTTTCTGGCAAAGTGGGAAAGTTTGTTTTCAAGGCACCTTATGCATGCAAGCGTTGGTTGTATGCAGTTAATGACGAGGCCATTTTGTTCCCCGCCCCCCCCCCTCCCGGTCTGAGCTTGTTTGACTTCATATCCCATGGTCAAAGGGAGAGCGCCTATGTTTCCTTGTGGACATGAGGATTTCTGCATTCGATGGAATGCGATGATACATCCCACTAGACGATTCATCCTGTAATGTTCATCGTCATTGGGTTTTCTGTCAACATGGCAACCGAGCAGTAACCACAATTACCGAGGTTGGCCACATGTCAACAAAGCACAGGTTTTTTCCCTTGTGACAGAATCTGAGGTGGTGCCTAGACTCCTGCAGGTCTTCACTGCCAGGCAACGCAGCCATTGCATCATATCTTTACTTCGATGTACCCCTTATGAGTAATGTGTGAGATTATGTCATCTTCTTGGAACTCTGATATTACTAAGTGAGTAATTAATAGCAAGGCAAATGTGCATCTAGAACTCTTGAGAATAAGAACATTTAAATCTTAGCACATCTAGAACTATTGAGAATATGAACACTTAATCTATTCTGTTTATATCCATTACTATTGTATCATTTGTGTAATATGAACTCTAGGCTAATGTTGTAATTCATGCCTATTTTGTATAAGAATTATTGCTGAAAACATTGCCATTTGCTGCCATTATGAATTATGTAATTAACTTTTATTTTATATTTTTGAAGTTCATCCATTTTCGTCTCTCCTTTATTTCCCACAGAGTGTATGACATTGGAAAGTTGTATGTTTGATTAATCACTGTGTGGAAGAGTAGTGCCCCAAATCAGGAAATAAACAACCTGATTTAACATCCTCAGCAAACTTGTTATTCACAGTTTCTTTGAGAGGGGCAAAAGAATTTGTCTTTGTGTTGTTTTGTACCATTCGTCTGTTCATCCATTTATTCACTTTCATGATACTTGCTCACCACATACACAGCCAATAAAACGTTCCTTTGCATGACATAATAAAATTGGGCCCCACCCAAAAATCTATGGTGTATGTCATTGTGTGTCTATGTAACAACTTGACATGACATATTACTGGCACATGTTACACGAGTTTTTCTTGGAGATACACCGGAGCAGGCCAAAACCGACTTCACCCCTTGTGTCTCTAACTTCAGCTCGAGCTGGCTTCACACCGACTATACCCCCATGTGACAATCAACTTTGTGTTTATGCCAGTGTGTTGGCAAGTGAGTTCAACATCTTCATTTTCTGCAGAGATGTTACCTACATCATCAACAATTTCTGCAAAACTAGTAAGTAGGAAGGTAACTAGGGGTGCATTACTCTAGGTAGTTAGGTTATTTATAGTTATTTATATTTTGCTATTTATTCAGAACTTTCTTATCACTAATACTTTGGGTTTTCACCTGGAACTTTTGATATAAACATTTATTATTAACATAACTATTGTGATTATTTTTGCGATTGTCACCACCATCATAATTAAGGTTTAACATTTGTATTGGGTTTTCACCCACATATTTGTGCCACTATAATTTTATTGGTATTTGATTATTATGGTTATCACTGCTGTTTACATTGTTGACTTTTATTACTTTTTTTGTTTATTCATCATTTCATTGCTCTGGTTCCCCACCCCATGAATGTTGTGTGTGTATGTTTCTGGGTAAATGACTAAGAGCCATGCAAAAGTAGGCCCATATTATTAGAATAAATTTTGTTCACTCTTTATCAAGAGTTGGACTTTCTTTACTGTGAGAAAGTACGTTAGTGCGGTTGTTTGTTCGTTCATCCCATTCATCCCTCGTACTCACATTCATATCCGCTTGCTCTCACTCACCATGGACCCTCACACTTTACCCTGCATGACAGAATAAATTTTCCTCCCCACAAAGAACATTTGTGGTGTATGTGTGAGAGTTGGCTTATTTTTTTACATCTTGCCACTTGGTGTGTCGTCGGCATCACGGCTGACATCCCATCCAGGAGGGAGGACATGACATCTATTCACAGTTGCCACAAAGCCTTAACGTTGTTCAGTAATTATTAGCCACTACAAAGAATTATGATTATTCTTACAGCTGGCCTTTTTACTGTTGGGTGATCTGCCAAACTTGGGTCTCGAGTTCACTCTAAAATGTATACCTTACTCCTGCCACAAGCTGATGTTGGTTTCCAGATGCTACTGACACGGGCAAGGAGGCACTGCATGAGTTAATCACCCATTCTTCAGAAACACAGTTAAGTTGTTTCAATACCACTTTATAATCTGACTAAACAAACATTAATTTTGGGACAGTTTGAGTAGACAGTGTCAGTTGTCCTTTGAATTAAGAAATAAAATTTTACTGTTTTCTTTTATTGTTTATTATTAAATCAATATTTCTTGTTATCTTAAACCCACATTTTGATTAATTTGTTTTGGAGTGACCAAAACTGGGAGTTGGCTAGGGGTGAGCCGGAAATATGTGCTTCATAATTAATTAAAGATAAATATGTTACCACTTCCAGGGCATGTCAATTAATTTGCTTGTCACTAAGTTAGATATTTGGTTGTCTCAAAATTGAACATGTGATCTAATGTAGGAATTGAAGAGAAGGTTAGACCACAGGGCTGCTGTCAGTATTAATTTCATTATTAATAGTTCTGAGTTTTAATACTTTGACAGGGTCATTAAATAAATCCCCTACATTGACACAGTGTGTAATCTTATTTAAGCATGTTCTATTTATTTTGCTTTACAGAGATGTTTTATATATTTCTTTCAACATGTTCTTTAGTTATGTATATAATACTAGTCATCCAGTGATGCTATTGTGGTGATGCCCAGAAAACATCACTAATTGATTTGGGTTAACATTTAATTATTTGCACGCTGTACTGATGAAAGAAAGGACCTTGCCATGTCAAACTGTTAGCACAGTCATGCTTGATGGACAGTCGCTGGCAAGAGGTCTCTGGTCAGTCCTCTTAATTGCAATCAGGTGAAAGTCTGCCACAACCACCTTCCAGCTAGAGATAGAGAGATGAAGGGGAAAGACCCAGTCTGCTCGTAGTGGGGTAACCTCCTAAGAGGTGATATTGAAGTGGACAAATGTAAACTGGAACCAGTGTGGTAACTGCTATCAAGGAGGTTAGGACATTGTGTTGAAACGAACAAATGTAAACAGGTCTAGATGGACAGTCCCTACCCACCGAAACCTGAGCCCATAAATACTCTATCATATCCCGAGGCAAGGCACTGTGATAATACTCATTGTACGAAAGGCAGACGGACACCAAAGCCCAAAGGGCTGACTACAGAAATCTCAGGCTTCAGTTGGAGGACTAGTTCAACTCTTCAGGGTCCAACCTCCAGACTTCGCCGGTCATCTTATTACAGTATGTGCAACTGTAACCAATTCTTCATCCAGCAGCGCAGTGTAACCCAGCAGCATGTATACATTCAACAACCTGCAAAGCTATGACCCACAGTATCACAGAACAGGGAGACAACTCATCGCCACATCTATGACTCAGGTCAAGAATATTATTATTAACTCTGACTCTTTCTTCTTTTCCAACCACATGTAAAGACCATAGAATTGTCTACCTTGTAGAATATTGATTGTCTAGGTTAGAATATTAGGGATTAGACTTAAAGACGAGAACTGTTTATTTTAAATTATTGTGTATTTGTAATTATATTTAGTACTGTATAATAAATCTTTATTTTATGTTATATATTTCTTACATGTGCTTTGATGCATGCCTGGAGTAGTTAGTGGGTGGATGGGGGTTCGGGAGCTAGACTAGTGAATGAAAGGAGATTAATGTTGTTGGTTTAATTAAGTAAGAAATTCCACCTGTGAAGAAGTTACACACCAGTGGTGTGTAAGCTTATAGTGAGATGAGAGTAGGAAGCTCGTGTGAAGAAATAAATCTTAATTTAATCACTGATAAGTGATTATGACAAATTCATAAATATAATTATTAATTAGTATTAACACACCAGGCATGTCACATACTGCACTAAACACACCCATCTAGTAATACAGTACATCACTATATGAGATTGTCTAAAGTACAGTACACTATACGCAGTCATCCAGTACACTGTACACTGCACTCTACTGGATAATCAAAGTGATGCTATATATAAGTATATATATTCTATATACACGATCATTTAGTGATGTTGTATATACTGTATAATACATGATCATTTAGTGATGTTGTATATACTGTATTATACACAATCACTTAGTGGTGCTATATATACACTGTACTATACAAGATCATTTAATGATATATATTTTACACAATCATTTAGTGGTGCTATATATACACTGTACTATACAAGATCATTTAATGATATATATTTTACACAATCATTTAGTGGTGCTATATACACTGTACTATAGCACAATTATTTAGTGATTCTAATTACTGTACTATATATCATCATTTACTGATTGTATATACTGTACTATATATGGTCATTTAGTGGACACATTTGTGTGTAACAAATGACACTACATTCAAACACAATGTTAAAATCATTTAGGATCATTACATATAATCTTATATTATACTGTTATTTAGGATCATTACATATAATCTTATGTATTATATTATACTGTTATTTGGGTAGTAGGTAGTTTAGTCAGGTAGACAGAAAGTAATTTACTTCTTGGACAGGGTCCATCACATCGTTCACATCTCTTTCCATCCTTTGCATATCGTCCTTCTGGGCATGCTCGTACGCAAGATCCAGAATCTTGGAGCAGATACCCTGCAAATAATAAAGACCTGATTACAATCTGGTTTTAGTGAACTGTATAGCCGAATGAAAAATTAATTCATCTAATGAAACATTAATGTATTTTAGTTTTGCACATGATCAAAGCTAATGGCTTTGTGCCAAAATATTAGCTAATGCTACCCAGCTTGAAAATTATGAAATTGCTTTAGTACATCTGCATTAACTGAGATCATTCCTTGATTTCTCTTCTACTTATTTTATTTGTACATTACAAAGGTGATCAATATCATATGTACTTTCTAAATACCACCCGCCTACCCTTCACAAAACAACAAAATGCATTAGCAACTGATCATTGGTCATCTATCAAATTTAGGATAATGAAATAAAGATGACCAATGATCAGTTGCTAATGCATTTTGTTGTTTACACAGCATTTCAGTGGCTTTTGGTAAATGTCTCCATTGCATTGTTTATATCATTTAAACTCTTGTATTGTCTTTTGATAAGTGTCTTCATTACACCTGCTAAATATATCTCTTAAATTGTTTTGTTGGTTATTGATAAATGTCTTCAGTACACCTGCTATATCTCTTATACTGTTTTGTTAACTACTGATATATGTCTTCATCGCACTGTTTATATCACTTAATCTGATTGTTTGCTAATTATAAGTGCCTTCACTACAACTTTCATATCATTTCATCTGTTCATGTTGTCTGTTGATAAATGTCATCATTGCACCTTTAATATCACTTAAACTGTTTTGTTGGTTATTTATAAATATCTTCATTACACCTTTTATATCACTAGAAGTTTTTGTTGGCAATTGGCAAGTGTTTTCATGACACCTTTTGTGTCACATAAATTGATGGCTATTGCTGTGTCTATATGATATATTTCTTACCACTTAAAGTGCTTAGCTGGCAATTGGATAAATGTCTTTATTTTATGCGACTGTATCATTGAAAGTGTTTACTGACTTCTCAAATAATTTTTACTTAATAATTAAATTTTGTTTAAACAATGCTGATGGCATAAAATGATCACTGCACATTTTATAGTCATTGTAAAGAACACTCTCAAAATGTGGTTCACTAGCCAGACTGGCAGTCTGATCTATGTCACTGCACATTTTACAGTCATTGTCAAGAACACTCTCAAAATGTGGTCCACTAGCCAGATTGGCAGTCTGATCTATGTCACTGCACATTTTACAGTCATTGTCAAGAACACTCAAAATGTGGTTCACTAGCCAGACTGGCAGTCTGATCTATGTCACTGCACATTTTACAGTCATTGTCAAGAACACTCTCAAAATGTGGTTCACTAGCCAGACTGGCAGTCTGATCTCACGTGTAGATGCAGATAATTGTCTTTCTCATTTGTCATTCAGTTTGTCATCATTTTGCATGTGAATACATTTTTTTTGATAAATTATCTTTAGTTTTCTTGTAAGTTTTTAATAGTTTGAATCCAGAACATGCATGTTATGTGTAAGTATTTTAAAGCATTTAAGTGTAACTTTGATATATTATTATACTTATTGTTGTTGTTGTCATTTATAATGTCATTGTTGCAATACTATTATTACTATCATTGTTGTTGTCATTTAAAATGCTTCTGCTACATGTCATCTGTTATTTAAACTCCTACAAGTGTGTCCTGGTAAAAGTACATCATTAAAATGTATCATTATTTAAACTGTTTAATGGTAAAAGTACATCATTAAATGTACTATTATTTAAACTCTTACTGTGTCTTGGTAAAAGCACATCATTAAATGCATCATTAGTTAAACTCTTACTGTGTAATGGTAAAAGCACATCATTAAATGCATCATTATTTAAACTCTTACTGTTGGCTATAGAAATTAAGTCTTAATTGTATATTTTATTGTTTAAAATACTTATTTATGGTGATAGATGAATATAGTCTGCAAGAGTTTAAAGTTTTGTGTTACTCCAGTGAAAACAATGTTTTATTCTTGTTAAAAGATTTATCAATTAACTTACAATCAGTAACTTGTCCATTCCCTTTTTCTTCACATTTATACAAATGTGTTGTATATACCTGTTTCACATTTATACAAGTGTTTTGGATGTCTCAGTTTCACATTTATACAAATGTGTTGGATGCCTTAGTTTCACATTTACAACTGTGTTTAATATCTATGTTTCACATTTATACAAGTGTGCTGGATGTCTCAGTTTCACATTTATACAACTGGATGGTTTGTCTTCAATTCACATTTATACTACTGTGCTTGATTTCTGTTTTACATTTATACAAATGTGTTGGATGTTTCAGTTTCACATTTATACAAATGCATTAGATGTCCAAGTTTCACATTTATACAATTGTGCTGGATTTCTCAGTTTCACATTTATACAAATGAATTAATCTCAGTTTCACATTTATACAATTGTGTTGGATTTATCAATTTCACATTTATACAATTGTGTTGGCTGTCTCAATTTTACATTTATATAGTGGTGTTGGATATCTAGTGTTAGACTGAAAATTCATATGAAATACATATGTACCTGGGCATGCCTTAACACAAATACCGCCAAAAGAATATTTAGCATTTGGGTTTGCAACGTTAACCATGAGAGTGTTGTCATAGTATGTCTCAGGTGGGCAGTAGGCCACACAGGCACCATCATCCTGGAAGTGGCGACATGCCTGAAGCAAACATAATCAACAGCAACAACAACGATAAGCAAGTCTTCAGGGTATTGTCATGTTGAAATTTTAAAAAAAAATCAACAGAATTCTAATGCTTTTTCTTCATTGTATATTAATAAAGATGAAAATTTTCATCATCATCATTATTTTTTAAATGATAAAGCTAATCATATTTAAATGTAAACAATCACAATAATCATATCAGTTTGAATGTAAACAATTATAAAAGTCATACATTTCTAATATGACCAATGATAACATTTTAAAATGTAAAACTAAAAACTAAAACCAATTAACAAACATTTCAATATGTTAAAAATTTCAAAATGATGACAATTGAAATATCTGGAATGTGTACAATTATATCTGTAATCTTCTCATTTGAATAATGGTGATAATGCATATCTGGAATGTGTACAATAACAAATGTAATCTTTTTGTTTGAATAATGATGATAATAATGCATATCTGGAATGTGTGTACAATGACAAATGCAATCTTCTTGTTTGAATAATGATGATAATGCATATCTGGAATGTGACCAATAGCAATCATACAGTGGAATTGTGAACAATGACAACAATCATACAGTTCTAAATGTGAACAGTAACAGTCATAGTTCTGAATGTGAACAATACAGCAGTTGTATAATTCTGTATGTGAATGACATAGATCATACAGTTCCAAATACAAACAATTACAAATGTAATACAATTCTGAATGTGAACAAAACAGTTATACATTTCAAAATATATACAATGACAACAGTCATATAATTTTGAACGTGAACAGATACCAATAATGTATCTGCCGAAAACATATTGTTTACTAATGAAAACAATTTATATGGAAAAATTGAGAAGATGAAATAAAAATAGAATACAGGTAATTCATTCTCGCATAGCTTGAGATAATCCTAAGCAGATGCTGGTTTCAATATGTCAAGCAAAGTATTGGATGATGTACTGTCAATACTCATTAGGGCAAGGTGTGTACTGACTCATGCAAACCACAATTCTAATCTGAGCTCTAAGTAAGCCAGCCAGAGCCATCTTTAAGTCAATACTCATTAGGGCAAGGTGTGTGCTGAGTCATGCAAAACACAATTCTAATCTGAGCTCTAAATAAGCCAACCAAAACCATCTTTAGTCAAATTTAAGACTATAGGAAAAGTAGTTTTATGATTTCTTTTCAATGGTAAAATATAAATATATGTGCCTTCATTCAGTCAAACAAATGAATAAAATTTTATCTATAGTAGTTCTCAATTTCCTTTCTAGTTGGCATGTGTTTTTCATTTCAACAGTACTGTCAAGGGTCCCATAAGTTCCAAAGATAGCCCTGAAGCTAACACTCACTGTATTTTATCTCTCATTTAATAATAATCTTTTCACATTATCAGGTAAATGCTGAGTGGTGACCCTGAACATCATATGTTTACAAAGTTATCTCTTAGAAATGGACTGCTGTTATCCTTACATATTATCAAGAATATTTAATCTTCAGGCATTTAACAGACAAATTTCACAAGTTGTCAGATGTATCAGTTTTACTAATTTAATAAAAATATGGTCTATCTCTATCTATCTTGTTGACTGTTGGGGCATCACTGATGACCTGACAACCAGTTTCCTCTATTCCATTCTGTTCTCTGCTAATCTTACTGTATTGCTCAGTTTCAGTCCTGTCCACTCTGAGATGTTATCCTCCCATATCTGTCTTCCTCTCCTTTGCCCTCCTTGCTCAGTACCTTGCATGATTGTCTTGGCAAGCCCTGTTGATCATGTGACATGCCCATACCATTTCATTTTGCATTTCTTCACAATGACAATAGCTCTTCATAAGGCCCAATGGCTTGCCTAATTTTATTTCCCATTTCCTCATTCGAGACATGATCTCTATACGAAATGCCAAGCAAACTTCAAAAGCATCTCATTTCAGTAGCTTGTGTCCTCTTTTTGAGATCCACTGTGAGGGTCCATGACTCACAGGCATATAAAAGCACAGATACAACTGTCCCCTCTCATTCAAAGAACTATAAACATGTCCTCTCTCATTCAAAGAACTATAAACATGTCCTCTCTCATTCAAAGAACTATAAACATGTCCTCTCTCATCAAAGAACTATAAACATGTCCTCTCTCATCAAAGAACTGTCCTATCTCAAGCAATGAACTGTAAGTCTGTCCTATCTCAGTCAATGTACTGTAAAACTCAATCACTGAATTGTAAACTTCTCCTCTCTCAGTCAATGAATAGTAAACCTGTCCTCTCTTAGTGAAATGTGAATCTGCCTTTTCTGTCAATGAAATGTGAATATGCCTTCTCTCAGTCAATAAACTGCAATCCTGCTGTTTCTATTCTTCATGTGTGCCAATAAATAAAAATCATAATTATTTACTTATTGTCTTAACAAGATGGGAATAGGCATCAACTGATAATTAAGAGAAAATAAAGTTATCACCAGACACTCTGTTTTTTTGGGTCCAGAACATCCACCCGCACACTCAGCATGGCAACACTGGTTGGGTAGTTTACCAAAACATCTTCTCTCACAGGATGGGTGGCAGGCTTCTCCCTGGGTTACTACAATCATGAAACGAAATGACCTCATATACTCGTTATCAGTTAAATACAAGTATGTCATTTATACCAGTAAATGAAAATTGCATAATGTAACTGTCATTAGTACATGAAACATATGTCATGCCACTGTACTCAGCAAATGTAAATCCTTAATGCAACTATACTCAGCAAATGTAAACCTCATCATGTAACACTCATTAGGAATTGAAACACGATATGTAACTGTACATAGTAAATTAAATCTTAGTTATAACTGTGTGTGGCAGATGAGCAAAGAGCAAAATCCAAACCAAATAACCACTAATTCAAATAACAACAAACATATGCAAATAACTGAAAACCAAACAACATACATATGCAACCAACCAAAAACCAAACAACAAACATATGCAAACAACCGAAAACCAAACAACAAACATATGCAACCAACCACAAACCAAACAATAACTATATACAAACAACCCAAGAAACCAAACAGCCACAAATATACCGGTACATATATTAAGCAAACAAGCAAATAAAAAACCATGCAATAATATTCCTCTAAAATAACTACTAACATTTCTTCCTTTCTGTCGGTAAATACTGAGTGGTCAAAGTGGTCAATGTTATGATCTTTTTCAAACGCGCGCGTGTGTGTGTGTGTGTGTGTGTGTGCACTATTATTGTCAAAAAATCTAAGTCAGACAAAACTCTAAGCTAAATATTCTAATGTCTAATCAACAATTTTCGTCCTTACATATATTCTTATTAGATTTAGTTCAGGTTTTCTACAGATAGGTGAATGTGCACATTGGGTACGTGAGTGAGAGAGAGAGAGAGAGAGAGAGAGAGAGAGAGAGAGATATTATATCTAAGAGATTAACAAGCAGTTCTAACTTATTCTCAGAGTGATAGACAACAGACATAATTATCATAAAGACGTGTGAATGAGAACGCTCACATTTCTGGCACCTGTTTTTGCCCACTCCCCAACAATGGCGCTGTGCAGTGATGTTTGAATAGCAAGATTCATCGCACTCCACACCTGTCGATCAAAGAAAAACAGACGCCATGGTGAATTTTAAAAATATTTCAGACACTGCACAAACAGAGTATATAATACAAAAATAAAATGCAACTTCATATGTCGTATGATGGATGGAAAATTAAAATGAATGTTTTGCTAGGAACATAAATGATTTTTTTTTTTATTGGAAGGCTTCCATTATAAGTCACATTGCTTGTGAAAATTTGAGCTCAATGTTGTAAATTACCTTGATCGTAATTTTTTAATTGATAAGTACTTTGATGTTTCTCTGTTTCATGAACACGACAGTGCTACATAAATTGACCATGTGAAAATACTGGTCTGCTCAAGAAAACTCCCACATGCTTGAAGGTCAAGGATGCTTTAGCATTTCCCCCCGGACGGATACATAGAATTTGAAAAAAATACCCAAGTAATCGAAGGTCAAGGATGCTTTAGCGTTTTGCACAGATGGATGCAGAGAATTTGAAAACTATATTTGTAGATTACTTATTTTCACAGAACAATCGCAAAAATCTTAAAATCGACTCTTCTCCACTTCATTTAGCAAATGACCTTGATTGCTGTTTGTTTAGATGAGCATTTTGATGCTGTCTTTGTTTCGTGAGTGCAACAATGCAACATAAAGCTGGTCATGTGAAAACTTCCACGTGTTTGAAGGTTTGTCCTTGGATGCTTTCATGTTTTGCACAGATGGATACACAGAATTTGAATCAACAATTACACACACACACACACACACACACACACACACACACACACCAGGTCAATAATCACATGCATACATATAATGATATATATATATAAATTAGCATCAACAAGACACACTTGCAGAAAAATCAGGCATGAAAATTTGTAGATTCCAGTTGAGGGACACAGCTTTGAAGTAAGTGTATTGTGCCAATGAAAGCTGTAGGAAGAATCACTAGCTAAGAATTATTGAATAGGCATAGATCAGTATTTCAAGTTATGATTAGTTCTTTCAGAAAAAGTACAAGTCAAAGATGACAGTGTTTTCAGTATTTCAAATGATGATAGTGTTTTCAGTATTTCAAATGATGACTGTTTTCAGTATTTCAAATGATGTTAATCTAGTCATTATATCATTATACATCATTCTACGTTGACACTTGTCACAGAAATTGCAACTGTTAATAGGTCACAATACCTTGTGAATACTTTCCTTGTAAATCCTAATTTAATGTGGCCACAAGAATATTAACTGTTTTTAATGCTCTCCGTGTAAATCCTAATTTAATGTTGATACAAGAATATTAACTGTTTTAAATGCTCTCCTAAATCCTGATTTAAAAGTGGACACAAGAATAGTAACCATTTTAATGCTCTCCTTTTAACACCACACTCAATCTTAACACTAGTTATAGTAAATACTTCTGTGTTGTCCCTATAAATTTAATGTGGACACTAGTTAACTAGCATATTCCCTGTTAACATTAAATTTACAGGGACAACATTAACAGGGAATACGCTAGTTAACTAGTGTCCACATTAAATTTATAGGGACACCAAAGTATACACCCTTGTTATGTTGTCCCTAAAAGTTGAGTGAGGACATAAAGTATACACCCCTCTTATTTTGTCCTTGTAAATTGAATGTTGACATAAAGTATACACCCCTCTTATTTTGTCCTTGTAAATTGAAAATTGACATAAAGTATACACCCCTCTTATTTAGTCCTTGTAAATTGAATGTTGACATAAAGTATACACCCCTCTTATTTAGTCCTTGTAAATTGAATGTTGAAATTAGTTAAAGTATACACCCTTGTTATGTTGTCCCTTTAAATTGACTCTTGACACTATTTAAGGTGTAATTCATTGCTAATGTTGTCCCTTTAGTTTAAATTTATTGTTGATACTAGTTACAAACATACACCCTTGACAGTGCTCTCTTTCTTCAGTATAATTTACTAAAGGTGCTTGTTGCAGTAACCAAATCACTGCTACTGTTTCACAAGTATCACTCATTGTTAATGCAGTGCTATGGTAGCAACATATCCCTTAGATTATCCCTAGGGTAGCAACATATCCCTTAGATTGGACAGAGATCATGGTCATTGTTAAGAAGGCTTTCAAGACTCCAATTCCAATTGAGTACAGCATTTTCTCTTCTGTGTCATTGCTGATTCAAACTGTACATTTGTAAGTCTATTTCAGACATGTTTCCTTTTAGCAGTACACATTTCATAAATAGTCTTTTGCATGCAAATTCTTCCTTCTGTTTTCTTCTTTTATTCTTCTATGTAGCTTATACAGAGTTCCCACGGTGTATGATGAATATTTTAAAGAGACTTAAAGCTGTATACTGCTGCTAATACTTTATTATTGTTATTATTATTATTATTGCTCTAATTTCTTAACCAATACAAAGTGCATTAGCTGGTGTAAATCCCTCTATTAATGCTCAATCTTCCTGTTACATAATTCTCTGAGTTCAGTCAGTATTATAGTTACAAACATCTCATTATAGTTACCCCAGCCTAATGTGTTCAGGTAGTACTCCCATACTTATGCCCTCAGTTAAGTGCCCTCTTGAAAGTAAGTTTGTCCTTCGATTTTTAGTAAGTGTTGTCATTACAGCCCGTTGTTTAATATACTTGTTTTCCAAAGGTACTTTCAATTATCCACCCTTGCAGACAGACATACCTTTCCACATTACCTTTTCTTATATAGTTATAATCTTTGCTTTTTCATATTTTTGAATTGTGAAATTTCACCTTTTCTATGCAGTTTTAATAAAGACTACTGAAAAGAAGAGAGCCATCTGTTTATCTATTTACAACATTCATACACTCTAATGAAGACAGCTATTTACCTATTTACAACATTCATACACTCTAATGAAGACAGCTATCTACCTATTTGCAACATTTATACAGCTCTAATGAAGACAGCTATTTACCTATTTGCAACATTTATACAGCTCTAATGAAGACAGCTATCTACCTATTTGCAACATTTATACACTCTAATGAAGACAGCTATTTACCTATTTGCAACATTTATACAGCTCTAATGAAGACAGCTATCTACCTATTTGCAACATTTATACAGCTCTAAATGAAGAATGACATTTACGTACCTGAAACGTTTATACAATCTAATGAAGACATGTTTATCTGCAACATTTATCCAGCTCTAATGAATACATGTTTATCTGCAACATTTATCCAGCTCTAATGAAGACAGATGTTTACTTGCCTACCGGAAAAAAAAACTTTATATACTCTAATGAAGATAGATGTTTAGCTGCAACATTTATACACAGATCTATTGAAGAAAGATTTTTGCCTATCAGTAACATTTATACAGCACTAATGAAGACAGAAAGCTATTTACCTACCTGAAACAATTACATAGCTCTAATGAAGATAGCTACCTATTTACTTAACTGAAACATCCCGAAATACACCACAAGAAACACCTGTCAACACTTTTGGCACCACTTTGTGGAACTGTTTTGTATTTCACTGGCAGGCTTCTTATTTCTTACAAGCCAAAACGTGTGCGAAGAACGCCCAATGTTGCCAGATAAAGCTACACACGTGAAATCAGACACGTTTGTAGGCAAACAGCCAAACAGCCGTCACTTGTAGCACTCACGGCAGACACCACCACACCTGTCAATAAAAACTAGTGGAAAGGGCTCTTCAACAGAAGACGCCAGACAAAACTGTCTGCAAAATACTCAGACAACGTTTCGTCAGAAACTGGTATAGAGATCTAGCAGCCATCACTAATCACTGCACTGTGAAAGATACCTCTCCAATCACCCGTGAAGACTGATTTCAACTATTCAAATGAAAAGTTGCTTCAAGTGCAACTACATAGCAGAAATTACAGAATATAATGGATACATTAACAGGGAAAGATTTGTTAATGGATACCAGTGCAAAGATGTACTGATAGCATTTATCTTTTCTAAGGCTGTTATCCATTGTTAGCATTGCTATACTGTCATACACACGCGCACACACACACACACACCAGAAGTGGATGGCTTACACCATAGACAGTACATTATATAAATAAAAGTAAGTAAAACATAGAAATTAAAAAAAGCACCTTGTAAAAAATAAAATTGTGCTGAGATTAGATGCCTAAGAACAGTGATTTCATAACCATTTGGTGTATTTTGAAAGGTATGAGAGAGAACATTTGGTGTATTTTGAAAGGTATGAGAGAGAACATTTTGGTGTATTTTCAAAGTATGAGAGAATATTTGGTGTATTTTGAAAGGTATGAGGGAACATTTGGTGTATTACGAAAAGTATGAGAGAGAATATTTGGTGTATTTTGAAAGGTATGAGAGAGAACATTTGGTGTATTACGAAAAGTATGAGAGAGAATATTTGGTGTATTTTGAAAGGTATGAGGGAGAACATTTTGGTGTATTTTGAAAGGTATGAGAGAGAATATTTGGTGTATTTTGAAAGGTATGAGAGATAACATTTGGTGTATTACGAAAACAGACAAAGAGATGGTGTATTTATACAGACGTTAATCCGTAAGCAGTAAGGATATTTGATATGTTCAGCTAGCACAGAGAATTAGAATTTATGAGAGAAAACTTTATGTACGAAATCAGACATAAAGCAGAGGTATGATTTACCAAATTCGAGAGAGTATATATGATTTTCTAAACAGTTAGAACACCTCGTCTTGGGAGAAGAGGGCATATTCTTATTATGACAGAATGCACTGTTGTACAATTAGCAACTGTTTGATCAAAGCATTTCTGTTCATCACATGTTTTTAAGCTGTGTCTCGGTCACATGTTTTTAAGCTGTGTCTCGGTCACATGTTTTTAAGCTGTGTCTCGGTCACATGTTTTTAAGCTGTGTCTCGGTCACATGTTTTTAAGCTGTGTCTTGGTCACATGTTTTTAAGCTGTGTCTCGGTCAGAAAAGATGGGATGATGCTGTTTAGATAAAATTGCTGATTTCGATCGTTTCACTGCTGATCGCGCAGTGAGAGATGTTATACACAACTATGAAAAATTTCCAGAAAACTTAAATATACTGTCTGCCCATTGGTAGAATTTGCTATTTCCAGCAGAAATGGCGATTCTGTGAAAGTGGAAAATAAGATTCTTCCATATTTGAATCTTTTATCACTATCTTCTAAATAGTGATGTAGATTGTTTGTTTTTCGTGGTTGTATCTCCTATCCTTGTCTTCCACACAGAGATGTAGGTTGCTGTTTCTAGTGGTTGTATCTGTTATCGTTGTATTTTGTTGTTTTATTCATGGTTGTGTCCACTGAGATGCAGCAGGGAAATAATGTGAGCTTTAAAAAAATGTCGTCCGCAGTATTTATGATAATATTCGTTCAATTGAATGGTTGCATGTCTCTAGTAAAAACGCGTGTGTGTGTGTGTGTGCATGCGTGCGTGCGCGTGTGTGTGTGCGTGTGTGTGCGTGCGTGCGCGCGTGTGTGTGTGTGTGCGTGTGTGCGCGCGCGTTACCGACAAAAGTCAGCCCGAACATTGTCGTTTCCTACACGACTCAAAGCTACTGTCACGTGATGTGGGGAAGTTCGCTTTATTTGTGCTCCATACGGTCTTTCTACACTTGATCAATCTTACATTTACGTCAAACTGAAGTCATTCGGTCTTTCTACACTTGATCAATCTTACATTTACGTCAAACTGAAGTCATTCGGTCTTTCTACACTTGATCAATCTTACATTTACGTCAAACTGAAGTCATTCGGTCTTTCTACACTTGATCAATCTTACATTTACGTCAAACTGAAGTCATTCGGTCTTTCTACACTTGATCAATCTTACATTTACGTCAAACTGAAGTCATTCGGTCTTTCTACACTTGATCAATCTTACAATTGCGTCAAACTGAAGTCATTCGGTCTTTCTACACTTGATCAATCTTACAATTGCGTCAAACTGAAGTCATTCGGTCTTTCTACACTTGATCAATCTTACAATTACGTCAAACTGAAGTCATTCGGTCTTTCTACACTTGATCAATCTTACAATTGCGTCAAACTGAAGTCATGAGACAAACACTTTTCCAAGCAAAAATAAAAACACAAATAAAATATAAAAATGCCACTTTAAATATAGATTTATACCAGAATATTTCATTTTACAAACAAGACTTCCTTGCTGAACGAAACACTCTTGCAGATAAAATGCGACCCGAGTGAAGTGTATATAAGAAAAAGAATTAGATGAAAGAGAAAATGGGAGGCAGATGAAGGAAAAAACGGGAGATAGATAGAAGAAAACAGACAAGATATCTTCGTACGCTAGACGACTTGACGCGAGAAAGTGTTGTGTATTGAATACAGCGAGCTTTCTTTTGAGGTGTCATGTTTGACGACTTGACGCGAGAAAGAGTAGTTTATTTAATGCAACGCGCTTTTCTGATAAGTGTGACAAATTTGACGACTTGGCGCGAGAAAGAGTAGTTTATTTAATGCAACGCGCTTTCCTGATATGTGTGACAAATTTGACGACTTGGCGCGAGAAAGAGTAGTTTATTTAATGCAACGTGCTTTCCTTATAAGTGTGACAACTCTGACTACTTGGCACGAAAAACAATTTTTTGGTGTACAAAAAATGTCTGTTTAATAAAGTATGATAAATCTGACAATACAATGAAAGAAATGTTTAACGTGTAAAGCAAATGTGTTTGACCAGACAGACCGGCAGCATACGTCCTATCAGAAGTTTTATATTTGTAAATAAGTAATGGTCTGCAGAATAAACATACCGATTCTCAATGTGTAACATAGACTGCAGAATAAACATCACCTTTTTCTCACCGCAAAGGATAAACATCTTTTCTCACTGTGCAATGGTCTGTACGATAAACACAACCTTTCCTCGCATTCCACGAAACAAGCATACTCGTAAAACAAGGAACACTATCAATATCTACTCGTAAAAATATGAATGCTGTCAATATCTACTCGTAAAACAAGGATAATTGTCAATATATGTTCGTAAAAACATGAATGCAGTCAATATCTACTCGTAAATCTAAGAATGTTGTCAATGTCTGCTCGTAAGACAAAGACTCCTGTCAAGATCTGTCCATGCACGAGGCATACGTCAATGCACCTTCTTTGCTCTATTTGCTGCTTTGTGGAGAGGTAAGATACACAAGGACTTTGACTGCTTTGTGGAGAGGTAAGATACACAAGGACTTTGACTGCTTTGTGGAGAGGTAAGATACACAAGGGCTTTGACTGCTTTGTGGAGAGGTAAGATACACAAGGACTTTGACTGCTTTGTGGAGAGGTAAGATACACAAGGACTTTGACTGCTTTGTGGAGAGGTAAGATACACGAGGACTTTGACTGCTTTGTGGAGAGGTAAGATACACAAGGACTTTGACTGCTTTGTGGAGAGGTAAGATACACAAGGACTTTGACTGATTTGTGGAGAGGTAAGATACACAAGGACTTTGACTGATTTGTGGAGAGGTAAGATACACTAGGGTTTTGACTGATTAGTGCTCCTTTTCAATAAACAGTAGGGTTTTGTCAATAATGAATTATTGACCTTTATGCACTCTTTTGTTAGAAAATAATAACTAATTCCAGACGCGATTTCCTATTGATTTATTTTTTTTTATTCAATCGGAATAGAAGTGACTACAGAAAATGTATTAAAAATAATTATCGTGTATTCTAAAACGAATATTCAGAAAATTATTTAGAATACAAAAAATATTCAGGCAAATTGCATAAGAATCCTTTAACTAAATTAAAATCTATTGCTTGACCACATGCTTAGTATTCTTGAAATGAACATGTCAAGGGTTCGGGGATGGGGATGTGATTCTTAAATCAAAAAGTCTTCCATTCCAAACTAAAAATGCACGCCATTCACAGATAGCCGTTTACTTAAGATGACTCCATTTCAATCACACTTTAGAAAAGATTTCTTTGGCATCTTCAATTCGAACTGTTGCCATGGCATTAAAGGCAGGAAGCTAGTAAGCCGTTCCATGTGCCCGTGGATAGGCGTGTCCTTCCCCCAAACTCAGTTGCCCCCCCCCTCCCCGTTTACCTGCAAGACAGGACAGAAATCTTAAAGTACACTGCGGTCCAAAGTGCGTGTAGACGCCGAGACATTTCCGCCAATCTATCCACTTGGAAAATTCATTTTCTTTTAGCGCAGAAGATTCCGGAGGCATTTCGCGAAGCAAACAAAAGCTAGAAAAGAGTTTTAAACTTTTCTTGAATTTGCAGAATGACTTCAACGCATCAAGATTTATGTCATGAAAGGAAGAGGATTTACGTCATGAAGAGGTTTACGTCATGAAAGGGAGAGATTTACGTCATGAAGAGGTTTACGTCATGAAAGGGAGAGATTTCATGGCTAGGGTTGGTTAAAATGTACTGAGTGAGAATTTTATTTAGCACCAAAATGAGCGACTTCAGGTGAGAGTGTTATTGTAAACTAGTATGACATTTTATTATAATGTAGTGTTGTATTAGAAAACGTAGCCCGCGACAGCAGTCGCCAGATCACGTGAAGTTCACAGTGCCACAACAACAGTCTCCACGTCACGTGAAGTTCACTGTGCCACAACAGTCTCCACGTCACGTGAAGTTCACAGTGCCACAACAACAGTCTCCACGTCACGTGAAGTTCACAGTGCCACAACAACAGTCTCCACGTCACGTGAAGTTCACAGTGCCACAACAGTCTTCACGTCACGTGAAGTTCACAGTGCCACAACAACAGTCTCCACGTCACGAGACGTTCACAGTGGAGGAGAACGTCTGGACGGCACCTACCAGCGATGAGCTTTTTGAAACAAGCAATGGCAGTCTTGAGGCACTGCCAACAAGGAAGCGTGCCAATGCTAAAGGCAAAATCAGTCCTTCTTAACACGGAGTGCCTTACACTTGGACGTCAAATGTTTCCTATCTCAATTCTCTTGAAGTAAATAGCTTTAGTTGTAGCCTGTAATTTCATTGATTGAGAAAATTAGTCAAAGGAGAAATGGGTGGAATGTGCTTAATTTCTAAGACCTTGCTCATTTCAAAATACACTCTTAGGGTAACGTGTTCTGTACTAGTCCCTCACTACTTCTATAGCGAAAGTAGCTGATCTTTTCTGAAGGAAGCTGAGATAGCCCCTTAGAAGGCTTAGCTGATTAAGTTTTAAAAGCTTTGTAAGATGCTTGTGTGAATTATTTAAATGATTAAGATTTTGACATTACAAATAAGAAATTTGTTTCGTTAGTATAGATATTTCTGTTTGTTTTTCAGGGATTCAAATTTAAATAGGGATTCATTTGTGTGGTATATACTTACGATCCCCAAATAATTATGTTTCAGGGCTTTGCTTCTTTTTCAACTTCTTGCTTTTGTATGTTCCAAGTGTATTCTTCAAGTGTATGCTTAAGTGTATGCTTGAAGTGTTTTCACTGTTACGATGTCTCCAAGTGTTCCCAGCTAAACTATTGGAAATATGTGACGTCAGTGCGCAAAACTAAAACTGTAAGAATACTCAAATCTAATAACACTCCTTATTAAGTGACGTGATGATATATTATTTAGTGACGTATGAAGAATGTATTATGTATGTCTTGATCTATATTTGAAATATTATATGCACAATTTGAAATAGTACATTATTATAAGGTCACCCAAAAATACCTTGCGACAACGCGTAACAGCTAACACATTGCAACATAAGTGCTAATTCTCTAACCACAACGCGTAACAACTAACAGATTGCAACAAAAGTGTTAATTCTCTAACCACAACGCGTAACAGTTAACACATTGCAACATAAGTGCTAATTCTTTAACCACACCACACTACTTCAAAATAACTGCTTATTCTCTAATCACAACGCCTAACACTTAACATAATTGCTAATTCTCTAACCACAACGCGTAACAGCTAACACATTGCAACATAAGTGCTAATTCTTTAACCACACCAGCTAACACTACTTCAAAATAAATGCTTATTCTCTAACCACAACGCCTAACACTTCAACATAATTGCTGATTTTCACCTCACCGCCTAACAACTAACACCACTTCAACATAACTGCTGATTCTCTAACCATAATGCCTAACAATACCACTTCAACATAACCGCTGGATCCAGTATCAGGAGATATTTGCATTATTGCTTGTTAAACAAGGCTTAGTTAACTTAGTTAATTTAGCAGACTAACCTCTAACCCTAACCCTCAACCTTCAATAAAACAACAACAAAAAACAAATAGTATTTCAAATTATTTGTATACTTATATCTATGCAAAAAATATAAACTTTGTCTGTACTAGAATGCCTGACTGAATGACTTGTGTTTGACAAGATATCGCTGCCATCCTTGCTAAGTATATTGAATGTTACTATTGGCTTTTCCATAGTGCTTTTTAAAACACACGTCCACTGGATCTAACCACTCAAGACCTCAGTTTACAGTACACATCTATTGAACCTAATCATCCAAACCTAGGTTTACAATAAAAGTCCATTGGATCTAACCATTCAGGACCGCAGTTTACAGTACAAGTCCATTGGATCTAACCATCCAGGACCTCAGTTTACAAGTCCATTGGATCTAACCATCCAGGACCTCAGTTTACAAGTCCATTGGATCTAACCATCCAGGTCATTCATTTGAGAAGGCTGTATTTCTCCACAAGAAATCGTGTGATTTTCTATCTTCTTTCTAAGAAGATGGTTTTAATTATTGGCAATCAATTGGACTAGCGTTTCAGGTTAGACTAGAGTCAGGATTGCTGAGAACACAGAATAACAATAATAATGTACTTATATGTTATGAATGTGTGCCATGTGCGGGCGAAAGACGTGCATTTTTAGACATATACGTCACATAAAAATCCATCCCTTTCTGCACACTGTCATTTGCGCATCTGTATTGAAGTTAACGACAATATTCGGACCAGTTTGGATTCATCAGAGTCGATTGCACGTGGCCGATGTGGGTATCACGTGTTATGTCTAGCTTCTGCAGACTTTAGTTTAGATTCAATCTTATTTTTGGGAGTGTCCCTGTACACAACGGAAATGGTCATGACTGTTTCCCCTGTATTTAGAGATAATGTGTGTGTGTGTGTGTGTGTTTCGAGAGTTGATCATTTTGCCGTCAGACGCTCTTTGATCTGGAATGCCCCAGAGGGACTAACTCCCCACATTTTGTTCCTGGTGGAGGGCATGGGGGGGGGGCTTACGGAAAGGGGTACATTAGGCGCTCACCCTCCACCACCCTTCTAACCATGTAGAGATAAGTTAGTTGCTTTTTGTTTTGTTTCTTTGCTTAATTTTAGTGTTAGGATTAGAAAACAACATAAATATATTTTATTGAACATCGTGGAACAATTATTTTCCAGCATATCACAGCTAATCTGTGGATCGGTGTTAGCGGACAAATCCGGACGAATTTGTTGTCGGTGACTGAATAAAGGCGTGTTGTGCAGAAATTAACTCTTCAAATGCCAATAAAATATTTAAAAAAGCAAGGTGGAAGCAGTTGATTTATAAGATAAAATGTTTATAAAACACTTATTATATTAAAAAGAAGTAATAAAAGTGAAGTATTTCTTATTATTGCGACAAAAATCAAATACATTGTCAGTTTTCTTTGGTTTACATGAACTTATTAATTATATATTCGGGCGTGCTGGCATTCATTCTCCCCTCCCCACCACACCCTTCGCCATGTTTGTTGGTATTCTTTCGCTAGTGAGTTGTCATAGCAAACTGCGAGTTACTCATGACTACAATTTTCGAGGGTTGGGCATGCAAGTTTTACACGATGAAACACAGAAATAACATGGTTTTCCACGATAACAGACAGACACGACATTAGTTTTCCACGATAACAGACAGACACGACACGAGTTTTCCACGATAAAAGAGATGCAGAAAAATGTGTCATTGATACAGTTCTAATGCAACTGAATGAAAAAAACAAGAACGACAACCACAACAACATCCACACGCTTCAACTCACCATCGCCTTCGCACTTCCGTCTCAGGTCCGTAGAATTAAACCGAAACTCAACAGGCGGAGTTAAAGAAGGGTTGAGGTCTTGCCAGTTAATTGTGTTTTCAAAGCACAGCTGATTGTTGTTCATAAAAAACACTTTGCCATTCAAAATTTCTGAAAACAAGCCAAATAAACATTAACACATATACGGGGAAACTGTGAAGTAAACATGTCTGCGAAACCTTTTGTTGAAAAGTGTCTAAAAATGTCTGTGCTGTGTTTGTGTGTGTGTGTGTGTGCGCGCGCGCGTGCGTGCGTGCGTGTTTGTGTGTGTGGCACGCAAGTGGCTGGCTCAGAAAAGTTCATAGGAACTAAAGGCGGAATGTTTAGCAAGTTACCAGCCTGTTCTTTCTAATTGCCTAGATTTTAAAGTGCCATCATATACACAAAAGTGCAGTGAAATTTATCATACTGTGTACGGAGAAATGATTAAAATCTTTCCAATTTTTGTAAAGGTTGTTTTAAATTGCCGAGAAATGTCTCCGCGGGCTTCTGATGACGAGTAACAGTCAAAAGCAGATTAATATTGTTGGGTGACGTCATGAGAAATGTCTCCGCGGGCTTCTGACGACGAGTAACAATCAAAAGCAGATTAATATTGTTGGGTGACGTCATGAGAAATGTCTCCGCGGGCTTCTGACGACGAGTAACAGTCAAAAGCAGATTAATATTGTTGGATGACGTCACGAGAAATGGCGAATGGCGGACAATATTATCCAAATACACAAAGGGAAACTGATATTTACTAAAATATTATATACACTGATCTAAAGTGAAAAAAGTGCAATTTAAAATTTCCTAACTGTAAAAAAAAAAAAAAGAAAAAGAAATTAATCAGTGAAACAAAGCAATATGTTAGAATTGTTTTACTAGTCAGGAGGTTGGCACAGAGACACTAGATTCAACATAATGAAATGTCATGGATAACAAATACACATTAGATTCAACATAATGAAATGTCATGGATAACAAATACACATTAGATTCAACATAATGAAATGTCATGGATAACAAATACACACACATTAGATTCAACATAATGAAATGTCATGGATAATATATACAAGACATTAGAACGAGCATATTGCAGAACCATCGATGACAAGCATAATTTTGAATAGAGATCTGATGATGTTCTGGATGACACGATCAGAGCCATAATAATGCATAGTGATAGGTGTCGAGTACATGACACTAGAATCAATAAATAAATACAATGACAATGACAAAGGCAATGACACTCAAATATACACGTGTCTTGACCCATGAGGGCGAGTTATTAAAAGAGAAAGGAGAGAGGTGAGTGGACAGGACACAAGCAACGGAGTGGGGAGAGAGACAAAGTAAAGTAGGAGAAAGACAAGAGAGAGAGGCAGGAGAAAGAGAGGAGCGAGAAAGGACAGAGTTAAGGGCTGGGGGTGGGGCAGAGAGACAGAGAAAGAGAAGTAGAGAGAAAAACCTCATATAAGAGCATACAAATTATAATCTTGCAGTAAACCTTTATGCAAGCATTATCTTGTTGTAAAAAGACATATAACATGTTGACTTACCTGACAGAGAGCTAAATCTCAGTTCTTTTAGTCCAACACTTGGGTTCTGGGGGTCATAGTTCAGTGCCACAAATAAACTGTAGTAAGTCTTCGAATAAAGAAATAACGTTTTTCCATGAATAATCTGTAAACTTGTTAACGGTATATAATCGACGTGATTTCCCACAATAAGTATGTAACCTGTTACTTGTCGAATAGTAGACAGAAAACTGAGGTCATACGTGAAGTCTGTTGAGTCTAGAAATAAAATTTCCAGGTTGCCAACCAGGTAGGTACAGTTGGTGTATTGGGCCTTGTAAAATGCGTAACGGAAAGGATGTTCTCCACGTTCAGACAGACCGATGTTAGTACCTTGACACACTGCAACAAAAAAAGAAATACAGATGTGGTTACAGCACGTTACCATGACAAAGTGCAATAAAGCATACAGATGTGGTTACAGCACATTACCATGACAAAGTGCAATAAAGCATACAGATGTGGTTACAGCACGTTACCATGTCAAAGTGCAATAAAGCATACAGATGTGGTTACAGCACGTTACCATGTCAAAGTGCAATAAAGCATACAGATGTGGTTACAGCACAGTTCCTTGACAAACTACAAAAAATGTATAGGTCTGGTTACGGCACAATACCTTGACACACTTGTAACAAAACATACAGGCGTGGTTACAATACAATACCTTGACACACTTGCAACAAAAACACATACAGGTATGGTTACAGTATAGTGTATTTGTCAAATGCATGATAGCGTCTCTTATGATGATATCTTCTGCATGTTACAGCCGATTCAATTAAAAATTATGTTAGCAATGCAAACTATATAGAACCTGTGACGCCAATGCCACCTGGTTAATGGTTATTATTAATAATAATTAATTAATCATCCATAACTAATTACAAGTGATAAGAATCTTACTTTATATTATTAATAATTCTCTATATACATTATAGAGAAGGAAAAGGCAGTCAAACTTCTGCACATCCTCACATACACTCGGCTTGGTATATATATATAACGACTTATCAATGCTCGCCTCCCACTCACATCCTCACATACACTCGCAAACTCATAAATAGTCACACAAATACATATATACATTTATGCTACTCTCGCAGAGATGAAATTTAAAGTTGACAATACAAATTTCTGCTGTCCGAGACTGTCTTGCTTAGTTTTGTTCGTATCTCTTTCATGAGTGAATTACGCTCTTCTTCTCAATGCTGTCAAATGATGCACAAACAATCTAACACTTCATTATTTCAAAGATAAGCATACACTCACACTTCGCAAATGACTGGCATTATAAAACGTTTGTGTGCGCGTGTATATATATGTATATGTGTTTGTGAGTGTGTGCGTGCGTGTGTGTGTGTGTTTGTGCGTGCGTGTGTGTTTGAAGAAAGAGTAAAACAAAAATGGACACGAGTGAATTTTAGAGTTCCAGCTGTGCACTTGTTAATGAAAGTTTCTTACTAAAACTGCCAATAAGCCCAAAGTAGTCGTTTCTAACTTGGGAGTCGCCGATAAGATAACGAGTCAGAGGACAGAAAGGCCAACTCTACTAACGTTTCTAATCATACAGGCTTCGGCATTCAGCATTGCACGTGTAAGTCTAATTTGGTAAACTTGGGAGTCGCCGATAAGATAACGAATCAGAGGACAGCAAAGCCAACTCTACTAACGGTTCTAATCATACAGTCTTCGGCATTCAGCATTGCACTTGTAAGTTGTAAGTCTAATTTGGTAAACTTGTCGCAGAGATTACCTTTCAGTACAAACGTTTTACACAAGGTATCTCTCTGCACAGATGACCTATCATTGCAAATATTGTACACTCAGTCTGCAGAGATGATATATACACCCTCTTTTATATTTTCTCTCTTTCTCTCTCTGCAGTGATGACCTATCATTACAAACATATTAAATTCTCTAGTGCAGTGATGACCTATCATTACAAACATGTTAAATTCTCTAGTGCAGTGATGACCTATCATTACAAACATATTAAATTCTCTAGTGCAGTGATGATCTATCATTACAAACATGTTAAATTCTCTAGTGCAGTGATGACCTATCATTACAAACATGTTAAATTCTCTAGTCCAGTGATGACCTATCATTACAAACGTGTTAAATTCTCTAGTGCAGTGATGACCTATCATTACAAACATGTTAAATTCTCTAGTGCAGTGATGACCTATCATTACAAACATGTTAAATTCTCTAGTCCAGTGATGACCTATCATTACAAACGTGTTAAATTCTCTAGTCCAGTGATGACCTATCATTACAAACGTGTTAAATTCTCTAGTGCAGTGATGACCTATCATTACAAACATGTTAAATTCTCTAGTGCAGTGATGACCTATCATTACAAACATGTTAAATTCTCTAGTGCAGTGATGACCTATCATTACAAACGTGTTAAATTCTCTAGTGCAGTGATGACCTATCATTACAAACATGTTAAATTCTCTAGTGCAGTGATGACGTAGCAGTACAAACATTTTACACTCGTCAGCAGAGAGGTGCAGTCAAGTGACTGTACTTCATATATCCTGTGCATGATTCGTCGGACGAATTTGCAAGTGAAAGTGTGAACGAAAGAACGAACAAAATCACGTACACACAAAAACACACACATGCTCATGCGAGGAGATAAAGAAAGCAACAAACAACGAATAGATAGGAATATTACGGTTTACATAGAGTTAAACAAGAAATGGATAGGAATATTCCGGTTTACATAGAGTTAAACAAGAAATGGATAGGAATATTCCGGTTTACATAGAGTTAAACAAGAAATAGATAGGAATATTCCGGTTTACATAGAGTTAAACAAGAAATGGATAGGAATATTCCGGTTTACATAGAGTTAAACAAGAAATGGATAGGAATATTCCGGTTTACATAGAGTTAAACAAGAAATAGATAGGAATATTCCGGTTTACACTAATAGAGTTAAACAAGAAATAGGAATATTCCGGTTTACATAGAGTTAAACAAGAAATAGATAGGAATATTCCGGTTTACACTAATAGAGTTAAACAAGAAATAGGAATATTCCGGTTTACATAGAGTTAAACAAGAAATGGATAAGAATATTCCTATTTGCAAAGATTTAAACAACGTCATGGTTCTCTTCTATGCACGCGTATTTTCCAAAATAACTTTCGGATGGTGGTAGCCTGCCTGCCTCTCGCACTTCAGGCATTCAGGTCGTATACCCATTGCAAGTGTTTCTCCCCTTTGTGGCAAACATCACACTAAATCCTGATTTGAGAACCCCTTTCGCAAAGCTCGCCGGCTTTGAATGTGTATGTTTCTGGACAACGCTACAGCAAAGTTTTAGCTGGAAGACATCAGCGCCTAATACTGCGTCGCCGGACGCTCACCATATTATGCTGATCACTATTTTATTTTAACGTTTGTTTCTACCTGCTCACTACTCACCTCCACATACATGTTTATATTATGTAGTTAGCTCCCTTTCACAGTCCTATTAAAGACAACGAATGTTAACAACAATATACATGTTCTCTTTATGTAGTTAGCTCCCTTTCATAGTCCTATTAATGACAACGAGTGTTTACAACAACCACATACAATTAATGTGTTAGCTCCCTTTTTATAGTCCTATTAAAGACAACGCGTATTACAAAAACAACGTACTTATTATTGTCGAAATTATTGTCAAATCGAAAAGAAAACATCCGTAAGTGTGAGAATACTTGGCAGGTCAAGATCTGGAAGCTAGAAGGAGAGATACTCACTCACTCTGCAACGCCTCTTTCGAACCTAACTGGACAAAGTGCTATTTCGACCTTTCCCCAAAAACTAGCCTGATAAATGGCCGACAGTACTGAAGGCTGATGTTAAGTACGAAGCTCTTCTTAGAAACAAATACCCGGCAATAGTAAGCACTAGTGACACTTGATATGGGACCAGATACAGATAATTCCAGACATGTTTTGAGATGGACTTTGAGGTGCACACTTGATATAGGACCAGATACAGATAATTCCAGACATGTTTTGAGATGGACTTTGAGGTGCACACTTGATATAGGACCAGATACAGATTATTCCAGACAGAGGTTTTGAGATGGACTTTGAGGTGCATGTGCACGTAGTTCCAGAAGCGCATGTACTTCTGGGTGTGTGTACTTCCAAGTACATGTACCTCAAAACTATATTTCCAAATGCATATGCTTGGAGATGTATGTATTTATATAAATGTATTACAAATGTATAGAAAGTACATAAAGGCACGTACTCTAAGATGTTTTCATATATATACTTTTGAGAAGTATTTATTTCCAAATGTATGTTCTTTGAGAGGTATACATTTCCAAATGTATGTTCTTTGAGAGGTATTTATTTCCAAATGTATGTTCTTTGAGAGGTATTTATTTCCAAATGTATGTTCTTTGAGAGGCTTGTATTTCCTTATGTATACACTTCCAATTCATTAACTTCCAAATGCATTCAGTTTGAAATGTACATAATTTTAAACGTATGCATTTCAAGATTTTTTACATTTTGAAATATGTAGTTACAAATTACATAGAGTTAGATTTATATACATGTACTTTACAATGTATTTAGGAATGTATGTACTCCTAAAGGTACTGCCTTCCAATGTATGTACTTTTTAAAAATGCACTTCCAAAGGTGTGAAGGTGTGTACTTCCAAGTGTATGCCCTTCCAAAGGGACAGAGTTTAGATATAGGTTTGACTCTTTGACGTGTTTACACTGTGATTTTCCTGTATGAAATACACCGTGTGTGTGTGTGTGTGTGTGTGTGTGTGTGTGTGTGTGTGTGTGTGTGTTTACGATAGCAATTTTACGTCACAACTGGAGCTTGCGTTGATCATTTCATCAGGAGGGCAGGAGGGCTGGCGGAACGGGGCAAAGCAGGTAGCACCAATTTGGCGCACACCATCCACCACCCTCCTTTTTCAGTGTGTGAGTGTATGCGTGTGCGTGTGTCTATGTTTCGATAGCAGTTTTACGTCGCCACTGGAACTTGCATTGATGATCATTTCGCCATAAGATTTTCTCTGATCTGATCTGGAGTACCCCAGTGGGTCCGCCGCGTCACAATTGTGTTCGATGGGAGAGGGCGGGAGGGCTGAAGGAAAGGGAAACAATTTACCTCATGTAATCCTATCTTGCAGATGTGTTTAATGTAACTCTATATTGCAGATGTGTTTAATGTAATCCTTTCTTTTGCAGATGTGTTTAATGTAACTCTATCTTGCAGATGTGTTTAATGTAACCCTAAATTGCAGATGTGTTTTAATGTAACCCTATCTTTTGCAGATGTGTTTAATGTAACTATATATTGCAGATGTGTTTAATGTAATCCTATCTTTTGCAGTTGTGTTTCAGGTAATCTTTCCTGCATATGTATTGACAGTAATTCGGTCTTAACAAATGTAGTCCTACTTCTATCAAACCCCCACCCCCCAAAAAAAAAAAACCAAAAAAACCACAAAAAAAACCCCACACGTATTCGAATTCCATTCCGGGAAAGAAGCTGCTTTAACATCAACCATTTCTCTCTCACTCTAGAACTCTAGCACTCTTGTTATCATCTTTAGCGCACAACACAGATAACACTAATCCCACGCCAAAGAAGGACCAGAGTTTTCGGGCTGAGCGAGAGTGCCAATCGAGCTCATTGCAAGTTACAAAAACGCACCAACACACAACTAAAAATAAGTTTAAAAACGAAAGGGCTGCCCTATACAAACAAATACAACACTCTCTCCTCTCGTTTTTTCACCCTAAAGACTTGTTTGCCAAACCCAACAGGGAAATGATGTTACAGCCAGGACAGGTAATTAATACCAGTCCAAGTAAAACGGCCGGTATAATAAGGTTTGCAGAAAGTTTTACTTCCTTTGGATTGAGGTCGCACTAGCATTGCGCGCACGCACACACACACACACACACACACACACACACACACACACACACACACACACACACTTTTTATCGTGACCGAAAGACTATCTTTCTTGAGCTTCAAGAAGACAAGTCCTAAAATAAATATCCAATTAGCGAATATTATCATCGTCAAAGTGTCAGCATTAATACATCAATTTGAAGTTTCTCTTACTGACAATCAGTGAGGACATCCACTGACTAGAGCATGTCTTTGTATTTTAATGAACAAAACAGTAAACACATTACCTAAATACAATATATATATACACACACACGATACTATGTACAGTCAGTAAATTCAATCAAACCGTCCAGCCAATAAGAAATAAATAACATAATAAATAATAACCTTTACGAGAAACGAACAAGTATCTAATAATGGCTTTCATCTTGCCAACATGAGTTCAGTGATTTTTGTATGACCACATGGAGTGAGCTGCTTTTGAATTTCACGCCTTAATCTCCGTCAAAGAAAGTTCGTTTTGGTTTGCTTGTTTTTAATTGCTTTTGATCAGTTACACTCAGATAATACTTACATAACACTTAGATAATACTTAAATAACACTCAGATAATACTTAAATAACACTTAGATAATACTTAAATAACACTTTCATCACCTTCTCTGTTCGGTACTCCTCATTTCTGGTTCGCCTCTAGGTGTGTTCTTGATATATCTGTATGTGTGTTCTTGTATGTATTATGCATATAACGTACAGAATATTTTACATTAATTGGTTTATATTTTCACCATTATCATTTACGTAAAGTACATGCGCACTTGGATGTTTATTAAAGGGTACAAGTCATGCAACGTCTGATACACACATAGAGGTAACGAGTTCGAAACCAGGGATACTGCTTAGTCACTCTTAGAATTTTCTCTTTCTTGTCCCCATTTTTCTTCCTCCATTTCTCTCCATCCCACCCACACCCTTCTTGCTGCCCATTTCTCTTTCCTATCCTAAAAGGGAGTGCCGGGTGAATCACACTGCTCTCTAATTATGGAGATGATCAGGGGCAGACGTTAAAACACAGCGTTTCACAATAGTATACCATTAAGGCAATGGTAATTAAGTAGTTTAATAATAAAATAATAAATTCGTCAGGAAATTCAATCCTACAGTTTAGTGGTCCCCGACACGTTTTGTGGCCAAGAGAGTATTCACATTTTCAGAAGAGCGTGGCGGTCGCCAACAATATTTCAAACCATATAACATAATACGCAAGACATTATATTTAGTTATAAATACTGAATGAATCTATAACATTGAGGCAATTTTACATGTAAAAGTTTTGTGGCAGAGTAAATTTGCCTATCCGTCTTATCTAACTTAATAATTATATCTTTGTTACTAATGTCAACATCACCCGACCTTGGGAACTGCTTATGATTGTATTTTTTGTGTCAGAGTTGGAGTAAACAACTCAGGTAAAGAAAATGCTAGAATTTGTTGATGTAATCTAAACCGGTCTTATGTGGATAAGTAGTATTTATTATCCAATGGTTACGATTGACAAGAACGTGACCAGTCAATATTTATTATCCAATGGTTACGATTGACAAGAACGTGACCAGTCAATATTTATTATCCAATGGTTACGATTGACAAGAACGTGACCAGTCAATATTTATTATCCAATGGTTACGATTGACAAGAACGTGACCAGTCAATAGGGAGAGATCAAAGTTTACCTGTTGAAAAGAATTGCATTTTCTATCAGCCATTAGCTTAATGGTGAGTTAACTGATTGATTGAGAGAATGGACTTTGAATGTTTAATGCATTTTGCTATTATTATATTATACTTGTGTTTAATGTATAGATGTATTACGTCAGCAGACTATTACTTCTACAGTTGTGAATTATGATGCTTGTATGTTACACACATGACATTGTTTCTAGTGAACACGTTCATAACCATTATGGAGTATTTATGCTGTATGCTTTTACCAGGATAATAAATATTGTTGTAGGAAATTGTGAGTCTTGAATGTGAGAAAGAATGGAGTTAGAGATGAATAAGCTTGAAAACTTAGGTTTGTTCCCTGATTATATTTTACACGGAAGAAACAGCCTTTTTGCTGGAATCTCCATGATTTATTTTGAAATCCCAAAACTCGAGTTTTACTTTTTCTCTTTTTACTAATTGATAATATATCATTGTGAAATCCTTACTCTCGAATTTCACTTCTTTACTTTTTACTTGAATGAGACTTGCAATCGATGTCGCCATTTCTGTTCTCTCCAGTTGGAAATTTCATGGATTCACAAGGCAACCATAGGCTCAATGATGCTGAAGTTTGAAATCTCCCTGCAAATTCCTGCAGAGATTTTTTTAAAATGTAGATAGCCAAGAGTGAAGCGTGGGGGGAGAGGAGATAAAATCATTGTCACATAACATTTTCTTCATACTGGGGCACAGTACGAGAGACATTGTCATTGTGCGTGGCATCCACAAGTTCAGATTTGTTTTGACTGATTTGACAGAACCCAACTTAGTGACGAGAGGTTGGATGGACTAGCCTACCTCTACACTATCTCTACACTCCCCCTACACTATCTGTACACTACCTCCGCACTATCTCTACACTACCCCTACACTACCTCTGCACTATCTCTACACTATATGTACACTACCTCTATACTATATGTACATTACCTCTACACTACCTCTACACTACCTCGTTGCGGGCGCACATAAATGCCTCCGCACCGATTTGGAAACCAGTGCTATAGTTTGATACTGGCATTCAAGTTAAGGGCTGGGGAAGCATACTTTACGAATGGTATATGTATAAGAGGATTTATTCACAGTGATTGAGAAAAGTATGCAGGTAAAAGGATTTTACAATAATATAATAACAGGGTCAATAGGTAAGGGCAGTTAATTATTTATTCATGACAATGCCGTAGAGGCAGGTGAAGTAAGTTTGAGAATGGTAATCAGATATTTTTCAGGTTGAGAAAGCAAATCACAGCTTGAAAAAGTATGTCAGGTAAGGAGTCAGCCATTAGCCCGAAAATAGATTCTACGTAAGGGGGGTTAATTACCAAACCTGAGAATCACGTCTTACTTAAAGCACGAGGTGGACAGAGAAGGGGAATAATCACAATCTGAGAATGATCTGTCAAATAAGGGAAGTAATCAGTCTGAAAGCGACTTGCGGCAAGCGAAGTGCGTGCGTGCGAGCAGCATGTTTTGCCTTGACATGGAGGAGGGTTGGCAAGTTAGCGAGTTAAGTGCTCTTGTCAGACTTCATCATGGCAAATTGCACGCAGACATTTCTAGCATTCTTGGCGCCTATTGAGGGCGCTGTACTCGAAATCTCTCGCAAGGTGGCGTAACTAGTATTGAACGTAGAAGACAGCCATTTGGAGTTCAAGGCAATACCGACTTTTTCGATTTTCATAAGAGAATATTTCAATGGCAAATTTCAATATCTTAAACTTGTAGTTTATATAAGGAGACAAGAAGATATTACGTAAACTCTTTTTTTATAAGTAAGCTGTTGACAAGGAGATATATTAATAGGACTCTATAACTACGGCATTAACAAGGATATATTATTAGGTCAAACATTCATAAGGATATATTGCTAAATAGGTCAATATAAGTCAAGCTTTCATAAAGAGATATTGCTAAATAGGTCAATGTAAGTCAAGCTTTCATAAGGAGATATTGCTAAATAGGTCAATGTAAGTCAAGCTTTCATAAGGAGATATTGCTAAATATGTCAATATAAGTCAAGCTTTCATAAGGAAATATTGCTAAATAGGTCAATATAAGTTAAGCTTTCATAAGGAGATATTGCTAAATAGGACTATAAGCTTTCATAAGGAGATATTGCTAAATAGGTCTATAAGCTTTCATAAAGAGATATTGCTAAATAGGTCAATGTAAGTCAAGCTTTCATAAGGAGATATTGCTAAACAGGTCAATGTAAGTCAAGCTTTCATAAAGAGATATTGCTAAATAGGTCAATATAAGTCAAGCTTTCATAAGGAGATATTGCTAAATAGGTCAATGTAAGTCAAGCTTTCATAAGGAGATATTGCTAAACGTAAAGGTTCATGAATACTCGCTGCGCTACTCCTTTCTAGCTGGAATCTGTAACTCTGATTTCATTACGCACAGCTGTCTATTCTTGTTGGTAAATGTTATCTCCCCTGTGTACGACACTGATCAATCTACACTTGCTCTGTCTCTATAGACGCTGTTCTGCAATGAAGACCTCATGACTGACGTCATCAGGAGAGTAAATCAAGAGAAAGGAAAACGAAGGCCCTCAAGGACGGATCAAGCCAAGCGTTGAATCGCCATTATTTCAGTAATAAAACGGGGAAGTACCACCGAACCGTGTTGCCTGCTTTGCCGGATTCCAGACAAGAAGAATGAGAATGGGAGCCAGAGATGAATATCACAGAAACGTTCAACAGGGCTGAAAGTTGGGACGGTGGATGCACGTTACGACTGCGACTGCAGAGCAAAAAGAACTGTACTTTCTAGTGCACGTTTCACCAGTTTCTGTCTGCCGTGCAGCTCGCTCGGGAAGGGTGAAGGTTAAGCAGGTGACTGCACGCGACTAAGTTTATTAAGCGCAAAGTAAACTTATTTACACATGTTGAGTGTTGCGGGAATGTACAGTGGCCCAAATTGGTCTTTATTTTCTGTTGTTGGCTTTAGTTGGTAAATTCATTAGAAGGCATTAAATACTTATAATTATGCCTCTGCCATAATTACCTGTGTACAAATGAATAGGAGAAGTAAGTTGATCATAATTAAATATTTTACTTTACAGTTTATGGTTTCATAATGCTGCATGTTAGCAAAGTTATAGAATTGTGTTGCACTAATTATGCCACCATTAAGAAAATGGCAAAACTGGGATTTCTAGCCATTTTCTGTACCAGATAGATCAAATATACAAAATAAATTAATAATTGTAATATTTATAACAACAAATGCATATACTTAAGCTTAATAAGACTATTCAACTATTAAATTAATACAACACTGGCCATTAATTGTTAATTTTAAAAGCTTTATATTTACAATACTAAATAAATAAAATAGTACACAAAACAAAATATGAACACACACAACACTTATACAGACATTCATGCATAAACATGCAAACAATATATATGAGAAAGAAAGTACTGTACTAGTAAATAAAGTAAGTACAAATTATATACCTTTATAATAATAATAATAATAATAATAATAATCACTCATTTATAAACATGACTACTGCTATTCTCTATATTGTTTATCGTTAGTAAGTTAAGTAATTTAAAATTATATACAGAATAATAATCTCTTATTTAAAACAAGACTATACTACTATTCTCTAAATGATAGTACATGTCGTGAATACTATCATAATATTAATAAATATCGGTAGTAAATGTAATATATATATTATATTCCAAAACTGTACTTTAAAGAAGGCTTTAGTCATTCATATACAAATAATAGACAACTAATTTTAATATTAGTTAGTATATGTTTATGACCTTAACGACAACTACAATTGTACAAATGTAGTTAGTATATGTCTGTGACCTTAACGATGAATACAATTGTACAAATGTAGTTAGTATATGTCTGTGACCTTAACGACAACTACAATTGTACAAATGTAGTTAGTATATGTCTGTGACCTTAACGACAACTACAATTGTACAAATGTAGTTAGTATATGTCTGTGACCTTAACGATGAATACAATTGTACAAATGTAGTTAGTATATGTCTGTGACCTTAACGATGAATACAATTGTACAAATGTAGTTAGTATATGTCTGTGACCTTAACGACAACTACAATTGTACAAATGTAGTTAGTATATGTCTGTGACATTAACGACAACTACAATTGTACAAATGTAGTTAGTAAATGTCTGTGACCTTAACGACGAATACAATTGTACAAATGTAGTTAGTATATGTCTGTGACCTTAACGATGAATACAACTGTACAAATGTAGTTAGTATATGTCTGTGACCTTAACGATGAATACAATTGTACAAATGTAGTTAGTATATGTCTGTGACCTTAACGATGAATACAATTGTACAAATGTAGTTAGTATATGTATGTGACCTTAACGATGAATACAATTGTACAAATGTAGTTAGTATATGTCTGTGACCTTAACGATGAATACAATTGTACAAATGTAGTTAGTATATGTCTGTGACCTTAACGATGAATACAATTGTACAAATGTAGTTAGTATATGTCTGTGACCTTAACGATGAATACAATTGTACAAATGTAGTTAGTATATGTCTGTGACCTTAACGATGAATACAATTGTACAAATGTAGTTAGTATATGTCTGTGACCTTAACGATGAATACAATTGTACAAATGTAGTTAGTATATGTCTGTGACCTTAACGATGAATACAATTGTACAAATGTAGTTAGTATATGTCTGTGACCTTAACGATGAATACAATTGTACAAATGTAGTTAGTATATGTCTGTGACCTTAACGATGAATACAATTGTACAAATGTAGTTAGTATATGTCTGTGACCTTAACGATGAATACAATTGTACAAATGTAGTTAGTATATGTCTGTGACCTTAACGATGAATACAATTGTACAAATGTAGTTAGTATATGTCTGTGACCTTAACGATGAATACAATTGTACAAACTTACGGTAAGTAGTACGCTGACTATATTAAAATAATAACTTTTCAGACATCGTCTTTGTTAGTCATTTTATTTCCTATATCGTGAGATGCGCACTACTAACAGTTGAACTTTGGCTGTCGTAAGTACGAATTGGACCAAACGTACATGAAGTACCTGAGAAAATGACATTGACGGCCATCTTACCTCTTGTATGACGTCACTTCTGCTTGCTTTTACCCCAAGGGCTTGGAGAATGTGTATCTTAGTAACGGGGTGTTCATAAACTACGCTTGACCTAGATTCCATTTCACTTCATCTTTAATTTACTAGGCGAATTGTATACTAAGCAGAAACATTTTATGATAGAGTTCTTTGTCTTAAAGGGTTCGCGTTTTAAATCTTAGCAAATAACAAGCACAGAGAGGTCTTTTTCCATAAATGGCATATTTCTTGCAATGTGTAATGTTTTCATATATAGGCAAGAACTTTGTAATATTTATGCCAATTTACGTTTCTTTCAAGTTGTCCCTGCTTCCAAAGAGCACAGGAGTCAGGACTGTCATGACGAGCATGCCACTTAGTTAATGAAAATTATTATTTTTATTAATTAATCTTTCATAACCAATTGCAAGTGAAAATCTTAATTTATTTTATTAATGATCCTCCGACAGACACCACTTGTCTCTCACTTGGCGGATATTTGGCGCTGTAAATGTTTCTCTCTTCCACAACATAAAACAACATTTACACTTTACAGTCATATAATGTTTCCATAGGTGGAAAACGTCTTACTAAAGGAGAAGACAATCCGACTTTAATCTATATTTAGTGATACCCCATCCACCCACTTTTTTCTCTAACATAAGATTATCAATATGCGTAAGAAGGTCAATAAATTTATTAAGTAAACAATCAAATATTCATATGACAATTGCAATGAAATAGATTACTTGGCATCAATATTCTATGAACTCATGTTTGGATACTTTTTTTGTCTGCACAGTCTCTAACTCTCTATAAAAATATAATTATAATTCAACAACAGAATTAATATAGATTGCAGGTTAGTCCTATCAGAGAATAGAAATGGCGTTATCAGAGATGAACAATATTAGTTTACATAACCTGATTCAGCAAGGTCTTAACAGTCTTCACGCACTTAGCCAAAATGACACAATTTCTTGTTCAGTTCAAATTTCATCTGCTCCATGTGTGTCACTCACATGTAGAAAACACTGTTCCACTGCTTGGAGTTGACATGGGCATTTCTTCTCACTCTGTCATCTCTTTCAAACAGAACAATAAATGTAGAAATGTCCCACAATCTCTCTACACTAGAAATTGATTGGCAGTTAACAAATCTTGCCGCCAGATATCAGTAGAGTGCAGTGTTCCTTACACTTACACCCCGTTACCACCTTTATCAGGGTCGGTAGTAGTTGTTTACACCAGTAAACCAGGAGGTTCTTATAGCATGTGAAAACAGGCAACTAGAAACTTGAGAGTTGAACTCGAAACTTGAAGCTCAAAACTCAAACTCAAAAGGAAACTCAAAAGTCAAAAGTCTGGTGAGTGATTGTGTCTTTCAGTTTTTCTAGGCGTGACTGTGTCTCTCTGGTGAGTGAATGTGCCTGTCTGCTGAGTGACTGTGTCTCTCTGGTGAGTGAATGTGTCTGTCTGCTGAGTGACTGTGTCTCTGGTGAGTGAATGTGCCTGTCTGCAGAGTGACTGTGTCTCTCTGGTGAGTGAATGTGTCTGCTGACTAATTACTTATGCCTTTAGCTGCACGTCGAATGGCGTGAACGTTGCACATGAAACCAACATTTGTAGTCGCATTTACCCAGAAAGAAAGAAAGTAAGAAAATATTGTCCAACAAGGAAGCACAAAACAACAAACTGTCCACAACGACATTCTGAATTAATATCTAAACCGGAAACTGTCTACAACGCCATTCTGAATTAATATCTAAACCCGAAAGTGTCCACAACGCTGCTCTGAATTAATATCTAAACCCGAAACTGAAGAGTCTATTGTCCAGGGAATTTAAAAAATGCCAGCTCGTCTAACTTTCTAGAGAGCCCATTGGAAGAAAATGTCAAGACTGCTTTGTGCCCTGTCTAATGCCTACATTTAATTAAAACACATAAAGAAATAAATGTAAACACGAAAAATCCCAAGCGATAACCTTTTTTTTAAAAGAAATTACGGACTGTCAAGGAATGGAAAGAAATCGGTTAATACTCTGGTACTACAAGAGTCCGTACAGTATAATAACGATATTACCTCACACTAACAAGATAGTAGTAATGTCTATAAATATTACGTCACACTAGCAAGATAGTAGTAATGTCTATAAATATTACGTCACACTAACAAGATAGTAGTAATTCTATAAATATTACGTCACACTAGCAAGATAGTAGTAATGTCTATAAATATTACGTCACACTAACAAGATAGTAGTAATTCTATAAATATTACGTCACACTAACAAGATAGTAGTAATGTCTATAAATATTACGTCACACTAACAAGATAGTAGTAATGTCTATTAATATTACGTCTTGTGCATTCGCTACTAAATCCGTACAGTACAATAACGATATTCGCCACACTCACAAGACAATGTTTATGTCTATAAATATTACGTCTAGTGCGTTCGCTACTAAATCCGTGTTGTGCCTAAGAATTCGGTTTCAAATGCTTCATTTGAAAAAAAAGTCGTAAAACGAAACAAAAACACGCCAAAACGTCCTCCGCCAGTTTTGGCAATACTCTTGTTACTCAGACACATTAATCACTTTCGTACCAGACACGCTGAACGAATTATATATGTATACGTGTGTGTGTGTGTGTGAGAGAGAGAGAGAGAGAGAGAGAGAGAGAGAGAGGCAGAAAGGAGGATAGCATTGTGAAAGTGATAGATTTATTTGCCACACGCCCATTTAAAGAGAAACAAGGGAAAGGTACCCCACAAGGAAAAGATAACCCACTTCATAAAATACACACTTACCTGTATATGTCAATATGTAGCTTTAAGTGTGTGTGTGTGTGTGTGTGTGTGTGTGTGTGTGTGTGTGTGTGTGTTAGCGCGCTTGGCGCACTTATCCAATGTAGTGATAAACATTTAGACCTGCAGAATTTAAAAGGGGATGGAAAACCTCTATATTATACAAATGTATAATTATTACTCTTTCATTCATTCAAAACGGTTTTTAATATTTGTTTGTGCAGATGTGTGTTTTGGTGTCTGGTGCCTGTTTCCTTATAAAAGGCTGTTTACCCAAGCACAGATGTGTCCTATAAAAAAGATTTTGCTCTAAAAATAACAATTTCTCTTTTCGAACGATGATGAGTTTGTCAGTAATTTGTAATTATTTATCAAGTCAGCCTACGAACGCTCGACGTGTATAATACATTTGTCTCTGAAAGGTGCGCGCGCATCTACTCGCTCCTTAAAGACCATACAAAGTGGACACTTTTAGTTGCGCATAACTTTAATACACGCAGAAAAAATTGCTGACACATGCGTATTTGTTTCGCATTCGTTCAGCTACAACCAGCTTAGATTACACATTTTAATTATATGTATATTATCACATGCAACTAAAATATATTTTTAATTATTCACAGTAACTTTCATAGATGACGTAGGTAACTTTCATAGATGACGTAGCTCTAATGTGCACATGTTTTCCTCATCTGTTTGTCTTCATGCGAAACAAAACTGTTCACTGGCCATCTGTGTACATGAGAAACTAGAATGTCAATGGCCATCTGTCGACAATCGATACAAGGATGTTCACTGGTCATCTGTTTGTCTACAAGAGAAACAACAATGTTCAATTTTCATTTGTCTGTCTGCGAGCGAAACAAGAATATTTACTGGTCATCTATCTATGAGAGAAAAAAGACTGTTCACTGGTTATCTGCTTGTCTACAAGAGAAACCAAGGTATATTCACTGATCATCTGCCTGCTGTCTACAAGCGAAACAAGAATGTTCATTGGTCACATGTCTACAATACAAGTGAAACAAGAATGTTTACTGGTCATCTGTCTATAAGAGAAACAAGCACGTTCACTGGTCATCTGTCTGTCTATAAGATAAACATGAATGTTCACTGGTAATCAGTTTGTCTATAAGAGAAACAAGAATGTTCACTGGTCATTTGCCTGTCTACAAGAGAAACAAGAACGTTCACTGGTCATCTGCCTGTCTACAAGAGAAACAAGAAAGTTCACTGGTCATCTGCCTGTCTACAAGAGAAACAAGAACGTTCACTGGTCATCTGCCTGTCTACAAGAGAAACAAGAAAGTTCACTGGTCATCTACCTACAAAAGATATAAGATTGTACTAGTCATTTGTTTAATCTACAAGAGATATAAGAATGTTCACTGGTATCTATCTACAAGAGATATCAGAATTTACCAGTCATTTGTTTAATCTACAAGAAAAACAAGACTGTAGACTGGTCATCAACAAAATATATTATTATCAGATCTAAATATATCATTATCAGTACTAAAAGGTGTGAATTGTGTTTATTAAAATTTGAATTATTTATCACCATTCTGTCTCCAAATCCTATCAGAAACAAAGACATTGCAGTAGATAGCCAGTGTATCAAATGCATTGCCTTTGTAGCAGATAGCCGCTTTACCAACTACAATGGTATTGTAGTAGATAGCCAGTGTATCAAATGCATTGCCTTTGTAGCAGATAGCCGCTTTACCAAATGCAATGCTATTTTGTCAGATTAATTTAGTACAAGGTCACTGTATTCAGTTACAGTTAATCACTTTGATACAAGTAATACTTTCAAGATTTTGCAAACATTGATATGCATCTTTCATTGCGTTAATAGTAAATACAAGCCCTTATTTTTGTGGTCTTAGTTTCATTAATGCTACTCTTGTTTTTGTGGCGTTGATTCATTAATCTTTAGGCGAACTCTTGTTTTTGTGGCGTTGATTCATTAATCTTCAGGCAAACTCTTGTTTTTGTGGCGTTGATTCATTAATCTTCAGGCAAACTCTTGTTTTTTTGGCGTTGATTCATTAATCTTCAGGCAAACTCTTGCATTAAAAGTATATACATACCTTATATATGTAGCTTTTGAGGGCATTAGTAATGGGCGCAAACCCTTGTACAATTTCACAATCTATTCCCAAATCTTCATCTTTATTTCTTCCTGTCATAGCCACGCCTACAAACACAACATATGTGTTAGGTCACGCTGGTCTTATATCGTAACCCGTCCCTCCATTCCCAGTCCCTACCCTCACGCGAGCATAAACACAGCATCTGTATAAGGTCACGCTGGTCTTCATGTGCACGCACGAAAAAGAAAATAAATAAAATAAATAAGAAATATCAACTAGCACCCCAACCCCCTCTTACACTTACAATAATAATAATAAATAAATAAATAAATAATTCATTCTTTTTCGTTCACTATTTTAATCACGACGAAACTGGATTCCAAACTGCAAATAATTATAAACTTTTGACGTCAGGAAATAAACAGCTAAGCGGACGACAAGCACAAGTTAAAAGGATAGATGCTCATAATAGTCATAAATAATACGAAACTTCAGAGACTATGCCTACGCAATTCTTATTTCCCTAATGAGACAGTTTATAAATAAATTTAGTTGTTTTTAAATGTCCACTTCCAACAATGGTTCGATTTTGCCGCTGAACGCTAAGGCCTTTTGAGAAAGAGAGAAGAGGAAAGGTTCGGTATCGGTATGCCTAAGGATGACATCTGACCTTTGTTTCTCCATATGCCTAAGGATGACATCTGACCTTTGTTTCTCCATCACTCGGTGTACACAAATAAACAACAGAAGTAACCTTTTCTTTCATTTTCCTTAATCTCTACTACACACAGGAAAGAATGAAGTAAATGAACTGGTAGAACCAGATCTCTTCTCTACACGAATGCACAAAACAAACGACCAAGCCGCAATCAGGTTGTGTCTGCTAGGCGCGTGGCAAAGCAGACGAATATTCTATGGCCAATTTCCAGCCTGAGGGAAAATGGCAAAATTGTGGGTAGACCATTATGCTTTATCTTTGCTTGGCTGAAGACCAAAGGTGGGAGATAAACTTGTGTGATTGGATTCACTAAACATCAGTGAGCGTGACTGGACCTACTAACAAAACGTGCGAGTAGACCCACTAACAAACGTGCGAGTAGACCTACTAACAAAACGTGCGAGTAGACCTACTAACAAACGTGTTAGTGGACCTACTAACAAAACGTGCGAGTAGACCTACTAACAAACGTGTTAGTGGACCTACTAACAAAACGTGCGAGTGAACCTACTAACCAACGTGTGAGTGGACCTACTAACCAACATGTGAGTGGACCTATCAAACATATGTTTTTGACTGGATCTATCAACCAACACGTGTGTGACTGGACCTATCAAAGAAACATATGTGACTGAACCTACCAACCAAAGGTGTGCGACTTGACCTATCAACCACGCATGTGAATAGATCTATCAACCACGTGTGCGAATAGACCTATCAATCACGTGCGTGAATAGACCTATCAACCACGTGTGTGAATAGATCTATCAATTGAACATGTGTGAATGGACCTATCAGTATCAACCAAATGTTCGTGACTGGACCTACAAACCAAACGTGCATGACTGAACCTACCAACCGAAAGTACACTCAAGAGATTCCACTGTAGTCAGCTGAGTGATAGTTGTTGCAAAGACTTAGAGATACAATTTTTAAAAATAATACAGTCATGCAAGGACTAAGCGACACAAACTTTTAAAATAATACAGTCATGCAAGGACAAAATGAAAGCGGACAGTCAACAACTATCTGAAAGATTGATGGGTGAATGTATAGTGTGACAAATATGCGTATTGACTTAGAAAGAGAGAGGATGATTAAAGTGTGTGCTTATGTGTGTGGGTTGTTCATAAAATAAGCCAGATGTTCTAAGACCAACAACAATGACTCGTGTCCTTTCCAGGCCTCTCGTCTGACTACTGCCACACCCCCACCCCCCCTCACATACACGCACACCGAAAAAAAAAAACGAAAATTCGTCCGGTCTAGATTGAGTGAAACTGTCCTGAGAGAATACACACACGAGCCAATCGACTGTGCGATTGCGTAAAAAAACGCACCCAGCACACCCCCCCTCCCCTTTAAAAGTGACGCAAGCTACTCGCACTACGCAAGGGAGTAATTCATCATCGCCATAGAGTTGTCGCTCCATTAATTTCATCACACGTATGCTGACGACAGGTTCATTACAGTCACTTAATATTAATGAATTCTTACACAAACGGCCAAAGTGCATTAAGAAAGGGAGACGAGAGAGAAACACACTCACACACACACACACACACACACACACACACACACACACACACACATGAAAATTTGCATGTATTAGTATTAATTTGTTAGATTAGCCATCAGTGTGAACAAAACAACATGCATATAATTATAAATGAAAAGCAATAAAAAAAAACCCCGCAACTAAAAGGCCAGCAGTGTAAATAAGTCATCATTACAGGCCAGCAGTGTAAATAAATCATCATTACAGGCCAGCAGTGTAAATAAGTCATCATTACAGGCCAGCAGTGTAAATAAATCATCATTACAGGCCAGCAGTGTAAATAAATCATCATTACAGGCCAGCAGTGTAAATAAGTCATCATTACAGGCCAGCAGTGTAAATAAATCATCATTACAGGCCAGCAGTGTAAATAAGTCATCATTACAGGCCAGCAGTGTAAATAAATCATCATTACAGGCCAGCAGTGTAAATAAGTCATCATTACAGGCCAGCAGTGTAAATAAATCATCATTACAGGCCAGCAGTGTAAATAAATCATCATTACAGGCCAGCAGTGTAAATAAGTCATCATTACAGGCCAGCAGTGTAAATAAATCATCATTACAGGCCAGCAGTGTAAATAAATCATCATTACAGGCCAGCAGTGTAAATAAATCATCATTACAGACCAACAGTGTGAATAAATCATTATTACAGACCAACAGTGTGAACAAATTACATCTAACACGACAGCAATGAACAAACAACATCTAACAGGACAGCAGTGTGAACAAATTACATCTAACACTGCAGCAATGAACAAACAACATCTAACAGGACAGCAATGAACAAACAACATCTAACAGGACAGCAATGAACAAACAACATCTAACAGGACAGCAATGAACAAACAACATCTAACAGGACAGCAATGAACAAATTACATCTAACACGACAGCAATGAACAAACAACATCTAACACGACAGCACTGAACAAACAACATCTAACAGGACAGCAATGAACAAATTACATCTAACACGACAGCAATGAACAAACAACATCTAACAGGACAGCAGTCAACAACACACAAGACAACAAATACTAAGAAAATATTTCTTAAAACATCTATTACTAGGAAAAAGCTTTAAAATATTCTGCTTTAATGATATCTAAAACAAAGAAGAGATGTATATTAAGTGCAGGAAATATATAACTTTGATCACACACATATCTAAGTATTTTCATCCTGTTGTAGAGGTTTAGAACAATGTAATAATTCAGTCACAACTTGAATGAATGTAGGCCAACTGGTTCTCGGTCTCACACACGCACGCACAAACACGAACACAGACTTGATTATACATGTATTGTCATTTTGAATGTGGATAAGTAGGTCATATAATACTTAACAGATCTAGAGTGTTTATACATATATTGTCATTTTGAATGTGGATAAGTAGGTCATATAATACTTAACAGATCTGGAGTGTTTATACATATATTGTCATTTTGAATGTGGATAAGTAGTTCATATAATACTTAACAGATCTGGAGTGTTTATACATATAATTATTGTCATTTTGAATGTGGATAAGTAGTTCATATAATACTTAACAGATCTGGAGTGTTTATACATATATTGTCATTTTGAATGTGGATAAGTAGTTCATATAATACTTAACAGATCTGGAGTGTTTTACAATTACTGTACCACGCTTCTAGTTTATTAATATATTGTAAATCGTATTGAATGTTTGTTTTATTAAAATATTTTTTAAAAAATCCTATAATTGTTGTTTGAAGGTACAATGTACTGTCAACACAGCTAAACGTTTCCGTTCAAGAAAAAAATAATGTTATGTCATGACCGTTTAATATCACCAAGTTGACTAGCTCCATATCTCAAGAAAAAATAATGTTATATCATGACCGTTTGATATCACCAAGTTAACTGACCAGCTCCATATCTCAAGAAAAAATAATGTCATGTCATGACCGTTTAATATCACCAAGTTGACTAGCTCCATATCTCAAGAAAAAATAATGTCATATCATGACCGTTTGATATCACCAAGTTAACTGACCAGCTCCATATCTCAAGAAAAAATAATGTCATGTCATGACCGTTTGATATCACCAAGTTTGACCACTGTCGTGCAGCCAGTGGTCCCATCATTTCAGGTTGTTGTTGTTGTTACTGGTATTAAACGCTCGCATAGATTCCATTTCAAAATGACATTTTCTTCTGTCAATTTTTCTCTCACTAAATTCCTATAATTTTTATTCAAAAGTCTAGTTACATAAATCTGTACTTAAGTACTGATATTAAGCAAAGGATGAATTGGTTAGACTTTCAATCTCAATCTTTGTTCGAATCCAGGGCGCTCACTGTAGCTCGCAAGCTTTGTGCCTAAACATAACACGGAGAAAGAAAGCTCTTTACACCCCCCAAGTACTTATCTATTGAGACCACTTCTACAACTTCTAATAATGGGTTTTAAAGTTGTCGATCCGTACAGTCCACTCGAAGACCACTCGCGTTTGACAGCCAAGAACACTCATGCTGATTCTGCAACGGCCGTTATCCGCAGTGCACCTGACGACAACCATTGTGAGCATTGTCAGGCAAACTCGGAGGGTGATCATAAAATGTCAAACAAAAATTAAATTGATGTATGAGTACCGTCCAAAGATAAACTATAAAAGTGATTATTTTTTTGTTTTAAATTAAATGACCCATATATGGAAGAACGCTGATTCATAAAATACCAACGAACAAGCCAAACAGAAATAAACACAGTAATCTCCACATTTTAAATTAAAACAAACAAGAACAAGACCGCACTCAAGTCTAAATTGTTTGTGCTAGAATCTAGATTCTAGATCAATCGTGAGGAAGTCGTAAAGTTCACGCGCATCTGTTCTTTCTTATTGCTATATAGTCAAATGTTTCCTATAGCTATCCATATTCTATAATAAAACAGTTTATAGAGTCAAACGTCTCCTAAAACTATCCATATTCTATAGTCATACACTTTGTATAGTCAAATGTTTCCTACAACTACCCACATTCTATAATAAAACACTTTATATAACTACACTTTCTTTAAGTTACACACGTTTAACTCTTTAGGGCACAAACAGCGAATGTAGCTACACTCTCGACATATCTCTACCCTTTGTGTTCTTTTCTTCCCTCCTTGCGCTCCGACCGTCAAGTGAGATAGACAGGAGTAAAAGATTACAAAATCTAGTGAGACAGACAGGAGTAAAAGATTACAAAATCTAGTGAGATAGGTGTAAAAGATTACAAAATCTAGTGAGACAGACAGGAGTAAAAGATTACAAAATTAGTGAGACAGACAGGAGTAAAAGATTACAAAATCTAGTGAGACAGACAGGAGTAAAAGATTACAAAATCTAGTGAGACAGACAGGAGTAAAAGATTACAAAATCTAGTGAGACAGACAGGAGTAAAAGATTACAAAATCTAGTGAGACAGACAGGAGTAAAAGATTACAAAATCTAGTGAGACAGACAGGAGTAAAAGATTACAAAATGTAGTGAGATAGACAGGTGTAAAAGATTACAAAATCTAGTGAGACAGGCGTAAAAGATTACAAAATCTAGTGAGATAGACAGGTGTAAAAGATTACAAAATCTAGTGAGACAGGTGTAAAAGATTACAAAATGTAGTGAGAAAGACAGGTGTAAAATATTACAAAATCTAGTGAGACAGGTGTAAAAGATTACAAAATCTAGTGAGAGAGAGAGGAGTAAAAGATTACAAAATCTAGTGAGATAGACAGGAGTAAAAGATTACAAAATCTAGTGAGACAGACAGGAGTAAATAGATTATTTGACATCAATATTCCACGAACTCGCGTTCACATAATTTTACGTTTACACAATATATATATAATGTGTAATTACAATTCAACAAATTGCAGGTTAGTCCTATCATAGAATAGAAATCGAGTTATTAGAGGTAGATCATTTAATTTTTTTTTTTTCACATCACTTGGATTAAGTGTTGCTTCAACACTCTTCACTTGCTTTTGCAACAATGTCACAATGTCTGTCAACAGGTGTCTCCACCACATGCATGGAAAACACTGACGCAATGTTATAGTCGTCTGATACATTATTGTACTGTCTCAAGTATTTACTTATTATTTTCAACTTATGGAAAGAAGACTGATACATTATTGTACTGTCTCAAGTATTTACTTATTATTTTCAACCTATGGAAAGAAGACTGATACATTATTGTACTGTCTCAAGTATTTTCTTATTATTTTCAACTTATGGAAAGAAGACTGATACATTATTGTACTGTCTCAAATATTTTCTTATTATTTTCAACTTATGGAAAGAAGACTGATACATTATTGTACTGTCTCAAGTATTTACTTATTATTTTCATCTTATGGAAAGAAGACTGATGCTAACATGTTTTTAGAGCTTTTTCGATTTGCAAGGGGAGGTAAGAAACAAGAAAAACAATGAAACATTCATGATCACAGAGTTTTCACAGTTAACTATCACTCGGTCTGTACTAAAGAAGTTGTTATTTGTTTGGTTTTGCTTTCAGGCAAAATATTTGAAAACTTCAGAAAATACAATGAGAGGAATTTAAAAGTGTGTCGAGATATTCCTTGAAGAGTGAAAGCTTTAAAGTTCTGACAACGAGAAAGATGTGGGGATAAAGGTTTGCTGTTTGTAGAAGTTACGTGTTTTACTTGCTATTGACGTATGAGTGCTAGACAGTTTGTGTGTGTGTGTGTGTGTGTGTGTGTGTGTGTGTGTGTGTGTGTGTGTGTGTGTGTGTTTGTGTGTGTGTGTGAAAGAGAGGGAGAGAGAGAAAAAGAAAGAGAGGGAGAGAGAGAAAAAGAAAGAGAGGGAGAGAGAGAAATGGAAAGAGATGGGTGGTGGAGGTGAAAGAGGGAGTGTGCGAAAGAGGTGGGGAGGGAGAAAGAGGGGAGGGAGAGGGTGAGAGATTGGGAGAGATGGGGGAGAGGACAGACAGGTTTTAGAACTTTGTGATAATGACCTTTGACCATTTAAAAAGTAAATAATGAACATGACATCAATAAAACAAATATGCTAAGGATAACACAAGCAATGTGCTTTATAAAGGAATAACAAAATGACTCTAAAATAACAACATTTCCCACAGCATTGAAACGTTCCTAATTACAATTCTTGTATATACTGTTAATACTTGCTAGTACAAAAACATTTGGTAAAAGATGATACCTTGAGAAAAATGTCACTTGTACTTTTAGATTCAAATTTATATGGCGCCTAATCCCTGCGTTTCATTAACTTAAAAACAAAGCAAAAGAAATAGTATTGGTATAATTCATATAGACTCTAAAAATATAACTATATATACTCTTGTAAAGTCTTTAGTATAATTCATACAGACTCTAAAAATATAACTATAGATACTCTTGTAAAGTCTTTAGTATAATTCATACAGACTCTAAAAATAGAACTATAGATACTCTTGTAAAGTCTTGTAGAGACTCTAAAAATAGAACTATAGACACTCTTGTAAAGTCTTTAGTATAATTTATTCAGACTCTAAAAATAGAACTATAGACACTCTTGTAAAGTCTTTAGTATAATTTATTCAGACTCTAAAAATAGAACTATAGACACTCTTGTAAAGTCTTTAGTATAATTTATAAAGACTCTAAAAATAGAACTATAGATACTCTTGTAAAGTCTTTAGTATAATTTATTCAGACTCTAAAAATAGAACTCTTGTAAAGTCTTTGGTCTTTGCCTGGCATAATACCTTCGTTGAACATAAAGACGCTTATCTTCCTGTTGAATGTTGAATGTTGAATGTTTTGTAGTGAATGATAATCACGTATCTAACCGTGTCATCATTCACAGAGGATAATAACACCAAGATAGTCAACTTATTTAATTATGTAATAGGAAGTTAATGAGAGTTGGAGAGAAACAGAGAGATACAGTGAAAGATACATATTGAAAGAGAGGAAGAGAGAAACAAGCAAATAGAAAGAGACGGACATTGAAAGAGAAAGAGAAGAGAGAGAAGAAGAAAAAGACGAAGAAGAAGAGAGACAAAGATATAACAGGGAGGGAGACGAAGATAAAACATTGAGGGAGACGAAGATAAAACATTGAGGGAGACGAAGATAAAACATTGAGGGAGACGAAGATAAAACACCGAAGGAGACGAAGATAAAACATTGAGGGAGACGAAGATAAAACACGGAAGGAGACGAAGATAAAACATTGAGGGAGACGAAGATAAAACACGGAAGGAGACGAAGATAAAACATTGAGGGAGACGAAGGTTCGAACAGACATGATATACGGAGAAGTATAAGCATATTTTATTCTTTAATAATAAATTAGTTAATACTTTGCTGTTATGGGACTAATACTAGATTCAGCTTGAAAAACAATACACATTAAATCATCACTGCAATCAAAGACATATAATGAATATATTCAACACGTCAATTTGCTACCAGCACACTTATCAAACCCTTCCATTTGATGGATGATGTCAGTCAAAGCTATAGTTACCATTTGCCCTGGCTTAGCGAATCGCTTTGACTTGCCGAGCCTAGGTAGGTGAACTGGTGCACAAATTAGCACAGGTGATTGACACGCAAAGCAGGCTGATCAACAACGCAATTCGGCTTTCGTACTTTACGTTCGCCGCGCGTGGGTGTGTTGTCCTGGCAGATGTCGCGCCAACTCATGTGACTGTGCCGCACAAAACTCTATTATGATCTAAAGGCGACACTTCTCTGAGTCACACACACACACACACACACACACACACACACACACACACACACACACACACACACACACTATAGTAAAGTGATGTGACATAGTGACATAATGTTAATTGCAACTTTCCTGGTGACACAAGTAGCAAGGTCAAAGGTCAGAGCAGCAAAACCTTTTTCTTAAAAAATAAAACAATCCATCTCACTGAAACTCAGGGTACTCTGTTGCTGTCGTCTTCACTAAATGGGTGTAGGTATTGCTTATTCGCAGCCACAGACAAAACACGGCATAGGTCTCAACCACAGACACATCACATTTGCAACACGGCATAGGTATTAGAATCTCTTCACCCTATCAGCAACAGGTACCTCACATATATCAGTCAGTTTTAAACTATTCCGGTACCTCACATATATCAGTCAGTTTTAAACTATTCCGGTACCTCACATATATCAGTCAGTTTTAAACTATTCCGGTACCTCACACATAATTATCAGTCAGTTTTAAACTATTCCGGTACCTCACATATATCAGTTAGTTTTAAACTATTCCGGTACCTCACATATCAGTCAGTTTTAAACTATTCTGGTTCTAGTGATTCAAAGATGTCAGTTTTCTAATACCTAAAGCTATTTTGTCTGGTACTCATACCTAACAAATCTATCAATTTGACAATCTTTTACATAGTAGGTTTCCGTACAAAGGAGGTCAATCAACTTTAAAATATTGTTTACAGGACTCTGATATGTCAAAGATTTATCAGTTTTAGAATAGTATATTCAGAACTCTGGTATATCACAGAATTATCAGTTTTACAATTGTGTTTACAGAACCCTCGTATATTACAGATTTATCAGTTTTAGAATATTGTTTACAAGATTCTGGTATATCACATATTTATCAGTTTTACAATTGTGTTTACAGGATTCTCGTATATCACAGCTTTAGAATGATGTAAAACTAATTTGGTTCATGTATCTCATAGATCTATCATTTTACAATCTTTTAAACGATTCAGTATCTCACAGATCTATCAGTTATAGACTCTTTACAATATTCTCGTATCCCTCAGGATTATCTTGTGTTATTACAATTTATTTAGGTATGATAAAACTCTATTAACCATGGCATTAACTCTTTCACTGAGGACAAGTTTATTTAAATTTAAGGACTTTATTTACCGTTTCGTGTGTTATGTCAATAACTGTCTCTTTTATCAATCCATTATCTGTGTGAATGTCAACATCTGTCTGTCTTATCAATTTAATATTTGTGTGTATGGAAATATATCTCTGTCTTATCAATCTAATATCTGTGTGTATGTAAATATATCTGTCTTATTAATCTAATATCTAGGTGTGTATGTAAATATATCTGTCTTATCAATCTAATATCTGCGTTTACATGTAAATATTTGTCTGTCTTATTAATCTATTTTCTGTGTGTATGTAAATATCCATCTGTCTTATTAATCTATGTGTTTATGTCAATATCCTTCTGTTTATTAATTTAATAACCGTGTATGTATGTAAATATCTATATGTCTTAATTAATATAGTAAAAACGTGAGGGACATTTTGTCCAGCTTTTTCTAAAATTTCATAAATTGCTATTTTTGCCAAATTCTTTTTAAAAGCTCCAAAATAATGCGAAATATACACCAATGGATTAATTATATGCTTTTGTGGCGCCAGATTAATCATTCATTTTAGTACAAAAGGGTTATGCTTACATTAATAAGTCTTTTTAGAATTAAAGGAGTATATATATATATATATCTGACATTAATAACTCATTTTTAGAAAATAAGGAGTTACACATTAACTTTAAACGTAGTTCACCGCACTTTCTTGAGATCACGTGATTCAACGTCAGCATCCCTTTTAAGACAGGCGACCTTGCTAGAATTACTTTTAAGACAGGCGACCTTGCTAGAATTACTTTTAAGACAGACGACCTTGCTAGAATTACTTTTAAGACAGACGACCTTGCTAGAATTACTTTTAAGATAGGCGACCTTGCTAGAATTACTTTTAAGACAGGCGACCTTGCTAGAATTACTTTTAAAATAGAGAAGCTTGCTAGAATTACTTTTAAGAAAGACGAGCTTGCCAGAATTATTTTTAAGATAGAGGAACTTGCTAGAATTATTTATTAAATGTAGAACACATCTGTGACTTGGTCCATGAAATGAGTACTGTTTTAAATAAGAATTCGAATCTCTTTCAAACTGTGATTTGAAGGAATAAAATGTTGGGTTGCTATTAATGTCTAAATATTTAAATCTGTTTGTGAGAGAACAGTAATGTTTGTATTACATAAAAGTAGTACAGAATATTTTCATCAGAGAGAATGTTTACAGAATATTTTCATCAGAAGATCGTGTTACATAACGGCAGTTTCAGCAATACACCATGGCAACTAAGTCAGAGTCGCAGGCAACGCAATAAAAAATGCAAGTTACAGCTTTCTCCCAACATCCCATCGGTCCAAGAAGTTTCTCATTTCATTCTCACCCACCCACTCTAGCTGCCTATGATTAAACAACAAAAAAGAGACATTTTTATTATTGTTGCAAGAATAAATTCACTTTATTGTCGCTCTTTTGAAACACACTGTATTTGCATCTTTACACGTACATTGTACGTAGGAGAATGTAATAGATGAATAAAGTACCCTTAAAACATACCAATATTGTGCACTGACGGGAAAGGTTGGAAAATACAGTAGACGTACCCACTCTGACCATGGAACGTACACTACATGTACAGTCTGACCATGGAACGTACAGTACATGTACAGTCTGACCATGGAACGTACACTACATGTACACTCTGACCATGGAACGTACAGTACATGTACAGTCTGACCATGGAATGTACAGTACATGTACACTCTGACCATGGAACGTACAGTACATGTACACTCTGACCATAGAACGTACACTACATGTACACTCTGACCATGGAACGTACAGTACATGTACACTCTGACCATGGAACGTACAGTACATGTACAGTCTGACCATGGAAATGTACAGTACATGTACACTCTGACCTTAGAACGTATACTACATGTACACTCTGACTAGGGAACGTACAGTATATGTACACTCTGACCTTAGAACGTATGGTACATGTGCACTCTGACCTTAGAACGTATGGTACATGTACACTCTAACCTCAGAACATTTGGTAAATGTACACTCTGACCTTAGAACGTATGGTATATTTACTCTCTGACTCTTGGGAAGATGAATGAATGTGAACTACACCCTTGACAAATACATTATACATGAAATATATTCACGAAAAATACAGTGCATGAAATATGTCCCCGAAAAAGCACAGTGCATGAAATATGTCCCCCAAAAAGTACAGTGCATGAAATATGTCCCCCATAAAGTACAGTCTATAAGCACTATGATCTTCAGATTTTCAAACATGTCCCTAAACTCTCGTTACAACACTAATGAAAATCAGTCTCAGAAAGACATAATAATGCACAGTACGTGTCAGGAAGTCATTCAGCCAAGCGGAAAGTTAGGCATCGTTCCAGCAGTTCACTCATGCATGGCGCACTTACTATCACCACCGTCCGTTGCTCTATGTCATGTTCCCGCCTTGTGTTGTAAGTCAAATTCCACCTCTAGCTGTCATGGCGCCTGTCTCGCTTAAACTTGCCAATAAAATAAAATAAACTTCTCTTTTATTCTTCAGCTTTCATGTTTCTATTACTGTCCAAACACTCTTTCCCACCCACATATGCCTTTCTTCTCTCTCCTCCTCATCTCACCACCAGCACAAGCAATCCTCCTTAAAACACTTTCAGCACCACTTCACTTACATAGTATTAGACGTTTGGTTCGGCCTTCAGATAAAAATAAAAATGTCTGTATCACATTCACATGACACTTCCTATACATTTAAAATGGAAACGTGTAAATATGCCTTCAGACGACTCCTGATAAAAGTGAGTTATGAGACAATCTTAGCGAAGAGAACGACGATGAAATACCAAACAATTCTGAGGTCTCAGTGAAACTAATTCGGAGATTTATAGTATACCCGGGATACGTTCAAGTGGACAGAACATGGGTGGTCTAGACACTGACAAAAATATTCCTGCAAAACAGATGAGTTCCAGAGCCTGAAATATTATCAGACACACACACACACACACACACACACACACTCACATACACACACATTTCTGTGTATTTATACATACATACTGCCAATACACAAACTAAAGCACCACCACCACCCATACACACACTTAAAGAGGTGAATATTCTCTTCATTTTGACCGACAAAGAAATGCGAGACACAAGTGAAAGCTTAAACGGGGGTGGGGTGGAGGGACTGCTGGCAAGGTAACAATTTCACCAAGACTGTAATTCCCAGACGTGACAAAAAACGCTTAAGGAATTCTCAGAACACGCTCGTCACGTGCAGCCCGCAGATTAAGCATCAAAGATCAGTTTCAGATTAAGAGGGGACTGGAGTGCGCAGTCAAATCATTAACCAGAGCTTGATTTTACAGAAAAGGGGATGGAATTAAGTTTATAGAAAATTGGAGCTGGTGGGAATTAAAGTTAACTGAATACGGATGTGGTTAAGAAAAAAATGATGACCTTGTTAACAGTTATTGTGAGAAAAACAGCTAACACTGTTCACTTGAAGTAATGACATGCTACAGTCACGCAATACTCACTTGGCAGTTGGCACTATGACAGATACAGTCACGCAATATTCACTTGGCAGTTGGCACTATGACAGATACAGTCACGCAATACTCACTTGGCAATTGGGACTATGACAGATACAATCACACAATACTTACTTGGCAGTTGGCACAATGACAGATACAGTCGCACAATACTTACTTGGCAGTTTGGCACAATGACAGATACAGTCGCACAATACTCACTTGGCAGTGCAATTTGTAACGCGTGAGAATTAGTTATTAATCTCAAACAAAAAACATAGCAACAAACAAAAAACACATCATAGCAACAAACAAAACATATTGATACCAGTGTGGATGAATATAGTCCAACACCTATAATACTAAACCAATGCATGGTTTAAATGCAATCCAACACCTATAGTACTAAACCAATGCATGGTTTAAATGCAATCCAACAACTATAATACTAAACCAATGCATGGTTTAAATGCAATCCAACACCTATAGTACTAAACCAATGCATGGTTTAAATGCAATCCAACACCTATAGTACTAAACCAATGCATGGTTTAAATGCAATCTAACACCTATAATACTAAACCAATGCATGGTTTAAATGCAATCCAACAACTGAACACGTTCAAGTGGCAGTCAAGTGTCGTGAAATATATCTAACTTGTAACACGGGCAGGGCTAGGCAGGGTAAATATATTTGAATGATCATCAGTGCTTTCCTATCGTTATCACCACTCCCCACCCCCTCTTTGTTTCATCGAGAAAATCTTCGCACTGTTCCCAAGAAGCTAAATCTCGCAATATTTCCACCACGACGACAACAAGCAATCCAACCTCGCTATGGTTTTTAACAAAGCTGAAAAGAGTAGTTGCGAAAAAAAAAAATTTAAAAAATACGCGCTTGGCAGCACGACATTACACTATTTTCAACGGAAGTTGTTAGCCGATGGAGTCGCGTTTTGGATCTTCTTAAAAGGGAAGTGATCATGCGTCAAATAAAGTCCCGCCACTCTGACATAATCGCTTATCGTCCCTGTCCATTAGGACTGAAGAAACGAGGCGCATACAGAGCTCGGGTGAAATGGATAACACGTGACGTGTTACATTTTCACATACGTCGAACTGCCCCACCCACCCCTTCCAAACGTTATTGCTGACGTTATTCACTTCACTGAAGTGTGCTAGTTTACAGTTTTCACTTCACTGAAGTGTGCTAGGTTACAGTTTGGGTAGAGACGCTTCGGATGGCTTCACTGCTTCTGTCAGACTGATGGTTTTAGTTGAACTTGGCTGCTCAATATATTCCGCTATGGCTACTTAGACATGATATAAAACTATTCAGGCATTAAATACATACATATATACATAAACTAGTCATATATATATATTACCTTTGCGATTACTATTTTTTAAATACATAGTCAGACATTACTACTAGACATCATACATTTTTCTCTTAATTTACAGTTTTCTCAGACCGTACAGTTCGACAGACCTTACGTCTCTTACTGCCCAAAACTAAAGCCGGACAAGATCTACTACAACTTCCAGCTAATACCTAGCAGTTCTAATGTTTTACAACTTCTATTGCCTTACAACAAATTATAATGCCGTACAACTCCTAATACCTTACAATAACTCCTACCTTACAACAACTCCTAATACCTTACAACAACTCCTAATACAACAACTACTAATACCTTACAACTCCTAATACAACAACTCCTAATACCTTACAACAACTCCTAATACCTTACAACAACTACTAATACCTTACAACAACTCCTAACCTTAGAACTAATGCATTATGACCACAATCAATCACCATACAGCAAATGCCCAGCGATTACAAGAAAAACGCACGACATGACAAACCGTACAAAATAATTTCTCAGATTTTCAGCAGCATCTGAAATCTTACCGTTCATCGGATATTACATCTACTCAGTATCTATAGCAAGCTCAGACCTAACAACAAAACCAACGGAATTACAAAATCCTTCCAGGATGTAAAAATATAGATTCCCAAATCTTACAACTACGATTATTTAAACACTGAAACCCAAGAAGGTGTGTTCATTGTTTATTATACAACTACTTAGTACAAACTGCAATAGGCTAGCCCATATATATATAGTCTCTACAACTACTTAGCAAAAACAACTGCAATAGGCTGGAGTGTTATTTTAAAGGACGTCAAAGCAGGACAAACCTGGAGTGTTACTTTAAGGGATGTCAAAGCAGGACAAACCTGGAGTGTTACTTTAAGGGATGTCAAAGCAGGACAAACCTGGAGTGTTACTTTAAGGGATGTCAAAGCAGGACAAACCTGGAGTGTTACTTTAAGCAAAACAAACCTGGAGTGTTACTTTAAGGGACGTCAAAGCAGGACAAACCGGAAGTGTTACTTTAAGGGACGTCAAAGCCGGACAAGTAGCTTAACTGCTTTGGGAAAAAAAGCAAAAACCAAAAGGAAAAAGCAAAAACCACCCTGAAAAATAAAATAATTTCGTGCAGCACTTCCTTGTGGTAGTTTCGCCCCCCCCCACCCCCCCACCTTCTTCTTAATCCTTTCAGTTCTTCTTGCATAGAAAATGAGGGTACATGTCACGTAGCTTGTAATGTGGAATCTTTTCTTTTGATGATGTCAAGTGGAAAGAAGAGTGATGTATGTGACTTCGTTTGGATCTTATACTCAAAGCAATACATGAACTTCCGTTCATCCACATTAAAATCGGCAAGCACAGAAAATAAGTAATACCCTAAGACTTTATCAGTATTTGTTCAGGGTAGGTAATAAATCTACAACCTTGAACATTTATAATTTACTTTATCTACTGTTGTAATCAGAGATTAGTATTACAAAATTATATACTTCTTATTTTAACATAATTTTATTCAAATATAAACCAAAGACTGTACAAAGTAAATTTGTAATATGTATGTGTACATTGCATTAGTTTTGGAATATCGTAATATTATATTTCATATTAAATCAATTAAGTTCGTCGTTCTTTACCATTTGTAATTTTGTCTCTTGATGTCAGGACACTAATGCTTCATGTTTAGCTACAGTTGTAATTTTGTCTCTTGATGTCAGGACACTAATGCTTCATGTTTAGGTACAGTTGTAATTTTGTCTCTTGATGTCAGGACACTAATGCTTCATGTTTAGATACAGTATAGTTTTTGAAATACCAACCGGTCTTCACGCTAATTTGTTGTTTTTCTCAACCATATTGGATACTAATGTGTTTCTACTGGACAATTAATAATATTTCTAAACCTAACAAACCTAAACCTATCTATCTATCTATCTATCTATCTATCTATCTATCTTTTTACCTTAAAATATCTTTCATGTAGTACGGGTAAAAAAACATGAACTATTGTCACAAATAATATCTAACAATATTTTATTTCTAATTCTCTCTGCATGTAAGATTGTGTGTGTGTGTGTGTGTGTGTGTGTGTGTGTGTGTGTGTGTGTGTGTACGCGCGCGCGCTTTCACTAGCAAGACTGCGGGCAGGAGCCTGTACTTCATCTGCACCACTCTTCAACTGCGGGAGTGGAAACACTAGCAATAAAAGTTTTGCTGATAATGACGTGAAGTTCCAGCAAATTTAACTGGCAGGATTTCTAAAAGACGTATCAAGCACGCTTTTCTGCACACCAGTCACAAAATCATTATCTCCCCTTTTTGCTTCTAATCTAATTTTCAAGAGATCTCGCTAACCTAGCCTTTCACCTTATCAAACCCACAAAATCAAAATATATTAAAAAAATTACCTAATTAGGAAGGCAGTTTAACATTCAAAGAGGATTGTACTGAAGTAAATGTTTACTCAATTCATCAGTCTGTATGCGCATGCGCGTGAGATACGTATGACAAACGGGAAGGAAACTGCAAAAAGGTGAGGGGTGTATGCAGGAAATGAGAAAAGTGACCTCTCCGCCATTCATTCTTTTCTTCTTTTTACTTTCTGCGGTTTCCAGATTGGTGATAAAAAATCCCGAACACTCTCGTTGTGCGCAAGGTCAAATGACGTCACGCCTGACACTTGTGTCACACGGTTGTGTGATAGATTCATATCACGTACAACATGTTCTTACCGGTATCAAACAAAATCATAAACATGAAGACTCTCTAACATTTAAAATAATTTTAAAAATCAATTCCAATTCTTAAAAACATATTTATCATATTGTATGTAGTAATACCAACTCAATCCGGTGCAAACGATTAACTCTTTCTCTACTATTGCAAAGGCAGACTATGAATTCAAGCCAGGGCAAACCATTAACTCTTTCTCTACTATTGCAATGTAGGCAATGAATTCAAAGCTATGCAAGCTGTCACATGTCCAGTTTTCATTTTACAACCCCGTCCTAATTTAGGCACTGATTATCAATATTATTTTATAGGATAACCCCTAACCTTAGCGACGGCTGGACTTGCCTAATTTATCTCCCTTTCCAATGCCACAATCTTAGCTAGATTGTTCACGACACCTAGTCAGATGAATTAGTTGACTTCTCTGCTACAATGTTATCTCCCCTTTATTTATAGATTAATAAATATGATTCTTTATTCCTCTATTTATGGCTCGGCCCCCATGTAGCAATTCCCTTGGTCGTACATATACTTATGTAATAATATAGAGAGATAACAGTTAAGAAATTTAACAATAAAATTTAATAATAATAAAATTTAATTTGAAACAAAAAAAATGAACAATTGGTTTCCGTGAACAGAATGTAACGCGCGATCCGAAATGTCAATATTATACACACCAATGAATGTTCATCTTGAAAGTTCCTTTGTTTAACTTATCTGATATATATCATGTGTCGTCTGTGTTGTCGTCCACTGATGAATGCTGACCTCTGTGACCTTTAGCAACTTCATCGTTCAACAGACGGTAATAGGGATTCAGCTCATGTAGTCGCTCACTTGTCCTGGACTCCACGCTTTAGTAAGGCTGGACTTTCTCCAAGGAACAGCTAGCAGATGAGATCCGAGTTATGAGGTGAACTCAGGAACTGGCACTAGGTTGTGTTCTGATAGGTCCTGTCATAGAAATGATGGACGCTCTAATTTTACGCATGTAAGTCGGGCACGATGCAATTGGCGTCTCAAATGCCCTTGTTGTTGAATGTGGGGAACGCTTCCGGCTTCCGCCGCTTTCGCGAGTTCAAATGCCCCTCCCATTCAGGGGTCTTTATGAATAAAACTAGAGGTCAATTCACAACTTAGCGCTACGTCACTTTACCGGAAAACAAGTGACCATACATGGATAGTTAGTATCCAATTTTTTATGTGACCTTCACCTCTGGTTTAGCCTATTTTTTCTGAAGGAGTAAACAAGGTATTTCATCAGTCTCTAAGCTTAATCCCTAACGGAAGTTTCTCAATGGATGCGTAAGACTGGGAAAACCCGTGTGTAAGAAGAAACAGTTAATACTATGAAAAGATTATTAATATTGCATAATTTGTTTAATATATTATCACACAAGCCATTAACTCTTTCTCTTCTAATGCAAATGCAGGCTTCGACGAGAACATTAATTGGCTAGGAAATGAAACATACCTTAAATGAAATACAAAACGCAAATAATGAATAACTAATCAATCATGGGAGTGTATTTATTTATTTCACAAGTTGAGGTTGTTTGAGAAAGAGTGGCACTGGTGAAAATTACTACCGCACACCTGTCATGAAGGACTTACATGTACCAAAAAAAAAAAAAAAAAAGTATCCATATACATCAATATATCAAGCATCTTAAAATAATATATAACTAATAATAATAATAACAAGTATAATGAAATAATGATTTATTCCATCTATTGTTCTGTTCTAGCATAATGCTATATATGTTTATTTTTTATATTTGTTTATCTTTCTTTAATATGCTTGCAGGTTAATGTTTGCAATTTTAATTATCTTCTTTCTTTCATTTTTTTAAAAACTTCTGTTTATAGTCAGTATACTTTATTAGCATATATATGGTCAGCAAGGACAGGCTAAACGACAATTATTGCGCTTATAAAATTAAGACATTTAAAATAAATTCTCCCTCTCCACAATTCCTAGTCTGTTAAGTGATGAGAGAAATCTCTGGATTGATCTGCAATCAACACCAGTATCACGATCAGTATACCATAATTCAATCACTACATATGCATCACAATCCGAAAAACCAGTATCACAACCAGCACAAGGGTAATACAACCAGCACACCAAAATCAAAATCACTACACCAGTATCACAATCAGCTCACCACTATCAAACTGGCTCCAAAGACCATATCTCTATCAACTCAAAGGAAATTTTCTCGCACGTTTTCCAGTCGTTGTCTGATAGTGTGTCCTGCAAATAACGCATTTTCTGTTGTCTGAAACCCATATTAATTATCTGACCTCGTTAACCTGACGTCCGAAACCCAGTCAGTTAAACCTCTTACTCTCGATATCGCTGACCTAATTTCTGACGTCTGAAAGAGAGTGTCCACAGCTTCTCTCTGGAGTCCGGGTCAGGGCCACGAACGCGCTGACTGTCGTGGGGATGGGGGGAGTAAACACAAAATCAGAGAGAGAGAAAGAGAAGCAACAAGACGCTCCAGGAGCCTGAAGCAAATAACTGGCAGGCTAATTGTCGCCATGACACTTACTTAAAAGCCGCATGTTATCACCAGCGGGGTAGGTGAAGGTCATGTCCGGAGAGGAAAAGGAACGGGTACGTTCATCACTTAATTAGTCAGGCGGAAAATATAAACCAGTTTTGAAGGAACAGCAAACAACCGGGTGAGGAATGGGGAGGGGTGGGGCAAATGAAGTTAATGATCGAAATCAAAACGTCTTATTACACTAATACAAAGGAAGTCACAAAGCAGAACCAATTTAAAAAATGGCGAATGCAATTAACGAGCAAAACTACAGAGCGGAATGAAAGTTGAATTACTATTACTAAATACTATATGGCAACTGGTAGAGAAGTTGGCATTGAAGTCAATGGGCAAATTTACATTAACGAAATCTAGTAGAGTGATAGGTAATGAAATCACTGGGTATAATCACTAAACGATATTTAGTGGAGTAAGAGGTCATCAAATCACTGGGCATAATTACAAACAATATTTAGTGGAGTAACAGGTCATCAAATCACAGGGCAAAATTACATAAACGAAATCTAGTGGGTTGATAGGTAGAGAAATCACTGGGCAAAATTACATAAATGAAATCTAGTGGAGTAAGAGGTCATGAAATCATCCTGTCAATGCACGAGATCTAGACTAGTGGAGTGGGCGGGATTGAAATCATTGGGCAAATTACTACGCCTAAAATCTAGTGAAGTGATAAGCAAAGAAAAACACTGAAATCACTTTATTACTGCACGAAATGTAGTGATGTGATCAGCACTGAAATCACTTTTGGTGAATTATTACATGCAGACTAGTGAAATGACAGATGAAAGTATGCTTACCACATCTACTGATTTCAAAGTTCACACGGAAGTGTGATTGCTGACGAATGAGGGATTACTGAAAAAAGAGTTCAAGTCAGTCCTGCCATGTGAATGTTTGGGAGATGGAAGGAAATGTTTGATATTTATTTTTCTTTAAAGTGTTATCAATATGCAATGTTTAGGGTATGATATCGAAGGTCTCCCCCCTTGACTGAAAACTTGGCAAGGTTTTGTATGTCCGGGCCAGGGGCTATAATCTGTCCCTCTTAGAATTCTTACGTGTTCATAACATTTCACTTAAGTCTTACGCCGCAATTTTTCTGTAAAAGTCAGGCACGACAGCCAAAGGGATCCTAAACTATACTTCCTAAGCATTGACTCATTTTCCTCACAATTATATATTAAGCTACTGCACTATTTCACACCATCTTATCCAACACACAGGTGAGGGTGTTTGGGATATTTTTTAGTTGGTTAGGTGCCATCTTAGCTACATTATATTTAATACTGCTGCCTATCCACTGTCACATGGTGGGGAATTCTTGTCACATGATGGGGAATTCATGTCATGTGATGGGGAATTCTCTCACATATTTTTAATATAAATTTTCATATTTTTATCTATAATTTTAAATGAGATGCTGTTTTTTATTTATATGATATGGAAATGTTGCATAAAGTTTATTTTTGAAGTGAAAGTCCAGAATGGACAGGGGTGGGGGAAGGGGAGATTCAGCTGAGTGAGTGAATATGCACGGAGTAGTAGTTACTGGGTAGGACTGTTGTTCGTGAAGACACCAGGTCCCTGACATCTAAGCAGCAGTAGTTGCTGGGTAGGACTGTTGTTCGTGAAGACAATAGGTCCCTGACATCTAAGCAGTAGTAGTTTCTGGGTAGGACTGTTGTTCATGAAGACACCAGGTCCCTGACGTCTAAGCAGTGGTAGTTGCTGGGTAGGACTGTTGTTCATGAAGACACCAGGTCCCTGACGTCTAAGCAGCAGTGAATAAGTTTAAAATATTAGATCTGTTGGGTGTTTGACCTTTTTATGTGTTGTGCAATTTTCATGCAGATGTAATTGTGAACTTGTTTTTGGATAGGTATGCTGACAGAATGCAAGTTGGAAGGTGTGAAAAAGTCATACATAATAATTAGCTTTAGGTGGAATTTGAATTTGACTGGGTGAAAGAGTGAGTCTAGGTAGAGATGGGCGTGGCTTCAAGAGTAAGAAAACTATAGTGGAAATTCTATTCTTTACACTTTGCAGACGACTCTTTGGGTGAGTGTTGAGACTGGGTCCCTCCCTATCATGGGTTGTATATAGAACTACCTATGTTTCAGGTGTTTTTGGTTTCAGTCTATGATGATGGATTTGGGTGCCTTACTTTGTTGTTATTCATGACGTTTCCTATGGAGTGTCTACCAAAGTAATGTTGATTGTGCCTGTGCATTAACACTTAAGTCGTAATTCTGTGAACAGTGTCTACAGTGTGGCTTGAATCTGATCAGACTATTCCTGTTTATAATGAGAAACTATGACAGACTGTATTTGCTTATTCCTTTTAAATATTGTTAAACATTTCTTTTATTTTTTTTTATTAATTGCTTAGTCTCGCATATCTGTTAGTGCAATGTAACTTCATAGGCCGTTATCGTAATCTGTAGTTATTTAGTCCCATGATTACGTCTTATTTTCTGTCCGTCTATAAATCTATTTCTTGGATTAAATAACTGAGTGGGGGTCGTGAGTCGGATTGATTGGTGGCGCATCTGCATATCGGCGTAACAATTGCAGGTATGCATGTTTAACCAGTGGCCTATACTCTGCATCGACATTTGTCGATGTTTTATGTCATTAACTATTGCTAATATCTGGTATAATTCATTTGTAGATGTTTTATGTCATTAACTATTGCTAATATCTGGTATAATTCATTTGTAGATGTTTTATGTCATTAACTATTGCTAATATCTGGTATAATTTGTAGATGTTTTATGTCATTAACTATTGCTAATATCTGGTATAATTCATTTGTAGATGTTTTATGTCATTAACTATTGCTAATATCTGGTATAATTCATTATTACAGATCCGGCGACATCATTGTAAGGTACTTATTCGCCAATCTCAACCTCAAGACTTTTATCCTGCGACTTTTATCGTGATGAGATATTCATCTGGGAACTCATGAAAAGGTATTTATCTGGCGATCTCGGGATCAATTATTTATCTAGCGACCTCGTGATGAGGTATTTATCTCGTGGCATCATGATAAACCATTTAACCGGCAATCTCACTCTCAGGTATTTACCCGTCGACTTCACTCAGACAGAATCCAGTCCGGCAATTCTCTGGTGTTTTTGATATCAGAGAAATTATTATCAGTCGTCTTTAGTATCGGCCAGTTTCAAGCGTTCTTATCGGCCATTTTCAAGCGTTCTTGCAAATCAGACATTTATCAGAATTTCTTAATATCAAATATCCTTAGATCCGTGGATTCTCATTTAAGTCTTTCAACTACCCTCTCTTTCTCTTAACACGTGACCCTACGATATCGTCAGCTAACTTCCTAAGTATGCCTCCATCACACATCAGACGTCTTGCTAACTTCCTAAGTATGTCTCCATCACACACCAGACGCGTCTTTCTAACAAAATATGAGATAGCGTGCTGGAGGGGTCACTTGACTTTATGATGTTGCTAGTTTTGTTTTTAAAATGAAAATAGATTACCATTAATAAAGTACTCCAGATTATGTTTAACTTGATTAAGAATTACTGATTTGTTCAATATTAACCTTTCGTTCAAATGGAAGTAAATGGGATCAGTAACGCTTTACAGTAAAAGATCCACCCAGCCAACCCTCAAAGAATCTGAGATTCTTGAGGTAATCAATTTACCTGCATTTTACATGACTTCATCCACAGCTAAAGGCACTCGTTCACAGCTTCAAAATAGCATTCATCCTCAACTAAAAGGTATTGTCCACATCTTTAAAATGACATGCATTCACAGCTAAAAGCACTCATCCACAGGTTCAAAACAGCATTCATCCACATCTAAAAGCAACTCATTAACAGCTTCAAAACAACGCCCATCTACAGCACTCATCCACAGGTTCAAAACAGCATTCATCCACAACTAAAAGCAACTCATTAACAGCTTCAAAACAACGCCCATCTACAGCACTCATCAGCAGGTTCAAAACCAGCATTCATCCACTAATAAAAGCACGCTCATCCATTCCTGTAAAATAGCCTTCATCTGCAGGCTGAAAGTCGGCTAAATCTACAGTTTCCAGATAACGCTCATCTATAGCACTATTACAGCTGTTTGATTGTGCTCATCCAGAGCTGCAAAACAGCATTCATCTAGAGCTGCAAAACAGTATTCACCACAACTGCAAAACAGCATTCGTCCAGAGCTGCAAAACAGCATTCATCTAGAGCTGCAAAACAGTATTCACCACAACTGCAAAACAGCATTCGTCCAGAGCTGCAAAACAGCATTCATCCAGAGCTGCAAAACAGCATTCATCCAGAGCTGCAAGACAGATTTTAGCCACAGCTGAAAGACAGCACTCAGATTCATCGAGCTCGGCACTCCCCGCGTTCAATCATCACTTCCGTAGCGCAAGACAAAGATTCTAAAGGCACTGGTCTTGTCCTGGGGCTCCTCTCAGTTCCAGACTGAATAGACCATGATGCATCAGTGCACATTTCAGCTGCTCTCAATCTCCGTTAATGACTGGCCGCCTCTGGCCATGCGTCTGAAGTTCAAATGTTAAATGCGGGTCAACATTACTGTACCATTTCTCTCTCTCTCTCTCTCTCTCACACACACACACACACTAATGTGTGTTTACATTTTCGAGCTATTCAGTAAAGCTCTTCATGAGTTCTTTTCACATAACAGATCATATAAGAAGTAGGAAATAATTTAAGCAAAATATAGCAAACTTGCAAATGTATGTCTGTGTAAGCTTTTGTGATAGAAGAGGTCAAGAGTTCAGTTTCAATCAATTTCCAGGTTGCGTACAAAGGACGTACAGACTTCTCACTCCATCACGCGACAAAAATCGATTACTTTCTTGTGATGGGTTGCGCTTGTTTTAATCATAATTAGAGTGAAATGCAGCAAAAGTAAACACACCAATTCACAATTATTCGGAGAAGATCAAAATGATTATTTTTTAAAACTTGTACTTGGTTGTTGTTACATAGTAGAAGAGATGGGTCCTTTAAATGACTGCAGTTTCAACGGAGCAGCATCAAGTTAAATTTGGTTAAGTTATGCAGCCACAACGGAACGTCAAATTCAAAAGTAAAGGCATACTGTGAACTATCATAATTTACTATTACCTCAGAGTTAAAGTTGATGAGATTTTAAATAATGTTATGCTACTGCATCTGGTGTCAAAACTGCCGAGGTTCGAAATAATTTAGCGATACCTTAGTGTTAATGTGGATTGATTTGAAATAATTTAATAACAATACCTCAGTATTACAGATGATGAGGTTTGAAATAAAATAATGCTACTGCCTTAGAGTTAGAGCAAGTCGTTAAAAGATTGCGTGTCGCGGTAATAACATGATCTGAGAAATCATGGTTGCCTTGGCGGTCTAATGATTTGGTCTTTGTATCCAGGATTAGGTGCATTGACAAAAAAAAAAATGTTATATGCTTAGCCATCTTGACAAATATAGAAGTTAGGGAGAAGTATATTTTTTAAAAAAATCAATACATGTCAATACATGTGTTTGGCCTTCGTCAGTATCTATTTTTAGCCTTGTTTCATTGGTATGTTTAGTCTCGCTCCATTGATATCTTTGCGTTGTTCCATTGGTATGTTTAGTCTCGCTCCATAGATGTCTTCGCGTTGTTCCATTGGTATGTTTAGTCTTGCTCCATAGATGTCTTTGCGTTGTTCCATTGGTATGTTTTGTCTCGCTCCATAGATGTCTTTGCATTGTTCAATTAACATGTTTAGTCTCGTCCATAGATCCCCAGACGCCTTTGCTTATTCTTTTACTTGTCTTTAGCCTTGCTATACAAATATCTTTGATCTCGTCCCATACCTGCCTTTAGCTTTGCTTCATGGATGTCTTTAGCTCTGCTCCAAAGATGTCATTGGCCTGCTTTGTAGATATCTTTAGATTTGTTAACAAGATTTCTTTAGCTTCCTACATGTGTTTGGACATGCTCTACATCTGTTTCAGCAAAGGTACGTAGATATCTTTGTCTGTGTTTAGTCTAGCTACATAGATGTCTTTGGCCTTGCTCTATATCTGTCTTTAGCTTGACTATAATGACGGCTTTGGCTTTGCTTTATCTCTGTCTTTAGCCTAGCTACAAACAAGTATTTGGTCTTTATCTCTGTATTTTACTTCCTTAATAGAAGTAGTGCGCCTTGTTCCATAAATGTTTTTCATCTTGCCCCATAGGTGTCTTCGGAAGTGCTCTATACATGATGTTAGACTATCTACAGACTACATACTATCTACATAATGTCTTTGATAATATGTTATACATACTTTTGGCAACGCTCTATACATTACGTTAGACTATCTACATATTTGTCTTTGATAATGTTTTATACATATCGTTGGCAACGCTCTATACATGACGTTAGACTATCTACATATATGTCTTTGATAATGTTTTATACATATCGTTGGCAACGCTCTATACATGACGTTAGACTATCTACATACATGTCTTTGATAATGTTTTATACATATCGTTGGCAACGCTCTATACCTGTATACGGCTTTATGCAATGCCTGCATTCAACACATTACTATCTTTATCTCCACGTTATGGAATGTATTTTTGCATGATTCATATCTTTCGCATTGCTCAAAACGAAGTATATGGAATGTATTTTTGCATGATTCATACCTTTCGCATTGCTCAAAACGAAGTATATGGAATGTATTTTTGCATGATTCATACCTTTCGCATTGCTCAAAACAAAGTATATGGAATGTATTTTTGCATGATTCATACCTTTCGCATTGCTCAAAACGAAGTATATGGAATGTATTTTTGCATGATTCATACCTTTCGCATTGCTCAAAACAAAGTATATGGAATGTATTTTTGCATGATTCATATCTTTCGCATTGCTCAAAACTAAGTATATGGAATGTATTTTTGCATGATTCATACCTTTCGCATTGCTCAAAACAAAGTATATGCTTTTACCATTATTCAAGGCCTGTCTTTGCCATTCTTGGATTTGACCGTTGATAATGCTCAGTTCATGTCAATGCCCTCGTTCAAATATGTGTTTTAAACATCAGTCAGGTCAATCAATCAAAATCATTGTCATCAATCAGTGTATGTTGTTTTCAACGGTCAATATCTGTCGTTCTATCGATCAATACCTGAAGGTGGCAGCGGTCAACAGTACAGATGTCATCATCGGCAAATACCTGCCACTGGAGGGGTCATTGCTTATCACTGACATTGGTCAATATTTGGTCTTGGCATCAGTTGGTTTCAGTCTTTGTCATTACTCAATATCGATCTCAGTCATCGATTAATTATTTTCTTTGTCATCGATAATGCCTTTGTCTCCATCAAAAACACTCGATGGCATAGTTTACCATCTATCTTTGGTAATGAGAGTGACAATATAAATGTATTCTTAAAGCATAGTTAGGTTACGAATGTGCAAATGTATAAATACACACAACGGCCTGGAGTGAAAAGCAAGTAAAGAATATTAACAGTTATATTAGACCCAAGTGCAAAAGCATATTTCCAGCTGACAGAGTGAAGAGATAACTTTACATACGATGACTCACAGTAAGGTTCCCTTATCACTGGAAACTTAATTTGCAGCAGCCAGGCTTACAGATCACTAGAATTTTATTCCGGGGTCCTGCCTCTCCTGCTGCCATTTTCCTTGACTCGAATGCTTTTATCTCTGTCAGATGACTGTCAGGTAGACGTAAGGTATGCAAAGTGCAGACAGTTTCACATTAAACAAATCATTTCATCTTGTCTAGACCCTCTTGGACACTTCCAGTCTAATGTATAGTTTCACGCTGGTAAAGCAGGAAGAGGTTTGCGAAAGCTTATGTTACGTTTCGGGAACGACCGCATTCAGAAATGAGTAAACAAACGTAAAAAGAGAAATGAAACAAAAATAAACAATTCTTTACTGTTTATGCAGAATTCAAAAGTGTGTTCTGTCAGACAGACACTTCATTGCAATCGCAACCGAGTCTTAGCCATTTTCTGAGTGTTCTAGCAGCATACCCAACTTTACTTGGGGGGTTAGGGTAGGGGCATTTTGCGACAATTAGGCGAATGTATAGTGTACAGTTACTATCATGATCCATTGCTATTGTTTGATTTCATAGCTGATCCACCACTATTGCAAGGTGCTCTTGTTACAGCTGTAAAGACACACTGTGCGTTGTATGGTTCGTTCTATTTTAATGTTTTAATTGTATAATATATTAATGTACTTATGGTGCATTATATAGAACTGTATGCTTATTTACCACAGAAAAGTGCTTTGACACCTTTTGTAGGATTAAACTATTAGTATAATTATTAATGATTCCACTGAAGATTTTCCAACTCTTTTTACAAGTTTCATTACGTTTGCACAAATATCTTATAAGTCGTCTTTGCAAACAAACAAATAAACACAAGAAAATATCTGTGACGTCAGACAATGAGGTAGATGGGCCAGTCCACACCCAATCAAAACGGCGAACAGAAACAAGCGCGAACAATTATCTATGCTAAAAGTCACCCAATCAAAACGGTGAACAGAAACAAGCGCGAACAATTATCTATGCTAAAAGTCACCCTGCGCCACCAGCCTGAGCATTATTCACAGCTCCCAAGTATAAAGATTTTAATGAGCCTCTAATTAAATACAAATCAGTGACTTAAACCAACCAAGTAACAACGTCAAAGACAAGTCAAGAAACCAAGGTAACTACGTCACATCAGAGACATGTCAATGACTTAAACCAACCTAAGTAACTATATAACATCAAGGCAGATCGTTACTCGGGAACATCCATCCGCCACGAAAGCAAATAAAAACATGAATGAGAAATTTAACAGAGGAATCATTTTTGCTACGTGACCTCTTTCATTATTGAAAATTTAACCTTTAAAGTTTTGATAATTTGTTTTTAGCAACCCATTGAATTTTTCTGCAAAGACAATTTGGCGGGAGGGGGTGTACACATTCCAGAACTTTAACTTTCAGGGATTTTTTCTTTAAAAATGTTAATGTTCTCTTTCTATCTGCCTCCATCCCTCTTCCTTTTGTTTTTTTTTCTTTTGCAACTCCTAACAAACTGATGACAAACATGTCCGTTCCAAAGTGAAATGTCCAAATGACATAATCAATACATTTAACGTTCTCTGGAAAATTTTAATTTTACTTGTATTATCTCGAGGATGCTGGCAGGGGGACCCGAACCTATCTGTAAATAACTGACTGATTCTTTCAAGCCCGCCAGTTTAACTCTAAAAAACTTGAGTAAACAAGTCATAAATATTTGCCATTCAGCCTCGGAAAGTAGTGTAACCTGGAAAGTAGTGTAACCTGGAAAGTGCGTGTAATCTGGAAAGTGCGTCACAAAATATTTAAGCGCTCTAAAAAGGAAAACAATTTCTTATAAAACTAAAATGCATATGCGATTGACGGCCAGAACATTGTACATACATACTACTATAATATACTTGTTTGGTTGACTACTATAATATACTTGTTTGGTTGACTACTATAATATACTTGTTTGGTTGACTACTATAATATACTTGTTTGGTTGACTACTCCACCGTCCGCATAAAACACATCGCTATTTCTGCTTCAGTACGACTGTTCTCATCAAAGATACGTTCTTTCTTCTTACACCAAATAAACCAAAAATTGTACCGGGCATTAACGACGGAAAGATATGTCTGAGCATGACAATCATGACAATCCATCCATGAAATCACTGAACCCTAGATGACACTAAGCATCAATCAATCAATCAATCAATCAATCAAAACATCCATCTGTCTAGACAGTCAGGCAGACAAATGAAAGTGTTTAAGAAATACATTAAAAGTTTCAGTAACATACTTCCAGCAAGAAAGTGAGGTGTTTTTTTTTTTTTTTTAACTTGGTCAGGAAAAGGAGAATTGCCTGCAAGAAGATAAATCTCTTCACTCCCTCCTCATCTTTCATCCGGGCGCGAATAGTGACAAACGTCACAACACGTCACAACGTGACAAACGTCACAACACAAATATGTCTGCAAGGTTTGGCGCAAAAGTGCCAGAACTAGTACGAGTTGATCAGGGGCCCTCTCCGGGATTTCGGAATAAATATTAAAGATGTCTGATTTTTCTTTAATTTTTATTCATTTTACGCGTTGGTATTAGTCATTCGCAATGACTGCTTGTGCACCATGTCTTGTGTTTTCCTCAGCTAACTCAACAAAAAAATAACCAGAGTACTCTTCCCTGCACTCTATGAATGACCTATCCATTTTGCTCATGAATTTACTCTATTCGACTTTGTGACTGACTGTCCTGTCTCATGCTTTGCCGGGAATTCTACCTAAACTCCACCCCTCCTCCCCGCTTTGTCATACCCGTGTTTATCTGGAATATGATTACCTTACCAATGCTTTTCTTCCCCCTTTTAACTACCATATTCCTGTTTTCCAATGGAGTATGGTTACATTTATCCTGCTGTGATCTGAGCTATAATATTTTATCCTCCATATTTCGCCATGAACTATTACTACTTCACCCAAGTTTTCCTTTGAACAATGATACATTATGTGCTGGTATCCAAGACTGACGACCAAATCCGTTTACCCTGAACCATAACAAATGTATCCTTTTTACCCTGAACCATAACAAATGTATCCTTGTTTACCCTGAACCATAACAAATGTATCCTTGTTTACCCTGAACCATAACAAATGTATGTATCCTTGTTTACCCTGAACCATAACAAATGTATCCTTTTTACCCTGAACCATAACAAATGTATCCTTGTTTACCCTGAACCATAACGAATGTATGTATCCTTGTTTACCCTGAACCATAACAAATGTATCCTTGCTTACCCTGAACCATAACGAATGTATGTATCCTTGTTTACCCTGAACCATAACAAATGTATGTATCCTTGTTTACCCTGAACCATAACAAATGTATCCTTGTTTACCCTGAACTATTATTCTCTCCGTGCTTTCTCGGAGGGGTGAGGGGGGTTGTGAGTGCACATCTCATCCACGGCTTCCATTTGCTAAAGAGGGTCATGAGTGGGGTGGCTGATTGTTGATAATTTAGCGAAAAAACTTTAATGATAATAATACCTTTTCCTTGTATATTGTCAATTGTAAAACCCAAAGGCCATTTTCTCCTTTCTTTCTTCTTCTTTTAACGCTTAAACTGGTGTATGAGGCGTTTCATATCATAATGTCCTTGAAATGGTGTATGAGGCGTTTCATATCATAATGTCCTTGAAATGGTGTATGAGGCGTTTCATATCATAATGTCCTTGAAATGGTGTATGAGGCGTTTCATATCATAATGTCCTTGAAATGGTGTATGGGGCGTTACAATACAAGCCAAGGCACACATTCTCGCACGGCACACGTGTTGACATGAAGATATAATTGTTTGAATTACCTTTCAAATTTGAGATTTGAATTTCTGGCAGGGATTCCATTTTGGGGCAAGAAGAATGCTAAAAGTTGCAATTCTATGCTTTGAATGTGGGTGGTAAGATTAATTTGTAGCCGGGAGTTTGTGATAAGCCGATATAAAGATTAATTTGTAACAGGGATTTTGTGGTAAGCCGATATAATGATTAATTTGTAACCGGGATTTTGATGGGAGAGCTAGGGCAGAACACCACTCAATCCCCATCCCTTTATCCGTTTTACAAATTATCAGCTTGTCTTCGTTGTCCCAGACTCTCCCCAACTTTCTGTATTGGCTGCCTCTCTCCTAACCCTCCAAGAGGTAGCCTGGTGTGACTTTCTGTCTTTGATGCCGGCCTTATCACACCAGGAGACATGGGGCCCGCAGCTGACGCGCTGACTGACTTGTGAAATCTTTGTGCTCGCCGATAGATAGATACCTGTAGATTATCTGCGAGATTTCCAACATTCCCATTTTTTCTGTTTTTCTCCTTGTCGCTTCTCGCTAAGTAGTCTTCCAAACGTTTCTTTCAACTTTATTTCATGCGCTGAACTTTGTGCACCCCATCCATTCCTCCTCACGTTCACAGCATTCCCATCCTTCCTCACCTCTTCTAATCAAGTACGGTAACTCTGGCACAAACAGTGTTTTCAAGTCAAGGGTCAGAGGGTCATAATGCCAACAGCAATAAACGCTACGGCCAGAACTGGCTTGGAAGCAAGTATTCCATGGTAAAATAAACTACTGTATGCCCAAGGGCATAGTGAACAGGTCGGAATAAGTGTTTGCGTGTGAAGAAGCTGTCTCCTGGCAACACGAACCCGTCCATACTCCACTTTGCCGCTGCCCGCTTTTAAGGACGACTCAGTGACATTGCCGGAAGGTGGAGACACCCGATACATAATAAATCACTCTGGCTGAAAATTATGAAGTGGCGCATAGAGCAAACACAATCCCGGGAAATGACTGTTAAGCCGCAGATCGAAGACAGGATGACAAACCAACATGTCTTTCTTAATATAAATCATTTCCTGTCTTTCTTAAATATAAGTCATTTCCTGTCTTTCTTAATATAAGTAATTTCCTGTCTTTCTTAATATAAGTCATTTCCTGTCTTTCTTAATATAAGTCAATTCCTGTCTTTCTTAATATAAGTCATTTCCAGTCTTTCTTAATATGTCATTTCCTGTGTTTCGTAATATAAGTAATTTCCTGTCTTTCTTAATATAAGTCATTTCCAGTCTTTCTTAATATGTCATTTCCTGTCTTTCGTAATATAAGCCATTTCCTGTCCTTCTTAAATATAAGTCATTTCCTGTCTTTCGTAATATAAGTCATTTCCTGTCTTTCGTAATATAAGTCATTTCCTGTCTTTCTTAATATGTCATTTCCTGTCTTTCGTAATATAAGTCATTTCTTGTCTTTCGTAAAAGAGTAATCCAGTTTGCGTTAATATTTATCATTGGTAACTCACTGCCTTTCTTACGGTCATCCAGTTTGTGTTAATTCTTATCTTCTCTATCTCAACGTCTTTCTTACAGTCAGTTTGCGTCATTCAGATCGTCAGCAACTCACTGTCTTTCTTACAGTCATCCAGATTGTCTTTCGTAACATCAATAACTCACTGTCTTTCTTATAGTCATCCAGTTTGCGTCTTTCGTAACATCAATAACTCACTGTCTTTCTTATAGTCATCCAGTTTGTGTTTTTCTTATGAGCAACCCATATGCGTCTCAATAACCAATTTGCGCTTTTCTTAATATTAGTGACCCGGTTTGCGTTTTTCCTAAGAACAGTAACCCAACTTGTGTCTTTATTAACATCAGAAACAACTTGTGCCTTTACTAATACCAGTAACCCAACTTGTTCCTTTACTAAAAGCAGTAATCCAATTTGCGTCTTTTTAAAATCAGTAACCTAGTTTGCGTTTTTTCTTAGCATCAACAATCTAGCGCGTATCTTTCCTTCGACTTAACAAAAATCATTTTCCTTTGTAATAGTTAGGGGTACCTAACGTGTCCTTTGTAATAGTTAGGGGTATCTAACGTGTCCTTTGTAATAGTTAGGGGTACCTAACGTGTCTTTTGTAATAGTTAGGGGTATCTAATATCGCTTGTACACTACTGTTTGACAAGACCTGAACAATGCAATTGGGGTCTAAGAGATTAGCATAATAGCTCACTATATAACAAATGCTCGTATGTGTGAACACAATGCAAAACCTTTACAATGTCAACAAATTCGCGAAATATCTTTCAATTACAATGTCAACAAATTCGCGAAATATCTTTCAATTACAATGTCAACAAATTCGCGAAATATCTTTCAATTACAATGTCAACAAATTCGCGAAATATCTTTCAATTACAATGTCAACAAATTCGCGAAATATCTTTCAATTACAATGTCAACAAATTCGCGAAATATCTTTCAATTACAATGTCAACAAATTCGCGAAATATCTTTCAATTACAATGTCAACAAATTCGCTAAATATCTTTCAATTACAATGTCAACAAATTCGCTAAATATCTTTCAATTACAATATCAACAAATTCGCGAAATATCTTAAATTAATGGTAGTGAAATGTGCAAGCCTGTTGGTACAGGGACATGAGAGATGACAACGAAACGTGTAAGCCTATTGTATGGAAAACTATCAGAATAGATGACTGTTAATCTTGAAGTGAGCCTTCTATGTTGTTTTGTTCGCCGAAATGTAATTAGATAAGGTGTTTATACTTCAATAGAGTTACACATTTAAATTTTCATGGCGTTTTCTATTTTCATGTTGCATTAGTTTCTTTTATAAATCTTAACAGCAACAGTGATCATATTGTTAAAGTGTTATCTGAGAGCGCCGTACAAACACAGTGTCAGTCGGATAAATAGGGATCTCTGTACTTAGCACTTGTGTCCGTGACGTATCAACATAGTCACAATGATTAAAATAGAAAAGTAAGAATACATGAGGATACTTAAGTTATTTTTGAAATTGCATTGGATCAATCGAAATGAATATCACTCTCTTCTCTCTTTTTCTAATAACTCATCTGGAGGGTGAGGGAAGGGCAGAAGCAATTTGAGAACTAATCAATTTAAATGGATGCTGGGGGAAAATCTGGCAGATTTAACGAATGGCTTCCAACCTGAAATAATTCAACGAAAGATTGTGGCACTATCTGGATTGCATTAGACCTCGCAATTTGATTGACATTATTATTGCAAAATAATGATTGCAAAAATGTTTCTTCAAACATTTGTCAACGGGTGCAGGTTGTAATTAAAAAAGAGGGAAAGAAGCAGAGTCTTCGGAACATTTACACAAAGCAAAAATACATATCCCTATCTGACTATTTAACAAGGCAAAAATACATATCCCGATCTGCCTGTTTCACAAGGCAATAATACATTTTCCTCTCTAAGTATTTCACAAGGCAAAATTACAAAACCTTTTATGTATATTTACTAAATACATTAACACTTTGCCTTACATGAATAATTACTAAATATAGTAACACTTTGCCTTACATGAAAGTTTACTAAATATAGTAACATTTTGCCTTAAATGAATGTTTACTAAATACATTAACAATTTGCCTTACATGAAAGTTTACTAAATATAGTAACATTTTGCCTTAAATGAATGTTTACTAAATATAGTAACACTTTACCTTAACGTCACTTAAAGGCACAATGTAGCGCACGTTCACCCTCCTCTAAAAATAGACTACGTTTAAACCTATCTGTAGGACGGTGGACGCTTATCCCCCACCCCCGGGCTAGAGAGTAGCATAATTAGTAACTCACTTTAAACGGACAATTCAGAGCACAGCTCCATCGCACACGACGAGTGTACCAGAAACTTACCTCTTATTTGGCATGCCACACAACTTCACTGTCGAGACAACAACATGTTTTGGTCTCCCGACCTTAATAAGCTAGAGGCTAATTATACTGCAAAGCAGCTACTACCCGTATTAGTGGTATGGCGCAGCAGGAACCCATCCTCTGTATATATTATGCTGAAGGTATGTGGTTTTGTTTGTATAATCAACACTATATCCATGTTTTATTGTAACCTTAACCACACTTTGTATTGCTATACATTTCACTTAGGATATCAGAATATATGATGACCATGTATGTAAAAGTGTTATGTAAGGGAAAACGTGATAAATTCTTAGTCTATATGCTTTTACTGGCAGATTGGCATCTTATTTCCGATGTTCACTCTTGGACGACCGCTGAGCTGCGAAGCAACACCATGGTGGAACGACCCAAGGGCCTGAGACCACAGTTCAAATGACCACAAGTGCTACTGCTGCAACAACCACTTAGAGGATGCCAGGCACATCTTGAGGTAAGTGGGCCCTAAAATCAACAGACATACAGCTTTTCTCAGGGCTTCTCAAATGGCTTCCTAGGGCCAAGCTAACTATCTCTAATGATACTACACGGTCACGATTTCTCAGGGCTTCTCAAATGGCTTCCTAGGTCCCAAGCTATCTCGTACGGTACTACACTGTCACGATTTCTCAGGGCTTCTCAAATGGCTTCCTAGGGCCAAGCTAACTATCTCTAATGATACTACACGGTCACGATTTCTCAGGGCTTCTCAAATGGCTTCCTAGGTCCCAAGCTAACTATCTCGTACAGTACTACACTGTCATGACTAGGAACGATATACATTTACAAACTCTAACTATAAAAATCGAACTATTCACTATATGTAACCAGAGTTGTCTTAATGTTTCTCTTTAAATACCTTTTAATATTGATACTTAGATACTCTTGTTGGCATGGCTTACTTACATCTTATATGTTGTAGTCTGTCACCTGTAATTAATTAATATACCTGGCTGTACATATCGGGGGGGGGGGAGGGGGACTGATGCTATATTCTTTATTATCACTCTTCTTTTCTGCAGTATCTATCTTTCTCTTTTTCAACACCTATAGCCAGCCAGAAGGTGTGTTTTGGGAATTAGCCTCATTTATGGGCATCCCGGTTGGTAAGGAATTAACATCTTGCCTGTCTCCCAGCTAAACGTCAAATACTTGGGAATCTTGTCTTGTGACTGAACTCATATAATTCTATAATCTATTGACTAGGGACCGCATTCAGTCCTTTCCTGTTCAAAAACAATCCCATATATAACTTGCCATTAGAAATATAAATAGACAGGACAAATATTTTGAGTGAAGATGTTGGATGTTTTGAATTTTATATTTTCATTTTGTTAGCATTAGCTAAATTATTCATTTTCATGACATAACCAATGTAAGCCATGTTACATGAAAGTACTACACAATACTTTATGTAACACTTTTATGTACCATTGTGACTTGCTTTGATTAGTAATAATTATAAAGTCAAGACCACTATTGTGACCTGCTTTGACTAGTAATAATTATAACGTCATGACCACTACCACAGTAATATAGCATAGAGCTACTGACTAGTTATTTTTAACAACCTTGAATTCAGGCTTACTGTTAACATTAAAATATTTTTTAAAAACATAAACCGTATTGGCTTGATGTCGTCAAGACCTCTTAAAGAAGTTATGGGAAGAATTAGGTTTAACAAGGCCCCTGGAAATTATTCTAAATGGCATGTGTCGTAAAATCACACCTAAGGTGTCCTAGAAAGTTCTTCAGCCTATAAGTGACCTAGAAATTATTCTCCACACCCCCCCCCCCCCCAAGTATCATAGAAGTTATTCTAACCTATAGGTGTCCTAGAAGCTCTTCTCTCTTACAGGTGTCCTAGAAGTTATTCTAACCTATAGGTGTCCTAGAAGTTATTCTAACCTATAGGTGTCCTAGAAATTATTCTAACCTGCAGGTGTCCTAGGAGCTATTCTCTCTTATAGGTGTCCTAGAAGTTATTCTAACCTACAGGTGTCCTGGAAGTTATTCTGACCTACAGGTGTCGTGGAAGTTATTCTCACCTACAGATGTTATTCCAGTCAACAGGTGTCCTGGAAGTTACTCCACCCTAGAGGGGTGCCTAGAAGTTATTTCTGCCTACAGGTATTATAGAGATTGTACTAACATATGTCGCCACATCCACATTCTTCATTTTCTCTGGTTCGGAGTAGGGTTTGATCTCAACGTGGGATGAAAATGTCAGGGCTGACTGCATGTATACATTTCCACCCGATCACTCCGACCACCTTTTTCTCACTAAAAGAATTATATTTATCTTTCTAATAAATTTCTCAAATCCAAGAATGATCCTATCTGCGAAATCAGCGCAATTCGAAAGCGTGAAATCATAAACCATTCTGTATGATGAGTTAAGATGAAATCAAACAAACAATAAATTAAGCGCGAATCGCTACAATTCAGTTTCAACATGCACGTCACTCTGCGATTCAGTTTCATCAAGCGCGTCATTATACTGTTCAGTTTCATCAAGGGCACTATGCGGTTCAGTTTCACCAAGTGCACTATACGGTTCAGTTTCACCAAGCATGTCACTATGCGATTCAGTTTCACCAAACATGTGACTCTGCGATTCAGTTTCATCAAGCACGTCACTATGCGGTTCAGTTTTACGAAACTCACATCACTATGCGGTTGTTGCACCAAGCACGTTACATTGAAGTTCAGTTTCACCATAGCACGTCATAATGCAGTTTCAAAGTAGGCAAAATCGATCAAGTCCAGGGCAATTAGCCGCAACGGCATATCAGGATTTCTGCTCCAACCATTGGCATTTGTCTGCAGGTAAGATGAGCTCGTGATGTTGGAGATGTGGGAGTGGGGGTGGAGAATCTCCACAACAAAAACACAAACCCCCAAAAAGTCACTCCACATTGCCAGGCTATAATTTTATCACTCCTTTGAATTAGTTTGCGGGATTCTGAAATTAAACCTTTCGCGGAGCGTCTTATTGTTCGGTGGAATTTTTTTTCCTGTCCTCAGTAACCTAAAAAATGTTTAACTGCTTGCAAATTTTTTACTTTTCTTCGGCAGGCCTAGATATCAGTATGTATGTGTTTGTGCATGCGTGCGTGTGTTCGTGTTTCAAATATGCAAAGGTTCAAATTTATGGAGTGCTTATGAATGTGTGTGTGTGTGTGTGGTTCAATATGTACCTGAAGGAAAGTGACAGTGAAGGAAAATAAAAATGCACTGGACTGTTTAGATAATTAAAATATTGAGATTTGTAGGAATATACTAAATGTAATACACATTTTTTTTTGTAAGCCAACGATTGTCTATTGAAAACATGACTAAAGTGGAGTGAATAAATGGTTATCTCTCTCTCTCTCTAATCTTTCAATACCCTCAAACTCACATTGCGCAATACATTAGTTGCGATCGACATAAATTGCTGCATTTTAGAATATTCGTAAAGGAATGTCAGTTTATTGATAACAAGGAGAATTTGATCCGTACACAAAGCGTAAGGTAGAATATGTCATGACGTCATAAAAACAATATCTAAGGAAAACAACTAAGCTGGTACCGAAGCCGGCGACTGTCTGTTGGAAAAAATGACTTATCTAGTAGTGTGCAAATTATTTTACCTTATTTACCTGTCATTTGTAAGGCTTGACCATCAGTCTGTTCATGTATAAATAATCATCACTTGTCCCTGGTTCTGTGCATTTTTAAAATGTGTAATATTACTAATAATAGTATAGTCCTGCAAGAGGTTACTATTTTTAGTGTGTAACAATACTATATAGTCCAGCAAGAATGTATTTTTGTAATGTTTAACAATACTATAGTCCAGCTAGAATATATATATTTTTATCGGTGCACCTGTCAATTCAGTCCAAAGAGCACGAAAAGAACTCAATGCACTCTACCGAGAGAGTTATTATACCCTTTCTCTGCTCCAAGCCAGCATAGACTCAGGTGCCCACGTGCACCCATCACCATTGCTGAGGGAGATGCTGGGCCTCTTCGACTGCTGGCAGTGGCACGCTTGGTGATAAAACTCGCATGCAAGCGTCACGTAGCATAAAGTGGAAGAGGAAAGAACAAGAAAATTACTTATTTATTTTACACAGGGGAACTAGTCAAACAATTAGAAGAAGGGGCAGAGAAGAGAGTTACAGCATTCAACATGAGCTGATCTAAGGGTGGCTAACATGAGCTGATGAGCTGATCTAAGGGTGGCTAACATGAGCTGATCTAAGGGTTGCTAACATGAGCTGATCTAAGGGTGGCTAACATGAGCTGATCTAAGGATGACGAGCATGAGCTGATCTAAGGGTGACGAGCATGTCCGAGAATGTGACGTTATGAGGAGCAACATCTTCGTGCTTAATTTAATTTATCTTTTGATTTAAGGAACAAAGCCACACATTTTATTTTTTTAGATTAAATCGACCTTACAACAAAACTGAAAGAACAGAAGAAAACAGAACCAAATGTAACGTCGACCTGCAGGAAATATTATTTTTAGCGGAAGTTTAGAGAGTCATAGAGTCAATCCAGCAAAGACAAGAAACAAATCACAAGTGCATTGCTGTTCATTGCAAGGCTTTACAAATAAATACATACAACACAGCAAGAACAAAATATATTTTTAAAATTACAAGTATGAGAGAAATAAATTACATTAGAAGTACATTAGAGGATATTAAATAAAAGCACAACTTTGACACTTAACTGAGCAAATGAAGTGCATAAAAACACTATCTCAGTATGTGTGAGTGTGTGCTTGCGGTGTTGTTTATGGAATGTTTGTATTGTATTGTGTATAATATGTATTGTAGTGTGAATGTGGTGGTGCATGTTGTGATGTGGTGTGTGATGTGTGTGAATGTGATGTGTGAGTGGATGCTGTGTGTGTGTGTTGTGATGTGGTTTGCGTGATGTGTGTGTGGATGTTGTGGTGTGTGATATGGTGTGTGATGTAATGTGGTTTGTGTGATATGTGCATGGATGTTGTGGTGTGTGATGTATGTGTGTAATACTAAGTGAAACAATACTGTGCACACAATGCAGTAACAAGATAGATATTAGTGTTCGTTCATGTTTTTAAAGTTTGGTGAATCAAGTTTCAGGAAAGCTGCTTGAAAAAAGTATATGTATGGTTAAGGTAGTAAATAAGAAAATATACGTATGTACAAGTATGAGAAGGAAGAATAGTCATCCCAATGAAGTACGCATGTCTCACCAAGAACTTTTTGAAATGTGAAATGTCTGACGGAAATCCCACTAAACAAAGTCACATTTGGGCTGAAATACAGAATCAATATGCGCACAGCAAGAATTAAAATACTACCTAAAACTTTCAAGCTTCAAACGGAAATGGTATGCTAAAACTTTCACACCTAAACTGAAAACGCTGCCAGAAAAGCAGTAGCTGATAGAAAAGGCTAAAACTGAAAAACAGAATGGCCTTCTTTTAAAACTGTACAAGACTTTGCAGACGTATTTTCGTTGTTGTCGAAAGATAGTCCCTATCGAGTAAGTGAAATACAAGCAGCAAGGGAGGTGGAGGAATGGGGGGGGGGAGGGGTTGAGAGCTGACAGGGGGCAAAGGGAAAAGAGAACGCGAAAGATGAGAAGCCTTGGAGACAGCCGTGATGTTGGTTTCAGTATCAACGTCTTGTAGATCACTTTAATGCAGACACAAGCCCTAGCCTTTCGCCCCATGACATCCCGAAAACTAAATGTGCTGAATTTTGCTTGCACCTTGACTTCTCTGCACCTCGAATCAAAAAGAGAAAATGATAAAACCAACTGGAGACGATGAGAAATTGAGAAGAAAAGAACTTGTGCGAATGTCAGTCTTACAGCATCTATGAACAGTATGATTTTATTCATTCAGAGAGCAGTCATCCTTCCTTCTCTGACGGTAAACTAGAAACCAATGAACACCGCAATATGCTCTCTCTCTCTCTCTCTCTCTCTCTGTTCTTCTCTCATGTTCTCTTTCTCTCTCTTCCTCTCTTTCGCTCTGTCTCTCTCTCTTTCTCTCTTTCTGTCAGTTGATCTGTTCGGCTCTTTGTTCTTCTGTCTTTCTTAAATTGCGACATTTTAACATGCACACAGAAAATGTACTCTTGTGAAAATGATATGTTTGTAATAAATTTAGTTATTCTACGAACACTTAAAACATAGATATGTTTGTAATATAATTTAGTTACTGTCATTCTACGAACACTTAAAACATAGATCATAACAATGACAAGTTTGTATCCAAGTGCACATCATTAGTGCCATCTTCAAAAGAATAACTGTAAAGACCATTGTCACCGGTGTAAGTAACTCCAAATGTCCAACGCGATTACATTATTGCTCTTCGCAAAGTTACACTATGGTATACTCAAGTAATGTCACATAATGGGACATCCAATTACTGTTAATTAGAAAGTTACACTATGGTATACTCAAGTAATGTCACATAATGGGACAACCAATTACTGTTCATTAGAAAGTTACACCTTGGTATACTCAAGTAATGTCACATAATGGGACAACCAATTACTGTTCATAAGAATTTGCAAAAATTAAACCCAAGTAAGTCCTTCAGAACAGGGAACCAATGTACATCGGTAATGGCCATCAAACTATTACACCCAGAATATACCCAATTAACACCGATTTTCTAGGCAAAGTGATGCGCCGCTAGAAAGTATGGCACTGTGACCTCGAGAAAGAAGAAAATAATTAAAATGAGAAAATAAAAACACGTGTTGCCAGACGTGAAAGAACATTCTTACAAGCAGGTGATAACGTGTCTAGTCAGACGAGAAAGAACATTCTTACAATGAGGTAAGAACGCGTCTTGTCAGACGAGAAAGAACATTCTTACAATGAGGTAACAACGTGTCTTGTCAGACGATAAAGAACATTCTTACAATGAGGTAAACAACGTGTCTTGTCAGACAAGAAAAGCATTCTTACAATGAGGTAAGAACGTGTCTTGTCAGACGAGAAAGAACATTCTTACAATGAGGTAACAACGTGTCTTGTCAGACGAGCAAGAACATTCTTACAATGAGGTAACAACGTGTCTTGTCAGACGAGTAAGAACATTCTTACAATGAGGTAACAACGTGTCTTGTCAGACGAGAAAGAACATTCTCACAATGATGTAAGAACGCATCTTGTCAGACGAGAAAGGACAAAGAACCCGAACAGAAGGATAATGACAAAGAATGAGTTAGCTGCGTGCCCACGGTATATTTAGCGTACGTACGCAGCTGTCATGAAAAACTGCGCGCTTGCGCATTATCGATTTTCCATTTCCGTCGGGAAAAGTATGTACTTCCGAGGACATGCAATGTGAGAGGTAAACAAGCTGTTAGTGTAAGCAGACATGTGAAGGGTGCCGCACATTGCATTGTGAACTGACCTACATGTCACTCACACAGGAACGTCAATTTTTTTAACAAAACTCTTTAATCATGGCACCCTTGAAACAGGCCCTATCTCTCCGGAATAACGTAATACAGCTGTTTAGTTTTATTTCTAATTTTAAAATCTTAACCCTGCGAAAAATAGTTCTATACAGCAGGGGAGAAATCAAATGCAAATTTGGTGAAAATCTCAAACTTTTCACAGCCAGAATTAGGTTTTAGTGTACCACTGCAAAATTGCAGGACCAGACATCTTTCCAACATCAAATCATGGTTGCAAACACTAGTGAAATATTGTAGAGATTACTCATTTTTAAGATAATTTTGTCGGTTGTTTTCGGAACATTTCTTAAATAGACAACTATAAAAGGGTTGCATTATTGTGGCTTAATGCTTTAGTAAGTGCTGCGTTTGTGCTTTGTTTTTTTTTTTTTAAAGCTGTTGATTCCAATTTTGTGTGCATTCCTAACAATGTGGACACACTCGTTTTTCTTCAGTCCACTACTAATGTAGTACGTTACTATATGTTCATTATTCATGTTTATCATTAATGCTGTACACTTCTACGATCTGGAACAGACTTTTATTCTTCTGTCTGCTAGTAATTTGTCGGCCTCGGTTTAATCTATATAGCACTTAATCTCTCTACTAATGCATTTGGACACATACTGAATTCTCATCATGAGCTCCACGTGTTCCTGTAATAATGCGGCGGACACATACTATAACTCTTCCAGTAATGAGTCGGACTCACACAATTCAATTCATACAATAATGTGCTGAACACATAGTCAGTCGCTCCCGAGACCACGGTATAGAATTTTGCCTGATCTCGTATCAATAAATATTCAAATAATAAAATGAGTTGATTGCATAAGGAGCATTGGGAAAGGAAAATAAAAGTGAAGCATTCACATTTGACGTAATTATTCAAATCACAAGCAGAGGTGGACCAGCTGTGACATTACGTGATTGTAAATGTTGTTTTATGTTGTGGAATAGAGAAAACATTTACAGCGCCAAGTATCCAAGTGAGAGATAAGTGGTGTCTGTTGGAGGAACATTAATAAAATAAATTACGATTCTCATCAATTGTAATTAGTTATGAAAGATTAATTAATAAAAATATTCTTTTTCATTAATTAAATGACCTGTCCATTACATAAAGTGACTTTGGGTTTCAAGTTTTGAGTTCCAAGTTCCAGGTTCCCAGTTACCTTTCACGTGTTCACTGGTCAGTCATAAACCTGTACAACCTGGAAGGCGCAGGAACGTCTGATGTGGTGTGTGTAAGCGTGAGGAAGTACACTACACACCCTTGATATATATGCTGGACACTTTGGGAGAATTCTAGTATACTCAAGTTACTAGACTTACTGTAACATTCGTGTTCTGCTTGAAGGAACGGACATGGTGAGGAGAGTGCTCGAAGTCGAGAATAGAACAGATGTAAACTATTATTTTTTTGTTCCCCTCTAATAGCTCCATTTCTCTTCTCTGATAGGACTAACCTGCGATCTATATTGACTCTATTGTTGAATTGTAATTCTATTTTTCTTATATATATATAGAGAGAGACTTATTAGCATAAAATTATCTGAACATGAGTTCATGGAATATTGATGTAATGTATTTCATTGTAATTGTCATATGTATATTCGATTGTACGTTTAATAAATTTATTTTTTTGCGCATATTGATAATCTTATGTTGGAGAAGAAAGTTGGTGGATGGGAGCTCACTAAATAGAGCTTAAAAGTAGGATTTGTCTTCTCCTTTAGTATGAATTTTCCGCTCACGGAAACATTAGCCCCCATGTTAGTGTGTTGTAAACATGCTTTAGTCCACATGTTAGTGTGTTGTAAACATGCTTTAGTCCACATGTTAGTGTGTTGTAAACATGCTTTAGTCCACATGTTAGTGTGTTGTAAACATGCTTTAGTCCACATGTTAGTGTGTTGTAAACATGCTTTAGTCCACATGTTAGTGTGTTGTAAACATGCTTTAGTCCAGATGTCAGTGTATTATAAACATAGGTTTAGACTCATGTTAGTGTTTTATTTTTAAATACTCTCTCTCTCTCTAATACACCTAATACCGTGGTGGACACAATGAATTACTCTAGTTATGTGTTGGACACATTAGACAATAATTCCTGTAATAATGAGGTTTGCATAGACTGGTTTCATATTTTCTAAAAATGTTGAATTCATTTCAAATAATTTTCTCCATGAGGTACATCCCTCGCGAGTTCCTATTGATGAATCTCGTACATGCGTGGTCTTTATACATTGCTTATGAATTCCTATAAATAAATACCGGAGCGGAGTAATCTCTATATAATTCCTAATATATTTCTATGTATGAATTCAGTACTTAGTAGTCTCTATATAATTCCTAATATATTTCTATGTATGAATTCAGTACTTAGTAGTCTCTATATAATTCCTAATATATTTCTATGTATGAATTCAGTACTTAGTAGTCTCTATATAATTCCTAATATATTTCTATGTATGAATTCAGTACTTAGTAGTCTCTATATAATTCCTAATATATTCCTATATATGAATTCAGTACTTGGGTTGTCTCTGTATAATTCCTAATACATTCCTATATATGAATTCAATACTTGGGTTGTCTCTATATAATTCCTAATATATTCCTATATAGGAATTCAGTACTTGGGTAGTCCCTATATAATTCCTAGTAATACATTCCTATATAGGAATTCAGTACTTGGGTTGTGTCTAAACAGTGATTATCACAATGTTTGCTTTGAGTGACACACAAACACATTTGTAACATCTTTCAGTCCGTGCACAGGTTGTTCTAGGTTTCTAATTCAATCGCATCGGCTTTAATGACGTCACCCGCCCACCATCCACCCAGGTTGTATGACGCGAACGAGTTTGCGCAACGCATTGCATGCGCAGGATTTTGTCACTGTAGCACTTGAATCTGAAGACGGAGCCTAGTTAGACATGCCAACAATGACTTTGATGGAAGTTTCAACTGACGTATGGTGTGGGGGGAGGGGGTATGTATGTGTGTGTGTTCTTTCTCTTCCGAACCAACTGTCATGGGTGTCTGTATTGCTGCTCCATGTTCACCATCAATAATTGTGTTTTGTAAGTTTTTTTTTTTGTTGGGATGGCGTTCGCTCATGAGTGAAATAACAGCTACAATAATAATGCAGTGCGGTAGTGAAAACAACTTTCCATAAAAAATAAAATACTAATGTAATGTCAACATGTTTGTTTTGTGGTAATGAAAACAATCATTCCTATAACAACTCAAATTATAATATATGAACACACTTTCCGGTAAAATCAATAAATAATAAAGTAGTTAATAACTCGTTCATTTTATTATCATAACGAGAATAAACCTCCTAAAATAATCGTTCTAGAAAATATAGAATATAATTGTTTCGATCTTTGAAATAAAAGCGTTAAAATAATCGTATTGTGAGCATACTCTGCGTAAAAACATTTATGCCAGATACAAACATTGTCATGTGAGTACTCACTGACCGATAAATGGCTGTATTAACTATTGACCAAAAACTGATGTTGTGAGCTTTACATTTTCAAATTTAGTTTTGAAATTTGACGAGCTATTACCGAATTATAACTGTGTTATCTCAATTAATATTAATTTATTTTATATATTTTCACTGTATAACAGAGTAAATGCTTTGCCCAAATATCTGTAACGAAACTAAAACGTTAAAATTGAGCGATATCTACCACACAGATAACTGTACCTCAAAACAGAAAAAAAAATTACTAACTCCTTTTGCATAGCTATAGCAAATAAATGTGTGGCAGTTTAAAAACAAATAATAATCCAGACATTTTTCATGGAAAATGTAAATATGAGACTAAGATATAAAACTATTAAACACATAGCACACACTTTTACGTGCAAACGCACGGCATGAACCCTTTTCTTAATATGACGCCATGTCTATTTTTAGTTATAAAATTTAAAAGCTTCTGAAATCGCCTGAATAACTGGGTCAGTATTTCTTTCTTAGTACTGCACGATGACAGTAAAATTGCTTTCTACCCGTACTTGAAAATATTAGTCATTCTATTATCAGTGGCCTAGTGGAAAAAAAAAACTACACGAATTGCTTTCTACCCGTACTTGAAAATATTAGTCATTCTATTATCAGTGGCCTAGTTGGAAAAAAAAAAACTACACGAATTGCTTTCTACCCGTACTTGAAAATATTAGTCATTCTATTATCAGTGGCCTAGTGGGAAAAAAAACAACTACACGATGACAGTAAAATTGCTTTCTACCCGTACTTGAAAATACAGTGGCCTAGTAAAAAAAACAAAAACAACCCTACATGCCATTACGAAACATTTCAACTACCCAGTTAGTGATCACCTTGTCATTAAGAAACACACCGGCGTGCTACTTTATACAAATCTGAATTTTACAGTTCCAATGTCAAACTTTTCGTTTAATCCATTATTTTGTTATATTTTTGCATCTCATTCACCAACTGAGAGTTGTGTTTCTGACCCAAAGGTGACCTTGAGAGAGAGAGAGAGAGAGAGAGAGAGAGAGAGAGAGAGAGAGAGAGAGAGAGAGAGAGAGAGTGTGTGTGTGTGTAGCAAGTTTGACGATTCCCAAATGTGAAACGTGAAGTTGTAAAAGGTCGCATAACTGTAGGAAATCTGTTGTCAAATGGTGTTATAAAGATGCTGCCATTTTTATAAGGCAATTCGACTCGCACTTTTATACGTAGGCCCTAAATACTTTAAAAGACAAACGCATGAATAAACACATTTTTATAAGGCAATTCGGCTCGCACTTTTATATGTAAATACTTTAAAAGATAAACGCATGAATAAACACAATGAGAAAGAGGAAGAGAGGGGCGTACGAGTCAAAAACTTTAGGATATATCAGGGGCGGGCAAACTTTTGAGACCGCGGGCCAGATAAAACTGTTGGAACAGTTCGCGGGCCGGATAGACGACCAAATATCACAAGTCCAGCAAGTTCAGAATATAAAATGAGAACAAAAGTAATTTTAAAAAACTAACTCTGTTTCAATGAAAGATTAATTAGATGGATGGTGTTGCTTACAATAAATAAGTGACTCAATATCTGGCTGAACTGATGAGGTTGTCAAGCGAAGAATGTCATTTAGATGACGGTCAGAGTTGAGAGCGAAGGCGACTCTTTGTATATTTCATCTTTGAGAACAGTTGTTCACAGCAAAATGTGCTTCCGAACATAGCTACAATGCGCTGAGCATGTTTAATAAAATGTGGAAACTTGCCTGATGGTAGGATGACATCACGAAAAAAAGAAAGAGGAGAAGAAGTGCGGAAGTTTGCTTTTAACTCATTCTTTGAGCAAAGAGTAGTGAAACTTCATAACTGGCACGTGTCATTTTTCATGCACAGATGTTTGCTTATGAAACATCAAACTGCTTTTCTCTATATTGCCTGTGAGTTTAGCAAATAGTAGTCTTTTTCTCAGAGGCAGACATTAAACCAAATTTCGAAGTTAAGTGTACTGTTTCCCAGTGACAGAGCACATTAAACTCTTTAAAGACAGCAACAGTTTTCAAACAGATCAGACACTGAGCTTGTCCAAATCGTTCTATGAAAAAGTACTTCTCGTCCACTCAGAGTTAAATGTCCGACTTTCCATATCCACTTTAAATTTTTTTAGGATGCTGGGGTTGCAGACATGATTATGGGGATGGGGGAATAATGGCAAAGAAATAGCAGAAATGCAACAACCAGTTCGGTTGTGATGGCAGAAGACTGCGAGTTTCAAATTCGCACACCTCTGTTCACCTCCAGCCCTCCTTCCTCTCACCAATTGTAGCTTACAAATGAGGCAGAGTACAGATGCTGACATACATTATTATTGTAGATCTATCCTAGGCCTAGGAGAGTTCAAAAGTCAACGAACTATAAAGAGATGCTAGTGTAATATATATAACCGCAGGCATAAATTGTACATGTGCACACGATTCTGTGTGAGTAATTCAAACTGTTAAAATTACATGTAGTCTTTAGACTAGTTTAGCGTTGGCTGTTTGACAGCGTATAACAATGCCCAATTGTTTTAGTGACTTTTGTTTTGCGGGCCAAAAGCAATAAGTGTGAATGGCTTGGCGGGCCAAAAGCAATAATTGTGAATAGCTTGGCGGGCCAAAATCAATGTTAACTGTGAATAGCTTGGCGGGCCAACAAAAAATGCTTCGCGTGCCAGGTTTGGCCCGCGTGCCAGAGTTTGCCCGCCCCTGGGATATATATATATTTTTAAAATGGCGTCATGTGAGCGTTCTTAAATGCAGCTGTATACAATTTAACACTGTTTATTACAAAGTCGAAAAGGATTCCTTACATTATTTTCCAAACTATGTGCGGGCCGAAAACTGTAGGCGGGGTTTTAAAGCCTACAAATAATCATTTAAACATAACTAATTCATATTTCCTAAACACACACATACTACACCAACACACACACATACTACCGACAAGCACACACATACTACACCAACGCACACACATACTACCGACAAGCACACACATACTACACCAACGCACACACATACTACCGACAACGCACACACATACTACACCAACGCACACACTACACACGACGCTCGGTCAAGCCTACAATCTTAACACTGAACACAGGCGCGGGACTTTTATCTCCAAAGCGCCAGCTACCAGCCATGAGTCAGACGGAAGGGAGACTGTGAACACACGAACCCTCAGGGAACAGCCAATCGACCATCCAGAACTGGTTTATTGATGCCTGCTGCGCTTCCTGCAAGTCCCAGAGAGCCAATACCTGAGCGCTTTAATTCAATAACTGTTCTATTGTCGGCCGTGTCTTTGCAGTGTTTGCCAGTCTTCTTGGAGCGACATGAGGGACATATGCATGCTTTTTGAATTTTGTTTAAGATGCAATAATAAAACAGACATTTAAATTTACCAAGAGCAACTTCCCAATGGAAATAAAACGAGTTCGTTTTATATTTATTAACATTTTATGTTTCCTAATATAAGAATTTTTATGACAATAAACTTCAGCACAAAGGGGTTATTTAAAAATTTATTTTCATACTCTTTTGCAATTTCATCTGATATTATTCTGACTGGTAATTAAAGAAAAGCAATTCCTTTAAATATAAGGGAATATTAAAAAAAAACAAAACATTTCTCAAATAAAATTAAATGTTTCGACTGAACAATCAAACAAACAAACATGCGGTGCTGCAAAACGATTTTTCAACTACATACAAATTAATAGATAGACAGACACAGACAGACATATAGATAGATAGGCAGACAGAGAGACAGATAGATAGATAGACATAGAGATAGATAGATAGATAGATAGATAGATAGATAGATAGATAGATAGATAGATAGATACAAAAAAATATACAAGATACATTTATTTATAGACTCTATACAGAAAGTGCAGAAAATGTTGAACCTCATCCAGCTTCATATCGTCATACAAAACACAAACACATGCAGTGAACAGCTACTTACATATGTGTACAGTTCTTGTGTTTAATACACTTCTATTTATAAAACTTGTTTTAAATAATCATGCGAAGTAAAATATAGGTAAAAATATACAAACATGATATGAAATATTAAGTCATAATACACTTCTATTTATAGAACTTGTTTTAAATAATCATGCGAAGTAAAATATAGGTAAAAACATACATACATGATATGAAATATTAAGTCATAATACTTTTAATTTTTATTAAACGCAATCGTCTCGCATCTTAAAATCTCGGATGTGTAATTCAACTGTCATACAAAATCAAAAGCGTAGAAATACTGTCTTTAAGAATAAACAAGGCCCAAATAACAAAGACATAAAATTGTAAGAATCAATACAGCACAAATAACTTAAAGAAAGAGACGGTACACTTGACTTCCTGAATTAGTAATACAGAAACAAAATATCGACTTAAGTGGTCACTCTTCCAAATTTTAATCAATAAAGCAAGTGCAAAAAAGCTTTTCACTGTCACTCATTTTCTTGAAAACTGAAGTTCACGACATGAAATAAAATAAGAAGTCAGGAAATAAAGGGACACCAATCTCTTGTTTTACTCAACAAAGCAAAAACAGCATCTGTAAATTGGTTTGCTTTTGTCAAACTCTTATTTTTTATTAGCAGTCGTCATCAAAGTTTCGTAAAAAAAACAAAAAAAAAAACATTCAACCGATCCGCAGCTACTCAACCTAATGTAATTCTCTCCCTTTCAAACCCGTATGATGCTTATCCATTCAGATGTATAATGATCATAGTATTATCTCCCTTTAAAATCTTCAGTTGATGCTTATTATCTTTCACCGTGATGGTGATTTTCATGATATTGATCTTTCCAGAGTCCGGAAATTAATCTCCTTTTATAAATTCCTTTTCAAGACAGTAGCTTATGTAGTGATAAATTTCTCTTTCTGGTTTTGTGGAAATGACATTAAAAAAACCAGTACATCTGTTGACAGTATATAAAGTATACGAAGTAGCAGACGGGTGATTATTCTACTTCTTCTATCCAAAGGCATGCTACTTCCTGCAGCGGTTCTGTCTCTGGGAATAACGGACTGGAATGTTACCACGAAGACCGGGTAATGTTTCAGTAAAGAACACATGAAGATGATCTACTCGGGCATAATGTTCACTGGATCTTAGCAGAAAGCCAACAAATTAACTGATATTATCTTGTAGCAATCAAAAGCGAAAGAAAATGATAAGCGCGCGCAAGCACGTACGCACGCACGCACACACACACACCGCTCGCTCCAAGCCTAAGGATTTTCTACCTGGGCAATGACTGAATATTCCCAGACAAAACTTGATAATGCAAGACACATACTTTCGTGTTTCACTTCACACGTATTTCGTATTTCACAAAAAACTTATACGGACTAATTACGTACGAAGTCTCGTCATTTTTTCATTGTATCTACCTTGACCACTACTGTATCTACTTTGACCACTACTGTATCTACTTTGACCACTACTGTATCTACCTTGACCACTACTGCATCTACCTTGACCACTACTGTATCTACCTTGACCACTACTGCATCTACCTTGACCACTACTGCATCTACCTTGACCACTACTGCATCTACCTTGACCACTACCGCATCTACCTTGACCACTACTGTATCTACCTTGACCACTACTGCATCTACCTTGACCACTACTGTATCTACCTTGACCACTACTGTATCTACCTTGGCACATCTGTCTCTACTTGTATATGGGACACACATGGAATTCGTGAACTGTGAAACCAGCCAGCCATGTTGTTTGTGAGCCTGAAGGCCAGCACGCAAAGTCATGACGTCATCTACCACAGTGAGAATAGGTCATGTTGACCCTTTTCATTAAAATTATTTGATTTCTTTTTATCTTGTGATCTATCTTGTTCGTGTCATCTAATCGTAATCCACTGAACTGACTTTGTTAGCAGATGCTGTTGTGGGTTTCAGGAACACTATCATAATGGTTAATAAGAGAGCCTTTTCAGTGCTGACATTATAAGTAGTGTTTACAATGTATGTTTGAGCATTTTATATATCTTCATAGCATGTCATTATTTGTATTTGATCAATTTTGAATTACTGTGTAGTGTGTAGTTAATTGTTTGTTAATAAATTCTATTTCTGTATTTGTTAACACGAAATGTTGAATTGCTGTGTAGTGTGTAATTAATTGTTAGTAAATTCTATTTCTGTATTTGCTAGCACCCTCCACCTGTGTTATATTGTAACTGGGTTAAAAGGCTAGAGTAGTGTGTGGGTTTAATAATTAACAAGACATGTGGATAAGTCTTTGTTCACTACTCTGTGATTTGGGGCATAGGCCAGGTCAGAGTTATTCCGCAGAGTTTATTAAAATACTAGGGAGTACTCTGGAGAGTTTATTAAGATACTAGGGAGTACTCTGGAGAGTTTATTAAGATAGTAGGGAGTACTCTGGAGAGAGTGCAAGGGGTATGTATTCCTCCAGTCCGTCACCCGCAAGCTGAGAGGTGCGAATTATCATGTGTAGGATGATATTTTTGTCGTAATTAAAGAGACCCTCTCGCAGTAGTGCAAAAATACCACATGTGTAGGGGAGATAATTTTGTCGTAATTAAAGAGAACCACTCGCAGTAGTGCAAAAATACCTGGTTTCATTAGTGTGTGGCATATTGTTTTAACAAGCCTGTAAGTATTCACATATTAAAGGGATTTTAATTTTTCTTCAATAGTTTCTAACTGTAGCCCTTCTACTTCTCTTAAATTATTGCTCCGTTGCAATTGAGAAAAAGGCCTTAACCCCACTTAAATAAAGCAAAATAACCTGCAGGTAATAAATAAAGTTAACGGACACATATCAAACAATCCGTATCTATCTGATCGGTGCCTGCAGCTAGCGATTTGCTCACAAGACTACAGCTTCATTAAGTATTTATTCGTTACAGGAAGACATAACTTTTCGCTTTAAACTGCTATTCGGAGCATGACGTAGCTTTTAGCACACACACAAAAAAAATTCCAGTTTGGCTTTCTGTGTTGTACATAGTAAATCTGACGTATAGATCCACAGGCCTTCAACAATACTTTGAGTTTTTTTGCAATGTATGGTGTTTATTGTATTGTAAGAATTCCAATGCATTGTTTGCAATGTATGGTGTTTATTGCATTGTAAGAATTCCATTGCATTGTTTGCAATGTATGGTGTTTATTGATTTGTAAAAATTCCATTGCATTGTTTGGTGTTTACACTATTATTTACACTACAATAGTTTCATTGCCCTCTTTACACTTTAAGTTTTATAAAACATTTTTGCAGTATAATACTTTTATTGTATTCTTTACTGTAATTCCTTATAGCATTCTTTGCACTCTTAATAATCTTACTGCACTTTTGCACTGTAAAATTTCCAATGCGTTCTTTTATTATGGCCCTGACACTCTTAGATTTCTACTGCTTTCTCAGCACTCTTAAGATTTTTCTGATTCTACTGCCATTTTTGCAATAAAAGATCACTATTGCATTTTGTACACGTTCTCTGCTGTTTTTCAAACATATCTACTGTATGTTTGCATATTGCATGATTTCTCGAGTTTTATTTTTTCGCTGCAACACGCGAAAGTTCGAAAGAAGCGTTTCCAGCAGCGGTAGACAGTCTCACCTACTATCAGCACCTGTCGTGCGACTTTTCTAGCGCGCGTCTCTTGGCGTGTTTGTCAGCTGGAAAACGAACCTTTCCGAGGTCAAGAAAAACGCATGGCAGCAGAATTGATCCCGTGCCGGGCAGTCCCGTGTTGTCGCAGCAGCTGGTCAGGTCCTGGACAGTTTAAGCCCTGTCATAATTACTGGACTTATCACGCACATGTCCTGTTCCAGTAATTTGTCTAAATCGTGTACAGTCAGGTAATGTCACTATAAATATATTAGTTTCTGCTATAGTCTCGTCTTGTTGCTGTAGCCATTTGTCACTTGAATATAATAGCATCATGTCAGTGAAGCTAGACAAATTCCTGTACGATAACGTCATGCCTCTGTTATTGGTGAAATTCCTGTTTAATTACGTCTGCTTGTTGTGATAGGTCAAATTCCTATATAATTACGTCTGGTTGTTGTAATAGGTCAAATTCCTGTACAATTACGCCTGGTTGATGTAATAAGTCAAATTCCTGTAGAACTACGTCTGATGGCTGTAACAGGTCAAATTCCTGTACAATTACGCCTGGTTGATGTAATAAGTCAAATTCATGTAGAACTACGTCTGATGGATGTAACAGGTCAAATTCCTGTACAATTACGTCAGGTTGCAGATCTGAAAAGACCATCGCTTTACCCGAATGAGACTTCTTACTCCTTGTAGACCTCTACGTGCTGCCATGAGCCATTTTCTATGGAGATATCCAGCTACCGATCGCTCAGAGTCGTTCTTTGTGTAAATATTCATAGAAATAGTCTCACTTTGAGGCAATAGTTTAGGGATCTGATGATTGGCTGGTTGGCTAATTGGTTTATTGACTCAATGAGTTCTCTGAACAAGCAAAATAAAGTGTCTATTTGACAATAATAATATAGTGTTTGTATTTAAGCAAAATAAATAAATTAATATAATTTATAACACACAATTAATATAGTGTCTGTGCATAGGTGAAATAAACAATAACAATATAGTGTTTATACACAGCATAATAAACAGATTCTTCATTTTACATATTTGAAACAATAATACAGACAAAATATATAAATAACTACTCCTTCGAGGGAAACAAAAAATAATTATATTAAAACGCATAATAAAATGAAAGATTTAGTAATAAACAAAATGTAATTCATATAAAGAAAAGATTGATGCATTTACGCTATAAATTACGTCTTCGTACATTTATGGCAAATTACGCTATAAATTAAGTTTTCACACATGCATGGCTTAATTATAAAGCAGTTTTTCATTGCACTGTATAAACAAAGCAGATAAGAAGTTCATTAACCTATTCACACAAGCCATCCACATACACGCACACGTGAGTGTTTTAGACCTTAGGAAACAAACATCTACCGAATAACAGTCCATAATCCGCACTCTTGCCTAACACGCACACACCTTAAGGTTGCCAAGAGCAAACAACAAACAAAACTGAGAAGACTTCACTATCCAGAAATGTACTGCATAGCCCAGCCAGCCAGCTAGCACGTGATTGCCCAAGACAACAGACAGGACCCGATCAGACTCCACCAGTGAAGATTTATTACCTAGTCCATTCGCAGTCTAAACAGGTTCTTACAGCTCAACTGTTTCTTTTTACGGTTCACTGCGTATGAGTGGATGCACTCCAAGCATAACGGGAGGCTACAGACTAAGCAGACGGTGTTGACTAGTGCTAAATTGATTTATTCCAAATGGCGACACGCGAAAGACTACAAGTCCAGGGGATCAAAGTCGGATGACTTAGTCCAATGTTCTAGAAAGAAAGAAAACACAGGTCAGGTCAATATGAAAGGCACGCTACCTTTCATTAGAGATGAAACGTGACACGGAAGTAGTGGAAACGCCAGACTAAACGAGAAGGCCACTAATATAAGCACCTTAGTACGTATGCAAAGAGTTTCATGAGCCTGAAGTAATAGGCTGACAGGCAGTCGTCTCTTCTCATTTAAGAAAGCTCATACACTACACTATCTACGCTTGAAAGAGCAAATTCAGTTTTAAACTGATATGAAGATAAAAAGTGGGGAAATTATAAAGTGAAAGAAGTAATTTTCTTTTTAAAAAGGGAACTCACGAAAAGAAAAAAATGGCTCGCTATTATACACAGACAATAACAACCCTTTTCACGTGACGTCATACCATCCACAAGAAATTGATTCGCTATTGAAAGAAACATCATCCCGAGTTCGCTAGGTATAAGGCACAATGTTCAGTTTGTTTAGTGATGTATAGATGAGACTTATACTGTTATACACTGGACAACTTCTGTTCTGATGAGACCTGTACTGTGCACTATGTCTGTACTAGTGAGGTTTACTACTGTAATGTGTATAACGTGTATACTGTTTGTATAACGTGTGTTTCTATATTTATTTGTATTAAGTGTGTTTCTATATGCATAATGTGTGTACTGTTTGTAAAACGTGTGTTTCTATGTTTATTTGTATAAAGTGCGTTTCTATGTGGGCACAGACTACAAATCACGGTCCAGGTCATGTGACAGCAGTACGTATGCTGTACTAAGCGAAGCCACCGTAACACGTCTAACACCTTCCCTCACACTACCCCAACACCATGTAATGGTTGAATACATGCGCCAAGCCTGGTGTCATATAAAATTTAAAACTGAGACGACTCTCACACATTTTGTAATCTATTTCAAAGTTCTATTATTTTCATGGGTGAAACATTAAACATCCCATTCATTCAACCACACACATACATACATACATACATACATACACATACAGTACGAAAAGGAGAACGAGATGCGTGACGTAAGTATGAGAGGGCGAGCAAGGAAGAGTACAGACGACAGACGTGAAGAAGAGGCCAGACGACAGGCGAGAGGAAGACATGCTGGATGGAGTTCAAGGGGGGGGGGGGGACCAGAGAGCGAGCGAAGGAGAGAGTACAGACAAACCGGAGAAAGGGGAGGACTCGTTATGTCAACAAAGTTACACGCACGTTGGTAGGGCTAAGAAATGCCCACAAGTAGCTCTGTTTTCCATACTGCATTCACAGAGAAGGCACTTTCCCCTTTTTATTTAATCTGCATCAGTTAATTTTTCTTTAAAATAAATATCAAATCTCATTTGTCCCATTATCACTAACTTCATTCCAATATTATAATATTCAGAACTGTCGCCTTATTTTTAACTTCATTGACTTTATTGTTAGCTGTCTCAGAGAACCCAGTAGCCTCGTTTACACTGTGTGCATGGGAATGGTAACTATGTTACCGTTCTGTAGGTATGTAACTTTCTCGTGCGGTTTTTATAGAGCTGTCCAATATGTAGATCATGTTTTAACCCTCTTGCTACAAGTAATCACGACAAATATACCCTTTTAAACAGCACCTTTATTATACAGACTCTCCCGACACCCCATCCCAACACACACACACACACACACTTTCGAAAAAAAGGAAACACCGACAAACGTGCTGATATTCTGCAATGAACTGAAAAGACACACACATGACGAGAGCGGAGTAAGCTTAGATTACTTTTTGCTCAGCGTTGGACATATTTATAGAAAACGTCAGAAGACTTCAGTGAAATAGAAAACGTCAGAAGACTTCAGTGAAATAGAAAACGTCAGAAGACTTCAGTGAAATAGAAAACGTCTAAAGACTTCAGTGAAATAGAAAATGTCAAAAGACTTCAGTGAAATAGAAAATGTCAAAAGACTTCAGTGAAATAGAAAACGTCAAAAGACTTCAGTGAAATAGAAAATGTCAACAGACTTTAGGTGAAATAAGAATGTCAACAGATTTCAGTGAAATAGAAAATGTCAACAGATTTAATGTGTAATAAAAATGTCAACACACTTTAGTGAATCAAAACGTCAACAGGCTTCAGTGAAATAAAAATGTCAACGCACTTCAGTGAAATAAAAATGTCAACACACTTCATTGAAATGAAAATGTCAACATACTTCATTGAAACAGAAAACGTCAACATACTTCAGTGAAAATTAAATGACAGTCTTCAGTGAAACAGAAAACATCAACTTCAGTGAAATATGTTGACTGCATCGAAAATAATGAGAACTTTTAAAAACATTTTACAGAAAATAATGAGAACTTTTAAAAACATTTTACAGAAAATAATGAGAACTTTTAAAAACATTTTACAGAAAATAATGAGAACTTTTAAAAACATTTTACAGAAAACGAGAATCGTTGGCAAGAACAAACATGATTGATTAATTTCTTGCGACTCAACTCATGAACTGATGTAGAGCAGACGATGAAATATTTTAGAGCAAAATACAATAAATAAATATAATAATAGTACACTATTAATCTGCAAAGATTATAATACATGTTCCTTTCCAAATGTTGCTGCCTGTTTGTACCTAAACAAAAGCATCGGGCAGATGCTGTCTGTGACGCTAACGCCACCTAGTTAATGGTTATTATTATTATTAATTAATCACCCATAACTAATTACAAGTGATGAGAATCTTAATTTATGTTATTAATAATTCTCCAGAAGACACCTCTCGTCTCTCTCACTTGGCAGATATGCAGGCACTGCAAAAGTTTTCTCTCTTTCACAATGTTAACGACAAACATTTACCATTACACAATATTTCCGCAGATGGAAAACCTCTTACAAAAGATGTAAATATGTCTTTTAATCTATATTTAGCAAGCCCCCATCATGAAAATATGTTAAATATTTTATTACTCTTTTTCATGTACTTTGGAAAAAAATCTTGTGCAAATGAATATACGAAATTTTGGGAGCCATGCCATGACCACATTATATCATTATCGAGGGGTTCCACTGTATTTATAACAGTGTTATTAAGAACAGTTACAACTTAGCTTTCAAATTAGAGCAAGTATGAAGAAAGTATTGTAAGGTTGTTAGTTATATTCTCAAAATAGGCGTTTAGAAAGCTTCAGCCTTTCCATGACACTAATGTGCAATTACTCGGTCGTTTCCTTTGGCCACAATTATCAGAACAGAAGGGGGGGGGGGGGAAGCCATGTGCCACAAACTCTAATAATAATAAAAGAAAAAAACTCTGGCGAGTCCACTGCCAAATTTTTGTGACATGCTCAGTAGCCAACATACCATGACATGACAAAAGTAAAACAAAAAGGCTTGCTCTGCAAAAGTCATATTAAGGCAGCACTAAATTTCAAGCATGTTTTGTCTCTAAACTTCTTTCTCTCTTACGAACATTCTCAACTTACAAATCCTGCAACAATATTCTTTAACCTGATACACACACATCATAAGAAATATAGCATTAATCAAAATTCACAAGTATACAACTTTGTCATATTAATGAACATAGAAATAATGGTTCAATTATATAAGCATTCTCTAATTCAAATCATAGGTCAATAGCAAACGTACGAAATATTCTAAGTCCATTCTTCCTTTATAAGTCAGTTAACTTACCATAAGTTAATGATTGCCTTTAAGACCAGACTTGAGTTATGTTAAATTAAAAATGAATTTAATAGAGTACTTCTTCAACAAAGAAACTTCCAGTCCATCCCCATTGGATGAAATGTTACGAACAAGAATCAGACTATTACTGTATTAGTCAGAAAAACTACTCATCCACTTGGAACCGGTTTGGTTTGCGTCAGCAATTTTCTAGAATATTCTCAGCTCGAGTTGTTTACTGCAAAAAATAACATCATAAGGAATGCCCACGACTGGATCACCTTGACAATTTAACAATGTATATATAATAATTGAGTCTAGAAATAGGGATAATTTATTTCGTCGCACTGTCAATGGTCCATGATGTATATATCCTATGTTGGCTGTGATTTTCTGTTCTCTCTCTCCCCACCCCCACCCCCACTTCTCTCTTTCTCTGAAAAATACTGCACCCAGGTTCCTGTTGTCATCTTCGATTATCAGAAGTTAACAGTTCAACATTAAATTATTTATGCACCCAAACAGGCTCAACTAATGGAACACACAAACAGAAAAAGACGGCGACCCCGTTAGGTAGGTGTACTGGCTAAAAGGATTAGATGTATATTGTGCGTGCTTTCGTTTATGCGTATGCGCGTGTGTCCACTGTTCGTGATGTTATTTTCAGAATATCTTTTGTCAACATGTAGACAAGCTAATAAATAAAAGTGGCTGACAGTACTTTACGTAGAGTGTGAATGAGTGTGTGCGTGTTTATACGCTGACACAGTACTTTACGTAGAGTGTGAATGAGTGTGTGCGTATGTGCGTGTTTATACACTGACACAGTACTTTACGTACAGTGTGAATGAGTGTGTGCGTGTTTATACACTGACACAGTACTTTACGTAGAGTGTGAATGAGTGTGTGCGTGTTTATACACTGACACAGAACTGTTGATGCAAGTACTCTACAGGGATGGGCTCTAGCTAATAAGTGACCTCAGTCGGGCATGACGAGAACACGTGTGTGAGTTTGTGTCTCAAAATACCTATATGTGTGCAGATGCCAGGAAGAAAGTTGTAGATTAGGTCCTCAGTGGATCACTGAGGCCCTTAGTCACCAGTTGATCATTTAGGCCCTTAGTAACCAATGGACCACTGAGGCCCTTAGTCACCAGTTGATCATTGAGGCCCTTAGCAACCAATGGACCACTGAGGCCCTTAGTCACCAGTTAATCATTGAGGCCCTTAGTCACCAGTTAATCATTGAGGCCCTTAGTAACCAATGGACCACTGAGGCCCTTAGTCACCAGTTAATCACTGAGGCCCTTAGTCACCAGTTGATCATTGAGGCCCTTAGCAACCAATGGACCACTGAGGCCCTTAGTCACCAGTTAATCATTGAGGCCCTTAGTCACCAGTTAATCATTGAGGCCCTTAGTCACCAGTTAATCATTGAGGCCCTTAGTAACCAATGGACCATTGAGGCCCTTAGTAAATCACAGTGTATGTAATGGTTATGTTTCGTGTGCAAAATGCGCTGTGTAGGCGATACTGATAGCCTGCGTGGGACGGAGAATAGTCAGCCATACTAAATGGAAAATAAACGCATGGCTAATCTAATGATTCAATTTCTTGTATTATTCCATAAGTGTGCTAAAATATATTATTGGATTGCTTTATGTTAACTCTGCATGTAGTAAAGTGCTTTGATATTTGATTTCTTAAGACTTTCTCAATGTCTTAAAAAAAATATCTCTGCTTGTTGTTTCAAAATTTATAATGATCATTGACATGCAGAATGACATGTTTAAATATTGTATTACAAGTAAAAATTGTAAAGTGAATTATTATATATTAATGTAGCGTGAGGCACTTGAAAAGTATTTGTATGATTTCGTTATTTATAATGACGTCATTAATGTATCACTCTACTAGTGTTAGGGCCTGTATACATGGGGGCCTAAGATAATGAAACGGCCTATGACTTTAAACAAAAAATGGAATCAAGAAAAAAAAAGTGAGCAAGATATAAAAGAAAATGGTCATAGTAAAATCATCCTTGCGAAAAATTTAGTCCGCAGAACAAAAAAATAGAGCAGATGTTTTGGTGTGTGTAGGGGGTGGGGGTTGGTTTGCTTGTTAGGCAATTTTTCAAAAGTAGTATATATGGCATTCAAGACCTTTATGTACATTTAAAAAAGCCAATCCCTTACTTAGAAAATATGTAGCTGTTAAATTCAAATGCTTGCTATGTTCAGCGCTGGGTTGCCTACAAATGTGCCTTCCTAAGACAGAAGTGAGCGAGCCTGCTTTTTGTCGAGTATGTTACTTTGACATTTGAGTGGAGTTGATTCAACTGCTAGAGAACTTGCTGTTTTCATATGTTGGCCGAACTGTTCGATTTATACCAGATCTTTTTAAAATGTCGAGGTGGGTGATGGAGGTGGAGGTGAGAGGGATCGATCTGAGCGATTCAGCGTCACTGGTATCTACTGCTGGGAGTTTACGGGGCCAGGTTGATCCGAGTGATCTTGAAGAAAAATGAAAGACGGTCAAAGTGGTAAATATCTAAAGTAACAAGCGAACGAATCTATGTAGATATAATTAGGCGCTTATACATAAGTCGAAACATACGCATGAAAATACATTAATTTTTGTTTTCTATACCTCCATCTATACCCTACCCAATGACTGCTCCAAGTTTATGTAGTAGCATGTTCAATTAGTTCCACTATTAGTAAATGTTTACAGCCTCCACCCCAAGTCAAGACGGCCCAAACCACATTTTCCATCCACACTTAGGGACCCGAGCTCCGGGTGTGTTCTCTGTGTGCATTTCGACTGTGGTCACAGCTACCGCGCCTGAGGAGAAAGATACTTTCACTTTCAACTTGAGCGGTAAGGAGGTCAAACAAAATGTGGTCATCAAAGTGCAAGCTACTTTTTCTACTCAGAAAACTGAAAGAGACGTCGTTCTTGGAACCAGATGTTCCTTCACCACGAAACTCATTTCCGACACAAACACACGTACAAACAATTGTACAAACACGAGCCGATTGACGCGCACGTACACAAGAGTGTGATAGCGACTGAGCAAAGCGCACGCGCCGCTTGTGTACTCGCTGACGTCTGCGCGGAGAGAAACGTGCCTATTGATTGGTTGAGAAGTACTTGCTTGTGATAGGGTGAACGAAATCTGAACACTGGTGGGTTTTTTTTTACACACACCAGGTAAACATATTCGCCCTTTCTTACCGGATCGCGTTCAACAAGTGAGGTTGGGGCCACGTGACGGATTATGTTACACAACTCTTTAAGAGTGATTTCCTTACCTCATTTTAGCGGACTACTAAACCCCATTGCACATAGGCCGTGAATGACGTCACGCCTTTTCCGGATCCATAGCTTAAGCGCTCGCAATAAATTTCAATGACAGGATGTATTAATCTACCCTACCCCAGTCCCTCTCCCACCCCCAGACCTAAATCTTTCTAAACACCTGTCATATTTCTGCACCGAAATATCATAATGTCTCTGATTTAAATGGTAATCAGGTGTGAAGTGTGCATGCATCCAGTCCTAATTTTTTTCCTTGGTGGATTATGAGCGTACTACCTGGCAAATGGCAGAATGCTAACACACTACGTAAATAATAGCACGGTATGAACACATTACGACAAATTCAGTAAAGTAGGAACACTGTGTGTAGCAGCAACAAGTTCATGTGGCGAACATTTCAATGAGAGTTGATCATTCGAGGGTAACATTTCAATGACAGCTCATCATCTGAGGGGTAAAACATTTTGATGACAGCTCATTATCTGATGGAAACATTTCAATGACAGCTCATTATCTGAGAGAAACATTTCAATGACAGCTCATTATCTGTGACAGCTGGGTGTATGAGAGGAACATTTCACTGACAGCTGACTATCTGAGGGGAACATTCCATTGACAGCTGGGTGTATGAGAGGAACATTTCAATGACAAGCTGACTATCTGAGGGGAACATTTCAATACTAACCGACTATCCTCTGTATCTCACCTATATCCATCGAAGAAACGCTGTAAGACTGACCAATTTGCCACTAAAGCAAACGACAGCTAGATGCTGCCAATGTTAACAAGGTGCTAGACCCGAGTGTGCATGGGTGCCGTATCACTGCCATTGAAAGGTGCCAGACCATATGCTGAGTGGCGATCCAGTTTTTTAGAACTGAATCGTCGTGAATTATGAATGCCATAATTTAATGGCATTTTGTTTTTATTTCCTCAAAGCTTTGAACAATACGCTGCATGCCTGCCCAACATCTTAAATTTGTGACGTCATAAGAGTTCACTTTCATTCTACGGATATTGGAGAGTCATTAACCGACTACCGGTAACACATAAATAAAAGCCTTTGAATTCAAGCCATATATAACCAGAGTCAAGGTCAACATCACTTCCTAACCATTGCTGGAAGTGTTATAACGCACTGTGGGCTCCCATTACCAATAAACCATTAATCTCATTCGTCAAAATTAATTATAATTAATTTTCAGTAAAATTATTAATATTCGACAAAAATATATACTATTCTTTCACATTAAACCACGAATATCATGCATCAAAATTATGTAGTATTAATTGCCATTAAACTCTTTCGTACAATTGAATATTATTAATTCATTCAAAGGTAATGAATAAACCAGTAATATAATTTTCCAAAACTATGCATTTTTCATTCATTCAAACTAAAACATAGGCTAACAATATGCATAATTACTTAAACTGAAATAAAACAGTAAGAGCCTTTACCAACATTCATTCACTCGATGTAAACCAGTAATCTCACATACAATATGTATTTGTGTTTCCATGTAAACCAGTAATCTCACATACAATATGTATTAGTGTTTCCATGTAAACCAGTAATCTCACATACAATATGTATTAGTGTTTCCATGTAAACCAGTAACTCACATACAATATGTATTAGTGTTTCCTTGTAAACCAGTAACTCACATACAATATGTATTAGAGTTTCGATGTAAAACCCACTAAGTCAATAATAAACAAATCACCATTCCGTTTTGAGAAAACAGACAAAAAAAAATCCTTCAATCTCTTTTACAACAAGCTTATCTTATCAATCTCGATAGGAAAAGAGCAAATATTTATTTTTATTTTTAAAACGCTGTATTTAAAAACCTTTATTTAGATCACGAGAAAATCCTTCCTGACACTTGGAAACGATTACTAGTCTGTGTCAATGTGTCACTGAACGAGACACAACGTGAACACGCAGTTCGCGAGGCTGTCGTGAGACACACTGAAAACTGAAAAGCGAAAGAGGATGGGGGCGGGGAGGGCAAAGTGCATTATTATCTTTTCAAGATTCGAGCTCTTCACTTCTAATGACACAATTTACTATGTAACACCCAGCGTCAGCACCCTACATGAGTGGAGATTTGAAAAAAGGTACAGGGAAAGTGATAAAGGAAACTAGGGAACTGGGAAGGAAGAGTGAATAGGGTGTGTGGTAACGTATGACTTACGTTCTTAGACGTTCAGAGTAAGAATGGAAAGGGAGTGGTTCAGTGTAAGAATGGTAGGGGAGGGTTCAGTGTAAGAATGGTAGAGGAGGGAGGATTCGGCCAGCAGGCAAACAATATAGACAACAGTACACCTCGATACCAGTTGATATCCAAATGTTCGGTCACAAGAACAGAATCCAACGGAAACAGTTTGTTACATATCATCTCACTATAGTCAGTTTTGTTACATATCATCTCACTATAGTCAGTTTTGTCACATATCATCTCACTATAGTCAGTTTTGTCACATATCATCTCACTATAGTCAGTTTTTTCTAATTTCACACGAGAGATATAGATATTTTGAAAGGGGGTGGGGGTGACTTGGGTAGGAGGACTGTTGAGTGTATGAGTGACGTTCTGATGATCTTCAACTGGGGCCAGAAAGCTATCCTCCTTTCTAGACTCTTAATTATCACGTTCACGATGTATAGCACAAGAACGCAGACTTACCCACTACCTAGACATTAAGCACATCATCTCGCACTAAACAGCAGTTACAAACCATCCGCCAGTGAATCGGATGTCCTAGTTTTTTGATTACACATCAACACTTTGCAATAATTGTGTTTATTACAGCCATTAAACAGTCGGATGTCGTAGTTTTTGATTATACATCTACGCACTTTGCAATAATTGTGTTTATCAAAGCCATAAAACAACAATACTGCGGTAATTAATGTTCCACATAATTAGGCCAATTACAAAACGGTGACAGCAAAAAGTAATGAATAAAAAATAATAATCAAGTCCACACAACTAATGAACTAGGACGAAGAGCTACACTTGATAAAATCTAAATTTAAACAATTACTATATTAAAAGTCATCAAATAATGATACTTGCTGAAATGGTCAACAACATACATACTGCAACATTTTTCTTTCTAGTTGGTTTGTTTGCCCGTGGAGCGAGATCTTTGGGGTAAAGTTTATGGAAAAGCTGCATAAAAGCCTGTGATGTCATAAAGGAAAAAATTAATCTCAAGCTCACAAGTAAATCTGCGTTCTGAGAATAGACAGGCTGGCCAAACTGAATTTAATGATCCGACCCGTCCTAGATATTTCAAACTGACCTTGGTTGTCCTTGACATTTTAACTCTTAGTTTATCTGTGCTCGCTCACAACCGCCAGTTATATATACCATCATTTTGTACACACATCGTGTACACTTGACTTTAAATTTAATTACCTGCTATCATGCCGTCCTAACGCATGGGCACGCACGCTATTCTATGTATGTTGTGACCGGCTGTCAATTTTTATTCCTGTGAGTGGTTGTGTAGACCAAGCGCACTGCTTTTCCCCTTGGGCCTATAATGCTGTTAAGATGGCCCTGCCTGCTATTAGCAAGAACTATTCTTAATAATAAAAAATTCCTGTTATTATATCCCTCAGTATACGTCATATATATTTTACCTAAATATCTTAGCGCTTGCACGTGCACCGATAGTATCAATGATGATTAAACGTGTCGTTTTTATAAAAACAAAAAACAAAAAACAAAACAATAAAACATTCTACGTAATTGAATCAACACTAGCTGTGCAACATCTACAAAATAATGTTCGGGCAGTGGTAAAGTTTGAGGATTGGGGAGAAGATTGCATGTTTGAAATAAATTATAATATGAACTATTTATTGTACTGCCTCGAATTAAAACCTGATCAAATGCAAACAGTCAGGAAACACTCAAAAGAAAAGTGTGATTATTTTACACCGACAAGGTTTCCTCTTGGCACGTTCCGCGCGCAGAATAGAGCCAAATGAGGTCACCTACTTCTGTCATGTGTCCCTTCTCGTCAGAGAGCTCCACGCTATGTTGGCACAGTTGCCATCAGCTGGGAAGAGGCTGTTGTGGTCTTACGGGTTTGCGTCCTGCTGTATCACCTCAAACATCAGATCATCTAGGTCTAAGAACTGAAGAATGAAGCGTTCTTACAAGAAACAAGCATAAGAGATCCGGATAGGACTCTCGGTTTATAATCTGGGTGTAAGTTCAACTCGGGATGAAAACGTCACACAGTGAGGATCGGCTGTCCTGTCCTTCAGATGGGGCAATAAAAAGGGTCGTAAATAGCATATAAAGTGCGGACAAAAAAATATTGCATTAAAATTCACCATAATCCACTCCAAAAGCTCAACAAAAAAAATATTGCATTAAAATTCACCATAATCCACTCCAAAAGCTCATACAATGGCGCTGTAGCAATGAGAACATGCACGTCTCTACAAAATGTGAGACACACACACAAAATAAAAGAAAAGAAAAGAAGAAAACAAATTGTTTAGAGAGCGGGATGTTTAAATCACCAAGGTACCACCACAATCGAGGTCCTCGAGGTGTGTCTGCATGCTCAGGTTTTCTAAACATAGGTTGTATGTCCGCACCCAGTTTCGATGATTATTTCAGAGCCAAAACAAGCATCTATGGAGAAACTTCGACCTGGAAGAGAAATACCGCCTGAAATGGATGGAGAGATTATGCCAAAAGAAGTGTGAAGTTATGAAGTTTTTCTGATTGTTAATTGCCAAGGGGCATAACTCGTTGCGCGTCTTCCTTGAGCTCCAGCACTTGCGTTCAAACGCTTCAGTGTGGAAGTGGACTGAGAGGCGGTCTTCCAGTCTGAGTTGATTTCGTGCTGGGGCTGTAGGGAAGGGTCACGTGAGGCGCTTTGGGGAGGGGAGGAGGGGTCTATTGTCAACTACGTCCATCGTCACCTGTAGCAAGCTCAGTCCAAATAAAACTACTTCCGCGTAATGCATGGGGCCGCGGCAGCGTTTCTAGGCAGATTTTTCCCCGCTGAGCCATCCGGCAAACAAAACTCTTCTATCACATGACTCCAAGCATTCGCGCCACACCACAAAGTGGTGACCTTGACAGAAACTTGTAAACTGTAAAGGAAGCTATATGCGTGTGTCTGTGACAGGTTCTTTCAGAACAAGTCTTTATTTTTTTCTTCTCAAGTTTAGACTAAACCCGCGCGAATCTGGCACAGGCCCAAAGTGCGACACAATCAGTGATTTCCCCCTGAATACAGGTGTTTGTAAATGCTAATGCATGCAGTAGAAACACGCACTGCTGGCAGGGCACCCACTGTGTACAGTGTGCGACACAACACGGCAGTAAAATGTTGTTTTGTTTTGTTTTTACTTTTTAAAAATGTTTCTTTAGCAAGAGATTATGCGAACAGTAAGATACATGTAGCTATCCTATCAGTTCGTCCATTGTAAGTCTGGGTAGGTGTGGAAATGCCCCAGCAGATATCAAATATCTTAAATGAGCTTTACCACAATAAGAGTTGTTTGATGTACACAGAAGTCTTACGAGTAACAAGTGATAATAAAAACCGAGTGTATAAAGTATGCTAGTGGCCTGCCACCCTCATATAGTATGTAGTGATTTGCCTGCTTTATGTCAGGTAAGTGATTCGACTACATTATAAAGCATGTAGTGATTTGCCTGCAACCACAAAGTTTATAGTGATTCTAAAAAATAATCCCAACAACTTGTGTCTGCTTAATCCCCCCGCCACAATTCAAATCATTTTCCTAATTGTACTGCTCTCAAATAAATACAAAATTTCCGCTTTGTATCTACTTGCAATTATTTATTTGAATATTTCTTCTCGGGGATGTTTTCGTGGATAATTTACTATTCTGAGTTTTCTCACTCATTATGATTATATAATATATATTAATTCCTTTTACTCATTATGTAATATACAATGTTTTTACTCATTGTGTAATAAACAATAGTGTTTTTCTCACTCACTATGTATATGCAATAGAGATTTTTTTCTCACTCATTATGTAATACTCAAAGGAATTTTTCCCCACTCATTATATAATATACAATAGTACCTCAGTTTCGTGAAGGGAAGACAACTAGTGATATTTCTCACAAGTGCGATCAGGTGACTCACCGAAAGTTTCAGGGTTGTTGACTTCACGTTGACACCACTACTACTAAAAATAGAATACACTAAAAATGCGCTTCAGGCTAAATGACACACTGTTGAGTTACCTCTTGTGGTGCCCTCATTAGAAGAGATCTGAACGTCTTAGCGAGTTATAGGATATCTTAGTTATGGTAGTCGCGTGACTGTTGTACGCGCTTATATTAGTTTCCAACTTCTCGACTTGTACACTCGCCAGGCTGGTGCATATGCTTTGTTCGTACAGTTTACTTAATGATTTTTTCTTTTCATCGCGCTAGGCACCTTAACACCTGTCACGTAGAGCCTATTGTGTTTAATGGCTTTCTCATCAGAAGATCTGACCTAGTTTAATGGTTCTCAGTCTATTCATATTACATCTGCTACTTTCCTGTCTGTACCAGCACGTGCTCTTTGTCGTTGACAGCACTTGACGCACCTTTACACCCTCCCAGCTTCAGTGCGGATGTAAGCTAGCAATTTGAGGCGTTTTTGTACACCATAAGCCGTGCCTGTTGGTAACTGCTGGACAAAAAGTCTATTATTTCCTTAAACGACAAAGTCGGACAGTTTATAATTATGAACTCTATGCAATTTGTCCACATAGGAAACAAACTTACGGAGTCATTAACGAAACCTAAGTAGCCATTGTCCACATAGGAAACAAACTTACGGAGCCATTCACGAAACCTAAGTAGCCATTGTCCACATAGGAAACAAACTTACGGAGTTATTAACGAAGCCTAAATAGCCACTGTCGTAAGAACTATTGAAATTCTAGATTAAGGAAAAGGTAAGACGGGTGGCCTAAAGAGACACGTATAATCTGGCCATCGTGAAGCTATAAAGACAACAACAAAAAAATCAACACTCCGAAGTTTGTCCAGAATCCAGTTCTCAACCAAGAAAATACTCTCGATAGCACTTACGCAGGGTAGTCATAACAATCGAGATCGTATGGTAGGCCGAAAAGTGTATAAATCATGGTTTGTTTTTACTTCTCATTCAGATAAGCAAACTTTAAATGTATTTGCTGGTATAGTTTTTCATTCCTCTGTAGGTGTATCCTGGTGCTTACAGGGAAATGCAGTGTAAAAAAAAAGTCACGTGAGACACGCAAATCAGTACCAGACAAGAAAACATACAAAATTAAGGCCAATTTACGCCAACCAGACAAGAAAACATACAAAATTAAGGCCAGTTTACACGTATAAAAAGAGAAGAAAATAATCCAGTCTATCTGAGCCATTTTGCACTTACAGGAGAAGAAAACAAATAGGATTAAAGCCATTTTACGACATAAATCTTGGATATAAAGCCGATGTAAGAACACATTTCGAACTTTTTTTCATCCGGACTGTTAACACCTACAAAAATGTTCCCGCCTTCACAGTTACTGAAGATCAAGATGCGCAATGAAAGAAAGAGCTGTGCTTCTACAAAACGTGCGGGTATAAAAGCAAAACCACTATGATAAGAGGGTCTTAATGGCGGGGATGGTTATTTTGCTGGCTGTTTTCAAACTCCCCTTTACATAAGCATGAGAGACGGTAAAAATGTGCGTTTCTCTCGTTGCGGAACAAAAGTCACGTTAATGAGTGTAGGACATGAATTAGCAACAATCTAAGAAGCACGTTAATGAGTGTAGGACATGAATTAGCAACAATTTAAGAAGCCACAATGTTCAGTAATGACAGACATTGGCACCCGTCCAATAAGCTAGTTAATAAATATATATTGGAATTAACGAAATTCACTGTGATGCCGAAAAGCTATGAGTAATGATGTATGCTACATTAATTAATAGTTTTTATTAGTCATTTAGTGTAAGTGCCAATATTGATTTTGTATATGTGTAAACACCCTTTTAGTACACGTGTAAAAACCCTTTTAGTTTACGTGTAAACACCATTTTAGTTTACGTGTAAACACCATTTTAGTTTACGAGTAAACACACTTTTAGTAAACGTGTAAGCACACTTTTAGTTCACGTGCAAATACACTGTTTTATAATTCGAGCTTGCATGAACATAAACTTTTTGGAATCCGTGCTACTGAAACTTATTTTTTTCATAGTTTATCGACAAAAACTTTTAAAAATATGTTTAAAGAAAACGGACACAAATAGATGACTGACGAATAAATAGCTAAGCAGACTGACAGACAAATGAACTCAAGACGTTCAGTGCTAGCTTGAAAAGCACGTATTCTACTCACCACAAATGCTATTAGTGCAAATGTGTGTGTGTTCATCCGGACAAGGACCTTAACACTTTACAGAAATTGGTTTATGGTATGCTTTTGTGTATGTATTTGTATGTAAAAGTTATGAAGGCAATTTTAAGATAGCTTTTTTATTGTGTGCAGGGGAGGGTGTGTAGTGCCCATTCATACCGACTTTACGTTAAAGTATCTTTCTTGTATATCAGAGCTTGGCAAAACTCTCACTCGCGATCTTCTTCTCTCGAATTAACATTCTCAACATTCTTAACATTTTTAACGTTCAAAATATTCATGACGTCACGGCCAGGGCAAGAGAGAAACTGCGCGAGCTCTAAGTCGGGGTGAGAAAGGATGTGTTAAATATACTTCACTATTCTAGCACTAGGTGAATGTTTTTAGTAATATATATTTTTCAGTTCTCCCAACTTCAGATTATGTATCTCGAGGATTTTTTCTTTTAAAAAAAAAAATTATAAGAGAACAGCTAGTTGTAGACTTACCAAACACAAAGGGAAAAACCTATCTGGATCATTACAAATGTATCACTTGCAGTTGTAACACAAAGGGGAAAAAGCCTATCTGGAAGAAGATCATTACAAATGCGTCACTTGCAGTTGTAACTTGACGTAAAGCAGTAGTTAGGATGGGACACGAATCATTATTTTTAAAAGAACTATAATTAGAAAAGGGGGAAGGTGACTTTTGACTTGCAGGAACAAGATTTAGGCGAGAAGAAAATGAAATGGAAAAAGTCTAAAACAAGTTAGAATGGGCTTGAAACAAAGTTTTGGAAACAACTAATGAGAATACTGTAGCTAGCTAGAATTAGCTGGAAAACATAACTAGAATTAGCTGTAAAAAATAATCAAAAATAGACGAGTAACAGAACTAAAAATAGCTGGAGACAAGAACTGGAAACAGATGAAGTTTAGAATCAGTTAAACAAATAAACGTTTAAAAAAAAAAAAAGAACAGGAAAAATAGCTGAAGAAAATAAAAGAAGAGAAAAATAGATGAAATACTCTAGTTTGGTTGAATAGAACTAAAGATAAGCCAGAGCAAATTACTAAAAATATAGTACTATGTGAATAAAGAATTAGTTGAAGAAAAAACAAACAGAACAGGAATCATCGCACAAAGACGAAAGACGGAATATGTGATTTGCTATTTATAGTCCATTCAGTGCCAAAGTGTTGTCCATCTATTCTCAAGACTAATCTCAGTAATGTCTGCCAAAGTGTTGTCCATCTATTCTCAAGACTAATCTCAGTAATGTCTGCCAAAGTGTTGTCCATCTATTCTCAAGACTAATCTCAGTAATGTCTGCCAAAGTGTTGTCCATCTATTTTCAAGACTAATCTCAGTAATGTCTGCCAGAGCGTTGTCCATCTAATCTCAAGACTAATCTCATTAATGTATGGCAACATATATAAACAAACGTCCAACAAATGGTGTATTATCATAATTCATAAAGAGCCAAAGTGTTTCCATTTATTCACAACTTAAAGAATTAATAGACATAGCAACAATGCAATATGATGCATTATGATGACTTATTTTTTTTCTTTGACAAAAATTCTTCGTCACATCGTGAAGCCAGCGAGCATATTAAGAATATGTTAAGTGAGTTGCTGACTCAGATTATAAGCGAGATGTAGATTGCCGTTAGGCAGGACCAGTTGCTACTGAAATGAGAAGGAGTGAAATTAAGCATGAAATAATTGCTGATGTTTGAAGTGAAATGATAGACATTAAAAGTGAGATTTTGACGGAAGTGAGATGATAGAAATTAAAAGTGAGATTTTGACGGAAGTGAGATGATAGAAATTAGAAGTGAGATTTTGACGAAAGTGAGATGATAGAAATTAGAAGTGAGATTTTGACGGAAGTGAGATGATAGAAATTAGAAGTGAGATTTTGACGAAAGTGAGATGTTGATAACATAGAAGTGAGACCTTGTTAGCAATTAGAATTGAAATGGAAATGTTGATAGAAATTTTAAGTGAGATAAACGCGAAACATTAGAAATAGAGATGTTTACATATAATAATGAGATGACTGGTGAATTTTGACTGAGAAGTTGTTTCATATTAGTGCTGAGATATCGTGTAAAATTATAAATTCTTTAGAATTAGACATGAAAAGCTAATAATATTATAAGCTAGGTACAAAGTGAAATTTAATATGAAATGATTAGTTAAATTAAATAAGAGGCTGGCAAAATTAGAAGTGAAAATATTAATGAGATGAAGAATGAAATTAGACATGAGATGTTGAATTAAATTAGACATAAGATACTGAATGAAATTAAGTAAAATTCTGAATGAAATGAGAAATTAATGAATAAAATTAAACACGAGACACGAATGAAATTAGACAAGATACAGACTGAAATTAAAAATGAGACATTGGAAGAAATTACACATCAGATATTGAATTAAATTAGACATGCTGACTGAAATTAGAAATAAGGTGCTGAATAAAATTACACATGATATTGAATTAAATTAGACATTAGTTGCTGAATGAAATTAGAAATGAGACACTGAAAGAAATTAGATAAGGGATCTGAATAAAATTGGACATGAGATGCTGAATTAAATTAGACATGAGGAACAGAAAGTACTGAATGGAATTAAAATTGGAAGCAAAGGAAATGTGATATATTGGCTGAAACGAGATAGGAGATGCTAGATAAAATGATAAGTGAAAATAAAAATTACACGTGAAACCGGACATGAAATGGTACCAGAGATGGATCATCAACTATATTAGAAAATCTAAACTACACGATCGTCAGTGGTAATAACGAAAATCGCAGGTGACACTGGATGCAACTGAACGTCCATGTACCCATTCAGAAATGCATAGCCAACAGGAGTGGGTTTTGAATTTCCAATAAAATAGCCACTAACACGAAGAGACAAAAGAAAAATGACCCTCGTTTGATGAAATACAGTCTATCGTTCTGCTTCGAACACTAATTGATATCACTCAGGTGACACTGTATCCGATGACAGTCAGAACAGATGACTGCATTGCAAAGCGAAGGAAGGGTTGCTATGAAATAAAAAGAGTTATCAGTCAGGTAGCGGTATTAATAAATGATAATATTTAGTGTTTTGCTTGTTTGTCCCTCCGCCCCCATCTATTTTTGAAGTTCTTTACAAGGCAATGCAGTCACTAATCAGTGCTATTTAAAACTTATTTTTAAGAAATAAGAAATGAAGAAAAATTTTAGTTTCTGTAGGGGCGACAACTGGCTGCGTTTCAAAAGAGAACAGCATAATGATCTTTAATTTTTAGACATAACACGATAATGACGAGTGTTGATTATTTCGTAATGGCATAATTAAGTTAATACAAAGAGGTGATTTAATGAATTCATTCCACACCTTTATAATGTGATCGCTCGCATAAAGAGGTGAATTAATTCCACACCTTTATAATGTGATCGCACGCATAAAGAGGTGAATTAATTCCACACCTTTATAATGTGATCGCTCGCATAAAGAGGTGATTTAACGAATTCATTCCACACCTTTATAATGTGATTGCTCGCATAAAAAGGTGGCTGCACAAGTCCCTTTGGTTTGTCTGTCACATTCACTGCACGTTTAAGCTTGTTAGCTCCCTTCAGCTCACGATCCTATGAGTCAACAGGACTTTCCAAGTGTCAGGTTCTCTACAAGAAACGCGAAACGCTGACAGCAGCTGAGCACGAAGTGCGCCCCTTGACAGTGTAATGTACAATGCCATTATGTTTAACAAAACATTAAAGAAACAATATAATGTTAAAAGCCGTAATATTGTTTTACTGGTATTAGTGGTAAGAAAGAAACATTAATTAAATTTCACCGAATTTGTAGGCAGTTATAAGCCCCAAAAGACAGCCTGATAACTTTGAAAATCCTTGTATAGTTAACGTATAAATCCCATACCTGTATATTATAGGCCTGTAGAAGTTACAAAAGGAGGAAAAGAATTTATGTTAAAATTACTTGCTCAGAAAAGCGAAGATTTTATGGTATGTCTAGATCAACTGCTAATTATAGAAGCATAACTCGTCTACAGAGTGGACAAATGCGTACTGGACTAGTACTCTGGCTGGAGGCAATTCAGATTTTGATGGAAGTATATTTATTATTAAATATTAGTATTTTCAATTGTCAGAATTTAATTGAATCATTGCTGAGAGAACTTCATATTTCTAAACTGAACTGGAATTGGCTGGGGAAACCTCGTTTACGAATGGAAGTAAATGAAAGGACAAATACTGTTCTTTTATGATGACGGAAGTAAATGAAATGACATATACTGATCTCATATACTTTTGACAGTAAATTAAATTATATATACTGATCTCATATACTTATGACAGTAAATTAAATTATATATACTGATCTCATATATTGACGGAAGAAAGTGCAAGATAAAATAATGGTACACTGACGTCATGTATGGACTGGAACGAACATATTGTCTTGAAATAGTGAACAAGCAAATTTGTTTTTGACTAGCGGCAATTCAGATGTTCACCGGAAAAAGGCTTTAAAAAAAAAAAACAACTTAGTAAATGTTTATCAAAAGGAGTGGGGGAAATGTGTTAATTATTTACTTCTCAAATTACATAACAAACACACTGACGTAAATGTGTTAATTATTTACTTCTCAAAATACACAACAAACACACTGAAGTAAATGTGTTAATTATTTACTTCTCAGATTACACAACAAACACACTGAAGTAAATGTGTTAATTATTTACTTCTCAAATTACACAACAAACACACTGAAGTAAATGTGTTAATTATTTACTTCTCAAATTACACAACAAACACACTGAAATAAATTTCGCAATACGAGTCCGCCCTGCAAAAAGATCCTGGGCAAACTCTGATAACAGGTTGTCCGCCTTCATTATCTTGAGTGGCTCTAGATACGCTACGTACTACGTTCCCGCCCGTAACCAAACCTACACCCAGCTGACACGAGACTATGGTGTACACTGCATTGATATACAAACTAAAGGTGTCTTGTGCTTGGGTGAATACTAATGGCGCCTCATACCGGGAATTCCTTTGACAGCGAGGCAGGAATGCTTTAGACAGATTGTTATACATCATAATTATCAATATATATCCTGCGGCTACGTAGGAGACAATTATCGAGTATGTTGTAACATGTGACAGGCACCTGTTTATATGACACAAACAAACGTCAACATTCGACTCTATAATAGTGCATTTGAAATATTATATTTACTGTCAATTTGCAATGCACCCTACCACACCCATCCCTCCTTTTCAGATATGTCCTCCTTCACCGCGGCTCAGGTATGTGCACCGTACCTTCTTGGGTTTTTTTGTTTTTTTTTTAAGCGCAAGTAAACCTTTGGGACCATCGTGCCCCGAGGCGACGGTGTGTCCTGACACCTACGGTCCTTGGCCCTTTTATGCGTTTAACCTCGTGTGACACATTAAAGTCGTGACACTTACCTGTCTCGTTTTCCACATTCTCCAACTGGTCCTGAGCGAATGTAAGTTCCAATAAACACAAGAACAAGATGACACACAATCCCAGCTTGCCTGGGTAGGCCATGGTACCTCACTAGAGACTGCCAGAGAAGTTTTACTCCAAGTTTACCTTCAGCTTCATAACATTCGTTCTATTGCAGAATTACTCCCGCTCGCCAGGCTGTGTTAGCGCATCTGCCAGTCACAGCTTTGCTCTCTCGCTGGCTCGCCGAGCCTGTCTATTCACTGGCGCGTTCTACGGAAATACGTCACGAGGAATATGATTAGCGCGCGTTGTCCGTGTGGGGGCCTTGCCAAGTAAATAAACACCTTTTCACGATACTGGAGTTGGAACGCCGACAACTATCGAATGGAACCCATGTTCCCTTAGAAAGAGAGAAACATGTTTACTTCATAGACAACTTTACTTGCATCTCAAGTCTTCGGACTGTTTTTTCTTCTCTCTTTTTCCAGCAGTACGTGTATGCTTTTCCACTCATTTTCTTGGCAGCTGCAAGCAGCCTTTTCAAACTTTTTATTTTTTATTTAAGACGTTTTATTGAATCAAAACGGGGCAGTTGTTATTATTATATCGAAAAGACACATTGACAGATCGGAAATAGTTTCCAGCAAAGCTCTAGCTAATGTTGTGGCACTCTATAGTTTCCACAAAGAATATAAGCATAGTTAGTGCCACTCTATAGTCTCCAGCATAGTTCTAGCTAACGTGCCACAGTATAGTCTCCAGCAAAGTTCTAGCCAACGTTGTGCCACTCTATAGTCTCCAGCAAAGTTCTAGCTAACGTTGTGCCACAGTATAGTCTCCAGCAAAGTTCAAGCTAACGTTGTGCCACAGTATAGTCTCCAGCAAAGTTCAAACTAACGTTGTGCCACAGAATAGTCTCCAGCAAAGTTCAAGCTAACGTTGTGCCACAGTATAGTCTCCAGCAAAGTTCAAACTAACGTTGTGCCACAGTATAGTCTCCAGCAAAGTTCAAGCTAACGTTGTGCCACAGAATAGTCTCCAGCAAAGTTCAAGCTAACGTTGTGCCACTCTATAGTCTCCAGCTATAAACAACGTTTCCTTTAATATTTTTCCTGTGCGCGCGAAATAGCTAACGTTCTAGATCAGGGTCCAGCAAGAAGTCGCTAGGAGAGATCGTGAGTTAAAATATAACCATCGTCTATATATACTTTTATGCAAGGGTTCTCTGAGACCTGAAAATTAATTAAAGGGTTCTCTGAGACCTGAAAATTAATTCAAGGATTCTCTGAAACCTGAAAATTAATTCAAGGGTTCTCTGAGACCTGAAAATTAATTCAAGGGTTCTCTGAGACCTGAAAATTAATTCAAGGGTTCTTTGAGACCTGAAAGTTAATTCAAGTGTTCTCTGAGACCTGAAAATTAATTCACGGATTCTCTGAGACCTGAAAATTAATTCAAGTGTTCTCTGAGACCTGAAAACTAATTCACGGATTCTCTGAGACCTGAAAACAACAATTAAGTAAATATGCTAAGAAAATAACAGTCAAGGAAAATATTTTCTCACTAGGAAAAAAAACAGCGAAACAAAAATCTATGTGCAATAGTGTAAAAGAGCCAGACATAAAATAATATTACAAAATAGGAAAGAACCAAGCAAAATATAGGTTTCTTGAGTATTAAACAGTGAAGCAGAAACAACGTCAGTATAAAATGGTACGTCAAAAGTAATAAAGTATATATAATTACTGAAAATTAAAAAATACAAACTAATAATGAGCGCAAAACATATTGACTCACTACATGTAAAACAGAATATTGACTCACTACATTTAAAGCAGAATATTGACTCACTACATGTAAAACAGAATATTGACTCTCTACATTTAAAGCAGAATATTGACTCACTACATGTAAAACAGAATATTGACTCACTACATGTAAAACAGAATATTGACTCACTACATGTAAAACAGAATATTGACTCACTACATATAAAGCGGAAAACTGACTCGCTATGCGTAAACAATAAATCAGAATGTCAGCTCAATGGGAAATTTGTAAATTCACTGACTGTAAAACATAGGTGAGAATATAGAGTGTTAAAATATAAGAGCCAATAGAACTGTGACAATAAAGTTAGAGGGTACATATAGAGTTCTACGTAATTGTATGACTGAATGAATGAACAGCAACGCAATGAAAGTGTATGACAGAATAAATATAAAGTCGCTAATTGTAAGATTTTTAATACACAAACAACAAATTTCTGAATGTATATGAGAGAAATGACAAAATAAATATAGAGCTACTAATTATAGGATTGAAGAAAGCAACAGGAACTCACCGAATGTAATGTGACAGACGTGACAAGATAAATGTAGAGTTAATAAGTATAAAGTTGAAGCAAGAATTCAGCTGTTTGAAAATGACAGAAAATAAATATAAAAGATGAAAAATGCAAACTGATGGACTGCGAAAGTCCAGTCACACAGTGTAGTGTGTTCTAGAAGACAAACTGATGGAGTGCGAAAGTCCAGTCACACAGTGTAGTGTGTTCTAAAAGACAAACTGATGGAGTGTGAAAGTCCAGTAACACTGTGTAGTGTGTTCTAGAAGACAAACTGATGGAGTGTGAAAGTCCAGTAACACTGTGTAGTGCAGGGGTCTCAAACTCGCGGCCCGCGGGCCATTTGCGGCCCGCGTGACGATATTCTGTGGCCCCCACTTGATATCAAAGTTTAGTGATAGTGCGGCCCGCACGTTTTTCTCACGCACCTTGGGAGTTTTATAGTTTTTGTCACCTGTGGGCTACCAGGTGACTTTCTTTCCCAAGCCTCTTACATATTGTTACCATTTAGTAAAGTTCAAAAGCATCCAGATCTAGCAAGCTAATTCTATATAGATTATAGACCCTACAGGTCTACACACAGATGAGTGGTTTGGAAAAAAACAGAATTTTCATGTCGAAAAAGCAGGTGAATGGTTTAGCAAAGAAGAAAAATAGTAGACTGATAGAACAGAAAAGGAAGAACAGAAAAATAAATAAATAGAGGAATACACAATCTAAATAAATAAATATGTTTAAACAAATAAGAAATATTAAAGTAAATAAATAATATACCAACAAAAAAGAAAGATTATATAAAAATAATTGCAAGTATAGTCTGCCCAGAAAAGAACAGTCAGTTTAGAAATAGAGTCAGCATATGAGGATGTGCTCTACTACACAGGTACGTTGGCTTAGCAAGGGTCAGGTCTTGAAGAGGTTTTATGAGTTGAGAGCAGAAGTGAAACCCTTCATGGAGAAGGATGGGATGGCTGTTCCTGTACTAAGTGATCCCAAATGGCTCATGGACCTAGCTTTTCTTGGTGACATCATACAAGAGCTGAATGTACTGAACAAGAAATTACAAGGCCAGGGGCAGCTTGTCAGCGCAGCATATGACAATGTCAGAGCATTTTCCACAAAACTTGTGCTATGGAAAGCCCAGCTTTCTCAGACAAACCTCTGCCATTTCCCAGCATGTCAGGCATTCGTGGATTCTGGCACACCATTCAGTGGTGAGAAGTATGTTGATGCCATTGTAAAGTTGCAGGAAGAATTTGATCACAGATTTGCAGAATTCAAGAAACACAGAACCACCTTCCAGATATTTGCTGACCCCTTCTCCTTCGATGTGGAAGATTCCCCTCCTGTGCTTCAAATGGAGCTAATTGACATACATTGTAATTCTGAACTCAAAGCCAAGTTCAGAGAGGTGAATGGAAAAGCAGACAACCTTGGACAGTTTTTGAGAGAATTGCCCCTTACCTTCCCTGAGCTTTCCAGAATGTTCAAGCGGACCAAGTGCCTTTTCTGGGAGCACCTATTTGTGTGTAAAGCTCTTCTCCACTATGAACTTAAGTCAAAATTCCGGTCCAAACTTACTGATGAGCATCTTCAAGCCATACTCAGTGGCTTCCTCCCTGAAGCCAAATGTGTCTGAGCTGTATAAGAGGAAGCGTTGCCTTCTCTGACAGTAGTGAATAATGATGCGGCCCAGCTTCACCCAGACTCTACTTCCAGCGGCCCCCCGGTAAAATGAGTTTGAGACCCCTGGTGTAGTGTGTTCTAGAAGACTAACAAAACTCGAATAAAGTGCGCTCATTGTAAATGGACAGTGAAACTGCAGAATTGGGTTCGTTCCTTATTCCACGGGAAGTTTTCATTGTAATAGGTCAAGGCCGCTGATCAGTAAGTTTCATTGTAATAGATTGACAGCGAGCATTGGCACGAGTTTTGTAACAGTAGGTTTGTTTCATTGCAATAGATTGGCACGAGTTTTGTAACAGTAGGTTTGTTTCATTGCAATAGATTGGCACGAGTTTTGTAACAGTAGGTTTGTTTCGTTGCAATAGATTGGCACGAGTTCGATAAAAGTAGGTTTGTTTCATTGGTTTTTGTGTCGCTGATCTTCTTGACAAGCATAACTGACGAAAAAGTGTTCTGGGTGAGAAAGAGCGAAGAGTTCACAGTCTTTGAGGCTGAATTTTTCGATATCATTTTGCAGAGCATAGCGCGTTACAAATCTTCTCTTTCCTATTCTCGGCTTATTAAGAGGTTTGAAGCGTGTACACACTGATGCCGTTTTTCGTCCTATCCGATGAACTGTACTTTGTACTTTGAGCTAGAGAGCCAATGTAAGACTGCGGATATATCGAGCCGTGATAAAACTCTTGACAACCGAGCTAGAGGCTCTGTGCGTCCTTGAATGTTACAGTCGGACGAAAATCAATCAAGTGGAAAGTAGTGGAAGCAAACAAGCAAGCAAATTTATAAGTTCTGTGTACTTTTGGAAAGCGCAGGCTCTCTGAACAACAGTTGTGTGACACACGTTTTTGGTGTGCAAGACATGTCAACTTCATTGAACAAGAGTTGTGTGACACACGTTTTGGTGTGCAAGACATGTCAACTTCATTGAACGAAAGTGGCAAATGAATTCAAAAGTCCAACAATGCAGGGGATTTATTGAATATAATTTATTTGGCATACAGGTTTTGGGTATAAAAAAATGTAATTTCTTTGAACTTTAGTCACAGTGACTTTAGGTGTTTTGGATTCATGGAACAATTACATAAAGCAATATCCATTTCAAATCAACAGATCAAGAACAAGCATGTACGAAATATTTCTAAGTCCATTCTTTCTTTATCAATCAGTTAACTTACCATAAGCTAATAATCGCTTTTATGACCAGGCTAGAGTTATATCGGATTCAAAGTAATTAGAATATAGAACTTTCTTTAACAAAGTAACTTTTGGTCTATCCCCATTGGATGAAGTTGTTATGAGCAAGTATGAGACTAGTCAGAATATCTACTCATCCATTTGGAACTTGTTTGGATTGCATCAGCAAGTTCTAGCATATTCTTTATCTGAGTTGTTTATTTTAACTCTGATACTTATAAAAATATCGTCATGTGAAGGTCATATCACATTGACACTTAACAAATTACATAACAATTAAGTTAAGAAATAGTGATAGGCAAAATTACTCAACCACACTATAGTTTGACAGTTTATAATTAATTAACTCTGAAATTAAACATTGCCATGACACTGAAAAATCGAAATTGTAAAATCTGTTAGTGATCTGTGAGCCGTTTCACAGAATATTTAGTCACAAGAATAGTTGTTACTGTAATTTTCACTGCCTGACATTCATTCCAGAAGTTGTTGTCACTGTAGTTTTCACTGCCTGACATTCATTCCAGAAGTTGTTGTCACTGTAGTTTTCACTGCCTGACATTAGTTCTAGCTCGTCTAATCAATTAATTATTTTTGTACTAGCAGATCACAAACACAGACTTGCTGCAAATCGTGTGATTGTGAACACGTGCTAGTGACAGCCGCCATCATTGAAAAGGTTATGTACATTGACTTCGATTATCTCTCTACCTCCACTCTCATTTCTGTGATGACATCATTGTTGTGAACTGATGTAAATGTCATCGCTGTTTTGATTATATTCATATGTGTTATATTTGTTTGTTGATTTAATAAATTTATTGTTAAATTTAGTAACATTCTTACACATATATTAAAACTTTATGTTGGAAGAATAGCGAGTGGATGGGGGTTCGTTAAATATAAATAAAAGACAGATTTTATTACTCCTTTAGTAAGAAGTTTCTACCTGAAGAAACATTATGCGACAGTAAAAAGTCTTTTATTAAGAGTAAAGTGTTACGATACCCTTATAATCCATTAAGTATGAGATATGCTGGCTTGTGGGAGAATTATTAATAACTATAAATTATGGTTCTCGATCACTTGTAATTAGTTATGTGTTATTAATTAATAAATAATAATCATAACGAGCAAAGGGTGGCCAGAGTTGTCACATAGAGTAGTTGACAAGATACATTTATAAGTTTGGCTTTGCATGTAAATTAATTAATAATAATTTGTCGAACTATAGTAACTGAGCTGATAAAGAAATTAGTGTGCATACGCTGCATTGTGGAAACGCAGTGAAGACAAGAACTCGTCCGGCCAGTGTTATGACGTAGGCTGGTGCCTGCTTTTAATCGGGACATTATTGATCACACGTGCGTGGGTGCGAATGAAATGCGAGTGAGAGACGGGGATTGGGAGAGGGGGGGGGGGGCGGGAAGCAAGTCTGCATTCACCAATGAAAAAAGCAGTCGCGATTGTCAAAGGAAACTATTAGCAAGAATTAAACAGGTGGCCTATACACAGTAGTCAACTGATCGCTTGTGCGGCAAAGGCCAGCCGGAAGCATATGAAAAAGGATATCGTGACCTGGGTGGGGTTGTAGTTGGGGGGTGGTGGTGTCAAAGCATGCCCGCAGGTGGGCCATCATCTGAGCAAGGTATGTATAGTGTTTAAGATGAATGTATACGGGTGGACAGTTATGAGACAGAACTTTGCAATGGGTGTGGCCAGGCAGTAACAAACGTTCACTTTGTCCCGTTTTTATAGACATGGTAGGAAGACAAGCGTCGAATTGCAAGACATTTCCTTAAGAAATTAAAAACAATTAAAAAGACAGTTCCTTAAGAAATCAAAAACAATTAAAAATACAGTCCTTTAAGAGATATAAAAACAATTAAAGGACAGTCCCTTAAGAGATAAAAAAAAAAAACAATTTAAAAGACAGTCCCTTAAGAGATCAAAGACAATTAAAAAGAGAGTCCCTTAAGATATCAAAAACAATTAAAGGACAGTCCCTTAAGACATCAAAATCAATTAAAGGACAGTCCCTTATGAGATAAAAAACAATTAAAAAGACCACTCAAGACAAGGTAATTAAAATGATTGTGTGAGTGAACTGGATAATTATAGTGTTAGATTTTATTTGAATTTACTATGTTAGAACTGGGCATGAAGTATAGCAGATTTTGATAACTTTTAAAATGCTTTGTATCATAACAATTTTTATTTGAAGATTTACATTAGTTTTAGTTATGAAATAGTATGAAGCAAAGTTTAGTGTAAATACCATGTAGTGTTATGATTTTGCTGCTTGACGTAATCCTGGGTACAAATCTTTATCTGTCTAATACAATTCATTTTATTCATTAGTTTGTCTAATGATTTTGTGTTATGGACTGTATTCTTGTTGTCTGGTGCAGTGTAACACAGACGTTATGGACTGTGTTCTTGTTGTCTGGTCAAGAGTCATAGACGAGTTATGGACTGTGTTCTTGTTGTCTGGTCAAGAGTCATAGACGAGTTATGGACTGTGTTCTTGTTGTTTGGTCCATTTCCATGGATGTGCTATGAAGTGTATTCTTGTTGTTTTGGTGCCACAGACACCATGGATTGATTTCTTGTTGCTTGATTCTCTGTCATGGACTGTTATAGACTGTCTTCTTGTTGTCTGGTTCTGTGTCAGGGTCACGTGTTATGGACTGTGTTCTTGTTATTTGTTTGAAGACCGATACCTGTGTGGACTCTGTTTGCCAGTCACCATAGGCGTGCAATTGAATATTACAGTTCAGTGAGCAAAGAAAGAGTTCAATGTTTCGGATTTACCTGTCAGCAGAAGTCATGCGTTAGGTACATCGCATGACTACCGACAGATTTTTACCAGCAAAGACGCGTTAGGTACATCACGTGACTACCGACAGATTTTTACCAGCAAAGACGCGTTAGGTACATCACGTGACTACCGACAGATTTTTACCAGCAAAGACGCGTTAGGTACATCACGTGACTACCGACAGATTAGAACCAGCAAAGACGCACAATCAAGTCTCAAGTAAAAACAATGAAAAGAGAAATGTAGTGGAAAGTACACCCCAGGACATGAAAAGAAAGATCAGAGGTATGATAAACCCAGGAAGTATAATTTATTACTTTCTTTTAAAAATTAAATTACATAATATTGTTAACTGTTCCGTCATTCTGTGAGTTTATTGTTATATTTAGCAAAATTGTGTAGAATTATAGCATTTAGCGCAAATGTAACTGTTATTATAATGAGTGTCAAAATTGTTGCAGATGTGTGTAATTGTAGTTATAACTGTAAAACTTGAATAGAATTATAGTGTATCTTGTAACTGTAACGGTAATACTTGTACCGTATTGCAGCATCCCATCCAAGTATAATTGTAATTATAATATGTGTATAGTATTGCAGCTTCTAGTGTAAGCATACCTCTAAGTGTAATATGTGTACACTATTTTGAGTCTAGTGTAAGCATACCTCTAAGTGTAATATGTGTACACTATTTTGAGTCTAGTATACGTGTAAATGTAAGTTTCCCCATCGTGCTCAGTGATACAGCTTAATTACGTGTGGGGGCGAAGGTTAAGTATTACTAATTGTAAGGATTCACATCCTGTGAGGGCAAATTGCAGTCCACACTTTCATATTTTTAATTCCATTTTTATTTTCTATAATTGTAATTAATAATTCGTCGCACATAATTTGTTTAATGACAGTGTTAAATATTAATTGGTTAGCTGTGTAGTCAACCATGTCAAACCCTTTGCACACCACACGTTGTGCTAAAGGATTTTGTTAAGCCGTTTAGGAACCATTAGGCTTGACATAACGTTGTGCTAAAGGATTTTGTTAAGCCGTTCAGGAACTATTAGGCTTGACAAGTCCAGAGGGATGAAGGGATGGATTGTAAATTTGTATATGGATCGGTGAAGATGGCTGGACGTTATATATACTGGTATCTGAGTTCTGCCCATAATGTAGGTAAAGTTGGAGACCTGAGACAAAGGGTAAACTTTATCGCCAAGATATTTCATTCATGGTGTACCAAGCTGGGGAGGGGGGGGGGGGCAGATCGATCTGTGAACACAAGAAAGGATGTCGTATGATACAGAGAACAGTCAGTATATTTATGTTGACCACAAGAATAAATGGAATGTTTTATTAACTAGAATAACCGAGATATTTTGTTATTTTTCTCAATGATGATTATATTATTTGTATGCATGAATACTAAGGAATATTTCTTTTCAGAGATGTATTGTGTAGCATTAGCGATGATTCAAAATGTAAACGTATGGTGATGAAATTTGTAGACAGCACGTGACAAGAGACGCCATTTTCTTTATGCATTGTAAATTCGTTAGTCTTGAACTAAATTATAATCTGTTCAAAGTAAGTGATTGAAGTGGAAACATTTATTGGAGACTATAATGCTAAGTTGTTGAATATTTGAATTCTTGAGATGGTTATTGTCTTGCACTAGAAATGATTCATAATGATGGAAATTCTTTGGAATTATAAATTAGTGTTTATAGTGTACGCTGGTTGATTTGGAGTATGCTATTATAAGAACCTTTTTCAACTTCCCTGTTACCATATACCTAACATTTATCTCAATAATTATGCCAGCTACAAAGGGAAAATGTTATCGTTTGTTCAACTGTCCTAGTTTGATTTTATCTACAAGTACCGTCTGCGAACACTTACGCTGAGACCCACTGAAGCGCGACCAGCTTGTCATCAGTGGAAATCTCGCGTGAACCACAGATTCCAGCAGCACAAATCGCTACTGTTCATTATTGCTGAGGAAGAGAGTTAAGCACACAAATCTCATCCACATACCAATGACAATCGTAATTTTGCAAACTCATTTTGGAACTGGTAAGGACAGAAGGGACAATACACGCAAGATTATTCGTGTTCATTTGCAGGCTGAAGTTACTTTTCTTCTATTGTTCCTATTATTAAATCTCTTATTATCTTTATCCCTTAGTTTAATTAATTCTTTCGGAACGATCATTAAGTGGGATCAGTTGGGAAGATTGCTAATTAATTAAGAGGGGGAGATAAACGTCGCTGATCGTAGAAGGCAAGGTGACCTAATTTACTTATTGCTGTATGGAGTGTTCATTGTGTTCATAACACTTAAGGGGTAGGATTAGGCAGTGAAGCAGTTATCAGTATTAAAACTAAATTCATAATGAACAATTCCAACAATAAATACTATAACAGATCATTAAAATAGTTCTACATATCACACTAGTTGTGACAGAAACGTCACTTAATGGATATTATTATTAATTAATTAACCATTCAAAACTAATTACATTTGAACAGAATCTTAGTTTATTTTATTAATGATCCTCCAGCAGACACCACGTCTCACTAGGCAGATATATGGGCGCTGTAAATGTTTTCTCTCTTCCACAACATTTTAGATACACATTATTCCGTAGGAGGAAAATGTCTTACTAAAGGAGAAGACAAATCCTACTTTTGATCTATATTTAGCGAGCCCCCATCCACTCACTTTTATCTCCAACACACGATTATCAATATGCAAAAAAGGGTCAATAAATTTAACAATAAATTTATTAAATCGAAATCAAATATACTTATGATAAATACAGTGAAACAGATTACTTGTCATCAATATTTTCACGAACCCATGTTCCGATAATTTCTATAATACACAATCCTTTATTAAAAAAATAAATTAAATAATTCGATACAAATCACATGATAGTTTTATCAGAGAACAGAAATGGAATTATTAGAGAAAGTAATAATAGTCTTTATGTAACCTGATTCAGAGCGAACTGACTTTCACATGCTTTGGCACAATGTCACAATTATAAGTCAGTTCATTTCCACATGTTTCCTTCCTCATGTTGAAACAGATTTGCCGTATGTTCTCTTGAAGTCAACCTGGGCTTTTTCCACCATACCAGTTCATTCAAGCAGAACAGTAATTGTAATAATTTTTAGTACTTCCTTGTATTAGAAATTATTTTAGTGTAGTGAGCATACTTTGCTACCATACATGAAATAGATGATGATGATTGATAATAGTGTGTAGTATTTCCTCTTTATACTTACACCACAGCAGACAATTCCCATGCCTTCCTGGTTGCAGTGGCCCAAAGCTAGAAAACCAGTAGACCCAAACAACAGGTGAAAATAGGCAACTGAAAAAGCTTTTTGCTTACTGCAAAATATAATGAAGAGGCAAGCCTAAATTTCCTGTTTATCACTTAATAACTCCATTCTTTCTTACATTCCAGTCTCAACTTACAATTTCCAGCAAGGATATTCATTAGCCCGAATCACACACACAACATAATAAATACAGCATATGAAAACAGTGTCAGGTCTAGCAAACTAGATGTGAGCAGCCTAGTTCAAACACTTGCAGAAACAGAAGTCAACCTACATAGTACATCTCTAAATAAGTACATAGCATATCAATATGAGAATATGTGAAATGTTTTAAATTCCATTTTACTCAACCAGTCAGTTCACTCACCACCAAGCTAACGGCCGTCTTTCAAAACAGGACTTCTGCTTGCCACTCCAAATTCAAAGTGATTAGACATCAGATTTCTCTACAGGAAGTAAACTTTTTAATCTCAGCCCATTGGCTGGTTTCGTTCTCACAAATCATAATCATTGGAAAGTAAAAACTACTCACCAGTTTTCATTACATCAGCAATTCTAGCACATTCTTGCCTCAAGCATTCAACTTCAAAAATACCTTCATAAGTAGTGCCCAAGGTCGGGTCATCCTGAGAATTTTTAACAATTTAATTTTAAAATATGGAGAAGCAAATTTTATCCGCCACACTAGTAATACCCTGATTGTCGTTATATTAATTTGATTGTGGATGCTTTTTTCAGGACACATAGGAGGATTACGGTGCCATAATAAATAATTGCATGTGATCGCATGAATACACGTTACCCAGGTATCCTAAGACACAGAGAAAATAAGCAGTCTTTACTCTTTTTGGCTAGGTATTGCGACATAGAGTTAATATTAGGTCTGTACTCTCTTTTTGATTTACTGACCATTTTGAGTAAGCAAGGTCTTTGCAAAAAAAAAAAAGATCGATAGTTTTAATAAATCTCTCATTTCTATTTTGTTTGTAAATTATTAAATATATTTACTGAGCGAAAAATGCAGGTGTATATAACATTTATTGTGGTAAGAGCTCTACCAAATTTGACAAATGGAAAACGGAAAATTTTCATCCTAAGCAAAACTTTAATCTATTGCCATAACTTCAAATAATATTTCAAATCATTCTACACAAAACGTACCCTCTTAATATCTTAATATCTTTATGCCCTACTGATAAAACCACCCGTTTATATTTTAAAAAAAACCCTTAATATTTCATGGTTTAAGAAAAGGGGGGAGGTAACCCTGAGACCCTGATGACGTGCAAAAAGACCGATATATGCTATTTCAGTAACAAAGCTAGAATCAGGGAAATGTAAACACTTTCTAGCTTCCAGGACTTGTGTTTAAATATGAGCATCTTCTGATAGCAATCTAATTTATTTATCTTAAAGCAGTAAAATGATTAGTAATTTCGCTACACACACAAAGAAACAGTAAAAGAAACGTTCTTTTCATGTCGGTAGAGTATGTATACAGTAAAAGAAATTCTTTTCATACCAGTACAATATGTATACAGGAAAAGAAACTCTTTTCATACCAGTACAATATGTATACAGTAAAAGAAATGTACAAATGTAATACAGCACAGATGAAGTCCTGCATTTTCTACTCAGTGCGGTCACTTCGAAAACGTGTCACGGGTTTTTGTCTGCTTTAATGAAGATGTTTGTCGATGTCACGTTTTGTCAATCAATTGCTTTACTAGCATTGCGTCGGTAATGCACGTGTCTGGTTGTCGCATTATGTACTGCAGGAAGATGTCGGCAGCTTCGGCGCCAGAAGAATGAGACATCTTCGTGCTCTCTGCGGTGTCCTCTTCCTCGTCACTCTCATCTTTTTATTCCTGCACACGTTTGATGATTTCTTCATCCGTTAAAGCCTGGTCTACGTCACAATTTTCCCCATTCATCCACTTAACAACGTCCTCTTCATCAACTTCTCAGCCTGGAGCTTGCGAAAGGTCACCGTAAGGTCACGCAAAACTTTGAATATCTTTCCAAAAAAGATTTTTTTAAAAATCCATAAAAATTATAGATGAATTTAAAATCTTTGAAACATTTTTACAGATGACCTCAGGATATGGGCTGGAGAGGGGGTGGAGAAGATGTGACAACGAAGTGAAAATGGCCATCAATCATCAGTAAATGTTTCCTCACGCCAGTGGACTAGAGACGTACCTCTTTATTGTATCAGTGATACGCGTATGAATACATAAGTACGTCATCGCGAACTTAATTTTGGCTTACAACAACACACCTGTTGATACTTGTCAGTGACCTTCGACCTGGTCTTGATGCCTAACACGCACTGGCTATATTTAAAAGAAAAAAAATCAGGAAAGGGGAAGTAAAATAAGAACATTCAGTCTCCCACTCTACAGTTTGTGAGTTAAGTGCTACATCATGTCAAATCGGCACCCTTCGGTCGTTGAATCAGCATTTCTTTTGTCCCTTCGTTTTCCTGACCTTGTTCTTTGGGCTGGTGAGGGTCGGTCCTAATTGTTGTTTAGTTGAATACTATTCTTCTCCTTACTATGTCCTGACCTTGTGAACAACAAAGACAATATTGTGACACGAATGGGAGTAGTTGAATGTTTTAGAAAGTTTCAATTTTTGAGAGCGGGGTTTCTACAGTTTCAATAGTTGATTCCGGTAGATGACGTCACTCTTACATCCAATATCGGCCAACCAATCTGTCTGTTCAATCCACTGGTGAAGGGGGATCTTAGCGTGGTCGTCTTTTTTTATCTACCACACTTTATCTCGTAATTCTTCGTCTTGATTTCTCCGTTAGTGCCCGACTACAAAATCAACAAATGATGGCAGTGAACTTTTATTAAGTAACATCCCACACACAACAATATCCGCATTGTGTCGAAATAAGACGCACACAACCCACTGGGTTAATCGATATCAATGACGTCATGTGATTTCCAAAAATAATTAACTACCCAGACAGATTGTACAGATGCGAACTGGCTAACCAAACTATTAAACTTAAAACGAACTTGGGTCGAGGTTTGAAGCAGTCGCACAAACTTACAAAGGCTCATGAACAGACATTTTAAAAATTTTCTTTCGCTTTTATTGCCGTCCGGATTCAGTTGAGAGAAAAATAAATCAATTTTTCATGCTGTTCTAATTTTGCTGCACACAATCACTCGAAGCTGGCTGAATTAATTTGCACGCTGAAATTCATGATTCCAGACATGAGTCCACTCTCCTGGTACTCTGCAGAAAGAGTAACAATAAATATATTTGAATAAATAATTAATTTTTATTGCAATTCTGCGCAAATGTAGCGGACATTCATTACTTTCCTTTTGTTTGTTTTTAGTTTACGAAATGCAAGGTCACGCAGCTCTGAGCTAAGCAATCGCGTGACGAATATATATATATATATATATATACATCTTTGTGCAGTGAACCTTAATACACCGTAAAATTAATCAACATCTCACACAGAATCAAACAACCACACACGCAAACAAACAAACAAGGAAGCGGAAACACAAAGAAACAAACACGCATAAAACAGACACATTCAAACAAACATGCAAGCAAACGAACACACAAAAAAACAAATACGCATAGAAACAAATACACATTTAAACAAGCAAACAAACAATCATACAAACAAAAAACATGCATAAAATACACACACACAAACAAATTCTGGTGGAGTAAACTTGCCTATCCATAATTTAAAACTTAATTGTTATATAAACTGTTAAATTGTCAGAGTAACCCAGCCTTGGGCATTCCTTTTGATGGTATTTTTGTGTCAGAGATGGAAGTAAACAACCCGTGTTGAGAATATGCTAGAAATTGCTGATGTAATGCAAACTAGTTCAAGTGGGTGAGTAGTTATATTTATTTATCTAATGGCTATAATTTATGAAAACGTGACCAGCAAATGGGCTGAGATCTAAAAGTTTACCTGTTGTAGAGAATCTATTGTCTGATCACTTGAATTTGAAATGGCAAAGAAGTCCGGCCTTGAAAGGCCATTAGATTAATGGTGAGTTAACTGACTTTGAGAAAGAATAGACTTAGAAATATTTCATACAAATTGCTATTGGTGTGTTATACTTGTGTTTTATGTAGAGATAGATGTATTATGTGGATAGACTATTATTTCTACAAATGTTTGAACTAAGCTGCTCGTATGTAGTGTGCTAACACTTGACATTGTTTTGATAAGCTGTATTTAATAAGTGGTGTGCATCGTGCTAATAAATACTGTTGCAGAAAACTTAAGTTGAGATTGGAATGTAAGAAAGAGTGGAATTATAAACAATAGACTTAGTTTTGCTTACTGATTATATTTTTCGTGTTAAGCAGCCTTTTCTTTCTTCTTCCCAAGTATGATTTGAATCCTGGTTACTGTTTGTAAACCATTTTGGCCAACTGTGTTAAAGGCTGGAGTTGTGTGTAAATGTAAAGATAAATTACACCTCTATGAAGTATGGTGACAGATTACATGAATAATTTCTGGTAGAGAGAAGTTATCAGAAATCACTGCAACTGTTTTTCTGCTTGAAGAAACTGACACAGCAATGAGGCATTCAAGTTGGTTTTGAAAGAATAGCAATGAATCAGTCTTTTCCAATTCGTGTTCACATGGACAGAGACTTGTGAAGCTGTTGCAAAATTTATTGTTAAATATTTTGACCTTCTTACACATATTTATAATCTTATGTTGGAGAAGAAAGTGTGTGGATGGGGCTCACTAAATATAGATTAAAGATGGATTTGTCTCCTTTAGTAAGAAGTTTTCCACCATTGGAATATTGTGTGACACTTATATTTTGTCATTAATATGATAGAAGAGAGAAAACGTTTACAGCACCCACATATCCACCAAGTAAGAGAGATGAGTGGTGTCTGCTGGAGAAATATTAATAATATAAATTAAGATTTTCATCACTTGTAATTATTTATGAATGATTAATTAAATAATAGGCCCTAATAATCATAATCAATAACTAAGTGGCAGAAGACAAATCTGTCTTTTAATCTATATTTTGCGAGCCCCCTTCCATCCATTTTCTTCTCCAACATAAGTTTATCACTTTGTGTAAGGCCAATATATTTAACAATAAATTTATTCAATCAACAATCAAATATACATATAACAAATTCAATGAAAAATAATTTTAATACCTACATAGTCTTTTATCCTAAAACACAATTCAGCAGATTAGTGTCAATACAAATCACAGTATAGTTCTTATCAGAGAATAGAGATGAATGATAATAGTTTCTACATAACCTTATCTAAGTGCAATAGTCTTTTCACAAGCTTATTTATCACATTATTACTGTCAATTCCACAATTTTCCATTCTTACATTGTAGAATACTGACTAGTACTATTCTGTCAAGGCCATATGGTGCTCTGCTGTATTAGATCCCACAGGCAGACTAACAATCCAATAACTTCCTTGTACCCTAAATTGATGATGTACTCAGCATACTTTGCCACCTTGTTTCAACAGAGTGCACTCTATTCCTTATACTTACACACTGTGGTAGATACTCCTCGCATTATCAAGGTGATAGAGGTAAAATTAGTAAACCAGCAGATCCAGGTTAAACAAGGAAAGGCTCCAACGTTTTACTCTAGACATGTTAGGCTGTCACAATTGCTCTCCCTTTGACCTAAGTGTGTATAAGACATAGTCTCCAACGTTTTACTCTAGACATGTTAGGCTCACAATTGCTCTCCCTTTGATCTAAGTTTGTATAAGACAGTCTCCCACGTTTTACTCTAGACATATTAGGTTTTTACATTTGCACTCCCCTTTGATCTAGATTTGCACAATGCATAGATTCCAGTTTGATAGGCCTTCAAAATGACATTTTGAATTAGATCTGCAAAACGCTGAGATTAAAATATTTTACTCATGACGTCAGAGATCGTTACAAATTCTTCCCCCTATAGTCTATTCGATTCTGCAGAGTGCTTAGATCCACAAGCTTTACTCTCGACCCATACCATATTTTGACCCCGATTCGCACAATGGCGGCGCTCTGAAGTGTCTGACGTTGAGCTGTAACGATTACGTCCCTTTAACTCCAACTGCAATGACCGCAATAGCAAGTCAAGCTAGAATGAGCGAAAGATGCATTCTTAATGCGGTATACACATTAATTGTAGGCCTACTTTGTTAGGAGAGAGAGAGGGAGGGAAAAAATAAATGAGAGAAAATCAGGGACAGAGAAAGAGACAATGGCAGTAAAAAAAAAATAAAAAGTATACCCATCTAAAGAGAAAGAGAAAAGATACAGAGACAAAAGGAGAAAGAAATAGACACAGAGAGAAAGAAATAGACACAGAGAAAGAGAGAGAACAGAGAGAGAGAGAGAGCATATAGAAATAAGAGAAGGGGGTCAGAGGGACTGAGAGAATAACAAAAAGAGAGAGAAAGACGCAAAAAGAGAAGGGAGAATACGAGTTGTACTTGAGAACAACTTAATCTTGGAACCAGCTTGAAATCTGGGTCGTTACAAATACAAGTAGAAACGATAATAAATTAACTCTCGTGTGCGGTGTGTGTGTCACATATTGGAAAGCAATCTATATAAAATGGCCGTATAATCAGCAATCACTACTAGTAGTAATACTCTCACTCTTTTTCTTATTATTTCCTACACACCTGAATTCATTCTTTGTTATACAGGTTTGCACCTACTTATTACGTGTTGTAAAGGCTAAGTGCAATAAAATGTCAGTGTCTTTCATAAAATCAGCCTTGAATTTCTGGCCTATACCTGGCAACCTGTGCCAACTGTCACTCTCTCTCTCTTCCACAAGCGTTGGCGTACTCTGCAACCTGTACAGAGAATCACACACTCTCTTACTAATCTCTTCAATAACGTACCGTGGTCAGGTCTCGTTCTAAATCCCAACAGTCCTAATTTATCCACAACAGCAGTTCTATTGTGAGCGCGGATGATTTCTGGCGCACTCTTCCGCTGCCCGCGATAAGAAGGTCGTAAACATTCGCAGTCTTTCACTGCTAAATTGCAGCCAGGTAGTCAGTCGACTGCGTCAGATCCAGTCAGGTAGCCATCATTTCAACCACCGCTCCACACGTCTCACTCGGTGCACAGAAGCGTGCAGTAAGAAAGGTAATAAAAGAAATTCCAGATAATTATGCGAAGTGCTAATATAAGGGCAATTAACCCGTTTGCAACTGCGCGCGCTCACAGGCAGACGCACATACGAAAATGCCAAAGCAAACAACTAGCAGTAAAATAAATGTAATTTAAAAGAAACAGGACCCAGTAGATTAGTTGTGGTTGAAGAAAACTTTCTCTGACTTGCCCACATGTTAAGGTTTAGGAGAGGATTGTGAAGAGAATGGAGAAAAGGCAAAGTTGTTGTTATTGACAGTAGGATGTGAGCGTGGTACAAATTTTAGTGTTGAGGCATTATTTTGCATTTGCAACTATGACGCTTTCTTTACAACTATGACGCTCTCTTTACAACTAAGACGCTTTCTTTGTAACCAACGGAGACATACATAGTACGCACTTGCGACAGGATGAGACACCTTCTCATGTCTCATTGCATGCCCTCACAACTAACAAGGCAGAGAGACAAAAATGACTTCTCAAACATGACTGTATTTAGCTGCTGGGGTGGGGTGTACGGGAGGAGATTATCATGAGAAAAAAAAAATCATGTTATTTGTACACACGAAGCTTAGTGTGATACCTGCAATGTCCGACAGGAGGGGGGGGGGTATAACTTTTCAACTGGAGTGTGCTGGGTGTGAAAAGTGTAGTGTACTGTATTTTGGACAGCAGAAGAAAGATGAATAAAACACTTATACTTGCATACACAGACCACAAATAGAATTTAAATCAACAATTAAAAAAAAAAAATCGTTTATTAATGTCACAGGAAATGAGGGACAGAAATATATTTTATTTCGTTTTAAAAACCGCTAACAAAACTAGTTGAAGTAACCCGAGTTTTGTTATTTTTCGTATGTAGCATGTAATTCCAGTAACGGTCACCTAAGATCTCTTTAGTAGACAGACGTTCGTGACACAGTGTGTGTTAATTATCATATTGAATATATATATTAGTTTGTGAAAGATATGTATATTAAATAAATTGGGACAATTGCGCAGTACGAACGAGTCACATGTTGTTGACGAGAGAAATGGCCAGTGCGCATTAGAATTGACCACAGAAAAGCGTGCATCACGATTACCACTATATATCCAAGGCAAAAATCATGTCACAGGACATAGCTTCTGGAAGTTTTGGAAACCTTCAGTGGAAGCTATATAAGAGACAAAATGAAGATTTTACTCTCAATGTTGAAAACGTCGATTCGTCTGAAGCCAGTCTAACTTCACGTATGAATTATCTCATGTACAGAGATTTCATAAAGGAAAGCTGCAATAATCTCTTTCCATCCGTTTTCCATCCGTCTGATGCCATATATTGAGTAACGAGGCAAAATTACTCAGTATAACTTTTGGCAAAGTGGAAAGTTCACTGTCAAGAAAAACCCGATGCATGCGACGCTGGTTGTATGCAGTTAACGACACGAGGGACCAAATTTGTTCTTCCCCCTGTCTGAGTTCGTTTGGCAGTCTATCCCGCTATTGAGAAGGCTAGCACCGTGATCGTCTCACAGACATATCCGGATTTCTACACTCAATGTAATGCGACGACACATCCCACTGGACGACTCCACCCGATAATGCTAAACGTCGTTGGGGTGTCCGTTTCCACGACAACCGGTACAACGATAATTATCGAGGCTGACAACAGTCAGCTAAATTTCAGATTTCTCCCCAGTGATAATCTGAAAGTGGTGCCTAGATTCTGCAGAATCTTCACCTGTAATGCGACGCCTCAATTGCGTCGTGATCTTCACTTTGAAGTGCCGCTTATAAGTGACGTGTGAGATTACGTCATCTCCTTGGAACTCTGACATTAATAGTGAGTAATAATTAGCACGGCTAACGCGCACATACTTAACTCTAGAACTCGAAGAAAATGAACACTATTATATCGTTTGCAAAATAAGAACTTTAATGTTAAAAGTAATGCTTATTTTACATGTGAACTATTGTTAAAGCGGCCCCATTTGCCGCATAAGAATTGTGTAATTATTTTATATTTTATATTTTGAATTTCATCATTTTCATCTCCCCTTATTTCCCACAGAGTGTATGACATTGGAAAGTTGAATGAATGATTAATCACTGTGCGAAAGAGTAGTGCCCCTTTTTAAATCGGGAATAAATAACCTGATTTAAACATCTTTCAACTCTCTTGTTATTCATAGTTTTTGAGAGGGACGAAAGAATTTGTACTATTGTTTTGCACCGTTCGTCTGTTCGTCCATTTATTCACATTTATGATACACACTCACAACACACACCGCCAATAAAACGTTCCTTGGCATGACATTAATAAATTGGGCCCCACCCAAACATCAATGGTGTATGTCATGTGTGTCTATGTAACAACTTGACGCGACGTAGTACTGGCACACGTCACGGGCTTTTCTTGGAGGTGCACCGGAGCAGGCCAAAAAAAAAAGACTTCACCCCTTGCATCTCTAACTTCAGCTCGGGTCGGCTTGTAACGAGCCATCCCGTTTTGTGACAATTAACAAAATTTGACAAATACCAATGTCCAAATATTAACTCGTTCTCACACACACACATATACACACATATAAACACACATATATACACACACATACACACATATACATACACACATATACACACACATATACACACACACATACACACACAGAGGAGACAATAAAGGAATCTGCATTTTGAAACAAAAAAATACTTCTAAGTTAATAGCTAATGTTTTTTATTATTTTTTTTTTACCCATGGAGGTCAACGTATTTACACGGCTGCTCAACAACAATAATGAACTGTACATATAAATATTCTACCTCCAAGAAATAATAATAATTGTGATGGAGTGGGTTGGCAACAGTACACCTCAACGAACGACGACAATGGACAGCACATGTTGTAATAGCGAGGGATGACAACAACACATGTTGAAAAAGCGAGGGATGACAACAACACATGTTGAAATAGCGAGGGATGACAACAACACATGTTGAAATAGCGAGGGATGACAACAACACATGTTGAAATAGCGAGGGATGACAACAACACATGTTGAAATAGCGAGGGATGACAACAACACATCGTGTTACATTTCTCAGTTTTTATGGCGCAGTCACCATCGGGCGCGCAATACCGCCCCGCTCTTTCTCTGATCTCTCTGATCTCCTCTCTCTCTCGGGTCTCTCGTCTTGTCTCTCTTAGGTCTCTCTCATCTCGAATCTCTCTCTGGTCACTCTGATCTTGTCTTTCTCTCTCTCTGATCTCGTCTCTCTCACTCAGGTCTCTCTGATCTCGTCACTGTCTCACTCAGGTCTCTTTGACCTCGTCTCTCACGTGTCTCTGATTTCGACACTCTCTCTCACCTCACTTTGACCTTGTCTCTCTTTCTCTCTCTCTTTCTTAGGCATCTCTGACTTGGTCTTTCTCAGGTCTCTAAGATCTCGACTCTCTCAGGTTTGATCTGGAATCGTTATTTCGGTTTGCATCTCTTCAGTTTTATGTCTGTCTTTCTCAAGTGTGGTCGTGGTGGTTGCGGTACCATTAACTAAACTTTGGTACATTCGTGAGAGACTTTTCATCTTAAGATATTTTCAGTTCTACTTTTTTTCGAAAAGGACTTACATCCTCTTACTTTTTTCTGGAGAAGTGAAGGAGGGAGGGAAGTCCGGATCTCTTTAGAGCAACTTCTGTAGTGTTCTGGCACTGTAAAATTAAAAACAAAAAAAAAGAGTTAACCCAAGGCTCTCGACCAGCACGTTTTATCAGCCTTTTTGCCCGTGGACTGAGTCATATTGCACCTTGGTCCATAAACTGTATCAATCATCCTAGCAGGCAATTCTATCAAATGGGAATGGCAAAAGCAGCACAACAGGTCATAACTGGAACCATCCAAGAGCGAGGCACGAATGGTCTTCTGCGGCTTCCTCAGCAAGAATAAAAAGCACTGTTTACGAGCTAGCAAGAATAAACAACACTGTCTACGAGCCAGCAAGAATAAACAACACTGTTTACGACCTAGCAAGAATAAACAACACTGTTTACGAGCTAACAAGAATAAACAACACTGTTTACGAGCCAACAAGAATAAACAACACTGTTTACGAGCCAGCAAGAATAAACAACACTGTTTACGAGCTAACAAGAATAAACAACACTGTTTACGAGCCAGCAAGAATAAACAACACTGTTTACGAGCCAGCAAGAATAAACAACACTGTTTACGAGCCAGCAAGAATAAACAACACTGTTTACGAGGTAGCAAGAATATACAGCACTTTTTACGAGATAACAAGAATAGACAGCACTTTGCGAGCTAACAGGAATATACAGCACTGTTTACGAGCTAACAAGGATATACAAAACTGTTTACGAGCTAGCAAGAATATACAGCACTGTTTGAACCAAAACTAGGGATTGCACCTTGATCCATCCGGTGAACGCGTTCCGTACATATCACTATTGTCTGTTAATGCAAACCCTCAGAAACAAAACAAAGAAGACTTTACAAAGGAGAGTGCTTAGCTCAGCCCTACTAAGTACTACCTCTACTACCACTACTACTACTACTGCTACTGGAGCAGAATACACCTAAACGACACAACGAGGTGGCAAAAACATAAAAACCTACGTGAAAACTCTGAAGTATAAAATCCAGAAGAGTCATGGGTGCACCAACCGAAAGCAGGGAAAAGAAGTCAAAATACTCTGACACATCGAGATAAGAACAGATCGAGTGATTCGTGCGCCAAGACTAGACATTGTAATTCTCAATAAGTTTAGGAGAATATTAACAACCATCGATGTCTCTGTTTCAAGTACTAGATAAAATAAAATAAAATAAAAAAATATCAGGGTCTTAGATTAGAAATCCAGACTATGGAATGTAAAATGCAGGAATGATACCTCTAGTGATAGGAGCCTTGGGGAACATAACATCTAAGTTGGAAGGCTAACTGCCTGGTATCCATAGATTCCGCCCCACTGCTAAAAGCAGAGCTCTTCAGAAGGGTTCACATCTTCCGCAAAACCTTGCATCTCCAGAATCTTGTTAAGAAATCGAGACCTTGTTTCACAACCGACAGTCAACAGAATTCGAAAAAAGGATGTACAATAAAAACTACTACTAATAATAATAATCCCAAATTAGAAGGCAGGAAAAATAGATATATGTAACTCTCTTAACTTCAAAACTGTCAATAACAGAATACATACAAGACTTCAATAACGAAAAGATTCAGTAAGAATATGCCAGTTTCAGAAATAAATCATAGTCTTTCTGCTACACATGTGATTGGTGGAGTAAATATGTATACAAATAAGCAATTCTACTCTCCTTGTAAGTGATGGAGTATCAAATCCATAAATGTAAGCAATTCTACCATACCTAAGAAAAAATAGAATAGATTATACATAAATGTAAGCAATTCTACCCTACCTAAGAAAAATGGAATAGACTATACGTAAATGTAAGCAATTCTACCCTACCTAAGAAAAATGGAATAGACTATACGTAAATGTAAGCAATTCTACCCTACCTAAGAAAAAATAGAATAGATTATACATAAATGTAAGTAATTCTATCCTACCTAAGTGATGACAGAAAATCAGCCCCAAACAAAGTCCCAGGATAAGGGGACCTAGCGCGTCCCATCGTATCACCAACCAATGTGGTCAAAACAATGGTCAGGTCCCCGGATTCCCTTACCCAAACACCACCAGGCTACGACTCCAACCATAACATAACCTTTCCCTCTCGTACAAGCCACATAAGGTATTAGGAGGAGGTTCCCAAACAATAGATGTCTATTTCGCACTTAGTCACGAGACGTATTTTTTTTATCTTTATCCTGTCCCTTAGACGTATTGCACTGGACACCTCGGACACACAGCTCACAACGGGGTGCCCTGGTTCCAGTGTGAAACTTAACCCCCAAACCTTGATTTATAAGTTACTCTTTGACCCCAAACCCCTTTAACCGGTGCTGGTAATCTGCCACCACTTAGTCACTCACCGGGAATGAGTTGGGAGCTAGTGTCGGGTTATAAACCAATGTTTTCTTCCAGGGATGGGGTTAATATGTTATATTATTTTGGTGTTGTTGATTGTTATTTGTTTGGTTTTGTATGTTTGTCATTATGACCTGTGTCTGTTTAACTGTGAGTGTACATATAAGAATGAACCTATAGAAATTGTGTATTTGTTATTGTAATGTGTATACATATATTTTTATTTTCATCCCTACTCCATTACACCCAGGAGGTCTGTTCTTTTTTACATTCCGTCTGTACCCCCAGTGATGCCCCTGTCGCCCCACCACGTCCAGGGCTTCCAAGGTCCAAGGATTAGTCATCTAAAGTGATGATTGGGAGGTCCACATAAATATACAAACTAACTATTCAAAATAAAATAACACCCCTCAAGAAGGGAATAAGAGTAAAAATAATATTTAAAACTCCAATGGAATAAAACAGAAAAATAAAAACATTAAAAAAAACAACAAAACAGTCATAATCGACGATATATTATTTACCTAACACAGCTGTCACATGACAAAAATACATAAAACGAATTAAAAAATATAATAATAATAAATATTTTTTTTAAAGAAAACAATATTTTTTTAGAAAAAGGAAAAGATAGTCTCAGAGCTAACACAGAAATACTACACCAGATTAACCAGCCAGCCAGCCAGCCAGACTATTACCACGAACGAGTAACAAGTATGGCAACGGTGCAATCGGCAGAGACGCCTACAACAACAACAACAGAAAGGATGACGTAGCCGACAGGCCGAACAACCCTTCCTCCCACAAAACCCCCTTTCTAGCGCGAAAGCGACGAAAGCCAGAAGTGCCCCCTATATTAACAACAACTCCACCTATGAGCAATGGAGTAGATAATATATAAATGTAAGCAAGTCTACCCCACCAATAACAATGGAGTAGGTAATACATATATATAAGTAATTCTACCCCACCAATGTGAAATGGAGTAGATAATATATAAATGTAAGCAAGTCTACCCCACCAATAACAATGGAGTAGATAATACATATATATAAGTAATTCTACCCCACCAATGTGAAATGGAGTAGATAATACATAAATGTAAGCAAGTCTACCCCACCGATAACAATGGGGTAGATAATACATAAATGCAAGAATGCAAGAATGTCTCTTAGATGCAGGTGTCCAAAGAAACTTTAAAATAAAATAAAAAGTAAAGCATCTCACATACTCCATAGAAAAGCACTTTGACACAACTTAAAAATAATCCAAATGGTAAGATCCAACATTTTCAGGAGAGCACAAAGAACCGTACTTCAGTTGTGATAATGTAGAGTACATTTTTCGGTGAGCACAAAGAACCGTACTTCAGTTGTGATAATGTAGAGTACATTTTGGAGAGCACAAAGAACCGTACTTCATTTGTAATAATGTAGAGTACATTTTCCGGTGAGCACAAAGAACCGTACTTCAGTTGTGATAATGTAGAGTACATTTTGGAGAGCACAAAGAACCGTACTTCATTTGTAATAATGTAGAGTACATTTTCCGGTGAGCACAAAGAACCGTACTTCATTTGTAATAATGTAGAGTACATTTTCCGGTGAGCACAAAGAACCGTACTTCATTTGTAATAATGTAGAGTACATTTTCCGGTGAGCACAAAGAACCGTACTTCAGTTGTGATAATGTAGAGTACATGTCGTAAGAGCCATAAGCAAGAGACAGGTCCCAAAGACACCAGCCAAGGTCATGGAACACTCCCACTCTATTGTCAGAGAAATAAAACCTTCTCTCTTCCAGCGATTGGAGGGGATTGAGGACGTTGCAGTTTCCTGACAATGAGTTTAAATTTCACAAATAAAATTCTTGGGGCCGGGGTAAGGGGATAGAAAAAAAAATCCCCAGCGCTGTCTAAAATACAGACACCGTTACAAACTATAATCACAGTGTATCTGTCACCTTCCGGTACTGGTGTTGTGCCCTCCTTTTGACAGTTTTTCATTAAAGGATCCAGAAGCCAGTGACGGCGTCTAGGTGAGCAAATTGAGAATGAGGGGTACATTTTTACCTAGATCAAACGCTCACTACCATCAAATAAAGTTAAATAATACTTAAATAATACTAAAGGTAATAACATTAAGTCTAGAGATATTAACAATAAAGTTAAATAATACTAAAGGTAATAAAATTAAGTCTAGAGATACTAACAATAAAGTCAAACAAGACCAAAACTAGAGATACACTATTAATACTAATGTTAAATATTACTGACATCTAGAGATAAAATAATAACAATAAAGTCAAACAGGACCAGAACTAGATATTTGTTTCTTTACTGTAATTAAATAATTTAATAGTATTTCAAGAATGCCAGTAAAACATCTATTTTATATAATATTTAAGTATGTTGATATTATTCTCCTTTACTGTAATTAAAGAATTTGATGGGTATTGTTTGCCATATAGGTCATAAATTGCGTTAAGCAACAATGACAAAAGAGGCATTTGTGCTTTTGAATTCTCTGGATTCTTTGCAACAATTCTAATCGCTTACCTAGCTTTCTGACATGAACACAAGGAATAAAAATAGTTAAAATAAATAAATCATATAATGGTGAACATCTTGGACCGGAAACGCGAAGTCTAATATAAACGACATATTAAGAACGTGGACAAAAAACACAGCGTAAAATTAAAATAAAATGTATAGTGCTTTGGCAAGGGACAGAAAATCTAAAATAAACATATATAGCATTATCATTTTTTGCCCTGACCAATAGTCACGTACTGTCTTGGCCAATAGTCATTTAATGTCCTGACCAATAGTCACGTAATGTTCTGACCAATAGTCCTTTATTGACCAATAATCACGTAATGTCTCGACCAATAGTCACGTAATGTCCTGACCAATAGCCTTGTATTGTCATGACCAATTGTCACATAATATCCTGACCAATAGTCACGTAATGTCCTGACCAATAGTCACTTAATGTCCTGATCAATAGTCACATATTGTCAGTTGTTTAATAAAGAGAATGAAGAAAATAAAATAGGAAACAATGGAGTAAAATATCTAAAATCAAAATAAAATGAGTCTCTTTAGTGTCATCACAATTAGTTTTAGTGTACAAGGTATGGCAGCGCTAATATCTTTTGAGTTTCCCTGGTTCCTGGTTTAACTTATTTCAACCAAAGGGTGAGGGAGAATCAATCCTCAGCTTGAATACAGCAATAGCAGTTTAGTCTCCTGGATCCTGGAATGAACATGTGGTTCAACGACTCAGCATGGACCAACAAAAATTAGACATAGTAGCTGAGACAAGCCTTTTCTTCAAGCTGTGTCAACAATGCATTCCAATTTAAGTGGAGGTAGTGGTTGTATGAGCAATTTTCTTCTTTAGCTGGTCAGTCCACACAAATTGCCAGACTGGAGATACACTAAGGCTTTATGTCATATGATAGCACCAGAGCAAGCTACAAGCATGACCAGGGGTTATGCAACTGGCATACTTTTACTTAGAGCTAATTAAAAGGTCAACGTTAACAGACATACATTTACTTAGAGCTAATTAAAAGGTCAACGTTAACAGACAGACATTTACATAGAGAGCTAATTAAAAGGTCAACGTTAACAGACAGACATTTACATAGAGCTAATTAAAAGGTCAACGTTAACAGACAGACATTTACATAGAGAGCTAATTAAAAGGTCAACGTTAACAGACAGACATTTACATAGAGAGCTAATTAAAAGGTCAACGTTAACAGACAGACATTTACTTAGAGCTAATTAAAAGGTCAATGTTACTAGTTATACGTTTCGTTAGAGCTAATTTAAAGATACACGAACATAGTTATACTTTTAGTAGGAGCTAATTTTAAGGTCAACGTTGATAAACCTTTAGCTTGAGCTAATTTAAAAGTCAGCGTTAATAGAACATACTTTTATACAGAGTTAATTTAAGTCAGCGTTAATAGAACATACTTTTATACAGAATTAATTTAAGTCAGCGTTAATAGAAATACTTTTATACAGAATTAATTTAAGTCAGCGTTAATAGAAATACTTTTATACAGAGTTAATTTAAGTCAGCGTTAATAGAAATACTTTTATACAGAGTTAATTTAAGTCAGCGTTAATAGAAATACTTTCAAATAGAACTAATTCAAAGGTCAACGTTAAAAATTGACTTTTGAAGGCCAGCATTAGATTTGATTAATTCCGATATTTTAGAAATTTTATTTTGTGATTTGGACTAATCAGAAAATTAAATGTTTGAGTGGTGTAAAATATATTTGAGTGGTGTATAATATGTTTGAGTGGCGTATAACGCGCTCTCTTCCTGACCGGAAGTCATTGTGAACACTATGGCCGCCAGCTTGTCTGACAGCCAGGGGATATCAAGCGCTCATGTTGAATTTGATGGCGCTTAAATTTCCAGTTAGGATCAACACGAACAGCAGCTTGATACCTTGTCATTCTCGGACAACCCGTCCTTATCTTTTAGATCACATCGGCGCCAAACTAGTTAGTGCCCTAAATATTTGACACGCAAGTTGAACCCTAGGGACTTTGTTGTTTTCTTTGTTTAGCTGCTGTCTTTAGTAGGATTGTGTGCTTCTTTGGATTAACATTTATTTCCATTCCTGCACGGCTTTTGGTGTTATTTTACTTTTCTGTCTAATTAATTCCCTAACAGAGAGGAGTGCCTGTGTACCACTTACTTTATCTCATGTATTTCGTCTCCCCAAAGTTTGTTGTGTGCTTGTCTAAAACAATTTCGTCTCCCCAAAGTTTGTTGTGTGCTTGTCTAAAACAATTTCGTCTCCCCAAAGTTTGTTGTGTGCTTGTCTAAAACAATTTCGTCTCCCCAAAGTTTGTTGTGTGCTTGTCTAAAACAATTTCGTCTCCCCAAGTTTGTTATGTGCTTGGGGGGTAAAACAATTTCGTCTCCCCAAAGTATGTTGTGTGCTTTCCTAAAACAATTTCGTCTCCCCAAAGTATGTTGTGTGCTTGCTTTACTCACGTTTAAGTCTCTGATAAGTCTAAAACAATTTCGTCTCCCCAAAGTTTGTTGTGTGCTCGTTTTACTCACGTTTAAGTGTCTGATAAGTCTAAAACAATTTCGTCTCTCCCGTTTGTTGTGTGCTTGTTTTACTCACGTTTAAGTCTCTCTTAAGTCTAAAACAATTTTGTTTTCTTTAATATTTGTATCAAGCCTCCAGAAGAGTTGTGTTAATATTACAAATCTGAATGACTCTTAATTCTCTACTGGCGTGTTTGTGTTACATGTATGAACAAACCTTTTGTCTGCACTAGAGTTAAGTGTTGATATTATTTGAATAACCAAAGTCTCCACTTTAGAGTTGTGTGTTTATATTATTTAATTTAATGACTCTTAACTTGCGAGTTTGTATTGCATACTTGAATAACTATTAAGTCTCAATTAGACTTGCGCGTTTATATTATGTATTTGAATGACTTAAATCTCAACTAGAACTGTGTGTTTCTATCACTTGAATGACTCTTAAATCTCCACTAGAACTGTGTGTTTCTAACACTTGAACGTCTCTGTTAAATTGCCACCAGAATTGTGCTAGTGTATTTATTAATAATTTTTCTCTTATTAAGTCCAATAGGAACTTAATAAGAGAAAAATTATTATTAAATGTCCAATAGGCACTTGACTTTCCATATTTATTGCACGTTTCTTTGACATTTAATGAACAAACCACTCAGTATTGATAAAAATTAAGGGTCAAATTAGGGATCAAATTAAAGTACAAAAAACAGTAAAAATTAAGGGTCAAATTAAAGTATAAAATAAAGTAAGAAATTACAAAAAATTAGAGCGCTTTACTACCACTGTAGACTGGATTTGAAAAAGATAATGTAAATTCTCTGTATAATGAAGTAAAACGTTTAACTAGACCCGCCTGAATTAGTTCTGAATTCTAAGGTCTACGATAAAGATGTGACTTTCGGTAATTTTGGGCAGAACATAAAGCCCGTTTTAAGCAGTCTTAAGATCTACAGAAGAAGGCAAAGCATGCAAAAAATACAAAGTGTGTATTGTCTTCGACTGTCAAGAACTAAAGACAGCCCAGCACAGGACTAGTGATGTAGATTGCCAACGTGTTCTATGCATCTTGCTTATAGGCATGGACAGTAATGATCGTGTAGATTGCCAACGTGTTCTATGCCTTGCTTATAGGCATGGACAGTAATGATCGTGTAGATTGCCAACGTGTTCTATGCATCTTGCTTATAGGCATGGACAGTAATGATCGTGTAGATTGCCAACGTGTTCTATGCATCTTGCTTATAGGCATGGACAGTAATGATCGTGTAGATTGCCAACGTGTTCTATGCATCTTGCTTATAGGCATGGACGGTAATGATCGTGTAGATTGCCAACATGTTCTATGCATCTTGCTTATAGGCATGGGCAGTAATGATCGTGTAGATTGCCAACGTGTTCTATGCCTTGCTTATAGGCATGGACAGTAATGATCGTGTAGATTGCCAACGAGTTCTATGCATCTTGCTTATAGGCATGGACAGTAACGATCGTGTAGATTGCCAACGTGTTCTATGCATCTTGCTTATAGGCATGGACAATAATAATCGTGTAGATTGCCAACGCGTTACATCTTGCTTATAAGCATGGACAGTAATATTATAATCGTGTAGAATGCCAACGTGTTCTATACATCTTGCTTATTGGCATGGACAGTAATGATCGTGTACATTGGCATATTTATTCTATGCATTTGCTTAAAGATGGTGACTCAGAGTGTCCTGCAGATTGTCTAATCTTGTTGTGTGCATTTGTCTAAAGATAGGGACACGGTTTGTCCTGTAGATTGTCTAGTTTAGTTGTATGTATTTGTTTAAATATAGACTCAATGTGTCCTGTAGATTGTCTAGTTTAGTTGTATGTATTTGTTTAAAGGTGGGGACTCGATGTGTCCTGCAGATTGTCTAGTCTTGTTGTATGTATTTGTTTAAAGATAGACTCGATGTGTCCTGTAGATTGTCTAGTCTTGTTGACGCATACGTTCATGGTCCGGGGCCGGAAAACTGCTGGTGTTTGCAGTCTTATTTTTTATACATCTGTTCATAGGCAGGCATACACGAAACTGTGCCCGTCTGATAACTTGTCTGCAAGATGGCGAGTGCTTTATCTTTTTGCTTGCATACTGTTTCAAGTCACAACGGGCGTCCGGGGCTGAGTCACTCAGCACGCACTGAGCCATAAAGGAACGCTGAGATAAGTGGGCACTACAGCAGCCCTTCTTTGGCCTCAGAGAAACATAAGCTAGTTTACCATGGTCAACACGTCATCCATGTTGGGGTGGGGTAGGAGATAGAAGACATGAGAGAGAGAGAGAGAGAGAGAGAGAGAGAGAGAGAGAGAGAGAGAGAGAGAGAGAGAGAGAGGAGAGAGAGAGATATGGCATAACATAAAATATGAGGATGAGGTCAATGGAAACAGATTCGAAATGGTGAAGGTATCACGCCAGCTAAACAGCATGAGATTCTGGAGGATGAACAGAAAGAAAAGCAAGGTAATTTTCTGGGGGATGCCCAGATTTCAATGCAAGGTGAGACGTTGAAGGATGAATTGAATGAAAGGGAAATTCTGGAGGATGAACAGAATAAAAAGGGAGATTCTAGAAATGCATAGATTTCAAAAGAAGGTGCTATTGTGTAGGATGAATAGACTTCAAATGCAAAGTAAACTTCTGAAGGATGAATAGATCTCAGTGCAAAGTGAACTTCAGAAGGATGAACAGATCTCAGTGCAAAGAGAGTTTCTGAAGGATGAATAGATCTCAGTGCAAAGTGAGTTTCTGAAGGATGATTACGAATCAAATGATGATATTCTGGTGGATGAATAGAGGCCACGGCAAAGTAATTTTACAATTAATTGCAGGGTGAGAGGGGTGGATCCCAAAGTAATTTTAAGCAAGACAAAATGAGGACATAGAATAAACACAGATTACAATCAGTATAATAATGCGGACGGTGGTTAACATTCAAGACAAAGTTAGGCCAAACAATGAACGCAACAGCATTAATAATGTGAAAGTTGATTAAAAGTGAAGAAAGTGAGGCCAAAGAATGAACGCACCAGCATTAATAATGTGAAAGGCGATTAAAAGTGAAGACAAAATGATACTTTGTGCCAGAGAGGAACACTCATGACTAACTTCTCAGCTTGGAAATTAATTGACACAGAACTTGACCTGTTTCTCTTTAGCTCCAAATTGCCGACAAAAGTATCCAAATTGTCAACATTTAACTGACAGGCGGAGTTGTAAATATCCATTATTTTGAATAAAATAACATCATCATTCGCATTTTTATTTTCAAAATAATCACATTGCAACTCAAATCGCTTTTCTAAGAAATGGCTGTTGTAGTGCCTTGTTCAATATTAGATCTGATTGCCAGAATAACCACAATGCAACTCAATTCGCCCATTCACGTCTGAGAAATGGCTGTGTGTAGTACCTTGCTCAATGTTAGGTCTGTCTGAACCACTACTTGGTAATGCTTGTGGTGCTATAATTATTAAATTCTGCTTCCACCCACCCACCACTTGTTACACAAGCACTACTTATGGATGATATAACAGTCACGATATAAAATTAATATTACAAAGTGATTTAAAAATGAAATGATAAAGAATTTGAGGAAAACAGCAATATTTTTTTTTAAAGGTAAGAAATTGATTTTCAGTCAATATGCAGGGGAGGATACAGTCGAATTAACTATGTGTCTATTTTGGGATTATTCAGTGAATATAGTTGTCAGTGTAAAGGGGAAGAGGATGTGGATCGAGGTGATGATGATGATGATAGTGATAGTGACGATGATAATGGTGATGATGATGATGAAGATGAGGATGAGGATGACCACAACATGATTAATAAAAAATACTACACTTCAGAAGATACACGTGTTCTTTCATTAATAAAAAATACTACACTTCAGAAGATACACGTGTTCTTTCATTAATAAAAAATACTACACTTCAGAAGATACACGTGTTCTTTCATTAATAAAAAATACTACAATTCAGAAGATACACGTGTTCTTTCATTAATAAAAAATACTACAATTCAGAAGATACACGTGTTCTTTCATTAATAAAAAATACTACACTTCAGAAGATACACGTGTTCTTTCATTAATAAAAAATACTACACTTCAGAAGATACATGTGTTCTTTCATTAATAAAAAATACTACAATTCAGAAGATACACGTGTTCTTTCATTAATAAAAAATACTACACTTCAGAAGATACACGTGTTCTTTCATTAATAAAAAATACTACACTTCAGAAGATACACGTGTTCTTTCATTAATAAAAAATACTACACTTCAGAAGATACACGTGTTCTTTCATTAATAAAAAATACTACACTTCAGAAGATACACGTGTTCTTTCATTTATTCTTACGTTATAAACGCCGTCTATTCACTGACGTGACCAGCGCAGCAAACGGTAAAGGTAAACAGCAAATTTCAATGTGTACAACTGTCGTGGCACCGAACACAATAATAAAACGTACACAAATCCATCACATCAACACCAACACAATAATAAAACGTACACAAATCCATCACATCAACACCAACACAATAATAAAACGTACACAAATCCATCACATCAACACCAACACAATAATAAAACGTACACAAATCCATCACATCAACACCAACACAATAATAAAACGTACACAAATCATCACATCAACACAATAATAAAACGTACACAAATCATCACATCAACACAATAATAAAACGTACACAAATCCATCACATCAACACCAACACAATAATAAAACGTACACAAATCATCACATCAACACAATAATAAAACGTACACAAATCCATCACATCAACACAATAATAAAACGTACACAAATCATCACATCAACACAATAATAAAACGTACACAAATCATCACATCAACACAATAATAAAACGTACACAAATCATCACATCAACACAATAATAAAACGTACACAAATCATCACATCAACACAATAATAAAACGTACACAAATCCATCACATCAACACCAACACAATAATAAAACGTACACAAATCCATCACATCAACACCAACACAATAATAAAACGTACACAAATCCATCACATCAACACAATAATAAAACGTACACAAATCATCACATCAACACCAACACAACACTAATTCTTCCCACATCTGTTTCAATTACTTCACACATTTCTCTATTTCCTTCTAACTGCCTAACAGGTTTCTAGCCAAATCTAAGTCCTTTTCAATCCTAATCTAATGTGGCCCAAAGGCTTTTAGCACCATCCTTATCCCGCTGCTGTCTGTCTCTCTTGGCAGGCCAAGGGTCTCAGATGATTTCCTGAATGGCTAGTCTTTGGTCAATCTCACTTCTCTTGTCTTTTCGTCGTCTGGTCGTTCTGACCCCCAAGGTATAAAGTTTTGGAAACATTTAAGAAATGTGTAATGCGTAGGTACAAAAACTAAGGGCAGATCTCCCAGCCAGGATGTCGGAACACCCACACCCAAACACCGTCATTCATACTTCGCGCATCCGTCATCGCGTCATTAATCCCTGTCATTCGTCCGCAAACAATGCACGAACAATACTCACACACTGACAAGAAACCAAAACATTAAACTCATACTGACAGGGTTACACCGGGGTCACCAGGATTCCGTGTGTCAAATTAAATTTGTCCGCAATAAATGCAAATGTTGCTTACATACTTTATTATCTGATTTTCGATTTTCCACGACAGTTAATGGACTTAAGCTATAACCATAATGCTGTAAGTGTGTTTGAAGGACGCAGAACACGCGAGTTAAGCTATAACCGTAATGCTATAAGTGTGTTTGAAGGACGCAGACCACGAGAATTAAGCTATAACCATAAGGCTATAAGTGTGTTTGAAGGACGCAGACCACCAGAGTTAAGCTATAACCATAAGGCTATAAGAGTATTTGAAGGGCGCGGACGCAATACACACAGAAGTTGGCTGCTACCTGAGTTCAGAGGGCAATCATTAACACCAGAACAAGTAGGAAGTCAAACTTGCGTAAACCCATTAGGATTAAGTTATCGGCCGACCGAGGACCAGCACCGTGGTCTTACAGTATTGGATTGGCACATATGAAGTTCAAGGACACACGAAGTCGCGATAAGAGCATGCTGTCAGCTTAAGGACCAAACGGAAATATGACATACATGAAGTTCAAGGACACATGATGTCGCGATAAGAACATGCTATCACTTTAAGGACCACAGGGAAAGTATGACACACATCTAGTTCAAATAATTTTGAAAATTGAGAATGAAAATAAATGTATTATCCATGAAACCTGGCGCTGAAGAAGTCATTAGGAAGGAATAGTCCATTATAAGAAATCAATATAAGTCTTTGTAAATGCAGGTCAAAAGTGAACGATTCTTTCATTTGAAGATTGTGTGTGAACCATTAGGGAAAAGGTATATGACTGTTTGCTAATTGTACACAATATTGTTAATACAAAATTTATAACCCAGGAATTAACCCTAGGTACAAAACTGAACAATTAATTCTTCGGCTAAATGATCGGGATCGACATTTGATCTGAAAGGAAACTTCTTCAATAATAGAGATACCTCCCTCCTTCTTCAATAATAGAGATACCTCCCTCCTTCTTCAATAATAGAGATACCTCCCTCCTTCTTCAATAATAGAGATACCTCCCTCCTCAGGGTTTTGGGGCTCAAGAGCAAAGGTGACGCCTGCATTAAGAAATAGCGAGAGTGGGGGGACGGCATTCAGACACAATATTGATGATGTCATCACAAACGACGACGTCATAAATACAATGTGTATTTACTGTGGTAGTGCGATTTTTGTTTTGTTTAGAAATTACCGCGAGGTTAATAGATAATATTTGAAGCTGGACAATACCACGGGAGGACTAACAATACTTTATATTAGTGTAACAAGAGTTGTACTGAATAAAGAGGAAATCTCTAGATTAAGACTAACAATACTTTATATTAGTGTAACAAGAGTTGAACTGAATAAAGAGGAAATCTCTAGATTAAGACTAACAACTTGGAAATAATGATAGCTGAGTTACATATACAAATTTTGATTGATAACTTTAAACTTTTGTTATACAAATTAATAGTTTAATTGATTTTTCATTCATCTTTTTATAATTCCTTACCATCTTCACTTCACATAAAGCTAAAACTGTATGGTTTGTATAGTTTATCGTTATATCATTTGATCGGTGATTAATATTCGCCAGGGGGTGGGGGAGATCAAGCGAATCAACACGGAACTAGTCATCCAAATATTAATCTTACTTATACTTTCGAAAATAATTAAGCGGTCAAAGTTCAAGGCTATGACCTACTATCCAGTGAACTAAGAATAGCGGTATCAAAAGTTGAATTCTTTCCGAGTTCAGTACTCACCTTTTCTATCAAGGCCACAGTGTGGTCAATCCGTAAAACACATGCGATTTACGGAAAAACGGAAACTGCCTGAGAAAATATGGAAGTATCCTATCAAATCATTAGGCCTACAGTCCTTCTACCACATATAATTTTATTTGATAGGTATGGGCTTGATACAAAATTGCATTGTTCTGGTTGGTCATTACAGTTTGTAGGAAACGGTATTTGTTATACATGCATTATTAGTTATATTTGTAGCAAACGGTATTTGTTACACATTCATTATTATATTTGTAGCAAACGGTATTTGTTATACATGCATTATTAGTTATATTAGTAGCAAACGGTATTTGTTGCTTATTTACATCGGATCTGGCCTAGAATTCATGCTTTAAATTTGCTTTCTTTGGGAACTGTATTGGAATTCACTGCCATATTTGCTTACTTAGGGGAACTGGGTTGGAATTCACTACTGCACTACTAAATTTGCTTACTTTAGGAACTGGGTTAAAATTCACTCCTAAATTTGCTTACTTACAATCAGATCTGGCCCGGAATTAATGATTTAAATTTGTTACTTACAATCACATCTGGCCTGGAATTAATGATTTAAATTTGTTACTTACAATCAGATCTGGCCTGGAATTAATGATTTAAACTTGTTACTTGCAATCAGATCTGGCCTGGAATTAATGATTTAAACTTGTTACTTGCACTCAGACCTGGCCTGGAATTGCAAGTTTTTTCATTGGACAAAATCGAGAGAACTGCCAAAAACATCACTTCATAATTGTCCACGGTACGTGGATCTTTTCAGAGAGGTCTGGCACGCATCCAGTTTCGTTTGCCAATTTTTTTTTCATTCTCCCTCTCTCACCCTCTCTTTCCCTTTTTTTTTTAGTTATGCAAGTTGTAAGTAGCTTAATTCCGTTTTCCCCTTCGAAAAAACACAAAACAAAACAAAAAACCTAGGTATTTTGACTGAAGACTGAAGTTTAAGAAAATACTGACAGAAAAATATGGCATCCTGGATGTGTTTCAATACTTTCTTGGGTCAGTGTGACGTCACTGAAAAACTGACAAAAGCAAGTTTATTTAAGAACAAAACACGCACAAAAAAAGTCTTGGCTCAATTTTTAGTACAAATGTCAGAAAAATTGTCCCCAATTTCAGGAATATAGGTAAGTCGAGAGAAATCTAAATATTTTTCCATACGCTATCTGCAATAGAATCATTCGTATGTTGTCTTCAGCCACTGAGCTAGAAATTTTAGTGATTTTGCGTTTAAGCTGCGAATTTCTTATTCGCCGTTCTTTACTAGGCATTCAGGTCTACCGACGTCAATTAATCGGTTTTCAGAATCAAGCCCAACGTTAGAGGGCTCTTTCATGACGTAACAAAGACGTGCATGGCAGCCTGGAAGAGTTAATTTCTCTTGATAGCTTCAAAGTTCCATGTATACAACAATGTCTCTGTTGATAACAGAAACCGTGCATTCTAAGTGTCAGAAGAATCACATCAAAACATACACATTATGTGTTTTGCAGGTTATGGTTAATTAAAATGAAATACCACACTCGCTTTAATACACTCACATTATATTTTTTACATTTGTACATGAATAAAATAAACTATCATTTTTGTGTCTCTGAACAGAATATTGAAAAACTCCAAATTTTACATTTAAAAATCGGACTCGAACTGGGTTTAAAAGTAGTCGAGCTGATGCTTACCGATATGATTAAACGTTATTATTATTTACAGCTCTTCTGCCTCTTTGACTAACATTTCGCCCTCTCTCCCCTCCCCCTACCCGTTGCCATTGTCATCCATTGTATGTCGACTATAATTGTATGATCGTAAAGTCAATATATTTACTGCTATATCAATTTATAAGGAACTAAAGTCAAGAAAGTAAACAAACTGAGTACCAATAGAGCATTTGTCAGCATTGTTCGACCAATATTCAACACGACTAGTTCAATAACCGTTGTCAAAGATTAATATCAATTACCAATAGAACATTTGTCAGCATTGTTCGATCAATATTCAACACGACTAGTTCAATAACCATTGTTAAAGATTAATATCAATTACCAATAGAACATTTGTCAGCATTGTTCGATCAATATTCAACACGACTAGTTCAATAACCATTGTTAAAGATTAATATCAATTACCAATAGAACATTTGTCAGGATTGTTCGATCAATATTCAACTCGACTAGTTCAATAACCATTGTGAAAGATTAATATCCAGTATCAAAGACAACAGCTATATATCAGTAGCCAGTTGCAGTAATGGTCTTTAAATATTTTCTGTCAATATCAATAAATCAGTTGTCAGTTGCAGTAATGGTCTTTAAATATTTTCTGTCAATATCAATAAATCAGTTGTCAGTTGCAGTAATGGTCTTTAAATATATCCTTTCAATATCAATAAATCAGTTGCCAATTCCAAATGTGTCATTACTATCCATAGAACACTATTATTTATAAGATATTTTTTTATTTAATGGACGAATTGATATGTAGACTCACATTCATCACATTATTTGAGATATGAAAAAATTACTTACAAGTATAGAAAACCAATATGGGAAGGAGAGTTTAAAGAGAGAAAGAAAAATTCCCCAACACTCCCCCCCCAAAAAAAAAAAATAAAAAAAAAATAGAACAAATAAAACATTCCTTGTGCAAAAACGAAACCTACGCACGTTTGCTAAACGCCAGGGCTTGAACAAACTCTCGATATTTTTCATCTCCCCAACCCCGCACCCCGGACCACACATGACGCATACAGTAACTTGAAGAACGTACACTCACTTCACACGTATACATACGTCACTCGCTATCCACGCAGACTTTGCATGCACACGTTACTTATTTCAAGTTTATGTATACATACGTCACTCGCTATCCACGAAGACTTTGCATGCACACGTTACTTATTTCAAGTTTATGTATACATACGTCACTCGCTATCCACGCAGACTTTGTATGCACAAGTTACGTCAAGTTTATAAATACATACGTCACTCGCTATCTATGCAGCTTTTGTATGCATACGTCACTTCAAGTTTATGTATACATACGTCACTTCACAGATACATGTATATGTATATATACATAAGTCACTTACTTCACAGGCAAGTCTCTCTATATATGTGCATTCATAAACATTCCTATTTTCCTTTTGCCACCACTAAACACATCAATACAAACATTTATATCTGCCAATTCAATTAGCACATTTAATATGCTAACTTATTTCACTCTAAAACTTAAACTTTATAATATTCATATCCATTTCAGATAACACACTTAAGATTATGTAACTCGTAGTGATCTAGCTTAGCGTTGTTATTAGCAAGTCAACAGACTGAATTTGCATTGCTAATTGAGAAATAACGTACTGAACACTAAGATACTAAGACAGATCGTCATTTCAAGTGCATTATGTGACATGTGTGTGTGTGAGTGTGTGTGTGTAAGTGTGTGTGTGTGTGTGTGTGTGTGTGTTTGTGTGTGAGTGTGTGTGTGTGTGCGTGTGTGTGTGTGTGTGTGTGTGTGTGTGTGTGTGTGTGTGTGTGTGTGTGTGTGTGTGAGTGTGTCTGAGAGAGAGAAATTCAGATGATATTAGAATACAGAAATGATTTAGTTTATATGTATATTGTGATTGTCAGAGATAGCAATCTTTGGAAAATACGTTGATATATTTATGGAGTTCTATAAATTGTCAGAGATAGCAGTCTTAGGGAAATATGTCGATTTATTTATGGAGTTCTATAAATTGTCAGAGATAGCAGTCTTAGATATATGTCGATTTATTTATGGAGTTCTATAAATTGTCAGAGATAGCAGTCTTTGGAAAATATGTTGATTTATTTATGGAGTTCTATAAATTGAATTACAAGTGCTCATTGAAAGTGTGGCAGAATAAATTTGCTTATCTCTAATTCTAAACTGAATTGTATATAAATTATTAAATTGTCGAAGCGACCCAAGCCCTTGCACTCCTTATGATGTCATTTTTTTTGTAAGTGTCAGAGTTGAAAGTAAACAACTCGAGGATAGGGTAGAAATTGCTGACGTCATACAAACCAGTTCCAAGTGGATTAGTAGATTTTATTATCCAATGGTTAAGATTTACGAGAACGAGACCAGCCAATGGGCTGAGATCAAAAGCTTAAATGCTGTAGAGAATTCTGTTGCCTAATCACTTGAATTTGGTGTGGCAAGATGTCTGGTCATGAAAGGCAGCCATTAGCTTAATTGTCAGTTAACTGAATGATTGAGAGAGGACGGACTTAGAAATAGTGTGTGCATTTTTGCTATTGATATGCTATACTTGTGTTTTATGTAGAGATGTATTATGTGATTAGATAGAAATATTTCGTGTATTTTGCTATTGATATGTCATAATTGTGTTTTACTTCATTACCTGTGACGAAATGGCACTCAGAGATCATGCAAGTGCCATGGAAGGGGGGGTGGCCGGCAGAACCAGACAAAAGTTACCAAGAGAAACACTGAGAGAAGGAACACACAGAAAGAAAGTCGAGAAAGAGCGATACAGAGACAAAATATTGAGAGACAGAGACAAAAACACAGCAGTACAGAGACAAAATATTGAGAGACAGAGAGACATGGACCTAAACAGCGGTACAGAGACAAAGCATTGAGAGACAGAGAGTCAGGGACAAAAACACAGCGATACAGAGACAAAACATTGAAAGACAGGGACAAAACACAGCGATACAGAGACAAAACATTGAAAGACAGGGACAAAACACAGCGATACAGAGAGAAAACCCTGAGAGATAGACACAAAAACTAAATGACAGAGTTGGCCGAGATCCAGAAAGGAGAGAGAGGGAGGAAAAGAAAGAGAGAAGGACATAATGGACGGAGACAGGGAGGAATAAATAAATATATCAGTAATGAAAAGAATAACTGTATTCATTAGAAACCTCTACACAAAATAACGAAACAACACAAGGTTATTTATGGCCATAAAGTGCGCACTTTTCACACACACAATGAAAACAGCTGTCGTAAAGCACGATGATAAATGGATCCTTCATTGTTAATAGTCTTCAATGTTGTTGAAATCAACATCAGTAAGCAAAATGTATTCCCACACGCGCCGTCTTTCACAATGTGCAAAATGTAAAGAATGTGACCAACCACACAGGTGATATTTTGTCGATTGTGTTCTCATAGGGTTACATATGTACGATATGGAATTCTACAAATAAACAAGATGTTATCACTATGCAAAGGGACACCCACCCCATATCCACCCACCAATGCAGGAACTCTATGACAACTGACATAAATATTGTTCTGGAGTTTACTCGAAATATTCTGAATATACAAGCAATACTTCTTACAAATAATCCCATATAGAAACACAACAATGTTTAATAAAGAACAGTTTACCAAACTATACAACTTACCAGAAATAATCCACTATACAACACATTTCCCCATAACTAATCCATACAATTTCTCTTAAATAATCCAGTATACAACACATTTCCCCATAATTAATCCATACAATTTCCCTGAAATAATCCACTATACAACACATTTCCCCATAATTAATCCATACAATTTCCCTGAAATAATCCACTATACAACACATTTCTCCATAACTAATACTTCAATAGTTCTTTTCTTTATGCTATATCCTGAATGTTTAACTTCCGCATTCAAAACTACAATTTTTCAATTATCACTAGAAAAAGATGGCATGAAATGATCTCCGAATTCTAGAAATGCTCAAATATTATACATTTTCAAATATTTAAGCATTACTTAGAAATACTCCAAAATATCATTAGATTTACCCCATTTTCATTCTGCAATCTTCAAACAGATTTGCTCTGTGTGAATAGTGCAGTTTTGAAACCCTCATTACCATTCATTAGATTTTGCTCTGTGTAAATAGCAAAGTATTGAAACCTTCCTTACCATTCATTAGATTTTGCTCTGTGTAAATAGCAAAGTATTGAAACACACTTACGGTGTGTGAATATTGCAGTATTAAAATACTCATTTGATTTACTCTAAGTGAACAGTTGAATATTGAAACACTTATTTGATTTACTCTGTGAATAGTGCAGTTTTGATATACTCATTTGACTTACTGTGTGGGAATAGCAAAGTATCAAAACACACTTATGGTGTGTGAATAGTGCAGATTTGAAACACTCATTAGATTTACTCAGTGGGAACAGTGCAGTATTGAAACACTCTGTGACAAATTTGCCCCTCCATACTTTTTAATTTAATTGTTATATAAGTTGCTAAAATTGTCAGAGAGACCCGACCTTATGCACTTCTTATGATGTTAGTCTGAAAGTGTCTTCTGAAGTAAACATTGTAATGGCAAAGAATATTCTAGATTCGCTGACCTAGTGGAAGCTGAGTGAGCAGTTTCCTATTATCCAATGATTATGGTTTATGAGAATAAGACTAGCCAATGGGCTGAGTTTAAGAGTTCATTTGCCGAAGAGAATTTTACATCTTAATCACGTGACTTTAAAGTAGAGGAAGAAAGTCCGGCTTGAAGGCAGTTATTAACTTGAGTGGTGAGTTTAATTGACTGATTGAGAGAGAATGGACTTAGAAACATTTCATGCATTTTACTATGATACTTATACTTGTGTTTATGTAAAGATATACTATGTGAGTTAATTTATTTACTACAAATGTTTGAACTAAGTTGCACATCATAACACACCATGTGGTGTATTAATATGTGACATTGTTTGATACATATATTTATTGTACCACGTGTGCATGGGGATAATGAATACCGTTGCAGGATTTTAAGTTTGAGGATGGAGTGTGACATAGACTGGAGTTATATTGTGATAAACGGGAAACTTTAGGCTTGCTCCTTGATTATATGTTAGAGGGAACAAGTGTCTTTTTCTTTCTTCTTTGTACAATTGAGTTGAAGTCTTGAGTGTCAAGTTGCAAGCTTCAAGTCTCAAGTTACAGTTACCCTCTAAGCATTCGCCAGTTTTAAGTTGTATGATCAGAAAGAATGGTAATGTCTGTGGTAGTGTGTATAAGTATAAGGGAGTATGCTACACCATACTTGATGTACCAAAGCATGGGATGCTAAGTACATCAGTATAGTGAAGTACCAGAACCATTGTGATTGTGTTCTGCTCAAGAAGCTGAGAGCAGAAGAAAGCGCCAGGTGGTTGGGAGGAAACACTCACACTATTTTCTATGCATAAGGCCGGAAACACGTGTGGTCACGCTGGACATTTTGATACTGTGATGTTGTTGCAAAATCCAGTAACACTGTTGAAGCAACGTTTAAGCAGGTCACATAAAAAGACTTTAACTACTTAACTCTAATAATTCCATTTCTATTCTAATAGTATTAACCTACAATTTGTATTGACTCCATGATTGAACTGCAATTATATATTTTTTATTATAAAATATGTAGAGCGACACTGTAAACAATATGACACTCGTTAGAAATATAACTTGATCTAAGTTCTCCACAGAAATACTACTGCTTTCTCTTAACACTTAAAGAAAATTAAAAAATATGTTTTTTTTTATAACACTCGTTAAAAATTATATTTGATCACAAAACTCCACAAACACGTTTCTTTATCTTAACACTCGAAGGAATACTTCATAATATTAACATTCGTTATCAACACTTCATGATCTTAACACTCATTGTAAATATTTCATTATCAACACTTCATGATCTTAACACTCATTGTAAATATTTCATTATCAACACTTCATGATCTTAACACTCATTGTAAATATTTCATTATCAACACTTCATGATCTTAACACTTATTGTAAATATTTCATTATAAACACTTCATGATCTTAACACTTATTTTAAATATTTGAGTATAAACACTGCCATTTACATCAGCGCGTCACACATACATAGCACCTTACTAACACATATACAGATGCTCACCTTCTCTGTTGCATGCGTACACAGATTAGAAATGAGCACACACAAAATAAAACATGCGTACACAGATTAGAAATGAGCACACACAAAATAAAACGGAGAGGTCTGACGAACACAGGCAAGGATAAGTCTTGTGTTGAATGGCTTGCTCACATTCGGAATTGTATTAATGAAAGCCTTACAATTAGTTGTTTGTGGAAGGTTTATATTGAGTTTCTATGTTTATCCTTTCTACTGTGCCCCATGAAAGGCCCAGTCCAACATCCTTTTTTATTAGAACAGACACCAACACTCACCATTCGTTCAGTCAAGGGAGGTAATGAGATGATTATCAAATACCCCACACGTGGATCCTCTGTTAGGAAAGACAGACGCCTGTAAAGATGTCGTCACTACAACATTAAAAAAATATTGTGATTAGCTTCCAGACGTTTTGCTGGATTAAAAAAAATGAATCAAGGAAAATTTTTACGGATAATCTTAGATGAAACTGTAATAGATATAAACACTCGTCCATCGACTGTGTCAATGTTGAATGCATGTAGGCTTGCGTAAACAGGATAACAGATATATTCAACAAGGGACATTATTGAAACGTATTTTATTTTATTTTCTTTAGGATTTTTATTAGGGAGAAGCAAAACACTTCGAGATAATCTGCTGTTTTATAGTTTTTTAAAATAATGTCATTGAGTTTCATTATATTATTCTTAATTTTTGTATCAATTTTACCGTTCTGCCTATACTTCTAGTTTGAAAGTGCTTGTGTATCATCAGCACCTCAAACATATCTCGACCGAAACGGAAATGACGTTAAAGGATATATATAATAAATAATAAACTGCACTCCTTGCGAATATTCATTAATATGATACGAGACGAACCTTTAAAATAGCATAAGAAATTTTAAAAAATGTATGACTGCAACGCCACTTAGTTAATGGATATTATTATAATTAATTAATTATCCGAAAATAATTACATCTGAAGAGAATCTTCATTTATTTTATTAACGACACCACTCGTCTCTCACTTGGCGGATATGCGGGCGCTGTAAACATTTTCTGTCTTCCACAAAACATTTATGGTCGGTCACACAATCTTTCCGTAGGTGGAAAACTTACTAAAGAAGATATATCCGACTTTAATCTATGCTTAGCGAGCCCCCATCCACCCACTTTCTTCTCCAACATAAGGGTATCAACATGCGTAAGAAGGTCAATAAATTTATTAAATCAACAACCAAATATACATATGACAAATACAATGAAATAGATTACTTGATATCAATAATTCTATGAACCCACGTTCATTTAATTTTATAATTGCACAGTCTATCATAAATACAATTCAACAGTATGTGAATACAAATCAAAGGTAAATTTTATCAGAGAATAGAAATGGAGTTAGATAGGTGATGATAGCCTCTGTACATAACTTGGATTAAGCGCTGCTTCAACAGTCTTTCACTTGCTTTTGCAACAATGTCACAATGTCTGTCAACACGTGTTTCTCTCCACACACGTGAAAACACTGAGGTGCTATTTTTCTCTTGGGGAAATCAATCCGAGCGCCCTCTTTGCCATGTCAGTTCCTTCAAGCAGAACACGTTTACAATAATTCTTTGAACTTCACGGTACTTAATTTTTCCAATGTAAGCATATTTTGCCATGATACATCAAAACTGTATAGTGTACTCCCTTACTCTTACACACACCACAATACATCAAAAGTGTATAGCGTACTCCCTTACTCTTACACACACCACAATACATCAAAAGTGTATAGCGTACTCCCTTACGCTTACACACACCGCAACATGTTTCCTGCATCTTCCGGGTCGTTCAGGTTTATAACCAGTGATCACGTGAAAGGTAACTGGAAACTGGAAAGGCTACTTGCTCACTGCAAAATATAATTAAGGTTTATTAAACCTAAGTTTCCAGTTTATAGAATACAACTCCATTCTATGTTACATTCCAGTCTCATGTTTTCCAAGGGCAAGTGAACCAGAATTACATAGGCATTAAGGGATGTTATCCAGAAACTAGTGGACTAGAGTGACGTAAGTGTGAGGGATATTTTGAAATAACTAGTGGGCTAGAGTGATGTAGGCATGAGGGATATTTTCCAAGAACTAGTGGGCTAAAGTGACGTAGGTAAAAAATGGGGATATTTTCCAAGAACTAGTGGGCTAGAGTGATATAAGCATGATGGGAGTAGTGAGTGAAAGAGTCCATCCTGCATTTAATATGCCAAATGAGTCAGAAACACTATCTTCATTTATAGTAGGCACGTGGGCTTAGATGCTGCCATCAAATAATTAATCTATTATTTGAGTTAGTGAAGCGAGAAAGTGATAAATTTAGATAGGAGGCATTTGTGAGAGTACCACTCAGTAAAACCCAAGATCTAGTACCCAGTTTCTGAGTACCACTCAGAAAAAATCCAAGATCTAGTGCCCAGTCTCTGAGTACCACAGTAAAATCCAAGATCTAGTACCCAGTCTCTGAGTACCACTCAGTAAAACCCAAGATCTAGTACCCAGTCTCTGAGTACCACTCAGAAAAAATCCAAGATCTAGTACCCAGTCTCTGAGTACCATTCAGAAAATCCCAAGATCTAGTACCCAGTCTCTGAGTACCATTCAGAAAAACCCCAAGATCTAGTACCAATCTCTGAATATCTGCACATATGCTACTTGGACATTAAAGATGAAGTTAATAATAATTAGCTTAATATTTAAAGTACTTCCTGGAATGCTTAGTCTGACAGTCCCCTGGATTGTGTGCTGAGAAAAATTCGGCATTTAATGTCGTATCCTATGGCATACTTAAATATGTTGTCACATCATTGTACCATTGACATATCAGTATAGCTTACTTATTGCTGTATCTTTGACATACCAATATTGTGATTTCATCGCTGTATCTTTGACATACCAATATTGTGATTTCATTACTGTATCTTTGACATACCAATATTGTGATTTAATGAAAATTGTATTAATTAACTGAAGCATGTTTTCTTCACTATCATAACTACATGTAACCTCAGAGGCTGAGTGTGAGAAATATGCACCAGGCTTATGGCAAGCATTTTCGTTGTGTGGCTGCTTGCTATTATGTAATCTCAAAGGACAATTGTGACATTAGGAGTAACATTTGAGCTGTGTGTCTGCTTGCTGTTATGTAATCTCAAAGGACAAGTGTGACATTAGAGGTAAGAAATGCTAGCCGCGGGGTATTCAGGTCATTTCGTTACGATGGTCTACAAAGGATTACGCTTGATCAAAGTGTTATTTATATAAATCACTGAAGTTTGGATTCTTGTTCTAGTTTAATTCACCTTTTATTGCTACAGCTATTCACACAGAAATCGACTATAAATAGAAGGCTACAGCGAGTCACACAGAAACCGACTATACATAGAAGGCTACAGCTAGTCACACAGAAATCGACTATAAATAGAAGGCTACAGCTAGTCACACAGAAATCGACTATACATAGAAGGCTACAGCGAGTTGAACGTGTACTGAATCGTGCGCTATTGTAGAATGGAAGCTTACACTGAATTCTAGTTTCGGATCAACTCCGAGTGTTGCAGGCTCAAAGAAAAATAATAAATTTCTTTTATTCAACTTGGGGTGAAGTACTTTAAGAGATATTGCTAATAAATGAAGGAACTGAAAAGAATATTTTGTAAAATTTAACTCCAGGATGAAGTTGAGAAATAAATCAAAACTCAAAGATAGTACAAGTGATTTGTTGTTGATCTTGAACTTTACCATGTATATAACTAAAGTAAAAAATCATTTTAACATTTAATGCAGCGATTTTACAACATAAATCTGCATGAGTTTCTTATAATTTAATTCTCTTGGGTCTAATTTATTAGTACAATGTCGGGTGAAACCTTCGTTTGGAAGTAAGAAATTCCAAGTAAACATCTTTCCAGTAGTCATATCTTAACGCGTCCATAGTTTATCCACTCACGTTTCGTAACATACCCCGGGTATCACAGTGATAATGAATTCTGACTCAACGCATTGCATACTTTATACCCCGGGTATCACAGTGATAGTGAATTCTGACTCAACGCATTGCATACTTTATACCCCGGGTATCACAGTGATAATGAATTCTGACTCAACGCATTGCATACTTTATACCCCGGGTATCACAGTGATAATGAATTCTGACTCAACGCATTGCATACTTTATACCCCGGGTATCACAGTGATAGTGAATTCTGACTCAACGCACTGCATACTTTATACCTCATTACTTTTTATCGTCTCCAACACTCTGACATATATCTCTTGCAGTCAAGCGACAAGATCAAGTCTGGACTGCATTCAGACAAATATACACTCAAAAGACAAGATCAAGTCTGGACTGCATTCAGACAAATATACACTCAAAAGACAAGATCATGTCTGTAATGCATTCAGACAAATATACACTCAAGAGACTAGATCATGTCTGTAATGCATTCAGACAAACATACAGGTATATTCAGTGCCGTCTCTTCTAATTTGTTTTCGTCAGTTTCTTTGACATTCAAAGCAGGTATTTCATACAGAATGCTGACGTGTTACGTTATTTCCACGACAATTGGATAGACCACTGAAATATTTGCGTGATTTTATGACGTTTAGATAGAAAGCTGAAGAGCTTTCGTCATTTCACTACATTCAGACAGAACACTGAATTATTTGCGTCACTGTATGACATTCAGATAGACTGGTGAAGTACTTTCGTCATTTTACCACACTCAGATAGGACAAAGAAATGTTTGCGTCATTTTATAATAGTCGGCACGGATGATGAATTTTTTTTTTTTAATTTTAACATTTTCACAGGGAAGGATGAAATGTTTTATTAATTGTAAGATTTTCAGTAAGGGGAATGGAGAGATTTTTCTTTTAAGACAATGAGATAGAATTCTGAACTGTTACCGCTATTTTACGACATTCGGAAAGAATTATAAAGGGTTAAGATAGTGTATTGAAGCGTGTTTACAATATTGCGGCTGCAGACGAAAGGGAAGATAGAACACTGACCTATTTAGAAGAGCAGTGTACCAACAGAATAACGCACCAATATATTATGTGTGTGTGTGTATCTGTGTGTGTATGTATGTGTGTGTGTATGTATGTATGTTTGTGTGTATGTATGTGTGTATGAGCTATATACGAATGTGGCTGTAATTATGAGTGAGAGTAGTTCAAGGTTGACGTGCACTTCTAAAACTGACCTAGCGACATATTGTGTTAGTAATTGCCCACACACACTGGCAACACAACCATATATACATACTTCACGAAAGGCATGATGGAACTAAAGAAAATAGCGTCACCTGCGCCCGAATAACAATATCGAATGTTTGGTGAAAGAGTGGACGAAACCAGGAGAGATTTACACAAAATGACGAAGAGTGGACGAAACCAGGAGAGATTTGCACAAAATGACGAAGAGTGGACGAAACCAGGAGAGATTTGCACAAAATGACGAAGAGGGGACGAAACCAGGAGAGATTTACACAAAATGACGAAGAGGGGACGAAACCACGAGAGATTTACACAAAATGACGAAGCATTTGCGAGGAGAATGTCCTTCAGGAGGATCGTGTAGAACTGGAGAAGAACTCAAAAACGGTTGCAAGTCATTTACTGTTTTGGAACATGTATACTCGAGTCGGACTGCAGTAACAGAACTTTGACGAGTTGCACAGTTAATCTTGGTGAGTCGTTGTATTTCCGTGAAGGAGATAGCTGTTGAGGAAGTGATTCAACAAACTTAGTGATTAGTCTTACCAGTACAGAAACAATCATCTACGACCACCAATCAGTCAGTAAACTTAGAGATTAGTCTTACCAGTACAGAAACAATCATCTACGACCACCAATCAGTCAATAAACTTAGAGATTAGTCTTACCAGTACAGAAACAATCATCTACGACCACCAATCAGTCAATAAACTTAGCGCACGATGGGTACACGTATTCAATTTGAATATTATATGGCAAACGTTTTAATATATCCCGGAATGTGGTGACCCATCAAATGCGCGAACGACAATTGCGCGCACCGACAAAAGCGCGATAGGGTTAGGGTTAGGGTTTGGTTAGGGTTATGATTAGGGGTTAGGGTTAGAGTTAGGGTTAGAGTTAAGGACAGAGCGCGTCGTCGCGCTTTTGTCCATCGCGTTTTTGTCGGCGCGCATTTGTCGGTGAACCCCGGAAGGCCGGAATATACATTATGCCTGGAAATCCTTTAGCGTTTTGTTTAAATGTATCCCCACCACGCTAACAGGCACACAGACACACAGACACACACAAACACACACACACACACACACACACACACACACACACACACACACACACACACACACACACACACACACACAAGTATAAGACTTGCGACGTAACTTTATAAAATTTAAAATTAAATAACAAATTTGCTTTTAAAAAAATCTGTAGTATATGATGTAAAACCGACCGTTACAAATGCCTACACTTAAGTGACCCATAACCTAACTTTGCAAAACTGTATAGCGGGACAAGTAAATGTATACTGTACACATTTCGAAAGACATTACTGTAAGGACCACGACAGAACGTCGACAGTCGACATTCACAAGAGTTTGGTAGGCGTGCATTGTTGTGTAGATGGTGTCTGAATATTCAAGAAATATTCTCTTTGCGAACTGTAGATGGTGTCTGAATATTCAAGAAATATTCTCTTTGCGAACTGTAGATGGTGTCTGAACATTCAAAAAATATTCTGTTTGCGAAAAACCGAATAATGTACAATATTTGTTCGTAACAGAATATCTTTTTACATTTTGTCAAATCTCGACAACATGGCGGAGATCTTGCGATGTCTAACGTCTCATATGTGTGGTGGCAACACATCTGTATTCATTTAGAAATGCTGATTTGACAAACCTCTCCAACTCTGCATTTTGTATAATGACAGGCAGAGCTCTGAATGACGTATTAAGTGTATGTTATACATGACACATAGAGCTCTGAATGACGTATTAAGTCTATGTTATACATGACACACAGAGCTCTGAATGACGTATTAAGTCTATGTTATACATGATACACAGAGCTCTAAATGACGTATTAAGTCTATGTTATACATGACACACAGAGCTCTGAATGACGTGTTAAGTGTATGTTATACATGATACATAGAGCTCTGAATAACGTGTTAAGTGTATGTTATACATGACACACAGTCCCACAAACAGTCCAGTGAACAAAATGGAAAAGTCAAAAGCGAGCTACCATGCAGAGATATTCTGTATTGTACTAGAACAGGTATTGCTACAGGACAGAGGTATTACTCCAGGACATATGTATTGCTCCAGGACAGAGGTATTACTCCAGGACAGAGGTATTACTACAGGACAGATGCAAACTTGAATTTGCAAACAGAACTGTCAGCAGCGTTAATCTAGATACAATCAAGTGCGAGTTTGTTAAACTTGCTGTGAAGAATGATCCGTCTTGTCTCTTCTTATCTCCCTTTCCATATTGCCCCTCACACACTATACAACTATAATATAGCAGCAACAGCCACAATAATGGAGAAAGATTAACATTAAATTTGACAACTACGGCTTCTGGGTGCGAGTGATTATCGTGGGAGAGAGGTCCATTGTCACACGCGTTCACTCTTTTTTTTCTCCACCTGCAAAGTAGATCAAAGACTGCGTCACTCTGCACGGAAGGGGGGTGGGGTGAAGACTGAGATGAGATAAAAGAACACCTACTTGAAAGGTGCAGATGGTAGGAAATATTTGCAATGTCTTGATAAAATACTGAGAGTATTTTCTAAGAGATCTATAATCGTTTGAAGATATTTTTGTATATGACAGACAACATTAAATGTGCATGGGTAATCAGATTTATAAGTGTGACGTAGTTTTAAAAACGTTTATTATAAGCACTTCTATCTATCTATCTAAATTCGTTTATTTGATTATCTGCATTAATATATTTCTTGATTATCGGTATTTATGCACCTAGATCTACAGACAGAAACAAAAGCTTACAACAATGCGCGTTCTGCACATAAAGTTGACACTTTTTTTCTAGAAGATGTGACCTTGGATCCTTGTACACGAATTAACTGGACATTGCGAGGCCAGAAGGAAAATAGTGCTGTTGGGTTGTTTACATCTGAATATATTTACCCAGCACTGAACCTTTTCTCCCCGCATTGTAACATAGGATAGTCCCGGCCATTACATCGCTATGCACTCAACATAGGATAGTCACGGCCATTACATCACTGTGCACCCAACATAGGAGTAGTGAAAGTTCTATGCAGTGCAGTCGAGGTTATCGTCTTGTCTCCTATGAAATGAGTTTAGTTTGAAGTCTTAATCAGCTCCTCTATACAGCACCTTCAAGCTGCATACTTTGGCAGCACCAATCCTGATGGCTCCCTGGCACAGGAATGCCTGATTCTCAGATACAAATACAATCAGTTTCATTTGTATTTAAAAGAACATTTTGGGAAAAAATTGTTTAGAAAACATGCTTTAGCCTAAATTTGTTTTTCTGCACAAAGAGTAGCTCTTTGAAGGAATGAAGCCAACATCAATGCAAGAACTCGTTTTGACTGCGAATGGAAACTGTGGAAGATAGCACTGTTAACAGAGTATAGCTGCTGTCGCTTTCAGGATCATTTTGCGTTTATCACTGCATTCTCCTCCATTTAACAGGAATGATATCTGTGCAACAGATAAACAACATCTCGCTATAGAAATGATGCATCTGCTTCCTATCACTCACACATCCAGGAATTATAAACGTCAAAAACGAATCTAATAAAAAAGTTAGATGGTTCAAAGTGTGTTATGTGAAACAAAACATAAATGTACAATCCATCCTAACCCAATGCTATGATTTGAACAAGTTTACAAGCTACAAAATAAGGCAAAAATTATACCTTGTAAAGAACAATATTTTATCTATAGTCCATAAATAATAATAATTATTTATAAATTTATCATCATCCTTCCACTAATTGAAAGATTTTTCAATGGATTGACAGACGGATATATAGCCAGGTAGAGTGAGGAATCCAGTCAGACACAAAAATGAAATGAAGCACTAGTTTGGAAGCTAAAAACCATAATCATTGTGAAGATTTTGTATCGGAATGGATTTCTAATTTTCTACAACACAAGAATCATCACAACGTTTCAAAACAGTACAGCTCGAATAAATCTTTAAGCCCTGAGAAATGAATGCACAATTTCCTAACTTTCTACACTGCCTGCCTGATCACTAAAGACAGTCTGCTTACACTGTTTTACTGACGCACTTTAGACTATGGAAAAGGTCTGATCTAAGGTCTAAGGTATTCACAAATATGGGATGTGATAGTTTTGATGAGAAATTGATAGACATATGATCAAATTTACATAATGAAGGCACTTTGACAAAATGGATATTGTCTTCATATCTCCATGAGAAAATACTTCTAGACTTCAGCTTCTCTTTAAGGGAATAATTGTAGATTTGGGAATCTCTTTAAGGAACTTCTTGTAAACATGGATGTTTCTTTAAGGAAATGCTTGTAGTTATGGATATCTCTTTATGTAAATAAATACATGTAAATATGCATTTTGTTCAGTACATCTTTAGAGACATATATATATATTTGAAGAAACATTTATAGACATCGATATATCTTTGAAGAAACACTTATAGTCATTGATATATCTTTGAGGAAACACTTATAGATATTGATATATCTTTGAGGAAACACTTGTAAACATTGATATATATTTGAGGAAACACTTATAGACATTGATATATCTTAGAGGAAACACTTATAGACATTGATATATCTTTGAGGAAACACTTATAACATTAATATATTTTTGAGGAAGCAATTATATAAACATGGATAGATCTTTGAAGAAACACTTATAGACATGGATATGTCTTTGAGGAATACTTATAGGCATGGATATGTCTTTGAGGAATACGTACGTATAGGCTTGAATATTTTAAAATGTTCATATTCTGATTCTTTCTCAAGAGATGTGTTCTCTGAAATAAAGATAAAATTTAATTTTGACGTGTAAGAAATTCATTCTTTTTCTATCTAAACGTAGAAACAGAAACGTGTAGATAACATACATAGGAAGCTTTGAGTTAATACACATGGAAACTATGTCGAAGCTGCACATTTCGAACTTGTCAATCAATTAGACTCCTCAACATGTATATTTAAATAACTTGTCACTCAATTAGACTCCTCAACATGTATATTTAAATAACTTGTCAATCAATTAGACTCCTCAACATGTATATTTAAATAACTTGTCAATCAATTAGACTCCTCAACTTGTATATTTAAATAACTTGTCAATCAATTAGTCTCCTCAACATGTATATTTAAATAACTTGTCAATCAATTAGACTCCTCAATATGTATATTTAAATAACTTGTCAATCAATTAGACTCCTCAACATATATTTAAAAAAATAACCTATGTCTCGTGCAGATTTATATGAACACAAAGATTAAAAATAAACTTTATTAGTTAAAAGAAATCAGATAAAAGCGTTATTTATTGTGTGCAGATTTATGTAAACATGAAAGTTAAAAAGGAACTTTATTAGATAAAAAATATTATTATTTACTGTGTGCAGAAATAAAGTTTGAAATGCGTTGAGAAAAATGTTTGGACCTAATATGCATTCAATGTAAATGCACACGAAGATTTGACATGAAGCAGTTTGCAAACAGTTAAGTGGGGCTTTGCATAAGATGCACGCTCAGTCAAAAACGTCAACACATTCTTATTTTGTTGATGTTAATTGCACGACAAGAGAACGACATTTATTGTTTTGGAAGAGCAGAAAAAGATGTCGTTAATGCAGTTACCCACATCCATCCTTCTATCTTCATTAAGTATAACACCTGCACATGATTGTCTTGGCAGGCCCCGTTGATCATGTGACATGCCCATACCATTTCATTTTGCGTTTTTTTCACAATGACAATAGCTCTTCATAGGGCCCGATGGCTTTCCTAATTCTGTTTCCCATTTCCTCATTCATGACATGATCTCTATACTAAATGCCAATCAACCTTCGATAGCATCACATTTCACTAGCTTGTATCCTTCTTTCGAGATCCACTGTCAGGGTCAATGACTCACAGTATAAAAACACAGATACAACAAGGTTTGTTCATCACTGAGATCTAAATTAGCGTTTGTTTAAAACAGAACACAACACTGACATTTGTTTACATCAGAACATAACACTGACATTTGTTTACATCAGAACATAACACTGACATTTATTTTACATCAGAACACAGCACAGAACTATATTGGCATTTGTTTACAGCAGAACATAACACTGACATTTGTTTACATCAGAACATAACACTGACATTTGTTTTACATCAGAACACAGCGCAGAACTATATTGGCATTTGTTTACATCAGAACATACCACCGAGATCTATTAAATCAGAGCAATATATATCTGCTGACAACAAAGAATTCAAATATCTGGAGCATATTCATATATGCTTGAATCAAAAGTTTTCCGGTCTATAATATTACAATATAGATTTGGCTGACTTAGGATCAGTTTAAATGACTGGATTTAACTTGACTGACTTTGGGATACGGTCATGGGTGTATCTAACCAAAGGACGAATTAAATGGAAATATTCTGGACTAACCGCAAAATCAGTTGACTGACCGTATACCTGACTGCAATTCACCCGAAATAGCCATGGACCAGACTGTAAAGCAAGTTAAACTGACATGGACCTGGCTTGGTTGATTACAGGTAAGTTGACAGCCAAGGGTCGGACTGACCGCAGGCCAAGTTAAATGTTCATGATCTTTATTGACTTGGGAAACATTTCAAGGATGACGTGACTTGACATTGAGTGTAGGACAAGTTGAATGGCATGGACTGATTGGATTGAGCAAGAACAGTTTAATGTCTATGGATTGGACTGAGCGACAACAATTTAATGTCTATGGATTGGACTGAGTGAGAACAATTTAATATCTATGGAGCGAGAACAATTTAATGTCTAAGGATTGGACTGAGCGAGAACAGTTTAATATCTATGGATTGGACTGAGAGAGAACAATTTAATGTAAATGGATTGGATTGAGCGAAAACAATTTAATGTCTACAGATTGGATTGAGCGAGAACAATTCAATGTCTATATTTTGGACTGAGCGAGAACAATTTAAGTCAATGGATTGTATTGAGCGAGAACAATTCAATGTCTATATTTTGGACTGAACGAGAACAATTCAATGTCTATGGTTTAACTGAGCGAGAACAATTTAATGTCATTGGATTGGACTGAAAGTGGGACAAAAATAGAATGGCCAGAGACGCTAGTTAAGACCATATCGACCAGCAAGATTTATTTTAAAAGCGCCAAATTGATTAACTTCGTAAGCCGTGTTTATAAATCTATCTCACTCCTGTTCCCGCAATTGTTCTTGCAGTCAACCGCCGATTGATCGACGTTGCTGTGGTACATACAACGCCTACCGAGCACTTGTAACCAAACTGACAGTCGGGCATGGTCGCATGTCAATCTGCCATCAACTTTACTCTGTAATGAAGTCCTCCTTTCTAGATAATGACGTCAAGTTTATTTTTAATGATGTCGATAATAGTCTACTGATTGTAAATTTTGATAACGACTGAGGTAATGCAAAAGGCGACAATCACACTGACGAGTTTTGTTGACTGAAGACACTTTCTTTTCCAAAACGACTGAATACAAGGAATTTCCAAAACGACTGAATACAAGGAATTTGCAAACGAGTGTGAGTTTAATTATTAATTTATAGATTTAGAGACGGACCTGTTTGTTTATTACTAACGTCCCGTTATGAAACGTCTGATTGCAGTATCCAGATTAGTCCTCTACTCTCACCCCCCACACGCACTTAGGAAAACCTAATCTGAAAAAATCCTTAAAAGACAAAGACTATGGGAATGATGGAATAACACATGTCCAAGACGATTCATTCGTGATGGGTGTGTTTTGGGTGTGTGAGGTCCAAATAAAGATCAGTAATGATAATGAGAAATCGTTACCACAGAAACAGTTCGGATTAAGTGAAAAGAGATTTTAAATCGATGCACGATGAAAAACTCGTCCTGTGAATTCACAATTGAAAGATATTGCTTTTTGTATCAGATCGGGAATGGCAGTACAAAGTGATATTAGTTTAAATTATTTCAATTATCATTAAAAGAGTGATATCCCTTACCCCCCTCCAGCCACCCACTTTTCCAAATATAGTTAAAAAACGATTGCCAATCATCCAAGGCAATTTAGATACTAGTTGAAATAACTGTGGTCAGGCTTGTTGTAGAATACTATTTATGGATTGGTCTCCAAATGAGTAACTTAATGGTATTAGTATTAAGTGAGTAATTTAATGGTATTAGTATTAATAGCGATTAAGTATAGGGAAGTCTTTGAATATTATTGTCTGTAGTGTTCGTGTTAATATCTGGGTTTATTAATTTGACATACTTCGACTTGTGACTGTGAGACATTGCAATTTGTGAATATGGGACATTGCGACTTGAAAATATTAGACATTTGCAACTCGTCAATGTTAGATATTGCAAATTGTGACTGTGAGACATTACAACCTGTGACTATGAAACATTGCAGCTTTATATAAAACAATATAAAACATTGCAACTTGTTAATATAAGACATAGCAAATTGGTGAATGTGAGACATTTCGACTTGTAAATATGAGACATTTTGACTTGTAAATATGAGACATTTCGACTTGTGACTGAGATATTGGGACTTGTGACTGAGAGATATTGGGACTTGTGACTGAGAGATACGGGACTTGTGACTGAGAGATATTGGGACTTGTGACTGAGAGATATTGGGACTTGTGACTGTAGATATTGGGACTTGTGACTGAGAGATATTGGGACTTGTGACTGAGAGAAGTGGACAACTTAGAGTAAGCGAACGTTCTCCACTCTGCTCACGGTACCTGACACCTTACGTCAATCTAGCAGTCCGGCCTGTCCTGGTACTCAAGGTGTATTAAAATATCACCGATAAGCCAGTCCTGGTACTCAAGGTGTATTAAAATATCACCGACAAGCCAGACAAAAGCACTTTGTTTTATTCGTAGTTCGTTGGTGATGCTTTCTATTTTTACATGACATGTTCAGCGTAATGAAAAGACATCCTAGGTGTATATAAATGGTCAGAGGGTTCTGAATAATGAAATGAAATTCTAGATATAATGGGTCAAAGCGCTCTGAACTATTATTCAAACCTCTCGTCCCCCTGTGATCTGAACACCTCTATTTTTATGTTGGAGACGAATGAGCACAGAATACGTTGTGGGACCGGACTACACTTACGTCAAATTCGTGGTGGCAAAGACAATGGGCCAATATCTTATCCTACCACAACACCAACACACCAATATATACACATCAGTATGTGTCACGTGTATAGATTTAGCATAACAACTTTAAGAGGTACACCAACACACCAATATATACACATCAGTACGTGTCATGTGCATAGATTTATTAACAACTTTAAGAGGTACACTAACACACCAATATATACACATCAGTACGTGTCAAGTGTATAGATTTAGTATAATATCTTTAAGATGTACATCCGACATAGTATCTTTAATATGTACTTAGATCTTTAGTGATATTGGCTGATAAAATAATTATATATTTTAGGACATCATTATAACAGTCTCGTAAAGATTGTTCATTTGCAGGTTAATAAATATTTATGACGTCCATAATCAGTAATCAAGTAATATAGTCACCAAGTAAGCAATTACTCATAACTAACCCCATATATAAAGCGATGCCACAGATACAAACTCAACTGCTCAGACTGATGCCACAGATGCTAGCTCAAATGCACAGAGCGATGTCACAGATACGGACTAAAATGCACAGAGCGATTTCACAAACTCCAATACACAAAGCGATGTCACAAACTCAAATATACAGAGAGACGTGACAGAAACAAACCCAAGCACTCATATTCAGATACAAATTCATATACACTGAGAGACGTCACAGATATAAACTCAAACATAGAGAGGGATGCCAGAAATCAATTCAAATACACATAGCAAAATTTTATTATGCACTTTAAAATTAGAATTGAATGAAGGTCGCACTGATAAAGTTCCTCTTTTAGATTTACAATTAGATTAGTTCTTTAGATTTACAATTAGATTAGTTCTTTACATTTACAATTAGATTAGTTCTTTACATTTACAATTAGATTAGTTCTTTACATTTACAATTAGATTAGTTCTTTACATTTACAATTAGATTAGTTCTTTACATTTACAATTAGATTAGTTCTTTACATTTACAATTAGATTAGTTCTTTAGATTTACATTAGATAGCTCTTGAGATCAATACTTATGCCGTCAAACCCGGATGATTTACTTGATTGTCCAAATTTCCAAATTTCGTGGATCAACGTAAAAAACATTAAAAACTAACTCCATGATTAATAATGCAGATTTGCACTAATACTAACACTTGGTATTCCTAGGAGTGAGCTCTGAAGAACATGGCTATTATTTTCCATGACTGGCTTAAACTTAATTGGCCACAAAACATATCAGCCTAGGAATAAATGATGCTACTACGCTCTTTTAACTGCTTCCCTCCATTAAAAAAAAAAAAAAAAAAAGCCATCGACTTCCCTGACAGTACACTTCTCAATGTGGGATTTGTTTCCTTGACTGACAAATTCTAAGTGATTGTTTGTTCAGGGCCGTGTGAAATTACTCACCCAACAAAATGAACTTTTGCGTAGGGGTGAATATCGTTTACAATTCGCCGAGAAAAGGATTACATTAATGCTGAATTTATCTCATTGCATCACGAGATAAAGTCTTAAACAATGTCGCAAACTCAATTTAATCAATAAGAACCCATGAGGCACACAAGATACGCTTGTAAACAGTATCTCAAATCCGTTGCAAATAAAAGAAAGCAAATAGTGTCACTCACATGAATTAAATATCGGCTAGAGAAACTTTGTATTATTCTTGTTGTTCGTTGTTTGGCTAAAACAACAATTAATTCGCACTCTTTAGCTGACGCGTAAAACATTGCTAAAACAACAATTAATTCGCACTCTTTAGCTGACGCGTAAAACATTGACTAAAACAACAATTAATTCGCACTCTTTAGCTGACGCGTAAAACATTGGCTAAAACAACAATTAATTCGCACTCTTTAACTGACGCGTAAAACATTGACTAAAACAACAATTAATTCGCACTCTTTAGCTGACGCGTAAAACATTGGCTAAAACAACAATTAATTCGCACTCTTTAGCTGACGCGTAAAACATTGACTAAGCTTTTTCCTGCTGTTATAGGAAGTTGGACATTGATGACATGAAAAAGAATCATCAGCTAAAGCACGTAAAGCCATTCACGTTCTGGTAGTTTGTATCGTAAACACGTGCGTTGCACCAACATAATAGTCCCTGCCTCTTTCTTGTGCTGTTGTTGTTGGTGGTGAGGATGGTGTGACTTAGTTTCGCTGAAACATTGTTGTGAAGTCAGTCTGTTAGTGGGGTGATTATCCGTTCTTAACTACAATACTAGGTAGAGGACTGTTTTTCTTGACAAAATTGAAATACTTAAAATTAATAATAAGTTTGAAGTTGTATTTAATATATAGTACAATTTCACTCGCGCGATTAACGTTGCCATCAATTTGTTCGTACCTCTTATGAATTGCTGACGTCTGTAGAACTTTGATAGGTCTAGAACTGTGGTAACCAATTGAGAACTTTGCTAGAATCTGTAGAAAATTAACAGGTCTAGAACGGTGGCAAACAATTGAGAAGTTTGCTAGAATCTGTAGAACGTTAAGAGGTCTAGATCTGTGGTAAGGGGTTGAGAACTTTGCTAGCATCTGTAGAACTTTGACAGATCTAGAACTTTAGTAGCATGTGTAGAACTTTGACAGATCTAGAACTTTAGTAGCATGTGTAGAACTTTGACAGATCTAGAACTTTGTAGCGTGTGTAGAACTTTGACAGATCTAGAACTTTAGTAGCATGTGTAGAAATTTGACAGGTCTAGAACTAGAACATATAACCACTGTAAGTGTTGTAAAGACTAGAGGAATGTAACAATTATAAGTGTTGTAAAGACTAGAGGAATATAACCACTGTAAGTGTTGTAAAGGCTAGAGGATTATAAACATAATAAGTGTTGTAAAGACTAGAGGAATGTAACCATTATAAGTGTTGTAAAGACTAGAGGAATATAACCACTAAGAGTGTTGTAAAGGCTAGAGGAATATAACCATTAAGAGTGTTGTAAAGGCTAGAGGAATATAACCACTATAAGTGTTGTAAAGGCTAGAGGAATATAACCGCTATAAGTGTTGTAAAGACTAGAGGAATATAACCACTATAAATGTTGTAAAGACTAGAGGAATATAACCACAATAAGTGTTGTAAAAACTAGAAGAATATAACCACTATTTGTGTTCGTTGAGTGCGCTGTTGTTCATGCGGAGGGTAGATATCCTTAGATATAGCTAATTATAAGAATGAATTAAGTGTTGTTTTTATAAATTCTTTATTGAACAAACATAATTATACCCTTTTTAATGCGGGTGAAAGCTTGAAGTTATATAACTTTATATGGACCCCGTTTTTCATAAAATTTCTTTTCCAAAGCAAACTGGAGCTGTGCGTATGTACGTACGTTTGTTAACGTAGTCAAGGTCACGATAGTCATGCGTGACTGTTTTGGCTTGGAGCCACTCGCACGTTATCTGAAGAGCTCATCCCCTCCTATCGGCGCTGGTCCTGGTAGGTGTCAATCATTTGCTCATTTTTCTTTGATAAATCGAGAATGTAACTGAGATATCTCTCGCATCCTAACCTGACAGTTATCCATCCTTTTCCTCCCGCCGTTAATGACGTTGGATTTGCCATTGATGGGGTTGCAGTGTTGTAGCTATGGTGAACATAAATAGATTTTGCTGTCTCTGAGAACCCCGCGCTTTGACAGCAGAGCAAACCATTTACACTGACAAGTTGGTATTGCCTCTAATACACACAAGCACACAGATACACACACAGAGACATACACAAGCATTTGGTTGTAACAAATTATTAATAGTTTGCACTATTCTGTTGTAATGCAGGAACTAGACAGCACCAGTTTATGATTGTACTAAGTATAACGCAAATTATTACCAGCACCAGTTTATGATTGTACTAAGTATAACGCAAATTACTAAAAGCAAAAAACATGATTGCACTAAGTGTAACGTAGATTATTACCAGCATCAGTTTATGATTGCAGTAAGTGAAACGCAGATTTAATTATTAAAATCAATATTTTATGATTTCATTAAGTGTTATGCAAATTGTTAAAAGCAAGAATTATGATTGCACTAAGTGCAACGCAAATTATTAAAAGTAATATTTTTTATTGTACTAAGTGCAACGCAAATTATTAAAAGCAAGAAATATTATTATACCAAGTGTAACGCAAATTATTAAAAGCAAGAAATATGATTGCTCTAGTGTAAAGCAAATTATTAAAAGCAAGAAATATGATTGCTCTAGTGTAAAGCAAATTATTAAAAGCAAGAAATATGATTGCTCTAGTGTAAAGCAAATTATTAAAAGCAAGAAATATGATTGCTCTAGTGTAAAGCAAATTATTAAAAGCAAGAAATATGATTGCTCTAGTGTAAAGCAAATTATTAAAAGCAAGAAATATGATTGCTCTAGTGTAAAGCAAATTATTAAAAGCAAGAAATATGATTGCTCTAGTGTAAAGCAAATTATTAAAAGCAAGAAATATGATTGCTCTAGTGTAAAGCAAATTATTAAAAGCAAGAAATATGATTGCTCTAGTGTAAAGCAAATTATTAAAAGCAAGAAATATGATTGCTCTAGTGTAAAGCAAATTATTAAAAGCAAGAAATATGATTGCTCTAGTGTAAAGCAAATTATTAAAAGCAAGAAATATGATTGCTCTAGTGTAACGCCAATTATTAAAAGCAAGAAATATGATTGCTCTAAGTGTAAAGCAAATTATTAAAAGCAAGAAATATGATTGCTCTAAGTGTAAAGCCAATTACTGAAAACAGGGCATACGCAATGTTTTGAGCACTGTTTTACAGACTGAAAGTGATGTGTCAGTTTTTAATGACAACAAATCTGACATGGCGAGCAGACCAAACAAGTATTTTACTAATTACTAGTGAAGTGTAATCACATTTGGATTTGCTCTATTTCGGATTTCATTCGAAATTTCTTTTTGCATATTCGTGTTTGCGTTTGCTTCTACATCTGCAGTGAGTTCGCAGGTTTGTGTGTGGTGTGTGTCTGCACGTGTTGTTATGTGTGTATTTGAGTGCTTATTTGGGTTAGCGAGTGTGTTCGGAGTGCTAGTTTAGAGCATGATGGTTATTGTCACTTGGTAATTGCTACATAAAAGACAATTCTTGAATCTTTTAATCTTATGGTTATACAAAAAAATATACAGACCATCAACACTTGAAACATACATTTTGTTATGTCTATTTTTCTTTTTACTTCTTATTACATTTAATCTGAATAACCAATAATTCACAAATCAGTATAAAGAAACTCGATTACTCTAAACTGCAACAGACAAATTACATCAAAGATAATAATTATAGTTTATGAAGTAATTAAATAGTTTCTAAGTTAAAATAAGATAAAGTAATTAAATACGTTCTTAGGTGAAATAAGATGAAGTAATTAAATAGGTTCTAAGATGAAATAAGATGAAGTAATTAAATAGGTTCTAAGATGAAATAAGATGAAGTAATTAAATAGGTTCTAAGATGAAATAAGATGAAGTAATTAAATAGTTTCTAAGTTGAAATAAGATGAAGTAATTAAATACGTTCTTAGGTGAAATAAGATGAAGTAATTAAATAGGTTCTAAGATGAAATAAGATGAAGTAATTAAATAGGTTCTAAGATGAAATAAGATGAAGTAATTAAATAGGTTCTAAGATGAAATAAGATGAAGTAATTAAATAGGTTCTAAGATGAAATAAGATGAAGTAATTAAATAGGTTCTAAGTTGAAATAAGATGAAGTAATTAAATAGGTTCTAAGTTGAAATAATATAAATTAATTAAAAAGGTTCTAAGTTGAAAAAAGATAAAGATAAAGTAATTATCTTCATCATCAAAATGATCTAATCATGAGTCCTAGAGGTTCTCATGACACTTTTTACCGAGAGGAATTACTTGACCTGTCTGATTTAAATATTTATTAAACCCACACCCAAGATTAATACCTCTTCACACCTTACTGCTTTAAAGGGTATATACAAATAATAACAGTGGTTAAACATTGAACGAAAGGTGTGGCACAATTAATAGTTAAGCGTGACAAAATTATCCAACTATCATTCACGAGGAAAAAGTAATGAAAATTCTATTCATATATGACGGTTAATTATTATTTTGTAACACGCCTTTTGTAACACGCCTATTTCTATCACAAGAAAGGTAGAGTAGGATAAAACCTAATGAATGATTACAACCCGGCGGAGTGACGTTACAGGTCATGATAGTGACGTGTCGGCGGGTTAGATTTCACTGTTAGTAGACTGGAGTGTTGGCGCCACTCATAAATTCCTGAAGTGACGTCACAGTTCGTGATAGTGGCGTGTCGGCGGGTTAGATTTCACTGTTAGTAGACTGGAGTGTTGGCACCACACATACATTCCTGGAGTGAAGGTGAGCACACTGCTGGAAGAAAATTTCTCTTCAAGATGTTAGAATACTAAAACTCACAAAACACTGTCTTGTTTTTCTCTAACCCAACACTGTTCCTTTTTATAAACGAGCATTGTCCACAGACAATACACAGTCTTACAATTAAAAATAAACAAACAACAAACTGGAAGATATTTAGCTCAAAGGAAGTCAACGGATTAGGGTCCTCGAACCTGTGTAGAAAGTATTCAAATAAATTCACAGTTACTGGCTCACAAATAATGACTACATTACAACATATCAATTATCCTAGTAGATATAAGAAAATATCAAATCCACAGTTACTGGCACACAAGCAATCACTACATTACAAAATATCAATTATCCTAGTAGATACTAGAAAAAGAGTTTAGCATCTATATGATAAAGAGGTGAGTTTTTAAATATCGATTTCCTTCAATAAATAATTCCTCGAGCTAACTGTCAAATACGACAAATCACTCGACCCTTAGGCTTCCTTTACAGTAATCTTAGGCTTCCTTTACAGTAATCTTAGGCTTCCTTTACAGTAATCTTAGTCTATACATATAGGTAAGAAATGCGTAGAAAGGCAAAATAAGATATTAGAAATACCTATGTACATTTTAAACTCATCAGTGTAAAACAAATACATTTTAAAATTTATCATTAAGAAGCAAACAGTAAATAAACACTCATCAGTGTAAAACAAATACATTTTAAAATTTATCATTAAGAAGCAAACAGTAAATAAACACTCATCAGTGTAAAAAAAACATATTTTAAAATTTATCATTAAGAAGCAAACAGTAAATAAACACTCACACACATTATCTCAAATCTGGCCATTTTCTTAACAAAACAAATTAATGTGAATACACACTCACATACATTATCTCAAATCTGGCCATTTTCTTAACAAAACAAAGTAATGTGAATACACACTCACACACATTATCTCAAATCTGGCCATTTTCTTAACAAAACAAATTAATGTGAATACACACTCTCAACATTATTTCAGATCTGTCCCGCTCTCTTAGAAACATATTGTGAGCAGAAATTCAAGAAAACTAGCTAAAAATATTCAGTCTCAAGAAAATATACGGCAGAACAACCCCATTTCAAGGCCAACTGAAAATTACCCATCCTTCGTGGAAAAGAAAGACCCCTATGAACACTTTTTCTCACATGACCATGTGTACATGTCCGACTGCTAGAACACAAGGACAAAAAACAAACAGCTCTGACTTCAGCATCAGGTAGTCCACACTTTGGTCAGTTATTGCTGCTCCTGCTGCGATAGGCTACTCTATGTACTCCACCATAGAGCTCTCCCTCCCCTCGTCATAGTACATTCACAATCGCGCAAATGCCATCCATGACCTTGTTCCTACCGGGTTTTAATAAATGTCAGCAGCCTGTTCCTCAATAGCAGATCCACTCAATGTACAGTGTCAGTTGCTTATGTTCCAGTATACTTTGATAATAGTATTTAAATGGTTAGCAGATGAACCAGTGTGTATGTGTGTGTGTGTGTGTGTGTGTGTGTGTGTGTTTAGTTTGTCAGTATGCTACCTTGCCAATGTTTATTTTAAAAGTAATGCTGTGACAGCAAATAGACAGAATCTGTAGGGGCTAAGTCACCGGAAACAGCTGGCAGAAGCTGCTATTTTAGACCACCTGATTGATAGATCACCTGGGAAAGTAGAAAAAGAAGAGTAAAAGCTAAAGGAAAGGTCTTTTGAAAAGTAAAATAAATAATAAAGAAGGAGAAGAAAACAGGAGGAAGGGAGAAAAAGAAATAGGAAATCAACGTAAAGAAAGCAATTAATTATATTTACATTCTTTTTTAAATCGCTTTTTCCAGTAATCTATTAATTACGGCTCCCACTGAGATAGCAATCTTGTCTTCTCTGGTTAAACCATTATCGTCTTCTGACAGAAGGACCTCTTCAGGAGCTGATAATGAATAGAATTAAGATTTATTACTAAGATATAAACAATTCAAAATATCAACCCATACTATATTCATGGAGAAGTCTTAAATAATTATTCTGCACTTCGCAAAAAATAAAAAAAAGTAAAAAGAAAAAAAGAATAAATTTAGCTGTAGATTGCTCTGAAACTAAACGAAAATTGAAAGAGACTTCTCAAGACAAATGGCTTCACGTTTTGGAAGATGATGTTTGCTTCAGGTCCAACATTCACGGAAAGCTCAACAATGTCGTCTGCCGCAGTGAATGATGAACAGTTGCATTTTCTTCGGCGTAAAAAGAAATGGATAAAACGATGACCTCAGATGCTAATCCAAATAAAACATAAATCAGTGATATTTATCATCGACTCAAGACAAAGATAAGGAATCATGACGTCAGACGCTAAGCCAAATAAAACATAAATCAGTGATATTTATCATCGACTCAAGACAAAGATAAGGAATCATGACGTCAGACGCTAAGCCAAATAAAACATAAATCAGTGATATTTATCATCGACTCAAGACAAAGATAAGGAATCATGACGTCAGACGCTAAGCCAAATAAAACATAAATCAGTGATATTTATCATCGACTCAAGACAAAGATAAGGAATCATGACGTCAGACGCTAAGCCAAATAAAACATAAATCAGTGATATTTATCATCGACTCAAGACAAAGATAAGGAATCATGACGTCAGACGCTAAGCCAAATAAAACATAAATCAGTGATATTTATCATCGACTCAAGACAAAGATAAGGAATCATGACGTCAGACGCTAAGCCAAATAAAACATAAATCAGTGATATTTATCATCGACTCAAGACAAAGATAAGGAATCATGACGTCAGACGCTAAGCCAAATAAAACATAAATCAGTGATATTCATCACTGACTCAAGACAAAGACAAGAAATGATGACTCGACAGTGATCGAAATGAAAGACATAAAGGATGATGAGTATCGCTCAACGAAAATGATCGCTGTTTACGCGCTGTCACTCAACCAGAAAGAATTGCAACGCAATGGATGTATACCACCATAGCGAGTAGACGATTAAATGAAGAAGTGTGTCACTGAGTCAAATGACAGATACACGACGTCGGTCTCCGAGTTCAAATAAATCATGAAAAATGATGAAGTGTGTCACTGAGCCAAATGACAAATAAATCACGAAGCGATGGCGCTTGACAGAGAGCCAAATTGGGTGATGAAACAAAGTCGTTTGACTGTGAGCCATATTGGAGGGTGAAACAATGGCGTTTGACAGTGAGTCAGATTGGAAGGTAAAACTAGCGTTTGACACTGAGCCAAATTGGAAAGTGAAACAATGGCGACGAAATGAATCTGTCGCTGTGTAGCGCACCTGAATTCGAGCTACTGCTTAAAATAGGCATGAGAAAGTCAACTTCGAAATTTCACTTGATTTGGAAAGTTTAACACCAGTTCTATAATAATTTGTAATATTTTGGCTATGTTCGACCTTTAAATATTAAAATAAACGCACTTTGGTAGACATACTTGCTTGTGTAACCTTGAAAGGGGTCAAAATGCCCTACTTTTCGCTCTTTCTGTTGTCGTATCGTATATCGTATCCTTTTCTTTATTAAAGATAATGAGAAAGCAATATTTAATTCAAATAAAGGTAGTGTGAAATCTGCTGTTGCTTCTTTGCTCGAATATTTGATAACCATGGATACAGCATTGTTTCTGAGAGATGAAGTGCTGCATTGACATCCATTTGGTCTCTGTTTGATTTTTATAACTTACAGGGCTGAAAAATTCTTCTCACACAAATAGTGAGTCAAAAATACGACCAACAATTAAATAGCTCTGTAAGATAGAGAGGGATTTTTCCCCCAGTGATATTCAAAATTGAGACAATGATTGCATGTTATGTTTGGACACCAGAGTGACATCAGTCGATAACGCGATCAGTTTTTTTTTTTTCACGAGGATTACGTGCGCGTAAGTTGACACCTTCCATGCAGGGATTATTAATCCAGAGGTTTACATTTAAGAGCATCAACATTTTCAGAGTAATAATTATCAAAGTTTTCAGCTAATGCCCTTAAATGTTGATTTATTATATTAAATAAGACTTTCCGGTTGACGTCAGCAGCATTAAAAAATTCTTGCTAAAGTGGAAAAACAATTCTCTATCTTCCTCTTGTACGCGACTATCCCAAAGAGCCAGCTTCTTTTTGAATGCATTTTATTTCTCAGTGTAAAAATATTTTTACAAAACCCTGAAGAGACGTATTAAGTTTATTGAGAAGGCTAAATATGTTCGCCATATACGCAAGTTTAGCCATCCATTCCTCACCCTACAAAGGCTCTCCAAGGGCAGAGTTTAGCTATCCATTCCTCACCCTACAAAGACTCTCCTAGGGCAGAGTTTAGCCACCCATTCCTCACCCTACAAAGGCTCTCCTAGGGCAGAGTGTAGCCATCCATTCCTCACCCTACAAAGGCTCTCCTAGGGCAGAATTTCGCTCTCGCATAAATCGCTTTACTTTTCCCTCAGTTCGACAAGGCGTGAAAGAATCCTTCCTCTCGATAGTCACGTGACTTCTGAATTTAGGAGTAGATGATGATGTTGCGAGTCCATACTCTCACAGTGTCGAGAACAGCATGGAGTTCATAGCTAGAAAAGCCTGGAGTTCTTTGCTCGAGTACAAATTTCATTTACGATCTTCACCGCGTCATTCATCACAGTGTTTAGTTCAGTAGAAAGTTCTTTGCAATTAGGTGTTCCCGGTGGATCATACAGTGAGTGGACACAATTTTCTGGTTGAGGAATGTCCTTTGTATATTTTTGCAACTACATCTGAGCGATGTCCAGTCACGTTCGCAGAGGTACCGTCTGAATACACTCGGACACATTTGCCCCAGTCTAAGCCATGCGCTTGAAAATACTCACCAGGAGCACTAAATATCTCTGAACTAGTTGTTACTTGAAAATACTCACCAGGAGCACTAAATATCTCTGAACTAGTTGTTACTTGAAAATACTCACCAGGAGCACTAAATATCTCTGAACTAGTTGATACTTGAAAATACTCACCAGGAGCACTAAAATATCTCTGAACTAGTGGTCCGTCCAGGTAAGTCAAGGCAACAAAGAAGTTTTTCCTTAAAGTATTCATCTTCTCTATACCTAACGAAGCAAAGTAGAATAGCACGGTTACTCACGTCAGTTGATTCAAGTTGAATCGCTAAACATCTCGATTTCCTTATCCCCTCTACAACTTGCTCTTCAATATCGGTGGTGATGTCAACAAATTTCCTCTGAATGGTGTTGTCCGAAAGCGATATAGCCTCTAGTTTTATATATGTGTTAAGCGGCCATCTTTTTCTCGGACCGGCAGGAAACCAGGAGAAGCAGAAAACCACTGCTTTAGGCAATGCTCCAGAGAAAATTCTGAACTGATATAGTACCCCTTTAGGCAATGCTCCAGAGAAAATCTGAACTGATAAAATACCCCTTTAGGCAATGCTCCAGAGAAAATTCTGAACTGATATAGTACCCCTTTTAGGCAATGATCCAGAGAAAATTCTGAACTGATATAGTACCCCTTTAGGCAATGCTTCAGAGAAAATTCTGAACTGATATAGTACCCCTTTAGGCAATGCAAGACATTTTGCATAAATCTCACGTCTGACTTTTAGCGTTTAACAATCAGTTCCCCCCCCCCCCCCACACACACACAACTTACTTACCCGATATTACTTCCAGTTGTAGTAAACAGAAGTGCGAAAATAATGAAATTTAAGAAATATTGTAAAAAGAATAACAAATTCTCCTTTAATAACACACTGTAGCAGTTGAATCGATATTTCTTATAACACACGATAAGAAAACATAACTCTGTAGAAATGAAATCTACAGAGATCTAGTAATACTTATAATATTGATTTCTAGTAACTTCAAGATAACAACTCCAAATTATGTGTATTGATTGTAAATGTTCGTTCCTATAGTTCCAAGACAAGGGTGTTTTCAGATCATAGACAAAGTCAATAATTCCACCTTAAATCATGTTAACGTTTCTGTATATACTATGTTCTATTAAACTATTATAGTTATGTTCTAATACGTAATGTGTCTGTATATAATATGTTCTAATACGTAATGTGTCTGTATGATATTAATAAGTAACAAACGCAAAGGACACTTACATCAGAAGTAAAAGACAGTTAAGACAATAATGTGTCACAATGATATTAATAAATAACAAACGCGAAGGACAATTACATCACACGTAAAAGACAGGTAAGACAATAATGTGTCTCTATGATATTAATACTAGTACAAGACAGGTAAGACAATAATGTGTCTCTATGATATTAACACAGGTACAAGACAGGTAAGACAATAATGTGTCTCTATGATATTAACACAGGTACAAGACAGGTAAGACAATAATGTGTCTCTATGATATTAACACAGGTACAAGACAGGTAAGACAATAATGTGTCTCTATGATATTAATATATAACAAAAGCGAAGGACAATTACATCACAAGTACAAGATGGGCACGACAACCAGCCACAAAGACAAGACCATTCACAGGTGGGAAATTCTTGCTTCAAAACACCAGTAAGTGATCGATGTTCCAGGCTGTCAGTGGCCTTGAATGTCAATGTTCGCGGTCAGGAGAGGGATCGCAGACCAAATAAGGAAGTAAAGATGTGGGAAGTAGAAAGTAGAGCAGAATGGAAGCCATGAGACCGAAGTCTGGAAGTAAGAACGTTGCCGCCTGTGTTCCAACTACAACAATATCACTTTCCTTTTTCCATAAATCTATTTCACCAAACGCCTTTCTATCTTTTCCATAAATCTATTTCACCAAACGCCTTTCTGTCTTTTCCATAAATCTATTTCACCAAACGCCTTTCTATCTTTTCCATAAATCTATTTCACCAAACGCCCTTCTATCTTTTCCATAAATCTATTTCACCAAACGCCCTTCTATCTTTACCATATATTACTTTATCAGTCTATTTCACCAAACGCCTTTCTATCTTTTCCATATATTACTTTATCAGTCTATTTCACCAAACGCCTTTCTATCTTTTCCATTTATTACTTTATCAGTCTATGGGTACGCTATCACATTACATCTAACTCATATTCTGTCAGATGAGTTGCTGAGGTATATTTACATAATTAAAATCCTACAATGTATTAGAAGTACAGTTATATTTAAACATTTTGCATTATAAGCCTAATGTACATTTTTACAGGGTCAATATATATTTTTACAAGGTCAGTCTGTATTTTTTTACAGGGCCAATGTATACGTTTACAAGGCCAGTCTATATTTTTACATCACCAATGTACAGTTGTACAGGGTCAGTATATGTTTGGAGTAAACATATATATTTCCAGTCAAAATAAATGCTGCAATTCTAAACATTATTTAGTTGATTTCATAAAGGTACCAAAGCTATGCTACAAGAGGTGCCCTTTCCGTCACATTCAAACAAGCGAGAAGTTAAAAATGAAGTTTAGCAAATGTAACATTTTTACGTTTGCTAATAACTAATTTCCAAGTACAAAGGCGACACTCGCAGGTATACAAATTGAAGATTTTATCTGCCTGCTTCTCATGTTAGGTGAATCGGTGCAGAATGAAATTACGATAAGATTTTTCCAGAATACCCTTTTTAGTCATGTTAAACCACTGTGATTGGTCTGTGCCAGACCTTGTCTTTGGTTACTGCGTATTTGTGCTTAGTCTTTGGTCACTATCTGACTTGCAGAACCTGCCTACTCTGTTAACTGTCTGTCCTATCCTGTCCAATCGGATCCACGATTGCTTCACCCTGACCTATGATTCGATCATCGTCTTTCAGTCAAGACAACTAACTTAAAGAAATCAGGCTGAATGCTTTCAGTCAAGACAAATGACCCAAGGAAATCAAGCTGAATGCTTTCAAGACAACTGACCCAAAGAAATCATGCTGAATGCTTTCAGTCAAGACAACTGACCTAAGGAAATCAGGCTGAATGGTTTCAAGACAACTAACCCAAAGGAATCAGGCTGAATGCCATTCAGTCCAACCATTATGTTGTTCTTTAGATACGGTAAATTTAGAAAGGAAGAAATATGTCGATGGAGCTGTTTTGGAATGTTTCTGATTATTTTCTTTTGCTTCAAATCCCAATTCGTCACCAATCCAGTTAAGAGAGGGACAAGCGATGTACATTAAAATATAACTGTGCTGACTCATATGTTCAAAAAGTTAGAAATAAGAAATAGGAAGCCAATTTGTAAACTTGGGTTTAAGAAAAAATGGCGCATTTCCAGAAATTAGGACAAAGTAGTATGTGGCCAATGCGCTTGAAAGAATTAAAATTTGGCACTGTTTCAATTTCACTAACAAATCCAGACTAGAGAGAGCACAGTTCGCCCTGAACTCGCTGGCACGGGCTCGCTTCTCTTCAGCAACGTCGACACAGCCATAGCTCTCTAGTGTTTCAGCGCAACTAAGTTTGTAAAAACCAAGCCATAGCTCTCTAGTGTTTCAGCGCAACTAAGCTTGTAAAAACCAAGCCATAGCTCTCTAGTGTTTTAGCGCAACTAAGCTAAAGCTTGTAAAAACCAAGCCATAGCTCTCTAGTGTTTCAGCGCAACTAAGTTTGTAAAAACCAAGCTATAGCTCTCTAGTGTTTCAGCGCAACTAAGCTTGTAAAAACCAAGCCATAGGTCTCTAGTGTTTCAGCGCAACTAAGCTTGTAAAAACCAAGCCATAGCTCTCTAGTGTTTCAGCGCAACTAAGCTTGTAAAAACCAAGCCATAGCTCTCTAGTGTTTCAGCGCAACTAAGCTTGTAAAAACCAAGCCATAGCTCTCTAGTGTTTTAGCGCAACTAAGCTAAAGCTTGTAAAAACCAAGCCATAGCTCTCTAGTGTTTCAGCGCAACTAAGTTTGTAAAAACCAAGCTATAGCTCTCTAGTGTTTCAGCGCAACTAAGCTTGTAAAAACCAAGCCATAGGTCTCTAGTGTTTCAGCGCAACTAAGCTTGTAAAAACCAAGCCATAGCTCTCTAGTGTTTCAGCGCAACTAAGCTTGTAAAAACCAAGCCATAGCTCTCTAGTGTTTCAGTGCAACTAAGTTTGTAGAAACCAAGCCATAGGTCTCTAGTGTTTCAGCGCAACTAAGCTTGTAAAAACCAAGCCATAGCTCTCTAGTGTTTCAGCGCAACTAAGCTTGTAAAAACCAAGCCATAGGTCTCTAGTGTTTCAGCGCAACTAAGCTAAAGCTTGTAAAAACCAAGCCATAGCTCTCTAGTGTTTCAGCGCAACTAAGCTTGTAAAAACCAAGCCATAGCTCTCTAGTGTTTCAGCGCAACTAAGCTTGTAAAAACCAAGCCATAGCTCTCTAGTGTTTCAGCGCAACTAAGCTTGTAAAAACCAAGCCATAGCTCTCTAGTGTTTCAGCGCAACTAAGCTTGTAAAAACCAAGCCATAGCTCTCTAGTGTTTCAGCGCAACTAAGCTTGTAAAAACCAAGCCATAGCTCTCTAGTGTTTCAGCGCAACTAAGCTTGTAAAAACCAAGCCATAGCTCTCTAGTGTTTCAGCGCAACTAAGCTAAAGCTTGTAAAAACCAAGCCATAGCTCTCTAGTGTTTCAGCGCAACTAAGCTTGTAAAAACCAAGCCATAGGTCTCTAGTGTTTCAGCGCAACTAAGCTTGTAAAAACCAAGCCATAGCTCTCTAGTGTTTCAGCGCAACTAAGCTTGTAAAAACCAAGCCATAGCTCTCTAGTGTTTCAGCGCAACTAAGTTTGTAAAAACCAAGCCATAGCTCTCTAGTGTTTCAGCGCAACTAAGCTTGTAAAAACCAAGCCATAGCTCTCTAGTGTTTCAGCGCAACTAAGCTTGTAAAAACCAAGCCATAGGTCTCTAGTGTTTCAGCGCAACTAAGCTAAAGCTTGTAAAAACCAAGCCATAGCTCTCTAGTGTTTCAGCGCAACTAAGCTTGTAAAAACCAAGCCATAGCTCTCTAGTGTTTCAGCGCAACTAAGCTTGTAAAAACCAAGCCATAGCTCTCTAGTGTTTCAGCGCAACTAAGCTTGTAAAAACCAAGCCATAGCTCTCTAGTGTTTCAGCGCAACTAAGCTTGTAAAAACCAAGCCATAGCTCTCTAGTGTTTCAGCGCAACTAAGCTTGTAAAAACCAAGCCATAGCTCTCTAGTGTTTCAGCGCAACTAAGCTTGTAAAAACCAAGCCATAGCTCTCTAGTGTTTCAGCGCAACTAAGCTTGTAAAAACCAAGCCATAGCTCTCTAGTGTTTCAGCGCAACTAAGCTAAAGCTTGTAAAAACCAAGCCATAGCTCTCTAGTGTTTCAGCGCAACTAAGTTTGTAAAAACCAAGCCATAGCTCTCTAGTGTTTCAGCGCAACTAAGCTTGTAAAAACCAAGCCATAGCTCTCTAGTGTTTCAGCGCAACTAAGCTAAAGTTTGTAAAAAAAAATCAAGCCAATGCTCTGTACTACACAGTTGTTTACAAATGTCAAGCCAGTTTTCTGTAGTACGTAGTTGTTTTTGCAAAAGTTACTGCATTGCGTAGCTGTTGTTTAAAAATGCCTAGCCGGTTATCTTCAACACACAGTTGTTTACAAATGCCCAGCTTGTTTTCTGTGGTACACAGTTGTTTACAAATGCCCAGCTTGTTTTCTTTGGTACACAGTTGTTTGCAAATGCCCAGCTTGTTTTCTGTGGTCTATAGTTGTTTACAAATGCCCAGCTTGTTTTCTGTGGTACACAGTTGTTTGCAAATGCCCAGCTTGTCTTTTGTGGTACACAGTTGTTTGCAAATGCCTAGCTTGTTTTCTGTGGTACACAGTTGTTTGTAAATGCCTAGCTTGTTTTCTGTGGTACATAGTTGTTTACAAATGTCTAGCCAGTTTTCTGTAGTACATAGTTGTTGTTTACAAATGCATAGCCGGTTTTCTGTACCACAGAGTAGTTGTTTATAAATGCCTAGTCGATATTCAGTACTACTTGACCGGAGTCCAAACTAGCTTAGTCGGTTTTCATTTGATGTAGAACAGTTGGTGTTCATTACTATCTGAACTGTGTTCATTTAAGACTCGATGACGATTAGCTTGCGTTCATGAAAGAACAAATAGTGCTCATAGCATATCTCACTGATGTAACAGAAACCTACTTCTATCCAATCTATGTTGGGCGTTAACGCATTTTTAGTGTTTATAAATTTTCTGCCTTCGCTATCATACATTTTACCTTTTCTTCAAAGACAATCTGCACTTTTCTCTCAGATACTTTTCTCTTAGATGCACTTGCTGGTATTTTGATGTATACCACACACTGTCTTCATTTTTTCACAATGATCTTGTTCTTCTCGTGACGTCACAGCATTTTATCCGATTCAGTGTGGAAAACAACTCCACTGTGTAGTTATCGTTGTATGATGGCCATTTCATGCCCACTTCTCGTGAACGACTGCCAGAGAGGCCGGAGTGTCTCAGAGGCGGATGTACAGTTTTCACTCAAGAAAAATCGAGTACTTAGTATGGCATAGTGAGTTACCGTAAAATCTCAATGGCGAACAGTCAACTTTTCTTAATCCCAGAAAGAAATGAAATATCTGGGGGCGGGGAGCACAGAGTATGGACAGGCACACGTTTTAGTGGCCACTGTCCAACTTTTATTTACTCCAGAAAGAAAAAAGAGTACATAAGCACACACACACAAACATATACGGACACACAAACACACAGACACACAAACGCACAGAGACAGACACTCACACATACAGATGCGAACAGAAACACACAAACACGCACAAATGCACACAGGCACACTCATACGCACACACAACACACATAGACACACACTTATAAACATACACAAATACACACACAAACATGCACAATCACACGCGCACACATAAACGCAAACAAATAGACATACACACACCCATACAGACACACACATTCTCCACCATTTGCATGCGAATAATCGGAGATTTTCTAATTTGGTCTTACATTCATTTGAGATAAAGTGTTTCCAAATCAATTTTCTAATTTGCATTCATTTGAGATAAAGTGTTTCCAACTCAATTTTCTAATTTGGTCTTGCATTCATTTGAGATAGAGTGTTTCCAATTCAATTTTCTAATTTGGTCTTGCATTCATTTGAGATTAACTGTTTCCAAATCAATTTTCTAATTTGGTCTTGCATTCATTTGAGATAGAGTGTTTCCAAATCAATTTTCTAATTTGGTCTTGCATTCATTTGAGATAAACTGTTTCCAAATCAATAAATACATGGATGTTTCCTTAATTTAAATTTTTTATATATTAGCACCAGTTAAGATTTCTGTGCAAAAACCTCGGTTATTTTTATTTAGATGTCCACAAATAATTTATGATGTTGCTTATTAAGTTATTTTTTAATGTTGCTTAAATTAAGTTTAAGTGGGTAGATGGAGGCTTGCTAAATATACATTAATGATGGATTTGTCTTCTCCTTTAGTAAGAAGTTTTCTACCTATGGAAATATTGTGTGACGGTAAATGTTTGTCTTTAATGTTTTGGAATAAAGAAAACGTTTACAGCACCCGCTTATCCACCAAGGGAGAGCTAGAGAATTATTAATAACATAAATTAAGATCCTCACCACTTGTAATTAGTTATGGACAATTAATTAATAAATAATAATAATAATAACCATTAACTAGGTGGCATAGGCGTCACAAAGTGGTTAGGTTCTGTCCGTGATGAGTTCAAATTTGTTCAAAATTGTTAAATTAATTGTCATCATAACGAAATTAGTAAATGTGGAAAAGAATTGTGAGAAAACGTTGTTGAGCTTAGAACTTAATTGGAAATCTTAGTGGGATGGGCACGATAAATGACAGACATCTAAGGTTCAGGAAGCAAACATAAAATTTCATTTTTGTTCCTTCAAGAGGGAAATATTGAGGATTAAGTACTAAGTTTCGAACAGTGTGCTATAAGATTAGGCCTACCAGAAAGTTTATGACTCTCCCAATCAGTGGCAGGTATGAAAGGTGAAGACTGTATGTCTTTAGCAGACCTCTGAAGGAGCATGCTATGTAATGGGCTTATATATGTCAGAACTTCTAACATACTTTAAGGTGACTAGCCCATTAAACCAGTATTAATTAGATATTAGCCCATGAAACTAGAAAAAAAATACTGGAAGCAGGGTTAGAGTTAGACATTGCAAGCACTGTAGTGATGGTCTTTTTACAACAAACACGTGAGTGATGGTCTTTTTACAACAAACATTACAAATTAGAAGCAGTTACAAACGAGAAACATTTCAGTAATGCACAAGACGTGTGAAGCAGTTTAATATTAATCACATTAAACTTCAGATAGTTAAATATTAGCTGCATTCTATTTTGAATTATATTGATACAATACGTACGCAAACAAGTACATTACAATAAAAACACTTGAAATATTCTGTCTGTTGAATCCATAAGTTTTATTTCAAAAGTATAACTATTAACTAATTAAGAAACAACACGTTTTCATATGGATCTTCTCAGGGACAAACGCTTTAAAGGACGTTTTTAAAAAAAATAATATCGTTATAATATAACACCGTTATAGTGTAGCATCCTGCATTATAATGAAAATAGAAATTACTCAGGTTTCCGAGTAACAAGCGAAAGCGACATAAGGCAGAAACTGGGATTAACATTAATTCTGCACGCGTGATTATAGTGTTACTTTTTCTTTGTGACTATCTGTGACAATGAATACATAAATCCTCTTCATCTCTCTATCTTTCCGTTTGTATTCGTCCCCTGAGAAATACTGGGTAAATGTCGTCACAAGCAACTTTCTCTTGACGAACAAACATTACGACACACGTGTTCAGACAGAAGAGATCCACTTCATTACGCGATCAATGGGAACAAGTCCCACTGAACTATGCCCTGGCTGTGTACAGACGTGACCACGCACACGGAACATGCATCTTTTCAAATGCACAGCAGTTGGCAAGGTCAACAGAATAAAAAGATGTCAACAGTCTTCTTAGTAACTGGGAAATCCGACTTTAATACTTCATTCGATATACGATTGATTGTAGGCATGGTCGGAAGGCTCCATTTGTCGATAAAGTCTGAATATTTAACGACTTCAACGGACGCAGCTCTTCATGTCATTTAAAACTGATCATTAAGTGCAAACATAATGTAGGTTAGAGGATTGGAATTTTTTAAGTCTTCATTTAAAGCACAAGAGCCTGTGTCATATGACTATTTGCATATTGATTACCCTTAGCCAACCAAAACATTCACCTCTCAGCTAAGGCATTCGAAAACAATGTACTAGCTTACAAGACCAAGCAAGCATTGCGTCACAAGACCAAACAGGACAAGACAAACAGAAATTGTCGCGAGTGCATGTAGCAGACAGGACCAGCCTGTTGATGATTGACTCCAAAATAGCATAGCACTAAGGATCTACCACCATAACATTTGAAATTAATTCTAGTGGTTTATTTTCTGAAATAGGATTTTGAGTCGCCTTGAAAAATGTCAGATTATTAAAATGAACAGGACAGGGCCAGGATGTGAAAGGAATCAACTTACAACTGATGAAGGGATGGGAAATAGTAATAGAACTTGAATCCAAGGCTGGTTATGAAGGAAATCAACTTACAACTGATGAAAGGATGGAGAATAGTAATTGAACTTGAAGACAAGGCCGGATATGAAAGAAATCAACTTACAACTGATGAAGGGATGGGAAATAGTAATTGAACTTGAAAGTTGTCTAAGCAAATTGTTAGGGAAATACAGACAGGCTGTACATAATGAAAGTTGTCTAAGCAAATTGTTAGGGAACTACAGACAGGCTGTACATAATGGAAGTTTTCTAAGTGTCCGCACAACTAGCATTTTCCAGAATTCTGGAAGAATTCAGAGACGAGGGTCGCAAACACTCGACTAACAGATAACTGGAATGCTCTGAAGACTCAACAAAAATACTTTTACCAATGCCAAGAACGCTGGTGATAAAGAGGACGACCACAACATGATGATGACAAAGTGTGTCAACAATGACAATATCTCTATATCGTCAACCAGCGATGTTCCAAGCTCGACATGTCCATTTAGAGATATGGCTGTTTGATTGGAAACAAACCCAGAACAGACTTGACCTATAACCTATTAAATGTGAGAAGCTCATAAACCTGTATGGTCAAACATCCTCTCAAATTTCGACTAAGATTCAAGTGCCTCTATTTGTCCTCTCCGAGATTCTGCTCTTAACAAGCCTACACACGACATTTATTGTTTGCTAGACAATCTTTTTATTAGATGCAATCACATTTTGTTTAAATATGACTTTACTTGTGAGCAGATATGTATATAGCAGACAGTAGAATGATCTGCATGATTATTTACAACAAAAAACCCCCACAAACAAACAAAACTTTAAATCCTCAATTAATTGAACTGATTATAAACATTTCATTTCAAATACTATCGTAAACATAAAGGAAGATCGAACGAAATTAATAATGAAAGGCCAAATACAAATGTCGTTAGCAAACTCCTGTAGATTTACTTTGCAATTAATGTTAAAGGCCAATTACAAATGCAAACTCCTGTAGATTTACATTGCAATTAATGTCATTAGCAAACTCCTGCATATTTAAATTGCAATTAATGTTAAAGGCCAATTTCAAATGCAAACTCCTGTAGATTTACATTGCAGTTAATGTTAAAGGCCAATTACAAATGCAAACTCCTGTAGATTTACATTGCAATTAATGTCATTAGCAAACTCCTTAGATTTACTTTGCAATTAATGTCATTAGCAAACTCCTGTAGATTTACATTGCAATTAATGGTCTGCTTCATATAAAAATCAAACTTAAGAAAAATTAAATGAAAGTCTTTTTAAATATAATTTGAATTGTTCTTCGTGAGGTATTAGTGTAATACCAATATGCTTCTAGAGATATGATAAATTCACCGCAATATCATGATAGAGTTATCTTTATTTGTGATTAGAAAGGTATTAGCATACACTACACTGTATTTAAATGTTATTAGTAATGTTCTTCGATACGTATTATTACGAAGTCAACTTTTCATTCAGATGTCTTATTACGAAGTCAACTTTTCATTCAGATGTCTTATTACGAAGTCAACTGTTCATTCAGATGTCTTATTACGAAGTCAACTTTTCATTCAGATGTCTTATTACGAAGTCAACTGTTATTCAGATGTCTTATTACGAAGTCAACTGTTCATTCATATGTCTTATTACGAAGTCAACTGCTCATTCATATGTCTTATTACGAAGTCAATGGTATTGTCTAAGTGTGCTTAAGGAATGACGTAGATTTTGTTTCAGAATTTCGATTCATTTGACGCACTTAGACAATTTTGTACGTTACTCTTAAACTCGCTAAGAAAACTTCGTACAGTATTCCACAGACACAAACAACTCTAGTTTTGTCATTCCACAGACACAAACAACTCTAGTTTTGTCATTCCACAGACACAAACAACTCTAGTTATGTTATTCCATAGACACAAACAACTCTAGTTTTGTCATTCCACAGACACAAACAACTCTAGTTATGTTATTCCATAAACACAAACAACCCTAGTTTTGTCATTCCACAGACACAAACAACCCTAGTTTTGTTATTCCACAGACACAAACAACCCTAGTTTTGTTATTCCACAGACACAAACAACCCTAGTTTTGTTATTCAAGGACAACACGCTACTCCGTACGATTACTTAGACAAACTGAGAGATATTTCTGTGTTTGCACTGCGGCTTATTCCATCGAACCAGTTAAGAATAGTTTGCTTGACTGACTTCAGCTACCACACAAAAGGCAGTATAAGTACCCGATAGGTTTTCTGTGCAAATATCTTGATCTTCTTTCCCACCCATCTACTCCTCCCGCCACCCTTGTTATACCCTTGAGAGGGAGAGAAGGGAGGGACACACACACACACACACACACACACAAACAAACAAACACACACTCACACACACACACACACACACACACACACTGATAGAAACAGCGTGGGGAGTTGTTGCAGAAAAAGCAAAGAGCGTGGGGAGTTGTTGCAGAAAAGCAAAGCTGAACAGCACTATTGGACGGACTCCTTCATGCATCGATTGCTCGAGTGGAACTAATGGCAATGGGCTTGAGGCAATTCTGCAAGCACCAGCTTAGTTCTAGGCCAGTTCCCACAGTCTGTGAATGCCTGGAGCCGGTGAATAAAGTGAAGTGAGTGTGGAGACCGAAAGATTAAATCGCTGTTTAGTCAAGAGCGAGAGATGCTTGCGATTTGGTGTCTTTATTTTATTTTTACATTTTTAAACTGACTTCGATCAAGTTATCGATTTGACATACAAACGATGACGCCATGATTAAATTCGCGGATAATCAAAACTATATTACACTCGAAAACATTATTTCTTGTCTTATAAAAGTTATTTTCTAATTAAATTAACTGATTTATGAAATTAATTTTATCATTAGCGACAGTATTTTGTAATGAAACGAAATAGAAATACTTTTCATGAAAAATAACAATTATCGTAAGAGTAACTTGTGTTTTAAAGGCAGCCTCGAAATTATAGTACAATGCTTCTAATTCATTTGTGCAGTCCTGCTGCCACAATACACTTTCCTGGAAAAGGAATATTTTTAATATCATTGTTGGAGTTCAATATCGTCATAAAATGTCACACTTTACCGCCATTCTCCTTAACACAATCAAATTATATGTATGCGCTAGTGACGTCACTCAACTCAAATAGTACTCATCTTTACCGCCATCATCCTTAACCATCACATTATATGTATGTGCTAGTGACGTCATTCAGCTCCAATAGTACGTCATCAGTGGTGAAAATTCCCACGTCGTGCTGCTTTGATTTGTTGCTTTAGTTTCAAAACATATTGTTCCCTTCCAAACTTTTCAAGTAGAGACTAATTAGTTTTCACTTTACTATTAGGAGAGTGAATGCATATTTATTGCAGGTTTAAGATATGTTTATTGTTAGTGTTCGTTTTCATTCAGGACGTGATCTGTAGGCGGACTAAAAAGAAATGAAGAACAGAGCGAAATGAAAATGGCAGCCAAAACATAAACAAAACAATCAAATACGGCCAAGACAGTCAGTGAACAGAAACAATGACATTGTAAAACAGGGCGAGACAGTCACTGAACAAAAACAACGAAGCAGTGGACCAGGGTGTGGCAGTCAGTGAACAGAAGCAATGAAGCAGTGGATCACGGCGAGACAGTCAGTAAACAGAAGCAATGAAGCAGTGGATCACGGCGAGACAGTCAGTGAACACAAACAAAGAGGCAGTCAATACAACATGCAGCGAGAGAGAGAGAGAGAGAGAGAGAGAGAGAGAGAGAGAGAGAGAGAGAGAGAGAGAGATCACAGCGTGTCGTCATCACAACTTTAGTGTTACTTACGAAACAATCTCGAAATCGACTTTTTTTTGGGGGGAGGGGAGTACTGGGGGGCTTGTTTTTAATCACTAGAGAGCTGATCTCTTTTTATAGAGTTGTACTGAAGACTTGCTCTAATCAATACAGAACTGAATACTTATCTCTCTGTATAGATTTCTACTGGAGACTTACATTCAATCAATAAAATTACTGATCTCTCTCTAAAAAATACCCCATTGATCTCTCTGAATATGCCTCAGTTGAAGACATTTTTAATAATCAGAGAAAACTATACACACATCATGAAATTAAAAATTACTTTCTCTAGATGTGATCCACAGGTCATAGTGGGTAACGTGCCCACACATTACATCTGACACAGGAATATGGTACGAAGCAAGTCACTACCCATGACGCTAAGCGAGTCTTCTCTACATTACATCTGACACAGGAATATGGTACGAAGCAAGTCATTACCCATGACGCTAAGCGAGTCTTCTCTACATCTGTTAGCAAGCAATGCGCCTGAGGAACGTAATTAGATTCTTTCCATTCGAGAGACTAATCTTGTCAGCCAATCAGACTGTTGAAGGGCAATCAACTCTCCGGATATAGACAAATTAACCGTATTTTGAAGGCAATGACTGATGAAAGGACGCGTCTTTGAACTATTTATAGAACTGATTAATCTACTGAATTGCTCTTTTTGAAAGTTGGAGTACTTAGATGTTCTTAACTGTTTTCCATGTCGAAGCCTGAAGGGCAGAATTTAATTTTAAAATTTCTGTGTAATTTGCCAGTCACGGCTGTTTAAATCCTGCCTCATCCATCATGCCTGTTTAAATCCTGCCTCATATATCACGGCTGTTTAATCCTGCCTTATCTATCACGGCTGTTTAAATCCTGCCTCATCCATCATGCCTGTTTAATTCCTGTCTCACTCGTCACACCTGTTCCTTACTTATCCACCAAGCTTGGCTATGTCTCATTCATCACACAATTCCTGTCTCATCACGCTTGTTCACATCTCACATAGCAATTTCTGTCTCGCTCACCACGCTTGTTCCAGTTGTATTTAACTCGTTATTAAAATCCATTCTCACTCACCACAATTGTTTAATTCCTAATTCACCAAACTCGCTCTTATTTCACACACTGTGACTGTATTTCTGTCTCTTTAATCATACACAGATCTTAACATACAAACTATTCAAACACTTAACAGCACTAAAACTAATATAGAAAAAAAATAATCCACAGTATAAAGGAGAACATATACAAGATAATTTACACTTGCATATAATAAAATAACTGAATTCGCTAAAGAAGAACATATATAAAAATGAATTTAATAATTGTAATTGTACTGCTAGAACAATGACCATAATTATAAAGATACGCATATATAAACAATAATTTACTATTGTACATGTAGAATAATGTTCACATGTATCGACACATACAAAAATGAATTTACTATTTTATAGGTCCAACAAACAGTGAGCACAAAAAGAAAAACATATACAGAAATAAATATACAGATAAATGACGTATACACGCTGGCTACGCTAATGAGCTAATGGCAGTGCTATACAAACTTTGTTCACTAGACTTAAGTCAAGCAGATAACTTGCTTATGGCATGCAGGTAATAACGTGCTGATTGTACAGGAACAAAAGTACTGGTAAATGGTGTAGGCCACCCTCTGGAAATTGATGAGTACTGGTAATGGTGTGGGCCAACCCTCTGGAAATGGATGGATACTGGTAATGGTGTGGGCCGGCCCTCTGGAAATGGATGAGTACTGGTAATGTTGTGGATCTGACCTCTGGAAATTGATGAGTACTGGTAATTGGTGTCGGCCAATCCTCTGGAAATTGATGAGTACTGTAAATGGTGTGGGCCAGCACTCTGAAAATTGATGAGTACTGGTAAATGGTGTGGGCCAGCCCTCTGGAAACTGAGTACTATTAATGCATGTACTTGTGTAACTGGCTAACAGCTAAATGTAGTGCACGATTATGCAAATACATGTAATTACGTAACTGACAACACGTAAACCATGTGCACTATATGTACACATAATGTACGGCTTGATAAATCAGTTTGACACAATTTTATATTTCACTGACTGAATATTTCATTAGCCATAAAATGTCTGAGTTATTTTGTTTGCTTTTTGGTTTTGTATTTTTGCACTGGCTAGATGACGTGCATACGATAACATGGGTACATGACGTTGTGGAAAATACGGTTGACTGATGTACACTAAGATGACGAACTCTTTTGCAAACTGGTTTGAGGCTTAATAATATACAACTGAGTTTTATGTGTTGTCATGAGGTATGATAACCTCATGCTCTGACATAAAAGCTTCCTGGAATTGTCATACGTAAATCGTAAGATAGAATTAATCTGATAGCTTAATTTAATAAGAAATACTCTGAAATACGGGTTATAACAGAAAACAACATCATAAGAGCTAAGTTTAATTACTGATCTTAAAAGAAAAATTCACCACACGGGTCATGAAATAACAGCTGGAGGTATGCCATCAGAATTGTCATGAAATAACAATCAGCTGGATGTATATAATCAGAATTGTCATGAAATACCAGTCAGCTTGAAATATGTCATGAAATACTAGTCAACTTGAGATATGTCATCAGATGTGTCATGAAATACCATTCAGCTTGAGATATGTCATCAGATGTGTCATGAAATAAAAATTAACTGGAAGTATGTCACCACAAGAGAAACATGAAAGTGTCTTGGAGTTAAGAAGAACTTTTCAAAAAGTCACGAGATAAAATATGACAACAAAACTAAACCTGAACATAATTTATGATTACGCTAACGAAATCTACCACCCTCTCTCCTCTTCTCAGAAATACATGCAAACAACATACTCCTTGATGGCCATGGTTCAAGAAGAATAATATGACTAATATTAAGAGAAACGTCTTAAAACTATTTTCTGTCTTGAAGTGAGGTGACGGTGGTACCGCCTGCTGCGTGCGATTGAAAATAGATTTCGTGCGGAGAACCGCAATATTTGTGCGCGCTGCTACAGAACTGTCGGAAACGTCATTAAAGGGTTTTCTGGCAGGTGGTGCAGGGAAAAAGTAATTTCGCTCGGAAAGCATTCGGAACCTTTGCTGCTGGCAGATGTCCCTACGTACAGGCTTCGGTAGACTACAATTTTAACCCAAAAGCAAAGAAAAATCTTCTTCAGGTCTACAATAGCAGAAAATTTATGGAATGAGCTTCCATTTGTCCTTGGGAAAGAAAGAGGTCAAGGCGGAAGTGCAATGAGGCATAGACGTGTGCAGAAAAATTTGACGTGTTCCGAGGGCTTGAACTTTGATGTACACACTACAAGTCTATACGGCAAAACTATGATTGTAAGAAGAACGAATGAACTTTGATGTAAACACTACAAGTCTATACGGCAAAACTATGATTGTAAGAAGAACGAATGAAAGAAAGAAATCAAAAGAGCAGGCCTAGCATTTAAATACAGTTCCTTTTAGAGCAAATCAGTCTTCCAGTTAAATAGCAGGCATGCAATATTTATGTATACCATCTTGGAACAGGAAAACTACTAACTAATCTGTTTAAAAAGATTTCGGAATAGCGTACTGAAAACACCTATCTATCTATCTATCTATCTATCTATCTATCTATCTATCTATCTATCTATCTATCTATCTATCTATCTATCTATCTATCTATCTATCTATCTATCTATCTATCTGTCTGTCTGTCTGTCTGTCTGTCTGTCTCTCTCTCTCTCTCTCTCTCTCTCTCTCTCTCTCTCTCTCTCTCTCAAGAATATACCAAAATGTGATCGAACTTGCGAATAGTATTGATACTTCATGTCAGATAGCGGCTGAGAATGTACACAAAAGTAAGGCTACACATAATATTTCCATGAGTGGAAAACTTCTTACTAAAGGAGAAGACAAATCAAACTTTTAATCTATATTTAAGCGAGTCTCCACCCACCCACTTTCTTCTACATAAGATTATCAATATGCATAAGAAGGTCAATAAATTTAAAAGTAAATGTATTAAATGAACAATGAAATATGCATATGACAATTACAATAAATATATAACTTAACATCAATATTCCAATAACTCATGTAGGGATAATTTTACGGTTTCTCAGTCTCTCTCTCTATAAAAAAATATAATTATTATTCAAAAATAGAGTCAATACAAATTTCAAGTTAGTCCTATCAGAGAATAGAAATTGAGTTGTTAGAGGTATGTTAATATAATCATTTAAATGACCTGGATTAATCACTGCTTTGTCAGTCCATAACTTGCTTTTGAAACAATGTCACAATGTCTGCATGTCATCACGTGACGTATATGGAAAACAGTGATGCACACTTTACTCTCAAACTGCTTGAGCACTCTGCTCACCATGTCCATTCTTTCAAGCAGAACGTGATCACAATAATTCTGGTACCTTTAATGTACTAGAATTATCCAGAATGTATCTGGTGTACTTTGCTCTGATACATCAGAAGTATGTAGTGCACTCCATTACACTTACACACTCCACAACAGATTTCCTGTAACTCCTGGTCACTCAGGTTTACAAAGTTTGAGCATGAAGACTTGAAACTTAAGCTTGAAACTAAAAACTCAAGACTCCAAAGCTGAAACTAAAAACTCAATAGAGCAAGTGAAAGACCACTTGTCACTGCAAAATATAATTACGGAGCAAACCCTAAGTTTCCCGTTTATCACAATATAACTCCATTTTATTTTACATCCCATTCTCAACTTACAATTTCCTGCAACAGTATTTATTAGCCCGATATACATATTGTAAAGAAATACAGAATATCATTGTCAAGTGTTAGCACACTACATGTGTGAAGCTTAGTTCAAACACTGTTGAAATAAAAAGTCAACTCACATATTAAATCTCTACACACATATAACATCAATAGCAGACCATTCTTTCTCAATCAGTCAGTTGTTACTCACCATCAAGCTAATGACTGCCTTTCAAAGCCGGACTTCTTTCTTCCACTAAAAATTCAAAAGTGATCAGAAAATCGAATTTTCTACAGCAAGTAAATTCTTTAATCTCAGCTTATTGGCTGGTCTCGTTCTTATAAATCACGATCATTGGATAATAAAAAAAAATACTCACTCAGTTTGCATTACATCAGCAATGTAGAATATTATTGCCTCGAGCTGTTAACTTTAAGACACTTCAGACACTTTCAAAAAATAACACAATAAGGAGTGCCCAAGGTCTGGTTGCTCTGATAATTTAGCAATTTATATAACAATTTAAATTAAAAATATGGGAGGCAAATTTAGTAAATCTCTGTCACAGTAACCTTACTGCTCGACCAACCAAATGTTTCTTTGGACATTTCAAGCTTGAATATTTGTGACTCACAGTGGGACAAAGTCTCCTGTGGCCAGAGACATCAAAAGCAAGAAAGCTTGAAGAGATGGAGAGACCCATCTCCAAAATTAAAGTTAAATCCTTTTTGGGGTTGACCAGAAAATTCATTCCTAAGTTCAGTGCCATCGCCATACCACTCGTTGATTTGACAAGGAAAGACAAATCTGAGATAGTGATTTGGAGCGAGTAGTGTGAAGCCAGCTTTGCTAGTTTGTAAGACTGCCTGTCAGGAGTTCCTGTCCTCCATTTGCCTGATTTCAATGAAGAATTCATACTTAGAACAGATGTTAGTAATGCAGGGCTAGGTCTTCTACTGATGCAGAAATAAAGTGCTATTCTGTATGCAATAGTTTATTCCAGTTGTACGTTAAATACGGCTGAACAGAATTATTCAACTTCAGAGAAAGAATGTCTCAGAATTTTCTGGGCAGTCCAGAAATTCCAAGCCTACCTAAATGGCAAGCATTTTGTCATTCAGACATATCACCAACCTTTCACCTCTTATCTCACTCGACTAATGCAAATGGACGTTTGACCAAGTGGTCATTACTACTACAACAGATAGATATAGTGTTGTAGAAGTCATCAAAGGCACCGACAATGTAGGGGTGACTATTTGTCCATAGCAGTAGAAATTGAAGTGCAAGCGATGTGAAATCCTCAAATACATATTTAATGTCATCACTACTGAGTTCATTTATATGATGCTAATGTGATTACATACATTGTATTCTTCTATCACAAGGAGAAAAAAATGATAATGATTTGTGCACGACTTGTATTTGTATTTCCTTAAGTGTAGAGACATAATGGATGCTGTCTCTTAACTTGTAACAAAGGAAAATTAGATCGATTTTTCATGATAAATTATACTTCTATCCTTGAAGTATGGAGACATTACTGGTTATGTTCCAACTTATAATGAGAGAAAATAAAATGATTTTTATATTGTAATGCTCAGTGGTTACTGAGGAATGTAAAATTATAATATCTTTGTTTTTAAAACGTGCTGAATTAATTATGCACATATCTTGAAACTGACAGAAACATTTTATATTATGAACATTTATTTGCATGTCTTAAAACCGTTATAGAAATTTCTTCTTTTGAATAGTTATTCATTTTGTATAATGGTGAAAGGTTCATTGGTAATATTAAAATTTACTCCTAAAAAAGCAAATGTAAACATGATGGTTAACATCTGAAAAAGAGGGCTGGGGTATGTGGCAGAGTAAATTTGCCTATCCCTATTTTTAGACTTAATTGTTATATAAATTTTTAAATTGACAAAGTGACCTGGCCTTGGGAACTCCTTATGATGGTATTTTTTGGTGTCAGAGTTGGAGGAAACAACTCGAGTTGAAAATATGCCAGAAAATTGCTGACGCAATCTAAACCAGTTCAACTGGGTGAGTCGATTTTCTGCCTAATAGTCTCACACTAGTTCATATCAATTTCATCCATTGGACCAGAAGTTTCTTTGTTGAAGAAGTTCTTTATTCTAAATCACTTTGAATTTGAACATAACTCACGTCCAGTCGTAAAGGCGATCGTTAGCTTACGGTAAGTTAACTGACTGATAAAGAAAGAATGGACTTTGAATATTTTGTATATGTTTGCTATTGATCTTTGATTTGAATTAGAGAATACTTATGTAATTGAACCATTATTTCTATGTTCACTAATTTGATTACATTGTACTTTATACTTGTGAATTTTGATCGAGTCCATATTTCTTATGCTGTGTGTGTGTATCAGGCTAACGAATATGTTATAGGATTGGTAAGTTGAAAATGTTTGTAAGATAGAAAGGTGAAATATGCCTGAAATTTAGTGCTGTCTTAGTTTGACTTTTGCAGAGCAGAGCAAAACTTCTTGGTTGTCACTTCATGCTACAGTGACTACTGTATTCTTCTTGAAAACACTGCTGTGTGTATACAACATTGTTGTCAACGGAATTAGTAAATAGTGATGATGTAAGATGATTCCATTCAAGAATCACTAGGTCAGAGATTTGTGACCTGAGTTTGGTCTCAAGAATTCACAAAGATCATTGTGAACACTCCTCGTGGTGTCTTGAGTAAATGCACAGGAAGCTTCGAGAACATTCTTCCTGATGTGCTTAATGCTGCATGTGAAATTCAGGATGATTCTCTACAGTCTGCTGGTCAAAGATTCTTGAACAGTTGTGTAATGTGCTTCTAGAAGGGACAGCTGGGATCTCACCTTTACATGAAAGTCAGTGAGTGACTTGTTGCAAACCACGTGATTGTGAAACATGCTGGTGACAACTGCTATCTTTGAACAGGTTTTGTGCATTGACTTGATTTCACTTCACTCTCACTTTCGTGATGATATCCAGGAACTTGATTATGTGTTTATGTTAATGACTGCTTATGTCTATGATGGGATAAACTGAATGATTGTTCAGCATTAATCGAGCATTGTTGTGAAGTGATGTAAATGTTAATGCTCTTTGATTATAATTATATTCGTATGCTATATATTTGATTGTTGATTTAATAAATATATTGCTAATATTTTTGACTTTCTTACACAATATTGATAACATGTGTTGGAAGGCAGTGGGTGGATGAGGGCTCGCTAAATATAAAATAAAGACTGATTTGTCTTCTTTAGTAAGACGTTTTCTACCTATAGAAATATTGTGTGACGGTAAATGTTTGTCTTTAATGTTGTTGAAGAGGGAAAACGTTTACAGTGCCCGCATATCCGCCAAGTGAGAGAGTCGAGTGTGGAGAATTATAAATAGCAGATTAAGATTCTCATCACTTGCAATTAATTATGGAAGATTAATTAATAAAAGGGCCATTAACTAGATGGCGTTGGCGTCACGCCGTGTGTACATGGTAATATTATTCTATCCCACGTATTCAGAATAATGTTATGTTCCACCCCGAGTATTAAGTGTAATATCTTTGTTTCACCTCATGTATTTAGGGTAAAGTTTTGTTCTACCCCATATGTTTAGGGTAATGGTTTTTTTTCCACCCCGTGTATTCAGAAATGTTTTTCTTCGACACTACGAATTCAGGTTAATGTTTTTATTCCACTCCAATTAGTCCTGACAATGTTTATTTTCATCCCGTGTATTCAGGACAATGTTTTCTTTTCATCCCGTGTATTCAGGACAATGTTTATTTTCATCCCGTGTATTCAGGACAATGTTTTTTTCATCCCATGTATTTATAATATTATTCCACCTCATGTATTCAAAAATGTTTTTGTTCCACCCCATGTATTCACGGTAATGTTTGTGTTCTACCCCATGTATTCAGGGTAATGTTTGTGTTCCACCCCATGTATTCAGGGTAATGTTTGTGTTCCACCCCCATGTATTCACGGTAATGTTTGTGTTCCACCACATGTATTCACGGTAATGTTTGTGTTCCACCCCATGTATTCAGGGTAATGTTTGTGTTCCACCCCATGTATTCAGGGTAATGATTGTGTTCCACCCCATGTATTCAGGGTAATGCTTTTGTTGCATCCTATGTACTCATGGTAATTTATGTTCCACCTCATGTATTCAGGGCAATGTTTTTGTTCCACCCCGTGTATTCAGGGCAATGTTTTTATTCGATCTAAATGTATTCAGAGTAATGTGGGTTTTTTTTCACCCTGTACTCAGAACTGTTTTATTCCACCCCAAATATTCAGGCTAATGCTTTTGTTTAATACCGTGTATTTAGGGTAATGCTTTTGTTTAAAATCGTGTATTCAGGGTAATGCTTTTGTTTAATACCATGTATTCAGGGTAATGTTTTTGTTTAAAACCGTGTATTCAGGGTAATGCTTTTGTTTAATACCGTGTATTCAGAGCAATGTTATTCACCCCGTGTATTCAGGTAATACTTGTGTAGCCAGATTCCATGACGTAAGTGGGTAGTTGAGCCACTTTTGTTGCAAATAATAACGCCTGTACAAGTTTGTTTGTACAAGTTTGTTCATTTATTTAAAATGAGTTCGTCTACGTGGTATGCAAAATTCCACACATTCCTTTTCATTCGAGAGTGGAGCCTGTCTCAATGAATGCTCGATTAGCTCAATGCAATTTCTTGGCTTTTATATCTGTTTGGTGTTTTTTCGCTATCTTTTTACTGAGAGAAAGCTATTAGGTAAACCCTTTGCTTTATCTAAGTACATGTATAGTGTTTATTTATAGAGAGAAATCTAACGACTTGTCTCTTTATAGTGTCCTTTCCTTACCATATTTCCGTTTTCTTTTTTTGTTAAACATCCTTTCTGCTCCGTCTACTTAAATTGTGCTTCGGCTTAGACTATATTGGGAATAATTATTCTTTGTCTATTTCTAATATAAGCTTTATGTGTCTATGCATAAATGTCCTTGACTTTGTTTATAGAATCCCCTATACAGTAGTTATGGTACTTTGTCTTTATATAGAATCCTTTATGCAGTAGGTTTGCTTTGTCTCTTTAGAGTAAATTCCCCTTGCCTTAATAAAGGCCTTTAGTGTTGTCTTTTTTTTTTTATACAGTAATTTCTAGAGTAGCTTTGCTTTATTTCTTTATAATAATTTCCCTTTGATTATTTATAAAGTTCCTTTAGCTTTGTCTTTTTCTTTCTTTTTTCTTTTGAAGAGTCCATTATATAGCAGTTTTGCGTTGTCTGCTTACAATAACATCTCACTGCCTTTTTACAGAGGTCCGTTGCATGACATTTTATACGATTCCTTATTTTATGGATAGAGTTTTTTTTTTTTTAAATTTAAAGAATCTATTAGCTCTCTCTGTTAAACACTGCTCAGAAAAAGTTAGATCCGGGATGGGACACGTTTTATAAACAGATACAATACGATCTGACCAACCGAAACCAACACACTGCGACACAACAAGTCCTTTACGAAAAAATGGCGTGATGAACACCAGTGGCACTGGGTGAAATTTTAAGCGAATACTTAAACTGGATCGACTGTATTATTGCAAACTAGTTTTTTAAATTAAAAAAAAATACACACTTGTTTTGGGACGCTGATAAGAATGCGCATGCGTGGCGACCTGAAGGAAGTTTATCTGATGGCGGTTTCGGATTAACTGCGCTGTGGTGTTTTGTTTGTTTTTGTTGTTGAGAAAAGTAGCGTTACATGGCTGGTTCTTTAAACACACACGTCTAGAGAGGACTGTACAAGGGACGCTGACTTGATCCGTGTGTGCGTGATTGCCGTGTTCATTTTTCTTTCTTGCGTGTAATTATATGTACTTCAGTCTGTTCTGTTTTAATAATTAGATAAATGTGGAAGTAATACGATTGATGTTTGGGACATAACGTTAAAATATTGCTGCACACAGAAACAGACTAGCAAATTAAAATATTGCTGCATACAGAAACAGACTAGCAAATTAAAATATTGCTGCATACAGAAACAGACTAGCAAATTACCAATAAGAAATAACTTCACACATCACATCGTGATTGCAAGAGAACCAGAATGTCAAGGTCACAGAAAGCACACCTGGAGGTTAAAAGTATTCACCTTTCTCAACGGTTTTCTTTCCGTTCAGCTTGCGGACCGAGTGCCAGCATTCCTTACTTCTCCCAAGAATGAAGTATTTCAAATGACTTCAACCTGCATTATTGTGTACGGAATGCCACAAATACGACCAGAAAAGCAGAAATAGGTCTGGAGATTGCGACCCGCATTATCGTGCACAGAATGACGCAAATAGGTCTGGAGATTGCGACCCGCATTATCGTGCACAGAATGACGCAAATAGGTCTGGAGATTGCGACCCGCATTATCGTGCACAGAATGACGCAAATAGGTCTGGAGATTGCGACCCGCATTATCGTGCACAGAATGACGCAAATTGGTCTGGAGATTGCGACCCGCATTATCGTGCACAGAATGACGCAAATTGGACCAGAAGTCTGGATTCTACATCAATCATTTCTCCGACACTCACGAACACACAGTCCGACACTCATGAACACACATGCCAACACTCACGAACACACAGTCCGACACTCATGAACACACATGCCAACACTCACGAACACACAGTCCGACACTCATGAACACACGCCAACACTCATGAACACACAGTCCAGGAGATTATCATCTCTACAACTCATTTACCTCAATTTCAAAACGTATAACACACGGTTACGGAACAATCATTCACATACATTTACACGCTAGTTTCCTTCGGCAGAGCGCATTTATCTCTACATTCCTTCTCTGTCACTCATTCACACAAAACCCTGAAATGTGTATTTCGTTTTTGGCTCTAACATTTATGACTGTACCGAGGGAGTTACAGTTCACACCAAAGATATATTTTTTTCTCCGACACTTATTCACAAACACATCAAGAATGTTGTTTTTTTAACCCTCCCTGACACATTTGCACAAACACATCAAGAATGTTGTTTTTTCTCCCCCCCCCCCCCATGACACATTTGCACAAACACCGATGACTAGAATCAATTTCCACGCAATTATTCACACAAAGTCCAAGAATGTAATTTCCATCTACTCTTTATGTAGGATCACACAAAAAGTCCTCTATACAGAACAATAGCACATATAAGAATACATACGTATATAACGTATACTTCCATTACTCTATACCGAATAATACACACACCTATAAACCTGTATACTCATTACACACACATAAGAACACACCTATAAATCTGTATACTCATTACAAACACATAAGAACACACCTATAAACCTGTATACTCATTACACACACAAAAGAACACACCTATAAACCTGTATACGCATTACACACACAAAAGAACACACCTATAAACCTGTATACTCATTACAAACACATAAGAACACACCTATAAACATGTATACTTATTACACACACATAAGAACACACCTATAAACCTGTATATTCATTACAAACACATAAGAACACACCTATAAACCTGTATACTCATTACACACACATAAGAACACATCTATAAACCTGTATATCATTACACACACAAAAGAACACACCTATAAACCTGTATACTCATTACACACACAAAGTACGCACAGTTAAATTTTGAAGAAGTGTTAGACTCTTATCTAATACTAACCTTTCATAGTGGACTAAACACCCAAATAGGATTATAATACTAACACTTCATAGTGGACTATACACCCAAATGGGATTATAATACTAACACTAATAATAACACCTAGGAAAATGGTAGGCAGCGGTCTCAAGAAAATGAAAGATGTCATTGAAGGCCTTGTGGACTACATCTGGAACAACAAGAAAGAAGAGCCACTGATAGAAGTAGGAAAGATTCGTGGATTATACCAACATCTACAGACAGACAAAGAAACAGTGGATTATACCAACATCTACAGACAGACAAAGAAACAGTGGATTATACCAACATCTACAGACAGACAAAGAAACAGTGGATTATACCAACATCTACAGACAGACAAAGAAACAGTGGATTATACCAACATCTACAGACAGACAAAGAAACAGTGGATTATACCAACATCTACAGACAGACAAAGAAACAGTGGATTATACCAACATCTACAGACAGACAAAGAAACGTGGAGGAAACGTATATGGCATTAGCAAATACTTGGAGCCAAAAACATCTCCGTGGACAAGACCATGAAACATCGACAAAGTTATCGAATAAAAGTTAGTTGAAAGTGGCAGGTTTGAAAGCGGAAACAGAAGCACTCACAACATCTGCACTCACAAGATAAAACACTAAAGTCGAAATCGCACAAAATATTTGTGAAAATTTCAAATGGCAGACTGAAGACTGGAAATCCATGGGTGAAACAACAGAATACACCAAAAGACACATCGAAGTGGCTACACTCACACATAGAAATCTTTATAGCTATGGAGTCCAAGAAAGAGGACAGATGCAGTCACCGAAACAAAAGAAGTCAAAAATACTGTGAGATAAGAACAGATCGAGTGATTCCTGCGCGAAGAACAGACATAGTGGTTCTCAATAGGTGCAACATAACAGCAACAAGCATTGATGTCGCTGTTCCAAGTGATAGAAAAATAACAAAAGAAAGAGAAAAAAATAGAAAAATACCAAGACTTCAGATTAGAAACCCGGAGACTGTGTGATGTAAAAGCAGAAATGATACCTGTAGTGATAGGAGCCTTGGGGAACATAACATTTGAGTTGGAGGCTATCTGAATAAACTCCGTGGAAACCAAAGACTCGCCCTACTACTCAAAGCAGCGCTCCTAGGAAGTGCCCACATCCTCCGTAAAACCTTGGATCTCCGAGTCATGGTAAGATTCCGAGACCTTGGGTCACAACCGACAGTGAAACAGAAGTCGTGGAAAGAGGCTGAATAATAATAATAAGAAGAAGAACATCAATAATAATAACCATAATAATAACAACAAGAATAATAAAAACAATAATAATAAAAATAAAAATAATTATTTTTAAAATATGAATAAACTACTGGAAACCAGAGACTTGCCCCAATACTGAAAGCAGGGCTCCGCTGAAGTGCCCACATCTTCCGTAAAACACTTGAATCTCCCAGAATCTTGGTATGATTGCGATACCTTGGTTCACAAGCGACTGTCAACAGAAGTCGTGAAAAAAGGCTGAATAAAATTTTTAAAAGAATAATAAGAAATAAAAGGTCGTGTCTGTAAAATCTGTCTTGATAATAATCACGATCTTTTTCACTCTAATTCAAAAGCATCAAACGCAGGATAACAGAACTGTGAGAAGCAAGTGAACGCTGACAGGAATGTTCAAAGTGGGCGTGTTTGAAGATGAACGCAGATTTCTAGCACTAGAGAACACACGTTTGATAAAATCAGACAGGTACTTAGATCTGAATCACATAGTGAAACATAACAACGAAATAAGATAGTACATTGCAAACTGCCGTGAACAGATGGCCAGTGGATATTGAAAAACTGGAGAAAGTATATAACAGCCAGCCACTGGAGAGTGGAAAACTGGAGAAAGTGGATGCAGACAGACAGGGTAGACTGAGGAAATGGAGAGAGTAACTGACAGCCAACCAGTGGAGAGCAGATAACCGGACATCGTAGATGACAGCCAGCCAATGGAAATTGGCGAAAGTAGATAGCAGCCACCCAGAGGAGATAGAACTGGAGAAAGTAGATGACAGCCAGCCAGTGGAGAACTGGAGAAAGTAGATGACAGACTACTAGCACTGATAATCACAAACCATTGTGCATAATCATAAACCAGCATACTCATCATGACATGAAATGTTTTATACAGTGCAGAAACACGCACACACATACACACGCACTCCACCGCAAACATTAAATAGTTTACATTGCAGCGAGAGCATTTGCACAGATTTCTACATTATCGGCTAATTAGTAATTCGACAGAGAGTAATGAACTGAATCACTGTATACATTCAACCATTTGGTGCTCTTAGCGTGTATGTGTTTGTTTGTGTGAATGTGTGCATATAAACATGTACATTCCTGTGACTGAGGGAAGGTAGTTTAAGAATAGCGGCACTGAAAGAATGAGAAGAGAGAGCTAGAGAGAGAGAAGGAACTAGGGCAAAGGTCAATGCCGATATCGGAGAGTAATTAGGACTTTACCTTCTTGGAGTAGGAGGGAGGTCGTGTTTGTATTTGCACGCTATGTGTCCATCACTTCCCTAATTGCATGAAATATTTATGATGGCTTTGCTGTAGTCATCTACAGGATTTCACCGCAGACATTTGTTACTGAAAAGTCTAATCATAATGAAGTGTAAATATATCAGTCGTTCCTTTTTGCTTTATGGAACTGACAATATGCGGAGTTTGGTAACTTTGCTTTTAGTATATCTTGAGTTCTTTCAAAGAAAATCTCAATAACAGGAGAGACAGACAGAACTATAGACGGATGGATGGATGAACTGATGAACAGATAGGACCACAGAGACATAAGTTTGATTAAATGACGTACGGACAGACATGCAGATAAAAAGATAGCTACAGCTGAGAAAGGGGGAATTCCGTGTGCGTGTGTGTGTGTGTGTGTGTGTGTGTGTGTGTGTGTGTGTGTGTGTGTACAAGAGAGAAAAGAGTGGGGATAATGCAAATGATACTCCTGAAATGAAGATTAAATGAAAGTCCATTTAGGTCGGGACACAGCATATCTGCTACTCCCCGCCTTCTCTGCATGATGCCTGACAAGATAGGGCGTCTGGAAACTGAGACAAAACACGAATTGGCGCGTTGATCAGTGCCTTTGGAAACCGTTTTACAATGCTTTCTTTGTTCACTTACCGTGACTGAAAAGAAAGTAAAGCTCTTATAAGAGAATGACCTCCCCTTTCTCTAGCAGCAGGAACAAAAACTTATTACTCCAAAAAGAAGTTGGTTGCATGTACGTTTCAAATTTTAATTATATAATGCAACCAATTTTAAGAGTAGGTCATTATCTAGTATAATTTTTAAAACTCGTTCACTACGATTATTTATTGTGGCTTTTACTCCAGAAATGACCTCGTTGTATCTATTTTTAACTTGGAAATACTATTAACATAGTGTCAACAGAGTCTATTCTTAAACTAGAAATGCCATTAACATAATGACAACATTGAGTCTATTCTTAAACTAGAAATGCCATTAACATAATGACAACATTGAGTCTATTCTTAAACTAGAGATGTCATTAACATAATGACAACATTGAGTCTATTCTTAAAGTAGAAATGTCATTAACATAATGACAACAACAATGAATATTAGAAACTGGGTACAGTGTGTGAGTATATATACTGTCAGAATAAAATTACCCGTGGTGAGAAATATTTACGGGCGTTTTGGATTCTGCGAGACCGGCTGGGTAACAAGATGCAAAGAGAAATGAGCTAGAATCCAGTCCCCCCCCTCCGCCCCCATATATATTTGCTTCTGAATTTCCGAGCACGAACAAGCCATCGGGGAGTCTCTGAAAATGTCCGTAAAAAGTTATCTGCAAAATGAATTGCCTGCTTTTGTACTTCGTAAGTTTGCGAGAAAAAGAAATAAGAGATCAAGAAACGCGCTAGTGGAGAAAGAAAGAAAGAAAGAAAGAAAGAAAGAAAGACAGGCAGACAGAAAGAAAGGAAGGAAGGAAGAAAGAAAGAAAGAAAGAAAGAAAGACAGACAGAAAGAAAGGAAGGAAGGAAGAAAGAAAGAAAGAAAGAAAGAAAGACAGACAGAAAGAAAGGAAGGAAGGAAGAAAGAAAGAAAGAAAGAAAGAAAGAAAGAAAGAAAGTTAGAAAGAAAGAAATATAGTTTCAGGTGTCATACACAGAGAAAATGTTTAGAGATGTAATAATATAATCTATCTGTTTAGAGAAAGGGTGTATATATAGAGAGGTAATAACATTGTCTGTATAGAGAAAAGGTGTAGAGAGAGGTGATAACATAATCTGTATAAAGAGAGAGAGGTAATAACGTATTTATAGAGAAAAAAAAGAGAGAGAGAGAGAGAGAGAGAGAGAGAGAGGGAGGATAACATAATCTGTATAAAGAGAGAAAAGGTATTGAGAGAGAGAGAGAGAGGTGATATTGTAAATAAACTAATCACGATGACGCGAGTGTGACCTAGTGGTCACGATTTAACTCTGTGTTCACAATGTGGCTGTTAAGAGTTTATGTATTTTCCTTTTTGGAACTTGCCAAGCTGTGGCGATTCTTGTGACTCGGGTCAGTCAGGCATATGGTGCAGGCTGTGAGCTTTGTATTTGTCAAGAGGACCGTATCGCCGTGGCTTGGAGGATTCGAGACACAAGACGGCATGAGAAATGCCAACAGATTGCCGATGGCATAGGTGGTAGATAAAATGCCGATTCTGCAAAATATATTGACATCCCCTAAGTATCATGTGAGCGCAATAGGGTGGCCTTTAGCAGACCAAGTGTACGTCACGCAAGAGGAGAGATAGCGAGAAGATACTAGATCTTAAGTTCGGCCTTCTTGCGCGAGTTTGAGAGTATATAATAACCGCTAAGGTTGAAAGAGGAAGAAAAGTTAAGCGGCTGTGTCTCGTTCTGCCACAATGGTCATAGTTACTAAAAGCATGTGTATAGTGGGTATAGTTATTAAGCGACATGGTATAAGTGACGTGGTATAGTCCTTAAGTGACGTGGTATAGTTATTAAGTGACGTGGTATAGTTATCAATTGACGTGGTGTAGTTATTAAGTGACGTGGTATAGTTATTAAGTTACGCGGCATAGTTCTTAAGTGACATGGTATAGTTATTAAGTGACGTGGTATAGTTATTAAGTTACGCGGCATAGTTCTTAAGTGACATGGTATAGTTCTTAAGTGACTTGGTATAGTTATTGAGTGACGTGGCATAGTTATTAATTGACGTGGTATAGTTATTAAGTGACATGTAGTACTCAACTCTACCTACTGGTAAAAGTGTTATTTGGCTACAAATCTGTACGCCCATTTTCTTTGAAAATTGGTCGTGCCTTACACCACATTGCTGTATTAGATCCCTATGTGACGTCATTTTGGGGTTCCATTCAGTCGTCAACTTAGTGAAATCAGATTATGGCATTAACTTATAGATTCCATTTAGTCAATTTATTTCTTGGCTATGTTGTTACTCCTTTCGATTAAATTAGCTCGCATCATAAAGCCTGTTATTATCGGCAATGTTTTGTCTTGGCTGAAATATAAGTGACGTGTATACTAGACAGAAAATCAATGTCTTCTCTCGCAAGTAACAAATGCTATTCTATTAACCAGGGTGTTTATATAAAACACAGTATTGTTTAATTTCCTTCCTAATGAATTATTTAATATTTTATATTTTTCAGTTTCCTGTCTAATATGAATTATTTAATATTTTATATTGTTTAGTTTCCTGCCTAATGAAATATTTAATATTTTATATTGTTTAGTTTCCTGCCTAATGAATTATTTAATATTATTTTGTTAGTTAAATTCTTAATATTTATCCATTAAATAAAAATAATCGTTGTTTACTTTGGAAGTTAACTGGACAAACAAAATCTATTGTTTTCTTCCTACTTATAAATTACAGAATGAAAAGAAGTAAATGGTCGTGCAGGGTGATGTTGTTTTGTAAAAATAAAATTTCACTTAAACTCTTAAATAATTCTGATATGGCTGTATCCATCTTATGTTTTCCTATTTCTCTCTCCCACCCCCCCTGCTCAAAGGTACCCCATCATCTTCAAAGTTGCAATGCATATTTAATGCATATTTTATTTCAACTTCCTCGTTTTTGGCTTTTGAAACGAGACACATTCCGGAAACTCGTGTTTATTTTATTATCGTCCCTGCTTCGCTTTGGGGTCTGAGTCCTAAGTGCACTCGATGCACTCCGTGAGCTACGACGGAGAATCAGAATTCGACCAGTCTAAACTCGAGATAGGGATGGAGGTCAGATGAGAAGGGAGGTATAATGGCCGTTAGAATGAAAGTGTAACTCGCATTAACATTTACAAATTTAACACGAATGACAAACATTACAACACAATTGCGGGTGTTTTCGATACTGAGAAATATGAAATCCATATATAAATAAACAACAATAAGTAAAAAAAAAGATAAATATACGTTCGCCCTTTTGACGATTGGGCCGCTGAAGTACACACATTGCCAGTTGCCCAAGCGCTTTGTGCCAATCGCCACGAGCTTACAATCCGGACTCATGCATGCTTTTGACCGGAAATGACCAGTTTAGAGCGCCCGATTCGTCCTGGGAAAATGATTGATACCATCTTTAATTTTGATAAAGAAACAATTTCCTGTTGCTGTGCTGGCCCCCTTCGTATCTCGCGTTTTTCTCGAAAAAATATCTTCCATTGAAAAGTGCTACACACAGAGGCGTCTCTCGCTTGCTGGTTCTGCGCTGAAGATTACTTTTGAAATATCACGGCTTCTTCCCATTATTTGTGATTTATCAGCAACATTTATCAGGGCGGAAGACGTGCATTACAAATGCAGACGAAGGTTTCTTATTGCTTCACGAGTTCGTTTCATTTTTGTGTAGGCTACGTCATCCTATGTTTAATTATCATAAGTAGGTAACTAGGTGCTGCGTGCGCTACCTTGCTGTAACGGACACTTACAACGGCATACGACATTTAGAGTTCTGTACAAGTTTGTAACGGACACTTACAACGGCATACGACATTTAGAGTTCTGTACAAGTTTGTAACGAACACTTATAACATCATACATTTAGAGTTCTGTACAAGTTTGTAACGAACACTTATAACATCATACATTTAGAGTTCTGTACAAGTTTGTAACGGACACTTATAACATCATACATTTAGAGTTCTGTACAAGTTTGTAACGAACACTTATAACATCATACATTTAGAGTTCTGTACAAGTTTGTAACGAACACTTATAACATCATACATTTAGAGTTCTGTACAAGTTTGTAACGAACACTTATAATATCATACATTTAGAGTTCTGTACAAGTTTGTACAGAATGCGATTTGTACTGTGACGATCACGTACATTATATTATGGATGTGTCCTTTTTTGCTGAATGAGTTTTATGGGGCTGATTGCGTTCTTTTGTGTTGAATGAGTTTTTGGGGCTGATTGCGTCCTTTTGTGTTGAATGAGTTTTTTGGGGCTGATTGCGTCCTTTTGTGTTGAATGTCTATTGTGGCTTATTGCATTTTTCTGTCCTAATTGCTTTTTTTCCCCATAGGAGGCCTGATTTTTTTTCTTTTGGGGCTGATTGCACTCTCTGTGCTGAAATATCTATTTTCGTTTTCTGTCGCTCATGAAAGCGGTTGTTTTGTGCTGAATACGTCATTCTGTGCAGAATGCGTCGTTTTGAAATGATGACGTCATTCGGATATCTTTTATAACTGAATATGTTCTCTAATGCCGAATGCGCCATTTTTTTTAAATTCATGTTTTTATTTGGCAACTGCTCTTTAAAACAACAACAGCAAACTAAACGGAATACGACTTTATCGCACTGAGGGCTTTGTTTTTATACTGAATGTGCTGTCCTTGCCAGAATGCGTTCCTTTGGCGTCCTTGTCAGAATGTGTCCTTTTGCTGTCCTTGCCAGAATGTGTCCTTTTGCAGTCTTTGGTAGAATGTGTCCTTTTGATGTCGTTGGTAGAATGTGTCCTTTTGCTGTCGTTGGTAGAATGTATCCTTTTGCTGTTTTTGGAAGAATGTGTCCTTTTGTTGTCATTGGTAGAATGTGTCCTTTTGCTGTCTTTGGTAGAATGTGTCGCTTTGCTGCTTTAATTCATCTTTTGCTCTGTACACACAGTTTTGGTGCAGAATTCCAGTGACTTATTAGTGTCATTTTTAAAGAATATTGCAACACAATGCTGCCATAGTTTGATATCATTATCATCGGCAGCATCGTTACTAATAGTAATCATAGATGTATTACAAAGCTATTTAAATACACGTGTCGAGTGCGTTGTTATTAATAGTAATCATAGATGTATTACAAAGTTATTTAAATACATGTGTCGAGTGCGTTGTTATTAATTAGTAATCATAGATGTATTACAAAGTTATTTAAATACATGTGTCGAGTGCGTTGTTATTAATTAGTAATCATAGATGTATTACAAAGTTATTTAAATACATGTGTCGAGTGCGTTGTTATTAATTAGTAATCATAGATGTATTACAAAGTTATTTAAATACATGTGTCGAGTGCGTTGTTATTAATTAGTAATCATAGATGTATTACAAAGTTATTTAAATACATTTGTCCAGTGCATTGTCAAGCACGACACAGATTGCTGTGAAATTCACTTGAATGTTAAAATGGCGTCTGAATTTTTCATGTACGCAGGCTGCAAGGTCGAGACCTCAAACTGCCAAATACTGTGTAGTACGTCTCACGTTTACGTCATTTATGCATGCTTTTGTAATCTAATAGATTAAATCTGGTTGTTATAAGTACCATTTACGTCATTTATGCTTGCTTTTGTAATCTAATAGATTAAATCTGGTTGTTATAAGTACCATTTACGTCATTTATGCATGCTTTTGTAATCTAATAGATTAAATCTGGTTGTTATAAGTACCATTTACGTCATTTATGCTTTTGTAATCTAATAGATTAAATCTGGTTGTTATAAGTACCATTTACGTCATTTATGCTTTTGTAATCTAATAGATTAAATCTGGTTGTTATAAGTACCATTCTTTGTCCTATATTTGTCCTATAGGTGTTTAACTCCGAAGCGGAATCCGATATATTTTGTGTCACGTGTATGTGACCTAGATAACAGTATGTATTTTCTAACAGAAATATAACGGGAACTAAAATTTCACATGGTCACACTGGAGTCTCTAAAATAAAGAGGTGTCTACCTTAACTAACGTAAAAGGGTAAATATTATCTTCAAACACAACCATTTCTCTTGTAGCGGCCACTTCTTTTGAAATTTGCAAAGAAAAAAAAAAAACAGTTAAATTTCGGGCTACATTTTTGTGTTGATACCCTATTGAAAACTACTCTAAAAATCTAACGACATATAAAGCAGAGTACAAATGTGATTACCTCCCTCTAGTCTAGATGTAACGGACTAGCACAGATAAAGTTTCACTTTACTATTCCAAACAGCAGCAAGAAAGTGATAAAATTTCGATAGCTGCACTTACTGTTTCCTGATGCACATTATCGGGTGGAGCCGAGTTAGAATGCACGTACTCTCTTACTTTTACGGGTGTCAGCTTTCACTAGCACAAAGAAACATGCTCACACCGTCTTAGTTTCCTTCCTTCCTTCCTTTCTTTCTTTCTTTCTTTCTTTCTTTCTTTCTTTCTTTCTTTCTTTCTTTCTTTCTTTCTTTCTTTCTTTCTACATGGCCTATATGCACTCAGTATGTACAATGTGGCACTAATGCATTTAATATTTGCAAGTATCATGAATGCATTAATCTGTACAATGTGACATTATGTACTTAGTCTGTACAATGTGGCCTTAAAGCTCTTAGTCTGTATAATGACATTATGCACTTAGTTTGTACAATGTGGCCTTAAAGCTCTTAGTCTGTACAATGTGACATTATGCACTTAGTCTGTGCAATGTGGCATTATGCACTTAGTCTGTACAATGTGGCATTATGCACTTAGTCTGTGCAATGTGGCATTATGCACTTAGTCTGTACAATGTGGCATTATGCACTTAGTGTTTGCAATGTGGAATTAATGTATTTACTATGTACATGTATCATTAATACATGAGTATTGCTCACAAATAAACATGGATTAAACAAAACAACAAACTTTAATGTTTTACTCTTCAAGTGCAGCAACATATCAATCTGAACTCTTAACGTCATATTTCAGTACGTCATACAGCAAAATATCAGTCTGAGCTTCAAACGTCATATTTCAGTACGTCATACAGCAAAATATCAATATGAACTCCAAAAGTCAATTTTCAGTACGCCAAACTAATATAATTATCATATTCCAGTACGTCATACAGCAAAATATCAATATAAACTAATATATTATCATATTCCAGTACGTCATACACCACAATATCAGTATAAACTAATATAATTATCATATTCCAGTACGTCATACAGCAAAATATCAATATAAACTATTATCATATTCCAGTACGTCATACAGCAAAATATCAATATACACTAATATAATTATCATATTCCAGTACGTCATACACCACAATATCAGTATAAACTAATATAATTATCATATTCCAGTACGTCATACAGCAAAATATCAATTTAAACTAATATAATTATCATATTCCAGTACGTCATACAGCAAAATATCAATCTGAACTCCAAACGTCAATTTTCAGTACGCCAAACTAATATATTATCATATTCAAGTACGTCATACAGCAAAATATCAATATAAACTAATATATTATCATATTCCAGTACGTCATACAGCAAAATATCAATTTAAACCATAAGAGATCTTGTACATCAAGCAGCAAATTAATATAAACCAAAACATTTGTTATATTGCATTGTTTCAGTACCAACCGGAAGATAATATTTTTTATATCTAATTTTTCTTTGATGTAAGCGTCAGTAACGAAAGGTACATTGTAATAAACATTGTACTAAACATTGTAACGAAATTTCAACATAAACCAAGAGAAGATCGAATGGGCCATAAGTTACAGTCTCGCTATGGGCCAAAAGACGGATGTATTTGATTTATTGTGTGGTAAACTAACATTATTTATAGGTAGGTCAAGATATTTAATTTAGGCCACATTACACACTGCTGAAAATCAAGAGGAGACACACTTCTAATATCTGTGGGAAAATAATATATTTAGAAATGAGTGAGAGATACCTCGTGTTTAGTCGTACAATAAAGTGTCATTCAAACCCGTTTAGAAGACTTTATTTTATCCTGTGACAGAATATTAAAACCCGTAGACAAGACTTTATTTTGTCTTGTGACAGAACATTAAACCCGTAGACAATACTTTATTTTGTCATGTGATAGAATATTAAAATCCGGAGACAAGACTTTATTTCGTCATGTGACAGAACATTAAACCCTAGACAAGACTTTATTTTGTCATTTGATAGAACATTAAAACTCGTAGAAAAGACTTTATTTCGTCATGTGACAGCACATCAGAAGAATGACGTAGTGGAGGCAAATTTTTATTAAACCTAGTACAAAATGTTAATACATAGCAATAACGAAGACATAGTGTTTAGTTGTCTAACACGTAGAAGCAAAATAATATTTACTAAGTCTAGTACAAAATGCCATAATACACCAGTAACAAGGACATGTTGTTTCGTTATATGATATGGCAGATAAAAATTAAGCAGAGAAGTGAAATCTGTGTTGTACCCAGAGCGTAATGTCTGTATAAATCATCAGTGTGGCCTTGACTCATTCATACGAGAAAGCGTCAGACTAATTAACAGAGACAAGCATCTCTAAAAAAAAAAAATGTGTCTGAATAGCCAAATAGAGGAGAATGATATTAACTGCTATTACTGCGGAGTGGGAGACGAGGGGTAGTTCTGGGTAGGGGGAGATTGGGCATTCTGTACATATAACAAGAGAACATTGACCTTATTGTTTTCAGTATAAATCACAAAGACCGCATACCTTACACACTGTTTTCAGTATAAATCACAAAGACCACATACCTTACACACTGTTTTCAGTATAAATCACAAAGACCGCATACCTTACACACTGTTTTCAGTATAAATCACAAAGACCACATACCTTACATATTGTTTTCAGTATAAATCACAAAGACCACATACATACTGTTTTCAGTATAAATCACAAAGACCACATACCTTACATATTGTTTTCAGTATAAATCACAAAGACCACATACCTTACATATTGTTTTCAGTATAAATCACAAAGACCACATACATACTGTTTTCAGTATAAATCACAAAGACCACATACCTTACATATTGTTTTCAGTATAAATCACAAAGACCACATACTTTACATATTGTTTTCAGTATAAATCACAAAGACCGCATACCTTACACACTGTTTTCAGTATAAATCACAAAGACCGCATACCTTACACACTGTTTTCAGTATTTATCACAAGTGAGCACAGACCTTAATGTTTTCACTTTGAATCAGAATACCAAACTATACTAACTGGGGCATGACATGTAGAGATCGTGACGGAATTACAAGGTCAAGGCCAACAACAGTCGGAAAACGAGAACGGGCGGAAACCGGGTACAAACATTGTAAATGACTTCCCTTGGGAGGAGTCGCTTCAACTCCTGGTGGATCTCAGTAACTAAGGGTCTGGATTCTGGTCTTGATAACTTAGAATTATTAATATAACAAATATATACTGAAAAAAAATGAAGTGGCTTTTGATTTAAACTACCAAACTCAGGGACAATATTTTTCAGTTTGCTAAGCATGCTGGCGATTATCAAGTCAAATATGGTTCCCGCGATAATCTATAACAATGGACAACTTTATAAGCATTTTAGCCATTTTCAGTTCAATAGTGGACAGTGGCGATAGAGGACGGGTTTGTGGATGTCAGTAATAACTCAGAACATTGGATCTATGTCCATGAATAAAACACTTATTACAAACATTGGATCAATGCTGCCAATAAAGGGATTTAAAACATTGGATCATGGTTCAATAATGCATTATTAACATTGGATCCTTGTTCATTAATGCATTACTAACATTTGGATCGATAACCATAAATGCATTACTAACATCGGATCCATGTCCATTAATGCATTAAAAACATTGGATTCCTGCCCAGGACTGTCATACATCCGCTCAGGTGTTATTAAGTTTAGATTTTAATAATAAGAGATTGTAATTTCATTAACATTTTATCTTGTCACAACTGCATCATCGAATTCTTTTATTTACTTTACTGGATTGAAATATTATAACACTTTTCCATCACAACATTACTGTAAGCCTTTACACTGCAATACAATACTGCTAGTAAAGAACAACACAACGTCATTGAAAGCCTTTACACTGCAATACAATACTGCTAGTAAAGAACAACACAACGTCATTGAAAACCTTTACACTGCAATACAATACTGCTAGTAAAGAACAACAACATTATTAAAAGCGTTTACACTGCAATACAATACTGCTAGTAAAGAACAACACAAATACTACATAAAGGATCTATAATAAGAAAGTGATATAATTGAACAATGTAAATAAAAACTAAAGTAGGAAAGGAAATCAGTCACCAGGTAATTGAAATACCAGAACGACTGAAATCAGTCACCAAGTAATTGAAATACCATAACGACTGTAATCAGTCACCAAGTAATTGAAATACCATAACGACTGAAATCAGTCACCAAGTAATTGAAATACCATAACGACTGAAATCAGTCACCAAGTAATTGAAATACCAGAACGACTGAAATCAGTCACCAAGTAATTGAAATACCATAACGACTGACCTGTACAGCCAATGTCCGTCATTACGTTGGTTTCTTTATTTTCTTCCACTTATTTAAATATTCTTAACATTTTACAACCATCCAGCAAAGTACCATTTTATACAATTAATATATGAATATTACAAATATTGTATATTACAATTTTTTTAAAAATCAATACGCTCTTTGACAAACCGACCGTTCTTTCCCGAGATGACCTAACAAGTTCTGGATCCGGCAACATCCAGTCCTCATTCCGCTTTTGCACGTTGAACGGCTTATATGGAGAAGAAAACAATTTGAACAGCGAATGTTTACATTTAAAAAAAAAGTGTTTAAAACACAAGAAACACTTATTTAATAAAATCAAAAAAAAAAAAAAATTGATAAGAACACAACCAACGAGGACATCATATCTTACGTCGTGTTTCCCACTGGTTATTAAAGCGACCCATTGGACCCATCTGTACAATTCATCTGTCGAGCACAAGCGCCGTGTTTCCCACTGGTTATTAAAGCGAACCAATGGACCCATCTGTACAATTCATCTGTCGAGCACAAGCGTCGTGTTTCCCACTGGTTATTAAAGCGAACCAATGGACCCATCTGTACAATTCATCTGTCGAGCACAAGCGCCGTGTTTCTCACTGGTTATTAAAGCGAACCAATGGATCCATCTGTACAATTCATCTGTCGAGCACAAGCGTCGTGTTTCTCACTGGTTATTAAAGCGAACCAATGGATCCATCTGTACAATTCATCTGTCGAGCACAAGCGTCGTGTTTCTCACTGGTTATTAAAGAGAGCCAATGGACCCATCTGTACAATTCATCTGTCGAGCACAAGCGCCGTGCGTTTAGAAAATTTACAAAGTTGATATCCAAACCTACATCTGAATAAAGTGACATTTCTCAGATAACAAGTGCGTCATTTCTTAAAGAAAGACTTAACTACAATGCGAGATTGAGTCATTTCTCTAGGAATGCCTGATCAACTGTTCGAAAATTGCGTCATTTCTCTATGAAAGACTGATCAACAGTCAAAAAATTGCGCCATTCTCAAGAGAATATTGTTTCGCAGTTTATTGCGACCTTGCTCCTGGAAAGCTCTTCTACAGTTCATGATCGTAAGGAAACGTTTCACTCTATAGTCGGAATACGTTTTGACATCATAGGAAAAGGCTGAGAATATACATGATGTACATGAGAATATACTATCATTTACATGAAAAGGCTGACTGTACAGTGAAAATATACTATCATTTACATGAAAAGGCTGGCAGTACATGAGAATATACCATTGTTTACAGAAAAAGCTGGCTGTACAGTGAGAATATACTATCATTTATATGAAAAGGCTGACTGTACAGTGAGAATATACTATCATTTACATGAAAAGGCTGACTGTACAGTGAGAATATACTATCATTTACATGAAAAATCTGGCTGTACAGTGAGAATATACCATTGTTTACAGAAAAAGCTGGCTGTACAGTGAGAATATACTATCGTTTACAGGAAAATACTGGTTATACAGTGAGAATATCGATTACAGGAAAAGACTGGCTCCACAGTCAGAATATACAATTGTTTACAGGAAAAAGATGGCTCCACACGAAGAGACAGACTGCATATTGAGATTATGTGCTTCCTTACATAGGGGAATATTTTAGACCTTGTAGAACTTTTAATGTACATGACGCTTTTATTCGAAGATAAACTAATCAAGACATCTGTTGTTATATAGATGGTTTCCTATAGTTTTCTAGAAATGTTCTTTGTCAAATATTTTTTTAAAAGGAGCATTAGGGATTATTTGCTGTATGCGATGTTATCAAGCTCTTCTCAGTGATAAGCATTGAGTTTGAAAAATAAATAAGTAGAACCCAAGTACTCTCCATACTCAAGGTCTTCACTGACTTTTTGAATAGCATTTAATTGTATAAGGATTTTTCTTATTCAAATAAATAATCTTGTACACTGAATGCAAGGCAATTATTTCTGCTAGCACAGCTAACACACTGAGTAAAGTACACCCTAGAAAACGCGCCAACAGGTGTACGATTATTAAAGACTGAAGGAAACAATTTAAATGTCGTCATCCTCCATCAATGAGGTTACACCTGAAGTCACGCCCACTGAGTAATCTCGTCCGAAATATTATCCGTACGCAATAAAACACATTGTTTGTGGAATTGAATGGACACGCTCAAGAAAGTCATAATTGGCTGATTTAAACAAGTGTTCCTGGCACTCGTGGAGCGCCGTGTGACGTCGTTCATGATTTACTGTTTTAAGGCCTTATGAGAGGCTGTAGATGTCAGAATATATCGAGTGTGACGTCATTCATGAGTTACTGTTTTAAAACCATATGAGAGGCTGTAGATGTCAGAATATGACCAATGTGACGTCATTCATGATTTACTGTTTTAAGGACTTATGAGAGGCTGTAGATGTCAGAATATGTCGAGTGTGACGTCATTCATGAGTTACTGTTTTAAAACCATATGAGAGGCTGTAGATGTCAGAATATGACCAATGTGACGTCATTCATGATTTACTGTTTTAAGGCCATTATGAGAGGCTGTAGATGTCAGAATATGACGAGTGTGATGTTTAGCTGGGAAATGGGCAAGATGTCAATTCTCCACCACCCTGGGCTACCCGTAACCTTAGGCTAATCCCCCAAACACACCTTCTGGCTAAGCCACACATGTTAGAAAGATGAACGATAGATAGAGTAGAAGAGTGATAGTTCTAGAAGTAGCTCAAGCCCTCTGCTATGTACAGCCAGGATAGTAAGTAAAATCAGGTGACAGACTACGTGGGTGATTCATGCTAACACGAGTGGACTGTGTATCAACAATAATTGCATTCAACAAGAAATAAAATAAGATAGCATAGTAATATACAGCAGTGGTTGAACAGTTACAATTAGAGTTTGTATGTGTTTATCTATCATAATCACACTCATGTGGTGTTGTAAGTGAAATGCTTATTTACTTCATTGGTATGAGAGAACCATAGTGAGTTTGAAAATGAACATTGAATTTTTCTGAGTGACTTCTAAAAGTACTTTGATTTAAGTTGAAATGAATTTGATTGTATCTTGACTGAAGCTGTGTGGTTGTGACTTTATAAATACAGAACATTTTGGTATGCCTGACATGCAAAGTCCCAATGAATGTTGTTTGCAAATGCTGGTTGAACCAGTCCATGGCACATGGTTTTTCTGCACTGGTGCTGCTTGAAAGTGCAAAACTCATCAAAGTCAACATCCAGGATAAGGTAGTTCTACTCTGGTATTGTTTTGCAGTTCTATGTTCATCAAATCAACATCTCATATATTATAGATAACGTCTAAGACAAAGTGCTAATTTCTTAATAAAATACACATGGGCTAAGAATGTGTCCACATGCCTTCTCTGACAGAACACTCTTACATATATGGTCATATTACCTTTAAATATCAGAAGTTAAATATAACAAAATTAAAGTTAATGTCAAGAGATATACACGAATATAATATTAATTAGACAAGTAAAAACCACACACCTTCGACAATTATATATACAGATGATAACTTCCTGCTGTTCTGATAACCAGCAATAAGGTTAATAGTATGAGTATAATTTGTTAACACCTGGAGACAAAATACGTGTTGCCTCAATGGTCAGCCGCATTCGACTAACGATTTATAGGTGAGTTTCTGGTACATTCGTTCATGTGACTGAGCTGTGCTTTGATTGGTTATTTTAAAGTGTTGTCTGGAACATTCAGGTATGTTCCCTGCCTGGGGATATGGTCAGACTTTCTAGAAGGTAGATTTGCATGTAGACTATTTTTAGAGGAGGGGTAGGTGTGGGCTACATAAGCCATAATGGGACAAAGAGTCACTCAAATAAGCACTGGGAGTGCATGGCCCTAAGGTAAACTGCTGGAGACAAGCAGGAAAACCGAAATAACCCAAACCCAACAATCCCATTGCGATGTGCATACTGTTACAAATTATGACAATGTTTGGTGTATACGCTATTTTCCAAAGCCATTTATGTTAATAGTGTTCTCCCTCTATCGCTCTCTCTCTTTTTCCTTTTTAAAAATTACTTATCTATCTATCTATCTATCTATCTATCTATCTATCTATCTATCTATCTATCTATCTATCTATCTATCTATCTATCTATCTATCTATCTATCTATCTATCTATCTATCTATCTATCTATCTATCTATCTATCTATCTATCTATCTATCTATCTATCTACCTCTCTCTCTCTCTCTCGTATGTACGCATAACAAACATTTAATATATCGTTGATGTATATTTTCAAACTTCTTTTTCAAGACGTGATTTTCAAATTGGAACGAGACAATTCCAAATGGTCGAAGATGCTTATCTGATAACAGCAAAATTTGTATTACATATTGTTGATAAGAATTTTGTCAGTAAAGACATAACAATTATTTCGTATTACTGATATTTAAAAGTGAAAGTATGAATAAGATTAAAATTATAATTTGTTTCAATGAACTGTTAAAAAAAACTCAAATTTTGAAAATAAATACATTTAAATCGTCAATAGTGTAATCAAATGTAACTCATGAAACAAAAGCTTAAATTATTTGGATGACTAAACAAGAGCCTAAATTGTTGAATGACTAAATAAGAACCTGAATTAATTGAATAACTAAACAAGAGCCTACATTAATTGAATGACTAGACAAGAGCCTAAATTACTTGAACGACTAGACAAGAGTCTAAATTAATTGAATGACTAGACAAAAAGAAAACGGTAGTATTAGAGATGAGAATTCATATTTCGTGTAACAAAATAAATGCATTCGCAAACTCACGCTCTCTCTCACACACACAGACACAAACGCAATGTAGTATGCTGATTCGATCAAGTAAGTCATTCTTGGATAAATGACTTGATACAACCACAATCACGACCACAACCACAACCAAGGACAAGGAAATTGTGTGTATGCTGCAATCACTTGCACATTTTCCTATGAGACGCCGAAAGAAAAAAAGTATGACAGAAGTGAGCAGATAATTGCATGCAAATCTCAAAATGACTGGCAAGAGAGAAACAAAAGCCTCATTTCTGGGAAAGATGGATTTAGTAAAAAGGTGATTGGGACACACAAGCCAGTATCAGCACTTAATCCTGCTTTTAACGTGACATTGGCACACTGAGAGAAAGAGCGTGACTGAAAAGGGAGACAATTAATTACTTGCAACAGAAAAATAACCGCAACCTTTCGTTAGTACAAAATGCAAAATGAAAATAAAATAAAGCACACGACATTTTGTACTGATCATTACTTGCCCTAGTTTCGCCTGCAGATCTTGGAGAAATGTCAGGTATAACACCTACGCCTACATTAAATGAGATAAATGTCGACAGTGTAGAGTATGAGGAAAAAAATCGATTCACTCTCAGAATATATAATTCTCATCCACCCACTTTCTAAGGAAAAAATGTCACACATTTCTTTTTTTTTTTCTCTCTCTTTTGGCAAATGTTCTGATTTATCGGCATATGAGAGCTACCAATGGGAAACATGGAAGAAATCCTTTTCATTGACTGACTAGGGGTGGGCGTGGATGACTGTCAATTCTTCTTTAGCAACATATTACCATTATAGTTGATATTTTTCTCGCCCTAAGCAATCAGAAAGCCTCACTGATAATCCACAGAGAGGAAACAATTGTATAACTCTGAGAAAATGATAATTCATAGTAATGGGAATCGTATAACTCTGAGAAATGTCAACTCATATTAATGCGAGTTGTGAAACGATTGACGTTACAGGAATCGAGCTTTTCTGCAAGACATTGACATTATGGTCTGATACTGTTCAAAAGTTATCTCACAGCTGATTTAATTATGCATAGGCTTTGTTTAGAAGGAATCTGAGTATCTTTCTTAATGGAGGTCACTTTTAGGAAGCGTTGGTTGAAGTTAAATTTCATACCATGTTTAGAAAGATATTAAACCAATTAATTAAACCAAATTTAGGCAAGGGTTTTGAATTATGCGTCGAGATAACCTCAATTCACATAATGGCCAGATAGATGTGATACGATTGAACGTTACTGTGACCTCATTTCATGTAATGGCCAGATAGATGTGATACAATTGGACGTTACTGTGAACTCATTTCATGTAATGTCCAGTTAGATGTGATACAACTGGACGTTAATGTGACCTCATTTCAGGCAAGGTTTTTGGATTATGCGTACGTTTCATTGGCTAAAAATATGCATCACAATGCGACGTTAATGTGACATTATATCATGTAATGGCTAGGTACATGGGATTTAATCTGGAGGTAAATATGATCTAACTTTAGGCAAGAGTTTTAGATTATTATGCATTCAGGGATCGCCTGATTTCAGACAGGTGACACATAGTGATTATGATATTGATTGATTGACAGAATGATGCAACCTTGATCAAACATAAACCAAATCAAGCTTTATTGTTGATTTATATGATTCGAATTGAGACTCGTGGTGGTGGTGAAATAATGTTACATGATTTCAAGTGTCTGATTTCAAACAATGATATGAATTGAATGTTATTTTATTTTAGACAAGTGTTAGAGGTGTTAAAGATACAGATAAGATTATTGCATATTTCTATAAGTGACCTTATTTCAGACAAGTGTTAGAGATGCAGGTAAGATGATTGTATATTTCTTAACATTACGTGACCTTATTTCAGACAAATATTAGAGATACAGGTAAGAAAACAGTACTTAACTGTATGAGACCTTATTTCAGAAGTGTAAAAGATATAAATAAGACTACTGACATTACTTAATTGTATGTGACCTTATTTCAGACGTGTCAGAGATGCAGGTAAAATGACTGTGCATCACTTAATTGTACGTGACCTTATTTCAAATATGTCAGTGATACAGGTAAGAATTATACATTACAGTTAAGGAGTACGTTAAGAATGGAGTAGATTTCGTGTGTATGTAATGCAAGAGTTGGAGAAAGGTGAATTATCAAGTACGGGTTTGTTTTACAGTAAGGCGTTGTTTTGATTCGTGATGGCAGTGTAAAGTGTTGTTTAGTTTTGTGTATGGCAGTGTAGAGTGTTGTTTAGTTTTGTGTATGGCAGTGTAAAGCATTGTTTTGTTTCGTGTATGGCAGTGTAAAGTGTTGTTTAGTTTTGTGTATGGCAGTATAGAGTGTTGTTTAGTTTTGTGTATGGCAGTGTAAAGTTTTGATTTGTGTATAGCAGTGGAAAGTTTTATTTTGATTTGTGTATGGCAGTGTAAAGTTTTATTTTGATTTGTGTATGGCAGTGGATAATTTTGTTTTTTTTATATGGCAGTGAAAAGTTTTGTTCAATGATTAAATTCAAAACTGGAGACAGAAGATATTGGTCTGGTGAAAGTTATGTTGATGAAATTCGTTTTTCGACTCTTTAATTTTATTTTAACCTCTTATGATGCATACACTGTCTAAATGTAAAGTGAAGGACATAGTTGATTCAATTTCAAGCAAGCTTTAAGATCTGAAGTATACATATTTAATTTAGGGAATAAGTAAACTATTTCACATATGATTTAGATATATAAGCAAACCAGGTTATAGTATGATTTAGATATATAAGTAAAGCAGTTTATAGAATGATTATAAACGTAGTTATTTCAGTTTAAAACATGGTAAAGGGACATAGGTATCCCAAGCATAAAATAGCGATATAAGTATAACTGATTTTAAAAAAGTGATTTAATAGAATACTACAAACTATTGATGAATTGGTCGATTAAAAAAGACAATGATGGACTTTTGTATTTATTAAAAAGAATTATGATAGATGGATTATTTAATGCAAGACAGAAGGATATAAATGAAATCTTTAATGCAAGATTGAATGATATAAATGAATATTTAATGCAAGACCAAGAAATATAGAAGGATTATTTAATGCAAGACCAAGAAATATAGATGGATTATTGAAACTAAAAATGAAAGACAGTTAGATTATTGAATACAAGAATGAAAGACAGTTAGATTATTGAAACTAAGAACGAAAGACAGTTAGATTATTGAATACAAGATTGAAAGACAGTTAGATTATTGAATACAAGATTGAAAGACAGTTAGATTATTGAATACAAGATTGAAAGACAGTTAGATTATTGAAACTAAGAACGAAAGACAGTTAGATTATTGAATACAAGATTGAAAGACAGTTATATTATTGAATACAAGAATGAAAGACAGTTACATTATTGAATACAAGATTGAAAGACAGTTAGATTATTGAAACTAAGAACGAAAGACAGTTAGATTATTGAATACAAGATAGAAAGACAGTTAGATTATTGAATACAAGATTGAAAGACAGTTGCTTTATTGAATACAAGATTGAAAAACTTGCTGGACACATTTATATAACTCTTAAAAATAAATAAATGTCTTCTAAAATAAAATTGTACTCTTTGTCGGTAATTAAAAATACCCGTACGTAGCTAAAAGGTTTGGAATGTTTGGAATGTTAATATCTAAATGTGTCGAATCAAAGGACAGTTTATGTGAACTTTTGAAGAAATTTAATGTAATTATCAATTATACGTGGCTTATGGATGTTCCACATTGTGATTAGTTGAAGTTTTCATTAATAAAGGGACCTAACGCATGTGTATCCTCAACCAAAATAAATAGATTTTCAGTTTCAAGACAACGTGTGCTTGTTATGTAAAGAGGCAAAGAGGACGATTAAGAGGTTTAAGATATTGAAGCAAACAAAATGGTGCAGATGCTATAGATGGTCTTTCGTGATTCCACTTAAGTGCTGACTGAAAGGGTATCGTGCTTAAAGACAGACACTTGAAATATATAACTGTGTTTTCGAGCAAACACTTAGTTTACCACAGGTCTTGGCATGACCACGTGATTCCTTTATCGGCAACGATTTAATCACGCTGAGTCGTGTCTGCACACTTGTGAATTTATTTCACACGTGCACCGTTCGTTCACGAGCAATGCTAAATCAGATCTCATGGAATATTGCGTGAGATAATTTTAATGAGTTTGAAGATTAATGGAAGCCATTTTGATAACGCAAAGAATATTTCTAAGAATCAGACGAGTAGGCTGGGAACGTTAAATCTTAAAAGAAAGTTTGTAGGCAGAGCGAATGAACAAGCATAGTGCCATTATTAATTTGTAAAGTTTGTAGGCAGAGCGAATGAACAAGCATAGTGCCATTATTAATTTGTAAAGTTTGCAGGCAAAGCGAATGAACAAGCATAGTGCCATCATTAATGGGTGAAGTAGGCATCATTATGCATTAAATGAAATAGTAATGTGCTAACTGCTTTCTTCATCAATATACCATTATAATAATTGTAATATCATTACCAATGCATTATGTGACGCCAACGTCACTTAGTTAATGGTTCTGATTATTATTAATTAATTGTCCATTAGTAATTACAAGTGATGAGGATCCTAATTTATGTTATTAATAATTCTCCAGCAGACACTAATCGTCTCCCTCACTTGGCGGAGATGCGGGTGCTGTAAACATTTTCTCTCTTCCACAACATTAAAATGAAACATTTACCGTCACACAATATTTACGTTGGTGGAAACATTCTTTCTAAAGTAGAGGACAAATCCGTCTTTAATCTATATTTAGCGAGCCCCCATTCACCTACTTTCTTCTCCAATGTAAGGTTATAAATGTGTATAAGAAGGTCAATTTTAACTTAAACATCAAATATACGTATAACAAATACAATGGAAAATATTACTGTCTGTCTGTCTGTCTGTCTCTCTCTCTCTCTCTCTCTCTCTCTCACTCACTCTTCCAAATACTTTCTTTCTTTCTCGCTTTTTACTTTTGTTTGTTCTTTGTCTACTCTACATCTGTGTCACTCTTTCTTACTATTTCTTTCTTTCCATCTGTCTTTAAGACAATTCTCTCTCCTCTCCCTTTCTTACTCTTTCTTTCCATCTGTCTTTAAGCCTATTTTCTCTCCTCTCCCTTTTTTACTATTTCTTTCTTTCCATCTGTCTTTAAGACAATTCTCTCTCCTCTCCCTTTCTTACTCTTTCTTTCCATCTGTCTTTAAGCCTATTTTCTCTCCTCTCCCTTTCTTACTTTCTTTCTTTCCATCTGTCTTTAAGCCTATTCTCTTTCCTCTCCCTTTTTTTTTCGTTCTCTCTCCTTCACTCTTTCTTTTCACATTCAGTCTCTCTTTATGCCTATTTCTCTTTCTTTTATTCTTTCAATTTTACTCCTTGCATTTTTCTCTCTGGTTTGTTTTTTTGCCCTTATCTCTCTTTCATTCTGACTCATTGTATCTTCTCTTGCTTACTTTCATCTCATCTCTGTTTGTCTCTATGTCACTATGCCACTATATATTTACTATATATCTATCTGTCACTATGTCTCTATGCCACTATATCTCTATCTGTCACTAATGTCTCTCTGTCTCTATGTCACTATGTCTCTATCTGTCACTATGTTTCTATGTCACTACATCTCTGTCACTATATCTTCTGTCACTATGTCTCTATCTTTCACTATGTCTCTATGTCCCTATGTCACTATATCTCTGTCACTTTACTTATTTCTCTATGTCTGTATCTCTATCACTATGTCTATTTCTCTGTTTCCCTTCTGTCTCCTCTCTTTGTTAACTGTATAGAATTAGAATGTTTGAGACGTTATACCCTATTTTTTGATTACACTAAAGCGAAGTGAGACTGTTTGAACTATGATTGTTTTACGAATCTCTTACAACAATAAATTCTTTTCACAAAGTACACGCACGATTTACATGAATTCCGCGAAATTCTGTTCGTTTAGCAAAATATCACGTGACTTTCGAGAACAAAAATTCTAGAATACGTTCAAACTCTCTCTCTCTCTCTCTTTTGTTCTCTTTCTGTCTCTCTCTGTTTATCAGTTTCTGTCTCTTTCTCTTTCGTTCTTCACCTCTCTCTCCTCTTTCAATTTCTCTTTCACCTCTCTCTCCTCTTTCAATCTCTTTCGCCTCTCTCTTTCAATCTCTCTTTCTCACTCTCTCGTTAACCTTTTCACAGCACAAAATAGTGTTAAATATATTTGATAGACCATGCCTTTAGTTATCTGTTATTGTTGTTGCTGTTTAGAAACTCTCTTTGTCTCTTTTTCTTTCTGTCTCTATCCTTTCTGTCTCTACTTCTCCCAAACTCTTACTATTTATGCTTCTATATCTTTCGTCTTTCTCTGATTTCTTATTTTATCCTTCTCTCTTTTCCGTTCTCTCTCTCTTTCTTTCCTCCTCTTTCCTCTCTTCCCCTACTTTTTATCACCACCTTTCCATTTCACTATTTTCAAATTTTTATATCCTTGCTTCTCTCTTTTTCTCTCCATGTCGCTCTATCTCTCTTTCTCTTTTAATTTCTCTTCATATGTCTTCTCTCCCTCTGTCCCCTTGTCTCTTTTTCTGTTGACATTTGTCTCTCTCTCTCTCTCTCTCTCTCTCTCACTCACTCTTTCCCCAATCTCTCTTTTCACTCTCTCCTACCTCTCTCTTTCTGTGTATGTGTGTGTATGTATGTGAGGATGCGTATAATTGTGTGTATGTGAATGCATGTGTGTATATGTGTGGTATATGCATGTGTTTATTGTGTCTTTGACTGCATATATAAGTATATATGCGTATGTATGCGTGTATGTGTGTATGTGTCTGTAGGTATGAGCATATGTTGCACAAGAGGATTAATTGGGACACGATCTTCAAATGTTTCTTGTTTCTTTTTGTTAAATCACATTTTAACCAGGTTCCTTTGCTTTCGCTTTGTTGTGATGTGCTTATTAATCTTGACATGTCTTTAATGCGCTCCATTAGGCGTGCTCATTAATCTTGACATGTCTTTAATGTGCTCCATTAGGCGTGCTCATTAATCTTGGCATTAACAGTGTCATAAGAAAAAATTTCATTCCCAGAGCGCTCGACTGATGCTTTGACCTTTATTTACCAGCAAATCATTCTTTGAGTTTAAAGACGTTTGTTATGTTTCTATTTATAAAAATCTTCAAATGAATATGGCGATACTTTATAAAAATAATAGCAGATCTCTGCTACTAATTGTTTGAACTGGTTCTCTAAGCTTGGCGGCCATTTTCGTGTGTCAATAAAGACATGCTCGAGGTTGTTGTACTGCTCGAAGGTTTCAGCGAATTTCATTCTCCTCGAACGTCCAATTTATGTTTCAAATATTTCTCAGTTTAGCGCGTGACTTTTTGTATGTGCCCCATGTCGTCACCCATTTCAGCATCAAAACGTAGGATTAAATGGGGTTCACTTATACTTCTTTGCAAACGTAGGTACTAGGATTTAATGAGGTTCACTTATGTTTCTTTGCAAATGTAGGTACTAGGATTAAATGGGGTTCAGTTATGCTTCTTTGCAAACGTTTTGTATTTTTTAGGGAAAAAAAATGCGTCGGCAATTAGAAGCTCCAATTTCTTCGTAGACATTTCATTTTATCTGAAAGCAATTTGGAGGTTGTATTTAAAAATATTTCATTACCGGACAATCCCAACATCGAATTGATAGCTGTATTTCATGCACTATTATACCTAAATTAGACTTAGTAAACAAAACTTTGTAATAATTAAATATTCACAAACGTCAGTTCTGTATTGAGACGACAATCTCCCGTTTCACAGTCTTACTTCAATGACGAAGAAATTGCACTTCGATTTCAGAGACTTCTATCATTAACGAGACTCACAAGTTTTGTGAAAACAGTAAATATGAGTTCACATTATTTATGAGAGAACGAGAATAATGATGAAAGAGAGAGGTGTGGGAGGGAAAGAAGAGTAGGAGGGGAGAAGGAGAGAGAGAGAGAGAGAGAGAGAGAGGTGGAAAGGAGTGAGAAATGGAGGAGAGAGGGGATGGGAGAGAGCGGGGTGATTAAAGGGAGGGAAAGAACAATCTCAGAATCACGGCTCATTTCGTAGAGAAGTTTCATTCAACATCCCAAATCTTATCAACAAAAAATACTTTGTATTCCAGATGTGAGTTCACGTAATACGTAAAACTAGTCTATCCGGTCCAAAACGTTTGTCCGGAACGTGTTTAATATGCTCACCCGACTTTTAGTGCAAAAACAAAAGCTTCCGCTAATGCAATTACACTGTTATCTCGCCCTGGGAAATCAAATTTCAATAACAGTGCAAAAAGGGCAACGAACGGGGGTGGAGAACATCAGTCACCAGTGCTTGTGGGTAGACTCCGCCTTGGTTCCATATCTTGGACGATTTCGAGCGACTGAGTGTAATGAGTATATATGTATACACCGTGTGTGTGTGTGTGTGTGTGTGTGTGTGTGTTCGTGTGTGTGTGTGTATGGTTGTGTGTGTATATGTATGTGTGTGCGTTCGTGTGTGTGTGTGTTCGTATATATATATGTGTGTGTGTGTGTGTATGTGTGTGTGTGTGTGTTCATAAGCGAATTATACGTTTTAGTTTATTCTGTTGGAACATACAGAACAACGACTTGTTAGTGAGCGTCAACGGATAACAGGATATAAAAACTTTTCTCCACGAAGCAGAAATAAACTTGGATTTAACTTTAAGCAGAAATAAACTTGGATTTAACTTTAAGCAGAAATAAACTTGGATTTAACTTTAAGCAGGCATAAACTTGGATTTAACTTTAAGCAGGCATAAACGTGGATTTCAATTTAAGCAGAAATAAACTTGGATTTAACTATAAGCAGACATAAACTTTGATTTAACTTTAAGCAGACATAAACTTGGATTTAACTTTAAGCAGGCATATACGTGGATTTAACTTTAAGCAGACATAAACTTGGATCTAACTTGGAAAGGTCCAGCTTAAAGCAGAAATAAATTTGGATTGAATTTAAAGCACAAATAAATAGATAAGGAAAACTGTTAAAGTGTTTTGTGTTGCATCAAACATTTTCAATTACCAAAAAAGAGGAGTATACTAACAACGTCAGAGAAAGTTGTCTTTAACAATACAACTAGTATTTTTAATCGAAGACATACTTTTATATCAATTGTAAATATAATGCAATTATTTAATCGAAGACATACTTTTATATCATTGTAAATATATTTTTAATCGAAACAGACTTTAGTATGAATTGTAAATATAATGCAATAATTTTAATGATATGCGACTGCTGCTGTGTTCAGTTTTGATGTAAACAGCGTTTTCCCATAGTGAATAAAGAAAAGAGGGCAGGCCCATCATCTTTAGTGTTCACTGTTCAGTATGTATACATTAAAAATGAAACGAAAATACGTCAATCATCTATTATATCCACCAAGGCTGAAATTCATTCTGCCCCCACCCCGTCCACCATCTATAGTATCAACACAGGCTGAAATTCATACTTCCCCACTTCCACCAATATAGTACCCACATAAGCTGAAATTCCTGCTGCCTCCCTGTCCACCATTTATAAATCCACACATGTGGGATTTCGAGTTGCAGTCCACCATCGATAGTATCCACAAATCTTACAAATCTTGCTGTTCTCCATCTCTTGTGTCCATGCGGGCTGCATTTCTTGCTATCTCTTGCAATTTGACAAAGAGCCAGTGTGTTCAGACCAATGGGCTCAGTGGAACTCAATCACGTGACAAGAGGGCTGCATTTCTTGCTGTCTCTTGCAATTTGACAAAGAGCCAGTGTGTTCAGACCAATGGGTTAAGTGGAACTCAATCACGTGACAAGAGGGCTGCATTTTTTGCTGTCTCTCGCAATTTGACAAAGAGCCTGTGTGTTCAGACCAATGAGCCCAGTGGAACTTGACCGCGTGACAAGAGGGCTAATTGAAAGGAGATGTTGCAAAGTGGGGTGGCGTAGAGTGATCCGCAGAAAGCGTCAAAACGAAAAAACAGTCATGATGGAAACAAAATTAATATAGAGCACGTCAAATCCAAATCTCCAAGATTGCTACCACTTAATTAGTTTCCTAGTTAACACAGTCGATTAGATACTACAATTATAGCAACACTGCAAACCTCAATATGCACTTCATTATAAATTGTGACTCATCTAGGAACATTAAATGAGAAACAATGAAGATTATAGACAAAATACATATTAAAATTCCACAATATAGTTTGGTTAATGTTCACTCAGATAAGATTTTAAGAAAGGAATTAAGTAAAATAATGCAAATTGGTTATAATCGCAGGCATATCCCATTTGCTACTATGAACGGGTCTCCCTCCTTAACACAGGACAACAACAATTGTAAAATAGTCGCTGGGTGTGAGGGTTTGAAGTCCAAGAGATTGGTCTGCAGAAATTAACAAGTAGCTTGAACTTCTACTATGTCGCACCAGAAATCAACAAGCAGTTTGAAACTATACCGTTATTACGTCAGACCAGAAATCAACAAGCAGCTTGAAGCTATACCGTGATGACGTCAGACCAGAAATCAACAAGCAGCTTGAAACTGTGCCGCGATTACGTCAGACCAGAAATCAACAAGCCTCTTCAAACTGTACCATAATTACGTTAGACCAGAACAAGCTGTTTGAAACTGTACCGTTATTACGTCAGGCCATTAATCAACAACTTGAAACTCAACAATTGAAAAGGGAAATTAGAGGTGCGTGCGGGGACATAACATCAGAGTGCAGTTGCTGTGCTGTCGTGTGTGCTTGGTGGACTAGAAAAGAAGACTATTTATACTTCGTAAACAATTTTGCTCCTGCCTGAGTCTGTGCCATGCGGTGATTATATCTTCAGACTCTAATGCACGTGACATCTTGATTAGTAGAAGACTTGAGTCAAGAGACGATAATTATCTCTGTTGATTTTGTGCAAAGTTCCCTTCCTCATATGTACCTAGAGTTATCTCAGCTGGGAGAGAACCAGCTGAAGAAAGTAAATTTTCTCCCTTGTTTTGTTCCTGTCAACTCCCACACGACCAAGTCAATATAACTCAAACTGCTTTGTTTGATTCTATTTTATTCTGCTAATTTTAAGAATCATGTTTACAATCAAACAAAGCAGTTTGAGTTATATTGACTTGGTCGTGTGGGAGTTGACAGGAACAAAACAAGGGAGAAAATTTACTTTCATACAGAAAATTAGACAACAGTTCAAGTCAATGCAATATATTTACATCAAGATTCCAATGTATTATCTTCTTAAATGTAATATATTTCATATTCAAACGTTGTTACATCTATTTCCAAGACACAGGCAGTCATCGTTATTATTGGGCGACGATAATCCCCCCTTGTAATGAAAGCGAAGATAATCCCCCCTTGTAAAGAAGGCGACGATAATCCCCCCTTGTAATGAAGGCGACGATAATCCCCCCTTGTAAAGAAGGCGAAGATAATCCCCCCTTGTAATGAAGGCGACGATAATCCCCCCTTGTAATGAAGGCGTGCGATAATTACAATGCGACAATTAATAAAACAATTCATTTAAATCAAATCAATTTGGTTTATTTAGCAATATCATATTAAGTTTTTGTACAGTAGTTAAACATTTTTTACCCCACGGCTTTAACGGTGATTAAATATCAATTTTGTTCCAGAATTCTCAAGACACAATTTGCATCACGCCTAAAATAGATTCCTGAATACATAGATCGATACTCACGGTTGAAATGACACTTTGTATTAACCTGAATACATAGATCAATACACACGGTTAAAATGACAGTTTGTACTAACCTGAATTTCAAAGTTTTACTGTGCATGGAGCCAGCAGTTGAAAGCTGAAATAAAATCCTGCGAAATTCTACTTTGTACACCCTTATTAAAATAGAGCGCGTTAGGTCCAGATTGCGAAGGTGTAAAATAAATAGTAAGGGGGCGAGGAGGGGGGACTGAGCTGTGACGGATGGTAGAAACATTTTTTTTTATTACAAATAACCGTCAGTGACATGGCCAGCACTGCACACACTGCATTGATGATATTTGGGCGTGGTAAGTATGTAACGGTTGTGATAAATTAACTTTGCCTCAATCCATAAGTTACTGGCACTCTCATATTATTTTATTTTACAGTCCAAGTATCGTTACTCAATACACATTAAGCATTATGATTTCGGTTGTGGTGACCACACTTTTAAGATCAATCCCTGTCTGGGTGAAAGTACTGTTCATCATGAATAGATCTGTTTGTGTTGAGCAGCAGGACAATTTATATGTGACAGTTCCTTTACATGAGAGCAAAATGGGGGGGGGGGGTAACAAATATATAATAATTGCATTTTAGGCAAAATTCTCAGCTAGATGGAAAGCAAATTAAATTATTCAGATCTATTAAAAACATGTGTACGACAATTTGACATCTCAGAAACAAGGAATAATGGGAGAAAAAAGAATTATTATGACGTATTGTTCAAAGATCTGGAAACTGGTGTTCACTAGACAAGAACAAACGTAAACAACTGCACTCACCTCCTCTCAAAATAATAGCAAACAAGATATTTATCTTTGATGAGTATAAATTAAGTTTGTTATTTTACAGGGCGCTCTCTCTCTCTCTCTCTCTCTCTCTCGTGTGGTAACTATAATAAATCATCTATCATAAACACTCTCTCTGGGAACAGGAGTAACTTCTAAATGAGTGATGATAAAAACAACAAATTCAGAATACACAATAAAGTGGCAAATCCCGCTATCAACAGCTTTAATGCAAGAAATAGATTATCTCTAAAATGTCAAAAAATGTCCAGGATCTATTCATCTCTCACAATATTGAGCAAAATGGATAATAATTTAAATCTCCTTTTTTAAATTATACTTAAATACTCATAGCTAAGTTATGTGCACTGAGGTTTTTCTAAGAATGCTTTAATATTTATTCACTCTTCATATTTGAAAAAGGGGCCAGTTCACAAGTTGATATCAACGGTCATGTAGAGAGATGGAACAAAGATACAAACAGTGGCACAAACAAAGACACAAACAGTGGCACAAACAAAGACACAAACAAAGACACAAACAAAGACACAAACAAAGACACAAACAGTGGCACAAACAAAGACACAAACAAAGACACAAACAAAGACACAAACAGTGGCACAAACAAAGACACAAACAGTGGCACAAACAAAGACACAAACAAAGACACAAACAAAGACACAAACAAAGACACAAACAGTGGCACAAACAAAGACACAAACAAAGACACAAACAGTGGCACAAACAAAGACACAAACAAAGACACAAACAGTGGCATGAACAAAGACACAAACAGTGGCACAAACAAAGACACAAACAGTGGCACAAACAAAGACACAAACAGTGGCACAAACAAAGACACAAACAGTGGCACAAACAAAGACACAAACAAAGACACAAACAGTGGCACAAACAAAGACACAAACAAAGACACAAACAGTGGCATGAACAAAGACACAAACAGTGGCACAAACAAAGACACAAACAGTGGCACAAACAAAGACACAAACAGTGGCACAAACAAAGACACAAACAGTGGCACAAACAAAGACACAAACAGTGGCACAAACAAAGACACAAACAAAGACACAAACAAAGACACAAACAGTGGCACAAACAAAGACACAAACAGTGGCACAAACAAAGACACAAACAAAGACACAAACAAAGACACAAACAAAGACACAAACAAAGACACAAACAGTGGCACAAACAAAGACACAAACAAAGACACAAACAGTGGCACAAACAAAGACACAAACAGTGGCACAAACAAAGACACAAACAGTGGCACAAACAAAGACACAAACAAAGACACACACAAAGACATGAATGGTGGTATGAAGAATAATACAAATGTCCATGTGGAAAAAGAGAAGAACACAACAGGAGTAGAGATGTTTTTAGAAAGGTTTCCTTCCATGGGTCAGTTGTAGATGGCCATCCCCTCACACCATCCTGGTGTCGCATAATCAGCACTCATCATGATCCAAAAGTTGGCTACCTGTCCATAAGTTGGGTCGTGTTGGCACTCAGCTCCTGCTATCAGCGACAAATCAATGTCGTAGTGGGGTGTCCTTCATGGAGTGATATTGCCTCCTTATATGGTAGACTTGCTGAACGACTGCAAAACATATTAAACAAACCAGGAACTCTACCAGCATGGATGGCAAAGGGAAAAACAAGTCTGATTATGAAAGATCCACAGAAAGGCCTAATGCTGGCTCTTAGTTACACATGAATGTTTGTACTCTCACCAAGGCCTATCACTGGCTCTTGGTACCATAGAAATTATTAATCAAACATGAAGAAATAAAAATGACATTACGGGAGATTGGCTTGTAAAAATGAGTTGAGAAAAATTGCCATGATGAAAACTAATGAATTTAGTAAAGATTGCAATGTAACTGTCAATACGTCATCATGAAGACGACGATCATTGCTGTTTCGATTGCTAAAAACATAAACGCTAGAGAAGCTTGAAAACGACTGAAGTAAATAGAAATGAGAAATCCAAAGACCATATTAGACAAGAGCAAAAGTAATAAGTAATTGAGCATTGACCAGTGAGGAAGAGCTCTGAGGACTGAGCACTGAGATCAGAGGACAATGTATTGATTGCCTTTGCATCTCAGTATCAATATAATACAAGGAATCACAAATCTGTAACATCTCTAAAGCATACCCCACTCCAATCCCTGAAAAGTACCCATTTATTCTTAAAATTGCACAACCCTAGTAGGATTTCTAGATCTAGGTTCACAACCATCTCGGAGCAACAGGTAATAAAATAGATCTGCTATTACAACTTTGAAAATACAACAAAATGAGATAGGATTTCATCTTCACGGGAAATAAATTAAATAATGTCAATAGGACACGTACGTGGAAATGATAGCAGGAAAAAATGAGAGAGGAAAAACGAGTTCAAAAGGGGCGAGTGTGTGATGTAGTGTGTGTGTATGTGTGTGTGTGTGTGTGTGTGCGTGCGTGCGTGCGTGCGTGTGTGTGTGTTGCACTGTTTAAATGTGTGTGTATTGCGTGCTTGTGTATATTGGTGACTAAGGGGAGGAGAAAGACAGTTTAAATTCTTGCTTAGAAAGGAAATTGCCAAGTCAAAGACGTCGTCTCGTGTAATCAAAGTAGAAAATCTATTCTGGGATGTTGATATGTTGCAGACCAGTTGGCTAATAACTGAAATTGATAATTTTCCTGGCTGTATAGTAAAGGACACTTTGCATAATTAGAATTTCCATTTCGTGACTGACGACCACTATTCGGCAAATAACATTTGAGACATTATTCTGAAATTGAATAAGTTTATAATCAAACGCGTGCTGCCAACAATAGGTACATCATTGTACAACACAGACACAAGAATACATGACTTTGGAGAACATAGACTCAAGAATACATGTCTTTGGAAAACATAGACACAAGAATACATGACTTTGGAGAACATAGACACAAGAATACATGTCCTTGGAGAACATAGGCACAAGAATACATGACTTGGAGAACACAGACACAAGAATACATGACTTTGGAGAACATAGACACAAGAATACATGTCCTTGGAGAACATAGACACAAGAATACATGACTTTGGAGAACATAGACACAAAAATACATGACTCTGGAGAATATAGACACAAGAATACAAGACTTTGGAGAACATTCCAAGAGACCAGAATACATGACATTGTACAATATAGAGATCAGAATACAAGACTTTGGAGAACATTCCTAGAGATCCGAATACATGACATTGTACAATATAGAGATCAGAATACAAGACTTTGGAGAACATTCCTAGAGATCCGAATACATGACATTGTACAATATAGAGATCAGAATACAAGACTTTGGAGAACATTCCAAGAGACCAGAATACATGATCATTTTTTGACGAACAGGTCACTGGGCCTTGAAGTGCAACCACTGTAAATTATTGCTTGAAAGAAAATGTTCTCTCATTATAGAAACCGTTCACTAGTGTAGACCATATTGCCTGAAACACGTTCACTAGTAGACCATATTGCCTGAAACACGTTCACTAGTAGACCATATTGCCTGAAACACGTTCACTAGTAGACCATATTGCCTGAAACACGTTCACTAGTAGACCATATTGCCGGAAACACGTTCACTAGTAGACCATATTGCCTGAAATACGTTCACTAGTGTAGACCGTATTGCCTGAAACACGTTCACTAGTGTAGACCATATTGCCTGAAAAAAAAACGTTCACTAGTAGACCATATTGCCTGTAATTATTGACTCTCAATATACAGTCCCATTATGGCATATGTATCTGTGTTATAGGGATTGTATTCATCATGGAGGTTTGGGGAAGGGGGGATTAGAGCTAGTTATTAATGATTAAGTGATTACCCTAAGATTACACAATTCATCAATCATCATCTACACTGTGTGCCTTTGAGTCTGTTTATTAATTGTGTACGCGTGTAACTGAGAGACGGAATTAGTTTTCATTAAGTATTCAAGGGGAGTAATTAACCAACATTTTAATTTTCTCGTCTTTTTTTCCTCCTGCACTCACACGCAACAATACGCCACGACGACGACGACGACGACGACAACAACGATGATGATGATGATGGTGATGATGATGGTGATGATGGTGATGATGGTCTTATTTTTACTGAGGGGAAACACGTTCTCATATGTACCCACACACATTCACAAATGCACAGACAAATAAGAATAGTGACAAAGTTATAACACGTACACACAGATTACAAAAATTGAAGAAATTAATCATTTCATTTAATAATGGAAGAACTTAATAATTTAATTTAATAATGGAAGAACATAATAATTTAATTTAATAATGGAAGAACTTAATAATTTAATTTAATAATGGAAGAACTTAATACTTTAATTTAATAATGGAAGAACTTAATACTTTAATTTAATAATGGAATAACTTAATAATTTAATTTAATAATGGAAGAACTTAATTAATTAAGTCAATAAACTGATCCAAGGTCAGTGACCGAGAGGGAAGTTATAATGAAAGCGTGAAAAAATCCAAAGCAAACAGACTGATGATTTTGCACTAAAGATTTTCTAAGGAAATTGACAAGATAGAGCAACAAACAGAAACAGATCGCGATATTCATTGACAAGGAGCTGGCTAAATCAAAATGGATATTCATTAACAAGAAACTGGCTAAAGCAAAAAGAGATAATCATCAACAAAAAAATGGCTAAAACAGAAAGAGATAATCATTAACAAAGAACTGGCTAAAACAGAAAGAGATAATCATTAAAATGGAACTGGCTAAAAGAAAAAGAGTAAGGCACAGAGACACATATTCTAGGTACAGAATGAACTGGAAATGCATTGAAAGAAATAATGTCCTTATTGTTCAGTGTTAGAAAGGAAATCTTAAAATTGCCCTGTTTCCACAATCACCAATCCGCTAGCAGACACATGCGCGTGGCCTACATATTAGAGTGACGTCACTGACTGGATGTTGCGATATACGAGAGCAAAAAGGTATATTTTTATCGTCACTAAATGCCAAGGTTTCTGTGACAGGCACGTGAAGTAAATCTTTCACCACAACATTTCATTACACTCAAGAATTAAAAAAAAATGAATAAAAACTAAAGCAACCGTTTCGTTATGGTCGCTCTATGACTGAGAGGAGGGCGGAAGTGGATAGTGTTATCAGTGCTAATAAAAATGTGCATGTTATACCTGTTGGTTAAAATGAAAAGAAAGGGCTACTTATGGGTAGATGGAGAGTGTTGTTGCTTTTCAGGTTCATTGCTTGATAAGCGTTGATAGCTGCGAACTGAGTGATCTCGTATTTTGCGTGATTATGGCCTGGCGTACAGTTATGAGAGATGTTTGGTGTAACATAAGTTCCACTGACATGTGTGTTTGTGGCCTGGCGTACAGTTATGAGAGATGTTTGGTGTAACATAAGTTCCACTGACATGTGTGTTTGTGGCCTGGCGTACAGTTATGAGAGATGTTTGGTGTAACATAAGTTCCACTGACATGTGTGTTTGTGGCCTGGCGTACAGTTATGAGAGATGTTTGGTGTAACATAAGTTCCACTGACGTGTCTTGTGTGATTGTGGCTTGGCTTGCAGTTATGAGAGATGTTTGGTGTAACATAGGTTCCACTGACATGTGTGTTTGTGGCCTGGCGTACAGTTATGAGAGATGTTTGGTGTAACGTAAGTTCCACGCATGCGTCTATAGTATAACTATATTTTCTATAACATATTTAGGGTGAAACCGGTGAATATTTTTAAAATGATTGAAGCAGTTTCGTAAAGTGAAAAATAAAACAAAAATAATGTTACCCATAACTAATTACAAGTGATGAGAATCTTAATTCATGTAATTAATAATTCTGTAGAAGACACCACTAGTCTCTCTCACTTGGCAGATATGCGAGCGCTGTAATCGTTTCTCTCTTCCATAATATTAAAGTCAAACATTTACCGTCACACAATATTTCCGTAGGTGAAAAACTTCTTACTAAAGGAGCCCCCCCCCCATCTTTCTTCTCCAACAAATGGTAATCAATATATGTAAGAAGATCGAAACATTTAACAATAAATTTATTAAATCAACAATCAAATATACAACACATAAATAAAATCAAAAGAGCGTTGACATTTACATCACTTCACAACAATGTTCAATTAACGCTGGACAATCATTCATTTTATCATAGCATAGACATAAGCAGTCAATAACATATTATCAAGTTCATGGATATCATCATGGAAATGAGAGTAGAGTTTCAGAGAAATAATGAAAGTCAATGAACACAACTTGTTGAAAGATGGCGGCTGTCGCCGGCACGTGTTCACAATCACTCAGCTGCAACAAGTCTTTCTTATTTAGGCTGCGGCCCCAATTGTGTCTCATTACATTACACACGTGTTCCAGAATCTTAGCGAGCACATCATAGAGTCATCCTGAATTTCTTATGCGCTATCGAGCACATCAGGAGGAATGTTCTCGAATTTCTATGTGCATTTACTCAACAACCACGAGGAACATTCAAAATAATTTTCGTGAATTCTCGAGACCAAACGCAAGCCACCATTTCGGCTGTATTGGCTCTCGAATGGACTTCACAAGAATCAACTTACAGCAACACGCTTGACCGCAACGCCGGATTCACGCACAAGCGTAATCTAGTAGAACACCGTAGTCACAGTTGTCACAGTAGAATGATATGACAAAAGTATAACAAACAAGACCTTCTCCTTTGCAAGTCAAATTAAGGCAACGCTAAATTTCAGGCATGTTTCATCTCTAAACTTCTTTCTCTCTTACAAACATTCTCAACTTACAAAATCCTGCAAAAATGTCGTTAGCCCAATACATACACAGCATAAGAAATATAGAATCGATTAAAATTCACAAGTATAATGTACAATGTGATTAAATTAGTGTACATAGAAATAATGGTTCAATTACATAAGCATAGTCTAATTCAAAGCAAAAATCAATAGAAACATTATGAAATAATGTCCATAGTCCATTCTTTTTTTTTAATCAGGCAGTTAATTTACGATAAGCTAACGATCGCCTTTATGACCAGATTCGAGTTGTGTTCAAGTTCAAAGTGATTAAAATGGAGTATTCCTTCAACAAAGAAACTTCCGGTCCATCCCCATTGGATAAATTTGTTAATAACAAGTGTGAGATTATTAGTCAGAAAAACTACTCATTCATTTGGAACTGGTTTGGGTTGTTTCAGTAATTTCTAGCATATCCTCATCTGAGATGTTTATTCCAACTTTGACAATTAAAAATATCAGCAAAAGTAGTGCCCAAGATCGGATTACTTTAATATTTAACAATTTAATAACAATTAAGTTTAGAAATAGGGATATGCAAATTTACTCTGCCACATATCCCCTCGTTTTGAGAAGTTAACCATTGTGTAACATCTGATGTCTTAGGAGTAAATTTCAACATTACCTTTCACCATGATACGAAATGAATAACTATTCACAAGACAAAATTTCTAGGTCGGTTTTAAGATATGTGCATAATTAATTCAACACATTTTAGAAAAAATATATGCAAATTTACTAGTAGTAAACTGTGAAATATAATTAAAATTCAACAATAGAGTTAATACAAGTCGCAGGTTAGTCCTATCAGAGAATAGAAATGGCGTTATTAGAGGTAGGTAATTTAAAGACATTTTTACATGATCTGGATTAAGCATTGTTCCAACAGTCTTCACTTGCTTTTGCAAAAATGTCACAATGTCCCTGTCAACACGAATCTCCCACCACACGCGTGGAAAACAGTGACGCCGCTGTTATATTCTTGGGTGAACTTCAGCGCTCTCCTTACTGTGTCAGTTCCTTCAAGCAGAACATGATGATTACAGTAATTCTGGTAACTTCAATGTACTAGAATTCTCCCAATGTATCCAGCATATATATCAAAGTGTATAGTGTACTCCTTACGCCTACACACTGCAATAGAAGTTCCCACCCTTTCTTGGTCATTCAAGTTCCTAACTAGTGAACATGTGAAGGGTAACTCGAAACTTGAGAGTTGAAACTCTACACTCAAGCTCAAATCTCAAAAGTAAAAGGCCACTTGCTCAGTGCAAAATATAATTAAGGAGCAAACCTACGTTTCCCGATAATTACAATATAACTCCATTCTATTTTACACTAAATTTTCAGCTTACAATTTCCTGCAATACTATTTATTAGCCCGATACACACACATGGTAAAATAAATACAGCATACCGAACATTGTGAAGTGTTAGCACACTACATGCAGTTTAGTTCAAACATTTGTAGAAATAAAAGTACACCTCTACATAAAAACAAGTATAACATATCAATAGTAAAAATGCATGAAATATTTATAAGTCCATTCTTTATCAATCAGTTTTAGTTTTAGTCAAGCTAATAACTGCCTTTCGAAGCTGGACTTTATCCTTTGCCATTCAAATTCAAAATGATATAGAACATAATTTTCTACAGCAAGTAACTTTTTTTTAATCTCAGACCATTGGCTGATCTCATTCTCATAATTATTTGATAAAAGAAAACTATACACTTACTTTGCATTATATCAGCAATCTAGAATATTCTTGCCTCGAGTTGTTTACTTCAACTTAGACACTTTTAAACATAACACCATAAGGAGTGCCAAGGTCAGGTTACTCTGACACTTTAGCAATTTATATAACAATTTAAATTTAAAATAGGGAGAGGCAAATTTACAATGTTAAAAAGTGAATATATTATAGCCCACTAAAATCACATAATTAAACCAATGTATCACGCAAAATAAATCTTAGTGTGCACTCTCGCTTTCATTACATGGATTGTACAGTGCAAACTCGTTTTCATTACATGGTTTAGCTATTAGTTATATCTTGTATGCATGTAGATAGATAGATAGATAGATAGATAGATATTATACTGGTATATTTGCTTAAGAAATAATGCCTTATGGTGTACGATTGTTCATTTAATGTTCACTTATGGTATAATGCCATCAAATGAATATGTCTTACAAAGAGCACAGGACTGGATAGGCAATCGAAGATTATTGAACAAATTCAATTATTTTAATGTCAAATACAATAGAAACAAATCAGCGGTTCTGTTCAGTACTCTATAAATCTCACGGGAAATCTGTTTGAACTTGTACTCGTCTTAACGAAAAATACGCCATTGATTCGGAATTCGTAATGCAGTTTTAATGACTACATTCATCCCACATCCCATAAGCCTCAAATTGAACACAAACGATTACAAGAACAAATGTTTTGATAACTGAGAATCGTCAAATTAAAAGAACTATCTCAGGGGACTTTCCCTCTCCAAATCATGGCTTTCCGAGTGTACGTACAGTACACGAGTACTGACGCATGCGCAAATAGACAAATAGCGCTGTTAGAAAATTACGGAAATTACCGAGATAATAACATTTCTGGCTGTGGACCCAGCACAAGCAATTATTCTCTATATTTCTTTCGCTCTCTTTCACACTTTTTTCTCTCTCTTTTTCACAATTCATAGCTCCCTCTTGCACTCAACAACACATAAAGTAATTTTTATTCGGCATAAATAAAATTGATACAAAGAGGATATATTTATTACTATAGCCAAACACAAATAGAAATATATTAAATAAATCTTTAGTCGTGCAAAGATGAATGGACAAATAAACTTGGTAAATTTTACTGAATTCACAATCCTGAAGAGAAAAATAAAATAGATAAATGAACGCAGGCTAATTTTATTGAATTCATAATCCTGAAAAGACTGATACAAAGAACAAATGATCACAGGCAATTCCTGAATTCACAATAAGATGGAGAGTCACTTTGAAATCACTGATCTGAATCACAGCAAACAGGATGAAGAGTCGCACTGCCTACCAATCACCAACCGGAATCACAGCAGACAAGATAGAGAGTCACATTGCCTACCAATCACTAACCGGAATCACAGCAGACAAGATGGAGAGTCACACTGACTATACATATCGCTTTGAAACCACTGACAGGAATCTCAGCTGACAAGATGGAGAGTCACATTGCCTACCAATCACTAACCGGAATCACAGCAGACAAGATCGAGAGTCATATTGAACGATTCGACTGCTGACCAATGAACAAAAAAAAAGGGGGGGGGGGGTATGGTGTTAGATGGCAAAGAATCGGCCGGCCCACTCGTCCTTAAATCTGTTGCTAGAGACAGAAAGAAACGGAGAACGAATGTAGCAAATGGATGGATTGACTGCCGAAATGCCTATGACAGCTCCACATTCATGTCCAATGCAAATGTACAAAATCGCATCTGTACAAGGTCGAATCAGTAATACAAAATATGATCCATGTATCAACAACAAACTGCAAAAGCACATTTACATGATTTCAAAACGAAAGTGTTAACAAATGCAATCTTTCAAGGCAACGCCCTATGCCCTACCATAGCTCTCTGTACAATCCAACATCCTCTCACTCAAGTCTTCATAATAAAATTAAATAAGGAAACTTAATTAGCCACGTGTTATACTATGGTGATCTGAAGCTATGCAGTAAACTTAAGCTGACACTAGTTTCTTACCGATATTGTCAGGATATTCCAAGCAGACATTCAGAAGAAATGATAATGCGTTGAGTAAATGTAATCTAAAAGGGAAAGTGCAAATAAACTAAGGTGGACAAAGGTGATTTCAGAGAAACGATCTTCTAGTGAAGGAAGGGTGCAGGCATATCACGATACTATCCCTTGAAGGTAAAGATTAGAAGAGAATATGAAACACGAGACAGACAAGTAAAGATTAGAAGAGAATATGAAACACGAGACAGACAAGTAAAGATTAGAAGAGAATATGAAACACAAGACAGACAAGTAAAGATTAGAAGAGAATATGAAACACGAGACAGACAAGTAAAGTTTAGAAGAGAATATGAAACACGAGACAGATAAGTCTTCAAGTCACATCTAGAATGGTGTTAGCAAACTACAGGCCACTTATGCATATGTCATTCCTGAAATCTCATACACCAGCAGACTTATAACTGATAACAGGCTATTTATGCATATGTCTTACCTGAGATCTCAGGCACAGACGGATGTATATCTGATAACAGGCCATTTATGCATATGTCTTACCTGAGATCTCAGGCACAGACGGACGTATATCTGGGTAGCAAACGACTTTAATGAAGCTGACCTGTAATCTAGAAAATTGTCCACAATGTTTAAAACTACATATTAAGAAAATGACTTGTAATCTAGAAAACTGTCCACAATGTTTAAAACTACATATTAAGAAAATGACCAAACTCGTACTCTATGGAAATGGTGGGTAGAGGACTTAGGAAATTGTTCACAAAGCTTATAGCTGTATATTAAAGAAATGAATAAACTCATAGTTTCTCTAAATGGGAAATGGTAGGTAGAGAACTTAGGAAAACTGTTCCCAAATTTTAAAGCTGTATATTAAAGAAATAAATAAACTCCTAGTCTGTGAAAATGGTAGTTAGAGGACTTAGGAAAATTACGAACACCGCTGGTGGAAGTCAGAGGCCTTACCGAATGCATCTGGAATAAAAGTACAGTCGAGCCACTGTTAGAAGCAGTAAAACACAGTTTATTATACAGACCTCGACACTCTAGAATTGAAATATGGGCGAGGACAACAAAGCAGGCAAAATGGCAACAGGCAAACGACAACAAAGCAGGCAAAATCACAACAGGCAAACGACAACAAAGCAGGCAAAATCACAACAGGCAAACGACAACAAAGCAGGCAAAATGGCAACAGGCAAACGATAACAAAATTAGCAAGAAGACAATAAAGCAGGCAAAATGACAACAGGCAAACGATAACGAAATTAGCAAGAAGACAACAAAGCAGGCAAAAAGACAACAGGCAAACGACAACAAAATTAGCAAGAAGACAACAAAGCAGGCAAGACGACAGCAAAGCAAGCATAAGACAACAAAGTAGACAAAAAAGACCGCAAAATGGGCAAAATGAAAGACAGGGAAGATGAAAACAAATTATGCAGATAAACAACAAACAGGAAAAAAGACAACAAAACCGACAGGAGGACAACAAAATTGCCAAGAACATTCTAAAACAGGCGAGAAGAAAACAAAGCAGATAAAACTTCAAACCCATCCAAAAAATTACCCCACTGAGTCAACCCCCCCCAAACCCAGTTAAGTGTGACAATTTGATAAAGCATCAACGAAACATTCAATATACAGATGACTGAGGTAGATTTGAATGAAGGAACAGAAAGAAATGAAAAGGACGCATTCGTTATACAGCGCAGAGTGAAGACGGATAAACATATAATCGAACAAGACAAACAATCATGCCCATATATCTCAAGGGTTTCCAAAATACCGACCCTGCAAATAATCGAACAAGACAAACAATCATACGTGAATTTCAAAAGATTCCAAACTGCCGACTCTACAAGGTCGTGGGCGAAATATATTACTGTCCGCATGTAGCAGTAACTGAGTGCGCCGGAAGAGGCCAGAAGTCTTGAAAGAAATACTTGTGAGAACTGCTGGAATCAACGCCCCAAAGAACATAGTCACATATTACCAGCTAAAGAGCAGACCCGTGTAATTTCCGCATGAAAACGGGGTTTTGTAGTTGCCAACAAGTTGAAACAGCATAGCGACTTTGTTCGTTGTTGCACTAACAGATGAATTACAAATTCTAGCAGGGAAGGCGGGAGAGACGGAAAGATGCCAGGACCTCATATTAGAAATTCAGAGACGATGTAATACAACACCAGAAACAAAAACAGCAGTAATAGGAGCTTGGATGAACATAACATCTGAGTTGAAGTTACATTAATAAGCTTTCTCAACACCACAGACCTGACCCACTGTCAAAAGCAGCACCTATCGGGAATGTCCACATCCTCTGTTAAGACTTTGGAACTTCCAAATTCCTGATAGAACACATTCATAACCATCCTCCTGACCGATAATAAAAGTCAAGTCATGAGAAGAGTAAGAATTATTAACTACTGCTACTACTACTACCACTACTACAATTGCTACTACTACTACCTCAACTAGTAGTGCTACCTGCTCTACTACTATTGCTATCTCTACAACCTCTACCTCTATTGCTCCTATTCATGCATCTTCTACAACTAACTCTACCACTACAGCTATTACTAATTACTATCTCTACTCCTCCTACTAATTCTACCGCTACAACTACCAACTCTACTACTACTGCTGCTACTACTACCTCAACTACTACTGCTACTACTACTACCTCAACTACTACTGCTACTACTACTACCTCAAATACTACTGCTACTACTACTACCTCAAATACTACTGCTACTACTACTACCTCAACTACTACTGCTACTACTACCTCTTATTTAACTATATGCCTGTCAATGCACGATGAATGTGTGTGTGTGAGTCATTTGTGTAAGTTTGAAACATGTTGTGCACATATGTATGTATATGTACCTGCCGAAAAACATAGTGTTAATGTATGTATGTCCGTGAGTGTGCTGTGAATTTACAGGATCATGAACTATATTTATCATTTTACACACATACCTGATGCATATGTTAAAAACACGTTAGTTACACACATACCTGATGCACATGTTAAAAACACGTTAGTTACACACATACCTGATGCACATGTTAAAAACACGTTAGTTACACACATACCTGATGCACATGTTAAAAACACGTTAGTTACACACATTTCCCCTGCAATACACATCATTCACACACATATCAACTGACGTACGCATAACGTACACATATGTCGACTGATTTATGTCTTCAGAGCACAAATGAATGAATCGTCAGAAAAGTATGTGGATTTTGTGCAACCATAGAAAGAAATTAAAATTAATAATTGTCAATAATATAATGCCAGTATGTGGATCACACATTATTAATTCATTAGAGCACGTTAAAAGCCCGTCTTATATAATTCACAAGTGAATATTGTAGTATTGTATAGATGTTGAATTGTAAGGACTGCCATGAGAGAAGAATTGTAAGAACTGCTCTGAGAGACGAATTGCAAAAACTGCCTTGATAATTGAATTTCAGGAACTTCCGTGATAGTTGAATTTTAAGAACTGCTATTAGAGCTGAATGGCAAGAATGTCCGTGATAATTCAATTTCAGAACTTCCATGATAGTTGAAATATAAGAACTGCTATAAAAAAACAACAACAGAATTTTAAGAACTGCTATGATAGTTGAATTGTAAGAACTGCTATGATAGTTGAACTGTAAGAACTGCTATGATAGTTGAACTGTAAGAACTGCTATGATAGTTGAATTGTAAGAACTGCTATGATAGTTGAACTGTAAGAACTGCTATGATAGTTGAATTGTAAGAACTGCTATGATAGTTGAACTGTAAGAACTGCTATGATAGTTGAACTGTAAGAACTGCTATGATAGTAGAACTGTAAGAACTGCTATGATAGAGTTGAACTGTAAGAACTGCTATGATAGTTGAACTGTAAGAACTGCTATGATAGTTGAACTGTAAGAACTTCTATAAGAGTTGAATTATAATCACTGAAATGTAAGAACTGCTTTGATCACTGAAATGTAAGAACTTCTATGAAAGTTGAAATGTAAGAGATGCTAGAATAGTTGAATTGTAAGAATGCTCTGATCGTTAAATTGTAAGTACTGCTATAAGACTTAAATTTAAACGCCGAAATGATACTGGAATTGTAGTAACTACTATGAAAGATGAATTGTAATAATTGCTATCAAGAGAGGTATATTGTTATCATAGTCAATTTGTAATAACTGCTATGATTGCTAAACTGGAAGAACTGCTATCATAGTTGACTTGTAAGAACTGTTATGACAGTTAAATTGTAAGAACTCCTATGGCAGTTGACTTGTAAGAACTGTTATAACAGTTAAATTGTAAGAAAAGCTATGGTAGTTAAATTGTAAGAACTGCCATAATCAAGGCTATCTTTATGCACATATGCATGTTTACTACAACTGGACCGTTCGGATTTCCGCACATACTTCCGTTTGACCACGGATTGTGGCCAAGGTTAGATTGCCAAGGTTAGATTGCCAAATGAAAAGTACATTTAAATTAAATGATCAATTTCTGTTTGACTATTCCAGCAACACTTCTGATTGGGATCTACTGGTGAGGTGAATAACAACGTTTTTAAACGTGTGTGCTTGCACTACACTTTCTTACACACCTCCTGTATCTAGATTTATTTCCCTTTATCATTCTTATGGGTGAAGTTTTATGCCTTTAACTGTATCTCTTGTAATTAGTTAAGGATGATCAAATAATAATAATAATAATAATAATAGCAATAATAACAATTCTACTACTATTACTACTAATTATTTATTATTACTCTTATTATTATTATCTCAAATTATTCCAAATGTAGACTCTCCAAATCCATGGATGAGACAACAGAGCACATACTATGGATGTCAGGTTCTGGCTGGAACAGAATGCATCAAACGACACAATGAAGTGGCAAAACACATACATAGAAATCTGTGTGAGAACTATGGCACAAAACCCCTTGAAAGAGCATGGATGCTCTTTCAAATCCGAAACAGTCAAAGAAGTCAAAATACTGTGGGGCTTCGAGATCGGGTGATTCCTGTACGAAGACCAGACATTGTAATTCTCAATAAGTCCAACAGGACAGAAACAATTATTGGTGTCGCTATTCCAAGTGATAGAAACATAAAAAACAAAAGAAAGAGAACAAATTAAAAAATACCAAGACCTCAGACAAGAAATTCAGAGACTGTGGAATGTAAAAGCAGAAGTGATACCTATAGTGATAGGAGCCTTGGGGAACATAACATCTGAATTGGAAGGCTACCTGAATAAACTCCCTGGAAACCACAGACTCGCTCCACTATTCAAAGCAGCGCTCCTCGGAAGTGCCCACATCCTCCGTAAAACCTTGGATCTCCCAGAATCTTGGTAATATTCCGAGACCTTGGATCACAACCGACAGTCAAACAGAAGTCGTGGAAAGAGGCTGAATAATAATAATAATGCATCAGTATTATAAAATGGTTGAGTTGCTGTTATATTACTGTTTAAGAGTACTAAAATTGTCGTTATAGTTTGCTACGTGTGTTGTGTCACATTCCTAAAGCTGTTAGTTTGTGTTATATTGCTAAAAGTATTTCATATCAGATTATTAATTATCATTTGTAACTAAAGCTTTCGTCAGATTCCGAAATTAGTTGTTGTATCATTTACAATGTTACTTTGTATCAGATTACTTTTATTATTTGGTGTCTGATTTCTATGCTAGGTGAGCTAGATTGAAAAACTTCAAACTCGAAGAGTTAGGTGTTGTGTTATTTTATTAACATTTCCTCGCATCAACTTCCTAAACTGTAGCTGTGCTAGATAAGAAAGGCTTCAAAATAGGATGTTAGGCGTTTTGTCATATTTAATTTTTGTTGTAATAAAATCTCTAAAATTGTTGGAGTCAGTTTACTAAACTGTAGTTGTTCTAGATTGAAAGGCGTTGGGCGTTTTGTCATATTTAATTTTTGTTGTAATAAAATCTCTAAAATTGTTGGAGTCAGTTCACTAGTTGTTCTAGATTAAAACTTTCAAACACGAAGTGCTGTAGTTACCATGGCAACACCCTTGTTAGAAAAAGTCAGGGTCAGTTCTGTCCACAGTGTCCGACTTGTGAAATCTCGCTAAGAAAATGCCATTACAGCGCATTAGTTTGCGTTGTAGTGAGGGAAACGTCGTCTATATGAGTTCATGTTGTCTAAAATAATGTCCATAGCTTATTGATTTACTTGGGAGGCCACTGCGGATAGCGTACAGTTGAAAGTTCACTGATAGGTCACAAAATGGCGATAAGTTGTCAGGTTAAAAGCTTGACTCACTCCAAGAAATGTCGGAATACGTATCCGTTTATTTATGTAAACCATTCGGCCGCCATTTGGCAAGTCTTTAATTACTTCTTAGATTGTCCGACCGCCCGTCGAATGTGTGGGTACGAGCCCTTCCAGTTAGCAGAAGTGGAAATCTGAGAACGAGGCGATCAGTCCGAAAATCAACAATGTAGACATTTCATCATTCTCAAAGTAAACAGGTAGAAGGCGATATTAATACGGAGAAATGGCGGCCGCTCTACACGAATATGCAAATATAAATATATCATGTTAACAAAACGGGAAAAGGTGATAAAATATGTAAACAGATTGCTTGAAATGTATATGAACAATATGTTTAAAACGTTGTACGAGAGAAACAATTAGCGTTCACACTTAAATATAATTTACTTTTTAATGCACATCAAAACGGCATCCCTGAATGTGTGAGCAAACTATTAAGCATTTAACGCAAACATTTTTTTCATCCATGCGCACAGACAAATGCCCTATACTCTGAGAACAAACAAACAGCACTATCTCAGTTAAATACTGACGTCATTTATTTAAATATTAGATAAATGATAGTTATTGTGCTGCCAACAAACCAACAACAATATCTCATCCATTTACTTGCATATGTATTTAACAAGAGAGGGTACTTTTAGTTATAGTAGTATAGGTAGTGAGCATATTTATTTAACAAGAGAGGGTACTTTTAGTTATAGTAGTATAGGTAGTGAGCATATTTATTTAACAAGAGAGGGTACTTTTAGTTATAGAGGCGATAGATTTGGGGAGCTGGAACATATCGTAATAAAGATATTGTAACTCAAGATTTGTAACAAAATAATTACAAAGATTTCTTAGGCTGTAACATATATCAGAAAATGGTTACAAAGGCTTCTTAGGCGGTTACACACCATACTTGCAAAGACTTAGGATATTTAGTAAGTCACAACATGATTACAAAGACTTGGGATATTTAGTAAGTCACAACATGATTACAAAGACTTGGGGTATTTAGTATGTCACAACATGATTACAAAGACTTGGATATTTAGTATGTCACAACATGATTACAATGCCACAACATGATTACAAAGACTTGGATATTTAGTATGTCACAACATGATTACAATGCCACAACATGATTACAAAGACTTGGGGTATTTAGTATGTCACAACAGGATAAGGGTAAGATTTTCTAGAAGGTCTGTTTGCGTGTAGTCTACTTTTAGAGAGTGGGTGGGTGAGGGCTACATACGCCATTATGTGACATGCATCTTAATACACAAGTGAAATATAAGGATATAAGACCAGAATAACAAACAACAAATACACACCAGTTACTAGATTTATTTTCAAGAAAAGGATCTAACAGGTGTACACGTGAAACAATATACACAGGACCATCATTACAGCGCACCAGTCTTCGACTGAGGAGAACTAAGTTTCAACTCTATCACTGCTCACTCGGGTAGAGGGATTGATTTTTACTTTTATGTCCGCGAAAGATATCCGAGATCGGATTTAACTGTCGACATTCTCGATTGCCATAGTGATTACAGACGAGCTGTGAGAGCCTAGCTTACCTTGTAAGCATTGACGTGGCTAGGTCTGATTTCACCACCTGTGACTACTTGACGAAGCACAGTTTTGTCATTGTCTTCTGAAAGAACCACCGTTGCCTGCAAATACACCAAAGGGGAATTACTCAAGGGTAACCGATGTCTGGTTCGATTTCACTAGTCTTCACTTTCACAGAATATCAGAGGTGGTTGGAAGTGAAAGCAGACACTTGTTGAAGTTTTAAAAATTAACGATCACGTGATTCGCCCAATTGAGTGCAAAACAGTAGATGTGAGGAGGGGAGGAAAGAACCTATTTATTCGAATCAGGTCTCTTTACAATGGTCGCGTTGTATTGTAAGGCTAGGGACATTATTACACTATAATTATTTTGGTCGCAAATCCTTTCTCTGTAATTCAAAACCGACACATAAGGCATCTAATTAAAAAAAAAAACGGCAGAAGAAAAGAGAGTGGAGACAGATTGGTGAGAGTGAAGGTCGGTTTGTTCAGGTCTCTGTGTGTATAACTTTCTCTTCCTACAGGAACACTCATTTTGAAATTACAAATGCAAACGACAGACACCAATCTGTCATGAATGGGCATTGCTAAAGTGCAATCATGCAATGTTATCAACAGACATTGTTGAATTCTGTTCGCTAAATGTTATGACTAAATATTAGAGTATCAAATACTATTCACTAAATGTTTTGATTGGACATTATAATATTAAACATTATTCACTAAATGTTTTGATTGGACATTATCGTATTAAACAATATTCATTAAATGTTTTGATTGGACATTATAGTATTAAACAATATTCACTAAATATTTTGATTGGACATTTAGTATTAAACACTACTCAGAAAATGTTTTGATTGGACATTATATTGTTGAATTCTATTCATTAAATGCTATGATTGGACATTATAGTATATTCAATAAATGCGGCATTATAGTGTTGAATTCTATTCAATAAATGCTATGATTGGACATTATAATCCTGAATTCTATTCATCAAATGCTTTGAATTTACATTATAGCATTGAATTCTATTCATTAAATGATTTGTTTAGACATTATAGTTTCTAACTCTCTTCATTAAATGATTTGTTTAGACATTATAGTTTCTAACTCTCTTCACTAAATGCTATTACAATTGTTGAAGAGTAATCCAAAACATTCGTATTTTGTCTTATAAACTTTAAAGCGTTTCATGGTAGGACCGTTGTAGTGATAAGTAATTTTGTCTTATAAACTTTAAAGCGTTTCAAACATTCATGGTAGGACCGTTGTAGTGATAAGTAATTTTGTCTTATAAACTTTAAAGCGTTTCAAACATCATGGTAGGACCGTTGTAGTGATAAGTAATTTTGTCTTATAAACTGTATATATGTTCATGATTTGACGCCAACGTCACAGTTAATAATTATGATTACTATTATTAATTAATCTTTCATAACTAATTACAAGTGATGAACATTTTAATAACATAATAATAATATTTCTCCAGCAGACATCACTCGTCTCCCTCACTTGCAGATAATCTTTCCCTTTCGATGACCATATAATTTTAATAATGTAATCTCTTATTTAATCTTTTATTTAATCTTTAATCAGTCACAAGAGCTATAGAGCTATAATTCTCCAGCAGACACCACTCGTCTCCATCACTTGCAGATAATCTTTCCCTTTCGATGACCATATAATTTTAATAATGTAATCTCTTATTTAATCTTTTATTTAATCTTTAATCAGTCACAAGAGCTATAGAGCTATAATTCTCCAGCAGACACCACTCGTCTCTATCACTTGGCGGATAATCGTTTCCTTTCAGTGGCCATATATTCGTTCATATATTTAAAAAAAAAATAATCTCTTATTTAAACTTGTATTTAATCTTTATTCCATCCCAAGGCTTCAGTCAACTTCTGGACTAGAGCCACCCATTGTTCCAATAGACCCCCCTGTTGCAATCTACATACTTTCAGACTAGTATGACTGTTGGAAATGTTACAACGGTAGCCATAATGGTAGATTACAAAAAAATGTTGGGCTGTTGGCAATGCTTTGTTTACCACAGAGCCACACAACCCATACTTCAACATGTATATTATAAGCATAACATAAATATATTAATTGTTCATTATTAAAATTTTAAATACAGCAAGAGTATGGATAAGAATAGCCGTAGAGGAAACCCAAGTAAATTCACACGAACTAACCATCACATTTAATTTTATTTTTGACACTGACTATGACTGCTCTTGATCAATCATTTCAAAAGTTGTATACAGCTCTCTTTCGTGTTTGACACTCAATCATTTCAGAAGTTGTGTAGAGTTCTCTTTTTCACTTTACACTCAATCATTTCAGAAGTTGTGTAGAGTTCTCTTTTTCACTTTATACTTTATCATTTTGGAAGTTGTATAGTTGTATACATACTGTAATGATCCAACTCTAAATGTCTGATTTTTACTCAAATTAAATGCTATAAAATAAGTAGTAAAGGTACTACCAAATATGTGTATATATTAAGATAGTAAAAATTACGATCATACAGTCACACACTCACGCAACGCACACACATTTACATTTTTATGCATGCACATACAGCAAAAACACATTTTCACATTCACATAAAGTGATACACGCACAAAACAATATGTATACATAAACACTCGTATGTACACACATATATACATCCTCGCGCACCCTCAAACATAAAAGAAAAAATCTATCCATTCAGACTTGCAAAAATTCTTCCCAAGCAGGTCCTGATTTATGCATTACGAACCCAAACAGAGCCTCGTGCAAAGTAAATATTCACACTCTCCAGCAGCTCGCAGTTGAAATATGTGACTATACAGTTTTCTGCAAGTCGTTAAAGCATTGAATGCTGACTATTTGGGCGTATTTAGTTGTCCTGGTAGGCTGAGTGCGATGAGAACTGTGACCTAGAAATGTATTAAAACTGAAGACGCATTGGTCTGAGGACAACGCATGGGAAAGTGAATACTAGGTGAGGGCTTTGGTAGAGTAACTAGACTTGAGTGTTTGAGAGCTAGGCGAAGGCTGTTGTAGAGTAACTAGATTTATTAGAGTCTTTGAGAGCTAGGCGAAGACTGTGGTAGAGTAACCAGACTTACTAGAGGGTTTGAGAGCTAGGCGAGGGCTGTTGTAGAGTAACCAGAAGATATGAGAACTAGACGTGGGCTGAGGTAGAGTAAGCAGAAGATCTGAGATCTGAGTGAGGGCTGAGGTAGAGTAACCAGATGACCTAAGCGTGTGATGTGGTATATCAATCTGAGTACTGAGCTGTTTTAAGCCAAAGATAATGACATAGTTTGATAAGTAATTAAATGAGGTAAGGTTAGTGAAAGATTTAGTAAAATAAAAGTTAAGTCCATGGGATCGATCTGGAATGTCTAGCGAAATGAGTTGGTGAGGAAGTTTTTTATGTGGTAAATAAGGCTGTCGGTTGGTATGCTGGGTGACGAATGTAACAGGTAAAATAACTCTTAGAGTGTCGTGACTGCATTGCACGTATTTTGTGTGCTAACTATACTAGTTTTCCAGTAATATGTAACGTTTCCACACCACTTAATTAATGTTGTGTCGTATCAAAACTGTGCTCTGGGTGCGTGGAGATTGTGCTATGGATGTGTAGAGTCTGTACAATGGATGTGTGGAGATTGTGTTATGAATGTGTGGAGTTTGTGCTATGGATGTGTAGAGTCTGTGCAATGGATGTGTGGAGTCTGTGTTATGGATATGTAGAGTTTGTGCTATAGATGTGTAGAGAGTATGCTGGGGATGTGTAGAGTATGTGCTATGGATGTGTAGAGTTGTGCTGTGGATGTGTGGGTTAAAAATAATGTGTGGTCATGTAATGAGTAATCTATTGCAGTATATTGTGCATTGTAGTCAAAAAGTTGTAATACTATGGACTAGTTATAAAGCTGGTTATTACTTGTGAAATTGTAGACTGATTAATGTGAGATGAGATAATAGTTGTCAATTTCAAAGTTGAATGGTGTGACACTGAGTGTTTTAGTTGTATAGAATTTGGAAACCATTAAGATTTTAAGTGGGGATTGTTTGACATTACGTCTGATTAATGGTGATTATGCTATAAGACTACCAGTTAACTATGGTAGTACTGTAGATCTATTGTGAGTTGCCTGCTTCATGCTCTGAGCTGAGTCACGTGATATCGAGGGCTAATTGATGCAACATGATGGACTAATGATGATGCAATTTGTGCTAAGGATGACTCAGAGCTGACTTGTAAATCAGCCAGATGACTTTGGTATATCCGATTATGAAGAATTGGCATTGTCCAGTTATATAATTGTATTGGTGCTGGAGAATTTTTTTTTCTGGCGTTTTTTGTGCTTGTTTTAAAATTATTTGTGGAAAGAGAGATGAAGAAAGTCGGAAAGAGGACCTCCGTCTCCCAATTAATGACTGTCATCTGCATTGCTATTGTGTGATTTGCTAGGCATTTGCAAGATTATGCATGGTATTTGCTTGGTGTTTGATGGTATTTGCATGATTAAACAAAACGTATAAAACGCATGCTATAAATAGCATACTTTGCTTTCTTAATGTGAGCCACATTATACATTTTATCACTCTCTCTCCTACTAGCTCTCACAAAGCTAAAGTCATGTCGCTTTTATTGAAAGGACAAAATATTAACAAGACAAACATTTCAAAACATATGAGCGCTCATGCACTACACTATGTTTTGGAAGCAGACATTCGCATATCAACATGTGTCCGAGCGAACGTAGTAACCAGTTAGTCTAGCTAACTGAAATAGTGACCAAACCATTTAACTAAGTGACGTAGTAATCAGTTCGTCTAGCTAACTGAAATAGTGACCGATCCATTTAACTAAGTGACGTATTGACCAGTTCATTTAACTGAGTGACGTAGTAACCAGTTCGTCTAGCTAACTGAAATAGAGACCAATCTATTTAACTAAGTATTGACCAGTTCATTTAACTAAGTTACGTAGTGACTAGTATATTTAACTAAGTGAAGTATTGACCAGTTCATTTAACCAAGTGAAGTATTGATCAGTTCGTCTAGCTAACTGAAATAGTGACCAATTTATTTAACTAAGTGAAGTATTGACCAGTTCGTCTAGCTAATTGAAATAGTGACCAATTCATTTAACTAAATGACATAGTGACCAGTTCACTTAAATATATGAGGTAGTGACCATTTCATTTAACTAAATGACGTAGTGACCACTTCACTTAAATATATGACGTAGTGACTAGTACGTTTAAATAAATGACGTAGTGGCCATTTCAATTAACTAAGATACGCGTATACAAGCGTTCATACACTAAATGTCTGTCATGCCAAGCGGGAGGGACCAGTGGAGGAACGCTTCACACAAAAATCTCAATCACTCCAGACCACAAGAAATGTTCTGTGGTGGTTGAGCGAGAAAGCACACGCAACCCTCTGTGGCGGTTGATTGTTCGAATACATTTAACAAGCATCCTCTCTTTTGACGTTTGCAAGCATCTTGAAAACTGTAAGATTTTTTTAAAAGCAAATTCAAGGAAAAGAGACTCCATCCAACAATTAACATAAAGCACAGATCTAAACTTGTACAGCTTTGACACTATTATTCTTTTCTCTGTAATATCTATCTATCTATCTATCTATCTATCTATCTATCTATCTATCTATCTATCTATCTATCTATCTATCTATCTATCTATCTATCTATCTATCTATTTCTAAACTTAATTGTATATAAATTGTTAAAATGTCGAAGTCATTGGACCTTGGGCACTCCTTATAATGTTTATTTTTGTAAGTATCAGAGATGGAAGTAAACAACTCGAGTTGAGAATATGCTAGAAATTGCTGATGCAATGCAAATCAACTGGTTACGATTTATGAGGACGAGATAAAGCAGTGGACTTTTATCAAACGTTTACATTCTGTGGAGAATTTTATTGTGTAATCACTTGAATTCCATGTGGCAAGAAGCCTTCTCATGAAAGGCGGCTGTTAGCTTAATGGGGGAAATAACAGCCTTTCCTTGTTTTATCATAATCTCCTGATTCACTTATTATAGACAGCTATGGTCATGGTAGACACGTAATGTGTAAGTGTAGCAAATACACTACACTATGTTGATGAATGGTGACAAAGTATGCTGACTACATGGAACAATTTATGGTACAAGGAATTTCCTGGAAATTGCTACAAATGTTCCGATAACTCCATTTCTGTTCTGTGATAAGAACTATCCTGTGATTTGTATTAACACTTATCTATTTAAGTGTGTGTTAAGTAAAACTGTATAGAATAATACATATTAAAATTATTTAAATGTGGTTTCAAGGAAATATTGATGTCAAGTAATCTTTTTTTTATATTGTATTTAATTGTATTTGTTATAAGTATATTTGATTGTTTATTTAATAAATTTATTGTTAAATTAATTGACCTTCTTACACATATTGATAGCCTTATGTCGGAGAAGAAAGTAGGTGGATGGAGGCGTGCTAAATATAAATTAAAGATGGATTTGTCTTCTCCTTTAGTAAGAAGATTCCATCTACGGAAATATTGTGTGACGGTAAATGTTTGTCTTTAATGTTATGGAAGAGAGAAAATGTTTACAGCGCCCTCATATCTCCAAGTGAAAAAGACGAGTGGTGTACTCTGGAGAATTATTAATAACATAAATTAAGATTTTCATAACTTATAATTATTTTGGACGATTAATTAATAATAAATATAACTAATAACTAGGTGGCGTTGACGTCAGACTATCTCACTATTCATGCATAACAACTGTACGTCTCATTTCGTCTTCGAAATCAACACCAGTTATAAGTAGACATAGTTATAAATAACCAATGTGTCTCTGTTTCAGTCTCTCTCTCTCTCTCTCTCTCTCTCTGGTGTGTGTGCGTGTGTTTGTGAGGTATCGGGAACAAATAGAAAGAGAATGGAATATACTGGTGTCCTTGAAAAGCTTGCAATTTAAATACTCTGGCGCGTAGGTGGCTAAGCGTGTCACGAATTGTTCTAAATTTGCTGGCCACCAAAACGTGACTGCATAGCTTTCCTTGCGAGTGTGGGTGTGGGGAGTGTGGTCATGCTTATCCCTTGGGTAGGGATGCTGCAGCATGGAGAAACGATGGTCTATTTACATATTTATTATCCATTGCTGCTCTCTGGGTTTTTCTCCTCTTTCCCTCAATTTCACACTTTTTCCTAGCGCAAAAGATTTAAGATAGTTATGAAGTATCTCTGGAGAGATCGCAATGTTTTAAATCTTAAATAAATAAAATTATACGGACGTTAATAATGATGTAAATAATTATTTATGAAATTTAACGAAGATGACGCAGTAATATATTAAACACAAACTTACATCAGCAAAAACAGTGATTTGATGACTAAGGCGATTGCTTTAAAAAACAAAGGTAAATCTTTTATATAAACATTATAAAGCGTCTTTTAAATAAAGCACAATTTAGTAAACTCGTTCTACACCTTACAGTTAAACATTTCAACAGCTATACACGTCAACATCTATACACGTCAACATCTGTATTCGTAAACTTATGTACACTTAAACATTTGTATATTCAAACATCAATTTATGTGTAAATATATATATATGTGTGTGTGTGTGTGTGAGAGAGAGAGAGAGAGAGAGAGAGAGAGAGAGAGAGAGAGAGAGAGAGAGAGACTAATCATCTATGCATATCAGCATCTGTACTCGTAAATATTTGTATTCGTAAAGTTCTGTACACTTAAACATTTATATACTCGAACATCAATGTATGTGTAAATATACATGTATGTGTGTATGTGTGTGTGTGTGTGTGTGTGTGAGTGTGTGTGTGTGTGTGTGTGTGTGTGTGTGTGTGTGTGTGTGTGTGTGTGTGTGTGTGTGTGTGAAAGAGAGAGAGACTAATCATCTATGCATATCAATATCTGTACTCGTAAATATTTGTATTCGTAAAGTTCTGTACACTTAAACATTTATATTTTCAAACATCAATGTATGTGTAAATATACATGTATGTGTGAGAGAGAGAGAGAGAGAGAGAGAGAGAGAGAGAGAGAGAGAGAGAGAGAGAGAGAGAGAGAGAGAGAGAGAGAGAGAGAGAGAGAGAGATGTCTACACTTGAGTGGCAAAGTTCATTAAGCAATTTCAATGAAGAAATAAAACAATGCAGACACGACATTTTACTCTGAGACATCCAGGGACCTTGAACCAGGCATATTCCATGGATGGACAGACTGCACCTGGGTGGGTGAATGATGGAGGGCAGTGCAATGCTGTGAGGACACACCCATTGAGCTATGACGTGCGACATCAGCCTTCGGTGATAAAGCAGTACAACCCAATCCAATAGCTAGGGTCATCTTGTGGATCTAGTTGCACACTGATCCTTTGGCACGCGATAGTGTGTCAAGAGGGGAGAGCTACGGACAGATAACCCCACATAAGACAGAGACAAAGGTCTTCATTTTAACTACACATTCCAATCATATTCCAGTGATGTGATTCCTCACTTCATTCTCTACATGTCCATGAATAACATCATGTGAACAGACTTATGCCATTCGATCATGAGTATACAAAAAGCTTAAAACTATTCTAGTAAAAGGCAACAACAGCGCCCTCAACAACAACCACAACATCGCGGACACCAACGACAACAACAACAACAACAATGGCCGTACAACGAACAACAGTACCCCCATTGGTTTTTTTTTTAACCATCCAATGGCCGACCTTATCCAACTACTACTCGACTATTTGTACTGGCCACCAGCGCCCACCTTCAGACATCCCAACGGACACCGGGGACAGCCACGTCAACAACAACAACAACGACAACGCCACCAGTGAGGAGTTCGGGAGGTTGAACAACCCGGGCGCATGTACACACTGGATACAGATCTGGTGTGTTACTAGCATGGGCTCTGTAAGACACCCCCCTTACCATAACATCAGGAATGGCTACAACAACATCAACGCCACTGCCAGGAACAACATTAACTCCAACCCTCGGATTATCGAGTTTGGAGTCCGCCTTCGCCGGCCAGACATGTTTTAGCAACGGACACATACAGCAGTAAGGCAACTCCCTCCTCCCTCTCCTCCCCCCAATCCCCGGTCCTTTCCTTCCACCCAAGCGCGAAAGCGGCGGAAGCCGGAAGCGCCTCCCCCCTACATAACCAACCAACCTAGTAAAAGAAAACCTCAGTGCACAATTGTCTAATTATGCAAATGTGAAACTGTTTAAATGCTTAATCATTATCTATTTTGTGTGATTGCTTAATAGCCCCAGAACTCTCATTACTTTTTCGTAACTTTAGATCATTTGTAACTGTTGATAGAGGGATTTACCGCATTATTGTGTATTTTGAGAATTATATTGTTGTTGGTTTTTTGATTATCTCTTTTCATTTCATGTATTGCTTAGAACATTGCAGCAACCCATAGAGAGTATGTTTATGATTGAATGGTTTGAAAGATGAGTGACCAGAGCCACCACATGAAAGAGAAATCCGTAGATCAATAAATGTTAAAATCATCTTCATCTAAAAGTGGTATCCCATCTTGTATCGTTTTGAAAGGGGAGTGCACTGTTCATGTTGTGTCGTCCAGTAATGTCCACATGTTCCATTCCTAACACAATATCGCATACACACACGTCTTTAAAGACGTAACCCTTGTACACGCAATAAATAGGGCCAAACACGTCTGTACATACGTAACAGTTGTACACGCAATAAATAGGGCCAGACAAACATCCATGGTGTGTGTGCGTGTGGATTGTAATAAACAGCTGACAGTCCTACGTAAGTACTGACGAACATTGCACCACGGTCTGCTTCTCTCTCGGAGTTGGAGGAGGGTTGCAGTGACATACTAAATATCAAGTAAATACTGTTTTGTGTTTACAATTTGCGGTCAATGTTGTAAAGTTTGAATAAACATTTAGCTGCAGATTGTCTGCGCAAAGAGGAAATTAATCAAATTGCAAGTCATTTAGTGCTTTCATGATTTAAAATCTCAACATGCTGATCTCTGAAATAACAAACACCTACTTTAAGTAATCGGTCAAAGGATATAGGGTAAAAAGGGAACGTTTATAAAATGCACACAAACGCACGAACACACACACACACACATACATATATATAATTATATAGGTAATTGTACTTTATATTTTATATTATTCTTCAGTACACACGCACACACACACACACACATATAAAATATATATAATTATATAGGTAATTGTACTTTACAATTTATATTATTCTTCAGTACTCACACTCACACACACACACACACACACACACACACACACACACACACACACACACACACGCATACATATATAAATAATTATATAGGTAATTGTACATTATTCTTCAGTACTCATATATATACACTAGCAGACGTGTGCACATTTACTCCAATCTCTCTGGTACTATTTTTTTTGTTTGTTAGATTTCGTTTCTCGTCTGCTTCCAGCCCAGCTGATAATGAATGCGGGTGCAAGCACCGAGAGAGAGATTTATTTTCTGAAATAGAGAAATCTAGTGTCATGGGTGTGTGGGGTGAGTGAATGTTTAGGCTGATGTTTGCTGGATTTTCGAGGTGCATATTTGTCTGGGTAGCTTCCCTTGGCATGCTCTTTCCGATTGGAAATGCCATAAACCTTTTTGCAAATGCCGTCTGCAGTATACGGGTCCTGATTTGTCTTCAGTCCTGGGGAACATTTTTCCTAAGCTAGTGAGCGATTATGAATCAACCTAAGTTCCTCACTTCAACGGAGACAAAGTCCTGGTCAGTTGGATCCTAGCACGTAATGTACCTTCACGGAAGAGGCACTTTAGCCGAATTGTATGAACGCTTTCCACTGTGAATATTTCCAGGTCTATGTAAGCGTTGTTTAGCGTATTCGGGTACAGCGAGTGTAAACACCTGTTATTCTAAGCATAAATCTAAGGAGTGTTGTGTATTGTTTTTAGGAGTGTTGTATGCTATTTTTATGAGTGTTGTTTATTGTTTATGGAGTGTTGTATGCTCTTATGTCTATCGTGTTCTGTGCTGTTGTCTGCAGTGTGTGTTCTGTGCTGTTGTCTGCAGTGTGTGTTCTGTGCTGTTGTCTGCAGTGTGTGTTCTGTGCTGTTGTCTGCAGTGTGTGTTCTGTGCTGTTGTCTGCAGTGTGTGTTCTGTGCTGTTGTCTGCAGTGTGTGTTCTGTGTTGTTGTCTGCAGTGTGTGTTCTGCTCATTGTAGTGTTTGCGACATGCTATTTTACTCGATGATAGGATCTCTTTGATTGTGAGAATATTGTCATCTCTCCACGTCTTTCATAAACGCCTCAATTTGCAGGCAACGGACTGGAAGAATAACCTCCCTATACTTTTCAGAACAATCCCCCAGTATTTTAAATAAACACTACAGGATAACTCTGACCTGGCAAACGTTCAACAGAGCAGCCCCCAGTATTTTAAATAAACACTACAGGATAACTCAGCCCTGACAAACGTTCAATAGAGCAGTGGACACCCTCTTCAAAGACCTACACCTGTCTTATTATTTATTACGCCCCCCCCCCCCGCGCCAACTCCTTACAATTAATCTAGTTAAACACAATGTCAAGGGTGTTGATAAAATATAATTTATTTACAGTATAATTAACTACAAACTACACAGCAATTCAACATTGATCAAATACAAATAATGACACATACAATGAAGACCTACATAAATGCACAAATATATATAGGCTTTCTTATTAACTGTTTATAATAGTGTTTCTAAAAGTTATCTCTAGCTCTCACAAGATATTCCTAAAGTGCACAATATTCATTAACAGTATTACTTCAATTAAGTGACAGTCAGACAACATGAATAAGGTACATCACAGAATAAGGAAACTTCAAATAGTTTCATGAAATGTCAACATGGCCTGCATGAAGTTTAATCTCTCTGTTTTTCTAACTGCAGTGAATAATGTGAACCCTTCATTACCTGGCTTCACAGACTGCAGAACACACTGGCAGTCCAATTCAGTCTAGTCCAGTCTAGTCCAGTTTAAAGGAAAATGTAAAAAGGGAGTTCTGCCCTTGATAAAAAGGAAACAAAAAATGTTTCTGTAGAAATTCAGCTGGACATTGGGTGCTAATGGAATACAGGAATAGTTTTCCACAACACGGATTTCCCCCTGTATTCCATTAGCACTCAATGGTCAGATACAGTTGGTCAGTGGGTGGCCATTGGTTAGCTACAGATGGCCAGTGGGTGGCTATTGGTTAGCTACAGTTAGCCAGTGGGTGGCCATTGGTTAGCTACAGATGGCCAGTAGGTGGCTATTGGTTAGCTACAGTTGGCCAGTAGGTGGCCATTAGTTGACCCTAATTGATCCTAATTAGATAGCTTCTCAGAAATGCTTGCATCATTTTGAAAAGTCATTTATCTATAACAGGATTTGAGAGGTGGACTAAGGCATTCAATGGAACTTACACCGGGAATTGAGAGGTGGACTAAGGCATTCAATGGAATTTACACCGGGAATTGAATTCCACCGGGAATGACATCATTGTCATTTAATTATTATTTCAGGCAATGTCCAGTAATCCTTTTTGGAAGATGGTCATGGTTTTCATTGCGTGTTTGCTTAACACAATGTCAATTTTTAAATCATACTGTATAAATATCAGTAATACGAAGAAAGTGCTCTACAAATTTCATCACAAAAATATATCATAGATAAAAGTATATAAAACAAGTGACAAATAAAGGAAAGGGAGGAAAAATTTGTCACAGTATTATTTGCTGATATATCAAGAGTTTGATGTTTGTCTCTGTAGTTCTGGGCTGTTGTTTGTCGTGTTGTGTGTTGTTTGTAGTGTTGTGTGCTGTTATTTGTAGTGTTGTGTGTTGTTGTTTGTAGTCTTCTGTGCTGTTGTTTGTTGTAGTGTTCTTTGCTGTTGTTTGTAGTGTTGTGTGTTGTTGTTTGCAGTGTTCTGTGGTGTTTTTTTGTAGTGTTGTGTGTTGTTGTTTATAGTGTTCTGTGTTGTTTTTTGTAGTGTTGTGTGCTGTTGTTTGTAGTGTTGTGTGATGTTGTTTGAAGTGTTCTGTGCTGTTTTTTTTGTAATGTTGTGTGTTGTTGTTTGTAGTGTTCTGTGTTGTTTTTTGTAGTGTTATGTATTGGGAGTAATAGTAGTAGTAATAGCAATAGTAATGTGAGTGTAGGTGCGCGATTGTTTGTGTGTGTGTGTGTGTGTGTGTGTGTGTGTGTGTGTGTGTGTGTGTGTGTGTGTGTGTGTGCTAGCTACACCTCATTGTTGGGCACTGCTCTCTGTTCACTCCAAAGATTTAAAACTATACGTTCTTGCACGCCAGCTGGTGTCACTCAGTTGGTGAAGGGGTTGGCATTCCCACAGGTTGTTTGTTATTCTGTCTCCTTGGTTACACTGATGAGATGATGGCAGTCAGTTGGAACATTTACTGCAAGTGTCTGTTTCCGCATATTTCCCCGAATTCCAGATAGGAGACAAAATGGTCGGCAGCTTGCCATTCAGTATGTCCGAATGCAGAAATTGTTATTTTCTTAATTAATGTCTCCATTTGCTCGTCATATATCTATAAGATGGGTTGCATACAAACAGCATAAGCAGGAGATAAAGTGACTTTCGGACATTAAGTAAATTTGTCCTCTAAACATCGTAACTTCAGTGAGTGAATTGTAAAATATTATAATATTTAATCTGTTTATGCTTGATTGTCTTAATTTTAATACACTCGCAGACCCTCACACACTCATGCTCACACAAATAAACCATTATGAGTTTCATACAGGAACACATATTTTATTTTCGTAGCAATCACTCGAATGTAAATTTGGTCCAGAATATGACGACAGTAAATGAAGTAGAGGATACACGGCAATGTTTTCCTCTGGTGGTAAAAATTTTCATTTTTGTCCAAGCGTCACCATCACCAAGCAGCGTAATAACAGACGCTGTAAATTGCCTGTTTAGCTGAATGTGTACGGTAAGAGACGCTATATTACAGGCAGCGTCTACCATAAGAGGCGCTTCGTTGCCGGGAGAAAGCTCGAAAAGAGACGCTATATTGCAGGGGAAGTGTCTGACGACAACCCTTTCGGCAATATGTAGTTTGACGTTTGGAAGGGTTGACAGCCTGGGATGCCACAAGATCTCGCATTAATTGGTCAACATATTGTAAATATGCATTCAACGTGAAAGAGAGAGGGAGATAATATCGTAGCTCACTCAACATGAGAGAGAATAACCATAGAAAGCTCAACATGAGAGAGAGAATGAAATAGCTCACTGAACTGAGAGAATGACGTAACACACAATGTAAGAGAGACAATGACGTATTTAACTGAACGTGAGAGAGAATGACGTAACACACTCAACATGAGAGAGAGAGAGAGAGAGAGAGAGAGAGAGAGAGAATGAAATAGCTCACTGGACATGCGAGAGAGAGAGAGAGAGAATGCAATAGCTTACTGGACAAGAGAGAGAGAGAGAGAGAGAGAGAGAATAAAATAGCTCACTCAGCATGAGAATGACATAACGTAGCTAAATCAACGTTAGAGAATGACATATCTCACTCAACATGAGAGAGACGCAACTCACTGAAAATGAGAGAGAGAGAGAGAGAGAGAGAGAGAGAATGACGTAATTCACTCAACACGAGAAAGAATGACGTAGTTAACTCAACACGAGAGAGAGAGTGAAATAGCTCAGTGAAAATGAGAGAATGAGCACGAGAGAATAACGTAACTCCCTTATTTTGAGAGAAACAGAATGATGTACCTCACTGAACGCGAGTGACCGTAAAGTCAGCCCAGTCTGTGTAATAGGGCCACACGTACACTCACGTTTATATAGTATAACCATAAAGTCAGCCCATTCTTTGTAATAGGGACACACACCAATGCCCACTATTTCAATGTAAAATGACCACAATGCTAATTACTTCCATAATACATGCCTGTACAACCTATTTGACTGTAATTTATTTTAATCCGGTTCCTGTATGAGACACATATAAAAAACAAAGGGATGCTTTATTTTTGTGAATTGACTCGTACATTCAAACACCTCACGTTATACCTTCATGAGATCCACACCCTACCACACCCTATCGTCATGAAAACCGTGTCTTACATTCACAACACAAAATGTCTTAAATCCACGAACATTTCCTTAAAATTTTGTAATACCCACATTATGCCTTAGCAATCTGTCTCCTGTCTTGATCACTTCTTTAAACATACCACCGATTCCTATCGACATGCCTACTGTTCTGACAACTAGACAGACAACTCTTGACAGACAACTGAGTTATTCCCCTCTTGACGGTTTATCCCACTTATGACTGACACAAATATTTCGAAATTACGCCGCACAAAGGTCAACAACGTCTCTCAGAATGCGAACTTTCCAACATCTCGCGTTCTCTCGTTTGACGTGTACTTCCAAGAAAATTCATTTATTTACCCACAAAGAGTGTTTGGCTCGTTTTTGTGCTGATGTACGAATAGAAAATAACGTTCCGTACAGTTAGTTCTTTGGGACACGAATCTCAGAGCAATCGTTGCACAGTTCCTTCCTCTCTACGGGGAATCGTTAAGGGAATGAATACACTTCGCGAGAGCCCTTCTCTTTTTCACCAGACCTTTCGTCTAGTTGCTGCTTAGGCGTTTAATGAATGATTTGTAACTTGTAATGTGACGTGGCGTACAATGTGACGTGCAAAAACACTTTATTCGGTTTGCGCAAAAGTACACACTATGATTGCCTTCTAAATGGAGGAAGGGGAATTGGACAGGGATGGTCATATTGTCCAAGAGTTCCTTCCCGCAATGTCTTGTTGTGGATAGGAAATGTCAAGGTCGAATAATACTCGATACAAAATAGTTTTACAACAGTCAAAAACACACCATCCAATCCAGACAAACAAATAACAAAACAAAAATAGCACTTTATTCGCAGACAGTCAAAAACCCACCATCCAATACAGACAAACAAATAACAGAACAAAAATAACACTTTATTCACAAACAGTCTTTAACAGCACACTTAAAGTTAAGTCAATTTTTTAAGTTAGGTACGCCATTCTCTAATAGCACACTTAAAGTTAAGTCAAGTCAATTTTTTATAAGTTAGGTTCGCCATTCTCTAAAGCACACTTAAAGTCAAGTCATTTTTTTAAAGTTAGGTACGCCATTCTCTAATAGCACACTTAAAGTTAAGTCAATTTTTAAAGCTAGGTACGCCATTCTCTAATAGCACACTTAAAGTTAAGTCAATTTTTAAAGTTATGTACGTCATTCTCTAATAGCACACTTAAAGTTAAGTCAAGTCATATTTTGTAAGTCAGGATAGCCAAGATCACGTACGCCATTCTTCATAAGATAGACCAGTAGACTTTAAGTAGACTTTATGCCATGTGTACGCCAGTCTTTATAAGACAGATTAAGTAGACTTTAAGCAGACTTTAAGCCATGTGTAAGCCAGTCTTTATAAGACAGATTAAGTAGACTTTAAGCAGACTTTAAGCCATGTGTACGCCAGTCTTTGTAAGACAGATTAAGTAGACTTTAAGTCGTATATAAGCCCACTATAGCAAATATAAAATTTACTTTTCTAGGACTTTTGAACTATTTTGTAATAAAGAAATTAACATAAAATAGCACTTAAGTGTAGATACTAAAAGAAGCATACAAGTATCATAGGGCATTGTAGTTCATGTTTCTATAACAGTATACAAAAAGTGCAGAATATAAAGTTTACAAATATACTACTGTAAACCTACACAATGCAATACTATTTAACATTTTAACATTTTATTCCAATCTTCATTTTAATAATTACTCCTTAATAATTTATTCATTTATTATCCATCAGTTATTGTAATAATTAAATTTAAATATTACTAATTTAACTCCAACAATACCCTGTCCAAGCTCTTTTGAAAAGCACTTCTAAAAAGATGTAAATATTACTAATTTAACTCCTATAATATCCTTTCCAAGTTTGTTTGAAAGGCACTCCTATAAAGATAAAAATATTGATAATTTTACTCTAATAATATCCCTTCAAAGCTTGATTTCATAAGTATTTCTCTAAAGACCAATTTCTCAAGTATCTACCATAGCTTTGATAATTTACAACAATATTTTTATTTATTTATTTATTACTTGATAAGTATTTCAGGAGAGATATCAAACTACATCGATTAGACGAATATTTGTTGTTAAACGTATGTACTGCTTAGAACAGAACTTGCATACTTGTGAGGTAAAATTGCACGACAATAATTTACAATATATAATTCATATATTGACATCCGGGATTTCGAAACATTTCTTAATTTAGAGAACACTGTAAAACTAGTTTTAAAAAATATCTTAGATGCTAAAATCGTGCACAACTATGGAGGATACTAAAATAGTTCTAAATTATACAATTATAAGACACGGATTCTATTCACTATACAACTATGGAGGATACTAAAATAGTTCTAAACTATACAATTATAAGACACGGATTCTATTCACCTTCTACTATGGAGGATATGGATAAGTTTTATAACTCTGAAAGACAGTGGGATAATGTTAAATTTGTAACTCTGGAAAACAATGTGATACTTGTAAATTTGCATCTCTGGAAAACTAGTAAACTTTGTACCACTGGAGAACAATGTGATACTAGTAAACATTGGTACGCTGGAGAAAAATGTGATACTAGTAAACATGGTACTCTGGAGAACAATGTAATACTAGTAAACATGGTACTCTGGAGATCAATGTAATACTAGTAAACATGGTACTCTGGAGATCAATGTAATACTAGTAAACATTGGTACGCTGGAGAAAAATGTGATACTGGTAAACATGGTACTCTGGAGAACAATGTAATACTAGTAAACATTGGTACGCTGGAGAAAAATGTGATACTGGTAAAATGTACAGTCGTACAGGACATATTGTAGTATCCTTGCACATTGGAGAAATATGATATAAATTGTGAAGTCTATTGTTATTAGATAACATTATCATTATTTGATGAATGTCAGTGTTATGTTGTAGATATTTTGGTGAGGATCAAAACTTTAGAAAATAGTGCCATATTACTGAATGTTATTTTTCGAGATTGTTGAATATAAAAATTTAGACAACATTTTGAACTCGATGAACAAATATCAAGCTGCAGCTTACACATCCATCGTGTTGCTTACCGCTTCCAAAATTAAAATGGCTTTCCCCACTGGACGCGTCTGACTTCTCGTAGTTCGATTTTCTATTCTGAATATTATATTTCCTCTTATTATACGTTGAATTAATCTAGCCAAACACCATATATTCTCCTTTCGGAACTATTTACTGGTCGATCCTTTTGACATGTTTGGAACACTGCATCAGGCCCACGATAATCTATCATTGATATTCTCTTACTTCGATACAATAAGCATAACTTTAGGCCAATAGCGACTGACTGGCGTGAAAGACATCTAATAATCGTACTTCTTTATTCCAAAGCCAGTTGTCCACTCGTATCTCTGTCTGTCTCGCGCTATTTCACTCCATGTTTCATATATCGTTCCGTATGTCTTCTCCTTTTCTTTCTTTCTTTCTTTCTTTCTTTCTTTCTTTCTTTCTTTCTTTCTTTCTTTCTTTCTTTCTTTCTTTCTTTCTTTCTTTCTTTCTTTCTTTCTTTCTTTCTATCTATCTATCTATCATCAGATGGCACTATCCTAGTAGCTATGTTATTATCTCGACAGTACTCTCTGTTTTGTAGAGTATCTTAATTTTCTTACCTGATTTGGCTGCCTCTCTGTCTCTTTCTCTAGATGTTTCACTCCTGTACCTCTTATTTTTAGAACTGTCTATCTCTACCTCTGTTTATCTTTAACTGTGAAAGCTCTTTTTCATTCTCTTTCTATCTCATTAATATTTTCGCCACCTGTGTTCTCTCTCTCCTTCTCTCTATCTCACTATTTTACCTTGCTTTTACCCACTCTCTTTTTTTCTCTGCGCACCTATCTGTACAATCTTCCTTAAGCCGGTATTTAGCTGTTTATAAACAAGAACGCATTCTCAATCACAAGCACATAAGCACACATTCACACAAATAAAATATCAAGTCGCACAAATGCCCTATTTCAGAATGTAGTTTATCTGATTTATCGGGACTGAAGTTCTCCAAATGACTTCGTTAAGGTTTCATGCGATCATTAAACTCTGTAAATAAAAGATAGAAAGAAGAAAAAAAATCTATCGGAATTTAGTACCCAGAGCGATAACAACAACGCAAAGATACGATCCAACCCACCATTTCAAGAACTACTGCAATGATATTGCAACCACTCTTTGACACCATCTTATTTGTACAACTTGTGTTTCTTTTCACTCTTCTTTCTCCCACTCTTTTTCCTCCTGTTTTCTTTTCAATTTTTTTTTATTTTAAGGAAGCCAGCAAAGTTGAAGCCAAACAATATACATTGCTTTGCCACTACGACACAACGTGCGGAGGACTATTTTTGAATAAATAGCTGTAGGTAGATTATGTGTGGGTTGTGTAGGTCGGTAGTTGGTGGTACGCTGCTGAGCAAAGTTGGGCAGTAGGAGGTGAAGTTGACGTTTAGTGTGTCCCGTGGGGTTATTTGATTTCATTTTCACTTCTGTTTCCGTCTCTCTTTTGCCTCGTACTTTGAAAGCAGCAATCCACTTTCTGCCTCCAGTTTGCCGCATCAAAGACGAAGAGAAGCAAGTGAACTACGCATTTATCTCCCCTAGAGGCGGATAGCATCATACGATTGAGTGAGTGCTTTTTACCATTGCCTAGGCCACTCAGCCGATGCTTGTAGGTTGGAAGCCCATTATGACCTCTTGGAATAAAGCAATAACCCACAAGATGACGAGTTGATAAAGAATAAAGGAACCAGCAAGCCCCCACATTTCTCAAATAAAGGACCATATAAGAAGGTAATGAAATAGATACTATAATAGTAGTTAAAGAGAGTCCAAACTTACACAATAGTAGTTATAGATAGACCAATCTCACACAGTAGTAGTTACAGACAGTCCAATCACGCACAGTAGTAGTTATAGACAGTCCAATCACGCACAGTAGTAGTTACAGTTTGTCTGGTCACACAATAGTAACTATAGTCACAGTCTGATCTCAGTAGTAGTTACAGTCTGTCTAGTCACACAATAATATCTATACTCGCAATCTGATCTCACACTGTCAGAGCTATAGTCGCAACCTATCCTCACTAATAGTTACAGTCCAATCACAAACAGTAGTAGATATAGTCGCAATCTGATCTCAGTAGTAGTTGCAGTCCAATCACACACAATAGAAACTATAGACACCCATTCACACACTTTCTCCAGAACAGAGTATTTACAGAGTGGTTACAGAAACATGGCATTAACATCTAAGTGGTACAGACAGTCTGATCACACAAAGTAGTTGTGATTTAAGTACAGAAAACAAACAAACTGGCACACAGCAACATAAAAAGGGGTGAAGATTGCACTCCTGTGCAAAGGTTATCAGGTTTTCCATTTTAGACCTACAACGCTCTCTGCGACGGCATCGGATGCCATTTCCAGCACTGTCTGACATTCTCTGCTACCGAGACATCTGTTCTGGATGTTACACCTGCCAAAATAGTGTAGCGATATTCCCAACAGGTAGATAGTGTGTGTGTGTGTGTGTGTGTGTGTGTGTGTGTGTGTGTGTGTGTGTGTGTGTGTGTGTATGTGTGTGTGTGTAACCTAGCTACTAGTTGTGGAACACTATTTCAAGATATGTACACCACACACGAACTCTCACGACATAAATGCGTTTCTTGCATTTACTGATATGCCTACCACAGATATATGGATGCACACACACACACACACACACACACACACACACACACACACACACACACACACACACATACACACACACAAACAATCTACATTCGCACACATACAATCATACACTTTACTAATATTGTTCAGACCAACGAATGCATGCTTGTTGATTATCACAGTAATGTAAATGCATACGATAAACAAGCACAGAATATTCCGTAGATTTAGACACTATTTCTGTTGTAATACGTTCGTATAAAGAAATTTTTAAAAAATCTTCGAATATTGTTTTGAATTGTGTTCAGCGAGGCTAGATGGACTCGTTGGTAATGGGAACGACTAGGGTAACCTCCCACCCCGGGTTTTGCACGATATCGACTGCCAGGATATTAACTCAACCATTCACAAATCAATGGCTGCGCCAAATATAATAATCACAATAACAAAATGGAATCAATATACTGTTTATCTGAAAACAATCATTTTTTTCAATGATACAAATAGTGAATACAATGAATGAAAATCACCGACCCAAAGTGAAATATTCCTACAGAATTTTATAACAGTGATAAACTCATAAATACCACATTGACTGATGCGTTAAAATTCCTGTGTAAACAATACGTAACAGGGATTGACTGATGCGTTTAAAATCCTGTTTAAAGCAATATGTAACAGGGATTGACTGATGCGTTTAAAATCCTGTTTAAAGCAATATGTAACAGGGATTGACTAATGCACTTTAAAATCCTGTTTAAAGCAGTCTATAACAGGGATTGACTGATGCACTTTAAAATCCTGTGTAAAGCAATCTGTAACAGGGATTGACTGATGCACTTTAAAATCCTGTGTAAAGCAATACGTAACAGGGATTGACTAATGCACTTTAAAATCCTGTTTAAAGCAATATGTAACAGGGATTGACTAATGCACTTTAAAATCCTGTTTAAAGCAATACGTAACAGGGATTGACTAATGCACTTTAAAATCCTGTGTAACTTTGTCTGAATACATTCAAACCGCGAGTAACACACCACAGGGTACAAACTCAAGTCCTGGTCCGACCGCAGAATACTTCCAGACAGTTCTGGCGTTTCTGAATACACGTAGTTATTTTTCAACAGCATGAAGCCGGAAGACACTCTGTCTATGGCGCTGGCTCGAAAGGTTTGATTTCCACGCAAATTATCTTAACTATCGAGAGCACGAGCAAATCCAAAGATCTTTTCCAAAGGAAGATTCGTCCCTTAAGACGCGAATTTGTTACTTCTGCCTAATGGAAGCCTTTGCAACCTATCTAGAAGCCCCGATTATCTTGTCGATCGAACGCAGGGACAAATCACGTCTTGGCAGCCAATTTATAATTAAGCAGAAAATTGATTCGAGTAAAGTTTTGAAGAATGTAAAGCAATCGCGATAAAAATATTTAGTCTCTCTCTCTCTCTCTCTCTCTCTCTCTCTCTCTCTCTCTCTCTCTCTCTCTCTCTCTATCTATCTATCTATCTATCTATCTATCTATCTATCTCAGCACAACCTATTTAGAGTATGTTGCCACTTTTCATTTTAAAGGATTGGAACAAGCATGGCTGTTTAAATTCTCTGAACTCGACTTCATGATTATATTGAGTTCATCGAACTTCCGCTCCAGATAAAACGCCGCACTAAAATATTCATCAGGAATGCTGAAGCAATTTGGAAAAGTGGACTCTTGCGCAAGTCAGACTGATGACGTCACTGACACTTGTGGTAGTTTGTTCACATATACAAAAACAATATTTCAGGTTATCTCCCTGGAAAAGAAAGAAATGCGAATGCAAGTGCCGCTGGGGAAACAGCATTTGCCAAGAGAGTCAGAACCTCACAAGACATCCACTGAGATGAAAAGAGCCGAACAAAATCTATTTCCATCTACACTTTCGAGCTTTCTGTAATCTACAGCGCTGGAAAGGTCACGTGTTCGATACAACTGCAGCATTAGCACACGGATTGTCCCAAACGGGAAGTACACTTTCAGTCAGTATTGCTTTCATCCATTTGATCATCATTCTGTCTTTCACTCCATAAATCTATTTGTATATGTCTAACTCTGACACTCGTAAATGTTTATCGTTCAGCATGACTACATCCTCATCCATTTAGTTACTACGTCATCGCCAATTCTGTTGCTACGTCTTCGTTTATTCTGTTACTACATCATCTTTAATTATGTTACTATGAAAACTTCATCTTCGTCTATTCTGTTACCACGTTTTCGCATTTTCTGTTACTACTTCACCGTCTATTCTATTACCACGTTTTTGACTTTTCTGTTACTACTCCACTGTCTATTCTGTTACGTCATCGGCAGTTCTGTTCCTCCATTCTGTTAGTACGTCATTGTCTATTCGTTACTACCACAATGTATTAGTCTCTCCATCATATTCATCACCCGTCTCTTATCCAGTATTTTATTTTTCTTTCCCCGCTTTTTATCATTATTTGACTTTTTGAATCTACGTGTATCTCTTTTCGCAAAACATTCTATCACTCACTCCGAGAATGATATTTTTATCTACCCTTGTCACAGTCTGATAAAATTGTCCGACTTCGTGACCCACTTGCCTTGTTTACTTCAAATTCGAATATTTGAAACCCTTGGCCCTTTGTTCAAAGCTTCCTTTTTCTAGGTGCTTCTAGAACAGGTCAAGATGTTATGTAACTTTAGGACCATTGTCCAGTTCTCGAACCAACCACATGCTTTGCGAACAGTCACGTGATACGCAATATACCTTTCTATATATGTACCCACACGCTTCCGCTCCCTCACTTCGAGCACATTTTAGCTAATTCCATCAGCTTACTCGGGTCGTGAGAGGCAGCCGGCGCCATAGAGAATCAAGGTACCCTTCGACTTCTCTCAAAGGTATCATTTTATTTAATAGTATTTGCCTATGTATTGTTTAAGTATGTATTTGTGCTATGTATTATATGATTTCCATATACACTTGAGCATGGTTCAGAGAAATAGCTGAAAACCTATATGTTACGGAATATAAATTTATTGTAACCATTTTTCCATTTCTGTACTTTAATTTATATTGTTTTAATTCACTAAGAGCCAGAATGCTGCGCTCGATATGAATTCTTCATGTAATTCAATTATTGCGTGTAATTTAAATTGTAAATTGTGAAGCGCTCTGTCGGCTTGAATTACCCCTTGTATGAACATTAATTTAACGTTGTATCTATTTTATTGCTTCATACGTCATGACTGTTAAATGGAACACATGTGAGACGATTATATTTTTCTAAAATCTAATTGTAAGCGACGCGAAGTCGAAACTCTTTGTTCAGCGCATTTAATTGAGCCATGCCTAGGTAGGACCTGTTAGGTTGAGAATTATATCCAAACACGTTGCATCCACAGGTCGGCTCATGGTTCATGTTCACCATGCCTCACCTGCATTAGCTTATTGGTGTAAGCGTGTCGAAATCCACTCTGAGGGCCATGCTGCAAAAATTCCAGTTCCTAGCCACTAACAAAGGGACATCATTCCTTATGCACCACGTGTGTCGTTAAAGGGGGACTGAGGGAACGAACCGGCATGACTGAGTGTTGAGACCAAGGATACAAGAATAGAGCTAAGTGCAAAAATCAAGTGTACAGATCTCAAAGGAACACTTTTCTGGCAATTTAGATTGACAAAAATCAGGCATAGGCGCGTAAAGACAGAGTGAAGACTATTCGCGTTGCATTCGATTTATTGTTAATTTGTTAAACTTTATTAAATCTTATTTTCTTTGTTAATACCTCTTAGTAGTTGATTTCTATGCACAATAGACCAATTAGATTAATTCTTAGATTTGAATGGGGGCGGATGAGCAGAAAGATTGATGACGAGTGCATATTAATTTAGAGGGACTTAACTGTTTTCAAATCTAGCTAAAAGTTCGCAGTTTATTAGTCTGTAAATTTGTCGTCTGAACTACAAGACGCACTTTTAATTAGTCAGATAATAAATTGAGCAACCAGTCTGCGTAGAATATGAGAGGAAGAATTAATTATATTTAAAGTCTTTTAATTATTCTAAGCAGGGTCTTTAAATAAATACTGGAAACGTAACAAGTGGGGGCTCGTCCGGGATTGATATGTATTAAATTGTAAATTGTAACATTTTTATACATAGGGCGCATCATAACCTAGAAACGAACGAACGAACAGAATTGCCAATTGTTCTTTTGATTTTTGTATCACTGATTTTCTTTGCTTTTGTTGTGACATGTGCATGTATTCTTTTGCAGAGTAGCGTGCATGTTAGTTAATGTTGATATATTTAAGCGTAGTTAAATATGTCATGTTAGCTATTGAATGATTTATTTAGTATTGTGTTACTGAGTACTTCATTGTGAGGAGTCGAAGGTTATACCGCCAGCTAGGAGAGTTATCGGTAGTAACAGACTTCGGACTATTATATTTAGGGTGCTAGATATAATGTGTAATGTTGTATGGTAGGAGCCGTGACATTACGGAAGTCTTGGAACAGCGGACACTGTGACAAGCAGGTGAAACGTGTAAGAGTTAACGCGCAATTTATTTCGGAAGGTGTTCTGAGTAAATTAAATAATTTTTGTAAGGTTGTAGCCTAAAAGTTATTTTCGGGATAAGCGGAGTTATCGCCGACGGTTAAAACACACAACTCACGAGATACATTCTTATTGTAGCCAGCGCGCTAAGACAGTAAAATGGATCGCAAACAGGTTATCGAAGACCTGAAAGAAACCGGTATCATGATAGGATACCAGGGTGACGAACTGACTAGCTACATTAAAACTGAGCTAGAGAAAGCGGAAAAAGCAGAAAAAGAGAGACAAGAGATAGAAAGGGAAGAACGGTTAGCTGCCCGCGAAGCTAAGAAGTTAGAGGCTGAAAGACTAGCTGAAACCGAGGCTAAACGCATCGCAGCGGACACAGAAGCAAAACGCATCGCAGCGGATACAGAAGCCAAACGCATCGCCGCAGACGCGGAAATAAAACGGTTAGAATGGGAAGTAAAGAAACTAGAAGTTACCAATCCAAACCGTGATCGCAGAAGCAGTGGTGATTCGCGTTCTAGCGATGGAAATAATCACAGTAGAATTGAAAACATCATTCCAAAGATAAATATGGTCCCATTTGATGAGAACAAAGATCAAATAGACGCGTATTTAAAAACGTTTGAAAAGTTAGCCAGAGCAACAAACATTCCAGCGGAACATTGGGCGATAAATTTATCGGGGTTATTGCAGGGCAGTGCGAAAAACGAGTTCAATAAGCTTAGCGATTCTGAGTCAGATAATTACGACACAGTCAAGGCCGCATTATTGAAACGTTACAAACTCACAGCAGATACATACCGACGTAAGTTTAAACAGGCCACTAAAGCCAGTTCAGAGACGCACGCACAGTACATACGACGCGTAGCTGACTTGTTCCAAAGATGGATAGATCTAGCCGAAACTCCACAGACGTACGCAGGTCTTAGGGATGAAATGGTAAAAGACCATATTCTCGGGTCATACAAATCAGATCTACTGATTCACTTAGCAATAAGGGAAAAATCTACGCTAGAGGAGATAGGCAACGCCGCCGATCGCTTTGATGACGCACATTCTCAATTCTCGAACGCACACGCGAACAACAAGTCTCGACCGAACGAACCGCAGACTCGAAAGGATAAGAAAAATGACGGGAAGGCACATAGTGAGCGTGATGATAAAACATCTAAACCCGACACTAAAAACAAGTCCGACAAACAGAAAGATAAAAAGAATCTTGCATGTTACACTTGTGGTGATAGTGGCCATTTTTCACGAACATGTCCTGAAAAGAAAACAGCTAAAGTTTACGCAGTAGAAAGTCATACACCTAAAACAGAAAAGTCGAATCGAACACCAGTACAGGCAAACGGTCACGATACAATCGCTTTGCTTGATACAGGGTGTGAGCTAGACGCTATTGTAAATGCATCATTAGTTAACCGTACCGACTACACAGGGGAGACAATCTCTGTCACCTTTGCAAACGGCGAACAAGACATTTTACCAGTAGCTGAAGTCTCGATTGTTTCAGACTTTGTAGAAGGAACAGTCAAAGCGGCAGTTATGGAAAACTCACCGCATGACGTGATCCTTGGTTGCAAGTATGTTTTGCCGTGCAAAAAACAAACTTCAACTGAACCACCACTGGTTAACGCTGTAACCAGAGCAGCGAGTAGTAAAGACAAATCTGTAACTGCACCGATGTCTGCCGCACCAGCCGTAGATAAAGCAACAGTTAGCGAGATTAAAATATTACAAGCTGAGGACGAAACACTAGACAAGTTACGCAGACAAGCTGTACTTGTTAGTGACGTCAACACTGACGATTCGAATAAGAAAGCGTGCATTATTCTGAAAAAGGGTTTATTGTACCGCTATTCGAAAGTGGGAGACGAATTTCGGAAACAATTAGTCGTTCCACAAACCAAACGAAATGACGTATTACGATTAGGTCATGAGAGTCTTTTTGGTGCACACATGGGTGTACAAAAAACAACTAGTCGTATTACAAGTGAGTTTTATTGGCCGGACATCACTGCCGATATCCGTAGATTCGTGTTAAGTTGCGACACATGCCAGAGAACACAGTCTAAAAATTCAATCAGACCCGCACCGTTAGGAGAGCCTGAACTGATCAGTGAACCCTACAAGCGCGTAGCATTGGATTTGATTGGGCCTATAATACCCACATCAACGAGAGGTAATCGATACGTGCTGACCACTATTGATTACGCAACAAGATTCGCCGACGCAGTACCATTGAAAAATATTGATACTGAAACTGTCGCCGAAGCCCTTTTCGGTCTTTGGAGTCGTGTTGGAATTCCTACTGAAATTTTGACGGATCAGGGGAGTCAATTCATAGGCAACGTAATGAAGGAAGTAAATCGTTTACTTTCCATCAAACATCTTACTTGCACACCATACCACCCCCAGGCAAATGGTCTGATTGAAAAATACAATGGGACATTAAAAACAGCACTTAAAAAGCTCGCCACAGATAAACCGAAAGACTGGGACAGATACATCCCTGCCCTACTATTTGCATATAGGGAGGTGCCACAATCTTCCACCGGGTTTTCACCATTTGAGCTACTTTACGGACGTACTGTACGCGGACCGATGATGATTTTGAAGGCACTTTGGACTGATGAAAAGACAGATGACGAAGTTAAGACAACTTATACATACGTCACTGACTTAAGAAACCGTCTTGAAACTATAGGCAAGATAGCACGGGAAAACTTGACGATAGCTCAGTCTAGACAGGCAGAATATTACAATAAGCACACCAAACCTAGAGAATTTGAAGTTAATGACAAAGTGTTACTGTTGCTTCCTGAAGCACATAACAAACTTCAGATGAAATGGAAGGGGCCCTTTGTAGTTACCGCCAAGCTAGGGGGACTGAACTATAAGGTGCAGACAGGAAAGAGAGAGAAAATCTTTCATGTTAACCTACTCAAAAAGTACATAAGCCGTGAGGATCAAACCACTCAAGCTGATTTTGTCGTAGCGACGATAGTTACAGAAGACGAGGGGGATACTGATTGCGTCACTGGTACTTTACCAAACTGTCCTCTACAGACGGACGAAACTGTCAAAGACGTTAGGGTAAATGAAGCCTTGACAGAAAGACAGAAAAAAGAAGTGAATGAATTGCTTAATGAGTTCTCATCTACTCTGACAGACAAACCAGGGTTGACAGACTTAATAGAATTTTCACTGAAGCTGACTGACAACAAACCGATACGTTTGAAGCCGTATCCGTTGCCACACGCTAAGATAGATGACGTTAGACGTGAGATTAAGACTATGCTAGATCTAGGGGTCATAGAGAAGACTGACAGTGCCTACGGATCACCCATCGTGTTGATTAAAAAACGTGATAACTCGTTCCGTTTTTGCGTAGACTACCGCAAACTCAATCAAGTGACAGAGTTTTGTGCCGAACCTCTTCCTGATCCGGATCTCATCTTCACTAAGCTAGCTAACGCTCATTACTATACCAAAATAGATTTGTCACGCGGTTTTTGGCAAATCAAGGTCAAGGACACTGATCGACACATACTAGCTTTCACTACACCAGTAGGAAACTACACATGGAAAGTTATGCCTTTCGGAGTTTCAAACGCTCCAAGCATTTTTTCTAAAATGATGCGGTCATTGTTAGAACCACTGTACGGACGTGGAGTTGAGAACTTCATGGATGATTTAATTCTAGGCACCCAGACATGGGAGGAGCACTTAACACTCTTACGAGATGTGCTAGCCAGATTAAAGCAAGCCAACCTCACTGCCCGCCCTACGAAGTGTGAAATAGCACAATTCTCCTTAGACTTCTTGGGACACAAGTTGAGTCATGGAACTATGTCGCCAAGTGAAGCTAAGATAGCACAACTTAAGGACACTTCACAACCGCTAACAAAAACACAAGTTAGAAGTTTTCTTGGTCTTGCTAACTACTACAGAAAATTCGTACCAGATTTTAGTGCCATTGCATGTTCTCTGACTGACTTGACACGTAAGAATATGCCTACAAAAGTAGTGTGGACTGATGCATGCCAAAACGCTTTTGACACACTGAAATCTAGACTGACTTCAGATTTAGTTGTTAAACTGCCAGATCTGACAAAACCATTCTTGTTAAGGACTGATGCTAGCAACACAGGATTAGGAGCAGTGTTATTACAAGAACACAATGACACCAAACACCCAGTTGCATATGCAAGCCGTAAACTCACAACTACTGAACAGAAATATTCCACCAGTGAAAAGGAATGTCTTGCAATAGTTTGGGCCATAAAAAAGTTCGAAAACTATTTGTACGGAAAAACCTTTGTCATTGAGTGCGATCACCAGCCGTTGGCCTTTCTCGGACAGGCGCAATTTACGAACAGCCGTTTAATGCGTTGGTCTTTGTTTCTGACACAGTATGACGCAAATATTCATTACATCAAAGGGTCTTTGAATGTTGGCGCAGATTACATGAGTCGTGCTTGATGCCATCAAGTGCCGGTACTGATAGAATGTTGTTTAATCAATTAACTGAACCCTACGGATTCCTTCCTGTAAATATGAAATATAGTTGCACACTTTATTTCTAGGAATGTTGAAATTTTTTTTTGTGTAAATTTTTCTTCATTGTGGACTTCTACATTTTATCATACATAATTTGTAGGAGGCATTTTATCTTTGGCAAGATAAACGCCTCAAAAGCAAGGGGGTGTCACAGTCTGATAAAATTGTCCGACTTCGTGACCCACTTGCCTTGTTTACTTCAAATTCGAATATTTGAAACCCTTGGCCCTTTGTTCAAAGCTTCCTTTTTCTAGGTGCTTCTAGAACAGGTCAAGATGTTATGTAACTTTAGGACCATTGTCCAGTTCTCGAACCAACCACATGCTTTGCGAACAGTCACGTGATACGCAATATACCTTTCTATATATGTACCCACACGCTTCCGCTCCCTCACTTCGAGCACATTTTAGCTAATTCCATCAGCTTACTCGGGTCGTGAGAGGCAGCCGGCGCCATAGAGAATCAAGGTACCCTTCGACTTCTCTCAAAGGTATCATTTTATTTAATAGTATTTGCCTATGTATTGTTTAAGTATGTATTTGTGCTATGTATTATATGATTTCCATATACACTTGAGCATGGTTCAGAGAAATAGCTGAAAACCTATATGTTACGGAATATAAATTTATTGTAACCATTTTTCCATTTCTGTACTTTAATTTATATTGTTTTAATTCACTAAGAGCCAGAATGCTGCGCTCGATATGAATTCTTCATGTAATTCAATTATTGCGTGTAATTTAAATTGTAAATTGTGAAGCGCTCTGTCGGCTTGAATTACCCCTTGTATGAACATTAATTTAACGTTGTATCTATTTTATTGCTTCATACGTCATGACTGTTAAATGGAACACATGTGAGACGATTATATTTTTCTAAAATCTAATTGTAAGCGACGCGAAGTCGAAACTCTTTGTTCAGCGCATTTAATTGAGCCATGCCTAGGTAGGACCTGTTAGGTTGAGAATTATATCCAAACACGTTGCATCCACAGGTCGGCTCATGGTTCATGTTCACCATGCCTCACCTGCATTAGCTTATTGGTGTAAGCGTGTCGAAATCCACTCTGAGGGCCATGCTGCAAAAATTCCAGTTCCTAGCCACTAACAAAGGGACATCATTCCTTATGCACCACGTGTGTCGTTAAAGGGGGACTGAGGGAACGAACCGGCATGACTGAGTGTTGAGACCAAGGATACAAGAATAGAGCTAAGTGCAAAAATCAAGTGTACAGATCTCAAAGGAACACTTTTCTGGCAATTTAGATTGACAAAAATCAGGCATAGGCGCGTAAAGACAGAGTGAAGACTATTCGCGTTGCATTCGATTTATTGTTAATTTGTTAAACTTTATTAAATCTTATTTTCTTTGTTAATACCTCTTAGTAGTTGATTTCTATGCACAATAGACCAATTAGATTAATTCTTAGATTTGAATGGGGGCGGATGAGCAGAAAGATTGATGACGAGTGCATATTAATTTAGAGGGACTTAACTGTTTTCAAATCTAGCTAAAAGTTCGCAGTTTATTAGTCTGTAAATTTGTCGTCTGAACTACAAGACGCACTTTTAATTAGTCAGATAATAAATTGAGCAACCAGTCTGCGTAGAATATGAGAGGAAGAATTAATTATATTTAAAGTCTTTTAATTATTCTAAGCAGGGTCTTTAAATAAATACTGGAAACGTAACAACCCTAGGTTGAATTATTTTCATCTAGTATATATTTGTATCTTTTAACATAAGGACGTTCCATTTTTTTAGCCCCCCACCCATATCTATGTTTGTCTCTCCTGCTCACATTCTCTCTGAATTAGATTATGTCTCTTTTTTCTTTCTCAATCTCCCTCACTCTAATACAGGAGCACGCATACAAAATGCATACGTGTGCGGGATAACTCTTCATGAAAAAGTCCACGGTAGCACACATACAAATTGTAGTCGTGTGAGGGATAACTCTTTGTAAAATGGTATGGTGTCTCTGATTGCGTTAATGTGTCATAACATTCATATTTTAATAATTATTTCTCCGCATTCAATTTCTTCGCTCCTGCAATCATACACTATAGCCACGACAGGATCTTTGTATTTCGCGGTCTGGGAGTGACTAAGTCAAGTCCAGGGACACGTCACCAATTACCTCCTTCCCCCAAGTGTTACTTGTCCAAGATAACCGGCCCTAGCTGGACTATCTCGTCAGTCTAAGTGTTACTTATCCAAGATAACCGGCCCTAGCTGAACTATCTCGTCAGTCTAAGTGTCGTTCTCTTCGTCCTCACATTATCTCCCAATTCGATGACGGACCTATCCTAAGAAATGCTTTGTAGACCGTCTTTGTCGTAGTTATTACGTCATTGGCTGAGCCCCCAACGTCATCTATACATTTACCCCTCTTTAGAAATAACGAGAGTGGACAGGTAAGATAATAACAATTTATTAAAAGAAAAGAAAACAATCAGAATCAAGTTACAGATAGAATAACAATTGAATTACACTCAAGGCGAGATTTTAGAGATTCACAGATCTCTCAAAAGCTTATCACACTAAACTTTAAGAAGCCAATAAAAGTGTCGTGACAGTAAGAAGCCAATAAAAGTGTTGTGACAGTAAGAAGCCAATAAAAGTGTCATGACAGTAAGAAGCCAGTAAAAGTGTCGTGACAGTAAGAAGCCAGTAAAAGTGTCGTGACAGTAAGAAGCCAATAAAAGTGTCATGACAGTAAGAAGCCAGTAAAAGGGTCGTGATAGTAAGAAGCCAATAAAAGTCGTGACAGTAAGAAGCCAATAAAATGTGTCGTGACTTAGTAAGAGGCGCAAAAAGTGTCGTGACAGTACCAAGCCGATAAAAGTATCGTGACTTAGTTAAATAGCCAAAACATAGTCGTGACTTAGTAAGAAACTAATACAAGTGTCGTGACTTAGTAAGAAACTAATACAAGTGTCGTGACTTAGTAAGAAACTAATACAAGTGTCGTGACTTAGTAAGAAACTAATACAGGTGTCGTGACTTAGTAAGAAACTAATACAAGTGTCGGGACTTAGTAAGAAACTAATACAGGTGTCGTGACTTAGTAAGAAACTAATACAAGTGTCGTGACTTAGTAAGAAACTAATACAAGTGTCGTAGCTTAGTAAAAATCCATTAAAAATGTCGTGACTCGTGACGTAAAAAGAAGTCATTGTGCTAAGTGTAATTTTGTAATTGATTGATTCTTTTTATTTTCTTTATTTTTTAATATACATATTTTTTTTATTTTTCATCTGTCTTGTGTTAATTCTTGTTCTCTCCATTTCGTGTAAAATTCATGTAATCGTAGTCATCACGCCTGTCATCGTATCTGTCCATCTGTCCGTTTGTGAGTCCGTCCTGTCTGTCTTTTATATGTGAGGACTAATCCTCTGGGGGCTTAAATGAGCCAACGGAGCGATTGACCACAAATTGATGTGTATTTCGTGTCGTCCATCGTACGGGGTACCAACACAGTCAGAACTTAAGATTCAAGAAACCACACAGTCAGATCTTAAGATACAACAGACCACACAGTCAAGATACATGAGACTACACGGTAATAGCTTAAGATACAATAAACCACACAGTACAGCTTAAGATACAAGACAGGAGACCATACAGTCACAGCTTCAGATTCAAGAGACCACACAGTCCGAGCTTAAGATACAAGAGACTAGAAAGCCGGAGCTTAAGATACAACAGACAACACAGTCAGAGCTTAAGATACAAGAGAGCACACATCAGACGTTAAGATAGAAAAGACCACACAATCAGAGCTAATACAGGACAGCATACCACACATACAAAGCTAAAGATTAAAGAGACCGCATAGTCAGAACTAAAGATATAAGTGAAAAGACCACACATTCTGAGCTAAAGACATAAGACAAGAGACCACACATTCTGAGCTAAAGACATAAGACAAGAGACCACACATTCTGAGCTAAAGACATAAGACAAGAGACCACACATTCTGAGCTAAAGAAACACGACAAGAGACCACACATTCTGAGCTAAAGACATAAGACAAGAGACCACACATTCTGAGCTAAAGAAACACGACAAGAGACCACACATTCTGAGCTAAAGAAACACGACAAGAGACCATATATCCATAATTTAAGATAAAGAAGTACAAAGTCTATAGACGCAAAAAGAAAACAAAAAAGTATATGTTCATCAATATTTTGCTTTTCCTTTTTCACATAAACCGCTGAAATCGTTTCAGCCTTTAATCTTTACACCATAACTATACGAAAGAAATCACAGATACCTTAACAACAGCCTTTAATCTTTACACCATAACTATACGAAAGAAATCACAGATACATTAACAACAGCCTTTAATCTTTACACCATAACTATACGAAAGAAATCACAGATACCTTAACAACAGCCTTTAATCTTTACACCATAACTATACGAAAGAAATCACAGATACCTTATCCACAGGCTTTAGCAATGTCCTTTCACAGAAAACAACTTACAATCGGCAACTAGGAAGGGGGGGAGACATTCTAGTTTTCCCTTGAAAGAAATGTTAAATATGGGGACAGAGGGCATGTGCTAATAAGAGGTCAGTACTTTTAAATGTTTTTTGTATTTTGATGTTTAAATATATAGACATATGTCTAAGAGGTGTGGGCTGCAAGGTCACTGTAACACAGCGAGATCAGTATTCTAGTCCTATAACATGCCACTGGGGGAGCAATAAACACTGCAACATAGGCGAAATCACGTTTCTAATTCTATAACATGCCATCAGGGTGTGTATTAAACACTTTGTACTCCTTCATTGTTGTTCAGGTTAATTGTTTATTGTTGCTAGCTCACAGCGAGTTCAAATATCGCCCAAAATAACATTGTAAGTCACGTGACCGCATCTCACAGCGAGTTCAAATATATATTACTAATGAAATCGTTTATTCGACTATCCATCTTTTGTCTTTGTTATTTTGTCACTCAGTAAATCAACAGGTTAAAAGTACCTCTCTAGGAATTCATTTAATGAATAACGCACAATTATTTCAAAAGAACACACGATCTTTCCGTACCTTCCGGATCATTAGTTTCTGTTAAAAAATACGGGAACAAAACATATTTAATGAAGTCATAGCCCTAGTGTTAATGGTCCAATACATAGTTTCCTCTCTCTCTCTCTCTTTCTCTCTCTCTCTCTCTCCACACACACACAAACACACACACACACACACACACACACACACACACTTCGGGATATGTTTTCGTTGCATGGGCTCGATGCTTTTTGTCAGTTTTTAGAATTTCTCAGGATTCGTCGGGTTTCATGTTGCCAGAGGCAATGCTAACCGATTCTATGTCTAATTTTTTGTACAAGACTTAATGCACAATCTATTTATAGAATGGAACTTAGACACTTTGAATAATCAGTGTTTCAAAAATTTTTATTATATCTCTTGCACTTCCTCGCTTTAAATAGAATGGACGGAAATGAACCATTTTCATCCTTCGCACCTACAGCTCTATATCGTGATGAAAAGCACAATCTATAAAATAGTCTGCAACAGCTTTCACGTTCTCACTCCATAACCACTGATATTTATTTTATTCTCTCTTCTTTCTTTCTTTTTCTTTCTTTCTTTCTTTCTTTCTTTCTTTCTTTCTTTCTTTCTTTCTTTCTTTCTTTCTTTCTTTCTTTTTTTCTACGGAATCTGCATAAAGTATATATAAGGTATTTGATTAGATTGATTTAAACAGCAATTCGTACTAGATCCATATGGTATTTGATTAGATTGTTTTAACAATAATTCTCAGTAAGTTTACAAAGTTGTAAGAGTTGAATATGGTGTCCAAAATCCTTTTACACTACATTTAAAGTTTATATTTACAGTCACGTGTCCCAGTCTGTAGTAATGCAACTATAAATAGAATCTAAAGTTCTTCACAAAACATTTTGTTCACGAGTGCAGCAAGTTACAGTAAATTATAACTTCGTTTAAAGTCCTTTACAATAAAGTTGAAGTTATGTACAAACACTACAGTAAATTGTGAGCTGGATTAAGGCCTTTTACATCAGACTTGAAGTTATGTACAACCATTAGGTTGTGCTGCCTTAAGGTCTTTTACAATAGACTTGAAGTTATGTACAACCATTAGGTTGTGCTGCCTTAAGGTATTTTACAATAGACTTGAATTTATGTACAGCCATTAGGTTGTGCTGCCTTAAGGTCTTTTACAATAGACTTGAAGTTATGTACAGCCATTAGGTTGTGCTGCCTTAAGGTATTTTACAATAGACTTGAATTTATGTACAGCCATTAGGTTGTGCTGCCTTAAGGTCTTTTACAATAGACTTGAAGTTATGTACAGCCATTAGAGCAAATTGTGAGCTGGCACAAAGTACTCTATATTTTAGTTTAATCTAGCCTCAACACGGTAAACCAGGACTTTGCTTAAATTGCTTAAAACTTAAATTTAATTAAGTTGTCTACATGTCTCACGTTAAATTCTTTAAAACTTAAATTTAATTAAGTTGTTTTACATTTTTTATTGTAATTTCTTTAAAGCTTAAATTTAATTAGGTTGTCTTACATTGTCTCCCTTTAAATACTTTAAAACAAAAAGTAAATTGTCGTATATTGTCTTGCTTTACATTCCTTAAAACGTAAACAAAATTATCTGACATTGTTTCACTTTAAATTCCTTAAAATCCAAGCTAAATTATCTTACTTTGTCTCACCTTAAATCCCACAAAACCCGTTTGTAAGTTATCTTAATTTGTCTCACCTTAAATCCCACAAAACCCGTCTGTAAGTTATCTTACTTTGTCTCACCTTAAATCCCACAAAACCCCTTTGTAAGTTATCTTACATTGTCTCACCTTAAATCCCACAAAACCCCTTTGTAAGTTATCTTACATTGTCTCACCTTAAATCCCACAAAACCCGTTTGTAAGTTATCTTACTTTGTCTCAACTTAAATCCCACAAAACCCGTTTGTAAGTTATCTTACTTTGTCTCACCTTAAATCCCACAAAACCCGTTTGTAAGTTATCTTACTTTGTCTCACCTTAAATCCCACAAAACCCGTTTGTAAGTTATCTTACATTGTCTCACTTTAAATATCGAATGTATCAACAACATTTGTATCTTTATCTCATGAAGTTGTTTTGGTTCTCCCCCCCCAAAAAAAAAAAGAGATAATTTATTCGCTTCGGTTGACCAAAAGCAAGCTTCAATGCCAGACTGTTGTAACACTTAAACATATCGGTTAACCGGACTTTGACCTCAGACTTTCGTTTTCCTCTATTAGAAGTACGTTTGGTACTGCTGAAAGGACAATAAATCAGTTCAGAAAAGATCCGAACTGCTTAATCTATCGTCTTTCTACCAACACAACAGTCTATAGTGTGTCTATCATCACATCGTCAAACGCGTCTAAAGCATCGTTCTTTTCGGTTTTTGCATTCATCAAGGACATCTGGAATTCTTCCCATATAACCGCTTCTCCGACCAACCATCAATCCGTCCAGCAAGATATTTACTCTCCATGCCTGGGTTGGCTTCGCTGAATTTTTTCCTGTCTAATTATCTGCGTGGATGTATTTATGTTCAAGTAATACTTAATACTAGTGAATAGTATATATATATATATATATAGTCATTCAGATCTCTGAGGAACTGATTTCAGCTTATAGTGCTGGTGTATATAATTTTGTCTTTTGAATATTTTAGTATTTGCTCATATATTTTGGTGACATGTATCGTTCATCCACTCCAAACTGTGTGTGTGTGTGTGTGTGCGTGCGTGCGCGCGCGCGCGCGTGCGTGTGCGTGTGTGTGTGTGTGTGCGCGCGCGCGTGTGCGTGTGTGTGTGTGTGTGTGTGTGTGTGTGTGAGACAGAGAGAGAGAGAGAGAGAAATCGCCTTTTCAGGCAATATTTACTATCTCTCACCAAGATTATGGATAGTATACACTGAATCAGAGAGTCCATTTTCCCCTAACAGATCTCTTAACAATGGACATTCGTCTTTACTACTATTGCTTGAGGCATTTGATGCATTTACGAAACCCTCCATTCACCATTATATATTTCCTTTCACCATTGAATATCATTATGCACAATTAAACATTTCCATTCACAATCGAACACATCCATTCAACAGTAAACACGTCCATTCACTCTCCATTTACCAGTAACCCCCCCCCCCCCACACTCACCAGTAAAATACTGCTATTCACCAGTAAACATCACCTTGCACCAATGAATATCTCCATTCACCAGTAAGATGTCTCACGTCACCAGTCAAACACCTTTATCCACCAGTAAACACTTCCACGCACCACTGATTCACCATTCTCCATTCACCACTACAGAACTCCATATATATATATATAAGATTTATTGCAAGTAAAATTTCCTCATGGTTAGTCACTTGTAATAATGATTATCATTAGAAATAAAATTGCAAAATATGAATGCTCATTTAGTTGCAGACAGAGATGTAGGACAATGCTAAAATTCAGTGTGATAGTTTTGCTGTTACAAGAGCCCCAGTCCGCCATACACGTCATTGTGCTGTTTCGTTGTGCGCATCATTGGAATATTTCTCTCACAGTAACTGCTCCTTTAATCGTAGACATCATTCATATTAAAGACCTTTAACTCTGTCATTATTTTCATCTGAACACTACCTGTCTTTGATTGAAGACAGCATTAATGGAAAGGCCTTTAATACATTATTATTAATTTCATCTGAGAGCTAGTTGTCTTTTATTTACACAGCATTATATAAAGGGCTTTTAAATTAAAATGCGTCATTAATAATTTGTAGAGTTTACCAATTGTGTCCTTGTAGACTGTATTAATATAAAGGGCGTTTAAATTAAAATGCGTCTTTAATAATTTGTAGAGTCTACATTATAATTCAACTGCCTCTACTGTCAGGAGAATAGAAGGTAATTTATAACGAAATAATGTACACAGCGTTTTAAATTTGAAATAATTATGTCCCTTGACCAGAGTTATTTCCATAAAAGGGAGTGATTGGGGTGGGAGGGGGTGATCACAAGCTATGTTATTTAACAAATATCATTTGTATGTCGCAAACGAGAAAGAAAATCAAGTTACACTATCTAAATGAACTTAACGAGAACCTAATTTCAAAGGAACGGCTGTCCATCTGATTATTGTTCCTGTGAAAGTCACCAGGGAGCAGGACGCCCGTCATAACGCACCACAAAACAGAACTGTCACACCACGAAAGTAGATTAGCACCCTTTCTCGTATGCACTACATAATTAGGCTCAAGTGTAGAAACCCCTTTGTGAATCAAGTCACTGTTCCGACTGCAATTGTAGTAAGACAGACATTTCAGTGCATGAATACTATCTCTCTATACGCTAATTGTAGTAAGACAGACATTTCAGTACGTGAAAACTATCTCTCTATACGCTAATTGTAGTAAGACAGACATTTCAGTGCGTGAATACTATCTCTCTATACGCTAATTGTAGTAAGACAGACATTTCAGTGCGTGAATACTATCTCTCTATACGCTAATTGTAGTAAGACAGACATTTCAGTGCGTGAATACTATCTCTCTATTTGCGAAGTGTAGTAAGGCGCGTTCTCTCAACAAATAAATCTCCTTCTATATCTTAACTGTAGTATGATGTGCGCCTCGGTACATAAATATCTCCTTATAGGCTAATCTTAATAAGGCATGCGCTCGCTACATGAATATGTCTCTCTATACGTTATTACTTTAATCTAACGTGCGTGTCAATAGGTAAATATGTCTCTCTATACGTTATTAATTTAATCTAACGTGCGTGTCAATAGGTAAATATATCTCTCTATACGTTATTACTTTAATCTAACGTGCGTGTCAATAGGTAAATATGTCTCTCTATACGTTATTACTTTAATCTAACGTGCGTGTCAATAGGTAAATGTCTTTCTATAGGTTATTAATTTAATCTAACGTGCGTGTCAATAGGTAAATATGTCTTTCTATACGTTAATTTCTTCTAGGTGTGCGTCTCAGTAGGTGAATATGTTTTTCATTATGTTAATTTAAGCTAGGCCTGCGTCTCAATGTGTGAATGATTTTGTCATGCACGCAGTTCTAAAGGTTTGGTTCACTGCATGCATCCATGACTCATTTTGGACTGTGCTAACATTGAATAATGACATGAAGTATTTTCCAACTGTGTGGTATAAAACTGTGAGTGAAGCAGCATACTCCGATCAACGGATGCAAACTGACAATTTAAACCGGAAGTCAAATACAACTAATGCGATTTATGTGGTTAACAATATCAGTAAAACTTTAATGTTAACAGAAACGTGTTGACTCTCTATTCGAATAACTTAAGATACCAAATATAGTGATTCTTTTTAGGGAGAACTTAGAACACACGCTCTAGTGACTCTTCTCTATACGGAGAACGTAGGACACACACTATTGATTCTCTATACGGAGAACGTAGGACACACACTATTGATTCTCTATACGGAGAACGTAGGACACACACTGTTGATTCTCTATACGGAGAACATGGACACACAATAGTGATTCTCTATACGGAGAACATGGACACACAATAAAGTGACTGTCAATACGGAGAATGTAGAACATGCAATATTGTGAATCTCTTCTTGTAAACACAGGAATAACAACTGGCGGAAGTCGCATTTATTGCCTTTGACCACATGATCACTTTAAAAGTCAGATTCGTGCAACATGCATTTGATGTAACCCATGTTACTCTGTATTAACAATCACGATTTCACTGACGTATTATCAAAGATATGTTTGTAACTATGTTGCACACGACATGCCTCTGCGTATGTATGTGTATATGTGTGTGTGTGTGTGTGTGCGTGCGTATGCGTGTGTGTGTGCGCGCGCGCGTGTGTATGTGTGTGTGTGTGTGTGTGTGTGTGAAGGGATTTTTTGTATATGACTATTTGTCTGAGCATTTTTTGTGTGTACTTGGAGTTTTGTGTATCTCTCTGAATATTTGTAAGTATATTAATTTATTGGTATTATTTGTGTGTGTCTCTCTGAATATTTGTAAGTATATTAATTTATTGGTATTATTTGTGTGTGTCTCTCTGAATATTTGTAAGTATATTAATTTATTGGTATTATTTGTGTATGTTTCTCTAAATATTTGTAAGTATACTAGTTTATTGGTATTATTTGTGTATGTTTCTCTGATTATTTGTAAATATATATTAGTTTATTGGTATTATTTGTGTATGTTCATTAAATAGTGAAATACACTTTAATACATTTTCCCCGTTATACTGAACACAAAGGGTAAACTTCCATTTCTGCTTGTTCAGGATGTTGGCGCCTAAGCGCTCTTGTGTTCTTCAGGTAATGAAGCGTCCATCTGGAATCAGATTCAAATGACATTCAGATAGCAAGTGATAACTTCTTATGCACGAGCCCGTCCGTCGGAATTTTTACACCATTAGACGGGAAAAACTGTGCGGGTTTTCTCAATCGTGGTGTATAAATTTACACCATTAGAGTTGTCCCGCATGCGTATAATGTGGTTGTTGCTGTTAACGTACAGTGTTGGAGTGGAATTACAACGGTGTCAGTTTTCGTACATTAGGATGACGAAGTGATTCATAATGGGAACGACAATGGCTGAAATATGATATATTGTAGAGACCACGTGACTTCAATGCGGAGTCACAATAGTGCCAATCGCCATACATTATAGAGACCACGTGACTCCAATGCGTAATCATAATAGTGCCAATCGCCATACATTATAGAGACCACATGACTCAGAGGAAGTGAAACAGCATTGGTACTAAATTGATATAGAGATCATGTGACTTGCAGTAAATAATACGTCATCGATTGCATATTTGAAATCTTTGCTAAATATAGCAAAGATTTCGATGTACTTTCTCGTTTGGACAATATCACCATTTGAGAAACAGAGGAGTCATTACATTTTCAAGTCGGGTATCTGTTCCGCTGCTTATTTTCATAATTACTATGCTAATTTATTTGTCCACTTGATTTGGAGTTAAGCACTTACACTTAGTTCAGCATAAATTCGCGTTGTCGATCAGTCTTGGAGTCAGGTACTGCAATGAAATAAAATTACTGCTTTTGCTTTTCGATCAGTCTTGGAGTCTTGTACTGCAATGAAATAAAATTACTGCTTTTGCTTTTCGATCAGTCTTGGAGTCTTGTACTGCAATGAAATAAAATTACTGCTTTTGCTTTTCGATCAGACTTGGAGTCTTGTACTGCGATGAAATAAAAATATTGCATTGTTTTCGATCACGTGGTGCGTGTAATTGGGTAGCCACGTTTTCGAACAGTTTTTGCAGGATGGCACGCAACTAGAACTCGATCCGTCTGCTGTTTCTCAGACAAAATAATGTGAATAATTTACCACTCCTTTGTTCGGGAACACAGGTACCACACAGCAAATTTCCTGGGAGGCTAGCGTGAGTGGATCTCTATAGTGCGACACGTCACAGGTCATTCGCTCTCAGTGTTGTTGACATACCGAGTTGTCATCGCACAGTGTTGTTAGTTGAAATACCGAGTTGTCATCGCACAGTGTTGTTAGTTGAAATACCGAGTTGTCATCGCACAGTGTTGTTAGTTGAAATACCGAGTTGTCATCACACAGTGCTGTTAGTTGAAATACCGAGTTGTCATCACACAGTGCTGTTAGTTGAAATACCGAGTTGTCATCACACAGTGCTGTTAGTTGAAATACCGAATTGTCATCACACAGTGTCTGGAATACAACTAGCATTAAAAATACGCACACAGTTTTAATTTTTAGATAATAAACAAAATGCACACAAATATATAATGAAAGAAAATAAAAGAAATGTTGAAAATCTTAAGATGTAAATTTGAAAATGATGCAAAAAAAATAATATTTGGGAGAAAAAGTAAGAATGGACATACACACTTATATGTATCCAGAAGTATAATATCAAGAATCACAGTTTACAAATAAAAAGATTAGTCTCAATAAGATTTTCTCTCTTAATCAACATTTTCTTAAAGAATCCACACACACACACACACACACACACACACACACACACACACATACACACAAAATAATATCTGGTCAAATGTTATGTAAAGTTACAACATGTGATAAATAACGATGGGCATAATACAAGAATATCTCGTCAAATGTTACGTAAAGGTACAACATTTGAAACAGAAAGATAAACACACAAAAATATCTTATAAAACTTTATGCAGAGATACAACATTTGACAAAGAATAATGAACACACACATTTGACAAAGAATAATGAACACACAACATGTATATTATAAAATGTTTTATAAAGATTCAACATTTGATAAGGAACGAGGGACACACAATACTATCTCTTAAAATGTTATGTAAAGACACAACATTTGACAAACAAGGATGGAGATTTACAAAAATAATAAGTTGTTGAACTCATAATCAACGAATCCGTTTTGACCGTGACCTTTGTATATACTTAGAACTGTGTTTCCACGTTTCAGTGAATGTGTTTTCACTTTTTACCCTTTGTGTATATTTTTGTTTTTCCACTTTTCTGTGTTTCCACTTTTCTGTGACCACTTTGAATGCACTTTTGTGATTTCACTTTTTTTTTTTTAACCCTTTGTTTATATTTATGTGTTTCCATTTTTCTGTAACTCTTTACTTATTATACTTCTGTTTCCACTTTTCTGTAACTCTTTTCTTGTACCTCTGTTACGTTTCCAGTATTTATTTAAAGACCCTGCTTAGAATAATTAAAAGACTTTAAATATAATTAATTCTTCCTCTCATATTCTACGCAGACTGGTTGCTCAATTTATTATCTGACTAATTAAAAGTGCGTCTTGTAGTTCAGACGACAAATTTACAGACTAATAAACTGCGAACTTTTAGCTAGATTTGAAAACAGTTAAATCCCTCTAAATTAATATGCACTCGTCATCAATCTTTCTGCTCATCCGCCCCCATTCAAATCTAAGAATTAATCTAATTGGTCTATTGTGCATAGAAATCAACTACTAAGAGGTATTAACAAAGAAAATAAGATTTAATAAAGTTTAACAAATTAACAATAAATCGAATGCAACGCGAATAGTCTTCACTCTGTCTTTACGCGCCTATGCCTGATTTTTGTCAATCTAAATTGCCAGAAAAGTGTTCCTTTGAGATCTGTACACTTGATCTTGCACTTAGCTCTATTCTTGTATCCTTGGTCTCAACACTCAGTCATGCTGATTCGTTCCCTCAGTCCCCCTTTAACGACACACGTGGTGCATAAGGAATGATGTCCCTTTGTTAGTGGCTAGGAACTGGAATTTTTGCAGCATGGCCCTCAGAGTGGATTTCGACACGCTTACACCAATAAGCTAATGCAGGTGAGGCATGGTGAAACATGAACCATGAGCCGACCTGTGGATGCAACGTGTTTGGATATAATTCTCAACCTAACAGGTCCTACCTAGGCATGGCTCAATTAAATGCGCTGAACAAAGAGTTTCGACCTCGCGTCGCTTACAATTAAATTTTAGAAAAAATATAATCGTCTCACATGTGTTCCATTTAACAGTCATGACGTATGAAGCAATAAAATAGATACAACGTTAAATTAATGTTCATACAAGAGGTAATTCAAACCGACAGAGCGCTTCACAATTTACAATTTAAATTACACGCAATAATTGAATTACATGAAGAATTCATATCGAGCGCAGCATTCTGGCTCTTAGTGAATTAAAACAATATAAATTAAAGTACAGAAATGGAAAAATGGTTACAATAAATTTATATTCCGTAACATATAGGTTTTCAGCTATTTCTCTGAACCATGCTCAAGTGTATATGGAAATCATATAATACATAGCACAAATACATACTTAAACAATACATAGGCAAATACTATTAAATAAAATGATACCTTTGAGAGAAGTCGAAGGGTACCTTGATTCTCTATGGCGCCGGCTGCCTCTCACGACCCGAGTAAGCTGATGGAATTAGCTAAAATGTGCTCGAAGTGAGGGAGCGGAAGCGTGTGGGTACATATATAGAAAGGTATATTGCGTATCACGTGACTGTTCGCAAAGCATGTGGTTGGTTCGAGAACTGGACAATGGTCCTAAAGTTACATAACATCTTGACCTGTTCTAGAAGCACCTAGAAAAAGGAAGCTTTGAACAAAGGGCCAAGGGTTTCAAATATTCGAATTTGAAGTAAACAAGGCAAGTGGGTCATCAGGTCGGACATTTTTATCAGACTTGTGACACCCCCTTGCTTTTGAGGCGTTTATCTTACCAAAGATAAAATGCCTCCTACAAATTATGTATGATAAAATGTAGAAGTCCACAATGAAGAAAAATTTACACAAAAAAAATTTCGACATTCCTAGAAATAAAGTGTGCAACTATATTTCATATTTACAGGAAGGAATCCGTAGGGTTCAGTTAATTGATTAAACAACATTCTATCAGTACCGGCACTTGATGGCATCAAGCACGACTCATGTAATCTGCGCCAACATTCAAAGACCCTTTGATGTAATGAATATTTGCGTCATACTGTGTCAGAAACAAAGACCAACGCATTAAACGGCTGTTCGTAAATTGCGCCTGTCCGAGAAAGGCCAACGGCTGGTGATCGCACTCAATGACAAAGGTTTTTCCGTACAAATAGTTTTCGAACTTTTTTATGGCCCAAACTATTGCAAGACATTCCTTTTCACTGGTGGAATATTTCTGTTCAGTAGTTGTGAGTTTACGGCTTGCATATGCAACTGGGTGTTTGGTGTCATTGTGTTCTTGTAATAACACTGCTCCTAATCCTGTGTTGCTAGCATCAGTCCTTAACAAGAATGGTTTTGTCAGATCTGGCAGTTTAACAACTAAATCTGAAGTCAGTCTAGATTTCAGTGTGTCAAAAGCGTTTTGGCATGCATCAGTCCACACTACTTTTGTAGGCATATTCTTACGTGTCAAGTCAGTCAGAGGACATGCAATGGCACTAAAATCTGGTACGAATTTTCTGTAGTAGTTAGCAAGACCAAGAAAACTTCTAACTTGTGTTTTTGTTAGCGGTTGTGAAGTGTCCTTAAGTTGTGCTATCTTAGCTTCACTTGGCGACATAGTTCCATGACTCAACTTGTGTCCCAAGAAGTCTAAGGAGAATTGTGCTATTTCACACTTCGTAGGGCGGGCAGTGAGGTTGGCTTGTTTTAATCTGGCTAGCACGTCTCGTAAGAGTGTTAAGTGCTCCTCCCATGTCTGGGTGCCTAGAATTAAATCATCCATGAAGTTCTCAACTCCACGTCCGTACAGTGGTTCTAACAATGACCGCATCATTTTAGAAAAAATGCTTGGAGCGTTTGAAACTCCGAAAGGCATAACTTTCCATGTGTAGTTTCCTACTGGTGTAGTGAAAGCTAGTATGTGTCGATCAGTGTCCTTGACCTTGATTTGCCAAAAACCGCGTGACAAATCTATTTTGGTATAGTAATGAGCGTTAGCTAGCTTAGTGAAGATGAGATCCGGATCAGGAAGAGGTTCGGCACAAAACTCTGTCACTTGATTGAGTTTGCGGTAGTCTACGCAAAAACGGAACGAGTTATCACGTTTTTTAATCAACACGATGGGTGATCCGTAGGCACTGTCAGTCTTCTCTATGACCCCTAGATCTAGCATAGTCTTAATCTCACGTCTAACGTCATCTATCTTAGCGTGTGGCAACGGATACGGCTTCAAACGTATCGGTTTGTTGTCAGTCAGCTTCAGTGAAAATTCTATTAAGTCTGTCAACCCTGGTTTGTCTGTCAGAGTAGATGAGAACTCATTAAGCAATTCATTCACTTCTTTTTTCTGTCTTTCTGTCAAGGCTTCATTTACCCTAACGTCTTTGACAGTTTCGTCCGTCTGTAGAGGACAGTTTGGTAAAGTACCAGTGACGCAATCAGTATCCCCCTCGTCTTCTGTAACTATCGTCGCTACGACAAAATCAGCTTGAGTGGTTTGATCCTCACGGCTTATGTACTTTTTGAGTAGGTTAACATGAAAGATTTTCTCTCTCTTTCCTGTCTGCACCTTATAGTTCAGTCCCCCTAGCTTGGCGGTAACTACAAAGGGCCCCTTCCATTTCATCTGAAGTTTGTTATGTGCTTCAGGAAGCAACAGTAACACTTTGTCATTAACTTCAAATTCTCTAGGTTTGGTGTGCTTATTGTAATATTCTGCCTGTCTAGACTGAGCTATCGTCAAGTTTTCCCGTGCTATCTTGCCTATAGTTTCAAGACGGTTTCTTAAGTCAGTGACGTATGTGTAAGTTGTTTTAACTTCGTCATCTGTCTTTTCATCAGTCCAAAGTGCCTTCAAAATCATCATCGGTCCGCGTACAGTACGTCCGTAAAGTAGCTCAAATGGTGAAAACCCGGTGGAAGATTGTGGCACCTCCCTATATGCAAATAGTAGGGCAGGGATGTATCTGTCCCAGTCTTTCGGTTTATCTGTGGCGAGCTTTTTAAGTGCTGTTTTTAATGTCCCATTGTATTTTTCAATCAGACCATTTGCCTGGGGGTGGTATGGTGTGCAAGTAAGATGTTTGATGGAAAGTAAACGATTTACTTCCTTCATTACGTTGCCTATGAATTGACTCCCCTGATCCGTCAAAATTTCAGTAGGAATTCCAACACGACTCCAAAGACCGAAAAGGGCTTCGGCGACAGTTTCAGTATCAATATTTTTCAATGGTACTGCGTCGGCGAATCTTGTTGCGTAATCAATAGTGGTCAGCACGTATCGATTACCTCTCGTTGATGTGGGTATTATAGGCCCAATCAAATCCAATGCTACGCGCTTGTAGGGTTCACTGATCAGTTCAGGCTCTCCTAACGGTGCGGGTCTGATTGAATTTTTAGACTGTGTTCTCTGGCATGTGTCGCAACTTAACACGAATCTACGGATATCGGCAGTGATGTCCGGCCAATAAAACTCACTTGTAATACGACTAGTTGTTTTTTGTACACCCATGTGTGCACCAAAAAGACTCTCATGACCTAATCGTAATACGTCATTTCGTTTGGTTTGTGGAACGACTAATTGTTTCCGAAATTCGTCTCCCACTTTCGAATAGCGGTACAATAAACCCTTTTTCAGAATAATGCACGCTTTCTTATTCGAATCGTCAGTGTTGACGTCACTAACAAGTACAGCTTGTCTGCGTAACTTGTCTAGTGTTTCGTCCTCAGCTTGTAATATTTTAATCTCGCTAACTGTTGCTTTATCTACGGCTGGTGCGGCAGACATCGGTGCAGTTACAGATTTGTCTTTACTACTCGCTGCTCTGGTTACAGCGTTAACCAGTGGTGGTTCAGTTGAAGTTTGTTTTTTGCACGGCAAAACATACTTGCAACCAAGGATCACGTCATGCGGTGAGTTTTCCATAACTGCCGCTTTGACTGTTCCTTCTACAAAGTCTGAAACAATCGAGATCTCAGCTACTGGTAAAATGTCTTGCTCGCCGTTTGCAAAGGTGACAGAGATTGTCTCCCCTGTGTAGTCGGTACGGTTAACTAATGATGCATTTACAATAGCGTCTAGCTCACACCCTGTATCAAGCAAAGCGATTGTATCGTGACCGTTTGCCTGTACTGGTGTTCGATTCGACTTTTCTGTTTTAGGTGTATGACTTTCTACTGCGTAAACCTTAGCTGTTTTCTTTTCAGGACATGTTCGTGAAAAATGGCCACTATCACCACAAGTGTAACATGCAAGATTCTTTTTATCTTTCTGTTTGTCGGACTTGTTTTTAGTGTCGGGTTTAGATGTTTTATCATCACGCTCATTAGGTGCCTTCCCGTCATTTTTCTTATCCTTTCGAGTCTGCGGTTCGTTCGGTCGAGACTTGTTGTTCGCGTGTGCGTTCGAGAATTGAGAATGTGCGTCATCAAAGCGATCGGCGGCGTTGCCTATCTCCTCTAGCGTAGATTTTTCCCTTATTGCTAAGTGAATCAGTAGATCTGATTTGTATGACCCGAGAATATGGTCTTTTACCATTTCATCCCTAAGACCTGCGTACGTCTGTGGAGTTTCGGCTAGATCTATCCATCTTTGGAACAAGTCAGCTACACGTCGTATGTACTGTGCGTGCGTCTCTGAACTGGCTTTAGTGGCCTGTTTAAACTTACGTCGGTATGTATCTGCTGTGAGTTTGTAACGTTTCAATAATGCGGCCTTGACTGTGTCGTAATTATCTGACTCAGAATCGCTAAGCTTATTGAACTCGTTTTTCGCACTGCCCTGCAATAACCCCGATAAATTTATCGCCCAATGTTCCGCTGGAATGTTTGTTGCTCTGGCTAACTTTTCAAACGTTTTTAAATACGCGTCTATTTGATCTTTGTTCTCATCAAATGGGACCATATTTATCTTTGGAATGATATTTTCAATTCTACTGTGATTATTTCCATCGCTAGAACGCGAATCACCACTGCTTCTGCGATCACGGTTTGGATTGGTAACTTCTAGTTTCTTTACTTCCCATTCTAACCGTTTTATTTCCGCGTCTGCGGCGATGCGTTTGGCTTCTGTTTCTAGCTTTTTCGCTTCTGTTTCGGCTTCTAACTTTTTAGCTTCGGCTAACTTTTCAGTTTCTAACCTTTTCAGCTCGCGAGCAGCTACACGCTCCTCCCTTTCTCTTTCTTTCTCCTTTTCCGCTTTCTCCGCTCTCTCTTTCTCTAGAGCTAACTCAGTTTTGATGTAGTTCGTCAGTTCGTCACCTTGATATCCTATCATGATACCGGCTTCTTTCAGGTCTTCGATAACCTGTTTGCGATCCATTTTACTGTCTTAGCGCGCTGGCTACAATAAGAATGTATCTCGTGAATTGTGTGTTTTAACCGTCGGCGATAACTCCGCTTATCCCGAAAATAACTTTTAGGCTACAACCTTACAAAAATTATTTAATTTACTCAGAACACCTTCCGAAATAAATTACGCGTTAACTCTTTACACGTTTCACCTGCTTGTCACAGTGTCCGCTGTTCCAAGACTTCCGTAATGTCACGGCTCCTACCATACAACATTACACATTATATCTAGCACCCTAAATATAATAGTCCGAAGTCTGTTACTACCGATAACTCTCCTAGCTGGCGGTATAACCTTCGACTCCTCACAATGAAGTACTCAGTAACACAATACTAAATAAATCATTCAATAGCTAACATGACATATTTAACTACGCTTAAATATATCAACATTAACTAACATGCACGCTACTCTGCAAAAGAATACATGCACATGTCACAACAAAAGCAAAGAAAATCAGTGATACAAAAATCAAAAGAACAATTGGCAATTCTGTTCGTTCGTTCGTTTCTAGGTTATGATACGCCCTATGTATAGAAATGTTACAAGTTACAATTTAATACATATCAATCCCGCGACGACCCACACTTGTTACGTTTCCAGTATTTATTTAAAGACCCTGCTTAGAATAATTAAAAGACTTTAAATATAATTAATTCTTCCTCTCATATTCTACGCAGACTGGTTGCTCAATTTATTATCTGACTAATTAAAAGTGTGTCTTGTAGTTCAGACGACAAATTTACAGACTAATAAACTGCGAACTTTTAGCTAGATTTGAAAACAGTTAAATCCCTCTAAATTAATATGCACTCGTCATCAATCTTTCTGCTCATCCGCCCCCATTCAAATCTAAGAATTAATCTAATTGGTCTATTGTGCATAGAAATCAACTACTAAGAGGTATTAACAAAGAAAATAAGATTTAATAAAGTTTAACAAATTAACAATAAATCGAATGCAACGCGAATAGTCTTCACTCTGTCTTTACGCGCCTATGCCTGATTTTTGTCAATCTAAATTGCCAGAAAAGTGTTCCTTTGAGATCTGTACACTTGATCTTGCACTTAGCTCTATTCTTGTATCCTTGGTCTCAACACTCAGTCATGCTGATTCGTTCCCTCAGTCCCCCTTTAACGACACACGTGGTGCATAAGGAATGATGTCCCTTTGTTAGTGGCTAGGAACTGGAATTTTTGCAGCATGGCCCTCAGAGTGGATTTCGACACGCTTACACCAATAAGCTAATGCAGGTGAGGCATGGTGAAACATGAACCATGAGCCGACCTGTGGATGCAACGTGTTTGGATATAATTCTCAACCTAACAGGTCCTACCTAGGCATGGCTCAATTAAATGCGCTGAACAAAGAGTTTCGACCTCGCGTCGCTTACAATTAAATTTTAGAAAAAATATAATCGTCTCACATGTGTTCCATTTAACAGTCATGACGTATGAAGCAATAAAATAGATACAACGTTAAATTAATGTTCATACAAGAGGTAATTCAAACCGACAGAGCGCTTCACAATTTACAATTTAAATTACACGCAATAATTGAATTACATGAAGAATTCATATCGAGCGCAGCATTCTGGCTCTTAGTGAATTAAAACAATATAAATTAAAGTACAGAAATGGAAAAATGGTTACAATAAATTTATATTCCGTAACATATAGGTTTTCAGCTATTTCTCTGAACCATGCTCAAGTGTATATGGAAATCATATAATACATAGCACAAATACATACTTAAACAATACATAGGCAAATACTATTAAATAAAATGATACCTTTGAGAGAAGTCGAAGGGTACCTTGATTCTCTATGGCGCCGGCTGCCTCTCACGACCCGAGTAAGCTGATGGAATTAGCTAAAATGTGCTCGAAGTGAGGGAGCGGAAGCGTGTGGGTACATATATAGAAAGGTATATTGCGTATCACGTGACTGTTCGCAAAGCATGTGGTTGGTTCGAGAACTGGACAATGGTCCTAAAGTTACATAACATCTTGACCTGTTCTAGAAGCACCTAGAAAAAGGAAGCTTTGAACAAAGGGCCAAGGGTTTCAAATATTCGAATTTGAAGTAAACAAGGCAAGTGGGTCATCAGGTCGGACATTTTTATCAGACTTGTGACAACCTCTTTGCCGCTATATTGCGGTCATTATTCTCCTTTCGAAGTGTACTTTAAAAATAATTGTTGTTATTTAGTTAGCTTTACTTTTTTTTTCAAAAAGTACATATAAATTTCATTTTCATATATATATTCCTTTGAAAAAATAATTATAAATTATTTCAGTTCTTAATTTGTGGGGTTCTTCAAGCAATATTTCTTTACTCCATTTTATATAGCTTATTATCAAGTTCTCTTCCACTTCATACTGTGTTTCCACTTCTTTTTAAAATTACCCAACGTCATTCTCTTTTCACATACTGACACACTTAACATAATTCTTTCTTAGCTCTTTATCGTTTGTTTCATTTTACTTTACTTTGATTTTTCAAATGAATGATATGTGGCCCTTTAAACATTGGATTCTATCTATTCTTTTACTGCTCTAATTTTGCTTTAATCTTTAAGTACAATTCGTTCACAGAGCTATTTCGTTTAATCTTTAAGTACAATTCTTTCACAGCGCTATTTCGTTTAAGATTTTTAAAACCTAGCTGCTACTTTATACAGCCTTTGTTTGTTGTTGGCCTGGAAGGAAGAGCTGGAGAAGGGTGGGGGAGCCGGATATGACTGCACTATGTAAACGCGAGAAATGTCAATATTTTAGTATTGCCGTCTCAAAAGCTGTTCCCGAGAGCTTGCGGTATAGCTATCCCTGAATATGCGTCTTCTTTACCAGTACTTTTAATTTACAACGATATCCATGACAGGACTTCTCTTTGAAGTAAAATGCAATTGTTTGAGAAATGTCGACTACATCTCAAGCAAATGTAGCCAGGGGTGGCGCAATTGTAACACTGTATTGTATCTGTAAACCGGAAAATGCAAAGCAGTGCATTTAAAATTAATTAATTGTAATTTTAAAGTTTTAGAGTTAATTTTTCGCATGACGGAAGTTTGCGCTGAATCTTTCCCGTACAAAACGTGGAAGTCCGGTTAGACCACCGCAGTAGCAATTCACCTTACATAAGCGCTCAGGGCGGCCACTAGACAGGAAATTCCTTTCAGTCACTCCAAGGAACGGGGGTTTGTCTTAGAGTAGAGATCTTCCAGTACAACCAGTCAACTGCGTCCATCTCACAGGCCAGGAAAAGGGGCATAAATCAGTTGATCCCCGGCTCTGGACCTTAACGGTATATATGACCCATGCGGGCAGGAAACTTTACTTTTTATTATCTGAAGTTCTGCGCATGTCCCTCTGCAGTATAGAAAAAAGCTACAGAACCGTCTGATATGGTAAATACGATTTTTGTACATAATGGATTTTTGTAACATAGCTTATTACAAGTTGTATTTTCTTTAATTAATATTTTAATCTAAATGCTTGGAAAACATTGTAATTTTATTCTTGGTGGAGGAAGAGAAATTAAATAACTTATGTAAAAGGAATTTAAGAATGAGAACCAAGAATTGAATTACAGGTTTAGAGATATTGTAATTTGAGGCTGATGCACGGAAATCATTTATATGTTTCACAGCTTCGAGGGACAGAAGGAACACAACGAAAGGAACAGACAGAACAACAGAAGAAAACAGAGAGCTAACATAACGAAACGAACAGAACACCTACTACAAGTTCAGGCAAAGGCGCAGTTACAACACCAATTCAACATTGACTTGGGGATCGTGGCCGATGTCACTTTGGGTCCCATGTCTACAGTCCGTTGGTAGCACTACGCCAGGGCTACGGAATAGAACACCAGGGTTGAGTTATATGGACCATAAGTTTGGAATTATGAAATGAGGTTGTTTCCTAAAGAGCAAGCTGTGACGTGTTAGCATGTCCATGTAATTAAGTGTGCTATCCAGTGGGGAGGCTACTATTGGTGTACGGACAGTGGAAGTGACTGGACATTGGGTTGATGTGTTCTAAATGTACGTAAAAGAGAGGAGTTGTAGGCTGGAATTTCGGATTCGGACATTGATATAAGAAAAGTGTACCGGACCGTATGTGATTAGTTACACAGAGTTATTAAAACAAGAACCGTGTTTATTAATTAATAAGTATAACTGTGAATCATAGGACTAAATTCATTGATCACTTCATCAGGGTAGAAAGCAAAACTGTCAATCTAAATAATCAGTGACTGATGCAACAACCACCACACAAGCTGAAAGAACAACACCTGCACACCATACACCAGGTAAATTTGTGTCCATACTTATGTCGTGTAACCTGTAATTGTTCAATGATTAATGTAAATTTCTTATTCTAAATTTCTGATTCTTCTACTTAGATTTTATTGACTAGAAGTATTGATGTCATTTATCTAGAAATTTGTCCTAAGAAAGGCATCATATTATTTCATCTACTGGTACAGTCCTAGTAATTGTTCTAAGGACTAATTGATAACAAAAAATATTCTTTTTCTTAATTAATAATAGTTGAGATAGACCTGTGATCTCTACGTATTACTTTGAGGGTGATTTTTGAAATATCTGTTAACTGTAAATTTGAATTTCTTATTTTTTTCTTTTAATAAATTTATTAACTTTTCTTGTTAACTTATTAACTTGTCTACTCTTGATTCTTGAAAAGAGGTAAATGTGCAGGGGGGTAAGTGGGGGCAGCCAATGACGTAACTAAGATAGAAAGCCGGTCTATGCACATTTATTGAGATAAGTCCTATCCCCGACATAGGGAGCATTTGTGGAGGGCTAGACAAGGGATAGACTGACGAGATAGTTCAGTTGAGGGCCATTGACTAGACGAGTAACACCTGAGAGGGAGGAACAGATTCAATAGACTTTCAGGGCTTGATTTAGTCGCTCTAAGACCTCAAGGACAAGACCCTATGGGTGAGTGTGCGTGTTTGTGAAAGGAGAATTATTAATATGGATTATTTATAATTATAATGTCATATAATTAATTAAGAACACAAGACGCCACACGAACCCTCGCCACAGTATCATAACAACGGAATTGGAAATGAGCCAATGAATGCCTAGATCTATAAATAGACGGGTTTTCTACACCCACTAGAAAACAACCGCAAGAGCATGCTGACAAAGCAAAAACTCGTCACGAAATGTAAATGGGTGGCATATGACGTTAATTAACACTGGCGATGTCAAGCATTTCTGACCGGAGGATGTAAATTTAACTTGGCGATGGGCATCAAGGGACAGTCTTAGAGACTTTATGAATGTCACATTAAATCAGCGATTTTCAAAAAGATTTCAAGCAAAATTTCCCATTCCTGATGGTAAGGATAAATATGCGCTGTTGCGTGTCTTTGCTGTATTGATTAAAACTGCATCGTGACTATAATAACACTTTTGCAAAGACAATTTAAAAACAAAATATGTTGAAACAAGTTTTATATATGTGTGAATTTGATTTTAAAATTAAATAACTGGAAGGAGTGATCCACGTTCATTTGAGAGAAGAGTAGTTAACTGTCAAAAGTAATAGTAATTATGTAGGAAGGAGAGTAGTTAACTGTCAAAAGTAATAGTAATTATGTAGGAAGGAGAGTAGTTAACTGTCAAAAGTAATAGTAATTATGTAGCAAGATTAGTTAACTGTCAAAAGTAATAGTAATTATGTAGCAAGATTAGTTAACTGTCAAAAGTAATAGTAATTATGTAGCAAGATTAGTTAACTGTCAAAAGTAATAGTAATTATGTAGGAAGGAGTGTAGTTAACTGTCAAAAGTAATAGTAATTATGTAGGAAGGAGAGTAGTTAACTGTCAAAAGTAATAGTAATTATGTAGCAAGATTAGTTAACTGTCAAAAGTAATAGTAATTATGTAGGAAGGAGTGTAGTTAACTGTCAAAAGTAATAGTAATTATGTAGCAAGATTAGTTAACTGTCAAAAGTAATAGTAATTATGTAGGAAGGAGAGTAGTTAACTGTCAGAAGTAATAGTAATTATGTAGGAAGGAGAGTAGTTAACTGTCAAAAGTAATAGTAATTATGTAGCAAGATTAGTTAACTGTCAAAAGTAATAGTAATTATGTAGGAAGGAGACTAGTTTAACCAAATAATAATAATTATGCAATTGTCTTAAACTCGAACTTGTACTTTATATTACTTTATATATGTCTTGATTTCTAGAAGGGATTAGCAGTGCTGACCTATGACATTTAACTGCAACCTTTGACACGGACTGACACGCGTACAAGTTAGATCAGTAAAATGTTGATCGGTGTCAGGATTGTGCATTGTAGTAGTAGTAGTAGTAGTAGTAAAAACACTTTTGCTTGCTTAGTACTGAATCGTAAAAGCTTTACGACTGAAAGATTTTCGTCTCACACATTATAGCTTGGGAAGGCTTTATCGTTTAAAATGTTACAAAATGGTGACGATATACTTCGAATTATAAATCTCATCTGTTTATAGAGTTACGTTATACCGTTAATGCTGTCTAACAATGTTACATCTGTTTATAGAGTTACGTTATACCTCTAATGCTGTCCAACAATGTTACATCTGTTTATAGAGTTACGTTATACCGCTAATGCTGTCCAACAATGTTACATCTGTTTATAGAGTTACGTTATACCGCTAATGCTGTCTAACAATGTTACATCTGTTTATAGAGTTACGTCATACCGCTAATTCTGTCCAACAATGTTACATCTGTTTATAGAGTTACGCTATACCGTTAATGCTTTCTAACAATATTACATCTGTTTACAGTGCTTTGAGTTGCATATTAATCGGGGAGATCATTAGTGTTTTGAGTTACGTATTAGTCAGGGAGATCATTAGTGTTTTGAGTTACATATTAATCGGGGAGATCATTAGTGTTTTGAGTTACGTTTTAGCCAGGGAGATCATTAGTGCTTTGAGTTACATATTAATCGGGGAGATCATTAGTGTTTTGAGTTACGTATTAGTCAGATCATTAGTGCTTTGAGTTACACTGTAGGTGTAAAATGTGTTGTAGCGAATATGATGGAAAATAATGTACGCTGAATGTATTACCACGCAATAGAAAATTAAATGGGGCAAAAATGAGATTAATAATTTAAAACCTTTCTATCTATCTAAATAAATAAACATGATCTAGAGGAGACAATGTCGGAATAGTTTGGTTCATTGTGATTGTTTTATTTAATTTTCAGTCAGAGTTCATTATCCATTCGTGATAAATGTGAGCAGAGCAAGCCAAGAGTATTCAGTAAAGAGTATACAAATGGATCACTTTTACAATAACTAATTGCCAATTAGGCAAAGCATGTTTGAAATCCAACCGTCCCGTGTTACAGCACACAACACAAAGTAGTTTCGCGGTACATATCCTACTGGCTCCGTTAGGTCATGACCTTGATTGTACTTCAGAGGTGAGACTCAGAAAGAGTTCAAGGTGAGTGGCTGGCGAGTCTAAAACAAAGGAATAAGAAGTTGCTTGCTCAGGTCCAGCGCGCACGATTTGTGATTTATACAATTTTCAAACACAAGAGTAAGTCTTTAGACTCAGTACCTTTACACAGGCAGTTCAATGCCTCGAGTCTACACGTACAAATACACGTCTTATATAGACAACTCACTGCCTATTATGTGTGTATGTAATGTAGTGTGTATATGTGTGGATTAATGTGTTTGTCTTTGTAATGCAGTGTGTATATGTGTGGGTTAATGTGTTTGTCTTTGTAATGTAGTGTGTATATGAGAGTATTAATGTGTGTGTTTTTGTAATGTAGTGTTTATATAGGTGTATTAATTTGAACTGTTTTCATTGAAGAGTATACATTAAAATCTTAGTGTGTGTGTTTTTGTTCTATACCGTGTATATGAGAGAGTGTGTGTGTTTGTTATATAATGTGTATATAAGAGTGTTAAAGTGTTTGTGTTTTTGTAATGTAGTGTGCATATAAGAAATGTTAATGTGTGTTTATGTTTCTAATGTAGTATTTATATGGGTGGATAATCGTGTGAATTTTTGTAAGTTAATGCATATAGGGTGTATTAATGTGTGTTTTTGTAATGTATTTAATAAGAGTATTAATATGTGCGCTTTTGAAATGTAGTGTATATATGAGAGTGATAATTATGTGTATGTAAAGTTTTTTTTGTAGTGTTTGTCTATAAGAGTGTTAATGTGCGTGTGGTTTTGTGATGTAGTGTGCATATGAGTGTACTAATGTGCGCTTTTGTAATGTAGTGTCTATGAAAGTGATACTGTGTGTGTTTTTGTAATATAGTGTTTATATGTTTGAATTAATCTCTGTGTGTGTTTGTGTGTGTGTGTGCAAATTTGGGTGTATTAATGTGTGATTTTCTAAAGTAGTGTAAATGTGAGTGTATTAATGTGTGAGATTTTGTAAAGTTGTGTGTATATGAATGTATTAATATTTGTATTTTTGTAATATAGTATGAATATGACAGTGTTAAAGTGTGTTTTATGAAAGTAATGTGTATTTGGGTGTATTAATATGTTTGTGTTGATAGTGTAATGTGCATATGAGAGTGTTAATGCGTGTATGTTTATTATGTAGTGTGTTTATGAAACTGTTAATAGTGTGCTTTTGTAATGTTGTGTGAATATGAGTCTTAAATGTGTGATTGTTTTCGCAATGTAGGTCATATACGGGTGTATTATTGTTTGTGGTTTTGTAATTTAGTGTATATGAGGTTGTTAATGTGTGTGTTATTGTAATGTAGTGTATATAGCCGTGTATTAATGCATGTTTTTTTGTAATGTAGTGTATGAGGTTGTTAATGTGTGTGTTATTGTAATGTAGTGTATATAGCCGTGTATTAATGCATGTATTTGTAATGTAGTGTGTATATGAGGATGTTAATGTATGTGTTATTGTAATGTAGTGTATATAGCCGTGTATTAATGTATGCTTTTTTTTTGTAATGTAGTGTGTATACGAGAGAGTTAATGTGTGGGTTTTTGTATTGTAGTGTGTATTTGAGAGATCTTATTGTGTGTTTGTGTTTGTAATGTATTGTTTATATGGGTGGATAATCGTGTGTGTGTTTGTGTTTGTAATGTATTGTTTATATGGGTGGATAATCGTGTGTGTGTTTGTGTTTGTAATGTATTGTTTATATGGGTGGATAATCGTGTGTGTGTTTGTAATGTAGTTCATGTAATTTAGTGTATATATGATATTCTTAATGTGTGCGTTATATAAATGTGATGTGTATATGGTTGTATTAATGTGTGTGTTCTTGGAAGTAGTGTATGTATGGGTGTATAAATGTGTGTCTTTGTAATACAATGTGCAATTGAGAGTGTTAATGTGTGCATTTTTGTAATGTAGTATGCGAGAGTGCTAATATGTGTGCTTATTAATGTAGTGTTTATACAGTTGGATAAATATGTTTGTGTTTGTAATGTAGTGCTTATATGAGTGCAGTAATAAGTGTGTTTTTGTAAAGTAATATATATATGCATTAATGTGTTTTTTATGTAATGTGTATAAGAGTGTTAATGTGTGTGTTCATATGTGGGTGTATTAATCTGATCGTTCTTTTAATGTAGTGTGTGTGACAGTGTTAATATGCGTGGGTTTTAAAATTTTTTTTTATTGTAGTATGTATATGAGATTGTTAATGTGTGTGTTTTTGTTATCTAGTATGTATATGAAATTTTTAAAGTGTTTTTATGTAGTATGTTTATGAAGTTAAAGTGTGTGTTTTTGTTATGCAGGATGTATTATTACGAGATTGTTAATGTGTGTGTTTTGGTTATGTAGTGTGTTTATGAAAGTGTTAATGTGTGTACTTTTGTAATTTTGTGTGTATTGAATGTTAATGTGTGTTTTTTGTAATGTAGTGCATATAAGGATGTATTAATGCCTGATTTTGCAATGGTAGATTGTTTATAATGGTACATTAAATTGAATGATTTTGTAATGTAGTGTGGACAAATCAAGATCCCATTAACCAGCAGATTGCCAGGCGTAAATGGCGATGGATAGGACACACCCTGCGGAAACCCCCGCAGAACATCACCCGGCAGGCTTTCAGTGGAACTCCCAGGGAGTGCGACGGGTCGGACGCATTAAGACTACCTGGAGAACATCCTGCGAAGAGGAAATGAAGAGCTGCAACCTGTCATGGGGTGAACTGAAAAAGACTGCCCAGAATAGACTGAGATGGAGAACTGTTGAGGACCTTTGTTTCATGGGGAATCCAAAAACTGAGAACATGAAGATGATGAAAAGTTTTTTATGCAATTCCTGTGGGGTAAAGAAGTTATCGAAACAACAACAAAAAAAGTGTCTGTGCTTTTGTACTGTAGTATATATAAGTTCTTAATGCGCGCGCGCGCGCGCGTGTGTGTGTGTGTGTGTGTGTGTAAAGTAGTGTTTATATGGGTGGTTTATCGTGTGTATTTTCCTAATATATGCATATATAGTATCCCTGAGTCTAATGTATGTGTACAGCGGGTCTTTTGCTGTTGTTTATTTCACTTTAGTGACAAAATTATGTCATCGTTCACTTTGTCCACGGCCTTGTACTGATTGAACCTGTCAGTACTAATGTCATATGCAGGCACTGTACTGATTGAACCTGTCAGTGTTAATGTCATATGCAGGTAGTGTGCTGATTGAACCTATCAGTGTTAATGTCATATGCAGGTAGTGTGCTGATTGAACCTGTCAGTAGTAATGTCATATGCAGGTAGTGTGCTGATTGAACCTGTCAGTGTTAATGTCATATGCAGGTAGTGTACTGATTGAACCTGTCAGTGTTAATGTCATATGCAGGCACTGTACTGATTGAACCTGTCAGTGCTAATGTCATATATGCAGGCACTGTCGACTAGATTTACACCACGGGGCTGGGAAGTCTGCTCTTATTTTGTTTAGGTGCTGTTATCTTTGTATATACATTGCTCAGGTTTATTGTTTTTGAATAAATGACAGTGAAATTTATGACACGATGACAGGTGCAGGGAGTGTGAGGGACAGGTGTTGATTGGGTGTGAGTGCCCCGGCAGCGCACATCCGGGCTGGGAGATCTTCCCTTGGTTATTATCTATGCAATTGGTGACATTTTTCCAAAGCTGTATCCTTTAAATAGGATGACAAACTGTATGACAAAGGACAGGCAATAACAGACAAGATGACAGCATATGTGTTTAGGGCAAAGTTAAGATTCCTGGTCTTGAAAGTGTATTAGCAGAAAAAGAAAGAGATATACACAGAATAGGAGAAAAACTTTTTATTAACTAGAAGTTAGAGAAAGACGTGACATTTTTATTATAATATAAATGATGGACCTGTGTGCATTATAAAAAGTATACATTCAATGTAATGTGTATTAAGCCGTGGACATGCGAGCATTTGCTACTGTTTATTATTTACCTGATTACTCGCTCTGGTCCCGGAAAGTTCAGAGACGGGTGTTTTAAAAAATAAAACGATCGCTAATAAATGGACCTGTGTCTTATTTGGTGGATTTGTACAAAAGTCGCTGTATGCGACAGGAAGATAAGGCCAAACAAAGACACATCACTTTACACATCATCACCATCTTGCGACAGCATAGTCCCGTTAACATTTGGCGTCGTGGAGAGGATTAGTGATGACCCTACATACACTCCGGTCAACCCCTGTTCCGTTACACATATATTGGCTTATTAATGTGTGTTTTTGCTATGTAGTGTTTATATGAGAGTGTTAATATGTGTTTTTGTAAGGTAGTGTGTATATGAGTGTTAATGTGTGTTTTTTTGTAATGTAATGTGTATATGAGAATGTTAATGTGTGTTTATGTAATGTAGTGTTTATATGAGTGGATTGATGTCTGTGTTTTATAAAGTAGTGCATATATTGGTGTATTAATTTGTGTCTGTTGTAGGAAATTATTATACGAGTGATTTTCATTAAATAAAACAATAAACCCAAACCACCTGTTGCAATGTACTGTCTGTTAATTGCTTAATTATTAATTTATGATATTAAATTCATAATTAATACACAAACAATAAATCTTCCTTGCAATCAACACATACAGTTACCCAACGGGGTCTTTGTCTTTGCGGTCATAAGAGCGACTAGGTCAATCCCTGGATAGTCTGTTAACTGATTAACTCTCTGTCCAAGTGTTAAATGTCTGGAATAACAGACCTTAATTGAACTATCACGTCAATCTTCCGTCTTTAATCCAGCCCCCCCCCCCCACATATCTCTCTATTGATGATGGAAACTATCCTAAAACTTGCACTTGACCGTCTTTCTAATGTCATTACGTCATTTGGCAGCCCCCACCCATCATCTGCACCAACTACCTCTCACTATCATAGCAACGAGAGTGGATAGTTTAAAGTTCAACAAATTATTTAAAAAATAATAAGTAACAATGAAAAGAGTTTTACAATTAAATGACATTGAAATCTCACACAAGGCAATTTCTCAAAGATCACAAATCTCTTTACAGCTTATTTCAAATCAAGCGCAAACAATTAGAAGAAAAATGGTTCATACAAATTCAATAGAACAATTACTAGGAATATATGGTTAAGCATATAGTCAGTACAGTCTCTAATTTATCTTACAACAATTCTCAAAAAATGTCAATAATCAAAATTAGATACTAATACAGTTTTAGTCACTAAAAGACATAAAATAGAATCAGAAAATAGATAAGGAATTTATGAATAATTAGAGAAACATGTACAGATTACATGAACAATACATAATAATGGTTCACCTAATGTGGCCTGTGAGTGGTAATCTTGTTCCTGTATCAAAGATGGTTGGCGGGTAAATGTCTGGTTAAGAGAGTCATGCTTGGAAACAGTTCTGCATACCGTCACAACACAATGTTCTTGTATAATCCGTTAAGAATGCACAATACAGTACACAAATCACAGTTTCATTTCACAGTCACTCAATCAGTTCATGAAGATGAAGTTACACACAGATTCATTTATAGTTCAATATCTAGTATTAGGCTTAAAGTTCAGCTTTTGCACTTTCACCTGATTACTTGGCAGAGGCAGACTCATGCATTCCAGGCTGCTGCTCTCCTCATAATTCAATACTATTGATGGACTCAATTCTTTGAGTAATGCTCCTCGGTGCTTGTAAATCTCCCTAAAAGTTAGAAGATACTCCTTGTCACAAGTCTTCTTGTGTCACAGCACCTTCTGTGGTGTTTCATCACTTCTCTAGAATTCCAACAAGAATTTCCACTGCTCATTCACTCTTGTAATTGTCAACAGAATAATGGCAGCTTACAGGCATGAATGTAGAGGATATTGTCAGCCTTTGATGTTCAGCTCATACCTTGAAAGTTTGTTCTTGTCTTTAATTTGAACTTTAAAATGTTCCTCTCATTGTACTTGGAACAGTGGTAGACGGCTTTTGAAGTTCTACAATGCAAGAATTTAATTTGCACACATCAGTTCATGTTTCACTAAAGTTTAATCTGTACTTTTATTCTCGTTTTTTCATCTCAAAAATTCCTTTTACATTCGTTTATCTGATTCTTTGTTAAACGAGAATAAAAATGACATAGTTCAAAATCTCTATGCATTTTACAAGAACAAAATATAATTAAAGTAGAATTATACGAATATCAGAAAATTATTTACAATGGCAATTTTCTATCTCAGACATACCTTTCTGCTCAGCTCTAACAGTGAAAGCCGTCACCCACGGGACTCGGATCCTTAATAGAGTGCTGGGCCAATCTCGAATCTGCCTAATATATGATTCTGGGGTTTGTGAGGAAGATTCTAGAATTTGTCAGCCCCCAGCTATAAACTGTTTTCCTGGCTTTGACTAATAGTCACGGTTGACTACCCGTATACTATAGACTGGGTGGTCTGGATGCTAAGAATATGTCTGACTTACGTAACACTCAGCGACCCATATCAATAACGCTATTCATTCTGAATCTGGGTCAGCATTGTTTGTTCACTCTCAACTCTCAGAGATAAGTAAAATTTCAAGTTCAAATTTGCCTGGTTAGAGATTAATTAATTAAAGTATTAATTAAATATATTAAAATTAATTAAGAGTATTAATTTGCATTTTTCCTTTTCACCATAATTTATGTGCTAACGCACTACACATTTAGGCAAACTGCAAATTAAAACAGCAAGAATATTCCACAAGTTCCCTTTGAAGCCATTCCCCCCCCCTCCTCCATGTACAACAAAAACAATTGTGACAATCGGTGGTTATGCCCAAAGTTTGTCAACATTTACAAAACAAAGTTTGTCAACATTTACAAAACAAAGTTTGTCGACATTTACAAAACAAAGTTTGTCGACATTTACAAAAATAACCAAAACTGTGAACAACTGGAGTCTGGAACAAATGTATTTCCAGGAAATATGTAGGCCAACAGTCTAGTATATTGTAATACCCACTTTCGATTCTTATTTTGAAAGAGCTAGAATGTGAAAATATAATTTACTTGAGAGTTCACAACGATTCGTGACTTTATTCCGCACTTGGTTCACCGAAACAATCAACAGTCAAGATGGTGAACATGATTGACAACTTCAATGTGATTCTCCTCGGAGTAAATAATATCATAGTGTTTTATTTGTCATGTAGATATTACATCACCTGAAATAAAGTATATCTTCGTGAGATAAATTATTTTATTGAGATTTAATCGTATCAAACTTTGAAATATATAAATAAAATCTAGAATCTTCGTTTATCGCATAAAAGGCTTCCTGAACTGCCGGGCTAAACCCTCATCCAGAAGTAACTTATGCAATCCCGGAAGTTGTTTTGACGTCACGCGCCCAATAAGGGCAGAGATAAGGAAATGTGAATCTCTTGGACGGATATATCTGAAAGCACGCATCAAACTTAGTTTACTCGCCTGGCGGGGCCGGTGGGGACCATCTACCTGCCTTTCTCGTTTTCCTGGAGGCGGCTCTGACCAGAAACACTTAAAGAGGCCGGACAAAATCTATCTGGAAAATGCCTTCGTCTCAGTGAGATTGGCCACACGTTTCCTCCCCTCCTCCCCTCCTCCCCTGGCGACTGGCTTTCTACAATTAAATCGCACTATCAGTAGGCTGAGTGGGAAAGCAAGTCTTGCTCCATAAACCGACGGTGTGAAGTGTAAAATGCGAGTTCTCTCTCTTTAAAGTCTGTGTAATGCGAGTTCTCTCTCTTTAAAGTCTGTGCAAAGTGCGAGTTCTCTCTCTTTAAAGTCTGTGTAAAGTGCGAGTTCTCTCTCTTTAAAGTCTGTGTAAAGTGCGAGTTCTCTCTCTTTAAAGTCTGTGTAAAGTGCGAGTTCTCTTAAAAATCCATAAAGTGAGTTATCTCCCTTTAAAGCCTATGCAAACTGCTATTTCCTTTTCTTGAACGTCTATAAACCGTTCAGTTATACAAGTGTGATTGATACAATTAAGAGGACATAAGTAGACAAATTGGAATGAAAATAATCGAAACAAAATAACAAGCAAGTTTTATGAGATGTGTATATATTGATAATATAAAACGCCATTATTGGTACTTCTTCTATTGCATCTTCTCTATTGTTACAGCAACCATCTTTTCTGCACCAACAGACGCAGTTAGCTCGGTTACTATAGTTAAGACACGATACCTCGTAGATATTATGAAAGAGACGATACCTCGTAGATATTATGAAAGACGCGATACCTCGTAGATATTATGAAAGAGACGATACCTCGTAGATATTATGAAAGACGCGATACCTCGTAGATATTATGAAAGAGACGATACCTCGTAGATATTATGAAAGACGCGATACCTCGTAGATATTATGAAAGACACGATACCTCGTAGATATTATGAAAGAGGCGCTACCTCGTAGATATTATGAAAGAGACGATACCTCGTAGATATTATGAAAGGCACGATACCTCGTAGATTCTAGCGATTACGAGTACGATTACTAACAAGTGGCGAATCACGTGTTTAATCTTTGCTATTTGTGCTTTTGCAAAATACTTTTCAATCTGTAAAGTAATATAGAAAATCATTTGACGTGCTTTCTAGTATTCCTATGACTGTTTAAGTCGACCAGTTTCCTTTGAAGTAGAAAATACGTGTAAATCCACTTGATAAACGTGTGATAGGTTTCATTGAAAGCCTACATAGGCAGTAGAGATTGTCTCCCCTTTCGAGAAGAAATTGTACGTAATAATCCTGAGATGTATGTGATTATAACTTCTATTCCGACAAGAACACAACATGTAACTGAAAACTTGTTCCTTTGCCCTGAGCATTTCAACTAGAAACTGCGTGCTATAGATCTTATGGTTCCATAATCCTGGCAAATATCTTTCAGCCAGAAAAATATATTTCATAACATTGAGAGATACGTGCTATAGATCTTATGGTTCTATATTCCTGGCAAATATCTTTCAGCCCCCCCAAAATATTTTATAACATTGGGAGATACGTCTCTGGACTAATAACTTCTTTAGTAAAACTGAAGTAATATTTATTGCAATGATTGTCACTGGTCTGTGTACACTTGCAAAACACGTAATGACCTTTGCAATGTTCATCATTATTCTATAAATTTCACTAACGACACAGATTTCATTACCATTGCAATGTTCGTCATTATTCTATAAATTTCACTAACGACACAGATTTCATTACCACTGCAATGGTGAGTCATTGGTGTAAACATTTATTATAGCTCTCTCTCTCTCTCTCTCTCTCTCTCTCTCTCTCTCTCTCTCTCTCTCTCTCTCTCTCTCTCTCTCTCTCTCATATATATATAGTTACAATTGCAATGTAAATCGTTGATCGAAGTATTGTAGTTACAACTCATCCTTATTTATCATTGCAATGTAAATGGTTGGTCTAAACAATTTAGTTAGATCATAGACGTAATTATCATTGCGATGTACATGGTTGCTCAAAACAGTTTAGTTAGAACACCAACATAATTATCATTGCAGTGCGTGCCTTTTGACTCTACTTTTCACTTGGAAACATATGTTGCGTCCCATGCAAAGCTGTCTACAGATAAAACTCGTCGCTCTGCCAGACTGACATGCTCAGACAGTTATGCTGATAGATTTCAAACACTTAGACAATTTTATTATCAATCCCGCACTTGTCTGGCATCAAAATGCAGCAATTTCAAAGCAGACTGGCGTATTTTTTTTTTGTTGAGATGGTAAACAAGTCGTTAGATAGCCGAAGTCGGTTTGGTGTCTGGAACCGTTTCGAGGAACACTTGGGTCAGATTTTCTTTTATACATTAAAATACCACAAAAAGTTAACACACATTTAGCATTTGCTGCATTTACATGTCATTTATCTTTCATTGTCATAAAAATGAGGAAAAGAAAGATAATAATTCACCTAGAGTGTCAAACTCTACTTTGTATCGTACTTCTCACATTTGACACACTTTGGTCTTTAGCTTACTTAACGAGTTCATACTTCTCACACTTGGCACACAGCTTACGTAACGAGTTCATACTTCTCACACTTGGCACACAGCTTACGTAACGAGTTCATACTTCTCACACTTGGCACACAGCTTACGTAACGAGTTCATACTTTTCACATTTGGCACACAGCTTACGTAACGAGTTCATACTTCTCACACTTGGCACACAGCTTACGTAACGAGTTCATACTTCTCAAACTTGGCACACAGCTTACGTAACGAGAACAACAAACATTTTCATGTAACTCGCCTTCTATTACGCTTGGTCAGAACTGGCAGTTATTATCTAGTATATCTGCATGCTGGAAACGATTAACATGAGTTTTAATACAACCTTAACACAACACCTAAATCTAATCAGGTCATCTCCTTCTCAGTGCGCTAACGTTCTTGGGACCAACCTCTTGCATAAACATTCTGTAACAGATAAGCTGCCACCTAATGAATTTCTCGTACCACTCTTGTTTATAACAGTCTTGGGATTTTGCTGCAAATATATTTTTAAAAATCTTATATTATCAGTAGTCACAACTTACCAAGCAAAACCATTCCTATAGAGTGTTGTTTTTTACCCTTTAGGTCAATTTTTCTGCGATCAATTACATTCGGTGTGTCAGCAGAGTCGTAGCTTCCGAAATTCTAATAATTTGATTTAAAATTTGTTTGTATTATTATAGGATTAAATAAAAGGAGGAACGTGTCATTTTGTGCATATGACATACATTTTTGTATACCCATCTTTGACAGTCAATGTGCATTTGACATACATTTTTGTATACCCATCTTTGACAGTCAATGTGCATTTGACATACATTTTTGTATACCCATCTTTGACAGACAATGTGCATTTGACATACATTTTTGTATACCCATCTTTGACAGACAATGTGCATTTGACATACATTTTTGTATACCCATCTTTGACAGTCAATGCTCACCGTCGCAACACATTGCTCATAGTGTCGGACTTGTCTTAAGCCTGGTTTTAACATTTTTCAAACGTTCTACTCCGCTGCAGGGCCGTCTTTTTAAACAGAACAGCAGACCTAACTCTTCGCTACATCAGACCTAACTTTTCTAAATCTTTCCTTTTTAAACAGAACGGCAGACACAACTTTTCGCTATATCCTTCCTTTTCAAATCTTTCCGATGATCTTTAAGCTGAGATCAATGAGCTACTGTCACTTGGTTGGTTGATTGGTTGGTAGTATTCGTGCTCACTGGAACAGTTTGTTATGTTCATATTTCCTCCCGAAGTCATCGAATGAAATTTTCAAAATTTTTATTTCGTGGTCTTTATGTTATGAATTGTTCACAAAAGTTGGTCGTTATGTCAAGATCTGTGTTTTGGTTATGTCTAGATCAGTGTTCTCTATCGTTATGTCAAGATCTGTGTTTTGGTTATGTCTAGATCAGTGTTCTCGATCGTTATATCTAGATCGGCTTTCTCGTTCGTTATGTCTAGATCGGCGTTCTTGGTCGTTATGTCTATTCGTCTACTCTAACACCGGTAAGTACTTTGGCAAGAGGTACTCGTCTACTCTAACACCGGTAAGTACTTAGACAAGAGGTACTTGTCTACTCTAACACCGGTAAGTACTTTGGCAGGAGGTACTCGTCTACTCTAACACCGGTAAGTACTTTGGCAAGAGGCATCGCCATAGAAACCTGAACAGTTTGAACAAGATTTACTTTTTCTTGAATTTGAATATTGACCCAAAATCTAAAGGTCCCTCTTCTTCTTGGCAATTGAAGAAAATGTCATGATCAAAATATACGACATAAATAAAGGTCATGGTCATCATCGCAAGATATAAACAAGATATAATTTAATCATGAGTGAAGACATCTGCCTCTTAAGGTAAATTATGTTTGCCCTTCCTGCTGACGAGTTATAAAATCATTATTCAATGAAAAACTACAAATCTAAAGGACAAATAACACAAACCACACGAAAATAAAAATAAATTGAAGTTAAAGTCACGATGATATTAATGAAGCACACTGCAACATAAAAAAATACTTAAAAACAGTTTTCCTTAATATTGCTCAAGGAGTATATATACTGTTGCTCAAGGAGTATATATGCTGAAAACACTATTACATAATATTGCTAAATAATAATTATACTATAAACAGTACTATGTAGCATTGAAGTAAAATGTATATACTGAAAACAGTTCTACATAACATTATATGCATTTACATATATGTGAAGACATTGATAAAGACACTTTCATTAAGAGAAAAAGGTGTGCATACGGACACTGCATAAAGATGAAAGGAATTATATACAAACACTAAGATGAAGAGAAAAGATAAATATACGGACACTGTTATAAAGAGAAACACATGTTCATACGGACACATACATGCAGAGAAAGATTATGTATATATAGATACTCAAATATAGAAAAATGTTTACACGGACACTTTCACAAAGAGAAGTACACATGGACAATTACGTAAGGAGAAGACGATATAAACATGAACACTAACATAAAGAAAAAATATTTATGTACATGGACACCTACATAAAGAGACAACGATACATACAAGGACACTAACATAAAGAGAAAAAAGAATCATACCACGTACTCCTACATATAAAGATAAGGATGTATACATTGACACCTATATGTAAAGATAAGGATGTATACATTGACACCTATATGTAAAGTTAAGGATGTATACATTGACACCTATATGTAAAGTTAAGGATGTATACATTGACACCTATATGTAAAGTTAAGGATGTATACATTGACACCTATATGTAAAGTTAAGGATGTATACATTGACACCTATATGTAAAGTTAAGGATGTATACATTGACACCTATATGTAAAGTTAAGGATGTATACATTGACACCTATATGTAAAGTTAAGGATGTATACATTGACACTTATGTAAAAAAGACATAAAGACGTATACACGTACTCTTACATGAAGATATGTATACAAGGGCACAGAACAATATAGTCTGACTGTGAAGACTGACAGCAACAATTAAGAAAAAAGGAGAAAAGTAGTTAAGAACACAACCACACAACAAGGCTTTCCACACAACGAAACTTACCACACAACAATGCTTACCACACAACAAGGGTTTCCACACAACGAGACTTACCACACAGCAAGTCTTACCACACAACGAGGCTTACCTCACAACGAAGCTTACCACACAAGGCCTACCCCACAACGAAGCTTACCACACAAGGCCTACCCCACAACGAAGCTTACCACACAAGGCTTGCCGCACAACGAATTTCAGATTGATTTGTGCAAATGTGCTTTCAATTCGTTATTGTCATCGCAGTCAGCGACCCAATTGCATAAGACTATTAAATGCATTATTGATTAAATAAAACGGCCGTTCCACATAGCAAGTCACGAACTGCCGGGAGATTCTGAATTGAGTAGTGAAAGGCTCTTTGAAACTGAGTTCAGATCAGATCTGTCTTGATATCTGTCAAGATGGGTCATTTTTTTCATCAAGGTGCTTCCTTCTTAGTTTCAGAATTTTATTTATTTCTTTTTAAACTTTAACTTCTTGTCAGAAAATGCTTTGACGTCAGCTATGCAGGAAAGTGACGTCAGCTAATAAGCACTTTAGTTTGAAGTGTGTCTTTACTCACATCTTTCCTTTTCAATATGTGGACTCAAAATGTGTAAAAGTGATTCATTATAAAATATTGTAAAATTCATTAATCTCACCATACAAGTAAATTGAAAGAACCGGTTAAAGGCTCATATTTGGTCAATATGCAGCCATAGGAGTTTATAGTTTTTAGTGGCATAATTAATGATTCTCTAAGTCAGCTATTCAGTGAGAAAAATGCTGGCTATCTAGGTTACCGGTTCATTGACCTAATAAGGGACTCTTCCAATGCACTAATTCAGTAGAATAATTAAAGGCAGTACATAGACATTTCTGTGTGATAATATTTTCTACAAGTGCGCATTATTCCACGTGGTTGGTACTGGCATTTTTCCCGCATAGAAATCCTTATACTATTATTGGCTGTCCATAGAAATCCTTGTGTATAGTATTATTGGCTGTCCATAGAAATCCCTGTGTATACTATTATTGGCTGTCCATAGAAATCCCTGTGTATACTATTATTGGCTGTCCATAGAAATCCCTGTGTATACTATTATTGGCTGTCCATAGAAATCCCTGTGTATACTATTATTGGCTGTCCATAGAAATCCTTGTGTTTACTATTATTGGCTGTCCATAGAAATCCCTGTGTATACTATTATTGGCTGTCCATAGAAATCCTTGTGTATACTGTTATTGGCTGTCCCCAGAAATCCTTGTGTATACTATTATTGGATGTCCATAGAAATCCTTGTGTATATTAACTAGTATTGGCTGTCCATAGAAATCCTTGTGTATACTATTATTGGCTGTCCATAGAAATTCAAAGACTTCATTACTCTTATCTAGCTTAGCATTATCACTATTTTCTGGATTAGCAGTGCAGTGAGATATGTCTTAACTATTCAGATTAGTTAATGTCTATATATTTTGTTTAGCAGTTACAGACTTAATTATTGACTCTCTATAGCTGTCAAAGAAAATAACTAGCTAGCTTGTTTATCATGTAAAAACTGTCAAATAAAATAACTGGCTAGCTTGTTTGTCATGTAAAAGCTGTCAAACCTAAGAGTTCAATGCGCTACATACAGCTAGTTTATCGGCTGTAATATAACAGATAGTTTATCGGTTGTAGTTTTTTTTGCAAATTATAGTTAATTCGCTGTACAGGAACTACATCTGCTGTGTTTACGTCATTTGTCGGGAGACATCCGTTTTGTGAAATGTTCACCCCCTTTTTATTATCGCATAGTAGTTATTTGAGCACTTCAGGGATCAATTCACTGGCTGTCTAGTTGAAAATTTTGCTATATTACTTGATTGGTTTCTAGTTTACTTGTTTAGTGAGTTATTTACGGACCATCTGACTTTTCTACTGAGTGAATTAATTACTGACTATGACTCAGCTGTTTACTGAGTTAGTTACTATACTACTCAAGTTACATGGTGTGTTGGTTACTGACTATTTGAATCAGCCGTATAGTCTGTTAATCATTGACTATAAAGAACAGCTGTTTAGCGAGCTAGTTGCTGACAATCTAACTCAGCGGTTTAGTGAGTTATTTGGTGGCTATCTAGCTTAACAGTTTGTTGAATTGGTTATTGACTGTCTGGCATTACGCAAAGATAGATATATTTAGTTATATTTAAATATTGTGAAGTTTCGTACTGAATTTTACAAAAGCCCTGTTTATTGTACCCTGAACGTTGACAAAACGTGAAATGGCAGTGATACATTTTTAAAAAAGTCTTTTGCATTATTTCGGCAAGTTCTGCTTTGTTTCATAACATTTGTAGACAAAAGAAATCGGGGTACTAAAGATTCTGACTTTTTCTACACTACTTGCGCATAAATGCAGTTTAATCTAAACGCAATTGTAGATTAATAAAAGGGTGATTTGAAGATACTCACTAGTTCTAACTATTTGTGTACGAATACAGTTTAAATGAAACAATTGCTGTGAGTTGACAAGATGTTAAACTCATTGTGCATAACTTCAGTTAACAAAATTATTTTGCTGTGTACTGACTGGGTTTTGAAACAACTTCTGCTATTCTATTTGCAATAGATCTGATGCAGTAAGATCCTTATCTATGTCATTACACTCAACACGCCAAATCGTTGTTCTCGTGGTAAGTGAACATCATTCTGTTCCAGCCGCATTCCAAGGTGAAACATAACAGGCCTTCTTTATATAATAGCTATTCTAGAAGCCCTGTTTCACTGATGCATCGAATGTTTACATTTGACGCTAAAGAGAAGAATCCTTCTGCAGGTAATCGTACACAAGGTGAGTTGCAGAAGAGTGAGTACAAAATGAACGTATTATTGTGACAGCTAACTACACTAATTCTGCACCTCTGCTTCATGAACCAAACTGCTGACAAATGACATGGACACCTGCACCAAGCACTATTAAGGATTAAAATAAATAGGTCAACTGCCACCTGACAGATGCCTTAACAAACACTTTGTCCAATCACCGTCCTGTATTCGTCGTCCTTCTCTTGAACCAGCCCAGTCCGGCTTGTGATCTCAGCAACAGTCCCCGATATTGGACGTCACAACGGACTGATCTTCTCTCGCCAATGAAGCAAGACAGCTCGTCGGCCAGACAAGATTCACGATTTTTGATTCAGTAGAAATGTTGTAATGGAAATCGGAATGAAACTAAATCTATGCTCCCACCCACTCCAAAACACCACCAGTCCTGTCCAGGAACAAGTGCATGCAGTAACATTTGTAGCCGTAATTATGCAATGATTCAACATGCTCCTGCGGTCGACAAGTTTATTTTATCTGGACAGTTAAATATATTTCACTTGTTTTTTTGGAAAGTGTATGTGATACAAAACTGTTTATATTTAGCAAACAAAAGAATGGAGTCTTTGTCCAGTGCACTATGCTTTAACCACGAATATGTACATACATTGATTTGACAGTTATTTATTACAATATTTCAAATATTTATTTTACAGTAGTTTTACATTAAATATACTTTATTGCAATTATTATGAAAATTAAATATTCCTAATGTCAGTGTGTATGTGAATGCATGATATACTTGTATATGTCTTCTTTATTACTGTTTATATGTCTTCTTTATTACTATTCAGATGTCTTCTTTATTACTGTTCATATGTTTCTTATTACTCTTTATATGTGTGTCAGTCTCTCCAGAGACCAGGGTGTTAATTTTTGCCTGGTCATATTTCAATAAATATTAAAATAGTAAAATAAATTGATTCAAGCTGTGTAGGGTGCAATGGTACAAAAACAAAAGGGGTGCCTACACGTTTAGCTCAATCATCTGAGTTACAAAGACAGACCAACATGATGTTTTTCAGTTAAAATACAGTGTATGGACAATGGAAGCTAACTAAAATAAATTATTAAGCCAGTTAAGATTCTGACCTAGTAGTGAACAAAAGTAGCCTCATGCTAGGATCAGATATAGTGTATCTTCATCATCAATGAGTAGTGAACAACTCCCCGCCCCCCAGTCACATGAATGGAAGAAAGGAACAAATGATAGAGATCCTAGCCTCAGGCAGGAACCAGCTACAGTGTATCATCATGAGGAATGAGTAGACTTAGAAAAATACCTTGACCCATGGGTCAATGTGTGCTTGTAAAATTCATGTGACAGAGGTAATAAATTAGAGTGATGGACAAGAATTTAAATTACTTCTCTTAGAGCCACCCCATGCTTCGGCAAGGAAGGAGTCAAGTCTAAATCAAAGATCTTAAAGTCTGTTTGTTTGAATGTCTAAAAGGTCTTTGAAAAAGAGTGAATGATTCTGTGAGGAAAATTCATGAATTTTCAATACAGTGTTTTTTCCACCCTTTATTTTGGCAGAAATGAAAAGTATGCTATTTTGCTCTCCCCTTTTTTGTATGTATTATGATGCTCTATGCTTTTCTCAGCGCAGTGGATTTTGTCACTCAGAGAGATTGCCTCTGAGACTAGCCCACTGCCAATTCATTGTAGCAAAATATTTATCACTGCATTGTTAATTGCAGGGTTCTGTTTGGGTTTGTTTTCTTCCACTTCTGTTGTTGTTGTCATTGTTCTTTCTTTGTTTCTTTGTAAATGTGTCTTTTTATGTTTCTTTGTAAATGTGTCTTTCTATGTTTCTTTGCAAATGTGTCTTTTTATGAATCTTTGTAAATGTGTCTTGCTATGTTTCTTTGTAAATGTGTCTTTCTATGTTTCTTTGCAAATGTGTCTTTCTATGTTTCTTTGCAAATGTGTCTTTCTATGCGTATACCTCTTTCACAGACATATAACACATTTATAGAAGCATATGATATGTAATTAAACATAAATATTGTATTATTATCATGATCGGCAATAATTCTGGAAAATTGGTCTTAGAAGCAAAAAGCTCGTTTCAGCCATCTTGACTGGATGTTAATTATGGCCGCCTATGCAAGCAAAGAACAAGAACTCTAAAAAAAAAAAGTCAATACATTGTAAATCCCTTTATTAGATGTCTCGATAGTTTCCTAGTTGTAAATTGTGCCGGTCAAGTCGATAGGGCAGTGCTCTGGGTTCAGGGCAATTAGGAGCCATTCTCAGATTGTCTGGAGTGCATATTACTTAGCGGTATGTCTGGATTCAAATGAAATTCCTGTTAGAAATAAAGATAAAATTGTTCACGACTTTGATATATCGAGAAATGGCAAGCGAAAGTTGTCTGCCCTGGAGTAGCTTGCTGTCCAATTGTAATCTGTGATCTTAAAAATCTACTTGCACACATATATCGTAACTGTTTACTGATTAATCATGCGTTGTGTAAATGTTCATCATCTATTCTCTACAGGAATGTCGTGCAAATGGTCATCTTTCACTTTCTACTCGTGTGAAGTGAAATTAAATTCATGTAAGTCAAGAAGAATAGTTAAGGGATTATATATTGCACAGTCTGAATCATTTGAAACAATAATTATAACAAATGTCGATATGTTATAGTATTTTTTTTTATAAATAACTTAAGAACAGAAAGTAAACATTATAATGTGTTGTGTAACATTAACAAAATGTTGCACATTAAAAGTGATTCGGAAACTCTGACAAAGTAAACATTATAATGTACTGTGCAACATTAACAAAATGTTGCACATTAAAAGTGATTCGGAAACACTGACAAAGTAAACATTATAATGTACTGTGCAACATTAACAAAATGTTGCACATTAAAAGTGATTCGGAAACACTGACAAAGTAAACATTATAATGTACTGTGCAACATTAACAAAATGTTGCACATTAAAAGTGATTCGGAAACACTGACAAAGTAAACATTATAATGTACTGTGTAACATTAACAAAATGTTGCACATTAAAAGTGATTCGGAAACACTGACAAAGTAAACATAATAAAACTGTGAGTAACGGTCTAAAGGAGAAAATAAAAGGAAGAATACCACAAGTGTATTTATTAGACATCGGGCTGAAGGGAAAAAAGAAAACGGACCCCATCTGACACGGAATGAGAACACTCTTATCTTTCACCAGGTTTGTGTATGATAGTAAATAAATTAAAAACATAAAAATGACAACAGAACGTTTCAGCAGCAGACATACGTAAGCATTGGCATACCCACCTGCCGCCAAAGAGAGGCGAAGTGAGATTAAAACCGTATATAAAATATATACACCTTATCTAGGAAACAGTAAATAATGAGACCGGAAATGAAAGTAAAATTTATGAAACTTTAGATATGTAGGATGCAAATTCTAAGGTCATTAGTGATAGTATACATTATAGTTATGAAGGAAACATGACAGCTTGCTGATATCACAGAGAGGGATGGATATTCCTAAAATGTGCATCGTGTACCTAGAGAGCTATGTACCTATGTTGTTAGTTACGTATTACACAACCCACTACACTATCTACAGTTGTTTGTGTGCGTGCGCGTACGAGTTTCCTTCTGTTTCAGTCTCAGATTTTTTCATCAGCTACTATATATGTATAAAACCCACCATTCTCTCGTAACCTTTTACCCATCATTATACCGTATCTATTACCCGTTATTTCCTCGTATCTTTTTACCCGTTATTTCCTCGTATCTTTTTACCCGTTATTTCCTCGTATCTATTTACCCGTCATTATACCGTATCTATTTACCCGTCATTATACCGTATCTATTTACCCGTCATTATACCGTATCTATTTACCCGTCATTATATCGTATCTATTTACCCGTCATTATACCGTATCTAGTTACCCGTCATTATACCGAATCTATTTACCCGTCATTATATCGTATCTATTTACCCGTCAATTCCTCGTATCTTTTTACCCGTCGTTTCTTCACATCTTTCTTCTCGTTATGCTCTCGGTTCTTTCTGAATTGGTATAAGTGAGTTATGTCATGCATTTTATTATTATGTCTAAAGGTCACAGCGTGTTTCTTGGAAAAATTGTCTTCTGAACTCTGGCAATGATCAAGGGGGTGTTTCTTGGAAATAGGTCTACTGAACTCTCTTTGGCATTGGTCAAGGGGGTGTTTCTTTGGAAGGTCTACTGAACTCTCTTTGGCATTGGTTAAGGAGGTGTTTTTTGGAAACAGGTCTACTGAACTCTCTTTGGCATTGGTCAAGGGGGCGTTTTTTTGGAAATAGGTCTACTGAACTCTGGCATTGGTCAAGGGGGTGTTTTTGGGGAAATAGGTCTACTGAACTCTGGCATTGGTCAAGGGGGCGTTTTTTTGGAAATAAGTCTACTGAACTCTGGCATTGGTCAAGGGGTGTTTTTTGGAAATAGGTCTAATGAACTCTCTTTGGCATTGGTCAAGGGGGGGTGTTTTTTGGAAATAGGTCTACTGAACTCTCTTTGGCATTGGTCAAGGGGGTGGTTTTTGGAAATAGATCTACTGAACTCTCTTTGGCATTGGTCAAGGGAGTGTTTTTTGGAAATAGATCTACTGAACCCTCTTTGGCATTGGTCAAGGGGGTGTTTTTTTGGAAATAGATCTACTGAACTCTCTTTGGCATTGGTCAAGGGGGTGATATTTGGAAATAGATCTACTTAACTCTCTTTGGCATTGGTCAAGGGGGTGATATTTGGAAATAGATCTACTGAACTCTCTTTGGCCTTGGGATTATGCACATCAAAATAATAACCAATGGTGACTAATAAATCGACCTTTAATAAATACATAACAGTCTAACGCTTTATAATTCTAATTCTCACACATGTATACACAATACAAAATGCACATATGCATACAGGAGCATATGACACTGATATAAACACTTAAGACACAGGGATTCATTAAAAACACATTTTAAGCGAAACTGATATAAAATTTAAGGAAAATATTTAGAGAAGGTCATAAAGATAACGATTGGTGCTGCACGTGAAACGGATGTGCTTTGAGAGCTTTGGACAGATGATATGGCGTCATTATATCAGAATTCTAAATGAAGTTTGTTCTATATCAGGAGTCACAAACCGCGCCCCCCCCCGGAGGACGTTTGGATGTTACCATTATTACGAATGTAAAGCACATTATTTCATTATTTGTGTTGTTTTTACCACTGAGCTATCCACGTGGCGCCCCTCCACACACTATCAATTGGAAATTTGGACCTTTGGCCTAAACAGTTTGTGCACCCCTGTTCTATATGATAAGACGTTATTATATCATAATTCTAAAAGCTCTTTGTTCTATATGATATGGTGTCATTATATCAGTATTCAAAGGGAAGATTGTTCTATAATCTATATGATATGGTGTCATTATATCAGAATTCTAAAGGCAGTTTGTTCTATATATGACCATGAAAGAAGAAAGAAATTTGACTTCGTATTATGGTTTCAGGACTCACTAAGGACATAAAAGACAAAGAAGAAAGCAGAAATAGTAATTGAAATTATCACATGAATGAGGTCATACAGGTACTTTCAGGTGAGGTCAGAGAGGTGTTTAAGAATGAGGCCAGACCGATGCTTTGAGTGAAGTTGGACGGCAGCGCGTGTTGCTTGGGAAACATTGAAAACAAATTGTTCCAAGAACAGACTCATGCTTACCAAAGAACCCTGTGTCACACCATACATGAATGGATGAGTTCTTGATATTCTTAGTTACTGCCCTTATGGCTAGAACCATGATACGGTTGTGCCACAAATTTCAGATATATGTAGTAGATGATGGAGTAGTGTGTCACAGTGAGTCATAGCAATGGCTGTAGGAAAACCAAGCAGAATGATAGCTGAAATCGTGTCATCATCCAGACAAAAATGCTATCTACGTACTCTCAACTTTAACAAGGTCGAGGAGCTCACTAAGATTTGCAAAAGAAAATGTCAGATTTTAAATGAGATGACGTTTGTTTCACTATCATTTTCTCTAAATGTTTTGAAATAAATGAGAAATCAGTAACAGGAATGTTTTGAAACAAATGAGAAATCAGTAACAGGAATGTTTTGAAACAAATGAGAAATCAGTAACAGGAATGTTTTGAAATAAATGAGAAATCAGTAACAGGAATGTTTTGAAATAAATGAGAAATCAATAACAGGAATGTTTTGAAATAAATGAGAAATCAATAACAGGAATGTTTTGAAATAAATGAGAAATCAATAACAGGAATGTTTTGAAATAAATGAGAAATCAATAACAGGAATATTTTGAAATAAATGAGAAATCAATAACAGGAATGTTTTGAAATAAATGAGAAATCAGTAACAGGAAGGGGGAGGGGGTTAACATCAATGTCAAAGATCATGTGCAGTGCTCTGGTGATAGAGAGATGTTAATAACAACTGAAAGTGTAATTAACGACGCCAAGGTTTCAAGAAAGTGAAATAAGAATTGGATCAACATGGTCTGGCTTTAGTACATATCTTTTGATGACCGATCTTAGAAAATCTTCAAAAATCTTCAAGTATGAGTTACACAAGACGTAACAGGCGAGTTTGAAACTGTCAGATATATGTGGTGATGATGAGTTACACAAGACGTAACAGGGCTAGTTTGAAACTCTATATCAGAAATGTGTCGTGATGACGGGTTACACAAGACGTAACAGGGCGAGTTTGAAACTCTTTGTCAGAAATGTGAGGTGATGACGAGTTACACAAGACGAAACAAGGCGAGTTTGAGTCAGAAATGTGTGGTGATGACGAGTTTCCAATTGTTTTGTTATAAAGCTGATTTCACAAGTTTTTCTGTCATCAACTAAGACATTTGCAAGTTCGGGAGGGGAGAAATGTCATTTTTAGGCAAACAAGAATGATTGGTGCAGTTTTCATGTTTGCTGGTAATTTCTCACTGATGACGAATAGTTAATTGTTGTTTTTATAGCAGACCTTCACCTTTGTAGTGAAGTATGTAGATTAAGTAATCAATACAACATTTTAGTAGGCAGACCTTTGTAGTGAAGTATGTAGATTTAGTAATCAATACAACATTTAGTATTTTTTTAGTAAGCAGTCCTTTGTGGTGAAGTATATACATTAAGTAATTAATACAACATTTAGTATTTTTAGTGTCGTTTGCTTTTGAACACTCATGCTGGAAGCAATTCACTGACTTTCAATCCTACACCTGTTTCTATTGGTATATAGTTTATGACATAGTTCGCTATCCTCAACAATATTTATACTTTGGAACTTTACTAACATATGGAGCAATGATACAGTGGGACGTACTGTTGTACCATACAACATCTGTATGCAATGGGATTTTCTCACTGTGGTCATACATGGAACATTTGTATACAGTGGGACTTACTGTTGTTTTACATGGAACATCTGTATGCAATGGGATTCACTCACTGTTGTTATACATGGAACATATGTATGCAATGGGATTCACTCACAGTTGTTATACATGGAACATATGTATGCAATGGGATTCATTCACTGTTGTTATACATGGAATATATGTATGCAATGGGATTCACTCACTGTTGTTATACATGGAACATATGTATGCAATGGGATTCATTCACTGTTGTTATACATGGAACATATGTATGCAATGGGATTCACTCACTGTTGTTATACATGGAACATATGTATGCAATGGGATTCACTCACTGGTATTATACATGGAACATATGTATGCAATGGGATTCATTCACTGTTGTTATACATGGAACATATGTATGCAATGGGATTCACTCACTGTTGCAGTCAAGTAAACACAGGTGTTGATGGGCGTGTTCTACAGAGACGTTAGATTCAGATGCCAGTTTGCAGTGCATATGGTGAATTAGCAGAGTTTATTATGATCGAACACACGGATCTGTGTTTGAAATAACGGGAAATAGCCTGTGGGGTGACAGGTTAAGATGGTCATTGAAGTAATTAAATTCCAGACAGACATCATCAAACTGTTCCTTGCTTGGTTGCAAAATGCAGTCTATAAGCGTGACCTTACATATAGTCTATAAGTGCGACCTTAGATACAGTTTATAAGTGTGACCTTAATGTAGTCTATAAGTGTGACCTTACATACAGTCTATGTGTGACCTTACATGTAGTCTATAAGTGTGACCTTACATATAGTCTATAAGTGTGGTCTTACATGCAGTCTATGTGTGACCTTAATGTAGTCTATAAGTGTGACCTTACATGTAGTCTATGTGTGACCTTACATGTAGTCTATAAGTGACCTTAATGTAGTCTATAAGTGTGACCTTACATGTAGTCTATAAGTGTGACCTTACATATAGTCTATTGTCACAGGAAATGAGGGACAGAAATTATATTTTATTTCATTTAAAAAAAACCGCTAACAAAACTAATTGAAGTAATCCGAGTTTTGTTATATTTTCATATTATCATGTAGCATGAAAATTCCAGTAACGGTCACCTAAGGTCTCTTTAGTAGACAGACGTTCGTGACGCAGTGTGTGTTAATATATCATATTGAATATATATATTAGTTTATGAAGAATATGTATATTAAATAAATTGGGACAACTGCGCACTACGGTCACGTGTTGTTGACGAGAGAAATGGCCAGTGCGCATTAGAATTGACCACAGAAAAGCGTGCATCACGATTACCACTATATATCCAAGGCAAAAATCATGTCACAGGACATAGCTTCTGGAAGTTTTGGAAACATTCAGTGAAGCTATATAAGAGGCAAAAATGAAGATTTTACTCTCAATGTTGAAAACGTTGATTCGTCTGAAGCCAGTCTAACTTCACGTATGAATTATCTCATGTACAGAGATTTCATAAAGGAAAGCTGCAATAATCTCTTTCCATCCGTTTTCCATCCGTCTGATGCCATATATTGAGTAACGAGGCAAAATTACCCAGTATAATTGTTGGCAAAGTGGAGAGTTCACTGTCAAGAAAAACCCATGCATGCGACGCTGGTTGTATGCAGTTAACGACACGAGGGACCAATTTTGTCTCCCCCCTGTCTGAGTTCGTTTGGCAGTCTATCCCGCAAATTGAGAGGCTAGCACCGAGATTTTCTTACAGATATCGGGATTTCTACACTCAATGTAATGCGACGACACATCCCACTGGACGACTCCACCCGATAATGCTAAACGTCGTTGGGGTGTCCGTTTCCACGACAACCGGTACAACGATAATTATCGAGGCTGACAACAGTCAGCTAAATTTCAGATTTCCCCCCAGTGATAATCTGAAAGTGGTGCCTAGATTCTGCAGAATCTTCACCTGTAATGCGACGCCTCAATTGCGTCCTATCTTCACTTTGAAGTGCCGCTTATAAGTGACGTGTGAGCTTACGTCATCTCCTTGGAACTCTGACATTAATAGTGAGTAATCATTAGCACGGCTAACGCGCACATACTTAACTCAGGACTCTTAAGAAAATGAACACTATTATATCGTTTGCAAAATAAGAACTTGAATGTTAAAAAGTAATGCTTATTTTACATGTGAACTATTGTTAAAGCGGCCCCATTTGCCGCATAAGAATTGTGTAATTAATCTTTATTTTATATTTTGAATTTCATCATTTTCATCTCCCCTTATTTCCCACAGAGTGTATGACATTGGAAAGTTGAATGAATGATTAATCACTGTGCGAAAGAGTAGTGCCCCTTTTAAATCGGGAAATAAATAACCTGATTTAAACATCTTTCAACTCGCTTGTTATTCATAGTTTTTGAGAGGGACGAAAGAATTTGTACTATTGTTTTGCACCGTTCGTCTGTTCGTCCATTTATTCACATTTATGATACACACTCACAACACACACCGCCAATAAAACGTTCCTTGGCATGACATTAATAAATTGGGCCCCACCCAAACATCAATGGTGTATGTCATGTGTGTCTATGTAACAACTTGACGCGACGTAGTACTGGCACACGTCACGGGCTTTTCTTGGAGGTGCACCGGAGCAGGCCAAAAATAGACTTCACCCCTTGCATCTCTAACTTCAGCTCGGGTCGGCTTGTAACGAGCCTCCCGTTTTGTGACATCTATAAGTGTGGCCTTACATGCAGTCAATAAGTGTGACCTTACATGTAGTCAATAAGTGTGACCTTATATGTAGTCTATAAGTGTGACCTTACATGTAGATGGGTGACTAATAGAATGTTCTGAGTTGAATTTTATGAAGAAATTATTTTCTTCATTTTTACTCTTGTAGGAAATGAGAATTAATAATAATTTGCATGTATTCTACATCTTCCACTAGTAGAATCACAAAAATCTATAATTTGAAAAGGCATTAAAAAACACATTTTGCAAATCGTGTTCGATTATGAAGAACGAAAGAGTATGACAAAGAATCATGTGACCTTTCTTTGAAGTCCGAGGATCGCTAGAAAGTACCATGATAAATAAATGTGCTTAATGAATGACAAATAGATATCGGAAATAGAACACTATCCTTGTATTTGGAGCTATTGGAAGTAGAACACTATCCTTGTATTTGGAGCTATTGGAAGTAGAACACTATCCTTGTATTTGGAGCTATTGGAAGTAGAACCCTATCCTTGTATTTGGAGCTATTGGAAGTAGAACACTATCCTTTTATTTGGAGCTATTGGAAGTAGAACACGATCCTTGTATTTGGAGCTATTGGAAGTAGAACCCTATCCTTGTATTTGGATCTATTCGCTGGCGTTAAATAACCGTCATGAGTGACATTCAAATTAATGCTGAGTAAAACATTGAACTGATTTGTTGCACTAGGTTGGAAATAGAACATTAGGTCGATCTATGTACAGACAGATCTGTTTGACTGGGTTGGAAATAGAACAGTAGGTCGATCTATGTACAGACAGATCTGTTTGACTGGGTTGGAAATAGAACATTAGGTCGATCTATGTACAGACAGATCTGTTTGACTGGGTTGGAAATAGAACAGTAGGTCGATCTATGTACAGACAGATCTGTTTGACTGGGTTGGAAATAGAACATTAGGTCGATCTAAGTACAGATCTGTTTGACTGGGTTGGAAATAGAACATTAGGTCGATCTAAGTACAGACAGATCTCTTTGACTGGGTTGGAAATAGAACATTAGGTCGATCTAAGTACAGAGAGATCTCTTTGACTGGGTTGGAAATAGCACATTAGGTCGATCAATGTACAGACCTGTTGGACTGGGTTGGAAATAGCACATTAGGTCGATCTAAGTACAGACCTGCTAGACTGGGATGGAAAATGTTTGGTTTACTGGGTTTATCAAATGAGTGTACTCGATGAGTACACTGTTTTTCAAGTTTTTTGAAATCTGAAAAATGTAAGACATTCTTGAACAGACACAGCTGTTGCGTCAACTTTAAAAAGCGTCGACCGCCCAACGCTATAGGACAAAACGTCAAGACAGAAATGAACGAAAAGGGTATCATGAGTTGCAAAACAGTTAAATGACACGGTAAATATTAATATAGTTTAGTGTCATTATGTATAATATATCCCACAGTGACAACTTTGATGAAATTAGGAAGACCCGGAGCAAATCCACTCGTTTAACACTAAGCTTGCATTGCAGACATTGGAATGATTTTTTTTTCTGAGCGCTTCTTTCTCTAAATTAAACATACGTTTTACATACGGAATTACTAACGTTATATTTATGTATAAATTGCAACATTTATCGGACGATGACACGATCAAATGTCCCATTAGCATTAAGAGGCTACGTGATGTTCATCAGAAGTGAGCTACCTCCAGGGGCAGTAACTCTAATCGCTTGAGTGCTATCTATCTCTGCCCTGATGCCATCTTTTCCGACTGCTAATGACTGAACTGTAATCAAAAGCACGCCATCATAACCCGTGGGGCCGTACGTACTTGGTCTTAACGGATTGGGGTGGGAGCTTCAGGTCGCTTGCAGTACATAGTACATCTGCGATGTGAATTTGTGTGTGCTCACTGTATGCTGTCGTGAGATAAATATTTTAGATCCGTGTGGATTATTTTTACTTAGTTTGGGCCTTTTCTATTAAGAGGCTTTGTTGTTCTCGCACTGGTATAACTAACACAAAAATGACGTCACTTGAAAATAGTCCTGAAAGGTATACATGCTTGGTGTATAATTTGTTTCTTGCAACAAAACAAATTGGTGAAAATAGGACGTGCAGCAATGTACGTGTTTTTAGACAATCTATTGCAATGTTCGTGCATATTAGTCAGATTATTGCAATATTCATGTTTATTAGTGAAATGACTGCAATGTTTGTGCATGCTAGTCAATTTATGTCAACGTTCATGCATATTAGTCAATTTATGTCAATGTTCATGCATGTTAGTCAATTTATGTCAATGTTCATGCATGTTAGTCAATTTATGTCAATGTTCATGCATGTTAGTCAATTATGTCAATGTTCATGCATGTTAGTCAATTTATGTCAATGTTCTTGCATGTTAGTCAATTTATGTCAATGTTCATGCATGTTAGTCAATTTATGTCAATGTTCATGCATGTTAGTCAATTTATGTCAATGTTCATGCATGTTAGTCAATTATGTCAATGTTCATGCATGTTAGTCAATTTATGTCAATGTTCGTGCATGTTAGTCAATTTATGTCAATGTTCATGCATGTTAGTCAATTTATGTCAATGTTCTTGCATGTTAGTCAATTTATGTCAATGTTCATGCATGTTAGTCAATTTATGTCAGTTCATGCATGTTAGTCAATTTATGTCAATGTTCATGCATGTTAGTCAATTTATGTCAATGTTCATGCATGTTAGTCAATTTATGTCAATGTTCATGCATGTTAGTCAATTTATGTCAATGTTCGTGCATGTTAGTCAATTTATGTCAATGTTCATGCATGTTAGTCAATTTATGTCAATGTTCATGCATGTTAGTCAATTTATGTCAATGTTCGTGCATGTTAGTCCCCACGCATACATACATTCTGTCCACAAGCCTGCGTACATTCTGCCAACAAGTAACGTGCATTCCGTCCACAGTCATAAATACATTATGTCCACAAGTATAAATACATTCTGTCCACAGTCATAAATACATTCTGTCCACAGTCATAAATGCATTTTGTCCACAAGTATAAAGACATTATGTCCACAAGTATAAATATATTCTGTCCACAGTCATAAATACATTCTGTCCACAGTCATAAATACATTTTGTCAACAAGTATAAAGACATTATGTCCACAAGCACACATTTATTGTACGTCATACTCGAAAAGGAAACAACAAACAGACTGCTCCTCGTGTAAATCTCTTGGAATAATGTGTTCGGTCTGTTGCCGAAGTTGTCTCCCTTTTTTACGTTGTTTTGCTGTAGTGTAGAAAGTAACGAACGTCACTATCACTGAAAGCTTTACCGTTTTACAAAATGGCTGCAAACACTCCAACGAATTTTTTTTTGTCTGCAGGCGTTTTATATAACCTTTACAAGTGGAAGACGAGTATTTTATCAAATACAGCGGTGGCCAATATACTAAATGACGACTTAACGATAAATTTGATTAGCACACGGACCAAGTGTAGCTCCTGCATGGAATGTGATCACCAGTTCCAATGGCTAGTGGGCGATAACTCCAGGGGCTCACAAGGTCACATGCCGAAAATTCTAACGATAGCGAGATTCCAGACAAGTATTTATGCGCCCGTACCAGGATCAGATCATCTTCACAGGAAGGCTTTGCTAAGATTTGGCACTTCTTTCATAGAACCGGTCTGAAACTAAGGGCGATAATTAGTACTTATTTATTTTTGTAGTAAAATGCAGCTTTGATGCATGCCGTAATTACATTTGTTACTGAAACCCACACCAATTGTAGGTATCTCGTTCACTTACAATGTGAGTATCGTTTCCTTAAAACCACTATCAATCAATGCCATATTAAACCATAATTTTAAAATGTCTGTACCTATTAACCCATTTTCTACCAACCCCTAGTTTTTTGTTAATTTTCAGATATGTTGTGCTTTATGCACCAAAAGAACACAGAATAAATTTAGTTTTTATGAAAAACGTGTATTTTTAATTTTATTGCAATTTTTGTTTGCGTTCCACATGTGGAACGCTAGCAGCGAAAGGGTACATTCACTTGCGTTCCACATGTGGAACGCTAGCAGAAAATGGGTTTAAGAAAAATAAAAGAATCTGCAGTTGTTATTTATTTTAAGCCTTTTACAACAGCTAAATTAGCCTTCACAACAGCCAAAATTCAATCATGTGAATGTTATTCCAGGTGAAAGTCTGCAGTGCACTCGATATGCCTATATTTTCCTTAGAAAGTTCTTGGATTTTCACGGGACACTTTTCCACTCTGTTACTCCGGATTGTTCCTGTGGCCCTCAGTCCTCTTGATGCCAGATCCTCCAGCAGCGGAATCCTCGTGAAGAAATTGTCAAAAAAGATGTGAAATGGCAGATCATCCGGAAGCTTCTTTGTGAGGTCAAGTACAACTGAGTGCCCAAGACCTAGGTTCTGGTCGTAACCTGCTGATGCTCCTTGGTGTGGAGACAAGCACAAAGCATATCCTAAGGGAGTCGCCATCACCCACTGCTTGTATCCAAACCGGATAGGTTTCCCGCGGATGCACTGTTTCATTGAATGTTTGCCGAAGTAAGGAACCATAGACTCGTCAATAGAAACTTCACGTGTCATGGGAAAATACTTCAGGAAACGCTGGTTGAGATGATCATAAAGCGGTCTTACTTTGGCAATTTTGTCATTCACAGGAATATTGGTGTTGTCAGGCAAGTGAAGATATTTCATGATATGATCAAACCTGTTTCTGGACATACAATTTGCAATGGCAGCATTGTATACGTCATCTTCTTGTGCCCAGTACAGGGAACGTCGTGGCAGAGGCGCATATCCGGACGGCAGAGGCGCATATCCGGACACTAGAAGGATGGCAAGGAAAGCTCAGATCTCTCCTAAAGAAGTGCTGAAGTCATGCTGACCCTGACTGAGAGCGTCCCAGTCAGTCTCAATGATTGACAGCACTTCATTCAATGAAAAGTGCCTGCAAAACATAACAAAGACAAATTCCTATAGCATTTATTGTATAAAAAGTATAATAATATCTAAAACCCTAACGTTCATCCCCACATATGGTAGAATCAAATATTTCTATAGTTTTTATTGTATAAAGAGTTTAATCATATCTAAAACCCTAAAGTTTATCCCTACATATGGTAGAAACAAGTATTTTCTTTAGTAAGTAACACTACTTAGTAATATACAGTGAGTGGGGGCATTCGCTGCTAGCGTTCCACTTGTGGAACGCTCCATCGTAGGCTTCCTACTTCTTCCTAAACTGAAATATGCCAACTTTTTTACATTAATATAATTGGTAAGAGTCTTGTTTAAAAGAACATAATGCTTTTTACTTTTCTAATACAGAATTAATATGTATTTGCAACTCACCTTTTTGCTTGTGTGCTGAAAGCTGCAATTTTGGATAAGTTGCTCGAAAAATTCGGATTGCCGGTAAAACAAAATTCAAAACCGTAATAAAATAATTCAGAAATATAAAACAATCATAGGAAAGGCACATTAAGCACAAAATAATATCAATTTGGTTTTTATAAAGTTATTGTGTAAAGATTACGAAGCGTTCCACATGTGGAACGCTAGCAGAAAATGGGTTAAAAAGTTGAAGGAAACCAGCTTTCTGGTCGTTTTTGTTCGACAGATCACGTGTTCTGAAATAAATTCTAAATATAGAGTTATGACCTCGCGAATGACATTAGAGGAGTGAGAATGATAAAACTAAGTGAATCATTGCAATTATTGTTTACGCTTTTTTCTTTAGAGTGGCTTTTCATCTTTCACACATCCCCCTCCCCCCCCCCCCCTCATTTACTTTGTCAAAGAAGTGAGATTTGTAACCCATCCACGACTGAAAGAAGGAGGCGTTGTTGTCATGAATAAATAAGTAACTTTGAAGTCAGGCTTCAAGGCCTTGGCTTATGAAGTTTTCGAAATAAACAGCATCGTTTAAAATACAATACAACCATACTCTCCTAGAACTAGATATTGTCAGTGTAATATTTGTCACTTGAATAGTCATGCCAGTGTATGACTATCATAGCAGTAGTTAATTTTCCTTGTTATACGAAAATGGTAAGCTAACTTTAACATTCCATTGGTCGTGTAAAAAAATCAGCAGGCCTTCTTATTCCACGTAAACCATATTTTTACAAGAAAATGTAAGAGGGGTTATTTTTGGGGTGACGTCATATGTCAGTTGTAGAGATAATTTGATACCTTGTCGGCTAGTTAGAAAACATTATTTTCATGATAAAATATGGCACTTAGGCTTTGAATCTTAGATGAAACAAAAACACCCTTCTACTACGTCCAGTATTCATTATTATTTGTGGGAATTTATAATATTAAATGTATTCATTATTATTTGTGTAATTTATAATGTTAAATGTATTCATTAATATTTGCGGGAATTTATAATGTTAAATGTATTCATTAATATTTGTGGGAATGTATAATATTAAATGTATTCATTATTATTTGTGGGAATTTATAATATTAAATGTGCTATGACTATCTTCATCTTGCTTCTCTGTTTAATCACGTGATTTCGTTCTGATGAACTTTGTTTGGTTCTGCTATATTATTATACATTGAATGAGCTGTTCAGAACACTATTTAGCTTGTTGTATTATATTACTAAACATTCGATTTGTTGGTCAGAATACCATTTAGCTTTGCTCCGGTGTTAAATGGATGCAGATATTGAATTTCAACATGCCGAACCAGAGTAAAAGTTGTTACAAGCATTACACTATTAATGTAAGTTTCATCTATGTGATCTCTGGGAACGGTAGATTTGTAAGGGGCAGTCAAACTGCAGAATCTGAAGAATCACAGATGCTAGTTAACTAACAGTTTGCCACGCTATGACGTATACAATCAAGACAAACCACAGTTCAATATGGCTAGCACTATAAGAGGGATCAGCTGATCGATTACTGTCAGATGAGGCAGAGGATTGACAGGTCTAGTCGCGCGATTAGAGAGCAACCAATATGACAATCCATTGGGAGGCTCTAAAAGCAGTAATTAAATAAGCTTTAGCCCAGAAGAAGGGGGGGGGGGGAGTTCAATGTAAATTACGCTACAACTGGAACCTGAGTTTGATCAATGGTCAGCTAGAAAATTTCCGTGACAAGATGAAAAGCTTCACGTCTTGGATAACATCTGGCAGATGTAATAATTGAATATCGATCTACACAGTCTAATGTAGAGAAAAGATCGAATTTCAAACATAGATATATGCTATTGATGGAATTAATGAAAATAGATTTTCGTTCCTCTTTTATAGACTATGAATTTTCTAATTTTTCTGCATGTATTGAATAACTGTTTTCCTCTAAAGAAGGAAAGAAGAACTAAGTGTACAGTAGGTGTTTTATGATAATTAAAATAAATTTAAACACATGTGAACATGAGATTAGTGGGATTATGTCTTGAACAGAGATTTATGTCTTGAGATGAACAGAGATTTATGTCTTGAGATGAACAGAGATTTATGTCTGGTATTCGTCAAGATGACGTGACTATGTACACGTTTGGTTCAGGTTGTTTTAGTTTAGATCCATATTAATCAATGTTTAAGGCTGAGGTAGGTTTCTAGTGTTCTTATTGTATATTGATTTTCGATTTGTGTTGATTCAAACTCAACTGAAATTCGATTTTCATCACCGCCTTTGGAGACTACAGCAAAATGGATGCAAAATCTTGGCGTTAGGCACCCATCATCTTTCTCTGATATAAGTGTGCGTGCGATGAACTTTGAACTATAAACTTTGATATATCCTCTCGTCAGTTTGAGTGTACTACAATTTACCAATAGGTTCATTAAGTACAATTTGCCAAATGAGTGATGATACACACTGCCATGCTCATCATGAAACAGACAGCCATTGATACAGACTATTATAAGAGTCATGAAAACCATTGTCTTTTTAATATGAAATAGAATGTAATGAGAATCATGACACACACTATTTGATGAGAAATAGACTGCCATGAGAATCATGACATACACTATTTGTTGTATGGATTGGTGAACGCAAATATAGATGCTGGTATCGTGTACCACACTTCATTCACACGCTTCAGTTTAGGCACGAAAACAATCAAAATGCCCCATGACCTGTCACACATCTCCCCCACCACAATTCACAAACATGTCAACAGTTAAAGGATAAGCATGTCTTTGAATGAACTGCTGCATTGTAATATGTAAGAAAAGTGAAGATTATGTAAACAATCAGGAACAATCATGTCCACACAAACAATAAAATAATGTCTGCAAACTAAATCTATGTAAATAATATTATAAAATACGTCATAATGCGAAGAACGCTGACTTTAGTTAGTGAGTGTGAGCACAGGCTGGCCTACTTCTTAATGTAAAGAACACTCACTGTAGTCAGACAGCACAGGCTGGCCTACTTCTTAATGTAAAGAACACTCACTGTAGTCAGACAGCACAGGCTGGCCTACTTCTTAATGTAAAGAACACTCACCGTAGTCAGACAGCACAGACTGGCCTACTTCTTAATGTAAAGAACACTCACTGCAGTAAGTGAGCTCAAGCTGACAAGAGGTAATGCAGCGAATCTGCATGATCCAAAGGGAAAAGTGAGAGAAAATATGTTATTGTGTTGTTTCAACTGTGGAGGATGCTTCCACACAGGCAGGTGTTGACTGAATTTGATGACTGTCAGGTAGGGTGAGGGTGAAAGTGAGGTAGATTGGATTGCGAAGGTATGGAATGGAAGCATGTACAGATCTCAGCCTGCAAGAGTCGAAGCTTCTGTGCGTTCTTGTACAGGACGCGTGGAAGAAAGCCCCAACTAAAACTCCACCCGGTGGTCCCAAACCTACCACATACTTTTATTGTATTTAATCAGTTGCTGCAATGATTCAGCTGGTAGAAGCAATATTATTAAATCATAGACTACACGTACTCTCTAATAGCCATGCAAACTGGTTCACCGACAAATGCGCGAACGACAATTGCGCGCCGACAAAATCGCGATGAACAAATGAGCGACGACAAAATCGCGATAAACATCGCCAAGTAAAGAATGGCATGCTAAGTTTGAATAGCTGCATTCGACACGGTCCAGGAAGTGTCATGTATGTTCGCTCTATTACGTAACTTTGCCTTTGTGTAAGGATTATTTGCACGTAGTATCTCATAATATTGATCTTTAAATAATTTTATTAAGATTTGATATATGCTTCATTCTTTTCATTGCCTTTATGTAAGGATTATTTGCACGCAGTATCTCTTAACATTGCTTTGTGTATCGTAATATTGATATCTACGTTATCGCGCATTTGTCGGCGCGAATTTGTCGATTTCAAAGAACGCGATTTTGTCGTCGCGCTTTTGTCCATCGCGGTTTTGTCGGCGCGCAATTGACGGGTCACCATGCATACTACTGTGACTTGGTAAATAAATATATAATACAGACTAAAGTACAAGATGTAATACGTCACAAAGGTAAGATTACAGAAAGGTTAAAAAGATATAAATAGATAATCTTTAGCATTTTTATCGAGGAATAAATCAGCAGTTGTTGACTCTGTCTTTCTTTGTGTTGAAACTATTTTTTCTAATCATTTTGAGGACATTTCCTTCCTATTTAACTTTCTAACATCATTTGGTTAAAGCGTTATTGCTTTCTCGTTCATTATTAAAAGTGTGATCTTTCATGCAAGTATATTTCTCGTTTTTAGTCACCACAGTTGTTTCTGTTTATATTTTATTTGTGATGACAGTTTCTAATAATTGTTTGATTAAATAGCCTCGAGCAGATTTGCAATTATGTAACCGTGCCTCTGATAGATAGATAGATAGATAGATAGATAGATAGATAGATAGATAGATAGATAGATAGATAGATAGATAGATAGATAGATAGATAGATAGATAGATAGATAGATAGATAGATAGATAGATAGATAGATAGAAAGAAAGAAAGATAACAATAGAACTTGCAATTTATTGAACCAGACTTCATGATGTGATAACAAAGCAATAATTTTACTGTATATGATTGTAAACTTTTAATCATTGTCTTTTTACATGATTATCGACATGTGGTAATTTTGATGTACATTGTAGTGGGCTTAACATGCTGTCATCAGATTGTGACTGTACATGATTTTGTGGGCTTAGCACGTCATCAGAACATGACTGGCCATCATTGTAGACTGTTATCAGAACGTGACTGTATATGATTGTGTGCTTAACACGTAGTCGTCAAAACAGGTCTGTATTTGATTGTGTACTTAACATGTAGTCAGAACACGTCTGTATTTGATTGTGTACTTAACATGTAGTCAGAACACGTCTGTATTTGATTGTGTACTTAACATGTAGTCGTCAGAACACGTCTATATTTGATTGTGTACTTAACATGTAGTCAGAACACGTCTGTATTTGATTGTGTACTTAACATGTAGTCAGAACACGTCTGTGCATTTGATTGTGTGATTAACATGTAGTCGTCAGAACACGTCTCTGCATTTGATTGTGTGATTAACACTCTATTGTCACATAATAGATGTACATCAGGGGCGGGTAAACTCCGGCCCACGAAAGTTGTTTTGTCTGGCCCGCCAAGCTGTTCACAGTTAACATTGCCATCCGGCCAGATAGCAAACACCACATCGATTAAGCCTGTCATTAAATCACCGATTCATTGTAAGCAACGCCATCCATCTCATTAACTTTTCGTTGAAACTGAGTTATTTTTTCAACATAAAATACACCTTTTAAACTTATTTTTGTTCTCATTTTATATTCTAAACCTTCTGGACTTTGTGACCTTTGGTCGTCTATCGAGCCCGCGAACTATTCCAACAGTTTTATCTGGCCCGTGCTCTTAAAAGTTTGCCCGACCCTGCTGTACTTAATTGTGGGCTCTCTGGTTCTAACTGTACATGATTGTGGACTTAACATACTCTCCTCAGAACTTGACTGTGCATGATTGTGGACTTAACACGCTGTCCTCAGAACTTGACTGTACATGATTGTGGACAACACGCTGTCCTCAGAACTTGACTGTACATAATTGTGGACTTAACATACTGTTCTCAGAACTTGACCCTCGAAATTATGTCACTGACTATCCTATTTAGCCTGACTCTCTAGGCATTAAATTTCACCTAGTCTGATTTCAATAAATATTTAAAATATAAATAATAACATTTATTGATTCAAACAGTATGGATTGTACTAGCGTAGAAGTAAATGTGATTCATGCATGTTTAACTAAACCATCCAAGTTACAAGGAGTGACAAAGAGATGTTTTTCAGTTAAAATACAGTGTAGGTTGTTGTTGTTAATGTAGGGGGCGCTTCCGGCTTACCCCGATTATGCAGGAAGGAGATAGTCCGGCCAAATAAAGATCGTAATGTCGGTGTGGTAGAAGTCTAACAAGACAAAAAAGAGAAAATAATTTTGGGGAAAATTCTGGAATCATTGGTATGGTGATTTATTTCTAAACTCTTTGTTTTGGCATAAATGAAAGGTATGTCCATATGTTAATGTATGAAAATTACAGGGTGTATGTAGAATTTGTAGATGTTAAGTAGAATGCCATGCATATTTTAATCCTTGCTTATTTTCTCAGTTTAGTGCAATTTTTAATCACAGGGATTTGGCCTTGACACATATTACTATCAATTTAATTATAGCAAATACTTATCACTGCATTGTTATTTACAGGGTTTTGGTTTGTTTCATTCCATTCTGGTCAGTTCCATCTAGTTTGTATTGTTGTTGTTGTTCTACCGGAAGTGTGACCTCAATTAGTTGTGCTGTACTAAATTTATTGGCAACCAGCACCGACACAAACTGTCTTGTTCTTCTTCTTTCTACGAACTGATATAACTAACGAAAACACTCACATCTTTGAAGAGAAATAAAACGCTGCCTTAATTAGCATGACGTCATCTTTCAATTAGCCCTAGTTATTTACTGCATGAAGAATCAGTTACTGTTGGTGCAGATTTTAATTTTATTTTGATTTTATTCTTGTTGCTCTGTGTACTTGTTTGCACGAATATAAACGAAGACAGAGTATCATGAAATGTAATGTGATTTGTTCTAGTAGTTTTGCAGATGTTCTTGAGGTCTGTTTCACAGGCTTGTTATCAATAAAATGGTTTAATCAAAACCTCTTTAGACCAAAATTTCGTTGTCACAGATTAATTTTTAATAAAACAGTTGTCATCACTGAAAATTGCTTAAGTCTGTCAATTACTTTCTTAGCAACAATGTTCGTTAGTACGGGTACAACTGTATTTTATCACTGTTGTAACAATGTTCGTTAGTACGGGTACAACTGTATTTTATCACTGTTGTAACCATGTTCATTAGTACAGGTACAACGGTACTTTTATCACTGTTGCGCTGAGTAGTACCTCCTCAGCAGGAAACATTTCCTACCGGCAGCAAAAGTCGATAAAAGTCAGGACTCCTATAATCTTTTCACATTTTCTGACAGCCGTACAACTGCGAATGCTATCTGAAGGGGGTTCATTACTGTTTTTTTCTTTTTTCTTCCCCGTTGGCAGAATTCCCTTTTGGAAAATAAAATATATGTTTGCCTGCCTCTCTCTGTCTCTCCCTCTCTGTCTTTCTCTTTCCACAGTATATATTTATATTGTGGAAATATATATGCTGAATGACTGAAATTATGGGGAGCACTTCCTCCCAGGGCCGATTTCGCACCGGTTAGGAAAAGAGGGACGGGTTTCGGGAGGGAGGGGGCGTCTTGGAAAGTTTTATATAAATCATATAGCATAGTATTATCACGTAAACAAAATGTGCTTTTGAAAGTCAATATTGGAATCGTATCTTCGATTGATTGCATTCTTAATTCTTAGTCTGTATGACGAGTTAAGTATTGATTGAGGTGTTAGATAATGATTGATGTAGACAATGATTGAGGTGTTAGATAATGAATGATGTAGACAATGAGTGAGGTGTTAGATAATGAATGATGTAGACAATGATTGAGGTGTTAGATAATGAATGATGTAGACAATGAGTGAGGTGTTAAATAATGAATGATGTAGACAATGAGTGAGGTGTTAGATAATGATTGATGTAGGCAATGAGTGAGGTGTTAGATAATGACTGATGTAGACAATGATTGAGGTGTTAGATAATGAATGATGTAGACAATGAGTGAGGTGTTAGATGATGATTGATGTAGACAATGAGTGAGGTGTTAGATGATGATTGATGTAGACAATGAGTGAGGTGTTAGATGTTGATTGATGTAGACAATGAGTGAGGTGTTAGATGTTGATTGATGTAGACAATGAATGAGGTGTTAGATGTTGATTGATGTAGACAATGAGTGAGGTGTTAGATGATGATTGATGTAGACAATGAGTGAGGTGTTAGATGTTGATTGATGTAGACAATGAGTGAGGTGTTAGATGTTGATTGATGTAGACAATGAGTGAGGTGTTAGATTTGCCCATAAAGACACCGTGTAGTGTATTAGATACCGTGTACCGTCACGTACCTGACACCACATAGAGTATTTGATATCGCGTGACATACTACATTGTGTATTCAATAGCGCGTGACATATTTGACACCACATAGAGTATTTGATATCGCGTGACATATTTGACACCAGATAGTGTATTCGATACCGCGTGACGTACTAGACATCGCATAGTATGCTGGATTCAGTCTGCACATTTATGCATGATTAAACAGGCGGTGTAAATATTTCGGTCTACACTTATTATATACTAAACAGGCGGTGTAAATATTTCGGTCTACACTTATTATACACTAAACAAGCGGTGTAAATATTTCGGTCTACACTTATTATACACTTAACAAGCGGTGTAAATATTTCGGTCTACACTTATTATACACTTAACAAGCGGTGTAAATATTTCGGTCTACACTTATTATATACTAAACAGGCGGTGTAAATATTTCGGTCTACACTTATTATACACTTAACAAGCGGTGTAAATATTTCGGTCTACACTTATTATACACTAAACAAGCGGTGTAAATATTTCGGTCTACACTTATTATACACTAAACAGGTGGTTTAAAATATGTACATTTCTACCCTTTTTATATTAAATAGATGATGTAAAAGATATATAATTACCCATCCTTTTTAAACGCTAAACGGTGTAAATATTCATGTCTTCTCTTATATATTTAACACATTTTTGAAAGTAAAATGTTTAAAAGAGATCCCTTGTATATATTTAACACATTTTTGAAAGTAATATGTTTAAATGAGATCCCTTGTAAATATTCAACTCTTCTCTTATATATTTAACACATTTTTGAAAGTAAAATGTTTAAATGTGATCCCTTGTAAATATTCAACAAAATGGCGCAAAGACTCAATCTAAACGTTACTTCAGTTTTATTTATTTTTAACGAAACCTTTGAACTTGGAACAAAGTAAAACATAAGAATAGTTTAATTTCTTTTAAAGACAAAGTAAAACATAAGAATAGTTTAATTTCTTTTAAAGACAAAGTAAAACATAAGAATAGTTTAATTTCTTTTAAAGACAAAGTAAAACATAAGAATAGTTTAATTTCTTTTAAAGACAAAGTAAAACATAAGAATAGTTTAATTTCTTTTAAAGACAAAGTAAAACATAAGAATAGTTTAATTTCTTTTAAAGACAAAGTAAAACATAAGAATAGTTTAATTTCTTTTAAAGACAATTAATTTTTATATTATGTCTACGTACATTTTCCTAAGTAACATAAAAAACAAAAAAAAAAAACAACCCGGATTAAAGTGGAATGGAGTTTAATAAATGTTTTATTCACCATTTTGCTCACTTTAAACATTTGTCGGGCCTCCAAAGGCAGACTGTATCTCGCACTGCATCAGTTCCCACAGCCCAGCAGTTTATGATAGCAAAGTCGCACACCAATAGATAGACCGTTTCCCACCCCTCTGGAACAGGTATACACTGGGAGTGGAATAACAGGGTACACAGGATATGGAATAACAGGGTATACACAGGATATGCAATAACCGCGCGCACAAGTAGACTGGCCTTTGATAATTTTGCTGTAATCGGGACCAGATATCATATCGTTTGAAATCGTTTCTATGGCAACAAATTTGTCGACGTTATTTCCATTGCTGAAGTTTTAAATCATTTCACTTCATCTGGAGACTAATCAGTGAGTAAATATAATGCCAGCCCAAGTTAACTTATGCTTTTACCAACACGCTCTCGGACAAAATAACCTAAAACCTGCCCGAGCCCTTTGAAAATTTCAGCCTTTAACTTTTGCCATATATATGTATTCATTTAAAAATTACCATTTATTTAGTGTGATTTATACTCAGTCGGAATAACCATTTATTTAGTGTGATTTATACTCAGTTGGAATCAGCATTTATTTAGTGTGATTTATACTCAGTCTGAATCACCATTTATTTAGTGTGATTTATACTCAGTCGGAATCACCATTTTGCAGTATGAGTGACATACATATAGCCCACTTATCATTAGCATTACATATGCATCTTACCATTTAGCAGTTTGATATATTATATGTATTTACCATCAGTATTTAGCTATAGTGGCTTAGGATCAATTATTTTCAAGTCAAACGTTTACCATCTACAGTCATTCGTGTGCCACCATAATCGATCGTTCACTTTACAGACTTAATTTTACCATATAGTACTCTGAGCTATCATATGGTCATTTATCATCGTACTTTACCACCATAGCCTATTATTTACCATCATACTTTAATTTACCACCATAGCCTATTATTTACCATCATACTTTCATTTACCACCATAGCCTATTATTTACCATCATACTTTCATTTACCACCATAGTGTATCATTTATCATTCACGCACCACATTCACGCTAATTTCTTTGCCATTCACACACATTAAATTACTAATCACACACCCTAAATTAGGAATCACAATTGTTTATTATCTACTCTAATCATTTACATTCACAAACTTACCATTCACGCTCTGCCGTATACCATTCACATTTACTCACGTATCCGCCACTTCTTCCTCACCAAAACTCACACTATTTTCAAGACACACATAAGTTACTGTTCACACTTAGTCATGTCTCATCACATTTATTCATGTCCCAACACACTTACAACCCGTCAAATCACTCATACAAACACACACACACACACACACACACACACACACACACACACACACACACACCACACACACACACACACACACACACACACACACACACACACACACACACACACACACACACACACACACACACACACACACACAGTAAGTTATAATTAAATCCTTTCTCTTTTACAAGATGCATAATCTCATTAGGTGACAGTTTCTAAATTCACTCTTCGTCTATTTATGTGACGCTTTTCAATGACATTGCTTAGCCTTGTGACGTCTTTCATTAGCACGGCTTAGCCTTATGACGTCTTTCATTGACATTGCTTAGCCTTGTGACGTCTTTCATTAGAATTGGTTAACCTTGTGACGTCTTTCATTAGTACGGCTTAGCCTTATGACGTCTTTCATTGACATTGCTTAGCCTTGTGACGTCTTTCATTAGAATTGGTTAACATTGTGACGTCTTTCATTAGCATTGCTTAGCCTTGTGACGTTTTCATTGGCATTGCTTAGCCTTGTGACGTCTTTCATTGGCATTGATTAGTCTTGAGATATTTTTTCATTCGTGTTGCTTATGCCTCAGAGGTCAGGTGTTCCATAGCCAGTGGGCGTCTGTCATTGAAATTGTTCAGACATATTATTTCATTCTTTGATATTGATCAGTCTTGCGAATGAACTATAAACTTTTATTTGGTCTAAACCTGGCGCTTTCCAGATTGCCATCTTTCTTATCTTTATTTTTAATATCGTCATCAATGATTGCGATGTGTCTTTATGGTCGATTTCCAGTTTCTCAATCCATTTTTCTGAGACAAAATGCGTACGTAAATTGCTCCAAATGTTGTCCCGGAAGATTTTGGTGATTTTAATGTTTGGAATCTTGGAATTTCCTTTGAATTCTAGATATCCAGGGTCAGAGTTGAATATTTTACCGTTGGAATTGCTGACCTCTTGCAGTGTATCTTTTATGATGGTGAATATTACTACTATTATTATTAATAATAATATTATATTTATTATTATTAACTGTAAGTATTTAGATGATGGCAAGAATACGTTTGTAATCAATTCGGTATTTTTCATTTTGCACTGTTGTAATCAGACAAATATTTATACTTTGCACTGTTGTAATCAGACAAGTATTTATACTTTGCACTATTGTAATCAGACGAGTATTTATACTTTGCACTGTTGTAATCAGACAAATATTTATACTTTGCACTGTTGTAATCAGACAAGTATTTATACTTTGCACTTTTGTAATCAGACAAATATTTATACTTTGCACTGTTGTAATCAGACAAATATTTATACTTTGCACTGTTGTAATCAGACAAGTATTTATACTTTGCACTGTTGTAATCAGACAAATATTTATACTTTGCACTGTTGTAATCAGACAAGTATTTATACTTTGCACTGTTGTAATCAGACAAGTATTTATACTTTGCACTTTTGTAATCAGACAAATATTTATACTTTGCACTGTTGTAATCAGACAAGTATTTATACTTTGCACTGTTGTAATCAGACCAGTATTTTCATTTTGTACTTTTGAAAAGTAAAGTTTCGTTTGTTCAATGTTTCCCTTGTTAGCTCTTTTCCTTGTTCTTTCATTTGCTTTTTCATTTTTCTCTACATTTTCACTCTTTACTTTCTTTGCACTTTCGACTCATTCTTTTATCTTTCTGTCTCTCTGTCTGCATGCCTTTCTTTTGTGTTCGTCTTTCGTTCGTTTTTCTTTCTGTCTGCAAATCTTTCATTTCTATCTTTTATTGTTTGTTTGTTTATTTTATATTTATTATTACACTTGAAAATCTTTTCACTGACTTTTATGACTGCATTCCCTTGTAGATTATGGCCACGTGACGTGCTCTGTTCCTTTGGCATATAACAAGGTCAAAGTTCGAAAATGACTGAGTGCAAACAATTGCATTTTAAGGAACGAAGACTATGACGCAAGAGCAGACAAAAGGTCGAAAGAGGCGGGAATCCCAGACGTAGTGTAAAGAACTGGGGAGGGGAGGGGGACGGGGGTGTAGGTGAGATTTGTAAGAAAAAAAATAATAGAATAAAGATGGAACCGCCGAGAGAGATTTTATTTCACATGTTTGTATGGCGCCAACGTTTCCGACAAACATGTAGTTTGTGACCTTGCCCGCAGATTTTATTTTCCTCGTTCCTTTTTTACATGTTATTTAGCTTCTTCTCTCCATGCTTTCTTCTTTCTATTCTTTCGGTGGGAGGTGCGGGTGGAGGGTGCGGGGGTCTTTCAAAGTTCGCGTACACACTTGGCCTAAACATGTGAACGCGTCTCTGCAATTTTAACTAACAGTTAATCTGTAACGCTAAGCAGATTTTCGGAAATATCAAATGTATTTCTTGTATTTATTTATTTATCGACACGAAGGACACATGAAGTTCGCGTTTCCGCCAACAACAACATCTTTCATGCAGCAAAAACCCCGAAGATATCACGGGCTCGAATGAACACGAAATGACGTAGGTAATGGGTTCCTGTGACGTCAGCAATGCTCCAGTTATGTCTGCAGTTAACTTCGCAGAAAGTATGAGAATTACTTTTGTCAAAAAATTGCCCGACAGATCAGAGTATTTAAGCATATGTATCATGACAGATCAGAGTATTTAAGCATATGTATCATGACAGATCCTCATCTCACGTTCCGACTGCCGCGTCTGTCAGTAAGATGCTGACGGCCTGTGTCAGTCAGTCAGTAAGATGCTGACGGCCTACGATGTTTGCTGTAAGTCATAGGAGGATGACATTAGCTCTTTATGGAGAACTGTAAACTCTACACTTAAGGTTTTTTCAAACTTAAAGTAGTTAAATTAAAGACTAGATAATGTCTTAGAGACGCTTATTTTACGAGAGATGCTTTGCGATTGCACCATTTTCAGCAAATGTGTAAACCAAATAAAAAATATCTGAATATAAAATTATAATACATATCCTAACGCTAAATATTTTTTAACAAAATTTTTAAGACAAACTCTTTTATTTTAACCAAAAAACAACAACAGAAGGTGTAATTATCAAAGAAATGAAATTGCTAAGAGAACTGTTATATGCTTTTGCATAAATGTGCGTTTGACCAATAAAACTAATGTAACTATAAGACTAACGTAACTATAAGACTAATGTAACTATACGACTAACGTAACTATAAGACTAATGTAACTATAAATGTAAATATAAGACTAATAGAACTATAAGACTAACGTAACTATAAGACTAATATAACTATAAGACTAATGTAACTATAAGACTAATATAACTATAAGAATAATGTAACTATAAGACTAATATAACTATAAGACTGACGTAACTATAAGACTAATATAACTATTAGACTAATGTAACTATAAGACTAACGTAACTATAAGACTAACGTAACTATAAGACTAACGTAACTATAAGACTAATGAAACTATAAGATTAATGTAACTATAAATGTAACTATAAGAATAATATAACTATAAGACTAATGTAACTAATTATGAAAAGAGGTTCACGCATAAGCGCCAGATGGTGCTCTTGAAGTAGTGGAAGTAAATCTATGTTTGTAGTGATATTTATATTTTCCCTCCAGTGCTCTTCATGTACGTGCTTTCTCTCGTAGAATGGGGGGAGGGTGGGGAGGGGGTGATTTCGTAGAAAAGTAAAATGAAATAGGTACCTGACTGTTTAGTGAAGTCCGACGGAAGTTAGAAGTTATACACGGCACGTGGCTCCTGGATAGAGAAACTTCACCACAAGAATTAAAATAAACCAATTATTATAATGTTATTTTCTAACCTCTCGACCGCTCCAAAGCGCATTTTGCAGTTAAATTTAAAAGCAGCAAATCTGGTGAATTACCGGTAACTCAGTTCTTTATTTAATCGCCACATATTAACTTCACACTATTATTTTACTCTTTCACACGCACACAATGAAAAGTTTCCTAATTTGGCGTGGCAGGACCTAACACCAGAAGGATCACTTAGTCTGGCTGATTGTCTTAAAACCTAGATCCAACATGGCGCTCGACAAAGATCAAAGTTCAAAGAAACTGGTTTTCTAAACCATGTTGTACTGTTGAATTTTGCAATTAGAAAAAACTTGTATAATGTGACATGTTAACACTGAATAAAAGATGATAATTTAATATATATCTGAGTAATATGCATGGTGAATGGATATTAATAATATGCCCAATAAGGTATGCTGTTGTACATTAGAGTCTCTATGTTCAACATTGTATGATATAATAATTATTTATTCACAATACACACTTACTTATAGTTGACACATAGTTACACATGTCGTAAAAGAAATGGAGAATTATACGCATAGATAATGTGATCGTGTATTTAGTTGTGCGCGTTCATTCATGCGTTTGTCTTCGCACACTACATACAGGCAGGTCATTTGAGACAGAACACGATAGAATAACAAGTCTAATCAGTCATATATCTTAAGAGAGAACATGTAGAAATACATGTCTAATCAGTAAGATATCTTGAGGCAGTACATGGCAGAATAACAATTCTGCATGCAGTCAGACATCTAAGACAGGACATGGTAGAATAACAGGTCTGCATGGAATCCGATATCTTAAGACAGAACATGGTAGAACAACGTCTATATCAGTCGGATGTATTAAGACAGACATGGAGAATAAGTATGCATGCAGTCAGATACCTTAAGACAGACATGGTAGAACAACGTCTATATCAGTCGGATACTTTAAGACAGACATGGTAGAATAACAGGTCTACATCATGCAGGTATTTGGTTTGCATGGAGTCAATTATCTCAAGATAGAACATGGTAGAACAACAGGTTTGTATGCAATCAGACATCTTAAGACAGAACATGGTGGAACAATAAGTCTACATCAGGCAATTATCTAAAAACAGAATACGGTAGAGTAACAGTTCTGCAGGCAGTCAGACACCTTAAAACAGAACACGGTAGAGTAACAGTTCTGCAGGCAGTCAGACACCTTAAAACAGAATACGGTAGAGTAACAGTTCTGCAGGCAGTCAGACACCTTAAAACAGAACACGGTAGAGTAACAGTTCTGCAGGCAGTCAGATACCTTAAAACAGAAAACGATTAAGAGCAGGACTGTGTGCTTGTACGTGTGTTTGCAGCCTCAAGCAAACTCACCAAATTTTTTAAAAGTAAGAAAAACATACGTCTGTGTGTGTGTGCGTGCGTACGCAAGCGTGTGAATGCGTGTGTGTGTTGTGCTTTGTTATGTGAGTAAGTGTGTCATGTTATGAGTCTGTGAATATTTACATTTGTGTTTGAATGCTGACTGTTTAAACAAGGACGATTATAATAATATTCATTCGACAGTTTAGCGAAATAAAAAAATAAAAATACAATAGTTTCATGCTGGTATTTTATTTGTATTTTCACTGTAATGTGTAATCTACTTATTTGTAAAAAGTTAATATATACATTTTCCACACCACCACAGTGTCTGTGATTATAACAAAACTATATCTATTTTAGCTAGTATATAGTTTGTTGTTAGGATTATCTTTGAATGTAATCGAGAATTAAGGATGTTTATGTTTCTGTGTAGGCCACTTCTTTTGAAACATCACCAAGTTGACATAATATCTCTCAGCTTTAAAGACGCCAGCAAATGTTTATGGAGATGTTTACTTCATTTGTTTCTGCAAATTCAACTGGCATGTAGCAATGTGTGGTGGTAGATTGCAGATTAGTAGTGTGAAGAAAGGCAGCTTATCAAGTATGATATTTTAAATAATGTGTAGTCAGTATGGTGTATTTAAGCGGTGTGCAGTATAGCAAACTATATTTTACTGAAATAGTGTGCAGTATAGCAAACTATATTTTACTGAAGTAGTGTGCAGTATAGCAAACTATATTTTACTGAAATAGTGTGCAGTATAGCAAACTATATTTTACTGAAGTAGTTTGCAGTATAGCAAAGTATATTTTACTGAAGTGGTGTGCAGAATAGCAAAGTATATTTGACTGAAGTAGTTTGCAGTATAGCAAAGTATATTTTACTTAGGTAATTCTCAATTTGCAGTATAGCAAAGTATATTTTACTAAAGTAGTTTGCAGTATAGCAAAGTATATTTTACTGAAGTAGTTTGCAGTATAGCAAAGTATATTTTACTAAAGTAGTTTGCAGTATAGCAAAGTATATTTTACTGAAGTGGTGTGCAGTATAGCAAAGTATATTTTACTTAGGTAATTCGCAATTTGCAGTAAGGCAAAGTATATTTTACTAAAGTAGTTTGCAGTATAGCAAAGTATATTTTACTGAAGTGGTGTGCAATATAGCAAAGTATATTTTACTGAAGTAGTGTGCAGTATAGCAAACTATATTTTACTGAAGTAGTGTGCAGTATAGCAAAGTATATTTTACTGAAGTGGTGTGCAGTATAGCAAAGTATATTTTACTGAAGTAGTTTGCAGTATAGCAAAGTATATTTTACTGAGGTAATTCGCAATTTGCAGTATAGCAAAGTATATTTTACTGAAGTAGTGTGCAGTATAGCAAAGTATATTTTACTAAAGTAGTTTGCAGTATAGCAAAGTATATTTTACTGAAGTGGTGTGCAATATAGCAAAGTATATTTTACTGAAGTAGTGTGCAGTATAGCAAACTATATTTTACTGAAGTAGTGTGCAGTATAGCAAAGTATATTTTACTGAAGTGGTGTGCAGTATAGCAAAGTATATTTTACTGAAGTAGTTTGCAGTATAGCAAAGTATATTTTACTGAGGTAATTCGCAATTTGCAGTATAGCAAAGTATATTTTACTGAAGTAGTGTGCAGTATAGCAAAGTATATTTTACTAAAGTAGTTTGCAGTATAGCAAAGTATATTTTACTAAAGTAGTGTGCAGTATAGCAAAGTATATTTTACTGAAGTAGTGTGCAGTATAGCAAAGTATATTTTACTGAAGTGGTGTGCAATATAGCAAAGTATATTTTATTGAAGTAGTTTGCAGTATAGCAAAACATATTATATTGAAGTAGTTTGCAGTGCAGCAAAGTATATTTTATTGAAGTAATCTGCATTATTGCAAATAATATTTTATTGAAGTAATCTGCATTATTGCAAATAATAATTTATTGAAGTAATCTGCATTATTGCAAAGTATATTTTACTGAAGGAGTGTGCAGTATAGCAAAGTATATTTTACTGAAGTAGTGTGCAATGCAGAAATATGCAGTTATGAAAGTTCAGTCTTTTATAGTCGTATGTTCCCAAGACCGGACGAGTAGTCGTGTAAGGCTAAACTTGTATAGTCGTGTACGACTGTTCTTATGTAGTCGTATAAACTTGAGTAGTCGTGTAAGACTAAATTTATGTAGTTGTGTAAGGCTTGTGTTCTTGTGTAGTCGAGAAAGTTCAGGCAAGGCTAGTACTATGTAAACGGGTAACTAGTACTGTGTAGTCGGGTAAGGCTGGTACAGTGTAGACGGATAAGTCTAGTCCTGTATAGTAGGGTAAGAGTAATATTGTGTAGTGTTGTAAGACCAGTCCTAATAGTATGGTAAGGGTAATATTGAGTAGTCGCGATATGTCTAGTACTGTGTAGTCGTGTAAGATAGACTTTTATAGTCGAATAAAGATCGTTCTAATTTATTTAAATAGGTAATTCTCGTGTAGTGAGTGAAGGTCATTATAAATAAGCAATTAATTAATCATCCAAAACTAATTTCAGGTGATGAGAATCTTAAATTTAGTTTATTAATGATTTTCCAGCAGACACCTGTCGTCTCTCTCACTTGGCTGATATACTGGCGCTGTAAATATTCTCTCTCTTCCACAGCATAAAAGATAAATATTCACAGTCACATATTCTTTCCATAGGTGGAAAACTTCCTTTTAAAGGAGAAGACAAATCCGTCTTTAATCTATATTTTTACAAGCTCCCCATTAACTCACTTTCTTCTCCAACTTAAGGTATCAAAATGCCTAAGAAGGTCAATAAATTTAACAATAAATTTATTAAATCACCAGTGAAATTTACGTATGACAAATACACTGAAATAGATTACTTAACAATTATTTCCACGAAATCACATATGCATAATTCCTATGTTTCACAGTCTTATACTATTATACATTTCAGTAATGTCAATACGAATCACAGGTTTGTTCTATCAGAGACTAGAAATGGAGTTATTAGAAGTAGGTGATTATAGTCTTTTTAAATGTCCCGGATTAAGCGCTGCTTCAACAGTCTTGCTTGTGCAATAATGTCAAAATGTCAATGTCCACATCAACACGTGTCTCCCGCCAAACACCTGGAAAAGTCTGACACGCTATCCTCCTCTCCAACTGACTTTAGCGCTCTCTTTGCCAGGTCAGTTCCTTAGAGCAGAACATGATTCCAGTAATTCTGGTAACTTCAATCTATTAGAATTTTCCCCTTGTACTCAGCATACTTTGCCACAATACATCAAAAGTGTACAGCATACTTTGCCACAATACATCCAAAGTGTATAGCATACTTTGCCACAATACATCCAAAGTGTGTAGCATACTTTGCCACAATACATCAAAAGTGTGTACCATACTTTGCCACAATACATCAAAAGTGTGTGCCATACTTTGCCACAATACATCAAAAGTGTACAGCATACTTTGCCACAATACATCAAAAGTGTGTAGCATACTTTGCCACAATACATCAAAAGTGTGTAGCATACTCTCTTGTGCATACACGCATCACAACAAACATTTCCCACATCTTTCCGGTCATTCAGGTTCATAACCAGTGAACACATGAAAGGTACCTGGAAAGGCTACTTGCTCACATCAAGCTAATGGCCACCTTCAAAACCAAACTTTCTTCTTGCCACTTCAAATTCAAAGTGATCAGAGAATAGAATTTTCTAGAGCAAGTAAACTTTTTAATCTTAACCCATTGGCTGGTCTCGTTCTCGTAAATAGTAAACATTGGATAACATATACTATTCACTGGTTTGCATTACATCACTAATTCTAGAATATTCTTGCTTCTAGTTGTTTACTTCCAACTCAGACGCTTTCAAAACGACTGTCAAAAGGAGTGCCCATAGTCGTGTTTCTCTGACAATTTAGCAATCTATATAACAATTTAATTTTAAAATAGGGAGAGGCAAACTTATTCTGTCACACATTTTATACCAGGTTCGAGTAGTTAGATAAGGCCAATGTGTGTATTAGTTTAAGGCACATCTTATATAGTCATGTAAAGTCAGTCTTATACGGTCAGGTATAACCAGTCTTGTGTAGACATGCTAAACCAGTTGTCAGTTTGGGGTAGACAGATAAAGCAGTTTTGTATAGTCACATGAGACCAGTCTTATGTTGTAAGGCATTGCCAGCCTTTTATTTTTAAGTAAAACCAGTCTTGTACAGTCAGATAAAGCCAGTCTTGTGTAGTCATATTATATCCGTCTTTAGCGCTAGTGAATGCATATTGTTAACTATTTTCTCTCTGCTTTCGAAGAATGCAGAAAGTCATTTCTTATTTTGATCTTTCTGCAAGTTTCGACACAAATGACCTTGACATATTAATACATTATCCTAAGGATGCAGTGCGCTATAAAGCCCCATCTTGGACCAAATCATCAATAGTATTTTGTAGCTCTCCATAAATTTAGTGATCAAATCATAAACACTGTAGCCCGCCTTCACCTTAGTGACCAAGTCATAAATCGTATTGTAACTCACCTTAACTTTAGTGACCAAGTCATAAATCGTATTGTAGCTCCCCACTGGCTGATCTCATTCTTGTAAATCTTAACCATTGGATAATAAAAAGTACTCATTCACCGAAAACCGGTTTAGATTACATCAGTAAGCTCTATCGTATTCTTTACTTGAGTTGTTTACTCCCAGAATATCATAACAATCATTGCCCAAGATCGGGTCATGTTACTATTGGCAACAAAGGTATAATTAATAAAAATAGAAATAGGGATAAGCAAATTTACTACGCCGTACATTGGTATTTATATTTCAATATTTGGAGTCAACGTTACGCCGTACATAGGTATTTATACTTCAATATTTGAAGTCAGCGTTACGCTGTACATTGGTATTTATACTTCAATATTTGAAGTCAGCGTTTCGCTGTATATTGGTATTTATATTTCAATATTTGGAGTCAATGTTACGCAAACATTTACAAACACTGAAAGTGTTCTTGTTGACTCATTTGTGATCAGCTCTCGCTTAAAGTCCAAATACATTAAATATATATATTACAGATGTCGAATTTTTTCAAACATTTAAGAAAGTAGAACGATGATGATCGTCTGTTGTGAAGAAATACTTCCAAGAAATCAGAAAAGGCGTATAGGACGGGTGATGCATTCTGAAGAGTGTGGAAACCTGCGTTTTAATTCTTTCAGCGAGTCGAACATTTCATGACGTTGTAAACGTATTTCTGAGACTCGCGTACGAATAATTTCGCTCAGCGTTGGCCATCCGCGAGATGAGAGTCTGTTAACGTTGAGTGAACGCCAAAATGAAGTATTAGCGTGTCGATTCAAGGACTGTAGTCAGACTGGCAGACGGCAGCTGGACGATCAGACCCGGTTGTACATTCCACCTGCCAGGCATGTCGGCGCCCGACCTCTGCAGGTGTCGCCAAGAAAAGGGTTATCTAGTACCCGGGATGCTCAAGGTATTTGTTCTGGGTGCAGACAGGATTTTTATCGGAAAAGATTCTGGACGCATAGCGAACTCCAAAACTGTATATTTTCACGGGATGGAGATGCTTTTCTGGTCGTTTCTTATTAAGAAGCTTTTGTGTTTTCTAAGCGTTCAGTATATCCAATTACAGTTTTTATATTTATTATATATATTTCACAGTTATAGCCAAGTTTTGTGTTCATTGTGCATATATATATTCAGAGATATAGTCAATGGATTGAAGATTTTGATTGACTCTCATCTGACTTCATACTAATTCTATGATTACACATTGTCATGTTCAAGTGACAGTGCTTATTCATTTATGCGTGAATAGTAATCAAAATATCCAGAGGGAAACATGTCCACAAACGTGATCTTGTGATGATCTTTGAGAGAATGCTCATTGTTTTAATGGTGCTGAGAAATGAGTGTACAATAATGAAAAGAAATTTTTTTCTTATCTTTTTTTTGCCAGAGTTATAAAAATAATAAATGTAAGGTAAACATGCCGTACACTTTTGGAACGAGCAAGACAAAATCAGAGTGAGAACAATAACTCAGCAGCAGTTAAGTGAAAACTATAGCTTGGCAACAACTGACTGGAAAATATACCTCAGCAACAACTGAATGAAAACGTATACCTTAGCAGAAACTGAGTAAAACTTATATAGCTCAGCAGCAGCTGTGTGAAAGCTATAGCATAGCAGCAGCTGAGTGAATGCTGTACCTCAGCAATATATGAGAAAACTATACCTCACTAACAAATGAGTGAAAAATATGCCTCAACAAAAGCTGAGTCAAAACTATACTTCATCAAATTCTAGGTGGAAACCAATTGGATTCCATCACTCTGTTAACGCCCCACAACTTGGAAAAATGAACGTTTATTACCGCTTTAATTTAGCAAGAAACGAGCAAATACCACTGAAATGTCATCACCAATTGTGTGAAGGAGTGGATGTCACTGAAGCCTCATCAGCAACTGTGCGATAGAAAAAGTGGATGTCACTGAAGCGTCATCAACAACCGCACGCTAAGAGTGGATGTCACTGAAGCGTCATCAGCAACTGTGAGAAAAGAGTAAATTTCATTTTAACGTAAAATGTTTAGTGAGAAAAGAGTAGATTCCATTTAAACATCATCAACAAGTGAGCGAGAAATGAGCGGATTCCACTGAAACGTCAACAATTTAGCGAGAAGAGAACGGATGCAACAAAATGAGTTTAAAGCGGATATGAACACACTAACATTATTAGCTAATTAACGATTTAAAGCTCATATAAACACAATGTTGTTATCAGCTAATGAAGAGGAAAACCGCAATTATTTTTTATTTTTTTTACAATTTCTATCACAGTCAGATTAGTGAGTAAAATGGAAGAGATAGAGATCCGTGTCGACAGTTAACAAATGTAACAAGAACACTTGCTGCACTGTCATCGCGGACAATATGGATAGAAATGATATTAATGAAATGATACAGTACGAATAGCAATAGTGAGATGAAAGTTCACTCCAAAACGTAAGACATGAGGTGAATTCACTCCAAAACGAGAGACATGAGGTGAATTCACTCCAAAACGTGAGACATGAGGTGAATTCACTCCAAAACGAGAGACGCAAGTCCAGAAAGGCTGCATTCTGCAAATATCACTCACAATCTGTTGTCATCAGTGAAACATCGCCCCTGAGAGGGTTCCTAATGAGGCGGGTGGGTGACACCTGTTCTAGAATAAGTAAAATTCCAGCAATAATAATTATGCACGTCTTGAATAATACACCTAGCTCTGAATCAGAACTGGACAAAGCAGAAGTCACGCCTTCTGTACACACTTGAGTTGGAAAAGTTGTAGTAAAAAAAAAAAGCTCCTGCATGGACCTTTTCGTAATTAGGTGCGCAAAACATGTGCGCAGTCGTCCAAGGAGGTGGGTTAACTTCCTGTGTCATCTGCATCGTGTTGTCCTAACAAATTTTCTTGTAAAAATTTAGCCTGTGTTCCTCAGATTCAGTTTGGAGATGTTGAATTATTTAATTGAAAAACGTGCTCAAGTTCTGGCAGGAGGGAACAGGAGAGAAGATATAAATATTTCGCATAAAATTAATTATTCAACATAATTTGGTATATGGTTTCTATCTAGTTTAGTTGTACTAATTTTTGGTAACGCCCGTTGTCATTTCCAATTCACATAAATATATGGATTAATTCGAATTTTTCTTTAAAATGCTATGAATTCTATGATTTGCATGAATGTTTTAATGTGTATGTAGCGTGAATTGCATTATTTTAAGTATTACGAGTAATTATTGTAAAATGGTGTAGAGAAAACCTAATACCGTGAATTGCATTGTAAGTATTACGTGTAATTATTGTAAAATGGTGTAGATAAAACCTAATACCGTGATTTGCATTGTAAGTATTACGTGTAATTATTGTAAAATGGTGTAAATAAAACCTAATACCGTGATTTGCATTGTAAGTATTACGTGTAATTATTGTAAAATGGTGTAGATAAAACCTAATACCGTGAATTGCATTGTAAGTATTACGTGTAATTATTGTAAAATGGTGTAGAGAAATAATCAACTACTTGTGCGAATTAAATTTTTGCTTCTATTGTTTGTTTCTCACACGTATTTCTTTGGTAATGAATATAAAGTCTCAAAACATTGTTTTAAAAACTTTGTTTCGTGGTGTTCTTTTTATGAATTACTTCAGATACATGAAACTGACATTTTTGTTAAAATCTGTATAACCACACAATACATGACTTGAACTTGAACTTGTATTGATGCATTTAATATATGTATAACAATATGACTTAGAACCTTGAACTTGATACATTTAATATATGCATAACAAACACCGAACTATATTTGAATTATAATATTATTTGTTTTAAAACTATGGCACGAGAATTTAATTTTTAAATATGCATTGATCAAATGTTTATGTAGATTTTATAATCTTTTTAATGTTCTAGAACGAAAATATATTTTGTGCATTTTACTATGAAAGAAGTGAGTGAATAATATGTCAGGCTGTGAAGAGGTTAAAATTTAGGAAAGCTACCCAAACAATATGTGTGTGTATGTGTTTGTGTGCATGAATGGCAAATGTGATTTACCTATACACTATACTGAACTAATATGGTAATAGTAAACACACATTTTTTAATAGTTACAATGTACCCGTAAGGTTTTAGGGCTAGCTAAAATGTGGTTTTACACGGTACAATATACCCGTAAGGTTTTAGGGTTCGCTAAAATGTGGTTTTACACGGTACAATGTACCCGTAAGGTTTTAGGGCTTGCTAAAATGTGGTTTTACAAGGTACAATGTACCCGTAAGGTTTTAGGGCTTGCTAAAATGTGGTTTTACAAGGTACAATGTACCCGTAAGGTTTTAGGGCTTGCTAAAATGTGGTTTTACAAGGTACAATGTACCCGTAAGGTTTTAGGGCTTGCTAAAATGTGTTTTTACAAAGTACGATGTACCCGTAAGGTTTTAGGGCTTGCTAAAATGTGGTTGTACAAGGTACAATGTACCCGTAAGGTTTTAGGGCTTGCTAATATGTGGTTTTACACGGTACAATGTACCCCTAAGGTTTTAGGGCTCGCTAAAATGTGTTTTTACAAGGTACAATGTACCAGTAAGGTATAAGTATATATAAGTATGCTCGCTAAAATGAGACTTTCTTCAAATTACACTTTAGTTATAGACTGCTCATTAAACTATATCAATTATGTACGTAAGGCTGGTCGTCAGTCCTTATCCAGATTTTAAAAGTTTATGTTGATTAAGAACATTTAGTGTACGATTTTTATCGTATATCTTAGCAAGCTGACATCTCTTGATCATAGATTTATACACTGTCTTTTCATTAATGTCACGTGTATCTAGCAAGCGGGAAATTACCAGTGCCAACCCCCCAAAAAAGAAAATCACAACCCCAATGAAGGAAAGGGTAAAGGTAAGAAATATTACGTGGGGTCTGTTCATTCACTGTATTTCCTTTCTTCTTCCCTTTTCTTCCCCCCTACATTTCTTTCAACTCGCAACAAATGTATAGAGCAAAAGGTTTTTGATATTGATACCAGAGGATGCCAGACTGCTATAGGATTGTCTTTCTGGGCTGTAGAGCTTGGCAGTGTTGGTATCCTTTTCTTGCTCAGTTGCTGAAGATGATTTGAAAGGTTGCTCACTCTTTCTGAAATTTCTAGATTTAACAATAATATTATATGAAACTTTGTATAAAGAAAATACAATTACATTCTGCAAGTGTGTGTGGTGTTTCATTTTTTCTGACTGATCTAAAACACTGTGTGTGGTGTTTCATTCTCTAAAACACCTAGGGAGGTGGTTGCATGACACCCTCCATTTTTAGCATGTGTAAAAACAGACGAACAAAATATCCCTATATATAAAATTTAGAGTTTTTTAGATTGTAACTAGGACTCAAAAACAAACCACTATGCATATCACTGCTCAGAAACCTCCAACAATACAATAATCAAGATACATGACATTGTTCTAGCACTCTATCAAAAAAAAGGCAAGAATTGTAATATTGGTCTAGCATTCTATGAAAATAAAGGCAACAAATGTGATATTGGTCTAGCACTCTATGGAAAAATACAAGACATATATAATTCTGGTCTAGCATTCTATAGAAAAAGGCAAGAAATGTGATATTGGTCGAACATTCTATGGAAAATGGCAAGAAATATATAATTCTGGTCTAGCATTCTATAGAAAAAGGCAAGAAATGTTATATTGGTCTAGCATTCTATAGAAAAAGGCAAGAAATATATAATTCTGGTCTAGCATTCTATAGAAAAAGGCAAGAAATATATAATTCTGGTCTAACATTCTATGGAAAAAGGCAAGAAATGTTATATTGGTCTAGCATTCTATGGAAAAAAGGCAAGAAGTATGACATTGGTGTAACTCTCTACCGATAAAGGGAGAGAATACGCGCTGACTCTAAATTTTTAAATGAAAAACAAACAAAAATTTGCACTGTGATCTACAGCTAAAAATAAAAATAGACGTGTCGTGAAATGCCAATAATAAGATAGAGTGTATGTTCTATCTGAACAATTTAACTGACATGTCTTTCAGAATAGTAAAAGGAAAATCCACCAGTTAACTGACATGTCTTTCAGAATAGTAAAAAGAAAATCCACCAGTTAACTGACATGTCATTCAGAATAGTAAAAAGAAAATCCACCAGTTAACTGACGTCATTCAGAATAGTAAAAAGAAAATTCACCAGTTAACTGACATGCGTGGAACTTAAAGCAACTATTGTGTTCTGACAAAGACTAACACACAACAATATGTGCAAACCTGATTTTTTTTTTAAATGCTGAGAGTTAAGGAGAGAGGGTGACGAGAGTAGACTCGAGGAAATTACCAATAGGTTAAGGTTTGGAGAGAAAACAGGGGAAATGGTGAGTTCTAAGCCACGGAGAATCGAAAAATGTTGAGTTAGAGACATCGATCGATCGATCGATCGATCGATCGAGAGAGAGAGAGAGAGAGAGTGAGAGAGAGAGAGAGAGAACAAATAGAGATACACAGGAAGGTAAGAAAAAATTTTCATACCGCAAATCATCAATAGAGTAAAGACAGAATGGCCACGCCAAAATCATATTCCTAAACACACACACACACACACACACACACACACACACGCACGCACGCACGCACGCACGCACGTACACACACACATACATTAAAAATACGTTTCAAGAATACACGTGCATGGCTGACGCGCATGCTCAGTACATCATTTAAACGAGAGCCATAAAATCGTGAATTTCGTGGACGCCAAATGTGTGTGTGTGTGTGTGTGTGTGTGTGTTTGTGTTTGTGTGTGTGTTTGTGTGTGTGTTTGTGTGTGTGTTTGTGTGTGTTTGTGTGTGTGTTTGTGTGTGTGTGTGTTTGTGTGTGTGTGTGTTTGTGTGTGTGTGTGTGTTTGTGTGTGTGTTTGTGTGTGTTTGTGTGTGTGTTTGTGTGTGTGTGTGTGTTTGTGTGTGTGTGTGCGCGCGCGCGCGTGTGTTTGTGTGTGTGTGTGTGCGCGTGCTGCGTGCATGACTGCACATGTTCTTTGCTTGTTCGGATGACATGTTACATGTAATGATTTTAAGTACTTTAATCTTAACGTTCTTTCAACTATTTGTTGATTTCGCGTTTGGGAACTGAGGATTTGGAATGAAATTAAGATGAAGACTTAAGTGATGGACTTTGGAAGATGAAAAAAATGATTAAAAGGAATGTGTGATTAATAGCAACGAGAAAATTAAAATTATGAAGAAAAACTGTTTAATTAAATCTTACGGAGGTCTTATGGGTTTTCTTTGTCTCTGTGTTTGTTGTGTGTATGTGTATGTTGTATTTAAACTTTTCAGGAGTATTTTTGACGATAAATAAGCGTAATTTTTAGCTTCATAGTCAGAGACAGCCAAATTGCACTGACATGAAGTAAATTTCAGAGTCAAATATTCACAGAACCGACAGCATTAACTATAACCCAAAATTTTGTTTGCAGAGTCAAATATTCACTGAAGCTACAGTAATAATTGTAACCCAAGCTCTAGTCTAAAGAGCTAAGTATTCACTGAAGCTACAGTAATAATTGTAACCCAAGCTCTATAAAAAGATAGATATTCACTGTAATGACAGCATTAACTGTAATTCGTTTTTGTCACAATCTAAGAGTGTTCAGGATAAACATAACCCAAACTAAATGCTGTAAAGGGGTTAAAACTTACACCAACCTTGCTGCGTGATACTCTCGTTACATATCAGAGTGATACTCTTGTTACATATCAGACACACACGACCAGCACTGCTTCATTAAATGTTTCGTGAAAAAAATAATGAGCGCTGAATAGGTTGGGATCTACGCAGGCGTGTTGTCTCGGTGACCCGACGGTGGCTATTTGGCCCACATCCATTATCAACTCTCCTAAGTCTTGGTAATCTCTGACAGTAAGTGGTCTCTCGTCTAGCTATTCTTATCATTGACGCTACCAGGAGTTGTAGTACTTTACCGTGCATCTCCTGTTTGTAAAACATTGAACTGTCTGGATTTCCGGCACCCTGTATCGCACTAGAATCTCACACCAGTGGACTTATCTCAGTTTGTGTATACGGGGCGAGGATGGGGGAGGGAGGGAGACACTCTGATTAAGTAGTTGTTTCAGAGTTGGTTCGGATTGTGAATCCTTCAATGTTTTGTTCTGAGTAGCTGCATTAGTTTTTGTTTCTTTTAAAAAGCCATTTAGAGTTGACCTCAAGTTAGGTCAGCAACATTTTACAGATCTTTTCTGTAAATAATGTAAATACATACAGTGGTGTAGCTCTTCAATCTAATCATATGTTAACATGGAATTTAAATAAGTTTTAAATAAAATCTTATCTGAAATTTGCTTGATATAAGATTTCAAGTTTTGGAGTTTGTGTATTAAGGAAGTATTGCATTTCAACTGGTTGTGTAAAAATTCATGCTCATGTTTGTGAGTTGGAATTTGTGGAATGATCCTAACTGCAATATTATTGTGTTTGTAAGGCGTCATGTTAGTCTAGTTAATCAGCCTTGATCCTAACTGCAATATTATTGTGTATGTAAGTCGTCTAGTTAATCAACTTTCATCCTAACTGCATGTGTTTGTAAGTCGTCTAGTTAATCAGCCTCGATCCTAACTGCATTATTATTGTGTTTGTAAGTCGTCTAGTTAATCAGCCTAGATCTTAACTGCATTAGTATTGTGTCTGTAAGTCATCTAGTTAATCAGCCTAGATCTTAACTGCATTAGTATTGTGTTTGTAAGTCGTCTAGTTAATCAGCCTGGATCCTAACCTCTGTATTATTTTGAATGCTTTCTTGTTCCAGGACTTTTGGTGTCTCGTCCCGTTTCCGAGCCGTCGCATCATCAGTAATGATTTGAAAACTGAAACATGTCAAGTGATGGACGTGAACTCAGTATCGACATTCGTGAGAAATATTCATCTGGAAAGAATAATACTCATCTATGAATATGTTTGGAATCTATGGACATGGCACTTAATATGGATCAGAAAGTAAACATTGTATGGAATTGCAAAATGTCCAATCAAAACGTGTGGCAACAATATCGACCACTTAAGGAAACATTTTCTGGAAATACATGTTAGTCCAATCAAAACATGTGCCAATATTGATTGTTAAGGGACTTATTCTAGAATTATAAATACACCCAATCAAACGATTTTACACACATTGATCTGAGAAAATAAAAAGTATCTTGAGAAATAACTGTCATTTTAACATGAAAACGGTCAAAATATTTCTGGAACACCACTACAGCAGCACTGACTTAATACAACACTGTTAGCAAATATCAGTTTCTCAGTGGTTACATAGAAATGATTCCAGAATGGACCATTAGTATATTACTATAGAATCACCAGAAAACTACTCAAACATTTCAGAAACACAAACTCCATTATGACGATATACGGCAAAACTCTACCTACTTTCGTCACGTGACTTTCGTAAAGTAAATAGTATAGGATTGGGTTACAACAAAAATTCGGGATAATTATCAGGCAACCCTTCTAAACGGTAATCCTTGGCAACACTGACAAAGATATCAGCAACATCGCTGTGCAGTTGATGAAAACGTAAAAGAGCACTCGTGGGAAAATATTGAACAGCACTTTGATGTCGGATTAGGAATCTAAACACCAAGAATTGTAAGAATAGTAGTACCTTTTGAAAAAACACTGGATAACATAACATCTGAGCTTGAAGGTGTATCAGAAGACAGCACCAAGAATTGTAAGAATAGTAGTACCTTTGGAGAAAAAAAACTGGATAACATAGCATCTGAGCTTGAAGGTGTATCTGAAGACAGCACCATGAATTGTAAGAATAGTAGTACCTTTTGGAAAAAAACTGGATAACATAACATCTGAGCTTGAAGGTGTATCTGAAGACAGCACCAAGAAACAGACCTGCACCACTACTGCTTCTAGCAGTACTCCTTGAAACTGCTCACAACCGTTGTAAACTTTGGACCTCCCAGAAATCCGGTAAGATGCCAAGACCAAGATTCATAAACCACCTATGGGACAGGTGACCAAACTTTTGAGAAACATCAGTATTACTACTGCTGCTACCACTATTGTCACTGCTACTTCTACTACTACTTCTGCTATTACTACTACTACTGCTACTACTGCTACTACTACTGCTTCTGCTATTATTACTACTGCTACTACTACCGCTGCTACTGCTACTATTACTACTACTATTACTGTCACTACTACTTCTACTACTGTTTCTGTTATTACTATTACTATCACTACTATTTCTACTACTGCTTCTGCTATTATTACTACTACTGTCATCACTACTTCTACTACTGCTTCTGCTATTATTATTATTATTACTACTGTCACTACTACTTCTACTACTCCTTCTGCTATTATTATTACTACTCTCACTACTACTGCTACTATTGCTGCTGCTATTATTATCAATGCTGAAGCTACTCCTCCTCATACTACTACTATTGTCACTACTACTTTTATTACTGCTGCTATTACTACTATTACTACTTCTACTACTACTTCTACTTCTACACTGACGAAAGTTTCAGCGCCTCTCTGAGGCTGAAGAAAACAGTGAGTGCGTCATAGAACAGACCAGGGGAGCTAAGACGAGATAAGAAGCAAGAAAAAGCAACCGGAGGAAGCAGTACACTCCTGCAGTCATCTACACTAACTTGGCTAAGGGCACTAAGTCTCCCCCTCCCACCCCCTTACACTCCATTAGATCCATCCCCTCTCTACTGTTGCTGTGCACGGATGAATCCTGATTCCATTACGACTCGAGTGCAATATTTTACTCATGCGTTTGAAGTCTTGCAGATGTTCGTCACCTAATTTATAAATATTTATAAACAACAAGTGCTGTAGGGTGGCAGCTGCGTAGCTTGTCTTTGCTGTACAATCACAACTGGTGGGAGGGAATCAAATAAAAATAAACATAAATAAATAAATATAAACATAAATGCAACAACTAAGACAAAAATTGACGTGGCTCCTATCTTTGTCAGGTTTCAATGAATCTAAATTAAGACCCAGTTAAATCTAAGAGGTCGGGACAGGCACACAAGCAAACACGATAATGAAGATTTCATGCATGTTATAAGAGGGGGTGTTGTGTATTGCTAAAGTACAGTCAACCAAACAACCAATCTTCTAACCAACCATCCAGTCACATGCAGTGCTGACGGTTGACCATTCGATGACATGGTTATTTACTGGTCATTAATAAATAAAGCTAACGTATACACATTTCGTTCATTATATTCTATAATAAATAAAGCATAGGCATACATACACAAGTTTTGTACATTATATTCTATAATAGATAAAGATAACGTACAAACATTTCGTTCGTTATATTCTATAAAAGATAAATCATAGGCCTACATAAACTTTTTGTACATTATGTTCCATAGTAGATAAATCTAACGTACACACTTTCTGTACGTTATATTCAAACATAAACATACTCATAAAAATGTCCTTCCCACTTTTACATGCACACAAATTATTTTTGCATGACCGGAATGGTAAAGACAATTTAGATCACTCAGCATGAAAAAAAATGCCTATTTTAAAAAATATAAAAGGAGAAACTATATATATTTTGTTTTCGTAGAACATTGATCACTATTTTGTCATTTCAGCATCTCGAATTTAGAGAATGTTCAGTGTAACTAGTGCGTAACGTCAAATTTAGAGAACGTCATATAAAATGTTCAGTGTAACTAGTGAGTTACGTCAAGTAATGATTTAATCTTATTAAGAGGTGTTAATTAATCATATATACTGAATTAAATCTGAAAGATTGACACCAATAAGTGCTACTAGAAATATCACGTGACTTTAATGTATTTCAATGATGGAGAGAAGCACCCACACACCCAAACCCACACAAATCACACCCATACGCTCATGCACAAATATACAAGTACACAAACATGCATACATATACAAAGAAATAATGCGCGCGCGCGCGCGCGCACACACACACACACACACTCACTCACACACACACACGCGCGCGCACACACACACACACACACACACACTCACTCACACACACACACGCGCGCGCACACACACACACACACACACACTCACTCACACACACACACGCGCGCGCACACACACACACACACACACACACACACACACACATATATATATATAAGTGTGACGTATGCCCTGCTTGGTATGATAATTATTATATTCTAATTAATAATTCATAACTAATTTCAAGTGACTGGAATCGTAATTAATAATAGATCCCAACGAGACAATCAACTTGTCTCCCACCTGGCGGACCACCTGGCGCTGCAGAAACTCTGTCCCTTACTCACAACAATTAGATAACCATCTACTGAGATTTTCTTCCGCAGGTGGAACTTCTTACTGTAGGAGTAATTAGATCCATCTTTTGAGATATTTTAACGAGCCCCTACCGACCCATTATTAATCCATCCATATAATTTAAATAGTATACATAAGAAGGATAAATAATAAAAACAAAAATAAATTTATTAAATCAACAATCAAATCATACAAATGAATATAGTTCAACAATAACACAGACATATATACCTCTAGTGGGGATAATGTCCACCACTTAATCAGTCTCTATCCTAACAATAAAACAGTCAAACAAGTAATTAACTGTGAGTCTGTTTCTCATCACAGAAATTAGAATGAGAGTAAAAGAATCAATAGTTAATTTTACTTGATGTTCTCCTGACGTAAGTGCGCCAACAACGTCATATGCTCACTTTGCCTGCCTTGGTTAATGAGTCTAATGTAAACAATCCTTGGTTAATGAGTCTAATGTAAAAAAAAAACACCCTTGGTTGGAAAAGGTAAAAGCGTCTACGTATTGTGTGAATTGTTAGATTTTAGCAGGAAAGTTCAGCTATTTTAAACATGCCTAATTTTTATTTATTGCAGGGTCATATGCCAAAGTAAGTATTTATTAATGTAGAAATTGGCAGTATATTTAGATCCTGCAAATATGTAAGTTTCGGGGTTTCTATCTTTCTTCTTAAATATATTTTGTGGGCTTTGGGTGCTTACTTTGATGTTAATAATTTGTCCTATTGAGTGTCTGCCAGCGTGTCAGGTATCTTGTGAGAGCTACTAACTTCCCATCATGAAGAGACTGACGTTAAGTCATGCTATGAACAATGACTAGAGTGGTGATTATAGTTGACTGATTTAGATCATACTGTTAGTCTTATTTGATAATGATTAGAAAATAGGATAAAATGTATTGTATATTTTTTTCTCTTTTAAATATTGTTAAGTTTTTCTTTTTTTAATTATTTATTTTTTGTTAATTGTTTCAGTCTCGCGTATCTGTTAGTGTTAGGTATAACTCTCTTTTCTTTGTTGTAAATTCTGGCGACTGTCTAATTATTATGTCTTGCGCTCTCTCTCTCTCTCTCTCTCTCTCTCTCTCTCTCTCTCTCTCTCTCTCTCTCTCTCTCTCAACCAGTGGTCCATACTCTGCATCGACATTTGTAGATATTTTATATCGACTAATAAAATATTTGTATAATTCATTATTACAAGTCGACCCAGAGTACATCGCGATAATATAAGATAATATTTTTAAAATTCTATTTATAGCAAAATGTGTTTAAACTTTTACTTTTACTAAAAAAAATATCAAGATCAGAATTTAGTATGTTCTTTACGTTGTTTCAAGTTTTACTTTGCACTCAAGAAAAATATCAACATCAGAATTTAGCATGTTCTTTCTCGTTGTTTCATTTATTCGTACCCCCTCCCTTCACCGTGGAATTCAGGAGAAATCTATATAAGAAGGAACAGCTTAGTTCCTTATTGAAACAAATGGATGGCTTCCAAGAAACAAAGATGGCAATAGCAGCTCTAATGATTTTGGCTGTAGGGAAGATAGGGGCGGCAACTCCAACACAAAGGCACATTGTATACAGATGCGACGCGCTCTGAACACAAGCAGAAACATGACGGTCTGGTCGGGACATCACGCTACAATACGCAGTCTGAATCAACGATCTGGTAACTGGGAGTTGTGCCAAAAACACTTTGGCAATACCTTATCAGCTCACGAAGTAACCCGAATCATCGCAAAAGGTCACAGTTGCAGCTAGTACGTGTGCGTGTGGCTCAAAGGGGCATTATAACATTTGGCCGGCTATCTTGTCGAACATCAAATCAATGTTCATCCTAATAACAGTATGCTACCCCAGCAAGCTCGCTTTGTGATGGGATGTGACGACATTTGCTTTTCTCCCAGTCTATATACACTTTTCTCTCGACTGACGATGAGGTAAAAATCATTTCAAGTTATACCTATACGGCTGCTATTACTAATACCTTAATACGAAGAGGCAAAAATCATTTCAAGTTATACCTATACGGCTGCTATTACTAATACCTTAAGATGATGTTCGCGACCACAGAAAGCAAAAGGGGTGGGGGAGTGATTTCCACTAACAACGACAGTATAGACACAAGCTAGTTACGTCACCTCACATTATCGTACACTGAAATAAACGAAGTAGACAATTATAACAATGAATATGATGACGATCCCGACGACGACAATAATGATGACGATGGTGAAATAAAATATTTTGAAAATGAACTATCATAAGTTTGAATGATAAATGTATTATTAAAAACAGGAAGTTTATACAAATTGTGATGCACAACTGCGTTACAAAACTAATTTACAAACCCCAGATTTAAATACAAATGGGGTAGAACTAAAGTGCTCTTGGATGAAGAAAATATTTTTTGTTTTGTTAAAGTATTCTGTTTTAGTTCAACCTTCGACAAGTCAATATTCAATGTCCATATGATAAGACTTTAAATCAATATAATCTTTTCGGAAGTATCCATCCGTATTGCTATTTATAGATACACAAATGGAGAGCTTGCCAAGAAAGTAGATAACAATTCAAGTTTATTATGTGCATTTTTATTTCACGTTTAAAGGTTCCTCCCCCGCTCTTCAAGTTAATTCCATCGTTTAATTGTAATTGTCATTTGCATGTTCACCAGAAAGTCATGGAATGAGTTCTTATTGAGAGGCAGGTATATGCTTGTAGACCACGCTAACGAGGCCTTAAGGCACACTTTGTCTACAATCTCAGTCTCCCGATGAAAGAACACACTGCATTGAGTCACGGGACTAAGTGTGTAAGTCAGAGAAAGTGGTGAGTTGGTGAGCCACAATGGCGTGATGTGCTTGTGAGCAGCTAGACATGAGGCGTGTTTAAAAACAGTGAGGTGGTGAGTTATGTTTGTGAGCATTTTGAGGTGGTGAGGTATGTGTGTGAGTATTTTGAGGTAGTGAGGTATGTGTGTGAGTATTTTGAGGTAGTGAGGTATGTGTGTGAGTATTTTGAAATGGTGAGGTATGTGTGTCGGAAAAATGCAAATTACATTACACTTAATTAATTAAATTAACATACGACTGTAGCTGTCATTACAAATCCTATTACAACTTCAAACTTGACTGACTGACTTCCTTGGCAAGCATTTCGGCCAGTTTCAGGTCTGGAAAAGTTTTCTTCAAGCCGGGGTCCTTTTTGGCCGGTTTCAGGTCTGGAAAAGTTTTCTTCAACCTGGGGGTCCTTTTTGGCCAGTTTCAGGTCTGGAAAAGTTTTCTTCAAGCCGGGGGTCCTTTTTGGCCAGTTTCAGGTCTGGAAAAGTTTTCTTCAAGCCGGGGGTCCTTTTTGGCCAGTTTCAGGTCTGGAAAAGTTTTCTTCAAGCCGGGGGTCCTTTTTGGCCAGTTTCAGGTCTGGAAAAGTTTTTTTTTTCAAGCAGGGGGTCCTTTTTCCACGGCTGCAGTGATGGCTCTACTCTTTCTGGCTGACTTTGGCACGGTCCTACTGCTCACGTGGTCAATCGGGCTAAATATCTGGCGAACTATTATAACCTAACCTGTCTAGGTTAGAGTGCCGGAGCTCGGTAGGGTCTATACTCTATATGTACTCAGGCAAGCTCACAAGTTCTTGTAACTATAGAAACTAAGCCTTCTTCGGTGAATTTGGCAGAGGTTTGCTTTCTAAGGTCAATGAATGGGAGGCTACTCCCTAACCCAATCATACCGATAAGTCTGGTCTACACTAAGAAGGCACGACTACATAAACTAGACAAGTCTGTCTACACTAAAAAGACACGACTACATAAACTAGACAAGTATGTCTACACTAAAAAGACACGACTACATAAAGTAGACAAGTCTGTCTACTAAGAAGACACGACTACATATCGTAGCCAAATCTGTCTACACTAAGAAGACACGACTACATAAATTAGATAAGTGTAATATTCTCTTAGGCAGCTTAGCAAAAAAGGCACAATTCATGGACATAAAATTTAATCATGCGAACAAGTAACGTAAAGGTGAAAGCACACTTCATGGACAGCAGAAATTCACTATGCCGACAAATATTGCAAAGGTGAAGGCCGAACACATGAACAAGGTAAAGATATTATTCTGTCAGATAGTTCAGCACTAAAGATAGAATTACACAAACAAGACAACAGGTATCGTACGGACAGACAGTCCAATAAAAATGGAGAGATTTCTCCAAAAAGAAATCGTACGATAGTGGCAGACAGTACATAAAAATATAATGAATTGTGTGAGCACGTAGGTCAGCAAAGATCCGATTACACGAAATAGGCGAGTAAAATGTGAGGTCATAAAATACACAAATGCAGTAAGAGTTACATGAACTAGGTAACGAAGTAAAATGCTACAGCTAGGCAAATGTATCACACGATCCACAAGTGCAGGGAAGGGGCCAAGAGAGAGCTACGAAGAGGTGTTGTTAGGAGAGATAGTACATTAAAACAAATAAGATGATTTTTTTATCACTGTGTCTATGCTGTGTTTATGTTGGTGTGTATGTATTGTTTGGGTGAGTGCGGAGGTTGACGGAGAGAGTATCTTGCCTGCTAAGCTAGATTTTTTGTGTAGAGAGCGTCTAGCCTGCTAAGCTAGATTTTTGTGTAGAGAGCGTCTAACATGTTAATCTAGATTGTTGTGTAGAGAGCGTCTACCATTTTAATCTAGATTATTGTGTAGAATGTTAACATGCTAATCTAGATTATTGTGTAGAGAGCGTCTACATGTTAATCTAGATTACTGTGTAGATAGCGTCTACATGTTAATCTAGATTACTCTGTAGATAGCGTCTACTCTACATGTTAATCTAGATTACTGTGTAGATAGCGTCTACATGTTAATCTAGATTACTCTGTAGATAGCGTCTACTCTACATGTTAATCTAGATTACTGTGTAGATAGCGTCTACATGTTAATCTAGATTACTGTGTAGATAGCGTCTACATGTTAATCTAGATTACTGTGTAGATAGCGTCTACATGTTAATCTAGATTATTGTGTAGAGAACGTCTAGCATGTTAATCTAGATTATTGTGTAGAATGTTAACATGCTAATCTAGATTATTGTGTAGAGCGTGTGGTGGTCGAAGCATGGGGCAAATTATGCAGTTTGTGTTCTGCTATTTCTTTTTTTATATTAATAATCTGTAACTGATAGTTACTAATTACAGCTGACCACCGTACGGCCAATTATGCAATCTGCCTAACCCACATACCCTAAACGCAGTAAAGGATTGAGGTCATTGATCACGCATGGACAGTGGACAGGTATAGAAAGAGGAAGGGGAGAGTAAGTGGGTGAATGTTAAGAGGATACGAAATGCCCTTATGTGGACATCTGCATTCCGATCAATGACACGGGAGAACTTGTAGTTTGACCCAGAGTCATTCATATATATATGTTGCTTTTAGACCCACGCATTATTACGCACTGTTCCCACGCCATATCGAAGGGTTGAAATCTGTGATGAAAAGAAGGTTGTCCACGTTTCAAGATTGATAAAATATATTGATTTCTCTGAAATTATTGTTATATAATATTGATTAGAATATTGTGTAGAATGTTCATATTTGTTTTACTAATTATAGTTGTATGAAACTAACGCAAATCTCTTTCAGCGAAAGTTATGTGGTGCTAGTAATAATTCATGCCGTGTGGAGGAGTAAATTTGTCTCTCCCTATTTTTTAAATTTAAGTGTTATATATAATTGTTACATTGTCAGAGAAACCCGACGTTGGGCACTCCATATATTTTCGTCTCAGTTGACGAAAATTCTTGAGGTGAAAATATGCTGGAAATTGCTAATGCAAACCAGTGAGTAGGTTTTATTATCCAATTTTTTTATTTATGAGAACAAAACCAGCCAATGGGCTAAGATCAAAATATTTACTTGCTGTAAAAAATTCTATTCTCTGATCACTTTGAATTTGGAGTGGCAAGAAGAAGTTTGGTTTTGAAAAGTAGGTCATTAGCTTGATGTGAGCACAACCATTCCAGTTGCCTATTTTCACAAGTTATTTGAGTCTACTTATTCACTAGCTGTGGACCACTGTGAATTTGGATACATGGGAATCATCTGCTGCAGTATGTGTAAATATAAAAAAGGATACATTATACTCTATTTGATGTTCGGTGGCAAAGTATACTCACTACACTGAGAAAATTTCTGGTATGGAGGAGTACTATAAATTACTACAATTGTTGTTTTGCTTGAACAAACTGATTAAACAGAAAAAGGCCCAGGTTGATCTTGGGAGAATGAATGGTGAATTCTATTTCAATGTGAGGACAGAAACACAGAAATTGAACTGAACTGTAATTTGTGACACTGTGGATGCGCATGTTAAGACTACACTGAATCAGGTTATATAAAGACTATTATTGCTTATCTCTAATAACTCAATTTCTGTTCTCTGATAAGACTATCCTGTGATTGTTGAATTGTATTTTATGCATAAGACTGTAATCATAATATTATCAAATGTGGGTTCTTAGAAATATCGATTTAAAGTAATCTAGTTCATTGTGTTTATCATTTCTATAATTGAATGTTGATTTAATAAATTTATTGTTAAATATGGATCCTCTTATGCATAATATATATCTTATGTTGGAGAAGAAAGTGGGTGGATGGGGGCTCACTAAATATAGATTAAAGACGGATTTGTCTTCTCCTTTAGTAAGAAGTTTTCCACCTGTGGAACATTGTATGAAGTAAATATTTATCTTTAATTTTGTGAAAGAGAAGAAACATTTACACCACCCATGTATCTGCCAAGTGACAGAGACGAGTGGTGTCTGCTAGAGGATCATCAATGAAATAAAAATTCTCATCACTTGCAATTAGTTATGAAATATTAATTAATAATCATCATCATTTTCATTAACTAAATGACATTGGCATCACATGCGTAGATGATGAAATGGAGATAAGTACTTACTGTGCATTATGATTTATTCATTGTAAAACTATTTGTAACAATGAGACTAAAGAGTAGATTGAGAAAATGATTCATTGTGAATTTAATGTAAACAATTAATTTAATATGATTGTAACTATTGAGATTATGTAAATGTGGAATTAAAATATTTTTGTCATACTTGTTAACCCTTCTCCATGAGAGAACGTTGTAATTAGCACCCATGTAGTTTTTTGTGATGGGGTGGCCTCTAGTGTAGTGTTTTTGTTATGGGTCACCACAGGATGCAAGATGAAAACAACAAAGATGATGGAGGACAATACATCACACACTTGACGACAGCCACAGCAGAGAGATGTACACAACATGCAACGCTGTGTTTACAGCTTACATGAGGCATTTATTCTTAGCGGCACACTGCCAGATTCTCTGTCTCTCTAGCTACATGGCTCTCTGTCTCTAGCTGCATAGTTCTCTGTCTCTCTAGCTACATAGTTCTCTGTCTCTCAAGCTATATAGCTCTGTGTCTCTCTAGCTACATAGCTCTGTGTCTCTCTAGCTACATAGCTCTTTGTCTCTCTAGTTACATGGCTCTCTGTCTCTCTAGCTACATAGCTCTCTCTCTCTCTCTGTCTCTAGCTACATAGCTCTCTCTCTCTCTGTCTCTCTAGCTACATAGCTCTCTGTCTCTCTAGCTACATAGCTCTGTCTCTCTAGCTACATAGCTCTCTGTCTCTCTAGCTACATAGCTCTGTGTCTCTCTAGCTATATAGCTCTCTGTCTCTCTAGCCACATAGCTCTCTGTCTCTCAAGCTATATAGCTCTGTGTCTCTCTAGCTACATAGCTCTCTCTGTCTCTAGCTACATAGCTCTCTCTCTCTAGCTACATAGCTCTCTCTCTCTCTGTCTCTAGCTACATAGCTCTGTATCTCAAGCTATATAGCTCTGTCTCTCTAGCTACATAGCTCTGTGTCTCTCTAGCTACATAGCTCTCTCTCTCTCTCTGTCTCTAGCTACATAGCTCTCTGTCTCTCTAGCTACATAGCTCTCTGTCTCTCAAGCTACATAGCTCTGTCTCTCAAGCTACATAGCTCTCTGTCTCTCAAGCTATATAGCTCTGTGTCTCTCAAGCTACATAGCTCTCTGTCTCTCTATCTACATAGCTCTCTGTCTCTAGCTACATAGCTCTCTGTCTCTCTAGCTATATAGCTCTGTGTCTCTCAAGCTATATAGCTCTGTGTCCATATACAACCAGCCATTCTTTGACACACACCCACGAGCTAATTATACTCTATGAGGGCGGCCTTCCCTGAAGACCACGTAGGCTGAAGACAAAACTCTAGCAAGAAAGGCTTCTAAAAATAACTTCTGTGCTGTCTTACTTTAGTTCTAATATAATTTACTCCTAAACTATTTAGAGTTGTAAAATGCTTTTACTATCTTAGGAAACTAAACAAAATATTTTTAAATAAACACTTTACTCTTAAACTACTTAGAGCTGTATAATGCTTTTACTATCTAAAAAAAAACGACACTTAATACTCTCTAAATACAACACTTTACTCCTAAACTACTTAGAGCTGTATAATGCTTTTACTATCGAAGGAAACTACATTAATTATTCTTTAAATCCAACTCTTTCCTATCATATAATTTAAAAGATAAAATACAAAATAGATTAAATAACTATATTCGTGTGCTATGTAAAAACCATTCTCAGACAAATAAATCCTAAAATACACAAAGAAAATAATATAACTAGCCTACAAAAATATATAAATACAAACTGCAACCCATTTCCTACCTACATATCTAAATGTCTATTGTTATTAACAAATGAATAGCATAGTACACAATGATTTAAAATGTACACATTAACACAGTATTATACATTAGTACAGGTAGTTTTTACTCATACATTGTGCACAATTTGAAACAAAGTGGGCAGTCATGACCTAATTTGCTGCCAGCCATAGTCATATTTGTAAAACACAATAAGTGCTGTACATATGCATACAATGAATACAATACATATAATGAAATAAAATTGTAACAATCATCTATTGCTGTCGCCACTAAGCCTTAGTGTTGTCTCATATTTATCAGCAGCTACATAGAGATATGCTTGTCTATTGTACTGGTCTTTTTCTTCATCATCATGATATGCTGCTTAATTGATCTTCATGTTTACTCTGAGATGCTCACCTTATTCCTGTCGTGAGCTGATAGTCATCAACAAGGGTGAGATATCATGTGTGAGTAAACAATGATATGACAAGTTTATCTCTATTGATGACCACAAAGTTAAGTGGTTTAAACTACACAATTTGTAATTAACCAGAGAGACAATAATCCACTAAACAATCACTAATGTTAATATAGTAGAAAGATGGTCTCAGTTGACCTATGCTTTGGTGAATCAAATACTATTGTTTTCATTTTATTGTTATTAATAAATCTTCTTTGTTCTTGTTATCTTAAATGCACATTTTGGTTAATTGTTAGTGTGAGAAGAGGTGGCTGGGGGTTCTGAGCAGAATTATGTAGATGTTATATAAGTCATAATTAATCAAAGGAAAGATAACATTGCCAACTCAAAGCACGTTAACTAATTTGTGTGTCACTATGTTAGACTAATAAGGGTCCTAAAGAACGCATCTGGCAGAGATTGAAGGATAGATTAGGCTGCCTGGCTGTTGTCAGTATTAGAGTTAACATAATAAATTTGATAAATTCTGATTTTGAGTCTAATACTGCGACAGGGTCATAAAATATAACCCGGCATGTGACAGAGTACCTATAATGTTAATCCATATTTATGTGTAGAGTGTCTACCATGCTCAGCTAGAGTATTGAGTAGAGAGCGCCTTGTGGCTAAACTAGGTCATTATTTAGACTATAGAGAGCGCCTTGTGGCTAAACTAGGTCATTATGTAGACTCTAGAGAGCGCCTTGTGGCTAAACTAGGTCATTATTTAGACTCTAGAGAGCGTCTTGTGACTAAACTAGGTCAGTGTGTAGACTCTAGAGGGTGCCCTCATTAAATGCTAGGTGAAAATATTACATCTTTCTAATAATATTAAAATCATAGAAGTTGTTATATCATCCACACATAGTAGATAATGTGTTTCAATGTTTGTCTTTAAGTTAATCTTGCGGATATGATCCTACTTGCAGAATAAGCGCACTGACCGCTTGATACACACTGAGTCTGCAGCAGTAATCTTCACATCATTTCTATTTTACTTCTTAAATATAGCAAAGTATCTGAACTCTATGACCGCTTGATACACACTCAATAATCAACATTTTGTGAGTCTGCAGCAGTAATCTTCACATCTTTTCTCCTTTTATTTCCGTAGATATAGCAAAGTACCTGAACTCTATGACCGCTGACAAATGTATGATATAAAAAAATGTAGACGAACTAGAAACAAACGATTTAAAAGTAGAACTAAAAAGAACAAGAAATATATAATTACACATAGAAATATAGTAGTATTAAAAAGAAGTAGAAACGTATGATATAAAAATATAGCATCGTTAAAAAGAACTAGAAATCTATGATGTAAAATGTATAGTAGTGTTAAAAGGAAAATAAATGCACATCAAATACTGGCTCGGTGTGGAACACGCAGACAAAATATTGAAGACATATGCACCGCTGGCAGATAGGAGAGGCAAAGAGAGCCAATGAAAACGAACACGAAAAAGGAATTAAAGAACTGAAGAGACCGTTCCTCTCTTATCATCTTACGCACTCGCGTGAGACAAGGCTACCAGCGTCTTCCTGCTGGCAAGGGCAGATAACCCAACCACTCACTTCCCATCCAACAGTCGAACTGCGTCTTTCAACTGTCAGCATTATCAGAATGTGTGGTTTACTGTCTCTGTAGACACACTGGTAGCTAGATACGGGTAGATAATCAAGTTTGGGCAAATGGGTGCAAGGGTGTAGAGAAGAAAGACAGAAGAATACCCCCATCCCCATTGTCCACTTACTCCGCTGCTGGAGATGGGAGGGGTGAGAATGTCTTAACAACAAAATTGCATATGAATTTTTAAATATAGATGTGTGTTGATTATTTGACTGTCTGTTTGGCTGAAGAGAGAGAGAGAGAGAGAGAGAGAGAGAGAGAGAGAGAGAGAGAGAGAGAAGGAAGAGGAAGAGAAGTTGAGTGAAAGACAGATAGATTAAAGTTAAAGTTAGCATTCAGGGGCGATAATACAACTGTTCCGACCAAGTGGACGCTCTCCATGAGCCGTGCGGTTGAAGCCCTCACGGACAAACACGTCCAAGTAATTCCCAGGGAATGGCTGCGAATGCTTGAAATCGGCGAGCCGTTGCCAGTTGACCACTCATGGGAATATAATGGGTGAAAGGAGGAAGAAAGAGATCCCAAATCTGTCTTCTTACCGTCACCAAGTTGTGTTTTCAGAAACCACAGACACCATTCATAGCCGACTTATTAATAGCAGAAACCACAGACACCATTCATTCAGCCGATATATTAGTAGCAGAAACCACAGACACCATTCATTCAGCCGATATATTAGTAACACAAACTGCACAAGCGAGCTGACGAACTAATCGAGAATTTCTTTCAATAACAATAGGGAGTGTGTTTCTTTCAAGTACAAATAATTTTACTAAGGCGGTTTTTCTTGGCATGAAAGTAGATTTGCATTAATTTATTTTGTGACATATTGTCATTGTCTACCACGTTACGTAAAGTGAATAGAAAAAAATGCTCTTTTGTTTTGTTTTTAGCAAGTTCACTTTTGCAATGTTTACCACATTGGTCTATTTCTTTTAATTTAAAGTACATAACATTTAAAGTAACTAAATTCTGCTGTATTTACGTTGTGAAATATTTGCTATGCATCTTAAAATGACCAGCGACATTAAAATTCACTTTACATACGTATGCGTATATATTAATTATATATTAACGTATATATAAATAATATTAATTCATTTTAATGAGTTACCTGCGTGCTGTTAGCTGAATCAAATAATTATTGTGTAAATTATATTAAGCTCTTGAAAAATACAGATTAAATTCTTGAGCAAAATATTCTAAGGTCTTGTCAAAGGCATTTAAAGGTCAAGGTATGGAACAAAACAAAAGCATTTTAGGCAATAGTAAACAGAGTAATCTCAACAATCAGCAGAGTCGTTTGTGAACAGAACGTTTGAAAATGGTCCAATTTATCTTAATGAATAGTATGTCATCAATCAACGCTTAGGACAAACACACTCTCTAAAACGCTTAGTACCTCATGAGATTAACGCGTAAAGCAGACACACTCATCTAAAAAAAATAGTACTCAATGAGATCAACGCTTAGAACAAACATACTCATCTAAAATGATTAGTACGTCATGAGGTCAACGCGTAAAACAATTTTTTACAACGATTATTACCTCATAAGATCAACTCTTAATACAGTCTCTCATCTAAAGCAATTAGTACGTCATGAGGTCAACGCTTAAAACAGACACACTCACCTAGAACGAAATTAATGAACACCACTCATCTCAGCGATGAGAACTTACACACACACACACACACACACACACACACACACACACACACACACACACACACACACACACACACACACACACCTAACTCCATATTTGTTCATAAAAATGATGAACAGTAATGCTAGCTAAGTGTTTTCATTTTCTTTCACAAATCCTGTCATTTCATACTTAGGAATTGTTAATAAAATCTATCATCATAGTCATTTAAATAATATTTTTTTTTAAATTCCATTCTTTTTCCTTAAAACCCTCTTCTTAGACTCACTTTCTTCATGATAATCTCTACACATTTTTCTTTGTCAGATTCATCATCAGCTTACATAAAGCCATCTGACATCGATGCGGACGGCTATGAAAGGGTCACTGCTATGTTTGGCTCTCGCTATCTAGGACTATCTCACTCATAGCGACAGACGTCTGAGAGCTTCGGAAGTAAACTAGATTGGCTGAGTTCCAGGTACCGTAGAGAAGAAAAACTACACAAAAGACAAACTAATAAACCAAAAGTAATAGGTAATAATTTTGAAAGAAACTACCTATGGAAAAGAGCACCGAAACTTAATGTACCAAGAAGTTTATAATGTACTTTATTAAGGTATGGTGATAATGAGAGTATTTGAAAATACAAACACTTCTATCAACAAAGGATTGTATCAAAAAGCAAAAAAAAAACAAAAAAAAAAACGCTCCGATTTACAGAGCTCAGGTCAGTAAGTTCGAAATAAATCTTTCCGGTTACCCCCAGACACATGTGCTTTTATGCTTCTTCTTTTTGCATGCGTCTGTTTCCAGTTTAATTTATTTATTTATTTTTGTTGGGGTCTTGGGGGGGGGATATTATAGTTTTCAGAAGTCTGGGCATTACAAATTTTCGTCTACAAATAAATAATGAAAAAGAAAACGAAAAACGAGGACATGCAGTTTTAGAGTGCAGTTGTAATAGATGGAGTAGTGGAGCAGCAGTAGTAAAAGTAATCGTGGTAATGGTGGTGGCGGTTGTAAAAGTGACAGAAGAAGGGGCACTTTCATCACCATGACTATTGCTATTATTATCATCGTCACTATTATTATTATTGCAATCACTATAATTTTATTATTATTATCATCATCATCATCAATAGTATTATTATTATTTGAAACGGATAAATTCGGTGTTTGAAGATGAGCGTTCAATTAGAAGTGATGTGCCCCTGACGGCTGGGTTATGTTTTCTCGTTTGCCCTGACAGCGAACTGTATAGGTGTGCGCCAAGAAGACAAACGAGCGTTAAATTATTTCCGCAGTACACTTTCCAATCACCTGTTACCGCCTCGTGGTGTGCTGCCAACAGTATCGGTCTTCTGCGGCAGCCCGGGGGAAGGGTGGGACATAGCGCAAGCCCGGTGTTTGGGGCATCTGTAGGTTAGTCCAAGACAGCTGCCTTGTGCTATTCCTTGCAAAAGGAACATAAATTTATTTCAAACTCAAGGATATTTCCCCGCAATTGCGTACACTAACACATACTTGAAATTACTCTCGCCTTGAATAACTCATGGTCATTAGTGTTCACATCAGCATTGACATCGAGATGTGTTCATATTGTAACGTTGACATTGAGAGGTGTTCATATCGTAACGTTGACATTGAGAGGTGTTCATATTGTAAACGTTAACAAAATGTTAGTATTACTAAATATAGAGCCACTGACAATCAGTAGTAGCCTTCCAATCGGCAATTTGGAGAATAACAAGCATTCCTATTACTGATTATTACAATGAACAGCGTACAAATCGCCACCTTTTACGTTCACATGTGATCCTATTACTGTCTATAGAACGGTTAACAAACATTCATTTCATATCGGCAACTTTGACAATCAAACAAGTTCTTACGTTTTTCAGACATTCATGATCAGTTGTGTCGTTAATTTTAAGAGAAAAACAGTTCCTATTAATGACTTCAAAATGACTCAATATTTTTCTTTCCATAAACTTTTCAAAGCTATTTACAAGCAATACACATCGAATCTATTCACTCTATCACCAACACTAAATCGTATCAGTATGACGTGGTCTAAGATATCCACAATATTTAGTTCCACGAGTAACCAAGAGATCGTATTATCATCAAGGGGTCGAAGATATTGAAAGTCACGTGAGTTCTCATAAGATTTGAAAAAAAAAATATTTACTGGTGTATAGGCAACGGAACAGCACCACTGAGGAATTGCGTGTGAATATTATAGTTATTTAATATTAGTAAACATCTTAACACTAAGATCACAGAGCTGTATGGATAAGTAACAAGTCATTATAGTTATTTATTATTAGTAAACATCTGAACGCTAAGATCAGAGAGCTGTAAGGATAAGCTAATGACGTCATAATAGTTATTTAATATTAGTAAACATCTTAACACTAAGATCACAGAGCTGTATGGATAAGTAACAAGTCATTATAGTTATTTATTATTAGTAAACATCTGAACGCTAAGATCACAGAGCTGTAAGGATAAGCTAATGACGTCATAATAGTTATTTAATATTAGTAAACATCTTAACGCTAAGATACAACTCTTGCAACCTCAATTATATACATCAAAGTGTATAATGTACTCCTTATGCCTACACACCACAATAGAATTTCCTGAGCCTTCCTGGTCATTCAACTGGTGAACAAGTGAAGTGTAACTGGAAACATGAATGTTGAAACTCGAAACTTGAAACTCAAACTCAAAACTCAAAAGGCCACTTGCTCACTGTAAAATATAATTAATGAGCAAACCTAAGTTTCCCGTTTATCACAATATAACTCCATTCTATTTTACACTCCATTCTCAAGTTCCCTGCAACGGTATTTATTAGCCCTATATACACATATGGTAAAATAAATACAGCATCTTAAACAATGTTAAGTGTTAGTAAACTATATGTGTGCAGCTTAGGTCAAACATTTTTCTATAGAAATAAATCAACTCACATAGTATATCTCTACACACGTATAACATTTCAAAAATGCATGAAATATTCCTAAGTCCATTCTCTCTCAATCAGTCAGATTTAACCCACCATCAGCTAACAACTACCTTTGAGCAAGCCAGACTTTCTCCTCTGCCACTCAAAGTGATCAGATAACATAATTTTCTACAGCACGTAACCTCCTTAATCTGAACCCATTGACTGGTCTCGTTCTCATAAACTATATAATCATTGGATAATAAAAGCTACTCACTAAGTTGCATTGTGTCAGCAACCTAGACAATTCTTTCCTCGAGCTGTTTACTCCAAATCAGACACTTTCAAAAATAACACCATAAGAAATGCCCAACGATGGGTTACTCTAATAATTTAGCAATTTATCTAACAGCAAGATACAGTGTTCTCATTTATTTAACACCCTATAATACATATGGATTTTAAGTGACCGTGAGAAGTATTGAGAACCAGACACACTGTCCTTAGTTGTAACAATCTGAATCTCATGCAAGTGAATCTTATGTTTCAGAACTAGTGAATATGAACCTCTCTTATTCCTTATCGTAAATGGACATATTTCATTTTTCTAGTTTAGTCGTACTGAATTTATTTTTATGCAAATGGGAGCGACTGTATTAACTACTGTTAATGTCGAGGTATAAATAGGAGCATTCGACTGTACCGCCTACTGTTAATGTCGAGGTATAAATATAGTGATCCCTCACTTTATGTCATTACCATATCTTTTGTGCAAGCGGTCTATACAGTCCTCTCGCTTTTTGCCAGGGATAGAATTTTAGATCTCACTGACAGTTCTTGTTAATCTGGAACACATCACACACGCGCGCACACATACACACGCAAATATACACATCAGCATCGCCAACAAGACAACAACAAATCCTACCATACCACCACACACACACACACACCCTGAATCACCATCACCTTTACCACCAAAACCACCACACCACTAACGCCAAAACCACCTTATAAATCTATGCTATACACGCACACTCACACACCATCATCATTATAAAAGCACCACTACCACCAAAGCTATCACACCAAGCCATGCCAACACACACACACACACACACACACACACACACACACACACACACACACACGCACACGCACACACCATCACCACCTCCACACTATTACCACCAAAATCACCACATATTACACATACGCACGAACACACGCATATACATGTTTTCCCTCCATAGGCACATACTGAAAAGAGATTGTATGCCTAGTCGAGAAGTTAAAAACGTTCTGATAACGAGGCTTATTTCCGGTTTTAAAAGTGATGTCTCCGATAGATGTATTATAGATCTTAACTGAATGTAATCTGTGCTGGCGTTTCGACAAATCGATAATAGAAAAATAAATATCTAAGGAGAACATTTGAAACTCTAGAGGAAAAAAAAAACTAAATTACAGTAAACTAACATAATTTAGAAAAAAAACTGAATACAAATATAAACAAAAAGAAATAATACAACTAATAACATTATAATAATTAAAATTAAATAGTGGCACTGTTTGATGTGCACATACTTTGTCACTCCTAAGAGTTTAACATCACTAAATGTTGTCATTACTAAGAGTTTGGCATCACTAAATGTTGTCATTGCTAAAAGTTTGACATCACTAAATGTTGTCATTACTAAGAGTTTGACATCACTAAATGATGTCATTACTAAGAGTTTGACATCACTAAATGTTGTCATTACTAAGAGTTTGACATGACTAAATGATGTCATTACTAAGAGATTAACATCACTAAATGTTGTCATTGCTAAGAGTTTGACATCACTAAATGTTATCATTGCTGAGAGTTTGACATCACTAAATGTTGTCATTACTAAGAGTTTGACATCACTAAATGTTGTTATTGCTAAACGTCTGATAACGCCGTAATCTTGTCATTGTTAAGTCGTTGATGCCTCCAACTGTTAGCGTTACTGTTTTTGTTGAGAAAACATCACTGAATTTATTTTTTATTGCAAACAGTTCTAACATCACTGGAATTTGTTATTGTAAAGTCTTTGACATCAGTGAGATGTTGGCATTATCAGGTGTTTGCATCAATGAATAGTTGTAATTGCTGGGTGTTTCATATCAAAACAGGTATGTTATTGCTGAGTGTTTCACATTAAAGCAAGACTGTCATTGTTGAGAGTTTGACATATAAGCAAGATTGTCATTGTTGAGAATTTGATACCAAGGAATGATTGTCATTGTTGAAAGTTTGACATCAAAGTATGATCATCATTGCTGAGAGTTTGACATCAAAGTGTGATTGTCATTGCTGAGAGTTTGACATCAAAGTGTGATTGTCATTGCTGAGAGTTTGACATCAAAGTATGATCATCATTGCTGAGAGTTTGACATCAAAGTATGATTGTCATTGCTGAGAGCTAAACAACAGAGCGTAATTGTCATTGCTGAGAGGTAGACAACAGAGCGTAATTGTCATTGCTGAGAGCTAGACAACAGAGTGTAATTGTCATTGCTGAGAGCTAGACAACAGAGCGTAATTGTCATTGCTGAGAGCTAGACAACAGAGTGTAATTGTCATTGCTGAGAGCTAGACAACAGAGCGTAATTGTCAGTACATAAATTTCGCTAGAATGTTCGTACTTCTAAACTTTAGACCATTATATTTTCTCGCAGACTAGCCTCAGGAGCCAAATCTCTCCAGGAGTGCTGTAGAAACTGAAGGCGATAGAGCCGTTATCCAGCTGTTGTAGCGGTTCAGTTGTACATTGCAGGCACAGATGTTCTGTAAAATAGTCATTAGGAACCCAGCTCGAATTCTGGAACACACTAAAAACGGTAAGTCTGCACATAACGACGATGGTTGTCAAGAGAACATTACACCTAGCAGTTCACAATTTACACTTCAGTGCACATTTGAAAATATTACATTATTATTTATGTATAAGAGAGTTTTACGAACTTAATTACATTATTATTTACGTACAACAGAGAATTGCTAACTTAATTACTTATTTATTTATATATATATTATTTATGTATATTACTAAATTAAATAAATTATTATTTCTATATAATAGAGTATTACTTACTTAAGTAAATTATTATTTATACATAGTAAGGTGTTGTTCACTTAATGTTATTTCACTATCACAATGTTTTTATTATTATTTTAGTAAAGACATATAATTTGGAGAGAGGTAATGCCAGTACATACAACTTGTTTTCTTTGTATTGAATGAATCGACTCGTTGTGTTTAAATTGTTTCTTTTTATTCAGATTTTTTTTTTAAATCACTAAAGGAACAGATATGTCTAGATTTCTCGCCCGGTCATGTGTCATGATATTTTTTTCCTTGCTCGTAGCATGTGCAGGTTATCGGCAAGTAAGTGCCTTTTCACACGCCTACCAATGACGTTAGCAAATAATGTGAATATAGAATTGTCAGCTAAATTTGTTTGCAAGCAAATAAGCTTTTCATTAGGGCATCGCTTACGTGGTCTACTTTACAATGGAGTTTGAGTGATGTCCCCTTTGTTTGAGTGGACAAGATCGTATTGCGTAGTGATGCCCCTTTGTTTGAGTGTACAAGATAGTATTGCACAGTGGTGCCCCCTTTGTTTGAGTGGACAAGATATTATTGCATAGTGGTGCCCCCTGTGTTTGAGTGGACAAGATATTATTGCATAGTGGTGCTCCTTTTGATTGAGTGGACAAGATATTATTGCATAGTGGTGCCCCTTTTGTTTGAGTGGACAAGATCGTAATGCATAGTGTGGTGGAGTAAGTTTGCCTATCCCATTTATAGATTTGTTACATAAATTGTTAAATTGTCAACGTGACCCGATCTTGGGCACTCCTTATAATGGTATTTTGGTAAGTGTCAAGAGTTGGAGTAAACACTTGAGCTGAGAATATGTTAGAAATTGCTGATACAATGCAAACTAGTTCCAACCGGATGAGTAGTTTTATTATCCAATGTTTATTTTTTGCGAGAACGAGACCAGCCAATGGGCTGAGATCAAACGTTTACATACTGTAGAGAAATCTATTGTCTAATCACTTTGAATTTGGTGTGGCGTGAAGTCCGGTCATGAAAGGCAGCCGTCAGCATAATGGTTAATTAATTGCCTGAGAGAGAATGAAATTAGAAATATTTCGTGCATTTTGCTATTGATATATTATACGTGTACTTTACGTACAGATGTATTATGGGAGTAGTCTAGTATTTCTACTAATTGTGAACTATGATGCATATATGTTGTATGCTAAACACTTGACATTGCTTCTCGTGAACCCTCTCATAAACCTATTATGCTGTATACATGTATCGGGCTAATAAATACTGTTGGGGAAACTGTAAGTTGACACTTGAATTTGAGAAAGAATGGAGTTAGAATGAGTAAACTGGAAACTTAGTATTTGTTCCCTGTTTCTATTTTTACAAGGAAAATTCAGTCTTTCCTTGTTTTATCAGAATCTCCTGGTTCACTGAATATAGACTGCTACGACCATGGTAGACAAGAGAGGTGTCTACTGCAGTGTGTAAGTGTAAGGAATACACTGCACTCCATTGATGTATGGTGGCAAGGTATGCTGACTACATTCAGTAAATTCCGGTACAAGGAGGTTACTGGAAATTGCTACAATTATTTCTCTGCTTTAGGGAGCTAAATGTGGCAGAGCGCCATATTAGCCTTGAGAGAATACCAGCAAATCAGTGTTCTACAATGTGAGGAGGGAAACAAGTGGAATTGATGTGAACAATAAACTTATGATTTTATTACAAAAGTGCGCGAAAGAATATTGAGACAGCACCTAAACCATGTAACATAGAAACTTATACTGCTTATCTCTAATAACTTCATTTCTGTTCTCTGATAAGAACTATTCTGTGATTTGTATTGACACTAATCTATTGAACCGTGTGTTAGGATATAAGACTGTATAGATATTACAATTATTTGAACGTGGTTTCGTGGAGATATTGATGTCACATAATCTTTTTCCATTGTATTTCCTCTATGTATATTCTATTGTTGTTTTAATAAATTTATTGTTCTTTTTACACATATTGATAACCTTATGCTGGAGAAGAAAGTGAATGTGTCACAAAAAGAGACGGGCATGCTAAGGGCAAGAAAACGAAGCCCGGCGAACCAACGGCTGCTACCGTTTTGTGAGTCGTCAATAAACGTAGGAACCGTTACAGAGTTTCACATGCACACCACCATTGATGTCTGTTTGGCTCTCTTTATTGTGCATGAAAGGGTTACGTTTTATTGACGTGTCTGCAGTGAGAGTGCATATGAAATGAAAAGAAAATGTAAACAATACAGGACGAAAAACAAACACAAACAACCGCACTCACCCCTCTCAAAACGATAGCAGACGAGAGATATATCTTCTGATAAGTGTGAATAAAATTTTGTAGCAATACACCAGACAGTAATATCAAGCAATGATCTGTAGCAATACACCAGACAGCAATATCAAGCAATGATCTGTAGCAATACACCAGACAGCAATATCAAGCAATGATCTGTAGCAATACACCAGACAGTAATATCAAGCAATGATCTGTAGCAATACACCAGACAGCAATATCAAGCAATGATCTGTAGCAATACACCAGACAGCAATATCAAGCAATGATCTGTAGCAATACACCAGACAGCAATATCAAGCAATGATATGTAGCAATACACCAGACAGTAATATCAAGCAATGATCTGTAGCAATACACCAGACAGCAATATCAAGCAATGAACTGTAGGAGTTGACCACATTGCGGTTCTAGCAAAGTTCTTTTCTTGAGTGCACCCAAACTCATTACCCAGGGATGTTCTCTTGTTGGTGTGTGAATCAAATAGCAATAACTGTCAATGTTTGCTTCAATTCACCTCATCGCTTTCCTGGCGCGCTGGGCTAATGTCACTGCACACGACGGCTTTTGTTTTAGTGCATTAGATTTTACCGTATCACACGATTTTTGTTGGACTACACTAGAAAGCACTGCTTCATCAAGCGTTTTATTGAAGTGAACTAAATTAGTTCCACATTTTTATAATGCTTTTTGTTGAACTGCGCTTATTTACACCAGATCGTGCACACGGTACAACGTTAACAAACAAACAAAAAATCAGTAACATAGTTCATTACGTTTGCGTAGGCTGAATGTCAACATGATGATTTTCCAATCTAATAATTCTAGTAAATACAGCAACATATTTTTGATAAAATTAAATTATTGACAAAGACCAAAATAGGAAATATAATTACATAATCGTGGGTGTGTACATAGAGTTGCCATAATTCTGACAAATTTAAAAGTGATGAATTTCTATGCTACGAATTATTATTCTGTAAGGGAAACCTTGATACTTGAAAATATTAAAAGCCTAAATATTTCTTTTATAAATTAATAAATTTATATTATTTAATATCAATTGAACTTTATTCATAATTACTGGTCTGTAAGGAAATATACGAAAAACTGCAAGAGCCACATTGATGTTGAAAATTTAGCTTTCACTTTGGTCATCAATGTACAAAGTTTTGTCATCAATGTACAAAGTTTTGTCATCGATGTACAAAGTTTTGTCATCAATGTACAAAGTTTTGTCATCGATGTACAAAGTTTTGTCATCAAGGTACAAAGTTTGGTCATCAAGGTACAAAGTTTGGTCATCAAGGTACAAAGTTTGGTCATCAAGGTACAAAGTTTGGTCATCAAGGTACAAAGTTTTGTCATCGATGTACAAAGTTTGGTCATCAAGGTACAAAGTTTGGTCATCAAGGTACAAAGTTTGGTCATCAAGGTACAAAGTTTGGTCATCAACGTACAAAGTTTAGAGAAGATGGGAGAGTGAGCAGCCTTTTCATTAGCTATGATTCATAACAATTTGCCAGACTGGGGATGAAACAATAAAGTTCCCCATTTTATACACCATTTACAACAGAACAGTCGCACTCATTCAGATAGAGAGACAAAGAAAAGTGGGATAGTACAATCATTCAGATAGAGAGACAAGGAAAATTGGGATAGTACACTCATGCTCACTTTCACTCTCATTCAAATCTTAATTACTAGCACAAGTAATATGTAACAATAAGTACTTAATTACTAATTACTAACACAAGTAATATGTAACAGCACAAGTAATATGTGAACAATAAGTACTTAATTACTAATTACTAACACAAGTAATTTGTGAACAATAAGTACTTAATTACTAATTACTAACACAAGTAATATGTGAACAATAAGTACTTAATTACTAATTACTAACACAAGTATTATGTAACAACACAAGTAATATGTAAACAATAAGTACTTAATTACTAATTGCTAACACAAGTAATATGTGAACAATAAGTACTTAATTACTAATTGCTAACACAAGTAATATGTGAACAATATGTATTTAAATATACTGTTGAGAAAGATAGAGTAATTTTAATAATAACAATGGCTAGAGAAACCATGACTACTAACCTGCTGGCATGAATCTGAATTATAAGTCCAGTGAAAATTATCTCACAAACAAGTGTTCAGACTTAAAATTATTTTACTCTAGGAGGTAACTGCACTTTTCGTAGGAAATGATCTGTGGGTAGAGGGCAATCCAGTAGGCCTAATTTTGCGTTCTGCGAGCTGTTGAAATCGATCTGTTTACTCTGTTGAAATGTCTAGCCTCCAGTCTGAGTGGGCGCTGGTCAAAGGACAAGAATTCACTCACTCCGACATTAGGCCTTGCACAAAAACATGGCAGGTGGAAAAGCGGGCAACTAGATTAAAATTACATAACTAGTCATCTGGAAAGTTTGACAGTGTCATAAAAGTGTCAGAACTTCCAGTTGGAAAACTGTTTATAAGAATTTAAAGTAACAAAGTCACAACCTTTATTATTAATTTAAATTATTAGATTTGAAATGGTATTATAAATTAAATTGATTTTATCTTTTGAGTGTCTTAATAAAACGTGAGAGGGGTGTTAACACGTGACAATAACTATATAACAGATATACTACAATGATCCTGCCTAACTATATAATAGTTGTACTACTTAGGTCTCGTTTAACTATATAATAGATGTACTGCTTAGGTCTTGTCATCTACACCCCACCCCCACCCCCGTCTCACCCCGCAAACCACCAGCGAGCACTTAGCAGTGAAATGCAGTTAATTAGGCTACATTTCTGCCTCCCCTCAAAAGTATATAACTTGCGACTTGGCACTAGATGCACAGAGGAAAGCTAAACTATTCTGGGGAAAGAAAGGGCCGATAGTTCACTCACCCAGTCATCTTTAAGTTATATACATTTTAGAGCATAACTTTGAGGAAAGTGCAAATTGGTCTAATTTCGTATGTTAACACTTTCTTGTTAATATATCTATTTGTTACTAAAGTAAGTAGTGCTTGGTTAAGGATGTATATGTGTATAAATGATCAGGGTGCATGACTTAAAATCATGATATCTAGACTATCTAATCAATTACTAATATTATTATGTTAGGATTAATTACTTTAACCTATGCTTATTATCTCTCAATAATGACTTAGTAAAACAACTACTGGTGACAGAGATTTATAAGTCCACTTGTTAATTTAGCATTTCAATTAACGCTGTCATATCATATCTGAAGATAAGCCATTTAAATTATCTGTGTGGAGATGTTTTGGCTTTGTACTGAACAAGGGGTGACTCACTGTTGCAGATCGGCGCCCTGTACCCTGTGACTCCGTGACTGACTCGTGTTGTGACAAGAAGTACATGCAATCAGGACCCGAGGACTGCGACAGCCATCATTTATCACAAGCCAGGCAGACGTGTTATTTTTGTTGTTAAAAATTGTCACATTGTCACTTGACCAGAAACACTTCACAGTCACCTATTTCAGATAAGTTGGCTTCAACCAACTTCCAAAGACTATCACAGCAGAATGACACTTTATCCTTATGATTAATAATACCGTTCGTACAATGGGCAACTTTTATTTAGTTTTCCCCCCAAATCATTATCTAATATTAGACATTAAAATTATAACTTAAAACTTACTTGTCTGTTCTAGTTAATTTGTGTAGTATTGTATGAACTTCAAAGTTAGGGGACACAACTCTGGGGGGGGGGGGAGGTGGTCTCGTTAATTAGCCATTCTCGTTTTTCCTTTTATTTCTACTTTGTTCTGTAACTCTGATGATTGATTGTACTTCAAGTGTGAGTGAGACTGTGTATGTTGCCGCATAGTTTGGGCATTCCAAAACATAACTAAACAGACTTATGCAAACGACTCACACACCACGTCACACCAAATGGAACTCGCAGTTTTATTTCAAAACAGAATGATTCTGCAAACCACATAAACATATTTAACTAAGAATGATGAAGTATTAAATTTAAGATACTATTAAAAACATTTTTAATCTAAAAATTATGAACTATAAAAACATGTTTAATCTAATGATAATGATCTATAAAAACATGTTTAATCTAAAGATTAACTATAGAAATGATGTTTAATATAAAGATGAACTATAAAAGCATGTTTAATCCAAAGATGGTGAACTATAAAAACATGTTTAATCTAAAGATAATGAACTATAAAAACATGCTTAATCTAAAGATGACGATCTATAAAAACATGTTTAATCTAAAGATGACGATCTATAAAAATATGTTTAATCTAAAGATGACGATCTATAAAAGCATGTTTAATCCAAAGATGGTGAACTATAAAAATATAAGAATGATGATCTATAAAAAAAAACCAAGTTTAAAATTAGAAAGATGAACTATAAAACATCTAAAAATGATGAGTTACAAAACATATTTAATCTAAAGATGATGGACTCTAAATACATATTTAATCTAAAGATGATGAACTCTAAATACATATTTAATCTAAAGATGATGAACTCTAAATACATATTTAATCTAAAGATGATGAACTCTAAATACATATTTAATCTAAAGATGATGAACTCTAAATACATATTTAATCTAAAGATGATGGACTCTAAAAACATTTCTGATTGATAAACGTCACTTAGAATTCATAACAGATTAACGCGTGACGCATTCAACATAAAGTGACGTCCACGGAGAGCCGGCAGAATAAAATCAAAAATTAAAATTGATTTGAAGACTCAATCGAGCTGAGAAATCAAAGAGCTATAAAATGTTTGAAGAATGAAAGTGAGTTCAGAAATTAATATCACTAACACGCATACATGTATAAATGCAGGATTGGAAGGTTGCCAGAACTAAGAAATGATTTTTTAGATCCACAGAGTCAGGTTTGTGTAAATAGAGCCAGGTTATGAGTAAATAATTCAAAAGAATAGAATTGAGCGAAAGTCCACAAATGTAGATGATATGATAAACAGAGTAAAGAAATACGGCAGTTTCACAAAGCAAGAGACTGAGTAAACAAACACAAAACAACGAAACACACTTTGAAAACAAATAAGTAAGTAAATAAACAAAAGACAAGAAAAACCCAACAGAAGCTAACTATGAAAACAAAGGAGTGAGTAATTAAACAAAAGACAAGAAAAACCCAACGAAAGACAAAAGTTAACCTTGAAAACAAAGGAGTGAGTAATTAAACAAAAGACAAGAAAAACCCAACAGAAGCTAACTATGAAAACAAAGGAGTGAGTAATTAAACAAAAGACAAGAAAACCCAACGAAAGACAAAAGTTAACCTTGAAAACAAGGGAGTGAGTAAACAAGACAAGGAAAATAACGAAACGAGTTTTTGGTGCTATAAAAGTCTTGACCTTTGACTTAGCGAGACAATGTGGAAATAACCGTAAAAGCCAGGAAATGAAATTAAACATAATTATGAAACGAACGCACTAAAAACATTAACAAAAGATGAACTAATCTTGACAGAAAAAATGTTAACTAATGTTGACGTGCATAGAAGAGGGGAGTATGGAGATTCGGACAAGACGAGGAAAATACGTTAAACAATACTTTAAAATAAATTTAAACACTGATAAAAAAAAAAAAAAAAAATTAGCGAGAGTATAATAAAACACTTCTATAAAATAAATTTAAACACTGATAAAAAAAAATTAGCGAGAGTATAATAAAACATTTCTATAAAATAAATTTAAATACTGACAAAAGGAAAGAAAATAATAAAACACTTCTATAAAATAACTTTAATACTGACAAAAAGAAAGAAAATAATTTAAACAGTTCTATATAATAACTTTCAACACTAACCAAATTAATAAAAATATTATAAAGAATTCTACAACATAACTTTAAACTAATACAAATTTTGTCAGGGAATAATTTAAGCAATTCTATGAAATAACTTAAACACTGACAAAAATAAATAATGATAAAAGTATTTAAACATTTCTATAAAATAACTTAAACACTGACAAAAATAAATAGTGATAAAATTATTTAAACATTTCTATAAAATAACTTTAAACAATGTCCAAAAGAACTAGTGATAAAATTATGTAAACAATTCTATAAAATAACTTTAAACAATGTCCAAAAGAACTAGTGATAAAATTATGTAAACAATTCTATAAAATAACTTTAAACAATGTCCAAAAGAACTAGTGATAAAATTATGTAAACAATTCTATAAAATATCTTTCAGGACTGACAAAAATAATCTAGTGAGAAAATTGTTTAAAGAGTTCTATAAAATAACTTTAAGCACTAATAAAAGATAGAAGAATAGTGAAGAGGAAAATATAGAATATCGACAGTACTATAGGCAAATATAGAATAACAAGAGTACTATAGGCAAATATAGAATAACGAGAGTACTATAGGCAAATATAGAATAACAGGACTACTATAGGCAAATATAGAATAACAAGAGTACTGTAGGCAAATATAGAATAACAAGAGTACTATAGGCAAATATAGAATAACAAGAGTACTGTAGGCAAATATAGAATAACAAGAGTACTGTAGGCAAATATAGAATAACGAGAGTACTATAGGCAAATATAGAATAACAAGACTACTATAGGCAAATATAGAATAACAAGAGTACTGTAGGCAAATATAGAATAACAAGAGTACTATAGGCAAATATAGAATAACGAGAGTACTATAGGCAAATATAGAATAACGAGAGTACTATAGGCAAGAAAATGCTGACAGGTATAGAAGAAGAAAGCATAAGGATTGCAGTAAGTTTGAACTAATTACATGCGTATGATATACAGTACTCATGGATAATATTTCATAATCTAATTTATGGATGAATGTACAACTGACATTACTATAGTTATAAGTTATGGATGAATATAACAGTCACATGACTATAGTTGTCATTTATGAATGAATGTAGAACTGACATTACTATAGTTGTAAGTTTTGGATGAATATAACAGTCACATGACTATAGTTGTCATTTATGAATGAATGTAGAACTGACATTACTATAGTTGTAAGTTTTGGATGAATATAACAGTCACATGACTATAGTTGTCGTTTATGAATGAATGTACAACTGACATTACTATAGTTGTAAGTTATGGATGAATATAACAGGAACATATAACTATATATGTCTTCGTATGTAAAGCTACATGCTACTAGGTCTTCGTATGTAAAGCTACATGCTACTAGGTCTTCGTATGTAAAGCTACATGCTACTAGGTCTTCTTATGTAAAGCTACATGCTACTAGGTCTTCGTATGTAAAGCTACATGCTACTAGGTCTTCTTATGTAAAGCTACATCCTACTAGTTGCATGCGTCTGTTTGTTGATTTAAGACTGCATGCCCAAGATTGTTGAATGTATGTGTGTGCGTGCGTACGTGCGTGATAGAATGTGTTTATTTAAATCGGCTTGATAACGGCTGATAGTTTATTTAGCTCTTGCAGTCGAGAAAGCAGCTGACAAATGTGCAAACTTTGTTCGCAAGTCGACATGCTTGTTTTTTTCCTCCTATTTGAAAGAGTGTGCGTAGTTTGTTTATATTTTTAAGTAGAACCGGTTAGCCCCATTTTATTTACACATCATACATAGCATGTAATACACGCACACACACACATACTTGTCCTCTGATGATATCTACAGGTCTCACTATAAAGCCACATATGATATTTTCATCAATGCAATTCTCACTGTAATATCACACACGATATTTTCATCTAGACAGGTCTAACTACAAAGCCACACGTGATATTTTCATCAATGAAATTCTCATTAATGTCGCACACGATATTTTCATATAGACAGGTCTAACTACAAAGCCACACATATTTTCATCAATGCAATTCTCATTAATGTCGCACACGATATTTTCATCTAGACAGGTCTAACTACAAAGCAACACATGACTTTTTCATCAATTCTAGTCTAACTATAAAGCCACACATGGTATTTTCATCAATTCTAGTCTAGTATAAGGCCACACATTATAGTTTCATCAATTCTAGTCTAACTATAAAGCCACACATTATATTTTCATCAATGCTAATCTAACTACTAGGTCACACATTATTTAAATAGCTCCTTATTAAACTATAAAGCATTCTTATTTATTCAGTGATATTTAACTATGAAATGTTACACACTATTTAATTGTTAGTTTACCAGTTAGACAAACGTTGATATTTAACTATGAAATGTTACACACTATTTAATTGTTAGTTTATCTACCAGTTAGTCAAACGTTGATATATACACACCATATAGTTGGACAGTAAATCCACACACGAAACTCGAATGTCTTTTAGTTTTAAATACAAATAAGAATATAATAATTAAATATTTACTAGCTACAATATGATTTAAGACCTCTATCCTAACTACAAAGACACACCTATTTATATAATTGCTAATCGAATTGTAAATCCAGAGATAATAAATTTACAACTGCTGTGTTTAGTAGAAAGTTATATTAAGTGATGCTGCTTATCTAATAAATAATGTGTGTAACTTCTACTTTAAGTATAGAGCCATTTATAGTTCTTTACATAGCTACTAGTTTATTACGAAGTCGTGCCAGATAGAAGAGACACACATACTAGTGTTATAACTTTAGTTTAACTATGAAGTCGTACCAGATAGAAGAGACACACATACTATTGTTATAACTACTAGTTTAGTTATTACGCTGTACCAGATAGAAGAGATACATATACTATTGTTATAACTACTAGTTTAATTATTACGCTGTACCAGATAGAAGAGACACACATACTATTGTTATAACTTTAGTTTAACTATGCACACGTATTAATACTTATTGTAATCCAAGATTTTATCTCTAAACAATGACAGAGGCACACTTCTTAATACTAATTGTAGTCCGAGTGTAGATGTGTGAGGCTGTGGGGCATCCTACAGCGAACTGCAGCAAACATAGCGTGCTCAGTCTGTGAATAGTAAAAAATATTTTTTGTGAAAATACATAATGCATGGCGTTAGAAACATTTAATTCTTTTAAAATTACACTTAACCTTCGACCTGTTTCAGTGAGGTCGTCACATGCTTGACCTACTTGCGCATTCCTGTGACGCTCTTTCAATGGTTCTAGTTGTTGAGTTGTCTTTTCCTTACGAAAAGTTTGTTTTGAATGCATTATTCGCCCCGCCCCCCTCCATTTTGTGGCACACGGACATAGAAAACAAATCAAACAGCTGTGTAGTGCTGCAATCTCCGGAAACCAGTCAGTCAGAAGCATAGCGGACCACGTGGCGTGCGATACGACCAGCACGTGCAGCGATAAAAATCATGGCAGTTATCGCCCTTTGTCTCGTCTGGTGACACGTGACCTACATGGGGTCTATAGGGGTTTGCACAAAACAGTAAGTAAGATTGGAGGAGGGGAGGAGTAGAGTATGGAAACAAAGAGTAGTGCACTCTGAGATCGCAACAAATGGTGGAACTATAAATAGCCTATGTAGTAGCCCCACCTCCTGTATCCAGCTGCATATAAATCGCTATTTCAATTGTAGTCTAATGGACATGATGACGTTAATAAAGATGGTTCTGATGAGGATAAAATAACAGCCTTACTGAAACGTATTGCTTGACACGGGTTGTTTAGATAGTGTGACTGGTTTTTACAATGCCAGGATAATTGACTATATAGTGTAATATAATAGCTTGCACAATTAATGCCATAGTCTGCTCTTTACAATATATGGATTTGTGACTTTATTTAATACAAGAATAATATATTGTATGTAAGGTGCATCTAAATCTATGTCTGAGATTGTGTGACAGTCTTGTTTGTGTCGCTAGGCACGAACAGATACAGTATTTTTAAAATATCAAAATTTAATAAATTTGCATTTTTAACACCAATGCATTAACATGAAACAAAGTTGAGATGGAAATAACGAAGGAAATATGCAAACATTTATTTTGTTTTATAAACTTCTTAATCAGAAACTTGTTTTAATAGATGCATAGTAACGTAAGTGGTTCGACAATGGCAAACTCCGGGTTGTACCTAGTCTACGCTTGTGAATTCCAAGCCTGATACTGACACATCAGACATTTGTCCCACCACACAGTTGGTGTTGGTTGGAGCAAACTAAAGGGATGGACCCACCAAACGTGACTGCAAGAAGATTATGGTTCTTTGTGCACATCGACCTCTCATTCTGAGTTCTTTTGAAATAATATATTTCTAATTTTCAAGAAGATCCCGTGGTTGTGTTACGGATTGCTTATTTGGAAGTCAGTCTTTCTGGTAGATTACACAAAGCATGGAGAGAAACTACCAGTGCCAACATTTCTTTCATTCCAGTGATATGTGGGCACTTTGACAAGGTGGTTAACTGTTTGCATAAGTGCATTAAACTCTGTAAACATTCGATCTGGATTAACAGCCCTCAGATTTTACCACCTCTGAATTGTCCCTGTTGGGTACACACAATTCGCCCTATCTCAATGTTGCTTGATTTTTCTTTATCTCACTGTAGTTTGATTTTCCTTTATCTCACTGTAGTTTGATTTTTCTTATCTCACTGTAGTTTGGCGTTTCTTTATCTCACTGTAGTTTGACGTTTCTTTATTTATAGCTATTTCGCATTAAGTTATTATTTAATACAAAGTCATTTTGGAAATTACCTATCAGGCAAAAATGGTGCTAGCAAAGCGGAAATGGTTTCTTAGCAGGAAAGACCGTCATCATGAAACGCGGGGGCGGGCGGCAATGGAAGCAAAGATCGAGAGTGACCCCGAGGTCTATAAGTTAGGAGGTTAATAAGGAAAAGAAACTTAGAGTTAAAGGTTTAATAAGAAAATGACATTGCTGCAACGGTCGCATCGCAAGCGGAAAAAATCCAATCACGCCGGAAGTCACGTGACAAATCCATGGATGATGTACTTGGTGGACGACATGGTGCGACAATCATGTACTGTTGACATACACCAAGTCGGTTGTTGAGAAATATCTTGAAGTGAAAATTCAGTGTATACTTCTAAATAACCAAAATCAGCATTACCAGTTCGACATTGATAATTGTGGAAGAAGTATTTAATATAACAGTGCATAGTCCCTGAAAGGATGTCCTTGGATATTGTTGGTCCAGATCCAGATATTGAATTAGAAAGTCACGTTTCAAGTACTGGCCTGTGAACACGTATTTAATCCTGCAAGCGTAATGTCGTAAACAACATCCATCTACACACATACATCTTTATATACAGATATTTAACGTGACAAATTGTAATAAAATCTTCAAACACTCTATGAAACTTTCTGATAATCAGCTAGAACACTAGTATCATTTAATGCTTTTAATTACTCTTGCATTCAAAGTTGCAGTGCAGACCAACTCAAACGTATAAATATATCAGTTATTTCTCCGTATAAATAAACAGCACATTAAGATAGTTTACGACACTTACCCAGTAGTGCTATGTAAGTATATAAATTTTAAATAAAACATATTTCATCACCAACAGGTTATGACACTTACCCAGTAGTGCTATGTAAGTATACTAATTTTAAATAAAACATATTTCATCACCAACAGGTTATGACACTTACCCAGTAGTGCTATGTAAGTATACTAATTTTAAATAAAACATATTTCATCACCAACAGGTTATGACACTTACCCAGTAGTGCTATGTAAGTATATAAATTTTAAATAAAACATATTTCATCACCAACAGGTTATGACACTTACCGAGTAGTGCTATGTAAATATACTAATTTTAAATAAAACATATTTCATCACCAACAGGTTATGACACTTACCCAGTAGTGCTATGTAAGTATATAAATTTTAAATAAAACATATACCATCACCAATTGGTTATGACAAATGGTAGAGTAAATTAATAACATAAACTATTTTGAACTTTGTGACGCTAACGCTACCTTACCTAATGGTTATGATAATTATTATTACTTAATCATCCATAACTAATTAAGAGTGATGAGACTCTTAATTTATGTTATAATAATTCTCCAGAAGACACTACTCATCTCTCACTTGGCGGATATGCGGGCGCTGTAAATGTTTACTCTCTTTCACAACATTAACGACAAGCATTTACTGTCACACAATATTTCGTAGGTTCTTGTAAATCTTAACCATTGGATAATAAAACTACTCATCCACCTAAAACCAGTTTAGGTTACATCAGCAAGTCTAGCACATTCTTTACCTGAGTTGTTTACTTCAAACTTTATCATTAAAAAATATCAGCACTAGTACTGCCCAAGGTCGGGTCACTGATATTTAACAATTTACATAACAGTTAAGTTTAGAAATAGGGATAGTCAAATTTACTCTGCCATAAAATACTAGAACAGGAAACAGAGAAGCAGGAAATCCAACACTAACACGTAATACTACATAAAAATAAATGGTGTGTATTTTCTACATGTATATATGAGCTTGTCATTTCAACACTCGAACTTACCATCATGGTTTACAGTTCGAAGACCTCAGGCGAAATAGGTTCCATCAAGTAATTCGAGTTTTCTAATTTTTAGAAAACAACAGGGACACCCTTCAGCCGAAATTGTCTTTCCTAAACTATGTGGTATTAAGCGTACTCAGTGCGATAAGCTAGCTGTACTTTCCTTTTCTGAATACCCACACGCCTACATACCCACACGCCTACATACCCGCACTTAGAAAATGACACTAATAGTTCTCGATTGCATTTTAATTAGTACCTGACAAAAACTTCTCAGAAAAATCGCCTATCATAAAAATATAGTGCAGGAATGAAAAAGCATTGTATTTAATAAAAATAATAAATAAAATATGTGTGCATCATGTGTGTGTATATTGTCACACCGCCATATAACTGTATTTGCTCTACTGTGTGTACATTGTCACACTGCCATATAACTGTATTGCTCTACTGTGTGTACATTGTCACACTGCCATATAACTGTATTGCTCTACTGTGTGTATATTGTCACACTGCCATATAACTGTATTGCTCTACTGTGTGTACATTGTCACACTGCCATATAACTGTATTGCTCTACTGTGTGTATATTGTCACACTGCCATATAACTGTATTGCTCTACTGTGTGTACATTGTCACACTGCCATATAACTGTATTGCTCTACTGTGTGTACATTGTCACACTGCCATATAACTGTATTGCTCTACTGTGTGTATATATGATAATATAGTTTATCTGGTAATAATAGATAAACTAATACAGCTTGTTTGACTTAAAATGCAGTTAGTTTACTGAAAATACAATTTTAAAAGTCGAAAGAAAGCAAATAATAAAAGAAGCAACAATTTTCACGTAGAGTTGAAATGAAATTATTAATTAAATATAAGTATTTTAAATGAAAACTCTATATACCATACACAGCATTTTCACAGAAATTTGTCGAACCATGCATTTTCTAACGTCAGATTTACAGATTGTGCAATTAATAGAAGGACATATCTTTTAAAATTTAAATAAGTTGACCTGTTTCTGTTATGAAATAGACAATCCTGTTTCTGTTTACCCAGGATGTGTGCACTCTTCACTCTGTAAGTTATTTATTTCACATTTCTCTATCTGCACACCAGATCACAAAGGGCAGGAAATCGTGTACGTAAAGAATTTTGGCAGCATACGTAAATATTCCATGAGATATGTATTCATGAATATTTGCAGTGTCATTTTATTGCTATAGTAGATTACATTATTATTTGAAGTGTCTCAATCTTATGCTATAGTAGATTACATTAGTATTTGCAATGACTCGTTCTTATGCTATAGTAGATTACATTATTATTTGCAGTGTCTCAATCTTATGCTATAGTAGATTACATTAATACTTGCAGTGTCTAAACCTTATGCTATAGTAGATTACATTATTATTTGAAGTATCTCAATCTTATGCTATAGTAGATTACATTAATACTTGCAGTGTCTAAACCTTATGCTATAGTAGATTACATTAGTACTTGCAGTGTCTCATTCTTATCCTTTAGTAGATTACATTAGTATTTGCAGTGTCTCAACCTTATGATATACGTGTATTGCCCTATGCTATAGAAACACGGAAGATCACCAACATAAAACAGCAATATATGTCATGGAAATATGGAAAATCATTAACATACCAACATTAATCTATGCCAAAGAAAAATAAAAAATCAATAACATACCAATATTAATCTATGCCATAGAAACATGGAAAAATCATTGTCTACCTCACCAACCGCGATCAACGCCTTTGAAACATGGAATTTCATCGTTAGAAAAGGCACGGCTTAACGTGTTCCACTAGCGATACATGGAATTTCATCGTTAGAAAAGGCACGTCTTAACGGGTTCCACTAGCGATACATGGAATTTCATCGTTAGAAAAGGCACGTCTTAACGGGTTCCACTAGCGATACATGGAATTTCATCGTTAGAAAAGGCACGTCTTAACGTGTTCCACTAGCGATACATGGAATTTCATCGTTAGAAAAGGCACGCCTTAACGTGTTCCACTAGCGATACATGCACAGAATACTCAGTGTCACGTGTCACGAACGAATTACTAACGAAGAAATTTCGTGGAGAAGTGACTCCAGAAGGCTAAAAGACATCGTGACAGAACGTCGAAATCATCTTGTCAGTCACGTTTTTTATTCGTCTACCAGACCGTCTTAATGTTTCAAAAAAACTTTTTTTAACATCAAACATTCAAAGGGGACCTTCAAGTATTTAGCATTAAAACATCATTGGCCAAAACAGGTCACGTGGGATTAAACTTTCTGTCCAAGGTGGAAGCGGTTTCATACACAGACAGTGAACTGCATTTAAGAAGTTAAACGTAACAGAATTATTTTTTGTCCTCACCAATATCGACTTTAAGATGTTATACTTAACATAATTATTTTTTTGTCCTCACCAATATCGACTTTAAGAAGTTATACTTAACAGAATTTTTTTTTATAAAAGACCTGAGGTGATACGTAGTTTTTTTTTTTTTCAGCGAAGAGGAACACTAAGAAAAAATAATGATTAATTACTGAGATCAGACGGAAGATCTGTCAAAACAAACAAACAAACCAAAATACGTTTTAAAAAAATTAACACAGAGTGATCGAGGCCTCAAAAATAATTTAACTCCCAGCAACAATATTAAAGACAAGCACAAGGTTACTGAAAGACGTGCACATTGTGAAGATTTACTAATCTATTTTGTGTTTAGATCAATAATTGTTGCAAACTTTCTTTGCACCGTCATAACCTTGGTGCTAACCTTGCACTTACAAAGCAGCATCTTATCAATCATGTTTGTGTATGTGTGTGTGTGTGTGTGTGTGTGTGTGTGTGTGTGTGTGTGTGTGCATGCGCGCGTGCGAGCGGGAGATTTCATCTCTTGCGTCATGACACGCTATGTACTATATGTTTCTCCCTCACTCTACTCTGACTCTCATTTATTTTATTATACTAGTCCATTTTCACAGTCAAAAGCTTTATTCCAGGGTATGTATCATTTTTGTGAGCAACGTGCCATTGTATTGTAGACACCCGATTTTGTAAGCACAAAAGTTTTTAAAATATATGCGACAACGTCTTCTCGGGGTCCACCCACACCAGATAGAACTGGCGTTCTTATTTCCTGGATACTGGAGTGGGTTTTTTTTTTTTTTTTTTTTTTTACGATTCAATTTGCAGATGAAGTGGATAAAGACAGGATGAGGGTGTTTACCAAGATGCACGGTTCATATAATAAAATTTATACACTCGTTTGAATCGGTCTCCTATATTTTTTTAAGAGGAAAATGTCTTGCAGAGTTATTGGACTTCTAGCAATGGATGTATTTACTGTCAAAATACACGAAATGTATGACTAAATACGTATTCCGTGCGGTGACTGTAATTATTATTAAATACAGTAGAAATAGACATACACAGGGACTGCATGCAGGGAGTCTGTACGTTTCATTTGGTTATATATTAAGCAACTAATTACAAAATATGTACAATTGCTAACGATTTCATTCGACCAAGAATGATGTCAAAATAGTATTGCCTTTAACAACCGATTAATATCTTTGGTACAATTGCTAACGATTTCATTCGATGACCAAGAATGATGTCAAAATAGTATTGCCTTTAACAACCGATTAATATCTTTGGTACAATTGCTAACGATTTCATTCGATGACCAAGAATGATGTCAAAATAGTATTGCCTTTAACAACCGATTAATATCTTTGGTACAATTGCTAATGATTACATTCGATGACCAAGAATGATGTCAAAATAGTATTGCCTTTAACAACCGATTAATATCTTTGGTACAATTGCTAACGATTTCATTCGATGACCAAGAATGATGTCAAAATAGTATTGCCTTTAACAACCGATTAATATCTTTGGTACAATTGCTAATGATTACATTCGATGACCAAGAATGATGTCAAAATAGTATTGCCTTTAACAACCGATTAATATCTTTGGTACAATTGCTAACGATTTCATTCGATGACCAAGAATGATGTCAAAATAGTATTGCCTTTAACAACCGATTAATATCTTTGGTACAATTGCTAATGCATTAAACCGAAGGTCTGGACACTGTCTGCTGGTAAATGATTAAATTTTGCCAAAATAAAATGATAGGTATGCGCATGCACACGCATACATACACACACACACATAATACATACACACATTTGCGCATACAGAAATAGGAAAGCTGGCAATCACACATCCTGTTTGAATCGTAACGCTTCATCCAGTTCATCAAAACACGTCAGAGTTGACGCAACACCTTGTTCTAGTTTGTTTTGTTTGCGCGCTCCGGAAACGCGGAGTCGAGCGTCATATCTCGCTTATCACGCGAACCATATGTAATAACATGTCACGATACATGCCCACCACCACCACCGACAGCAAAAGATGTACACATTCAGCAATAATTTAGAGAAACAGTCCACGATCTGCACAATGCCAGAATACAAAGAGCATTTAAGCCAGACATCACTATGACCTAACATGACCTCGTTTTAAAACTCCTCTTGCAACTGCTAGACGTGACCTTGCCATTACTGCTCGTACCAGTGGATGAAAATAGGAAATTGACTCAAAATGCAACAAGAAAATTCAAAACGCCATATTTGTAGTTAACACCAATATATAATATGCCTAGGGCGAGGGTGGGTGAGACAGAGAGAAGAGAGAGATGAAAACGCCATACTTGTAGCTGAAACCAATAGCTGAAAAATTCAAAACGACATTTTGTAATTGAAACTAATATAATAATATAAGCATGTAGAGAGAGAAAAATCAAAATCCATATTTCTAATAAAGAGAGAGAGAGAGAGAGAGAGAGAGAGAGAGAGAGAGAGAGAGTAAGAAAATCAATACGCCATATTTGTAGTTAAAACCAAAATAAGAGAAAAGTCAATACGCCATATTTTAGTTAAAACTAATATAATAAAATATATTTGGAGAAAGAGGGAGAGAGAGCTGCAATTTGGGAGAGATTTGCTTTTCTTTCTTCAATGCACCTTACTTATTTCAATGTTGAAATTTAATTGATATTAATAAATAAAGTGTCTTAGATAACTGTTAGCCATTGTGGTGTTGATAGCGCTCAGCTGTTGTGCTGTTGATTATTGCTGTTGATAACTTTGAGTCATTATCAATCTATAATGACGTCATCAAATGTGATTTAATTAAACTTGCAAGTGATGACAAAGGGACGAAATGAACAAGAAATACGTCACTCTTCCAAAGCAGATAAAATGCCGAATGTGAAAGTTCACACACACACACACACACACACACACACACACACACACACACACACACACACACACACACACACACACACACACATTTCTTTCGATTACTTTGTCACATCCAGCTGAAAGTTAAGTGTAAGAGTGTACTATACTAAAGGGGTATATTTCATGGGGTGGAAGTCTAAGATTGAACAAAGTTACTTCCCTTTAAACTTACATTGTATGGCAATCTAAGATTTTACAAAATCTACCGAGTTATTTTCCTTCGCGCGCCAATCAAGACTGTCCCGTTTTCGCCGACTTCCATTTCTGGTTCCAGTCTGGCGGTTGAATACAATGTGTGCTGCAAGTCCGAGGGTGGTTATTTTTCTTTCTTTTTATGGCGGTAATAGGAGAATCTATTCATTTTGATTGTGAAGAGAACAGGCGTGATTCATTGTAATGTGAATGGAATAAGTATTGGAGCGTGATTAGAGTTGGAATGAGAGTATTATAACGGGAGGGAAAACGGAAATAAGAGTTGGAAAGATAAAGTATTATATTTGTAACGATAAAGGAATTAGAGTTGGAATGACAAAATATTATATATTTGTAACGATAAAGGAATTAGAGTTGGAATGACAAAGTATTATATATTTGTAACGATAAAGGAATTAGAGTTGGAATGACAAAGTATTATATATTTGTAACGACAAAGGAATTAGAGTTGGAATGACAAAGTATTATATATTTGTAACGACAAAGGAATTAGAGTTGGAATGACAAAGTATTATATATTTGTAACGACAAAGGAATTAGAGTTGGAATGACAAAGTATTATATATTTGTAACGACAAAGGAATTAGAGTTGGAATGACAAAGTATTATATATTTGTAACGACAAAGGAATTAGAGTTGGAATGACAAAGTATTATATATTTGTAACGACAAAGGAATTAGAGTTGGAATGACAACATATTAAAGTTGAAACGATAGCGGGATTAGATGTAGGCCTATATATGTTTCTGCATTAGCATGAATAGTATCTTTCCAATCTTACCTTCATGACGAATACTGCTCCAATCTTACCTTCATGACGAATACTGCTCCAATTTTACCTGCCTGACGAATACTGCTCTAATTTTTCCTACCTGACGAATACTGCTCCAATTTTACCTGCATGACGAATACTGCACCAATCTTACCTTCATGACGAATATTGCTCCAATCTTACCTTCATGACGAATACTGCTCCAATCTTACCTTCATGACGAATACTGTTCCAATTTTACCTGCATGACGAATACTGCTCTAATTTTTCCTGCCTGACGAATATTGCTCCAATCTTACCTGCATGACGAATACTGCTCCAATTTTACCTGCATGACGAATACTGCTCCAATCTTACCTTCATGACGAATACTGTTCCAATTTTACCTGCATGACAAATACTGCTCCAATTTTACCTGCATGACGAATACTGCTCTAATTTTTCCTGCCTGACGAATATTGCTCCAATCTTACCTGCATGACGAATACTGCTCCAAAAATAGAAAGACACAAGTGGAAACATTGAATCACATTTGCTCCTGAATTGACTTAGAACACTCCCCCCCCCCCCCCCTGTATACTGACTTAAAGCAGACATTTTTCAAATCGACTAATACAAAGCACTGACGGTAGGGTGAAGTTATGTGTATAATCTCTCAAAAGAAAGCAACGCGTATTACGAAATGGAGAAGTAATAGAACAAATATGTGCACCTCAGTAGTGGGCCATTTCTGTCACTTTCCCCTGAATGTCATTATCGCTAAATGATCGCTAATTGGCTGTTAATTGGCTAGAATAGCTTGGACTTGGAAATCTATATCATTCACAACGACTGCCTGCTATTATCGGATAAACACTTGAGCAAATTAAAACGTATGTAGATTTCAGTGTCAGTTCGGATGTATTTCAGAGGAAAATGCAAAATATTTAACTAGTGAATGTCGGTCATGTGTTACCGATCAAGATCTTAAAATAGCTTTGCTGAACATTACGCAAAGTTTGAAATCATTTCTTTTTCTGAATGGCAATGCAATTTGTCATTGTACCACAAATTCAAATATGGATGTATAATGGGTAATCTTGTGTGTGTGTGTGTGTGTGTGTGTGTGTGTGTGTGTGTGTGTGTGTGTGTGCGTGCACGCGCGCATTATTCAAGCACACAACAAGGAATGTTCAAATAATCTTCATGAATTCTTGAGACCAAACTCAAGCCTCAATTTTCGATGTACTGCTCTTGAACTGAATTCACAGGAATCAACTTACAACAACACGTTTACTAATAAGTTTGATGGTAACACTGGATTCACACCAATGTGAATCTGGTAGAGGAGTCACTTCAGTCTGAAGCAGATACAAGATTATGGAACAAAGAAAACAATGCTCCTCTCTGCAAAAGTCAAATGAAGATAGCGCTAAATTTCAAGCACACTACATCACTAAACTCCTTTCTTTATAAACATTATCAACTTACAAATCATGCAACAATATTCATTAGCCAAATACATACAGCATAAGAAATATAGATCCAACAAAATCCAAAAGTATAATGTACAATGTAATCAAATTAGTAAACATAGAAAAAATGGTTCATCTACAAGAGGCATTCTCCATTTCAAATCATAGATCTATAACAAACATATACGAAATATTTCTATGTCCACTCTTTCTTTATGAGTAAGTTAACTTACCATAATCTAATGATCGCCATTATGACTGGACTTAAGTAATGTCAAAAATCAAAGTGATTAAAATATAAGACTTTCTTGAACAATATAACTTTCAGTCCATCTCCATTTTGATGAAGGTTTTATGAACAAGTATGAAACTATTAGTCAAATAAACTATTCACCTGCTTGGAACTGGTTTGGATTACATCAGCAAGTTCTAGCATATTCTTTACTTGAGTTGTTTACTCCAATTTTTGTACTTTACAAAAATGTCATCATACTAATATATATTATGTATTATCGCTAATAATCACTAATACGCATTGTGTATTAACGCTAATAGCACTAATCTGCATTATTTATTAACGCTAACAAAACCACTAGTACGCACTATTTATTAACGCTAACAAAACCACTAGTACGCACTATTTATTAACGCTAACAAAACCACTAGTACCCACTATGTATTAACGCTAAAAAAAAAAAAATCACTAGTACACATTTTATGTAGTAATGCTAATTGGCATATTACGTATTAGTGTCTACTCTATTTCATTATGCTGTCCGTATTAGTGTCTACTCTATTTCATTATGCTGTCCGTGTGAGAGATCGCTGGAAGCCGGAAGTACAACTCGTGTGTTTGTTGAGCGATCTACTTCATTTGGAGTTTAATGGCTAAATAATACGTCTCACTGTATATCCAGTCGATACTCACTATACAGATCGCGACATTTTATCTTTCCATGTCAGAAATCGTCTATGAATTGTATTTGAATTTTGATTTTTGGCAATGTTTTTTTCTTGTTAAGACAGAGCTCATCCACAGCCTTGCCCTCGAAGACGTTTCCCGGGCGACGATTTGGCGGTGCATAAAGTCTAATGATTACGTTGTAAACCCAGTGCTGTGTCTGGCCAGAATAATGAGGCTTCAGTTTTCGCTGCTTTACTTCAGGTTACATTGCTCTATCTGTGAAATGCTAAACAACAGCAGATAAGAAATTCGATTAGTGGCAAACCATTAAAAATCTTGCACTGTGACACGAAGGGAGATAACTTCTGCAGTGAACCTAGTCTCCAAAATTAAAATGCATAAGCATGCACAAATTGCATTAGTTCACGCACATACAGACGCACACCATACAGGTTCTCGCACTCACATGCAAGTACACGCACACACATTTTTATTCTACGTGTGGGATGGCATGTGGATTGCAGTGGTACACACACATTCACGCAATGGACGGCGTGATGATTGTTGTCGTACACACACACACACACACACACACACACACACACACACACACACATATCTTTCCTCCTATTTAATGTAGGATAGTGAATGGGTTTATATGATACAAGATTGTGTTAATATTAAAATTGTTGATGAGTCATGTGTGTGTGTGTGTGTGGGGGGGGTATTTGTGTCTTTGTGATTGATACATATCACGTGAGAGGTACAACCTTGAATTTGAAATGATGTTTTGTTCTCTCACCCATCTTGCACACATATGTTGAGCATTTGAAATACCATCTTACTTTAACACTAAATATGTCAATTAATATTTGCAGATGGTGTTATCAGGATAGGTGTGTGTAGGGGGTACAACGTGAATATGTCAATTAATATTTGCAGCTGGTGTTATCAGGGTAGGGTAGGTGTGTGTAGGGGGGGGGGGAGTACAACGTGAATGTGTCAATTAATATTTGCAGATGGTGTTAAGATGGTGCTTAATGGGGTAATAGAGGCGTGCCCTCGAGTTGTTTTTCAGATACATTCTTGTTCATCTAAGCCAGTATACTATATCAAGCACCCCTGCCTATAGCTATCTATTGTTTCCGTCCGTATGAATAATAAGATCCAATCAATTAAACGTGAAACAGTCCCCATAACTTAATGTAACATTTATGAGTTCGACACGTGTTTAGTATAGTCAAACCATCCTTGCATTTTAATATATGAACGAAATGCTATTATTAGTTCATTCATTCTTGTGCTGTGAATAATGTCTCAACGATAATGCTATTAATGCAATGATTACTGCGTTTTGCATAGTGCTTCAATGAAATGCCGTTATTCGAGTGCAATCATATATATTTACTGGACGAATACCATATTAAAATACCGTTTCTTAGAACAATCATATATAATCACTTGACGAATACCATATTGAAATACCGTTTCTTAGTGCAATCATATATAATTACTTGAATATCTCAATGAAATACCGTTTCTTAGTGCAATCATATATAATTACTTGAATATCTCAATGAAATACCGTTTATTAGCGCAATCATATATAATTACTTGACGAATGATTCAAAGAAATACCGTTTCTTAGTGCGAACGTGCATGATATATGCATCAATTCGATGTGAAATGTGATCACATAAGCGTAATTGTTCTTTATACAATATAGTTTTATTAGCGCAAAGCGTGCCAATATTATGAGTAAAATCTCAATCAGACGATTATATTAGTATAAAGACGTGCTTTGCAAATTAATGAAGTATGGTTAGTGCAAATGCATGTACTTTGCATAATTCATTGGTGACATGTTCTTATGTTATTGCAAAATAATGGACACTCCACACTCTCTTAGTAATAGTTGTGATACTGTTCTATGCATGCATACTCTTTGTTAAATACAAATGGAAATGGTGTGTTTATACAAAAAGCATGTGTGTGTTTACATTTTTGTTAAATACAAATGGAAATGGTGTGTTTATACAAAAAGCATGTGTGTGTTTACATTTTTGTTAAATACAAATGGAAATGGTGTGTTTATACAAAAAGCATGTGTGTGTTTACATTTTTGTTAAATACAAAAAGCATGTATGTGCTTACATTTTGTTAAATACAAAAAAGCATAGGTGTGTTTACATTTTGTTAAATACAAAAAAACATAGGTGTGTTTACATTTTGTTAAATACAAAAAAACATAGGTCTGTTTACATTTTGTTAAATAGAAAAAAGGTGTGTTTACATTTTGTTAAATAGAAAAAAGGTGTGTTTACATTTTGTTAAATACAAAAAAGGTGTGTTTACATTTTATTAAATAGAAAAAAGTTGTGTTTACATTTTGTTAAATACAAAAACATAGGTGTGTTTACATTTTGTTAAATACAAAAGGAGCTGTGTTTACATTTTGTTAAATACAAAAATAGGTGTGTTTACATTTTGTTAAATGCAAGAAGCTTATGTGTGCAAACGTTTACCTTTTGGTAAATAGGAGAAGCTTGTGTGTGCAACTATTTACCCTTTGCAGGTTGAAGACTTCAAAACGCCACCACACTCACTCACGCATACACACACGCACACATGCACACTCATTAAAATATTTTTTGTACATCGAGGAACTTGAGATGTTTGATTTATAAATATTACGAGGAAGTCAACCTGAAGACTGCAGCTCTTTTCATGTGATCTCTACTCAAGTTCCTTCTATTTGCTTAAAGACAGCTGTACATGCAATTCACCATGTGACGTCACAAGCGGCCTCAGAGTGCACTGTGAAACATGTTCCTTGTAAAGCCACGTGACTGCTTTGACAGATGTTCTAAAGAAAGGTGGTGCATTTTGAAAGACGTGTCCAGTAAAGACCACGTGACCACATTGAAAGATGTTTCTAGTGAAGATCACATGACCACATTGAAAGATGTTTCTAGTAAAGACCACGTGACCACTTTGAAAGATGTTCCTAGAGCGAAAGTTAAAGACTATATGACATCACATGCGACCTAGGAAAGAACTTTGAAAGATTTTTCTACAAAAAGAAAGTAAGACCACATGACGCCATATTCAAAGGTGTTCATAGAAAAAGAAGAAGTTTTTCAGTCTGAGTAATTAATTTGCTCCTTCAGATTTTATTTTTGGGGGTTCGGCTTTCATAATTTAATTAATACTATATCATTTAACTCAGTAACATGTCTAGTATTTGAATTGTGACTTATGACGCTAAGCACTCAGTTGTCAATCAAACAGAATAAATTTAGAAGACCAGTTTACACTTCAGTGTTTTCTACTCGACAAATGTTTCCGCCACCAAGCCACAACGTTCTTGTAAACAGATCTCACATTTATCTTGCATAAATAAACAACTAGTCTTCATTTAATTATCTTGTACACTAAATTAAAAATTCAGAAAATCTCCTCTCAGAATAATGTTCTTCTTTTCACTAGTTTCTTGTTGAATGTTGACTTGTGAGAATCAGTGAGTGAAGTGCGTATATGTGTGTGTGTACATCTTCATTTACGACAAAAACTAATAATACACGTTGTAAAACGCCAAAGTAACCTAGTTAATTGTTATTATTATTATTACTTATTAATCAACCGTATCTAAATATAAGTGATGAGAATCTTAATTTATGTCATTAATTCTCCAGAAGTCACCACTCGTCCCTCTCACTTGATGGATATAGGGGTGACGTTTTCTCTCTTCCACAACAAAAATACATTTACTGTCATACAATATTTCGGTTGATGACAACTTCTTACTAAAGGAGAAGACAATTCCATCTTTAATCTATATTTAACGAACCCCTCATCCATCCAGCATCTTTCCAACGTAAGCTTATCAATGTGAAGGTCAATAATTTATTAAATAAACAATCAAATATATAGCATATGAATATAATGAAAGAGCATTAACATTTACATCACTTCACAACAAAGTTCACTTATCTCTGGACAATTGTCTTGTTTATCCTAGAATAGACATAAGCAGTCAGTAAAATAAAAATATAATCAAGTTCATGGATATTATAACTGAAATGAGAGTGGAGTCCATTCTTTTCTTTATCAGTCAGTTAACTTACCATAAGCTAATGATTACCTTTATGAGTGGACAAGTTGTGTTCAAATTCAGAGTGATTAGAATAGAGTACTTCTTCAACAAACAAATTTCTGGTCTATCTCCATTGGATGAACTGACATACTAGACTAACTAGAGACTATAATGTCTATATTTATTATTTGCTTCATTTAAGTTATTTGGAAATGTTTGGTCCATACTGTACCTGTTCTCGCCCATATCACCCTTCACATTTACGAGGTCACCCTTACCACTATTCTCAGTCACAAGCTCGCCCATACCAATCTGCACAGTCACAAACTCGTGATACCACCCTTCACAGTCATGAGCTCACCCATACCACTATTCACAGTCACAAGCTCATTCATACCACTATTCACAGTCACAAGCTCATTCATACCACTATTCACAGTCACAAACTCGTGATACCACCCTTCACAGTCATGAGCTCACCCATACCACTATTCACAGTCACAAGCTCATTCATACCACTATTCACAGTCACAATCTCATCCATACCACTATTCACAGTCACAAGCTCGCCCTTACCACTATTCACAGTCACAAGCTCATTCATACCACTATTCACAGTCACAAGCTCGTTCATACCACTATTCACAGTCACAAGCTCATTCATACCACTATTCACAGTCACAAACTCATTCATACCACTATTCACAATCACAAACTCATTCATACCACTATTCACAGTCACGAGCTCACCCTTACCTCCCGTGACAAAGTAAATTTGCCCCTCCCATTTTAAATTTTAATTGTTATTTAAGTTGCTAAATTGTCAGAGTGACCCGACCTTGGGCACTCCTTATGGTGTTAGTTTGAAAGTGTATGACTCTGAACAGCGTAAGGCAAGAATATTCTAGCTTTGCTGACCGAATGGAAACTGAGTGAGCAGGGTTTTCTTTATTATCCAATGATTACGACTTTTGAGTTCGTTAGTGCAGGATGCTTTGGGCTAGTCTCGTTCTCATAGTCCTGATTCATTGCTGACCTAATGGAAACTGAGTGAGCAGGGTTTTTTTTTTTAATTATCCAATGATTATGACTTATGAGAACGAGACTAGCCAATGGGCTTCGTGCACTAACGAGCTCAAAAGTCGTGATTCATTGCTGCGTTTAAATAGGATTTGAGGATTCTGAAGGCATAAAACAAAATTTCCACATTGACTTGAGTCAGGTGTAACGCTGTGATAGTTCATGAATGATTATGAATGGTTTAGTTGTGTATATGCTTTAGCCTCCAATGTTGTAAAATATGGTGTTGGAGTCAGAACATTTTTACCAACTCGGACTCCACTAAATAACGACTGACCGCACCACTCGGACTCCCCTAAAATAACGAGTGACCGCACAAGGGCTGGGGGTCATAGCCTTGGAAAAACCATGATACTTTAAATTCGCCAACTATTTGCTAGACCATGATGAATGCCAGACTGTGGTACCTGAGAACATGGGGATGGATGAAAAACTAATTATGAGTTTGGGAAGAGTTAATAGTGTCAAGATGTAGAAAACTAAAATAGAGAATTCTAATCCAAACCATTATGGAAGTGAAGTCTATAGAAACTATGAATTGGTTAAAGTGGTAGACAGTCAAATTAATTTGACTAGAACAATTATAGGTTAAATTGGTAGACAGTTAAATTAATTTGAAAAGAAAAATTATAGGAAGAAGAAGATTCAATCCATCAACTCTACTTCAAGTGTAAAACTTTAAAGGAAGTTATTTATTAGCAGAGATAATTGGTTATTTAAAATTGTACTAATATATTTTCTTTTGCAGTGTGAGATAGCTTAGAAAATGTGAGTGCAGGAATAACCTAATTTCACAGCTGAAATGTTATTCATTTAATAAGTTACTTAAACCTGCATACAGCTATTGTAGGGTTTTCGGTTTGCTTCTCTACTTGCTTGCTAATGTAGGGGGCGCTTTCTTCTTCCGCCGCTTTCGCGCTGTAGCTTCTGTAGTGGAGGCTAAGGTAGTTATATAATATATATGGTTCTGCTTTTCTTGCGAAGCCAAAGTGGACCAAGGGAGATAATCCAACATTAAAGATATCAACCAGAAGCAGAAGTTAAATCCCATGTCAAGAAGTCAATTAGTGTATCTGTATTTGAGTAGGTAGATACAACTGGAACCCACTAGTACTGAAGTTCCATTCATTTTATGTCACAACTGACATTTCTGTTAGGGAAATGAACCAAGACATTTGAAAATATTCTTAGGTTTTTCATTGTAATTAGAATATCATTAAAATAGCCGTGTCTGTGTAATTAATTGGGCTGTGTCCTAGTATAGGATTCAAATATTATTTTTTCTTTTAGTTGTTGTTATGATAAAACTTCGTTCTTTTAAAATTAATCTTGTGAAATTCTTATCACAAAATATTTATGTACGACCGTTCTGTAATATTTGTGTTTTCTATGTCGTTTTTGTGTGTGTGTGTGTGGGGGGGGGGGGGGCTGGCACAATGTTAGAAACCATTGTATTCTATCTGTGTTCTCGTTCCATCACTGGGTCATAGATTTTTTCACTGGGTTTAGAGAAGTATCGTACGCCAAGCACGACATTGCACTTGCAAAATATCACAAAAATACTAAATGGACTTATTTCAGTTTATTTATAGATCCAAAATATGTTTTTAAATTTTTTTTTTAGTGAGAGGATGAGATTGGACATTGTAATTGAAAATGCTCTGGAAATGTTTAGTCTTGAGAATCTTTTATGAATTCTAAATCACTAATAGCTTCTTCCCTCCCCCCCTCATCCCCACACTTCTCTAACTTCTTCATAGCAGCACAGTACAACACAGCGAACTCAACACGAATATTTCCATCTAAGTGAGAGTTTGACCGATCACTAAGCAATATTTATTTAGCTGAATTAACATCATGCTTGTCCAGAAAACATATACAATTGAAAATTGAAGTCCTAACTACATAGGCTACAGTATTGTTGAGACTTATTTTTTTTATTTTTAAAGTCCTAACTGCTTGGGCTACAGTATCGTCAGGACTGGTTTTTTATATTAAATTCTCAACTGCATATTTGATTGTTGATTTAATAAATTTATTGACCTTCTTAAACATATTCAGAACTTTATGTTGGAGAAGAAAGTGAGTGGATGGGGGCTCATTAAATATAGACTAAAAGATGGATTTATCTTCTCATTTTGGTAAGACGTTTCCCACCTATAGAAATATTGTGTGACGGTAAATGTTTGGCTTTAATGTTGTGGAAGAAGAAACGTTTAGCGTAGTGCATTTCTTCAGAACTACTCGTGTTCTTTCTTGTGATATTGTGACGTCTTGGACTCTGCAGATTTCTACTGATGTAGATCTAAGTCCTTTTCTTCCAGAAGTTTCCTCCGGACTTCATGGTCGCTGACCCCAGCCACCACTCTGTCACGTATGAGGCGGTCTTCCATCAGGCCGAAACGACCGTTCTTTGTCAGTTGTCTGAAGGCTGCCACGTAGGCTTCAACACTTTCTTCCTTCTTTTGGTTACGTTGATTGTATCTATAGGTTTAATAGGCCTTTTTTGTCTGTACATTGAAATACTGCTCAAACTACTTTTGATTGTATCTATAGGTTTAATAGGCCTTTTTTGTCTGTACATTAAAATAGTGCTCAAACTACTTTTGATTGTATCTATAGGTTTAATAGGCCTTTTTTGTCTGTACATTGAAATAGTGCTCAAACTACTTTTGATTGTATCTATAGGTTTAATAGGCCTTTTTTGTCTGTACATTGAAATAGTGCTCAAACTACTTTTGATTGTATCTATAGGTTTAATAGGCCTTTTTTGTCTGTACATTGAAATACTGCTCAAACTACTCGATTACCGAATCGATGTTATTTCGTTTGTCTTCAGTGTCAAACCTGAACGTTCCGTAGAGCTCTGTACCTCCTCTCTTATAATTGTAAGAAACACTGCCGTTCAGAACTGTGTTTTCACTGTTTAATCAATTTCTGTAAGAAACACTGCCGTTCAGAACTGTGTCTTCACTGTTTAATCAATGTCTGTAAGAAACACTGCCGTTCAGAACTGTGTCTTCACTGTTTAATAGCGATGCTACTTCGTAATTTTTCCAATGTCGCCTCCATTTTCTCCAGGCACTTTCCATGCTTTCTCTTGTCATGTCACTTAATTTTAACTTTGGCGACAGAGGTAGACCTGCATCTACAAATTTATCTGTGGTGTCATCACCTGTTGTTCCTGAATCTCATTGTTCTCAGCCATCTTACACTTCTGACACCATGTCACGAGTTTTACAATCAGACAAAAAGCTAAATGGGTTAGCAGTTGCGAGCCAAGTACTCTGCGCATGCCTAATTTATTGATAACATCCTGTTATAATTTACACGTAAACTCAATACCGTCACAGATGGAAGATAATAAAATCCTTACTCCTAAGGGCCACTTCTTAAATATCTGTAACATTATGTTTGTATACATGTGTGTGTGTGTGTGTATGGAGAGAGAGAGTTATGTTTGTATACATGTGTGTGTGCGTGTATGGAGAGAGAGAGAGAGAGAGAGAGAGAGAGAGAGAGAGAGAGAGACATTCAACATTACTAATAACAAAACTAACAAGTTATAATATCATTGCAATGAGATAATTCCTTTATTGCTATTAGAAATCAATTGCTGTTTTCCATGTTTATATTCAATGTATTCTTTTTGTTGCATCCTCTTAGAAAATATTTGTATTTATCATAGCACACTAGAGTTAGAGAAATATAATAAAACTAAACGAAACATAAAAGTTGCAGGAATAATCAAACTGTAAATATTATTGCCAACATGTAAATTATGTTAAAAAAACTATATCAGCCAAAATAAATAGACTTATTTAAATTTATTTATAGATCCAAAATATTTCTAGAGATTTTGTCGGTTTTCTTTAGAGGCAGGAAACAGACTGATGTCATTGAAATGCTCTTGAAAGAAAAATCAGTTTTCAGATTATTAGATACCCTCTAGAACATTGATAAGTTGCTGCAGTTATTCTCAGATTTCATTCTGTTTGAGAGCTTGTCTTATTAATAAAGAACATCACTTTAGGTGAATTTATGCTAACTTTGTCCAAAACACACACAAGTAAAAATGGAATATCTCTGTTTATTTTTTGTAAGCAGAAACTATTTTGTAGACATGTTTTCTTCGCACTTTTTTCTTATGTTGCACTTTAATGATGAGACTTGATATTAATCAGTCTGAGCACAGTATAGAGGCCTACTTCCTACACACATACAAATGAAGTAAAAATGATACAAATATCTTAAAAGTCTAAGAATCCATTATTATTTTTTTTAAATATCACATTTACAGATAATTAGTGGTATTTGGTTGTTGTTACTACATTCTTGATGTTAATGTGATATTCAGAAATAGTTTGAATCGATGGGAGCAAATGTATGCTATCTTTGCAATAATTAGGTATTCATTTGTTCTAATTTTCCTCTTAATGGGGGCAAATGTATGCTATCTTTGCAATAATTAGTTATTCATTTGCTCTAATTTTCCTCTTAATGTGGGCAAATGTATGCTATCTTTGCAATAATTAGGTATTCATTTGCTCTAATTTTCCTCTTAATACGTCACAATTTCTTTCTTTAGTTTGTATCTACTTCATTGATCCTTTAAATTTTCATGATCCTCGGTAGATCCCATTGTGTCTCATTTCCAAGCATAGGCACTTTTGTTCCCAGCGCAATACAACATAATTGTTATATATTGTTAACACATGTACTCGAACGAACTGAACTATTTTGTCAAGAGAAATAACTCCGTGTTCACAGCGCAATACAACATAACTGTTATATATTGTTAACACATGTACTTAAACGAACTGAACTATTTTGTCAACGCCAGAGAAATAACTCTGTATTCACAGCTTTTCGCTTCACCAAAATGCCGTCCGTACTTCTCCAGAGGACACGTCTGAGAAGCACGCCAGCATTTCCCCAACTTTAACTACGTCGGCAGTCTTATCTTCGCCGATGCTGCCATCACTGCCACGCGAGTCTTTTTTCCGTTTCCACAGACAAAATGCCTTCTGGCACACTCGCATGATTTGACAACTCCCTTTGATGTAAAAGATTTGCAGTACAATCAAAGCCGCATTACACAGGTAGTACACGGTACTCCGTCCCAAAACATGTATCGATTGAAACAGTGTGCTCTTCAGGAGTGTAAGTGGGAATATGAATAAACGAGTAACCAACCAGAGGCTAACGAAAAAAATCAAAATGGTGATACACAGATTTTGGTTTCCAACATGCTTGGACATTCTGGCTTCCTCCAGGAATGAATAGGTACAGCCATGCACAAAGAGCACCAGTGATCCAATGCGGGTCAGGTTATTTAGCCAAAAATAGAACAAGAAACACAGTCCTGCAGCTTGGTATACAATGATCTTCCCACAATTAGGTGGCAAAGGGACAGTAAACACTGACAGAGACGAGAATAGAAAGTATCCAAAGTGCACTAAATAATACCAGAAGACTTCTGGAGTCACATGGTGTTCTGGCCATCTACGCCAGCAAATGTGAGTGTCCCAGAACCAAGGCTTATCCCAAAGGGCGAAAAACCCAAAGCACAGCATGCCCGAATGGTACAGAAATCTCCAGGCTGACTCATTGAAATCTTGCATCAGAAGTTCCGGGTCCAGTTTGCGACTGGCTTGAAACCATTTCTCTATATCCCCTACATTCATGGTGGTAAAGGTCGATACATTCTTAATAGCTTCTTTGTTGGGTGCCTTCGTTGTACAGTAGACAGCTTCAAGAACTGTATTTTGAGCTGCTGTCCTCTTTCTGAAGTTATTTCTAAAAGTATGTCTCATAAATCTATCAAACAATTTTCTGATGATAACCAATGCCCCGAAAATATAGAGAGAAATCCACAAGTCCGATAACTGGGGCTTATATACAAGTGGATTTGTATTAAGCATATCCTTCCAAGTGCGGTTTTGGGGAAGCCAGAATTTTGCTTCCCAGAAGGTTTCTCTAAAAGATCTCCATATATCTCCCATTTCTAACTTCTGAAATAGATGGGCATAGTGTTGATTACATCACACAGTAAACAAATCAATTCTGATTACATCACACAGTAAACAAATCAATTCTGATTACATCACACAGTAAACAAATCAATTCTGATTACATCTACAGAGAACGACAAAAATAGTGAATTAAGAAATAATGGGGAAAATGCATGCACACACGTATTAATATGTAAGAATTGAAGAAATAGCTAGATAAACTATCTAATCAGGACATTAATACCCAAGCATGCTTAGAAAGCAAAAATATTATAAATATATAATAATGCTAGTAAAAGTAATAATAAAACCACTGCTACTATTTATAATAATAAACAAGATTAGGATACAAAATTAAATCAGTACATGCCAGTACATGTCAGTACAATTACTGAACATGAACAATCTGAAAAGACGGGAAAAACTAACGTGACATCACTTCATTGATCAATACTGTCAAGATCTGAAGTGTCGACATTAATATGAAATTCGACCTTGAGAAATGGGGCATAATTATCGTCCAGAAAGGGAGGGTCAAAACATCAGAGGACCTGCAATTCGACATCGAAAAAAATCAATGATGTTTCAATGAAAAAATGATATAATACCTGGGGATACTACAACATAAAGAAAATATGCAGAGTGTAGTAAAGTCAACGGTTAAGAGAGAGTATAATAACGGGTTAAACAAGTCCTGAAATCCAAGCTAAATGGGGCGAACAAAATACAAGCCCTTAATGCATACGCAATACCTGTAGTCAGCTACACTAGATGTATCATAGATTGGACAATAAATGAACTGGACAGAAAAACAAGAATTATCACAATAAATAAAGCATTACACCCTAAAGTAGACTGGCTCTATGTATCTCGAAATATGGGAGGCTGAGGTCTCAAGAAAATCAAACATGTCATAGAAGGAGGAGTCAGTGGCCTTGTGACTACATCTGAAATAACACCAAAGATGAACCACTGATAGAAGCACTAAAGATGAGTGGACCCTAACAACCAACACCCCCCCCCCCCTTCCAAACAGACAAAGAAACATGGAAGAAAACAACGAAGCAAGCATTAACAAATACTTGGAGCCCCAAACCTCTCCATGGCCAATATGCTTGACAAGCTGATGAAATAACAACAGAACAATAAACGTGCAAATGGTTGAAGGAGCCAGGTATGGAAACAGAAACAGAAGCATTCATAACAGATGCGCAAGATTAAACACTGAACAAGAAATCACACAAAACAAAAATAATGAAAATATCCAATGATTCCAAATGCAAACCGCAAATCCATGGATGAAACAACATAATATATACTGTGTCAGGATGTCAGGTTCTGGCTGGATCAAATTGCATCAAAATTCGCAACGAAGTGGCCAAAGGCATGCATAGAAATTTGTGTGAGAATTATTGAGTAAAAACTGCAGAAAGAGCATGGATGCACCAACCAGAAGTAGTCACCGTAACAGAAGAAGTCAAAACTTAGAGATAAGAACAGATCGAGTGATTCCTGCACGAAGACCAGACATTGTAGTTCTCAATAAGTCCAACAGAACAGCAACAATCATTGACATCGTTGTTCTAAGTAATAGAAACATAAAAACAAAAGAAAGAGAGAGAAAAAAGAAAAAAAAAATAAGACCTCATATTATTATTAGATATTCAGAGACTGTAGAATGTAAAAGCAGAAGATATACCTGTAGTGATAGGAGCCTTGGGGAACATAACATCTGAGTGTGTAGTCTATCTGAATAAACTCATTGGAAACCACAGACCTGCCCCCTACCTAAAGCAGCGCTCTTCAGAAGTGCCCACATCCTCCGTAAAACCTTGCATCTCTCAGAATCTTGATAAGATTCTAGACCTTGGATCACAACCGACAGCCCAAACGAAGTCGTGGAAAAAGGATTAATAATAATAATAATAATAATAATAATAATAATTGATGATGATGACGATGATGATGATGATGATGATGATGATGATCACATAAGGGTTAAAATTGAATTAATTTGCAAGTTTAAACGCAAAGTTTGTTGAGTAAAGTAATTTAAATTTGTATAAAATAATTTCTTCTAGTTAAATTTCAATTTTAAATTGCAGTACGGCATAAAATAGGCATCACTTCCCGCACACACTCTCACACACCATACGCACACGCTCTCTCATACACACCACACGCACACGCTCCCACACACACATACACACACACACTCAACATTAATACATGATAAATAGTATTGTTTGTTCCTGCGTGATACTACTATTAATTAAATAGATCGTTTAGTGTGTTTGATTTATCAATTTTCCCAGTATGGCATAGTAACTTTAAATTAATTCAGTTTTCTCTCCTTCCTCTGTCCTTTATTTCTTTCATTTTCTTGTTCTTTTTTCTTGATGTCGATTAGAGCAATGGTCCCCAACCCCCGGGCCGTGGATCAAATGGTACCGGGCCGCCCAATTTTATTTACTGTGGTGTATTTCTCTCGGGTTTGTGCGACTTTCCATGGACAAGACTGAGCCTGAGCATTCATTCTCCCAGTTGGTACACGATCACCTGTCTTTACTTTTAAAAGAATTCGAGCGCTACTTCCCAACCACAAAAGACCCACGAACTGGTAAGGAATGGATCCGCGACCCATTTGTCAACAAACCAGGCGAATCTAGCTCGTCTGTGCAAGAAGAAGATCAACTGCTGGAGATTGCAAATGATGGCGGCCTTAAAACTAATGTTCGAGACAACAACTTTTCCATTGTTCTGGATTAAAATAATGGCGGAATACCCTGAGATTGCCACCACAACACTTAAATCCCTATTGCCATTTCCGGCATCCTATCTGTGTGAAGCGGGGTTTTCTGCAGTGACAGCAACCAAAACAAAACAACGGAATAAACTGGACATAAGCAACATACTTCGGGTGTCATTGTCTCCTATTACCCCCCCCCCCCAGATGGAACCGTCTCGTTGCAAAGAAACAAGCTCAGGGTTCTCGTTGATTTAGCGTTCTAGTGAGTTAAAATGTTAAATCACTTTATATTTATTTTTTGGTTTAACTGTATTTTATTTTGAAGGCACATTTAAATACAATTAAATTAAAATTATTAAATCAAAACAATCTAAAATATAAACAATCAACGTCCACCACCTCATCGGGCCGCGGTAAAATTCTTAAATGTTGACCGGTCCGCGGCGATGAAAAGGTTGGGGACCACTGGATTAGAGAATATATTGTCCTTCACAAATAGCGTATTGTTTGCTTGTGTACACGTCTGAAAGTAAACATAATCCCTAAATTTGACAACGATCTGGCTTGGTTCAGTGTTTCTGTTCAACGGATAACTTAGGTTTTCTTCACAGATTTCCCTGACTAAAGATAATTATCATTTTAATAATTATAATTATAATGCAATAGATGTACAATTTTACTATCATACGAACCTGCAGGTATCAGATAATGTCAAAATTGATGGACTTGTTAAGAAGCTATATGGCCAATGGAGTAATCTCTGGCAACTGCAATGCCAAATTCAACTGCAAGTAACGCTTGTAGAGCGCAGTCCTAAGTGCACGAGAGCCAATAAGAATGTAGTACGTTGTCACTTTGAAACGTCATCGAATATGACGTCAAACATTACGTCATGGATACTTGAGAGTAAGGACTGGTATCGAAGTTAGCCTTCTTTATTATAAGTGAGATCTCAGATGTACACTATCTTTAGATCATATACATATTTACACGGTGATAATTTCATACATGATGGTGATTTTCTCATTCAGTGACAATATTCCAGTAGTAGAACACAAACACCATGTCATGAAATGAAAAGTGTACTTTTATTATTCATATATTTTAAATGCTTTGATGAATGATTAATAAAAAATATTCCGTCAATTTATTCTAAACAAAAACGGTTCTCATCAATTCACACATAACAAAACCAGTATTCCGTCAATATATTCCGATCAAAACCATATTCCGTCAATATATTCCGATCAAAACCAGTATTCTGTCAATATATTCCGATCAAAACCAGTATTCTGTCAATATATTTCGATCAAAACCACTATAAACTATACTCAACAAAAATTATACTAAACAAAAATTACTTGGTCAATGCATTACAAACAAAATCTATACTCCGTCAATGTATACTAAACAAAAAGTACTTGGTCAATGCATTACAAACAAAATCAATACTCTGTCAATGTATTTGAAACAAAAATACTACTCAGTCAATGTAACCAAAACAAAAACAGGAAAACAGTACTCCTTCAATGTATTCCAAACAAAAGCAGTATAAACAGGATTCCGTCAATATGTTTAAAACAAAAACAGTACTCCATCAATGTCTTCTAAGTAACAACAAGGAAAACAGTACTCCGTCAATGTATTCCACACAATAAAACAGTATAAATAGGACTGGGTCAATGTATTTATAACAAAAACAGCACTCCGTCAATGTATTTAAAACACAAACAGTGCTTCATCAATGCATTTCAAACAAAAAGAAGAAAAATCAATTTTACGTCAATATATTTATAACAAAAACAGTATAAACAGGACTCCGTCAAAGTATTTAAAACAAAAAGCACCTCTCTCTCAGTGTATTCCAAATACAGTCAATGTACTCCAAACAAAACTTGTAGGCCTACTCCGTCAATGTATTCCAGACAAAAACAGATCTTCGTTAAAGTATTACAAACACAAACTGTACTCCGTCAAAGTGATTACAATAAGTTCTGTCACATTGGCGGAGTACTGTTTTTGTTTCGAATACATTGACGGAGTATTTTTTTGTTTGGAATACATTGACCTAGTATTGATTTTGTTTGGAATACATTGACCTAGTATTGATTTTGTTTGAAATACATTGACCTAGTATTGATTTTGTTTGGAATACATTGACCTAGTATTGATTTTGTTTGAAATACATTGACCTAGTATTGATTTTGTTTGGAATACATTGACGGTATACTGTTTTTGTTTGGAACAAACTGACCGAGTACTGTTTGTTTTTTAAACACATTATTGAGTACGTTTTTCTCTGGACTACATTGACGGGGAGTACTTTTAAAAAAAACACTTTGAGTGAGTATTTTTTTGTTTGTTTGAGCACATTGCCGGAGTACTGGCTTTATACCGTCAAAATGCTTGAAACAAAAACAACACTCCGTCAATGTGTTCCAAAGTAAGAAGTACTCCATTGAAGCATTTTTTAAAAACCCACACCCACATTATTGTGTCCAACAGGGCAGCCCCCAGCTTTATCGAGAGTTATACCTAAGTATAAATGATTCCTTTCCTTTTAAAGTTAGAAAATAAAATTTCTCCTCAGTTATTGGCATTGACATCTGTACTTTTGAATTCGTGGAAGCTCATTAAACCTTAAATCAAACTAACAAACTAAGAATGAATTGATTATCTCAGCTGAAACTTAATACTAATGACTAACCTCCCTTTGACAGGATATACGAACATAATGGATGAAGATTACTTTGTGAACAACATAATATTAGAAACACATTAAAAATATTCCAGTGAATTTTATACAACCAAACAGAAAGATATCGTATAATTAATATTTGAATTCTTGGAAACTGAACTATCTAGCATAACTTGGCCTTGTGTCTTAGTGTGAAATCCTAACTCTGTCTATGACTTTAACAAACTTTCACCTTTATTTTACTTCATTAGTGTGAAATCCTAACTCTGTCTATGACTTTAACAAACTTTCACCTTTATTTTACTTCATTAGTGTGAAATCCTAACTCTGTCTATTTTAACAAACTTTCACCTTTATTTTACTTCATTAGTGAGAAATCCTAACTCTGTCTATGACTTTAACAAACTTTCACCTTTATTTTACTTCATTAGTGAGAGGTCTCTATCTCCATACTCTGCTAAAACTGATGTGCACGAAGAGCACTACCGAATTCTATCAAACTCTCTCCCTTTCTCTCTCTCTCTCTCTCTCTCTCTCTCTCTCTCTCACACACACACACACACACACACACACACACACACACACACACACATACACACACTGGTAATATGGCTTACTTCTGTTTATGGTTCTGTTATAAAACTTAGATTTAATGGTTGTGTATGTGTGTGTGTGTGTGCGTGTGTGCGTATGTATGTGTGTGTGTGTGTGTGTGTACGCGCGTGTGTGTGCATACGTGAGAGAGAGAGAAAGAGAGAGAGATGGAGAGAGAGTATGTACATGGTCTTTTTTATGTAGCTTTCATGAAGTTGAAGGCTTCTACCCAGCAAACCTTACCGTTCTCAAGCATGTAAGGGAGATAACCGGCTTTCTTCTCATTCAATCTGACACGATGATTTCACAGATTTATCTTTCTTGTCCAGTTTTCAAATTATAAGAAAAGAACTAGATTTAGTATTCCACAACACTCGCCCTTCCCTTCATACGTACATCTACTTGCTCGCGCGTACACAGGTTCGACAAATAAGAGCTCTGTTGTGATAATGCTGACAGTCTGCAGAATATTCCCAAGACAATTCTTGTCATCATTTTAAGTCTGATCGAGAATAAACGCATAGTTATCCAGATATAAAGCCAGTACGGCTCGCTTCGCAACATATTTCAGTTCTCAAAGGTAATCTGATTCAAATTTGACCTTGAGATAGAATGACCTTACGATAAACGTTTACTTTGTTGTGATTTTCTCATTTAAGCATCACATTTTCCTAACAATCGTTATTTTTTCACACTAGGTACTACCATGTTTCAGTCACTGTGCACTTAATTGTATTTTACCATTTCTTTTCTCAAGCCATGGCAAGCGTTACATATCATTGGTACTCCATTGCCATCACCTTGATTATCTTCCCTGAAACGAATTCACAAATGCAAAAGTTTAAATAACATCCAATATTACATACGGGCTCTTATTTAATGACTTTGTTACAATATCAGGATTTAAAGTTATTCATTTAAATTCTCACGCCATTACTGGCGACAGAACGCTTGCCCAATTCACCTTCCAGTCTTTATGATTACATCGCCGTGAACTCTGGCACCTAATGCAGTGGCAGTCTACATGCATGGATTGGAGATATTTATCTTAATCTGACCGATTACAACATAGAAGATCATTCCTATCACTTCCGGTTCCGCTCCCCACCAACCCTCGGTCACATTCGTTAAGATAACAAGAATTGCATTTTAATAGTTTACACTAAAACAGAATGACAATCTGATACACAACTACATATATGTTGGTCTTTCTCAGAACGCCTATTTTCTCTGTGATAGATTGCTTGATAGATTGCTCACTTAAATCGAAAGTCACTGGTATTGAGTCAGTTGGCAGTGTTATGCCACTTTGTTGTTTATTCCCGTAATGGATGAATACACTCAGCGAAGTCACACATAATCAGTCCGCAATCCGGCACTTGGCATTCGCTTCAGGACACGTATCTTGGAAATCGTCTCGTAGTGTCTCCAGGAGTAATAAACCCCAGAGAGAGGGAGGAGCCTGCTGGAATAGAGTACGGTTCTATCAGCAATGTTTTTACACAGTACACTTATCACGTCCAGTCAAGACAGACAGACAGACAGAAAACAGAGGTCGCTTACAATTCGACTTCGATCGCTAATTTATAGATTGACAAGATTTACAAAGGGGATAAAATGTCCCCATCCACACTCTTGCAATTTACAATAACTACAATATGGTTAACACTAGTGCAGATGGAATGAGCATCTCGCTACATCTAATGCACACGTGACATTGAATTGTAATAACCACGGCAAATGCAAATCTCTGTCTCAGCTGCAGGCTAAGTTTGTTTCATTCACTAGATCGTTGCCTACTCTTGGGTACGGGTGTTGCGAACGTGAATATTCCTTTAACGCGTTTCCGGACCTATTAATAGACACCTACGTACGCCCACGGATCTAGGTTTAACCTTCGTTACTAACAGGAAAACATACCTCCATATATGGATATTGAGCATACGTCAACAAGCTACGTTCCTACTATTCCCATCTTCACTCTCACCTTTCGACCATTTTATGCATGGTGGTCGAATAACCTATATATCTATATGTAACAAAGGTAGCAATTGTACCATCGTTTGCAAGACTGATCTCACGGTATGGTACTTGTTATAGAAAATGAAAAATGGAATATATATGTTGTATAGACTTCACTTACATAAATCAATTAATCAACCAATCAGTCTATTATCATGTCCCTTCGAAAGACAACTGTCCACTGGCGGCGAAATGTGTCAGTGTGTACAAAAACATAAACGTTATATGCAGTATGTTTCCTCTATAATGTTTACTAATATGCGAATTTCTTTTCAAAGTTTAAGAATCTTTCAAGTTTGAAGATTACTATACATTTTCATAGAACGTTATCCACACTGCCTTAATATGTAAATATACAAGATTATAAACTGGCTTATATCACTGCCTTAATATGTAAATATACAAGATTATAAACTGGCTTATATCACTGCCTTAATATGTAAATATACAAGATTATAAACTGGCTTATATCACTGCCTTAATATGTAAATATACAAGATTATAAACTGGCTTATATCACTGCCTTAATATGTAAATATACAAGATTATAAACTGGCTTATATCACTGCCTTAATATGTAAATATACAAGATTATAAACTGGCTTATGACACTGTCAATGTCAGGATTCACAAATTAACCTTGCTATCTTTGACAGAATAACGTAATGCAAATTAGCACAGCAACCCTGTTATTTTTTGACAGAATAAAGTAATGCAATTTGGCAGGGCAACACAAATAGTTATGATAGAATAACGCCATAAAAAAATGGCACAGTAACCATGTTATTTCAGACAGACTAATGTAAGAAAAATTGGCAGAGTTACCTGCTATTCTGATAGAATAGCATTATAAAAATTGGCACAGAAACCCTGTTTTTTCTGACAGAATAAGATTATTAAAATTTGGCAGAGTAACCATATTATTTTTGACAGAATAGCATAATAAAAATTAGGATTGTAACCTTGTTAATTCTGACAAAATACGACAAGGAAGACTGGCACACTAGCCACTTGTCATTTCTGACAAAATAACCTGATGAAGGGTGAGTAGTAAATCATGTCATTTCTGACAAAATACGACAAGGAAGACTGGCACACTAGCCCCTTGTCATTTCTGACAAACTATGACGATTGTCTTGCTGATGACGTAAAAGACAATACCGTATTTCTTACGTAAGGTAATTTACTCCTAGAGTGGGTCAGCCTCAATATCTCAATACTTTGCATATCTTGTTATATAATTTACTAATTGGCCTACTTCTAATGTGAAAATGCCCACTACAATTATCACAGCACTATTTCTGACGTCAAAATGCCCACTACAATTATCATAGCAATATTTCTGACGTGAAAATGCCCACTAAAATTATCACAACACTATTTCTACCATTATGACCAACGTATTGTAACATAATGCAAATCATCACAATGCACCGTAAAATAAAATAAAATAAGCGTTACATGTCTGGGTGTCTACTTTGAATGCTGCTGATAAATATTTCAGTAAATATGAAATATGTAAACCATTTCTCACACTGAATTCTGCACCAATTTGTCTTTGACAGTAGTGCTAATCAAGCCATCCTTACTGCCTGACCAGCAACGGACCGGGTACCCATATTACACTAAGTGCCGGTACTTCAAAGGCCTGCTGGACCGGGTACCCCATATTGCACTGAGTGCCGGTACTTCAAAGGCCTGCATGACCGGGTACCCAATATTGCACCGAGTGCCGGTACTTCAAAGGCCTGCAGGACCGGGTACCCAATATTGCACCGAGTGTCTGTACTTCAAAGGCCTGCAGGACCGGGTACCCCATATTACCCTGAGTGCCAGTACTTCAAAGGCTCGCACGACCGGGTACCCCATATTGCATCGAGTGCCGGTACTTCAAAGGCCTGCAGGACCGGGTACCCCATATTACACCGAGTGCCGGTACTTCAAAGGCCCGCATGACCGGGTACCCCATATTACACCGAGTGCCGGTACTTCAAAGGCCCGCATGACTGGGTACCCCATATTGCACAGTGCCAGTACTTCAAAGGCCCGCATGACCGGGTACCCCATATTGCACAGTGCCAGTACTTCAAAAGCCTGAACGATCAGTGTGATAACTTCTGTCTTCAGTATTCATATGGTGACAAGGAGATGAAGAAATACGTCATTTGTCGTACACAGTGTCGTGGAGTTTGTCATGGACCCACCAGTATGGACTGCAATGCTTGTTCCAACTTCAAGTGTACATAAATGAAACCTTGGTAAGCAGTGTTGTATAAACTTTAAAGTATAGGTGAACGAAATGCTGTAAACAGTGCTTGTTTACCTGAAAGAAATACGGTAAATTGTGATTGTTTAACTGAAAAAATGCGGTAAACAGCGCTTGTTTACCTGAAAGAAATACGGTAAATTGTGCTTGTTTAACTGAAAGAAATGCGGTATATTGTGCTTGTTTGCCTGAAAGAAATACGGTATATTGTGCTTGTTTAACTGAAAGAAATGCGGTAAACAGTGCTTGTTTACCTGAAAGAAATGCGGTAAACTGTGTTTGTTTACCTGAAAGAAATGCGGTAAACTGTGTTTGTTTACCTGAAAGAAATGCGATAAACTGTGCTTGTTTAACTGAAAGAAATGCGATAAACAGTGCTTATTTGAATTTCATAGTTTACCTGAATGAAGTGTTGTGAGAGTGCCTGTGTGAATTTCATAGTTTACATGAATGAAGTGTTGTGAGAGTGCCTGTGTGAATTTCATAGTTTACATGAATGAAGTGTTGTGAGAGTGCCTGTGTGAATTTCATAGTTTACATGAATGAAATGTGCTTGTTCCAACTTCATTGTATACTTTCATTACACTCATTTGAATGAACATTTGCAAAAACAAAATGCACCCACCAGTTATATTAAACATCAATTTCATAGTTAAATTAATTTTACACCTTTGTTATATATGTAAAGATCAAAATCTGACTCGTCATTTATTTTCTTGTATTGTTATCTGTATTATTCTTACTACAGTCAGTAAGGCTTCATTAGATACTCCTTTCCCTTGTATTGTTATCTGTATTATTCTTACTACAGTCAGTATGGTTTCATTAGATACTCTTTTCCCTTGTATTATGCTCGATTTTGCTATTTGTTTATCTGTGTGATGTTCTATTTCCATGTTAATTAAATTAAAGGCTGTGCGTGTGAGTGTGCGTAATAATGTGTGACGTCAGCCAGATTAGCTAGTAGCGTAAGTATGAGAGATGTAAACAGACAATGCACGGGACAGTGGATTAAACGGAGGGCATCCGAGACTGGAGTGTCAGTGGATTAAAGGGAGGTCAGCCGAGAGTGGAGCGCTGCCAGTCGCCTACTGTTAGGGCAGACGTCACCGAGCGCTACTTTCGAAATGCGACTTGATAGACGACTCGTACAGGAAGTCATTAGTAACGTCATCCATCCATGCACTGTGGGGAAAGATTGGACTGTGGTCATCCAACTGTGAGTGCCGGATGCATTTATGAAAAGTTGACCTACGAGACCACGGCCGCTGAACAGAGAGATCGATCTAGCGGTTGGCGATAGGAACATCTTGTCAGTCCCGCTTGTCTTGAGCCTAAGCGAAAGCCCCCTAAAGCCATTATATAACCCAGTCTGTGGGCAGATGAACTTGAATTAGTGCAGATCTATCGAATCCCGAATAGTCATTGACAAAATTTGGAGTTAGCAATACGTAAATGTCTGCCCTCATGAGTCATTGGCGAAAATTGGAGTCAAAGCGGGCAAATGTCTGCCCTCGTGAGTCATTGGCGAAAATTGGAGTCAAAGCGGGCAAATGTCTGTCCTTACGAATCCCTATAGACATGACCAAAAATTGAACTAACTTTATGTGAGAAGTCTTTATAGAAGCCAAAAGGGGTCGCATAGCCAAAATCAGATTGTTCAGTTCCCAGGGGTCTACGCTGCAGAGAGATAACTCTAGACGTCAGAATATGTATAGTATAGTAATGTGAATCTAGTTGTAGTTCTCTGTCAGACACTGTGGTACATTGGTACTTAGAAGGGCTATTTCATAATAGAGGGTAGAGGAAATACTTTCTGAAAGCTGTCTGTAAACAAGTTGTAGCTTGTTGTAAACGCTGGTTATTGTAACATTCTGATGACGTAGAGTTGTAGCTTGTTGTAAACGCTGGTTATTGTTTTTTTCTGATGACGTAGAGTTGCAGTTTGTTGAAAACGCTGGTTATTGTAACGTTCTGATGACGTAGAGTTGCAGCGTTCAGCTTCAATTCAGTACTGTTCATTTGTGAACGTTTTTCTTATTATCACTATAATCAAGGATCTGTTCCAGTTACCTGTTGCGAGTTTTCTTTGTGCTACAGTCTGTCTAGAGGTTAGGACGGGGTACGTCACACTGACGTCTGACATAATTTAAAGAAGTATTCCTTACACACTAGTTTGCAATTTGTCACTTGTTAATTCAAGAAGCGTTTTGTCAACTGAGTGAAAGGTATAACTAGTTAAAAATTTCTCACTTTTTTTAAATCAAACGACCTTGAAATCATGCCATCGCTAAAATTATACCGATTGGGATTTTATTATTTTTCTCATGAAAATTATATTATTTCTGGTTTTATTGCTTCCTAAATTAAATCATAAATCAATTTTACTATTTATTTTCTGACTTTATGAACTGTTTGTATTTATCAATATTTATGATAAACTTTTGGTTGTGGGTTTGTTTGGCTTCAGTAAAAGAGTACTGGGCAGTTTTCATCAGACTTTTTCTGTTGTATAACTGAGTGCCCTAGAATCAGGATAGTCTGTATAGCATCACACTAATCCATAAGGGAACTTGCCAGTAGTCCCAAAACTACGAACATTTTCCATTATCAACAAAGCGCAACAGCGTAGGATTTGGCTAATACATCGCTGTGACGTCAGTGAACAGAGGACAGATCGCGTTTCACTCAGATTACGTTTCTCACTTTGGTGTTAGATTATAGGTTGCAGTAAATATTGGATTTTGGATTTTAGTGGGTTGAATTTCGCCGTGTGGTTAGCTTTTGCAAAGACTTCGTGAAAGAAATCAAACCACTTTATCTTTTTATAATTTTCTTTTATAATTTTTCATTCTTTCACTCTCTCCCACTATCATACTGTCTCTTTTTCTTTATTATCAGTCTATGACTATTTCCATTCCATTATTTCATTCATTTATTTATCCCCCCACCCTGTTTTTTTGACACTATCATACTCCATTCCCTTGTTTTATTCATTTATTTCTCCCCCTCCCTCATTCTGCCTCCCTGTCTCTTTTTCTTTCTTCATTCCCGCTATCTGTTCATTTTGGGGCATTCTGTATTATGACTCTTATGTGGAGAATACAAAATCAGAAAAGAAATGTACTACAAAACAATTAATTACTTTTTTTCTGAAAACTGACATATATACAATGGATGCTGCAGGCAAAAGCTGGTAAAGTCCGTCTATCTATCTATCTATCTATCTATCTATCTATCTATCTATCTATCTATCTATCTATCTACCTATTTATCTAGCTAGCTAGCTAGCTATTTATCTATCTATCTATCTATCTGCCTATCTGTATATCTATCTAAAGTAGACCTGCATCAATGTCCATTTATGTTAATAAAATAGCAATTAAACAAAATGTCTATGCAACATGTAATTATAAAGGCAGTTGTGATAGATATCAGGTTACAGATAAATAGTGTCACCTACTACAGGAGGATACCGGGTTTCTTTATAGACACGCTAGACAATTCTGAATGTAGGAGTTATTAGAAAATTGATAATCATTAAAATTCTTTATAGACACGCTAGACAATTATCAATGTAGGAGTTATTAGAAAATTGATAATCATTAAAATTCTTTATAGACACGCTAGACAATTATCAATGTAGGAGTTATTAGAAAATTGATAATCATTAAAATTCTTTATAGACACGCTAGACAATTCTCAATGTAGGAGTTATTAGAAAATTGATAATCATTAAAATCTATTCTTCTGACTTGCACCATTTCAAGTTAATCAAATGACCAGTCTTTTAATTTTACCTGAAACATATTCTTCTGACTTACATCAATGACTAAACTTCACTTAAAGTTAAGCAAACAACCAGTCTTTTAATTTTACCTGAAACATATTCTTCTGACTTACATCAATGACTAACCTTCACTTAAAGTTAAGCAAACAACCAAGTCTCAATTTTACCAAGAAACTGCGTGTCGATTTTCTGAAACATGACAAGGAGGGACAACTCTTACTTCCTATATTTTACATATAAGTTACGCATCATTCAGTCACTAAAATGGTATTTAATTTTCTACACGAAAGCACAAATTTAACAATGCAAGTCAAAATTTAATTCACTCAATACCATCTAGATTTAGAAACTGAAGTGTGACAACAGAGATAGTTAACCAAGATGAACGTTTCTCTTCTGGATTTTGCTATAGGGCTACTGAGTTATTGTTATGAGTTATAATCGGTCAAGATGATCTGTTTACAATTATTTAGTCAAGTCGATGACCTGAAATCCGAGATTCGGAATTTGTGGAGATAATTTATTAAGATAGATTTTAAATCTTTGACGAAAAGTGCTGACGCGGAAGAATAGTGTACCGGTCACAGAGAGTGAAGGTCACGCAAAGCGAGATTGTTTCGCTTCCAGGATCAATAGGCGAGTTCTGGAAGATCCAGAAATTCAACCGCTAGTGTCCAAAGGTTACTCTACAGTTAGGAAGGAAAGGATTAAGCACGAGACGGGGCACTTTATTCTGAAGTCGGAAGCTAGTGACAGGTGCAAAGAGGATGGAATTGAGCCATTTACAGCGATTTAATCGCAGGTGTGAGAGAGTTTGAAAAACATAAATCACCAAAGGCTTATTTTATTAAATTTCAATCATTAAAACACAGTAGGGACATTCGTTCTATCAGATTAATTAGTGACATGACAGTATAGTTGTAGGGACATTCGTTCTATCAGATTAATTAGTGACATGGCATTATAGTTGTAGGGACATTCGTCCTATCAGATTAATTAGTAACATTATAGTTGAATTGAAATATGAGTGTAAAACCATTTCTCATCACTTGGTTGATTTCTCGCCTATACCAAGCGTCGTGAGGGCCAACAGTTTTGGTGAATGGAACCAGACTGTAAAATAAATGTTCAATCAGTTTGATGTATTTTGTGTGAATGAGCAACGGCAACATTTCTTTGCATATCAAAGTAACTTGAGAATAAAAAGGAGAACTAAAACAACGTGTATCTTTAATTCATATTTATTTTAGGTTCTTTAATTAAATGATATTTACAGTCGTGTTTATTGTTAATGATATTTACGGTCGTGTTCTTTTGTTCATGGTACTTACAGTCGTGTTCTTTTGTTCCTGATATTTACAATCGTATTCTTTTATTCCTGATATTTACAGTCTTGTTCTTTTGTTCCTGATATTTACAGTCGTGTTCTTTTGTTCATGATATCTGTTTCTTCTAATGATTTTAGAAATTGGAAAGAACTTCAGCGGAGTGAGCGAAGATTAAGTCGATCACTGATGTGAAGTAAGCGGTTTGAAGTATCGCTATTTTGTAAACGAGTAAGGAAGAGTTTAGTCGCTCTTGAGACCGGTAAAAGGAAATACTTAAACATACATCGATTAGCCAAGGGGAGACTAATCTACAGTTTCTGTTATCAACTACAATACCTGTATGTGTGCTTATTTATAAATCATTGTCTGTGAATTTATTCTTCACACACACACACACACACACACACACACACACACACACACACACACACGCATGCACGCACGCACACAAACATACACACACACGCGCACAATTCTAATCTTATTTTGAGAAGTTTTATTTTCAAAATATCGACAGTGCGTCTTTATGAGCTCAAAGTGTTAAAATTTAAAAAGACATTAGAAGTGCTTTGTAACTGAAGTACTTTAACATTCTTAGAGATTTCTTGGGTTGGAGAGTCTGTCGCCAACGGTGAAATAGTTAACGGGTTTCATGACCCCAAAACTATGATGACACAGTTAATGGTATTTGGCCAGGATTGCGAATGGCCGAACATCGTACAGTGGTTCACTCGTCATATTGTAATTGTTTGATGCATGTTCTTCTCACTCTACATTTTCCACTCACTCTACATTTTCTTCTCACTCTTCATTTTCCTCTTGCTCTACATTTTCCGGTCATTTTACATTTTCTTCTTGATATAACGTTGTACTTATTTTAGAAGATATTAATTGTTTATAATATTCTTGTTCTGTTCAGAACTGTTCAGTAGTTAATAAATGTTTGTACAGTTTATTGTTCATATCATTTAGTATGAAATAGAAATAGACAGCGGTGGCTAGGAGCTTAATAAATACTTAATTTAAGGTGTGCAACTAATTCATTTAAGATAGACGTCTTTTGCCGTAGAACCTCTATGTTAGACGAGCATTACTTTAATGAGAATTCTCACTGTTCGGGCCGCCATATAAAAGCATCCTGCAAGTGGGACTAGAGGAGGCTTGATTATCTAGGCTGGACATAATCATTTTAGTTATAACCTACCCATCTGAACTAAGCAATGTTGATAATAATAAGAGAGAACTACTATTTTAAAAAAAAAATATATAATAACAGAGAATCGGCGGCGTCACAGATAGGTTGCATAATCTATAAATGTTTTCAGAACAGACTGTCAGATTAACGTAAAACTCAGATTTTTAGGCGTAGATACCCATACATTTGCATACATTATCGTAAATTAAGATTTTTAGGCGTGGACTCAATACAAATGTATTTATTAGTATATTTCACTTGTGTGTGTGTAAAGTGAGTGAGAAAGAAAGGACAGATAAAATATATAAACAACATCGTGAGAAAGAAAGGACAGATTAAGGATATTAACAACATCGTGAGAAAGAAAGGACACATAAAGGATACAAACAGCATCGTGAGAAAGAAAGGACAGATTAAGGATATTAACAACATCGTGAGAAAGAAAGGACACATAAAGGATATAAACAACATCGTGAGAAAGAAAGGACACATAAAGGATATAAACAACATCGTGAGAAAGAAAGGACACATAAAGGATACAAACAGCATCGTGAGAAAGAAAGGACACATAAAGGATATAAACAACATCGTGAGAAAGGACACATAAAGGATATAAACAACATCGTGAGAAAGAAAGGACAGATAAAGGATATAAACAGCATCGTGAGAAAGAAAGGACAGATTAAGGATATTAACAACATCGTGAGAAAGAAAGGACAGATTAAGGATATTAACAACATCATGAGAAAGAAAGGACAGATTAAGGATATTAACAACATCATGAGAAAGAAAGGACAGATTTAGAATATTAACAACATCATGAGAAAGAAAGGACAGATTAATGATATAAACAACATCGTGAGAAAGAAAGAAAAGATTAAGGATATTAACAACATCGTGAGAAAGAAAGGACAGATAAAAGACATTACAACAAGGTACCGGCTTATGGACTCGCAGCATGAAACGTATAATCCTTTATTATTCTTGCTGACATTAAATACATGTTTCGTCAGCTGTGAAATGAAACGCATGACATGAGTGAGATATTTCGTTAACATGAAAGCAGAATATAATTTATATACATGTTAATGCGCGTGTTTGAGTGCGTGATATGTTTTACACAATTCTCATCTTGTCAGCCTCTTTCACACTGTGCAATACTAATAGGTCGTGTGGTAAAAACAGCACTCACTATTGATGTACCAGGACTGGTAAGACTAGGTCTTGTGAAAATTGCATAGGACTGGATAATACTAAAATGACATATAATGAAAGTAGCATTCACTATTGCTGCACTAGGACTAGATAATACCAATAGACCCTATACTGAAAGTAGCATTCACTATTGTTATACTAGGACTAGATAATACCAATAGACCCTATACTGAAAGTAGCATTCACTATTGTTATACTAGGACTAGATAATACCAATAGACCCTATACTGAAAGTAGCATTCACTATTGTTATACTAGGACTGGATAATACCAATAGACCCTATACCGAAAGTAGCAGTCACTATTGTTATACTAGGACTGGACATGAGTAGCCTGTGTAATTAATCTTCAATACATATATTAAGACCTGTTAACGTGCGTTCGTTTAAAGACAATATCTTGTTTTTGTTATAGGATTTTAAAATGATATGTGTTCATAAATTAATGTGCTCTCATTTAAAGACAATTTCTTGCTCTTGTTACTGGATTTTAAAATTATATTTGTGCATACTGGTTAATTGATTACTAAATAATTAATACATTAATGGTAAATATGATGACATCATGTCGGCAAGACTAATGATTTTCCGAAGGAATCTCCTATTGTCACATTATTGATATTTCTGTTCATATTTATTGTCATTCTTTCTGATTGTTCGCATGATAACTTTAAGCATAAGCCAGATTTATCAAAACAATTTATATGTGCATTGCTTTGTGCCACTGTGAAGGGGTTAATTGTCTCCAAGATTCACTACATTCCTTGAAGTTCCACAGGCTACAACCATGATTCCGCCCGGCACTCCGCTGTTATCAATTTCTCTGGTTCTAACCATTCCATCACTAGTTTCGGAATAAATATTGTCACCACTGCCGCAGGAGTCGTTTTTGGGTTGCCCTTGGCATTCTACCCTGGCCACTAATATAACTTGCCACAGCCATCGGATGTAAAGAACTTGCATGAGAACCAGTAGTAAATTGCTAACGAAATACACAGAACACATGCCTATAGCAGGTATTGACTCGAACAGAGTGCTCCTGACGACCGTGTACGGGAACACGACCAAACGTGTGACAAACCAAACAAGGACGAAGAACCCCAGCAGAACAATGCAGAGATTCTCCAGTTCAACATACATGGCCATTCTGGCTGCCTCCAGCACCGGGTAGGCACAGCTATGCACGAAAAGTACCAAGGATCCAATGCGAGTGAGATTGATTATCCAAGAAAAAAACAAAAAACCCAGTCCTGCAGTTTGGAACACAATTATTGCTCCAGAAATATTTATCCTGGGACCAGTTAAAATTTGCACAGTAAACAGAATACAGTAACCAAATTGCACTAGATAATACCAGTAAAGATCAGAAGTCATGTGGTGTTCTGGCCATCCATCCCAGCACATTCGGGTGTCCCATAGCCAAGGCTTACCCCAAAGAGTGTACAACCCAAAACAAAACATAACAGAATAGAATATGAATCTCCAGCTTGACTCGCTAAACTCTTGTATTATAAGTGCCTTGTCTTTCCTGCGTTTGATTCGAAACCAATTTTCTATTTGTTGTGCTTTCAGTTTCGTAATTTTTGCAAATGCCTCGATATTCGTCTGGCTGGGAGCTTTAGTTGTGCAATAAACAGCTTCAAGTATAGAGTTTGGCGAAGATTCCTGGGTATCTGGATTTGTTATGCAGAATTTCCCAGCTATAAGTCCCACACATATTATAAACAACTTACTGATGATGTAAAGGGCTCCAGAGATGTACCCAGGTAACCATAAATCCGTTAATTGAGGCTTATGCATGTTTGGATTTGTGTTTAGCATATGTTTCCATGTGTAATTTTTGGGAAGCCAGAACCTTTCACTCCAGAAAACTTCTCTGAATGAATCCCACATGCCTGCCATTTCCAGCTTCTGCAATAGGCAAGCATATATAAGATCCATTAGACTACACAGATAGAAGTAACGCTTATAATAATGACTAATAGAAATAGGCAAGCATATAAGATCCATTAGACTACACAGATAGAAGTAACGGTTATAACAAGACTAATAGAAATAGTAATATACAAGATTATACAGGGAAATCTGATAACTATCTATGACCCCAACACTTCAGAAAGAGAATGTATACTTTAGTTATTGTAAGTAAGGTATAATGTAAGTAAGTGTTTTACTAAATTTACAGTCACCAATATTCTTTGCCAAAACGTCTATTATTTTATTAGTTCTGGAAAATCATGACTACGAGAACGCAAACTTTAGAGAGAATTTGTTTACAAAAAAAGACCACGAGATCTTTTGAAGATGCACAGTATTAAATTATTCAATATTTTCAATATCTTCAAGTTCAGAAGACATTTGAAATTAAGATTCCTGCTTTTGGAACACACAGCCCGGATGTAACTGTGTTCATATCATGGGGTTGCATTCTTATATAAATAGAAAATGATCGTTAATTTAGGATTTTAGGTCATAATAAAACTTCACTTTAAACTTTGATAAAATTCCTGATTTGCAGAGATGTAAAAGTCAGAAATGAAAGTGCATCTTGAAATTGTTAATGTAATTTATAATCAAATGACATTTATAATATAATCCATGACGACGTTATTATTGCTTTAGTTTGCCTGTACATTGAAGGTGTGGTCATTTGAGAAACATATCTATAATTATGTACATTGAGGGTGTGGTAATTTGAGAAACATATCTATAATTATGTACATGGAGGGTGTGGTAATTTGAGAAACATATCCATAATTAATTTACATGTACTCAAGACACATATCTATAATTATGTACATGGAGGATGTGGTAATTTGAGAAACATATCTATAATTATGTACATTGAGGGTGTGGTAATTTGAGAAACATATCTATAATTATGTACATGTACTCAAGACACATATCTATAATTATGTACATGTACTCAAGACACATATCTATAATTATGTACATGTACTCAGGAAACTTGAAATAATGTCAGAATGAAATCAATCATTCACAATTAACGAGATTATAAAACGTAATAAAGCTTTACATTATAGGCCTTAATGTTGTATACATTTATAAACGCAGCCTTAACAGCCATAATATGTGAAACTTTACACAATAGGCCTTAAAGCTATTTGCATACCTTGGTAGAGTAAATTTGTCTATCCCTATTTTAAAACTTAATTATTAAACGAAGTAATAAATTGTTAAAGTGACCCGACCTTGGGCACTTCTTGTGATGGTATTTCTGAGTTGGAGTAAATACCTCTGGTGGAGAATATGCTAGAAAATTGCTAATGCAATCCAAAACCAGTTCCAACTGGATGAATAGTTTTTTTCTGACTAATAGCCTCATACTGTTCCTAACAACCTCAACCAATGGGAATGACCGACAGTTTCGTTTTGAAGAAATACTCTATTCTCTTACTTTGAATTTCATCATAACTAAAGAGTGGTCATAAAGGCGATCGTTAGCTTATGAGTAGAGCAGGCCTTTTTCTTTTGTCACATAATGCCACAGTGGCTACTGTACTCTGTTTCTTCATGCTGATGTGTGAATCCAGTAGGTCAGCAACTTATAAGTAGAGCATGTTGCTGAAAATAGATTACCGTGAATTCTGTTTGAGAGCCAATATGGTAGAAATGGTGGCTTAAGTTTGGTCTCTGAGAATTCATGAATGTTCCTTGCGATGTGTTGAGTAAATGTACATGGACATTTAGAACATTCCTCCTGATGTGCTTGATAGCGCATGTGAAATTTAAGACTTTGATTCTCTATAGTGTGCTTGGAGAGCTCTTGGAAGATTCTGGAACAGTTGTGTAACGGGCCTCTAGAAGGGACACATGGGACCTCACCTGAATAAGAAAGAGAGTGACTGGTTGCAAACCGCAAGATTGTGAATATGCTCCAGGGGCAGCCACCATCTTTCAAAACATTATTGAAAAGCGACTTAAATTATTTCTCTGAACTCCACTCTCATTGCCATGGTGATATCCATGAACTTGATTATGTATTTATCTTAATTGACTGCTTATGTCTTTAGTAGGATAAACTGAATGACTGTCCATGTTAACTGAACATTGTATTGAAGTGATGTAAATGTCAATGCTCTTTGATTATATTCATATGTTGTATATTTGTTGATTTAAAACAGTTATTGTTAAATTTATTGACCTTCTTACACATACTGATACCATATGTTGGAGAAGAATGTGGTGGATGGGGGCTCGTTAAATATAGAGTAAAGACTGATTTATCTCCCCCTTTAGTAAGAAGTTTTCCATCTATGGAAATAGTATGTGATGTTTGGCTTTAATGTGGTGGAAGAGAGAAAACTTTTATAGCGCCCACATATCCGTCAAGTGAGAGAGACGAGTGGTGTCTGCTGGAGAATTATTAATAACATAAATTAAGATTTTCATCATTTGTAATTAGTTATGTGTGATTAATTAATAATAATAATCATAACCATTAACTAGGTGGCGTTAGCACAACACATACATAAATACAGTTTTAACAATCGTAATGTACGAAATTTTACTAAATATGCATTAATATTATTTATACCCATAAACAGTTTTAAGATCGGATTCTAAACTAACCAAACATATCTCAGAAATAAAAAGAGACCAACATTTGGGGATTTGACTTCAGAACATGTACGTCAAATGGCCTACATAGATCTTATTATCTCAGGAAATTTGTTCTTTGTTCCAAGTCATTGTACTTTGATCCAAGTCATTGTACTTTAATTTTGAAAAACAAGTTTTTCACGGTCTCACATGAGTGCACATTCGCAACTGGTTGATGAATTCATATGAAGAAAAATCAGATAAAAATTCATCTATATGTGATGCATTACTGTAAAAATAATAATTCCTTTTGTCTAATTCATTAGAAATTAAGTTTGCTTCGCTCCACAAACGTATTTTGAACAAAACAAAATCAACAGATTGAAATTGCCGTTTGTGAAATATAATCAAGCAGCAGTATTGTATCGTCCCAATGCAGTATACTACTTCTTATCTCGGGTTTATTTTAATGATGTGAGGTGTAGAGGAGTTTATTCTTACTGCATATAAAGAGAGTAAGAAAGTTTCCATTATCAGTTGAAGTAAATTTATTTTAACTTGTAACTGAAATAAAGTTGACATTACATATTAATGCATATTTTATAATCGTACTTCACCTGCACGAATGCACAAATCTGGAATCATAATCATTGCTGCAACAATCTATATGGCCAGTGGTATTACTTTGTTGGCAATAGTAACCAAGATTTACTCTAATATTATGTCACTGCGAAACGTCACTGCAATTGACGTCAGGATTTGTGTGTGTGTTGTGGCCATGATGCCATGGGCAATCAGTAAGATTAGCACAGAACAGATTGGAATGGAAACTAGTTGTCAGGTTAGCAGTGGTGCCCCAACGGTCGATAAGACTAAGGCAGAGAGAGAGAGAGAGAGAGAGAGACAGACAGACAGACAGACAGACAGACAGACAGACAGACAGAGAGTGTGTTGTTGGGGGGTAACCATAATATTAATTTCGTCTTTCCTGGAAAACCACAAATTGTTGATATTGGAGTATGTCGGCCCATACAGTTTAATAAAACAATTCATTTAGTTAGTTAAAAGTCAGTTTAATAATTATAATGTAAATCACATTTCAAAGTTTACAAATCATTTGTTCAATATCATTAGCATAGTGCCAAAGTGGAGCGTTAGTGGCAAAAATTAGCCTGAACTTTGAAAAAATTGACACAAGGTACATTTATTTATAGAAATAGAGAAACATTGATTAGTGGTGAAAATTAAACCAGGAATGATTAGTTAATTAGGTTACTAGTTCATTAGAAACTTTAATTACAGACTATCCGATGAGAAGGTTTTGCAACAGTTCTGGAATCTTATCTTGCATTACTAGTTTTGTGATTGCTCATATAGAGTTGCTTGTTGATGTAGGCATAATTATTAAACAAGTCACTGTTATATACGCACTTTGGATTTAAAATATATATGTTTTTGTAAGCAGCGTTAAAGACAATTTATATCAAACATATACATTAGCTAGATCTCGTAATAATGCACATGACCTGTATCAGATTTTATTTAACTCAGTTTAATTTAACTTCAAGTAAAGTTTGATTTATATGCCTAAGACTGCAGTCTTACATTGAAATAGGTAATGTGTGTAAGTCTTGCATTGATTTGCTTTACCACTGCAGTCTTGCGCTGAAATGAGTTATGTGGATAAGACTCTGCAGTCTTGCACTGAAATGATTTATGTGGATAAGACTCTGCAGTCTTGCACTGAAATGATTTATGTGGATAAGACTCTGCAGTCTTGCACTGAAATGATTTATCTGGATAAGACTCTGCAGTCTTGCACTAAAATGAGTTATGTGGATAAGACTCTGCAGTCTTCCATTGAAATAATACGCAAGCTGTTGTTACTGGGTTAAAAAAAAAAAAAGAATGCTTACAATCATTACCGGTGTCCGTGTAGGTGTACCGGTCACTCTCCCTAGGTGTCCGTGTAGTTGTGCCAAGTTTTGTCACTGCCTAATTTGTTTAACGTTGACTCGTGTATTTCTTGTTTTAAATATCCAGACCCGTACAGTATGCACGTATGTGTTAACCAAAACCAGGCTTCTTGATACTTAGAAAATGTAAGGAGTTACTTTTAATAAATTTGTTTTACTTGTCTTTCTTGCCAACCACTAAATGTGTAATACATAATCAAATATCTGAGGATTTTGTTTCTCTTTTTATAAATGTTCCTAAAATAAGCTAGGAAGACTTTTCCCCAAAACTAAATCATTTCGGCAATTAAGCAGTAGTGCTGTACAAATGGGGGGAGGGGGTCGATAGCAGTTAAACGTCATCACTGGAGCTTGCGTTGATCATTTCGTCATAAGACGTTATCTTATCTGAAGTGTTCCAATGAGACCCCGCAGCTTCACATTGCGTTCCGAGGTGGAGGGCCGGCGGAATGAGGGTAAAACATTTGGCCGCACACCATCAACTGCCCTCCATCGGTGGGTTTTACTGTACAAATAGCTGGTGACATGATGAGTTCCCTCATTCAGACTAACTACAGGGTGGTGTGTCTAGTGTTTTTCTTGAAATCTCCTTATTTCCCATGTTTCGGTGCTATAGAAAAATAGCGAGACACTCAATGCGATGAACATATTATTCTACTGGCTCGTTGCCATGCCCCCGTATGTAATCACAGACACAAAAATAATAGTTAATCTGCATGACAGTTAGCTCCCTTCTGTTGGGTACATGTCAGGAAGTAATGTAATTACTTACACACAAAAATAATAGTTAATCTGTATAACAGTTAGCTCCCTTCAGTTGGATATATGTCATGAAGTAATAGAACATTTGTCTACTAAAAATCAGGATGTGAATTTGAATTTTCATAGCCTAACATTAGTTAGTTCTAAGACAGGCTGGATTTAAGTCTCCGACCTGGAACCTAGAACTTCTAGAATTCAATTACAGTTCCTAAGTATCATAGACAAGGCCTTACCATGTCCTTTGTATGACATTTGACTATTTAGAATAGTGAAATAGAAGTAACAGTAGTATTCATACGCGTACATAATAAAGTTCTAAGCAATTTCTTTCTCTCTAGAGACAACAAAACTGCAAAACTACTCTTTTAGGGTAATTCTGCCTCACACACAATTATTGATGAAATTAGAAATGTTTTCACAATTCTTATCAGTGTTCAGTTAGTTGTCATGCTCACTCTATGGTCTCCACAGAAGGAAAACGACTAGCAATATTCTGTTAGTTGTCATGCTCACTCTATGGATTTCCATAGAAAGAAAAAGACTAGCAATGTTGTTGTTTCTCCTGGCATTTTGTCATTAATAATTAATATTAGTACTTCTTTTCCTTCTTCAGAAGTAAGTATATGTTGAAATAGGATTCGTTTCTTAGAGGCCTTCGTCGATTGTCACTAGTGTCATAAATTGTTTTAATATTTACTTCTTTCAGACATTCGTCATTTATGTCTCTTCGCCCATATGCCATACATCATTAGAAATTATACCTTGCAAGATGACGTAATATCTAATAATAAGTTTTATTAGTTATTATTTTAAGTGCTTTATAGTATATTTGTCGTGAACTGGCAATTTGAGTATTTATCTTGGGATTTTAATGACATGTAGATATACTTAGATACTCTCCAATATTGACTGGTTGAAACTACATGCTACAAATACTACTTCCGCCTCATCCTTGATTACTTTATTGATACAGTGTTCATGTAGCGGTAAAAGTAAAGAAATTGTAGAAGATAGTATAGTGGTTCAAGTCTAATGAGATTTATACTCTACTTAATAGTAGCAACATAAACCTATTATTAAATACAATTAATAAAATATGTTAAATCAAACAAGTAATAATGTAATCGTATTTCTTTAGCCTGTCAATGATGCTGACTCATAGCATTAAATCTGCCGCAAACATTCTCGACTTTGCCTGACCAGTATTCGTAGTAATTCCCTACTGGAATTCAATAAAGTTGTAGACTGTGTAATAAAAGGTGATTACTTCACTTTCTACAAAGATTTATGAGTTGCACATTCCAGATCGTAAATAATTTTGGCGTTTATTAGAGTTGTAGTTCTGACCTGTATGGGACATAACTCAGGTTTCCAATGCTAGAGATCAATATCAAATCCAGAACACAGTTTACATTCTTGAGACTCCGACGATGACGATGTTAAAGGTCAGCATTGTTGACGTCAAACCCAGTAGATATCTTGAACATTCTAATTTTAACCCTCGAAAGTCCAGTAACGAAACAGAAACCAGAGACTGATAAAGAATTTAAAATCCTCATAGATCTGAAAGATTGTTAGTTGTTTTATTGCTCAAGCAAAAGAGGCATAAAATATCAATATATACTATTAGTCAGTTGGAAACTGGCCTTGTTCATCAGCGATATAGTTTGTGACGTCATATTAAGTAGTACGTTCATTCCTTACACGCACGTAGTTGACTGTTCAAATTTTCAGATGGAATTATACCAATAATAGGAATAAGTAATATTGTTCACATTTTCAGATAGAATTATACCAATAATAGGATTAAGTAATATTGTTCCCATTTTCAGCTGGAATTATACCAATAATAGGAATAAGTAATATTGTTCACATTTTCAGATGGAATTATACCAATAAGAGGAATAAGTAATATTGTTCACAATGAAATTCTTTCCAATGTTTAGCATACCTAACTGCTCGTAAACGGACAGAACAGTTTCAGATAGGATGATCCCGAGGAAGAAGCTTATATTTCTATATAACACTTTCATGAGGGGTGATCACGTAGATGAAATTTATAAATATAACTAACAGTTTCATGACTGGTGACCATTTTAAGTACGTAATAGATATAATTATATTTCTAATTCACAATACTTATCAGTAAAACACTCATTAAAGCCAAACTATGTGAAATCAGCTTGCAACATTTGGACATCAACACCTCTTTGTATCTCTACAGGGAGATGATCTTTTCCCAGTCTGCAGACTTCTATTAAATATCTAGAGTACGCATGAAACACATTTCCAATAAGTGACAATCGGCGGAGTATACTGCGTTCAATATTAATTCGTTACCACTTTGACAGAATTCAACGAACAAAATTATGAAATCATATTTTAAATCTTTCTTCTAGAATGTCAGCCATTCCCGATAATAAAAATCAATATTTATGCTCAGAACACTTAAGAAATTAATCATGTAATTTAACTTGGATGTAAACTCCCAATAACTCTGTCAGTAAAAGGATTGTCAGTAAAGAGTGAAGTCCCATGTTTGCGTACGGATTTTCCCCTACAGATATTTGTGCACTAAGCTTAACATATTACAATAGCAGGTAAATAAGACACCCCACCCCATAATATTTATTTGAGATATCTACTGCGTATTCATTACTTCATTTTATTAATCCGACGCAAATCTGTGTTTGTACAAAATATTAAAATTTTATGCAATCGTAGCGAATGTTGCCAAATGTCGTCGAGACAGAATGACGTATAACAATCCCCTTCTCAGCAGAGCATGAAAAACTGATGTCGATTTTATAACCGGGCTGCCGGTTTATTTATTTATTGCGGCGGACACAAAAGAAAACTATTGTTGTCCAAATGTTACTTTCTTGAATTATTAGATCGATCAGTTTCTTTCTGCAGCCTGACCCGGCAAAAATTGTTCCCACTAAAGTAATTTATCAAACATCGAAGCAGAAAGACGCGCTATTATACATACATTTTTCTTTATTTGATAGATCTAGAGTTACCTATGACACCAACGACACCTAGTTAATGGTTATTATTAATAATTAATCATCCAAAGCTAATTACAAGTGATGAGAATCTTAATTTATGTTATTAATAATTCTCTAGAGGACACCACTCGTCTCTCTCTCTTGGCGGACATGCGGGCGCTGTAAGCGCTTTCTCTCTTCCACCAACATTAAAGACAACATATACCGTCACACAGTATTTCTGTAGGTGGAATACTTCTTACTAAAGGAGAAGACAAATCTATATTTAACGAGCACTTCCCCCCAACACCCACTGTCTTTCCAACATATGGTTATCAATAAGTGTTAGAAGGTCAATAAATGTATTAAATCATCAAACACATATATAACATATGAAAGTAATCAAATAACGTTGACATTTACATCACTTCACAACAATGAATTTAACGATGGACAATCATTCAGTTTATCCTACATTAGACGCAAGTAGTCAATTAACATAAATACATAATCAAGTTCATGAAACTATTTCTTTAAAAGTCAATATGCATATCCTGTTCAAAGATGGCGGCTGTCGTTGACACGTTTCACAATCACGCAACTTCAATCAAGCCAGTCCCTTTCATATCTAGGTGATGGTCCATGTGCTCCTTGTAGACACTGAGACATGTGTGACACTTAGTTAATGAAGATAATTATTATTATTAGTTAATCTGTCATAACTAATTTGAAGTGATGAGAATAATAATTTTATTTTATTAATGGTCCTCCAACAGACACCACTTGTCTTGGTGGATATTTTGGCGTTGTAAACGTTTTCAAAGTTCCACAACATAAAACAACGTTTACAATCACTTAAGGTTTCTGCAGGTGGAAACTTCTTACTAAAGGAGAAGACAAATCTTAATTTAATCTATATTTAGCAAGTCCCCGTCCATCCACTTTCTTCTCCAACATAAGAATATCAATATCATTATGCATAAGATGGTCAATAAATTTAAAATAAATTTATTAAAAGAAACAAAATCAACTACACAAATGACAATTACAATGAATCTGATAATTTGACATCAATATTCCATGAACCCACATTCAGGTGATTATAGTTTATAGTAAAATTACAAATAATTATAGTTCAACAACAGAGTCAATACAAATTGCAGGTTAGTTCTATTAGAGAATAGAAATGGAGTTATTAGAATAGGTTATTACAAACTTCATATAGCCTGGATTAAGTACAGCCTCCACAGTCTTTTTTTCACTGGCCTTTTAATCAGGTTGCAGTGTCAAAATGTTACAATGTCAAAATGTCCGCACTCAACATGTGTTCCCACATTGTGCGCAAGAAAACACTGATGCGTCATTACTCTCAACCGACCTAGCACTCTCTTGCCGTCAGTTTCTTGAGTAGAACTCAATCACAATGATTGTGCTATCTTCACTGGATTGATGTACTTAGCTCCCTGCTTTGGTACATCAAAAGTAAGAGGTGTAGCATACTCTCTTATCCTTACACACTCTGCAACACACTTTCAAAGTTTCCCGTGCTTTCCCAGTCACTCAATTCACGACTAGTAAACAAAGGGTAGCTAGGAATTTGAAAGTTGAACTTGAGGCTCCACTGAGACTCACAGCTCATAATTGGACTCACACTCAATCAATGTCGCATATGAACGTTGGACAGTCACCTAGTTAAAAAAAAAAAAAAAAAAAACGATAGTGACTTGTTACAAACTATGTGATTATGAATACCAGTAACAGCTACTATTATTGAAAATGTTATGTACATTGACTACAATTATTTGGCGTTGTAAACGTTTTCAAAGTTCCACAACATAAAACAACGTTTACAATCACATAAGGTTTCTGCAGGTGGAAACTTCTTACTAAAGGAGAAGACAAATCTTAATTTAATCTATATTTAAACTCCACTCTCATTTCTCTGAAGAATTATGTCTATGAACTTCATTTTATATTTATTCATATCTTGTATACTTCAATCAATTATTTAACAAATTGATTATTAAATTTTTTGACTTTCACATATAATAAACCCTTATGCTGGAGTAATAGCGAGTGGATGGAGACTCGTTAAAGATAAAATAAAAGACGGATTTTTGTTACTCCTTTAGAAAGAAGTTTCCACCTGCAGAAACATTATGCAACAGTGAAGTGTGTGTCTTATTATTGTGTAAAGAGTAGAGTTTTTACAAAACTCATATAATCTGCCAAGTATGGAGACAAGGTGGTCATCTGGGACAATTATTAATTTAAGATTAAGATTAAAATTAAATTAAGATTCTCGATCACTTTTACTTAATTGTGTTTCGTTAATTAATAAATAATTACCATAACGAGTGAAAGGTGCTCATAGGTATCACAGTTACGAAATGAAATCACGGATAAATCAGTCATTTACTGTATATGGACGGTCTAAAACATCGTACTAAAGGTGAAGATAAATCCGACTTTAATCTATATTCAGCAAGGCCCCATCCACTACTTTCTTCTCCAAAATAAGACTATCAATATGCATAAGAGGGTCAATAAATTTAACAGTTAATTTATTAAATGAACAATTAAATATACGTATAACAATTAAAATGAAATAGATTACTTGATATCAATATTCCATGAACTTATGATCGGATTATTTTATGTTACATGGTCTCTCTCTATATATAAAGAAATAAAATTACAGTTGAAGAATAGAGTCAATACAAATCACATGCTAGTCCTATCAGAAAATAGAAATGGAGTTATTAGAAGTTAGTTATTGTAATCTTTTACATAACTTGGATTAAGTACTGCCTTGACAGTCTTTCACTGGCCTTGCAACAATGACAAAATGTCAAAATGTCAAAATGTGTGTCACCACGTGTCTCCCGTCACAGCATGAAACCATTGACACACATTTTCCTCTTGAACTGCTTGAGCGCTCTGCTCACCATGTCTCTTCCTTCAAGCAGAAACATGGTCACAATAATTCTGGTACCTTCAAAATACCAGATTTTTTCCAGAATGTACCCAGTGTACTTTGCTCTGATACATCAAAAGTGTGTAGCATACTCCCTGACTCTTACACACTGTACACAAGACACTTAACTCTGGACTAAATTCGTCATAAGAATTGTTAGATAACATATCTGGCACATATTCCCATACAGAAAGGTAAGGTGGGGCTTTAAATACTTTGTTCAGAACTTTGGAGTTTGATTGGTTGCAGTGAAAGATAGATGGCGCGAAACTAAGCATTGATCTTCAGTTTTTTCCATCTCTCTGAAAAACAAATAGCTGAATTGTTTAGGCCGACTTCAAGACAATCTAAAACTAATGTCAAATCGTTGTTTACAAAAGATTTATTAGAACGTTTTACTACCCAATGTAATGTAGTTCGGTATTTGGGCTGTATCAGCCAAGGATTTTGGACAAAATCAAAGATTTGCGAGTAAGCCGTCAGCCCTAATGAAACTCTTCCCCCATCTTAGCTGGACTTGTCTTCAATGAGCTAGACATTATATGTCTTCCTTTTAGCTGTACATTGCTTGTTACTTAAGCAGCTTGTATACCTTGGCACAGCGACTTCGATCTGGGTCAAAGTTCGAGTGTGTTGCACAGTGGCGTAGGGTGCGTTTGAAATGTTAGTACTGTGTTTACTGTTTAGGGAGAGATTAGGCTCTGGGGTGTGAAATGTTATGAATTTCTTTTGATTTGTGTTGATTAAGGAAATGTTCCTTTCCGGAGCTAAAACAGGCAGCTGTTAAGAATAGAATTAAATGTTCTTTCACGCACTATTAAGAGGTTTTATGTTGATAACTTTATCTTTGTTATTATCACGTCAGCAACATATTCCAAAATATATCAGTCAACAATAACTGCTGAATTTGGAGTGAAATTCAATATTTCTAAATCATTTCGTCTGTATGTTGAAATATATATGATGAATCATTTCGCCTGCATGTTGAAATATATGTGATGAATCATTTCGCCTGTATGTTGAAATATATATGATGAATCATTTCGTCTGTATGTTGAAATATATATGATGAATCATTTCGTCTGTATGTTGAAATATATATGATGAATCATTTCGCCTGTATGTTGAAATATATATGATGAATCATTTCGTCTGTATGTTGAAATATATATGATGAATCATTTCGTCTGTATGTTGAAATATATATGATGAATCATTTCGCCTGTATGTTGAAATATATATGATGAATCATTTCGTCTGTATGTTGAAATATATATGAATCATTTCGTCTGTATGTTGAAATATATGTGATGAATCATTTCGTCTGTATGTTGAAATATATATGAATCATTTCGTCTGTATGTTGAAATGATACAAGCAAGTAGTATACGTTGGTAGCACAAAATGTCAGTTCTTCTGGTTACATTTGTAGCCTCAGTATTAGTAGTAGTTATAAACAGTAATTAATGTAGCATTAATAGTGATCTCATTTTCTTCTTTCAGTCCCTCTCTTTCTGCCTGTCTGCCTTCCTGTTCAATATTTGTCTCTGATTTGTATTTCTCTCATTCTCTGATTTTTTGACTGTGACTCTCTCTCTCCCATCTTTCTTTCTCCCCTCCTCTCTCCTCATTCCTTCTCCCCTATCTGTCCTTGTCATCCTATCCCCTTCTCTTTCTCTCTCTAATTTAAATACGAAGCCAAATAGCAGTTTTTTAAATACTCAGTGTATACACAGAGAAAAGGTTTCAAATTGTGTCTAGAAACGCATACATTTTATTTACATACAAAAGTCAGTCAAATATTCCGTATGTATATTGTATTAGCTTTGTCTCTTTGTGAATGAGCCATTCTGAAGAACAGTGTTTACTTTGTGTTGGACTAGTGTTTGTCGCCGCTGTACTCTGGGGTGACTTTGTAATAATGAATAATATCAAATATGAGTAATTAGTTATGATATAAGACATCTACAAGTGCCGATGCAGAGTATGGATCACTGGTTATATATGTATATCTGCAACTGTTACGCCGGTATACTAGTACGCCGCCATGTTGGCTCCGGCCCCCACTCAGTTATATTGATGTTTATTAATGTTTATTAATAGATATATGCCGATTATAAATAAACGAACAGAGAGCAAGATAATTATTAGATTATCACTTCAGACTATGATAACAAACGTTAGAAATTACTTCACTAACAAATACACGATTAAAACAATAACAAGAATTTTAGTTAACAAGATTTAGAAAAATAAGTAACATGTTTCATCATGAACAAGTTCAAGCTACATTGTAGTTACTTTCCCATCACAACTTATCTCAGATGCACTGGAGTGACTGCACACAGCTGATAGACTCTCAAAAGGACATGACATAACATCAGGAATAGATTCCAAATCTCAGTTGAAGGTTGAAAGATCAAGGAACAAGACCAGAATCAGAAAGAAAACAAACAAAAACCCTGAAATACAAGCAATTGCAGAGTCTAAGTTCCAATCAATTGCTCTATTAATAAATGCTAAGTTTGACATAGACCTCTGAAAGAAAGAAATGTTAACATGTTCAAATCATGTTCAAATAACATATAAGAAATCTAACCATTCATACAATACAAAGATGCTTTTACCTTATCCAACCAGGGTTTTACTGCTCCATGTACAGCCCAATGTAGGGAAGGACCCAGTTTCAAAAAGCTCACCCAAGGAGACGATTGAAAATAAAGTAAAGAATATTTTTTTCTATCACTTTTATTACCCTTGAAATCACCACTGTGTCTGCTAGACATGCCATCAATCTGGCCAATTACTTAGAGCTAATAGTATTATATCTTTCGTAACAACCTCGACCACATCTGCTGAGCCAATAACAATGCATCCCATTGTATATCCAAAAACACATATGCGCCACAAATTAATCCTTTACTCGTTTATTGGCCATTGATCACGCAAATTTAAACAACAAACACTCGCTCACATATCTGACGCCAGTACTAAAGACCGGTCAGTAAATCTGCCGCCATGCACAGGATCTCACTGCTGAAACAATATGATGCAATGTACTCATTCAAATTACAAATAGATTCAATTTAAATTGCAACATGAAAATTTATATAAAATATATGGGAATATTCCCCATCATATAACAGTGTTAGCTCGTAAAATGCAAATGCTTGTTTGTAAAAGAAAAAAGAAGTCAAGAGAGAAGAAATTCAGTTATTTTGCAAAAAATTTTTTTTATAAACAATCCATAAGAGTAAATTCATAAATGGCAATAGTTAAACAAGAATTAATTTGGAAAAGACATGAAAGAGTTTCCAAAGACCAGAAACAGTTTACAAAAGACAACAGTCAGTTTGCAAATGATACTGTTTACAAAAGACAACAGTCAGTTTGCAAATGATACTGTTTACAAAAGACAACAGTCAGTTTTCAAAAGATCAGATTTACATTGCAAAAAAAGCCACGAGTCAGATTGCAATAGACCAGGTATAGTTTGCAAAGGACAAGAGTCAGTTTGCAAAAGACCAGATTTGGTTTGCAAAATACAAGAGTCAGTTTATTCCTTGTCTTTTACAATTTGTGAAGGACAAGAGTCAGATTGTAAAAGACAAGATATAATTTGCAAAAGAAAAGAGTAAGTTTGCAAAAGAAAAGAGTAAGTTTGCAAAAGAAAAGTGTCAGTTTGCACAAAGCAAGAATCAGTTTGCATTAGACCATATATAATTTGGAAAAGACAAAAGTCAGTGTGTAAAAGACAAGAGTACGTTTGTACAAAACAAGAATCAATTTGTAAACAAATAGTTTACAAAAGACCAGACATAGTTTGTAAACGACCAGATATAGTTTATAAAAGACCAGAAGTAACTTGCAAATAATCAGATTTAGTTAGTAAGAGACAAGAGTCAGTTTGTGAAACTGCAAATTAAGTAACGCTATAAATTCTGTAACGTGTGCATACACTTACACACACACAAATAAAAAAAAATCTCTTTAACTGGACCTGTTTCGCCAACTTAATTCAAAATTAATGTTCTTTCCTATACTTAAAAAAAAAAATATTATTTTGTTACTGCGCATGTTTATTTTGGCAGTGGGTGTAGGTGGAAGCAAAATAAAAAAAATAATGTCTAATTGATAATCAAGTTTTATTTATTTTCCTTCCTCTGACAAGCAATAAAATATTTTTGTTCAGTGTCTCATCAAGAACACTATGATCAAGCGTTAGATTTAATATCAGACTGTCGAAGTTATGTGTTGGCGTTGGAGGTGTCTGACCCCTTACTGGATTCATGGGAGCCAACAACTTCAAAAGGTACTCTGAATATCAAAGTCCCACCCAGGAATGAGGGGTACATCTGATATATTTTTTAATAAATCATTCTATCTCTCTTCACATATGTATTATATTCTCTGTGGCTTGGCGCTGTAACTAATGTTTATAAATTAAACAGAAAAGCTTTAAAATTTAGAAAAAAAATAAAGCTTTTATGTTTCCATGCAATATTTTGAAAAATAATATAAAATAATGCTTGTTGTGGTTGCAAAAATTAAAATGTCCGTTACGTGTAAATGTAGAGAATCTCACAATTTTCTATATGTATAAACCCTACTCTATCTAGATCGATGAATGAGGCCACACCTCACATGTCTGTAAACATAAACCATTTCGAATGAGGCCACGCCTCACATGTCGGTAAACAAAAACCATTTTGAATGAGGCCACGCCTCACATGTCGGTAAACATAAACCATTTTGAATGAGGCCACATATTTTGTTCACATTCTGGTCATTCGACTCTGTCACCAACTTTATTCTTTCTCAGAGAAAGAAAAACTATGTGATTGTGAAAAGCACAGCAATATAAATACGGTCACCAACACGTTACCTTGGCAAAGATCAAAGTAACTATTTGCCAGAGTGTTTTAAAACTGATATGAAATGGAAAACACACTCTCTCTCCCCTTCTGTTGTCAATAAGCAGTCATTCTGTAAGTGGAGAACAGTGAGAAGTAGAGACTGGGAGCCAGATTTACAGTCATACACATGGAAGTAAAATTCAACTCAGTGGCTTGCTGTATAATAACTAGACTACAGCAGTATGACTTCGCTGTATAACTGAGTTGACTAGACCAGTATTAGCTCGCTATATAACTTACTAGACTCGAGCAGCATAAGGTCGTTTTTTAAGTGACTAGACTAAAGCTATATGAGTTCGCTTTATATCTTACTAGACTAGAAAATATGAATTGGTTTATAACTTACTAGACTAGAAAATATGAATTGGTTTATAACTTACTAGACTAGAAAATATGAATTGCTTTATAACTAGAAAGTACGAGATTGCTTTATAACTTACTAGACTCGAACAGCACGAGTTTGCTGAAAAACTGACTAGACTAGAAAGTATGAGTTTGCTGAAAAACTGACTAGAATGGAAAGTATGAGATTGCATAACTGTCTAGACTAGAAAGTATGAGTTTGCTGAAAAACTGACTAGACTAGAAAGTATGAGATTGTTGTATAACTGATGTCACAGGAAATGAGGGACAGAAATTATATTTTATTTCATTTTAAATAAACCGCTAACAAAACTAGTTGAAGTAACCCGAGTTTTGTTATTTTTCGTATGTAGCATGAAACTCCAGTAACGGTCACCTAAGATCTCTTTAGTAGACAGACGTTCGTGACGCAGTGTGTGTTAATATATCATATTGAATATATATATTAGTTTATGAAGGATATGTATATTAAATGATTGGGACAACTGCGTAGTACGAGTCACATGTTGTTGACGAGAGAAATGGCCAGTGCGCATTAGAATTGACCACAGAAAAGCGTGCATCACGATTACCACTATATATCCAAGGCAAAAATCATGTCACAGGACATAGCTTCTGGAAGTTTTGGAAACCTTCAGTGGAAGCTATATAAGAGGCAAAGAAAGACTTTATTCTCAATGTTGAAAACGTCGATTCGTCTGAAGCCAGTCTAACTTCACGTATGAATTATCTCATGTACAGAGATTTCATAAAGGAAAGCTGCAAAAATCTCTTTCCATCCGTTTTCCATCCGTCTGATGCCATATATTGAGTAACGAGGCAAAATTACTCAGTATAATTGTTGGCAAAGTGGAAAGTTCGCTGTCCAGAAAAACCCGATGCATGCGACGCTGGTTGTATGCAGTTAACGACACGAGGGACCAACTTGTTCTTCCCCCTGTCTGAGTTCGTTTTGGCAGTCTATCCCGCAAATTGAGAGGCTAGCGCCGGAGATACATATCCGGATTTCTACACTCAATGTAATGCGACGACACATCCCACTGGACGACTCCACCCGATAATGCTAAACGTCGTTGGCGTGTCCGTTTACAGCGACAATTATCAAGACTGACAACAGTCAGCTAAATTTCAGATTTCTCCCCAGTGATAATCTGAAAGTGGTGCCTAGATTCTGCAGAATCTTCACCTGTAATGCGACGCCTCAATTGCGTCGATCTTCACTTTGAAGTGCCGCTTATAAGTGACGTGTGAGCTTACGTCATCTCCTTGGAACTCTGACATTAATAGTGAGTAAAAATTAGCACCGCTAACGCGCACATACTTAACCCTAGGACTCTAAGAAAATGAACACTATTATATCGTTTGCAAAATAAGAACTTTAATGTTAAAATTAATGCTTATTCTATATGTTAACTATTGTTAAAGCGGCCCCATTTGCCGCATCAGAATTGTGTAATTAATCTTTATTTTATATTTTGAATTTCATCATTTCCATCTCCCCTTATTTCCCACAGAGTGTATGACATTGGAAAGTTGAATGAATGATTAATCACTGTGCGAAAGAGTAGTGCCCCTTTTAAATCGGGAAATAAATAACCTGATTTAAACATCTTTCAACTCTCTTGTTATTCATAGTTTTTGAGAGGGACGGAAGAATTTGTACTATTGTTTTGCACCGTTCGTCTGTTCGTCCATTTATTCACATTTATGATACACACTCACAACACACACCGCCAATAAAACGTTCCTTGGCATGACATTAATAAAGTGGGCCCCACCCAAACATCAATGGAGTATGTCATGTGTGTCTATGTAACAACTTGACGCGACGTAGTACTGGCATACGTCACCGGGCTTTTCTTGGAGGTGCACCGGAGCAGGCCAAAATTAGACTTCACCCCTTGCATCTCTAACTTTAGCTCGAGGTCGGCTTGTAACGAGCCTCCCGTTTTGTGACACTGACTAGACTAGAAAGTATGAGTTTGCTGAAAAACTGACTAGACTAGAAAGTATGAGATTGTTGTATAACTGACTAGACTAGAAAGTATGAGTTTGCTGAAAAGCTGACTAGGCTGGAAAGTATGAGATTGCTGTATAACTGACTAGACTAGAAAGTATGAGTTTGCTGAAAAGCTGACTAGACTGGAAAGTATGAGATTGTTGTATAACTGACCAGACTAGAAAGTATGAGTTTGCTGAAAAGCTGACTAGGCTGGAAAGTATGAGATTGCTGTATAACTGACTAGACTAGAAAGTATGAGTTTGCTGAAAAGCTGACTAGACTGGAAAGTATGAGATTGCTGAATAACTGACTAGAATATGAGTTCGTGGTACAATGTCTAGACAAGATTAGTTGAATTCGCTGTATAACTGACTAGACTAGAGAAGAATGCGATCTACAGGAGCAGGTCAGCATGTGATTTATAATGCAGGCATGTGATCTGCAGAGTGCATGGCCAGGTATGTGACCTACAGAGTGCCGGCATGGCACATGAACTACAGTGTGCTGGATAGGTACGCGATCTAAATTGTGCTGGCCAGGTACGCGATCTAAATTGTGCTGACTAGGTACGCGATCTAAATTGTGCTGGCCAGGTACGCGATCTAAATTGTGCTGGCCAGGTACGCGATCTAAATTGTGCTGACTAGGTACGCGATCTAAATTGTGCTGGCCAGGTACGCGATCTAAATTGTGCTGGCCAGGTACGCGATCTAAATTGTGCTGGCTAGGTACGCGATCTAAATTGTGCTGGCTAGGTACGCGATTTAAATTGTGCTGGCCAGGTACGAGATCTAAAATGTGATGGCATGGCATCGCGTGAACTCCGGACGCTCGTGTGAGGCATGACGACGTGATTGTTAGTTATTATAAGGGAGACAATTAGATGATTGTTAGTTACTCCTTGGGAGACAATTAGATTATTGCTATTACTCTAGATAGAGTCTGACAAAAGCATGACATGTTTCATAATACGTGCTCAGACTGATCTCTCCTCGGGCTTCACTTCATCTGTCAACCTGTTTGCCACTGGAACGCCAGCCGCCAGCTGCAATTGCAGTTCGTTAAGTATCACCTCAATAACCCCTCCCTTATTGTCAGTGAAATCGTGAAATTTCTTCACACCACCACCAACTCTAATTACCCCCACACACTCACTCCGCACTTTATGTTTGCTAGACAGCTGGCCACCAAGACAGATAACCTTGGTATTCCATGGTTAGTCCGTGTGTGCAATAAAAATAAAATCGAAAATAAATTAAAAAGTTGTGCAATATTGGCGTGAGTGAAATCTGTTGTAAGAGTCACATAGTAATTGCGTACATGTGCAAGACTGACGAACTAAATAAAATAAATGAGTATGCATTCTGTCTTGTTGGAAGGAAAGAATGAAATAAATGACTAGACATGCATTTAATCTTGTTGGAAGGAAAGAATAAAATAACTGACTAAAAATACCATTGGGAGGCCTGTGTTATTAAGGAGGTACTATTGCTGTAGTAGGCCTGTATTACTAAGGAGGCACTATTTCTTCTTCAGGCTGGTGTTATTAAGGATGCACTATTTTTAAGTTAGGCCTGTGTTACTAAGGATGCACTATTTTTAAGTTAGGCCTGTGTTACTAAGGAGGTACTATTATTATATCAGGTTGTAGTACTAAGGAAGCTCTATTATTATATCAGGCCTGTGTTACTAAGGAGATACTATTTCTGTATCAGTCCTGTGTTACTAAGGAGATACTATTTCTATATCAGGCCTGTATTACTAAGGAGGTACTATTACTGTAACAGGTCTGTATTACTAAGGAGGTACTAGTATTATAGCAGATCTGTATTACTAAGGATAAAACTAGTATTATAGCAGTCCTGTATTACTGAGAAGGTATTAGTATTATAGCAGTCCTGTATTACTAAGGAGGAACTAGTATTATAGCAGGCCTGTGTTATTAAGAAGGGTAATAAAACTCTTATGTGACATTGGAAAATTTCTCGTACTTAAGAAGCAGGAATGTGCAATTTTTTTCTCTCTCCATTCTAGAGTTCGCTCCCTTTTAAATTTAAATATACAATTAAATATTTCAATTACAGACGCACGTGGTCACATCGCACAAGAAGGGGAGAGAATTCTCAGATTTTTACTTCGTTTTGTAATTTGTGGAAATTGATTCAGAGGACACTTGAAAGCATGTTTTATTATCGACTGGATTTCACGGAGTTCCGAACTGCCGACGTCATCTCTTTTTGTGGATTTTTACTAGACCTGGAAAACAGACACACGTCGGGTTGAATAATCTCCATATTCCTAGACTCAGCACAAAACATACATATTTACCAAGTTTAACGCTCTCCTTATTGTCACAGTCAACACACAAAACAAACATATTTAACACGCTTAACGATTTCTAATTAGTTTTACAGTCAACTCACAAAACAAACATTTATAACACGTCTAACGCTTTCTATAGTGTTACAGCCAGTAAACGATATGTATAAAATAAACATTTAAAACGCTTAACGATTTTATTTTATGTTTACAGTCAACACACAAAAGAACATATATAACATGTCTAACGCTTTCTATAGTGTTACAGCCAGTAAACGATATGTATAAAGTAAACATATTTAAAACGCTTAACGATTTTATTTTATTTTTACAGTCAACACACAAAAGAACATATATAACATGTCTAACGCTTTCTATAGTGTTACAGCCAACACACAAAACATATTTATATATTTACCACATTTAACGATATGTATAAAACAAGCATATTTAATACGCTTAACGATTTATATTTACTTTTACAGTCAACTCACAAAGCAAATATGTTTTACACGTTTAACGCTTTCTATTTATTTTGAAATTCAACACGCAAAACACAAACATATTTAACACGTTTAACGCTTTCTACATTGTTAGAGTCCTCACACATAACAAACATAATTATTTGCTAAGTTTAGTTCTTTCCATAATGCTACAGTTAGCACGCACGCACGCACGCACGCACACACACACACACACACACAGAGCAGAAAACGCATAATAGACAGTACACATCCACTAAGAAATAAGTCAAATGACAACACACAACATAAATGTATAAGTAAATTACCCTAGTGTCAACACCTATTACACTAATAACAAGCAGCAGCGCAATACGTAATTTACACAAACAAAACGACGAGAAAGAAACAGCACATATTAACATTGATAACAAGCAGCAACACAACACATATTGCACTGATAACAAGCAGCAACACAACACATATTACACTGATAACAAGCAGCAACACAACGCATTTTACACTGATAACAAGCAGCAACACAACGCATTTTACACTGATAACAAGCAGCAACACAACACATATTGCACTGATAACAAGCAGCAACACAACACATATTACACTGATAACAAGCAGCAACACAACGCATTTTACACTGATAACAAGCAGCAACACAACACGTAATTTACACAAACAGAACGACGAGAAATAAACAACATCACGAACTTCCCATCAATATTAGCAAACGATCACATAAGAGCTTTCCATTGACGAGTAAATTAATATGAAATTTTTGCCATAATTATTGAAGGCACTGTCTGTTAAAACCCAGTCTATGTGCAACATTTCTAATGTCTGTATCTCATTGCAAATCAAATGCATTAATTATCTCTCTTATTTATCTCTAATGTACGGATATTCTCAAATTTGGAAATGCATTATCTCCCTTATTTAAACAAATGTACGGATATTCTCAAATTTAGAAATGCATTATCTCCCTTATTTATCACGAATGTACGGATATTCTCTCACTGAGGAACATCTAATTGTATTTAAATGTTCGTGTTTCTTCTGACTGAGAAAGTAATTGTATTTAAATGTCACTGTTTCTGATGTTGCATTTATTTTCACACAATTTCCCCCAGACTTTACGTGTGGTTGATTGCACATTTCTACAACATTATCTCCAAGCATTGCCTATGAGTTGCAATGTTCAGCTGTATAGATTTGTTGCCTAAAGGATAAATGTTCAAACGCGTCTTGACTATCCTTTCGAATTTTGCTTATAAATTCTCTGCTAAGTCTGTTAGTGAGGTCTCCTGACTTATGTCGTTTATTGAAGTGCCTGACACTTTCTCCACACTTCCCAGACGTCGTAAGTTGAAACTGACCAGTATTTTTCCTTTGAGTTTATCACGACTTTAGGCCACGTGTTCCATTGGCCGATATTTTCTTTACATCTCCATATTAAGCCATGCGCTTTGCTAATTGATATTATTTTCTCATTTATCTATTGAAATACCGCATGTGCAATAGGAATTAGCCATCAACAGGTCTTTGCCAACAAGACTTCTCCAACATGACTTCTCCAACAGGTCTTTGCCAACAGGACTTCTCCAACAGGACTTATCCAGCAGGACTTCCATCAGGACTTCTCCAACAGGACTTCCAACAGGATTTCTCCAACAAATCTTTGCCAACATGACTTCTCCAACAGGACTTCTCCAGCAGGACTTCTCCAACAGAACTTTCTCCAGCAGGACTTCTCCAATAGGACTTCACCAACAGGACTTATCCAGCAGGACTTCTCCATCAGGACTTCTCCAACAGGATTTCTCCAACAACAATTGTTCATCAGCGTCACGCCCATTCCAAACTTCATAGGGCACGTTAAAATATACAAAAATATATTCAAATTGACAGAGATGGAGAATGCAGTGTTACAATAAATATTTCAATTAACATAGCCTGGCCAATGTAAACTTCCATACATGATCTGGACATGTCTATTCAAGGTTTACACTCTTACCTCCTTAACAAATTTATTCAGCTATTAGCACTAATAAGTATTGAAAGCTCAAAATTCTCATTCAGCTATGGTGCTGACAAGTGCCAGAAAAGCTCTACGACTTACGTATAAATCTCGATCAACTGTGGCGCTGACAGTGTCAGAAAATCATTCCTTCAATGTATTTCAATACATAAAAGACAATTACTCGAACCATTATGAAAATGGTAAATAGGAAAAACGAAAGGCGTGGTTATTTATCTTGCTTAGCCCTCATCAGACAGACAACCTTGAATTTTTTCCCTTTCTTTAGGCAACTTGCTTATTTCCTGCTCCATTAGCGACTCCATTAGCCATGTAATTTATTTATCTCACTTGCTGTTCCATTAGCCATTTAATTCGTGTAATGTATTTCATTCACTTACTATTCCATTAAAAATGTAATCACTTACTGTTCCATTAAAAATACAATTTCTTTCATTCACTTACTGCTAATTAAAAGTGTAATTTATTTCATTCACTTACTTTTTCATTAAATATGTAATTTCTTTCATTCACTTAGTGTCCTATTATAAATGTAATTTATTTCATTCACTTACTCTTTCATTAAATATGTAAATTATTTCATTCCCTCATTATTACATTAAAAATATAATTTATTTCATTCACTTACTGCTCCATTAATCATTATTTCATTATGTAATTAACTACTTTATTCCAATTCATTCACTTTTTTCATTGAAATTAAATTCTTCCTTAATGCCTTTACCACTCTCCATGGGTCCCCACTTTAAGTATCTTATTTGGTCGAGGCAAAAATAACATTCGGTTATACTGCTTTTATAGATTGTAATAAATTGCTAATAATGTTAAGACTGATTATGATTTTGTTCATTATACAGAAAGTATACATAATGCACACGATTGATTGTTATAAACATGAAGTTCTACTTTGAGATTATCCATGCTAGGAATTGAATGACTGGAGAAATATAATTATTATTGAATGAGAACTTAGATGGCTCAAAAGTAACACAAGAGTTGGCACAAACTATCATCATGACGTCACTTATCACCATGACGAAATCTAGAGATGAATCTTACTTTCATATAGCTGAATCTAGAGATAAAAATTACTTTTCAATATGGCTGAATCCATAGTTGAACATTACTTTTCATTCTGACTGAAAGTAGACCTGAGTATCATATGATTGGAAATTTTCCCAGATATTTTATATAAATTTTCATAACAAGTGTATTTTTAATTGAAACCGCTAATTTTAATTTGTATGACGTAGATATTGCATAATGCTTGTTTTGCAAGTGAGATCTTGAGAATGAGAGTCGTGCATGGTGGCAGATTTACTGACCAGTGTTTGGTATTTGCACTGGTGAACCAGTGTTTGTTTTAAATTTGCATGATCATGGCCAGCACATGACCACGACCATTAAATTTGGCAAGTGATTAATGCAGTGTGTGTGTTTTAGGGTATACAATGGGAAGCGTTGTTACCGGCCGGCAGAAGTGGTCAGAAGTCGTGAAGAAAGTCATAATGGTATTAGTTCTAGGTACTTGGCTTAATCGAAAGTGTGTCTAGCAGAGACAGGTGTGATTCTAAGGGGAAATAAAAGTGATGGACAATTTTACCCTGCACTCTTTTTCCAATCGTCTCTCAGGGGAGGGTTTTGAGACTGGGTCCCTCCCTATTTGGGGTTGTACTGTTATTTTAATTATTGTTATTAACTATTCAATCCTGCGCATTTGTTAGTGAAATGTAATTTCTTCGTTTGTTATCGTAGTCTGAAGTGATAATCTAATAATTACGTCTTGTTCTCTGTTCGTCTATTCATAATTGTTGTACATCCATTTCATAAAATCGATTCTCAGCTTGTAACTGAGTGGGGGCCATGAGCCAACTTAGCGGCGTACTAGTATATCGGCGTAACAGTTGCAGATATACATATATAACCAGTGACCCATACTCTGCATCGGCACTTGTAGATGTTTTGTATCATAACTAATTACTAATATTTGATATAATTCATTATTTCAAAGTCACCCCAGAGTACAGCGGCGACACAGAGTACTATTTGTCATTATGGCTGATTCTATATCTGAACATTATTTTTCATTATGGCTGAATCTAGAGCTGAACTTTACTGACTCCTAAAATAAAACTACTTGAAAGCCAGGCAACATGTTTTAATACAGGTTTTATTAGTGTGGTGTGTAATCAGGCAACATGTAATACAAGAATTAGTGTGGTGTGTAATCAGGCAACATGCAATACAAGAATTAGTGTAGTGTGTAATTAGGCAACAAGTAATACAAGAATTAGTGTGGTGTGTAATCAGGCAACATGTAATACAAGAATTAGTGTGGTGTGTAATCAGGCAACATGTAATACAAGAATTAGTGTCGTGTGTAATCAGGCAAAATGTAATACAAGAATTAGTGTGGTGTGTAATCAGGCTGCCCTTGTCACAAGAAAAAACAGTCAGATTGTTCCATTTTCTGTTGTCGATATCATTTCCCAGATCTTTGATTTGTCTTTCCTTTAACAGTTGACCGAGTGCTTACGTCCTGACTGCGTGATTTATGCCTTCCAGCACGTTGTACGATGAAATGACAGTCCACCACGCTGTACGGGAAAATTACAGGCTAGCTGCTTGGCTCATCGTTTGAAATAGTCGATGTCCATTGAACTCCATGGTATTTGTTCTTGTAGGATCTTCCAATGGTTTGACTTGATTGAAAAGTCTGGTATGACCTCCACTAACACGTCCTACTTTCGAATTTTTATCAGAAACGCTCCATGGTTGGCGGGATGGCATACGTTATTTCATTGTAGCGTTAAAGGCATCAAGGAAATTAATCCGCCGTTACAGCTCTGATGGCACACGTTTCATTTATTTTAATTTCTTTCTACATCTAAAAAGCATCCAGATCATAAATAACTATTTAATGGGTAGAGAAAGTTTGTAAAAAGCACTGATCAGTTTAATTTAAAAGAAAATGTAAAGTAAGAACTCCGAAAGTTTATTATCATGCATAGAGCGTGCATGTATGTGGTGGTAGACAGTGAAGTGGGTATGATGTAATAAGAAAGCTACGAAAAATGTAAAGTTCCTTCTATGAGGAACCATATAAATAAAAGGAATTAACCGCGTGACACAAAATATTGACTCCTGACGCTTTCAGGGACATCTCAGTGGAAAGGAAATTAGAAAATTCCCTGGACAGTCTGGTATGGCAAACACTTCAAGGAGTATGCCCAGCAGGGGCTAGAAATCCGCTCTCTTGAAACCAGCAAATCTTCCTGCTCTCTAGGGCCAGGAGAAAAAGAATCAAACACTAGATATGTTAATAACCAATGAAACTTGATCAATGACGTCAGTGATTACATCACATAATGTTTGTATCCAGATAGTGGTGTGGGTAATAAACAAGCTTGGACAAATGTTCTTTCTCTAAAATAAGATCGCTGCAGCGGATAAATACACCTGTGAATTTGATTATAGTAACACAATTCGGATCGAACTTATGATTGTATAGCACTCCACACGATAGATAGATAGATATGAAATCGTGAGCAGAAAAACTGAAAGCCAAAACGAGTCATTCAAACACGGTTTTAAAAATTGCTACGAAACGCTTTCAATGGTAAAGGTTGAACAAATAGTCACAAGAAAATTGTGAAATTATAATTAATGCATAATTATGCATGCATGCGGTTAAGTAATTAGTTCTTTAATAACATAACTAATTTTACCATACAAGACCAGAAGACTGTATTCACACAAATGAATGACTGCATTATACACAACCAGACGGATTCCGTTCTGCAGAGAAAGTATGGTTACTGTAAACAATTTCATTAGAGAGAGTATGGCTACTCAGGTCCTTCTTAACAGCATTATAGGCCCACAGGCAAAGCAATGCAGTGGGGCCCCTACCTACACATTCACTTACATGAATAAAACATAGATTAGCATTGAGCCCCATTGCTTGTAAGGCCCCGGGTAACTGCCCAGCAGTGATCATGTGTTTAGACGACACTGTGGCTACCGTGAAGATGTCAGAAATATCGTGAAGATGTCAGGAATACTGTGAAGATGTCGGAATACTATGAAGATGTCAGGAATAATGTGAAGAATGTGATTACCATGAAGAGTTCAGCACTATAGAAGAGATTGTGGATAGTGTGGATATTTCACCACTTCATGGAATTTGAATCTAGAGAAACATCCAAGCATTAATTATAAAATATATTAAATGTCACTCATTGTTTCCAGGTATAGCCCTCTCCATATAAATAAACGACATATTTATTGTAATACAGAATGTTTGTATTAAAACAAGCAAGTTATCCAAAACCAAACAAATGTTTAGACAAAACACACACATGGCTATATATGACACAGGAAAGTAGCATTATACAATTTAAAGCTTCACTCATCCGTCACACAGAACAAAAAGAATAAAATATATGAATGACGTTTCATCTCCTAAACTGATGAAGAGTGATGTTTTTGCGGAGAGGCTGACGGTTAAAGAAAGTGTTACGACTAACAGTTTTGATTTGCTCAGTTGGCATCCTCACAGTGCCAGCTGTTTTCACTAAGATGGTGAGATTGCTCATCGAACCTATGAAAGAGAAGTCAATCTCTAACTCCATGGACGACATTTTGGTGGCTTCCCAGACCCTGGAAGAACACATCCGAGTTTTACGTACGTTATTCCAGCATTTGAAGGAATGCAACCTTACTGCTCGACCAAACAAATGTTTCTTTGGACATTTGAAACTCGAATATTTGGGACAAGGTCTTCCTGTGGCCAGGGGCATCAAAAAGTAAGAAAACCTAAAGAGATGGAGAGACCAATCTCTAAAACAAATGTTAAATCCTGTTTGGAGTTGAACGGTTACCTTTGAAAATGCTTTCCAAATTTCAGTGCCATCGCCAAAATCACTCATTGTTTTGATAAGGAAATGCAAACCTGATATAGTCATTTGGAGCAAGGAGTGTCAGATTTGTTACTTTCTGTCTGTCTGTCACGAGCTCCTGTCCTCCATTTGCCTGATTTCAAAGATGTTCTACAATGTGGCATGGAATTGACAGTAATACAGTGAACAATAAACTTGTTAAACTTGTGACCTTGTTATGAAAATTGCACAAAAGACTAGTATGGCTTTACCTATACAAGGTCACATAGAAACTATATTCACTTATCTTTAATAACTCCATTTTTGTTTTCTGAAAAGAACTATCCAGTGATTTGTATTAACACTAAACTGTCGAATTTTTTTTTAGGATATAAGACTATATAGGTACTAAAATTATTCAAACATGGTTTTGTGGAAATATTCATGTCAAGTAATCTATTTTATTGAATGTATTATATGTTTATTTTATTTGTTGATTTAATAAATTTATTTTTATATTTATTGATCTTCTTACACATATTGATAAACTTATGTTGGAGAAGAAAGTGGGTGGAGGGCTCGCTAAATATAGATTAAAATATGGATGTATCTTTTCCTTTTGTAAGTTTTCCATCTACGGAAATATTGTGTGACGATAAATGTTTCTCTTTAATATTGTGAGAGAGAGGAAACGTTTACGGCGTCCGCAAATCCGCCAAGTGAGAGGGACGAGTGGTGTCTGCTGGAGAATTATTAATAATATAAATTAAGATTCTCAGAATTGGTAATTAGTTATGGATGATTAATTAATTAATAATAATAATAACCATTAACTAGCTGCCGTTGGCGTCACAGACACCAACCAACGCACCAATGATTCCGTACTGACAATTTCCGGTTTGACCAAGCTGCAGACAGACAAACCGGAATCGTTTCAGAGGAGCAATAGGTACAACGAGAACACGTTATAGTGTGGAGGGTTCGGACGGGGTACGAAGGGGAGAAATCTTTTTTCCTTATTTTATCACCAGCACAAGCGAGTCTGTTTTGTCAGTCTCTCCTTTATCACGAACATTAACAAAGTTTATGGCTTGTTTACTTGCGCCAGCCCTCCTTTCTTCGCACGTGCTCTCGAGAGTTTGAATTACGTAGGCTGTAGCATGGATTATACTCCGTTGAACAAACATTAATAGGTTCTTTCGAAAGTTTGAATTACGTATGCAGTAGTATGAATTATACTTCTTTGGTTAATCATAAGAAGGTTGTTCTAGAGAGTTTGATTACGTATGCAGTAGTATGAATTATACTTCTTTGGTTAAACATAAGAAGGTTTTTCTAGAGAGTTTGATTACGTAAGCAGTAGTATGAATTATGCTTCTTTGGTTAAAAAGTTGTTCTAGAGGCTTTCATATTTTATAATTTGCTCAGAGGGCAGCTAACACTTTTTAGTACAACTCACCTTTTTCTTTCACATAAAGCAATAGATAAAGACGACTATGAGAAATGATTTAATCACTGAGCTAAATCACAAGTGGTGAATTTATAAGTGAAAGAATAAACACAGACACATTTGGGGATTTGAACCAGGACCAGCTTAAACATTGAGCTGAATCATAAATGTTGATTTCTATAGGAAAGAATGAAAATAAGGAAATAACATGACAGACTTCAAGGAGATTGTGGTTAATCACTGAAGAAGATCTATGGTGCTGTTTTCGCGACTGAACTAAAACCACAAAGGGTATTGTGCTCTTGAAAATAATCCCGTACATTACTTACTATATCTTTGATGCTAATTACCTTCCAGTACTAACAACTACACATTCACAATAATTTACCATCGACCCCCGCTCCAATTAAGCCAACCACCAATATTATAGAACAATAATCTAGAACATTTTATAAAAAGCAAACGGTGCTATTACAGGGAGACAACTGAGGAGCAATCGCTATGTGCTGAATATATCTCTATGTCTCACTTTGCGCTAATTCAGTTTTTGTACGAAATGCAAATTTTGTTCTTCACTTACATTTTTGTGAGCTAATTCATATATAATTAATTATATACTTACTGTTTCATGCTTTCATATATAATTAATTATATACTTAGTGTTTCATGCTTTCATACATAATTAATTATATACTTACTGCTTCATGCTTTCATATATATTTATATACTGTATTGCTTCATGCTTTCATTTATAATTAATTATATACCGTATTGCTTCATGCTTTCATTTATAATTAATTATATACCGTATTGCTTCATGCTTTCATATATAATTATATATTTCAAGCTTTCAAATTATGCTTGAAAAGATTTACGATTTCGTGTCGAATATTCATATAAACTTGTAAAGTGAATGAATTTATTCATAACTTCTTTGGTGTTCTCTGTCAATCGAAGTTTCGTCCCCTTAATAGCAGGTCATTGGAGGGTTGTTCTGCTTTCATCAACCTTTGACCTTCAAGTAACTATCTCGTTCATGTGTTCAATATAACATACCAAGGGAGAGTATTAGTACGATTAGTAATTCTAGTCCATCGGTATACCAAGGGAGAGTATTAGTATGATTAGTAATTCTAGTCCATCGGTATACCAAGGGAGAGTATTAGTATGATTAGTAATTCTAGTCCATCGGTATACCAAGGGAGAGTATTAGTACGATTAGTAATTCTAGTCCATCGGTATACCAAGGGAGAGTATTAGTATGATTAGTAATTCTAGTCCATCGGTATACCAAGGGAGAGGTATTAGTATGATTAGTAACTTTCTCCATGAAAATTTCAAGTCATCCTTGTTGCCATGTGTATTTGAAACTTGAACTCAGTAACCTCTTAGAACGATCGATCACTCGTTTGTAAGCAATTACTGGCCTGCGGTAAAACGTACGAGGTAAGTCAATAAGGACAGATTCCAGACAGCTGAAGTTTTGAAATAACAACACTTACAGTCTCGCAAAGCAACGAATTTTTTCCTTGTAACCTTCATTTTATTATCTCATGTTTTCAGATAATTACACTTACAGTCTCGCAATGCAACCTTGTAACCTTCTTTTATCATCTCATGTTTTCAGATAAGAACACTTATAGTCTTGCAATGCAACGAAATGTTTCCTTGTAAACTTTCATGTATTATCTCATGTTTTCAGATAACAACGCTTACAGTCTCGCAGTGCAACCTTGTAACCTTCTTTTATCATCTCATGTTTTCAGATAATAACACTTACATTCTCGCAGTGCAATTAAATGTTTCCTTGTAACCTTACTTTCATCCTCTCAAGGTTTTAATTTTCATGCTTAGTAGGAAGTTCGTAAGTTGATAAGCAGTCGCGATGTGATAACAATACAAAGACATGGCATTTGGGGACTTTTATAATAAACTCAGAAATGACGCTATGAAGGAGAAGATGTGGAAGAGAAAGCACGAAGAGTGAAGGAGAAAGGACAGAATCTTAAGGAGAACGAACATTAACGGAGATAAAGTGAAAAGTCAGAAGACGTGGTTGACACTCGGAAACATTGACAAAACACACCAGGAAATGTTAGTGCACAAGGCGAAAATGAAATTAAATAACCCTCTCTCACTTTCTCTCTCTCTCTCATTCACACACACACACACACACACACACACACACACACACACACACACACACACCAATGACAGAGAAGAAATAACGAAGCGATAAAAGAAATAACTGATATATGGAGTAGTAATATCAGGTGAGACCACGGAAGTCACCAGAAGACAGAGAGATGACAGTTCAGAGAGAAAACATGCAGATTACATGGAGAAACTGATTGTGAAGGAGAATTGTCAGTTCACAAAAGAATGACAGACCATATAATCAATCGGGCAGACAGGCGAATGGCCCACAACATGGACACAATCATTGATTATAACACTCCCAAAGAAAGGTAATCTTCACCTATGCCAAAATTATAGAACTATCAGTCTGATCAGCCATGCTAGCAAAGTGATGCTGAAGGTCATCTTGAACAGAATGAAACCCCAGGCAGAAGAAATTATCGTTGAAGAACAGGCTGGGCTTAGGGCTGGAAGAAGTACCACAGAACAAATATTTAATCTCAGGGTTCTGGTGTGAAAAATACTCACAACACCAACAAGACATTTAGCATGTTTTCATAGATTTCAAAAAGGCCTTTGATAAAGTGTGGCACGAGGCATTATGGGTCACAATGAAGAAATACAACATGGGCCAAAGGCAGACTAACACAATCAAGCAGCTATGTACCAAAGCCACCAGTACATTACATATCCAAGGATCTGTGAGAGAATGGTTTCAGAAGAGTTGGTATACCTCAGGGCTGTCTTCTGTTACCCACCATTTTCAACATCAACTTAGAACACATCATAAATGACCCCGCTCTGGAACATCACTATTACCCATCAGAATTGGAGGGCGTAAAATCACCAATCTCTGTTTTGCAGAAGACGTCAACGGTCTGGCTGGCAGTGAGGACGAGCTTGTCGCCTTAGTGATAACCTTTGATGAATCCTCCTCCAGATTTGTCATGAAGATATATGCAGAAAAAAACCAAGCTCATGACAAATGTTGAAAAATAAGTTTCAACTAAAATCAAGGCCAGAGGACAAGTACTAGAATCAGTGAACCAATTCAAGTAGCTAGGCTCTGAAATCAGTGACAAGGGATAAAAAACAGAAGTCTAGAACAGCTCAGACAATGGCAGCCATGTCAAAGCCAAGACACATTTGGAGAGACAAATATATCTGTCGAAAAACAAAAGTAAGGCTTCTGAAAACGCTAGTCCTCTCAATCTTTTTCGTGTGCATGTGAAGCATGGACCCTGATGGCAGAAATACAGTGCAGAATACAAGCACTTGAAATAAGATAATATAGAACCATCTTTGGCATTTCTTACAAAGATCACATCACAAACGAAGATATGCGTAATACCATCAGACGTGAATCTGGCGAATACGAAGACCTCCTCACCACTGTCATAAAAAAGAAAGATGAAATGGTATGGCCATGTTACTCGAGCCAACAACCTCTCCACAACAATCCTGCAGGATAGCGTTATGGATGGCAGAAAACTAGGCAAACAGAGAAAAATATGGGCCGATAACATTGCAGAATGGTCTGGGGAAAAAATTGCAGAGACACACAGTTTGGCATACGACCGAGGCAAGTAGAGGGAGCTGGTCAACCGTTCAGCAACTCAGCTATCCAATGACCACACTAGGTCAAGGGACAGATGATGATGATGAATGACAATTGGTGTTCTAGCTTATTATTAATGAAAGACATCACAGCTAAATGTAAGAGAAAATAAAAGTTGCGCGAAGCTTACTTTGTTTTAATATGATTAGCAAATGCATTTAGTATATAAATAAATTCAGGAATGAAGAGCTTCGTTTGTTAGAGGTTTATCAGAGGAAATAGTATACATGTAATTACACATTTTGTCATGTTTGGAACACTATACTAATAATAAGAGGTTTGAAACGGGACACTGTGGCCAGAGGTGTCGCAAAAGGGGACATTTGCTGGTAGGTTTGAAATTGGATGCAACGGGTAATTTGTTTTGAAATGGAGGTATTGTCAGTGGTAACTGATATTTACAATGGAACAAATTGTTAAAAGCTATTTAACATGTGGTTATACTGAGGAGAGAAGTTCAAAATGGACTCGCTGTCGAGAGCGGTTGAAAGGAGACACAATACTAAGGGAGACTTAAAATGAATCACGGTATTAATAGAGATTTAAAATGAGACAGTTTTCCGATGGAAAGTTAAAATAAATCAGTGGTAACAGAATTTTAAGATGGGAAATATTGGTGAGAGAGATTTACAATCGGGCATAAATTCTAATAGAGCTTAAAAGAGAAAGCTGATAAGAAAAGTTTAATTTGGTACACATTGGCGACAGAGCTTTAAAATGGAACACAATGTTTTGATTTGAAATGGATTATTCTGACAACTGATATTTAACATGGAACACAATGTTATGGATTATATTGACTAGTGATATTTAAAATGGAAGACAATGTTATGAGTTGAAATGAATTATATTGACAACTGATATTTAAAATGGAACACGATGTTATGAGTTGAAATGGATTATTCTGACAACTGATATGTAAAATGGAACACTTTGTCGAACCGTTTAATATGTAGCACAGTGTCGAGGGATGCTTACAGTGGAACACAATGTTATGAGTTGAAATGGATTATACTGACAAGTGATATTTAAAATGGAACACTTTGTCGAACCGTTTAATATATAGCACAGTGTCAAGGGATGCTTACAATGGAACATAATGGCGCGAGAGAGTTCAGTTGCAATGATGCCCAAACTCTGTCAAACACTTTACTGAAATTATAATTTTTAAACGCTTATTAAGCCTAGGATCCTTTTGTAAAGAAAATCTGCGAGCAGCAAACCTTCTTCCACAGTTAAAAGCCATTTATATTCATTTGTTCCCTGACACCATTAGGCCCAGAAATTCCTTGATACCATTAGGACTTGGAATTCACCTAAACCATTAGACATTAGAATTCCCAGATATCATTAGGACTCGGAATTCTTTAATATCATTAGGACTCGGAATTCTTTAATATCATTAGGTTTGGAATTGCTTTATACAATAAGGTTTAGGAGGTCATTGATACCAGTAAGTTTTGGAATTCTTTGATACCATTAAACCTTGGAATTATTTGATACCAAGAGATTTTGGAATTATTTGATACAATTAGGAATTCATAGTTCCTTGGTACTAATCGTCTTCGGAATTCCTTGATACCAAAATGGTGTTAGAATATCTTGATACCATTACGTTTTGAAATTCTGTCATATATTTTGGAATTATTTGATACCATTAGGTTCTAGGGTACCTGGATACCATTATGGTTTGGAATTCCGTGATACCATAAGGCCTCCCTTATACAATTATGCCTCAGAATTCCTTAACACTTTTAGGCATCTGAATACCCTGATACCTTTAGGCCTTGGAATTCCATGATACCATGAGGCCTCTGGAATTCTTTGATACCATGTGGCTTTGGATTTATTTAATTAATACTATGAATTTGCAATGCTTTGATAATAATTAGGCCTTACAATTCCTTAATATCAATAGGCCTTGGAATTCCTTGATACCATTGGGCTTTAGAATTCCCTGATATCATTAGGCATTGGGATTTCTTTTACCTTTAGGCTAAGGAATGCTTTAACAACAGACACTATATTATTCAATTTCTTTGAAATATGAACATTTAAAACATTACCCTATGTTGTAAATATTAGCATACCTATATGTTAAATTTGGCTTTACATTAGATTATCTGTGTGATGCCAACATCACTTAGTCAATGGATATGATTATTTTTATAAATTAATCTTTCATAACTAATTACAAGTGATGAAAACCATAATTTAATTTATTAATGATCCTCCAAACAGATACGACTTGTCTCTCTCACTTGGCAGATATGCGGACACATTGTATTTGTTTTCTTTCTTCCACAACATTTAACATAAACGTTCACAGTCACATAATCTCTCCTTGGGTGGAAAATTCTTACTAAAGGAGAAGACAAATACGTCTTTAATATATATTTAGTGAGCCCTCATCCACACACTTTCTTCTCCAACATAAGATTATCAATATGCATAAGGTCAATAAATTTAACAATAAATTTATTAATTCAACAAATAAATATACATATGACGGATACAATTGAAATGATTAATTGACATCAATATTTCCAGGAACCACATTCAAATAATTCCTAATTTTAGAGTCTTATACTAAAATACAATTCAACAATTAAGTCAATACAAATCATGGGATAGATTTATCAGAGGACAGAAATGGAGATATTATAGATAAGATATCCTGATTCAGTGCGGTCTTAACAGTCCTTCGTGCACTTTGCCAGGATGTCACAATTTATAGTTCAGTTCAATTACCTCAGCTCCACATTGTCACTCTCACATGAAAAACAATGTTCCGCTACTTATAGTTAACTTGACACTTCTTTTTGCTGTGTTGACTACTTCAAACAGAACAATAAATGTAGCAATTTCCAACAATTTGTATACACTATAAATTGTTCGGGCAGTCAACACTTTTGCTGCCAAACAGTAGAGTGCATTGTTCTTACACTTACTTGCCATTTCTGCCTTTACCAGGGTAAGACGTAGTGGTTTACAACAATATTCCAGGGTCAGACGTAGTGGTTTATAGCAATAATCCAGGGTAAGACGTAGTGGTTTACAACAATATTCCAGGGTCAGACGTAGTGGTTTACAGCAATAATCCAGGGTAAGACGTAGTGGTTTACAACAATATTCCAGGGTCAGACGTAGTGGTTTACAGCAATAATCCAGGGTAAGACGTAGTGATTTACAACAATATTCCAGGGTCAGACGTAGTGGTTTACAGCAATAATCCAGGGTAAGACGTAGTGGTTTACAACAATATTCCAGGGTCAGACGTAGTGGTTTACAGCAATAATCCAGGGTAAGACGTAGTGGTTTACAACAATATTCCAGGGTCAGACGTAATGGTTTACAGCAATAATCCAGGGTAAGACGTAGTGGTTTACAACAATATTCCAGGGTCAGACGTAATGGTTACAACAATAATCCAGGGTAAGACGTAGTGGTTTACAACAATATTCCAGGGTCAGACGTAATGGTTTACAGCAATATTCCAGGGTCGGACGTAGTGGTTACAACAATAATCCAGGAGGTTCATATAGCACGTGAAAATAGGCAACTGGAATGGCTGCTAGGTCAGTGCAACATGTAATTAAGGAGCAAATTCTAAGCTTCCAGTTTATCACTTTATAACTCCATTCTATCTTACATTCCAGTCTCAATTTACAATATCCTGCAACAGTATTTATTAGCCCAATACACGCTCATGGACAAATAAATACATCATATCAAACAATGTCAGGTCTTTAGCAAACTACATGTGGACAGCCTATTTCAAAGAATTGTGAGAATAAAAGTCAACTCACATAGTACATCTCTACATAAACCTCGAGTATACCACACTAATAGCAAACATGCATGCAAAATATCCATTCTCTCTCAATCAGTCAGTTGAACGTCCATCTTTCAAAACCAAACTTTGTTCTTGCCACTTCAAATTCAAAGTGTTTAGACAGTAGAATTTTCTGTAGCAAGTAATGTTTTTAATCCCAGCCCATCGGCTTGGCTCGTTCTTGTAAATCATAACCATTGGATAATAAAAATTGCTGACTAGTTTGCATTACATCAGCAAATCTAGAATATTCTTGCCTCGAGCGTTTACTTCAACTCAGACATTTTCAAAAATACCACCATAAAGAGTGCCCAAGGTCGGGTTACTCTGACAATTTAACTATTACATTTAAAAATAGCAAGAGGCAAATTTACTCTACCAGAATCGGAAAGATTGATTTTAACCCAGGACACTTTTGGTTGTTGCATCTCCATGCTCTCATTTATGATGTTACAATACCACACGCCATTGTACACCATCATATTTGTGATGTTATGAATACCACACGCCATTGTACACCATCATATATGTGATGTTACAATACCACACGCCATGTACACCATCATATTTGTGATGTTACAATACCACACGTCATGGTACACCATCATATTTGTGATGTTACAATACCACACGGCATTGTACACCATCATATTTGTGATGTTGCAATACCACACGCAGTTGTACACCATCTCATTTGTGATGTTACAATACCACACGCAGTTGTACACCATCATATTTGTGATGTTGCAACATCTCGTGCAGTTGTATAAATCTGTCGTTGGCGATGATGCAACTTATAAGGGAGAAAAATGACGTAATATGTAGACAGTGAACACTCTTCATGGATGATTGTTTTTAAGAGTCCTCATACTTAGTACTCTTTGTTCGATTCTGACGTTACACTAGTATATTTGTCCATAGCTTTACGTGAACTGGGAGACAGACTAGTTAGAGTGCCTTGGGTTGGAGCAATGATAGTGCGTGATTTAGGACAGATGTTTTTTTTCCATGCAACCTGTCCCGGACAGTAGCTAAACGGATTTCTCTTTCAGATTTTCAACTGCCAAGGGATTAATAGAGTGTGGTGGATGCTTTGCCCGATTTAATTTCCCATTCCGTGAACTAGGCGCCAAACCAAGCATTAAAACTGGCAAATTGTAAAACTAACTCATTCCTTTTTTTACTCTAAGCCACTCTTCTCTTGATAGAAGCACTGCCCCGCCAATGTGCCTCTCTCTGTTATGACTAATTAAGTGGCTGATTTATGGATAGTGTTCACTTTCTAGAACCCCCATCTTTCACTTCCAAGTCGCTCCTTTCCGGTCCTTTCCGGTTCTTTCCGGCTCAATCATAATATATTTCAATGTTTATGCGTATGCGCAATGTGTCATCTTCCTGTAAACGGGTCATTTGTACAAGAAAGTTAATAACGAAAGAACAATTTGCTAGTCTGATTCTCCATGTGCTCAAAGAGGTAACAGAGTTGGACGAAGTGGCAGTTGACCTCTGGCTAACAAGTTAAACTATTATACCACCATTTGTCTGCATTCCGCTAGTTCGTTAAAAAAGTTTTAAAAAAAAAATATACACGCAAAGGACAGAACTGGGTCTTGCAACAAAATGCTGAAAGGAATTAAAAATAAATTGTTTAGTCTTTTCTGCATCGACATTTCTCCCTTTCCTACGATCTTCTGAGTTTGTGCGCATGTGCGATTTGCCGATCTGAAAATAATTTCCAGTAGCTTTCTAGCAAAGTAAACTTGTGCAAGGAGAAAACTTTAAAAGTTACCGACCACATGTCGAGGGCCTTCATCGTTAAGTGAACGAAGCGTTACAAAGCATATCTAATAATAAACGTTAAAAATTCATATCACTTCAAAGCAAGGAGAGAAAAAAAATCCAGCGAATTTCTTTCAGGCCGAAATGAAGGCGAACTGAACTTTTTCGCGAAGGGCAGCATGGCGTTAGGCTGAGCAGTGTAGGTTGTGATTGAAAGCTAGACAGACAGCTTTTTACGAATTCGTCGCGATTTTTTCACAAGGGGAGAGAATTCAGTCAAAATAAACAGGATGAGTTAATTACCTAGGACTTTTTCCTTGCAAAATCTTTTTTTTAAAGCAGCGTATACAATCAGAATACGCTTTCTAAACAGAGGAAGCCTGGCAATTGACACCTAAGAGAGGTCAGCACTGTCTAATGCAGAAACAGATAAAAACTTTAAATATTTGATTTGAATGTATGCGCTGTTTTAAGAATGACGTCAAGATTTTGTATAAAGCCCTTATCCGCACAGGCAGCTTTTGTATTTGGTATAACGTATTATAATGCTATTCCAAACTGCCACCATTAATGTCGAACGTGCAATTATGGAGAGTAGAGTTTCGTTTTCTGGTCCAGCTACTTTCTCAAGCAGTGACATGACAATTAGCATTGGCGGGACTAGGCTTTGTCAAGCAGTGACATGACAGCTAATATGGCGGGACTTGGCTTTGTCAAGCAGTGACATGACAGCTAATATGGCGGGACTTGGCTTTGTCAAGCAGTGACATGCATTAAGTTGTTTCCGCGAATGACCATTAAAATGGTTATAATCAAATGTCTTTCACTAATAACCGCAAACCGTACTTTTAGTGAAATTATAAGAATTCTACTAAAATGCATCATGTTTGACCAGTCACCACTGAACGCTCTTGATTACATTGGTTTCCAGTGCCACTGACTTGAAACACACTGACAGAAGAACAAAGAAGACACCTCATTTACTTCCACCAGCGCTCCAGCGCTGGAAGAGACATCAGTCCATCAATGAGGTCGAGTTTCGGGATCTACAATGTCACAACAGGTTACGCACGTCCGTGAAGACGGGCGTGAATTTTCAGCATGGCGGGCGAATGTACGGTTTAACCGGAATTGGAACAATTTCTCGCAAGCCAGCACTTATCTCCGAGGTCCTGTCTCTTCCATCCTGGCAGTAGTCAGCACAGAGAGACTTTAAATAAAAGACTTCTAATTATTGCAAGAATGTTTTTAAGTTAGAGGACTACAGACATTTCAAATTATTGTCCCTATCTTTTTCATGGAATACATTTTAATACTTTAAAATAATACTAATAATAAAATATATCATAGCAACGTCAACATCTCCAAATTAAATATTAATGTAGACCCAGTAGTTACCGTGTCGTGGTTTGCAGATCTGCAATAATATCTACGTCAGAGTGTATACATTCTCAGAAATTGCACATTAAAATTAAATAATACTGTCTTGAACAGTATAAGGCACCTCCCCATCTTTATACATCTAGAAAATCCCCGAGCATAAATACAATTCCTTTTCAAACACATGAATATGTTGCTGTTTTTCTCTCAAGTCTTGAGATTTTTTCCACCAAGAGTCATTGCCCTTGTATCATATGAACTTGACAATATATGTCATGTCTGGAAACCAGTTCATTAATTCACGCCTCAAATTGAAAAACAAATCCGTGATTTTGACCGATACCATACAGTCAGTCGATGGCCTATCTATTGATCAAAATCGACACAGGCCACGTGACCAATCTGTCTTTTTTATTTATTTATTATTTTCTAACACCATAAATATTCAAAAGTCATTAGATGTGAAAACGAATAAAGCACAATTTCCATTTGAAGTGAATGACGGTTGTGGGAAACAAAAATCCATTGCTGTAAATGTGCATTCGATCAAATCAATCGCACGTGGCCATAAGGTATTTAAGCCGTGCAAATAACTGCTATTTTGCTGATTCAAAAGTCACTAGGAAGGATGCGACATTTGATCCTTGTAGACAATGCTTCGTGTCCAATAGAGCAGTTTGGACAAAAGATTGACATTTCTTTTCTTTCCATTTCATTATTTACCAAATATTTTTAAATGTCTTACTGTTGCAAACGAATGTTAATAGATGTCAATTCGTCCGTTTTCTAGGGCATGTTCTTTCTCTTCTTTTCAACGTCAGCATTGGTTTCTGTTAGCGTTTGCTAGTATTTCGCTCTTTTCTGTTTGCTAGTATTTTGCTTGTTTCTGTTTGCTAGCATTTCGCTCTTTTCTGATTGCTAGCATTTCGCTCTTTTCTGTTTGCTAGCATTTCGCTCTTTTCTGTTTGCTAGTATTTTGCTTGTTTCTGTTTGCTAGTATATCATTTTTTTCTGTTTGCTAGTATTTCGCTAGTTACTGTTTGAAAATATTTCGCTTGTTTCTGTTTTCAAGTATTCGCTTATTTCTGTTTGAAAATATTTTGTTTGTTTCTGATTGCTAGTATTTCGCTTGTTTGCTAGTATTTCGCCCGTTTTTCTCTGCTAGTATTACGTTTGTTTCTGTTTGCTAGTATTTCGTTTGTTTTAGTTTGCTAGTATTTGCTTCTGTTTGTAATATTACGCTTTTTTATGTTTGCTAGTATTTCGCTTGTTTCTGTTTGCTAGTATTTGCTTCTGTTTGTAATATTACGCTTGCTTCTGTTTGCTAGTATTTCGCTTGTTTCTGTTTGCTAGTATTTGCTTCTGTTTGTAATATTACGCCTGTTTCTTTTTGATAGTATTTCGCTTTCTTCTGTTTGATAGTATTTCGCTTTCTTCTGTTTGATAGTATTTCGCTTGCTTCTGATTGCTAGTATTTTACTTATTTCTGATTGCAACTATTTCGTTTGCTTCTGATTGCTAGTATTTCGCTTGCTTCTCTTTTCTAGTATTTTGCTTGTTTGTTAGTATTTCACTTGTTTGTCAGTATTTCGTTTTTATTTCCTTAATTTCAGTTTGTTAGTATTTCTCTATTTTGCTATTTGTTTTTCCTCTCTCTTCTCCATCACTCTCTCTCTCTCTCGCTCACACACACACACACACACACACACCATTGATGTACTGGATCACCTGGATTTCCAGTGCTACTGAGATGAGAGCTCTCTTTTTCTCTCTTGCTCTCTTCTTTATATCTTTAAACGGTCATGTATCTTTCTCTCTTGTTTATATCCTTAAACGGTCATGTCTCTTTCTTTCTTTCTCTCTTCATTATATCTTTAAACGGTCATGTATCTTTCTCTCTTGTTTATATCTTTAAACGGTCATGTATCTTTCTCTCTTGTTTATATCTTTAAACGGTCATGTCTCTTTCTTTCTTTCTCTCTTCATTATATCTTTAAACGGTCATGTCTCTTTCTTTCAATTGACTTTCCTGCCACCGTCTCTTTCCTTTCTCCTTCGGTGTTCTCGGGTCTAGACAAAAGTCACGAAAACCCGCTTATGTGATTATTTTCAGCTTGATGAAGAAATAGTTGACTGCAGCTCTCTCACTTAGTAATGACACGAACCGTTATAATTCCTCTGGGGAGAAACATCAGTGGTCATAAAGAATTCTTTGGAAGTTTCGAATTCCGGAAAAGTACATTCGTTAATTTAGCTAGATAGATAATGTGGCGGAACAAGTTTGCCTATCCCCTTTTCTAGACTTAACTGTTAAATAAGTTGTTAAATTGTCGAAGTGACCCGATCTTGGGCACTCCATATGATGGTATTTTTAAGTGTGATAGTTGGAGTAAACAACTCGAGTTGAGGATATACTAGACACTGTGATGCAATGCTAACCATTTCCAATTAGATGAGCAGAATTTTGCCCAATGGTTAATATTTATGAGACCAGCCAATGGGCTGAGATCAAAAGTTTACCTGTTTTAATTCTGAATTCTATTGTCATAGCATTTGAATTTGGTGTGAAAAGACGTCCGATCATGAATGGTGAGTTAACTGACCGATTGAGAGAGAATGAAATTATAAATATTTCGTGTATTTTGCTATTGCTATTTTATACTAGTGTTTCACAGATATGTATTATGTGAGTAGACTATTATTTCTACTATTCTTTTAACTAAGATGCTCGTATTTAGTATGATAAACACTTGACATTGTTCCTGGTGAATGAACTCATAGAACTGAATTTCTGGTACAAAGAAATTTCTGGAAATTGCTACAATTGTTGTTCTAAAACATCGTCAAACCAATCATTGACTTGACGAGGAAATGCAAACCTGAGCTTATGATTTGGAGCGAGGAGTGTGAAACCAACTTTGTAGTTTGAAAGCCTCCTTCATTTGTCTGATTTCAATGAAGAATTCATACTGAGAACAGATGTAGCAATAATGCAGGGCTAGGTGATGTACTGATGCTGAAACAGAGTGATATTATGTATCCAGTAACCTATTGCAGTCATACATTGAATGCGACTGAACAGAATTACTTGATTTCAGAAAATTAATGTCTCAGAATTTCCTGGGCAGTCCTATAAGGCAAGCATTTTGTCACTCAGACAGATCCACCATCTCACAATCTTAGCTCGCTTGACTAAGGGAAACAGGAGTAATTGACAGGTGGTCATTACTACTACTACAGTGTAGATATACTGTGGAAGTCATCAAAGGCACCGACAAAATTTGGGCTGACTATTTGTCCAGAGTAGTAGAAATGGAAGTGTAAGAATCCAGTACGTAAGTCTCTGTAAATGCTGCCAAATCTTTATATAAATATTTCGTATCTTCTCTAGAGAGGAAGGAATAGTCTTAATCGAACTATGTCCCTACTTGTCGTGTAACCTACACCGTTAGAAATGTAATGCACCTCCAACTGTTCCCATTAGTCGTTATCGAGCAAGCATTTCTTGTTTGTTTGTTTTTTAAATGAACGATGTCATTATTTTGCAGCATGAAACAAAAACTACAAGCTGTTTTAATAAACAAAAATAAATAAAGTGCTTAAATAGCATTTTCAGCTCATCACATTGGTTTCACCAACCATTATATATCCACGCCACTTAGTATCATATCGAAGACTTTAATCTACGTCACAAAGGGGCTTCTTATTTGAAATTGGAATGTCTTTTTTTCATGCAAACTATGTTGGGTGTGGTGATAGTTGTTTGTATTCAAACGTTTGGAAAGGAATCAGTCACAAATCTTACCAGCACTGAAACATGACCAAATTATCTATCTATCTATCTATCTACGTGAGTGTGCATATTTAGGAAACTTACAATAGGTAGATAAATTATAATTAGAACAATATGAAATTCTTTGTTTTCTCATTTATAAATTTATTTAATTTCTGTCTTATTGAAAAATAAGTTAATACTTCTCTATTCCACCTTAAAACAGTTTCAATAAATAAATAAATTCAATGTACTCTACAATGCAATCTTAATCTAGATAGGCCTATATAAATAATGTGTTTTGGCCTATATATATATAATACGTTTCTGTTTATCTTTATTATGTACAAGAATTTAACACTTTGCTAATAGTATGTACGTAAGACCTAGCACTGGACAGTTATGTATGACAGCTGCTGATAGATATATTATCCCTTAAATTGTACAGGACACCCACCTGCACATAGAATAGATTATTCCGTGAATTGTTTAAAACACCTGCCCTTAAGATAGATTATCCCATACAGTGTATATGACACCTGCTGATAGGAAGATAATCCCTTACATTGTTTAGCACATCTGCCGAAATATAGAGAATAACACTTGTATTTTATAATCAGACAAAACAGAAATGATACTGCGTGCAGATATATCTTTGCATCGTATGGGAGTGTGCTACAGTGTAACATGAACGAAACATTACCTGGTATAGAAGCGGGCTGCAATGAGATACAAATGAAAACAGTACATCTTTCATGCATGTAGTAGTGGAGAGCTAATACTTCCAAACTCTGTCGCGTAAACAGGAAATAAACGAAATACAAGTGTTTTACACAGCAAACCCATACTAATGACACATAGTGACAAGCACTTTAGTAATTCAGAACTTATTTCTCAAGTATAGCGTGTTTTCGTCTCCATCCGATATTGTCACACCTTTCAACTTGGGACACAAGCTTATCCATACAGCATCATTGCTAAAGTATAGTCAACGATTGTCTTAGATGTCACAGAACAAGTGGTGTGGTCAAAGATTGACACATATATCACATAACAAGAGGCGGGGTCACAGATTGACTTAGATGTCACAGAACAAGAGGTGGGTCAAAGATTGACATAGATGTCACAGAACAGGAGATGCGGCGAAAGATTCTCAGGATATCACAGAATAAATGGTGGGGTCAAAGTGTGACTGGAGTCACAGAAATATCTGGCGTCAAAAGACAGATTGAGGCCACCGAAAGGGAGAGTGATGTGGTCCAAGACTGATAAGAGGTCACAAAACAGGAGAGCGATGTGGTCCAAGACTGATAACAGGTCACAAAACAGGAGAGCGATGTGGTCCAAGACTGATAAGAGGTCACAGAACAGGAGAGTGATGTGGTCCAAGACTGATAAGAAGTCACAGAACAGGAGAGCGATGTGGTCCAAGACTGATAAGAGGCCACAGAACAGGAGAACGATGTAGTCCAAGACTGATAAGAGGTCACAGAACATGAGAGTGATGTGGTCCAAAACTGATAAGAGGTCACAGAACATGAGAGTGATGTGGTCCAAGACTGATAAGAGTTCACAGAACAAAAGAGTGATGTGGTCCAAGACTGATAAGTGGTCACAGAACAGGAGAGTGGTGTGGACCAAAATTGATAGGAGTTCATAGATCAGAAGAGTTATGAGGTCTAAGATTGATAGGAGGTCACAGAATAGGGCATTGTTTAGTGTGCTGAAGGTTTGCAATGAAGGTGAAAAATAAAAAAATGGCGACTTTTACGAAAGGTTTGCTAGAGGGGAAGAAAACTGGAAAGTCGCTAATTGCCCGTGCATTTTAAAAATAAAATAAAATGGCTATTAAGAAATCCATAATAGAGTTGATACAAGTCGAGTATCAAAGAAAAATACACACGAGCTAAAATCGCAACTAATGTCTGGGTGGAGGGTGCATGTGCAATAAACATAAATTGCGGCATGGCAACTATTGACTGGGAAAGGGTTAAAGAAAAATATATTAACAGACTAGCTATAAATTGCGGCACGGCAACTATTGACTGGGAAAGGGGTAAAAAAAAGTATATTAACAGACTAGCTTTAAATGGCAGCCAGTGATATTTGTGTTGAAGTGAAGGGATTGAAAATATGCTATTTGCAGTATAATTACAAATAGCATCTATTTAAAGTGTCTCGTCATAAATAAAACACAATGTTGAAAAACAATAGTAGACGCACGCATGTGTTTGAGTGACAGCGTAAAGAGATGTAACAGCAAATCCACGTAGATTGGTCGCATCAGGAATAATTATTGTTCATGACAAGGACTAAGTGGTTACAGTATTGTCTATTAAGATAATAGTCATAAATCACTAGTCAGTCATTACAGCATTGTCAATGAAGATAATAGTCATAAATCACTAGTCTGTCATTACAGCATTGTCAATGAAGATAATAGTCATAAATCACTAGTCAGTCATTACAGCATTGTCAATGAAGATAATTGTCATAAATCACTAGTCAGTCATTACAGCATTGTCAATGAAGATAATTGTCATAAATCACTAGTCAGTCATTACAGTATTGTCAATGAAGATAATAGTCATAAATCACTAGTCAGTCATTACAGTATTGTCAATGAAGATAATAGTCATAAATCACTAATGTTGATTAAATATTATGCTCATGTTCACCGCGCATAGTATATTGAAAAATGTTGTTTATTAAAATAAAATTTCTGATTTTGATATAATATGTATTAGAATCCTAACAAATGTGTTCACTCGTTGTTCATTAATTGTGACAAAACAAATATGTTCACTTGTTGTTCATTAATTGTGACATAACAAATGTGTTCACTCGTTGTTCATTAATTGTGACATAACAAACGTGTTCACTTGTTGTTCATTAATTGTGACAAAACAAATATGTTCACTCGTTCATTAATTGAGAGTTAGTGAGATGCTATATTATTTACAGTATAAAAATAACTTTGAACAATTCCTACTGACAGGAAGTCGTACGCACAGATGCGTTGCAGGCGTCTCAAAAATTTTAAAAAAACTCAAAAAGTAGTATGCGGCTCCGAATGTTAGTCCAAGATTAGAAAACGCATACAGTGGAAAAAATCTACGGCTGATATTCTCAAGCTAAAAACTCTAGGTCAGATATTTCTCAAACCAACACACGCGTTTCCCTTTTCTCTACGCACTCAGATTTTTTTCCTCATCATTTTGTCTTATTTCACACTCTCTTAAATTTGCGTGGGAGTACTGATTTTCTAAGTTTTCTAAACAACATTAACTTATAATTTTAACTCCCTAGTATACCATACTACCAGTGAATCTATAAAATAAATAATCTTTAAGCAAATAAACTCTTTATAGACTCACAAACTCTTTATAGACTCACAAACTCTTTATAGACTCATAAACTCTTTCTAGACTCACAAACTCTTTATAGACTCATAAACTCATTATAGACTCAAACTCCAATACCCGAACAAGAACAAACTACCCTTCTTCAGGATGCATGTACATCACAGCAAGGAACAATACCACTTGTTTTGAGACAATAAAATAAGGTATGCTGTACTAAGTAGCATTTGTTATCAAACATAATGAAATAAAGTAAGCTGTGCTCAAATACGATTTGTTATCATAGATAATGAAATAAAGCAATCTTTATTAGACATAATGAAATAAAGTAAGCATTATTAGACATAAAGAAATAAAGTAGGCTTTCCATTAGTATGGCGCCTAGCCCTGCATCACTCGCAACAGTTTGAAGTACAAATTCTTTAACAAATTCTGGTAGGTAAAGGACAAGAGCTCGCGACAAACAGTCTTTCAAACTGGTTTCACGCTTCTCACTCCAAATCACTGTCTCTCGACATATGAAAATTATAATGAAGTAGATTACTTGACATCAGTATTCCATGAACTCACGTTCGGATAATATCTACAATTATATATATATATATATAATAGAAAACCACTCACTCAGTTTTCATTACGTCATCTATCTAGACTGTTCTTGCCTAGATCTGTTTACTTCAATTCAGACACTTTCAAAAATAACACCATAAGGAGTGACCTAGGTAGAGTTACTCTGACAATTTAGCAAATTAAAAAACAATTTAAATTTGAAATAGGGGGAGGGGCAAATTTACTGTCACGTGGGTATGAAGATAGACTACAGGCTTTTGAATTAATAGGTTTTAAGATAGACTACGGGTTTATGTATAAATGAGTAAGAAGATAGATTACATGTTTATGTTGATGTGTATGAAGACAGACTACGGTTTTTTTGTATAAAGAAGAGAGACTACTAATTTTGTGTTAATGGGTATGAAGAGAGACTAGGGGCTTTGTGTTAATGGGTACGAAGTTAGAATAATGGCTTTTGTGTAAATAGGTAACGTCAGTATTCAGACTTGCAAGTCCCTTCAACTAATCTTTTCTACAATAGTGCTTAATTATATACAATAGTATATAATTATAATAGTATATAATGGTACACAATAGTGTGTATATATATATATAATTTTATGCAGTGAGACCAACCCATATTTCCACAGTAGTGTATAATTACCTGTAGTAAGGATTCAATTAATGTTACTCTAATAGTGTATAATTACATGTAGTAAGGATTCAATTAATGTTACTCTAATAATGTATAATTACATGTAGTAAGGATTCAATTAATGTTACTATAATAGTGTATAATTACATGTAGGACGGCTTCCACTAATATTTCTATAATGGTGTATAACTACATAAGTAAGGCTTCAACTAATGTGTCTGTAGTTGTGTATAACTACATGTAGTAAGGCTTCAACTAATATTTCTACAATAGTGTATGTGTAGTAAGACTTCAACCACATTTCTTGTATAGTGTTGAATTATTTGTACTAAGATTTCAAAGAATATTTCTACGAAAATATATAATTGCATGTTAAGACTTCAACTAATATTTCTATTATAGTGTATAATAAAAATTTATTAAAACTTCAACTAGTCACGTGATTCAGCTGTTCGACATGATTCAGCGATAAATGAAAAAGATAAAAGCAGTCCCACGCATAAATTTCGATGGTAGAACAAACATTGAGTCTATGTTGCCAGGGTTACCTTCCCTACAGATGTTACAATTAGCCATGCCGGAAACTGAGACAGCAACTCTGTGGATTTCCATACTGTTAGAATCGAATCAAGTGGAAGTATGATAGTTGTTTCTTGGATCGGTTGCAGCTGAAGGAAGATAAACTAAAAGGTAAAGTTTCTTCTAGCGACAACTATCATATCAGGCCCTGTAAGCTTTATCTTTGTAGTAATTTTGCTATAATAATGAGCTTTGTCCATAGTCCTTTTTGCTATAATAATGAGCTTTGTCCATAGTCCTTTTTCCTATAATAATGAGCTTTGTCCATAGTCCTTTTTGCTATAATAATTAGCTTTGTCCATAGTCCTTTTTGCTATAATAATGAGCTTTGCCCATAGTCCTTTTTACTATAATAATGAGTTTTGTCCATATACCTTTTTGCTTTAACATTAATCTGTGTTGTTCATAGTCTCTTCGCCATAATAATGAGCTTTTTGTCTATAGTCTTTTTGCTGTAATATTTATCTGAGTTGCCCCTAGTCTTTTCGCTATAGTGAACGTTTTCTTTCACCCTGTGTCATTAGTATTAAGAACGTTTTCCCATTTCAAATGGCTCCTATCACAGCATGTGACAGTTATGCTGATCAATGCGACGTTTACGCTGAACAATACAATCCATTGATACAAATTGTAAAGTAATAATTCAAAGCACGCTTGCAAATAACCACGAATCTGATTTCTGGTTCTGGCAATTTGTCGGGATCTTGCGTACAGCGAACGCGCCAGTACTGTAATTAAAACGTTAAGCAAGAGAAACGCGCCATTATTGAAGTTACAAACATTTAACGTGAGAAACGCGCCATTACTTTAGTTACAAGCGTTTAACACGGGAAACGCCCCAGTAGTTACAAATGTTTAGCAAGTGGAACGCACCAATACTTTAGTTACAAACGTTTAACACGGGAAACGCGTCAGTAGTTACAAATGTTTAGCAGGTGGAACGCACCAATACTTTAGTTACAAACGTTTAACAAGAGAAATGCGCCAGTACTTTTGTTACAAACGTTAAGGAAGAGAAACACGCCAGTACTTTTGTTACAAACGTTAAGCAAGAGAAATGCACCCGTACTGTAGTTACAAACTTTTAACACGAGAAACGCCCAGTATTTTAGTTACAAACATTACGCCGAGAAATGCACCAGTGCTGTCTTGCAAAATCCGACGAATTCTCGGGAGCAGATCGAGACTTTAATTTTTTTATTTAGAAACCCTACTCGAGGCCTACGTTATGCAAAACCCCTAAGATATGAACCATGTACGAGTCCTTTAGGGTACAAAACTTCCAAGATACAAGCCGTATGCGATTCCTACAGGATAAAACCCTGCAAGATACAAGTCCTACACGAATCCTACAAAATAATAACCCTGCAAGATGCAAACCCACAGGATTAAACCCCTGCGAGATAGAGGCCCTACATGAAACCTGTAGGATAAAACCTTACAAGATACAAGCCTACACGAATCCTACAGGATACAAATCTAACAATGTACAAGCATACTAGAAGCCTACAGGGTAAAAAACCCTGCAAGATAAAACCCTACACGAATCCTACAGGATAAAAACCATACAAGATAAAACCCTACACGAATCCTACAGGATAAAAACCATACAAGATAAAACCCTACACGAATCCTACAGGATAAAAACCATACAAGATAAAACCCTACACGAATCCTATAGGATAAAAACCCTGCAATATTCAAGACCTACACGAAGCCTACACAGAATAGGAATGGTGGGCCTTAAATAACTGCACCGTCAGAAGACATGTTGGCGGATGATCGACAAATCGCTTTGGTAACTGGATCCACATCTAATGTAGATATCTACAGCCAGTAGTGTTGAAAGCTTTTACCAACAGATAGAAAAAATATAATCAAAAACTAGCAAGAAAGCATTTTTATATAGCTTCAATCTCAACCCTCTTGCAAGACAACCTTAATAAAACTGGCATAAAAAGTCCTTGAACCTTGAACGAGAACAGCTGTGAGGAAAGTGTAGTTCGCTTTGGATGAGGATGCCCCAATAATGCCAAATGGCTTAAAACAAACAAGCAACAGAAGTATAAGCAGCAAAATTCAGTGCAAGCATACACCCCAGACACGCATAACTGTTGTCTACCAGTGACTGTAAAATACCACACAGCGTTCGAGTGCTTGACGACAGTTGTGTACATTTCTTATTAAATGTGACGTGTGCAAAACATAATAATCTCAAGGCATTTCCATACATCATAGAGTCTCGTAGACTTTAAGTACATATCTGCCAGCTTTTCTCGCCTATAGTGGTGATAAGTACATTATTATTACTAGTAGTCTGACATAAAGTAATAAATTGTGTCAGTTCATTTAATATATAAAAACATTTTGAAATAGATTATAAATGTCTAAAGGGTGGGGGAGAGCGCTTTCAATGCACGTTGATTTCAATGGGGTGGTTGGGGGTGGGTGCAGGGGCTTTAAGGGTTGGAAGTGGGACTAACAAAACTACGCTCTCCCTGTGCTGACTGTTGTTTTTTTCTTACCACTCAGTTGTTTGTGTATATTATTCTTTACTGATTTAATGGGGTTACACTTTTTCTTTACTGATTTAATGGGGTTACACCTTTTCTTTACTGATTTAATGGGGTTACACTTTTTCTTTACTGATTTAATGGGGTTACACTTTTTCTTTACTGATTTAGAGGGGTTACACTTTTTCTTTACTGCTTTACTCACTTTACAATGGTGTTACACTTTTCTAACTGCTTTAGACACTTTGCAGTCGTGTTACACTTTTCCTAACTGCTTTAGAAACTTTGCAGTCGCGTCACACTTTTCTTAACTGCTTTAGTCACTTTGCAGTCATGTCACACTATGTATAACTGCTTAGTCACTTAGCAGTAGTGTCACACTTTTCTTAAATGCTTTAGTCACTTAGCAATGGCGTCACACTTTTCTTAAATGTTTTAGTCACTTAGCAATGGTGTCCCACTTTTCTTAAATGCTTTAGTCACTTAGCAATGGTGTTACACGTTTTGTTAAGGAAGCCCAAAACAAATTCAAATCTTGATTATTATTAACAGGCTGGACGTTACGCATTTCTGATTTCGCTTTCCCTCTGTCAACCGAAATTATGTCATGTGACAAAGAAATGTTGTTCTATAAGATTTGCATAAAGCAATGTTTGTCGGTGAACTGAGTTAGTTTTGGTGACATGACAAACAGCAATGGGATCTAGAGTTGAACTAGAAGCTATTTATAGTAACTCTTATGAAAACCATTTCGTGGATTGAAGTAATTGCTTGTTTACTGAAAAGCAGAAATGATTTTTTTCTTAACAATACTAAAATCTTTCTGCTCATTGTTTTGTTCACTTGTCATCTAGGTGATTTGTTCATTTAGGTTCATTTGTGAATCGTCATTTGTTCATATAAGTTCATTTGTGAACTAGGTCACCTGTTCAGGTTTAGTTCACTTATTCATTTTAAGGGGCCATAATCAGTTTTTTTTTTCTTTGGCCATTTTCCAAAGAATATGTACTACTAGAGTTGTATGGTTAGTGGACTGTGCTCATCAGGTCAAGTCTATCCCATTTGTGACACATTGTGTCAGTTTCTGACGCACAGTGAGGTGAGAAATTCGGTGGTCGCTCACTCGACATAAGAAACGTGTAAATGTGTGCGTGCGTGTTTTAGTTTGCACTATACAAACTGTTCTTAGTTGACTCTAATATTGTCAATTATGCTTACTGGAATAATAATATTTACATTCATTCATCTTGTAGATGAGAAGTGAAAGCTGTAACTTTGTGAGATAGAACTGAATATTATTTTGGCGGCCGAGAACTGTTAAAACTATAGGACAGGGAATATTTTCTTGAGGTGTGTATTGAAGAACTCACTGGACACATTGATAAACATTAATTCTCCATTCAAGTTTACATTTTATCTTGAAATGACTTAGACAGATAAATATTAATTTCCATTCAAGTTTACATTTTATCTTGCAATGACTTAGATAGATAAATAGATAGAAAGACAGACAGATGGATGGATGGACGGATGGATAGATAGATAGATAGATAGATGGATGGATGGATGAATAGATAGATAGAAGGATGGATAGATGGGTGGATGGATGAATGGATAGATAGATAGATAGATAGATAGATAGATAGATAGATAGATAGATAGATAGATAGATAGATAGATAGATAGATAGATAGATAGATAGATAGATAGATACTCATCTTGAATTGATGCACAAGAAAATGTTCTAAAAATTTAGGGTGAAAGATTTCAGTAATAAAATTTAATATTTTGCCGTCGTTCAATCTAGTATAAATATTTTTCCATGTTTTGTTATTTTGCCGTTTAGACCCACTAATCTGTATATTAATTCAAAATTGTTTAGATCCCCCTCTCCCCGCCATATGAGTACTTTACACCACAGCATTAAATGTCGGAAACTGAAACATCTAAATTAGACCGCTAAAGTATGAATCTGACTAACGACGGAATTCCTCGAAAATTTAGCGTGACATAAACGAACCAAATTCTTGACATCTGTTCTGGATATTTCTCTGCAACACTTCCGTCTTCTCTTGCTAAGTCGCCTTGTTGCCTCCCCTTAATTACCAGGCAATTCCGGAAGGATGCTTTGATCTTCGCTTAGCAACTAACCAACTTTAATGAAGCATGTAATGGGAGGAGAGGTACAGTAGCAAATAAAAAAAAAATATATATATATATTTCTCGCTAACTGCTGACGTAGACGGATGTGTGTTGCCATGCGGTCGCTGAATACGTCATTTCAAAAGAAGACTGTAATGAAGGGCTGAGGGACGGAAATTACGTCAGTTTCATTGCGTTTTGACAAAGGAAATGATAGCTAATATAGCTAATTAATTGTTATCCTCTATAATGACAGCACAACGCTATAGCATTTATCATAAAGGTTACTGAGTCAGGTGTCATTCTTACAGTAAAATAAATTGTCTTGCGGAGAAATGCAAAAATAAATAAAATGTTAGAAGAATGAATCAATAGCTAAGAGTCGCCAAGTACAACATTGATGGCAAGATCTTGCAGGGATAGGATGGAGAGCTACGGTTCTTACTTCCGTCTGATTGCGGACATGAACGAAGCCAACAGAGCACTTTAACAGCATAAAGATAAAGAATGTTTATTTGTGGCGGAGTAAATTTTCCTCTGCCTATTTTAAAATTTAAATTGTTATATAAGTTGTTAAATTGTCAGAGTAACCCGACCTTGGGCACTCCTTACGACGCTAATTTGAAAGTTTATGAGTTGGAAGTAAACAGCTCGAGTCGATAACGTTCTGAAAACTGCTGATGTAATGCAAACTTGTGAGTAGTTTTTATTATCCAATGGTTAACCGAACGAGACCAGCCAATGTGCTGTGGTTAAAAAAGTTTACCTTCTGTACAGAAATCTACTATCTAATCACTTTGAATCTGGAGGGACAAGAAAGACTCTGGTCATGAAAGAAGGCCGTTAGCTAGATGGTGAGTTTACTAACTGGTTGACAGAGAATGGACTTGGAAATATTTCGTGCATTTTTGCTGTTGATGTGTTATACTTGTGTTTTAATATGATGTATTATTTGAGTAGAATATTATTTCTACAAATGTTTGAACTAAGGTACTTTGTGTACTAATCACGTGACACTGTATTTATTATGCAGTGTGCGTGCATCGTGCTAATAGATACCGTTGCAGGAAACTGTAAGTTGAGACTGGAATATAAGAAAGAATGGAATTATAAAGTGATAAACTTGAAGCTTAGCATTTTTACTAATTGTATTTAGCAGAGACAAGTAGCCTTTTCTGCTTTCATTTCAAGGTTTGATTTGAACCTTTTGGTTTATTGCTTGTAAACTATTACGTCCGACCATGGTAAAGGATGGAAGTGGCATGTAAGTGTAAGAACACATTCCACTCTACTGGTGTGTGATGGCAAGCTATGTTGACTACCTGAACAATTTCTAGTGTGAGAACACATTCCACTCTACTGGTGTAGCAAGCTATGCTGACTGCCTGAACAAAATGTCTAGTGTAAGAACACATTACACTCTACTGGTGTAGCAAGCTATGCTGACTGCCTGAACAAAATGTCTAGTGTAAGAACACATTACACTCTACTGATGGAGCAAGCTATGCTGACTACCTGAACAATGTCTAGTTTAGAAAAGTTGTAGGACATCGCTACATGTATTGTTCTGTTTGACGGAGTTAACACAGGCAAAAAGAAGTGCCTAGTTTAACTTGAAGTAGCAGAACAGTGTTTTTCAATGTGCCAGTGAAGCATGTAGAGCTAATGAAATAAAGAAGACAATGACTTGTGTATTTCAATGTGCCAGTAAAGCATGTAGAGCTGATGTAATAAAGTAGACAATGACTTGTGTTTTTCAATGTGCCAGTGAAGCATGTAGAGCTGATGTAATAAAGTAGACAATGACTTGTGTTTTTGTTGCAAAAGCACATGGAAAGACTATTGATATAGCAGTTAACAAGTTTATGTTAAAAAAATATTACTGCTTATCTCTAATAACTTCATTTCTATTCTTTGATAAAACTATCCTGTAATTTGTAATTCACGTTATTTTTGAATTCTATTTGAGGCATAAGACTGTGAATTAATGAGATTATTCGATCCTGATTTCATGAAATAATTGAGGTAAAGTAATCTGTTTCATTGTATTTGTCATGTGTATATTTGTTTGCTGATTTAATAAATTTATTGACCTTCTTACGCATAATGATAAAATTATGTTGGAGAAGAAAGTGGATGGATGGGGATTTGCTAAAAATAGATTAAAGACGGATTTGTCTTCTCCTAAATGTTGAGGAAGAGAGAGAACGTTTACAGCGCCCACGTATTCGCCAAGTGAGAGATGGGTGGTGTCCGCTGGAGGATCATTAATAAAACAAATTAAGATTCTCATCACTTTTAATTAGTTATGAATGATTAATTAAAAAAATAATCATAATCAATAACTAAGTGGCGTTGGTGTCGCAGTATTATATTTTGTATGTTTAAATTAAGTGCATATAAGGAATTACACATAAAAACTCTGGTTTGAAGAATAATAGAAAATGAATATATAGAGCAACTGACAGTCAGACAACAGAAGTTTATAAATGAAAATGCAGATCAATTCAGAAAACAGAGCATTATATTGTAATTCACTCAAAAAAATACAAACAGTGAAAAAAAAGAATAGTCATGTATAATTGTGTGTTTTTTCTGACTATAAAATCATTAGAGCAGAAACATAGTATAAAATCACTGGAGCAGAAACATATTAGTATAAAATCACAAGAGATGAAACATTATTATAAAATTCCATTATTAGCTTCTCGTGTCATCGATACAGTTACATTCTAGCATATTTACATTATCAACTAACTGTGAGTCCTTGAAATGTGTCAAACTTTAAACTTATTCACACAAGTGTAAACAATTATTAAACTTACTCACACAAGTGTAAACAATCTTTAAACTTACACAAAGTATAAGTGTAAACAATCTTTAAACTTACTCACACAAGTAAAGTGAAAACAATGCTTATACCTACTCACACAAGTATAAACAATCCTTAAACTTACTCACACAAGTGTAAACAATCCTTAAACGTACTCACACAAGTGTAAACAATCCTTAAACTTACACAAGTGTAAACAATCCTTAAACTTACTCACACAAGTGTAAACAATCATTAAACTTACTCACACAAGTATAAATGTAAACAATCCTTAAACTTACCCCCACAAGTGTAAACATTTCTTTAACTTACTCACACAAGTATAAATGTAAACAATCCTTAAACTTACCCACACAAGTGTAAACATTCCTTAAACTTACCCACACAAGTGTAAACAATCCTTAAACTTACTCACACAAGTAAAGTGTAAACACGCATTAAACTTATGCAGGCAAGTATAGTGTAAACAAACTTTAAACTTACACAAACACATGTAAAGACTATACAAACTTTAAACTTACAGAGGCAGGTAAAGTCTAAACAAACTTAAAAAATATACACACAGGTAACATCTAAACAGATTTTAAACTTACATAGACTATCACAAATGACTTTTGTAGCCCACCCCCACCCCTCCTCTAAAAAATAGACTATGCGTAAACCTACCTTCTAGAAAGGCTGATCCTTATCCATAGGCTGGGAACCTACCTGAATGTTCCAGACAACTCACTGAACTAACCAATCAAAGTGCAGCTCAGCCATATGAGCAAATGTACTAGAAACTCACCTGTAAATCATTAGTTAAATGCAGCTGACCAATGAGGCAACACGTATTTAGGCTCCCAGTGCTGACAAAGTATAATCATACCTCTATATTTATCACCAGTTTTTAACGCAGCAGGAAATCATCTGCAGTTTTAATTACTACTGAAAATCAGCACTTTATCTGAGACTTTATCTACTATATCTAGGTATTAATTACTACTGAAAATCAGCACTTTATCAGTAACTGTATCTACTATAGTATAGTTTACTCAGAAACACTCAGTGTTCTCTTATAAACTCATATACAGTTTGCTCATATGAACGAATCAAATAACTTCTACAGTGCCTTCAGACTGAAAACATTTTCTTACAACACCACTGGGTCATGATTATATATATAAATTCTAATTGGAACTGTTGAACTATTTGCTGTATGTAACCATGCTGTCTTATGATATTTCTTGTTTAATACATTATTTTATTGTTGATACTTAGACCATACGTGTTAGCGTGACTCACTTACATGTTATATGTTGTAGTCTGTCGCCTGTATTTACTTACTATCCTGGCTGTATGTATCGGGGGGGGGGGGTTGTCAAGCTATCTTCTAGAACTATCACTCTTCTATTCTACATTATCTATCATTTATATTTCTAACACATGTATGGCTGGCCAGAAGGTGTGTTTGGGGAATAAGCCTACGGTTAAGGGCAGTCCGGGGTGGTGGAGAATTAACATCTTGCCCATCTCCCAACAAAACGTCAAACAGGCAAGTACAGTCTATACAAACTTTAAGCTTACACAGATACAATATTAATTTACAACTGTCTTTGTAATCAATGCAGAACATAGCCAATTTAACTTTAAACGTAAGCAGACGTCGTTTAATGTTAAAATAGTTTGTAATCAATGCAGAACATGACGAATCCTGCTTTAAACGTAAGCAGACGTTGTTTAATTTTAGAACGGTTTTTACATCAGTGCAGGTAGCATCCAGTGAACTTCAAGCACTTTCCAATTTTACAGAATAGTTCAGAGAAAACGTTTAATTGTTACCTCTTACAAAATGCGAGTCTCATGGACACACTCTCTCAGATAGGGAGCGTTTTTGTTTTCAGTTTTAATGAATGTGGGTCAAACGGAAGCAATGTCTTAGTAATTTTGTTTTGTCGTAAATGTGCAATCCTGAAAATAACGTTTCACGTATGTGTTTTTTCCTATCTGTCTTAATAAGCGTGGTATTTCGAACGAAACCTTCAGTTAAGGACGTTTTGTCTTCTCGCTTAATAAGCGTGGTATTTCTAATGAAATGGTCAGTTATGGACGTTTTGCCTTCTCCCTTAATAAGTGTGGGATCCCGATAGCAATGTCGGTCAAGGACAATGGAGTAAGATCTAGAAAGGCCAGACATGGGGTGGTGGTGGTGGTGGGTTCTTCTGTTGTTTTAATAAATTTGGTATGCACATGGGCAGCGTCTCAGAAATGGACGTTATTTCCTTTCTATTTTTGGCTATAAATAAATAGGTGTTATTTACTTTCTATCTTTGGCTATAAATAAATGGGTGTTATTTACTTTCTATCTTTGGCTATAAATAAATGGGTGTTATTTCCTTTCTATTTTTGGCTAAAAATAAATGAGTGTTATTTCCTTTCTATCTTTGGCTATAAATAAATGGGTGTTATTTCCTTTCTATTTTTGGCTATAAATAAATGGGTGTTATTTCCTTTCTATTTTTGGCTATAAATAAATGGGTGTTATTTCCTTTCTATCTTTGGCTATAGATAAATCTGAGTTACAAATACAAATCATTTCAGTCCCAAAGAAGTGCACATTCAGCTATGGAAGGGATGATAACTCTAATCGCAATAAGTCTCCATTGACCCTTTCATCCGTCATTATAACTAAATAAGACTATAAAAAAAATATATACTATAAGGGAAGAAAAACCGAATCAAGAACTTACCGTGACAGTAAAAGGAACAAATAACTCAACACAGATCAAAGAGTTTGTTGTTCATCCGCTTACGATCCATGCATAGCCTTAGAGCCTTACGACCCATGCATAGCCTTACGACATATGCATAGCCTTAGAACCTTACGACCCATGCATAGACTAGAAGAAAAACCGAATCAAGAACTTACCGTGACAGTAAAAGGAACAAATAACTCAACACAGATCAAAGAGTTTGTTGTTCATCCGCTTACGATCCATGCATAGCCTTAGAGCCTTACGACCCATGCATAGCCTTACGACCCATGCATAGCCTTACGTCCCATGCATAGCCTTAGAGCCGTATGTCCCGTCCATAGAGGCTTACGACCGTGTTTTGTTTTGTTACCGAGCGATAGAAACAATGTTTATTGCCTTCATTTTCCAGCTCACTTCGGACCGAAATGCCAGTCCTCATTACCCCACTAGAGTGCTGCTGCATCGCTCTTCTAAAGCGATATGCTCGTTTCCACATAACGTATTTCAAAGACTGAATTCACACTACGCTCGTTTCCACATAACGTATTTCAAAGACTGAATTCACACTACGCTCGTTTCCACATAGCGTATTTCAAAGACTGAATTCACACTACGCTCGTTTCCACATAACGTATTTCAAAGACTTAATTCACACTATGCTCGTTTCCACATAACGTATTTCAAAGAGTGAATTCACATTACGCTCTTTTCCACATAACGTATTTCAAAGACTGAATTCACATTACACTGCGTATAAACAATTTTCGAAGTTTAAAAACTGAAATGTAGCAATTCTAATGACGTCAATATTTTGACGCTACTTGAAATAAGTACAAGGGTGGAGTTCTCAGCAAACGGAGCAATTGGAGCCGCAGTGTAAGCTACAAGTCATAGTTAAAACAAATACATTCAGTTTCAATTCATGTGTTCTTGTATTCATGCAGTACACATACACAGACAATCAATATATTGCGTTCAATTCTACAAAAGTTAACTGTGTAAAACGAGACTGTATTATGTGGAGAGACAAAAGAGTATTTGAGACAGGCAATATGTTGCATTCAACTGTATAACAAAACACAGCATACAACGGATTTTATTATGTGAAGAAGATGAAGTAGTGTTAGCCTTTTGGCTTTGGTTGGCTTTGGTTCTGTTCGGTTTCATTTAGCTTGATTTTATTTTGTTAAATTACAGTTTGACTTGATATGATTTAATAAGATTTGGTTGATATCACTTAGTTTAACATGAGTTTGTCAAATTTAATAAGATTTGGTTGATATCACTTAGTTTAACATGAGTTTGTCAAATTTGTTTTAATATGAATATATTCAATGCGGTTGAATATGGATTGATTGGATGTGGTTTAATATTCGAAATGACTTTTTTTTCTTTTTCTTTTCCTTAAATGAAAATTGGACGTGACATCTGTTAAGGCAGAAATTGATACAATAGCATCACGAGCAATCACGAATAGTAATAGGCTTAGAGCAACAAAGAAATTTATACGAACGTGACTGAACAGAAAACTCAGAATAAAAGAAATGCAGCTTGAAATTATCACAAAGTACAACAAAGAAACGCATGAATTTATACGAACGTGACTGAACAGAAAACTCAGAATAAAAGAAATGCAGCTTGAAATTATCACAAACATAGCACATCAAAGTATTTGTTCAAATCAGACTGTGGTAAATATGTTCACGAACACACGCGAGCACGCGCGCGCACTAACACTCATACACACAATAACAAAATCCTAAATGTAAGTTCTCAAGGTCAGTTAACACTTTGCGTTACCGAGAAATATAGGTCGGAAAACACATTATATGAATTTCATTTAGAACAGATAACGGAAGTGTGTGAAGTGTCAAGGTGAAATGTACATTGCATAGCAATGATTATGTGAGACGTGGACAGATATAAGTGTTGTCAGGACAAGTGTGAGAAGTGAATGAAGATATATTTTTTAATTTCTTAGTATTATTCAGGCGCCTCTCCACGTTACTAAAGCTAAATATTATAATTACGTCATATATACTTTTGTCACTGAACACGTAAAGTCCGTAAAGCCTTAATGCAAAAGACAGCATAGTTTGAACTTCATCAATAGTTGACAAGTTAAAACGAGTACTCATTATATTAAAATATAGTCTAATACAAGCTATTGACTAAGTGCTTATATGTTTATTTAAATGTTTTAGAATTACAAGGGTAATAATAATGATAATAATATAATAATAATGATAATAACGATGATGATAATGATGATGATGATGATGACGATGGTGATGACGACGATGATGATGATGATGGTGATGATGATGATGGTTGTGATGATGATGATGATGACGATGATGATGATGATGATGATGATGATGATGATGATGATGATGATGATGATGATGATGATGATGATGAAGTAAAATATGATGATGAAGAATAAAAAGAAGGTGGTAGTCGTGCTGGTGGTGAGATGATGATAATGTCTTCATATATCGCCCTAAACGTATAAAATAAGAGTGACAATAATTGTAAATAAAATACACAAGAGCATCATAACTTGCAAACTTATTAAACACCAAAGACAACGAAAAGGAATAAACATTAAAATGGATTCCAAATACAAAAGGAGTGTGAAACAACAGCCATAAATGCAGCGTTCCGCAAGTATGAAGATGTTGTAGAGATTGATATGCAGTAGATGAAGATGCTGTAGAGTGTAGATGTTTTAGAGATAAAGATGCTGTAGATATGGAGATGGAGAGATGGAGATGTTGTGGAGATGGAGATGTTGTAGAGATTGAGATGTAGAGATGGAGATGTTGTAGAGATTGAGATGTAGAGATGGAGATGTTGTGGAGGTGGAGATGTAGTCGAGTGAGACCCACATTTCTAAGTTACTGACTGTAAGCAACAAGAGTGTGGCTCTTATTCAATGACTCTGACAGAGCTAAGAAATGAGAAAATATTTGATGAGCAGTGTGAAATAGAGTTCTAAATGAAAGCTTCTTAACCGAGTACATATATTATCTATTTCTTTTTTTTTTTTTTTTGCTGGGTGACGTCATTAAAAAAAGGTTCATAGAGCAGTAAGCAGAGATCACGTATCTCATAGATACAAATATCAGTTAGTTGAGCTCACGTAACTCAAGAACATAGTGATGAGTAGCTTAATCTGTATAAAATGATTGATTCAATACAATACGACACAAGAAGGAAGTTAATGGTATTTTACAAAGTTTCTAGACTGACGATGGTAAATGATTTAAGCGTTTAGACTGAAGCAATTTATTTGCACAAAAGAGCAATGCAGCGACAGCTTGACATGTGTTCAAGGCAGGTTAACCAATCAAAATCCAGCAAACTGCTTCTTTACTAGTTCGGAGAAAGAGATTCGCGTCCGTGTGTTTATAAGGGCTTACTGATACCATTCAATGATTACTTTGCGTTTTCATCAATCACTATTTCACTCCTTGAAAGCCTTCATACAAATACAGAATTGAAAACAAGTCATGAGAAAACGTATCTCCTTTTAAGAAAATATAGATTTTTATGTATGTTACTCAGTTGTCTTGGTGTGTGAAGTTGAAGTCGTAATCTTGTTATGAATTGTTCAAACTAAATTTCAATTATCATTCAAATAATACAATTGGTATGAAAGAAAGATATTACTACATTAAAATCAATTTATTTATAGCATATATAGGCATTCTTTTATTTTCAAAGTTTGATGATTTTTTCTGAAAATTCACAACTGAAAGAAGTAACGAATTCGTGATTTGAACACGACGGATTAGAAGAACAGTTTGACATATGTTTTGATAGATTTCATGAACAGGACGGATTAGAAGAACAGTTTGACATATGTTTTGATAGATTTCATGAACACGACTAATTAAAAGAACAGTTTGACATATGTTTTGATAGATTTCATGAACAGGACGGATTAGAATAACAGTTTGACATATGTTTGGATAGATTTCATGAACAGGACGGATTAGAAAAACAGTTTGACATATGTTTTGATAGATTTCATGAACAGGACGGATTAGAAGAACAGTTTGACATATGTTTTGATAGATTTCATGAACAGGACTAATTAAAAGAACAGTTTGACATATGTTTGGATAGATTTCATGAACACGACTAATTAAAAGAACAGTTTGACATATGTTTTGATAGATTTCATGAACAGGACGGATTAGAAGAACAGTTTGACATATGTTTTGATAGATTTCATGAACAGGACTAATTAAAAGAACAGTTTGACATATGTTTTGATAGATTTCATGAACACGACTAATTAAAAGAACAGTTTGACATATGTTTTGATAGATTTCATGAACAGGACGGATTGGAAGAGCATTTAGACATATGTTTTGATAGATTTCATGAATTGAACGGATTTGAAGAAAAGATTCACATATGTTTGATAGATTTCAGAAATGAAGTTAAAAGAAACAAAAGACGCAAATACAAAACAAAAATTAAATACAATTTTAGGGCATTGCACCGTTTTAAGAGAGCGAACCTGTTATCTGTATTTTACTTTGAAAATATTAAATTTATGATATTTAGGGCGTCCTAAGTTGTGTCACAATAATGCAAGTGTAACGTGACAAAGCCCATATCTTTATTTATTTAGACCACAGTGAGCTGCTTTTATTTCATTTTGTTTGTTAACGTTCATAGTCTTTTGATCTCTTTTAAAAGTAGTTACAAACGTTACACAGTTTTTCTACCAATATTGATTAAATATATATTGTCCACATATTAACTAGCTTCCATTTCGCTTTAACTAGCTTCCATTTCGCTTTAACTAGCTCTTTATTTCCATTATAGTTACCTAGTTCTCAATTTTACCTGTTATTAAGATGCATGTGTATTACTGATGAATAGTAGATTTTTTTTAAATTAAACGCAATCAAACAATTATCCATGATGACCAACGATGGCCAGCTGTACACGTCGGCCATTTTAAATAGTTCGCTATTTTCAAACATAATCGACTAGTTCTTCACCGTTTTGGTAATGTGATTCACTCTTGTTGCTTTATTTTCTTTCAGCGTTTTCTGACGTGTTCTGTCGTGGCTATTAATGGCTAGTTGCCTTTGCAAGTTGATTATTTTCTATTAATATTTTTCAATTGACTCTTGATTGTCTCTGCTGATCTCTGTTGACTGGGTGTCTGTGTATGTTCGCACTTGTGGATTGTCATTGTAATATTTCTTTACTTGTTTTCTGTCAGCCATTGTTGACATACTGTCTGTGTCAGTAAGTTACCCATTTCTCGTTTTGACCTCTGGCACGTACTGCTACTGACTTGTACCGAGATCGGACGTCACTGTATTGGTGTGTGTTTTCGTTCGCCAATCGTTACGTCTTCACTGCATTCTTGCTTCGTCTATTATTAGTGGCTTTCCTCACTTGGAATCGGTATTTAAGTTTGTCAAGTTACTGGAGAATTTGTATCTGTTCAGTCAACTGAGCGCTTATCAAATTTAGTTTGTGTCAAAGCTCTCAGTGTTTTCATACTGTCAGAACGAAAAAAAACTCAACTGATGTTTTCCAAACAGAGTAGAGTAAACGAAGATGTACAGGTTGTGTTCATTTTAATTCGAGGGACTATTTGTGTTGCTGTTTTTTTAATTGTTGTATTTACACGGAAAATGTGTATGCGTGTGTGTAGGAGGGTGGTGCTGGTTGTAGTGGGTATGTTGGTAGGTGTGTGTACAGAGAGATTTATGCGGTCTTCTCTGAGAGTTTTCCATTATATGTGTATGTGTTTTTGTAGGGGTGGTGTTGGTGGTAGTGGGTGTGCGTACAGAGATATTTATGCGGTCTTCTCTGAGATTTTCTCAAGGTCTGTGTATGTGTGTGTTGTTAATTTTGAAGAGCGTTTATATTAAATTTTTTTTTTCTTAAAAAATAGGATTTACGTCTGAATTTTGGGGTGGTTAATTTTATTACCGATGTGCCTTTATGTTCCTTATTGATTTTATCCGCTCTTTATTCACTTGTATGTTCTTTAGGGATTTGTTCTCTCATTCTTTTCAGTTTTTCTATTTTTATGTGCATGGTCTTGTAACTCTTATTTTTTTTATTTCATTAAATACATTTTTTTTCCAAAATAGGTGTTATTGTTTGTGTACTTTCATTAACCATGCACACAAATTAATCTTTCTTGGGTATAAAAGTTCACATTTTGTTTGCAAACAAAGCAAATAAAATAGGTTACACCCAACGAATTAAATATTTTCTATAATGAATTTTTTGTGGACGAAATGAAATTGTTAGTGTGAGTAGCACTCCTATCATTTGAGAATTACAATAGAGCTCTGGTAGATTTGATTAGACTCTATATGCACACATCATTTAACACAATAATTTGTTTTATTTGTTGTCCCCATTCAATCAACACTGATGTCAAGGGAGAGCACTGCTTCAGGTTTAAATCGTCCACGGCGGGCAAAGGTGCGCGTTTATGAATGACAGCAGAATACCACGCGATCAAACATTGATTAACTTGTTGACTGCTAACCGACTGATTGGCTCATTAGTACAATAAGCAGTATGGAATTAGTTTGACTGCAGAAAAGAGCATTGTAGAAAAAGAATAAAATCTGGCACCGTGTGACTTTTCCGAAGAGACAACAAACGGCAACAAGAGGGAGGGTAAACTACTCTACAAATATCACGCAGTAAACCCCAGAGGATTATTAACGGAATGGATGGGCGGGGAATATCAGAGACTACAAGTATGTAGCCTCGCTCTTTAGCTTTCCTGTGTACATCCTCCACTCTGACTTTCATCATCCTCAACTCTACCACAAGCGCCACATCTCGTGTCAAGCAGTGAAATCGGAGGATAACCGGAAGCTGCTATCATCGCAAATAAATGAACTGATTCCCGGATAGGGGTGTAACTCGCCCTGGGCGCCAAATGGCTTTGACTGAGAAATAAGTACGTGGTTTTAGTTGTAAACAGATATTAACGACAAGTTTCCTTTGTTAACAATAAAAGGATGTTTCGTTTTATTTAAAAAAATATTTTGTAACCAATATTATAGCGAGCAGCCAGTTTGAGTGTGAATATAAAAATTCAACCGGACTTTTAAAGAACATTTTTTTTTAAATGGGCGTCATTTTTACGATTTACCCTGGGCACTATCGACCCCAGTTAAGCCTCTGATTCTGGGTCATATGACGAATTAAAATGAAAGTTACACGTCTCTGATTCAAGAAGTTTATAACATGCTTAACTAGTTACTGACTTGATAAATTAGCAATTGTAGACTAGGTTTCAAAAATTAAAGAACACAACAGTATTTGTTGTCTAGACCAGGATTTCGCGAGAGGTTGCATGAGGTTCCCCGAGATCCCTGTGATTGGAAACAAATAAACGCCGTACATATGAAACGTTTTACGCTAGGATTCTGAAAGTTATTTCAAACGTTTATGCTGGGGTTCCCTGAGATCTGAAAGTTATTTCAAACGTTTATGCTGGGTTCCCTGAGATCTGAAAGTTATTTCAAACGTTTATGCTGGGTTCCCTGAGATCTGAAAGTTATTTCAAACGTTTTATGCTGGGGTTCCCTGAGATCTGAAAACCATTTCAAAGGTTTTATGCTGGGGTTCCCTGAGATCTGAAAGTCACTTCAAACGTTTTATGCTGGGGTTCCCTGAGATCTGAAAATCATTTCAAAGGTTTTATGCTGGGGTTCCCTGAGATCTGAAAGTCACTTCAAACGTTTTATGCTGAGTTCACTGAGATCTGAAAATCATTTCAAAGGTTTTATGCTGGGGTTTCCTGAGATCTTAAAATGTCACTTCAAACGTTTCATGCTGGGGTCTCCAGGAAATCTGAATGTCATTTTAAACATTTTTTGATGGGGTTCCCTGAGATTTGAAAGTCATTTCAAACGTTTTATGATGGTGTTCGCTGAGATCTGAAAGTCATTTCAAACGTTTTATGCTGGGGTTCACTGAGATCTGAAAGTCACTTCCAACGTTTTATGCTGGGGTTCCCTGAGATATGAAAGTCATGTCAAATGTTTCGCCAGGATGAAAAAGTTGATAAAGCCTGGTCTAGCCACTCATTACTAAATGATAAATTAATGACGTGCATCAACAGTTATTAAATAAAACCATTCTAACACTGGTGGTTATTTGTTTGAAAATTAATACAGAGAATTATTACTGACTGAAAACAATTAATCAAAGTTACTACCAACTGAAAACAGTAACAATTAATAATGATTGAAATGTTAATAACATCAATTACTATTGAGAGGAAAACTGGTAACAGTTAATGATTGAAAAGTTAATTAACTATATTTACTTTTGAGAGAAAAGCTGGTAACAATTATTGATTGAAACTTTTATAACTATAGTTGCTACTGAGATGTAAGTGTTAGTAATTAATGATTGAAAATTTGATGTTTTACTACTATTAACTGAATAACTGGTAACACTTGATAAATGACTAAGATGTAAGTGTTAGTAATTAATGATTGATAATGTAATATTTTACTATTGACTGAATAACTGGTAACACTTGATAAATGACTAAGATGTAAGTGTTAGTAATTAATGATTGATAATGTAATATTTTACTATTGACTGAATAACTGGTAATACTTGATAAATGACTGAGAAATGTGATGTTTTACTATTGACTGAATAACTGGTAACACTTGATAAATGACTGAGAAATAAGAAAGTTGTTAGAAAGACTCGAACGAAAAATGACTGTATTTTCTTACTGACACGACGGTTTATTCCAATTTGCCGGAAAATGCACGATGGAAGTAGAACTGGGTCCGAATTGATGAAGCATCTATTTAGCTGAACATCCGGGTTTGCGGCTAAGCCTTCCCCTCCGCTTCCGAACGCGTTACTTATGGACCAAACCTATCCAGAGTAATCGAGCAGAACTGATGCTTTCCATTGGCAGGCTTACGTCCAAGGGAGGGGAAGGGGGCAGTGGCAGCGTTGTGTCTCACTCTATGGTATTTGTGAGCTCCTATAATAGAAGAAAATAAGCCATATATCAACCACCCTAGCGACCAATGGGGGTATAGGGATGTCAATTCACATTAATACCATCAGATGTTGATTTTAAAAAAAAATACTAAATGAGCGCATAGCTATGCCAAGGTTTATGGTGGAGTCATAAAGCCTTATGTTAGTTTTTATGGTGCCATAACTAAGAGAGAGTTTCATGTATCTGTTGCTTAGGGACACCTTAGTTACGATAGTCACATTAACTACGGTATTCATATAATATAGGAAACCTAACTTACTATAGTCATAATAGTCCTGTTATAGGATAGCAAACTTACCATTGTCATGTTATAGGATAGTAAACTTACTAAAGTCGTGTTATAGGATAGCTAAGTTACTATAGTTACTATAGTCATTCATAGGATAGCTAACTTTGTATACACTTTAGTTCAAACATTTGAAATAATAAAAGTCAACTCAAAGAGTACATCTCTATATAAACATAAGTATAACATATTGTCACATGTCTGGTTTTCATTTAATGACCCTGTCCTAATTTAGGCACTAGTTATCAATATTAGTTTATTAGATAATTCCTAACCTTAGTGACAGCCAGACTTGCCTAACTTATCTCCCCTCAAATGCTACAATATCAGCCTAATTGTTCATGGCACTTAGCCGGATAAGTTAGTTGACTTCCTTGCCAACAATGTTATCTCACTTTTTTATAGATTAATAATATGTACAATTCTTTATTCCTTTATTCCTGGCTCTAGCCCCCCAGTTGGCAAATCATGGTTGATTACAAACACTTATGTAATAACATGGTGAGATAACAATAAGAGAATTAACAATACAATGTAATAACAATAAAATTAAATGTGAAAACAAAAGAATGAACAATTCAATTTCTGCGAATAACAGAGTGTTATCATGCGACCCCATAAGTCAATTTATTGTCCACACCATGAAAATCTATTCCTGACTGATTTTGGACTTATCTTTCTATTACTGTCCAATGGAACACAGTATTGTTGTTGTTCCTCTGACACACTGACATCACATGATAGCCTTGGCAATCCCTCATGGTTCAAGCAGGATGGTGGTAAGACTCAACATGTACACTTGCTCAGCAATTTGTTTTGGGCTCCGTGCTTTAGCAAACTGGACTCCCACATCAAAATAGTATTTTAGCAGTCGAGGTCAGAGTTGTAAGGTAAACTTGAGAACTGCTGGAAATACAGATTTATTTATATTACAGCTTCATGCGGTGATAGTGACTCTATGGGCTTTGTGGCAGCAGCGATAATCACTCTTTACAATCTCACTAACCCATAGTTTACATTACATACATGGAAATTCAAATATATCAAATCTTTACAATATATATTTCCTTCATGACTACTTAGTTGCTCATAATACAATTTGGCTAGTGACCACACAGCGCATGTTAACTCTTCCATGATAAATTAATCAATGGTCATATATATATATACAAGGCATTTCCCACCATTTTACAAGTATTTCGCTAAGCCACTTAGCTTCTTTAAGAAAAGTGTATTAACATTAGCAGCATTAAAATTCACAAGAATATTCTACACACATTTACAATTACAAAATACATAGTATCAATTCAACAAGAAAATTCAATGAGAGAAAATCAAGTGTATTACCGCTATGTACTTTGTAGGTGCGGTCATAACGGACACAGCTTCTCTATTTTACCCCTGTAAGTCGGGCACAATGCAGTGTGGGTGTCTCATGCGGCCAGCCCATTCAGGTGGTTTTATCAATGGGGTAAAGGTCAGCTATCATCTTAGTGCTATATCATTGCCTGGTAAGCAAATGACCATACATGGATAATTAGTGTCTAGTTTTTGGTGTGACCTTCCCTGTGATCTAACTTATTTTCCCTGAATGCATAAACAACTATTTCTGGCCTAAGCTTTAATTTTCAATGGAAGTTTCTCAATGGATATGTAAGGTCAGGGAAAAGTAACAGTTAATAATACGAAAAAAGGTTATCAAAAATACATATTTTTTTTATATATCTTCACACATATCAATAGTGATAATGCATGAAATATTACTAAGTCCATTCTCTCTCAGTAAGTCAGTTTTAACTCACCATCAAGCTAATGACTGCCTTTCAAGGACGGACTTCCGCACCAAATTCAAAAGTGACAAGAGAGTAGCATTTTCTCCTTAAGAGAACTCTTTAAACTCAGCCCATTGGCTATTCTCGTTTTCGTAAATCAGAATCATTGGATAATAGAAAATTACTCACTCAGTTTGCATTACGTCAGCAATCTAGAATGTTCTTGCCTGGAGCTGTTCACTTCAACTCAGACACTTTCAAAAATGACACGATGATGAGTGCCTATGGTCGTGTTACTCTGACAATTTAGCAATTTATATAACGATTTAAATTTTAAATAGGGAGGGGAAAATTTACTCTGTCACATAGCGAAGATGTAAAATTATATTTTTGGGGTGTTGTTTTTAATTATCAAGGCCAAACACGTACCCTCACATTTATTTCAATATTTTGATATTTTTTAAGTAGTAAGTGTAAAGCTTAAATGATTTTAGTGATGCAAGCTAACGTGAGCTACAAACTTCCGCGTTTTTTAAACTTCACACTGCTGCTAGGAAAGTGCTTTCTAACACAAAACTTGCAAAAGAATGTTATTAGATTTTCTTTGCAAGTGTAGAATGTTTTCTTAATATCTCATTTTACATTTAATAAAACAGCAGTAAGATGCCACTTAAAAATGTAAACAGTAACGTGAAAACGCTGAAATAAAAAAAATTTAAATATAACATCAGTTATGAAGAAGTCTTTAAAAGTCCAGCAAATATTCTATGTCTAACGGACAATCTGGCTTCATTTACCAATTTATTTTAAATTTTATTTTCGGCTTTATTTGGCTCCCGATAACAATTTGTTTGCGGTGCGCGATTGTATGTGGCGTTGCACTCATTAGACCATACCAATCTTTTTGGATAAAGAGTTCCTTGCTCAGGAGTCATATTATTTTGTATTATTTGGGGGAGTTGCATTGGTCTGGACAAAAGTCGTGCGCCTGGAATGTCAAGTCTGGTACTTGTCTCAGCTACATGAATTAAAAACTAGCAGTGGTGTGAGTTACCTAACTCTGTCATTTCTTATTGCCTCATTACCTCATTACCGTGACGAGGGTACTTGCATTGATCCACTATGATTACAGAAGGTGGAAATAAATTGCGTTCTACACTCGGCCTCTTTCCATAGTTACAGTCCTATGTTCTACACTCGGCCTCTTTCCATAGTTACAGTCCTCTGTTCTACACTCGGCCTCTTTCCATAGTTACAGTCGTATGTTCTACACTCGGCCTCTTTCCATAGTTACAGTCCTCTGTTCTACACTCGGCCTCTTTCCATAGTTACAGTCCTATGTTCTACACTCGGCCTCTTTCCATAGTTACAGTCCTATGTTCTACACTCGGCCTCTTTCCATAGTTACAGTCCTCTGTTCTTTACTCGGCATCCCTGTCCATATCTCTATAATCCTGCTTTTACTGACGTCACTGAAAGGTAATACATTGTACGTGACGCTATATATTTGTGACGTGGAACTATAGTATGTAGTGTGTATATAGTTATTGTTAGATGTTTGGCTTATCTGTCATGTAATTCTGAATGGCACATATAAAATAAATGATCAGGAGCCGGGCTTAATGTAATTAACTGCGTTTTTCATAGTGTCTATACATAAAGTGTATGTAATAAAATTTAGAGTAGACGTTGTTCATAGTGTCTATGTATAAAGTGTAAGTGATAAAATTTAGAGTGGACGTTGTTCATAATGTCTATACATAAAGTGTATGTAATAATATAGAGTGTTGTTCAAAGTGTCTATATATAAAGTGTATGTAATACTTTAGAGTGGACGTTCTTCATAATGTCTATATATAAAGTGTAAGTGATAATTTAGAGTGGCTTATATCTAGATAACTGTGGTGTAAAGTTTGTGTACGAAAGAATTGCTTATTAGAATGTAGTAGCACTTTGCAGAAAAAGAAAATTTAATGTTTGACTTCTAATTTACTTTTTCTGAAATTGTGCATTGTAACACGACATACTGTCACGGACATTCTGCTATTTCGTATAGTCAGATTACTAAGGGTTACTGTGGTATAGCTGTATTAGTGTATGTATGAACGTATAGCTTATTGTAAGGGTTACTGTGGTATAGCTGTATTAGTGTATGTATGAACGTATAGCTTATTGTAAGGGTTACTGTGGTATAGCTGTATTAGTGTATGTATGAACGTATAGCTTATTGTAAGGGTTACTGTGGTATAGCTGTATTAGTGTTTGTATGAACGTATAGCTTATTGTAAGGGTTACTGTGGTATAGCTGTATTAGTGTATGTATGAACGTATAGCTTATTGTAAGGGTTACTGTGGTATAGCTGTATTAGTGTATGTATGAACGTATAGCTTATTGTAAGGGTTACTGTGGTATAGCTGTATTAGTGTATGTATGAACGTATAGCTTATTGTAAGGGTTACTGTGGTATAGCTGTATTAGTGTATGTATGAACGTATAGCTTATTGTAAGGGTTACTGTGGTATAGCTGTATTAGTGTATGTATGAACGTATAGCTTATTGTAAGGGTTACTGTGGTATAGCTGTATTAGTGTATGTATGAACGTATAGCTTATTGTAAGGGTTACTGTGGTATAGCTGTATTAGTGTATGTATGAACGTATAGCTTATTGTAAGGGTTACTGTGGTATAGCTGTATTAGTGTATGTATGAACGTATAGCTTATTGTAAGGGTTACTGTGGTATAGTTGTATTAGTGTATGTATGAACGTATAGCTTATTGTAAGGGTTACTGTGGTATAGTTGTATTAGTGTATGTATGAACGTATAGCTTATTGTAAGGGTTACTGTGGTATAGCTGTATTAGTGTATGTATGAACGTATAGATTATTGTAAGGATTACTGTTGTATAGCTGTGTTAAGTGTATGTATGAACGTATATGTTATTGTAACCATTCTCAGTATTAAGGCAGTACAACCGTACTATAAAGTAATTCGTGCTCTCCATGCAAGTATATGAGACAGTCTGTCTTCTTGTAATGTGTATGTTGTTAGATGTATGTATAACAAACTGAGTCACTGAATTACGAGACAATGATTGTATGTTTACGTGCGTGCATGTTAACTCAGTTTACTGTAATATTATCTGCTCTATTTACTAAGTAGAGTGAAGATAGCATTGTTTATGTTTTGCTTCTCAGTTACGCTTGCTACCACGTAGAAGTGGCATATCTTGTAGTCTCCCCACAACGTGGTTGCGACTTTCGCTGCGCCTCTGCGACGAGTAGCCCGACTGCCAACCAACAGCAGCCCGCCTGCCGCACTACTAACCAATGACAAGGTAGACAAGGCTAACAAAAACTTAGCGCAAGAGGATGTCGTGACCCGCTCGAGACTCGCGAATAGGGCTGGAATGATACCGGATTAATAGTTTCGGCTCTTCATAAAGTGCTGTAAACTTTCTCTCCTCCTGACGATATAGGATTAACTGTACGCTGCTGGTTGTAGCTGCTGTAAGGTGTCAGCAGCTGTGATCTCCCGCTCTCATGAATAGTTTCGCTGCAAAGTGGTTTTACCTCTCGATGCAGTTAAAAACTAGTGGAGGTTTCAACATGCGCTTAATCGTCGATAATGTTAATGTGATAGCATTGCCATAAACAGATAAGCCATGCTGCGACATTTTCTCACCTGTAAAGTGGACATACCTGCGATACTGATACACACACTTGTGGCTGTGGCTGTGTTCCAAAGTGTTTACAATCGACAACGGTGACAACGTATGATTGCCACTCAGCGTCACCAGGTGAAGACCTGTTTACAGTGAATAAGCTTTGTGTATCAATGTGTGTCCTGTCCATTGTAATTATGGCAAAAAATAAGGTAAATCCTGTCAGTCTTTATTTGTCATTATATGTACCGTTTGTTGTATGGTAAATTGTCACTTAAGTCCTGTAAGTCTTGATTAATCATTGTATATTATCTTCGTTGTAAGATAAGTATATCAAAGTGTATCTCTGTAAGGCTTTATTTTTTGTTTGTATGTTTTCTTCATTGTCAGGTAATAGAGCCATGTAAGTCTTTATATATTATTGTATGTTTTCTTCGTTCCGTGAAATTTCTAAAAAAACATCTTGACCCCTTGAAGTGCCCTTGACAATGAATAAATCTTTGAGCATCACTGTGTGTTCCTTTGGGTATTTAAGCTCTGGCTTTCTCTCCACATTACAAACGGATTTTAAAACGTTTACATTTTAATTTGCGTCGAACGATTTTTTAAACCCCAACCCTGCCATTCTGCACCCTCACTTCAGTATTCACTCGAACTGTCGCGTTCACTCAAACTGTCTTGTTCACTCGAACTATCGTGTTCACTCAGACTTTCGAGTTCACTAAAACTGTCGTGTTCACTCGAACTGTCGTGTCCACAATTAGTGGCAGTGAGTTATTATCGAAATAGGTTAATGAGGCCGCATATCAACAAGATATTTACTTGACATCCGTGAAGTCAATATTCTAGTTAGATAATTCAAATCTCGACCACACACTCGTGGTTTTTAATGTATGTCCTTTATTACTGAACACATACTGACCGCTACAATAGGTTGATTGTGTAGGCGTTGGAAGATGAGAATTGAACCAATCACCAGTCAGTAGCGAGAGCGCAGCGCACTAATTCCTGACCCATTAAATCAGAAAGTCACATGTATTTTCAACGTGATAATAATTAATCTTATCAGTGAAGTGTTTTCATTTTGTTATTCAATAAATATAAATGCCGCTAAATAATCATTACGAATTATCTAGTCGTATTTGTGCATTTAATGTGCAGTGCAACCTTCGTAAATAAAATGTAATTTGACATGTGAGTAAAATGCTACACGTGTAACGCATTGGTAAATTACGTTACACTACTAACGCATTTGTAGACCATGCTGCATGTGTAACGCATTGGTAAATTACGTTACACTACTAACACATTTGTATACCTTGCTGCACGTGTAACGCATTGGTAAATTACGTTACACTACTAACACATTTGTATACTTTGCTGCACGTGTAACGCATTGGTAAATAAGGTTAAACTTCTAACAAATTTGTAGACAATGTTACACGTGTAACGCATTGGTAAAGTACATTACACTTCCTTCGAATTTGTAGAGTGTGTTACACGTGTAACGCATTTGTAAAGTGCGTTACACTTCCAACGCGTTTTTAGAGCACGTTACACATATAACTTGTTTGTAAAGTATGTTACACTTCTAACACATTTGTAGAGCACATTACATATGTATCGCGTTTGTAGAGAATGTTACTCCAATAGTAAAATATAATTCCTCCTGCCATTGGCTTCTGAAAGTTACTGCATGTAGTGTGATAATCCACGTGACTGTAGTATGACTAGTTACTGCTTGTAACTTGATAGCGCTAGTGATTAATGTATGGCTAGTTATTTCATGTAGTGTGAGAGTCCTAGTGACTGTCATATAACTAGTTATTTCATTTAGTGCGATAGCCCTTGTTGCTGTAGTTTGGCTATTTCAAGTAATATGTTAGCCCTAGTGACTGTTTTAGGAATGGCTACTGCAATTTTATAAACACTTGCTTCATTTTGTGTAAATCACTTAGGACAAATATTATGTGAATGGTTTATTACGTTCGTGCAGTGTGAATTGTTTACAACATTGAATTTTGCATAAGTGGAATGCTGCTCATAGTATGAGTGAATAACTTAATTAATGTATTGTGAACGGCCAAGTCTTATTACTATAATGTAGAGTGAATGACCGTCTTATTACTATAATGTATAGTGGACGGCCAAGTCTTATTACTAAAATGAGCTGCGACTGAATGGCCAAGTCTTCTTACTGTAATGTACTGTGAATGGCCAAGTCTTAACACTATAATATTAAACTGACAGCAAACCAAGGCGGAAGTTGTATGTTACAACAGCCCACGCTTGTGACATTATCTATTTTAAGGGGAGGCTTTATGCATGACAATTGCCAGTGACTATGAATTACTACACGGACGCTTAATCAGTGCTAGGCGATGTTGCATGGAAAGTGAGGAAAATGTGTGTTCACAGAGCATAATTATGAGTCAACTTACGTTCATAGAAATTATTTGTACAAGGTGTTAACAAAGCTATTCAGTTGCTCAAGCGATATTCGAGTACCACCATAAACTGATCGAGAAGATTATTTGCTCAAAGTAGAGTCGTAAATACCTGTGTCCTAAGTTCATAAAGTGCTATTTGTGTTTTAACTGCGTTCATAGAGCGTCATATTTTCTAACTACGTTCATAATGCGCAGTCAATGTTCTAACTACGTTCATAGAGCGCTATCTGTTCTACGTTCACAGAGCGCTATCTGTTCTACGTTCATAGAGCGCTATCTGTTCTACGTTCATAGAGCGCTATCTGTTCTACGTTCACCGAGCGCTATTTGTTCTACGTTCACAGAGCGCTATCTGTTCTACGTTCATAGAGCGCTATCTGTTCTACGTTCATAGAGCGCTATCTGTTCTACGTTCATAGAGCGCTATCTGTTCTATGTTCATAGAACGCTATTTGTGATCTAACAATGTTCTAAGAGAGAGGACTATCTGTTATATTTTCATAGGTTCTACCTACGTTCATTTGTTTTAAGTTCATGGAGTGCTATTAGTGACCTAAATATGTTCACAGAGCGCTATCAGTCTTCTAACTACATTCATAGAGAGTTATCTACGTTCTAAGTACGTTCATAGTACACTACTTCCTCGTTAAATTACGTTCAAAGATTTTTACATTTGCACTAAAGTACGTTGATAGAACAATATCTTTGCTCTAAATTATGTGCATAATACGCTAATTCTTCATTAAATTACGCTCATAATGCGTGAATTTGCGATTCAGCTGACATCCTTAGATGTTTTTGCTTGAGTACTTACTTATATTTATGATTTATGATTAGTGAATCCAATCATCAATGAACAGATTGCTAATTGAACACTGACATTTATGTATTCAGAATTATTATTTGAGAGATCATTGCATCAACGAATGTTAACAGCGCAATATGTGAGTAAAACATTCGTATATTTTCTCTTTAACGCACGTGAAATGGTAGAATGTATTATTTTGTTTGCAAGCAGATTCCAAGAGGACATTGTATATATATATATATATATATAGAGAGAGAGAGAGAGAGAGAGAGAGAGAGAGAGAGAGAGAGAGGAGGACGAACAGATATACAGACAGACAGACAGACAGATAGATAGATAGATAGATAGTTAACAATAGAGTTAATACTAAATTATGCTCTTCTTATTGTTGACAAGACTATCTATGTACACTAATATACGCAAAATAGACCGATATATAATGTTCACCAGCATATCAAAATAGACCGATATACTATGTTCACCAGCATATCAAAATAGACTGATATACTATGTTCACCAGCATATCAAAATAGACCGATATACTATGTTCACCAGCATATCAAAATAGACCGATATACTACGATCACCAGCATATCACAATAGACCGATATACTATGTTCACCAGCATGTCAAAATAGGCAAATATATCATTCGAAGAAGTGCTGTTGCACTAATGAATCAATTAATCCATTTTCTAAGTTAAAAGCATTTTGTAAGAAATTAAATTGAAACATTTAATATATTTAGAAGAAATAGAAACAGCATTGAATACTACACCACTTCACACAAATCACAGAGAAATATGAACAATGTGAATACTACACAACTTCACACAAATCACAGAGAAATATGAACACTGTGCGTTAACACCCCACGAGCGGTTCTATACATGAAGTGGCTCTATAAAAAGTATTTCAAACCTGTTTCAAAGCGTGCGGAATTAGCCTCTGTTAAAAGCCACAAACCATAACGATTATTTTCCTTACGCTTACGAATCACATATCTTGTACCAACACCTTTCCCGAGCGCCACACACACTCGATGTTAACACCACGGATGGGAAACTGGGGTGGGGGGGATTCAGTATCGCGTAAATACATTCAAAATGTTTTCTAAAAGAGCACGAAAGAAGTGGCAGATCATTTTTTTTTAAAATTATAGTTTTATATAAATATAATGAAATCTTCACTGATGCTTGTTCCTGTTTTTTCTAATGTAATTATTCTTTAACTCTCCACATGATGAATGAGAGTGTTTGGAAATATCGGGCTCTTGCTTTTTCTTCTAAAAAATCTTGTTTCCAGTTTTTGTCTGAAAACAAAACAAAGTTTCTTGAAAGTCGTGCGCATTCCCAACAGTCTACAGACAGAGAGTTTCGAAACATAGACTCGTATTACAGCCAGTTTTGTCACTTGTGCAATCCAGAGAGAACATATGTGATAAAATACATTATTCTTCATTTTTTTGCAATAGCGTGATCTAGCTAGAATATATCTGAGTAAAATCCATTATTCCACAATTTTGTAATAACGTCATCTAGATAGATGATCTCTGAGTAAAATCCATTATTCCATAGTTTTATAATGACGTAATCGAGATAGAATATCTCTGGATGAAAGACGTACATTACAGCGAGCGTTTCCATTCTATAACCTTACAATGTGTTGGAATCATAAATTTGTTCTTTTTTTAAATTTCAAGTCAATTGTCTAATTGTTTCGCGTAACATTCACCTAAAAATACCAGCGAGCAAACGTTAGCTATTGAATCTTGGCAAAATTTTGTTTACTTTGGAATGTGTTTACAAACAACAGACACAGACAGGAAAAGCCTCCCGCTCCCCCAACGAAAAATAAAACCTGACAAAACTAAAAAGAAAAACACAATGCTTCACGTTCGATTGATATTTTTTTTTTACAGGTTCTTGTAAAGAATTGGTCAAAATGATACAGGCGCACTTCCACTCAAGTCACGCAGCACTTTCTTTCAGAGTCCACACATATTAGATCTCACACAAATGACGGAATTCGTCTATAACTCAACAACCGTTAGCAGCAATGGAATGTTTCTGAACCACAGCCAACGCCATGGCCACCACCACCACCATCACCACCACAACAGTTCACTATCGGATACATTGCAAGGTGAAGGTCATGTCGAAGTGCAGCAACAGCAACAACAACAAATGAATTCAGACGTCCAGATCCTCATCATCTTCCTCTATAGTATCGTGTGCCTGGTGGCCATCGTCGGAAATGCCTGCGTCATATATCTCGTTGTCTCGCGTCGACGCATGCGCAACGTCACCAACTACTTTATCGCTTCGTTGGCCGTTTCGGACACTCTGATGGCCATCGTGTGCATCCCTGTGACTTTTGTGGCCAACGTGCTGCTGGATTACTGGCCCTTCCCTGCAATGTTTTGCCCTCTCGTGACGTACCTGCAGGCAGTCGTCGTGTTCCAGAACGCGTACGTCATGCTGGCCATCAGCATGGAGCGCTACATCGCCATCATGTACCCCTTTCGACGTCGGTTGACGACGTTCCAGGGCTTCTTAGTTATCGCCTTCTGTTGGTTCCTGTCGTTCGGAACGCCTCTCCCCACAGCTATCGTCTCACAGCTTGAAACCTTTAACGTGAACGAGTCCAAGAGCAGGTGCCTTGAAATCTGGCCTTCGGTCAGCCAGCGGTTCACGTACACAGTGACTATCATGGTGCTGCAGTACTTCGTCCCCCTCATGGTGCTTATCTACACTTACGCACGGATTGTACACGTTGTGTGGCTGAAGGAGGTACCCCCGCACGGCCATTTTGGCCCCACGGTACTCGTGCACAGAGAAAGTACGGCTGGAGTTGATATGGAAACCGGGAGGCTAGTGGACCCAAGAAAAAAGGTAAGCGTTTTTGCTTTGTAGTGTTTGTCTTTCTTTAATAGGTGTATTGATGTCCTGTTTTGTTTATGAATGTGTATATACGTCTTGTTCTTGCTTTCATTGGTTCACTGATTTAAAATTTCTTGTAACCTCCCTTTCTTCGATGACACAAAATGTTTATGGTCTTATTATAAAACATTATTATATTGCCTACATCTCTCTACTGATCTGTCTGTCTGTCTGTCTGTCTATCTATATATCTCTGTCTGTTGTCTATCTTTCTGCTTATCTGTATGTCTGTCTGTCTGTCTGTTTTGCGTTAAAGAAAAGGCAAACCACACATCAATCATTCACGGAAGATCAACGCTAAAGATCTGCGAATCCGCCTGGCAGGCATGGTTGCGGTTTGAACTGCGGCTAAAAATAACTCCTTGGTCGTCAATCATGACGTGGTCCTTAGTTTGTACGTGTGCGACAGCAATGTTGAAGCGAACGTTTGGTATATGTAACGATGGCTAATGATGGCTAATGTTGTTTAAGTGACACATTCCCATGCATGAAATTATTGTTGCATTTAATCCACGCCCACGGAACTGACTGGCCGGTTACGTCATTCTTTGGAAATGTTCTGTTAACTGAAACTTTCAGTACACTTTGTATTTTACCCATTTGATAAAAAAAGAATGGTTGTTCCATGTCGTCCAGCAAAGGACGTGTTGTTAGACCGTCATATAATCGGCGCTGTACTAAAAGTCAAATTACTGACATCTGTTTAGCAGGAAGAATGCATGTAATTGTATTTAATTCAATAGTAAAATACTTAATTTCGATCGCCATTTAATATCTAATGTTGATAAACATTGGGTAGGCAACACGGCGTTGCCCGAAGACGTGTCGTTTATGTTGGCACGCAATGCGCAAGCTGACGTCACAGGCCACTGCACGTTTTGTTGACGGTTGGCAAAAGCAGAATGAAAAAACAACAATAAGGTTGTCTCAAAACGCCATTACTTGCATTTTCACGAGTGTAGTACCACTCGTACATAAGGATGCGACTGTGTGCGTGTAGGTGTAAATGTGTGTGTATGTGCGTATGTGTGCGCGCATATGTGTGTATAGCTGTGTGCTTATGAGCATATTTCTGGAGGCGCGCGCGCGTGTGTGTTTTTGTGTGTGTGTGTTTGTGTTTGTGTGTGTGTGTGTGTGTGTGTGTGTGTGTGTACGTCTGCGAGTGAGTGAGTGAAAGTCGATGTGTATGTTTCTACAAGTTTCTTATGTGTGTAACTGTGTGCGCACGTGAGCATTTCTGTTCAAGGTTGGTGTGGGTGGGTATCGGAGGGTGGATGGATGCACAGTGTTTTGCCACTGCAACAAACAAGCATACAAATGCAATGCATCGCTACAGATCTGTGCGCTTGTTGCTGGCCGGTGTCTTGTCCGACAGACAACATGCTGTGTGCTTTAATGCTCTCCATTTTATAGGAGTGGTTGAGAGCGATAATTGAATTATTAAATTGATTTGAATAAATCTTCATTTTTATGGGTAATAATAATGGTAAAGGTGAATTGTCTTTGACCCTGTCATTTTGTTAGGGACAGAGAAGCAAAACTATTACAAATGAGATCACAAATGAGAACAGAAAACATATATGCACACTCGTACACAAGCAAATAAGGATTTACCAGAAAATCCTGCACATATCATCATATTAATATTTGTGCGTTTATAGAGAGGCAGAGAGGGAGACAGATAGCTAAATAAAGCTAAAATGTATTACAAATAAATCTTTTGACAATTTGTCCACAGGCATCGCCAGTAGTCTTATTGAATCTTAAAACACTATTTAATAGCGTGACAAATATTCCCCCCCCCCTTACTTTTATTTGTCACTTATTTTTCATAATTTTACTAATGTTTATATTTTTATTTATGAAATACTTTGTTGTGACAAGTTGTGGGAGTGGGGTTAAAGTTCGGCACTTTTGAACCAGTAAATTGTTACGTGCTTTGGAAAAAAAAATTTTCAACTTTCAACTGTCAAGAGCTGTGAGATGGAGTTCGAATCAGGTGCTTACAAGACCTCGCAGCCACTCCGATTCTGGATAAAGAGGATGCTAGCAATGCATGAATTCTTGAATATTGTCTGTCGATTCTGATAGATTTAAACAAAGAGCGGGGTGGGGTGGGGTGTATAAAAGATAGCCACCTAAAATACTGGATGTCAAACGAGCTTCAAATATAACATAGGCCATTCAACGTAGCTCTCGAAGTCATTAGAAATTTGTGACAACAAGGCCTGTAATGACGCCTTTAAGGACTACATGAACAAGGCCTGTAATGACTCCTTTAAGAACTACATGAACATGGCTTGCTTTCTCGATCGAAAGAAACGCAATTTTCTTGCCTAGTAAATGGACGTAAACGACTCTTAGATCTACCTAAATATAGATATGAAATTCTGCCAGCAGGTATGCTAGGTTCTTCCTCTAGCTATTTCCTCATTGTAGACACCTATTACAGACAGTCGACCTACCTATATCATCATAGTACTAGCCTATTTCCTCATTGTAGACACCTATTACAGACAGTTAACCTACCTATATCATCATAGTACTAGCCTATTTCCTCATTGTAGACACCTATTACAGACAGTTGACCTACCTATATCATCATAGTACTAGCCTATTTCCTCATTGTAGACACCTATTACAGACAGTTAACCTACCTATATCATCATAGTACTAGCCTATTGCCGGTAACGAGGCACACAAACAGCCTTATCCTTTGCAAAGGGGAGTGAGTAGACGTTTGGTAAAGAGGAAATCTTTCTGTATTTGGTTGCTACGCAGAGAATTAGACTTTAATAAAACGATTTTAAGGAAATGTCCTCATTTCAAGGAAGTCTTTAAAAAGGCTTTGAGGCTCAGCAAAGGTTCGAACTCCTACAACAAAACAGTTTGCTAGTCACACAAAATGCAGAACTCCTACAACAAAACAGTTTGCTAGTCACACAAAATGCAGAACTCCTACAACAAAACAGTTTGCTAGTCACACAAAATGCAGAACTCCTACAACAAAACAGTTTGCTAGTCACACAAAATGCAGAACTCCTACAACAAAACAGTTTGCTAGTCACACAAAATGCAGAACTCCTACAAAGAAATATTTTGCAAATCACACAAAGTACAGTTTACATTATTCAGATTAGTAATATTACAAGTAAAATGTACTTGCTTCACAAACGTTTGACTATCAAATTATCTCACTTAAAACTTTAGTATAATTAGCTTCACGAAGCATGAAATAAATATCCCTAAGCCTTAAATAAATATTCCCTAAGCCTGAAATAAATATTCCCTAAGCCTGAAATAAATATTCCCTAAGCCTGAAATAAATATTCCCTAAGCCTGAAATAAATATTCCCTAAGCATGAAATTATCACACTATAAAATAGTAAAATAATTTTGTATAGTAGTGTCGCAAAGCTCCATTGAAATAACCATTTTTAAATCTAGTTAAATGAGGTAGCTTGATAAACCATGCACATTTCTTGTTACACTTTCATTTAAGTTACAAATGTAGCAAATGCCAGCCCACAAGACGTGCAGTTGTAAATGAAATTTCTCAAATTCATCAAACACACCGGCCTCACACGTGCGGTTCATTCTAACTTAGTACAAGAACTTTTGGGGAAGTAAATTAATGTTTACTCTCTTATTGGAAGTAATTTTAAAACATGACATTCCGGATAACGTATTTAACACTCTTACTGCTAAACCCTTGAAACGCGTTCTAGATTCACACCACATATAGTTCGAGGGTGTTAAAATGCTTGATTAAATTTAATTATTGGCTTGTAAATTGCACTCACAAAATTAAAACGAACATTACTGTGTCCGTCACTGCTCAGTCAGGAAGAGCTCGACTTTCTTTCTTTCTTAGAAAAAGGTCATGCATTTTTCAGGACAGAATAATTTACATGTACGTCTTAGGAAAGGATAATTTAAATGTACTTCTTAGGAAAGAATTACTGACTTATATTTCTTAGGGAGAATTTATTTGCATACACTTTTTAGGAGAGAATAATCTAGATATACTTCTTAGGTAATCGTGAGCTATAACAGAAAAAGGCAATGTAGTGTTGTCAGGCAATTGTGAGCTATAACAGAATAGGCAATGTAGTGTTGTCAGGCAATCGTGAACTATAACAGAAAAAAGGCAATGTAGTGTTGTCAGGCAATCGTGAACTATAACAGAAAAAAGGCAATGTAGTGTTGTCAGGCAATTGTGAGCTATAACAGAATAGGCAATGTAGTGTTGTCAGGCAATCGTGAACTATAACAGAAAAAAGGCAATGTAGTGTTGTCAGGCAATCGTGAACTATAACAGAAAAAAGGCAATGTAGTGTTGTCAGGCAATCGTGAACTATAACAGAAAAAAGGCAATCTAGTGTTGTCAGGCTATCGTGAGCTATAACAGAAAAAGGCAATGTAGTGTTGTCAGGCAATCGTGAACTATAACAGAAAAAAGGCAATGTAGTGTTGTCAGGCTATCGTGAGCTATAACAGAAAAAGGCAATGTAGTGTTGTCAGGCAATCGTGAGCTATAACAGAAAAAGGCAATGTAGTGTTGTCAGACAATTGTGAGCTATAACAGAAAAAGTCAATGTAGTGTTGTCAGGCAATTGTGAGCTATAACAGAGAAGGCAATGTAGTGTTGTCAGGCTATCATGAACTACTATGTACAGTAGGCCATGTCTAGCAGACGTGAGCTGCATTGAGAACAAAGGGTAACTCTGGCTGGCAATCGCGAAGTACCAAGCAGAACGGAGAACGGCTATGTCTGGCTTTCGTGATCAACACCAGAAAATGTTACTTGGATTTGTCAGGAAAATGTACGCTGCAAGAGTGGGAGAGGATTTTGTTTTATAGTCGAGATTGATTCAGAAGAACCAGGACGATCTCGGCTGGAGGTCAAATTAAAACGACAATGTTATAACTCGACACTTAGCAGATAATAATTGTAAAATATATTTCTATTAAACGCATGATATTCATAAAATGTAAAGTATACTGAACTAAATGCTCTTTTTTTAAAAACATTAATTTAAGATCATGTTCTGCAAAAGTGATGGATATGCACGCTTTCAATACGTGATTTTTCTTCAATCAATGAAAATTACGATGTTTTCTTTATCTTCAAAATCGAGGAGTGTATGTCAAAGCTTCTGGACACGTATATTTACATTTGATAATTTCAATTTTATTTATTGATTTTGTATGTTATTGACGTCATAATTTATTTACATTTGGCCTTTTACTTGCTCTGAATTAAATAAATAAACCTTCTATTTACTCACGTCATTTACATATCTTGTATACGTAAAAACGCTCCGTTCAGACATCATAATATTAAAACACTTATAGTCATCCAGTTTGTGATAATAATTATAATCATCATCGTCTTCGCCATCGTCATCATCGTAATAAAGACTTGAGAAAGCTCTTAATCTTACAATATTTTAAAGACTTGAGAAAGCTCTTAATCTTACAATATTTTGAAGACTTGAGAAAGCTCTTAATCTTACAATATTTTAAAGACTTGAGAAAGCTCTTAATCTTACAATATTTTAAAGACTTGAGAAAGCTCTTAATCTTACAATATTTTGAAGACTTGAGAAAGCTCTTACAATATTTTAAAGACTTGAGAAAGCTCTTAATCTTACAATATTTTGAAGACTTGAGAAAGCTCTTAATCTTACAATATTTTAAAGACTTGAGAAAGCCCTTAATCTTACAATATTTTAAAGACTTGAGAAAGCTCTTAATCTTACAATATTTTGAAGACTTGAGAAAGCTCTTAATCTTACAATATTTTGAAGACTTGAGAAAGCTCTTAATCTTACAATATTTTGAAGACTTGAGAAAGCTCTTAATCTTACAATATTTTAAAGACTTGAGAAAGCTCTTAATCTTACAATATTTTGAAGACTTGAGAAAGCTCTTAATCTTACAATATTTTGAAGACTTGAGAAAGCTCTTAATCTTACAATATTTTGAAGACTTGAGAAAGCTCTTAATCTTACAATATTTTGAAGACTTGAGAAAGCTCTTAATCTTACAATATTTTAAACGATTAAAATTATAAGCACGTAAAACATACAAGGTCATAATAAAACGCACAATGCCATAAGAAAAAGCACAGTTAATCCACATTCTACAATGTCTAAACAACAAGAAAATAAATAAATTTACAAAAATGAGACATCAATAAAATACATTTACAAAACTGAAACATCAATAAAATAAATGTACAAAAAATAGCATAAAAACAATTCCCATGCAAAATGTAAACATAAATAAAAATGAAATGACAAAATCTACAGCCAGAACAATGACACCAGAGGATCAGTACGAGACATACTGAATAAAAGGTTGTCACGACAGACCTCTTCATGTGAAGTGCTAAATTGTCTTCTTATAATAGAGATTGATTAAATGTGAAGTGCTAAATTGTCTTTTGATAATAGAGATTGATTAAATGTAAAGTGCTAGTTGTCTTCTGATGATTGAGATTGATTTATTGAAATGCTATATTGTGTGAAGTGCTATATTCTGTGAAATGCTTTATTGCCTTCTACTATTGAGAATGGGTGTTGTACACAGAAATGATTATGTACACACACACACACACACACACATGTGCTATGGAATTTGTATATACATATATAAATCTTTACACACACACACACACACACACACACACACACACATGTGTTATGGAATTTGTATATACATATATAAATCTTTACACACACACACACACACACACACACACACACACACGAAATAGATTTTGTTTAAACAATTTTAGTACATTTGTTTTCAGTCTGGCCTATTCATCTTCACCCAGTCATTACTGGAATTACAGAAAATCTGTAAAATTCGTTTTGGTCTTTACAATAATTGTGGAAGTAATGATCAGTCTTATTTTCTCCTTTCTGCTTTTCATTTTTAAATTAATGTTTTCCTGCAACCCAAATGTGGTTTTTTTTTTTATGGATTCTTTCTGTTAAATTACTACAATCAAAGTTAGTTTTATCACTTCTGAGGTATCTGCACACCAGTTTTCAAATGCACACACTATTCTGGTCGGTTCTAAGAAATCACACAAAATGCATCCAGTTGATTGGAAACAGCCTTGAATTATTGAGGCGATTTAGTTCTAAATGGAATAATTAGAAACCTGATCATTTACTCCGTGGATAGTCGCCTGAGTGTAATTGCTTATGCCGTGCAGAATTCGATACAATGCGTCAGCAGAAGCTAACGGCGAAAGATATTTTTATTAAAAAAACCAATAAAACAAATTCGTCACAAACACTGGACTTTTAATCGAGGTGATCATTACACAAACAGTGAGGGTTCAGTGCCGTCTTAACACATCGGCACGCTTGGCAGTTGCCTGGGTCCTCACGAGCATAAGGGTCCCATGCTAATCTATGGATGTTTTATCCATGTAAATGGTTGTGTAAGTAGCAATCCCAGTGCACTCATTTGCCCGTGGGCCTATAATGCTGATAAAACGGCCCTGTGGGGATGTCATTAACTTTTCTCACACACTTACAGTATTTGATGTAGAAGAACGGTTCTTAAATTAAATAATTAATTATGTCTATGATAAATACCTATAATTAAGAGAACTTTTTAAAATGATTACTCAGAATCCATTTTTATTATGCAAACACATTTGCAAAGGTTTGTTAGCAGGAAGGAAATGATTTTGATAATAATGGCAACGATGACAAAATTTTAACAATAATTAGTAATATTAATAGATCACAAAAACAATATTATCTTGAAAATGTCGCAGTCATATAAATATTTATTTTAGTTGTAGTTGGAGGAAATATGTAATGTAGGATACAAAATTAGCGCAGCCTAGTTGTCAATGTGTGTTAAAGTATTCTCAGTTACTGTGCATTTCCAAAGTTTGATATTAAAATTACTTTTTTCCATATTCGCATTGTGTTTAAATACTTTATTTAATTTGATTTTATACACATTTTTAATTAATTATTGTTGAAGTCGTCAGTCGTCAGAGTCGTTTTATCAAAAAGCTGTTTCAGAATTATTGTCAGTGTTGTCTTCGTTTTTAAAGCAGAAGTGCTAAAGGAGTCGATATTATTCTCGTCAACACAATTAAAATAAATCTTTACTTTAGCCCACACTTTAACTAGTTTTATTTTGTTTTACAAAGTGATCATTATTAATATGACATCCGTGGTCTCGTAAATAATAATTAAATAATTAATTAATTACATCTCCAGCAGTAATCTATTTATAAAAGTCATCATTAATATTACACTACATATTATGAAAGTCACCAATATTATTGACTCCTTATTTACCTTATTAATTACTGTTTCAAAGGGAATTAACACATTAAACACTTTTTCACATGTGTCCTTTATTAACTCCTTCCAACGAGACCGTAAAGAAGCTTACACTTTATGTATGGCTTAGAAAAACACCTTTCGTCCTTTGTATGTCTAATGTTTACAGACTGGATAGTAATATACAATCGTAATTATAAATGTGTTTTGTGTACATGAACAAAATATTGACAGTGTGTGACAGTTAAATAAAAAAGAGAATGTTTTGGCCTTAATCAAAAGAGAGAAAGGTATAACATATTCTAACATACAATGTATTTTCTAGCACAAATATCTACTGATATTTAGTTTTAAATGATCCAGTTCGGTAATCAGCAGTAAGAACTAGAGTGTTGATCGACTGAAACCGAGTCGATAATGTGTATTTATCTGCTGTGTGGGGATGGGGGTCGGGGACTTCTATCGAACTGCAGTGAAAACTGTATGTGATAATCCGCGCGATTTCTCTCAAATAACACATGGCTCGATACAGTCTTAATATGTGACAGTTATTCTTTCGGGGTAGAGTTTCAACAAGACTCAGAACATAATACGTGACAGTTATTCTCTCTTGGTGGAGTGTCATAGCAAGACTGAGAACTAAACACGTGACGTTATTCTCTCTTGGTAGAGTTTTATAGCAAGACAGAACGTAACACATGACGTTATTCTCTCGATGTATAGTTTCCTAGATCCACTCTTTCGTGGTAGAGATTTATAACAGGATCTACCACGCTCTCGGGGTATATATTCATAACAAGACCCACTCTCGGGGGTATGATTTCATAACATGGTCCGGACAAAATACGAGATAGGGATTCTCTAGGTTTATAGTTTATAACGAGATCCGGATTAATACATGATAGGGACTCTCTAGGGTTATAGTTTATAACGAGATCCGGATTAATACATGATAGGGACTCTCTAGGGTTATAGTTTATAACGAGATCCGGACATAATACGAGATATGGATTCTCTATGGTTATAGTTTATAACGAGATCCGGATTAATATGATAGGGACTAGCTAGCAGTATATTTTTATAACAGCGTTTCTGTATTTCAAAGCAAAGAAAAATCTCACATTCACTCTAATTTCAAACTTCAGGCTAGAGTTTCTCTTATTTATAGAAAGTGCACTCCTTTATGCAGTTTAATTTATGAATGTATTATTCTTGTTTCTTTTTTTCGTTTAAATTTAATTTTACCTCTCGTATCATGGTCACAGTAAAATTTCTTTTTTCTTTTTTTTTTTTTTTTGGGAGGGGGGATCATTTTCCTGAGTTGCATGGTTGACTGGAATTTGATTCATTTACTTTTTCGTCTTAAAATAATAATGGGGAAAAAATTAAATATGTTTGCCAAGTTTCGAAAAACACTGACCACCTAACTTTAGAATACCAACTGTACAGCGCATTGCGGTCTTTAACAACAGATTGGCACCGTTCTATTTCAATTTACACCGTTTTATTTCAATTTATGGCGTTCTATTTCAATTTACACCGTTCTATTTCTATTGACACCGTTCTATTTCGATTTACACCGTTCTATTTCAATTTACACCGTTCTATTTCAATTTACACTGTTCTATTTCAGTTTACACCGTTCTGTTTTGATTTTCACCATTCTAATAATCTTAACGAGATTTTCAAAACTGAATGTTCTCATGCTACAGATTAAGAGCGGATTGTCGAACCTGATGAATAAGGAATATATAATTGATTGTCTGACCTGATGAATAAGGAATACAATTGATTGTCTGACCTGATGAATAAGGATTACAATTGATTGTCTGACCCAACGAATATGGTTTGGCAGCACATTTCTTGAACTTAGTAAAAGTCTCTTGCTTATGATCGCTTACTTTGATCTCTTCGATATTCTTGCCTGCACGATCCTGATAATTGCCTGTACTATGCAAAGACTAACCCACTACTATTAGGCTGAGATAGTCATATTAAACACTGGACCCACTACTATTAGGCTGAGATAGTCAGAGAAAACACTGGACCCTTTACTATTAGGCTGAGATAGTCAGAGAAAACACTGGACCCATTACTATTAGGCTGAGATAGTCAGAGAAAACACTGGACCCACTACTATTAGGCTGAGATAGTCAAAGAAAACACTGGACCCTCTCTAGTAGAATTATTTAATCATAGGAAACACGGATCTTTTACTGTTAGACTGAGCTATAGTCAAAGAAAACACTGGACCCACTACTATTTGTCTGAGATATAGAAAATACGGACCCATTAATATAAGACGGATATAATCATAGGAAACACGGATCTTCTACTGTTAGGCTGAAATATACACTAAATGGATTAAACTAGCACTGAAAACCCATGTGACAGACCGTATACTTCAATATTTATGTAAAATGACACGAGGTATCTAACAATAGGTTGTTGACACCCCAACCCCTAATTCCAAAACTAGACATAAAACAGACGATACAAACGATTACTGATTGAGCACAATTACTACCAACATTTGGGATTCATTTTCTATTTGTGGAAAGAACACATATTTGGCTGCAAAAAGATACTAAAGTTAAAGTCACTAAAGTGGATACACGTGCATAAAGCATTGCAGAACCAGTATTCACTTTCAGACAGTTAACTTTACACCGTTTAGGACTTGCCGAGTAGAGCTTCTAAAAATGGACTCCAGGCATCAGGTGTATAGCGGGAGACAACGGCCTTGACCTGTATTTTCTTCCAGTCTTTGATAGAATTGTGCATCCTCGGCATCCACGGTGCCACACACAGTGCGTCATAGATTGTGGGTCAATGAATGAAAAGATAACTCCCCTCCAAGTATCGAGATGGATGAGGGCGAGTGCTTACAGGCACCTGACATACGTCATTCATAATTTGAGAAAGACGAGTTCAGAAAACAAAACCAATTTTACAGTTTGTTATGCCATAGGTAGACCATAAGATACACAGTGTTTAGAAATGTGTAGGATGAATTAGGTACTGTTCTATGATTTATTTAGCTAAACCTGACTGACTAATCTTTCTCAGCAGTTTTTTAAAAAATAACTTTTGGTCTGGAAAAGTGTTCTGCACATCCAATCTTTTTCTTCGCAAACATGACTGAGATATCTGAAATATTTTAGCATGATGGAGCATACGTGGAAACCAGTCCACTTGGTTGACTAGTCATCTGGTTAATATGAAGAATATTCGTCTAGGTATTGCAGTACGACTACAGTGGTTTGGCTAGTCACCTGGTCAGTATGCTAAATATTCAGCTAGATAGTGCAGTATGACTACAGTGGTTTGGCTAGTCACCTGGTCAGTATGCTAAATATTCGGCTAGTTATTGCATTAGGAATACAGTGGTTTGGCTAGTCACCTGGTCAGTATGCTAAATATTCGTAAATATCAACATTTACTCTTTGCAAACCACAACAGCTCTAAATATCAACATACACACTTTGCAAACTACAAAAGTTGTAAATATCACCAACTACACTTTGCAAACCATAACAATTGTAGATGTCACCAACAACAGCTGTAAATATCACCATCTACACTTTGCAAATTAAAAAGTTGTAAATGTCACCAACTACACTTTGCAAACCACAACAGTTGTACATGTCATTATCTCAACTTTGCAAACCACAACAGTTGTACATTCACCATCTACACTTTGCAAACCACAACAGTTGTTCATTCACCATCTACACTTTGCAAACCACAACAGTTGTACATTCACCATCTACACTTTGCAAACCACAACACCTGCAAATATTATCATCTACACTTTGCAAACCATAACAGCTGCAAATGTCACATCTACACTTTGCAAACCATAACAGCTGTAAATTTCACATCTGTTCAATACAAACCCCAACAGCTGTAAATGTCCCCATCGACATTTTGTAAACCACAACAGCTGTACATGACATCACCAAGACTTTCGAACTCCGACAGCTGTAACTGTCACCACCAACACTTTCTAAACCATACCAGTTGTTGGAGTCTATTTAATCTCATACTCAACTGTTGGTATCTATTGAATCTCAGACGTAATTGATGTTTATTGGACTCAGATTCCTTTGGTGTCTATTGGTTGTCAGATACATTTTGATGTCTATTGGATTTCAGACAAAATTGTTTGGTCAGTAGGATTGTGAACATAAATGTATGTGTTTATTAAATCTCAGATAAAGTAATAGGAATTTATGACTTCCTTTGGTGTCTGTTTCGGATTTCAGACACAGGTGATGATGTGGGTTTTTTAAATTTCAGGTATGACTTTGACTTTGACTCAGTCTCTGCTTACTCTAATTAGGGTGGACATTTTCTTACTGTGTAATTATTCACTTCGATTTCTCAGTCTACGTATGTGTTGACTTTGGATGGACATATTTGTTACATAAGTCTCACTTTACTTACGCTATTTCAAATTTAATATCTAATCACTTCTAGCCTTGAGTTACTTATGCTATTTCAAATTTAATATCTAATCACTTCTAGCCTTGAGTTACTTACGCTATTTCAAATTTAATATCTAATCACTTCTAGCCTTGAGTTACTTACGCTATTTCAAATTTAATATCTAATCACTTCTAGCCTTGAGTTACTTACGCTATTTCAAATTTCATATCTACTCATTTCTAGCCTCGAGTTACTTACACTATTTCAAACTTAATATCTAATCACTTCTAGCCTTGAGTTACTTACACTGTTGCGAACAAAAGCCTATTTATCGTCAAAAGAGTAGTATTGCCATTAATTTCTTGACGACAAAGATATGATGGGTTTCCTACAGTAAATGCTACAGTTCATAAAACTAAATAGTTTTACAAATATTAATTGACAAACTGCAAGTTTCATCATCTTCATTTCTAATTCAATGATTAAATATTTAATTATTTAAAATGAAAATAAAATTGTGTTTCCAGTGGATTATCACTTATTTCCATTACCATACCTTTCCCCGTCATCTACAATCAGGGAGTGAACAGTAGCCACTCACTTATTTCCTCGTCATCTACAACATTTACAATCAAGAAATGAACAGTACACATTCAAGCATGACAAGAACTGACCAGCCGCATATGTAATTCGCACGCACAGATTCTTTCATTCTAGAGTCTCTACCCACCTTTGTTTGCACAAACATCTCTCTCTCTCTTTTTTCTCTCTCTCTTTCTCTCTCTCTCTCTCTCTCTCACACACACACACACACACACACACACACACACCTTTCTTTACATCTTAGTTCACTGACGTCTCTTGAACACACAGTCTTTCTTCTATAGTTGACTTCACTCGCCATCTTTAACTTCGCTTGCACGCACATACGCATCCTTATAAGTTTTGCATTATTTCGCTCACACAGATAAACATTCCTTTAGGCTATATTTATTTCACTCGCACGGATAAACATTCCTTTAGGCTAAGATTTATTTCACTCGCACGGATAAACAGTCCTTTAGGCTATGATTTATTTCACTCGCACGGATAAACAGTCCTTTAGGCTATTCTTTATTTCACTCGCACAGATAAACATTCCTTTAGTTTAGGCTATTCTTTATTTCACTCGCACAGATAAACATTCCTTTAGTTTAGGCTATTCTTTATTTCACTCGCACAGATAAACATTCCTTTAGTTTAGGCTATTCTTTATTTCGCTCACACAGATAAACATTCCTTTAGTTTAGGCTATTCTTTATTTCACTCGCACAGATAAACATTCCTTTAGGGCCTTAGGCTATTCTTTATTTCACTCACACATATAAACATTCCTTTAGTTTAGGCTATTCTTTATTTCATTGATCACTTTCGATGCCACTGGCTTGCACAAAGATTTTGTCTCAAGCATTCTTTCATTCATTGCATATTGGATATATGTCTACCTATTTTATTTATTTTGTTCCTAAGTAGTTACTTTTCTAACTTCAGTTTACTGTCTAAACAGCTGTCCGATGTCTTTTCCTCCTGTACAAACATCCAGTTATCCATTGACAGTATCAAGAACTTAATCGTGTTCAATGTCAACGGCAATAGAAGAAGAAATAACTATAAAGTCTATTACTGTAACATGACATTATGGGAAGAGAGAGAGAGAGAGAGTGTGTGTGTGTGTGTACATGCATTAGTGTGTGCGTGTGTGTATATGGATCTATCTACATATCTATCTACCTATCTGCTGCCTTGACAATGTATTCATGCTTACCACCAAGAGCTTTAGCAGTTTATAAGTGTAGCAATAAATAGCCAAGAGACTGTATTGGATCTGAGAAGGGCACCACACGTACATTTATTTTCAGTTGTTATAGATTCGTCTGATATATTCTCAATGTTATCTCATTTTAGAATAAAACTTGTCCTGAAATAAAAAATTGCCTCCCATAAAGTGCATTTGACAGCCTTTAAATACGTATTAAAGGAACACAGCGACATAAAACAAAAATGTTAAATGGTTGACATTAAAATTGCTGATATCTTTTACAGCATTCGTTTTCTTCAGGTTGTGAAGTCTAAATTTCGCGCTGTTTGAACTTTTTCGTTCAATCCATCTTTGTTACTAGTTTTTAATACCATTCATTAATCCGCTTACCCACAACATTAACTCGCTCAATCAATCATTGACTTACTACCTTACTACTACTCAATCATTGACTTACTACCTTACTAACTACTCAAACATTGACTTACTACCGTACTAACTACTCAAACATTGACTTACTACTTTACTAACAACTCAAACATTGACTTACTATCTTACTACTACTCAAACATTGACTTACTACCTTACTAACTACTCAAACATTGACTTACTACCTTACTACTACTCAAACATTGACTTACTACCTTACTAACTACTCAAACGTTGACTTACTACCTTACTAACTACTCAAACATTGACTTACTACCTTACTACTACTCAATCATTGACTTACTACCTTACTACTACTCAAACACATAACACTGTTTTTTTATTCATCTAGGTAATATTTTCTCCCTTTCTCGTTCAGTCAATCCACCGCATTTATCTTCTCGCGTTCATTTCTCCCTTTCTCGTTCAGTCAATCCACCGCATTTATCTTCTCGCGTTCATTTCTCCCTTTCTCGTTCAGTCAATCCACCGAATTTATCTTACTGCATATTTTCACGCTAAAAGCCTGGCGTACATTTTTTTTTTAAATTCCGGAACCAGTCTTTAACAAACAACATCGCTCAGCAACGCAGCCCTCCTTAAAGAAAGTCTGCTGTTTCTAAGTCTTGGCATGACTGGGTGGCACTGAAAAATTGCAAGGTCACAGTTACACTGACATTGAAGTAGAGACTGATTAGGAAAGAACATTTAATTCATAATTAAATAGCAAATATCTAGCATTTATAAAACTTTGCAGTATGTTTTTGTAAATAAATTAACGTTTGTTGTCCATTTCAAACGTATGTGGTGAGTGGATTTATGGAAATGATTGCTACTAGAAATGACGTTATTTATGGAAATGATTGCTACTAGAAATGACGTTATTTATGGAAATGATTGCTACTAGAAATGACGTTATTTATGGAAATGATTGCTACTAGAAATGACGTTATTAATGGAAATGATTGCTACTAGAAATGACGTTATTTATGGAAATGATTGCTACTAGAAATGACGTTATTTATGGAAATGATTGCTACTAAAAAAGACGTTATTTATGGAAATGATTGATACTAAAATTGACGTTTTCTTTAACATTCATATATATCACAGTACGAGACCCAACTGCCTAAAAGGCATTCATCTTTGCGACTCTAGCCTTATAATCTACTGCTAAACTCACGGGCCCTACGTAGAGCAGGCCGGACCTTAGATTTCATGTCTTCGCACCTACATGTCATTCCCCCACCCCTTCTTGTGAGAAGCCCTGGCGATATTATACAACCCGGCCCGTCCTCTGGGTCAGGTTGTAATATCCCAGATATTTAGCCAGACTGATCACGTGACTGTCCCTCTTCACGCGGAAAATCGCCCCACGGTTTAGAGTCCAGACAGACGCCATCGTAATAGGACCGTCCTCCCACCCTCTCCCAGAAAACGACACAGGTAAAAAGTTTTTTTGCCGAGAAAGAAATCGGTATTTTATCTGCCACACTTATGCCATCGGCATTCTACTTTGCCTATCCCATCATGCACTTCGCGAGCGACTAGAACTGGCCCTGGTCGACTGTCACTTTTCGAGTCTGCAACACCTGCCTGACTGACCAGGTCGTGAAAACCTATCAACCAATCGGCCTATCAAGAGTTGCAGCCTGGCAAGTCCAAGGAGGCAGAATATACACGAACTTCTTTTCTGCCACATTGTGAACACAAAGCCTAATTGTGAACACAAAGCCTAATAGTGAACACAAAGCCTAATAGTGAACACAAAGCTAATAGTGAACACAAAGTCTAATTGTGAACACAAAGCCTAATAGTGAACACTACTGTCGCATTCGCGTCTTTGTGATTAATTTCATTATAAATTATGTCAGCCACCATTATTTTTTCCTTATAAAGATTTTCGTTTTTATCCCCAAGTTCACAAGTATTTTATTTTTTATATGTTATCTTGGTTTTCGTTTGGGTTTAAGGTCTCGCTGCAGCCATTTGTAAATGTAATGTTTTAAAAATTGTTTAAACGTAAATAATCGTGACGCCTGACACCGCTGAAGTGTGGGTAGACGTGAGGTTGGCCACGTTAGGGTTTTAGTTATTTTTACAACACCTTTTAACCCCCCACCCCACCTATGCCACAATATCTCTAGAATACCGCAGCCTTGAAATAAGTATTTCTCACAAAGGCACGTGATTGGACAAACATCCGGCATGCAATATTTAAAGGCAGCCATATTTAAGTGTGCACAATACTTAAAGGCAGTCATATTTAAATGCGTACAAAATTTAAAGGCAGCCATAGTTAAAGGCATATAAATATTTAAATGGATACAATATTTAAAAGCATACAATATTTAAAAGCATACAATATTCAAAGGCAGCTATATTACGCAGTAACTATAGAATGCAAGTGTAACTGTAGAAATGCTTGTGAAGGAAATGTGTTTTTGTTATTATGTTGTGCTTATCTTGTTTATCTATGTTTATGTAATTATTCATGTGCTGTTCAATCACTCTCCACACCTTCCCAACTCCAGTGTAACCGATGTCCTGCTAAAGGCAGTGCAAGGTATCCATTTATGACTGTGTGTAACGAAATGAATAATTCAACTGAATCCGCAACAAAATCTTTCAACATCAAGTAAAAATAAAAATAATGTTGTCTTTTATTGCCTCTGTCATTTCAACATCAGGTAAAAAAAATAAAAATAATGTTGTCTTTTATTGCCTCTGTCGTTTCTTGCTCCAAAGGTTGTTTTTCTTTGTTAATTTAATTTTGAATTGTAATAATTACTTTTTTTTATACTAAAACTCAATGAAATACGAGATAACAGATACTGCTATACTATCTGTACACTAATACTGAGTCAGTGTTCAGCTACATTCAATGTTACATGTTTGGTGATAGCTCTCTCTTGTTCAGCTACATTCAATGTTATATGTTTGGTGATAGCTCTCTCTTGTTCAGCAACATGCAATGTTACATGTTTGGTGATAGTTCTCTCTTGTTCAGCTACATTCAATGTTATATGTTTGGTGATAGCTCTCTCTTGTTCAGCAACATGCAATGCTACATATGTGGTGATTGCTCTCTCTTGTTCAGCAACATGCAATGCTACATGTGTGGTGATTGCTCTCTCTTGTTCAGCAACATGCAATGCTACATATGTGGTGATTGCTCTCTCTTGTTCAGCAACATGCAATGCTACATGTGTGGTGATTGCTCTCTCTTGTTCAGCAACATGCAATGCTACATGTATGGTGATTGCTCTCTCCCCATTGACAGTGCAGCAAAAGGCCTTCTTAGTTTCCGCGTTACCTCAAGTAATAGGTCTTCTCAAGTAATTAGTTATCTTAAGTCACTGGTCATCCCAAATGGGGCCAAAGCTAACGCTAGATGTTGAATATCAGAGGGTAAATACTGTCAGATATAATAATTATAAATTATTTATGATGTATTCAGGTATTCCAAAGAGATGCTTGTAATGGTATTGTTAACAAATTGTGGCTGGTTAATAATAAATAGTTTGGCGACAGTGAGTATTGCTAACAAATCAGAGCACGTTTGTGTTCAAACACTTGCTGATTATATACTACCGTTAATGAATCAGGGTTTGTCTCCCTTATTTTTAGTGGAGGTACTGTGGCATTTTAACGAGTAAAGTTTTATTGCTGTGCAAACGAATGTTTGTTATTGAGTCAGCTTTTATTGCAAAATAGGAATGGATTTGAAAATTTATTTGACTGTATCCTAATTTTGTTATTAAAAGAAATCTACAAAATCATCCCCACCCCACCCCCATAAACAGAGTTTCTGGAGAAGCATAATAAAGTGTCATATTTCATATTCTTTCTTGTTTCATTTGTTCTCATGGAGCCTTTTTTTTTTTGCCTCTTACAAACACAGGCGCGCGCGCACTCCACACTTACAAACACGAACGCGGATAATCTCACACAGGAAGACAGCGATAATTCGCTTTCCTATCAAGTCAATCTCATGTTTGCTACTGCTTTTTCTGTAACGTCGTATAGCTCCATTCTTGGAATTAATAAAAGACCAGAAGGACGTGTTTTCTGATCATTTAATAGGTTTGTTAGATGTTTCACAATCACCACCACTTGTGCTTTAAAAATATTGGCAATTTAATTAATTAATTAATTCTTAGTGCGTGTTATTTGTATTAATTACAGCAATAGAAATGATTCCATAACTTACTTTTCATTTTACACTTGAACTGACTTCACCTCCATGACAGACAAGTGTGCGAAGGTGTACGAGAGGCTAAGATGGGAATGGGGAGGGGGGGATAAGCTATTAGTATTTGCTGTGTTGAAACAATTCTGCGCTGGATTTACATAGATGTTAAGAATCGAGGATTGTGCATCCCAGAAATATTCTCAGAAGTATATTTTTAAAAAACTGATGGAAAATTGAAATGGGTGTAGAGACGAAATATACGTGTTTCACACAATACACAGACACATGAAGTGAACAAAATACATAGACACATGAAGTGAACAAAATACATAGATACATGAAGTGAACAAAATACATAGACACATGAAGTGAACAAAATACATAGACACGTGAAGTGAACAAAATACATAGACACGTGAAGTGAACAAAATACATAGACACATGAAGTGAACAAAATACATAGACACGTGAAGTGAACAAAATACATAGACACATGAAGTGAACAAAATACAATGATATATCTACTCATATATACAAGGATCTCTGATATACAATTATCTCTTTTCTCAGAATTTATATCATTTTATCTCTCTAGTAAGACAAACAATCATATGTTTTCTCAAACATGATAAACTATCCCTCTTCTCATATATACAACCATCTCTTTACTTAGACGTGATCTGGTATTAGCTATCTACTCTGATATACAATTATCTCTTTACACTGACGTGATCTGGTATTAGCTATCTACTCTGATATGCAATTATCTCTTTACACTGACGTGATCTGGTATTAGCTATCTACTCTGATATACAATTATCTCTTTACACTGACGTGATCTGGTATTAGCTATCTACTCTGATATACAATTATCTCTTTACTCAGACGGGATATGGTATTAGCTCTCTACTCTGATATACAATTATCTCTTTACACTGACGTGATATTATATTATCTCTCTACTCAGCCATATTATATTAAATCTACTCAGATATAATATAATATTATCTCTCTACATATCGCTATAATTATATTTCTACTCAGATGACCTTCTATTTGGATGCTAACCATACCTGTCTAATTCATCAAACTGAACATTAGAAAAGTCTGTAAATGAAAGCAACGCCTGTGATTTAGTTCCACCTGTCTCCTTAACTCTCAACTACGTCTTAGAAGGTCAGAAGAAAAACAGGGACATGTTTTGCTGTTGTTGTTTTGCTGTTTAATTAAATGTAAACGTGAAGCGAATACCTCCAACAAATGATTACGTTTGGTCTTCAAGTGCTTGGCCAACATCAACCAGAGAAGGACGAAGCCAAAACTAAGTGATAAACGTGCTGCAGACGTGCCCAAAATACAGAGTTTCCGGTCGAGCTTCTCCAGTCACCGTGTACGTATCCATACAGTGCCTCTCACTGCGCATGACAGACAGAACCGAGACTTCGTCAGCTCTCGTTAGCCGAGCTCTTCTCGTGTTTTGCGGCGTAACGAAGGTTGTAAGATGGCTAAGCATCATCTATCATACCGACTATCGCTAAATTGTGGAAATACCAAACAGCTTTTACGCTTTTGGATTTTGCCACGTTTTGTCAATGTCGCTGCTGGTGTTAATGTGCGCCATTAGGCGAGAAGTAAAAAGACGCGAGCAGCGAGTGCCCGAGACTTGATAAATAGACGAGCTGAGAGATGATAATAATAGCGATCTGTGAATGCTTTCTCACTTAACAACTGGTAACTTTAGACGCCATCACACTTTGGCATTAAAAGAAATGAGGAAGCTAAAGTCGAAAACTGAGGCACATTTATTTTATTTTTCTCACTCTCTCACACACATACACACACGCACACAGCTATATATATATATAAACCAACATACTGTGAGATACGTAACCAATTCCTTACGAAATAAATTAAATCTTTCACATTTTAAAGTTTATTTATTTACAAGATAAAGCCGACATAATTAAATGAAATCAATAACCTTTTATTAATGAAATTTATAATTTAGACGAAATACTCTAATCTCATACAGTTCAATTGTCAATGCTTACCACTAATGGGAACGGACTTTTAGTTTAGTTCTTTTCACATTAAATTTAGTCAAGAATTCCTTTACTTTAGCATTTGCCCCTCACTTCACATTAAATTTAGTCAAGAATTCATTTACTTTAGCATTTGCCCCTCACTTCACATTAATTGTTCATTTTCAATAAGCTCTTCGGTATTTGTAAACATCGGCGGAATAATCATCTTCTCAGCAATAAATTAACAGTTAAAAGGAAAATAAGTCTACATGAACTGAAGTTTATCTCCTCATAAATACAATTCCCAAATGTTGAATATACTAAGAAATTATTTTCGATACATCCTCTCTGAACACTGAACAGGTTAAGCACCTGCTGCATTCATTTATTGTCCCATATTTGTTGTTCAATATTAGCTGTCCCGTATTTGTGTCCAGTATTAGTTGTCCGGTATTTGTTGTCCAGTATTAGTTGTCCGGTATTTGTTGTCCAGTATTAGTTGTCCAGTATTTGTTGTTCAATATTAGTTGTTCCGTATTTTGTGTCCAGTATTAGTTGTCCGGTATTTTTGTCCAGGATAAGTTGTCACGTTTTTGTTGCATAGTTTGATGCGAGTTCGAGACAAACAGCTTCATTTCGGCTCGCAATCTTCTGCCTGTAGAAGCTATACGAGACCCCATCTGTGTAGTCCGTTCGGCCTGTGGAAGCCATTCGAGACCTCAGTTGTGAGGTCAGTTCGGTATATGGAAGCCATACGAGACCCAAGCTGTGTAGTCAGTTCGGCCTGTGGAAGCCATACGAGACCCAAGCTGTGTAGTCAGTTCGGCCTGTGGAAGCCATACGAGACCCAAGCTGTGTAGTCAGTTCGACCTGTGGAAGCCATACGAGACCATAGCTGTGTAGTCAGTTCGGCCTGTGGAAGCCATACGAGACCCAAGCTGTGTAGTCAGTTCGGCCTGTGGAAGCCATACGAGACCCAAGCTGTGTAGACAGTTCGGCCTGTGGAAGCCATACGAGACCACAGATGTACAGTTATTTCTGATAAATGAACCCGAATCCTCGATGTACACTCGAACTTCGCTGCGCCAGTCTTCTGTTCGCAGAATTACTTCTGTCATCAAAACACCAGACCTCGACTTCCTAATTTCATAAACCGTCCTTTCCTGGGTAATATCGAAACCCCTGAAACGCAGAAGTTTGTATGTAACCCTTAATATAAAATATAATGCCTTTGATTTCTCTTTCCCTTTGAAACCAGCTTTTAGAAACAGCTTTCTTCCTCGTTCTTCTCTCTCTCTCTCTCTCTCTCTCTCTCTCTCTCTCTCTCTCTCTCTCTCTCTCCATAACTAATATTCCTTATATTTCCTGCCTCATATCTACTACATTCTCTCTCTCCTCTCTCTCTCTCTCTCTCACATAAATCCATTAATTGTTTAAGGTCGTAAATGCATGTCTTCCCCAAATGTATTGCAGCAAAGCGTGTAACATCTTTTTGCCCACTGGAGTGCAGCTTTCTGCCTGAAGTTCTTTGAACATTCGTGCTTTGTAGAGATCCTTCACGCGGAACGACTGATCTTTTGTACTGAGATGCAGTGGCGCCTTAGGGAGAGTAATATTACAAATGAACATGCAATTCCTCTAAAAAACAAAATTATATCAAACATCGCTTTCATTTAATTTCAGAAAGGAATCAGTAATTTATTTTTCTCTTCTTTACGTCATGCAAATGTAGTGTTTGTTGTTGCATATTTTATATCTATCTGTCTATCTATCTATCTATCTATCTATCTATCTATCTATCTATCTATCTATCTATCTATCTGTCTGTCGTCTGTCTATCTATCTATCTATCTATCGATCTATCTGTCTGTCTATCTATCTATCTATCTATTTATCTATTTATCTATATATCTATCTATCTGTCTGTCTATCTATCTATCTATCTATCTATCTATCTATCTATTTATCTATCTATCTATGAAAATTACATAGACATGGAGATGAAAAGTGTGATCACTTGTGAGAGGAATATTGCCGTGAGAAGAAATGTTTTGATAACTTGTTGGAGGAATATTACAGTTAGAGGAAACGTTTTGTGAAATTGTGAGAGGAATATTTTGCCGTGAGAAGCAAAGATTTGATAACTTCTGGGAGGTGTATTAAAGTTCAGTATTGTTCAAGAAACGAACGACAGGCTGCTCTTCCCGAACTTCAAACTTCCAAGTGGTCTTAGTATGAAAAGCATGTAACGTGCTTAACCGGGTTATCGCCACGTCTAAAGATTATCGCCACGTCTAAAGATTTGATACCAAGCACCACGTCACTTCTCGTTTGTAAGAGAACGGTTAAAGAGAATCAGCTGTATGTTTTCACCACAAACCAGCTTCAACCTTGACTTCATTACCTAGAAAAGGGCCCCACATTTAAGACACCAGCATTCCACACACGCACACACAAGCACACGAACACGCACATACGCACGCACTTACACGCACACGTCGCACGAACGTATACATAATTTTAATTATGTTACTCGTCTATGAAGAGCCTTCTTGTACAGACATTGTTTCCTGACAGCTAAGGATGATATAAACACCAAACTTTGGTGAAGACAACGAAACAAAAGAAAGCTGTGATTCAGACTGAAGTTGTCTGACAGGTCAGACAGTTTAAAAACTGAAATCTTGCATCATCTACATTAAAAAAAAAAAGGTTTCATACGTAAAGAACGGTAATCTGTCTTAAGGAGAATTATAAGGCTGTAAATATTTCAAGGCGAAATGCATATAAAAGAATATTTGTATATGATTTTAGTCGCTAAAACACTTGCCACACAATTAAATTCATCTGCGAATCCCTCCATTGTGCGATCTTAAATAATAAAGATTTAATTGCATTAGCGATTCTGCTGTTTGGTTTATTTCGTGGTCGATAGTTCTGGGTGGTTAATTAATAATACTAACTATTAACTAGCATTAGTATCACAGCACCTTTTACTGAACTAAAATTAATAATACTAACTGTTAATATCACAGCACCTTTTACTGAACTAAAATTAATAATACTAACTATTAATATCACAGCACCTTTTACTGAACTAAAATTAATAATACTAACTATTAACTAGCATTAGTATCACAGCACCTTCTACTGAACTAAAATAAGAAAGTGTCTTGGAATTATAGAACATCATACAAAGTTACATGTGAATCAAATGAATTACTACTTAGCTGAAAGAACATGAAAATTACAAGTTAAAATTGACAACTCCATATTTTACTCACAATATGGTATTATCACGTGGCTTCAATGGAGACTTGTAAACACATCTTTCTGTGTGCAGGATTGTTTTAACAGTAGAGAGAGCAAGGAATATTTCCTACAAGGCAGCTTACCTATACGTCACTCATGTACTCTGACTTTTCACTATACGTCACTCATGTACTCTGACTTTTCACTATACGTCACTCATGTACTCTGACTTTTCATTATACGTCACTCGTGTACTCTGACTTTTCACTATACGTCACTCGTGAACTCTGACTTTTCACTATACGTCACTCATGTACCCTTACTTTTCACTATACGTCACTCATGTACTCTGACTTTTCATTATACGTCACTCGTGTACTCTGACTTTTCACTATACGTCACTCGTGAACTCTGACTTTTCACTATACGTCACTCATGTACCCTGACTTTTCACTATACGTCACTCATGTACTCTGACTTTTCATTATACGTCACTCGTGTACTCTGACTTTTCACTATACGTCACTCGTGAACTCTGACTTTTCACTATACGTCACTCATGTACCCTGACTTTTCACTATACGTCACTCATGTACTCTGACTTTTCATTATACGTCACTCGTGTACTCTGACTTTTCACTATACGTCACTCGTGAACTCTGACTTTTCACTATACGTCACTCATGTACCCTGACTTTTCACTATACGTCACTCATGTACTCTGACTTTTCACTATAGTCGCTCAGGGCCATAGTGAATGCATTTAACCATAAAAATGTCTAGCAGCCAAGCTGGCTGTTTCAAAGAAAGTTGACCAAATTTACAAAGAGTAACGAGTAGGTCCTGTGAACCAACGCCACCTACTTAATGGTTATTATTATTATTATTATGAATTAATCATCCATAACTATTTACAAGTATTGAAAATCGTAATTTATGTTATTAATAATTCTCCAGCAGATACCTCTTCTCTCTCTCTCACTTGGCAGAGTTGCGGGCGCAGTAAACGTTTTCTCGCTTCCACAACATTAAAGACAAACATTTACAGGTCGCACAGTTTTGTCATAGGTGGAAAACGTCTTACTATAGAAGAAGACAAATATGTCTTTAATCTTTATTAGGCGAGCCCCCATTCACCCATTGTCTTTTCCAATATAAGGTTATCAATATGTGTAAGAAGGTCAACATACTTAACAATAAATTTATGAAAACAACAATCAAATGTACATATAACAAATTCAATGAAAATATTACTTGACATCAATATTTCCATGAAACTATGTTTGAATAATTTTAACTGTCTTATATCCTGAAAGACAGTTCAACAGATTAATGTCAATACAAATCATGCGATAGTTATTATCAGAGAACAGAGATGGAGCTATTAGAGATAAGAGATAATAGTTTCTATGTAATCTTGTCTAGGTGAAACTGCAATTGTCCTTTCGCGCGCTTTTCATAACAAACCCACAAGTTTATGGTTCACGTTATTACTGTCAATTCCACATGTTTCCCTTCTCACTTTGTAGAGCACTGATTAGCTGCTATTTTCCTCGAAGCTAATCTGGATGCACTTGCTAGGCTGTCTCAGGACATAGTTTGTGCTCAGCTTTGCCTCAGGTCACAGTATGCTCAGCTTTGTCTCAGGTCACAGTATGCTCAGCTTTGTCTCAGGTCACAGTATGCTCAGCTTTGCCTCAGGAAACATTATATCTGATCACCTGTAATTTAAAACAATTAGTATTTGGTCATAGTGTTTCAGGAAAAATATTATGTGTCCTGCTGTTTTAGAACTTGGGGTATGTGTTCGCCTTGTCGAAAACGCACTTATCAGTTCGCAGTATACCTTTAAGGATAAATAGTACTTGCACAGCATAATTGACTGATGGTACAGAACTCGAGATCACCCAGAACCATCACTATATTTATCGTCATTATTGCAGTGAGACAACATTAGATTGACTGAGATTACTCAGCACCTTTAGCATTTAGTACAATATCTCTACCTAGATTACTTGTTACCATTAGATTAATTAATTAATTAATTAATTAGCATTTAGTACAATATCTCTACCTAGAGTACTTGTTACCATTAGATTAATTATGATTTTAGCATTTGGTAAAATATCTTTACCGAGAACACTCATTACCACTACAGTTTATTATGATTTTAGCGTTCAAGGAAACAGACCATGTATACGTTATTATTTTATGATTTTCTTAAGTAATTTAGTTTTTTTTTGTATGAACCATTTTCATTCCCGTTTAGCTCAGTCCTTTAGCTTCTTAAGTAATTTAGTTTTTTTGTATGAACCATTTTCATTCCCGTATAGCTCAGTCCTTTAGCTTCACGACGTTCTAGAGGGCCACTGTTAACTGAACTTGAAATTTTAATTATGCAAAACTATTTAGTTCATTCCTTCCATATTTTAATTAAACTTGTAATTAGCAATATTATTTTCAGATAACTCGCTGTCCTAACACACAGCATTAATCTCCTTTTGGAGATTTGCGCGAGTAGACGATTTAAGTTATGAATTAAATCTATTTTTGTCTCTTTATTGCATTGTGTTGACGCTATAGCCGCATAGTATTTCTGTAAGTGACGTATTATTTAACACTGCATTGAGGATATTGATTAAACAAAAAATTAATGTAAGTGACGTATTATTTAACACTGCATTGAGGATTTTTTTAATGTTGTTGCTCGCGATGGCGAGGTCACAGAGTGTCGTATCAAGTTGATTCTGAGCCAGCGCTCCTATGACGCGATGGTCTGGTGTTCACCCAACCCCAGCTTCAGGCTGCATAGTCACCTGTACTCCTGAACTAGAAATCTGGATCCCAGACCACATCCCTGCTTGACAAAGGGTTAAATAGCAGGCTTTGTAATCTAACCATTTAATCAGCGTTTGCTTGCTTTGTGGCAAGATTGAGAGCTATACACAGTTCTTATAATATCACTACTCTGAAACCAATGATAACCTCAATATAGATTTGTTATCGTCTATCTAATTATCTATCTATCTATCTATCTATCTATCTATCTATTTATTTATCTATATGTTTGTCTGCCTGTCTATCTATCTATCTATCTATCTATATGTTTGTCTGCCTGTCTATCTATCTATCTATCTATCTAATCCTTAGTCTTGTCAACCGTTGGCACCAATGATGACCTGGCAACCAGTTTCCTCCATTCCATTCTGCCTAATCTTACCGTATTCCTCAGTTTCAGTCCTGTCCACACTGAGATGTTATCTTCCCATCTTTTCTTTTGTCTTCTTCTCCTTCGAACGCCTTGCACGGTACCTTGCACGATTGTCTTGGCAAGCCCTGTTGATCATGTGACATGTCCATACCATTTCATTTTACGTTTTTTCACAATGGCCAATAGCTCTTTATAGGGCCCAATGGCTTGCCTAATTCTGTTTCCCATTTCCTCATTCGTGACATGATCTCTATGAAAAGCCAAACAACCTTCGAGAGCATCTAATTTGAGTAGCTTGTATCCTCCTTTCGAGATCTACTGTGAGAGTCCATGATTCACAGGCATATAAAAACACAGATACAACCAAGGAGTGCATCCGTCTGATCTTTGAGCTGACTGAGATGTTTCTGTCTTTCCAAACTGTCTTCAGCCTTGCCATTGCTGTTATTTTCATCGCAATCCTGGACAATATTTCAGGTTTGGATCCCTCGTCTGTCACGAGACAATCGTATTTTCTATAGATCAATAGACAGTAGACAATCGTATTTTTTATAGATAATAGACAGTAGACAATCGTATTTTCTATAGATCAATAGACAGTAGACAATCGTATTTTCTATAGATAATAGACAGTAGACAATCGTATTTTCTAAGCAGCTAAAAATATTTGTCAGATATCCAATGGTACATACTCCTGTCTGACCTTAATGCACGGAAAACGTCATACTCCTGTCTGACCTTAATGCACGGAAAACGTCATACTCCTGTCTGACCTTAATGCACGGAAAACGCCATACTCCTGTCTGACCGTAACACACGGAAATATTGAACACCAGCATAAGTTATTGAGGAAAGACCGGAAGACGCCAATTCCACTGATTACCACCACGTCGTGTTTGTCGCTGCTGTTGTTGTGGCGATGGATATTAATTGTTTTGTTTTATTTTTATCTTTTTAATTTCACTTCCTTTCATGCATCCGATCACAGCTAAAGTGTTGAACTTCTCTTTAACAAAGACTCGTTTAGGCCAGAGAGTTAAGTTTGTGACCAAAGTGTTAAGCTTCTCTTGAAAAGGACTGTTTTAGGCTAAAGAGTTCAGTTTGTGACTACAATGTTAAGCTTCTCTTGAACAAAGATTGATTTAGGTTAAAAATCTAAGTATGGGAGATATATCGCTACGCTTCTCTTGAGCACAGATTGTTTTAGGTTAGAGGGCTAAGTACTTTGGAGATATACTCCTAAATGTCTCTTGAGCAGAGATTGTTTTAGGATGATTGAAGTATGTAATCTATAGTGTTAAACGTCTCTTGAGCAGAGTTTTGTTAAGTTGCTGGTTGAAGTGTGGAAGCTCTAGTGTTAAAATCTCTTTGAGCACAGATTGTTTTAGGGTGGAGGGTTGAGTGTGGACGCTATAATGTTAAAACTACTTTTGGGCAGTCTGTTTTAGAGTAGACGGTGAAAAATGGGTGTGTCTAAATGACAATGTTGTCAACTGCAGCAATGATGCTTGTGTCATGAGTCGGATGTTTCAATACTAAAGATTTCTTTTCTGGATATCAGTAAATGTATATATAGATATGTGCTAGTAGTCTACTAGTCATACTGCATTCACCGCCTGACAAAGCCCAACCAACATCTTGAGGTGACCCTAATGGTTTCCCATTCGTGACGACATACTCAATTAATTACACTATCGAGGATACGAACAATACGCGTTCCAAGGTAATTTCCTGTCATGATGATAAGACATTCGTACCCTCACGCCTCCACCCCCAGCTTTTATTTTGTTCTTGACGAGACAGTTGTGTAGGCGCAATATTTTTTTTGTTGTTGCAAAAGTAGCACGCAACGCTAAAAGGCTAACCGCGGGAAAAGTACAGTGAAGAAGACTTCTTCCGCCAGTATAGTCCGCACGGTATCACGTTCTCGCATTCACTTCCAGTCTAATTAGGCCAGACATTTGGACCATTAAGAGAGAAATATACTAACTACATATTTTTTTCATTAGGAAATACATGATATTTTAAAGAATGCCTTATTCTAAGCAGTTCACGTGTGCGTCACGTGACACTAAATCCATGGAACTTTCTTTCAGACCCCATCATGCAACCACATCATAATAGGTAAGGGGAATGAAAAAAAAAAGCTGCAGACAGATTCGCCTCTACTTTGCACACTCGCATACTCGCACATTTTTAAACACACACACACACCACCACCACCACCACCACACACAAACACACACACACGCGCGCACGCACGCATTCACACACATTTCTATGCATGTATCTCTTAATAAACTAGTTTTATCTAGAAACATTCGATCCAAACAATCGTGTTTCGTAGAAAAAAACTTTTTGTATTTAAAATAAAAATAAAAGTTAATAAATGTTATGCAATGTACAGCGTGCCGTTCTATGCTCTTAATATGTATTTATGTGTTGCTGGACAGAAAGAAAGAAAGAAAGAAAGAAAGAAAGAAAGAAAGAAAGAAAGAAAGAAAGAAAGAAAGAAAGAAACGAAGAAAGAAAGAAAGAAAGGATGAAAGAAAGGTTGAAAGAAAGGTTGAAAGAAAGAAAGAAAGGTGATGAAACATTGAAAAAATAATGCTTTTACAGTCCACACGCTACATGCCCTAGTTTAAAGATGTTCAGCAACAGAATACTAAGACAAACCAGCACACACACACACACACACACACACACACACACACACACACACACACACATGATGATGAGGAAAGGAAGGAAGGAGTGTCAATGTAAACAGAGCCAAGTAGAAAACAAAGCGATCAAAATGAACACTGATCATAATAATGTCAAGGGAGGGAAATAAACAAATGACCTGAAGGGGAAAATAGACACCATAAACTGCTGTTCTATATGCAAGTATTTCTGATTATCAAACACAACAATATATAAAAGTATTTCTGATTATCAAACACAACAATATTTACAAGTATTTCTGGTTATCAAACACAACAATATGTCAAAGTATTTATGGTTATCAAACACAGCAATATATACAAGTATATCTGGTTATCAAACACAGCAATATATACAAGTATTTCTGATTATCAAATACAGCAATATATACAAGTATTTATGGTTGTCAAACACAGCAATATATACAAGTATTTCTGGCTATCAAATACAACAATATATCAAAGTATTTCTGGTTATCAAACACAGCAATATATACAAGTATATCTGGTTATCAAACACAGCAATATATACAAGTATTTCTGGTTATCAAACACAGCAATATATACAAGTATTTCTGGCTATCAAATATAACAGATACAGGTATTTCTGGTTATCAAATACAACAGATGCAGGTATTTCTGATTACCGAACACAACAGATATAAGTCTTTCTGGCTATCAAACACAACAAACACAAGTCTTTCTGGCTATCAAACACAACAAATACAAGTGTAGCCAGGCTGTTCTATTAACCGCTGACAAATATTAAGCTTTGTTTATCATGAACAAGTGATGACTAAGGTGGGGGCGCCTTTAATAATATAAACACATCGCTATAACGGCTTCGGAGAATTGACACTGCCACCAAGCATCATTATCAAGGGTCACAAACATGTTTGAGAGCGTGTACCACGTCCGCCCTTAACTTGCCTGGCTGGCGCAAGATTTTGAACTGATATGCTAACGGGTCAAGACCTTTGTCCCGAGCTGAAGTTTTCTTTCGAGTGCAGTGTTCATTCAGCAGCAATCTGTATCCTCGGGATGCACTCGCTTGCCTGTTTAGTTCGTTATTATTGTTATGTCTGGGGGGATCTTTTTGGAGGTTTCTTTATCTACGCTATAAACCTATTCTTGGAACATCATCCAGTACATATATTTTGTTTTTAAATTGATGTAATATTGCTTGTGATTATTCCAACCCTTGTATTTTGAATTTAACATCGTCTATGACTAAATACGATTGCCACTTGTGTTTCAATGGTTGTATTTCAATGGTTGTGTTTCAATGGTTATATTTCTATGGTTGTACTTCAATGGTTGTGTTTCAATGATTGCATGTCAATGGTTGTATTTCTATGGTTGTTTCAATGGTTGTGTTTCAATGGTTATATTTCAATGGTTGTATTTCAATGGTTGTGTTCCAATGGTTGTGTTTCAATGATTGTGTTTCAATGATTGTTTCAATGGTTGTGTTTCAATGGTTGTATTTCTATGGTTGTGTTCCTACTCAATAATGTTTTGGTTGCTGTGAATTAAAATGTTGTTAAAAGATGACTCTATGCAATAAAGTATACAGAGAGAGCAAAATAAATGTGTACACTAATAAATATAATCGTTGTCAGGCAGCATGTTATTTTTTTTTTTGCTGCACTCTCTCTCTCTCTCCCACCCTCTCTCTCTCTCCCTCTCTCTCTCCCTCCCTCTCTCTCTCCCTCTCTCTCTCTCCCTCCCTCTCTCTCTCTCTCTCCCTCCCTCTCTCTCTCCCTCCCTCCCTCTCTCTCCCTCCCTCTCTCTCTCTCTCCCTCTCTCTCTCTCTCTCTCTCTCTCTCTCTCTCTCTCTCTCTCTCTCTCTCTCTCTCTCTCTCTCTCTCTCTCTCTCAATCTATACCCTGTGTAGATCTTGAGCAATATTTTGAGTGAAATCGAGTTAAATCGGTAATTCGGTTTGCCTTGAGTTTTGGAATGCGATCCACTTGGCTCACTTCAAGTACTAAAATCGTCCTGTTTTGTGTCATTGATGCGTGATTACATCTGTGTTACTCTGTACTAGGTACCTTTTATTAAGTGTACAATCCATTGACACCCTCTTACGTCACACTACCAAAATGTGTAGTCGTATTATGACTAGATAGATAGATAGATAGATAGATAGATAGATAGATAGATAGATGGATTACACAATGTGATCAGAAACGTTAATTTTATTACGTCTGAATGAGATCAAGAGCGCTCTACTTTTATTACGTCTGGATGAGAGTGATCTCCTTTTATTATGTCTGAATGAGATCAAGAGTGATCTAGTTTTATTACGTATGGATGAGAGTGATCTCCTTTTATTACATCTGAATGAGATCAAGAGTGATCTAGTTTTATTACGTCTGAATGAGATCAAAAGTGATCTAGTTTTATTACGTCTGAATGAGAGTGATCTCCTTTTATTATGTCTGAATGAGATCAAGAGTGGTCTAGTTTAAATTACGCCTGAATGAGATCAAGAGTGATCTGGTTTAAATTACGTCTGAATGAGATCAAGAGTGATCTGGTTTAAATTACGTCTGAATGAGATCAAGAGTGATCTAGTTTAAATTACGTCTGTATGCGATACGTGCACACAAATTTCAATACGTCATCGAGCAACAATATGTCGTACAGTTGTACTTAGGATTGCAATTGAAATAAGTTTCGCCTGAGTAGTAATATATTTATATGTACACATTACATTTAAACGACTCACTTTAAAAATAATTTGACATGTTCTTCCTTGGTTAGAAAACGAAAGGACTCTTGCTATTGATTCAAGGTTTAATCTGCAAGTTTTTAACTCTCGAACTCTTGATTGTGTAAGAAAACGAAAGGATTCTTGCTATTGATTCAAATTTAACATTCATTCTGGAGAAAAGAATGGTTTCGAGTTAAATTTAGATCGAAGGACATGAGCGTTCGTTTGACTAATTGCACAAATAGGTGACTCTTGTCAGTATACCTGTCACACTATGAAAGCGCATGGCTTTCAGATTTTGTGAGAGAGGGATCGATTCTAAACATCTTCACCATCACCATTACCACCAGCGCCGCCACCACTTGCATTATTCTAGACAAGATTCCTCGCTAACAGCAACTGTTTCCTTGTCTTGTATTTTACGCTGACTTGACACTTTGCTTTTGTCTTGTTCTCGTTTTAACAAATGTGAATACCCCCCCACCCTCCTTTAGGTAGTAGTTGCTATATCGTTCGAGGTCATTTGGATGTGGCAGGGTCATAGATATTCGCTGAGGACCCTTTGTTCAGTCTTAAATTTGTTCTTTTTTTCTTTTAAGATTTATGGATTGCCATACAATTTTGGGATTTGTCAAATACCTAGCGGTTAAGACTTTCCCACGTATAAATCATGGAAGGAACTGATATGATCTCATATTTAAAACTCATTTTGCCTTCAGATTTTGTGTGCTATCTATTAATCAAAAACTACCGCCTAGAAACTGCAAGGGGAGAAAATCCATTTGTTATGCGGCATTTATGCACTCTCTGAATGCGAAACAAAAATAAAAAATAGACACAAATTAGTGCACTTTTCACGAACCCACTGCACAACGCGCTAAAACGATCTGTAAGCTACTGTAACAGTGTCACGAATTTCTACTGCACGAGGAACTAAGCGATCTTTACGCTACCGTAACAGTGTCACGAATTTTTACTGCACAATGCACTAAGAGATCTTTACGCTACTGTAACAGTGTCACGAATTTCTACTGCACAAGGCACTAATCGATCTTTATGCTACTTGCAAGAGCGTCACAAATTTCTAATGCAAATGCACTAAGCTATCTTAACACTACGCTACTTGCAAAAGTGTCACGAATTTCTAATGCAAATGTGCTAAGCGATCTATACACTACGCTACTTGCAAGAGTGTCACGAACGCTGTATGACTGGGGATGGGCGTTTTCTAATTCCCTTTATTCACTACTGTGCCTGTGAATTTTATGCTAATACAAAACAAATGTGTTTACATGCTATCTTCTGTCTTACTGAACCCTAATGGCTGTTATAAAACAAATGTATTTACATGCTATCCTCTCACTTACTAAACCTTAATGGCTGTTATAAAACAAATGTGTTTACATGCTATCTTCTGTCTTACTGAACCCTAATGGCTGTTATAAAACAAATGTATTTACATGCTATCTTCTGTCTTACTGAACCCTAATGGCTGTTATAAAACAAATGTATTTACATGCTATCCTCTCCCTTACTGAACCCTATTGTCATGACCTTTCTGATGTGAGCTTGTCAGTCATTCGTAGTCTTATGACGAACTTTCAAACTTGCAATCTCTTTAAAGACAATGGAGTACAGCCATCTCGGTGAGGACCTTCTAGAACGCCGTCATCAGACAGCAAACTTGTAAAAGACTTATCAGAGCAGCAGCATTTTGTTAAAGTTCTTGGTATAGAACAATCAAAATTCACTTCCTTGTACAAGGCTTTTCATAACATTATTATGCTGTTAAGTATCTATGCAAATTTCGTTATCACCTCCGTCATTTTGTTAAGTACCTATATATAGATCGTATGGTCCCCGTCATCTTGTTAATGACATCGGAAGAAAACTCTTGTTATTATATTGTTTCTTTGATACTATACGCCAAGTTCTTAATTTATTATTATTGTGCTTGTGCAATCGCAGCATCGTTTAACTGCAACGGGAATTTGCGAGGCTTGATCAAATAGATGCAGGACTGATTAGTTTCTGGCTTGTATAACGGCCCAAACAGTTAATCGAGTTTATCTTCTTCAAAGACCACTCCCCACGACTATACGCAGAGATTCCGGCAGCGAAGCGCAGGTTTGTTGCACTTCTGGCATTTTTCTTTCCGGGCAAAATTTGATTCCCGCGTTGCAATTTATCATGATCTCAGGCAATTCGTAGATTTTTCGTCAGTTTATGATGCTAAAAGTTTGACGAACCGAAAAGGACACTTTGTATTTAATGCGATGGAACTTGTGGGTACGGGACCATGAAAGTGCTGCCTGACGACACGGTTGAATGCCATAACACATTGTCGTGACGTAGTAGCCACGATCGTGAAGTCAGCTGTTCGGGCTTTTTTTAATCGAAGGAAATTTCTTTTTTTTTATTTCCGAGCACCCTAATAAAGTACTTTAAAACAAAGAATATGTGTGTGAGCATGTGCATATCTGTGTGTGTGTGTTTGTGTGTTGTGTGTTGTGTGTTTGTGCATGTACTCGTGTGTATGTGGGGGTGCGCGTATGCATTTGTGTGTGTTTGTTTATGTGTGTGTATGTATGTGTATATGTGTGTGTGTGTGTGTGTATATATATATGTGTGTGTGTGTATATGTGTGTGTGTAGGCCTATATGTGTGTGTGTGTGTGTGTGTGTGTGTGTGTTTGTGTGTGTGTGTGTGTGTGTGTGTGTGAGTCAGGAAACGTCTTTAATGAAAGAAATCAAAATCCTACAGATAACATTCAGACTTGCGGACATCGAATTAATTATCGTAAGTGACAGCATTTATAAGAGCCTCTGCAAGCACGTTTTATGATTAAATGTGAATGAGTGATTGTGTGCGTGTTTGATTATACGCGTTCGTGTGTGTCTCCGAGTGCAAAGCTGTGTGAATATTCACATGCTTTATAATAATAAAGAAATTTTCTTTTAGCAAATAAAGGAAGTGAAAATAGCACATTTCTATAAATATAGATTGTACACAAATGGAAAATTGCGACCGAATTATTTTTTTTAAATGTAAATTGCTGACAATCATTCGGCAAGAATGAAATTTTACATATAAATTGCTAACTGCTAATCACTTGACAAGAATTAAATTATATGTATAAATTGATAATGACAATCATTTGACAGAACTTATATATATATTGCTAAGTGAAAAACATTTGACGAGAATTAAACATTTTATATAAATTGCTAATTGGGTGATCATTTGACTTGAATTATGCTTTATTTACTAATTTCTAAGTTGACAATCATTTGACTAGAATTATATTTTATATATTGATTTCTAATTAATTTCTAATAAAACGGCTGGAAAATTGCAAAAGACTCTGACTGTCGCTTTCTTATGAGTACGTTGATGTTGTCTCTGTTTCGTGAACACGACAATGCAACATAAAGTTGGCCATGTGAAAACTCCTACGTGCTCGAAGGTTTGTCCTTGAGCGCTTTAGCCGGCTCGCTCAGAAAAACTCCCACACACTTGAAGGTCAAGGACGCTTTAGCGTTTCCCATAAACGGACACACCGAATTTGAATTGGAAAAATATATATGTAGATTTCTAGTTGGACAATCATTTCACGAGAATTAGCAATACGTCATTAAAAAGATCCGTAGTCCGATCTCAATTTGTATTTAGGACCCGTATTATTGGTCTCAAGAACGAGTGCTACATTTCTCTGAGTACTTAGGTTACATGTTATTAGTCTAAAGGGCGAGATTTACTTTGTATTCAGGACCGGTATTATTAGTCTAAAGGGCGTGAGTTACTTTGTATTCAGGACCCGTATTATTAGTCTAAAGGGCGAGAATTACTTTGTACTTAGGACCCGTATTATAAGTCTAAATGGCGAGAATTACTTTGTACTCAGGACCCGTATTGTTAGTCTAAAGCGCGAGAGTTGGTTTGTACTTAGGACCCGTATTGTTAGTCTAAAGGGCGAGAGTTAGATTGTACTTAGGACCCGTATTATAAGTCTAAATGGCAAGAGTTACTTTGTATTTAGGACCCGTATTATTAGTGATGACGGCGAGAATTACTTTGTACTTAGGACCCGTATTGTTAGTCGAGTACTACATTTCTCTTAGACTGGTGAGGAGAGACGAGAAAGAATTTTCTAGCTTTCAGGAAGAACTGTGAACTTAAGAAATCAGCAACTATACCTTAACGGGGCGGGGGGGGGGGGACTCACACCCGAGGAGTAATTTTGAAAGTGTAAACCAACTAATCTAATAGATTATTATTGCGCACAAAGCATGAGGTTTATGCAGATCAACCAATCAGAGGGATTGTAAATGCAAACCAACCCATTGGAGGATTATCAATGTATACCATTCTTAATTACGGAAGCGATACGTGCGAAATAAGGTCACTGGAAACTAAGCGAGAGGAAATTGATACAGCTTAATTATGGGGATTAGCATTATGGAAAGCAGCATAATTATGGGGATTAGCATTATGGAAAGTAGTATAATTATGCGGATTAGCTTTATGGGAGTTGAAAGCTCCACGGTGCTCCTGCACTGTAGGTGAGGAGTGTGGGTGGTAAACAGTCTTGGACGGAGATAACATCTAGCTCTGCGATCCAATTTGGAGGATTAATTATTTCACGGCAGTTTGGCTTAAGGTTTCGGCTTAGTAAATACAAATGCGTTGTGTGTACTCAAAGTAATATTTGCAATAAAATGTTTGTGTGTACTGCAACTAATCTCTACAATAACACGTGTTATATGGTCTCATATTAATCTTACATTGAACTGTATCATGTGCTCTCATATTAATCTTTACATTATTAACCGGCCATCATCAGAAATACTTATTAACGGACCACCATCTAAAATAGTTATTAATGGGCCATCATCTGAAATAGTTATTAATGGGCCATCATCTGAATTACTTATTAACGGGCCATCATCTGAAATAGTTATTCGACCGGCCGCTCTTTGCGATGATAAAAACAAATATGTGCTAGTCTGTATTAAATCAAAATAAAACGGATGAGGATTTTCAAAATAGCAATTTCGAAATTACCTTTCAGCCATTTTCCGAATAACAGCAGCTTTTCATTCGGTTGACCCCAAAACACAAATGCATGACGTAACAGCTTGATGTTAATCTATTCTTCTTTTTTTATTGGCACTTTTCTGTGTTGTACTATAATTTCAGTTTTCTGTGTTGTACTATAATTTCAATTGTCTCTGTTGTAGCACTTGTCTGTGCAGTACTGTAATAGCACTTGTCTGTGCAGTCCTGTAATAGCACTGTGCAGTACTGTAATAGCACTTGTCTGTGCAGTCCTGTAATAGCACTGTGCAGTACTGTAATAGCACTTGTCTGTGCAGTCCTGTAATAGCACTGTGCAGTACTGTAATAGCACTTGTCTGTGCAGCACTGTAATGCATTTCATCGCTAACCTTCCTTGTTCGATGGACATCATTCTGTGGTTTAACCTTTTTATTCTAGGCTTAAAGTATATGGCTGCATATATATTGCTATATATTAAACCGTTTAACTACTACTAAAAATAAGTCTACTATTGCATATGGTTACGTAGTGACAATATTCCTTATAAACTCACTTTAAATTTCTGCAGTTTTATCCAGAGGTAATGGTGCCTCATTCTTTTCTTTTACTGATACAATTTCTCTTTGTGTTATTATGGTTTGGATGTTGTGGCTTTGGTCGTTGATTTTGAGCAAGTTGTGTCTGGAGAATTTTCTTCTAGTAGTGAGAGTGTTTGCGTGCGAGTTTGGGCAAGTTGTGTCTGGAGAATTCTCTTCTGGTAGTCAGTGTGTTTGTGTGTGAATTTGGGCAAGTTGTGTCTGGAGAATTCTCTTCTGGTAGTCAGTGTGTTTGTGTGTGAATTTGGGCAAGTTGTGTCTGGAGAATTTTCTTCTAGTAGTCAGAGTGTTTGCGTGCGAATTTGGGCAAGTTGTGTCTAGAGAATTCTCTTCTGGTAGTCAGTGTGTTTGTGTGTGAGTTTAGGCAAGTTTGGAGAATTGTCTTCTGGTAGTCTGTGTGTTTGTGTGTGTTTGAAAAGCAGATCATTATAAGTACACAAGTGGTATGATGCCAGGATTTCACACTGACTTGATGAATATTGAAAATGTCTACTTCAATACGTTTTCAAATAGATTAATTAAAGTGTTATTTCAGACGAAGTTGGCAGGTAAAATATTACAACGGGAAGGGTATGTTTAATTCGAGTAGCGAACCAAGGAGGTCTAACGACGCAGTCACTTATGGAAATTCTGTGGGTGTAGCCCTGCGCTTGAAAGTGTCGACAATCTTTCTGCGAAAGATATTGTTGGAGACCATAAGGAAGACTGTTGCATTAATCAAGCGGAAGGAAAAGCAAACAACAACACACGGATTTGTGGCATTGCACTTCAGAAGATTGTTAGAGACCAAGCAGAAGACTGCTGCATTACTCAAGCGGAAGGAAAAGCAAACAACACACAGATTTGTGGTATTACACTTCAGAAGATTGCGGTCGTAGATCTCACTCCCATCTAAGCTGCTTTAGAAGCGTTGGCTGTTTTCTAGAAATAGTTTTATATTGAAGCAATTGATCTATGTGTCAATTAGCTGCACAAATAAATGATAACATTTTTTAAAAAATATTAAAAGTAAACTGTGGGTGTCTAGGGCTACAGTAAGCCATTTAGTCGGCAACATGTATAATCTGTCAGGTATAAGCTAAAAATAAACTGTGATAGTAGTCATAAACATAGTCACAAAACTGAGTTTAAAATAAACTCTGATTGATTGTGAGATAAAATTTTATTATTAAAATGCTGCAACAATCACCACTCTGGACAGCATATACGTTTCCATTTGGATTGAAAAAGTATTCCTACTGATTTAGGGGCGCCAGGTGTACAATGCACTGTTGAGATTTGGCCTCGTAGCTGACCTCAGCTGCAAATATGTAAACAAGTTGTTGTCAGGTAAACTTTTGCAGCGCGTCTGGTGCGAGCGGGTTGTACACGTGTTTTACTGAGTGTACCCAAAGCTTAGTGCCCAAGTCGAACCACGTGACCTAAACTTCTCAGTTTGTGCCTAGGGTAGCCAGAGGCAAAACAAGTGTTGTCGGAAACAGGAATTTGGTAAGACATGTGTGAATAATTTTTAAGCAAAGTGGGTTGGTAACGTATACCGTAGCAGCGACAGAACAGGGAGTTTTGATCGCTGATAATTAAATTTATTTACATTAAACGAGGATAATGTAGAATATTTGTTGTGTATCTGGTCATTTTGAAAAAACAAATATTGAAAGGATATATATAGTAAAGAATGCATGCTGATTATGTCTATAACTACATAAATGTAATGTGTGCTGATTTAGCCTCTACCTGCATTAATATTATGTGCGCTCATTATGTCTATAACTACATTAATGTTATTTGCGCTGATTTAGTCTATATACAGGTACTACTGAGAGTCAGAAGGTGGAAAGTTACATCATAAAGGCAGTCTTAGGAATTGTAAATTTAGAAGTCAATCACCTGATTTGATGGTTATTGATAACGACTTGATTGCCTCCCTTGCATGTTGACAGTGTGTATTGTGAGCTGTAACAAAATGTAGTAGCTTTGTGATTTGACAAGCATATACACAGTGCTTGACACAAGCAGTCAAATGACATGAAGTGTTTCATCATGAGTTGTACTTGAGCAAGACTTTGACTGAACAATGTAATGAAAAACTATGGGGATAATTAGGACTAGAAGTCTGGAAGAATGGAAGAATGGAAGAATGGAGAATGAGGGCTTTGAACACTGTAGACAAAGACCAATACACAGGTGTGAATCGTTCTGTATAGGTGTTTAATCATCCCCTTGATATTGCAATAGATAATGAAACCTCAACACAACCGTAACGTCTTCTCATAGTGAACAAAATTAACTACAAATTCGAAGACGTTAAAATTATTTCATTTCCATAAATGGCTGTTTTGGAAAATGCTAGTCAAAAAAGATAGTCTCAAAACAGCACATCAACAGATTTTGCCATGATTCCCTAAACATACTAAGGGTAAAAATAAATATTTTTACAGTTTTAATTAACTGAAGTATATTCCTGTTTCTAAGAAAAGTTCAGTTCACAAATGATTTTCTTTGGGCCTTTATGTGTACAGCGCAAGCAATGTGTGTGTGTGTGTGTGTGTGTGTGTGTGTGTGTGTGTGTGTGTGTGTGTGTGTGTGTGTGTGTGTGTCGGCAAGACAGATTAAGAGTTCGCAGAACTAATAACACATTAATCTAAAATCCATGGCTGTGTTCTACCATTTTAATTTGCTAGATGACCCGCCCTTGTTTTGTGGCGAAGTGTTTTGATGAGTTTACTCTGAACCAAGAAGAAGAAATATCATTTATTTCTGTAAAATCTTCATATTGTATCGAGTGGTGTTATATATGTATATGAAGAAGGTCAAACAGCATTTATTTCTTTAAAATGTTCATATTGATCGAGAGCTGTTATATATTTCAATAAAGAAAGACATTTATTTTTGTAAAAAGTCTTCATGTTGTTTCAAGAGCTGTTATATATTTCAATAAAGAAAGACATTTATTTTTGTAAAATGTCTTCATGTTGTTTCAAGAGCTGTTATATATTTCAATAAAGAAAGACATTTATTTTTGTAAAAAGTCTTCATGCTGTTTCAAAAACTGTTGTATATTTCAATAAAGAACAACATTTACTTCTGTAAAGTCTCCATGTTGTATCGAGAGCTGTTATATATTTCAATAAAGGACAGTTGGAAATTCTGTGAAGATCCAAGAATTAGCGCTTGTAAAACGTTTAGACTGTATCGTTAACCTAGTTTTGTAAAACGTTTTAAACTGTATCGTTAACCTAGTTTGTAAAACGTTTTAAACTGTATCGTTAACCTAGTTTGTAAAACGTTTAGAGTGTATCGTTAACCTAGTTTGTAAAACGTTTTAAACTGTATCGTTAACATAATTTGTTAAACGTTTAGACTGTATCATAAACTAGTTTATCCGAATACATGAATTATTTCTTTCCGTACTTGGTTATGCATTTTGTTTATGAATGTGAAAAAGAATTAAGAAAAAGAATAAAGAATACAAAGAATAATTAATTTCAGATAATTAATTCTTAGCAACGAAGTCCCTGCAGAGTGAGCTATTTTGGAATGCTAACGATTTCAAATTAGCAATATGTCGACGTCAGTTCTTGGACCCTGTTAATAGCAGGTAGATAGATAGATAGATAGATAGATAGATAGATAGATAGATAGATAGATAGATAGATAGATAGATAGATAGATAGGTAGGTAGGTAGGTAGGTAGGTAGGTAGATAAGTAGGCAGATAGGCAGACAGACAGACAGACAGACAGATAGATAGACAGATAGATAGATAGATAGATAGATAGATAGATAGATAGATAGATATGGATATTATTTTTAAAATAAAAGTATGCGTGGATTGCAATTACAGACACGAATATTAAAATAAGAACGATCGCACAACCACTTCTTTAACACTAGCAGTTCAAGATCTATTACGGAAAAGAAATGAAAACGAACAATGAAGTCCAGGCATACTTAGACATTTTTCAAAGTTTTTTCTTCAGAATTTAACAGTACTCTCTGCATTTGTTTACTGTGTCGTTGTGTTATTACTAGTCACGCAATAAAACTGTGAGTTGTGTTATTACTAGTCACGCAATAAAACTGTGAGTTGTGTTATTACTAGTCACGCAACAAAACTGTTAGTTGTGTTATTACTAGTCACGCAATAACACTGTGAGTTGTGTTATTACTAGTCACGCAATAACACTGTGAGTTGTGTTATTACTAGTCACGCAACAAAACTGTGAGTTGTGTTATTACTAGTCACGCAACAAAACTGTGAGTTGTGTTATTACTAGTCACGCAATAACACTGTGAGTTGTTGGAGCAAGTTACAAAAGCCTTCTAATGCATGGAAATTGGCTGCTGCTGAAAGATTCCAGTTATTGTCATATTTTAATTTTAATTTTAGTTCATGGATAGAGCAGACATTTGTTGTAGGGGTGGTTGGTGGTGATGGGCTGCATACACTAATGTTCTCTAGCATATTAAATAGAAGTAAGAAATTAATTGGATTTGTGTTGTTCTTGATTTTATAATGAACATGTTTTTTACTTGTCGTTATTTTGTTCATTTTAAGTGAAACTGTCATCAGAGTAAATGTCATGAATAAAGAACGTCACCAGTAAATGTCATGAATAAAGAACGTCACCAGTAAATGTCATGAAAAAAGAACGTCACCAGTAAATGTCATGAAAAAAGAACGTCACCAGTAAATGTCATGAATAAAGAACGTCACCAGTAAATGTCATGAATAAAGAACGTCACCAGTAAATGTCATGAAAAAAGAACGTCACCAGTAAATGTCATGAATAAAGAACGTCACCAGTAAATGTCATGAATAAAGAACGTCACCAGTAAATGTCATGAATAAAGAACGTCACCAGTAAATGTCATGAAAAAAGAACGTCACCAGTAAATGTCATGAAAAAAGAACGTCACCAGTAAATGTCATGAAAAAGAACGTCACCAGTAAATGTCATGAATAAAGAACGTCACCAGTAAATGTCATGAAAAAAGAACGTCACCAGTAAATGTCATGAATAAAGAACGTCACCAGTAAATGTCATGAATAAAGAACGTCACCAGTAAATGTCATGAATAAAGAACGTCATCGGTAGTAAGTTGTTTGGTATTATTTTACAACTCTGGTTGCATAAATTAATCCTCTAGAACATTCTTATTTTACCGACTTCTGTAAAGCCTTGAATTATAACTTAGCCCTTAACACATTAGTACATGAATTAAAACTCTATAACACTCTTATTTTACTGACTCCTGTAAAACCCTTAATTATAACTTAGCCCTTAACACATTAGTACATGAATTAAAACTCTATAACACTCTTATTTTACTGACTCCTGTAAAACCCTTAATTATAACTTAGCCCTTAACACATTAGTACATGAATTAAAACTCTATAACACTCTTATTTTACTGACTCCTGTAAAACCCTTAATTATAACTTAGCCCTTAACACATTAGTACATGAATTAAAACTCTATAACACTCTTATTTTGCTGACTCCTGCAAAAACCTGAATTATAACTTAGCTCTTATTCATTAGCGTGTGAATTAAACTCTGAATCATATGTGTGAATGAGCCCTCTAGAACATTTATGTGAGAATTAACCCTCTAAGACACTCATGTGAAAATTAACCCTCTAAGACACATATGTGAGAATTAACCCTCTAAGACACGAGTGTGCAATAATTATTGGTCTAGTATCAAAAGGACATCTTTCATATGTACTTGATTTGCACGAGTGACGTGGCATTATGGGGTCAAATGTGTTTGAGTGTCTGTGAACGACACGAATATATATAATCCCTATGAACAACTCGTGTGAAAAAGATATCAATCATGCGTGTACATTGAAGTGTGGGAACAACCCTTTCAGAGAATCATCAGTGTGAATTAGCCTTCTGTGATCATTTCTGTGATTAGCATTGCAGAATCGAGAGAGAGAGAGGTGCGTTCGTGTGTGTGATTAAGCCGTTTAAAACATCATTACTGTTACATCTCATAGAATATACTAAATCTAACATTTATAATTATTACTGATTTACAGTATTTTACCATATAAGCACTATTGATTGTCAGTAATATAAGTGATCACATGATATTATTAGAGATTGCATGTTACAGTAATAAGTAATATCGATTTATCAGTAATATACATTAACAACAATATTATTGTAGATTATATCTAACATAAACTGTACGTCACTTAATTATTTCAGAGATTTGAAAGAGTAAATTTGTAAATATTTAGTAAAAACACCAACTCGTACTTTTACTGGCAATGAATACAAGCAATTTACTTAGCACTTAATAAAAATATAATTTTATATTATACATTTACAGATTAAATCATTAATATTGATCATTAATATAGTATGTGTAAGGGACAGAGAGAGAGAGAGAGAGAGAGAGAGAGAGAGAGAGAGACGGAGAGAGAGAAAGAGAGTGAGAGAGAGACAGAGTGGGAGTAAAATAATTAGCAGTGTTCATAACATTCTTATATTCGAACGGAGTGTGTGTTGGGTGTGTGTGTGTGTGTGTGGAGGGGAGATAATTAATATAACTAGTATGTGTATAACATAAGTATTATACATGGATTGGATGTGGGTGAGTTGAGTGGATGGATGTAATATAACAAGCCTGCGCACAATACACATAATATAAATTAATCGGCAAGACAGATTAAGAGTTCGCAGAACCAATAACACATTAATCTAGAAAACCAATGGCTGTATTCCACCATTTTACTTTGCCAGATGTTTCGCCCGTATTTTGCCCTGAAGCCTGATATGAACAGCAATAAACAGCTGTTGCATCAATTTTGGTTTCTCACCCTACTTAATTCCTGAAGCAGGAGGCTAATAAGTCTTTTTAAAGTATCAAAAGTCATGATAGTTTTGTGAATGTTTCTCAATTCAGTATCAATCGTTTACGAATGAGTCCGACACCTGACATGTCATCCTCAATTAATTGACATTTCAGTGGTCATGGTGACTGATTGTTAATCGGGCATAAATAGACTTATAATTAGATCAGAGAGGTCAGTTCACGTGAGACCGTGATATGTAGGTCATTATTATTAAACGACATCACAGTTAAATAGTTTTACTTTTCATTTCCATCGTACACAAAAATTCATTTTTGTCTTTCAGATAATTATAGATGAAGCAAACGATGAGACAAATTATTTTCAACGTCTTCAAGTCACACTGAAGACACAATCAAGACACACTGAAGACACAATCAAGACACACTGAAGACACAATCAAGTCACACTGAAGACACAATCAAGACGCACTTTAAGACACAATCAGGCACACTGAAGACAAAATAAGACACACTGAAGACACAATCAAGACACACGGAAGACACAATCAAGACACAATGAAGACACAATCAAGACACACTTTAGACACAACCAAGGCACACTGAAGACCACAATCAACACGCACTATAAGACACAATCAAGGCACACTGAAGACACAATCAAGACACACTGATCAAGACACACTAAAGACACAATCAAGGCACTTGTTTGACATCGGACACCTGTCAGCAGCAGCCAAGCAAACAGCGACTAGAAGAAAGCTATAATAGAACCCATTGCCGGCTGGTTCGAGATACCATCTCTGATTGTTTAACGTGTAAATATGGTTGTCCCCCTTTATAGCATTGCTCACCTGCTAACATACGCTTTATCGGACATCAAGGCCACTCTGCACAATAAAAGCTCCAGGTGGAGAATTGTAAACAGATTTTAATAAATTCACTACCAGCCCCTAAAAATTATGTAAGGACAAATCACATTTTGCAAACTACATTAAATGAGGATGTTTTACATTATACACCCACAGTCAAACTGACCTGAATAAATTAGTGGTAGTATGGTAACTGATGCAATGTGAGGCTGTGGGGTCCCACTGGAGCACTCCAGATCAGATAACGCCTGAGACAGACCATATGAATGTCATATTCAAACTGTATAATGTCCACGGGGACCCTTCAGCTGTCTAGTGGACCTGTGTCCTGTGTGTAGAGGTCCTAAAACATTTTTATGCACGCGTCATGTGTATAGAGGCATTTCATTTGTTCAAGTGGAAAGTGCCAAATGTACTGAGGTCCTATAGATATTTTAGTGGACCATGTCATGTGTATAGAGTTCATTCAGCTATTCAGCTGTTTTAGTGGACCATGTCATGTGTATAGTGGTCCTTCAGATGTTTTAGTGGACCATGCCATGTGTGTAGCGATACTTCAGCTGTTTTAGGGACCGTGTCAGCTGTTTTAATATTACTTTATAATATTGACAGACACTCTACATCAATTTGAAGACACATTGTCATGTTTATAGATGGCATACACCTGTCTTAAGACACCTTGTCAGAGACTCTACTGCTGTTTTAAGACACCTGATAATGTTTACAGGAACCCTACAGCTTTTTAAATACACCTTATCATGTTTACAGAAACCCTACAGCTTTTTTAATACACCTTATCATGTTTACAGAAACCCTACAGCTTTTTTAATACACCTTATCATGTTTACAGAAACCCTACAGCTTTTTTAATACACCTTATCATGTTTACAGAAACCCTACAGCTTTTTTAATACACCTTATCATGTTTACAGAAACCCTACAGCTTTTTTAATACACCTTATCATGTTTACAGGAACCCTACAGCTTTTTTAATACACCTTATCATGTTTACAGAAACCCTACAGCTTTTTTAATACACCTTATCATGTTTACAGGAACCCTACAGCTTTTTTAATACACCTTATCATGTTTACAGGAACCCTACAGCTTTTTTAATACACCTTATCATGTTTACAGAAACCCTACAGCTTTTTAATACACCTTATCATGTTTACAGGAACCCTACAGCTTTTTTAATACACCTTATCATGTTTACAGAAACCCTACAGCTTTTTTAATACACCTTATCATGTTTACAGGAAGCTTTCTAAGGTACCTTTTCATGTCTGCATATGATCTACAGCTGTTCTTAGGACACCGTATCATATTTACAGAGATTCTAAAATCGTTTAATAGATCTTGTCAAAGTTTTTTAATAGATCTTGTCAAAGTTGTTTGATAGATCATGTCAAAGTTGTTTAATAGATCATGTCAAAGTTGCTTAATAGATCTTGTCAAAGTTGTTTAATAGATCATGTCAAAGTTGTTTAATAGATCATGTCAAAGTTGTTTAATAGATCATGTCAAAGTTGTTTAATAGATCTTGTCATAGTTATATAAACCCTATAGCTGTCGTAATGAAGTTCGTGGAATGTATAACCGTTTTTAATAGAATATAATTTATGGAGACTCTGCAAATGTTTTAATAGACCTTTTTCATTTTGCAGAGACCCTACAACTGTTGTAATGGGATTTGTCATATTTATAGAAATACTACAGATGTTGTATTGGTGCTTGCAGAGATCATACAACTGTTGTAATGGGATTTGTCATATTTATAGAAATACTACAGATGTTGTATTGGTGCTTGCAGAGACCCTACAACTGTTGTAATGGGATTTGTCATATTTATAGAAATACTACAGATGTTGTATTGGTGCTTGCAGAGACCCTACAACTGTTGTAATGGGATTTGTCATATTTATAGAAATACTACAGATGTTGTATTGGTGCTTGCAGAGATACTACAACTGGTGTGGTGGGGTTGGCATATTTACGGTGATCTTACAGCTATTGTAATGATGTTTATAATTTTAGCAGAGATCCAACATTCCCTAATGATGTTGTAATGGGTTTGTCATGCTCACGAAGTCTACAGCTGTTTTTTGTGGTGTTTGTCATGTTTATTATTATCTTACAGTACCAGTAAGACGTTTGCCGGTCCTACAGTGTTTTTACTGGAGTTTGTTCCGTTAAAACTGGCCGTGACTTTATCAGTAGGAATTAGTCCAGAAGTTTGCTGCAACCAGAAAGAATACATGTGCTTCAAATACATACTCATAAAGCATACACACACACACACACACATACATACATACACACACATACACACACACACACACACACACACACACACGCGCGAACACATGCACTATCATGCACTCGAACGGGCGCGTGCAGTCACATACACGTAATCACACGCACACCGAATTCTCAAGACTATTCATTGCTCCTATAGAAAATATTGCGTCACTTGACGCTACCATAAACTCCTATTTTATTCGCTCTTATCTCGCGTGTCCAGGTGAGCCAAATGTCTGAGATACTTACCAGATGTTTAACAAAGTTCGTGACGTTAACAGGTTGATTTACGGGATTCTTCAACGAGCTTGCCAAATATTAAGGTCAGGTTAAAAATACAGAGTGTGTGTGTGTGTGTGGGTGTGGGAGGGGAATGAGAGCGCTCTCGCATAATAATAATAATAATAATAATTTTAAAAAAACAATATTTATTGCATGCTTCCAACTGATAAGTTCGATCCCTGAAATCCTGCTTTCGTGACTTAATAAACGAGGTTTACAGAGTAGTGGTGAATGTTGTGTCTAACCGTTTATGCTTTATGACAGACACACGTCTAGCAATGGTTAAGAACTAGATTTAAAACTCTGATTGATTACTTTACCCTCGTAGTGGGAAAAATGCTCAAGATAATAATTTCATTTTGGATTTATTAATTTAGTCGTGTCCTTTCGACTGTGTACTGTTAATGGTTATAACTTCACCCTACAATTTTTGAAATTATATAGGTTTCGGTTTAGGAGAAAATAATGCCACAACGACATCATTTTACTTTCGTGTGGACATTATTCGGATGTTTTCAAACCATTATTGTTCTCGTGTGGGCATTAGTCGGATGTTTTCAAACCATTATTGTTCTCGTGTGGGCATTAGTCGGATGTTTTCAATTTTATTCCTATTTATCGTTCACTCTGAGTTTCTTTATTTTATTCATCTTTCCTTTTTTCCATCCCCCCTCCCCAACTCTGTACCCTTGTTTTTATTTCCTCTCTCTTTGAATTTTCTCTTAATTAGCTCCCCTTTTTTTCATTTTTATCTACTAGAAATTTAATAACGGTAAGAATGTGCTGGAGACTTGTTTCACACTTAAATGTCATTCAAACATACTAAAGTTAGTAAACACATCAATCATTGTTCGGATTGTCTGCGAGCCATTTGACATGTTTTCTCTTGTCTATTTTAAGACGTAAACATCGCAATTTGACAGTCCGCTTGCTGCGCTGTGACTAGAGCCATTGATTATATCAACTTTCAAGACAATGCTCGAAATTTAAGTGAAATGATTTCAAATGAAGAATAAGGGGCCTGGATATGAATTGAGAAAACAGAGAAGAGCAAAAAACGTTTCTTTGAAATTTTTATAAAAACTGTATTTACAAGGATAACACTACGCAAGTCACACCTGGTTGTTCGGTTGAGGTTTGGTGTCGATTTACATTTTAAAGCTTCTCTCAAATGCAGTTTTGTTGTGGAGTGTTTAGCAAAACCATTCGTCACGGTTGATTTGGATAATCGATTTTCCTTTTTAATAGCAGCGGTTATATTTTTTGTTTTGAGCTACGACAACATCTTCATAGTAGGGTGGAGAAATTTCTATGGGAAACTGAATCAGGGCGTAAACGCCAAAAGCCCACTTTTACAACGACTGACTTAGAAATGTGACTCCAGATTCGAACACTGACAACTGTGCCTGTTCAATAGATGTAAACGCTGGACCGAGCTTATACAAGTGAACAGATTCGACTCGGTTGCGGCAAGGTGCATAATAATAGATTGTTGTCCGTTATCGAAATTTGACGCGTCCAGCAAACCCATTAGTGAGACGAGAGATCGTTTACTGTGCGCAATGTCCTCAGGGTTTAATTCTTTGACAACTATGCTGTTTTCGAATCTGGTGATACTGTGAGTTAGTTCCCTTGTGAGGGGTGGCTACGTAAGAGCAGTGTGCAATGCATTGGAATTATCAGTCAGTGCTTGGGGTACCTCCCCATAAACATACCTGTCTGAGTGCATTTCTTGTACCAGTAAGAAAAACAGTGCACTTGACCCTTACCCGTTAGCATGTTAGTGAGTGCTTGGGTTACCTCCCCATAAACAAACCTGTCTGTGCTCATATCTTGTAACAGTAAGGAAAGCAGTGCACTTGACATCAGTATGTTAGTGAATACTTGGGTTATGTCCCATAAATATGCCAATATGCTAGTCTGTATTTAAATGCATCTTTGTGTGACAGAGTAAATTTGCTTCTCCATATCTTTAAATTTAAATTGTTATATAAAATTGCTAATTGTCAGAGTAACCCGACTTTGGACATCCTTATGGTGTTATTTTGAAAGTGTCTGAGTTGAAGTTTACAGCTCCAGGCAAGAATATTCTAGATTGCTGATGTAATGCAAGCTAAGTGAGTAGTTTTCTGTTATCCAATGATTATGATTTATAAGAACCAATGGGCTTATATTAAGAAGTTCACTTGTTGTAGAAAATACAGTTCTCTGATCACTTTGAATTTGAGTGGCAGAGGAGAAAGTCCGGCTTTGAAAGGCAGTTGTTAGGTTGATGGTGAGTTAAAACTGACTCATTAAGAGAGAATGGATTTAAAACATTTCATGTATTTTACTATTGACATGTTATACTTGTGTTTATGTAGAGATGTGCTATGTGAGTTTACTTTTATTTCTACAAAAGTATGAACTAAGGTGCACACATGTAGAGTACTAACACTTGACACTCTTTGATATACTGTATTTATTTTACCATGTGTGTATCGGGCTAATAAATACTGTTGCAGGAAATTGTAAGTTGAGAATTGACTGTAAGACAGAATGGAGATATACTGTGATAGACGGGAAACTTAGGTTTGCTCCTTAATTATATTTTGCAGTGAACAATTGTCCTTGTCTTTCATGACCGGATTTCGACCACACCATTTTCAACCTGATTAGATAATGCAATTCTTTCCAATAGGTAAACTTTGACCTCATCCCTTTGGCTGACCTAGTTCTTTGTAAATCTTAACCATTGGATAATATAAACTACTCATCCATATAAGACTGGTATGGACTACATCAACAGGTTCTAGCATATTATCCACCTGAGTTGTTTACTCCAAATCTGACGCTTAAAAATATCAGCATAAGTAGTGCCCACAGTCGTATCACTTTGACATTTAAAAATTCTATGACAATTAAGTTTAGACATACAGACAGGAAATTTACTCCACTACAGGTTATGTGCTTACTTAGCCTGTACACAACACCAAATCTCATTTCTATTAAATACAGTTCTATGCTGATGTGTAATAAATAATATCACTCATAATGTACATTAAACTAATTATTAAATATAATGTATACTTCATCTTAAGCACAGCACGTTACAAAACTAACATTACTATGCATAGGTGACCTTAAACACTTTTTCTCGCTCTCCACATACACACACACACACACACACACACACACACACACACACACACACACACACACACAATCACGCCCACACACACACACAAACACACACACACACACATACACACACACACACACACACATACACAATCACGCCCATACACACACATATACACAATCACGCCCATACACACACACAAACACATTCACACACTATGCATATATTTTCTATCATTGCAAATGTCATCTTTTACCTGGAATGCATACTATTAATGATGTTTTCATAAATATCAACACACAACTATTTCATATTTCATCTTATAGATTATTGTGTCTATACATACATTCAAGATATATACGTAATTATTTGGTCTCATGTCACGAGAAATAAGCAAAAGTTTTAAATATTCTAACTCGCAAATTCTAAGTCCTGAAAACACTGTGTTTATCCATTCCAGAATGATTCTCCCGTGGCTTGCCTCATTAAATGAACATTAGCGTTAGATTTTCTTAATCTATAACGTCAAACAAATTCTACGCTTTAATTAAAAAAATCGATGCGATGTAGTCATTTAGTAAAATAAAGGCAGCTGATAATGGCTTCAGAAATAAAGTGAAAGCAGATTTCAGAATACATAAGCCAGACACCTTAACAGTGTTCTAATGTTTGTTTTTCTTTTACATGTTCTCAGTCATAACTTATGGAAAGGTGAGAGAAATATTTCACATATTAATAAAAATGTCTCGATTACAAAAGTGAAAGAAACAATTATCAGTTTGGAGTGAGAAAGCTGGCTCTATACTTATGTGAAATTTGAATTTGCGAAGGAAGCTGATGACGATCTGTGAGAGTACATCCACGTACCGTCAGACCTATCTGTGACAGTAACATACCGTCAGACTTATCTGTGACAGTAACATACCGTCAGACATATCTGTGACAGTAGCATACCGTCAGACTTATCTGTGACAGTAACATACCGTCAGACTTATCTGTGAAAGTAACATACCGTCAGACATATCTGTGAAAGTAACATACCGTCAGACATATTTATTTTTATAGTAGACGTTGTTGTTATTTTTATAGTAGACGTTGGTGTTATTTTTATAGTAGACGTTGGTGTTATTTTTATAGTAGACGTTGGTGTTATTAATTTTTTAGTAGACGTTGGTGTTATTAATTTTTTAGTAGACGTTGGTGTTATTTTTATAGTAGACGTTGGTGTTATTTTATAGTAGACGTTGGTGTCTCAAATCCAAACAGCAATGTTATAGGTAATTGAGCAAAGTGAAGTTCAATAATTTAAACTGCCGCCCCTTTGCAGTGCCAGTATTACCCATCATGCCACTCCTGAGTATGATGAATGTACATTTTCGCCTAGCGCAGAGAAGGGGTTAACATGCGATCCTTCCCCATCATTTCGCTACTGAGTATGATGACGTATATTCCCGCCCTAGGCATTGAAGGGGTTAACATGTGATGATGAGTCATACACACAGTTGCCAGTGACGGGAACTGTTTGTGTGTATGTCGCCAGCTTTTATCCACTCCCGTTGATTTGCTACTCCCGGTGGAAATGTAAACTGCCATTTGAAGTTTGTGTAATCTTATTCTGAATCAAACCTGACTTGACAAATCCACAATCAGTTATCCTCTATTCGCCACATCATGGCGGGCTGTGTGGCTGGTTGGCTGCAGCTTAATGCCTTGTTTGTACTGGAAAACTCCATTACGCACTGCGCCGACTCGAAATTAACCAAAAAGATTCACTGCGCCCGGCTCAAACAAGCAAATGGCTTACGCCATCCTAGTTGGAATTCAGCAGTGAAGATGTCCATGACTGGTTAATATGGGTGTGACCGTAGATAACTGCTGTTAACAAGACCTAGTTGGAATTCAGCAGTGAAGATGTCCATGACTGGTTAATATGGGTGTGGCCGTAGATAACTGCTGTTAACAAGACCTAGTTGGAATTCAGCAGTGAAGATGTCCATGACTGGTTAATATGGGTGTGGCCGTAGATAACTGCTGTTAACAAGACCTAGTTTCCATTCTGTCCTAGGATACCATGATATATCGGTCAGTCCGTTTGCTGGCGTGGGCCTACACCAGAGAGCATATCTAATTAAAGGTGGGCCTGCACCAGATTGCATCCAGGTGAGGCCTAGAGCAAGTTGCATATGTGGGCCTGCAGCTTAATGTGTGAGCCTGTGCCAGATAGCACATCTACTTAAAGTGGTGGCTTGAAGTGGAACTTTCAGTATACAGTATGTGCTCATGTATTCTCTGCACTCACAACACGAGGAAGGGGGAGATAACTTTATTGTCGGTCAAGCTCAGTACAAAACGAGCACGGAACTCGCCCTTTAATTCACTTTGGTGAGCTGAGTCCAAGCAGTAGGCTGGAAAGACGAAACGTAATCTACGTGCTAAAGGTCACAGATGAAAATCGACAACATTGTGCTGCACAAAAGTTGCACGCACAAACACACATGAACATAACCGCCAAAAGTTAATTCACACCCAAACTCCCCCAACTTCCACTCACCCTACCCATGGCTCATTTCTTCTACTAGACATTAAATCCATCCCAAGTCTTTTGCGCCCTTCTGCGGAATCAGCAGAATTAGAGGCAGATTTAAAACTTAGATTGAAGCCAGCTAGGGGCGACAACTGTCGAGTGGCTCTTTACTGCTCCCATGTCAGGCGAGTTCAAATGGTGCTTTCAGTTCTAGTCTTGCAAATGGGATGTTATCGGGTAGCGTATTGGCAGTTATCGGGTGGAGTATTGCAGTTATCGGGTAGAGTTTGGGCAGTTATCGGGTAGCGTATCGGCAGTTATCAGGTAGAGTTTGGGCAGTTGTCGCGTAGAGTTTGGGCAGTTATCGGGTAGCGTATTGGCAGTTGTCGGGTAGAGTTTGGGCAGTTATCGAGTAGCGTATCGGCAGTTATCAGGTAGAGTTTGGGCAGTTGTCGCGTAGAGTTTGGGCAGTTATCGGGTAGAGTTTGGGCAGTTACCGAGTAAAGTTTGGGCAGTTATCGGGTAACGTATTGGCAGTTATCATTCGGAAAAGGGAGCTGCTGTGTCAAGCTAACTCGTAAATTAATCTATCCCGACTGGAGCTCGGTTTCAATGGACTGTGTTATAGGTGTGTTTTAAAGGTTCAAAGGTCAGTAAGTTGCTTCACCAGTTTGAACGCATGTTCACATTGAACACTTACTAAATGCTTCATATTCAAGAAAAACTATTATTTTCATCAGATGTTTTAATATCAAAACCAATGAAAGAAAACATTGCTTAGCGGTAATTGAATACCATAATGAGCAACAATTACACTGTAACAATAATAATCACACTGTAACAATATCAATAACACTCTAACAATAATAATCACACTGTAACAATATCAATAACACTCTAACAATAATAATCACAATGTAACAATAGCAATCACACTGTAACAATAATAATCACACTGTAACAATAACAATTATATTGTAACAATATCAATAACACTCTAACAATAATAATCACACTGTAACAATATCAATAACACTCTAACAATAATAATCACAATGTAACAATAGCAATCACACTGTAACAATAAGAATCACATTGTAACAATAACGATCAAGACGGAGAGAGATGTAGCTGTTTTCAGTTCATCGCGTATCGGCATGGCGGGCAAACAATTTTGAAACTTTCGATAGCAAACGTTTGGCGTGTAGATAATATTAATAATAAATACGCAGTCATTATTATAGGTGTATACGCTTTCCAAAAATAGACTTGACGTAAATCTTTCATAAGAGGTAAGAATAGTATTCCGAAAAGGCGCTACTTTATCATTTGGACGTCATGAAATATTTTTTTTCAATAGTTGCTTGGTCTGCATGCCATAGTATGATTCATCTTTTGAGTCATGCGCAAAATGAAATCGCTGCTTTTACAAAACTCAGCTCTATTGAGAGGTCAGTTGTTTGCAAGTTTTATTATTCTCCCAAATACATCCATCACCTTTGTACCCTTAGAATTGGTTCGGGTGGATCAGATAAACTCGCCTGAGTAGAAAGGTGTGTGATGGGGTAGGTTCAGATCTTTCTCACCAACAGGCAGCAATAGTGAAAGAGGACGCATACTTCTACCAGTTTCTCACATTCTTTATTCAACTCATGTAGAGCACTGCTGTTCCAGACACACCACTAGCACGCCAATATATTCTGAAGACGCCCGCGTCAAAGAAAGCCGCAGTAGACAAACTCAGACACAGACGACTGAAACCGGTGTTAATTGACTCTCGTGCTTTCTAACTTTCGTTTTTATGTGAATTGCTCTTAAACTATTTAGAGTTATATTATGTGGATTGCTCTTAAACTATTTAGAGTTACATTATGCTTTTACTATCTAACGAAACTACACTAAATATTCCTTAAATACAACTCTTTCCTAAAGTATAATTTTAAAGATAAAGTACAAATTAAGTTACAGATTTACCTATTATAATAATAATAATAAGAGAATGTTCCAACAAGAGTTTCGTCTAAGAGCACTATACACAATCTTAGTGAGTCCTTTAGGGAAGACCTGATTTTGAAGAGTAAGGTGTGACGTTTTACCCAATCATCGGATGCCTGCTTCTCTTTACATTGGACCACTTATTTATCTGCTGTAAACTATTTCTACTTATTTACCTGGTGACCGCACTCACTACTCTCTAAGTATTTGTTACAAAGAGATCTTCATGCGTAGGCTAATCGCTGAAGGGAATAAGACATAAGCATTAAGACCCGGTCATTGTTCTGTGACCATCCCTGATTGTAAAGGAAATGTCTTCCCTTCCGTTATCTCTCGTACAATATGTAATCAATTTCATCACAGTCATTCTCACTAATTCCTGCAGCAGTTTTGTTTCTGTGTTTTCTGTTACAACAGTTTTTTTCATACTGATTAAATAACACACGAGCGCCATCAGTTACATATAATAACATTGAAAGTAAAGGTTACAAAATTATGGAGTACAATGTACTCACCAAATTAGCGCCATCAGTTACATATCATAACATTGAAAGCAAAGCTTACAAAATTATGGAGTACAATGTACTCACCAAATTAGCGCCATCAGTTACATATAATAACATTGAAAGTAAAGGTTACAAAATTATGGAGTACAATGTACTCACCAAATTTTCTACACTTAATAGTTCTTAATGAACTTGTGTGCCATGGCTTCTTGTATTATCTTTCTAACTCTAAGCGACAGAACTTCGGGCTCGCTCTGGAAATTACCTTGTTGTTTCGTCAGAGTGAAGGAGAGCAATAAGTTATTATGTTTTCTGACGTCATGACTCCACTCTCTACTGTTGCCCTCTTGACCTTAATCTCATCAAAATATATGTTAATTTTACCGCTGCACGTCTTGGAGCCAGATGGGTTGCACGCTTAAAGGAATCACACTGCTACAATTCATAGCTATTCTAATGTGTTCAGTATCATTAGTGCCCTCCAGAGTCACTTAACGTGTTCAATCAACATTAAATTACTTTTTTTTTATAAAAAAAAAACAAGAAACGCTCTAATCAGCCCTGACCTTTATTCTTTAATCCAAACTTTTTATTTATGTTTACTAGCCAAAATTTCTACTGCTTTGCTGATATATTTTTTTGCATATATTTAACTTACATGTATTTGTTTGCTTGAAAATTAAAATTATACAGAATCTATATATAGCTTTATAAGAGCAGTGTCATAACTTATGATAATCGTTGTGAATTTGAACTAAAGAGAAACTACCACTTTCACTTGTCCATGTGAAACAAGAAGAGTTTCAGAAACGTTTTCCGTTGTACTCAAGAGCCAGCCTAATTCCGATATTTCTCAAGAGAGAAAAGTCTGCCAAAAAAATATATTTTTAGAAACTGTAGGAATTCTTCACGCACTAGATTTTGCTGTTTGTTTTGAATATGATGACAGTTACTCACCGCGTTAACGAGTAAGTCACAAAAAGTGTAAAAATTGTGGTTTTCATCAAGTGTTAATTGTTTACTAAAATAGAATTAGGGTTTATCAATCGTTAGTCAGCACTCGATTAAAAAAAATGTTTGTCTTTAATTTGATTCACAAACCACAGGCATTTGTATAGATTCTGATGTTTGAGAAGGAAGACAGATAAAGATAGACTGTTTTACTTTGGGGTTTCAACTGGTTAACGGATCTTTCAACAACAACACTTCCAATTTTAGAGAAACAAGAACTTAAAAATCAAATGTGTATCATACATTCAAAAGCACAGATACACACTTACGCATGCACACAAATATATAAATTCGCACACATATACACGAACACATACACGCAAATACACGTACAGAGATATACATACACATACAAACACGCACACACACAAAAAGAGATGTACATAAACATACAGACAAGCACACATATACACGCACAGAGCCGTTCATAAACATACAAACACGTACAGAGGCATACATAAACATTCAAACACGCACACACGTACACACATACATACAAGCCCGCTAAGCACACGTGCGCACACTCAAATCACGCAGCTAGTCTGGTACGCCCTTTCACACAACAAGTCCCGCTTCGTCTCGTCACACACCTGGTCTGGGTCGCTCTTTCACACAACCACTCTGGGCAGCCCTTTTACACAGCTAGTCAGGGTCGCTCTTTCACATATAGGGGCCTATAGTCTGGGTTGCCCTTTCAAAAACTAGTCTGGTTCGCCCACAACAATGTAGTCTGGATGTCCTAAACACAGCTGGTCTTAGTCGCTCTAATCGAGCTAGTCAGGGTCGCCTCAAAAACAGCTAATCTGGGTCGCCCTCGACACATCTAGTCTGGGTCACTCTCAACTATAGTACACTGGGTCCCTCTAACTCCGCTTAGCAGGCAGCAAACTAATTGGATCCAAGCTGAATACAGATTTTTTTTTTTATTTTATCAACATTTCTTATTACTTCCTTGTATCTCATCATCCAAAGAAAGATACCAAAGCCAGCCAACCTGTATGCAATGTCAAATTGCTCTTTGATCATGTTCTTTCAAAACAACCAAAAGAAACTGTGGGGTTTTTTTTGGGAGGAAAGAGCTCTACTATTTTAAATACAAATCATATCTCATTTTCTTTCTTAGTACTTCTTTTCTTTTTAATATGTTTCATGTTTTAGCTTCTATTTTTTATTTTGCATTAGATTTCTGTTTTCGTCTTCTTTTATTCGACATTTATTTCCTCTTATTTCTTTTTTCTTTTCTTTAATGTCTTTAAATAAATTATTTTGTCTTTACTCTTCTTCACTTTTCCCCTTTCCTTTTTATTCTTTTTATTTTTTCCTTCTTCACTCACACTTTCTTGTTAAATTCTCTCTTTCTTCTTTTCTTTTGTTCGTAATCACTTAATAGCTTTGTTTCTTTTCTCTTCTTTACACTTTCAGTTCTTATAATTTATTCCGTATTTTTACTTATTCTTCACACATTCTTTTCTTTATTTTTCATTCTTTTTCTTTCTCTTCGAATTTTGTTGAGATGTATAATTTTTCTTTTCACTTCATTACTTTTTTCCTTTATTAGATCCAACTCCCTAGTGTAGGACTGACTAATAATTCTTTGCTCTTTTCTGTTTTTTTTTTAGATTTCCTTGAAGAAGCAAAAAATGAGTGTAGCTTTTCTTTTTATTTTATTAAATTTATCAATATGACATTCATATTGTTTTAAAGTGTATAAAATTATATATTGATATTTCAAATTTATTTATATAACGCAAATACTTGAATTAAATACAGAATTGAAAGACTACTATGTATAACTACTATTAATAACTCAAACCAACTTGCACACACACACACATACACACACACAAACATACATATGCGTACGCATTCATGCATAAATGCACAAACAAACGCGCACATATATATATATACATGTATGTATGTATTATATACATATATATTTATATAATACATACATACGTGAATGCACACACACACATACACACACACACACACACACACACACCAACATATATACTCATGCGCGTAGCACGCATGCACACTTAGATACTCACGCGCGCACACATATGCATTCTCACGTGCACACGCATACATACAAGCACACTCCCATCCGTAAATATTCATGCGCTCACACACATACACACTTACGTACGTACACATACACGCACACATATGAACATATACATACTCTAGGTGTGTTGGAAGAAAGTTCTTATTCTGACAAATAATACCGAGCTTTATGGACATGATTGGACATGATTTCTCTTGTAGTCCTACGTTTCAGGACAGCCACTACCATTGCCGCCTGACTGTAGTACACACTGTGCAGAACAAAAAATGGAAATACATGATTCGCTTCATAGCATCAAGATCAAAAAGTAACTATTTTAATAACCTTCTTAACTCTGTGCATACGTCTACGAGAAACATTTAGAAAGATATCACTTTACCATTAGAGCATTCAAATGGACACATCTCGGTATCCGAAAAGGTCAGGGGTGTCGAATGAAAGGACACAGTAACCGGAATGGAGTTTATGGAGTTTCTTATTTTCTAAACTGCATTTTAAACTTTTCAAAAAAAGTTAACATTAGTCACAATTTTTTTAACCTTCAATTAATTTCATGCCACTATTTTTAAAAATTCTATTTTGTACGATCACAGACGTCAGAACTGCACATGAATTAAGTAAAAGTGTCGTATCCTGAATAATCCAAATTATTCGACTGACTGCATGTCATTTAATAAGTTAATGCCCCCCTCCTTTCTTCCTAATATCCTCTGGTCAAAAACGAGGCTATTTCAATAAAACCACATGTTTATTTTTCCGTTGAAACAGCTCATCTTTGGGGAGAAGGAAATCTTATCACTGATTGATACAGGACGAGCAATAAAAGATAATAACCTTCAGAAAGAGCCGATAGGACCGCTTTCAAAACTAGGATTCTATTAATAGATTAGACATCTGTCGTCAGCTTTCAGCATGGGACTAAACTCAAAAACATTGTATGCAATATTAATCTCGTTGGATAAACGACAAAATAATCAATAAGCAATCACTAGGAAAATACACACCAAGGGGCGTAACTCTAAAACAAATGGCAGCATGATTTCACGAAGTCAGAATAACTGTCTACGACCAGAAATTATTAAAGTAGAAATGTATATATTATGCATAGCTCTACTAGTGGACTGTAAAATAGAATTTTGTCTTTCTTTTGGAATTATTTCGAATATATATATATTTATCTGATTGTGTGTGCGCGCACTTATGTATACATGTGTATGTGTTGTGTGTACGTGTGTGTGTGTGTGGTGGTGGGGTGTCTGAGCCCTACATCGATCACCGCACACATCATGAAAGAAATGAAACTTACAACAGAAAAGAAATTATACTCCAGCCAACTCCACACTAAGTGACAGAAGTTCCTCTTTGGCAACTCAAAGCACCACCAACAGAGAGACCACTATAAAATTTAATAAGCACAACTTTCACCATATTAACATTAGACGATACCAAACTTCTATAACAGCATCACATTATACACCAGTATTCTATAACAGCACCACATTATACTCCAGTATTCTATAACAGCACTACATTATACACCAGTATTCTATAACAGCACTACATTATACACCAGTATTCTATAACAGCACTACATTATATAACAAGAGCCACAACCAATACATAAAACAGTGTACTATTTTGTTTTCCAAAAGGTTTATTCGAGTTTTCAACCTGGTCATTTCAACTCTAGCACAAAAGCAAAATACTTATATATAAGCAACTGCCCTTTAGAGCCGTCACACCCTACTTTCACACTGATCAAATTTCTTACTGTGACAAAAAAATTATATATCTTCAACAAATTCAGATATCCCTTTTTAATAAGCACAAACTAAACATGCTTAGACGAAAGGAGTCTAAACTCGAGTCTTCAAAAATCATAATTATTAAATTTATTATTTCAATCTACACCAACGAAATGTTACCAAGAACCCCACAATCTAATTAAAAATTATATCAAGAACCCGCAATCTAATTACGAAATGATATCAAGAACCCCACATTCTAATTACGAAATGACATCAAGAACCCCACAATCTAAATACGAAATGACATCAAGAACCCCACAATCTAAATACGAAATGACATCAAGAACCCCACAATCTAAATACGAAATGACATCAAGAACCCCACAATCTAATTACAAAATAACACCAGGAATCCCACAATCTAAATACGAAATGGCACCAGAAAACCCGCCATCTAAATACGAAATGGCACCAGAAAACCCGCCATCTAAATACGAAATGGCACCAGAAAACCCGCCATCTAAATACGAAATGGCATCAGAAAACCCGCCATCTAAATACGAAATGGCATCAGAAAACCCGCCATCTAAATACGAAATGGCACCAGAAAACCCGCCATCTAAATACGAAATGGCACCAGAAAACCCGCCATCTAAATACGAAATGGCACCAGAAAACCCGCCATCTAAATACGAAATGGCACCAGAAAACCCGCCATCTAAATACGAAATGGCACCAGAAAACCCGCCATCTAAATACGAAATGGCACCAGAAAACCCGCCATCTAAATACGAAATGGCACCAGAAAACCCGCCATCTAAATACGAAATGGCACCAGAAAACCCGCCATCTAAATACGAAATGGCACCAGAAAACCCGCCATCTAAATACGAAATGGCACCAGAAAACCCGCCATCTGAATACGAAATGGCACCAGCAGAATTGAAAGAAATACGCGAGGTCGAAACCATCGAATATTTTCGTCCATTTATTTGTAATAAATAGTACTTTGTTACTACTTTGGGGACAAGTAGAGGTCCCCACCCTATAATCAAGAGTAACGGAGAGATTCTTGATTCTTGCCCAATACACTTTCGAGATCTTATAATCACGTGTCAACAAACAGCACAAAAGTGGAAAGACTCTTGCCTAAAAATCTTTGCAAAATCTTATAATCACGTGTTGACAAACAAAACAACATGAGAGATTCTTGACCAATAAACTTTGCGAGATGTTATAATCACGTGTCGACAAACAAAACAACATGAGAGATTCTTGACCAATAAACATTGCGAGATGTTATAATCACGTGTCGACAAACAAAACAACATGAGAGATTCTTGACCAATAAACTTTGCGAGATGTTATAATCACGTGTCGACAAACAAAACAACATGAGAGATTCTTGACCAATAAACATTGCGAGATGTTATAATCACGTGTCGACAAACAAAACAACATGAGAGATTCTTGACCAATAAACATTGCGAGATGTTATAATCACGTGTCGACAAACAAAACAACATGAGAGATTCTTGACCAATAAACATTGCGAGATGTTATAATCACGTGTCGACAAACAAAACAACATGAGAGATTCTTGACCAATAAACTTTGCGAGATGTTATAATCACGTGTCAGTGACGTTATGCATGCAATAACAAGCTACCTAGGCGTTTTTATCGAGCGTTGATGTACCAGACATAATGTGCGTGCAATGTTGACGGGGACAAAAAGTAGGAATGTCTGCAGTATTTCTTTATTTCTTCTTCTAAAGAGTTACACTCGCATATTGTGATCCTGTATTATTTACATACTTTGGTTAATGCCCCTTCAGTAATTACAGACGTCTAGACCAAATTATCTCCCTTCAGTAATTACAGACATCTGGCCGTCGCTTACATCGAGATTCACCAGGTATTACATCGTGTCGGCGGTGTTGAATGACTTTGTACCGTCGTTTCCATGATGTTCCCCCCACCACCACCTCTGTCTGTCTGTCTTTCTCTGGCCAGTCTGTGGCTGTCTCGCTGTCTCTTAATAAGTGTCTACTTATCAACATCTGTTTCCGTGTCTATCCTGCCTGAATCTCTTGATTTTTTTTTTTTTTATCAGTGGCATAACTACTGCCTCTGCAGCCCCTCGCAGTGCCTGGGAGGCCTTTCAACTGAAGTGGACCCAATATTTGTTTATTCAATAAAATGTACTTAAAATTTGAAATATATACACAAGTTTGCACAAGGCGCACAGCAAGCTTTGATTCCTTATTGAGCAGAGAGAGAGAGAGTGAACGTGTGTGTGTGTGTGTGTGTGTGTGTGTGTGTGTGTGTGTGTGTGTGTGTGTGTGTGTGTCTGTCTGTCTGTCTGTGTGTCTATATGTATATAGTAAAAATGGTGTGTGGAGGATAATTTGAGACTTTTGCATGGAGGGCTGAACATTGTTGCGCTAGTGGTTTCTTTATTTATTGCTTTTCCTCTCTCTCTCACTTCTCTCTCACTTCTCTCTCTCTTCTCTCTCTCTTCTCTCTCTCTTCTCTCTCTTCTCTCTCTCTCTCTCTTTCTCTCTCTCTCTCTGCCTCTCTTTCGTTATCTTTGTGTATGGCTTTTGTCCCTTTTAGTCTCTCTCTCTCTCCCTCTCTCTCCATAAACACACACAAACACACGCACTCACAAACACACGCGCACTCACGCACACACACACACACACAACCACACACACGCACGCTGCCTCACCACATAAATAGGTGCGGACATTCTAGTTCTTGTTCTCTTGTCGGTCTGCACCAAGTTCATCTAATGTCGTATTAATTTAGTCTTTCTGCATCGTATTAGTTTGGTGTTCTACATTACAACAGTTTGGTCTTCTACATTACAACAGTTTGGTCTTCTACATTACAACAGTTTGGTCTTCTACATTACAACAGTTTGGTCTTCTACATTACAACAGTTTGGTCTTCTACATTACACTAGTTTGGTCTTCTACATTACAACAGTTTGGTCTTCTACATTACAACAGTTTGGTCTTCTACATTACAACAGTTTGGTCTTCTACATTACTTCTCTTCCTACCACAAACTTGGTCTTCTACATTACAACACTTTTGTCTTCTACATTACAATAGTTTGGTCTTCTACATTACAACAGTTTGGTCTTCTACATTACAACAGTTTGGTCTTCTACATTACAACAGTTTGGTCTTCTACATTACATCAGTTTGGTCTTCTACATTACAACAGTTTGGTCTTCTACATTACAACAGTTTGGTCTTCTACATTACATCAGTTTGGTCTTCTACATTACAACAGTTTGGTCTTCTACATTACAACAGTTTGGTCTTCTACATTACATCAGTTTGGTGTTCTACATTACAACAGTTTGGTCTTCTACATTACAACAGTTTGGTCTTCTACATTACAACAGTTTGGTCTTCTACATTACAACAGTTTGGTCTTCTACATTACAACAGTTTGGTCTTCTACATTACAACAGTTTGGTCTTCTACATTACTTCTCTTCCTACCACAAACTTGGTCTTCTACATTACAACAGTTTGGTCTCCTACATTACAACACTTTTGTCTTCTACATTACATCAGTTTTGTCTTCTACATTACAATAGTTTGGTCTTCTACATTACATCAGTTTTGTCTTCTACATTACAATAGTTTGGTCTTCTACATTACATCAGTTTTGTCTTCTACATTACAATAGTTTGGTCTTCTACATTACATCAGTTTTGTCTTCTACATTACAATAGTTTGGTCTTCTACATTACAACAGTTTGGTCTCCTACATTACGTTACCTTAGTCTTCTATATTACATTAATTTAATTTTCTATATCACATTAATTTAGTTCTCTATATTACATTAATTTAGTTTTCAATATTACATTAATTTAGTTTTCTATATCACATTAATTTAGTTTTCTATATCATTTTAATTTAGTTTTCTATATCACATTAATTTAGTTTTCTATATCACTTTAATTTAGTTTTCTATATCACATTAATTTAGTGTGCTACATCATATTCGCTTACTCATTTAAATTTCATAAATTCGATCTTCTTTATTACATTAGCCTGGCCTTTAATACTGCATTACATATTATATTAGCTTGATCTATATACATTAGCCTGACCTTCAATACTGCATTACATATTATATTAGCTTGATCTATATACATTAGCCTGACCTTTAATACTGCATTACATATTATATTAGCTTGATTTATATACATTAGCCTGACCTTCAATACTGCATTACATATTATATTAGCTTGATTTATATTCATTTGCTTGGTCTTCAGTACTGCATTTTTTTACATATTAGCTTGATCTATATTACATTTGGTTGGTCTTATACATTGCATAAGCTTTATTCATTACGTTACATTATCTTGCTCTTATACATCACAGTTGAGTGTCTATATTGCTTAATCTATGTCTTCTACATTACCTTAGCTTGACCTATCGTTAATAAGCTTGACCTATCGTTAATTAGCTTGACCTATCGTTAATTAGTTTGACCTATCGTTAATTAGCTTGACCTATCGTTAATTAGCTTGACCTATCGTTAATTAGCTTGACCTATCGTTAATTAGCTTGACCTATCGTTAATTAGTTTCGTTCTATACATGACATTGGCTTGTCTTCTAAACTGCATTACCTCTGTGAAACAGTGCCACCCTAGTTATCGGTTATGATGATTATTATTATTAATAATCAACCGAAACTAATTACTAGTGATGAGAATCATAATATATGTTATTAATAATTCTCCAGAAGACACCACTCGTCTCTTTCACTTGGCGGATATGTAAGTGCTGTAAACGTTTTCTCTCTTCCATAACATTAAAGACAAACATTTACCATCAATATTTCCATAGGTGGAAAACTTCTTAATAAAGGAGAAGATAAATCAGCCTTTAATAAATGTTTAGTGAATAACCATCCACCCACTATCTCTCCAACATATGGTTATCAATATATGTAAGGCCAATAAATTTTTTAAATTATTTATTAAATCAACAATCACATAATTATAACAAATACAATGAAAATATTATTTGATACAATCACAATCACAAATATTCACAGACCACACAAACATATATGAGCGTAATCAACTGCATACATTCACACAGATAGACTGCACACACACACACACACACACACACACACACACACACACACACACACACACGCGTGCGCGAACACAATCACTAACAAAGTGAAACGCATTTCCTCCTGTAAAGACATTTTCATGTTGAGTGGTGTATCAAAAATTCTTGAGAAAGGAAGAGCTCTGCTGGAGTTGTATTTTTTTTGTGGAAAATGTAACTTTAAGCTGAAGATGGTAATATGGACGTCCTTGGAGTAACGACATATTTCGCTTAGTCATTAATGCTCTTCCATCGATTCTTTCAGTCAAGTTTCATTTTGTTGGCAGTACTTCCTGTCAGGCATCTCCAGACAAAATAGCAGTTTGGTCCAGTTTGCATGAATGACACGCGAGTACACTGTTCATTTCTTGTACCCATCTCGATGGGGTGTCTGTCTTTGCTGAACCGTCACGCAATCGAACTGTGGGCATTTCATTTTAGGTTTGAAAGAAGCGGATGTTCTAAAACTTTTGATGAAATTTTGAACAATCCACAATTAGAATCCACACAACTAAGCAAAGTCCACACAACTACACAATGGAATGTATAAAAATATAACCAAAGTCTAAACAACTACAAAATAGAGTCCATACAACACAATAGTCTAAATAACTATATTCATTGGAGAGTCTATACAATACAAAACGGAGTCTTTTCTACAATAAATGAGTTAGTCTATACTACCATACACTAGATTCTATAAATAATAGAGTCTATATAACAATTGATTGGTTCTATAAAACTACTTGGCCCAAGTGACTCGTTGAGCTGTCTGAAGCAACAAGACACCATTACGTCTGACGTTGAGCTGTCTGAAGCAACAAGACATCTTTACGATAACGTACTAAAGATTAAAATTCGTACTAACATTTAAAATTCTGACGATAATTAAATTAATGCATTTTATTACTATTTCTATTATGTTGTTCTCTTTACTAGTAACATATTTTTATGAACAGGTGCGCTTTATATGTAACAGCCACTTCCAGAATATTAGTGGCTGTACCCGGTGTTCTGCATGGACACGAAAGCACCTAACAAAAGTCTTAGTCGGCCATTAGGATTACCAAGTGTTGATAACTGGAGTGGCGTGCTTGTTAGACGGGTGTGCAATGCTTAGCCCCACCCCACCCCCCTTAAGGGTCAGAAAACTGAGTTGCACTGGGCGACCCCTTGGTACCTTAAGATATATGTCGCTTCCTAGCCAGAGCAGAAGGGCGACTACATGAGTTTGAGTAAGATAGTCATCAAAAGGCAAGTTGGTGGCCAGAATTCTTGTTCTGACAAAGACGTCACTGTTGGAAAGACTCCTGCCAAGTGAGCCGGGATTTATCATGGTCGTGGTCGAAGGTGTCGGTCTGACTGCTTGAACCCTAATCAAAAGGAAATCCCATGTCTGTAAACAAATAAGCATTAATCCCAAGACTAGATAAAACAATTAAATACCCAAACTTTATGTAGGAATTTGTCAAACTTAGGGGCACTAGTCCTATCCCTGATTGCTCTGAATCGAGAGAGTAGCTGCCACCCGATAAGACCAGAGATCCTGCAAGTCTAGTAACCCTGTAAGACAAGAAAAATAAGATGAGAAATCCTGTAAGATCATTAACCTGTAAGATCAGAAATCCGATAAGAGCAGTAAAACTGTAAGACCAATAACCCTGTAAGAGAAATCCTGTAGGTCCAGAAATCCGACAGGACCAGTAAGACTAGAAATCCGATAAGACCGGAAATTAATGACCAGAAATCAATCAGAAGTGCCCACATCCTCCGTAAAACCTTGGATTTCCCAGAATCTTGGTGAGATTCCGAGACCTTGGATCAGAGCCGACAGTCAAACAGAAGTCGTGGAAAGAGGCTGAATAATAATAATAATAATAATAATAATAATGATGATGATGATGATGATGATGATGATGATGATGATATGAGGAGGAGGAGAAAATTTTAATTTAAATTATCATCAGTACCTAATATCAAGATCTTCTAACTTTTATATCCGATTGATCTATTTTCTATTTACCTTTTGTAATAAACGGATTCTTTATAAAATAAAATTGTCAGAATTAACATTATGTCGTAGCTTGATTACTAAACCAAAAAAACGTCCCACCCTATTTTATTGATAAATAATACTTTAACGAGTTCATATAATACAGTTTAATTACCTCATCTTGACAAAAATACTAGTTATTTTTATTGATAAATGATACTTTAATGTGTGCATATAATACAGTTTAATTACCTCATCTTGACAAAAATACCAGTTATATATATATATATAATGTGTGTGTGTGTGCGTGCGTGTGCGTGTGTGTGTGTGTGTGTGTGTGTGTGTGTGTGTGATGTTAAGTCTCTCTCAGTCTGTTCCATTTATGAGTTCTTATTTGATCCTTCGTTGACAATGTCTAATCCTCCATACTTCTAATCACATTACTTAATCGCATTATTAGCGCCTGCCAAGCACACTCATTCCTACCACTTCCGGCCTTCTTTGTGTGCCACGTGACGTATTAGCTTGGCAAGAAAACAACTTCCCATTCAGTCCTTTCGACTATTTTTCAGTTTCTTGTGGGTGCTTTAAGTGCGCCGTCCTTTGATTTCATGAAACGTTAAATCAATGCTAGCTCCAAACACTGACGATATAAATACCACCAAAGGAGATTACTATGTGTACAATCGTCACCTAAATTCTGTCGTGGTGGAATCCGTTTCCTTTTAATGGGACAAACGTGTTTAACATGGGTTTATAGACGGACCAACGCAAACACTAAAGTGTGTAGAGGGACTGTTTTGATTGGACAGTTTACAAGCCGGTCATTGGTCGTTATAAACGTTATTGCTGAGTAGCTAGTGACAAACGAGAACAATAAGTTTGCGAATAAGTGAACTACGTTTATAGAGGAGTGGGGTGGTGGTGAATGGATGGAGGGTGAACGATTTGCTGTTTAATGCACTTAGGACAGGTAAGGACATTTGGAACAAAAACTTTTGTTTCAGTGAATGTTCGCACTTTCAACATTTTGTTAAATTAATACGCAGTCCAACATCCCTGGGGAGGGGGAAAGCAGAATACATCATATTAAAGGGAGAGCGAAATGTGTATTGTTTTCTGTAAAAGAATTAACCTTTGCCCTACTTAATGAGCTTAGCTTCCACGTAAACTAATACTTTACGGGACGCCATGCTCTGAGAAATTCTAGAAAGATTATTTTAGCGGCAAAAATACCTTGTATTCTTTTTCTTTCTTTCTTTTTTTAACGCGTGCAGTGAACATGCTTATTCAAACCATCCGTTGGCAGAGGAAGACAATTCAAGCAGAAACTAAGAGATTTTTGCTTTCCCTAAAGTATTATCATGTTAAGCCATCAGACCACATTTGTCAAAGAGTCGTATTGGACCATTTGATAAAAACTCTTTTTACAATATTTATTTCTGACATTTTATACATATTCTTCTGACAATATTTATTGCTGTCATTTTAAACAATTGGAGGGCAGCACTACATGCAACAGGTAACTGGTCCTTTCGCAATGCATTCTTCTTTATTTTAGACATCAGTGAATGATATATTTATCTCTATTTATAGTACAGCGAATGATATATGCCCACTTAAGTCATTTCTATATTTAGACATCAGTAAAAAATATATGCGTAATACATTTATCTCTATTTATAGAACAGTCACTGATATGTGCGCAATTAAGTAATTTCCATATATATACATCAGTGAATGATGCATACATAATACATGTATATCTATTTATAGAACATTGCATGATACATGTTCAATGAAGTCATTTTTATATTTAGAGATCAATAAAAGATAAATGCATAATACATTTATGTCTATTTATAGAACAGTGAATGATATATGTGCAATGAAGTCATTTTTATATTTGGAGATCAATAAAAGATAAATGCATAATACATTTATGTCTATTTATAGAACAGTGAATGATACATGTGCAATTAAGTCATTTTTATATTTAGAGATCAATAAAAGATAAATGCATAATACATTTATGTCTATTTATAGAACAGTGAATGATACATGTGCAATGAAGTCATTTTTATATTTAGAGATTGTCACAGTCTGATAAAAATGTCATGACTTTTTGACCCACTTGTTGTTTTCAAATATCAAGATTTGAAATTCCTTTGTTAAAGTTCTCCCATGATACCCCAGTATCGAGAAGCTTCTAGCAAAGAGGTCAGGAACGTTATGTAACTTTAGGCTATTGTCTAAATTCTCGAACCAACTACATACCACGTGACCCGTCACGTGATGCGTTCTATGCATTCTGATAAATACGGTAAACGCGCCCTGTAAGACCACTCTCGGAATCCAGAAGCACCGACGCCATACCGACATCTAGTACCGTCGTGTATTCGTGAGTCATAGAGGAACAGCCGACGCGATTGCTGAGATAACACTTCGACTTCTCACTAAGGTCGGTTTTTTGGTTCCAATCTTGGTTCCAAACCTTTGTTCTTCGCCAAGCCTGGTTCAGAACTCTATGAGTTGAGTTTGATTCCACCATAGTCCTACTACATTATTGAGACAGCGCCGACGAGCAGCTCTGCATGTCTTGTCTACACTTACAGTTCCGTTCAGCACATTAACTGAAAGACAGTTTCCATTGTTATGCTGTGTGCATTCCTTGCTGACGAACGACGAGTGAGGTAGACCGGTCTGGACTGGATCAAGAACCCACGTGGCAACTTTCAAAAGCTAAGTTGAGCTTTGGTGAACAAAAATCACAGAGAACATTTTTCATGGCAAATTCTCGTATACAATAAACATTGTACATGCTGAGTACTTAGAATTAGACTTCGCGCTCGTATATTGATTATTGTTAAATTGTTAAAACTTATTAAATCTTATTTTAAATTGTTAAACCCTCTTTGTAGTACATTTTTATGCATCTTAGACCTAATGTTTACACTTGGTTTGGATGGGGGCAATTGAGCTGAATGACGTAACGAATGCATATTAATTTAGAGGAATTTAACGACTCCAAGCCAGCTTTTGTACGCAAATTGTCAGTTTGTAAATCTGTTGTCTGCACTACAAGACGCATTTTTAAGTTAGTCAAATGATAATTTGGGCAACCAGTCTGTGTAGGATAGAGAGAAGGAATTAATTTAATGTATCATTTTTAAAGTCCTTAAAAATCCTAGGCAGGGTCTATAAAGAAATACTGGAAACGTAACAGAGATCAATAAAAGATAAATGCATAATACATTTATGTCTATTTATAAAAGAGTGAATGATACATGTGCAATGAAGTCATTTTTATATTTAGAGATCAATAAAAGATAAATGCATAATACATTTATGTCTATTTATAGAACAGTGAATGATACATGTGCAATGAATTCATTTCTGTATTTAGAGATCAATAAAAGATAAATGCATAAAACATTTATGTCTATTTACAGAACAGTGAATGATATATGCGTATATCTCTATTTTTCAAGGCCATTCATTTTATCATGTTTGTTTAATATAATTTGTCTTTCACTGCCATTTCTAACTTTCGCTGATTTCGTTCATGGGCATATCAGCGAGTGAAAGATTTCTTTTTATTGCCATGAATAGGGACGCCGAAAATTTGGGTGTATGTTTTACAGTGTTCTAGATAACAGATTGTTATTCGGGTTGTGGCCAAAGCTTACTTTCGCCGTGTTTTACTTGTCACGGATGTTTAGCGTGCGGTGCCTGACGTACTTAGGACATTACTCCATCTAAAGAGTCAGGCACTAGGCCCGCCACAGTAGGCTACAAAGCGCTTACGGCTCACATAAAAGTTATTCACTCTCAGTTGGGGATCGAATCCAGGCCAAGGGATCAAAAAGCTAGTAACTCGTAAAACTTAAATTATCACGTTTTAACTCTAATTATCTTATTCCTTGCAGTTAATTAAGTTACCACGTGTTACAACTCTAATAGTCTTGTCCATAAATGTTACCCAAGTTACCATATGCTATTAATTTAATGACCTTGTTGCTATCTAAGTTACCAGTTGTTACAATTCTAATTATCTTATTCTTTGTTTTTACCTAAGTTACCACACGTTACATGTCTACTGACCTTGCCGCTACATAATTTACCTGGTGTTACAACTCAAATAGTCTTATTCTTTGCTGTTACTAAGTCACAAATGCTACAACTGTAATCACACATTGCTACTTGCTGTCAACAATCATACACGTTACAATTCTAATAACTTTGCTGTTCTAAGTACACACTAATCACTATATACCTCTTTGAAAGTCTTTACACGTGTTGAAAATTTATCTTCCTGTTTCTAGGTTACGTGTGATGTAACTCTAATCATCTTGCTATTTCTAAGTTGCACGTAATGTAACATATCATCCTGCTATTTTAAATGAAGTTACATATGCTGTAACTCTAAATATCTTGCTGTTACTAAGTTACGTATGCTGTAACTCTAAATATATTGCTATTTTCAAACTACGCGTGATGAAAATCTTGTCACTGTGTATTCATTTTTTAAAAAAATATTTCTATTAAGTTAAATCACCTTATTGTTCTCAGCCAACATTTTGTAATCCTGTCATTTCTCATTGTCTTACTCTGAAAATAATTTTGTTATTATTCACACACGAAAAATGTTCTTAACTAGATTTAACTTATTAAAACCTCCGTAGTTAGTATTCTTAACAAACAACTAAAAACCTGCTGTTTCACATACCAGTCTGTACAACACTATTCACGCAAACCAGTTGTATATAAACCACTGTTTCTCAGTTACATTTAACTATAAATCACCGTGATTTCACACTAAATACTCTACCACCCTGCAATTTCTCAGTTACATTTAACTATAAATCACCGTGATTTCACACTAAACACTCTACCACCCTGCAATTTCTCAGTTACATTTACTATAAATCACCGTGATTTGCTCTTCACCCTAAGCACTCTAAACACTCTACTACCCTGCAATTTCTCGGTTACAAGTAATTCTCCACCTACTCAGTCGCAAGTAACAAAAGATATTCTCTTGTTTTCTAAGTACGTGCAATCATACAGACGCCAAGCAGCACACGCACACACACACACACACACACACACACACACACACACACACACACACACACACACACACACACACACACACACACACACATACAAACAAACAAACAAACACACAAACAAACAAACAAGCAAAAATACACGTAAACGCAAGGAGATACCAGTTTCCAAGTAGCAATCATACTGCCGTAACCACTATTGTATTTACGTCATACACAAGCAAACAAACTACGTAACCATGGACACGCCTGTTTTCACCCCGTTGACCGGGTACAAAAAAGTGGAATCACTCAATGTTCTCAGAATTGACATGGTCCGCAATTGCAGTTATTGCAGAACTTGTGTGACAGTCGCATTTTCCGCAATATGTTTATTTATCCATCTCTCTTTCTCTCTACCCCCCTCGTTCTTTCTTTCTCTCTCATTTCACCCTCTCTTCCTCTTTTCTTCTCTCTGTCTATTATTATCTCCCTTTCTCACTCTCTTCCTCCATCTCTCGCGTTCGCTCTTTTTTCTCTCCATCTTTCTCTCTTTTCTCCCTTTCTTCTTCTTTTATTTCCATCGCTCTTTCTCTCCCCCCCCCCATTTCGTTTCTTTCCTTTCATCCTTTTTCAACCTCTTCCTTCTCTCAACCTGTTACCCCTACTCTTACAAATATAACTATTAACCCTACTCTTAAAAATGTAACTATTACCCTGCATTGGTTAATACCCCAAATTGGTTAATATCGATCTTTTCACAGATTGTAGACAAAATTTTCTTCTTGTTCACATCGATCATTTTCAAATGTAACTATTACCCTGTAATATTAACCTGCTGTTACCAGTATAATTTGCTGTTGTTTTTCTTCTAGATTAGATCGAACGTGATATGCAAAATACTTTGAAAATTTCACTAAATTCAATATATTTGCCTATCCCTATTTATAAATTTAATTGTTAGATAATTTGTTAAATGTCAAAGTAACCCGACCTTGACCACTGCCTATGCTGATACTTTTAAGTCAAAGTTGGAAGTAAACAACTCGAGTTGACAACACGCTAGAAAATTGTTGACGGAATCAAACCAGTTCCATAAGGATGAGTAGTTTTTCTGACTAATAGTCTCACACTTATTCATAACAAAATCATCCGATGGGGATGGACCGGAAGTTTCTTTGTTGAAGAAGTACCATATTCTATCACTTTGAATTAAACATAACTTGGGTCTGGACTTAGAGGTGATCGTTAGTTCATGGTAAATTAACTGACTGATAAAGAAAAAAAAGAATTGCCTTAGAATATTTCGTACAGGTTTGCTATTGATCTATGATTTGAATTTGAGAATGCTTAGGTAATTAAACCATTATTTCTATGTTCACTAATTTGATTACATTGTACATTATACTTGTGAATTTTGATTGATGCTATTATTTTATTCTGTGTGTGTATATTTTACTTTTGCAGACCAAGCCTCTTTGTTTTACTGTTGTCACGTCATGCTATGGTGGCTGCTATGCTCTACTAGATGATTCCAGTGAATTCCGTTTGACTACCAATATGGCATAAATTGTGGTTTGAGTTTGGTCTTGATAATTCAAGATTACTTTGAATGATCCTCATGGTGTGTTGAGTAAATGCACGTGGAATATCTAGAATATTCCTCCTGATGTGCTTCATAGCACGTGACTTGTTGCAACTGTGTGAATGTAAAACGTGCTGGCAACAGCCGCCATCTTTGTAAAGGTTATGTTTATTAACTTTAATTATTTCTCTGAACTCTATTCTCATTTCCGTGATGATAATCATGAACTTGATTATGTATTTGTGCTACTTGACTGTTAAAATATATGCTGGGATAAACTGAATGATTTGACCAGAGTTAATTGAACATTGTTGTGAAGTGATGTAACTGTCAATGCTCTTTTGATTTTTCATATGTTCTATATTTGAATGTTGATTTAATAACTCTATTGAACTTCTTACACCTCTTGATAACCTTAATTTGGAAAAGAAGGAGGGTGGATGGGGGATCGCTAAATATAGAATAATGATGGATTTGTCTTCTCCTTTAGTAAGAAGATTTTCACCTATGGAAATATTGTGTGATGGTATATGTTTGTTTTAAAGTTGTGGAAAAGAGAAATCGTTTACAGCGCCAGAATATCTGCCAAGTGAGAGAAACCCGGGGTGTCTTGTGGAGAATTATTAATAACATAAATTAAGATTCTCATCACTTGTAATTAGTTATGGCTAATTAAACAATAATATTCATCATAACCAATAACTAAGATGACGTCACAGAGTGTTTGACAGGCAATGCCCTAGTTAGGATAAATATAGTGTTTGACCTCAGACAATATTCTAGTTAGAACAGAGTGTTTGACTACATCCAATGTTCTAGTTAGGACACAAAGAGTGTTTGACCCCAGCCAACGTTCTAGGTAGGACAGATTTTGACCCACTACAGATTTTGACCCACTCACCTTCAACTAGAAAAGGGGAGAGCGTGTGACCCTGTTCGGTATTCTAAGATAGTGAAAGCGTTTGACCCACTCAGTGTTCTGTCAAGTGAAGAGAGGGAGTTTTGACCCTGTCTCTCTTCAAACTCTGACAGAGAGGTTTAGACTCCACTTAATGACTAATAGAAAAGTGCTTGGCTTCATTCAGTGACTTTGATATCCACTCAGAGTTTTGTGTTTCTTCTTCACACTCCATTCATATCTCTTGAACGCAATACACTTCTTTATTACCAATCGTTACTCGATCTACCAATATATTATAAATCGTCACTCGATCTAACAAATGTATTACCAATCGTCACTCGATAACAAATGTATTACCAATCGTCACTCGATAACAAATGTATTACAATCGTCACTCGATAACAAATGTATTACCAATCGTCACTCGATCTAACAAATGTATTACCAATCATCACTCGATAAACAAATGTATTACCAATCGTCACTCGACCTAACAAATGTATTACCAATCGTCACTCGATCTACCAATATATTACAACCGTCACTCGATCTATCAATATATTACCAATCGTCACTTGATCTACCAATATATTACCAATACTAGTACTAATGTACTACCAATCGTCACTCGATCTACTAAAGTACTACCAATTGTCACTTGATCTACCAATATACTAATTAAATAAGTCATTACCTCCTTATACATTGCAGAACAGTTTCATTATCATTATAAATTTAATGTAAAAATTTGATCAAAGCAGTTCAGTCTGCTTTCAGATGTTTACTGTTTTCACATTGAAATCAAGTTAAACTCTGAACCTGTGGCTTGAGAATCACACTGCTTACTGTCGGTGTATACGTTGGTTAATACCCATGCTCAAATTGGTTAATATCGATCTTTTCACAGATTGTAGACATAATTTCCTTCTTGTTCACATCGATCATTTTCAAAATAATATTAAATGTTTTCTTGTTCAAATCAGTCAGGTTTGATTTGTGTGTTGAACGCGACTATGTTCAAGTCTGTTCATGTCGACATGAGTAACGACTGCCTCCCCAACCACCCTGTTCAAATCCATTTCAATATATGTAAGGGCTGCCGGCATGATCCAATCGATGTCTTTGATGACACTGATTTTCTTCTTTACCATGCGCATGCGCATTCTACCACTGAATTACGTCGTGAATTACGTCATCTGCTCTGCCTGGCTGTGACATGTTGCTTGTCCATGGCTGCGAGTAATCTTTCACAATTGTTAAAAACAAACGGCTATCTTTAGATCGCACAAGAGAGGCAGTCGGTAATTCTTTCACTCATTTAATAGACACGCACTTTTAGCATCGTCTCTTAAACAAATTAAACGTAGTTAATTGTTCTCACTGAAAGCAGTTTTCTTTCGTCCCGTTAAATAAATATACAGTTATACTATTAGTTCTTTAGATAAGCATGCAGTTATACTGTTAGCTCATTAGATAAATATGCAGTTGTACTGTTAGCTCATTAGATAAACATGCAGTTATACTGTTAGCTCATTAGATAAACATGCAGTTATACTGTTAGCTCATTAGATAAACATGCAGTTATACTGTTAGCTCATTAGATAAACATGCAGTTATACTGTTAACCCATTAGATAAACATGCAGTTATACTGTTAGCTCATTAGATAAACTCAATTGTACTTTCAGCGCAATAGAAAACATACAATCATATTTTATATCATTAGGTAAACATATACTTATACTGTTAATGCAATAGATAAACATATACTTATACTGTTAATGCAATAGATAAACATATACTTATACTGTTAATGCAATAGATAAACATGCAATTATACTTTTAGTTATTTAGATAAATACACAGTTGTACTTTTTTCTCATTAGATAAACAAACAATAATACATGTAATTCATTAGATAAACATGCAAGTATACATATAACATAGTAGATAAATATACAAATATAATTTTAGTTCATTAGATAAACATATATATATAATTATACAGTAACTAATTTAGATAAACATGCAGTTATCCTTTCACCTCAATAGAAACCAAAAAAATACTTTTAGTTCATTAGATAAGCATTTAATTATATTTTTAGTTCGTTAGATAAATATGCGATTATATTTTTAATTCATGAAATAAACATGCAGCGATCATTTCACCTCAGAAGATGAACATTCAATTATATAGTTAGCTCATTTTATAAGCATTCAGTTATACTTTAGCTTATTGGATAAATACACTTATACTTTTAATACTTTAGATAAGCATACAATAATATTACAGTTCATTAGACAATCATTTGTCCTTTGAACTCATTAGATAAACAATCAGTTATGCTAATAGCTGAATAGATAAACGGCCAATAATACTTTTAGCTCATTAGATAAACAATCAATTATATTTTAGCCTATTAAATTAACAAATAACTTATATTTCAGCCTATCTATTAAATGAACAATTCAATTATATTTTTAGCCCATTAGATGAACAATCGTACATAGCTCATTAGATTCAAAGATAGTTATTTAGGACGCCATTAAATAATAAACAGTTATACTTCGATCACATTTGACAAAGTCATTACGGCGTGACCTAATTGTACATACAAAGGGAGACATTGCTATATAGATAAAATGGAACCAATACCATTAGTTCAAGTGTTCTGCTTGTCAAATACTAAATCGGCAAGAAATTAATACTGTTCCGTCAACGCTATAAAACTGAAAGAAAATAATTAAATCTAAAAAGCAGGACTGAGCACGGTACATGTCCTACATACGTAGAAAAAAAAAGAAAAGAAAACAAGACACCCCCCATCCCCAAGAAAACCCACATGCGTTGGTTATAGATAAAGTGATGAAATCTAAAATAATAATACACACCACAGCTGTGGTATTCAAGCCCACATTCAACTGGGCAAGTACCTGTACTTTTTCGATTTCTTATTTCGATCTTATTCCATCTCTGGATTGGGCGGGCTGCTCTAACAGTGGAATGTTTACACACGGCACTTTTTCTTTTGTAGTCGATAATAGCTTCAGTGCAGTGCTAACAACAGGAGACACTTGATCGTGCGAGCTTCTTTTTCTTTAGGCCTTTAAGTCACTCAGATATTCTATTTCACACACTCTACATATATACAAGTATATAATTACTCATACATTTACTTTTTTCTTTAGACCATCAAGACACACATATATCCTCTCTCTCACACTCTACATACATACAAATATATAATTAGTCACACATTTACTTTTTCTTTAGGCCATCAAGTCACACCGATATTCTTTTTCTCACACTCTACATGCATACAAATATATAATTAGTCACACATTTACTTTTTCTTTAGGCCATCAAGTCACACCGATATTCTATTTCACACACTCTTATATACAAGTATATAATTACTCATACATTTACTTTTTCTTTAGGCCATCAAGTCACACCGATATTCTTTTTCTCACACTCTACATGCATACAAATATATAATTACTCACACATCTGCTCACACCCACGCATGAAGATATAATTAAGTTTCTCTCTGTGAGTGTGTATGGTTATTATTATTAATAATCATCCATAACTAATTTCAAGTGATGACAATCATAACTTATGTTATTAATAATTCTCCAGAAGACACCATTTCTCTCTCTCCTTTGGCGGAAATGCGGGCGCTAACGTTTTCTCTCTTCCACAAAAGTGAGGACAAACAATTACTGTCATACAATATTTCCGTAGGTGGAAAACTTCTTACCAAAGGAGAAGATAAATCTGTCTTTAATCTACATTTAGCGAGCCCCAATCCACCCACTATCTCACGAACATATGGTTATCAATATATGTACGCAAGTCATTCAATTTAACAATTAATTTATTAAATCAGCAATAAAATATACCTATAGCAAATACAATGAAAATCTTAGCTGACATCAAGATTCTCACGAACTATGTTCAAATAATTTCAATATTTATGGAATCTTAAATCCTAATATATAATTCAGCAGGTTATTGTCAATATAAATCACAGGATCATTCTATTCAGAGAACAGAAATGGAGTTATGGAGACATATGCAATAATAATTTGTACATAAACTTGTCAAGATGATGATATTTTTTCACGTGCTTTTGTAACAATGTTACAAGTTTATTGTTTACAATAGAATTGTCAATCTTTTGTAACAATGTTACAAGTTTATTGTTTACAATAGAATTGTCAATCTTTTGTAACAATGTTACAAGTTTATTGGGAGCTGATAAGTATTTTGTTCATCATTTTATTCTGTGAGCTGATAAGTATTTTGTTCATCACTTTATTCTGTGAGCTGATAAGTATTTTGTTCATCACTTTATTCTGTGAGCTGATAAGTATTTTGTTCATCACTTTATTCTGTGAGCTGATAAGTATTTTGTTCATCACTTTTCTCTGGGCGGTGATACGTACTTTTTCATCACTTTACTCTGGGTGCTAATACATCTTTTTTCATCACTGTCCTCTGGTCACTAAAACGTATTTCATTCTTCACTTTATTATGTGAGCTGATACCTATATTGTTCACCATTTTTCCCTGGACGCTAATCATATATCTTTCATCACTCTACTTTGTGAGCTAATACATCTTTAGTTAATAACTTTTCTCTCAAAGTTAATATAGCTTTCGTTAATATAATTTCTCATGGAGTTAATACATCTGTTGGGTTTTCTCTTAATGTCTTTCTCTAGGTGTTAACACATCTCTTGATTATATCATACCTTGACCTAACGGTGTCTGATTTCTCCTAAAAACCACCTTTTCTTGAAACCGATTCGTAGGATACCGAATACATTTCTTGTTGCTATCTTCAGGCTGTCAACACATGTATATCTTTTCTCCAGTGGTGTTAATACTTTGTCTGGTCCCATGGCACGATTCTTCAGTCCGTCTCATCATATTATCTCTCATTTCGTCTCACAATCGTCTCGCGCTTCTTATTTCAGGGATGGGGTGGGTGAGAGGGAAGCAAATGATGTCTGTGTTTTCTCATACAAGGGGCAGAGTTTTTTTCTCGGGGAATCCTGCAAATGTCGATATCTTAACAACGTTTTTCTTCTGAATGCCACCACATTTCTGCACTTCGTATCACGGATCTCCTGTGACTGACCGGAATGGAATATGAATTCATGCTAATGATGTAGAACGGTAAACCCCGTCAAATATATTCTTTAATTTGTATTCATGGCGCCTCCAATTACAGACTTGTTGTTCTAGATAACATTTTCTGTCAGTCAGCAGACAAAGACATAGTGTAGTATAGTGTAGTGTAGTGTTGTGTAGTGTAGTGTTGTGTAGTGTTGTGTTGTGTTGTGTAGTGTTGTGTAGTGTTGTGTTGTGTAGTGTAATGTAGTGTTGTGTTGTGTAGTGTAGTGTTGTGTTGTGTTGTGTAGTGTTGTGTTGTGTAGTGTAGTGTTGTGTAGTGTTGTGTTATGTTATGTTGTGTTGTGTTGTGTAGTTTTGTGTAGTGCAGTGTTGTGTAGTGTTGTGTAGTATGCAGTGTGCCTCAAAATAGCATATGCACCCTTCAAGAAGTAATGTTTATTTTCAAACTGAGTGTTAGTACATTAAAGCTCATAGCACAAATTCTCAAATATGCAAATTCCAATGAATGTTAACAGTAAATTATTATAATTTGCATTGAAGCATCATAATGTACAGAATAATTATATATTATATACAGAACATATTATGCTGAACGATTATAATATTCTGTATAGAACCTACTTTACAGAACGTATAATACAGAATAATTATATATATTATTCAGAATAGTCTATACAGTATATACTATACAGAATATTCTATACAGGACATACTACACAGAACATACTACACAGAACATTCTATACATAACAATTATATAAATTTTAAGAACATTTGCAAATATACATCATCGCCTATAATGCATGTTTCTCCTCAGTGCATGTGTTTTCAAAATTATTATTATTTCACATTACAGTTAGTATATCGCTACTTAGTGTCTTCTCTACACAGTTCTAAACACGCCTTACAACACACGCCAACACATAAAGATTTTATATCCGGACAAGAACAAACACATATATCTACTTATCCAGAGATGGGTAAATACGTAGGTCTCAGTAACCGGACAAATACCAACACATAGATTTTATATCTGGAGAAGAACAAACACATATATCTACTTAACCAGAGATGGGTAAATACGTAGGTCTCAGTAACCGGACAAATACCAACACATAGATTTTATATCCGGACAAGAACAAACACATATATCTACTTATCCAGAGATGGGTAAATACGTAGGTCTCAGTAACCGGACAAATACCAACACATAGATTTTATATCTGGACAAGAAAAAACATATATGTCTACATATCCAGAGATCTCCATAACCAGACACAAACCAACACATAAACCCAAATATTAAAACTTGGATAGAAGCTATCAACAAGTTGTACATAAACACGTCACAGCAGGCTAGATCTAAATTACTTGATACAGCTTACTACTAGACAATAACGGCCATTTCACAACAGACAGATAAATGTCAGGCAATAAACAGTAGATATCAAAGTTTCATTGCATAATTAAAAAGTCTGTCTATGAAAATAAATCATTGAATCAGGAAACCTCCTTCTCACAAAAAGATTATACTTATTAGTGATTTGTGTACAATAATACTAACGCTTTGTTAGCAACAAATAGGATGTCGTGTTTAAACATCGCTAAAGAAACAGCAAAAATACGTATGCGCTGATCCCTAATATAAAAGTAAACATAAATATTTGGATATTTATGGACTCATGGTTTCACCACAGTCATCATATATTGTTGGTCAGTGGGGGCTCATCATGTACTGTTGATGGGACTTATTGAGTACTGTTGATGGGACTTATCGAGTACTGTTGATGGACTTATCGAGTACTGTTGATGGACTTATCATGTAATGTTGATGGACTTATCATGTAGTGTTGATGGACTTATCATGTACTCTTGATGGAACTTATCATGTACTCTTGATGGAACTTATCATGTACTGTTGATGGGGCTTATTATGTACTGTTTGTCAGAGGGTGGGACTCATTATATACAGTTGGTGGGTCTTATCATGTACTGTTGGTCAACAATGGGTGGTTCACATCTTTGAAAGCTGTCCTGGAACCAATCAGATGCAAGGTCAAGAGCAAACTTAGTTCTGACTCAAAAAGAAGTTAAGTGTAAATGCACTGTAAACACATTAAGACTGAGTCTTGGGCCAGATGTCCAGTGTGATCAAATGGTTATGTGGATTACATTTCCTTTAGCACGCCATAGAAGAGGTCTGGTCAGACAACACCCTCGGTTATCTCTCAGTATTTTTCCTTTCCGGTTTCCTCCAGTCATTCATTTAATTTGTAATTATGAAACGCTATTAGTGTGCGTGACTAAGACCCACAAGGCACCAAGGTCGACAACTCGCGCTTTCTGCTGTCTCTCTAAGGACGCGAAGGTTTCATTGAAATCATTGTTAATTTGGATTGTCGCCCCTTGGACAGACTTCCGCCCTGTGTAATTACTGAGGGCTATAATAAGATGAGTGGTTTGAAGGTGGTCAGTGGTCATTACTAATTCAAGTACGATAATCATGCGAAAACTATTCGGAATGTTCTGAAATGCTGAGTATTGTTTTATCTCCCTTCCTTTCGGTGAAGAAGGAAGGAACGTACGTGAGGAGGGGTAAGCCTGCTAAGTGAGATCAAAGTGAGAAGTATATTCATTCTTTCCTTCACTTTTTCATTCGTTTTCCGATCGTCCATTTGTTCGATCTTCTTTTATTTATTCTTTTGGTTTATGTACATTTCTCGTCGAATTTCATACTCATTCCTTCTTTCTTTTTCGTGACTTCCTTTTTTTTCTTTCATCAATTTTCCGTTTGTTCTTCTAGCTTTCTTTATTTCTTCCTTTATCATCTTTCTTTATTGCTTCCTTTATCATTTTTCTTTCTTGCTTGCTTTATTTCTTTCGTTCTTTCTTTCTTACCTTCTTTATTTTCTTTCTTTCTTTTTTTTTTCTTTATTTTCTTTCTTTCTTTTTTCTTTCTTTCTTTCCTTCTTTCTTGTCTTTCTTTCTTTTTTCTTTCTTTCTTTCCTTCTTTATTTTCTTTCTTTCTTTCTTTCTTTATTTTCTTTCTTTTTTCTTTCTTTCTTTTTTTCTTTCTATCTTTACGTGTTTATTTTCTTTCTTTCTTTCTTTTTTCTTTCTTTCTTTCTTACATTCTGCATGCCTTTCCCCGCACCTGGATCCTATTTTCTTTCACTCTTTCGTGTACCTTTCATTCCTAATTTCTTTATTCATTTTCCTCTCTTCTTTCTATGTAACTCCTTTCCTTTTAATTTTTTTTATATCTTTCATTCTTCTTTTTTCACTCTTTGTGCATAAGTAATTAATTTAGTTATTTAAAATGAAAAAAACATTAATCGTGTTTTGCGAAAAATATATATATCAGAAAAAAGCATGTAAGTATTTGCACAATCACATACTCCGAATAACTTATAATTTAAGAAAATGTTTTTAAAGTCTAAAGTACATTGCATGTTCATTCTGTCATCTCCACCACCCATGAAACTATATCCCCACCCCCAACCATGAAATTATGCAATATAGTGTCGATTATTTTCACTAAGAAAATTTACAAAGATATTTATATTCTCATCCTATTTCAACTTAGAAACACACTCACACACACACACACACACACACACAAACACACACACACACACACACACACTCGCACGCACGCACGCACGCACGTTTCAGACTTTTCTTCAGGCTGAAAAATAAAGACAAATGAAGAGTCTTGTGGATATACTCGTACTGATATGGAGTCATCGCCAGCAAAATGTTGAATGATAAGTTACCGAAATTCACCTGTCAAAACGCTACTGATATGCAAACAAATTGATCTCACATTTAGGTCAAAACATTTATCGATATTTAAACTACTGTGTCTCAAATGTATGACTAAACGTTTGCTGATATATATACAGGGTACAGCACACTAAATGCTAACAGTGGGAGCTTCTGACAAGGACAAATCTCAATTCGAGCGAGTGTTGGAGTCTTCTAACTCTCGGGAACAGCTCTTATTTCGAGTGTTGGGGTCTTCTAACTCTCCGAAACAGCTCTTATTTCGAGTGTTGGGGTCTTCTAACTCTCCGAAACAGCTCTTATTTCGAGTGTTGGGGTCTTCTAACTCTCCGAAACAGCTCTTATTTCGAGTGTTGGGTATTTTTACTCTCGGAAACAGCTCTTATTTTGAGCAGTGGGTTTACTCTCAGGAACAGCTCTTATTTCGAGTATTGGGGTCTTCTAGCACTCGGGAACAGCTTTTATTTCGAGTACTTGGGTCTTTTAACTCACGGAAGCAACTCTCATTTCGAGCATTGGGGTCTTTTAACTCTCGGGAATAGTTCTTATTTCGAGTGTCGGGAGTCGTCTAACTCTCGAAAACAGCTCTTATTTCCAGTATTTGGGTCGTCTAACTCTCGGAAACATGCGTACAACTCAGTTAATCCGAGGATTGCGATCTTCTAATAACAGGAAACACCCAATTTCTTCCAGGTCTGGCGCCAAGTGAATTTTTACTTCTTGGCATTTAAAATAAGGTATAATTTATAGCAAGATTTATACAATATTTGAAAAGAAAACAAGATGTATTCAATTTTTTTTAACTGGAAACTTTTCTGTGATCTGTTTAATACTCTTCATCTTGCAGTTATTAAGGTCCTACATGCATCCGCAGGTCTCCAGAATGCCCTCTCCACCTCTCCCCTACTATATTTCTGCGCAAACAGAATGTCTGTTTGCTTTCAAATTTCATTTCAATGCCATATTGGGACTAATCCGGTTGTTTCGCTTAGCAGAGCGGAATAACTTGTATAAGAGAAGCCTGCTCTTTATAAATGTTTTGTAATCTAGAACAGTTTTCAGGTTCCAGTCACAAGAAAAAATAAAACAAAAAAGTTAAATGAAACGCGGAATTTTTAGGTTTTATTTTGTTGCAATACGAGAGAGAGAGAAAAATGTGGGACTGAAAGATGGAGGGGACACACATACACAAAGAGAGAGAGAGAGAGAGAGAGAGAGAGAGAGAGAGAGAGAGAGAGAGAAAGGGAGAGAGAAAGAAAGAAAGAGATGCATAGTAAATTTTAAAAGTTTGAGACATTTAAGTTTTATAAAATAATAAAAATGTAAAATTTAACCTAAATTAAAGCACACTTACAAATGATTATAGACTACAGAGTAACACTGTACAAACTGCTCGCCGTATATTTATAGTAAATTTAAAGAAATGGCATCATTAATAGTGAAAAGATAAAATATTTAACAAAATAATCAACAGGCATTTAATAGATATGGAAAATAGACACAAAGTGATGATTAAGCATCACTCAGTCGTTTAGACATGCTTACAAAGGGAGATAAGCACTGTATCTAATTCTGAAAAAGAAGCAGTAACATACACTCTCGAACAATAGTTGGCAACTCCGATGAATCCAACCAGATTTATCTATCGGCATTAATGCACTGTAAGACTGGCGTTGTTGCACTCTAAGACAGATATTGGTGCACTGTAAGACTGGCGTTGTTGCACTCTAAAACAGATATTAATACACTGTAAGACTGGCGTTGTTACACTCTAAAACAGATATTAATACACTGTAAGACTGGCGTTGTTGCACTCTAAGACAGATATTAATACACTGTAAGACTGGCGTTGTTGCACTCTAAGACAGATATTGGTGCACTGTAAGACTGGCGTTGTTACACTCTAAAACAGATATTAATACACTGTAAGACTGGCGTTGTTGCACTCTAAGACAGATATTGGTGCACTGTAAGACTGGCGTTGTTGCACTCTAAAACAGATATTAATACACTGTAAGACTGGCGTTGTTGCACTCTAAGACAGATATTAATACACTGTAAGACTGGCGTTGTTGCACTCTAAGACAGATATTGGTGCACTGTAAGAAAAGGCATTGGTACACAGATATTAATACACTGTGAGACTGGCATTGTTGCAGTGTTAAATCAGGTACTAGTACACTGTGGTACAGGTGTTCCTTCAGTGTAAGACATTTTAACACTGTATGACATGCTTTGCTATACTGCAAGACTGGCATTGATACACATATATTAGTACACTGTAAGACTGGCATTTTTACAGTGTAAGTCAGGTTCCGGTACACTGTAGAGCAGGTGTTGCTACAGTGTAAGACAGACATTGCTACTTTGTAAGACATGCTTTGTCGCACTGTAAGACTGGCTTCGAAATATTGTGAAAGGCAATGGAAGACTGACATGGTTACGCCATAGACATTGCTACACTGTAAAATAGTATTGATATACTGTAAGACTGATAAACATTGGTACATTTTACAGCAGTTAATGACACACTATATGATAAACATTGGAACATTTTACAGCAGTTAATGACACACTATATGACGGGTATGGCATTTACAAAAGGGATACTATCAGACTGGCATTGATACACTGTACGACATGCATTAAAATATTAAAACACTGCAAGACCGACATTGTTACACTGTAGAAAGACACTGCTATGCTGTAAAACAAGCATCCTTACACTGTAAAATAGGAAATGGTACACTATCAGACAAATATTGATACGCTGTAAAACAGGCATTGACACACTGTAAGACAAATATTGGTACACTATAAGACAAAAATACTGACACACTGTAAGACAAATATTGGTACACTATCAGAAAAATATTGACACACTGTAAAACAGGCATTGACACACTGTAAGACAAATATTGGTACACTACATGACGGATATCGGTACACGGTGATACAAGCGCATTGGCACATTCTAAGACAAGCTGGTACAGATCTATTTTCCAATACTTGTAATATAAATACAACAGCGTTTTAAAAATCATGTAATGATATTGTCCGAAATTAATTCTTACAGTCACAGTGCTAGACGCTTATGAATTTAATGTTTACATTTATTAAAAGTAAGCTTATATCTGTTCTGCTTGTTTTTTTTAATAAATATTTTCTCATTTTTGTCCACAAAATTCAAAATATAAATAAAAGAATTACGAAACGTTTGGATTATTGTGTGTGACATTAAACCTCTCGTTTTCCAAAATTTGTGTGCTTTTTCCTCGAATGAAAGGGGCAACACTCTTGTGGAAAGTCTAGACTTGGACGAGGATCGTTATGTGCACATTAATTACAAACTATAAACCTGCGTGCTGCTATCTGTGTAACTGCTTCTTTCAAGGGGTATATCGACAGTAGTTAACTATTACGTTGACCTGAAGGCCTGCTGCTGACAAAGAAAGTGCCAGAGGATTCGTTAACAACAGGCGTGTCTAGTAAGCTTGGCATCCTGACGACCATAATTCGCCAAGTTTAAAGAATGTCTGTCACGAATTGGTGACACTGTAATGAGTAATGCGTGTAGGTTTAAAGTAACTAAATGACTTTAAAATACCAGGGGTTTACATGCAAACTTCCAAGTTGGGTTATTTTGGGAACAGGCTCAGGCTTCGATGAAAGGTCTTATCGTATTTCAAGGAAAGGGGAGATAAATCCTCCTGTAATTAAGCGGAGTGGTGACAAGAACGCACGCAAAATTCGATGGATGAAGATGTTTTGTGGTAAATCTCCAGCGAGCTCGGAGCACAATTTTGTGTTCGTTTTTGTCCGATTCAACGGTTGTAAATTTAACATCTTGATTATTTTATACTCTAATAAACATCCCGATTTGCAAACATAATCGGTGACTTTTAAAAAGAAAAGCAATATCCATGTATGCCTGTTATAATTCTTTCAGGCTAAGTTAATCTATATTTTGCATACGGTTAACATTTCTAGTGATAACTGTTGTGTTTATATGGCTAGTGCAGGTGAATGTATTGATTTATATTTGGCAGTGTTGTTTCTGGAGGTCACTTATGTCGACAGATGTAGCTTTCTTGGAAGTCATTTATGTAGATAAACGTAGCTCTCCTGACGTCATTAATGTCTACAGATGTAGCTGTCTTGCTGTCATTGATGCACGCAAATGTCGCTTTACTGTACTCGTTTCTGTACATAGATGTCACTTTCTCGGTAATTTTGGTAGACATATGTCAAGCATAAATATTTCTTTAAGATAATATGACTTTCTGTTGGAACTAAATGTATTATTACTCAAGTGGGAGGATCTATTTTTCTTGTACCATAAATGCAATAATTTATTCGAACATGCTCCAGTAGAGCATTAAAGCTCTAACAAGTGTAGATATATACTTCAAGATGGGCGTTTTCTTACACCACATATTATATATATTTACATGTATAGCTCAATGGTTGTACTTGATTGTTGAAATAGATATTATAGCTAACTGCATGGTTATTTATATAAACAAATATGGCTTTCTACACATTTGTGGTATTATAGTCATACATTTTCAAGAAGTGACATTCTACTAACTCAACAATTGTGGTTTGCTTTAAGAAACACAACGAGCTTTCCTAGCACTGTGGTAATTTATATATATATAGATATAGATTGTAATTTTATAGTGTTGTAGGTGCTAAACCACTGTTGTCAAATACTGATAAAAATATAGATAGATAGATAGATAGATACAGACAGACAGACAGATAGATAGATAGATAGATAGATAGACAGATAGATAGATAGATAGACAGACAGACACACTGACAGGCAGACAGGAAGACAGACAGACAGACAGACAGATAGATAGATAGATAGATAGATAGATAGATAGATAGATAGATAGATAGATAGATAGATAGATAGATAGATAGATAGATAGATAGATAGATAGATAGATAGATAGATAGATAGATAGATAGGTAGATAGATAGATAGTTAGTAAATTTGTAGTGTTTTAGGTGCTATACAAGTGTTGTCATATACTGATAAGACTATAGGCTGTGGCTATTTGAGATGAACGTAAATATTTTTGTTGTGTATATCCTTACTTATGTTTTGAATTGCACACATTTATTTAGACGGATATAAATATTTTGTTGTGTTTATCCTTACTTATGTTTTGAATTGCACACATTTATTTAGACGGATATAAATATTTTGTTGTGTATATCCTTACTTATGTTTTGAATTGCACACATTTATTTAGACGGATATAAATATTTTGTTGTGTATATCCTTACTTATGTTTTGAATTGCACACATTTATTTAGACGGATATAAATATTTTGTTGTGTATATCCTTACTTATGTTTTGAATTGCACACATTTATTTAGATGAACGTAAATATTTTTGTTGTGTATATCTTTACTTATGTTTTGAATTGCACACATTTATTTAGATGAACGTAAATATTTTTGTTGTATATATCCTTACTTATGTTTTGAATTGCACACATTTATTTAGACGGATATAAATATTTTGTTGTGTATATCCTTACTTATGTTTTGAATTGCACACATTTATTTAGACGGATGTAACTTCTGGAATGTTTAGAACGTTAGTCCTTCACACGACAGATGAATCTGTTTCTATATACTTCATTATTTAAACAAATGTATCTTTACATAGTGATTAGAAGTAAAATCTTTCATTTAGACAATAAAAATCGTTTATTACGATAAAACATGCAGGAAAGCAATCATTTGACTGACACATTTATACCAAACACAAATATATGCAGAGTGTTTTTCTAATGTTTACTGACACATATATACCAAACACAAATAATTATATACAAAGTCTTTTTCTAATGTTGACTGACACATATATACCAAACACAAATATATACAAAGTGTTTTTCTAATGTTGACTGACACATATATACCAAACACAAATATATACAAAGTGTTTTTCTAATGTTGACTGACACATATATACCAAACACAAATATATACAAAGTGTTTTTCTAATGTTTGCATATTGGTTCAATGAAGAAGCATTCTCCAAAACACATTTTGAAACGGGAAAAGGGGGTGGGGGTGGGGATGTCGCTGAAAGTGAGAGTGAGAGAGAGTAACGAAGATAATCAAACCAACTTATTTTCAAAAAGTATACTGTTACGACCAAGTGAGTGAAACAGAGAGAGAGTAACAAGAATGAACAAACCAGCTTATTTTCACAAACGTATACTGTTACGAACAAGTGAGTGAAAGATGGCTGTCAACAAGTCTGGGATTGAGAGAATCTGATAAATTAAACATATGCTCGAAGGAGACAGACTGATAAATCGAACTTACTGCAGTCGATATCTCTATGGGAACTGGTTAAATTTATTTTATCCACTAGCTCTCTCTTCATCGATGATGGTTATGAACATACCAAATAACTACACTGAAATACTTTTCTACTTAAAGCAGCTTGATAATTAAAAAAAATTGAATGAATAACACAAAATAATTATTCACAAGTCTGTTCTCTCTCTCTCTCTCTCTCTCTCTCTCTCTCTCTCTCTCTCTCTCTCTCTCTCTCTCTCTCTCTCTCTCTCTCTCTCTCCCTCTCTCTCTCTCTCTCTCTCTCTCAACACACATATATACACATACACACAAACACACACAGATGCGTAGACCATATTCTTAATATACATTCATATTCACAAGTCTGTTCTCCCTCTCTCTCTCTCTCTCTCTCTCTCTCTCTCTCTCTCTCTCTCTCTCTCTCTCTCTCTCTCTCAACACACATATATACACATACACACAAACACACACAGATGCGTAGACCATATTCTTAATATACATTCATATTCACAAGCTCGTACTCTACATACACACAGAATTCTCACGAACACACGTACACACACACACATAATCAAAATCATTTATATATATATATATATATACGTCACAAGCAATTTCAAACACACGGTTTTAATCTCTAAAAACGTATGTACAGATATGATCAGGCAGACGCATCTACTCAGGCACAAACACATGCGAACCAACACACACTATTAGTTACTCTTACACACACACACAGACACACACACACACACACACACACACACACACACACACACACACAGACGCGCGCGCGCAAATACACATTCATAATTTCAAACACTATTACAATCACCAATATATGCATCGCAAAGAAATATTCAAATTTATTCATATATGCAATAGATTTACATAAGCACGCGCGCACGAAGCACACATATTTACATATCCACAATGACAAACACGCACAAATACAATTTTCGCATGGACACAAATTTACGCTCACACTCAGACATAAACACAATTCACACTCATATACACACCACAAACACACACACACACACTCTCTCTCTCTCTCTCTCTCTCTCTCTCTCTCTCAAGCACATATACACACTCTCTCTCAAACACACACACACACACACACACACTCAAACACACTCTCTCAAACACACACTCTTAAACACACACACACACACACACACACACACACAACATATTTTTCTGTTCGCTGTGCAGCAGGACTAACACAATCAGATCTAACTATTTACTTGGAACCATTGACACCAGTAGTGGACATTCCGTCGTCTGACCTAGAAGGGTGTCACAGTGTCCAGTAAATGAGAATATTCTTAATACTTACTTGTGTTGTCTAATACTGAGAGAGGATTGTTTTCGGTTTTATTTTACTTCTTTCAGCTTGTTTATTGCTTGTTTATTGCTTGTTTATTGCTTGTTTGTTGTTTATTTGTTGTTTTTTATTGCTTGCTTGTTGCTTATTTATTGCTTTTTTATTGCTTGTTTGTTGTTTTAATTGCTTATTTGTTTGTTATTTTTTTATTGCTTGCTTGTTGTTTGTTTGTTGTCTTTTTATTGATTGTTTGTTGTTTGTTTGCTGCTTGTTTGTATTTTGTCTATTGCTTGTTTGTTGCTTTTTACTGCTTGTTTATTGTTTGTTTGTTGTTTATTTGTTGTTGTGTTTTGCTGTTGTTTGTTTATTGCTTGTTTACTGTTTGTTTATTGCTTGTTTACTGTTTCTTTATTGTTTGTTTACTTTTCCATTTTTGCTTGTTTATTGCTTGCATTTTATAAGTCAGAAAACTAAAGTCACAGTGTCTTTCGTCTTTTCCTGTCAAATTAGAACAATTGTTTGAAATGAGACTGTTGATGACAGTTTTCTCAGCTTTAGGTCTCTTCGCTTTACGTCTTCATGTCGAGCGTCATACTACCAAAACAAATTGTTCATTAAACGTTCAAAGTACACCTTTATAAAAATTTATTGCGAAAATTATGTCTTTACTGCACACGTTATCAGCTATTATTGCAAACATCATTAGATTTTGTATACACTCTAGTGGGCTTTAATGCACCAATCCAACTTTATTATACAAATCAACGCCCTTTACCCAACATGTCTCTGCAAGTTAACGCCCTTTATCAAACTTCACTATACAAATTATCGCCCTTTATCCAACTTTATTGTACAAATTATCGCCCTTTATTAAACTTTATTGTACAAATTATCGCCCTTTATCCAATTTTATTATATAAATTATCGCCCTTTATCAAACTTTTTGTACAAATAATCGCCTTTTATCAAACTTTTCTCTGCAAGTTAACGCCTTTTTCAAACTTCACTATACAAATTATTGCTATTTATTAAGCTATATTTCACAAATTATCGTCTTTTATCAAATTTTATTGCACAAATTATCACCCTTTATCAAAATGTATTGTACAAATTATCAACCTTTAACAAACTTTCTCGTACACATTCTAGTGATTTAGTACTAAAAACAAATGTCTATATTGTAAACGCGACAGATCTAAACAGCAAATAGTCTCAGAACACATCATCGAGCATAACAGTTCATATTCTTGGGCTCTGTTTGGAAAAACAATAAACTTAAGGAACACATCTATCACTTTATAGTAGACATAACACATCTATCACTTTATAGTAGACATAACACATCATCTAATACTTTATAGTAGACATAACACATCTATCACTTTATAGTAGACATAACACTTTTATCACTTTATAGTAGACATAACGCATTTATCACTTTATAGTAGACATAACGCATTTATCACTTTATAGTAGACATAACACATCTATCATTTTATAGTAGACATAACACATCTATCACTTTATAGTAGACATAACACATCTATCACTTTATAGTAGACATAACACATCTAATACTTTATAGTAGACATAACACATCTATCATTTTATAGTAGACATAACACATCTAACACTTTATAGTAGACATAACACATCTATCACTTTATAGTAGACATAACACATCATCTAATATTTTATAGTAGACATAACACATCTATCACTTTATAGTAGACATAACACATCTATCATTTTATAGTAGACATAACACATCTATCACTTTATAGTAGACATAACACATCTATCACTTTATAGTAGACATAACACATCTAACACTTTATAGTAGACATAACACATCTATCATTTTATAGTAGACATAACACATCTATCATTTTATAGTAGACATAACACATCTATCATTTTATAGTAGACATAACATATCTATCATTTTATAGTAGACATAACACATCTATCATTTTATAGTAGACATAACACATCTATCATTTTATAGTAGACATACCATCAGTACAGAACGTAATCAAAGAAGTGATCGTAAAGAACGTAATCAAAGTATCAATGAAAAGCTGGAAAATCACCTTCAGATGTAACAATAAAGTTTGCAGATTTAACAATAAATTGTGGAATCTTTCAAGGTGACTCCCTATCACCACTGCTATTCATCATTGCCATAAGTCTCTAGGTCACGCAATCCAGAAAACAAGATTAGAATACAAAATGAAAGCTGGACATTTTATCAGCCATTTACTGTACATGGACAGTCTTAAGCTAGAGAGTATAAATGAACGCGACATCGCTGATCAATACTATCAAGATTTGCAGTGATGACATTAACGTGTCATCGCTGATCAATGCTATCAAGATTTGCAGTGATGACATTAACGTGGCATCCCTGATTAATACTATCAAGATATTTGCTGTGATGACATTAATGTGACGTCCCTGATCAATACTATCAAGATTTGCAGTGATGACATTAACGTGACATCGTTCATCAATACTATCAAGATTTGCTGTGATGACATTAATGTGACGTCCCTGATCAATATTATCACGATTTGCAGTGATGACAATAATGTGAATTTCGGTGTTGAGGAATTTGGACAAATATCATCCAGAAAGGAAGAATCAAAACAACAGAAGGCCTACAATTCGATACAAACGGGAAAATCAACGATGTTTCAATGATATATATAGCTAGGGATACTACAACATCAAGAAAATATGAAGTTAAGTCCAAAGTTAAAAGAGAATATGAAATACGTGTTAGACTAGTCCTGAAGTCCAAGCTAAATGGGGCGAACAAAATACAAGACCTTAATGCATACGCAATACCTGTAGTCAGCTACACTGGAGGCATCCTAGATTTGACAATAAATTAAATAAATGAACTAGGCAGAAAAACAAGAAAACTACTCACAATACATAAAGCCCCACACCAAAAAGGCTCTACGTAGGTCGGAAAATGGGAGGCAGAAGTCTCACGAAAATCAAACATGTCATTGAAAGAGAAGTCATTGGTCTTTTGGACTACATCTGGAATGACAACAAAGATACGTGGAATGCATCACCCTCACAAACAGACAAAGAATCATGGTAGAAAACAACAAAACAGACAAAGAAACATGGTAGAAAACAACAAAACAGACAAAGAAACATGGTAGAAAACAACAAAACAGACAAAGAAACATGGTAGAAAACAACAAAACAGACAAAGAAACACGGTAGAAAACAACAAAACAGACAAAGAAACACGGTAGAAAACAACAAAACAGACAAAGAAACACGGTAGAAAACAACAAAACAGACAAAGAAACACGGTAGAAAACAACAAAACAAACAAAGAAACACGGTAGAAAACAACAAAACAGACAAAGAAACATGGTAGAAAACAACAAAACAGACAAAGAAACACGGTAGAAAACAACAAAACAGACAAAGAAACATGGTAGAAAACACAAAACAAAGAAACACGGTAGAAAACAACAAAACAGACAAAGAAACACGGTAGAAAACAACAAAACAGACAAAGAAACACGGTAGAAAACAACAAAACAGACAAAGAAACATGGTAGAAAACAACAAAACAGACAAAGAAACACGGTAGAAAACAATGAAACAGACAAAGAAACACGGTAGAAAACAACAAAACAGACAAAGAAACATGGTAGAAAACACAAAACAAAGAAACACGGTAGAAAACAACAAAACAGACAAAGAAACATGGTAGAAAACAACAAAACAGACAAAGAAACATGGTAGAAAACACAAAACAAAGAAACACGGTAGAAAACAACAAAACAGACAAAGAAACATGGTAGAAAACAACAAAACAGACAAAGAAGCACGGTAGAAAACAACAAAACAGACAAAGAAACATGGTAGAAAACACAAAACAAAGAAACATGGTAGAAAACACAAAACAAAGAAACACGGTAGAAAACAACAAAACAGACAAAGAAGCACGGTAGAAAACAACAAAACAGACAAAGAAACATGGTAGAAAACACAAAACAAAGAAACATGGTAGAAAACAACAAAACAGACAAAGAAACACGGTAGAAAACAACAAAACAGACAAAGAAACAAGGTAGAAAACAACGAAACAGATATTAGCGAATACCTGGAGCCAAAAACCTCTCCAAGGACAGTATCCACGAAAAGCTAATGAAACCGAAAAAAACAATCAACATGCATGTGGTTAAAAGAAGCATGCTTGAAAGCAGAAACGGAAGTACTAATAAGAGCTGTACAGGATCAAGTACTAAACATGAAATCACACAAAATTAACATCATAAAATTTCAAATGACTCCATATGCAGACTCTGCAAATCAATGGATGAAACAACAGAACACATACTATATGGATATCAGTTTCTGGCTGGAACTGAATACACCAAAAGACACAACAAAGAGTCAAACTCATAGATAAAAGGCGATGTGAGAACTATGGAGTAAAATCCCCAGAAAGGGTATGGATGCACCAACCAGAAGCGGTCACTGAAACAGAAGTCAAACTACTGTTGGGACTTCGAAATGAGAACGGAAGGAGTTATTCCTGCACTTTGTAGTTCTCAATACGTCCAACAGAACCCAACAACCATTGATGTCGCTGTTCCAAGTGACAGACATTTTCATAAAAACAAAAGAAAGCTAAAAATATAACAATACTAATATCTAATAATTCGAAATCCAGAGACTATGAAATGTAAAATCAGAAATGATACCTATTGTGAAAGGAGCCTTGGGGAACATAACATCTGAGTTGGAAGGCTATCTGAATAAACCCCCCCTGGAATCCACAAAGTCGCCCCACAACTCAAAGCAGTGCTCCTCGGAAATGCCCACAATTCTGTAAAACCTTGGATCTTCCAGAATCTTGTTAAGATTCCTAGATCTGGATAAACAAATGAGGTGCTAAAATATGTCCCAACAGAAGTTATCACAGAAACCAAAAGTTTATTAAAGTTTATTTACGCCACTTCAAACGTAATTGTAAAACATACAATGCTAGACACAGTACAAACAAATAAAACCCATCAGTACCACAATGGAAGAAAAGAATTCAAAAGAAAATAGAGCATACTAGGAGAGAAAATAGAGCATACTAGGAGAGAAAATAGAGCATACTAGGAGAGAAAATAAAGCATAATAGGAGAGAAAATAGAGCATACTAGGAGAGAAAATAGTGCATACTAGGAGAGAAAATAGAGCATACTAGGAGAGAAAATAGAGCATACTAGGAGAGAAAATAGAGCATACATATTAATCAAATGCGGAACTTTGCCAGCCTGGATGGTAAAGGGAAAATCAAGTCTGATTATGAAAGATCCAGAGAAAGGCGTAAAACCAAGCAACTATTGTCCAAACACATGCTTATCAACTACCTGGAAGTTAATATCAGGTATTATGGCTGACAAAAACATGACTAAATGTAAAACAAACTAATAACCAGTGAACAAAAGCGTGCTAGACCAGTCTACCTCCCGCCCTCCGTCACAAATGTATAGCTACAATTACCATTAAACGTAAATAAAAGCTACTAAAAGTGTACCTTCAATAACCAAAACGTTTACCTAAAAGCTATACATTGTCACTAATTAAATGTTAAAACAACAGTAATAAGTAAGACAACAGTAATAAGTAAAACAACAGTAATAAGTAAGAATAAACTTGACGCTTAAAGCTAATTAGAGTAAAAGCAATTTACAGCTACGATAGAAATTAAAAGTATATTAAAACTACGATAACCACCAAATGGTTAAAATTACGTCACTCACTAACTGTATGTTAAAGATACGATTTTACTAAGAGTAAATTACTTAATCTTAAGGTGAGAGTCACTTTATGTGTGTTAAAACTAAGGTAAATAAGTTTATGTTACGGTAGGCACTTTTGTATATTAATGCTATGGGTTTTTTGTGAGTAGATTAAGTTAAAGCTACCATTGTCGCTAAGAGTACCTGTGTGCTAAAGCTACAATAATGGCTAAATTTATGTTAAATCTATTCACTAAGAGTAAATTTATGCTAAAGCTACATAGTAACTAAATGTAAATATGTGAAAGCGACAATAGTCATTAAAGGTAAATATGTGAAAGCGACAATAGTCATTAAATGTAAATATGTGAAAGCGACAACAGTCATTAAATGTAAATATGTGAAAGCGACAATAGTCACCTCCATTAACATTAAAGTTACGAGAGTCACTAAGAGTGAATTAAGTTTTAATACAGCTTACATCTACTTAGTTACTACGAGCAGATATATTTGAAACCTTTGCGAGAGTCACTAAGAGTGAATTCTTGACCTGCAATAATTACTAATTGGATTGGTTGTGTTTTACTTTTGTTTTTTTTTCCCCATTTGTTTTCGTCTCGTATTTAATTTTGTTAGTGCACGAGATGCTTACTGTTCCACTTAGCGAGTTTTGTCATGGGCCACAACTCTCTTAATAATCATTCCTGAAAATACTTGTGTTGAGACGTGTTTAACCCTACCTTCTCTCCCTCTCTCTCTCTCTCTCTCTCTCTCTCTCTCTCTCTCTCTCTCTCTCTCTCTCTCACACACACACACTCACTCACTCACACACTCACTACCCATCTCTCTTCTCTGAGTGTATGTAGGTCATATTTTGCATATAATTACGTCATATGCATCTTCCTTCTTATCAGATTATGACGTAATCTCCTCTAGGGAATGAACCTAATTTCTGTCATTATTTTGCACTTCTTGATTTTTACTCGAGCTTGCTGCAGATCTGACTGAGGGGTAGATCTGACTGAGGGGTGTGATTCTGCTGCACGCTACTGGAGCAGAGTTTCTTCGCCTGTTTATCTCCCCCTGAAGTGATTTCAATGCAGTTGTAGCCTCCTGGCGCTAGTAATTGGTTTTCTCGGAGTATAACCTACAGTCATTTTCATTTCTTCATCTGTTTACCGTTGTGTCCGTTTGTTTGCTTCTCTATGCAGACTAAGTTTGGAAATTGCTTTAAGTTTGCGCATTCCTAAAATTCCTATCTGAGAGGTTTTTTTAAAGCTTGCACATTCCAAATATTCCTATCTGAAAGTTGTTACGTTTGAACATTCAATAGATTCCCATCTGAGAAGTTTTGTTTTAAAACAAGATTGTCATTTTTTCAAAATGCTTTTGTCTCTAGAATATTGTATTTATCAAACGCTTTCAAGGCTAGCTTGTACTTTAATAGACTCCCGCTTTAACTCGTATTTTAATAGACCCACTTTAACTTGTACTTTAATAGACTCCCGCTTTAACTCGTATTTTAATAGACCCACTTTAACTTGTACTTTAATAGACTCCCGCTTTAACTCGTATTTTAATAGACCCACTTTAACTCGTAGTTTAAAAGACTTCTGCTTTAACTTGTGCTTTAATAGACTTTTAACTCTAGCTTGCATTCTTGGTAGATTGGTGTTTTCATAAAATTTTAGATTTCATTTGTAATTTATGTAATTATTGCATTAATGAAGGCGAATACAATCTCATTCAAATCGGCAAATGGATATCTTCCAAAATTTGAAAGGTGAACTTGTTTTAGTGCAGTTGGGGGGAGGTTGTTTGCTAGTTTGATTGTTTGCTAGTTTGATTGTTTGCTAATGCTTGTAAATTACTGACACGTACAGAAAGGCTTTACTTTAAGTTACAGTGAAAGGACGTTGGAGGTGATTTAGTTTTGTTTTCGCATACCAGTGATTAGAGTTGCAGACTGTGGATCTAGAAAATTGATGATTTTTTCCTTTCAAGTTAACTCACTTCTTGAACGGGGTCTTTTTTTTTTAAGGACTCGGCGCTGAGCAGCTGTTACGTGTTGCTTTACACGACTGATGTTCAGTCAAACGCATGCGTAGAGAGTGTTTTCCGTGCTTTACAATAGATACAGACCGAAGTAAATATACAAATGAACATCGACTGTTTTTGTGTCAGCTTAAATTAACTGGGCTCGACGCGTTTTTTATTTTTATTGTTAAAGGCGCCATGTGCCTAAAACAGGTGAAGACATTATTTATTGATTTTTTTGTCGTTCCTGATCAAATCTTGTGCATAATCTGAAGGAATTTCAAATTTGTATGCAGAATAATGCTTTAGGTGAATAGCGCACATACGTAATAGGCAAAAGTCATTCGTCATTGTTGACTTTTGTTAACCAGAAACTGTTATCAAATTACCTCGAAAGCTCAAGGAGTTAAGATTAATCAACATACAGCATGACTAAAATCGAGCATACGTCACTCTAGTGGACAGTGAATCAGCATGAGGTTAAAACGTGGGTCACTCTAGTGGACAGTGAATCAGCATGAGGTTAACTAAAACGTAGGTCACTCTAGTGGACAGTGAATCAGCCTGAGGTTAACTAAAACGTAGGTCACTCTAGTGGACAGTGAATCAGCCTGAGGTTAACTAAAACGTAGGTCACTCTAGTGGACAGTGAATCAGCCGGAGGTTAACTAAAACGTGGGCCACTCTAGTGGACAGTGACTCAGCCTGAGGTTAAAATGTGGGCCACTATAGTGGACAGTGAATAAGTCTGGAGTTAACTAAAACGTAGATCAGTCTAGTGGACAGTGAATCAGCCTGGAGTTAACTAATACGTAGGTCACTCTAGTGGACAGTGAGCCTTTTTGAGATAAAATACTATTTTAATACAGACCCGCTTTTATTATAATGCAAATAAAATTAAAGAGTTGTGCCCATTTTCGCGCATGATGCATGCACGTTTTTACACGATAGTTAATTTTTTTTAAGGCAGAAATTTTGTTCTTAAAGTTGGGTGAATATGCTAGATTATGACTGGCTACGAATTGAGAATATTGTTGGTCATAAATATCTATAGAATGTGTGATATTTTACATTGTGGCCTACAACTAACAGCGCGATATTTGAAGCCATGGTTGGCTGCATTGTGTAACTGTTTTAGGTTGTGATTGGCTACATATTGTGACTATTTTATGTGATGGCTAGTAGGGACTGTTTGATTATTTTGCCGTGCGACCCTCTGCATGCCGCTATGGATTTGCTGGCTACAGGCCTTGTTACTGTTGTAGACTTGCTGGCTACAGGCCTTGTTACAATTGTAGACTTGCTGTCTACAGGCCTTGTTACTATTGTAGACTTGCTGGCTACAGGCCTTGTTACTATTGTAGACTTGCTGGCTACAGGCCTTGTTACTATTGTAGACTTGCTGGCTACAGGCCTTGTTACTATTGTAGACTTGCTAGCTACAGGCCTTGTTACTATTGTAGACTTGCTGGCTACAGCCCTTGTTACTATTGTAGACTTGCTGGCTACAGGCCTTGTTACTATTGTAGACTTGCTGGCTACAGGCCTTGTTACTATTGTAGACTTGCTGGCTAGAGGCCTTGTTACTATTGTAGACTTGCTAGCTACAGGCCTTGTTACTATTGTGGACTTGCTGGCTACAGCCCTTGTTACTATTGTGGACTTGCTGGCTACAGGCCTTGTTACTACTGTGGACTTGCTAGCTACAGCCCTTGCTACTATTCTGGATTTGCTGGCTGCAGGCCTTGCTACAATTGTGGACTTGTTAGCTACAGGCCTTGCTACTATTCTGGATTTGCTGACTACAGGCCTTGCTAGTAAATTGGATTTGCTGGTTACAGAACTTGTAGCTATTCTGAACTGGTTAATTACAGAAGTTGTGACTGTTCTGGACTTGCTAATTACAGAAGTTGTGACTGTTCTGGACTTGCTAATTACAGAAGTTGTGACTGTTCTGGACTTGCTAATTACAGAAGTTGTGATTATTATGGACTGGCTGTTACCGTGCGGTTGTTGTACATGGACTAGGTACAACATTTGACTATTGAAACTTTCTGTCTGCAGAGTGTGTGACTCTTTTGTTGTACAGACTGAATTTAGACTATGACTGTCCAAAATGGCTAACTACAGCCCGAGAGACTGTTATGAATCTATGTTGACAGAACTTGTCAAGTGTAGCTGGTTGTAGACTGAATAATTTTTTCTGACTGTAAGTGGCTACAGACTCTATTACTGTTTTAATGAGCTGGCTACATTTGTACCAATGTAATTCTGGTGATTTGATACCGTATGCAAACTATTATTGTTTTAATGAGCTGGCTACATTTGTACCAATGTAATTCTGGTGATTTGATACCGTATGCAAACTATTACTGTTTTAATGAGCTGGCTACATTTGTACCTATGTAATTCTGGTGATTTGATACCGTATGCAAACTATTACTGTTTTAATGAGCTGGCTACATTTGTACCTATGTAATTCTGGTGATTTGATACCGTATGTAAACTATTAGTTTTAATGAGCTGGCTACATTTGTACCTATGTAATTCTGGTGAATTGATACGTATATAAACGTATCACTAACTACTGGTTGCTGGCATTTTCATCTAGTCCCAGAAATCTTATTCTTTATCTCTCCTCTCAGTACATGGTTCTTCATTCTTTCTCGAGTCAGTGCAATAATTTGATGACAATAGTCAATGAACATTATTTACTACCCGGTACTGTTCTGTTTTTCTTGTAAATTCTAAACATTCCATGACTCCCTATAGGGTCATTGGCAACTGCTGTCAAAAGCTTTTACAGCATAATTCTGCTTTTCTGTCAGGAAATCAATATTGTCGGGTGAATCCGGCAATAAATTTTAAAGTTGCACAGGAAAAAATAAGCATTCCATTCGGAAGTTGCCTTCGTATTCCACAGCATCTAGCACTTTCTGGCGCCTGACAGGAATTGGTTCACCAGAGTACATGATACCATTTGCTACCCGGAAATCCAGTTATGTGACCTGGTAGGTGGATAGCTGGGAACTTTCTACAATTGGCAAAATCCTAAAGGACCCCGAAGGCGTCAGAAATCTCAATAAAATCTTACCCCATGCTTTTACGGTCTCAACACTCGTCGATAGTGGACGCCGTTTAACGAATAAATTGCTTTGCCAAGCAATCCATATTTCATTTGTACGTGCTCTACTTTAGTACTCTACTCTACTCTACTCTACTAAAAACCCAATTCCATGATTAAAGTAAGGAATCATATTCTCAAACACCTTCGTACTTCCGGTCTGATAAGTCCATAAAGAGAGACGTCATTTTAGGAAGTTCTATCCGGGAATAACTCCACCCGTATTCCTTTCCGCTCCTCAAATTAAATAAGAGTAAACATATTTTTATCAAGAGGTATTTGAGTAACTACTGCCAATTATAATTTATCAGGACAGAGTTATTTAACATGAGTCTGTAAAATGTAAGACAACTTGAAACTCTTGCATTTTGCGGATATTTGATTTTATGAACTACTTTGGTCCGTGAATGATGTAAATGTGGGTTATTGGGCCACGATTCATAGCAAATCTTTCACCGGCGTTTCAAATTAGGGGTTGTCTAAAAACGTTACAGCAATCTACTAGCCGTTGTAAGCAGTTCCTGCTCAACTGGAGTAAGAAAGCTGGCACTTTCTCTATTTGTCGTTGGAATAAGAAAGCGTTTAAAAGTGCAACTTGAAAAAGTGACAACTTGAGGTTAAAGTGGAAAGTGAAAAAAGCAGGCAGTAATTATCACAAGCAAATATTCTTTTCAGCTCATTCGCTATTTTAACATGTTTGTATAACGAAGAAGACTCCTGTACATATTTTTTTATCTGTACACGCGAAAAATGTCACGGATTTTATTTCATTTTACCATAAAGCAAATTAAAAAATAATTAAGAGATGACAAAGCAGGCTAGCGACAACACTTCGTTTTATTGTAAACAGAGTTATCCTCACTTTCTTCCCTTAAATATCCTACCACTTAACAAAGTGTCTACCTACAACACTTCGTGTTATTCTAAACAGAGTTATCCTCACTTTCTTCCCTTAAATATCCTACCACTTAACAAAGTGTCTACCTACAACACTTCGTGTTATTCTAAACAGAGTTATCCTCACTTTCTTCTCTTAAATATCCTACCATTTAATATAGTGTCTACCTACAACACTTCGTGTTATTCTAAACAGTGTCTACCTACAATACTTCGTGTTATTCTAAACAGAGTTATCCTCACTTTCTTCTCTTAAATATCCTACCACTTAACATAGTGTCTATCATTCATTTTCAACAAAGCATATTATGTTCATTTACATTATCCGAAAAGGGGTTAACAATATCAGAAGCCTTTAAAACATATTAACGTGGTCATCTGACTGACAAAGAAAATCAGCATCACAGTGACAGAGATGGAAGGGGGTCATTGCTATTCGTGACTGCTAACTGCACTCTTGCAGCAAACAACACACAGTACACTACAAATATGGAAACAAACCGGCGAAAATAACTTTCCAGTAACTGGTCCCACATGTTTCATGTACATATTCATGCAGTGCGGGCTTTCAAAAGGATATAACTTTCATTAAGTACGCTTTCGCGCAATAACTGGGCACAAGGAGCCCAAGAACCTTCCACTAGCGTCCCCATAACTGGCGCCATAACGACTGATAATATCGCCAAGGGCTTTGCACTCTCAGCCGTCTGATTTTAGAGTAACCGCCCTTTGATGTCTGACACTATGTCAGATAATTATAATTAACAAGTAATATATAAACTCTTCTTTCTTTTCCTCCGTAATTCTGTTTTCAGAGAGCTTGACGAATAACGTATTCAGCATCCATTTCGCAGACTGTTCAAGAAAATTAGCAGTTAACACAGAATGTTCAATTGTGGGTTAATGTTTTAGGCCCACAGAACACGGGATGTTCGCTTATAGGTTAATGTTTGTGACAAAGTAAATTTGCCCCTCCCTATTTTTAATTTTAATTGTTATATAAGTTGCTCAATTGTCAGAGTGGCCCGACCTTGGGCACTCATTACTTCAAACTCAGAACTTTCAAACTAACAGCCTGAGGGAAGAATATTCTAGATTTGCTGACCTAATGGAAACTGAGTGAGTAGATATTTTTTAATTATCCAATGATTATGATTTATGAGACTAGCCAATGGACTGAGTTTAAGGAGTTTACTTGCAGTAGAGAATTTTGCTGTCTATTCACTTTTGAATTTGAAGACAAAGAGAGAAGTCCGTCCCTGAAGGCAGTTGTTAGCTTGATTGGTGAATTTAAACTGACTGATAGAGAGAGTGGACTTAGAAACATTTCATACATTTTTCTAATGGTATGTTATATTTGTGTTATGTAAAGATGTACTATGTAAGTTGATTTATTTGCTACAAATGTTTGAACTAAGCTGTGCCCATGTGGTGTATTAATATGTGACTATGTTTGATACATTGTATTTATTGTACCACGTGTGCATGGGATTAATGAGTACCGTTGCAGGAATTGTAGAAAGTTTGAGAATGGAGTGTCAAATAGAATGGGGTTATATTGTAATGAATAAGAAACTTAGGCTTGCTCCTTGATTGTATGTTGCAGTCAACAAGCAACCTTCTGATTTCTTCTTCTTTTGGGTGTGGTTGAGTCTTAATCTGAGTGTGAGCTCAACCCTGAGCTGTGAGTCTCAAGTGGAGCCTCAGTTCCAGTTCATAACTACCCTTTTGTTCATTCACTAGTCGTGAATTGAGTGACCGGGAAAGCGCGAGAAACTTGCAGTGTGTTGCAGTGTGTAAGCATAAGGGAGTATGCTACACCCCTACTTTTGATGTACCAAAGCAAGGATGCTAAGTACATCAGTCCTGTGAAGATAACACAATCATTGTGGTTTTGTTCTGCTCAAGAAACTGACGGCAAGAGAGTGCCAGGTTGGTTGAGAGTAACGACGCGCACCATGTTAGATTTTAATAATGATCATGCGTCCACCATATTAAAGTTCAATAATGATTGTGTACACTTTTTTATATTTGAATAATTACATTAGATTGGCAAACCAGTTAATCGACATTTGTAGGTATAGCTAAAGTATGCCTGTTTATGTTACTGCAGTAACAATTACTGCTCACTTGAAATGAACTGTTTTACTCTGTCACAATGTCAGTACACCAGCATTCAGATCGACAGTCCTCAGAATCAAATCGGCGTAAACTGATCTCAAGCAAAATATCTTGACAGTTGCTATTTTAACATATTCGCTTGAGGCGGTACTTTTCAAGGGAGGAAAATATTTAATTATGTCAGAATAAAAACTTTCAAAAGAAAGATAATGGCTAATCGTCATCTATTGTTAAATTTCACCCACACTAATGAACACTAATTGTCTTCTGTCAAGTCCTACATGAGACGTGTGTTGTTAAATTTCACCCAAACTAATGAACACTAATTGTCTTCTGTCAAGTCCTACATGAGATGTGTGTCGTTAAATTTAACACATAACTCATGTTGTCTTCTGGCAAGGCCTACATGAGATGTGTTTTGTTAAATCACACACAAACTAGTGTTGTATTTTGTCAAGTCCTACATGAGATGTGTTTTGTTAAATCTCACACAAACTAGTGTTGTATTTTGTCAAGTCCTACATGAGATCTGTTGCAAAATCTCATGCAAATTAAAGTAATCTAATCCCACATGAGATGCAGAAAAAAGAATCAATCAGTTGTCTTCTCTGAGGGCATAAATGGTGCGAGGAATGTTGATAATAATCTATTCATTTGCCTGGACTACTTTACTCCAAAGGGCATATTGACGAATCTTGAAAACGATATCTGAATTATTGTCGCTGCAATGGACAATTATGCAGCCGCTAGTGACGCCGATACGATAAGAAAATAATTGTTTAGAAAATCTTATTCTCTGATAAACAGCACTTGTCTCCGTTTTGCAGACCAACTCTCATTCACTGGTAAGTGGAAGAAGCGCTTTCAAGAGGCATTTGAGTTAGCAGTACAGCGTACGGCATTGAGAAATCTCATATGTAATTTGATCGTACGTACATGTGTGTGCATGTGTGTTCGCGCATGCACGAATGTATGCATACTCAGACACACACATACACAGTCATACATAAGTTTAATTCTAAAAGTTGCCCACGTTTTGAAAAAATCTACTCTGCTCTTCTTCTGCTTGGTAGTGTAACAAAATCATTAAATAGGAATACTTTTAATGTATAGATGTGTTGAGTGTGGTGTAATTTTTGACTTATTACAGAATAATCGTGGCATAAGAATAACACTTATACGTGTGATACTAGAATCAATTTACCTGAATTTTACTAACACTATGCTAAATGTCCTTATAGACTTCATTTAATTGACTTTTACTAACACTAAGCTAAATGTCCTTATAGAATTAATTTAACTGACTTTTACTAACACTAAGCTAAATGTCCTTATTGACTTAATTTACCTGACTTTTACTAACACTATGCTAAATTTCTTTCTAGAATTAATTTACCTGACTTTTACTAACACTATGCTAAATTTCTTTTTAGAATTAATTTACCTGACTTTTACTAACACTATGCTAAATTTCTTTTTAGAATTAATTTACCTACCTTTTATATTAACACTAACCTACTTGTCTTTCCCCAATCAATTTACCTGGCTTTCATATTAACACTTCGCTACATGTCTTTGTAGAATTAATTTACCTGGCTTTTATACTAACACAACTATAAATACTACTAGGATTAATTTTCCTGGCTATTAGACTGGCATTCGAATATATGTTATGCTACAATGAATTTACTTATTTTGAGAGTAGCACTCACCTATGTGGCATGCGTAGCATAATTTATGGTTTCCTAATATCTTTATATCAGGGTATACCAATTAATTTTTAACTGCTTGTTCACGGTAAACATATTGTGTACTTGACATATTGAAGCGCCACCTGTCCAGGAATATTAATGTCTGAAAGCCAATCTCAAAACAAAATCGTCTGCTGGGTGTCTTGTCGAATGTCGAGATCTGTCCAGGCAAATTCAAACAAGAGATAAAAAGGGAGACAACAAATCGGGAAAAAGCGATTTTTAAAAAAAGTATACTTTTCCTTTCTGTACAGGTTAGAATTAAAATAATTCTCTTCCCGCCTAAAACCGAGCTAGTAATGTGCATTATTTATTATGTACATATAGATGTATAAGTGTGTGTAAGAGGGGTGTACAGTCTAGCACACACATAGATCACCTCAACTAAAATAGTTCTAGTCAGATACAACCTTATCTAGCACATTCACAGTCCACCATAACATTACAACAATTTCAATAAAATAACATTGCAACAATTTCAATCCAGCATTACATTACAACAATTTCAGTCCAACATAACATTACAACAATTTCAGTCCATCATAACATTACAACAATTTCAGTCCAACATAACATTACAACAATTTCAGTCCATCATAACATTACAAAAATTTCAGTCCAACATAACATTACAACAATTTTAGTCCAACATAACATTACAACAATTTCAGTCCAACATAAGGGTACAACAATTTCAGTCCAACATAAGGGTACAACAATTTCAGTCCAACATAAGGGTACAACAATTTCAGTCCAACATAAGGGTACAACAATTTCAGTCCAACATAAGATTACAACAATTGCAGTCGAACATTACAACAATTTCAGTCCAACTTAACATTACAACAATTTCAGTCCAACATAAGGGTAGTCTAGCACAAAATTAATCATGCACAGTATTCACTATAGTGATAATTCAATACAGCTTAGATTCTAACTCAAAAAAGACTAGCATAACATGCACAGTATCCACTATAGTGATAATTCAATACAGCTTAGATTCTAACTCAAAAAAGACTAGCATAACATGCACAGTATTCACTATAGTGATAATTCAATACAGCTTAGATTCTAACTCAATAAAGACTAGCATATTCTGTATCCAATAAGCCGTCTCTGAGCATCTGGGTACTCCACCACAGTGTAGGCCAGTACAGGGAAATGTGAGGCAGGGTAGACCAGTACAGGGTAGTCTAACACAGGATACTCTCAGCACAAAGTACACCAGCACAGGATAAGTCAATACAGCTTTTCCTCGAAATTACCGCTTGTAACGCTACAGCGTTAATGTAGCACAGTATGGCTTGTAACGCTACGGCGTTAATGTAGCACAGTATGGCTTGTAACGCTACGGCGTTAATGTAGCACAGTATGGCTTGTAACGCTACAGCGTTAATGTAGCACAATATGGCTTGTAACGCTACATCGTTAATGTAGCACAGTATGGCTTGTAACGCTACAGCGTTAATGTAGCACAATATGGCTTGTAACGCTACATCGTTAATGTAGCACAGTATGGCTTGTAACGCTACAGCGTTAATGTAGCACAATATGGCTTGTAACGCTACAGCGTTAATGTAGCACAGCATGCAGTCTTATTGTCTGATATTTTTAATTGACATCCATTAGCCAAATCAGGGAATGACCTCGCAATGTTTCATTCACATCTATAAGTGCAGTTTTAATCTATTGCTGTTTGATAAGTGTATACATTTGCAACGCATAAAGTTGCAGGAGAAAGAGGGCGAGGGAAAATTAGTGTACTAATTCTATTCATGTCGTAATTATAGTTCGTAACTAACATATTAGAGAAGTGTGTACAAACTGGCAAACAGACAATCCAAGTTCATCACCTCACGAAAGAAATCAGTAAAGCATACAGCCGACAGCCTGAGTGACCGTCATACGAATGACGTATTCAGTGTGAGTGGGGGAGCCGAAAGAGTGAACTGAGGGCTTGTGGGAAAATTAGAAAACCCATCAGCGGTGAATAAGTATAAAACCAAGCGTGTTATGTTCAAGCGTGTTTGTGTCATGTTCTAAAACCAAGCGTGTTTATGTTATGTTCAGTCAGAATTCAAGCAGACAGGCTGACTATCACTTTCAAAATTTTCCAATAGTCGTAAGTGAGCCACAAAACCCAAGTGTTATGTTTCTATTCATTGTATTTTATAATAAACTTTGATGAGCCACAAAACCCAAGTGCCATGTTTCTATGAATGTATTTTATAAATAAACTTTGATGAGCCATAATACCCAGGTGTCGTTTTTTTTTTTTTAAAGTAAATTAAAAATAATCTTCAATTAACTTATAAGACCTAATTGTCATTTCTCTGCACTAATTTAACACTTGTCTTCAGTCAGCCATAAGACTACAGTATCGTGTTTCTGTGCATAATTAAAAAACTCAGCAATCCTTAAGGCCCAAGGGTCTGGTTCTCTGCAGTAATTAAAAGTCCTCAGCATGACATAAGGCCCAAGGGTCTGGTTCTCTGCAGTAATTTAACAAAAGTCCTCAGTATGATATAAGACCCAAGGGTCTCGTTGTGTGCACTAATTTAACTAAAGTACCCCGTATGCCATAAGACCCAAGGGTGTGGTTCTGTGCACAAGACACAAATTTCGTATTTCTCTTATAACCTGGCCACACTCTTCATAGATGAGTAACACCCATCTACAGTGAAAATATTGCTCGCGAATCACTTCCGCGAATTGGCTGCCAGAGCGAACATTATATTTCATTCCTTTACTCTCCAGCACTCATGACGTCACATCATCTGATCTGACGTCATTTAAAGGTGCTGGGCCCCCACACAAAAAGCACACAGCGGTCTAAAGTAACATCCCATAATTTCGTTCTGCTGAGGTTTAACGACGAATTGAAACGAGCGGGGCGGTTACAAAACATTTTACCACGTTCTTTGCAAACTTTCGTTCGCATTAAAAATAATCCTCGCCACAAATTTGAATAGAGAAATTTTTCATCAGCTGAGCACAAGTTCAAGGTTACGACGTGTGCGTCAATTCATCATTTATTTCACATTTTTAAATTTCTCTGTGCACTTCGTCCTTGCATTTTTTTGCTTTTCATGATTGCTCCGTGAATATTTCGTTTTTTTCTTATTTATATTTTGTAAAAAAGTAATAATATCAATCATCGTTAAATCTAGCTTGTTAACTATCATGGCGGAGATACACAAGTAACACACAGCAGATAGTGATTGGTCAGTTCAGGAAAAATGGCAATAATCAAATGAGACCCTAGGTACTGTTGCTTAGCAGTTTGTTCTGTCTTAGCTTGCAGTAAATGCAGACATATATATATATATATATATATATATATATATATAATAATAATAATAATAATAATAATAATAATAATAATATCAGCTTTTATCAGGCATAGTCGGTAATCTGTGCATCCTTGTGTGAATATTTCCAAATATCGCGCACTCATATAAGGGACGTTTGAATATATTGTCTCCCAAATTCCACAAGTGATTACACTTTTTCGTTGACGTTTCTATGTGTGTGCGTGTGTGTGTGTGTGTGTGTGTGTGTGTGTGTGTGTGTGTGTGTGTGTGTATGTGTGTGTGTTTGTGAATGTAGTGTAGTGTGCATACATGTATCTGCGTGTATGTGTTTATGTATATATGTGTGTGTATATATATATGTGCAAGTATGTGTATGTGTATTTGTGTGTATGTGGGTGCGTATAATTGCATGTGTGTGTGTGTGTTTGTGTGTATGTGTGTGAATATACTTATGTATTGGGCACAAGTACGTTCTTACATGTGCGTGTTATGCAACACTGAAAATAATGAATAGTACAAAATCACACTGAGATAATTAACAATGTCTGGTCACGCTATACACAGTAGTACAAAATCACATTCAGCATAATTAACAATGTCTGGTCACGCTATACACAGTAGCCTCTCAATGTCCATTGTGTAAGTAATAAACCAAATAAGTGATGATACTGCAAAACCGTTTTCCATTATTTTAAGCCGTTTACGTACACCGCGAAAAATCTATTTACCGTTACTTCACACAATAAAAATTAATATTACTCACTGTCCATTTTTCACTTCAAACAATAAACTTTTTTACCGTTATGTGTCCGTTTATCATGACTTCATACAATGAATATTTTCACCGTTAAGTGACCGTTTATCATGACTTCATATAATGAATATTTTCACCGTTAAGTGACCGCTTAGCAATAATTCAAACAATAAACATTTATTCCCGTTAAGTGTCCGTTTAACATTACTTCAAACAATAAAAACTTTACACAGTTAATTGTGTGTTGAATATTACCTCAAACAATGAATGTTTACACACACTGTGAAGTGTCCGTTTATCAATACTTCCTGGAATAAATACTTACTCTATTAATTATCTGTTAATCGTGACTTCAAAAACTATAAACATATCTACAATAAATGTCCGTTTATCAATACTTCCTGGAATAAATATTTACTCTATTAATTATTTGTTAATCGTGACTTCAAAAACATATCTACAATAAATGTCCGCATGCAGGCGATATGTTGCAGTATAACAGTTTGTGAATTCTCCGTAACATTCTTTTTCCGTTTAGAGGGCAATGATAGGAGAAATGCTTGTTCACAGTATTATAATATGTATGCTTTTAAACTGCTGTGGGAATAAAACCACAAAGATATCAAAGAAAAAAATGTGAATTTATTTTTTCAGGCTGTAACCACAAGAAGAGTTATGCGTGTGTAGGGTGAAGCAGCGGAATCCGAGCCGACGAATGTTATACCTAGAAATATAGAAATAAATCGTTTCAAGCAGAACTAGTCGATAAAATTATGCATGCAGACAGACGGCAGGTCTGGAATGTTTGAGTTGATTTTATATCACAAGGGAAAATTTCGAGGTCTGAAGGAAAAAATATTCACAGCAGAATCATAGTTTACAACTGTGCAGGACTAACGTCTCACAAACATCGAAAAGTAAGCGTAGTATTTGTTTCAGTAACATTCAAAAGTATGCGTAGTATTTGTTTCAGTAACATTCAAAAGTATGCGTAGTATTTGTTTCAGTAACATTCAAAAGTATGCATAGTATTTGTTTCAGTAACATTCAAAAGTATGCGTAGTATTTGTTTCAGTAACATTCAAAAGTATGCGTAGTATTTGTTTCAGTAACATTCAAAAGTATGCGTAGTATTTGTTTCAGTAACATTCAAAAGTATGCGTAGTATTTGTTTCAGTAACATTCAAAAGTATGCGTAGTATTTGTTTCAGTAACATTCAAAAGTAAGCGTAGTATTTGTTTCAGTAACATTCAAAAGTAAGCGTAGTATTTGTTTCAGTAACATTCAAAAGTATGCGTAGTATTTGTTTCAGTAACATTCAAAAGTATGCGTAGTATTTGTTTCAGTAACATTCGAAAGTATGCGTAGTATTTGTTTCAGTAACATTCAAAAGTATGCGTAGTATTTGTTTCAGTAACATTCAAAAGTATGCGTAGTATTTGTTTCAGTAACATTCAAAAGTATGCGTAGTATTTGTTTCAGTAACATTCAAAAGGATGTGTGGTATTTGTGTAGAATTTTACAAGTAGAAATATTTTTAATTTCTTTCGTGAAAATGTATTTGACTAAAGATGAAGTGGGGTATTTGACTAAAGATGAAGTGGGTGGGGGGTCTTCATAAGCGGCTTGAGACCGACGCTAAGAGAACTGTAGTTTGGTTGTTGCTGGTTTGCTTGTCTGTGTTATTGTTATCACTTTCCTTCCATATATCGTCTCCACACCCACCCCAAACCTCCCTCATAACGACGACAGGAACCAAGGACCAAGATGAAAGTTAAAATTCCCAGCTTCAGGATTGGGCCTGTAATACTCGTACTTGTGTTGACAATAGTGCTATTGTTGGGCCTGTAATATTCGCTACTGGTGCTAGTATATTATTGCCCCTGTAATACTCGTTATTGTGAGGGCCGTGGTGCTATTGTTGGCCTTGTAATACTCGCTATTGTGAGGGTCGTGGTGCTATTGTTGGCCCTGTAACACTCGCTGTTGTGAGGGCCGTGGTGCTATTGTTGGCCCTGTAACACTCGCTATTGTGAGAGCCGTGGTGCTATTGTTGGCCCTGTAACACTCGCTATTGTGAGGGCCGTGGTGCTATTGTTGGCCCTGTAACACTCGCTACTAATGCTAGTAATAGTACTATTGTTGGCCCTGTAACACTCGCTACTAATGCTAGTAATAGTACTATTGTTGGCCCTGTAACACTCGCTACTAATGCTAGTAATAGTAGGCCTACTATTGTTGGCCCTGTAGCACTCGTTACTGGTGCTGGAATTGTGCTATAGTTTGTACTGATTAATAATTAGTGTCATCACCTTGTGTTTTAGTAACTTGTTAGAATTTAGGCAGGTGTCTCCTGGGTATATTTACTGTCTACGCGTACTTGTTCGTTTCCTGTGCTTTAACTTGTTAAGGTTATTTCGTAGCATCGTCATCTGGTATTGCTATATGTGTGCTTAGTCGCATTGTTGTTTTAGTTGTCTGTCTGTTATGAGTTATAATGAAGTACGTAACACATCTAATAATGCTTTCGGAGTGATTTCTTGTGTCGGCCCTCTGCTCTGTAATTCGACTCAGTTTCCATCGCCCTCTGCTGTATTTCTAATAGCCTTCGACTCAGTCTTCATCGCCCTCTGCCCATTCTCCATCTTACCGTTGCTTGTAGTTTCCAGTTTGAGCTGTTTGTCATTCGCGTTTATAGGATGCTATGTTGTATTGTTCAAGGTTCCTTACTACATCGGCAGTTTTCTTTTCTCCGTCTCATTGTTCTTTTCTCCTTTATCAACGGTCTTTCTTTCATGTCAGTTTGAGGGGAGGGAGTGGTTGTTTGTGTGTTGCATTGATCCGGACTCTTTGAGTCGTTTTGGTTTTTTGACAATTGTATATGGGAATAAAACACTCTTCAAGTCCAGTTTATTATTTTCTCCTTACCTTTGTCCAGTTTATATATTTTCTCCTTACCTTTGTCCAGTTTATATATTTTCTCCTTACCTTTGTACAGTTTTACTACCTTCTTTCTTTTTCTTGCTTTCTTCCATTTCTTCCTTCCTTGTTTCATTTCAATCAACTGTTTTTTTCTAGTACTTACCTTTCTTCCTTCTTTTTTTTCTCCACTCTACCTCTTTCTGAATTTCTTTCTTGTTTCCTCTCCGTTTTCCTTCATTTTCTTCTTCTTTTGTCTTTCTTCTCTCCCTTCTTCATTCTTGTCTCCTATCTTTTCTCTTTAAGGTTTGGTGGGGTTTTTCTCTGCGTTCCCTTCTTCCTGCTTTCTTTCCTTAAAATTATTCCTTTACTTTTCTTCATTCTTTCCCTCTTTCCATCTTCCCTGGCATCGTGTCAAGTTTTTCTTTCCATCACGCCACCTGATCTACGTACGTCAATTTGTTAAATTTCACACGGCTATCACACTTCACACAGTCTGTGCTTTAGTCATATCTGTTCAATTGAATAAGTCCTGGGAAGTCTAAGGGTCAGTGGACTGTACAGAACACCCTGATCGATGTATTGAGTGGGGAAACTCTGCTTGCAGTCTTTGAGAATCATGTCTGCCCATTGCTCAGTTGGGTCGCTCGTAAACTCTCCGCATAATTGCGCACAATGGCGGAGGTTTCCTTATGAAATTATTGCAATAATAGTAACTAATGACAAACTCTCAGACAAATATTGGCAAAGTGCTGTTCCAGTCAGTTACATGTCTTAGCCAATGGCAGGCAGCATTTCTAACGATTCTATACAAGCGACAAGTTATGTTTACTTTTGCGTGAAGCTTTAACTATTGAAACTATCTCCATTATTCAACCAATATTTTTAGCCAACATAATTCTTTCTTTTTGTAATTTAATAATGCCTGAAATAATGCATATAGATTCACATATATAGATTGATAAGCAAGTAAAAGAACAAATATGTATGTATGTATGTATGCATGTATGTATAGATAGATAGATAGATAGATAGATAGATAGATAGATAGATAGATAGATAGATAGATAGATAGATAGATAGATAGATAGATAGATAGATAGATAGATAGATAGATAGATAGATAGGTAGGTAGGTAGGTAGGTAGGTAGGTAGGTAGACAGACAGACAGACAGACAGACAGACAGACAGACAGACAGACAGACAGACAGACAGACAGACAGACAGATAGATAGATAGATAGATAGATAGATAGATAGATAGATAGATAGATAGATAGATAGATAGATAGATAGATAGATAGATAGATAGATAGATAGATAGATAGATAGATAGATAGATAGATAGTGGATGGATAAAATATGGCCATCTACACAGTGTATTTATTGTAATGCATGAATGGATCACTTTGCTTCGTATTAAATGATCACGAAAATATACATGTATTTAATCACGAAAATATACATGTCGTATTTAATGATCACGAAAATATACATGTATTTAATCACGAAAATATACATGTATTTAATCACGAAAATATACATGTCGTATTTAATGATCACGAAAATATACATGTCGTATTTAATGATCACGAAAATATACATGTCGTATTTAATGATCACGAAAATATACATGTCGTTTTAATGATCACGAAAATATACATGTCGAAAATGTGCACTATATGAGGTAAAAGCATTTTATTGCATTTAAATGTCACAGCTAGTGGCAAAGTGACCGTGAAGTTATTAATAATAACGTAAAAGATTTGTAATTTACGAGGCGCTAGTTTTACGAGTTTTTCAATGCGATAGTTAGTGCTTTACTCAAGCGACGTTTGTATTCTGATGAAGACGTCAGTCATTATTCAACTCATGTCATTTCTTTTTCTGGAAGATATAAGTCATTATTCCACACATCACGTCATTTTCTGGACAATAGACATTTTTCATGGGAACAGAAAAAAGCGTGAAACCACTCACAGATATGTCTTCCTGTAATAATTTAAACAAACATCTAGTCTGAAATTTGTATCTATAAGATTGAGACATGTCATTACTTTATATGATTTTTCTTGTAATTTAAAGTTTAGTGTTGGCAAAAGTAACTTGATGTTAGACAACTCATTTCTGAGATTACGATATATGACATAATAGTGACAAGACTGACAGCACTGACAGCAGTGCCAACATGAGAGTACTGACAATACTTACAACACTGACAACAATAAACAATGAACAATACTGACAAAGCTGAAAACTGTAAGCAATGACCGTGCTGACAACGTTCTGACAATGGTGACAGCACTGGCACAGGAGAGCTAGACAGCATAGCATGTTGCTCTGCGCACTTTTACACTGTCCGTTTCCAGAACTTTCTAAAGTCAGTTCACCTCAAAGTCAGCTCATCTCAGAGTCACTTCAACACAAAGTCAGGTCAACTCAAAGTCAGTTCACCTCAAAGTCAGCTCATCTCAAAGTCACTTCAACACAAAGTCAGCTATCTCAAAGTCGGCTCATCTCAGAGTCACTTCAACACAAAGTCAGGTCAACTCAAAGTCAGTTCACCTCAAAGTCAGCTCATCTCAAAGTCAGCTCATCTCAATTCCACAAGGGTCGCGGAGGACTGTCCAAGTGATTGACAGGCTGATGACTATTGGGAAATACATGACACGCTTAGGAATGATCGGGCTGTATATTTATGACTGATTATCATCTTCTTATCTACATGACAAGTTTATGACTGATTATCATCTTATCTATATGACAAGTTTATGACTGACTTGACCCTACGTGATAAGATGTTGAATGATTGGGTATGACAAGGCTATGGCTGACTAGTCTATACGTGATTAGTTTATGACTGACTTGACAGCACGTGACAAATTTATGACCAACTTGGCAGTACGTGACAAGCTACTGAATGGTAGGGCTAAGCGTATTAAAGTTATGACCTATTGCTCTGTACGTTTGACAAGTTTATTACTGATTGGGCAGTACGTGACAAACTACTGAATGGTAGGGCTAAGCGTATTAAAGTTATGACCTATTGCTCTGTACGTTTGACAAGTTTATTACTGATTGGGCAGTACGTGACAAACTACTGAATGGTAGGGCTAAGCGTATTAAAGTTATGACCTATTGCTCTGTACGTTTGACAAGTTTATTACTGATTGGGCAGTACGTGACAAACTACTGAATGGTAGGGCTAAGCGTATTAAAGTTATGACCTATTGCTCTGTACGTTTGACAAGTTTATTACTGATTGGGCAGTACGTGACAAACTACTGAATGGTAGGGCTAAGCGTATTAAAGTTATGACCTATTGCTCTGTACGTTTGACAAGTTTATTACTGATTGGGCAGTACGTGACAAACTACTGAATGGTAGGGCTAAGCGTATTAAAGTTATGACCTATTGCTCTGTACGTTTGACAAGTTTATTACTGATTGGGCAGTACGTGACAAACTACTGAATGGTAGGGCTAAGCGTATTAAAGTTATGACCTATTGCTCTGTACGTTTGACAAGTTTATTACTGATTGGGCAGTACGTGACAAACTACTGAATGGTAGGGCTAAGCGTATTAAAGTTATGACCTATTGCTCTGTACGTTTGACAAGTTTATTACTGATTGGGCAGTACGTGACAAACTACTGAATGGTAGGGCTAAGCGTATTAAAGTTATGACCTATTGCTCTGTACGTTTGACAAGTTTATTACTGATTGGGCAGTACGTGACAAACTACTGAATGGTAGGGCTAAGCGTATTAAAGTTATGACCTATTGCTCTGTACGTTTGACAAGTTTATTACTGATTGGGCAGTACGTGACAAACTACTGAATGGTAGGGCTAAGCGTATTAAAGTTATGACCTATTGCTCTGTACGTTTGACAAGTTTATTACTGATTGGGCAGTACGTGACAAACTGATGAATGGGCTGGGCTGTAGGAACGAGGTTTCCTGGTTTTGTTATTTATTTAAACAACCTTTCTGCTCAGGTGCAATGACTCATGGTACTCCTATTAATTCCGGTGTCGCTTCTACTCTTACATTCCATAAAAGTTTGCATTTTGGAAATGATATTTTCCAATATCTTTCATCTGCCTGCTTTTACATTCCATATGTTTGCATTTTGGAAATGATATTTTCCAGTGTCTTTTATCCGTCTGCTTTTACATTCCATAAGTTTGCATTTTGGAAATGATATTTTCTAATATCTTTCATCTACCTTCTTTTACATTCCATATGTTTGCATTTTGGAAATGATATTTTCCAGTTTCTACCTGCTTTTACATTCCATAAGTTTGCATTTTGGAAATGATATTTTCCAGTTTCTGCCTCCTCTTTGTATCTTGTTATCATTCGCACATCAAAGTCGACAATGATTCGGGTCCCGTCAAACTTCACAACAACTGTCTTATTGCTAGGGTTATACGGTCATTTATATCATTATCTTTATTATTATAGAAATTTGCAAGTCTTCAATAAATTCTAAACTTGCTTCTACATTCTGGGTTTACGACTTGAAAAAATATTTGCATTATCGCCTGCTAGCTTTGTCTCAACCCTTATGCACTGTTTAGGACCACTTGTGTTCGCCATTTCCCTCAAGTATCCGGCCAAGACACTGTTAATTTCTCGTCTTTCCCATGAGCACCTTATAAATTACAGCAGGGACATTAGGTCACGCACGTGTCCGGAATACATCATAGAAAAAATATTCTTTTTCTGCAGAAAAAAAGAATGGATTTTAACACGCATTTCTAAGTTGTTGGTGGGACCATAAAGCAACAATAGATACATCACACAGTCCTTAGACAAAAAGAGTGCCGAGACAATTTCTGAAACAGTTAAAACCGTAATCAGGCGGTCTACAGATCAAACAGACAGAGTTCATTTGTCTTTCGGACGCAAGAATCAATCATGGAAGAGTGTGTGCTACTTGCTGCAACAAGACTTCTTGTCAGTAAACAAGGAAATGAATTTAGTCCGCTTTAACCAAATCTCGGAGAACTGGTTCTATTTGTTCCTTGAACATTTCTGTTTACAGGAAGTGACAGGCTGACTGTCGCAGTAATGTACTAGAGAGACTGAATCAAAGTAAGTCATACTTAGAGAGAATGAATCAAAGTAAGCCATACTTAGAGAGACTGAATCAAAGTAAGTCATACCTAGAGAGAATGAATCAAAGTAAGTCATACCTAGAGAGAATGAATCAAAGTAAGTCATACCTAGACAGACTGAATCAAAGTAAGTCATACTTAGAGAGACTGAATCAAAGTAAGTCATACCTAGACAGACTGAGTCAATGTCACGCCTAGACAGACTTACGGGAGTAAAGAATTTACAGCTTGGCGTGAGGATATTCTTAAATGAGCATCTGCCAATAGTTTGTAAATATTTTAAGACATTGTACCAGTATACTTGCAGACACGGCAGGTAATCTGTCTCAATTAAATAAAATTACGAAAACACCTAATTGATATTGCTGTGCATAGCAGTTTGAACCCAATTATGATGTTTGTATATTGTCATAATAAAAAAAAATATCATGCACAATTGTTGTATCTTTTAGAGATGATACTGTGCCCTAGTAACCAAAACACGCAGGACATTTTATTAATTACCGTACTTATCTGTACATTAACAGGACTAGTAGCCAAAACACGCAGGACATTTTATTAATTACCGTACTTATCTGTACATTAACAGGACTAGTAGCCAGAACACACAGGACGGTAATTAATAAAATATTACCGTACTTAGCTCTATTAGTGACCCATGTGGAATACTGAATGTATTGAATACTTTTAAGTGACTGTAATTGTAAAACATAAAACAACATTAAAGTGACTGTAATTGTAAAACATAAAACGACATTAAAGTGATTGTAATTGTAAAACATAAAACGACATTAAAGTGATTGTAATTGTAAAACATAAAACGACATTAAAGTGACTGAAATTGTAAAACAGAAAACGACTATAAATTTACACATCCTTGTTACCATTAAGACCAGCACTTTCTCTTCTACGTGATTATGTTTCACACTGTACATTTGTAAATTCATTTTTTTTCATGTTGTACACTGTTAAGTATATTCTGAAAGGAGAAGGAGGGTGGTGGTCTGTTTGTAACTCTATTTGGGGAAACTTTTTCTTCTCCTTGTCACAATCCGTCATACCAACTTTACTCCCTTCTAATACATGTCACATGAAAAACGTTGAAATTGCTTTTTGAAATAAATTTAATACATTTAATATGAGACATTGCCGAGTACTTGAGTTAAAATTGCTTTTGGAATGGATACATTTAATAACATCTCACAGACAAGGAGTGTCCATCTGAGAAGAAGACATAAATTGTTAAAATATCTAGTGATGCTACTCATGACTTGATCTAATCAGGCATTTATATAATACTAAAATGCATATGTCTAGAAATAATTTTATAAAAATGGTCGTTTTCTACAAATACTGTTGTGAATATACTAGTGATAAATGACCTCTTAGAAGATATAATAAAATGCAAAAAAAAATTGTTTCTAAAGTATTTTGTAGACAGTGAGCATAATTGTGTAATAATCCCTATATTTGTTGTTTGGGGCCAGGTTCAATATAGTATATCAAGATGACTTCTGTCGAATAAAATTTCTTGTGTAATAAACCCTATATTTATTGTTTGGGGCCATGTTCAATATAGTATGTCAAGATGACTTCAATCGAATAAAACTCTCTTTCTGTAATAAACCATATATTTATTGTTTGGGGCCATGTTCAATATAGTATATCAAGATGACTTCTGTCGAATAAAATTTCTTGTGTAATAAACCCTATATTTATTGTTTGGGCCATGTTCAATATAGTATGTCAAGATGACTTCAATCAAATAAAACTCTCTTTCTGTAAAACCCATATTTGTTGTTTGGGGCCAGGTTCAATGTAGTATGTCAAGATGTAGTTCAACAACAGAGTCAATACAAATTGCAGGTTAGTCCTATCAGAGAATAGACATGGAGTTATTAGAATAGGTTATTACAAACTTCACATAACCTGGATTAAGTACAGCTTCCACAGTCTTTTCACTGGCCTTTTCAATCACGTCACAGTGTCAAAGTGTTACAATGTCAAAGTGTCACAGTGTCAAAGTGTTGTCAAAGTGTTACAATGTCAAAATGTCACAGTGTCAAAGTGTTACAATGTCAAAATGTCCGCGCTCAGCACGTGTTCCCGTTTCGTGTGCAAGAAAACACTGATGTGTTGTCACTCTCTTAACCAATCTGGCACACTCTTACCATCAGTTTCTTGAGCAGAACACAATCACAATGAGTGCGTTATTTTCAATATACTGATGTACTTAGTATCCTTGCTTTGGTACGTCAAAAGTAGGGGTGTAGCATAATTACACACTCTGCAACATACTTTGCAAATTTCCCGCGCTTTCCCGGTCACTCAAGTCACGACTAGTGAACAAATGAAGGGTAGCTAGGAACCTGAAAGTTGAACTTGAGGCTCCACTTGAGACTCACAGCTCAGGATTGAACTCACACTCAGATTGAGACTCAATCAAAACCAAAAGAAGAAGAAATCAGAAGGCTGCTTGCTGACTGCAAAATATAATCAAGGAGCAAGCCTAAGTTTCTTATTCATTACAATATAACTCCATTCTATTTCACATCTATTCTCAAAACTTACAATCTCCTGCAACAGTAGTTATTATCCCCATGCATACGTGGTACAAAAATATAATGTATCAAACAATGTTACATATTAATACACCATATAGGCGCAGTTTAGTTCAAACATTTGCAGTAAATAAATCAACTTACATAGTACATCTTTACATAACACAGGTATAACATATCAATAGAAAAATGTGTGAAATGTTTCTAAGTCCACTCTCTCTCTCTCTCAATCAGTTTAAATTCACCACTCAAGCTGCCTTCAGAACCGGGATTCTTTTATTGTCTTCAAATTTAAAAGTGAATAAACAGCAGAATAGAATTCTCTACCGTGAGTAAACACATTAAACTCAGCCCATTGGCTAGTCTCGTTCTCATAAATCATAATCAATGGACAATAAAATATGCTCACTCAGTTTCCATTAGGTCAACAAATCTAGAATATTCTTGCCGTAGGCTGCTTACTTCAAACTCACACAGTTTCAAAATAACACCCTAATAAATGCCCAGGTTCCTGTCACTGACAATTTAGCAACTTAAATAACAATTAAAATTAAAAATATGGAGGGGCAAATTTACTTTGTCACACATATTATATTTGAGCATCGTAGTTCAAACATATGCTAAAATAGTAATCTACTCACATAATACATCTCTTCTTAAAACACAAGTATAACATATCAATAGCAAAAATGCACGAAATATTTCTAAGTCCATTCTCTCTCAGTCAGTTAACCCACTATTAAGTTAATGGCTGCCTTTCATGGACGTACTTCTTGCTACATAAATTCAAGTTATTAGGCAATAGAATTCTCTACAACATTTGAACTTTTGATCTCATCCCATTGGCTGATCTCGTTCCTTTAAATCTTAACCCATTGAATAATAAATCTACTCATCTAGTTGGAACTGGTTTGCATTGCATGAGCAATTTCTAACATATTCTGAACTCAAGTGCTTACTCCAGTTTGACACTTACAATAATACCATCATAAGGACTGCCCAAGGTCGGGTCACATCGACAATTTAACAATTTATATAACAATTAAGTTTAGAAATAGGGATAGGCAAATTTACTCTGCCACACAAAGTAATCCCCCACATGGAATGACGTATGTCTTCGGCTTGAAAAATAATTGTTTTCAGTTGAAACAAATGCCATCTGCAAAGCCTGCTTTATCATTTATAAATTATTAGTGTACAAGTTGTTTTTAGATTACAAAATTATCCAAATGGCTTCTAAATTCAAAAGCATGTATATGTGCGTATATATATATATATGAATGTGTGTGTGTGTGTGTGTGTGTGTGTGTGTGTGTGTGTGTGTGTATGTGTGTGTGAATTGATATCATACATACGAATGATACAATACAATACGATGCGATATATTATGATATGATATGATATGATATGTGATATGATATGATATTATATGTGATATGATATGATATTATATGTGATATGATATGATATGATATGTGATATGTGATATGAGATATGATATGATAATGCAGTATTAGCAAGTGAATGAATGAATAAATAAATATTTGGATGAGGGAAAGATGTCAATAAGATGGTGGAAGAGTTATGGTATTGTCGGAATAGAAGGAAGAGTAATGTATGTTTGGGAGAAATTTCACGTCAGTCACATCTAGAATCAAAGAATATATGATCGGGAGGGGGGGGGGTGGCTGCTTGGTAAGACGGTCACGGTCTTGGACTGAAACAAGACCCAGGTCATGCCGATCAGTGCCCTAAGTTCACCTGTGAAAACTGCAGCACAACTCCTGGTGATAGAGGTTTCGGAACTAGAGTAGGATACACACGGAAGAGGCCGTAACTAAGCTGGTGAGCGAGTGAATAAAGTAATTCTGGGGCAAACAAGAATACCAGAGAAGCGGATTCAGCATTTCACTGAAATCAGCAAGGCGAAATGTGTCTTCAGTCAACAAATCAGCAGCCGTCAAGAGAAGGAAAAAAATAATTATTTCCGCAGAAAGCAGGTGTATCCCTGGTGGCTCTTCGGGAAGTGTGAGTTTCCTCAGACATATCACGTGATCTTTGTCGACTGATGCATTTAGCATACAGAAATATCAACTGATCTTACCTGTAAAAGAAATTATCTTTTCTCTTATCATCATTAGAAGAATGAAACCCATGCGCAATGCGCAGCCAGCCAACATCAAATGCAGCCGTTTTGCATCTGCGTTCACAGAGCATTAAAGAGTAGTGATATATATATATATATAATTTTTTTTAAATCACACCAAAATGAATAAACTTAGTGATGGATATATTAACTCACACCAACATGAGTAAACTAAAGTTGAAGGCCCGCAGCACTGCATATTCTGACATCTTTACGTTGACACTCCTTTCGCTGGTCATGAGGTCCAGATTTACAGGAAGTCGTGACCATCAGTATGCGCAGACACTCTTCGCCAAGCAGTCATCTGTGAACTAGAAGCTCTGGGCTCTGGTTCCCACTTCAGATAAGTCACATCATTAGGCCACACTTGCTGGGAGGGGGTCCAGCCGTTGACTATGCAGGTATTTCCCTCCAAGTATTTTTCTCCAGACGTTGGTTTCCGCTACAGCGCAGATGGAATAGATGGAGTGTGATATGTGTGGTAGGCGAAAGACGATTTTAAATGGGTGAAGTTGTGTGATTAATAACTGTGTATTGGGTTGTATTAACTAACTTGCGGCTAGTAAAACGGCTGACACAGCCTACCTATTCTTAACATGAATTAGCTTGACCAGTCGTCCCTAGTAGACTGACCTTTATAACAAGCGCAGTTTGAATAAGCTTAATAACCTGCCCAAGCACAATGTGGATAAACTTTATTACCAGCCCAGGTGAATTGTGGGTAACGTTCATAACATACCCGATCGCAATATGGATACACCTTACTTGCTAATTATATCGACCAAAGCGAAATACTATTCAGAGTGTTCTGTTTTGGCGGTGATGGGGGTGGGGGGGGATTGTAACAAAAATAAAATTATAATGTGTTTGCTACTTTTACTCACAAACAACACTCCATAAACAAATGATAGAAGAGAAATGTCCGGCTTTGTGACATACTTTAATAGGTGATTTCTGCAAAGAATAATATTATACTTAGCGTCAGAAAACAAAGGTTAGGAGATTATCTCCCTTATATGTAACTGGATGCTGACAAATGGTAGTCTGACTGACCACTTCACCACACTCGGATGTAACATTTGGCTATACATCTATGTAACACTTCATCATACATCTATGTAACACTTCACCACAAGCTGTGTAACACTTCAACATACACCTATGTAACACTTCATCACACAGCAAAGTAACACGCCATCACAAGCATAACACTTCATCACAAAGCAAAGTAACACTTATCACACGCCTAAGTAACATTTCACCACACACCTATGTAACACTTCATCACACCTATGCAACACTCGCCACACACATATGTAACACTTCATAATACACCTAAAATCTTAACCACAAGCATATGTAACAAAGCAGTTGTTGGTCTCTTCATGCCGGTAGCTTACGTCTTCTGTCCTCCAGGCATGCGTACTTTTACATTCTTCTAAACTCGGGTTACCTCTGGACGCCATAATTTGAGTAATCTGTCTGTCTGTCGCAGAAAGAAAAAAAAACATGCACACGTTACTTCAGGGCAGATTTTTAATTCTTTCTAATCTACTCTCGGGTATTATGTAGATCTTTTATCTACTCTCGGGTATTATGTAGATCTTTAATCTACTCTCGGGTATTATGTAGATCTTTTATCTACTCTCGGGTAATATGAGGATCTTTAATCTACTCTCGGGTATTATGCAGATCTTTTATCTACTCTCGGGTATTATATAGATTTTTTATCTACTCTCGGGTAATATGAGGATCTTTAATCTACTCTCGGTTATTATGTAGATCTTTTATCTACTTTTGTCGGACTGCACATCGCAACATGAATGCATCTAAATGATTAAATTCGCTGATGATATTGCAATGGAATGTCCAATCACTAAAACCAATATAGCACTACGTTATCAACAAGGTGATTTGCTAGTCGAGTGGCAAATAGCACTACATTATCAATAAGGTGATTTGCTAGTCAAGTGGCAACAAACATTGTGCTGTGAACAAAGAGATTTGCTGGTCGAGTGGTAAATAGCACTTCATTATCAACAAGGTGATTTGCTGGTCGAGTGGTAAATAGCACTTCATTATCAACAAGGTGATTTGCTGGTCGAGTGGCAAATAGCACTACATTATCAATAAGGTGATTTGCTAGTCAAGTGGCAAATAGCACTACATTATCAACAAGGTGATTTGCTAGTCAATTGGCAACAAACATTGTGCTGTGAACAAAGAGATTTGCTGGTCGAGTGGTAAATAGCACTTCATTATCAACAAGGTGATTTGCTGGTCGAGTGGCAAATAGCACTATATTGTCAACAAGGAGATTTGCTGGTCGAGTAGCAATAGCACTATATTGTCAGCAAGGAGATTTGCTGGTCGAGTGGCAATAGCACTATATTGTCAGCAAGGAGATTTGCTGGTCGAGTGGCAATAGCACTATATTGTCAACAAGGAGATTTGCTGGTCGAGTGGCACAACACGCATAATTGGAGTTAAATGTTAGCGAAACATGATCGCAGATTTTAGGCGGAACAAAAAACCTCTCCCAGGCCACTAATCATCAAACTCGCCTCAATTCACATTCGATCAAGTCACATTCTCGGGCACTGCCACATCACACGATTGTAAGTAGCCCAAGCCATTGTCCAAACAAATTGCCCAGCAATTACTACTTTCCTTAAGTCCATAGAAAGAGATTCGGTGCACCATGACCTATTTTTATAAAGCTGTATTCAAGAGTAATGTCCCTTTCTATATCACTGAAAATGCGAAACCTCCAAGATCAAACTATGCCTGTTGCTTATTTGTCCTACATGCAAATCTTTTATGAACAGCGGCTTCTATGAAAATACAAGAATTACTCGGCAGTCATATTTGTAACTTTACCCTCGGGTCACCTCCTAAGATAAAGGGAGACGAGAAACAGCTCTTTTAGGAACAGTCTCTTCCCTCAAGCTGGCTGCTCCTTTTTCTTTTCTTTTTTTTTTTTTTTGTTTGATTTAAGAGAATATTCCTGTACAAGAGCTTATATTTGTCGAACTACTAGTGTGAATTATATTTCTACGTTTAAAACTGAAGTATGTTGTAAAGATTACTTCACCCATACTCTTAGTGAAGTAACCAACGTTGTAAACATGACTTCGCCATTATAGTCTGACCAAGGTTGTAAACATGACTTCGTCATTATGATCTGACGAAGGTTGTAAACATGACTTTGCCATATGTCCTGACCAAGGTTGTAAACATGATTTCTCCATTATGTCCTGACCAAGGTTGTAAACATGACTTTGCCATTATGGCCTGGCCAAAGTTGTAAACATGAACTTTACCCACACTGTTTGTGGACTCACCAAGATTGTCCCAAAATGTCTGTGACCCCGAACATTCTATTTTGACCAATGAATTCACAAAAGTGTGTTGTATCCAGTATGCAATGGTAGGCGTTACAATGTAACCACCCATCCCGCTCACTGTCACTGCATACTGCTAAGACAGTATGCTATGGTAGGCGTTACAATGTAACCACCCATCCCGCTCACTGTCACTGCATACTGCTAAGACAGTATCGAGCAAATTGTAATCCTGAAAGCAACGTGTGAAAGTGGCCGTTGTTGTAGTATTAGTTTGTGTGTTGATATTTTTTAGTTTATTATTATTTATTTATTATTATTTATTTATTATTATTTATTTATTATTATTTATTATTATTTGTTTATTATTATTTGTTTATTATTATTTGTTTATTATTATTTGTTTATTATTATTTATTTATTATTATTTATTTATTATTGTTTATTATTATTTGTTTATTATTATTTGTTTATTATTATTTATTTATTATTTATTTATTATTATTTATTTATTTATTATTATTTATTTATTATTATTTATTTATTATTATTTATTTATTATTATTTATACGCCATCCAATCGCTATCGGCAGTTTCAAAAGTGTTGGCCCTCCATAGCGCCGTGCCCAGTGTACCATTTTGAAATTCAGCGTCGCTATTTCCGTTGGCATTGTTACTGTTACTATTGTAATAGGTGTGGATTAAGGGGACGCAACTCTCTATTTATTGTTATCGATGGAAGGCTTTACTATTTTAATATTCAATGGTGATAAAAAAAAAATATCCACTTTAAGTAGGATTATTTACTAAGGGAGCAGCATATGTTAATAAACACGACGTCATTGACAAAGTTATCATTAGCGACAACGATACGACAAATATTAAATTCTGTGAAATATAACTCGGTTTTGTTCTAAACTTTTACAAACTATTGCCTAAAATCATTTGTGTCTTGAGTCGGTGACAGGTGTTCTGTAACCATTATTCTTAATTTATCACGTCTGTTACATAATACACCCAAAGATTTCATATCAAATTATGCAACGTTCGGCAACAGATGTCATCAATTCAGGCGGGGGGAAAGGCCCTAACAGTCACAAATACGCTTGAAAAAGATTAGTTTAAATTGTATATCTAGATTGCATTCACAATCTTTGCGCCTGCAAAAACAGCTCAGAGTTCGGGTGAACAGAGGAGATCGCAAGGCCATGTTCATTTCATGAAATTGTTGGAGGATGTTTGCTCCCAGAGTCTGAGATTTTCCCTTTTATCGATCGTGTCGCAAAAGGTTTGGTTAAAGTCTTCTGCATTGCAGGAATGTCCAGAAGTGATGCGAGAAGAAACGAACTGTTAAGTCATTTGAAAGTGATTTAGTGCCGTTACTTTGCATGGGAAGACAGCATTATGCCATCCTAATGTTTGACCATTAGCAAACTTTAGAAAAGTAAATATTTGCAATATTTAATCAGTTTCCCCTTTTGATTGTTTGATTAACGTAAAATAAGTAGTTGGCATTTTTCACATTTAACAAAATAGAAATGTTTGAAAAAGGAATCGGGAATCTACAGACAATTCAATTTGGTTATGTTTGCAACTTTAATTAACTTTAATAAGTATTTGTGACTTTAATTAAAGTTAATTTGTAACTTTAATTAACTTTATTTGTAAGTTTAATACGTTTGTAACTTTAACTATTATACACATTTCTAACTTTAATTAACTTTAAAACACATTTGTAGTTTTATTTAACTGTAATACGTATTTGTAGGTTTAATACTTTTGTAATGTAATTAACTTTGATATGTATTTGTAACTTTAATTAACTTTAATACTTATCTGTAAGTTTAAGTAACTTTAATACATATTTGTAACTTTAATACGCATTGTAGCTGTATAAGTGTGTTCAGTATAAATCTTAGTTGTCTTACATCAAGTTTCAATGTTTTGGGCACATTTTCCTTTAACATGCTAACCACCCTTATACACTGACCTGTTTTACAGAAATGTTTCATACAACTCCACTGTTTCGTTTTGTTTGACGGTTTGATGTAAATAATTTTATTGGGGGTTTTTTCACCGGTTTTACACAGTGTAACCATAGAAACTTGTAGTATAACTCTTGCATGCCCTGAGTCCGTCATGTAGACATTCAACTCAGAAATGTTGCCACATACACCAATAGCGAGAGATGAACAGAGAACAAGCGTCAGGACGTCATAAGGTAACAACGTATCAGTGACGTCATAAGACAGAGTTTACTGTCAATGTACACTCCTCGCTGGGAAAAAAAGTCTTACATTGAATACTACAAAAGTGCATGAAATAGAAAGTAAACACTAAGCCATACAAATTTCTGCAATATGAGAATGGCTGTGACAGTCTGAGTATAGAGGCTGGTGTTGAGGAGGTCAAGAAGGATGTCAGTACATATAATAATAATACGTCATGGTGATGATGGTAGTAGTAGTGAAAGTATTGACGAGGAGGATGACGACGATTACGTCATTAATAAATAACACCTTTAGTGTCGAGTAAAGCCACGCTGACAAATGTTAATTCTTTGTTTATAAGTAGTTCGTACACATATATGGCTCTCCACAGAGCTAAATTACGCGAGAACGTTGTATTGTACAAATGTTAATTCTTTGTTTATAAGTATTCGTACACATATATGGCTCTCCACAGAGCTAAATTACGCGAGAACGTTGTATTGTTCAAATGTTAATTCTTTGTTCATAAGTAGTTCGTACACATAATATGATTCTCCACAGAGCTAAATTACGCGAGAACGTTGTATTGTACAAATGATTATATTATCGACGTACTACATCCCTTATTGCTCAAGTGACGACAAGTTAATTTTAAGAGAACTTCGAACCGCACACAAGTTGACGTTATCGGCAACTAAATGTACCTGAAACTCGTATATCATAGAAAGATAATGTTTTCAACTTAAGTAAATGTGACTAAAACCACATATTGCACTAATGATGATATTAACTTAACTATATTTACGATAATCTCGTATTGCGCTAATGATGATATTATCAACTTAACTATATTTACGATAATCTCGTATTGCGCTAATGATGATATTATCAACAACTATATTTACGATAATCTCATATTGCACAGATGATGATATTATCGACTTAACTATAGTTACAAGAATCTCGTATTACACAAATGATGATATTATCGATTTAACTATATTTACGAGAAGTTCGTATTGCACTAATGGTGCTATTGACAACTAGCCACAAGCAGCTTATACGTGAGTATACACACACACACACACATACACACACACACACACACACACACACACACACACACACACACTCACACACACACACTCACATCGCACACATCTCGACTAGACTAAACATACACAAATAACTATCATATAAAAACTAAACTTAACGAGTATAAAGTTAAATAAATTACCACTTAATCCCTATAATGATAGGTCATATTTACAATTAACGACTATAGCAGTAGATATAACTGACACTGACGGTAGACATAATTCATAGTTAAGGAGTATAACAGTAAACATTTTTACTTGAGTATAGCGGTGACTTAATTAAAAAATGACGAGTATAGCGGAATATTTAATTCACACTGAGCGAGTGTAGCATTAGACTTTAATTCCCTCTGAAAGAGAATAACGGTAGATTTAAAATTTTCACTGTAACGAGTAAAACGGTAGATTGCTGACGCCTAGCGAATGTAACGTTAGGCCTAAGTCAAATTGACAGTGAACGAGGAAAACGGTAGATTGCTGACGCCTAGCGAATGTAACGGTAGGCATAAGTCAAATTGACAGTGAACGAGTAAAACGGTAGATCATTGACACCTAGCGAATGTGACAGTAGGCCTAAGTCAAATTGACAGTGAACGAGTATAACGGTTCACTGTTCTCACACTTAATGAATATAACGGTAAACAACTAAAGGGGCGGCACGAAGACAAACAGACTCACTCGTAGACAAATGGAATTCACATTGAGTTAATCTGACCAATCAATTCCACGTTTTAGGGCTAACGGCTTCTTAATTGCGAGCGCGCACGCACGCACACACATATACACGCACACGTGTTTAATAATCCATTATTCATGATCCAGTGTGATTGATTACAAATAGGAAATGTACTGTCTTTCCAGCACCCACTTCCTCCCTTCTGCAGTTGACGGGTGAGTGAATAAGTTGCAAGTAATCCAATTCTTTAACTGTGTCATCTGCAACCGACTTCTGCACTCAATAGGAGGATGGATAAGTTGAAAGTAATCTGTTCTCTAACACTATCAAGTCATCTGCAACCGACTTTCGTGCTTGGCCTGTCTCAGTCCCCCAATTTCGCAATGTACCTCATTACTCTAGAATCTAGATTATGAGACAAAATATTAATTATGAATATCAATGGTTATTCGTGACTTTACAAGAAAAGAAATTCCTTTTTCATTTCCTCCTCGCTGCCAGTAGCATATTATCACACGCAATGGATGCTTTTAGTGTTCCTTTTTATTGCACTTCAAATGAGTCTCTTAATAAAGTCATTACACTAAATTAAATACTCAAAAAGAATGTTTAATTTCCCGCAGTTATTTCTTTAATTAAAGTGCGTGTTCTTGAAAGACCACAAAAAGAAAAACTATAAACAAAACAGAAAACAGAAATGAAGACGTGATTAATGTGCCAAAAGGAAAGCTTTAGCCTGAGATAAGTGAGTCCAAAACATAATTCACATTTTAGCGTGTCAGTAAAGATTTTTGCTGCTGCTGATATGCGAAGGGGTAGCGTGACCTGGTGACCCAGATATGACTTAAAGTCTCAGCTTAGTTATGATGGATTTAGTGTGTCTTAGGAAGACAGAGAGACCATTAAGCTAGAGTGACATCATATCATCAAGAAACGTTACTGAAATAATTTGTCTCAACCCCCCAAAAAAAGAAAAATGTTAAACTGAACTAACGTAAAACAAATAGAGTACTTTTCGTCTCCAACAACAACATGCCGTTAATATCTTTAAAATGATTACTCAGTTAAACAATACTTTCGTCTGAAACAGTATCAGGAAAGACTTTAGTCTCGAAAGACATAATAGTACCATTATGAACTTTAACTTTTCCTAGTGAGCAACGCAAACAACAACTAAAAATGTACTCTAGACAAATGATCAAAATAGGCTTAAGCGTGGATTAAGGAAAAAACTTATTTCAACTAGTGTTAGAAAATTTATAAATAATATTTATTTTTAAAAAACGAATGTAGTCTGGAAAGTTTCAAAGCTTTAATCTGTACTGGTGTGTAAAAACGATTTTATTCTACTATGAGAAAAAGTTGTAATATTCAAGTAAGCTATAGTTTTCTGTCTAGATTAATATTCAAGCAAGTAAACTATAGTTTTCTGTCTAGATTAATATTCAAGCGAGCTATAGTCTTCTATCTAGATTAATATTCAAGCGAGCTTTAGTCGTTTCTCTAAATTAATATTCAAGCAAGCTATTATCTTTTGTCTAGATTAATATTCAAGCAAACAAGCTATAGTTGTTTGTCTAAATTAATATTCAAGCAAGTATAGTCTTTTGTCTTGATTAATATTCAAGCAAGTTGTAGTATTTTGTCTAGATTAATATTCAAGCAAGCTATTGTCTTTTGTCTAGATTAATATTCAAGCAAACAAGCTATAGTTGTTTGTCTAAATTAATATTCAAGCAAGCTATAGTCTTTCACAGTGTTATAGAATAATCTTAGTCTGAACCAGTTTCAGAAAGACATTGCTTTCGACTAGGTCCTTAAATTATTTTAGTCTGTGTTACGTTTCCAGTATTTATTTAAAGACCCTGCTTAGGAAATTATAGAACTTTAATTTACTATTTAAATTAATTCCCTTTCGTTTAACCTAAACAGACTGGTTGCTCAAATCATCATTCGACTAAATTAAAAATGCATCTTTGTAGTCTAGATCACAGATTTACGAAACTGATAATTTGCGTACATTAGCTAGATTGGAAATCGTTAAAAACTCTCTTAGATTCATATGCATTCATTACGTCATTCGTTTAGCTCAGACAGCCCCCATCCAATCCCATTTGGTCTATATGCATACAATTTACTACAAAAAGAGGTTCTTAACAAAATGAAATAAGATTTAATAAGTTTAACAATTAACAGCAACGATTAATTACAACACGACGTCTTAATTCTACACAGCGTTGTTCTCTCATTTTACCGTCTCTGTTAAAAGTCTTAACGAGAATTCTCTTTTCGTTTATTTGCCAAATAGTCACTTGATTCTGGACCCTAGTAGATATACTTAACTACACTCTTGGTCGCACGTGGGGTTCAACTGGTTAGAACTGGTCCACATCACTTTGGCTCATCGTCAGTACCGCATAGCATAACAGTCAATCGTCCACTCAATTACTGCATCGCTAATGTACTTGCGACGAATCGTTAACCGTAGTTAACACGAGGTACTTCTGCATAGTTCACGTATGGGTCATGAAGACACCCGAGTCGGTGTACGACTCAAGAAGTACGAAGGTAGAGAGGAGTAACATAAGAAGAACCCGGCTGAAACAAAGGATTTGGGCTCTGTAACTATTTGCGTCTATATTCGCAAAACCCAAGCACATGTTTCTTTGTTTAAGGTTCTGAATTTAGAATCTTTGACTATCGTGTCGTTTACAATTTAAATATGGTTATATTTAAATATACATTGTGGTTCACGTGTGTGTTACATATAACGTTACACGAACGTATGAATTCCCAAATATTTACAGCATTAAAAATTGGAACTCACACAAAGGATTAATTCAAAATGAAGCATGAATGCTTTACAATTTTACACGAAAAATTATATGCAAGAACAATTTGAATTACAAAGAAGAATTCACCACGTGCACAGACATACTGGCGGCACTAGTGAATTTAAGATTTATATAAATTAAAGATAAGAAAAAGTTACAATAATTTATATACAATAACTTTTAGATTTGTCCCTTTACATCGAAACACGTGCTTTGGCTAAAATAGCGCTAAGCTGCACAAAATACATACATCAATTCAATTACAAAATACAATCAACAAATGCAATAGATACTGTAAGAAGTAGACGTGTTATTGTTACCTCTTAAAAGTAGATTTTACTGCTCTAGCGCGGGTTCATCTTCGACTCTCTTACGACTCTGGTATGGCGGCGGGACGGAGCTATGTTAAAGCTGCCTGGTATGTCTGCCGGTCTGTGAGTGAGTGAGTGTTTTGGCGCCTTATGATTATTTTTATGAAACTGCATTGAACGCATCACGTGACCGTTCACGTGGTATGTTGTTGATCTCGAAGGTGCTGGACACTGGCCTAAAGTTATGCAACAATCCGACCTTGCTAGAAAACTTCTCTCGATACTGATGTATCACGGGTGAATTTCAACAAAGGTCCGTTCAAAAATTTAATTTTGAAACGAGCAATTGGGTCACGAGGTCATGACACAGAATTTGTCACACATCGTCACACCCCCTTGCTTTTGAGGCGTTTATCTTACCAAAAGATAAATGCCTCCTACAAATTATGTGTTATAAAATGTAGAAGTGCAAAATGAAGAAAAAATTTACAATTAAAAAATTTCAACATAACCAGAAATAATGTAACGCGGCAGAGAAATCAACTCTAGATTAACGGCACTCTCATACAATATTTCTCACTTCAAGAAATCAAAGAAAATGATTTAAGAAGAACGTTCAGTCTAATTGAATAGACATCCATCCAATGGAATAACATGTTCTGAAAATTTCACTATCTGTCCCAATAATCAATAGTTCACACACAACCTAGTTTGATCTAACCAGATTATTCAGAATAGAAATCCAACATCAACCAATTCCACTGAATACGTATCCAACAATAGTGTGATCAAAAAATTGACTTCCAATGAACAACACTATCAATATGCAGGTTATGAAAAGTTCCAGATATCGATTTCCTGTATCAACCTAATATCAGAGTTTGTGAATTACCAACTCAATGAACTATCTATCACTAACACAATTCAATCAGTGTTATAGCTAGTCCCAAGTTTTTATGAAATGTCCAACGTATTTACAGTAACAACTACCAACTACGGTACAACAAGAAAATAATGAAAATTCAAAGAAGGTACCAAATCATTATTCCTACTGCTGCACTATCCTGCCTAGCACAATCTTCGTAGTTCTATCCCAACCCCAATACACGTCATCGTCCATGTGTGTCAACATGTCTACGGCATGACAACTGTATTCTTTCTTTCTTACTCTGTTCGTCAGAATGTCACTGTGAGGTGCAATATATTGCATGTCAAGTTTAGACTTTTCATTTCTCGTCCGGTAAGTACGTCCTTGAAGTGTTTTATCGTCTCGATCTCTTTCAAAACTCTCCAAAGTACTTGTCAAGTTTAAAATGTTTTTGGTAGTGTCAGTTTCTGCATGACTGGTCTCTACCCTGTCTAACAGTTTCAAACTTCTCGATACGTTTCGTATCATGTCAGTGTCACTGTGGCCTTGACTCTGCGAAGTCTGAATTTCAAATCTATCCCTCTTAGCCTTGTCACTGAGCTCACGCAAATGGAAATTTGCTCTCTTGGTGTTTCGTGCATTTGTAGTTACGTCATTGTGTACACATTGAACGTCTCTAGTTGGCATGCACTCAACGTCTTAATGTGCTCTGCGGCTACCAGTCTCTCTGAAATACCTGAATTGCAACATTAGCTTCTCCCCTAAATCTGGAGGTTCTGTTCTCCTGATTTTATCATAGACTGAAGTGAAATACCTCATCCCACTAGTTGTTTTCTGTTTTAACCCATTCACAACTAGGTGTTCGACTGTTATGTCTGTCAATTTGTCTCTCTCCTTGACAACATAAGTCTGTGTCTCTTTTGTGACTCTAGAATTGTCTAACTCTCCACTCGAGAATTCTCTAGTCACTGTGGGGTCAGACTCACTTGCTAGCAAGTCAGATTCCCGTGGTTGTATGAACAAGGGTTCTGTCTTAAACTCCCCAAGAGTTACTGATTGTCTCCCCTGGACCATACCGTTTATTGAACTAACATAATCTGTCTCCACCGACTTAGTTAATTCAATGTGTCTCCTCATCAAATCGTCAGAATCTATGATGGAAATTCTGTCAGTTTCAGTCACCAACTGGCAGTGAATGTCACCTGTCACAATGAATAACATGGCTATGTCTACTCTATGTGTGTTGTAGGCTACACTCCCACTGTTTCCTCTATCATAATTCTCTGCATCTGATGTCAGTAACAGCCCTGATGCCCCACCTACTCTGGTTATCAGTCCGTCACTCCGGTTTTCATTATCTATCAATCTAGTTCTGTCACTCATTTGTACTGTGTCTTTGATCAATTTGGGATTACACTCCGTACTTATCATCAGTGAATCAAGGAACATATCAGTTAATGAAACCCCCTCCTCCTTACTTCCACTTGTCTCAGTTTTTGGTACGTACTCACGACATTCCTTTATCTCAACAGGTGAGTCAATAAAGGTAGTCCATGTACCGTGGCTTCTGTCTACGTCACTAAGTCCATTAAGTGATTTATCTGCAGACAGTTCTGCCATGTCTCTGACAACTGCGTGCATACACGTCAGTACACATGCATTGTTATCGTCGACCGTCCCTGTACAGTTTTCGACTATATCTTCTTCCATGTCACGTTTGGAAAAGAACTCTGTCTCAGCTCTGACAACTGTCATGTCATCTGAAGTAAATGAATTTATCATAGGCACATTGTCTTCGTCTGTAATGCTACCTATGCTGTCATCTGGATCAAATACTTCTGTTTCCCTGGCTGTCAATGTGTTAGCACTCGAAACCTCGCATAACGTAATAATCTTGTGTTCCAAAATTACGTCATGACTCACGTCAATCATCGGAGATCGAGATCTACCGATGTCAGTCTTCGTAGCGAGCACACTCTCATGACTCTCTCTTAAACTAACAGTTCGGTCAGTAAACTCAGTCGATGTGTCACTGCCCTTCAACAATACACAACTGATAGACCTTGTTTCTATCTTCTCATGCATACTTGTCCTGTCAGAAAAATCAGTCACTGTGTTGCTAGAAGTTTCACCACACCCTAACGGTACACAACCGATAGAATCTGTCTCTATCTTATCATGCGCATTCAGTCCGTCAACCGAGGTGTCACACGTACACGGCGGTGTATGTGTTTGTCCAAATTCTACACGTGTTATTAAGTCCTTAACAACAGTGTCTTTTCTTGTCTCTGTTTCAAGATCAAGCTTTGGTGCGCCAACTGTTTCTGTAAACTGGTTAGCATGTTGAACTGTAATGGTTTCGTCAAAACAATTGTTTTTGTTTTCAATCAAACTGTCTAATTCGTCTGCTGTGCTTGGTAGTGCGACTAATTTCTGTGTGTCAGTCTCCACGCTCGCGGCGTTTGACCTCGGCAAGTCAAAGTTCACGGCCTGACCTTCCTGTCGTAATTTGTCAACAGTACTTTCCCCAGCAATTTTAGACTCTGTTTCGATTTCTGTCCACAACCATTCTAATTCTAGACTTTCTTTCCTTTCCATAAGCACTAGCCTCTCTTTCTTCAACTTTCTAATTTCGAACGTTAGATCTCGTATTTCAGCCTCCCCTTCCCCTTTGAATCGGAAATCTTTATCACACAACTGTTTTGCTCGTGAGCTTATTGAAGATCTAATTTCTTCCCTGTGTTCTATTTCCTTTTCATTGAGTTCTAGTAGGACGAAAATACGTAGCTGTTCACCTCTATATTCTAGTGATATGCCTATCCCGTGTTCGCGTTTTAGAATCTCCATGAGCTGTAAGCTCCCCATCCGTTCATCGACCCTTAGATCTATTAAAGTCGTAAGGTGATCATCTTCTATCTCAATCCATTCCATCTCTCGTTCATGTTTCTCTCTCAGATCCGCAATAACCTGTTCGAGATCCATCTTATTTATTTAGCGCGCCTGGCTACAATAAATATCTCACGTGATTGTGTATCTAACCGTAGGCGATAAAACTCCGCTTTTATCCCACAATAACTTTTAGGCTACGACCTTACAAAAATTATTGAATTTATTCAGAACACCTTCCGAAATAAATTACGCGTTTGTTACACGTTCACCTGCTTGGCTACAATCTGTTGTCTCCAAGGCTTTCGTAATGTCACGGCTCCAACCATACAACATTACACATTATACTTAGCACCCTAAATATAATAGTCCGAAGTCTGTTACTACCGATAACTCTCCTAGCTGGCGGTATAACACGTCGACTTCTCACAATGAAGTATCCAGTAACACAATACTAAATAAATCATCAATAGTTAACATAATGCTTAACTACGCTTAAACATATATTAACTAACATGCACGCTACTCTGCAAAAGAATACATGCACATGTCACAACAAAAGCAAGATAAATATTTCAACAATCCTGAATCAATAGAATATTGGCAATTCTCAGTTCGTTCGTTCGTTTCTAGGTTTATGATACGCCCTATGTATAAAAAATGTTACAATTTAATACATATCAATCCCATGACGAGGCCACACTTGTTACGTTTCCAGTATTTATTTAAAGACCCTGCTTAGGAAATTATAGAACTTTAATTTACTATTTAAATTAATTCCCTTTCGTTTAACCTAAACAGACTGGTTGTTCAAATCATCATTCGACTAAATTAAAAATGCATCTTTGTAGTCTAGATCACAGATTTACGAAACTGATAATTTGCGTACATTAGCTAGATTGGAAATCGTTAAAAACTCTCTTAGATTCATATGCATTCATTACGTCATTCGTTTAGCTCAGACAGCCCCCATCCAATCCCATTTGGTCTATATGCATACAATTTACTACAAAAAGAGGTTCTTAACAAAATGAAATAAGATTTAATAAGTTTAACAATTAACAGCAACGATTAATTACAACACGACGTCTTAATTCTACACAGCGTTGTTCTCTCATTTTACCGTCTCTGTTAAAAGTCTTAACGAGAATTCTCTTTTCGTTTATTTGCCAAATAGTCACTTGATTCTGGACCCTAGTAGATATACTTAACTACACTCTTGGTCGCACGTGGGGTTCAACTGGTTAGAACTGGTCCACATCACTTTGGCTCATCGTCAGTACCGCATAGCATAACAGTCAATCGTCCACTCAATTACTGCATCGCTAATGTACTTGCGACGAATCGTTAACCGTAGTTAACACGAGGTACTTCTGCATAGTTCACGTATGGGTCATGAAGACACCCGAGTCGGTGTACGACTCAAGAAGTACGAAGGTAGAGAGGAGTAACATAAGAAGAACCCGGCTGAAACAAAGGATTTGGGCTCTGTAACTATTTGCGTCTATATTCGCAAAACCCAAGCACATGTTTCTTTGTTTAAGGTTCTGAATTTAGAATCTTTGACTATCGTGTCGTTTACAATTTAAATATGGTTATATTTAAATATACATTGTGGTTCACGTGTGTGTTACATATAACGTTACACGAACGTATGAATTCCCAAATATTTACAGCATTAAAAATTGGAACTCACACAAAGGATTAATTCAAAATGAAGCATGAATGCTTTACAATTTTACACGAAAAATTATATGCAAGAACAATTTGAATTACAAAGAAGAATTCACCACGTGCACAGACATACTGGCGGCACTAGTGAATTTAAGATTTATATAAATTAAAGATAAGAAAAAGTTACAATAATTTATATACAATAACTTTTAGATTTGTCCCTTTACATCGAAACACGTGCTTTGGCTAAAATAGCGCTAAGCTGCACAAAATACATACATCAATTCAATTACAAAATACAATCAACAAATGCAATAGATACTGTAAGAAGTAGACGTGTTATTGTTACCTCTTAAAAGTAGATTTTACTGCTCTAGCGCGGGTTCATCTTCGACTCTCTTACGACTCTGGTATGGCGGCGGGACGGAGCTATGTTAAAGCTGCCTGGTATGTCTGCCGGTCTGTGAGTGAGTGAGTGTTTTGGCGCCTTATGATTATTTTTATGAAACTGCATTGAACGCATCACGTGACCGTTCACGTGGTATGTTGTTGATCTCGAAGGTGCTGGACACTGGCCTAAAGTTATGCAACAATCCGACCTTGCTAGAAAACTTCTCTCGATACTGATGTATCACGGGTGAATTTCAACAAAGGTCCGTTCAAAAATTTAATTTTGAAACGAGCAATTGGGTCACGAGGTCATGACACAGAATTTGTCACACATCGTCACAGTCTGTCGTAGTTAGTTATAGAAAAATGTGTAATCTGGACTAGTAATATGTCAAGAAAATAGTCACGGCTACTACAAAACGTCAAGGGTACAGTCACGGGTACTATGAAAGGTCAAGAAAACAGTCACAGCTACTAAAAATGCCAAGATTACAGACACAGCTACTAAAAAATGCCAAGATTACAGACACAGCTACTAAAAAATGCCAAGATTACAGACACAGCTACTAAAAAATGCCAAGATTACAGACACAGCTATTAAAAAATGTTAAGAATACAGTCGCATCTACTAAAAAAATAAAAAATACGGACGGCTACTAAAACATGTCACAAATAGCCACAGCTACTACAAAATGTCAAGAATACAGTCATAACTACAAAATGTCAAGAATACGGTCAGCTACAGACACAGCTACTAAAAATGTCAAGAATACAGACAGCTACTACAAAATGTCAAGATTACAGACAGCTACTAAAAATGGTCAAGAACACATAAACAGCTACTACACACGTGTGCGTTTGTGTTGTGCGTGTGTGTGTGTGTGCGTGCTTGTGATTGTGTGTGCCTGTTAAGTAGGGCAGATAGTTGCAAATGTTCACAAAGGTCAAAAGGCTTCATTGATCAAGTCATTTGTAGTCATTCCATACGCTTTCATGATAAATATTTAAAACATTATATAAATAACTTTATTTCTAGTTTGTATTAGTGTAGAGGTGATATGAATAAGGAAACAATCTGAAAGATGTTAATCCACGTGGAAACACATATTTTATTGTGCATAATTTAGCTACATGCATAGGTCTTTTAATACCATTCTGTATTGTTTCCTATCGACCGTCTAAAATTGGTCTGTGAGGGCAAGCTCTAGCCATACGTCGCTGGTAACAAATTACCCTCGGGACGACAGAGGGCTACTGTGGACATGCAACAGGGCGTGTCTTTGTCCAAAGCAAATACTTCAGCATGATTAACGACTTCAGCTAAATGAGATTCTCACTTTCTTGGACTTCACTTTCTCCCTTTTTTTTTCTCTTTCCTCACACACACCAAACACTACACACATGCACGCACACTGAATGATCAAGCAATTTGTTTTACCTCACTTTAAAATACATTCTCTTGTTTCTTGTCAGCCATTCTGCGTCATGCCAGACCATTGAACTGCCAGACCGATTGTACTGCCGGACCATTTTTATATTCTGTGCATTGGACTGGAAGATAGACGATGTGAAAGAAGAAAAATAAATTTCGTTCTTTTTCTCGATTCTTTTTAACCGATTTGTCCGCTGGAAATTTTTGAAACTGCGCCGTCTCTTAAGTATTGAAGATTCATGTCAACTTTATTTCATTACTTATTTCAAAACATAGATTTGCATGCATTACAGGACCTAGGCTGTATGCGATCTAGGTCACACGAGACTCGTTTAACAATTCACAACCCCCTCACCAAAACAAAGAATAAGATGATGGTGGATGTGGTAGTGGTAGTGGTGGTGGGAATTACAAGAAAGAAGATGGCGATAATAATGAGGAGGATAAGGATGTCTAGAGAATTGTGCTCAAAATTCGAAGAATATAAGTTAATCAAAGATAATCAGCAAGCGTCTAGGAAACATACAAGGCGGTTGAAGGTTGGTAACGATAACTTCCACCATTTGACTAGAGGTGGTTGAAGGTTGGTAACGATAACTTCCATCATTTGACTAGAGGTGGTTGAAGGTTGGTAACGATAACTTCCACCATTTGACTAGAGGGTAGGGATTTACGTGCAGGCCTCTGACATATTGCCTTACCTAGAAATCCAGTTAGCAGGAGTTTTGTTTAAGAAGAACTTTGGGCAATCTGGCCTAACTGCATTTTAGTTACAGAAAGGTATACACTGCATAGATAGATAGACAGACAGACAGACAGATAGATAGATAGATAGATAGATAGATAGATAGATAGATAGATAGATAGATAGATAGATAGATAGATAGATAGATAGATAGATAGATAGATAGGTCATTTGGTGGATATAATTGATGGATGGATGGATTCCCGGTCGTCATTCACAACAAATTATGCAAATGTGGGTGAAGATAATGAAGGTAAAAGTTAATAACAATATTAAGAAAGAAAGAACATCAGTTTCCGAATCTCAAAATATTCATTGAGTTCGTCCATCCTGTCATGCCCAATTACACGAATAGAGTTCATATTTAACTATCAGTTTATTTCGGAGAGTGCATGCTTAACTAGAGTTTCTGAAGAATAGCAACTGCTCATGGCATCCCTTAACAGTATGAGACATCATGTTGTGGTTGTCTTTCAGGTATTAACAACTCATTACTGAATAGGTATGCCAGACGTTGTAGTCCTTGGATGAAAGACAGATATACCTTCAGACCAGAAACCAGCTGAAATGAACATTATTTCTTCTATAGCAGTCTATAAGCATGAACAATCATTTGGGGCTTTGTGGTGACAGTGATAGACTACTCTTATAATGCTCATCCTAACTCATTAGCTACCCACTAACATATAATTCACAGACTCAATAAAAATATTTATAAGTGAACAATAATAGTTCTACTCCTGCAATTGCATAAATTCATAGATACAATATATACAAAAGGTGGTTTACATTAATATCCATTAAACAATCATTCCGATCTCTATTTAGCTCCACCGGCTACAAATAGTTTCACAATACTTGAGCACGGTGTATACATGTGCTGGTATTGTCTCAACATTCTTTCATAAAAGTAATTATCACTAATGCCACTTAGCTTCTGTGGGGAAAAATACATTAGTTCATATAATGTCATTAACAAATCACATGAATATTTCACATAACATTCTATCAATAATATATACAAATAATCTAGAGAAGTCTATTGTATTTACCACTCTCGTAAATCGTGATTGGTGTCAACGTATGCAAAGAAGTCAACCCTTGTACCATGGGCATGGTGTGTATGCATAAACTGGACTGGTTTGTTGATACGTAAATGATGGTGTCGAGGTCAGCTAGCGGATTCTCTTACATCACGACATGGAACACGAATGACTAAATATGGGCATCTCGTATCTGGCTAGCGTTTCCCCCATCCTGTCATACCATTTACCTCTCTGCATCTTTCACCCTTTCGAGTGATTCACATTTTAATAAGTCGTAAATACCTATTGCACCACTGGCACACAATCTGTTAATGGTACTACACTTATTATGGAAGAATGTAAAGGTATTGTTTCATGAAATGGTTAAGTAAACGGCAAAATTTGCCCAGAACTCATCTGATAAGGACTATGGAATATTTATATAACTAATGCACAAATAATAATCAGTATGATATTTGAGGACTATGGACTATGGACTATTGCTATAACAACTGTACAAATAATAATAGTAGGATGTTTTAAGACACACAAACAATGCAAGCAGCAAAATCAATAAATTGCATTAGAATTAAACTACTAGCAAAGTATACAACCAAACTATTTGTTTCAGAAATATAGTAAACTAAATTGAACTTACAGGAATCAAACAAACAAGAAGTAAACAAAGTATTTTGTTTTGCAATATAAAGAGCAAATATATGCTGCATGAATACAAGAAGCAGCGAAAACAACTAGCAGAGAATGTTACTTTTAAGAATACAGCAGGCAGCAAAGACAATCCAAATAAAAATGTTACATTAGGAATACAGCATGCAAAGAAAGACAGCCCATGTGAAAATGTTACACTTTATGAATACAGCAAACAGAAAAGACAACCCATATGAAAATGTTACATTATGAATATAGCATTACAGAAAAGACAACCCACAAGTTACATTACGAATATAGCATTAGAGAGAAAAGACAACCCACAAGATAATATTACATTACGAATATAGTATTTCAGAAAAGATAACCCACAAGATAATGTTACATTACGAATATAGCATTACAGAAAAGACAACCCACAAAATAATGTTACATTCGGACAAAAGCAAGGAAACCAATTAGATTATTGCTAAACAACATGCCTGGAATGCATTCAACAATGGGAGGGGGAGGGGGTTGTAAAAAAAAAGGTGAAAATAAAACTCGATTACCTCGATTCTCCGTTTAAGTGCACTTATTCCCCACCCACCCACTCCTTTCCATCACTCCACAGCTCTTGTGTCACTTCAGACATGACAGGCAGTGTGCCCTTTATTTTGTCTCCCTTGAAAGGGGAGACTTTAGGGAGGTATTTCATGGCAAAGTCAACAGCGAAAGGTCAAAGGCATGTCATTTTTCGGCACTGGCAACGAAACTTCCCTATTCCTATTATGTAGTCAGGTCTTCGTGGGCATTTATCTCCCTGTTATCTTCCAGTTTGTTGACAACAATTTTGTATCAAGTTCAATAATTGTTTTCTCTATATTGTGTGATGGAATGCTTTTGTATCAAGTTCAATAATTGCTTTCTCTATATTGTGTGATTGAATGCTTTTGTATCAAGTTCAGTAATTGTTTTCTCTGTATTGTGTGATGGAATGCTTTTGTATCAAGTTCAGTAATTGTTTTCTCTATATTGTATGTGGAATTTTGTTTTGTTTCAAATTTAATAATTGTTTTCTCTATATTGTATGGTGGAATTTTGTTTTGTTTCAAGTTCATTAATTGTTTTCTCTACTGTTTGGTGGAATTTCTTTTGTTTCAAGTTCATTAATTGATTTTCTGTAGTGACTAAATTTTAAAGATTATCTTTAGGTAACGTAATTATCAATCTGCATCCGTAGAAATTTACCTCCTAAGCAGATTCCCTTATTACCACTGTCACACGTGAGTTTTCGTTGCATACATGCCATTCACACGACTCTTTATGCTTGTCATTGTCCCACTGGACTCTGTGAACTTGCCACTGTCACATGTTATTCTGTGAACTTGCCACTGTCACATGTTATTGTATGAACTTTGCCACTGTCAAATGTTATTCTATGAACTTGCCACTGTCATATGTGTGACATGTTATTGTATGAACTTGCCACTGTCACATGTGTGACATGTTATTGTATGAACTTGCCACTGTCACACGTGTGACATGTTATTGTATGAATTTGCCAATGTCACACGTGTGACATGTTATTGTATGAATTTGCCAATGTCACAAGTTATTGTATGAACTTGCCGTTGTCGTATGTTACTCTATGAACTTGCTACTGTCACATGTTGCTCTTTGTACTTGCCTAGGCCACACGTCTGGCAGTGATTTTTACCACTGTTACATGTGTCTTGTTTCTGAAGACACTAATGTGTGACGTGTCCAGTGTACGTGTACTGGGAACACTAGATGTGACGTGTAACTGAACGGATGTATGGATTTCATGGTGAATGAGCTTTCCACCGTCTGCCATCTTCGCACGGGAGGGAGGGAGGGGGTGCTAGAATGAAGGAAGAGCGATGTGTGTGAGCGTGCAGGTGAGGTACAGTTGCTTGGGATACACTTATAGTTTACTGCCATACCTGGTTGGACTAACGTTCGTTTTTTAAACTTTACAGAATGTTTTGTTGAAGTGTTTATTTAAATTATAAGAAGTTATAAATATAATAGATGGCGGGTGAGGGTTTTCATTAGCAGAGTTGATGGAAGGAGACGGGGAATATAGTTATTTGTTTACAGACTGTTACATTGAAAGTGAATATATAAATTGTTTCGTTTAAAATTTCGTCTGCATTCGCATCAGTAACGCTATGGTGGGAGTACACTGTTACTATTGTCATTTCTGATTTATTAGCAATGTTCAGTCTGTGAATTTCAGTGAATTTATTTCTAGTAAAGGGCAGTCTTGATTTATAGCAATGTTCAGTCTGTGAATTTCAGTGACTTTATTTCTAGTAAAGGGCAGTCTTGATTTATAGCAATGTTCAGTCTGTGAATTTCAGTGGCTTTATCCCTAGTGAAGGGCATTCTTGGAGTGTCTGACCTTTAGATTTAATTGCAATTACTTTTTATTGTCTTGAATTTCGTAAAGTCACACCCTTGTCTGAGTGTTAATATTTTTTACTTTGAGCCTTTAAAGGAAATTATTTTACCTTTTATTTAATTTGTCAGTTTTTGCTCTGCGTTCTGATCCCAAAACAGTATAACGTTCAAGCCATTTTTTTCTATTTTCATTAATATATTTCCGAAGTAAATTAGAGGGCATGCCATTTTTTTTCTATTTTCATTAATATATTTCCGAAGTAAATTAGAGGGCATGCCATTTTTTTTCTATTTTCATTAATATATTTCCGAAGTAAATTAGAGGGCATGCCATTTTTTTTCTATTTTCATTAATATATTTCCGAAGTAAATTAGAGGGCATGCCATTTTTTTTTCTATTTTCATTAATATATTTCCGAAGTAGATTAGAGGGCATGCTTGTGTTTGACTAATTATCGGTCTTTACGTTGCTAGGAATATTGATATATAGTGGATCTAAATTCCTTGACTGTGGTGAAACATTTTATTTTATTTTATTTTCTGTAAATTAAAAGTCACACTCAAATTCTTGGTTTGAAGTGTGATATGAGAAATCTATTTTATTCGCCTGTACAACTAATTAACTTCGCCCATAACTTGTAACTTTTAATCATTCTGACCACCCCGCCTGTCTCTTCATCACTAAAATTATCTCATCTCTATATCACATATCAGACCACCCCCCAGCCTCCAAATCAGTTTTGCATGGACTTGAGCTACAACGCATGTATGTGTCGTCTGCTTTATGTGTCGTCTGCTTTCGCAAGATTCACTTGATAATATCTATGACGTCAATTGATTTGATTTAGCATCAATCTGAACGGATCGTACAATCCATTGTCAACTGCGGACGCGGTAGAAATCATCCACATTTATTGGTTCAGCAAACTGGTCTTTAAATCAGCAACGTTCATTTTGTTTCGCTAGGGTGTGTACTTGACTGTGCAACCACAGCGTTGCTTGCTTTAGACTTAACTGACGTGTGACGCCTCCCTTCATATCGGCAGTTTTTTTGGACTTAAATGCCAATGGCGTTTGTCTCTACATCAATATTTTCAGGCCTAAAATTAACTACAGCGGTTATCTCTGCATTAGAATACTCTTTAGATTCCACCAGGCTATGTTGCTTCAGTTAACTGATTTCTAAATGAAGCGTGCGACCATCTACTTTTGTTCAGCAATCCATCCTATTGATTACCTCCCCTTTCCTCGGCGTCTAATAGGAAGTGGATATGGAGGACGTCTGCGTGTGTCATGTTGGTGTATATGTTTGCGCGTGCGTGCAAAATTTTATATATATTTGGATGTGTGTGAGTGTGTGTGTTTGAGTATTACCTAATTTTTGCTTTAATTTTTGCGTATAATCTATATATAGTACTCGTTTCCACACAGCCTCTTAATTGACAATCAATATTTGGAGAAATAGAAGGGGAAAAAAAACAGTTGTTTAAAATATGTCCATTTGATCCCTGGCTAGAGTATGAATTCATACACCAATGATTGTATATACGTCCGTATGTACAATGTGTGTGTGTGTGTGTGTGTGTGTGTGTGTGTGTGTGTGTGTGTGTGTGTGTGTGTGTGTTTGTGTGTGTGTGTGTGTGTTTGTGTGTGTGTGTGTGTGTGCTTATTTTCTATCGTTTGTTGTGTTGCTTTTCAGTGTGAAAACTTGTCAGTAATTAGCTCTATTTCTATTACTATAAAAACAAAGACAACATTATAGCATAAATTAAATTAAGTTTTCTGAAAGATATTCTAAGTATAGGTTGTTGACATTCCACCCATCAAGCACAGTATAGCAGGACAAATGACATATTGGCGCCAAACACATGACGCATTACTTCTGCAGTAAGAAGTTGAAGTGGTTATTTTTCAGTCATCCACGTTTTATTGCACTTTTAATTCTAGTTTAATTTAAAATGTAGGAAACACTACCGCATTCACGCCGACCGGAAATGAGGATAATTATTGTGTATCCCTCTAGTCATGGAAACACTGGCACGTGATGCTGTTAACTCAAACAGCTCTTTTCCTTGTCTTGACTTTTTCTTTCTCCAAATTTATTTTTTTGTGTGTGTACGTGTATCTGCTAATTTACTGTCCGATTCATATTTTGTTCTGTTTATTATTTCTCCTATTCATATCATGTTGTAAAATACTGACATTATTTCTCCTATTGATATCAAGTTGTAATGCACTGACATTAATTCTCCTGTTGTAGTGACATTGCTTGTCCGACTAAGGTGCTTTGATGTACTTCGACAATAATTTTATTTGTTCTGTCTGTGTTTTGTATTGCATTTAAGCATTTATTTGTTCGACCTAAATTGTATTGAACTAGGCCATTAAAATGTTCAACTTAAGCAGTATTGAACTAGACTAAAAGTGTTCGACCTAGATTATATTGAACTAAGTCAAGTGTTCAGCTTAACTTGCATTGAACTAGACTATTAAAGTGTTCGACATGCATTGAACTAGGGCATTAAAGTGTTCAACTTAAGTTGTATTGAACAAGAATATTAAAGTATTCGACCTAGATTGTATTGAACTAAGCCATTAAAGTGTTCAACTTAAGTTGTATTGAACAAGAATATTAAAGTGATAGACCTAAATAGAATGTTGCACTCATTTAATGGACTGATTTGGATAGTTAACTGTGAGATACTGAACAGATAGACAGATAGATAGATAGATAGATAGATAGATAGATAGATAGATAGATAGATAGATAGATAGATAGATAGATAGATAGATAGATAGATAGATAGATAGATAGATAGATAGATAGATAGATAGATAGAAAGATAGATAGATAGGTTTTTCAAAATAGATGACGCATACTCAGAGTTAAGCATTTACACGTAATCAATTGGGTCAGTGCTTATGACGTCATTGTTACATTTTATATGGATGCATGTAGGCGTATGCCCTCGTGAAGTCATTCACCTTATTCTTGCAGGTAGTGTTCTTTGAACATTGTAATACCTTTATTAATTTTAGAAACATGCACACGTGACTTCCTGGAATTAATCCTTAAACACTCGGCATTTCTACAAGTTATGGTTTGACGTCAAACCATCATGAGATCCGGGTTTTGTTTCCTTACGGTTCTTACTGTCAGAGGCCGATTTTATGTATTCTGTTGACAAGCACTTGTGGGTGTAGCAGCATTACGAAATACTCGCCTGATAGGGTTGTAAATATTGCCGTGCTAGACAATAAATTTCTGACATTGTTTCTATGTGCAATTTTGGTCGTACTGTTATGAGGTCATCCATGAAGGAAAACAATTTACTTTTACGAGAGCCTGTAAACATCCAATTATATTCTCACCACCAACACCGATTTCCACATGTTTACGTTCATTAAATAATGAATAATAATTATTTTTTAATTACCGTTTTTTCTAATTTCTGAAACTCAGAATAAACAACTCTACTGCATGCTGGCGCAGTCGTGTAAGCGATTGGCAAATTCAAGACTAGTATATTCCTAATTCAAAGAGATACACTTCACACATTAAAATAAGTGACTTCATAACTCAAGTGGTGAACACTTGTAATTCATAATTAAAACTAACCATATTTCTACATTTCAGGTTATCAAATGATGATGACGTATAATTCATAATTAAAACTCACTGTATTTCTGCATTTCAGGTCATCAAAATGATGATCACTGTGGTTGGGATCTACACGATCTGTTGGCTCCCCTTGCACGTCATAACGATCCTGGGCGACACAAATACTAGCATTTGGAACTACCCGTACATCATGTACATTTGGGTCACTGCCCATTGGCTCGCCATGTCCTCGTGTATGTACAACCCTCTCATCTACTGGTGGATGAACCAGAAGTTTCGAGAAGGCTACAAGTCGTTGCTAAGAAACATCAAGCTGTACTGCTGTATGCGAGGGCGTGACCGTGTGAACCTTATGATGGACAGCAGGGGGACATATAACAGCACGCACTCCAGGAACAATGACCACGCCCTCAACTGCTACCAGCATGACGTCATTCCGATGGAAAGCCAAGAAGAGACGGCGAAAAAGTACAACGTTCCGCCGAGTGCCGAAATGAACGGAGGAACACACCACCAAACTAGCGCAGACGTGGATGAAAGAGTTTCTTTAAGACAAGTCTCAAATGTCGGTGAGAGTGGTTTAGGTTCTGACGACGAAGGGTCAGACGAGGTTAAGATTGCCAGTTTGTAATACCTCCCTTTATTAAAGCTTCATTCTTATCTATCAGCAGTGTCCACCCTGGGGACGGAGAGGCGAGGGAATTTAAGACGTGCCACGATTTCAAGCAGTCGTTGAGCAAGTCCTGCTTCAGAGACCGCAGTGTGCAAATGTTTGACGGCTGTTTTCTAGCCCCGGTACAAAAGACACGTCATCATTAAAAAAATCAAAAATTGAAAATGTCCTCACTGCCCAATCGATCTCGACGAAGACTTTCTGTCCAAGGTGTACGTACGATGTGACCGGAAAAGACTTTCTGTCCAAGGTGTACGTACGGTGTGACCGGAAAAGACTTTCTGTCCAAGGTGTACGTACGGTGTGACCGGAAAAGACTTTCTGTCCAAGGTGTGCGTACGGTGTAACCGGAAAAGACTTTCTGTCCAAGGTGTACGTACGGTGTGACCGGAAAAGACTTTCTGTCCAAGGTGTACGTACGGTGTGACCGGAAAAGACTTTCTGTCCAAGGTGTACGTACGGTGTGACCGGAAAAGACTTTAACAAGAGTCTAACATTGTTCAACTAGTCAGACGTGCTTAGTCCCGGAAGGTCGATCTGTTATGCCATTCTTTAACAATTCAGTCTTCTGAATGTCATTATTTCAATGCCAATCCAATGTTTGATGGTGATGAAATTACTAGTAAATTCAATAATATACTATAGATGTTACTGTAAATAATCATGATAATCAATATTTCATTGTAAATTAATGTGATAACAATCGTAAATTACTCTCTGTGATAAATTAGTTATAATGATTATGTGAACCAAATGGTGAAGCAGTGTTTATGGTGAATTAAAAATAAAGAATATATGCATTTAGGAGAAAACTGGTGATAATTTAGATGTAATGGTTATTACTAATAAAGACGATGTACAATATATACTAATTAACTACAACGACAATGGGCACTTAATCACATGTAAAATTAATAATAATCTGTATATGAAATAAAGTATTCATAAGGATAATATAATTTTTATATTAATTATCCATAATGATAATGTACATTTAATGTTAAATTTACTCTAATGATAATGCACAGTAACATTTAGATTAGAAACTGTAATAATCAATTTATTACCAAATTAACAATAATCAGTTTTATATAAATAAGCAGTGGGAATGTTTTAATATTAAATTATCAATAATGATAATGTTAATGTCACTTAATTACTTACTATAATGCATATTTTTAATTCACTTTAATGACAGTACAAATGTACTGTTAAATGTACATTAAGGCTAATAAAGATTTATAGCGCAATGCACATTAACTAAAACTCACTTTATTTATAAATTAGTGGCAATGACAATAAATAAAAACCACTCCCCATGAACATGAAACTACGGCCATGCATGACTGAAACGTCATATTTTCCAATATTGATTGCAAATTATGCGTTACAAGTTCAGAGGTAAGGTCCACGAGAAGTGAAGTCAATCTGAATCGTGGCTATATCGAAGAGTGGAGGTGGACTTGAAGCGGTGGAAATGGATTTCGAAGAGTGAAAATGGATTTGAAAGGGTGAAAATGGACTTGGAAGAGTGGAAGTGGAAGGGTGAATGTGGACTTGGAAGAGTGGAAGTGGACTTGGAAGGACAGAAGTGGACTTGGAAGGGTAGATGTGGACTTGGAAGAGTGGAAGTAAACTTGGAAGTGGACTTGGAAGGACAGAAGTGGACTTAGAAGGGTGGATGTGGACTTGGAAGAGTGGAAGTAAACTTGGAAGTGGACTTGGAAGGGTGGATATGGAATTAGAAGGGTGGAATTGTCCAATAATGCTCGAAGATCTCAACATGTTTTTCTAGTTCTGACCCGTAAATGTTATCTTTGCCAAATCGCTGACTCGTATCACCATTGACTTTCAAGAAATACATCTCACTCGGATGATAATTCGAGAATGCTCGTAAACGGACTTGACGAGACACTCGCAAACTAATATATATGTGTGTGTGTGTGAAGGGAGGGAGAGAGGGAGGGAGGGAAGGAATGAGAGAGAAAATGTGTGAGAGACAGAGAGAATATTAATGTAGATAGAACCTCGACGGGCAAAGAAATTGCAGTGCAATGTAAGTAGAGTGCTTGCTCACATTAACTGGAGCTGAATGTATGTATGCTTATGGAAAATGAAATTATAAAAAAGATATTATTATGAAATCTATTATGACTTTTGATAGGCCGGGTGTCTTGCAGTTTCTCATATTTCACATGATTGGACCCAGTGAACTCATTGCTATGAGACTCTCATTTTGCATCATTCAAAATTTTAAATATTTCAACATTTAATGAACATGATACTGGGTGAATGGACATGATATTAATTGTATGAACCTGATACTGGCTGAATGGACATGATATTAATTGTATGAACATGATACTGGCTGAATTAAAAGTGGATTGCATCAAGACTATGGTGGGTTTTCTTATTCATTTTCTTATGTTTATTAAATAAAAGTAAACAGTTTTTTTTAAATAATTCCAGATATGACAATAACACAAAATATACAGAGTCTGTGTGTAAATGCAAATTTTATTTTTAGAAGTGATTACATATAAGAAGTCCAAGCGAACTCCTTTAAATTCCTGTGAAACAAAATATCAGAAATGGCTTTTTGCGTTTTCTCATTATTATAATGAAATAAGTAATGTACACTTTAAAGTTTTCCCATAGCTATAGTGAAATCTATAACGGAATATAGATATAGACAAGGAGTGTGTGTAAAATCGTGTCTATCAGCGAGCATTAATGAACATCGTTGCTGAAAGAAGGTGCTCCTTACTTTTCTTCTCCCCTTCTGCTCCTGGAGGACCATCGAAGTTCACATCTCTAGTGACGTCACATAACTGTGATGACGTTTCATAAGTTTTATCACATTCTTAGTGTAGGCTATAGTTTTAGTGCTAGACAATTAGGCGTGCTGCCAAACACAACAGTTTTGTCATCGATTGTTTCTTACTGTAGGCTATAGTTTTAGTGCTAGACAATTAAGCGCGCTGCCAAACACAACAGTCTTGTCATCGAGCTCTTCTTAGTGTCAGCAATAAACAAATAATATCTCGCATGAATTTTCTTCTAGCTGACTTGTCTGGAAAGTGACGTGGTTTGGTGGCGTTACAGATAGAGTGACTTCCCGCAGTGTAAAATTCTCCTAGCTGGACTCCCATTGTGGGAAATATTTTGACACGTGGGAAGGATAGTATGTCTACAAATCTAAAGCATTTCAGAATTTTATTTTTCTTGTGTTTGCCACTCAAGAATTATTTTTTCTTTTATGTCGTGTTAGAAAATTTTCATTACTATTTTATTTAATTCCTAATGTCATATTTATCTCTGTTTCATAGATGATAGCAAAGTCATTATTTTCTTTTGGAGTCATATTTATCTCTGTTTCATAGATGATAGCAGAGTAACTTATTTATTTTGTTTTCTCCATTCTTTCTCTAATTCTACGCATTTCGCTTGTCCATCATGCAGCAGGTCTAGAAGATGATTCTGAAAATCAAATCAAACTTCGTCATAAATCCGAACTGAGTCCAGACTTTGGAAATAGAGAGTAAGGTGGGAGTTGAGGGTGGGGGTATGGAGGTAATCACTTCAGACAAAATTGTTTCCGAATTACGACTTAAATGCAATGACTAAGTGAAATAACAATGTACCATGTATCGAAAGACCAATGAAGACTTAACACAAAGAATTGTACGATCTCACAGAAAATATGGTTTATTTATTGCCACAAAATAAAGAATTATTATTTTCTAACCCAAGCTTTTGACGGTCGCAGGATTCTGTGTTAATTGCGCAAATATTTTAGTTTCTTTATGTTTTTATTCAATCTAATATAATATATTTAATATTAAATTCCTTCATCCATTTAAGATCTGTGAACCTCATCGCTTGTATATATGATACACTTTTCAGTTCAGCTCTAATCCTTCTGCAAACTGGCACATTTTTTTTTCTTCCAACCATAATCGCTCCCTTCCAGTCTGTGCAATGCAACAAGGCAGACACATCGGTGATTAGCTCTCAATGCGACACGGCAGACACACAAAAGACAAAAGGGTACACATGTACGTGATATAGATCTACAAAAGTAGTTTATACGTATATATCTAAAAAAAAAAAAAAAAAGACAAATATAACATAGATATGAGTCAATAACTTGTTCTTAATGCACACAAAACGTGACACAAATCTTCATTACGTGTGATGACGTCATCAGAAGCAAAAACGAAATACGTAGAAAGACTTCGTGATGAAAACGACACCATCACCCATGATGAAATACGAAAATTATATTTTAAAATTATATTTTATCTTAAAGTAGAAAATGGTGAATAATAGGCTTTCTAATTAACAAATTGCGAAGAAATTAAATACTAATTCTGGTTCGCCTACAAATCACGCTATGCCTGTTTATAAGACGATTGCTATTTTTAAACCTGCTCTTGAAGTAATTTTAAAACGAAACTTTTTTATTTGAATGATTGTTTTTATTATTATTTATTTATGTCTAATTGTGCTTTCTAAACAAACAATTTCAATTTTGTTGTGTCAATCCCAGGGAAAGAAAAAGAAAGACAAACGGATGGAAAGAAATAGAAAGACAGACAAGCAGTTAGAATGAGAAAGAAATATAAGCAGAAAGGAAGAAACAAAAACAAAAAAAAGAAAGACTAGCAGGCAGAAAAAAAGAAAAGAGACAAACTAGCAGACAGAACGAAAGAAAACAGAAACTCACACAAGTAGACAGAAAGAAAGAAAAGAGAAAGACAGACGAGCAAACACGGAAAGAAAAAGAAAGTCAGACAATGGAAAGAAAGAAAAAGACAGACACGCAAACATAAAAAAAGAAAAAGACAGACAGGCAAACACAAAGAAAGAAAAAGAAAGTCAGATAAACAGAAAGAAAAGACACAGGCGAACACAAAGAAAGAAAAAGACAGACAGACAAACAGAAAGAAAGAAAAAGACAGGCAGACAAACAGAAAGAAAAAGAAAGACAGACAGACAAACGGAAAGAAAGAAAAAAGTCAGACAAGCAGACAGACAGCAAGAAAATACTGAACACGCTAGTGAAATTACAAAAATGAAAAGCACGTGCCCACGTGGTCTAATTTACTGTGCACATGAGAAAGGCACGTGCAAGATTATCTTCATGGGAGGTGAGGTATGATTGTACCCATGCCACTGACAGCAGCAACCGACCATACGACATACGTCGTCAACCCCAAGTTGAATTGTTCATAAATATTTATATGCTAATCTAATGTGTTCAATGGCCATAGAAGAATGAATATTGTGTTTGTTAAATACGTCTTCTGCTCCATCAGCTTCTCTGTGTCTAATATTTAATCTATACCTATCTTTCTATCGAAATACGCACATTTCTATCTATTTATTATTGTGCCTTCTTCCCTTTCTCTATTCGTCTGTATTTTTCATATTTAACATCCTTCGTAAGAGGTTGTGTATCTATCAATCTATTTCTCTATTTACCTATCCATCGATCTATCTATTCATCTATTGATCTAAATCTATCAATTGAGAGAGAGCGCTAAATGACATTAATTAAATTCATACCGAGTGAGTGAGTGAGTGAGTGAGTGAGTGAGTGAGTGAGTGAGTGAGTGAGTGAGTGAGTGAGTGGGTGGGTGAGTGAGTGAGTGAGTGAGTGAGTGAGTGAGTGAGTGAGTGAGTGAGTGAGTGAGTGAGTGAGTGAGTGAGTGAGTGAGTGAGTGAGTGAGTGAGTGAGTGAGTGAGTGAGATTTGGAGAGCGTTTCCAACTGAGATCGATTTCGCACTGGTGAAGGGGGTGCGGGTTCATTGGGAGGTTTCCGGACGGAGGGTGGCTATGTCTACTCTGGATTGTTAGTTCAATTGCAGACAATTGCTTATAACGTTTTTGTTCATTTCTCTTATCCTATTTTACTTATTAGTTTTAGCTGTTGGTTTTTGAATTATTACTTTTAGCTGTAGGTTTTTGAATTATTACTTTTAGCTGTAGGTTTTTGAATTATTACTTTTAGCTGTAGGTTTTTGAATTATTACTTTTAGCAGTAGGTTTTTGAATTATTACTTTTAGCTGTAGGTTTTTGAATTATTACTTTTAGCTGTAGGTTTTTGAATTATTACTTTAGCTGTAGGTTTTTGAATTATTACTTTTAGCTGTAGGTTTTTTGAATTATTACTTTTAGCTGTTGGTTTTTGAATTGTAGATGTTGGGCTTTTTGATGAAGTTATTCATGTCGGGAGGTGGGGTACTTTGATTATAGAGTTTTCTGTCATTTCATTTCACTGGATAGACTTTTGGTGATCATTGCTTTACGTGGCTTGTCTACTCAATTCAAACATTCTTGGGCTGGGCTGGGGCGGTAGGGGCATATAGACTTGGGCTGGGCTGGGCTGGGGTGCTAGGGGCATATAGTCTTGGGCTGGGCTGGGGCGGTAGGGGCATATAGTCTTGGGCTGGGCTGGGGCGGTAGGGGCATATAGACTTGGGCTGGGCTGGGGCGGTAGGGGCATATAGACTTGGGCTGGGCTGGGGCGGTAGTGGCATATTGACTTGGGCTGGGCTGGGGCGGTAGGGGCATATAGACTTGGGCTGGGCTGGGGCGGTAGGGGCATATTGACTTGGGCTGGGCTGGGGAAGTAGAGAAGTGTAAAATAGAAAACACCTAAGTGCATGGAGGCAGGGACGAAAAATATTTATATAAAATACGAGATTTCAATTTCCACTTAAATTATTCCACTTAGTGTTCAGATCAAACGCTTCAAAATCGAAAATGTCTTTATTTACTTCAACATTAATTCTACGTATAGGTCATAATTATTTAATACTTAAATACTTATTTAATACTTTTTGACAATGGATGGATGGATGGATGGATGGATGGAAACGATCATGCATAATTTCTGAGAGCAAACACGAAGTGATCATTTATTGTTGCAACACAAGTAGCTATATTTCCTTTTAAGCAGAAAAAAGTATTATCGCACGTTTCATAAAGAAAAAACGAAAAGAAATTAATCATAATTCACAACAGAAAATAATTTCTTATAATGTCATTTGAGTCAGTAGAAAATAAATTATCATTCGTCATGTCAAACAGTAGAAAATAAATTATCATACTTCATTTCAACCAGCAGAGAACAATTTATCACGCATCATTTCATAAAGTAGCAAACAAATTATCATACGTCATTTCAACCAGTAGAAAACAAATGACCATACGTCATGTCAACCAGTAGAAAACAAATGATCATACGTCATGTCAACCAGTAGAAAACAAATGATCATACGTCATGTCAACCAGTAGAAAACAAATGATCATACGTCATGTCAAACAGTAGAAAACAAATTATCATACGTCACTTCCAAACGAATACAGCAATACAACCTTCAATTTCAGATAGAAAATAATCAGAAAACGACGGAGTGTGTCGAATTTTCAACAAACTTGCTTCCATTTCAAAGATTACAAAAGTGAAAAGAAACACACTGAGCGACAACACTTACATAAGAAACAGAGGGAAAAGAAACACACTGAGCGACAACACTTACATAAGAAACAGAGGGAAAAGAAACACACTGAGCGACAACACTTACATAAGAAACAGAGGGAAAAGAAACACACTGAGCGACAACACTTACATAAAAAACAGAGGGAAAAGAAACACACTGAGCGACAGCACTTACATAATAAACAGAGGGAAAAGCATTGATGGAAGTGGCCATTTGTGTACTTCGTATGTCTGTCTATTTGGTACACTAAATCCTTCACTTAATCCCTCAATACTTTGTCTGATAAATACAACGATAAATCCACTCTTTAATCCATAATTTCTTTCTCTCTGTCTAATAAATATTGGAGTTAGACCTAATCTTAAATTATAATGTCGCTAGGAATCGTGTTTCGGTGAAATCACCATTACATTGTCACGAATGTCACTTCAAGGTTGCCTTTGATATCGGCAGATTACAAAACAGCAAAATTATTTGCGATATTCTTTTCTAGATTTTGCAGATTAGCACGAACGCGCACAAAGTTATTGTGTTGTAGTTTATATTGACAGTCAGATTTTGCTCATTTTCAATCTCTACCGATAACAGAGACACTCACGTGTTGTCCAGGGATTGAACAGACCGTCACATGTTGACTAGACGCAAATACTCACCTGTTGCCGTGTAGATGATTCTGCCTATCAAAACAACAACATAAAAGGAAACGAAATCAATCGAAAACACGATGTTTTTTAACTGAGCGGCAAATATACATTTTTTAATATTAATTTATATCACTGTTTGCAACATACGTTTGTTATGCGTTTCTTTCTTTATTTTCATTGGAGATTTTGTTTCCATAACATTTACTGATTTCTAGTCGTGTATTTCAGAAGGCTGCACGAATCTGTACTTGCTAGCATGTCTATTAGTTGTACAATCTCATATATAATAATTTTACAATCTCGTGCATGTTAGTTGTACATTCTCGTACATAATATTTGTAAATCTCGTATATAATATGTGTACAATCTCGTACATAATAAGTGTATAATCTCGAACATAATATTTGTACAATCTCGTACATAATGTATGTACAATAGTGTACATAATATTTGTACAACTCGTGCATGTTAGTTATTCAATCTCGTATATAATATTTGTACAATCTCGTACATAATAATTGTATAAAGTCGTACATAATAATCGTACAATCTCGTATATAATATTTGTACAATCTCGTACATAATAATTGTATAAAGTCGTACATAATAATTGTACAATCTCGTATATAATATTTGTACAATCTCGTACATAATGTGTGTACAATAGTGTACATAATATTTGTACAATCTCGTGCATGTTAGTTATTCAATCTCGTATATAATATTTGTACAATCTCGTACATAATAATTGTATAAAGTCGTACTTAATAATTGTACAATCTCGTATATAATACTTGTACAATCTCGTACATAATAATTGTATAAACTCGTACATAGTAATTGTACAATCTCGTATATAATATTTGTACAATCTCGTACATATTAATTGTACAAACTCGTAAATAATAATTGTATAATCACGTACCTAATAGTTGTACAATCTCATCATAATAATTTTACAATCTCGTACATAATAAGTGAAGGTAAATCTGTACGAGTTATGCATAATAACATGCTTGTGGTGATTTGTACATAAAATCACGGGGTAAAGTTGTAGCGATTTGTACATATTAATACGAGGTAATGTGGAGATTTGTATATATTAACACGAGGTAATGTAGAGATTTGTACATATTAACACGAGGTAATGTAGAGATTTGTACATATTAACACGAGGTAATGTAGAGATTTGTACATATTAACACGAGGTAATGTAGAGATTCGTACATATTAACACGAGGTAATGTAGAGATTCGTACGTATTAACATGAGGTAAATTAGACATTCATACATAATGATATATAAGAATGTAGCGATTAATATAAATTAAATGAAGGAAAAGTATAAACTAAATGATTCAAGTGTGCACCAACCGATCAGCAATCATTATAAATATCATCTTAGGAGTTCTTATAATGTTGTTTTTCTTCCTACACGCAGGAAAGTATTTACCAGAGTCGTCGACTGTATTAAGGACTTTGCAATATCATTCTGTAAATATTATGTGCCACTTTGCAGTGTCGTTCTGTAAATATAATGTGCCACTTTCCAATATCGTTCTGTAAATATGATGTGCCAGATTGCAAAATCTCGTTCTGTAAATATGATATTCCACTTTCCAATATCGTTCTGTAAATATAATGTGCCAGATTGCAGTGTCCGTTCTGTAACTACGATGTGGCAGGGCTTTGCGAGTACAATGTGCCAGAGCTTTGCGAGTACAATGTGCCAGGGCTTTGCGAGTACAATGTGCCAGAGCTTTGCGAGTACAATGTGCCAGAGCTTTGCGAGTACAATGTGCCAGGGCTTTGCCAGTACAATGTGCCAGGGCTTTACGAGTACAATGTGCCAGGGCTTTGCGAGTACAATGTGCCAGGGCTTTGCCAGTACAATATGCCAGGGCTTTGCCAGTACAATGTGCCAGGGCTTTGCGAGTACAATGTGCCAGAGCTTTGCGAGTACAATGTGCCAGAGCTTTGCGAGTACAATGTGCCAGGGCTTTGCCAGTACAATGTGCCAGGGCTTTACGAGTACAATGTGCCAGGGCTTTGCCAGTACAATGTGCCAGGGCTTTGCGAGTACAATGTGCCAGGGCTTTGCCAGTACAATATGCCAGGGCTTTGCCAGTACAATGTGCCAGGGCTTTGCGAGTACAAAGTGCCAGGGCTCCGCAGCATAGATTTATATGAAACTGCTACCAGGTCTTGCGAAATATTTCTACAAGAATACCATGCTTATGGCTTTGCGATATATCACCTCTGGTAGGCTGTGTCCAGGACTTTGCGGGTTAGTTCTACAAGTACTGGTAGGCTGTGTCCAGAACTTTGCGGGTTAGTTCTACAAGTAGGCTGTGTCCAGAACTTTGCGGGTTAGTTCTACAAGTAGGCTGTGTCCAGAACTTTGCGGGTTAGTTCTACAAGTAGGCTGTGATATAAGATTTTGTACGGAATAGTTCAAAGGGTACGTAGTGTCCAGAGTTTGGCGGATAATTCTCTTGTACTACTGTACCAATCATTTCGTGGTATTAAATACGAGTAATAGGGTACTGCTGTACTAACGACTTTGTGGTATTAAATACGAGTAACAGACTTTGTGGTATTAAATACGAGTAACAGACTTTGTGGTATTAAATACGAGTAACAGACTTTGTGGTATTAAATACGAGTAACAGACTTTGTGGTATTAAATACGAGTAACAGACTTTGTGGTATTAAATACGAGTAACAGACTTTGTGGTATTAAATACGAGTAACAGACTTTGTGGTATTAAATACGAGTAACAGACTTTGTGGTATTAAATACGAGTAACAGAGCACTGCCTTGTCACCTTTCATTCTGCCGACAGCGCTCGTTCGACAAACAGCAGAACGGTTATCACAACGCCAAACACAAATGTACAGACTGTTTTACAACTTCACCCTCGAGCACATACAACAATGCTCTGAAAAAGTTTTTCCTTTTTTCTACAGCGGCACCAGACTCGCCCATGGACTCTGCGGGAGGAGGAAGGTCCCCAAAAGAGCCAAAATCAACACTTGCATGACACAACACAAAGATAACTACATCTCAGGAAAAGAAAAAAAATTTAAAAAAGAGGACCTTACAACAGTCGCAGTGAAGCAAGCACCAAAATAAGGAATCCAACATCTGCAACACACCACACAAACCACCCTCTTCGGAATGACGAGAGAAGAGGAATGCTCCACAGGAATCTACAAAAAAAACGGAGAACAACTGGAAAAGATGAAACATTTTCACGCAATCCCTGAGGAGCAAAAGTAGTTGAAACAGCAACAACAACACTGCGGTATAGAACAGTGGGTGCACTCTGAGCTTTATCGCTTTATGGTATAGCTCAAGGGTCTCCAAACTTTTCAGCCCGAGGGCCGCATTAACTATCAAACAGCAGTTCAGGGGCGGACTACACACTCGAGGTCCAAATAAAAAATAATCAAAACATGGATGTTGTTTTTAATTATTTATTTAATATTATTTTATTCAATTATTATTTAATAACACATTGATACACTACACATGAACACCTGTATTAGTGGGAATGGTGAAATTGTTTCCTGGATGCCAAAATAGCAGATATTTCTGGCTTTAGATTTGATGCTCCTAACATCAACAGTGACTTGAGATTATCATCAGACAAGTTTGTTCTCAAATTGTTCTTCATGTATTTTCATTCTTGAAAATGTTTGTTCACACAGGTATATTGTTCCAAAGATTGAAAGGTACCTTGATGCAAAGGTTTTGACATTGGGAAACTCTTCCTTGGGCAAAAACTGGTAAAAACCCACCAGTCCTTCTTTGAACTTGTCCCTATGGAGGTCATTTGCTTGCAACTCAATGGCTTTTTTTTAATAGTCACGGTTGACTGCTCGTATACTATAGACTGGGTGGACTGGATACTAAGAATATGTCCGACTTATGTAACAATCAGTGACCCATATCAATAACGCTCCTTTATTCCGAATCTGGGTCAGAGTTGTTTGTTCCCTCTCAACTCTCATTGATTAGAGACAGAAAAATTTAGCAGCGGCTGATCTTGGCAGGATACACGTAAATTTCCTTTTTTTTTTCCATAGACAAAAAGGTCTCCACAGGCCGCATGAGAGGGCCTTGCGGGCCGCAAGCGGCCCGTGAGCCGTAGTTTGGAGACCCCTGGTATAGCTGTATAAGTGGGCGCCATATTACTTTTAAGGCATAGCTGTACATGTAGGAAACCTTTGTGGACTTGCATTTTATATTTAAGGACCAAGTGAAATGGAATCTAGGTTTGATTTGTTCCCCGCTTGAAAGAGGAGGGGACACTCAAATGCTCACCCTCTTCACCCACACCCTTGAAAATGAAGACATAAATACTTCATTTTCTCATCTGCTGCGGATCCTTTTCAACACCAGGACAGTAGAAGACAATACTACAATCCAGCTATCATAAGCACTATGAATCTCCACCAAGAACTACAAAAACACCTAACAACGAAGCCAAAAGCCACAACAAAGGACGACGAAACAGACCAGCATTATTTGGAAACATCGCCGACAACAAAAACACGCTCTACACAGACGGGCAAAGAAGAAACGAGATGGGCTTTCACCCAAACCCCGACCACCACCGAGGAAAACAAGAAAACACAAACTTCCACCACCACTTCAGGAAGCAAAGAGACACAAACTACGAACGACGACGACGACAACAAACCCAAAAAACACCAGGAAACAAACACAAAGAAAGACAAAAAAGGAAAGGAGCAATATATCAGTTGACCCTCCTAAAGAAGACAGACAGACAGAACTCGCACTAGCCATCGCCGAACTAACAAACACACGAGTGGCTCCTGCACTCTCACCACTACTAGAGACACCACCAAGGACCGCATAACAACCACGCCGACGACGATGAAAACAGACCAAAACAACCACTCAGAACAAAACCGCAAAACAAAACGACGGCATCAGGCATCAGACGACAACAACCACATCGCCAAACAGAAATCGCAGCAACAACATCAACGCCACCACAACAGCCACCACCGACGACATCAACAACAATGGCAAAGGCGCAGTGAGCATCAGAACATGCAGTGGGGTTTTTACAACCACCCCATTGCAGACATGATCCAACTCATACTAGACCATCTATACTGGCCACCAATACACATCTATACACAACCCTACGGACGCAGGGAACAACAACAACATCAGCGCCGACAACAACAACAGCGCCCAAACCACTAAGCAGGAAATTGGGGTGAACATCCCGGGCGCACATTCACGCTAAGTACAGACTTGGTGTGTTTCTAGCCTGGGCTCTGTAAAACACCCTCCCCCCGCCACAACAACAACGGCGACTTAGTCAACGGACCTCCGGACTAAAGCCTGCCTCCACCGACCAGACACGCCGTCATGCAGCACAGCGATCATCACCAACGACACGCATCGACACACACACACTACATCTACTCGATACCCAACCACCCCCCGCCCTCTCCAGAAACAAGTGAGGAGAGGAAGTTTTCTCCAGAGGACCTCCAAAGCTGAGAATATCTCTGATAAAAAGGCTTACTACATCCTCTGGAGAGAGACAGTGAGAAAAAAAATGGAATCTAGGTCAGACACAGATAAGAATAAATCTGTAAGGATTGAATAATTCCCATTCTCAGAATCAAGACTGTGAAATGTAAACTTTCAGAGATTTGTACAAACGCGTTTATTTTGGTATTGAAAGTCAATATTTCTGAAAGCCCGACTTGTTACCATAGCAACATAACATGTGACGTCACGAGTGGAAACTACAATCCGCATGTGCTGTCCGACATACTGTCTTGCGTGAAACGAGTGGTTTGGAAATTTAAAACATGGTTGAATAGTACAGTGCATATGGCTACACAAACAGCGGACGAACCAAAATATTCATTTTTTTACATTTCCTAAAGATCACAAATTACAAAGGAAAAGTGGGTTACAAAGCTGAAAACTTTCAACAGACAGCACAGACGGTAGTGTGTAACCTGCACTTCCAAGCAGACTATGAAATGCAAATCAGACGGTCTTTTCGGGACAGTTTAGCAATGCCAATAGTAATGAATAAATAATCTTTAAAATATTAAAACTGTTTCAGCAACAAAAATATTAAATTATTGGGTGTTATTTATTTAGTTTATCTGAAGTAATAATATAACTGCTAATACAAACATTGTAGGGACAACATATCTCTTTGCATAAATACTGGGTCCAGAATTTACAAACAAATTGTGCACAAATAATTTTCTAAACTATTTATTTCTATAATTTTATTCCAATGAAAATATGGTATTAAAATAGTTACAGAATAAATCAATATTATGGTAACAAAACTGTGCAATTTATATATAAAAATTTAATACATATTCATCATCTATCATCTTCTTTTAATCTGAATTTGTATGAATGAATTTTAATACATTAGTGGTTGCATGCGTTAATTGCATCAAAATATTTTACTTTATATACTGTAGCATTATTTTTAACACTATTCATAGCAAATGTATATGACAAATGTTCTTGAATAGATAACCTTATTACTCTAGCCAGTACAAGGTCAAAGGTCAAAAGTCTTTATTTTCTGCTGTTTATTTAGTTGCTAATTCCATTATAATTTGATCAATATTAGTTTGCAACTGACAAAACCACTTGTGTGCAAATGAACAGTTGAAGTAAGTTGATCATAACTAAATATTTTACTTTACAGTGAGTGGTTTCATAATATTGCATATAAGCAAAGTTATAGAATTTTGCTGCACTAATTATACCACTGGGATTTCCTCCCCTTATTTTGTAACTGTACTTGATTGTTACTTTGGAGCATGTATACACAATATACTTATAATTGTAATATTAATAAGAAAAATTTAAGCTTTATAAGTCTATCCAAATATAAATTAATATAACATTGGTCATAAGTGTTAAATTTAAAATACTATGACACCTATGGGCACCCTTCACTCATCATTAAGTAATCGAGAATCTTAATCAATAGTTGTTATTAATTCTCCCACAAGAAACATTTGGGGGATTATAAGGGTATCGTAAATCTCTACTCTTTACACATTAATGTATAGTTATTATTAATTCTCCCACAAGAAACATTTGGGGGATTATAAGGGTATCGTAAATCTCTACTCTTTACACATTAATGTATAGTTATTATTAATTCTCCCACAAGAAACATTTGGGGGATTATAAGGATATCGTAAAACTCTACTCTTTACACATCAATAAGATAGACATTTTACTGTTGCATAAGGTATTTTGGCAGATGGAAACCTTTTCTTAAAGGAGTAATAAAAAATCTGTCTTTTATTCATATTTAACGAGTCCTCATTTAACCACTATTATATATGTACAAGGTTAATAAATTTAATGTGTGACGAAGTAAATTTGCCCCTCCCTATTTTTTATTTTAATTGTTATTTAAGTTGCTAAATTGTCAGAGTGATTCGACCTTGGGCACTCATTATGGTGTTAGTTTGAAAGTGTCTGAGTTTGAAGTAAACAGCCTAAGGGAAGAATATTGTAGATTTGCTGACCTTGTGGAAACTGAGTGAGCAGTTTACTATTATCCAATGATTGTGATTTATGAGAACAAGACTAACCAATGGGCTGAGTTTAAGGAGTTTACTTGCAGTAGATAATTTTGATATCTATTCACTTTTGAATTTGAAGACTAAGAGAGAGGTCCGACTTGAAGGCAGTCATTAGCTTGAGTGGTGAAGTTAAACTGACTGAGAGAGATTGGACTTTTCATACATTTTTCTTTTGATATGTTATACTCGTGTTATCTTTCCTTGTTATATTTTTACTTGTTACATACGAAGAACCTCTCTGTGGTATCATTGTTATATTTGTACTTGTTACATACATACACAGAGACATTCTTCTTATGTAACAAGTGAAAACGTTGTAATGATACTCATGTAGTCTTTCTCTGTAAAAAGGCAAGGCTACTTCAAAGTGTGAGTGAGGCTTATTTTGGTATCCTGTTGATCAAGCCAGTTTGTGAAATACGTCGATGGCAAACTAGTTTCGCACCTCTGATTCATAGAAGTTGGTGACGTCAGCACACGTCTGATTCATAGCAGTTGGTGGAGAAAACACCATAATGAATTCAAGTTTGGTGACGTCAGCACTCGGGCCCTCAACGTGATAATGGACATAGAGATGTGTAGATAAGCAACAGTAAAAGCAAACGATTAGCATAGTGTATTGTCTGTCTGTCTGTCTCTCTATTTCTTTCTCTACTTCTTTTTCTTTTTCATTCTCTCACTTCTTTGCCTCCTTAATTTCTGTTCATAGGTAGTCTTCATTTCATTGTTCACAATAAATAATTCTTTGCATATTCGTTCATTCTTTCTCATTCTTTCTTCTCTCTCTTTCTCTCTCGAATAACTGGTTGAAAAGACAGGGTAGTGGGTTTATATCATTGCCCTTGTAAAATGAGTTTATTCAATTCACTTCAATTCATTTCTCCAGCTCTCTCTCAAACTTTCTCTCCATCTTCCCATCTTTCTCACACTTTCTCTCCATCTCTCTCTCACATTCTCTCCATTTCTCTCCATCTCTCTCTCACACTTTCTCTCCATCTCTCTCACACTTTCTCTCCATCTCTCTATCACACTTTCTCTCCATCTATCTCACACTTTCTCTCCCTCTCTCACTTTCTCTCCACCTCTCTCACACTTTCTCTCTATCTCTCTCTCACACTTTCTCTCCATCTCTCTCTCACACTTCACACTTTCTCTTAATCTCTCTCTCACACTTCCTCTCCTTCTATCTCTCGCACTCTCTCTCTCTCTTCCTCTCTCTGTTTCAATTTTTTTCTCTCTCTCTCTTATTTTCTCTCTGTAAATTAAGAAAGTTAGAGTTGATGTTTTTCTCAGATGGAAAAACATTGTTTTTTCAGTCCCTTTATTTTCTTTCTCTTTCTCCATCTCTCTCTCATTATAACTAGCAAGATCGTTTTTAATTTAGCCACATCTCTCTCTCTCTCTCTCTCTCTCTCTCTCTCTCTCTCTCTCTCTCTCTCTCTCTCTCTCTCTCTCTCTCTCTCTCTCTCTCTCGGTTTTATTGGTTTTATGTAAACGGTATAACAAAGTTGGTTAACTTTTCACTTTTTGATAATTGTGTTCTCTTACTCACCTTTCGAATAAACTTGTAAAGCTCATATGCTGATACTATATGTTTTCATTTTTCAAACTCTCACAAACGTTATGTTGACCTCCATACATTCCAATTCATTAAGTTAGCTAGCTCGCTTTTCTATCTTCATCCAACCAGCCATTTCATTACTTTTTTTAACTTGTTTGCTCTGCCATACGACTGTTAGACATAACTCATATACCAGTCTGCAGAATAATGGATTCTAGTGTTTGGAATACAGACAGCACTAAAACCTGTTCACGGTTAACTGAACAGCACTAAAGCAACTTAGCTCTTTATTCATCCAGCCGTAACTCTCTCGTGGCACATTTCCCCTAAGGTACATAACACTTGTAATAGCAAATACAGACGCACGCACACATAAACAAACCACACATGCACGTTGCACAAAGTTTAAGAGAAAGTTATAGAAAATATGGACTATTATACCCTCACATTATGGACTAAATTAATGTCTAAAGAATAATTACATCTAAATAATTAGAGAAAAAAGAAGTCTAATTTCTTCAACTACTATATTTGCCGGATGAGAGGGTTTCAAAAACATCTTTCAGCAACAAAATATGTCACTTCTCTGCTGACATATGCTGCAATGAAAAGAAACTAAATTAAACTGACTGCTCTGTCTACAGACAAACTTCGGCATTATTGTACTTAACGCACAATTTTGTTATTATTTCCGCATGAGAAGTTGAGCGCCCATTCCTTTAGAGTTTAGACCCAGAAACAGCTAACGAACACAACCATCTGAGTACCAGCAAATTATTGCCTGGATTTTAAAACTTGGAATTTAGCACCTACAAATTAATGTCAATTAGCTCCAGCAGTTAGCACCACTTTAACAACATACTCTCCGTACCAATAGCGTATCGCCATACAAGTACCAATAGCGTATCGCCTTACAAGTACCAATAGCGTATCGCCATGCAAGTACCAATAGCGTATCGCCATGCAAGTACCAATAGTGACTCTATTGTTGAACTATAATTAGGTATAATAATAATAATAATAATAATAATAATAATATATGTAAGAGAGACTATAAACTATAATTACCCAAACGTGGATTCATGGAATATTGATGTCAGAATATCTGTTTCATTGTAATTGTCATTTGTATAGTTGACTTTTAATAAATTTATTGTTAAATTTATTGACCTTCTTATGTTGTAGAATAAGTGGGTGGATTGGGGCTCGCTAAATATAGATGTAAGTCAGATTTGTCTTCTCTTTATATATATGTGTGTGTGTGTGTGTGAGATATAAATGTTTTAGAACAGTTTACATGATGGAGATTTCCTTGACTAAAATTAGTAGCTTTGACTCTTGCTTTGTGTAGGTCTGGTTCAAGGCCACATGCTACGATCCCATTCTACAAGCCAGTCCTATCACGCACCCTCAGTCAACAGCCCTGCCTGGAAAGACTTCCTATGCAAGACCACAGCTGTTCTAGAATAATTCTCCCCAGAAGAGATAACATTTTTGTTTATGCCAGTTACATCTAAGTGTGCAGCCTTCATGATCTGTTTACTCTTATATAAGTCTTCGCTGAATTATATTACAGTTTTGTAATGGGGTGAACTGTCATTACAACATAATGCTTCTTGTAGTACTATTTACATAGACTGTAAAAGCTGATTATGTCAGCAGTAGCACTGCTTTGTCTTTGTTTCATCCGGTGTCTCAGTCTACCCAGTTAAATATTCGTTATCACCTGCTGCTCACCAGGTTCTTCTGTTTATTCATGCAATGGTCTACACTTAGTCCAGGCATGACTGCTTGTGATGGAGGGGTGAAGCAGGTCTATCGATCTGCGTGAGTGACCAATCATTTCAATTGCCACTCTATTGTACTTCAGCTGCACGTGCTCAGGACACCATTAGCACCCACCCATCCCATAGCACTGTGTAACTTAGCCACACCCAAATAACATTGTTTAATTGGTATTATGTTCATCCCTTGGCCATGTCAAGAGGCACTCACACAGAAATCAGCGGGAAAGGACCTAACTGATTCTTCTTAGGGGTTACTGCTCTTGATTAGTAACTGTATGAAGGAAACGTTTCTGTTAAACACTTGTAGGTTTTATACTTAGGGGTTACTGCTCTTGATTAGTAACTGTATGAAGGAAACGTTTCTGTTAAACACTTGTAGGTTTTATACTTAGGGGTTACTGCTCTTGATTAGTAACTGTATGAAGGAAACGTTTCTGTTAAACACTTGTAGGTTTTATACTTAGGGGTTACTGCTCTTGATTAGTAACTGTATGAAGGAAACGTTTCTGTTAAACACTTGTAGGTTTTATACTTAGGGGTTACTGCTCTTGATTAGTAACTGTATGAAGGAAACGTTTCTGTTAAACACTTGTAGGTTTTATACTTAGGGGTTACTGCTCTTGATTAGTAACTGTATGAAGGAAACGTTTCTGTTAAACACTTGTAGGTTTTATACTTAGGGGTTACTGCTCTTGATTAGTAACTGTATGAAGGAAACGTTTCTGTTAAACACTTGTAGGTTTTATACTTAGGGGTTACTGCTCTTGATTAGTAACTGTATGAAGGAAACGTTTCTGTTAAACACTTGTAGGTTTTATACTTAGGGGTTACTGCTCTTGATTAGTAACTGTATGAAGGAAACGTTTCTGTTAAACACTTGTAGGTTTTATACTTAGGGGTTACTGCTCTTGATTAGTAACTGTATGAAGGAAAAGTTTCTGTTAAACACTTGTAGGTTTTATACTTACCGATGACAAAAGTAGCAAGTCAGTGTGCTATGTTTCCGTTTTGTTCTTCAGCCATGTTTAACTTGATTATCTTTTGGGGGGAGTGGGGTGGGAGGTGCATGCTTTGTTTTTGTTTCTTTTTTACGCACAAAGCATTTTACAAGATCGATAAGCTATAGTACTTTTATACGCAATTTTTAAAATTAATTAATTACTAGAATTATGTACAAATAGCATCGTGACATGTTAAAGCGGAAGTGAGCAGACAGCTGAGTTGGCTACAACCCCATCGCCATCGACCTGAGCTAGAGCCCGAGCCAGACAAAATATTGTTAATGGCGTTATAAATAATGACGTACAAAAGTGCGGAAATGCGTCACACACAATCAACAGCATCGTTCTGACAGTTGCTAATGATTAGTTTTTCTCACTTCAAAATCGCAGTAACCCGAGAGGGATCTTTTTGTAACTTTAGTGCGACACTAAATGCATGTCACTAGATTGTGTTATTACGGTCAGTTTCCGTTCTGCCTGCCATAAGCATTGATTACTTGGACCACCTACACGCATGCGTGAAGTACAATATAATTGGAATAAACGCGGGGAGGGGGTGTTAAAGAATATATGGCTGGTAAAAAGTATGCAACTGTAGACAGTAAATGTATCTATAAACTGTATCATTGGTAAATGTATGTATCTGTTGAGTGTTATCACTGGTTAATGCGTGTAGCTGTTGAGTGTTATCATTGATAAATGTATGTAGCTGTAGAGTGTATCACTAATAAATGTATGTAGCTGTTGAATATATGACTGGTAAATATATTAGTAAAAGTATAAAAATATAAAAATAACGTGTTTAGATCTGCAAATAACAATGCTCCTGCCGTACCGCTACTGAAAAATGGAAATCGAAATAAAAGTGGAATGTGTGTGCTGGTTGGAGGGTTGAGGTCGAGTAATGTCTGGGTAGCTCCTTAGGCATGCAAGGAAACGTGCTTGAAGGATTTTTATTGTAACGGATTGTGACACCAATAGCCAACGGATTGTGACACCAATAGCCGACGGATTGTGACACCAATAGCCGACGGATTGTGACACCAATAGCCAACGGATTGTGACACCAATAGCCGACGGATTGTGACACCAATAGCCAACGGATTGTGACACCAATAGCCGACGGATTGTGACACCAGTAGCCGACGGATTGTGACACCAATAGCCGACTGATTTGACGAGCCAACACACACAAAGGTTGTCCTTTCCAGTACCCGGAATAAAAACAACACAACATTTTTTTTTGTTAAGATTTCAATTCTGTCATCCCTTAGTCGGCTTAGAAGTAATCCCTTTTCACGTGCCTAGTTTTACGACAGCATTTCTGAGAATGAACGAAGCAGTGCCCCAGCCCTTTTACATGATAGGTGAATGTGTGATTGAGATTGGTTATTCTTAGGAGGGTCCCAGCCCTTTTATCTGACAGGTGTGTGTGTGTGTGTGTGGTTGTGTGTGTGTGTGTGTGTGTGTGTGTGTGTGTGTGTGTGTGATTGAGATCGGTTATTATTAGAAGGCGGGTCCCAGCCCTTTTATCTGAACGGTGTGTGTGTGTGTGTGTGTGTGTGATTGAGATCGGTAGAAAAAGGGATAGAAACGATTTTCTAAAATGATGAAAACGCAATCCCCATAATGTCTTTGTTCAGTTATATGTTCATCACTGTAAGTACACAATGTAGTTTGTTAATATTTTTATTTTTAAATGATTTAATGAATTTCTTACCTGTGCTGAGCTAGAAGAAAACAAAAACCCAGACTTTACGTGCGAACTGTACTGGGCTAGAAGAAAACAAAAACCCAGACTTTATATGTGAACTGTACTGAGCTAGAAGAAAACAAAAAAAACAGACTATGCATGTGAACTGTACTGGGCTAGAAGAAAACAAAAAAAAACCAGACTATACATGTGAACTGTACTGGGCTAGAAGAAAAAAAACAAACCAGACTTTACGTGTGAACTGTACTGGGCTAGAAGAAAAAAAACAAACCAGACTTTACGTGTGAACTGTACTGGGCTAGGAAAAAAAACAGACTTTACGTGTGAACTGTACTGGGCTAGAAAAAAAAACAGACTTTACGTGTGAACTGTACTGGGCTAGAAAAAAAACAAATAAACCAGACTTTACGTGCGAACTGTATGAAGACTTAATAATGAAAGGCTCAATATTAAGTATTTTATTTCAATTTTCAGGTTACCCCTACCACTTCCCCATTTTGCTCCCTGTCACAATGGGCAAAACGGAATTTTCAGCTAATGTTTTTCAATTACGACTAAATTCAAGAACTAGAAACCTATACACTTCCTGCTTTGTCAAATTGTTCTTTAAATTCCAACATGTCGCTTGCATAGAAGTTTGTAATCGTTGTGGAAGTATTTGTGCGTGTGGTAAAGGATCTTTCGTAAGTTTCCCCTTTTACCCCGATTTTCCCTACAACACGTAGCGTCATTAATAGTAGATAATTATTGTGGCTATTGTTCTGAAACGTGTCTTAACTATATATATATAACTATACGTATACTTGTGCGAGTGAGAACTATTTATATTTTAATGCATTTTAAAGAAGTGAATTTAGCTCTGTGCACTCAGGCTCTTCGTAAAGAAAATAAATAACCGCAATCAGCAGTAATACCTGTTTCTCCCAAAGTAGTTTAAAGAGAAACAAAATGGCTTCTCACCCCTTGTAATAGAGGGCATTGTGTTAATGAAACACCACGGCATTTTTTTGTTGTTGGGTTTGGGGGAGGGTTTTTTATGTTGATTGCGTTCTATTAGTGGAGAATGTCAGGGCTCAGTGGAAGAAAGAAGAGTTCTTTATAGTGCACAGAGAGCGTTCTAACGACCACAAGAAACAGGTCATCCACACAAGAGTGGAACCGCAGAGTGTATGTGATTATACTTTGCAAAAGGTTTTCTTTCACCTCAAGTTTAAAGTCATACTACCAGAAAGGTGTGTTTACACAAGTTTAAAGTCATACTACTAGAAAGGTGTGCTTACACAAGTTTAAAGTCATACTACCGGAAAGGTGTGTTTACACAAGTTTAAAGTCATACTACCAGAAAGGTGTGTTTGCACAAGTTTAAAATCATACTACCAGAAAGGTGTGTTTACACAAGTTTAAAGTCACACTACCAGAAAGGTGTGTTTACACAAGTTTAAAGTCATACTACCAGAAAGGTGTGTTTACACAAGTTTAAAGTCATACTACCAGAAAGGTGTGTTTACACAAGTTTAAAGTCATACTACCAGAAAGGTGTGTTTACACAAATTTCAAATCGTACTATGCGAAATGTTGGTTTACACAAATTTAAAGACATGCTACGCGAAATATTTGTTTACACAAATTTAAAGACATATTACGTCAAAGGCTTGTTTACACAACAAGTTTAATGACATACTACGCAAAAGGCATGTTTACACAATCAGTTTCAAGTGTATGTGTTCATATTACGTCAAAGGCTTGTTTACACAGCAACAAGTTTATTGTAAAGGTAAGGCGACGTATTTTAGCCAAAATTCTGAAAAGCGAACATATAGATTAATCTTTGTTTTACAGGTAATAACAAGTTTTTGTTAATTAGCAAATAAACTGTTTATTTTTTAAGTCATAACACAGGCATTCGAATGGTGAAGTGTGCTTATGTAATAATTCGTATATACTAAAGTTACAACATGTTTTTCTTGTCATATTTGGTAATAGGTGTGTTTATGTCGTAATTCGTCTTAATTTAATTACAACATGTTTTTCTTGTCATAGTTGATAATAGGATTTGTTTATGTCGTAATTCGTGTTTAGTTTAGTTACAACACGTTCTTCTAGTCATGTTTGGTAATAGGTGTGTTTATGTAATACACTTTCTATATTGTACAGGTAAAACACAAGTTTAGTTACAACACGTTTTTCTAGTCATGTTTGGTAATAGGTGTGTTTATGTAATACACTTTCTATATTGTACAGGTAAAACACAAGTTTAGTTACAACACGTTCTTCTAGTCATGTTTGGTAATAGGTGTGTTTATGTAATACACTTTCTATATTGTACAGGTAAAACACATGTTTAGTTACAACACGTTCTTCTAGTCATGTTTGGTAATAGGTGTGTTTATGTAATACACTTTCTATATTGTACAGGTAAAACACATGTTTAGTTACAACACGTTCTTCTAGTCATGTTTGGTAATAGGTGTGTTTATGTAATACACTTTCTATATTGTACAGGAAAAACACGTTTGTTTCCACATCTGATGAAATACGAGTGCATGTTGTAACCTACAGGACTATTAGAAGTTCTCTAGTCCCTTCAGTGGCCTTGTTACACTTTCAGACGACTATTACTTATGTTCTGTGCTATTTATATTTTTTCAAGCAGACGACATAAATCTTTAGAGGGCATGAGTACATAACCTTTTGAATACTATACCGACGTGGAAAGTTTTTTTCCAACAAACTTGATATATTAAGATACATTTATTATAAATGTTGTTTAACAAAATAAGAACGTTGACGTTGTATTTTAACCTTCTCGTAAACTAACTTATTTGCACAGTGAATGTCTCGTAAACTAACTTATTTGCACAGTGAATGTCTCGTAAACTAACTTATTTGCACAGTAAATGTCTCTTAAACTGCCTCTTTTGTACATTAAATGTTTTAAGAAATAAGAAAGCGTAGTTCCTGTCAAGGGAAAGAACTCTTTGTTTTAAGAAATAAAAAAGCGTAGTTCCTGTCAAGGGAAAGAACTCTTTGTTTTAAGAAATAGGAAAGCGTAGTTCCTGTCAAGGGAAAGAACTCTTTGTTTTAAGAAATAAGAAAGCGTAGTTCCTGTCAAGGGAAAGAACTCTTTGTTTTAAGAAATAGGAAAGCGTAGTTCCTGTCAAGGCAATGAGCATGAATTAGTTCAAGATGGTAGGCAAAGTTACGGCCAAATTTAGTAGCTGAAAGAAACTCAAAACGTAACTCGACATTTAAAAATAATACTTTTAAAATCAGACTCTGTACATTTAAAATCAACATTAAAAAATCAAACATTTTGAAGGTAAGTACACATAATAAATATAATAATTATGTGGGGCCTCAAAAAGCAGTTCAAAAGTAGCTATTTGTAAACTGAACTACGCGTCTAACAGACACACACACATATATATATATACACGTCATTACACAAACGGCTAATTTTAAGCTACGCATGAGTAATAACAGGGATGCGTACAACATACAGCTATATAAATCAGTTCAAAAGAGACTAATCTTAATTGTGAACAACAAATGCGCATTTTTTTTTTAATACGGCACGTATTAATCGAATCCATAAATCAAAGCAGTTGGCAAGAACGAGCAACGCTAACACAGCTACCCATCAATAATAATAATCAAATGTGCAATCTAACTATATTAAGCGATGGATCAAATTTGTTATTACATTAAAGATTACAAGAAGTCGAAAGAATTTTCTATGAAGAGAAAGAAATGAAAATATTCATTGAGCAATCTGATTGTTAAGGACTGCAGTTCATTCTTTGTCAGCACTTGACAGTGAACGAACGGAGCTGAGGTTGTCTGACACAGTGAACGAAGGGTGCTGAGGTTCCCTGACACAGTGGACGAAGAGTGCTGTGGTTTTCTGACACAGTGAGTGATGAGAATACTGAGGTTCTCTGACAGCGAACGAAGAGTGCTGAGGTTTTCTGACACATGCAATATTCTCCATGGTCCACAAGAAGCACAGACACTCCACTATGTCAGTCTGGATGTTTAGGGAATACTTACACACTATAGTGTCGGTCTACCTGTATAGAAGGTATTGTTGTTGGCGGTATTGGCACTATAGTGTCTGTCTGCCTGTATAGAATGTACCGACACTGCTATCTCCGTTTGCCTGTATAGCCAGTGCTGATTATACTCCACTGTAGTAATTTCAAGTCCAGTTTGTGACCATTTGTAACGAAGTCCAATGAACCACACCCTTCTAAAGGATATGTCAGTAATCTGTGTGTGTGTGTGTGTGTGTGTGTGTGTGTGTGTGTGTGTGTGTGTGAGAGAGAGAGAGAGAGAGAGAGAGATACAAAGCGTATGCGTGTGAGAAAGAGATAGTGTATGTATATATGTGTGTGAGAGAGAGGAGAGTGGGTGTGTATGTGTGTGTGAGAGTGTGTGTGAGAAAGAGGGAGGAGAGTAATGTGTGTGTGTGTGTGTGTGCGTGTGTGTGTGTGTGTGTGTGTGTGTGTGTGTGTGTGTGTGTGTGTGAAAAAGAATTGTGTGTGAGAGAGAGAGAAGAGAGCATGTAGGTGTTGCAGAACTGTGTGTGTGAGAAAGGAGTGTGTGTGTGCGCGCGCACGCGTGCGTTCGTATGTCCTCATTGATTTTCTTTCGCGAGCGTGCTAGAGCGAAAATTCAGTATCGAGTTATCAAGATTTTCAAAGGAAATACTCGATACACATCAGTGTCTGTGACCAATCGAAGACAGAGGCCTACCTCCAGTTAATTTCGTTCCAATTACTCAAGCGCTTGAATAAATGTCTTATTTCTTTCTATTTCACAAGCGAAGCACGTAACTCTCGTCCAATATAAAAAAATCACACACAGAATGGTATCGCAAACATTGAAATGACTTTGGATTGCTTAGCAACAGGTGTTACGAGAATGAGTGACAATACAAAACGAATAACAAATGCAACGTTACAGACTATAATTGACAACAACAATATCCATAAATGTGCTGTTCAAACTATAATTGACAGCAACACTATCCATAAATGTGTTGAAGTCAAACTATAATTGACAACAACAATATCCATAAATGTGCTGGTCAAACTATAATTGACAACAACAATATCCATAAATGTGCTGGTCAAACTATAATTGACAACAACAATATCCATAAATGTGCTGGTCAAACTATAATTGACAACAACAATATCCATAAATGTGCTGGTCAAACTATAATTGACAACAACAATATCCATAAATGTGCTGGTCAAACTATAATTGACAACAACAATGTCCATAAATGTGTTGAAGTCAAACTATAATTGACAACAACAATGTCCATAAATGTGTTGAAGTCAAACTATAATTGACAACAACAATGTCCATAAATGTGTTGAAGTCAAACTATAATTGACAACAACAATGTCCATAAATGTGCTGATGTCAAACCATAAATGAATAAAACGTTACTCTCTTTTACCCATTCAAAACATGACTCTGTTTTACACTGTTTATACGTCTTTCGTTTACACCGTAAAAACATGAGTTCTTTTACCCTATTCCAACAACCATACTCGATTCTCTTTTACCCTGTTCCAACAATCATACACGACTCTCCGTTACCATGTTCCAATCTGATTCCCTGTTCACACTACTAGAGTTAAACTTTCACACTTTTGCATTTATTACTTTTATTAATACACTGTCTCTATGGACTCTTCCATTCCCAAGATACCAAGACCTTAACTCCTGTCCTTGATACTATTACCTTGACTTTAACCCCGCTTTATACTACTTCTGTAAACAGTATTTCAAGGTATTAACAAATAAATTTGTCTTTACGATCAGGCCACCTGTAACAATACGTCCAAGCCAGTGCAAGACCCTGTGTGTGTGTGTGTGTTGTGTGTGTGAGAGAGAGAGAGAGAGAGAGAGAGAGTTGTATGTGAGAGTGAACGGCCCTCAGTTCACGGCCCTCAATTCGCAGTGCGACGTCTGTTTTATTCATTACCCGAGAATTCTTAACCTCACGCACTAACTGACATTACAGAATGTCGTCGCAGAAATGACTGGAAAGTAGTAAGAGTTTTAAATTAAGTACAAATTGGATCTAACTTCATCTAGCTTCAAATATCAAAATCACGATTTCAATTATCTTCAAGGACGATGCAATGTAGTTGGGGACATGTTTGTGAAGCTTTTTTGTATTTTCTGCTCCTGCTCTGATTTCTGTCAATATTGTTCTCTTTTCGCACCTTGCCATCTTGTCTTTAATCAATGCTACTTTTTTCTTCTCAAACTCTCTCGCATGTAACTGGGCATATGCTTGGTACAGAACCTGCTATTTCATTGACCTAAGTCACACACTTGTTGCAGTCATTTGTAGCTGTTTGCATTCAAGCGTGCGTGTGACGATGTTCAGTCACGCTAACGAAACACAATACGATTTCAATTTATTTTTAACGTGATTAGTGTGGACAAAATAATCCTGGGCGACAAATGGCAACCCGTTTTCATTTCAGTATTTGAAATAATTGAAACAGGTTTGCTTTTCTCGTATCGTCGTTTCCTGAAATTCAATCCAAGACCGTCTGATATGAGTAATGCGGAGTCGGGGTCCTTAATGAGCCGTTTCTAGAAGGAGAGCAATAAAGACAAAAGTAGTAACTAGATCTCCGCTCTCTGAAATTTTTCTCTTTTTTTTCTTTTTACTGTATTCATATCGTGTATGTGCGTGTGTGTATCTGTGTGTGTGAGGCCGTGGTTGTCGATTTTGATTGAAAACGACAAAATTGGTGTCAAGAATTTTGAGAGAAAAAAAGCGTTTTCATTATTTGTGATCGAAGTAAGTACTACCGCCCCATGATTAAATGAGTAGGACCGTCGCAAATCAAAACCGATCAATCGTCAACTGATTGTAACGAAAAATCGGGACACGGAGTATTGATTGAAAAATTGTTAGGCTTTTTCAATCGCTAACAAGCTATGTTGTCTTAAGAAATACACCTTGCCGCCATTGGTCCAGTCATCGTGTGACTTAGTGCACATGACTTACTGTTGTACTGATGTTCATATTGGGAACAATTAATGATTGACTTAGTGCGCGTGACTTAATGTTGTACTTATGTTCATATTGGGAACAATTAATGATTGACTTAGTGCGCGTGACTTAATGTTGTACTTATGTTCATATTGGGAACAATTAATGATTGACTTAGTGCGCGTGACTTAATGTTGTACTTATGTTCTATTGGGAACAATTAATGATTGACTTAGTGCGCGTGACTTAATGTTGTACTTATGTTCATATTGGGAACAATTAATGATTGACTTAGTACGTATGACTTACTTACTGTTGCACTGATGTTCATATTGGGAATAATTAATAACTGACTTAGTACGTATGACTTACTTAATTGCTAATGGTTTTACCGGGCGAGCACTACTCACTTTATTGGCATTTACATTTCGACATTGCAGATTTCCTCTTTACTGTTGCACTATCAGTGGAAATTTATTGACTTAGTGATATTGAAGCTGTTATTATTGTTGGTCGCCCGTAAATTATTGTAAATTTAGGACAGTGAGTACGAACGACGTACCAGATATTCGCATCAAGCCCCCGGACGGAAGTGGGTCATCTGCCATCATATAGTACTAACAGGGACAATACGTACATTACAAGATTAATTTTCCATAATGAATGACACGAAACGTGAATGAAAATTAATAAAATATTTTTAAAAGAAAGAAAAGGAAAACGTATTCAAATACAATTAACATTACCTGTCCAGATAAATTCAGCCTGTCCCTTACTGTGTCAGTTTCGCTAATTAAATCTCCATTGTTCGTCACTCTCAAAACATTTTTAATAAAGTTAATACGACTTCTATTAGTAGAAAATATTCAGTGAGAAAACAATCTCCCCAGCACTATACAGACAGGAAAACTTAGCTTGTGATACATTGCACGACCTCCATGCCGCGATGTTCTGACATCAACACATGCCGATTTGTGTCGTCTGCTAAAACACTTTACACACATGTCGTCTGCTCTCTCTCGCTCGCTTGGAGATTCCATGGCCTCTCAAGGAACTGACCCTTCAGTACTTGTCAAAAGAACAAAAGATTAAAAAGAAAAAATAACCCTGCAATTAATGAATGCAATATTTAATATCTTATAATAATTAATTAATTGGCAGTGTGTCCAGAGACTAATTCTCATATATAAGTCATTATTACAAATTCACCCCAGGGTATAGTGGCGACACTGGTTATTCTTTAGTCTATTGCAGATTTTCATCTCAGTGATCCGCTGGACGTTCTCACTCTGAATCTTTGATTTTTTCTTTGACCAATTTTACTTTCTCACAGTTGCAAAGTTTTATGCTTGGACTTGATGCAATTTGGATGATAAGAGCTTCCGATTAATTATCAGCCGATTTCGCTGCTTGGAATGACGAGTGCCACTGTTGGTAGAGTTGAAAATGTTGAAAGATAGAGGTGGTAGGCAGAAAGCTGTAGAGTGGTGATGATGAATGGCGGCCTGTTGTCCGTGGCGCTTATGTCTGGCCAGCAGAGGTACACATGAGTCCATGGGTTAATGTCGTGGTGGCTAGTGTTGTTGTGTCATAGTCGTGGTCGCATCCCGGATTTTGGAGGGGGAGGTTGGGGGGGGGAGGGTCTTACAAAGCCCATGCTATTAGCACACCAAGTCTGTACCTAGTGCGTAAACACGCCAGGGATTTTCAACCCCATGTACATCTCACTGCTACTCTTGTCAACGTTGTTGTTGTAGTTGTTGTCCCCGGAGTCCGTTTGGATGAGCGTAAACGGGTGCTAGCGGCCAGCACAGATGGTCAAGCAGTAGCTGAATCATGTCTGCAATGGAATGGTTATAGAATCCCTTTTGCATGTACTGCTGTTCTCTGTACTGTTGTTGTCTTTGACGTTGATGTTGGTGAGAGGTGTACTTTTTTCTTTCCTCTGTGATCGCCTGTCACCGCTGGCTGGCAACGTGAAGTGTTTTCTCTTCTTCAATTCGCCGAATACTAGGGGGCGGCCATTCCTTTTCTTTTTTCTTACTTTTGTTGTGATTGTTCAGTGTTGTTGTTATTGTTGCTATTGTTCTTGCTGATGGCCCTGGCAAATGTGAAAGAGAGGGGAGCGTCAGGCATTCTTGCTGATGGCCCTGGCAAATGTGAAAGAGAGGGGAGCGTCAGGCATTCTTGCTGATGGCCCTGGCAAATGTGAAAGAGAGGGGAGCGTCAGGCATTCTTGCTGATGGCCCTGGCAAGTGTGAAAGAGAGGGGAGCGTCAGGCATTCTTGCGTATTTATCCAGAGCGGCGTCTCTGTCTTTTCAGAGCTCAGGTTCAGTTTAGATGATGTTTTCCTTATTTCAAATTGTTTTCGTCTTGATGTTATCTATTATTTCCCGTTGGCGTAATTTGTTCTCGTCGGTTTCGGTAAGTGTAGTTTGAGAAAGAAATCTTCCTTCAATGGTTCCTTTGTTGGTTGGGATAAGTGTAGTTTGAGAAAGAAATCTTCCTTCAATGGTTCCTTTGTTGGTTGGGATGTGTTTGTTTTCGTTGTAGTGGAAATTTTTTCCAAATAATATGTGTTGCTGGTGGGCTTTGTTTGCGTTTCAGCATCTGTTGTTGTTGGCTTCTTGATCTCTTGGCCCATTTGTTCTTGCAGGATCTATTCTCGAGACCAAACTCAAGCTACAATTTCCGCCATATTGGCACTCAAACAGAATTCACATGAATCAACTTGCAGAGACATGTTTTACTGATAGGTTGACGACAACACCATGCACACAACAACGTATTCATGTAGAGTACGGTAGTCACTGGAGCGTGAAGTGACAAACAAAAACAAAAGGCTTGCTCTGTTATGCAGAAGTCAAATTAAGGCAGAACTAAATTTCAGGCACATTTCATCTCTAAACTCCTTTCTCTCTTACAAACATTCTCAACTTACAAATCCTGCAACAATTTTGTTAGCCTGATACACACAGCATATGAAACGTTGCATCGACTAAAATTCACAAGTAAAATGTACAACGTATTCAAATTAATGAACATAAAAATAATGGTTCAATTACATAAGCATTCTCTAATTTAAATCATAGATCAATAGCAAACATGTACAAAATATTCTAAGTCCATTTTCCTTTATCAGTCAGTTAACTTACCATTAGTTAACGATCGCTTTCATGTCTAGACTCGAGTTATGTTCAAATTCAAATTCAAGTGATTAGAATATAGTATTTCTTCAACAAAGAAACTTTCAGTCTATCCTGATTGGTTGAGTTTGTTATGAACAGTTTGAGGTTGTTAGTAAGAAGAACTGATAATCTAGTTGGAACTGGTTTGGATTGCATCAAAAATTTCTAGCATATTCTTTACCTGAGTTGTTTTCTCAAACTCTCACACTTAAAAAAATAACAGCTATACGCATTGCGCAAGGTCTGGTCATGTTAATGTTGGCAACAATATATAATTATTGAGTTTAGAAACTGGGATAAGTAATCTGCCACAGATTACATCAGCATGCCTAGCATATTCTTTACCTGAGTTGTTTACTTCTAACTTTGACACTTACAAATATCAGCACAAGCAGTGCCCAAGGTCGGGTCACTTTGATATTTAACAATGTATATAACAATTAATTTTAGAAACAGGGATAGGCAAATTTACTCTGCCTAAACCCTTGTAGAAATAATAAGTAAACAGAGAGGAGATATAGTTTTGTACTGCTAATGTAATTTAATACTTGCAATATAAAGTTCACGTCCGTTTGAATAATGTCACTATTATTTCGTGTTAGTCTCCATTGGAGCATACAAGACATACTACAAGGAGCATACAAGACAGACCCCAAGACAGACCACAGGGAACATACAAGACAGACTACAAGGAGCATACAAGACAGACCACAAGAAACATACAAGACAGACTACAAGAAGCATACAAGACAGACCACAAGACAGACCACAAGGAACATACAAGACAGACTACAAGGAACATACAAGACCGACCACAAGGAGAATACCACAAGGAACACACAAGGCAGACTACAAGGAGAATACAAAACAGACCACAAGGAACATACAAGACAGACTACAAGGAGAATACAAAACAGACCACAAGGAACACACAAGACAGACTACAAGGAGAATACAAAACAGACCACAAGGAACACACAAGACAGACTACAAGGAGAATACAAAACAGACCACAATGAGCATACAAGACAGACTACAAGGAGCATGCAAGACAGACTACAAGGAACATAGTCAAATTCAATCTACTAATTCAATCAATGAAATCCCACATCGGCATTGGGACCGAGGGAAGGGTCGAAGACTGGAGGGTTTGGAGGCGAGGGAAGGATCGAAGATTATCTGTCATACTAAAAGTACAAGTGCGCTAAAAATAGGTTTATGTAAAGCGAAATTAAGTTAAAAGGAACATTAATCTGCTAGCCAGACGCCGAAGTTGAGAAAATATGCTGTGAAAGGACGTAAACCGTTAACGAAGTACGCCAGCAAAGCTTTATTTATAGCTCTTTAAATATGTCGTCACTTCCACAAAACTCGATATTACAGGGTACAAAGCCTTATGGATGAAAATTTCATTTCGCTGCAAGTACGAATGCTGATTTGTAAGACCACAGCCACGCACTGACTTCTTAATTCAAATGTACACATAATGTATCCTGTAAAGGTCTTAAAAGCTTGGTAACGTCAATGGCTTTCCTAGCAACAGATAACTTTCTCCAAAGTTAGCTCTGCCTTGTACTGCATTTAATACGGAGTTTGACAGTATATTCATTTCTTCAAGGCTTTTTTCATTACGTGACCCTAATGTCATTTAATATGGAGTTTGACAGTATATTCATTTATTCAAGGCGTTTTTCATTACGTGACCCTAATGTCATTTAATACGGTGTTTGACAATATATTCATTTATTCAAGGAGTTTTTCATTACGTGACCCTAATGTCATTTAATACGGAGTTTGACAGTATATTCATTTATTCAAGGAGTTTTACATTACGTGACCCTAATGTCACTTAACACTATGATCATTGGAAATGGACAAAGCCAAAGTCTCCTAATGATGACGATTGCTTGAATTGCACAAGTCTCAAACCATCGTAAGATTACAATTTGCAATGTGCAAGGTCAAGGCCGGAAAACAATAACGATTGTTTGCATTTCACTCACAGTCTTAGAGTTATGATCACGTGACATTCTACGCAGAACTCTTGATTTCAGGAGAGATTCTAAACAAAGAATAACACGTTATAGCTGAGCAGACATTAAGTGAGCAATGTTAACAAATTAACACAAAGTTGAGAATATATTTGAAATAAATTGCTTGCCAAGCATTCCAAATTTAACTAGAACTTGTCCTTTCACTAAATATAACATGTGCATTTAAAGATTAAACTTTTGAATCATATTCTAGTACTTGTCTTTTTTTATTTTTAAATGGATATTGTGACAGAGTATTACGTACCTTAGATTTTCATGAGAATTACACAGTCACACTGGAACTTCTGTCTCAGATAAACTTACTCAGATATAAATTATATCTATTTATGAATGATGGCCTTATAATACTTTTAATTCAATTTCACTTTAAATGACAGCTACGACAAGGTTACAACTGTATCACTGATGATTCAGCTTTGTTTGCACCATGCGAGTCACGTCTATGGGGTGCTGCGACAATGCTACATCAATATTGTTTCAGTGACTGTAAATGTTATGTGTGATACCCTTGAGGGAGTAATTATTGTGCTACAGCTGTGATGGTGTGTCCCTGTTTGCTAAGAGATGTGCTGTTTGTGCCTAACTACTTCTAAGAAGTCAATATTCAGTGTTCTGTCTAGATTGTGTCTAACTACTGCTAAGAAGTCAATATTCAGTGTTCTGTCTAGATTGTGTCTAACTACTGCGCTAAGAAGTCAATATTCAGTGTTCTGTCTAGATTGTGTCTAACTTCTAAGAAGTCAATATTCAGTATTATGTCTAGATTGTGTCTAACTTCTAAGAAGTCAATATTCAGTGTTATGTCTAGATTGTGTCTAACTTCTAAGAAGTCAATATTCAGTGTTCTGTCTAGATTGTGTCTAACTTCTAAGAAGTCAATATTCAGTGTTCTGTCTAGATTGTGTCTAACTTCTAAGAAGTCAATATTCAGTGTTCTGTATAGATTGTGTCTAACTACTGCGCTAAGAAGTCAATATTCAGTGTTATGTCTAGATTGTGTTTTATTCAGTGGGTTCCCGTTTCCTTGCCTGGAATCCAAAATCATTCTCCATGTCATCTGACAGTGAAGAATTCTTGATGTCTGTGTATGATGCTGGCTTTGGCAAACTTTAGAAAAATCGGCATTCTTGATTATTTCTGTACTTACATGAAGGACCTCAGTTCATGTATTATTCACTTCATTTCTACTATTGATATTATTGTCCATTCATTAGGAAATTACTTGTTTCATTGTATTAGCGAACTTTTGCATATGCATGTGATAATTCTTCGATTCACACACGAACTTTAGAAAGCGTGAGGTTGTACTCAGGGTGAGGTTGTACTCAGGGTGAGATTGTACTAAGGGTGAGGTTGTACTAAGGGGGTGAGATTGTACTAAGGGTGAGGTTGTACTAAGGGGGTGAGATTGTACTTAGGGTGAGGTTGTACTAAGGGGGTGAGATTGTACTAAGGGTGAGGTTGTACTGTCCTCTATTATCCTACTGATACAAAGGATATTACGAGTACGTGCAGCCAGCCTATCGTTGTCCATTTGAGTGAGTGAGTGAGTGAGTGAGTGAGTGAGTGAGTGAGTGAGTGAGTGAGTGAGTGAGTGAGTGAGTGAGACGTTTACATCATTTTTTCCAGAGCTTAGTGAAAAGTGGTTTTAATTCTGACATGGTGGCTGTTTACTTCTTGTAAGGAAATCTCACGCCTAAACTCTGAAGGTGTGCGAAGTCTGCTGAAATCAAAACAAGTTACTCCTAACTTTTTCTCACTTTTATATCTTTCCTGTGTAGTAATGGATTCTCTCCCTTTTTTGTCAGTGAAATGCATCGCAGATTCGCGTCGACATTTGTCGTCTGCTGACAGGCAGGGTTGTTGTTCTTGGTCCACAGTTTAATTGCTTTCACACGTCATCAATATCTCTGGAAGATACTTTGCTTGTCTTTATCTTTACATGTTTTATTTTATATTATTTCAAAAATATGGATGGTGTTATCCCTAAACACCAGTGGATTACAATAGTTCTATTGAATGTAATTTTATTCTTAGACACACACAACAAACGGTCCCACCGCCACCATGGACGTTCGCACCCTTAGAGAGTAGACTGGTCAAGAAAAACTCAACATGTATTACCACCATGGACCATCGCACCCTTAGACAGTAGACTGGTCAAGAAAAACTCAACATGTATTACCACCATGGACTATCGCACCCTTAGACAGTAGACTGGTCAAGAAAAACTCAACATGTATTACCACCATGGACCATCGCACCCTTAGACAGTAGACTGGTCAAGAAAAACTCAACATGTATTACCACCATGGACTATCGCATCCTTAGACAGTAGACTGGTCAAGAAAAACTCAACATGTATTACCACCATGGACCATCGCACCCTTAGACAGTAGACTGGTCAAGAAAAACTCAACATGTATTACCACCATGGACAATCGCACCCTTAGACAGTACACTGGTCAAGAAAAACTCAAAATGCATTAGCACACAATGACCACGACTAAACACATATACAAATATTATCCAGATCATCTCAAACTTTCCCTGTTGAGCAGAAAACACTACACAACACTTCCTATTGCACTGTCCACTAAAGAGTGAAGAAGGAAAAACAATTATTGACACCACAAGTACCTTACAAGTCCACACAATCACTACTTTGTCCACAGCCAAAAACAGAAAAAAAATAATCCAAAAAGTAATCCTCAATTTCCTTACAGAAACCAACACAGTATACCTTCTCTAGAGCATTTTGGAAATTACTTTTTATTTTTATAAGCAAATAATCTAATTTTTAAAACGTTCAGCCACCACCTGCATTGTAAGGAAGTAACCACCTCCACGTGAATTATAACAAGTAGAATTACCTCTTCAGAATTTGTTGAGAAGAGGAAATCCTCCCAGGAACAAATCCAGACAGAGAACATCAAAAGATAAAAAGACTCCTGTGAAGAAAGAAGTTATCGAAAATGAAAAACTAAATCATATAGAAAATGAAATCAGTAAGCCATTGAAAGAGTATCCGCTATAATTATCAAAGAAAAATATTACATAAATGTATATTTCTCTAAGCAACACATTTGGTGATTTCGCGGACGCGTGCTAGTACACTTAGGATGGGGGTGTTTTCTGAATAGTTAATGAAAGAGCTATATTTGCCCTAAGTGTCTGGATGGACAGATGTTAAATCCAGCAACCAAACTTTGCCCTAAATGTCTGGACAGATTTACTCATCACCTAGAGATCGTGCAGCTTGGGACGTTGAGTCTAACCTTTGAACCCTTTCCCAAACTCTCTCTCTCTCTCTCTCTCTCTCTCTCACACACACACACACACACACACACACACACATACACACACACACATAGGTCCTATCTCTATCCTTCAAAAAGATAATATTCCCCCAGTTGTGCATTTTCCAATCCTTGAAATCAACAAATGGAAGTGTATATTACAGTAATAAGTGATAAGTCAATCAAACAGAAAATTCCATAGACGCAGTTGACATTTGACCTCGGCTAAAATAATACTGCATTCTTCCTTTACTTGAGAAATCTGGCTCCAATCCAAACTCTTTGATATGTCTTGAATCTTTATTACTGTTTAGTCATTACTTGCATTTATATCACTTTAATTCAGTTTACATCTCTGATTCTCTCTGAGTACTTTTTAATTGTCTGCTATTTCTTTAAAATGAAAAGCTAGTTGTATTCTCTCTGTGTTTCTCAACATTGTTAATATATTATTCAAATCTGCAGTGGGAGACAATAATTTAAATTATTAAATAAAGAGTAAAACAGCAACATGAAGGATATAAATTTCAAAAGTATTAAGTTCAGTAAAGGGAGTAAGATATGCTTGCTAAGAGAATAAATATTTGATTGAAGATTTTGTTGAGCAGATATCATCATTGAAATATAAAGTTTAAGATAAAATAACAAAGAAACAGAAAAATAATGTACAAATATGGATCAAAACAATATAAACAAAAAACAGCAGACATTAACTATTAAGTATGGATCATAACAATACAAATAAAAATCAGTAGACATTAACTATTAAATATGGATCAAAACAATACAAATAAAAATCAGTAGACATTAACTATTAAATATGGATCATAACAATACAAATAAAAATCAGTAGACATTAACTATTAAATATGGATCAAAACAATATAAACGAAAACATAACTATTAAATATGGATTATAACAATATAAACGAAAACATTAACTATTAAATATGGATCAAAGCAATACAAATAAAAATCAGTAGACATTAACTATTAAATATGGATCATAACAATACAAATAAAAATCAGTAGACATTAACTATTAAATATGGATCAAAACAATATAAACGAAAACATAACTATTAAATATGGATTATAACAATATAAACGAAAACATTAACTATTAAATATGGATCATAACAATACAAATAAAAATCAGTAGACATTAACTATTAAATATGGATCAAAACAATATAAACGAAAACATTAACTATTAAATATGGATTATAACAATATAAACGAAAACATTAACTATTAAATATGGATCAAAACAATATAAACGAAAACATTAACTATTAAAATTAATATCATAGGAATAGTTTAAATAAGAATATAATTTGGAGAGGAAATATTTGTGATTTATATAATTGATAAGTCTATGCATATATAGGAATAGTTTTAGCTAGAGAGAGAGATGGATGGGTATGTGTATAGACAGACGTCATACTGTCCCATTTATTCTATTTACTGGTTGTAGTCTTAAAGTTCATAACAAGCAAAATAACAATAAAAATTACATCTTTAAAATTGAAGCAAAATAACAATAAAAATTACATCTTTAAAATTGAATTAACTAAAAATTAAATAATACGAATTATTCTTTTTAAATTTAGCATCAAAGATAAACATAAAATAAACACAATTCTCCTGAATGCTTCTTGCTAGTCATATCTCTCTAATACATGCTGTCTTTGGTTTGATAATTTGTTTTTATTTGGTATTAATTATCTGTTTGTGTTGGGAATGCTTTCTTTGATTCGTTAATGTATTTTTAGTTTTTGTTTTCATTAAATGTCTGTGTTGGGATTAACTTTATATTCCTTTATTGTGTTTCTATTCTTTTCTTTTAGTTTATTGACCTCAGCATGCTAGAAGAAACAAGAATGGCATGGGTTAGAGAGAGGTGTAAATCTGAAAAATATCAGGGGAATAGGTGGAAAAAAGTATCTGGCAATAGAAGTGTGTTACAAAATGGTGGACTGGAGCATTTGGGGTGTAAGTGGAACATTGTGGAGGGATGGAGTAATCTTTCCTATCTTTCATTCACTGAGCAAAAAGAAAGTTGTGGGGTCTGAAAAAGATGAGAGTAGAATACAGTAAGGTATCTGTAGAGTTGGGTAAGTAGAGAGAGAAAAGGTATTCTGTAGGGTTGGGTAAGTAGAGAGATATGGAATTCTGTAGGGGTGGGTAAGTAGAGAGAAATGGAATTCTATAGGGGTGGGTAAGTAGAGAAATGGTATGCCCAAGGGTTGGGTAAGTAGAGAGAAATTGAATTCTGTAAGGTTGGGTATTTAGAGAGAAATGGTATGCCCAAGGGTTGGGTAAGTAGAGAGAAATGGAATTCTGTAGGGTTGGTTAAGTTGAGAGAAATGGTATGCCCCAAACCAAGGTATACCATATGTGCAGTAGAACTGCCAAGAGGAGGAGTAATTGAGGCTAATTAGATGTAAAATATATTTTAAATATTTCCTCCTTTCTCCCATCCACCCTCTTTTTCACGAATGGGATTTCTCTTTCTCGCCAATATTTTAGTTAATATCCCCTCTTTTTCACAAATGGGATTTCTCTTTCTCACCAATATTTTACTTAATCACCCCAATTCTTTTTTTCTATTGACTAAAATCCTTCCCCCCCTTTCTCACACTTCTCCACTTTCTACAACTTTACTACTTTCCCACACTTCTCTACTTTGTCACACTTTTATTCTTTCCCACACTTCTCTATTTTGTCACACTTTTATTCTTTCTCACACTTCTCCACTTTCTCACACTTTTATTCTTTCCCACACTTCTCTACTTTGTCACACTTTTATTCTTTCTCACACTTCTCCACTTTCTCACACATATTTTCACACCACTACTTTCTCACCCTTCACTACTTTCTCACACTTCTCCACTTTCTACAACTTTTATTCTTTCTCACACTTCACTACTTTGTCACACTTTTATTCTTTCCCACACTTCTCTACTTTCTCATACTTTACTCCTTTCTTGCACTTCTATACTTTTTCAGTTCACTATTTTCTCACACGTTTCTACTTTCTCGCAATTCTCTACTTGCTCACACTGTACTTTTTCACATTTCTCCACTTTCTCACACTTCTCTACTTTGTCACACATCTCTACTTTCCTCCCATTATCATATCTCCCTTCCATTTATCTTCCTTTTCTTCTCTCACTCTTATTCGTTTTCCCTTTCCCCTCTCTCGCTACCCGTCTTGTATTAATTCACAATTTCCTGTCTCTCTAATCCACGAACCTAATTCCTCTTATCGTTTTTATTATTATTAACATTTCTCTCCATCTACCAAACTGTACGATCCCCACCCGCTATTTTACTCCACTTGTGACGTCACCTTTTTCGATCACCAACTCTCTTTTTGCTCATTTTCTATCTCTCATCACCTTACCTATCCCTCCACAACACTTTCTTTTCCACAAATATTCCAGCCCACCATTCTGCACTTCACTTCCACCCCCGCATATCTTTTCCACCTACTTCTTTCTCGCTAATCACTTCCCTCTCTGTATCCACGTCATTCTTGTCTCTTCTAACACGCTGTGACAATAAAAACGACAACAAACGAATGGAAACATGATAAAAGGAGCATAAAGTCAATCCCAACACAAACAGATAATTAATTCCAAACAAAACAAAGACTAAAAATAAACAAACCAAATATAGTATTTAATAGATACATCTCACAAACAAACTGTGTTCTGGAGAATTTTAATCTATTTTCTGTTTACCTTACATACTCTTTTTTTTTTTAAGTAGATTTTTATTTTTATTTTTGGGTGGGGAGGTCAGTTTCTGCTAAATATCGTGGAAATTAATTATCCCTATTATTTTTTAATGAGCGTTCAATTGCAAAATTTTAGTTAGAATGCAAAAATGTGAGTGCGGGGGCACCAAATGTGAATATCAGCGGATCACGTGGTTATCAACAAAGAATGCAAATAAATAGTAAGAAAAATCCCATAACTCTAAAATCTGCGCATTCAGAGTTACTTCCATAGAGATGTGGGGTAAACAAAACTTTGTCGATAATAGTATGAACATCAGCGAGAACTACAAAAGAATTAACAGTGGGTAGACGTGTTGACAAGAATGTATCAACAACTCTGTGACAACAATGGGCATTTCCTGTTTTCAGCAAAATAAATTATTTTTCATTATTGTTTTTTCGTATTTCAAAATTTATAGCATAATTCTTCATAAAAAGTCTATTGTATTTTTTAAAATAAAGTTATTTTGGTAACATGATGTGTCCTATTATTTGCTAGTAAAACATATCTTTTCTTTTAAGTTTGTAACATTTTAAAACAGATTTCAAATATTGTATCAATATAACAAAAGAAAGTGTAATAATATTGTGACGCTAACGCCACCTACTTAATAGTTATGATAAATATTATTAATTAATCATCCAAAACTAATTACAAGTGTTGAGCATCATAATTTGCGTTGTTAATAATTCTCCAGAAGACACCACGCGTCTCTCTCACTTAGTTGATATGCAGGCGCTGTAAGCGTTTTCTCTCTTCCACAACATTAGTGAACATTTATCGTCACACAATGTTTCCATAGATGGAAAACTACTTAACAAAGGAGAAGATAAATCCATCTTTTAATCTATATTTAGTTAGCCCCCATCCATCCACTTTCTCCAGTAGTGAATAAACTCCAGTATCAATGGGAAATCGGTAGTGAAACTAGAAATCTGAGCCCCAGGCAGGAATCAACAGTAGCATATTTCATAAATGTGTAAGCATGGAAAAATACCTTGACCCACAGGTCAAAGTGTGTTATAGACATCACATGACAAAGGTGGTGATGTGCATGATGAGCAAATCTAAATTAATTCACTTTGCAACCATCCTGACTTCTAAATTAATTCACTTTGCAACCATCATGACTTCAGCCAGAGGAAAGGGAGTCCAGTCTAATTAGAGATTATAAAATTCTGTCTGAATTTTAATTTTTGAATGTTTGAGTCTAAAATAACATTAAAAACAGATCATGTGATTTCTATAACAAAATTCAGGAATCATCAATACAATGATATTTTCACCCTTTCTTTTAGCAGAAACCAAAGGTATATTTGCTCTATATTGTGTGGATAATATAATTTTATAACTTTGCATGTGTTATATAATGATTCTAAACTGTAATAATGGTAAGTAGAATTTTATGTACATTTTAATCTGTCATTTATTTTTCCAGTTGGTGAATTTTGCCATAAGAGAGATCGATCTCTGAGACACGCTTCACAGACAATTAATTTTGGCAAAATATTTATTACTGCAATGTTAATTGCAGGGTGTTTTTTTTTCCCGTCATTGTTGTTGTTGCTGCTCCCATTCTTTGTTTTGGTGGCATGGGTTTTTCATTCCACTACACTTGCCACTAGCCAAGGGCTATGCAGATCCAGTCTACATCTAAGAACTGGACCTGGTGGACCTGGGAAGATCATGATGTCGGTCACTCGCTGCGAGTTGCATGAAAGGAATTTTGGCATGCTGTGTAACCAGTGATTCTCATGAGTTTTAGAATCACTGAGTGTGTATTTCTGCTTGTAAATTAAATATTTTAAGAGACAGATGTGTCAAAAATCAAAACGAAAAACTATAGAGGAATGATAAACTCTCCTTGGAGAGAACTAGCAGATAAAAAGGCAGACTTTTAGGGCAAGCTAGATCTCTCTGAGGTTGCCAAATTAGTGAGTTAAAATTGTAAGTGATGTGAATTTTGTTATCCATTTTCTTTTTATACATTTTTTAAATTTTTTTATTCATCTTCATGTCATCCCGTATCATTTTCATTTTGTGTAAAATTCATCTTGTAGTGTATGTATTGTCTCTTTTTTGTTCTATATTTTGTCAGGAATGCTCACTGGATGTTCGTTGAGCAACCAGGAGTGTTTACCACAAATGTGTTGTCCTAGATTTTAATTAGTTTAAAGCAGAAGCTGTTGTATTATAGTGGAAACTCTTCTTACAATAGCATGGAAGCTGTTGTTATTGTAGAGCAGAAGCTGTTGTTGCATTAGATGGAAGATGACTTTATGACTTTACTACATATTGTTGCATCAGTATTTTCACTATCAGTCATATTGGCACTGCCGTTACATCGCTATACATTAAAAGCACTATTTCATGTTTTCCTACATAATAAACATGTGATTTTGCTACGTGTGTAGTGCATGGCTTCGGCACTTTTATGATACGTAACTTGCTACATTTCGCTAGTGCACTTCCCTACACATGCTACACTTTGCTGCGTGGGCAGCAGTTGCAATTTGCTTTGTGCCACCAGATGTGTCCAATATTCTCATTGATACTTCTGTTGGTTTCACAATGACAGTGCGGACTTGTGAGCCGTGACACCTGTGTGTGTGTGTGTACTTTCTGTTTAGTGCAAAGTGGACTACACTCACCACAAACATACACTTATATTGGACCGGGAACTATTTCCTATATGCAGTTATTTGTTACAATAACAACAAGTAGCTAAATCATTTAAATAAAGTTTCCTCATGGTAACTATCTTGACAATGTCTTTTTTTTTTTAACTTTAACTCAATCAGAGTGAATATTCCAAGTACAACCCTTAAGGGAATTCATACACTTCCCCTAATGACGTCAAATTCCTTTCAGGAGTATATAATGTAAACCCTTAAGGAAATTCATACACTTCCCTTAATGACGTCAAATTCCTTTCAGGAATATATAATGTAAACCCTTAAGGGCATTCATACATCTTCTCTGATGACATCAATTTCCTTTCTGAAATATAACCAAGGATAAGCTTTAGTGTATTAATAAATTTCCTCAGAAAACATCAGCTGAAATATTAAAGTAATGACATGAAATACTGATAACTGCATTTTAGTTAAATATGGCACCATATCAAATCACTTTAAGAAACGTGCTGTGATTTTCAGGCCTTAGAACTAAACTTGTCATCAATGATAAAAAAAATACATCAAATCACTGAAACGTGTTGTGATTTTCAGTCTCAAAACTAAAAGTATATCACCAATGACTAAAGCCTGATCACACTACTTTCATCAAACATAAGTACTGTGACATCACGCTGAGAATTCAAATCACGTCACCAATGACCAAAAGCTCATCACATCACTTTCATCAGAAATAAGTGCTCTGGTGTCCAGTGTGAAGGCTAGTACTACTTCTGTCTTTTCTATCACCATAATGATCGAAACTGCATCACCACCACTTTCTACACTGCATCCATAGTACAATTCGCCACTCTATTTACTACTGATCTCCAAAATTCACCACATCCATAGTACAATTCACCACTCTATTTACTACTGATCTCCAAAATTCACCACATCCATAGTACAACTCACCACTCTATTTACTACTGATCTCCAAAATTCACCACATCCATAGTACAACTCACCACTCTATTTACTACTGATCTCCAAAAGTCACCACATCCATAGTACAACTCACCACTCTATTTATTACTGATCTCCCAAAGTCACAACATCCATAGTACAACTCACCACTCTATTTACTACTGATCTCCAAAATTCACCACATCCATTTTAATTGGACTGTCCCAAAGTATTCAACTTTAGAAATGTATTGCTCTATTTACAGCAATAAAGTATTACCTTGAAATAAGCTGATTTGCAATACATAAAATTTGGAATTAAAGCTTTCTATCGTCTTATTCACAATCTTGTAATATACTCAAATAAAATTAGATTTATTTTTCAAATTACAGATGCATACTTTAAATTTGTAACTCTAATCATAAAGATATTGAACTTGTTTTGTTTCCATATTTTCAATTAAACAGCAATGGATATATGCAACCATTGAAATGAATGTTTTCCTGTTTATATTTTTATAATGGCAGTAGCTCTACATTATGGCTAACAGTTGCATGCATCAACATACTATTTAATTTGAGGAATAACAAATAAGATGTAAACTGAATGAAACCAACATTAAACTTTTTCGGAAAACGTACATGCTCTGCAAAATATATTATTACTTTCAACACAGAGAAAATATGACTATTTGCAAAACAAATTGTTGCCATATCATGAACAGTTCCGGCAGTTCAGATTGCAGTGATGTGACACCGACTGTTTGTGATGTTTATGAGTAATAATTATTACTGGACCTCTAAAATAGTAACACTTTACAGGTGGAAATCCTGGCAAAAATACTTACCATGATATGTGTGTGGCTGATACCATGCAGTCAATCTCTGTTTAACATTACAGTATGGTTCTCTGTAGTACTTTGTATTTTTATTTTTATTTTTTTTGCTTTCATTAATTGTCAACCTGAAAAAAGTATCTTTCAAATCTCAATGTTGGGACTCGTAATGGACTTAAGTGGTTCAAGGGATGTCACTCAAACACAAATTACAATATTCTCCTCAAGTTAACTCCCATATAAAAGAAAAATCTTATTTAACTACAGAGCGCCAAATGTTTAGCCTCAGCAGAAAGAAATATTTTGAGACATACTTCATACATGTCTCAGACAGCTGAAAAGGGTTTCAACTACCATTAGAATTCACCGTGATGACTGAAAGTTCACATTTTTATTTGTTATTTCGAACAATTTCCAAAGACTTTTTTTTACAATAAAAAAACCCACTGTTGAGCATAATTACAATGCTTATACTTTCAATACCACACAATCATGTTTTATTACATGTAGTTTGAAAACAAATCTGGCATTTATCCTTCATACACTTCCTTACTAGCAACAGGGTTCTGTGAAAACCTAATTGGAAGAAATGTGATGTGTCAAGATTTTCTGCAACATATCCCACATACTGCAACATATACCCACATATTGCAACATATACCCACATACTGCAAGCATCACTGTACATGAAAATTCACAAGTCATATTCCACACACGATTACCATTGACAAAAAGGACTCTTTATCATTGCATATTAAGACCACATTAACAACACCTCCAGGATGAAGAATATGCATTTATTAGTAATGGGGTAAAGAGAATTATTAGACAACTGAAATAAAACAAAAACATTCTTATCGTAAGAGTATAACAGCTAGAGTAGTCATTTTAATTAAAGGGACTTTTTTCTTACTTTTGTCTGGTTGTTTGTTTTTACTTTTAATTTTGCCAAATGATCAGCAAATTTATAAATGAGTCATAAAATATCCTTGAAAATTTTCAAACGGGTAACAAATAACTTGATTTGTTCCTTAAAATAAGAAAATTACTATATATAGATAATTTAGAGTAAGTAATGTATAATAGTAATATAGTAAGTGTAAATAATAATGTAAAATTTATAGCAATGTAAAACTATATACATTTTAACACTAATAACAGTTTGCTAGAGTACGACTTAAAATACTACTTACTCTAGGTCCGACAGCACTTTGTTTTATTCTCCAAAACCCAATTATATCTCATGACTTCTTCACAAACATAAAATCAAATTGCTTTACTAAAAACATGACACTTACATTTTCCTAACATGAAAAACTAATGAAAAAATACTTGTCAATAAAATATTTGGCCATGTGCTATTCACCAACAAACCTAATTCAATAAGATTGTTATTTCTGATTTCTATCCACCAACAAACCTAATTCAATAGATTGTTATTTCTTATTTCTATCCACCAACAAAACTAATTCAATAAGATTTTATTTCTGATTTTCTTTACTTACCTTCATATCTGCTATAGCAATGAAAAAATGTTTTATTCAATTAAAAGTTTTAATACCTTACTGAGACAATGAATGGCTGTGTGCAATTAATGCCAGACAAAATTCTGAAAGATTTTACACAGACCAGTCAGGTGGTGATCATAAATATGACAAAGGCTGTCGTTGCAGCATTTCACTCATTCAGCATGACAAATTGCATCACTTCCTATTATTAGAATCAATTGTTGCTTTCTTATTTATTTTTGTTTGGTACATGATTGAATATAGGAATGGAGAATTGAGGGGACTATCATGAACTTCTGGTGGTTATAACTTGGCTGATTTGGAGAATATGGGTGAATATCACCAGATGCTGATTATAAATGGACAGGAGATATGCTTGGAGAATCATGGTGACTATCATCATAGTTCTCTGAAGATTTCCATGAGTGCATTACTGGGGGCAAAGATGTACACTTAAGTGTTGGTCTGTGTATTAATGTTGTATTCTGACTTGTGCAGGACAACTCTGTCCTCCTTTCTATAGATGGTTGGTTTGGAACTAGTGATAGCAGTTCTATATCTTGATCACCAGCAGTTTTCTCGTCTGAAGTTGACCCATTTGAGTGGCACACCTTCAAATCAGATCCCTTGCATCTCCCACTACATATGCATGTGCATGACACACCCATCTGAACTATCTGACAGCCAATGTCTCTTGTTCTGACACAAACATCTGTATATTCTTTACAGTATACATCTGTTGTGCTAGCAGCAATCACATCTGATTTGCTCAATGCCATAGTAGCAATTACAGTAGTAGTTACGGCATCAGTATTGGAAAATGATGATTTGGTAAAACTGTTATAAATGGGTGGGACAGCAAGAGAAGGCAGAGGTACTGATCCTGTGGGTGTGGTTACAAGTAAGTTCATGGTGACCTGGAGTGGAAATCGCATATTTGAGTTTAGCTGAATCAGCATTACTTCCTGCAAAAATAAAATGTAAAAAATGAAAGAATAAGAAAAATAAATCAATTGAATCAGTGACATTAAGAGTTCAATTTCTTATGATCAACACAAACACATTACTTGTACAGTGGTCAATGACATTAAGAGTTCAATTTCTTATGATCAACACAAACACATTACTTGTACAATGGTCACTGACATTAAGAGTTCAATTTCTTATGATCAACACAAACACACTACTTGTACAATGGTCACTGACATTAAGAGTTCAATTTCTTATGATCAACACAAACACATTACTTGTACAATGGTCACTGACATTAAGAGTTCAATTTCTTATGATCAACACAAACACATTACTCGTACAGTGGTCAATGACATTAAGAGTTCAATTTCTTATGATCAACACAAACACATTACTTGTACAATGGTCAATGACATTAAGAGTTCAATTTCTTATGATCAACACAAACACATTACTCGTACAGTGGTCACTGACATTAAGAGTTCAATTTCTTATGATCAACACAAACACATTACTCGTACAGTGGACCAATGAGCTGTCAATCCTGTATAATATATGGATATGTATTGAAGGAAATTTTAAAATTCTTTTCAATTATTAAGAAACTAAATATCACCAGTATGGTTCCTGCTCACTGCACTCACAATTAAAATTATTTTTCACATGGTTTCATCAATGATTATAATTAGTCATCCTTGATTTACTAGCTAGCTAGGTTCTTGTCAAGTTTTCTAGTAAGTGAAATTTTGTATAGAGTTAAATTTCCATTACATTACTGATACTAAGTGATACCACAATCCCAAGGTGCAAACAAACAAATGGTGTAAATAAACAATGTTGTAAACAAATAATAGTGTAAAATAATGGTGTAAACAAACAATGGTGTAAACAAATGAATAGTGTAAACAAATGAATAGTGTAAACAAACAATGGTGCAAACAAATAATGATGTAAACAAAAGAACAGTATAAACAAATAACGGTGTAAAATGGTGTAAACAAAAGAATAGTGCAAACAAGGAATGTTGTAAACTAATAATGGTTTCAATAAACAATGGTGTAAACAACAGAATATTGTAAATAAACAATGGTGTAAACAAGGAATGGTGCAAACAAACTAGTGTAAACAATAAAGAGCAATAAGCCTTGCAAAATGAGTGCATCATAAAGGATGAACCACATTAAAATGCACCACAAGAGTCAAACAAGCACTATAATTAATGTACCACAGGGCACAAAAAGCAAAATGTAAACAAACAATGGTGTAAACAAAGAAGTGTAATCAAACAATGATGTAAATAAATAATGATGTAAACAGTTTGGAAACTGTGGTGTAAACAAAAGAACAGTGTAAACCAGGGTGCACAAACTTTTTAGGCCAGAGGGCCAAATTTCCAATTGATAGTGCGTGGAGGGCTGCCATATGCATGGCTCAGTAGAAAAAAAAACAACACAAATAATAAAACAATGACTTTACATTCGTAATAATGGTAACATCCAAAAGTCCTCCAGGGGCCATATAGAGCCTATCTTGGGCCGCGGTTTGTGCACCCCTGGTGTAAACAAAGGTGTAAATAAATAATTATGTAAACAGTGGTGTAAACAATAAGGAGCATAAAGGCTTGCAAAACCAGTGCACTAAAATGCTCCACAAAAGTCAAACAAGACTAAATTGTACAACAGGGACTGAACTAGACACTAGACTTTACTAACAAAAAATTACCCAGCCACTATCATACATAGCACAAGACAAAATACACTCAAATGTACCACAGGGACTGTCCTATGAAAGATTACCCAGCCACAATCATACATAACACAAGACAAAATACACTCAAATGTACCATAGGCACTGTCCTATAAAAGATTACCAGCCACAATCATACATAACACAAGATGAAATGCACTCAAATCAGATCTGCTAGCCCTATCCACTACCAAATAGTGAGAACTGAGACGTAATGCACTCAAATCAGATCTGCTAGCCCTATCCACTACCGAATAGTGAGAACTAAGACGTAATGCTCTCAAATCAGATCTGCTAGCCCTGTCCACTACTTAACAGTGAGAACTGAGACATAACGCACACAAATCAGATATGCTAGCTCTATCCACTACCGAACAGTGAGAACTGAGACATAATGCACTCAAATCAGATCTGCTAGCCCTATCCACTACCGAATAGTGAGAACTGAGACATAAAGCAGTGAACTGGAGGGCAATTTGTGAGTTTGATCACAATGCAGCATAAGCTCAGAAAATCACATTCACTTAAGAAAATCTTTGAATGTAACATATCAATCATATTAAAGTACCAAATAAAAAATAAATTTTAACAGTAGCAAGTCCAATGAAGAAATGCAATGAAAAACAAAAATATTTTTATTTTGTTGTTTTAACTAAAATTGTTTTTATTAAAATTACATATTTTTTCTATAATTATTAAAAAAAATAAGCAACTGAAGAAAATACCAGTTATAATGTATAGCAATACCCAGCATTCTATAAATAGTCCCAGAAACAATACCAGTTGTATAGCAATACCCAGCATTCTATAAATGGTCTCAGAAACAATACCAATTGTATAGCAATACCCTGTATTCTTACCTCCACCCATCAACATACCCACTGCATTCTACTTTGGTTGATAGTGCTTGCTCAAAATACAAAAATTGACTGATGAATACTAAATTAAAGAATTAATGTTTGTAAGGAGATACAGCATTAAAACAGCTAATATATGTATTAAAAATTCATCAAAAAATTTGCCATGCTAAATGTTTACTTTTTAAATAAGTATTTTATGGATTCTAACAAAAAAAAGAAAATCTCATTATACCTCCTCTGGACAGAGAGTAAGAACTTTCATGCCACTGGATTTAACAATTGTGCAGTTGTCTTTCTTGCGTATGGTAGAAATATTCAGTTTAACCATTAGATGACGTTGTTGCTGTTGGCTAAGTGATCCTTCAAATTGCTGAGAACCATTGTTGCGTTTCATTACGATTGTCCTAGTAATAAGCAATTGAGTGCAAATTTTTTTTTTAAAATCTTCATCTGGAGGAAAAAGATTATTGGTCAAAAGAAATAATATGCATCAATAATTTTATTTCCTATCCATATATATTTTTTCACAATGATCTTTGCCACTCACCATGTAAAAGAAAATATTCTTCCAATAGGTTTCCTGTAGAAGATCTACAGTTTCAATGAGTATTTTCTTCTTTTTTTTTTCATTTCATTAGGACTTAGTGTATAATTTTTATATTTAAACTGAGTCTTAAGAAATACTTTTTATATTGTAACTATTGCATTATTTGGTAAGATTTCCAATAATCATTATAAGTTTGAGGTATATATGTATGTGTAATGCTCACACACCTGTGAGCATATAAAGAGAGAATGTTAACAGATGTGGTGGGGATTTAGTCCTCAAGAGGGAAGATTAAATAATAAAGAGGCAGGATGAAGTAATAAAGAAAGCATGTATGAGAGGGGAAGATTTAAGTCAAGAGGCAGGATTAAGTCATCAAGAGACAGCATTAAGTAATAAAGAGGTAGGATTAAGTAAGAGGCAGGATTAATAAAAGAAACGAGTGGAAGAAAAACAATGTTAAGTCATAAAGAGAATGTGTGGAAGGAAAGGCAGTGTTAGGTTGTAAAGGGAATGTATGAAAGACAAATAAACTGAAAAGAAAATATGTGATTGAAAGATAATAATAAGTTGTAAAGAATGTGTGGGAGAAAAGCAATGTTAAGTTGTAAAGGGTGTGTGGGAGAAAAGCAATGTTAAGTTGTAAAGGGAAGGTTTTGAAGAGAAACAATGTTGTCATAAAGGAAATGTGTGCAAAAAGATAATAATAAGTCATAAAAATAAGCATAGGCATTATAATGGAAGTTAAACAAAATGCAAATCAAAAGAATACATAACATAATGGACAGTGTGGCCAAATCAAACAATAAAACAAATGAGAGAGAGAGAGAGAGGGGTGGAGGGACTGAATCTGAGAGAGGGGCATGGTGTCATACTAGATATGTGTGAGAAAACAATTTCACTAATAAAGGAAAGGTGTATATGTGTATTGCATGGTTTGGTATGGCAGTAATTTGTCATGTGCTCTAAGGGTAATGTATACATATTGTAGGTGTGAGGCAAGATAAGGCAGTGTATATGTGTGTGACAAGATAAGGGTAGTGTATATGTGTGTGGTGTACATGTATGTGTGTGTGATGAGATAAGGGTAGTGTATATGTGTGTGGTGTACATGTATGTGTGTGTGACGAGATAAGGGTAGTGTATGTGTGTGTGGCGTACATGTGACAAGACAAGGCAGTGTATATGTGTGTGGTGTACATGTATGTGTGTGTGACAAGATAAGGATAGTGTATGTGTGTGTGGTGTACATGTATGTGTGTGTGACAAGATAAGGGTAGTGTGTGTGTGTGTGACAAGATAAGGGTAGTGTATGTGTGTGTGGTGTACATGTATGTGTGTGACAAGATAAGGGTAGTGTATGTGTGTGTGTGGTGTACATGTATGTGTGTGACAAGATAAGGGTAGTGTATGTGTGTGTGGTGTACATGTATGTGTGTGACAAGATAAGGGTAGTGTATGTGTGTGTGTGGTGTACATGTATGTGTGTGGTGTACATGTATATGTGTGACGAGATAAGGGTAGTGTATGTGTGTGTGGTGTACATGTATGTGTGTGACAAGATAAGGGTAGTGTGAATGAATATAGAACATAATGGAAATGACTGATATAGTGAGAAATAATGAGTACAAAATATAATGAAAATGAGAAACATGCATAGTAAAAAGAGTATAACATAATGAAAATGTGAGACATGAAAAAAGGGAATAGAATGGCAATAAGAGAGAAAAGAAAAGAACATAATGGGAATGAGAAAAAATAGTAGAAATAATGGAAATGAGAGAAAAATAGATGAAAATTTGATAAAAACAAGAGAAAATAATACAGGAAATGAGGCATACTCAGTGACAAAGAAGTATAATGGACTCAAATGAGAAGAGCAGTGAATACAAAATGATAAAAACAAAAGAGATTTGAATACTTGTTGCGATAAGTAATCAAAAGATCCAGGCCAAAGTTGAAACCGACCCAACGCCAACAGTACTGCAAAGAAAATAGAATAAAAGGTAAAAGAAATACCATGCTAGCCATACAAAGTGTTTGCAACCATCCAAAAAGATATAAAAGTTGACTGCTGGTCAGTTGAAATCTAAAGTAAAGGAGTGAGTAATTATCTGTAACTCTTAGTTACTTTAACTCATTCTATCTGGAGAGCTTAGTTATTTTAACTCATTCTATCTGGAGAGCTTAGTTACTTTAACTCATTCTATCTGGAGAGCTTAGTTACTTTAACTCATTCTATCTGGAGAGCTTAGTTACTTTAACTCATTCTATCTGGAGAGCTTAGTTACTTTAACTCATTCCATCTGGAGAGCTTAGTTACTTTAACTCATTCTATCTGGAAAGCTTTTTCTTTAACTCATTCTATCTGGAAAGCTTAGTTACTTTAACTCATTCTATGTGGAGAACTTTGTTACTTTAACTCAACACATTCTACCTGTAACACTTGCAATCAGAACACATTACTTTAACTCATTCTATCTTGATTGCTACCAATCTTAGTTATATTAAAATACTATCTGGACTTAGTTATTTGAATTCATTCTATCTGGATTACCTGCAATCAGAACAGTATCAGTAAATCTTTCAATGGACAACATCTAAACTAAACATTTCTTGCCATAGTGATAAGCACACAAGAAGATTTAAATAAATGTAAAAAAATAAAAGTGGTCTTCTAGGATCATTTATGCCATAATGATCAGCACACAAGAAGATTTAAATAAATGTAAACAAATAAAAGTGGTCTTCTAGGATCAGGAAAGAAATAAATGTAAACAAATAAAAGTGGTCTTCTAGGATCAGGAAAGAAATAAATAACTTTGAACTTTTAAATTAGCTGTCCCCTTCCAGTTAGCTCCTCCTCCTCCCTTAACCCACTTCATTGAAAGACAGATGTTAGAGTGCTTCTGTCACTTCTGGAAACATCAGTTCAGATGCTACATTCTGTTAGTTTTTTTTTAAATGTCCTGAAATCTGTATTCTGTCTGCCTCATTTTCGTTTAAGAGAATAAAAAAACTCATAGGAAATGAGATCTGATGAGTTTAGTTGGTGGGGTACTACAGCAATATTTTTTTTATTTTTTTTTTTGGGGGGAGGCCAAAAACTTGAATGAAAAGGGTAGTGAACAGGAGTATTATTATGAAAGAAACCTTTAAAATGCTCGAGACATTTCTCCAATCATTTTCTCGATCTATTTTTAAAACAAAAATAAGAGATTCTTACTTATCAGGCACTACTCAAAGAAATAGATTGCTATCTAAGAAATTGAAGTACTAATAAAATCTCACACTATCAGTAGTAATAGTACTGATTGCTCAAGTGTCACCTATAATATATAAGCAATTAAGGAATATACTACACAGACATGAGGAAAGTTACATACTTCCAATTATCTCCATTTGGTGTTTGGCAGTTAAAGGAATATACTACACAGACATGAGGAAAGTTACATACTTCCAATTATCTCCATTGGTGTTTGGCAGTTAAAGGAATATACTACACAGACATGAGGAAAGTTACATACTTCCAATTATCTCCATTTGGTGTTTGGCAGCAAGCTTGAGTTCTAGTACTAAGTAATGCGCTCCAAAATGTAGGGTATCTTGTTGAGTATTCAACAACAAAAAAACACGAACTATTTCACAGGAAAAATGCATTTTCAGAAATTATTTCTCTTTAGTGAAACTGTATATATTAGTTGTATAAAATATTGCCAAGGAATCATTATTCTTAGAGCGAACTTACATCTTGCTCAGTGAGTAGTATTCGTCCACATCGCATGCAGTTTTCATTGAACTCTTCTTCACTAATATTCTGGGGACTAATCACAATCAAGAAAGAAAAAAAAAGAATAATATTAAAATCAAGATGGGTGAAAATATAAGCAAGCTGGAAATTTTAACATAAATTTCAACAAGTAAATTATAATGTGCAAATAATTACAGGAATGAAAACTTTATAAAAATATGTAAATACATGTAGTATACTATGAGCCACAGAAACAATAATAAAGATAATGTTTAAAAGATGGGTGGGTAAACAAAAAACAAACTATAAACATGTATAGCTTTCTTATAGGCTATATGATTTGGATAAAAAGTTCTTTCAAATTACACGACTGAGTGAGAGGTGTACAGGAAATATTACTAGAAGATTGTTTCACTTTCAAACATTCCAATAATTATGTATGTAAAACAAGTACCCTTTATCTGTGCCTTGTTCACATAAGAGGTGGTGCTGCCAGTTGAATGAAAAAAATGGAGCCAACCAATCTACATATAAACAATAACATGTACATAATAAAAGTCAATTTGTCAACCATTTTTTTATAAGTGCACATGCCTACATACACACATTTACTTATATATTTGCAAGTGTACTCTCATACATATACTCATAATTTCACCAGTGCAGGCACGCATATATGTTTACAAGTGCCCATACACAAGCATATACTCACATATTCACAAGTGCACACACACACACACACACACATACACACACACACACACACACACATATATATATATTTACAAGTGCATATACACATACGTATACTCAAATATTCACCAGTGCACGCACACATACACACACACACACACATTCACCAGCGTGCACACATACACATACATATATTCACAAGTACACACATACATACACTCACTTATTCACAACTGCACACACATACACTCACATTTACAAGTGCATATAGGCACACACACACACACACACACACATACACACACACACATTTACAAGTGCATATGCACTTATATTCATCTTTACAGTGCACATGCACACAAATACAATATTCATATTTACAGGTGCACCATATATATATATGTACACTCATATTTACAAGTGCAGCATATACACACTCCCATATTTACAAGAGCTCACACAAATACCCACATATTTACAAGTGCACACACACACACACACACACACACACACACACACACACACACATACAAAAGTTATAAAACCCTACACACAAGCACACATGCATATAATGTATTCTATCCACTATGTCTAAAAAAAGCAACAAACTAACATATGAGTGGATTTAAATTAATCTAAAGCAATTATTTTTTTATCTTCCTAATTTGACTGGTGGTGGAAGTCTAATTGTTTTAAATTCATGTAACTGTCTCTAATGCACAGTTTGTCTAATTGTTTTAAATTCATGTAACTGTCTCTAATGCACAGTTTGTCTAATTGTTTTAAATTCATGTAACTGTCTCTAATGCACAGTTTGTCTAATTGTTTTAAATTCATGTAACTGTCTCTAATGCACAGTCTAATTGTTTTAAATTCATGTAACTGTCTCTAATGCACAGTTTCATTTGTCTAATTGTTTTAAATTCATGTAACTGTCTCTAATGCACAGTTTCATTTGTCTAATTTTCTTTGTATCCTCATCATCATAGAAATCAGGGATTCTATTTGCTCACAATGATGGATATAATCAAGTATGTCAAAAAATTCTCTTTTTCCATTTCATTCTTGAGATCTTCATACACAAGTAAGTCAAAAAATTCCCTTTTTCCATTTCATTCTTGAGATCTTCATATACAAGTAAGTCAAAAAATTCTCTTTTTCCATTTCATTCTTGAGATCTTCATATACAAGTAAGTCAAAAAATTCTCTTTTTCCATTTCATTCTTGAGATCTTCATATACAAGTAAGTCAAAAAATTCTCTTTTTTCATTTCATTCTTGAGATCTTCATATACAAGTATGTCAAAAAATTCCCTTTTTCCATTTCATTCTTGAGATCTTCAGATACAAGTACCATATAAAATTTAAAGTGTCTTGTTTAAAATTACATATAAACTCAACAGTTTTCACTTAATGGTACAGACTTGTCATCTCTAGACATAAGAATGCTTTATATTCTTATATAATCACTCAAGACTAACAATGTAAAATAGAACGATGTACACACCTACTGGTACAAGCATATCATCTTTAGACACTTGAATGCTTTAATTTCTTATATGGTCACTCAAGATTAATGTAAAATAGAATGATGTACACACCTATTGGTACAAGCATACCGTCTTTAGACATTTGAATGCTTTAATTTCTCACACAGTCACTCAAGACTAGCAATGTAAAATAGAATGATGTACACACCTATTGGTAAAACCATGTCATCTTTAAGCAGTTGAATAGAATGAGGGTCTATGATGACATGGTTCCACCGTACTTTCTCAAACAATGGAATAAACTGTTGACCCTCATCAAGTTCAAGGAAACACTTTCCAGTTTCTAAAAAAAGTGCATAATATATAAAGCAAAATTAATTAATATGGTAATACATTAAAACTTAAGACATTTTTAACAATTAGCAAAATATAATCAGAAAAAAGAATGTATATTATGGAAAGTCTTAAAATTGTATTAGAAAAGCACTATGATACAAAAAAAAAATGATGTTTAAAAATCATTCTAAATATATTTACTCTATTCAGCCAAACCCTGCTGCCACTTGTTGAGTTAAAGAGATCTGTAGGTCAAATATTGCACAAAAATCTGACTGGAGAGAAATTATATAAGCAAACTGGTGCATTTGAATGAAATATACATTAATTATACTTTGCATTACATGCCTCAAATAGGATGCTGGGTAGTAGCAATTAAACTTCCAGCTCAGTGAGTGATGATACAGATATTATAATTTGTTATTAGTTGTTGTGTACACATTACATTTTGTATTAGTAATGTAGGAATTACATTTTGTATTAGTAATGTAGGAATTACATTTTGTATTAGTTATGTAGGAATTATATTTTATATTAGTTATGTAGGAATTATATTTTGTATTAGTTATGTAGAAATTACATTTTGTATTAGTAATGTAAGAATTATATTTTGTATTAGTTATGTAGGAATTACATTTTGTATTAGTGATGTAGGAATTACAGTTTGTATTAGTTATGTAGGAATTATATTTTGTATTAGTTATGTAGGAATTACATTTTGTATTACTTGAATTGGGTGCTCTTGTCATTGCTACAGAACTAGTCTTTTGCTGTATTTCAAATGTATTCCAACTCAATTCATTTTCTGATGTATCACTTAAAGTTGACATCTTGTTAAAAAGTTTTATTAAATCCCACAAAATTCACTTTACTCTGAAAATTTGTTTTTTCCAAAGAAAGACAGAAGCTATGAGGTTATCAAAACAACAAAAAACAATTGAATATGTACCTTTAGACAGAAGGGAAAGTAACTCCAATACTTTATTTTTCTCCCTTGCAACTCACTTATACATCACAACTATGGCAAGCATTGTAAGCAGTGATAAATGTGCCAGAAAAAATGGTGAAACTTACTGCAAGGTTTAAAAAAATTGTTCCAGAAAAGTGGTGAAACTTACAAAAAAGTTTAAGGAATGTGCCAGAATGGGAAACTTACTAAAAGGGGTAATAGAATGTGGCCAGAAAGTGGTGAAATTTATGAAAGGATTAATGCAATGTGCCAGGAAAGTGGCGAAACTTACTGAAAGGGTTAAGGGAATGTGCCAGGAAAATGGTGAAATTACTGAAAGGGTTAAAGGAATGTGCTAGAAAAGTGGGGAAATTATTGAAAAGTTTAAAGGAGTGTGCCAGAAACTTACTGAAAAGGTTAAAGGAATGTGCCCAAAAAGTGGTGAAATTTACTAAAAGGGTTTAAAGGAATTTGCCAGAAAAGGTGGTGAAATTTACTAAAAGGGTTTAAAGGAATTTGGCGGTGAAACTTAATAAAGGATCAAGCACACCTTCATACAAAGATTTGTCAGATCGGGTGGTCAGTATGGAAAGAGAAAGGCCAAAACACTTGGGAATAGTTTTGAAATATTGAAATCCTTACATCTGTGAACTACAGGACAATGAAGATTTCAAAATTGTCTGTTAACCATTGTGTGGTACCCTACAACTAGTGAAATTCATGCTCTGGCTGTAAAGCCCTCCAAAATTACTTTTCCCTAGTGCAACAACATGATTTTCTAAGAATGAGAATGTAAAGCCTAATATATGCTTGGCTGTTTCCCAAGAGCTTCTTTGCACAATTAAAGCTAAGCACGTACGCATGCACACACACACGCACACACAATCTATATTTAGTGTGTGAATGTGTATGTGAGCTTATGCACACTTATAAAAGACAGATTGGCTGATATGTAGCAAAACATATACAAATAAATAAATATGTAAAAAGATATTCAGTTAGACTTGAAATGTGCAAGAAATGACCCACCCTGCACTTTTCTTTTAAAGTAGTCTTCTGAATCCTTCTGGAGTTGCTCACGGCTGCCACTCCATAATGAATTTAACTGAAGGAAAATCCACTATCAAAGAAAAAGTGGTTATATTCAAAGTTTACAAGGAGAAATATTATCAAAGAAAAAGTGGTTATATTCAAAGTTTACAAGGAGCAGATTTTAACTCCAAGTACATTCAGCTATAATAAGGAAGAAAAAAAAAAACATAATGAAAATTAGAAAAATATTATTTAAATTTAACAAAATAATTGTACTTACATGTTTATCTAAACAATTCTTGAACCCAGGCAATAAATCATTAGTTTTCATTCTGCAAATATCTTTTTCAGAAGTGTGTAATAAGTCTTTAGTTTTTATTATGCAAATACCTTTATCAGAAGTGTGCAATAAATCTTTAGTTTTTATTATGTAAATACCTTTATCAGAAGTGTGCAATAAATCTTTAGTTTTTATTATGCAAATATCTTTTTCAGAAGTGTGTAATAAGTCTTTAGTTTTTATTATGCAAATACCTTTTTCAGAAGTGTGTAAATGTCCACTTCAACTTGCATCATCCACAAATCCTTATGGCATATGAGCTTTGCCACAAGTTCCTTCCTGAAAATGTCCCATATGCAATCCATTACACTGTTGCATTTCAGTTCAATACTATTTCATACCATTACAATAATTGTTAGAAGATTTGTGACTACAATCATTGTTAGAAGATTTGTGACTACAATCATCGTTAGAAGATTTGTGACTACAATAATTGTTAGAAGATTTGTGACTACAATCATTGTTAGAAGATTTGGGACTACAATAATTGTTAGAAGATTTGTGACTACAATAATTTTTGAGGATCTGTGACTACAATAATTGTTAGAAGATTTATGACTACAATCATTGTTAGAAGATTTGGGACTACAATAATTGTTAGAAGATTTGGGACTACAATCATTGTTAGAAGATTTGGGACTACAATCATTGTTAGAAGATTTGGGACTACAATCATTGTTAGAAGATTTGGGACTACAATCAATACATGTACAGTAAACTTTAACTTAGTAAACTAGCTATAACCTAATAACACACTAAAAATATTATCTACATGTGTGTGCGTGCATGCATATGTGTGTGTACATGAATTCTCCTTTCTTCTTCTTTCTTGATGTTCTGTACAGTGATATCTAGAACTCTGGCACCTATGGTAGTGACTCAATGTAAGAACTTTTAAAAGCAGTTCAAGCAGTTTATGGTCCTGTTGCATGACTATAGTTACCTATTAAAAATGTAGTTACAAAAGCATGCAAAAGAAATTTTAATAAGTACAAGAATGGAATAGCTACTGTTCCTATTCAATGAATGTACAAACACATACATTTAATATTCATTCATACAACTATACAAAAATGAATTTCTGATATTTATGGGACCTTATTAACATCAGAAACACATAAACAAAAATGAATGTCCAAGAATTAGGGACCTGGTTGTGACAAGTGTTATAACAAGGGAAACACATGACCAAAAATGAATACCCAAGACTTACGGGACCTGGCTGAGACTGGTACTATAACTGGGGACCAAGAGAGAGTGCAGAAGCCAGGTAAAGCAGAGTTCCTTCAAGTCTAAAAGCCCATACTGCTCCCCAGCTTTGTAGAACATGCACACTGTGTCTGTGCTGAAAAGAGACTTTCTTGCTCATAATGATGAATGAAATCAAACACCAACTACACTTTTCTCACTCATAATGATGAATGAAACCAAACACCAATTACAATTTTCTCACTCATAATGATGAATGAAATCAAACTCCAATTACAATTTTCTCACTCATAATGATGAATGAAATCAAACACCAATTACAATTTTCTCACTCATAATGATGAATGAAATCAAACACCAATTACAATTTTCTCACTCATAATGATGAATGAAATCAAACACCAATTACAATTTTCTCAGTCATAATGATGAATAAAATCAGAGATCAACATTTTTCTAGAAACAACTTTCTCACTCGTAATGATGAATGAAATCAAACACCAACTACACTTTTCTCACTCATAATGATGAATAAAATCAGAGATCAACATTTTTCTAGAAACAACTTTGTCACTTATAATGATGGATGAAATCACTGACCAATGTGTTATATAAACAACTGTTATTCGCCCATATATTATTATCTTCATGAAACAGTGAGTGTGTTGGTATTGTCTCCAGTGCATATTTAAATTTTCCCAAGTCCCCTCTTGTTGATTTCATGTTGGTGTTTGTGATAATGTGTTTTTGTATGACTGTTTGTTGTGAATGTAATTATTATAGGGTGATGATCATTTGCATAGTTGTCTTCATCTGTGATTATTGCTGTCTAGCACTAACTGTGATGTCATGATAGCCATGTCTAGTATGTACTGTCCTCTAGTGGGAAGTGGTGGTGCTACAAATATTAGTTAATTATAGCCATGTCTAGTATGTATTGTCCTCTAGTGGGAAGTGGTGGTGCTACAAATATTAGTTAATTATAGCCATGTCTAGTATGTATTGTCCTCTAGTGGGAAGTGGTGGTGCTACAAATATTAGTTAATTATAGCCATGTCTAGTATGTATTGTCCTCTAGTGGGAAGTGGTGGTGCTACAAATATTAGTTAATTATCATTAATCCAGTCTAATAATGTTTGTCCTTGTTTATTTAATTTGCCTTTGCTCCAGCAAGGATGATGAACACTGAAATCTCCTGTAGTTGTGTGATTGGGTTGAATATTAATGCTGTTTAGTCTTTTCCTATCTAATGTCTGTAGTGGAGCATAAATGTTGGTAAATTACTAATTAAACTGGTGTTTGTATGATTAATAAATGATGGGTTTAACAATATGGGCTCAATGTTTTTCATCTGTGCACTTAGTGTTTCAAGTGTGAGTGTTGTTTATTTTAGTTTCCTGTGGGGAGAGAAGGTATGGTTGTTTATTATCTTTTTGTTCTATACTTGTAATGTTAGTTTGGTATTCTCTATTTATTATCTTTTTGTTCTATACTTGTAATGTTAGTTTGGTATTCTCTATTTATTATCTTTTTGTTCTATACTTGTAAGTTTAGTTGTTGTTTTTTTTGAGTATAGGTGAATTTTCTTGCACTGAATCCTTGCTAAAAAATACTAAAAATGTGTTGTAATGCTGGAGTTGGGAGGAATTTTTTAGTTCTGACTATAATTTCTTTCTCTGTCCAAATGTATTATGTTGGTGTGGAAGATGTTTCAATGGTTAAGTCTTTAATATTTATTTGGGTGTGTCCAAATGTGTTACATTTGTGGGGAAGATGTTTCAATGGAAGTCCAATATTTATTTGGGTGTGTCCAAATGTGTTATATTTGTGGGGAAGATGTTTCAATGGTTAAGTCTAATATTTAATTCTGGGTGTGACTAAATGTAAAGACCTATATCTGCATAAAGGGGATGGAGGGGCTTTGGGAGGTGTATGAGTAAATGGTCTTGTTTTATTGATGGGGTTTACTTTGGAGTGGGTTTGGAATTATTTTCCAGCATGTAGTTGATTGTGGCATGTCTGAAATTAATAGTACCTTTCCCATGTTTTGTCCATGAAGAGATCTACTCATTTAATGGTCTTTTTACAAATTCACTCAATACAGAGATGTATTCACTTAAAGGCCCCTTTACAATGTTGGATCAATTAATGGTCTCTTTACATAATTCACTCAATACAGAGATGTATTTACTTAAACGCCCCTTTACAATGTTGGATCAATTAATGGTCCCTTTACATAATTCACTCAATACAGAGATGTATTCACTTAAAGGCCCCTTTACAATGTTGGATCAATTAATGGTCTCTTTACATAATTCACTCAATACAGAGATGTATTCACTTAAAGGCCCCTTTACAATGTTGGATCAATACAAAATCTACTTACTTAATACTGCCTTGCATGACTCCCTTACAATGGTCTATCAATGGATCCTAAGAAATTAAAATAGTAAATTAAACAATATAAAAAAAGGTATTTTTTATATTTGCCTTAAAGTATATCAAAGGGAATTTGTGAATAATAATGTAAATGTTACAAATAACTAAAACTGAAATAAACAAAGATTAAACAGATGTAAAAAAAAACAAAAAAAAACATGGATTTTGGTGTCAATTTAATTAGTTCCAAAAGAAATGTCGTTATGATGTCAAAAATATTAACATCATCTACAGAAACAAAATTCATAATGACTCAATGTGATGTCTAAATAATATTCATATAAAATTCATGAAAATTAGTAAAAATAAAAAATAATAATAATAATAATAAAACCTTAAAAAGGGGATATAAGGATTTGTGTCCTTTGGAGGCAAAACCATGGCCTTTGCTTTTCAAATTCTACATTCCAGTTTCATTTTTCATTTCTATAATTGCTATTAATATTGTGTAGCATATAATTTATTGTTGACTGCCAGTGAAAACTATTATTTGGTATTTGGTTAGGTGTACAGTCAACCATATCATATGCTTTGCGCCTCGTAGGCAGCAAAAGACGAGGGTTAAGTCTAGATGGATAAAGAGATGGTTTATAGAGGGGTGTGCAAAGGAGACCAGATGCACCCATAACCGTATATGAGCATCTGAGTTCCACCCATATCAGAGGCAAAATTGTAGTCGAATCCCAGGTAGTGAATTTACTGCCTAAACCTCTCATTCACACTATACCAAGCCACTGGAGTAAGATCACATCTGTGAATGCAAGAACTGATGATGCAGTGTTATACAAAGATCACTGGGTGCTTCTATCATCATCGATTGATCCAGAAAACATACAGTCTACACTCTTAGAGGAGAGCTTCATTGTCAAGCAGAGACCATGCACAGTAGATAGTGTTCATCACTGTGGAGAAAAGGAGTTAAGTAATCAGACCTCAAAACTATTCCTCACTGACAATCTGATTGCAATGTCATTCTTGAACTGTAAGGAAGTAATCAGACCTCAAAACCATTCCTCACTGACAATCTGATTGCCATGTCATTCTTGAACTGAAATGGAATGGGGGGATAGTAAATGCTCTGATTCATAATTATTTATTATTATTTTAATTATTATTTTTCTTCTATTGTTCCTATTGTTAAATTTTTGTTATCTCTAATCCCTTATCGTTTGGAATGACTGTTTATTGCAATCAAGTGGGGGAAGCCGTATGCAGATAGATGATTGCTAATTAATTAAGAGGGAGAGATATCGCCAATTATAGAAAGCAACATCAACTAATTTACTTGTTGCTGTATTGAATGTTAAGTGTCCTATAAAACATCAATTTACTTGTTGCTGTATTGAATGTTAAGTGTCCTATAAAACATCAACTAATTTACATGTTGCTGGATTGAATGTTAAGTGTCCTATAAAACATCAACTAATTTACTTGTTGCTGTATTGAATGTTAAGTATCCTATAAAACATCAACTAATTTACTTGTTGCTGTGCTGAATGTTAAGTGTCCCATAAAACATCAACTAATTTACTTGTTGCTGTATTGAATGTTAAGTGTCCTATAAAATTGAAGTGGTAGGATTCAATATAGTGGCTGAAAAGGTAAGTTAGCCCATGGAGCTGATATCAGTATTAAAACTAAAATTCATGATTAATAATTTGGATAATTAATGGGTCAAAAATTAACCCCACATGTGGCAGGAGATATGGAAGTGAGTTTGTGAATGGGCCAACTTAGTTATATGAAAGTGGATTTGGTGAAATTAGCTATTTTATATTTAATTTTTTCATTATTAAATTGAAAATGTGTGAAAGTTTTAAACTCTGCAATAATAATTAAATTTATAGAAACTAGAAAGTAGTGATTTGAATGAAGGAATAAAATAATTAATTCTCTGAAGCAATGTGAAGAAGAGAAAATTGTTAGCTGAAAGAATCTTATTGGAAAAGCTTCTGTTTGTTGACAAAACTCCAGCTGTATTAAGCACCACACATTTGTGTCTGTAAAAATGCTATTGTGTTCTCTCTGCAAAATATACTCGCAAGAGTGAAACAAAGCAAATCTGGTATATTGTTTCTAGAAACTAGCACAACAAGATGACTGAATTCACTAAATCTTTTTGATCACAGTTTGAAGATTTGTGTTTGTCTATTTACTAAGAGTCATCCCTGATTTGTCTGGGCGAATAAACAATTTTTTAATTTAATTAAATGTACTTTGCTGGCTTTGTGCATTAACTTTATCTTAATATAAGTCATATTATAATGATTTTCCTAGCAGTTACACCTTAAATACTGATAAGGTTTTAATAATGAAAAAAATCCTCAATGCCTTACTGATACAGCCATTCTAAGTAATGGAAATCTACTATACAAATTAGAAAGTTAAGTGAAAACTGCCTTGAAAAGATGATTTTTGTAAACTCAAATCTTTCAGCTAAAAATATTAAAAAATAATAGTGATATCCAATTCTTAATTAATTGATCATGCTTATTGAAGAATAATCTGTGTTAAATAACATTTTCATTTTCACTGTTTTCCTCTAGTCTAATAAAAGGCCTTAATTTGGGAAAATTCAGGTATTTTTTATGTTTAAATAAATTTTAAAATAAAATCTAAACCACATATTCCAAAACTGATATTGCTTTCCCATAATAAAGACAATTTATATCCCAAATTTAAAAAATGTAGTTTGAAAAAAATGTCTTTTCTTGTATTTGTCTGGTTTTATAGAGATGGTAAAAAATGGGTATGGTGAGGATATAGGAGGCAGAATCTTTAACTCTGTTTTGCTAAGAGAGCTAAATGACTGACAGTTCTCCAATGTAGTATGGATAGGGAATATTTATACAAAAAATTAACTTTGAACAAAGTTTATTAAAAGCATTTTATCAAAACTATATTTTTACTCTGATGGTCAATATGCCAAGCCCCCTGTTGGATAGATTTAATTATTCTATGTACATGAAATTTAGTACACAGGTTCCTCATATATACAGCTGGAAAGTTCACATGCATGAAAGTCTGTATGCAATAGTTTTTATTTTACTTTTTTTAATTTAAAGTTTCCATAATTAATTACTTTTTGACAAGTACGTTAGCAAAAAAATCCAAAACTGTTTTTAATTTAAAATTCTTTAACAGCAATAGCTAACTTTCTTTATGTTCTAGATAAGAATAAACCTTATTCCAGAATTTTTACTTATATAATAAATATTTTATGAATTTTTTTAAAAGTCTGAAATAGTACATATTTTTGTTTGTTAAAAAATTAATAAAATAAAAACTAAAAAAGATTAAAACTAACAAGTGATATTTCTTTCTTATATCAAAGGCAATTTATATTCCAAATCTGAAGACTCGTGGTTGATAAATATTTTTTTTTTCCTTCTGGGCATGCAGTAAATATGATAATGCTAAAAGTGTAATTTTCTTGCTTTTTCAAGAGGTAATATTTGAATAAAGTTATAGAGCATTGTATAAACATTACTGTTATAGAGTGATCTACAGTGAGGATAAACCTCTCTAATGTTGGGGCAGAAAGAAATGGAGGAAGATGCTTAAATCAGGATACGGAAATGAATAGAGAATTTAGTTTTGTAAACATATCACACCCCTTTTCATCTTAGATAAGTAGCATAATTTTCACAACAGGAATAAGCCTAAATGCTATTTATAAATTGGGGGGAAAAAATGGAGTGAATACCCCTTTATCTCAACAGGTGTGTCTATAAGCTGTTTATCAAATGGAATAATAAAACAGTCAACATTCACTTAAAAATAGACCTGAATAAGAGACCAGCAAGCATTAATAAACAAAAATTAGTACTGTTGTGCTATACCTGCTGTATTTGGGCTCAGATAATGCTGGGATTATTATTATTTAAAGACAGGAAATAGCAAGGAAAGTGGTGTTACTAGCATTTAGTGTTTTGGAGTGGGGGGTGGGGGTGGGAGATATGCTGACAATCTGCTTTGTTAATTCATTATATCAACAAAGGTATCTGAATGTGTGTGCATGTTAACAGTTCTTTAGGAAGCATAGCAGTGTAAATGTGAGTGAAAATCATATGATAACATTAAAGACCATAGTTTTAACAGAGTATTCTGAATAAAAATTATACCAACAATCTTTAGCAAGTATCACTAAGTGTTACATATTAAACTGAAGAATCTAGTGATGGCAATGAATTAGTATCATGATGTTGGCAGATATGTTGAACTGAACCATATTAAAATCATTAATATGGTGCTGATATTCTTTTCCATCTAAATTTTAATTTATTTAACACATGCTTAAAATGTAAAATATACATCTCTTATGGTCAAAACATACTAGTTGAAGAAAGGTTGCTGCAGCTACCACTCCCACAGCTTGAATTGGCTTGACAAACACATTGTCTGTGTAGAGGGACTGAAACGTTATCTTCAAGGCTAGAAATACAACAAACACATTGTCTGTGTAGAGGGACTGAAACGTTATCTTCAAGGCTAGAAATACAACAAACACATTTCATATGGATATTGTAAATACTATCTGGCACTTCTATATATTTACCATTGGTGTTATTTAGCAAGTGTCTTGGATGTGTACTAAGCAAGTGAAGAGAAAAATAGATCTATCTGCTCATTGTGTGCATGCCTGATTACTGAATTAATTTGATGTGCTGAATGAATGGTGTGCATGCATGTGTTCATTGTCAGCCTTCGTATCACTGTATTTCCAATTCATTGTTGCTGTTTGTGACACAATGCCACTGTAGTTACTGTAAATCTTAACCATTGGATAATAAAAACTACTCATCCACCTACAACCAGCTTAGATTACATCAGCAAGCTCTAGCATATTCTTTACCTGAGTTGTTTACTCCCAAAATATCAAATCAAGCAGTGCCCAAGGTTGGATCATGTTGACAGTTAACAACATATAACAATTAAATTTAGAAATAGAGATAAGCAAATTTACTCTGCCAAAATGCTCATTGCTTTGTTTACGAATAGTAGCAGTTGGCAATTTTTCCTATGAAATTTGAACTGAAGCCCATGAGCTTATAAGTATGAACAAACTTTTTAAGCATTAGTTAGATGATTAACTTCTTCTTCTTATGCAGTGATCAGAGATTGTACAAGTGATATAGAAATTTACTGATTATCTTATGTAATGCTTTATTTGAATCCTTGTAGCTCTTGACTATGCAAGTGATGAGTTTATGATTGGTGTTATGATTTAATATTTTGTTCAAATTAAATATTATCTTACTATATCAAACTCTCTCAGCCCAAGTGTAGTGCCTTAGAGGTGGGGGGAGTCAATGAAGTCTTAATTAAAGGGGTGGATCTTTATTAGGAAGATAGCCCCAAAGGGAGTTAATGAGTTATGCTAATTTGTAACAAGGGAATTAGAGATAGCCATATTACTATTAAGCATCACATTAGCTATATGCTGGAGGAATCTGGCATGGATTAGCCCCATGACTGGTAATCAAGTGTCATACCAAAAAAGGGCTATACTACCCTTCTCTTGCTTATCTACATCACCAGTTCATTCAGTAGACTCTTCTGGTCATTCAGTCAACTTCTCTAGGTTTGATCTACCTGTCTGGTAAGTGTCCCATCATGTCAATTTGTGGCTTGCTTCAGACCTAAGCTGTAGTAAGTAGGACTACATCATATGACACCGACTTCAATATTTGCATTCATCCATCTGTATGTTGGGATATCATCACATATAGTTGCAGTTTTTTTTAATATTTCAATAAAGGTACTCAATGAGTGATCCATACAGCAAAAATCCATAAGATCATAAAAAAAGAAATCTATTTTTTTAAAAATAAAAATAAACAAACCCTCTTCATTAATGTTTTCATCTGAAATATCTATATTTATAAACTGCTGGGCAGATTCAATCCATGGGCCACTGAACATGCTGTTAAAGTACTTGCACTAAAACAGAAAAGAAAAGAAATTCAGTTAATTTCATTCCCATTCTCTGTACTTCAAGGATTCCCTTAGGAATACATAACTGTGTGTGCCATGAACAACTACTAAATCAAGAAAGGATTCCCTTAGGAATACATAACTGTGTGTGCCATGAACAACTACTAAATCAAGAAAGGATTCCCTTAGGAATACATAACTGTGTGTGCCATGAACAACTACTAAATCATAAAAGGATTCCCTTAGGAATACATAACTGTGTGTGCCATGAACAACTACTAAATCAAGAAAGGATTCCCTTAGGAATACATAACTGTGTGTGCCATGAACAACTACTAAATCAAGAAAGGATTCCCTTAGGAATACATAACTGTGTGTGCCATGAACAACTACTAAATCAAGAAAGGATTCCCTTAGGAATACATAACTGTGTGTGCCATGAACAACTACTAAATCAAGAAAGGATTCCATTAGGAATACATAACTGTGTGTGCCATGAACAACTACTAAATCAAGAAAGCTACACTGAGACAAACTCTGAACAAGTTAAATAAATTAATACAAGTTGGAATGTACACAAGTTAAATAAATTAACACAAGTCACACAAGTCAAAATGTATACAAGTTGGCATACATACAAGTTAAATTAATTAATAAAAGTCAGAATGTATACAAGATAAATAAATTAATACAAGTTAGAATGCATAAAAGTTAAGTAAATTAATACAAACTGGGGAATGCATTCAAGTTAAATAAATTAATTACAAGTATAAATGCATACAAGTTAAATAAATTAATACAAGTCAGAATGAATGCAAGTTAAATAAATACATTACAATTAATGTTTTGAAACTCAGAACAATAAAATAAACTTTTCATCTAGAATACATATATTATAAATAATAATTAATGTTTATAACTCAAAACAGGAAAATAAACTTTTTAACTAGAAAATGAAGAATAAGTGGATGGACAGAGGAGGGCAGGGGGTGGGGAAGAGAAGACGAATGGGAAGAAAAATAATGATCAAATAAAAATAATACAATCCAACTAAAAAATGTTAAGATTAGCCAAGCACGCATGCCTACTGAGATAACACTATTTGAAAGCTTAAATTATAAAAGACGTCCAAGAAGTGTGTAGACTCATGCTTACAGCTATTTTAAAGGAATCAGTTAAAAATACATCATGAACTCTGCTGCTTATCTTCTAGCTTTGGCTATTGTTGTAAGTATGCAAGATACAAGACTATAGAAAAATATGTGCTCAGTAAAGAAAGTTATTTTTCAAGGCTAAAAACTCTAACAATATTTTGCTAAACTAAGAGCAATAAATGTTTATTTTTATGTAATAATGATACAATGTTTTAATATATATTAATAATTAATTACTACCAGTATTGTGGTCAATTCATTAACCAGTTGTTCCATTCTATTGTATCACTCCAATTTATGTGTGTATGTGTGAGAGAGAGTAAATGAGTATATGCATTTGCAAGAGTTAGCAAATTTGCATATTTCTTAAACTTGAGATATAACCTTGCCTTAAAACTTTTTAAAATAACAATATTTGAATATTCCAGAGCTATGCCTCAGCCTGCCTCACTGACAGTGAGTGTGGAGCAGATGAATGCTGCCTCAATACCAGCTTGTTCATTATGAGCAAACGAGCATACACTGGTCCTGTTCTTGGAGTTACACATGGCATCTTACCCATCAACCAATTACAGGGTAAGAAAGCAGCTCCATTCACATTTAAAATTTATCTTTTTTTAATATCTAAACTGTAACAAATGGATTTAGTCCTTATAACTAATTTGATATATTCCTTTACCCAGTATCTTAATGGACTAGATATATTCTTTTAACCAGTCTCATAAACAATGAAACAAACATTAATTGACTATAACAACTGGTGTTAAGGCCGGCTTCCAATGAATGTCTGAATGCCATTCAACATGAAAGCAGTTGAAATAAATTAAATAAACTTTCTCTATACAGGGATTTGCACCACAAGGCCCGATCTTGGAGAGCCATGTAACTTATACACATGTGGATGCAAAACTGGACAACAGTGTGTGCAAGACCAAACTCTACTGTCCACTCTTGCTAAGAGAATGGTTATAATGATACCTGGAACCTGTCAGGTGGACCTTGATGTCTAAGCATGCCCCACACCTGCTCAATCAACTATCCCTCAACCTGAAAACCAGTCAGAAGACCTAACATCTAAGGATGATTTACACCTAATCAATCAACTATCCTTTAACTTAAAAATCTGTCAAAGGATCTCAGTCAAATTTTTCTATACATCTGATCTATCTATTAATTATCCCTCAACACCTAAAGACCTGTCAAAGAACCTCAAGTCCAAGCATGTCCTAAACCTTGTCTATCCACCATCCCTCAAAGACCTGTCATAGAACCTCAAGTGAAAATATCTAAATAGCTGGTCTATCTACTATCTTTCAATCTGAAAACCTGTCAGAAAACATGAAGTCTAAGCGTGTCTGTACACTGATCCACCTCCAACTCCTGTATCAGAATACTTGTAGTCAAATTGACTCTACGATCTGCTATTCCATTGTGCTACTTACATAATGTCTGTGTATATTTATTGGTGAAAATAAATCATCTTTAGCACTAATGATGTACTTTTTGTTCAACTTTTTTGCACAACTATTCAAAGTTAGTTCAATGGTATATGAAGAATAAATAAATACAAGTAAAATGTAATCTGGGGAAAAATATATAACTTACTGAAAAACTGTATATTAAAACATTTATATTATTTTAAACAGGACCTGGCACTTAATTCACCAGTGTTTCTAACAAATCATTGTTATAAACAAAATATACATATAAAATTAGTTATACAAACATATTTTTTTGGCTACATATAATATATAGAGTCAAATCACTAGTTTGTACTTTCTTCGACAAAGTCAACGTCCACGAACCTTAAAAATATTAAACATCTAAAACAAGATTTGAATGCCATGTCAGTGAGAAAGGTTGAAAATATATGCACTTTCATTTTCAGAGCAAGTTTTTGAACTCTGGTCAAACATTTCAAAGTCTAAAAGAAAAGAAGATAAGTTCCCTCATATCTGCAACAAGAACCAAACTAAGATAAGCATGTGTACCTTTAGGCAATAAAAGTGTCACCATTCTGAGAGCAGTATTTCAGTCACAATTTGAAGAAAGATACAAACTGTTTTACATTTTACAATATTTTCTACACTGGTAGACACTCCTATGGTTTTTAAAAATAAATGTAGTAAATGTGTAATTTAAATGAATGATTTTGAGTAGATGAATCATTGATGATTGGATTGATATATGTTTGAATGGCTGACATAGTAAATCAATCATTCTTGTTACTATTTCATCAGCTGAAAACTGCTTAAATTATTACTGAATGTTCTTTAGATTAAATTAAAATGAACTATGGTGTACAAAACTGATTACTGAATTTTCTTTAAATTAAATAAAAATTGAAATATGATGTACCAAATGATTACTTAATGTTCTTTAAATTAAATGAAAGTGAATATAATAAACAAAAGTGTTACTTAGTAATTTAGTATTCTTTAAATTAAATGAAAATGAACTATAATGAACAAAATTATTACTAAATGTTCTTTAGTAAATGAAAATTAACTATGATGTACAAAATGATTACACTTAAAAGTATATTCCTAATCTTAGCAACCTATAAAGTGGAAAAGCATAGAACCAGAACAACTGATAAAGCTTGTCTGTAATCTCCATGTACAAGTCATACTGTATAAAAGGAAAGACAAGTTCTTGAGAAAAATACACATTTCTGATGTTTAAGATGAAAACCACAGCTGTTCTTCTTTCTTTGCTCTTTGTGGTGGGTTGAAATTATGTGATAGAAAAATAAACAATACTGTCATTACAGCATCATGGCTGTGATGGGTATTCAAATTATATCACTGAAAAATTGTTTACTGTCAATGAGGCAATATGGTGTATAAAATATATTTCTTTATGTAAATAATAAAAGAACAAAAGATTGCACAGTATGTTCCTTTTGTAAAAAAAAAAAAAAAAAGATTTCAAAATTATCATCACTGAAGCAATAAAATTTAAAATTAACAATTATAATAGTCAGGAGTTAAGGAAGATGGCAAAAAATATGCATTGATATTAAGATACAAAATAATTAACTAATTAACTAAAATGTCACTAATAAATAAAGTAGGTACAAAATAAATCAGATATGCATCATCATTCAGAAAAAGTTTTAAAAAATTATTTGGAAAAACAAAAGTCAAATCTACGTTTACAATGGCTTTGCTCCAGGCCTATGCCTCTGCTTGCCTGAATGACAGTGGTGCTGTGTGGTGCTGATGAATGCTGCCTCAACACTCACTACCTCATCATGACCAAGCGAGAAGGTGATACTGGGCTTGTGGCACCTGAAGATGCATTAGGGATCCCTGCACTGGATGGTCCTTTAGGTATTTACAATGTTCACTTCCACTTCTTGAATTTGTTCTTGCAACATATACAATGTTCACTTCCATTTCTTGAATTTGTTCTTGCAACATATACAATGTTCACTTCCACTTCTTGACTTGTTAATGAAGAAATTTCAATGTTCACTTCCATTTCTTGACTTGTTATTGAGGAACTTAAAATGCTCACTTCCATTTCTTGACTTGTTCCTGCAACATATACAATGTTCACTTCCACTTCTTGACTTATTATTTTTAAAAATTACAATGTTCACTTCCATTTCTTGACCTTGATGAATTTACAATATTCATTTCCATTTCTTGACTTGTTCTTGAGGAATTTACAATGTTGACTTCCATTTCTTGACTTGTTCTTGAAGAAATTACAATGTTGACTTCCATTTCTTGACTTTCAGGAATTTACAATGATCATTTCCATTTCTTGACTTTCAGGAATTTACAATGATCATTTACATTTCTTGACTTGTTCTCGAGGAATTTACAATGTTCACTTCCATTTCTTGACTTGTTCTTAAGGAATTTACAATGTTCACTTCCATTTCTTGACTTGTTCTTGATAAATTTACAATGTTCACTTCCATTTCTTGGCTTGTTCTTGAGAAATTTACAATGTTCACTTCCATTTCTTGACTTAGAGGAAATTACAATTATCATTTCCAATTCTTGACTTGTTCTTGAGGAATTTACAATGTTAACTTCCACTTCTTGACTTTCATTGAGGAATTTACAATGCTCATTCCATTTCTTGACTCATTCTAAGGAATTTACAATGTTCGCTTCCATTTCCTAACTTTTAAATTATTCTCTGGATAATAACAAATTTTCATTTCCCTTTCAATGTTTTATGATTGTTATTTTTCCATGTATTATGGGCTTGAAGAAATTACAATGTTCACCTCCATTTTCTTTACTTATCTTTTCTTGACATGTCCATTAGGTATTTACAATGTTCATTTCTTTCTTAACTTATCCTTAAGGTGTTTACAATATGTTCTTTATGTATTTACAATGTTCACTTCCCTCTCTAGATAGTCATTTACAATGAAAACTCTGTGTTTGTTCATTTCCCATTTAATGTTGTGTGATTATTACTTTAACAGTTTTATGCACAACTTTTAAATTGTTCTCTGGATAATTACAAATGTTCATTTCCCTTTCAATGTTTTATAACTTATTTATGGGCTTATTATTTTATCATGTATAATGGACAAATTTTCATTTGTTCTTTAGGCAATTTCATTGTTCCCTTTCTTGATTATCATTTATTGTCACTAAAAAATGGGGGAAGGGGGGAGGGGAGCATGAAAATAAAGAAATACAAGGGACTGTTGAGTCTATGTTTTGGGAAAGTCAGTTTGTCTCTAACATCCTGTTAAACATCACCACTGTTACACAACTTTATTCAGTGCTTTGGTGATTTATTAACATTACATAAATATCTGTTTATGCATCTAACATTCATTCTCCATAGATATTTTTCTAACTACTTTTAATAATGGTTGAAGGTATGTTAATGTATTTGTATGCAAGATTACAAGAGGAATGAATGACTGTCAGCACTACAGGACAGTACAACATTAATATTATTATCACCCTTTCAAAACAATAGTAGGCAATTTCTTTTTTCTGTTCTATGGATTCTCTCTCACTTAAAAAAAAAAACACACAAAAACCCCACTCGTTTAACAAATCACTTATTCATGAAAAATACACTTTGGGGACAAAGGACGACAATTTCTAAATCAATGGATGATGAAAGTGGAAATAAAAATTAACAAATTACAATTTATACAAATGCTGTAATCACTGCTATCAAAAAAATAATAAACTTATCTTTAAAAAAATTCAAAATTATTCAAAAGTCAATGTTAAGGTCCCAGAGCTTCTTCACTAGTCACAAAATAATTTAATAATAAATAATATTAAACCATTTAAATGTTATTTTATTTATAGTATAATGTTTATGAAATAGAATAATCTCCCTTGTCCTAGGAGATGAATAGCATGAAAACTACAGACACATAAAATATTTTTTTTATAATATAAACACAGTTGGGGACACTGTCAGAAATCTGTGACATTTATCATATCAAAGAGTGTGGTTTGGGGATATATGTACTGTACACTTTGCATTCATCCCTGACATTTGTTAAAACAACATTTAGCTTATTAAAAAGTAATTATTTTCCTTCATTACTATGTCTGATGTAACCTAACAACATTTAGTTCTTCTGAGATACTGAAAAGTAATTATTTTCTATCATTATTATTTTTGCTGTAACCCAACAACATTTAGGCTTTTCTGAGAAATTAAAAAGTAATTACATTCCTTTATTACTATGTCTGATGCAACCTAACAACATTCAGTTTGTTCTGAGATATTAAAAAGTAATTATTTTCCTTGATTACTGTTCCTGTTGTGATCTTTCAACTTTAACCCATGTTTGATCTTCCAAGTATAAACAAGAAGAGTTTGTTGGGTTTTTTGTTTTTATAAAGTGGTCAATGCCATGAAACAAATGAAGTTAATTTTAAGGAAAGGATTTTTTTTTAAACAAGAGACGAAGAGATGAGGTGGTGTCAATATGGAATAAAAATGGAAACAAGACATTTACCAAAGTGCCTCTACTTCCAAATATAACTCTTCCATTTCAGGCACCTGCACAGCTAAGGGGAAGGAAGGGGAAAGCTGTGCTGCTGTGTATACCTGTGGTTCCTGCCAGGAAGGTCTTCAATGTGTAGAAGACACATCACTGCTAACTGCAGGCAGAATTGCCTACAGACCTGCAACTTGTCAGCTGATAGTCTAGAGCAATAATTCATTAATTGGCTTGGGAAGTGGCTGTCTGATTGTTCAACTTTCAAGCAAGGTTCTTACGAATCTTTCTTCCTTGCTACTAATTACACAGATCCATTTTACAATAAAAATTCACCAGATCTAAATAAATTCAAATGAATTGTCTTATTCTGTCTATATTTCATATAAAGAATTCACATAATTTATTCCTTTTAAAAATTTCAGGACTAACACAGTTCTGTTAATCAAAGTGACTCTCCTACAATTTTTTTAAAAACTGTCTTTTGCTGGATCCTCTAATTATGCCATTGCTGTTAGATCATTTAATTTTTGAAGTAAAAACTTACAATCAGGGCTATTCATTTTATATCAATCTCATTTTACTCCATTTTATCAATCTTTTCAATGTACTCCTTGCATACCAATCTCTTCAATGTACTCCTTGCCTACCAATCTTTTCAATGTACTCCTTGCCTACCAATCTCTTCAATGTACTCCTTGCCTACCAATCTTTTCAATGTACTCCTTGCCTACCAATCTCTTCAATGTACTCCTTGCCTACCAATCTCTTCAATGTACTCCTTGCCTACCAATCTCTTCAATGTACTCCTTGCCTACCAATCTCTTCAATGTACTCCTTGCATACCAATCTCTTCCTGTACTCCTATACAACTCTTCTCTTTTTACTGCCTGCCTATCAGTCTTTACATTTTCTCCTTGTCTCTTCATTTATTCATCATGTACCAAACTTTTCATTTATTCCCTTTGTACCAATCTTTTCATTTATCTCCTTTGTATAAATCTTTTCATTTTACTCCTTGTGTATAAATCTTTTCATTTATTCCCTTTGTACCAATCTTTTCATTTATCTCCTTTGTATAAATCCTTTCATTTTACTCCTTGTGTATAAATCTTTTCATTTATCCCCTTTGTATAAATTCTTTCATTTTACTCCTTGTGTATAAATCTTTTCATTTATCCCCTTTGTATAAATTATTTCATTTTACTCCTTGTGTATAAATCTTTTCATTTATTCCCTTTGTACCAATCTTTTCATTTTACTTCTTATATGCCAATCAGAAGCTGTCATCATAAACTTCATCAAAAATGGAGAATTGACCAAATAAATCTGACACAAAACAATGATACTAATACTTAATAAAATTATTTTCATTATGATCCTAGCAAGCATTAAACCCCTTATGCTAATAAATGTATACCATAATATTCCAAATAAATACCACATATAATCTCTCCTATGGCAACTCTACACCTCACAAGCAAGATAAACTCAAACTACAATCGATTCTGTTCAGGTTCAACAATTGCTGATTCAGTGAATTTGGCAGGTGTCAGTCATGTGACTATGGATTTGACCTTTATGGTATAAATAACATTTTAAGTGTTGCATAAAACCCACACATTCATTACTATGTCATACTGACCTCCAACATGTGTTTGAAACAAAAAGTGTGACACAAAACCTACACCACAATAAAAAAGTGTAAAAAAACATACCAAAAACTAAAGTGTTACATAAACCCACACCAGAAAACCAAAATGTAAAATAAAACATACCAAAAACTAAAGTGTTACATAAACCCACACCAGAAAACCAAAATGTAAAATAAAACATACTGAAAACTAAAGTATTAAAACTATTATATAAAACCCACACCAAAAAAACAAAAGTGTAAAATAAAACATACCAAAACTTAAGTGTTACTTAAAACCCACACCATAAAACAATAGTGTAAAGTAAAATACACCAGAAAATCACAAAAGCATTACAAAACCCACACTAGAAAACAAATGCAGGTACATATAACAAGTATGTAAAGTGTTTGATGAACAAAATTAGACTTAATATATTTTATAAGACAACTTATGAAGGAGTTAATGTTGTATCAAAAGAAATGCAGGAGCTATAGGTGATAACAAAGAAAAAAAAAGGGTGGGGGGGAATATCAAAGCAATAGATTAACAGAAGCTAATATGATAACAATCTAAAGGGGATGTCTTGTTAGGGCCACAACTACTGAACTAGGAAGTCCCAACAGAGTATAAGCTAATTCTCTAAGAGAGTGGTTTCCAAAGTTGGAACTCATGCAGAACCATTGATGCTTACCAGGATGATACATGGAACCCAATCAAAAAAAATATTTCTCTTAGTCTAACATCGATATGTTATATCGATATATAACATCAATGAATAGTTTGGCCAATAACATTTTCATTATAAAACTGTCACTATATAAGTATTACTAGTATTACTAATAAAAAGTAATTTAATGGGATGGTAGATACTGAAAATCATTACTTAGTTCTGCAAAATCAGGTTTGATGTCACACAACTGCAAATGTATATCATGTTCTGCATGGAGACAGCTTTAATACTTTTGTCTTAATTACAGCATATACTGAAAATGCATTCTCGCAGAGATACATGCTCAACAAATGGTACAACACTTTTGAAGCCAAGGAACCCCGAAAAGCTCTCGCAGAACCCTAAGGTTCTGTGGAGCACAGGTTGGAAACCTCTGCTCTAAAAGACTAAAGTCAGGAACTAACAGACCATTCAAAGACTGCTGAAAGCATGTCACTAATTCTTCTCTAAGTATGGAAAAACCAAAATTCTCAAACAAGAAATCATCATCAAAGACTAGAGATTTTTTTTAATTTAAAAAGATAAAATCTAAGCTGTTAAATCAGTGAAGAACTGTGAAAATAAAAACTATTCTAGAAATTAAATCATCAAGAATCTGGCAGTTAGTTAGTGATTACTTCAATTAATATTAAAATTACTAATATTCTTTAAAAACTTAAATCAGTAAAGGAGATGGGTGTAACACAAATTATATTATAATACAGGTTGAATCCATGAAAGTGGGATTAAAATGTTCTCAGATTTTAAAACCCACAATGGGAGATAAAATGATCATAGCAGATAGTAAACACTTTCAGTAAAAACAGCTCAAAAAGTTATAATAATACTAAGTAATAGCAAACAGTGAACATAGTTCAGCAAAAATAGCTCTAGACAATATAAAATTAAAGCAATCAGAAAAGAAAAAAGCTTAGTAGTATATTAAAAATAGCTCTAAAGACAATATAAAATTAAAGCAATCAGAAAAGAAAAAAGCTTAGTACTTTAGTAGTATATTAAAAATAGCTCTAAAGACAATATAAAATTAAAGCAATCAGAAAAGAAAACAGCTTAGTATATTAAAAGGAGATTTAACGAACGTGTGAACATAATTCATCAAAAACAGTTCTAAAGACAATATAATCAGAAAAGAAAACAGCTTACACATTTGTTAAATCTCCTTTTAATATACTTGTGTCACATAAAGGCCTTATGTGGCCCACACCCACCTTCCTCTAAAAATAGACTGCAATCTAACCTAGCTCTAGGACAGTTGACCTTTATTCCCTGGCTAGAGAATACCTGAGTAACAACATACTTTGAATGGACCTTTCAGAGCATAGCTCAACTAAGCACAATAATGTGCCAGAACTCTACCTGTTCTTTTAGTAGTCCAACACGAAACCATCCTCTCTCTATATATATTATATATTACTGCCAAGATCAGTGCCTTATCTCGGAAGATGATTTACCATGCAGCAGCGCCAGAGCAGAATGACCCATGGGCCAGAAACTACAGTTCAAGACCCTAGACTCAACATGAGGTACATCCTGAGTTAAGTGACTCTAAAACCAACAGCTTCTCATATTTTTATCTCAGAGTTCACTCAATTATCATATAAACTCATTTATAACTATACTCACTCATACCAGCAAGACTCAAATAACACAAGAGTGTAATGAATGAACTTTCTCTTATTACACTACACAGTCATGATTATGGCTTTGATTAAACTATCAGACTAATTATTGTATGTATCCATGCTGTCTTATTTTATTTCTTTTTAAATATATATATATTGATACTTAGACCATTCATGTTGGTATGACTCACTTACATATTATATGTTATAGTCTGTCACCTATATCTAATTAATATACCTGGCAGTATGTATCAGGGGGCTCAGAGATATCTTCTAGACTATAATTCTTCTTTTATCTATCTTCCCTCTTTCCAACATGCATGGCCAGCCAGAAAGTGTGTTTGGGGGAATTAGCCAGGAATAGCAGAAGCATAACATCATACCAAGGGAATAGCAGAAGCATACTGTAGTAATAGACAATTCACTTTTACACCAAATATTAGAAACTTTTTGCATATCTCTAAGTTAGTAGTAAATATATGAGCTCTCAAGCTAATTTCACTCTGTAGTAACAGACAATTCATTTTTACACCAAATATTAGAAACATTTTCCTAAAATAAAATTTGTCTCAAACTTAGTACTTAATTCTTTAATGTTATTTTCTAATAAAATTTTCTTATTTTTTAATATTATCTCATTTTTAACACAAAAAAAACAAAAACAAGAATCAGCATCATGAATCAACATCTGATCTTAACTTTTTTTAAATATAAAATCTTTCAATAGCACAAATGTTAACATGTATATATATATTTCTAAACATATTTAATTTTTTTTTAATGGAAACTAATCTAATTTCACATTAGTAGACTTTCAAAATATATATTAGAGTTTGAAGTGTACTTAAAGAAAATGATATTACTTTAATATTTTTCATTTTTTTAATTTACTTTTAAACTTAAAGTTGCAATCTTTAATCAACATTAGGTCAAATTTATAAAATAATTCCCAAAGACCATCCCACGATTTTAATTTTATCAAATTTTGCCTATGACTTATACTAGTTATAGGCTTTAAGTGTAGGACATGGGGAGCTTCAATGCCTACTAAACTCCCTGTACTTCTTAATCTCTTTGGTATTCTTAGTTTCTGGCACCACCAAATAAGTGTATGCTGTTGTACTATAAACAATGGACTGTGAACTTGACCTATATTGTAAATCTATCCTTTCAAAATAGGAGATAAGGATTGATTTCAAAACTGTGCATGAAATGTTATGTAGACATTTTGAACATTGCAATAAAGTAACTTCCATACTGAACAATATGAACTCTGCTGCCATTCTTATTGCTGTTGTTCTTGTGGTAAATCTCTTTTTTCATTCTCAGATATATTTTATTTACACTAGAAGAATGTTTTAAATACTTAATCTCAACAAAAGGTAAGTAAAATGATAAATATTGTGCACAGGTCTAAACAAGTAAACACAAAACTGTCACAACACACACACAAAAGGGGGGGGGGGGAGGAGACATAAAATCTCAGCTGTTTGGTTGGGTTTTGTGTGTGTGTGTGTGTGTGTGTGTGTGTGTGTGTGTGTTAATTTGGGCTGTTACCCTTTCAAGAACAGTAACTAACTTTGTTTATTTAATGGGCACTAACAACAATTTTCAATAGGAAAGAATATTGAAGAACCTATGTTATCTTTTCAAATATAAGTGAATGAGTAAATACCAAAAAAGAAAGAAAGAAAATACTAGTATGCCTGTATGTGTCAAATACTACTATGTCACCAGAACCACTCCAATAAATATATCATAGCTGATGGATAAAGATGTGGTATGCATTATTTATATATACAGAACAATAACAATAATAAAATTCAAGTCTGTATTGTTAGAGATTTTACAGTATTTTTGAAAGAAAAAGAATACTAATTTTGTAATTTTCTTTCACACATGTGCCAAAAGAGGCTGCTAAATTACAAATATATTGAAAATATCCCTTCACCTGCCACTAAAAAAGACACAATGTTATCTTAATTATTTACACTGAACCCCTCAAAAAACAAAACATAAAAAAATTGATAAACTTATTCTGAAAAGTAATGAAGGCATGATGATGATGATGATGATAATGCAACAATACATCTGACAATGACAGGGCTATGCAACAGCCTGTGAGAATGATGGTGACTGTGCAGTAAATGAATGCTGCCTCAATCCAATCATCAAACCTCCGAGTGAAAAACGAGGCATCTTTGCCAAAAGGGGTGCTATGTTACCAATGGATCCTTTTGAGTGTAAGATAATTTGAACAACATTTTTTTTTTAAATTAACTCACTTGTACCAGTTTCTTTGGCAATCAGAAGCCCAAGTGTATTTGCTATACAGAAGTGTTTGCTACTTTGATTAAAGGTGTCTGATTATAAAAGAACATACAATGTTTTCCTCTGCTTTGTTTTGTTTGTTTAAAGAGAATAAGAGAATTTCCAATATAAAGACCACCGACTAAAATATAAATGAAAATATTAAATAATTTTACTACTTTATTTGAGACAATAACTGAAACTCAATTAGTAGAAAAATATTTATTTTTTTTTTTAGTACAACTCATGTGTGCAAAAAGAATGACCAAAAAAAAAAATGCAGTCATCTAAATTTTAATAGCTAACTGGCATCTTGTGGAAAATAATGACTGTCCATTTTATTTAATTTCTAAGCTTTTCTAACACAGAAGCAAGTGGAATTTAGCATGTACTAAACTGAAAACTTTAATATTTAAAGTAAAATGTCTTAATAATATCCAATATTATAAACTGCATATATACTTGTATGTTTCGTCTTGTAGGGGAATGCACAGAACGTGCTGACATAGGGGGTCCGTGCTACTCCTACACAGAGTGTGCCTGCAAGGAAGGCCTTCAGTGCCAGTTTGGTGGACTCCAGCCCTTCCACTCACCCACCCTCAAACGAATGATCATGATTGGCACATGTCAGCCAATTTAAATATTTAAAATTAAATGCAAAAGATAAATGGATATGTTATCTAATGCCTTTTATTATTGTATTAATATAAATGACTTTAAGTATGCTAGTACAATTAGTAGTAGTGCAACAACAAATGTTTGTTAAAAGATAATGACAACAACATTAACAGCAACCAAGATAACTTAGTTATAGAATATACACTAAACAAATGTTACTCACATCAGTTTTTCCCTAAAAATATACTTGTAAAAAGGCAATATATGGTATTTTTGTATTATATTGTATGCAGTAATTGATTTAACTAGTATTAAATTATAGATAAAATGCATAATAAATAAATATTATTAATATTATAAAGCAGCTTCACATTATCAATAATTAAAGCAGGCAACATGAAACTTCAAAATGCATTATGGATGATATGTACATTTTAAAAAATCTATTAGCAGTATACATATGGCTAAACAACCATGAACCATCATCATCTCAATAATATTTAATCAAGCACTTTTATAACAAACTTAAAGTGAAAATGTATAAGCCTGCTGTGATACTGTTATATGAAAAAATGGATGGAAAATCTGACATATTCATTTAGAATAAGTGATCTTATAAAAATAGTACTTGTAGTTGTATGGTACTCATGAAGTCTATTGAACTAAAAATTGACTTTAGTTATTACTAATAGTACTTGTATGGTATTTATGAAGTCTATTTAACTGAAAATCGTCTTTAGTCATTACTAATAGTACTTGTATGGTACTCATGAAGTCTATTTAACTGAAAATTGACTTTAGTCATTACTATTAGTATTATACTAATAGTACTTTTATGGTACTCGTGAAGTCTATTTAACTGAAAATCGACTTTAGTCATTACTAATACTTAATAGTACTTTTATGGTACTCATGAAGTCTATTTAACTGAAAATCAACTTTAGTCATTACTAATACTTAATAGTACTTGTATGGTACTCATGAAGTCTATTTAACTGAAAATCGACTTTAGTTATTACTAATACTAATAGTACTTGTATGGTACTCATGAAGTCTATTTAACTGAAAATTGACTTTAGTTATTATTTTTGTACCCAAAAAAAAATCCTTATTTGTAAAGCATTTAGAATTTTCATGCTGCATTTGCTGTTTTACTTTTAATAAGTTTATTATCATAAAAAGCCTTCTTCAACACACACAGAGTCAAGAATGGTAATGTATGCATACAGACATACACAAAAACTCAAAACATAAAAATATGCAAGAACACAAAAAATAATAATTTTTAAAAACCAGCATCACTTTAAATGTTTAACAGAAAATAATCCATTTAATTATCAAATAACTGTCAATCAAAGCTTGCAAATAAAAAAGAAGTAAATTAGTACTATGCGTGTACATGTTATTGTTAATTAGTATTATGTTAAATATTATAACTAATAATACTATTTTGCTAAGTCAGTATGACTGATATTTCTTCTTTATAAATTTCTTTCTACTAATTTAGGAAAAAAGGAATTAAAAATGAATGCACATAATGGTGTGTGCGTGGTGAATACATGCGTGAATATACAAAATCTGTGCTTGCACAGGAAATCTTAGAGTAAATTATATATCTAAAACTCTGAAGTTTATCATTTCTGCTCTCTATAATTGTTCAACAATACTGCAGGCATCAGTAGTACCTTTTTATAAATTCCATTGCTATAAATATAAATAAATATTCGTCAAAATTAGAAAATCATGATTTCATGAAGTAGCAACATACCAACAGACACATACAATCAAACTAACAATACATATTATAAACTAATTTCTCAGAAAGTATGCAAATGACCAAACAAAAATTACAACCATCCATTTGAAATCAAGGTATATTTTGCCATCATTGTGGGGACTTAATAAAACATGCAATAAAAAGAACATATTGTAACTGCTGTGGTGTCAGTATATTTCACTTAATAAAACTAAAGTTAATATGCTGTGTAAAAATGTTTTTTAATTTCTCAGCATAATACAGTAATTGCTGTTATCTGGTACTCAAAGTCAAACAATCAAAATTTTCAAGCGACTGGCATCAGTTTTAAAGACAAAGGAAAGATATCTATGTGTGGTGCATTAGTGTCAGATGAGCATACAAGCACATATATGTGTGTGTGTGTGTGTGTGTCCACACATATTTCAGGTTGTTAAATTTTACAGTCAAAGACATCAACAAATGGCAGTAAGTGTAGAAATAGTGAGTTTTATATTAGGGTATATTTTTATTAATACTTTTGGTTATTTTTCTACTTCATATCAAAGTTTGTTCACCAATTATAAATTAAAATTACTAACACACTGTGCACTGTAACCCACCAAAATACAATAATTACTACAGCCTAAAATTTAATAATCAGAATCAAAATGCAATTCATGAAGTGTCCACGGTATATGGAGGTCAGAGCAATTTATAATTATAGCCAATCGTGCTGCACTGTGTACAAGCCATAACCTGTATTCATACAGTTGATTTTTTTTTTATAGTCTTAGAGCTACTAGCAAACTTCCTTGTGGAATAGCATGGTGTTATAAAGCCTACCTTGATTCTTAGGCACTAAGGTAGACAACAGTAAAAATCCAATCAAAACCCGTCCTGCATTTTTTAAATTAACCCCAGCCAAACCAGAAGACAGACAAAACAGAGAGAAGAATTTGAATATAGATATATGGCTCACTCTTTGGGCAAGTGTACCACAAAAGGTCAGTACATTTGAAATGTGTTTTCTTAAAAATAAAGCATTGAAATATCACGTTTATATTCTTCTACATATTCAGAATCGATGTGAGAGATACATAAGACAGTCGGTTTCCCCAGTGAAGAGCTCCGTGGTCAATGATACCCCCATCTGCATACCTTCTTTGATGTATACTTTTGGTCAAGGCTATCTTTATATACCTATATATGTTTACTACAACTGGACCTGTCAGATTTCCACACACAATTCCATTTTTATGAAAAAATCAAAAATACATTTAAATTAATTGATCAACTTAAATGTGACTTGTATCCCAGCAAAACATCCAGCTGGGATCTACTGGTGGCATGAATAATTATGTCAAATGTGTGTACTAGCACTAGACTTTCTCATATACCTCGTGTATCTAGATTTTATTTGTTTCATTATTCTTTTTTTTATATTTATTGATGTGAGAGGCCAGGCGAATTTTTATGCCCAGAATGGACAGAGATATATATGATAGTTACATGAATATGTGTTTATTTATTTTGTAATTATTTGTAAAGCAAAGTTGTTTTGAACTGAAAAATGGCACCTCTTATTGTTACATGGATACACATACATAACCATTTTCTTTAATTTTCATTGTTAAAAATAATCCAACAAACTTACCATATCAAGGTTTTCTTAGAAGCAATAATATATTAAAGCAATATTCAATATTCCTTTTATCTGCAAATGGTCAATTTTGTGAAGAAATAAATTTTTAAAAGGTAGATTCTTTGCAATGCTTAGTTTCAGATCCAAAACTTTTATTCTTTTACCAAACCAGGTTATGTCACACAAACGTGCCCTGTGGACTTAATTTGTTTGTTTGTTTTTAACCAGAAGTATTCATACGTTAGTGTTTTTCAAATGTATTCACTATATTCAGCTTGAAGAAAATTAATTTGACTTCACTTCCTCTTTATCACATTAATTATTAAAACAGAATTAATAAATTTGTAAATATAAAATAATGAAAATAAAATCGAGAACTACTTACTTACATTTATCTAAGGTACCCTATTCCTGAAAGATAACTCTCGTATCTTTTTGTCTTGGTATGATGAGTTTAAGTACCACTACCGAATAAGAAAAATAACTTTCATTTCCCATTCAGATCATATGGTTACAACAGTAAAGGTTGAAAAAGTTTTGGAATCATAGACATTTAAGAACAGCTAAGATTTCTGATAATCTCGATATATTTTGATTAAATTAATTAACATCGTAAATAGCTTACATATTTATGTATATCCATATTGTTTCTTTTGCATTTAAAGTTTCATATAGCTGTGTGTATGTTTCAAACTTGAGCAAGTAAGGGTAGAAAAACCTGTGAATTACTGTACATTTAAGAATACAAATATCATGATTAGGCTTATTATTATATTTTTTAAAATATTTAAATAGATACTTTGCTTAATATTACTTAATATTATCTTTGCAGCATAATAACTTAACCCATTTTATGTCTAGTTGAGAAAAATAGAGTTTCTTTTACAATGGCTGATAATTTTGTTAATATGGTTTCCACAAGGTGCAGTCATAGCTTTATATCCTATTCCTATTTTAAATTAAAATGTCTCCAGATTAAGTTAATAATTTAGGTTGTTTATTTTAAAAGATTTTTTCCCTGTTAAAAATCTTTTTTTCTGGTAAAATCTTTTTAAGTTTTCAAAAGACAACATATGCTTTTTATGGATTTCAAACTCCTATAACATCAATATTTTTATCTTTTCTTATGTTTTTATATGAACATAAAGTCCTGTTGAACACTTTAACATGTAAAATAATTAGATATAATCCACTTTATTTTTTGCACTTCATTTAACAAAATGGTACACTTTCCCAGAGAATGAGCAAAATATAAAATAATGACGATAATATTGCAAACTACCTCTTACATTTTTCAAAGGTGCCATATTCCAGAAAGATAATTCTCATGTCATTTTGTCTTGATGTGACAAGTCTAAGAACCAAATAAGAAAAATAACTTTTGTTTCCCATTCAGATCACATTGTTTCAACAGTAAAGGCAGGAAAATTTTCAGAATCATTGGTGTTTCAAAAGAGCGCATAATCTCAATTTTTTTTTGATAAAATTGATTAACACCATAAATAGCTTACATATCTTATTATCTATGTATAGGTCCATGTGGATTCCTTTGCATTTAAAGTTTCACATAACTGTGTGTTTGTTTTAAACCAAACTTAGTAAGGGTAGAAAAACCTGTGAATTACAGTCAAGAATATAAACATCACGATTAGGGCTTATTATATAAGCCTAAAACATTAAAATCATTACATTTAAATAGATAATTGTTTATTATTTAATATTATCTTACCTTTGCAAAATAATAACTTAGCCTGTTTTATGTTTAGTTGAGAAAAATAGAACTTCTTTTATGATGGTTGATAATTTTGTTAATATGGTTTTCATGTTACAACGTAATTTTTATACCATAATTTAAATAAAAATATATCAACTATCAAGATTAAGTTAAGTTTAAAACAAACACACAGCTATGTGAAACTTTAAATGCAAAAGAAGCCACATGGACATGGACATAAATATGTAAACTATTTAGGTTAATAAAGAAAATATATTAGTTATAATGAGATAACTATACTGTTTATTTTAAAAGATTTTTTCCTGGTAAAATATGTCTCAACCTTACTTTCTAAGTTTTCAATAGAAACATGCATTTTATGGATTTCAAACTCTTATAACATCAACATTTTTATCTTTTCCCTACATTTTCATGTGAGCATTATGCCCTGTTGTAGACTTTAACATGTAAAATAATTAATCCATTTTAATTTTTGCATTTCATCAGAGTTCATGTCACAAAATGATACACTTGCCCAGAGAATGAGTTATGTGCAAGGATCCCAGTATTTGGTCCTCATCACATATAATTTCCAGAATATGTAAAGAAAGTACCTGACATAGGTACAGCTTGTGTAGATGCCATTCTCTGCCACATGCAAAAATAGTGACATCACTGTTTTGCCCTTGTTCAAATAAAGTCTTCTGAATATATTTAGCAGTTGACTGAGTTCGTTTTCTGAAATATACAAATCAGAGTATTTTAATACAGATTTTTAATAGATTCTTAATCATTATGTACAGTTACTCTATGTGACTCCCAAATTCAATTACTAAAAATACTAATAACTTCAAGATATTAAAAATTAAGCAATTCCATCTTAATTCATCTTTTGGGTGATCAATGCTTTGTAGCCTGCCCAATCATAAAAGCAAGTACATCTACTGTTATACAAGGAAAGTTTATGTGTCTGAATCATATAAATGACTCAAATAAAAGAGTGCATTCTGTAAGAACAGAAAACAGAGATTTAAAATCATTCTGAGAAAGTTCAAACTTAAAAAATTCAAGTATTAGTTCATGACAAAACAGCAAATGTCTGCAATGTGCTCAAGGTTAGAAAGTAACATTTAATCTGTAGTGACTTTCCCAGCAGGCAAAGTTGAGAATCTACAAATACATAAAACATTTTTCTTTTAAGTGAATTATTTCTTAACTCAGTATGCATTTGTTGTTTATGATGCTGTTCTTCAATATGCTTTTCAAGTTTTCAAAACAATATTATTATTTTCTTTTTAACGGTTAAGAACATGATAAGGGAACTGATGTTTTGTAATGAAATGTGATATAATGGGAAAAGGGCAAAAATGATATCATGTAATAATGTATACACAACCCTTTTAACTTAATAAGTATATCTTTTCAATAAAATAAAAAATAAGTATTAAATTAAACTGGCATGGGGGGAGGGGGACAAGAATTTAACTTTAATACTAAACAAAATCTGATTCTTACTTTCTGCATTATCCAGTTATCTGATTTTGTGTCTATTCAATAATCTAATACAGTAATACTAATAGTAATAGTTTAATACATTCATTCACCTACTGAAAGTAAAATATTTACAATGGTCAATACTGACAAAAAATGTGAGAGAAAAGGTTCATCATTGAACGGTGCCATAAACTAAAGCACTCTTTTACAATAAGCTGAAAGTCAAGGAGTCAAACATATCTTTTGGTTCTCTTACAGTCTTAGTTTGAAGATAGACAATCCTTCTAAAAGTGACAATACAGTTGTTGATCAGTTAAATCTTTCTAAATTCTAGACAGGTTGGTTTTAAATACATTGATTCAATTCACACGTTTTGGAAATTATAGGTCATCTCTTTTAAAATACAATCAAATGTTCTTATTGGATTTTGTTTTTTCTTTTTTAAAATATTAATTAAATGAATTGTGCAAACAACAAAAAATTTAAGAGAAAGAATTCAAGGGTAAAAATTATAACTATACGTGTAGTGACGAAGATTAGGCAAATTTTGTAATTCAACTTTCACTCAAATTTTAAATTTCTTACTTGATTACGTTAATATGAATTATGATATAGTAAAGGTGTTTTAATGATGATATGTAAAGTTGTGTGCATTAATTTCATGGTTATAGTTATTACTCATAAAATATACATATCATATCAAATTGCCTAAGCAACAACACTCCATATGTATACATATATATGTCATAAAGTGAGTGCCTTAAGTGTGACACCTTTTCGCTACGTGTAGCTCTGACTGAATATCCTTCGAGGCATCATTATTAGCGTTGCCGTTACCCTCACCACCTTGGACCTGGCTGCTATTGGACTCGTCTTCAAATACTCTTTTTACTCCTCGCCTCAAACTTAAACCCTCAAAGGTGTTCCCCATGGTGGTTCTTCTTATTCTTTATCGTGTGCAACCCTCCTCAGTATATGGACGAAGCCCGAAGGAGGGGAAACGACAACTAAAAGAACAACGAAGCAAACAGTTGAAGGTAGGACCAAACTATATTGGAGTTATCGCACTTTCCGTAGAAAAACGAACGGCAACTCTTTGAGCATCAACAGTCAAAATTTTGACGTAACTAGTATAACCAGTACTGCACTGGAAAAGATTTATAACTACTAGCAAAGGGGTGAAAATTGTATTTAATGTATGCAAAATAAAGCCTAAGATAAACAAATAATTATATTTTTTTAAACAGACAACATCTCGAACATACCTAACAAGTAACAATACGAACAGTGAAAGCACCACAGCGTTAGATATACATTCAAAGCGATGTCAATGTAACTGTAACTGTAAGATACACAAGAAAAACTACTGGAGTCGACCTTTCGGCTAAATAGCTTTCATCAGGAAAATATAGCTATAACAATGACAGATGAACAACGAACTGGTAATCCAATTTATATATGATAAACTTAACTGCATGAATCTGAATCAATAGTTTATTCAATGCATTGCTATTGTGCAGTCGTTATCAAATGTATTGCCCGAACTAAATCAGTAAATGACAACTCAGATAGTTCAAGTTGCTTCTGTATTGTATATTTATAAAGCATTTTGAATTATCATGGTAAATTGCAACATACTGAAATTGTCACTGGTAAAAGTTTTGATTGTCAAAATATATTTAGCCACACGGTGTTTTTTTAATTTGAAGGATTTTTCTGGTTATTGTTTTGTGTTCTTTTGGTGTGACCGTTATACTCTTATAATTACTAATTAGTAGCTCCATTTTTTTTTATTATTATATTTTTATTTTTATTTACTTTTGTGGAGAAAAGAGTGCGCTACAACCACAAGACAAAATAGATGTCACACTTTTTTTGCAGCAAGCTTAGACTCGCGGAAAATGAAAGAATAACTTAGTAATGATGCCTGACGAATGTAAAACTTGCCAAGACAATGTAGGCCCACATGTTAACATGATTACATACCAGATCTAGTCAAACTAGATCAGTGTAAACCAGACATAACAGACCAGGGTATAACTTGTTTTCAAACATTTCCACTAAAGTGTGTATATCTGTCTGAATATAGTTCTTTATACATAGGGCCTACTTAAGTTCAGATTTAATTTATTTTAAATAAAATTTTTAAAAATTTAAACATATTAAAAATGTAGGAATTAGGAAGGAAACAAAATCAGATTGGGGAAAAAAGAGGTTTTTGAAGAATTTGGAATAGAACATGATGGTTAAATTCCAATATACAATATTTTTACCACAATGCTTGGTGGCCTGTAAAACTGATGATTGTATTTTTTTTACAAACCATTTTTTTTTTAACCATCATATTTAGTGGCCTTTAAAGCTGATGACTTTATTTTTTTACAAACCATTTTTTTACCATCACATTTACTTTAGTGGCCAGTAAAGCTTATATTTATTTTATAACTGTACTTTTTTTTTTTACAAACCATATTCAAAATAGCAAACATTTTGCACAAAATATGTTAACTTTAAAGTGTACATGCACTGAGTGGATATCTATATCAGTATAGTAAATGAATACAATTTTAGACTGTGCTTATAAAAGCAAATTACAGGGTGGGCTGGGTGTTCTTGTTTTGTTTGGGTTTTTGTTAAAAGGGTTCTTAAGTTTTGTTCTTTTTGCTGTGGGAAGTGAGCTGTTAATGTGTTATTATGTTAAGAACAAGTATTAAATTTAGAAAAGAAACAAACACATTTATCTTTAAAAATAGACTAATTAATTTAGACACAAGTACATATAAAGTTAGAAGTTAAAGAACATATTTATATTAAAAAAAAACATATTTATAGCCAATCAACATACCTTAAATTTTATTCAGGATTCAACTTCAAACTTTTATATTCCCATATTTTTATGTTCTTTGGCAAAGGCCAACAATAATCAAATAACTATTTGAAGCAAAATCTTTTAATTATAATTAGGGAAACTTCAATTAAAGTACAGTGACCAACCAAACAATATAAACATTTATGAAATAACCAACAATAAACGTCATTACCTTCATTCAAACTATCGTTAAAAATCTGTAAATGTAAGGGGATATCCCTTCATAAAAAAATTCTGCCACAAATACTGGCCTTACTACTTTTGGAATTATTCTGAAAAGTGCTTACAGTGATTAATGCCAAGAATGCTTACTATTCTATTTAAACACATAACACAAAGAATCAAACCGGTCTAACTGATGTCATGTGAATGTAAAGTTTGTATAGACTGCCTGCAGATTAAATGCATGCACAGAGTATTTAGACAAATTATACTCTTATGTTGATGAGTTGTGTAAAATGTGTATGTAAATGAGACACATTTCATATGTATAGTGTATATGCCAGACACTAAATAATATATAGTGCAAACTGAACAATTTGCTTTCAATACAAATGGTTTTAAGTCAATGAAAATGGCCACAAATGTATATAGTGCTATCTTAATTCTTACTGTCAGAAACTTGCACAACAAAGAAAACTTTCACAATTAAGCAAACAAACAACAGAAATACTATTAGTCAGGATATTATTTTATAACTTTATTATAATAATTAACCAAATAACTGTCAATGAACTGCATGATCATTGATTTTGATAAGACAAATGCTCAAACATACAACACATCATAGGTTTTAGTATGCTTTAGAGGAAATTTTATTTTTGAAATTGCTATCTATAAGCATGGTTTTGATGTAAGTGTTTTAAATGAGGCATTTGAAATCCAAACAAGTAAACAATAGTTTTCACAATAAACAGATTAAAATAACAAATAATAAAGAAATTAAGTTATAGAAGTCAACAGTAGATCCAGAAAAATTGTTCATGAATAAATAGAAGTTTTATAAAAAATATTTTCAACATGAAACATATTAAATTTTACTTATGTTTTCCTAAGTAAATATATGTGCTAAGAAAAATCCAACATAGTTTTATTTTCTATCAAGAACTGTTACCACTGGCTAGGGGAAAGAATAAAAACTGACCATTGGAGAATTAAGTAAAAAATCTGTTTCATCAGGAAGCATTTGGAGAATTCAGTCAAAAATTTACATTTCATCGGGAAGCATTTTGGAGAATTCAGTTAAAAATCCATGTTTCACCAAGAAGCATTTGGAGAATTCAGTCCAAAAATCAATGTTTCATCAAAAAGCATTGGAGAATTCAGTCATAAATCTGTTTCATCTGAACAGAGAATTGTCGTAAGTCTAGACATTTTATCAAGAAATTTGCAGTCAAAACTATTTCTTTTTGTTAATATGAACATTTTAATTAGAAGTGGATAATGCATTAGCTAGTGTGCAACAAATTAATTTATCAGCTTCCTGTAGGATAATTCATTTTACCACACTGTCCATCAGATAGTTAAAACCAAAATTTATCATTCTAAGGTACTGCCAAGACAGTGAAGGTTTTTAAAAGACTGAAAGCAGGTAGACCAAACATCAGTTCAAGAGCTCTTTCCTTATGGACTTTAATGCAAAGTTAAAAAAAGTAAGAAAAGTGTTTCTCTCTTTTTCTTGAAATAAGCAAAATCTCCCAGAAAACAAAATATGTCCATCTTTTGGAAATAAGCAATAATATTTTTTCCCCTTAATATTTCTTGCTGACAAATGAGAAGAAAAAGTGCTGTGCTAGTTGTATGAATATGAGAAGATATGAAAATTTTAATTTGGCTTAATGATAGATGGTTTTCCTCTGCATTTTACCAGAGAGCAGCTGTATTAATATGTCAGAAACATATCCTACCATCAAAATATACTGTCACAAAATGCAACTACAGACAAAATTTGTATCTATCACATCAGATAGATTAATCACAATTTTTGCCTGCCTGACATTTAATCTGTCTCTAATGTCAAACCACACTAACTATATTAGTCAACTGTTTCAAAATGTAAATGTTTTGACACCTGCTAGTTAGTTATCATTACAACTAGAATTCTAAACAGACCTACTGAACATTATTAACGTAAAACTTCAAGACAACTAAGATAAATTAAACAAATTTTTTAAAGAGATTCAAAACAAAATCTCAAAAGAGAAAACAGTATCAGATTCTTTGTCAACTTAGAAATCCAATAATTTAAAAGATGTCAAACAAAACCATCACATATGTAGGACTACCTATAAGTTTAATATATATATGTTTATGTGTGAACACATATTGTGATTATCCCCGTTTACTTGGCTTCTATACACTTCTTGAAGACACAAAAAGTTTATTTCCCTGTATATCTCTCTCTTCACAAAATGCACACAAACAAGCAGTTCTTTGCTTTATTTCAGACCCTAAGGTAGATTCAGCATCCTGTATTGTGCCTACCAAAGCATGGAGACAAATCCTAAACAAAAAGCAGTAAGCAAACAGACTAAAAATTATTATTTTCTTAATAAAATTAATGCAGGCTCAACAATTCCAAGCCTGGGAGAGCATTCTCAACTGAAAACATATCTGCAACCAAGACTGGCAGGTGGAACCCAAATTGTCAAAATTATTTATTTCTAAGTTAATAAACTTTAAAACTGTTATTTTTACTTGTTATTACAAAAGGCCTTTATCGTCTGACAACCCAGGATACTATATTATATATATCATGCAAAAGGTTTTGTTTTTTTTCTATCAGCAAAAGGATTTAAGATCTAAAATAACACACCATTAATAGTTAAAGAATTAACAGATCCGTCTACATATGCAAAAACAGCAATGATAAAAGTAACATATTTTAATTTTTAAAATCAATTTTTTTAACAAGAAAGAAATAACGAAACACTGCATGATTCTATAAATGCCTGGATGCATTTTTCATCTCCAACAATGGACTTCTCAGGTCTTAAAGAAAATGCAGAACAATATAAAATTGATTATATCTACACAACCCAAACTTTCAACAGAAACAACCATGAAATTACAATTCTGCTCATATCTAAAATCCATCCATACAAGCAAAATCCAGTCTACTTATCAAATTATATAACAAAACATAAGCAAAATAAATCTGCTTCCACAGTACAACTTAAGTCAATCTCCTTGGTTATAGCACTGTCACTTAATACTGTGGATTTGGATGTAATGCCAGAAACTGCCTCACAAAATTCAAAATCTGCCAACTGAATCTTTCAACACATTCATAATTGTTTGTTGTTGATTTTAAATCAATTATTATTTAAATAATTATCATTATTTATAAATATCTAACAGAATCATGCTCTTTAATATAGATTTTCTTGTAAGTACTAGCATTTATACTTAAAATGGTCTCTTTATCCATGTATTCATGCATGCATAATGCATGCAGTTTCACCCCTGGTCACTGGGACATTTCTTGATTGATTCTTGCCCACTTTCTAATTCATGAAAGTTAAGCTTAGCAGACATGATCGTATGCTTAGATCAGCCTTTCTTACCTTTTAACCCTGGAAGAACACATGAAATAATTTTCAGACCTCAGGGAACCCATGCATAAAAATTATTGTTATCTACAGCTCATGGTTCATTAGCGTGATCAGTCTGTTGTAAACACAATAATCCAGTAATAATTGTCAATACTCTTCTCAGAGAATGATATTTTTGTGTGAATCTGTTTATTTGGCCAACTTATTGGTCCACTCTTTTTGTTGGCTTCCCTACCCCTAACAGAGGATATCAGCTATAATGTATATCAGTAGTGTAGATAGAGGAACCAATGAAAACAATATGATATGTGATTTTATTACCTTATTCAAATAGGCCTAAAAAAGTCTTCTCACAAATTTCTACTCTACAAGATGCTAATGAGATATGTAGGAGGTACAAGGCAGGTGCAAGAGTAGTTCTTTTATTTCATATTTAAAAGTACAAACCACTCCATAGCCAATCATTCTTGAAAAGAATAGGTAAAGTTTAATTTACCTTCTTGAAATTAATCTCTTTCTTTTCCTTCTATCAATTTTATACATTTTAAGGCAAACATAATAAATTTCTGTTAAGTAACTGGCTAAAGATAAATGGGATTTAATTTTTTTAAAGGTAGACTTGTGAGATTTAATTTAAATAAAGGTTGTAAATTGATTTTAATTAATGCTATTGACAGTGTGAAAAATTATAGACAATGTTGAATATATGTAGTAAAATTACTAAAAACCATAAGCCCAACCAATTTGAATAAAAATACAGCCTAAGACACAATTTATACAAGACTTTGAAGAAATGATTTCTTACTGAGTGACATAATCACTATTCAAATAAAGGCCTAGCAGTTACAAAATTAGTATACGTTTTGATAATTCAAGCCTTCCATCCTTCCCTCTATGCAATACAGCACTCACCAATTATAAACAGCCTCCCATGTCTGGTTTCAAAACCTGAGAATGGTCTCAACCAAATGAACCTGGTCTTGTATGGGACTGAAAGACCTCTAATGAGATTGCTAATGAAAACTGCTTGTTCACTGCTTGTTCACATCAATGCGAGCACTAATATCGCATGGCAAACTAAGTTTAAAAAATATTTATTTATTTTTCAATCAGAATCTCTCAGGGAACACTTAGTGACATCACATGAAACCTAGGGTTCTGTGGAAACCCGATTGAGAAACCCATACTTATAAACTTAGAGCTCTGTGGAGAATTTACACTAATAAATATTATTATTATTATTATTATTATTATTACTACTACTATTCTAATGCAGAAGTATATTAATTATTTAATTAAAGATTGACAACACTATAAAATTATATATGTTATATAGTGTCCCCTTGGTGAAAAATTGGCCTTAGAAATGGATAATAATAAGACTTATAGTTGAACAATGAAAATTTGTATTGAAGTGTACAGGAAATATGTAAATGAAGTCCAGAGATAGCAAAGGAATTAATTACAAGTGCATACACATTTTGGGGTGATACCCTATGCATGTGCATGTGTGCATGCATGCACACACACACACACACACACACACACATTCAGAGACAATGTATATAATTGATTAAGAACAACCATTCAACTACATACTTGCATAACATGTTTACACTGGAATATGGTATAGTAAGACAATGTTATGCAAAATATTCCCTGAGATGCCAAATAAAACAAATTCAAAGTATTTACAAGCCTTCAAAAATATGTTCTGTGTATAAAATAAAAACTTATTTTAATTTTCAAATCAAACAAGCTTCAATTAAATTCTTCACAATGATCAAGCAAAATAAAAACATTTGAAAAAAAACAATGGTGAACCAGTTCTAAATTAATTATGTAGACAATAAAAACATTTGAAAAAAACCAATGGTGAACCAGTTCTAAATTAATTATGTAGACAATAAAAGCATTTGAAAAAAAAACAATGGTGAACCAGTTCTAAATTAATTATGTAGACAATAAAAACATTTGAAAGAAACAATGGTGAAACAGGTCTAAATTAATTATGTAGACAATGAAAATCAAAACTTTAAATATTCAAACCTTAACTATCATGGCATTTCAAGTAACAAGCAAACAAATAAACAGAACAGTGGAAATGACACCAAGTAAAATGAAAGCCAGTAAACAGAACAGTGGAAATGACAGCAAGTAAAATGAAAAGTAAAAATGAAAGCCAGTAAATAGAACAGTGGAAATGACGGCAAGTAAAAATAAATAAAGTGAAAATGAAAGCAAGTACACATAACAGTGGAAATGAAAGGAAATAAACAGAACAGTGACAATGAACAACAGAGAAAATAAAAGAAAGTAAACAGAACAGTAAAAATGAAAGTAAGTAAACAGAACAGTAAAAATAAGTAAACCGAACAGTAAAATTGAAAGTAAGTAAACAGAACAATAAAAATGAAAGTAAACAACAGTAAAAATAAAAGTAAGTAAACAGAATAGTAAAAATAAAAATAAGTAAACAGAACAGTGGATATAAAAGAATAAAACAGAACAGAGAAAATGCAAGCAAATAGTGGAAATGAAGCCAGTTAGAGAGCTATTGTAAATGAGACCAAGCAAGCAGACAGACTTACAATACTCTAACACAGCTTTTCAACCCAGATAATGTGCTGTCTAGATTTTATGGCTGATACTTAAGTGATAGCTGTTAATTGAAATTTAGGTACTCTGCCATTATTGTCTAAAATATACACTAAACTCCCCTAGTTTACTAATTTTTTCAAGAAAACAATCAATAAGCATACTGTTATTTATCTTCTGATGAATGTAAGTTTTATTAAAACAAATGTCATCATGTCTGAAGCCAAGAACACAACCGACCAGTGAACAGAAAGAGGTCCATTATAATTTATCTTCTATGAATTGAAAAAAAAGAAACAAATACTTGAGTATCACTTTTCTATCAGTGACTCAAAAAGCAAAGAAAGCCACTTTTGACCCAACTTGTCAAGCACTGAGATCTTGGCTGAAGACAAAGACTGAGGTTTAATAATTTTAAGAAGAAGATTTTCATGTACAAATTCACTTCAAAATATTTTGCAATTTGGTTTGAAACAGAACATAATAAACTGTCACAAAAAATCAGAAACATAGCAAATATTTTCTGAACTGAAAAAGGAGGCAGTGGTGTAATCAAGTCAATAAATATTACAGGTTAATAATAAACAACTTAATTAGGCAATGATGTATAAAATTCATACATCTAAATATGCCATCACAAGTAAACACAATCAAGGAAAAACATAAAACTGGGTGGGAAAAAAATGTGTATACATTTCATAGAAGATAAACTATATGAGATAACCAGAGTATTTGCACAACAGATTATTATCGTGATGCCATACAAGGTAATAATTACTGTAAATAAAAATAACACAATATACAAAGGACACACTGGGGACACAAGAAATCATTTATATAAAATGCCCTCTATGCAGATGAAGTTATGCAAAACCAGAATAAAATAAATTTTTCATAGAAGTAAAATTGTCATTATGAAAATATATTATAACATTATTTCCATCAGATGTAATTACTGATAAATATATGCACATTCTTACATTATAATTTAATAAATTAATGAAAACTGTAATAACATATTTGGTTACTATGAAAACATAGTACAGCACATTATACTGAAAGCATCCCAAGTGTATTATCAGAAGGCAGCTCTGGAAGCATAATGGTTTATCAATCAAAAATCATTTCAAGAGAACAATAAATAATTGATGAAGTCAAATTTACATCTCTATTTTCCTCCACCCCTACTCAACAAAGTTATCAACATATCATGCTTAGGTATTTTAGATCATTAACAAGTACTATGACCACAATTAACAATTTTTTAACAATCAGCACTATCTTCTTGTATATGAAGACAATTTAAAGAAAACTCAATCAAACAGGTCATTTTAAAATTTTCACATTTATAAAAACAATTGCTATTTTCAAAACTTAAATGCACATAAACATATTCATTGCCATTCAATTTTAAGTACTGTAAATTCTTAAGTATAAATTCTAAACTCAAAGATAATGTTACATTTACTGCTGTTTTCCAATTAAGCTAAGAACAAAAATGCATTCAATGATTCCACCAAAGCATGTTTAAACTTTATCTTACCAAAACCTGCAAACAATTAAAGACAAACTCTAGGCCAGCGATGACTATCTGTTCTCACCTCAATTAAATCAATGCATCAACATATGACCCACACTCTGTCAATATCAAAGCTTCAACATAACTGAGCAATACTTGCCTCTCCCTGTAACAATGAAACCAGCTTAACAAGCCACACGTTGACTTACCCCTATAGCTACACCAACAATGCCAACATTGAGCAAGCCAAATATATGTACTTCTTTGTAACTATTGGCTCATTAGAAGCAGTCTACAAATGTATGCAGCTGATCACTTACCATAAAATGAACTCTTTGTATTACAACAAGCATCCAGTTAACCACAAGTATATACTGTCCTTACCCTACAGTAAATGTACATTTCAACATTCTAAAATATCATTTAATATATTTATTTCAATTATAAAATAACAACACAAGCCATAAATAATTCAATCTTACACTTGAAAATTGAAACAAACACAGAATCAACATAAGTGTTTGCTCCTCTTCCTCTATAAATTGACATCTGATGTCAGACACGACATGAGCACTGCTGCTATCTATATACTGAAATCTTTCTTCTTAATTATATCTAAACATTTTAGAATCTGTCTTTTAAAATTAAAATAAATACTGTGATCGATTTTAAAACTGGCAATTTCCCATCAAGTTTTTGTTCTCGTCAATAAAGGTTTTGTCTGCATTACTAGCTATAGTATAAATAATATCACAGACAAGATGATGTTTCAGAAAGAAAAATCATCTTTATATTTACCATTTTTACCTGAAAGTTAAATTTATGACATGCTAAAAGATTTTTATTTCAAAATGTTTCAATTATAAGGAAAGTAGCAGGCATACATTTTTCTGTATTTCTTTTTGTATTTGCAAACATAACAAAATATGTGGACAGAGTCCTCATAAAGTCATTCAACAAAGATTAAATAAAACAAAGTAACTGTTAATATTATATAAATACCACAATGTTTGCAATCCATATCTGCCACCTTGGCGCAGTGTTTTCCATTTTGCATGTGTATGACTAAGGTACTAAGGTAGTGAATTCATTAATTATTATTTACATGCTAGACTAAGGTATTGATCGGGTTAGTATAACTAGAGATTAGGTCATTATTATTAATAGACACAAAACTTGCAATGTTAAAAAGCACTGATCAACTATGAGTTCTTTGCTTATATCTATTTCAACAGAGGATAGTTGGATCTTCAACACATGTTGAAATATCTTAAATCTTTGGTGATCAGTTAGAATACATGTAAATCAAGTACTTGCAACATTTTATTAAATTTATGCAATACCCAACATACATTTAAAATTTATTTTTACTGTGAAAAATAAAAATCTGCATCACAAACTTTAATTTCAGTAGCTGCAATTAGTCTTGCTGGCCAGCATGATGCATGGGACCGAAATAGAACCAGTGTTGTTCTCGGAGTTCACATGCATATTGTGCATTCTCTTAAGAAAAGTAGCTATTCCAAATTTTACTTCAATCATAGAATAAACTGAATCGCAGATATTTTCTACTGAGGAAAAATCTTTTCATGAATCTCACTGTGATAAATTAGTGTAATTTAAAGTTGTGGAATTAATTCAACCTGTCCATACAATTCTGATCATTTCTGTATAAGAGTGAAATAAGCTATGCAAAATGCATGCAAAAATTCAATCAAATCTGACTCGAGACCAAAGATTTTGTATATATAATGACTAAACCCAAATGTGTATATGATAACCCCACCCTAAACAAAATAACTACTTTAAATCTAAAGCTAAAAAAAAAATGGCTGCAATGTTTCTTCCCAACAGCTATTTCTCATACAAGAAATATGATACTGTTTCAAAACAAGAACAAATTCTAAAATTATGTAAACCAGAACAGTTAACCAGAACATAAACAAATTCAAAGAAAACATATAAAAATGAATGGCATATTCATATTGGCACAAAATTTTTTACACAAAAATGTGGTAATACTATTTCTTGTAAATTAATAAAACATTTTTTAAATTAAAGAAAATTCATGTGTGATATAAAAACAAGTGATTTTAAATCTAAGGAAGACTCATTTAATTGTTATAACTGTTTAACGATCTCACAAATCTTCCAAAACAATTAAAAAAATATATGCAAACCCAGAGCTACGATCTTTCATTTGAGAATGCTAGGTAACACATCAGTCATTGTACATACAATATGGTTTCTCTCTCAAAAAAGAAAATGAAATGCCACTACTGTCAATGATAGGCACAATTCTTTCTTAAAATCTTTAAAAAGATCATTATTTTGTGATCAACAAGAATCCATTCTTTTCAATTTTCCAGTCACCTCATTTCATCTTTTCCTTTAATAGTCATTTTGTCTTGGCATTATTCAATATAAACATTTTTTTCTTAACTACTTTTTTCATCCAGGACAACTGAAACGGCCATTCATACTCATTAGGTACTATGCCATCACACTTAGACTCAAAAAAAGAAAAAAGTGGAAACCAGATACGTGTTCGCTGGGCATCTTGCTGCATAAGAGAACGGTTATTTGCCAAAGTGTGGTAGTACATGAAGAGACGAGAAGTGATATAGAAGGCAATGAACACATCAATAGAATAGTGCTCGTGTGCAGCCAAAATAAAGAAGACCCCAAACACATTCAGGACCCAGGAAACCATGTGCATGTAGTACATCTCTGTCTTCGGTGTATCTGCAAAGAAAATACATCCACCACAATCTCATCTTTCTTCAAATTATTTTTTTTAATAATACCATGATTTAAATCTCTGACTAGTGAAATCTCCCATTTCTTTCCAAAGAACTATCCGTTAAATCATGTTTAGTATGTTCCTTATGTTTAATTCCTAGTTAAGTATTGGTAGATTGCAACTATTTCACAACATAGCTGAACTATCCAACAGTACAGTTACACATCAGTTATTTCAAACAGTTGAGTTAATATAATCAAAATTTATGCCAGTAACAAAAATACTAATAATAGTGCTCTACAGAGAAAGAAATGATCATATAAACTTACTATACCTAATAATTATTTAATTTTCGGAGTGAAAAGGATGAAGGAAAATAAAAATTAATTCTACTTTTAAAAGTACATCAGGTTACATACTGATTATAAAATTCTAGAGCAAAATATATTATGGAAAAAATTAAAAAACTAAATATTAAAATGTATCATATTTAAAGTATCAATCAGTAATTAACCAACATCAATACTTTGTGTGCAATCTCTGAACCACTGAGATGAATGATTCTACATCAGTGATTCCCAGAGTGTGTGCCACAACACCCAGGGTACCACAGATAATTCACAGAGGCATTACAGAATATGCCTAACTGCAGTAACATAAACGCTCATAAATATGTTTTCTGACTTTGGGTGCCATGGAAAAAATCCTAATACAATAAGGGTGCCTTGAATTGAGAAAGTTTGGGAACCACTGTTCTATATCATGTTTCGACATCAGCAAAAGCAGAAAATGATAACATTTACAAATAGCTAGTTTTCTAGGAATAATTCATTCAATATTTTATTATTTTAAAAATAATTTCAATGTATAATAGGTCTGAATATGCACATGTGAATTAATATTGAATTTCAGTGATTAAAAAAAAAATAGAGGCTTCTTATAGACATGGTTCAATCCAGTATAAGTAATAAGATACTAAGTTGCATTTTATATGCATTCAACTTAAGCATATTCAATATTTATATTCTGAGTGAAAAAGAAACCAAAATAAATTATTTATTTTTTAAATAGTGCAAGCAATTCTGCCCTCCATCCAGAGTGATTTCATTTAATCATTTATTTATATCTATTTATGTATAAGTATCTATTTATGTTTTAAGTAGAATTATTCAATTTTTTTTAGTTACCACTTCATTAGTTTGCAAATGGCAGTTTTTGAATAACTTAAATTAAACCTAGAGATGTGCAATTTTCTTCAAATAATTAGTTTTAAAGATGCAGATTACAGATTTAGAAATTATTTTATTTACTGTTTTCATTTTAGTCATGGATGATAATTTTATTATTTAGAAAAAAATAAGTTTTCAAACATTCATAATTTAAACAAGATAACTCTAGATCAGGGGTCACCAACCTTTTTGATACTGAGAGCTATTTCATGGGTACTGAGTCATACGAAGGGCTACCAGTTTGATACACTCTTCTAGTTTGCCTTTATACATTTTTAATAATGTGAAGACTTAGAAAAGGCCTGCGGGTGACTCATGTGGTCTTTGCGGGCAACCTGGTGCCCGCGGGCACCGTGTTGGTGACCCCTGCTCTAGATGTTATAAATGTAAACAGCATTGAAAAATTTCTTTCAAACACACTGCATTTACTATACACATAGATATTTATTTTACTGTTTGTATTCTTGCATACATGGTTTTCCTGATAATTCAAACACACTGCATTTACTATACACAAAGATATTTATTTTACTGTTTGTATTCCTGCTTACATGGTTTTCTTGATAATTTGTGACCAGTTGTGTTTTGAATTCGAACATCACATTTTCCCCTTGCAATTTTTAAATTTATTTCCAACTTTTGCTTTTATACTCTTGGTTTAACAATCTTTTATTTCTTTAGTATTACATAAATGAAGAATAAGCTTAATGATAAAGGCAGCAGGTTATTTAATTTATAAGATAATCTTACTGAATGACTGAGCAAACTTATTATTTCTTGAATAGATATTTTACTTTATTCTGAAGGGTGAAAATTGTGAGGGTTAAATATATTTTTGGTCTTTTTAGCTATTGAGCAAGTATGTACTGCTGTCATTATTATTCTTATTTAGTTGCTGAATAATATACTCTTTTATCTTTACATTTCTTGCTACAGAAATAAGAATATTTTTAAATGGTGACAGCATGAAATGAGATGATGTACTTGCCAAGTTTGTTCTTAAACAGGGCATAACACTGAAGAGATCCAACATTATAAACTGTAGAACTTTACAAGAAGAATGTTCTGTGAATAAAAATATTTTCTGTGACTAATAAAAATAAAATACTTAAATTAACCTGTGTTGTACTTATCTTCACCAGCAGTGAAATCGACTCAGGTCGGAAGCTGCCATCATCCCAATTTCATCATCATTTCACTAGTTTGAGGCCACTAGGCATTGTTAAGTAGACTACTGTTCAAGACTCACTGTGCAGTTATTCCTGTCATCATGCTACTTCTAACTTATTGCTACTACTTGCATATTGCACATTCATTATTTGAAATAAAGATCACAAAATTAAATTATTTTTATTTAAAGTCTACAATAAAGTCAGTATTGTTTATTTAATTCACATACACACAAGGCTCTTAGCATTACTGCAATGAGGTTTACTTTTCATAAATATTTATTTCAAATACATAAGGGTACAGCACTGTTTAACAATAAAGATTTCATGTATTTTTTCAATGCTTTAATACTCTGCCACAAAACCTTCAAATATTAAGATGCTTTGCTCATTATTTTTGTGTAATTAGTAGTAACATGTGTGTAATATCTTTGCATATAGTCTGCATATAGACCAAGCATATACTTTTTAAGATTTTACATTTTAAAATACTGGAACACACAAAATATCATAAATGTCTTTAGTTAAACAGATAATACCATACTGATCATTTTAATAGGTGAACCATGACTGTGATATATATAATTCCAGAGATGTCACAATTTATCTATTTTTATTGTAAAAAGAAATTTTCAATAAAAAGAAACATATAATTTAATAAACAATCAACACAAACTTTCTAGCATATATTTATATTGATGATCAATTTGATATGTACAATCTCCATATTATATATAGTTTCAGATATATAACAGTTTGGTTGTTTATGGTTTCTGCAGAATGCTTAGTTACTGCTTTATTCTGTTAAAATTTGCTGTAATTGTCATATTTAGCTTCCAATAATTTCCAGTTTTATTGCAATGACTGAAAAAATGAGGGAATTAATTAAAAGGCAAATAATTTTATAATATGCATTCTGGATGTACTTCGTCCATAAGTTACATTAGCTGTGATGCCATCAAGATTCTGATTCACTGCATTTTGCAAGCAATATTATGAAACAAAAGTAGATTTTCCTTTGCAATTGATAATAACTTGAAATTTCAATTTACACCTATTTTCTTCTTGTTACCTGTGACTATGCCTATTTAAATTGTTGAAATGTTTTTCAATGTGGTTCACATTTTCCTTGTATTGAACTTGACAAAACACACTTTCATTACATCTAAAAATGTTGATCATAAATGATGATACTAAATTAATATCTCAAAATATCTTCTTAATTTTTTCTACACAACCTTATTTTATTACAACATACATTAGAGCATCTGGTTTGTATAGTATTAAGTAGAAAAAGAGAGGAACTTCCTAATTTTAGCAGTAAAGTTGATTAATGCATTTAGAAAAAATCTCCTATCTATGTTTATAAATAATTTGCAAAACATATTTTGCAATAATAAGTTATGTAAAAATTCATTTCTGTTTGATAAAGTGATTGTCAATCTGAAAAATAAAACCCTATTGTAAATTATTAGTAAAATTAATTTTAAAAGGATCACAGAAAAAAAACTATATTATAAAAAAATACTTTGTTTCACTTTATCTATCTATGTTTTTAATTGAAATAAATCTTTTAATCAATCAAGAATAAAATATAAAATGGTTGCAAAATAAACTAGCTAAACTTTTAAAACATGACTATGGGGAAAGCTAATATAAATGAGGATGCAAAGCTCGCTCACATTCTGTAATAAAAAAATTTAATATGGTGATAATGGAGGTATGTCCACTAAACATGTAATCCCCACAGCTTTTCACTCCCTGAATCGTCATGCCCATGCCTTTCCAAATCTCCAGGGTGCGTTCTATTCGGGACCACATATCACCATACCTCTGTAAGAAAAAAACCAAGTTCACCAGCATTTCTAAAAATAAATAATAACAAAAGGCAGCCCACAAAAACTATATATCTATGTATATGTATAAACTTTAAAACAAACTGCTACAAAAACAGTGAAAAATTCTCAAATATTACAAGTCAAAGGTTTGCTCCCCAAATTACAAGTATACAAGTTAGCAAAATATCAGCTTTAAAGTAGCTTAGACAATGATATAAAACTGTCATGAAAACAGCATGTCCTGTTCCTGTTTGTATATCTGTAAGTGTTTACAGTAGAATAAGGTGGAATAAGGAAAGGGGGGGGGGTGCTTAGATTAGACATTAGTGAAGAGATGGGATAAACATACTGAATAAACATTTTTGCTAGTGTGTGCAATATCAATCCTGATATAAATGTATATGAAGAGCACCTTTTATTATATATTTAAACTGCAGTATTTGTATGTTTTCATCTTCCTTTTAGCATGTATACTACAACTCTGCCTAAACAAATGCTCTGGTTGATGTCAAAATAAAATTTATTTTTCTTTCTTTGCCAGGAATTTATGAGAGTATTCAAAGAAAATGTGAAAAAATATTTGAATGCAACCTTCCTGGGGGCGCCTGTCAGGTATAGTAGCTAAATACTGATACATTTGCCTTTACATTATACGGATTGTTATTATTTAATTAGCTAAGATAATGATAGAGAAGTAACTAACTGGATTTGAACATGCCTATCAATTGTGACAATTGAACAACTTCTACTGTATAGCCTTTGGGAAGTTCTGACAATTTTCCTGGAACTTTCATCCATATAGACTTTGTTGGGTTATTTTCTTAGACATCTGACCTATCTCTAAATTTTCAATTTCATATTTGATTAATATTTAAACTTTATTAAATTGTTATTACCTTACAAATTGGTTTGTGATTGTTCAAGTATCCATTTGATTAATTATCTGTAATACTTGTTGTGGTAACCTATCTGTAATTTCATCTACAGTCCACAAAATTATGATGAAATGTCTTCCTTTGTCATTGTCTGTCTTGAAGTGGCATAATCAGTAGCAGACTATGAAGTGTAGGCACTAATAAGTGATCCTATGAGCCACTCTTAGTCTTAGGGTATGAAGAGATCTCACCTTGACAATTAGTATACTGTCAAAAGTAAGAAAGTTAGGGTAGTGAAACTCACCATGGTATATGTCATATACTTATACTGATACAGTATAATATTTGTCAAGGTGGGATCTCTTCATACATGGAAATTACTGAGTTAGCCTTCCATCATGACTTTTCATGATCTGATATCAAAGTGACTCTGGATGCCAATTCATTCCCATGTGTACTTAGGATATTAAACTAGTATAACATCTATCCAACAACAAGGAGAATATGTGCACTATATAAAAGTTTAGAAATCTTGTTCTTAATTGTTATAATTTTGATTAAACCATAATACAGGTCCATAGTTATTCTATTAAAGTCTGCTCACTATATATGAAAAAGTAAATACTAGAAGTAGAACACAGGAATTAAGTAAATCTGTTGCTCAACAGTAATTAGAATTAGATTTTACAATGGCTGAACATAAGAATTAAGTCACACAGTGGCTAAACATAGGAATTAGGTTACACAGTGGCAAACAGAAATTAGGTTGCACACTGACTACATCAAGTATAAATTACTCTAGATAAGCAAATTTAAGAAAAAAAATTATACCTTGCCAACACACTGAAGATGTCGACCTGGCACAGACATGGCTGTCAACAGCATTGTGACACATCGTAGAAGAAATATTGTGCCCAGCAGTGAAAACATTCGACGTAGTAAAATGAATCTAAATTTTTGAAAAGCAACACATTTTAAAACTGAATATGTTGGAACCTAACAAAGAAATAAATCACATATGAATTACAACATTATTAATACTAGTTTTCAATAAATTACATTATTATATACTAGTACAGCCAAGAATTATGTTATTAACACTAGTACATCCATGAACTACAACATAATTAATACTAGAACATCCATTAATTCATTATATATTACAGACAAGAATTGTTATTAATTATTAATACTAGTACATCCAAGAATTATGTTATTAATACTAGTGCAGCCATGAATTACACATTAATACAAGAGCATCCAAGATAACTTTTAAAAGCCTATTATTCATAAATGTGTATCCAGTACTCACTCATTCCCCAAATAAAATTAAAATATACATTAACACAATAGAAAACAAAGGCTGAAATAAATGAACATGAAGTTATGATATGCACACAGAATAGTTCATTCACATCCATGTAGCCGTTCCTCACAGTGTGGGCTCTCCTCCCATCTACTTTCATTTTATATGAGGCATGCAAAACAAAATAGCATCCATTTTAAAGAACTCCATAGAGTAATATTAACAGAAATATAATGGCCACTCTCTAGATGATATATAATATATTCATATTAAATAGCACTACTGGAAGTAAATCATAAATATTTTCCGTAAAAGTCAGACATTGTCTGATTGTATGCATACTTGCATTCCATCACTTCTGGAGAAATCTGCAACTGGGATAGAAGATTTTCTGATTGATATATTTATAGACATTCAACTTAATACAATGATAAGGATATTTTTACTGCATTCAATCACGTGCAGAAGGGATGATTATATCTGATTATGCCTTTGAGAGTTAACTCTACCAGTTCAGTCTGCAGTGAGTGCTAAGCGTAACAAAATAAAATAATTTAATTTGAAACTTAAATCATGACATGTAATGATGTATACATGCATATGACATTACATTTACTAACTCTTATTTGTCTTAAAAATTAATAAGCAAAACTTTCAACTCTTAGTTTTACTTTGCAATGTCCATATTTATCAAATTTAGCTTTTCTCACACACACCTTAATTTGAATAGTTAAGGTAGGTCATGAGGACTGGAAAACAAATGTATGAGTAGCAAAGTAAAATTTTTTTTATGTTTTACTGCTTCCTTTTGTACAAAAATTCAAAGTATCATATGAGTCATTTCTTTACTTATTGTCTCATTAAAGTGAAATAGTTTAGATGTCTTCAAGTTTGTAAATTTACAAATTACTGTAAGCAATCAATTTCTGTTGTTAGTGCTTCTATAGTAATAGTGCTTTCAATCTAAATTACATGGTGTACTATTATTAGTAATACATATAGTCTCTACGTTACATTAAACAATTATAACTAAGTTTTGTGTACATAACTTGATCTCATCGGATAACAAGCATCTCTAGCTTACTTTCAGTTCACATGTATAACAAGTTTTGTGTACATGACTTGATCTCATCGGATTACAAGCATCTCTAGCTTACATTCAGTTAACAAGCATTAATGAGTTTTGTGTGCACAGCTTGATCGCAGAGGATAACATGAATCTCTAGCTTACATTCAGTTCACAAGTATAATGAGGTTTGTGCACAAGGCTTGATCTCAGCAGATCGCAAGCATCTCTAGCTTTTATAGGCTTTCATCAGGAGCTCTTTAGACTTTAAATAGTGACTAGATCTCATAGGCTTTTATGGGAAAAGAGGTAATTTTCAAGATTAAGGCACAAGCTATGAACATTAACAAATAAAATTAGCTCTCAATAGAGCAAGTGGAAATATCCCTAAGAAAATTTTTTCTGACTTCAAACAATGGCCATAATTATCATTTGTTGTATCTACATGTTTAAAATGTATATAATCAAAAACAATTTTAAACAGTCTACTTGTTTTCATAGGTGATCAAATTACAAAATGAATCATTTGAAATAGTTGTTTAAGTTTTAATGAAAGTGCTTATGACTACCAATTATTACATACTTTCATGAACTAACTAATCCTCAGAGCACCAAGTTGAGTTTGGTATTATTTGAAAGGTTAATTCAAGTTCTCTATGATGATCTAAAGCTTATATTTTTAGTAGGTGTCCCTTTGGTCCATTTGGTCATCTGAGTCTGACCATGTCTGATAGCCAAGTGAACTTTGGGCTTATGTGCTGGATAAAAATAGTGTGTTACATATCTAAAATACATTAATTGAAAAGCAACTAGTATCTAATCAAAATGTAATTATTTTTCTTGCTTAAGCACCGACAGAATTTGCAGTATGCAATCAAAAATGGCAAAAACGAAAGTCTTGAAATTAAACCTGGCACTTTGGGGAGGCCACGAAAAGTCTTACATTACCCACATAAATGATTTCCATAATCAGTGTAATGTCCACAATTTTCTAAGCACAAAAGTGAAAACCAGAGATCTGTATCTACTCTTGATCCAGAGATATTTCAAGGTGAAAATGACAAAAATCATGTTGCTGCAAATTTATGGCTGACCCCTACCCTAGTTAGACAGTCATATCTCCTAATGTTTTGAATTAATGGCAAAAAATGTTCCAGATCTTCATTAAACGGACTGTGAACATTTGGTGAAAGTTTCATGGAAATCAAAAATTTCAAGTTGGAAAAAGTTCACATTTTGGTTGATTTGACATGGAATGACCCAGTTATAAACAAGATTAACCACCTCTCAGTGTCTAAAGGTAGCATAATTCAATAAATGTAACAGTTTATGATTTAAAGATCACTAATCTTAACTGTAAATTGTTTATAACTAACTAGGATGACTCCGCCCAACAAGCTAGTACACAATAATCATTCAATCATATTCCTAAAAGCCAAAAGATAAAACAAAGTTGAAAGGTACGTTATTTAATTAATAAATATCTTATCCATTAATTAAAAGCAGTGGAAAATATGAGAGCAAAGAGATCACTTTACATTGGCCAATTTAATACACAAAAGAGGAAGAAAATAACTACACATCATTTTTCAAGATCTGAGAATTTTGATTTTCACATCTACTGAAAAATTCTCTCTCTTCAAATGACAACGAATATCAAATTGCTATCTTCTAATAGGTGGAAAGAAGGTGAACATTAATTATTAATGAGATCCAAATTTTAGAATTTTACAAATGTAATTGTAAGTACTAAGTGGCATGCCAAATGATTCATTTTCAGACAACCCACACACGCCACAATCTAATCAAATGTCATTAATTGTTAGCATTAGCTTATATTTTTCAGGAAATGTGGCTGTCTGCCCACAAGGACCTGTACTCAAATTCACATAGTCCTGCGCTTGCTCTTGTTATCTTTTTTCTGTTTCATAATCTTGATCCACTTCAGACTGCAGTGACTACTGTACTCTAAAAGATCAGATTGGTGTGTATTCAGCATTGTCATCGAACTTATCAGTAAACATGTTGCTGTAAAGTTGAATTCCGTTCAAGAGCCAGTATGACAAAAATTGAAGTAATTCAAGAATTGACAAAGACTTTTTGAACATTCCTCGTGGTGTGCTTGAGTAGCACACACAAAGAGTCTAGAACACTCCATGCATTGTGCTTTGATAGTGCAAGCGAAGTTCTGGACAATTCTCCACGATGTGCTTTGTGAGCACATCAAAGATTATGGAACAGTTGTGCAACATTCCTAAAAGGGGTGGTACATTATATCTAATAAGAAAGAAACTGACTTGTTGCAAACTGCATGATTGTGAACATGTGCTAGTGACAGCTGCTATCATTGAAAAGTTAGGTACATTGACTATAATTATCTCTCTGAAACTCCACTCTCACTTCTAAGATGAACGTTATCTATGAACTTGATTTTATATATATGTTAATTTGATTGCTGATGTCTATGCTAGGATAAATTGGATGAGTATCTAAAGTTAATCAAAAGTTGTGATGTAAATGTCAACGCTCTTTTAATTATATTCATATGTTGTATATCTGATTGTTGATTTGATAAATTTATTATTTTATTTACAATAAATCAACAATCAAATATATAATAATGTAAATACAATAATGAATTTATTGTTAAATTTATTAACCTACTTTCGCATATATTAAAACCTTATGCTGGAGTAAGAGTGGGGGGGGGGCTTGTTAACTATAAATAAAAGAGGGATTTTTATTACTCCTTTAGTAAGAAGCTTCCACTAATAGAGATATTATGCAATAGTAAAAAGTCTATCTTATTATTGTGTAAAGTGTAGAGTTTTACACCTTATAATCCACCAAGTGAGAGACTTGTTGGCTCTGAGGGAGAATTATTAACAACTATAAATTACTTGTATTTAGTTTTGTTATTAATTAATGAATAATAATCATAATGGGTGAAGGGTGCCCAGAGGTGTCATATACTTTTGAGGCAAAAGTAAACTAAATCAGCTAGATTAATAGATAGCTGTCTATTGCATCCCAACTAACTAATATTTTAATAATCATTTACTCCTCAAATAATAAGGGCTTTCAAGACTAAGGGTTTTGAGAAAGGTGTCTATTAAGAAATAATAGTTCTACTTCTCTTTATAAAATAATCAAATTTGAGACTAGACCTCTCATAGTGACCTGGAATAAAAAGCCTATATCTATTAAGCAATGACTCCAAGTAGGTAAGACCACTCGCTATATGGAGACTGGAGACGTCACATTTTGACTGATTTCACTTTTTTTCAAAACTATCTCAGTAATTAGAAGAAAGAAATGGGTGAAAACTGTTTTAACAAATAAAGGAATCTTCCAACGTTAAATATAAGTTTTGTTTGTACATTTGAATGACGTATTTATTATGTTTTGATCGATAAACTCAGTCGGTAAAGCGTACTTCAGTGCCCGTGGCAAGATTTGAAAATGGCTTACCTCCAACATCGTTTTTGGGTATGCTCACATAACGCGCTATCATATTTCCGGGATTCAACCAATATATAAAAATAAATCTTATATCAATGGAAAGCTAAGATAATGACCTTTAACATAAGCATTGGTTCATTTAAAGTTTTTAAATTTTTACTGTAGAAAATGAGAGTCCAAATTATGTGTTATGTTTGACGCATTATATTTATAACTTTGGAACCCATTATCATGTCAGAATAAAGACAGAATGAAATCGAAAAACCTGAAACATGTATAATTGCAGAGTCTAAGTGTACTGCAAATTACTACATTAATAAATACTTATTTTGGCATATGCCTCTGCAAGAAATAAAAGTTAGATGTCATCAGCACCCGGGAGGAAATAGTGGTCTAGCTGATGATGCACCAAATTTGCAGGATGGAAAATAACAAGTTTCGCACAAAGACACCACGATGTTCTTGTAGGGAAGAATTTTATTCTGAATGCGGGGTAAAGTGTGAGAGTCGGCTGTGTGAGTGCACACATTTAGGGTTGAAATGAAATGTGGACGGACAGGACAGACTGACAAGCAACCGCTCTGAATTCCACTCTCATCAACCAAATACAGACACTTTAAGTAATGGTACTAACGAGAATTTATTCTTGGAAATGTGGGGCCACTCATGGATGGCTGTTAGATATTCATCCACAGAAACATCTACACACAGCATTCATGGGGCAGGAGACCAGAGTAATGAATAATGAATGAAAAGTAAAAATGAAAAAAAAGACAAATTGCATACAATGAAAATGTTTCAGGGTGAAAACCCACAAATTGTTATAAATAAATTATTTATAAAATTTTTGCTGAACCAAAATGTCAATGGCCTAAAGTCTTAATTTACAATAATATTATTAAATTATCAATAGCAATAACAAACAAAACTACCTACCTATCTGTGAAAATGTGCCACTACTAAATATTGTTACAGTTACTGAAGAATTGATGAAATTGGCGAACACACAAACACACTCACAAACTGTCCAAAAGAAAATGAAGAATATAATGTCCATGAATGATGGATGAATCAATATATATGTATACTCCTTCCCTCAGGAAAATAAAACAACAATGTTCATCAGTGATGACCGGAACAAAAACTAATGAATGATTTCCCCTGATCAGCATGAGAGATAGAACACATATAATGATATATGCATGCAGGCTGAAGAACTATGGTGATCTTTCTCATTGATAAATGCAGAAAGTACCTCTTGTTGAAAAACGATGATGCACCAAATGGTGAAAACCAATATAAATATGAGTGAAAAATGCCCTCTCCTCGCTTGACCCAAATTTCTTCAGTCCCTGATACGGCGGACACTGATGGCAGATGGGGGGATCCGATGAATGACTAGGTACTGGCCGGTAGGTCTGTACCATGAAAGTCCAAATATGAAGTCTCAGTCAGATGCATGGTGAGCACTCCAATGTCCCTTTCTATGAATGTTTGAAAAAATTAGTAAATGGTCGCACCAGAACTCAGGGTGAAGAAAAAAGCCTTCGAGTTTTCTGCACACCATTACTGGATCCTTGTGCATATATACACTGTCAGAAAAAGACATCTCCAATCCTTATGAATGATCGACGATTTCTCTTGAACCGTCGAAGGTTCAAGATTCGAGGCATGACGAAAGCATGCTCAGAGTCCCTAAAGTTGTAAACATCCATTGTGTGGGCACATTTTCTTCTATCTAAAGGCTCATTTCTCAACAGCTATACTAAATAAATAAATAACTGAATATATTATATAGTCCCTATCTCAATAACCCTGCTAAGAAATAAATAAATACAACTCCTATCTATACCGAACATAATCAATGTTCATCAAAATGAATAAATAAAACAGTATATTGTTACAATACAAGCATAGCAAATATACATGCTCACAAATGCTCTGACAATGCATGTTCAGACACTGCTTTCATTCACGGAGAAGAAAAACACTCAATAACAAGGGAAATAAAAATATTAAAAAATAAGAAATAAATTTAAATGATTACTTCCCCTTAATCGTGGCATTAGACATGAATAAAACAGCATAACATTACTAATAAAACTTAAGCACTCACACAATACAGACATCTTTACCTTATCTAGCCAAGGGTCTTCTTTTCAAATTCATGTACAAACCGTATATATGGAGGGACCCAGTCTTAACGCTCGCCTGAAGAGTCATTTGCAAAAAGTAAAGAATAAAATTTCCTCACTGGTTTTCTTACACTTGAAACCACACCCATCTCTACCTTGTACCTAGACTCACCCAATCAAATTCAAGATCCACCTAAAACTAATTAATATTTATTACTTTCTTGCACCTTCCAACCTACATTCTGTCAACAAATATGACCTATCCAAAAACAAGTTCACAATTACATCTTCATAAAAACTTCATAACAGTTTTAACGCATATAACTAAGACTACAGATCTAATGTTTTAAGCTGATGCACTGCTGCTTAGATGCCATGGATCTAATGTTCTCATAAACAATAAGTCATTGAATAACAACAGTCTTATCCTGCAGCTACTACTCTGCATGTACTCATTCAGCTTTAATTCCTCACACACACACACACACACACACACACACACACACACACACACCATTCTGGACTCCAAAAATACATTTTATGCAACATGTCCACCTCATACAAATATCATTTCATTTAAAAAATGTAGATCAAAATATAAAAATGTATATTAAAAATATGTGGGAGAATTCCCCAACATATGACAACTCTCTCTCTCTGAGTCTCTCTCTCTTTTTTTAGTTTCTAGTAATTCTACTCAAAAAGGAAAAAACTTATTATGACTTATTATTATTATCACATAAATAATGTGATTGTATTTGCAATTTAGCTACACTTTCACACTATTATATCCTGTCAAAAAAATATTAATTATTAAGACTGCACACTCTCTACATGCTATTATGATTGACAAAAACTATGTAAATAATGTGATTGTGTTTGCAATTTAGCTAAACTTTCACACTATTAAATAGTATTATAACCTGTCAAAACAATAATTATAAGACTGCACACTCTACATGCTTCCACTTTTACACATGACATACAAAATGTGGGGTTTCTTAAACCTGCAAGTATTGGTTTAGTGGAAAATAAGCTCATTCACTGACATCAGTAAATGCCAGGTTTCAGATTTATGAATTATTATAGCATCTGTTAAAAGAATAGCATGCACACTGTGAAGTATGACTACATATTGACTCGTTTAGAACTATACCAGTAAACATTTCCTGAAGAGAATGAATACACTGTAACACTATCCTTAATCATCAGAATTCATAAATACAAGAGTTTATGCTGTATAACAAGTACTGTTTGTTAGGGAGCCAACCATTTAATAATAACAAATTGACAATTTCTTTTTTATACACACCTCATTCCCATCCAGTTTTAAATATTCAAAATGTTTGCCAAAAGAATGTTTTGTAATGTGCTAGATCAGATAGGAATGCTTAACAACTACCAATCAACCTTATCACAGGAAGAGGCGAGCATGAATACATGGTGTTTGCTGCCCACCTTGGTACAGCCTTTCAACTTGCCTGTGTATGTTATGTTAGAAAGCAGGTTTCATCTACATGGAGTGCCTTGTCTAGCAGTAGTAGAGTCAAGAGGTGCTCCTTTGTTTTAATTGCGTGGTTCATTGGCACATAAGCATTGTCAGTTTTAAATGTGTAGTGCTGTGTTAGTGCAAATATTTTAACCATTGTTTACAGTTTTATGCATTAACTGTAGTAGACATTTATATTTAGACAGGAAATAGTTTATAGTTTTTATTTATGTATTTTTGTGAGATAGTTTATATTACTTTCTTTGTGTATTTTATAATGTATTCATGTGAGAATGGTTGTCCCCTATCGCCAATATAGTTATTTATTTTATTTTGAACTTTATCTTTTAAATTATATATTAGGAAAGAGTTGTATTTAATGTGGTTTTCTTAGACAGTAAAATGATAACTGTTAATAGTGCGGAAGTAATTCATATCTAAACCCAAAGAAAGCACAGAACAGACAAATAGTCCTTTCTCATGTGCAATTTGCTGACAAGGTTGGGGGAGGGGGGGGGGGCCTTTTTACTAAGGATGGCCAAATAAAGAAATGAAAAGCTGCTAGAAATGTTTCTGTCACTGTTGCTGCCCAGTGGTGTGCAAGACTTGTTGAACTTACCTCATCACAGTAATATGAGGAATATTTATCATTATTATCATACATTATAGTTGTATATTTTTCAACTTTCAAGCAATAATTTCAGACCGGGTCAGGTCTTAATTTGAACTAAATAATGTTAATACCCAATTCAACTGTACTACACTAATCAACATCTGTCATTGTTCACTAGTTCAGCAGTATAAAACAAATCTTCTAATAAAATATGAATTTAAAAAAGTACAAATTAAAAAAATGTTAATGCTATACAAACATTCATAACTATACAATTAATAATTTGTATGGCCAAATTTATCAGAATGCATCTGATGTGGTTTGCTATTCATTGCAGAGTGGCTCTCTTTAACTCAATTGTAAATTCACAATGATGATTATTAAAATTTATTACAATACAATGCAATACTGTGTACAAGATGATTAATTTGTTTTGCCTCTCAGTTAAGCTATAAATACTTTATGTAGCAATGAGACGTGGTTTGTTTATGTGCATTCATAGGACTTGTTATTCCCTGGCTCTCCCTCCAGAACTAATTTCAACCACTCTCCTTCGCTCGCATTAAATTAAATAGATAGCCCTTTAAATACCAACCGCTTTCTTTCACTTATATTAAATAGATGGTCCTTTAAATACCAACCACATATTAAATAGATGGCCCTTTAAATATCAACCAATCTCCTTCACTTGTATTAAATAGATGGACTCTTAAATGCCAGACTCTCCTTCATTTGCATATATTAAATTGATAGCCCTTTAAATATCAACCACTCTCCTTCACTTGTATTAAATAGATGGACCCTTAAATGCCAGACTCTTCTTCATTTGCATATAATAAATAGACGGCCCTTTAAATACCAACCATTCTCCTTCACTTTTGCATGTACTGAATATATATATATATATATATATATATTTTTTAAAAAGACCATTTGTGTGGAGATAAAACACAAATTTATGCAGGATTTTAGAGTAGTTTTTCACTGCATCCTCCTACCATATGCAGGAGGAAAGACAGTTTAGTTTAGGAGTTTGCAAAATTATTCATTGACATAATTTCATATCCCTCCATCCCACTTTGTTTTACCTGTGTTTATGAAAGATGAGAACTGTGACCCATAAAATGCTCAGGCACAAGCCAACAAGTTCGCAAGCCTGAAAAGCCCATGGGACATATGGCATGTTGTCCAAAAATAGATCTGGTAAGGGAGGATACTTTTGCATGTCTGGCACACGGTCATGCACAATCACCATGACAAATGCAGTCAATAAAAACACTGAGAACACGTATACAAAACTTAAAAGAGTCTTCCACAGTTCTGAATCTAGATCCCTGGAACATCTGGATTCTTGGCAAGCAAAGGGATCGGAAGTCAGCAGTTGACTTGACTGAACAAGCCTTTGATCAAATGTTGGGGGTTCTATGTAGGGAGTTTCAAGAGATGAATAACTATGAACATGAGATTTGGATAAGTCAACTCCACCAAAAGAATTAATGTTTAATCCTGCTAGAAAGTCAGGATCTTTAGCACGCAATTGGTTGATCTTACTCATAATGCGTTTTATGTCCCCCAAGATAGACATTTTGATTGGGGGCTGTTTGAGATCATCCTCTGATAATACAAGCAAAGTCTGACCATCAATCTTATGCTGATTGCAAAGCACATCTGCATAATTTCCAAATCCCTCCTCATTTAACCAATCTGCAACATCAGCACAAGACCACTCACTTAGTCTTTCAGCCATAATGCCTGAAACAGTAAAAGTGAAAATTATCAGCCATTGTTAAAATTAATAAAAGAAATTCAAGAATGGTAGATCATATCTCTGGCTTATAATTTACAAATATATGTATTTATGAACATAACAAATTAGAAATGTAACAATAATTTATAGCCTTTTCACTAGAATAAATTATGTTTTATCATGCTAATTGGTATTGGAAATAATCTTATATTATAAAGAGCTTACTGCCTAGTGAGTGAAGCCTTTGAAATATGCAGCATTGTTTAAAGAAAACAAAACATATTACATGTATATTTAAAATAACTGCTGTAAGCTGATCAAGAATCAATTTCTAGATATGCATGGAAAGATTTTGTCAAGTAATTCTTATTAGGAACAGATCCATCAAATACATGGTACTTAATATAATATTAGTAATTCTAAATGAGAAGAAATAATAATTAATTCCAATACTTTCACATTAATTTCATTTATGAACATAGGGCAATTGTTAAATTCTTTATAGGAGTATTAAATTATTTATACATATATTGATAATTATTCACCAGAAATCCATTTATGATAGGCACTAGCAAATTTCACAACTTTAAATGCACGATGAATACAGTATGATTTGGTGTCATGTTGGCTTTTCTCATCTTCATACATTATTTTTTATTACTTCATTTTTTAATTTTCTTTTCTGTGTTAACTTTTTTCTGAAGTATTACAAGCTCATTAAGAAAAATATACAACATAATAAATAAAATAAAATTTTATGTGGAATGCACTGACTTGTTTTATATATCTTTAATTAAGCTAATCAAAGGACTGCTCAATTTACACTAAAATGATCCATAACAATAATATTGATAATCACAATATGACCTGTACTTGCACATATAAATAAGATAAATTTTACAAATATTTAAACGGTAAATTTTCATTTTTTGAAACTCTGAAACTGGTGGTTCACCTCAATAAAATAATCAGCAACATATTTAATAATCACTAAGGAGTTGTATTATATTTTATCTGCATTCATATTTTAAATATTAAAAATGATTATGAAAATTTTAAATGCATGCTCACAATAAATTCTAGCAAGATGCTTATTTAATTAATATAAAGTTGTGTACTATAGATTAATGTTTTATTTATATTTGCAGTACTAAGGCTGTTCACTATAATAACAAATGTTCAATATATAAAATTAAATTAAAACACTAGTGCCATAAAAGTAAGGCCAAACTAAAATTCCATTTATAAGGCCAAACTAAAAATCCAAAAACAGATTTCTTTGTTATGAAGTTTTAAATTCTCAGTGACAAGAAATAAGCAAGCTGATCAAACAAGAAAAACACAAGATCCATTTCTAATCAAAAAGCAGTAATTATTAAGTAAGTTATTATTAGTAATTCTAAGTAAGTTAAGTTGTGTTTGCACAGATTTAATAACAAATATTAATAACACTACAGTTACAATCTACAACTATATGTGGCTTCAAGTGTAAATTGAAATTAAAATTGGTCAATTAGTTTATTAATATTTCTAATATATTTAATATAAAGTAATAATAAAAGTTCATCCGGTATGTCTATAATATGTCAATGCACTCATATTTTGTATCCAGTCACTGATTTATAGAACAAATTAAAATTATCTATTCCACATAACGGAAAGTTTGAGGAATTTTTTTTTTTAACACCAGAAGTCACTAGTACTAGTACTTAATCTAAATTATTGTCTGGTAGGTCAGATTATTTCTAATTCTAAATTTCTGATTTACACTCTTACTCTTAGAACAGGGTGATTTTGCTAAAAAATATTATTAACACTACACATTCTAGTTTTGCATAGTAATCTTATATTTCTATTGAACTTTAAGCCAGAAAAAAATCAAATGAATTCATTATCTTGGGAGATTAGGCCTTTAACAAGAAACTTAAGTATAGCCTAAAAATATGTTGATGGCATGTGGAGGACTGAAATCAATCATTTTTTCCTAAGTGAATGAAAAGAAGATAAGTCTCTATAATCTTTAATTTATATACAAATTTAATTACACTGCCTTGCCTTTTGTAATTAAAAATTGCGCACAATATTTATTTAGGTTTTATAGTGTTGTAAATTCTACTATTTTCATACTAAAGCCGTAAAGGCCTATAAATTTGTGTCCATTGGTTACTTTATTTATATATTTTATTAAGCTGTAACGTTATTATTAGTAGTATTTATTTGTACCTCACCAAAAAATTTTAATGTAGGCCTATAGCCCTACATTATTATGATTATATCAAATTGATAGTAAATAGGCTACATTTGGTCATACTCATTACTCATATTCATAGGAATAACCAAATTTTTTTTTTTTAAGACAAAATATTAACAGAAACGGCTTTTTGGAAAAAAATTATGCGTAATAAGCAGCTGTATATTACTGAATTATTTTGTATGCTAGAATGTGAATGTATATTTTTATTGTATACATAAAATAGTGTTTTATTATTTTTCCTTTTTATTTCAAACTTTTGACTTTGAGTTTGAGCAACGTTATCAACAAAATTAACATTACCCATTAGGCATTACTTATTAAAAAGTATATTAACAATGAAAAATACAATAAAGTTATTGTTTTACCCGGTTTATGCCGTGATAGGGGCTAAAATTTAGCTAAACTCTAAGCAACGAATTACTTTCTGTCATTTGAAGCAGTTACTGTAGCGACTACAAATACTACGTCTAATATTCAGGACCATGTGATCTTTCCGGAAGTAGCTCTCCTCATTCAAAATCCCAAGTTAAAAATAAATAAACAATATGAAGAAACTAGGTAATGTACGAGAAAGCGAAATTAAATATATATTTCGTTTGCTTTGATACGTAGCAGATAATTATTTTATAAAATAATACCTACAACTAGGTTAAGTGCAATTGCGCATGCGTAATTCTTTCTTCCGACATCTTGTGCTTTAGTGACCTTGCGAGGCCAGCACGAGCTGAACAGATTACAGGTAAAATTTGCAAAAGCGTTTACTTTAATTGGCTTTAAAATATTTCTGCAGAAAATTTAAACAACTAATGTAGTAGACTGTGTGTTTTTATTAATGATAACATACATTACAATGATTCTTATTATATTTAAATTTCCCCAAAGTTAAAGTCATCAAACATGCCGGCTTCGTACAACATTGTGTAGGCCTATAATTATGTTTTTTCTTATTCTCTTAAGTACACTTCTTTCAAAAGCACTGTAATGGAGGTCGCTGAATACTGTTATGTCTTTGATATCGGACTTCGAGTATTTTTAAACACAGTGCGATTAAGGCAATTCAGCAAGTTTTCTTTTCAAGCAGATATGTTAAGGTTTCGCATGTCCTTGGGCCTGCCTCATGTCATTGCGCTGTTCTTCAAGCCGGATTTGTAAAACTACCCACAAATATCTTTTATGTTTAAAGTTAAGTGGTATTAAAATGTTGTGCCCGTTCGACTTCACTTACTGTTATTGTTATAATAAGTCGAGTTAATTAAGAAATAACTATGAGTGACATTTGATTTTTAATGTTTGTATGTGTGTAATATAATAAATCGTCTGATTCACCCCTACTATCAGTCAATGAATTCCGGGTATGTTAGGCTGGAATTTGATCTTCTAAATTCTAGGTATGCATTGTCAGCATATGATCTAATGCATGAGCCAGCTAGATAGCAGTGTCGGTATGTATAACATCCTTGTTCAATGTTTCCTATGAAAGCATCCTGGAGATGGATTGAGGTGGGGGTATTTTAAAGGGATTTTTTTAATGCAAAACAAAAATGTAATGACTGTTTATAATACTTTTTGTTTATATATATATATATTTAACACTATCAAATTTATATACACCTATAGGAGCACTTTTAATTTTAATTATTTATTAGTTATATTACACATTTGAAGATCCAAGATGTTCTTATACGAAGTCTAAACCTATCCCCTATTTCTGCTTGCCTTAAATTTGTCTAATGCAGTGACTTACTTTTATACATGGCAGTATTTTTTAGTTAATTTGGAGTAGATAATTTGATATATGGGTTGATGGATGCAATTATGTTGGGGATGGGCAAGATGTTAATTTTCCACTGTACTCATGGGTCCATCGAACTGTGGTTATTGGCTCATGATCTGCTTATCTTAGGTGTTGCCTTCATGGATCAGCACATGCCAAAGTTCAACATCGAAAATAAAGTGCCGATCTGCCACTGAAAGCTCAGGGACATAGTTTGTGAATGTGTTGTCTGACAGAATGCTCTTGCACACATAATAATTAATATCATATAATCTAACTTTCTGAGCAGGATGTATAATGAATAATAGAATATATTTAAGGTGAAGTACAAAAACATAAATTTAAGATCTAGTCATATAAGCAAAACCAATACCTTCAGCAGTATAAATAGATAGCAGATGAATTCCTGCTGTATTAATCATTTAATGTATTAATTACCAGTAGTTAAGCATGATAGCTCACGTAGTATACATAACTATTTGATGCAGTCAATCATGATGGTCTGCCATTATTGATAGTTCAAATGACCAATTTGTTGTGAGATGTCAAGCAGTGCTCCAGAAATGGTACATTTGAAATAAGTTAGAATACCAATCAGGCTACCCTCCTCCATCCAAGGGCTACGGGTGAACACTCCCCATGGATGGAGTTTGGAAGTATGTGTTTTAGCATACAGCGAAAGTTTGGCTACATAATGCTATTATGTGAGTGTCATGTGCCACACTCATACTTGCAGATTAGGTACATTTACCATCACAAAACAGTGTGATTGGTTGTTCATCTGACAGATTAATATTAGAAATAAGCTCCAGTCACACAACTTGCTCTACAGTTGTAGAAAGTTGATTGAATTAACCCTATGTACTTTGAACTTTTAGTTAGTTTATTTACCATACCCCTTGTATTGAGTTAGTTTATTTACCATAATCCTTGGATTGAGTTAGTTTATTTACCATAATCCTTGGATTGAGTCTGTTTATTTACTGCAATCCTTGGAATGAGTCAGTTTATTTACTATAATCCTTGGATTGCAATCACTTGCATCCTTAGCACTAAGGTTACAGATTGAACAGCCTAATAGCAACACTCCATATTATAAATTTAATCAAATCACTATATGTTAATTGATTTAATATCTTAGTAATTTCCTTCTACTGGCAAGTGTTGTTGTAGACACAAAGTCTAATTTTTCTATAGTTTAATCGCCACAGCCCTTTTTAAGTTTAGACTTGGAAGTCGGAAAGCATATGAAATTTAAGTACTCAATTCTATATTATTATTAATTATTCAGACAGCTTACTTAAATTGTGCATTTATTACACTGCGTCACAAAAAAAAATTTTTTTGAAAGTTGTCTAAGATTTTTCAACTGATTTAGAACAATTTTGCACTGCTAAATTTGAAAATTACATCCATTTTTGTTTAATCAGGTCAAGTTTTTTTATATAATTCGATTTTTAAAAATCCGATCTTATAGCTAAATCGATTACATTTTTGTAACATTAGGCAATTTTTGTTAATATTTCCCTTCCAAAATAGGTTTTTAATTTAAATTTTTTTTTTTTAATTTAAATGTAAAAAAAATCGTTTTCTAACACAATTCATTTATTAAATGTTACAAAAGTTGATTAGTGTACATTGAATAGTAGACACTGATAACGGTAAGTACATATAAATTCAATATTATGTCATCGTTCAAAATTCAGGGCATGAACTTCCGTCTCTTTGAACTTCCTGAATGCTCAGCAGTAGGAATCGTAACAGTAATCAGCCATCATGACTGTGTCCCTGATACCTGGTTTCCATCTCTTTCATATCCTGATGAAATCTCTCGCCTTGCTCATTGCTCATTGATCCCAGATTTTCAGGAGACTGATCCATATGTGAGAATAAGTAATTCATTTTGATGCTCATGTTGCATCCAAGGTTTCTGATAAAGTGATAGTGTAATGCTGTGCTTTGTCCCTACTATCCCACATGCACAGAAAGCACTGGTACTTGGTGAATCCAGACTGTTGTCCCAACAAAAAGTTTACCATCTTCAGGTCAACACAAAGTAACCATCCATGCCGATCATAACGAATTTTCTCCAGCACATACTTCACCGCTTCATACTTCTCCTTCAGTGTAGTCGAGTGAGCTAGAGGTACAGAGGCACACTGGTTACCATTGTGTATCAAAACACATTTCAGTGATCGCTTGCTGCTGTCAATGAGCAATCTCCAATCTTCAGGTTTATACTGTGGCACTCCAAGCTTGTGCAGAAGCTGCGCAGTATCTGTACAGGTAAACCAGGTCCTTCTCTGTAGAGAAAAAACTGAGATACTCTTGATGTCTGTTGCGGTAGATGATGAGAACACTGTCAGAAAGGACGTTTTTTTCCCCTCAATCTGGATGCCAACAGTTCAGCAGTTGACTTCGACAAGCTGAGATCATGAACTAGATCATTTAGCTCCTTTTGCGAAAAATGATTTGGAACATCATCATCAAGAACCACATATTCTTCAACACTAGAGAAATTTTCTTCACTAATGTCGGTAAGTTCTCCAGGGACAAGTACTGGAATTTCATCACAATGAGCTACTGGACGACATGCTGATTCAAGATCAGGATACTTAAGGCTGCTCCGGTTTTTTTCTGTTAATGCCAGTCACATCAATAGCGTAGAAGTCAGTGACATGGTTTGTCGGTTCCCTCCAAACCATAGGAATTTCAAACTTCAGACAACTCTTCTTAGTCTTACCCATGGTCCAACGACAAAGATTCTCGGTGCAAGTCTTGCATACCACGTGTGGCGCCCAAACTTTATCCTGATCACCAAGTTTTATACCAAAATAAGCATGGTATGCACGCTTTATGAAACCTGTTGCTGTATTCCTTTTAGGAACAATGGTGTATTCGCTGCAGATGTAGCAAAATGCATCGGGTTTATTTTTGCATTGTCTTCGGCCAATTCCACTTCATTACCTAAAGAAGAAAAATATCATTTATATCAATTATTCAAAAATTAGCTTATGTAACCTCTTCATAATTTATTAATTATTTAAAACAAATTATAATTTGTTTATTTAAAGAAATAAAGAATTTTACATCATATAAATAGAAAATACCCTTATAAAAGTTATAATATGTAAAAAAAAATTTAAAAAATAATATTGCAATAGATCAAAACTTTGATCAAAAATAGCAGAAAAAGTTGACTTGATTGAATAAAACCTAGATCATTTTTGGATCCAGAACAATAAAACTGTCATAAATTTGTCAAAAAATCTTAGACAGCAAATTTGTTGTTGCCCAGTGTTATCAGCAACCTAAAGTTGCTAATAATGCACACTTGCTTGTGTGTGTTTTATTTACAAATTAAATATAACAGTCAGCATTCTAATTTGAAAAGTAATAAAGGCTAAAAATGGCAAATAATTAAATTAGAAAATTTAATTATATTTATATTTAATCCTGATGCATGATTTACCACCTACCTCCACTATGAAATTGATTTTGAACTCTCCATCACTTTTTTTTTTTTTTTTTTTTTTTTTTTTACATAATTTAATTAAATCAATTATTATTTTATCTTTTATTAGCAATATGCCTCTTTTGGTTGTTTTTTTTAATACAGAAATTTAAAAAAATGGCTCCACCATCATACAGTGATTTGGGCAAATCAGCCAGGGATCTCTTCTCAAAGGGCTACAGTGAGTATAACATTTTAAAGATGTACTTACTAAGCACTGTTAGTTACTCATATTTCAGATCTTATGTAATTACTGTATTACTTTTACACATCTCTTCTTAATAACACAGCATAATGGAAACATGTCTGAAAAACTGTAATCCCTTTGTGAACAAATATAATTGATAGGAATGAATTATTGGTTTAATGTTATAATTATTAATATTTGACACAGTAATTAGTAGTAAATTGGTAAATATTTTCCATAAAAAATGTATGTATTTCTGTATGAAAATTACATCAGGCTAATATTGCCAACTTCTAAAACTATATTTTCCACACCAAAACAAGTATATACTCATACCAGTCACATCTAGCTATGTTTTAAAAGGGTTCCTTGGAAAATGTAATGGAATTGTTTAAGATGGAAATCTGGCTGTCTTTTCTTCTTTCATTGCTTCACTCCTTTAAAAAAAAATTGCATATAAAAGATATTGGCCTGGTTACAAACTATCAAACAAGTAGTAGCACTATTTTTTTTTTATAACTATTGAAAAATAAGAAATAAAATAAACATTAATGAATTTTTACACATAGATCTTTTGAGTAAGAGGTGCAGACTAGGGCTCCAATCGCCATCAATTTTACTGATTGATTCTCATGGTCATGAGTGGCCACGATTCTTGCGATTTCTCATTGAAGTTGGCCCACTATGTGATCTGGTCATTCCTATCCCCATTCCCTACCCACAATGATACATGTATATGCATCCTGCCCAGCAGTGACACTAAGCAGTATATGCCAGCTGATCGTCGTAATAAACTACACCCTGAAATAGCACAATGACTATTGACAAAAGTGAGACTTCTGTAAATCACTTACTGTCAGAAACAGAATGAATTAATTTACTACAGAATAAAAAACTGAACGCTTTGGATGTCAACGACAACGATCAACCGCCAGTAATGGAGAGTGCTTGGCGTGTGTGTATGTGTGGGGGGTGGTATGTTTACTGTTAGTGCCAAGTTCAACCATATTAGTGCATGGTCGTGAGATTGTGCTGTGTGTACGATCTTTTACAAGAATTAACACTGATGACGATTCTCACGAGATTGACTGATTGATCGGAACCCTAGTGCAGACTACCTACAACCGTAACAGAAATTGATGCAATTTTCTCTTTTTCATTGAATATTATTGGAAAACTATTGAAAGCTGTTTCTTACAGTGCTATTTTTGCTGATGGAAAGCATTCATCTTTCTAGTACTTTTAAATATGATTGTGGTGTTTGAACTTAAGAGGAGTTGTCTGGGTAGCTGATCCCTGTTTCTGATATATACTTCAACATTAAATATAAAACATTAATTTTACTTTGGGAATATTGAATAAAGTGTGTCTCACATGAAACATGCCAGTTTCTGGCTGGAGAGGATGCATAGATCATACCTGATATTTTGGGGGTTTTGCTAAATGCAGATAACAATATAAATTTTTTTTAAAAAAAACAAAGAGTTTTAAAGTCTGTTTTGAACTGAAAGTCTGTAAAGAAATTGAGTAATATAATTATTTCTTGGTGGTCTAAAAATAATCTAGGTGTTGGTTTCTTTTTGTTTATTTTCATCTTGCAGAAATATCTTTATTATTCTGTAGCAGTATCTTTAAATAGTTAAGTAACTAGTTCTTGTGGGAGTAATAAGTTTTCTTTCAAAACATAAAGTTAACGTATTTTTTTCAATAAATCAAGTTTTCCTCTTTTTTTTTCATTGTAGGAATCCCATAGTTATTCTTTCTTAATCATCAGCAGCAATAAATTTTATACTATATGAACTTGTATCATTTATTAACTTAAACTTGAAGCCAAGAAATAATACTTGTTTTATTCATTATTTGGTTACAGATTACGGTTTCTTTAAACTTGAAGCCAAGACCAAGACTGAGAGTGGTGTGGAATTTACCACAAGTGGCAGCTCCAGTAGTGATACAGGAAAAGTGTGTGGTAATTTGGAAACAAAATACAAATGGGATGAATATGGTGAGTGTGTTCGAGATAAATATAAGTATAATAATTGTTTACATACTTATTCATACATTGAACCATTTGACTTTAATTTGTTGATTCAGAGGGTGTTTTAATCTGAATTTCCATTTCATGATGATTCATCTCCCAGGCTTTATAACACCTGTGAAAATTTTGATAGTACAATCATTTGACTGTCATTCACAAGTATTTGCACCCAACAATTGCTGTACCCAAACCAGAACCCCAATTTAACTCAACCATATGAAAATGTGGTCTACTTTCCAAATCCTGGGTGGATTTGATTTTTTAAATGTTAAATTAAAAAAAAGACTTGTCAGTAAAAATATTAAAATAAAACTATCAATAATTTTATTTTTTGACCATGTATAAACTCTCATTTAATGATTATTACAATGTCTAAAATTTAATTTGACTGTAAAGGGATTAAGTAGTTTTACAACTTTACTATAATAAATATTTGGCATGCCTTTTTCTTGATTTGTGCTTGCTGTTCAATTTACTTGGTTTGAGGAAATGAGTTGTTGGACTTTTTTCTGCATAATTATTTGAAAAATAAATCTGTCATTTATCAGCTACAGTTTGACAAATTTTCTTTCAGACACTCAATGGACTGGGGTGTGTGAGTGCTTAACCTGTTGTTTGATATTAATACAGTAATGTCATGTTATCTCATTAAATAGATGTTAGTTTGAAACATCTCTCTTAACACTCCTGTTCATAAGGTGAAAATCATTGAGTTGTACACAAAAATTCAGTTTGATCCAATCAAGAAGTATCATTTAAAAAGGGTTGACCATTGGAAGGGAACCCCATTTCTTAGAAATTTAAAGATATTTTAAATTAGTTATATCCGGTGTTCCTAATATACAAAAAATGTGAAACCCACAGTACCCATCTCAGGCAGTTGGGAAAAATGCAGTTGTGTTAACCGGTTCATCGCCAAGTGGATGAAATAGGCCACGCACGCACACAGGCTTAGTGTAAGCATGCTTGCCATTCTAAATTTAACCAATCAGTGTGAAGTAAATGTGTCCTGCTTCAGCAGCCAGTGTGTTCTAAGTTTTTCATTGGGTACTATATTTGGAATACTTAATTGAAAAAGGGGTTTTCCCACAACCCCCCATGCTTGGTACACGCTTGGCAGCCATTTTGAACAAAGTTTTTTTGATAGCCTGGCAAGTTTGGAGGCTGATGGCTGGATGTTGACTGCTTGATCCTGCCTAATAAAGTGTATTGTGTGGCTGATTCTAATGAACTGTAGATTAAATTCAACTAGCCCCTACTGAAATTTTTTGACTGTTCACAATTTTTATATCGAGCATTATATTTTCTTGTTTAAAAATTAACATTGTTTTTAAACTATCTTTATAAATAATTAAATTATTATTCAAGATTAAGTAAGTAAATAAAATAGTATATATAAAATATGTTCTGCATGTTTATATATGCACGTACTGCAAAAAAAAAATAGCAACAAACTGACGTTAATGAATAACATACTGCCTATTTTCGAACTACAGAAGTGGTATTTCTGAGGGGAAAATCAACATTTCTTTTAAAATAGAGATATGCTTACAAAAAAGTAATCATTAATAAATGCTTACAAAAAAGATCTTATCAGTAAGACTAAGAGGTTTCAACTGTTCCTACATGATAGAAATATCTGCAAAACTGTCACTACAACACATTTCTTAAATTAAAGTAACAATGCTATGGGGTTTTTCAAAAAGTTGGTATTCCATGGTCAGTAATTGCGGGCTGTGGCATATCATTGGAAGGATATTGAAATTCTGCAGAAAATGATATATTTTCCACAATTGTGTTTAAAAAATTTTATCCGAAAAATGTGTCGTGAACTTTATACTTTGAAAAATTATTTGGTAATTCGCAACATACAATAATAGAAAAAATATGTATGTAAAGAGTTATTTGTCTTCTATATAATGGACCAATCAGATTTTAGGTTACAAACCTATGTAGGCTCAAATTTATTGTTTCCGAATGGTACCCAAAAACAGAAATTGTACTTTTTTGGCTTTGACACTAAAATTTACTCATTTGCGCTGTAATGCTTAGGCATTTTCATCAAAGTTTATGGAGACTGTAATAAAATTAACAGCATAAACAACAATACAGTTTGAAAGATGAAACATCGATCTTTATTTTCAAATAAAAATGTTTAGCTTAGGTTCGTTGTGAAAAACTGCTTGTTGATAGTTTTTTTTCCAAATTTAATTGCATTTGCACATTTTTCCAATGTAAAGCGATGATGTTGGGACTACCTACTTATAGGAAATGGTATATAAAACCAGATTATTAAATTATATTATTCATGATGTAGTGATTAAAGTTCATTTTTTTGTAGTAACTGCAGGAACTGTTGGGGTAAATTTTCTTTTCTGTTTGCGTATTTTAATTTGTCCTATTCTGCTTTCAGGTCTAACTTTTTCTGAGAAATGGAACACAGACAACGTTCTAAACACTGAAGTAACCATTGAAGATCAGATTGCTCAGGGCCTGAAAGTTGCTTTTGACACGTCTTTTGCCCCTCAGACAGGGTTTGTTGTCATAGATTCAATGAATGAATTGCCAAATTGATTGTACATGTCACAAATTTTGATCTTATGGTTATAGTTTGTCATTTTCAATAATCTGTTTAATTAACATTGAGGCAGATTTTGATTGTACATATATATAAAATAAGATTTTCGTATCTAAATATTTATTCATTTTTATCATCATTTTTCTACAAGATATCCATAATTTTATCATTCATTTATTTCTCTTCGCCGGTGTCTTCTGTTGAGGTTTGAATAGCTTTAAAATATTATTTTAGTAATGACCACCATCTAATATGTATAAGATTGAGAACTAGCTATGTCGTGCAAGATTTGGAGTTTTCCCTTTTTTATAAAAAGAATCGGTGTACCTGTAATGTTTTATATATTGTTTTTACCAGTTTTAGCAAGAAATTATAAAAATTATAATTTATCCCTAGTTCATTTGTGAATAAACTCTAATGCAATTTATAATAATATTTAAATGTTATTGCTATCTTATGATCTGGTCATTTGAAATATTTTAAAACATTGTTATGATACGTAAAATAGGTACCATTGGAAAATTCTTAATATAAATTCATTAGATTAATTAATCAGTTTTTGAATTAGTATTTAAATTTTTTTTTTATTATCAGGTTAGTAGAGAGCTTTTGGACTATTATTGTAATAAATGAAGTATAGGAGGAGCTTTTTGTAAGTGAAGATAATTTGCCTATTAGAATACCTTTTGGACTTAGTATTATCTTTAGTGGATTGTGAAGATAATTTGTTTTGATAAGATGATTATACTTTGAGTCAAAAATTCACTGTTTTACACACATTAAAACTAAAAGTACATGTACACACATTACATTATTTTCTAACATCCTACTCGAGATTAATCAGTTAAATTATTTATATAATTTCCTCCTTGTTCATCATACATTTATTTAGATTTTTACACATGTTGAATGAACAGAAAATGACTAACAAATCATGATCTTGTGTGTCATAATCTTTTTTCCTTGCAGTAAAAAAAGTGGCAAGATCAAGACAGGTTACAAGCAGGACTACGTTAACATCCAGTCTGATGTAGATTTTGACTTCGCCGGGCCAACTATCCATGGAGCAGTTGTTGTTGGGTATACCCATAGTACATTGTGCTATTGTTATTGTTAATTAACTGACACTGAAATCTCTTATATACATGTGTATATCAGAGTCACACTAACCCTTCAGGAAATTATGAGCAAACATAATGTTGCACCCTGTTGTGCATGAGCAACAAAAAATTGTTTTTGAAATAAAATGTATTGCTATTGGCAGTAATAATTAATAATTCCTTTTCAAGCAAACCTAAACAAACTTCATAACTAACAGCATACAGTACAAAAGTAAAAAAGCAAATGCATTTGTTTAAATATGTATGTGACATCTGATGGACTTCAACATGTAAACTGTATTTTTATCACATTATCTTTGACTGAGGGTATATTATCTACGTTCTTAGCTACTCAACACATAAAAATATGACAAGTTCAGGCAGAAATTCTTAACATTTTATGGCAGGGATATTTGACAGTCTAAGTATTGGTACCGATGTCGCAAGTAGATTATTGCCATTGACCAAAGAGGACAAAGAAATAATAAACTGGAGAGAAAGATATTTAACCAGTTAGTCTGAGATGGTAGCCATTAAAGATTAAAAAGAAATATCACATCAAAAAGAAGGATTTTTTTTTTTAACCAATCTGGACAGAGAAGTCTTCTCCAATCAGGGAAGAGATACATAACTAATGAGAACATGGATCTCATTTGTTGAGACAAAGACATATTTAAAAAGTCATGAATTTATTTGATCCTTGTAGTGTTTAAAGATTTGTTTGCATATGGTCAGTATTTTTTCTAACAAGTTGAGGTACATTTTAATCTGGCTAAAGACTACCTTTTAAAATTCTAATTTTGTTAAAACTTTTAAATGATGTAGCAAATAGTTCAGGTATTTTTTCTTCTCATCTTTCATTGTTTTGCTAATAAAGAATTACATGGAATAATTTTTAATTTACACATTTTTTATCATCACACAGTTACACTGGCTGGCTTGCTGGCTATCAAATGTCATTTGACACTGCCAAGTCCAAACTTGCCAAAAGCAACTTTGCTGTTGGCTATGCTTCTGGCGATTTTACTCTTCATACTAGCATGTAAGTATAAGGCAATTTTAACATATCTGCAAATATATTTTTGATTTGACAACACTACATAGTAATTGTGTCCTAAACATTGTATTTCTTTCCCTAGACAAGTAATATCAAAGAAATATATAGCAATATATTTCAGTGAAATAAAATGCAAAATGAAAGCAACTTTATTAATATCCTTAATTGAAGTATACTTTCATGTGTTAAATTTGAATCCATGCATGAAAATATATGTTTACACAAAAACAAATTATTGTCCAGGTATTTTCAGCTACAAACACTATGTACACACACTTTGTTGACCCCAGGAACACTAATCTGTCATCAGAGGACCAATACATCGGCAGGTTGTGAATTCCTATCAAAATTATAAGTCCAATATAAGTCTTAATATCAGTGGCATTAATTTCCTTCGAACCTGAATCGCCATTTTGTTTTCTTTTTTTTTTGGTCCCGTTTCTGTTGTAAATTCCGATATATTCAGTGCTAAAGTACTACTATTCCAACCGTGTGCATCTCCAAATACCCCTTCCCCCTACTCCTCTTCGAAATGCTCAGAATCTGATGCACTATCCTCCAAAATTTGAAGGCTGTTACATATGCACGCTACTGACGCTAATGTCACTTCTAATCCTATCGTCTGATTCAAATCAACTTACCTCATTATCCGATAAATTGAATCCAGTAAACTCCTCACTATTACTCAACGATTCTAAGAAATCCATTTGAAACATCAAACGCGAAAAACAAGGAAAACTTTATGAAAAAATGAACGCAGCAAGGAGAAAACGTTTCAAAACACGCGTGAATCGTCGTAGAAACATCAGACAGGAAGTAGACACCGGAACTCTATCTTGATTTATTGAACGATATGAAAAGAAAAGAGCACTGGTTGGTACTGACACTTTCGGACGTTTTGCCCGATACGACATTTGGACGTTTTCAGCCACACCGCCCTGTAAAGGGTTTGATATCTCAAAAATATTGCCACTTTCATGATAATTTTTTTAGCACAAACTTATTTCATCAGAACACATATTTTGAGCATAAAAGATTTGTACAGTATCAATTAGAAAAAATGAGGGGAACTACCTACTATAAATAAAAAATAATTTTATAGTCCTAAGTGCTTGAGGGCATTGTTGGGTACACTAGGTTTTTTGGTCAGTTCTAATGGCTTGATTTTTGTTAATTTAAATTGGTATCTCAGGATCAATCTCAATAAAGCTTATGCATAACTTGTACAGATTTAAACAATTTAAGTTATATTTATTATCCATACCTTTTTACTTACATAGATAATGATAAAATGCACTAATAAAACCCATACTTTCTAAAAATTTAGGATATACTTCCTCTTGGCAATCAGACATGAAAAAAAATTCATTTTACTTACAGTAATGATGGTCAAGAGTTTGCTGGATCTATTTACCAGCGGGTCAACTCCCAATTGGAAACGGCTGTTAATCTTTCATGGACTTCTGGTACAAATGCTACCCGTTTTGCTCTTGGTGGCAAATATACACTAGACAAGGATGCTTCTATAAGTGTGAGTTTAAATGTTATTTTAAATTTTTAAGATATTTTCAGCATTACATTTAGACATTGTTGCAGATTTTCAAATCTTATATTTGGGACTGACAAGGAAAGTGAACTCTTAGAGGGATAAAGAATATATAAAGTTGTTTATATTTTTACTATTGTAAAATTTCTGATTAAAACTTAAATCATTCAAGATCAACAAGATGTTAAATTTTATGCATTGACCTCTAATAATAAACTATTATTCCGATTAATGCACATTTATTTCAGTCTTCTGACACTACAGTGGAATTTTAAAAGGACATTTTTTTAAAAATATTTTATTTAATGAATGGAATATAAGCTACTTTCAACAGTAAATGTTCTTGGATACTCTATCCAACTTTTGGACGTGCTGCTTAAATATTGTTTTCAGATTGTATTTCATTTTATTTTCATGTAGGCAAAAGTGAACAACTCAAGCCAAATTGGCCTTGGATATACGCAGAAGTTGCGTGATGGTAAGCATTGAAGATTTTTTCCCCTCTATGTTGTTTGAATTGGGATCCAAACAAATTCGCATTGCAGACGGTTTCATTGCTCCATTATATATTGTTCTTTATTTATCTCTAAGGTGGTGGTATAATGTTTTAGTCATTGTTTTCTAACTAGACATTAATATAAACCACTCATCCCTCACATATTTGGTGTAAATTTCACTGATATAATTTGTAATTCTCTCTTTCACACAATAAGGACAAAATCTATGATTTTTCTATGTAAAATCTCTATAAAATAATTTCATTAGAGTGTTTGAATATTCAAAGGCCTCATTTTAGTTCTTTGAAAAGTGTTTAAATTTTCAAGAAATCTTCAATATTCATTGAAATTACTTGTAATAAAATTTTTAAGTGAAATGTGTGGGTTTTTTTGTTTTTATATTCCTGTACTAAGGGGAATTTTACGGTATATAGAGAGTAGTCTCTTTAAATTGTTTGATTTGAATAAGTGGGGTTTAAAGCTTAAAATAATTCATATATTTTTATTTGCCATTCTAACTATCTCTAAAATTCAAACAATTTTCTGAACTTATGCTGTAATATTGTAAAACTCACTGCGTACGCTGTAAATCACTTTTTTTTTTTTTTAAATTCAATATCTTTATTATTTTATCACCATAATTGTTTGCACCTTAAATATACAGATTTTCTTATCCCTTTTTTTTTTCCCCCATTTGATTTGTAAAGCACGTGTTTCTTCATTGTTTTATATATTCTTTCCATCCCATTGTTGTGGTAGGAGTCATGGAATTCTGGTTTTACTGTTTCATCCTGTCTGTCTAGTACACAAACTTGTGAAAGGAATTGCACACTTTAGGATTAGTTTAACATAATACATGAGTCTAATTACATTTCTCTTTATTATTTAAATCTGATAATACCTTAATTATTTGTGCATATTTGGGTAGAACATCCCACATATAAATGATAGCAAATGAATGGGTGGGGTGTAAATCAGATGATGCATTTTTTAAATAGTTTCCTTTTGTTTCCAGCATCTTGATTATTATGATCAGCCATTAGTGATTTTTAAAAAAATAATAATAGCCAATAGGGCATGCAAACTTTTAATGTCTAAATTAAACTATGGCAGTTTTATGCCACAGTTAGATTTAATATTGATGCTAATTTTTTTTTAATTAGCCTTATTCCATATTATTATTTAAGTGGACCAACAATAACAGTACTGGTCAATCGCTTAATTCCATTAAGGGTTGTTGTAATCTTTTTGTCTGGTGTTTTCTTAAACTAGTTAGTAATATAAAGTTCTGTCTTTTGTTGATATAAAAATGTCTGTACCTATCACTAGAATCAACATTTGAGTTGCATATTAATGTGGACGAATACCAAACTATTGTTATTTAGTTTGCTCTATTAATTTATAGTATGAACAGTCGTATTACAGCAAAAATCATTGTAACTCTTGTATTTTTAATAGGAAAAAAACAAAAGTAAAATATACGTATGACCTAATCAAGAAAAACTCAAAAACCAATCTGGAAAAAATATGAAATTATTTTTTCAAATGAAATAAAAAAGATGAAATAATACATTTTTTAAGATGAGAAAATAGTATTTTCTTGTTTTGTAGATTTAAAACAGTCTGAAGTTCACATGTTTAATATGTATATCAATTTGTCTTCAAACAGGTATTAAGTTGACTCTATCAGCGTTAATAGAAGGGAAAAGCATCAATCAGGGTGGACACAAGGTGGGTCTTGGATTGGATTTAGAGGCATAACTCTGACTATAACCTGATTTTTTGCTGCCAATATACTACACATGGTATTTGAACTCCATATTCTAAGCAGCTTGCCCACATAGCTGCTGACTTGGACCTAATTATGTCAGGGTTGGATTTACTGGGAATTGGAATTTCTTCCTGCATCTGGATGAAGTTTTATCCTCAAGTCTGCCAGCATGACTTTGAAGATATGCATTTGTGATTATTTTTTTTTATTTTTTGTAATAGGCTGTTCCTCTCTTGCCAATTAGCAGAATCTAGTGCCATTAACATAATGGTTTAGTAAAATAGGAACAAACATTAAGTGTGCTGATTACATGATTAGATAAGTTTTCTTCAAAAAGACATTAGCTTTATATTAAGTTGTATATGCTAATGAGAGAGCCTCTGTTTTGCAAGATTCATGTCCTTTTCTTTGACTTAACTAGGTTAAGTTTTTCTAAACTGTAACAATGTCTATATATACAAGATGAATAAAAGAAAACTTTTGGAAATCTGCTTTATATTGTGCATTGTATTTGAAGTGTGTTGTAGGCATGAGTCATGTTCTGTGTAGGGTTGGGTGTTCATAGCAGGTGAATGAATTAAACAAGTTTGAGTTTTGTGCAGGAAGGAGCTGAGCGGATGTCGTGGTAAAGTTGATCATGCTTTGCTTGTAGTGTCCAGGGTTGTACTTAGAACCATGTTAAATCAGAATTTCAGCACACTGGAGACTATTTTAAATAAAAATAAACAAATTTATATTCTGTGAACTTGTTAGTATGAGGGAATTTGTAGTTTTTAATTGATAAACAACAAAAAAAAAAACTACTCGTATGGTGGGGGGTCCTTTGCTGGTTATCAAAGCTGACATAAAATGAAGTGATAAAAGAATAATTTTGTGAAATGATTTGCATCTAGTCTTTTGTAATTACATTTTTTTACAATTGCTTTTTTTTTTTAAATAGAAAAATAATATATATAAAGCAGAGCACAGTTTACAAAGGATCCAAACCATTTAATTTATCGACACAATTGTATTTTTTGTTGTTACTTTCTGTGGAAGGTAATTTCACTTGTTTGGTGACACTTTTCATATTTTTTGTCATATCATTTCATTGTGTGTTTGAACAGGTAATTAGCCATTTAAAACTAGTGCCAAATAGTCTTTTTTTTCCAAAAATGCTGGGAAGACAAAGGGTTAATTACAACCATTGTTTTTCTGTGATCATATAGACAAATATTTTAAAGGGTTAATTACAACCAGTTTTTCTGTGATCATATAGACTAACATAACGATTTTAAAGACTTGTTCTTTCATCAGACAATTGCATATGTTTACAATTACTGACTTAGAGGATGTCCATAAAAATAAGGAAAGTGACAAAAATTGTGAGGGGTAGTGGCAGAGTGGAAGCATTGTCCGTAATTTGTGATCAATCCTATTTTTATGGTTTTAAGACCCAATAATAAAAAAAGTAGTCTACAACAATATTCATTAGTAATCATGTATAATACTGTTGTAATATGTCAACTTAGTTGACAAAAATAATCATGCAGCTGTTGATGATACGGTCATTGTATGAACAGAAGCTTTTCCACTTGGTATTATTACTATGATATACGTACATATTTTTATCTGATAACTTCAGGTCAGTCTTTTAGTGATATAAGTTTGTGGAATTCTTTGTTTCTGCATATGCATAACCTTATTTTCTTTTCAAAGTCGTTAGCTGATGGTCAATTACTTTCATTTAGTGAATTCACTACAAATATATATTTACAGATGTATAATCTATGTAACATTATTACAAAGGGAAGAGCAGAACACAATGTGAGACTGAGGGGTCCCACTGGAGCACTCCAGATCCAATAACGTCTTATGATGAAATGATCAAGCTCCAGTGGTAACGTTAAACTGCTATCGATTGCCACCCGTCATCATCACGCAGCACACGTCACACCTTTTTAAACGGTTTACCAAAGTAAGGATGGACACGTAGAACAGCCAGTACTCTGCCATGCCTCCCCAAATACTCGTATGGGGAGCCAGTCCCACTGGAGCACTAAAGATCAGGGAATGTCTTATGATGAAATGATCCACGAAAGTTCCAGTGGTGACCTTAAATTATCATAACTAGTACCTGTCATCACCAACTCATTTGTGCCCAGTGGTAACTTGGAAAATCTAGCATTCATCTCTTGTATTGCAATATCCATTGGGACAATGAATTTGAAATACATTATTAGATCACTTAAATCTATTGATTGACCTTGTGCATGGTCGACATATGAGCAAAATTTGTGGGGGTTTTGTTATGGTTTATTTTGTTTTGTGCTGGAAGTAACAATTCATACCCTGCTGTTAAATAGTGGCTTTAAAATAATTCACTCCCTCGAGTAAAATTTTGTATAAATAATTTCTTATCTTCCTTGAATTCCATCGTTAAATTTTGTCAAAAAAATCTCACATCTTTGTACCTCACTGTAAATTTTTTTCTTTGAAATCTGTTGTCCTCAATTATAATGCCAGTAAGATTTGACTTTATCTCCTACTCCCATTTTAAATAAATAAACTACCGCAAAAATATCTCCTGGCACCATAAAGCAATGCCCACAGTGTTAGAAAGAAAGGCGTTTTGTAAAATATATATAAGAAAAAGAGGGTTTTCAACAGGCAAACAACATTTAATCAATCAATCCAATTTACATTTGATTCAATACTTTGACACCTTTTGTCCAAACACTGCTTAACAAATTCAAATTATATATTTATAAATAATTTATTATTTCACTCTGAAACAAATAGGAAAAAAATATTTCAAAATGCGGTTTGCAAGATATAGTTTTTCAGAAAGAACAAACATGCATAATTAAATATTTAATGTGGTCTTTACAATCTCGTTTTTAGAATTGCTTCCAGGGAGCGAGTGCGCTAGAAAAAAAAAACGTAGTTAAACGTTTTACGACTTCGTCTTTAACAAAAGCAAATGTAAAACCAAAGTAGTAATTAAAAATGTATTACTGATACGCACATTGAAAGCCTTTCTGTCAGTTCCGTCTAATGAAAGCCGACGTCTCAACACTCAACATCTAAACGCCAAACAATGCGATTTTTTATTTTTAAAAAATGTATACATCTATCAGTCATTTCTCCTGGTAATGAAGGTTGTTTTTTTTTTTTAAAAAACGCCATTCAGACTAATTCGACTAAATTATTACGTATGCTAATCTCAGTCTATAAACATATAAGGAAGATAAGTCCATCTGTTATTGATTAAAAGAGTAAGTTTCAGACAGAAGAACTGCTATAAATGTGATTGAAAGACCATTAAAACAATTTGATAATTCCTGAAAGGGAAACAACTATATTTTCCTGTATAGTCATGCACTCTGAGAGACCTCTGAAAAAAAGTGGGAAGGATTTATTATCAAAGACTAGATATGGTCGAGGAATTCTGGTCCCCAGGAGAACATCATCCAACATCCGGGAACAATTTGGCTGAGGAACTGGGTATTTACCAGCAAGTCATATCCGCTGCGCGACCTCTACACAGGAACTTTTCTGGCACTGGGAAATGGAGTAGGGTACAAAACGCCGCCCGCTGCTTCTGTGCACTGTTCAACTTTCGGAAACGAAAAAAGTTGAATGCGACAAAATGGCTTCCGTACTATTAGATACTGACTGATGCAGAATACAGCAGGACGGAGGGGCGAATGGGGGGAAGGGAGTGAGACGCGAATCCGCCTGCGACGCTCACGTGCTGAGGAGAAAAGGGGAGCCGGGGATGTCCTCATCGCCCCACTTGATATGCAGAATATGCTCGCCAATCTCAGTCACCTTGTAACTCACGGCGTACGAAACGTTGGAGGCCTTCTTGACTGTCAGCTCTGGCTCAGGTAGGCCACTAGGTGCAATCATGCCAATCATGAGTACTGCTTCACCTGTCAGAAAATAAATGGCAAATCAGTTCTGCTTTTATCAATCAGAAAATAAATCTTACATTGTTTCTGCCTTGTTCAAGCAGAAAATAAATGGTAAGTATAATTTCACCTGTCTGGAAATAAATCAGTAACTTTTAGTTAGGCAAGCACTACCAAAGTAAACTATTGTGTATTCGCTTAGCCTCGGGGAATATAATTTGTACTTTAGGCAAGCACTACAAAACTATTGTGTATTCGCTTAGCTACAGGGAATATAATTTGTACTTTAGGCAAGCCACTTTATGATAAGTAACTTTCACTTGGCTGCAGGAAATTTAACTTCTCATTCTTTAGCGAAGCACTAGGTAAACGATTCACTTATCTAAAGGGAATTTAACATTCCATTCCTCAATCAAACACTATGTAACTATTCACTTATCTAAAGGGAATTTAACATTCCATTCCTCAATCAAGCACTTTGTGACTATTCACTTGCTATAGAGAATTTAACATTCCATTCCTCAATCAAGCACTATGTAACTATTCACTTATCTATAGAGAATTTAACATTCCATTCCTCAATCAAGCACTATGTGACTATTCACTTGCTATAGAGAATTTAACTTCTCACACTTTTAGACCGACATCTAGTCAAGCACTTGCTGACAGGTGCCTATTCGCTTGGCTACAGGAAATTTAACTTCTCATTGTTTAGTTAAGCACTATGTAACTATTTACTTAACCTCTCTTTCTTTAGTCAAACTACTATATAATTATTCACTTGGTTACAGGAATTTAACATCTCACATTTTTAGATCGACATTTAGTCAAGCACTTTCTGACTCGTACTTTAACGCCGATATTTAGTGAAGCTCTTTAAAATATAGGCCTAACTCTTCAGGGAATTTAACTTATACTTCAGTCAAGCTCTTTATAATATAGGCCTAACTCTTCAGGGAATTTAACTTATACTTCAGTCAAGCTCTTTATAATATAGGCCTAACTTTTCAGGGAATTTAACTTCATATACTTCAGTCAAGCACTTTATGATATAGGCCTACCTATTCAGGGAATTTAACTTATACTTCAGTCAAGCTCTTTATGATATAGGCCTAACTATTCAGGGAATTTAACTTCATATACTTCAGTCAAGCACTTTATGATATAGGCCTACCTATTCAGGGAATTTAACTAATCATACTTAAGTCAGACACTTTTATTACTGGGTCACAGGTCATTTAGCTTCTAGTACTTTAGTCAAGCACTTTGATAGGTAAACCATTCACTTGGCTACAGGGAATTTAAGTTCTCGTACTTTAGTCAAAGCATTTTATGATAGGTAACTATTCTTTAAAATTCGTACTTTTACACGGACACTTAGCCAACCACTGTGGACACAAAACGTTTTCAAGCTCCCTGAAGAATTCTTGCTTCAAGTCGGACTGGAACTTACCGGCATCTTTGGTCTCCAGCTGGAAGGTCTGTACGCGATTGGTGAAGGCCTTTTTCAAACCAGGACCTTTAGCTACGACCTTGGACGCATCACCTCGGAAGCGTCGTACCTTGCCGCCAGCGCCTATCTTTTTCTCCACGGTCTCAACCACCATGGATGACTGCTCCACGATTGGCGAAGGCTTTCGGCCGGTGCCTAATACAATCACGACCAGAAAATAAAATCACTTTGGAGTGTCATTGAAGTAATACGGCGACAAAACTAAAGAAATAGCAAGTAATCACGTATTAACGAGATTGTAAATTAATGAAATTTAACATTTCTTTCCAAATGGATTTTCGTTGCTGGGTGTAAATTTCGCGTTTCTGCTAAATGATTTGCTTTATTCAGTATAGCATTTTCTTTTGTTAGTTTGTTTTATAATGACATTGACATAAAAACATTTTCCTACTATTACTTCGTCTTAATATTACGTTCTATACTTAAGTGCAACATTTTTCTTGTATTAAATGTTTTACCTATATTCTGATATTAAGTACAATTCTTAATATTATTTGTTTTACAAGTACACCGACATGAATACTGTTCATGATTAATTCATCTTGACATGGATATTTTTCATGATTTATCTATTTTCCCTATACATTAGCTTAAATACTTTTCTAAACTTGTTTATTTTACCTTTATAGTGACGTGGATATTTTTCACAACTTGTTTATTTTACCTTTATAGTGATGTAGATATTTTTCACAACTTGTTTATTTTGCCTTTATAGTGACACGGAACATTGCTACAGGGTTCAGTTGTGTTGAATATTTTTTACAACTGTTATTTGTATTTTACTGTATCAATGAGTATTTTACTGACAAAGAAAACTTTTCCTACTAATTAATATGCTTTACTCGGATACAAATACTAAATACTTTTCCTGCTGTGGTTTCACAACAGTCATTTTGCTGATTATTTCTTCAAGTGTTTGAACAATTAATTTATTTTACTACTATAATGACAAGAAATATTCTAACTATTATTTTTGATACTAATACACTATGTAGTATTTTTCCTACCATTAATTTATCTTGTTGAAATACGGACTAAAATTCCAATTAATGTTTTTTAATGCTACACAGATATAATACCTTTCTCACGTACTTTGTTACATTTACTGCTGAACAGATATAACACCTTTCTCCTGAAGTTTGTTACATTTACTGCTGAACAGATATAACACCTTTCTCCTGAAGTTTGTTACATTTACTGCTGAACAGATATAACACCTTTCTCCTGAAGTTTGTTACATTTACTGCCCTAAAGATATAACGCATTTCTCATGAGGTTTGTTACATTTACTGCTGTACAGATATAACGCATTTCTCATGAGGTTTGTTACATTTACTGCTTTACAGATATAACACATTTCTCATGAGGTTTGTTACATTTACTGCTGTACAGATATAACACATTTCTCCTGAAGTTTGTTACATTTACTGCTGTACAGATATAACACATTTCTCCTGAAGTTTGTTACATTTACTGCTGTACAGATATAACACATTTCTCCTGAAGTTTGTTACATTTACTGCTGTACAGATATAACACATTTCTCCGAAAGTTTATTACATATACTACTAAACAGATATAATACATTTCTCCCGTAGACTGGTAGATTTCCTAACGTAGTAATGTAATATTTCTTACCGTACTAATGTAATATATTAAACTCAAATATCATTTTAGTCTACCAGACTTTTGCTCTGTTTCTCATAACGGTTATATAAATATTTATTTATTTATTTATTTTAACTAATATAGTGATGTAGAGTAGAGGTCATATCTGTTTTATTATTGACAATACTAAAGTGGAACTTATTTTTAAACTTCAGTGCTGCGTAATAGACACATAGCTTTGTTTATGTTGCTCTACATTCTATAAGTATGTAAAAATACGATATTTAAAATCGTACTACGAACGTACATAATTTGCTAAAGCAAGATCTATATTTTTGCATTTTTATTTTAATTGTTGTCATTATACCTCATTTACTGGAGAGGTGATTAATCACTTGTATTCAAATATAATCTCAATCTAGTTTGTTTGTTTTTTTATTTCATTCCTAATGGTAGAATCTGGTAATAATCACAACTGAAATAATATTACAGAGAATGTAAATAATTATTTGTCATCTCGCTAAAATACAAACAAACAAGCAAAAAAACTAAACAATAAAGTTTTTTTCTTTAAAACGTACAAAGAACATCATCATTAAAGATATGATATTGTTAAAAATTATCTCTCTAAAACAACAAAAACAGCTTTGTTTTCATGTGTCAGATAGTGGGTTGATAGCTCAATTGTTTTCCAAAAATACAAATGCATACACTGCACTTTACAACACGTTTCTTAATAATATATTCTTGGTTAATAAAGGAAACTATTAATTTAAGTTTTGCAGAAAGTACATGAACACATTGTAAAATGCAACATATCTCTTGAAAATATATTCTTGGTTAAGAAAGAAAATTATTGATTTAGGCATTTCAGAAAGTATAAAATCCATCAAACCTGATGCAAAACTGCAAACAAACAAACAACAAAATATAAAGATAAATGAAACAATACTACATACAATAAGTGATTAAACATATAAACATGGTGCATTTCCATAACATCAGTCTACAGATTAATACAACCAGTAATTACACACATAGTCATGGTGCATTCAAAAAAATATTCTACAATATTAATAATACACAAATATTTAAAATAAATTATATTTAGGTTTTCAAACATTACATTTTACAACTCTCTACAAATTAACATTAGTAAGTATTACACTTTAAGTATGTTACATAATTTCGTTAATATAAATACTTAAATAAAAAGAAATTAAAATGTCATATTTAACTCTTTTTTTTTCTTTATTTAACATTTTTAAAATTTGTTCATCTTTATTTTCAAACAAAACTATTATAAATTAGTTTTAAAGTAAAAGCATGCAAACTGTTATTTCTGATAAATATTATTTAAATTTGTTTATTTATTATTTTCTGTTAAATGGGAATAATGTCATATTGTCTAAGTGAACTATGTTGTCTTTGCTAACTAGATGAAATGTTATGCTTGCTAATTTAGTAAACTGTGTTACGTTTGCTAAGTGAACAGTGTTGTGCTTGTGAACTAAGTAAATATATTGTGCTTGCAAAGTGAACATTGTTGTGCTTGATAATTAAGTGAACAGATTTTGTTTGATAGCTAAGTGAACCGTGTTGCATTTGCTATGTGAACTGTGTTGTGTTTACTAACTAAATGAACTGTGTTGTGTATGTAAAATTGCTAAATTAAACTGTGCTTGATAACATATTGATTATTTTTGTTTTTTCTTACTTTTTGAGTTGTGTTAGTTACCTTATGAATATTGTTGTGTTGTCCAATGTATTCAGTTACTTTCTGTTTGTTAACTTACTGGGTTATGTTGCAAATCAATCAAGCACATGATTATAGGCTGAAAGATCAAACACATGATTATAGGCTGAGACAACAAACATATTCAACAAACAGAATCATGCACATCCTCAAACAAATTGACACAAAAATGCATAATAAAGGATGTGTATACTGCATTTGAAATGTTTATAGTCTTATCGTGACATTTATAAAGTGATACCCAAAAAAAGAAAAACTCAGACTTAAATAAAAAGAATGACATTGTATTAAGGATACTTACATTTATATTATTGCATTTGTACAAATTTGAAAGTGAAATTATTATAAGGATGAACATATTCTAACTTTATGATTGTGCTTAAGCTGTGGGTGTGAGTAAAATGAGAGAGACACACAACACCATCATCTATAGATGAATTTGCACACCAATACATTACACACAAAATACAAAAAAAAAATTCCATGTAACTGTATCCCTATATAAAGGAATTGTATAAATGTGGCATTCCCCCTAAATACAGGAATTTGTAGAGGTGTTATTGTATCCCTGTATAAAGAAATTTTATAGGTGTCACAGTCACCCTAAATACAGGAATTTGTACAGGTGTCACTATATCCCTACATAAAAGAACAGTATAGATGTTACAGTCAACTAAATACAGCAATATGTATAGGTGTAACAGTGACTCAAAATACATGAATCAGTATAGTTGCTACAGTGGCAGTGAACACTGGAATCTGTACAGGTTTTACAGTGGCCATAAATACAGGAATATGTACAAGTGTTATAGCGGCCATAAATACAAGAATATATCAGGTGTTACAGTAGCCATAAATACAGGAATATTTCAGGTGTTACAGTAGCCATAAATACAGGGATATGCAGTGATCTTTATTAAAAGAATGTGTACATGTTAATTTGTACAGGTGTTACAGTAGCCATAAATACAGGAATATTTACAAGTGTTGCAGTGGCCAAAAATACAGAGATACTGCAGTGAACCTTATTACAAGAACGTGTCCAGGTTAATAGTTACTCTAAAGACAGATATTTGCACAGGTCTTACAATGACTCTAAATACAGAAATTAATTTCTTTTTTGTTACAGTGACTAAAAAAAGGTATTTGTACAGGTGTTACAGTCTCTAAATTCAGGTATTTGTCTCTATGGGAATTAGCATATTTACAGCTCTTACATATCAGTTTAAGGTTGATAAATCTACTATATGTATTTTTGAACAGTATATCTACAAGTGATAAATTTACATATTTATCTGATTTTCCTTTTCTAGGTATACTGTTAACCTTGACATTTAGTAAATGAATTATTACACCATTTGTTTTATAAACATTTACATATATTACAAGTTTTGTACTAATTTCTGCGAATTGTTCATGTTTTTGCATTTATGATAAGACTTCACGAATGTGCGGATATATTTAAAAAGAAAGATAATCGATGATACATCAGTTTAATCTGATTGGTTGAAAGGAACTTCATTTTATTAATTCCAAAACAAAGGGTGTTGATTCGATACTGTACTTCTGCCCTGAATTAGGGTAAAACTTGTTTGGACACCTTGAGTTAGGTCAACCTTGCTCAGACAGCCTGAGTTAGAGTAAAACGTGTTTGGACACCTTGAGTTAGGTAAACCTTGCTCAGACAGCCTGAGTTAGGGTAAAACATGTTTGGACACCTTGAGTTAGGTAAACCTTGCTCAGACAGCCTGAGTTAGGGTAAAACATGTTTGGACACAAGAGTAAAAATTGTATCGACACATCAAGGTAGGGTCAGACTTACTTGGACACCATGAGGTAGGGTCAGACTTGTTTGGATACTCTGAATTAGGGTATCACTTATTTGGACACCCTGAGTGAGAATAAATCTTGTTTCGACACCATGAGAAAGATAAACGTTGTTTGGACACCCTGAGGAAGAGTAAAAGTTGTTTGGACACCCTGAGGAAGAGTAAAAGTTGTTTGGACACTGTCACATAATGTAGCCCACAACCATCCTCCTCTAAAAGTAGAATATAATCAAACCTAGGTCTAAGACAGTTGACCCTTATCTCCGGCCTAGAGAACAGCTGAGTAACATGAGAACACCTGAGTAACAACTCACTTTGAACGAACCATTCAGAGTGCAGCTCAACCGGGCAGAACTGTTATACGGCAGTCCAACACAGATGACCATTGAGGGAACAATTGCTTTGGCTCGCGTCATTAATAAGCTATAATCAAATTGCAAAAATATATTAATCCTTATTGCTAGTTACCAACATGTATATATTACTGCCGAAGGTGTGTGGTTTTGCTTGTATAACTAACTATTATATCCATGTTATTTTTAAACTTAACAATATTTTGTATTTGCTAAACATTGCACTTGTGATATTAGAATGTATGATGACCATGTACGTAAGAGTGTTTTGTCAGAGAACACTTGTGATATTAGAATGTATGATGACCATGTACGTAAGAGTGTTTTGTCAGAGAACACTTGTGATATTAGAATGTATGATGTCCATGTACGTAAGAGTGTTTTGTCAGAGAACACATGTGATATTAGAATGTATGATGACCATGTACGTAAGAGTGTTTTGTCAGAGAACACTTGTGATATTAGAATGTATGATGACCATGTACGTAAGAGTGTTTTGTCAGAGAACACTTGTGATATTAGAATGTATGATGACCATGTACGTAAGAGTGTTTTGTCAGAGAACACTTGTGATATTAGAATGTATGATGACCATGTACGTAAGAGTGTTTTGTCAGAGAACACTTGTGATATTAGAATGTATGATGACCATGTACGTAAGAGTGTTTTGTCAGAGAACACTTGTGGACACGACGAGCGCTGAGCCGCGAAGCAACGCCAGAGTTAAACGACCCACGGGTCAGAAACTATGGTTCAAAGGACCACATGTGCACCCGCTACAGCACCACCAGGACCTAAGACAACAACATCAGGCATCCTAAGTTAAGTGAATATAAAACCAACAGCTGAGCAGCTTCTCTCATATTTATCTCAGAGTTCACTCAGAATTCTCGTCGAAACTCCCGTATAAGTTCACTCGTACGAGCAAAGAGTGTACTAGGATTTGAACAAACTGTTTCTTACACGGTCTTGATTATGAATGACTGTGATTATAACTATCGAACTAATTATTGTGTGTAACCATGCTGTCTTTATTTTATTTCTTGTGAAATATATTTAAATATTGATACTTAGACTATCTTCTAGAGCTATACTAACACTCTTCTTTTTCTATTTTATCTATTACACAACAGGCTTCGATACACTTATTTATAGACCAAGGGATGCGTTCGCATCCTAATATATTTGAGGTAGTCCCCTAGTGTCAGACTGCTTGCATTGTATGATTTAACTGATTAATTGATCTAAATAAATTGGTAATAATTGGTTTTTTAACCAATTGGTTAAATACGCGTTATAAATCCTGTCGCGTATATTACTAACAATAAAATATATTGTACTGATGTACATGTACTGAATATAATTATAAACAAGATAATTACATACTGAATTATTTGCTTGAGGAAATTATGTTTGATTAGGAGAATTGTGTTTGATTGAGGGAATTATTTTTATTTTTGCTTGATGAAATTATGTGTGTTTGAGGGAATGTTTATATCTGGAAACGATTCAGATGAAATTAGTGAATTAAATAACTGGGAATAAAAGGGGTCAATCAAAGACGAAGGTAATAAAGGGGACAGGGAATAAAAATGTAGGGTTAATCCTGAAGGAAAATATTAAAAGGGCAATCTTGGTGGAAAATAATAAAGGATTTTGGCTAGAGGAAAATAATAAAAGATCAGTTTTAGAGGAAAATGAGGTTCAATTCTAGAGAATGGCAATATTGGTCAGTCTTAAAGAAGATAAAAGGTTAATTTAGGAGAAGAAAGCAATGGTCCACTCCTTGAGGAAGACGATAAAAGGTTAATTTAGGAAAAGGTAGCACATGTTCAGTCCTAAGGAAGATGATAGAACAGTCCCAGTGAGGATTAACCCCTTTGTCTAAGTACGAAGATATCCTTGTTGCAAAATCCTGTGGGATTAAGGTAAACGAGGACTTATTTATAGTGCCTCTTTATAAAGTACGATATTTACCACAAAACAGTGAGCTTCTTTATTTCTATTTTTAATATTTATTAGTGCCTCTTTATACAGTACGATATTTACCACAAAACAGCGAGCTTCTTTATTTCTATTTTTAATATTTATTAGTCTCTACATTACAAATTTCTATCTTTGAAGTAGGACTGCCTGCAATCGCTGGAACACATTCGTGTCAGATGAAAGGAGGTCATTAATTAGTAAATGAAACGGTAAGTTAATTAATGAAGACAGTGATTACAAATGGAGAGTGATATAAAGACAAGGGGATGAGACAATTGTGGATGTGCACGAATAAGCCATTATAAAATAAAATAAAACGATAAAAGGGAACATTGTTTCTTGTGATTACCTTTGTAGCAGCCTGTCTCATCTGGAAAGATTAATTTTGGACAAAAAGAATGAAAACTTTCTTTAAAACAGATCTCTCTTTAAAAAAAAAAAAAGGAAATTTCGTTAGGACAAAAGGTAGTAATACTTATTTTAAAATAAGACTTTCCTGAAGACAGAATAATTTGATGAAGAGCATTTTGCCTTGACCTCGCAAGCTGCGTGCGTATTGACTCTGACGGAGAACGTTTACTGCTCAGTCTTCAGAGTAGAAGTAGGCCATTCCAGCTCGCGAACGCTCCAGCCAGTTCAATCAAACACATAATGATTGATACACCTGTATTCTTAGCACGCGTATGAACCACAAATTTACCATTAATACGGCAGGAAGTTAGAGAGCGCAGTACCAAAATTCTCAGTCCTTCGGCATCGCGACCTTGTCACGCGCAAAGCGCTGTTTCACTGAGTCGCTTCAGAGTCCTGTCTACTTGTCTAGAACAAATTACCGTTTTAGCATATCTTATCTACCTGTCTGGAACTAGGGCAACTGCATACAAAGCGCTGCGCCTCGAAATTTTACGAGGACATCTGTGGAACTAACGCGCTGACCATGGCTAAGTATAAAATAGATGTACTGATTCCATCATTTTCTCTTCACGCAAATGTACTGAGACTAGCTTTATAGAGAGAGTTGTTGGACTTGCATTAAAAATATTGATGTACATGTTTATCGGTTGATTGTGAAAGTCGAGCGCCTGTGTGCATATGTGCGTGCGCGTGTTGTTGTTACAGCTACACACTGTTGGTATAGTACTGTTACAGTGCTACAAACTGTTGGTATAGTACTAATAAAGTTGTTACTAATAAAGTTGTTACAGCTACAAACTGTTGGTATAGTACTGTTACAGTGCGACAAACTGTTGATATAGTACTAATAAAGTTGTTACAGTGCTACAAAATGTTGGTATAGTACTGTTACAATGCTACAAAATGTTGGTATAGTACTAATAAAGTTTTTACAATGCTACAAACTGTTGGTATAATACTGTTACAGTTCTACAAACTGCTGGCATAGTACTAATAAAGTTGCTGTCCTGACGCAAGTAGTGAGCTAAAATCATGTAAACTAACAATTCTGCGCATGAAAAGAACAAAAGCACATTTTTATTTTTTTAATGAAAACAAAGAAAAACAGTTGAAGCGTTTACGCAGATCAGTAATGCAATACAAGAAGTTGAAATATCTACGCACGCATACCAGTAATGCGAGAAAGGAAATTGAAATATCTACGCACGCAAATTGCCGAGCGAGCAAACAGCCAACTAGAAATTCATGCACTAGAAAAGCTTTAAGAAGAATCATAAAGGGCGAATGAGGATTTTAGACAGTTCAAATCAATTTTTTAAAAAACGTCCACACACTATAACTACACAATATGCAATCAAATTAAATTAAAAACAAAACATTTTAAAGAAAAGAAAACAATTGCAACTTTCTAGCAGACCTACAAATTAAATAAAAAATGTATATTTCTATCTACAAATCTTAATAGCCACATTTTTCGCAGTAATTTCAAAGACAAATGCATAAGTCTTCTGTAAAATCAGTAGACAGATATATAGTTCAGTTAAAATTATCATTATGCATCTCATTAAGTAAATATAATAATGCATGTTATAGTAATCCATATTTAAATTAGATGTATAGTTCAGTTAAAATTATCATTATGCACTCATTACGTAAATATAATAATGCATGTTATAAAAAGCCATATTTAAATGACCCAGTTTATGCTAACCAGTATCCAAGTTTGGCGATCAGTACAGAATGTTTCTCAGATCCAATAGAGAATTTTAAATATGTGTGTGTGTTTCGCTCACACTCACCCCAGAAGCCGCAATAGACCTTTCATCTTTACGATGTTCTTGGTCTTAGTATGCTTCTGGGGGATCCCCCACAGCCACACGGTGTGTCTGAGGTGGAGGGCAGGAGGGCTGGCGGAAGGGGGGTGAAACATGTTGCACCAGTTTGGCGCACACCCTCAACCACCCTCCGTCGGTTGGGGGGGGGGGGCGAAGCCGCCATTTTTAATTTTAAATTTTCCCCATTTATATATAATCGTGATTTACATTTCCTGCTCTGTTGATTTAATGGTAGCTCATATTTCACTACACTTGCTCAATAAAACAAACACATACCTCATTAATTAATGGTAGCTCATATTTCACTACACTTGCTCAATAAAACAAACACATACCTCATTAATTAATGGTAGCTCATATTTCACTACACTTGCTCAATAAAACAAACACATACCTCGTTAATTATCATAAATATATTCATTCTCTGGTGGAGTAAATTTGGATATCTCTATTTCTATACTTATTTGTTATATAAATTGTTAAATTGTCGAAGTGATCCGACCTTGAGCACTCCTTAGGATGGTATTTTTGTAAGTGTCAGGGTGGGGAGTAAACACTCGAGTTGAGAATGTGCTAGAAAATGATGATGCTAGGCAAACTATTTCCAACTGAATGAGTAGTTTTATTATCCAATGGTTAAGATTTACGGGAATGAGACCAGCCAATGGGCTGAGATCAAAGTGAATTAGAGAATTCTATTGTCTAATCACTTGAATTTGGTGTGGCAAGAAATCCGGTCATGAAATGTGGCCATTAGCTTAATAGTGAGTTAAATGACAGACAGAGAATGGACTTGAAATATTTCATGCATTTTTGCTATTGTTATGTTATACATGTGATTTACGTAGAGATGTATTATGTAAGTAGACTATTATTTCTAAAAATTGTGAGCTATAATGCTTATATGTAGTATACTAAACACTTGATATTGCTTCTAGTGAACCTGTTCATAAACTATTAGGCTGTATTTACTACGCTGTATGCATGTATTGGGCTAATAAATACTGCTGCAGGAAACTGTATGTTAAGACTTGAACATAAGAAAGAATGGAGTTAAAAAGGAATAAACTGAAAACTTAGTATTTGCTCCCTGGTTATATTTTTCTGGGGAAAAAGCAGTCTTTCCTTGTATTATCTGAATCTCCTGGTTTAAATGATTATAAACCGCTGGCAGATGTGTGAAATATCTACTGCAGCATGTAAGTGTAAGGAATACCCTACACTCCACTGGTGTATTGTGGCAAGGTATCCTGACTACATCGAGCAATTTCTGGTACAAGGAAGTTACTGGAAATTACTACAATTGTTCTGCTTGAAGGAGCTGGTATGGTGAAGGAGTGCCCAGGTAGCCTCGAGAGAATAGCAGCAAATCAGTGTTCTACAACATGAAGAGAGAATCACTTGGGATTGACAGTAATAACTAAATAATAAACTTGTGGCTTTGTTACAAAAAGCGCACAAAAGACTATTGAAACAGTGCCAAAACCAGGTTATGTACAAACTATTATCACTTATCTCTAATAACTCCATTTCTGTTCTCTGATAAGAACTATCCTGTGATGAGTATTGACACTAAATTGTTGAATTGTGTTTTAGGATATAAGACTGTATAGATTTTAAAATTATTTGAATGTGGTTTCATGGAAATATTAATGTCAAACAATCTTAAGGTCCTATGACGTATTTCTTTGAGACTTAGAGGTAATAATACTTTCATGCTGCAACGAGCGTGTGAACTTACCTGAAACGTTGGTTTTATATGGAGATCCGGCAATGGGGATGTTGCCGTACTTGATGGTGATGAGATAGTCCCCGGGGCAGAACGGAGTGTAAAGAAATTCATAGCCATCTTCAATCTCTTTACAGGACATGGCGGCCTTGGACGGTCCATCAATGAATACCGCCAGCAGACCACTGCCAGACCCAGCCGTGCGGACCATGAACTTGTTTTTCGTGCCTTGTGTAAATGTAAAATACACAGCGTGTTCATTGTGTGATACATTTACAGGGCTTTGTGTACTGTAAAGTAACAGAGTTTTCATTGTGTGATACATTTACAGGGCTCTGTGTACTGTAAAGTAACAGAGTTTTCATTGTGTGATACATTTACAGGGCTTTGTGTACTGTAAATAACTGAGTTTACATTGTATGATACATTTACAGAGTTTTGTGTAATGTAAAGTAACAGAGTTTATATTGTATGATACATTTACAGAGCTTTGAGTAATGTAAGTAACAGAGTTTATATTGTGTGATACATTTACAGAACTTTGTGTAATGTAAAGTAACAGTTTACATTGTATAATACATTTACCGGGCTTACACTTTCAGAGATTTGTATAAATGCATTCATTTAGGAATTGAAAGTCAATATTTCTGAAAGAAATCAGAGCTCACATTGGTTCCTTATCCCTCTTATACATATTTTCAGTTTACATACCGAACTTAAAGTGTGTCAAACCTGAATACCGCACTTATCGTGTGTCAAACCTGAGTACCGCACTTAGCGTGCATCAAACGTGAATACCACACAGCGTTCGTCAAACCTGAGTAATGCACTTAGCATGCGTCAAACCTGAATACCGTACATAGCGTGTGTCAAACCTGAATACCGTACATAGCGTGTGTCAAACCTGAATACCGCACTTAGCGAGTGTCAAACCCGAATACCGCACAGTTAGAATGCGTCAAGCCTGAGTACCGCACTTATCGTGTGTCAAACCTGAGTACCGCACTTAGCGTGCATCAAACGTGAATACCACACAGCGTTCGTCAAACCTGAGTAACGCACTTAGCATGCGTCAAACCTGAATACCGTACATAGCGTGTGTCAAACCTGAATACCGTACATAGCGTGTGTCAAACCTGAATACCGCACTTAGCGAGTGTCAAACCCGAATACCGCACAGTTAGAATGCGTCAAGCCTGAGTACCGCACTTAGCGAGTGTCAAACCCGAATACCGCACAGTTAGAATGCGTCAAGCCTGAGTACCGCACAATTCTAGAATAGAGAACTTAGCTACTCACCACATTTGCCATGTTCCAAGCCTTCCCCAGAAGCGCTGACCATTGCTGGGTCGGCGGCACAGGATCCTACCATAACAGCGAAGGGCGAGTCTGGGATGTGAGCGTCACTCAGCTTGACGTCAATATAGTGTACACCGTTCTCCTTGGGAATGAAGCGGACAGCGTACAGCCCCTTGTCCATCTCCTGAATGAAGCAATCCTCGTGGCCACCAGAGGGCGTTCGCACAGTCGCGTGAAGACTTCCTATGGCGCCATTGAGAGCCACAGTAAAAGTGGAAGGCTTGTCTACCTGTAAACACGTGTTCATGGTTCTTTTCAATAGTTCATTTGTAATGGTGTAACACAGTTATGAGCAAATAATTGTTTTGAATGCATGTATGTGTGACAGAGCAAAGGTGTTTGTCTCTATTTTTCATTATTTAATTATACATTTGTTGCTAATATTAACGTGACCCGACCTTGGGCACTGCTTATGATATTTTGTAACCACTGAATTGTTTTGTTTGCTGACGTCATCCGAACCAGTTCCAAGCGGATAAGTAGCTTTTCTGACAATCTAATACTTGCTCATAACTATTTCATCCACTGGGGATAGATCGAAAGTTACTTTGTTGAGAAATGAGTTAGTCTAATCAGTTTGATTATGACGTAATTCAAGTCCAGTCATAAAGGCGATTGTTAGCTTACGAAAGGAGCTTGCCTTTTGATGTTTGTAACCTTGTATCTGCTTCAGCCTGCAGTGACTACTGTACTCTACGGGATCACGTTGGTGTGTATCCAGCGTTGTCATCGAACTTACGAGTAAACGTGTTGTTGTAATTTGATTCCTGTGAATTCCGAGAGCCAATACGACGGAAATTGAAGTTTGAGTTTGGTCTCGAGAATTCATGAAGTTCCTGGAACATTCCTCATGGTGTGCTTGAGTAGAACACGTGAAGATTCTGGAACACTCCTCGTGATGTGCTTTGATAGTACATACGAAGTTCTAGACGATTCTCCACAGTGTGCTTTGTGAGCGCGTCAAAGATTCTGGAACAGTTGTGTAATGTGCCTAGAAGGGTTATTTTAGACCTTCATCTAATAAGAAAGAGACTTGTTGCAAATCATGTGATTGTGAACACATGCCATCATTTAAATGGTTGTGTACATTGACTATAATTAATTATCTCTCGTAAAAGTCCACTCTCATTTCTATGATGAAACCATATCTATGAAGTTGATTATATAATTTGATTTGGTTAATTTGACTGCTGATGTCTATGCTAGGATAAACCGAATGAGTGTCTAATGCTTAATCGGACATTTTTGCGAAGTGATGTAAATGTCAACGCTCTTATGATTATATTCATATGTTGTATATTTGATTGTTGATTTAATACATTTATTTTTAAATTTATTAACCTTCTAGCACATATATTAAAACCTTGCTTTGGAATAATAGTGGGTGGCTGGAGGCCCATTAAATATAAATAAAAGATGGAGTTTTATTACTCCTTTAGTAAGAAGTTTCCACCTGCTAAACATTGTGGACAGTAAAACGTCTATCCTATTATTCTATGAAGAGCAGAGTTTTACGACACCCTTATAATCCGCCAAGTGAGAGACATGTTGGTCTTGTGAGAGAATTATTAATAATTATAAATTAAGATTCTCGACTACTTGTAATAATTATGAGATGTTAATTAATAAATAATAATCATAACGAGTGAAGGGTGCCCAGGGGTGTCACAATATGTAGTTTGTGTTCGTGCGTGTGTATGTATGTGTGTTTTTCATATCTCAGACTGCTATTCTCAAGAAGGTTTTCACTGTCGATGTTCAAATATGTGGTAATACTGTAAACTGTACAAATATTTGATAATGCTGTAAGCTGTATAAATATGCGGTAATACTGTAAGCGGTACAAATTTTTGATAATACTTTAAGCCGTACAAATATTTGATAATACTGTAAGCTGTACAAATATGTGGTAATACTGAAAGCTGTACAAATATTTGATAATACTGTAAGCTGTACAAATATGTGGTAATACTGTAAGCTGTACAAATATGTGGTAATACTGAAAGCTGTACAAATATCTGATAATACTGTAAGCTGTACAAATATGTGGTAATACTGTAAGCTGTACAAATATGTGGTAATACTGAAAGCTGTACAAATATTTGATAATACTGTAAGCTGTACAAATATGTGGTAATACTGTAAGCAGTATAAATACATGGTAATACTCTTGGTTGTGCATAAAGAAGAGCTGTACATACAAACGCCTATAGTTTAAGTTGCACATACAAGGGTCTACACTGTAAGCTATGTATACTAGAGTTTGAAAGCTGTACATACTGGAATCATTAAGCTGAAAACACATGTGTCTATACTGTAAGCCCTACAAACAGGAGATTAAACAGTAAGCTTTTCACGCAGGAGACTAAATAGTAAGCTGTTCAGACAGGATATTATACATTCTGCTGCAAAAACAGGATAGTACACTATATTTTGTACATACAGGAGACTATAATGTTAAGTTGTACATAGATGAGACTGTAAGCTGTATATACAGAAGACTATAATGTAAGTTGTACTTACTGTATACTGTAAGCTGTGTATAAAGGAACGGCTTTGTATAATGAGTATACAGAAGATTATACATGCTGTATTGTGTGCATGTAATAAATTGCACTCTGCATTGAAGTGAGGTTTGTAAACTCGAACAGACAGAAGTGTATTAGGTACATTTAATAAATTACACACTAAACTGATGTTTGTAAGTTTCATTGAAATTACTTTTGTAAACAGCATTCAAGTGAGGTGTGTAAACTACAATGGAATGACATTTGCAAATTGCATTACGTGACGTGTGTAAACTACAATGGAATGACATTTGCAAATTGCATTACGTGACGTGTGTAAACTACAATGGAATGACATTTGCAAATTGCATTACGTGACGTGTGTAAACTTCGAACAAACATAACGATGACGTACAGCAAGACCACGATCTCGAAGTGAGTGGACGGTCACTTGGCGGGCAGTTCCGCTGTCCGGGGCGATATTGACCATGAAAGGTGATCCTGGGATATGCACGTCATCAAACTTTATGTGAAGTCCATACATGCCTGCAACAGTTTCGTCAAACATCATGTAACAGGTATGCCTCACACTTGTTCTCATTTCTTTCACTCAAACCTCATATTACAGGTATGCCTCTCACTTAATTAAATTTCTTTCTCTTGAGATTGTTTTTTTTTTTTTTATTGAAATTGACAAAGAATCAAAATTGTGAGGCATCACTTAAAACCATTACATAAAAAAGCAAACATGACCCATCAGTCTATGGGGCATAAAATTCAGAGACAGTGTATGAAAGTCTTTAATTTCAAATCTATTTTGGATGTATTTTGGATCTATTTTGGATGTATTTTGGATCTATTTTGGATCTATTTTGACACAGAACGGCGTTCTACGATAAAATAAAACGGCTTTCATTTAGACAGCACAACAAGCGGAAGTTGCTATGTAAAAAAAAAATAGTTCGTAGGTAACTGTTAGACTCAGAGGAAATGTATCTTTACCGGGTTAAGTAGACTATTGCTGACAATATAGTCATGAATGTACTTCGTCTTATTAACTTGAAAATCACGTTTAATTCAACGACCTAAACTTGTTTTGCCGTCATATCACTAGACATTTTTATTTTATTATTTTTACTTTATTCTCTCTCTTTTAACTGACACAAGACGGGCACATGTTTTGAAATTTGGGGTCACGAGCAAAAATGGTGGGAAGCATTGAATTAGACATACAACTTTTAAGTGCGCTCCGTTTTAAAAAAAACATTCTTGAAACAAAGTAAAACGAGTAGTCATTTCACTCTGATGACAAAACCCAAAAATAATGCAACGTTTTTTAAAAAAATTTGTACCAGATCTTGGAACTTTATAGTTGACTCCCAGAAAACCGTTAGGCCTGTTTTCAAGCTTGATCTCGGCTTTTCCCGGGCCCTCGACAGCAACGGACAGCAGTCCCGGGCCTGCTTCACGAGTATAAACATTGCAGACGTCTGTGGACACACCAAACAATGCAACTGTTTTAGAATGACGTCAGGCTGTCAGTCCTTTCCGCATCTGTATTTAGTTTTTCATCTTTTTCATTCACGCTCTCAGTTTATCTCTAGTTTTTCATCTTTCTCTTTCACGCTCTCTGTTTATCTCTTTGTGTCTCTCACTGTGTCTTTTGTCCGTTTTGCACTTGTTTCCCAGTCTCTCTCTCTCACACTCTCCCTGTTTATATCTGATTCTCTCACTCGTTTTCTCTCTCTCTTACTTCCTCTCTCTTACTACAAGTCTTCTTGTCAAGTGATGTGTACGTTATGGTGACGTGTACGTTCTACAATCATGTCTAAAGGTTTAACTCTAAAGTGACACTAAAGTTATGGTGACGTGTACGATCTAAAATCATGTTTTAAGGTCTAACTCTAAAGTGACAGATGACGTGTACGTTCTACAATCATGTCTTAAGGTCTAACTCTAAAGTGACAGTAAAGTTATGGTGACGTGTACGATCTAAAATCATGTCATAAGATCTTAAGTGACAGTAAAGTTATGATGAATTGTAAGTTCAGCAAGTCTTACTTAAGGTCTAAAGTAAGTTATGATTAATTTTAAGATCTGCACTTCTTGTTGTGAGTCTGTAGCTGTCAAAATATTATAGTGAATTATATGGTCTGCCCATCTTGCATTCGGGTCTTATGTTAAAGTTGTGGTGGGTGTAAGTTCTGTAAGATTTCTTTCGTTTCGCAAGTGAAGGAAACTTTTGATGAAGTATATGTTCTAGAAACCTTGCCTATAAATGAATATATCATTTCATTTCCACTTGTCCGATATGCTTAACTAAGAAACAAGTTTAGTTATAGAACTTGAAGACAGATGAATGCTTGATATTCTATCACATTTATGTTTCTGCGGCAGTGTGTAAAGATATATGTATGTACAAAACAATTAACACAAAGCCCGAGTGATTCGCTCTTGAACTTTGAATAATTTCATAATCGGTTACACTTTAAACCTTTGACCCTTTTACATACTTACTCTTCAAACCTTTGACCCTTTTACATACTTACTCTTCAAACCTTTGACCCTTTTACATACTTACTCTTCAAACCTTTGTCCCTTTTACATACTTACTCTTTAAACCTTTGACCCTTTTACATACTTACTCTATAAACCTTTGACCCTTTTACATACTTACTCTTCAAACTTTGACCCTTTTACATACTTACTCTTCAAACCCACTTCGCCCTTTTCCAAGCCAGGGCCTCCAACTTGCACCTTATGGGAGCCACCAAGATTAAGTTGTCCAACCGAATACTGGAACGGGCTTCCTGAAACAGTCATATCATCATTGTCGTACTCTGAACACCACCTCTACATTTTAAACTAAACTAAACATTAACAATCTAGCATCACAAATTGTATACTCACTCAAAATATCACAGAAACTGAAAATTAAACTCACGCATGGACGAGTTTAATCAGTAAGTTGGTGTAAATTGTTTTTATTTCCATACAGTATATTGTTGTGTCTGAGAGAATAGAGATCTGTTGTCATTTGTGGCTAGAGTGAACTCATGGTAAAAAAATCTCTTTTCTTTAGATGCTAGCAGGTGACAGTTGTGACAACTGCTACAGCTGTGAGCCAGCATATACATCAAGGACCTAACCTGGGTCTTATACCAGTGCCATATAGTACATGTGGCCATTCCTGTATCCACATCCAGCCACCCAAACGCGGGCTGAACGAGAGGCCTGATCTCTAATGACCAACAGAGATAAGTCTGCTGTTGTCACTGAAATAATTAATATTCATTTTAATACTGACATTTCCCAATTTACATGTCAGAAGTCCACAACTGTGGTAATCTCAATGATTAGTAGAAAATTGACGTTACAGCTTCATAATCGTAGTACCAATCATATTCATATTATAGCTAGTGTTTGCTTCATAATCGTAGTACCAATCATATTCACACTTATAGCTAGTGTTTGCTTCATAATCGTAGTACCAATCATATTCACACTTATAGCTAGTGTTTGCTTCATAATCGTAGTACCAATCATATTCACATTATAGCTAGTGTTTGCTTCATAATCGTAGTACCAATCATATTCACACTTATAGCTAGTGTTTGCTTCATAATCGTAGTACCAATCATATTCACACTTATAGCTAGTGTTTGCTTCATAATCGTAGTACCAATCATATTCACACTTATAGCTAGTGTTTGCTTCATAATCGTAGTACCAATCATATTCACACTTATAGCTAGTGTTTGCTTCATAAATAGTTTGCCACTAGAGCCATAGAATAGCATATTTTATTTATATTTTCTGTCTTCTAAATAATCAGGATTGTTGTGTGACTCAGGGCTAGAACTGTTTGACTATTGTCTATCTTATATCTATTACATCATCCAAGACTACCATGCTGTCCGATCCAGGAAGATGTACTGAGTCACTAATTTTAGTTAATGCAGGGAAGGAAGGTATGCAATCACACTAACTACCATTTATCGTGACCATCCACTCCACCAGACATCAAAATCATCATCATCATAGGCGGTGGTGGTAGTGGTGAACTGATGTTACCTGAGATGTGCATGCCCTTGTGGCGAACGCTAAGTGTATGTATCCCATTTACTGTCGGAGTAAAGGTAATCTTGTAATGAAAATCCTCAAGGTCAAGGACATCGCACAGTTCCGTCTTGCCATCAGGGTCGGTGAAGGACGCCTCCATATCGAACGGGTTTGTACCTGCAAGTTAAGTAATAAATAAAATCAAAAGTTATTTAACAAAATTTATGAATATGCAAATTAAATATATTTTGAAACCAGATCGATCAAATAGTGTCTAATAAAGACAGCTTTAACTCAATAATAAACAAAGGTCATTGGCACAAATTAAAAGGATGGGTAACAGAGCTATTAGCCAAAAAATGTGATTAATGCAACTTAACACAACTAGAAAGAAACATGAACAAGAATGAATTAAGTAAGGAAATGATAAAAGGAGGCTGTGACACGAATGTCACCTAGTTAATGGTTATGATTATTATTAATTAATCATCCATAACTAATTACAAGTGATGAAAATCTTAATTTATGTTATTAATAATCCTCCAGCAGACACCACTAGTCTCTCTCACCTGGCGGATATGCGTGCGCTGTAAACGCTTTTTGTCTTTCACAACATTTAAAGACAATAATTTTCAACACACAATATTTCCGCAGGTTGAAAACTTCTTAATAAAGGAGAAGACAAATCCGTCTTTAATCTATATTTAGCAAGCCCCCATCCACCCACTCTCTTCTCCAACATATGGTTATCAATATGTGTAAAAATGTCAATAAATTTAACAATAAATTTATTAAATCAATAATTAAATATACATATGACAAATACGATGAAAAAGATTACTTGACATCAAACTTTCCACGAAATCACATTCAAATAATTTTAATACCTATACAGTCTTATGTCCTAAAATACAATTCAACAGATTAGTGTCAATACATATCACAGGATAGTTCTTATCAGAGAACAGAAATGGAGTTATTAGAGATAAGTGATAATAGTTTCTACATAACCTTTTATAGGCAAAGCTGCAATAGTCTTTTCACATGCTTTTACTAACTTGTGGTTCACAGTATTACTGTCAATTCCATGTGTTTCCATTCTTATATTGTAGAGCATTGATTAGCTGCTATTCTCTCAAGGCCATTTGGTGCTCCACCACATTAGCTCCCTCAGGCAGAATAACAATTGTAGCAATTTCCAGTAACTTCCTTTCACCCAAAAATTGCCTAATGTCATCAGCATACTTTGCCACCATACATCAATGGCGTGCAGTGTATTCCTTACACTTACACGTATCCCTTGATACTTCTTGCATCTACCACAGTCATAGTGGTTTATAATAAGTAAACCAGGAGTAAAGCAAGAAAAGGCTGCTTATTCCCATTAATTTAATGGTCTTTCATGACCGGACTTCTTGCCACACAAAATTCAAGTGATCAGACAATAGAATTCTCTACTACAGCATGTAAACTTTTGATTTCAGCCCTATGTAAATCTTAATCATTGGATAATAAAAACTACTCATCCAGTTGGAACTGGTTTGCATTGCATGATCAATTTCTATCCTATTCCCAACTCGAGTTGTTTACTCCAACTCTGACACTTACAAAAATACCATCATAAGGAGTCTCCAAGGTCGAGTCACTTCGATAATTTAACAATTTACATAACAATTAAGTCTAGAATTAGGGACAGCCAAATTTACTCTGCCACAGTGTCAAACATATATGTGAAACAGCTACAGAAAGACAGATGGACAGAAAGATGAATGATCGGATAAATATAGATAAATCAACAGTGTGTCAGATAAAAGAGATACAAAGAAACTTTTATAAAATAAAATAAGTAAAAATAAACAAAACATTGACATTCAATCTGCAGGATGAGCTCTTACCTGGAATCTGTATGATGAACTCTTAATTGGAATCTGTATGATGAACTCTTACCTGGAATCTGTATGATGAACTCTTACCTGGAATCTGTAGGACGAACTCTTACCTGGAATCTGTAGGATGAACTCTTACCTGCAATCTGTATGATGAACTCTTACCTGGGATCTGTTGGATGAACTCTTATCTGGGATATTGAGGATGAATTCTTACATGAAATATCGAGGATGAAGTCTTACCTGAAATATGGAGGATGAAGTCTTACCTAGAATCTGGTTGGATGAAGTCTTACCTGGAATCTGGAGGATGAATTCGCTCAGTTTGTGGGTTGTAGCAGCCTCAGCAGCCTCCATCTGTTTCGTTATTGTTTCACGAATTCTTCCAGAAGGATCGCCCACAACATTAAGGAGGAACGGACTTCCTGAAAAGGGGAGATAATTCTTTGCAAGACTTTCTGTAAAGGGGAGATATTTTTCGCAAGACTTCCTGAAAAGGGGTTATATTTCTTTGCAAGACTGTCTGAAAAGGGGAGTATTTCTTTGCAAAGTTTCCTAAAGATGTGAAAATTGCTAAGACAAGAAACAAAATTGCTCAGGTATGAGTCCTAGAATCAAATTAGAAGAAAATAAAAATAATAAATAAAAGTAATATTTCTGAATTCAAATGCATTTTTAAAGATCGTTTTTTATAAAGTACCGTAAGCTATATTATTTATTAAAATTAAAAACATAATAATAGTGGTTTAAAAATATGAATGACAAATGCTAGATTTTTAAATCCAAGAAATGTCAAGTTTCCATTAGGACTGGAAAATCACCTGGGACATGTTCGTCAGCAAAGCGGATGTTGAGGATGTAGATGCCAGGTTCATGAGGACTGTAATGGATGGTGTACACCCGGTCATTGATCTGATAACACTCAATGTTTGATCTGTGCGGGCCCTCAATGGCCAAACTTAGGCCTCCATAGCCTAGTATCACACAAAGAAATGCACATTTAAGTTTGTACACCTGAACAAGCATTTGATTCTGATTGTCAGTGATTTAGAAAGAGCTGTTGTTTTTAAATTATTCATCTTTCGAACTATTTACTTTCCCACTGGCAACATCTAATGATAACAAACATCTGATAAATTATAATAAGGATTTAATGAATAACAAACATCAATATATTGGTAACAAACTTCTAATGAATGATAACAAACATCTAGTAAATGATAACAAACTTCTAATGAATAATAACAAACATCTGGTGAATAGTAACAAAACATCTAATGAATAGTAGCAAATATCTAATGAATGATAACAAACATCTAGTGAATAGTAGCAAATATCTAATGAATGATAACAAACATCTAGTGAATAGTAGCAAATATCTAATGAATAATAACAAACATCTAGTGAATAGTAGCAAATATCTAATGAATGATAACAAACATCTAGTGAATAGTAGCAAATATCTAATGAATAATAACAAACATCTAGTGAATAGTAGCAAATATCTAATGAATGATAACAAACATCTAGTGAATTATAACAAAAATCTAATGAATGATAACAAACATCTAGTGAATTATAACAAAAATCTAATGAATGATAACAAACATCTAGTGAATGGTAAGCGAATATCTAATGACTTATAACTGTGGGATGTGTGTGACGTGTATACAGCCCTTTTCGTTTCACTTGCCTCTGAGTATTATGTTAGCGAGCAGACATTCTCTGTATGGAGCGCCTTGTCAAATAGGTCATGAGGTGTTGCTTTGTTTTAAATTATGTGTACTGTATGCGTTAACTGTCAGTGCTGATGTATAGTACTATGTTAGAGTACATGATTTTATTGTTGTATACTGTTTCAGGTAATTAGTAATACATAAACGTGTCAGTGCTAATGTATAATGGTGTGTTAGAGTAGATGATTTTATTGTTGTATACTGTTTTAGGTAATTAGTAATACATAAACGTGTCAGTGCTAATGTATAATGGTGTGTTAGAGTAGATGATTTTATTGTTGTATACTGTTTTAGGTAATTAGTAATACATAAACGTGTCAGTGCTAATGTATAATGGTGTGTTAGAGTAGATGATTTTATTGTTGTATACTGTTTTAGGTAATTAGTAATACATAAACGTGTCAGTGCTAATGTATAGTGGTGTGTTAGAGTACAGGATTTTATTGTTGTATACTGTTTTAGGTAGTTATTATGCATTTAGATAGGAAGTGGTTTGTAGTTTGTATTTATATAATTCTGTATAGTAGTTTATATTATTTTCTTAGTGCATTTTATGAGTTATGTGTGACAAACATCTAATGAATGATAACAAACATCTAGTAAACGATGACAAACATCTAATGAATGATAATCATCTAATGACCGGTAGCAAGCAAATAACAGTCACAAACCTTTATCAATACATAGCCAAGGGTGAATCAGCAAGCAATTTAAATTCAATGTAACACTGATAAAAATTTAAGCACAATAGTGACCAAAATATAACAAGCATAAATACTATAGATGTGTAATTAACAACTCTAAATACACGTGACGTTTATAACGAGCTTAAATAAAATGTGTCACACAGCAGCAAGGCTAAATACAATGTGTGCGTGTTGCAACGTAGTCTCAATATAAATTGTGACTTGTAATATCAAGACTAAATACAACGTAGTCTCAATATAAATTGTGACTTGTAATATCAAGACTAAATACAATGTGGTCTCAGTATAAATTGTGACTTGTAATATCAAGACTAAATACAATGTGTGCGTGTTGCAATGTAGTCTCAATATAAATTGTTACCTGTAATATCAAGACTAAATACAATGGGTCTCAATATAAATTGTGACTTGTAATATCGGGCAAACCACCCCCCACCCCCACAAATTATCTCCTAATACATTTTTAACTTTACCAACCAACAATTTTAAGAAATCAGTTTTATTGCAAAACACAAACGTTAACAATTTTTAATGTTTTCAACATATGTCATTTCAAGATCAAACCAATTCAATATTATTTTGATCCGTTGTCGCAGGGCCCTTAAAAGGCATGGGGATAGGCCAGTGTCTGCTCTGTCTATTTGGTAATCCGGCACAGCATATACTTACTAGTAATTAAAACAAAACGTGACATATACTAATATGTATAATTGAAAACGAGACATACTAATAAGTATACTAAGTATAATTAAAAACGTGACACACTATTAAGTATAAATAAAAACTCGACATACTAAGCGTACACAAAACAGATATCGTGCAGTGTGATATGTACAAAGTCTAAATACAACCCTATCCTGTAATAACAAGCCTCGGTAAAAGCACGTGACGTGTCTTAATACATCACGTGATGTTAACAACCAGCATACTTACAAAACGTGACTCGAACAAAATAAATAACTACATACATGTACAATAACAAGCATGCACTAGCGAGAGACCTTAAATACATGTACAATAACAAGCATGCACTAGCGGAACAGTAATCATATAACACAAATAACTCTCATTTAACACTGAAAGAGAGATGAAGAGTGTGTGTGTGTGTGTGTGTGTGTGTGTGTGTGTGTGTGTGTGTGTGTGTGTGTGTGTGTGTGTGTGTGTGTGTGTGTGTGTGTGTGTGTGTGTGTGACTTGAATGAGAAACAAAGAACAAAGTGGGAATTGAGAGATGCAAATAGACAAACTGACCGGAACCATTTGTATCAATGACAAGATTATTCGGCTTGTTGGCAATCGCCTCGGTAGTGGCACCAGAGACTTTGACCTTGGCTGCATGCCCTAGTTCTTTGTCGCCAACGTTAATGCGGAATGGAGAATTGTTGATGTTCTTCTCATTTCGCGTGATATAGACCTTGTACTCGCCCTTCTGTCGGGGAGTGAAAGACGCAATACCTGTGAACAACAGAGTTAAATATGTACATTACATAACTTGTACTCGCCCTTCTGTCGGGGAGTAAAAGACGCAATACATGTGAACAACAGAGTTAAATATGTATATTACATAACTTGTACTCGCCCTTCTGTCGGGGAGTAAAAGACGCAATACATGTGAACAACAGAGTTAAATATGTACATTACATAACTTGTACGATACTCTTGATAAGTTTATTGCGTATCGTGTGTTACTGTGTATTCATTATCGTGTATTACTGTGTATTCATTATCGTGTGTTACTGTGTATTCATTATCGTGTGTTACTGTGTATTCATTATCGTGTGTTACTGTGTGTATTCATTATCGTGTGTTACTGTGTCTTCATTATCGTGTGTTACTGTGTATTCATTATCGTGTGTTACTGTGTGTATTCATTATCGTGTGTTACTGTGTGTATTCATTATCGTGTGTTACTGTGTATTCATTATCGTGTGTTACTGTGTGTATTCATTATCGTGTGTTACTGTGTATTCATTATCGTGTTTTTTATTTTTATTTTCTATAGTAGAGCGCTTAGAGCTTAAACAATATAACATTATACTCTCTTTGTTATTACCAGTAGTAGTGATAGTGGTGATGGTAGTAACAGTTGTTGTAGTTGTGGTTATAGTGTTAGTAACTCCTCTAACGACTTTTGTTATCTGTCAGTCGTTTTTGGACTACTAGAGGGTGTAGCTGTTAGTAGTGGGTCAGTTTTGGACTACTAGAGAGTGTAGCTTTTAGTAGTGGGGCAGTTTTGGACTACTAGAGAGTGTAGCTGTTAGTAGTGGGGCAGTTTTGGACTACTAGAGAGTGTAGCTGTTAGTAGTGGGGCAGTTTTGGACTACTAGAGAGTGTAGCTGTTAGTAGTGGGGCAGTGTTTGGACTACTAGAGAGTGTAGCTGTTAGTAGTGGGGCAGTTTTGGACTACTAGAGAGTGTAGCTGTTAGTAGTGGGGCAGTTTTGCTGGCAGTTTATTCATATAACTTTCAAGCTCGGATGTTATGTTCTCCAACACTCTCATTACAACTGATATTAATTTTGCCCTTAATTTCTTACAGACTATTATCATTATGATTTATGAGACACACTGAATATATTTAACAGAATTATAATACAAACAAATATTCGACACATTTCATCAATATATTTAACAGAATTCTAAATCAAACAAATATTTGACACATTTTACCAATATACATCTAGACAAATATTATGCATATTTTATGGAAACACATGTAAAACTCTCTTGAAACACTTTAAGAACAAATAGAAATTAAAGCTTCATAACCGTTTCATCAATTCTAATGACAATTGCTTGATGCTTAAATGTTTGTGTAGTATATATATTTAAATGTAAGAGACAGTCCACGAATTCAATAAATTATTTCTTCTTAGCTGTTTATTTCATGGTTATGGATCGTGAAATAAAATCCTTTCCTTTTTTGTTTATTTGGGTAATAACTTCCAGGCACTAGCATAAATTAAAATGCCCCGCCAGTCATTTCGGGCTGAACTCGATCGTCTGTATCCCAAATGATTCAGAATGTTTCCAATTAAAATAGAATTTTTCTTTTTTTTTCTCCTTCTTTTGGGAAGAGGGGGGGGGAGGATTTTACTTGACGAACATTTACACGTTAATTGTACTTAGTGCTCTCCCTTGTTTTATATATATATGAGTTTAGCATGTAGTCTTGTTTCTCTCGCTCGAGGTGAAAACAGAAAAGAAATGAAAAGACTTTCCTTTGAAATTTCAATGCATAGCAGCATACTACAATGAAACTGCTTTTTTTTTTCTGTGTGGTCTGCTTATTCTTACTGATGATTTTGTCACCTTTCATTTCTTTTTTTGCCGCCAAAGTCGAGGTGTGCATTGTAGAGAGGAGTTAACTGTTTGATGTTTGCCAAAGTCGGGGTGTGCATTGTACAGAGGAGTTAACTGTTTGATGTTTTCTTTGCCAAGTCGGGGTGTGCATTGTACAGAGGAGTTAACTGTTGATTTTTTCTTTGCCAAGTCGGGGTGTGCATTGTACAGAGGAGTTAACTGTTTGAAGTCTTGCTGTGTTATTTCCGAATCAGAGATGACGAGTGACGGAATTTAAAACCAAGTGCAAGAGCAGACTCCGAAAACGTGTGAATCCATTAAAATTATAAATAAACCATTAACTGAAATAGTAGACTCAGAGAACTAGTGACTCCTTGAAAATGATAATTAAAACATTCATTGAAATAGAAGACTCAGAGAACTAGTGACTCCTTGAAAATGATAATTAAAACATTCATTGAAATAGAAGACTCAGAGAACTAGTGATCTTGAAAATGATAATTAAAACATTCATTGAAATAGAAGACTCAGAGAACTAGTGACTCCTTGAAAATGATAATTAAAACATTCATTGAAATAGAAGACTCAGAGAACTAGTGACTTCTTGAAAATGATATTTAAAACATTCATTGAAATAGAAGACTCAGAGAACTAGTGACCTTGATAATGATAATTAAGCCAACAAATCAGATGTAGCGCAACAAACATCTTAAACTTTTTCAGCAACAGTAAAACTCGTCGAAAACAACTCTCTTCTAACCTAATTGTTTGCAGCGATTACTACGCTAAAAAAGAAAAGTGAATTTAGGCCTACAACTAATTAAAATGTCGCTATTTCACAAGGATGCACTGAATAACAATTATGTATATGTTGTTGTTGAAGTTGTTCCGCTCACACTCACCCCAGAAGCCGCAAGAGACCTTTCATCTTCTCGATGTTCTCGGTCTTGGTCTGCTTCTAGGGGGATCCCCACAGCCTCGCGGTGCGTCTGAGGTGGAGGGCAGGAAGGCTGGCGGAAGGGGATGAAACATGTAGCACCTATTTGGCGCACACCCTCAACCGCCCTCCGTCGGTGGGAGGGGAGGGGAGCGAAGCCGCCTTTTCTCAATTATATATATCACACAGTCAGACCTATTCCAGTGAACAATTTCCCTAAGGGCTTCCTCGAAATTAACATAGGAAGATCAATGACGACCATTTTGGCGTGTGCTCAAAGCATTTATCCCTGGTAACTTTACCCATCTTCTAATTATTTTTGTATGAATGAATAAATACTGTAAAAGCACGCGATTAAGACAGCCAGCAAGGATGGCGTAGCTTGCCATAAAATACGTCAAAACCCACAATAGCGACAGCGGTTTCAAGCCAACCAGGCATAAAATATCTGCGCCATTCTAAAACAATACATGTTTGAGGATGGGCAAAGATGGGTCTCAACTCGTACATAGAATTATACATTTTTCCCTCAAGATAAAATACAAAAGTGGAGGTTCGTATTTTACACAGATCTGTATCATAATCGATATTTGACGCAAATAGTAATATCAACCATTTAGATTCGCACTTCCGTTCACTGGCCTCAACTCAGCTAATGCCGAATGACGACCAGACTTTCACTCAAGATAGATAGATAAATGTCAGTCATCACATGTGTATGAAAGTATATTTCAGGCAAGTGTGAGTGCGTACGAGAGAGCATAAACTTCTGTTATATTTATCTCTCCCTGCACGATTTTATTATGGAGAAAATCTCCTGTAGAAGACAGGTAAAAACATTCACGGGACAAATACGGCCGCGCGCGAACAGGGAGGAAACTGGTGTTGCACGAAAACCCGTGACTAACAGGTCCGCTGAGCATCCTCCCTTGTTTTCATTGCCTCAAGCAAACTGACGAGAAGGCCGCTACAAACCGAGCAAGCCACCTGGGGGCCGGGCAAGCCGCTACGAGCTAGTGCAACTCGCTGTAATAACTACTCCTGACATGCAAGACTGGCTCAGTGCCAAAACGCTTTTCTGCAGACGTCTGCGAGCAGTTTTACGGTGTAGTCGTTGGGTGGAATGAAACTTGGATATCAAGACAGGGAAGTTTGTGAAACATGACAACACCCTCTACTAAACTGACAACGTTGCCATTTACACCTGGAAATCGGCCGCCAAGAAAGACAAAGACAGCGAACACGTGTGGATCTGAACTTTAACCTGGAATCATGATTACAGTTTATTGCTAATTCAAGAGAACATAACTCTAATTATTTCCCTGAGCTTAAGACACTATATCTATAGGGACGGCCGAGCTTAGCTCAATGAAAATGTTTGCTATGTAGTGAAATAACTCATGTACACTCATTTCAAGCCAAATGAATAATTATAATACTTAATTTCCATTTAAAATTTCAGTTACTTTTTTACTTTTTTTACTTTTACTTGTAACTATTCATAGGCACATATACTGTGAGGATTTTAATTTTGCCAATATTCAGACAAATCTCGCAGATACTGAAAATAATTTAAAATATTTTCACCATTATTTTGAGGTTAAGTTAGCCCTGAGTCATTCTGAAAATATTCAATGCTATAAATAGCTACACTTACAATGCTGACATTCTTTTCAACTCTTCACAACATAATACCAAAATAGTGTGTCGTGCCCGTTTTTTGAATACTTAAGACCAGGTTGCTATGGCAACTTAAATATTTAAATTTATTCCCACACCAGTCTAGATAGCGTAGAATCAGTATAGTAAAATGAAATGTTACAAACTAATTACGTTTAAACTAAATGTATTGATCTGTTGTGGGTAGAAAAAAATGAAATATGTTATAAACTAATTCCATTTAAACTAAATGTATTGATCTGTTGTGGGTAGAAAAAAATGAAATATGTTATAAACTAATTACGTTTAAACTAAATGTAGTGATCTGTTGTGGATAGAAAAGACCGCAATGCAGCCACCTCCCTTCGACAGTGTTGCATAGAGATGGGCGTGTGTCTTTGAGTGTGTATTTGTATGCGCGCAGCATGTGTGTGAGTGTGAGTGATTACACGAATGTTTTACATGACGCACGCGTACACAGCACATTTCGCCGGTCTTAGTTTTCTGCGAGCTTGGCCAAAACTTGAGTTGCGCTAAGGTTTTGGGACTCGGGCCTTCAGGCATTCTTGTTGTTTCACACACACACACGCACACACACACACACACACACACACACACACACACACACACACACACACACACACAGTATCTCCATTCCTGATAGATAAGGAGTTCTGCATCATTTTAACATTTCGATGTATCTATCTTGAAAGGCTGAAAGTAATGCCATACGATTTATCGAATCCGCGTGGCAGAGAAAAGGTTAAGCCCAGTACAAACCTATCCGACTAAAATTCAAGCTTCCAAAACATAAAAAAAAACAAAAAAACACCCGACAAATAAAAGAGGGTCTATTTTGCTAATTATTGTATTTCTACTGAAATATGACTTTTATTTATTTTTGCAAAAATCTCGTTAAAGTGAATGACAAGGTCATGACTTGGAAACAGTGAAAATAAGTGGTGTTATCTCATTAAAGTGAATGACAAGGTCATGACTTGGAAACAGTGAAACAAGGTGGTGTTATCTCGTTAAAGTGAATGACAAGGTCGTGACTTGGAAACAGTAAAAATAAGTGGTGTTATCTCGTTAAAGTGAATGACAAGGTCATGACCTGGTGTTCTCTGGGTCGATACGACTGAGCGCGCTTTACTTACGCGTTAATCAAGTTGCATGAAAGAGTCGTATACTACTTTTTCATTTCCCATCACACCACCATACTGATCTTTCATACTTTGTAACGGTGTCTGGAATGGCGAATTCGTTACATAGAAAAATCAGTCAAGAAGGCAGCTGTTTCATGAGTAGCAGACGAAAAACTATTTTTTTTCATTTAAATCAAAGGTACGCCAATTATACTAACTGGATGTGTTCAAAATAATGCACCAATTCGTGCTGCTTACACGGTGATGAACTTACAGAAAAGGTGTACGGTCCCGTAGAGTTGTAAATAAAGCTGTGTTGTATCAGAGAGAACTAACGGTAGACCCTTCTCTCCTGGCCAATCAAAATTTGTCCCAGATAAGATAAACAGTAGGCCCTTTCCTTCGACCCAAAAAACGGCCTGTGGCATGCTTTTATCCGGCCCGCGTAAAGAACCTAAAGATACTCGTAATTAGTATGTATATTTTTTACACTCAGCAGTATTGTTAGTGTATTTTATAGTCCTACTCGTAATTAGTATGTATATTTTTTACACTCAGCAGTATTGTTAGTGTATTTTATAGTCCTACTCGTAATTAGTATGTATATTTTTTACACTCAGCAGTATTGTTAGTGTATTTTATAGTCCTACTCGTAATTAGTATGTATATTTTTTACACTCAGCAGTATTGTTAGTGTATTTTATAGTCCTACTCGTAATTAGTATGTATATTTTTTACACTCAGCAGTATTGTTAGTGTATTTTATAGTCCTACTCGTAATTAGTATGTATATTTTTTACACTCAGCAGTATTGTTAGTGTATTTTATAGTCCTACTCGTAATTAGTATGTATATTTTTTACACTCAGCAGTATTGTTAGTGTATTTTATAGTCCTACTCGTAATTAGTATGTATTTTTTTTTTACCCCCAGCAGTATTGTCTCTCAAGTACAGATCTAGCCTTATGAATTTGCTTAGCATTAAATGTACATCGTTGTTCAGTATTTGATGATAACAATACATTATTGCTGCACTCATGTTTATCAGAGATTTCCAGACATCGAGAGACGAACGTGTTCTGATTTTTATGTTGTTGTTTAATACGTTAACCCTTTGTTATGTTGTTGTTTAATACGTTATACCCCTTGTTATGTTGTTTAATATGTTATACCCCTTGTTATGTTATTTAATATGTTATACCCCTTGTTATGTTGTTTAATACGTTAACCCCTTGTTATGTTGTTGTTTAATACGTTAACCCCTTGTTATGTTGTTGTTTAATATGTTATACCCCTTGTTATGTTATTTAATATGTTATACCCCTTGTTATGTTGTTTAATGTTATACCCCTTGTTATGTTATTTAATATGTTATACCCCTTGTTATGTTGTTTAATACGTTAACCCCTTGTTATGTTGTTTAATACGTTAACCCCTTGAATCTCAATCTTCAGACACAAAACACTCGTGGCCAAAATGCACGAGCCGAAGTTGTTAGAAGGAAGACGAAATTTGTTTTTAAAAACGTCTTACCAATTTCACCATCACCCATCTTCTTCAGGATACATGGCTCGATGTTGCCTGCAGGCGTCTGGATGGTGCCCACCAGGTCAACGATATCGGCCTCAATCACCTTCAACGAATATTCTGCCGAGTTTCCCAAAGACAGCTGAGATCTCTTCCTGCCCTCGCCTGTTGCCATGGGAACAAAGCGTAACCAATAACATGGCATTGGTTTCAGTACACACAGGAAAAATACACAAGGCAGATACAAGCAATACAGTGTGCATACTTAAGTTAATCATAAGGATTATCCATACTACTGATAATACCACACATCATCATGGAGACTATGTGAGAGTTCGTATTACTGCAAATGTACATTTATTCATCTAGAAATTTAGGTCACATGAGATCAATCAACAGATTTAGATCTTCTGATAAAATATATCCATACAAAATTTCAAAGTAAGATGGATATTGCAATATAAGCGATAAAAAGCGTGTTTCTGCGAGATTTTCGATGTTACAAGTATACACAATCGCGCTTGAGGACGACACTGAGAGCTAAGAGACGACTCTTTTATATTTATGGCATGACACTTGACCAAACGACACTGAGAGCTAAGAGACGACTCTTTTATATTTATGGCATGACACTTGACCAAACGAACGCAAGCTCTACACGAATGTACCATGTAACCCTTAACTGCGACCTTTTAGCAGTGTTTGTATAATTACACTGCTTTATATATTACCTGAGACTTTGGCAGAAAATGGAGACCCCTTGATGGCCTTCCCCTTGTATTTGATGTGGATGTTGTATGCACCTGGTGTCATGGGCACATAACTCACATTTGTCGAGCCGTCGGAGTTATCTTTCCGCTTTACATCAACTTTGGCCGGGCCTTCAATCTGGACTTCGATGTCCTCTGCAAAGATGAAGTAATTTGATAATTGGATTCAAAATTAAATCGCTTGACAAAAAGTAATCAAAGTTAAACAAATACTTTTTTTTCTACAAACAATTTATTGTGCAAGTGTTTTAAATCCACAAATAGCAAACAATAACAAGTGTTTTAAATCCACAAATAACAAACAATAACAAGTGTTTTAAATCCACAAATAACAAACAATAACAAGTGTTTTAAATCCACAAACAACAAACAATAACAAGTGTTTTAAATCCACAAATAACAAACAATGACAAGTGTTTTAAATCCACAAACAACAATGACAAGTGTTTTAAATCCACAAATAACAAACAATAATAAACAACTAACATTTGATAAAATAGAGCCCTCACACACACATTTGCACACAGACATACAGACAGATGCGGGTAGATGAGTGGATGGGTAGCAGAGCATAGAAATGGATTGTGCAGGATGTGCAATGCACAAGGGACACGGCGGTCGGGGGGGGGGGGGGGGGCTGGCAGTGAGCGAAGTCTATATATATGTTGTATACAACTGCCTTTTTTTTTTGTTGTTGGAAATCGAAGGGGCCCACCACCGAATGCACAAGAGTCCAAAAGGATAGAGAGACGGATAAATGAATAGATGGATGGAGAATTGGTATTTTGTAACATGTTGTTTCTCTCTTTCCATTCTTTAACCTTATCGACTTTTATACAGACATGCAATTTGACTCAAAGATAAGAAATTTATTTGTCAGTATCATCATTATATTACAGGACAATTTTATTTGTCAGTATCATCATTAATTTACAGGACAATTTTATTTGTCAGTGTCATCATTATATTACAGGACAATTTTATTTGTCAGTATCATCATTAATTTACAGGACAATTTTATTTGTCAGTGTCATCATTATATTACAGGACAATTTTATTTGTCAGTATCATCATTAATTTACAGGACAATTTTATTTGTCAGTGTCATCATTATATTACAGGACAATTTTATTTGTCAGTATCATCAGTAATTACAGGACAATTTTATTTGTCAGTATCATCATTATATTACAGGACAATTTTATTTGTCAGAATCATCATTAATTTACAGGACAATTTGCAACATCAGCCAACTGACTGTTTGTGCCTTGCTTGGCAACTACAGTGAACGTTTCTTCCTCGCCGCTGTTGCCGCCCACAAGCCCCACGCCAAAGGCAGTGACAAACACGCCATTGATACTGTCCACCACGCAGGAGAACGGACTTCCTGAAATTTAAAAGAAAAAAGTATTAAACATCTTCGCGACTTCAGCCATCAAAATTCTGTTGCTTGAACAAATACGAACAAGTTTTTGAGGCAAAGTTACATAAGGTAACATGATGCGTGTCTACTCATATAAAGTTACTGAAATAACATGATGCGTGTCTACCAATATAAAGTTACTGAAATAGCATGATGCGTGTCTACTCGTGTACTTTAGTGTTCTTTGAAGACTAGTGTGATTGAACTTTAGTATTCTTTGAAGACTAGTGTGACTGTGCTTTAGTGTTCTTTGAAGACTAGTGTGACTATATTATAGTGTTCTTTGAAGATCAGTGTGATTTTAGTGATCTTTGAATACTAGTGTGTGATTGTACTTTAGTATTGTTTGAAGACTAGTGTGACTGTACTTTAGTATTGTTTGAAAACTACTGTGACTATATTATAGTGCTCTTTGAAGACCAGTGTGATTTTACTTTAGTGATCTTTGAATACTAGTGAGATTGTACTTTAGTATTGTTTGAAAACTACTGTGACTATACTATAGTGCTCTTTGAAGACCAGTGTGATTGTGCTTTAGTGTTCTTTGAAGACCAGTATGATTGTACTTTGGTGTTCTTTGAAGACCAGTGTGATTGTGCTTTAGTGTTCGTTGAAGACCAGTGTGATTGTGCTTTAGTGTTCGTTGAAGACCAATGTGATTGTGCTTTAGTGTTCTTTGAAGATTATTGACTAAACTTTAGTGTTCTTTGAGGACAAGTGTGATTGTACTTTAGTACTTTGAAGACAGTGTGAAACTGTATTTAGTGATAATTAAATACCAGTGTTACTGTATTGTAGTGGGTGTTTTTAAAATTCAGTGTAAATGTATTTTAATGCCATTTAAAGAACTCTGATTTCAGTGTTCTTTGAACTCTCTCTAAGTATAGTTTAGTGTTCCTTGAAGATCACCACCTCTATTTCTATAAGTCCATGCAGTTACAAGTTACAGCGGACAGTTGGTCTGAAAGACTGCAGTTACAAGTTACTACGGGCAGTTGGTCTGAAAGTCTGCAGTTACAAGTTACAGCGACAAATTGGTCTTAAAGTCTGCAGTTACAAGTAACACGGAGAGTTGGTCTGAAAATCTGCAGAGCCTTGAAAACATTGAGGGTCCTTTTGCCAGAGTTCTTATGGTGCATTGATGCATAATCTGAGCAGAAGTCAATCCTCTATTCCCCCAAGTTCTGGCAGCGCTCTCCACCCACCCCGCCAAACTTTACATGAGATGGGTGTGAAGTTCTCCTCTAACTTTGAAGTTTCGAATGTTAAAGGTCGTTTGTGTTATGGACGGATCTTTCATCATGAAAAGGAAAAAGTAGCAGACTCTTAGAAACTCGTGCGTGATTCATGTGTGTTGGCACTGGGATGGTATGTTAATAGGTGTTTTGTTCTTTGTTTTACTTGCTTGCTTACAGGAATACAGACTTTAGCAGAATTTATTTGAAAAAAATGTATTTTTCGGTACAATATACAGCAGTGGTAAAAATCATCCAACGCTCAAGAACATTAACCTTTACTGTGCTCTGCAGGTAATATATACCTCTAGGCTAATGATCCACAATTAACCTTTATAATGTTATGTATCTAATGTGTCTGTACTCTGAGCTAAAGTTACACACATTAATCTTCATAATTTTATGTATCTAATTTGTATTTGTAATGTAAACTAACGATCCACAGGTTAACCTTTATGATGTTTTGATCTAATGTGTGTGTGCAATCTTGGCAACAACATCAAAAATTAATGTTTACATTATTCTGGAAGTAAATGAGTTTGTCAATGTAAATATAATTTATTTTCATTGTAAAAGCCCAGACATGATCATTACATAATAATGCATGTAATTTCAGTCTATTGTTGTAAAAGACCCACACAAGACCTCTACAGACTATTGCAGATAATATCAACCTGTTGTTGTAAAAGACCCACACATGACCTCTACAGTCTATTGCATGTAATATCAGCATGTTGTTGTAAAAGACCCACACATGACCTCTACAGTCTATTGAATGTAATATCAACCTGTTGTTGTAAAAGACCCACACTACCATAAACATTTCATGTTTAGTCTGACATTAATTCCACACTACAATAAACATTTCATGTTTAGTCTGACATTAATTCCACACTACAATAAACATTTCATGTTTAGTCTGACATTAATTCCACACTACAATAAACATTTCATGTTTAGTCTGACATTAATTCCACACTACAATAAACATTTCATGTTTAGTCTGACATTAATTCCACACTACAATAAACATTTCATGTTTAGTCTGACATTAATTCCACACTACAATAAACATTTCATGTTTAGTCTGACATTAATTCCACACTACAATAAACATTTCATGTTTAGTCTGACATTAATTCCACACTACAATAAACATCTCATGCTTAGTCTGACATTAATTCTATACGACAATAAGTATATGATGTTACGTTTGTACGAAAGTTCAGCCCTTTTTAACACTTTCCTATTTTTCTGTGTATTATATTGCTGTTTGTAATTAGTACTGTTTCTGCTTAATTCAGTTTACACTTAATGGGGTTTGTGCTTAGTGCAATGTAGTTTTAGTGTTGTGTGGCATTAATGCATTGTAGTTTTAATGTTGTGTGGCAGTATTGCATTGTAGTTTTAGTGTTGTGTGGCATAATTGCAATGTAGTTTTAGTGTTGTGTGGCATTAATGCATTGTAGTTTTAGTGTTGTGTGGCATAATTGCAATGTAGTTTTAATGTTGTGTGGCATTAATGCATTGTGTACTCAGCATATATACACAGTATCAGACACTGTAACAGCCATCATCGCGAAATGCAATCACACACCTTGTCAAAAAGATGCTTCCATTAAATAAATGTATCAGTACATTTCACCTACTATTTAACATTCCGTATACATTCCCTTCTTTTGGAAAGTAAATTTGTTGCATAACCAAAATAGTTTAGCAGTGAAACTTCAACTGTAACTCAAAACAAAAAAATCAAGCAGTTGGAAAACGTTTTTGCTAAAGAAGCAAACTATATAATGCACTCAATACTGACGTAGAACAGGCTGGGGGTGATTGAATGGGGTGGGAGACAATCTAAATTCGCGCCCGGTGTGGGCTACGGGCCAACTCTTGTCCCGCGCACAAGACACGCTGATGTGTTTGAAATACAATTACTTTTTTTTTCCTATAAGGGAGGTAAGTGCATCAATAACTATTTTTTTTCTCTAAGGGCGGTAAGTGCTTCAGTAACTAATTTTGTTCCCAAAGGACAGTAAGTCATTCCGGGGTCTGAACTGATATCAGTTTCTCACACAATGGCACTTTTTCGTTGTCAACGTTAACTGACCGATAACTGGAAACATATGACCATTGGAAACTGGATCTCAGTCAATAGTAATAAGCATTTATAGGTCAGTCGCTGTTTTCTGGCACACAACCGATGTTTTCTGGCAGAGCCAATGCCATTTATGGTAATCGTCACAGGCGGTGCTGTTAGGTAGCATGAGTATCAATAATTGTTTTGCACTGACAGTGTTCGTTTGCGGGGAGCGTGGGAGAAAAAATTATCACCTCATGAATTACGGAAGCCTGATGCTTGATAACTACCTGAACCAAAACGGTTAATGTTATTTCTTTTCTTTTAGTCAGTCCTCTCTGCAAGCCGTATCTTCACACTAAATTCTGTATCCTGACATAACAGGCTGCCAAGCCGTATATTTCGTCCTAACATGGCACACTGCTAGCCACTCTGTCACACACTCTGAAAGCCGTCCTAATAAGGCATGCTGTTAGCCTGTAATGTCACATTACATTCTGAAAGCCGTATCGCCTAATATGGCGTGCTGCTAGCCTGTAATGTCACACACTCTGAAAATGTCCTAACATGGAATGCTGTTAGCCTGTAATGTCACACTCTGAAAGCTGTCCTAACATGGTGCTAAACTGTAATGTCACACACTGAAAGCTGTCCTAACATGGCATGGTGCTAAACTGTAATGTCACACCTCTGCAAAGCGTATCGTCATACCAAGATTAAAATCCCACGACTTAGACCAGTGATGAACATCAGTCGATAAACATCTTTCAAAGTCATGTTTATATTTTTTGTAACCTAGTTCCGTGACTAACCTGGAGACACAACAGTAAGGTAGATACTTATCCATGAAATGAGCATCTGTGATCATATGAGAACTTGTTTCTAATAAATATGGATGAATTCTGAAAGGGAGACAAACTCAGGTTTTACTCCTTGAGAAAAGTAAATTGTAACTTCATCGTTGTCATTACTGTTTACGTCGCTGTAATATGTTCACCTGAAATAGTCCTGTTCCCCTCTTTCACTCCTACTGAAGGCTAAATTTTAACTTCACCGTTGTCGTCACTGTTGTCGAGTCGAAACGTTCTGCCTAGCGTTCACCTTTCACAATGTTGGTTTTGAAAATGGTAAAATGTTAACTTGTCAAAATCTTTGTTGCTTATGTATTTCACTGCTATTAAGTATTTATTGTTCTAGTACTGAAAACTATTTTAGACAAAATAAAGTACGATTCACGTAAAATATTTGTCTCTCTTCAAAATAGCCAGCCACATTTTTGCATTTCTTCGTCATCTCTTAACGACAGTCTTGGAACCAATGCAGCCCGCTGGAACAAGACAAGGGAATTACATATCCTGAAGTCTTCCAAATCAATGCCCAGTCAGAGAAGATTAGTAGTTGGCTTTTTTTCTTCTAAGCAACCAAACGTGCCAAGTATACTACAAAAATAGTCACTGCTACTTCAAGAAACGTTTCGATTTCGACCTCCCCACCCCCTTCCAGGCTATGGAAGGGGTTTTCACCTTGACTCTACTAGTGTCCGTTTCTATGCATTGGTCGGCTACTTCTGCCGACAATACTCTTGGTGCTATGGCACAGGGTGAAGGTGTAAATAAGCCATCTGAAACATGGCGTGCGGTGCAGCAGAACTTTCAGGTATCAGAATCAAAATCTGACGCCCACATTCAGAGAAGGGCGAACTACTCTGCTCCTTTGTACAGAAAACGTATGAATGTATAGACAGGTTCTCGGTCACTTTCGACCGTTTTGCTTTCCTAGCTGACTGATCATTTGTTTAGGTGTTTCAAAAATATATGTTTTAATACTATGGATTTTATTTATCATTCATAAATATTTATCAACGTGGGTAATTAAGTTCAAGTAAAATAAATGACCACCTCTTCAGTTATTTGAATTAAACAGTGAAACTCATATATAATTTTTTGGTCCTTTAAAGTTAGTGGATAGTGTGTGTGTGTGTGTGTGTGTGTGTGTGTGTGTGTGTGTGTGTGTGTGTGTGTGTGTGTGTTAATTTAAAACGTTTTCTTTACAAGAATGGGGTTGAGGTGAATAGAAGGCATTAAGTGATACTTAAACCATAGTTTACAGACATACATGTACACACATCAACCTGTTCTCTAAGGGAAGGTTGTGAGGCAAGAAATCTAAATTTGAATGAACCTTGTGTTATTTAACACTCTAACTGAGGACACGTTGAACATTTGAACGAACCTTGTGTTATTTAACACTCTAAGTGAGGACACGTTGAATTAAAGAAATTTTTATTTTGAAATTGTCAGTCGTGAATGCAGATCTACCACTGAGCTAAAGAAATATTGAGACGTGGAAATACGTACTTCCTTTTTTTTGCACTGCTTTCAGCTCTTTAATTGCACTCTCGTCACTAGAAAAGGCAATCAAATCATTAAAGAGAAGACGAAAGGGAAGGGGGGGGGAGATGACTGTGCAGGATATGCGGATAACTATAAATGCTTCCAGTATGTAAAGAAATGATCATTTACTAACAATTAGCTTGCTCTTTAAACCGTCACTTTTTATTAACATAATGGGGAGTATTTACGAACAGCTTTTCAGGCTGACCTCAGTAAGATGTGGATGTGCTCACATTTTTATTTTTATGCTTGATTCCGTTTCTCTAATTCATCAACATGGCTGCCTTGGTATCCTGCAGTTAAATTCAGTTTCTTTCTGATTCATCAATATTGTATTCCTGTTAAAATCCCGTTTTTCTAATACACATCCATGGCACCTTGGTGCCCGTCTGCTAGATCTTGGTTTTCTCATACACCAACATGGGTGTGTCTTGGTTTTCTCATACACCAACATGGGTGTGTCTTGGTTTTCCCTATGTCATATTTCGTTTTTCGGATACATTAATATGGATGCCTTGGTATTCATCTGTTAGACTCTGTTTTTTTCTGATTCACCAATATGGATGTTTCAATGATTAATAAAATTTAACATTTCTTTCTTTTCCCTTAGCTTCTTCCAGACCAACTGGTAACCGACTTGTTTGAATGCTATCCCAAGTCATTACTTCTCACGTGTGTGTTATACAGAGAGCGTATGTCCAAGACCTTACCTAGTGCCAAGTCTAAGACGGAGTCGTAACACTTGCTGTTTTTAAGCTCGTACTTGGACCTTACCTACTGCCATCTCTAAGAGGGAGTCATAACACTTGATGTTTTTAAGCTCGTACTTGGACCTTACCAAAAAAAAAGTCGCTCTGTTAGTAAGCTATGATATATTTCTCCTCTGCACACACACACACACACACACACACACACACTGATTGTGAATTCTATGACGTCTTCGAAGACCTCCTTCACATTTTATTTACAGGCCGTGATGTGTAATGACTTCATCGTAACTTAATTAAAAGAACTGGTGGAAACTTTAATAAATACAAAATTATTGACAATGAGCCTTGAACTCTGACCTTTGACAGCGCTACCATTGTGGTTCATGAGCACTTCATGGCGGCCTTCAGCCTTGGGCTGGTATTCCACGCAAATGGTTCCGTCGCTGTTGTCCCGGACTCTCGGGCCCAAACCGTCACTTCCAGACATCTGCCCACAAAACAATAAAACATTTATTTCCTCGAGTCTGGAACTGTAGTTTAATTAAGTCAGACTGTGTGAGTTCCATTTCATCTTAGTTGCTAAAAAATTTTTTTTAATAAACTGTATGTCTTCTTAAGTAGTTGGCACATCATTTTAACACAGGTAAACTATTTCCAGGAAATAAATTGTGTCAAACCTATTGCCTATTCTTTGATAAAAGGGTTATTTTGTCAAAACTGTTGTCTATTCTTTGCTAACAGGGTTATTTTGTCACATTTATGCTACTCAAGACATTCTTCATTCATGCCAAATTTATTTTAATAAAATCTGCTTCAGTGTTTAGATATGAAAGCATTATGGAAAACAAAATATTATTGTAACTAGATAATCTTTAGATAAGAACAAGAGCAGGCAATAATGATATGTTCTTTATCTCCCCTTTTCTCTTGACAAATTAGGATTGGCTTCTTTCCAGTGCCTCACGGTGTATTAGCTCCATTTTTGTACGAACCTAATACATTTGTCTGCCGAAGAGTTTAACGCACTCCTAATTTTCTCCGTTGTAATATTAGACATTACTTACCGACATTTTCAGCAAGCAGAGATATGTATGTCTTCTGTAGAAATTTTACATTCTTACGATTCTCCTTTGCCATTTTAAGAAAACTAACAAGAGTCTAATATAATCCCAGAAATTAGCTATGGTATTTTTGTCGACTCAACATTCGTTCTCGAAAGTATTCTTCACTATTGTGTGTGTGTGTTAAAAGATAATAATCTGCATTGATATGACCATTTAAAACTGAATGAATTCAGTTGTTTATCATAACTACTTACGTATAGAATCCAGAAACAGTATTCAACTTCAATTCATTGTTCATAGCCATGAAATGTATTTTTTAACGCCTACAATTTCTGCAACTCACCTTCAACCTCTCCTATAACTCACCTTTAACTTCTCAAGTCACATACATTCCTACAAACTAAACTTCACACGGAAATCACCTACAATCCTACAAACTAAACTTCACACGAAAGTCACCAACAATCCTACAAACTAAACTTCACACGAAAGTCACCTATTTCATACGAAAGTCACCTACAATCCTACAAACTAAACTTCACACGAAAGTCACCTATTTCACACGAAAGTCACCTACAATCCTACAAACTAAACTTCACACGAAAGTCACCTATTTCACACGAAAGTCACCTACAATCCTACAAACTAAACTTCACACGAAAGTCACCTATTTCACACGAAAGTCACCTACAATCCTACAAACTAAATTTCACACGAAAGCTCAAAACAGTTTAAAATAGCTATCTAAAGTTTCTACCATAAATAAGGATTCTATTTGAGTGACCATTTCACATAAGGGAGTCAGTGAAGGAATAACCCATTACGTACTTGAGTACTCTTAACAAGAGATTCGTTACACACTTGAGTACTCTTAACAAGAGATTCGTTACACACTTGAGTACTCTTAACAAGAGATTCGTTACACACTTGAGTACTCTTAAGAGATTCGTTACACACTTGAGTACTCTTAACAAGAGATTCGTTACATACTTGAGTACTCAACAAGAGATTCGTTACACACTTGAGTACTCTTATGGAGAGATTCGTTACACATAATAAGGCTATGAAGCAGACTCTCGCAAAGGAGAATTGCGAGCGAGAGACTCATTAAGCAACAAACTGATTGGACGGAGAGACAGTATTTGCAACAGAGTGACAGGAAGGAGATGCTTATTAAGTAACGGAGTGTCTGGAAGGAGAGACTTATAAAGCAACAGAATATTCTGGAAAGAGAGATTCATCCAGCAACAGAGTGTCTGGAAGAAGAGACTCATTAAGCAACAGAACATACTGGAAGGAGATTTATTATGAAAGAGGATTTGAAGGAGACAATAGTTGACAGAAATACTGTGATATATAAACACGGTCCAACGGAATGGAAAGATAGTGAAAGAGACACTGGTTATAAAATTGGACTATAAATAAGGAGTTATTTGTTTGTACACACAAGAGGTTAGTGAAGGATACATTGATTATAAAATTGGACTATAAATAAGGAACTATTTGTTTGTACACACAAGAGGTTAGTGAAGGAGACACTGATTAGAAAGAGGACTACGAAAAAAGGAGAAATTTTGTTTTTGTATAGCATAGAAGGAGAAGTTTTGTTTTTGTATACATAGAAGGAGAAACTACACACAGGAGAAATGCACAGGAATGACTATGCACACGGTGAGTGAGAAAGAGATATTAATTAATTATACTGGAAAAACTCGTTTGACTTCTAGGAGGAATGATTGGGAGAAGAAGCCATGTCGTTTCACACATAACACAAATCTAGCTGGCATACGAGGCAATTTAATGCCAAGTAACCCCCGTTTGTGTGTAAACAGTCGCATGAGTAGATCAGAATTTACGGGCACCTTGAGGAAAGCATCTATAAAAACAGCTCCTAACATCTTCACATTTCACAACATACACATTCACGTTTTCACATCACACCTAAGCATTCACATAGATCAGTTAGAACTGATTAAACAGCGGTATCTAAAGATAAATACAAATATAATTATTTTAAATACTTTTTCAAATTTCTTTCCATTTGATTTATTATATACACTTCGACTTTTGCTAAGACACAGATGCGGGTTCTTGTCCGCAAAACTCAACATGAAGAGCATTTGTTTGAAAAACACATGAACAACAAAACTGTTGTGATCCAATGATAATTAATTTGTGCAGTAAATATATTAATTTCTTCCACTTCCACACAATAGCAATATTTTATTATTTTATATAAATCTCTGCTCCTGTTTCACTTCTATGGTAGAATAATACTTTTTATTAAAAATATATAAGTACTTCAAGCAAGAACTGTTAAATTGTTTAGTCTATAATCTTTTATTAGGTACTAACTTTTAATTATATATCAATCATTAACAGACTACGATCTATTCATATTATCTATCTATCTATCAATCTATCTATCTATCTATCTATCTATCTATCTATCTATCTATCTATCTATCTATCTATCTATCCATCTATCTATATACCTACCTATTTATCTGTCTATCTATTTATCTACCTATGTATTTATCTTTCAATTATGAAACTAAATCTTTATTGCTTACATTTAAAATAATTCTTTAGCCTTGTCCCAACATACATTTTCTCTAACCATTAACACTGAAAACTGTTAGTGTATCAGATATTTGGTATTGTTTGAGATTAACACACGGACGAACAGACTAACTCCACGGGAAAATCATGCATAAACGCTTACATGCAACTTTTTATGGGCAAAAATCAGATCTAAGGCATGCTTTGCCTCTAACTTCAGACCTTAACATCTGGTGGGCACACATCAGATCTAAGGCATGCTTTGCCTCTAACTTCAGACCATAACCTTTGGTGGGCACACATCAGATCTAAGGCAGCGCAAAGTGAAAATCATGCACTGATGAATTATTTTTAAGTTTATTTTGTCTTAAAATTCTAGATGCATGATGGAATTAAAAATTTTAAAATCTGGTTATTCAGATTTTTTAAAATAACCACTACTGTGTAAGAATACAAAATCAACTGATTTTTTTATTTTATTTTTTCTTCTTTGCATTTATTTTTAAATTGTCTATAATCAGTAACTAAATCATTATGGGTGGTTTACACCGGCCAATGGATTTTATATTCCGTCACGTGATCGGGTCTACAGCATCACATCGGTCAAATTGATTGACCAGACTGAAAACAGCATTGAAGCGAACAAAAAAAAAAACCAACAAGATTTCTTACACTTGTCAAAAACCTGAGGACAGTAATTTTAAGTCTGGTCAAAACAGTATTAGAAGAAAAAAAACACCAAAAAAACAAAATTTCTTGCGCTTGTTAAAGGGTGAGGACATAATTATATGTAATTGACTGGTCAGACAAAGCAAGCTTTGGACAGGGTCATCCTATCCGACGTGATTCGCTTGTTAAAGGGTATAGAGATAACACTTTCAAATAACATTAAAGTGAGCAGATATATGTGAATAGATTTAACTGACTGACGAGAGTAAATACTTCAGTTAACCAAAAGTTAACAGAAACAAATCATCCCCAGATTTCAAAATTTTCTTATCCTTTTCAATTTTAAATGTATTGACCAAAGTTAAATCATCCCCAGATTTCAAAATTTTCTTATCCTTTTCAATTTTTAATGTATTGACCAAAGTATTGACCAATGTATTGACCAAAGCACTGTTAATCGTTCTTACACTTGTATTTCAAAAATGTTGCTACGTAATATTTCTTATCTGTCAATCATTTTAAAATGTTGCTACGTGATATTTCTTATATGTCAATCATTTTAAAATGTTGCTCCATAATTATTCTTATCTGTCAATCATTTTAAAATGTTGCTACGTGATATTTCTTATCTGTCAATCATTTTAAAATATTGCTCCATAATTATTCTTATCTGTCAATCATTTTAAAATGTTGCTCCATAATTATTCTTATCTGTCAATCATTTTAAAATGTTGCTACGTGATATTTCTTATCTGTCAATCATTTTAAAATGTTGCTCCATAATTATTCTTATCTGTCAATCATTTTAAAATGTTGCTCCATAATATTTCTTATCTGTCAATCATTTTAAAATGTTGCTACATAATACTTCTTATCTGACAGTCATTTTAAAATGTTGCTATATGATATTTCTTATCTGTCAATCATTTTAAAATGTTGCTCCATAATATTTCTTATCTCTTAATCATTTTAAAATGTTGCTCCATAATACTTCTTATCTGTCAATCATTTTAAAATGTTGCTCCATAATACTACTTTTCTGTCAACCATTTTAAAATGTTGCTCCATAATACTACTTTTCTATCAATCATTTTAAAATGTTGCTCCATAATACTTCTTATCTGACAGTCATTTCAAAATGCTACTAATGCATATTTTCTAAACGTCCTTTGTTAACAAGCATTTCAAAATGATGACTCTGCAGAATTTCGCTTTCGAAAACTGCTGGAGACCCGTTTATTCTCAAAACTCCCGCCTTAAGTCTAGAAGTGCCTCGTGGGCGGAGATAACACAAGCGTCACCTCGAAAGAAAAGAGGCATGCTCTGAAGTAGTTCCAGAGAACGTCAGGCCATTGATAACTTCAAGGGCACCTTCCCTGAAATGACGTCAACATTCAAGAAGATAGCACGATAGTGATGGATTGTTCCCTACTGGCAAAGAGGGGCTAAGGCCGACCGAAACTAGGGCTAACTTCGGCTTGACTACGGTTTTAGTTTGTTTTACTTTGAAAATGGCTCTAAGCGCATATCAAGCTTATAATCACAAAGTACTTACATCTCTTACTTTGAAAATGGCTCTAAGCGCATATCAAGCTTATAATATAATCACAAAGTACTTACATCTCTTACTTTCAAAATGGCTCTAAGCGCATCTCAAGCTTATAATATAATCACAAAGTACGTACATCTCTTCAAATATTTTTGCATTTTAGTATAGGAAATCAGAGCGCAAACAAAATTGCTGTTCAACTTACTAATAGCTATAGTTAACACACAAACACACAGCAATCTGGAATAATGTATATTTTAAAAAAATAATTAAGGAAATATTTTGTACATTCAAGAAAATAATTGCAAAATATAAAAGTATCACACAATACAGTAACTGAAAAATAACAGCGAGCTTTCATGGCAGCACTCTAATACAGTTTGAAAACAAAAATCTCAAAATATGTTGTAATTTAATTAACGCATTATCAAATGTGTTGTAATTTTATTAATGTAGTATCAATACTAAAGGCGTTTAAACCATTGTAAACAAAATAAACAAGCAAAAATGCAAGAGCAAATTTGAGTCAAATTAAGCAAGTCTTAATTACATTATTAACACTCTCAATAACCTCAAACTAAAGATATTACACAAAAATAATTTCATGAACAATGAAGCGACACGCCTTTGTAAGAACACGCTGAAATTGCTAAGAGCTGTATGGCTGTGGTATGTCTGGTATTAATCCTAGGTTTTGTGTACTGTCTGCATTATGAGATTTCTAGTTTTGTGTACTGTCTGCATTATGTTAATTCTAGTTTTGTATACTGTCTGCATTATGTTAATTCTAGTTTTGTAAACTGTCAGCATTATGTTAATTCTAGCTCTGCAAATTGTCTATAATGTGATTTCTGGCTTTGTAAACTACCGATATATGTGGTGCCTTGTTATGAAATCGATCGGTAATGTACTCAAGCTTTGTCAGTTCGAAGCAGTATATGTCTAGTGGTTTGTAGTAATAAGATGTAGGATTTAATACTAGTCTTACATTCGGATTTTTAATAATTTCAATGTTTTACGATTTTCTAATTTAATGAATAAAATAACATCTGTGTGTGTGTGTGTGTTGAGTGTGTGTGTGTGTGTGTTGAGTGAGTGAGTGTGTGTGTGTGTGTGTGTGTGTGTGTGTGTGTGTGTGTGTGTGTGTGTGTGTGTGTGTGTGTGTGTGTGTGTGTGTGTGTGGTCTAATTTTAAACTGTCGGATTCCCTATAGATCTAATTCGATATGTAAAACTGATCTTAATTTTTAAAATAGTAATGAATGATTAAGTTTTTTCTACATGTTTAGATAAAGCTAAATTAAAATAATAGATAAGCTAGTAATGAATGATATATTAATCTAGCTACAAAGCTAGCTACCAAAATAGCTACTAAAAAAACTGTGCTCACCATGTACGACATTGTTTCTGAAACAGGAACAACAGAATGTACATTTCAACATTTTCCACATTTTACCATACGCCTATGAGATGACGTCACTCAAAGGTAATCAATCACCAATACAAAACATTTATATTTAAATACACAGATTAGCAAGTATCACATGAAATATCAAAAGCTACCAAAATGACAGACTATAAAAAGGTCACAGATACGTACAATACAATATATTTTTTTTAAAGTGCAGGGCACAGACCACCAAACTGACAACATATAAAAGGTCACAAACCAGCAAACTGACAACATATAAAAGGTCATGAACCAAGAGTGTGGAAACATGTAAAAGGTCAGGGACCAAAAGAATGAACATATAAAAGTTCACTAACCAGTAGTGTGAAAAATGTAAAGGTCAACAGGTTAAGGACCAGCAGAATGAACACATAAATGGTCACGAACCAACAGTGTGAAAACATGTAAAGGTCAAAAGGTCATGGACCAGAAGAATGAGCACATAAAAGGTCACAAACCAACATTGTGAACACGTGTCAAACGTCAGGGACCAGAAAATGAAGAAAATTTACAAGGCAATGAACCAGCATGACAACCAATAATAGATCATGGACTAGAATAAAGACATATAATAGGTCAAGGACTAGAATAATGACAACATAAAATATAGTCATGAACTAGCAGAATGACAGTATATAAACAAGGACCAGCATAATAACATATATTAGGTCACGAACTAGCACACTGACAAAATATAATAGGTCATGTACTAGTAGAGCGGCAGCACTTTTGAAAGAGTGTACATATAAACAGTGTGACGACACAGTAAATGCGCGCGCACACCAGGATGACGACGCACAAAGTGTGGCGATATAATAAATGATGCATATAGCAGGATGATGACATGAACAATGTGACGACATTTTAAATGACGCATACACCAGGATGACGATGTACAAAGTGTGGCGACATAGTAAATGACGCATACACCAGGATGATGACATGAACAATGTGACGACATAGTAAATGACGCATACACCAGAATGATGACATGAACAATTTGACGACATAGTAAATGACGCATACAACAGGATGACGACATAAAAATACGTATCAACAAGATCCGACAAATAATTAAACTACAGGGAAAAATGTAAACGTATGTATGGCTCTTTTCAGAATTATTATGGGTCAATACTCTTCGCAGGATTATTTTGACGTCAACGCTCTTTGAAGAATTATTATGAGTCAACGCTCTTCGCAGGATTATTATGTCGTGAACGGTCTTGCACTATTATGACGTCTAGGAGGAACAGATAACTCAATGGTACAACACAACATATTTAGCGAAAAGGGACAAGTGTAGCTCTAATAATGTTGAGACGCCGATGGATGTGTGAATAGTTTAAAGTGCACTAATATAAATGGCACTGTTAAAAGACATCCCACACTTCAATCCGAGATATGTATGTCCGACTAGTTATTGAGCTGATGGTAATAACTCATCAGAATACCTGTAATATTATTAATACACTAGCTATTGCTACAACGAATCTGATGGTGTCTGTCTCGTAAAGCTGTGGTGCTGCTGTCTGTCTTTCCAATGCTTTGACGCTTTTTCGTAAAGGTTCTAATATTGTTTGTCTCTCCAAAGCTCTGTTTGTGAATATTTACAATGCTGTGACTGACCGTAGAAGGAAAGAATGCAAAGCATCCTTTTATGTTTATATCATAGATCACAGCTAATGTAAATCATAAAACAAGATTTATAAGTTCTTATTTTGTCAGAGTAGTTTCCCTTTGCCTGTCAGATCCCCCCCCCCCCCAATTATGTTATCGTTCTTCCGGCACTTGGTATTAGTTCCTCAGTGTTTTTCCTGGCGCTGCATAAAGCCCTTCAATAGTAAATGAAATACACAGTTCAAGGTTAAAGGTCACGAGAGTTCTTCCAGTTGGCAACTTATATTTGGAGTTTCAAGACAAAGACTTTATTGAAACAGTGAGGAGACGGTAAAATATCACAGCTTTGTTTATATACAAAATCGAGTAACCGATATGGAGCAGATAGATAGATAGACAGCCAGATAGGCGGACGGATGGATAAATTGGTTGGATGGATGGACAGACGGGCGGACATTCAGATAGATAGATAGATAGATTCATGCATTGGTAAATTAAAAAAAAATTAGTAGCATTGCATTTTGATTCATTCATCTAGTATACACACTCAGATCTAGTCTATACTACTTCGGCTGTAAATCTTAAATAATCAAAGTAACACTATACAATGGCTTGTTCAAATAGCACACATATTTAGATTAGCATTTTGAGAAATTCATAAATTTACTGAAAGTCTTCCTTGATCTCACGAATCTGGACTCGCAAAGTCACGTGGCTAGAAACTGTCAGGAATGGGTTTTTTTTTGGTGGGGACCTGCACCCAGCGAACTACTAATGCGGATCTTATCCCATAAGAAGAATTATAGCAGCATTAAATTGTAAAACATAAATATTTATAGGTATTATATTATTTTGTATGGTGTAACAAACAATTTAGAACCAGTCATTCAGTCCAATTTTATTTCTGGCAATGAGCATTAGAGAATGCGATATGCCGCCAGTCTCCTTGTACCGTTTCCAGCAAGCTACTCAGTGTTGTTTGATGTCCATAGCAACAACGGGGCCCCAAAGGGGATGCAGTAAATGAGTCATTCCCAAACCATAGCGCTCACGTAAAGAAAAAAAAAGTCAAAATCAAAAATGTATTTTATAATTTTTTTGTTCTGAATTACAATTAATTTGAAAGTAATGACAATTATTGGTATCCATACTGTTTTGTCTTGCTGCCATTTCTTCTCGCGTAAGTCATCGCCATGCGTTGAAGGAGAGATGGGGGGGGGGGGGGGAGATCATTATATTTCAAACCTGCGCTTCTTACCGTCTGACGTAATTCAAAACTAAGGAAAAGTCAATATCCACACGCTGGTTTAAATTGCTTTATGGTTGGTTCAAACAGTTTATGTTTAATTGTGTTATAGTTGCTAAAACAGTGCAAAAAAAAAAAAAGTGTTTATGTTGGGATCAATGTAAAACACGTTTTAAGTTAGGACCAACTAGGTTAAAAAAAAATCTTCTTATGGTTCGCTTAAAAATCGCTTAAATCGTGTTTATATTATGCTTAAACAATTTTATATGAAGTGCTTTATGCTTGGCTCAGAAATCGTTAAAATTGCATCCTCAGTGACTCAGCTACTGTTAAAATTAGTGTCATGGTTGGCTTAACTAGTGAAGTGTCATTGGGGTTGTTTTGTTGTTATTGAAGTCCGTATGTAATGCTGTTGCACATTTCTAATCTCATAGGTCACGCGACCTTTAATTTTAAGAATCTAACATTATCGGCTCACTTAGACACGTTAAGAGAGTCGGGGCGCGTGAATGCATCCATCAAGTTTTACGGCTTTCCATTGGTTAAATTCAACACTGCGTGCGCACTGCCAGTCTACATTGCAGCCAAGAAATTTTATTCCACGTTTTCGCTATCTTCGGGCTTTCCTCTGATGTCGTAAACACGCACGAGATTTTGCAACGCTGCTCCGATAAATTGTCATTAGCGATTAAATATATTTACTGCATTTGGCACTATGGTTATGGAAACAATATGTACTTCATAATTCGTTAATTCGAGAATAAATAAATATCAGATTAGATAAGAAGAACAAATAAGTACTCGGTCGTGAAAGACGCTCCAGTGTGCCAATCGAACAGACTGCAAAGGTCAGGCGTGCCGTTTTCCAAGGTTATTTTATATTTTTATTTTTCACAGTAAACATGATTTCAACAGGTATCGCAGTGGGCCATCATGTTATATCATTGGACTGTAGCATCATGTTATACTGTAAAACCGCAGCATCGTGTTACACTGCAAAACTGTATCATGTTACACTGCAAAACTGTATCATCATGTTACACTGTAAAACTGTATCATCATGTTACACTGCAAAACTGTATCATCGTGTTACACTGCAAAACTGTATCATCATGTTACACTGTAAAACTGCAGTTTCATTTTACACTAGTACTGGAGCAGTATGCTACACTGTAGTACTTGCAATATATGTTACATTGTAGTGCTTCATCATTATGTTACACTAATACTGCAGCATCACGTTTGTAGTATTGCAGCATCGTGATACACTGTAGCACTGCAGCATTATCTTACACTAATACTGCAACATCATGTTACACTGTAGTAGTACAGTATCAGGTTACACTCTACGTATTGCAGTAGTGCTTCATATTACAATGCAGTATTGTAGCAGTATGTTACATTGTAGCATTGCAGCAAACGTGTTACACTGGTACAGCGCTTCCCTCGCTGTAGAACCTAAACAGAATAGCCTGACTAAAAAGTTGAAAGGTTAATTTCTCCCTAATGGCTGGAGAAATCTATTTATAGCCCAACTTTTGCACGTGAATTTCGGAGACAGCACATGGCCGGCCAGCTGGTGCTGACCTAGGCCAGGTGTCTGATATCAGCAGAGAATAAAGGCACTCTTATACGTCTACATTCATCTATAGAGATTACACAATCTGAACAAAGTGTGGTACTTTTTTAGAGTATAGAAAAGGAACTAAGTATGGTACTTTTTTAGAGTATAGAAATGGAAGTAAGTATGGTACTTTTTTAGAATATAGAAATGGAACAAAGTGTGGTACTTATTTTTAGAGTATAGTAATGGAACTAGATGTGGTACTTTTTTAGAGTATAGAAATGGAAGTGTGTATGGTACTTTTTTTAGAGTATAGAAATGGAAGTGTGTATGGTACTTTTTTTAGATTATAGAAATGGAAGTGTGTGTATTTTACAAGTATAGAAATTGATCGTATTCAAATGTATTATACGTACACAAAGCTGTCGAAATTCAATGCTCGCTGTATTATGCAGCTCAGTGCTTAGACAAAGTAACAATAGATGTTGCGTCAATATTCATTTAACTGTGGAAGTTGTCATTGTATTTAAGTTTAGACAAAGTAACAGTAGATGTTCATTTAACTGTGGAAGTTGTCATTGTATTTAAGTTTAGACAAAGTATCAGTAGATGTTCAGTTAACTGTGGAAGTTGTCATTGTATTTAAGTTTAGACAAAGTATCAGTAGATGTTCATTTAACTGTGGAAGTTGTCATTGTATTTAAGTTTAGACAAAGTAACAGTAGATGTTGCGTCAATATTCATTTAACTGTGGAAGTTGTGTCATTGTATTTAAATTTAGACAGCGGTGATATTTATGATATTATTTGCTCGAACTTCGTTCTGTCTTTAAGAAATTTTTTACTTGAATTTTAGAAAGTGATTACGGGAGTGCATTCAGAGTGCAAAGGTCAGCAAAAAATTTGATCCTGGCGCCAGCTACCCCTTATTACACTTTGGATTGGATATGTTTCTTGAAAGTAGGTCAATTCAGTCACCCAAAACATTAATAATGGGTAACTGCTGAAAACTTGATAACTAACCAGTAAAACATAGCTATCTAGCTAGAAATAAAGCCTACCAAAACCAGCTAGTTTTAAAACTTATTTAGTATTTAAATCTAAAAGTATGTAAAGCTTTTAAAATCATGCTGTAAATGACATTGACATGTTTTAGATTTTTTTAATTTATAATAAATATTGATATGTATTTTTTAAAATCATATAATAATAAGAATTGATATGTATTGCTTTAAACGTTATATTATAATACTAACACTTATGTGTTCTGCGTTAAAAATCATTGCATAAATCGCATTAATATGTTTAGCTTGAAAGATCATATTATCATTGATATTATTTGCTTTACCAGTCATATTTTGATTATCATTGATATTATTTGGTTTAAAAGTCATGTTATAACCGGCATTGAAAAGGTTTATGTTTTAAAATCATATTATAATACTGGAAACGATATGTTTGTTTTTAATATTTTGTTATAATTAAAATTGGTAGATTTAACTTTGAAAATCAAATTTTAATTAACATCGACATGTTTTGCTAATTGGTAATTGGTACTGATGTCTGCTATATAAATAATATAAATAGCATTAAAATGTTTTGCTTTAGAAATAATATTATAATTAGTTCTACGGCCTGTTGTAACTCCTTATTAGTAATTATCATCAAAGATTATCAGTATAATAGCATTAAGATCTAGCATTAAGTACCAGTTTGTTAGTCATCTGGGTTGCTATGTCTGCTAGAGTTGACTAAAGGTAATTGTGTAAATTATATTATAGAAAATCTAATGCTTTCTCTGCCGTGTTTACATTTAAAGCACTAATGTATTTCTTTAAAGATGTCCTGAGGCTAAGCACTTCATTCATCTTAGCGTACGTTGACAAACGACGTATACAGCCTTATAGTATAACGTGTGTAAGACAGAACGTATATAGTCCTATACTATAACGTGTGTAAGACGGAACGTATATAGTCCTATACTATAACGTGTGTAAGACAGAACGTATATAGTCCTATACTATAATGTGTGTAAGACAGAACATATGTAGTCCTATACTATAATGTGTGTAAGACAGAATGTATGCGGTCCTATAATATAGTATGACGTGTGTAAGAGAACGTATGTGGTCCTATAGTATGACGTGTGTAAGAGAACGTATGTGGTCCTATAGTATGACGTGTGTAAGAGAACGTATGTGGTCCTATAGTATGACGTGTGTAAGAGAACGTATGTGGTCCTATAGTATGATGTGCGTTGAGAAAGGACGTATACAGCCCTGTAGTTTAGCGATCATCCAGAGTCGATGCGAATCTGATAACATATCCATGTGGTGAGTGAGGAAGCAGTCATTGTTCACCTACTAGTAAACACTGAGTTTTAGTTATTTCTCAACCATCTTTACAGTCGATAGTCACCTACTAGTAAACATGTATATAATTATCTTAATGACCAGTTTCAAAACATGACGAAATTAAGCAATAAACTGACGGAAGCAGAATAGAATTGAGACATAAAACCGACCGAAGAATGTAATGAAGCAGGCCGAGAAATAGCGTCCAGCCATGAAACTTGCACTGGGAGATAAACACGGCCTTTGTCACGCAGACATTTGAGTTAGAATACAAAATGGCAACAGATAGTATCAGCTCACCAAACAGTAAAACTGTAGCAAAATAAATAGATAATAGCAATATAACATTAGCTCACTAAATAGTAAAACTGTAGCAAAATAAATAGATAATAAAAAATATAACATCAGCACACCAATTACTAGAACTGTAACAAAATACAACAGATAATAACATTACGATACCAGCTGACAAACCAGTAGAGCAGTAGCAAGATAAATAGATAATAAAAAATATAACATCAGCACACCAATTACTAGAACTGTAACAAAATACAACATTACGATACCAGCTGACAAACCAGTAGAGCAGTAGCAAGATAAATAGATAATAAAAAATATAACATCAGCACACCAATTACTAGAACTGTAACAAAATACAACATTACGATACCAGCTGACAAACCAGTAGAGCAGTAGCAAGATAAATAGATAATAAAAAATATAACATCAGCACACCAATTACTAGAACTGTAACAAAATACAACATTACGATACCAGCTGACAAACCAGTAGAGCAGTAGCAAGATAAATAGATAATAAAAAATATAACATCAGCACACCAATTACTAGAACTGTAACAAAATACAACATTACGATACCAGCTGACAAACCAGTAGAGCAGTAGCAAGATAAATAGATAATAAAAAATATAACATCAGCACACCAATTACTAGAACTGTAACAAAATACAACATTACGATACCAGCTGACAAACCAGTAGAGCAGTAGCAAGATAAATAGATAATAAAAAATATAACATCAGCACACCAATTACTAGAACTGTAACAAAATACAACATTACGATACCAGCTGACAAACCAGTAGAGCAGTAGCAAGATAAATAGATAATAAAAAATATAACATCAGCACACCAATTACTAGAACTGTAACAAAATACAACATTACGATACCAGCTGACAAACCAGTAGAGCAGTAGCAAGATAAATAGATAATAAAAAATATAACATCAGCACACCAATTACTAGAACTGTAACAAAATACAACATTACGATACCAGCTGACAAACCAGTAGAGCAGTAGCAAGATAAATAGATAATAAAAAATATAACATCAGCACACCAATTACTAGACCTGTAACAAAATACAACATTACGATACCAGCTGACAAACCAGTAGAGCAGTAGCAAGATAAATAGATAATAAAAAATATAACATCAGCACACCAATTACTAGACCTGTAACAAAATACAACATTACGATACCAGCTGACAAACCAGTAGAGCAGTAGCAAGATAAATAGATAATAAAAAATATAACATCAGCACACCAATTACTAGAACTGTAACAAAATACAACATTACGATACCAGCTGACAAACCAGTAGAGCAGTAGCAAGATAAATAGATAATAAAAAATATAACATCAGCACACCAATTACTAGAACTGTAACAAAATACAACATTACGATACCAGCTGACGAACCAGTAGAGCAGTAGCAAGATAAATAGATAATAAAAAATATAACATCAGCACACCAATTACTAGAACTGTAACAAAATACAACATTACGATACCAGCTGACAAACCAGTAGAGCAGTAGCAAGATAAATAGATAATAAAAAATATAACATCAGCACACCAATTACTAGAACTGTAACAAAATACAACATTACGATACCAGCTGACAAACCAGTAGAGCAGTAGCAAGATAAATAGATAATAAAAAATATAACATCAGCACACCAATTACTAGAACTGTAACAAAATACAACATTACGATACCAGCTGACAAACCAGTAGAGCAGTAGCAAGATAAATAGATAATAAAAAATATAACATCAGCACACCAATTACTAGAACTGTAACAAAATACAACATTACGATACCAGCTCACAAACCAGTAGCGAGCTAAATAGATAACAACAATAAAATTCCCAATCGAGCAACTGACGGGGCCCGATGAAAAATAGAGCAAGAGATTATTCGATTCAGCACTAGTAGAACTCAGCAGGGTGTTAAAACTGTTAACAGAATACCATTACTAGCAGAACTCAGCAGGATGTTAAGACCGTTAACAGAATACCAGAACTAGCAGAACTCAGCAGGGTGTTAAGACTGTTAACAGAATACCAGCACTAGCAAAACTCAGCAGGGTGTTAAAACTGTTAACAGAATACCAGCACTAGCAGAACTCAGCAGGGTGTTAAGACTGTTAACAGAATACCAGCACTAGCAAAACTCAGCAGGGTGTTAAAACTGTTAACAGAATACCAGCACTAGCAAAACTCAGCAGGGTGTTAAAACTGTTAACAGAATACCAGCACTAGCAGAACTCAGCCCATTGGCTTGCCTCCTTCTCACAAATCATAACCATTGGATGATAAAAACTACTCACCCAGTTGATCTAGTTTGCAATGCAAAAGCAATTTCTAGCATATTGTCAACTCTGGATATTTACTTCCAACTCTGACACTTACAAAAAATATCTTCATAAGGCGTGCCCTAGGTCGGGTCACTTTGACAGTTTAACAGTTTATACAACAATTATTTTTAAATTTAAAATTAGGGGTAGGCAAATTTACTCTGCCACAGGCCGGAAGTGCTTCCCCTAATAACGCGCAGTGTTTGCTGACTGTTACTAAATATCTTGCAAGGGAAGGTATAACCGTTCTTTTAAAAAAATAAACATCAAGTTCATCGAGGTAAGCTATTTTATGTCAGTGCACGGCGATAATACGGCATACGTTGTTTTGGTGTATTCAACTTAAAAGAGTAGAAGTAATAGGTGCGTTGTTGTTACGCAGAAATGAAATTGCAGTATTTTTTTTTTTAACTCTCCAGAACTAAGTTCACGTATGTGTCATTTCAAAACTGCAAATATCACCGACAGCATAATAGGTCATAGGGTCATAGGCTATCGACCTAGCGCACACAGTTTATAACCAGACATAACTGTAGAAGTGTAGATATAATCATTAATTGGCAAGGGGGGTAACTAGCGCACACTCTTCATGGATAGACACAAATGAGACAAAATCATTACTTGACAAATGAGGTAACTAGCGCACGCTGTTCATAACCAGATATAAATAAGACATAATAACACTAATTGACAAGGGAGATAAATAGCACAATTTTTACAGCCACTTATAAATGATACATAATCACTAGTTGACAAGGGAGGTTATTCGTGTACACTGTTCCTAACCAGATATAAATGATGCGTAATTATTATTTAACTGACGGGAAGGTGTTATGTATAGGAGGGGGGTATCTAGTGCACACTATCCAAAACCAGGTTTAAAGGATAAATAACCTCCCTTGATTGGCAGGGAAGAACTAATGCGTGCTGTCCATTACGTAGATGTTTGGTAATTTATGGTAATTACCTCAGATCTTTAGATTAGCAGACTGGACATTTGGTAATTTATGGTAATTACCTCAGATCTTTAGATTAACAGACTGGACATTTGGTAAAATCAAACGCTACTTTCATTATGTTACTTGATTGTCTGGAAAAGCTGTTTTCTTTCTTTCTTTCAAATTTGTTCGGGCAAGGTAACTACTGCTTGCTGACCTTCAAAGTACTGCTTCTTCAACGAAAAGTACTACTTCCAGAATTATAAGTACTACTTCCAGAATTATAAGTACAGAATTATAAGTACTACTTTTTTTTAAAGCATAAGTACTATGTCATGAACTATAAGTACTTCATACTTTCTAAACTATTAATACTACTTCCTGAACCAAACATACTACTTCCTGAAGTAGAAGTACTACTTGTACTATAAGTACGTATTACTGCTTGGTTATTGCTATTGATTCTATTTTAATGTCTTTATTGCTGTTGTAGTTATTGTTTTATATGATGATATTGTTAATTTTTTTTTAATTTACATTAGTTGTTTTTTAATCCTCGTACGGATACGAGATAGCATACATTAGTTGTTTTTTAATCCTCGTACGGATACGAGATAGCATACATTAGTTGTTTTTTAATCCTCGTACGGATACGAGATAGCAATCTCCAACCGTGACGCAGATTACCTGTGCCGGAGCGGCGAGGCGAAGTGAGGGAGAAAGTTTGATAAAACCAAAATAGCGAACACAAGCGCATTGTAAGCAAATTACAAAAGGAAAAAAATATTATGCTGATAGTCTGGCACTGATGAATAGGCAGCAAATGTCGGGTAGAAGTGAGTAACAGACAACGTATTGTTCACGTAGGACTTATTTTCCACACTGGCAATGCATTAAACACACACATTGTAGTTAAATAACCATTTTATCAATTGCTTCGTGTACCTAGAATAATATTCGTAAATTGCTTTGAACTAAATAAATACCATAATAATTTACATTAATAGAATTATTTACACGCCTAAAACTTAAGAATTATTAAGCCTTGATAAATTGGATTTATTCTGACTGCTAATTATTATTTTCAATAAATATGGCGAGAAAACAAGTCACGACTTGGACCAACCTCTCGAGCTGGACGTCATTCCATGCAGTTTGTCTTTCAGACCCTCCACCGCTCTCGCCCCACCTCCACTCCCACCAAACTCCCGAGTACACATGGAAACTCATGTGCACATAAACATTGCTATATTTATCTAGACACACACGCACATATATAGATCTATATCTCTAGAAACATATATGCACAAACATATGTATCTATACGTATATATTCATTTATTTATACTTGTACAAATAGACAAGGAGAAGCACTGGTGAAGCGGGTATGATTCTTAGTTTGCAAAACTGCGTGCGTTTCTGCTTCCGCGTGGAATGAAGCGATAACCAGCGCAAACTCGCCCAGACAGCATTATTTGTGATGGCAGTTTGTTTCAAGTCACAGCTCACAGGTACTGAGCCAAACCTAATCGTTGGAGCCGCATTTTAATTAATTATTCGTAATCGATTTGTTAATCAACTAGAAAGTTGTGTAAGAATTTGCGTGTATTTTAAACAAAATACTCTTGTCATATGAGTGGTATGTATGTATAATGTGTGCGTGTGTGTACTGAGTGTGTGGGTGTGCGCGAGTACCTTAATGTTTAATTTACATAGAAGTAGAATCCTCTTTATATAGCGGTAAATTGTAACGGTAAATTTACAATATTTTCGTCAAACTTGTTAGTTCTAACATTCCAAACTGGAATTTACAAGTTCGGTCTGGCACGACCACTCCCTGACTGATTGAATGAGAAATTTCCCAACAACTTAGTGTTTACTTTGTTTTATGTCAACAATGGTGACTTCCCCTGGAGCCTCTTAAGGTAAGCAAGATAAACTGTAAACTTGCAGGCTTGAACTCCACTGTACTCAGCGCGCGGAGCGGCCTAACAATGTGCTGTTTGATGACAAGCCAAAGTCTACAAGTAAGATACGATCTTCTGGAATCCGGAAATGCTGTGTGCAGCGCTGCACGCTCTTCATTTTCTAAAATGAGTGAGACGGTAATGGCCAACCGCTTTATCCGAGACACTTTTCAAGCTCTCTCGGATGGCAACTCCTCTCGATCCAAAAGAAATTTTTTTACTGCTTAATTTTTAAAAAAAATTAAAAGAACCACCCAAAGCCGTTGTTGTTTTCCAAATTCATCTCTGGACCTCCTGCTAGTACAGAGAATTAAGGATGTGCCAGATATCACATATCCCTTTCTCAGGCGGTGCTGGAACTCTAGGGTCTACGCCATATAAGGTCTCTCTACGTCAGAGCCCCGCGCCACGTCAAGCGCAAACACGCGCCGCTGTTATGGTGTATAGAGGAGAGGGAGAAGGAAGGTGAAAAAACAGTTATATGAAGACTGGCAAAATACGGTTCACAGTAAAATCACCTGGCTATCTCTGTTACAGATATTTGGTTCAAAACATTCTGCAGACAGTATAGCATTCATAAGTGGGGGCCAAATCTACAAAACTTTCTAGTCTCATTCGAATCTCACTCGGTCCAGGTCACCTGAGAATTTAGCCACCTTTCTAGGCCAAGGCCACTCAGATGTCTTCTTGTTATATAAGCCTCTACGCTCGATCGTTGCTTACTCGCGAAAGCGGCGGAAGCCGGAAGCGTCCCCTACATTCAATCAAATCGTTGCTTACACTTAACGCAAAAGTGGCGGAAGCCGGAAGCGTCCCCTACATTCAATCAAATCGTTGCTTACACTTAACGCGAAAGCGGCGGAAGCCGGAAGCGTCCCTTACATTCAATCAAAATCGTTGCTTACGCTAACTCCGTATAGCAGCCGTTGCATGCATCGCACTTAACGTGACAGTTTATAGAAATTATACTCAGACTAGAGAGAAAGGAAAGAAAGAAAGGGAAATAATACCGATTATTGTCGGAGTTGTCTCTGCATAGTGTTCTAATCATTTAGACTCGCAAGCGCATATAAATCTCTCTCTCTCTCTCTCTCTCTCTCTCTCTCTCTCATGGTCTATTTGCATCAATAAAAAGGGGAAGAAAATAATGATGATGTATTTTATGTTATGATTGATTATCATACGCTACAAGTTAATAATAAATGTCAAACACCAACATTCTGGTTATTCTCAGTTGTACCTGTACTGATCCATTTATGTACATATCTTGATCCTGTACCTGTACTGATCCACTTTTGTTTGTTTGTACCTGTACTGATCCACTGTGTACCTATACTGATTCACTTTTGTACATGTATTGATCCACTGTGTATCTATACTGATTCACTTCGTACCTTTACTAATCCTCTGTGTACCTGTACTAGTCCACTTCCGTTTGTAACCTTAATTCACTGAGTTGGTCAATCTATTAACCACCACAAATGAAGGAAAATATCTATAAATAAATGAACGTGAAGTCTGCAACGACTGAACAATGTAACGTCCACTGCACAGACAACTTCTGTCGGCGCATTTCTGGTGTGTTCTTTTGTCTCGCTGAGACTTGAACGAGAGTCTTCTCAATAAGAAACAGCCACTCGCTGCAATAGGTCAACCGTACCAATGCAGTATAGTGCTTATTATGTCAATCATCTGTAGAGTACAGAGCAAAGGTCATCACCAATAGTTCTTGTGTCTGAATTTATTTTTATCCATAAAGCATAGACTAATACTGCTATTATTATATGTAGTCAGATTTAACTGGAGAATTATGGGATACATGATTATTAAATGGACTTCTCTCTGAGCTTGACATAAGTCTCTCCATGAATGGACTGTAGGTAGTCCACACATAACGCTCTAACTACATGTACACTGTCGTTCATATTTATGTCAGTCATATGAATGAACTGTAATCCAGATGTAACTACATGAAAATTGTAGTTCATATTTATGTCAGTCACATGAATGAACTGTAATCCAGACTTAACTACATGAAAATTGTAGTTCATATTTATGTCAGTCACATGAATGAACTGTAATTCAGACTTAACTACATGAAAATTGAAGTTCATATTTATGTCAGTCACATATTTTGTTTCTGTAAATTAATATTTTATCCACTGGATTATATCAACTATGGTATCATATACGTATAGCATGTAATAATTCTCCTATGATCCATACTAAGTTACACTTATGATAAGTTACATATATGTACCATCAGTCATATGTACTGTCTACAACCCAGCCTTCTGTCCTATAATCAATGTTAAGTTACACTTATGTTAAATTACATATCTGTACCATTAGTCGTATACCCAGCCGTCTGTCGTGTAATCTATACTAAGTTACACTTATCTGCAACCTAGTTTCTGTTTTATAATCTAAGCTACGTTACACTTATTCTAAGTTACATATCGATACCATCAGTCGTATGTATTGTTCGTAACGCAGCCTTCTGTAATTCACCTCTACTGTCCATTAGTGTGAATAATTGTAATCTAATTTACTACAAAATCTGCAATTCACATACAATTACACTGTCGGTCACATTTAGTGAATGCAATCTAAATGGTAATTTAATCAAATTTGTATTGTAAGCCAACTTTCAGTCATATTTACAATATAAAGTTGTCACTTCATATAATAATTACATATAATAATAACAAATAATTTGTGCTTGTCAGTACTATATGCTGTTTAGACTATGATCTTTTGTCTACTCTTAGACTATAGCGAAGTCTAATCTATCATCAAATTAGTTTGCAGCTTAGATAAATCGTGTTCTGGAATGATATGTAATTATTATTTGATCATTATCTGCATTCTTATTTACATAAATAGATCTGGAGTCAACCCTCAGCTTATCTGCCGCTTTGCGTCGGCATTCGAAAAATTGGTTGGTGTGAGGGGTGGGGTGGGGGGACGCTTTGTAAGAAGCCAAATTAAATCGTTCATTTATGTCAGCTACATAAATTCTTTCATCATTGTAAATTTACTAAAGCATACGGTTTCAAGTTAGTCATTTGGAGAAGAAAAAACTCTTAGTTTGGCTTTACTGCTGACTCGACAGTTAATCGAACAGAGTGACCTTAAGATGAGTGAAGGTCGAAATCTGTACGAACAAACAGAGTATCCAATTCTCTCTCTCTAATATTTCCTTGCGTTCATTTTTTACTTTCTCATTCCCACACTCTTTCTCTCTTTTATCCTCTAGGCAGCAACAATTACTCTGCCATGTCCTTATATATATACGCTATGGTAAACTAAAAGTAAAAGAAATGTGTTGCAATGGTAAATTAAAAGTAAAATGTGTTGCAATGGTAAACTAAAAGTAAAAGAAATGTGTTGCAATGGTAAATTAAAAGTAAAAGAAATGTGTTGCAATGGTAAATTAAAAGTAAAAGAAATGTGTTGCAATGGTAAATTAAAAGTAAAAGAAATGTGTTGCTATGGTAAATTAAAAGTAAAAGAAATGTGTTGCTATGGTAAATTAAAAGTAAAAGAAATGTGTTGCAATGGTAAATTAAAAGTAAAAGAAATGTGTTGCTATGGTAAATTAAAAGTCAAAGAAATGTGTTGCAATGGTTGGCCTTAGTGTTTGTATTCCATAAAATGTTTTCAGTCAGGACTCAATAATAATGCGCACTAGTCCGACAATCAAGGATCTGGACTTGGGAAAGAAAGACAGTCAAAATGGTAAAAGAATAATCCCATCTCGTCCCGAACCTGGTAAGCCTCCACAAAGCCTTTGCCCTTTGCCCTTTTTAAGCAAGCCGGTACTTGCAAACTACCGTGATGCTTACGAAAAGTCAATGGCAAGCATCCTCTCAAAGTATCTAAATTTCTTCAAAGTTTTAAATTCGGTAGCCCTTGAAATTGATTCATCAAACAATGGCTTTATTGTAAACGACGTAAAAGAAGATTATTAGCTGTAGTGAAATAATCCTGTTTCCAAGACAACAGTAGAATTTCAACAGAGGTCCTTGTTTACGAAGAGAAAATTAATCGTTTAGACAACATCATAATATTCATGAAAATAAAAATTGCAAATGAACAATTGAAAAAATTACTCCATAAAGAGAGCACTGTATTCGTGGAAATAAAAATTACAAATGAACTCGAGAGAAAATTCGTCTTACCTTTTACAGAGAAGTAATATCTCTTCCAAAGTGAAAAGACTAACACCTTCACCAGTGCAAGCACGCCAAGTGTTAACGACTGGGTGCAGCGGGCGACTTAATGGCTCGGTCTTCATAAACAGTGTGCGGATCCCTGTGCGCATGCGCAGAAAAACATCATGTAAATTTCAAGTTTTCGGGCATTTCGGGAAAATGAATCGGCGACAGAGATAGGGAGATATATAAATTTTTAAAAACTTAAAAACCTGTGAGCTCAAGATAACCCGACACACATTTATTTTAAAAAATTATATTTTTGTTGTTAGTTTTGTTTACCTAATTTCAAATAAAGACAAATATAAAAATTCGTACATACAAACAAAATTTCTTAGAATGCTTTTATCAGCCAAAGGTAGGGAAGTCTATTAGTGACAAACGGCAGGTGAAAGTGACAAGATGGTACCGGTACTTTAAGCCATTACTCTACTCAATTACATTTTTCACTCACAGTTGTTTAATACCTCTCAGTTAGCGGTTGTGAGACACCAACGCCACTTAGTTAATGGATAGTATTATTATTAATTAATTAACCGTCCAGAAATAATTACAAGTGATGAGAATCTTAATTTATTTTATTAATGATCCTCCAGCAGACACCACTCGTCTCTCTTACTTGGTGGATATTCAGCGCGTTTCTCTCTTCCACAACATAAAACGACATTTACGTCACATAATGTTTCCATGAGTGAAAAACTTCTTACTAAAGGAGAAGACAAGTCCGTCTTTAATCTATACTTAGCAAGCCCCCATCCACCCACTTTCTTCTCCAACATAAGTTATCAATATGCATAAGAAGGTCAATAAATTTGACAATAAATTTATTAAATCAACAATCATATATATATATATATATATGACAAATACAATGAAATAGATAACTTGACATTGATATTTCCATAAACCCACGTTCAAATAATTTTATGTTTACACAGCCTATGTCTTAAAAATAAAATTCAACAATAGAGTTAAAACAAATCACAGGATAGACTTATCAGAGATTAGAAATGGAGTTATTAGAGATAAGTGATAATAGTTTTAAATAAACTTGCTTAACTCCTGTCTCATTGGTTCTTCTGGGTGCTTTTGTAACAAATTATTGTCAGCAGTTATTATGTCAACTCCATGTGCCTCACTCCACGCTGAATAACACTTTTCTGCTACTTAGAGTTAACCCAGGCATTTCTTTTCATCATGTCAACCCCTTCAAAAAGAACAACAATTGTAGCTATTTCTAGCAACTTCACTATACCGAAATTGTTCAGGTAGCCAGCATATCTTGCTGCCACACATCAGAAGAGTATAGAGTGTTCTTACACTTACACACCACTTCCTGCCTTTACTACAGTCAGTGTAGCAGTTTACAAACAGTAAACCAGGAGATTCAAATCAAATGAAATGAAAATAGAAAAGGCTACGTGTCTCTGCAAAATACAATCAGAGAACAATGCTAAGCTCCCAGCTTATCGCTTTATAACTCCATTCTTTCTTACATTCCAGTCTCAACTTACAGTTTCCTGCAATGGTATTTATTAGCCTGATATGTGCACAATGCATAGTAAATACAGCATATCAAGACAAGTGATTAGTACACAATATACAAGCAGCTTAGTTCAAACATTTGCAGAAATAATAGTTTACTTACATAATACATCTTATTAAAACACAAGTATAACATATTAATAGCAAGAGTGCATGAAATATTTCTAAGTCCATTCTCTTTCAGTCAGCTAACTCACCATCAAGCTAACAGCCACCTTTCAACATCGGACTTCTTCTTGCCACTCCAATTCAAAGTGATTAGACAGTAGATTTCTCTACAGCAAGTAAACTTCTTTTAATCTTAGCCCATTGCCTGGTCTTGTTCTCATAAATCATAACCACTGAATAATAAAAACTACTCACTGTTTTGTATCACTTCAGCAATTTCTAGCACATTCTCGATTCAGGTTATTTACTTCCATATCTGACACTTTCAAATTTTGCCCAAGGACGGGTTACTCTGACAATTTATATAACAATAAATTTTAAAATAGGAATATGCAAATTTATTCCACCACAGGTTGTAAATTGTATCAGTAATAGTGGAATGTGAGTTGTCACTGACAGGCTAAACCTATTTTAATTCTCTGTGTAGTTATCAGCCTCACTTTGTGCAGTTGTGCATTACAGGATATAGAATTGCTTACCACACGCTGTGCAGTTGCTTGTTGTAGACTATTACTGTTTCTGATAAATGTATTCAATTTTTAATCGAACTTGTCTATTATCACTGTCGCTTCTGGCTGCCACCCATAAGCTAGATTTATCACTGCAAGTCTATCCTAGTAGTCAGCCCTGGGTATTTTCAAACTAATTTCACGACAGATCTGCACCAATGGATAAAGAGAAAGAGCCGGGTAATGAACTGACTACTTGTAAAACTGTAGATATATAACATTCAACACGACTACTTGTAAAACTGTAGAATAACAACATTTAACACGACTACTTGTAAAACTGTAGATATATAGCATTTAACACGACTACTTGTAAAACTGTAGATATATAGCATTTAACACGACTACTCGTAAAACTGTAGATATATAGCATTTAACACGACTACTTGTAAAACTGTAGATATATAGCATTTAACACGACTACTTGTAAAACTGTAGATATATAGCATTTAACACGACTACTTGTAAAACTGTATATATATATATATAGCATTTAACACAGATATACTTATAAAACATTCAACACTAACAGGAGTTTTCAATGCTAAAATGTTTATCAACGTGACACTTAGCCAAAATAAAACGGTCGACATTTGTACACGTACACGCTCGCACGGACTGCAATGACAATAAACTTACTGATCTTTTCTTTCTCTCAATAAAGCAAATGAACGAAATTGAATCATGGTTCGCAAAAATTTTATTTCCTATATGGGTTCTATTCTTGGGTTAACATTTTAGCCCCATTATACATTATCTCGGATAAGCCAAAACAACATTGGTTAGTACAGCAAGTATGCCTTTCTCGGTCACTTCACATGGACGTGATGTAGATTTTAATTTATCCAATATTCAGTCAGTTTACATCGACTATATTTTAAATTATTCAGTTCTCAGTCAGTTTGCATTGACTAGCCGTAAATTTTAAATTATCCAATCTTCATTCAGTTTACATCGACTAGCTGAAGATTTTAAATTATCCAATCCCCAGTTACTTCACATCGATTGTTTTATCAGTACTTCAAAAGTTTTCAAAAAGACGATTTTTGTTTTCTTTTTTGCTAATAATTATTTGTTGTACAGACAGGTGACAAGGGATACTAAGTTGTGTTTGCCGCAGTCCGAGTTCGTTTCTAATGTGGAGATTACTCTTGGCACCTGTCCATAATTATTTGTTTCACAAACAGGTGACCAGGGATACTAAGTTATGTTTGCCGCAGTCCGAGTTTGTTTCTAATGTGGAGATTACTCTTGGCACCTGTCCATAATTATTTGTTTCACAAACAGGTGACCAGGGATACTAAGTTATGTTTGCCGGAGTCCGAGTTCGTTTCTAACTTGGGGATGTGGAGATTACAGTTGGCACCTGTCTATACCAGGAATGAGAAAATAAATCAGCACCGCTTACTGCAGATTCTGAAAGATGATCTGTTGGCAGTCAGTGAAAATCAGAAATTGCCATTACTTATGCTTTTACAGAGAGAAATTGGCCTTTTCAAGATTTCTACTTTAATATCAACATAACGTCACAAATAATAAACTATCTTATTTTCTCTCTGATAATTATCGAATATTATCTATCTGTTATAATGTATCTTATATCGACTATTTCATATTATCTTACGTTTCTGCATTTTAATGATAGTCAACGGTTCAGGATATATGCATCTTGTTAAGTATTGTATGGTGTGATAAACAAGTCACAAGTCCCTCTTAAACAGCTCGTCCTCAGCTCTACATGTTTCAGAGAGAAGAAAAACACTTTTATTTTCCTCAGTGTAAAGAAAATCTACAAGTCCTCAATTTTAATTGCTACTAAAGCCTCAGCTCTTTGCTTGCAGCAATTTAAATGGCCAAGTCAGCGTGTTTTACTTAATTATGTATGTCGCAAAGCCCTAGCACTTTGCTTGCAGCAATTTAAATGGCCAAGTCAGCGTGTGTGTTTTTTTTACATAATTATGTATTTCGCAAAGAGCATAATGTAAAAATGTTTGTTCACATTCATTTAAATTTAGTTGTTGCACATTCAAACAAACGAACTGTTCACTAAGTGAGAATGCACGGTGTTCAAAATCTCTATTCTTTGTGTCTGTGACAAGTATTTTCAACTGTAAGATGCATCTCTTAAATTATGATAATACATCATGTTTCCTCCTATGTTAAATTACACCTCTCAATCTCGGACCAGGATGAAAGGAATAATCTCCTTCTACCTTTACTCCCCCCCCACACACACACACACACACAAACACACACACTTGCCAGTGCTAAAGTTAGTATGTAGTTAAATACCATGGCTGGCACTGACCCAGCAAATATCCAACAAGTAGTGGACACCCTCGTTCTAAGGCCTTGCATCATTCTTATTCATTATTATGCTCAGCTCCCACCACTACGTAAGCCCTTTTACCACAATTAATTACACAGGGTCAAGGGTGTAGACCAGAAAGAAATAGAATTTATTGACAATATAAACTATCTACAAACTAAATAATATAATTTTAGCATTCGGTCATATACAAGTTAAGACCTAACAGGACAACATCCCTTGAAAATTCTTACTTTTTGAGATTTAAACAATACACAGGAAAAAACAAATCCAAGCTGTATATTTACAAATGTAACAAGAACACACTTTGAAGTGGATCAGACATAACATTATTAAAACCGGACAGAGAAGATCGTGAAAGTGAAAGATAATATTGTCCACCAAAAGATGTATTTGAAGAAGCTTTCTTGAAAGAGGTCAAGGCCGAGAATTCCAAAGAAAAAGTTCATTCCAAGTGATGGGACCTTGATATGAACAAAAACGTTGGTCATTTCCTTTGGTTGTCATGGTGAGTACCATCAGGGGGGGTGGTCCAGAGAAGAGCTATGTTGAAATAGGGTATAGCTGTCAGGTAGGACATGTACTTTGGACTAGTCACTGATCAGTCAATTAGGTGGAAATGTGTTCGTTTGATCATTTATAGTTATCTAATGAACAGTTTTTCATAGTTCAAATATTTTTCTGTGCTTAACATGCATATGTAAAGTTTCAAACACACGCATACTCACACACGCGCGTGCACACATACACACACAATTGCAACTACACACACCACACACCCATTAACGCACTACACACACATTACATATGCACTACACATCCGCATGCACACCACAAACACACCGCACACACTAAACACGCACTGCATACAACACAGTACAGAAACACACACATAGCATACACTAACACACGCACCACACAGACACACCACAAACACACACCACACACACTAAACATGCACTGCATATAACACAGTACAGAAACACACAAATAACACAAACTAATACATGCACACACACACACACACCTCACAAACAAACATAACGCACACTAAAATGTACTACATACAACACACACACTAGGAAGAATGCCAATTCAAGTAAAAAAAAAAAAAAAATCCTCAAGTATGAGCCAGCACAGAAAACTAGCCAGGCATGCAGGAGTAACTTGAAAGAGACTTTCTCTATTGCTGTCTTGCGAAAAATGCACTATGGTAAAACCTATACACACGTTCGCTTTTTGTTGCTTTGCCTTACTTCTTTCTTTCTCTCTCCTTTTTCTTTTCTTTCCATCGCTCTATATAAGTACCAGTCTCCTTCAACACGAATTCTGCTCCTTTGGAACTGGTGTCTTCTGGTTTCCATAGTAGCAAGGTGTTAGTTGTTTACTACCAGGTACGTGAGCATTATTTTCAGTTGGGGTGGGTGGGTTCCCCAGTCTCCGGTGAAAGTAGGGTGTGTGTATGTTTACGAGTTCAGTGACGCAGTTTCATACATCCGGCAGAAGATAAATACACTGCGAAAGGTGGTCATCCTCAAGTTTTGCTGTAGCACGTGACTGCATACACATACGCGTAGGAACGGGACGTTTTGCTGTAACACGTGACTGCGTGCATGCACACTTAGGTGTTGGGGTGTATTGTTGGAAAACGTGACTGAGTACTTATATACTATATACACACACTTAAGTATAAATGTATTGTTGGAAATTTTAACTAGGTACTTATATACACTTAGTAATACATATATTGGTAGAACAAGTGGCTTCGTTTGGTGTGGGTACTTATATACACTTAGTAATACATATACTGGTTAGAACTAGTGGCTTCGTTTGGTGTGGGTACTTATATACACTTAGTAATACATATATTGGTAGAACAAGAGGCTTCGTTTGGTGTGGGTACTTATATACACTTAGTAATACATATATTGGTAGAACAAGTGGCTTCGTTTGGTGTGGGTACTTATATACACTTAGTAATACATATACTGGTTAGAACTAGTGGCTTCGTTTGGTGTGGGTACTTATATACACTTAGTAATACATATACTGGTTAGAACTAGTGGCTTCGTTTGGTGTGGGTACTTATATACACTTAGTAATACATATACTGGTTAGAACTAGTGGCTTCGTTTGGTGTGGGTACTTATATGCACTTAGTAATACATATATTGGTAGAACAAGTGACTTCGTTTGGTGTGGGTACTTATATACACTTAGTAATACATATATTGGTAGAACAAGTGGCTTCGTTTGGTGTGGGTACTTATATACACTTAGTAATACATATACTGGTTAGAACTAGTGGCTTCGTTTGGTGTGGGTACTTATATACACTTAGTAATACATATATTGGTAGAACTAGTGGCTTCGTTTGGTGTGGGTACTTATATACACTTAGTAATACATATATTGGTAGAACAAGTGGCTTCGTTTGGTGTGGGTACTTATATACACTTAGTAATACATATATTGGTAGAACAAGTGGCTTCGTTTGGTGTGGGTACACGAGAATGTGCATGCCACTAGTACGTTCAAGGAAAATATTTTTTTCATTTTAGGCCGATAGCAAAATCACTAAAGGCCGACAATAGTTTGCCTACAGATGAGGGATACTCACTACAAAATTAATACTCTCTTTGTTTCATTCGTAAAAACTGTTGTAGGCCAAACGCATGAAAACATCTCTAAATTCATCATTCCTAAATCTTATACATATTGTCAGTAAGGAATGACTTCATATTATCATAATTAACGAATATTCATTTTGTATTTCACGTTGACAATATCAGAATACGCTTTCGTCTTGTGAGTTTTGATCATAATTAATCAATGCACTATTGTACATTGTGGTATTCGGCAAGCACTTTTGTACATTGTGGTATTCGGCAAGCACTATTGTACAGTGTGGTATTCGGCAAGCACTTTTGCTCTGATTCACCTTCTCAATGTGACCAGAGTCATGAGAAGTGTACGAAACAATAGTAGCATAAACTGTGCGAGTGGCAAGGACAACTACTGATGTAAAGTCAAACTTAAGACACATGACTTGAAACTCACTTTTGAAGTAGGAATAACTCAAAACACATTATAATGCACGAACCAACACTAATCGTGATAACGTATATTTATACTGATAAAGACAGAAAGTGCGAATTAGGAACAACTTAATAAAAAACAAAAACAATATTATACGAAACAACGCCAAAACTGATGACGTATGTTCTGACAGATAAAGATTAAAAGCGTGAAAGGAAGAAAAGCACAGCATCAGGAACTGTGATGGATAGAAAGCTCTGCAGGGATGTTAATAATGGCAGCAGATTTATTTAATTGTTTGTCCGATTTCAGTGTGCATACTCGTCATATCATCACATCTGTCAGGTCACCACTATGTCTGTCAAATCACCGCGATATCTGTCAAATCACAGTGGCATTTGTCAAATCACCACGATATCTGTCAAATCACCGTGGCATTTGTCAAGTCACCATAATATCTGTCAAATCACCATGGCATTTATCAAGTCACCACGATATCTATCAAATCACCATGGCATTTGTCAAGTCACCACGATATATGTCAATTCACGTCGACATTTGTCAATTCACAAAGATATGTCAACTCATCACGACAATTGTCAAGTCACCAAGATATCGGTCAAGTCACCACGACATTCATCAGCTCACCAAGATATATGTCCAGTCACCAAAATTTATGTAAAATCACCACTTTTGTAAATTCACCACGATATCTGTCAAGTCAACTGAATATCTTAAAGCCACCACAACATTTTTCAGTTCACCAAGATATCTGTCAAATCATCAAGATATATGCCAAGTAACCAAGATATCTGTCAAATCATCACGATATCTGTCAAGTCACCCTGATATCTGTCAAGTCACCACGAAAGTCCATTCACCAAGACATTTGTCAAATCATCACAACATTTGTCAAGTCACCACGATATCTGTCAAATCACCATGTTATCTGTCAAATCATCACGATATCTGTTAAGTCACCATGCTATATATCAAATCACCAGGACATTTATTAATTCACCAAGATATCTGTCAAGTCAGCACGATATCTGTCAAGTCACCACGATAATGTTCCTTGCGGAAAATTGCTTGAACCTTGAGCGCTGAAGCACTGAAAGAAAACACTTATGCAATTCTTCTATGACGTCAGCATGCACGCCGGTTACAAATCATCGCCATGCAACATACTTGCTGTTCTTGATGTCAAACAAGCCAACATTATTCTTGTAGAATAGAATCACTCATGCCAAGATACCATTAGTCATCAAGAGAGAAAAAATAATAAATATAATTTATTACGTTGCAGATTTTGTGTGTGCGGGGGTGGAGGTGGGGCGAGAATGGAGGAAGGGGAAGAATTTATGAGAAGCGAGTTTTTCAGTCTCATATTGTCTGACAGTGCGTCATTAATCCCTTACTCTTAGTGACCGTAGATAGCATCAGTACAAGTAAATAAAATGTATATTTATGACGTCAAGACTTCACGATGACGTCATCGCTCTGCACTCTCTCTACAACTTTCTCATGCATTAGTGTTTGAATTCTCATTTGTTCACTTCCTTGCTTGCTGGTTATGATCAAGAAGGGGTCGGTGAGTTCTTTGTGCCTGCAACAGAGATTGCCATCTTCAAAGATTTTTTAAAAAACAACTATAAAGATAACTTTCTTTGTCATATCATACTAGACAGATTTCTTTAAGAGTTCATGGTGGTCCGTTTTCCTTATCAGTTCATGGTGGTCCGTTTTCCTTATCAGTTCATGGTGGTCCGTTTTCCTTATCAGTTCATGGTGGTCCGTTTTCCTTATCAGTTCATGGTGGTCCGTTTTCCTTATCAGTTCATGGTGGTCCGTTTTCCTTATCAGTTCTTGGTGATTTGTTCTCCTTATCGGCTCTTGGTGGTCTGTTTTCCTTACCAGCTCTTGGAGGTCTGTTTTTCTTATCAGTTCATGGTGGTCTGTTTCCTTTGTCGATTCTTGGTGATCTGCTTTTCTTATCGGCTCTTGGTGATCTGTTTTCCTTCTCGGATCTTGGTGATCTGTTTTCTTTATCGGCTCTTGGTGATCTATTTTCTTTATTGGCTCTTGGTGATCTGTTTTCCTTATTGGCTCTTGGTGATCTGTTTTCCTTATTGGCTCTTGGTGATCTGTTTTCCTTTTTGGCTCTGGTGATCTGTTTTCTTTATCGGCTCTTGGTGATCTGCTTTCCTTCTCGGCTCTTGGTGATCTGTTTTCCTTTTTGGCTCTTGGTGATGTTTTTCTTATCGGCTCTTGATGATATGTTTTCCTTATCGGCTCTTGGTTATATGTTTTCCTTATCGGCTCTTGGTGATCTGTTTTCCTTTTTGGCCCTGGTGATCTGTTTTCTTTATCGGCTTTTGGTGATGTTTTCCTTATCGGCTCTTGATGGTCTCTTTTCTTTGTCATCCGTACGTATCGCTAGTTCAACACAAAGTATTAACAAAAATAATCCAGAGTGGTTACACTGTCCACGGCGAGTAAGAACACCCGCCAGTCAACTTCCGCTGTGTCAAAACTATTAGAACACTAAATACGTCTACCAAAACTATTAGAACATTAAGTACATCTACCAAAACTATTAGAACATGAAGTACGTCTACCAAAACTATTAGAACATTAAGTACGTCTACCAAAACTATTAGAACATTAAGTACGTCTACCAAAACTATTAGAACACAATATGCTTCTGTCAAACCATTGGAAAACTAAATACTTCTACCAAAGCATTGGAACATTAAATACTTCTACCAAAACATTGGAACATTAAATACTTCTACCAAAACATTGGAACATTAAATACTTCTACCAAAACATTGGAACATTAAATACTTCTACCAAAACATAGGAACATTAAATACTTCTACCAAAACATTGGAACATTAAATACTTCTACCAAAACATTGGAACATTAAATACTTCTACCAAAACATTGGAACATTAACTTTGACATGTCATTTTACGATTTCTACAAAACTGATATATGTTGGTGTTAGGGCGTACTTCATAATACGACGCACGCACAGCCACCACGTGAAAGTGAGTGCATTTCAACTTTAAAACAATTGCTCTGCGTTAACTTACTCTAATACTCAGGACACCCAAGATGTGTTGATACGTGTATTTGATTGTGTGCCTCCAAATGACACGCCAAGATGTATTGAGAGATACATTAGATTGTGTGCCTTTACACAGACACACCGAGATGTATTGAGAGATACATTAGATTGTGTGCCTTTACACAGACACACCGAGATGTATTGAGAGATACATTAGATTGTGTGCCTTTACACAGGCGCACATAATGAAACTAATTACTAGCAACGAAATTATCAGGAAAAGAACTCATCCAACCATGAAGTTGCCTCCCTTTCATCTGGAAGCGTCTGATATTGACTTGGAATAGTTTCTACCATAATGTTGGAGATAGGCACGTAAATGTAGTCTATTTTCATTTCATAAATTCCAAAATAATTATTATCGTCCTCAAACTACAATTATATTATCCTTTTGGAACTATTTCTAAACTTACCTTAAGTTTTATTAGGGGCAGATATGGTCTTCAAATCCAGTAATAGGTTTTATACTGTTCACAGGATTTCTGATAAAATTATTGGAGTATGTCTGACCGCTTAATCTAATTTATAAGTGACTGCATTTCTTATCATTGTTTAAGTACCATTTATGTTAGTATTTTATAATTCAGTTAATAATTTTTTAAAAATTTAAATAGTGTATTTATTAACTTATCAATTATCGTGTAATTGCTAGGCGTGTTGAAAATTACCCGTGGTGTAAGGAATTGACACAGGACTGCCATTGCTGCTCCCAGTATGCTCAACTGATCACAGAACGAGAAAATGGGGAGACAACACTCCAGTGACAACACATCTTCTCTACGACTCAGGTCATGCAATATTCCGTATTAACTCTGATTTCTTCTCATTTTCAAATCATATGTAAAATCATCACTCTGGCAAATATTGTAGAATATTGACAATCTAGATTAGAGTATCAGATGTTGGACATTTAAAAACATGAACTGTTTTCTAAACTTATTTCGTATTTGTTATGATAGATATTATTTTGAAATAAATCTTTATTTTACGTTATACATTTCTTACGCGTGCCTTAATGCATGTCTGGAGTAGTTAGTGGGTGGATGGGGGTTCGGGAGCTAGAGTATTGAATGATAGTAAATCTAAGTTGTTGTTTTAGATTATTCCTTAAGTAAGAAGTTCCAGCTGCGAATAGAAGTTATGTACCGGTGGTGTGTAAGCTTATAGTGATATGCGAGTGGGAAATTCATATTAGGAAACGAATCCTAAATTTAATCACTGATAAGCGATTATGATTATTAATGATAAACCAATTCATAAATAATAATACATAATTAGTATTAACACACCAGGCGTGTCACAAGTAGTAATTTGTTGTAATTGTAATAGTAGTAGAAAAAGTAGTAATTAGTTGTAGTCGTAATAGTAGCAGAAAAAGTAGTAATTTGTTGTAGTAATTAGATGTAGTAGTTGTAGTATAAAATACGAAGTAATAATTAAAATGTACATTAGTAAAGGTAGTAATGGTAATATGTAGTAATCAGTATGCATATGATAGAAATAGTATTACTAGTATGTAGCTATCATGGTGGTAGAAATAAATGTAGTATTAGTACAATCACTAGTAGCAGTGATGAGTAGTAGATAAAAGAGTAGCCACAGGAAAAGGAGTAAATAATATAAAATTACTAACAGTAATAATTAGTAACTAACACTAGTTTGTAGAAGTAGAAGTAAATAATATAAAATTACTAACAGTAATAATTAGTAACTAACACTAGTTTGTAGAAGTAGAAGTAAATAATATAAAATTACTAACAGTAATAATTAGTAACTAACACTAGTTTGTAGAAGTAGAAGTAAAAAGTAAATAATATAAAATTACTAACAGTAATAATTAGTAACTAACAGTAGTTTGTAGAAGTAAAAAGTAAATAATATAAAATTACTAACAGTAATAATTAGTAACTAACACTAGTTTGTAGAAGTAGAAGTAAAAAGTAAATAATATAAAATTACTAACAGTAATAATTAGTAACTAACACTAGTTTGTAGAAGTAGAAGTAAAAAGTAAATAATATAAAATTACTAACAGTAATAATTAGTAACTAACACTAGTTTGTAGACGTAGAAGTAAAAAGTAAGTAATATAAAATTACTAACAGTAATAATTAGTAACTAACACTAGTTTGTAGACGTAGAAGTAAAAAGTAAGTAATATAAAATTACTAACAGTAATAATTAGTAACTAACAGTAGTTTTTAGAAGTAGAAGTAAAAGGTAAATAATATAAAATTACTAACAGTAATAATTAGTAACTAACAGTAGTTTGTAGAAGTAAAAAGTAAGTAGTTAGCAGTATTGATTGTAAGCACTTAATAGTAGTAGTAACAGTAATAATACAATGTTGTAAGCAAGATACAGTTAATAATAGGGTAGTTGTAGAAGAAGAGAAATAAGCATGCAATTAATATGTAGTTAGTAGTAGTATTAATAAGTATTAGTGGAATGCAATTTTGAATAATAATATTAGTAGTAGTATTAATAAGTATTAGTGGGATGCAATTTTGAATAATAATATTAGTAGTAGTATTAATAAGTATTAGTGGAATGCAATTTTGAATAGTAGTAGTAATAGTGTACTAATAAGTAGTGAGTGCTAGTGAGTAATAGCAGCAGTATTTAATACCAAATGGATTGACAAGGTATTTACTTAGTCACATGATTTAATACCAAATGGATTGACAAGGTATTTACTTAGTCACATGATTTAATACCAAATGGATTGACAAGGTATTTAAGAAAGCAATACTTACACTTTAACCACTCGAGTGGTTTCTGTTTATCAAAGTGCATAATACCCCACTCCCTCTCTACGTTTAATTCTCGGTGTAAAATCGACACAAGATGGAAGTACTACCCATTATAAATCACGCACAAACACGCACACACACATACACACACACACACACACACACACACACACACACACACACACACACACACACACACGAACACTTTAGTTAATTACCTCTTGTTCAATACATAAATTTTGAAGAAGTAGTCCTTTTTTCTACTTGAAATATGTACTGTGTTTCAAGAAATAATCCTTTCAGCTTTTACACTTGTTAAAATATCGCTGTTGAACGATCGAGTTTTAGGAAGTGATATGCTTCACGTAAATCTGATGAAGTCAAGACGAGTGAGGGAGAGTAAATGTGATGAAGTCAAGACGAGTGAGGGAGAGTAAATGTGATGAAGTCAAGACGAGTGGGCGAGAGTAAATCTGATGAAGTCAAGACGAGTGGGCGAGAGTAAATGTGATGAAGTCAAGACGAGTGGGCGAGAGTAAATCTGATGAAGTCAAGACGAGTGGGCGAGAGTAGATGTGATGAAGTCAAGACGAGTGGGCGAGAGTAAATGTGATGAAGTCAAGACGAGTGGGCGAGAGTAAATGTGATGAAGTCAAGACGAGTGGGCGAGAGTAAATGTGATGAAGTCAAGACGAGTGGGCGAGAGTAAATGTGATGAAGTCAAGACGAGTGGGCGAGAGTAAATGTGATGAAGTCAAGACGAGTGGGCGAGAGTAAATGTGATGAAGTCAAGACGAGTGGGCGAGAGTAAATGTGATGAAGTCAAGACGAGTGGGCGAGAGTAAATGTGATGAAGTCAAGACGAGTGGGCGAGAGTAAATGTGATGAAGTCAAGACGAGTGGGCGAGAGTAAATCTGATGAAGTCAAGACGAGTGAGGGAGAGTAAATCTGATGAAGTCAAGACGAGTGAGGGAGAGTAAATGTAATGAAGTCAAGACGAGTAGGCGAGAGTAAATGTGATTAAGTCGAATAGGGTGAGAGTAAGTGTGATGAAATGAAGATGAGTACCTTTTTTGCACTGAACTATACAGGGAACAAGCAATAATGCCAAGACATTGACCTCGAACAATGACCTATCCTTTAAGTGATCGGGGTTCGTTCTCAGCTCTGGGTGATCCTTAGCCGTTCACTGGCTGTACAAAGTGGGAGCGACGTCCGGAGCTAAATGGGTGTCCCGTTTGTTAAATATCCCTTGGCAAATTAAAAATCAAACAGAGCAGTCCATTGTCCGCTATCGAAGCATATTACATCTAGAAAATCTACAAAACTCAAGCTTTCCTGGTACCACTTATCTCCCCCTTCCAGAACATAAATCTCTCACTTCGAGTTTGAACTTTGCCGACACCCCCCCCAAAAAAAAAAAAGAAAAAAAAAAGAGCTAATTTAAAAAGGGAAGATAAAAATCCAAGCATAAATCTTCTTTTGACTGCAGTGATCCTGAACTTCCGACCAATTCCAGTAAAGCAGGGTTGTTTTGTTTGTTTTTAAAGCTGCTTTTAATCACTTTGCTCTCACAATGCTAATAACTTGTTTACAATTATATGAATATGTTTAGTAAGCAAGCATCCAAGTCAAAACTAATATCAGTTTTTTGCTACTTCTTGGTGCTATTTGTTTCGTTTGCGATATTTTTTGTTGTTGTTGTTGTTGCTGGATTTTATAATCATCCAGAGTTTCATATTATTGTCTTTTTTCTTACATGTGAACATAGGTTGAAAGGCTCATTAATTCTTGCTCCTCAAGAGTTTGTCCTGTGAAACAGATAGACGCAACATAAGAGAGTTGGATTAGTTAGTATTTGGTATTTGAGGGTGTGTGACAGAAGATAGTTAGATTTGATTTATTAATTTAGTCCCAGTTAGCTAATGGGGGTGGGGGTTGTGCCGGGTGCAACATCATGGATGGTAATTAATTCTTCATAACATTATCTGTAAAAGTGAAGCATACACTACATATATATTCATTGGACAAAATAACAGAGATCAGGTAAATCGGTATGGATAAAATAACAGAGATCAAATAAATCGATACGGACACAAATGGTCAGGCAAAGGGTCAGTCTCTGGAAAATACTAGTGTGTCAAAACAGGCCCGTTCTGGATGAAACCTCCTTACTTCACCTGAATACCTTAACTGGACGCAAACTGTTGTGCTCCTTACCAGGCGGGGATTCCCCGATAGGCTTGAGTACTATCAATACAACGTTCATTTTTTGCGGATTCTAAACGTCTGACGTCAGCAGATAAACCAGGTGGATGGTGAGGTCTACTCTCTCTCTCTCTCTCTCTCTCTCTCTCTCTCTCTCTCTCTCTCTCTCTCTCCCCTGTGCCTTTTGTTTTCTTTCTTTATTCTCTTCATCTTCCTCTTTTTTTTTCTATCACTCTCTCTCCACACACACACACAATCAGATATACACTAGCACATACACACATTTGCAAACACATATCCATGTGCCTTTTGTTCTCTTTCTTTCTTTCTTTCTTTCTCCTCTTCAGCCTCTCTCTATTGCTCTTTTTTATCTCACACTCTCTCTCTAGTCACACATAAAATCGCACATGAACACACACACTAACACGCAAACATACACACATCACACGTGCAAAAACACACATACTCTCTCTCTCTCTCTCTCTCTCTCTCTCTCTCTCTCTCTCTCTCTCTCTCTCTCTCTCTCTCTCTCTCTCTCATGAAAACCACAAAATAAAAAAATCTTCTAATGAAAGGCAGGAAGCAATGAATGTTTCAACAAAAAGGTCAGGCAGATTCAACATTCAGAAGTGCCCCCTCAGTCAAATATGTCTGCTCTCACAGAGAGTTCGTGCACCACTCCGGCAGCATGTCAGATGCCATTCTTGAAATAAATTTGTAGCTGACAGTCGAGTAATGAGTCAGAAATAAATTTGTAGCTGACAGTCGAGTAATGAGTCAGAAAAAAGTCTGTAGCTGACAGTCGAGTAATGAGTCAGAAATAAATTTGTAGCTGACAGTCGAGTAAAGAGTCAGAAATAAATTTGTAGCTGACAGTCGAGTAATGAGTCAGAAATAAGTTTGTAGCTGGCAGTCGAGTAATGAGTCAGAAATAAGTGATATTCCTAATACAGAAACAGTGATGAGGATAAAAAGTAAATGAATAGTTTGATTAAATCCCAGGCAGTGCTTTTTGCTCTAAACTTTGACTGCCATAGACACAAATACACAGCCATCGACAAGGTTCAAGTAAAGACAACAAAAGGATTCTTTTACTCTCATCAGCAGCTTACTATGGCTTAATGCACAAATAAGCAAGAATTATCTTTACTAATCTACAGAAAACAAATCAACAAACTACAGCTATAATATTAACGAATAATTATAATAAAGTATTTACATATTAATAAGCTAATTTAATAACAATGAGAATTTTTAGCTTTACAGTCATTTTGCCTAAATGCTTTTTGGTGGATTAGTAAAATGTTGTACTAGTGGACTGGTAAACTAGTGTACAGGTGGACTGGTAAAATGTTGTACAAGCGGACTGGCAAACTAGTGTATAGGTGGACTGGTGAACTAGTGTACAGATGGACTGGTGAACTAATGTACAGATGGACTGGTGAACTAGTGTACAGGTGGACTGGTGAACTAGTGTAAAGGTGGACTGGTGAGCTAGTGTACAGGTGGACTGGTAAACTAGTGTACAGGTGGACTGGAAATTGAGTATGGCGTGGTAAATTGTGTATTGGTGACTTGGTAAATCGTGATAACTGGTATATTAGTGGTTTGGTAAAATTGAGTATCTGAGGCTTGATAAAAGTGTATAATGGTAACTGATAAAATGGTATAATGGTAAATAGGTAAAGGGTGTAATACTGGCTTGGTAAAAAAATGCAAAGATGTTATGGTGTGGTCTTGCTAAAATGAATAATGGTGGCATGGTAAATTTGTGACTTGGTAAATGATATAATGATGACTTGGTAAATGGCATATTGTAATGGTAAAAGGTATATTGATGACTTGGTAAATGGTATGCTAGTGACTTGGTATAAGATATATTGGTTGTTTAGTAAACGGTATTTTCGTGTTTTGGTATTGGTAAATGGTATATTGATGACTTCGTTTATGATATATTGGTACCTTGGTCTAAGGTATATTGGTGGCTTAGTAAATGGTAAAATTGGTAAATGGTATATTGATGGATTGGTAAATGGCATATTAGTGGTTTGTAAAATATATACTGCTGGCTTGGTAAACTATTGGTGGCTTGATAAATTATATATATCTGGTAAATTGTGTATTTGTGGCGTGGTAAACGGAATGTTTGTGACGTGGTGAATGGTGTATATATATGTAGCTTAGTAAATGATATATTTATGGCGTGGTAAATTGTGTATTTATGGCGTGGTAAATGGCGTATTTATGACGTGGTAAATGGTATATTTATGGCGTGGTGAGTGATGTATTTATGGCGTGATAAATGGTATTATTGGCGTGGTAAATGATGTATTTATGGCGTGATAAATGGTATATTTGTGGCGTGGTAAATGATGTATTTATGGCGTGATAAATGGTGTATTTGTGGCGTGGTAAATGATATATTTATGGCGTGTTAAATGATATATTTGTGGCGTAGTAAATGGTATATTTGTGGCGTGGTGAATGGGTTATTTTTGACGTGGTAAATGTTATGTTTGTGGCGAGGTAAGTGATATATTTGTGGCGTGGTAAATGGTATATTTGTGGCGTGGTAAATGATATATTTGCGGCGTGGTAAATGTTATGTTTGTGGCGAGGTAAATGGTATATTTGTGGCGTGGTAAATGGTATATTGTTGACTAATATAAATGGCATAATTTACCTGTGTTGAATTAGTGGCTTGGTAAAGTGGTGTACTAGTGGTTTAATAAAATGTTTTAATGTGTCTTAATAAAATTATGTACTGGTGTCTCAGTACAATGGACAAATGGACTCTGAAGGCCTGATAAACTCTTATGTGGTTTCTTGTTGAATGTCACACATTTAGCTTTGTAATCTGTTATTCCATTGATTACATCGAGCCGTCTACTTTTATGGTAGAGGTTGTGTCTGTGTGTGTAGTCTACTGTTATGGTAGAGGTTGTGTCTGTGTGTGTAGTCTACTTTTATGGTAGAGGTTGTGGCTGTGTGTGTAGTCTACTTTTATGGTAGAGGTTGTGGCTGTGTGTGTAGTCTACTTTTATGGTAGAGGTTGTGTCTGTGTGTGTAGTCTACTTTTCATGGTAGAGGTTGTGTCTGTGTGTGTAGTCTACTTTTATGGTGGAGATTGTGTCTGAGTGTGTAGTCTACTTTTATGGTAGAGGTTGTATCTGTGTGTGTGTGTTTTTTCATTTTCAAAATAAAATGAAATGCTAAAATTTGATCTAGAGAGGCTACTAAATGTTGTTTTGTTGATTTAATATTATGAAATTGCTAGTACTTAGTTAAAAGAATATGTGTGTGTGTGTTTGTGTGTGTGTATATGCGTGTATGTATGTTGAGGGGTGGAGGCTATTAAATAGAGCACGTGTATTATTTAATAATATTTTGATAAATTCCTGTACGTGCATACTTGTGTGTGTATGCGTGCGTACATGTGTGTGTGTGTGTATGTGAATGTGTATGTGCGTGTGTATTTAAACGAAAATTACGATTTTACAATTTTGTCCATGAATATGTGTTTTCCGTGACATCTTGAAAAAACACCCATCCTTTCTTCCTTCTTACTTTATTTTCGTTTTGGCATGGTCTATTATTGTTTACATTTAAAAAGGAAATAAATAAATAAGACCTCTTTTGATTAATTTAACTGCCAAAATTGTTGCGGCTATTTATAGATTAGCTCCCATTCCGTGTACTAAAACTCGCATGGGCTTACATTGCTCCTCTGGATAAGTTTACAATTTCCGGATTTGGGTTCTCGCTTTTTGTATAACGCACTCAATTAAGTATGGCCTGTTCACTTTGGCTGGCGAGATTTTGAAATCAGTGCCGATATGCTGAAGATAAACTGTTAATGACAAGACCGTTTACTGTAAACTGTTAATGACAAGACCGTTTACTGTAAACTGTTAATGACAAGACCGTTTACTTTAAACTGTTAATGACAAGACCGTTTACTGTAAACTGTTAATGACAAGACCGTTTACTTTAAACTGTTAATGACAAGACCGTTTACTTTAAACTGTTAATGACAAGACCGTTTACTTTAAACTGTTAATGACAAGACCGTTTACTGTAAACTGTTAATGACAAGACCGTTTACTGTAAACTGTTAATGACAAGACCGTTTACTGTAAACTGTTAATGACAAGACCGTTTACTTTAAACTGTTAATGACAAGACCGTTTACTGTAAACTGTTAATGACAAGACCGTTTACTGTAAACTGTTAATGACAAGACCGTTTACAGGAAAAAGAGAACGTTCTGAACGCATGTCAAAGCTATCCATAAAACCGGGTTGTGCAGATGACTCAACCTGGGAGTGACGTACATAGCTTTCGATTTTTTTCAATCCAGAAGACAGTAATATATAAGTCAAGATGTACTAATGACTGGAGTTTTATATCGTAATAGACAATAAAATGCATTATTCATTTCTCAAAATGAACGCGAGAAAACAAGCAACTAAATGAAAGAAGGGAGGTAAATAGGTAGATAGATAGACAGAAAGAATAATATACAAAAGAATATTGACATATGAAAACTGACACAACAAATATTAAGTCTTAAAAAATAATTGTATGTTTGTGTGCGTGTAATTAAATACAAATTCAGACAAGAAAAATGCTAGAAAATATAATCTCAAATAACAAAAGGTAAAAGTAGTGAATAAATGAGAAACATATTTAATTAAAACACATACATTAAAATAGGCTGTGAGAAAGTAGAAATGGTTTAGCACAAAAAAAAAAAAATGAAATGACGTCTTAGACTTAGAAAATAATTTTAAATTACAGCAATGGGAAAATATAAAGTATTTAATTTACTTTATGATGTGGTCAACAAGCAATTATGGATTGACCATTCAAATACATTCTCTTTGAAATGATACAATCTATTTATAAATGTCCGGGTATTTATAAGATTTCGGGCAAAAGTTCCAAGAGTTTCCACCACCTTCTCCTGATTCCTAGTGTCATCACATGGATTATTATGTAAGGATGGTCAGTAAACGTTTCCTAATTCCTAGTGTCATCACATGGATTATTATGTAAGGATGGTCAGTAAACGTTTCCTAATTCCTAGTGACATCACATGGGTTATTATGTAAGGATGGTCAGTAAACGTTTCTTAATTCCTAGTTTCATCACATGGGTTATTATATAAAGATGGTCAGTACACAGGCTTCCTAATTACTAGTGTCATCACATGGGTTATTATGTAAGGAAAGGAGAGGAAGCTTTCCGATGCTAATATGTCGTTCTAATTAGCACGCTAACTAAAAGTAGTTTCCTCTCTTCGAAATGTTACTTATATCACAGCGTGCGTGCGTGCGTGTGCGTGCTTGGGTGCGTGCGTGTGTGTGTGTGTGTGTGTGTGTGTGTGTGTGTGTGTGTGTGTGTGTGTGTGTGCATATGTGTATATGGTAAATCAATAATAGGGCAAAATATCACACACAACAACACATATAAAATCATGATAATGAATCAATGATACGTCATGAAAAAAACTTGGATGTAGGAAAATTCTATACAAATCAACAATTATGTAAAACGAAAATTCAACATCATAATAATTCAGTATTGCATCACGGTAGAATCCTGGCATGACAAAGTATTAAGCAAAGCAAAAACTAATTTTGTAATATATGCTGATAAACCAATATTACGTCTCAATTGAATGAATCTACTATAGTATTTAACAATATGAAATGGTTTGTAGCGTTATAACATTGAATACAGCAATGGTGCATGGGATACAACAATATTTGGCAGGATTTTAAGAACTCAGCACGTTATAGAAGGAATCTGAACTCAAATGCCCTCACTGACATTCACTATTGAGTCAAACGTAATGAGGGGGACAAGTAACATTTAGGAGAACTCAAATGCCCTCATTGACATTCACTGATGAGTAAGACGTAATGACACGAGATAAACGTTAAGGTGACAGGTGCATGAAAATCACAGAAAAGCAACAGCAAGCAAAAAATACAAAATAAATGATTCAGCCTAACGACTGTTATTTCTAGGCTTTCCATCCAACCCCACTTTTTACCCTCCAGTTCCCAGGATTCCGCAAATTATGCTTGTCAAAGCAGCCACCAGAAATACTGCTATCTAAGCCAAGTTCTTGAAGAGTATCTGTTGGGAGGAGACCACTCAGGGAAATGTAAATACATTGTTGTCTTGAAACACTATCGTTCAAGGAGAACGTGCTTCACTCCCTTGCCATTTCCTTTGTCGCCATTAACTGAGTGTTACGTGTACCCAGCCTGCTGTTAATTATAGAAAAGTATACCTAGTGACTATCCTATTGACCTAGAGTCCTAGACTTATCCCTTACGCTTCCAGTCAGCCATCTTGGTGTTGTGTCTTAGTGCTCTCCCCTTGCACGCGTTTGACCTACATCGTGACGATTGTTTGTAGTTATCAATGTGCCCGGCAAAGTCAGAGCGGTCCAGCTGTCCGACTGAGGTATAATGACGGTTTAAAGGGCGTTGCTCTAAGCAACTCGGTTCTTTGCAGTAATTCTTCAGGCGTCATCAGAGATGTACGGATATGTAACACTCATGCATCTTTTATCAAACAAAGAAAGGAGGATAACCGATACCATAGTCGACATTAGCATTCCTCTTTTAATTGGCTATGATAGGACTGACGTTCCTCTCTGGATACCATGGAAACAGCATTAGTATCCAACATAGAATGCTGTTTACAATAGGGAAAAAAAATAGAAACAAGCATGTAATTACTTCTCCGCCTTACCTTGTTTAGGACATTACGCACAATTATATGCGCATCTCGACTGCTATTCCACTTCCGGGTTAGCATTATGATGAAAAACTTTCCGACGTCACAGATCATATGACTCTTTCGTCTTTGGATGGCAGACAATGTGAGTTAGCGCATTGATCAGTTCGCATTTCGTTGCTGGTTGGCATAAAAGCGTGAAAGAAAAACATACCATCTGTATAATTAAGCATGGAGCAGAATTGAATTAGTCAGTCAATCATTCAGTAGGACAGTTAATCAGTCAATCAATCAGTATATCAGTCTGTCAATCAGTCAGTAAGTGAGTCAGTCAGTCAATCAGTCAGTGAGTCATTCAATCAATGAGTCAAATAAAAACTGTCTCGCGTGTCAGTGAAGATTTTTTCCCAACGATATGACACTTACGTAAATTATAACGACGCTTAAGTAAATTATAACGACACTTAAGTAAATTATAATGACGCTTAGGTAAATTATAATGGCGCTTAAGTAAATTATAATGACACTTAAGTAAATTATAATGACGCTGGAAAGGAACCCATCATTCAGCGGGATCAATTGCCGAACATGTTTTTAATTTTTTTATTTCTTGGCTTTCATTAAATCACAGTCGTATTAACTCCTTCTTGTACTTATATGACAAATATTTCTCTGTAAACCACATTTTAGTAAATGTTAAATCGTTACCATTCACTGGTTTTTCCCTGTTCAGATCTGTCAATAAATTTAATTTTGACATCGCAAGGATTTCGAACCTTTGCAAAGGCGACATATAATTGACCGTGTATAAAAAGCAGGTTCAGGGAGAAATATTCCAGCCTTGAATAGACTGTGCTCTAAATGTACCCAGAAACGTATCAGCGACATCAAAATGCAAGAACTGGTTGGTAAACCTGGTTGAACAGTGATGTTGAACAATGCCTGCGCATTTCGGCTTCCTAGTGAATTTGCTGTTGTTAATCATGAGTATTTTTAACGCACGTTCTAGTGAATTTGCTGTTGTTAATCATGAGTATTTTTACGTACTTCCTAGTGAATTTGCTGTTGTTAATCATGAGTATTTTTACGTACTTCCTACTTGCTGTTGTTAATCATGAGTATTTTTTACGCACTTGCTAAAAGACACCGGACGATGGGATTTGTGTCAAGTCCCATCGGGACTGGAGAGTAAATCGAGTAATGTGTACTAAAGATCCCTCGACAGTTAAAAATCGGAGAGAGTAGACCATTGTCTGGTGCCCCAGCAAAATTGCACCTCGAAAATCCACCAGACCTTCTCTCTCCTTACCCTTGGCACTACATGACATCTCTCCCTGACAAGATAACATTCCTCCATTTGCAAAATCAGCGAAAATTGGAACCAAATCAGACTGTTGTAAATGAGACAGTAAATGCAAGGCGTGCGGGTTACAACAATGTAGGTGTTAATATTTATTTAATTTGAGGAAGTTATTGACTTTTCCTCTGTTATCAACATGCAGAATTACTACAATGTTGGTGTTAGTATTTATTCAGTTTGAGGAAGTTATTGACTTTTCCCTTGTTATCAACATGTGGAGTGACAACAATGTTGGTGTTAGTGTTTATTTTATTTTTAGAAACTTTATATTTCGAACTGAGCACAAGATGTACGTGTATGATTCACTTTTCCTTTCCTCTGTTATCAGGCGAATCTGTAGAATACACTAATGTTGATTCTCGATGTGTTCCACATTCTGACACAGCAGAAAACAAAAATAAAGGGAGACCATTCCCACTACAAGGCATGTCTCAGACATAAATGTCAACCGGCTTTCAGCTTTGGCTAATCAATATCCAACAGTGATAAGAATGGCTTGATAATTTGGGGAAATTTCCTTATTTTTAAACGAGTAAGAAAATGATTACTTGACTGTATGATACTCCATTGATAACTGCCTTCACTTTGAATTCATGCAACTTTTATACTGTTTTATACTATTATATTATTATTACATTTGTGCTATTATTGTCAAATGTTTTCACACAAAAAGTTCCGCTTTATTGTATATCTTTTATATTTATTAATACGGTGTCGTTGGGTGACACACTACATATTTGTAGTCTAAACGTGTATCAGTAATCAAGTAGTTTACACATAACATATAAAAAAGAATAAAAATCATTCTTTTTTCCTGATTTGACAGGATTCGGGAAAATGTGTGTCAGAGAGGAGAATAGGTATATGTGTCAGACAGGAGAGTGTGTCAAAGAGGAGAGTAGATATTTGTGTAATATTTGAGTGTAATTAAGAAGCGTAGTATATGTGTAACAGAGGAGAGGAGATATGTGTGTCAGGGAGGAGAGTAGATATGTATGTCAGAGAGGAGAAGAGATATGTGTGTCAGAGGGAGGAGAGTAGATACGTGTGTCAGAATAGAAGAATGGGTACGTGTGTCAGAGAGGAGATGAGATATGTGGTCAGAGAGGAGAGTAGATATGTGGTCAGAGAGCAGAGGAGATACCTGTGTCAGAGATGAGAGGAGATACGTGCTTTTTTACTTGTATTGAGCGAGTCACGTGCCAGTAGTAAATGCGTCACTTCTCTTAGACTGATCAAGTGACAATGACGCATGATTGTAACAAGCTAATCCCGCACACACGCATTTAGATTCAGAGAGAGGAAGGGGGCAGAGATACACACAAATACACACACACACACACACACACACACACACACAATCATGGAGACAGATATATTGAGAAGTCAAAGAGACAGTTACAGATAGTTAGATGGACACAGAAAAAGAGAGAAAGAGAAGCGGTGAGGGAAATGAAAAAGACAGACATGGAGATAAGAGACAAGAAAACAGACTCAGGTGAGACAGAAAGAGAAAGACGAATAAATAGACAGTCAGAGAGACAGAAGAAAAAAACTAGACAGGCAGAATGAGAGACAAGAAGAGCATTTCATACATGTTAAGTCTGACGTGCACTACAACTGTTAGACATGTTACGTAACGATTACAACTTAAAATATAAACAGAACACTTCGTGCGTGTTCAGTCTGGTTGCATATACTGAGTTTAGAACACTGGCTGAGTGTGTACTGAGTGTTAGAACCCTGGTTGAGCGTGTACTGAATTTTAGACCATGTTTGAGCGTTAGAACCCTGGCTGAGTGTGGACTGAGCGTTAAAACACTGGTTGAGCGTGTACTGAATTTTAGACCATGTTTGAGCGTTAGAACCCTGGCTGAGTGTAGACTGAGCGTTAAAACACTGACTTAGTGTGGACTGGGCGTTAAATACTGGCTAAGTGTGGACTGAGCGTTAAAACACTGGCTTAGTGTGGACTGGGCGTTAAATACTGGCTAAGTGTGGACTGCGCTTTAGAACACTGGATAATTATAGAATACTGTGCCACACTGAGCATCTCGCTAATTTAAGGGACTGTCTGTGCGTTTGGTGAGTGCACATAGGGCAACTATAAATACTCGTTACGTCTAGGTGTTACTTTGATGAGTGCACATTAGGGCGACTGTAAATACTCGTTACGTCTAGGTGTTATTTTGATGAGTGCACATTAGGGCGACTGTAAATACACGTTTCGTCTAGGTGTTACTTTGATGAGTGCACATTAGGGCGACTGTAAATACACGTTACGTCTAGGTGTTACTTTGATGAGTGCACATTAGGGCGACTGTAAATACACGTTACGTCTAGGTGTTACTTTGATGAGTGCACATTAGGGCGACTGTAAATACACGTTACGTCTAGGTGTTACTTTGATGCGTATTTATGTTCATTCTGTCTGTTACTGAAAGTGTGACAGGCTGTACTACAGGAATCATGACGTTATTTGCTCTTTAAGAAATGTAAACAGAAAGTCTGTTAAATGTTGTCTATGCGTATTATGTCTTATTTTAATTTGTTTACATCTATGTCTTGAAATGGCTGTACAAGTGCGTGCGTGTTGACTGCTGTCTTGAAATGGCTGTACAAGTGCGTGCGTGTTGAATGTTGTCTTGAAATGGTTGTACAAGTGCCTGCGTGTTGACTGCTGTCTTGAAATGGCTGTACAAGTGCGTGCGTGTTGAATGTTGTCTTGAAATGGCTGTATAAATAAGAAAGTGCTAAATGTGTCTTGAAATGGTTATACAAGTGCTAAATGTTGTCTTGAAATGGTTATACAAGTGCTAAATGTTGTCTTGAAATGGCTATACAAGTAAGTGCTAAATGTTGTCTTGAAATGGCTATACAAGTAAGTGCTAAATGTTGTCTTGAAATGGCTATACAAGTAAGCGTTGCCTATGCGTTTTATTTGTGTAGTATGTAATAATGTCCATTTCCACTTAGGTCAGACAGCAATTGATCAGGTTTTATCACACATGTGCAAACTTACCATTCACTAGAGTGTATAAACTTTGCCATTTACTAGAGTGTATAAACTTTGCCATTCACTAGAGTGTATAAACTTTATTAAATATATACCACATCACTTCGTGCATGCTAACTTCACATGCCCTTGAATTAACTGACAAATCACACTTTTTATTAAATGCATATAAAACTTTATTAAATATATATCACACTTTATTAAGATAAATGTATTAAATGTATATCACACTTTATTAAAACATATCATTTAAAAAAAATATATATCATACTTTATTAAATATATATCACATCACTTGGCACAAATATAGTTATAGCACCTCGTGCTTTTGAACCTTACTTATTTTGGGGGGTAACGCAGGAAACGTGGCCAAGAACAACATTAAATTACGTTAAATATTTATTTTGTTTGTACTATTTTCGTTGTTTGTCTGAGCGGCTAAGGTCTAAGCGCTGTCAGCTGAACTGGCACTCTTGATGGTTGCGCGCTGTCTTAAATCACCAATCTTCCATTTCATCTGGAAAGACAAGAGACGAGGAATGGACTCAGCTAGAAAAAAAGAGTGATTAACGATCTTCTGGGCCAAGCCCTACACACACACACAGCCATCTTGTAACGGTTGCCATGAGGGTTTCCCCACCATGATTGTTACGTGACGAAGGTAATAATGACTCGCAAGTTTTAACTATTCCAAAGATCCAAGAAATAGAAATTACACGTGACTACCAGTTAGAGAACGTAAAAGAAAACTAGCACCTGTCTTCTCTTGCAGAAAATTTCAAATGTATTGCAAGTATTGCTGATCTGTCTTCTGCCAATCAAATGTATTGTAAGTATTATTGATCTTGTCTTCTGCCAATCAAATGTATTGTAAGTACTGTTGATCTTGTCTTCAATTCTGCCAATCAAATGTATTGTAAGTACTGTTGATCTTGTCTTCAATTCCGCCAATCAAATGTATTGTATTGATCTTGTCTTCAATTGTGGTTATTTAGGTATAATGTAGGTGTAGATATTTAGGTGTACCTGTAAGTGTGGATATTTAGGTGTACAAGTAGGTGTGGATATTCAGGTGTTCATATAAGTGTTCAAAATTTTCAGATCTGAGTAATTGAAATTAAAGTAACTAATTTTCTAGTGTCATCAATGTCTCCAGTTTATATTTGATATATAAATAGAACTCAATTCTGTTTGTGTGATTTATGTGTAGTGGAAGGTTTATGACATATTTAAATACGGTAAACTGTAATCTGTCTATAGAACTGCATTAAGAAGGTAATGTTTACTTATGTTGTACACCAAAATATCCCCACCTACATGTACACCTAAATAACCACAATTACGTCTATACGTAAATAACTACAATTAGTCTATACCTAATTAACTATAAATATATCTACAACTAAATAACCACAATTACGTCTATTCGTAAATAACTACAATTAGTCTATACCTAATTAATTATAAATATATCTACAACTAAATAACCACAATTACGTCTACACCTAAATATTAACACCGAAGTACTCACACATAAGTTTACTAAACGTTACTAAAGCTTTTACTACCGGGGGGGTGGGGCCTTAATTCCAGTGCTTGATGACAACTAGTGATTGGAGAAGTGCCAATTGTTTATCAGATTTAGATTTCAAAACCACTTCCAACTACTTTTGATTTGGCACATGCGCGCTTGGCACTGATGGGAAGATCTCTGAATGTTTCTGGTCATCATTTTAATGAATTGCTTTACACTTGTGGTTTTACGAAGAGTTCAGTGGAAATATTAATGTTTGTGGCAGGCATTGGTAAATTATTTTATATTTGTGATTTTACAGAGTTCAGTGGAAATATTAATGTTTGTGGCAGGCATTGGTAAATTATTTTTGTGGAATACATCGGTACTTTCTATTAGTGATTTTGAGGGGTTGAGGTGGGTGAAACTTCAGTTCTGGAAAGTTCATTATTTTTATTGGTCTCTAGACATCCTTAAAGGGCAGCGCCTTGTGAAACTAACCAGTCACTTCATATAAGGGCAGTGTCTTGTGAAACTAACCATTCAATTCATACAAGAGCAGCGCCTTGTGAAACTAACCAGTCAATTCATACAAGAGCGGCGCCTTGTGAAACTAACCAGTCAGTTCATACAAGGGCAGTGATTTGTGAAACTAAACAATCACTTCAAACAAGGGCAGTGCTTTGTGAAACTAAACAGTCACTTCATACAAAGGTGCCAAAATCCGAGACAGGATCAAAAAGATACGAGACAGCTAATATGTAAAATTATAGTGCATTTTTATCGTTGTTATTAACGCTAATGTAGAGGTGTTTTAAAGTAGACGCTCCTCCAGTCTCGGATTTTGGCACTTTTATGTGCAGTGCCTGTTTACTTTCACAAAGCACTGCCCTTGTTTGAAGTGACTGTTTAGTTGGTTGTCTCCACATACACCTAAACTTTTCAATGTTAATCGTCATGTTACAAATAGAAAAAACTTCTTTGGCATATCTCCAACATACCATGGTAGACCATCCACGTTTTGAAGGGTCCCGTTTATGTCCCACCCACCACCATAGTGAACCACTCCTGAATATATAAACCATGTAGAGTGGATGAATAATAAGAATAGAAATAAAACTTAATCCAAACAAGGGCGCAGAAGGAAACAGAAGTTATTAGTGATTAACAGGTACAATGACATGCAGGTGGCCGTAAGACCCGATGTCTCAATTTAATACCAAACAGCTGATACATGCATCTAATAAAACATGCCCTGGTACATCAGAGGAATGTCAGTGATTTGAAAACTAAAATATTTTCTACAAGTCTGGATTACAGTTGGCCAGTACTTGCCCATTGGTTAACTATCTCTCGGTCAGCTAATTACGGTCACTCACTGCCACAGCTAATTCGGTCAAAATAACTCAAGAGACGCTGGCCCTAGGATTTCTAAAAATTGCATTAAGTCAAACGCCGTTTCGTTGGACCGTTTCTTTCTAATAAAGAATCTAGAAAAAACACCTGCAGTAATTTGCTACATGTAGTGTTTCTATTACAAAATGCTTCCTATTGGGGACAAATACAAGCACAAATGGCTTGCGTGTTCAAAATCTAAAGATGCAGTGTATATTTCTGTTGCAAATTATTTTCAAATGAAAAATAGTGATGACTGACAAAACGTTCAGAATAGACTAAATGTGAGTGAAACAAGTATTTCAATTTTATAGCAAAGATTGGATTGCAATCGACAGAAATACATTTCAGGGAAGACAACTTCATTTAACTGTCAAACGCTGGAGAGGTATATAATATATATATATATATATCTACCCTTTTTCTATAATAAACATTCATGGCTCTCAAAATTTGGCATTATGAGGCAATTCAGATCAACAATGGAAATTTTCTTAAAATTGTGAAATTGCATGCGCAGTTTCACCCTTTTAATAAAAGAACATATGAGGAGAGTTTAAAAAATAAAGAAACACTTAAACCATTGCTTGTGAAATATGTACAAGAAATATTAAGCTGTTCAAAGAAAAAATATTGAATTCTAAAAAATATTGTTATTAATGACTACACCCCAGACCTTCCACACATTTATGACAATGATTGTTCGTTTTGCCGACTTCTGAAAAGAGAGAGAGCTCACGACAATTAAGCCATTTGTACAAGGCATAGATTGGTTCAATGAGGTAGGGTTCACGTCCGCAATTGGGCTGAGGAGGATAATTCAATCGAAGGCACACCAGCTTTCTCGCTGAATGAGCAACTTAATTCACTTTTAGTCAAGGATTCTTACTTTTAATAACAAAGGTAACATCAAACAACAGTAAAATGTGCGCATGTTCCAGTTAAAAGGCAAAATGTTCATTTACTGGAGTATATATTCAACAATTAAACAATCACAATTCAAATTAAAATGTTTCCATCTGATTACTAAAACCTTGCATCACGAGCTGCCTACCCAAATCCGCATCAATCACAATAGTAATATGTACGGTGAAAACGGATACAGGTGTTAGAACGGTTCACTAGGTATTTCGTGGAGTACAATTTCGTAAACTTTCGATTGCAAAAGAATGCTACTGTTGTGATTGGCACGAAACAGAGGTACACAACTCCATCATACTAATGATGTATAATGTAATATTTTACCTGAATTTCTATTTTTAAAATTGTGGACGTGCACATAAACGAGTGACCCCTATTAACGAGCTCTGTGCCACCGACAAATCAAAATCTATGGCCCCCAAGACTATTTAAGGACAGAAAACTAAGGATTTTATAAAGGAATGAGCAGAAAGTTTCATTTTTGCCACAGAGGCTTGAGTGATTCAGGACAACTTTGTTGGCTGTACATACGCCCCCAAAAACTTAATACTCGAAGTTATTTCCTATCTTTGTAAGCGCAGGAGGGGGGGGGGGGAGTGTGTGTGTGTGTGTGTGGAGATGCATGCATTAATTATAAGAGCAGTAATTAATTACCAAGACAAAATTTACAGCAAGGTGGGGAAATTAGTATAGAATACAAAAATGACAATAAAACAAAATTTTAGGTGAGTGTTTCAGAACAGATGTTTTTTTTTTTTTTAAATGTGTATATGTACAATATTATGATCAAAACATCTGTTATAAGGTGGAGATCCAATATAGATTATAACGGTTAGGGTTTCAGCATTAACATAAAACGGCCATGTCAAAGTTTATGGATGGAAAATGAAAGGAGAGTACTCACAGGAATATTTAGAGTACAAACATTAACCGAGTTATTTTTATCACTTTTATTCAAAATTACATTTAACACACACTGAAGAGGACTGAATGAAGAATGCACTAAATTTCTGTAATCAATGTAACTGTTGTAAAGTTACAATTCTTGAAACAAGCATTTGTAATAAATATTGACCATTCTACCCAAAACTATTTAAGGCAGATGTGTGCATTCCGTCATTCGAATCAGTCACAGCATGCAGGAAAAATTATATGTACAAGTGTGATAGCAAAAGCATGCTGAAAACAACAAGCACAAAAGAGTGCTAGTTTCATATTACTTGCTGACTAAATCTATGAAGCATGGCAGTAATACTAAACATACAAGGGAAGGAATTAATGTGTAAACTAAAACATGCTTGCAAACTTAAGATTACAAGAAAACTAGTTCCATACAAGGGAAGGAATTAATGTGTAAACTAATGCAAGCTTGCAAAATTTAGATTACAAGAAAACTAGTGCTGCAGAGCAGTCTAACAATGAGCAAGAAAGATGTGGCTCAGCAAAAGCTTTTGCCTGAAAATTAACTTTGTAAAAAGTTTCGCCTAACAAAGACCAACATATTTTCAGAATTAAGAATCCACTTTAATTAGATTCACTTCCAAATGATCTACAAGGGGTAAGGAGACCTCATGCAGAGACAGAATAAAAGCTTACCAAAATCAACCAGTACAAAATGGAAATTCATAATGCTTCAAGTATACAGCCAAAAACAATTATAAGAGAGTCAATTTTGTGTCTCTATAGCCTTCATCAGGACAGTACAATTTTTGCACAGACAGATTAACAGTAAGCACACTATGTATGAGAAAAATGATCTTAAAGGATGGCAGCTATCTACCACTGTTTTCTCAGGATATCGTTGGAAATGAAGATGTAAACTTGAGACAGAATAAAGGAGATAATGTGGGAGACCTATACAACAAAAATTTTTAAAACTGGTGAGTAAAAAAAACACATCATTTATTACACAACTATTGACTGTACATTAAACTGCTACATATTTACATTCAACATATGCAAGTGAAGTAATTTAAATTAAATATGTCAAATCACAAAATGACAACAACAAAAATGATTGGTCAAAATTTAATATGGGGCACCTATTTCTTTTTATAACAATATAAGCTTTCACTTCATTGTTATTTGCTGAATGTGCAAGAAAAAAGTAAAACTAAAAACAGATTTATTTAAATGCCACAAATACACTTTTTTTAAAAAGTCAGAAAAGCAATGCAATGGTTAAGATACAAGAACAGTTTAGACAAGTTGCAGATGAATGGCTACCAGATTGTAGTGTTACCCACTTCACCAAACCTGAAGTTCACATCAATTTTATCTTGACCAAATTTTGTCCAGGTACTGAAAAGTTTACTTTTCACAATCCCTTAGCATTTAATAATACAAAGAACAAAGTCAATTAATTATTTCCCCCCCAAGAATATACAGACAATAAATGATTCAAAATTTCCTTTCTTATTACTGTCAATTATTCAATGCTCAATAGTGTACTCTGATAGTAAATGAAAAATAAGAACAGTACATATTATTGTAACTGATTGCAGTCAATCCTAAATGGAGGGTTATTTAAAATTGAATTTAACAAATTGAAATATGTACTTTATCAAATTAAAAAAATATTGGAACAAGGAATCATTTGCAGGTACATTTTTTTCATATTATAAAGTTTTACTTTTAACAAAACTCAATGTTGGAATTAGAAATTCCAAACTGGCAAACTAGTTTTTAGTTTCTTACCTGCAGCCACTATATTCAGCAGCTGTATTTTAAAAAATTCTACAAATTTTTTATTCCATTTTTAAAACTATTTTGTAAACATTGCATAAAATGATAACTGTTTCAGTGACTAAAACCAAACAAAATCTCTGGAAGGCAAATCTATGATAACTGTTTTACTGTCTAAAACCAAATAAAATCTCTTAAAGGTAAAATCCATGGAGGCTGTTTCACTGTCGAAAACCAAACAAAATCTCTTTAAGGTAAAACCCATGACTGTTTAATGACTAAAACCAAAACAAAATCTCATGCCAAATCCATGATGAAAGATGAACTCTAGAAAACACATATGTATGTAAATGAAAACGATTTTCTGGATTACAGATTTTTTAAAGCGAAGTCGTATTTGAAAATGCAAAGATTAAATAAAATGTCATCAGTTCGTGTATAGTATCACTGCAAAGTATGGTGGTTTAATAAGGGTATATAAAATATGACACCTGTTCAAGTTTTAATTCTAAATGTATCTTTGCATCTCTGATTTAGTACAAACCACAACATAAAAATAGCATTTCGTTTAGTTTAATTTAGCACTACAAATGTGAAAATTAAAAACAAACAAAAAGTTCAAAATGATTCTTGCAGTGGAAATCTGCACAAAACCCCCCACAGAAATTAGAGTGCTATATATGCTAAACAACTGTCTGTAACACAGTTTATTCAATATCCTTTGTAAGTAAAACACAGTTTTGTTATCTTTAAAAAAGCTTTGTTGTTGGTTTTTTCTTTATATGGTCTGTTCATGACTTTCATAGCAGCCATACATGGTTATTTTAAAAGCATTTTGCTGGCCTTTCTCTAATAAATCTATCCAAGACTTTGACAGCCAAGCATCTTGCATGATACAGCATTTTGCTGGCTTTTCTCTAATAAATCTATTCGACATTCAGTCTAGTCAATCTTGGGTATCTTAACAAAGTAAAAACATGTGAAATGACTTTCCCACAAAGTAGTCTATCCAAGTAATCAGAGCTAATTCAGTTTATCTATAAAACCTGTTGAATGACTTTTCATGCTGCATAGTCTATCCTTATACATGTTGGGTTATTGCAAAAGAGGTTAATTAATCTATTTTTTCAATAAAAGTCTATCCAAAGTTCAGTAATTAGAGTCATGACTCTGCATCCCTGCAACTTAGCTTTCTAAAACACACAAGCCTATCCAAAAAAAGTGAAATGACTTTTCCATAATGCACAGTTCATTTAAGTTTATAAGGGTATTCATAGCTATGCCTCAATACCTGTACAATTCCTGTCTTTTCAGTAATACATAGTTCATCTAAGTTTATAAGGGTATTCACAGCTATGCCTCCATACCTCCACAATTCCTGTCTTTTCAGTAATACACAGTCTATTTAAGATACACTAATCATACTCATGTCAGGGTATCTTCAAAAGTTAAACATCTCCATAAAATTCAGTCTAGCCAAGACTCCCATAGCAATTACAGCTTGATCTTGTCCTTAATACATGATTAACGATGCATGATGAGACAGCCCTGTGGGAACCTGTACAGCATGTTAATGGGTTTTTCCATAATAAATCAGTCCTCACAAAGATGTGCTTATACATAAAAACAAAAATGTTATTGGATGAATTCATGCAAGTATGCAAATAAAACAGCATCATGAATGTTAAGAAACTGATTTCTGCATTTAAATTCAATGGGAAACACAAAACAGATTCTTCAAAAAGTAAACAAATTATAAATTGTGGCAAAAAGAAATAGAAAAATCTCTGTCATTTCAAAGGTAAACAGTCTACCGTTTTGTTTAAATGCTAATCTCCTATAACACAGACTGATCATTCAAACAGTCATGTAAACTGATAAAGACGTGAACAAAAAAAAACTTAAACCTGAAAAAAATATGCTGTCACATAATACAAAACACCTTTAATCACAAAATCTAAAAGCATTTACAAAATATGGATAAAGTTTCAACTATACAAATTTATTTTTAGAATTACTAGATCAGTGCAAATTTTCAGAAAATAAACTCTGTGAAACCCTACTTGTTCTCAAAATTTCAATATTTTATGCCACATGAAAGAGACATATCCATGTCAACTGGGATATCATTTAACTGCAATGATAAAATTAAAATAATACTTTTGGAGAAAAAAAAAACCAACATAAATCAGTTTTTCAAATTATTTTTAATTTTAAAAAACAGGCATGACTTTTACAATGCAAAAACAAGATTCTTTCATGGCAAACTAATTTTCTTGCAATTAATGCAACTGAAAACAAAACGTGGTTTGGCAAAAATATAAAGTTTTAATAATCTACTTATCTCAACTTAATCTGGAAAATATTTTACGATGCTTGTTGTAGTAACATGTGCTTTACTGACAACAGATGTTTTTTAACTCTCTCTTTATTTTCAATTTTTTTTTGCAACTGCTATTAGATGTTATAGAATTGTAAACTTGGATCTAGACAAAAGCTACAAAACTCAGATGAAACATAATTAACAACCTTGTGGACACTCACTTTATGATTAATACCCTTAACTGCTGCATTTCAATTTAGAGCCATATATTGTGGTAAGGAATAGAGAATCATTATTCATGATGAACATCAGTCAGATAATAAAGAAATCCACTTAGTTATGTGGCAGACTAAAATATAGTATAGTAGACTCTACTTATTTGATCACATATGTCAATCCCTCCCCCCCCCCCCCCAAAGTGTTTCTGTATAAAATCATAGTACTACCTAGAGAATAGAAATTATATGTATGCAAATACACACTCTACTCAAATAAGGCACTTATTTCATTCACAGTGAATATGTGTGTGTGTGCACATGCACGCACGTGTGCATAAAACTTTTTAAAAACTGGACAATCACTGAAATAAATGGGACTGTTAACATATTATTTTTTTAATTAAATGTACAATTATAGAACATTTTTATCTCTAACTGTATGCAGAGAATATATGTACTTAAGGAGTAATTATTTAAAATAGTTGCCTATTTTGTTTTTCAAATTGTCACGAGGTCCACTGAAAGTTTTTAAAAAGTGGAAAGCAACTGAATGAAAAGCAGTGTATATATTATAACCTACTTCGACACAAGACCTGGAAAAATAGCAAACACAAGTCATCGCAGTGCATGACCTTGAAAAAAACAAATAGCATACACAAGTCACCGTAGTGCAGGGTCTGGAAATACAAATATCATATACAAGTCACCGCAGTGCAGGACCTGGAAAAATAGCAAACAGTCACCATAGTGCAGGGCCTGGAAAAATAGCAAACACAAGTCACCATAGTGCAGGGCCTGGAAAAATAAAAATAGTTACAGGAGTCAGTGCAGCACAAAGACAAAAAAGGAGTAGTATCAGCTGGAACTAAATGAGTGGAGATGTACTGAAGGCTGTCTTTATGATTGATCAATTCTGTGTTTATATTTGCTGCAATAAAAATCATTGAGAAATCAAAGGTATGCACTGTAGCTTAAACAACATTCTGCTTCTGTTTCATTGAAATAACTACTTTGATTCTAATAACCACAAAGAATGACACAACTCTCAATTCTGTCTGTTAAAAAACTATGTCCTACAAATGTTACTATATACTCAGTGGCAGGTTGAGCACAATAAGCTCAATGTTAAATAAAGGCATGTTATTTTGTATTGTGGCACACTATATCCCACTAAATAAGTGATGTTCATTTAGAAATCATTAATGATTGTTTTCTCAACTGCTATAAAACCCTGAAACATATTTATATTTATAAATGAATACAGGTGTCAGTTATGATAACTAAGAATGTCATAAATATAATTATAACAATTTCTGTATTACCATAAGAGACTAAGGCTGATGTGTGATATATAGCTCTTTTAAAAAAAAATCATATAAATAACTGATCAACAAAATGTTATTTTAAGATAAATTTTTTCCCCTGCAATTAGCTAATAATAAAGATAATAATAAAATCTAAATATTCAATCCAATAACAAACAAAATAATAAAACAAATTTTATTAAAGAAATACTGAAGTAACATGAAATTGAAGAAAAAACTTAACCAAATTCTCCCATCCTTTTCTCTCAAACACAATAGGAAAATATTCTTTACTCAAAGAAATGTCCTGACAGGAATGGATAACAGGTGAGATTCTTTATTTGAAAATTTGCAATACCAGCCACCCAAATTTAAGTAAATGTAACTGTTCACACAAATTGATCCAATGTCAAATGATGGGATATACTTATTTACAAAGTCACATTTTCCAGTAAATTGTTTCATTATGAGACTGATATGAAAAAGACAGGATTAATTTTCCAATTAACTTTCCTGGCAATAAGTGTGAAAATAAGAATGATTATCAAAAACAAACCAAGCCTGGATAATAGACTAGAATACCAACAGATAAAGTGGTGTAACTAATTTCCTAACACAAATGTTTCTCAATTAGTCTTTACAAACAAATCAATATGTGCACAATGTCATAAGTGTTCAGGATCTGGGGGGAAAAGTGTCATTTAGTCTATAATGGACAAAATACTGAAGCCAGTTCCTGTTGTTTACCCACCAGGTACCCAATATCATTATTTGAAGGCAAACTACCTTAACAAGCCAATTAGTTCGTTTTCTTTTATCCTGCAATTTCTCTGAGAATTCACACTTTATAGTCAAAAGTGCTGAGCTATAAGAAAATTAATTTGTCTGCAGTTTCTTTGGGCGACCACGCTTTTTTTTTACTTCAGAGGAGCCAAGCTCAGGAGTTGCTGTATGTGATGGTGCAACATCAGATACACCTGCAACATAAAACACAACTAAACATCTTCGGGACAAAGCCTGTGAACAAAATACAAATTGTTGATTGAAGGTCTAGACTGATCTTATGATGTTATCTGCAAAACACAGATTTCCCCCATACCCCCAAAAACCAAACCAAACAGGAAAACTGCATAGGTATCAAAATGAACTTTTTATTAATTCTCTTAGGTGTAATAGTGCTTAAAAAATGTTTATGCAGATTATAATAAGGTAAAATCAAAGATAATTACTTTGATGAATCAAATTTTTCTCTAAACTAGAAGCTGTCAGTTCTCAAAGGGATAAACACAATTCAGCAAAAGACAATTGTTGATATCAGTAAGAATAGCAGGCATAATAATTATAGTATAAAAAATGAATTCTGCTACCAACATAAATACATTTGATTAAAACAAATAGCTGCTTTTGGGAAAAATACACCAAAATCTAATTAAAAAAAAATTTAAGTCATTTTTAGCCCACATTAAAGGTATTATAATTTTTTTACATTCTCTTGAATTACTGGCCCTAAATTATACATTTCAGGTTGATTACACTACACTGCAAAAATATAGATCAGCCTTTTGCATTTATTACAACAATTATGATAAGTCACATTTAAAATGTAACATTGGAACTGAATATTACCAAAAGCATAGCATATTTCATATGATGATTATATTTTCCTTGAATTATTGAAACTGACTGTAATTTTTCATGTCTAAATAAAATAATATATATATATATATACCTAAAACACTCAACTACAGCTTGAAAATTTTGTTTTCCTTACCTGGAGTAATTTGGCCTTAAACTGAAAAGAATCTTTGTCTTTACAAGTTTTCGTGGGTTTTTTTTTGTGGTTTTTTTGTACCATAATCAGATAATGGGGAAATCCTGTTCAATTTTTGTGATTGTTGCTTACTGTAAGAACTCAGAAACACATATACATCATCCATCAGAGAACTCACTGTAGTTAACTTGTTAAAGTTAAGAAACATGTCTGAACAATCTCAAACACCAATTGTATCTAAACCACTTAGTAAAGTTAGTAAGATATAAATACTGTATTTCATGAAAAATATATTCACACTGAAATAAATTTTTGCAGTTTAGTACATTTATCCCTAAAGTTAATTATACATCTTCAATACTACATATTCCCTTTTCTGTTTTTTTGCTGTGCATAATGTTGTAAATTTAATTTTGATTGTTCATTATATTTGTTTGTATGTTGTACAGAGAGTCGTAAATTTAATTTGAATTGTTCATTCAAAATATTTCTTATTTGTTTGCATGCTGTACAGAGTGTCGTAAATTTAATTCTGATTGTTCATCACTACATATTCCTTTTTTGTTAGTACACAGTGTCGTATATTTAATTTTGATTGTTCATTACTAAATATTCCTTTACTGTTTGTATGCTGTGCAATGTCTTATATTTTTATTATTCATTACTACATATTTCCTCTTTGTATACTGTGCAGATATAGTCATAAATTTACTTTAATCATTCATTACTATATATTCACTCTAGTTTGTATACTGTGCAGATATTGTCATAAATTTACTTTGATCATTCATTACTATATATTCACTCTAGTTTGTATACTGTGCAGATATTGTCATAAATTTACTTTGATCATTCATTACTATATATTCACTCTAGTTTGTATACTGTGCAGATATTGTCATAAATTTACTTTGATCATTCATTACTATATATTCCCTCTAGTTTGTTTACTGTGCAGATATTGTCATAAATTTACTTTAATCATACATTACTATATATTCCCTCTTGTTTGTATACTGTGCAGACAATGTTGTAAATTTAATTTGATCATTCAATACTATATATTTTATGCAAATACAAAAATGGTCAGACAAAAACATTTATGATTATCAAGAATTTCACTGTTTCATAATTATTTTGTTGGTTTGGTTTTTTTTTTAAATCAATTTTTTTTTTATTTTTGCAAATACAGCCTGATTTGTTGTGAAATGTGTTGTGTATTCTGTACCTGGGAAAATGCAAATTTAAAAAATAAAAATGCCATATCACAAAAAAAACAAACAAAAAAACAAAAACAAACAAAAAAAACCCCCCAACATACAGCAAAGACATTTCCAAAAATTGACAGGTTTGAGTTTGTATTCACAATCATTCATAGTCATATTCTCTATTGGGTGAGGGTTCACACTCCAAGTATACTCTTATGTATGGGGGTTCACATTCCAAGTATACTCTCATGAGAATGGGTTCACGCTCCAAGTAAACCACTATCATGGTAAGGGTTCACACTCCAAGTATACTATCATTGTAAGGGTTCACACTCAAAGCGTACCCACATTTTCTATCAATGACACTATTCACAAGACACATTCTCTCTCAATGACTCACTATTCACAAGACACATTCTCTATCAATGACTCACTATTCACAAGACACATTCTCTATCAATGACTCACTATTCACAAGACACATTCTCTCTTAAATGCAAAGGCTCACACTCATTAATTCACATTCATCTCCCTCTACTAAATTAGACAACAGTTAAGATCCTATTTATTTTAAATTCAAACACCAGTTCCAAATACTGAACAGAAGCTGAAGAAAATATCTTTCTCTGAGAATAACAGTTATGTGCTACCACAAAGGTTTTTACAAATCAGTTTAAACATTAAGCATGAAAATTTCAGTACATACCATGTGCTTCCTGTCTGCTAATCTCTACCAGAACAAGGGATGTAGGATGGTCCTCAGGTCGGAAAACACTCCACATTTTCACCAAAAGATTGTCTCCAGAAATAATGTAATTGTTCGACACTAACTCCAGTACTGTCTGTCCCGATACCGTGTGCAAGTTAGTAGTAGGAAGCAGTGCCAAAACTCGAGGAACCTGCCTCTCCACAAGAGCATTTCTCACTACTTTCTGGAAGTATTGCTGAAAGTTTACCACTTCAAAATCTACGGGCTTGAAAATAAGCAAAAGGGGGAATTCAGGATTGGTTTCTTGTCTTGAATCTGTTTCAGTGAAGTTACTTTTACTTGCATTGATACTGACTTCCAGAGAATTAACAAAGTTTGTCAAGATTTTATTTGAAGTGAGAGCTGCTTCATCCAACATTTGTGGATCTTGGGGCAGAGATACAGTGTCCATGACGTGTGTCACTTTGGTAAACCATGTCTGTAATATTAAGCATTCAAAGGTTGTTGCACGATGTCGAGCATCTATGCTCAATTGCGGAAATGTTGCTGGTGTTGTATTTTCCGTCCATCTAAAGCAATGGAGTCATTTTAAAGTCAATTAGGATTATAAACAAAATAAAAATAAAAGCAAAATTGTTATCTTTTTAAGGTAATGAAATTTCAAATGAAAACAATACAATTACATTTCAAATGACAGTGACTGGCAGGTAATCTTGTGTCCCTGAGAATGCAGCACTGAGATTTAAAATTATAACAAATGAACATAAGAATACTGAACAGTGAAATCAAATTGTATTTTAGTACAAGTTGAAAAGCGGACCAAGAGAGTAGGGACTAAAGCTTTGATGTTTTCAGGTTTGGATATGTGAGCATGTTGCAAGATTTTTATGACTTTTATGAAACTGTTTTACTACAATATAGAAATCAAACACTGGAAAAAGTTCATTTATTATTGAGTTGTTATTTTTAAAAGTGAAAGCTCTAAATCAAATTATATTTATCATTATGCAGATTCAGCAATCTTGCAACTTGTGTCACAAAGACTTGTTGTGTTTGTCATAATAAATTTGTATATTTTTTACCACTTTCAACACAGAAAAATATAGTACTTTTATTGGCAACAAGAGTGATAGATTTGGATTCTGTTATAGTTAAAAATTTTTAAATTTTAATTTTAGGACAGTACTTTGATTTACTGGCAATAAGTGTGATTAGATTTGGCTTCAGTATTGTAGTTTAAAATTTGTAAATTTTCATCACTTTATGACAGAAAAATAGTACTTTTATTAGCAATAAGTGTGATTAGATTTGGCTTTTGTGTTGTAGTTAAAAATTTTCCTCCATTCAATAGTTTGCAAATTTAGACATTTTACTACAGGAAAAGAGTAACAAAGCTGTTTTTTACATTGTCACCCATGTCACTAAATCAACAATTCAAACTTATATATGAATCAGTGAATAAGTGAAAAATTAAAATTACAACCTACAAATTTATGTACTTTTACAATATACATAAAATACAAAACTGTATCCATCTAATAAATGTTTATGAGCAAATTATACACTTTTAAAATTTCACATTCCAATATTATTTATGTAATTTTTAAACTAGTTTCACTAACTAAAATTTATTATCCACTTACTTACAAATGGTGAAAGATGAATTTATTTCAATATTTAAAGTTACAAACTTCAGCATTCATTCCTGCATTAAAGAAAAAGATGAAAATTAAAAACAGAAAGCATTAAATATTAGTCAGAACCATCTTTACCTGTAAAGGCCAGTCTGAGCTTTTAGCAAAGCACAAAGACTGTGGTTGTCATCCAGGATGCTAAGGTTCAAAGCCAAGATGGATTCATCACCCAGGTGAAGAATGCGAGCAATTTGATGCTTATTGGTGCCAGCAGGAAAAAGGTACTCTATCTTTCTGGCTAGGCTACTCCAAAATACTGTGGCTAGCTCTTCTTCCACTTTATCATCTTGCAGGCCTTCAAAGAACTGGAACTTATGATTAAAAACAGAACCAAGACAGAAATTCATTAGCAATAAAAAAATTAGACTTGAAAAATGAAAGTGTATGCACTTGGAACACATCCGAACAATAAAACTTATACCATATTTTATGTATTTGATATAAATTCTCAAATTAATTTGTTAAATGAAATGAGATGTCACTAATGTCAAAGCAAAATAAATCTCTATATAATAAGATATATGCAATGAGGTGGCAATGACATATATAATTAGGTGCCAATGTTAAACACTTATTCACAAATTATGTAGTTAAGCATCTGTGAAATGCAGACATAAAAAAAATGAAAGTAATCAGCAAATAATGAATAAGAAAATGTTCAGATATATAAAAACTACTTCAAAAATCTTAAATGAGTGTGTGAAATGTATTTTAATTTACATATAAAGGAGTTCACAAATTCACATCTGGACACAAGTGAGACTCTCTCTCTATATATATAATTTTAAAGGGTTTTTTCTACATTTCTATATTTTTCTACTTCAATATTTTCTTCCATTTTGTCTTAATTTTAATTACTACTTTTAAGGCCCCTTACTACACACCAAGGAAAAATATTATTTATAGACACAGTCTTCAAATTTGGAATATACCTTTGATATTAGAAAGCAATATCATTTGTTAGTTATAAAATATCTTGTTAGGTTTTAATTTAATTAATTTTTGAATGAACAAAAATACATACTATTTCGAACTTTGTTAAAAATTCATAAAATATTTATAATATAAGTAAAAATTTTGAAATAAGTTTTTTTCTAATCTAGAGCATAAACGAAACACAGTTTAAATTTTTAATTTAAAAAACAGTTACGGATTTTTTGCTAGCACATCCGTCAAAAAATTACTATTTCATAAATTAAAAAAATTTGTAAAATAAAAACTATTGCATACAGGCTTTCTTGCGCAGGTAACTTTCTTTCAACATTGGATAATGAGGTGAGAGAAGGTGATTTTGAATCAGACAGTGACATTAGTGTCAGTAGTGTACATACATCGGATCTTTCTAACCGGGAGGAGAGTGAATCAGATTCTGAAGATATCGAAGAGGAGGATGGGGAGGGAATATCTGGAAACGCACATGTTTGGAGTAGTAATACTTCGGCACTAAATATTTCAGAATTTAAATCAGAAACTGGACCAAATATTACATTAAATAATAATAGTACTCAGCTGGATTTCTTCTACCAGCTTTTCAAAGAAGAAATGTTTGACAAAATACCTGAGCAAACAAAGGAGTACGCTCATCAGAAGATCGCAAAAAAAAACAAAATGGCGATCCACTTTGGAAAGAAACAAACGGCGCTGAAATAAAGGCTTATTTTGGACTTTTTATTTTGTTACGAATCCACAACCTGCCAAGAGAAGAAATGTATTGGTCGGCTGATGACAGATTAGGTGTTCCTGGCATCAACAAAGTCAAGCCTTTGAAGAGAGTTAAGAAGCTTGGGGAATACCTACATGTTGTGGACAACACACAGTCAAGCAGGCACTGATCGTCTCTTCAAAATCAAGCCTCTTTTAGACATGGCCAACCAAACCTTTTTAGATTCTTATTAGCCCCAAGATATCAGCATTGACGAAGCAATGGTCCCCTTCAAAGGCAGAAGCACACTTTGTCAATACATGCCAGTGAAGCCAGTGAAGTGGGGAATGAAAATTTGGTGTGCGTGTGGCTACCTTCTTCAGTTCGATGTCTACTGTGGAAAGAGAGCAGATGGCACACACCAGGGCTTGGGGTATGATGTGGAGATGAAACTGGCTTCTTCTTTCCTTGGAAAATACCATCATCTCTATTTTGACAACTTTTTCTCCTATGTGGCTCTCCTGAACAGTCTACTCCACGAGAAGGTCTGTGGCACTTAAGAGCAATTTTTTTAAAACTAACAATTTACTATCATCAAATAATTTATTAACTGGAACATTGTTATTTAGCTAAATAAGATGATAATAACAAGCACAGCACTACAACGAAAGTGTTAGATGTGGTACAGAAGAAAACATCCATTCTACAACAATCTGAGATTAAAGATCTGAGTGGTGGTGGAAGTGGCTTAGAATATTTCAGCCCAGCCTGGAAGGAAGCTGTCACAGTTAGACCTGAACATACAAACTTACAGATGGGTGATAAGTGACTGAAATAATTTTTAAAAGCTTGCTGACAAATGAACTGCTTCTCTTCTACCTATCACTTTATAAACAGGATTAAATATACCATATTTTAGGGAATTTCCTCTTCCTCAATATCTGACATAAATCAATGTAATTAATATACCAATAAATGATATAAATCAAATATTATCTGAAATTAGATGCCTCCTGTATGTACATAACAGTAACATATTTTACCAAATTTATATTCAGTTTTATATTTACATTAACCCCTTTAAGAAAAAAGTTGCAATTTCTACAGCTATTTATAACTTAATTAATAAGTGTAATTGTATGTTTTAAAAGAAAAATACCAAGTATAATTTTTACCACCAGAATCCCTAAATTATAAATGCATACGCAAAATGATATGCTAAGTGAACAATCCAATCCATTTTACATGTACATACTTGCTGCTTGTAAACTTCGACATTTTTCTGCACAGTTTCTCTATTGAACAAAAGTTCTTCTAAACTGCTTCTGTCCACACTCTCCCTGAAAAAAAAAAAATCTTTGTATCATGTGCTAGGAGTCAAAATAAAAATCATGCTAGAAAGGTAGAAATATAATTATTAATTTATAATATGAAATTATTTCTTTTTAAAAAAAAAAAAGAATCAACTGAACACCAAAATTGATCATCTACGACTGGTCAACCGGAGAAGCAAACTACCAATAATTATTTTTAGTATCTTTGGCTGGCAGTTAGTTATAGGGTGGCTGGAGCCCACTAGTATTTTACATAACAACTATCATGGACCGATGCGGGTGGCTGGCCAACACAGAGAGGGTGATTGTATACGAGACAAGCAGGTTTTTTGTCCTGTAATAACCAATGGGAAAATTATTGAAAATGAAATTGAAAGTGGAAAATCGCATTCATAAGTGGAAGAGAGGGAAATTAGAGGTAAGACCAGGAGATTCTTCCACTCAAAATGGAATGTAGGCAGGTCTGTTGCAGATGTATGCACTGCAATATTTAACCATATTTTAATTTTTCAAACCACATGTTTAAAGCAAGACAATATGTCAGACAGTGCACGCGGATTGTTGTTCCGACTTGTGATGTCACATGCTGCTAAGGTGAGAAATCAGTCTCGCAAATGAATGAGAGCTTAAGATTTCTTTCAGAAATATTGACTTTCAATACCAAAATAAATGCATTTATACACATCTCTGAAAGTTTAAATTTTGTAGTCTTGATTCTAAAAATGGGAATTACCCATTTCATATGGATTTATTTTTATCCTAGGTTGACCTAGATTTCATTTCACCTGGTCTTTAAGGATACAAAGATATTTATAGCCAAAGGATAAATCATTTTTCAATCAAAAAAAAACAAATATCTTTATGCACTTAAGTATGATGTTTCTTTTTTAATCAACTCGTTTCTAAGTCTCTAAAATCATATTCATTATCATTTCAGAGTTTCTCTTCATGTTTAATTCTGAAAAAAATTCTGACTGCACAATATCATATAAATGGAAAGAGAACCCTTATTATTATATGCTTAAATAATTCCATTTTATGCAGATGTGATAACTGACAATTCTCAAAAATGCATCTCCAAAGAATATGTCACGTGTATCTAAAATTTAAATTTAAATTATTCATACTTAAAAAATATGTCACTAACATAATTTAAGGGATGACTGTCTCAGAAACAACTAAATAAAACTAGAATCAGCCAATATGCAATAAAATTTACTTTAAAATTATGTATTAACAATTAAAGATAATCATACAAACCCAACAGATTTAATAACTTCATGGATGATAAAAACATTCAGATAGGGCTTTAGAGTAATTGGCATTAAATATTGCCAAACAAAGATTTTGCTAAGATCTGTATTCATCTCTGCAGAAGCTAGTGCCATGAAACGCTCTTCAGCTTTCCGGAATTTCTCAACATCAGATGGGAACAGCAAAACAATGGCTTAAACAGAAAGAAAGAAATCCATAAAAGAACATTTTAACAGGGTTGAATTTAACATTACTTTTACCTGGCGCCCGGCATGATGGAAGTAAAATAAACCTATCAAACCAATTTCAAAGTAGAAAACATTTTGTATAATAGAGATTCATCACCTATAATTCATAAACTATATAGAAAATAACATTGAGGAATGCTTAAAATTGTTTTCACATTTTTCGTATGAAAATGAATTCACCTTCTATGTATAAATATACTTACTAAAATACACTATACTGTGAACAGATACTCAACAGAACTAGATTTTATTTTCTGAATACATAAATAGTAAGTACAGTCAATATCTCTTGCGTTTATTAAGCATTTTTCTTTCGAATCAGAATGATTAAAATGGCAGATAATTCTGAAAAATATCGCAATTAAAAGAAAGTCTCTAAAACTGTAAAGGACTCCATTGACAGAAAATATTTGCAGGTGAAAAATAAAATGTATTCAGTTTAATTTCCAATTTTAAGGTAATAAAATAGTAATACAATTATTGTTGTATAATCGTGTTCACTTGGACTTTATTATTCATCCTATTTTTTTGCACTGTCACAAAAAAATTCTTTCTTTTAAAATGTGTACACCTGTCTGTTCACTTTAGCCCCTAGATACTGCTCTGTTCCCACAGATGTTTAGACTTCACTGCTACAATGTTGATGCTTTTCTTTATTTATTAGGATTTTAAATATCTAATCTACATGTAAATCTACATTGTCACTGCAGTAGTTTAATGCTCCAGTTTTAAAATTTAAAGAAAATGTCTGCAATAATTTGTTTGAAAATGGAATCAGTAATTATTACCACTAACAATGTAAGTTTTATTTCATATGCATACTTTTGTCACCCAAACACTTTCAGTGCAGCATTGCAGTTAAGTTGGGGCTAATGCAAAGAGAAAACCTGACATTATCCAGGTACAGAAAGCAAGTGATTTAAACACAAACATTTTAATGGAAGTATTTCCCTTGGATTGGGTGCAAGCTATGAGATGAAATATACATTCTGTGGGGAAACCATGTGCCCATGCAGTCAAGAATGATATTAATAAATCATCTAAGTGGGTGTAGGAGGTACCCCAGGAGCAGACTTTAATCCCATTTTTCATCCCAGGTCAACCACAACTCCATATAAAATTTCAGGTTCGAAGTCTCCCTGCAGCTATGAATCCAAAGTATACAAACCAACACAAATTATAATAATTATTTTCTCTTTTACTGAACTGATAGCTTACCAATTCAGGAAGATAAGCAAATTAATTCTCTTGAATTAAGTTGGTAACTTGTGTTACAGAAAAACAACCTTTTCAAATTTCTTTGAAATAAATATGCATGTTTGCTTCAACCCCCACCCCCCAATTTCAAATGGATTTTAGTAATAATTATATTTGCAATAAGTTTTTAAGCAACTTTTACTCAGACCAATTAATTTTAGTGTACTGGTGCACATCCTTCAAACATAATTATATCCAAAACATTATTCTGAAAATAGGAGCAAGTCAAAATAAGGTGTTTGGAGCCCAAATATAATCACAAATTTAGGTAATTGTCAAGCTAAGTTTTAAGAATATATTTATTTTAGTGTTAAAAATATTAGAAAACTTATAACAATGTAATCTGAAGAAATGTTCATATATATTTATTACATGAAAGTAATTTTGCCCATTTATATTTACGAATATCATTTTAATCATATGAAATTATTAACAAAAAATTAATTACTAATACATTTTGTCCAATTGTTATTATTCACCAAGGGCATTCAGTTCATGAATTTTAGGTAAGTTTTTTTGTGTTATGAAGTATGCACAATACAAAAAGTATGTAATCACTGAAAATATACTTTTAAAAGAATCAGTGTTTCTCCCTCCTCTACCTATATAAGATGGACTATTAACTCGAAGCAAGTTCCAGTCCATGGGCTTCTTCCCCACCTACAGAAGATGAGCTTTTAATGATGCAGACCTTGAACCCTTCTTATACTTCCTTCGGATAAACTGTGTAAAATTTCAGCTTTCTAGCTATCACCACCTTATTAGTAACCCAACTTCTTATCTCTTTAGCGGGCAGGCATTTGCCTTTTTTAATTTCCTTGCAGGCAAGAATTTTCAGGATTTCAGTGAGATTTAGGGTTACGTTAGTAAAAACATCATATCTTAGGTATCAGTGCATATATTTCAATGAAATAAAATGCAAAATGAAAAAAAATGAAAGCAGCTTTATTAATATCCTCAACTGAAGCATACTTTCAGGTGTTAAATTTGAATCCATGCATGAAAATATATATTTACACCAAAAAAAAATAGTATCCAGTTATTGTCCACTACAAACACTATATACACACTTTGTTGATGCCAGGAACACTAATCTGTCATCAGACAACCAATACATCTCTTTTTTCGGCAGGTTGGGAATTCCTATCAAAATCATAAGTTCAAAATAAGCCTTAATTTCAGTGGCATTAGTTTCCTTCCAACCTGGATCACCATTTTGTTTTTTTGCAATTTTCGGACGGACATGCGTACTCGTTCGTTTATTCCGCTATCTTATCAAATGCTTTTTCTTTGAAAAACTGGTAGAAGAAAGCCAGCAGAGAACTATCATTAGTTACAGTCACATTCGGCCCCATTTCTGTTATAAATTCCGATATATTCAGTGCTAAAGTACTACTATTCCAACCATATGTGTCTCCAGATACCCCTTCCCACTACTCCTCTTCGATATCCTCAGAATCTGACGCACTCTCCTCCCAAATTTGAAGGATGCTACATGTGCATGCTACTGACACTAATATCACTTCTAATACTATCGTCCGATTCAAAATCAACTTCTCTTACCTCATAAATTGAATCCATTAAATTCCTCACAATCGCTCGACGATTCTAAGAAATCCATTTGAAATACCAAACGCGAAAAACAAAGAAAAAATGAACGAAGCAAGGAGAAAATGTTTCAAAATGGCGTGGAAATCGTTGTACAAACGTCAGACTTCCTGTAGACACCAGAACTCTCACGATTTCTCGAACGATATGAGAAGAAAAGAGCACTGGTTGATACGGATGCTTTTGGGCGTTTTGCCCGATACGACGTTATGGCGGTTTTGGGCGCTCCGCCTGGTAAAGAGTTATGAATGGGGCACCCAGGATCAGACACTGACCCCTTTATGTCTATCCCAGGGTTTGCCACCCCTCCATGCAAATTTGAAGTGCATTTGAAGTCGAAAGTTCATACAGTTTTCTATGGGGAAAAATGCCATTGAAAAAAACTGGGGGGGGGGGGTAGACTAGGAAGCTGAAATATGCCTGGAGGTGTAGCATACCCTGGGACAGACATAAATGGGTCAATGACTGATCATGGGTGCCCCAAGCAAATATATATTAGTTGGGTTATTAATAAGGAGGTGATAGCTAGAAAGCTGAAATTTTACACGAAGTAACAGTTTATCCCAGAGGAGAGGGAGGGGTCAAGGTCTGCCACACATCTATAAATTATAAATCTTTATGTCAATACTAAATCCACAAAATCTTAATACTGAGTTTCCCAACTGGGATTTTGTGAGAGATCACTAGCAGTTCTCCAAGACATTGTGGTTGAAAAAATAAACGTCATAGACATAGTAATTTCTATGTTGAGACCTGAAAATTATTTCAAAGAAATCCTTCAGCGTAAAAAGGTTAAGAAAGACTTTTCATCAACACCCTTGGAGAATAAAAGATCTGTATTGTTATATGGGCGGAAAATGTGAGTGAAAGACATTCTTATTTTACTGAATTTAATTCTTTTTGTGCAGCAGCATTTTATGATAAACGTTTTTGTGGATGCTTAAGTATGTGTGCATGATGCTTCCATGACAATGAAGACTAAAATACTAAATGAGTGCTGATTATTTAGTCAGAGAAATACTGAGGGAAAATTCATAGTCAACTAAAAACAAAAGCTGAGTTGGAACTCTATGCTCAGAAACACATAGGCAATTATTAATTCTCACTCAATCTAAAATAGAAGAGCAACATTTTTATATCAATAGGAGATTCACAAACTCCCAACTTACCTTCATCTAAACAGTTGTCAAACTTTCTTTTGGTCTCTTCAACTTTCTTACCGATTCCATCTTCTTGCCTAGACAATGGACTTCGTTTTCGCTTAGGTGGACGGCCTCTCCTGCTTAAACCAATATCAGGAGAACCTGGGTGAGTCACCTTGGCTGGGGAAGAGTTAACCATTTCTTTAATATGGGTTGGTGCAGCTATGTCCACAGTAGAGGTTATTTCAGTTTCCATTTCCCCAATTACAGCTAATAAACCAACATCATTTGCAGAGGCTGAAATGCTGTCCCTTGGATTTAGATCATCCTTACTGTGATCACTATTTAACTCCCCTTGCCCAACATTTCTTTGTGATAAACCTTTAGCAGGACTAGGTTTTATCAGTTCGGTGGGATTTAATACTTCAAGAGTAGATGACTTTTTCATAGACGGTTCTTCGTTCACACCATCTGTATCTACTACACCTCTGATGTGGACATCAGCAACAACAATTCTAGCAGGAACATTTGTGACTGTATGAGAGGACACTAAAGACTTGCGTGGACTTGTTCTCAACACAATGTTTTTCTCTTTCTTTTGAGCTAAAGTTACTGTTTTGTCCAAAGACTCTATTTGCTGAGACTGTGTCATTGTTTGTGATTTTGGAGACCTAGACGATCCTGGAGATTTTGCTGAGGCCTCAGAAACTGTCTGTTCCTTCTGAGCAGGAATGTTTTCTGGTGGAGTGGAAGAACCTTGATCAAAATTTACTGGGAAATTCAAATTAATGTCTTCAATAATCAACTGAGGAGATTTCTGCCCCAACGTCTCAAGGAAAGATTCTGTAGTTTCATTAGGAATGTCAGGTTCACTTTCTTTGTCTGATTCATCAGCTTCTAGTAATGGACTACAACCGGGTGGAAATGATACTCTTGCAATAGAATGCCGTGCCTTACCAAAATTATTAGATCGGCGACGATCTGAGGTGTGCGAATTGGAGGTCCGCATGTTTTCTACTGTATTTTCTTTGCTTTCTTCTGCGGTACTATCAGGAGTTTTATGATTTACAAGAACAGAATCCTTATTAACAGGGGAGGTGAAGGATTCTGCAGAATTTTTCACTACAGAGATATCTGCAGGTACAAAAGTCTTTGGAGCAAAAGAACCATTGACTAATGGAGAATCAATGTATGAAGTCTCATGACCAGAAATAGACAAGTTTAGAGTAGGTTGTGATGACACATCACTGTTGTCTTCACTGCTGGTATTTTCAAACTTCTTTTGTTTTCGTAAATCTATATTGTAACAAAAAGAAAAGAAGCAAAACTGTTATGTTACAAAAATTTCACCAATTTAAACTATTTACAAAAGAATAAATGAATTAACAATATGGACAAAAAGTGATGAACCCACAAGATTTATTTTAAGAACACCATAAAATGTTGAGGGAACATCATTAGTATTAATAAAATTTAATAACACCATCCCATTTCAGCTGAAAGATTTAGTGCACCAATCCCTTTCAATATCAATCTGAAATGGGATGGTGTTATTAAATTTTATTAATACTAATGGTGTTCCCTCAACATTTTATGGTGTCCTGTTTGAAGTTGAAACCCAGTCATTATGCAGAACAAGTTATCACAGCATTTAACAGTGTTGAATCATTTTCACTGTTATGTTTCACAGAAATGTAACCTGCCATGAAACGTGCTTCATCAGCCAATTTGTTATAAATTTTTTCATCGGATACTGTAAATGGAAGCTCAGGTGATCCATAGGGTGCATGTTACCATATAACACACACATCCTCATTGTGCGCAAAAAGTCGGCAGCCATTTTTTGTGGGATTTTGTGTGTTATTCATGGCACCTTTTGAGGCTGATTTTTCTGATGGCAAAGTTCAAAAATGTGTATTTGTCTTCAGCAGACAATTCTGTAATAAAAGTCTGACCATGTGGCATGGATTTCATAGCATGGGCTGTCAATGGAGAGGTAAGTGAAATTTTCCAAACCTTTTCAATTTTTAGGGTTTATACTGTTGATGGGAATAATTAATAAAAGTTGCATTCATCATAATTTTCAAAAATTTTAACTTCTTGTTCATTCTTTCTTTCGTAAAAGGCAAGCCAGGCAGCAGATTCCATTTATTTACATTTTTCAAATAACAATCTGGTGACCGAAAATAAATTATAAATAATAGATAAGAAACCTTGTATTCATCATAATTTTTAAAATTTTGAACTACTTGCTCATTGTTTCTTTCGCAAAGCCATATCAGTAGAAGGTTTAATTTGTTTATATATTTTTTAATAAAATCTGGTAACTGTAAATAAATTAAAATAATACTTTTAAAATTCCTTAGTATGTCTGTAATAAGTAGTAATTTAAATTTTTAAAATCTTTTGATAATTGCAGTTGCTTTTTATTTTTTAGTACACTGACCCATTGAATTATCGGTAAACAGTATAAGTACTGGACAGGCAGCCGCCCGGTGCCACGTATAAACCTTACACTGAACAGGTTGAAAAAACGTCTGCAATAACGTAAAATATGCATTTTGTACATCAAGAAAATATAAAATCCAGAAAAAGAAGACAGTGAATAATGCATTTCTATAATAATCTCAAAAGTGAAAAAATAAGAATTCTTTTTCCTCTCACTGGCTAGTAACATCTATGGCCTTAACCCGTTCGTCGGTGTCGGGATGAAATTGTCACGCACGAACGCTTAGTGTATATTTGTAGAATAGTAATAAAAAATAAGAATAAAAATAAAATTAAATAATAATTAAAAAAAACGCTCATATAATTTTTAATGCTTTTATTATTTTTGAACTTGAAATGAATTCAAAATTGTACTTTTTAAATGAATTAATATGTCTATAATAAGTAGTAATTTAAATTTTAAAAATCCATTGATAATTAGTCGGTTTTAATTTTTTACCACACTGACCCATTCAATTATCGCTTAGTGGAAGATTAGTGTGGACGATGAACGGGTTAAATAATTGAGCATTTCTAGATAGTATAAACAAACCTTCTTTTAAAGTTGATCGAAAGAGAACTTCATGAGCACTTGAGCAAAACACTCTGGAAACATAGAAACAAAAGTTATCATTTATGTAAAACATATCTTTTTATATATAATAATAATGATTCATTACAGTAACAAATACATTACAGAACAAGTATTCTATTGGATTCTTTTCACATTTCAAAATTAAGAGATGATACTCGATATATGACAGATGGAAATTTTAAAATCATGACCTAGTTCCAAGTTAATACAGTAAGTTCTCTGCTGCTGCAAGTTTTGTTTATGTGGATCTGAATTTATGTAACCTGATATTGAGGCATTTTAGTGTTGTTTAACTCAAAGTTACATTACCAGAGACACTGACCTGAAAGTAAGATGATGATTTATCCAAGATTTTCATAATTTCAATCTCTTAGCTGTTAGTCATGCTGCCAAGATGCTGAACTAAGTGTTCCTGAATTTCAACATCCTGAGAGTGTACATGTATATATATTTGTATTTCAATGAGAAAATTATGTTTACATATTTTTTGTTTATGAGAGTTTCAGGAACACATTTATCAGAGATCTTACTGTATAGACTGATCATCCTAACTGGAAGAAACAAGCAATCTCCCATATAAATTTAAACTCTGCTTAAAAGCATGCAAATGATTGTTAGATACATTAATATTAAAAAAGTTTTAGTGTCATAAACATGGGGAAAAAAATGATAAAAATAACAATGGCCAAGAATTTCTTAAAATATATCGTTCATTGTAATAAATTACTTATACTTTTGAAACACCTGTACTTTATCAAATATACTGTAGACCCTGATATAACAGCACTCAATATAATGTAGAATCATTTATAATGCATTATGGTTGGACTCCATTTCTTGCTTGCTATTTAAGTGAAATCAAAATCTTTTTTTTTTCATTTTTCATATGTAATAAGTATGTATGACTAACTTAAAATGATGATTAGGAGTTGAGACTATATTTTTTTCAAAAAAAAACACACTGCATCCAGATTTTATAAATAATTATATAGCAAGTACATCTGACTCATTTAAAATGGCAACAAAATAAAGCACCAAGTAAAATGTAATAACCACAATGCCTCTTTGTGAGCTAAGTGGATGTAGTTTTCTTATATATTTCTTTTCTTCAGTACTCATCAGGATTTTTGATTTACTTTTATGTAAAATGTATGAATTGTTTCCAGGACTAAACTTAGTTACCTTTTCATTACACATGCTATTATTGAAAATGATGTGTGTTGGTTCCAATATAGGAGTAATGGACTGCATTTCTTAATAATAAATATTAAAAGAAAATTGCAATAATCAAAAATAAATAACAGCATAAAATACAAATTTATTTCAAGTACATTTAAACATACTTAAAATCACATTTCAAAGTTATTTTGCTTACTGCTTATTGTCCTCTAACTTGCAGTAAGAATACATCACTTGCTGGTACTGTTTACGTTAAATTGCTGAATCATCATAACGCAGCAACAAAATCTGACCCAAACTATCATGCCATGAAATTTTTAGGTGCCATGGAGACCAGAATTTATGAACCTCCGTGTAATTATACATATCATAGGTTGCATTTATGAATAAACAATGTATATAATAGTGCAAAAGTATTATCTAAAACACGCTTTCTTAGCTGATATACACATTATACACACTTTGGTGGAGGCTTACTTACACTTAAGATATAAGCTGCTGTTCTTTGAATAGTGCAATAAAGACAGTATATAAGAAATAAGCAAACGGGATTTACTGTTTGCCTTTCAAAGAGAGGAGGTAATTGCTATTCCATATGAAGGGAAAATGATAGTTCTGCCAGTTAAAATTAGTTCATAAATTATGGGATGTAGCCAAGATAGTAGTATTATTACACTAGTTTTGTGATCATAATAAATAACAACTGATAGATGACCTATTAAAAATAAATTTTCACCCATTTCATCCGGGAACATAGACTTGTTTGAAATTATTCGATGCAAATGCATTGAGGGGGTTTTCCATTTTAAGCCATTCTGATTTTATACACTAGCTAACTTTCGTTGGTTAATCATTTATGTTATTAATATATTAAATTAATGAAATATGTATTTATTTTATAAGTCAAACTAGTGAAATATATATTAAGATTCCGATTTCTGCATTCTCTCAATGAAGGAGTATGTGTTTATATGTGTGTGTACACGTTTCTTTTTTTTTAAAATGCCAACCTGCTTTAATCCTGTTCTAGTCTCTTACCTACACACTCAGCACTAATGCAGGCATGTTTTAACTTTACTTCTTGTATTGTATATGGCTTTCTTCAAGTGATCATTTAAATACTAATGTTGCATTCTCTGGTTAGTATATACTGATTTTAAAATGAAAGCAAACACATTCCTGCACCATATGCTATCTCCAACTGATGCAATATGACACTTGCTGCTGCTTTAGTATTTCAAGTGGAGTCGAGTGCAGGTAACATGATCGCAAGGCATATATTACAGTTTGTAAATGAGTGTGATGGTAATATGATCGCAAGGCATATATTACAGATTGTAAATGACAGTGCGATGGTAGGTTGATCGCAAGGCATAAATTACAGATTGTAAATGTCAGTGTGACATATTACAGTTTGTAAATGAAGTCAATGATGGTAATGTGACCACAAGGTATGTATTTTAGTTGCCTTCAAAACTGAAAAAGTAATTATTAGTGCTAATAGCAAGTTTATTCACAACATTTTGCAGTTCAAATGCATTTCAGTATAGCTTCATATGTATGCATTATTTTTGTTTGGGGTCTGTGCAATACAGGTATACAATTTATACACTCTCTCTCCTGCTAATATATAAATAATAGTTAAGTCTGTGTGACTTCTTACTGATGCAGCAGAAACTATAAAAATATATAGCTTTTACTTTAAATCTAGACATCCAAATGCTGATAATTGCAACAATCCCTTTGCATCAGTGGAATTATCAGAGTTACACTGTAATAATTCTGATAAATCTATGCTATATCAAAACATTATGTAGTTTACCGATAAAGCACAAATTTCCTTTTATTCTTGCTCCTTGAGATGACCAATCGTTTTGTCACAGACTGATCATCTTCATGTGCACACACAAAATGAAAGGTCTTTCGGCAAGACTTAACAGCACAGCCACACACAGCACCAGTCACCCTTTTCCCCTTTGCCTTCTCGCCTTTACAAATGAAACAGCGCTGAAAATATAAATAATAACCATTTTTACGCTCCATATAGCCCAGCCAATTAGTCTTTAGCATACAAATTGGTTCCTTCTGAAATGCAAGACTGAGCAACAAGTATCAACTTTGAAACTGATATAACATTCTTTTTTTTCAGAAATGGAATTGTGGTGAAAATTACTTTAAAGATGTTCTATACAATAGCACATTGTGCTGAAATATGAAAAATATTTTTTGAATTAGTCTAAAAGTTTCTAAAGGAGCAACGACAGTGACTGATGTATCTGTGTTGTTCAAGCAGATTGTTTAAGTGCTTGATGATCTTTCTTGGCAACAAAAGATGTTGTGTCAAGTCCAGTAGCAGCCACAGTTAACCTCTCTAATTTATATGTGCAAATTAATTAATACTGACAATACAAAGTGGTTTCGTTCTGGGCACTAAATAATTACAGAGATGTTTCAACCAATCAAATCAAGCCTTTTACCAGATGTGCATATAGTCTAATTAAATCAGGTCATATGGGAGTGTCAAAATTTTTCAACAGGTGTGTAAAGCAGATTGGAATCAGCATTTGCACAGTAAATGTGTACATGTGTGGGTAATGTTCTAAGTACTATTTCCTCTGTATAATAAAAATAATGGCAGCTATTGAAAACAAAATATATTTTGCTCTTGGTGATTTTCAGCTAAACATTTTGACATAGGCGGGGCTGACATCTTTATTAGCATATGCAATACATTTCCTTTGTTATGAAAATATAAAAACCTGAATGAGAATGCAATGAACTATGTAAATATACAATAATCTCAAACTAAAAAAAAAAACCTTTTCTCCCTATTGGCTTGTATTGTTCATAGCAACACATGAAAACATACCAGCTTGGCACCTCTGTTGATTTCACTTTCAACCTCTTCTATTGCAAAACCACCAAAAGCATCAAACCGGTATTGTGAAAGTCCAGAAGCATATTGCTGAAAACAAATGGAAACGAGAAATCTAAATGAACAGCATCATAGAATTTCTTTAAAGATATGGATGTTAATTGTTTTTGTTAGTAATATATGGCATAAACTTTTTAAGTAACACACAGGACAAGTTATCATAACATTTAGCACTAGAATTGACAAGAATATTTCAATTGCAAAACAAAATTGTTTTGTACTATAAACATAAGGTAGATTCTGTAATCTATGCATCTATTATGAAAACAGTAACAGTGATGAATTTAAAAAACCATTTTAGCTAAATGAACATGTTAAAACAGAAAAACTAAAGGGATGTGAAAATTACTGCCTTCTTACTTTTTCACTGTGCAACTATTATGCCACTCTGTTGCAGCTCAAAGCTGTACAATATATTATCCTCAATGCTGATATACCACAATGAACAGAAGAGACATACACATTTTCATCTCAAAAGAAAGAGTGTGTGTGTGTGTGTGTGGGGGCTAATTTTGGTTGTCGACTCATTAGCTGCTATTTTACAAAAAACACATTATTTAAGCGACTCTAAATGTGTATAATGCCCAGGACCTTTTGCTTGCAGTAGGCAATAAAGATAAAAATTTAACAGTGACATACTTGAGGAGAGCAACATTTGTCAAGCTTTACCCATTCGATGGCAGAGGGCCATATACGTGCCTCTATCTACATATAGCTAGAAAGACGGAGTCACGTATAAGGCTATTGCACACACACACACACGCTTAATGTTACTAATGTTAGTCATTCAAAATGAGCAAATCAATGTGAAGCAAATATGTTTCCCATAGCAGACAATCTGTATCAATTCTACCATTAGATAGCTGTAATTAGATTGTTCATTTGATAGAAAGAGCATCTTTTCTGCAGCAGCTCTGATCTAGGCCAGCAGTCATTGCATCTTGTGCTGAGAGAAATTTTTGCAAGCCATGGCTTCAAGTTGTAATGTTTCTGACTTTTGGGACACTATTTGTGACCCAACAGTTGGACCAATGTATGACCCAGCTATGATTCATCTAGATTTTCTTCTAAGGACTTAAAGGAGGAATATTTGCCAGACCCTAGTGATTTCATGGAAAACAACAGCGACAAGAAGACCAGTCACCAATATGGTGTTCATCATTCAATATGCCACAAGAAACACCCCATCTTTTTGCTAGAAGTGTTGGATTACAAATTCCATTTGCACAAATTGCTACAGTACTTGATGTTTTTCAAGCATTTTGCCCAAGAATTTCATGAAAAAAATTGTTGAGTACATGAATATATGGTCATGCTGCTAGAGCAAACAAACATTCGTGCATTCTCGTATCGGACAATGGCATAATAGAGAGGTATGTGAACATTTTCAATTTTCAGGGCTTATTCTTTTGATGGGAATGGATAGAAAACCGTGTATTGATCCTTACTTTTTAAAATTTCATCCTTTATTTCACAAAGTCATGTCAGGAAGTAGATTTCATTTGTTACTAAGCTGTTTACATTTTTTAGACAACAGCATGCCTGAAATTGGCGATCGTATCCAGAAAATCAGATTAATTATTGATCATTTCAGACACGTGTTCTTATGAATTTATATACCTGGTGCCTGGTAATTTGTGGGGATGAATTTTTGATGCTTTGGAAATGTTGTTTAGGTTTCAGGCACTACATAAAATCTAAATGTGCATGATTTGGTATCAAATCTCAAACTTTTATGGGTGAGACCTCTGATGAGGCAACACCTTGGATATCTCCAAAATACCACCAAAACATCCACAAATCACTTAAACTTTAGAAAATTTATTCTTTGAGGGTGTCAGATCTCTTAATTAAAATTCAAAATTGTGAGCAAATTTTGTGAAAATCTTCATTTAAGATACGGAAACTTTTTATTATATATTTATTTTGAATTTTAAATAATACTTTTAAAATTCTTTAGTATGTTTAGCATAGGTAACAAATTATTTTTTAAAGATCCATTTATAATTACAGCCGCTAATTTTACAAATTTTTTAGTAAACTCACCCATTCAATTATAGCTGAGCAGTAAAACAACCTGCCTGGATGATACTTAGAGTAACTATGCAACCTGACAGGCAAAGAGGTTAAAACATTAATCAGGACCGTATTCTTGTGTTAAGCATTAAGATGAAGAATTATATACTGACAAAACATTTGTGGTGTCAATGATGTTAATCAAACTTAAACACTTATCAGGTCCTTGTGCTTGTGTTAAGCATTAGGATGAAGAATTTTTTTATAGTGACCAAACATTTGTGGTGTCAATGATGTTTATCACATTTAAAATACTGACTAGGACCTTATGCTTGTGTTAGGCAACAGGACCAAGAATTGTATACTGACCATACATTTGTGGTGTCAATGTTTATCACACTTAAAACAATGACTAGGACCTTATGCTTGTGTTAGGCAATAGGACCAATAATTTATAGTATACTGACCATACATTTGTGGTGAGCACTGACAAGTTTGCCTGAGGTTTTTGAAATTTCTGCGTGGAGCTTCCCAGCAATATCTTCCACCTCCTGGCCTTGCCAGCAAAATTGGCAAACCACGCCCTCAGCTGAAGTTGTTGGCTAAGCAATAAAATTACACATTATGAATATGATATATTACATACGTATTTGTACGAACTGTTTTATAAATTTATAAGAAATTACTTTATAATTATATAATGTTAATATCTTTTAGAACCAGGTTTTAAACTATCTATATTTTTAAAAGAAATCAGCTTTAAGTAGATTCTTGTTAAACTACACAAAAGCATGAATCACCTTATTAGTTAGAAATTATAAACACTGAGCTCTGACCTTGTGCATAGTACATCAATGAGGTGATTGTAAAAAAATGTAAAGCTAACCATCAGTGAAACAGTTTTCAATGTCTATGTGCCATTTCTTCACACTAGTTTTCATCATACAGAATCTACAAATTATTTACAATTGTGAAATTATAAACTGTAAAAAGACTATATTATAAAAATATTGATCCACATGCAATTCTACAAAATCCTGAAAAAATTTAAAATGAATATACATTTTGGAAAAAGCAAAGAATTTTTCAGTACACAACTAATGAAACCTATTAGACCTTAAAAATAAATAATAATAATAAAGTTGTTACAGAGTTATCTGCTTAAATTATATTTTTGAAGTAGGTAATTAAAAAAAAAGTAGTCAGAAATATATACACAAACACATTCATTTATGGTACTTTTGGTAGACCAGATTACTATAAAAGTTTAAAACGCAATGTCTTTAATTTAGAGAAGAGAAATTGGTTTTAGGTCTCTGAATATCATGTTTATTTACTTATAAATTAATTTTTAAGACTATTACTTTAGCAAGAAATGTGAATTATTTAAATTTATGAAATACAAAACAGGCATGTCAGAAAATTTTGAATTAGGTTAATTATTATTTATGGTGCAAGCTACCATCAAAATCAATTATACAGATAGACAGACAGATAGATAATGTCCAAATGGTATAAAATTTCAGTTTAAATAAAACATTTGTCAAGGATCATATGTATGAAATGTTAATTTACAATAAACTGTGCCTGAGAAATTAAAGAATCAGTAAACATGTACCAAATATTAGCTTTTTGTGTATCACAGAACTATATCTCATTATATGCAAGCAAAAGTAATGAAATGAAAAATGTTTCAAGCCAATCATTAAGTGCTTATTTAACTTAAAATACATAATTATTTTTTTAACACTCTTATAATGTGTAGTATCTATAATTAATCTAATTTTATATTAAAATGAAAATACTGAATGCACTTTTAGTTTTAAAAGTATGTAAAACATGCAATATATTTTAAATTATATTTATTTTTCACTGTTTATTTATAAACTACATAATGCAAGAATGCTAATACTAGGTGAGTAGATATATTTTTAAAAAATCATTAATGAGCAGTCAGAATAACTTCATTCCACAAATACACACATACGTACAACAAAAATGTTTCCACCAATTATGCTAACTAGGCTTTATGTGAGTATATAAGTTATAACAATCAGAATCATCTATGCAAAAGATTAAAAATGTTATATATTTAATGAAAATCACATTTATTGTTCAGAAAAATATTTTTTTTCTAATTTAGTAATTGTCAAGATACATTTTCAACATCACTCAGTGTGTTTTTAATAGCTACCACATTATGTTATGGCAAAAATTAATCTTACTCTTTCAGTAAAATAAATTTTGCCTCATAAAAATAAATTTGCCTTAGAAAGTTAGAAGTGCTCAATAATTTTTGGAAAATATAATTATATCATAACATTATTCTATATTAGTATGTGGATAAATAATTATTTGGATTACCATGATGTTTTTCAAAGATTTCAAGTAGTCTATTCAGTGTTTTAGTAAAATACAAGGTTAATTCTTCTCCTGGCAATGCTGTATAATTAGCCTGAAATGTATCATTATGGACTGATACTACTTATATCTTGTAATGTGGGCTGGGCTATATATTACTTTTTAAACAGATTTTTTTTGTAGTTGACCAAAAGACAATTTTTTAAATGCATCATATTTTTACTGGAAGTCCGTTTTTGAAACCTGAAATTTTCCATTCTTGCTAGTACTAAACAGGCCTGTAAAAATATCTTGCGCCAACATTCGTAAATCCTGCTGATAACTGACTAATAATTATGTAATGACAAATTTCTTTCATAAGAATTGCATTTACTTTCTTGATTTAATTTTATTCAAAGAAAAAACTTCCAGTATTTTCCATGAATCAGTACTATTAATTCAACCAATGATATACTATATCATATAGCGTAAAAAATTAATTGAAGAGTAATGAGATTTACATCCCTTGTCCGCTGTCTCATCCATCGACATTCTCAGTTTATAATTTGAATTGGGTCGGTCAGATAACTGTTAATTTGTTATCCAACTTATTCCAAGGAACTTAATATTAGTATTTAATCCTTAAACTATAAACTATATATAATTATATTATGTTAATGTCATTTTAATAATAATATACTTAGCTAAACATGACACAGATTATGAATGCTTAATGTTTACTGAAATTTCTTGCAACATGCTTTAGAGACAGAAGTACTAGATAAGTTAAAAGTAGAAATTCACACCAAGAATTTTAGATCAAAATGATGCCAATAACTTAAGTTAATGCCAAATGATGAAAAACTGTGGAAAGCCTTATTGTCTAAAATGCAAATACATTTTTAACAATGCACACTGAAGTGAAAATCAGCTTGTTCAGGGAGAAAGAAAAAACAGTATTAAATATACATCTCATATAAACAAAACTATAACAAAAATCTTTTAAAACTCTCTTGTAATTCTGTATTGAAATCATGTGTCAAACGAGTAAGTTGATTAACAATGTGTTATTAGTGTGTTTTACTGATTGTACACTTGTCAATTCTATTACTTTTATTAGTTTTCAAAATGATGCTTTTTTTAATATATTGTTAATTTCCTATCTTAGTATCTATTAAGTTAGTGTCCTTTTTGCTTATCTTGTTTGAAGTTTCTTTTAGTAGTATACAGAAGTGATTATATATAATAGTAAGTTGAGTTCAAGGTGTAGTACTAGTAGGTTGTTTTGTTTTTTTTAATTGGCTACCTGAGGATTATCTGCTAATACTTTAACAATAAAAATCAATGAAAAATGTCAGTAGCTTTTTTCTTTTTGAGGGATGGGTGGGTTATTAACTTGCTGTGTATAATCTGAAATATTGTAATTCAGTAATATACTAATAATATGTATTTAAAGTTTGTCAAAAGTCATCCTGAAAAAAATAAACATGAAAACTTTCACACAGGTCTTATTTTTATAGTCAGTTTGCTATTATTTTAGTTAATGAATTCACTAAAGAATTAGTACTATATTTTACTTAATTATTACAATGTTCACATATACATTACCATCACATAATTTTTAAAGAGGCGTTTCTTTTAAGTGTTATAGGCCTACTCCTGCAGACCAAAAAAAAAAAATTCTACGCAGTGTAGGTACTAAGGTAGTAATCAATTACAATGTGGTAGTAAATATCGTATTCGTAGGCCTTTTGACTGAATGATTGCCTTTTTACTTTATAAAAGATATATTAGTTTTCGAAATTCACTTTTAAAAATAATCTAAACTAGTACATATGCATTTTTTTTATATTTAAACAGCTCTACTTTTACCAGCGTTTAATAGCTTCTGAGCGGCGTTGCGGTGCTAAAAAATGGCGCACTTCCGATTAAATAAAATGTCTATTCAGAGTTTTCTGTAGAGCATTTAAGCTAACCAATTAAATTTTAAATTAAACTTGCTATTACATATACGAAAACAAACTCTACAATGCAAATGTACTACAATGGGTAGCAATGGTTTTCAAATGGATGAACAAGTATCACTAATGATGGATCATCAAGCATACATTTTGTGTATTGGCACCAAACAAATGAACTACTGCAGCTACGTGAAAATGTTCCTAATTCTTTTTTGTGCATTAATTAGTATAAATAAAATCTAAAATAACAAAAAACCAGCACATTCAATAATACGTCCATATTATTGTCAATATTGTTACCTCGGTCATTGTTCCGTGTTTCGGATTCAACATAGACGCAAAGGATTCCCTCCAAAAATAATCGGAAGTGACGTTTTTGTTCGGGAGCACAACTAAGCAGACGACAGAAACGTAATATAAAACGTATGTAAGTCCACTGCGCTGTAAGTGTCAAGGCCGCAAAAATCACACGTTTGGTGTATATATTTTTTTAATTAATAAACTTAGAGATTTATGTTCAACTGAGTAGTAGTGGCCATGTCCTAAGTCTTCCATCAAAATCATTGGATTAGTGAGAAAAACGAAAGAAGTATTTACATTTGTCGAATGTCTAATCGGGTAGCTGCTTTGATATAGATCGGACAAACCAACACAGACACATACATAAGTTTCCCTTTCTAAGTTCGATCATTCAGAATGTTGTTTCTAAACATAAATGTATAGATTCTGGTTGGCATAGAAAAACAGTACATTTTAATGCATGTCATAAAAAGTTTTTCATATTTATTTGCAACAATGAATGCTATTAAACCCAAAACAAATAATTAAAACCCACTAAAATCTAGAAGAAAAAAAATTACCACCATCAAATAGGAAAATTATAAAATATAAGGAAATAATAAATCATCTGCTATCAGACAGACAGACAGAAATATAGATAGTGTGGCAGAGTAAACTTGCCTATCCCTATTTCTAAACTTAATTGTTATATCAAAATGTGAAAATGACCCGACCTATGGATCTATTATTTGAATTGGAGAATGCTTTATGTAATTGAACCATTATTGCTATGTTCCTAATTTGATTATGTTGTACATTATATTAGTGAATTTTTATCAATGCTATAATTCTTATGATGTGTGTGTATCAGGCTAAGAAAACTGTTGCAAGATTTGTAAGTTGAGAGTGTATATAAGAGAGAAATGCGTTTAGAGATGAAATATGCATGAATTTTAGCTCTGCCTTAATTTGACTTTTGCAAAGAAGAGCAAGCCTTTTTTTTTGTTTGTTCTTTGATGCTTGATTCACTCCAGACTACACTGACTACTGTACTCTAACAGATCACGTTTGTGTGTGAATCCAGCGTTGTCCGTTGAAGTTATCAGTAAACGTGTTGCGATGAGTTGATTCCTTTGAATTCCATTGAGTGCCAATATGTCAAAAAAGGTGGCTTGAGTTTGTTCTCAAGAATTCACGAAGATTATTTTAAACATTCCTCATGGTGTGCTTGAGTAGCGCATGTGAAGATTCTAGAACATTCCTCTTGAGAGCGCATATGCATTTCTGGACAATTCACCACTGTGTGCTTTATGAGCACATGGAAGATTCTAGAACAGTTGTGTAACGTGCCTAGAAGGGGTACTATCATCTAATAAGAGAGACAGTGACTTGTTGCAACCCACGTGATCGTGATCAGTCCTAGTAACAGTGGCCATCAGTGAAAACATTAAGTACATTGATTTTAATTATTTGTCTAAAACTCCACTCTCATTATTTGATGAATGATATCCACGAACTTGATTATATATATATATATATATATGTTAAGGTGACTGCTAATGTCTATGCCAGATAAACTGAAGGATTGTCCAGTGATAACGGCCAATGTCGATTCTTTCCACTACCCTGCCTTTCCGTAGTGAGTCCTAGCTGGACGAAGGATTGAATTACAGCTACTTACTGTAAGTGATGACGGCCGAAGCATAGAAGCGAAATTGAACCAAGCACTGCCTTTGGGCTTAGGTGTAATTCTTTCCAAAGGTATAAACGTAGAGAAACCACTGCCTTTGGGCTTAGGTGTAATTCTTTCCAAAGGTGTAAAGCGTAGAGAAACCCGCCATTGGGCTTAGGTGTAATTCTTTCCAAAGGTATACAACGTAGAGAAAAAGCACACTCGCTGAAACGTGTAAGAATGTAGCACTCTTTTAGAACCAATTTATAACTCTCGATTCTCTCTGGTATCCTCTCTAACCATTCAACTTACATCTCATCTGCGAAAGATTGTTTAGCCCCATACATCCACCATTCATTAATATAACATTCCAACCTAAATTATACATATTAATGAATCAAAAGCTAATTCTAATACATCTTAATTAACAAAGAATTCTAACATACTTCAGTAATATGAACAGTATTTTAACATTTCAAACAGACAGCTTACGTGTTCTAACGGCCGCCTTTCAAAACCGGACTCGAATGTCTTGAAGAATATTTCGCAGCGCTGGTCCACTGCGCGGCCAGGGTATTTTATGGGAGTTAGGGCTTTAGATGGGTCAGAAATGACAATGTCCTAATTTACGCCGCTCTGTACTGGACCATCTACTGTCTTTTCCCCCTCCCATCTGGTTGTACTCGGCAGTGCTGGTCAGGGAGCTTCCATGCTTCCATACAATGTCAATACAAGTAATAATGGACTGTAAAAATACATAAACCTCGAGTTGTATATACAACTTAATGAATGGATGGCTACTTTTACAAAAAGTCATTTGTTTGTCTTGCTGTATTTGTGTCCAAGTTTAATCATGTATATATGTGCATTTGCTTTTATCACAAATTACATGACAGTTTACTGTCAGAGGTCAAATCAGTGATGTACTAGCCCCTGAAAGTTGGTGTCTTTTCAGTATGCTAACTCAGTTGTAAACTATATAGACAGTTTAACATTTAAGTGTGTTTATTATGCAAAATTATTACAGTTTAAAGCAAACATTTGACATGTAAAACTGTTTATTATCCAAGCTTTCATACAGTTTAAAGGCAAAATTATTATTTACTGGCATGATTCAAACTGTAAGTTTTCAAAGTTTAAACTGCATGCAAACTTGTACATACCAGAATCTAACTACATAAAGTTGACCATTCACATTATGAATATCAACACAGTTTTTCAGTTAATTAGATAATTTTATTAACATGATCATTAAGTACTCAAGTCCCACAAAGAGAGAAATGATCGGTGAATGTGTGTATATGCGTGTGTTTATCAGTTATAAAGATTAGAATGCTAGACTGATAAATCATAGGCAAGAACTAAGTGTTGAAATGTTTGAGATTTATATTTGAAATTAAAATCATATGAAAAGTGGACATGCACAGTGCTTTAAACTATCTGTGGATCCATGCTTAATGCACATACTCTCACAGATTTGTTTTGATTGTGTAACTAAAGATAGCTCTCTCCCATCTGTCTCTTTCACCATGATTCTGTACACTTTTTAAATAACTTGTGAGCTCAAGCATTCCATATTTATTCTGGGAAATTGCCTGGAAGAGAGTGTACGCAGAATATACAGTTCTAAAACCATCTGCTTACTTGTAAGAATGCTAAACTTTTCCTTAGTTTTATTTAAATGTAATGTTAATACAATTTTTGATGACTGAGAAAAAAGAACTATTCATGTAAAATCTTTAAGTGTTTTACAATATTTACACACAAAATACACAAATAAATCTTAATGTAAGCTGTGCAAGACTTAAACAAAAAATCTTCATACAATTTACAAACAGCTAAAGAAACAATAAAAATAATCTTCACACAATTTACAAACTGCTCCAATCAGAGAATACAAAAGAATCTTTATACAATTTATAAACTGCTCCAGATACAGAATTAAAAAAAATCTTCATACAATTTACAAACAGCTAAAGAAACAATAAAACATATCTTCACACAATTTACAAACTACTCCAATCAGAGAATACAAAAAAAAAAATCTTCACACAATTTACAAACTGCTCCAATCAGAGAATACAAAAAAATCTTTATACAATTTATAAACTGCTCCAGATACAGAATTTTAAAAAAAATCTTCATACAATTTACAAACAGCTAAAGAAATTATTAAAAAAAATCTTTATACAATTTACAAACTGCTCCAGACACATAAGGAAGCTAAAGATACAAAACAAAATGATGACTCTACTTACAACGTAAGACAAATAAATGTATTTACAAAACAAGCCATAAATGTAATTGATTTATGAATGTTGCAACCAAGTTTGAATAATCAGAGGCACTAAAAACAAAACTCTATTCTTGCTGAAGAAAAAGATGTATCTCTTGAAAATGCCTCTTTGTGTCTCAGCTCTTCTCTTTGTACCTCCGCTCAAAAGTATATGGACCCAGATAAGCAAATAAATATTAACATACAAATTATACTTTGCTTTCAGAATGTTGGAAAAATCATAAATGAATCTACGTACAGATTGGTAATATATAATGAATAAAGCATAAATAAAATGAATCGACATACAGATTGGTAATTGTGACATGCGCTCCTTTGTTACTGGTTATGATTATTATTACATGTATTATTAATCATCCATAACTAATCATCTCTAAACTCCTTTCTCTCTTACTCACATTCTCAACTTACAAATCCTGCAATAATATTCATTAGCCTGATACACACACAGCATAAGAAATATAGCATTGATCAGGATTCACATGCTTGTGTACAATTCAATCAAATTATTAAACATAGAAATAAAGCGTTCTCCAATTCAAATCACAGATCAATAGCAAACATGTATGAAATATTTCTAAGCCCATTCTTTCTTTATCAGTTAACTTACCATAAACTAACAATCGCCTTTATGACTGGACTTGAGTTACGTCAAAATCAAAGTGATTAGAATATAAGAACTTTCTTCAACAAAGTAACTTGCAGTCTATCCTCATTGAATGAAATTGTTATGAGCAAGTATGAAACTATTAGAAAAACTACTCATCTGCTTGGAACCAGTTTGGATTGCATCAGCAAGTTCTAGCATATTTTTTTACCTGAGTTGTTATTTTAACTCTGGTACTTACAAAAGTATCATCATGCACTGTAGCGGAAAATCATGATATGTTGACCTTTAACAAATTATATAACAATTAAGTGTAGAAATAGGGACAGGCAAATTTACTCCACCACAGCAATATATAATGAATACAGAATAAATAAAATGAATCTACATAGAGATTGGAAATATATAATGAATATAGAATAAATTAAATGAATAAATAAAATAATAATCATAACCAGTAACAAAGGGTTGCATGTCACAATTACCAATCTGTATGCAGATTCATGTCATGTATACTATTTTCATTACATATAATGAATAATGAAAATAGTATACATGACATGAATCTGCATACAGATTGGTAATTGTGACATGCAACCCTTTGTTACTGGTTATGATTATTATTTAATCATTCATAATTAATTACAAGTGACGGAGAAATCTTATTTTATGTTTATTAATAATTCTCCCAAGGGACACCACTCATCTCTCAGTGGATTATATGGGTCTAGTAAAGTCTTCTCCCTTACACAATAATAAGACAGACGTTTTACTGTCACACAATACTTCTGCAGGTGGAGAAAACTTCTTACTAAAGGAGAAACAAATCCATCTTTAATTATATTTAATGTGATAGGGTTGATAACTTGACTAAAAATACTGAAATTATGGTGATTTATGATGAGATGCTGAGATTAAACAAGAGTAGTGAGTTCAAAAGATTTATGACATTAGTCAGAGCTGATAGTATAGATTAAAAACATTCAAACATTAATGTCAGTGTACAGCTTGGGAATTGAAGGGGATAGGATGGAGTTTATTATTAACAGCTATCTATAAGCATACATTTTTAGATGTTCAACACCTCAGTAACATAAGTAAATTTCTGATCTACCAGTCTGCTATGCAGGTTGGGAAAAAATAGTTTATTGCACTCCATCTTGTGATTAAATATTAAAATGAATAAACACAACTATCAAAAGAATAGCTAAGAAACACCCAAAAGAACAAATATTGGGTGTTTCTCAGCTATTCTTTAGATAATGTTTGTCGTGTTTCAAATTTAGCACCATTTGAAGTCATCAAACTTTAGTCTCTTTATTACAAACAATGAAGTGGCAGAACACAAGAGGAAAACAAAATCTGAAGAGACATCACATCTTTTACCTAGAAGCAAGTAAAGTAGCTTCACAAATTCTTCATTTAGCGTGATGGCTGATTTTCATGATGACAAACAACACAGGTCTGTATGAAGGATTGAATGTACTCATGAACTGAACCTGAACTTTGCCGCACAAAGCTGTCATTTCTGGAAGTGTTCTGGACATAAGGTTTGTGACAGGAATGATGCAAATCACTGGTCGTGGTTTGTGGACAGTTGCATACATTTCTGCAACTGCTTCTAAATATGGCTGGAAATTTAAAATTGTTTTGTTCACTTGACTCAGGAACAAAATCACTGGGGAATTTTTGCAAAAATTTTTACAATCCACCAATTCCTCAGCAGTTGATTTCAGCATCAGGACAAATTTTTTCTCCTTTTCAGTGAGTTCTGCATGGAAAACTGTCTCCATAGGGAGGCTGTGCACTTTGTGGGCAGTCTGAATCCCATTCTTAAACCAGTCTTTCAGCAAGCTAAGCTCGCAATCCATAAATTTATGCCTCTGTACACGGTCCAAGCTCTCAAAGGAAGCCACAGTTGTACCTGCTTTCCAGACAAAGAGTTTCTGTATCTTCCTAAGGGAGTCTCGAATATAGTGTTCCGAATCTGTAATGTCATTTATGCACAGGGTAAAATAGTTCACACCAAATCCTTCTGTGAACATGCCCAGATCAACATCATTCATTTGCTTGACCTTCTTCATTCGTACTAATATTAGTTCCACCATTTTGTTCACTGTTTGCATTTTCAGAGATCTGCTGCCAAGCTCATTCAAGAATTTTTCCTGCAAAACAGTAATTTTAAAGAATTAGATAGAGTATTATATTGCTCACTATCAAGTGTTCAACATGTCCTGTGGCTGGTTGTGCTTGGAATAGGTAATTATGGAATCTTGTTATTTGTGGTATGCACTTAATGGAGTGTGATATACCCTTAATGGACTTGTGGTATGTACTTAATGGAGTGTGATATGCACTTAATGGAATGTGAAATGCACTTATAGGAGTGTGATATACACTTAATGGACTTGTAGTATGCAGTTAATGGAGTGTGATATACATTTAATGGAGTGTGATATGCACTTAATGGAATGTGATAATCACTTAATGGAGTGTGATATGCACTTAATGGAATGTGTTGTGCTTGGCACCATATCTGAGTCCAACAACCTTGCACTTAATGAATTTCTCTGTAGAGTGTATCATGTCTCAACTTTAAGCAAGGAATACATGAATAGAGCATTAAAATACAGTTTTGCATCATTGTAAAGATTATGCCATACTCCAGGCCAAAGACATTCCTGTGACTAAATTTGGCTCTGAGGTTGGGGTTATCTTAAAACTGCCCATATTCCTAAACATGTAAGACAGGATTTTAGCATTATTCTTTGTCAGAGTAATGCATGCTTTACTTGGGTAGGAATAAAATTTAAAGAAATCATACAGTACATAATATTATGGCTATATAAAATACTACAAGAGGTCATGTAAATGGCAATAGAAATTTAAAAAAAAATTAATAATAAAAATTAATACAGTTTACCAGTCTAACATCTGTTAAATGAGATGTTTAAGTATACTGTATCATTTCTGAATTTGTATGGAATGAAAAAGTATACAATGATGCTTAATCATAACTGTTAATTTTACATGCAACCCATATTTTAAGTTTAATCCAGGCTCTTGATGCTTATACAATTTTGATTTAAAACATTGAAAAAATTTCCCTATATTTAAGACATTTTCAGCATTAGACAAATGCTTGACAATAGGTATCCAGCTTACATCCACAAGTCAAATGTTTAGGAACACAATGAAGGTAAAAATTCTTGCACTTAAAGGATTACACCCATGGACCATGGATTTATCAGCAGAAAATGATTTGCATTTTGCATACATGAATGCACATACATTCTTCTGGTCTCTTTATTTGCACACCCGCACCACACTTTCTACCACACAAGCAATTTTGGTCCTTTCACTGCAACTGTCTGTGCACAATGCTTTAAACACAGTTACTTCTTTCATTGCAACAATGTGTGCACAATACTTCTATAAACACACTTAATTCTATCATTGCAAAATCTGCGCAAAACACTTCTATAAATGCACTTAGTTCTATGATTGCAACAATCTGTGCACAACACTTCTATGAATGCACTTAGTTCTATCATTGCAAAAGTCTGTGAACAACACTTGTATAAATGCACTTAGTCCTATCATTGCAACAGTCTGTGCACAACACTTCCATCTTTTCTGTTCTTTTCTTGGTGATTGACAAATTTAGAACCTTTACTTTAGCTAATAATATGGAAAAAAAGTTACAGCATAAGAATAAGAGAAGGAGTTATAATTTTTTATGCAAATTTGAAATGTATTTATCATGAGCAGAGAGATGCAATATATAATGCTGTAAAAATAAGAGTATGAGTTAATGTTTGGACAAAGCTTTATAGATGTTAACTGTTATGAGCAGAGAGGTGTGTGTGTGTGATACACATGATATTTTTAAAAGTTACAATGGTGTACTGAAAGAATAAGAGTATGAGTTACAATCTTGATGAAATGTTTTGGAGACTATTTGTTCTGAGCACAGAGGTGAGTGTTTGCAACAGACACTGCACACTCTCTTTCTATTCCTGAAGCTAGTTTCTTATTATTTTAAAAGTGCACCATTTTAAACAACTGACAGAAGCTCTTAGTTCACTGAAACACTTAAAGGTAAAAATTAAATGCCACATGAGTGATATGATGACAATCAAAGTCATGAATGCTAATACAGTTTAATATATACACATTACTCATGTCTCATTTCTTTGTAAAATCAAAATAAAATGTGCACCACTCACATGTGCAAATTGATATGTTTAGCCCATATTAATCCCTACTTATATTTATTTTATGGGTAGAAATTCACAAGTTAAAAGTTTAGTCCATATTAATCCCGATTTACATATATCTTATGAGAAGAAATTCAACAGTTAAATGTTCAAGTTCATATGCCTGGTTGTTAAAAATTGGGAGAAAATTAACCTACATATGCTTGTTAGTTAGGCAAAAAGTACATGGTAGTTAAGCATTAAGTACACTATGCCTGGTAGTTAGGCAAAAAGTACACTATGCAATGATGGTGGGGAAGGATGAATAGGAGAGGGCATTATAGTGATTTTTATATAAATAGATGGCTCAGTCATTTACCAAATCTCTCTTGATATTCATCAAGCTTCTTTCACCCTCTGATGATATTGTTTCCTTTACATATGCACCCACCCTCTAATAATACTCATTGTTTTCTTTGTATATTATACCCACCCTCTAATGATATGTACTCATTGTTTTCTTTGTATATATATATATATATATACACATACCCACCCTATGATGATATTCATTGTTTTCTTTGTATTTATATACCCACCCTATGATGATATTCATTGTTTTCTTTGTATATATACCCACCCTATGATGATATTCATTGTTTTCTTTATGGTATATCCACCCTATGATGATATTCATTGGTTTTTTTGTATATACCCACCCTATGATAATATTCATTGTTTTCTTTATGGTATATCCACCCTATGATGATATTCATTGGTTTTTTTGTATATACTCACCCTATGATGATATTCATCATCAAGTTTCCTCTGTATAGTTGCAGCATCAAGCAGAAGCGCATTTAGTTGAGTCCAATCAGCTAAGCTGTCAAACAGAAATACACCTACAGTAAGTTCCAGACAAATTAACAAATGCAATAAGCAAGTCCATCATCAGTTGCATGATTTTACCATCCAGTATATATTACAACCCTGGCTGTCTTTAATATAAAATTCTGCATCTCTAAAAGAAATAATTACTAACTAGGCAAACCAAAATTAACAATTTCTGCAAACAGTTTGGAAACTAAAATTTTGCATAATCTTAAAATAAACTATCATTGATTGGGCAAACCAAAATCTGGCAATCTGCAATGAGCATGAAATCACTAAAATTCTTCAACACTTAGAAGAAATTATCATTGCTCAACCCAGCCAAAATTTAAATAGCCTCTGTGAGCCACTTAACATTAATTAACAACTCAAAATTATGTTTGATAAATTATAAATACTGACAAAAGATAGTGTTTTCATAAAAAAAATAATCAAAAAACATTGTTCTAGTTTAAAAAAGAAAATGTTCTACCAACTCTTCAAATATTCACATTAGAAACTTAGACTGATTTACAGCAAACAAATAAAGATTGTTGCAAGAAATGTTTAATTTACAAATGAGACAGATAACTAATAAAGATTGATGCAAGAAATGTCTAATTTACAAAGGAGACAGATATCAAATAAAGATTGTTGCAAGAAATGTCTAATTTACAAATGAGACTGTTAACCTACTTCACTGCTTTTGCTACATCAGCGATGAAAGACAGCATGCACCCAGGTGGGAGAGAAGTTGGTGACACATTGGTCCACACGTAGACATGGTTGAAATTTATTCCATATTTATCAGCTTCTGAATGGCAAACATCTTTTGCTGCAGGTTCAAAATCCTTGTCATCCATTGGTATTATCAGTAAATAATCTGATGCAGAATGAGACAAGCAAACAACAACTGTACCATTATGTGTGTCACATAGCTTTTATGGTGATGGTTATAGACCAATAAGTATAAACAATACTGTACAGAAAATTTAAAAAAATGGAGAGTATCATCTGTCTTGAAAATGGAGAGTATCATCTGTCTTGAAAATGGAGAGTATCATCTGTCTTGAAAACAAAAACACAATTTGCTAATTCAGGATGAGATATCAAGGTGACTTGGCATTCAATCAAAAACAAAAGTATCACTTGGAATTTAACATTGGCTTGTACTCAACAGAATACCAGTTTTTATTTCCTTTCCATTTGCATGCCTCTGTTTTTCAGTAATGTTGAAACTTTTGAAAGGAAATGTTTCTACACTGCAAAGGTTATTATCATTTCTGATACTTTTAAGTTCTTATAGGAAACATAAATTTGATTGCTTTACAGATATAACAAAATGGAGATATCCTGTATATTTTAAAAAAATCATTAACACTTAATTATGATCCTAATTTGTAATGGACACAAAAACAATAGTGATGAATTAAGTGTCAAGACATTTAGCTAAATATAATCATGCTACAGGTGGTGTTTGTTTAAGTATAGATTCTCAGTATAATATTTGAATGTAAAAAAAATTTAATTAAATTTAAACCAACCAATATTAAACATAAGCAGAGAACTCAACAATACAAAAATTTTAATTAAATTTAAACCAACCAATATTAAACATAAGCAGAGAACTCAACAATACAAAAATTTTAATTAAATTTAAATCAACCAAATAGCTAATGAGAGTACACATATAAATTCACCAAAATACATTATATAAAATAAAGAATCAGAAATGGCCTTTTTAAAAAATATTTTTATGTTTTCTTCTTTTTACCTGTTTTAGCTGCTTCTTCTTTGTCACTAATGTCAGTGTCATTCTTCTCGTTATCTTTTTCCTGACTTTCTATATGTGGATAAAGTCCTTCATCCATTAACTCTGTCTGTTTTTTACAGGGTCTCTCTGTTCTTGAGCCATTAGGGACATCAACATCTACACCTGAAGATTTTTTCTTTTCTTTAGTGATTTTTAAGGTGTTTCCAATTTTGATTTCATCTTCCTGTTTGCTGTCTTGCTTTTTTTTCTGTGATGATGGAATTTGTGATGAAGTTCGAAAATAAGTTTGTGATAGTTCAAAGTCTTCACCCGAGTCTGATTCACTGTGTGATGAAGATTTCCTAATATGAGTCTGAGATTTCTGTTTGACTGATTGCTCTCTTACTGATATATCTGTTACTGGAGATTGACTAAATTCATTATCACTTGAGTCAACTGAAGATGATTTTTCTGCTAAACTGCCACTTTGATCTTGAGTGTATTTCCGCTTTTTGCTTAATGGATTCTTTTCATTAAAAGTGCAGATACTATGTTTGCCAATATAGATTCTAAGATCTGGACTTTGCTTCTTTGGAATTTGTATGATCCCTTGACTCAAAGATTTCTTTGGTTTATTGCTGAAACTTCCTGTGCTCTTACCTGCTTTCTGCAAATGACTTTCTTGGGCAGTAGTAGTCTTAGTAGAACTATTTTTCCAAGGTGAACATTCTTTTAACTTTCTCGAGTTAATGCTTGGAAGGCAATCATCATCATCATCAGCTGGGGCAAAGCGTGACAAATGAGAATAATGTTTTTTCCTTTTCTCTGTGCTTTTATCTGAGTCAGTAGATGGAGATAATGGTTTAGTTTGAAAACTGTCTTCACTATCACTCTCAGAGATCAGGTTGCCATTACCAGCTGTGTTTTCTGAAAAATGCGACTTGGTTTTATCTCCTTTATTCTCTAGCTTTCTTTTCACGTTTTTAGTCTTTTTCTCTACATGTACATCTTGTTTACTTTTTATTTTCTTACTCATTTTGCTGTCTGTCTTCAATATTCTTCCTTTCTTGGTTGTTAACTCCAAGTGTTTTTTCCTAGTTGTTTTTTTCATGAAGGATGACAGTTCCCTAGCTGTCAAATTGTTTTCTTCTGATGTACTGGATTCAGCTACAGGAGATGGTGAATTTCTTGTCTTGGAGATATGGCTAGAGGTATTTTTCCAACCTTCAGGTTCACTTTCACTTTCACTGGCTCCATTACTGTTATCTCTGCTGTCCTCTTCTGGGTCAGTGTCTCTCAATTCATGCAGTGCCCTTTGCCCTGAAAAAGATCAGGAATATATAAAGAAAACAATCCACACTCTATAAAAAATTACAACAAATCACACAATAAATAACAAATTCATTACCCAGAAAGCAAGATATCTTTGTACCTTAAAGAGGTATATAAAAAAAAAAAATGCTTGTTCAAAATAAAGCTAAGTCTGTTGCTGAAAAACTATTTAAATTGTACAGATGATTTAGCTCAAACAAATAAAGATTTTAGAAATAAAATAAGAAATATTTATAACAAAGAACAAATCAATAAAAAGCATTTAAATAAAGCATAAGTAAACAGACTTATGGCCAAGAAATATTTTAAATAAAACCATACAAATACCATTTAAATTTATAACTTAAGTAATGATTAAGGATATAATAAATAAATTTAATAAATAGTTTTATTATGTTTTGCCTAATTGTTGTAACTTCCCTGTCAAATCAATAAAATGAGTTCAAAAGTACAAAGTTCAAGCCAAAAATGTGCAATTTCTTAAAATCCATATGTATCACAATTCCATCTTCCACCACCCAGCCCAACAATCTAATCCACAATATTTGACTTAGAATTTAATTTGTTTTGTATGACTTTAAATCTCATTCATATTATATGACTTTAAATTCATATTGTATGACTTAAAATCTAATTGAAACTAACAAATTAATGTTGTTTGATTAAGTCTAATTCATACTGTAAGACTTAAGTCTAATTTGTGCTGTGTGACTTCAGTCTGATTAATGATGTATGACTTAAATCTAATTTGTACTGTGTGACTTACAATCTAATTCATTCTGTATGACTGTTTAATGTTCTATAACTTTAAGTCTAATTAATGTTGTATGACTTAAGTTTCATTCATACTGTATGACTTACAATCTAATTCATGCTGTATGATTTAAATCTGATTGATGATGTATGACTAAGTCTAATTCATGCTCAATGACTTAAATCTAAGTCACATAGCATGAATTAGATTTAAGTCATTGAGCATGAATTAGATTTAATGATGTATGACTTACAATCTAATTCATGCTGTATGACTTACATTCTAATCTGTATTGTTTGCTTTGAAGGTGCTGTACTTCATGATCCTTAGTACAAAACACTCTGAAAAAAGACATGCAACACACTCCATGAAAACAGAAAAATATATTTAACCCACTCTTGGAAAACAAAAAACATATAACACACTCTTGGGAAACAAAAGACAGATAGCACACTCTTTGAAAACTGAAAAATACATGCAACACTATTTGAAAACAAAAAGACATTTAATACACTCTTGGAAAACAAAAGACTGGTAGCACACTCTTGGAAAACTGAAAAATATAAGTAACACTATTTGAAAACAGAAAGACATTTAACACACTCTTGGAAAACAAAAGAGAGGTAATTCACTCTTTGAAAACTGAAAAATACATGTAACACTATTTGAAAACAAAAAGACATTTAACACACTCTGTGAAAAAAAAAAGACATGTAACACACTCTGTGAAAACAAAAAGACATGTAACACTATGTGAAAACAGAAAAAGATGTAATGTACTCTCTGAAAACGGAAGAAAGGTTTTATAACACTCTAGTCTATGAAATCAGAAAAGACATGTAACACCATGAAAACAGAGAAAGAAATTTCATGCTATTAAAACAGAAAAAAACATATAACACACTCTATGAAAATAGAATAAGTCATATAGCACACTCTTTAAAAACAAAAAAAACAAGTAACATACTCTCTGAAAATGGAAAAGAGATGTAACAGAAAAAGACATTGAAACACATTCCCTGGAACAGAACAAAACATTGCAAAGATACAAACACATTCATTGTAAATGGAACACTGTGAAAAGACATACTAACATTTTCATTCTGACAGAACACTGTAAAACAACAGGTAAATGATATTCTTTTTGAACAGAACACTGTAAAAGAAAAAAGACATGTAAATACACACTTTGTGATGAAAACACAAAAAAAAAATATACAAACATATCTATAGTAAACAGAACAGTACAGAAGGTCAGAAATGCTAATTTTGTGAATAGAATACTGTTAAAATATAATAAAAGTATATAAACATCTAAACAGTGTACTTCAGAAACACAGAAAAAGCAAATACTTTAAAATGACATATTTACACAATGTAAACAGAATGCTGCAAAATAAAATTTAAAGATAATAAACAAATTGTTTCTAAATATTGTAAAAGACATAAACATTCCTTGTGAATAGAAAACTGAAACACACACACACACACACACACACACACACACACACCACCACCACCAAATTCCTTTTAATAACACTGTAAACAGACATATAGATATTCCTTAGTAAATAGCACTTCAAAATGATATATAGATGTATACTTTGCAAACCAAACATTGCCAAAAGACGGATACACACAAAGACTTAGAACTCTAAATAGAAATGCAAAAAAATAACATAGATGCCAACTACACTGACACAATAATATGACATGTAAAAATGCATTCTTTGTGAAGAAAACACAAAAATGACTATAAACAGCCATTTAACAGCATACTTTAAAAAGCATGTAAATAGTGACCAGGTAACTGTAAACACTTGTGTAATCAGCTATTTAAAACTACTTTAATTTAACAGAATGTAAAAAGTATGTGAACCCTGATTCAACTGAACTTGTAAAAAATACAAACATTGATTATTAGCAGACAAGTAAGCACTGACTTGATAAAACTTAAAAAAATATGTAATCACTAATCTGAGTGCTTTAAAACAATGTAAACACTCATTTAATAGCACATTTACATTTACATAAACACTGTTTTAAAATATGTTTAAAAGACCTGTAATCACTTACTGAATAAAACATTTTTAAAAGGCACATAAACACTGATTTGACAGAACACACTAAAGATACATATCAACACAAGTATAAAATAATAGTGTAAAAATATATGTAAGCATTAATTTCACAGAACACTGTAAATAAAGACTTACAACACATTTTGGGCAGAGAGAACATTACCAAAAAAAAACATACAACACATTTTTTGTTAAAAGAACACTGTAAAAGGACACAAATATATTCTGGACAGATCACTGTTAAGGACATGTAAATACATTCTTTGTCAATAGAATGTGCATTTCTTTGTTGAGAGAACACTAAACAATGTGAACACAACAATGTTACACACAGAAAAAAGAGAGAATATCATAATGTAACTAGTGTTTGTGTGGAGGAAGTTGTTAATCTTACCGATACAGAACCACCTTCTTTGGTTCTTCACCTTCTTCTAGACGCTTGGTAATTGCGTGGTGGTATGCGCAATAAAAATGAAATGTCCTCCTGCAGGTTGACAATGCACATCCAGCCGTGGCTCCAGTTAGCCTGTTAAAATTCTTTTTCTTTTTTTCCTTGCAAATGTGACATTTCTGTGAATATTAAAATAAATAAAATATCAAAATAAACTTTGTTGTCCTTAGATTATGGAAGGTTTATTGCAGCATTGGCTGGCATTTTTATGGATGACATATTTCCACTTCCTGATTATTAAATATGGGGGCTGATGGAACAGTGCACTGTATCTAGCAAAATGTATTTGGAAAACTGTGGAAGTGAATAGGATTCTGATTTGTAGCAGATGAAACGTGAGGGTGGTTCAAGGTTTACTTACATTTTCATAGGTCATTCAGAGTAAAACATTATAAAGCCAGTAACAAACTTGCTTATTTGTCAATATAATCTACATCAATACATTTATTCCATCACTGAAGGAGAAGTGTGCATATAGGAATGTGTATATATCTACATTGTAAATGTAAATATATACACACCTCCATCTTGTTGGTGCTGAAGGTACTTCTCACGTAGCAGTCTCATTAAAAATGTGTTCAGTTGTGCTTCACCCTGGTCTGAAGCCTGCCTATTCTTCTGGTATGGAAATGCCTCTTCACCATGATATAACCAATATGGTTATGGTCTACTCTACTCGGGCTATGCTACGTCCATCTTCTGGATGTTTTATATTTTATCATTAGAGTTGACCACAGCCGAAACTCCACATTACTAGAAGCGTGTATATACCTACATGGTAGAAGTGTGTTTATACATTATAACTTAATGTTAGAAGTGTGTGTGTGTGTGTGAGACCTTTAGGACAGTATGAAGCCACTGGAAGACATTTTTCATCTCTTCTTTTATTACAGAATTTACACCTCTGATGGACTCTTTGAGAAAAAAATTGTTGATCCAAATTTAACCAAATAATGAAACTGTTTACAGACTGTGCAGTAGAGTTTTCATGTCTGACACTGACTTAAAGAATGTTCAGATACATTAAGGGGTTTGTGCATTTCATATCTTACAGTGACTTAAAGATTGTTCATATACATTAAGGGGTTTGTGCATTTCATATCTTACAGTGACTTAAAGATTGTTCATATACATTAACGGGTTTGTGCATTTCATGTCTGACATTGACTTGAAGTACATTAAAGGGTTTGTACACACAAGACTTTTATGATAATGAGATTTCTGATGTGTCATGCATACCAGTATTGATATTTCATGTGTAGAAGTGACGAATGAACTATTGCATCAAATATAATGGTGCTAGACACACTGATAATGTAATAACATTGGAAAACTATCTTTAAATATACAGACAGGAAAAAATACTGATGCCTGCTGAAAAATTATTTTATTACATACTAGTTTCTTCCCTCTCTGTTTTTCCAGTAACACTTCATCAACGTCAAAGCCACCAAAGTGTTTAAACTTGTACTGCACAAGGTTAGAAGAATATTGCTGAAAACAAAACATACACCAAAGCGATTAAACTTCCTCTGCACAAAGCCAAAAGAATATTGCTAATGTGAAACAATGCCAAAATATTAAAATTATACAATACATGATTAGAAGATTATTATTTGTATTAAACACTGCAGAAGACTAGAAAAATATTACAACAAAATAATGCAAAAAAATCCAAACTTGTAGTGGTCAAGATTAGAAAAATATTGCTAAAACAAATTAATGCCAAAATAGTAAAATGGTTAAAAGTACAAAATAATATTATTTTAAAATTTGTTAAAACAAAACAATGAGAAAATGGTTAAACGTGTACTGCAGAATGATGATAAATGTTGCTGAAATAAAACTAACTCCAAAGAATTATTCAACTTGTTGCCTGATATAATACAACTACCAAAACAAACTGAGATTAAAGCTTATTTAAATTTGTCAGTATGCAAAGCACATTAATTTTAGAATGCCGTAAACAGAAATTTCATCCTGTCACACAAGTGCATACATTACCATGCATTTATGGTGTGCCAACAACACTTGATCCTTCAGCTTAACCCGATGAAGTTTACCACAGATGGTTTGCACAGATTCATCTTGCCCACAGAAAGCACACACAGTGTCATCTGATACAGGCTGTGAAGAGAAAAAACTTTAAATTCAGAAACCATAAGAATAAGCTACAATACATAACATCAACTGGATCCTCAAGCACACAAAATTCACATTACTGAGGCAAATCACTGTAATTTTTTTTCTGAGAAACTTCTACCAGGAAACCTTCAAGTAGTATTATATTTAGTTCAGATCAGGATTAAAGGGGAGATCTCAAAGTCTCTCCAATTAATATTTTCCTGTTCATGTATATACTGCATAGCAAAATTAAGAAAGATGTCACACAAAATGTAGTATATTACAAATATTAATCCATCTATACACCATATGAACTTAAAACCTTGTTTACTCACCATTCAAGCATTTTAACTGTAGATATATTACAAATATCAATGACACTTATGCATCTCATGTAAAGTAACAATATCACACTATGTATATATATTGAACACTTTAGTACATGATACAAATGTAGATACAAATGCCATGATATTATACAATTCATATTGTGATGCCAATGCCACCTAGTTAATGGTTATGATCATTATTATTAATTAATCATCCATAACTAATTACAAGTGATGACAATCTTAATTATTCTCCAGAAGACACCACTAGTCTCTCTCACTTGGCAGATATGCGGGTGCTGTAAACATTTTCTCTCTTCCTCAAAATTAAAGACAAACATTTACTGTCACACAGTATTTCCATAGGTGGAAAACTTCTTACAAATTACTGATAAGATGCTATTCTCTTGAGGTTAATCTGGGTGCTCCTTCACCATATCAGCTCCCTCAAGTAGAACAGCAATTGTAGCAATTTCCAGTAACTTCCATGTACTAGAAATTCCACAGTCAGCATACTTTACCACCATACATTAATGGAGTGCAGTGTATTCCTTACAATCACACACTGTGGTAAATGCTGCTCATATCTACCAGTCACAGTGGTTTATAATCAGTAAACCAGGAGATTCAGGTAAAACAAGAGGAAAGGCTGTTTATTCCCTGTAAAACATAATCAGGGTACAATGCTAAGTTTCCAGTTTATTCATTTTAACTCCATTCTTTCTTACATTCAAGTCTCAACTTACAGTTTTCTGCAACAGTATTTATTTGCCTGATACACACACACACACACACACACACACACACACACACACACACACACACACACACACACACACACACACACACACACACACACAGCATAATAAATACCTCATATCAATTTTTCGAGCACATTCACTTGAAACAATGTCAAGTGTTTAGCATGCTATAAACAAGTTTTTTAGTTCAAAAATTTGTAGAAATAATAGTAATACTCTACTCACATAATACATCTCTCCATAGAACACAAGTATAACATACCAATAGCAAAATGCACGAAATATTAAAGTCCATTCCCTCTCAATCAGTCAGTTAACCCACCATTAAGCTAACAGGTGCCTTTCATGACTGGACTTCTTGCCACTCCAAATTCAAGTGATTAGACAATAGAATTCTCTTCTAGCAGGTAAACTTTTGATCTCAGCCCATTGGTTTGTCTCGCTCTTGTAAATATTAACCATTGGATAATAACCACTCATCCAGTTGGAACTGGCTTGGATTGCTTCAGTAATTTCTAGCATATTCTCAACTTGAGTTGTCAACTCCAACTCTAACACTTACAAAAATACCATCATAAGGAGTGCCCATGGTCGTAAACTTTGACAATTTTATAATTTATATAAAAATTTAGTCTAGAAATAGGGATAGGCAAATTTACTCCACCGCACATATACATTTTTACACACCACACATCCAAAACATGTATTCCGTGTAAATAATGCATATTTATTTAAGCATTGCATAGACAGAATAATATATTCATCACACAACCCCCTTTCTCATTTGCAACCCCATGAAGAGCATATGTACTCTCGCAGTTTTCACTTTTACATCACAAAATGCATGCACACTTGACATAAATAAAGTGTTTGAAAGAGGTACTGTGATCTTGGATAAATAAACTCTTTATAATCACTATCACTAACTGTTTGTGTCATATTGCAGTAACAGAACATGTAGTTTAAAATCTTGATTCATTATGTGCAGACAGAGAATCTAGATTTTAAACTTTTTCTTCAATGTATGAATTTGTGACATAGAATCTGGGGTTGAAATTTTATTCAAAAATATTTCTTAAACAAGGAAAGATAAATTTAGGTCAAATATACATACTGATTATTAAAAAAAAAGTATTTGTTTTCAACTTTCTTGTTGCAGACTGTTAATTGCCTACATAAAAATAAAGACATTTCCTAATTTGTATGCAAAACTGTGAGTTTGTGGGGCTCACAGCACTATTTCAACTTACCTCATTCATCATTTGTCTTTAAATATATGGGTGAAGGTGACCTTAGCAAACTGATAGGAATGTACCCTCAGGTGCATTAATTGCATCGAGCATGATCCTTCAAAGAAAAATAGAAAATCAGTTATTTCCAGATCATCAGTAATGTAACAACCTTCACATGGCCCTAAAGCTGCCACCAAAGTGCACTAAGCTAAATAGAACACTTCATTACTCATTGCCTTTCCTTCAGTACTCAGGGCTAATCAGAACACTTCATTATCTATTGTCTTTTTCTCAGTGCTCTGACTTAAAAAGAACATATCATTAGCCCTGCTCTCAGCACTCTGACCTAAACAGAATATGTCATTAATCATTGTCTTTCCTCTGACTAGTCTGAGTTAAAAAGAACACTTAATTAACTTCTTTGGTACTATGACCTAAACATAACACTTCATTAGCAGTTGTCTTTCCCTTGGCGCTCTGAACTAAACAGAACATTTCATCAGCCATTGTCTTTACCTTGGCTTAAATGGAACCGTTCAGTCCATGTTTTTCCCTCAGGTCTCTGATCTAAATGAATAATTCATTAGCTGTCTTCCTCTTGGTGTTCTGACTAAAAAGAATACTTCCTTAACTATTATCTTCCCCTCAGCCCTCAAATCTAAAAAGAATAATTACTTATCTTTCCTTCAGAGCTCTGACCTAAACAGAACATTTCACTAGCAATTTTTGTACTCATGCTACAAAAAAATCTCCAGTGCAATGTTTAGTGTGATAATTAAATATTAAGATATATCAAGAAGAGATTAAATTAGCAGGAAATTAGGCATTTACTGTCTCAAATGGCAGTGTTATTTGTTTGATTGATTCAACACTGATGTGTTCACCAATAACTCATAACAAAACATGTGACACCTTCAAACTTGCAAGGAACATGGTCATGTCAAACAATTATGAATGACAGTGATGTCATACTGACAAACATACATGAGATATATTTTTAAAAGAGAACAAAAACAAAGATCCAGATATGTTATATTTCTTATACATGATTATAACTTGAACAGTGGCCTTATGTGCCCTGCCAAGTGTTGTCAAGTGTTCATCCATAAACTTAAACCACACATACAAACACACACACACACACACATACACACACACACACACACACACACACACACACACACACACACACACACACACACACACACACACACACACACACACACACACACACACACACACACAACTATTAGTCTAGGTGTTCACTCGAAAGCCATGCACCCTTTACTGAAATATAAATGACTATAGCTGTATTAGATTTCTCTAACAAGAATCAATAAAAAGAAGTCTTATTGAAAGCACCGCATCAGGTTTCCTATGTTGACTAGAGATAAGTCTTTCAAGCGCCTTTTGATGAGTTTCCAGTTATAATCAACTTATCTGAGAAGCTAGATAAGATGATATTGATAACTGACAAGAAACACGATAAAATGAATTCGTGATATATATATATATATCCAGTGCATTTATACCACATAAATTAGAATTTATGATAACACCATAAACTCATTTTATGATACAATTGAAGTAGAGGTCGTATAGTGAATTATCAATTGAGATTAAAAAGTAAAACAAGCTAAGTCGCGTTCATCGACTTGAATTTGTACTTTGTAGAGTTATCTGCCTATAGGAACGACCTACGTCTCGCTAAGTGTAAGTTCATTGTAATAATAACTGGATAACGCGGCTAAAAAGAAAAAGAGTAGCAAAATATCTAAAAGAATCTGAACTAATTACTGCATCGTCAAGAAATTTGGACTGCGAATCTTCTACTTTCGTTTCATCTTTCTAATTGTAGCCCACTAAGGATGCCAATCAAACTCAAAGTAATCCTAAATATTGTCTTCATTAAACCAGGACAAACTGTCTGATCAAAATCTATCTAAAGAATACATACCACCGTCGCCCCAAAGCAGTCAACAACGTCATTTGAAAGAAACAAATTATTCATCGTTTAATTCTTGGAGTCGATAAAGATTTCACCACTCCCGCCATCTCACTAAGTGACTACGTACCGGTGTTTCCTCTTTTTCACACAGATTATTTCTATAAATAGCTTAACGGGAAAACAAATTCTCATTTTAAAGTTATTAAAAAATCGTTTCGGTTGTACACTGATATCACCATCTAAAAAAAAAAAAAATTAAATATTAAATGAGGAAGAAAGAATTAATAATTAAAATATAATTACCACCACCTACAAACACATTTAAAAAATAAGTACACATTGTTTTGATCATTTATTTTAAGCACACACACACACACACACGACAGTGCTATTATAATTCTTGTTGACAAGGAGAAAAAAGTGTCTTGAGAACACTTTTGAAAACGAACGCGGCTTCTTTCTGTTAGCTCAAAAGACAGCGAATTTCAGGCAGAGGAAACCTGATAAGCAAAGGACCGTTCTTAACCTCGCTATAATAATTTCATACCGCATAAAATACCGCTATAATAAACATTACATTTCTCATTGCATAACATATCCCTGTAATAGATATGAGATATCGCATAAAATACCACTATAATAAACATTACATTTAAAATACCGCTATAATAAACATTACATTTCTCATCACATAAAATACCGCTATAATAAACATTACATTTCTCATTACATAAAATACCCCTGTAATAGATATGACATTATTTATCGCAATACTACTGAAATAAACGTGACATTTCTTATCACATAAAACACCGCTATAATAAACGTGACATTTCTTATCACGTAAAACACTGCTATAAACGTGACATTTATCACATATAACCAATAATAAACATTACATTTCTTATCACGTAAAACACTGCTATAAACGTGACATTTATCACATATAACCACGCAATAATAAACATTACATTTCTTTATCATCAAGTAATAAGCATAAAAGTCTCTAATACCGCTATAAAAATGTTCCTACAGCCACCAAGGAAAACATAACAGTTCGAAATGCCACTAGGGCAAACATTACATTTCCTACATAAAAATTCATGTAATGAAGGCACTGAAATAAGTGGGTGACTTATCATCAATACTGTGAATGACATTTGTTAAATAAGCATATCTGAATATGATACTGCTTGCTTTTTTTTTTTTTTATCCATCCAATACTTTAATTAAAATACTTTAATACTAATAATAGAGTAGAATAGTGGGGTAGAGTGTAGAGTTTGTAATTTACCGCTGTGGTCTCTAGTGACGAAAACACGAAACGAAGTACACTTGAGAGAGAAAATAAAAAAACATATTGATCGATATATAGATAAATAGACACATAAATAAACATAGATAATACACATATTGACAGATAAATAGATCGAGCAGACATGTGCCCAAGAGTGGTGGTTATGGAGTCGAACACCTCAAACAGTTTTTAATAATCACTTTGAAACGAAAATGAACAACCCTAGTTCAGAGAAACTCCCAATGCCATCCCCCCCCCCCTCCCAACTCTCAGCACCACCAGGAACATGTTGTATGTATCGAAATGAACTGAAATTGTTCTCACTGGGCGCTCTGACAGTCATCTGACGCCTCTTAGAAAAAACAACAACTCCATTTTCGGTCCGTTGTCGCACTTTTACAGACATGATACCTCCCTGATCAGTAGTTAATTTCAAACGCTGGCCACCACCCCCCCTGCAAAAAATCTAACATGCCTTCTCCATTTTACACACACACTCTCTCTCTCTCTCTCTCTCTCTCTCTCTCTCTCTCTCTCTCTCTCTCTCTCTCTCTCTCTCCCAGTGACGTCTTAACTCATGGGCACGTTGGACAGTTGCCCAGGGGGCCTCATCCGATTCTATATATGTTGTGACTTGCTGTCAATTTTTATTCATGTGATTGGTTCTTTAGGTAGGGGCCTCAGCGCACTGCTTTGACCGTCGGTCTATAATGCTGTTAAGATTGGTTGTGTAGGTAGGGGCCCCAGTGCACTGCTTTGACCGTAGGTCTATAATGCTGTTAAGATTGGTTGTGTAGGTAGGGGCCTCAGCGCACTGCTTTGACCGTCGGTCTATAATGCTGTTAAGATTGGTTGTGTAGGTAGGGGCCCCAGTGCACTGCTTTGACCGTAGGTCTATAATGCTGTTAAGATTGGTTGTGTAGGTAGGGGCCCCAGTGCACTGCTTTGACCGTCGGTCTATAATGCTGTTAAGATTGGTTGTGTAGGTAGGGGCCCCAGTGCATTGCTTTGACCGTAGGTCTATAATGCTGTTAAGATTGGTTGTGTAGGTAGGGGCCCCAGTGCACTGCTTTGACCGTAGGTCTATAATGCTGTTAAGATTGGTTGTGTAGGTAGAGGCCCCAGCGCACTGCTTTGACCGTAGGTCTATAATGCTGTTAAGATTGGTTGTGTAGGTAGGGGCCTCAGCGCACTGCTTTGACCGTAGGTCTATAATGCTGTTAAGATTGGTTGTGTAGGTAGGGGCCCCAGTGCATTGCTTTGACCGTAGGTCTATAATGCTGTTAAGATTGGTTGTGTAGGTAGAGGCCCCAGTATACTGCTTTGCCTATAATGCTGGCTGTTAAGATGGCCCTGCTTTTTTTTGTCTCTCTCTGCTTTACAAGGAATCAGCTTGTGCGCCATGCGAAAACTTGATCATGTGTTATATTTTTCAAATTTCAAGTACAATTCTTTTTTGAAAGAACAAATATTGAGCTCCTTCTGTTGAAAGCCTCCTCCCCACTCCGAAGCACTGTGGTGTGTGTGTGTGTGTGTGTGTGTGTGTGTGTGTGTGTGTGTGTGTGTGTGTGTGTGTGTGTGTACAGGGATCTTTGTCACGCCACTGACTCTAACGCATTCTTTTCTGCTTTCAAGACACGATACGACTCTGTTGATAGGACTCTACTCATTTGTTTTCTCTGCTTTCAAATGGAGACAATTGTAGACATATTACCATAATCTGTTATTTTCTGAGGTTCTGCCTCCGAGAAATGGTCTCAGAACAACCGTACGCACAGCTCTGGAGAGAGCACTGAGTTCTAATATATGGAGAGGCAAATTATTGTTGACATTATTTAGTGATTTTATTCTGCAAGTGTAATGTTACAAATTAATGTTTTCAAGACTATTTATATTAAGCATTTAAAATAAGAAAGAGTTTATCATTACCCAATATTAAAAACAAAAAAATGTCTAATAAAATTAATTATTTATGATTATATAATTTACAATGTTAACTAAGGCATATTTTGAAAATAATGATAGCTTTCCAGCACGTCTTCAACACTGTTATGTATGCTGGTATTTTCAAAATGGTCGCTTTGAAATTTCTGTTAGCGACACATCGGCAAAGCGCTTACTATCATTGAATGTCCTCTCCATGGAGGGAGAGAGAAAGAGATTTTCGTTGATTTAGTCTTTTTTTAGGAGTGGTCTCCCTTTGTTTAAATTGCACTTGTTCGGACTACTTATCACTTGTTTACCCAATGATCGATACAAGACCAGATTTGAAACGTGGGGTCTCTGCTTACAATAGCTTCATCATTAAGCGATTCCTGAACAGGAGCAAATTCGTCGTGCAAATCGTATTTCTAATTTGGGGTTTGACAACGCTTTCAGTAATATTAAATGGAGGTAAGCGCATACGTACGATTTCAAAAACAAAACGAAATTAGAACAGTGTAGAGGTTTCTGAGTCTTGCCAAATCTTTCTAGAACGGTAAATAGAACAGTTAAACTGTAGGCTATTTTCTCTTGTCCCTTTTTTGTGAGATAACAGCAACCACGCACTGCAGACCATATCTATCTATCTATCTATCTCTGTATCTATCTATCTATCTCTGTATCTATCTATCTATCTATCTATGAGTCTTGTCGACCGTTGGGACACCATTGATGACCTGACACCCAGTTTCCTACATTCCATTCTGTTCTCTGCTAATCTTACCATATTACTCATTTTCAGTCCTGCAGACCATATACAATCTTGTAAAGCTGCAAGCTATAACTGAGCAGATTAGCAGCATGCCCCAAGACGGCCCAGTTGGTGGTTCAAATCGTACATTAGATTTGTCTCTTGTCATTATACATCCCTCCCTTGCCCCCGTCTACGAGGGAAAAATCATAAAGTTAGCAGCATAGGAATCTGTTCATTTACATATATTGAGATCTGACCAAATATATCACTTATCAGTACAGTATTGACTCTCATTTGTTGTCATTGAAACCCTAGTTGCAGCTGATGGTACACTCATTGTCATGGAAACTCTAGATGCAGCTGTCAGATTCCCCGATGTAGTCAGCATACTTGCCGCCATACATCAGCTGGGTGCAGTGTATTCCTTACAATTACTAACTGCGGTAGATACTCCTCCTGTCTACCATGGTCATAGTGGTTTATAATCAGTAAATCAGGAGATTCAGGTAAAGCAAGGAAAGGCTGCTTATTTCCTGTAAAATATAATCAGGGAACAAAAAACACTAAGTTTCCAGTTTATTCATCTCTAACTTCATGACCGGACTTCTTGCCACACCAAATTCAAAGTGATGAGATAGTAGAATTTTCTACAGCATTTAAACTTTTGATCTCAGCCCACTGGTTCATCTCATTCCCATAAATCTTAAGCTTTAGATAATAAAAACTACTCATCTAGTTGGAACTGGTTTGGATTGCATCAACAATTTCTAGCATATTCTCATCTTGAGTTATTTACTCCAACTCTGACACAAAAATGCCATCATAAAGGAGTGCCCAATGTCGGGTCACTTTGACAATTTAACAATTTATATAACAATTAAGTCTAGAAATAGTGATAGGCAAATTTACTCCTGATAGGCAAATTTACTTCGCCACACGTGGCTATATTAATACTAGTAATATATGCAGTAATAATAAATATGGGAATTCCTACAACAATAATAAATAATAGTAGTATATGCAATTCTAATAAATAATATGAATGCATGTAATAATATAAATAATAGTAATAGATGCACCAATAAAAAATAATAGTAATACATGCAGTAATAATAAATAATATTAATATATGCAATAATAAAAAAATAATAGTAATGCATGCAATAATTAATAAATAATGGGAATGCATGTAATAATAATAAATAATTATAATACTAATAAAGAGTGGGCCAAAAGTAGGTGTGCAGTACTGGTCAGGTCATGTTTAGTCTGTTACTTTGTTAGGTGCTCAGAATGTTCTCCATCAGTACTCCAGTATTCCTGGAACTTGTTACTGACAGTGTGACACACAGAAACATGCAAATTCCCTGCCATCAGTCTCAATACCTGTAAAGTAAAAGAAATAATACATAAATGAAAAATAAATAAATAAAAATAAAATGCCGTGATATCAGTATTGTATACCTACTTTTGGCCAATAGCAATAATAAAAAAAAAAAGAATTATAATAAAAATAAGTACAGTGAATCCGCACTAAAACAAGATAATTAGGTCCAAAAAATCAGATTGCATTAATAGTGTGGTCACGTTTATGTGGGGTTTTGCAATACATGTATATTCAATAGCGATCAAAATTTCGGAGCCACGCTATGACTGTGTTCTATCCGAATTCATGCTATCGTGGGGTTCCATTGTACTTAAAGGATTTTTTGACTCACAATTTATTTTAACTAGTGTCAAGTTACTTCATGAACATGGTTATATCATTTTAAAATTTATTGGTAATTTATGTCTCTTTAATTACCCAGTTTTTTAATTATAGATTTTCTTTTTAAGAGTTTCCTTTGCTTTGTTTTTACAGCAAAAAGCAAAAAGCTTTATTTGTTCTTTTTGTGGACTCGGAGAGAAAGCAGAAGATATCTGTGGAAAATTGTACTGTTTGGCAGACAAGAAACTAGCGGCTCATCAAAAGTGCATGGTAAAGATCATGAACACACAGTCTAACTCAAGTGTTATGTGCAAGACTGCACTCTTGTGTGTCACTCCATTCTACAGAATACTGTACTGTATAGAGTTTTATTTATTTTGACCATTAAAATTTTCTGTACCCGTTGTCAGCTAACATTTGTTACTTTGAAATAATTGTGTTTCTCTTGGCTTATTTATTTTTTATTGTTTATTAAGGAATCTGGTAAACTTGAAAAATAATTGTTTCTCTTGCCTTATTTATTTGTTATTGTTTATTAAGGAATCTGGTAAACTTGAAAAATAATTCTGACTGAATATATGGAAAAAACTTTCATCAGGAAAAGAAAATAAATGTCATTGAGATGTGAACATGTTAAATAATTTAGCAGATATACTGAATTTATTTTTGGACTTTTTAAAACAATGATTTATTTGATTTTTAAAAAATCAGTCTCTTATTTCATAAAAATCTTTAGAACTTAAAAGAGAAAACCACTATTAGGCTCAATATTAAAATACACTACTCACCCAGAAGAATTTAATCTAATTTAAGAATTTAATTTAATTCTATTGACAAATAGAATTCAACATATAACCACAGTGACTTAACCAAAAATCCACATTATTTGATAATGTTACTCTAAAACATACTACTACTTGTACTAGTACTACATATACTTTGAGACATTTAAGTTAGTTTTTATTTGTAATTTCTAAAGATGTTTATTGTATTACATGAAACTTTTTCTCCTTTGCTTTAGTAATATTGTGTCATATTTTACAAGTGTTTTGACTTTAGTCTTCGTTTGTACATATCTGTGGTCCCTGGAATGCTTAGCCAGATTATGTACTGTATATAGTACTTTCCTTTTCAATGGTATTTATCCAAACTTTGTGTGATAATATCTTTCAGCAATTTTCACCCACACTCTATATGATCCTTCATGTTTCAGCAATATTCACCCACACTCTATAGTCTATATGATTCTTCATGTTTCAGCAATATTCACCCAGACTCTATATGATCTTTCATGTTTCAGCAGTATTCACCCACTCTATGTATGATACAGTGAAACCTCGCTATAATATTTGATAATTGGGGTCCATACAGTTGGATTGCATTAATTAGTGGGGTCACGTTAATGTGGGGTTTTACAATATTTTACTTTTTACCGAGAACATATTTGTGTATTCATGTCTAATGTAAAAATCGAGTTATTATTGGATGAATATTAAATGGAATGCATTGTTAAGATATATTCAAAATAATGGTCAAGAGTCACTTTAAAAAAAAAAATTAAGTTGAACACATGTACAATTTCATATCCTTTCAATTTACAGCTAATAAAGTGGACATTGTTTACTTTCAATTTACATCTAATAAAGCGGACATTGTTTACTTTCAACTGATTGTGTCTAACTACACTGCCAAGCCCAGTCATCAACCACTACTTTGCTGCTTGGCTGTGTATGCAGAAAAAGCACATGACAGCTATTGTTTGTGCAATAATTGTATACAGAAGTAATTGAATATAATCACAAAGATGACTTACTGGTTACTCATGGATCATTAATAAGCAACATTTCCGATAATGTTTATTTTGGCATAACACTTAAGTAACCTGGTGAAATTGTTAGATTTTGGATTGTTTTATATTAAAAGTCATACACAAACTCTTCCCCAAAATGATAATAAATGTTTTACACACTATTTCTTGTATATGTACTTAAAAAATAAATATTTTTTTCCTGGTACAAGAAAAATACACGTACATGAATTTCAAATTTCAGGAATCATGCCATGATTGTATTACATGTATATTCAAATTCATACGCGATCTCATCTCCAGAATGAAGTTAAATATTTTTTATACTCTTTTTCAAGTACTTTGAAAAACAATTTCATGTGCGAATGAATATACGAAATGTTGGGAGCCATGCCACAACCATGTTATATCCAAATTCGTGTTATTGTGGGGTTCCACTGTATTTTCTTTTTCAGTAGAATTTACCCAAATTGTGAAAAATGTCTATTTCAGCAATGCTCACTCATACTATGTTAGTATGTGTGATACTTTCTATTTCACTAGTATTTACCCAAATTTTGTGTGACAATATGTTTCAGCAGTATTTACCCAAATTTTGTGTGACAATATCTGTTTCAGCAATATTCACCCAAACTGTGTATTTACCCAAATTTTGTGTGATAATGTCTATTTCAGCAATATTCACCCAAACTGTGTATTTACCCAAATTTTGTGTGATAATGTCTATTTCAGCAATATTCACCCAAACGGTGTATTTACCCAAATTTTGTGTGATAATGTCTATTTCAGCAATATTCACCCAAACTGTGTATTTACCCAAATTTTATGTGATAATGTCTATTTCAGCAATATTCACCCAAACTGTGTATTTACCCAAATTTTGTATGATAATGTCTATTTCAGCAATATTCACCCAGACTGTGTATTTACCCAAATTTTGTGTGATAATGTCTATTTCAGCAATATTCACCCAAACTGTGTGTTTGTGGTACTTTCTGTTCCAGCAATATTCACCTAACTGTACATGATACTTTCTGTTCCAGCAATATTCATCTAACTGTACATGATACTTTCTGTTCCAGCAATATTCATCTAACTGTACATGATACTTTCTGTTCCAGCAATATTCATCTAACTGTACATGATACTTTCTGTTCCAGCAATATTCAGCCAATCTTTGTCAGTACACATTTGAAAGTTTTGGTGGCTTTAAAATTGATGATGTTTTGAGGGAAAAAAAAAGAGGCAGACTTCTGGTTTGTATCAAAACTCTTACACTACTCTATTCCTACTATAGAAATATAATTAAAAGTACCCCAAACAATAATACGTATCTACTCAACTACTACTGCACTACTACTGTAACAGAATGAAAAAAGCAATATGCATCTTTTAGAACTGAAAGCCTTAAAAATACCAAATAGTGGAATTGATATTATGTGAAATTGACATCGTTACTGCAAATTAAAAAAAAAAACAAGTTATATGATTTCATTTTCAGGAAGCAGTTTCTATTATTATTTTGAATTCAGCAATAGTGAACAAACTGATTAGAACCAAAGTAAAATGGCAGAATGACATGAACACTCATATAAACTCTATTGAGTTATTAATTCCATATTCACCACATTAATGAAGAGTGAACACGAACACTCATATAAACTCTATTGATTTATTTAATTCCATCATTTAGCACATTAATGAAGAGTGAACATGAACACTCACTGGAACTGATTGCTGAACACTTTGCATAAATACTTACACTAAATAAAGACTGTGTGATGCCAAATATCAACTAGTTAATGGATGTTATTATTATTAATTAATTAATCATCCATAACTAATTACGAGCGATGAGAATCTTAATTTATGTTATTAATAATTCTAAAGCAAACATCACTTGTCTCTCTCACTTGGCGGATATGTGGGCATCATCAATGTTTTCTCTCTTCAACAACATTAAAGACAAACAGTTACTGTCACAGAATATTTTCGTAGGTGGAAATCTTCTTACTAAAGGAGGAGACAAATACATCTTTAAATTATATTTAGTGAGCCCCCATCCACCCACTTTCTTATAAAACATAAGACTGTCAATATGTGTAAGAAGTTCAATAAAGTTATTAAATCATCAATCAAATATACATATAACAAATACAGTGAAAAAGATTACTTGACATCAATATTTCCGTGAAATCACATTTGAATAATTTTTATACTACACAGTCTTATATCTTAAAAATACAATTCAGTAATATAGTGTCAATACAAATCACAGGATAGTTCTTAGAAGAGAACAGAAATGAAGTTATTAGAGATAAGCAATAATAGTTTGTACATAACCTGGTTTAAGTGCTGTCTCAATAGTATTTTGCATGCTTTTGTAACAATGTCGCAAGTTATTCATGTCAACTCCATGTGTTTCTTTCTTCACATTGAAAAACACTGATTTGCAGCTATTCTCTCAAAGCTAACCTGGGCATCTTTTTTCGCTGTACCAGCTCCTTCAAAGAGAACAACAATAGTGAAGCAATTTCTATTAACTTGTACCAGAAAGTGCTTGATGCAGTCACAATACCTAGCCACCATACATCAATGGGGTGTAGCATATTCTTACACTTACACTTGGCAGTAGAGGCTTCCCGCTCCTACCATGGTCATAGCAGTTTATAATCAGTAAACCAGGAGGAGATTCAAATAACAAAAGGAAAGGCTGCTTTGTCCCTGTAAAAATATAATCAGGAAACAAACGCTAAGTTTCCAGTTTATCCTTTTTTAAACTCCATTCTTTCTTACATTCATATTTCAACTTACAGTTTCCTGCAGCAGTATTTATTAGTCCAATACATGCACACAGCATAATAAATACATCATAGTAGTTTTATGAGCAGTTTCACTTGAAACAATGTCAAGTGTTTAGCATATCACATATAAGCATCATAGTTCACAATTTGTAGAAATAATAGTCTACTTACATAATACATCTCTATGTAAAATGCAAGTATAACATAATCAATAGTAAAAATGCATGAAATATTTCTAAGTCCATTCTCTCTCAATATGTTTGTTAACTCACTGTGATAGGTCAAACACTAATGCTTAGCAGCTACTGACTGACTGCATCACAGGTAGAGATGAGCACATATGCATGATATATGCCCATCTTGGTATAGCCTTTTTCACTTGCCTCTGTGGGTGTTATGTTAGTGGGCAGACATCATCTGCATGGAGTGCCTTGACAAATGGGGTCAAGAGGTGCAGCCACAGTCCATATGCTGCTCCTGAGTGCTGGTAAGAAAGAAAGATGGAATGCTTCACTTATGTGTTGACTACCGGTGGTTGAATGCAAAGACAGTTGCAGATGCTTTCCCTTTGCCACACATCCAAGAGAGCTTTGACGCCTTGGTTGATTCACAATATTTCTCTACTCTAGGCTTTGCCAGTGGTTACCACCAGATCGCAATGCATGCAGAGAACCAACTGAAGACTGCTTTTACCACCCCATTTGGACTGTATGAGTTCACCCGCATGCCTTTTGGCCTGGCATCAGCACCTGCTACATTCCAGTACCTGATGCAACAGTGATATTTGACTATTATTGGTTTATTTAGATATCTGCTCATCTATTCATGTACCTTTGATGGATACCTTCACCGTCTGGAAAAACTGCTCTCACGCATCTCTGAGACCAGGCTTAAACTGAAGTTGGAGAAATGTCACCTGGTGCAAAGAGAATTTACTTGTCTAGGTCACACAATTTCTGCAGATGGTGTGGGTTGCCAAAATGAGAAAACTGAAGCAGTCATTAACTGGCCAACCCCCAGAACTGTTAAAGAATTGCGATCCTTTTTAGGTTTTGCTAGTCACTACAGACGTTTTGTGAAAGGTTTTGCACAAATTGCAGGACACTACAACTACACAACCTAGTTAATAAGTTTGGCAAAAGTGACTCTGAAACCAATAACTTGACAAAGATTTACCATCCCATCAAAATGCATTTGACACCTTAAAGACAGCTCTCACCAGCGCCAAAGTTCTTGGATTTGCAGGCTTCACTCGTCCATTCATTGTGGAGACAGATGCAAGCCATGAAGGTCTTAGCAGGGGTCTCAAACTCGCGGCCCACGTGACGATATTTTGTGGCCCCCACTTGATATCAAAGTTTAGTGATAGTGCGGCCCGCACGTTTTTCTCACGCAGCTTGGGAGTTTTATAGTTTTTGTCACTTGTAGGCTACCATACCTCAGGATCGTGACAGTAACGGTGTGTTGCCAAACTCGGCGACTTTCTTTCCCAAACCTGTTACATATTGCTACCATTTAGCAAAGTTCAAAAGCATCCAGATCTAGCAAGCTAATTCTATATAGATTATAGACCCTACAGGTCTACACACAGATGAGTGGTTCGGAAAAAACAGCATTTTCATGTCGAAAAAGCAGGTGAAGTGTTTAGCAAAGAAGAAAAATAGTAGAGTGAAAGATCAGAAAAGGAAGAACAGAAAAATAACCAAGGTAAGTTGGCTTAGCAAGGGGCAGTTCTTGAAGAGGTTTTATGAGTTGAGAGCTGAAGTGAAAACCTTCATGGAGAAGGATGGGATGGCTGTTCCTGTACTAAGTGATCCCAAATGGCTCGTGGACTTAGCTTTTCTTGTTGACATCATACAAGAGCTGAATGTACTGAACAAGAAATTACAAGGCCAGGGGCAGCTTGTCAGCGCAGCATTTGACAATGTCAGAGCATTTTTCACAAAACTTGTGTTATGGAAAGCCCAGCTTTCTCAGACAAACCTCTGCCATTTCCCAGCTTGTAAGGCACTCATGGATTGTGGCACACCATTCAGTGGTGAGAAGTATGTTGATGCCATTGTAAAGCTGCATGAAGAATTTGATCACAGGTTTGCAGAATTCAAGAAACACAGAACCACCTTACCCACTTCGATGTGGAAGATTCCCCTTCTGTGCTTCAAATGGAGCTAATTGACATACATTGTAATTCTGAACTCAAAGCCAAGTTCAGGGAGGTGAGTGGAAAAGCAGAAAAGGCTTGGGCAGTTTTTAAGAGAATTGCCCCTTACCTTCCCTGAGCTTTCCAGGATGTTCAAGCGGACCAAGTGCCTTTTGGGGAGCACCTATCTGTGTGTAAAGCTTTTCTCCACCATGAACTTTAATAAGTCAAAATTCAGGTCCAAACTTACTGATGAGCATCTTCAAGCCATACTGAGGGTCATAGTGGCTTCCTCCCTGAAGCCAAATGTGTCTGAGCTGTGTAAGAGGAAGCGTTGCCAGGTCTCTGGCAGCAGGGAATAATGATGCGGCCCAGCTTCACCCAGACTCTACTTCCAGCGGCCCCCAGGTAAAATGAGTTTGAGACCCCTGGTCTTAGTGCCATTTTGTCTCAGGAGCAGCCAAATGGGTGAAGGTCATTGCATTTGCTAGTTGACAACTGCATCCCAATGAACAGAAAAAGGCAAATTACAGTAGCATGTAACTGAAGATGCTGGCTTTGAAATGGGCTATAGTAGACAAATTCTGCCCTACTTGATAGGAGGACAGTTTACTGTGCTGACAGATAATAACCCATTGACACACTTTAGAACAGCCAAGCTGGGTGCCATTGAACAATGTTGGGCTGCCCAACTGTCCACAGTTTGATTTTGAAATTAAATATTGCCCAGTGAAGCAGAATCCAGCAGATGCTTTGTCACGACTTCCAGAGTCGAGTTCTGAGACAATGGCAGACAGCGTAACTTTTATTCCTGCACACATCACTTGTATTCAGGAGGCATGGTATCTCAGCATATGACAATATGACCAACCCCCACCAACATCCACAGCAGCCTGACCATGATCTCACAAATAAAGACTACATTCAGGGTACTTGACAGAAGCTCTGGCAGGCAAGCAGCAGGAGGATGCCATCATAGGTACCCACCTCAAAACTTGGCCCCAATGTCCAGCCCCTAAGGGATTGCAGCCCGATGTGCAAAGGCTGATCCACCAGTTTGACAGGCTAGTGATGGAGAAGGGAGTGCTATACAGGAAATTATGGGATCCACACCAGGGTCCTTTATGCCATATAGTCCTGCCAGAAATGTTGGCTGCACTTCTTGATAAGATGGGTCACCAGGGAGTTGCAGAACCACCAAATTACTGCAGCACAGAATTGAATTGGCCAGGAATGCACAAAGATGTCAAGCAATACGTTGCCACTTGCTCGAGGCGTCTAATGGGGAGGTGACCATGGGCCACCTTCTTGCATTATGACCATTGGAGACTAGCAATTGATTTTATGATCTTAGAACCAGCATCTGATGGCTGTGAAAACACGCTGGTGATGACAGATGTGTTTACCAAATTTACCCAAGCCATCCGAACTAAAGATCAGGGTACAGAGACAGTGGCGAAAATTCTCCATCATGAATGATTCGTCAGGTTTGGAGTGCCAAGGTGGATACACTCTGATCAGGGCTGCAACTTTGAATCTACATTAGTGCAAGAACTTTGTAGTTTGTATGGGATCAAGAAAACACATACAACCCGTTATCCCCCTCGGGGCAATGCACTTTTTGAGCATTTTAACCTTACCATACATGATTTGCCCCTAGAGAAAAAGAACAGATGGCCAGAACACCTGCCAGAATAGTACAGCCATATAATTACACACCTCACACCAGTACTATTTTCTCACCACATATGGACAATGGACAAGAGTCACCCCCCATATTGACATGCAGCCAGGTGTGCCTTCTATCGAGGCAGGAGGACCTGTGGAATGGGTTTGAATTCACTAGAAATGAGTCCTGGATGTACACCGCCAGGCACACAAATTATTAGAAGAGACTACCAAAAGATGTGATACTAGACCTGATAATGGTCGATCCATTGTAACACCTCTACATCTGGTGATTTTGTGTATATAAGAGACTACACAAACAGGCAGAAACTAAATTCAAGACATCTGGTGCCCTGGAGTCTATGTAATCATTGACTCACCCTGTGGATCCAGCATATATACAGTGAAATCAGTCACTGAAGGGACATTGAAAACTCAACAGAGCAGATTTACTGCCTGCTCATCCTTTGGACATGGATATGCAACAGCTAGATGATGAGCAACCAGAAAAGAGTGATGAATGAGCCAGCCAATCAAGCCACAACCAATACCTATGTCCCAACGGTCTATTTGACTGATTAAGAAAAACAATGTAACTGCAATGTGTTAAGTATGGACAAAAAGAAAAATATAAACACTATGGTATTTGCATTTAAAAAAAAAATATATAGATACTGACTTGTATTTATTCTATATAAGCAAATCTATTTGTTTCTTCCATTTAAAAAATATATTTATTATTTTAGCCTTTTTATTTTTCATGCACACTTGTATATATGGATCTGTTGACACTTCTGTACATAAGATTTGCAACATAGTAATTTTGAACTAATTGCATTCTGGCATTATGACATGCATGTTGTACGTTGGGGCCCTATATGACACTTCTTTGGCAATAACACATGAACAATGATATTTTATCTGAGGCAAACCAAGGCCAGGTATTCTATAATAAGAGCGTAAACCTTAACAGCCTGTTTAAATACTTTCATTTGTAATGTTTATAGAAAAGCATGACAGTAAATAACTGTCAATTATACGGTGATGATCAGTCCTGACCAAGAGAACTTGGTCTCTATAAAAAGTAGGGAGAATGTGATAGGCCAGACACAACGTTTAACAGCTACTGATCAACTGCATCACAGAAAGAGGTGAGCATGTATGCATGGTGTTTGCCGCCCATCTCGGTATAGCCTTTTTCACTCGCTTCTGTGAGTGTTATGTTAGCGGGCAGGCCTTGTCTGCATGGAGCCCCTTGACAAATGGAGTCAAGAAGTGCTGCTTTGTTTTAAATCATGCGCACTGTATGAGTAAACATTGTCAGTATTAATGTAGAATGCTGTGTTATTGTACACATTTTAATTGTTCTTTACTATATTATGCACTTAATCATTACCATAGACATTTACATATTCAGAAAGGAAATAGTTTATATTTTTATTGACATATTTTATATGATGAATAATGTTATTGCATTTGTGTATTTTGTAATTATTGTGTGTGTGAATGCTTTCCTACAGCCCACCAACACAGATTTTATTTTCTTATAGGTCTAAGTCTTTAGATTATCCATTACAAAAGATTTGTGTATCAAAGTACAATTATGGTAGTTTTATTATATATTTGATTCTTAATATAACTCTTAGTAGTTTGAAAGTAATTTATATTAAAACGAAAGTAAGAAAACACACAAGTTATTTTTAGAAGGCTAGATTTTTGTTTTTGGCCTATGTGGGCTTTAGGGAAGCCTGCCCTCATAGAATATAATTAGCATGTGTCTGAAACAGCAGTGCTCTAGACGAGCTGAATAAAGAATGTGAAAAACTGATAGAAGTGTTCCTGCATCCTCTTTCACTGTTGCTGCCCATTGTTGTGAAAGATTTGAACCTACCCTATCACATCACCATTAAGCTGACGGCCACCATTCAAGACAGGACTTCTTGCCACATCAAATTCACGTAATAAGACAATAGAATTCTCTACAGGATGTAAGCGTTTGATTTCAGCCTGGTCTTGTTCTTGTAAATCTTAAACATTGGATAATAAAATCTGCTCATCCACTTGGAACTGGTTTGCATTGTATCAGCAATGTCTAGCATATTAACTCAAGTTGTTTACTTCCAACTCTGACACTTACAAAAATATCATCATAAGGAGTGCCCAAGGTTGGGTCACTTTGATAATTTAACAGTATCTATACATAACAAGTCTAGAAATAGGAATAGATACATTTACTCTGCCACAGAGTGAACATAAACATTTGCTGGGGACCCATACATTCTCATATTGCTCAACATGGAGTGTTAATACTCACACTGATGAAACTGAAAATAAACACTCACTGAGAATTCAGGCATGCACTCATATTGTTGAAAATTGAATGTTAGCTCTCACTCTGATGAAATTGAAAGTAAATACTCACTGAGAACTCGTGTATACACTCATAGCTGAACTTTGAATGTAAGTGTTTAGTAATGCTGTGCCTATATTAAGCTGAAAGCTGCTTGGTTGTTTTTTAAAACTTAGTACCTTGTCTAATTGTAGTAAAAGCGAGTGAATATTAAATACGGTTATGGGAATTAAAATAAAAAGTCTCTTTACCTTTCTTAAACTGCCCACCATTATAGTTCTTTTTTTAAAAAAAAATGGTTTTCAGTAAGTATGTCTAGAATCTCATGCCACTCTTTTTCCCCTCACACAGGCAAGCATGCACACACACATGTACGCATGCACACACACACATGCACATACACATGCCTAAACATGCACACACACATGCACATACACAGGCACACACACATGCCTAAACATGCACACACACTTGCACATACACATGCCTAAACATGCACACACACACATGCCTAAACATGCACACACACACATGCACATACACATGCCTAAACATGCACACACACATGCACATACACATGCCGAAACATGCACACACACATGCACATACACATGCCAAAACATGCACACATATACACACTGTCTCTTACATGCTCACTTCCATACAAATTCTCAGTAGTGCTTGACTAACATTGCATTGGTACTTGGGTCCCTAGTAAGCAATGATCCACACAAATATATTCTTTAAGTATAGTCTTTTCTCAGTTTATGTTTTATATATCAGACAATGGTCCTTACAGATGTATTCTTAAAGTACAATCCATTCACATTTTATGTATTATATATGCACTTTATATATATAGCAGAAATGGTCCACACAAATATATTCTTTAAGTACAGTCCATTCTCACTTTAGGTGATATGTCTTATGTTCAAGTACACCATTACAATGTTGAAACTCTGAAGCACTTAGTTTGATGTCTATAGTGCGATTAGGAACTAAGAGACTGAAAATGATAGAAAACCAGCCTCTCGCTCTCAGGTCAAAATCTTGGACATCTCAGTTGACGTAGCTTTATGTTTGGTCCCACATAAAACACAAAAATGCCTCATTATTAGGTCATGTAAATTCAATAATAAATAATAATAAATTCAATAATAAATAACTCATAAAAACATGTAAACAGAGAACTTACTATAGATACATGGGGGAAAATGGAATGCATTTTATGATCAGAAATATGAGAAAACGATCATTAATCAGTATATTTTTCCCATTATAACTTTTAAGCTCTGATTATATTAAAATTATAAATTACAAAAATTAAAATTAAAATTCATTCTTCATACGGGTTGCAGTATCTCATATTATCAAACAAGAAAAATTTAAAGAATATATGTTTTGAAACAATACCACTTTGGGTTAAGAATAAAAGTGACTTACACATTAATTTTATATTGGATTCTTTTAAAGCTTCTCATTAATGAACAATTAAAATTGTGTATTCAGTATTATTAACCCACCATATATTCATGAATTGTATTTTATTTTAAAATATAAAATAAAATAAATATGTTCAGTTATTTAGTTACACCATACTTGTTACATTTTAATTCTGAAAAGATTATTGTTTGTATAAAGATAAATGTATATTTTGTATAAATGTAGTTAAACAAAGTAGTTGAATTTTATTTTTAATTAGGGTCTCATTTGCACAAAGAATCATATACTAAATATAATTAACTGTAGTAGCTGAATGTTAATAGAATTTCATTTGCATAAAGTATGAATATGCTCAGTACAACTAGCTACATGTTTCCTATTCTTCTAGAATAAGTATTTTCCATGCCAATAATGAATAATTGTATTTATTCATCAGAAATGTTACATTTGTAGTAAGAAGAATAATGCCCGAAAACTTACTGGTGCAACATGTGGATGTGCTGTTAAGAGCTGTGGAAAGTCTTTCCACTTTTACTGTGCTCGTCGCTGTGAAGGTACAATCACCAAACGACTAGTGGTACGACGTACTGATGGAAACAGGGTTGTTTTGTACAGGTAAAATAAAATAATCAAGTTATGAAAATGATGTATTTCGCCCACTTGATTTTACCCACTAACATTCAGCCAGTTTCATTCATCCCCTTCGATTTCTTCCCTTGAATGAAACCATTTATATTCACCTGTTTGGTTTATCCATTGATATTCATCCATTTGGTGTATCCATTGGCATTTATTATTTAGTTTATCCATTAGCATTCATCCATAAGCTTATCCATTAGCGTTCATCCATTTGTTTATCATTGACATTCAGCCATTTGGTTTATCCATTAGCATTCAGCCATTTGATTTATCCATTAGCATTCCCCTTTCATTTTCAGTCCTATTTGAAATCTTTTTTAAGAATTATTTCTTCAGACTTCAGAAGTGTGAGCTCTTCATTTCAGCAGTTTGCTTGGTCATGTTCTCAATTTATAATTGTTTTTTTTTCAAGTAAAGTGCATCGGAGACATGTAAATATAGACAAAAATTGTTGGAATCATTATAAAGAATTTTTAAACCATCCACATAGTGTATGTAGAGATGGGCCATATTGAATATATTAAGCATATGTTTAGAGCTTTCAATTCCACTGTTGGATTGAAATGTTAAGCATATCTCTTGAGTTTTTAATTCAAAAACTCATCTCTCATGTTATATCTAGAATTTTTAGTCTTTAATTCTTCTCTTGAGCTGAATTGTTAGTATACATTATCCACAGTTATGTCATGAACAAGTATCTTTTATGTTAAATACCATATTTTCTGGCATACAGTTCAACTCGAAGTATAAGTCGAGGTCAATTTTTTAACTAAAATTTCTCATGTTTAAGCCTATAATCATGACCCCTTTCCTTCATGCCTAACCACCCTGTCAGAAATAACTTCCCACTAATACCACGCTGGTAATGACGATAAATTGAAATTCATGTAGCGAATTCCAGCACATTAATCATGGTCCTTGCAACAGCTCAAGATTGCTAATATGCGGAACAATGGAAGAACCAAACTCAAGCTAAAAAATCTTAGTACTTTGTCTAATTGTAGTAAAAGCGAGTGAATATTAAATACGGTAATGGGAATTAAAACAAAAAATCTCTTTAGCTTTCTTAAACTGCCCACCATTTTAGTTCTTTTTTTTAAAAAAATGGTTTGTTAGCTATGTCCTGAATGAGCAAGTGTGAGAATTCGCTTGACTTTGAAGTGTACTTGTTTTGTGTGTTTCATACTCTGATGAATGGTTGTCTACTTAGTATCTCTCTTGACCTCTGACCCACAAGGATTCTGGGCATGCACACTAGTAACTATGAAATGGCTTATTGTAGAAAATGATACGGCATAACACTAACAGATTTATGAAATTATCACCTGGTGGCGGGCGAGAAAACCAAACTATCCATGATGGCTGACTCATAAACAACGTCGAACCTGTCAGAGATGCCACAGGATCTTGTAATCTTCTGAAATTCACCTGAAATTACTACAGTTCAAATGATCATCAATTTATAACTGGTGTATAAGCCGACTTAGTATTTTTGGTTGTGATTTTTGGTCTAAACAATTTGACTTATACACTGGAAGATACGGTTCTGAGTGCTCAAGCTATTTTCTGTGTCTATTTACTAAGTTGCTATTTAAAATAGAAATAAATCCCTTATGAGTTTTGCAGCATATAATACTATTAGATTGGTTTTTTTAGGTACCATAGAATGTTCTAAGGTAAGTAGATCTGTTGTTTATGTAACAGAGAATATTTAAGGTAAGCAGATCTGTTGTTTAGGTACCATAGAATGTTCTAGGATTTAAACATTGATGATGTGTGAGTAAATATTTATATAAATATATTTATATTTATTTATATAAATATTTATATTTATTTATGATATCAGACAGTTTGTAATTGAGGAATTCCATATTTAAGCTATTAGAACAATAATGTCAGAAATCTCAAGCACTATGAATAACAAGCTAAAAGTATTTTTAAAAATTAAGTTCTAAAATGCTCTAAAACTGTAACTTACATGACCAAACATTTTAGACTGTATGGGTGGATGGAATAGCTGTCAACTGTCTGGGGAGATAAATAGCTGTTGACTGACTGTGGAGATAAAATAGCTGTTGAAAATCTGGGGGAGATAAATAGCTGTCAACTGTCTGGGAGATAAAATAGCTGTTGAATATCTGGGGGAGATAAATAGCTGTCAACTGTCTGGGAGATAAAATAGCTGTTGAATATCTGGGGGAGATAAATAGCTGTCAACTGTCTGGGGAGATAAATAGCTCTTGAATATCTAGGGGAGATAGAATAGAGTCAAACAAGTAGAAAGCACAGTATTCTGTCTGAGAGAACAGGTAAAAATATTGCCTTGTAGATTATATAATTTTACAAATACTATATATATCTGAAGAATTTTGTATTAGGTAATTGTAACTTGTGTGAGAACAGGTAAAAATACTGCCTTGTAGATTATATAATTTTACAAATACTATATATATCTGAAGAATTTTGTATTAGGTAATTGTAACTTGTGTGAGAACAGGTAAAAATACTGCCTTGTAGATTATATAATTTTACAAATACTATATATATCTGAAGAATTTTGTATTAGGTAATTGTAACTTGTGTGAGAAGATTGTAACACCAGAGTACCACTGGGACCATTTTGTTGAGAGTCGAACCACTTTAAAAAGCAATTAAATACAGCTATTTCTTTCTAGCATTGGTAGTGATTCATGTCTCTAAAATTTCAGTACTAACTTTTGTCACATAATTCATTTATAAATAATGGTCCCATAGTCAATATTTAAAATTTATCTAGAATTTTTTAAACATATCTTACAAAGCTGAAATACTTTGGATGGCTATTATGTGGCAAGACTGCACACTATAAAAAGACAAGAAATTATGCATAGAAACGTTTTGTATAAAAGTGTAGCAATCTGAGAAAGCTATATTAGGTATTAACAACAGTTTTTCCTGTATAAGAATCTGTTACTTAGAAACTATAATAAATATAAGCAACAGTTTTTCCTGCATTATAGGTATTAGCAACAGTTTTCTGAGCTAATAAGCTGTTACTTGGGAAACTAATAGGTATTGAGAGCAATTTTATAAATCTGTAATAGGTATTAGCAACAGATTTTTTAGCTAAGAATCTGGTACTTGGAAAACTGTAATAGGTAATAGCAACATTTTTCCCTGTCTAAGAATCTATTATAGAAAACTGTAATAGGTAATAGCAACATTTTTCCCTGTATAAGAATCTATTATAGAAAACTGTAATAGGTAATAGCAACATTTTCCCCTGTCTAAGAATCTATTATAGAAAACTGTAATAGGTAATAGCAACATTTTTCCCTGTATAAGAATCTATTATAGAAATCTGTAATAGGTAGTAGTAACAGTTATTTTGAGTTAAGAATCTGTTGGTTAGAAAACTGTAATAGGTGTAGAGAGCAGTTTTTTTTTCTATATAACAATCTGTTAAAGAGAAAACAGTATATAATTGGTATTAGGATCAGTTTTCCCATATAAGAATCTGTTAAAGAAAAAACTAATATTAGGCATTAGCAACAGTTTTCCTGTGTAAGTATCTCTTACAGAGAAAACTAATAATAGGCATTAGCAACAGTTTTCCTGTATTAGAAATCTGTACTAAGCATTAACAACAGTTTTCCTGTATTAGAAATCTGTACTAAGCATTAACAACAGTTTTCCTGTATTAGAAATCTGTACTAGGCATTAACAACAGTTTTCCTGTATTAAAAATCTGTACTTTTCATTAACAACAGTTTTCCTGTATTAGAAATCTGTATTAAGCATTAACAACAGTTTTTCTGTATTAGAAATCTGTACTTTTCATTAACAACAGTTTTCCTGTATTAGAAATCTGTACTAGGCATTAACAACAGTTTTCCTGTATTAGAAATCTGTACTAGGCATTAACAACAGTTTTCCTGTACTAGAAATTTGTACTAGGCATTAATAACAGTTTTCCTGTATTAGAAATCTGTACTAAGCATTAACAAGTTTTCCTGTATTAGAAATCTGTACTAAGCATTAACAACAGTTTTCCTGAATTAGAAATCTGTACTAAGCATTAACAACAGTTTTCCTGAATTAGAAATCTGTACTTTTCATTAACAACAGTTTTCCTGTATTAGAAATCTGTACTAGGCATTAACAACAGTTTTCCTGAATTAGAAATCTGTACTTTTCATTAACAACAGTTTTCCTGTATTAGAAATCTGTACTTTTCATTAACAACAGTTTTCCTGTATTAGAAATCTGTACTAGGCATTAACAACAGTTTTCCTGTATACATATTTTCTAATTTCATACACACCAAAAGTGTGCATGTTCTGAACAGTTAGTGATGGTTACCATGTATTAATAATAATATATAATAGTATTCATTATTAACTATATAATGTTTATTTTGTGTTGTCATGGTTACAGAGTATTCTGTTCAAAGAAGCATTATGACATATATAGGAAAGATACTATACAAGGTGAGTCAAATTTTTACTCTATAAAATTCAGCTTAATGAAACTTTTGTGATCAGAACAAATCTTTATGTTTGATTGTTAGAGTTTGCCTCTATTTGGTGTTGTGGTTTTGAAAGAAAAAATCACACCAAAAGAATATTTCAACAGATATCTGTAAGAAAGTATACACATTGCTAACAGTAGACAGTTTCTTACAAGAAAGGTGAGACCTCTAGAAGATAGACTATTTTTAAGAAAGAATGTATATCTATCATATACCTTGTTACATGTCCTAGACCTTTTGAAAGACAGACTACTTTAAATGTACCTCTGTCAACCCTTTTTACATTTCCCAGACCCTGTATAAGATGGAATACATGTGAAAGAATATATACCTGTTGAACTTTACTATGTTCCCCTTGTAAAAATGTTTCTCTCACTTCCACTCAATAGATAACTAAAGATGTTAGTATAACCAGAGTTGTGGATCATTGGGATTGTTTAGAATTTTTTAAAACCAATTTTGTTTCATTAAAGAGGTATTATGCTTTTACTTTGCACTTCTTGTTCAAATTTTCTCCCCTTTGCTTGTATATTCTTAATCCTTTAATATCTAGCATGTGTTGTAATGACTAGTATTTTGCACTTTTTGTTCAAGTTTTCTCCCCTTTCTTTATATCTGTTTTCATTTGTGTTCAGTAAGTGTATATTGAATATCTGTTTTTATTTGTGTTCAGTAAGTGTGCATTATATATCTGTTTTCATTTGTGTTCAGTATGTATACATTTAATATCTGTTTTCATTTATGTTCAGTATGTATACATTTAATATCTGTTTTCATTTGTGTTCAACAAATGTATGTTTAATATCTGTTTTCATTTGTGTTAAGTAAGTGTGCATTTAATATCTGTTTTCATTTGTGTTCAGTAAGTGTGCATTTAATATGTTTTCATTTGTGTTCAGTAAGTGTGCATTTAATAACTGCTTTCAGGTGTGTTTAATGGGTATTAGAATGTGCATTTAATATCTGTTTTAATTTATTCTTAAAGAGTATTTTAATATGTATTTATAGTTTTTTTTCTTTCTGCAAGTTAAATAACTGTTTTATTATCATTTGGATTCAATGAATTAAAGTTCTATTGTTTATTTAAAATTTGTTTTCAAGTTTAATGATGGATTTGCTTTTCATTTCTTGTATTTTATTGTTTATTTAAAATTATGTCAGTGTATACCCTTGTGTGCACAGACCAATACACACACACACACACACACACACACACACACACACACACACACACACACACACACACACACACACACACACACACACACACACACACTTTTCATGTGTGTTATAGTTCTTTTAATTACTAATATTGATTCCAGCAGCATATTTGGAAATAAATAATTTTATAAGTTAAGAAGCAGGTGAAACATTCTTTAAAATAAAAACTACTTAAATTATTAAATCCTGTTCAAGGCAGTATTCCACTCACCCACCACTGACATTCTCATTGTTTTATTTTTTATGCAGATTCTCTGGAGAAATTGGAACTGGAATGGTATGATGCGGGCAAAACTGTCATAGAATCAACTGATATGAATAGATCACCAAATAATGATGAGCAGAGCACAGCAAATGATAAACAGTCCTCTTGGAATAAACGTAAAATCCCTGTAAATAAAAGGACTAAAAGACAATTAAAGGAAGTAAAGAGATGTGCACTGTTACAAGAAAAAACAAAAAGTGAAGTGCTACCTAAGAAGAAAGGCAAACAAATACAAAATGACAACTGGGATATACAGTTAGACTCTTCAGATCATTCTGACAGCATAGTTTTACAATCAGATGAGGAAAATAAAAACATTCTACCATATAGTGATAGTAATAATAACCACTCCCATCAAAATTCCTCAGAAGATAGTAGTAATGAAATGTTTCCAGAGCAGTCCCATAATTATCAGGAGGATAGTGGTAATAAAATGTTGTCAGAGCAGTCCCATAATTATCAAGAGGATAGTGGTAATGAAATGTTGTCAGAGCAGTCCCATAATTATCAAGAGGATAGTGGTAATGAAATGTTGTCAGAGCAGTCCCATAATTATCAAGAGGATAGTGGTAATGAAATGTTGTCAGAGCAGTCCTATAATTATCAAGAGGATAGTATTAATGAAATGTTTCCAGAGCACTCCCATAATTATCAAGAGGATAGTGGTAATGAAGTGTTGCCAGAGCAGTCCCATTGTACAAACAGTTCAGAGAATCAAACAAAGAGCTGCACTCATACAAATGACTTTTCAAAATTGCACAGTCTGTCCTCTTCAGATTCTGATGATTCTGATCTTCCAGACATATCAGAATTCTTGAACTTTCAGAAACCCTATAAAGTCTCTCCTGACACAATACAGCCTGCACCAGATTGCCTTAGAAATCAAGAAGTAAGTGGATCGGGTCAAAGTCCTCTAGAGCCCATATTAAATAAAGACTCAGGAAATACACACAGCCCTGAAAGTTCAGAAAAAAAAGGAATAGACAGAGCTAAAAATACCCAGATACATATTGGAAATCTCCGACGTGAAAACAAAGATGTCTCCATTTACAAAATGGCCACTCAAGTGTCAAACAGCAGCACAAATATAGAAAGGCCCAACAGGTCTCATATACATGTTGGTACAACTCAGAACAATAAGAAAAGGAAACTTTCTTCATTTGGGAGTGACAATTTACAAAACAAGAAAGCCAATGATGTTGTAAGTAACACTGATGGATTGTCAGGAAGGAATGTGCCTGGTAATAAAGCAGCTAAGCAGTCTTGTCGAGAACCAGTAGCATATGTACGTTTGAAGAACGTCTTTAAAGAAAACCAAATATCTTCCGGTAAAGAGGATATTCAGACTTCAGTACAAGATCCAATAAATGGGAGCAATTGCTTCGGTCCTTCAACATCACGTTTTCCAATCATATCTAAAAATTTGTCATCAACATCAAAGAAAAAATCTGACAAAAGTTGCAGAAAAGTCAAAACCATTCCCTCAAAACGCAAGCTCACAAAGCAAAAAATTGCATCTAAATATGCAAAATTGTCTAAATTGCATACGAACTTAGTGCCAAAGCAAAAGATTGCATCAAAATATGCAAAATTGTCTAAATTGCATACGAACTTAAGGCCAAAGAAGGTAGCAAAGATAATAAAGCAGACAAAATATAACTTGGCAACTGATGAAGACAATCTACAAGAAATGCAAGAAATTCAGTCTTCAGAATTTTTGCAGCCAATGCCTCAGGAAGTCTTGTCTGACTTGCCTGAAGAAGAAAATTTTTCCAATTCAGAAATTAGTTTGTCAACTGTAATGCACAGAGCTGAATGTAATGCATCTGGTGAGAACATTTTTAAATCTAAGAAAAACAAGAACAGTTCTAGAAAAAGATATGTTGAAAGTGAAAACAAAACCAGTGAAATGCCAAGAGAAGATAGACAGCAACAGAATAGCTCTGTGAGTGATAGAAACAAAGCTTCAGTAAAATCAGGTATATCTTTATCTTTTCTTTTTTTATTATTTTCAGTAAAAATTAACAAAATGTTTTCTGTAGCAAGTCATTTCAGGAATGAACTGGCAAGAAATTATTCTTAGAGGTTATCATGAACTCTCTGGAAATAGCAGAGCTAACATTGATATCTGGCATGTCTGATATATGGGTTATAAAAACTGCCAAGCTTTTTTTATCTGGCATGTAGGACACATGCATTGTAAAACCTGCCAAGTTTTTTTTATCTGGCATGTAGGACACATGCATTGTAAAACCTGCCTGTCTTTGCTATCTGGCTTGCATGACACATAGGTTATAAAACCTGCCTAGCTTTGTTATCCGGCTTGCATGACACATGGATTGTAAAAGCTGCTTAGTTTTGATAGTGACATGCATGATACATGGGTTATACAAGCTGCCTAGCTTTGTAATATGGTATGCATGATAAGTAGGTTATAAAAACTGTTTAACTTTGTTATCTGTCTTGTATGATAAATATGTTATAAAAACTGTTTAACTTTGTTATCTGGTTTGTTTGATAAATATGTTATAAAAACTGTTTAACTTTGTTATCTGGTTTGTTTGATAAATATGTTATAAAAACTGTCTATGTTTGTTATTTGGCATACATTATAAGATTATTAATATTATAAAAACTATCTACTTTTGTTATCTGACATTCATTGTTTATAAGTTAGTTATAATATCTGTCTGCCCTTGTTATCTGACATGTATTGTTTATAGGTTAGTTATAATACCTGCATGCCTTTGTTATCTGGCATGCCTGACACAAGGATTATATTTGGAGTGTGATTTGTTTTTTTCTAACAGGCATTATAGCATAGGTTAGAGGTGTAGCTTTTTTTAAATTTGACATGTCTGACACAAGGATTATTATAAAAACTGCCTAGCTTGTTTATTTAACATTTATAACATGAATTATAAAATCTGTTAGATTTGTTATCTGGCTTGCATGACACATGGGCTGTAACTTGCCTAGTTGTGTTATCTGGCATGCAAGACACATGGGTTATAAAACTTGCCTAGTTGTGTTATATGGCCTGCAAGACACATGAGTTATAAAACTTGCCTAATTGTGTTATCTGGCATGCAAGACACATGGGTTATAAAGCTTGCCTAGTTATGTTATTTAGCCTGCAAGGCACATTGGTTATAAAACTTGCCTAGTTGTGTTATTTAGCATGCAAGACACATTGGTTATAAAACTTGCCTAGCTTTATCTGGCTTGCATGACACATGGATTATAAAAACTGCTTAGCTGTGTTTTTGGCATGCATGACACTTGAGTTATAAAATCTGTTTGGCAGTTTTATCTGACATGCTTGATAAACAGGTTTTAGAGTTTTAGAAACTGATATGTTTGTTATCTGGCATGAGTGGTGAATAGGGTGTGTAGTCTGCCTGTTTGTTATCTGGCAGACATTGATTATTTGCTAGCCTAAACTATAATGTGCACATAACATGTTCATTATAATTAGCCATGTCATGTCATTGTTTATTGCTTTGTACTGTAAAGTAAGTGTGGCTTTCTTGTTGTGACTATTTATGTATCATTTTAAATTTTCCTAAACAATAAATTCCTTTTTTTCTATATTAAAGTTACCTCTGTTGCATAGTTATTATTTGAAAATGACATTACAAAAAAGGCTGTGTGGTTATCTGTCACATTATATATTGTCCTATACTGTAAATTACACATGAATTTAAATTATGGCTGTATCACTGCATATAGTCTATGCTAAAGTATGTACACTTCACTTTTCAGGATAGTTGTAACATTATTTATTGACCTATATTTGTACATGAGTTATATTGTAATCTTCTCAACTCAAAATCAATTTTCACTCACCTCAAAACTAATTTCACTCACCTCAAAACTCACCTCATTTCTTGTATTTCTTTTTATATATAGATCTCTGCTTGATATGAGATATTAAATTTGTGTAAACTGACTTACAGTAGCAGTAGGGTTTTCTCCCTTATTCCACTGATTATTGTATAATGCTTGTTGATAATACTTGTCATTTGAAAAAATAGTATTTGGTATAAATACCTTTACCTAGCTGTAAAATACTTATTTTTAATGCGAAAAGTGATTTCTTAAAAAGTTGCTAATAAACAGACGTAAACATTCACTTGTGGCATAACATTTGCTAATAATACTTTGCAGATGAGTATTTGCTGTTAATTCCAGTGGATTTGGTGGCTTTTCAAGCTGTTGCAATGGACGTTCATAGATTTGAAGCCAACTTATATAGCTTGGATACCGATCATGTCATTCTATGGACAAAAATCTCACCCACCTCTATCCCTCAAGACTGCATGTTGTTTTTTATTGCTGATATTGCTATGGCAACAAGGTTTTAATATATATTAAATCACTGAAAAATTTCTTTAACCACACACCACAACATGCACACACATTTATTTGGCTATAGTTTTAATTCTTAACTAAATATTTACTCTAGTAAAGCTGAATATTTTAAGTAATTTATTGTTTCAGTTATAGATAAGATGAAGTATAATAAATGTCTGATATTTTATTAATAGTGATATATACTGTATATGTAATTGTTGCTGTAACTGATTTATTTATTTATTTGTGTTTTGTACAGTCTCTCTGTTATAAACTGTGCTAATGTATTATTTTTCCATTTTTAAATTCCATTTAGAGCTAACATTACTGTACCTCTTAGCAGATCTTGAAATGAGTAGCATTAAGTACAAATAAAGAATCAAGTAGCATTTACTCAAAGAGTTAAAACGTCCAAAAATTAAAGAAATATAATTAAAATTAAAATGATTACTCTCCACAACAGTACTTTAGTTAGGCAAATTGTTTCTGACTTACATCCCGGCTACTACTAGCCAGGAAATGTGGGGAAAAAGATGAAAATACTTCCATTCACTATAGTATAGATGTCTATTTATGTTAACTTCAAAAATCATAAATTTATTATAAATGTAATGATGCATGTTTATAAAATCTCCACAAAACATATAAGATTTTTACAAGCTCTTGCTAAAACAAACAAACACACACACACACGCACACGCACACACACACATCCCAGAAAATGAAGAAAGAAAAGTGTTATATACTGAAAATTATACAATAGATCAATTATACTCAACATTTTTCAAGACAGGTTGATTTAAGACTGGTTGACTTAAAGGCTTGATTACTTTAAGACTGATTAACTTTAAGGCTGATTGACTTCAAGACTTCAAGGATGGTTGACTTCAAGACTTCAAGGATGGTTGACTTAAGACTGACTTCAAGACTGATTGACTTCAAGACTATGGCTGTCAAATTTTTTTTAAAAGCTGCCTGGGTACTTGTTTGAAAATTAGCATAATCTCCATCATAACACATGATCTCTACACAAAGCTATCTAAACTTTAGGCATGCGCTCTGTTTCACACAGTAGCCAATGTTGTGCATCTAGTGACTTACTATTAGTTATGATCTTTACATGTACAACACAAACTTTTATTTTTAATATGATCAATCATTACATAAAGTAAACTTCACAACAGAATTTCATCACACAGATTGCATTTCGCTGTGTCACATCCAATTGCTTGGCGTGACTCCACCAGATGATGTCTTACCCATATTAAAAATATTACAACATTATTATTTAATTTATTGACATTTAAATAATGACAAGTTTGTTTACTGAAGTCTGATTAACATACTACATGTGTTAATACAAGCAAAAGGAAGGGTGCAAGCTATGGTGATCCATGTCCATAATTAGATCTAGGTACAGCGGCTGCTCACTGGATGAGCCTACTCACGGCCAGTGTCATCAAATAAAGTCTCCCACAAAATGAAGTCTCCTAGGGAGGTTTTATTTTAAAATAAATTCTCCAATTGATATTTTGTTTAAAAATAAAAGCTCCTAATTAAAATATACCCACCCACCCCCTTAATTGTATTAACAACGCACTCCATAAGGCAACAGGGCTCTGCAGTATGACATCACAAAACCGACAGGGCTCTGCAGTATGACATCACAAAACCGGATGATGTAGCCACTATCAAGCACTGCGCTGCTGGCTCTCTGCTGATGGGGCGAGGCTTAGATGCAAGTTTAATTGCACTCAAAACAATTCTTAAAATGTTAGATTTTTATAAACAACTCAACGGAAGCAGTCTAGAACAAAGAATTATGGAATAGCTCGGCCTATAAAACTAAAGTTACAACGTAAATTTAATTGATAAAAGTCTGAATCTTTTTCCCCCTAGGTGAATTTATTTTGGGGTGGATTTATTTTACAAACATGGGTGATTTTATTTTAATCTGAGAGAATCCATTTTCTCCTCTTGGAGATTTTATTTTAAAATGAATCCACCCTAGGGAGATTCTGTTTTGGGGGAGGAATTATTTTCCAACACCGGCATGATTTAGCAGACTGCCATCTACATGCGGGATGCGAGTGTGACCGGAGAGGGAGTGTGTTAAATCCAGCCATCAGTATCAGTTCTCTCATCTAATGTGTGATTGGTTTGCTCTCCCGATGTCAGTTTTCTTTGCACCCCGATTGCATTACCCATTTTTGTGCCTCATCCTCACCTGTGTAGTGCCCTAGCTGGTGTATAGACATATCGGCCACATTATCATGGGTACCTGTTCACAATTTTACTACCCAGGTGTTAGCACGGCAACAGGTACCCGTTGACAACACTATTCAAGACAGGCTGACAAAACTGACAGATTGAATTCATGTGATTTACTTTAGCATTATGCATATTTTTATGATTCTACCATTTATTTGAGTTTGAAGTGAAATAACCTTTGCTCTTACTTAGTATATGTATTAAATACTAATTGCTTTCTAATCTTATTAAGTTAATTACTCAATGTATTAGTGTTAGGTATAGGGTACTTTTATAGTACATGTAGTTACAATGTTGTACTGATTGTTTGGCTTTAACTTTCTTTGTCAGTTCTGGTGATTGGAATCAACTACAAGATTTGCTGATGGATGGTGAAAAAATGCAGAAAAAACACTTTGAATACAAGCAAATGGCAAGTAGTGTGATAGATTAAAGTACTGACAAGATATTATATGTGATGTAAGGTGAACAGTTACATACAGAACTAGCAAAACTTGGAATAAATACCCCATTAGAATTATTAGAGTTCAAGTGATTCTGGGATTCTCATTTAGCACTCGTGTAGTTTGTGGAATAAGTCACATTAGAGTAATATTAGACCATGGGATTTTGGGATTCTCATTTAGAACTCGTGTAGTATGTGGAATATGTCATTAGAATATTATTAGACCAGGCAGTCTAATGCAGCAGGCAACAAAAGAGTAGTACTTTTCAGCAAAGTTTACTTCCAATTGGTATCAACTCAGTACCTAGCTTCTAAAACAAATTAATTTACACCCCAGATAACACATCATTGCACAGTTATAACATTAATTTTTAGACAGATTTTGCACTACCATAAATAAATCACAACTGAACACTAAAAAATTAACTTTCAATCCTAAAATTAATTTTTAAAACACACCTGACCAAACTCGGAACGAAGAAGGTGAAGCATCATAGCAATAAATTTAGGTGACTTTGTGTCCAATTCATGCACAGCCAAATGACCCATGTACTATAAATAGAAACAAAGAGCCTTCTCACACAAGGTGACACGTGCACCTCCGATTGCTAAAAATACCATGCAAACGGTCATAGGGGTGAAGTAGTCCCATGTTGGATCAAAGAGTTGATCCCCCATAGTCATTTTACGTTTTAAAGTGCTATAATCTTTCAAACAGCAAAATACTCTTGGATTATTGAAAAATAATGATCAGTAAAGTGATTTTTAAAGTAATCCCAAAATTGATTTTAAAATTTATGACTATAAATGGCTGTAGTACAAAATTAATTATAGCAACTTTAGTCGGGTTTTCGCAGGCAATGACACAATATTATTAAATTAAATGTGTACGATATATCATTTATATTGTCATGAAATTATTTGTCATAATTTTGTAATCATTAAAGTCATAAGTAGCATACTTTCTTTGATTAATAGAAATTTCTTCAGTATTTTATACACATGGGTAGATTAAAAAATAGCTTTCATGGCACTGATTTAACAATTTTATAAATATGACTTTTTTGTACTGAGAGATTATTGTTGACATTTTCTAGGAGTTTAACTGAATTTTGACTGATTGGAACTAATTCCATATTTTTGTGAATTCTTTGCTGACATTGACCTTATGGTCTGCAACTTTTTGCGTAATTCAGGTCAAATAGGTTTTTAAAAAATATTTTTCTTTTTACCTGTAACCTGAATCTTTGAACTTTGAAATATTTTAGCTTGTGATAAAATTCAGAGTTGCATAACAATTTATATTATTGAGAGTTATTGAGATGATGATTTATAGTAGTGAGAGTTATTAAGATGACAATTTATTGTAGAAGTAATAGTCTACTCACCTAATACGTCTCTACATAAAATGCAAGTATAACTATAATATATTAATAGTGAAATGCATGAAATATTTCTAAGTCCATTCTCTTTTAATCAATCAGTTAACTCACCATTAAGCTAACAGCCACCTATCATGACTGGACTTCAGCCACACCTAATTCAAAGTGATTAAAATATAGAATTATTTCAGCAGGTAAACTTCAATTTCAGCCTATTGACTAATCTTGTTCTTTGTAAATCTTAACCATTGGATAATAAAAACTACTCATCCACATAAGACCAGTTTAGATTACATTCGCAAGTTCTAGCATATTCTCTTCATGAGTTGTTATTTTGATCAAGAATTTTAATTTATAGTTATTAATAATTCTCCCACAAGACCAACATGTCTCTCCCTGGCGGATTATAAGGATGTTGTAAAACTCTACTTTTACACAATAATAAGATAAACAGGTGGAGACTTCTTACTAAAGGAGTAATAAAAATCCATCTTTCATATATTTAGCACCCCATCCACCCACTATTACTCCAAACTAAGCTTTTAAAATGTGTAATAAGGTTAATAAATTTAACAATAAATATATTAAATCAACAATCATATATACAACATATGAATATAGTCAAAAGAACATTGACATTTACATCACTTCACAACAATGTTTGATTAAACATGAGACACTCAATCAGTTATCCTAGCATAGACATCAGCAGTCAAATTAACATATATGTATATAATCATGTTCATAGATATAATTCATCAAAGAAATGAGAGTGGAGTTATAGACAGATAATTAGCACATTCCTGGGTAAAAATAAAAGTAGACAAATGCATATAAAATCAGCAAATACTTTTGTGTCAAAATTAAGATTATTATACAAAAAAGAAAGAAATACTGATAGCTGTTTCTTCATTACCAAGTAAAAATAAACACACTTTCATTGTCTGGCAGGTCAACTTTTTTAATGAACTTGGCACAAAGGAAAAAACAGAGGAAACTATGGTGAAGAAAGTTGTTGATCTGATGCAGGGAGTAAAAAAGAAAAATTCACTTGACTTGGGGATGTACACCTACAGTCATAGTGTAAACTATTTGACCCTTGTCATTAACAACTTTACTGATCCAAAACACCATTTCCGTGATACTCTGCAGAAGTTGCGAAATTCTTTGTTTGTTTGGAAACAAAATACCTTGACAGCTGTTGGCAAGACCTTGCATAACCACAAGAGACTTCAGTGTATGAAAGAGGAATACGAAATTCTGAAAGAATGGTTTCAACATTGTATTAAGAGCATCAACAAGGTCTTTGTGCATGCTTTGGATGAAGTTTTACTTGTCAAGCTAGAAATACAGGAGCAAAAATATTTCCACAGACTGCAGACAATTGTCAAGAAGTTGGTGGACAAAAGAAAACATCAAGAGGCATGTCTGCCAGCTGTTGTCTTCCTAAATCAGATCAACAAAGACATAGTTCGTTTTGATCGTTACTTTGAAGAATTTGTGAAGTATTATTGTACAGAATGCAAGCTGAGACCCTTCATTTGTGTTTTTCCCGTAGCGAACTTGATGCCAGCAGGTATTTCTGGCATGAAGGAATTGTCATTAAAAGCAGAAGTTCAGTTCATGACTGCCTTTGATCCTGCAGAAAACACTGTTTTCCTTGTAGTTGTAAAAATTGAACCACACATATAGTAATCTTCATTTTAGACAGACTGATTTATCCCAGAGAGAAAATAGAAAAGTTAGGTTCTCTATCCTGTTTTTGCATACAAAAAGGATTCATATGTGAATTCAAGCTTACATTGCAAATATATGACCATCTCTTGAGGAAGGGGTTTCAAAAAGACTGATGCACAATGATGATGGAACATAACACAATGCTGGCATATAATGCAATGCTGGAACATAATGCAATGTTGAAACGTTGTGAAGAGCTGGAACATAACTCTATCCTGGAACTTAATCAGTTTTGGAACATAGAGCAGTGCTGGAACATAACAGTTTTGGAACATAATGCAGTACTACATTATGCAGCATTGGAACATAATGCAATGCCGGGAAATTACATAGTGCTGGAACATAATGCAATGCCGGGACATTATGCTGGAACATAATGCAATGCCGGGACATTATGCTGGAACATAATGCAATGCCGGGACATTACCTTTGTGCTGGAACATAGCAGAAAGCTGAGACAGTATGAAGTGGGAACATGTTGCAGCATTAAAATGAAATGTAAAGCAGGGGTGTTGAATATATGGCCTATGGGCCAGATCTGGATGCCAAGCTTTTTTATCCTGCTTTAAAAAAATTTTTTTTATATACATTTAGCCTGCTTGTAATTCATATAATTGTTTTATGTACATGTATTTATATACATGTAATTGTTTTTTAAAATTAAATCTATATTTATATTTGATTACAAATTTTATCCAGTATATTTTTTTAAGTTATTGAACTTTTATTGAGAAATTGGAGCATGCAGATCTGCCAGCCTTATTCACTACTTAGCAGTGAAAATTTTGCAAATAAATAATGAATTTGGAGCACAAGAAATGAAGTTTACAGTGTTTAATGTGGCAGAAAAACTCAGAAAAATCACACAGTTAAGAAAATTGTATAAACCCTAATTTATTAGTAATGTTATAATACCAAATAAAAGAAATACATTTCATCATTTTTAAATCTTAAAGAATAATTCTGAAAATTAAAAAAAAAGTATTTGTGAATAATTCATTGCTATTAACAACAAAATGCACAGAAAATGTTGCTTTCTTAATTTTAGAGAAATGTTACAATGATCACATTCATCTTCTTAAGTTGTAAACTGTTCACGTAGCCAGTATGTCTTATCACACAAACAAACTTAATGATAAAGTCTATATCTCTAAAATTGAACGCCATTTCATTGTAATTTGTTTTTTATCCTACATTATTGACTGAGGGCAGCTGTAAATTCACTATGATTTGTCTTTCCCAGCACTTAATAATTTGTTTCTAAAGAAAATTTACAGAAATTTAAAAAGTATGTTTTGTGATACTATTCAGTAATAAATGTTTAATAAAGTGTTAAAATAAATCCAATGAATAGAAGTTATATAATATGTAAAATATACTGATAGCAGATTTTACCCTCCATGGCACTGGTTGGAATATGCTTTGGCACTTGTAATAGTTTACACAACTAAAAATCAGTACTACCTTTTTTTTTTATAAATGAATTTTTATATCATCCTATAATAAATACAAATACAAGAGAATGATGGAAAGACCGTGATAAATTTTTGTTCATTTGGTAGTAGTCATTTACAGTTGCCAAATATTTCTCTTAGTCTGTGATTTTATGATATTTAATAATTTGCATGGAAAAGTAATCAAGATTTTTAAATTCCAAAATACAGAATCAGTTGTTTCTAAAACAAAAAGTATACTATATACTTCATATGCAACGTGGCATGGCAGCTGGGCTATGAGAGGCACAGAGTGCATCTCAACTCAGATTTTTTAATTAATAAATAAACACTACATATTAGTTATGATCTCTTTTTTGCTCTAATTATTTAAACAAATAACACAGCCAACAAGGTCATAAACACATTTTAGACGTGACTGTTTAGGTTAGTTACTATTCCGCCATATAATCAAATCAGTAAGAAAATTGAAAAGTGCCTATTTTGAGTATGATTTGATTGGATGTTTCAGGTGACTCTAATCACTTAAAAATTCTTATTTTAAAGAAAAACTACGTTGAGACACTTGTAGGGAACAAAATTGAAAAACCCATACAAATCATGGCATACACTTCTGTAACAGTTACAAGTAACCTGTACTATTTGGCAATATTAAGGTGAAGTTATACCATTCATTACTAGTACTACTAGTCATTCTTGTTTTGCCACCTCTGTAGTGTCAGGTGATAAATTTCCCATGATGTAACAAGGTCAACTGTTGACTTAGTTCGAATTACTTTCTCTGTGTTGAGCTGTATGTGATGATTTCTGATTTAATTTTGAATGATCTTATGAGAACTATGATGACATATATTTATACCCTAGAACACTTGTTTAAATATTAAACACTTTATTAAATTTGCATGTGAGACTATATTGAATTGTTTTATTACACATTATGTTTAGGATTGTTTTTACATTTGTAATCAGTATCTTCATATTTTCATGACCTTTCATTTTATATGACAGTTGTGTAAGGATTACTACTTTTATTCTGATGTATTTGTTAAAAATTGATAACCACTTAGATTCTTTTCAGGTTCAATCAAAATTTGAATACATGTGAAAAACTATATATTCAAATATGGTGTTCTTGATTTACTGCAATAAAATTCTCTTTCCTCTCAAATTTAAATTTCATAAAATAATAGATTTAACTGACAAACAGTTTAAGCAATCATCTGTTTCCTTTTAAATTTTTACATTTCATAAAATAACAGATTAACTGACAACCACTTTAAAGTAATCTTCAATTTTCTTTCAAAATTTAAATTTTGTAAAATAACAGATTAAAATCTTCTGTTTTCTCTCAAAATTTAAATTTTATAAAATAATATTAACTGATAGCCAGCTTAAGTCATTTTGTTTTTTCTCAAAATTTAAATTTCATAAAATAAAGATTAATTGGCCAAAAGTTTAAATAATCTCCTGTTTTTCTCAAAATTTAAATTTCATAAAGTAACAGATTAACTGATCATCAGTTAAGTAATCTCCTGTTTTCTCTCAAAATTTAAATTTAATAAAATAACAGATTAAATGACAATCAGTTTAAATAATCATAAGCAATCTTTAATAATTGTATTTTTATATCTATGGCAACAAACAATTAAGAAGTCAGGGTAATTTTATGTACTTTTTATTTCACACCTGTTTATCATAAGGCAGCAGAATGGTATAATTAAAATTGACCCCCACAACTAGCAACAAAATTTAGTATTTTATTTCTCATTATATTGCAACAAATGCTCCAGAGTTTACTACTTATCTCACCCTTTGAGAATTAATATATAAATATTCTGTTGTCACCCTAGACAGGATTTTAACAACGAAAGTAATGTCATGCCTTTATTTTACTTGAATACAGCCACAAGAAAATATTTCTCTAAATTGCTTACTGATGGACTTGTTTATTTTGACTTATTTATTCATATTGTTTAAATGCTGTGTCTTATGTGAAAATTTATATATTACAATAAGTTCTCTGTTAATGTGATATGTTTTCCTAAAGCCCACAAATAAACAGAAATTGCATGAATGGAACAGGATTTTTCTATTGCAGTGCATACATTTGACAGATACTGGCAAAATGTTGAAATACTTAAGTGCTTAGTTCACTGTCTGTACAGATCCGTTAATGTCTAAGACTGTAAACATGGGAAGTGACTTCACTTGGATGTTTGACTCATTATTTCCCCTCTAACTTCAACATATTAAAGTTTGGTGCACAAATAAAATGAAAATGCCTAATGCGTGAATTCATATTCGGGTAAACAGAACTATTATCAACAGAGAACTTATTGTACTTATGGTTCAGATTTGTTTTTATTACTGCCTTGGATAAATATTTTTACTGATTAATTGATTATATGTTGTATGTTTTAATGCTGTCTTGGAAACTGATTTCTATTTTACATTTTTGACACATGGATCATTGAATGTTGTCATGGGTATCTATTTTGCATTACTGCCACATTTTATTGCAGTTTTGATCAAAATTTCAGCTGCTTTTACATCATTGGTCTATCACATTTTAAACATATTTTACATAATCTTACTGGTAGTTTAAATAAAACATCTCTATAGAGAGAAATAAAAAATATACTTTTCTGCTTTTGCAAATGTACATTTGTTCGTGTCTTTTGTTATTACTTTTTCAATATAGTTATATTTTATTTTTATATATACTCATACAAATAGGAATTGTTGGCATAGCTTTATTTTTATTTGAGCAGTTTTAAACAATTAATAAAGACAAGTTAATTTTTAAATAGTAATTAATCTTCTTGAGAAAGCAGTATGAAGTTTATAGTAATATTTATAAAATTATCTTTCTTAAAGAATTATTTGTCATTTATTTAAATAACTGATTTTGAGATTTTTCCACATCTGAAGATGAACTGGTCTTAGCATTATTAAAAAAACTGAAAGGGAGGCAATACATGGTGATTTATATGTATTTCTTTACCATAGGTAATATATATATATGATATATTTAACTTTATTTTTCTCCAAACAATATGACTTGTAAACAAGTATTCACTTCTCTCTCTTTTGGCCCTATTAATTTCTGGCACCTTTTTTATTTGTGAAGAAATCGTCTTCTCTCTCTATAAATGTATTGACATAAACTTCATATATTAATTAGTCAGATGTACAAGATCATTGTATTAACATTAACTTCCTCTAGTAGCCATTCAAATACAGAAGACGATTGTAATGAAACCTTAACTTCCTATACTAGTCATTCAAATACACAAGACGATTGTATGAAACCTTAACTTCCTATAGTACTTTAGTAGTCATTCAAATACACAAGACTATTGTATTAACCTTAACTTCCTATAGTAGTCATTCAAATACACAAGACGATTGTATTAACCTTAACTTCCTATAGTAGTCATTCATATATATATATACACACACACACAAGGCTGTGATGTTTTGCTGGGTTTTATGGGCAAGATACTAATTCACCACCGCCCTGGACCGCCCATAACCTTACCTAATCCCAAAAGCACACCTTCTGACGTGTTAGAAAGATGAATGATAGATAATGTAGAATAGAAGATTGATAGTTCTAGAAAATAGCTCGACCCCTGACTAAATTATAAACAGAACCCCCTCTGCAGTAATTTAAAATAATGCCACCGGCTTTTATATAGATCAACTAATCATATGCCAAGTATTTAAAAAAAAAAAATGTGGTAGTTGAAAATCTCAAACAATATAGACTGACTATATAGTAAACTAAGGAAGCAGTTTAAATAGGTCACCACTGGTATTTTTATAGATCAACTTCATCTCATGCCAAGGATTTTTTAAAATGTGGTAGTTGAAAGTCTTAAATGATATTTATGTAGACTGACTATACAGTAAACCAAAGTGGTAGTTTAAATAGGTCACCAAAGGTATTTATGTAGATCAACTATATTGTAACCAAGGCCATATTGTACAACATAGTCAATTGGTTATTTCATGATTCACACCTCTGATTCAACATGCATACAGCCAAAAAAGATTAAAGTCAGGATTTTGGGCACAGACATTTATTTAGACTTGTCACTTTTCTTTCCTACTGGAAAAAAAAACAAAAACAACCAAACAATAAATAAAAATTTCAAATTGGACACACAAAGATGAATTGTGATATCAGCCAGTGACATAATTTTACTGCCTGCATTATCGTTCCTGTAAATAAATGCAGTTTTAGTCGACCCACACCAGGCCAGCTGTACAACGTATCCCAGTCAGGTCATTTTCTTTAATATTTATAAAATAAAAATGTAGTTTCTGATAAAAAATATATCCATCATATGCATAGAAACAACCATTTGTGGAATGTGTCATCCATTATTTTGTTTGCTTTGACAACACAAAAGGAAGCCACTCATAAATACCCACATCAATATGTACAAAGCCATTGCAGCACACAATGACACATACCACACCGCCTCTGTAACATGCCAATTAAATTAATAATAATAGGAAATTAACAAGATCAAGCAAACCAATAAATATGAAAATCTCGTGTCCATGAGAGTGCAAAATTACAAAATTAAAAATATAAAAAGCATGGAATATAATGAAATAAAAAGGAAATCAAAGATTCCACAGCGCTTAAAATGTCCGACCTGGATCAACATAACCAGTCATTCCAATACTCTAACCCTTCACAGCTGCCATTAATTACACAAATCACATGTAACAGCCTTGAAAATATTACATGTAACACTGCCGACAAACATACAAAAAGAATTGGCATGTCACATCTCCAGAGTTGGCAATCAACACTGCTAACATCTGCAACAAACATACCCCCCCCAAAATAGAATAAAAAATTTAAAAGTTGTATGCCACTTCATCAGTATTGACATTCAATGCATTAACACTGCCGACAACAAACATACCAAAAAAAAAAAAAATAGAAAAAAGCAAACATTTTCAGCGTTGACATTTTAACACATTAAATGTGATGCTGTCGACAAACATACTCAAAATGTGAAGTGCAGCACATCACTGCTTGCACTCTGCTTCACACTCTCTTCACACCAGCTTGAGAAATCAAACATCATATGTAATACAGAACAGAAGGAAAAAAATAGCTTTGGCCTTCCCCATGAAAAATTTGAGGATTAAAATGATTATGAAAACAATAATTTTGAATTGCACAATTTTGGAAGGACATTTTGAAACATAAATTAGTAATAAGGAAAGAGAATGCACTTGATTATTTTTTTTTGTTGTTGTTCGAGAAAGGGACAGGAAAAGAAAATATTTTTTAAAATAAGATTGTAATTACCGGTAGTTACTCAAGTATGCACCTTATATATATATATAAAAATAATGCACCTAATATTGAGATCCACTAATATATTTCAAAATATATATTTGTATGTGTGTGTGTATGTATATATAAATATATATACACAAACACATATGCACAATATACCGGGTCATAGCTTTTCTCAGTTTGTAACCAATCAAATTAAAAAATATTGGCAGGTTTAAATATTTTAAAGTTATTTACAATGAGTAAACTATGCATATATGTTAATGTAGGGAATTTTCTTAAAATACTAGATAAATGTCATAAGTGGAATGCAGGAAGACAGGTTATTTAACAGTAAGAGAATACAGCCAAAGTGTATGGAATTAGAACTTGTGTCTGCAGTAAAATAGCTAAAGGGAAATAACCTGGCAGGTCTATGCCTCTAAGTCCCAAGTTTCTGTGAAGGCCAATTTACCAATCATTGTCAGTTAATTACAATTAGTTTTACTAATAAATAATTCAACAAATTACTTGTGTAGTGTAAGTACATTTAAAGTAGGATGGAATGATTATTTTTACCTGACTTAAAAATATACACTATAACAAACTTGAAATTTTATAGCAATATTTAAAAAAAAAAATCAAATTAATACCAATCACAATTATGTTTACACTTTGTAATGAAAGTAATGCATGTTAATGCAAAATATCTGAGATATGCTGTTCAAAACCATCACAGTAAGACTGTTAGTTTACTATCAATTTAACATTTTTATAATAGCTGCATTTTCCCCTAGTGAATATCATAAAAATAAATGCTGGTTTAGTATAAACGCCTCTTATAAAACTATTAAAAAAGACAATATTAATTTTAAAACATGGTACAGTATACTAACAAATATTTTGTTATTATCTTTTAAAAAGTAAACTGTTTCAGTTGATAAAGTTTATACAACATATGAGGCATTCTAAAAAATGGGAAAATTCACCAAATAATAAGTACATCTCAGAATTTCACAAATACGTTGACTTGTAGTGCTTCTAGCCAAAGCACCGGAATTTTGCAAAAGAGGTAAACTGTCAACATGAAGACTGAGTCAAAATATAAAGTATACAATACACTTTCTGATATCTCTGGGGAGAAAAAACAACTTTGCAAAAAAAGTGAATTTTCTCCCCTTATCTTAAATACTGCTATCTATTCTACTTTCTAGGAATAATAAGGCACGACATTATTGTACTGAAATAATTTTGTAATATGATACCTAATTGTAATTTTAAACCAGTGAAGATTCAGTTACACTTCTGCTAAAATCCTTTCTAAAACATAAAAACAAAAACTAACTTGATACTTCAGCAATGTATGAATGCACACATATAAAGAAGATTTACAGATATAACTGGTCACTTCAAATTCAATATAATTCCTTCCCCAAGATAAAATTAAAGTACTGACATTATTAATTTAATTGGATAAAATACATTTTATTTATTTCTTAATTTAACAACAGGTAATTTAATCCAGTGTTTTGAAAATGGTAGCCTTTAAGTTTAAAGAAGTATCTTGTAGTAATTAGTTACTGCCACGCTACAATCATATTTATCTCAAAGTTCAAAACTGATGTTAAACATACAAAACCGATATTGCAGTTCACAACAAGACTGCTTAGAGTGATGTAAATTTCACTAAAATCAAGCCTAACCATACATTAAAATATTTCTAAAATATCTCAAAAGAATATAAGAATTATTATTTGAAAGATTTACTTAATTAAATGTTGATTATCAAATGGCATTTATTGGTAAATTGTCACTGTATCTCAATAAATAAAAGTTTTTTCCTTCCTTCAAATAATAAAATTGGGATAAATAGGACATCCTGAAATTATAATAAATAAAAGTGACATTCTAATTTGTTGTACTGATGGGGACAAATCCTTATAATCAGCTAATAAAATAAACATTTTTTAATTAAAAAAAAAAAAGCAGCACAGATCTGCTCATCTTACTCTTAGAAATTATATGTATAAGGTGCAACCATACAGTAAATTTGTGTGCATAGTAATTTAGTATGAATATATATTACCTCAGAAAAAAGAACATACCAAAAGGACTGGTAAAGGCAAAAGCTAAGACCAAGAACTTATAATTTTACATTATTTTGAACTAGTGCCAAAGATTTCTTTAAGACAGAGGGAAATACAGAAGAATGAGAAGACTAAATTGTGTTATTAAAAAATAATACTTAATATTCAGATTGTGTCAATGTCAATCATAACTATTAAACTTCCAAGCTGATGATAAATGACTGACATTTGATAGGTAGTATTTTTCTTCTTCTAATGGCATTCTGAACACACAACTGTTCAACCTGGCATGCACACAGTGACAAAAAATTCATATTTTTATCAACTTTTGATTTAAGTTTGGCATTGACAAATCTCAGTAACTTCAGCAAATTACTAATAGTAATACAATACACTAAAGTTTAAAATGACTATTTTCAAGAATACATCAGCAGCATAGATCATTAGTACTACGGTCAAAATGTTTGTGGAATGATGAATGAGGATGACCCATTTCTCAATTACAGCTTTATCAAGCAAGCCCTGTAGCATTTGATCTGATCCAATTACAACTTTATCAAGCAAGCCCTGTATCATTCGATCTGTTCCAATTATGGCTTGATCAAGTAAGTCCTGATTCACTGGGTCTGAGAAGACATATCTGATCCAATTATTAATTTATCTCCACAAACCCTGTATGACTGGATCTGACCCAATTAGAAGTTTACTTAGCAAGCCTTTAAATGTGAGCTCAGGCCCATAATGACATGAATTAAGTCCTCAAAAAATGAATATCTTACTAAATCCTCCAGTGAGTACTAATAAAGCAATAGAGACTCAACATATGACAAGAGGCACATTTTAAATTTAAAATGTCAAGAAATTATTTTTAAAAAAAAAAATGGTAGGACAAATAATAAGAGAAAACAATAAGTAATTCAACCAAATTAGGATTGCATTTACTTTGTTTTGTTCCTATTTGTTTTCATTTTATATTATGTTATCACTGATCAACAGTGATCAAAATATTTTGTGAAATGTAAAAATTAAATATTTCTGATGAAGAACAAAAGCTGGTTTTAAACAAAATATAAAGTAATTAATAGTATTAGTAGGTTAATCTGTTTAAAGAAATACCATTAAAAAAATACAACCTTTGACTAGATAAATAACCTTTAAAAATTAATGGGAACAGTCAAATCGTCAAAAAGAAACATAACAGTAATCAAGTATTATTGTTTCCTTCATTTGATTATTATTATTTTTTTGCTTCTAACACTTTATTATTAAATAATGATTTAATCTTACAAAAGAAAATAAGGTCATTTAGATCTGTTGTCCCAAATGAGGACAAGTAATCTGACCTCTGATAAACAATTTATATGTACTTATGCATGAAAGATTGAAGAATAAAATAGCTAATCAATGTTAAAATACAATACTTAAGTTAGTAAAACAATTAACATTAATTACAATATTTAAAGCTAATTAAAACATTAAACACACAAAATGTCGAACATTAACCATTAAATCTGTATGAAGAACATTTATATCCTACTTTATTTTAAATTTTGTTAAGGTCTTGGGGAAGGAAAATTCTAACAATTATTATCTGACATTGTATTTTGTGTGCTCTCTATAATGCTTATACTAATTCTAGTAAAACTTCAATGTCTTGAGTGGATCAAGATAAATTATTTTGTAAATTCTCTCTCTGGTCCAAAGCCAAACCATTCTCTTTTACATTTACTGATTTAGAGAATCATAACCTTTTTTTATCAGATATATTTCATCTTATTACATCAAATGTAACAAGACATGGACATCTATAGTCTCAAATAAATTTTACTATTTAACTGGCGCAATGCTTAGCACACTGGCACTTGATATTCAGCTATTATTACAGTACAAAGATAATTATTATATGTTCTTTTAAGAAATATATTTGAAAATATATTATTCATATTGATTGAATATCATTATTCCTATAGTTCATTTAAGTGAAATGTAATGAAGTACAATTATTTCACATTCAATGTAAAAGCAGTGCATGAAAAGATTTGCAATTTATTTGGCTATCACTGGGACTTTCACTAATGGAGACAGCACTGGTTCAAAAAAAAAGTCTTCAAAGAAAAAAATAGTGCAACTTAAGTCCTTAATTCAAGTATTAGAAAAGTTGTAATTATCTATAGCCAACACTAAACTATTTAGATATACAAAGGCAAATTATTTATTTTCAAGCACTTCAGTTCCAAATCCATTCGTTGATTTAATATTATTGACCCTTGTCAGAAAGTATTCTGACAATTCCATAGCTGAGTTTTGAATCATCACAGTCACTGAGATGAAAGTAAGATGGCATATATGGAAATATATAAACACACAATGGTTCCTGAATGATGATTCTGTGATGCAATTTTGGTGGGATATACATAAGGCTCACTCTTTCTGTCTATCTGTCTGATGCTGTTTGATCAGGGGAGATTATCATTCAAGTCTGAAATGTTTTGCTATGATCAGCTGGAGTCACTGTGTAGTGATAGAAAAAAACAACTTGTTGCTTTTTAATCCCTCCTTATGAAAGCAGACAGACAGGTTTAATGTTAGGAGACAGTGGTCTGTGGCAAATGCTCAGACTTGACAATAACAGATGTGTGGGTGGCTGTAATAGGTGTGAAAGCCAATGGTACACAAATGTTATTCACTTCTGCAAACCGTTCCAGTGCCTCACACTTTGACCTCAAAGCTGACAGCTCCATCTTCACTACATCATTTTCCCGCTGCAAGCGATCCACTTCTGCTTTCAGCTGATGCTTTTCAGTCTCCAGCACCTCTTTTTGGGATATGCGCTTTTCACGACAATTGGCAGCATAGCCACGGTTTTTCAATGTGCGACGACGCTGTTTCAGCTTAACAACTTCATCACGGGTCATACCCTTGAGAAGCCGATTAAGCTCTTTGACAGAGAGACCGACCAGCTCATCGTCACTGATCCATTTGGACTGGATCTCTGATGCAATTGCTCGTGCAGTCAACTCCTCATTTTTCACATGCGAAAGAAATATCTATTGAATAAAAAGGTATTGAGAACAAATAAATCAGAAACTGACAAGTAAAAATAAAACAAGTTATTACTTAGAAAAATATACTGAAACAGTTATTTCTAGACTAATATCTGTTAAACTGTTAGAAATACTGCTGCACCCTAAAATGAAAAAAGAATATTAACAGATATATAAAGAATGTATTTATCTGACTGCTTAATTTTTTATTCTTAAGCTGATTTTTCTTTCTTTCTTTCTTTGTATGGAAGTGGCTGTAATTGGCAAGAAAATGAATTTTTAAAACTATGAATGGCTACTGTTGCTGGAAAAGTGTCTGATGTCCTAAAACCTAATAATATATAATTCAATTAGTTATTGGTCCCCAAATCAATGACAATAAACTATTGCAATATAATGTGTTTTAAAATATGCTGTGCAGTTCTGGTCCCTTATACTTTAGTTAAGGAAACCAATTCATTTCATTGTATAGTTACAGTTACATGTATTTCAGTGCCATTCTGGTGTTTACAGTTACACCGGATAATGTATTTCAGCAAAACACTGGTATTTACAGTTACAGATACATGTATTTCAGCACAATTCTGGTATTTACATTTCAGTACAATTTTGGTATTTACAGTTGTAGTACATGTATTTCAAAATAAAATTGCTATATCAGAAGTACCCTTTCAATTGAGTACCAACTTAAGAGATATTTTCATGTTACATGACTAGTTTGTAAATTACTGTTAACTATAGGCCTATACAAAAATCACAGACATAATTTCATCAAAAGACATTTTCAATATAGGCAACTTGTTATGTGACATGTTTGGAAATGTAAACAGTCATATAAAGAAATTTCTGGTGAAATATAATACCTTTTAAAATGCTACAAGAATTTAATTATTATGAAAAATAATACACATTTAACCATTAAACATTAAATGTTTTAAATTTAGCACAATTCATTTGTGATAGTAACAGTTATTTGCCAGTTTATTAATTACAAAATTCATTACCTACAAACTTATAAGATTAAGTTCATTAACTAAAGTCTATTCTCACAATTTATATACCTAAACTAAAAAAGACTAAAATAAAAAATTAAATAAACCTTTTGTACGTTAAAAATAATTCAAAGCATAAAAAGAAATAAACAGGATTGACCTAAATTGATCATATAGTAGGAAACAATAATATTAAAAAGAACTTCTGACTCAAAAGCCCATTATAAATATTTCTTTGGTAATCACTTCCACAATCCGTACAATGGTAATGGAAACTATCATTCAGTAATTCAAAGAGGAGGTAACCAATGTCATTTTAGCAAAACTCTGGTGTAAGTAATGGAAAGACAGTCTGAAAGTATGACTTCTCAAACTCTACACCTTGTTATGACCTAGTTATGAGGATCGCTAACAAGAAATTTTAGTCCAAAAGGGTATAGTTATGAAGAAAACTGCCACTTCCACTTAAAACAACAAAGTGCTAACTTACGTTTGCCATTACTTGATTTAGTTTCTTTGATAAAACCCCTCAGTTTTGGAGGCATGAGTGCTAGATTGAAAATGAAAGGCTGAATGACGAAAGTCTGGGTTTTTTTAGGCCAAGCCAGAAAATGCTGATTCATTACTTAGTCAGCAAATACCGATATAGTAGGCCTACATACAAGTATTTCAGAGTATACACTATTTATATGTACTTAATTAGATCAAAAAGTTTTAATAATTTGTTAAGTATATCTATATGTCAAAGTACATAAACTGTCCCGTCATTTTAGCACATTGACAAAGGAGTATTTATTTATTACCATTAATTTTTATCACTACCAAACTGAAAAAAACCCAACAGCATTCACTTGCGTTAAAACTCTTTAACATAGGATACGTTTGAGATACGGGTGTTATAAATTCAATGGTTTCTGACTGCAATATGAGAAACAAATAAATCACAATTCCCATTTCTAAACTCTGATATACAATACTGTATCTTGAACTAAGGGTAACTTTCAACACGCCCTAAAAAATGTTAGTCTTTCAATTCCTATTCTCGTCCGTTGCTGGTATAAGCTCCGCCCAAATGCACGACGTCACAAAAGACGCTAGGGAGTCGGCTGTGCAAGTGCTGTTGTGTCATTTGAGAAACTAAAAATAGCATGAACAAAGACCGGCTGGTGGCAGGCAGCAAGTGGTTATTTCTTTGTATTCTTGCTTTGTATAAACGAGCAGAGAATTATAACACTGGATTTAAAAAAAAAAGTTTATATCTAATTTTTTTTTTAAATCGACGATCAATATACTTCAGATTATAAAATAGGTCACATTAGTGGCTATTTAATTTTATTTAATTAAGATTGGACAATTTTCGATAGTTTTCTAGTTTTCCTTGGATGAGAGCTGCAATTCTGACAAATGTCTCCACAAGGCTAAGAATTTTGACGAAAAAATATTTCCAAAATAAAATTGTAGGCCTATATCTGCGCACCTTTTGAAGGGAAATTATGATGAGCTCCTGATGATCACACAATCGAAGGCTATAGTTAATTTTGGCGAAATGCCCGAGAAAAGGTACAAAAAATAAAATAGTAGTTATAATCTGTCTCCGTCTGTCTTTTTACTTCAATACTCCGTATAAAATAGACATATTTTAAAGCATGCACTAACAAAATGAAACCTGTAAGCGTGCAGGATTTCAAAAACGAAAACAGGAAATCAACAGTTTTCGCGTGGCACGCGGTAACTACGTCATCTGCTTTGCTGGAATGTGTCATCGTTGTTATTTTTTCTTGTGCTATTTTAATTGAACATACTAGAAATAATAAAATATTTAAAATTAAACATCCATTTAGTATGTGAACTGATCTTAGCTTTAGAAACCGTTCAAATGTAAAGGTAAAAAAGATCGGTGTGTGATGGAATCAGCAAGTCAACAGACAATGGACTTTGTTGTCAGCAAAATCAATGATGGAGCGCCAGGCCGAGGTCACGCGACCTCGTTTCACAATGAACTAAAAACTAGGTTACTCCTTCATTTTCAACTAAACTAGCTTTGTAGTCATAAACTAATGAGCGAAAACAGCTTTAAGCGGTATTCATTGCGATTACGACTGGTGAAATTTTGCTTAGAAAAAAACATTCTGCGCAGTAGAACGGGACATGGCGCATGACTGTAAACAGAACGTAAACAAAGACACGAGTGCAGAGCACGATGCAAATCCCGAGAAATTCAGGTCCGAATTCCAAAGACTGACTTACCTTTTTGCTCATATTCAACAAAAAATATCCTTATTATAGTCAACAGGTTCCAGGTTTCAGTTGTCTTTTGAAAATCCGTGAGTTTAATCTGAAGAGTGAACCATGCAGTCGCTAAGTTAACACGAAACTAGAAATTACGTAGTTTACGCCAGTCAGCCTTCCGAGAGTGCTTGGCGCGCTGCGTGCCAATATGATGAGTCAGCAAGTACGTGATGACCGCAAAAAAATATAAAACAAATAAATAAATAAAGCAGTGACTCAGCTCAAACACAATTGCAAAAAGCGGTCTCCTCGTCCTTTGTTTCATAAAATTAAAGAAATTTCAACATCAGAAACGTATTCCATGAGTTCGACATGGCACAGGATTAAACAGATTTCGCGCGAGCCTAACCCAAGCGAGGTCATAGAGCTGCTGAGTAAGTTGAAAGCCTGAGAGGGCCCTTTCTATTTTAAGCTATGACTGAACTGTACGGTGCATGTGTATTGGTGGACTTATCCAATCACAAAGCGCGCGCGGCAATCCCGCTAGCGTGGCAGTAGTAACGGATTGTAAACATTGGTAAGCAGCGTATATAAAACGCTTTGGTGGGTCGTATTCGATATTATGCAGATGTAAACAGTAAAGTTTGATCGCGTAAGCTATAGGTTGTCTCTACTTTTAGAAGGCGACATGGTGACTATCTTTCAAAACATGTATCGTGAATATTAGGTGCGACTCTGGCCATATATCACTGGTGGTAGTTTTTCAAATTTAAAACCAATCTAGGGATCTATTGGTATTGCGAAATCACAACACAGGCTTGGTTGATTTAATAAATAAATAAAATGCACATTAAGTGTGCATGCATGCGTATATTATGTGTTATGATAAAACTAATTATAAAACATATCTATTTATTGACTATAAAATTATCCGCAAGTTATATTTAGCATTGTAACACATTTGCTTGACATTATCAACAGTATTTTTCATGATTTCTTAGCAGACAACTGTTGACTCGTGCATGCACACAGGCATACGCGCGCGAAAAATAACATATATTGCATATTGGTTTTGCTTTTTTCTAGCAAGGTTAAGCAACTAATGACTAGCAAGCAAACATGTGTACAGAAATGTAAAGTCTATATTAAATGAAGAATCTATAATAAGCATAGTAAAAATATTCTACTGTATTTTTCTTAATGCGTGCATATAAATTAGTTTATCAAACCCGTTAAGAAACAGAATGACAAAACATGTATTGTTTCTGATTAAATGTATTTCCTCCTGTTGCAAAAGCGTAATGCTCATTTACAAGAAATACACAATAAAAGAAAATTAATTTTAAAATGCCGACATCTTGTACAGTTTTATAGCTTTCCGAAAATGCTTCAGTAGTTTCAAAATTTGTTGAGGTTGCCTACAGCTATAGCCAGACAGAAGCGAGTCCATTGGACAGCAAATAAATGCAGAAAGGCACGCGATGTTTATCATAACTGATTCATTGCCAAATCAGACATTGCACAGAAACGAATCTTAACTTGGTCGCAGAAGTATGGTATACGAAAGGGAAGTAACTAATACACAATAGTAACAATGAGAAAAATTTAGCTAATAACAATAACAACAATCATAAACATTTAACATGATTCAATGACAGCAAGTCCAAACACAAAAGGAACAAAGATAATTTAAAATACAATAGGAACAAGGGCAATAATTTAAAATACAATAGAACAAGGGCAATAATTTAAAATACAATAGAACAATTACATAACGATTCCGGACGACTTCTCTTGTAAATATAAAATTAAAGTGACGTCAGTTGCAGCAAAATTATACTTGACCGTTTGTGACCTTACGTTTCTTGTGTTCCATCTCGCTCTAGCTTCTCTCCTCTCTCAGGCGTTGTAACAACTAGTGACCTTATGGTCATTTGCTACGTTTCATGATAGCCACTTCTGACATTTACTAACCTATGATCATCCTTTTTAAAAAGAAATTTAGATTATAATCATGGCAATTAAATTAAATAATGTCCAATTGTTATAAATAATTATTATCATTGTAATTATTTTGAGAATAAGTGACCTATGTCCAGTCATTTTAAATTATTATAGTCCTTATTATTTCTATGATGATTACGTAACTCTATGGTCACCTGTTTTGGATCACTATACTATAGTCATTGTATCTGCTTTTGATATTATATAACATTTAGTCCTGATTTTCTTAACTACCATTGTAATTATCTTGGCAATTTGGTGATCTGTAATAATCTGCTTTGGTTATTATAGTCATTGTAATAACTTTAGAAGTTAAGTAACCGTACGTAATCTGTTTTAGGCCATTATAGTCAAAGAATTTACTATTGTGATCATATAGTAATCTGTCAATGGTCATTATAATTTCTATAGAAATGAAATAATCTTTTATATTATGTCATTATAGTCCTTGAATTTACAATAGAAGTTAAAGTTGTCCATGGTCATTATTTTATAGTCATTGTTTAGAAATGAAGTGGTTATCTGTTTGGGTCTTCTAGTCATTATAATTATAATAGACTAAATAAAGGTTAAGTGATAGGTAATTGATATTGTGCAAATATATTTTTTAATTGCAATACAGTTTTAATGCGAATTATTCAGTTGTTTTGAGTAATAAATTGTATAACTAATTATAGCGAATTATTCAGTTGCTAAAGGCATTGTGAGTAATAAATTGTATAACTACATATATTGTTGTGGGTTGTTTTTGTACATCCTTTAACTCACACTACAGAGTATGTTAAATATCGATTACACATCCTTTAACTCGCACGACACAGTATGTTAAATATCGATTACACATCCTTTAACTCGCACGACACAGTATGTTAAATATCGATTACACATCCTTTAACTCACACGACACAGTATGTTAAATATCGATTGCAAATCCTTTAACTCGCACGACACAGTATGTTAAATATCGATTACACATCCTTTAACTCGCACGACACAGTATGTTAAATATCGATTACACATTCTTTAACTCGCACGACACAGTATGTTAAATATCGATTACACATTCTTTAACTCGCACGACACACTGTACTAACTATGGGAAAAAGCAAGAATGTCACCTTTGACCTCTGCACTTCGTCACAAAGTGAATAATTTCATTCTCCACACTCAAGGTACCATAACTCTCACTGATTCGACAACTTTACATGCCGTGAAGTCAGAGAAAGCTGACAATGAACGTGAACTAAAATCAAACAAACATTTATTATTTGTACAACAAATGCCATACAGGCATATACTATATCCGGATAGTTTAGTCTAACATGATAACAGAATACCGTTTCACGTATCAACAGTACATGTGACCTGTAACATTCAACAGAGCAATGTGACCTGTAACATTCAAATGAACAATGTGTCCAGTAAATTCAACAGAGCAGTGTGACATGTAACATTCAACAGAACAATGTGACATGTAACATTCAGCAGAACAATTCACCGTAACACGCAAAACCACACTGAACTCTGTCGTATATTTCACAGAATAGTGTATTAGCACATCACATGTCATCACAACAGTGTAACATGTCATATAAACAGAGCAGCATAACGTATTACATGTAGATAGAACAGTAGTATAATATAAACATTCAAACATAACACAATAATGTAAACATTCAAACATAACACAATAATGTAAAGCATTAAAACATAACACAATAATGTAAAGCTTTACAACATAACACAATAATTTAAAGTATTACAACATAATAATTTAAAGCATTACAACATAACACAATAATGTAAAGTACATAACACAGTAAAGTATTACAGCATAACAATAATGTTAAGCATTAAAACAGAACATTTTTCTTGAAGAATTACACTTCAACAAAAATGTGTACTCATGAAGCACAACAAAGTATTTTACTGTATCCTATTTAAAAAATGTACTATACATTTATGACTAATCCCTCCCTCGCACACACACACACACACACACACACACACACACACACACACACACACACACACACACACACACACAAAGCAGGATTATCAGTAAACAACAAGTACTAATAGAAGATACTTGTTTTAATTCTCATTTTAAAGGAAAGTTTCCTTAAGAGTAAAACATAAAAATTTTAATTTACTCGTCCGGGTCACCGTTATTGCTCAGGTCGTGAAATAAATGAACAGCTTTTAGAAACAAACACATTAGATATACCACTACAGGCTAGACTAAGTGCTTAGATACACCACAAGCATACATTAGTGCTTAGATATATCACAAGCATACATTAAGTGCTTAGATATACCATAAGCATACATTAACTGCTTAGATATACCACAAGCATACATTAAGTGCTTAGATATATCACAAGCATACATTAAGTGCTACTCAGGAACAAAACAAAGCAAATTAATCACCAGAAACACAATAAACGAAGTAAGGCAGAGCTTACTAAACACACCTTCACAATAACAAATGGAAGTCTGCTTATAGAAATGCCACAAAATTAATAAAGTTAAGGCAGACTTACCAAAACAAGCCACAAAATTAATAAAGTTAAGGCAGACTTACCAAAACAAGCCACACAATTAATAAAGTTAAGGCAAACTTACCAAAGAAGCCACAGAATTAACTAACAAAATAGTGTGGGCTTACAGAAAACCTCTGCCATATTAGTGTAGGCTTTCAGAAATACGAAATCATATTTTCATAGTAATATGGGCTTACAGAAGCACGCCACCACAACTAACAAAGTGGTGCGGGTTTACATAAACACGCCACCACAATAACAAAGTGGTGCTGGCTTGCATAAACACGCCACCACAATAACAAAGTGGCGCGGGTTTACATAAACACGCCACCACAATAACAAAGTGGTGCGGGCTAGCATAAACACGCCACCACAATAACAAAGTGGTGCGGGCTTGCATAAACACGCCACCACAATAACAAAGTGGTGCGGGCTTGCATAAACACGCCACCACAATAACAAAGTGGTGCGGGCTTGCATAAACACGCCACCACAATAACAAAGTGGTGCGGGCTTACAGAAAGCGTAACCAGGAATCAGCCTACGATTTATATTAGTATTTCACCTGTGCCAGTCGATCCATTGTTGAGGTGTTCAAAAATGTATTCATAAGTTCTTGTCTTCAAGAAATATTTACTGAGTTCTAGCTTTGAATTCACTTTCCCCAACCACAGTCACTAATGAACATCAATGAGTCTATTAATTGCTTTAACTAATCACGTGACAAGCAGAAAGAACACATAAACGAACGATCCCCGTTCTGTACTGGACTTTCTGTCCTGTCTTTCATTCACCCTCCTTTCCTTTATTTTCCCATGTCTGTTAATTTCTCTCTTCTCTTCTTCAATCTGTCTATCCGTTTTTTTTTGTTCGTTTTTTTCTCTTCCGACTCTCCCACTTTTCTCTTTCTATCTCGTCAGTCTCTTTTCTCATTCCATTCTCTTTCCTCGTTTCTCCTTCCCTATCTCTGTCTGTCTTCTTTTGTTTTTCTTCCTTTTCTTGGCGCCTCCCCCCCCCCTCTTCAATTCGTTTTTCGTTCTTCTTTCTTTTTCACTCGACTCCTTTCACTTCTTCAGTTCTTCTTGCTCGCCTCCTTTCACTTCTATTCCTCTCGTTTTTATTTATCTATCTATCTTACATTTCTTTCCCCCCAACTATCTTCCCATCTCGTTCTCTCTTTCTCACTTTTCGCTCTCCCTCTCGTTTTCCCCCTCCCCTCCATTCATGACCTTAGTAGTGTAAACTTTGTAGATAACTATGCGGAAGAAAGTGTAAACTCCACATGAATAGATCTAGTCGACTAATGGCGCGAGCTAATCAAGTTGGAGCATTGCGTACTGGGCCGAGTGACAAAGCAGTACACGATATTATTTATTTTTAAAGGGAGAAACAACACTCAGAATCGTATACACACACGCACGCACTCCCCGCAACACACACACACACACACACACACGCGCGCGCGCGCGCGCGTACACTCGTGCACAGTTAACATTCAAGCTGTATAAGCAAATGCCGGATCTGTGTTACGAGGCGTGTTTACTGCGTCACGATTTTGGGTTTTTCCTGGTTTTTATTCTACGAAACTCTTGGGTGCGTGAATGAAATCGCGAGGGCCTGCCTGACTGCCTGACTCAATGGCTGACTGAACGAATGACAACTGATTTCTAATTGCTGACTCAGCGAAGAATCCAATCGCAAAGCATTGTTTGTTTGACGTTACTTTTATGATGCGATACAAATAAAGTTACATCACGTGACTTAATTATTTCCTTAGCTAATTGTTATGTTTTACCGTCTCTCCATGTCTAAACTCTAAGTTCGCTCACTGCGTGCATACCTGTTAGTGCTCTTCGCCCCCCCCCACCCCCCCACACACACAGGCTGTCAGTGTAAAATGTGTCAAGGCTTGAAGTTCTGTGGTGCAATGCGTTTCATGACTTCCCTGACATGTCAAGAACGTCCCTAGTTACATCTTTTACGATGGGAACAATATGTCACTATTGATCACAATGTTAACGGCTTGAGACAGTCTGTCACGGGTGGATGGGTGGGAATTAGTTTATGGCATTGTTTGTAAATATTTACTTTTGTTTCATCCGGAATGAGGTCTGTGAAATCAATGCCCGGACATGACATCTGCCACCATGCCATACAACGTTGTCTTGTGTCGTTCGTTATCCGATGTTTAAACACTAATAATCAGCCTGTTCCTCTAATAGTACGTTCGATGCCGCTGAAGAATTACGTTCAATACTATTTGAATATATTACGTTATGACGTACGAAGCCAGTGTAATATGACGTTTGATGCCAGTGTAATATAATGCACGATACAGTATAATATGACATACACGATGTTTATGATGGCAGTGTACTATGACTTACTGTTCCAGTGTAATATGACTTACTGTTCCAGTGTAATATGACTTATTATACCAGTGTAATATGACTTACTGTTCCAGTGTAATATGACTTATTATACCAGTGTAATATGACTTATTTACCAGTGTAATATGACTTATTATACCAGTGTAATATGACTTACTGTTCCAGTGTAATATGACTTATTATACCAGTGTAATATGATTGATGATAGTGGAATATGACTTACGGTACCAGTGTAGTGTGATGTACGATGCCAGCGTAAAATGATTTACAATGAAAGTGTAATATGTTGTACGATGACAGTGGAATTTGACTTACAATTGAAGCGTAATGTGACTTACGATGCCAGTGTAATATGACTTACAATGCCAGTGTAATGTGACTTACGATGCCAGTGTAATACGACTTACAATGCAAAGGTAATGTGACTTACGATGCCAGTGTAATGTGACTTACGATGCCAGTGTAATATGACTTACAATGCCAGTGTAATGTGACTTACGATGCCAGTGTAATACGACTTACAATGCAAAGGTAATGTGACTTACGGTGCCAGTGTAATACAACATACGATGTCTGTGCAATATGATGTACGTTGCCAGTGTAATATGATGTACTATGTCTTTCACTAATTGCACTACAGACATATTTCACTAATTGCACTACTGACATATTTCACTAATTGCACTACAGACATCTTTCACTAATTGCACTATAGACATCTTTCACTAATTGCACTACAGACATCTTTCACTAATTGCACTACAGACATCTTTCACTAATTGCACTACTGACATTTTTCACTAATTGCACTACAGACATCTTTCACTAATTGCACTACTGACATCTTTCACTAATTGCACTACAGACATCTTTCACTAATTGCACTACTGACATATTTCATTCTCTCTTACAATAGTGACGTCTTTCCCCTCCACCTTTAATGTGACCTCTTTCATTTTCCCTTACAACAATGACGTCGTTCACTACCTCTTTTTAATAGTGATGTCTTGCATGGCTTATAACAGTAACAGATGACTGGCTTATAACAGTAACTTCCTTCACTATTTCCTTACAAAAGTGACAGCTTTCATTTTCTTATAATAGTGATAACTTTCATTCTCTTATAATAATGACGTCTTTCACTCTCTTATAATAATGACGTCTTTCACTCTCTTATAATAATGACGTCTTTCACTCCCTTATAATAATGACGTCTTTCTCTCTCTTATAATAATGACGTAGTTTACTCTTTTATAATAATGACGTCTTTCTCTCTCTTATAATAATGACGTAGTTTACTCTTTTATAATAATGACGTCTTTCTCTCTCTTGTAATAATATCTCCTTTACAATAAGGAAGTCTTTCAGTACCACATATATGAGTGATGTCTTTAATGATTCGCTTATAACAGTGACATCTTTAACTATTCGCATATAACAGTGACGTCTTTGCCTACTTTCTTATTACGATTATATATCCCTGAGTGATGTCTTTTACACTCCCTTACAACAGTGACGTCTTTCACTCTCTCCTATAACAGTGACGTCTTTCACTACTGTTATTACAACGACGATGACTGGCGTCTTTTAGCACTCGCGTTAACAGTGACGTCGTTAAATGAGTGTCCAAATCGTAGAGAGATTGTCATTAAGTTTAAAAAGTTTAATTTCAAGTTTTAGTTTAATTAAATGTCCAAAGCGTCAAGAGTTTATCATTAATAAAACAGTGATGTCGTTAATTGAAAGTCCAAAGCGTAAAGAGATTGCCATTAGGTTATAACTCTGACGTCTTTCACCGCTGATTTTTAACACTGACGTAGTTTATTGACAGTCCAAAGCGTAATGAGAATGTTATTAATTTATAACAGTGACCGTCGTTAATTAAATGTCCACACACAAAGAGATTGTTATTAAGTTAGAACTGTATGACATCTGACTCAGCAAAGTTCTTTTCCTTCAATATATAATTATTGTCAAATAAATCGTAAACAAATTGTCACTAATCTTATGACTGTATAACACCACTCTAGAAATGAAGGCACTTGTCACTTAATTCTACCTAGGTTATAATGACACTAAGTTATAATGACACCACGTTATAATGACACTAAGTTATATTGACACTAAGTTATAATGACACTAAGTTATATTTGCATAGCATCAGTTGGAAAGTCAGTAATATTAGCCAGCATTTTTTTTATATAATTAAAACGCAGATTAAAAAAAAATATCACCATAATTTGTATAACATCATTCTGAGTGATGGTTCTTTCCAAATAGTTGCCTTATGGTTTCGCCAGAACTAAAACTGAAACTATCACGAAGCTATAGTGTCACGAACTGTATAACGTCTTTCCCACGGAGGGGAACTACGTCGCGGTAAGAGAATGAATGTTCATTCTGAGCTGACACTTCATTAAATTTATTAAAATATTTCCTCTACTTTCGTATAGACCCAATAGAAATGTGGAAATCGTCAGGGAGCTTTGTGGATTAGATTTTTTGTAGTGTGTAGGGGTATGTAGGTCTTGTGTGTGTGCGTTTGTGTGTTTGCATGAGTGAATGGGTGCATATTTGCATGCGCGCGCAAAGGAAAACCAAATCCTTTCTTTCAAAATTATTAGCCCTGACACATAGGTGATTGTCCCTTTGCTAACAAATGAAAGATTAGTTGCCCTGACACATAGGTGATTGTCCCTTTGCTAACAAATGAAAGATTAGTTACCCTGACACATAGGTGATTGTCCCTTTGCTAACAAATGAAAGATTAGTTACCCTGACACATAGGTGATTGTCACTTTGCTAACAAATGAAAGATTAGTTACCCTGACACATAGGTGATTGTCCCTTTGCTAACAAATGAAAGATTAGTTGCCCTGACACATAGGTGATTGTCCCTTTGCTAACAAATGAAAGATTAGTTACCCTGACACATAGGTGATTGTCACTTTGCTAACAAATGAAAGATTAGTTACCCTGACACATAGGTGATTGTCACTTTGCTAACAAATGAAAGATTAGTTACCCTGACACATAGGTGATTGTCACTTTGCTAACAAATGAAAGATTAGTTGCCCTGACACATAGGTGATTGTCACTTTGCTAACAAATGAAAGATTAGTTGCCCGCATTTTGAAAGTAACGTTCAAAGTAATGAATGATATAAATGGTGGTGAGGGAATGGGGGAGAGAGAGGAGATTTGGATGGGACGAGAACTGACACTACAATGTGCAACACTTTCGGATGTGTGTGTGTGTGTGGTTGTGTTTGTGTATTGTATGTATGGTTGCGTTTGTGTATTGCATGTGTGTGTGTTGTATGCGTTTGTGTATTGTGTGTTTGTGTGTTGTGTTTGTGTTGTGTATTGTGTTTGAATGTGGTTGCGTATTGTATGTGTTTCTGTGTTGTTTGAATGTGTGTACATGTTTGTATATTGTGCGTTTATGTGTCTGTGTGTTGTTTGTGCGTATGTGTGTTTGAGTTGTATGAGTATTGTGTGTGTTATATGTGTTTTATGTGTGTGAGTGTGTGTGTGTGCGTGCGTCGTGCGTGCGTCGTGCGCTTGTCGTTTACAATAGTGAATTAATGGAAAGGGGAAAAAGATGAGAGATTTGGTTAGAACTACCTCAATAAAATAAAATAAGGGGAAAAAGATGAGAGATTTGGTTAGAACTACCTCAATAAAATAAAATAAGGGGAAAAAGATGAGAGATTAGGCTAGGACGAGAAGTACCTCAATAAAATAAGGGGAAAAGATGAGAGATTTGGTTAGAACTACCTCAATAAAATAAAATAAGGGAAAAAGATGAGAGATTTGGTTAGAACTACCTCAATAAAATAAAATAAGGGAAAAAGATGAGAGATTTGGTTAGAACTACCTCAATAAAATAAAATAAGGGGAAAAAGATGAGAGATTTGGCTAGAACTACCTCAATAAAATAAGGGGAAAAAGATGAGAGATTTGGCTAGAACTACCTCAATAAAATAAGGGGAAAAAGATGAGAGATTTGGCTAGAACTACCTCAATAAAATAAGGGGAAAAAGATGAGAGATTTGGCTAGAACTACCTCAATAAAATAAGGGGAAAAAGATGAGAGATTTGGCTAGAACTACCTCAATAAAATAAGGGGAAAAAGATGAGAGATTTGGCTAGAACTACCTCAATAAAATAAGGGGAAAAAGATGAGAGATTTGGCTAGAACTACCTCAATAAAATAAGGGGAAAAAGATGAGAGATTTGGCTAGAACTACCTCAATAAGGGGTAAAACGTGAGTTGGAAGGACGGTGTGCGAAAATAGTATTCAAGACGTATTCTTGCTAAAGTAACGTAAAGTGTAAGCGTGTAATATACGAATGAAATTAGCATTAAAACTTCAATACATTTCAATATACTGGTGTCATTAGTAGAGTTTACATGTTGAAGTATGTACGTTTTGTTTGGGGATATAATTAAACAAATGATATTCGATGATTAACCGTGTTAGAAATTGAATACAACTTGTGAGAATTCTAAGTAACATAACAAAATTTATTTAGCAACATTATTATTGTGCTTTCGTACCGCATATTAAACTGGATAAATGACTAAGTTATTAACACATTAAACTGGATAAATGACTAAGTTATTAACACATTAAACTGATAAATGACTAAGTTATTAACACATTAAACTGGATAAATGACTAAGTTATTAACACATTAAACTGGATAAATGACTAAGTTATTAACACATTAAACTGGATAAATGACTAAGTTATTAACACATTAAACTGGATAAATGACTAAGTTATTAACACATTAAACTGATAAATGACTAAGTTATTAACACATTAAACTGGATAAATGACTAAGTTATTAACACATTAAACTGATAAATGACTAAGTTATTAACACATTAAACTGATAAATGACTAAGTTATTAACACATTAAACTGGATAAAGGACTAAGTTATTAACACATTAAACTGATAAATGACTAAGATTCTACAGTGTTAGGTACTCAAATCTAGACCATATACAGTATTTAGTACTCAAGTCAATTAATTATAATAATATTGACTGTCTTATATCTGATTGCAGATGGTCCACAAATGGGGTTTAATTTCTGTCCACTTAGGAAAAATGTCAAAATTACAAGATCACTAGAAATCACGAAAAGGTTATTTGTTGTGATATCATTTTCAAAACTCTAAATTAATTTACAAAAAATCACCAGATTTCAGAAGTGTCTGAAATTTAATTTGTAACTGTAGACTAAGGTTAAAAACTCCAGAGTTAGTGGGTAAATCATCTCATTGGCAACACTAGAAGTTACTTCGTAAATGTCTATCGTTTTGCCTGTACTTGCGCAAGGAGCCAATTGTTGCCCAAGTTGTTTGTGCTTAAAGTGCCCGCATGGAGCCATTTGTTGCCCAAGTTGTTTGTGCTTAAAATGCCCGCATGGAGCCATTTGTTGCCCAAGTTGTTTGTGCTTAAAATGCCCGCATGGAGCCAATTGTTGCCCAAGTTGTTTGTGCTTAAAGTGCCCGCATGGAGCCATTTGTTGCCCAAGTTGTTTGTGCTTAAAGTGCCCGCATGGAGCCAATTGTTGCCCAAGTTGTTTGTGCTTAAAGTGCCCGCAAGGAGCCATTTGTTGCCCAAGTTGTTTGTGCTTAAAGTGCGCGCATGGAGCCATTTGTTGCCCAAGTTGTTTGTGCTTAATGTGCGCACTATGGCGTTATGGCATATCAACATTTTTTTTCTTCCTTGAGGGTCGCTGCAGACCGATGACTGATCACTCCCCGGACCACATCTTTAAGAGGCACTGGTCTAATGCATATCGACACTGACTCCTTTAGCCGACTGGGACACTGGGACACTTGAGATTCCGAGATTCCTATGACTCCCACGACTTTGTGACTCCTTGAGGCTTTGAGATCACCATACTACCAGCAATCACGTGATCTGACGACTTTGTGACTCCTTGAGGCTTTGAGAATTACCATACTACCGGCAATCACGTGATCTGATGACTTTGTGACTCCTTGAGGCCTTGAGATCACCATACTACCAGCAATCACGTGATCTGACGACTTTGTGACTCCTTGAGGCTTTGAGAATTACCATACTACCGGCAATCACGTGATCTGATGACTTTGTGACTCCTTGAGGCCTTGAGATCACCATACTACCAGCAATCACGTGATCTGACGACTTTGTGACTCCTTGAGGCTTTGAGATCACATTACTACCAGCAATTACGTGATGCGACTGAGTTGTAGCGGATGGACACTGACTAAGTTTCAGCCTATCAACATCCGCACATGATGAACTTGTCACATGATTCACTTGGCACATGACTCTTCACCACATGACCCACATTAAGTTCCGACAGACATACAAAGGTATCTTTCTGTGTCTCCACCAACTGACCCACATAATTTGTCTGAATTTGAAAAAACGAATTGATCTAGCCGATTTCTCTATAGTGTTGTTCTTGTTAAACTATGCATTGAAGGCTATAGAGTGAGTGATACGAAAAGGGTTGTAATTAGTATTATTTATGAAGCAATCGTTACTGTGGTTGTCAAATTCATCCATGCTCAGAATAAACCAGTTTCGTATACACCAGTACTAGTACTCCAGTTCTAGTGTCTATTTACTGATATTTTGCTAGTTTTGTATGTTTCCTTTCCATTCTCATGATTTGTCGATGTCATGTGGGTGTTTTATCATAAAGATTGTGTAGTGTGTTTTTATTTTGAAAAATACAAGATACCCTCTTATATATATATTAAAAATTACTTTAGAACACTTGACTAGAATTGTTTAAATAATTTTATTCATAAAGATTTTTCTTAAATGCGATGACAAAATATTGTTGACATGAAACATCAAATAACTGTAAACTGTAAGTGTAAGGTTGCAAATAATTTCAAGAATGTTTAATTTGATCACTGTCACATGTCCGGTCTATGTTTAATGACCCTGTCCTTTTTTAGATTCCAGTTATCAATATTGGTTTATTGAATAATTTCTAACAATAGCGACAGCCGGACGGCCTGACTTATTTCCCACGAAATTCCACGATATTCAGACAATTATTCATGACACTCTCTAGATAAATCAGTTGACTTGCCTCAGCTGACAATGTTATCTCCCCCTTTATTTATAATCTAAGATTTGTGATTCTTTATCCTTTTATTACGGCTCACACCCAGCCAACTGATCCCCGGTCGGTTACAAACAATTATGTAACAACAGGTGAGATAACAATAAATTTAATAACAATTCAATTAGAAAAGAAAAATGAACAGATATATTCGCGACTAACAGAGTATACTATCGCGCTATCAGATTGTTATGTACACACTGCTCAGTTCTGGCCCTCGAGTGGGTCTGATAACTCAGCTTTAAAGTTCAGGTGATAGTTGAACATATTGTCTTCGATTGCTTGATGTAGTTCTTGGCATCATGCAGCGGAGATCTTCTAGCGGCCTTTTTGCTGTTCCTTTACGTATTCTAGACTGTGGACAATGCCTCCAGTATAGAAGATCTTGGGTTTCTGTCGGTTCTTCTCTGGATTCCCATCTTTGTAAGAATGTAGATTCCCGAGCTTCAACTTCCGATCTCAGCTTGAGACCTAGGACGAATAACATCATGTTACAGCGTCGTGTTGCAATAACAATCCATATGGGCCTTGTGGTGGCAGTGATATTACTCTTTACAATTCCACTAATTAGCTTTAGCTAATTCATAGTTTGAAATTAAATGAAAGTCTCCAAATGAATAAATGATTTCTTTACAATATATATATTCCCTCCATTATAATACAATCATAATTACAATACTCTTTAGCTAGTGGTTCATGCAACGCATGTTTAATTATTGTTAGCTCTTTCCATGACAACAATTAATCAACAGAATATGGCTACATACACATGGTTACTTTACTTCATCATTTTACAAGTGTAACAATTGCTAATACCACTTAGCTTCTGTAAAGAAAATACAACAATCTTATAGCAAACATTAATAATCACATACATATTCTACACAATACTTACAGTATAAAAACCATCAATTTACGAGTAAGAAATACACCCTCAAGAGAAGCCAATTATATTTACCACTTTGTGAAGTTAATGCACGGTCATAATAGGTGGGCGCGATCTCTCTTTACCCCCTGGATGATGGGCACTCTGTATCAATGTGGGCGCGTCAATACAGACTTATTTGACTCTAGTGTCTAATAAATTAATATTTTCAAAGAATGTTTAATTTAAGCATTTAAAATATGAAAGACTTTATCTTTACCAAATACTAAAAACAAAAATTTTAAAAATAATTTTGTCTAGAAAAGATTATATAATTTATCATGTTAACTAAGACATATTTAAAAATGGTGAATGGTTTCTAACATGTAGTCTTCAGCACTGTTGTGTCATGCTGGTATTTTGAAAATGGTCACACTGAAACTTCCGTTAGCCGCACATCGGCAGCGCTTGCTATCATTGGATGTCATCTCCACCTATAGTTCACTGGCTCCGAGTACGACGCTCACTCCCACCCTCACCCCCCATTCAGCGCGAAAGCGGCGGAAGCCGGAAGCCGGAAGCGCCCCCTAAGTTGACGACGACGCACGAAGCTCGCGCGAAATCAGCGCAGGACGGACCCCCCCAAAAAAAAAAACAAAAACAAAAACAACAACCAAACAAACCCAACCAAACAACAACAAAAAAATTTAATAGACTCGACGTACGACGCTTGATTGAAAATTACAAACACCCTGATTTCCGGCCGGCGACTTCAGTCAGCCTGAACTAGGAAATGTGTGTGTGTGTGTGTGTGTGTGTGTGTGTGTGTGTGTGTGTGATTAACATCATTTAGCATTGGTCACAGAACATTATTAATATAATTTTGCATTGTCACAGCACAGACAATTAGAGACATGAATAACATACTTTCCAATTACAAACAAACAAACAAGCAAACAAACAAACAAACACCACCATATACGACCTACGGCTCTAAACTCTGTATCAACACAGGCAAGTTTGACTTAGACCTACACTCTAAGCTATCTGTACCAACACAGGCAAGTTATGACTTAGACCTACACTCTAAGCTATCTGTACCAACACAGGCAAGTTATGACTTAGACCTACACTCTAAGCTATCTGTACCAACACAGGCAAGTTATGACTTAGACCTACACTCTAAGCTATCTGTACCAACACAGGCAAGTTATGACTTAGACCTACAGCTCTATCTGTACCAACACAGGCAAGTTTGACTTATACCTACATTCTAAGCTATCTGTACCAACACAGGCAAGTTATGACTTAGACCTACACTCTAAGCTATCTGTACCAACACAGGCAAGTTGTGACTTAAGCCTACAACTCTAAACTGTCCATACTAACACGAGTATGATTTGATTTAGGCTATTGCCTTTCTGTACTATCATTTATATGCAAGTTTTGGCTTACTCCTTCTTCTCGTCTGATACGGGCAGGAGTTGACCTTGACTTACTGCCTTGTCTGTACTAACAAGGGCACTATTTAACTGAGGCTTACTACCTTACCTGTCTGTTGAATGTTACAGATCACATTACGTATTAACACGGTCATGATTTAACTGAGGCTTACTGCCTATTTGTACTAAATTGTAGTTTGATTAGAGGTAATACTTGCAGTTTGATTAGAAGTAGTTCTTGTGTTAGATTAGAAGTAGTATTTTTAGTTTGATTAGAATTAGTTCTTGTATTTTATTAGAAGTAGTACTTGCTGTTTGATGAGAAGTAGTTCTTGTGCTAGATTAGAAGTAGTATTTTTAGTTTGATTAGAATTAGTTCTTGTATTTGATTAGAAGTAGTACTTGCTGTTTGATTAGAAGTAGTTCTTGCAGTTTGATTAGAAGTAGTTCTTGCAGTTTGATTAGAAGTAGTACTTGTAGTTTGATTAGAAGTAGTACTTGCAGTTTGATTAGAAGTAGTACTTGTAGTTTGATTAGAAGTAGTACTTGTAGTTTGATTAGAAGTAGTTTTTGTGTTTGATTATAAGTTGTATTTTATTAGAAGTAGTACTTGTAGTTTGATTAGAAGTAGTTTTTGTGTTTGGTTAGAAGTAGTTTTTGTGTTTGATTATAAGTTATTCTTGTATTTTATTAGAAGTAGTACTTGTGTTTGATTAGAAGTAGTACTTGTTGTTTGATTAGAAGTAGTTCTTGCAGTTTGATTAGAAGTAGTTCTTGTAATTTGATTAGAAGTAGTTTTGTGTTTGATTATAAGTTATTCCTGTGTTTGTAGTACTTGCAGTTTGATGAGAAATGTTCTTGCAGTTTGATTAGAAGTGTTTTTGTTCCTGCATTATTTGTTTTCAGTAAAAAGGAAATCACTTTGTTGGTCATTTGATCACAAGAAGTTCATTTGATTGTTTATATTTCTTTTCACGTGAAATCATAATTATTAATTGCTACGGCTAGTGAATACCCAACAAATGATTTTATAAACTAAATTTTGTTTTCGTATGCAAACATTTAAAAATTGACTTAGATTTTGGGGTGGCGGTTTGTTTCGATCTAAGATTTGATAAGTAAAACAAAATCATTAAAATAGCTACCCATTTTATTACATAAATGTGGTTTAAAGTAATTTGCTTTGGACACATAGCTCCTATTTCATACTGACGACCCATTTCAATCACTAGAGAGAGATGGAAAAAAAACAGCACTTTAGTGAAAACAATAGTGTCTTCATTTTAATTCTTGCTGAAACTCATGCTAGAGTTTGTGAAGTTTTAATAGGCATACAGCGAAACTGATTTGTAAAGCTGATCCCATCGCCACACTAGGACGTTTCAGAAGAGCTGCAGTTCTTCACTGTGTTGCAGTTGAGTTGTTAGCAATGTATTTGTCCTCGCGATGTGTATTACTCATATTTTCCCGGTCAACGCCCGCCATGACGCAAAGAAAAGCTCAATTGCAACATGCGCTTTCATTGGACAAGGGAGGCTACTCGTATTATAAAATATAAACTGATTTACTGCTACTAGAGTTGTGATTTAAATTCTGAAAAAGATGTTTTATTGGATTTTAGACTGCTAACCCATGAATGGGTCAAAAATAACCACAAGGAGATAAATAAATTAATAATCTAAAGGTATTAACAAATGGGTAGAGCTTTTCTTCAGGTTGTCATTGCTGTATGATTGTACATATAGGTTTCTAAATAAATAAATGCAGTTTGAACTTTAAGCAGACGTCAATGGTGTCTGGCGTCTCCTGTTCATCATTTGGTGTGTCATCGATACTCATTTGTCTCTGGCTTTGTCGTGTTTCCACCTGCTTGATGTATAGGTCATGAACAGATGTCATTAATGTCAGCTCCTCCCTCCCCCCCCCCAATTCCATTTCCCCCCTTAACTTATTCGTCTACATCTGGCCTTTTGTTCACCATGTTCATTTTCTTTTAAATTCCGAGGTTATTTTATTTTTTCCCTTCATTTCATTACACTTCTTTATCCTCCTATCCCTCTCTCTCAATCGCCCGCTCGCCCGTCCGTCCGTCCATCCATCCATCCATCCATCCGTCCGTCCGTCCATCCATCCATCTATCCATCCGTCCGTCCATCCATCCATCCATCCGTCCGTCCATCCATCTATCCATCCGTCCGTCCATCCATCTATCCATCCGTCCGTCCATCCATCCATCCGTCCGCCCGCCCGTCCGCCCGCCCGTCCGTCCATCCATCTCACAAACACACCACACAATCATTTATTAAATATAAAGTTTATAAGACATCTATCTCACAAACACACCGCACAATCATTTATTAAATATAAAGTTTATAAGACATCTATCTCACAAACACACCGCACAATCATTTATTAAATATAAAGTTTATAAGACATCTATCTCACAAACACACCGCACAATCATTTATTAAATATAAAGTTTATAAGACATCATTTCCGTTGTATCTGTCTAAGTGTCTCCGAAATAATTCTAATGGATGGTTTCTGTTTCCTGCATAAGAGGCATCACTTGTGAAAATGATCTTTGAGTAATTTAAAACATCTGAAGAACTTATAAATCAATTGAATCATAATTAAAAAATATATGTCTTCTCCACAACATCAGCCTTTTAACCTATACATTTATATCACAGCAGCCATGAAACATATACAGTTATATTAGTCAGTTAAGGAACACACATTTATATCTAATCAGTCATAGAACATATACAGTGATATTAGTCAGTCATAGAACACACAATTGTATTAAATCAGTCATTAAGCATACACAGTGATATTAGTCAGTCATAGAACACACACATATATCAAATAAGTCATAGAAAATAAACAGTTATATTGGTCAGTCTTAGAACACACATTTATATCAAAATCAGTTATAATACCTTTACAATTATATCTAAAGTGCCATAAAGATGCTTACGAAAACTATGTTCGTCAAATGGCATTGCTTATGGTATTTCGCTTGACGTGGCTCAGTGTCGTGATCTTCGGTAAGTACCATAAATAACATTATTTCGTAATAGACATAGCCGGACCTAACGAAGCCACAACAAAACTAGGTCCTTTCGAAGTGTGGAACGTGTAGTGTTGTAAGGTTGTCAGAGTAAGAGGAAATAACTCTTTAGAGGCTCATTACTTATCCATTCTTGTCGTTCTATTTTACCCTCGTTAGTTTTGGAGTTTGATTTGCTTCTAAAGGTGAGTGAGATTATATTTGCTGCCACTTGCTTTGGATGTCCCTGACCTCAAACTTTATATATTATTCACGAAGACCTCTAACCACGTCACGGTCAATGTGAAACAAATACCTTTCGTCACCTGGCCTCCTCAGTACATGCAAGGCTTATGTGACTAAACTAAAACTTAAACGATTTGGTAAAAGGTACAGAGCAAAAATGATGTAGACAATCCTCATTTATTTGATCATATATATTTGTAAATAATAAGAAACATCAGAAATAATCAAGTGCCTCTATGTCACACCACAAACCCCAATCAGACGGCATCTGTCAATATAGCTTAGGTATCTGCCCTCGACAGATTATATCTAAATATAGAACATCTGTCAATACAGCTTAGGTATGTGCCGTCGACAGATTATATCTAAATATAGAACATCTGTCAACACAGCTCAGGTATGTGCCCTCGACAGATTATATCTAAATATAGAACATCTGTCAACACAGCTCAGGTATGTGCCCTCGACAGATTATATCTAAATATAGAACATCTGTCAACACAGCTCAGGTATGTGTCCTCGACAGATTATATCTAAATATAGAACATCTGTCAACACAGCTCAGGTATGTGCCCTCGACAGATTATATCTAAATATAGAACATCTGTCAACACAGCTCAGGTATGTGTCCTCGACAGATTATATCTAAATATAGAACATCTGTCAACACAGCTTAGATATGTGTCCTCGAGGAGCTACATCTAAATATAGGGCATCTATTAATATAGTTTACGTATGTGTCCTCGACAGATTATATCTAAATATAGAATATCTGTCAATACAGAGCAACGAGGATACCTGTCATTGCGGTGTATCAAGCTAGACAAGAGGACGTGGAACATTCGTCAAAAGGCTGTAATTAAGTTATGTTGGCTTTTGCCATTACACCTAAACCTTGTGGAGCATAACATACTGACTGTAGGAAATAGTTATGCTTAACATAAAGGACATCTGACGGAATGTTTAACCTACACATAGTTCCTTGGTACAGATTAAATACGATAGTTGCCATGAGAGTAACAATGCTAGGCTTAATATATAGCTACTGGCTCTACGAACTAGTCATGCTTAATATACAAGGCAGACGACAGTACGTTATGAATTAAATCTCTCGGTGCTTAATTTACGTACATCTACTATTATACTATAAATAGACATTACTATGATACGATAAATAGATCTTACTAACTCCTTTCTCAGGTCAGCGTCTTCTACCGTATGTTAGTTTTGTATGGTAATGTACATAGACATAAATTTTCAGTTATGCGTATGTTAGTTTTGTATGGTAATGTACATAGACATAAATTTTCAGTTACCCGTATGTTAGTTTTGTATGGTAATGTACATAGACATAAATTGTCAGTTACCCGTATGTTAGTTTTGTATGGTAATGTACATAGACTTAAATTGTTAGTTACATGTGTGTTATGTATGGTAATGTACATTGACCTAAATAGTCAGTTACCCGTATGTTAGTTTTGTATGGTAATGTACATAGATCTAAATTGTCAATTACCCATATGTTAGTTTTGAAGTGTCTTTTACCCGTATGTTAGTTTTGTACGGTAATGTACCTAAATTGTCAGTTACCCGTATATTAGTTATGTTTGGTGTGATGAAAACAACACTTAGTTAATGAAAATGATTATTATTATTAATTAATCTTTCATAACTAATTAATGAGTTGATGATGATGAGAGTCTTAATTTATTTTTATTAATGATCCTCCAGCAGATATCACTCGTCTCTCTCACTTGGCGGATGTATGGGCGCTGTAAATGTTTTCTCTCTTTCTCAACATTACAGATAATTAATTAATTATTTACTGTCATACAATGTTCCGTAGCCAGAAAACGTTTTACTAAGGGAGAAGACAAATCCAACTTTAATCTATATTTAGCTGCACCCACCCACCCACTTTCTTCTCCAACATAAGATTATCAATATGCATAAGAAAGTCAATAAATTTAACAATATATTTTTAAAATTAACAATCAAATATACATATGACAAAGACAATGAAACAGATTATTTGACATCGATTTTTCTACAAACCCATGTTTGGATAATTTTATAATTACAGTCTTATGCATAAAATACAATTTAATAGAGTCATTACAAATCACATTATAGTCTTATCAGAGAACAAAATTATTAGAGATAAACAATAATAGGCTTTACATAACCTGATCCAACATGGTCTTAACAGGCCTTTGCCTGCTTTGCTACAGTGTCAATAATTATAGTTCAATTTCTGCATGTGTCTGTCCTCACATTGAAACAGAATTCACTGCTCATTCTACCAAGTTCAACCCGGACCTTTTCCTACCTTTTCAGTTCAGTCAAGCAGAACAGCAATTGTAGTAATTTCTAGTACTCCCGCATACCAGAAATGTTCTCAGTGTAGTGAGCATACTTTTGATCAAAGAGAGTCTAGTGCTTCATCTTTATACTTACACAGTAAGCATTACTGCTGCAGATGATTTCTCGGTTTCCTGGTCGCAGTGGTCCACAGCCAATGAACCAAGTAGCATCAAACATGTGAAAATAGGTCACCGAAAAAGGCTGCTTGCTCACTTCCAGTTTTTCACTTTATAACTCCATTCTTGCTTACATTCCAGTCTCAACTTACTGTTTCCTGCAACAACATTTATTAGACCGATACACGTACACGGCAAATTTATTTAATTATTTTGCTCTTTGGTAAATAAAGTTATTTTATATATTGTCATTGTGCACATGTATTTATTTTGATTTTGTTGTATAACGTTTAGTTTTTGTGTACATTTTACCTTGTGCATTTTGTGTGTAATTATTGTAAACCGCTCAGAACTTTCATAAAACTACCTCTTGACTCAAACTTCTTTTTATTACAGTATTATTTCTATTATTTTAATCATAGATATGATGATGATGATGATGATGATGATGACTAATTTCTCATCAGAATTATATGGCAATGTCAGAGGAGATAAAAACCAGAAAGAATATGTCACAGGTTAATTATTTGTTTATAGCTTACATCAAAACCCACCTCCGCAGCCAATGTCCTTTTCTCTCTCACGGTCCAAGTGTCGTCTGCCTCTTTGTAGTTATCTGATTTTGGGGACGATGTCTAAAGACTTACTTCCAATCCATGAGTGACTGAAATACTTGTAACTCAATTTATTATGACTTTTGTACATATAACAAGTCTTGGTTGTAAAATTTATTATGACTTCTGTACATGTAACACACATCTTGGTTGTAACATTTATTATGACTTCTGTACATGTAACACACATCTTGGTTGTAAAATTTATTATGACTTCTGTACATGTAGCACACATCTTGGTTGTAAAATTTATTATGACTTCTGTACATGTAACACACATCTTGGTTGTAAAATTTATTATGACTTCTGTACATGTAACTGTCACAGTCTGATAAAAATGTCTTGACTGTTTGACCCACTTGTTTATTTTCAAATATCGAGATTTGAAATTCCTTTGTTTGGAGCTCTCTCGCGATATTCTCATCGAGAAGCTTTCAACAAAGAGGTCAAGACGTTATGTAACTTTAGGCCCATTGTCTAGGTTCTAGAATCGACTACATGCCACGCGATCCATCACGTGATATGCTCTATGCTTTTCTATAAATATTGATACAATACTTCCGCCCATCACTCGGACACAATTAGCTACGCGAACAACTACGTCAGCTATTCGAGTCGTGCAGGAACAGACAGAACCGGCGAGGTAGATGAGAATAGACATTTCGACTTCTCATAAGGTATCACTTTTATTTGATTGCATTCTGTATATTTTAGCTATGTATGCACTTGTGTTATATATTATTATGTATTGCTATATAACTTGAGCACGGTTCGTTGAAATGACTGAAAACCTATAAGTTATGGAATATAAATTTATTGTAACTCTTTCCATTGTAACTTTAATTTATATTGCTTTTAAATTCACTAGAGCCAGAAATGCCTGCGCTCGATATGAATTTCTCATGTAATTCAATTTATTGCGTGTAATTTTAATTGTAAATTGTGAAGCGCTTTGCTGTTTGAATTACCCCTTTGTATGAACATTAATTTAACGTTGTATATATTTTTATGATTCATACGTCATGCACTGTTAAATGAAACATGCGTGAGAAGATTACATTTTTCTAAATCTAAATTGTAAACGACGCGTAGTCGAATTTCTAATTCAAAGCATTTTAACTGAACGTGCTTAAGTAGCGAAAAACACTAGCAGACGCTTATGGGACACATTTGTTTCCCCAGGTCGGTTCTTCGTTTTTCTTTCCTTGCTGCATCCTTGAACTTGGACAAATTGTCTTTGTCTTCATCCGGAAGACCTGTACAAGCTGGTTTGAATTCAGAGAGAGAATTCGAATATTCTAGAGTCCGCCCCATTGTAAAGCACAAGTTCACTAGCGACGAAATTAAAGGACAATTTCCACTGTATGCCACGTGCATTTCCGCTAGAGTGACCATTGTGAGCAGACCGGTACGGACTGGAATAAAAGAGGACCAGGCGATACAGAGACTTTAAGCTGAGTATTTCTCAGTAGATACAAAGTTCATAAGATACAATTGGACACCTTTTCTCAGATTAACCTTAAGCACGTACGTGCGAGAATTAAGAAATAGACTTTCGCGCTCGTATTTAATTATTGTTAAATTGTTAAACTTTATTAAATCTTATTTTTAATTGTTAAACCTCTTCGTAGTTAATTTTTATGCATAATAGACCTAATGATTAATTTCTTGGATTTGGATGGGGGCGAGATTGAGCTGAATGACATAAACGAATGCATATTAATTTAGAGGAATTTAACGACTCAAAACCAGCTAACGTACGCAATTTATCAGTTTGTAAATCTGTCGTCTGCACTACAAGACACATTTTTAACTTAGTCAAATGATAAGTTGAGCAACCAGTCTGTTTAGGATATGAGAGAAGGAATTAATTTATCTATTATCTTTAAAGTCCTTAATTATCCTAGGCAGGGTCTATAAATAAATACTGGAAACGTAACAGTAACACACATCTTGGTTGTAAAATTTATTATGACTACATGTAACACACGTCTTGGTTGTAAAATTTATTATGACTTCTGTACATGTAACACACGTCTTGGTTGTACAATAGAAGAAAGAATACATGACAATCCTAGTTCTTGTCACATCGAAAATGTCCTTTATTGATGATTCACGGAAAAATCACTTTTTCTGTTTGTCTGCCAACCTACATTGTACCAACCTCGACCTTTCATCTATCCATCCATCCAAACCATCTATCTATCTATCTATCTATCTATCTATCTATCTATCTATCTGTCTGTAGATGTATGTACGTCTGTCAGCGAAATTCTAGAAGTAACCGGAAAGGGCAAACATATTTATAAATTTTGATAACGGCAACATTTCTATTTTTTCCCCTCACACACATCCGAAACTGACATATTGTGACGCAAATCGTAAAATGGCTGTCCTCTTGTGCTAGGTATATTAATAGCGTTTAAAATGGCGCGGCATACTGCTTTTGACAGTTTTTAATTAGCGATCCTGACAAACAAACCTGATATGTTTGCTTAAGTGTCTGCAATTGGCTATCTGTTGGATTTCGTGCGCTGGTAATGTTGCCAGACAGCTTACGAAATATAAGAATACTTTTTGAGAGTTATAAATAATTTGTTGATTAAAGAAATTACGTCAATGGTAAAAATAGATGCTCAATAATATTCTCGCCCTTTCACACAATTAGCCAGTCAATAAGTGAAATATATAAAAACAATTTTGTTTTTTAAACAACATTGATGATTGTTTCTCTCGCTCTATCGTGCTCTCGTTTTCTCGTCCTCTCCTGCGCTCTCTATTTTTCGCTTTCAATCCCGCTCGCCTTCTCACGTGGTCTGTCTTGCGCGCGCTCTCTCACTCGCGCTTTCTTTTGTTATCTCTCTCTCGTGTCCTATTGTGCTCTTTCTCTGCCTCGCCCTCTCTTGCACTCTTTCGCTCGCTTACGTCCTTTCTCGCTCTCGCTCACTTTAGACTTTAGAGTTTAGACTGAATCTCAGAGTCGAAACATTCGTTCTGTCAAAACAAAGCGCTTTGTCCAGAGACAATTTATTAGAACAATGTGCTGCCAGAACAAAGCACTATTTAATATGAAATAACATTTTCAAGAAAATTAATAATGAGTTCTTATAAAAACAATGTACTATTTTTGTGTCAATAAGATTCTCAAGAAAATTAATGAGCTCTTATCAAAATAAAGCATTATGTTTATGTCAATAAGATTGTCAAGAAAATTAATGAGCTCATATCAAAATAAAGCATTATGTTTGTGCCAATAAGATTCTCAAGAAAATTAAGGAGCTCTTATCAAAATAAAGCATTATGTTTGTGTCAATAAGATTGTCAATCAGCCTCAAAGTGAAAGCAAATCACTGTAAGCGTAAAACAAGACTCCCACTGCAAGGTACGGACCCGTACTACAGCAAAACACTGTTTAAATGTGTGATGACAACGCCACTAAGTTAATTAATCATCCATAACTAATTACAAGTGATGAGAATCTCAATTTATGTTATTAATAATTCTCCAAAAGACACCATTTGTCTCTCTCAGTTGGCGGATATGCGGACGCTGTATATTTTTCTCTCTTCCACAACATTAAGACAACATTTACCGTCACAAAATATTCCGTAGGTGGAAAACTTCTTACTAAAGGAGAAGACAAATTCGTCTTTAATCTATATTTAGCAAGCCCCATCCATCCACTCTCTACACCAACACAAGATTATCAATATGTGTAAGAGGTCAATAAATTTATTAAATCAACAATCAATTATACATATGACAAATACAATGAAATAGATTACTTGACATTGATAACTCCATGAAACCACCACATTCAAATTTGTGGTTTAAACAGTCTTATATTCTAAATACAATTCAACAATAGTGCTAATACAAATCACAGGATAGTTCTTATCAGTGAAGAGAAATGAAGTTATTTGAAAAAGTGATAATAGTTTTTACATAACCTGAGTTAAGTACTGTCTCACAGTCTTTCATGCTTTGCAACAAAGACAACTTATACTTCAGTTCAATTTCCACGTTTCTCCTCTCACATTGAAAACAGATTCACCGCTTGTTCCCTTGAACAGTAATTGTAGTAATTTCTAGTACTTCCCTGTACCAGACATTTTCTGGATGTAGTCAGCATACTTTGCCACCATACATGAAAGGAGAGTATTGTATTCCTTTACACTTACACACACTGCTTCCCAGCTGTATCTCAGTTGGTTGTTGCAGTTTACAATCAGTAAACTGGAGATTCAAATCATACACAGAAAGTGAAAGGCTGCTCTACTCGGAAAAGCAAAATCAGAAAGTAACACTAAGTTTCCAGCCTATCGCTCTATAACTCCATTCTTTTTTACATTCAAGTCTCAGCAGTATTTATTAGCCTGATACACGCCTACAGTATAATAAATACATTTCAAAACAATGGCAAGTGTTAGCATACTACACTCCAGCATCTTAGTTTAAACATTTGTAGAAATAATTGTCTACTCATATAATACATCTTACGTAAAACACAAGTATAACATATCAATAGATCTAAGTCCATTCTCTCTCAATCAGTCAGTTAATTCACCATCAAGCTAGCGGTCGCCTTTCAAGACTAGACTTCTTTCTACTCCAAATTCAAAGTGATTAGACAGTAGATTTCTCTACAGTAGGAAAACTTTTTAATCTCTGCCAATTGGCTGGTCTCATTGTCGTAAATCATAACCATTGGATAATAAAAACTACTCACCCAGTTGAACTAGTTTGCATTACATCAGCAATTTCTAGCATATTCTCAACTTGGGTTGTTTACTTCCAACTCAGACACTTTCACGAAATACTGCCATAAGGTGTGCCCAAGGTCGGGATAGTCTGACAATTTAACAATTTATATAACAATTAAATTTTAAAATAGGGAAAGGCAAATTTACTCCGCCACAAAATTCTAATAAGATTCTCAATAAAATCGATATGTTCAGAAAAAAACCCCAAAACAAATGACTTTCAGTATAAAAAAACACAAATGACTTTCAGTATAAAAAAACAAATTACTTTCAGTATATAAAAAAAACCAAATGACTTTTTTCAGTATATAAAAAAATATTACTTTCAGTATATAAAAAAATTACTTTCAGTATAAAAAAAACCAAATGACTTTCAGTATATAAAAAAAAGCTATCGTTGAAGGTAACGTGTTGAATGAAAACAAAATAAAAACTATTTCAACGTAGGAAAGTGCTTATAGAACAGTGTATTTTGACAAAGTCTGGAGCTGCGTCTCTGTAAAGGAAGCCTTGTGGTAAACCATTATTTAAGTGTAAAGTAAGTCAATCAGAAGAAAATCATGTTGAAAATCATTAAATGTCGACAGAACGTAGTCATATTGTAAATATTGTGTTCATAGAATAAAATTATAACTAATTAAGTGTTCACAGAACAATCGTATTCTAAATCATTAAGTGTTCAGAGGACAAAGTCATGCTGTAAATCATAAAGTGTTCACAGAAAAGAGTCACAGTGTAATTCATTAAGTGTTGACAGAACAGAGTCACAGTATAAATCATTAAGTGTTGACAGAACAGAGTCACAGTGTAAATCATTAAGTGTTGACAGAACAGAGTCATATTGTAAATCATTAAGTACTCACTGAACAAACTCATTCTGTAAATCATGCAGTTAAAAGTTATGTACATATACAGAACAGAACAAAACCACGAAGTAAAGAAAAAGGAAGGCACTTATTTTATAACTTAGGGCCTCGAGGGGAAAGAATGCACAACACCAATTGTGCCTAATTTTTATGAATGTCCATTTAGATTATAAGAACAGATGTACTGAGCTGAGGAAGTAATTTCCTTAAATGACCTTTTAAAATAGTATGCTCGTTAAGCACAATGCATTAATTCACACAATATCATCCAGAACCCGCAATTTAATACAGTTTTGTGTGCACACAATGCAATTTGATATAAGAATAGTCTAATTCAAACAATGCATTGTCGTAATAGTGCGGTTTGACGTAATTTCATATAACTCACCATACAAAAGCAAATAACGAAAGAAACACTATTCAGAACAATGCTTCATACGAAAGCAAAGTAGATTCTCTTATTAAAAAAAAATAATTTGAAACCATTGTAAGAAGTGAAACCATTGTAAGAAGTGAAATCATCTGTCAAAAGAATCGTGCATCTGTAAGTAAGCCAGTGTAGAAGTCATAACATTGTCACGTGTCGAAAAGCTCGCGTACCTTGTAGCCAATACACAAATTTCATTACATTGTCACGTGTCGAAAAGCTCGCGTACCTTGTAGCCAATACACAAATTTCATTACATTGTAACGTGTCGAAAAACTCGCGTACCTTGTAGCCAATACACAAATTTCATTACATTGTAACGTGTCGAAAAAATTCGCGTATACTGAATTCAGATAATAAAAATCAATATTATCCTTTATCAAAAGAACAGCGAATCTTAAAGTCTGAAGCCAACACATTTTATTTGTGAACGGAATTAGGAACATTTAAGTAACATATTACAATTCGCCAAACTTGAAACTAGACACATTGGTAACACATTACAATTCGCCAACAGAATAGTAAATCTTGAAACTAGACACATTGGTAACACATTACAATTCGCCAACAGAATAGTAAATCTTGAAACTAGACACATTGGTAACACATTACAATTCGCCAACAGAATAGTAAATCTTGAAACTAGACACATTGGTAACACATTACAATTCGCCAACAGAATAGTAAATCTTGAAACTAGACACATTGGTAACACATTACAATTCGCCAACAGAATAGTAAATCTTGAAACTAGACACATTGGTAACACATTACAATTCGCCAACAGAATAGTAAATCTTGAAACTAGACACATTGGTAACACATTACAATTCGCCAACAGAATCTTGAAACTTGTGCAGAAAGGTAACGCACTACAACTTAAAAAAAAATTGTATAACGAAGAAAACGTGTAAAATGTCGATAAAGAAATAAGAATTTTGATATCACTACTCGAAGGCAACACATGTAATCTATCAATAAGGATTTGAACATTTCCAAGCCAGTGTTTGGAGGCAACATCTCGTAAACCGAATTGTGAAGTTGAAAGCAAGTACTCGAAGACAGCACTTGGCAAAGTGTAAACCGAATTGCGAAGTTGAAAGCCAGTACACGACGGCACCATATTAATTACCTGTGAAAAGAATTCCATAATTTGATGCCATTAAAACAAAGGTATCACATAACCGCTCACAAGAATATGATTTTCGTTTGCCAGTTCACTGACTAAAACACATTAACTTGTCAACAGGCCGTGACCTGCTTCAGTTCACTGACTTAAACACATTAACTTGTCAACAGGCCGTGACCTGCTTCAGTTCACTGACTAAAACACATTAACTTGTCAACAGGCCGTGACCTGCTTCAGTTCACTGACTAAAACACATTAACTTGTCAACAGGCCGTGACCTGCTTCAGTTCACTGACTAAAACACATTAACTTGTCAACAGGCCGTGACCTGCTTCAGTTCACTGACTTAAAACATTACTAATGTATCAACAGCAAATAAAATCTCAATCAGTTCATTGACTTAAACATACTAATTTGTCAACCGTTCATAAAACCGCTGTTAGTTCACTGACTTAACCATACTAATTTGTCAACAGGTCGTAAAACCTCTGCCAGTTCACTGATTTAAACATACTTTTTATGTCAACCGTTCATAAAACCGTTGTTACTAATTTGTCAACAGGTCGTAAAACCTCTGCCAGTTCACTGATTTAAACATACTTTTTTATGTCAACCGTCGTGACCTGACTCCAGTTCATGATAAATAGACTGATAACATAATTTATCTCTCTCTCTCATACACTCATACACACACACACACACACACACACACACACACACACACACACACACACACACACACACACACACACACACACACACACACACACACACACACACACACACACACAAAAGCCCATGTATTGCGATAAAACGTTCTATAAAATGAATGAATAACTTGAAATTGTTAAACATTATTGTCTATCAAAGAACTGACTATGATGAAGCTAGAGACCACTATCAAAACACTGTCGAAATCAGATCACTAATTGAGTCATTGACGTATATTAAAACACTATCAAACGCGCGTAAATTGAATCAGTGAACATCGAGAAAGCGAGACCCATATCAAAACACACTATTTTCCTTGCGAGATTAAGATGAGCGTATATAAAAAGGTATGTTATGGTTATTACTGGTATTTCTCACGACACCCACATGTTCTGAAATCAGAAGTATAAATGCTTTCTATTTCCTGTCATTTTTGTTTGTTTTAACGAATGTATACTGTTTTTCAAATTATTCAGTGGTACGGAAGATTTATTACCAATGCATTTTGTAGTGAAGGTGTTAAGTATTATATCAGCTCATTGTAGTGAAGGTGTTAACTATTATATAAGCTCATTGTAGTGAAGGTGTTAACTATTATATAAGCTCATTGTAGTGAAGGTGTTAACTATTATATCAGCTCATTGTAGTGAAGGTGTTAATTATTATATCAGCTCGTTGTAGTGAAGGTGTTAATTATTATAATATACCAGCTCATTGTAGTGAAGGTGTTAATTATTATAATATACCAGCTCATTGTAGTGAAGGTGTTAATTATTATATCAGCTCATTGTAGTGAAGGTGTTAATTATTATAATATACCAGCTCATTGTAGTGAAGGTGTTAATTATTATAATATACCAGCTCATTGTAGTGAAGGTGTTAATTATTATAATATATCAGCTCATTGTAGTGAAGGTGTTAATTATTATAATATACCAGCTCATTGTAGTGAAGGTGTTAATTATTATAATATACCAGCTCACTGTAGTGAAGGTGTTAATTATTATAATATATCAGCTCATTGTAGTGAAGGTGTTAATTATTATAATATACCAGTTCATTGTAGTGAAGGTGTTAATTATTATAATATACCAGCTCATTGTAGTGAAGGCGTTAATTATTATAATATACCAGCTCATTGTAGTGAAGGTGTTAATTATTATATAAGCTCATTGTACTGAGGTGTGGCGTGGTAAATTTGCCTATCCCTATTTTAAGACTTAATTGTTATATAAATTGTTGAAATGACCCGACCTCGGGCATTCGTATGATGGTATTTTGGTAAGTGTCAGAGTTGGAATTAAACAACCCAAGTTGAGACTATGCTAGAAATTGCTGAATCAATGCAAATCAGTTCCAACTGGATGAATAGTTTTTATTATCCAATAGTTAAGATTTACGAGAACGAGATCAGCCAATGGGCTGAGATCAAAAGAATGTATGTTGTAGTGATTTCTATTGTCTAATCACTTGAATTTGGTGTGGCAAGAAGTCCACTCATAAAGGGCGGCCGTTAGATTAATGGTGAGTTAACTGACTGATTGAGTGAAAATAGATTTGGAAATATTTCATGCACTTTTGCTATTAATATCTTATAATTGTATATTACGTAGACATGTATTATGTGAGTAGACTATTATTTCTATTATTATTAAGTTCACAAATTGTACTTGTTCCCTGATTATGTTAAGCAGCCTTCCTTTGTTTTATTGGAATCTCGGGGCTCATTGATTAGAGATCGCTGTGACTATGCTAGACACACGAAGTTGTCTCCCTCAGTGTGAAAGTGTAAGGAATACACTGCACAATGTTGATGTATGGTGGCAAAGTATGCTAACTACATTGAGCAATTTCTGGTACAAGGAGTTACTGGAAATTGCTACAATTGTTGTTTGCTTGAGGGAATTATTATGGCAGAGTAGCTTGAAGAGAATAGCACAGAATCAGTGTTCTACAACATGGGGAGGGAAACACGGAATTTTATGAAAAATAATTTGTGACTTTTTTACAACAGTATGGGAAAGACAATTGAGACAGCGCCTAAACCAGGTTACATAGAAACTGTTATTGCTTATCTTTAATAACTCCATTTCTGTCCTCTGATAAGAATTATCCTGTGATTTGTATTGACACTAATCTATTGAATTGTGTTTTAGGATATAAGCCGGTATAGATATTAAAATTGTTCGAAGGTGGTTTTGTGGAAATATTGATGTCAAGTAATTTATTGACCTTCTTACACATATTGATAACCTTATGGTGTAGAAGAAAGTGGGTGGATGGGGGCTTGCTAAATATAGATTAAAACAGATTTATCTTCTCCTTTAGTAAGAAGTTTTCCTCCTAAGAAAATACTGTGTGACGGTAAATGTTGCCTTCAATACTGTGGAATAGAGAAAACAGTGCCCGCATATCTGCCAAGTGAGAGAGACGAGAGGTATCTGCTGGAGAATTATTAATAACATAACTTAAGATTCTCATCACTTAGTAATGGACAATTAATTAATTAATAATGATAACCATTAACTAGGTGGCATTAGCGCCAAAGAAGGCGTTATCTATTATAATATAACAGCTGATTGTAGTGAAGATGTTAACTATTATAATACATCAGATCATTGTAGTGAAGATGTTAACTATTATAATACATCAGATCATTGTAGTGAAGATGTTAACTATTATAATACATCAGATCATTGTAGTGAAGATGTTAACTATTAAATCAGCTCATTGTAGTGAAGGTGTTAACAATTATAATTAATACAACAGCTCAGTTTTTCCGGCAGCTATGCATGGCCATAGTCGCACAGCCAGGCAAACACACATATACACGCACGCACGCATACACAGGTGTATTTATTATACAATTTTAAAGATATTTTTGTCATCGATTTGAAAAGTAAAATCAGAAAGTGGGGAGAGAGAGGGAGGGAGAGAGAGAGAAAGAAAGATACTCTTCTTTCCATCAGAATGTCAAATCAAACAATGTTGGCATTTATACTATTATTGACTGTAAGTGTGACGTGTGTCTAGCCTTTGCTTAACATTTCACTCTCAACTTTATGTACGCGTGCAAGGAAGAGTTTTTATAAAAGTAAAATGAACAAGTAAAAGGTTAGTAGACAAAGAAACAGATTTTCTTTTAAAAAAATAATACAGCTGGCTTCGAAAGTTTCTTTTGTGGAGTTTACAACAGACACCGATTGCAAATTCGTGCGGCATTCGAAATCAAATAATGTCTGGAAGCCTGAAAGAATTCCAATATGCAGAAAGGAAGTCTGTACTTGAGTGTGAGAAAGCCATCAAAACTATAACGGTTACTAATCACCTTCCAAACTGTAAACCCACTGCTAAAAACTGTAACGACTTCTGATCTGTTCACTTTCCTAACTTTAAAATACTCAAACAACTTCTGATCTGTTCACTTTCCTAACTTTAAAATACTCAAACAACTTCTGATCTGTTCACTTTCCCAACTATTAAAAACTGTAACGACTTCTGACCTGTTCACTTTCATAACTTTAAAAAACTGTAACGACTTCTGATCTGTTCACTTTCCCAATTGTTAAAAACTGGAACGACTTCTGATCTGTTCACTTTCCTAATTGTTAAAAACTGTAACGACTTCTGATCTGTTCACTTTCCCAATTGTTAAAACCTGTAATGACTTCTGATCTGTTCACTTTCCCAACTGTAAACCCACTTTTAAAAAACTGTAACGACTTCTGATCTGTTCACTTTCCCAATTGTTAGAAACTGTAATGACTTCAGATCTGTTCACTTTCCCAACTGTAAACCCACTTTTAAAAAACTGTAATGACTTCTGATCTGCTGACTTTCCCAACTGTAAACCCACTGTTAAAACCTCTTGACCTAGGCATTTTATGAACTGGTCTGAAATTTCATCATGCATATTAAAATATTCAACGCTGAATCTTTGCTCCAATTGTTCTGCCCTGTCATAAATTGCCAATTGCTAACGCAACTGGCCTCACCAATTTTAGTCTTTCAGTTCAAATACCTAGATGGTGCTTCGTGTTCAGCGTATCATTTTGATATGCAAGTGTGTAGTCCGCACACACACACACACACACACACACACACACACACACACACACACACACACACACACACAAGAAAAAAGAAAATAAAAGAAAAAAGAACCTGACAATGACAAGCCTGACTTACAGATAATTGCGATTGACCTTGATCAAATGCGGCTCGACCTCACTCGAATGCTGGCGGAAAAGGAAGGCAAACTAAAGTAAAAACTCACCTACAAAATCTGCACTCTAGCATGCCAAGTTACCGTATCTACGCTGTCGCAAGTTCAGTTACCGTATCTACAGTGTAGCAAGCCCAGTTATTATACCTACACTGCCTCAAGCCCTGTCACCATACCTACATTCTAGCAAGCTACAGTTACCATACATACAATGTAGCAAACCCAGTTACAATGCTACGATGTAGCAAGCCCAGTTACCGTATCTATGTTGCCGCAAGCTCGGTTACCATACACACACTGTCTCAAGCCCAGTTGCCATACCTATTTGTCTCAAGCCCAGTTACTATACCCACACTGTCTCAAGCCCAGTTGCCATACCTATACTGTCTCAAGCCCAGTTGCCATACCTATTTGTCTCAAGCCCAGTTACCAAACCTATACTGTCTCAAGCCCAGTTGCCATACCTACGATGTAGCAAGCCCAATTACAATACCTACACTGCAGCAAGCCCAGTTACAGTGTAAAGTTCGTTGTTCAGACCTACACGGAAACAAACCCAGTAAACAAAATCTAATCTGCAACAAGACCTGCAATCAGTTCTACATTTTAACAAACCCAGAAACTAAATCTACTTTGTACAACACATAACACACGCTGTAACCAAATCTACTTTGTAACTAGCCATGTGGTCAGTGTTAGACTGTAACAAACCCACTAACCAAATCTACTTTGTAACTAGCCCTGTGGTCACTTTTAGATTGTAATAAACCCACTAACTAAATCTATTTGGTAACTAGTCCTGCGATCACTACTACACTATAACAAACCCAGTAATAAAATCTAATTTGCAACTAGATCTGCAATCAGTGCTACACTGTAACAAATCCAGTAACGAAATCTACTTTGTACTGCATATAACACGCTTTAACCATCATAACAATCAGTCCTACAATGAAGCAGTAGTGTAATCAAATCTACTTTATAACTAGCCATGTAGTCAGTGTTAGAGTGTAACAAACGCACTAATTAAATTTACTTTGTAACTAGCCATGTGGTCAGTGTTAGACTGTAACAAACACACTAATTAAATCTATTTTGTAACTAGCCATGTGATCAGTTTTAGACAGTAACAAATCCACTAACTAAATCTACTGTGTAACTAGCCAAGTGGTCAGTGTTAGACTGTAACAAACCCACTAATTAAATCTACTGTGTAACTGGCCTTGTGATTAGTCGTGTCTCAAGGCCACCGGATATATATTTATGCAAATTATGCTATTCTGGTCAGGGTGAAACCAGAAACACCTTCGCTGAAATCAAGATATATACAATTTGTACTTTGCTGACCTTTTCCGACTAATTTTAATGTTATAACACGAAAATAAATACAACCCATAAAACAAGCAATGTATCATATAAAAGAAAATATTCTATAAATGTTAGTTATTTTTATTTTTATTTGTCGGCAACGGAAAGTTTTGTGAAAATAAATAGATGTGGAAATATCGTTTTAGGAAGGAGCGATGTTTATAAGTTCATGAAATGTAATGTGGGAACGACCTGACCTGGGGTTTGCACCTGGTGTTTTCCTGTAATCCAGCAAGCACTCAAGTTTATAAACTTTAGCAAATATTTTAAACTTCAAAGAATATTATATAATAGCATCTGCCAGATATATCTGTTTCTAAATACATCGGGTATTAATTGCCTTCTACTTTTGTTCGTCTATACATCTACTCTGACCGTCTGCCTGGTTCATCTGTTTCTCTTGTGACGGGCATACCACTTAGTTAATGAAAATGATTATTATTATTAATTAATTTTTCATAACCAATTACAAGTAACGAGAATCTTAATTTATTCTATTAATGATCCTACAACAGACACCACTCGACTATCACTTGCGGATATGCGGACGTTGTAAACGTTTTTTCTCTTCCATAACATAACAATATTTACAGTCACATAATCTTTCCAAAGGTGGAAAACTTGATACTAAAGGAGAAGATAAATCCGACTTTAATCTATATATAGCGAGCCCCCATCCACCCACTTTCTTCTCCAACATAAGATTAATTATCAATATATGCATAAGAAGATCAATAAATTTAACAATAAATTTATTAAATGAACAATCAAATATACATAAGACAATTACAATGAAATTGATTACTTGACATCGCTATTCCACAAACTCATGTTTGGATAATTTTACGCTACAGTCTCTATATATAAAGAAATAAAATTACAGTTCAACAATAGAGTCAATACAAATCACAGGTTAGTCCTATAAGAGAATAGAAATAGAGTTATTAGAGGTAGGTTATTGTAATCTGTTACATAACCTGGATTAAGCACTGCTTCAATGGTCTTTCACTGGCCTTGCAACATTGTCACAATGTCACAATATATGCGTGTCATCATGTGTCTCCTGACACAGCATGGAAAACATTGATGCACACTTTCCTCTCAAACTTACTTGAGCACTCACTCACTGTCTCTGTTCTTTCAAGCAGAACTTGAGCGCTCACTCACTGCCTCTGTTCCTTCAAGCAGAACATGATCACACTAATTCTGGTACCTTCAATATACCAGTTCTTTCTGGAATGTAACCAGCATTACTTTGTGTGTAATGCATACTCCCTTATGCTTACACATGCTGCAACAGATGTTTTATGTATCTCCCCTTTCCTCAGGTTTATAACTGTGAACACATGGACTTGAAACTTGAAACTTAACACACAAGAATCAAAGGTGAAACTTGACACTGTAAGTTTGTTCACTGCAACATATGATTAAGGAGCAAACCTAAATTTCCTGTTTATCACAATATAACCCCACTCTACCTTACACTCCATCCTCAACTTACAATTTCCTGCAACAATATTTATTAGCCCAGTACCACACATGGTAAAATAAATACAGGATATCAAACAATGTCAAGTGTTAGCACACTACATGTGTACAGCTTAGTTTGAACATTTGTAGAAATAAAAGTCAACTCACACAGTACATCTCTACATAAACACAAGTGTAACATATCAATAGCGAAAATGCATGAAATATTCCTAAGTCCATTCTCTCTCAATCAGTCAGTTTTAACTCACCATCAAACTAATGACTGCATTTCAAAGCCGGACTTTCTCCTTCCACACCAAATTCAAAAGTGATTAGAGAGCAGAATCTTTTACAGCAAGAGGACTCCTTAATCTCAGCCCATTGGCTGGTCTTGTTCTCGTAATAATAATCATTGGGTAATAGAAAACTACTCACTCAGTTTGCATTACATCAGCAATCTAGAATGTTCTTGCCTCAAGGTGTTTACTTCAACTCTGACACTTTCAAAAATAACACCATGTTCCCAAGGTCGGGTTACTCTGACAATTAAGCAATTTATATAACTAATTAAAATTTAAAATAGGGAGGGGCAAATTTACTCTGTCACACTCTATGTGTGTGTGTCTTAACACACAAACACGCACGTACTACACATTTTAATGTCCAGACGTTAATGGCATAGTGCTAAAGATTTTTGAGCGAGAGAGAGAGCCATATGAAATCTTGCGAAGTACTTAGTAATTAACAGTCATAGCAGGGAGATGAGCAGGACAGACACACACACACACACACACACACACACACACACGTACGCACGCACGCACGCACATATACATATATATTTGCACACAGCATTTTCATAAATTTAGTTTTGTTAAATTTAATTAATTGCAGAAGAATTGTATTTTAAGCAAAGTAACTAAATGACTTTGAATTCGCCAAAACTAATAAACGCTAGATCAATTAAGATAAAACTGGAAAGGTTTTTATACGGTCCTGTAAATAAGTGAAAAGATTGATATTAAATCTTAGTAGACTGACTACTACATCAAACAAAACTGTTTCCCTTCAAAGCACACTGAATTGTGACAACGGCTGAACTAAGCATTTCATTGTGATGAGCACAAACAGTTAAAACGGCAGCAAAGTGTTAAAGAGAAAGACAACAGTTAAAACGGTAGAAAAGTGTTAAAGAGAAAGACAACAGTTAAAACGCCAGTAAAGTGTTAAAGAGAAAGACAATAGTTAAAACGGTAGTAAAGTGTTAAAGAGAAAGAAAACAGTTAAAACGCCAGTAAAGTGTTAAAGAGAAAGACAATAGTTAAAATGGTAGAAAAGTGTTAAAGAGAAAGACAACAGTTAAAACGCCAGTAAAGTGTTAAAGAGAAAGACAATAGTTAAAACGGCAGTAAAGTGTTAAAGAGAAAGACAACAGTTAAAACGCCAGTAAAGTGTTAAAGAGAAAGACAACAGTTAAAACGGCAGTAAAGTGTTAAAGAGAAAGACAACAGTTAAAACGCCAGTAAAGCGTTAAAGAGAAAGACAACAGTTAAAACGGCAGTAAAGTGTTAAAGAGAAAGACAACAGTTAAAACGCCAGTAAAGACAAATATCGTAGCGCTAATAATTGTATCTGTAGTTATGGCTCTACATACAACGACAATGTTTGACAGAACTATTTCATAGATATTTCTGGGTGTTTTAAGGGTAACTGCTTTACAAAGAACATTATCTATACTGTCCCACTATGTAAATGGTCCTGTTTTTAAAAAATAAGATTACAGCACAAAATGGTAGAAATATCCACTACTTTCATTAGAATCGTGATGTGGTTCTATAATATTCTAAGGAAAGTTGTGAATTTTCCTACCACTCTGTGTTGCAATTCTTACGTGAATACAAGAACCCTTTACCTTGTTTTATAAAAATGATATATATATAAAAAAAAGTTTTAGAATATGATAAGCCCAGTTATTTACTTCAAATGAAAGGCGAGAAGGAAGTTCATTTTGAGTCTTACTGAAGTATAAACAATTACAACCTTGACATAAACCCAGGTAGCGTAACGTGTTATGTACAAGGTCTCCCCTGGAGCTAGCTCCGTTTTAGGCCTCTTTGTGCCGTGAATATTGTATATACCTTAGTAGTCACGGCTTGACATGACTTGTAACAAATCGTGAATGACACTGGAAGAATCGTGCCTGGGTGTCAGATGACCTGAACTAATTGTACTATTCGTAATCACGACTGTAAAATTGTTAAATTGTCAAAGTTACCTGAACGTGGGCACTCCTTATGATATTATTTTTGTATTTGTCAGAATTGGAGTAAACACTCCAGTTGAGAATATGCTAGAAATTGCTGACATAATGAAAACTTGTTCCAACTGGTTGATTAGTTGACCGTAATATGCTTGCATTAACTATCTAGAGTTAATTGTTTATGACTGAATACACAATGGCTTGCTCTAAATATAGTCTGTCCCTTCAATATGTGTTACTTTCTGTAAAATGATTTGTAGTAAGTATAGACTGCCATTTAAATAATTGTGACTTCCTGTAAAATGACTTGTAGTAAATATAGACTGTCCACAATAACTGTGACTTCCTGTAAAATTACTTGTAGTAAATATAGATTGTCCCTTCAATAACTGTGACTTCATGTAAAATGACTTGTAGTAAATATAGATTGTCCCTTCAATAACTGTGACTTCCTGTAAAATGACTTGTAGTAAATATAGACTGTCCCTTCAATAACTGTGACTTCCTGTAAAATGATTTATAGTAAAGTATAGTTTACCATTTAAATAACTGTGACTTCCTGTAAAATGATTTGTAGTAAGTATAGTGTGCCATTTAAATAATTGTGACTTCCTGTAAAATGACTTGTAGTAAAGTATAGTCTGCCATTTAAATAACTGTGACTTCCTGTAAAATGATTTGTAGTAAGTATAGTGTGTCCACTCTGTCACTACTTACTGAACTGTAACAAATAATTTTATTTCAAATAGAAAATCTTGACGCTCCCAAGTGTCGTGTGTATTTGATTCTTTTTCTTCAAGCGTGACACACGAATTGTGACATGATAGATCTCTTTCATACTCAAAATCTCACCCTTGTGCTTTGTCTAGGGTACTGGAGGAAAACTCGATGACTGAGAGTACCCGTACCCAAAATAAACAATATTTAGAAAACATCACAGACAGTAAATGACATCAGCAAACAAGAACACGTAACCTCACCCTCGGATTTTCCAAAGTCGACTAAAATAGTAGTCATTGGCTACAGTGTACCCCCGTCCCCATTTTCCGACTTTATAAATGAACTCAGTCACATTGTGCTTATGCTCTTCAAACCTTTTTTCTGACCCCAAGGGACGGGTTTACACAGAGTTGTTATGTTTACGATTGACTGGACTCCGCGCTCGACAATAGAAAGCAGTGCTGGCCTTTACTTGTCGTTTGCAAATTGTTTGTTTGTGTTTTTTGTTTCTTTCCTTAGCGGAAACATGGCTAATAATAACATTACCAGGAAACCCACAGAGTATTAGTTTTTCACGAAGATGATTATGTGCGTTTAAATTTTCAGACAAGTAAAATATACAAACTATCTTATGCTATGACTAGAAAGATGACAAGTTTTTATTAATATCTAGTGCCGGTAGTTGTAGTTAGAGTGCAAGAAGTAAACAGAAGACAATGGAGGTGATTATTAAAGGTAATACAAGAAGTAAACAGAAGACAATGGAGGTGATTATTAAAGGGAGTACAAGAAGTAAACAGAAGACAATGGAGGTGATTATTAAAGGGAGTACAAGAGTCTGTGTACAGAAATTGTAACAGCTTCCTTTTGTGTGACATTCTGAGTTGAATATCAAGTAAGAAACCTATAAAACTCGGTGGAGATAAAAATATAAAATCTTATTAACTGTGTGTAATGGATTGAGATTAGTGGGATCAAAGGGTCAGTCAGAATCCTATCAGATGTACTTCCGCTTTACCTAAAACTCGTACACATTCTTTTCCTTCCTCTTAGTGTCCCATTTCATGCAATAGCATTAGTCCAAAAATTAATTGAACAAACACACACTGTTATCCATCCTCTTAGTGTCACATTTCATACAGTAACATTAGTCGGTTTATTCCAAATACAGCATAGCGTTAGTCACACGTACCTACCCACGTTTTAATAAATCACGTGATAGTATGCAGTAGAAAACAATTTACTGGCTTCGATGATTCTACGAGGACCACCAGAAATCTTTAACTAGACATATTGACCTTTAGATTTCTTATACAATATTTTGTCGGAAATGTCGATTGGAACTTTGAACAAATGATAGAGCGTCAGTAATTACTTTGGCTTGCTTATTAAACTAGGTCAACATGTTGGATAAAAATAAAACTGATCTAGGTGTCAGAATGTTGGATAAAAATAAACTGAAGTAAAAATGTTGGATAGAAATAGCTGCTGACTGAACTAGGTCAAAAACTTAGATTAAAAGTAGCTGTTGCTTTTGTTTAGTATCTTCGACCTAAGATCAGTCCTGCTGGGTTGCAAAGGAAAGATAAATGGCGGTCCCGGTACTCTCTGCTTCAAGGTTTTCTTCTTTATTGACTCAACAAGTAATGCTGGAAATACTTTCTTGTTTATTTATTTTCTTTTGATAATTAGTTGCAATAATAATATATGCAGTTTGAAAGGAATATAAACATATCCTTACCATGTGAAATGTATTTTAGACCGAAGAGAGTATCACCATTTGTGTAATATATTTACTCGATTTAGATTTACATGTATAATTAAATCATCAATGTGTGAAATGTATTAATATTGATAGATATAAATTAAGTCATCAATACGTCCTGTAATATATTTAGACAGATGGAGAATAAAGACGCCTTTTTTTGTGTGCAATGTACAGACAGATAGAGAATAAAGACACCTTTTCTGTGTGCAATGTACAGACAGATGGAGAATAAAGACGCCTTTTCTGTGTGCAATGTACAGACACGTGGTGTGTAATGAATCCTTACTTTATGTAATGTGTTTGATTTAAAGACTGATATTCATTATGTATCTGGTAAAACGTAATAATCAAATCCATATTTTTATTAAAACACAAAACACACACACTCACACACACACACACACACACACACACACACACACACACACACACACACACACACACACACACACACACACACACACAATTATTCATATATTTCAGTCTTCAATATTATGATCTGAGTTGTATTCTGCAAGGTTGTGAGAATAACTGTTGTGTAATAGAGGACGTAGAGTTATTTAATACTGTATGACTGGGGGTTTGTGACAGCAATGACTCAAAGTTATATAAGATTATGAGTATGGGGGTTTGTGACAGCAATGACTCAAAGTTATTTAAGATTATGAGTATGGGGGTTTGTGACAGCAATGACTCGAAATTATGTAAGATTATGAGTATTGGGGTTTGTGACAGCAATGACTCAAAGTTATATAAGATTATGAGCATGTGGGTTTGTGACAGCAATGACTCAAATTTATTTAAGATTATGAGTTTGGGGGTTTGTGACAGCAATGACTCAAAGTTATTTAAGACTGTATGACTGGGGGTTTGTGACAGCAATGACTCAAAGTTATTTAAGACTGTATGACTGGGGGTTTGTGACAGCAGTGACTCAAAGTTATTTAAGACTGTATGACTGGGGGTTTGTGACAGCAATGACTCAAAGTTATGTAAGATTATGAATATGGGGGTTTGTGACAGCAATGACTCAAAGTTATTTAAGACTGTATGACTGGGGGTTTGTGACAGCAGTGACTCAAAGTTATTTAAGACTGTATGACTGGGGGTTTGTGACAGCAATGACTCAAAGTTATGTAAGATTGAGTAGGGGGGTTTGTGACAGCAATGACTCAAAGTTATGTAAGATTATGAGTATGGGGGTTTGTGACAGCAATGACTCAAGGTTATGTAAGATTGTGAATACGATTGGGGTTTGTGACAACGAATGAAGGTTACGTAAGATTGTGAATATGACTAGGGTGTTGTGACAGCAATGAATGAAGGTTGTGTAAGATTGTGAGTATAACTAGGTTGTTGTGACAGCAATGACTGAAGGTTGTGTAAGATTGTGAATATAACTAGGTTGTTGTGACAGCAATGAATGAAGGTTGTGTGAGATTGTGAGTATAACTAGGTTGTTGTGACATCAATGAATGAAGGTTGTGTAAGATTGTGAATATGACTAGGGTGTTGTGACAGCAATGAATGAAGGCTGTGTAAGATTGTGAGTATGACTAGGGTGTTGTGACAGCAATGAATGACGGCTGTGTAAGATTGTGAGTATGGGGTGTTGTGTCAGCAATGAATGAAGGTTGTGTAAGATTGTGAGTATGGGGTGTTGTGATAGCAATGAATGAAGGTTGTGTAAGATTGTGAGTATGGGGTGTTGTGATAGCAATGAATGAAGGCTATGTAAGATTGTGAATATGACTAGGGTGTTGTGACAGCAATGAATGAAGGTTGTGTAAGATTGTGAGTATGGGGTGTTGTGACAGCAAAGTCAGAAGGTGTGTTTAGAATTATTTAAGAAAGATATAGCGCAGTGGATGTTTGAACAATAGAAATGAATGGATGAACCGGTTCGGTTAAGTAGATTGTGATGCCATGTATTATTATCTGACCGATCATAAAATTTAGAAGTGAGCTGGAAATTCTATAGCGAGAAGGTGGTTTCACTCTCAGAGAGACAAAACCCGCCCGTTCCAGTATGTGAGTATCGAAACAGTTTGAGTGAATGGGTTTTATTTTGTATCTTGAATTTTACGTTTTAAAACAGCTATTTGAAATTATGTTACAATGAATGGGTTTTATTTTGTATCTTGAATTTTACGTTTTAATACAGCTATTTGAAATTATGTTACAATGAATGGGTTTTATTTTATATCTTGAATTTTACGTTTTAATACAGCTATTTGAAATTATGTTACAATGAATGGGTTTTATTTTATATCTTGAATTTTACGTTTTAATACAGCTATTTGAAATTATGTTACAATGAATGGGTTTTATTTTATATCTTGAATTTTACGTTTTAATACAGCTATTTGAAATTATGTTACAATGAATGAATGATGCGTGGTATTAATAATGCAGAAATTTAATACTCGTCATTTTATGGGTTTTCTGGTGAAAGTATTAATTGTTTAATTTAGTCACTGGCTAGTAAAGTGGTGTATATTTTTGTGCAGCTGGCTAGTAGAGTGGTGTATATTTCTGGTACAGCTATCTAGTAAAAGTAGGTACTGAGTTGATTGATTTGTCTAGTAAAGTGGTGTATATTTCTGTACAGCTGGCTAGTAAAGAGGTGTCTACTTCTATACAGCTGGCTAGTATAGCGGTGTATATTTCTGTATAACTGGCTAGTAAACTGGTGTATATTTCTGTACAGCTGGCTAGTAAAGTGGTGTATATTTCTATACAGCTGGCTAGTAAACTGGTGTATATTTCTGTACAGCTGGCTAGTACAGTGGTGTATATTTCTGTACAGCTGGCTAGTAAAGTGGTGTATATTTCTATACAGCTGGCTAGTACAGTGGTGTATATTTCTGTACAGCTGGCTAGTAAAGTGGTGTATATTTCTGTACAGCTGGCTAGTACAGTGGTGTATATTTCTGTACAGCTGGCTAGTACAGTGGTGTATATTTCTGTACAGCTGGCTAGTAAAGTGGTGTATATTTCTGTACAGCTGGCTAGTACAGTGGTGTATATTTCTGTACAGCTGGCTAGTAAAGTGGTGTATATTTCTGAACAGCTGGCTAGTAAAGTGGTGTATATTTCTGTACAGCTGCTGTGTTGCCGAGTGCATCTTAGATTCAGATAATTCCTTCCTGTCAGATTTTGAATTCTTAAAATGTTGCCATCTTTGCGCGCACTAGATTGCTATTTTAAGAATGAATTAGACATATCTTTTGTCAGGATTAATGTTCCGATTTCGTAGACTTTCCAATGCAATGCTTGCTTAGACACACGGAAGAATACAAATATTTCTCGTTGGCAGTTTATTGCCTCAGAAACCTCCCCTGCCTGCGCTAAAATTATTGTAATCATTAATTAAATATTCAAGTTTTATGCCTATTATCGACTCGCTATAGTTTTAATTATCTCCCTTTCACCATTCATGTACTATTACCACAAGTACAAAGCCAATTTATTTACAAAAACAAAAAAGTGCTCTTTTTACAGGTGACATTTAAAAAAAGAGAGATCTAATAATTTCGAGATAGATTAAAAAGAGAAAAAAACTTGAAAAGCGAATACAAATTTAGTTTATAATTATTGATTAGTCTGGTTGTATTAGATCAATGCGAGCTGAAAATTCCCAACCCTAATCTCTCCTCCCTCCCCCCACCTTAGTAGAGACGCATGATAAAGTAAGCAATCGAATGCTGGACATGTTTATCTACATCTGATTCATTTTATCCTTAGAAGGACATTTCCTCTCATAATTTCCTTTCGACGCAAACGATTACTGTTTGGCCAGTGACTTAAAGCACAACCTATCACTTCTTAGAAATGAAGTCAGTTTTCACGAATCTGAATGTGATAATGTTCAAATGAAGAAAATAGCAATGTATATAAAAGAGCGAACACAAAAACAAATAAACAAATAAAAAACCCACCGAAAACCCCCACATAGTTTATTTTCCTTTTAATTTATTCAACATTTGAACATTTTCTCAGATGAAGCTTAAACTCGTTGAACTTTGAATCAATGACGTTCCTGTGTCATTTTGTTACTCAGTTTTGTAGAACAATGGGCGTCAATTCTCTTTATTGTTGGTACGCTTGATTACTGAAACAGGATTGTTATTCACTGCAATTATGCTGGAGGATTTTTTGGGGATATTTTTAATGAGTCTATAGTTTGTGTCAGATACATTTTAAAGCCTAAATCTGACTGTATTCTGACTACTACTTAGATGTTACTTAAAGCCTAAATCTGACTGTATTTTGACTACTACTTAGATGTTACTTAAAGCCTAAATCTGACTGTAATCTGACTAGGCGCGAAAGCGGCGGAAGCCGGAAGCGCCCCTTACACTCATCATCATCGTATTCTGACTACTACTTAGATGTTACTTATTAATTGCTAATCAAAATTATTGAATGGTGAATTACTCGCTAATGACTACATTGTGTTATAGTCCTCAATAATCCACTACTTGCTTCTTCTTTTTTTCGTTTTGTTATCAAGTTGTCTGTTTCACTCACTCTGTTAGATTGTATCGCGCGAGGCAAGCTTTGCGCATTTTTTTTTTCAGGTCAAGGTTATGTTGCAATTTTTTGCAGTTCACTCCGACGAGTCCTACTGGGAACAACGTAGGCGATATGTTAGCTACATTTGAAACAAATACTCACATTCTGTTGAGATTTGATTCATACATTCTTTTAAGTTCCGTCTTCAACCTAATTCAATAACTGCAGTCAGTTTCGGGCAGCCTGCATTAATTTCAGCGCAGGAGAATCAAGTATAGTCACGTCCCTGTTTTTATGACGCTTTACGGGCGTCAATGTTGAGTTAACTGACTGATTTAGAAATATTTCATGCAGGAGAATCAAGTATAGTCACGTCCCTGTTTTTATGACGCTTTACGGGCGTCAATGTTGAGTTAACTGACTGATTTAGAAATATTTCATGCAGGAGAATCAAGTATAGTCACGTCCCTGTTTTTATGACGCTTTACGGGCGTCAATGTTGAGTTAACTGACTGATTTAGAAATATTTCATGCAGGAGAATCAAGTATAGTCACGTCCCTGTTTTTATGACGCTTTACGGGCGTCAATGTTGAGTTAACTGACTGATTTAGAAATATTTCATGCAGGAGAATCAAGTATAGTCACGTCCCTGTTTTTATGACACTTTATGGGCGTCAATGTTGAGTTAACTGACTGATTTAGAAATATTTCATGCATTTTTCTATTGATATGTTATTCTTGTGTTTTACGTAGAGATGTATTATGTGAGTAGACTATTATTTCTACAAATTTTTGAACTAAGATGCTTGTATATTGACATTGTTTCTAGTGAATGCCCTCATAAAACTGATATGTGGTATTTATTATGCTGTGTGCGTGTATCGGGCTAATAAATACTGTTCAGGTTGAATGTAAGAGAGAATGGAGCTAAAGACGAATAAACTGCAAACATAGCGTTTGTTCCCTGATTATATTTTACAGGGAGTGAGTTGTCATTCTTGGTTTACTTGAATCTCCTGGTTCACTGATTATATTTTACAGGGAGTGAGTTGTCATTCTTGAATCTCCTGGTTCACTGATTATATTTATAAACCACTACGATCGTGGTAGACGCAAGAAGTATCTACTGCAGTGTGTAAGTGTAAATAAACACTGCACTTCATTGATGTATGGTGGCAATGTATGCTGACTATATGAACAATTTCTGCTACAAGAAAGTTACTGGAAATTGTTAGAATTGTTGTTCTGCCTGAGGGAGCTAATATGGCAGAGCACCAGATGGCCTCGAGAGAATAGCTGCTAGTCAGTGTTTTACAACGCAAGAAGGGAAACATGGAATTGACAGTAATAACCTGAACAATAAACTTGTGACTTGAAAAGCATTCAAAAAGACTATTGCAACTTTGCCTAGACAAAGTTACGTCAAAACTATTATCGCTTTTCTCTAATAATTCCTTTTCCATTCTCTGATAAGAAGTATCCTGTGATTTGTATTGATACTAATCTGTGAATTATGTTTTAGGATATAAGATTGTACAGGTATTAAAATTATTCGATCTTGGTTTCATGGAAATATTGATCTCAAGTAGTCTTTTTCATTGTATTTGTTATATGTATAATTGATTGTTGACTTAATAAATTTATTGTATAATTTATTAACCTTACACATATTGATAATCTTATGTTGGAGAAGAAAATGGGTGGGTGAGTGCTCGCTAAATATAAACTAATAGATGGATTTGTTTTCTCCTTTAGTAAGATGTTTTCTGCCTATGGATAGTTGTGTGACAGTAAATGTTTGTCTTTAATGTTGTGGAAGAGAGAAAACGTTTACAGTGCCTACATATTTGCTAAGTGAGAGAGACAAGTGGTGTCTGCTGGAAAATTATTAATAAGTTGAGATTCTCTTCACTTGTAATTAGTTATGGATGATTAATTAATTAATAATAATAAAAGCCATTAACTAGGTGGCATTGGCAATACATAAGGTGGGTAGGCTCTGCCCAGTGATGAGCTCAAATTTGCTCAAAATTATTAAACTAATTGTCATTGTATTGAAATTAGTATATGTGTAAAAGGGTTGTTGAAAAATTTGTTGAGCTTAAGAACTTAAGTGGAACTCCTAGACTAAAACAGAGCTAGAGAAGAAATAGTTGACTAGAGAAATAGAATTTTAGAAAGCAGTCTTTTCTCAATCATTATTTTAATAACAGTATCTAAACTTGTCTTGCTTTGTCTGTCCTTTTTTCTTTTGAAATTTTCTTGATTAACCTTTCCATTTATATTATTCATTTGCATACTGGATTTTACATGTATTGCGATAATTTCCCAATTACTTGTGTGTGTGTGTGTGTGTGTGTGTGTGTGTGTGTGTGTGTGTGTGTGTGTGTGTGTGTGTGTGTGTGTGTGTGTGTGTGTGGAGATAATTTTGTAAAATCAGTCAGCTAGTCGTGTGACCATGGTAGAGTTATTTTGGGATTTAAAATGGAAATTATGCTTGAAGAAAGGATGAGATGGGTGCAGGAGGGCATGGCGATGGCTGAAGAAGTGGGCATCCGAACAGTAAAGTTTCAGATTATATTGCAGACTATGTAGATAAGAAAGAATGATTAAAGATTGAAAAAGAGGATAAAGACAAAAGATTACAGTTTGAAAGAGAAGAATTTGAAATAAAGAAAGGAAAATGAAAGAGAAGAAATAGGAATAATAAAGAAAGAAATAGTATTAAAAGAGAAAGAAATAAAAATGAAAGATAAACGTGAACGGAAAAAAATACAGATTAAAAAAGCAAGAAAGTGATAAAAGATTGAAGATTGAACAAGAACTGGCAGTTGCCAAGATGGGTGCAAAAGAAAAGAGATACATAGAACTTAACCTAAACCAGTTAAAAATAAGTGAGAATGTGACTAAGGGTCAGGAATCGAGTGCAAAATTTCATTTAAATTCTTTTAACAAAAAAAGAGGAAAACATTTTAGATTACATATTAAACTTTGACCAATGTAATATGAGATTAGTCCTACTAGAAAAAGTATGGTTTAATTACTTAGTAGTAGGAATGAAAGGACAGTTTGGTTTTTGATAGGCTCCCAGAGGAAGCCCTGACATATAAGATATAATTATAAGACCAAAGGTCATTGTGATGAGTGAGATATACAGTTGTAGGTTTCACCAGTTTAAGAGAGAGCAGAATTATACATTTTTACAGGCAGCTAGGCAGCTACAGCATGACTTGACCAGATGGTTAGAACTATATGAAGTGGAGATTAGCAATGGGAAAGATGTTAGATATCATGTTATGATTGACAAATTACAGTCATCATGTCCCCCCAGGACTTTTAGCTTATGTTAAGGAAAAAGGACCAAAGAGTTTGACAGATTGGTTAAAAACAGCTGACAGGTAAAAGGAGATATACATGAAACATACTCATCTGACAGTTATGTATTACTCTGAACCTCGCAAAATCATTAATGAACAAGTGACGTACGAACAACAGAACAAAGGTCTGACCAAAATCATTAATGAACAAGTGACGTACGAACAACAGAACAAAGGTCTGACCAAAATCATTAATGAACAAGTGACGTACGAACAACAGAACAAAGGTCTGACCAAAATCATTAATGAACAAGTGACGTACGAACAACAGAACAAAATCATTAATGAACAAGTGACGTACGAACAACAGAACAAAGGTCTGACCAAAAAACCAAGTACGGGACTCACTTCATCACCTCCATTTAAAAAGACAAAAGTTAGAGTACCCTCACCCCACCCCAACAGTAAGGACAAAGGTGTTAAGAATGAACCAGTAGTTTGCTTTAGCTGTGGCAAACAAGGCCTTATCAAACGTTGTTGTCCAGGTAACATAAATGTCATAGAACCAAGAGACACACCTCATTTTTAGGATATAAGACTGAATAGGTATTAAAATTATTTGAACATGTTTTCTTGGAAATACTGATGTGAAGTAATCTTTTTAATTGTATATATATATTTAATTGTTGATTTAATAATTTATTGACCTTCTCACACATATTGATAACCTTATGATGGAGAAGAAAGTGGGTGGATGGAGGCTTACCAAAAATTACATTAAAAGACGGATTTGTCTTCTCCTTTAGTAAGAAGTTTTCCATCTACAGAAATATTGTGTGACAGTATGATTTTAATATTGTGGAAGAGAGAAAACATTTACAGCGCCCGCATATCTGCCAAGTGAGAGAACGAGTTGTATCTGCTGGAGAATTATTAATAACATAACTTAAGATCTCGTCACTTGTAATTAGTTATGGAAGATTAATTAATAATAACCATAACCATTAATAGATACTGAAAGCAGTTAATCTCCCCAAAGTGATCTGTGTTAGAGCAGTCTTTTTTTTTTTGTTGTTGTCTTTTTTCCACTCAGGCGAATGGGAAGACATCTATGTCTCCCCTGCCGTTTCGGAAACCCGAACAGTCGAGTCAGTTTCATTACGACAGCTTGATGTGTGTTGGTGGTGATTTATTAATGTTGCGTTTAGTGTCCGCTTCTCTTTTCGACTAATTTCACGGACTAAAACAGTGGTCTTCTGACCTCCTTGGACATGGAAGAAAGGATTAATTACTTATGGTATAGTTAGCCTCACAACGTGACGGACCGTTGATCACATTCTCAGTACTCTTGCACGACTTCGTCAAACATTATTTCTAAGTTTGCCAAAAGAACGACTCGACAACTAGCTTTTGAGGTGAACTGGATCTGGAGATGTTTTCTTTCTTTGCAGGTCTTACGGATTACGGCCCCTTGTGGACGAGCAATGTCAGCAATTACGTCACACTGCCAGCGTCAGCGGCAAGCAGGAAAAAGCGAAACAAACGCAGCGAGGGGGTTGTAAGGTACAGAGTTCAGACAGGATGCCACTTTAGCTTTACAGATAAACTGTTTCAAGATTGGGAGGCTGGATGGGGACGGGTTTGAGTCGGGTGGAGGGGAATATTAATTTGCAAGATCATGATTTTGCCACAACTGTACTAGATAAAGATGTCAAGACCTAATTGTCTGGTCGACTGACAGTGACACAGAAAATTCGCGACACGACTCACTGCAAGACCTAAGTGTGACCAGGTACTACAGCGGTGCCGCCCATACTGCAGTTCTGCCGCGCCATGCCGTCATGTCACACCGCCAACCGACACGATTAAAGTGAGGCGGGTTCAAGATGACCCAGAGATAAGTTTGCATGCACTACGAAGCGCGCTGCAATGGGCCCACCTGCCAAATTATTTTTCATACAGAACTTTCGACAAGGGATTCATTTGGAGAAGCATATCACCCCTTAATAAGTAGGAAAGTCATGCACGACCTTTTGTATGTGCTAAGCATGTTTGTACGATTTATTATTAGAAAAAACGTACAGATTATAAGCCTACTATTCTATTTAGCTGTCCAGCTATTTTAGGGTCTGAAGCGCTATCAAACTTTTATAGTTTAAGTTAATTAACTAATACAGGGTAGGGATACTGGTGTCTTGTAGAAGTGGTACACAACTGATGCCCCATGTTGACGTACTACTTAACTCATAATCTGACAGGATCTGTACCAAAAAAAAAATAATTTCGCAGCCTAGCCATTCAGCAACAAGTTGTGTGTTGCCGCAAGTACTTAGGAGCCATCGTGACAGACGAGGGATCAAAACCAGAAATATTTTTCAGGATTGCACTGACAATAACAGCAATGACAAGGCTGAAGACAGTTTGGAAAGACAGAAACATCTCAGTCGGCTCAAAGATCAGACTGATGCATTCCTTGGTTGTATCTGTGTTTGTATATGCCTGTGAGTCATGGACCCTTACAGCGGATCTCGAAAGGAAGATACAATCTACTGAAATGAAATGTTTCGAAGGTTGCTTGGCATTTCATATAAAGATCATGTCACGAATGAGAAAATGGGCCCTATGAAGAGCTATTGGCCGTTGTGAAACACGCAAAATGAAATGGTAAGGGCATGTCACACAATCAACGGGGCCTGCCAAGACAATCATGCAAGGTACTGTGCAAGGAAGGCGAAGAAGAGGAAGACAGAGGAAAAGATGGGAGGATAACATCTCAGAGTGGACAGGACTGAAACCGAGCAATACAGTTAAGATTATCAGAGAACAGAATGGATTGGAGAAAACTGGTTGTCAGGTCATCAGTGGTGCCCCAAGACTAAGGGATAGATAGATAGATAGATAGATAGACAGATAGATAGATAGACAGATAGATAGATAGATAAATAGATAGACTACAAGAAATAACAGATCGTTTAAGAATTACAGTTACTGACTACAGAAGTCACAGCGATAGTTTATGAATTAAAGTTACTACAGAGGTCACTGAGGTCGTTTATGAATTAAATCTACTTACTATAGAGGTCATTTATGAATTAAAGCTACTCACAATAGAGGATATAGACAGTCAGTTGTTGGCTATTTAAGTTCTCAAGATACTGCACTTTACCTGCCACGAGCTTTTTCTTTGGTGAATTTTAACACTACTTATGAAGAAACCAAAGAATTATTATCTCTGCTATTCCACGAAAGCCTGAACGCTAATTTTGAATATGACATTTAGATTGTAGAATTCCGATTCGTTAACATCTGCAGTAAACTTGTGTTGTAGGCTCTGCTATACATCGCCGGCTTTTCCAATTTCCTTCTTGGAAATTTTTTTTCTTAAAATTTAAAAAAGACGATATATAGAAAAGAAGTACATTAATTAGCATATTGAATGTCGAATTGACGTTTGGTTTAATAGTTGCACCCTTGATCAAACTAGAATATCCGTGTTCTTGTTTCTTTGTTTTTATCCCCATAGGGAGTTGTTTCTTTGTTCATGATCCCTTAGACGGCTTAGAGGGTATGTTTCTTTATTCATGTTCCCTTAAAGGGTATGTTTCTTTATTCATGTTCCATTAAAGGGTATGTTTCTTTCTTCATGTTCCCTTAGACTTAGAGGGACGCTTCTAGAGGTGTCTTCTTTGTTCTTGTACCCTTAGAAAGAGGGGTCCTCTGAGTTTCCACCCCATCCCTTAGAAAGAGGGAAGCATCTTTGTTCTTGTCCCTTTAGAAAGAGGGGTCTTCTTTGTTCTTGTCCCCTTAGAAAGAGGGGTCTTCTTTGTTCGTCCCCTTAAATAGAGGGGTCTTCTTTGTTCTTGTCCACTTAGAAAGAGGAATGGTTCTTGTCCCCTTAAAAAAGGGGTCTTCTTTGTTCTTGTCTCCTATTCATTTGTACACAAGTAGTTTTGTCATTTGCATAATAATAATGATCAAATTCTAATGGATTTACCAACTAAAGTTAACAGCAGAAAATAAAGACTTCGGTTTTTGTCCTGGTACTTGTCTAGAGTAATAAGGTTTTCTATTGAAGAAAATTTGTCATATACATTTATGTTATGAATAGTGTAAAAAGTAACGCTATAGCATATAAAATAAAATAGTATGATAAAATTAACTCACAAGCGACCATTTATGTGTAATAAAATGCAAATTCAGATTAAAAGATGAAATAGGAGTTTGATGAAATATATTTAATATATGCAACATCTTATTCAGTAGATATTTTTACTAAATCAGATATTGCAAAGTAATTAAACAACAGCTGATTAATGATAGTTAATTAATCATACTAATAATCATGTTAACAACACATATTAAGTTGAAACTACAAGAAGTATCTATTTTAATATTTCATTACAACTACAACTGCTTTTAGGCACTTAGCAACTAATAGTCATTATTAATTTACCAAGAGTGTTTTAATTATTGTATGAACACTGTTTTCCATCTTTATTGTATAGGTGCAATTGAGGAAAATGAATTTAAATTAATTTTAGTGGGTGTACATAAATAAAAAAATAATTACATGTCTGCAATAAAGAAAAAATAAAACCCATCAGAAATGAAAGTAAAATTTTCAATAATTTTTCTGTTTATTTATTAACTTCCCAGTTACAAGGAAGATTCACTGATTGAATAGATTTAAAACTTATTCAATTAATACCACACACTACATATTTATGACAACTGTCACTGTAACTGTAAAGAACTGATTGTATGTAACATTACAAATCAATAATGTTTAAACGATAGAACTATAACTATGTTAAGTGTAAGACTGATTTTAAACTGGTTAAGTTTAACTTTTGGCACCTCAACGTGTCATTGATAAACTGTTCCGAAAAGACCGTCTGCTTTGCATTTCACAGTTTTCTTCTTCGAGGTGCTCACTCCTGACTACCATCTGTGTTGTCGGATTAAAGTTTTCTCTTTTCAGCTTTGTAATACACTTTTTTCGTAATTTGTGATCTTTGGGAAATATTTAAAAAAGGAATATTTTTGGTTTGTCCGCTTTTGCAGCCACATGCACTGCAATATTTAATCAAGTTTTAATTTTTCAAACCATGCGTTTATAGCAAGACAATATATGTCGGACAGCGCATGCGGATTGGTGTTCCCACTCGTGACGTCACGTTATGTTGCTAAGGTGATAAGTCAGTCTCGCAAATGAACGAGAGCTCTGATTTCTTTCAGAAATATTGACTTTTTTGCATTTTTATAAATCTCTGAAAATTTCAATGTTGCTATCTTGATTCTAAGAATGGGAATTACTCGTTTCATAAGGAATTATTCTTATCTAGATTCCATTTCACTTGATCTTTATTGAAAATACCAACCTAACAGTGCTAAGGACTGCGTGTTGGAAACCATTCATTATTTTCAAAATCTACTTTAGTTAACGTTGTAAATTACATACATTCTTGTTTTTAGTATTGGGTCAGAATAAAGTCTTTTATACTTTAAATGCTTAAAATAGAAATTCTTTGAAAATATTAATTAACAACATTACGCTTACAGAGTACAATAATGTGATCACTAGTTTACCATCATATGTAAAAACAACTGTTTGTGGGGGAAAATCTAATCAATGATTTTGTTTTAATTTTATGTATTTTAGGTTTATTATTATCTTTTTCAAAATCAAAGCACCTACTACATAATCTTGTGCGTGCGTGTATGTGTGTGTGTGTGTGTGTGTGTTTGTATGTGTGTGTTTGTGTGTATGTGTTTGTGTGTATGTGTTTGTATGTTTGTATGTGTGTGTTTGTGTGTGTATGTGTGTTTGTGTGTTTGTGTGTGTGTGTGTTTGTGTGTGTATGTGTGTGTTTGTGTGTGTGTGTGTGTGTGTGTGTGTGTGTGTGTGTGTGTGTGTGTGAAGGCGTTTCCTCTGTGAGAGTTTTAGAGCAGTCATTTGGGGGAAAACCAAACCTTGGAAACAACAGTGCTGGTAACAATGTGCTAGAAAGCATTAATTATTAACAAAATATGCCAATATGCACATACACTTGCAAATATGTTTATATAAATTATACAGAGTATATTTTTCTCAAGGTAAAGAATATATATGTGTGTGTGTGCGTGCATGTGTATGTGCATGAAAATTTACTAAAATAAATATACTAAATACAATTTTCCCTCATATTACTTTTCTAAATTCTGCATGTTCTGGGCCAATGTCTGATATAAAATTATGGTCTGTAATACATGCTTATTAATGTCGGTCACTCACTTGATTTTAAATTCACATAAAACACTTCAACATTTCAACTAAACAATTCATTTACATAAAACAGATTCAAGTGAAAATCACCTTTTCATCAGACTTAAATATTAAATCTCAATACTAAACTGTCCTGAAATAACATTTTATCAGACTTAAATATTAAAGTGAGTATTGGACTTAAAGGATGTACAATGAGTAGAACAGCCCACACTATTTTCCAACAGTAGAATATTCCTTATTAGCGACACGTCGACAACGCTTGCCTTCAGTGGTCGTCACACACAAACACTGGAGAGGAAGTAAGCCAACACCAACACCAACACCAACACCCAAAGAAAACTGTTACAGTTGTGCGTGGGGCAAAAAAACAAATCCAAGGAGAGTCCTTAAATCTGATATTTTCAGTTATCTCATACCTCCCTCCTCAAGATTTAATCAGTCAGCTGTACGAAATCTCAACGATCAACGAACTAAGGGAGGGAAGTAAGGTTTAGACGGGGTAAGGGGGGGGGGTTGGAAAGAGCAGAAAATAATTTTATTTAAAAATAAATACAAATACTTATTCACTAGAATTCGCCGACACGATGAAGCGACATTTTAATTTTAATTGAAGATGGTTTTTTTGTTTTGTTTTTGTTGACAGATTTAACCGCTCACCGGTGACCACCATAGATTTTTATCAATTGAAAAGAATAGGAACACTTTTTTAAAATCGTCAGTTCGTGTCACTTCTCTTTGTTACAGTTGCAAGAGTTGTTTATTATAAGCTTGTGTCGACTAAGAGTTTGTCTGCCTGTCTGTTAATTTAAGGATCTGTTAGTTTCTGTTGAAGTGTGTACGTCAAACTAATCTTGTAACAGTATGTCTATTAACAGTACTTGAACTTGTTTCTGTTTAGACTTTCTTCTGTTAATAGCATGTGACTGTTAACAATTTATTTACGTGTCTGATTAAAAGTTTGACTCTGAGAAAAGTCACGTCTACTAAGAGTATGTCTTTAAGCGTTTGTAACTGTTGACGTTTGCGTCTTTCTGTAAATAATTCGAGTGTGTCAGAATCGCCTGAGGCACATTTTGAATGGTTCACTAACTGTATGGGAAGTGTCAGTGACCTCTTATTTACTGTAAATGCCAAATTTTGCACACATGCACAGACTGGCACGGAAAGAAGTAGGTCACGCTGATAAATTAACGTCATAACACGTGACACAAATAACCAGAGCAGTTACAGTTCCTAGTGTTTTTCTTTACTCCAGTCGGGAAAAGGGAGGTCACTCTTAAGACAGAGGCAGGCACAGTGCAAGATTAAATCCATCGCATAGTTTGTGCAAAACCAGTAATGATAAGATTTTCAGACACATCGAAACAAGCCACTAGGGTATGAACTCACCTATTTCCTTTATTTTTTTTAAAAAAAAGATTAGTTAAAGTAGAAGGCCGCTTTATTTAGACTTAGACTCGAATGCAAAACAGCGTAGAAAACAACAACCTAGTTTTATCATTCTCAGCAGTTGTTATTAAACTTGCAGATTACACCATTCGTTCACACTTTATTGTATTATGCAAAATATATTTTTAGCACTACAATTGAAACGTCTTTTTAATTACTTAAAAGGAGTCACTTTAAGTTTCAAGCTAGTAAAATTGTACTTAGTCATGTGGTTCCTTTTTTGTACTATTTTGTACATTTTACTAAGACGCACTCTCTCACTCACTTTAACCCCATTCATTGAAACACTTTGACCTCAGTCACTGAAACAGATTTGACCCATTCACTGATAACCCATTTACTGAAATACATTTGACCACATTTACTAGCTAGCATTTGACCTCAATCACCCGAAACACATTTGACCATATTTATTGTAACACATTTGGCTTCGTTGAAACGTATTTGACCACATTCACTAAAACGCATTTGACCTCAATTCGCTGATAAACTGACACACCTTTGACCAAATTCACTGACACTCATTTGACCTCCATCACTGAAACACACTGCAAGGGCATTCTGTGCAAATGATCTGTAACTAAAAGCTATCACATCAAAATGCCCACATCTAAGTGAATTCAGGGAATGAGTATAATCAAAATGCCCACATCTAAGTAAATTCAGGGAATGAGTATAATCAAAATGCCCACATCTAAGTAAATTCAGGGAATGAGTATAATCAAAATGCCCACATCGAAGTGAATTCAGGGAATGAGTATAATCAAAATGCCCACATCTAAGTGAATTCAGGGAATGAGTATAATCAAAATGCCCCTTATTTCTGAATTCCATGTATCAGTATCGTTGGAACATGACATTGTCCTTAATATAACTTGAATAAGCGAAATGGTCAGAAGTATGCATCTGGTCAGTTCAGTCTTCAGGAAGCTAAACCATGGGGGTCGAAAGAGTTCATTATGCTGACCACAGTCTTTAAAAACTCATAAAGACATTATGTCATCCATTATTCGTCTATAATTAATCTATACAGATTCATAGTCTGTAATTAAGTTGCCCTAAATCTGAAGACTCAGTGTCATTATGCAATCCATAATCTGTGGAAATTCACTGTGCATAGTGGCATTTTGTTGTCAATACTTACAGGAGAGATTCGGGCATAGAGGCACTATGTCGTCCATAAATTACTGGAGAGATTCAGGCATAGAGGCACTATGTCGTCCATAATTACTGGAGAGATTCAGGCATAGAGGCACTATGTTGTCCATAATTACTGGAGAGATTCAGGCATTGAGGCACTATGTCGTCCATAATTACTGGAGAGATTCAGGCATTGAGGCACTATGTCGTCCATAATTACTGGAGAGATTCAGGCATAGAGGTACTATGTCGTCCATAAGCTGTAGACACGGCATGATTATGTTTTCTACAATCTGTAGATTCACTGTGTTATACGTTGACCATAATTACAATATGCACATAGTTCAATGTTTTGTCAAGTCTTTCTCTTTTTCTCTGTCTGTCTTTGTGTGATTCTTGTCTCGTTCTCTTCTCTCATTCTCTATATCTTTCACACTCTTACGTAGTAAATATGTCTTCAACTTCTGCAAACATTGTTTCATTGAGATAAGGCATTTAACCTTATTTCTTCTTGATCTCTCTCTCTCTCTCTCTCTCTCTCTCTGGCCTGTCACGACAGTCGCTTTTTAAACTCTTGTGTCCACAAAGAAAGAAAGAAAGTTGGTTGTGAATGACGCAAATTGTTTACCTTTGAATACTCGTCACTGCAGAAGTACGGCTGCACTGCGATATATGACCTTGTAAATTGTAATAATAATCTGTTAGTATGATATCACTTTTCGTCTCCCATTCATTATAGAAGCCTAGTAATAGCGATGTCACTTGTATTGATCCTATCCAGCGATAATCCTAGTAGTACATGTCACTTGTATTGATCCTGTCCAGCGATAATCCTAGTAGTACATGTCACTTGTATTGATCCTGTCCAGGGATAATCCTAGTAGTACATGTCACTTGTATTGATCCTGTCCAGCGATAATCCTAGTAGTACATGTCACTTGTATTGATCCTGTCCAGCGATAATCCTAGTAGTACATGTCACTTGTATTGATCCTGTCCAGCGATAATCCTAGTAGTACATGTCACTTGTATTGATCCTGTCCAGCGATAATCCTAGTAGTACATGTCACTTGTATTGATCCTGTCCAGCGATAATCCTAGTAGTACATGTCACTTGTATTGATCCTGTCCAGCGATAATTCTAGTTGTACATGTCACTTTTCTTTTTCCTCCAGTGATAAGTCTAGTAGTCACTTTCATTACTACCAAATAATGTAGAAGTCTAGAAGCAGTGATGTAAATTTAATTCTCCCGACTGTGTACTGTTATACCTATGATACAAGGCCGTTGATTATTTTCTGTTTTGCCGGAGTTACAAGTGACAAAGGGGAGGGGGTACCAGTTTACTTGAGTGCCGTAAAGTTATCATTTGCTGGTTTGCTTGGTTTATTGGGTTTATGTTTTAATCATTTTAAACCAACGCGTCACGAAATTTTAATGCGATTCGTTAAACAACACCAGGACATGTCGGTTTGCATTCAACAACCTTCGAGTGCAGGGCAGTGCTAAAATTGAACATTAATGATAAATCTATGGCTATGTGGACAACTTATCTCAAATAAATAATGTGAGATATTTAGTGGCCTATTAATTAATTAATTTTAATTAAACAAATATTAAACAATAACAATAGCGCAACAGGAGCAAGAAAATTTAAGAAAACTTATGCGCAAAAAAATATCTCATTATCGCAAGGTTATCTCCTTAGGAGAGAGACGCTGACCGAATTGTGGTAGTTTCACGGAATCCTTGAAGTAGTCGGAGAAGCCATCAAAAGTCGATTGAAAAATACTTTTAAAAATCTTTTTGACTGAGATGTTGATGTGGGAAACGCATACTAACTTTATGTTACTGAGGGTGTAGTTGAATGCACAAAATCGATTAACACGCCAATGTCTGCAACAATCTTACCTGTGACGATAGTCATTTTGCCTATTTTTAAAGCAGGGGTTCTTAACCTGGGGTCCACGGATGGGCTTCATGGGGTCCGTGAAAGTAAAATATTCACTCTATTTTTATATTGTACTTATGTGCAGTTCTCCTGAGAGGGGGTCCATAGCTTTCACCAGATTTTCAAAGCGGTCCGTGACTCCAAAAGGGTTAAGAACCACTGGTCTAAAGCCTCGTTTTGGAAACAAAAGTGTGAAAAGCTTAATAAGATTGTAGCTAGATATTGTCTATGGTACGAAGCATATTTATCAGGTGTTGTAGAAAGAAGACAGGAGCACTGTCGATGACAGCGAAAGACAGCACACGTCATCAGGTGTTGTAGAAAGAAGACAGGAGCACTGTCGATGACAGCGAAAGACAGCACACGTCATCAGGTGTTGTAGCACACGTCATCAGGTGTTGTAGAAAGAAGACAGGAGCACTGTCGATGACAGCGAAAGACAGCACACGTCATCAGATGTTGTAGCACACGTCATCAGGTGTTGTAGAAAGAAGACAGGAGCACTGTCGATGACAGCGAAAGACAGCACACGTCATCAGGTGTTGTAGCACACGTCATCAGGTGTTGTAGAAAGAAGACAGGAGCACTGTCGATGACAGCGAAAGACAGCACACGTCATCAGGTGTTGTAGCACACGTCATCAGGTGTTGTAGAAAGAAGACAGGAGCACTGTCGATGACAGCGAAAGACAGCACACGTCATCAGGTGTTGTAGAAAGAAGACAAAAGCACTGTTGATGACAATATGCTGACTGCGCATCCCACCCGGCGCGGCACTACCTCTCTACCATAATCCCTGCAAATGTGTACACTGACGAAAAGTAAATTAAGTCCATTCTAGCAAAAATGACTTAGCTAATTCTGCGGGTTGCGACAACGCCAATACTGACATATTTACGATTACATTTAGTGGGCTACAACAGCACCAACACTGACGTATTTACGTCTAAATTTAGAGGGCTGTGACAGCACCAACACTGACGTATTTACGACTACATTTAGTGGACTGTAACAGCACCAACACTGACGTATTTACGTCTAAATTTAGAGGGCTGTGACAGCACCAACACTGACGTATTTACAACTACATTTAGTGGGCTGTAACAGCACCAACACTGACGTATTTACGTCTAAATCTAGCGGGCTGTGACAGCACCCACACTGACGTATTTACGTCTAAATTTAGAGGGCTGCGATAGCATCAACTCGGGTATATTTAAGCTCTAACTGTTCACATGTACTTGATATTATGAGTCCTATAATTCAATTATTAAGGTCCAATTAAAATAATACAGTGCCACATGGAGATTTATATTTTGTCTAATAAGAGGGGATAAACTCAACTGTGCTTTAATGTGGCCAAAAGATCGGCTGTTGTGGGGATTCCCCTGGAACATAAAATAATACATGTATTTAAATAAAAATGCTCGTTCGACAAAAGCCTTAAACTTAATGAGGCATTTGTAAAGAGCCCGTATAACGAGAGCCTTTTAAATTAGGAGTCAAATTCACACACACACACACACACACACACATATAACCAAGCTCATAGATATAATTCATCATAGAAATGAGTGTGGAGTTTCAGAGAGATAATTATAGTCAATATACATAACCTTAACAAACAAGGCAGCTATCACTGACCACGTCCACAATCACGTGGTTTGCAACAAGTCGCTTTCTTGCTTATTAGATGATGGTCTAATGTACCCTAGACACAACTGTTCAAACATTTTTGATGTGCTCACAAAGCACATCATGGAGAATCATCCAGAACTTTGTATGCGCTATCAAGGCACATCACGAGGAGTGTTCCAGAACTTTCATGTGTACTACCCAAGCAAACTATGAGGAGTGTTGAAAAGAGTCTCTGTGAATTCTCGACACCAAACTCAACTTCAGTTTCCTTCATATCGACTCTCGAACAGAATTCACGGGAATCAACTTACAGTAAAATGTTTACTGAAAGTTCGACAACAACGTTGGATACACACACCAGCGTGGTCCAGCAGAATACAGTAGTCACTGCAGTCTGAAGTGGATACAAGGTCACACATAAAAGGCATGCTCCTTTCTGCAAAAGTCAAATTAAGGCAGCGCTAAATTTCATGCATATTTAATCTCTAAACTCCTTTCTCTATTACTAATAGTCTCAACTTACAAATGCTACAACAAAATTCGTTAGCCCGATACACATGGAGCATAAGAAATACAGCATCAATCAAAATTCACAAGTATAAAGTACAACATAATCATATTAATGAACATAGAAATAATGATTCAATTACATAAAGCATTCTCCAATTCAAACCATAGATAAATAGCAAACATGTATTAAATATTTCTAAGTCCATTCTTTCTTTATCAATCAGTTATATTACCATAAGCTAACAATCACCTTTATGACCAGACTTGAGTTATGTCAAAATCAAAGTGACTAGAATATAGACTTTCTTCAAAAAATAACTTTTGGTCCATCCCAATTGGGTGAAGTTGTTATGAACAAGTGTGAGACTATTTGTCAGAAAAAAAAATACTCACCCACTTGGAACTGGTTTTGATTGCATCAGCAAGTTCCTGCATATTCTCCACCTGAGTTGTTTACTCCAACTCTAGCACTTACAAAAATTTCATTATAATCAGTGCCCAAGGTCGAGTCACGTTAACATTGGTGACAAATGTATAATTATTAAGTTTAGAAATAGGGATAGATTAATTTACTCCGCCACACACTGGCTAAGTGTACTTTTGCCAGCCACTAACCGGCAAATTCCATAATAGGAACTTTGAATCCTATTTTCAGAAAGTTTTTATTTTTATTTTTGAACGGAATGTTTGTGTAAGTATGATGTGTGCAACAGTAAATAGGCCACGATTCGTACTCACAGTGACGTCAGCATTGAGTTCTGAACCAAAACTCAGTGGTTTTCAGGTTATGAACTGTACAGTAAAACATACAAAATCTATTTACATCGTTAAGTGTTAAGGATAGGGATAGAATTAAGGGTAGATTACGTTTTACATCTATAGTATCTTAAATCGTGAATGTCGTTTCAAAAGACAGATGACTTAAACAAAGACTTATTAAACTTTTAAATGATTTGAAAAAGAGGCTCCTATGTTTCTTAATAAAGGAATGTTAACATAGTGACTTTTATAAAGCAGTTTCCTTTAGTAATGGCCTTTAAATAATTTGAAATACAGACTCAGAGGATGATAATTTAACCTGTCAGTGAACAGAAAGCGATAACCTGACAAGTGATTTGACTTCATTTGATAATTGTCTTTATTTTAAAATGAGGCTCCATATTCTGATAATATAATAATTCTTTATAAACCAGTAATTTAAAAAACAAAACAAATCTCAACAAAAATGCCAGCTGTCAATGAATTCGGTGACAGCCACACAATAGTTTATTATTTTAAAATAAATCTAAGCAACATAATTGTACTAATGCAGATAAGAAGACTCTAAATTACACAAGTGTTTTTTTTTTCCCCTTGGCGCAGTGGTTGTAATAACGACAAATTTTAAAATACTTGCGACAGCGTTTCCATATCTTCCTAAAAAAACACGACCTAACGCGGTAGTTTTCAAGAGGTCACGGGTTAACGGCAGACAAAACTTGTAAACAAGTTCATGCAGCCCGGAGTGGTGGGCGTTTGCTATGTGTGTATGCGTGTGAGTGTGCGCCTCCTCACCTCCATTCACATTTTATTTATTTTATTTTTAGAGGTCATAGTGGTCGGGTCAAAGTGACTTCAAAACAATGTCATTTAACGTAAGCAGAGGCCATTTCCGCAATGTCATGGAAAAGGAAAACTACTTGGTGTGAGTGATCTCCCCTCAAGGCATGTTGCGTTAAAAACAGAATCAAAACTTATGGTAAAAGAAATGTAAAATATATCGCTGACAACAAGAAAACTGTAATTAAGCTTTTTGGATATCGAAGCTCAATACTTAATCCATTATAGTTTAGCGCGTGCGTGTGGTATGTGTGTGAAAAATCCCCTCAAGCAGTCTGCGTTTGTTTTTATTAAAATGTCATTTATATATTTATTTTACTAACAATAAATTGGCATTGATCCAAACCTACATTTATTATTTTATGCTGCGTTTTCCATTAAGACCAAATTGCTTTGAGAAGCATTGAAAGGCAGTGCAATTAATCAGCAAGTGTTATGTGTTTGAGTACTTGTAAGAGTTGTCTTGAGAAATAAATCAACCCAACGCTGTATGCTTGGGTACTTTAGAATTGTCTGGAGAAGTAAATCAACCCAATGCTATTTGCTTGTGTACTCTAGAATTGTCTGGAGAAGTAAATCAACCCAATGTTATTTGTTTGGATACTTTAGAATTGTCTGGAAAAGTAAATCAACCCAATTCTACTTGGTTGGATACTTTAGAATTGTCTGAGAATAAATTAACACAATGCTATGTGTTTGTGTACTCTAGAATTGTCTGCAGAAGTAAATCAACCCAATTCTATTTGTGTAGACATTTTAGAATTGTCTGAGAAGTAAATCAACCCAATTATATTTGTTTAGATACTTTAATATTGTTTGGAGAAGTAAATCAGCCCAATTCTATTTGTTTAGATACTTTAATATTGTTTTGGAGAAGTAAGTATATTTCTTTCTCACGTTAAAAATGTAATTTCTGAAAGTAAAATTCCTGGTGACTTAACATGTGGCTTTAATTTTAAAATACAGATTTAATATTTGAGTTAATTAGAATTTTCATATACCCAATCAAAATATTTTATTTTATTTGCCTTTTGTAAAATATAGGAGACAAAACCAGGCACTCACAAACACATACTCACACAGGCACGCACGCTTGCTTTTGGAAACTGTGATCTCTTGAATGAATACTAATGTCGCTGAATAATGAAAAGATCAATGAGGCGCCATTTTGAAATATATTGGAGACAAGCTTTAAAAATGCTTCGAATTACGATGTGCAATACAATCCTCGAACATTGGCAAACTGAAACTCACTATGCAGAACAATCTTCGAATTCTGGCAAACTGAAACTCACTATGCAGTACAATCTTCGTATTTTGGCAAACTGAAACTCACTCTGCAGGACAGTCCTCGAACATTGGCAAACTGAGACTCGACTTTGCAATACTACCTAGGAGTGTCTGTTCGCAGAGCCTTTGAAAATAAAATGGGTGTGGTGGTGTTGGTGTTGGTGTTGGTTCCATTAACTTCATTCTCTCTGACTTTCTTCTTGGGAAGTTCTGGGCTCCAGAGCGCTCTGGGGCAGTGGTTCTTAATATGGTGCTCGAAGATTATCCTGGGGGTTTGAGAGACATTATGATAAAAATATCACTTAATGAATAGTTGCGGCCAGACACAAGTAAGCGATTATTTGTCATATTGTAATTATAATACTGTAAATATTGCAGCAAAATAGTTTCCAAGAACTAACAGTGATGAAAGCGCAATTTTCGTCCTTTACGGTAAATAAAACTTGGATGTTTTGATCAAGGGATACGAGAACATATTTTGAGAATTTAAGGGGTTACCGGCATCCAAAGGATTAACAACCACTGGTTTTCAGAGACTTGGTTTCCCGCGCTATGTTCTGAGGTCTGACCGCACGAAGTGAAGCGCATATGTATAAATACTTTCATATTGTTGCACTAGAACTGATTTAGATCTGCGAGTCCTGTTTCATGTCACACGTGACGAAAGGACGTGTAGACTATTACATTACCAAAATGAATTTGAGTTAGTAACAGCATTGTGAGGTTGACTTTTAAAAAAATCATGTTGTTTACATGAAGTTTTCAAATCGGGTCTACGAGTTAGTAACTCCATTGTGAGGTTGACTCAAAAAAAATCATGTTGTTTACATGAAGTTTTCAAATCGGGTCTACGAGTTAGTAACTCCATTGTGAGGTTGACTCAAAAAAAATCATGTTGTTTACATGAAGTTTTCAAATCGGGTCTACGAAGTACTGCAGCTACGTATCGAGTTGTAATTTCTCATAAACAATAATAATCAATTTCATTACGTCATAACTGACAGAAAATGTGTGCTTTATATTTTTCTAATCCTGTACTTTAACTCAGTTAGATTTCATATATCTTACTTTATTATATTAGACTTATGACTGAAAATTTTGATGACATTTCTGTAATCCTGCAGTGACGAACGTCATTGTGATGACAACAACTGTCTCTAATCCTGTGTTATTATGAGTCTTTTCTGAAACTCTCTTTGTTTTAGATTTCACGGATCCTGCTCCGCCGTACGTTCTTTTTACATTTCTCTAGTATGGGACAATCTGAGGTCATTACTACAAGAATGTGTTTCCAAAGTCCATGATCCTATTGTATCCTACACCCTGATTGCAATACCGTTTGGTTTACCCTAATCCTATCCTACACAATCATAAATCATTATTAAGTGCAATACCGATTGGGCTTTCTATAATCCTACACAATCATAAGCCATTACTGATTGCAATACCGTTTGGGTTTACTCTAATCCTACACAATCATACGTCTTTACTGTTTGGATTCCTTCTAATAATACATTATTATACGTTATCATTAATTGCAATACTATTTGGATTTAACTTAATCCTACTCTGTCATACGTTATTATTAACTGGAATACCATTTGGATATAAATTAATCCTACACTATCTTACGCCATTACTTTACTGTTTGGATTTACTTAATCATACACTATCAAGTTTGAGTTAACTTAATCATACACTATCAAGTTTGAGTTAACTTAATCATACACTATCAAGTTTGAGTTAACTTAATCATACACTATCAAGTTTGAGTTAACTTAATCATACACTATCAAGTTTGAGTTAACTTAATCATACACTATCAAGTTTGAGTTAACTTAATCATACACTATCAAGTTTGAGTTAATTTAATCATACACTATCAAGTTTGAGTTAACTTAATCATACACTATCAAGTTTGAGTTAACTTAATCATACACGATCAAGTTTGAGTTAACTTAATCATACACGATCAAGTTTGAGTTAACTTAATCATACACTATCAAGTTCGGATTTACTTACTCATACACTATCAAGTTTGGTTTTACTTAATCATACGCCATTATTGACTGCAATGACGTTCTGATTTACTCTAATCCCACACTCTGTTTATATTGAAACCTACCGTCATATTTTGTAATTCACTTTAAACTGATTGCGTAATTTTTTTTGTCTCATTAGTCACTTTATGTATTAATAATTCATTAGAGTAAACCTGTAAATGTAACGGCAATGAGTAAACTTTGAATAAAGTAGATAAAGTGTAAGCAACTCAAAGATGAATTTCTGGACGGACATAAAAAATAAGAATAAAAAAGATTTTGTTCAACACGACATATGCAATGATCCTTTCTAAAGACGATTTCTTCTCATAGATTAACCCAAGAAATTTGAGCGAGGAAAACAGAAGCAGAAAAATGCTGAAACTTGACAGTTTATCGATGAAGATGAGTGAGCTTAATAGCTAAAGTATTGATGTTGGAGCAGTACTGGCCAGAGTGTTTATCAGTAAAATGAGCAGACATTATTTAAAGTGTTATTGGCCAGACTGTTTATTAATATAATGAGTAGTCTTTCTAGGTAAGATATTACTTACCAGACATTTTTGAACAGACATATATTTTACTTAAAAGGGGGTGTGATGAGAATTGTTTAAAAGACTTTTATGACTGGTAAAGGTGTGCGATCAGACATTTTTGAAAAGATATTTTCATGACTGAAAAAGGAGTGCGAACAGATATTTTTGAATAGACCTTTTATGACTAAAAAGGAGTTTGATCAGACAATTGATCAGTGAGTTTGTTTATTTATTGCAAAGTACTAGTGGCCTAGCTATGTATTTACTACAAAGTATTGCTGGTCTAACTATGTATTTACTACAAAGTATTGCTGGTCTGGTGCGCAGACAGTTAATCGCGCGTCACTTAATAGCGGACAGTTAAGCGCAGACAGTTAATCGCGCGTCACTTAATAGCGGACAGTTAAGCGCAGACAGATAACCGCGCCTCACTTAATAGCGGACAGTTAAGCGCGGACAGATAACCGCAGAGACAGTTCAACACTAAGACAGTTCACCGCGCGACAACTACACGGACGTACTTTTAATCGCACGACACTCCCACGCCGTTGTTTACGTGTATATCAGCTATTTAAAAGTACATACATAGAAATTTCTTATTTCGAATTTATTGGATACAGTATAATAGTACGACAGTAGTTTATGAAAGACCTCTTATTTTTTCTTTTTTTTATAAACTTTTTTATATATATACTTTTATCATTTTTTTCCTGTGTACGTGATTTTATATACTTTTTTGCGACAAAACACGTTTAACTGATGACGTCATGCGATTAACTGTCTTCGCGATTATATGTCATACCGTTTAAGTGGTTCGAGTTTAAGGTGATGCGCGATTAAACCTGCTGGTCTAGCTATGTGATTACTACAAAGTATTGCTGGTCTAACTATGTGATTACTACAAAGTATTGCTGGTCTAGCTATGTGATTACTACAAAGTATTGCTGGTCTAGCTATGTGATTACTACAAAGTATTGCTGGTCTGACTATGTGATTACTACAAAGTATTGCTGGTCTAGCTATGTGATTACTACAAAGTATTGCTGGTCTAACTATATGATTACTACAAAGTATTGCTGGTCTATGTGATTACTACAAAATATTGCTGGTCTAGCTATGTGATTACTACAAAGTATTGCTGGTCTAGCTATGTGATTACTACAAAGTATTGCTGGTCTAACTATGTGATTACTACAAAGTATTGCTGGTCTAACTATGTGATTACTACAAAGTATTGCTGGTCTAACTATGTATCAGTGAAAAAGCAGTGGATGGTACTGTAACGCCAACGCCACCTAGTTAATGGTTATGATTATTAATAATTGATTAATCATCCGTAATAATTACATGAGAATCTTACTTTATGTTATTAATAATTCTCCAGCAGACAACACTCGTCTCTCCCACTTGGCGAATATATGGGCGCTGTAAACATTTTCTCTCTTCCACATTAAAGACATTTACCGTCACACAATATTTCCATAGTTTAAAACGTCTTACTAAAAGGCAAATCCATCTTTCATCTATATGTAGCGAGCTCCCTTCCACCCATTTTCTTCTCCAACATAAGGTAAGAAGGTCAATGCATTTAACAAAAAATGTATTAAATCAATATATAATCAAATATAAACATTAAAAATACACTTAAAAAGATTATTTGGCATAAGTATTTCCATGAAACCAGTTTGAATAATTTTAATATCTATAGAGTCTTATTTCCAAACACATTTCAATGGATTAGTGTCAACACACATCACAGGATAGTTCTTATCAGAGAAGAGAAATGGGGTTATTAGAGATAATCGATAACAGTTTGTACATATCCTGATTTAGGCATTGTCTCAATAGTCTTTTGCATGCTTCTTTGTAACAAAGTCACTAGTTATTTGTTCAATTATTTGTGTCAATTCCACATGATTGTCTCCTCAGTGATTTTCTCCCCTGTCTATTATTCACTGAAGGCTAACCTCGCTCCTTTGTCATAGCTCCGTCAAGCAGAATAACAATTGTAGCAATTTCCAGTACATTCCTTGTACCAGAAATAGCTCGATGTAGTCAGCATACCTTGTTACCATCCATCAATGGAGTGTAGTGTATTCATTAAACTTTCACCCTGCAGTAGAGACTCTGCACATCTACCACGGTCATACAGTTTATAATCAGTAAACCAGGAGATTAGATAATACAAAGAAAGGCTGCTTTTAAAAAAATATAATCAGGGAACAAACACTAAATTTTCCTTATTAACTCCATTCTTTCTTACATTCAACTGACAGTTTCCTGCAACAGTATTTGTTAACCCAATACATGCACACAGCATAATAAATACTGTGTAATAGTTTTATGAGCAGGTTCACTAGAATCAATGTCAAGTATTTAGCATCATAGTTCCCAACTTCTAGAAATAATAATCTACTCACATAATGCACCTCTACATAAAGTGCAAGTATAACATATAAATAACAAAAATGCAGTCAGTTAACTCACCATGTTAATTTTAATGGCCGCCTTTCTTAACTGGTCTTCTTACCACACCAAATTCAAGTGATCAGACAAGAGAATTATAATTATCTACAGCATGTAAACTTTTGATCTCAGCCCATTGGCTAATCTCATTCTCGTAAATCATAACCATTGGATAATAAGAACTATTCATTTGCAACTGGTTTGCATGGCATCGACAATTTCTGGCATATTCTTGACTTGAGTTGTTTACTCCAGCTCTGACACTTACAAAAATACCATCATAAGAAGTGACCGAGTCGGATCAATTCGACAATTTAACAATTTATAAAATTTAAGTCTAGAAATAGGGATAGGCAAATTTACTCCTCGACGGTCTGTGTGGGCGGCCTGCTGGTTGAAATCTGACCAGAACGTTCAGAATTTTTAACTTGACGTTTGCTAGCGTGAGAGCCACTCATCAGTCATGCATTTCATAGGCATTTCATAGGCCTCCTGCACAGTTATGGGTAACGTGAAGCAAAACTTGATGCAGACAAGCTGCTTCTTCAGACCTGCCATTTTAATTTACTCGTGAATCCACAGAATGTCGATGACAACACCTGAATGTGAAAAAGGAACTCCTGCACGCACCAACAGGTAAAATGGCACAATGCTTTGAAAAGGAAGTCTTTAGTAACACATTATATACTACTTCCGTTTAGCACTCCAGGTAAACACTAAACAAGATAACAGGAAACACTGATAAACGCAACAACAACGTGAAACACTTAACAGGAAGAAGTGATAATAACAAACATGAAACAGAGAAACACTTAACTGGAAACAGTGACAAACGCAACAAGAAACAGTGAAACACTTAACTGGAAACAGTGACAAACGCAACAAGAAACAGTGAAACACTTAACAGTAAACGAATGAAAAACGACAGAGGAAGTATGTCGTCTCGCACTGAACAAGAAACACGGTGAAAAAAAGTAATAGGAAGTAGGCCCCTTGGCACTGAACAAGAAACTCGGTGAAAAAGTAGGCCCCTTGACACTGAACAAGAAACTCGGTGAAAAAGTAGGCCCCTTGACACTGAACAAGAAACTCTGTGAAAAAGTAGGCCCCTTGGCACTGAACAAGAAACTCTGTGAAAAAGTAGGCCCCTTGGCACTGAACAAGAAACTCTGTGAAAAAGTAGGCCCCTTGGCACTAAACAAGAAACTCTGTGAAAAAGTAGGCCCCTTGGCACTAAACAAGAAACACGGTGAAAAAGGAAGTAGGCCCCTTGACACTAAACACGGTGAAAAAGTAGGCCCCTTGGCAATGAACAAGAAACACGGTGAAAAAAATCATAGGAAGTAACCAAGGATAATGTGATATTTATAACAAATTGTCATGTACACGGCTATAAAATGTACACACATTCTTTCGTAATTTACTAAACAGAAAAATGGAGAGGGAGTCAAATGTAACAAATATTTTACAAACGGCAAGATGGAGATACAGTTACAGGTAAGAAATGTTTTACAAACTGCAAGATGGAGATATAGTTGCATGTAACAAATGTTTGACAAAGCTTATATACTCACACAACTACATAATTATACTTTTGCTCACCATAAAAAATCACAACAAGAGCATAATCTAATTGTACTGAAACACATAATATCATAAACAAATAATAATAGGAGTGGCTAGTGAATGTCACTTAAACAAGAAGTTAAAAAATATTTTATGTAGAAAATACAACATTAATCAGCGAATAAATTTATGACAATAAAAAACACAGAAAAATATTATAAAATTAGAAAATAGTTAATAAAATAATTATTTTTAATTTATCAAATACTATTATAAAAGTGCAGAAAAGGGAAGGAATGACGAAAAAACACCAAAATGAAACAAAACATTATTGTTCATAACAATTCCTTAACTTTCTTGATGAAAAAACTAAGATAATGCATTTTAACAAGATTAAAAATTAAAACAAACAAACAAACAAACAAATAGAAATGTAGCATTTAAATCATGCATCTCTGGAACATCCACAAACGTGTCAATAAACATGCTATTTCCTTCCAAAATAAATAAAATGAAAAATAAATACAGAATTAACAAATAAAAGTAACAGCAACAAACAAACTATTGACACTCGAAAATCTGAACAAAGTTAAAAAGCCCATTCATAATAGAAACAATTCTCTCCCTTGACTTTATTGGCTTCATTTATAGGTTTCCAATTTTGGTGCTAGTCTAATAAATAAAGAAAGAAAGAACTTGTCTAAATGATCTGTCATATTGTTCAAGGAAGTTTTCAAGCAGGAGCGGAATGTGGATGTAGTAAACACAATGAATAATGCATTGCAATTTAACTTCCGACAAACTTTTCTAACTTTTTTCCCCGGTCTAAATGAGACAATACAGTTAATCAATTGATGAATAGGAGAGAGTACATTAAACCAATCAAAGAGTGTATCTTATACAGTTCTGTGTGCGAATCCAAGAGTCTGTCTGAGACAGCTGTTTTTAAGCCAATTTATGAGTCTACATTATATAATAAATGTTCAGACAGTGAGTCCGTGTGAGAGCGCTATTTAAGCCAATTTATGGGTCTACATTATATAAATATTCAGACAGTGAGTCTGTGTAAAGATACTATTTAATCCAATTTATGGGTCTACATTATATAATAAATGTTCAGACAGTGAGTATGTGTAAAGATGCTATTTAATCCAATTTATGGGTCTACATTATATAATAAATTTCAGACAGTGAGTCTGTGTAAAGATGCTATTTAATCCAATTTATGGGTCTACATTATATAATAAATTTCAGACAGTGAGTCTGTGTAAAGATGCTACTTAAGTCAATTTATGGGTCTACATTATATAATAAATTTCAGACAGTGAGTCTGTGTAAAGATGCTATTTAAGTCAATTTATGGGTCTACAGTAAAACAATCAGTGAGTCTATGTGTGATGAAATAAATCTCACTTTAAAAAATCTAATAATATTAATAATTTAATAAGTAAAATTATATAATATATACATGCTGTGAATAACTTTTAAACTTTGCTGTTTATTGTTGAATATATTTAACTGTTGTTCCTTCTGGAGAGCACTTAACTTTTTGTTCCCTATTAACATCACTTAACCTTTGCTCCTTATGACTAACTCTTTGCTTTGTTCCTTCAAATTAACACTTGAGTTTGTTTCTTTTGGTTTTTTTTTTTTATAATTCCTTGTTAAGAGTTGACAGCTGCTGAAAGTGTCAAGATTTTTTCTGTGTAATCGTTTGTTTGCAGACAAGCCACTCTGTTTGATCGCTTGTAGTATGCAGACAAATCACTGTGTGATCGCTTGTAGTTTGCAGACAAAACACTCTGTGATCGCTTGTAGTTTGCAGACAAATCACTGTGTGATCGCTTGTAGTTTGCAGACAAATCACTGTGTGATCGCTTGTAGTTTGCAGACAAAACACTCTGTGATCGCTTGTTGTTTGCAGATAAGCCACTCTGTGTGATCGCTTGTAGTTTGCAGACAAAACACTCTGTGATCGCTTGTAGTTTGCAGACAAAACACTGTGATCGCTTGTAGTTTGCAGACAAAACACTGTGATCGCTTGTAGTTTGCAGACAAAACACTCTGTGATCGCTTGTAGTTTGCAGACAAAACACTCTGTGATCGCTTGTAGTTTGCAGATAAGCCACTCTGTGTGATCGCTTGTAGTTTGCAGACAAAACACTCTGTGATCGCTTGTAGTTTGCAGACAAAACACTGTGATCGCTTGTAGTTTGCAGACAAAACACTCTGTGATCGCTTGTAGTTTGCAGACAAAACACTGTGATCGCTTGTAGTTTGCAGACAAAACACTGTGATCGCTTGTAGTTTGCAGACAATCCATTCTGTGTGATCGCTTGTAGCTTGCAGACAAGCCACTTTGTGTGATCAATAAGGGCCACACTTGTCAGTTTATAATCTTGGTCACACTAACTATGTCACAAGTCAAGGAGAGCAATGAAGCTATAAAGTTAACAAGGCAGTTCGTCTCCAAGGTTACTTAGCTATAACACACAATCCAAAAAGAGCGATGTAGAAATGTTTAAGAGTCATAGACAATGGTTAACTGACTGTCAAATTAATACTTTTGTCAGACAGGTGACCAATAGGCCGACATCACATGACAAGGGTGGGTCTGTTGGGTTAACCTCTTTTGATGGGTCGTGCTGACAAATAGAGGAAAAACTAATAATACTTTATTCTAGAAGGAATGCAGAGACTTATGTTTAATTATCATTCAATACTAATGGTTGACCAATGGTCAGAGATTCTGAGCCGTCGTCTTTAAAGCTAACTGCGCAAAACTATGTGGCAGATTTAATTCAGAGATGGTCTTTACTTTTCAAGTATGCCACAAGATCTATCACAGGTAGTTTTGCACTTTGCTCAAATCACTGTGATGATTTTTTTCTAATCTCACTTCTTTTAGAGATAACTTTTTTTTTTTAATGTTTTGTAATTAGGTGCGAGTGGTAGATATTCTCAAGACAATAATGTATCTCTGAAATGTGTGAAAGAAGAACGAACGAGATTAAAATTGTAGATGCACAAATACCTACTGCCTCTACTGTTTGCAGTGTTGTGAGACTCAGGATTTGGTTCTGATTTTGGTGGGTCAATTTTTGGTTTTGGATTTATATAGTACACGAAGTAACAAAGTTTTTTTTTTTATTCAGTGTGATGTGGGCTGTCTGCTCGTCAGCAAAATTACATGTTATACCAGTAACAGTGCAGGTTGCGCTACACCTGTGATGGCGAGTTTGTTTGCAAGGACTGATGGTGCATTTGTGAACACCTGCAAGGACAGATGGTGTGTGAGTGTCTGAAAGGACTGATTTTGTGTGAGTGTCTGCAAGGTGATGGTGAGTGAATGTCTGAAAAGGACTAGGGGTGTGTGAGTGTATGCAAGGACTGGTGGTGAATGTCTGCAAAGAATAATGGTGAGTGAGTGTCTGAAAGGACTAGTGGTGTGTGAGTGTATGCAAGGACTGGTGGTGAATGTCTGCAAGGAATGATGGTGAGTGAGTGTCTGAAAGGACTAGTGGTGTGAGTGTATGCAAGGACCGGTGGTAAACGTCTGTAAGGAATGATGGTGAGTGAGTGTCTGAAAGGACTAGTGGTGTGTGAGTGTAAGCAAGGACTGGTGGTGAATGTCTGCAAGGACACATTAGTTATTTTAAAATTTAAAGTCTACATTTCTGGATTGAACCGTTGGGCATAAACTAAGATTACAGTTCATTTAAAATAAGAGAGACCTAGAGTTGGGATAAAGATTTCTCTTAAAAGGTCAGCGTTGGATTTAGCCCAATCTGCATCTAAGTTGTATTAATAATTAATACTAACTTTGCAAAGACCGTACATGGCTTTCATTGCTCAGTTATTACATATGTATGTAAAGCACAACTAGCGAGACAGTTTAGCAGGCTGTAGTAGTCCAGTACAGTTAGCACTCTGTAGTAGTCCAGTACCATTAGCACGCTGTAGTAGTCCAATACAGTTAGCACTCTGTAGTAGTCCAGTACCATTAGCACGCTGTAGTAGTCCAATACAGTTAGCACTCTGTAGTAGTCCAGTACAGTTAGCACTCTGTAGTAGTCCAGTACCATTAGCACGCTGTAGTAGTCCAGAACAGTTAGCACTCTGTAGTAGTCCAGTACCATTAGCACGCTGCACTAACTCTAACTCGAATTAATTTCATTTATCTTTCGGGAACCTATAATCGTTTGTTTGACAGCCTTTCAAAAATGTTTATACGAACCTACCCGTACCAGCATTATTCAGATATTTAATTCAGTTCGACTTGTCAAATTATCTAAATTCAAAACACATGAAATTTCAGGCAAAAAGCGACATTAGTAATTTGTATTATCGAAAACGTCAAATGAATTTTCACGGAAATCGTGCAAACCATACACTAATGAATTTTCATGGAAATCGTGCAAGCCATACACTAATGAATCTTCACGGAAATCGCACAAGATATACAGGCAGAAGAAGAAAACACTAAATAAATAAATAAAATATAATTTATTCACAACATATTTCATAGTTTGCAATGTCTTCTACAGCTTACACATCTCTTAATCCGCTCAGGTCCCGATCTATTTTCTCCTTTTTATATCAAGTTGCAGACACTGCGTTATTTGAACCACTGGTAGTACAGAGTAAGAGATAAACATGCACTAGTGTTAAATGTCTGGTCATGAAATAAATAGGCTATCTCTCGGTAATTTCCAGCTCTCGTCCTGTGACGTCATTAGCAACAGAGACTTTTCGTGAGACTGGATATTTAACTAAGGCCAGTTCTACATCACACAGAGCATGGAAAATTAAGAAAATTTGACTAGCTGTACAAAGAAAAATATCTTTGGCTATCAACAAAACAACTCTTTGGCTAGCAAGACATCAGAGCATACTCTTACCTAGTTGTAACTCTAGACTCTAATAAGCTGTTAATAAAATTCTGACTAACTGTAAACCGTGCTTTATTAAGCAGTTGAACTCAGACTAGGTGCTAAACCAGACTGATCAGCCCTTACACATGATCAGCATAATAAACATACTTTTTTAAGTCGTTAAAAGAACTTCCGTTTAACTGCAACACTAGATTTTGATAAGCTGTTTTAAAAAAAAAATACTGAGTTGGAAAAAAGAAAGTCTCTCTTCAGCTGTTGAACTCTGAGTAACTGTACAAAAAAAGGACTTTGTTAAGCTGACAAACTCTGGTTAGCTCTAAAACCACACTTTATAAGCTGTTCAATGAATCTTCTACTTTTGATAAAAATATACCCAGCCTATATTAAGCTCTTAAACTGTGACTAAATGCACAACCAGAATGAATAGTTCTGACTAGTAATAAATCGAGACAGGCTAGTCGTAAATTCGTAACGTTTTCAGACAAGATATTGCTGTTTGAATTATTAGCGCTAGTTATATTTCTCTCTGATCCACTGAGATAAATTAAAATGTACTCACTTATTTCGTCTTTCTGACAATTATGTCGTTAGTACATTTACTGAATTCCAGTACAATACAGGGAGTTAAATACACATTCTTTATGTTTGTACATTTACTGACATTTCAGTACAATACAGGGAGTTAAATACACATTCCTTATGTTTGTACATTTACTCACATTCCAGTACAACACACCGAGAGATGTAAATACACATTCCTTATGATAGTATATTTACTGACATTCCAGTACAACACACGGAGATGTAAATACACATTCCTTATGATAGTATATTTACTGACATTCCAGTACAACACACGGAGATGTAAATACACATTCCTTATGATAGTATATTTACTGACATTCCAGTACAACACACCGAGAGATGTAAATACACATTCCTTATGATAGTACATTTACTGACATTCCAGTACAACACACGGAGATGTAAATACACATTCCTTATGATAGTATATTTACTGACATTCCAGTACAACACACCGAGAGATGTAAATACACATTCCTTATGATAGTATATTTACTGACATTCCAGTACAACACACCGAGAGATGTAAATACACATTCCTTATGTTTGTACAATTTACTGACATTCCAGTCCAAAACACAGAGTTTTTAAAACATATTCCTTATGAAAACATATTGGCTTTCAATGACGAAAGTTTAACCTTAGCAATTACTCTTACCTAAAGATGTGTGCTTGAATGACGAAGTTTTACCTGTAGTAAATACTCAGGAGAAAAGGTGTGTTTGAATGACGAATTTTTAACTATAGTAATTACCCTTACTCAAGAGAAATTGTGTTTGAGCGAGGCAGTTTTAACTATAATAATTACTATTACTCAAGAGAAGATGTGTGTTTGAACAAGGCAGTTTTAACTATAATAATTACTATTACTCAAGAGAAGATGTGTGTTTGAACAAGGCAGTTTTAACTATAATAATTACTATTACTCAAGAGAAGATGTGTGTTTGAACAAGGCAGTTTAACTATAATAATTACTATTACTCAAGAGAAGATGTGTGTTTGAACAAGGCAGTTTTAACTATAATAATTACTATTACTCAAGAGAAGATGTGTGTTTGAACAAGGCAGTTTTAACTATAATAATTACTATTAATCAAGTGATGAGATGTGTTTGAACGAGGCAGTTTTAACTATAATAATTACTCTCACTCTAGAGAAGTCAAAAATCCCGTTTTCAAATTAATTGTTGTTTTTTTTAATTGCTATGTAGCGTTAGTATTTGTAGCAATGTTATTATTAAAAAAAAGCACAAGTCTTAAAAACATTAAGGTTTCTTTTGTTTTTAATTGCATTTTAACCCTGTTACCATCTTAATTATTTTGACTGAAAATGATTATAATCTTGACATATTCATGTTTATTAACTAGCGCACCTTCTAGGGTAAGTCGATGATTCTTAGAAATAAGTGTGCGACCCTTGAATAGATTTGTTTAGGAAAATCTGGCCCCCAGAGACTGAAGTTGAACCTGCCTGGTCTAGACAAATGACTGTCTTTGTTTGGTAGATGACACAACAATGCCTAGACAAATGACTGTTTTGGTAGATAACACAACAATGCCTAGACAAATGACTGTTTTGGTAGATAACACAACAATGCCTAGACAAAATTTAGGCACTTGCTCGGGAGGCATCTGATGGTAGACTGAAGATGGAGTGATATATATTTTAATATGAATTCTGCCGGAGCTCTAGTATAATAAATAAATTCACTGCCTGCTAGTGGAGGCCTAAAGCTGCACTAAATCCAAACGATGCCTCACAAATGTTTTACAAAAATTGTCAGAAAATAAACACATTCGCGGCATACTTCGTTCTGTTTAGTAAGTCAAGGGTTTCTAACGTTTATGGATATCTCGGGGAAGGGAGTGAAGGAGGGGGTCAAGAGCAGGCAGAGATGAGTGCGGCAGTTCGGCGTCATATTGTCACGGATATCCTTGGCGGTTGAGCTCACACTTCGCTTTATTTGAAATGCATTTTTTTTCTTCTAAATTTTATGCCTTACGTAACAATTTTTACTTTACCCCCAACTATTTAAAAAAAATTAATTGCAAAGAAAAAGTGTAATCAATTGTGCTAACAAAGTTAAATATTCAGTGAGGTGAATTATTAATTATAGTATGATCAGTTGCTATAAATAACAGAGTGAAGTGCATAAATTTCATGCTGTCTTTAATTTCTTCTTTTTTTAATTTAAACACTTCGTTCTTCATTAGCAATACACAATAACAAAGAGGACATAATTTAAGTTGGTTCTCTGTCTCACTTTTGTCCAGATAGATCTCTTGACATTTATATCTAATTTTTAAATTAAGAAGTAGGAAGCAGAGAAAAGCACATACTGTAATTCTATTGTTTCTATGTTTGGCGTGGTCTTGAAACAAGATGTCAGGTCGATACCGATAACAATTAAGCTTAAAAATTTCTTTGGACAAGAAAGATAATACTATTAATTAACTACATTCTTTTAATTACCTTTCTTCGATGCTGTCACATTTTCCGATACGATTGCAATACAACACTTCTCTAAAATTGTCTGTAAGCAGCGAGAAAGTTCGGTAACCATTTTCAAGTGGTGCCTTTGCCCCTAATGTTATCTTCACCTTGATTGGTTGTAATAAGAATGATGGAAAGGGTACATAAGAAATGCGGTCACAAAACTTATTTGACCCGAAAGACTTCAGGGACCTTGTTAGGTAAAATAACATTTTTTTGGTCAAAAATAAAACAACTTATTCGGTCAAAATGAACAGAGTATTTGACCAAATAAGTGTATCTTTCGGCCATTTTTTTGTTGTCAAAATAAAGCGAATTGTGAACCTAACCGCCAAGGATACACGAGTACGACTAAGGCATTTCATTAAGTACATATACTACGACCTAGTTTACAGACCTAGTTTACGAAAGTGGGTCATGCGATTTTAGCATTACTGACTCGGTGACATTGTAAATTTAGGAGCCATGTACACTAAGTGTAAGTAATAATTAATTGTATCGCGCTGGATAATTGTGCTAATTATTAATGTTCGTTCAAAGTATCATGATCTGAAGGGTCGTGCGTAAATCTAGCGAGGGTTTGAAAGGTCGCAAGTAATACAACTCTTGTGTCACTTATGGAAAATTGCACAGAACACAATAATCGGACGCTGGAGAAAAAAGTATATGTTAATGGACCTATCATTCTAGTTCGGCATTCAGATTTGATAGTACTATATAGTTTTTAAAAATATATTTAAAAATAAGTTTAAAAACTAAAATAAATAATAAACTCCAACCATTCTGAGAGCTTGAAGCTTAAGTCGGTTAATGCCCCCACCCGACACACACTGCAACCACACATATTTCAGGCACACTTGCTGCAACCACCCACACTGCAGGCTTGTACATTGCAAACACCCACTACAGGCACACATATTTCAGGCACACACTGCAGGAACGAACATTGCAACCACCCACTATAGGCACACATATTTCAGGCACACTCACTGCAAAAACACACACACTACAGGCACGCACATTGCAACCGCCAACTACAGACACATATTTCAGGCACACACTGCAAGCACGCACATTGCAACCACCCATTACAGGCACACACTGCAAGCACACACATTGCAACCAACCACTACAGGCACACTCGCTGCTATCACATACACTACATGCACACACATTGCAACCACTCACTACCGGCTCAGGGACACGCTATACTTCTTTGTCGGGATCTAAGAGACATTAATAAGACAATAGGAACAAACAAAAGGAACATTTATTAAGGTGCACTGGCTGGGCGATCTGATTTTGTCATAAATGGCATTCATTTTAAATATCTCTTTCATGAGTAATTCCATTGCGTGTCATTGCTTAGTCAACAAATAAAATCACATTCCATTGCGTGTCATTGCTTAGTCAGCAAGCAAAATGACATTCCATCGCGTGGCGTTGCATAGTCAACAAGTAAAATCATATTCCATTGCGTGTCACTGCTTAGTTAAAAAATAAAATCACATTCCATTGCGTGCCAATACTTAGTCGACAAGTAAAATCACATTCCATTGCGTGCCACTGCTTAGTCAACAAGTAAAATCACATTCCATTGCGTGCCAATACTTAGTCGACAAGTAAAATCACATTCCATTGCGTATCATTGTTTAGTAAAAAAAAAAATAAAATAAAATCTCATCCCATCATAAGCAATATGTCTCAGTTAATTTTTTTTAAAATGTCATTTCCTATCATGAACCACACTGCTGATTCAAAATGTAAAATTATATTTTATCGTGATCAATCAATAAATAAAATAATATTCCATCAAATGTCATTTCAAGTAACAAATTTTCACAGGGCTGCGGCGCCCTCCCCATCTTCCACTTTAACCTTACTGTTGCGACCCTCGGTAATAGTTATATGTAGGCGCCCCTAAACAGTCAGTACTCGGAATAGTTATATGTAGGCGCCCCTAAACAGTCAGTACTCGGAATAGTTATATGTAGGCGCCCCTAAACAGTCAGTACTCGGAATAGTTACATGCAAGCGCCCCTAAACAGTCACTACCCGGAGGAACTGTATGCATGCCTCCTTAACCCCACCCTCTCTCTTGCACCGCCACTGTTAGTTTGTTTAGATATGGTTTTGTGTTCGCTTTTAGTTTTCAATATAAAATTCACAATTTAGAAATGTGCGTAAACAAAGAGATAAAATGTTTTCGACAAAATTAAGAACACAAAATTAAAACATTACTAAAAAAATAAACTCCAAAAGACGTTAACAATAACAAACCCAAAACCACCTAGTCAAACAATGAACAAATTAACAACATAAATGAAAATATTGCAACCAAGAGCTTCCTCCTCATTTTGCAAGATGTGTATAAACTATCTCTGTTTACGTAGCCCTGTGCTTGTAAATTAGATTACTTCAATCAGACGTGTTTTTTTTAACCTACTTTTATTACATAATTATTCATTTATAGTTATCTCCCCTGTTTTGTCTCCCTTGCTTAGAGCCCATCTTACTGGAATGTATGTGAGTTGCCTCCACATGCCGTAGTGTCAGCAATATTATGGACCCACCTACTTAAGCAGTGACAAAGTTGCATTAAGACCCTATACTTTAGATTGGACCGAAAAAAAAACAAACCCACCCTACTTCAAGCAGTGACGAAGCTACATTAAAATCAATCAAGGTTGAATTGACTGCTTAGTCATGGGCTTTCAAGCTCTTTGCTAGTGCGCATGCGCTTTGTAAAGCAGAGGGGCTTACTGACTTGAGACGACATTACTGTCTGCCTGCAGGAAACTAGTTCAGCATCGATCTAGAAATAGATGCCACTGCGACCAACGAAAGTGACCTTGACCGTTTTTCCCCCTCCTCTTCACGAAGAGTCACAGCACTTAGCTACAGTTGCCCGCCGGCGGATCGGAATGGGAAGGCTAGGGTGGGTGGGGGATGTCCACACAAGTTGTTATTATTTACTGTTAAGCTGGTTAGGAGACCGAAGTCCGGAAACAGTTCTTTGTTAGCAAACACTGAATCCAGATACCGATAAGCATCCCGCAATAAATCGAGACATTTCATTCTTCGAAACTGGAGCCATATGTCTCTGACTTACACACAGGGTCGTCTTAACAGCATTATAGACCCACGTGCAAAGCAGTGCACTGGGACACATACGTACACAGCCTCTAACAGGAATAAAAATTGACAGCAAGTCACAACATACATAGGTTAGCATGGTGGCCCCCGGGCAACTGCCCATCGTGCCCATGCATACAGTGACCTTTCATAGACCAAGTTCGTGAGTGCGTCAGAATCACATGCACAAAAGATTTTACAGCCAATCACGTATTGATACCGATAAGCATCTTGTAATATATCGTATCGGTTCACTTTTCCTAAACGAAACCCTAAGCTTCTGACTACAGAGTGACATTTTTAATGCCCCGGGTTATGAGTGCACGCAGTCAGTATTATGTAGAGGTCACAGGTCAGCTAATGTCGAGTCATAGTCTAAATATGTTCAGCTGTGGCTCGATAATTATAAATTATAATTTACGAGAAACACCCGCAAGCGAATGAAAGTTGCTGTATCTGCATCCGAACCGACTCGAAACTTATTTGCCTGACATGGATTATGTTTGTGTAAGGATTTGAAAGAATAAAAATTAACTTTAACTTTTATCAAAGGAAAATAGTTCTCTGTATGCGATTGCTACTGTTGTCGGCGATGTTGCTTTTAATGAGGTTGCACCTCGATTCCTCGAAACGATAGCACAAACTAGGCAACTGCTTTGTAAACGTGGTTATTTATTGTGAGGTGTGTGCGTCTGTGTATCAAAGTATCAGTATGTTTATAGGAGAGAGAAGCATAATGACATGCTTATTATTATGGGGATTTTTTTTTTTAAAAGGAGAGATGATTGCAGCTTTGCTGTATAATAAACATATTTCTACAAACTTTATTTCATTTTTAAAAAATTTAAAATACCTACAATATTTTCTAATTTAAAAACTTTTCCAGGCAAATTAACGCAGAGACAAAATAATAAAATGTAAATAGCGAATATTTTGACGTCTTCTTCATTTTTACCCCCAACAACAAAATACAGTTATGGTGGATATGTTTCCTTTGCTCTAATATAATTTTTACCCCCAACAACAAAATACAGTTATGGTGGATATGCTTCCTTTTGCTCTAATATCATGCTGCCCTTGCTTTAAGCAGGCAAAAATTCAGTTTTATAATATCAAAAACTTACAACAAAAATTCAAAAGAGTATGAGTAATTTTGTGAAATACCCATCTTTTAATTCGACATGAATGCAGGAAATCGATTAGTTCGCTTAAACAAATGTCAGTGAGTTGTAGTTTATCGATTAGTTAAGTTAACCAAGAATGTCTGTGAGTTATTAGTCATTTATATTTAAACTTCGAAACGAATAACCAGTTAAGAAGAAAGCTAATAACCAGTTAAGAAGAAAGCTAATAACCAGTTAAGAAGAAAGCTAATAACCAGATTCGGAAGACCTGTTCACCTATTAAACTACACACTGGTTTAAATTTCGCCTCTCTGTAAACTTATATAACTATCTATCTATCTATCTATCTATCTATCTATCTATCTATCTATCTATCTATCTATCTATCTATCTATCTATCTATCTATCTATCTATCTATCTATCTATCTATCTATCTATCTATCTACTTTGCTTTTTCGGAGAAAAGGTCTAAGTGCAGTGTCTGTCAGCTGGGATGATTTGACTTCGGTCTAGTATTGATGAGTCAGCGGTCCGTTCGATTGTCCAAGACTTGGCGATGATGCTGAGCAATGCAGTTGGGTGTGACTCATCGATGTGTCGGTCTGGCATGTTGTTAGCTTGTTGAAAGCGGAACTGAAGCGCGTGTTGTCGGTCTGTGTGCGACACGTCGCTCTACGATTAAATGAGATCGATCGACCATCGTCATTATTGCAGGGGTTTTTATTTTGTTTTTGTTTTTTAAGTAGTCTAACACTATACTACAACAAACTAATTGTTGACAAAGTGGTTTAAACAATCGCTACTACTACCACTGTTGTTTCTAAATCTATACTACTAGGTCTACTCCCAGTCATAAACTACTATTACCAAACGGCAACTGTTACCTCCGGCATTTCTACTATTACTATTACTGTTATCAAGGCATATCTACTATTACTACGACTGTTATCAAGGCATATTTACTATTACTACGACAGTTATCAAGGCATATTTACTATTACTACGACAGTTATCAAGGCATATTTATTATTACTACGACTGTTATCAAGGCATATATACTATTTCTGTTATCAAGGCATATCTACTATTACTACGACAGTTATCAAGGCATATTTACTATTACTACGACTGTTATCACTAACAACTACTAGGCCCAGGTCTATGCTATTACTACTACGCCTAGTCCTTTTACTACTATTGCTCCGAGTCCTACAGCACTACTACTGCAACTGTTCCCTATTCTCTATGTCTATTCCCTAGACATATATTAATGCTACTATTACCACTACTATTTACTACCACTTTTGTTACCACTATTACTACTACCACTGCTTCTGATGCGATTACTATTACGTCTATACTACTCCTTTTACTACTACTTTAACACCATCACCACTGCTACTACTTACCAATACGATGACGATGAAGAAGAAGAAAGTCGATTTTTATGTGTTAGTCTTATATTTATGCTCCCGCCACTGAGTCCTGCTCTAACTTCCGTGATTCCGAGCCAATGGAGTGTTTCAGACAAATTCGATTTAACTTAAAAGTAAATACACACACACACACACACACACACACACACACACACACACACACACACACACACACACACACACACTCGATCTCTCTCACACATACACATACACTCGATCTCTCACACACACATATACACTCGCTCACACACACACACACACACACACACACACACACACACACACACACACACACGCACACACTTTCTCTCTCTCTCTCACACACGCACAAATCCGGCTATCACCTGCTTGCACCATGATTCATCCTTCGGCACTCAGCTCCCTAAGTGACTGATTGATTACTCTATACTTAACATCCGGCTTCAAATGCTAGCTGATTTCACAGCAGAGACCCCATTCCCCACAACTGCGTGTATTTTGGATGGTTTTCTTTTCGCGTTTCACTGAGCAGCGCCGTTTGAGTTCCTGCGGACGAAATTTTAATGGCTCGATAAAGATCTTTTGACGAATTTTATTTATGCATAGGCATGCTTTCTTTCTGTTTTTATTGCAGAGTAGAGAAGGATTTAGTAATTTATAATGCAATCATGCATTACACTCGCTAGGCGTGTAGGCCATTCAGCGTTATAATCCATCCATCTATTGGATGAACAAACTCGAATTTTTCCAACACTCCAACTGACAACGATGATGATGTTGATGTGAGGAAATTAGGAAGTTTTAATTTTGCTTTCAATGTTAGTTGTTTTAAAATACACCAGTATGACAGCCAAGTCCAGGGCTGTCTTAACAGCATTAAAGGCCCAAGGGCAAAGCAGTTTACTGGGCCCCTACCTATACAACAACTCACAGGAATAAAAATGTAAAATTAATGGTCGATAAAATGCCGCTATGCTTGTGAAATCCCGGGCAACTGCACCAGGGACAGCAAGCTTTGTCCTAATCCTATATAAAGAGAAATTACTCTCAGTTAGTTTAGTAAGAACGAGGTTGTTCCCCTTTCAATCGTAATTTCGATAAAGGTGGTGTATTCATCGTTTTCTCCTATTTTTGGGTGGTGTTGGTGGTAAGATCTGATTTTAACTTGCGGGAACTCACCGCATCAGAACTGCCTCTCTCTCTCTCTTTCTCTCTCCATACATTCATCTCTCTCTCTCTCTGTCTGTCTATCTAACTTCATGCAATACCAATACAGAAATCAGGTAAAATAAAGAGGGGCGGTCAGGGAAACAAACTACTGTTTGATCTCCGCTGCAACGTTGCCAGTCAAATTGCACATTGATATATTTCTAACATACATTTACACATATAGCAGCAGGACAGTTCTGACATTAGTTCCAGTCTCGTCTGTTAAACACGTACAAAGTAGTTCTTTCTTTCTTTCTTTCTCTTTCTTTCTTTCTTTCTTTCTAGCAGTAGCAGAGCTAATAATAGTAGTAGTAATATAACTTTGAGTAGTAGTAGGATAGTCAAATACAACTACTTAAAACTCTAAGTAATAGGCGTCTGCGTTTCTATCTATCTATCTATCCCTAAGCCTTGTCGACCTTTGGGGCACCATTGATGATCCGAGAACCAGTTTCGTCCATTCCATTCTGTTCTATGGTAATCATACTGTATTGCTCAGTTTCAGCCCTGTCCACTCTGAGATGTTATCCTCCCATTTTTTCCTCTGTCTTCCTCTCCTCCGCCCTACTTGCACGGTATCTTGCATGATTGTCTTGGCAAGCCCCGTTGAAAGGTCGTGTGACATGTAATGTCCATACCATTACATTTTGCATTTTTTCACAATGGTCAATAGCTCTTCATAGGGCCCAATGACTTGGCTAATTCTGTTTCCCATTTCCTCATTCGTGATATGATCTCTGTACGAAATGCCAAGAACCTTCGAAGGCATCTCATTTCAGTAGCTTGTATCCGCCTTTTCGAGATCCGTTGTGTAGGTCCATGATTCACAGGCATATATAAACACAGATACAACCAAGGAGCGCATCAGTCTGATCTTTGAGCTGACTGAGATATTTCTATCTTTCCAAACTGTCTTCACCCTTGCCATTGCTGTTAGTGACAGCGCAATCCTGGACAGTATTTCAGGTTTCGAATCTTCGTCTGTCACGATGACTCCAAATTACTTGTATTTATTAACTGTTTCCAGTTTCTGATCACCAATCATGATGCCATTGCCAATGCCACTGGTGTTGTTGGTCATCAATTTGATCTCTGCACTGATTTCCAAACCAAAAGCAGTAGCTTTTTCTGTCCAGTTTTTCCACCAACTGAGTTAGCTCCCCTCATTTCCTGCAAGACGATCGATGTCATCGGCAACGCGTAAGTTCTTTATTGTTCTGCCTCCAATACTGATAGTTCCTTCATGGTCTTCCAGAGCATCTGTCATGATTCTTTCAAGGAAGATGTTGAAGAGAATAGGCGAAAGTAAGCAGCCTTGTCTGACTCCCAGTGTTGCCCTGAACCAATCTCCTAAATGGCCATTTAAGCAGACTGCGCTGGTGGCCTTGCTGTAAAGACTTTCTATGACTTGATCCGGTTGTCATTGATGTTGTACAGCTTCAGCTGCATTCCATACCCTGTCAAACGCCTTCTTAAAATCTACAACAAAAAAAAAAAGACATGATAACGGTCTTGTTGGTGCTGGAGGTACTTCTCACATTGCAGTCTCAGGTTAAAAATCTGTTCACTTGTGCTTCACCCTGGTCTGAAGCCTGCATGTTCTTCAGCTATGATTTCCTCTGCCTGTGGCTTCAGTCTGTTTAATATGATCTTTAGCATGACTTTGCTTGGGTGGCATATAAGACTTATCGTTCAATAGTTCTTACATTGCTGCAAAATGTCCTTTTTTCAGGAGAGTTATTATGAGTGACTGAGTCTATGTTGTTGGCCATTCTCCTGTCTGCCAAATCTTATTGCAGATTGTTAGTAGGGCGCTTATCATGGCTTCTCTCTCTTTTCGGATTAGTTCTGCAGGGATGTTGTCTATTCCTGCTGCCTTCTCCTTTTTCAATTTCACTGCAGTCTTGGAGGATGGGGTAGTTGTCAGAATTGGTCACTGGTGGGGTGTTGAATATGTCTGGGTCCCCTGTAGGTCTGTGGTTTTATAGGTCTGAGCAGTATTTTGTCTATCTCTTAAGAATGTCTTGATCTTCTGTAAGACAATTCCCTCCACTATCTTGAATGGTGGAGGAGCGTCCTTGTTTTATACTGGTCAGGTCTTTCACCAGTTGGTATGCTTTTTTGCTATTATTTTTCTTTAGATTATTTTCTATATCTTTATACTGGTCTTCAATCCATGTCTCATTTGCCTTTTTCATGCCTTTTTGATAATCTGGTTGATTTCCCTGTATTATTTTGCGCATACTTCTGATTTCTTCTTCTTTAACTCTCGACGTCACACAGATAAAGGAAGTCTGCTGAACTCTCGACGCTTGTCACACAGTTCTCGAAAATACAGGAATAATTACTAACGTCTATGTTTCGGCTAAATAATTTTCATCATATCAATACATTTATTAAGAAAGTGGCATATGGATTGGAACTGGAATTAGGCTTTTATTCTATTTAATTCCTCTGCTGTCATTATTATCAGCTCGAATTATATTGTCTCGATCAATACTTTCTTCCCCCGCCGAAATGGCAACTATTGCAATTGTGTTTTTGTTTAAGTTTACTTCTATTTTGCTTATTTTAAAAAATAGACTAATAAAGTGTTCATTGTACCTTGATGTCTATTTTAATGTTTAGTATTGAACAAATTTATTATTTGATTAAGAAGTGTTTAATTTTTAAATACTTTCTTTAGTTTACAAAGTAATATTATTAATTTCTCGTACATAACATGACTTTAAAAATATTTACATTTCACCGGACTTAAAATGGTAAGTATATTATCAGGATTCACCTACCCAGATTTTTTTGCCTTTCGAGCTGAAATGCAATGACCAGTCATTTCCAAGATTGCCCTCATTCCCAAAATTTCGTTGTTTAAAAAAACAAAACCCCACAATTTCCAGCCAGCAAGAAAAGCACTGTCCCTTATGTACGATTTGTTAAAACTGCACGTTTATAAATTAATTTTATTTTGTAAACACGTTTATTTTGTCATTTTGCATGAAGATTCAATCTGCTTTGCTACTATTGATCTTGGTATGTGTTTAAGAAGTTTGTATACAGACCGTGAATATTTTATGTGTAATTATTATAAAAGTTTTTAAAACGTTTAAAGCTTTTAAAAAATTATCAGTAAGTTTTATTTTATGTCTTTGTACGTCGAGTACGCAACCGACAGTTATTTGCAGAATCCAAGCCCAATGCAGTCATGAAATGAAAAATTTCGCGCAGAAATAGTGGTTTGAAAGGGATGGCTCATTGTAATGGAATGTTGATTAGGGGAGATAACATTGGATAATTATGTTGACTAGATAACTCTCGTTACTCTCACTCAGCGATGACGTGGAAATACTGCGGCTGATACGATAAGACAATAATTATACGGAATAAAGATGTTTAAATATATAGATATGGTCACATTCTTACTGAATTTTTAAACTTTAAGTTTACACACTTTCATTTCTTAAATCCTTTACTACCACATCATGATACTGATAGCACCGATTTAAGTTATTGGTCGCCATTTTACTTTAATTCAACTTCCGCTGTTCTTGACTGAGGAGTAAAAATTGTTTTGAATGGTGCATTCAGTATTTTCGACTATCGTCTACTGTTCTAGAATTTGATTAGAAAGATGGAAGAGTCTTGTAAAAGCGTTTGATCTTTTAGCTTTTAGAAAGCGGCATGTATTCTTTTAGTATTCTTTCTTTGCCTGCCATTCGTTGATTTTTACAATCTAGATATTGGTATACTATTGCATCGCCACAGGAATTTTACTTAAAGGGGCAGAGCACAATTTCTTATGTTTAATCATCTAAGTTTTTAAACATTAAAAATATGTTATGATGAAAATAGCACAGAAAAATTAGTTGCTTTATCAAATTACTTCATTATAACCCCTAATCTGACCCGGAAATTACTAAAGGGGAGGTGCCTTTTCGAGGTTTTATGATCGTGATATGGATGATGCAAAGAAATTTGCTACTCCACAGGATGAAATTGCTCACTGGAGGAGCCTGTCCCAAAAACTGAAACAAGAGTGAGCATTCATTTATTCAAATACGTATATCTAATTGAATTTATAATAATTATTAATTTAGTGCTTGTACTTGTAGTGTATGCAATATCAATATTAGTACAATAAACTAAGTCTATTACAGTATTAGTAGTTGGAATTTTCCAGTGTTTATTTCAAGATCATCAAAATATATTTACAATTAAAGATTACAGTCATTATAACAATACTTAGTTAATATAAGATAAACAGTACTACTACTAGATAAATATTAATGTAAAGTGTTAGTAGATAGGCTAAATAGTATTGTTAGAATTAGTTTATAATTATACTTTTATAGGCTATATTTAAATCTGCTGGTGATAATTGTAGTACTAGTTACTAGTTAGTTTTTTTATATTTTATTACTAATGTTACTACCACAGATATGGTTTTGGTTTGGTTTACTGTCAATAATGTCATTAATTTAAATTAAATGACTTTTAAACATTTTAATTAGTATGAAATTATTTAAGATTAAATACATAGTGCCTAATTGACAAATGTGATATATATGCCTTTTATTTCTAAAGGGTAAAAAATGACACTTTAAATTGAATTTATTACTTATAATTATATTTATTAATATTTAATGTGATATTAATATTAGCAAAAGGACTGGTATTTTTAACAAACTGAAACAAGAATAGAAAAAATAAAACTAACATTCAATAGTAAACTAATCATTAAATGATTAACAGTAAAATGAAATAAAACAAAAATGGTTGATGGCAAAGATTAATATATGATGTCATGTTATGGATATACTGTAATAGGTAAAAAATACAATATCAAAGGTATAACAATGCAGATTAAAATTGGATATAAATTATAATAATAATGTCACAAATAAAAGTAATCAAAATGATTAGTGTTCTTACTCTTAGGTTGTTACCTCTGTTAAGTGTTATGACAAATAGGCTAGTGTTGTTGATTACCAGCTCTTTTTTGTAACTGATTTGTCACATAAGGTAGTGGTAATGAATTAAGTTTTCACTGTAGTTTCATGATATAATGCTTTGATTTAATAACATATAGGATTTATTTATTTATTTATTTTTAAGTCGAAGGCCAATAAAGGTAACAAAGAGTTTTATTATTTATAGGCATGCTTGACTTGCTTTTGATAAATGATAAAAATTACCAATCTCATTTTCAGAATCATAATACAGTTTAAGTTATAAAGAGTAGTTAAATTTCTGTTTTAAGAATGTAGTTAAAATTTCTCATAGCTCAATGAAAAATACTCTGGAAAATAAAAAAAATAGTTAAAGAGAAATTTAGTTTGTCATAATTTGATTTGTCAAAGTAGGCCATAACAACAATAATTAATATACAGATTTTTTATTATATTTATTATTTATTTTCATTTTTCTTTAAATACAGTGGGTTATTTCTTTGGTGTTAGACTTACAAATGTAAGTGCTCCATTACAATATAAAAAGAGATTTTGACTAATTCTGTGTAGAAGTTTTGGGGTGTTTTTTTTTCCTTTGTTTTTCTGTAGTAATCATTGATGTTAAATCCCAAATTAGAGATAAGATGTTGGTTTTATTTTTGTTGTCAGGTTGGAAGAGACAAAGGAAGAATTGGAAGAGTACCAAATCAGTAGCCGTGAGTTGGAATGTGAGCTGGAGACCCAACTTCATCAGTTTGAGAAACGAAACAAAGAATTGGAAGCAAACACTATTCGGCTGCAGACAGAAGTTGATTCACTCAGGGTAAATTTCACATCCAGAGTATACTGCTAATCTGATATGAGCTAATCTTGTAAATTATTAATGCTAATAACTAAATGGCCAAACAGTTAATATGTAAAATACTATTTAGTTTAGACTTTAAAGAATTCAGAATACAAATTTACTGATTTCTCTTTGAAAATTTTCTCATTTATCTTTATATTTCATAGTTTAAAAAAGTTTTTGCAGTAAAGGTAATATAAGTGGATTATATATAGTAATATTATGTCTGATATAAATAAATAGCTTATATCTGAGTAGCATTAAGTCTTATGTAAGTACTAAGTAGCATTATTTTTAGGATAAGTAGTATTGTGTCTAGTATAGATAGCATTATGTCTAATTTGACTAATATTATATCTAGAGCTATCAATTTTTTCTAAAATGCTGCCTAGGTACCCGTCCAAAGCATTAAGCATGCACTCTATTTCACACATTATTATTATCAATCATTACATAAATGGTCTATTTCACACAGTAGCCAGAGGTATGCATCTAGTGACTTACTATTAGTTATGATCTTTATATGTACAATGCAAACTTTTATTTTTAATATTATCAATTATTACATAAACTAAAGTAAACTAAAAACTAAACAAAATGTCAACAGCAATAACATATTTATAAATAGGGCATCAAGTTCAATCGCCCTTCACCGATAGAATTTCATTGCACAAATTGCATTTCATCGTGTCACTATTCAATCGCTTAGCGTGACTCCACACAAGACATTGTCTTCCCCATATTAAAAATATTACATTATTATTTAATTTATTGACAAGTTTGTTTACTGAAGTCTTATTAACATCAATAACATGCTACACTTGTTAACGAGCACAACAACCACAAGTGAAAAGAAAGGGCGCGAGCTATGGTGATTGGTGATATATGTCATAAATAATTAGATATAGGTACAGCGGCTGTTCAGTGCGTAAGCGCAATTGAACAGCTGTCATCTATGGGCGGGAGGTGAGTGTGACCGGAGGGGGAGTGTGCTAAATTGTGTATAGACATAACAGCAGCATTACCATGGGCATCCGTTCTCAATTTTACTACCTGAGTATTGGCACAACAACGGGTACCACTAGTCACCATTGATGAAACTAATAGTAATACGTATGCTGTAATTCATAATAGTTACCATTAATGTAAATAATATGTATGATCCAATTCATCATAATCACCATCAATATAAGTAATATGTATGATCAAGTACATCATATGATGTAAGTAATATGTATGCTCATCATAGTCACCATTGATATAAGCAATAGCTAATATGTATGACCTAATTCATCATAGTCGCAATGAATGATTGATGCATAAGCATTACATTCTAAAAGATTTCACTTAGAAAGAAGCTGAGTTAGGAAAGAGAAATAAAAATGGGACATAACACATTGCTATTTTATAGATAGTTATTTCATTGTTAAATTAATTGCTTTTGTGTATAGCAGGTTGCAACTTCATAGTCTCTTTTGCTGATGTATATATGGGTTTAAGAGCATCATATGAAGATGGCTAAATAAGTTTTGTGTATACTCCAAATAAAATTATTATAATATGCATGGGTTTGAGAGCATCATATGAAATTTGAATGTGTCTTGTGTATAAATCCAAATGAAACTGATCACTATTCGAGCAGCATGCATTATAGTTCATATTTCAATATGCAGTAGTGCATTATTTTGTTCATCACTTCATGCCATTGAGTTAGGACAAAAATTAGCACTTTCTGGTTTACATTCAAATACATGACTTATAATAGACTCAAAGCATCACCCACACCTGTTTTCAGTGACGTGTCCTGATTGTGTCCAAGTAGGTTGTTAAGTCTTAAAGGAACATTTGTTTGCCTATGCTTGCAGGAAAAACTAGACAAGCTACAGAGTAGTACTCACAAAAAAGCGGCTGAACTAGAAGACGAACTTGCACAAGTCACTGCCTATAAAGATGAACTTCAGAAATATATTCGAGAACTAGAGCAAGCAAATGATGATTTAGAAAGGGCCAAAAGGTATTTGCTAACATTTGTTTGAGTTTGAATAATATTTTTTTTTTTTAATGAAGCATCAAGGATATTCTTCATATTATAAATTCAGTCAGCAAATGAGATGCTAGTATTTTAGTTTATCAGTTTATTTAGTCCTTTGGTTACTTTTATAAAGTGACCTGTTTTGTACTTCAGTATCATTTTATTTAGTCCTTTGGTTACACTGTGTACTTACTTTTATCAAGTGACCTAGTTTGCACTTCCATAGCCTGTCAGTCCATTTGTTATCTTTACTGATACTTATGTTTTTTTTTTTTAATAACTATTAATTTTTTTTTTTTTACAGAGCAACAGTTGTGTCACTTGAAGACTTTGAACTAAGGTTAAATCAGGTAAACTCTTTTTGTGTATGTGTATTTCTTAAAATATTTGTTTCTATCGTTTGAAATATTAAATGCTCAGAAAACTTGTCAAATATTAACACTTTTATGGAGAACATATGTACCTATATTGAGAAGAGACTAATTAGTAATTAATAAAGTGTAACTGGTATCAGTGAGCACTTTAGTTAACTAGTCCTTGTATGAATAGTCAAAAATAAAATGTTTTTCCAAAACTTAATCTACCATAAAGTCCAGTAAATGTATGCATTCACATAAGTTCATTAGAATGTATAGTGTTAACAAAATAAATATTTAACTGTCATTCAGAATAAGAACAAAATAAAAGCAAGTAAATATATTCAGTGCACAAGAGAACAGCAACAACAAAAACATTTTTTTCAGTGTTCAGTGCACAGCTTTTGAAGTGGGGCGGACAATCCTAAATGGAATTATCTCACCATTAAAACCTTGTAAAAGAGAAGATAATAAGAAATGCACATTGTGGCTAATTTGACCTGTTTAGACCACTTAAACTTTACAAGTATTTATAATGCATTTTCAATTTTTTGATAGAGCCTTTAGTTTTAATGCTGATATAATTATTTACTTAAAGACATGACAAGCACCTTTACATGAGGGGTTCTCTTGGCAAGATCAAGCTCTTGTTAAGTAATAATGTTTGATTCTTACTGATTTAATCTGTATAACATAACGGACAGAGAAGTATTTATTTTGAACAGAAAGTTTGGAAAATAGTTGGGAAGTCTAAATATAAAATAGTTATAGAAAAGTTGTGAAAGTTTGTTCTGATATGATTATAACATATGAAAAAATATTCATATTGAGTCTGAAGCCTAAGTATAAATCATTTGCAGGCCATTGAAAGAAATGCATTTTTGGAAAGTGAACTGGATGATAAAGAGACACTTTTAGAGACAGTACAGAGGCTAAAAGACGAAGCAAGAGGTAATTTTTCATTCTTCATTTTTTTTGCACTAAGAAGCACTGATTCACCTTGCATCAGAATTTGGTGTATTGCCATGTTTGTTCATAACATATACTCGGAGTTGTTCAAACTATGCAGCTTCAAGAAGGTTATTTTCTATTTTGCTTGTGCATATGCATGTGTGATTTAACTATTATTAACATGACTTATATATTCAGTATTTTGGATCTGTTTCTGTGTTCTGTTTTGAATTTGGTCCCTGCAAAATCTTTTCTTTTTTGTCAAAATAATTCTTCATGTCTTCAGAACATTTTATTTTTTCTTATTGCTTTTAATACCAGTAGTATTGCCAACTTTTACATATCTTTCGATTTGAGCTGAGTGAAATATTTCATGCAATAAGATTTGTTTAAAAGTCTCATTCTATTAATTTTTTAAATACTTCTTTATTTCTACCCACCTACTCATCAAAACCCAAATAACTTTAGAAAATCCTTTAGAAAGAAAATTAAATATAAATTTTCTAGAATACTTCAAGAGTGAAGTGAATCCTAGGTTTCTCCTGGTTACTACATATATCTATGAGACATTCAAAGACTTGAATATATATGAATAGTTTGGGATTGTTTTATTCTAAGAAATAAGTTTGTTTAATTGTCTATTTTTTTTTAAAGAAATTTTTTCTTTAGATTTCTGTTTTTCTAAAATAAAATTTGTACTGGATATAATGCACAATGTGAAATAGTTTAAGTGTAGCAATAGTTTATGCTCAAGAAACATAAAAGTAGCACAACGCTTTTCAGTTCTTTGCCAGGGATACCATGCTGTTTTGGCCCAAGAAATGTGATGTGTCATCAAGAATGCTAATAACATTTGCCAGAGATGTGAAGTGTCATGATGTTATTGATCTCAGGATTGTGATATTGTGTCAAGCATGCCAGTAACATTTGCCAGAGATGTGAAATGTCATGATGTTATTGGTTCAGGAAATGTGATGTGTCATCTAGCATGCCACTGAAATTTGCCAGAGACAAGTGAACTACCATGATGATACTAGTCAAAGAAATGTGATGTCACAAAAGTGTTGGTGAACCATTTGCCACAGATTTGAAGTAATACACTCTTAATGACCCAAGAAATGCAATGCGTCTAGCGCATCAGTAAAACTGCATTCCAGATTATGAAATGTTTGTGTTGTACTTCACATAGCATTGACCTAAAGAATATGACTAGTATTGTGAATGAAGTAACATTAACAAATGTAACTAGTCTGCGGTATCGAGTATGACTAGTCACATATTTGCAGTAGTTGTTTTTAATTGACCTAAGGAGTATGACTAGTCTCATATTTGCAGTAGTTGTTTTTAATTGACCTAAGGAGTATGGCTAGTATTATGTATGAAGTAGCAAAACAAGTGTAACTAGTCTGCAGTATCATTGAGTGTGACTAGTCTCATATTTGCAGTAGTTGCTTTTAATTGACCTAAAGTATGTAAAGTTGAGAGGGCAATGTGGCTAGTTCTCAGGTAAGCAATGTTTTTTTTTGTTATCATGAAATTACCAGTGCCAAGATTGCCAGTAACAGAGATTGTGTGTTGACATAATAAATTCCCCTCTTGTGGTTGTAACTAATTTAATATTTTTTCTAAAATTATTTTACTTTTAGACTTGAAGTCGGAAATAGATGTCAAGCAACGTGTACCACTGCCAGTCAAGATTTCAGACAGCCATGTAGATAGAGTTGATGGTGCTAAAATGGCTGACAGCGGCTATGATGGTGTTCATCAACAAGCTGTTACACCAACCACACCTACCACTCCAACTGCCAGAAGTAAATTAATTTAGTTTATAAAGAATGTTCAGCTTTAAACTAATCAGTATATTTTGAGAATGTTATATATATTTATTAGATATTCCCTATTTTCTTTTGTTGATTAGAGTTGCTTCATTTTACACCAATTTTGTCTCTTTTGTTTATTATAGTTGCTTCCTAATAGAGTAAATAGTTTATGTCAATATGGATATATTTCATTCACACTTTCTTTGAAAATTTACAAATCATCAAAGCAACCCCTCAAAATGCAAAAATAAGTAAGATTGCACTTTATTAAAAAAAAGAAATGATAAAAATCTTTTAGTGATTTTTTTTTGGTTTGTTATATATGATGATGTGAAATATCTTCATTATCAGTAGTTGAATTAGTGAAATTCATTTTATATTTTAGAGGAATTGTGCAGATGTATGTCCTTTATGTATAAATAAATTTTTCCTTTTTAGAAAACTGTTAAATAGGTTGTATTGCATAGAAATATTATTTGACTGTTTCATTATGTGTACAGTAAGATGAGTGTATACTTAATTTGAATTAGTCTAAAATTTTAAATGGTTATTTTCAACAAATATATATATTACTCATGCTCAAAACATTATTCAGATTTTAGTACTCATTATCACTTCATCCAGGCATTTAAGTCAAATGGTTTGAGATTTTCTTCTTCTTCACAGGCATTTCTCAGACCAATGGCACGACTCCTCTTACACCTTCAGCACGAATATCAGCATTGAATATTGTAGGAGACTTGCTTAGAAAAGTTGGGGTGAGTGCATAAACTCTAGTTTTGTTTGTTTGAGATAAGAAGTGCTTAGTATACTCTTTCTGGGACTAGCACAGGTTATCACTGTGTCATACACTTTTAGTATTCACAGATCTACATAGGATGCCACAGTTGTAAGGCTCTGTGTTATACAATGCCAGCATTCAAAGACCCACTCTGGATGTTGCAGGTGTAAGGCCTTTGTAATATATACTTAGTTTTAAGACCTTTGATGGCTTTTCTCTTTGCATTCAAAGTCCCAGTTAGGGTGTATTAGAGCATAATTTGAAGAGGCTGGATGGTAAAAAAAAAAGTGGGAGGTCCACAGGTTGTGTTGCAAGTCCATGATATATCGAGGCGCATAATATCGAGTCACCACTGATTATGCAGACCTGTCTACCTTCTGTTTTTAGCAGAAGAATCTCTCGGTCTTACCTCTAATCTCCTGTTCTTCCACTTACGAACGTGATTTTCCGCTTTCAGTATCATTTTAAATAATTTTCCGATCAGCTATGACAGGACAAATTTTCTGCTTGTCTTGTATACAATCCCCTGCTCTGTTAGCCAGTCGGTCAGTGATAGTCATTATGTAAAATACTAGTGGGCTCCAGCCACCCTATAACAAACTGCCAGCCAGAGATACTAAAATAATCATTGGTAGTTTGCTTCTCCGGTTGACCAATCGTATATGTCGAAACGGTGTTTGGAAGATGTTTTAAACTTAGCGCCTACAAAACGTCCATAAATCGGCTCTTTTAGAATAAAAGATGGGGGACACAGAGTGTGATACTGTGAGAATGAGTTAAAAAAAGAATTAGAGAGGCTTTGAGAAGAAAATCAAGTTGAAGAGAATAAACAAGTGGGAAAAAAAGTGCTTTGAACAAAAATACCGATCAGACTATCACAGAAAGTGTATCTGCAGAAAAGGGGAAATCTTTGATTTCCGCACAGCATACAGATTAGACTTTAAAATTGCACATGGTGGACTGCATGATGTCAACAGACATCTTGAAACCGCATCGCATAAAAGCAACATGACTTCATGCAAGGGAGAAAGCAGCCTACAGCCTTTTATCAGCCGAAGGATTCTGAAACAGATGAACATCAGCTACAGATCACAAGGGCTGAGACAGCTATGTGCCATTTGATAGCTTTCAACAGTTTATTTTTGGCTCGTGCTGACATTCAATGGAGATTAGTAAAAAAAAAAAATAGACAAATCATAGACAAATGTGCTTTACATAAATCATTACAATATTGGCAAGTCCACTTACAAAAATTAACATTATTTGTTATTTTATTGCATTTATTTTATATTATTGATATTTCCAGATTCCGCATAGAATCCGCTTTTCATAAAAATCTTCCAGTTTTGGATCATTGATCTTATGGTCTGCTGAGGAGGAGGGTAGGCAGGTCTGGTATATGATAAGGCATCTATTTATAATATTTATTTGGATCACTGAATGCAGTGTGCATATACCATAAAGGGCATTCTGCTTGATTCTCAAACTAATGAAAGTAAATGTAATTAACATTGGTATATCACATCAACTGGCTCAGTTTGCAAACGTTTTGCTGACCATGCCTAAACTTTATACAGTACAAGTGTTCAGTACATTGTACATGTACTTGCCATTGCAAGAGTCTGCATGTTTTATTAATGCTAAAAATCTTTATATATACAATTTTGTAAATTAGTCCCAACAGTGTTGCGTTTACGTATACTTAAATTACATGACTTAAGTATATGTGGATAGGGCGAACTGTAAGTTGATAAACAGTAGCCACCATATGACATGGGTTGTTCATATATGACAGAAAGGATCCCTCATTCCATGTTTGTTATAATTTTTTTAAAATCATGAATTTTGTGCAGTGTTGATATTAATACTAATAGTCTCTTACCTTTTTTTTTTTTTTTTTACCGTAAAGTGTTCTAATATTTGGCTCAGTGATATAACTTTAATTGCCTTATTTCTGTTTCCAGTTTGTTTATGCCTTTCTTAAATTTTGGTCAAGTCCTTGTATTCTGTCTTAGTGTTTAGATAATCCAAAAAATTATCTGTCATAATTAAATGATTTACAAAAATCCTTGTTCATTTTGATCTCAAAATAATCATGCACATGAGTGGCCATTGTGTAAGTGTATATTTCTGTGACTGTTGAATTACCAATATATATATATATCACCACATTGTCTTGAGTGGCCATTGTGATAGTGTATATTTCTATGTCTTTCAGTGACTGTTGAGTTACCAGTATATATATCACCACATTGCCTTGAGTGGCCATTGTGTTAGTGTATATTTCTATGTCTTTCAGTGACTGTTGAGTTATCAGTATATATATCACCACATTGCCTTGAGTGGCCATTGTGTTAGTGTATATTTCTATGTCTTTCAGTGACGAGTTACCAGTATATATATCACCACATTGCCTCGAGTGGCCATTGTGTTAGTGTATATTTCTATGTCTTTCAGTGACTGTTGAGTTACCAGTATATATATATCACCACATTGCCTTGAGTGGCCCATTGTGTTAGTGTATATTTCTATGTCTTTCAGTGACTGTTGAGTTACCAGTATATATATCACCACATTGCTTTGAGTGGCCATTGTGTTAGTGTATATTATTTTGGTAAAAAAAATGGACTTGAGTGGCTATTGTTTTAGTGTATGTTTCTTTTTTTACGAAATGGACTTGAGTGGTCATTGTGTTAGTGTATATTTCTGTCACAAAATGGATTTGGGTGGCCATTTTGTTAATGAGTTTTTCTTTTGCTTAATATGGTCAGTGTGTGTGCATCTTTTTGTCAGAAAAATTTCCTTGAACGGCCAACATGTTAATGTGTTACCTCTTGTCCTAAAAGTGGATCAGGATCCAAGGTTTACACATGTAGATTGGACAGTTTATCATGTATATGTTTAAATTAGTAAATAACTATTGGCAAAGGTATATTAATTATTGTTTTCAATTGCTATTATGAATAGAGTTGTTAATTTACTATATTAGCAATATTTTAATTATTTTTGGAAATAAGTGGAAAAGTATTATTCAGACAATACATTTTTTTAATTATCACAATTAATTGGAAAGGTGCTAGACACCTCAGTTTTATATAATATTTAATTGGAAAGGTGCTAGACACCTCAGTTTTATATAATATTTAATTGGAAAGGTACTAGTTAGACACCTCAGTTTTATATAATATTTAATTGGAAAGGTGCTAGACACCTCATTTTTATATAATATTTAATTGGAAAGGTGCTAGACACCTCAGTTTTATATAATATTTAATTGGAAAGGTGCTAGACACCTCAGTTTTATATAATATTTAATTGGAAAGGTACTAGTTAGACACCTCAGTTTTATATAATATTTAAACAAAGAGTAGACTTTGTAAACACCTACCCCCCCCCCCCCCCCAACAAACAAACAAACAAAAATTGAATGAATTCTATACTTAATTGAAGAAGAGCATAGTATATACTTTCAAGTTGTAATAAACTTCTAAATCTAATTTTAATATCAGCACATTACTCAAAAATTTTGATATAATTCTTAATTAAGTTGGAATTACAATGAATTGCCAGTATTTATTTAAACTGTATAGTGTGTACATAGCTGAATTTTAATTGTCTTTTAATATTTAATTGAACATTATGATGTATATAATATCAAATTGTAATGAACACCTACTAGTTCATTGAATAGTACATTGTGTTTTTAACCAAACTGTAAAGCATACTTAATAAACCACAGTTCAAGACCTACTCCCTTCTATATTTTTTTCCTTGTGCGTGCTGAGGTGTAGCCACAACAAACTTGATTGAAATTTGCAAAATATTGTCTGAGTTGCATTTATTTTTGACGTGTAAATTTGACGTGCAATTTTATATTTGTATTTTACTCATAGTTGAAATTGACAGTTTCAGTATATAAAATGTACTGCAGTGTTTATTTTCTGACATTAAAATGAAACAGATGATTGCCATTTGATGTCACATTAACACATGTATAGAGTAGGATTATTCTTGTGGTTTGCACTTTGTTATATATGTAAGCATGTATTATTATCTGATCTAAAGGGGTGATGGGCAATAGGATAATTGATGAGTTGGAATAATACAGAATACAAGGAAAAGTATTTAAATGCTGTCACTACAGGTATTGGTAACACTCTCAGCTATGTCATGTTTTCAAATATAATGCAGACAGAGCCACAGACCAATATGTTTAACATTGATTCATCTGCTTACTAAGCCTGCCATCTGTATCATTGTACAGTAGTACTGGCTTAGAAGCGTTGTTGATCAAATTTAAGTGTACACTTTAATTTTTAAATTATTTAATAATCCCACTACTCATAATAATTTGAATCATAGCCATTGAAACAGTAGAATTTGTAGTGTTTACTGGTGTATATAAGAAAATTTCACACTGTGCATGCACTTTTTGAAATAATAAAATTTTAAACCGTTTGTCATTTTAGATAAATATGAAATATTGAATAATTGAAAAATGTTGAATAGTGTGGATTATACTATAGATAATACTCACATTTTGTGTTTTTTAAAATTAAATTGTCAACAAAATATTGATTGATTTTAGAATTTTACCTTTAAATGCCACAATAAGCAGTTTAAAAGTTTATATTTTTGTCAACAAATAACATAACATAACAGATAAAAAATGACATTTTTTATCAGAACCAAGATAGATGTTTTTTATCATTTAACATCATTAAATTAAAAATTGCCCACCCTACTCCATCTATACCTATCAGTCTTTTCCATAACCTGACTTCATTTGCTATGTATTTACTTTTGTTTCAACCATTATAATTTTCTTTATACCTTAGTGCAGACCATTTTATATGCGGCCTGTAGTAAACTGGATAATTTTTTTAAAATATCTTTCTTCAACATTATTTAACTAATTATATTGGCATAGCATTCTCTATCTTGTGCATTGTTTGTCACTCTTTTTTTGCTTTTGTTTTGATATTCAGGCCTTTAATCCTGAATGCAATTTTTTTTTATAGATTTTTTAAAATTTCAAAATAGAAGTGAATTATTTATCAGTTTATGACCAATACTAACTTGGTGTATTTTATTTTGTACATATTTAATTCAAATGTACTCAATCAAAGACACCACAGTTCAGTATACCTGTGCATTGACACTGCATTTTCTTGTTTAGAGTTTTTTGACCTCTGTAGATAGTTATTGAGATACCTGAAACCTTCATTATTATTTAAAAGAAATAAAATACTGTGTATATTATTCTGAAAGAGATTCACATTAAGAGATTCCAATAGTCAGCTGCTTAGGTGTTACATTTAGATTCTTTGTCTTTATGTAGTCATGCTGTAGATACCTATATATCAGGTGTTTTTTTTTTTCAGTTCATGGTCTTATGGCTTCTTGGTAAATGATTCTGGTTTTAAAACTTATTGATATATTAATTCCTACCATTTCATGCCTACATTTACTGACCCATTCTCTTTCTCTTTCCACGTGTGCCTGCATTTTCTCTTACAATTTCTTAGTTCATAGAGAATAAAGAACTGTTTCATGATGCTGGAGAAAGTATGCCAAATTAAAATAGGAGGAAAGTAAGGGATTTTACCTTATTATACGGCACCCATGAAATATTCATTTTGGTGAAACTTGTACATATAGATTTCTAAATTTGCTTATTTTTTAATCTTTTGTCAGATTTTACTATTTATATTCATGTTTACTTTATAATAATTTTACTTCATAATTTAGAATAAATTCTTAGGTTAGCAATCTAAGTCTTGATCACTATTTTTCCTTTATTTTATTTTTACTAATTTAGAATAAAATCTTGGATTAGCAATCAAGTCTTGTTCACTTTCAGAAATGAAACCAAACTGGCTCTTTAAATTAAGTTTGCCTATTTAGGACTTGCTTTTTAAAGTTTATCATAATAATAATATGAATACTCATAGGTTGTGTTAATTTAAGAAGAATTCTTTAAGCAGCAGGTTTTATTTGATCATTATAAAATATATTCAAGTTATTGATTTAATAACAGTAAAACATAACTGCTTTAAATCTTGTTATTTTACTTTATACTCATAAAATTGAGAAATTTATGGATAAACATGCCCTCAATTGAAACATGAGTTATTAAAATGAAGGACATGGAGATGGCGAGTATCATTAGCCTTTCAGTACTGATACCCTGTATGCTTCTCTCTAATTCTTTTGTGTTTTTTCACACCACCATCATAAATTAGAGCAGAACCATTTTTTGAAAGTAAATATTAGCCATTAAATTTTTGTACATTTAACTGAAGCATTTTATTTGAATGAGAAACAACAGTATTGTGTATTATAAATTACAGATATCAGATTTTCTCTAGTTCATTTATAGTGATTTTACTTGAATCAGGAGTTTTAGCATTACCACTATCATCATTCTCTATTTGTAGTTTTTATTTTTTAATTGAATTTACACTGGCTTTAATAATTATTAGAGTTAGAATTTATAGTTTTCATCTTTATCCCTGTTGTCAGTTTTCAGAGAAATGTGATCCAAATGCAGACTATGATCCGGTAAATACAAATACTGTGACTCCGTTGCTTGTTAATCTCAAACAAAACAGTACCTTTGCATGATGGTACAAGAGCATGAATGGAAAGTTTTAGCTATCTGAAGCAAGACAGATGCTTTCAAGAATATTTTTATCTTTTTAATTTCTTAATAATATAATGAAATGGTTTTCATCTTGCCATGTTTCTTTAAAAAAAAATTTTGACATGATAAAATAATTATTACAATTAGTAGAATATACTTATGCATTATGAGAATAATTTTTTGAAATAAATATTTTTTCCTTATCATCAAATTTATTTATAAGTATTCAAGATTCAGTAAATTTTTTTCATAAATGAAAAAATATAACTGTTTCAATTTAAAATTCATTTATACAGTGTATATATAAATACCTTTTATTTGATTCTGTATGTGACAAATTAAAAATGTAATTAACATCTGTTTGCTCTATGTTTCTTTTTTGGTCATTGTTGGTGTACCATCACTAGTTTCAGTTGTAATTAATTTACAGCATCGTGTTCTTTTAAATAGATGGTTTTCTTGTTGGGTTTCACTCCAGTGATTTGTTGGCAGCCTTTATTTGTTGTGCATTTTCTAGTCAGTAGATATTATTCGTTCATTGTCTGTTGTTTGCTTGCATATCTAATACCCATCAAGAAATTATGTCTCTTTCTTGGTTTTTAACTGTGTTCATACTTTATGTAGTAACTCAGTTTTCTAGTCCTGTAATGACTTGGAAATAGACCTTTCAAATCATTGGAGTGTTCAGCAGGCAAGATTTGGTTTGAGATTTATTGCATTTTTGGTGCATGAGACTATGCAAATGTTGAAAGGTGTATGAATGATTAACTTTAAATTAAATTAAAGGAATTGCCTTGTCAGACATAACCATCCACATATTTTATTAGGCATTTAACAATTGCCTTTAATTAAATTGAGAGTCACCTTGTCAAGCATTTTTACCATTCACAAATAAGTTGAAATATTGTGATTAACTTTATTTAAATAGACGAAATTGTCTTGTCAGGCTTCTGCTATCCTATTGTTTCTTTTTTTTTATATACTTTGTTGACATTCTGTTTTATTGGTTAGAACATTACGTAAAATCTGACATCACAACATTTACAGTGTATTAAGACCTTCTCTTAAGTCATATTTAGTCATAGCTGGTGCATTTAATTATTTTAATTTTATATTTCTAGCAAGTTTACTTGAAACTTGTTTCTCAGAATTATCCAAGGTTAAGAAATATTATATCTCTCAGGCAGTCATGGCTTAGTATGTTAATAATTTAAAAAATATTAATTAATTTTCATTATTTTGGATTGCAGCTGTTTGTTAGCTACACAAACATATCAGTTTTCTAGTAATTTTCTTTTAATGCATTACTGTAGAAACATTTACTGCCTGAGATTTTTACAAGTGTTTAAATTAAGGCAACATTGTTTTTGTTTGGGGACGTCTCCAAGTGTGAATCCAAATGTTAATAATAATTACACCTGTTTCAAATTGTTTTATCTCCATCACTAACAGATCATCATTTTGTAAACTGACACTGTGAGGTCTCCAAGTGCAAATCCATCTTCTGATAATAATTTACATGTATTTCAATTGTTAATCTCTATCTCTAACACTACAGTTCATTGCTTAAACTGAAAGTATAACAGTGGGCAGAGATTTATTTTTGTTTGGGGAGATCTCAGAATATGAATCTATTTTACTACTAATAATTATATTGATTTCAAATTGTTGATTATTATCATCAACAGCTCTCCTTTTAAACGGAAACTCTTATCTTGGACAAAGTATTTGTTTGCCTATTTTAGTGGGGAGGTCATTTGTAAATCTACACCTTCATGATATAATCAGTAAACATGTGTTACCTATTTTACTGGGGAGGTCATTTGTAAATCTACACCTTCATGATATAATCAGTAAACATGTGTTACCTATTTTTGTGGGGAGGTCATTTGTAAATCTACACCTTCATGATATAATCAGTAAACATGTGTTACTTCATAATCATCACTAATAGGCTGTGCACCAGATAAGAACTTTCACTTTGACTTTTGCATACATAAATCTACACCTTCATGATATAATCAGTAAACATGTGTTACTTCATTATCACCACTAATAGGCTGTGCACCAGATAAGAACTTTCACTTTGACTTTTGCATAAATCAAAGGTCATCTCCTTTTTTGCTTTGATATGTACTAACATTTTCAAAAATGTCGTCTGCATTGATAATTCATTTTAGTTTTAAGTATTGTTTGGAAACATTTTAATGTTAATACTGTAGTATAATTCTTTTAATATTACTCTTCTATTTCATATTTTAAAAAATAGTATTTATTGAAATATATTCTAAACATTATTATGGTATTTGTTGCAATCCAGAAACATTCAGCACTATGATAGAGCCAATATTGATGTCAATTTTTGTATCATTACTACAGCATGATTTATTGATTTTAAGTAATCAGTATGTGACACAAAACCACCCTAGTTATTAGTTATGATTATTATTATTAGTAGTAATCATCCATAATTATTTATAAGTGATGAGAATACATTAATCTTTGTTATTATTCTCCAGACACCACTTGTCTCTCTCACTTGGCGGACAACATTTTCTTTCTTCCAAAACATTAAAGACAAACATCTACTGTCACACAATATTTCCATAGGTGGAAAACTTCTACTGTCACACAATATTTCCATTGGTGGAAAACTTATTACCAAAGGAGAAGATAAATCCATCTTTTAATCTACATTTAGCAAGTCCCCATCAACCCACTATCTCTCTAACATATGGTTATCAATATGTGTTGGAAGGTCAATAAATTTATTAAGTCAACAATCAAATATACAACATATGAATATAACCAAAAGAGCATTGACATTTACATCACTTCATAACATGTTTGATTAATGCTAGACAATCATTCAGTTTAACCTAGCATAGACATCAGCAGTCAAATAAACATATATATATGATCAAGTTCATAGGCATAATTCATCACAGAAATGAGAGTGGAGTTTTAGAGAAATAATTAAAGTCAATTTACATAACCTTTTCTCCAGCACATGGGCATAATTCATCACAGAAATGAGAGTGGAGTTTTAGAGAAATAATTAAAGTCAATTTACATAACCTTTTCTCCAGCACATGTTCACTATCACACAGTTTGCAACAAGTCACTGTCTTTCTTATATAGACAACGGTCTCACATACCCCTTCTAGGTATGTTACACAACTGTTACAGAATCTTCGATGTGCTCTGCAAGCATACCATGGAGAATCATTCAGAATTTCCCCTGCGCTGTCAAGCATTTCAGGGGGGAATGTTCAATAAACTTTCTTGAATTCTCAAGACCAATCTGAAGCCTTAATTTTTCCACCATATTGGTTCTTGAATGGGATTTATAGGTATCAACTTACAGTAACACGTTTAAGTTCGTTGACCACAATGGTTTCACACACCAGCATGATCTGGTAGAGTACAGTAGTCACTGTAAAACAGATCAAAACACCAAAGATAAAAAAGGCACATTTCTCTCTGCAAAAGTCAAATTAAGGTAGCACTAAATTTCAGGCATATTTCACCTCTAAAACTCTTTTCTCTCTTACAAACATTCTCAACTGCAAAGTCTGCAACAATAGTCACTAGCTGATACACAAACAGCATAAGAAATATAGCATCAATCAAAATTCACAAGTATAATATACAACATAATCAAATTAAGGAACAACGAAATAATGATTCAGTTACATAAAGCATTCTTCAATTCAAATCATAGATCAATAGCAAACGTATGAAATATTTCTAAATCCATTCTTTCTTTACCATAAGCTAATGATTGCCTTTATGACTAGACTCTAGTTTCGTCAAATTTAAAGTGATTAGAATATACTTTCTTCAGCAAAGTAACTTTTGGTTCATCCCCTTTGGATGAAATTGTTATAAGCAGGTATGAGACTATTAGTCAGAAAAACTACTTATCCAGTTGGAACTGGTTTGGATTGCATCAGCAATTCTAACATATTCTCCACCTGAATTGTTTACTTCCAATTCTGACACTTACAAAAAATATCATCATAAGAAGTGTGTAAGGTCAGGACACTTTGACATTTAATAATTTATACAACAATTAAGTTTAAAAATAGGGATAGGAAAATTTACTCCGCCACACAATGCTAGTGGAATGCTGATTAGTGGCCAGAATTGTAACAGTTTATGGAGGCACTAAGTTTGTTTAATTCTTCATGTTGATATTATCAGTACTTAAGAGCAGTGTTTGAAAGTGTTAGATGTATTCATTTTCTGGTAGATCACACTTAATTGTCTACAGTCCTTAGCCAGCTGTACCTGACACAAAAGAGCAGTGTTTAAAAGCATTATTTTCTCAATTTCTGGTAGATCACACTTAATTGTCTACAGTTAAGCAATAGAAAAGTTATAATTATTTAACATCAAATACAAAGTACTAAAACAAAATGCATTTAGATACTATTTTGTAACTGATTGATAATGACTGTATTTTGGATTTAATACTATTGCTTACTAATTCTTAAGTGTTCTTGGATACATTTTTAAGCTTAATTTTCAGTACTGATAAAATGAATGTGTATGCTACAGTTATAGAAAAATAGTGAACAAATTTACTTTCATTTATTACCCTCACGATACATTTGGTAGTCAATTAATACATATCTAAAGCTAAGTAATAATAGCTTTGCTTCCAATTTTTTGACTCATAACTGGGACATGTTTTATTTATCTAAGACCACAAAGAACATGCATGTCCATCATATATATTTAATTTCTTAGAGTAATTTATCTTAGGAGATTCATAAACATTTAATTGTAAATGTGCTAAATTTGCACTATGGAATAGTTTGTCTTTAGCTTCCATTTTAGTTTATGCATGCCATTTAAAAAATGATTGCCATGGTCTATTTTTTTTGAGAATTAGATTATTTTTCTTAGAAGAAAACAGATTCACTTTCAAACCTCCAGAACTCCACCAAAAAATCTTACAAAAATTTCCATATATTTTGCTTGGTTTTGTGGTTCCCGTATTTTTGGGACTTAAATGGAAGAAAATAAAAGATGTATGATATTATTATTGATTTCCTGAGAAAAATAATCAAAATTTTAATCTGTTAACAGATGATGATCCCATAAATTTACTTACCCAGTTGCTTAAATGTTTTTTCTTGCCCATAAATAACTTCATGAACTGACCACACCCTTTTATTGCTGATCCTTATCCACTTGCTTCTCTATCCACATTTACACTTTTATTTTTTTGTCAATAATATTACTTTATAATTTATATGAAAGAAATACTCTTTTATTGTGAACTTTTCAAAATAAAAATTAAGACAAAACAAACTTGATTTGCAGTATTTACATGCTTAATGTTAAAAAATATATATATCTGTCAATGAAGTATTTGGTGGAGCATAATTAACTTTTAACAAGAACAGAAATTTGGGATGCTTTATTATGTAGATGGTAGATGTTCAAAACTCACACATTTAGGACAAAGAAAGACATTTCTTGCAAAGAAAACAGCCACATGTAGAATCATGTAAAAAGTATTTTTTAATATTGGTGTTGCATTTTTACTTCAAGTCATTTTATATTTGATATTTGTACTGTATTTAGACATTTTTGTAATATTCATTTGTTTTAAGTTAAATAGCGATTGCCTTATAAATATATAATTTAAATGACCTAGTAAATCTAATGCGCATCCAAATCAGTGTCCTAATTTAGGAGTTGCATATACTAACTGTATTACTGTGTTTAATGTTTTAAGAAAATATATTATACGTCTTATATTTCTATTTCAGGCATTAGAGGCTAAACTTGCTACATGTCGAAATTTTGTAAAAGATCAACCACGAACGGGAAAAATTTCTGGAAGCAGCCCCCTGAATTCTCCAAGGTAATTTTCTCATTTAGCAATTGCATTTATTCCTTGTGGTATGAAACTCACTTGCACTATTAAACTTACTTGATATGTTCTGGGTCTTAATCTCACATGTCTCTTCTAGGTTTCTAACCTGATTTCTAGATCTTACACTCACCTGAAAGTTTACTTGTCTGTTCAAGATCTTAAACCTAATTTCTAGGTTTTAAACTTATCTGTAATATTCTAGAATATTAATTTAATGTCTTAGGTTTTAAACTCAGTTGTATTTATTTTAGGTCTTAAACTCACCTGTCTCTTCCAGGTCTTAAACTCATCTGAAATGTTCCAGGTCTTAAAACCCACTTGAAATATTCTAGGTCTCAAAACTCCTCTGAAATATTCTAGGTCTTATAATAATTGACTTGATATGGCTAGGTCTTTAAAACTCACTTGAAATGTTCAAGGTCTTAATTTTCTTGAAATATTCTAAGTCTGCACACTTAGTTAATTTAACTGTTTGATGATGTAAACTCCTGTTTTTAAAAAATATATATTAACATGATAATGTTGAATTATTTGTATATGTTCTGCTGAATATTGCTAAAGATCTTCTTCTTTTTTATTTTAGATATTATTATTTTTATACTGTTATGCAGTTTTATATTACAGGTAAGAGTAGAATAATTGAAAATTAATGATATTTACAATAAAATTTTAATTTTGAAAGCTTTATAAGTATCCTAAAAATATTACAATATACACTCAAGGATAAGTTGAGAGATTTATTTTGATTTTGATCAGCAGCAAAATGCCCCAAACATACATTGTCAAAATTATAATCCATGAAAGATAGTATATACCAATACCCATCTTTTCTCTGATAGTAGTATCTTTCAAATATCAACTCTTCTTCATAATTGAAATAAGCTGTGATAATATACTTTTAGTTAACTTTCTGAAGTGATAATATATGACAAAAATATTCTACTCATGGTGGTTTTGTTAATTGCAGTAGTTCAAATCATCTGGATAACAGATTCTATTCCCAGTAAACAAAAAACCATTGTGCTTTGGGTTACATGTCATGTATATATGGATGCAGCTATTTTAAATCATCATATATGAAAAGGTTCTTTTACTTCTGGTGATTATGTCATGAAATGTGGAAGTTGTTACACTAAACACATCCTTTCAGTAGTTGATAAACTATATGTGATGCATGCTTTGGACTTCCTCATGATTATAAAAGATGTATAATACCATATCATCTCACCCCCAATACTAGTTAAGAGCTTTCAAATATAAAATGTTGCTTCATAATCGTTGTGTGCTGCTATAAAATGTCATCATTGAACTATCTTATACCATTTGTGATTAAATTTTTAACAATAATAGTATTAAAATAAAATAAATTATCACGGTGGCTAATAACTCTAGATGATGTCATCATGCAATACCAGTGCTCACCACGTATGCATATGAATGTAATTATCTCACGTCATTATATTATGAAAAAGTTCTTCTTATGGTGATAGTCATTAAAATAAAAATAATAAAACAGCTTTTCATTAGCCGAAAAGTGAAGTTCAATTGATACAAATGATATTTACCAGTATCCATCATGCTCTCAACCAGAATTTTGGAGTAAATATTTTTTTTAATTGCTCTGTTCAGCCGTCAGTAATGAGGAATGTGCTTATTGCTCCAATAATTATATATAAATATATACAGTGTATACTGTCATTTTATTTTTTGCTAGCATTATTTTTATTCAGAGAATTTAAATGTCATAAACAATATAACAAACTAGAATCATTCATAATTCATTCTGTAAAAAAAATATTTTAGCTATCAAGTTGTCTTCCATAGTCTTTTACTGAGTTGCTTACACACTCAGAATAATTCTATAGTCAGCCTGATTGCAGTTTGATTAGCCATGAATTGCCACAGACAGACAACTCATAGCCTGTAAATAGATTTGATCACCTCACAATTTACTCACTAGGGTATTTTTGTTTATCCAATTTCTTTTGAACTCATCAACTGAAGAATTGTTGCATGAATTATCTTTATGTTCCTTGCAAATCTGAATATATAAGAAACAAATGACTCTTTCTTTTTATATATTTTGCAGTATGCCTGTTTGAGGCATCTTAATTATGTCATGCTCTGCCATAATCACAGTGCATCTCATTGATTCACTGTTAACAAAGAAACATCAACATACATTACTCTAACTTATTTGAGTGTATACTTGCCTAAAATCTGCAGTATTATTGGATGTCTGATAATTATCAGATTCTTAAGTAAATGTTAATATCATTTGTTTTACAATCTTAAACTAGTTGGACTGAATTCAATTTGGACTGAAAATATAATTTAGCTCTAGACCAGCTTTAGGCAAAAACTTGCTATCTGCACTCCATTCCAAATTCTGCTCTGAAACCCTGTTTTCAATTTCCTGTCTTGTAAATGAATGTAACTAAGTCATAATATATGAGAATGTTCTATACATGATGCTTTAGTTGTTAAATGTTGTATTAAAATAAAAACATTTAACAAAATACAAACATCATATTAAGTTAAATATGTTCTTTTTTAACAATAACACCCTCTATGTAGCTTTGTATAGATGATATAAACAAAATAACATCCTCTTCGTAACTTGTATAGATCATTAGATGATATAAACAAGATAACATTTCTGTGTAACTTTGTATAGATGATGACACAAAATAACATCCTCTTTGTAACTTGTATAGATGATATAAACAAGATAACAACATTATTGTGTAACTTTGTATAGATGATGACACAAAATAACAACATCCTCTTTGTAACTTGTATAGATGATATAAACAAGATAACAACATTTCTGTGTAACTTTGTATAGATGATGACACAAAATAACAACATCCTCTTTGTAACTTGTATAGATGATATAAACAAGATAACATTTCTGTGTAACTTTGTATAGATGATGACACAAAATAACAACATCCTCTTTGTAACTTGTATAGATGATGATACAAAATAACAACATCCTCTTTGTATAGATGATATAATCAAAGCAACTTTCTCTAACTTTGTATAGATAACATAAATAAAACAAAATCATCTTTATAGATAATATAAACAAAATAACAACACTCTCTGTGTAACTTTGTATGGATGATACAAACAGAATAATGGTATCCACCTTGCTTTAATGGACTTCATCATTAGATTGAAACATGACTGATATTGCCTTTGTATGACTGCTTTCTTTCAAGTTGTTCGGGATTAAATGAGCTGTCACTATAGTATCATCTTATCGATTACTGATATTTGACATGCTTGAGGTTTTAATATCTTTTGATGTTTTCAAACCATTTTTCTTAAAACTCTTTAATAATTTATATTTGAATACAGTTATAATGAAAAGTAGATCTACTCAAAGATTTTATTTGTTTCACTTGATGATTACAGTAAAATTATTGGAAACTATAGTGTATACCAAACAACATATATTTACTGTACTTGTACTTTTAGATTTATAGTTTACTTTTTTGTTGTCTTTGTTTATGAAAGAGTTTAGGAATAGGAATTGTTGTTATCGAGTACTGTCATAGTCTTAGCTTGTCAAAGATATTTAACTAATTCACATTTTCTTTTTACTTTGGCTTATTTTTCTTGCAAATCATTAATTTTGGAAGCTTTTTAAGTTTTAATATTTAGGTTTCAAATTAAACTCAGATTGACTTATTCTTGAGTTTGTACGGTATGTTTTGTTTTTTATTTATGTTGCAGTGTGCTTTAGTAAGTATAGCCTTGTTTGTTTAATGACATGTTGAAATAAGAGCATAAATATAATGGATCCTCTTGGAAAAAGTATGAAAGGGTGTGTGGCCAAGATAGAATTAGTTTTGTCTTGGAATAGTTGTGATAATGCTGTAAAGTATGTCATAAGAATTCCTTATGGCTTTATGACTGAATAAACTTACAGGTTTCTTTCTTTTGCTAATTATAAACGCTGTGTCTTGAAACTGTCCAGTATGCATATGTACATATAGTGTCTTAACGGAAATGCACAATACTGAATACATTTTGCTTATATGGTAATTAATTTTAAAATTAATGCATTTGCTTTGTAATAAAACAGAAATCTAAAGTGATTTACTACTTGGTAATGTAGCTTAATTTTTAATAACAAACAAATTGGGAAATTTGAATGTAGCCAAGAATGCACAGACATTCTGAATTAATGATTCAGTCAGATTTGTAAACTAAAGTTTCTTTTTATCTTTTAATTCATTGTGTCAGCATAATACATCCATGTAAGCTTATGGTTGGACTTTCTTTCATTGAGCTGGTATCAAGATATTTGAAATGATAGCAAAGCAAAGTTGCTCTCCAAAAGTCCATATTCTGACTTGATCAGTAAAAGAATGTGAAATTGGAAATCTGCTGTCCAAAAGTCTGTATGCAGATGAAATCACAGAATGTGAAGTTGGAAAACCTGCTATCCAGAAGTCTGTATACAGACTAAATCAATAAATAAATTTGAAGTTGGCAGTAGATATAATGTTTCATAAATGAAAATTTAAAATAGGAAAAGCTATAATTGCTGGTCAGGTTATGACATAATCCATCAGCTTTGAAATTCTGTCTGTGGAGCACCCCCAAAAGTTGATTGTTTGAACGCCAATTATGCACAGTGTTCAGTACATCAGTTCAGTAATTGATATATAAGAGAAACTGCTTATGCCATGTCAAAAAATGCATTTCAAGCACTATGTTTACATATAATCATTTGACTTCTATTTACTTTACATATCGCTATATATTGGTTGTTGTAATGAAAATTTGTATGTGTTATTAATGTTTTTAAGTAAGTATTAAAATGTAAGGCAAATGAAGTGTTGTTTCCTGAAAAAAGAGTGGTTACTATTTTATTGACAACAAATATATGTCAACATTTGTAGGTGACCTCAGTTCAAGACACGGTCTCTTCTCAACTTTTTCACAGGTCTGATCAAATTAGAGGATCTAGGAATCAAAGGTGTTGAATCGTGCAAAAGCAGTGTGCATTGTTGCTTTCAAAGACTGCATGCATTTAATATTACACTGTCAAATCTGTGTTACTAGATTGGAAGGGCATTAGACCATCTAGAGTTGCAGACTAGGGGTGAGTTAAAATAATATTGAGACCTTTGGCAAATATAAAAACTCCTTTTTAGTGTGTATTTAAAAAAAAAAAATTATAAAGCAATAATACCTATTTTTGAAAGATGAACTTAAAGCAGTTATTTTACACATATTGGCAAACATTTTCACTATCTTAGACGTGGAAGTTTAATTTTCCAGATTTAAATCTTTTAAATTATAAAATCAGATTAAGATATAGAATTATCTAATGATCAAGCAGATATGCACATCCTGAACATTTGAATGCACTAGCCTATATCTGTTAAGTCCAGGTTTGGCAGTGTATATATTAATTTATTGCATATATGTGTATGTCATGGCACAATCCAACTCCCCTTACTAGTACTTTACTATGCTTGCCTATCCCTTTGGAATTTTGTCCTGCTTTGTGTGTATGCACCCCTGAATTCTTCTACAATTGTAATCCAAGATTGTTTATAATTAGATAAAATAACACAAGGAATGGGTTACATTATCAGGACTGGGTATTCTGTACTGGATAGGTTTAATGTTTGTACTATATAAAATAACATTATCAGGACTGGGTATTCTGTACTGGATAGGTTTAATGTTTGTGCTATATAAAATAACATTATCAGGACTGGGTATTCTGTACTGGATAGGTTTAATGTTTGTACAATATAAAATAACATTATCAGGACTGGGTATTCTGTACTGGATAGGTTTAATGTTAGTACTATATAACATTATCAGGACTGGGTATTCTGTACTGGACAAAATAACATTATCAGGACTGGGTATTCTGTACTGGACAGGTTTAATGTTTGTACTATATAAAATAACATTATCAGGACTGGGTATTCTGTACTGGACAGGTTTAATGTTTGTACTATATAAAATAACATTATCAGGACTGGGTATTCTGTACTGGACAGGTTTAATGTTTACTATTAATAGCAAGTGTCCTGTGAGTTGAACACTTTATAATTAAGGTTTTAGTTTCAGAAGCATGCAAATGTTAAGCTCTAACAGAATACTTCTTGGGACACACTGAGCTATTTTCAAAGCACCTCTTTTACAATTTTTACCGCTTTGGATATGAGTTACAGTTTCCAAACAGCCTCATCATTTACTATGCTTATTTCTTTGGACTTAATGTACTGTTTCCAAATGACATTATTACAGTGTTTAATTTATTTGGCCACGCTGTGCTGTTTTCATGCTCCAGCATGACAATCTTTACTTATGTAAATGCAAAGCACTGCTTCCAAATATACTACATGTAGATTTATAGACATCAATGTATGATATAGACAGGACCACAGAACAACAGATTCTGTCACTCTACAAATGACATCAATTTTTGATAGAGACAAGACAAAGGAACAACAGATTCTGTCACTCTACTAATGACATCAATTTTTGATAGAGACAAGACAAAGGAATAACAGATTCTGTCACTCTACTAATGATATACATTTTTGATAGAAACAAGACAAAGGAAGTATTGGGAATGTAGTTTGTCATTGTTTTAGCATTCTGATGACAGTTTTTACTCCACTTTAAAAAAAATATTTTACAAGTAGTTTTATCCTAAAAGCACATTGTATAACAGGTATAAATTTAAATAACTGTGCATGTGAATGAGTGTATATGTGCATATGCACATGCATGCTTACAAATTTTAAACATAAAATCATTATTTTATGTGTAACACAAAATCAAGAAGAATTCTTTTTTTTTTTTGGCATCTGATCTACTTTTGGCTGTTATCCCAGCATAATATCATTATCTATGTGAAGCTCTTGGCAGTTTTCATTTGAAACATCACCAACAGGTAATTAACAGCACAAATTGATGTACATAACAAGTAATATTTTAGAGAAAGTGAGCAGCACAAATTGATGTACGAGTGATATTTTAGAGAAAGTTAGCAGCGCATGATGATGTACGTGACAAGTAATTTTTTAGAGAAAGTGAGCAGTTAGCAGCACAAATTGATGTATGTGACAAGTAATATTTTAGAGAAAGTGAGCAGCAGTGAGTGTTAGAGGTAGTTTATTTGGCCATATGAGATAAGAAAAACATTTATGATTCTTTAACTAGTTTATATATTAGCAGAAAGGAAAATATTGTTTATTTGTTAGGATTTTTTTTGTTTTTGCTTGTTAGCTTATGACATTGATGCTGAATAATGATGTCTACAAGAAAGAAGAATCATAGCTCCAATACTGAACCCAAACAACAAGTGTCACTTTGTGATGCAATCTGATTTTGATCAAAACTGTATTTCAGTAAGTCCAAGAGAAGATCCATTTAGTAATGTAATGTTAGCAGAATTTTTATATACAGTCAACATAAAGCTTTATTATGGCAAGTTTGACTCTATAGAAAGGTAGGGATTTTAACCAGTGATATGATGTAGATTTGCTTTTTATATTGCAGTTTCACATTACATTATGTAAACAAATGTTTTCATGACTCTGTAAGTGGCTAGTTCCGTTCTTACCTTAATGTAATTACAAAGACTTGACTCTCTGTAAGTGCATATTGCTTAAGTGCATAAATTAATTATCTGCATGGCATTTTCGTCTTATTCAGTGTGTTATGCTCAGCAGTTCACCATAGAGTGAATATAAAGCTATGGATGAATTGTGCAAATGGGGAAAGTAATGCTTAAATGTTATTGCAAAGAGTTTTAATTAACACTAGATTAAAAAAAGAGATTATATGCTATCACATCATGTAATCATTTTACTTTTAAAAAATTTGGCTACTGTCTAATGTCTCTACACATTGGAGGCAAACAGAGCTATGCTTTTTGATTGCCTTTATAATCTCTATTACAGAATCATTGCATCTTTATTATCTTTATAACAGAATCATTGCCAGATTGCTATTGTGAAAACTTGATACTCTTTAACTTTCTATAATGTTTTTTAACTGGCTTTTCAGATTTAATCATATATAGTATATACAAAAATTGCAATAAGATATTGAAACCCTCTAAATAATTTGTTGCTGGGCTACTTGAATTTAATAGAGTTGAATCAACAAGTTTTTTGTCCAGCCTGCAGCTTTTTGTCACCTCAAACATTTCATCTTTGTTCCCTTTTTTAAAATTCTGGTTCCCCACACAGCCTTAGTTTTTCCTTAAATCAATAAGAGACTCGTTTTAAAATTTCAGCTTGTCTAATACATACAAAAGTCTACATTATTTTAAATTTAGTTGCTGTTTTCTTAAGTTGACATTTTATTATAATGATAATAATATCCACATGTAGATGAGCACTTTTGTAAGTTAGTTAATTTACAACAGTTAGAATACACAATTTTTGTTCTTTAATTGATTACCTGTTCATGTTTGCACTGTGACAAAGCACATACTCTACTTATTTGCATAGTACTTTAGTAGGTAAGCATGTATTTGCATAGTGGGTAAGGACACTGTACCTGTGTTCTGGTCATATAAGTTTTAGTTGTAGTGCATGTTTACAAGTGGGCATTTTTTCCCCCACAAAACTATGTTCTGTTACTGACCAATGAGCACATTTCCTACCCCCCCCCCCCAAAAAAAAAAAAAAAAAAAAAAGGAAAAAAAGAAAAGAAAGATGTTTTGTAGCTAACCACTTAGCACATTTCTCTCTCCCCCGCCACCCAATAAGATGTTCTGTTGCTGCCTGCCCATTGAACCTTCTTTTTTCTTTACAAAAACAAAAAATAATGTTCTGTTGCTGCCCGCCCATTGAACCTTCTTTTTTCTCTACAAAAAACAAAAAATAATGTTCTGTTGCTGCCCGCCCATTGCACCTTCTTTTTTCTCTACAAAAACAAAAAATAATGTTCTGTTGCTACTCTTGAACATTCCTTTTTCTCTGCAAAAAATTAATGCTTTGCTGCTACCCATTGTATTCATTTTTCTCTACAAATGAAATAATAATGTTCTGTTGAACTTGCACATCTTAGATTGTTTCCCCCAAAGGTGTTGTGTGTAATGACTACATTATTTCAGCATTTGTTGTTGTATAAAATCCTTAAAATGTCCATAGTAATTCAGTTTCATTATTAGTAGTACTATTGTATGTTTAGAAACCAGTGTAATATCCTTTGCAGCTTGTTGAACATTCAATTTTCAAGTATTTTCATGAATTTTATTTCAAGCCAATATTCATTATTTAGAAGTACAAATAGTGAAAATTATATTTCTTATCGGCAGGTAATATTTCCATCTGTGTACTTGTCTTCTCATTTATTATTAAGAATGTATAGAATTTACTGAATTTTAAAAAAGAATCTTTTAACATTCATTTATTTAAAAGAATTAAAGTGGAATAATTCTTTCTAGGTTGTGTAGGTAAAATATTTGTTTAATTTCAATTCTATATTTTGTAACCATTTAATATTTACTTTTGTCTCAAACTAACCAAAATTTAACTTAAAATAACAAAAAGTTACATGAATTAAATAAAACATTTGCCAATGAATGGATTATGATTAGGGCTCCGATCGATCAGTCAATCTCACAAGAATCGTCGTCAGTGTTAATTCTCGTAAAAGATCACACGCGCAGCGCAATCTTGCGATCATACAATGATATGGTTGAACTTAACAAAAGTATAAAACACCCCCCCACCAAATACGCCAAGCGCGTTCCATTACTGGTGGTTAATCATTTTCATTTAAATCCAAAGCCACTGCATATTAGTTTAGTAAACATACTTTTAATTCTTTCAAACTTTACATTTTCACGTGGTTCAACATTTTATATTCTGTAGTTAATTAATTCATTCTGTTTCTGACAGTAAGTGATTTACATAAGTATCACAGTCTCACTTTTGTCAGTAGTCATTGTGCTATTTCAGGGTGTAGTTTATTACGATGTTGATCAGCTGGCTTATACTACATATTGTTGCTGCTGGTCAGGATGCATATACATGTACCGTTGTGGGTAGGGAGTGGGGATAGGACTGACCAGATCACAGTGGGCCAATTTCAACGAGAAATCATGAGAATCATGGCGACTAATGACCACAAGAATCGATCAGTAAAACTGACGGCGATCGGAGCCCTAATTATGATTATTGTCTAGTGTGATTATCAGTAGTACTGTATTAAGTGTGATTATCAGTAGTAAGCATGCTGTATCATATATATAGGAGAGAGAGAGAATATTTTAGTATGTACGTATTATATGTTCAGGGTCATGCATATATTCATACACCATATTACAGAACAAAACATTTTTTTGTATGTTTGTACGTGTATAAATAGAATGTTATATCAGAGGTGAAGACAACTGCATTTTATTTGACTCCTTTAGGGTATAAATTGATGACAAACATTTTTTGCCCCATAATTTGCCCCAGTGCATGCTGAAAAGCTAAATTAAAAAAAATAGTTGTCCTTGTTATTGAACATTATCTTTACCAATTATTTTTTTAAGTCAAGTAAAAAGAAAAAAATGGGTTTTGTCCCTTATCAGTGGCCAGCCTTCCATTTTCTTTTCTGTCTGCCAGTACCAACAAGAAGTGAAACTAATGCAACAGGACATTCCTCCACTGGCAGCTCAAATTGCACAGTTCTTTCAAGCAGCGAAGATAAGGCAAAGTCTTGTACTACATTTCAGCTCAAATTGCACAGTTCTTTCAAGCAGCAAAGATAAGGCAAAGTCTTGTACTATATTTCAGCTCAAATTGCACATTACCAACAAGCAATGACAATGAGATAAAAGGCTTTACTACACTGGATCTGAAATTGCACAATACAGATGAACTTTGGGAGCTCAAAATGCACAGTACAAACAGGTGAACTTTGGGAGTGAAAATTGCACAGTACAAACAGGTGAGCTTTGGCAGTGAAAAATGCACAGTACAAACAGGTGAACTTTGGCAGTGAAAAATGCATAGTACATCTACCTATGAAAGTAAGACAAAATACTTCACCACATTGGCAGGTAAAATTGTACACTACCACCAAGCAATAAAAGTATGGCAAAGCTTAACTACATTGGTATCTCCAACTGCACACTACCAGCAGGCAGTGAAAACAAGGCAAATTCTCTACTTTTGTCTTGGCTTTTGTTGTTTCTAGGAGTGGCTTACTACATCCACATCTCTAACTGTACACTACCATCAAGTGAAAGTAAGGCAAATTCTTTACTACATCAACATCTCTAATTGTACACTACCAGCAAGCAGCGATAGTAAGACAAATTCTTTTCTATGGTGATAGCTCCAACTGCAGAGTACCAGCAAGCATGAAAATAATGCAAAAGACATTCCTAAATTGGCAACTTAAACTGCATAGAACCAATAAACAATGAAAATTATTATATTCTTAAATTGGCAACTTAAACTGCACAGTACCATTAAGGGATAAAAATAATATGAAGAACTTTCCTAAATATGCACATATTGACAAAATATATAAGTTGCTTAATTTCAATATTTTGTCTGTTCTTGTTTTTTCTTTTTTGTTTTTAAAACTTTTTTGTTGTTGTTGAGAAAATTGTCAATTTTTGCTTACTCCTAGACCAGCCATTTTCAGTCTTATTAAACTCACAGCGCACTGAACAACGCACCAACATTGTCAATTTTTTCTTACGTCTTGACCAGAGATTTTTAACCTTGTTTAAACTCACAATGCACTGAACAGTGTGCTAAAATTATCAAGGCATACCATCACTTTTTTTAAGGGGATTTTTTCCAGTTAAAAAAAAATAGTATTAAGATTGTGTTTAAGAGTTTAATAGTTAAAATTATAATCATTATAATTATAATCAATAATTTAAAAAATAATGTTGATCATGGATTTCAAAAGATTTATTTTTTCATTTTATGCTCATATTTGTTATTATATCAATTATTGAACTGAGATTGAAAAAGATGTCATTTATAAAATAAAAATCTTATGACATATTCTATTAGCCTCAGAAATGTGTTCCTTCCCCTATCTCTTTTTATGTGTCACACCCTCTCAGTCAAAAAAATAAAAGATCAGGTTTGAATAAGGCAGTCTGCTCAATGATGGAAAAGTTTAATGCTATATTAATGATTTCTGTAGAGGGTAAGAAATTTTTGTTTTAGAAATGAGTGGAAATAAAATGTCTTTGCTTACATAAAAATATCGTTGGGAAACTTGTGTTTGGTGATGTCTCTGGTCCAAGGTCAGATTGTTGACAAACATACCCTCAAGTTCTTCAGTGTTTGAAGCTGTGATCTGTTCTTGCTATTTATTGTGTTTATGGCAAAGAAGCCAACCTCACACAGATACATTGTAGAGAAGTCAGACTCACGTAGCTACAATGTAGAGAAATCAGACTCACACAGATACATTGTAGAGAAGTCAGACTCACATAGCTACAATGTAGAGAAATCAGCCTCACACAGATACATTGTAGAGAAGTCAGATTCACATAGATACATTGTAGAGAAGTCAGACTCACACAGATACAATGTAGAGAAGTCAGCCTCATACAGATACATTGTAGAGAAGTCAGATTCACATAGATACATTGTAGAGAAGTCAGACTCACACAGATACATTGTAGAGAAGTCAGACTCACACAGATACAATGTAGGGACGGGAAAGAATGCTTCAATCACCTTTGTGATGATGGGATACTCCTGTCGAGAGACAACTAGAATGAGATCATGTGTTGATGAATGTTTCAGTGCCAAAGATTTATCATTTCTTATTTCCACCAGTTCATCTTTTGCCCACAGTTATTCTGCACTTAACACAATCTGTCGTCCAATCCAAGGGAGATACATGAAGTGACAGGAGATATTTTTCAAAGTTTTACTCAGCTGACAAACTTTTTGGAATTAAATTAACAAGAATTTTGTTCAGTCTACATCATTTCAACTTTCTTCTCTTTATTGATTCTGGCTCCCCTCAGTGATTTTTTTTCCCTTAAAAGACTTAATTTTGTCAGTACAGTATGAACATTTTCATTCTGTCTCTGCATATTCTTGTTAACAGTGTTAGGCTTGGGAGATTTCAGCTAGGAAAGCAACTTTATTGCACCAGGTCTTATCACTAAGCAGGCAAGCCAGCTCACACTCTTCCCTCGGTTCCATGTCCAGTAGGAGTGTGTGTGAGCATCTTCCATTGCAGAACACAGTACTGAAAACAGACTTGATTTTAGAGGCCTGCTGCTGATGAAGTTAACCTTTGTCTCATCCAGTATTTTTTAAAGCTCAAGTTTGAAATGAGGGCCTTGCTGTACAGAAAACTGTAAAAACAATTCCAAAGGTGTTTTTGCTTGGCTAGTTCAAGCAATGAATCATTTCAGTCTTGCCGACATAGAGGGGGTACTATATGTGTACATGCTGATGCTTGATTTCCATGACAATTCATGAAAACTGAAATAAATGTTGACAACATGAAGAATATCTTGGCTTTCATTGTTTCTGGGAGTGGCTTGAAATTAAAAATTGTTCAACGATGTCTCCATTATAAACAAACATGCTGAGTGGTAGAAGTTAATGTCAGTTGACTCATCCATCTGGATGGCAAAAAAAATTTAGCTTCTTTAATGGTAACTATTTCTTGGATTCAATTATGAGACATGTTTTGTATATGCTGACTAACAGTATTATCTGACAGGGATTTTCAAAAATCTCTTTTTCATATTCCTCGCCAAACATAATATTTATGATTTTACAGCATAATGGTAACCTTACCAACTCAACTCAGCATTTGTATGTGATTTATTCATTTTTTTGGCAATGATTTTACCAATGGCATAGCTTGCTTCTTGAGCTTTATGAAAAATAGTTGTGATTTTGGTCCATTGTTCAGCCTGGCATATTTGATCAGCTATAAGTCATTTAAAATATTCAATTGGTTTCTCACATAAATGCAAGTGCTTCATGTGAAGGTTGTCTTTTAGAACCATAGCTTGGTTTGCTAGTTTCTCACCACAAACAAACAACACACTGCTCTTGTTGAGGTGAAATGAGCCTGAAGGACAGTAGTGGGTTAGAAGGGGTTAAATTGTTGTCATTTTTATTCATATTGGTTTTTTTTTGAAAGGTAAAGAGTACTTCTAAAATTTACCTTGACAATTCTTTTCCCTCTATTTCTATCTTGCTTCTTGTTGACCGTTTCCCAAACTCCTGCAGCACACCTGCAGACCCTTCATGGCACACCAGTTGGAAAACAAATATTCTAGGCAATTGTAAACAGCAGATTTTCTTCACCCCTGTATTCATCAAATGTGCATAAATACAGTTTGTTGCTTAAATGGTTTCTCTTTAAATTTAATAGTAATATAAAATAATGTATTTAGTTTTATGTTTTGATCCAACATATTTAATGTGTATATATATATATAGTTTTTGATTGTTTCTAAATAATAAATTATAGTTTCCTGATATGGAATGGTTATTAACTTCTTGTTTTGGTAAACTTGTTATTAACTTGTTACCTTTTGCCATTACTCATGTTGTCTAAATTTAACCCCATGAATGCTCATTGCAGTTAGTTGTTGATTGTTTGAAATGGACTACATGTTTCAATACTATAAAGTACTAGTCTTAATACTTATATAATAGCTGAGTAAGTCATTTAATGTTTGCTTCTGAATATTACTTATATCAGAGATTGCACTATCCAAGGAAAATGTGTCTTGTTTTTAAATGTAGCATTTACACTGAAACTGCATGCTGATGATAAACTTTAAACTAACTTGCTGTTGAACTTGAATTAAACTAACTTGCTATTGGCAGAACTAGTAAATAATAAATTTATACCATTAAACTGATTTAAAACTGATAAAAATGTAGGTCATTGAACTCTTCAGAATGTATTGTGCCATACCAGAGTTTGAGAAACACATATTTCTTGATTTTTGTTTTCTCATTTAATATAAATTCATTGATTGTATATAATAATTATTGATAATTTTAACACTGTAATTGACTTTAGATTGAAATGGCTGACAGACAATAATTATGTGATAAAGTCACGGTGACCACCACAAAGTATATGGCAGTCCAGGCAATGACATGTTGGCACAAAGTCTTGAATTAAAATTGGTTGGAAGGGTAACACCTCAACAAATGTTTGTAGAACATTTTTAAAAACTCACACAAATAGACAATTGGTGCATTGTTGAGACAGTACAAAACTGTGGTAATGCATACATAACCTAGACAGCTTCACTAAGTTGTGGACCAATTTGAACTTGAGAAAATCATGTTCAACCATCAACTGTCATTGTTGACAATGCCGCATCAGCATTGTGATGATTTTAAAAGAACATAATATGATTTTAGTTATGAATCTGCTATTATTTCTTGTTTGCTTATATAAAGTATCCTATTCAACTTAATACATACAAGTAAGCCATCAGCACCCCCAAAACCCCAAATGACAAACATTTGAGAGCTGAAAAAAAGGAGGTGGGGGGAATGGGTTTCAGACTGTTTTTCATGTAATTCTTTTTGGCATAAATGCAACCTCAGTCTGTTTATAAGTTTGTATGTATATATGTAATAGTAAAATAGAAAATAGAAAATTAAATTAAAATCTATGTTATATATTTAAATTTGTACAGTAGAAATAGCATACTAATTTTAGACAAACATTTCATTAATTTTCTTCTTTTTCCAGAACTAGGCGTTTGAATCGTGGAGCATCGGTACCATCTCAGCAAGGATTGAAACTTTCTGTGTAATGAAGAACTGATCCAGATTGTTTGTTTTTTCTTTTTTTGTCTCTTCAAACTCTGCACTAGTCAGCTATCAGTGCAATTTTTTCAATCATCTTTTTGGAATGCTACCTGTGCTTTGTAACTGAGTCCGTTCTTGGAGTCTTTGGGAAAAGAAACAATTTGCGGTCTTTTTTAATCACTTGTTCTTTAGTCTTTAGTACCAGAACCTGTATAAGATCTTTTATATTTCAGCCAGTTATAATTAAGAAAGGCTAATGTGTGATCATTGTGTCTCAGATTTGCTGACAGGCCTTTTGAGCAGAGATTTTAAGACTTTGTCGAAAATAAATTGACGCCCATGAAACTTTCCAGTTATTATTAATTTATTTAAGTATGTCAAATTTGGCGTTATCATAATACTCACCCATTAGAAGAAAAGAAGTCAAAGACATGTGAAGATCAATTCAAGGTGCAAAATTAACAATGCAAAGACGTAATGAATGCCTTTGTCATGTGAAGTGTAGAAACTCACTTGTCGTATTATACTTGTGAGGCTCAACCTCTCTTGGTGCTTGGACTCTATTGTTTTGTTTGTTTTTTCTAAAACTAAACTGCACTTAGAATTTTTTGGACTAGTAAAGACTTGGAGTGACAGTGTGATGGTTGTGATTCAAATGGTTGTATTTAGAAGACCTTATTGATTTTTTTTTTCGTAGTGAATATACAAATTATTTTTTTTGAAAAGATATTGACCATACACAGTGGTACAATGTGACACAACTTGTATTTAAAAATCCATATATGGTTTCATGAATACACGTTGCAATGCATGTGAAGAACACAATTGTTCTTAACATTTTTATTTGTGCTGCATTTAAGTTTTATTTACTTATACAGTACTAGACGCACGTGCACAATTGTGCATGCTGTATTATATTTAATTACCACAGACTTTTTATTGACTGTATGCTTTATGTCTAGCTGTAGTTTTATTGATATTTGTTTTAATAAACTAGACTTGTAAATAATATGTACATTAAACATGTTAACATTTTGGAATTCCTTTTGTCTTTAAAAAAGATATTTTCCTGAAGTTAAGTTTCACCTAATTAAAAATCAAAGAAGTATTGTTTTCTATTTCGTACAATAAAATAAATTGTTTATTCTGTTTGGTTTCATTAAAAAAAAAAATAAATAAAAAGAGGGATGGATATTTTGATATCATTACATTAAAAAAATATCACCAAGCCCCTTAAAATTAAAAAAAAAATTAAATATTTTATAAATTCAGCTATAGATACTAAAGCACTATCCTTGTAAAATACCTTTTACATGCAGTCTTTTCTCAGTTTATGAGCTAAGTTGGTTCCTCCACCCCTCAAAATTGCTGGTGGGTAAAATCTTGCAAATAGTGGATTTACATTGCTTTGCAGGTAAAACCATATAATGCATTTGTGTTGTCTGGAAATTCACACATATAATACAGCTGTATATTGGTACTTTAAAGTATTTAAGAATTAAGGTTATAATATTCCTGTGCCAGTATTTTACCCACTCACTCTAGCTGTCATTATGCTTTATGGCGCATTAATGCTATAAAAAACTAAACAATTCCACCAACAATTTCAAAAATTGGCCATGCTTAAAGTGCACATATAACTGGAAAATGAATGTTTGTCAACAAAAAGAAAACGAAAGGTATCCTTAGCAGTGTATTTAACAAATAATAAGTCACTTTTAATTTAAGAATATCTGTAAAAAAAAATATTTACAATTGTCCATTGGGTAAAAGTACCTTATCTGTGTGTGGAGGCAATTCATTGTGCTTGATGTACCAACTGAATTGTCTGCAACTGCAAAATGCATAAGCATTGAATGTTTTATTGGTATTTATTAATCTATAGCACTATTTAGGAATGCAGTAGTTTTTGCTTCAGAACATATCGCTTTTGAAAGGATTTTTTTCCTGTTGATTAGGGTAGTAGTTCTACATTATGGTTTGCATATAACTGTCACTATGTAACACTGAAATAGTCTATTTTATATAAATTGTCTCCCAGTATTCTATAATGTGCAAGGGATAATGGCTAATTTATTTCCATAATTTTATTAAAATTGTTTATGTTTTGGAACCATAATTACAGTGCATGTATGCAAAATACATTTTATAATATACAAGAGGTAAACCGAATGTGGAAAACAAGTAAATTTGTTTGGAAAATTGAACCAGTGATTATATAAACACACACATGACCTGCAAATAAAATATATTTCTCACTTTCAAAGCCAAGACAATTAGACTCACCAGCAATGTCCCAATTTTCACTAAAAGCAGTCTCTGCCAATGTTATCACATTATAAACTTTTTGGGCAGTTAAGATTACACCACGTCTCATTGCATTCATAATGCATGGTAATTTCATTTTGCGCTAAATGGGATCTCTGAAATAACACTATATAACATTATATATAGTGGAATCCACTTAATCGGTCCACATCGGGACTAGATCATTTTGGTCCAATTAAGCGGCTGCCCCGATAATGCAAAGTAACTAAAAAGTACATGTATACATAATTATAATACATAAAAAAGTATAAAACAAAAAGACAGACCGCAATTTACTGAGCAACGAAAATACTGTAATATTGTAAATTAATTCTGTAAACAAATGGCATTTTTGTCTGCTATTGTGAAATCTTTCCGTGGCATCTTGGCAAGGGTTTGAAATTGTAACATGATAAAAGTGTGTTATTGATTGAAACAGCAATGACTCATCAAAGAAAACAGTAATGACCATCATACTACTGCAGTAATGACTGCTGCATTATTGCAGTAATGGCTGCCATTCCACAAGTGTGCCAAGTGCACATGTTCATTACTGAGTGAATTGGCAACAACATATGATCAAGAATTCCACCTATTCATTCTGATTCTAGAAAATGAACAAAAAGTTACAGAAACTTTAAAAATCACACACAAGTGCACCATCTAATTGTCACGCCCCAGTTAAGCAACATTTTGCCCCAAATAAGTGAAGCAAATTCTGCTTATTTTCTCGATTTGTTTCTGTTTGCCCCAAATAGGTAACTGCCCAAATTAACATGTGGTCCAATTAAGTGGATTCTATTGTCCTTTGGAGGAATGCTTTTAATTACATTTTTTATGACTTATGTAAAATGCTGTTGACCTGAATTAAAGATGACAGTTTGGTTCTCAGCAATGCCTTGTATTACCTCTGTTACCCTTTGTCCACTTACCCTGGACAACAGAAAGACCTGTGAACTTGCACATTTGGGTGCAGAGAAATTTAGGTAGAGAAAAACTGGTATTAAAACTCTGCTGCTCATGTAAACAAAGTCTTATAAATCCATATGTCATGTACCAAGCACGGCCTATACTTGTGTAGTAACATTACAAAGCATTGATCAATCATCAGCATGAAATGGTAAAATTTATTCTGGAATAATTTCCTTGATTTCCCTATAACCATTTTAGAAAAATGGACCTATTAGCAGTGCCAAACATTTTGAGGGACAGAACATAGTTCTACGAAAGGTCACTAGTTGTGTATTTGTACATGGCAGGATTTGAATATTAGTTTTGCAACAATTGTAGATCTATCTCAGTGATTTTAGATGAGCATTATTTGTCATCATATTTTTAGGCCATCATCGCATTGATTGCACATTATCTGTCATTATATTAAGTCTAACTCATTAATTGTACATTATTTGCCTGTTACTAGGTCTATTTATTGATTGCAGATTCAGCACATTATTTGTCACTGTGTAGTCTGTCATTGATTGTAGATTGAAAGCACTGGTCATTATGTTTGTGAAGTGCATGTCATTATAAATTAAGCACATTATTGGTCATTATGTTTGTGAAGTGCATGTCATTATAAATTAAGCACAATATTGGTCATCATGTTTGTGTAGTTTATATCATTGATTGCAGATTGAACACATAATCTGCATAGGATTGATATAGAAAACATTGTACAGTTTATTGGTGTGTTCATTAGTTTGATAATTATTTGTTTTTGAACTTGTAGTCTGTGACATAATATTGTGATCTTTTCCACATTTTTTGGGCTCTCGCAAGTTTGTGACCTTAATCTGTAATACAAATTCAAGTAGTTTTGATATTAGTGAAAAGAAGTTTAAAAATCTATATTTGCCTTCACAGGACGTAGGACTTCTAAGTTCTAATAGAGGTACTAAACTTGAATAGAGAGAACTTACAAGCACTAGAAATGACTGACTCTCCAGTCTGAGACTTTGGATACTGTTGAATAGAAGGACATAAATGTTAGGCTTGTTACAGAAAATAAAAAAAACAAACTGATCCATCAGTTCAAACTTGGGAGAGGGTTTGTAAAGTTTCACACTGACTGGGATGTGTCTTGAACTCATGGCTACTCAGTCTCCTAAGCTAGAATCTAGTACCAAGACTACTCTGCTCCACAAATAATATATTTTCTTTTGACACAACCTTTGGGACTGCAATAGCTTTGATTATCAAGACTTAACTGTATAAAGAGAGAAACAAGACCTTGCTGTATAAAGGGAGACAAACTTGACTTTATAAAGAGACAAACAAGACTTTATAAAGAGACAAACAAGACATTATAAAGAGACAAACAAGACTTTACTGTAAAGAGACAAACAAGACTTTATAAAGAGACAAACAAGACCTTACTGTATAAAGAGACAAACAAGACTTTACTGTATAAATAAACCAACTAGACTTTATAAAGAGACAAATGAGACTTTAGTGAATAAAGAAACAAACTAGACTTTATAAAGAGACAAATCAGACTTAACTTTTAAAGAGACAAACTAGACTTTACTATATAAAGAAAAAACTAGGCATTTTAAACAGACAAATGGGACTTTACTGTATAAAGAGACACACTAGACTATAAAGAGGCAAATGAGACTTTACTGTATAAAGAGGCAAACTGGACTTATATTTATAGAGACACAAAAGAGACAACTGTATAAAGAGACAAACTAGACTTTACTATGCAAAGAGACAAGCAAGACAATACTTATAAAGAGACTGGCAGTTTGAAGATCTCATTTTGAAGCAAACACTACTATTGGACTCTTGCACAAACCAGCAAGGTCTTACTCAATTTTAGGCAAACACTATTATTGGACTCTTGCACAAACCAGCAAGGTCTTACTCATTTTTAGGCAAACACTACTATTGGACTCTTGCACAAACCAGCAAGGTCTTACTCATTTTTAGGCAAACACTACTATTGGACTCTTGCACAAACCAGCAAGGTCTTACTCAGTTTTCTAGCTTTTCCTTGTTGGGCCATACTTGTCTCACACTTACATCTAAACATTGCAAGCTGTGTTGAATAGGAAGTATCTGGTGAATTTATATAGAAAAAAAAACTTAATTATTCTTATCAGTACATATATAAAACATTTATTGTCCAATATCATTTATATGCTAAGCTTCAGTTTATAACAATTAGATTTTTTTCAAACTAGCTGCTTTATATATAGAACTTCATTAGCTAGGTCACTGCTTTATACATTTTAGTGATGCTCTTAGTTGTGCCAAGTTTTGTGTTTGTGTGATGTATACAGCAAATGCTTGAACCAGAATTATGAGATTGGTTGAATATAATAACAAGCCCTCTGTGAAATTTAATACTAAGTGACTAGGGTGGTGGTGGTGGGTGGGGCCTACAGATAGGTGTATGCCTTATGTAAGCTTAGTTGACTGTTTAGGTCTCAGTAGGACTTTAAAATGAAGCATGCTAAATATAATCAAAAAGTTATTTGTAAAATCATATGATTTATTTTTGTTCTGAGCTTTTATTGATCTTTTTATAATTGAACAGAACTCCTTTGCTGCCATTAATATTTGCTGTCATAATAATTTCAATAAAAATCATCTGTTGTTGTTTTAAAATTTTACAATACATATACATTTCTTTTTCATTTTAATTATTTTTTTCAAATAATGAGTTTTAGATATTTTATTTTAAAAATAATATTAAGATAACAAAAGGCAAATGAAATTGCTGTTATTGACTGAAGGCTACTGCACATACTGTAACTATGCAGTATAGACTTGGTGTAGTATTAGACTGAGCTCTTTAAGTTTTCTGCTATCCAACAGATCACTGTACACAGTTGTTAACGTATCTGCAAAAATTATTTAGCATAATACAATATAATACTTCACCACCATCACCAGGAATCTCCTTGACCTTTTCATGAAATTGGCTTTGGCTGGAAGTGCCCTCCCAGTCTAATCCGACGACCAATACATGATAACGTGAACATGAAGGAATAAAAACATTTTGTTCATCTTAGTCAGCACCTAATTTCTTAGCTGAGTTGAAATTGTGGTTATGTAGTTATTACCGGAGTTATTTGTTTTAATGTTACAGTTTGGAGTCTAGGGAAAAGAAAGAATGTAAATTTCTACACCAAATGTTTAGAGGCATACTTAATTGTGTGCTCAGGTAAAAATTTAAATGGAGATAATCCATCTTGTAAGTGTAAACTTGTATTAAGGAGACACTCCACCTCAATTGTTTTCTTTTTAACATCTCATGCTTTTGAAACCTAGCAATACCACATTGAGTAAAAATATTTAGAGATTTTGCAGAGCTTTTTAGTTTTGTAATAATACCCTCACCGTTCATTTATTTTTAAATTCAGGATGCAAGGGAAAGAGCGTGGCTATTTTGACTTGCTTTTCTTTGAAAGCACTTTTTAATGCTAGTTTTATGTCAGACAAAACAGAGAATTTAATTTTGTTAGGTTTCAGTATTTTAGATATAATTTTATATACAAACATCTAAGAAGAAATTAAATGTAAATGATACATATAACTGACCTATGAACAGTCTTTCACCGACATCAGAGCATACATCATACTGTCACTATATCTTGTGGTAAATGTCAGTAAATTACAAGATTTGGGTTTTAACAGAAAGGAAAATTTATCAGAATTTTTCATGTTGCAAGTCAGTATTTCAAGGTGTTAACTGCACATATACTGATATAGGATAGTGTAAAATCAGAGAGCAAAATTATAGTAAATTTATTTTATTGTTGTGTTTGTGTGTGTGTGTGTGATGGGGATGTTTTGCTGTATATTTATTTATTTAGAGCTTTATGGGAATTTCTTGTCTTTTATCATTTCCTAGAGCATTCACAACCACAGTTTTAGTGTAATTGTTGTTAGCAAAACCATATTGGATACATGTTTTGTAAATTTACAGTTTTTGCAAAAATATGTATTTGCTTTAATGTTCCAAACTGTCTCATTTATGGTATCTAGCATTCCACTTGCTTAAATGTAAATATATATATATATGTATCATAAATATCTTAAAGCACATCTGCACCAACCTATATCAGCTTGTACACAATGCTTTATTACAATATTCAATGTATCTGCTTATCTTTCTCCCTGTTGCATGTAATTTATTATTAATCAAATGTTTCTTTTGTTTTATATTTTTGCATTTCATGATTGTCTGCATTTATTTGTTGACCCAAATACAGTGTACAAATGTAAACAAAACAGTGTATTTGGGGATCATAGGAGAAATAATATGGATAAACTTTATAAACTAAACACAATTAATTTGTAAGACTTCGGAAGATTAAATATGGAATAAACAAATACTCTGGTGAGAAAATAAGCAAAATTAGTGTATCTACCTTTCATAAAAACAAGTATGGAAGAAGCATTGAAACTAATCAAAATATAACTAGTATTGCTAATATTATCAAAATTTCAACCAATTCAATCATTACCAGTTTGGATACTCAGTGGATAAAAGATTTAATTTATTTTCATTTTTATTTTGAGGGATTTTTTTTATTTGAAAGGAAAACCCACACCTTAATATAGACTTCACTTAATTTGAAAGAAAAACCCACACCTTAAACATAGATTGCTCTTGTTTGAAAGAAAAATGCACATCTTACATATAGCTTGCATTCATTTGAAAGAAGAATCCATATCTTACATATATTGCTTGAAAGAAAAATCCATATCTTACATATATAACTTGCATTTGTTTGAAAGAAAAATCCACACCTTTTATGTAGGTTGCACTCATTTGAAAGAATAATCCACATCTTACATATAGATAGCACTCATTGGAAAGAAAAATCCACACCTTTTATGTAGGTTGCACTCGTTTGAAAAAAGAATCCATACCTTACATATAGGTTGCACTCATTTGAAAAAAGAATACACACCTTTCATATAGGTAGCACTCATTTGAAAGAATAATCCATACCTTACATATAGGTTGCACTCGGAAAGAAAAATGCACACCTTACATATAGGTTGTACTCATTTAAAAAAGAATACACACCTTACTCATTAAAAATATCTTGATTGCAAAGACTTTTTATGCCAAGCATAAATTCAATAGATTCCTTTTTGTTGCTTGTACTGAGTCCTTGAATCCTCTGTACATCTTAGCATTCTATTGATTTAACTGTTTATGCCAATTGCATTTTTAGATCCCCTTAACACATTGATGTCTTGAAAACGGGTTGATGTTAAACTTATTTAAAAATGATCTCTTAGGAGGGCTAATAAAAATCCATCACTTGTGACTGCATGTACATTGAACAGTCTGGCAACATTTTTCTGTATTTTTTTAGAAATTTAATTTATTGATAAGTTTTATTTTGTACTTGTAGATAATTTATCGCTTACTCTTTGTATGTGTACAAGGACACGTGCACACATACACGGGCCCTCCATTTACATAGCTTTTGGTACCAAATAATACATTTTACACCACTTTAAGCAGTGAATTTCTACCAATAAGTCAGTTTAAATAGAGAATAATTAAAACTGGAACATTTAACTGGAAAATTTCAACTTGTAGGATATAGTATAGTACTTTTAGTAGGAGTTTATTTGGGGAATCCCCATTTGTTTTACTGGGAAATTACTGCTTGTAGGATATAGTGTAATATGCGTTAATATTGACTGGACTGTTTTACTGGAGAATTCTCTCAAAGGAAACAATATAAAAGGGGTTTTATATGAAGTTTTTTACTGGGGAATTCCCTCTCATAGGATACAGTATAAATGTGGTTTTATATGAAGTTATTTTTTACTGGGGAATTCCCTCTTATAGGATACAGTTATCATAATGGGGTGTTATATGAAGTTGTTTTTTTTACTGGAGAATACTCTCTCTCATAGAATAATTGGGATTAATATGCACTGGTGTTTTATTGGGGAATTCTTTCTTATAGGTTCAACAGAGGCAGGCAAACTTTTAAGAGTGCGGGCTGGATAAAACTGTTGGAACAGTTCACGGGCTGGATAGATGACCAAAGGTTATAAAGTCCAGAAACTTCAGAATATAAAATGAGAACAAAAGTAATTTTAAAAATGCATTTTATGTTTAAAAAGATAACTCTGTTTCAATGAAAAGTTAATGAGATGGATGGTGTTGCTTACAATGAATCAGTGATTCAATGACAGGCAGGCCAGATGCAATGTAAACTGTGAATAGCTTGGCAGGCCAGACAAAAAAATCTGCTGGCCTGTGGGCTGGAGTTTGCCTGCCCCTGGGTTACAGTATAAATGAGGGTTAATAATGGAGTGGAGTGTTTAGGGAATATCCACACATACAATATAAAGTAAATGAGGGATAACATGGACTAGAATGTATCAACTTGTTAAAGAGTTTTGTATTTGTGGGTGTATACACTATTTTCTTTTTACAAAGTAACAATTAAGTCTGAATAATATTTTTTATTAAACTGTTCTGACACAATATCAGTGACTTTTATTATCATCACATCAGTCCTTTGGTATATATTTTTCATCTTCAGATGCTTTAGTGAAAGTGCCTTTGCTTCAGTTTCTTGTGCATTTCTGAAAATAGCATGAAAATAATTTCAGGCATTATCCGAAGTGCCAGCGCAATGTTCCTTGCACTCCCAACTCTTTCATTTTGATAATAATGTAAAAGAAAATTGCATATAAAAATTCTAACTTGTACAATTCTTACAAGACATGGCACCTCTATAACTTCAATAATAATAAATCTTGGCTATAAGAGCAATATATTTACAAGACAGAGTAGATGACTGTACACAATGTGCTGTGGAAATTGCAAATGATGAAAGGGAAAGACATTTTTTTTGTGGTACGAGATGCAGTGTATGTAAACAAGACAGCAGGAGAAAATGATGGATGCACATCAAATACAAACCATTAGAAATTCTTTGGGAATTGTAGCATTGAGGCCCTAACAAATTTGGCCTAGTTTCTATGGAAACGTGTAAAAAGGGGACCCAATAAACATTAATATTGCACATGTATCAGTATTGCACTTTTTTAAATTGAAAGGGCTTTAATATAAATGTTAAATTTGTCACGAAGCTCTTTTAACTTAGGTGCTTGTTTTAAATATATTTTGTTTATGGATTTCAAATTGCACAAATAACACACAAAGTGAAAAATATCAAACATAAAATAAATAAATAAAAGGCATTTTTAAAGTTGAAATTTCACTCAACTGTTTTATTTAAAATCAACATTTCTCTTTCACACACACACACACACACACACACAAAGAAAGATGAATAGGTTAAACTAGGTAATAAAGAAAATATTTGAAAAGAAAAACTTTTATCACTGTAAATACTTAAAAAAAATGAAATTTAGTAATTCTCCACTCCTTCCCCCCCCCCCCCCCTATTTAATGACTTTCAAATTCATCAGAAACTGACATAAGGAATAAAACAACCAGAGCCATTGACAGCAAATACAAATATTACTTAGTAAGAGTTATGAAGACAAGAAAAAATATTCATGTGCAATTTGAATTGCTATGATACTTTTACAAGTATAGCTACTGGTTTATTGTTCTAGTCAAAACATCAGTCTCTCTTTGCAGCATTAATATAGTTTGTCTTAGAAGTATACGGAAGAATTGATAAACTGAGAAATTAATAATTATCATACAAAATTTAAATATCCTTTTGTAAGAAAATTTGATGATTTGCTATAGCAAGTTTTCACACATAAGTTCATACAGTTATGGTCTGTTAACAGTCAAATGCCGACTTAAATATCTCTTCTGCACCACATTTTATCTGTAAAATTCCGTTTAGAAACATAATTAGGGGGCAATAATTTGGAAAAATAAAATCATCATTACAGATTACTTTTCAGTGAAGTAACTAATTGACTTTTCAGGACATGTTAAACAAAAATTGTTTCCTAGTAACATTTTTTAGTCCAATACTGAAAACCAATTTATTTTGAAAAGCAGTACAATTTCACCTCAGAAATTAATTCCAAGGTTGATAATTGGAAAAATAAATATTCCTCTGAATGTTGTTCATGCATGCTGAAATAAAAATAGATCATTTGTATTTTATTATAATGACAGCTTATTTTATATGTCCCAATATAATTATTTCTACTGGAAAAAAATTTCAAAACTTAGTTGTAATTGCAAAAGTGCATAACAAAATATTTTTGTTTCATAAGCATAATTGCCTTTCTTTGTGTATTGAACAATTTCACTTTCATGGCAAAAAATGTTACATGAACATACCATTTACATAATAAACAGTTATTTTTTTTTTTTTTTTTTGCACAAGCTTTGTTTGAATCATGTAAAATTTGATGTGATGGGAAATATATTTATGTGTGCATGCAGTGTGTGTGTGCATAAAAGTTTTCTAGATAAAAGTGCAAATAAGTAATCAAGATGGTCCCTTATATATTTTCTCTGAATAGCTCATTATTGAGTTGTTATTGATTAAAAAATTTCATTTTATTTTCAAGCTACAGCTGAGTAGAAGAGCTTCCTCTTTATGATACTTAAGTCTAAACAAAGAATTTCATTATTGACTCCAAAACCAGCCGCTCAGATTGATTAAAATTGTTTCTACAAGCTACAAATAATGTTTGGCTTGGTTAAAAAAAAAAAAAGGAAGAGAAAAGAAAATGTAAAATGTCTATAGCAAAATTTATTTCTTTGTTTCATATTATTATTTCTAATTAAAATTTGTTTTATCTTGTTCGGTCAAAAAGTTTAAAAAAATAAATAAATATGACAGATTTCACGTACCTGTAGTATGGTAAAATTAGTTGTAAATTGATTTGATATTCATAATACATATTGTTGATACATTTATATCAATTGTTGTGTACTAAAGTCTATGTTGGTAAACTTCTGGTGCTAACTGTATTCAGAAATACCACTTACTATCAAGGACAGTATTTCATATGGGACCCACATGATGATATCTAAAATAATTGATGATCAATTATATACATGTATTAAAATCATATGCTTTTAACCATTTCTTAAATTTATGCAGGTTAACAAACATTTGTTTTGAAATCACTGCTACAAAATTTGATTTTCAGGAGTTCAATTTTTCTCGGTTGTTTGGTATTTGGCACATCAGCAACATGAGACAGTTCATAATCCTAGAAATTCATGTGAAAATGTTACATATTCAGTTGTAATCTACATTCGTGCAGGAATTAACTTTTCTTGATGATCAGCCCAGCTGATTTACCAATATTTTGTAGACAAAAGAAATACGAATACCAGCTAGTTTACCAATGTTTTGTAGACAAAAGAAATATGAATAAAATTTAGAAAAATACTAATGTCTGGATTGCTGAATTTTTAATAAAGAATTACATTTGAGATTTGAAAGTTGTGTTTACAGAAGAATAAACTTACCATCTCAAAAGAAGAAAAAACTCTTTTGAAGCTATCATTCAACAGTGATGATTTGATTAATCTTGCAAGCTTTAACTGGGGACTGTGCCCTGAGGTGTGTAAACTTCAACTGGGGGCTGTCTTGAGTTGTGTAAACTTCAAGTGGGGACTGAGTTTTGAGTTGTGTAATCTTCAACTGGGGCTGAGCTCTTAGTTGTGTAAACTTCAATTGGGGACTGAGCCCTGTCTGATTCAAAGCTCTTAGTTGGGCAAACTTCAAATGGGAACAGAATTTATAGTTGTGTTAACAAGTGGGGGGGGGGGGGGCTGTGAGTTGTGTAAACTTAGCTCTTATTGTTCACTTTTGTGAACAATTGGGACTGAGCTTTAGCTATGTGAACATTGAGGGACTAAGCTCTTAGCTGTGTGAACATTGAGAGACAGAGCTCTTAGCCGTGTGAACAATTGAGATTGAGGTGTTGTGCAAACTTCAGTCAGGAACTGTTGTTAATTGTGCTAGTTTCAATTGGGCACACTGTTGTGCAAAATTCAGTCTAGGACAGCAGTTAGTTGTGCAAAATTCAATCAGAGACTGAGCTATTAGTTGTGTAAACTTCAATCTGTACCTGAACTATCATATGTACACACTTCAAGTGGGGACTAAGATGTGCAAGCTTAATGTCTTTAGTTGAGCTAAACTGTTTGTTATATTAGCTTCAATTGAACACCCAACTGTTAATGCTAGCTTCAATTGAACACTGAACTGTTATGCTAGCTTCAATTGTACACTAAAATAAAATAACAACAAAGTTATAACAAACACAAATATAAACCTAAAAATCCCCAAACTTATAACCATTTGTTAAATATCAGAATAGTCCAGTAGAAATAAGGAAGAGAAAAAAAGGGATAGAAAATAAGCTTCAACAGCTACCACCAAGCCTGGAAAATGAAAAGCACTCACTATCAGTGGCATGACACAAAAGTAAAACAAGCAGCAGAGTCAACCTACCTCCACTCCCACCATCATCACCCTTTCAATTTTCTATCAACCATGCTCCACTCTATACATTTACATCTGAACCTCCCCTCCAGTGATACACTTTGCACCAGGCAGCAAAATCAGCCCAAGCCAGAAGCTGTCATCTTTATAAGAAAAGTAGAAATTAGAAGCAATGCTTCTAATCATACACTTGTTTGACATTAGATGCAGTACTTGTTTAACAGTAGATCCATACACATTTACTTGTTTAAACACTTTATGCAGTACCAAGTGTCAGATACTTATTTAATACTACATGCAGTGCTAAATGCCAGAGAATTGTTTAACACTACATGCAGTGTTAAGTGCCTTAGACTTGTATACCTCTACATGCAATGCTAAGTGCCAGAGACGTGTGATGCTAACGTCACCTAGTTAATGGATATGATTATTATTAACAAATCATCCATAACTAATTTCAAGTGATGAGAATCTTAATTTAATGTTATTAATAATTCTCCAGCAGACACCACTCATCTCTCTCACTTGGTGGATTTGCAGGTGCTGTAAAAACATTTTCTCTCTTCCACAACATGAAAGACAAACTTTGCATCACACAATATTTCCATTGGTGGAAAACCTCTTCCTAAAGGAGAAGACAAATCCATCTTTATATTTTTTGAGCCCCCGCCATCCATCCACTTTCTTCTCCAACATAAGGTTATCAATATGTAAGAAGGTTAATAAATTTATTAAATCAACAATCAAATATACATTTAAATAAATACAATGAAAAAGATTACTTGACATCAATATTTCCACAAAACCATGTTCAGATAATTTTAATATCTGTAAAGTCTTAAATCCTAAAACAGTTCAACAATTTAGTGTCAATACAAATCAAAAGATAGTTCTTATCAGAGAAAAGAAATTGACTTATTAAAGTGATAATAGTTTGTACATAACCTGATTTAGGCACTGTCTCAATAGTCTTTCGCATGCTTTTTGTAACAAAGTCACAAGTTTATTGTGACTTTCATAACTGTCAATTCCACTGATTCTCTCCTTATATTGTAGAACACTGATTTGCTGCTATTCTCTTGAGGCTAAGCTGGGCACTCTTTCCCTATTAGCTCTCTCAAGAAGAACAAACAATTGTAGCAATTTCCAGTAACTTACTTTTACCAGAAATTGCTTGATGTAGTTAGCATACTTTGCCACCATGCATCAATGGAGTGTAGTGTATTCCTTACACTTACTCACTGTGGTAGATACTTCTTGCAACTACCACTGTTGTAGTAGTGGTTTATAATCAGTAAACCAGGAGATCCACATACAACAAGGAAAGGCTGCCTTTTCCTTGTAAAAAATAATTAGGGAATAAATGCTAAGTTTCCAGTTTATTCATCTCTAAGTTTCCAGTTTATTCATCTCTAACTTCTTTCTTACATTACAATTTCTCAATCTTTTTCTTACAGCTGAATCTAATAAATGTGAATCCATAAACTTCAATAAAGATACATTTCCTATGCAAAGTTTAAAAAAACACCTCACATTTATTTTGAAAAAGTTAAAACTGTCCATTGAATTTGGTCTTACTCTTTAACAAAGCAATTATTACAAATAATACATGTACTGATGTAGGCCTATATATATTTATTTCAGTAAATTAGTTTAAGTTAGGTCATAAATACATACTCAGTAACCAATATTTTTTCTGAAATTAAAATGAATGGTTTTTGATTATTTCAGTTACAGAAGTGGAAAATTATACTAAATTCAATAAATCTATATATCGTTTTTGAAGACAAGCAGCAATAACACGATGAGGAAAGCAAGTGATCTCTGTGACTAGTCTCCCTTGTAAGACCTAATCTAATTCTCAGTAAACAAGAGTATTATATGGCGCGGAAAGCTGAAAATTTGTTATATCTTTGATTCGAGTCTTAAAGATTGTTACACTGCAAATTAGACAACATTTAAAATGATATACTCATCGAAACCAGAACCCACAAAGGTCGGACAGTTTACATCAGAAAACGATGCAATTCCTCTGACCACATTCGAACGGGTTAACGGCATATGTGAAGACAAGTCTGAGAGGTTTAAATTGAAAGACCGAACCTTCAATAGGCAGTATGCACATTTGTATGCCGAACGATTATGGGCTTTTCGGCCAAGATTGAATGAAGCAGCTAAGGCAAAGTGGGGTAAATATTGAAAATAGGCCTATAATGACGGGAATCATTTTAATTAAATGTAAATTAGCCGGTGAATGCGGGAGTCTTGTTTTATAAATGCCAGTGGTTAGATCATATTCATTAGACGAGAATACATCATTTTTACATGACAACATTTATTGTTTATAGTAGGCCTATCTATAATTTTTAAAAATATGGTTGGTTACGATAATTGACATACTGCTAGAATAAAAGAGATTTTTGTTGTCAGAAACAGTTTTTGTATCTAGCGCACTTACAATTTAATTATTATTTACATTGAAAAACATATTATAATTATTACATTTATGTGCACAGCATGATGGCTAACAACAACAACAAAAATCAGCAGTTTATGTAATTTACTATAAACATACATTGCCTATGGGTTGCATTTCTTTTTGAACGCCTTTTGTAATGATAGTTAATTTTGTATTTTATAATATAATTACATAGGTTATTTGCAAATATCACCATTTTGTACTGATAGTAACTACCAGTAGTGTTATTTGTCAAGTTGAATTTTTAAAAAGTGCATTTATTTGACAGAATCAGAATGAATATCCTTACTAAGTTACTTCAAACAAAATCTTGTGATATAGATTTATATATTTATAAATTTAAATGAAGTTTTAACTATATTAATAATAATAATGGCGACTGAAAGAGCACTTAATCTTTAATTAGGAAAAAGATGACAGCTCTTAATATTAAATAAACATATTATTATTATCATTATTATTATGTAGAGTAACTCAAAAACACAGAACAAATATTAAGTAACACACTACAAACAAACCTTTACTAAGCACATATTTACATATATAAAGATGATTAGTAATAGATGAAATAAAATATAAGAAATAACACTGATACAGAATTAAAAAAAAAAATTCAATACCAGTGCTAGTACAGAGTAATAAATACAGTAACACAAAAAGTAAACAAAACAAAAATATGTAACTAAAAGTAAAACACAAATTGAATGTTTACAGGTGTAATATATAACATTTTTTGAAGTTGAGCAGAAATGAAATAATTAAAATAAACAGAAAATCTTGAAACTAAGACTGGGTGTTCTAGATGAAAAAATATATAGTAAGGATTAGTATAATTATTAATAGTAAGGTATTTTTTGGGAAAGAAGATAGAATGCCACAATATCTGATTTCTGAAAGCGGCTCATTCAAGGTGACAGAACCCTGAAATGAGAAAGAACATTGCCCGTACTTTGTTGTTATCATAATGGGTACATTAAGGGTATGCTTGAGTGTGAGAAGAAAAGCACAAATGTTTAGATGGAGTGTTTACAATAGATGAGGTTAGATAATTTGAGCTGAAGTCACTCTTTGAAACGTAGAGTACAGAATCCTTACACCTGGGTTTATAGTAAACAGAGAGCCAGTGTAGAGAGTGTAGTGAATAGGCTGCAATGTAGAGAATGTATGACTAGACAGCCAGTGTAGTCAGTGAACTCATGGCCCTGTCATTTGAATATATATTAGTTTATATATGAGAAAAAGAGTAATTCCTAGGTAATTGTATCTGTATAAAACAATCATCTAGTTGGGGACAGTTTTCATGCACTCATGACCCTGTCATTTAAATATATATTACTTTATTAGTTTATGTATGAGAAAGACTAATTCCTAGGTAATTGTATCAGTAATGACATCAACGGGCTGGCTGGCAGTGAGGACAAGCTTGTTGCCTAAATTGATATCCCTTGATGAATCCTCCAGATTTGGCATGGGGATAAATGCAGAAAAAAAACAACTGATGACAAATGGTGAAAAACAAGTTTCAACCAAAGTCAAGGTCAGAAGACAAGAACTAGAAACAGTGAGCCAATTCAAGTATCTAGCTCTGTCATCAGTGACAAGGGATCAAAAACAGAAGTCTTGTCTAGAGCATCTCAGACATGGCAGCCATGTCAATACTAAGATCTATTTGGAGAGACAAAAATATCTGTCTAAAAGCAAAAATAAGACTTCTGAAAATGCTAGTCCTCTCAATCTTTTTGTATGCATGTGAAACATGGACCCTGATGGCAGAAATACAGCACAGAATACAAGCACTTGAAATGAGATACTACAGAACCATCCTTGGCATCTCTTACAAAGATCACATCACAAATGAAGATGTGCGCAATACCATCTGACGTGAATTTGTTGAAGACCTCACCACTGTCAAAAATAGAAAGATGAAATGGTATGGCCTTGTTACTTGAGCCAACATCCTCTCCACAACAATCCTGCAGGATAGTGTTACGGGTGGCAGACAGAAAAATGTGGGTGGACTACATTGCAGAATGGTCTGGGAAAACATTTGCAGAGACATAGAGTTTGGCACATGACCGAGACAAGTGGAGGGAGCTGGTCAACAGTTCAGCAGCTCAGCGACCCAATGACCACACTAGGTCAAGGGGCAGAAGATGAAGAAGAAGAAATGTATAAATATCTGGTTGGGGACAGTTTTCATGTACTAATGTTAGTTTATGTATGAGAAAAAGACTAATTCTTAGGTGATTGTATGTCTGTATAAAATAATCATCTAGTTGGGGATAGTTTTAATAAATAAACTGAAAAAAAATTCTTGCACAAACTTGACCTATATCTTTTTATCATCACTTTGTACTACTACTAGTACTACTCGTTTTATTTTTATCATCACTTTGTACTACTACTAGTACTACTAGTTTTATTTTTATCATCACTTTGTACTACTACTAGTACTACTAGTTTTATTTTTATCATCACTTTGTACTACTACTAGTACTACTAGTTTTATTTTTAGTAATGGGTCGGACTAAAATGAAATGATTCATGATTTTTTTATCATCACTTTGTACTACTACTAGTTTTATTTTTAGTGATGGGTCGGACTAAAATGAAATGATTCATGATTTTTATCTTGTTTTTATTTACTAAAAAAAAAAAAAAAAAAAAAAAAAAGAAAATAAGTAGTAATCACTTAATGCAAGCTGATTGTTACTGTTCTTTTAAAAAAATAAATACATTTTTATTTTTTAAGCTGCTGATATTCCAGTGTGTAAACTCCATGAACTGCAAAGTGATACAAGATGTATTGTCATCGGGACTTTGTTCAAGCATATGGAACTTAAACCTAACATCCTGAAAGAAATAAGTGAAGAGGTATGAGTGTTTTATTAAATATTATGTCAAAAATAGTAATGGAAATAGATGTAGTAATAGCAGAACTATACCTGTATTTAGTACTACTATTAGTAATGCCTAATGGCAGTATGAATAGTAGTACTATAGAACTATACCAGTATTTAGTACTACTACTGGCAGTATGAATAGCAGTAGTAACTAGTATTAGTACAAATAGTATTGGTAACAAAGTACTTGGTACTAATAGTATTGGTAATAACAGTACTTGGTACTAATATTATTGGTAATAACAGTACTTGGCACTAATATTATTGGTAATAACAGTACTTGGTACTAATAGTATTGGTAATAACAGTACATGGTACTAATAGTATTGGTAATAACAGTACTTGGCACTAATAGTATTGGTACTAATAGTATTGGTAATAACAGTACTTGGTAATAGTATTGGTACTAATAGTATTGGTAATAACAGTACTTGTTACTAATACTGTAATAGTTTTGGTAATAGATTATAGAGTACTTAGCACTAATTGTATTGATAATAACAGGACTTAGTACTAATACTGTAATAGTATTTGTAATATGTTTTTCTTGTTTGGTCACCTCTGTATGCTGGTTCATTGCTACATTAGCACATGTATATTCCTGGTTATTTAGTGTTGTAGTTTACTCCTGGTTATTTAGTGTTGTAGTTTACTCCATGGTTATTTAGTGTTGTAGTTTACTCCTGGTTATTTAGTGTTGTAGTTTACTCCTGGTTATTTAGTGTTGTAGTTTACTCCTGGTTATTTAGTGTTGTAGTTTACTCCTGGTTATTTAGTGTTGTAGTTTACTCCATGGTTATTTAGTGTTGTAGTTTATTCCATGGTTATTTAGTGTTGTAGTTTACTCCTGGTTATTTAGTGTTGTAGTTTACTCCTGGTTATTTAGTGTTGTAGTTTACTCCATGGTTATTTAATGTTGTAGTTTACTCCATGGTTATTTAGTGTTGTAGTGTTATCACATGGTTATTTAGTATTGTATTACTAATACTACATGCTTAATTAGTATTGTGTATATACTAAAGGCTTATGTAGTACATGCACTAATGTAGTGTGTTATATTTTCATTTAGTATTGTGTATATACTAAAGGTTTATATAGTACATATACTGATAAGTGATATAGGGTATTATATGTTTATTTAGTATTGTGTATGTACTAATATGTAGTACATATAATGATATAATAGTGTGTTGTTATATGTTTATTTAGTATTGTGTATGTACTAAAGGTTTATGTAGTACATATAATAGTGTGTTGTTATATGTTTATTTAGTATTGTGTATATACTAAAAGTTTATATAGTACATATAGGGTGTTATATGTTTATTTAGTATTGTGTATGTACTAAAGGTTTATGTAGTACATATAATAGTGTGTTGTTATATGTTTATTTAGTATTGTGTATGTACTAAAGGTTTATGTAGTACATATGTGTGTTGCTATATGTTTATTTAGTATTGTGTATATACTAAAGGTTTATGTAGTACATATACTATGATATAGTGTATTGTTATGTTTATTTAGTATTGTGTATATACTAAAGGTTTATGTAGTACATATACTATGATATAGTGTGTTGTTATATGTTTATTTAGTATTGTGTATGCACTGCAGGATTATTTAGTAGTGTGTTATATGTTTATTTATTATTGTTTATATACTACAGGTTTATTTAGTAGTGTGGCTATATCAGTATATGCTTATTTAGTAGTGTGTATTACTTTGTGATTAATATTATGTTGTTACTATAGGTTTATCTAGTAGTGTGTATTAGTATTACTCTGTGATTAGTATTATGTTGTTACTATAGGTTTATTTAGTAGTGTGTATTACTCTGTGATTAGTATTATGTTGTTACTATAGGTTTATCTAGTAGTGTGTATTAGTATTACTCTGTAATTAGTATTATGTTGTTACTGTAGGTTTATTTAGTAGTGTGTTGCTATATGCTTATTTAATATTTTGTGGTTATATATTTATTTATTATTTTGTGTTGCTGTGTCTTGTTGATGTATAATTGTTTAATGTTGTATGTTACTATATGTTTATTTACTATTGTTCATTGCTTTGCATTTATTTAGTGTTTTGCATTGCTAAGATTTTATTTAGTATTATGTGTTACTGTATATTTATTTAGTATTGTAAAGAACTTCAGTTATTAGTCTTATTCTTTTTTTCCTAATACAAACAACAGATGTGTGTGTATATATATATATATATATATATAAATGAAATTTTAAAGTAATTTGATTACCCATATTGGAATGCTAAGTCTCTTTAGACAAATTAATTTGTTTTGTTTCATGATGATGATTTATTTATGATGTTTTTTAATAAAAAATTTTCAAAGTGCTGTTAAAAGTTGAAGTAGTGGGGATTTTATGGTGAATTTGAAAAAATGGTGTTCATTGAGAGTTATAATGTTTACTGTTCATTGTTTTTTTGCAGTATTTTACTATTAGAACAATTACTGTGCTTGTAATTTGAGTTTCTCTATCTGTTTAATGTTTTCATTTTTTTCAACAAAAATAGCTAATTTTTATGAGCTTTTAGAATTTATCATAATTGTTTTTATGGCACCATTAATCATTAATTATCTCACTTCTACTGGTTTTCATTGTAATGAATTTGAATTCAAAACTTGTTTACCTTTGCAATGTAACTTAATGCTGTCTGGTGCCAGTAAACATTGTCTCAATTTAACAGGTTTTTGTTTGGAACAATTTAATCAGTCTTAATTTCTTTGTTTTGCAGCATAACTTAATGCCACAGCCAATACGAAGTAAATTTACTGACAAGTCTGATAAACTGATACTCGAAGATGAATTGCAGAGAATAATTCTGGTTGGAGCACTAGAATGTCAAGATATAGTTACAGGTTGGTTCTCTGAGAAATTTATGAATATCATTTTGTTATATTTAAAAAAAAATTTGAAATGCTCTATTAGTTAATCATCAGATTTTATTTTTTCTAACTGCTAAATAATTCCAAATGTTCAGGGTATTTTTATTGTTGAAAAAATACTTGCTTGCTTTTGTCACGCCTACTGCTTTCTGGATATACTCTAGATGTTTTAGGCGCAGCCTACATCAAGAAACCTTTTTATGGATTAGGAAGCCTTAAATGTGATCCATTGTGTTTGCAAATTTTCAACTTTTTAAAAATAGCAGATCTAATCATTATACACTGTCTTCCAAAAGCAGCAGGAGATATTTTCACTCAGGCTTTCAAAACAGTTTCTGGACAGTGAAATTGCACAAGAATTTCATTCAGGAAAAGCAAAATATCTAATAAAGGAACTGGCAATAGAAATGCAGAAGGAGCTAAATGAGCAAATTCAATTTTCCATATACTATTTCAACAGCTGGCAAGTAACATTGAAAAAAGTATCCTATTGTATGCAGCACCAATTCAGAAGATAGCAGAGCGATTTCACAACTCTGGCTATACTATTGTGTGCAGCACCAATTCAGAAGATGGCAGAGTGATTTCACAACTCTGGCTATCTATTGTGTGCAGCACCAATTCAGAAGATAGCAGAGCGATTTCACAACTCTGGCTATACTATTGTGTGGTGGCTTTGCTACATGTCCTGATAATATTATAATATATTTTCTTCTTAACTTTTGTTCTTTTTCTTTTCCTAATTTCCATTCAAACATGGGAAATCTTTATGGGTAGGCAGCATTCTATTGTAAGTGATCAGACTTGTGTAAAGACAACGTTTCCATTTTAAAGCCTAGTATTTTTACTGTGGAAAATTTACATTTGAGCTCAAATTTCACTCATTTCTGCAGAATGTAATCCACAGGCACTTGTAGATGACAGAACTAAATTAAACCAGAATGCTTTGATGCTTATCTATCATAAGGTATCCAAAGCTTGAAAGGTAGACATTGAAAGATCAGTAAATTGTTTTAAATTTGTGTTTTTCAAAGTGGTGAAAGTGAAAAAAAAGACTGATTTACATTTTAAAATTGTTGTCAGAATACTTGGGCTGTATATGGTCTGCAGACTACACTTCTGGCACTCTAAAATTAGATGTGTGATAGATTACATTAAGTTGATATTGCTGTCTTTCAGAGAAACAGTCATGTCACCAATTTCGCATTTGCAAATATTTTGACTGACTGGAATTCTTTTATCTTAATTTTATGCACACAGGCAAGCATATATATTGACTTATTCTAGATGTTATGGATTGTTACCCAAGTTTGATTTTATTTGTCTAGGTGTTATTATAGCTGTTTTGGGTTGTGAACCCGAGGATGATAAGGGCAAGTTCCATGTTGAAGATTACACCTTCCAGCTTTTGCCTACTCAGGTGCCTCGTCCATCTCTTTCAGAAGAGAGGTAAAGAAAGCAATCTTTTTAAATTATATATTTTATTAAAGGTAGGTAAGAAATGATTCTTTATTTAATTGTATTTTTTAACGAAGAGATATAAGAATTCTTTGTTTAAATTTAATTGTACTTTTTGCTGAAGAGATACACTAAACAATTATTTCTTTATTATCTGAAGAGTAAGTTCTTTTTAATATTATGCTTTTGATAATCAATAAAGAAATCCATTTGTGTTATGACTAAATTAAACTTAAAGGTTGTGTGTTTTTTTTTTAGGTTTAAACAATTTTTTAATTGTTTTTTCTCCCCTATTATTAGATATTTAGTCTTGATATTTTTCTCTCCCCTTCTTTTAGCTGATTAATTAATCTTGGTGTGTCTTTCCTTCTCTTAGATATTTAGTCTTGATATTTTTCTCTCCCCTTTCTGTTAGCTGATTAATTAATCTTGGTGTGTCTTTCCTTCTCTTAGATATTTAGTCTTGATATTTTTCTCTCCCCTTTCTGTTAGCTGATGTGTGTCTTGGTGTGTCTTTCCTTCTCTTAGATATTTAGTCTTGGTGTCTGGCCTAGAACTGGGAAGTGCTGAAGAGCGCACGTTCTCCCTTCAGTTGTTAGTGGACCTGCTGACTGGACAGTTAGGGGACCTGGACCAACAGCAGGCTACAGCACGCGTTGCTCATGTAATCATTGCTGGAAATTCACTCAGTCGCTTGACTCAGGACCGGGACTCCTTGAATAAGGTAAGCCATGTTTATACAGTAATGTTATTCTGGGCATCCCCATTGACTGTAAATTTTATGTCTTTCTTGTATGTGGAAACTATGTAGATTGAATAAGGTTGACTAATTTTTCATCTGTGTTGAGTTTTGTGCAGCCAATCTACAAGATTTTACAGAATACGTGTTTTGGTATACCATGTTTAGTGATTGTATACAACAATTATTAAGCAAACTTGAAGAAGATGCGAATGAATACTTCTTTTTACTAAATGTTTCATCAATCATATCAGGCTTTTATTATCATCAAATCACTCACTTATTTTACCTTCAAATGTTTTAATGAATTAAGAGCTTTGTTTCAATTCCTGCATGTTCTGATCACTGTTGGGTGTTTACAGGTCAAGAACTTGATAAAGAAGCCATAAGCTGGAACAGTAGAAAAAATGAAATGTACTTTTCTGTTCATTGTTTAGTGTGACAAAGGAGCCAAGATCTGTAAAAAATAGAAGCAGTGCATTGTACGTCCTGACCATTGCGTTTTATGACTTTTTGTATTTCAGGCCAAGTATTTGACAAAGAAGTCATCAGCTGGAACAGTAGAAGCGATGAAATGTTTAGACAACGTGCTATTCCAGTTGTCTGTAAGTTTTATTCATTCTCTTTTATAACAAAGAAGAAATATATTTTATTTTATTTAGAAATGAACATGATACATAAAATCTTTGTTTCATACTACATATAATTTATTTTAATTTAAAAAAAAAAATTGCCATGAATAATAATTAAAAAAATAAATATTGTTTAAAAAGAAAACATTGTTATACTTTATATTAAAGTTTGTAATCAAGAAAATGCAAACATTCCAATGAATTGGTTTTAAAATGTATCTGTTCTATTAGAAACTTTAAATAATTATTTTTAATTAAAAATGTATCTGTACCTAATAAAAACTTAAAATAATTATTTTAAACCTGTTCTTATTCAACTTTACAAAACAAGCATTAAATACAAAGCTTTAAATAAGATCTACTACAATATGACAAAAAAAGAAAAAAGTCCTCCACCAAAATAAAATAAAATAATAAAGTAAGAGCTTTATTACAGTAGAAATGCAGTTGTTTTCTTTCAAATATTACCATTATATTGAGATACAAAAGAAAATTTAAACTTTAAACAAAATATCTTTATCAACAATAAAATATGAGTTGAGTTGCTTCCCTTTAACTGTATAGCTTGGATCCTGCCCTGTTAAAGAGCATGTAAACAGCAATCAATTTTGTTTCTTGGTGGGAAAGACAATATTGTCATGACTTTAAATGATATGAATTAAACTGTGAAGTTTGTTTACTCGTTTTTAAATAATTTCTTTAACCTCTTGCCTGTCACGTTAAAAAGTTACGCTATGCACCACCATGGCAGGTTGTTTTGCCACTCAGCGATAATTGGATGGGTTAGCATACTAAAAAATTAAAAGCGACCGTAAATCTCAATGGATTTTGAAAAGGTAAAGCGTAACATTTGCTAAACTTACTAGTGAATTTAAAAATTATTGTTTTTTAAAATTTTAAAATTAAATATTTAATAAAAAGTCCCCATACCTTTCGTTGATCTTGAATGATGAGTCTCAGTGTCTGAATCTATGTACTCACAGTGTTTCAATTGTTTATAAAGATTATTATAAAAATCTACCTTGACACCCCAAAACAGTCAATTTTTAAAAGTCCGTGTGTTTGGGGGTATTTCTGCGGTATTTAGGATAAGAATCCTGGGTGCCGCTTCATCAAAGGTTCACCCATTACACTAGATCAAACTAGATCAAAAGTTCGAAGCACAGAGCGTCAAGCAAGCAACCACGAGTACTGTTACTCAATGGCTACAGCGCCGAGATGTGCTGAAAGCTTCAAAATCTAAGGAAACAAAAATCTCATCCTGTTGTTGATTAGATACAAAAGTACTAGTTTTTCTGCATAATTTTTAGTCTTAATATTTTTTTCTAAATGAAAATCATTTCCTCATAGAATTTTTGTCCAAATGTATATATTTTGCAGTCCTTGTGAAAAGTACTTGAGTAAACATGGTAGGAAAAGGAATGATGAAGCCAAAATCACTTAAATTTATTTGTAAAAATGTGTTTTTTTACAGTACACATACAACTGAAATAAATAAATGTTAATTATAGCACTTGCTGCAAGGCATTGCACAAAATAGCTGGCCCCTAGCAAATACACAGGAGCTCATTTTCTGTAACACTTTTTGTGAAAAATCCATATAGTTTGCACATCCAACTGAAGTACAGAAACACAGGAGTACTACACATTCTTCAGAAACAGTCAATTGTACACATCCAGCTGACAAAACGAAATACAGTGTTGTCCGTATGTCCCAACAGAGGAGTTCAATGCACAATTTAAAAAAAAATCAATTATAGTGATAAGTCCAGTGAGTAGAAAGAAAATGTTTTTCCCAATATAAACAAACTCCATTACAGTCCTGTTGAATCCAGTGGAGCACAAATCCAAATGCAGAATGTTTTATAATAAAAATAATTTAGAAATTTTGTATACTCTGAGAAAATCTGTATCGTACAATGACTACTGAGATAAATTGTCAGGTACAAATAAAAGCACTGAACATGTATTCGATTTCATCAGGAAGAAAAGAAGAAAATTATAAAGTAGACCCTACCTAATAATATATAAATGCACTGAAGAAGACATGCATGTACAAAATTGCAAATGAACAGTAAATAAATTTTGAATATGATGTTGCTGAATTATATGTGTTGTAAAGTATGAAATTAAATGTTAAAACAAACTGCTGATGTAATGCATAGAAGAAAATAGACAAAATGAAAGAAGAATTATAGAAGGAATAATTTACAATTTCATTTGTGAATGAAATATTCGAAAGCAGGGGGTTACACACAAAGCAACTTGGCATATTGGGCAGTAATAGTATGTCTTTTGTACAATTTTTTGTTTTGCACAAATGCGACATCTTTGCCTTGGCTTTGGTTTAGTTTGATCAAGGTGAGGATGAAATTCAAGGAAATGTTGGCCAAACAGCCTAGATGATGGTAATTCAGCAGAGGGGTGACCACCTTTAGAATGATTGACATCAGGATATTTTTCATATATTTGCCTGATTATTGCTGATCTGAAATCTAGCAGTGAAGTTGCTTTATCTGTGTGTTTTTTGTAAACAACACAGGCATTGTACAGTGCGATATCAAGAGAGTGAAAGAAAACTTTCTTGTACCATTTTACTGTTTTTCTCATGCTAGGATAGGCAGTCGTTACACTGTCACACAAATCCACCCCTCCCATGTATTTGTTGTAATCACAAATGCATGCTGGTTTCAAAATTGGTTGTTGTGTTCTGTAATTAATTTTGCCTGTATTTGTCATTGTTCTGTCATGATGAATTGTGCTAAGCATGAGAATTTCTTTCTTGTCTTGCCATGCAAAGCAAGAAAGGCCATCACAATGGACAATTGAAAGTTGTCCTGGAGTGAGTTTAGTGTCTGGAAATGGCTTTGGCATGTCTTTTCTGTTCCCCATAACAGTTCCACAAATGTATGTGCTCTTTGCCAACAGATTGCGTGCAAGGGTGGGGCTAGTGAAAAAGCGATCTGTGTACAGCTTGTAATATTTTCCTAGTAGTGGTTCTAAAAGTGTTAAAACCACTTTCTCACCCTGATTTCCCTCAGTAGTAGTGTACTCGGTGTCTTTCCCCGTGTACATAATGAAATCGAATACATAGCCTGTTGTACTCTCGCAGATTTCATACGATTTTATGCCAAATCGCGCACGTTTAGATTTTATGTACTGCCTGAAGCCTAGACGACCTTTCCAAAGCATCAAAGATTCGTCAATACAAATATTTTCACCAGGCACATAAACTGATGAAAACACTTGTCTGAAATGATCAAGAATCAATCTGATTTTCTGAATTCGGTCTCCGGCCACAGGGATGCTATTGTCTGAGAAATGTAAGCAACTCAGCAGCAAACGGAATCTACGGCCTGACATGACTTTAGGAAAAAAATTATGAACGTAAATTTCATCATTAGAAAAATAATGATCAATAATAGGTTTCCGATCTATCCCCATCAAAAGGATAAGCCCTAGAAATTGATAAATTTCACTTACGTCAGTATCATGCCACTGACTGATACGAGATTGTCTAGTATTTTCTGGATCTGCCAGTAATGCAGCCGCATATATATTTGTATATTCTACAATTTTTTGCACAATATTCTCAGAAAGAAATGCTTGAAAAACATCAAATTCTGTACAATCTTTTGCAAATGGAATTTGCACTCCACTGTTTCCAATAAAAGCATGCGGTGATGTGTGTGCCAAATCAAATGCACCACGCCACGCTACGCCATTTTGATCTAAATTTTGACCGGCTGCAGCATCTCCTCTGTCATCAGTTTGTGGTAAATCACTCGGGAAAATAAAATTTTCATCTTCTGATGAATAATTAGAAGTATCTGCTTCATCGATATCAGATTCAGCAGTTGGTTTACAGAGCGAATCAATGAAAGCGAACGCACTTCGAGATGACGAAGCCATAGTTTGCAATGTTGTCTCAAGGGATGCAGGCAGCAGACAGAAAAATTAAAAAAAAAAAACTTTTGGATCTAATGAACAGTTTATTTTTAACTATCCAATGGTAGAAATGATAACAAATGCCTTCTAAGGGAAATTCACACTTGTTTGACACCAATTAGCTTAGATAACAGACTACGAATGCGCGTGCGCTGAATTGTGACGCCGGCGTCACTGTACCATAGTGATGCATTTACGTTTTGTGACGCTAACGGCACTGTGCCAGTCAACAGGTTAAAGAAATATGGAGTTTATCAGACTATAGGATCTTATTCACCTTACAATTGAAAAAATCGAAATGATCCATAATGGCAGCTCTGTTGAGAGCCCCACTTATTGAGCTCTATTGAAAGCCCCACTAATTGAACTCTATTGAGAGCCCTGCTTATTGAACTCTATTGAGAGCCCCACTAATTGAGCTCTATTGAGCTCTGTTGAGAGCCTTGTTTCTGATAGTTTCATTTCCTCTATATCTGATTGCTACTTTTGTGGATATTTTGTTGTGCACATTTTAAGGTTATTGAGTTTGTAGTTTAATAGTAGTAAAATAATTTATTATTTGTGCTTAATTTCATGTGTTGTACAGCTATTTCCAGTTGGATATAATTCAGATAAATTTCTCTTTCTACAGTGTCTCTTGCAAAATTAATGAAAAACAATTTCTAAACATGTCTGAGAATTTTTTTGCACCTAAGCATATTTAATTTAAATTTTATGCTTTAACTCATCATACCTATTAGTAACAAGTCCACGTTCACTACATTTTTACAAATATTTTTTTATCCATGGCCAGTGTAAAGATAATAGATTTTATTTTTTACAAAATGCAAAATAAAAATGATTGGAGTAAGAGTGTAGTAGACATACTGCACTTTTATTTTTCATTTTTCCAGGTTTAAGATAAAAGTGATTTCATTGGTTGGGGTGGAGATTATGAATAGGTCATAGTGCTTCATGGCAAACAGCATAGAAGAATAGATTATAGTGTTTGAAATTAAAAAAAAAATCTAATGGTTGAATTAGAAAACTCAGGAAACTATTTTTATTTGATATCAAGTTCTACTTAATGAAACTGAGTAAATGGTACTGAATTTCAATGTATTAAGCACCACTGGTCAGCTAAAAATTAATTTATTGTGAGTGAATTATTTAAAAAATTTATATTCAAGTAATTTTGTTGTTTTTTTTTTTTTGTAGGTTTAATGGTTGTAGCTTGTTAATACTTGAAGTTACACCTGTAACAAGTAATGCGTATAACGAAGTGTGTGACTGCATGATGGTAATCATCCTTCCACTGACGGAAATAAGAAATTAATAAGTGGTCCCGATGCTACATCCACCTTTCCATTAAATAAAGTGTGCAGTTATTTTCTTTCAGAATCATTTTAATATTTAACAGTAATAATCCTGTGACACCTCTGGGCGCCTTTCACTCATTATTATTATTATTTATTAATTAATAATACATAACTAATTACAAGTGATCGAGAATCTTAATTTATATTTATTAATAATTCTCCCACAAGGCCATGTCTCTCACTTAGCAGATTATAAGGGTGTCATAAAACTCTACTCTTACACAATAATAAGATAGACATGTTACGGTTGCATAATGTTTCTGCAGGTGGAAACTTCTTACTAAAGGAGTAATAACAATCTGTCTTTTGTTTATACAGTAAAATTCCTTTAATTCGGCATCATTGGGACCAGCCCAATGTGAATTATCTAACAATTATATATATATTTTTATAATACATAAAATCTGGATTAACTATCAATTTATATATTTATATAATTTATATACACAGATTTTAAAAGCCCAATCTGCTAAGGTGGTTATAGACATGTGGAAGAGCGTATAATGTGATGCTTATAAGCCTTTTCTATCTCACTTATGTGTATAAACATTGTTCGTTTTTGCTTAACATTGTACTTTTCATGCTTTATTTTATTTGATTCACCAAATCTCTATATATCTATAAACATTGTTTGTTTTAGCTTAACATTATACTTAACATGTTTTATTTTATTTGATTCACCAAATCTCTATATATGTATAAACATTGTTTGTTTTAGCTTAACATTGTATTTAACATGTTTTATTTTATTTTGATTAACCACTTCTCTCTATGTGAATAAACATTGTTTGTTTTAGCATTTTAACATTGTACCTAACAGGCTTTATTTTATATGATTCACAAAATCTCTCTCTATGCGCATGCATAATAGGAAATGTTTTCTGACCTTGAGAGTACTGGCTCTGGTTACCATAAACAAAACACCTCGTTCTCATCTGTGTAACTATACATATTTCCCACATTTTATTCAGTCTGGCAAAGAAATTTCCTCACAAATTAAGACCACTCTGTGAAATGTCACAAACTTCATAGGTCGTTTACTACCACTGTTTAACATTGAAGGCCACATCGACAGTTCAATTACATTTAAACCGATATTTATCACAACTGTTTAACATTGATGGCCACATCGACAGTTCAATTACATTTAAACCGATATTTATCACAACTGTTTAACATTGAAGGCCACATCGACAGTTCAATTACATTTAAACCGATATTTATCACAACTGTTTAACATTGATGGCCACATCGACAGTTCAATTACATTTAAACCGATATTTATCACAACTGTTTAACATTGATGGCCACATCGACAGTTCAATTACATTTAAACCGATATTTATCACAACTGTTTAACATTGATGGCCACATCGACAGTTCAATTACATTTAAACCGATATTTATCACAACTGTTTAACATTGATGGACATATTGAAAATTTAGTTGCATTGAAACTGTTATTTATCACAACTGTTTAACATTGAAGGCCATTTACATTTTATCTCAACTGTTTAATATTGCAGGCCATATCATCAATTCAATTGCACTGAAACCGATATTTATCACAACTGTTCCACTTCGTCACTCATTGCAGGTCGTCAGTATCTTCTTCTCTTTCTATAATTGGAGGCATGGCGGAGATTTTAGCCGCTTGAAAGGCTCGTCATTTTCATCTTTAAAACATCATATAAATAGAGTGGAATTTTTGAGAGTTAAATATAGTCATTGTACATAACCTTTGCAATAATGGCAGCTGTCACTAGCATGTGTTTACAATCATGTGGTTTGCAACAAGTCACTTTCTTTCTTATTTGATGATGGTCCAACGCACCCTTTCTAGGCACATTACACAACTGTTCCAGAATCTTTGATGCGCTCACAAAGCCACACCATGGAGAATCCAGATTCACATGCGCTACCAAAGCACATAATGAGGAGTGTTCCAGAACTTTAGTGTGTGCTACTCAAGCACACCAAGAGGAGTGTTCAAAATAATCTTCATTAATTCTTGAGACCAAACTCAAACCTCAATTTTTGCTGTATTGGCTCTTGAATGGAGTTCACATAAATCAACTTGCAGCAACACATTTACTGAGAAGTTTGATGATAACACACACACCAGCATGATATGGTAGAGTACAGTAGTCACTGCAGTATGAATCAGATGCAAAACAACAAAAAACCATGGAATGCTCTTCTCTGCAAATGTCAAATTAAGGCAGCGCTAAATTTCAGGCATATTTCATCTCTAAACTCCTTTCTCCCTTACTCACATTCTCAACTTACAAATCTTCCAACAATATTCATTAGCCTGATACACACGCAGCATAAGAAATATAACATCAATCAAAATTCACAAGTGTAATGTGCACCGTAATCAAATTCATGAACATAGAAATAATTGTTCAGTTATATAAAGCATTCTCCAGTTCAAATCATAGATCAATAGCAGACATGTACAAAATATTTCAAAGTCCATTCTTTCTTTATCAGTTAACTTGTCATAAAAAGATCGTCTTTATGACTGGACTACAGTTATGTCAAAATCAAAGTGATTAGAATATAGAACTTCTTGAACAAAATAACTTTTGGTCCATCCCATTTGATGAATTCGTTATGAGCAAGTGTGAGATTGTTAGTCAGAAAAACTTCTCATCCAGTTTTAACTGGTTTGGATTGCATCAGCAAGTTCTAGCATATTCTCTACCTGGGTTGTTTACTCCAACTTTGTCACTTACAAAAATATCATCATAAGCAGTGCCCAATGTTGGGTCACACTAACATTGGCAACAAATAAATAATTATTAAGGGATGGACAAATTTACTCAGCCACAAATCCGATTATAATGTGGAAACTTTGGTGGATGCTTTATAATTTGAACTTTAGTATTTTTTAAACACTTAAAATATATGTTAACGACAACATAATAGACTAATGCTTTAGACAATACTGGCATAATCACAAAAATATATCTATCAGATAATGGAGTTATATTCTGTTTATTTATAAACAGTTCAACATTAATTTTGAGTGATGAATGACATATGCAGTTGGAGGTAGAGATGAACCTGAGGTAACTCAATTTCCCCGTTCATGTCTTTCGATGGAATAGGGGAGCATAGAAGTGGAAGTGATGGCCGGTGAATTCGACCCCTCAAATCATGCAATGCCACAACAGCCAATGCACCGATGTATGTTCCCACAAGCTGCTACAAACACTACATTCACTTGTGTTACCAACCCTTATGATTGCTGTATAGATGGAGTCCGGTGAGTTTTTAAAACTTATCATTATATAGAACTATAGATGGAGTCCGGTGAGTTTTTTAACTTATCATTATTGTATAGATGGAGTCCGGTGAGTTTTTAAAACTTATCATTATTGTATAGATGGAGTCCGGTGAGTTTTTTAAAACTTAAAATTGCTGTGTAGATGGAGTCTGGTGAGTTACCCTTATGATTTCTGTATAGATGGAGTCAGGTAAGTTTTTTAACCCTTATGATTGCTGTGTAATTGGAGTCTGGAGAGATTTTAACCCTTATGATTGCTGTGTAGATGGAATCAGGTCATTATTCACAGACTTGAATTTGATACCTAGGGCATAATAATAATAATAATGGGGTATGTTCAGATCTTGAACACCAGGGATATCATTGGGCAAAATCAGTGACTGAAGATGCAGGAACAACTTTAGCTGTTTTTCATTTTCTTCAGCTCATGTAGAGCACTGCTTATTCAGATACTCTAACTCCACACCTGCTTTGTATTGAGGCTACGCCCAAAGTATTGTGCCACTTGATTTTTGGCAGAATTGAAAACGGTCATCATCATTTATTGGTTTTTTTTAATTTTTTATTTTAGTTTATTAATCATATATTTTTTTTCATTTTCATCGTTCATGTTTCCCCGCCCCATGAATGTCGAGTGTGGACATCTCGGAATGAATGACTAACACCGTGTGAAAGTTAAGCCCGTTTTTTCTTTTAAATTAAATTCTTTAACTCTTTTTCAAGAGTTGGGCTTCCTTTCTTTGTTTTCGAAAGTGTGTGTTGGTGCGGTTGTTTGTTTGTTCGTTCCGTGTGTCCCTCACACGACATTCACTCGCCTGCTCACACACACACACACGCCGGCTTTCATATTTTACCCCACATCTCAGAATAAAGTTAACCCATCCCCCACAAGATTATTCATTGGTGTCTGAGTGTGAGAGTGGTTATCGTCATCTGACCATTCGATGTGATCCCGGCAAATCGTGGCAACTGGTCTGACCCCCCCTACCCAATGAGGAGGAGAGAGGGGCCAGCAACAAACCAGCAACGACACACCACGACCGCGACACATACATACACATATATTACATTCATGCACACAAACACATACATACACATGTATTACATTCACACATATAGTTTGTGTAATAAACAACCTTTCAAAACCTTGACATAATACATCATTGAAGAAGTTACACTATATTTTCCTTTCTGAAGTGCATACCAATCTAGCTAGATTTACAGTAGTCATTAAGTTCAGATTAAAAATATCATATCTTCAACCATGATTATGTTTGAATATGTTGTACCGCCAGAAGGAAGAGACTGTTATCTAACATGCATAACTCTTGATCTTAAAAATAAAGACATTTTGAGAATGTGACTCAAAAGTTTAATTTTTCAAATTAGCACTTTAAGGACACTTTCTAGTTAAACATAATTTGTTTGGCAAATAATTTATTGAAATATATTCATAAACAGGTGTCCAAAATTGGTAAGTGTTACATCTTTACCTTGAATTAAAAGGGTTGAACAATTTTGTTTACAGAATTTTGGGAACATCAGGTCAGCCTGTTGATGACATTGGACGATACAGTGAAATAGACAACCCTTTAAACATTTTAGAGAAGACACTAGAATGGGGTCACATTGCACCCACTGCCCCTGACACTCTGAGTAAGTGAGACAAGACTTTCCTTTCATTATTTAATTTTATTTAAATGACAGGATTCATTTGCTTTGTACAAAGAATAGCACATATTCTAAGGCACTAATTTCATATCTTGTATAATTTTCTTTTTTTTTAACCTAATAAAGATTATCAAAGGGAAATCACTATTTGTGTTAATATATACTTTTAAGTTTCGAAAACAATATTTTAAAACTTTTTATTTGGAATATTTCAGGTTGTTACCCATTTTATGAAGAGGATCCATTTATTTTATCTGAATGTCCACATATTTATTTTGCTGCCAATCAACCAGACTTCAAGCATAAAATTCATAAAGGTTAGTCCACTTTTCATTAATTGTTTTAAAAATGTTATGTTGGTTTGACACTAAAACTTTATAAATTCATCCTGCCCAGGGAATACATTCATTCTGCCTAAGGAATGTGTTTAGTGACAGTAAAGATTTATGTTGCTGTAAGTTATATTTTGCACAGCTAGAATTATTGTGCTACATAAACACTTAGTTTTTTTTTTTCCATAAGAACTCATATTTATTGTATATTAAATATATTTGGCAACACCACTTGTGCAAATCAAATCCTACTTCAGTACAGTCTGAAACCTTTCACAATCATTGTGTAACTTCTTCAGTCTCACTTAATGTAACACAATGTGCCAGTTGAAAAGAAAAACTGTTTAACAAAAAAGTATCTATACTTTGCAGAAAAATTCATCTATAACAAAAAAATATCTATACAACGGAAAATATTTAGTTAACTAAAATATATTGCTGCAACAAAAGTATTTATACAACAAAAAAAATCTATAGTCAAAATCTGAGTATCTCAAGAGCAAATAAAGATAGAAAACAACCAACCTCTTCAAAAATTTAGACTTCTAGGGAATTACTGGTCCAAAATCTACCTCACAAAGATTTTAAAATCCAATTCCCACCCCATACCCCTCCATAACCTTTGTCTTCTTTAAGATGTACAAGCAATGCAAATCAACCATTTTTGTTTTTATTCCTTTTCTAGAAACAGATGAAGTATGATTCAAATATAGTTTTTTCCTGTTATTTGTTTAAATATAATTCTAATGCAGTGGCCCGGTGGATTCCTTCTACCTTTCATCAGAAAACAGTAAACAACATTTTCCCCTGCCACCATGTTACTAAATTACTAAATTGATACTTATTTCAGAATACATCTAAAACAAGACTGTTTTTTATGTCTTATCAGTCATATTAGTCAAGCATTATTTTACTCATGTTGGGTATTTGTATTTGTCATTACCTTTTCTTTTAGTTTGTTATTTTTCTTAATGGATTATCTTAAGGAAAATCATTTCAAATTTGTTTAATTAAATGCTTATATGTAATTAAATTAGTTTATTAATTTTGAGGGAGTTATACGAATTAATAATTTATAGCTGATCATTGCTATATTATTATAAAGCACATTGGTAAATGATGCAAGATGTATAGAATTGCATTTCTGCATGAGAAAACAGTAGTACAGATGTATTCCATGAATTAAAAAAAAAACGTGATGATAAGATTCATTGCTTTTACATACTTTCAGTTTACAATCTACACTTGCACACCCTCTTTCATGTTCCTCAATTTCCCAATCCCACAGGAAATAATATTGTTGAACACCTACATTTGGTATTGTTCTTTAGAAAAAGTGTGAAAAAGGTGTCCTCAGTGTAAAATCTGTTTGTAATAGCTGTTGACACTCATTTCACACTTTTCCCTCTCTTTCTTTCATTGACTTTATACTATTATGTAATCCTAGTACTGGAAAAAATGTGAACAAATTGTTTCATTGTTTGTATTGGAAGGATATCATATGAAGATTTAAAGTTATCACAAAGTTCACATTATTCATCCTTTTCACATAATAAAACTTGACACAATCTTAATCAGATTTTGAAATTTCATTTTGATATTTTCACATAAATAAAACTCGACACAATCTTAATAATATTTTAAATTTCATTTTGATATTATTTGGTAAATCTGTTTCTCCTAGAACGCAAGATAAAATGTAAAAAAGTGTATTGTAGGAACCCATCATGGAGTTCTTTTTAGTGTGCTAAATTGGTGTTCCAAATGTTACTCAATGTAATTACTGTTCATGTTTCGATAGAGAAAGCTCCCATTATTAAGAAAATCCTATTAAAGGTATTGTTGCCTCAAAATCAACATGTGATTTGAATGTCACAGTTGTTATTTAAATGAGTGTGCCATTTATGATAATTATTGCTTACCTACTCTTTTGTTTTATTATCAAAATACCAATCTGTCACTACTGAAAGTTTCAAAATTATGATTTTTTATTATCAAATTTTAATATTCCACATTTTGATTTCTACTTTGAATTGTTTTCGTAAGATTTTTTAAATTGTAATCTTATATGATTGACACGAATGTTGCTCTTTTAAGGTATGGCTACTTGTACAACCTTTACAAAATGAGCGACTTTATTTAGGTGTACTGGCATGGACTTGGACATTCATGTGATTTATCTGTCTGTTTAGCTAGCCTTTTTTCACCTCAAGGCCTGCACGATATTTTTGTCAGTTATAGATTCACAGTTTATGGGTTTGCCTTGGGGGAATTAGCTCCCCTCACCATGTTAATGGGGTTTTGACCACTCCAGGTGGACCACTCAATATTGAAGGGGGTAAACATGGAGATTTATAAAAACAACAGACATTGGTTTTGCATATTAATTTTATTATTTCTACTGAGCTTTAAAGCCAGACAAAAGTCAAATGCATTTTTATTATCTTGAGAGATTATAACAAGAATCTTGAGCATAGCTTGTATTTGTTTGGAACATAGTAGGATTGAAATCAATCAATTTTTGTCCTGAAATGACTGAGAAGAAGATAAGTTTCTCTGTATAATTCTTAATTTATATACAGATTTTGTAATTACATTTGTTTAGAGCATAGTAGGATTGAAATCAATCAATTTTTGTCCTGAAATGACTTGAAAAGAAGATAAGTTATAAGATATAATTCTTAATTTATATACAGATTTTGTTATATGTAATTACATTGCAGTACTATGTGTAATTTAAAGTTGTGCATAATACTTCATTTATTTATTAATTTTATACTATTGGTTATTTTATTATTTTCATTATTACTGTATTTACTTTTTTAAGAATTCACTCAGCTTTATGTCACTCATATGATGTCACACTCGCAAGGTCAGTACCTAGCTGCAAAGAAGCTTTCTACTAACTAAACACTGATGAATGATGCAGTGAAGATTACACATGAAATTTGTAGTTGAGCTATAAACTACAGGCTGTTCTTGACACTGTGAGAGTATCAACTCACAACACAAATATCTCTTTCTCCATGCACAAATGAGGTGGCTATCAAGAGGATTTGTTCTTTCACGCCTTGTGGAACTGAGGGAAGAAGTAAAGCAGTTTACCTGAGAGCGAAACTCTGCCCTCGTAGAGCCTTTGTTGGATGGCTAAACTTGCATATATGGCGGACATATATAGCCTTCTCAATGAACTTAATAATATTTCTCTTCAGAGGTTTTGCACAAGTACTTTTACACTGAGAAATAAGATGGATGCATTCAAAAAGAAGCTGGCTCTTTGGGATGGTCACATACAAAGGGAAGATAGAGAAATGTTTTCACTTTTGCAAGAATTTTTTTATTGTTGCTGACGTCAACTGTAAAGTCCTATTCAGTATAATAAATCAACATTTATGGCATTAGCTCAAAACTTTAATCATTATTATCCTGAAAATGAGGATCCTTGTAAAGGTAACCTGGATTAATGTCAACTCGTGCACTTAATCCTCGTGTAAAAGAAAACCTGATGCTACTCTGGTGTCCAAACATAAAATGCAATAATTGTCTCAGTTTTGGATGTCACTGGAAAAAAAATACCATTCTCTCAGTTACAGAGCCGTTAAATTGTTGGTTGTATTTTTGATTTCTTATTTGTGTGAGAAGACTTTTTCAGCCCTGTCAGTCATAAAAACCAAACAGAAACCGAAAGGATGTCAATGCAGCCATCATTGTTTTCATCATCAGCAGAAGTAGCTGCTTTTTTTTTCCTATTATTATACGAACCCGTCAGACATGACGGCCTCCCATTTCCCCAGTTAACCTTTACAAATTGCTACTTTTTTTTTTTTTAATCATAGTGCAACTTGGAAATACCACTATTGCTCAGAACTAGTTTTAGATGAAAACTGTGTGTATGTGAACAGATTAATGAAAATTGTGAATGTGAACAGATTAATGAAAACTGTGTTTATGTGAACAGATTAATGAAAACTATTAATGTAATCTGTGAACAGATTAATGAAAACTGTATTTAAGCAGATTAATGAGAACTGTGTATGTGAACAGATCAATGAAAACTGATATTATATGTGAACAGATTAATGAAAACTGATATTGTATGTAAAGAGATTAATGAAAACTGTATAAGTGAACAGATTAATGAAAGCTGTTAGTGTATAAGTAAAGATATTAATGAAAACTGTATAAGTGAACAGATTAATGAAAGCTGTTAGTGTATATGTAAAGAGATTAATGAAAACTGTATAAGTGAACAGATTAATGAAAACTGACTGTGAATGTGAATAGATTATTAAAAACATCAGTGAAGTGACTTGTTCCAGTAATTTTTACAAATGCAATAGATTTTAAAGTTTGAGATTTCTGTAACAAATTTCTTTCACTAGTACTCTTAGATACTATGACAGCTATTTTTAGATGTGTCAACCTTTTTAATCATTATGTTTGTACTGATGAATGAATGCTAATTCAAACTCCGTGAAGCAGGAACTTTTTCATTTAATTAGAGCAGATGTGGGTGGAAAGCGAGCATATTGCTATGTAAACATTCATTATTTATGTTATTAACTTGGTGTTTGATGTCCAAAGCTAGAAAAGTGCAACACTTTAGTTCTACATTTATATTCTCCTTTGTGTTCTCTGCACTTTTTTATAATTTTGAATATCTTGTATACTAGTTTGTGTTCTCTGTGCTTTTTTATAATTTTGAATATCTTGTACACTAGTTTGTGTTCTATGCTAATAGTGTCTAACTTTGAGTATACTATGTACATGTGTATGTGTTTTGTACTATCTTACATTGAGCACACACTGTATCGTATAGGATCTTTACTAATATTGCTTTACTTTGGGAGGGGAGTATGCTGTATATCAGTATACAGTGCCTTACTGTGAGTACTTTTTATATTGGTATGGGATTTTTACTAGTAGTGTCTTTCTTTGACACTGTGTATCAATTGCCTTAGTTTGAATACATGGTATATCAGTATTGGATCTATACTAAAAGTACCTTAGTTTGAATACATGGTATATCAGTATGGGATCTGTACTAATTGTGCTTTACTTTGAGTATACTGTATATCAGTATATATTTTGTACTAATAGTGCCTTACTCAGTTACTGTTAATACAGTGTATATTGGTATGGGATCTGTACTACTAGTACACCTTTTTTTGATTACTCTCTAATTTGGTATGGGATCTGTACTAAAGATTGCACTTTTGTACTGTTAAAATTTGTAAGGTTGCATCTGATTGATAGGTTGGACTCTTGCACTATTAAAAAGTTTGCAAGATTGATGTATTCAGGGGTCAGCAAACTTTTCAGACTACTAGGCCCACAAGGCCCCTTTTTATGAGGTCAAGAAGGCACACTAGGCCAGAAGAAGTAAGGTGTCCCAGGAAAGGTTGTTTTATTTAAAAATACAGTATGACCAATGGGAAACATGATGTTGCATGTTCTTAGAGATAGAAAAAACGATGGAAACAAACTGCTTATCATATTAAACTATATAATAAAACTATAACCCCTTTAAAGAATAGCAACTAAAATACTTATCTAAATCACTAATGCAGTATTAAATTTAGTGTAAACTTACCAATTTCATTTTGGAATTTGCCTAGGAAAGCACACTCAATACATGTTGGAAGCCTTTGTTGTAAGAATGAGTGATTTAGATAGCTTGCATTTGATTGGATTGCATTTGTCCCACAGGTCATGAATACATATGGATTAACCCTTTATCTCAGTTGAAAGGGTATGTTAAGATCTTTCATTCAAGCCTGGTAATGGTGTACTTTTGACTATTTTTTTTAACGACGAAAATTGCAGATTTCTTGCTGAAGTTTGCTTTAAAACTAATTTTTAAAATGTGTACAGGGAAAAACCCCCACCCCTTTACAGCACACAATTCACGACAATTCAATTAGGCCAGATTCAATAATAAATAAATAAGGGGGCATTAGGCCGGACTGGAATACCAGCTAGGCCATATCTGGCCTAAAGGCTGGACTTTGCCAACCCCTGATGTATATGATTGATAGGTTGAACCCTTGCATTGTTAAAGAGCTTGTAAGATTTATGTATTTGAATGATAATTTCATTGCTAGAAGTAGAACTATCAGAAATTCAGAAATTTTGAAATTAGAAATGATGAAATTATTAATGATTTTGGTATGAGAATATTGATATTGGGATTTGAAGACCTATAAGCACTGGTAAATATTATTAAATAAATAATAACTAATAAATTCTCTAGCATATATACCGAGACAGTTCAGTCATTTAACATTTCTTTTTCACAAAATATCCTAAGCAATGAAAACATGATATATGTTAATTTTGCCTTTGTATGGATTTTGTTTGGAATCAAGAGTGTAAAGTATTAACACTTGTGACTTAGAATCAAGAGTGTCAAATATTAACTTATTACTTTGAATCAAGAGTGTAAAATATTAACACTTGTTACTTCGAATCAAGAGTGTAAAGTATTAAACTTGTAACTTAGAATCAAGAGTGTAAAGTATTAACACTTGTGACTTAGAATCAAGAGTGTCAAGTATTAACACTTAAAATGCTGTGTAGGTAGAAATTTTTTGTTGGAAGAAGTACAAAAATCTTAGAGGAAGTCTTTTGAGTGTTGTGGAACACCCAAATTAAAATTTAAAATTAAAAAATTAGACAAATTAAATCTGCTTTAATTAGTTTCTCTTTGTATTAAGAAATAGTGTTAATATGCATTGCTTGTAGTTGGCTTACCCTTACCAAGGGCTTTCAGTAATGGCAAGCATTTCAACTGACTGTCAACTTTTGATAACATAGGTAGCAGGAGTAAGAAATTTTTGTTAGCTTGTTATACAAAATATTGTATTTAATGCAACTGAACAAATTCTTACTGGTATAATAAAGTAATAAGTCAAAGACATTTTACTTAACTGATAATGATAATAAGAGCATAAACCAAAGACACTTTACTTAACTGATAATTATAATTAGAGTATAAACCAAAGACATTTTACTTTAACTGATATGATAATAAGAGTATAAACTAAAGATATTTTATTTTAACTGATATGATAACAAGAGTATAAACTAAAGACATTTTACTAGAACATTAATAACAATTAAGGAAACCTTTTGCTTACTGGAAAGAAAAATATTGAAAATCCTTTTTACCAACTGGGCATTAACTAAAATAAGGAACTGACATAAAGTAAAACTTTGTTTCTGTTTTTTATAAGGGATCAAAGGAGATTAGTTGTGGTAATTTTCTGTCTATAGTGCTTAATGGTGCTCGATTCCTTTTGTTGAGACTCATTACAGCTGCTCAGGGATTTCATTTGTGAAGCCTTTCACAACTTCTCCAGAATTCTGATTGCTTTCTGTCTTTCATGTTTGGAAACTTTTCAACGCAATCTCATTTATGTCAAGAGTTTGATTTAACAAATACCGAATGTCCAGAATAGAACACAGAATAATAATTGCTTTCCTGGCATTTGCATGCACATAGATGTATCTCTCTCCCTTTCTCTCTCTCTCTCTTCTCTCTCTCTCTCACACACACACACACACACACACACACACACACACACACACAAACACACACACACACACATATTTAAATAATATAGAAACCAGATTTTATTGAATATTATCTTGTAAATCTGAATTTCTGACAAAACCATATAATGGAAAGCACTTATTTCACACTGCTGTAGTTTCTTTTCTTTTCGCATTTTAAAAAGTTCCCTATTTTAAATTTTATTGATCAAAACTTATACATGACAGATTTGTGACTTACATTTAAGTGCTGTTGTATTGTTCTTCTAACACTGAGGCAAGATCAAAGCAAAGTTATTAAATACTTTTTTTTGTAGAATTTTGCAAATGTTAGTTTGTATCTGTTGAAATCTGGAATTTGGTTTTAGTTTTCTTTCCATTTTATTGCAGCATGGACCCTTTGTTCAGATGTTCATGTTAATAGTAAAGAATTATTTATTTAATTATTTTCTGTCATAAGAAGAATGTGTCTTTTGCCACCAATTTTAGGATAGCTTATTTGTTGGTCATCATGGATAATTGTCTTATTTACTTGAAATCAAGGATGACGTCAAATGCTAGTTTTAGTTATTTTATATGTACTTTTAATGTTACTCAATTTATTTTAAAGATTTTAAAGATTTTTATTTTATATATAAAGATTTTATATTTTATGACCATCATTCAAATATTAATGATTCTGAATTTCTTGCAGGTCCTTTGGGGCAAGAGGTTTTGCTGGTCACGGTGCCACGCTTCTGTAAGACGTCCACAGTTGTCATGGTCAATCTGGCCACACTTGAATGCATTCCCCTCTCGTTCCGAGCACTATTGCCAGCTGCTTCTAATGTGTAGTAGATAATTAGCATTCTAGCCAGAAGACATCTAAAATGGGATATTTTTTCCCTGAACTATTGTTATTTATAATGTTTAAAATAAAACTGTATAGTTAATAAAAAGAAAATTATAGGTGTTTGATGGGAAGTATTCATTGTCATCTTGTCCTTGTGCTTCTTTGCAACTTTGATGCCCAAGTTTGCTTACAATAAAACAGGCTTTTGACGTCTTCCTCAGACAATGCATAGCATAATTCAGCACAAGGATTAAAATGTTTGAATGTTTTATCGATTAATAAAACATTACTTATGAAAAGAAAAGCTATTTGAGCATATTTAATTATTTTCTTCAAAGTAATATTTGTGTAAGAGGAATGTTTTGTGACTTTGCGTTTATCACTATACATGTGCAGTAATGAGTGGATGTGACTCGTGCTTGTCACTACACACCCATGGAATAATGAGTGTGTGTGACTCGTTCTTGTCACTACACACCCGTGGAATAATGAGTGTGTGTGACTCGTTCTTGTCACTACACATCCGTGGAATAATGAGTGTGTGTGACTCGTGCTTGTCACTACACATCCGTGGAATAATGAGTGTGTGTGACTCGTGCTTGTCACCCCACTCCTGCAGTAATGAGTGTATGTCTTGTGTTTGTCACTATACCTGAGCAGCTTTGGGTTTGTGACTTTGCTAATAGGGATTGTATGACACCAAAGCCACTTAGTTAATGAAAATGATTATTATTAATTAATCTTTCATAACTAATTACAAGTTGGGGGGTATTAACGATCTTCCAGCAGGCATCACTTGGCAGATATGCGGGCGCTGTAAACGTTTTCTCTCTTCCACAACATTAAAGATAAATCTTTACTGTCACACAATGTTCCATAGGTGGAAAACTTCTTACTAAAGAAGACAAATCCATCTTTAATCTGTATTTAGCAAGCCTCCATCCACCCACTTTCTTTTCCAATATAAGATTATCAATGTGAGTAAGAAGGTCAATAAATTTAACAATAAATTTATTAAATCACCAATCAAATATACACATGATAAATACAATGAAATAGATTACTTGACATCAATATTTGCACGAACCCATGTTTGGATAATTTCTAGAATTCAGTCTTAAGCGTAAAATACAATTCAACTATCGAGTCATTACAAATCACAGGATAGTCATGGAGTTATTAGAGATCAGCAATATTAGTATATATGTAACCTAATTCATCACGGTCTGAACAGTCCTTTGCGCACTTTGCCACAGTTTCACAAATTATAGTTCAATTTCTGCGTGTTTCTATCCTCACATTGAAACAGAATTTGCCGCTCTTTCTCCCAAAGTCAACCTGGGCCTTTTTCCACTATCATTTTATTCAAGCAGAACAGCAATTGTAGTCATTTCTAGTACTACCCCGTACCAGAAATTTTCTCAGTGTAGTGAGCATACTTTGCCATCATACATCAAATAGAGTGTTGTGTTTCCTCTTTATACTTACACACACACACACACACACACACACACACACACACACACACACATACACACACACACACACGCTGTGGCATATGATTCCTGCATCTCCCCAGTCACAGTGGCTCACAGTGCCAAATAACCAAAGACATAGAAACAAGGTCAGGACAAAAACTTATTATTAAACCACTACTCAACCTGACAAACAAGACACCCACCTGGAAACTCAGACCACCCAACGTCAACAGAACGTTAGAACAATACTCGAAAGAAAACTCCCCAACATTAATGAAACACATTTTTTTGCAACAACTGGACGAATGCTATAAAGACTGGACTATAATTTATAGAGACGGATCTCATGACCCAACTAATGGTAAGACAGGAATAGGAATTAGCCTTAAAATAACGGATAACACTACTATATTTACAGCTGAGATGATGGCCATATTAACTGGACTAGTGCAAGCTAGCGAAAACAAACCACCAAACACCAATTATTTAATAGCAACTGACTCTCTATCGGCACTAAAGGCGCTGGAAAAAACTTGGGACGAAGTCCAGATATTAATTATTTTATACTAGACAAAACAAACGAACTAATTGACAAGGGCAGTAAAGTAGACATAATATGGATCCCAGCCCACATTAATATACCAGGAAACGAAAGAGCGGATAAACTAGCCAAAGGCGGACTGACTCAAAATAAAGAACTAAAAATTTTAATGTCACCCCAGGAAAACTTAAACCTACTAAATAAACAACTCAACAAGATATGGCAAGAAAAATATAATATACTAGCTAAAGGTAGAAGACCCAAGATAGACAAAACAATCAAGACAACCCCAACATATTTTGACTCAACAAGAAGGGACCAGACAAGAATAACTAAACTACGTCTAGGTAGTGAAAGAACACACTACACCGTTATCAAATGCAGTTGTGGGCAACGCTTGACATTTGAACATATATTAAAAAATTGCCAATTGATAGCCCATGAAAGAAGGGATTTTACAGAATATCTGATAAGCAATGACATTCAAACTTCAATAGAAGGGGTACTCAACCCCCCAAAACAGCTCTGGCAGGAGTGTCTTAGTAAACTTAATAGTCTCATCACCAAACACCCCTTCACAGACTATTATGAAAGAAAACTAGAGGAGGGAAGATATCCCAAATTAAAACCCCAAAATTACACTAAGGTGGCCCTATGCGCCCCACACGAAATTGAGACCAGTGGTGGGAAGCTAACTGTTGGGATGACTATACTCTCTCTATGTACATAACAGTATCCCATCCAGGGCCCGAGAATATATAGATAATTTTAAATATTTAGAATTTTTTTTTTTATTTTTTTTTTTTAACAATAGCCGATTGCTGGCTTTGTCCGCCAGCAAGGCGGGGGGAAATCCGACATGAGGCGACGCCCCCCAAAATCCAGCCGTTGTGGTGGGCTGGGTGGCGGCAGAAAACCGACCCAAAACAACGTCCCAAGATAACGGACCTGGCGCGCCCCATAGTACCACCACCCAATGTGGCAAATACGATGGGCAGGTCCCACCCACCCACATTCTCCCACCAACACACAAGGCCACGAACCCAACCACAACATAACTTTTCCCTCTCACACAAACCACAGGAGGTATTGCGAGATGGTTCTCGAGCAATAGATGCCTACTATAGACATAGCTCGAGATATATAATCACCTTTTTTTATAGTCCCCACAATCTCACACTGGATACCTCAGACACACAGCTCGCAACGAAGCCTAAAGGGGTGCTCTGGTTTCAGTGTGAAATTTACCCCCCAAACCTTGATTTTTTAAATTTATTCCCAAGACCTATAACCCCCCAAACCGGTAGCGGTAATCTGCCTCCACTCAGTCACCCACTGGGTATGAGTTGGGAGCTAGTGTCGGATTATAAACCTATGTTTTTTCCCCGGATGGGACCTATGTGTTAAAGGAACTTTTTTTTTTCTCTCGTCTGGTGTGTTGTATTTTTGAAGTATCGTCTGGATTCTGGAATGTGCATAGAGTAACTTATATATATTTATTATTTCATCCCAACCCCATTGCACCCAGGTCTGTCCTTTTTTACATTCCGTCTGCTTCCCCAGTGATGCCCCCTACCGCCCCACCATTGGTCGACTAAAGTAATGATTGGGAGGACCACCTAAATTTATACAACAAAATTCACAAAGTAAATAAGGAAATAATATTGGATATATAAAAACAACTAATTAAATTATTATAACCAGACAAGTAAAATTATAATCTAGAGTAAAGAAATAAACAAGTAAAATAGAACAAATAATAAGCGAAATGATAAAAGATTAATAGGAGAAAGGAAAAAAAGGGGAAAAAATAATAACAAGTAGAACTGCTAAATAATATAAAAGAAAAAAGAGGACAATAAAAAATAAAAAGAGGAAGGAAGGAAAAGACAAGAAGGGTGTTGGATTCTTTGTTTGTTTGTTTTTTTAAAAGAAAATAATAATGATTATTAAAAAAATATATATAATTAAAAAAAAAAGGATACACCCGAACAACAAGAGCTCAGAGTGACAGACAACTTTGACCGGCCAGGCATGAGGTAATGAGTAAACCACAAAAACAACTCTTCGGACAGCTGACCAATTGGAAATGATACATAAAAACTACTTTGACATAGCCAGTGGGCTAAAGCACCCCCTCCCTTTCCCCCACGACCCCCTCACCCAGCGCGAAAGCCGGAAGCGCCCCCTACACTCAATCAAAATCAAGTTGTTTATTATTAATTTAGTTCATTTTATGCAGTGGAAATAAAAAAGTACTTTGTTTTGTTATTGAATTAGTGAGCTTAAAACAAAAATAGTATTCTGCTATATTAATTAGGAGTTGGTATGAAAGGTATACAAGAGAAAGATGAGGCAATAGCCTGGTCACTACAGGCCAGCATTCAATCACCTTCATCTTCATTAACAGTAACCATTGCTGTTATGTTGCAACCCTTCCTCTTGTGTGCCTTTTCATACGAACTTTGAAAAGTATCTAAACATACAGGATTGATCAAAATATTGGTGTTTAAATTTGGAAAGTAGGAGAAAGAGAAACTCCATATTTAACTGCAGTGAAACCTCGCTGTGGTGCGATAATTGGGGTCCATAAAATCGGATCGCGTTAATAGCGGGGTTGCGTTAATGCAGGGTTTTACAATACAAGAACATTTTACTGGCTTTACTCATAGTAGTAAGTAACGTTTCCGATAATGTTTATTTTGGCATAACACTTCAAGAACCTGGTGAAATTGTTAGATTTCGGATTGTTTTACATTAAAAGTCATACGCAAATTCTTCCCCAGAATAATCAACGTTTTACACACTATTTCACGTACTGAAAAAACAAATTTTTCCCAGTACGAAAAAATACAGACTACTTTTTAATTTTAAAAGAAAAAGTATTCTAGATTCTAATTTGTTGTAAATAGAATTTTTTCCTTTTGAAATTCGTCAGAAATTTTGTTTGACCAATTGACAAATGTCAGTTTTTTTGCAAAATGAAACGAATAATAAAACAAACAAACATTTGTTTATCCCATCAGTTTTATTGTTAAAACTTGTAAACCAAATGGAGAAGTGTGTGTAAAACTTTTACTTCACTCATTAATGTTCACTTACAGAAATTAATTTTATTGTTAAAACTCGTCAACCAAATGGAGAAGTGTGTGTAAAACTTTTACTTCACTCATTAATGTTCACTTTGCTTATAGACATTAGATATTGTTCACTCAGCAACCACTTCATGGACGACATACTGATTTATATGATACTGGCAATTCCCTCTGGAAATTTGCAACTTTCTACAATTACCGATAAATAATTATGTTATTTTCGGACAGTAAACTCTGAATGGACAGGATGAATTTTAGAGTGGGAGAAAAGTTATTTTATGTTTTGCAAATGAACTTTGAGAAATGGTATATATTGCAGGGATTACGAGAAACGTGTACCAGTTGATCTAATCCACAATAATCCTCACAATAATCCTCACAATAATCCTCCTGTTTCCTAGCGTGCCTAAGAATATGGGTGCAAGAATGCTATACCTATTCCGTCACTCTGGGCGGGTGGGACAACTTTCGCTTCAGCCAGAAACACGCTCTTTGTTGGCGTGGGCAATGTGGGTTCCCTACTGTAAACTGAGTTGCCCAGACATGATCTTTGTTGACGTGGGCAATGTGGGTTCCCTACTGTAAACTGTGTTGCCCAGATATGCTCTTTGTTGACGTGGGCAATGTGAGTTCCCTACTTTAAACTCATGAGTTGCCCAGACACGCACTTTGCTGAAGTGGGTTCCCTACTGTAAAAGTTTGGAGTGCCAGTACAACTTAGAATATGGAGGGTAGCGATGATTCTTAAGACTAAACGCATTGTAATTATTTTCGTTGTAAACATTTAGTATAAGTGTACTAACAGCACTTTATTATTCCGCCTCTCTTTGATTGTAGAAGTATTTTAGTTAGTTCCTAGCTAAGTCCTCGTCATCCAAACCATTTGGTAAAGTAGTTTAGTTCCTAGCTAAATCTTCGTGAAACAAACCCATTTGGGAAAGTAGTTTAGTTCCTAGCTAAATCTTCGTCAACCAAGCCATTTGTATTTTAGTTCCTAGCTAAATCTTCGTGAATCAAAGCTATTTGGTAAAGTGTAAAACACTTTAACTATTTCAAAAACTCATTATGTAAGATTTGTAGTCTTCCGTTTGAACGCTAAGTTGGCTCCTGCTAGTTATTCTAGACTATGGAAGCTAGTCTAAGCTATAAGACTAGCCAATATATGAGTTCAGAAACGATTCAATAACTCTTCTCCTGTTTAAATACCACAATTTCAGAGGACAATATTATACAGCTGTTATTCTGGTCACGTAGCTTGAATTATCAGGCCTTGTCTGTCTCAAGGTCATTTTCTGGACTTCTCAATGGCAAGCACACACACAAACCCCCAGCAGCAGTACTTAAAAAGAAAAATAAATCGAAGATTTACCTCACATTTCTCAGAATGTCAGTATTTTATAGTTTTCAATCCAGTGTTTAGTATTTTGTGTGTGAAAATACTCCATCAGATACTTTTCAAAGAAATGTTTGATAAATGTATGTGAAAATACTCCAGCCACAAATAACATCAAATACCCTTCAAATCAGTGTTTGATATTTTGTGTATGTGAAAATACTCCACCCAAATAACATCAAATACCCTTCAATGCAGTGTTTGATATTTTGTGTATGTGAAAATACTCCACCCAAATAACATCAAATAATTAACACTCGTACGTTTCAAGTTTTCGTTGAACCAAGCATTTTCACCAGATATCTAGAGTTGGGGGTCAATCGTATTCAAAACCAGTGTGCCGGAAAGACCAGCTTATATTTTCATATTTCCTACAGTTCGAGTTTAGCATTACAAAGACCTTTTGTTTGGACAGCTTTCAGTCAAAGATAAATAAGGTAACTTTCGCGACTTGCTTGATTTATTCACAGAGTTTATTACATTGGCAGCAACTGACATGGTTACGTAAGAACAAGCGAATTCTTTTGATGATTTTTTGAAAGTTACATATTGTGATTTAGGATAATTTGTGTATGGTAATGTGTACAAATAAAGGATAACGTGTGTACGGTAGTGTGTATGGTAATGTGTGCAAATATAGGATAGCGTTTGTATGTAGTGTGTACAAATAAAGGATAACGTGTTTATGTTGTGTGTATATATACAAGATTACATGTGTGTAGTGTGTACAAATAAAAGATAACTTGTGATTGTAGTGCGCACATAAGAGGATTATGTGTGTAAACTGAACTGCAGAATGATTTTTTAAAATTGATATCCACAAAAAATTGCATTTTGCTCATCGAGTACAATTGTAATTTCTATGTTCATATTTTGGGAAATAACATACAACGCAGTTACCTGTAGATTGTGCAAATATATATATATATATATATATATATTATAGTTTAGCTTTAAAATATTCTTATGATTGAAATATTTTCTGATGTAAAGTAATACACATCAGTCTTTAAAGCACACAAACACTCTTACCCTAAACCCTACAGCTTGAATGTAGCGCTGTATATATTAGAGTAATTACAAGCAATTCAACGTCAGCTGATATGTCAAAGTGAAAAATGTAAATATCAATAGTTAAAAATAAACAAATTCCCACTTGCTCTCGAGTCGTGATGAATTAATAATGTTAAGCCTGGTCAGACTGTTAACTGTCGCGTGCCAAATGCTCTTTTTATCTACTGAAATCTATTAGAGGCAAATGTAAAAAGAAAGAGAGAACATTTAGAAATCGTAATTCCTGCATATGCGAGAGATTTTGTTGCCATATATTTGACATTGTTTTGTTTCCTGGATACGGGTCTGGTGAACACCGAATACATTCACTAGATTGCTAGTCACACTTTGACAAAACAATGAGCTCTGAACAATCTGTCTATCCTTCCGTCCGTCCTTCTCTCTCTCTCTGTTTATATACCTCTGTTTTGGTTTCCATCTAACTGCCTCTGTCTCTCGTTATACTGTCAGTAAGAACACTCATTTTGCAGATGTTATATTTTAAGACTACTCACTTTGCTGGAGACATTATATTGTAAGTATTACCGCTCATTTTGCTGGAGACATTATATTGTAAGTATTACCGCTCACTTTGCTGGAGACATTATATTGTATTACCACTCACCTTGCTGGAGACATTATATTGTAAGTATTAACGCTCACTTTGCTGGAGACATTATATTATAAGTATTACCGCTCACTTTGCTGGAGACATTATATTGTAAGTATTACCGCACACTTTGCTGGAGACGATTTTTTAATGTAATACCTTTCATTTTGCTGGAGACGTTGATTAAATTGGCAAAATGTGTCGTGTCAAGTAAAGTGAACCTTTATTTATAACAAAATGTTCGAAATGAGAATATGTTATTCTAGAATTGTGATTTGCCAGGAAATAATTAAAACACAGTTTGTGAATACAGTACTCTCTAAAAATGTCAGTATGTTGATATTGAATCATAAGTATAATTATGAGAACAGTAGTTTCTTGTAGATATTTTGTAACAATAAAATAATATTATTTATTATGAGAACAATAATTTCTTATGAGTAATTTGAAACAAAATAAATTGTAGTATTATTCTTTTTCAGAACAGTAATTTCTCGTGAACGTGTGACAAAAGAAACCGTAGTATTATTCAATTATGAGAAGAGTAATTTCTTGTGGACACAAAAGAAATAGTATTATTCATTATGAGAACAGTAATTTCTTTAGAACAACGTGTGACAAAAGAAATAGTATTATTCATTATGAGAACAGTAATACTTTATGTATTATTTGTAACAAACTTGTGTAACAACAGTCCAACATTGTACATTCACTGCAAGTGACGCACTCTGTATATCTACAGCATTTTAAAAAAATACTCTCTTCCTTAAGATTTGCTTTAAGTATATTTATAATAATAGAATTTGTACTAAGGAATTTAAAGATTGAACTTGTTATTCATTAAAAGTAACACCAAACAACAGTTTATTCATTAAAAGTAACACCAAACAACAGTTTATTCATTAAAAGTAACACCAAACAACAGTTTATTCATTAAAAGTAACACCAAATGAACAACTTCACGAATTGCCTGTCTCTCTCTCCTCACACGCACACATATACACACGCACACACATACACACGCCCACACATACACACGCACACACATACACATGCATACACATACACACGCCCACACATACACACGCCCACACATACACATGCCCACACATACACACGCACACACATACTCATGCACACACATACTCATGCACAAACATTTTTTTGTTGCTGTAGAGCATCTAAAAAATAATTTTAACAAATATTAACTTATTTTGGAATATTGCATTAACCCTTAACCCACCTTTTGAAATGAAACGGAAATCTTTAAATTGAAAATGAAAGAGAAATCTTTTAATTGAAAACGAAAGGGAAATCTTTAAATTGAAAATGAAAGGGACATCTTTAAATTGAGAATGAAACGGAAATCTTGAAATTGAAAATGAAACGGAAATTTTTAAATTAGAACTGAAAGGGGAATCTTTAAATTAGAACTGAAAAGGGAATCTTTAAATTAGAACTGAAAGGGGAATCTTTAAATTAGAACTGAAAGGGGAATCTTTAAATTAGAACTGAAAGGAGAATCTTTAAATTAGAACTGAAAGGAGAATCTTTAAATTAGAACTGAAAGGGGAATCTTTAAATTAGAACTGAAAGGGGAATCTTTAAATTAGAACTGAAAGGGGAATCTTTAAATTAGAACTGAAAGGGGAATCTTTAAATTAGAACTGAAAGGAGAATCTTTAAATTAGAACTGAAAGGGGAATCTTTAAATTAGAACTGAAAGGGGAATCGTTAGCACTGGGACAATTGTTTCAGCATCATTTCACTTTTAGAACATATATGTGTTTGCTTGTTGAAACTAGCAGTTAGTAAGATCAATTGGGTAAACAGACAGATTAGGTAAGTAGACAGATTATATCGGTAGACAAATAAGTAGAGAGATAGGTACGAAGATAGATTAGGAGATAAGTTCATTAGATAGATAGATTATGTAAGTATGAAACAAACCGTTAAAGTAATTTTATTCGTTTTTCTTTATTTTACTTTTGCTTTCGCATTACATTTCAGTAAATAAAAGTATGTCGTGGGTAAGCGCCCCTTCCCCCCCCCCCCCCCCACACACACATATAGGACTTGTTCGTTTAAGCACTAAAACTGACATATTGTATATACGTGTCTCAGATTGTATCTGCCAGAGTACATGTATTTTAAATAATATAATGAAGTAATCTCACTATAAGGGTCCTTGTATTTCACTAGTCTCTCACTACAACTATATTGTATTTCACTAGTTTCTCACTATAAGTGTCCTTGTATTTTACTAATCTCTCACTACAACTATCTTGTATTTCACTAGTCTCTGACTATAACTGTCATTGTATTTAACTAGTCTCTGACTATAACTGTCCTTGTATTTCATTCAACTAATGTATTAGTCTCATATTACATTTGTTCGTGTATTTCAGTTGACGTGTTACATTAGTTGACTAATACTTTTCCTATGCTCATTGATTCTAATGCACACCTGATGTCAACTGTCCGGGATTTTCTGTTTTAGTTTGAAAACGTAACTGAATAGCATTAGGTAACACCGTACCTTCTTTCTCTTATTTAAATTTAGTATCTGACCTGCAACTGTCCTTATCCTTCTCTTATTTAAATTTAGTATCTGACCTGCAACTGTCCTTATCCTTCTCTTATTTAAATTTAGTATCTCACCTGCAACTGTCCTTATCCTTCTCTTATTTAAATTTAGTATCTCACCTGCAACTGTCCTTATCCTTCTCTTATTTAAATTTAGTATCTGACCTGCAACTGTCCTTATCCTTCTCTTATTTAAATTTAGTATCTCACCTGCAACTGTCCTTATCCTTCTCTTATTTAAATTTAGTATCTCACCTGCAACTGTCCTTATCCTTCTCTTATTTAAATTTAGTATCTCACCTGCAACTGTCCTTATCCTTCTCTTATTTAAATTTAGTATCTCACCTGCAACTGTCCTTATCCTTCTCTTATTTAAATTTAGTATCTGACCTGCAACTGTCCTTATCCTTCTCTTATTTAAATTTAGTATCTGACCTGCAACTGTCCTTATCCTTCTCTTATTTAAATTTAGTATCTGACCTGCAACTGTCCTTATCCTTCTCTTATTTAAATTTAATATCTGACCTGTCACTTCACGCATCTCTCACATTTAAATGCAGTGGTACCTGATCTGTCACCCTTTGTATCTTGCACTGATTGGACTGCATTATTTTACACTGCCTTTGTCTTTCACAGTATTTACTGCATTATTTGATTTTTTTGTTGTATTTTTACTGATTCAACTGCTTGATAGCTATTGCTGAAATAGGAAAAAAGGAAAAAAAAATCGAACCTGAAGTGAATATGACCCTGGCAAGGGAGATCAGTCTTGTTCCAAGACAAGACTTGAGATTTCACGCCTTTCGAATTTCTCTTTACGAAATCTAGACATTTTTTTCTCCATCTTTGTCTTTTACGCAAGGCACGTCTTGGGGGTGATTTTACCATTTTGTTTTGTATTTGTTTGCAGGCGGCCAAGTTAATTATGTTTTTCACGTCTTCAGGGTCTTCATGCAGCCTTTATGTTCTGAAACAATTACAACACGCACGCATGCACGCACGCACACACACATGTACACTTCATATACTATCAACACACATACACACCAGTGAACGCTTATACTCTACAAATACATATACATGCACACGAATAATTTCCATAAATATTCATATACATATATACACACTTTCACACATACTACTCTATAAATACACACACAGATACATGCGTAATTTCTTTATACACACACACAAACTGCCACAAATATACACTATAAATACACACACAGATACATGCGTAATTTCTTTATACACACACACAAACTGCCACAAATATACACTATAAATACACACACAGATACATGCGTAATTTCTTTATACACACACACAAACTGCCACAAATATACACTATAAATACACACACAGATACATGCGTAATTTCTTTATACACACACACAAACTGCCACAAATATACACTATAAATACACACACAGATACATGCGTAATTTCTTTATACACACACACACAAACTGCCACAAATATACACTATAAATACACACATACGTACACGCATAATTTCCATAAACATATATACACACACTTTCACACGTATACTCTACAAACATATTCACACGCATGTGAACACATACACACTCCACGAAGATGCATGTACGTATGCTGACACTCAATTACACATACACACTTGTACACGTATGCTGACACTCAATTACACATACACACTTGTACACGTATGCTGACACTCAATTACACATACACACTTGTACACGTATGCTGACACTCAATTACACATACACACTTGTACACGTATGCTGACACTCAATTACACATACACACTTGTACACGTATGCTGACACTCAATTACACATACACACTTGTACACGTATGCTGACACTCAATTACACATACACACTTGTACACGTATGCTGACACTCAATTACACATACACACTTGTACACGTATGCTGACACTCAATTACACATACACACTTGTACACGTATGCTGACACTCAATTACACATACACACTTGTACACGTATGCTGCGGCTTGAACAAAAAGAACACAAATAATGATGTACACAACAGACACAATTACACATACACACTTGTACACGCATGCTGCGGCTTGAACAAAAAGAACACAGATAATGATATACATAGGGAAATATAGAATTCTCTTTCTCAAGCATCTAAGCGCATTCGTTGTTCATGGTTAGAAGTGCAGGCATTACTAAATATAGCCTGGATCATTTGGTACACAAGCTTATCCTTCCATATCTATAAAATATCTTTTATTTGTAAATAGGGAAGGTTTGTTTATCTTTATTCGATGTTAATATGCTTGCTTACGTCCGCAGTATCGCTAATATGTTGTTAAAAGTGAAAATAATATATCTAGAAGTATCATTGATCTCCCTTTAACGGTTGTGTTAACCTACGTACTATTCTGTCTTAGAGATATATTGATTTGCGGCACAACATACTTTAGTTCAGGCCATTACGCGGATTAAATTTTAAAAGTGTTATATCTGTGTTTTCACGTAGCTAATAGCGTTTGTATGTTTAGTGTTACTAGAATAGTATATATGACTCTACTAGTGTTTTATATTTAGTCTTACTAGAATAGTATATATGACTCTACTAGTGTTGCATTTTTCAGTTGCTATTAATGTTGTATATTTCAGGAATTACTAGAGTGTTATACTTAAGCCTTCATGTATTATAAGTTGCTATTAATGTTGTATATTTCAGGAGTTACTAGAGTGTTAAACTTTAAGCCTCCACTAGCGTTGTATATTTAATACTATTAATATTCTATATTTAGAAGGTTACTAGTATTGTATATTTAACCGCCTATTAGTGTTGTAGAGCTATTAAAAACGTTTCTAGCATAGAATTTTCAAGCGACGTTTGGAGGTGTATAATTATTAAAAAATTTCTAGAGTTTATATTTAAGCGACTGTTAGTTTTATACAATTATTTAAAACGTTTCCAAGTGTTGTATAATTATATAAAACGTTTCCAAGTGTTGTATAATTATTTAAAACTTTTCCAATGTTGTATAATTATTTAAAACGTTTCCAATGTTGTATAATTATTTAAAACGTTTCCAATGTTGTATAATTATTTAAAACGTTTCCAATGTTGTATAATTATTTAAAACGTTTCCAATGTTGTATAATTATTTAAAACGTTTCCAATGTTGTATAATTATTTAAAACGTTTCCAATGTTGTATAATTATTTAAAACGTTTCTAGAGTTGTAGCATAAGGCGCTACTTGTGCTATTGAAGCACAACTAATGTTCTATAATTACGGTATTTCTAATATCAATAAGATGCTACAGGTTTTGAATATTTAAGTCGGTACTAGAAATGATTATTTATAAAGTTTCTATTTCTATGTAGCTTTGAGACTACTAGACTTGTATATTTAAAGAGTTACGTATTCTGTATGTAGTTTGACGACACCATGTCAGGATACTTATAAATCTCGCCTGGATCTCATCAATAAATATTGAAAAAAAGGAAATATAGAAAGGAATAAAATTTAGATGTAAGAAATGAGTAGTAAATAAAATCTAAATGTAGATGCCAAAGGTAGTTTAATAGGAGCATATACACACATATGACATTGAAATAGGCTACATTAAAGATGGACATTGACATAGATTTGCATCGAGTTTCAGCGGCAGTTCGAGTGTCTAGCTGACCTACAGATACATTCAAGCCATCAGTACTAGTACGGGGATACATTCAAACCATCAGTACTAGTACGGGGATACATTTCAAGTGACAGAGCGATACATTCTTAGTTATCAGTACTGACAGAGCGATACATTATTAGTTATCAGTACTGACAGAGCGATACATTATTAGTTATCAGTACTGACAGAGCGATACATTCTTAGTTATCTGTACTACGTACGCATACATTGTGAGTAATCCATATTTACACACCTATGCAATCTGAGTAATCCTTACTCACAGATAGTAACCCATATAATGACGCAATTCGAACCCCTACTGACACAACGACATAATCGAAGTAATCCACACAGACACAACGCCGCATTCAGAGTAATGAGTTAAACTGATTCAAGGACACTTTCATTAAAGTAATCAAAGTGACTTTGGAGTATTATTCCGAGTGAAGCACTGACGTCTATTTTCTATAGTCTCTCTTATCTAATTTGACGTAAACTAGCCAACTGGGAGAGTTAAGCGTTAGCTGTTTTGTCTAGTAGGACGACAACTAGCTCAATGTGAGAGAAGCGTTAGATGTCTTGTCTAGTATGATGACAACTAGCTCACTGGGAGAGCTAAGCGTTAGTTGTCTTGTCTAGTATGATGACAACTAGCTCACTGGGAGAGTTAAGCGTTAGTTGTCTTGTCTAGTATGACGACAACTAGCTCACTGGGAGAGTTAAGCGTTAGTTGTCTTGTCTAGTATGACGACAACTAGCTCACTGGGAGAGTTAAGGGTTAGTTGTCTTGTCTAGTATGATGACAACTAGCTCACTGGGAGAGTTAAATGTCAGTTTTCTTATCTAGCATGGCGACAACTAGCTCAAAGGGAGAGTTAAGCGTTAGTTGTCTAGTATGACGACAACTAGCCGTACGAGTTTTTAAGCATTAGTTGTCTTGTCTAGTATAATGACAACTAGCTCACTGGGAGAGTTAAATGTCAGTTTTCTTATCTAGCTTGGCGACAACTAGCTCTCTGGGAGAGTTAAATGTTTGTTGTTTTGTCTAGTAAGGCAACAACTAGCTCACTGGAAGAGTTAAACGAAAGTCTTTATGAAGTGAAACAACTAATTGTAGTTTTTGAGTAGTAGGCAAATAAAATCAATTACTTCGATACCAAAAACAATAGTATGCACTAAGTAAAGTAATAATTGAGGTTATTGCCACGTGCATAATTAGTTAAACGTATTTTCACTAAGTGTCTACTTGTATGATTATTGGTGTCTGCTATTTGTGTATAACGGCCTTGAAATTTGGGTGCTTCTACATCACTCAGAAATGTTCTGTAAACAAAATATCCCAGGGGTTCTTTTACTGCTGTGGAATGTAACAAAACAAAAAGAAAATAGAAATGTTTCATTTTTTTGAGAAAATTGCAAAAAGAAGAAATGTCTTAAATATGACAGAACTTTGAGGGATTTTTAAATGCGACATTATCCACAATACATTTTTGCAAGGTCAAGGACAGCAAAAGTATCCCCAAGAACAACTGGTGGATTGGTACGTATCGCTTTCCGATAAAGTGTAGGCCGGCTGGACACTTGCTGTTATAGTGTCCCACAAAACCATCGCCACATCTTGCGTAGTGTTGTCTCATTCTGTTATCTCTTATCTAAATATACCGGTTGTTGTCTCATTCTGTTATCTCTTATCTAAATATACCGGTTGTTGTCTCATTCTGTTATCTCTTATCTAAAGTCAACATTGTCTCATTATGTTATCTCTTAAGTCGACATTGTCTCATTCTGTTATCTCTTATCTAAAGTCAACATTGTCTCATTCTGTTATCTCTTATCTAAAGTCAACATTGACTCATTCTGTTATCTGTTATCTAAAGTCACCTTGTGTTGTCTCATTCTGTTATCTCTTATCCTAAGTCACCGGTTGTTGTCGCATTCTGGTATCTCTTATCTAAAGTCACCTTGTATTGTCTCATTCTGTTATCTCTTATCTAAAGTTACCGGTTGTTGTCTCATTCTGTTATCTCTTATCTAAAGTTATGCGGTATTCTTTAAATTCTGTTATCTCTTATCTATATTTACACAGTGTTGTCTCATTCTATCACTGTAAGTCCTGAGTTTTCTGTCTGGATAAATAAGAATTTTTTAGAAAGTAATGAGTCTGGAAGTGTTCCAGACAGTTCTTTGAGTCTTTAACAATGACGCCAGAACATATGCAAGCTTCATTCCACGTGGCACCTAACATCGGAGTTTTCACAAGAACATTCAGACTGAAGCAGGACCAGTTGTACCTCTTTGTATTTAGACTGCTCGGCCGTTTATTTATGTCAGAGAGCACAACCCCGTTGTACCTCTTTTATTATAGACTGCTCGGCCCTTTTTTTTGAGACAAAGAGCACGCTCCCTTTGTACCTATTTTATTATAGATTGCTCGGCTAATTTCTTTCAGATTAAGAGCACAACCCCGATGTACCTCTTTGTATTTACACTGCTCGGCCCTTTACTTGTGTCAAAGAACACGATTCTTCTTCTTCTTTAAGTTAACTTCTTGTACCCCACGGGAATTGCCTGAAAACTTTTCATCTTCTTGATGCTCTCAGTTTTTGGTGGATTCCTGTGGAGCCTTCCTCTTCTCTCTGTATTCTGAAGAGGGTGACGGCCGTTGTGTGCTGCAGGTAATGTATTTCGTTTTTTGCTGTTGTTTGCTCCGTTTGGACTGTAGTGTGTTTTTCCTTCTTGGTGTAAGTCTGCAGTTTTTAGTTTCCTGTGTTTTGTGCCTGCTGCGTTGTCAGTTGATTGCTGATTTGTCCAGGTTGTTGTGATGATGTTGTCTGTTGTTGAATCTTTGTGTAGCAGGGTTTGTAGTTCTTTCGTCTGATGCTTTCTTCATGTCTGGCTGGCTGAAACGGGCTTTATACCAGTAGTCCGTGGACTAAACCTCTGGTTGACGCTGTTGTTGTTGTATACTTCTTGCAATTCCCGTGTGTTTATTATTTCGTTAAAGTTACCATAATTCACGTGTATGCAATATTTCGTTATAGTTACCATAATTCACGTGTATTCATTATTTCGTTACAATTACCATAATTCATGTATGTTTATTATTTCGTTACAGTTACCATTTATCACGTGGGTTTATTATTTCGTTATAGTTACCATAATTCACGTGTATACATTATTTCGTCACAGTTCATAATTCAACTCTGTTTATTATTTCGGTATAGTTACCATAATTCAAGTGTATACATTATTTCGTTACAGTTACCATAAGGAGTGCCCAAGGTCGGGTAACTAAATTGTTATATAAATTGTCAGAGTTACCCGACCTTGGGCACTCCTTATGGTGTTATTTTTGAAAGTGTCTGAGTTGAAGTAAACAGCTCGGGGCAAGAACATTCTAGATTGCTGGAGTAATGCAAACTGGGAGGGGCAAATTTACTCTGTCACAGGTACCATAATTCACGCGTATACATATGTCACTTACCATAGTTCTCGTGTTTCTTACTTCGTTACAGTTACCATAATTCACGTGTTTATTATTTCGTTACAGTTACCATCTGTTTCAGGCAAACGGTCACCTCGAACTATTTTTTCCAGAGAGGAAAGTATCCCGCCATAGAGGCGTTCTGTGTAGGGTTCCTTGCAGAAGCGATGGTGAATATGGTGCCATGGGCAGTTTTCTCCAGTCAACAATGACTGCGGGTTTTAGGTGTCTTTTACCGCTGCTTACCGTCACACGCTCTTTATGTTTGTGTGGCATCATTTATACTTATATTACTGCATGACGTCACGTTTTAACTGCTTCATGACGTCAAATGCCGTTCGTTTTTCGTCACATTTCTTCTATTGGGATTTGGTATCATAAATGACCATATTGTCGCTATGTGGAGTTCTCCTTGAGATCATGGTAAATATTTAATTTTTTACAAATAATAATTTCATTGTCTTCACATAACACTTGTGTCCTGAACTCAAACAAAACAGAATTACTATAGAATACACACAACACTTGTGTCCTGAACTCAAACAAAACAGAATTACTATAGAATACACACAACACTTGTGTCCTGAACTCAAACAAAACAGATTTACTATAGAATACACATAACACTTGTGTCCTGAAGTCAAACAAAACAGAATGTTAACAACGCATAGAAAGATGTCTGTGCAAGGCGCCATATTTATTCCACGTAGGGGGCAGGTGCGTGTCCTGGTTCTAGTGGGACAGTCATTACTGTCAAACAGGGTATCAACCGGTCATGGTGCCGGTCTGACTGATGGCGCTGACAGGATGCTACTGGAAACAGTGGCGTTAATTTGAAAATCGCGTGAAGAAGCTGGTGAAAGCTGGCTTGTTTAGCTGAACAAGTATTTTCTGCCAGCGTTGATGTCTGCTCACTCCTTATATGCTAAATTCTAGTAAATCTAGTAATCTAAGATTTTCATTCTCTTCTGGCATCTAGAAATCGAAGCTCCGTCAGTCGGCTGGTCTAAATGAAATGAAATGCGTCTCTCCCAGTCACGTACAGTGCTCGATCAAAAAAAACAAAATGGGAGTACTTTGCGGGAGGACAAGTTGGACAATTTACCATGCTTTACAAGCTTTCAGACTGCCCATTCCTTTCGCCCCATCGATGTTCTCACATTTTCTGTACAATGTAATGACACTAATCCATTTCGTTTGAGGATGACAGTTAAACAAAGTCTCCTGAGTGACGTATCTCCAGTCCAAAATAATACCTGTCTGCCGTGTTTCTGGATCACGGCACGTACATGACATATTTTTGTGCAAATACAATTTTATCTCTTGTGGAAGACAACTATTTGATATATTCCTAGTTCACATTCCTGCTGTACAAATTTCCAGAGCAACGTATCGATTTGATACATTCGTAGTTCACAGAATTTGCTAAGCATATTTCTAGTTCAAGATACCCGTATGTGTTTGATACATTCGTAGTTCAGAATATCTTCTATACATATTTCTAATGCAAGATATATATTTTATATATTCCTAGTTCACAAAGTCTATTATACGTATTTCTACCTTAAAATGCCTCTTTGCTATGTTACAGTCCATAATATATATTTCTACCTTAAAATGCCTCTTTGCTATGTTACAGTCCATAATATATATTTCTACCTTAAAATGCCTCTTTGCTATTACAGTCCATAATATATATTTCTACCTTAAAATGCCTCTTTGCTATGTTACAGTCCATAATATATGTCTCATGGATTTCCAGGCGAAAGAATTTGTTAAATGTATTTAGTCTCGAAAATCCAGCTGATATATTTTAGTCTACCGAATCTAGCTGACTTATTTCTAGTCTGTCATGTGCCCACGATATCTACCTTTGGCATTTACATTTGTAAACCTTTCTATGATATGTTTCAGATCATGATAACACTGAATTATGTCAGGGCCTAATAACGCTGATATATTTCAGATCCTGATATCACTGATATATTTTTGTCAAATACTCTTCCTATAACTAAAACTTTTTTTTTTAATGCTTTCTAGTCTTAAACAATTATCATTTGCCTTTTTACTTCAAAGCGCATTTCCCATTGCATTTCTATTTCAGAACTCTTCTTTTTAGTGTATTTCTATTGTAAAATCCGCCTCTGATGTATTTCTATTGCAAAATTCGGCCTCTGATCTATTTCTATTGCAAAATTCGCCTCTGATGTATTTCTATTGCAAAATCCGCCTCTGATGTATTTCTATTGCAAAATGCGCCTCTGATGTATTTCTATTGCAAAATCCGCCTCTGATGTATTTCCATTGCAAAATCCGCTTCTGATGTATATCTATTGCAAAGTTCGCCTCTGATGTATTTCTATTGCAAAATCCGCCTCCGATGTATTTCCATTGCAAAATCCGCCTCTGATGTATATCTATTGCAAAGTTCGCCTCTGATGTATTTCTATTGCAAAATCCGCCTCTGATGTATTTCTATTCCACAACACTTCTCTAATGTATTTCAACAGCATGATGCATTGTTCCACTTTCAATACATAATACAAACTTAACAGCATGATGCATTGTTCCACTTTCAATACATAATACAAACTTAACAGCATAATGCATTGTTCCACTTTCAATACAAAGTACAAACTTAACAGCATGATGCATTGTTCCACTTTCAATACATAATACAAACTTAACAGCATGATACGTTGTTCCACTTTCAATACATAATACAAACTCACTTAACAAGCATGATACATTGTTCCATTGGTCTTTTATTTTAAAAATAAAATTGTGGTTCGAGGAACTTGGAGTTTACTTTTGAACACGCTTTGGTCCTTCCAAAGGTTTGAGGACTGGAAGGGTGGCGGAGTGGAGGGATTTACTGCAGTAAACCATCATTAATATCTAACACACGTCACATTCAGTTTAGGGAACAAACGCTACATTTCCAGTTTATTCTTTTCAGCTCCATTCTTCCTTACATCCAGTCGCAACTTACAGTTTCCTGCTACCGTATTTATTAGCCCAACACACACACACACACACACACACACACACACACACACACACACACACACACACACACACACACACAGCATAATAAATACAGTATAATAGTTTTATGAGTGGGTTCACTAGAAACAATGACAGGGTTTAGCATACCACATATAAGCATCATAGTTCACAATTTGTAGAAATAATAGTCTACTCATATAAACCATCTCTAAACGCAAGTATAACACATCAATAGCAAAAATGCACGAACTATTTCTAAGTCCATTCTCTCTCAATCAGCCAGTTAACTCCATTAATGTAATGGCTGTCTTTCATGACCGGACTTCTTGCCACACCAAATTCAAGTGATTAGACAATAGAATTATCAACAGCTGGTAAACCTTTGATCTCATCCCATTGGCAGGTCTCGTTCTCATAAATCTTAACCAGCGGATAATAAAAACTATTCATCCAGTTGTAACTGGTTTGCAGTGCATCAGCAATTTCTAGCTTATTCTCAACTAAAGTGTTTTCTCTAACTCTGACACTTAGAAAAATACCATCATAAGGAGTTCTCAAGGTCGAGTCACTTCGACAATTTAACAGTTTATATAACAATTAAGTCTAGAAATAGGGATAGGCAAAAAAAAAAAAATCCGCCACACTACCCTAGCAATAAGGCAATAATGTAGAGCAAATATAAATCAGATACAACTTTTAGATAATCTCGTGTATAAAAAGCAGTTGAAAACATTATTTATGCAGACAAATGACTATCTACTAGTCAAAATAAAATAAAATAGTACAATTATTTGTTGTAAATTAAAACGGACCAATTCGATTTAAAAAATAAAAATCCTATAGTCTGTCCATTGGCCTACATTTGATCCGCTAACGAAGGCATTGACAGTGACAAACGAGACTTATCGGGCGTGAACAGAGAAGGCATTTTTCTGCATACTAAGATAAATATTCTAAAACACACTCTCTCCAGGTCCTAATGGATTGACAACACTCGACAATGAGTATAGCAAATCACAAAATCAATTCGTTTTATTCACAGGCATTATTAAACTCACACCGGTAACTCCCCAAAGTCTTATCAAATTTCTGCTTCTCTTGGACGAAGACATTCTTGTAACTCAACAGCGATGTCCGCAGATGACAGGACTTTGCCAGTGTGTGTGTGTGTGTGTGTGTGTGTGTGTGTGTGTGTGTGTGTGTGTGTGTGTGTGTGTGTGTGTGTTTGTGTGTGTGTGTTTGTGTGAGTGAGTGTGTGTGTGTGTGTATGTGTGTGTGTGTGTGTATCCATGCAAGATGTTCGAAAGCATGTGCATGTCCTTGTAAAGAAGTTTGTGTATTCTTGCAGATTGTTTACGTGGATGTCCTTGCAATTAGTCTCATAAATAAGTGAAAGCAAGTTTAAGTAATCTCTTAAATGCAAATATGTGCATGTTTTTGATCTTTCTAAGTATGTGTGTGTGTGTCTCATTAAGTTCGTGTATGTTTTTAATGTCTAAGTACGTGTATGTGGAAGAGATGAGGGAGAGAGAGAGAGAGAGAGAGAGAGAGAGAGAGAGAGAGAGAGAGAGAGAGAGAGAGAGAGTGGAAGAGGAGAGAGAGAGAGAGAGTGGAAGAGGAGAGAGAGAGAGTGGAAGAGATGAGAGAGAGAGAGTGGAAGAGATGAGAGAGAGAGTGGAAGAGTGAGAGAGAGAGATGAGAGAGAGTGGATGAGATGAGAGTGGAAGAGTGAGAGAGAGAGAGAGTGGAAGAGAGAGAGAGAGTGGAAGAGTGAGAGAGAGTGGAAGAGTGAGTAGTTACCCCACCGATTGCATCTTTGCTGTAGCACTGTCCTTGCATTTCACATTTCTAGCACCACTCCGTGCATCTGTATTTATCTTCCCTTTTCCTACCACATTTATCTCCCCTTTTCCTATCGCATGTATATCTTCCAATTCATTAGTTTTTCATTACAAGTATCTTTACACTATTTTACCCACCCCGTTCTGGACTTAATTTCTTCCCCACTATCTCGATCATTTCTAACTTTTTTTGAACGCATTCTGGATTATCTTTCTTGTTTTTGAACGCATTCTGGATTATCTTTCTTGTTTTTGAACGCATTCTGGATTATCTTTCTTGTTTTTGAACGCATTCTGGATTATCTTTCTTGTTTTCCCACAGCATTTATTTGTAACTTCTCTTTTCCTTCTCACTCATACCTGTGCATTCGTTTACCTTTGCCTACCCATCCCATTCATCTTTCGTGTTGACACCCCCACTCCAAACTAGCCTTGTCCTTTATGCACGTGTAGGTTTCTTTACTTCCACCCCACGTACCCAATCCTCTTGTCCCTACCGAACAAATCTGACCTTGTAGCGAGCAGTTTTTACAGGTTCTCTTGTCCAACAGCCAGAACTGTGCGGATGGTACGCGCTGACATGATGTATCAGAACAGTCAACGGATTATATGAACAGTTAAATTGAATCAATACAACTGTCAGATATTAACGGATTTGTAAAGAATATCTTGCCGGCCGAGTTATGCACTTCGGACTAAACGATCAAGAGTATGGACGGGTACTTTAAAAACCCCACCAAACACTACCACCACCACTACAACAACAAAACTTTAAAACAGGTGTTTTTACTTCAAGTCAAATGACACATAAAATGAACACACCAATTCCCAGTGAAATACTGTGTGTGTTTGAAGGACCCATTAGACAACGTCTGTTGACTCACAGACATTTGAACTAGCTTGCATGAAAACGTTTCTAGTGCATGTTTGGTGTAGTGCTTGTGACCGGTTGTGCTAATTGTTTTACTTTGTCCGTGATGTAGTATTTGTAAGTGGCTGTGTTGTTTTACTCTGTGTCTGCATGACGTAGTGTTTGTGACTGGCTGTGTTGTTTTACTCTGTGCCTGCATGACGTAATGTAGTGCTGAGTTCATGACTTGGTAGTTGGGTGACAGTATTTTTGTTTTTATGGTGACGTTGAGGAATCGGTAAATGGTTGTGTTTGTTTTGTTATTGTTGTTGATTTGATATTATCTTATGTTGTAAGAATGTTTTGATTTAGGGCTTATTTGGAGTAGATTTTCACCTTTTGACTGTCAGTCGTTTCATTGAATATATTTTAAGTAAAAACTTGCTGACAGCCAGATGAACCTGATTTGTAGCAAGCGGTATTAGAGGTCGTTTAAACGGTTTTTACAAGTCCTATGACATTTAGACTTAAACGTTCTTTTAATTTAAGTAATTGTTAATCATCTCAACAACTTTGCCAAAGCTTAGAATCAGTAATTGTTAACGTGCAAAAACGATTTTCTCTGTACTTTTATGGTGACAAGATCTAACGACTTTTATGGTGACAAGATCTAACGACTTTTATGGTGACAAGATCGAACGACTTTTATGGTGACAAGATCGAACGACTTTTATGGTGACAAGATCGAACGACTTTTATAGTGACAAGATCTAACGACTTTCTCTGTACTACTATGGTGAGAACGTTAGTGGTGTTAAGATCTAACGACTTTCTCTGCACTTTTGTGATGACAAGATCTAAAGACGTTCTTTGTACTCTGGATGGCGACAAGCTCTGGTTATTGTGAAATGGTATGGAGTGATAGTAACAACTGGGTATTGTAAACTGGTATGGAGTGATAGTAACAACTGATTATTGTGAACTGGTATGGAGTGATAGTAACAACTGGGTATTGTAAACTGGTATGGAGTGATAGTAACAACTGGGTATTGTAAACTGGTATGGAGTGATAGTAACAACTGGGTATTGTAAACAGGTATGGAGTGATAGTAACAACTGGGTATTGTAAATTGGTATGGAGTGATAGTAACAACTGGGTATTATAAACTGGTAAGGAGTGGTAGTAACAAGTGGGTATTGTAAACTGGTACGGTCTGGAAGGAGGGAGGCAGGCGGGTACGTAACTAACCTGAAAGTTAAATTAAAAAAAATTCAACAAAACTAAAGATAGTATATGCTTGCTATTCTTCACGAAATTTATTGGGTTCTTAAAAAATATTTGCATTAAAAAATCCAGTTTGTTAATCTCTTTTACGTTGCAGTTGTAATTAATTGATTATTGAAAATGCAATCATGTGGAAATACATTGATTAAGGGCAGATAACTCATGACTGATTGGAATTAAAAACAAAAAAAAATTAAACGGAAATAAATAACTTGGAATGAAGCATTGGCAAGATACACTCAGTGAATACTGTGGAACATCAAGATATATTGTGAACGCTGAGGAACATCAATATATATATTTGAACACATCGAGGGTATACTATTTAAGATATGCTATGAACACATCGTGGAACATCAATATATACTGTGAACACATCGGGGGACGTCAAAGTATACTGTGGACTTTGAGGAACATCAAGGTGTACTGTGGACTTTGAGGAACATCAAGGTGTACTGTGGACTTTGAGGAACATCAAGGTGTACTGTGGACTTTGAGGAACATCAAGGTGTACATTTTCACGCCAATAAAAGAGTACGATACACATGTCGCTGAACACAATGGGAACGTTAGTGGTGCTCAATGACTGACAGTAGAAAAATATCTTAGAATAAAGCAGACATTTGTTTTTGAAGTAAAAAGTACTCTTTGGGTTGTATATCCCTCTTCCAGCGGAGCTTGTTACACTGTATCCTACTGTAACACCAGAAATGCACTTTATAGTGGTGTTATCGATTTTCTCCAAACGACCAGCTTTGTTCATATATGAGTGCCATCAGTATTCGCCTCTTGTGACAATGAATGACGAATTATGGCCCTTGAGAGAATCTGGGTGTAGAAAGCAAGAGAACGGGTTCCCAAACAGGAACTTGAGAACACTAATTTAAAGCTGCCTGTTGGTGTTCTTGTCGTTGACGATTCAATTAGCGTTCTACTAGTGAGGTCTGGCTTCGACAATGATAGACTTGTGCCTGAAATGCCAAAAACTACGCCAGCGTGTCAAGGTCAGTCGTCTTACAAACGGCGAAGTAGACTGATCGTGCCACCATAAGAGTGCACAGACTTTGTTAGATCTTGTCACCAAGAGAGTAAAGAGAAAGTTGTTAGATCTTGTCACCAAGAGAGTGCACAGACTTTGTTAGATCTTTCTTGTCACCAAGAGAGTGCACAGACTTTGTTAGATCTTTCTTGTCACCAAGAGAGTGCACAGACTTTGTTAGATCTTGTCACCAAGAGAGTGCACAGACTTTGTTAGATCTTGTCACCAAGAGAGTAAAGTGAAAGTTGTTAGATCTTGTCACCAAGAGAGTAAAGAGAAAGTTGTTAGATCTTGTCACCAAGAGAGTAAAGAGAAAGTTGTTAGATCTTGTCACCAAGAGAGTAAAGAGAAAGTTGTTAGATCTTGTCATCAAGAGAGTAAAGAGAAAGTTGTTAGATCTTGTCACCAAGAGAATAAAGTTGTTAGATCTTATCACCAAAAGAGTAAAGAGAAAGTTGTTAGATCTTGTCATCAAGAGAGTAAAGAGAAAGTTGTTAGATCTTGTCACTTGTCGCATTAAGAACGAGTAAAACAAACTTAGTAATTACATGAAGAAAGAAGCACACTAGTTTATTCATGACATCAAGAACGAGGTAGACTAATTTAGTCATGGCAACACGAAGTAGACTAATTTAGTCATGGCAACACGAAGTAGACTAATTTAGTCATGGCAACACGAAGTAGACTAATTTAGTCATGGCAACACGAAGTAGACTAATTTAGTCATGGCAAAACGAGGTAGACTAATTTAGTCATGGCAACACGAAGTAGACTAATTTAGTCATGGCAACACGAGGTAGACTAATTTAGTCATGGCAACACGAAGTAGACTAATTTAGTCATGGCAACAAGAACGAAGTAGACTAATTTAGTCATGGCAACACGAAGTAGACTAATTTAGTCATGGCAACACGAAGTAGACTAATTTAGTCATGGCAACAAGAACGAAGTAGACTAATTTAGTCATGGCAACAAGAACGAAGTAGACTAATTTAGTCATGGCAACACGAAGTAGACTAATTTAGTCATGGCAATACGAAGTAGACTAATTTAGTCATGGCAACACGAAGTAGACTAATTTAGTCATGGCAACACGAAGTAGACTAATTTATCATGGCAACACGAAGTAGACTAATGTAGTCATGGCAACACGAAGTAGACTAATTTAGTCATGACATTAATAAAAAGCCAGACTAATGTAGTGTATGTAATGGGTAAGATTCCACAGAGACATCCTAGCATTAGGTGCCAGACTTGACGAAATAAAAGCAAGGATTGGTATATAGATAAAAAAGCGTTGGAAGATCAAACCCGGTTTATTCTTTCTATTTCCTCTTTACAACTTCTTAGTATTTTGTGGAAACCAAACCAGACTCTTTCCTGAACAATTCAATCCCATGTGAAAGGAATTTAGTCAAGGACACAGAAGACTCAGTCTGGTTCCATGAGGAAATGGAGGCTGAAAAATGAGAGCCAAATTTACTGGGTTTACCAACCATCTTTATGTGACCTGTTTGATAAGACTGGGGGTACAACGTCAGGAAGATCAGACGTTGACGTCAGTGTATGTCAAAGGTCAGTCGAACTGTCTTGTTACGAGAAGCACGTTTGTGGAGATGAAGGACTCATTAGTCAGACACGCGTACTGTGAGGGTCTTGCCCACTAAAACAAGTTAACACAACTCATTAGTCAGACACGCGTACTGTGAGGGTCTTTGCCACTAAAACAAGTTAACACAACTCATTAGTCAGACACTGGAAATTACAGAATGAATGAACGCGTACTGTAAGGGTCTTGCCCACTAAAACAAGTTAACACAACTCATTAGTCAGACACTGGAAATTACAGAATGAATGAACGCGTACTGTAAGGGTCTTGCCCACTAAAACAAGTTAACACAACTCATTAGTCAGACACTGGAAATTACAGAATGAATGAACGCGTACTGTAAGGGTCTTGCCCACTAAAACAAGTTAACACAACTCATTAGTCAGACACTGGAAATTACAGAATGAATGAACGCGAACTGTAAGGGTCTTGCCCACTAAAACAAGTTAACACAACTCATTAGTCAGACACTGGAAATTACAGAATGAATGAACGCGTACTGTAAGGGTCTTGCCCACTAAAACAAGTTAACACAACTCAATGAAGTCATTCAGTGCTGGCTGAAACAAGTTAATAACACTCAATGAAGTCATTCAGTACTGGCTGAAACAAGTTAATAATACTCATTGAAGTCATTCAGTGCTGTCTGAAACAAGTTAATAACATTCATTTAAGTCATTCAGTGCTATTTGATACAAGTTAATAACACTCATTGAAGTGATATAATACTGGCAGAAACAAGTTAATAACACTCATTGAAGTAATTCAGTGCTGGCTCAAACAAGTTAACAACATTTATTGATGTCATACAGTACTGGTTGATACAAGTTAAAAACATTAATTGCAGTATAACTGTACTGGTTGAAGCAAATTAACACACTCACTGAAGTCAATCAGTACTGTTTGATACAAGTTAATAACACTCATTGAAGTTATACCTTACTGGCTGAAACACGTCAACATCAGTTAATTACACTGAAGTTATACAGTACTGGCTAAAACAAGTTAGCAACACTCACTGAAGTCAAACAGTACTGGCTAAAACAAGTTAGCAACACTCACTGAAGTCAAACAGTACTGGCTAAAACAAGTTAGCAACACCCACTGAAGTCAAACAGTACTGGCTGAAACAAGTTAAGAACACTCATTGAAATAATAGAGTACTGGTTAAAACAAGTTGATAACACTCATCGAAGTTACAGCGCTGGCTAAAACAAGTTAATAACACTCATTGAAGTTATACAGTACTCCCTAAAACAAGTTAATCACACTCGTTGTAGAGTACTGGCTGAAACAAGTTAACAACATGCATTGCAACATTAACACAATCTACAACATCCGCTCAAGTTTTGCAGTATCCACAGAAACAAGTTAAACAACACTAAAAGGTCTACAATACTTAATCAAACTAGGTATATGTGGTGGAGTAAATTTGCCTATCCCTATTTTTAAACTTTAATTACTTAAATTGTTAAGTTGTCAGAGTATTCCTTATGATGGTATTTTTGTAAGTGTCAGAGCTGGAGTAAACACTCAAGTTGAGAATATGTTAGAAATTGCTGATGTAATCAAACCAATTCCAATTAGATGAGTAGATTTTATTATCCAATGCTTACGATTTACGAGAATGAGAACAGCCAATGGGCTGAGATCAAAAGTTTACAGGCAGTAGAGAATTCTAATGTCTAATCACTTGAATTTGGTGTGGCAAGAAGTCCGGTCTTGAAAGGTGCCATTAGCTAGATGGTGAGTTAACTGACTGATTGAGAGAGAATGGAAATATTTCATGCATTTTTGCTATTGATGTGTTATACTTGCATTTTATATAGAGATATATTATGTGAATAGATTATTGTTTCCCCAAATGTATGAACTATGATGCTTATATGTAGTATGCTAACACTTGACATTGTTCTAGTGAAACCACTCATAAAACTATAATGCTGTATTTATTATGTTGTAATAATGTAAAGGGTTAATAAATACTCTATTTATTATGTTGTAATAATGTAAAGGGTTAATAAATACTCTATTTATTATGTTGTAATCATGTAAAGGGTTAATAAATACTCTTGCAGGAAACTTGAGACTTCAATGTATGAATGAATGGAGTTAAAAAGGGATAAAATGGAAACTTAGCATTTACTCCCTGGTTATTTTCTCAAACAAGTTATAAAAATATTCATAAATATTCACATTCATAAAAGTACTTAGCATTATTTCTCAAAAATACCAACATCTCCTAGAAATGCAATTCCTTCTGAAACTAATTGTGCTGTAATCATTCTCACTGCGTAAAATTATTTACTTATTTACCTTTTCTGACCTCTTAGAGACATTTTTATCACAATGTTATCAATAATGGAACACCTAACATGGTTATTTGCTTACAAATCCAGACAGTTTTTCTTTCATTCATTCCTGATTTGGTGTCTTGTACACGCTTAGATGTTTTGTGTTTGGTGATGTTGCTACAGAGAAAGTGGATGCGTGCAAACTTAAGTACTTTGAGTTAAGTAAGTATGGGGGAAATATATTTCTGTGAAGAAAGAGGACTCGAGGAAAATGTCGAGTTGAAAAGGGACGTGAGGAAAATTTCTATCTCTGAGGAAGAGAACGTGAGGAAAATCTTATGGTGTGAAGAAAGAGGATGCGAGGAAAGTCTCATGCTGTGAGGTAAGAGGGCGCTAGAAAAATGTCGCGCTGTGAGGAAAGGGCAATAAGAAAATGTGAAGAAAGAGGGCGCTAGAAAAATGTCGCACTATTAGATAAAAGGGCGCTAGGAAATGTCGCAGTATGACGAAAGAGAACGCTAGTAAAATATCGCACCGTGAAGACAGAGGGCGCTAGTAAAATGTTGCACCGTGAAGACAGAGGGCGCTAGTAAAATGTTGCACCGTGAAGACAGAGGGCGCTAGTAAAATGTTGCGCTGCGAGCGAAAAGGACGCTAGGAAGATGTCGCGCTGTGACGAATGCGATGGTATGCGAACCAACAGCTGTCAGGACTGATAAGATGATCATACACAATGCTATAGCAATGGACACTAGTGACAGTGTGTTGTCTAAGTACAATGTTATAGCAATGGACACTAGTGACTGTGTTGTCTAAGTACAATGTTATAGCAATGGACGCTAGTGACTGTGTTGTCTAAGTATAATGCGCCTAGCAGACCTGCTGACATTTACACACTTGATGTAATGACGAATCCAATTAACTCAGTTATTAAGGTGGAGGTCGATCATGAGAGTGGACTTGCAGAGTCTGTAAAAAGCACACGTCAACACGTGACTGAAATTGAAAATCATATTGATACTTCGTGTCAGATTTCAGCCGATAATGTACACAAAAGTAAAGCTAGACAAGCACTTCTGTACAACTGTAAAACAAAAGTAAAGCTAGACAATCACGTCTGTACAACTGTAAAACAAAAGTAAAGCTAGACAATCACGTCTATACAACTGTAAAACAAAAGTAAAGCTAGACAATCACGTCTGTACAACTGTAAAACAAAAGTAAAGCTAGACAATCACGTCTGTACAACTGTAAAACAAAAGTAAAGCTAGACAAGCACTTCTGTACAACTGTAAAACAAAAGTAAAGCTAGACAATCACGTCTATACAACTGTAAAACAAAAGTAAAGCTAGACAATCACGTCTGTACAACTGTAAAACAACAGTAAAGCTAGACAATCATGTCTGTACAACTGTAAAACAACAGTAAAGCTAGACAATCATGTCTGTACAACTGTAAAACGAAAGAGTCTAACGTTGAAGTCGGTACGTGAGTGTTGTTGTTACCTCTGCAACCGAATAAATTAGGCATATCATGGCAAGGACCCTATAAAGTTGTTAAGAAATTCAGTGGGTGCAATTCCCGAATTCAGATCGGATCAAAACCAAAAACATTTTATGCTAACTTGATGAAAGGGTATAAAGAACGCTCATATAACATGACAGTTTTTATTGTAATAGAGGTTGATCATACCTCTGTACCTGATGGTGAATCCTTACCACACCCCGGTTTGACAGATGCTGAAACCGTTGGTGATGTCATTTTAAATCCATATCTCCCAGAAAGTTATGGAGCATGATAAAAGAAACTCGTGACGTTTTTACTCAGAAACTCAGAAATACGAATCTGTGCGAATTTACGGTCGCACATCGAGATCGAAATCCGATCTGTATGAAACCGTATACATGTATTTTACTTTATGCTAAAATGGATGCTGTAAGATAGGAGATTGACTCTATGTCAGCCTTAGGTATGACTGAGGAGGCTGACTTCCTGTATAGCTTCCCTTGTTGTACGAGTTGAGCAGAAGGATGTCACACCGATTTTGTGTGGACTACAGACAGCTGAATTAATTGATTGTTTTTTTCAGCTGAACTGGTACCTGAACCAGAGCACGGCCTCACTCGACTCAGAGGAGCAAAATATTTTTCTAAATGAGATGTACTGTGGAAGTCATCAAAGGCACCGATAATGTAGGGACTGATTATTTGTCCAGAGAAGTAGAATTGGAAGTGTAAGAGTCCATTACATACGTGTCTGTAAATGCTGTGAAAATATTTTGTGTTTCTCTACGGTAGAGACGAAGGAATAATCTTACCCAGAGTTCATTTATACGATTCTAACCTACTTGTGTATTTGTAATTTTCTGTCAGAAGTGAGAAAGAAATAATGATAAAGATTTTTGCATTTGATTTGCGTTCGTATGGAGTTTGGAGTGTGGAGTCATAACGGGGTTTGTCTCTCACTTATACAAGACAAATTACGTTGACTTTCGTGTGATAAATTGTTCTTGAATCTCGTTAATTGTGGAGTCATAACGGGGTTTGTCTCTCACTTATACAAGACAAATTACGTTGACTTTCGTGATAAATTGTTCTTAAATCTCGTTAAGTTTTGAGACATAACGGGTCATGTTCTAACTTATAGTGAGAGGAAATAAGATGATGTTTGATACTTTAATACTAATGATTATCGAGGCATGTAAAATTACCTTGTTTGTGACCATGTCGAATTAACTATGTGTATGTCGTAAAACCGATATAGACTTTCTTTGGTCTTATGAATAATTATTATGTCGTAAAACCGACATAGATTTTTGTCTTCTGAATTCTTTTGCGTATGTCTTAAAACCGAAATAATTCAGTTTCATTAATATTTCTGCGTATGTCTTAAAACCGAAATAATTCAGTTTCATTAATATTTCTGCGTATGTCTTAAAACCGAAATAATTCAGTTTCATTAATATTTCTGCGTATGTCTTAAAACCGAAATAATTCAGTTTCATTAATATTTCTGCGTATGTCTTAAAACCGAAATAATTCAGTTTCATTAATATTTCTGCGTATGTCTTAAAACCGAAATAATTCAGTTTCATTAATATTTCTGCGTATGTCTTAAAACCGAAATAATTCAGTTTCATTAATATTTCTGCGTATGTCTTAAAACCGAAATAATTCAGTTTCATTAATATTTCTGCGTATGTCTTAAAACCGAAATAATTCAGTTTCATTAATATTTCTGCGTATGTCTTAAAACCGAGAGAACGTGATGCGGGTACTGTCAAAGACTTAACGCCAGGAAAAGTGAAAGACGCTAGACGCCATCAAAGCGATGTCAATATAGCCTTCCATCCGTTTTTGTGGTTTTGCAAGTTTTGAAGAGATGGGGAACAGCTTTATAGGACTTAGAAATCCTGGAATTACCATGATAAAATGACAGAGCCATCGTGCAAGTGAGCTGACAATTGACAGTTCAAGTTCGGCAATGTTCGCACTTGTTTTATTTGTTCTCCCACCCATCCAGTGACCAAAGTTCATAATGTGCCTGTGTTGGAGTTAGTTCACTTCAACGCTTATGTAATACCAAAGCATTACTCTCTAGTCTCGTAGTCCCTCTCTCTGTCATCCTGGTCTCTTAGTCACTCGTTGTCATTCTGGTCTCGTAGTCTCTCTTTGTCATTTTGGTCTCTTAGTCCATCGTTGTCATCCTGGTCTCGTTTTTTCTCTCTCTCTATCATCATGGTCTCGTAGTCCATCTCTCTATCATCCTGGTCTTTTAGTCCATCGTTGTCATTCTGGTCTCGTAGTCTCTCTTTGTAACTTTCTGGTCTCGTAGTCTCTCTTTGTCATTCTGGTCTCTTAGTCCCTCGTTGTCATTCTGGTCTCGTAGTCTCGCTCTATCTTTCTGGTCTCGTAGTCCCCTCTGTCATTTTTGTCTCGTAGTCCTTCTCACTGGTCTCTTAGTCCTACTTTCTGTTATCTATCAGTTTTGCCTGATCCGCCTTGTACTTGAATTAAGGAGAATTATTTTCTTCTAGTCAATATCCGTCAATCCATCCGTCCATTTATCCAGTCCATCGAATCAATCATCCACCCGTCCAATCAGTCATCTATCCATTTAAAGTTTCCATCCATCCATCCATCCCCAAATTTTATTTTTATACTTCGTTAAAACATTTCACGGCACTGTATGATTTATCGTCTTTAATCAGGCATTGCTTGCAAGTTATTAATTGTAGAAAGCTTTAAACCGTTTTGTTCTGAAGAAAAAAGAAATTATAAATAATTGATTTCTATCACAAAAGCATTATAATGATATTATTAATAGTCGTAGTCGGCAGCACTATAGCCTTCGATATCCTCTCGTAGACGTGAGTCATCTGCACTGTGATGACTCCCCGAAATAGAAACTATTAGAGCATCATCACCCGCAGACATCAGTCCGTTACACGACGCCAGTTGAACCGTTACAGAAAGAGAAGCCGAAGGCGGACGGAAGGAGCATCAGCTCAAATAGGGAGTTAAATCACGTAAATTTAATTGGAAAAAAGGGAGAGAATAAATTTATTGCTTCCTGTTACTACACGAATCGACAAATACTTTTATGATTGTTTTCCATTCTGTGAGGCAGGAACTGCAGTAATATATTTTAAAAATAAAGTTTGTTTGTTTGTGTGTTTGTTTGTTTCTGTCTGTCTGTCTTTCTTTCTTTCTTTCTTTCTTTCTTTCTTTCTTTCTTTCTTTCTTTCTTTCTTTCTTTCTTTCTTTCTTTCTTTCTTTCTGTTTGTCTGTTTGTCTTTCTTTCTTTCTTTCTGTTTGTCTGTTTGTCTTTCTTTCTTTCTTTCTTTCTTTCTTTCTTTCTTTCTTTCTTTCTTTCTTTCTTTCTTTCTTTCTTTCTTTCAGCCTTTCTTTCTTTCTTTCCATCCGTCCGTCCATCCATCCATCCATCTCTCTCTCTCTCTGTCTCTGTCTGTCTGTCTGTCTGTCTCTCTCTATCTATTGCTTTACATCTGCTGCTGATCAGTCGGTGAAGCGTTTAAATCCAATCAATCCGGAGGCTAATACTTAAAGTGGCCCCTCCTTCTTTTGCCCTCTGCCTTTTTCTTAGTGCTAAATTCGTCTGGCATGGATTTCCCTGTCTCACAGGACTGGATTATCCGGCGTTGTATAAATTCATTCACTATACTCATAATTCATTCACTATACTCATAATTCATTCTCGCATAGCAGCTTTGACCACTGGTATCAAACAAGAAAGCTGATTTATCTTGCCCAAGGTCGATGCATCTTTTGTTTAGTGTTTGTCCAACGGAAATGAGACAATATCGTTGAGCTTACAAACCTGGGAGCTGTTTAGAGGACAGCATTTATGGGATTGACATAGATAGCATACTTGTATGTATGTGTGCGTGCGTGTGTGTGTGTGTGTATGGGATAAATAATCATATATATGTATATACTTTGTACGCCTACACGCATATATGAGTTGAGTGTGTGCGCTTTGTATTCACACACACACACACACACACGCACGCACGCACGCACACACACACCTCACACCACACACACACACACACACACACATACACACACACACACACGCACACACACACGTGTATATATGTGTGAATTTGTGCGTAATTAAGGAAAAACAAATGGCAGTGATTACGGTTGTCATACGTATGTTTGGACTGGTGGTAATAAACATGATCATATATTAATTTTTATTATCTTATTCTAAAATAAAAGCTTAGCGCTGCACAGTCGCTTGTGACGTAGAGATTTTGTTGAAAATAAATCTAACTTATAAACGAAGAGTTCTCGTAGACAAGATAATTCATCATATTCATCAATATTTCATCATATAGTGGTGTTACATCACTACCTCTACTTCCTTTATCGATATGCTAAACCTGATGACATAAGAACAATGAAAACACGATAGGTACAGACATTTGTCGAGAAAAATAAAAGATGTAATTAAATTATAAATTAGATACCGATGTGAGTTTAGGAAAAGAACAACTGATAAAGACATCAGCGTCACACACCGTCTACATTCAGCAAACAGAACATGTGCGACTAACACACTTATGTAAAAGACATTACACATTCATAAACACAACTCATTCCTTAAACGCAGACAAATAATTCAAAGATGAAACAAAATGTTTGATGATATAGACGGTAAATTTTATATTTTTGTGTTTAAACTTGAAAGCAAAATAATTTTATATAAATAAAGATTCCACACAAAGTTCAGAACTTAAAACAATAAAAGAAACCCACTCCATCTCTATAATTTAGTTCTGGCTGGGCATGTTCATAAATAATACAAACACAACAAACTGATTTAGTTATTTTGAATTTTCTGTGTTGGCCAGTGTTTGTCTTTCCGAATTCGAAATTTGCTTTTAAATTTCTGATTACTCGGCAAGCTAGTCCATACGCGCTTTGCATAGCAGGCATCCAATCAATACACACTTTGCATAGCAGGCAACCAATCAATACACGCTTTGCATGCCTTGTAAGATAAATGCTGAAGTCACTGAATTTTCCGCTTGCTGAAATCCAAATTAAAGGAGGTGATACGTTTTTATTTTGACCGTAAGCGACTTCGCTTGTTTTTAAGCACGCATCTTAATGTCAGACTGGAGAAAACAAAAACAAGGTGGACTCTGGGAAGAGAAAGTTTTCTGATACGATTTACGGTGTCCGAATGGTTTTGCTGCCCATCTGTCAATTTTATGTATTCCTTTTGTACCCCTTTCCCCTCCTTAATCATCAAGACTTCTTCGTCTCTCTTCTCAATGCTCTTCATCCTATACACTGATTATCTGTCCCCCCCCCCCACTTTCTCCTAGCCTGCCTCCATAGGGAGAGTGAACAAGAAAGAATGCCCATAAAGGGAAATGTATTTTTTCATCGTTCGCATAGAGAGTATTGTCCTTGGAATTACTGCGCACGCGATAATGTCTCCTCCTGTTATTACTGAATGGGGATTACTTCTCTTTTACATGCAAAGTTTAAATGTGTGTAAGAAATTCCGTTGTATTAGTACCTTTGAAAGAGATTCATTTTTAGGCAAATTAGCACTCGGATAAAACGTCTGCTGTCAAATTTGGCACTGACAGACAATCAAAGAATAAATCAATGAATCTATCTATCTATCTTACGGCATTGGACGCGTTTTGTGACGCACGTACCATTCTGGAGATAATAAACTTGATTTATTTAACTTACGAAATGAAGTCAATGGAAAGTAGCTAATAATACAATATGTATTAAGAATAAGTATACAAATACACATAACATTACAATTTGCCATGCATGAAGTAAATGGAAAGTAGGTAGTAATACAATATGTTTTAAGAATAAGTATACAAATACATAACATTACAATTTGCCATGCATGAAGTTGCGACAAGTGAGGTTGATATCAGGACTTAAAAACGTAACATTATCTGTAATTTAAAACTACTTCGGTATCATATCGCAGCTACGGTCTAAAATATTATTAAGCACCCAACAAATAGAATATTATGTTTCTCCTAATGTTCTGTTTTATCTTTTAGCTGGTAAGTGTACAGTTCATGTGTACATTTTAATAGTCGAAAGCCTTCAAATCTGAACATTAATGACATTTTAGATCAAAAGGAAGATATTCTTGAATTATAATCCTACATGTATTGTATGAAAGCTAAAAGTAAAACATCTTCTCTGCCTTATATTTCGGAAATGTTTTAAAGTTTCTTTGCAAGATAGGTGTCGTTTTAATCAATGGACGACACTTTCGTGTGTGATTGTGATGTTTATAAACTGACGGCGTTATCCTGCTCTGTGATGTTTATAAAATGATGGCGTTATCCTGCTCTGTGATGTTTATAAACTGACGGCGTTATCCTGCTCTGTGATGTTTATAAAATGATGGCGTTATCCTGCTCTGTGATGTTTATAAAATGACGGCGTTATCCTGCTCTGTGATGTTTATAAAATGATGGCGTTATCCTGCTCTGTGATGTTTATAAAATGATGGCGTTATCCTGCTCTGTGATGTTTATAAACTGACGGCGTTATCCTGCTCTGTGATGTTTATAAAATGACGGCGTTATCCTGCTCTGTGATGTTTCTGTGGACTCTTACCGTTTCTTTCATTGACCCGTGCTATTTAAAACATCTTCGTTTCACAGTTTGGATTATAGATTTCTACTTCCTTTCGCTGTCTTTCTGCTTTCTTGTGACGTATGTTTGTCTACAGGAGCAAACTGTCAAACACAATTCGTACGCTCTCGTGTCGTTTATTGTTCCAATTGTTCGTCTGAGTGATTCCAGTTGTGTTGTGTGTCTGACTGATTCCTGTTGTATTGTGTGTCTGAGTGATTCCTGTTGTGTGAGTGATTCCTGTTGTATTGTGTGTCTGAGTGATTCCTGTTGTGTGAGTGATTCCTGTTGTATTGTGTGTCTGAGTGATTCCTGTTGTGTGAGTGATTCCTGTTGTGTTGTGTGTCTGACTGATTCCTGTTGTATTGTGTGTCTGAGTGATTCCTGTTGTATTGTGTGTCTGAGTGATTCCTGTTGTATTGTGTGTCTGAGTGATTCCTGTTGTGTTGTGTGTCTGAGTGATTCCTGTTGTGTTTGTCTGACTGTGCTGTTTGTTTGAATATGTTGTTTTTCAGAATGTATTGCTTGTTTGAAAGTGTTCATTGCTTTATTGTGTCGTTTGTCTGAATGTGTTGCTTGTTTTATTGTTACTTGTATTTGCATGTGTTGCTTGTTTCTATGCGTTGCTTGTGTTTGCATGTTTTGCTTGTTTCAGCATATTGCTTGTGTTTGCATATGTTACTTGCTGGTAAATAAATAGTTTGCTGCATCGTAAGCTAAAGAATTGATTGGGAACCCTATCTTTAATGTGCATGCCACCTCCCGAGTGTCGTTGAACTAGACTTTGTTGAAAGTGTTGAATCGAACATTTCAATTGCAAAAATATAAATGGTGTATGCGTTTGCAACTCAATAGTTTAATGAAATAATAACTAGGTAAGAACTTTTAAAAATGTGTAAATTCATTAAATAAGCCGAGTATGAAAGAAATAATAAAATTAAACTTAAATAACCTTCATTTGTAATTCTATCTATCTATCGATCTATCTATCTATCTATCTATCTATCTATCTATCTATCTATCTATCTATCTATCTATCTATCTATCTATCTATCTATCTATCTATCTATCTATTACCCACACATACACACGCACAGGAACGAACGCACACACGCACACGCACATACATAAACTCACACACACATATATACATACATATAATCACACATACATGCACACGCACACACACATATATATATACACACACACACACACACACACGCACACACACACACACACACACACACACACACACACACACATTCAAACATACACAAACAAGTATGTTTACATCAACTCCTTTGACAAGCGAATTTTGTAGACCGAAATACGCCAGTCCCAGTTCCGTGACGTCATTAAAATATACCTCTCCAAATGATTGTTGTTTTGTAGATTTCGATAAATAGAGAAATTGACTTGGTGCTAGCACAAGTAGAAAACTGAACGTAAGACTTAAGCTGCTTGACGCGGGAGTTTGAACAAATCGATGTGTATTTTTCCATTGACATTTTGCCTTTAGGTTCATTGTCGACGTCACAGTAATGCAAGCAGAGTCATAGTCAGAATTATTTGTGATGCGTTTGCTACGTCATGGTGTGGTCTGGCCAGTATGCGTTTATATATTTTTTTATAAACATTATGTGTGAACCAGCTGGGTTATGTTATTGAGGTCATATTGTATCTGGGGTTTGCCTTTGACTTCAAATCTTGTGGCTAATTTTTCAAACTAACATTGCCCCATAGTGTTGTGTCATCGCAAATTGCCCCAGGGTGTTGATCCCAATGGCTTGTGTTAATTCACTTGCCATTATGATGTAAAGCCGTTGGCTGATGCCACGCCCCTGTGGGACACCATTTTCTAGTGACTGATAGCTATTTCTCCTTCGATTTTGACTGCTGTTTGTATATTTTCAATAAATGATTTTATTGTATAAACCTATTACCTGTTATACCCAATTTTATTAATTTCTTTAATAGGCACTTATGCCAAGGCACATCATATCCCTTCTCAATGTCCAGGAACACTGCATACAGTCCGCTTGTTTTGCTTTGCTTTGTTTAGAGTTCTTTCTCTTTTGTATCCTATTTAATCAGACCTGCCTACCCCCCACCTTAGGAAACCAGAAGATCACTGGTCCAAAACCAGAAGATTTTGAATGGAAACCAGAAGATTTTATGCGGAGTCTGGCTTTTTAATAGAAATACCAATAATATAAAATAAATGCAAAATAAAAAAAATAATGTTAATATTTGTAAATAAACTTACCAATAATGTAATGATTAATGCAAAGCACAACAATTTGTCTACATTTTGTCTAGTCTCCATTCCACTGTTTATTTTAGATGAATTTTTGTCAAGCACACCAAGTGTTAGGCAGTTTTATTTAGATATTTCTTTAGACTTCATTTGAAGAAGGATCTTCACATTTCAGAATAATGGGCCATTGAAGTACCGCATCATGATTTTCACTTTTAGTTTTACAGAAATTCATTAAATATTTCATAAATGGATTTTTTTTAAAATATATATTTAACTTTTTATTATCTAATGTACAAGCCACAAAAAGGAACATGTGCCTATTGAAAAATTTTAAGAAAAAAGTTATGATTTTTTTTATTGTACCCATCTAAAATATATATTTTGGGAGAACATGTAGAATTTAAAAAAATAAAATTTACTTAAACCTAAAGCATATAGGCTTTCATCCATGCACAACCTTTTAATTTTATGTATGAGAAACTAGTATACCAAATTTCAGGGACATGGAATAATTACAACAAAAGGGGTCTTAGCATTTAGTTCAACAGAGGAAAAAAGTCATTTTGAGAAAAACACATTTAAAGTAAAATAAAGACTACAGAACTTTAAAAGTGTTCAAGTGGTTTATTTTTTTAAAAATAAATATACCCTATCCATACTACATTGGACTGCTCTTAGTCATTTAGCTCTCTTAGAATTAAATATACTAATACTATATATTACTATCCTTTACATCCTCAGTGTACAGTCTTTTTATTTTCTAATACTACATAGAACCAGAATATTGCAAAGAAATTTTTTTAAAAATATTTTTATCAATCCACATTAATAAAATTTGGAATATATGTTGTCTTTGTTATGAGAAAGCAATACCAGTTATTAGTTTTAGAATATCTGGTTCAGATTTTAATTTATAAATGATTTAAATATATAAAACACCTGTATTTTTCTAAATTTACATGTCCATTAGACTAGAGAAAAAACAGTGAAAGTCTTCCTGTAACATTTAAAATGTTATTAAAAAGACATTATTCTTCAATAAGCATGCTTTGTTAATTTAGAATTGGATATGTTTAATATTATTATTTTTAATGTTTTATGCATTTCTTTTGTCTTCAATATATGTGTATTAATTATCATGCCTTCTAAAATTCTATTATAATAATGTGTGTACTGCGTAATCACAAAATATCAACGGCTAATTTACAAATACATGTATATATATAGGTCTATATATATTTCTAATTTTTTATTATTTTTTTAGCAGAAATGATTAAAATAAAAAATTCGACTAAATCAAAATGTTCACAATTCCGTAAATTACTTTCAAACAAATTTGACTCAGGATCATTTCTTTATCGCCGATGATCTTTTGTTTTAAAACTTGTGTCACTTTTTTTAAAAAAATAAATTTTGAAGCCTTACATATTATATAAGAATAATTACAACGGATTCTAGAAAAATGATTATTTGAACCTCAATGCGGTTTTAAACATAGGCCTACCGTTATTGAAAACGCCAATCTTTTTCCTAGCATTGCAATATAATTCGTCAAAGTAGCTCGCTTTGGACGGATAATTTCTGAAGAAAACTGCATAGACTGTCTTACATGTAAGTTGAATGTTATTTATTAAAGTAAATATTTCGTAACTGTCACGCACATACTATCGCTACGCGGCCGCCATTTTGAAAAAGCGAACTTCGTCTATCGGTCGAACGGGCAGTAAAAAACGTTATGAACCGAATTTGCTTGTCCCGCTAAGCTCTGACTTCTCAACATAAAAAATATTTAAAGAAAATGTTTATTTCACGAGCGAAATTCTGTTTTGTCAACTAAAATTAATAACGGCCGACGAATAAGATTCCGGAAGTGTTAGAAAAGGACTCGTATGCTGAAGAGCTCATAGCAGACGACAGAGAAGCAGTTAGAGTTACGCCGCCGTTAGCTCTATTGAACGCACGGTAAGTTTTTCGTCCTGTCATAATCGATCGTGAAAAAAAAATTGAAAATGAAAATGAAAGCGGAAGATTTCTTTTGGAAGCGGAAGAGCGGGAGATTCGAGGTAAAAGCGGGAGATTCTTCCGCTAAAAGCGGAAGGTAGGCAGGTATGTATTTAATATTACTTTGTTTAGAGTTCTTTCCCTTTGTATCCTATTTAAATATTACTTTGTTTAGAGTTCTTTCCCTTTTGTATCCTATTTAATATTACTTTGTTTAGAGTTCTTTCCCTTTTGTATCCTATTTAATATTACTTTGTTTAGAGTTCTTTCCCTGTTGTATCCTATTTAATATTACTTGGTTTCGATGAATCAGATGGTTGTGGGTGGAACAGTTTGGATGGAATTCACCTTGTTGTGGCGGCAGAATTCCTGCTCTATAACAGCAGTGCATGAAATGTTGCCTTATGATTATTTCAAGGGTCTTCCCTAATTGTGATGTGGGAGGTGGGCCTGTAGCTAGTAGGATCTATTCAAAGTTTTCCGGGTTTTAGGATAGGTATGACATGAGTTTCTTCCATTTGTTAGGGAATTCTCCTTTTGTGTGTATTTAGTTTAAAAAGTTGGATAATTTCTGACTGTAAGTTGGGGTGAGATTTATTGATAATTCTGCAAGTAATCTGATCAGGCCCATTGGAAGTATCACCTGTTAGGGTTGTTTGGAGTTCTATTATAGTGATATTGTCATTTAATACTTTTATACCCTTTTACTGGGTCTGGGTATGTGGCTACCGTTTGGGTTTTGGTAGTCAGAAATCTTGGGTCAAGGTTGTTATAGAGTGTGTCATTTACTTTGAGAAATAAAGGTGTATCTTTTTATATTAGTGTCTAAGATATACTTCAAAAATCCTCCCAACTTTTTAATTTTGCTTCAAGTATTGTCTTCTTTGCTTTAGATGTGGCTTCATTGATTTTGGTGTTGTCTTCTGGAAGTCTGGTCAGTTTATATTTCCATACTGCTTTTTTCTTGTCTTTCGTGGCCTGAGAAAATTCTGCCGTTCACCAAGGAGAACCTAATTGTTTAATTAATTTAGTGAGTTGTGAGGCATTTTCAATACTATTTATTATGAATATGGTTATTGCCTTTGTCATTTCGTCTGTTGTTTTGTTTGCTATGTCTGGGGGAATTGAGTTATACATGCATATTTATATTTTTCCCAGTATGTTTTGTTGGTATGTATTCTGTGATTATCAGTTTGTTTGGCTTTCGTTATTGGATGATAGTCAGAACACAGTAGAGCACTTTCTGTTACTTCCAAGTCCATGTCATGAGCTTTGCCCTCATTGAATAAGGTTAAGCCAATTGCCATTTGTCGTAATTCTTCATTGTGTGAGTTGGATGTCCTTTGTTCAGTATTGTCAGGTTTATTTCATCAAGTAGTGATGCTACAATTATTCCCTATTGTGTTTTTATTGGGCAGCGATCATCCAACAAGGGACTGCAGGCATTAAAATCCCCGCAAATAATTGAATTTTGTCCATGTAGGGTCATTAATATCTCTATTGTCACACTGTCTGGTCTGTAGTGTTCTTCCTTCGGTATACATACATTATGTATTGGTTTGTGTTGGTGGTTAGGCCTATTTGAGCAGAGACAATTTCCAGGGATGAATATGGCAGATTTGTTTTGACAGGGTTATTATTGTCCCTAAGTTAGAGTATACCGCTGCACCACTCCTTCTACCCACCCTGTTGGTTTGCAGTGGTGCGTACTGGTACCCGTTTATTTTAGTAGGGTTTGAGATTTGCACCTAGCTCTTGTAACACTATTTATGATGGTTAGGGTAAGGGTATATACATAGATATTGTTTAACACTAGTAATGATGATAGATAATTTTTATATATTGTTTAACACTAGTAATGATGATTGATTACTTTTTATATATTGTTGTAATTCACCCCTGTTTCTAGTCAGGGAACGACAGTTGCACTGAAATATGGTGAAAGGGTTTTACAGAGCCATTTTATTAATGAGATGGGTTTGACTAACCAAAATTGATTATTGTTATTCTGTAAAATGGACTGTCATTATGTTAATTGTAACTGGTCAAGATTGCCGTTTTAAACTGTTTTGGGCTAGCTCTAGGATCTGTCCGAGAGCAGGATTTGTCCAAATAATATCGATTAGTATGTCTATAAGCGATATCAGCAGTTCGTATCGTTGTGGGTTGTTATAATGATTGGATAGGATTTGGTGATGATATTGAGGCTGATGGTGGACTAGTTGGAAGAATATGGGATCGGCTGTTAGCAATGTTATAAATGTATGTAGACGTGTTGCTTCTTTTGGCTTGATTGTACTAATGATGGGAGGGGTGTTCATGCAGTGGGGTGGTGGTTGTAGTTTGGTATAGGTGTCTTGTAAGCGTAGCACCACTGTGACTCAGAATCAAGGTCCCTGAGACTACTTGGGCACATGCACTTGTACCGGAGTCCGCCAATTTTATAAGAGGATGTACTGGCAAGGCATTTTTGATCTGAATGCCTCCACATAGGGCATTTCTCCCATGGCACTAATCTGTTAGCCTGTCTATGGGGGAGAGCTTTCAGGCATTTCTCCCATGGCACTAATCTGTTAGCCTGTCTATGGGGGAGAGCTTTCAGGCATTCTCTATATGAGACTCCATGTCCCTTATTTCCACAGTTGGAACACTGAAAGTTCTCTTTGTCCTCCTTGGTCAGTGTGTACTTGAAAGTGTAGTGCTCTTGACCACATCGGCCACAAGTTGGGTGTTCACTTGTGTACTTTGAAAGCGTAGTAGTGCTCTTGACCACATCTGCCACAGGTTGGATGCTCATTTGTGTACTTCTCTCTTTTATGCTCAAAACGATGGCAGTTAAAACGCTGTAATTCTCTGCCATTGTAAGCTTCTATTGTGTAGGTTTCAAGATCCAAATTTTATTTAAATTTGGTAAATTTCCTTTACATTTTGCAAGAACTGCATTTGTTATTTGTCTGTATTTGTTCCTGAGAGGTTCTATTATTTGGCATTGCGAGTTTAGATCAAGGCGATGTTTTAACTCCTTGATTGTTGATTCTAAAGAGTATTTTTTAATTACTTTTAGGCTCTTTAATGGTCTGATCTGTCTGGGGATAGGAATTTTACAGTGTATTTGTATGTCTCTTGTATGTCTCTTGTATGTCTCATTTTCGTATTAATTTTGTTAATTTCTGTCGTTCATCTATTATCAGGCTGGCCATTTAAAACATTAAAGTCACCAATAAAACTAAAACAACACAAGTGTATCTATAATGCCTGTTGTAGCACGAAAGTCACCAATAAAACTAAAACAACACAAGTGTATCTTTAATGCCTGTTGTAGCACTAAAGTCACCAATAAAACTAAAACAACACAAGTGTATCTTTAATGCCTGTTGTAGCACTAAAGTCACCAATAAAACTAAAGCAACACAAGTGTATCTTTAATGCCTGTTGTAGCACTAAAGTCACCAATAAAACTAAAGCAACACAAGTGTATCTTTAATGCCTGTTGTAGCACTAAAGTCACCAATAAAACTAAAGCAACACAAGTGTATCTTTAATGCCTGTTGTAGCACTAAAGTCATCAATAAAACTAAAGCAACACAAGTGTATCTTTAATGCCTGTTGTAGCACTAAAGTCACCAATAAAACTAAAGCAACACAAGTGTATCTTTAATGCCTGTTGTAGCACTAAAGTCACCACAAAACGCTTCAGCAATAACAAATATAAAACCGTCAATCGTACTAAAGCCACACATGAAAATAATCAATATATTTATCTAAAGGTTTTCTTTAGAACTAAAGGTTCCTAAATTGCGAAAGCCACACATGAAAATAATTAATATATTTATCTAAAGGTTTTCTTTAGAACTAAAGGTTCCTAAATTGCGAAAGCCACACATGAAAATAATCAATATATTTATCTAAAGGTTTTCTATAGAACTAAAGCTTCCTAAAATGCAAAAGCCTCATCGAAGCACTAAAACCACCAATACATCTCAAGCAATATATAACTTGAAAGGAATATACATATATATATACTACTAAAGCCATCACTAGTCTTTTATAACACTAATGCCAGCTATAGAACTAAAATCACCTCTAATACGAAAGCCACACACAACAAAAGTCATGCATACTAATACAGTCACCTATATCCATCTGTTGTACCAAAGCCAACTGTAACCGTAAATATATAATATATTTAATAGGAAAGCCACCCATACCACGAGTTTTGTCATAATAAAGTTTCAATTTGTCAGAAATCAGTCAAGGCTTGATGGCCAATGAGACTGAATTACATCACCAATTGGAATGCGCTAAACGAATGGTAACAAAATGTTTATAAAACTCGAGGTTTGTTTAATCTTCTTTAAAAAAAAAGCTTTCATAACAGAAATGGCCCGAAATGACCATATACATCCGTTTCATGAGAATCAGTGAGTACAGACTGAACGAGGGGCAGTTCGTAAAGGGTTTTGCTCAGAACAAAAGAGAATTAAAAAATTTAGTTGTAGACTAAACGACACTATAGCGAGCGTAAGCCATTAAAATGCACAAGACCATTAAAATTGTCCAGGAAACACTTAAAAAGATATTTAAGTCTTTGTGGAATTCCGGGTGTAAAAGGCAATGACATTGAAAGATTAGCATGTTCCATTCTGAGAATGAAAGCTACAAGCCCGCGTTGCACCAGGATTTTGGTGGTGCACGTAAGAAGAAAAGAGGATAAAGGAAGACAAAAAGTGGAAGAAAGGAAGAAGAAAGTTGGAAGAATGGAAGAAGAAAAGTAAACCTGATCAAGATAGTAAGGAATGTTCCCAAGATGTCTTTCACTACAACTGCCGGTAAATCTCTTAGAATGGTATTTGATAAAATATAATGGAATGATTTTCGAGACGTTGTGTGTGTGTGTGTGTGTGTGTGTGTGTGTGTGCGCGCGCGCGTGAGTGTGTGTGTGTGTGAGTGTGTGTGTGTGTGTGTGTGTGTGTGTGTGTGTGTGTGTGTGTGTGTTTAGTGTGCGCATCATTTTATTGTGAACGTGACTTTAGTGTGCGCGTGACGTTAGCGTTTACGTGCGTTATTGTGTACAATTTTACATGACTTTAGTGTAACGTGTGTACGTTTCGTTAGGGTGTATGTAACGTTATTGCGTACATTACTTTAGCGTATACTTGTATACAGTTTGTTAGTGTGTATGTGACGTTATTGTGTTTGTGACTTTATCGTATACGCGTGTACGTTTCGTTAGTGTGCGCATGACATAGTATATGACTGTACGTGACTTTAGTGTGTGCATGACATAGTGTATATGGCTTTAGTGTGCGCATGACATAGTGTATGACTGTACGTGACTTTAGTGTGTGCATGCCATAGTGTATGACTGTACGTGACTTTGGTGTGTGCATGACATAGTGTATGACTGTACGTGACTTTAGTGTGTGCATGACATAGTGTATGACTGTACGTGACTTTAGTGTGTGCATGCCATAGTGTATGACTGTACGTGACTTTAGTGTGTGCATGCCATAGTGTATGACTGTACGTGACTTTAGTTTTCGCATGACGATATTGTGAACGTGACTTTAGTGTATACGTATGTATGTTTTGTTAGTGAGTTCGTGCAATTATAGAGTACACGATTTTAGTGTGTAAGTTTTGTTGGTATGTATGTGACATTATTGTGTACGCAACTTTAGTGTGTAAGTGTGTACGTTTTGTTAGCGTGCACGCGACGTTAATGTGTACATGTTGCGTGACATTAAATAAGTGTGACGTTTGTCTATTCGCGACGCTCAATGCGCATGATTTTAAAATGTGCACGTATTTAGTACAGCATTCCATTTCATACATTACTGATACACAAATTGTAATATTACTTATTGTATTTAAGGGCCTGCACTATGTTGTTAAAATGTTTTGATAATATTAAAACTGTATACATGACACGAGAAAAGTGTTCCATGTGCAATGTAAATAAATACAATCCTAGTGGAGATAGTAATGATAGTGGAAATAGTAATGATAGTGGAGATAGTAATGATAGTGGAGATAGTAATGATAGTGGAGATAGTAATGATAGTGGAGATAGTAATGATGGTGGAAATATTGAAAAGTTATTTCCTACTAGAAAACAATCTCCTTCTCCCTTTAATTCCCTAAAAAAAACAAAAAACAAACAAACCCACCCTATCTTTATTACGACACTCAGTGTTCGGTGATATTCATTTTAAAGATGATATTGATTCAAGGTTTAACGTTTACTTCTAACGTTCGTAATTACACAGACAACGAAAGCGTTGCCCAGGGAGATATATTTTACTTTTGAAAAAGAGAGAAACCGTGCCATGGGACTGCGAGAGAAACGGTGTAACCCATTAGACCTGTTTCATCGTCCCATCTAGGACAAGTCGTTAAATCCAACGTCACGATTCAAGGAGCGGTTGACAATCACAAGTAAACTCTTTGCACAAAGCGGGCTCGAACCTTTGTCTATCGAACTTGAAGATCAGGAGCTGTATCTGAGACGTAGCTTTCCATTTCGTTACAAATGAGTAGACTATCTTTCCATTTCGTTACAAATGAGTAGACTATCTTTCCATTTCGTTACAAATGAGTAGACTATCTTTCCATTTCGTTACAAATGAGTAGACTATCTTTCCATTTCGTTACAAATGAGTAGACTATCTTTCCATTTCGTTACAAATGAGTAGACTATCTTTCCATTTCGTTACAAATGTGTAGACATAGCATTCCATTTCGTTACAAATGTGTAGACATAGCATTCCATTTCGTTACAAATGTGTAGACATAGCATTCCATTTCGTTACAAATGTGTAGACATAGCATTCCATTTCGTTACAAATGTGTAGACATAGCATTCCATTTCTTTACAAATGTGTAGACTAGTTTTCCATTTCTTTATATATACGTAGACACCGCTCTCTGTTTCATTAGACAGGCTGACAATGTTTTCCATTTCTTTATCCACGTGTAGACATCGTTTTCTATTTCATTAGACCGGCTGAGACATAGCTTTCTATTTCATTAGACAGATTGAGACATCGTTTTTCATTTCATTAGACAAGGTGAGGTATAAAGTATGTATATATGATATTTTGTGTGTGTGTGTGTGTGTGTGTGTGTGTGTGTGTGTGTGTGTGTGTGTGTGTGTGTGTGTGTGTGTGTTGGTTGGTTGTATTTGCCTGTGAGTAAATAGACTCATTATTTTATTTTAATTAATTTTTAAAAAAAAATCCTTGCCTTCATCGTTCTTATGGAAGAACGCATGCAGAGAAAAAGTGGAAACTTGCCTAGAGAAAATGACGTTTCGCCTACTTATATTGTAATTATCAATGTCAAAGGTCAATGAATACATTTTGGAAATACAGAAAATCTCACGAGGTTCAAAAATCTGTTGATCGAGGTTTTTTTAGTATAATGGTGGAAGCCAATTAAAATGAAATAATTTCAATGCTTGTTTTTCGTCTTGATTTGTTTTTGGACCAGTGCATGGTATTGGGATTATTTGACTGTGAATTCGTAGATTATTTGACTGTGAATTCGTAGATTATTTGACAGGGATTCGTACACATGATGTATCACGCAGTATGGCCAATAGATTGGTGCAAAATTAATTATTCAAATGTATTAATGAAATATATTTTAAAATTGTTACAGATTAAAACCCGTAGTCACTGTGAGATCTAGTCTTTACAGTTCATTATCTGGAGAAGTAACAGAACAGTGAATTTTCTTTACAATAGATTATGCTCTGAGAACAGCCGCACATAGTATTAGATTGGTGGGTTATATTTTCAGGCACTATAATTCTGGAATTGACGGTACTGTACTCCATTGAGATTTTAGGAGTTTTTTTTAAAACCTATCGATAGCTTCGTGAAACACACCAACTTACCCACCTCCCCTTAGCAAATTAGGACAAGAGAAAGAGGATGGAGACTAATACAGTCTTAGCGTGAGATTGCATCCCACGGGACTACAGGGACTTTGGCATTAGTCCCACGAGAGTTGTGGGATTGTTAAGTGTCAAATATGTCATTAAATAGTAAAGTGATATTTATAGATTAGAGTCTTAAGAAAGTTTAGTCACCAAAAATATATATTTAATGGTGATAAGCCACACGAGTCTGTTACTGCTACTTCTTCTCATCTTCCTCATACTACTATTATTTCTACTACTTCTACTACTACCATTATTGTTTAAACTATTGTCACCATTAATCTTTCTACTACTACTGTCAATATAATGTTCGTACTGATACTATCACCACTATTTCTACCACTACCGTTTCTTCTACTACTGACGGTACTTCGTCTACTACTACTACTACTACTGCTTTACCGCCACCACTACTATTTCTACTTCTATTCCTCCATACGTCTACTACTACCACCACCACTATTGTTTCTACTACTACTTCCGCTATAATGTTTATACTAATACTACCACTACTACTTCTACCATTACCACTATTGCTTCTACTACTAATACCACTATTGCTTCTTCTACTACCACAACCACTACCACTGCTATAGTAATAACGCTATAGTTTCTAGCACTTTTACTACCATTCTACTATTACCACTACTGTTACTGCCACCACTGCCGGCTACAACTGCTACCGCTACCATTCCACTTCTATAATTATTACCACTACTTTTTTCTAGTACCACTAATGTTTCTACTTTTACTACTACTAATACTTCTATACTATCACTACTAATAGCTTCTACTCCTATTCCAACTGCTGCCACTAGTACCACTACTACTTACACCACCACTACTTACACCACCACTATTTACACCACCACTACTACTTATACCACTACTACTTACACCACTACTACTACTTACACCACCACTACTACTTATACCACTACTACTTACACCACCACTACTACTTATACCACTACTACTTACACCACCACTACTACTTATACCACTACTACTTACACCACCACTACTTATACCACTACTACTTACACCACCACTACTACTTATACCACTACTACTTACACCACCACTACTACTTATACCACTACTACTTACACCACCACTACTACTTATACCACTACTACTTACACCACCACTACTACCTACACCACCACTATTTACACCACCACCACTATTTACACCACCACCACTACTATTCACACCACTACTACTGGTCTGCTACTACTTAAATCTCACCACCACTTACACTACTGGTCCTGAACTAATAATCTCAAGCACTATTTGGAACGTAGCCTGCTTGATTGTTTTCAATGAGGATTACAGTCATGTCGCATTCATCTTGCTAAGTGTCAGTTGCATTCATCTTGCTAAGTGTCATGCGTTCAGTAGCGACATTGGGATTGCAACAACAGCCTCCCCAATAAAAGTCTCCCTTCTGCTAACTTTCCTCTGTTTATGTCTTTTGTGCCTCAGAGTGTAAATGAAGCGAGCACTTATAAAATAAGTAAACTTTAGTCCGATAGCAACATAGACCAGTTATGATGCAGACCCCAATTAGTTTCAGGCCTTATGGCTTTATTTTCCACTTCTCTAAGTCCACCTAGGCGCCTTGGAACTGCTGAAATAGTGACGTCTGTTTGGAAATTATTGGACACTCCCCCATAATAAAATACGTCCTTGAAAGTGGTAGTGATGTTTGGGAAGTGTTTTGGCATTGGAATGGATTTTCAGTAAATGTTATTGTTATTTATTGATTTTTCGTCTTCCTAATGTATGGATAGCTCCACATTTATTTGATTGAAATACAGGCAAGGGAAGTCATCGACTTATCAACGTTTAGAGAAAAAGAATATTTACATTTTCCCCACTTCCTTTCTCTAGGTTTATTTATGAGACACATATGTTATTACAGAACTTGGATTGGAAAGTGCTTATTACTAAACAGAACGAGGTTTGAAAAGTGCTTATTACTAAACAGAACGAGGTTTGAAAAGTGCTTATTACTAAACAGAACGAGGTTTGAAAAGTGATTATTACTAAACAGAACGAGGTTTGAAAAGTGCCTATTACTAAACAGAACGAGGTTTGAAAAGTGCTTATAAACTATTGAAATTGTCTTCATCAAAAGTCTGGGTTCACGAGAAAAATCTTCCTTCCCTTAATACTGTTAACGACTAGAAATTAATTTAATGTAAGAAATAATTTAAGGAAATCTCAGATTAAATAGCGTAAGCGAATTTGCATACGGAAAGCGCGATAATTAAGGAGACCTTAATAAATAGTCCCAATGCAATTACAAGCCTCCGATCACAAAACTGAAAAAGAAAATCCGGGACACAAGCAGTCAGTTAAAATCTGCCAAATGATTAAAAATTATTCGAAGTAGGAAGTTTCAAAATTTGGCATAAATCAGATTTTCCAGCACACACATGTACACCAGTTCTAGCGCGCAATCTTGCTGTGTTAAATGCTTGCCTTTCAGGAAATAGGGTTCTTGCAGACGGAGCTAGACAAGTGAACAAAGACCCACAAGTTGCGGTTCACAGAGTAAACACTAGATATTCACCCAAGTGGATGGCTTATATCCGGAATTTAAAAAAAAAGAAATACTTTGACGAAACACACCATTAATACATTACAGAGCGGATTTCATGAAAGGTCATCGCGAAATATGAGGAAAAGCTGTTTCAATCGATAGGCTTTTCAAGAATTCGAAATGTGCCCTGCTTTTCTTCAAATTCAGCCACCGGCAATATGCTAATTCGGCATGATGAATAGTAGCAACGCACACTGTGTGGAACGGTTTAAGAAGCAGATTTCAAGTGCACATGAAGAACTGGGCCATCTAAAGATTTTGTGGATGTATACCATCAAGCTGGAATTCATTGCAACAAACAAACACAACTAACATCTTAACAACTTTTAATTTTAATGAGAGGAACATTTTTTTTAAAAAAAGACATCAACGCATCGCTCAGCAATATACGTCACCTTTCGGGGGTGGGTGGGTCTAGAATCAGGATCTGAAAGAAAATAATAAGAAAAAAAGAGTCGGTCCTTTTCTTGTCATTTTGCCATGTGGGAATTTGTCAAATCAGCGGAACTTGTTTCTTTACATATGCTGCAGGTCCAACTGCGCTAACTAGTTTAGGATTTGAACCCAGCTAGCTAGGGGTGTTTGGTTAACATTAAAAAATGTTTGAACTCATTTATTTAATATAATAGCTGGAGAATATCTGATTATTTGGTTTAATTTTTTAAATTCATTTAGCGGGTAGATAGGAAGTCCTTGGCCTGTGTTTAACTAGATTAACCTGCCATTAAATAGTGCTTAACTCACCGGTAGTTTACAAACACAATTAATCTGCCATTAAATAATGCTTGACTCACCAGTAGTTTACAAACACAATTAACCTGCCATTAAATAATATTTGACTCAACGTTTTTATTTATTTATTTTTAGCTGAAATCTCGAATCACCCCTCCCTCCCCAGTAATTAAAATAAATATTCAAGAGTAAGACTAGTAGATTTAAAACACTGTACAAAGCGAAATGCTTTCAGTTTTGACTTTAAAAAGCTTGTTTTTATATTATTTTATAAATGATGAGAGCTCGAATCAAAACATTTTTCCCAAATAATTAAAATAAATATTCAAGATTAGGACTAGTAGATTTAAAACATCATACAAAGATATACGCTTTCAGTTTTGACTTTAAGAACACGACGACATTCTTAGAATGAGAATTTCGAGTTGATGGACCGGAGTACTGGAGAGATCGCTTTCCAGACATCTGTTCAGACAGGATCACGGCATGTCTGGGGCGATGGTCTCTTGAAGGTTAATATCGGCTTAACAGTTGAGACAAGTATTTCATTGAACTTAGATGATAGCAAATTTTAAATGAGAACGTCCTTTCATTAGCTGTACTTCTTGTTAACACTTTTTCGGTTAAAAAAAATGAGTAGATAATCAAATTCTGAAATAAAGTCTATCAGCCGAGGAGAAAGGGTTAAATGACAAATATAACTCAGTATCTGCTAGAATAAAAATCATGATAAATTATAATACCCGTTCTAAACTACTCCGGTCATAACTTAACTACTGAGTCTGCTTATATTATTTTCTTTTACACATAGCAATAAAATCAATATTGTTTGAAATATTAGCTCTTGTAAGAAGGTCTATGTAACTTACTACTGAGGTCCATTCTCCACAGCCAAATATATATTGAACATTTGCCTTCATACCATTTAACTGGCGTCACAGGATGACAGGAAAGAGAACAAGAAGAGAGAGAGAGAGAGAGAGAGAGAGAGAGAGAGAGAGAGAGAGAGAGAAATAAAACGAGAGTGAGAAAAAAGCCAGAAAAAGGAAAAAATAGGAAAATGTGTTGAATAAGGGAGTTAGGAAAGAAAGAAAGAAAGAGAGAGAGAGAGAGAGAGAGAGATAATGAAATAAAACGAGAGTGAGAAAAAAGCCAGAAAAAGGAAAAAATAGGAAAATGTGTTGAATAAGGGAGTTAGGAAAGAAAGAAAGAGAGAGAGAGAGAGAGTTGAGAGAGAAAGAGAAAGAGAGAGAGAGAGAGACTTAAACAAATCGTATAGATTCCAAATCGGCAGACTTTACTGAGCTGGTTCATTTGCAATGGATCAACCGATGCCATAGCACCACTGAAGACCACGTCACCTCAAGCGGATATGAAATTGCAGTCAGGTACCGAAGGCATCGGAAGAATCTAAATCTCTATCCCTGGGAGGAAGCTGCGGAATTCTAGAGGAGAATAATGGAGCCTGCATTGGTGCCACATGCATGATTAAATTATACCAGTCTTTACTGTGGAATTCAAAATTGGTAGGATACAGACATGTGGACAAATTCGCCTTCTCTCTCTGTCATAATCTATCTATCTATCTATCTATCTATCTATCTATCTATCTATCTATCTATCTATCTATCTATCTATCTATCTATCTATCTATCTATCTATCTATCTATCTATCTATCTATCTATCTATCTATCTATTTATGACAAATGAAGATTAAATAGACAACGAACAATAGGCAAATGAGATGCATCGACATACTAATGCTATAAATAGATTGACAGATTGTTGTATGCTCAGAGAAGCTAGTTAGACTGTTCGATAGACAAAGACGCTAATATATAGATAGATATACAGAAAGATAGCTTAAACTCAATGTGTTCTTCATAAGCCTATGGTATATTTTGTTTTGACAGCTTAGTTTTTCGATTGAATTTAACATTAGCAGGAACGATTATGTAGACAATATGCTTTCTTCTCTCTTTAGTACTTCCTCTATCTCTAGCTCACACTCACACTTCTCACTCACGCACACACAGGCACAAACCAAGGCGACTTAAGATGTACATAACCATTTGGACAAAAGGAATCAAGAATTTCTTCACAGAATGGCTTTACAAGCGTTGCTTTACTTTTTTTTTTTTTAATAAATAAAACGACTGACAAATGTTGAAATCAGTGAACAAATTCAGAAAGTTAGGTTATCTGGCCAGTTTGCGCAATTCTGTCGTAGCTCTCTAGAGTATGAAGTTATTTCTGGAAAGCAATTTTCGTTAATAAGACGATGTAGCAATAGCGGCACTAGAGCTTTGCATTCGATCACAGGAGGGGCATTGACAGTTCACTTTGATTGGTCGATTTGGAACGTGACGTTGTCTTCAACTATCCTTCAGAGGTCATCAATATGCTTCCAATGCACGTCGTTTTGATTTTATTAACAATAGCAACTAGGATTGAGTAAAGCTCTTATGGTTTTACATTTTACACTCAGTATCTTTATTTTCTTTTAAGGTTAAAAGTATATATTGTGTTAAAAATGGGGGCTGTATTTGAAATATAAAATTTCAGAATCAAATTACCCTCTGATAGATTTGGTTAACTTATATGGAAGAAACAAATTACCCTATTTCATCTTTTTGTAACTTTGGAAATGGCAAGAATTTAGATTGAGACCTGTTGTATCGTGTGGCTTTACGTACGAGATAACAAATTTCAAGAAACAATTTGGAAAGTACGTTTATCCGCATATACAAGCATTATTTGTTATTGGGAGAAATTAGGCTTTCCATTCTTAATCTAAACATGGTGTATCTATGTCTTCATGTCTCACTTTTGATGGCTGATTGCAATAACTGTAGGCTTGCGTTCTGGAATGAGAAAGTGCCGAGATATTTGTTCAATGATGTTCATTACTGCAATAACCGAAAGTTTGCATTCTTAAGACTAAAGCCAGTGAAATGTTAAAGTAGTCATGTTTAGATGCCACACTAAAGGTACCTGATCTTGAGATTGAAGGGGTTAATGTTAATGTCTGATGAGATGATTGTTAAAAGTGGCTTTTGAGAGAGAAGGGGTAATAGTGTCTGCATCTGATGAGATGATTGTTAAAAGTGTCTCTTGAGAGAGAAGGGGTTAAAGTGTCTCCATCTGATGAGATAATTGCTAAAAGTGGCTCTGCCTCGATGCCACACTAAAATTTGAAATGGAAGGGTTAATAATTTCTCAAGCTGGAGAACTGTATTAATTCATATTACTGTCACGACCGTATACTATTAGAAAGTATTTATCCATATTACTGTCACGACCGTATACTATTAGAAAGTATTTATCCATATTACTGTCACGACCGTATACTATTAGATATTAGAATTGTTAACCGAGGATTTGCTTTCTTACCTCTAAAACTGGAGAGCATTTATTCAAAATGGCATCTTGGTTCTGAACTGTTGTTGTTTGTTATTGGAATAAATGAAGCCTTGCTTTCGTGTCTAGATCTGGAGTGTCCATAATTACTTGGTGTCCAAGTACTGTCTGTTACTGGGACCGAGGCTTGCGTTCATGTCTCAAGGTGAAATAAATTTCCAGATAGAACCATTGATTCTGGTCTACACTTGTTTGTTTCAACGCTTAGTGTTTGCAGTTGATATTGCTGATGGTTTTATTTCTTTCTATTGTCTGGGGGTTAAAGGACTGTTCAAGACTTGATGTTTGACTGTCTGGGGGTTAAAGGACTGTTCAAGACTTGATGTTTGACTGTTTGTCTGGTGGAGTACAGGATTGTTCAAGATTGGAAGACCTTGATGTCTGACTATTTGTCTGATGGATTAAAGGATTGTTCAGGACTTGATGTCACACTATTTGTGATTGCTTCTAATATATTACAGGAGTTGTGTTCTTGTGTTAAAGATTTGCGAGAAATGTGTTCCAAAGTTCGTAAGTCCAAACCTTTATGACGATTATGATATAACTTATATTTTGTTTGTTTTCTTGTAAACTGAGGAATCGTTTGATGAAAAGATAAGTGTCTTGAAGCTCGTAAGAGTGGGTTTGCATTTTGTAAATTCGGATAGATTAGTTTGGGGAATGGGTCACACGTGTAAAATTTGACATGTTTCTTTCCTTCCTTCCTTCCTTCCTTCCTTCCTTCCTTCAGTCAGTCAGTCAGTCAGTCAGTTACTAACATATTTATTATTGCTGGAAACATTAAATCGGACTATGGTAGAAGATATCTTTATTTAATTTGGGTACATTGATTACATTCTGATTTCTCTTTTGATTTACATTCTGATTTCTCTTTTGATCAAAAATTCTTTTGATGAAGTTTGAAAAACTTTCATGAAGACGCTCGGCTCACGAACATGTCTCACACCTTTAAATGAACGTTAACAGCAAAACATGTCTCACACCTTTAAATGAACGTTAACAGCAAAACATGTCTCACACCTTTAAATGAACGTTAACAGCAAAACATGTCTCACACCTTTAAATGAACGTTAACAGCAAAATCTTGCTAAGCAGCCCATATTCAAGTGGAATTTTTACCAGGCTGAATACTGAAATTGCAAAATTAACGCTTTACAACGATAACATGACCCGGAGTTGCGTTCCCTAACACGCACCCTTCACAATAGAGACATTAACTGTTAGGACGTATATGTGGAGAACAAACAATTTTAAAACTTTCGTTAGCGAAAGTCTGGCGCACAAAATTAGCAGTACATATTACAAATGGATTCTCTTTCCGTAAATGCAACTACATTCGTATTTGTGGCGACAGCGCCTTTTAGAAAAAAAATTCATACAACTAATAGAGTATTACGTCTGCAATCATGAAACCTACATCGCTTTCGATAATAACCGAAAAGCGTTTGGACGTGGAGATATTAATTTTTCCTGTAGCACAAAGGCATTCCACCCAAAGAAAGAAAGAAAAGAAAAAAGAAAAGAAAAAAGAAAAGAAGAAAGAAAAGAAAAAAGAAAAGAAAAAAGAAAAGAAAAAAGTAAAGAAAAAAGAAAAGAAAAAAGAAAAGAAAAAAGAAAAGAAAAAAGAAAAGAAAAAAGTAAAGAAGAAAGAAAAGAAAAAAGTAAAGAAGAAAGAAAAGAAAAAAGTAAAGAAGAAAGAAAAGAAAAAAGAAAAGAAAAAAGTAAAGAAGAAAGAAAAGAAAAAAGAAAAGAAAAAAGTAAAGAAGAAAGAAAAGAAGAAAGAAAAGAAAAAAGTAAAGAAAAAAGAAAAGAAGAAAGAAAAGAAAAAAGTAAAGAAGAAAGAAAAGAAAAAAGAAAAGAAAAAAAGAAAAGAAAAAAGAAAAGAAAAAAGTAAAGAAGAAAGAAAAGAAAAAAGAAAAGAAAAAAGTAAAGAAGAAAGAAAAGAAAAAAGAAAAGAAGAAAGAAAAGAAAAAAGAAAAGAAAAAAGAAAAGAAAAAAGAAAAGAAGAAAGAAAAGAAAAAAGAAAAGAAAAAAGAAAAGAAAAAAGTAAAGAAGAAAGAAAAAAAGAACTGCACTGGTGTACTCACTTCGAATAAAATACTTTAAAAACAAGCTGTCGTTTTCTTGGCTTTCTTAATGTCTGAAATGTCATTTAATTTTTATTGTTTCAAACTCGATTAATTTTTTTGGCCATTTTTTAATATCCAAGCCCAGTTTATAAAAATGTCATTTAAATTGAATTGTCACAAAGTAGACTAAGTGTTTTTCTGTCACATTTTAATAGCCAAGCCCAGTTTATAAAAATGGAAATGAAAATACCAGGCTCCATAATTGTGTGTGTCCTGTCATAATTGTGTGTGTCCAGTCATAATTGTGTTTGTCCAGTCATAATTGTGTGTGTCCTGTCATAATTGTGTGTGTCCATTCATAATTGTGTGTGTCCATTCATAATTGTGTGTGTGTTCATTCATAATTGTGTGTGTTCAGTCATAATTGTGTGTGTCCATTCATAATTGTGAGCGTCCAGTCATAATTGTGTGTGTCCAGTCATAATTGTGAGCGTCCAGTCATAATTTTGTGTGTCCAGTCATAATTGTGTGTGTGTTCATTCATAATTGTGTGTGTTCAGTCATAATTATGTGTGTCCAGTCATAATTGTGAGCGTCCAGTCATAATTGTGTGTGTCCAGTCATAATTGTGAGCGTCCAGTCATAATTTTGTGTGTCCAGTCATAATTGTGTGTGTGTTCATTCATAATTGTGAGTGTACAGTCATAATTGTGAGTGTACAGTCATAATTGTGAGCGTCCAGTCATAATTGTGAGTGTCCAGTCATAAAAATTAAGAACACACATATAGGAAATGAAACTGTCAAATTATCATTGGGAATGAAGTGAACTGCGAACTTCGCACTTTTTATTCTCTTTAAGTGGGGCATTGAAAAGAAATTAGAGAAAAGAAAAATGAAAGAAAATCACCAGCTCAGAAGCAAATGTGTTTACTGAAATTGATCTGTTTCTAAGCTCGCCGTTTTGATTTAAAATAGTTTCATATGACATGTAGAATGGCATACAACTACATGCAGTGTTAAGTACAGTGCACGCTATTCTGATACAGGAAGTTTTACTGAATAATTGAAATTCAAATGGAAATGATCTTTAAATAAAATCGAACACTACTAAACTTGAGTTATTAAAACCTTGCGCCACTGAATAATTGAAATTCAAATGGAAATGATCTTTAAATAAAATTGAACACTACTAAACTTGAGTTATTAAAACCATGCATCACTAACACTACTAAACTTGAATTATTAAAACCTTGCGTCACTAACACTACTAAACTTGAATTATCAAAACCATGCGTCACTAACACTACTAAACTTGAATTATTAAAACCTTGCGTCACTAACACTACTAAACTTGAATTATTAAAAATTACGTCAATAACACGAGTGCCACGTACGCTAATCCGTATCACAGATGTAACATTAACGTTCAAGACGGAAGTAGATTTCGCTATGTCTCAAGACGAAAGAAGGGTCCCCATGTCTTAAGACGGAAGTAGGTTTCGCTATGTCTCAAGACGAAAAGAAGGGTCCCCATGTCTTAAGACGGAAGTAGATTTCGCTATGTCTCAAGACAAAAGAAGGGTCCCTATGTCTCTTAAGACAGAAGTAGGTGTCGCAATGTCTCAAGACAGAAGTAGGTGTCGCAATGTCTCAAGACAGAAGTAGGTGTCGCTATGTCTCAAGACAGAAGTAGGTGTCGCTATGTCTCAACGGTTCACAACGAGAGAGCAGACACATTTTTGCTTTTGAATAATGTTTTTAAAAAAGAGAAAGTTTACAATTATTATCATATATGCATTCTCTTTTCCATAACATCTTGTACACTCGCGCGTTCGTTTTGTGATTTCAGTGCCCTTAAACACACATGACGCACTCGCGCACACACAAACATACACACACGCGTACGCATGAGTTGACTTGTCAGTACTAAAGGCAGGTTTACGTTGCTAATATAGAGACACATGTCTTGTTATTACGTGTACTGCCACTAGAATGAATATTAATATGATGCATTTAGCTAGGTACGCCTGATCAGACTGTATATTAATATGATGCATTTAGCTAGGTACGCCTGATCAGAATATATAATAATATCATGCATTAAGCTAGGTACGCCTGATCAGAATTGCAATAAAATTTACTCTTAAAAGAAAAAAAAAAACCCCAGTGTACTTATCAAGACAATTGCATTAAAATTTACTCCTAAAAGAAAAAAATCACTGTACTCAAGACATTTTGACTTGCTGCCATGGACTGCTATACTAACGCGTATGTAAAACAAAAAAACCCCCAATACTTATCTAGATATTTTGATTTCCTAGTAAAGAATTCTATTTTAACCTACGCCTCCCGGTCGTAACAATTTTCAGTGGTTCTTGTCATAGACGTCGGTCTTGCGGTGTTACTCAGGGACACTCAGGGATCAATAGCTCGATTCCTGGAATAAAGCATAATTAATATTGGCCAAGGATGGAAAGAGAGATCTATCGGTATCTCGGATCTTGTGAGATACATCGCTGACTAAAGGGACTCTACTTCCTGTTCCTTTAGGGAAGACAACTGTTATTGACGTTCCATTTACAATTTTACAATGGACGCCTTTTACAAAAATAAAACATTCTAACAGTTATTGATATTGATATACAACACCATGAAGAGGCTTTAACACTGACACCACTGTTTACTCAGAATACTCAGGAGTAGGATTTCTGGACATTCACACTGCAGAACTGTGTTTCAGTTCTACTCAAATTTAGGATTTCGAAAAACAGTATTAGCAGATCAAGAGTCTCAAATTACGAGGTATTTTGAAAGTTGAGTTAAATCTTTGTTCATCAACCCACAGCACTGTATCAACCTTAATTAACCCATCACACACTGTATCAACCTTAATTAACCCATCACACACACACTGTATCAACCTTAATTAACCCACCACACACGGTTAATAATCTGAATTAACTATACTAACAGCAAAGTACTGATGTATGCTATACTATCTAACAGCAAAGTACTGCTGTATGCTATACTAACAGCAAAGTACTGCTGTAAGCTATACAATATAACAGCAAAGTACTGCTGTATGCTATACTATCTAACAGCAAAGTACTGCTGTATGCTATACAATCTAACAGCAAAACGCGCAGTCGAAAGAATAAATTAATCATTAAATCGTTTGTAAATATACAGTCGCGTGTGTGTGTGTGTGTGTGTGTGTGTGTGCAATTTTGCAACTTAGTTTCATATGTTTAAGATTTTGTTTCAAAGATAGCGTTCCCAAATTTTGCTCTATTATTAGACATAGAAATACACCCAAAGTACCAGCATCTTTGTACAAGCATGCTTTTACTATTTAAAAAATGTAAACTTTCCGTGAGCTGTTAAAGGGTTAAAAAAAAAAATTAGCCCGGAAAAAATCAGAGCTGGTGATCGGAAATCTAATACCAATCCCAAACGTAATTTGTTAGCTCTTTTGCCGCAAGAAACGACTTCAGTAAATTACAAACATTAAATACAAGAGTGGGGATGAAGCTAATTTAGAGTACAGACGTATCAGTTAACACTGTTTTTAATTATTCCTTTAGACTTTATGCTATATCGTCAAAAGCCTTTGATTATATTTGTCGAAAGGGAATGTTTTCTATAGACAGAAGTACGGTAATAAACGAAGATTCTTGTTCGCGAGTAAAAGAAATTTAATTGACCTTTAATTAGGCAATGATTTAAAAAAGATTTTGGATATATTCCACAGACTTACAAATTTGAGATCAGCCTTCTTAAAACTACGTCTAGGTGTGGTATATGCTTACAAAATTTTGTACGAAATATACTTACATTTGCTTTTTTAACTTTTCTATTTACATTTGCATTAGCACCACTAAGTGTAGATTTCTTTTCTTAAAATTAAATGTGGATTATCTTATACAGTCATATACAAGCTAACTGGTACTTCTAAAGTAAAATATATCTGGCTGTTACTAACATTGATTTGTTGTGAGATAATTAAATTTGCCTTGCTATTACTAAATTAAGTGGAACTTGACTGACAGAGACATTAATTTATACAAAATGAAGTGAGCTAATGGAATAGGTACAGAACGAAAGAGTTAAGTTTCCTTTTGGTGTTTTAGAGCAAGTACTCTTCCTTTGGGAGTGGAAAGGACAGAAAGGAGCTAAGCTTCTTGATGTTGGAAGATGAAACACATTATCAATACACACTTACTGGGCAGTCACACATAGGTACGAAATATCATTCTAAGAGATTTTACTGTTACAAGTAATGAGGATAGCCTTGGGCAGTGTAGTCAGGTACCGAGTTTGTGTTTGACGCTGTTTTGTAGTGCAGGAAGAAATGACTACAATAAGCTTCCAGAGAAAGGAAATCCAAGAAGAGTTGACAGATAGTTACTTGACTGTACTCATTTTACAATCCTTTGGTCACTAGGCGCTCCGTGCCGGTAAGAGTTGATAGTTACTTGACTGTACTCATTTTACAATCCTTTGGTCACTAGGCGCTCCGTGCCTGTAAGAGTTGATAGTTACTTGACTGTACTCATTTTACAATCCTTTGGTCACTAGGCGCTCCGTGCCTGTAAGAGTTGATAGTTACTTGACTGTACTCATTTTACAATCCTTTGGTCACTAGGCGCTCCGTGCCTGTAAGAGTTGATAGTTACTTGACTGTACTCATTTTACAATCCTTTGGTCACTAGGCGCTCCGTGCCTGTAAGAGTTGATAGTTACTCGACTGTACTCATTTTACAATCCTTTGGTCACTAGGTGCTCCGTGCCTGTAAGAGTTGATAGTTACTCGACTGTACTCATTTTACAATCCTTTGGTCACTAGGCGCTCCGTGCCGGTAAGAGTTGATAGTTACTCGACTGTACTCATTTTACAATCCTTTGGTCACTAGGCGCTCCGTGCCTGTAAGAGTTGATAGTTACTCGACTGTACTCATTTTACAATCCTTTGGTCACTAGGCGCTCCGTGCCGGTAAGAGTTGATAGTTACTTGACTGTACTAATTTTACAATCCTTTGGTCACTAGGCGCTCCGTGCCGGTAAGAGTTGATAAGTAACTGACTGACACTTTAGAAGTCCCTTGCAAAGGGATGAAGAGGTAAAGAGATAGTTTCAAGACTGCTGGTCCACCACTCAAAGTCACTTGTGCTCATCGAGGTTGTTTCTCAACTCTCAAAGCGATATATTTTTGGCATCATTGAGACAAACAAAAAACCTCTCTCCTACCGTCATTAACATTATTTGCAAGACGTCCTTGTGTCCTATAAGACAAATTATAACTCACGGTTACGAATACAGATTAGTTTTCACTGCTTCCTTTTCGTTTTGTTGTTAATTAATTATAATTTAATAGTAGGCATTGTAAAATCATTCGTTTTGTTGTTAATTATAATTTAATAGTAGGCATTGTAAAATCATTTGTGTTCTCTACATGTTCGTATTCACGTAGTTGTTTGACTTTCATTGATTCAAAACATAATTTTTTTTTAGTAGATTAAGAGCTCTGTCAAATTGCCAACATTACCACCACCACCACCAGCACCTCCATATCCCTCATTATTATCCTCTTCCTCATTATTCTCCTCTTCCTCATTATTATTGTATTATTTACGCATTTGTTCTAAATAAACATGCAACCAATAGCTCGTCACATTTCTCGAACTGCACGCGAATTAAAACAATAACTCCCCCCCAGGCTATTACTTTCTTCTTCCCTAAAGTACGCGTAGTGATTGTCATACACACCAGGCCAGGTAGCATCCAACTAAAAGACGAAAATCGCCTGAAACAGCTTGCGAGTTGGAACAAGTCTTCACTAATGTCCTTAATTCTGAAGGATGGCCACTTTCACAGATCCCTTCTCAAACTATACCGACTTGTGCATGACTCACCCCCCCGCCCCCCCCCCCCCCTTCTTCTTACGAGCACTCGTTTGGACGCAGTGTGATGAAAATCAACTGAAGCCTTGTGTAAGTTGAAAAATAATGAAATAAAACAATTTTTTTTATGCCCTTAATTACCAAGCGACTACCAGGGGAGATAAATCATTCAGCGCGAATAAAGCAAATTTACCATCTGAAAGAACAGGTCACAACTAGAATTGCAGAACTAACGCCATAGGGGCAGCGAACTGCAGGCTTCCAGACGTTTTGGAATGGTAAGTTTCACTTTGTTTTATTCATTTAATTTTCTTTTTTTTTTTTTGGGAAGGGGGGTGGGGTGAAGTGAAGTGGAAGCCGGGGATCATTTTTGTTTCCTCACCTGTTTGTGTGTGTTTTTTTTTTAACCACTTTGCCCTTTTCAATGGCTGCTATTGCCGGCTTTCCACGACGCACTCTTAGTAGACTTAAAGTGGTTAAAATAGTGCTTGAAGTGGTTAGTGATTAAATGCAGTATTTGAAGTGGTTAAAACAGCATTTGAAGTGGTTAAAGTAGTATTTAAAGTAGTTAACGCATTACTTGAAGTGGTTAATTTAGTTCTTGAAGCTGTTAAAGTGGCACTTAGAGATGTTAAAGTAGAGCTTACAGTTATTAAAATTGTGGCAAATAAAATAGTAAATGCACTTGTTTAAGTAGTACTTAGTGATGTGAAAGTTTTAAGTAGTACTTAGTGATGTGAAAGTAGAACTTGCCGTTAAGTAATATTTGCAATTATTAAATAAATATATACAGTCGTTTCCAATACATAAAATAATTATTAAAGAAATATATGCATTATTCCCCATTATATGAGGACTCATAAATAATTATTAAAGAAACATGTGCATTATTTTTACTACTTGAAGACATAAATAATTATTAAAGAAATATATGCAGTTGTTTCCAATACATGAGGACTCATAAATAATCCCTTAAAGGGAAGACAGTCTCTTTTCAAACTAAATATTATGGCAGTTTTAAAACGAAGATTGAATGAGCTAAAATGCTGGCGGTCGGGATTTTTGTTCTTCAGAACTTAATTGCTTAAAGTACACGACAAAAAGTTGGAGGTATGGATTCTGATTGAAGGTTTGGACTGTGATCATCTCTATGTCCTTTTCCTAGGACACAGCAGAATGTAACCTACACGTGTTTTCTTCTCCAGTGTCTTTCTGCTAGGACATAGCAGAATGTAACCTACACGTGTTTTCTTCTCCAGTGTCTTTCTGCTAGGACATAGCAGAATGTAACCTACACGTGTTTTCTTCTCCAGTGTCTTTCTGCTAGGACATAGCAGACTGTAACCTACACGTGTTTTCTTTTCCAATGTCCGTCTCCTAGGACACAGCAGACTGTATCTACATGTGCTTTTTTCTCCAGTGTCATTTTGATAGGAAATAACAGTCTGTAAACTACACGTGTTTTATGTAACCCACACCGTGTTTTCTTTTCCAGTGTCCGTCTCCTAGGACATAACAGACTGTACCTACACCGTGTTTTCTTTTCCAGTGTCCGTCTCCTAGGACATAACAGACTGTACCTACATCGTGTTTTCCTTTCCAGTGTCCGTCTCCTAGAACATAGCATACTGCAGCCTACACTATTTTCTTCTTAGTTTCCAGAGGAATGGACTTTGTTGACAGTAACCTACACTTTTGATTCCCACCACCCAAAGTCCTACTGATAGGGGGCTGGTGAAATATGTCAACTCTTCATAGAAAACTTTAAGACAGAATGTAGATTATCTATAGTCTTGATGATAGAGAAAGTTTAGACTGAAAGTAGGATTAACTAATAGAAAAAAATAAGACTAAAGTAGGGTTAACTAAGGTCTTGATGACAGAAAAAAATAAGACTAAAGTAGGGTTAACTAAGGTCTTGATGACAGAAAATTGGCAAGGAAACCTGGACTATCTAATATTTAATATGATGGCGGTTTGATTAAAGTCTGTTTATTTTTTAAAGTATCGATGATGGAATGGTGATACTGAAGCCTGTTTCGTCTTGGAGTCAAGAGAGCTGTCAAAGTAGATTTACGAATGTCAGATGACGATTCAGAATGGAATGACGAGTGTCAGAGTGGTTTGACAAGTGAGAGATTGGAATAACGATTGTCAGAGTGGATTGACAAATGAGAGATTGGAATAACGATTGTCAGAGTGGATTGACAAGTGAGAGATTGGAATAACGATTGTCAGAGTGGTTTGACAAGTGAGAGATTGGAATAACGATTGTCAGAGTGAAATGTGAAATGACGATTGTCAGAGTGGATTGACGAGTGAGAGAGTGGAATAACGACTGTCAGAGTGGATTGACAAGTGAGAGAGTGGAATAACGACTGTCAGAGTGGATTGACAAGTGAGAGAGTGGAATAACGACTGTCAGCCTGGATTGAGGTGTGTCACGGTGGATTGACGAGTGTCAGAGTGGCATAACGACTGTCAGAATGGTTTGACGTGTGTCAGAGTCGACTGACGATTGTCAGAGTGGATTGACAAGTGAGAGAGTGGATTGACGTGTGTCAGAGTGGATTGACGTGTGTCAGAGTGGATTGACGTGTGTAAGAGTGGACTAACCTATGTCAGAGTGGATTGACGTGTGTCAGAGTGGATTGACAAGTGAGAGAGTGGATTGACGTGTGTCAGAGTGGAAGAGTCCATTCAAGTTTCCGTATGGTTTCCTGTACTCAAAAGTTATATCTCTTAGTTTAATATGATGACGAGATGTTTCATCACCACTACACTAGTGTCTCCTTTATTGTTTCTTTTTTTAACAGTCAATCGAAACATAATATCATTAACGCCAGACATCATTCTAGCATGAATAACACACCATATGCAATGTGTTGGTAATACTATGCTGGATATATCTGTGCTGGACATACTATGCTGGATATAACTGTGCTGGACACACTATGCTGGATATATCTGTGCTGGACACACTATGCTGGATATAACTGTTCTGGACACACTCTGCTGGATATAACTGTGCTGGAACACTCTGCTGGATATAACTGTGCTGGAACACTCTGCTGGATATAACTGTGCTGGACTCACTATGCTGGATATAACTGTGCTGGACACACTATGCTGGATATAACTGTGCTGGACACATTTACTGGATATAACTGTGCTGGACACACTATGCTGGATATAACTGTGTTGGACATACTATTCCGGACACTCTCTGCTGGATACAAGTGTTCTGGAACTTCTGATTGTTACAATGTATTTATAGTATTAATAGACGTTTTGCCTGGAAGCTGTACAGTACATGAAGGCTCATATTGTCAGTTGTAGAAATTCCCACAGTGCCATCGCATAGTCTTGATCAAACGCTATACAGGATGACGCATAGCCTGCATTACGTCATTTGTTAAAACAGCTAACAGACAATTACAACAAAGTACTTTCGGGTTCGCTGGGACATTAATGCTGATTTAACAAAACGACTACTTTCGGGCTGACATTAATGCTGATTTAACAAAAAGACTACTTTCGGGCTGACATTAGCCTTACTACTGACCTGATCAGCCCACCATGACAGAATGCGTGTTCTTTCATGGCCATGGCGTGCCATTTTACACTTGCATGGACAATTTTCCAAATAATTTGACTCGTGAAATACGCATTTCCCTGGAGCAACAAAGATAACCGATTACCTCCTTCTATCAAAATTTTTCATCGCTAAATCAGTTTGTAGTTTTATTGCTGTCCCGCTATTAACGAATAAAATGAGTGATCGAACGGGCGTTAGTGGCTCTGCAGTGTGAACTCAACGATTACCGATTACCCTCCCCCCCAAAAAAAAAAAAAAAAAGAAAAAAGTATGGCGTTATATATTCCGTTAAGAAAAATACCAAAAAAACTCCACCCCGAGTAATGTAAATCAGAAGTAAAGTATTTTGTATAAGAACAGAATCGTTTCTATGACGCTGTTTTTTCTTACTTCAAATGCTTCCGGCTTGACGATAGAATGTTTAGTTTGTTTGGCTGTTTCTTTCCTCGCCCATTTACACACCAGTTGTCGCCCCTGTTGGTGTACTTAGATCGGTGAGTGGAATGATCGAAGACAGATTTAGTGCATTGTCTTCTTGTTGGGTGGGAGGTAGTTGCATAGTTCATTGGTTAAACAGTTATTTTTAAGGATCCGCTTGTTTCTCTCTGGAACAAGGTGTGTGGGTCATTTTATTGGGTGAGTCATCATGTAGGCTGTTAGCAGGAAGAAATCATACAGAAACACGTCAGAGGACGAGACGTTGCAATGGGAAGAATCCAATGACGTCACAAATACTTTCAATTGCCTAAAAAGCAACAAGATGAATTTTCTTTGTTCTCGCTGACGTTTTTCGGTCTTGGTTGGCTTCTGTGGGAACTTCCTCTCCTCACTGTTTTATGGAGAGGGGTGGTGGTTGGTGTTGAGTTGACTGTGGTGGTAATATAGTCGTTCGCCTTGATGAGCTGCCTTGTAGTGTTGATTAAAAAAAAATATTGTAGTCCTGTTGTAGGATGAGTCGAGAAAGGCGTGGAGAATTGCTCGACGCATGATTTTGGGGAGTATGAGAGCTGTTGTTTGACTTGATGATTTTGGGGAGTATGAGAGCTGTTGTTTGACTTGATGATTTTGTGAATGAGAGCTGTTGTTTGACTTGATGATTTTGTGTATGAGAGCTGTTGTTTGACTTGATGATTTTGGGGAGTATGAGAGCTGTTGTTTGACTTGATGATTTTGGGGAGTATGAGAGCTGTTGTTTGACTTGATGATTTTGTGTATGAGAGCTGTTGTTTGACTTGATGATTTTGTGGATGAGAGCTGTTGTTTGACTTGATGATTTTGGGGAGTATGAGAGCTGCTGTTTGACTTGATGATTTTGTGGATGAGAGCTGTTGTTTGACTTGATGATTTTGTGGATGAGAGCTGTTGTTTGACTTGATGATTTTGTGTATGAGAGCTGTTGTTTGACTTGATGATTTTGTGGATGAGAGCTGTTGTTTGACTTGATGATTTTGGGGAGTATGAGAGCTGCTGTTTGACTTGATGATTTTGGGAAGTATGAGAGCTGCTGTTTGACTTGATGATTTTGTGGATGAGAGCTGTTGTTTGACTTGATGATTTTGTGGATGAGAACTGTTGTTTGACTTGATGATTTTGGGGGTGAGAGCTGTTGTTTGACTTGATGATTTTGTGGATGAGAGCTGTTGTTTGACTTGATTTTGTGGATGAGAACTGTTGTTTGACTTGATGATTTTGGGGGTGAGAGCTGTTGTTTGACTTGATGATTTTGTGGATGAGAGCTGTTGTTTGACTTGATGATTTTGGGGGTAAGAGCTGTTGTTTGACTTGATGATTTTGGGGGTGAAAGCTGTTGTTTGGCTTGTAGAATTGCGAAGTATAGAATTGTCTGACGTGCAGATTTTGGAGTTCGGAAGTTGTTTGACGTGTAGAATTTCCAAGTATGAAATTATTTGACGTGTAGAATTTCCAAGTATGAAATTATTTGACGTGTAGAATTTCCAAGTATGAAATTATTTGACGTGTAGAATTTCGAAGTATGGTGAAGGCAGGGGAAGGGATCTGGTCTTTTTCAGGACCACTCAGCGGATTCCGTTTTATGTTTTCCGGTACCGCAAAAAGAAAAATGAATAATTAATTATAGACAATAAATTTCTGATCAATTTGCTGTTCGGTAATGAAAGTTTATGCGTCTGGGCAAAATATTCTTTTTTAAAAAAGAGAATAGAATTTTAAGTTGTCTGCTTTTTCTGGTTGGGAAGGCTGACCGGTCGGACCTGCAGCGTACAGGGAAATTCCTCGCTGCATTTGAGACTTGAAGGGTACTTTTCCCCGTGTTGCAGTCGTCCTTGGTTAAAAAAAAATGAACCCGAATAATAAATAAAATAAATTATCAGTAACTCCTGTTGTCAGTTGTTTATTTTATTTATTATTCGGGTTATTAACTGGAGTATTAATTTTTGCCTGGTAGCATTTCAATAAATATTAAAATTGAAATACATTTGAATCAAGCAATGTATGGTGTACTGATACAAAAGCAAACAGGATGCATACATGTTTAGCCCAATCATCTAAATTACAAGGTGAGACAGACTGGATGTTTTTTCAGGTAAAATACAGTGTAGGGCAAACGGACGCTAATTAAAATACATTCCCAGTAGTAAGTTAAAAAAACAAAACAACTAAAACCGCCCCAAAGCATCAATGGGAGGATGGAAGTCATATGATCCATAGAGGATTAACGGTAGCCTGTTTTTGCCCATGAATGGTTAGGCATGGAAAAGTACCTTGACCCATGGGTCAAGGTGTTTTGTTTTGTAGACATCATTTGACAGAGGTAATAACTTAGAGCTATGGACAAAAATGGTATTTCTTTGCTTTGCTACCATCCTGTCTTTGGTTTGAGGAAAGGGAATCCGATGTATAATAGATCATAACATTTTGTGTGTTTGAGTCTAAAAAGACTTTGAGAAAAGAGCGAATGATTCTGTGACAACTTCAGAAATCTTCAGTAGAGTGTGTTTTTTTTTCTACCCTTTGGTTTTGCAGAAACTAAATAATAATTTGCTCTAATTTTATGTGTGTGATAGAATTTTAAAAACCTTTCTATGTGTATTATGATGTTAAGTAGAATATCATATGTTTAATTTTAATTCTTTTCCGTTAGTGGACCTTGTGATCAGAGAGATTTTGCCTTTGGCCCACTGCCAATTAATTGTGGCAGAATATTCACTACAGTATTATTTAATTGCAGTGTTTTCTTTTGGTTTTATTCTCTGTGACATTGTTGCTGCTGATATCGTGGTTGTGGGTGCTTCCCATTCTTCATTTCGATTGTGTGACGTGTTTTCAACCTTCGCCTGCCATGTGGTTTTGAATCTAGCTGCCTAATGCTTGCCAAAGGTGAACAGGGGAAATCATCCACACCATAACATCAATTAATCATGCTACTGGAAGAAGTATCCAGATGGTGCAATAAGCTAAGTGTTCCCCATGTGTATTAGTGTCAAAGAGTGAGTACTTTATTGGTGCTGACAATTTTATGAGACTGTCTTGTTGAGATATTAAAGGAAGGGCTGTAAAGGAATGGTAAACCTTCATGGTGGAAAAAGTTATAGATAGGAACACTGACCCCTTAGGGTAGGCTCAATCTCTCTGATATAGAAAGATTAGGGATTTGTTAAAGTTGTTACATATGTAAATTTTGATTTGATTGTTTTCTTTATTTTCTTTTATAAATTCTTCATTGATTTTCACTCATCTTTATGCCATTCTTTATCATCCTCAGTAAAATTCATCTTGTAATGTGTGTACTGTCCCTGTTCTGTGTTTTCATGAAGCATACTCAGTTGGGGCTTGTCGAGCAACCGGAAGTGTGTAACCTCAAATTGTTGTGTTGTCCTTGATTGTTCATTAGTTTATGAGTGACCAACACAGTCTATGTGGGTGTGTATGTTTCTGCCTGACAAGAATAGTTTCAATCAAAATTTTATGGTGTGGCATCATCACAGGTCACAACTGTAAAGAGGTCTTGTTAAAAATAGTATAATCTTATTTATTATTATTGAGACGTTTTAAAATAGTATAGTATTATTAAGTATTAGAGAGCTTATTAAAAATTATAGTCTTGTTAAGAATTATAGAGACTTATTAAAGCTCCTGTTGGTGTGAGAGTAAAAAATGTTACACCTGTAACTGACACACATTGGCGTGAAAGTAATTAAATACGAAAATAATCAGATAGTAATCATCACAAGCGAATACTCATTCCGGTTCATTTGCTATTGTGATATGTTTGTGGTGAAAACAATACTGATTAATAGATTACTTCTCGCTAACCATAATATTTTTGTGATATGTTTGTGGTGAAAACAATGGTGATTAATAGATTACTTCTCGCTAACCATAATATTATTGTGATATGTTTGTGGTGAAAACAATGGTGATTAATAGATTACTTCTCACTAACCATAATATTATTGTTATATGTTTGTGGTGAAAACAATGGTGATTAAGAGATTACTTCTCGCTAACCATAATATTATTGTGATATCACTACTCATTTTTTTATTTTGCAATTGTGCTTTTTACTAATAGTAACGATCGAATGAAAATGTATTATTTTAGGATTGCTTCTATCTATCTATCTATCTATCTATCTATCTATCTATCTATCTATCTATCTATCTATCTATCTATCTATCTATCTATCTATCTATCTATCTATCTATCTATCTATCTATCTATCTATCTATCTATCTGTCTGTCTGTCTATCTATACAGAAACATTTAGAATGGAGGATACGTAGGAATAGACAGACCTACAGATAAACATACAGATAGGCAGTCATACACAGACATACAGTTTGAAAAGCATACAGATAGACAAACACAGACATACAGTTTGATAAGCATGCATAGAGGCAGTCATACATAGACATACAGTTTGAAAAGCATACAGATAGACAGTCAAACACAGACATACACAGTGAAGCATGCATATATAAGTATAATTATAGACAGACAGACGCTAAGTATATATATTCAGACAAATAAATGAGTGTATATAGACATAAGTAGGTTTGTCACTCGTGTCCTATCACCACATACACTTTCGTGCACACAGCCGTGAGGACGACAGAGGAAAACAGTTCTTGGGTTGCACGCCGAACACGTCTTAAGACATTTATTGAATTTTAGTCCATAAAACTACCGACCTACTTTTTTATTATTAATGTCTGGCCAAATAACTTAGCAATTATCGTTAGTCAGGGTGCAGACGACAAGAAGAATGGCAAAGACAAATAGCTTTACTAGCTCTTTATTTCCATAAGCTGTCTTTATCCGGAGGGGAAAAAATCAATTTTTCAAATGTCTATATATCTGACCTATGTGCAATTGTAATGAGTACACTTTTTTGTACGTAAAAAAAAATGAGCGGCTTTATCATTAAAGAAAATATTTCGCGAAATAACTAAATCTATTTAGTATTGTACACTATAATTTGTTTGTCGGTTTAAGAAGGGAAAATACCCAAGAAAAATAAGTAAGATTGTCTGGACAGATTCAATTAATTATTTCTAAAGAATTAATCAATTATTTATTCTGATGATCCATAATATATAGTTCGGTGATTCAAATGATGCCACGAAAAGAAAGAGCTTTTGTATTTCCATTAAGAAACTGTTACACTGAACGCTCATTGCTATAAATTTTATTTACTGTGCCATCGGTTTATATGTAAGACGTCATCACAGGAATTATATATGCCTATAGCCAACATAAAACAGGCCATTTTCAATAGCTATCATTGGTTTGTATATTATTATATATAATGTAGGCCATCTGAGAATTTATATACTGGTTTTCTTAAAAAGTTTACATCAGCTAACATAAACTGAAGACTAGCCATGACATTTGTAATGTAATGTAAGCTAAAATAAATTGAAGACTAGTCATAAAATGTAATGTAAGCTAACATAAACTGAAGACTAGCCATGACATTTGTAATGTAATGTAAGCTAAAATAAATTGAAGACTAGTCATAAAATGTAATGTAAGCTAACATAAACTGAAGACTTGCAATAACTTGTAATTTAATGTAAGCTAACAAATTGAAGACCAGCCATGACATGTAATGTAATGTAAGCTAACATACATTGAACACTAGCAATAACATACATGTTAAACTAATACAGACTATCATTTGCTTTGCACAATAGCTATCACAGACTCTAGCAATCCTTGTACACTAGTCATCATAAACTCTAAACTATCAATTATAACCCTTGTACACTAGCTATCATAAACCATACACTAGCAATTATTGGCCTTGTACACTAGTTATCAGAGATCTTAAACTAGCAATCATAAACCCTGTACACTAGCAATCATAAGCCCTGTACACTAGCAATCATAAACCCTGTACACTAGCAATCATAAGCCCTGTACACTAGCTATCATAGACCCTAAACTAGCTATCATGGACCCTAAACTAGCTATCATGGACCCTAAACTAGCTATCATAGACCCTAAACTAGCTATCATGGACCCTAAACTAGCAATCATAAGCCCTGTACACAAGTTATCATAGATCCTAAAGTAGCAATCATAAACCCTGTACACAAGTTATCAGAGAACCTAAACTAGCAACTAGGGACCCTGTACAGTGGTACACTATCTGTCAGAAGCCCTACACCAGCAAACCTAAGCTCTGTACACTAGTTATCAGAAAATCTACACTAGCAATCATAAGCATTGTGTACTTTCTATCAGAAGTCCTGTACACTATTATTATAGACATTCTACACTACTTAGCATAAATCGTGTACTCTGTACATATAGCGGTGTCGAAATGTACTCACACCAAACAAATTGTATACCTGCAGTTCTGTTGATACATGTTTGGGTAGTTATCACATTTCTATCTACTTGTTGGACAGCATTAAATATTCTAAAGATATTCTATAATAAGAAAAAAATAACTGCATCTTTTTTCCTCTTAGTTAATTTCGCTGTGACTTAAAAATAATCATCCCACCCACCCCACTTCTCTGATTCGCCCTGTCTTCGAACTCGCTCTATAAATAAACACAGTGCCTTTCTTCTGCTTTAGTTTCGCGTGTCATCTGTCTACCGCCCACTCCTTCGACAGCGAAAAAGAATCAATCGATGACAAAGGTGTGTAGGCGCAGTGGTGTAGACGTTTATGATTGCAGTCATTTGTCCACGGGGTTTCTTGTCATGTCCACGGGGTTTCTTGTCATGTCCAGTCTCAGTGTCTCCTGACATTAGCCATGTATTCCTAATCTCACTGACACAAAACTTACTTTGTTCACTGGCACACCCACATGGCAGTTTCAAGATTTGCAAATATTAAAATAGTAAAATAGTTCTCTCACCCGTACACCATCCTCTCTCTCTCTCTCTCTCTCTCTCTCTCTCTCTCCACTCTCTCTCAATTTTACATTCACATTCACTTCAGTTGAGTGAAGAGTGTCAGTACATTCACATGATATGATATAATTTTGATAAACTTTACCTTGATATTGCTCATTATTTTGTTTTCAGTCTGTAGACCAGGAAATCCTGTACATATCAGTCTGTAGACCAGGAAATCCTGTACATATCTGTCGATCTTGTTATTAGAAGAGGATTTTTGTAGATGTCTTTAAGATATATATTTCAGTCGATGTTGTTATTAATTATTTTAAAGAGCCTTTGAAATGTATATTTCACTCGATGTTGTTATTAGATTTAAAAAAAAAGTTTTAGCCAGGCATGCCATAAATAATCACTCTATCACCTATCACCTGTAAAAATAAAATGTTACACTAAATGTTTCCGATGAATGCCGAAGTTGACAGAAAGTCGAATTGTCTCTTCTGCACTTATCTAAATTCTTTGTTGGTTGTTGCCGTGTTTTTATTCAAACAAGGATGTTCACGAATCCAGATCTTTATTCACATGAGGGTGTCCCCATATGCAGACCTTTGTTCACATAAGCGTGTCCCCATATGCAGACCTTTATTCACATAAGGATGTCCCTATATGCAGACTTTTGTTCATATGAGGGTGTCCCCATATGCAGACCTTTGTTCACATAAGGGTGTCCCCATATGCAGACCTTTGTTCACATAAGGGTGTCCCCATATCCAGACTTTTGTTCATATAAGGATGTCCCCATATCTAGACCTTTGTTTCACCTTACAGTGTGACTCAGTAGTCATTGTTTCATACCTCCGGTCTTGAGAAATCACTGATTTATTCCTGCATGCAAGGTCCCTCATTCAGTGATTTATTCCTGCATGCAAGGTCCCTCATTCAGTGATTTATTCCTGCATGCAAGGTCCCTCATTCAGTGATTTATTCCTGCATGCAAGGTCCCTCATTCAGTGATTTATTCCTGCATGCAAGGTCCCTCATTCAGTGATTTATTCCTGCATGCAAGGTCCCTCATTCAGTGATTTATTCCTGCATGCAAGGTCCCTCATTCAGTGATTCATTCACACGTTTTAGTGAATTCAGAAGTATATCCACGAATAACGTGGACTTGGATTTCACAGGTTAATGCTCACGTTCTTGGGTTGTCAGAAGTCATTCATATGTCATTAATGAGCTTATCAACACGTTCTTGGGTTGTCAGAAGTCATTCATATGTCATTAATGAGCTTATCAACACGTTCTTGGGTTGTCAGAAGTCATTCATATGTCATTAATGAGCTTATCAACACGTTCTTGGGTTGTCAGAAGTCATTCATATGTCATTAATGAGCTTATCAACACGTTCTTGGGTTGTCAGAAGTCATTCATATGTCATTAATGAGCTTATCAACACGTTCTTGGTTTGTCAGAAGTCATTCATATGTCATTAATGAGCTTATCAACACGTTCTTGAGTTGTGAGAAGTCATTCATATGTCATTAATGAGCTTATCAACGCGTTCTTGGGTTGTGAGAAGTCATTCATATGTCATTAATGAGCTTATCAACACGTTCTTGGGTTGTCAGAAGTCATTCATATGTCATTAATGAGCTTATCAACACGTTCTTGGGTTGTCAGAAGTCATTCATATGTCATTAATGAGCTTATCAACACGTTCTTGGGTTGTCAGAAGTCATTCATATGTCATTAATGAGCTTATCAACACGTTCTCGGGCTCCTCCATGTTCTGAGCTTCTGATTAGTGTGGTGAAAATCATCTGATCGATCAGCTGGGGAACTGCTTAGCATTGGCTTTCTGAATCCTGATTTCGTACAACTGTAAGTGCGCTCTCTTCAGCCACACGACTCACGACACTTATCGTCTACAGCCACACGACTCACGACACTTATCGTCTTCAGCCACACGACTCACAACACTTATCGTCTACAGCCACACGACTCACGACACTTATCGTCTTCAGCCACGCGACACTTATCGTCTTCAGCCACACGACACTTATCGTCTTCAGGTAACACGACACTTATCGTCTTCAGCCACACGACACTTATCGTCTTCAGCCAGACGACACTTATCGTCTTTACCTACACGACTCACGACACTTAACGTCTTCTGCTGACGGTTGAGTTGATGTCAAAGCCGATTTGCTATTGTGGGATTTTAGTGCTGAATTGATGTAAAGGCCGAATTACTATTGTGGGATTTTAGTGATGATGTAAAGGCCGAATTACTATTGTGGGATTTTAGTGCTGAATTGATGTAAAGGCCGAATTGCTACTATGGGATTTTAGTGCTGAGTTAGTCTAGCTTCAGGCTGTTTCATGCACACAACCTTCCAAGTTATGCGTCAGTGGTATGCTTAATTGAATCAGGAATTACAAAGAATTTGTCAAGGAAAATATAAATACCTACAACTCTGGAATTACAACGAATTTGTCAAGGAAAATATAAATAACTACAACTCTGGAATTACAACGAATTTGTCAAGGAAAATATAAATACCTACAACTCTGGAATTACAACGAATTTGTCAAGGAAAATATAAATACCTACAACTCTGGAATTACAACGAATTTGTCAAGGAAAATATAAATACCTACAACTCTGGAATTACAACGAATTTGTCAAGGAAAATATAAATACCTACAACTCTGGATTCACGTTGTTCCTAAAGAACGCATGCTAAGCGTAATAAGGTTTGTTACATAACTTGAAATCAGGTTACCGGACAATATACACACCACTTGGGCTTCCAGCGTTCTTTTATGGAACACGGCGTTGATAGTCACCGGGTTGGACTTCTCGGTTGACTGAACATGTTGCGCGGAAGACACTCAACCGAGTTGATAGGATGTCAAAAAGCAGAAGAAGATGAAACAAAACTATTTTGCTAATGCAGCGGAAGTATAGGTAGGATGTGGTTATTATCGAGCGCACACTTAAAAAGCCCTTCTGTGTTCGCTAGACGGCACGGCTTTCGAAGATCGTTTGATTTACAGAGTCGCCAATCGATAGTGGAGTCAACAGGTTCTTTTCGCTCTGAGAGACCGGTGCACTGCTAATAACATCGTTAATATTTCGCCATTTGTTTCCGATTTACTACTGTTACTTAAGACTCGAACTACTTGTCTTGTTATTTTGCTAGATAAGTGTACACAAAAAGTGACATCAGTAATACAAAGCGGTTACGAAAAAATATTAAAACAAGCAATCAAAAAAAAATCTAGCCTAACCGATCAGAGTGGTGAGACAAAAATGGAATAAGGATGCATCTCCCCTCCCCCCCGCCTCCCTCCCCGATGATCATCGAATTGTGTGTGAACACAAGCGTATGTGTGTGTGCGTGTCTATGTTTGTATAACTATGTTTGCTTTATATGAAAACGATGTATTGTGAGCAATAGTGTGTGTGTGTGTGTGTGTTGAATAAAGCGTCTTTGGATTCTTGACATTTTATTTTTTTAATGTTAGGCGATACACCTCCATTATTATATTTTTAAGATGCTATTTTTTCACTTCATCTTCAAAAGCCATGTGTGTATTATTATTTATTTGATTGTCAAACAAGACATTGAGCATAGTGTGCAATGAACTAAAATTAAAATAAAATAAAATTTGTTCGCCATCTAGGACTGTGTACCCTGTCGAGAATACCGTTGATTGGCTAATATCCTCCGGATGTGTATACTCGAGCCGTCTCAGGAAGCCATTTCAAATCGGCGCGAGGTGTCTGTTGCCCGAAAGAACTTTTCAATAAATTATAAATAATGAAGCAGAACATCACGCATGCGCAGACAACGTAATGTAAATCACTGGTCTGGCAGTTAGTTATGATTTTCTTTCCAATCATGGATCAACTGATAGCTCAAAGGGAGATAACGTGTTTGACAGGAAAAGATAAATCATTTCTTGGCTCAAAGTGTTCGTTCTTCAAGTCTTTCATTCTCGTGTTTTAACTTAAGAATCAGAGAGTGCCGATGGGATGGGGGCGTTAATGGGGGGTTGAAAATTAGTACGTCCGTGCTAGCCACATTTTAAGGTTTTGTGCGCTTTTCATCAGTGTTGTCAATATTGGACATGCATTTACCATAACTTTTCAACAGTGTTGTAAATATTGGACCTATATTTACTATAGCTTTTCATCAATGTTGTCAATATTGGACATACATTTACTATATCTTTTCATCAGTGTTGTGTCAAATATTGGACCTACAATTAAGGTAGCACTAAATTTCAGGCATATTTCATCTCTGAAACTCCTTTCTCTCTTACAAACATTCTCAACTTACAAATCCTGTAACAATTTCATTAGCTCGGTACACACGTCATAAGAAATGTAACATCAATCAAAATTAACAGATATAATGGACCACGTGATATATATTACGTGGTGAACGTAGAAATAATGATTCAATTACATAAAGCATTTACAAATTCAAATTATAGATCAATAGCAAACATGTACAAAATATTTCAAAGTCCTTCTTTCTTCATCAGTCAGTTAACTTTCTATTAGCTAAGGATTGACCGGACTCGAGTTATGTTCAAATTCAAAGTGATTAGAAGACAGACTTTCTTCAACAAAGAAATTTTCGGTCCATCCCCAATAGATGAGTTTCTTTTGAACAAGTGTGAGACCATTAGGTCCGAGAAACTACTCATCCTGTTGGTACTGGTTTGGACTGCATCAGCAAGTTTCTAGCTAGCATATTCTCTACCGAAGTTGTTTACTCCCTACTTTGACCACTTATAAAAATATCACTATAAGCAGTGCCCAAGGTCGGATCACTTTGACACTTATAAAAATACCATTATAAGCAGTGCCCAAGCTCGCGTCACTTTGACAATTTTAACAATTTATATTACAATTAAGTTTAGAAATAGAGATAGGCAAATTTCACATACACACATATTCACACACATTTTTTTTTTTTGTAAAGGAAGGGATGAGAAAGGAGGAAAAAGAAAGAGGAATATAAGAAAAGACAGAATAGAAGAATAAAAGAACACATTCAAATTATGAACACACATTCCGGCACTAAGCAAAAAGAAACAAATAGATATTTTGAAAATTATGCAATAGCAATAAGATTATATTGTCAGAAATCTTGCAGAAAAATAAATCAATACTAAGCTACTTTAAGCAGCCACCAGTGGAAAAGGAAAGTCATAATATAATTATTAAATATATCAACTTTAGATCTATTGAAATTCTCTATTATCTTCTGCTATAACGCCACTGACCTGTCTGTCACATATCTCCCGGAAAAGTAAAGAATAGCAAAGTCTCTTATGGCGTATACTTTTTATGAACATGTTTTAAATATTATTGTACATTTTTGTTAATGGTAAGTAATGAATTCAGTCTAGTGTATTTCATCATTATTGTTAATGGCAAGTAGTGAATTCATTCTACTGTAATTCATCATTATTATTAATGGTAAGTAATGAATTTAGTCTAGTGTATTTCATCATTATTGTTAATGGCAAGTAGTGAATTCATTCTACTGTATTTCATCATTATTCGATTGATGCATTTTTGTCTGGTATCTCTTACAAAGTGTCGACCTCGGAGCTTTGATGGTAGGACATCTTTTAAATTTACCATCTGATAAAACTGATAATTAGATATATGACTTCAGTGTTCGTGCGTACTTTTTATTAAGGCGTGAGTTTAGGCTCTTATTATGAGTAAGAATTTGCGTTTGTGAGTACATTTTACATTTTATTAGGGTTCGAGTCTCTTATGATTAAACTTTAGAGCTTCTGCATATTTTTAGTAGGGCCTGAGTTTATTCCTTTATGATTAATGTTTTAGTGATTGTGCATACCTTTTATTAAGGCCTGAGATTAGGCTCTTAGATTAGCATTTTTGGAATTTCTGGTAGATGGAAGTTACTGAAAATTGCTACAATTGTTCTGCTTGAGGGAGCTAATATTGCAGAGTGCCAGATTAGCCTCAAGAAAATAGTAGTTCATCAGTGTTCTACAATATGTGAAGGAAACATGGAACTGACAGTTAAAATGTGAATAGTAAACTTGTGACTTTGTTACGAAAAGCAAATGAAAGACTATTTCAGCTTAGCCTAGACAAGGTTACATACAGACTATTATTGCTTATCTCAAATAACTCCATTTCATCTCTGATAAGAAATATCCTGTGATTTGTATTGACACTAATCTGTTGAATTGTGTGATTTGTATTGACACTAATCTGTTGAATTGTGTGATTTGTATTGACACTAATCTGTTGAATTGTGTGATTTGTATTAACACTAATCTGTTGAATTGTGTGATTTGTATTGACACTAATCTGTTGAATTGTGTGATTTGTATTAACACTAATCTGTTGAATTGTGTGATTTGTATTAACACTAATCTGTTGACTTGTGTGATGGGATATATGACTTTTTAGCAGGGGTGCACAAACGTTTTAGGCCAGAGGGCCAAATTTCCAATTGATAGTGCATGGAGGGCCGCCACAAGGATGACTCAGTAGAAAAAACAAAACACCACACAATTAATGGAATAATATGCTTTACTTTCCTAATAATGGTAACATCCGAAAGTCCTCCGGGGGATGCATAGAGCCCCGTGGGAAAAGGTTTGTGCACCCCTGCTGTATAGGTAGTGAGATTATTTGATTTCATGGAAATAATGAGTTCAAATAATCATTTTCATTGAATTTGTTATTTGTATATTTGACTATTGACTGTGTAAATGTATTGTTAAATTTATTGACCTTCTTACACATATTGATAACCATGTGTTAGAGAAGAAAATGTTTAGATGGGGGCTCGTTAAATATAGATTAAAAGACTGATTTATCTTCCCCTTTAGTAAGAAGTTTTCCGCCTACGGAAATATTGTTTAATGGTAATTGTTTGTCTTTTATGTTGTGGAAGAGAAAAAAACGTTTCGTTTACAGCGCCCGCATATCCGCCAAGTGAGAGAGACGAGTGGGTACTCTGGAGAATTATTACATATATTAAGATTCTATTCACCTGTAATTAGTTATGGATGATTAATACAAAAAATAATAATCATAAGCATTAATTAGGTAGCGTTGGCGTTACACTATGTAGCTACAAAATTCATGGTTATCATGATCCTTGAGTTTATGGTACTGAAGACAGGTGTTTCACGTGACAGTGAATGTTATTTTGTCTGATATTAAAATCTTTTATTTGAAAGATATGATTTTTGTCTGATATGTTTGCACTCCTCATGAATATCTGGATCTATCGTTTACTTAAATATCTTGAATACTCGATACGAGTATTTTATACATACGATTTACAACAGGACTGTTTGATTTCCATTGCAACTTGCTTTGAGTCAGCTAACCTGAATTGAACTATAGACTATTTTGATTCCATTAATTCCATTCAAGTCATGGACTGAAGTTTGTTCTAATTTAATTCCATTAATACTACTCACATCATGGACTGAAGTGTGTACTAATTTAATTCCATTAATACTACTCAAGTCATGGACTGAAGTGTGTTTTATTTATTTCCATTAATACTACTCAAGTCATGGACTGAAGTGTGTTCTAATTTATTTCCATGAATACTCCTCAAGTCATGGACTGATGGGTGAACTAAATTGATTCCACTAATAACACTCAAGTCATGGACTGAGGCGGAGCACGACTCCCCCCCTCTCCATCACAGAAAATATATTATTATTCTGAAATTTAATTATTTATAATACTGTAGAAAGAATAGAAAATAAAATTTAAACTTCGACCAGCAAATAATAATTCCTATAATGGCCTGCGGGCAGAGTGGGTTTCAGATCTGTCGGCAAGTCGCATTGTAAATGGATTGCAAAACTGTGAGAGCCGGAAGTCAGGAAGTCAGTGAGTGTGCACTTTGTTTTGTTTTTGTAGCGTGCAAACAAAGGACGCCAAGTTTGCTCCTAGGGAGAGGTTCGCACAGACCTGCCGTTATGAATGGCAATACTCTTTCGTCCCCGTTCTCACATTTTTGTCATCACTGGCCGCGCACGCAGAGCTTAGTGTTTGAGCATGCACGTACTCAATACGGAAACATACATGCACGTACTCAATACGGAAACACACATGCATACGGAAACTCACATGCACGTACTCAATACGGAAACACACATGCACACGGAAACTCACATGCACGTACTCAATACGGAAACATACATGCACGTACTCAATACGGAAACACACATGCATACGGAAACATACATGCACGTACTCAATACGGAAACACACATGCACACGCGCGCGCACACGGAAACACACCACACGCCCCGAAGCACACAAATAAATTACACAACTTACGCATATGTCTAAAAATTGCCGCGAACCGAAGGCAGACACGGATTTAGTTTTGCATCGTAATTTTTATAGAACAGAACACCACACCACACCACACCACACCACACCACACCATTTTTCTGAAATATTAGATATTTGCTAAGAGAAGATAAAATTAGACATTTGGTAACAGAAGACAATGCCTTCTTTTTCTTGAAAAAATAATTTGACTTCAGTAACTTACATTTAAAAAGAAAACCTGAACATTACTTTGAAAATATAAACAAGTCACCCAAACAACGAACTAACCAATACACCTCTTAAAACTTGCCTCGACGACAACAGTTAAACAACGAACTAACCAATACACCTCTTAAAACTTACCTCGACGACAACAGTTAAACAACGAACTAACCAATACACCTCTTAAAACTTGCCTCGACGACAACAGTTAAACAACAAACTAACAAATAACTCAAAGCGGTAAGAACAATAAACAAAACAAAATCAACAAACTTCCTTCAACCAAAACAATAAAATAAATTCCGACACTAAATTTCCATCTAAACCCCACGGACAACAAACACCACCACAAAAAAGTCCCGTAAAACACAACTCCATACATGTACAGACACCTCACGCGCGGGCGCGCACGCACTCAAATAGGTACGCACCAATTGTACAAAGAAAAACACTATCTCAAATATAAAAACTTATTAATTTTTTTTAAACTTCAACGAAGAACAAAGTAACAGCCTCAAAACTTTCCACTCGAGAGCCAGTTCGCAAAATATCTTGATACAGTTTATTTGACAGTTGGCAAAATATTTTGCTACACTGTTATTTCACAGTTCGCAAAGATTCTGCTGCAGTATTATTTGACAGCTGGGAAAGTATTCTACTACATCATTCTTTGACAGCTGGGAAAGTATTCTACTACATCATTATTTGACAGCTGAGAAAGTATTCTACTACATCATTATTTGACAGCTGGGAAAGTATTCTACTACAGCATTCTTTGACAGCTGGGAAAGTATTCTACTACAGCATTCTTTGACAGCTGCTACAGCATTTTACTGCAGTATTTTTAACATATCGTAAGGCAAAAATTTAAAAATATTATTGTTCAGGGTATAAGTAACTAAGTATAATCTTAGCATCTTGCATTGAGCACTACTTCGCAGTTCATAAAACATTTTACCGTAATTACATTCTACTAAGAGTCTTGCCATTGCATTGTCTTACTGTTTAGCAAAGACAGATCGTCAGAGATCACTTAGATCACTTTGAGTTACTATGCAGAGTTCCCAAAGTTCACCTGGGATTACGGTATCGCTAGGAGTTGAGGTACTTTATCGCTAGGAATTGAGGTACTATAAGGCTAGGAGCTGAGGTACTATATCGCTAGGAGTTGAGTTACTATATCGCTAGGAGTTGAGGTACTATATCGTTATGAGTTACTATATCGGTATGAGTTACTATAATGTGTTCTGAAAAATCAATAGGGATTACTAGATCGCTTGGAGTTACTATATAATGTTTTCAAAAAATCACTAAGGATTGCTATAATGTGTTCTCAAAGATCGCCAGTGATTACTATTTCACTAGGAGTTACTGTATTATGTTCTCAAAGATCGTTAGAGATTATTATATCGCTAGTAGTTTCGCTAGAGGTTATTATATGCCTAGGAGTTACTATAGAGTGTTGTCAATGTTAGTCAAGGATTACTATATCGCTATAGGAGTTATATGTACTGTATAGTGTTGTCAATGTTAGTCAAGGATTACTATATCGCTATAGGAGTTATATGTACTGTATAGTGTTCTTAAAAATCGCGGGGGATGCGTACATATAAATAACTAATTTCGCTAGGGATTACTATGATTATAGAATTAACAAAATGAGCTAGGATTTCTTATATAAATTCAGAAAAAATTGTTCTTTAGCAACAATTTCAAGAGTGTGCATAACCCAAACTTTTACAGAATTTACACACAAAATGTCAAAGTTCGCGAATCGAAACCTCGTCAAAATATTTCTAGCACTTATTTTGCAAAATCAAATCTTGCCACAATAATATATCAGAGTTTATTAAGAACCCCCCCCCCTAGCTATTTTAACTAAATAAAAAGGTTTAGAAATTTCTTGTAGATTAAAATTCAGTTTGGGTTTGCTTGTTTGTTCATCCCCCCTCCCTCCCCCGCACTGTCTCATAGTGACAGCTGAAATTGACCAAGTTCGCATTGGACCACCTGATGGAAACAATGATTAGAGCGATCATAATTTGACAGGGGAGAGTAAACTCATATTAAACGTACTGCACTGCTATTCTCAACCCCTACCTTAGATTGGGTTTCCTTCCGGCACAATATTTGACGAGTAAGGGCCCTTTAAAGAGACACGCAATTTATCTTTCATCTGTGCTCGTGGCCAAAAGAACGCTACTTTGTCCAAATTGTGTGATGAAAGCGTTTTGATGGAAGGTGGAAGCAAGCAGCATTTTCTTTCACAAATTGTTAGATTTGATTATTAATACTTCAGTGAGTTATTGATTTTTTAATTTCGACTATCGGTGCTAAAGAGAGAAGGATTATTAAACTCACAAAACGCTGAGGTTTATGACATAGCTGGTATGATGATTTATTCTTTGCGATGAAAATTGTAATTTGCTGACAGAATGATAGATACACACACATATTATATGTGTGCATTTATTTGGGTGTACATACGTTCGTGCTTGTACCATCACAAATGACATCCACACGCTATTACACACCACACAAGTATTAAATTTATACCATGGCCCATCACAAACATATTATCCAAATCATACCATGGCCCATCACAAACATATTATCCAAATCATACCATGGCCCATCACAAACATATTATCCAAACCATACCATGGCCAATCACAAACATATTATCCAAATCATACCATGGCCCATCACAAACATATTATCCAAACCATACCATGGCCCATCACAAACATATTATCCAAATCATACCATGGCCCATCACAAACATATTATCCAAATCATACCATGACCCATCACAAACATATTATCCAAATCATACCATGGCCCACCACAAACATACACAAATCATACCATGGCCCATCACAAACATATCCAAACCATACCATGGCCCATCACAAACATATTATCCAAACCATACCATGGCCCACCACAAACATACACAAACCATACCATGGCCCATCACAAACATATTATCCAAACCATACCATGGCCCATCACAAACATATCCAAACCATACCATGACCCATCACAAACATCAAACTCACACTATGGCCACACACACACACACACACACACACACACACACACACACACAAGCACTAATCCATTTTGTATGTTTATTATTATAAACTTAATCAAATGCACAGACGCTTACATGCAACGACATTTTATTTTCACACTAATTCAGATTTAATGAGTGACCAAAATGTATGCGACAATCAATACGGGCCTTCAGCATATATATTGTTTAATGCACACTTGCGCATGCAAATAAAATTTCAACACATTCCTTGTGTAAGAAAAATGCACATTAAAAAGTAGAGAATTATTTTTATTGAGTTAAATGATCGAAATCTAGATTATAAGAACATAATTATATATAATACTTTTATTGACAGACTTGGTATAACATGCCACTTTCACTTTAATTCAATTAATTTTTAAATAAAACAATATGCACATTGTTTCATAGTGCACGTAAGCTGCCTACAGTGCAATTACAGACTAGATACCGAGGTATAATTATAATTATGATTGTGTCATGGCAAGCAATAGAGAGAAAAAATACTGCTCTGAGAAAAGCGTAAAGTTTGTCGCGTTTTTGCTTGGTGTGGCTTGTGTCTGACAGGCCTTACATAGGTCGGTTTTTTTTGCGTAAAATTTTTATTATTTCCTTTTTTATTTCAGGCATTTCCTTTCATTACTTAAGAGAGTGTTATGACAAGGGAGTGAACCCTAAAGGAATTTATGATAGCAGAGTGCATTTCTCGATTTGATAGACAGGCACATTGCAACACATCACGTCTCGCCATCTTGCGCAAGGCAAGGTCAAGGACGGTAAAGTTAAGCAAGCATATGTTACACAGCTTTACATGTTAGGTTCTGGGTGGATTTAGCACAAACGTTTCCTGTTTCCTGTCTTCGATTTCGCTTGTGTCCTAGACGTTCTAGAGTATGTTCTTCCTCTGATTGCGTGTGAAGTATACACTTGTTCTAGAGTATGTTCTTCCTCTGATTGCGTGTGAAGTATACACTTGTTCTAGAGTATGTTCTTCCTCTGATTGCGTGTGAAGTATACACTTGTTCTGAGTATTTCCGCAGTGTAGGAGTTTTAGTTGATCAACACAGCCTTCGTGTTTATTATCTGCCCTATTTATTTTAGATCTATAAGTATCTGACCTATTTATTTGATACATCGCACGATGAAGAGCCTGGAGGAGGATTTTAGATTCTTGGAAAAGTCAGGGAACTCAGCACTGTCGCTCCAAGGTTTGAACTGGTTCTCAACTACCAGTTTCAAGCAGAACACAAACCTAGGTCTTGTTGGGTTAGCCGAGATTCACAAAGTGAATCACTATAAACACAATCACACATATATCACACATATATTCATACTTGTTGCGGTATTGTGGATTCGGTAAACGGTTCATTGAACTAGGGAATCTTATTATTTATATGAAATGTTTTCTTTTTTTTTTTTAAGTCACGTACAAGGAACGTGCTATATAAGGAGATCCAGAGGCTTAAATTAAAAGAAATGCAATTAATATTATTAATTTATTACATTGTTTGGGTGTGTGAAATCTAGTACTGGAGATCTAGCATGCAGTTGTGGGGACCTAGCATGCAGTTGTGGGGACCTAGCATGCAGTTGTGGGGACCTAGCATGCAGTTGTGGGGATCTAGCATGCAGTTGTGGGGACCTCCATTGCACATTTTATGCTAATGATACAAACGACCAAACAAACAGATACTGAGGGACTTAGAGCGTTATTTCCTTTCTGTATGCATCTTAGCAATAACAACCATAGAATATTTGTATTTAATAAACGACTTATAGTTAGCAATAAGAACCATAGAATATTTGTATTTAATAAACGACTTATAGTTAGCAATAAGAACCATAGAATATTTGTATTTAATAAACGACTTATAGTTAGCAATAACAACCATAGAATATTTGTATTTAATAAACGACTTATAGTTAGCAATAACAATCATATAATATTTGTATTTAATAAACGACTTATAGTTAGCAATAACAATCATTTGTATTTAATAAATTACTTAATGCTAGCAATAAAAAATCTTAGAAAAAATTATTTAATAAGTTAGCAATAGCAATCATAGAAAATTTATGTTTAATAAATTTCTGATAGCAATAACAATCTGAAAAATGAATGAGAAAAACAAAAAACAAAAAAAGAAAGAGAAGAGATGCTAAAATAATAAATGAAAAAAGAATGAGAAAAACAAAGAGAGAGAGAAGAGATACTAAAACAATGAATGGAAAATGAATGAGAAAAACAAAGAAAGAAAGAGAAGAGATGCTAAAATAATGAATGAATAAAGAATGAGAAAGGTACTGTGGTGGACAAGGAAAGCTAAGAAAGTCGAGAAGTAAATAGACAGTAATGTTAGACTAAGTGAAAGTCGAGAGAGAAGTAAATAGACAGTAATGTTAGACTAAGTGAGAGAAGTAAATAGACAGTAATATTAGACTAAGTGAGAGAAGTAAATAGACAGTAATGTTAGACTAAGTGAGAGAAGTAAATAGACAGTAATATTAGACTAAGTGAGAGAAGTAAATAGACAGTAATATTAGACTAAGTGAAAGTCGAGAGAGAAGTAAATAGACAGTAATATTAGACTAAGTGAGAGAAGTAAATAGACAGTAATGTTAGACTGATGTATGAGAAATGTTATTAGAAAAGAGCGAACGAAAGAAAAATTAAAGTCAAGAGAGAAGTAAATAGACAGTAATATTAGACTAAGTGAAAGTCGAGAGAGAAGTAAATAGACAGTAATATTAGACTAAGTGAAAGTCGAGAGAGAAGTAAATAGACAGTAATATTAGACTGAGAAGTGAAAGAGAAAAGGTATTGGAAAAAAGCGAACGAAAGAAAAATTAATTAAGAGAAATAGAATGGGAGAAGATTGAAAGATATCCAATTGAGAGAAAGAAACAAAAGACAGTATAAATTAAGAAAGAAGTTAAAGTGATGGAAGAGGAAAAAGAAAGAAGACAGACGTTAGGAGTCAGAGTTTCTTTATGAGCGTTTGCTTATTTAATTATTAAAATGCAATCGGTCACAACGCCTCCCCCCCGTTCTTATCCCTCCAAGCTCCGAAATTGTCGTGAGGTCAGTGTATTTATTAGTGTGCGCTCCGGTCACGAATCACATTTCTCAGATGCAGTCAGACATCCATTCTGTTACATTATACTTTTATGGGTTTCACAAATTACATACCTTTCTAAACTAAAATGAATTGTTTTCATTCATTTAGCTTCCCTAAACAAAAATCTAACCTCAATTACAAGCTAATATTCTACCCTTTCTCACTTCCGGTTGGATGAAAGAAATTCTCAAAACAACGCATCACGATTTGCTTCTGTCCTTTTGTAGAACGAAATAAAATCGGGAAAGAAATAAAGAAACACAAAAAAGGGATTAAATTAACGGATTTTAAGTTGCGCTCGACAACGCAGCGCACAATCTTTTTCACCCCTTCACCCCCCCCCCCTTCACAGCAAAGAGGGGACTGGTAAGCAGAGAAGCAATGAATACTTTCCGGCCCCGGCTTTCAATTCCCTGGATTAAACAAATATTCACTCTTGCCGAACGAAACCCGCCTTCTGGGGTAGTTTTCATGGAGTGATCTTAGACAGTTAAAGCTTATTCTTTGATCTTGCTACGACTAAATCTACGTTGCAATGATCACCTTTAGGTAGTTCCTTCAGACACTTGTTTTAGTGATCATGTGTGTAGTTCCTTCAGACACAACTTGTTTTAGTGATAATGTAAGTTCCTTCAGACAGACTTGATTTAGTCATCACTGTGTGTAGTTTCTTCAGATATACTTGTTTTAGTGATAATGTGTATAGTTCCTTCAGACAGACTTGTTTTAGTGATCGTGTGTATAGTTCCTTCAGACAGACTTGTTTTAGTCATCACTGTGTATAGTTACTTCAGACAGACTTGCTTTTATGATCACTGTGTGTAGTTTATTCCCGACAAACATTGAATAAAGTCAATTTCTATGCAATATTATTTTAATAAATCTCAGTAATAACTTGCTTATCTACTTCAGTCAGTGTTCAGTAATCATTGTATACACCTACACTTCTCAACCCTTCAAAACGAATGACAACAAACTGAGTCCGTCTGGACAATAACGAAAGTTGAGTTAAAGAACCATGAGGAATAGACTATTTTGGTGTGGACAGTAAAGTTGACTTACAGGGTCACGCGATATCATTCTATATTCGCGGAAATCGAATTGTTCATTTTCTTGTTTTCAAATTTAACTGCAATTTGTCTATTATCTTAACAGTTTAATACTGCAGAAAACAGTTTGTCTATTTTGTCCTTACAGTTTAATACTGCAGAAAACAGTTTGTCTATTTTGTCCTTACAGTTTAATACTGCAGAAAAACAGTTTGTCTATTTTGTCCTTACAGTTTAATACTGCAGAAAAACAGTTTGTCTATTTTGTCCTTACAGTTTAATACTGCAGAAAAACAGTTTGTCTATTTTGTCCTTACAGTTTAATACTGCAGAAAAACAGTTTGTCTATTTTGTCCTTACAGTTTAATACTGCAGAAAAACAGTTTGTCTATTTTGTCCTTACAGTTTAATACTGCAGAAAAACAGTTTGTCTATTTTGTCCTTACAGTTTAATACTGCAGAAAACAGTTTGTCTATTTTGTCCTTACAGTTTAATACTGCAGAAAACAGTTTGTCTATTTTGTCCTTACAGTTTAATACTGCAGAAAACAATTTGTCTATTTTGTCCTTACAGTTTAATACTGCAGAAAAACACTTTGTCTATTTTGTCCTTACAGTTTAATACTGCAGAAAAACAGTTTTCTGTTATCTTTACAGTTCGATACTGCAGAGTATAAACGTTTACTTATTAAGTTTACTGCTTAATGCTGCAGAACAAGAAAATTACTTTGTCTATTTTGTGTTTATAGCCTAGTAATAAGAGATAAACATATTGTCTATTATTATTAAAAATTATGGATTGAATTGTTTGTAAAATACAGGAAAATAAATCAATTTGTCTGTGATGCTTTAATATTGTAGAGAAAACCCACCACTTTACCATGTCTGTAAAGTATGTCATAACATCGTCAATATGTCTTTAAAAAGGAACAAATCCTTGAACTTAATCAGACTTTTAATCCCAAAATCACCGTATAACGAGAGAAACTAGGGTATAATGCATTCTGCTTGTTCTTTAAAGATTGTTAAAATTGTCCTTTAATAAATTTTTATTAAATGTTCACCCAAAATGTAAATTCTTTGTTTGTACTTCATTGTAACTTGTAAGGATAGTCCCATGATTGTCTTGTTCTCTGTCCATCCCTACATCTATTTATGTACCTATTGTATAAAAATTACTTCTCGGTTTAATAATTGAGTGGTGTCCCTTAGTCGAACTGACGTCGGCGCACTCGAATATCGGTGCAACAGTTGCAGATATGCGTACAACAGTGGCCCGTGTTCTGCATCGGCACTTGTAATGTTTTGTGTCATAAAGAAATGCTAATATTGATATGATTGATTATTAGAAAGTCACCCCAGAGTACAGCGACGACATATTAATGTGGGTGTCATTCGAGATTGTTTAAAAACCTTTTAGAGAATATCTCTATGCAAAATTATTATGTACCATAAGGAAAGAAACGTTATTTAAATGTGAGCGTAAAAATGTTTTTGCTGTTAATGATATCAAGTTTAGTACACTGAAGTTACATTCCATTTTTTCCCCCCTTACTATTTTATTTGAATGTAGTTTGAATTTTATTGCTATAACATGTCTGCACATTTGAAAAGATGATTTTGAAATATTGTGCGCATGAACCTGTAAAGAAATATGTTTTATGCATCAAGCATGCATGATTGATATATATTCTTAAGTCAGAGAAATTACTTTGAATGAATGAGTGAAATATTTATTAAGAGAAGTGGTAGTATCTTACACATTATGAATTAATTATATGACACTTGACTAGACTTGTGGTAAGAGAGGTGGTAGTATCTTACACATTATGAATTAATTATATGTGACTAGACTTGTGGTAAGAGAAGTGGTAGTATCTTACTCATGTGAATTAATTATATGACACTTGACTAGACTTGTGGTAAGAGAGGTGGGAAGTATCTTACACATGTGAATTGATTTGAATGCATGACTGAATTGTGTGTTAAGAGAATTAGGTATTATTTTACCCATTCTGGTATTTTGCATAATTGGTATACATGAAACGATGATATGCTTTCATGAGATAGAGAAAAGCTTTGAATGTATTTGTGTTAAGAAGTGGACAGTATATTACACATGTATTGTGTTGATAACAGTATATTACACATGTATTGTGTTGATAACAGTATATTACACATGTATTGTGTTGATAACAGTATATTACACATGTATTGTGTTGATAACAGTATATTACACATGTATTGTGTTGATAACAGTATATTACACATGTATTGTGTTGATAACAGTATATTACACATGTATTGTGTTGATAACAGTATATTACACATGTATTGTGTTGATAACAGTATATTACACATGTATTGTATTGATAACAGTATATTACACATGTATTGTGTTGATAACAGTATATTACACATGTATTGTGTTGATAACAGTATATTACACATGTATTGTGTTGATAACAGTATATTACACATGTATTGTGTTGATAACAGTACTCTAGCTGTAAATATTGATTGAGATTGATTACACAAGTGTGAGTGAGAGGTTACTGTATACAAAGACATTATTATCTTCTTGAAAGCCATAAGGGGTATTGTAACAGTACTTTGAATTTAAAGAAATGGAACACCTCCCCCCCAAAACCTGGTGAGTTAAAAAGGAAGTGGTATGAGGAAACGAAAGACGTGTTCAAGTACAAGAAAGAAATTATCTAGACAGAATTGAGCGTGAAGTTGAACGCGAGAGAGAGAGAGAGAGAGAGAGAGAGAGAGAGAGAGAGAGAGAGAGAGAGAGAGAGAGAGAGAGAGAGAGAAAGAAATGGCAAATCATTACAAAGTCACGTGTTGCTGTTTTGTATCATATCTAAATGCTAATATTGATAGGATTCATGATTACAAAGTCGTCCCGAAGTACAGAAGTGACAGTGAATAGCAGCAACTGTATGAAAGTCTTGTGGTGAATAGGAAGCACTGTTCGAAGCCTTTTGGTGAATTCACAATAATTTCCTGTAACTCAGTACTGTGATTCAGGCCGTAAGAGTTACACCCCCCCATAACTCAGTACTGTCATTCAGGCCGTAAGAGTTACCCCCCCCCGTAACTCAGTACTGTGATTCAGGCCGTAAGAGTTACCCCCCCCCCCCCGTAACTCAGTACTGTGATTCAGGCCATAAGAAGTAGTCCCTGTAACTCAGTACTGTGGTTCAGGCCGTAAGAGTTACCCCCCCTTTACTTAGTACAGCGGTGCAGGCTGTAAGAGTTACTCCCCATCTAACTCAGTATTGTGGTTCAGGTCGTAAGAGTTATCCCCCCCCCCCCCCGACCACAAATAATGGCTCTCTTACAGTCTGACCACAAATGATGGTTTTTTTCCAGTCTGACCACACATGATGACTCTTTCACAGTCTAACCACAAATGATGGTTCTTTTACAGTCTGACCACAAATGATGGTTATTACAGTCTGACCATTTTTCTGAAACGGAACTTCTATGCAGATAGGGCACGAAGTTTTGAAGCACTTTGCAATTCTGCTATTTGCTGACAGAAACAGGACTGCACGGAACTTAAGATTCCTACTTGGAGTTAAGGCAACCTCATCAGGTGACATCGAGGTAGTCGAAGACTTTCTCCGATGCCGAACTTGGCCTTCCTAGCATGGATTTAATCGAGCACGTCGACTGCAGAAGTATTGCTTTACCAATAAAATGCCAGAGAAATATATGGAAACTTAATTTTAATGTGTTTTTTATTTATTTAGAAAGCATTGCACGACATTCAATCACTACAGCAGTAAAATTAGAAATACGAGAATATACATTTTTCTAATCACTACAGCAGTAAAATTATAAATACGAGAATATACATTATTCTAATCACAAGTAATCGAATACCCGTTCAGTGTCAGGCAAAATAATCCCGTAAGAGGATTACAGTACCCAATAAAAACCATTGTAACAAACTGGCTGCTGAAGTGAAGGCACATGTTTCCTTCACTCTGATTGGTTATTTTTAGTGACTAGGATAGCTGAGACTGAGCTCGTGCTTCTATGAGGAGTTATGGTGCCAGTGGCATACGGACCACATTGACTTTGGGGATTGTTGGTCCCAGTGCCGCTCTACGGGTTAAAAATACATTATTCTCAAACAGATGCAACCAAAATTATAAAACATACGATACAGTATTTTGTAGGAAGTGTCTTGGATTGTCTTCCCATCCCCCCCCCCCCGTTCTTTATTTGTTACTTGTTTTGAGGAGGGAATGATGCAGAGATGAGGAGATATTTGTGACAGTTTGACAAATAAATGAATTACATGACTCCAGCGCCTAAAACACACTGGCGTATAAAAAGAAGAGGTGATGGTGCCAGCAGTTGTTTAATCAAATCGCATCAAACATTATTTTTTGCCTGCTTATGTCATCAGAGGACGAGTTATCTCAAGATGAGGGCTTCATTACATCAGCGAAATCTGTTTTGTGTTTAAAGACATCATAAAAGTGCACATTGTCAGTTAAGTCCGGTATTAAGGTGTGCCCACTCAGACCAACGTGAAACTAAACGAAAATGTAAAGGATGCACTTGAAGCTATCTTAAACAAATCATCACCTAATTGCCTAACAACCTTCCTCTGACAGTAAAAATGAATAATTTTTTTTTGCTGATTTTAAAAATATTTTTATTATTTTGTACCGTGAAATGACCTCTAGTACTAAATCACCATAATAACAAAACCAAAATATATTCTCAACAGTACACTAAGTGACACAGTATGGCGACTACACAACAAATTATATAAAACATCACACAAAATTATATTGGAAATTGCTTGCGAAATTGCCGTATGCTTGTTAACTCACCTTTAACCCTTCACGCAAATACTCTGTAAGAGTTACCTACATGCTAATAATCTGGTAATGTTGCACTCCTAACTACTCGCTATGACGTTCAGCATGCTACCAAAGAGAGGTAATTTTCAAACATTTCACGTCATCATTGCGAACACGGTGATAATATCACAGGTCACTCGGTTATAGCTTTTGAAGAGACGTGGCACCAGCTGAGAAAGACAATAACATAGCAAGATAGCGTCAAATTAGGTTTACATTTGGTTTTAAATAATGGAGATAATAATTGGATTCTTTTATCTTTTACATTACATTTTCTAAGTGGTTTTTTTTTTGTTTGTAGAGTAATATTAGCTAGCTTTAAGTAGGTCAATGCCAACAGATCAACATTGCACTCCCTAGATCAGTAATCCCTGGCATAATCAGGTATCATAGTAACTCCTAACTCTGCAAATTTTGACAGAACCTGGCGTCGCACCAATTCTTAGCTTAATAAACTCTGGCATAAACAAAAGTCATAAGAATTTCTAATCAACCATCTTCACAGCAAACCTTAGCTTAGCTTGATATGAACAGGAGCCACAGCAATTCCTAATCAACCATCTTTGACATGATCAGGTATCACAGCACTCCCTAACTCAACAAACTCAGACAGCAAGGTGATATGTCGTTTTTTTTTATATGATCGATGCACAATGTCGTCATCTGAGAAATGTCAAGCCATCTCCAACTTGCAGAAAACAAGCCCAAATCAACAATTACAAGACATTTCTAACAATAGAAGACAGGCCCAAATTAACACTACAAGACATCTTTAACAATAGGAGTCAGGCCCAAATTAACACTACAAGACATTTCTAACAATAGAAGACAGGCCCAAATTAACACTACAAGACATCTTTAACAATAGGAGTCAGGCCCAAATTAACACTACAAGACATTTCTAACAATAGAAGACAGGCCCAAATTAACACTACAAGACATCTTTAACAATAGGAGTCAGGCCCAAATTAACACTACAAGACATTTCTAACAATAGAAGTCAGGCCCAAATCAACAATTACAAGACATTTTCAAATATAGAAGATGGACTAAATCACCGTAAATAGCAGTTCATCTGGCGTTATAAGTTAATTAAGCAAATTAATAATACTTGTGTTTGGAATGACGTAAGAGACTTACTCTTAATAACGAAAGAATCAAAATAAATAAATCTTTAAACGTTTTATATAAAGAAAATGTAATATTGAGTGTTCCATCATTATTATCACGAATGAGTTCTTTAAGGATTACACTTATTCAACTTAACCAGATGCGATCGATAATCAGGTTTCGTCGGAATTCGCTTGTGAAAATTGTCTTTAAAATAGAAAAAGCAACAAAAAATAAAATAAAAGTGAAATAAATATCAGTGTCAAGCTCAATTTAACATCGTGCTAATATAAAAATTCTTAAATCGTGATAATAGGGCAAATAATAGTGAAGGGAATGCGCATATCCCTTCTAAAAAGGTTGCTTTACACAAGAAATTGACTGAGAAACAAACTGTAATTTTATTCAAAAGCCCATGAATACATTGCTGAGACATTGAGCAGATATTAGGTTATAAGGTATGTTTTCCTCAAAATCTATTATAAATAGTCTGATTTCGAACTGTTCACGAAAATATAATTTCCCAAAGTTAAGATTTCATTCAGCAGCAAGCAATAATTTTGCTCTAGTTGTTCAGAGATCAGTATCAAGGTGTTCAGAGAGCAGTATCAAGGTGTTCAGAGAGCAGTATCAAGGTGTTCAGAGAGCAGTATCAAGGTGTTCAGAGAGCAGTATCATGATACGACTGAAGAAGGCAAAAACGAACGAATATTAATCTGTTTCTTTTACTAATTGCACACCTTTACTATATTTAATACCATTACCACCATGTTATTAGTACTATTACCACCATTCTAAAATTATTATTACAATTACCACCCCTTTACCATTATTATTACAGTTACCACCCCTTTACTATTATTATTACAATTACCACCCCTTTACCATTATTATTACAATTACCACCCCTTTACCATTATTATTACAATTACAACCCCTTTACCATTACTACTACTATTGCCACCATTTTACCATTATTACTACTATTACCACCCTTTACCATTATTACTACTATTACCACCATTCTAAATTATATTATTACTATTATTACCACCTCTTTACCATCATTACTACTAGTACCACACCTTTACCATCATTACTACTATTACCACCACTCTACTATTATCACGACTATTACCACCCATTTAATATTAGTACTTTTATTACCACAATTCTATTATTACTTCTACTACTATTACCACCACTATACCATTATTGCTATCTTTAGCACGTTTACCAACAATAATTTAAAATATTTCAATGACACTCTTATAATTATTTAAAATCGTCTGCCATCTGTCAATTAGTGTATACCAATATCGCTTTTATATAAAATATATTTAATAAGCCCATACATTGTCGTCTTTGTAGCAATTTTATCAATAACATTTACAATTAGTAGTACTTTTATTAATATTTTATTTCTTTTATCAAAATTATTTTATCATCAGCACTTCTATCGCTAGCTCTTATGCCATTATACCATTATAGTGTCAATATTATTTTTATACCAATAGCATATTTATCAAAGATTTTTATTAACTTTTCATTTATCGTATCAATACAACTACTAATAATAAATAACAAATAAGCTTTACATCATCACTCCATTTGAGTCCCACTCAGTCCACAAAGAATGCTTTTCTACACCCCATTAGTCTCAGTCCACAAATAATGTTTTTTCTACACCCCATTAGTCTCCAGTCCACAAAGAATGCTTTTTTTACACCCCATTAGTCCCCAGTCCACAAAGAATGCTTTACAACACCCCATTAACCTCCAGTCCATCTACAAATAATACTTTACTATTCACCCCAATTAGGCTCCAGTCAGTCCAAAAAAAATGTTTTACTACACACCCCATTTGGGTTCCAGGCCATCCATAAAGAATGTTATACTATCCAACACCACCCCTTTTTTGGTTCCAATCCATCCACAAAGAATGCTTTATACAACCACCACCCACCACCCATTTTGGTCTCAGTTAATCCAGAAAGATAATTTTGTTACACACCGTGTTAGGGTTAATCCAGAAAGAAAGGTTTGTTACACACCATGTTAGGGTTAATCCAGAAAGAAAGGTTTGTTACACACCGTGTTAGGGTTAATCCAGAAAGAAAGGTTTGTTACACACCATGTTAGGGTTAATCCAGAAAGAAGGCATGTGTTTATCTTGAAGTAATATCTGTCGCTCAATTTGTTTATCTGTTAGTAATATTTGTCTTTCTCTACAATGTTTATTTCGTGGCAATATGCGCCTGTCTATGTATGTGTCATATAGTGATTTGTCGTTATGTTTATAGTTTATATAGGAGTGATTTGTCGATATGTTTATAGTTTATATAGGAATAATTTGTCGACATGTAGTTTATAGTTTATATATGAGTGATTTGTCAGTACGTTTATCGTTAATATAGTAGTAATAGTAGTTTGTCGATCTATAGATTATAGTTTATATAGTAGTCATTATTAGCACACTGAATGATTTCGTGATAAAATGCATTTGTTTTTGTATCATGTTGCAATATCAGTATGTTTAGTATATATTGCGATTGTGTTCCGTGTAGTACTATATTTCTGAGTATTATACAATATTCGTTTGTTTACAGTCATCCGTAGCTGAAAGATTGTGCTCTTTCGATTCTAAAAATGTCATCTTCTTGAATTAATGATTATTTTTATTGACAGCATATTTATAGTGTTAGAATGCCTGCTGTGTATGTTAGAAATAATATTTTAATAAACATTATCTTGTAACATCAGACTTGCTGCTTTGTAGTGTTAGAAGGATAGATAAAGTATTTGCTTAGTTGTGTTTCGCACAATTGTTAACTTCTTTATTTAGTTCTGTTATAATGAGTGTTTGTGTGTGTTGTGTACTGATGTAATGAGTGTATTAGTTCTTTGAAAACTAGTGTTGTGTACTGATGTAATGAGTGCTTTTGTATTGTTTGGGACTTAGTGTACACATGTAATACTTTTGGTGTTTAGAACTAGTGTTGTGTACTGATGTAATGAATGCATAAATAACTTTTAACAATATAAAGCATTCATTGCACCAACGCACAACACTAGTTCTAAAAGAAAAAAGCAGTCATTGCACCAGCGCACAAGACTAGTTCTAAAAGAAAAAAGCAGTCATTGCACCAGCGCACAACACTAGTTCTAAAAGAACAAAACCAGTCATTGCACCAGCGCACAAGACTAGTTCTAAAAGAAAAAAGCAGTCATTGCACCAGCGCACAAGACTAGTTCTAAAAGAACAAAACCAGCCATGTGTACACTGTTGATAAAATGTATATTGTTTAAATGATGCATCTGAAGCGATAATATAATAACATTTTTACTAGAATATCTTGTTTTCTTAGAATAACTGTTTTACTTTATAAAGTGTTAAAATGATTATTTAATAATTAAAATTGCTTGCTTGGCTTTGCGATCCTATTTTCAAGGTTAATTGACATCTTTCCTTCCATCTCCCTCCAACCTCCAGTCATTGCATGGTGCTAGGCTGATCTTCTGAAAGACATTTAAATCTCTAGAGAGAAGAGAAAAACTTTAATTGATTTCTTAATACCTTCAAATCTTTCATTTGTTGCAGCTAGTCGGCAGGCGCTGCATTCGCTCTGTTTGTGAATCCATGCGCATGCGTATAGCAGGGAACAGAGTTGATGGGTTTCATTGAAAACGTCTACCAAATTACTGATTTGTTCCCCTTTGGTGCCAAAGTAAGACCGCCGCGAGTCCCCCCCCCCTCTAAGTGAAAGGTAATCAGAGTGTTCTACGCATACCCATGGAGTCATTGTGAATCCAAAGGATCACAAATTGGTTGGCGGCTTCACGAATACCAAAATGTGTATTCTACTGGTGAGAAGGAGTAGGCAAAGTACACGACAGTAATGATTTGTATTGTTACTATATTCGTCTACAGTTTAATAAGTTATGTATAACTTGCTATTTCTCTTTCATCTTTCTTTCTCTCTCTCTCTCTAATCCAGTCACACATATATATCCCTCAAGCTATCTACCAGCCTATTCATTTACCTATCTATCCATTCACCCCACCATTCACTACTTTCAAATATCTATCTATCTATCTATCTATCTATCTATCTATCTATCTATCTATCTATCTATCTGTATGTCCGTCCGTCCGTCCATCCATCCATCCATCACACATACTTACGTTCGTCTATCTCTCTATGGGGAAGCGCATACCAATTAGTTGTGTAAGTCTTAAAGATTTCTCCAGAAAAGAGAAACTCTTCAAAATAAAATACAAATATGAAAAGAAAGTAATTAGAAAATAATTTTTCCTACAGAATTCTAAACAAATGGTACATATGTTGCTATTTAGAGTCTTCATAATATGGAGGATCTTTCCAATCTTACGTAAAATAAACAACAACATAAACAACAATCAATTGTTATACATATATTCTGGTTTGCAGTCTTTTTTGACTGTCTACATTCTACAACATTAGGCCTAAGAACAAACCATTGTTATACATATATTCTGATTTGCAGCCTTTCGGACTGTCTACATTCTACAACATTAGGCCTAAGAGCAAACCATTGTTATACATATATTCTGATTTGCAGCCTTTCGGACTGTCTATGTGTATTAATTCTAGAAGGTATCTGCCAGGCAAATCCTCCAGGTGATTGCTTTTTGTCACTGTGCAACTACGGTCAATTCAAATCAATGGCCTTCTCTCTTCAAGTCAATTTGTCGTTCATTGGTCAACGTGATAAAACTGTACACTTGGGCCTTATTGGAGAACGGTAGTTTTGTCATGTGCCATAGAAATTGTTGTTCTCTTTTATTTTATCGCATTTGACAGTGAAAGCGATATTTCCTTTCTTACTTTTATTTTCTCCTCATGGAAAGTTTTTGTTTTATCGCCATTTAGCAGTTAATATAATATTCCCATTTCTCTTCGGCTGTGAAAGGCCTTCACTTTGGCAGAAGAAATGAAATGTATTTCCCCCCTTTCCGAAAGACATATAGTTATTGATATTTAATTTTTAACGTAAAATTTCAGTTTTTCTTTTCCATTTCTAGAAAAGTGAAGTGCCGGATTCCATTTATCATTACTGATGTTTTATGAGTGTAAAAATAGTTTATCATTACTGATGTTTTATGAGTGTAAAAAATGTTTTGAAAGACCGTCATATATTGTCAGTTGGTGCATTTGGAAAGGCTCTCATAGTGTGATTGATATAAAGGCATTTCAATTTTTGAAGCACTTTCATTTTTAATTAAAGGAAATCCGTCTCTATGTTTCTAGAATATAAAGGTGATTTTAAATTGATTTCACAACTATCCTGGAGTGACACTGTATTACAGCCTTGTAAGAGGCATTTGTTTTTACATTAGTAGCAAACTTTCAGTTTGATTATATTGAAAAATCAATCTCAATCTAAATTCGAGCTCTAATTGATTTTCAGTCATTCGTAAAGAAAACAAAAACAACAAAAAAAATTGACGTATCTACTCAACTTCGTCCTTTGTCATCTTAACTACTGTCTTTCTTTCAGTCTTTCCAAAAACTATCACTCATCATTATCGGAGGAGAGAAAGGATGATGGTGTTGATGAAGAATATGAAACTTTGTTTAGTTATTCCTTTCTGGAACCTCGAAAAACGTTACCGTAATTGTCCTTTACAGTCACGTTACCAAATCATTATCATAATTGTCCATTGCAGTCACGTTACCAAATCATTAGAAATTCATTGTTCTTTACAGTCACGTTACCAAATCATTAGAAATACATTGTTCTTTACAGTCACGTTATCAAATCATTACCATGGTGTTGTTCTTTACAGTCACGTTACCAATCATTACCATTGTATTGTTCTTTACAGTCACGTTACCAAGCATTACCATTGTATTTGTTATAGTCACGTTACCAATCATTACCATTGTATTGTTTTTCTACAGTCACGTTACCAATCATTACCATTGTATTGTTCTTTACAATCACGTTACCAATCATTACCATTGTATTGTTATTTACAGTCACCTTACAAAGCATTACTATTGTATTGCTTTTTATAGTCACGTTACCAAGCATTAGCATTTGACTGATTTTTTTACCGTCACGTTACCATTCATTACCGTTGTGATTGTCCTTTACAGTCACGTTACCAATCGTTGCCTTCGTGATAGTCCTGTACAGTCACATTGCCAACCATTGATTGTATTTTACAGACACATAGCAGTTATTAACATTGTGGTCGTCATTCACCGTCTACCAATCATTACCATTGTGACTGTTTTGCAGTCACGTTGCTAATCATTACTGTTGTGACTGTGTTTTGCAGTTACGTTACCAATCATTATTATTGTGACCGTTTATTTGCAGTTACGTTACCAATCATTTCCTTTGTGATTGTCTTTACAGTTACATTACAATTGTGATTGTCTTTATTGTCATATTACTAAGTATTTACAAAACCACTGCATTTGTTATTTTCATATTGGGTTGTAACTGTGCTGTTGATTTCGTGCCTGCCAAATACACATACTATTTTTAATTTTGACGAAGGAGAAGAAATACTGAGGTATATACCTTCTGTTGAAGCCGCCGTTTAGACGCGTAGTTCATGTGGCATTTTGTGCAAAATATCAGACAATATGTTATTTCAGTAAATTGTAAGTCAAAATTATTTTTATGAACATACTCGTCATAAACATTAACCCTGATATTAACCCAAATATGTTATTTCAGTAAATTGTAAGTCAAAATTATTTTATGAACACACTCGTCATAAACATTAACCCTGATGCTTTTATCTGAATGTAAGTTATGCACAAATTACAGGAAGAAATATTTTATACAAAGAAGTCGCAACGAATTTATTGTTTTGTTTACTTTATTACTTTCGTTTGCAAATGACACCATCCACTTTTGTTGTTTTAGTATATTTTCTCGTAATGACCACATTTCTTTTTAGTATATTTTCTCTTAATGACACCACTACAGTTGTTTTAGTATATTTTCTTTTAATGACACCACCACTACAGTTGTTTTAGTATATTTTCCCTTAATGACATCACGACAGTTGTTTTAGTATATTTTCCCTTAATGACATCACGACAGTTGTTTCAGGGAATCAAACGTGCCAGTAATATTATGTGCAATTGTTTCTGTAGTATATATTTTGAAAAAGTTGTTTTAGTACATTTTATGCACATTTGTTCTATCTATCTATCTAATATATAATACAGTTAACCGTACATTAATAAATGGTACAGTTAACCATACATTAATAAATGGTACAGTTAACCATACATTAACAAATGGTACAGTTAACCATACATTAATAAATGGTACAGTTAGCAGTAGATTAATGTACATTTTATGCACACTTGATTTTCAGTATATTTTATGCACACTTGTTGTTTTAGTATATTTTATGCACACTTGTTGTTTCAGTATATTTTATGCACACTTGTTGTTTCAGTATATTTTATGCACACTTGTTGTTTCAGTATATTTTATGCACACTGGTTGTTTTAGTATATTTTATGCACACTTGTTGTTTCCGTATATTTTATGCACACTTGTTGTTTCAGTACATTTTATGCACACTTGTTGTTTCAGTATATTTTATGCACACTTGTTGTTTCAGTACATTTTATGCACACTTGTTGTTTCAGTATATTTTATGCACACTTGCTGTTTCATTACATTTTATATATACATGGTGTGCGCTTGTGTGCATGCGTGAATGTACAAATGCTATTTAATATATTTTATGTAATTTATTGTTTTAATATATTTTATATAATTTATTGTTTTAATATATTTTATATAATTTATTGTTTTAGTAAAATTTTATGTACTAATGGTGCCACATACATTTGCTGTTGTAGTATATTTTGTCTACATTTGGTGTTTTAAGATAATGTATTTGCATTTGGTGTTTTCATATATTGTATACATTAGTACATATTAGTATATTTTATTTACCTTTGGTGGTTTAATATATTGTGTACATTTTAGGATATTGTGTTTACATTTGGTGGTTTGATATTGTGACATGCACCCCTTTGTTACTGGTTATGATTACTACTACTATTAGTAATCCATAACTAGTTACAGGTGTTGTATAAATCTTAATTTATTAATTCTCTCACGAGACACCACTCGTCTCTCACTTGGCGGGTTATACAGGTGTTGCAGCAGTCTTTTCCACAACAATACGTCACGTCCTACTGTCACACACTATTTTCGTTGGTAGAAACTTCTTTCGTCTTTAATGATATTTAATAAGTCCTTATCCAACAACTGTCACTCCAATTTAAGAATATGTACAAGAAGGTTAATAAATTTAACAATAAATTTATTAAATTAACAATCAAATATACATATATACAAATACAATGAGAAGGTTTTTGACATCAGTATTCCATGAAACAACGTTCATGTAATTCCAATACACACTTGCAAATAATACTGTACACATTTGTTATATGTACATAATTATCGTTTATTACATTTTGCATATATTTGCTATTTTAGTACAGTTTTTACACATTTATTATTGTAGATATTAGTGCACAATTGCTGTTTTATGGTATTAGTAAAAGTGACATCATGTACATTTTTTTTAAATACATTTCATATAAATTCATTTTGTTTTCAAATATTTCATGTGCATCTGTTGTATACTGCATATAAATTTGTCGTTGTAAATTTCATTTAACATTTCAGCAAATTCATTAATTCATTTTAATTTAGGGTTACAAATTAGCAATCACTTCTGGCTTTTCAGCACAGTTAAAGGATGGTTTCTTTTAGTCAACATTGATAATTTTTTGTTTCCGTAACATGTAATCTAATCTTGTAAGGAACCAACCAGCTTTAACAATTTATCCCAGAACCATTGAAAAATACAGTCAGCCAGAGATTAATAAGTAGTTAGTTAGCAATAGATTAATAAGTAGTAGAGTTAGCCATAAATTACTAAGTAGTACAGTTAGCTGTAGATTAATAAATAGTATAGTTAGCAATAGATTAATTGGTGGTACAGTTAGGAATTGATTAGTAAGTGGTATAGTTAGCCATAGAGTAATAGATAGTAGAGTTAGCATAGATTACTAAACAGAAGAGTTAGCCAAAGATTAATAAGTAGTAATGTTAGCAATAGAATAATAAATAGTACAGTTAGCCATAGATTAATAAGTAGTACAGTTAGTAAAGATTAATAAATAGTCAGTTAGCAGTAGATTGACAAGAAGTAACTATTAACAATAAATTGATAAGTAGTAAATATTAGCAATATAATAATATATAGTACAGTTAACCATACATTAATAAATAGTACAGTTAGCTGTAGAATAATAAAGAGTACAGTTAGCTGTAGATTAATAAAAAGTACAGTCATCTGTAGATTAATAAAGAGTACAGTTAGCTGTAGATTAATAAATAGTACAGTTAGCTGTAGATTAATAATTAGTACAGTTAACCATAGATTAATAAGTAGTACCGCTTGCCATAGATTAATAAATAATACATTTAACCATAGATTAATAAACAGTACGGCTCGCAATAGATTAATTGGTAGTACAGTAAACAATAGATTAATAAATAGTACATTTAGCCGTAGATTAATAAACAGTACAGTTAGTAAAAGATTGATAAATAATACAGCTAGGCGTAGATTAATAACTGGTACTGTTAGCAATAGATTAATTAGTAGTACATTTAGCATTAGCTTAATAAGTAGTACAATTAGCAATAGATTAATTAACAGTTCAATTAGCGTAGATTAACAAGTAATACATTAATAATAGATTAATAAATAGTAAAGTTAGCCGTATAGTAATAAATAGTACAGTTAGCAATACATTAATTAGTAGTACAGTTATCCCTAGATAAATTTGTAGTAATAGATATATTACAATTAGCCGTAAACAAAGTTGAAAGAACCGCTATAGTAACAAATAAAGTTCCCATACCAAATACATGCTGAGAGAATGAAAATAAATATTCAGACCATTTCAATTCATACTAGTTATAAATTGTGACTTTCAAGACAATATGTACATTAAATGAACAGGTTAAACACTACATAAATCAAAAATAATATCTGCTTGTGATATTTATCATTCATTTTATAAATGAAAAATAATATGTGATTGTGATATTTATCATTCACTTACCTAAACACATTATTCACCTTACGCCAATCTGTCACTGTTCAGAAGTGTAAAATTCTGCTCGTCTGCTCTACGTAGTGGACACTTAAAAACACGGAAGCTTAATTACTGTTTTATTTTTAGCAGGCTGGAATTACTTGGACCATTCAAGTCATATAATCCGCCATCATAGAGGCAGCGCTAATAATTGATTAATTTTCGCATTGGTGTCTAGTCAAAGTAAATTAAAAATATTATATCGTCAGTAATTTCGAGAATAATATACTTTAAAAATAAAATTTCATATCGAATCATGACAGTCCTTGAGCAGTGATCAGTGATTCTTGACCATTACAGATTGTAATTAGCAAGATATTTTGGTGTCAAGATGTAAAGTCTAAAAATCAATTTTGCATGCTAATTCTAATGCAAGGACATTTCCTCAGTTAAATCTGGAATGAGGAGAAAACACTTCCTCCGTTAAATCTGGAATGAGGAGAAAACACTTCCTCCGTTAAATCTGGAATGAGGAGAAAACACTTCCTCCGTTAAATCTGGAATGAGGAGAAAAGCATTTCCTCCGTTAAATCTGGAATGAGGAGAAAAGCACTTCCTCCGTTAAATCTGGAATGAGGAAAAAAACACTTCCTTCAGTTAAATCTGGAATGAGGAGAAAACTCCTCCGTTAAATCTGGAATGAGGAGATAACACTTTCTCAGTTAAATCTGGAATAAGGAGCAAATAATTTTATTTCAATATGCGTTTCTAAAAGTGTCCTTTACTGGTAAATATTGCGTCTTTTCTTGAAAAAATTGACAGTCAATTGGACACAAGAAAAATCGCATAAAGTAATTTGAAATTAACAAATTAAATTAAAAAGTAAATGAATCTGACATGCCCATCATATACATTAAGGGCGGGGCCAACAGACATGTGATTGAGCGGACAGGAAGTCTATATTTCTTACTGTACCATCAAACTCCAATTCTCATCCAGGTGGCACGGCCGATCTGCGCAAGGTCGCACCTTTCCTAGAGTCCACAGCAGACGACGCAGAACGCCTTCTAAACATTCGTATGCCACGAACGCATAGCTCTGGAATTGTGCTCTGTAACTTGATTTTTTTTTTTTAATAGTTGGATCCTGATTAGCGGTCCTGTTGTTATGACGATCACAATGGATCGTTTCTGCTGCTATCTGGGCGTTATCACACAGATTGTGAAGCTCTGTATTTCGCGAAGGCCTCCTGGTTGACCTGCAACTGAATTCGTTTGATTAGTGTTCTCCGTACACACGTAAATTCATCGATCGTGACACACTGTAAAGATCGTGACACACTGTAAGGATTGCCATTGTTTTTGTGTGTTTCCGGCGTGGAGTGTGCTTAATGATCGAAAATGATCATATACAGATTGACCTGATAATCCTGTAGTTCGACTTTTTAATGTCTATTGCACTCTTTTGCTACATATTTCTTGTGTACAGAGTATTTTGTTGTTAGACATGTGTCTTATACATCGAGTGTTTTGTTCTTGTTACATGTGTCTTATACACCGAGTGGTTTGTTGTTACATGTGTCTTATACACCGAGTGGTTTGTTGTTACATGTGTCTTATACACCGAGTTGTTTGTTGTTACATGTGTCTTATACATATAGTGGTTTGTTCTTGTTACACGTATTTTATACACCGAGTGGTTTGTTGTTACAAGTGTTTTGTATACCGAGTGTTGTATTGTTGTTGTATGTGTTGTATACCGTGTGTTTTGTTGTTACACGTGTTTTGTATATTGAGTTTTCTTATGTTGCTATATGTGTTTTGTTTTAGCGAGTGTTTTGTTTTTGTTTTGTATACTGTGACAAATTGAACATTCACTTGGAAAACGCTGAGGCTGTGAAAAAGTAGAACATTATATTAAGAAACGGAGTCTGAGCGCTGTTGCTGCAACCGTAACAAGGCGTACTAGCCATGGCAAACGATGTTTCGTTAAGGGCTAAAATTAACAAAAGCGAGCTAGCCATGGCAAGCAATAAGCAAACCCCGTCACATATTATAATCCGCCAAGTTGTAACGTTCCATTTTTGTTTCTCTCGCACTCTATTTCTTCCTCTGACAGAAACATATCATATTGTAATAGTTTTGATTACCCATTATTAATATAGGGTTTGAATTTAATGCTAAGATTAAGATAGATATATTTTGTTTGAATCTGCCATTATTTGAGAATTGTATTTTACTTTTTTCTAAATGATTGTTATAATTAATAAATATTCTTGTTATCTTTGCCATTTAGCTTGCTGCGCATATAAAATGAAAGGAATATAAATGGGGGTGGGGGTGGTGGACAGTCAGATGATTAAAAACGGAATGAAAACTATTTCTTATAAGAAGTCCACATCAGCAGAATTTGCGCGACAGTCGAATAATTTCTTACAGTGAAAGACTTATTTAGAAACCGCCAAGTAAAAATCCGCCAAATGAAGATCGTCAAGATCGCCAAGAAAAGATAGCCAAGTAAAGATCCGCCAAGTAAAGATCGCCAAGTAAAGATCCGCCAAGAAAAGATAGCCAGGTAAAGATCCACCAAGTGAAGATCCGCCAAGTAAAGATCCACCAAGTGAGACTGGAAAAGAGGGAGATCAGTTTAAAATATTAATCATTGAATTTATCATTCAACCATTTGAAAAATTTAGTCATTTATGAAACTAATAAATTATTAATTAAAAAATAAGAGTCAATTCTAATAACAGTAACTGTAAAGAAAGACGGCGTCATACTTTTTTATTCAGTGTTTCGTTATTGTTACAGCGTGTCGTTGTTATAGTGTATTGTGTACCCAGTGTTTCGTTATTGTTACAGTGTATTGTGTACCCAGTGTTTCGTTATTGTTACAGCGTGTCGTTGTTACAGTGTATTGTGTACCCAGTGTTTCGTTATTGTTACAGCGTGTCGTTGTTACAGTGTATTGTGTACCCAGTGTTTCGTTATTGTTACAGCGTGTCGTTGTTACAGTGTATTGTGTACCCAGTGTTTCGTTATTGTTACAGCGTGTTGTTGTTACAGTGTATTGTGTACCTAGTGTTTCGTTATTGTTACAGTGTGTCGTTGTTACAGTGTATTGTGTACCCAGTGTTTTAATGTTGTTACAGTGTGTCGTTGTTACAGTGTATTGTGTACCGAGTGTTTCGTTATTGTTACAGCGTGTTGTTGTTACAGTGTATTGTGTACCTAGTGTTTCGTTATTGTTACAGTGTGTCGTTGTTACAGTGTATTGTGTACCCAGTGTTTTAATGTTGTTACACGTGTCCTATTTGCCGAGTGTGTTGTTACATGTGCTCTCTCTCTAAATCTTTCTGCAAAATGCCGCATGCAGTGTTCAACCAAAATATTTCGATTTTTGTGGTTTCAGGTCACTTCCTAACGTGATCTGGGGAGGGAGAAATCTTAGATTTTCATGTGTAACCAAAGTCCAACTTTTCAAATTGCAGCATGTTTTTTCATGGGCAGCTATACTGTATTAAAATAATAAACAGATATGTTCCATTACCGACTGCAACCCACCTCACGAAAACTTGAGAGGCCGCATGTAAAGACAAGCGAAATGGCCAATTTAATAAGTTTTAGGACTAGACGGTCGACTGCTGAAGAAATGAAACATGGCCAGACAGTTTACTGCCATATTAGACGCCAGATGGCGCGCTATCTAGTTTGTGTCACGCGCAGGACAGGGAGCATCAGAATCATTTTAGCATTGAAAAGAGTAGAGGGCTCTCAGTACAACTCTGTCGCCATTTTCCTGATAAGAGACTTCCGTGTCCCATCGAAGTCCAGACCTTCCACATTGGTATTGATGTTAAAATTCTATCTATCTATCTAACTGTCTATCTATCTATCTATCTATCTATCTATCTATCTATCTATCTATCTATCTATCTATCTATCTATCTATCTATCTATCTATCTATCTATCTATCTATCTATCTATCTATCTATCTATTTACAAGGGATAAATTTATTAGTTTGTTCATTAGTTCGCTCACTCAATCCATCTCTCATTTATCACTCTGTTCCCATCTTTGTCTCTGTTACTGTCTTTCGGTGTTTTTCCTTCTGTCTGTCGGTTTCTTTTTCACCATGTCTGTCCTCACTTCTTTCACTGTTTTGTCTGTCTTTACCGGTTTCTCTATGTTTCTGTCTGTCTGTGCGTGCGTGTATCTCTCTGTCTCGTGTGTCTGCTTATTTCCGTCTTCCCCCCGTCTACTTTTCTTGGTTCTTCTCCTCGCAACTCTTTCTCTCTGTCTCTCGTCCCCCCCTCCCTAGTCCGTTTCTCTCTGTCTCTTGTCGCAGCTGCGGCCCATACTCACATGTCACGTGACAAGTATTTCCGTACTGCGGGAGAGCTGCAGCGCTAATGGCCTCCTGAAACGAGCACACGCCGGCACTTATGGGAAAACGTACAAATTAGTTCTTCAAACCATTACTCTGGCCACGTGAAAATACTCCGGAAGTGCCTGGACTTTGTGTCCATGAGGGTTTGACGCATGTTCCAAATCTAAGGTAAATATTGTCATATTCATCTCAAGTTATGACGCTGTGTGTAAAAAAACAAACAAAAAACCCCCAACAAATAAATTAAGACATCAGTCCATTATCTTATTAACAATTGCACACACGAGCCTTCCTTATGAAATCAACACACGCAACACAACACCCAACACAACACACGCAACGCAACACAACACACACAACACACGCAACACAACATCCACAACTCGAAACACGTACAAATACATAGATTCCCTTTCTCTCTCTCTCACAAACACACTAGGTAAACTAACATAGCGCCCATTCGTACACTTTCTCTCTCTCTCTCTCTCTCTCTCTCTCTCTCTCTCTCTCTCTCTCTCTCACACACACACTAGGTAAACTAACATAGCGCCCATTCGTACACTTCGACTAAGACAGTTGAGCCAGTGAGTTTCTTCATGTGATTATAGTCAGGATCAAATGTTCATGTTTTAAACAACACGCAACGTAAAGAAGTCAGTTTCCACGAAAATTAAAAAAAGAAAAGAGTTTTGGAATCTGAGATTTTTGCATGGTTTTGAATGAGAAATTAACGATGGTAACCATGGCAATATTTAATCTAAAATAGTTTAGAAACCATTGTTGTTCATTTTCTATTTTTGAAAAGAAAAAAAACTAATGGCGAAGGAATGTCTGTTTTCTGGCCCATTTCTTTTGTCTTAAACTCCACTCACCAGTTCATCACAACAATTCGATTTGCAGCATTTCTGTCTTCTTTAGCGCCCCCTCTCCCCTCTCTCCCTCCCTCTCTCACACACACGCGCACACACACGCGAACACACAACACAAACACACATTTACATTCAATACGCACATATCTGTCTTCCTAAACACCCTCCCTACCCCACCCCAAATATGCATTTAATTTTTACACACCTGTCTTCTTAAACCTCACACACACACACACACACACACACACACACACACACACACACACACACACACACACAAATTTACATTCAATTCGCACATATCTGTCTTCTTAAAGGCCACAACCACCACCCCACCACCCCACCACCCCCCGCATAACAAATAGAAATTTGATTTGCACATATCTGTCTTCTCAAACGGCCCCCCCCCCCAAGAAATATAAATTCGATTTACACCATTTTGCAAAGCAATCAACGTACCCATGCGCCCTTTAACAACGCTGTATTCCAACTGACAATTTTATTTTCCCTTAAGTACGTGAAGTACAGGTGAAAGCCTGTTAATTGGACGTACTAAAGACCTATAAATAGAAAAATATAAACAGTTTATGTTTTGTTTTGATTTCATTTCTTGAGATCAGCATAACGCCTTGCAAACAGTCAAGCGAATGTCTTTAATTCCAACAAGGTACGTTTATATCCTGATAACTCTGAACATTAATATCCTGATAACTCTGAACATTAATATCCTGATAACTCTGAACATTAATACCCTGATAACTCTGAACATTAATACCCTGATAACTCTGAACATTAATATCCTGATAACTCTGAACATTTATATCCTGATAACTCTGAACATGAGAACGTTAATGATATACTGACAGAGAACGTTAATGATATACTGACGGAGAACATTAATGATATACTGACGGAGAACATTAATGATATACTGACGGAGAACATTAATGATATACTGACGGAGAACATTAATGATATACTGACGGAGAACATTGGACAACCGAGTGTCATGAATGTGATTCACCATAAAGAGTGAAGTTTCTCTGCACGGTTCTTGTAGTTGACTCTAAAGCACGATTTTGGCGACGCCTATAACTTTCAAGAGTTCAGAGGTTAACGTCAGTGTAAGTCTGAGATTGGCTTTAAGTGAAGAACCTTTGACAGATCACTCCATTTCCAGAAAGGCGTTGGTCGATCGGTACTCTAGTCAGTAAAACACGCAAGAAGATTCCTTGTCATCCCAGTGGTCGCCACGTTGTCGGACACAAGTCATCAGCGCGTAGAGTTATTGTTGGAAAGGAGTACATACTCTGCACGATCAACGATCTTATTGAAACAAATATATCAATCCTTTTTACTGTTTCATTTGCTTTTTCATCCTTATGTCTTACTTATGTACAATGTGTGAGAATTGCTGTCAGATTTGTATACGAATGTATGTGTTTATTGTAGTATTATTGTATTAGTCAGAGAAACTACTCAACCAATTGGAACTGGTTTGGATTGTGTCAGAAATTTTCTGGCATATTCTTAACTCGAGTTGTTTACTCCAACCTCACAAGGAATACCCAAGGTTGGGTCACTTATCAATTAAGTCTGGAAATAGGGATAGGCAAATTTCAACCCAACACCTACCTCCTTCCTTTTGAGATGTTAACATCTGCTCTTTGAGGAATAAATTTCAAACATTACTGGCGAGACTTTCAACACGATACGGAATGAATAACTATTCACAATTTCTATATCGATTTTAAGATATACGCATAACTATTTTTAAGACAAAATTTCTATGTTGGTTTAAAGACATACGCATAATTAATTGCACACATTTTAGAAACAAAGATACTGTAATTTTACATGCCTGAATAATTATTGAGCACTAACATATCAACTATCATATTATTGTCTCTCATTATAAGTTAGGACATGATCAGTTAAGTCTCCATACTTAAAGAGATATAAAGACAATATATCATACCCTGCCAATAAAACTCAGTCTCCACATGATCTAAAGTTTTGTTTGGTCATAGATGACTGGTAGTGGTTGGATCATTAGCCAAATGCAGCACATTCACTCGATAGCTCAGAGGTACCACCAAGTGACTGTTATATACCCCTTCCTGTTTACAACTCAAAAGACCATCCTTCCAGTGAAACGCAGTAGAATTGCTGGAAGATTTAGACATTTACAATCCTGAGAACTTGGCCTTCTCTCGAAATTTCTCCTAACAATCTTCTGTCAGTTGTGTTACACTAAGCAGGGCTTTTTTTCCTTCAGATTCAGCCACAGTCTGACAGTCAGAAACAACCATCTGCTCTGCAATGGCTGAGTCCAGTGTGACTTCCTGGTGATACATTCCATCAGTGCGAGTTTCAGCCAGTAGAACATATAGAACTACAATGACGTCATTTTTATCTTAATGAATACAGTGGCCCCATTTTGATCTTAAAGAATAAGATAGTGGCTAATTTTGAACTTAATGAATACAGTGGCCACATTTTGATCTTAAAGAATAAGATGGTGGCTAATTTTGAACTTAATGAAGACAGTGGCCACATTTTGATCTTATGAATAATGTGATGGACACATTTTGACCTTAATGAACACAGTGGTCACATTGTAACCTTAATGAACATAGTGGCAACATTGTAACCTTAATGAATAAAGTGGTCAAAAGTTGACCTTATTGAATAATATGGACACATTTTGACCTTATTGAATATGTGGCCACATTTTGACTTTATTGAATACTGTGGCCACATTTTGACCTTATTGAATATGTGGCCACATTTTGACCTTATTGAATACTGTGGCCAAATTATGATCTTAACGAATACAGTGGTGGCCACATTTGTCCTTAATGAACACAGTGGACACATTGTAATCTTAATGAATACAGTGGTCAAATTTTGATCTTAATGAAATAGGTGGTGGCCATATTTTGAACTTATTGAATATGTGGCCATATTTTGACCTTAATGAATTCAGTGGTCAAATGTTGTACTTAATGAATAGGATGGTGGTCATATTTTCACCTGAATGAATAATGTGGCCACATTGATATTAATGAATACAATTGTCGAATTTTAATTTTAATGAATATGTTGCCCAAGGTTTGACCTTAATGAATATGTTGGCCACATTTTGACTTTAATGAATACAGTAACTAAATTTTGACCTTGATGAATACAGTGGCCACACGTTGAAGAATACCCTGGCCACGGTTTTACATTAATCAGTTTGGTGGGCACCTTTCGATTTTAACGAGTATAGTCACGAATCTGATTGAAAGTCTCAACATATATTTGGTTTGATTTGAAACATTAACATAGATTAAACTCGTTCAAATAAATAACCAAATATCTTCCTTTTACGAACTCGGGGGGTACACTTCATGCAGTACAATATTAGTTCAGAGCAAAAGCTTTTATCAACTACGAAGACTAATGGCTTTCCATGACCATGGTCAAGAGGTCAGTCAAATGAATTTTTATTAGTGTTTGACTCGAAATATTTTCAAGGAAATTTATAAAAGAGACAGTCGAAAGGAATGTGGCTCCGATATCCAAAACCATTTTCCTTAGGATTAGAATCACTCCGAGCCAGTCTTCCTTGTCCGCGAAAGCATTAGTAGGAAACATGGCGACGTTGCAGATTGAGAGGTGGCGAGACAGAAGCCCATCAGCAGCATTTGCGGTGGACTGGTGGCCATGAATTGAACGACCCACCAAAGTCTGAACTTGAAAGCTTCTTTCTTGTCACGCCATTTACCAAAGACCAAGGGACTGTCAGGGCGGCTAAGGAAAGGTCAAAGATCAAATGAAATGCTTTTGACGATTTCGGAGAGATATGAAATGCCGTACTCTTCTTTTCATCTTGAAGGCAAGCGGGTAAACCGCCCGTGTTTAAGTGCTGCGACTGTTTTTCCTTTAAACGATGCACAAGGAAATAACTGAAATCGAATGCCCAAACGAATTAGGGTGAATTTAACAAAGTGTATAATGAGAGACACTCGTCAGGGTTATATGTGCGAGACTAAGAGATATGAGGAACACTTCAGTAGGCTACAGGGAAATCACACATCTAATATTTCTACAGAGCAATCGTTGTGGTGAAATGAATACGTTTCACACAGCGAATTATTAATGTGATCGGACGGAGGACTGTTCGGTGGAAACCGTAAAATGTTCATCGATGGACTGACATAACACGAAGGCCATCATAGAGTTTATTGGAAGGAATGGCCTAACACGAAGACTATAATATAGAAATAATAATATATAAGACTATAATATAGACTATCGATAGACTAACCTAACACAAAGACTATCCTAGAGATTATCGAAGGAATGGATTACACGAAGATTATTATAGAGATTATCAAAGGAATGGATTACACGAAGATTATTATAGAGATTATCGATCGACTAACCTAACACGAAGACCATCATAGCGTTTATTGTAGGAATGGCCTAACACGAAAACTATTATAGAGATTATTGTAGGAATGGCCTAACACGAAAACTATTATAGAGATTATTGTAGGAATGGCCTAACACGAAAACTATTATAGAGTTTATTGTAGGAATGGCCTAACACGAAAACTATTATAGAGATTATTGTAGGAATGGCCTAACACGAAAACTATTATAGAGATTATTGTAGGAATGGCCTAACACGAAAACTATTATAGAGATTATTGTAGGAATGGCCTAACACGAAAACTATTATAGAGATTATTGTAGGAATGGCCTAACACGAAAACTATTATAGAGATTATTGTAGGAATGGCCTAACACGAAAACTATTATAGAGATTATTGTAGGAATGGCCTAACACGAAAACTATTATAGAGATTATTGTAGGAATGGTCTAACACGAAAACTATTATCGAGGGCGTGGTTTACTACAGCACATCTTGCACCTATGCCTTGTTGAGAAACTGTTAATGTTAGTTTAATGACAGCACACATTGCTGTCTCGTTGAGATATTATTAATGACAGCACACATTGCATTATTGTCTTGTTGAGAGATTATTAATGACAGCACACATTGCATTACCGCCTTGTTGAGAGATTATTAATGACAGCACACATTACTGTCTTGTTGAGAGCTTATTAATGACAGCACACATTACTGCCTTGTTGAGAGATTATTAATGACAGCACACATTGCATTACCGCCTTGTTGAGAGATTATTAATGACAGCACACATTACTGTCTTGTTGAGAGATTATTAATGACAGCACACATTACTGCCTTGTTGAGAGATTATTAATGACAGCACACATTACTGCCTTGTTGAGAGATTATTAATGACAGCACACATTACTGCCTTGTTGAGAGATTATTAATGACAGCATTACCACCGTAGTGCCTCCTTCAGGTGCTGTCAAAGATATTTTAATACTTTACATAAAGCTCTTTTTATCACATTTCTTGTTAATTTGAAGCTAGAATTACGCAAACTGCCTTGCTTTTTTCTTTTATTTATGTGCGCCTATTGACAACCTTCATTCAGCAGCAACCTTATCATACAACAACTACAACATCAACAACTACTACAACGTCAACAACAAGAACAACATCATCATCAACAAAAATAACTACTACATGTATTACCGTTAATTCACGTCTAATATTAATGCGCACAGAAATGAAAAAGTAGTAGGCCTGTTGAACGGTGTGACTTGTTTGTTGGTGTGAGATAGACTTGGCAATTTCATCAATCTGCAGCCTTCGCTTCGATATGCTTACTAATGTTTCATTATGCAAAAGATGAAAGAAGAAAACAAGAAAAATAATTCGACAGCTAAACTAAGCAGTCTCCCGGGTTACATCAAGATCCGGGTCTCAGTAAACAATGGTACTGTTCATTAGCCCATGGTTTTGTTTCAATGGGTATTTCCTCGCTAATATTCGCGTAAATTAGAAAGTCTTTGGAAGTTATTTCCCTTTCGTAAACTCAGAGAGATGCTTACGCGGCGAGATGTGTAGGATGAAACCACTGACAAAGAAATCTTCAGCCACGGCAGCCCAGGGATTTAGAAATGATCAAAGCTGACATTTTGTTTCGAAGTTATGAGAAAATTGACGAGACTAGGCAAATTCTGATTTTGGATGCAGCTTTAACTGACTACAGTCACTGCTGTAGGCCTGGAGAAAATTACAGTGCACGGAGCAACAGTTCCTCTCCAGGGTATTGGAGATTGAAGACCGTGACGACGTCTTGAGCCAAAAGAAAGTAATCTCCCTAAAGGGAGACAATAGTTTTCACTATGCGTACATAATTGCGAGTTGCTGCCTACAGGAAAGTGTGTGCGTGGGATGCAGACCCTTTGAACGTACGGACATTAACATTGACAAGATATATCTTGAAGAACAAAGAGCATTTCTAAAATATTTTATACAACATTTAGCTATTAGATTATAAAACTCTAGAGAGTATATCACATATAAATATTTTCTAATCACTGAACAGCGCGAAACCGTGGATCAGGAAAAGTATGAGAAACAGGTGATGTTTAAAGTTCATAGGTAAAAGAATTCGATCAAAGAAATGAACCTTTTTTTTTTGTTAGTGAGGTCAACATTTTACTAGTCAGTGAGGTAAACATTTTATTAGTCAGTGAGGTCAACATTTTATCAGTCAAACAGCTACGGAGCTCCAGTCAGTCAAACAGTCTCTTTGTTATCAGCCAATGAAAAGATAATCAGACCATCAAACAAGAATGCATTCAGTCAAAAGACGATTGATTGGTATATCAATTCATCAGTCAATACATCAGTTACTTAATCAGTTACCCACTCAGGTTTTCAGAGTGACTCCAAAAAATCAATTAAGTATATAACCAATAAGCAATTTTCAATACAAACCAGTCATCTACACATTCGTTTAATTGGAAAATTTACCAACTAGGATTTTACTGAAATTTACCAACTAGGATTTTACTGAAATTTGCATATGACGAAATGTATAGGTACATACAAGTCTGATCAAATGTAATTACGCCGATAAGAATATTCGTTTAAACACACCACACACACACACACACACACACATACTGTGTATAAACACATGACGTACGCACTAACCTTCACACTAAAAAAAATGCACCCACACATCTACGACTAAACACACACATCTGCATCATCATTATCACCCGGAAGGAAAGTTGTAATTAATTTTAGCGGATGTTGTCTAGCCAAGCCATTCCAGAATAATGAAGGACTTTCAGCATCTCCTCAGAGCTGCGAATGCTTATGATGCCTGATGGCCAGTTTGGGTCAAGTTGGACATTCGATGAGCAGCCGTTTGTGGAGCGGCGGGATTGGAGAGACCTACTTGAAATCAGGCTAGTAAATGATGTAGTCGTGCTTCTCAGGTTAGACACCTGCGGCAAGGGAAACTAGAATAGCAAACAGGGAGGTAACTGCTACCGAACCTTTCGTTAATAATGTAACACGCAGTCAGACTGGTGGTGGCAATTTTCTACTTGTCCCAGTGGAGTTCTCTCTCGGTTTTTCTTTTAGCTTGGACCAGCAGCACAAATACAACGAACAAGAAAAATTACACGACACCGAAAGAAGGGGGCGCAAATGTAAATAATGACAAGAAAATTGAATATCTACAACCATCATATGGAAAGACAGATGAAGATCTACAATATTGTGTAGAAAGAAAGATGAACATGTACAACAACGTGTAGACAGAAAGATGAACGTCTGTAACAACATATTAAAAGTAAGAAGAGAACTGAGAATCCATTTATTATAAATCCCTTCACTAGCAGTTATACTGCTAATAACAGTTAAAAAAAAAAGAGAATAATTAAATTAAAATGTAAACGTATTTTACTGCTGTTGTTATTTACTGCAAGTGAATTTAATGAAATGAATTTAAGTCTGAGTGCCAACATGACATACTTTAAACAATTATAAATTCTTCATTCTGAAGTACAAGGCATACAGGAAGTTCCACTTGACTTCCCAGCTGTTCTCTGTTTTCGTAAAGACAGAAAGGATGAGAGAAAGAAAAAGAATAAGAGGGAAAGAGAAAGAGAGAGAATTGTAGGAAAAGGTACCACTGGCGCCTTTTCAAGAATCACGACCAGAGTAAATGGGTCGAGACGGTGAAAAATAACACATTTGAACAATGTTCAATCGTTTGAAGTGAACATGTTTTAATGCAGGACGATAGGAGGAGTTCGCTCACTCAGCACTGAGTAAAAGCACGTTTCTGAGAGGTAAACGCCAGATCCTTCAACCGACAAAACATGTTAAATTCATTGTTTGCGTTATGGCACAGTTTATGAATCTCAAGCTAGCTGTCAAAACTACCTCACAAGTCAAAGCATTCCCAGAGTTCGCAGTTATTACAGCTAGATGTCAAAACATTAGCTACCTTTCCTGTCATTAAAACTACATGTCAAAATATTTCCAAGGTTTTCCTCTTATTATACCTAGATGTCAAATTATTCCGGTTTTCTTTCCTAAAAATAGTATTACATTTCCCAGGTTTTCATGTCATCAAAGCCAGATGTCAAAACATCCACAGGGATTTGTCATACAGGAAATACTACATTGCCTAGTTATTCGTCAAATCTAACTAGATGTCAAAATACTTCCTTGGTTTTCTTGTCTAAATATAAAATAATTTATTATCTTATAACGTTGTCATGTCAAGCGTTATGCCTAAGAGTATACCTTAAAACGACAAAATACGTTCGGTCGAACAGAATTTAACAAGACACCCTTTTATCGAGACTGCAGACAAGATTTCATACAGAATTACTTTTATCAAGACTGCAGACAAGATTTTATACAGAATTACTTTTATCGTGACTGCAGACAAGATTTCATACAGAATTACTTTGTTTCCAAACATAGAATTTCCAAGCTTCCGAAATCCATTTGCTTTTTCTCATACGCAAATTAGATTATACTATTCCATACTTTGCAAACAACTCTCTCTTTCCCCCTTCCAGCCCCCACCCACATACACACACAAGCACGCATCCTGGCGTGCTAACAGTGAAACAAACTGCCGGAAATGGGCAATGCAGCCTTTAAACGTTCATTGAATCTGAGTTTGGTTTCTTATATCACACCTTTCTTAGCGGATTCGTGCGTGAATAATATTCAGTACGGAGGGTATATCTTTGAAGGGGGTCATTGAGGGAAAAGGGGCTCATAAAATGCATTCTTGAAAAAAGTATCTACTTTCAAATGAAACGAAACATGACGATTGGATGACCAAGTCCTTGAGAAAACCGTGTGGAAAGACCACGTGATTGGGATATGTATATGCCAGCACTTTTGTTTGTCTTGCACGATGTACCATAAGATTGACACAATTCTCTCCCTTCAAACTTTTATGTGGTGGAAATATTAAAGGACCTATGTCTACATTACGAGAGTGCAGGGATTCCTTACACTTACACACTTACACACTTACAGACTTACACACTTACACACTTACAGACTTACACACTTACACACTTCTTCAGTCCACCACGGTCGTAGCAGTTTATAAATCAATAAACCCAGAAATTCTAGAAATTGAAGAGTTTCTAGAATAAAAAAGGGGCTGCTTCTTCCTTGTAAAATATAATCAGGGAACAATAGCTAAATTTTCAGGTTTATCATCCCTAACTCTATTCTTTCTTACATTTAAATTTCAACTTAACAATTTCCTGTAACAGTATTTATTAGCACGATCCTAACATATAGCATGTTAAATAAAACATAACAAGTTCCTGTAACAGTATTTGTTAGCGCGATCCCCCATTAAATAAAACATAACAATTTGCAAATGTGCTCACTAGAAAGAATGTCATGTGTTTAACATATAACATACAGGCATCACACATCTCTATAGGTAAAACGTAAGTATAATATATCAATAGCAAAAATGCATTTCTAAACCCTTTCTCTTTCAATCAATCAGTGAACTCATCATTACGCTAATGGCCAACTTTCGTGACCAGACTTCAGCCACACCAAATTCAAAGTGATTAGAGAATAGAATTATTTCAGCGTGTAAACTTTGATCCAAGCCGATTGGCTGGTCTCGTTCTTCGTAAATCTTAACCATTGGATAATAAAAACGACTCACCCATATAAGACCGGTTTAGATTACATCAGTAAGTTCTAGCACATTCTCTTCATGAGATGTTATTTGAACTCTGGTATTTACAAAACACAGTGACCGAAGGTCATGTCATGCTGACATTAAAAAAGTAATAAAATATTTAATTAATAAATAGGGACAGACAACTCTGCTCTGTCACAGCTTTCAAAAAGAATCCCTGACTGTACAATTAAGAATATCATTTCATGCAACATGTTACAGCTAAGCATGAAACAAAAATCGAAATGGAGAAAACAACTAGTATAATATCCGGCATTACTGTTTTGAACGTTCATAGGAATATCACACACACACACACACACACACACACACACACACACACACACACACATACACACACATGTATATACAAATACTCATACACTCATATCTATCTATCTATCTACCTATCTATCTATCTATCTATCTATCTATCTATCTATCTATCTATCTATCTATCTATCTATCTATCTATCTATCTATCTATCTATCTATCTTTCTACACACACGCACACTGTCCATTAGGTTCATTGATGAAAAGAACTTATAATTGTTGGGAAATTAAATTGTAATTATTTAATTAAGATAGATCCACCGATTTTGATCCAGTTATAGATTTTGATGTATATCTAATTTTCTCGTTTCACGTTCTCGCTCTGTAACACACACACACACACACACACACACACACACACACACACACACACACACACACACACACACACAGAAACCCATATACACGTGCGTGCACACGCATATAAGTTGTTCTTAAAATCACTGTGCTGAAAACGCCATTTAGTTAAATAAATTTGTAGGCATTAAGATTAGCAACAAGACAGATTTGTAGGCATTAAGATTAGCAACAAGAGAATACATTTATATGATCTAAACAACACATATTTGCAGTACAAGAGAATACATTTATATGATCTAAACAAGACATATTTGCAGTATAAGAAATAAATTTATACGATCTAAACAAGACAAGAAGTCAAGAGTAAAATTCCCGTAAATATAACATCTTCACATTTATCAATAAACATATTTTAAAAACAAGACAGAAGACAAACAATCCCCAAACATATATAAACCAATGCAATGTTTTTATTTGCTTATTACTTTTCTTTTCACTGAAACATTTGGAAGCAATTTTAGCAAGACACCCCCTGCCATGCAGTAAAAACGTCTTTTTAGCCAGACACCGACTGCCATCCTTTAAAAAAGTACTTTTAGCAAGACACCTACTGCCATCGAGTAAAACAATACTTTTACTCTGGAGACGGAAACGACTCGACTTACAAGCCTTGCATATGTAGCAGCGCACAGCGAGTGTAGTGTTACAAGTCTTGCATATGTAGCAGCGCACAGCGAGTGTAGTGTTACAAGTCTTGCATATGTAGCAGCTCACAGCGAGTGTAGTGTTACAAGTCTTGCATATGTAGCAGCTCACAGCGAGTGTAGTGTTACTAAGCTCGTGTGACGAATGCTCATAGCATACGGACGGTCGAGGTGGCTGCAAGATAGTAGACATGTAGATTTATCTTAGGCGAGATTTCTTTCAAGAAATCAAAGTGCACAAGGTACTGAATTAACCTATGCATATGACCTTAATCAGAACTTACTATAGGAGTGTAATTCTACTTCCAGTAGAACGACGTTCACATGGAATACTCTCAAGAGCAACTGTCAAAATAATGATTCCAAAGTTGTAGAGAGCATCTATGAACATAACGACTCCAATGTTGAGGGGAGAGAGAGAGAGAGAGAGAGAGAGAGAGAGAGAGAGAGAGAGAGAGAGAGAGAGAGAGAGAGAGACTATGAGCATAACGGCTCTAATTTTGTGGAGAGCAACTGTAAACATGACTCATGTGTTGTGGAAAGCAATTGTAAACATAACGACTCCTGAGTTGTGGAAAGCAACTGTGAGCATAACGACTCACGAGTTATGGAAAGCAAGTGTAAGCATAACGACTCCACTGTTGTACAGATCAACTCAAAAGAGGGACGTAGGTGAGCATGTATGCTTTGACTGATATGCAAAGTCCAGTCAGCTCACTCTGCTCTTGCAAAGTCCAGTCAGCTCACTCTGCTCTTGCAAAGTCCAGTCAGCTCACTATGCTCTTGTAAAGTCCAGTCAGCTTACTCTGCTCTTGCAAAGTCGTTCAGCTCACTCTGCTCTTGCAAAGTCCAGTCAGCTCACTCTGCTCTTGCAAAATCCAGTCAGCTCACTCTGCTCTTGCAAAGTCCAGTCAGCTCACTCTGCTCTTGCAAAGTCCAGTCAGCTCACTCTGCTCTTGCAAAGTCCAGTCAGCTCACTATGCTCTTGTAAAGTCCAGTCAGCTTACTCTGCTCTTGCAAAGTCGTTCAGCTCACTCTGCTCTTGCAAAGTCCAGTCAGCTCACTCTGCTCTTGCAAAATCCAGTCAGCTCACTCTGCTCTTGCAAAGTCCAGTCAGCTCACTCTGCTCTTGCCAAATCCAATCTGTCTCACTCACTCTGCTTACATGAATTTCTTAAGTAACAATCATCAATGCCATGCAGACCTAGCCCTGAAGAGTTCATGAAGGATTCTCCAGTAAATACTGAACACCGAGTAGTTCATGAAGGATTCTCCAGTAAATACTGAACACCGAGCAGGTTATGAATGATTCTCCAGTAAATACTGAACACCAAGTAGTTCATGAAGGATTCTCCAGTAAAACTCTGAACACCGAGCAGTAAATGAAGGATTCTCCAGTAAAACACTGAACACAGAGCAGTAAATGAAGGATTCTCCAATCAAAAACTGAACACAGAGCAGTAAATGAAGAATTGTCCAGTCAAAAACTGAACACCGAGCCGTTTATGAAGGATTCCCCAGTGAAACACTCACAACAAGCGAAATATAACTCTGTACAAAACTGCATCACCGAGCTATTTGATTTGGATTTAAAGACTATTCCTGCCGACAGAATGACAGTGCAAAATGGAGAGAAAAACTTACTTTCTTATCTGGCTTAACTGGCAGATAGTTGGACTGGCTTTTCCGACGATTGCACCTTTTCTTCACGGCAAAATCACTGTCGGGGCGAGTTTTGTCTGGAACCTGTGTTGTTATCGTGTGTTTGGTACGTCATCGGCTGTGCTACCAAAGTGTGTTGTCCGTTTGTCTCGGATTCGTACTTATTAGTACATTTCATGTTCTTATAACATTTGTAAACGTCACATGACTCAGACACTGCGCATGCCCAGAGAAGAAGATGGGTTGCAAGAATGGCCATAATTCTTTTGCTGCCATAAGGCGCAAGCAAAAGGGAGTTTCAATATCTTTACATTTGGCTGATAAGATTATTGCTCAAATGATAAATTTCAGTATCGGTCCGTTTAACTGACAAGATTAATTGCCTATGATTTTAGTATCAGTACACTTAGTTGATAACATTATTGTTTGATTCCTGTTTCAGTATCAGTATACTGAGCTGATAAGGTTATTTTGTTAATGGTAGTTTTAATATAAGTACAGTTCACTGAGTAAAATTATTGTTTGATTGATAAACTGTAAAACTATTGTTAACAAGCTAACATATAGTCCTATCACTAATAAAAATACTGTTAAGAGAAAACCAGCACTTTACTAATATAATGCTCTGACAATTCAAAACATTACTAACAAACAGAAAATATCGTCAAAACACTGAAAATAAACTGCTTTGATCAAGTCATAAAGCTAACAAACTGTAAAGATCATCAAAACATTGTCAATTAACTATTCTAATAAAGTCGTAACACTACTAACAAACAGTCAGATAGTCAAAACACTATTAACTAACTGTTCTTATCAATTCATAATGCTACTAGCAAACTCAAAAATTCAGGCAGTACACTGTTACCAAACTGTAAAGATCAAGGAAGTACGCTTTTTGCTAAACTGTAAAGACAGCCAGTACATTTTCAACAAACTGTAAAAATCAATGCAACACGCGTTTACCAAACTGTAAAGATGATGACAAAATATTTTACCAAACTGTAAAGATGGCGACAGACCATTTTACTTAACTGTAAAGATGATGACAAAGTGTTTTACCAAACTGTAAAGATGACGACAAAGTATTTTACCAAACTGTAAAGAGGACGACACAGTATTTTATCAAACTGTAAAGATGACGACAAAGTTTTAAAAAAAGAAAAGAAGACAGATCAATGATATCACACTGGAAAGTTCAAATGAGTGCGCCAAAGTTACAAGCAAATTGAAATTCCGTTCAATGTGACCTGTGGGATTAGAGCTATTTCGCCTTCCCCATTTGTCCTTGACAGGATTATTTGTGGAGAACATTTTGTATGGAACAAGCCTCTTGAAATTAGACATTAAAATACAGTGAGTTAAAATGTAGTGGGCAAGAAAACATTATTACAAAAAAGGTCCAACACACATACATTTAATAAGCATACAATGTAATTGACAGAGAAAGGTTCTTAATTGTTCAGAGCTGCATGTTACATTCATTTAGTTGTGTGTGCGTACTATTTTTCTTTTAGTCGGCAGATGCCAGCTGTTCAAAATTGTAATGGCGTATCAATATCAAATTCACATGCACATAAACACTTAGTTGTAGATGTATAAAATGTATATCAGTTCAGAGAAGAAAACAAAACACGAACAGCTTAATTACCTAAACGTATAAATATTATAGTTGTTTTCATGTAATCTGCTGAACATTGCTTTCTCAAAAATATTCAAGTATTAATCAATAATTGTTCGGGCATGTAATCAATAATTATACAAGCAAGTAAGGAATAAATAATTGTTCGGGCATGTAATCAATAATTATACAAGCAAGTAAGGAATAAATAATTGTTCGGGCATGTAATCAATAATTATTCAGGCAAGTAAGGAATAAATAATTGTTCGGGCATGTAATCAATAATTATACAGGCAAGTAAGGAATAAATATTTTTTCGGGCAGGTGCTCCATTGGTATCAGGCACGTACCCAATAATTGTTCTGGAATATACTCGATAGTTATAAGGCACATACTATGGCAGAGTAAATTTGCCTATCCCTAATTCCAAAATTAATAATTATATATTTATTACCAATGTTAACCTGACCCGATCTTGGGTACTGCTTATGATAATATTTTTGTCAGTGCCAAGAGTGGAGTAAACATCACGGGTGAAGAATATCCTAGAACTTGCTGACCAATGCAAACCTGTTCCAAGCAGATGAGTAGATTTTCTGAATAACAGTCTCACACTTGTTCATAAGAAATTCGTCCAATCGGAATAGACCAAAAGTTATTTTGTTGAAGAAATTCTATATTCTAATCACTTTGATTTTGACATAATTCAAGTCCAGATATAAAGGCAATCATTAGCTTATGGTATGTTAACTGAATGATAAACAAAGAATATTCTTAGAAATATTTCGTACATGTTTGCTATGGATCACATGTCCATGGTATATTTTACCTTTACAAATTAAAAATGGAAGAACGGAAGAGAGGGCTACAGCCAGGGAAGGAGGAAGCCAGCAATTTCAGGACAGTTGTTGTCGCCGCTGTACCCTGGGTGACTTTGTAATAATGAATTATATCAAATATGTGTAATTAGTTATGATACAAGACATCTACAAGTGCCATGCACTGATGCAGAGTATGGGTCACTGGTTATATATGTATATCTACAACTGTTACGCCGATATACTAGTACGCCGCCAAGTTGGCTCCGCCCCCACTCAGTTTTCACTGAGAATCAATGTTTATGAATAAATAAGACGATTATAAATAGACGAACAGAGGACAAGACGTAATCATGAGATTATCCCTTTGGACTACAAAAACAAAGATAGAAATTACTTCACTAACAAATGCACTTTTAAAATAATAACAAGAAATTTAATAAAACAAAAGTTAACAAGATTTAGAAAAAAAGTAACAGAGTTCACTACACTGTAGTCACTTTCAGATCAAAACTCAACTTATGGGCTAGAGTGAATACACAATATGGTAGACTCAATAGTCCATGACATCATATCAGGTTTCAAATCTCCTGTGGCAATCAAATCAAGTCAGAATCAAGCCTGGAACAAAATAACCAAAATAAAACAGAAACAGCCCAAAACAGCTAAACAGCCAAAACAGCCACAACCCTTGGAACACAAGCAATTGCAGAATCTAAGTGTCCAGACAATTACTCTATTAATAAATATTAAGTTTGGCATAGGCCTCTGAAAGAAAGTATTAATACGTTCAAAATAAAACATAGCATATAACATCATAATAAAACCTAACCATTCATACAACATAAAGACGCTTTTACCTTATTCAGCCAAAAGTTTTTTGCTGCAATGTACAACCCATGTAGGGAAGGACCCAAATTTTCAAGTGCTCACCCAAAGAGACGATTTCAGAAAATGAGTAAAGGATAAAGTTTGCTATTGCCTTTATCACCCATGAAATCACACCTGTGTCTGTTAGACACGCCCTCGATCTGGCCACTTACTTAGCACTAATACGATTATGACTTTCTAACAACTTTTACCACCCCTGCTGATCTAGTAACAACGCATCCCATTGTATACCCCAAAACACACACACGCCACAAATTAATCATTGATCACGCAACTTTAAACAACAAAGACTCACTCACTTATCTGACGCAAACACCAGTCAATAAATCTACCACCATGCACATTCAGGACCTCTTTTCTAAACCAACATGATGCAACACACACACATCATTCAAATTACAATAACGTTCAATTGAAATTCCAATATGGAAATATATGGGAACATTTCCCATCATACAACACTTAAAAGATACTTTTATTATATGTGATTAAATATTTTTTAAGCATCTGATCATTTACAGTATTTCTTAATAGTTCATTTCTATGAATTTTCATTTTGTTCATTGTTAAGTTTAATTAACAGATGATAGTTAGTGACCTATCATCACAAAGGAGAGACGGTCAAGTGAAATATCTCTACAAGAGCTTAAGCCATGTTAAGTATTCTGGTGATGTAATTACGAGCCTACTTATGCGTGTCGTCATTACGGGATGAGTTTCTATGTGATGTCATCGCAGGCCGATTTTCTACGTGCTGTCCTTATAGGATGATTTTCTATGCGATGTAACTACAATCTGATTTTATATGTGCTGTCAGCACAGGCCGATTTCTAATTAATGTAATTAAAAACTGATTTTCTACATGATGCCATTACTAGTGCATTTCCTTTCTTTTGTTTGACATTTTAAAAAGTAAAGTTGTGCTTTAAATTTGAGGAGCGAGAGCTTGATGACCCATGTGATCTACTTTCAATTGTCTGGGCATGGTTACCCACTAAATGTCAGGGCGTGATTACCCAATGAATGTCAGGGCATGATTACCCACTGAAACATTTCTTTCTCTTTGATTAACGCCCACTCCCAGCGTCCGTTGCATTGTAGATTATTTCTTTCTTTCCGTTAATACTTAGAACTACAAAAGCATTTAGTCAAGTCTGTTTGGTGATTAATTTCTTTTAATGAATACTTAGCAATACATAAGCATTCAGTTAATTCACTCTGGTCATTTATTCGTTAACTTAGCAACACATAAGCATTCAGTTAAGTCACTCTGGTTAATTATCCGTTAAATTAGCAACACATAATCATTCAGTTAAGTCACTCTGATCATTTATTCGTTAACTTAGCAATACATAAGCATTCAGTTAATTCACTCTGGTCATTTATTCGTTAACTTAGCAACACATAAGCATTCTCAGATCTTTTGGACATTTATTTCTCTTAATACTTAGGCACACAAACTACTAAGATGATAGTGGATGAGTGTAGATTTTTGGTCATTTATTTCTCTTATTACTTAGGCACACAAACTACTGAGATGATAGTGGGTGAGTGTAGATTGGGGTCAGTAAACACCCGCCTAATGGTCTCGTTGTAGCGGTCCGGCCAGACGGACAGCAGAGCGTGAACACGCGAACAGGAAATCATCTCTTCGAATAAAAGTCTACGTGTGTCCAGTCGTCCACCACAGTCATTGGAAGCTACGGCTAACTGGTGTGAGTTAATCGACCAAGGAATAGAAGCTTAAAATCCTACCTTGTGTCTGGGAGAAGTAGGTCACTTCACTCTGCGCAAAGTTGACCCCAGAGAAAGGTGTGTCTTGATTGGGCGAGAGCTTAGGGAGCTAGGAGAAGCTAACAGAATTGAAATTTGAAATCCTATCAGGGATGTAAAGCGTAGTGTCTATGAGCGAATGAAACATATATTTTAAGTTGTATTTTTTTTAATTGAACTGTATGACTGAAACTGAGGGTTGTTTCTAGTACTTGTATTTTAATGATGAATTTTATTTCAGAGATTGGTAGGAGATATTAAGATGAGTTAGGAAATAGAGAGGAAATCCTCGGTATGTTCACAGGTCCTCAGTACCAGTACCAGAGTGTTCGTATACTAGTAGACCTGCACAATAGCGATCAATTTGGCTATCATAGACCTGTACAATCATAGACCGGCACAATAGTGATCAGTTTGACTAACATAGACCTGTACAATAGCGATCAGTTTGACTAACATAGACCTGTACAATAGCGATCAGTTTGACCAACATAGAACTCTGCCATTTCGACCAATTTGTCAGAGGTTATCATCAGTTCCGATAGATTACGTTTGGTCAGGCCTCAAGCTAATCTCTCCCTCTGCGTATGCTTGTGTGTCCCAGCGACTAATCATTATTCATGAGGCAGCAGGTGAGTGATGAATGTGGCTTATAACTTACAACTGACTGACTTAAGTCCACTTAGCATTCGACGAATATTCGACTCTGTATTCAGCAGTACCAGTGCACGGAAATACGAGCAAAGTTAGAACGTTAGATTGTCAGGTCATGCTGATCTGCGAACAGGATATTTGTAGTTTATTAAAATTTAATTTTAGTTGCTAAATACTTTCCGCCGCCATTTTGTTAGCGCATCGTTAACTTCGAAAACAGTATCTCTTATCACGCTAATTTTAGTACATTGCAACTTTAAACGTAGTGTAGCAACATGTTGCAACGTTTATGTCTTTGTAGCACAATAGTTTGAATTGTTCATTTATGTCGCATTTTATCGCGTGGGGATGTTACGAGTAAAAAATAATAATAGTCTAATACCGGACAGCTTCGCGAAGCCTAGAGCCGGTATCAGTAGGTGGGTTAGTGCAAGGTCAAAGTACATCTAAGCTCATTTGCATAAATATAGATCACTTCGGTATCATACGACAATAAGCATCAAAACCAAATCTGTCTTGTCATTTTATTTCTCTTAATATTGAGAAATACGTGAACATTCTGTCAAATCTGGTTGAGATAATACCCTTTTAGACAAGTTAGGATTGATTAATTTCAGATGTACTAGTCTGATTATTTGCTTGAATTGAATTTCCGTGTGTCTGAACTCTGAAATCGTGTACATCCCACAAGCACATGTGTTATGCCTGTTGTCTCGTGCAAGGTCGGGGAAAAAGTAAGGCTTTCGGTCATGCGTTTGACAGAGCGTCTGGTCTTCCAACCGCCACTGAAAAAGTAAAATGCCAAATGAGCATCTGGTCCATCCATCCCAGTCGCCATTGAAATACAAGTGTGCCGTAACATCTTCTAACTTGTCGTGGCATAACTCTTCCTTCACTAGCTGTCAGGCGTTGGTTTGAACAAATAGCTACATGCATCTGTGAAATAATTTTATTTTTAAAAGTCCATATCTTAATATATTTAGATTCATTATTAGGCTTATTTGGGGATATGACTTAAAATAGAAACCTAGAAATAGTACTGCATTATTCGGGATTGAATACTCTATTTTTACTGCCAATCTTGTTTATTACGATGGCTAAGCAGTTGTCTCCCTTTCTAATACTAGGAAGATTAAACATTGCATCAATTTGGATATAACGTAGTTCATATACGAAGTCCTATAATCGATAAATTCAGAAGACGAAAAGATAACTCTTGGCACGGTAGAAATGCAAACTTCCTATTTCTTTCTTGTGGGTTGAAATAAATAAAAAAGCATATTTACGCTTAGATAGGAGCATTGACATGAACAGCTTTTGACCTGACATGTAAACAAGAAATCATAGTTCATTTGCACAGTTGTCTTTCATAAAAAAAACCCGTGTAACTTCGAGCTCTCTTGAATGCAGACTTTTCTGAAGATTGAAAAGAAAATTGGCATGTGAAATCATCAACTTTCACACACACACAGAAAAAGGAAATTGTAAAATCATCAACCTACACAAACACGACGTTGAACCACAATTACACACACGCACGCACACACACACACACACACACACACACACACACACACACACACACACACACACATTCAAATAAATCATGGACAAACACACTTCACGTCTTGCACGCATGCGCACAAATAATGAAATGTCTCCAGTCTTGCTTGAGGTCGATGGTGAAATGGAACATGACAAGAAGAGCAGACAGTAACGTGATTTCTGCTCTTCCTACGCACCGGCCAGGAAGAATGGTCTCAATTACTGCCTTTGTGGACTTTCTGAGCAGTGCACATTGGGTTTCGAGCGCTATTTTTATTTGACAGTTGTTATTCTGCAGTTCATGTTCGTCGGAAGTATTCTGTTGACTAACTGCTGCCTCTTTTTTTCCTACTGGCCTAAGCCCTTGCGCACATAAATGCTTTGTAAGTAGTGGAGAACAGTTAGAGAGTAGTTACGCATGCTGTAATACCGTAAAAAGTATATAGTGTGTTAATGACAGCAGACGCAATATGCTGCGTACATTTTGACTGCCTCTCTCCATTAAGGGGAGACAATTACGACTCACGTTAATACATGCATTTAGAACAACGTCGACAAGATATCGGTATCTCGATCCTGCTAAGTGATGAGGAATTGTCAGGTATTGTAATTCGTTGCCCTATGCTCTATGATGAGGAATTGTCATGTATTGTAATACATTGCCCTATGCTCTATGGTACGACGATTGCTAGACCGACGTAATTGAGATTAATTGTCGTCAAACTCCAAAGGGAGGTCCAGACAATCGGTCTCCCCATCACTGAGACAGTTTCCATCTCCCCGAAAGTAACTCACCTCTGTTCGCTAAAATCCCTACCACTAAATATTCTGTTGTCCAAAGCTCAAATAATGACGTATAAACACTTCAGCATGCCAGTGCTGTACATTTTAAACATACCATAAATTAAACATAAATTATTTTATTTTAAATTAGATACCATGGCACAACGCCAGTAACACCAGAGTTGGTTTGGCCCACGAAAGGTCATTCCTAATAATGACGGCTCTGTTCTAGCGCGGAACTCCTTCAAGATGTTGTGTGATGACACACGGTGCCAGTGATTCAGGACAATCTCCAGAGACTTGTCTGGATAATTCTACCGCATCCTTCAACATGAACAGACATATTGTTATCCAACTATATTTTTTACCCCCACTTGACATCTAATATGTAATTCATGGTAGGGAAAGTGGGCTTTGGAAAGCTGGTACATCGGGCATTTAAAAACTTGCATTTTGATCGGAGAAGATGGCAGTCTCTGGCGGTGCTTACGTCACGGTACTTATGTTAAAACCACAAGAAAGTTTTTTTGGGCTCCTTATGGTATTAAATTGATAATGATATATATCAGTACTAATAAAATGAAAATGATATGAGCGGAAAGAAAAGAGGCGAATGATATTTAAGAGATAATATTGAATTATTATCTTAGTTAAAGTTGTATATTGTAATGCTAATGATCGCTGTCTTAGTTGAAGCTGTTTATTGCAATATTAATGATCGTTAATTTAATTAAAGCTGTTTACTGCAATGTAAATGATCGCTGTCTTCGTAAAAGTTGTATATTACAATATTAGTGATCGCTATCTTAGTTAAAGTTGTAAATTACAATATTATTGATCGCTGTCTTAGTTAAAGTTGTATATTACAATATTATTGATCGCTGTCTTAGTTAAAGTTGTATATTACAATATTAGTGATCGCTGTCTTAGTTAAAGCTATATATTACAATATTAGTGATCGCTGTCTTAGTTAAAGTTATATATTACAATATTAGTGATTGCTGTCTTAGTTAAAGTTGTATATTACAATATTATTGATCGCTGTCTTAGTAAAAGCTATATATTACAATATTAGTGATCGCTGTCTTAGTTAAAGTTGTATATTACAATATTAGTGATCGCTGTCTTAGTTAACACTGCAAATTGCAACGTTAATGATCGCTCTGATAGTTAAAGTTGCATTTCGCATTCTTAATTAAAGTAGTATATTGCAATATTATTGATCTCTGTCTTATAGTTGTCTATTGCAATATTATTGATCTCTGTCTTAGTTGTCTATTGCAATATTATTGATCTCTGTCTTAGTTGTCTATTGCAATATTATTGATCTCTGTCTTATAATTGTCTATTGTAATATTATTGATCTCTGTCTTATAATTGTCTACTGCAATGTTATTGATCTCTGTCTTATAGTTGTCTATTGCAATGCTAGTGTGACACGACGCCATCCTAGCTATAGATTATGATTATTATTTTTTATTAATCATCCGTAAATAATTACAAATGATGAGAATATTAACCTATGTTATTAATAATTCTCTAGAAAACACCACTCGTCTATCTCACTTGGCAGATATGCGGGCGCTGTAATAATGAACATGTACGCAATATTTCTAAGTCCATTCTTTCTTTATCAGTCAGTTAACTTAATTTAAGCTAATGATCGCCTTTATGACCGGACTCGAGTTTGATGAAAATTAAAAGTGATTTGAATAATGGACTTCTTCAACAAAGTAACTTTCGGTCCAGCCCCATTGGATGAAATTGTTATGAGCAAGTATGAAAATATTAGTCGGAAAAACTACTCATCCGGTTGGAACATAGCAGTTTCAAATTCCGCCTGCAAATGTTGTTGACAGCATAGTGTTGTATATGCCACCAGCAAATCTTGTTTATAGCATAGTACTGTATAGGTTGCCTGCAAATGTTGTTTATTGCACAGAAAATGTATTGTTGTATAGCGTAAACGGTGTTTAGCAAGGTGCCAACTGTGTTGTTTATAATAAAGAGTGTTGTTCATAGCGAACAATGTTTACCTTGGCGTCAAGTGCATTGTCTGAATGCTGGAGACTATAAAGTTACTTGTTATTTATGTAGTCTGCCGCTCCCTAGCGATTTTAAGCCGTTACTGTAAGCAACGTCTTGGGGATTGAAGAGTTAAAGGTGGTATCCACTTGTTATCTTCATAAATATTCAGTCTGTAAATTTTACTGAGAGCGAGCGAGAGAGAGACAGAGAGAGAGAGGAGGGAGAAAGGAGAGAGTTAACAACATCAGATATATAAAAGTCAGATGAGATCCAAAATAATAATAATATGGCGAAGGAGCGACCAGATTAGTCTTGAGAGAGTAGCAGTTGATGAAACATTCTACAGTGTGCTAGAGGAACAAGAAACTGACAATTCTATTTTGACAATAAACTTGTGACTTTGTTACAAAAGCACCAAAGAATATTGTGGCATTGTCTAGACAAGGTTATGTACAAACTATAATCAGTTATGTATCTATTACTCCATTTCTTTTCTCTGATAAGAATTATCCTGCGATTTATATTGACACTAATCTGTTGAATTATGTGTTAGGATATAAGACTCTATAAATAATGACATTATTCAAGTGTGGTTTTGTAGAAATATTGATATCAAGTAATATTTTCTTTGTATTTGTTATATGTATATTTGATTGATGGTTTAATAAACTTATTGACCTTTTTACACATATTGATAACCATATGGTGGACAGATAGTGGGTGTATGGAGATGATTCACGACTTGTAGATTAAAGATATATTTATCTTCTCCTTTGGTAAGAAGGTTTTCGCCTACGGAAATATTCTGTGACAGTAAGTGTTGATGTTGTGGAAGAGAGAAAACATTTATAGCGCCCGCATATCCGCCAAGTAATAGAGATGAGTGGGTCTTCTGGAGAATTAGTAATAACATCAATTAATATTCTCATCACTTGTAATTAGTTATGGATGATAAATAATAATCATAATAACCATTAACTAGGGTGGTATTGTGTCACAAGAAGTAACTGAGCAGAGAAAATACAAATAATGGCGTAAAGGAATTAAAAGTGAAGACACAATATAAGATGAAAATAATTGAGAAACTGAAAACAATGGCGTATTTACACAAATAATGGCGTATATATAGAATAGAGAAATTATAAGTGGAAACATAGAATGTTTGTGTTCATAGTGTAGAGATATTACAAATAATGACGTAGATTACTTAGAAATAATGGCATTAAGTAATTATAAGTAATGGCCTATATAGTAATTAAATTAATGGTGTAGTGTTTAGATGTAGTGGTTAGAATAATTAAACGTATTTGCACAATATTTGTAACGGCCTATATTAAATTAATGGTGTAGTGTTTAGATGTAGTGGTTAGAGTAATTAAACGTATTTGCACAATATTTGTAACGGCCTATATTAAATTAATGGTGTAGTGTTTAGATGCAGTGGTTAGACTTTAGAGTAATTAAAAGTATTTGCGCAATTTTGTAACGGCCTAAATAATAATTTGTTAGGCAGTGAGAGTAGAGACAGTGTGCTCAGTGCAGTCAGGAAAAAGCTATTAAATAAAATTTACCCAAGCCATGCCTGCTGCACTGTAGAATCAGAAAATGGACTTTAGAAGGGGGAAATGAAATAGCCTGACACGTGTCCTTTTAACATCTTTTGATTTCAATTTTATTTATAGAACTGCCCTTGAACACTACTGCTGGTGTCAGAATTGGTATTTGTGTGAAGATCAATTACACATATTTCGACCGACTTACAGGCAGTTACGTTTTAATTTAATTTTTATGCACACAGACAGATTAATAAATTTGCTTTATGTAAATACAGCATTGAACATTGTTCGGAATACACCGAATTATAACGAACATCCAGCGAAGGGAAAGCACTCTAAAATCGCGTCTTGACTACTGTTTAAAGAAGCCTCACAAAAAGCAATTAATTCCGAGAGCCACTGAGCTAAAAACTACACTGGGAGACCATACGAAATTCCCTCCCCTTCCACCGCCACCATCACCACGACGTCCTTCCTTAAAGGTTCCAGAATAAATGAATTTAAAATCCTTGAACATATTCGTTAAATTGAAAGCTTACTCTTCAGTCATCTTTAATGCGGAAGAGACGAACGACATTTTCATAATTCAATTCCCATTGTCAATTTCATCATGAGACTTTACTGGCCTCTGGCCTCTGCTTATTCCTCCTCATTGGCAATTGTTTCTGGTCATAAGATATAATCTTCGAGTTTTAATTCTACATTAGACCCGATTTATAAGTGGAAAAAGGTCATTGTGTTTGACCTACTTATACCTGTTCCTGAAGCGAATGAAATGAACACAACCAGGTGAGCAACAAACACATTTATAGCGTCATTGTTGACACATGCAAAAATCAAAGCAGGTCATTCTAAAGACAAATAATTTAGATGTAAATTTGAGTCTGTCGTAAAGAACTTTAAAATTGCTCTTTCAATTTATCATAATAATATAAACTTACCATATAGTTAGAACTTTAAAATTGCTCTTTCAATTTATCATAATAATATAAACTTACCATATAGTTCTGCATGGCTTGATCACGTGACTAATTACTGATTTACAAGGCTAACAAGGAATTGTAAACTTTATAACTATATAATATTAAATTGTAAAATAGTTGTATATTTATATCTCATTACTAACACAACACCCAGTTTTATATTTTATAGTAAAGTCGCAGCATTAACTTACACTTCAAAGCTGAGACAGTTAGGCTATATATTTAATAATGTCCATAATGTTCAGTATTAACTTCCACAATAGTTCTACACTTCAAAGCTAAGAGAGACAGTTATATATTTAATAATGTCCATAATGTTCAGTATTAACTTACACAATAAGTCATACACTTATATATTTAATAATTACCATAATGTTCAGTATAATTAACTTACAAAAAAGAGTTCTAGTGTTAATAGTGAAGTCTCAGTACTAACGCACACAATAACTCTCAGTACATGCGTACACAATAATTTTCAGTACTAACGCACACAATAACTCTCAGTACTAACGTACACAATAATTTTCAGTACTAACGTACACGATAAATATCCGTACTAACCCACATGCTACACTTCAAATTGAATTTTACACATTGTGTCGCGTCTGTCCAAGGTTGTGTAATTATATTTCAGAGACAAATTCGTTGGGATGAGAAGCAAGCCATTCTTTAAATAAATCGTATAAATAGTAATCACAAGAGATTCTAACCGAACCGTGTGCTGTTATTAACAACAAACACGTCACACTAACCATTATAGGCACTTCCGAGAGATGCCGTTTCCATGGCAACTTATTGAAGAAGAGTCTGGTTAAATTGGCAACGACCCAAGTTGACAGCCTTTCTTTACAAGAATATGAAATTAAAAGAAATGCACTTGCAAAAAATGTAATCCTCATCGCATTCATTTATTTTTATATGTGCACCGGTTTTATTTATTGTAAATTTTATATTCAGCTAATTCCAATAGATTGCTTGAATAAACATTTTAAACAAGATTTTGCGTGTGCACTTACTACATTGTGAGTGTATTCGTGCGTGCGTGCGTATGTATCTGCTTGCGTGCATGCATGTGTGTGTGTGTGTGCGTGCGTGCGTGCGTGTGTGTGTATGTGTGTGTATATATGTGTGTGTGATTGTGTGCGTGTGTGTGTATGTATGTGTGTGTGTGTGTGTGTGTGTATGTGTGTGTGTGTGTGTGTGTGTGTGTGTGTGTGTGTGTGTGTGTGTGTGTGTGTGTGTGTAAAGTACCCACTTATCAAAGACATAGAATGCCTATTAAAGGGCTGTTACCGGGAAAGAAAAAAATAAGTATTTGAAATGTGCTATTATAATCAAAGCAGCTCACACTGGAAGGCATAAAATGCTAATTATTTCCAAAGTATTTAAAATGCACGTAATACATCAGTATTAAAGGTGTTTTGAGTGTTAAGGAGTAGAGTAAACCATCATGAGTGTATTTCAGAGAAATTAAAGTAACTGAAGATATACATTACGATTTGCAATATTTCTGTTTGCAATGCAAGTAACGGATATAGCGTGTTCTAATATTATATTTCATTATTTACTTAATTTTACTTCTTGGATTTTTTGCTAAGGTAGAAAGACGGCACAGAGTTAATTAGGTAATTTGTTAGGTTTTGTCGCGATGTATTCTGGGGTGGCATTGTAATAATTAATTAATCCATATATTATTAATTAGTTAACGATATAAAACATCTACAAGTGCCAATACATAGTATGGATCACTAGTTAAATATGCAGATATGTAACTGTTACGCTGGTGCGTCGACATAAATGTAGCCCCCACCAGTAATTTATACCAAGAAATAGAAATTATAAAATAGATCTACAAATAGATATATAGACAGACAGAGAACAAGACGTAATAATTAGACTATCCCTATGACTGATGATAACAAACATTGCACAAGCTTATACTGAGATGAAAACAATGAACTAAAATTTAATAACAAGAAAAGTCTAGCAATATTTAAAATGAAATAGAAAAATGCATTCTGTCCTATTTTCCCACCATTAGCAAATAAAACTAACAGTCTGATCAAGTTCAAGCTGCACTGGAGTCAGTGGTCAACAGCAACACTTAGTTTCAGTCTTTCATGCACTGGCAGCTCTCACAAAATACGTCACGCTGGTAGATAGATGTTCAGTAAAACACGTCATGAATAACATCTATAGTAGACACCCAAAGCCCACTCATAAATTTAAGAATAAAGATAGAAACTGAAACCATGAAACATAGTGTATAGAGTCAAACATACTTTGCCACTATACATCAATGGAGCGTAGTGTATCCTTTACACTTACTGCAGCAGAGGCTCCCCACATCTATTATGGTCACATCATTTACATTCAGTAAACTGGAGATTCAAATAACACACAGAAAGAAATGCTGCTTTACCCTGAAAAAATATAATGCTAAAGTTCCAGTTTATCACTTTAACTCCATTCTCTCATACATTAAAGTCTCAGCATACAGTTTCCTGCAACATTATTTATTATCCTGATACACACACAGCACAATAAATACAAATTTACTTTGCCATAACTACATTTATAAGTACTTAATTTAGAATTAAGAATATGTACATTCAGATGCACTCCACTTAAGAATATGTACATTCAGATGCACTCCACTTAAGAATATCTATATTCAGATGCACTCCACTTAAGAATATGTACATTCAGATGCACTCCACCTAAGAATATGTACATTCAGATGCACTCCACTTAATATGTACATTCAGATGCACTCCACTTAATGAATCTGCAAATCTTCTTTCGCTCCCGACATAATCTTGTACGCAAATTTATTTTCGCTCGCACTGAAAGTAATTCATTCAAAACCGCTACTCTTTTTCGATACTCAGTTAACTGATGTAAATGAAGTATTCATTTCCTTAATCCCCTAATGGCTGCAACTTCACCTTTTTTTCCATTTGTTCATTAGTGTTCATCACCCATGTCCACTCGTGTTCATCCATTTAACTAATGCTTTCGACACTTTACGTAATATCTGCAGGAAACATACACTCTTCATGTATCATCGATCGATGTCATTGGTTGTATGAATTCGCACGTGACATGATTGACACTTTCATCACGCTTGCGCGCACACTGTGAACAGACAATTATTGCTCCATTGCAATACTTTCACATGGAAAGACGGCTGTCTTGCTTCCTGGATTCTCTGCATTTTCTACATTCTTAACAAGAAAATTATTTCTGCTTTCCTGGATTTTCTGCACTTCTTATGACCTTAATAAGAATTTTATTCTGGTTTCTTGGATTCACTTTCAAAATGTTAGATTTACTTTATTGTTTCTTTAGAATGCAGTGAAATACTTCTCTCTGTGACAGAACTGGCAGTGTTTCCTTTCTTCTGCTACCTGACAAGTTGTTAATGTTTCCATCAGCATGGCACGACACATGATTTCTGGTGTTAATAGCATGCTCTGTGACATTTTCGATATTATTATGTTGTGACACATGATTTCTAGTGTTATTAACATGCTCTGTGACATTTCCGATATTATTAGCAATCTGTGGAGATTAATTTCTGATGTTAAGCAATCTGTGAGATTAATTTCTGAATTATCACCCTGCTGTGCGACATTTTCGATGTTATTATCAACCTGTGTCTGAAAGTTATTAGCATGCTGTGAGATATGGTTTCTAAGTATGCTGTAGATATAAATTATGGTGTTATTAGCAGGAAGAGATACAGTAATGAGATTATTAGCATGATGTGAGATATGGTTTCTAAGTATGCTGTAGATATAAATTATGGTGTTCTTAGCATGAAGAGATTATTAGCATGCTGTGAGATATGACTTCTGGTAACATTAACATTCTGTGAGAACTAATTTCTAGTAATATTATCATTTTTGGCAATGTTTCCTCTATATACGCGGCCTCTCAGCTCATTAGAAAATGTCGCATAGCAGTTTCAAAATTCCGCGCGCACAAATTTGGCAGCAAACTCAAACAATTGTCAGTTCCTCGTACACAGGAAAGTTCAATCTGTGAGAATCAATTTCTAGTAATATTAGCATTGTATGAGAACTAATTTATGATAATATTAATATTATGTGAGAAATAATTTCTGGTAATATTAGAATTTTGGGAGAACTAATTTCTGGTAATATTAGAATTTTGGGAGAACTAATTTCTGGTAATATTAGAATTTTGGGAGGACTAATTTCTGGCAATATTAGAATTTTGGGAGAACTAATTTCTGGCAATATTAGAATTTTGGGAGAAATAATTTCTGGTAATATTAGAATTTTGGGAGAACTAATTTCTCATAATAGTAGTGTGGCAGAGTAAATTTGCCTATCCCTATTTTAAAACTTATTTTTTACATAAATTTATAAATTGTCAGAGTGACTCGACCTTGGGCATTTTATTTATATGTTCACATTTGTGTGTGCATTTAGGTAATTTCTGCAGTCCTTTTGACTAAACAAAGTCGGTAGTTAGATGGATGAGCTTTTAGATTAAAAACAGTGTGCAGTCCTAAACACTTTGCCTTTTCGTGACATACTTATGGATGAGCTTCTAGATTAAAAACAATGTGCAGCCCTAAACTTTGCCTTGACATACTTATGGATGACTTCTAGATTAAAAACAGTGTGCAGTCCTAAACATTTTGCCTTGATATACTTATGGATGTGCTTCTAGATTAAAAACAGTGTGCAGTCCTAAACACTTTGCCTTTTCGTGACATATCCTACTTATGGATGAGCTTCTAGATTAAAAACAGTGTGCAGTCCTAAACACTTTGCCTTTTCGTGACATACTTATGGGTGAGGTGTTTCTGAGTAAATACCCTTCTGTCTATTCAGCAATAGCGTTATTTGTCCTCAAGAAACAGAAATAACATTTTGACTGGACAATGGTCAAAATAGTTGTGAATGACTAAGATTGTTACATTATAGGAAATGTTGTGAATGACTAAGGTTATTACATTATAGGAAATGTTGTGAATGACTAAGGTTGTTACATTATAGGAAATGTTGTTAATTTTAAAGTATGTCGAATGCTATTTTTGCAGAGATCCCGTTTTAAAGTAAAATAATTTTTATAAGATGCTGTATACTTAGGATTCGTATTCTTTTTTTCTTCGTCCTATAGCAAAATCATTATTTACGTTCAAATGATACAGGTAATCATGTAGAGAATTCATTATTTACGTTCAAAAGTTACAGGTAATCCTTTAGCGAAATCATTATTTACGTTCAAAAGTTACAGGTAATCCTGTAGCGAAATCATTATTTACGTTCAAAAGTTACAGGTAATTCTATAGCGAAATCATTATTTACGTTCAAAAGTTGCTGTGATACAGGTAATCCATGAAAATGCTATTGCTACACAGGTGTGGTACGCCCTGTATATCATCGCCTCTGTGTCATCAAATGTTCATAGATAATGGATGAAAATCTTGTGACGTCAGGACGCAAACAAACTTTAAAAAATAAATAATAAATAATAAACTTAAAAAAAAAAAATGTTTGATTGATTTTGATTTAATTAAGCTCGCCCTCTTGAATGAATAGTGAACTGGCGCATTCTTTGGATTCGTTAAGAAAGAGTCTATATTTTAATGTCATGAATCTTTTTTCTTTCTCTCTCAAAGACACATACACACCCACAAACATGCACACACAACCACATACACACACACAACCACATACACACACACAAACATGCACACGCAAACACATACATGCACACAAACACTCCATTCCAGAAAATCGCTAAAAAATGAATGGCGACTGTTGCACTGAAAAATATAAGCTTCAGATCGATACCAGTAAAGAAATGTTTAAATATAATGTTTCATCAGTTTGATATTTGATTTTGGGAAGACAAGTTGCCATAAACAGCCCAATTAGATATAAAATTATTGATATGTAAACAGCTAAAGCGGATTAAAATTTAAAGAAAGATAAATATCCAATTTTAATTTGGTGTAAGGAAAGAAGCATGATTGACGAAAGATGAAATTATCTGTACATTAATATGCAGTACTAACTACTTTATCCCACTGTCATTATTTGACTGTCATATATAAAATATACAGTAAACTGCTGTATCCCACTGTCATTATTTGACTGTCATATATAAAATATACAGTAAACTGCTGTATCCCAGTCAGTTTTTGACTGTCATATATAAAATATACAGTACTAACTATTGTATCCAACTGTCATTATTTGACTGTCATATATAAAATATACAGTAAACTGCTGTATCCCAGTCAGTTTTTGACTTTCATATAAAATATACAGTACTAACTACTGTATCCAACTGTCATTATTTGACTGTCATATATAAAATATACAGTAAACTGCTGTATCCCAGTCAGTTTTTGACTGTCACATATAAAATATACAGTAAACTGCTGTATCTCAGTCAGATTTTGACTGTCACATATAAAATATACAGTAAACTGCTGTATCCCAGTCAGTTTTTGACTGTCACATACAATCACAAGTTAAAAGCACACACCGAACAATGTCACGACCGCTTAATACAATTCAATATACTAAATAACCTCACAACATTTCTTACATTCTCATTACCCAACATTTCTTACATTCACATTACACAACATTTCTTACATTCTCATTACCCAACATTTCTTACATTCACATTACTCAACATTTCTTACATTCACATTACCCAACATTTCTTACATTCACATTACCCAACATTTCTTACATTCACATTACCCAACATTTCTTACATTCACATTACCCAACATTTCTTACATTCACATTACCCAACATTTCTTACATTCACATTACCCAACATTTTCCAGATATACATCCCACAATCACACCATATATTAACTTAATTATTCCCGAAAACTTTTCCTCATAATTTCCATAAATATTTCTGTACCCTGTTCACATCATATTGACATTGCCTACTTTCAAGTTCAAGAACGTATTACATAATTTTGTTCCTATGTGTCATCGACATTTGCTGTCACATTTACAGACATCACAGACATCACACCATTCTTTTCCCCTATTTATACGACATTTATTTTCACAGCAACACATCACAACCGTGATTTACTATTTTGTATAATCACATGCAAATAGTATAACTCTTGCTATTTTCCATCGACCTTTCCTGTTGTATTAACATGCACATAGTATAGTATAGCTTTTTGTTGCTATTTTCCATCGACCTATTACTTTTATTTTTATTATTATTTTATTAATTTTACGAGGAAACCAATTGCAGTTTTAAAAAAAAAGATTATAGGATTTCAGTGATTAATACTTGAGCTCTACTCGAGATACGTAACAATGATGTTTATAACAGACTCTAACATGTACTTAGCTCAACTCCTAGTCCTTACTGTATGTGACAGTCACATATGTCTAGCACACTTTCCTGTTCATATTTGCCATTGATGTTAATTTCACAATCACATATCAGATCTCTCACTTTTATTTGTCTTTATTTGTTGCTTTTCTTCGTTAGATTTGTCACACCCATTTTGGAATTCAGAAGGCTGAACTTGGTTCTGAGGTTAGATACAAATTTCTGTTTGTTGGATGGAGGTGGGGGTGTTGCATTTATCGAAATATTCTTGAACAAAACGCAAATTGGTGAGTGTGAGTGAATAAAATATTTGTTTGTTTCTGGATGGAAGTTCTTTTGAAAAACACGTCTTCCAATTTTACGAGGAAACCAATTGCAGTTTTAAAAAAAAAGATTGTAGGATTTCAGTGATTAATACTTGAGCTCTACTCGAGATACGTAACAATGATGTTTATAACAGAAAACATACACTTAATTCGAGATATGTAACAACGATGTTTATAACAGAAAAATTACACGTTCCTGGTAGACGAAGACAGCCGAGGAAATACTAGAACTCATTAACAATCTGTGCCACACGAGCTTGGCAGGGAAAGGTCAGGGTCGCGTGTTAGAGCGCGTGTACAAGTCCAACACTAAAGGCCATCGTTACGAGTCTCCATTTTACCAATTTAAAAAACACTGACATTCCTCAGCGCCATCTCGATTGACCTGCACGCGCTCCACTCTCGACTTTGCACGTGCGGTTGATTCTTGACTGTACGCGTTTATCGCAGTCAGTTATAACATTTCTTCATGCTTTTGTCACAGTTATAACATTTCTTCATGCTTTTGTCACAGTTATAACATTTCTTCATGCTTTTGTCACTAGTTATAACATTTCTTCAAATTTTTCTTTTTAACATATTCATTTATAATACGTGTTTATGCTTTTGTGTCACACTCATTTATAATATGTGTTCATGTCGTTGTGTCACACTCATTTATGATATGTGTTCATGTCGTTGTGTCACACTCGTTGATGTGTTCATGTCGTTGTGTCACACTCATTTATGATATGTGTTCATGTCGTTGTGTCACACTCATTTATGATATGTGTTCATGTCGTTGTGTCACACTCGTTGATATGTTCATGTCGTTGTGTCACGCTCGTTGATGTGTTCATGTTGTTGTATCACACTAATTTATAATATGTAATCATGTTTCTTGTGTCACACTCATTGATAACATGTTTTCATGTTGTTGTATCACACTCATTGATAACATGTTTTCATGTTGTTGTATCACACTCGTTGATAACACGTGTTCATGTTGTTGTGTCGCACTAATTTATAATACGTGTTCATTTTCTTGTGTCATACCCGTTGATAACATGTGTTCTTGCTGTTTATGATAGTCAGCCATAATATACTATTTTGACTTCTCACAGTCAGTAATTACATCATGTTTTCATGTTTATTTTGTGAGTCAGTCATAATACATTGTTTTACTTTTCACTGTCAGTTACAACATGCGTTCATTTTTTTTTTGTGACAGTAATTTTTATACGGCGTTTTTACTTGTTACAGTCAATGACTAAATGTGTTCGTTTTTATTGTGACAGTCATAATAACCGTTTTTACTTGTTACAGTCAGTTACAAAATACGTTCATGTTTATTGTGACAGTCCGTCATAATAACCGTTTTTACTTGTTACAGTCAGTTACAAAATACGTTCATGTTTTCACAACAAATGGTCATGGCATCCATCATTCTTCCGCAGACTGAAAACAAAAATGAAAAAGAACTTTCCCACAGATCCATAATTCTAATATTACTTTATTTCATTATAATTGAAAATAGAGAAGATATTTATATATATATCTCTATATAAATATGAACTTTGACTTCTCTCTCTCTTTTTTTTCAGCTCTTTATGCCAGATATCACAGAAATAGAAAGATGTGTGGAATGAACCAGACGAGTTGCCGATTGTATACCAACGGACTGGCTAAGGCGTGACCAAAGTCCATAGAGTGAGCACAGTAGGGGAGAACAATAACAATTCAATAACAAAAATATTTACGATAAAATTGGTCCATGTTTAAAGAAAATAACATTGGTCTTTCTTTTTAAGTAACAATTTTAAATTTTCAGCAAACAACAAAACATCTATGATGATATCTGATGGAAATCGTCTGTGCAATGTCAGATTACATTTTATTGTGTTCCGATAGTGTCATGAGTTATAACATTTTAGTTAGTTAGAAATACAAAATAGATGGGTTTAAAAATTGTTGCCTTTATGCAAACGATGACCGACAGTTTGTTTGCTTACTTGCAAACACAGAAATAATAATACAGGTTATAATAAGAGTACATAATCATCAAAAATTAGTTCTCTTCGATTTTCTTTACAATACTTGACGTGTGATTTTCCACAGACATGACACATGTGTCAGGGCAAAATGAAAACAACGAATGTCAACTGACTCAGGCCAATATAGATGTAATAAATATGGAAACAGATACATACGTGTATAACAACACTATTACTGTGGGCCGAAAACGGACTCTATCACCGTCTGTCCTCCAAGTCTGTCTGTCTGTCTGTCCCGCACGCCACCCCAGTACCATTTACTTAGATACTGACCTAATACGTTAATGGGTTTGAGTCCAGTTTAGTTGGTCTATGGACATTATCATCACAAGACACCGGAAACTGCTGCTACTAATATTATATATATATAACTATGTTAAAAAGATAAAATACAATACAATTGTTATAACAGACTCTGAGATAAGTCCCATCCTTTACCGCCGTTATGAACCAAACAATATATTATATTATTATGTCATTATAATATAAATTAAATGAAAACTGCCAAGTCTTTAAATATTCTTTTTTATAAATATCCTAAGTACCTCCGAGGTTAATAATATAGTTCCACAGATTATTCCCCACCACCACCACCAACTGTAACTAATTCCACTTTTGAGAATAGAATCAGAGTGACTAACAGTTATCAACTATCCTTCTTACAATAGAATCAGAGTGACTAACAGTTATCCACTATCCTTCTTACAGTAGAATCAGAGTGACTAACAGTTATCAACTATCCTTCTTACAATAGAATCAGAGTGACTAACAGTTATCCACTATCCTTCTTACAGTAGAATCAGAGTGACTAACAGTTATCCACTATCCTTCTTACAGTAGAATCAGAGTGACTAACAGTTATCCACTATCCTTCTTACAGTAGAATCAGAGTGACTAACAGTTATCAACTATACTTCTTACAGTAGAATCAATACAATTGACATTTATACTTCTTACAGTAGAATCAATACAATTGACATTTATACTTCTTACAGTAGAATCAATACAATTGACATTTATACTTCTTACAGTAGAATCAATACAATTGCCAGTTATACTTCTTACAGTAGAATCAATACAATTGCCATTTATACTTCTTACATTAGAATCAATACAATTGACATTTATACTTCTTACAGTAGAATCAATACAATTGACATTTATACTTCTTACATTAGAATCAATACAATTGACATTTATACTTCTTACATTAGAATCAATACAACTGACATTTATACTTCTTACTATAGAATTAACATTTATATTTCTTACAATAGAATCAATACAATTGACATTTATACTTCTTACAATAGAATCAATACAACTGACATTTATACTTCTTACTATAGAATTAACATTTATACTTCTTACGATGGAATCAATACAACTGGCATTTATACTTCTTACAGTAGAATCGATAATTGACATTTATACTTCTTACGATAGAATCAATACAACTGGTATTTATACTTCTTACAGTAGAATCAATACAATTGACATTTATACTTCTTACAATAGAATCAATACAATTGACATTTATACTTCTTACAGTAGAATCAATACAATTGACATTTATACTTCTTACAGTAGAATCAATACAACTGACATTTATACTTCTTACGATAGAATCAATACAACTGGCATTTATACTTCTTACAGTAGAATCACTATTTGAGATTTATACTTCTTACAGTAGAATCAATACAATTGACATTTATACTTCTTACAGTAGAATCAATACAATTGACATTTATACTTCTTACAGTAGAATCAATACAATTGACATTTATACTTCTTACAATAGAATCAATAAACTGACATTTATACTTCTTACAATAGAATCAATACAACTGACATTTATACTTCTCAGAAGAGAATTAAAGGAAGTGACGTTTATACAAACTTCTGAGAACAGAATCAAAACAAGTGAAAGTTATCTTTCTGAGACTAGAATCAAAGAATGTAACATTCATCCTCCATCATTCAGAAAGTAGAGAAATACAAGTTGCATTTATCTACTATCATTCTCAGAATAGAATTTTTAAAAATGTTACATTTCTTTTGATACATACGGTTCCTGCTTATCTTTCCTCCGCTAACATAACGTTGCCATGACAACGCACTTGAGACACAGTTCTATTCTTCCTCTATATTTGACTAGCCAAGACCAAAACCTATAGTGCAATGGAATCTCAGAGAGCATAGATTCTATATCATGTTCCATGTATTCAGCTATACTTATCTGTAAATGCGTGTGTGTATAAAGTTAGTTTAATTTACAATGCTGCAATAATAACAGTTTTATTTTTATAAGAACGATCTAATCAACACACTTTCATTATTCTAAAAAGTAACATTTCAAACTAAAACATTCCTCGTGAATACTTTTATGAAATGAATTAGAATATTTAAAAAAAAACATATATATATATATATGGGAGAGAGAGAGAGAGAGAGAGAGAGAGAGAGAGAGAGAGAGAGAGAGAGAGAGAGAGAGAGAGAGAGAGAGAGAGAGAGAGAGAGAGAGAGATTATTATAGTATAGTAGATACTGTTAGGATCTTGTCAATTACATTAAATAATCTCGCCATCCCCCAAATTAACACGATACTTATAATTAACAGACATACTAAGAGTTGTTCAATACTGGGGCCATTTAATGAAACAGATTAGAACACATATTCACTGGGATACAATCAAAACATCTATGATGATTACAGATGAAAATCGGATGTATAATGTCATGGACTGCATTTTGTACGCGTCGTGTCAGTTTCAATTTGAAATGTGCTACTCTTTTGCGATACCTGTCGAACATTGACTTGTTTCATGCAAATGGTAATGGCAATAATACATCAAACAGTACTTTTCTAAAAACATTTTGTTTACACAATGACTTGTAATTTTCCATAAACATGACATCAGAACTCGACAGTGATGCAAGATTAAAAATGATAATGGAGATAATTACCAAACAGAATCTCATCCTTATTTCTTAGCTCGGTGCGTTTTCACGCATTCTAAAAATCCTCCAGGACAAATTATTATTTCTATTTGCGATATTGCGAATGACAAGGACAAACACGAAGTCACTGCTACAGAGTAACACTTTGTGTCGTCTCTGCCGGCGTATCCATGTCACGGTATTATTAATGGCAGCGCATGCGCATCTTTTCTAATGTTCGAACTTGAAGCCTCCCTACTGTAATTACAGCACACCCTATACTTTATGCACTTCCGGTTCACTTTGTGTCCGTGGGAAGTAGATAATGTAGACATTCTGACTGGAAAACTTACAGAGCAACATTTTATGCTTCCAATGTGAAGTATATTTGTTAGAGTTATGTAAATCACTGAGGTCAATGCTTTTTTTCTAACATCGTTAAAATTCCAATTATTATGAAATATGAAACAAACTGTCATCTGTATCTAATAAACAAGCCATTTGTTATTATTATCTGATCCAAAGAACATATACCAGTTTTGATTAGGATGACGTTTGCTATCCTTATCTGGTCAAAACTTCATATTGCTAATTTAATTAAGAAGGTCAGAGTCATCCGCTAGTTTTAACATATAATCTAAATATATTTATGTTATCAAAAGGTCAGCAATCATCTTCAATCACAAGAAATCAGTCTTCATCTTTATCTGATAAAAATGTCAACCGCCATTTTTTATGAAATCATCAGCCAGTTGCTATCCGTACATTTTGATGAAGTTCAAACATCCACCACGTCCACGTCCCAACATTCGCTGATTTCGCGGACGAGTGTAACACATCTGATGAAAATGTCATCTGTCAAATTTATTTGATCACAGACAGCTTTTGTCATTTTTATCTGATGAGGACCTCATCTTGAGTCGGCCAACGTTAACGGACACTCGGCCTGAACACGCACGACGTTGCCTGTATACAATGGATCAAACATTAGATCCAGAAGTTGTAAATTTAGACCGAGATGTTCAAATCTAAACTATACGGTAAAGGTCTCAGCAGTACAGAAGCAAATAAATAACAATATACATATTTACGCATGCAATTTTTGCTACATTAGGATATTATTATCCGTTACCCCTCCCTCTTCTTCACCCTCCCCCCCCCCATTTGTTTCTCTTGTGTTAACTATTAAAGTAATACTTCCTGTTGTGAATACTCATTCTTCGTAATAGGGAGAACCTGAAGGTCAAAGCAGCAGTAGAGAAAATGGATGGAAAATATCGGATTCAATTGAAATGGGCACAGTCAGCACAGTCAGCAAAACTAATTCAAGAGAATAAAAATAAATCGATTTGGCTAAGACGTAGATAGACTGTCTCTCCGTCACTAGCGCAACTCTTGTCCTTTAAACACTGTACTCAAGGAGAGAGACACGAGACATTGGACCAACGCCCGACAAAAGTAAAACTCCAGTTTTAACATTGATAACGGGAGTATGTAGGCACATAATGATTACAAGAGATTTAAAAGATTACATTGCTCACAAGAATAGCTATGCAAAAAATAAAGGGAATTTATAAAAAATATACGGAAAAATGAAATGATGACATGAATGACAGAGTTTTCAGTCACAATGACCAAAATGAAAATGTTATTTAAGGATACATTTTACAAAAGATAAAATATTGACAAAATACTTGCAATATGAATATTGATTTAAAAATAAATTATCTGGATAAACTATTAACAATTTGTCGTCCTCCTCAATTGAACGAAGTTAAAGAAATGATCAACTTTGCGAAATTTCTAAAATAAATTTATTCAGCGTATATTACAAAATTTTACAAGTCAAATGATACATGTCACTACACTTGCAACAGTTCAGAACGTAGTATTTTTTTTACTTACAGTTGGTCAAACATTTATCTTGTGTCATTATACTTTCAGTTGTTCACAGGATATCCCGATGTGTCACTACACTTACAACTAGTGAAGACAATAGATGTCTGTCACTAAATGCACAACTAGTCAGAACATACGATGTCTGTCACTACACTTACAACTAGTGACAACACGACATGTCTGTCACTAAATGTACAACTAGTCAGAACATACGATGTATGTAATTACACTTACAACGAGTCAAAACAGGTCTATCACTACATTTACAGCTAGTCAAAACAGGTCTATCACTACATTTACAGCTAGTCAAAACATGTCTGTCACTACATTTACAGCTAGTCAAAACAGGTCTATCACTACATTTACAGCTAGTCAAAACAGGTCTATCACTACATTTACAGCTAGTCAAAACATGTCTGTCACTACATTTACAGCTAGTCAAAACATGTCTGTCACTAAGTGTACAGCTAGATAAAACATAATATATATGTCAGTACATTTACAGCTAGACAAAACATAAGATGTCTGTCCTTAAATGCACAACTAGTCAAAACATAAGATGTCGGTCACTACACTTACAGCTAGTCAGAAAAGGATGTCTATCACTCTATGAACAACTGATAATGTATGCCTTGTCACGAACAGCTAGTCAGAAAAAGGATGTCTATCACTCTATGAACAACTGATAATGTATGCCTTGTCACGAACAGCTAGTCAGAAAAAGGATGTCTATCACTCTATGAACAACTGATAATGTATGCCTTGTCACGAACAGCTAGTCATATCAAGAAGCAACCTCCCCCCCCCCCCACTACAGCAATTCTCTATGTCCTGATCTTCCATGGGCTATGTTCCTTCTCAAGGCAGACTGAAACATATAACCACGAGGGGAGTTAATACCAGAAAAGTTATCTTTTCTTAATATTTATAATCAGCTTCAACTAACTGATAGTAATATGCAAACTTCCAGTAACTAAGTGTAATACCGAATGTGGCTAACCCCGAGCAATAATTCGCATGCAGTTAAGAAAAGAGAAGATAATTCAGCAGTTGTATCATATAAAACTTTTTTTTAATGACCCAGAGAGTTTAGATACAAATTATGATTATACACACAAAAAAACAATGACCATGATTTAAGTTTACATGTAATCTCATTCATTTTCTGGCTGGACTTTATGAACAGCTCTTAATGCACTTAATAGCTCGTATTTCATTTGCAACCCGAACTGGAAAACTGGAAGACAAACTTCAGTCTGGGATTCATAGTCTATGCGCTATTTACAAAACCCCAAACTAACAAATAAGTGCTCTTACTCGTGTGAAATTAGTGCAGGGAAAGTGAAATAATGGTGAAATAGTTTTATTTCCAAATAAATAATAGTATCGCATTAAATATGTTGATATATATATATATTTCATTTCGTAGGGTCGATTTTGGTAACTCTTACCGAGTAGATCGGTGTTTCAACTGTTTGGGTTGGTTAATATAAAAAAGACAAAAAATCGAACAGTGTTACTACAAGAGAACAACAGTTACATGACTAGTCTTATTTAGTAAAACGGGCTACAAGAGAACATGAGTTACATTACTAGTCTTATTTAGTAAAACAGGCTACAAGACTTACATGACTGGTCTGATTTAGTAAAATGAGCTACAAGAGAAGAAGAGTTACATGACTAGTCTTATTTAGTATAAAGGGCTACAAGAGTAACATGACTAATTTTATTTAGTAAAAATGGCTACAAGAGAACAAGAGTTACATGACTAGTCTTATTTAGTAAAAATGGCTACAAGGAAAAGGAAAGTCAAACTATTTCCACAATTTTATTAAAATTACGTCATATCTCTACCTTTGCTTAGTCAATTCACATAATTGAAATATGGATACTTCTACTCTGTTCATTATCGGCATTTCTACCATTTTTCCCCCGGTCAGTTTATTAAACCACTAACACTGTATGTTAACTATTGTCTCGGTCTGTACATTAAACCACTAACACTCTATATTAACTATTGTCTCGGTCTGTACATTAAACCACTAACACTCTATATTAACTATTGTCTCGGTCTGTACATTAAAGCAATGACGTCGTATGTGTTTGAAATGCATGTCCTTGCCTCATCGATTCAATGAAAATGAAATATTCCTGTTTTGGTCGCTGTAGACAATGATGTTATCTCTTTCAGGTCATACATACAAACTAATGACGTCATACATCTGTCTGTGTCTTGGTCTATTCCCTGAAAACAATGACCCAATATTCCCCTTGTCTTGGTCGATGAAGTCAATGTTATCTCTTTCAAATCACACAAACAAAATAATGACGACATTATATCTATGTATCTTGGTCTATACCTGAAAACGTAATATTTCCCCTTGTCTCTGTCTATTACCCGAAAACGTAATATTTCCCCTTGTCTCTGTCTATTACCTGAAAACGTAATATTTCCCCTTATCACTGTCTATTACCTGAAAACGTAATATTTCCCCTTATCTCTGTCTATTACCTGAAAACGTAATATTTCCCCTGGTCTCTGTCTTTTACCTGAAAACGTAATTTTTCCCCTGGTCTCTGTCAGCACACGGGAAAAGATGAGGTTGCATATTAGCCCTAAGCATAATGTGAGGTTTTAATACAAAGACAAAATACCAATGTTCAACAAAGAAAATTAGCATTAACACTCTCTGTTTGTTAAATTTATCATTTCTTTACAAATTATTATGACTGGGTCACTTTAGCAGAAAGATTATTTTGAAGAATGGCCTTAGAGCAATGCATGCATTAAACACAGGTTAAAAAAATACATTAAATCAATTTATTGGAAATCGTAACAAACTAACCACACTCTTCACAACTCTTGGAAGGTAGATAATAGAAATTCCTGGAGAAATTGAATAGCTAGGCTGATAGTTTAAAGCAAATTAATAAATAGAATTAATGTTTAATTACACTCTTCACAACTATTTGAAGGTAGAAAATAGAAATTCCTGGAGAAATTGAATAGCTAGGCTGATAATATAAAGCAAATTAATAAATAGAATTAATGCTTAATTACACTCTTCACAACTCTTGGAAGGTTTAAAATAGAAATTTCTGGGGAACTTAAATAGCTAGGCGGATAGTTTAAAGCAAGTTAATAAATAAATTAATACTTAAGAAGAGCTTAAAAAACAGACTGATAACTTTTTAAACGGTCGAACAGAAACAACAACAGACTGATGATTTTAGAAAAAAACTTAATAGACAGTCTAATAGCCTTTAAAACAATTTAATAAATGGATTATCTCTTAAAACAGTTTAATAAATGGATTATCTCTTAGAACATATTAATAAACAAATTATCTCTAGTAACGGCTTGATAAATATAGCGTAGCATTTATAACGGTTTAATAAATAATTATCGTGCTTTTATAACTGTTTAATAAAATTGACTTTTACTCTTATAACAGTTTAATAAATATTTATGTTAGTTCTTGGAACAGCTTAATAACAGACTTTCAGCTTTTTAGATGTTTAATAAATATTTCTGTTACTTTTTGAACAATTTAATTAATAAACTTCAGCTCTTATAAAGGTTTATTAAATATTTATGTTAACTCTGGAATAGTCTAATAATAGACGTTTAACTTTTATAACTGTTTCATAAATATTGCTGTTATTTTTTAGAAAAGTTTAAGAAACAGACGCCTAGATGTTTTGACGGTTTAATATATATTTATGTTACATTTAGAACAGCTTGACAAACCGACTTTAGCTCTCGATTACTTGATTCACTGGGCGCGACTTCCGGTGTCTAACTCCCTGTGGTGCTGTTGTCTGCTCACAGGTCAAACTGCTTTCACTTGCTTATTATATTTGATTTCAAATTCGACTTTTCTTAAAATATTTTTTCAAGCAGTCCGCATTAGGCCAATAGTTGATACAGTTTAGCGAGGAAAGGGTGTCGTCCATTTACACATTAGAAATATTCCATTTTGATTTGTAACATTGAATTGCCAACGCTCTGTACTGGATCTATTGTTAGAACTTAATAAGTTAAAACTTAGGAGTAGAATTCTGAGCCGGTCACACTACGTAATCTTCTATTCGTATGGTATTACGTCATAAGTGAACACAGAAACAGGAGTTATTCCGCCTAATCGCTTGATATAAAGGTCAAAACAAAACAGAGCAACAGGAGTCGCTTGATAGAATGGTCAAATTAGAACCGAGTGGTTGAGAGGAATCTTTCACCACGTTCGTATTATTCTATTCCATTACTGCCCCTTGAACTAGCATAATTTATATGATATTGGAAATTTAACTCTTTCTTTCAACTATGACCTTTATCATGAGCAATTGTAATCGACAAGCAACCTAGCTATGTTAAAGTACAATGCAATCAAGGAATGCATTAATCTCAAGAACACAAGAGGTAGTAACTAGACATATGAAAGGGAAATACAAAACTGAAACAAAACACACAATACTAATTCTATTATTACTACTATTAATTGATATAATCATCATCATCGTCATCATTGTCTTTCTCTCACGACGTCTGTGGAGCCAAAGGAATCTTATTAGTTTCATGGAGATGGAATGTTTTGCGGAGGACATTGGTGCGTTTTTATTATTACGAAACTGATGCCAACGACAAAAGGTTAAATAGCAATTTGTTCAACCATTTAAGTACAAAAGTTTCAAATAGCAATTTAACAGAACCCTTGTTTTCAAAAGAGTTCTGATTAACCAAGCCTAATTTGAATTTGTTTCCTCTTTCTACTGACGTGAAGGAAAATTAAGCAACAATTTATGTACCTGGCATTCAGACTACAAGAAAAGCTCCCATTATAAGCATTATATGCATCTCGTTTTATGGACGAGAAAAATAATTTTTTTCTTTCGCTGTATTTTATTAAAGTGTTAATATAATTATTCCTTTATTTTCAAAATATTTTAAAAGTGGGTACGGTCAAACACGCATTGTTAAATTATGTATTTACTACAGCGTGAAAACAAGTCTTATAAATTGTTTATTTACTATAGCGTGAAAACAAGTCTTATAAATTGTTTATTTACTACAGCGTGAAAACAAGTCTTATAAATTGTTTATTTACTATAGCGTGAAAACAAGTCTTATAAATTGTTTATTTACTACAGCGTGAAAACAAGTCTTATAAATTGTTTATTTACTACAGCGTGAAAACAAGTCTTATAAATTGTTTATTTACTACAACGTGAAAACAAGTCTTATAAATTGTTTAAGAATTATGTCTTACGGTGAAGAAACAATGATAAGAAAACTTGAATGGTATAGCGCAGAAAAATAAAAATGAGAAGTTCGAGATATCCTGTCGCCACAAGAAGAAAAACAATAAAAATATAAGTCATTTATTGATTAAAAAAAATCTATGTACATGAAACGCTATCACTGACACTTGACAGACTCGTAGTGAGTAATAAACTTTTGACAGCGGCGTGTTACAGCGCGGGTATACTAGACACGAAAAATAACAATAAATGTTCACGAAATAATTGGCAGAAAATTTTCACAATTATCGTTAATAGAACTGACATTTCCTGATTATGCATACTATTATGTGTGTTGGCGTGTGGCTAACCGCTTCGCGAAATGTATTATTGGCTGAATGGGGTGCGGGTGGGTGGGTGGAAGAATTGACTAAGGTCCCATTTGTTTGATAGGACATGTGGCGCTATAAAGAGATTTATTTTGGTATTGCAAACATGTAGTATAACAACTTTTGCAAGAATCTATCATGACTGCTTCAGTGTGACAAATTTTATTTTAATTATATAATAATAAATTCTGCCCTTTGACTCCAAATCATTTACATATTAATGTTTGCAGTTTCGCACAGGTGATTGGCATGCTTTAAATATACTGCAACTTTTCCTTAGAGCATAAAGAGAGAAATATCCAAGGGTCGATAACAATGCCATCAATTTAAAGCAGTTTGAAATAGTGACATTTAAATATTGCTTGTACATTCACATTTTCATATCTGCACTAAATATCATTTAAAATGTTCCATAATTTATGTTTTAAGACAAGGACAAAAATAAAAAAAAATAGGAGGGAAAATGGAATGAAGCGTGGCATCAGATATTGTGAAAACCGTAAAACGAAACTTAAATGGACGCAGAGTGATCGCACGAAGACAAGTGGGTCGAAGATTTTAAAGCTAATTATAAAATACGATGTTTAATACCTAAACCGTAGATGACAGATTTAGAAAGACAGGATAGATGTGACAAAATGAGAACAATTTCGTGAAGCTATGTATACATGGCGTTCACGTGACCAATATAGGAGCCAACACTAGACGAACGATTATTTTTCGTACTAGCCACGAAGAGTTACCATTTCAGGAAGTTTAATTTCAGAGGACGACAATTTTAAGAAGTTAATTAAAAAGGATGAAACTGTTAAAGAATGTTCACGTCTAGAAACTAGCCACAAAGAATGTCCACTTCTAGAAGCTAGCCACAAAGAATGTCCACTTCTAGAAACTAGCCACAAAGAATGTCCACTTCTAGAAACTAGCCACAAAGAATGTCCACTTTTAGAGGCTAGCCACAAAGAATTTCCACTTCTAGAAACTAGCCACAAAGAATGTCCACTTCTAGAAGCTAGCCACAAAGAATGTCCACTTTTAGAGGCTAGCCACAAAGAATGTCGTCCACGTCTAGAAACGAGCCACAAAGAATGTCCACATCCTGAAGCTAGCCACAAAGAATGTCCACTTCTAGAAGTTAGCCACAAAGAATGACCAGTTCTAGAATGAACTCTTTAGAAAATTCTTCTCTGTTGTTAATCATGAGTGGTTTGGATTGTTACTGAACTAAATTCAACACGAAGTCTGACAAGTAACTCAATGGGTTACTAAATGATTTAAAGATTAACCTAATAAGATATAGTACAAAATTAGGTCAGACTATGTTAAAACTCAATGAGTTATGAAATGATTTAATGATTAACCTAATAAGATATGGAACAAAATTAGATCAGACTACGTTAACACTCAATGAGTTACGAAATCACTTAAAGACTAACATAATAAGATTTAGAACAAAAATAGCCCGATTATATTAACACTCAGTGAGTTACGACATGACTTAAACACTAACATTATAAGATTTATAACAAAATTAGATCTGACTATGGTTACAATGCTGCTGACAAAAGTAGCGAGAGAAACTCATACATTGGTCATTCCAACGGTCATTACAACGGTGAGAGTCAGAGAAGAAACAAAGAGCAGAGGAAGGAAAAGGACAGGAGCTTGTATGCGTGTGTATGCGTTTGTATGCGTGTGTCCATCTATCTGCATGTATATCATCAGTCTATATGTATTATGTATCAGTGTGTGTTTTATGTGTATGGGTGTCTGTGTCTGCAGTTAAACATATATTTGAACTTGAAGAAAGAACGTAATTTGACGTGTGCAATTAGCAATGACCAATCAGACTAAAGCTTCCTTATATTTTTGTAACTTTTTAACTTTATCGACTTGTAAAAGTTATGCCCATTTCGCCTTACTCCAACGAAGTCAGGTCGAGTGGTCTAGAACCTTCACCTTAAAGTTTCATTATCAAAGGGCATGTTTTGATCCATTGAATCAACATTTTGTTCTATAAGACACTCCTATACGCCTTTTATTTTAAAGTAACCACGTGCACAAACTTTAAGTTTTGGCTTATTCTCGTTACATAACTACTACTCTATTCAATCTCGTAATCCTCCGATCTTTAGACGTAAATAGGTCACTACTCTATTCAATCTCGTAATCCTCCGATCTTTAGACGTAAATAGGTCAATACTCTATTCAATCTCGTAATCCTCCGATCTTTAGACGTAAATAGGTCACTACTCTATTCAATTTCGTAATCCTCCTATCTTTAGACGTATATAGGTCACTAATTTAGTTTTTTTTGTTGTGCATATTTGTAAAATATAACGCCTTTTAAATTTAAATTTAATATTTATATAAGTCTATATATATATGTGGCAAAAGAAAATGAATTTCCAACACATTTATAATTTTTTTACTTTGTTATTTAAAAAAAAAACAAAAAACAAAAACAAGTATCACTGGGTGTACGGCACCAAATGTTCACGGAACGTTTTAAGGCTTCGGTTTTGTTGTTACTTATTTATTCATTTTCCAGTCGGCACCTTTATGAAATTAAGTTGCATTGTGGGAACAGTAAGCAGGTCCCTATATACTTCTGATTAGCACACAACTCCAACCCCTGGGGTAACGCGTAACGGCTGACTGGTGACGGGGTTGAACATAATGGTATATATGCTTTGTGACCTACATCATGGCGTGACAGTTTGCCCGTTCATGACTTTTTTAGATCGACCACGGAAAAATCGAACAGTGTGCAGTTAACGCTTAAAGCGACATACCGTGATCGGTTGGAAATGAAAGTACCGATTGCATGCAACAGTTAAGTGAACAGTTACATAAATGACAATAAGAAATAACCAAGACAAAAAATATTTTTTTGTATAAGACTGATAGTGGTTGGCGTTCGGGATGTTTGTATAATAAATTGCAGGTCAGACGGTTGGGTAGTAAAGTAGTCGATAATAAACCGTTTTTCGCGGACTAGTTAATCGCGGTTAGAAGAATTTCAACTTGTATTTTAGAGGAGTTCGTCTTGTATTTATTTACAGTCTAGTTATTCGTCTGTATTGACGTAGAGTTTCGTCTTGTATTTATTTACAGTCTAGTTATTCGTCTGTATTGACGTAGAGTTTCGTCTTGTATTTATTTACAGTCTAGTTATTCGTCTGTATTGACGTAGAGTTTCGTCTTGTATTTATTTACAGTCTAGTTATTCGTCTGTATTGACGTAGAGTTTCGTCTTGTATTTATTTACAGTCTAGTTATTCGTCTGTATTGACGTAGAGTTTCGTCTTGTATTTATTTACAGTCTATTGGTTTGTCTTTATTGATGTACGAGCAAGTATTTCATCTTTTATTTAATTATTTATAGTCTAGTGTTTTGTCTATACTGAAGTACAGCTTAGCCTTTATAGATTTATAGTCAAGTATTTCGTCATTATAGATTTATAGTCAAGTATTTCGTCATTATAGATTTATAGTCAAGTATTTCGTCATTATAGATTTATAGTCAAGTACTTCGTCTTTATTGATGTGCAGGCTAGTATTCATCATTTATCGTAAAGAGTTTTGTTTTAATTGTGTATATTCTAAGTAATTTTTTCTAATGCCTTTGTTGATTTATAGCCCACATGTATTTTCTAACTCTATATTGATTTATAGTTTATAGTATGTCTTCTAATGGCATTACTAATGTATAACACACTGATGTTTTCTAACGACATTACTAATATATAACACACTGATGTTTTCTAACGTCAAGACTAATATATAACACACTGATGTTTTCTAATGGCATTACTAATATATAACACACTGATGTTTTCTAACGGCATTACTAATATATAATACACTGATGTTTTCTAACGGCATTACTAATATATAACACACTGATGTTTTCTAACGGCATTACTAATATATAACACATTGATGTTTTCTAACGGCATTACTAATATATAACACACTGATGTTTTCTAACAGCTTTACTGATGTATAGTCTACTTGTGGTTTCTAACGGCTGTATTTGTTTATAGTTCACTTGTATTTTCTAACATATTTATTGGTTTATATACCGCACTTGTTTTCTCATGTCTTTAATGGTTTATAGTCTATGTCTGTTATCTAACGGTCTTCATTGGTTTATACGTCACGTGTGTTTTACTGATTTAATAGTCTATACTTCACGTGTGTGTTTTGATGTCTTAATAGTCTACATAGCGTCTATATTGGCTTATGTCCACGTGTGTTTTCTCAAATCTGAACTGGATCAAGCACTACTACTTTATGACGTTTTTAGTCACTCTGTCTACTACTATGACGTTTTTAGTCACTCTGTCTACTACTATGACCTATTTAGTCACTCTGTCTACTACTATGACGTATTTAGTCACTCTGTCTACTACTATGACGTATTTAGTCACTCCGTCTACTACTATGACGTATTTAGTCTGTCTACTACTATGACGCATTTAGTCACTCTGTCTACTACCATGACGTATTTAGTCACTCTGTCTACTAAATTGTACGCTATCAACGGCACACGTCTGTGGTCGTGTGCGTGCTACAAGCACGCTACTCATGCTCGTCCTACTCAAACATAAAGTATGAGTAGTGACGTCAGACACGCAGTCATTTGAGGCGTAAACTGTAACGCTGAAATACAACGAGAGAAAACAAAACAGTCAAAAATATAAAGCCAACAACTGCCCACACCCATTAAAGGCAAAGTAATAAAATAAAGTAAGTATGAAGTGAAGCAGCTGCTGCTATCCTCAAGTTGCAGCCCATGAGCATAAAAGACCAAACTAAATTATTATGAAATCAAGCGTTGTATGGAATAAAATATTCAAAAAACCGAAGGAATAATAATTTATGCAAAACAATATTTCTTACGCGCGAAGCGTCCTTGTCTTCCTGTCAGGAAACGGTCGAAGATGACAAGAGACGCGACTGGCACCGATCGTGACCAGACTTTAAGTGATCTGTGAGAAATGCGCCTAGTGCCAAATGGTTGGCCAGTAATTCTGCGCCTAGTGCCAAATGGTTATCTAGCAATTCTGCGCCTAGTACCAAATGGTTGGCCATTAATTCTGCGCCTAGTGCCAAATGGTTATCTAGCAATTCTGCGCCTAGTACCAAATGGTTGACCAGAAATTCTGCGCCTAGTGCCAAATGGTCAGTCAGCAATTCTGCGTTGCGCAGAAGGGAAGAATATGAAAGATTTCTGCAGAACACCTTTTACTTTCTTCTTATGCCCTCTTTCCTATTTCCCCTCCCCTCCCAACACTTCCAAAGTTGAAGTTATATATTTTATTTTCAACTTACACTCATCCTTCTTCTGTCTCCTTATTTCTCACACTCTCTCACTATCCTTCTTCTTCTTCCCTCCTCTCTCTTATCTTTCCTTTATATCACTCTCTAATCAATTATTTTCTTTTTGTCTCTTCCTCTCCCCCCGCCCCTTGTTATCTTTCCCTCTCTCCTATTTCTTTCACCTGTATCGTTTGCTTGTGGCACTTAGTAAGTTTTACTCTCAGAGTGTATTGCGTGCACTAAAGAGAGGAGAAAAAAATACAACAGTATCAGCCTTACATACATACTCTTGGTAGTGATATAATTATGGTTAAGGCTACGCGGGGTTTACTGCAGATTGACTATTACGCATATTACATGACCGTTATTTATGTTCAATACACAAAAAACAACTAGTCAATACTCTGATCATATACGTCACAAAATAAATTCATTACAATGACAAGAGACAGAGATGGGGTATCTCACAAACAAATGTCCTTGTGCGGGTGAAAGAGTGCTTTTGTGTCTAGGTACGAATCAGGCGTGATCAGCTGAAGAAACCGCTTGGTCTAGTAACATATTGTCTTCTTTCATTCTCCTAAATTCGTGGCCTTGACCTCCCTATTTCCAGGCTACTTGGCGAAGAAATGCTGCTGGAAGGATTTCCCTTTCTTGTAAACACAAACACATTTATAGACTGTACACCTTCTTCTTAAACTGTTTCTATTCCAAGTTCATTGTGAATCTGTTCATTCTTCATAGGAGGAGGTTGCTGATATTTATTTTTGCTTTATAAAAGCCCGCTAATGGGATCTTTAATTCAGTGACGTGGACATTTTTTGCTTCCTGTAAGCCCGCCAATAAAAGCGTTTCTACTTCACATAAACCATTAATGACGACACGTTTCTATCCCACATCCTTCCTTCTATTCAATCTTTTCTGCTTCAGGTAAGTTCGACTATATAATCTCTTTTTTTTTTTTAATTTACGTAAATTCAAATTAATATATTCCTGCTTTGTCCCTAAATTCTTTTCCTGCTTCACGTAAGTCCATAACTGTTACATTTCTACTCGTGTAAACCTGTCATTGGGATTTTTCGATTTCGGTACTTGAAGTTTTCATATTTCAGGAAAACCTATCACTGACACTTTTCATTTTGTGCAAGAATGTTTCAAAATCCTACTCCATGCAATCATCGACAGAATAAAGCAGGCCTTTTTGACCTCACGTAAATCCTCGACTAGTATATGTGCCCATTAATAGGAAATGTCCAGTTTTCAAGAGTCTGTCTCTCTGAATTTTTCAGGATATTCCATTCAACGAGTTGGGTGAGCGTTAATTTTGCAGTTTACTATACACAGATTTATTAAGAGAAAAATCTCCCGGAAATACTACTTAAAGCGTAAGGTTCCGAACCAAAACCCTTTAATTTGTGCTTGCAGTTGTGATGACTGTCTTTGGAAAATACGTCACTGTTTTGTACCTAGTGCTAGATGACTACAAGAAGCGTTCATAATGGTTCACATATGTAAAACACTGTAGAAACTGTTCATATCAATCACCACCGTAGTCATGTGAACGGAGAAATGTCGTCACTTTAAATGAGTCATACAACATCGAAGAAGGCAATGAATATGCAAACAGGCACACTAACAGCAAAGCAGCGTTTTTTTTTTTTTTTGGTGCGTTTTGTGAGAATTTCGAACTCCACACATAGCTCATGAACCCCGTACCCACCATTGACCTTAGTTATTGTTTTAGTACCTGCGAGGTTTTGGCGGATATGGGCGATTAATATGAAACATTGAAAAAAGAAAACGGGTTCCCGAAATCTGGGGAAAATTGAGTTCTGGTCCATGGTCGTAATGTACATTAATATAAAAATAATATATTGGAGGAAGTCCATTATTAGGGAGGGATGACATTATTCCATCATTAACAAAAGCTATACGTATAATCAAGAACATCTCTTGCTACTGTGGTCAGCATGAGTTTAAAAAAATAGGTTGGGGTGAAAGCAGAAAAAAGAAAAAAGAAAAGAAAATCGGACACTGCTTGCAGGAAATCCATCGCACTCTTCTTTGTCACACAAAACCAGCAATCGAATGTGTCAGACTCTTCTTTGTCACACAAAACCAGCAGTCGAATGTGTCAGACTCTTCTTTGTCACACAAAACCAGCAGTCGAATGTGTCAGACTCTTCTTTGTCACACAAAAAACCAGCAGTCGAATGTGTCAGACTCTTCTTTGTCACACAGAACCAGCAATCGAATGTGTCAGATGTTTGTTCTTACCATTCAGACACGCATGTAAAAGTCGTGCCTAGTTCCAGACTTCTAAAACGTGTACAAAGATGTCTTGAAAATATTGTTTCTAGATTCATGTCTTCTCTAAAGTATGTATATAAATCCAAACTGCTAAACAATCATTTATAATCCACGCCTCTAAAAGTCGCATTTAGATTCATACGTCTAGAGAATGAATTTAGATATACCTAAACATATTATACATAGATCTATACCTTTACAAGGTATTTAGATCGAAGGTATGCTGCCATACAGCTATTTGCCTGTGTTCACATCAGTATCATTTTCAGCCTGTGTTCACATTAGTATCATTTTCAGCCTGTGCTATATCTTAGTGCAATGATATGAGATGTGTATTTTACCAAAGCCATTTGAGATGTAAAATACTGTCAAAAGGAATATTTATGAGCACTTTTACTGTCTCACGGAGTGAAATGTATTCCTTTGTGAACCCAAACCATTGCATTGTTTTTTAAAATGGCCTCGTTTTGGAATAAGCTACGAACAGAGAAAGAGAACATTGAAAACTCAAATTAAACATCAGTAGTCAAAACTATGATAATGAAATATTATCTTGTGACGACCTCTGCTCTTAATACGTTTGCGTCAGTTTTCATCGAGCACAAGTAGAAAATGAACGATTTCTGAATGGAATCAATGTCAAGGTAGTTTGAATAAATGTCTTTGCAAAGCAATTAGCACAACTCTGATCTTCATACACGATGGACAACACGTGCATTGTTTGTTCCCTGGTTTACGTTGTTTGTTACCTGGTTTATTTTGGCGCAGGGATTCTTAGAGTCTTTGGCGCAGGGTTTGAATATGGCATGGAACTACGATGCACAGCGAGCGTCATGACTCAGCGGATAATACGTCTGTAATAGTATATCGCATTAAACGCTGTTTTTACTCCAGTACCTAACTGTTTGGTCGACAAGTCCATCTCTTTCAAATACCATAAAACCTTGAATGGAACCCATATTAAAAACAAACAACATCATAACCTCGTTTCTTCATTTGGCGTGCCAAGTTAGTCATCCTGTAAAACCAATCTACCAGACGTAAAACCTGTTCCGACAGACAAAACAGACGAGTGACCCTGTTTGTTTTTTTTAAAAAAAGAACCTCTGGCCTGCGATTGGCATGGCACGGGCTAGTGAACTCTACCAAGAGATGTTGTAGTCTTTGGTGTCACTGGGCGAAGGCGGTGTTTTCTAAGCTGCTGCTGCTGCTGCTGGCATAATGTGAGAACGGCGCCTGGGTAGATTCTACACTCATCGACTCGAGTTCATTGTCACTACCATCACTTCGGCGCTCCTCCATCGCCAGGTTGTCCGAGGCAGCCGGCAATTGGTATGGTGCGGACTCACCGCGAATTTCACATATCACATTGGTCAGCGCCTTGATGTAATTCTTCGCCAAGGTCAAGGTCTCAATCTTCGACAACTTGCGGTCAAGGTTGACGTGAGGAATGACTTCGCGCAGGTCTTGGAAAGCGTCGTTCAAAGAATGCATCCTCATTCGCTCCCGTTCGTTGCTCTCCAGGCGACGGATGTTACGTTCACGAGCGCTGACGCCCTTCCGGCGACGCGTAGTTCTCTTCGTAGTTTTGGGCTTTTTTTCCGACATTTCTTCTGTCGTTGAGCTGCCGCCTGAATCGGAAGGTGATGAAGGGTTGTCGCCCCGTTTGGAGTGACTACGCTTGCCGCGAGTGTTGGTAAAGTCGCTGGAATGGCCGTGTTGCTCGTGCTGTTCCCATTTCGAGCTGGCAGGTGGCAGCTCGTCGCTGGGTGAGAGGTCAATGTTGGCCATCATGTCACGGGAACGATATCGCATGCTCTGAAACATACACGGAAAAGTCCACCATTTATCGAACACTTCTAAATGGCTATTCGTTACATATTACATTCAATATTATAGATATTCACCTGTTATTGAGCACTTCAAACCATGTATTATATTTTAGTATAGATATGCAACCTTTAGTGCACATTTAATATAAATTATTAACTATTATATTTATTCAACTTTACTGCGTATATAATATCGTTCATTAATAGTTATGTTTTGACCATTCACCGTGCAGGTATCATTACCCATGCAGAGTTATGTATACACTATTTGTATCGCAGGTAATATCAATCATGCACAATTACATATACACTATTTGTATCACAGGCAATATCAATCATGCACAGTTATATGTTCACACAATTTGTCGCAGAGGTAAAATTACTCAGTTTACAAGTAATAAAAAACTACTTATTAACCATATAAACAGTTGTATGTATTTCCAATTATTTGGAAATAATTATTTATAAGGACGTCCACTAGTGTAGCTGTTCACAGTACGTTTTGAACACACACCACCACCCCTATCTATTCTTAATTTATTTCACACTTACTTTAAATTTATTCTTATTTTGTTTTTCCAACACTCGTTCTGACATAAATACTGACACAGAATTGTGCTTATCAGCACAATAAAAATGACCATCATTAATTTCCTCTTAACAACTACTATCGCAAACATTTATTCAAGTACGATCAATTAGCAAAACCTTTCACTCCTTTCAACATCAGCTACCAACAAACAAACGCTGATGTACAACCCATTAAAGTTAAAGAGAGCTCCGTGGTTCAGAGTTGCAAAGTATACGCCTGTCAGTAATTTAAGCCAAAGAGATAACTTTAAATTTAATGAGATGACTTTAATGGATTCAGTACTTCGAATCAAGGAGGTGACTTTAATAGATATACGTCAGTGTTTGTTTTTGTTTTGCGATATCATGTTACAAGGATAATGCCTGTCAGTACTTGATATTACAAAACTAATTTGTGTGGTTGAATAACAAGGATAATGCCTGTCAGTACTTGATATTACAAAACTAATTTGTGTGGTTGAATAACAAGTGCGTATCTTTGTGTGCCTGAATAATATGTGCATTCACGCGTTTATGTGTGCCTGAATAATATGTGTATTCACGCGTTTTTGTGTGACAGAAGAACACGTGTATTTATTCACTCATTTGTATGTGCTGGAGGGAGAGGTATACAAGTCATATACACGGAATACATTTGTATGTGCTGGAGGGAGAGGTATACAAGTCATATACACGGAATAAGTCGATCGTGAGCAATCGTGAAAGTAACAACAGAAATAATACAAGCACTTGGAAATGTTATATCGTTGTAAAGATGAAATAAAACAAATTACTGGGGGAACAAATAGGATTAACAAAGGGTCAGGACACGCCTGTAGATTGTTAAATTCCAGTATTCTACACACGCAGTATGATGCAAGCCATCCCAAAGCTTGGCGTTTTCTCTAACAACATTGCGTGGGAAGACTTGCCTTTTTTTTCTCTTCCATTCTTTCCTTTTATCGATCACTAATATGACCAGTCAAAATGTCTTGGACGTGCAAGCGATCACACGAAATTAATCTCACCGGCGTTGGGACAGGATTGAGAGGACTGCAGGAGCCAGTTCCACTATTTTTAGATATGTCCACGAATAGATGAGAATATTCCAGATCAGCTCTGTAGAGATATCCATTTGGTTTAAAGGATTTCCTTTCAATCTGGTTGCCCCTCAGTCGATCTTTCTGTCTGTCAATCTAGCTTTTGATGACCCGATGAATGTATTATATAAAGTTTGGATAGATTTAATGAAAGATAACAAAGCTTGCAAATGGACTATCTATCTATCTATCTATCTATCTATCTATCTATCTATCTATCTATCTATCTATCTATCTATCTATCTATCTATCTATCTATCTATCTATCTATCTATCTATCTATCTATCTATCTATCCATCCATCCATCCATCTATCTATCTATCTATCTATCTATCTATCTATCTATCTATCTATCTATCTATCTATCTGTGTGGATTAAATTTGCCTATCCCTATTTCTAGACCTAGACTTAATTATTATATAAATTGTTAAATTGTCAATGTGACCCGACCTTGACCTTATGGTATTCTTGTAAGTGTCAGAATTGGAGTAAACAACTTGAGCTGAGAATATGCTATAAAATTGCTGACGCAATCCAAACAAGTTCCAAATGGATGAGTAGCTTTTCTGACAAATAGTCTCACACTTGTTCATATCAATTTCATCCAATGGGAATGGACCGGAAGTTTCTCTATGAAGAAGTACTCTATTCTAATCACTTTGATTTTGAACATAACTTGAGTCTGGTCATAAAGACGATATGGTAAGTTAACTGACTTATAAAAGAAGAATGAACTTAGAATATTTCATACATGTTTGCTATTGAACTATGATTTGAATTAGATAATGCCTTATGTAACTGAACCATTATTTCTATATTTACTTATTTGATTATTTGGTACATTATACTTGTGAATTTTGATTGATGCTATATTTCTTATGATGTGTGCGTATGTCGCGCTAACACTAAATTGTTGCAGGATTTGTAAGTTGAGAATGTTTGTAAGAGAGAAAGGAGTTTAGAGATGAAATATGCCTGAAATTAAGTGTTGCCTTAATTTGACTTGCAGAGGAGCAGGTCTTGTTTGTTTTACTTTTGTCACATCATGCTACTGTGACTACTGTGACAACTGTGACTACTGTGACAACTGGAACTACTGTGACTACTGTGACTGCTGTGCTCTACTAGATTACGCTTGTCGTCAACTTTGCAGTAAAATGTGTTGCTGTAAGTTGATTACCGTGAATTCCATTCGAGTACCAATACCAACAGTAATATAGAGAGCACAGAAAATATAATATAAAGAGGACCCAAAAATACAATACTTTTATCGATTAGGGACCTTCTTCTTGAAGCATTTTATTGATATGGACAGAGTCCCTGCAAACAAGGGGATGCACGGGACCAGCACTGGTAAAGTATGGAAAAACAGTTCGGAGTAATTAATTATCTCCTAATAAAGTGACTTCAGCTATCTCTAACTTCTCCCCCTCTCCATACCCTTCCGCAGCAACACACATAAAATAGAGACATGCCTCAGGCGAATATTTGGACCTTTTCTATGAGAAATGCTACAAATGACGAAAAGCAAATAGCAGAATAATTCATCTGTGTCATGAAATCCCATTAGTGTCTAAGCGTACACTTAAGCATACACCAAAACTTAAACTGAAATAAGCATAATCGATACACCAAAATACACTAAATTATGCATAAAATGTACAACAAAACATACATTAAAATATACTTAAATCATAAACAAAGCATTAAACTAAAATACAAACTATATACAAAAAGCATACATAAAAGCACTCCCCAAGCACATACTCAAACATGAAACGTCCCAGAACAGGCTAAAATACACCCTAAATATACATGAAAGCATACCCTTTTACATACAATAAACGGAAAACATATCGTACAATAAAATATACGTGAGAGCATACACTTGTACATACAATAAACGGAAAACATATCGTACAATAAAATATACGTGAGAGCATACACTTGTACATACAATAAACGGAAAACATATCGTACAATAAAATATACGTGAGAGCATACACTTGTACATACAATAAACGGAAAACATATCGTACAATAAAATATACGTGAGAGCATACACTTGTACATACAATAAACGGAAAACATATCTTTTAACGTACAATAAAATATACATTGAACGTATCAAAATTTAATTAACATTTCGGAAATATGTGCAGAAATTTGCAAAAATATCTATAAGAAAAACGCAATTCAAAACACCCACTAAAATATAGGATACATCATTTCTAAAACATAAAAAATGAACACTACAGTAATAACATTTCCCCAAACAAGGAAATACACTAACATTAATTAAAGCAGTTTCTAAATTGTTTACTAAACAATCAAGTAAATTATACACTAAATTGTTTACTACACAATTAAGTAAATTATACACTAACTTGTTTACTAAACAATTAAGTAAATTATACACTAAAATTGTTTACTAAACAATTAAGTAAATTATGCACTAAATTGTTTACTAAACAATTATACTAAACAATTAAGTAAATTATACAATAAACTTGTTTACTAAACAATTAAGTAAATTATACACTAAAATTGTTTACTAAACAATTAAGTAAATTATGCACTAAATTGTTTACTAAACAATTATACTAAACAATTAAGTAAATTATACACTAAATTGTTTACTAAACAATTAAGTAAATTATACACTAACTTGTTTATTAAACAATTAAGTAAATTATACACTAAATTGTTTACTAAACAATTAAGTAAATTATACACTAAAATTGTTTACTAAACAATTAAGTAAATTATGCACTAAATTGTTCACTAAACGATCAAGTAAATTATTCACTAAATTGTTTACTAAACAGTCAAGTAAAATATACACTAAAATGTTTACTAAAGTAAATTATACATTAAAATGTTTACTAAACAATTAAGTAAATTTTACACTAAATTGTTTACTAAACAATCAAGTAAATTATACACTAAATTGTATACTTGGGCATACTGTACATTGAAATCTATAATTGCATTTAGATTTTAAACTGAATGTTAAACAAATTTAGAAAACATTTTGTGTCACGAAGCCACCCTAGTTATTGGTAATGATTATTATTATTAAATATAATTCTCCATAACTAATTACAAGTGATTATAATCTGAATTTATGTTAATAATAATTCCCCACAGACACCATTCGTCTCTCCCACTTTGTGGATATGCAGGCACTGTAAACGATTTTTCTCTTCCACCACATTAAAGACAATTACCGTCACACAATATTTCCGTAGGTGGAAAACGTCTTACCAAAGGAAAAGATAAATCCGTCTTTATTCTATATTTACTGAGCCCACATCCACCCACTCTCTCTCCAACATATGGTTATCAAGATGTATAAGGTCAATAAATTTAACAATATTTTTTTTAAAATCAACAATCAAATATAAATATAACACATACAATGAAAGGATTCTTTGACATCAATATTTCTAATAAACCACGTTGAAATAATTTCAATGCTTATACAGTCTTGTATCCTAACACATAATTCAGCATATTAGTGTCCATATAGATCACATGATCATTATTATCATAGAACAGAAATGGAGTTATAGAGAGATAAGTGATAATAGTTTGTACATAACCTTCTCAATCTGATGCCTCAATAGTCTTTCATGCACTTTCATAACAATGTTGTAGGTTTATTGTTCACAATAGAATTGTCAATTCTTTATGTGTTCCTCTGCTGTAGAATGTTACATGAGAAGCTGTTCTCTCGAGACTAATCTGGGCGCTCATTCACTGTATTAGTTCCCTCAAGCAAATCAACAATGTAGCAATTTCTATTAACTTCCTTGTACCGGAAATTCTACCATGTTGATGAGCATTCCTTGCCGTCATACATTAGCAGAGTGCAGTGGTGCAGTGTATTCTTACACTTACAAACTGGGGTTGAGACTCCTCGAATCTAACATGGCCATAGCAGTAAAGCAATAAACTGGGAAATTCTAGAAATTAGAAATAGAATTTTTTAGAAAAATACCTGCTTCTCCCATTAAGCAAATGGCCACCTTTCATGACTGGACTTTTGCCACATGAGATTCAAAGTGATTAGAGACAAAAATTATTTCAGCAAATAAACTTTGATCTCAGTCCATTGGCTGGTCTCGTTCTTTTTAAATCTTAACCACTGGATAATATAACTACTCATCCACATAAGACTGGATTAGATCAGCAAGATCTAGAATGTACTCCACCTGAATTGTTAACTCTAACAGTATCTTCATAAGCAGTGCCCAAGGTCGGGTCACGTTAACATTGGCCAAAAGAGTATAATTATTAAGCATATAAATTGGGATAGGCAAATATACTCCACCACACATTCACATTTATTTTTTAAATGAGAAAACGAAAATAAAAAAGGTGACATGTCAACGTTTCAGTGAATCATACTTTATCCCCAAGAGACGACAACTCTACCGAAAGCGAATTTCGATGATATATTTTCTTAAACCATCACACTATTTTATCTTGGCATAGGCTCACAGCAAATAATTGCAAAGTTAAGATTTTATTGATTTGATAATTAGATTAAGTTTCTAATCTGACTCAGAATAAATTTTTTTAAACGGTTTGGCCATTAAACCCTTAACAGCAGTTGCATTGCACGCGCACGCACGCGTGTGTTAGTGTGTGCCTGTAAGAGCAAGCGTGTGTGTGTGTGTGTGCCTGTAAGAGCGAGCGTGTGTGTGTGTGTGCCTATAAGAGCGAGTGTGTGTGTGTGTGTGTGTCTGTAAGAACGAGTGTGTGTGTGTGTGTGTGTGTGTGTGTGTGCGTGTGCCTGCGTGAGTGAGTGTATATGTGTGGTTTCTTTTTAGTTTCTGCCTTACTGGCAAAAGTCGTTAATTGGAAGATTTCGTTTAATCCTCTTACTATTCTAATCGCAAAATCAAATATTTGCACTAAGATCGCAAATTAATTTAAAATTTTAAAAATTGCGTCCACATCATGGTTATTAGTAATGATGATATGTAACCAACTGCTTTAGCCCACACACTCAGCCGAACTCGCTATAGGTGACAAACACCACAGATCATAGCTAAATAGAGAAGACGGGTCAAACCTAACTAGATGACACAGGTCATAACTAACTAGAGGTGGAAAATCATAGTTAAATAGAGGACACGGGTCATAACTAACTAGATGACACAGGTCATAACTAACTAGAGGTGGAAAATCATAGCTAACTAGAGAACACGGGTCATAACTAACTAGATGACACAGGTCATAACTAACTGGAGGTGGAAAATCATAGCTAACTAGAGAAGACGGTTCATAGCTAACTAGAGGACAAAGGTCATACCTAACTAGAAGACACAGGTCATAACTACCTAGAGAAGACGGGTCATAGCTAACTAGAGGACACAGTACATACCTAAGTAGAGGTGGAAAATCATAGCTAACTAGAAAAGACGGGTCATAGCTAAGTAGAGGAGTCGGGTCATAGCTAAATGGAGGTGGAAAGTCATAGCTAACTAGAGGACACATGTCATAGCTAACTAGAGGACACATGTCATAGTTTACTAGAGGAGACAGTTTAAGGCTTACCAGACGAGGCAGATTATGGCTAACAAAAAAGGTTATGGCTAACTAAAAAGACAGATGGCTAACTAGGGAAGATGGGTCATGGCTAATTAAAAGGTCAAACTATTAGATGCGGTACAGGTCAAAGCTACCCGTACCTGTTTGATATTTACTGATACTTTTATTACTGCAACAATTATCGAGTTTAAAGTATGCATGGATGTTACACCTCATTCGCTTTCCACCCTCTTTGAACTAGTAGGTCACTAACATTTAGTCTTTTAAAGTGTTACACCTCATTCGCTTTCCGCCCTCTTTGAACTAGTAGGTCACTAACATTTAGTCTTTTAAAGTGTTGCTCTTGCTTATAGGGAGACAAGCCAATCAGAAAGACTAATGGAAACATTTCGTGGTCTTGAGAATATCACAGCTGCTCAGAAGTTTAAAAAGTAATTTGTTTAATAATACATTTCTAAGTAATAGAGAGGCACATTTCTAAGTAATAGAGAGGCACATTTCTAAGTAATAGAGAGGCACATTTCTAAGTAATAGAGAGGCACAATTCTAAGTAATAGAGAGGCACATTTCTAAGTAATAGAGAGGCACAATTCTAAGTAATAGAGAGGCACATTTCTAAGTAATAGAGAGGCACAATTCTAAGTAATAGAGAGGCACATTTCTAAGTAATAGAGAGGCAGCATATACCAAACGAAACGCTATTAACATTGACGATTTAAGAGGAAGGAAACAATTATGGAAATTCTACAACATTCATAAACACATACACACGAACATCACACACACACGCTTTCAGACACACTCACACACAGTGAGTAACGCAAATACCCAAATGAGCACCGTTACCCAGTGGACACATTATTTGCACAATCCACGCACACACATCCCAACATGCATTTACACTCACACTCATTTACACAGAGACTCACGCACACACATCCCAACATACATTTACACTCACACTCATTTACACAGAGACTCACCTACACACTTTCATTTATTCGTATACACACTCACTTAGGCACACATGACATACCATAATCACACATATATGTCCATTTACTCTATATGAATACACACACACAAACACACCACACACACACACACACACACACACACACACACACACACACACACCACACACACACACACACACCACACACACACACCACACACACACACACACACACCACACACACACACACTCATACACACATACACACGTATAGTAATGCTGAATGCGCGTTCATAGATTCCATCCCACCCAGCGACATTGGACTCTTCCAGTGATCGAAGGCAAAACTTGAAATGCCAAGGGTCACCAGAGTCTTGGAGGGTAGCAGCGGGACATCACTAATGAGCGACAGCTCTGCAAACACACGCATGAATACCACTCACCAAACATTTAAATATCGCATGCAGGAGTAATTTCAATAATTTCTTCTGCCTATGCATAATATTTCAATACCCCACTAAGAAGCAGTTTGCAAGGAAACAACAACAGTACAGACAATTTGGCAAAAAGTGGGGAATTGTATATTCATTTCATCGGACAGAGCCCCGCATATTTAGACGCAATAACAGAGCAAGACAATATGAGAGGAAGAAACACGCACACAGCACTACAAACTAAGTGAGCAGAGAATGATACTCCACGATGAAAGAGGAGACAACCAATAACAGAGAGGTGGGCAGAATCAAATACATCTTCAAATAAAATATAGACAACCAGTAACAGAGAGGTGGGCAGAATCAAATACATCTTCAAATAAAATATAGACAACCAATAACAGAGAGGTGGGCAGAATCAAATACATCTTCAAATAAAATATAGACAACCAGTAACAGAAATATGCACGATCAAATATATCCTGAAATAACACAGACACAGACCAAGACAAAGCGAGATACCTGACTTCCCTCCCTGAATGACAGAATACCTTCCTAGGATTCAAGAAGTGCGCCGATTGTTTCCTTTCTTGAATACCTTCAAGAGTATAATACTTGTTGCTTGAAATAACCACAAGTGGATTAAGCTACCCTTGTAAATATTTCGCTGTTCTCGTAATGTATATGTCCAGGTGTTTCCAAACTGTTGCTATATTTGTCCCGCTCTCACACTAGTGTGAAATGTGTCCACTGTTACCATGCTGCCGGTATGTATCAGTAGATTTAAAATTATTTCTGTCTCGTCAAAAATGTATTCACTTCTAGTTCTGCCACTGTATGTGTCCGCTGTTCTCACACAGCCACTGAACGCGTCTTCTGTTACCACAATTTCACTGTATGTGTCCGCTGTTCTCACACAGCCACTGAACGCGTCTTCTGTTACCACAATTTCACTGTATGTGTCCGCTGTTCTCACACAGCCACTGAACGCGTCTTCTGTTACCACAATTTCACTGTATGTGTCCGCTGTTCTCACACAGCCACTGAACGCGTCTTCTGTTACCACAATTTCACTGTATGTGTCCGATGTTCTTGTACTGTATCTGCATAATCCGCTGTTCTCTCCAGAATATCTTCTCTTCTCACGAAGCTGATATTCCACAACCATTCTTTCCGTGGAAAGGTCGGGCTTTATTCCTCCCCCACAACATCAAACTTACTCTCCATTCTAAGGAATAAAAATCGTTTTCCCCCATCCGCCCACTTTACAATCAAAGGCCCCCGCACACTGCGACCGGTCATTGTGCAAGTGACGCGATGGCAGCGCTGTGCAGTGTGGTGGTGTTGGGAATGCCACACGTTGTTGGGCACTAGATTATCGGGGAAAATCGATTGCTGTGACTGTGAATAGATTTATAAAAACCACTTTGCTATTGTTCGGTGTTGTAGAGTGCAGCTATTATTATTTTCACAGAGTAGCTTAATGTCACGTATGTATAAGCATTATATGTATATATTGCTATCAGACGAGACATCAGTCGAAAACCTTCATCTCCTTCTTCTCACACCATCACCACCACCACCATCATCATCTTCATGTCGTCGTCGTTGTGTCATCGTCATCATCATCTCTCTCATACACACATATTTTCTTCTTTCGTAACTGCAGCAGTGGTTGCAACTTGCTCTCAAGTGTTCCTGATCTATCCATCTATCCATCCATTCTTCTATCTATCTATCTATCTATCTATCTATCTATCTATCTATCTATCTATCTATCTATCTATCTGTCTATCTATCTATCTGTAAATTTATTTAGAGCTAGTCACATACCCTGACAGAAAGCCATAAGCTATTAAAGGATATTCATGTACACGAATTGGGATTTGCAATCCATAATGATATTCCAGCTCAGGATTTCTTATACCAGTCACAACCCTTTATATCGGTCATAACCTTTTATACCCGTCATGACTTTTAATATCAGAAACAAAAAAACTTAGGTAGGATCAAATAACTATACCACATCATGACTAAGAGCAAAAGATATAGGATGAGATAAACAATTATATCATACAACAGTCTCTGTACACTATGCAGGGCCAAACAATCACGATCTTTTATACACCAGTCACTTTACAATAGATAAGGTCAATCACGATCTAGTATACACCAGTCGTTTTACAATAGATAGGGCCGAACAATCACGATCTAGTATACACCAGTCACTTTACAATAAATAAGGTCAATCACGATCTTGTATACATCAGTCTCTTTACACTATGCAGGGCCAACCAATCCTGATCTAGACACACAGTTAAGTTACATTAGGTAGGGTCAAGCAATCATGGTTTTGATACACAATTAAGTTACATTAGGTAGGGTCAAGCAATCACGATCTTGATACACAGTTAAGTTACATTAGCTAGGGTCAAGCAATCACGATCTTGATACACAATTAAGTTACATTAGCTAGGGTCAAGCAATCACAATCTTGATACACAATTAAGTTACATTAGGTAGGGTCAAGCAATCACGATCTTGATACACAGTTAAGTGAAGACTGTGAATATAACATGATTACACATTTAGTCATGACTGTCTATAGTATATAGCTACATATTTAATCAGACTGTCTATAATACATGGTTACACTTTTAGTCAGGATTGTCTATAATACACGGTTACACATTTAGTCACTACTCTCTATAGTACAGGATTACACATTTGGTTATAACTCTATATAGTACATGGCTATATATTTAGTCAAGACTCTCTATAGTACATGGTTATATATTTAGTCAAGACTCTCTATAGTACATGGTTATTTATTTAGTCAAGACTCTCTATAGTACATGGCTACACATTGTCTAAAAATATAAATGCCTGTGACTGTGAATAGATTCATAAAAACCATGATTCTACATTTCTTCAGGATTACCTAAATCTAAACAAATAATTTACTTATGATACATTAAGGTATTTCCTCTAGAGTTACCGTAGAAGATGTAACACATTTGGCTAAAACGACTTATAATATTTAATACTGAAAGAACCCTGAAAGTAAATAAATGATATATTATTTTCACTCGGTATTTCTTCTCTCTTTCTTATCGAGCATGTTTATGCACTCATTGCTGGGTTTGTATTTTTGTTGTTCTTAGCTTCTCTATGTTTTCGTTTTCTCGCTTGCTTCATCAGTCGCTGTTGCTGGTTGTTGACTTCCTTCCTTGTTTCCAAGCTTGTGTATTCATTCACTGATGTTGGGTTGTTGTTAGCTTGCTTATGTTATCCTTGTTGGAGCTTGTGTTGTTGTTAGCTTGTTTATGTTATCCTTGTTGGAGCTTGTGTTGTTGTTGCCGGTTTCCATCTTTGTTCACTGACAGTTTTATGTTTTCTGTTTCTTTCTTTCCATCTTCATGGAAGAAAATAAAATTTCCATCTTCATTCTCGAAAATAAAATGTATTCATTCTCCCTGCTTGAACTAAGCGTTCAACCTTGTTTTGAATAAGACATTTTGAGTAACTTTAAAAAAAAATATTTAGTTTCTTTGTCTGTTTGTTTGTTTATTTATTTCTTTAAATTTCGAATCAGAAGTCTAAGTCCAAATGCATTTCCTTTCAACTTTTCAATCCTCCTTCTATTGGAGATACGAAGCAATACAGTAGAGCTGTAGGGCTCTCCTTCCTGCACTTCTCTCTCCCCCCACCTCCAGCCTACGCATGGACTGCACAAGGATGACGCCTGCTGGGAAGCCATTAATCCCAGGCTACCAACTTGGGCAGGCGGATCGATAGAAGCTAGAAAAGTAAACCCACTACAATTATCCTCAGGCAGGCGAAGTTCGAAGTGTCTTGTTCATATGACAGATAATCGCCCAAATCCTGACATGGAGCAGACGAGGACGCCTTTCGATGGAGTGCATTGATATTGATGGGCACAGATGGAAAGGCAGAGAGACGGATCTTAAAAGAAAATATTTCCATTTGGCACTGGATGAAAATGAAGATTTTCAGGCCTGGTGTAGTAGATAGTATTTAACATTTACTTGTTAAGATGTTCACGTGCTTTTAATATTTCTCTTAGTGCGTGTCTGCATTGTCAAGTGAATATTTTAAATTTCCAATAAAATATTAAAGCATTTTAATTAAATTTTTAAGTGGATTTGAAATCATACTAATGGGATCGTGTCACGTGACTGACGTGCCATTTGAAACATTTCCTCTATTCCAAAATGTATTTCTTATCTCGAGCGGAAGGACAAGATAATGCTTAAAAGCATGTCAATGTAAATTACAGCGAATGATAACTTTACCAACTAATATCTTTACACCGATAATATTCCCATCCGAAAACATTATCACCTTGTAATATTAACTCTGTTAAATTCTGAGTTTCTTTTCATTGCATTCCATGACCACACTAATTATATGTGAAGAATAAGGTAAAATATGTACACCTTTTTACTGACTACATTGAAGGACTTACAGTAAACTGTCATTTTATCTACTTTTATTTTCATTTATTAGAAAAAAACTTTCTCTACCACTCTGACTGGTACAGTACCAAAATACCTTTGTCTACCACTCTGATTAGTATAGTACTAAGAAACATTTCTCTCCCACTCAGATTAGTATAGTACCAATACTACTTCTCTACTACTATGATTAGTACAGCATAAAGACTCATTTATCTACTAGAATGATTATTACCGTACCAAGACACAGTCGTCAAACACCCTGATTAGTACAGTACCAAGACACCGTAGTCTAATACCCTGATTATTACAGAATGAGAAGACACCGTAGTCTAATACCCTGATTATTACAGAATGAGAAGACACCTTTGTCTACCACTCTGATTAGTACCCCAAAACCTTTCTCTACCACTATGTCTAGTTATTACAGTACCAAAGCATCTATTGCTAAAATGCTCTGGTTAGTACAGTACTAAGACAACTTTCGTTAAAACTCTGGTTATTACAGTACCAAGAACATTTTCTCTACAACTCTGGATATTACAGCAACAAACAGGTTTCTGTCCAATTAAGACTAGATTTTATATAGTAACAAATCAATTTCTCAAAAACTCTCTTTATTGCATATTAATACTGTTAATATTGTGTGCATAGAAACAAAACACATTCTGTCTCTCACTCACATCTATCTATCTATCTATCTATCTATCTATCTATCTATCTATCTATCTATCTATCTATCTATCTATCTATCTATCTATCTATCTATCTATCTATCTATCTATCTATCTATCTATCTATCTATCTATCTATCTATCAATCTATCTATCTATCTATCAATCAATATATCTATCTATCTATCTATCCATCCATCCATCCATCCATCCATCTATCTATCCATCCATCCATCCATCCATCCATCCACCTATCTATCTATCTATCGGCACATATAATGATTTAAGGTGAATAGAACTGATAAATGGGTAACACGTTTTGACGCTATCAGTTTTATACATGGTTAACGCCATGAAGTGCATTAAGATAAACTGGAAATTAACTTTAAAACGCTCTGTCCATAACAAGAATAAACTAGTTTGTCGTGAACGATAAAGGGTTCTGTTCTAATCAAACATAAACTAGTTTGTCGTGAATAATAAAGGGTTCTGTTCTAATCAAACATAAACTAGTTTGTCGTGAATAATAAAGGGTTCTGTTCTAATCAAACATAAACTAGTTTGTCGTGAATAATAAAGGGTTCTGTTCTAATCAAACATAAACTAGTTTGTCGTGAATAATAAAGGGTTCTGTTCTAATCAAACATAAACTAGTTTGTCGTGAATAATAAAGGGTTCTGTTCTAATCAAACATAAACTAGTTTGTCGTGAATAATAAAGGGTTCTGTTCTAATCAAACATAAACTAGTTTGTCGTGAATAATAAAGGGTTCTGTTCTAATAAAACATAAACTAGTTTGTCGTGAAAGATAAACGGCCCTGTTCTAATCAAGAAGTACACTAGTTTGTCGTGAAAGATAAAGAGGCCAAAGACCATGGCCCATACGCAGTCGAAGGATCACATCACGTGATAGGTTGGCGGCCATGCGAAGGACAGCTTTATGCTTTGACTCCATCTCAAAAGTGAACGTCCATAAAGTGAACATAGATTTAGGGTTCTATAGTTGTCGGTGATAGACATATAAGGAATGAAAGATTTATGAATGGTACAGAAAAGCGGGAAATAGATGTGTGATCGTGGTTGACAGAGGAATGACTTGCCGGTTGACAGAGGAATGACTTGCCGTTTAAATGAAGACCGAAATATTGCAATACCGGTTGTGATCGTGGTGGAGAAGGTTACAAGCTTCAGGTTAGTGCAACATAGGTTGTGATTGTGATATAGGATGGAGAAAGATGTGGCTGTATGGTAAATAACATAGCGGAACGTTTGCTCATCTGTTATGGAATACATGAATTGCTTGCTGACTTGTGTAAGACTGTTTCTCAAGACACAGTCTTCAAAAATAGTTTTCACCTAGAAATTATGCATCTTATATTTGTTATATTATTGAAGCATTACCCACATTAATGTTATATATTGCTACTAAAACATTATAAAAAGAGAATATATACTAAAGGAAAAAGTTTATAAATGTAATACATCCTTGTGAAAAACAAGTTAATGTTTTGAACACTTATAGCATCTATCTATCTATCTATCTATCTATCTATCTATCTATCTATCTATCTATCTATCTATCTATCTATCTATCTATCTATCTATCTATCTATCTATCTATCTATCTATCTATCTATCTATCTATCTATCTATCTATCTATCTATCTATCTATGAGTGAACATTCATTCACAGACTAAGTATACTATTTTGTTGTTTTAGCGTGGGATTATTCATATTTTAGTGTCGTGTGAACAGTGCGAGCTGAACATTAACAAACTACATATTTCTATCTTGTGCAGCATTTTGAGTTGGGTTGGATATATATTACATACATACTTGCCGTGCTGAATGCTTAAGCTAATAAATGGCGATATTCTACTTTGTGCTTTGTCTGGCACCGTTAGGGAAATGTCAGGAAAGCACGCTAAGACTGAATGTGAACAGAAAAATAATTGGTGTATTTGCATTATCCGCGACGTGGCTTCAATTTATGGCGTTCTCTGGATTCATACGTGTGCTTAATATTGCTGACTGCTTCGGTAACAACAGACCTTAATATTCGCTATTTAGTCATCATTCAATCAAACCACAAAGAAATCCTTCAATGTATTTAGTCATCATTCAATCCAATCACAAAGAAATCCTTCAATGTATTTAGTCATCATTCAATCCAACCACAAAGAAATCCTTCAATGTATTTAGTCATCATTCAATCCAACCACAAAGAAATCCTTCAATGTATTTAGTCATCATTCAGTCCAACCACCAATTAATCTTTCAGTCTACTCCTCTAGCTATTTAAAGTTTAGTTTATTTATTTGTCTATCTTTCCATCCATCTATAAAATTATTCCTTCAAACATTTTTTGACCTTGTATCCATTAATATTTCACTTTATCTATCTATCTATCTATCTATCTATCTATCTATCTATCTATCTATCTATCTATCTATCTATCTATCTATCTATCTATCTATCTATCTATCTATCTATCTATCTATCTATCTATCTATCTATCTATCTATCTATCTATCTATCTCCATTCATTCATCCCTCCATCCATCCCTCCATCTTTCCATCTATCTGTCTATCTATCTATCTATCTATCTATCTATCTATCTATCTATCTATCTATCTATCTATCTATCTATCTATCTATCTATCTATCTATCTGTCTATCTTATGTGTATGTGTGTGTGTGTGTGTGTGTGTGTGTGTGTGTATGTGTGTGTGTGTTCGCGGGCACGTGTATGCATATTTCTCTGTGTGTGTGCTTGTTTATTTACATATTTACTTTTTATATCGCTAACATATTTGTTGTCACTATCATTGTCGCAATTTACCAATGCCAAGGAAAAATTACTGTCAGTCGGACGCCATGTTTACGATGGGATAGAATTGGCGTGTGTGTGTGTGTGTGTGTGTGTGTGTGTGTGTGTGTGTGTGTGTGTGTGTGTGTGTGTGTGTGTATTTGTGTGTGTATGTGTGTGTGTGTTTGTGGTGTGTGCGCGCGTGTGCATGTGTGCGTGTGCGTTTGCTTGTGTGTGCGTGGGTACACACATATTTATTTTTTATATCGCTAACATATTTGATATCACTAGCATTGTCACAATACACTAATGCCAAAACAAGCAATATCGTCGCTCGGATGGAAGACTTTTCAATAGAATTGTTGATACTGTCAATACAAATGATAGATGGCTGATGTCAAGGACAAGAGGGACTGGGTTGTAGGGAAATGTGACGTTTTTGCTGGACGATGGGCAAGATGTTAATTCTTCACCACCCTTGGCCGCCCGTAACCTTAGGCTAATCCCCAAAACACACTGTCTGGCTGGCTTCACGTGTTAGAGATGAACGATAGATAATGTAGAATAGAAGAGTGATAGTTCTAGAAGATAGCTCCAGCCGCCTGGAGAAACATTATGCTCTAGTGAAACCTCTATCTTATTATTGTGTGAAGAATAGAGTTTTACGACACCCTTATAATCCGGCATGTGAGAAACAGGTTGGTCTTTTTGGAGAATTAGTAATAACTATGAAGTTTGTAATTAGTTAAGAGACAGGCTGGTCTGCTTGGAGAATTAGTAATAACTATGAAGTTTGTAATTAATTAAGAGACAGGCTGGTCTGCTTGGAGAATTAGTAATAACTATGAATGAACTTTGTAATTAGTTATGTAGTATTAATAAATAAATAATAATCATAACGAGAGGTCACGGGAAGAATTCTTTTAAACGATACAAATACATTAAACAAAATTGTCTCATAATATTGAGTAAAAAAAACAACGATAATTGATATCGATACAGAATATTTGTATCTCAATGACACAAATAAAATCTCACAATGACACAAATAAAATCTCACAATGACACAAATAAAATCTCACAATGACACAAATAAAAAGAAAAATAGATATCCGTACGAAATAAAATCTCACAATGACACAGAGAAATTTTATTACGGTCGCTTACTGTTTCAGACTCTGTTATTGAAAACTGAGAACAGATTATGCGACGGGAGTTGTTCATTGCTGTCTTTATTGTCGTACTTATCACTACACGATTATTAATACTTGTTAATCATGCTGTCATCTTTGCAACTAATTTTGACAGTCTAATTTTGACAGTCTAATTTTGACAGTCTCACTTTAATACTTGCGTGTTTACTCCCTAAGTTGTTACCAATTAAACTGTTTTAAAAACAAATCCTTTTTTTTGTTGTTGATAAATGCCATTTTAGTTATTTTCGGCTATCGAACGAACATTGCAAACGGGTTTTAATTGATATTTTTTAAAATGGCATTTGTAATCTGGTTTAATTAAAACAATTTGAATTTCAGATCATCAAACAAAATTTAGAGGCTTTGCTGCTTATTTGTCTCATTCCAGTAACTACGTAATGCTTCCGGCAGTTCGAGCCATGACCTCCGTGCAGGCGTCTAAGGCTTGTGACAATGCGAATAATGCCCGAAAGAATTCATTTACTGGAATCGATTTTAAAGTGAATTTTAAATCCTGCCTCCACTTGGAGAAACACTGGGCCTGTACCACGAAGAGTCGAAATATTCTAGTGCAAAGGTCTACAATGGTTTAATTATTTAAGTGATAGTACGCGTTTCCTTTCGGCGAAGTATTTTTCGTTCATCATAGATATAGTTATAGTAGTGATGTGTTTTCAGCCCTAGAAAGATATAGTTACCCATGGGGATTAATATGCTTATATCTACATATTGCAGTTACCCTTAGAGATTAGTGTTGTTATATGAAGTGAGATACATTTACCCTTAGAGATTAGTGTTGTTATATGAAGTGAGATACATTTACCCTTAGAGATTATAAGCACTGAAATACATTTACTCCTAGAAATAGTATTGTTAGATGCGTTTACCTTTAAAGATCAGTAGTGTTTTTATATGCATTGATATATTTACCCCCAAAGATCAGTGTTTTAGATGTAGTGAGTACAATTACCCTAGAGATCAGTAGTGTTTTATATGCACTGATATATATTTACCTCGAAAGATCAGTGTTTTAGATGTAGTGAGTACAATTACCCTAGAGATCAGTAGTGTTTTATATGCACTGATATATATTTACCTCGAAAGATCAGTGTTTTAGATGTAGTGGGTACAATTATCCTAGAGATCAGTGTTTTCAGATGTACAGAAATACATTAACCCCAAGAGATCAGTGTTTTTAAAACCCCACGTAGCTGTATTTACGCATAAATTTAAGAGTTTTAATAACAAATTTACCCAAAGCACTGAAGCTTGAAGGCAATGAATTTAAAGGAGTAAATTTATGTATGCTAGTTAAAGTGTTGAACTCAGTGAACCCCATTGTTTGCAGACGACACAGACGTATATATACTTTTGATTATCATAGCTAAAAATAGAAGTGGTTACTATTAAATACTTTTAAATTATTAATTAGACTATAACACTTGAAGGTATGCTTTTCTGACCCAGTGAGCCTTTTAATCGCAAAAAGACAGTTGTAATTTCGAATTTAAAAAAATAAAATTAATAATTATAATTACAGAAGTAACACAGCAAATTATTTCCAAAGGAATGCTTTATCGTCGCCCGCATTCTTAGAGTAAAAGAAACTAGCATTCATAAAATAGTTCTCTCTCTCTCTCTCTCTCTCTCTCTCTCACACACACACACACACACACACACACACACACATACACACACACACACACTAAAAACACACACACACACACATACACTAAACACACATATATACACTAAACACACACACACACTAAAAACAAACACACACACACTAAAAACACACACACACACTAAAAACACACACATACACATACACACACACACACACATACACGTATGCAAAAGCACACATCACGCACTATCTATGCACTAAATAATGCTGGTGGTTTAGGATGGTTTCAGTGCGGGAGTGGGTGCAATGCGGGGGTGGGTGCAGTAAAGCTAATTACAATATCTAGAATGAAGCAATGCGTAATATTGTCGACCAAGAGACACGCCCAGTCACTAATGCTCTCTCTCTCTCAAACACACATACATACTCAAACATACACGTTCGGACATACCAATACGCACAGAGACAAACATTTAATTCTCAGAAATGTATCAGCCATTACTAAACTACTTAATAGTTTGTTTTTCACACTATTAGCAAGATAACTGAACAGTCAAATCAATAGCAACGACATTATGAAAAATGCAATCACGCATTGTTTTTAGATGTAAATAGTGCATTAATGGTAGTGCCTAAATTTGAAATCACTTTATAAAGAACTAACGTTATAAAGAAATAACTGTAGTGGAGTACAAAAGTCGAATGTATACGTACATTTATTATTACAAACAAAATAGAAGACATTTCAGGGTTCTGTATAATATTAGAAATGCGCTTTGGTAATACTAAAGTCGGATTGTACTCAGCATTCACAAAACTGTCATAACTGGGAAATTTTGATCAAATACATACAGAATAACTGGCTGATTGTGATCAAATACATACAGAATAGTTGGCTGATTGTGATCAAATACATACAGAATAGCTGGCTGATTGTGATCAAATACATACAGAATAGTTGGCTGATTGTGATCAAATATATACAGAATAGTTGGCTGATTGTGATCAAATACATACAGAATAGTTGGCTGATTGTGATCAAATATATACAGAATAGTTGGCTGATTGTGATCAAATATATACAGAATAGCTGGCTGATTGTGATCAAGTACATACACAATATCTAGCTGATTGTGATCAAATATATACATAATAGCTGACTGCGGATTGTTTCAAGATGGTTATTGGCCTCCAGCAATATGGCGTTTAAAGGCAACAACTGCCAGGTTACATATCGGTCTGTCTTCAACAACGTGCTAGTCAGATTTCGATGGTGGATGACGTAAAAACAGCAATGTCTCAACAACATGGGGTCAGTTTAATAATGGACAGCACAATAGCGGTCAGCTAAATGTCTGGATACAGTACATTACAATAACATTTACATAAGTAGAACATAACTGTTCCTTGTTACTCTTCTTGAGTAAAAGCAGCGTTACATTCACTCAGGTTCTTCAACCATGGACAATAACTCATCAGTTACAGGATGTCTCTAAATGAAAGTCCATGCCTTAAGAGCTACATAATCGCTACTCAAACGGTCATTTTCCTGTATGTATAAACACTAAATAGCATATTATTCAACTGCAAAGATACAAGAAATATTAGAAAATTACATTTAAGATACAACAACAGTCACTATTCTGTCCAGATATAAAGCATATATGTCTGCTCATTTCTATTGCCATCTCCCTTCTATTCATTTTGCGCACGAGGGTCTGGTGTATTGTGTCCTAGTGTTTGGTGTGAACCCCTTTCTATTCATTTTACGCCCTGGCGTCAGGTGGGATCCCTCTTCTATTCACATTGAGACCGGGTGTTTGGTGTGATCTATATTCTATTCATATTGAGACCGGGTGTTTGTGTGATCTATATTCTATTCATATTGAGACCGGGCGTTTGGTGTGATCTCTATTCTATTCATATTGAGACCGGGTGTTTGTGTGATCTCTATTCTATTCACATTGAAATCTGTTTGGTGAGCTGTTCCGTAATGATGCACTCGACTTGTTTGTCTTGCCTATGCTTGTAACACGTGACTTCAATTCTTTGTTTGACTTGCCTATGCTTGTAACACGTGACTTCAATTCTTTGTTTGACTTGCCTATGCTTGTAACACGTGACTTCAATTCTTTGTTTGATTTGCCTATGCTTGTAACACGTGACTTCAATTCTTTGTTTGACTTGCCTATGCTTGTAACACGTGACTTCAATTCTTTGTTTGTCTTGCCTATGCTTGTAACACGTGACTTCAATTCTTTGTTTGTCTTGCCGATGCTTGTAACACGTGACTTCAATTCTTTGTTTGTCTTGCCTATGCTTGTAACACGTGACTTCAATTCTTTGTTTGTCTTGCCTATGCTTGTAACACGTGACTTCAATTCTTTGTTTGTCTTGCCTATGCTTGTAACACGTGACTTCAATTCTTTGTTTGTCTTGCCTATGCTTGTAACACGTGACTTCAATCCTTTGTTTGTCTTGCCTATGCTTGTAACACGTGACTTCAATTTTTTCTTAGACTTGAACAAAATTAGACAGCTTCTTTTAACTCCTCAACTATTACATAACCGTAGAGTGTTTTTATTTTATGACACGTGTAACTGAATTAATCCATTACCAGCGTTTTCATCTTTGTTTTATATAAGCCAGGTATAAAACAATAAACCATTAGGAATAAATCACGTTTTTCTTGCACTTTATCCGTTTCAGTTTTGAATGGAAATTATTTATCTCCCCTTTATTTAGTAGTACATAAAATCATTGATATACGTGTATATGTACACACACACACACACACACGCACGCACGCACGCACTCACGCACACACACACACACACACACACACACACACCAAAATGCAAATCCTACCTCCTTTGTCCCAACGCAACACGTCTATACAACAAAATTAATCATAACGTAGGCCGATCCCACCTCCTTTGTCCCAACGCAACACGTCTATACAACAAAATTAATCATAACGTAGGCCGATCCCACCTCCTTTGTCCCAACGCAACACGTCTATACAACAAAATTAATCATAACGTAGGCCGATCCCACCTCCTTTGTCCCAACGCAACACGTCTATACAACAAAATTAATCATAACGTATACTAGGAAATTGAAATCTTCTGTTATATGTCGCTGGACAATAAAGAAAAATAATATTTTGTAAAATGAATGCAATATATGCATTGCAGATCGGAAAGCCAACGAAAGTAACATCTTCCTATTTGAATACAGTAGCGAAGATCTTAAAGAACTAGAATTTTAAATTAATTTCCATCTTTATTGTTTGTTTGCCCTGAAGAACGTACAGTAGAATAGTGATGTAATTTTCTTTTCATCGTCTAGGACTTTTGGGCATGATTAATGATTAAATATCGCTTTCGTCTCTCTGTGTTTTTCAATTCCCAACACCACTTTTCAACTTCAATCGCCAATGCACAATAGTCAAAGTGATGTTCCATACTACGTAATCTAAGCCGACAAAGAAAGCAATTTGCTGTTATGAAATATTTTATTTATTTTAAATTAACAATCTTTCCTTTTCTGGACATGAGAAAATATTGCAATTCGTGTTTATTATCCGTATAATCAGATATTTTGGGTACACAGTTTCCGAGCGTTCGAGTTATATTCGCATTTATATGTGAATAATGACTTCTTCTTGAAATGATAAACTAGCCCCCAAAGGGAAGTGCACTCCTTCTGAAATCGGATAACCAAGACTTTTTCCGTCTGCCGGAATACAAATGGCCGTCTAAATATCTTTCTGGGAACCATTCGGAATGCCCTCAACAGCAGCAATAAATAGAAGTAAATTACTTTTATGAAACAAAGGACTGATGAGTATTCTGACTTGAGGTTAAATTCACTGGAAGCGCTTTGCATGCTGTACTAAAGCCAGAGTAATGTCCCTTAGGTTATTTTCGTACGACACGTGAACGCGAATTGCAAGGAAACGTGTAGCGTTCGCGTTGTCAGTTTTCTGTGGGGACATCAATTAAAAAAATATATTATGCAATTAAAAGAATTGATAAAATGAACCAACGTCAGCTGTTTCACAAGAGAAATTTTCAAAATGCGTGGTAAAAAAATGTGCACATTAATGACAAACACATCACGTGGCAACATATTGCATTAATGACGTCGGTCGGTCTGGCTGTATGCAATGAGACGATGGAGAGCGAGTCAAAGCGACACGTACCTTTATTGCCTTGACTTTCCCACAATGCTCCTGAAGGTCACGGTAATGATCCAGAAGCGGGATGCAAATGATGTTCTCGGATCCCAAACGTACTCAAGACTGTTCACTGTTCACTGACGTGTGGCTGGAGTCGTTACCGACATCTGAGGGGTTAAATAAAAAGAAGCAATTTTTTCAGACCACAATTAAGTATGGCGGCGTCAAAGAAAGTCATAGTCACAACTATACGTTCTAGTCTGTGAAAATATAATATGATATTTACTAAACATTTACTAAATGTTTAGAAGTTTAAAATAGTAGACAAATAACAGCAAAAGACTACAGCCAACATAATTATAAGGTTATGAACTTAAGCCAAATAATTCCAGGTATATGCACATTAGAGCTAAAGCCAACACAATTCTGTACACTACAGAGTTGAAATCAACATAATCCTAGGATATCTACTTTAGATCTAACGTAAGTACAATTCTGGGGATATATACTTTAGAACTAAAGCAAACATAATTATATGAACTAAAGAGCCAAGAGAAAGATTACTATAGGCACTAAAGAGCAAAAGGAAAGATAACTCCAGGCACTAAAGAGCCAAGATGAAAATGTTTTCATATAACTGCAACTTTTGAGAAGACATTGAAAAGAGTGATTTCACATTCATGACCTTCATTTTGGAAACATTGTCCTTGAAACACCGTAATCACCTGCCTGTCTTTCCAAGGTTTTACATCACGAATTTAAAAAAAGATCACCTACTTCCCAGAGTGAAAAATCGTTATTTTATTTCTTAATGAAATAATTTATCTTCCATTTATTTGCTGTCACTAGCAATTCCAATTTTGTTTATCATTCACCCAAACATTGTTCTACATAATAAAGTATTCAGTAATTGAGAAAGAGTAAACGAGAGAAGGAAACAGAGAGGGATAGGGAGAAATAGGGAGAGAGGGAAAGAAGGGAGAGAGAGAGAGAGAGAGAGAGAGAGAGAGAGAGAGAGAGAGAGAGAGAGAGAGAGAGAGAGAGCAGAAAGAAAACGATTTATAGTTTAGCTGTCATGACGTAACACAACTCGTTCGGTAAAATTCTCATGATATAATAGAACTTTCACGGTGTAGTTTTCAAAATGTAATATAACTTTCAGGAAGTAACCCATATAATTTAAAGCAAGTTTCATGACGTAACTCTCAGAATGTAATATAACTTTCAGGAAGTAACCCATATAATTTAAAGCAAATTTCATGACGTAACTCTCAGAATGTAATATAACTTTCAGGAAGTAACCCATATAATTTAAAGCAAGTTTCATGACGTAACTCTCAGAATGTAAACACAACTTTCACGGCTATACTCTCAGAATATAATACAACTTTCAATGGTGTAGCTGTTAAATGTAAGACAACGTTCACGTATGTAGCTTTCACAAAGTAACAAAGTTTCTTAATATAACCGTCAGTATGCGAGAACGTTTCACGGTGTAACACTCACGATGAAAACCAAGTGATGTACGTCCTATAACCTACACGATGTACTCTCACACTGTAACACAATGGCATGCTCTAACTTTGACTCTGTCACCATTACACAATACCTGTCACTACGTTCTTGGTGACCGTCCAGTCAATGTAGCATACACCCACCTAACTAAATCAGTACAGTGCTCATACACCCACCTAACTAAACTATCACAGTACCCCACCTAAATAAATTATCACAGTGGTCACATACCCACCTAACAAAATCAGTACATTGGTCATATACCACCAAATAAAGTTAGTTTACTGCTCACATACTCCTGAACCAAATTAGTAAAGACCTCACATACTCCTCAACCAAATTAGTGTAGTGCTCACAAACTCTTGAACCAAATTAGTACAGTGTTCACATACCCTTGAACCAAATTGTACTGGCCATTATATTCATTGACTTGCCTATGCTTGTAACACGTGACTTGCCGATAAAGCTGACGATGGGACTGTGGACATCTGCCAATGAGCTTTAGTTTACGCAAGGAGTACTACGTTATACCATCGTCGATTATTTAAGTCTCACCTGTCCAGTTCTCATGCTTATTTTCTTCGCGGCTTAGTCATACATTAAAGGTCTCAAGCAATATACATTACAAAGAACACATCTAAACGGCTTGGCTGCACGGTTTTAAGCTCGAGGTGATTTCAGAATAATTATATTTAGACAAACCTCTTACTTATATCAGTGCTGCGAGTGACTTTAGAAATTATTTAGACAAACCTCTCTTACTTATATCAGTGCTGCGAATGACTTTAGAAATTATTTAGACAAACCTTTCCAAGACTGATCTGATAGTACTGTGGTGGGCTTTGAGATATTTGTCATACATTTCAAATATAGGATATCTGTGATACATTTCAAATATAGGATATTTGTGATATATTTCAAATATAGGATATCTGTGATACATTTCAAATACAGGATATTTGTGATACATTTCAAATATAGGATATATGTGATACATTTCAAACAGAGGATATGTGTGATACATTTCAAACAGAGGATATTTGTGATGCATTTACAACATAACATTCGTGATGGCTTTCAGAAATTTTTCATGCATTTCAAAGATAACATTCTATGTGGCTTTGAGATAATTTTCATGCATTTCAAACATAACAGTTTAGATGGTTTGATATACATTTTAAACGCAAAGTTCTATCTGTCTGTCTGTCTATCTATCTATCTAATCAATCTATCTGTCTGTCTGTCTATCTATCTATAATAATTAAACTGTAGAAACGATTCATTAATGTTTGCCTCTGAAAAGTACCTCTATGAAGAAGGAAGCCTAAACACGAGAATGATACAGCTGTATGTTATAACATACGTTCTTGTATGGGTCACAGTGTGTCTATATAGTGATTTTTCTACATGACTGATTAAGGCTTGTTGTCCTTAAATATGTATATAATAATGACACATCTGTAAATAGCTTTGATAAAATAAATCGTCTTGTCTTTAAATACGTTTGACTACAATGACATATTTACAGATAGTTTGGATATAGTAAGGTTTATAGTTCTTAGATATTCGTGTCTACAATGGCAAACGTGTAAATAAATTAAAGTATATTATCATTAGATATTCGTTTCTACAATGGCAAACGTGTAGATAAATTAAAGTATATTGTCCTTAGATATTCGTGTCTACAAACATTTCTAAATAGCTTTGATGTTAAAAATATTATGTCTACCGTAAATACTCTGGATGACTTTCATACGAGATAGTCGTAAGACATGTATCTCTACAAAGATAAAACTCCAGACAGCAATGATGAATACTTATCTCCAGATAAAGCACTGTAAACTCCGGACAGCAATGATGAATACTTATCTCCAGATAAAGCACTATACACTCCGGACAGCAATGATGAATACTTATCTCCAGATAAAGCACTATACACTCCGGACAGCAATGATGAATACTTATCTCCAGATAAAGCACTATACACTCCAGACAGCAATGATGAATACTTATCTCCAGATAAAGCACTATAAACTCCAGACAGCAATAATGAATACTTATCTCCAGATAAAGCACTATAAACTCCGGACAGCAATAATGAATACTTATCTCCAGATAAAGCACTGTAAACTGAATGTATACAATGCACACTATTATTTATATTATGTTGAAATCAATTAAAGCAATCGATTAAAGTAATTACTTAAACTCGCTTATTTTAAAACCAAAATCCTTCGTGCATGCTGAAAGTGAACAGGTAATGTCAGATAAAAGTCGTTAAACACAGAGAGGTTAAACTGCTGTCAAATTTCATTAAAGGATTTCACTTGTAGAAAGATCAACCACTGAATGCTAGTATCAACAGAAATACATTTTTGAAACGTTGTGTGATTAATACAAGTAGAAATTTAAATAAGTATTCTTCATTCCAAAAATCATTAAATTTAGAGTCTGCAGTTTTCAGATTATTGTTGCAATGTTTATATTTACTACAAAGTGAAATCCATCTGTTGGCTTTGAAAACATTTTTAATATGAAGCACTTTTAATTTGATCGCAAAATCTAAAGATATTTCTTTTCAAGAAAATATAATTATGATAATAATTGTTTGTAATTTAATAATTCAATAGATAGATAGATAGATAGATAGAAATATAGATAGATAGATAGATAGATAGATAGATAGATAGATAGATAGATAGATAGATAGATAGATAGATAGATAGATAGATAGATAGATAGATAGATATATAGATAGATAGATAGATAGACAGATAGACAGACACATACACAGTCAAGTGGCCCACTATAAGCAATATATAATTTCTGTCTGTGATTCCCATCATATCAGTGTGTTTGCGTACGTGCTTGTCGATAAAGACCGTTCCAAAGGTATTGTCTAGTACTCAGTCATCCTTCGACTAGGGCACGTTTTCCAAAATGTCTGATCTTGAAATGTCAAAGCACAACTTTCAGACACTACTGCGAGGGATTAGCGGATCCGTGTATGTGAATAGATGAAAAGTCTAGACACATTTATCATTCGCTCTTTGTACCAGCTTCGCATTTTGGGTTATTAACTTCCACCCGGTCTGGGAGTTCTACACAGGTCACTGGTTGAAGTCGCCACCTATGTTGCATAAGCAACTACATGCTTATTTTATCGTTCATATTCACTGAATGTCTATCATGATTCATTTTATAGTGCTGAATGTCTATCATGATTCATTTTATAGTGCTGAATGTTTATCATGTTTTATTTTTAAATGCTGCTTCTGTAACTTGCAGTGACTTTCGATCACCTCGCGTGAGGAATATTTGATCAGCATGAGCAAACAGGAAGGGGATAAGAAAGAGTAGAGTATTGACACTGCTGACATTTTTGGACGCCTTCAATGTTACTTAACGTGACACTGTTGGATGAGATTTTAACGTGACAGTGATAGGTGATATTTTTACGTGAGAGTTTAGGTGAGATGTTCACGTGGCACTCACAGATGACATTTTGACGTGAAATTGACAGGTGGGGTTTTGACTTAACAGTACCAAGAAAGATTTTGACGTGGCAGTGACAGTTGTGATTTTGATGTGGCAGTGACAAGTGAGAGTTTGACGTGGCATTGACAAGTGAGAGTTTGATGTGGCAGTGACAAGTGAGAGTTTGACGTGGTAGGTGAGATTTTGACATGGCAGTATACATGAGATTTTGACGTGTCAAATACAAGTGAAAATTTTCATTACATACAAACACTGACAAAACACGCGCTCACTTGTAGGTCACGTGTCGTAAATGGAGAAAAGGAAAAACTAAATAATTAAAGGAATTATTCTTCAAAATAATTAAAATGATAAACAAAGTACTAACGGAACATGCAAGTTACTAATTAGAACAAGTGCTATATTGATTATATATATATAATTAGAACAAGTGCTATATTGATTATATATATATATATATAATTAGAACAAGTGCTATATTAATAAATAGTGAATTGTCCAGGATCATTACTTATAGCAAAAGTTATTAATACATGCCTTAGAATAGGCAAATTACTAAAGAGACAGCCAAATTGCAGACGGGGCCGACACAGTATCATCTGGATTGTCAAATTGACAAATCACAGATAAATTACTATGCAAAGGACAGTAGAACATGCGAATTTGTGTTGGATAAGGGCACTTATCTTGAGATAGTAAAATCTTTAATAGATCAGAAAATTCAGTAAAGGACAGAAAATTACTAATGAGATAAGTGTACAAAAACGACAGAACATTACTAATGATGTAAGTGTACAAAACGACAGAACATTACTAATGAGGTAAGTGTACAAAACGACAGAACATTACTAATGAGGTAAGTGTACAAAACGAAAGAACATTACTAATGAGGTAAGTGTACAAAACGAAAGAACATTACTAATGAGGTAAGTGTACAAACGAAAGAACATTACTAATGAGGTAAGTGTACAAAACGATAGAACATTACTAATGAGGTAAGTGTACAAAACGAAAGAACATTACTAATGAGGTAAGTGTACAAAACGAAAGAACATTACTAATGAGGTAAGTGTACAAAACGACAGAACATTACTAATGAGGTAAGTGTACAAAACGACAGAACATTATTAATGAGGTAAGTGTACAAAACGACAGAACATTACTAATGAGGTAAGTGTACAAAACGACAGAACATTACTAATGAGGTAAGTGTACAAAACGACAGAACATTACTAATGAGGTAAGTGTACAAAACGACAGAACATTACTAATGAGGTAAGTGTACAAAACGACAGAACATTAATAATGAGGTAAGTGTACAAAACGAAAGGAAGATAACATCGTGTCACTGTACGTGTTGACGTGCTAGTAAGATGTCATCATAAAGGAAAAATGTTACTTAGCAAAATAAAGCAATCACGTATTGAACTGCTGGCTATAAAGACTTCAATAATCTCATTTCCGTAATTATCTATTGTTGTTTGACGACTTACGCGCGTGTTTGCGCGTATTTCGTGTATTTGTGTATGAACGCATTTGTGTATATATAATATGTGTGTGTGTGTGTGCGTGCGTGTGTGCGTGTGTGTGAGTGTGTGCGTGTGTGCGTGTGTGTGTGTGTGTGTGTGAGAGTGAGTGCGTGTGTGCGTGCGTGCTTGTGTTTGTGTGTGTGTGTGTGTGAGTGAGTGCGTTTGAGTGTGAGAGAGAGAGAGAGAGAGAGAACGGGGAAGAGAGTTACGTTTTGATTAGAGTTGGGTACGATAAGACTGACATTTTCAACTCTACTTCATTGTCAAGATGCTATTTTATCTCAGAAATACCGACAAATCACAAGTACGGAGTTCATTCATGGCAAATTCGCATCGGTCGGACAGAAGGATACTGTTAATCAGGACAGAAGGATACTGTTAATCAGGTTCGGAATGTCAAGGTTCTCTGCAAGTGAAGTCTATTTCGTTAGGGTGGACAGCTAGTCACGGCTAAGTCGTCGCCAGTACTAGCTTGCAACATTTACCAATCGTGGCATCGCCTACAGACACATGATTGAAGTTTACCTTGTAAAATCCCTACTTTCAAGGGAATTAGTATGGTCTCTTTGCTCAGCACTCATGCAAGAAATCGTTATATACACGCGCGCACACACATGCATACACACGCAGTACTTCCCCCCACCATGGCTTTTTATTTATAACGTGCGCTGAATAATTGCAGTAACAGTTTTCACATAGTTACTACTAACTGTAATTATTCAACGCACGTTATCAGTCATATTTTGAATAATTGCAGTCACAATTCTGACGCCTTGTGGATTACATTTGAATAATTTGTAGTAATAGGTTTCATGTCTTGTAGGTCATGAAGGAAAATAATTACGATAGAGGTTTTTCACATCTATTGGGTCACGAATACTGGGTCACGTCTTTTGGGTCACGTATTAAAAAAAAATGACAGTAATAGTTTTGACGCTAGTGGGCCATATGTGTCGGATATTGACATTAATAGGCTTAAACGGTTTTAGATTCATCTGCTTGAAAAACTACAGGGCATGTTTTCCTAACTATCTTTCTCGTGCCTCACTACGTGTTTCAGGTCACGTGTACCATCTGTATCTAACAAATCCCGTCTATAACTCATTAAGTGTTATTTCTGTAGTTGTAGCTAACAGTCGATAGTTCATTGGATGAACTAATGCGACTTGCTAATAATCTGCATTTCAAGAGATCTAATATCTGCATAGAATACCTCATTGTATTTGTTGCTTCATTTGAGTCGTTACTATAGTGCTTGTATTTTCCATATCTTGAGGCTGTCGAGTTTTACCTCAATAGGCCTACTTGTACATTTTGAGTGTGAGGGCTCAAAGTTGTCCAGTCACTGCCTCAGTACATGTACATTTTGAGTGTGAGGGCTCAAAGTTGTCCAGTCACTGCCTCAGTAAATGTACATTTTGAGTGTGAGGGCTCAAAGTTGACCAGTCACTGCCTCAATACGTGTACATTTTGAGTGTGAGGGCTCCAGTCACTGCCTCAATACATGTAATGGATATTTTATTTGTCTTTTTGCCCACATTTACCGAGTCACTATCTCAATACGTGTACATTTTACAGAGTGGGGTCTTGATGCCAAGAGTTACTGAGTTACTACGACAATACTTGTACTTTGTACAGAGTGCGGTCTCGATGTCTAGAGTTACTGAGTTACTATCTCAATAATTGTACTTTGTACAGTGGGGGTTCTCGAATGTCCAGACTTACTAACTCAATACTTGTACTGTGTACAATGTGTGGTCTCGATGTCCAGAGTTACTGAGTTACTATCTCAATATTTGTACTTTGTACAGTGGGGGTTCTCGAATGTCCAGACTTACTAACTCAATATTTGTACTTTGTACTGAGTGGGGTCTCGATGTCCAGAGTTACAGAGTTACTGCCTCAATATTTGTACTTTGTACTGAGTGGGGTCTCCATGTCCAGAGTTACAGAGTTACTGCCTCAATACTTGTACTTTATACGGGTCTCAATGAACAAAGTTATCGTGTCGCCATCCCAGCAGTTGTAACAAACCGAAGCTCGTGACCCTGCGATAGTTATCTTGACTTCCCACATCTTGATTTTTATGTCAGTGTAATTTTTTTATATTAACATTATTCGTGTCTGTCCTACAAATTCTGAAATTTGTATCTTATTTTATTGTAACTTGTTGCTCCCGCAAGCGTTCAATATTTGCTGCATATCTATGAAGTAAACAAGGGGCGCAACTGCCAACTGGGAACGTTCGGTGTCAAATTTATTAAACAAATTACAGGCTGTGCCTGGCAGTGAACAGGGTAAACACATAGATACTAAATCAAGGATAATCACTTAATTCCCAAAGCAAAAAATATGAAGAAAAATTGTTCAATTCGATCTACTAATTGTTACGAGGCACTTTACGAGCTCAATTTGCTTCAACATTACCTGTACATAATATCGACTCAAAATATCTATTCATAGCACCTGGAATTAAATTCAGACTTCCTTTCAGTTCAACGAATTTTTTTTTTTTTTTAATCGTGTCATACTTTATGGTTCTGGATGCTGGTCGACAAAACGTTATAACGATTTCGTTTTACATCATTTCTGGCCACCAACGGCGAAACAAACTTTAAAACTAGGTTTGCGTGCTTCTCTTCTGATTGTTGTGTTTGTTTCTTGTTTACAAAATATTTTATTCTTGTGTCAAACTGAATGGCATTGGTAAGAAAATCGAAAGAAAGTGAACACAACACAGATGTGTTAGGTGATTATTATAAACGTTAACAACACACAGCGTGGTTCTCGTAATTTCTGCGGGATCAGACAAATAGGCCGTTCACGGTTAGAGTAGACTGCAAATGCCACCGATCTGGAGAAAATGTTCGATGGCGAAAGCCTTTCTCGTCAAGACCAACCAATCACCCTGGCGAACTGTACAGTGTCTTGGGAGCATAAAACTCCCTTTAACTGTCTACCCGCCGTATTCTTGTCATTGCATTGCATAAAAATGCTCAGAACGATGGAAGAAATTAATCTCTACCGACTCACCTACTGTTTTATGAACGTATTGGCTCGCACGCGTTAATTTTGCGTGTTGATTTATTTTTAGGATAAAAAACGCCCACCAGGTACAAAGGATTAAGATGACAGAATAAATTATATTTGCGGTTTTCTCTGTGTATTCTAGTACGTGTTTGTGTTGCATGTGTATGTGTATGTGTGTGTGTGTGTGTGTGTGTGTGTGTATGTGCATGTGTGAAGTGTGTGTGTGTGTGTGTGTGTGTGTGTGTGTGTGTGTGTGTGTGTGTGTGTGTGTGTGTGTGAGAGAGAGAGAGAGTGATTTTAATGGAGCCGTCGGATATTTAATATGTATTTTTTATGCTAGGCCGATCAGCAAGTTTACGGTTCAAGATAATAGATTTTGCCGCCATCGAATTTCGCCTTGGTCCAGCAATCTGATATTGACTGGCCATTCGTTGATCTTAGCTTTCAGAGCGCTCCAGTGTTCTTAAGACGTTATTTTACGAGGAAGACCCTCTCCTTCTAAACCAAGATTTTGCTTGTTTCTAGAAGAAGTTAGCGACTAAGCTTATCATTCCATTCCTGCAGTGGAACAGACAGCTGTGTCTATAAATGTCCTTTACAATTTGGTTTGAATTCAGGGGGGAAATAAGCAGTCTCCTACAATTACGACAGATCTTACAATATTAGTAAGTCAGGCTACTGTTACGTTCTGATTATGAATTTACACTTTTTACAGAGTCACACAGTAAGTCAGACTACTGTTATGTTTGGACTATGAATTTACACTTTTTACAGAGTCACACAGTAAGTCAGACTACTGTTACGTTCGGACTGTGAATTTACACTTTTCACAGTGCCATCAAACAATTTTGAACGGGAGGACAGCGTCACATAGTAAGACAAACTAGAGCATTTCAGAACGGTAGGACAACGTCACATAGTAAAACAAGCTATAGCATTTCAGAACGGTAGGACAACGTCACATAGTAAGGCAAGCTAGAGCATTTCAGAATGGTAGGACAACGTCACAAAGTAAGACAAGCTAGAGCATTTCAGAACGGTAGGACAACGTCACATAGTAAGACAAGGTAGAGCATTTCAGAACGGTAGGACAACGTCACATAGTAAGACAAGCTAGAGCATTTCAGAACGGTAGGACAACGTCACATAGTAAGGCAAGCTAGAGCATTTCAGAACGGTACGACAACGTCACATAGTAAGACAAGCTAGAGCATTTCAGAACGGTAGGACAACGTCACATAGTAAGACAAGCTAGAGCATTTCAGAACGGTAGGACAACGTACATAGTAAGACAGCCTCTAGCACATTACAAAATGGGGTGACAGCGCCATATGTATGACAGCTGACAGCGTCATAGACAGAAGTGTCGGTAATCGCTTCTACACAATAATAAGGAAATTGCAAAGAATCGTATTTTACGGCAGAATTTACAACAAACAAGATTGCAGCTGTTCAAAAGTTAAAAAGTAAACTTGGACAAAGATTTTTAAGTATTTTCAGTTCAGGAAAGACGAACTTTTACAGAACTGTCTCAACCATAAGTTTTGACATCGTGACGTCAATTTATGTTTCGACCTGGGGCTAATGCTTGTATTTTAAATGTTATTATATAATTAGTTACGTGAGTATCTGTAGCTAATACTTATGTCTTAAACATTACTGTATATTAAAGAGTTGTATGCGTATGGATCTAATACTTGTATCTTAAAAGTTACTATATACAAAAGAGTTACATGATCATTTACGTTTAATATTTGTATCTTAAACGTTACATTAAACTAAAGAGTTACAAGATTATCTGGGTCTAATACTTGAATCTTAAAAGGTTACTATATACTAAAGAGTTACCTAAGTACATGGGTCTAATACTTGTATCTCAAACGTTACTCTATACTAAAGAGTACATGAGTATCACTAAGAATGAAGATAGTACGCTGATTTCAAAACTATATTCGTGTTATTTTCATCACCTTACGTCTTATAACATCAACTTGAATGTATGTTTTCATGCATCCGATTACCAGAATCAGATATTATCTTCAGCACTTGGCAGTAAAAACGTTGTAGGGGCAGATAACTATTATTGAACGTACCTTTATCATCACCAGGAAAGACAGCCATTGACGGAACGGCTTCCAAACGCGCGAGAGATTTCAATGCATTCGTTGTGTTCTGATCCATTTAGATACAATTAATCGTGAATACCAAATACCGTAAAGACAGAAAGAATCAAAGAGTCCTCTTTTTTTTTTTATCGCGTTATTGTGCTTCAGAGCGAGAACAATATTGGAAGCAGTTCTTGTCTATTGTAAATATGTTCTTATCTATTGTAGTATGTTCTTGTCTATTTAGTATGTTCTTGTCTATTGTAAGTATGTTCTTGTCTGTTTAGTATGTTCTTGTCTATTGTAAGTATGTTTTTGTCTGTTGTAAGTATGTTCTTATCTATTGTAAGTATGTTTTTGTCTATTGTATGTTCTTGTCTATTGTAAGTATGTTTTTGTCTATTGTAAGTATGTTTTTGCCTATTGTATGTTTTTGTCTATTGTGGTATGTTTTTGTCTATTGTAAGTATGTTTTTGCCTATTGTATGTTTTTGTCTATTGTGGTATGTTTTTGTCTATTGTGAGTATGTTTTTGCCTATTGTATGTTTTTGTCTATTGTGGTATGTTTTTGTCTATTGTAAGTATGTTTTTGCCTATTGTATGTTTTTGTCTATTGTGGTATGTTTTTGTCTATTGTAAGTATGTTTTTGCCTATTGTATGTTTTTGTCTATTGTAAATATGTTCTATTCTATTGTTAAGTGTGTTCTGCGGTGATTGTGTGACCAATGCAACTGTTTGCGTATTCAATGACTGACAAAAAAGAATTTATTTTCAATAATCCGTGAAGTTGGATGTTATGAAAGTTGACTGAAATTTAAAAGAGACTGAAATATTTACAATGAAATAATATAAGACTGAAATATTAACAATGAAATAATATAGATAAGACTGAGATATTAATATTAAGAATGAAATAATATAGTAAAGACTGAAAATTTACAAGAAATAATATAGATAAGACTGAAATATTAACAATGAAATAATATAAGACTGAAATATTAACAATGAAATAATATAGATAAGACTGAGATATTAATATTAAGAATGAAATAATATAGTAAAGACTGAAATATTTACAAGAAATAATATAGATAAGACTGAGATATTAATATTAAGAATGAAATAATATAGTAAAGACTGAAATATTTACAAGAAATAATATAGATTAGACCTAAATATTAACAATGAAATAATATAGATAAGACTGAGATATTAATATTAAGAATGAAATAATATAGATAAGACTGAAATATTAACAATGAAATAATATAGATAAGACTGAGATATTAATATTAAGAATGAAATAATATAGATAAGACTGAAATATTAACAATGAAATAATATAGATAAGACTGAGATATTAATATTAAGAATGAAATAATATAGTAAAGACTGAAATATTAACAATGAAATAATATAGACAGAACCAGTCTTCGTAAAGTTATTTAAGTGCAATAAAATGACAACCAGTTCCCATAACTATATTTTCTTGAACTAAAGGCCAGACAACCTTCACAGATACATATACCTGAGATTAAATAAAATAAATTTAGAACAAATTTTCACAAATATATTTTCCTGAAATAAAATAAAATACAGTGTTCACAATTATATTTTCTTGAAATAAAAAGCAACCAATCTTCACAAATATATTTGCTTGAAATAAAATAATGTTAATATAAAAAAATATATTCGCAAAACATCCTTGCTTGAAATAAAATTATGTAAATATAGAGCTTATATTCGCAAACATCTTTGCTTTACATATGTCATCGGCAACCGTTAGGATTTTTACCAAAGATTAATTTGTTCGCTCTCTTCAATGATAGCTGTGTAGGTGCAGTGTCAAGACCGTTTGAACAAGGCCACATGAATTTGCTGAAGTGTTTGAGACATTGGAGCGGAGTCTCCATGCGAGCAAGGAATATTTTTATGGAATTACACTACATGTCAGAATTGTGCTTTCTTGCGATTTTAATGTGAAATAAACATGTTCCTATTGATACATGAGATCAATAATGATCTCAGTGATCTCAGCAGTAATGATACATAAGATCGTGTGTGTGTGTGTGTGTGTGTGTATTGTGTGTTTGTGCGTGTGCGAGTGCGTACATTCATTAGAAAATAATGCTATAGAAATAAATGACGTAAAAATGTGCTGGAATATGTATTTAGATCAGGTCGATGTACTTAATGCGCTGTGCCATTCGATACACAAGCATAAGGGGAGACAATTAGAATTAGTTCATTATTCCCTGGGCATTATTAATCAGCTTTCCTCAGTGCCGATGACTCGAAGCAAGTCAGCATCAAAGAATATACATTCACTTAAATTGTTAAAGAAAAATTATGCTTATAATGATCACTGGAGAAAAAGAAATTCTCCATGATCGCAGTCTGTGGCGTTCTCTTGGAGGAAATGAAAAGATAAGATAATCCATGCTCGATAAGAGGCATCAACAGTGTGAAAGGATTTGGGGTGAAAAGATGACAACGAACTAGATATAAAACAAAAAAGATAGCACACTAAATACAGGACGTGACGTAATGATGACAACGACTAGATATAAAACAAAACAGATAGCACACTAAATACAGGACGTGAAGAAAATACATTAGATATGACGTAATAATGACAATGAACTAGATATAAGACAAAAAAGATAGCACACTAAATACAGGACGTGACGTAATGATGACAACGACTAGATATAAAACAAAACAGATAGCACACTAAATACAGGACGTGAAGAAAATACATTATATATTGCTTAATCATGACAACGTACTAGAATAAAGCATAGACATGACAACACACTAGACATAAGACTTAAAGATGTCACAACACTAGACATAAAGTGTAATGATGACAACACACTAAATATAAGATTCAAAGATGGCGCCACAATACTATAAAATAAAGACGACAACGCAGAGGCATGAAAATGATAACACCTTAGATACAAAACATAAAGATAACAACACAAAACATCCAGGATATGAAGAGGGTATACAAGATATAAATCATGGATTATCAACTCATATAAGACATGGATATGTCAATTCACTAGATATAAGACATGCATATATCAATTCATTAGATATATGATATGAATGGGTCACTATACTAGATATAAGACATAAAGATGAAAATACGCTAGATACAAGACATAGTTATATCACTTTATTAGATATATGATATGAATGAGTCACTATGCTAGATACAAGACATGAAATGAGTGGACACCACACAAGACTAATACATACAGAGGTCACGAACCAAGTCCAAACACGAATTAACAACAAACTGTCTAATACATGGCATATATGACCAAGACATGAATTCACTGGATCAAGACCAAGACAGGAATAGTGCATCAAGACCAAGACATCAATACACAGGTCGGGATCTAAGATTTGAAAATATCATCGCTAAGTCCTAGACAGGCAGTATACAAAAAAACTTGAAACACTGATAGCTTTATTAAGTCTAGCCAGGCAGAAAACAAAAATATCATGAAACACTGATAACACCATTAAGTCCTAGACAGGCAGAAAACAAACATGAAACACTGATAATACCATTAAGTCCTAGACAGGCAGAAAACAAAGAACATTAAACACTGATAGGCACAGCCAACATCGGATAACCCTATAACATTAACAGAAACGCTAAACCGACAAAAGGCTTTGAAACATATTACACGATTTTAAACTGAAAGAGAAAACTATTATACACCTCCAAATCAAACGGAAGGTTGCAGTATATCATATAATGGTGACACTTTTCCTGAAGTTGCAGTGTATTATATAATGGTGACACTTTCCCTGAAGTTGCAGTGTGTCATATAATGGTAACACTTTCCCTGAAGTTGCAGTGTATTATATAAAGCTTCCACTTGCTCTGCATAGTATTAATGTATATTATGCAATAGTGAAAATTTCTATAAAACTGCAAAATATTATATAATGGAAAAAACTTCCCTCACCGGTTTAGAATAATATCCAATGGAAAAATCTTCCTTTAGAGGTTTATAATAATAGTTTTTGGTAACACTTCCTTCAGAGGTTCAGAATAATATATTTTGGTAACGCTTCATCTACAGTTAAGGCACATCATGCGCCAAAGTTAAATTCTCCATAGTTATAGTATATTGTGCGCTAGTGAGAAACCCTCTATAGTTATAGTACATTGTGTGGTAGTGAGAAACCCTCTATAGTCATAGTACATTGTGCGCTAGTAAGAAACCCTCTTAGTTATAGTACATTGTGCGCTAGTGAGAAACCCTTTATTGTTATAGTACATTGTGTGGTAGTGAGAAACCCTTTATTGTTATAGTACATTGTGTGGTAGTGAGAAACCCTTTATTGTTATAGTACTTTGTGCGCTAGTGAGAAACCCTTTATTGTTATAGTACATTGTGTGGTAGTGAGAAACCCTTTATTGTTATAGTACTTTGTGCGCTAGTGAGAAACCCTCTATAGTTATAGTATATTGTGCGCTAGTGACAAATCCTTTTGTATAATGATTTTCTTTCAAGACACGAAACATGAAGTTGCATTGTGTTATTTATCGGTAGGACAGAAAACAATGAGCAACGTTTAGAGAACCAAAGCCAGAACAAGAAGTAGAGAATATTACTCTATTTACAGACATTACAAGAAGTAGAGAATATTACTCTATTTACAGACATTACAAGAAGTAGAGAATATAACACTATTTACAGACTGTACAAGAAGTAGAGAATATAACACAATTTACAGACTGTACAAGAAGTAGAGAGTATTACACGATTTAGAGACTGTACAAGAAATAGAGAATATTACACTATTCAGAGACTTACAAGAAGTAGAAAATATTACACTATTCAGAGACTGTACAAGAAGTAGAAAATATTACACTATTTACAGACTGAACAATAATTACAGTATATTATGCAGTGAACCTCAATATCAGATTTTCCGCATGAACGGGATGCAATTACTAAAGTACTGTGCATAAAAATTAACCGCACTTATGAGAATCACATCCGTGAGCCAGGATTTTTCCATCAGAAAATGGTTTGCACTTTGGGCCTCCCACCATTTTCTCTCATTCCCCCATTCTCGCACCAGCACCCCCCCACACACACACACACACATCCCTCTCACACACTGCACTACATCCCCCGCTAGTTCAAACTCTTCCAGTAAGGAACCTGTTTTTGCAAAACCAATGCACAACGCCTTAGTGGGTAGGTGGGTTTTGTGGGTTTTGTTTTCTTGCTGATCCAGATGTGTTGTCAATATATTACTCTAGTGCAGTTTTTCAGGAAAAAAGTTAACAAGATGTAATCTAATTAATTTCAAATTTGTCTTGAGCAATGGCGACCTACGACGAACGTGACCTGGACATTCCTGACACAGTTATCCTTCCATTTGGAAAAAAATTAGAATGTTACAGCAAAGACACTTAACTTACTAAAGCGTTCAAACGAAAACTTTAAAATGTTACAGCAAAGACTCTTAACTTACTAAAGCGTTCAAACGAAAATTTTAGAATGTTACAGCAAAGACTCTTAACTTACTAAAGCGTTCAAACGAAAAAAATATACTCGACATATTAGTGTTGTGGAAATTATGGAAAGGCGCCAGGAAAAAAAGAGACAATGTGTATCAAGAAAGCTAAAGGCTGTCCACCAATTAGGATTCCTCGATTTTTTAAAAAAGAGTTATGATAATAAATGATACGAGTTAAGATAATAACTGATACATCTGTTATGTATTTTATTATCGCCAATGACACGTATTTTGAAGGTAAAAACTTAGACCAACCACCCATCCAAGAAAAAGATAAATGAAAATGAAAAATGTATAGACCTGATCTAGAATGAGGTCTGGTTTGCGTCAGTCACCAGAGAGCAAGTTGGGTGTACGCCAAACACTTTATAACAAGAGGTCAGTCACGAGAGAGCAAGTTGGGTGTACGCCAAACACTTTATATTAACAAGAGGTCAGTCACGAGTGAGCAAGTTGGGTGTACGCCAAACATTTTATAACAAGAGGTCAGTCACGAGAGAGCAAGTTGGGTGTAGGCCAAACACTTTATAACAAGAGGTCACGTTGACATCAGTCATGAGAGAAAGCAAGTTAGGTGTACGCCAACCTCTGTATAACAGGAGGTCACGTTGACATCAGTCACGAGAGAAAGCAAGTTAGGTGTACGCCAACCACTGTATAACAGGAGGTCATGTTAACGTCAGCCACGAGAGAAAGCAAGTTAGGTGTACGCCAAACACTTTATAACAAGAGGTCACGTTGACATCAGTCACGAGAGAAAGCAAGTTAGGTGTACGCCAAACACTTTATAACAAGAGGTCACGTTGACATCAGTCACGAGAGAAAGCAAGTTAGGTGTACGCCAACCACTGTGTAACAGGAGGTCACGTTGACGTCAGTCAGGAAAGAGCAAGTTAGGTGTACGCCAAACACTTTATAACAAGAGGTCACGTTGATATGATCCTGCTGTTGCTCGACCATTTGTACTAGCCACAAGCACCCGCCTTCAGACATCACAACGGACACCGGGGACAGCCACGACAACAGCTACTACAACAACAACGCAACCATTGAGGATGTCAGGAGGTGAACAACCCGGGCACGTACACACTGGATATAGATCTGGTGTGTTACTAGCCTGGGCTCTGTAAAAACAACCCCTTCTCACATCAGGAATGGCTACAACAACAACAACGCCACCGCCAGGAACAACAACAACAACCACAACTCCAGCCCACGGATTACCGAGTTTGGAGTCCGCCTTTACCGGCCAGACATGTTTTCGCAACGGACGTACGCAGCAGAAAGGCACCTCCCCCTCCCCCACTCCCCTCCTTCCTCCCCCTCCCCAAGCACGAAAGCGGTGGAAGCCGGAAGCGCCTCCTACATGACCAACCAACTGTTCATTATGTAATCCATAACTGTTCATTATACAATCAATAACAGTTAATCATGCGTTCATTATGCAATCAATAACTCTTCATTTTACAATAAATAACTGATCATTATGCAATCAATAACTGTTCATTTTACAATAAATAACTGTTCATTATGCAATCAATAACTGGGTCATTAAGCAAACAATAACTGGTCATTATGCAATCAATAACTGGTCATTATGCAATCAATAACTGGTCATTATGCAATCAATAATGTTCATTATGCAACCAATAACTTGTCATTATGCAATCAATAACTGGTCATTATGCAATCAACAACTGGTCATTATGCAATAAATAAAGGTTGAATATGCAATCAATAAGTGTTCATTTGCAATTTGTGAATGTGTGCTCTTCACGCAGTTTTTAAATATCTGTCCATAAACTGTTTTATATTTACAATCGCGTGTTTTAGACGTTTACAAGTGAAGTGTTAATGCAGGATTAAAATAGTTCATTTACACTGGGCACATGTCAAAATGTATATATTTTCAAACGTTCTTTCTATACTTCAGTCGTCTCTAACTGTAAATATTTACTACTATATGTTGGTCTTAGATGCCTTCGCAAGGAAATGTCACGTGACATTTTCTTAACTCGAAAATGTAACCTGCAGTATGGACTCTGTAACAATTACAGATATGACATTCTTTCTTCGACTACTAGATAAGGTCTGCTCTTGGATAATAGTTATGGACTCTGTAACAATTCCAGATATACCATTCTTTCTTCGACAGTACACACTAGTAGATAAGGTCTGCTCTTGGATAATAGTTATGGACTCGTTCATATTAGTCATGTGAGCGATTCGTCCTCAATTTATAAATAATGCAAAATCCATTTTAAATAAATGAGCAAGTAAACGAAAAGAGTAACAATAAATAAACTTTGAATTAGTTTAGTGCCTTTCTTATTTTCCTACATATTTCCTTCGGTCTTCAATAGATAATGATTCTTTTGTTTTCAACAGGTAATGTTCCTCTTGTCTGCATTAGATAGTGCTCCTCTTCTCTTCCATTGATAATGTTTCTCTTGTCTGCAATTTGGACATATTTCCTTCGAATTCAATAGATAATGTTTCTTTTGTCTTCATCAGGTAATGTGTCTCTTGTCTACAATATGTACATGTTTCTCTTGTCTATAATATGTACATGTTTCTCTTGTCTACAATATGTACATGTTTCTCTTGTCTACAATATGTACATGTTTCTCTTGTCTACAATATGTACATGTTTCTCTTGTCTACAATAAGTACGTCTTGTATTTCTTGTCTGCAATATGTACATGTTTCTCTTGTCTACAATAAGTACGTCTTGTATTTCTTGTCTGCAATATGTACATGTTTCTCTTGTCTACAATAAGTACGTCTTGTATTTCTTGTCTGCAATATGTACATGTTTCTCTTGTCTACAATAAGTACGTCGTATATTTCTTGTCTGCACTTGTTTCGTTTCTAAAGGTTTGAAAAAGTCGACGCTGGAAAATATCCACCTTAAACTAGGTGTCTCATTTTACTTTTATCTCCATTTGAAACTATACATAGCAAAATCTTTGTCTCTTATTTTTATCTGAATTTGTCATCAAAATCTTTGTCTCTCACTTTTATCTCAATTTGTCATACACATAGCAAAATCTTTGTCTCTCACTTTTATCTCAATTTGTCATATACATAGCAAAATATTTGTCTCTTACTTTTATTTCAATTTATCATATACATAGCAAAATCTTTGTCTCTTACTTTTATTTCAATTTATCATATACATAGCAAAATATTTGTCTCTTACTTTTATCTCAATTTGTCATATACATAGCAAAATCTTTGTCTCTTATTGTTATCTCAATTTGTCATCAAAATCTTTGTCTCTTACGTCATTCTGTCGATTTTGGTAAATAAACCGCCAATTCCTCCTCCTTCTCTTCTTTCTCCTAATCATTGCAGATAAAGGGAAGTAAATGTGGTGTAAACAAGACCTACTCCTCTCTGCCCCTATGTAAAAAAACACAAAACAATTAATGTCTCTATAGGAATCAAACTAGAAGCTGTAAGTGTGCGGTTAGTAGGCGAACGGCTGGACGACCGCTATTTATTACTTCCATAAATATCAAAACTATCCCTTAAATCAGGTCTAATCTGAACAGATCTAGGCAAATATCGAAACTATCCCTTAAATCAGGTCTAATGAACAGATCTAGGCAAATTCAAAATTATCCCTTATGTGCAGTTGAATGCTTAACTGGGCAGTAAACGGCTTATTATATAATGATTTTTTAAAAAAATGTTATTATATCCAGTCATATTTAGGTATGCGGGAAAAATGTTATGTATTATGTTTAAGAATAGTAATGTACCTATTCAAAACACACACACACACACACACACACACACACACACACACACACACACACACACACACACACACACAAATACACTCGCACGCACACACACACATCTGTTTAAATGCATTTCTGTATTCAGATACTGACATATTTTTCAGTGCATTGTGGACTGTTATAATAAATGAGTTGAATTGCTATAATATACGAACTTGTTTTAAACTAAATGCAGGTATTTCAAAATAACATATAAACACTGAATTATTTGAACGTCAAATATAAACACTGGGTTTTATAACAATTAAAGTAGTACTGTAGTAGTAGTATCTATGAGGACACACCTACACTAGCACTTTAAGAATCATCGTCCAGACAGACGATAACCGAGCACTTTAAGAATCATCGTCCAGACAGACGATACCCGAACACTTTAAGAATCATCTTCCAGACAGACGATACCCGAACACTTTAAGAATCATCGTCCAGACACACGATACCCGAACACTTTAAGAATCATCTTCCAGACAGACGATACCCGAACACTTTAAGAATCATCGTCCAGACACACGATACCCGAACACTTTCGAATCATTTTCTAGACACACGATACCCGAACACTTTCGAATCATTTTCTAGACACACGATACCCGAACACTTTAAGAATCATCTTCTAGACACACGATACCCGAACACACTAACATCCTCAGATCTATTCATTAAAGACTTAAGTTGTTAAAGTGGTGCAGACACACACACACACACAAATACCAGCGCGTGTAAAACCTACTACATGTAAATAAATATAGAAAGAAATAAAACGTTCAAAAAATTATGTACTCATTTTAATAAAATGTACACTATGCTAAAATACTAATTTTAATAAATGTATATTATGCTAAAGTACGCATCTTAATAAAATGTATATTATGCTAAAATACTCATTTTAATATCTTGTTTATTATGCTAAAATATTCAGCTTTATAATATAATGCATGCTATGATAAAATACTACGATTAAAATGCATGCATTCATCCATCTACATACACAACAGAAATTGTACATTACTTATTATCCACCCATTCACACAAATATACAACATAAATCACATCACATCACATCACATCAAAAGAGAAAGAGTAGGATTCAAAGTATATTAAAGAAAAAAAATAATTTGTGACACACTTACATTAACTCAACCTGTCGAAAATTCAGTCAATCGGAATCATATCCCAAAGGGAGAGAATCAGAGTGATTTGGCAAAACGCGTTCCAAAGGGAGAGAACTACATTGATCTGGCGAAATGTATCCCAAAGGGAGAGTGATTTGGCGAAACGTGGAAGGGAATCAGAGGGAGTTGGCGAAACGCCTTCCAAAGGGAGAGAACTACAGTGATATGGCGAAATATATCCCAAAGGGAGAGAATCGGAGCGATTTAGTAAAGTGTGAATGGGTTCTTGTAGATCCACTCCACTTCCAAACCGCCCGATGATCATACAGCTGACAAACCTTTCTTTCATTTCACAAGTCGGATAATTTCCGAAATGGATATTTTTTCCTCCTCCTCCTCCTCTCTCTCTCTCTCTCTCTCTCTCTCTCTCTCTCTCTCTCTCACACACACACACACACACACACACAAAGAGACCACACTATGTCAAGACAGACTGGAGTCAGAAGACTGGACGTTACTATTTCTTAGACACTGAATGGTTACTTGTAGACAACTAACATTCTTATATAGTGAGTGGTTACTTGTAAAAAACTAATATTTGATACACACCGAGACAAATTGATCTTGTGATCAGTAAGTGGCAATGTCTGTACTCACTCGCCCCCTGAATTTTCACACCTATTGAGTTTCAGACCAGAAAGTACAGTTGTATACAACATCCAGTGCCAGATCAGAAGGGTAGAGTTGTATACGACATCCAGACCCAGACCAGAAGGTACAGTTGTACACGACCTCGGGTCTCAGATCAGGGAATATGTACTGTTGCATCTTTCTACGACCAAAGACTAAAGTGTTCTGTTTTCTTCATGTTCAGATACGACCAAAGACTAAAGTGTTCTGTTTTCTTCATGTTCAGATACGACCAAAGACTAAAGTGTTCTGTTTACTTCATGTTCAGATCGCTGTAGTTGACTTCATGCCAGACGTTGAGTCTCTGAGGGTATGGGGGGGGGGGGATGCTGGAATCTGTCTGATAACTTGAATGGCATTATCTATAGAGATGTACGCCAGCGCGGCTCGTGAACTTCTGTGACGCCACAGTACGACTTATGTGAAGCGTGAACAGAGCTGGTGACGCCACAGTACGACTTATATGAAGCGTGAACAGAGCTGGTGACGCCACAGTACGACTTATGTGAAGCGTGAACAGAGCTGGTGACGCCACAGTACGACTTGTGTGAAAGCGTGAACAGAGCTGGTGACACTAGAATAAGACTTATGCGAAGCGTGAACAGAGCTGGTGACACTAGAATAAGACTTATGCGAAGCGTGAACAGACCTAGTGACACTAGAATAAAATTTATGCGAAGCGTGAACAGACATAATTACACTAGAATAAGATGGCGGAAAAGTAAAAGAGGTAGAGCGTGGATAAGAAAACCTGTACTCTATCACATTTGATCAGCGCGTTATAAAAGTATGTAAAATGTTGATGAATGGTAATATATCTCAACATTATTATTTGTATGTAACAGTGCATTTTGCCATAAAATAAATATTAACTGATTAAATTTGCATTGTCCAAAAATCACACTGGATTCTTGTAACATTCTTAAAATAAATATGTAAATGTGGCTTTAAAATACATTAGTTGATTTATTTCTTACATAAACATGTCTGTATTGATATAGTTTATCCGAAAGTAAACACCGATCTGCTAAATTGATACTGAAATACAACCTACAAATAATATCACTTTTAACTGCTTTGAGAAGTGCAATCTGATGAGAAATGAAACATATCGCAATGTACATGCTGTTGAAAACGCAATTTATCAAGATATACTACTTGTTTGGCTTGTTATGATGGCGCTTGTCGAAATAGTAATCAACCGGACAGATGCATTTGGGTGAAACTTTGTAAGCAGTTCCCATTAACGACAGCCAGAAAAGGGAGAGGTGATATGTTTACAACTCTTCCTCTATTTCAGCTCAAAGCGTGTGGGCTGCGGCCAAATCGATTGAGAAAGCGTATTTATAACAGCGGAGTACAGGAGATTGCTCACTCCTTTCTCTCACTCACACACAGACAGACACGCACTCACTCACGTACATACACACACACAAGCACTCACACTCACGTACATACATGCAAGCACACTCAACGTACACACACGCATACACTCATGTACACACACACACACACACACACACACACACACACACACACTCACGTACAACAGCACATTCTCACGCAATTAAATGCCTACGACAATCACGCCCACAACACATTAGAGGGAGACAACTTGCACTATGTTGGCAGACATTTTAAAACGAGGTACGCACGCATGCATATGCATTCAATGCCCACACACCAGCAAACAGATACACAAGTAAACATATATACACACGCACACACCTACCAACAAACAGTTACACGTAAACTTGTATATACACACGCACAAGCATACGAGGTCTTAAACATAAGAACAAAATTAAGTAGACTATCATAACAACCTTTGACTACCTGTGTGTTTAAATTAAATATTAAATATATCACTAACAAGAATCGATGTAAAACCATTCACTAATAATTAGAAAACCACTTCATAAATGATTACTCAACACCTATAATAAATTAATAATGGATACATTAGATATCAAATTCATTAATCGACATTAAGAACCTAAGAGTAAGTGACGTATCAATGAGCACTTTATAATGGACAGCCGATTTATTAATTAATTTATTAAAAATCACCGAGAGAGTATCATTCGCAAGAGTTCCTTGATGATATAATTTAAGCAATATAAAATGTCCAAACTCTGCCGTTAAAGATATGTTTAAGAATTAGAATTAAAACGTATGGTTTCTCTTTGCAGCCAAATGACTTGCTTATTATTCTCAAAAAGCTGTTCAATGATACTCGCACAAAATTAAAATGTTCACATCCATTTAGTGATATTCACATATAATTTAGTGATGTTCATAGAGCTCTAACTCTGTCTGCAACTATTTAATAGATTGTTTCTTTTTAAATACTCAGTAACAACCAAATGACCACAGAGTTAGTGAACGTGGCGCCCTGGTTACTATTGCAATATATTAATCTGTTCCCTCTGAATTGCGCTGACGATCTGTTTCGTCTGAATGCAAAATTTATGTGCCATTAAAACGATTACTTTTTCAACGACTTGTTACTTCTGCATATACGACACAATATATGCGGACTCTGGTAAAGTGTGAATGAATACATTTTCGGAATGGACGTTTTTTGTGCTGTGTAACAATTGTAAATTCAATAGGGGCTAGAAGCTTGTGAATCATTGACGTCATTAGCAATGCCCATGGATTGCGGGTGACTAGAGGCAATTCGGGTAATTTTAGTTTTCATTAAAAATTTATTAATTTATGATCTAAAGTAGGCACTATACTTTAGATAGCTTAGTAAATTACCCTTCTTTACATCTTATATTGCCATCCTAGTCCTCTACTTTAAATAAGAATAATTATTTATAACTCTAATCCTTCACTTCGTTATTGTAGTCATGACCATAATCCATATTTTTTTTTAAAAAAAATTTGACCTAACTGCGATTATTGCCTTGAACAGTTTACTATGACTATAAGCAAGTTTTGAAGAAAACACTTTTCGTTTATAACCTTTGACGTTCTGTTTGTGACAAGTATGGAGGAGTATCTTTGCGCAAGTCTGGCTAGTGTGTCACGCGTATATCTTATGCTTGAAGCCAATGTGATTTAATCTATCTCGGCTTTCTGGAGTCTTGGCTATCTGTTGACTCGGCTTTCTGTAGTCTTGGCTATCTGTTGACTCGGCTTTCTGGAGTCTTGACTATCTTTTGACTCGGCTTTCTGGGGTCTTGGCTATAGGAGAAAACTTTAACATTTATCACTGCTGTCAGTTGCGCGGGCTACAGGGATGTTAAAAGAAAATTCGAGAATTTCAAAGACATGAAAATTAAACAAATTTCTAAAAGTGATTTGTTTAAGACAATCTTTCCAAGCTTCGATTACTTCCAGTGAAACCTACTAACGGAATTATAGGTACAAAAATGAAGAACGCGCCACAAATTCTAAATCGAGAATGTTAAAGTACCTGAGTGAAATATGAATAAATAAAGATTTTTTTTCAAAGTGTGCATGTTAAATTTACTCTAATCCCCCTAAGATACGGATTTTAGCTCTGTTTATCAGGAGAAATTTAGCTCTGTTCATCGTGAGAAATTTAGCTCTGTTCATCAGGAGAAAGTTAGCTCTGTCGATCAGGAGAAATTTAGCTCTGTTCATCAGGAGAAAGTTAGCTCTGTTCATCAGGAGAAATTTAGCTCTGTTCATCAGGAGAAAGTTAGCTCTGTTCATCAGGAGAAAGTTAGCTCTGTTCATCAGGAGAAATTTAGCTCTGTTCATCGTGAGAAATTTAGCTCTGTTCATCAGGAGAAAGTTAGCTCTGTTCATCAGGAGAAATTTAGCTCTGTTCATCAGGAGAAATTTAGCTCTGTTCATCAGGAGAAATTTAGCTCTGTTCATCAGGAGAAATTTAGCTCTGTTCATCAGGAGAAATTTAACTCTCTGACGACTCGAAGAGTTCTGTTGAAATCGCATTGCACTATTTGAAATAACAAGAAATAATATCTTTATGTATGCTCATATTGAGTGAAGTTATGTAACAGTATAATTTTAACATAATTCTAGTATCGCGTCTACATTTTCATGAAGAAAGCTTTCGAAATTAATGTATAAAGTAAATTAATCAAAGTTTACTCGTTCAGTCTGGCACCAGAACAAAATCAGAATTGTGCAGGTGACAATAAAACCACACACACACACACACACACACACACACACACACACACACACACACACACACACACACACACACACACACACACACAACACACACACACACACACACACACACACACACACACACACACAATCTATCGGAAGAGAAACAAATATTTCACGTGACGCAGCTCGTTCACAAATAAGGGCATTCTCTGTTCTTAAGCGCATAGCCCTGAGGAATCTCCATGAGATCCAATAAAACACGACCACAAAGGTGACACCCTGAGTCAGACAATTCTTATTACATATTTTATTTTTAATTTGTGGGCGCTCTAAAACGACTGTTTTTCCTTTAAAAGTAATAAACTTATAAAACTGTTATTGACTCTTAAGATAAAAGTATTCTTTTAATTTTTCACAAGAATGCGTTCTTTTTTTCTGTGCGCAGCGTACATCAAGAGAACACAGCTACAAGCTTTCACTTTATTCGTATTTACAGCGTACATCAAGAGAACACTGTTACAAGTGTTTGTCCATTTCTGTTTACACTGTGCATTAAGACAACATATTAAATGGGTACTGTCTATTCATGTACAGTGTACATTAAGTACTGTTAAAAGTGTTCTCTTTATTTGTGTGTACAGCGTACGACAAGAGAGCACAACTACAAGCTTTCACTTTATTCGTGTTTACAGCCCGTGTCAAGAGAACACTGTTACTAACATTATCTTTATTCTTGCGTAGAGCATGCGTCAAAAGAACACAGCTAGAACCGTTCACTTTATTCATGTTTACAGCATGTATCAAGAGAGCACTGTTACAAGCGTTCTCTTTATTCTTGCGTACAGCGTGCTGAACACAGTTACAAACGTTCACTTTATTCGTGTTTACAGTGAGTATCAAAGAGAACACTTTTACAAGTGTTATCTTTATTCTTGCGTACAGCATGCATAACACAATTACAAGCATTTGCTTGATTCTTGTATACAGTGTGCAGAACACTGTTACAAGAGTTATCTTTATTTTTACGTACGTCGTGCATCAAAAGAACACAGCTACAAGCGTTCTCTTTATTCTTGCGTACAGTTTGCGTCAAAAGAACACAGCTACAAGAGTTCTCTTTATTTTTGCGTACAGTGTGCATCAAAAGAACACAGCTACAAGAGTTCTCTTTATTCTTGCGTACAGCGTGCGTCAAAAGAACACAGCTACAAGCGTTCTCTTTATTGTTGCGTACAGCGTGCTTCAAAAGAACACAGCTACAAGAGTTCTTTGTTCTTGCGCCCAGCGTGCATCAGAAAAGAAAAACACAACTACAAGTGTTCCTGCACGCAATCTCGGAACACACGTTACTTCGTACGGCCCAAGGCGTTTACGTTTGTCTGAAGTGTCAAAGCTCCATCGACTATTAAAGGGACGTAACTGCTTTTAGGATTGCTGAGGGGGACGGTCCACTCATCAGAAGGCAGCAGATAAAATTTAAACGGCCACAAAAGGAAGCCATTCGGCATCTCCCAGTCTGTCTATGTACTAATGATAAGACTGAGTGCGTGTGTGTGTAACAGCCTCGACATACATAATTATGTGAAATAAACAGAGGTAAGCAATTGTGTGTGTGTGTGTGTGTGTGTGTGTGTGTGTGTGACTGTGTGCATGCTGTGCGTGCGTGCAAGTAGGTGAATTTTAAATGTCAAAGGTTTTACCTAGCTGATTCGTTGTTAGTGAAGGAGTGAAAAATTTAAGATAAATTGCTTAGGCCTATGTGAGTACTGTTGGAAAGTAATCATTTCGTCATTACAGTTTCTAAAGTTAAGATAGTAAGCTATTCGATCACTAACATTACAGAACTGCTAATTTTAAACTTTCTTTTCAATACAAAACCTAGACACGCTTCCCTTGTCATAAGCCACTCATAAATAATATAATCGGTCACAAACAAATCAGTATACCTCTCTCTCTCTCTCTCTCTCTCTCTCTCTCTCTCTCTCTCTCTCTCTCTCTCTCTCTCTCTCTCTCTCTCTCTCTCTCTCTCTCTCTCTCTTAGTACAAAAGTAGTACAGATTAGTATGTATCAACCTAAGAGACAGAGAGAAAAAAATGGAAAGTCAGAGAGACAAGAGATAGAAATAAACACACACACTTCTCTATCTTTGTCTTTATCATGTCTCTATTTGTCAAATATTATCTTTCTAAGTGAAGAAATGTATATAATCATAGAAAGAGGGGAATAGATAAATAAATCTACTCAAAGTGAAACGGAGACAGAAATAGAATGAGAGAAAGGTGGAGTGACATAAAAAGAGAGGGAGATATAAAATCAATCATAAACAAACATGCAGAGACAGAGAAAGTGGCAGTGACGTACATAAGGCCGTCCATCTAGACAGTCAGATAGGCACGGATATTGGCGATACCTATATCATATTTTTTGTGGAGTCCCAGCAGAACACCAAACTAACAAGCCTGCAGGCCGGTAATCAAGCGCTAGCTGATTAACGTGTTGAAAAATTCATGGCATGCGATTGGAACATTAGTCGACTTAAATGCATGTTAAGGTGAGACATGCAATCGGGCCATCTACAGAAATGAAAGTGTTGAATAAATACTGTCGGACAACGATCTGTAGCACATTCTCAGATTACGGAACCGGTGGGCCGTACATCACCACGTGACAGTCAGGATTGATCACAAATCAGCACTGACTTTAGTTTGAAATTTCAAATCAGCTCAACAAATGACTATTTGTCAGTCATGGGCTAATTCAATATATATATATATATGCTCAATATTTTATTGGTATTATAATATAGGAATACAATTAACCTAAACGATTTTGCCACCGCATTTGATTCTCACTCACTCACAAACTCACTGTCATAAACTCTCTCACGCGCGCACGCGCGCGCACACACACACACACACACACACACACACTCACAGTATCTATCTAAATTGTGTGAACTGTTCATTGTAGCCAAATGTTATCTCTGCGATTGATCGCAGGTACACCTCTGCGAATTTCTGTGACCGGACCGCTTCTCTCCCCTGAGTATTATGCTCATGAACTGATTGCACTGAAGCAGGATTTGAAAGGGAAGTAACTAACTGGCATGTGATAAGAGTAATAATTTCGTTTAGATGAACACAAACTAACGCAAATGCAGCTTAAAGGGCAACTCTAAGCTGAGTCCCTCAAGCCAGCTATCATTGAAGTGAAGGGAGATAATGCTGTACGTTGGATCAATTCAGTTGATGACTAAGTATGAAACGAGTGACACCGAGAGACAGGCGAGGTAATCATTATGTGTACAATTGTGAGCTGGATAGATATCCTACAACCGCTTTAGTGAGAATGGGTTAGCTTGTGTCAGAATTACAGGGACATGCACGCCGAAGGGAGGTAATTCCTGACATCTGAGAAGGTGAGGTGCTGAGAAGCGTACCAAAGATATCGATCAAAGTGTGTGATATTGTGTCGCTTTTGAATAATTTTTTTTTAAAGTATTATTTATTTTCAATTTTACATAATTATGTATTGCACTGGGGAAAACAATTATGGGATAGATCAGCAATATTAAAAAAAATGGTTCTGGGTAATGACTGATCAGGGGAAGTAACTCGTGCACAAATGCCAACAAAACACTTCCGGAATTAAGCTTGCCTACAAGTAGAGACAACTTTTGAAGAGATTGGAATTTTTAATCAGTGACTGATTGCCCCGTTTTTTGTTTTTTTTCTAAAAAAAAGAAACATATAGAGACAACATCGAAAATATAACCTGACAGTTGCTGGGATCAATGCAAAATTTTAATGCGATCGTTTCTTTCAATTCATTTTGTTGCTTATGTTGTTTATTTTTTCAGGGCCATTTATCTGAAGTCGACTTTACTGACAACCATTACAGAGGAAAAACACGAGCGCAATAAAAAGAATTAGGTCAGGGTCACTAAACTCTATTTCGATCGACTCTGTCGACAGATGCATACTAATGTACGACTGCTTAAGATAATTCTTAGTCTGTGAAAATTCTAGTTGTCAGACTATGTCTACATGTTTATTTATTTAAAAGTAAATGTAACGCTGTGATTTTGCTCAGACAATAGCAACTAAACTCAAGCAATTAGTTCATGTTGCCCAGACAACGACAATTTAACTCAAGCAACAAGTTAGTTTTGCTCAGACAACTAAACTCAAGCAATTAGTTCATGTTGCCCAGACAACGACAATTTAACTCAAACAACAAGTTAGTTTTGCTCAGACAACTAAACTCAAGCAATTAGTTCATGTTGCCCAGACAACGACAATTTAACTCAAACAACAAGTAGTTTTGCTCAGACAACTAAATTCAAGCAATTAGTTCATTTTACATAGATAAAGGTAGCCAAACTCTAGCAACGTGTTCATTTTCCCCGGCAGAAATCAAATTCTAGCAAAGTGAGAATATGTGGTACTTTAAAAGATACTTGCTTTCAGAAGAGACTTCAGGCGAACCTGAATATAAAGTAGAGACAGTAAGACAAAGACAAATGTCAGACAGAAGTATTTTACATACACTAAGCCAAATGTCAGACAGAAGTATTTTACATACACTAAGACAAAGACACATGTCAGACAGAAGTATTTTACATACGCTAAGACAAAGACACATGTCAGATAGAAGTAATTTACCTACACTAAGACAAAGACAAATGTCAGACAGAAGTATTTTACATACGCTAAGACAAAGACACATGTCAGATAGAAGTATTTTACATACACTAAGGCAGTAGCATGCACAGATCTCAAGCAAACTGTTCAAAAGAACCCACCCACGTTTATACTTAAATTTATTTAACAACAGTTGGAACACTCGTATACCGTGGTAAGAAGGCAAATGTTTTGCAAAAAAAAAATTACCTGTAAACATTTACCGGGAATGTGCATTTCCGATATTATTTAACAAAAATGATGATAACGATGAAAGAGATTTGACAAAACGCGTAATCTCCTTAGAACTTATATCCATTATTTTATACATGCATGACGTCAACGCCACCTAATAAATGGTTATTATTATTATTATTATTATTATTATTATTATTAAACATCCTCAACAAGTGATGATAATCTTAATTTATGTTATTATTAATTATCCAGAAGACACCATTCGTCTCTCTCACTTGGCGAATTTGCGGGCGTTGTAAATGTTTTCTCTCTTCCACAACATGAAAGACATTTACCGTCATATAATATTTCCATAGGTGGAAAACGTCTTATTAAAGGAGAAGATAAATTCGGACTCGAGTTATGCTCAAATTCAAAGTAATTAGAATAGAGTACTTCTTCAAGAAAGAAACTTTCAGTTCATCTGCATTGGATGAAATAGATATGAACAAATGTGAGACTATTAGAAAAAATACTCATCCTGTTGGAATTGGTTTGGATTGCATCAGCAATTTTCTAGCATATTCTCAACTTGAGTTATTTCCTCCAACTCTGACACTTACAAAAATACAAAAATAAGGAGTGCTCAAGGACAGGTTCACTTTGACAATTAAAAAATGTATATAACAATTAAGTTTAGAAATAGGGATATGCAAATTTACTCTGCCACAGATTGCAATATACACGACATTACTAGATACACCACTCACGTACATCACAAACTTAAAGTAATTTAACAAAGACAAAATGAATCTACATACAAAATGACAAGCAACTGCATTTACAAAAGGAGATAGAAAAAAATGAACTTGGAAGAACACGTCACACATATTCTTTTAGAAAAGAAAATGATTTGACAAATGTTCATCTGGAATAAACAATGACACAAAAGAAAAACAAGAATAAAAATGATTTGACAAATATTCATCTAAACTAAACAATGACACAGCAAAGCTAGAGCTATTCTCGTTTGCTTTTACAAGAAGTGAACACTCGTGGGAATTCGGACAGATATATCTAGCGTAGAACTAGTCCTCTATCTGCCATAAAGTATGAGTGACGTCACAATGGTGTAGTACTCTGCATGCCTATAACAGATTGCCTGACCTCGGGTGTACGGTGTTAAATATTTGTGCGCTCTGTCAAAGATTACGTGACCTCGGATGTACGGCATTAAAATTTGTGCGTTGTGTATACGGATACAAAGATTGTATTACCTCTTGAGTAAGGCATTAAACATCTGTGCGCTGTGTACACGGGTACAAATATTGTATTACCTCTTGAGTAAGGCATTAAACATCTGTGCGCTGTGTACACGGGTACAAATATTGTATTACCTCTTGAGTAAGGCATTAAACATCTGTGCGCTGTGTACACGGGTACAAAGAGTGTGACACCGATTGCTCCATTATTTTTACCCCAATAACAGCATGATGCCAAAGTTATTGTTTACTTTTCAAAATTAAATTATTTATTTGGCCTATATGTACTCGGATCCTACAGCGTCACTACATAATACAAGATATGTGACGTCATGCTGTGACTATGTCGTCGATTTCATTTAAACCATCACACAGAGTTATAATAACTTACACATACCAGCACACAGTTACTTTAACTTACTTAGACCATCGGATATAGTTTAACTCACGTAGACTACCATACAGAGTTACCTTTCACTCAGAAAACACACAGGATTACTTAGAATAACAGAGACTTGTCTTTCACTCAACAGTTATCTTTAACTCACTTGGAATAATATATAGAGTTATCTTTTATTTCTAATGTTCTTCTTGCTTGAGATCAGAAAGAACGCTTATTTGACTTAAATAACGAAATTTTTAGATCTACTTGTGTGTGCTATTTTTATACATGTTTATTATTATGTTATTTTCTTTTTACATCCCTTAGATGCTCTGATTCGTGCATTCGCTGCAAATCATTCTCTTGTTTAGCGCATATGACGTCATTTTCTGTTCTTTTGCAAGAAATGTATCATTAAAATCTTATTGCATTTGCAGTTTTTACTGTGGCATGTGTAGTGTGTGCGGTATACCGGTATTTGTGTGTGTGTGTGTGAAAGAGAGAGAGAGAGAGAGAGAGATCACAGAAGTGTCTCTAAAAGGCAAAGGGGCGGTGTTGGTCATTCATAGATTGGAGATATTTTAAAAGCAAAAATAATTGTTAGTGGAGGCACCAAAAGTGTAGTTTAGGCAGCATTTGACACCATAACATTGGTAAACACGGTTGTTCGTGGATAGAGGTCTTAAATCACTACCGCAATAGGCACCAAAAGTGTAGTTTAGGCAGCATTTGGCACCATAACATTGTTAAACACGGTTGTTTGTTTGTGGATAGAGGTCTTAAATCACTACAGCAATAGGCAAAATTCAGTAACTTAGATTAATAATAATAATAATAATACATTAACGAAATTAATTATCAAAACTCACAACAGTGTAGTTTAGTTTGAGGGTAGGATTAAAAAAAAATGAACATTTACTTTCTATGTAGCTACACTTTAATTATATTTTCCTAGAAACCGCTGACCCCGCTTGACAGCACGTTTGAAACCATATGACTGACTGTCAGTGAAAGAAAAAGGGGAATAACTGATATACAAACTAAACTAGTATACCTAGTCATTCATCACCGACATATAAGAAAGCATCGCATCTGTTCTGTGTGTATGTGCACGCTTGTGTCTTTGTATGTATGTGTGTGTGTGTGTGTGTGTTGTGTGTGTGTGTGTGTTGTGTGTGTGTGTGTGTGTTGTGTGTGTGTGTGTTGTGTGTGTGTGTGTGTGTGTGTGTGTGTGTGTGTGTGTGTGTGTGTGTTTAGGAAACATTTGAAAACATAACGAACCGTTGACGGATAAAAAATAATAGAAATGTGAATATAACAATACCTTACAGTAAAATAAAATTAATATAATTCAAAATTAGCTTAATTTACTTTAACAACAAAAATGTTACTATTTTAATATGTCTTTAGTGGAAATGATGATGTTTTAAAAATATGCGCCTACTCACTCATGTTCCTAGGCGAAGGCGAGTATACCAGCTAATCGCACGAAAAGTCACAGAATGAAGTGAAGAAATTCAAGACGATTTTTCTTTTAATTTAAAAATTAAAAACAACTGGTTAGTATGTGGGAGAAACAACAGCAGTTACGAAACTTTTCAAGGTTCGCGTTAAGGGTTACCTCCCATCGTGACCGACTCCGCCTGAAGCACCCGATCACTTCCGATTACTTACGACACGCATCGGTCCACGTTTTTCGTGTCACGAATGTGACGTGCTTCTTGCGTTATCGTGAAACTGTGAAACATTATAACATTTCATTTTAGGAATGCAACTGCATTATATAATAAATTCATTAATACAATTTGCACATATCTCCACACTATAAAGAGCATTGATCAACAAAATATTATAATGGAAATAAATTTTTTTAAAAAAAACACTCTTCAAGTCACATGACAAGCATTGAGGTTTAACTGCAAGTGACAAAGTGCATTTGCTTCCTTTTCTTACTGTTGTTGAAAATTTCATAGCAAGGTTTCGGAAAGGGCCGATCACTCCTTGGACGCGATCAGTCAAGTAGAAATTGGCTGACAGGTTGAGAAGACAATCGTATTGGTTTGACTGTCACCTTGTTCGCGCATAACTCATGCGTGACACGGGATATTAGTCACGGGCCACACCAGCACTAAAAAAAGATTTGCTGCATCTTGTGTTGCAAATGTCTGAATGCATAAATGTTTGTGTCGTACAAGTCTTTCTTCTCTTTAGACATCATACTTAGACAAGTACACAGACTTTGCATGGCTTGTAAGCATTGCTTCGACGGCATTTTGACCAGAGAGTATAAAAATGATTAAATTGCAAAGTTGATTGCGTTCACTGTACAAAACCAATCACAGTCTTCTAATGAATGTCGTGTGGCTGACAAGCAGAAGCAGTTTTGCTTATTTATCCCTTCCTCTAGCTTAGACAACAATTTTCATCCATCAGTGTCCTTGACCCGTTGTATACACTTGAAGTGCTGACGTCACGTTAGAAAAATGTATGTTACGACCCCCATGCACGGATCTCTGCACACAGAAATCAGTGCTTCAAATGGCACAACGATAGCACTACCGTCTAATATTTCTGAGACCAGTTGTTCATATCCAGACTTGAACAGCACGAGCCCTGTACGGACGATTAGAGGTTTGTGACTCCGAGAGAGATAACGGTGACGATATTTACTTTGTAAAATGTTGTTCAAGAGAATCTGTGAGAGAGCGAGTAACCTTTCAACATGTTTGAGAAAATTAAGCAACACAGTAATTAAGACACAAAGTTATAAAGCCCGAAAAAAAAGAACACAGGCACAGAAATATACAATCATGTGTACTTACTGTTTACTAATGCATGCTTACACCCGGACCGCTTGAACTCTAATTGCAAGCTATTTCAGAAACAAATACGTCTAATTAGAAACAACACTGTTCTAAGTAATTTAGGATAACAAATACGTGTTATTAGCGGGAAAACTACAGACTGATGAATGCCAACTAAACAGTGCTCGAAAAACACATTGTTATCTTCCTAGTGACGTAATTGCCAGCGACGTAATACACAGTGACGCTAAGAAAGGGAAAAAAAATTCGGCCTACATTAACATTTAACTTATTGAGAGGCATTAACTTCATTTTCGCTGTATGTTATGAATCGTACGATAGCTAAATAGCTAGCTAGATAGATAGATAGTTAGAAAGAAAGAAAGAAGCAAGCAAGCAAACATAAAAACAAACAAACAAGCAAACAAAGATTTGTGTGTTTATTTATCAAAGATTTATGTTTTTATTTATTTATTTTAAACAAAATTAAAACAGAAGTGAAGGAAGGAAAAGAAAACATCTAGATCGGAGGTTGAGTGCGAGGTTGCCACTTCAGATGTGTACCTATTGCGGTCTGTGATAAAACTGCAATAAAATGGTGTACTTATTGAGATCTGTGATAACCGCAATAAAATGGTGTACTTATTGCGGTCTGTGATAAAACTGCAATAAAATGGTGTACTTATTGAGATCTGTGATAACCGCAATAAAATGGTGTACTTATTGCGGTCTGTGATAAAACTGCAATAAAATGGTGTACTTATTGCGGTCTGTGATAAAACTGCAATAAAATGGTGTACTAATTGCGGTCTGTGATAAGTGTTATTAAGAAATACTCACTTTGTTATTAATGATAAAGAAATACTTTGCGGTCTGTGACAAGCGAACTTAGAAATTGCTTACTTTGCGGTCTGTGACAAGCGAACTTAGAAATTGCTTACTTTGCGGTCTGAGACAAACGAACTTAGAAATTGCTTACTTTGCGGTCTGAGACAAGCGAACTTAGAAATTGCTTACTTTGCGGTCTGAGACAAGCGAACTTAGAAATTGCTTACTTTGCGGTCTGTGACAAGCGAACTTAAGAAGTGCTTACTTTGCGGTCTGTGACAAGCGAACTTAGAAATTGCTTACTTTGCGGTCTGTGACAAGCGAACTTAGAAATTGCTTACTTTGCGGTCTGTGACAAGCGAACTTAGAAATTGCTTACTTTGCGGTCTGTGACAAGCGAACTTAGAAATTGCTTACTTTGCGGTCTGTGACAAGCGAACTTAGAAATTGCTTACTTTGCGGTCTGTGACAAGCGAACTTAGAAATTGCTTACTTTGCGGTCTGTGACAAGCGAACTTAGAAATTGCTTACTTTGCGGTCTGTGACAGGCGAACTTAAGAAGTGCTTACTTTGCGCTCAGTGACCAGCATAATTAAGTAGTGTATTTTTTTCAACAGATTGCGTTTGAACTGCTTTATATTCAGGACATGAATCTTCACTTATGCGTACAAGTATGCTCGAGACAACAAGTGATTGAGTGTCCACAACTCTAAGCTGCAAATTGCACAGAAATTCGAGCAATTAGTAATAGGAGTATTAAGACGAGTTTTTAAGTAGGTTACACCAATCTGCGACGAAAATTTTGTGTAATATTTTCACATATTTTATTTTGTTGTTTTATGTATTAAATTTTTACCAGTAACTGTTAATTGTAACGCCCTGTTTGCCAAGACAAATATCTACAAGTCAATGACTTCCTAATGGTGCTCGATACAAAAGTACAGTTCTCTTGCCTCGTGTGAATGTCTTGATGTTGTTGTTTACAAAACAGTACAGTTGTGTGTGTGCTGCCAGGTGTGAACGTCTTGGTGTTGTTCACACAACAGTAGGGCCCTGTAGCCGCTCGTGAGAGTCTTAATATATATTCAAGGCTTGAGAGTTAAACTGAGTTAGAAATGTACACCCTACACTCAAACACGAGGCGTCAATAGCAGCAAGTATTTGATTAAACTGTCCTGACATACAGTACTCTAGTTCCACTACCAACATGACGTATAGTTATACCCAAATCAATTAGAATGCACTATTTATCAAAATATAAATTGATGTCGTATAGTTATACCCAGGTCAGTTAGAATGCACTATTTCCTAAAGGATAAATTGGTGATGAATAGTAGTGAGTACCAAAAAGTGACGAAATTGTCCTTGCCAATGCGACTAATGGCAGTACAAGAAGACAATCACAAATTAAACGGCGACTCTTTGAACAATACCATGCAATAACACACTTTTGTTACACTTCTTCGTACTATTGAAGATGATACACTGTAATTTTATAATTAACTAACAATGGATCAGTTCCATTATGTTTCGCGACATTTATACATGCTTTATTACCAGTTTAATTCATTGTACATGTGCTAGTAAGCATTGCAAAATGTAAAAAAATAAATTGGCCATCTAGTTTCTTGCATAAATATGTACTTTTTGATATAACCTAATGTCTACTTCGTAAATTAAAAACAATCTTTTTGTCATTCCCTTTATGAAGACGCACACAAAAACACACAGACACACTCACACATGCAAACAATCGCAACATTCGTCAATGACAAATTGAAAGTTAATTCGTGAGCTTCCATCGACTGATTACACAGTTTGCAGGAAGAGTAAATCCTTAAAAATTTAAATGGTATTGAGAAACTAAAAGAAGCCTAATAAATGAAAGGACTAATTTAAATAAAGATTAGGCATACCTCACTGTATACAGCTGGAAAGGAAGTAAGTCAATTGAATTCAAATTTTCTATTTTAAACAAAGTAAATGACATAATTATAAACAAACATTTTTCTTTTATATTTGCTTCACACACACACACACACACACATACACACACAAACACACACACACACACACACACACACACGCACGCGCATAATCAGATGTGTGCGCGCGCATGCACACAGAGAAGAAGAGGGGGGGGGGACATGAGAGAGTGCAGATAAGGGACAGACACACGAACATGAACTGTAAAGACAGATAAATAATAAGATGATAAAGGTACAGGTGCTATCTAAAGATTAGACAGATAGATGGATAGCCAGACAGCCGGACAGAAAGTGTGACACCTTTAGGGTACCCTTCACTCGTTATGATTATTATTTATTAATTAATAACGCACAAATAATTACGAGTGATCGAGAATTTATAGTTATTAATAATTCTCCCACAAAACCAAAATGTCTTTCTCACTTGGCGGATTATAAGGGTGTCGTAAAACTCAACTCTTTACACAATAATAAGGTAGACGTTTTACTGTTGCATAATGTTTCTGTAGGTGAGATTCTTACTAAAGGAGTAATAAAAATATGTCTTTTATTTATATTTAACGAGCCACCAGCCACCCACTATTGCTCCAACATAAAGTTTTAATATATGTGCAAGAATGTTAATAAATTTAACAATAAATTTATTAAATCACCAAACAAATATGCAACATATGATAATCAAAACAGCGATGACATTTACATCAGTTCACAACAATGTTTAATTAATGCTAGACAATCGTTCACTTTATCCTAGCATAGACATCAGCAGTCAAATTAACATATTATATATATATAATCCAGTTCATAGACATCAGCAGTCAAATTAACATACATAATATAAAATAACCAAGTTCATAAGTATAATTCATCATGGTGTTGAGATGGAGTTTCAGAGAGATGATTATAGCCAGTCAATGTACGTAACCTTTTTCAAAGATGGCAGGTCTCGTTGGCACATATTCACAATCAAATGGTTTGCAACAAGTCACTGTCTTTCTTATTTAGGTGACGATCCAATGTACCTCTTCTAGACACATTACACAACTGTTCCAGAATCTTCAATGCGTTCACAAAGCACACCATGGAGAATCATCCAGAACTTTGTATGCGTTATCAAAGCACACCATGGAGAATCATCCAGAACTTTGTATGCATTCACAAAGCACACCATGGAGAATCATCCAGAACTTTGTATGCGTTCACAAAGCACATCATGGAGAATCATCCAGAACTTTGTATGCGCTATCAAAGCACATCTAGAATCTTCCTGTACGCTACTCAAGTACACCATGGGGGATTTTCAAGATAATTTTTGTGAATTCTCGAGACCAAACTCAAGCCTCGATTTTAGCTGAAATGGCTCTGGAACAGAATTCATAGGAATCAATTTACAGCAAAAAACGTTTACTGCTAAGTTCACTGACAACGCTGGATTCACACACCAGCGTGATCTGATAGATTACAGTAGTCACTGCAATCTGAAGCAGATACAAGACTATGAAATAACAAAACAGGTACACTTCTCTCATAATCTAATGACTCACCTATGTCAAAATCAAAGTGATTAGAATAGAAAACTTCTTCAACAAAGTAACTTTCGGTCCATTTCCTTTAGGTGAATTTGTTATGAGCAAGTGTGAAACTATTAGTCAGAAAAAAAATACTCATTCGCTTGGAACTGGTTTGGGTTGCAAGTTTTAGCATATTCCCTACCCGAGTTGTTTACTCCAACTCTGACACTTAAAAATCGTAGCATAAGCAGTGCCCAGGATCATGTCACTTTGACATTTAATAATTTATATATCAATTAAGTTTAGAAATAGGAATAGGCAAATTTACTCCACCACAGATAGATAGATAGATAGATAGATAGATAGATAGATAGATAGATAGATAGATAGATAGATAGATAGATAGATAGATAGATAGATAGAAAAGAAAGGTCGGATGATGTGAAAGTGTACATCAAAGAAGAAAGTATACACAGTTACCAGTCATCTGCAATAATATAACAATTTCAGTGTAATCCTACACCATTTTAAGCGTGCAAAAATCTGTTCGCATTGCTTGATATTGAAACTACAGTCAAATAGTACATACCGCTAGGCTGTGATGTAGTGATTGTTGTTTTTTTTCTGGTCGCATGTCAGCGGGAAAGAGTTTACCTAACGAAACCTAATAGCGGACACATGGGACCATTCATGATAAATGGTCTTTCGTTTCATTTACGCCGAATACGATATTATCCTCACAGTAACATCACATGGTCAGTAAACGGTCTATATAGCAAGCCTGTTTAAATAAATCCTTCCTTCTCATACGACCGCCTATTCAGTCACTGTCTCCTCAGCCTCGTTCACACAGGCAGAACACCCCCCCCCCTCTTCCCATCCCCCTTCTCAATGTCATTTTCAAAGACTCTTTCTTTTCTTTTCCTACGACCAGTGCACGGAGAAGCCGAATCTTTTATTACTCACGGCATAACATTATATCCTCGGTTACGACTGGTGACCCAGACAAATATATTTTAAAATTTATTTATTTATTTTATGCAAATTCGAAAATGGCAAACCCGTGATCCGTATGCACGTAAAATGTCAAATCATGATGCAGCTAAATGATGACGGTACTGCACCGCATAGTGATTCTGGTGACGTGTCAAATCATGATGCAGCTAAATGATGACGGTACTGCAACGCATAGTGATTCTGGTGACGTGTCAAATCACTCTAACATTGCAAAGTCAAGCGATACATCTACTCTGAAATCACTCTAGTATTGCCGAGTATAGCATTCATCGTGAATGGGAACATGTGGAAATATGCTAGTATTGCTACTCAAAGTGATTAGAATACTGATGACGTGTGAAATTACTCTAGCATTGGTAAGCAAAGAGGTACTGGTGAGGTGTGAAATCACGCTAGTATTGCTAGGGAAAGTGATGCTGGTGACGTGCTAAATCGCTTTAGTATACCTAAGCAAAGCAATTCTAGTGACATGTAAATCACCCCAGTATTGTTAAGCAAAGCTATACTGGTGACGTATGAAGTCACTCTAGTATTACTAAAGAAAGCGAAACAGATTACATGTGAATTCACGCTAGTTTTGAAGAGTATAGCATTAATCATAAATGATGACGTGTGAAATCAATTTAGCATTGCTAAGCAAAGCGATATTGCTGATGTGTGAAATAAGTCTAGCACTGGAAAGCAAAGCGATGCTGGTGACGTGTGCAATAACACTACCCTTGGTAAGCAAAGCGATACTTGTGACGTGTTAAATCATCCTAGCATTGCTAAGCGAAGTGATGCTGGTGACGTGTGAAATCACGCTAGCATTGCTAATCAAAGTGATACTGGTGACGTGTGGAATCACTCTAGCATCGGTAAGCAAAGTGTTACAGGTGACGTGACGTGTGAAATCACCATAGCATTGCAAAGCAAAGCGATGCTAGTGACGTGAAAAAAAATCACTCTAGCATTGCTAAGTAAAGAGTGAAATTACATTAGCAATCATTGCTAAGCAAAGTAATACTGGTGACGTGTGAAATAAATCTAGCATTGGTAAGCAAAGCAATAGTAGTGACGTGTGAGATCATGCTAGTATTGCTAAGGAAAGCGATGATGGTGACGTGTGAAATCATTCTATCATTGGTAAGCAACTGGTGACGTGTCAAATCGCTCTAGTGTAGCTAAGCAAATCGATGATAATGTGAAATCACACTAGCATTGGTATGCAAAGCGATACTGGTGACGTGCGAAAGTAAGCTGGCATTGCTAAGCAAAGCGCCACTGGTGACGAGTGAAATCACTCTAGTATTGGTATGCAAAACGATGCTAGTGACGTGTAAAATAACTCTAGTATTGCAATGGAAAAAGATACTGGTGACGTGTGAAATCACGCTAATATTGCTAATTGATACTGGTGACTTGTGAAATCACGCTAGCACTGGTAGGCAAAGCTATACTGGTAATATTTGACATTACGTTGGTATTGCTGAGTAGTGACATCTAGTGTGTTTTGTAACAATACTGATTAAGAGAGGGTAGAACGGAAGGTCATATTTTGATACTAAGACTGAATAATGTCTGTCTATTTGTACCACATCCAAACGACTTAATGGTTTATATGAATAATGTCCAATAGATCAATCTTCCATCTGTTTCTAGACATCTTTATTTATTTTTTTGTTTCTTCATTCTCTCTATATTTAACCCTTGTTATCTTCTTTTCTTTGTCCTGGCTCTTTTCTTGTCTTTGACCCTGGTTCTTTTCTTGTCGCTGAGTCTGGCTCTTATTTTATCTTTGATCCTGGCTCTTTTCTTATCTTTGATCCTGGCTCTTTTCTTACCTTTGATCCTGGCTCTTTTCTTATCTTTGATCTTGGCTCTTTTCTTTTCTTTGAGCCTGGCTCTTTCCTTGTCTTTGATCCAAGCTCTTTTCTTGGCTTTGAGCCTGTCTCTTTTATTGCCGTTGAACCTGGCTCTTGGCAAGACTAGTATATACACATCTGTATAATTATATATTTGTAGAAGAATATTTATATAGATGCATGCTGTGTTTTGAACGGTTTTGGATCATAATCCCGACAGCCATAATCCCGACATATCATAATCCCGACAGCCATAATAACGACACGCTATAATACAGACAATACCTCTTAATTCCAACAAAAAAAAATTCAAATAGAAATAATAAAAAGTTAATTTTATTTGGTATTTTTTTTATTTACATATTTTATTTTGGTTTGTCGCTCATATAAAACACGAACACAAATGTAATCTACTAAATTTACTGAAATAAATTAATTTAGCAACATTTATTTCTTTCTATTATTTTATTTATTATTTAAAATGAAGCACTATGAGCAATTCCAAAAAGGTATTCCATCACAGATCAATTCTTACGATCGCCCACAACGGTCAAAATTCTCATTTCTCGATTGACTGTCGCCTTCTTGATTTTGGACAGGGTTAACACGAATTATGAATTTAACTTGATTATCCCCCTGCTGCTATTCTTTCTGAAATTGTTCGATGATACTATAGACTGCAATATGCGTTCACTCAACTATGTTCTCCAATCTTCAACGAAATTTTGGGTACGTGGAAGTCCCAGTTGTATGGAGTCATACATAGACAACAAAATTGGTTGAAACAGTGGCGGGGCACAAACAGCAGTACCATTACGCAATTACCGTCTTATTCTTCCACAAATATAACACTTTTCCAATCACTCAATTAAGTCATTACCTTCTGTTGGCCAATCAGGCTTGAGGACATTGAATGTTTCTGCAATTTCATCAGACGGAATAAATGGCAAGGCAACTAAATGGATCGGCATCAAACTAAACTCTTTGTCAGTACCATATCGAGATGCCATTCCGCTCGAAAGAACTTTTCTCCAACCACATTGCCGCAGGTGTTAGAAACAAATTTTATTCGTGACGTCATGACATTCACTTTTAGAAGTATCTGTTGGGGCCAATTCTAGATAAGTTAATATTGCCTGTGCCTTCAATTCAATTTTGTTTCCTTCAACAAAGTCAATCAGATCTTGAAATAAACGTTGCTTCACTCTTGCTGGTCATTAACACATACACTATAGCAGAATTCGGTCATTTCCAAAACCAACGGGTGCATGTAGAGTAAAGCTGATGAAAAATTTTTGGGACAGTTTTGAATGCACCATCCATAATCCAATAATGAGTCTGCGATAAACGCTGAACATTTATATTTGTTGTAAAAACAAGAATTCTCTCCTCTCCCACAGAAGAACCTCTAACGAGAAATAATTCTACAATTAATGTTTCACATAAAGCAATTGGAATATCAATTTCATCCATTGATTGTGCTTCTTATGGTCGTTCTGCTTGTCTCGCATTTTTATTTTCTTGCAGAGAGCGTTGTTTGATGACGTGGGCGGCTAAATCTTTGACGGACGGTAACGACGCTGGTTTCAATAATCTGACATGGCGGATTTTCTGTTTGTTTTGCATGTATCTTAATTTGCCCAATGATTTTTGCCACAGCGGCAGCACTTGAGATTGGAGCGTGATTGTGATTGTGATTCATGAACTTTTGAAGATGATGTCCATTCAAACATTTTTCGTTGCTCTATCTTTACACAATCTACTCATTTTCTTCTTTCACAACACAAGTAATAAACGTCACAAGGATGCTTGTCTTTCGCCATTAAATAACCACGTATAATGATTTTGTTTTTCCCTTTGGAACGATTTTACAAATTTCGTCCTGTTTGTATCTGAGGGATGAACTGATAATTTATATATTTTTACATGTCGTCCTCCCAACAACCAAACAAAAAAGCGGCAGCGTGCATCCACCAAACACACCTGTCACAAATGTCTGCACAACATGTAACACAAGTATACTCAACTGTAATATGTCGATAATCACGAAATGTATTCAGTGCTATTTGACATGTAAAAGAATATAGTGCAACGAAATGTATTCAGTGCTATTTGACATGCAAAAGGCATTATGTTCAAGAATTCCCTAGCCATTTAAAAAAATGTTTAAATGCATTCCATCTGTTAACATAAGAAAGCTTCTTGTTTGTTTGTTTTATAAAAAATCGGGAGGGGGGGGGGGAGGGTAAAAGAATTGTATTGGAAACTTAAAACCAAGTTTGAAATTCTGGAATAGCTAGCAGAAATAGCAACAAATATGCTGCTGAAAATGGTTGGGGTTTCGTTACTAAATAATTTTTCGTTAATGAAGTAAAAGATTTTTAAAACATACACATACTGATACGCCGTGCGAAAATATGCACAATTGTAATATAAGCATGTACACGGGTTTGTCTCCGAGTGTGTTTGAGTCATTGTGTGTGTATGTGTATGTTTATGTATATGTGTAAGCATGCCTGGATATGTATGTGTGTACAAGTGATGTATATGTGCATGTTTCTCTATGTGTGTATGTATGTCTGCGTATGTTTGTGTATGACTGTATGTGGTGGATGTATGTGTGTGTGTTTAAAGCGTGCAGGTACCCACCCATAACTGTGCGTTTGTCTGTGTGTTGTGAATGTCTGTGTGGATAAGACTGCGCATGGTTCTACCGGAAAAATTTATGGATTCTTTTATTTAATCTTCCAAGAAATAATTATTTCTGTTTGCGTGATTGCAAATCAACCGTGTCACGTCTGCTCGAGGCACAGTCGCGAGGCGAACATTTCAATGTTGACCTGACTACAAATCGGTTATAGGGCTACTGGAAACACTGATGCAACTCAAACCACATTTGACTCGTGTAAACGCATGGCCCAGTTCACCATTGCATTGTCACAAATCACTTTCTCCTTGCAGTAATCACGCGCAATTCACTTCACATTGATGCGATTCCATCATTGCTTTGGTGAGTCATATGGCCCTCTTTTCACTATTTGTGTGATTAGAATGTCTTCATCAGGTCTACTTGTGATAACACCACTTCGTACTCTTTACGCTTATTACAATGTTCTCATCATGTTTGAGAAAACTTCGATGTTTGTGTGATTACAATGTTCTCATCATGTCTATTTGGGAAAACGTCGATGTTTGTGTGATTACAATGTTCTCATCATGAATATTTGGGAAAACGTCGATGTTTTGTGATTACAATATTATCTTCAGAATTTGTGTGATTAAAATATTCTCTTGAGATTTTGGTATTACACTATTTTGTTCAGATCTACCAGACGAATAGTCATGCAGCAATCATGTTGGTTTGAGGTTGTTGTTTTAAAAAAAAAAAAGAAATGTAAGCATACGCAAGCACTGATTACCAGATACACGCATTCTTGTTTGATGCAATGTGATATGGACATTTCCCAAGATGATCCTTGCCACTGTTTTCTATACAAATACTATTCACATGCGATCGTGCACCTAGAAACTAGACATTGTCACCATACGATCGATACGCAATTTCAGGACTCTGATTATCAGGCATTAGTTCCGGCATAAGTTCTATTGGATGAAAATAACGCCCCTAAGTCTTTGACACATCATGAAGTACAATGTATCTATTAAAATGCTCCTTAAATTATTTTATAATATAAAATTTAAAATAGCTAGCAAAACCCACTACACTTTTTTTTCTAAACCGCAAGAAAATTTATATGTGTTGCACATACAAAGAAAGAAAAACAAAACGTTACACCAAATAAGGCTGCACAACTGAAGCGCCTGGGACGGAAAGAGTTAAATAAATAAGAGCACCTGCACCCTTTGTCTCCTTAAAACTGGCAATGGAGAGTTTAAATAAACAACAGCGCCCTGCACATTTGTCTCCTAGGGCTTGGCAATGAAACAGCAAATCAAACAGCATCCTAACTCAGTTACGCTGTTTTGCAGTGGAGAAATATTCTACTAGCAAGGGGCGTAAGAACATAAAAGTGCACAAAGATAAATGTGAACAGACATTGACCCCTCCACTTCTAAACACGAAGTCGTGTTTTGGGGAATGGCAAATATAAGCAACGAAGAATGAACTAAGTAGCAGAATCCCTCACTTTTGTAGCAAACAGCTTGGCAAGTAATGGTTTAAACATACAACAACAATCTTTAGCTAGGTCTTATTAAACTATACAAATGAAAACATGAAATACATTTACAAAATTATTCCATGTTCTGCCTGAACATTTACGTAACACAGTTATATCCATTATTTGCTGACAAATTTCAGTTTTAGATACAAATCCAGCTAGTAAAGACATATTGATACATTACACAAATCCAGCTAGCAAAGACATATTGATACATTACACAAATCCAGCTAGTAATGACATTACATATATCTAGATAGTAAAGACATATTGATACATTACACAAATCCAGCTAGTAATGACATTACATATATCTAGATAGTAAAGACATATTGATACATTACACAAATCCAGCTAGTAATGACATTACATATATCTAGATAGTAAAGACATATTGATACATTACACAAATCCAGCTAGCAAAGACATATTGATACATTACACAAATCCAGCTAGTAATGACATATTGACACATTATATAAATCCATCTAGTAATGACATTACATATATCTAGATAGTAAAGACATATTGACACATTATACAAATAAAGATAGTAAAGACATATTGATACATTATACAAATAAAGATAGTAAAGACACGTTGACACATTATACAAATAAAGATAGTAAAGACACATTGACACATTATACAGAACAAACAGAACACACCAGGATAAATGAAAGTCACATGACACCGCTTCATTTATCTTTTTCAATATCACGTGGAACCTTTTTAAAAGTCCGTACGAACTATGTGATAAAAATGAAATTTGATACAAAACCTGCTGTAGCGATAACATTCACTTATTAATAGTTTAGTAAATATTTCTAATATTATTTTCTAGCTATTCTCGTAGCATGCTAATTATTGACGGCAATATGATTCTATAGTATTCAACAAGAGTTGAGGCTACCCGTACAATTTCTAATATTATTTTCTAGCTATTCTCGTAGCATGCTAATTATTGACGGCAAGATGATTCTATAGTATTCAACAAGATGATTCTATAGTATTCAACAAGAGTTGAAGCTACCCGTACAATGGATTGAGACCCAATGTGTACAGTGCTGAAAAAACGCCATTTATAGTAACGGTGCAAAAGGAAGCGAAGTGTTGCGAGCGATTAAAATGTCTGTTATGTCACGTAATAGAAACATGACATTAAAACTCTTCGAAGACAAGAAAGGGAGTGCAACTCTTACTGACGGCAAAAGACGTAACTCTTCGAAGACAAGAAAGGGAGTGCAACTCTTACTAACGGCAAAAGACGTAATAGATATCACGACATTAAAACTCTTCGAAGACAAAAAAGGGAGCGCAACTCTTACTAACGGCAAAATAAACCGTAACTCTTCGAAGACAAGAAAGGGACTGCAATTCTTACTGATGGGAAAAGACGTATTGACAGTTCTCTCTGCATCTCAGCTCGAAAGCAGCAAATTCCAGGTCAATGACGCTGATATTTCAGGTCAATGATCTTTACAAACACATGCACGGTGACCGTACAATTTCCTTGCCGAACACTAACTATGCTTATGCCTGATGATGGGCACAAGCTTCTAGTAGTAGAAGTCTGAGATCAGTCCTATATTTAGGGTTGGAACCAGCCAGAAGAGTATAGCAAGAAGAGATCTTGAGTTGTATTCTGCTGGACAGGTAGTCAGTGAAGACTGTTGGACGTGGTGTGACCTAGCCATTCCTTGAAAATCTTAGAGTAATCCTTGCTGTGGTATTTTGAACAAAATTGCCCGTAAGACAGAGAGAATAGTCAGAGAATAGTCAGATGTAAAGAGACTAGTCAGGACATACAGAGAATAGTCAGATGTAAAGATTATGTATCTATGTATCTATCAATCTATCTATCTATATATCTATCTCTCCATCTATCAATCTATCTTGTTAGAAAATTTAAATTACATGATACAACTGATTTAAAACACACATTATCAACAATAGCAACAACAGTAACAACAAAACAACAACAGCAACAATAGCTACAACAATAGTAACACAACAGCAGCAACGACAAAACAACAACAACATCATCATCACTATCAACAACAGCAACAATCAATAAATAGTACAACCAAAGAAAGAAACCAAGCGTGATAAGCAGTATTTAAAACAGCTTTCTGAATACAGGAATGAATTATATTAATTTTCCGTTCTCATTTTTCAACGGAAGGTAACTGCACAAGCGGAAGATGAAGTCACACACATACACACCCACACACCCACACACCCACACACCCACCCACCCACACACACCCACACACATTGGTTGCATAAAGTGTCGACCTCTGACCTCCAATTGGAAGTCTCACAATTCATAGAAACGATAAGTGAGAACACTGAGTTATAAAAGTCCGTCAGCTGTCACCTCACAAAGTGCGCACAGATGAATATGCAAATATATTCATAAAAATAGATGTGGTTTTGGAAAGTAACTGTAGAATTCAGTAGAATTTTATTCGTAACTCACCGACATCCAACAAAGCAACACAGAATGCATTCATTAGTATGTCAACATTTCCAGATAGTCATATAATTTCAATTAAAAAAAAAAAAAATTATGAAAATATCATCATCGTCGTCGTTATTACCACCAGCATCATCGTCGTCGTCATTTAAGGTTATTTTACTTGTGACTTCTTTGTTGCTTGTTTATTTTAACGTCTAAATAGGAAAGAAATAGCTTATGCAGCAAAAAAAATATTAAATATGTGCGCGCTTATGTTGAAAGACAAAACAGGAAGTGCGACACACAATCCAATGAAACCTGTTACCGTGGGAAAAATGAGACTACAAAAACAAGACAATGTAGCTAAAAATATCCAGAAGTTATTTTTAACGGAAAAGAAAAATCATCTCCAGTAAAGAAATTCCGAAGTTGCTGTAACATAAGAATGACGACGCAAAGAAAAAAATATATAGCACCTCATTGCGTTCATTTCTTTCTAAACTTCCAGACTGTCTCTTGGTTATATGCTAACTGCTGACAAAGCAGTTTCCTCGAATAACAGAAAGAAGAAAAAAATTGAAAACAGAGGCTTTTAAACTAAAGGAAATAAATTATTTTATTTAATATGTACATAATAATTATATGTATTTCTCCATATGATGTTAATGTGTGTACGCGCGCGCGTGTGTGTGTGTCTGTGTGTGAGTGTGCGCCTATCATATTTATGCTTGTGTTTAAGTGGGAGTAGGATTTGTTCATAAGTACACGGGGGGGAAGGTGTTTTAAGTATATTTAGGGTTTGTATGTACTTGCAAATTGATCAGCAGGTACATATGTGTAGTTTGTATGGTAGTATGTACTTGCAAATTGATAAGCAGGTACACATGTGTAGATTGTATGTGCTAGTATGTGTGCAGGGACGTGTATGTGTTTGTGTTAAACAATGCAGGTACTGGATGATAACGACGCAGCGGACAGACACACGGACCAAGAGTGAGAAAGAAAGAAACAGAGAAACCGTAAGCTAAATTGTTAAAATACACACGTCACAGTCCTCAACTATAAAAACCTCTCTTTAACTGCAGCCTGAGACAGACGTAGCCGTTAAATACGAAATAACCGGCACTCCGTTTGATATTCGACCCAGTGTTCACTAAGTCAGTCTAATCCTACGTTCAACACTGTCCACTATAGCTCATGGGTTTGCTTCATTGTCATAAAGCAAACGTACAAGCAACAAACACACTGGCGGAAAACTAAGAACATTTAGAACTTTACAATAATATATTAATATGTTTTCTAAATGATAGATATAACGGGAAAGTATAAATATCGATGTTTCGTTCAAATCATCTAAATAATAATAGCAGAAGTGAGTGGTAATGTATACGAAAATAAAGTCAGTTTTCCAGAGTGCACGAACACTGAAACATCTGCAACCTTTGTGTATAGCTGCAAAAATAAAAAGTAACGAAACAAATGATTTTACAGAATTAATATTACATTCGAGTTTTGTGAACACTTCCTGATGACGGTTTATATATAATAGAAGAGATTTTTACGTGTCGCAATTCCCAAAACAATGTTTCTATTTTTGCGATGATGGTTTATATATAATAGAGGAGATTTTGTACGTGTCGCAATTCCCAAAACAACGTTTCTATTTTTGCGACGTTGGAGAAATGTCCCTTCAGTTTATTTCTCTCGTACCAGAATATCACACTGTTCCCAGTTTTAGTTAAATTATTTCTTTTTAGTTTTTACTCCAATATATCAATGTATATACAAAATGAGACACACAAATTTAAGAGCCATCTTATTTTAACTGATTATTGAAATAAGACTCTGCTATAAAGACTGAGAGCTGTGTAAATTTGGGTTATATACTTAAGAGAGAGAGAGAGAGAGAGAGAGAGAGAGAGAGAGAGAGAGAGAGAGAGAGAGAGAGAGAAAGAAAGAGAGAGAGAGAGAGAGAAAGAAAGAGAGAGAGAGAGAGAGAGAGAGAGTTTTCTGACAGATAACGTTGCACATATGGTAAGCCATTACGTTTTTCGTGTTTCTGGTGCATTCATTTCTGACTTTATTTTGTTTGCTTTTTGTCGTGCCAACAACAAAGCGATGATAGTCGGTCCGAGCATCCAAAGGGTCCATCCATATTTTAGAGCAATACTTGAGAGTGGTGTGTCACATGGAGCCATCTCTCACGAACAGAACACAAACAGGAGCCTTGTTACATGACTAGAACACTAAGAGGGTATACATCACATGACTAGATCACCACAAACAAACATGTTACATGACTAGAACACTAAGAGGAGCTATATCAAATGACTAGAATACAAAACGGAACCATGTCAAAAGACTAGAACACATAAAGGGGTCATGCCACAAGAATAGAAGAAATAAGGAGCCATGTCAAAAGACTAGAACACGTGAAAGTCAGGTCACATGAAAAGGATATCATAACGATCCAAGTCACATGAATAGAACACAAAATGGAAGTATGTCACATGGTGTGGAAAAAGATATGATTTCTATAATAATTGGTTTCTGAATACTGTAACCTTCCCTAGTTTGATTAGCGTCCCAAATCCAAGCTTTATTTAGTTTCATTTTTTTGTCAGAGTTGTTCAGAAGACGGTAAGACGGTATAGCCCTAGGTGTAAGAATGTCTTGAGTCACAGTGAAGGTCAGAGTCAGCAAGATAATTCTTTAGTATACAAACTGAGTTGATGTTTTCTTGTAGCTAACGTTGAGTGTGGTTATAAAAAAGCAAAAGACTTTACATGGAAGAGAATCACAGAAACCAAATGCTGAAAGTGTTTAAATATCAACAAAATGCTTTTGACGAAATGCCTTGAAGTAAAGTCAGCAAAAAATTGCACTGAAAATGTTAAAGTATAAACAAACAAAAAAAATCATATGGCTAAGAATGTTAATGTAAGAACAAAATATCTAGAGTTGAGAATGTTAATTTACTGGCAAACAACCTAACGATTGGCAAGTGCTAAAATATTAAAACATATCCTGGGCTGATTTACTTAAATCACGTTATATGACCAGAACAACAAACAAATGCCAGTTAACATTCTTAGAAACCTAATGTATCATATAACATTTTTAAGACATGGCAAAGGCAACACACAAGTCTCAGGATACTAAATATTTAGTGTAATCGCATCACAAAATCACAGGAGCTAATATTATCATAAATACAATGGCGCCGCGTGAAAGCCTTTGACATCAAAAGGTCAATATAGCAATTACAGAAATGTCCAGAACATCATCCTTTGTACATCAAAAGGTCAATATAGCAATTACAGAAATGTCCAGAACATCATCCTTTGTACATCAAAAGGTCAATATAGCAATTACAGAAATGTCCAGAACATCATCCTTTGTACATCAAAAGGTCAATATAGCAATTACAGAAATGTCCAGAACATCATCCTTTGTACATCAAAAGGTCAATATAGCAATTACAGAAATGTCCAGAACATCATCCTTTGACATCAAAAGGTCAATATAGCAATTACAGAAATGTCCAGAACATCATCCTTTGACATCAAAAGGTCAATATAGCAATTACAGAAATGTCCAGAACATCATCCTTTGTACATCAAAAGGTCAATATAGCAATTACAGAAATGTCCAGAACATCATCCTTTGTACATCAAAAGGTCAATATAGCAATTACAGAAATGTCCAGAACATCATCCTTTGTACATCAAAAGGTCAATATAGCAATTACAGAAATGTCCAGAACATCATCCTTTGTACATCAAAGTAGTTGTCTAGCATTCATTGAGTACCGTACAGTGTATTGTACATTACTAGGACACCAAAGTAGTTGTCTAGTGTTCTCAGAGTACCACATATACCTATGGCCCATGAAGCATTCTTTCAAGCCTAAATTTACAAGAGAAGTAGCATTCCACAAAAGGCCCATGAAGCATCCTTTCAAGCCTAAATTTACAAGAGATGTAGAATTCTACAAAAGGTCCTTGTAGCATTCTTAAAAACCCAAATGCACAAAACGTGCATGTAGCATACTTACAATAGCAATTGTACACATTAAATACTCGTTCCATTTTGTGATTATAGACGTTAAAAAATTAAGGCCCATATTTTGCCCCAAGGTTTGTCTTTGATAGCCTTCACTGTCGTGGTGCGAAGTAAACAACAAAAAATACTGATGGAAGGATGTAAATGTCTTCATGATATTTTTGGTGCCGGAATTTGGGGCGTGAGAACCTGCCTTGGAAAGGGTCATTTGCTCGGTTAAAACACTGAAAAGAGATATGTTTGCCCCCCCCCCCCCCGGAAAAAATATTTATTTCAGGAAATATAGACCAAAACTGGTATCGACTCCGAGTATGTGCAGACGACATCTGAAGAATGCGCCGTGTACAGAACCCTGGCGATTTCTGGAACACCAGGAGCAGCATATTTACCAATAGTTTCCCAAAAGATCTAATTAGCCACAGGGTTCTTTCTTTTTGTCGTCTGCAGCATTGTCGATCTGCTGTTCTGAACAGCACAATTCAACATACACACATTAAGAGTGATTTCACTTCAATTTTGTCCTCGTTGTAAAGTAAGCTATCCAAGCATATCTGTGTGGAATGCGTTTAAAGGAACTGTTTTAAAATATAATCTTAAACATGCGGCAGTGGATCCCCAGTCATCAGCATCTTTTATTTTATTGAAGCAGACATTTCGCGTTAACCGACATTTAAAAATAGCATGTATTTTCTCTGTGCCTCTCCGTCAGTTTGCCTCTCTCATTTCTTTTTGTGTGTATTTTTATGTGCAACGAAGTCTTAAGTTGTAGGTGTAGGCCTTGGTTGTGTGTGACGAAGTCCTAAGTTGTATGTGTAGGCCTTGGTTGTGTGTGACGAAGTCCTAAATTGTAGGTGTAGGCCTTGGTTGTGTGTGACGAAGTCCTAAGTTGTAGGTGTAGGCCTTGGTTGTGTGTGACGAAGTCCTAAGTTGTATGTGTAGGCCTTGGTTGTGTGTGACGAAGTCCTAAGTTGTAGGTGTAGGCCTTGGTTGTGTGTGACGAAGTCCTAAGTTGTATGTGTAGGCCTTGGTTGTGTGTGACGAAGTCCTAAGTTGTAGGTGTAGGCCTTGGTTGTGTGTGACGAAGTCCTAAGTTGTAGGTGTAGGCCTTGGTTGTGTGTGACGAAGTCCTAAGTTGTAGGTGTAGGCCTTGGTTGTGTGTGACGAAGTCCTAAGTTGTAGGTGTAGGCCTTGGTTGTGTGTGACGAAGTCCTAAGTTGTAGGTGTAGGCCTTGGTTGTGTGTGACGAAGTCCTAAGTTGTAAGTGTAGGCTTCGTTTGCGTTACAAAACAATATAAGTTCCGAAAAGTACATCAGCAGGGGCCATGGAAGACTCATAAGGCCATACCCGGCCAACCTGATGATTAAACAAGTAAACATCCACAGACACACATCCATGCACGCGCAAACACACATTAACATGCATGTATAAATGCAACTGTATATGCATATATGCACACACATGCAACTGATGATAGACACACGTATACACGCAGTCATACAAGCGAAGAGGTGACGTGATCACTAACGATCAGATAGTTCGCACGGTATTATGATGATTCGGCAGGAGAGCTCCTCAGTAGTATGAACATAGGCCCAAGTTACCTCGCCTTACTTCAGAACAAACAAACAAACACACACACACACACACATGTATATATATATATTGTCCAATGAAAAAAGAAGCGCAAAAGAGACAGGCGAAAAAGCAAAGCTGAATTTACTGTAATCATAGATGCTTAACACACACTTTAGGGAATTTCGAAATATATTTAGGTCAGCTTACGGGTCAAAAACAAGCTGCGGTCATCTGAGATGTCCCCTGGGAAATTCTATTGCGACTTCATCATAAATTCTATTGCCAAAATCGTTTTGAATATTATTTTATGATAGTTCTTCTCTGATTAGAAAAAGGAAAAAATAGTGAAAATAATTAATAGCCGTTATTTAATTAGTCGTTTATTGAAATTTGTAAAGTAGATACATATTAATGTCAATAATCATTTGATAATTTACGTCACTTTCTTCAGCTCACAACATATAACACAACACTCCGTCTGCTAATAAATGGATAAAATTAATTAAGATATCTATTAATTATTCATTCTGTAGGTAGATTAAGATTTCCTCTTAAATCAAACAGATTGCTTATTATGTGCAGTGTTTGTCTCTCGTCATTTATTTTCCTTATAAAAGAATATTTCCACTGGTTCATTTACGAGTGTATTTATTTTCATTATAAAAGAATATTTCCAGTGGTTCATTTACGAGTGTATTTCAGATGAAAGTAATTACTCTGAAGCATAGCGAGTTATGCTATGTCAAAGAAAAATTAGCAATTTCCATAAGGAAGAAACAGTGAGCAAACTACTTCAGTTATGTCACGGTTATGTAGCAGTTTCCATAGGGAAGAAACAGTGAGCAAACTGTAAGTGAATTTGATAAATGAACAGCAGCGCCACCATTCGATTACATTTGATTTCCTGCACAATGCAATAACAACAATAAAAATGAATCGATTCCGACGATACAAGAAGACAGTAGTACCGGTCTGCATGTCTTGACTTTACCGTCTGAAATACGGAGAACAACCTGTTTGTCTTTATTACTGATTTACTGTCTGAAATACGGAAAACAACCTGTTTGTCTTTATTACTGATTTACTGTCTGAAATACGGAAAACAACCTGTTTGTCTTTATTACTGATTTATTGTCTGAAATACGGAGAGCAACCTGTTTGTCTTTATTACTGATTTACTGTCTGAAATACGAAGAAGAACAGCTTTCTCTTTTTTAATGACTTACCGTCTGAAATATGGATAACAACTTGTTTGTCTTTATTACTCATTTATCGCCTTAAAAGTGGATATGTTTGTCTTTATTGCTGATTTTGAAAAGTGGGCAAATAAAATTATTAAGAATTGTCGAAGAATGCTGACGTCAGCAGTATGCTACTTTTATAAGACAATACAGCGATTGGAACGGGCTTGCGAGAAGTGACGTCACAAACACGTGTTCAGTGAGTCACGGATAGCTTAATGTACACTTTAGCAATGCAGGAATAGATCAATGTACTGGTACGCAATGCAGGTTGTGGCAGAGTAAATTCGCCTATTCCTATTTCTAATCACCCTTCTCCTACATCAAACGGTCTCGTAGCATGTTTCAATAACCAGCACAGACAATGACCCTTCCATTATGTCAATTGTCTCATAAAATGATTCAATAACCAGTAGAGACAATCAACCTTCTCCTATATTAAATAGTCTCATAGAATTATTCAATAACCAGCACAGACAATCACTCTTCTCCTACATCAAACGGTCTCGTAGAATGATTCAAGAACCACGCTTATCTCTATCATGTTCTCGTAACAAGAATACAGGAAGACTATGGTTTTGCCTGTCCAAACTTTTCTCGAGTCATGCAAAAGGATATTTTGTTTTTGTCACATTTTCCAGATGTATAATTGACGTCATTCTTCTCTGTTTGAAATAGTCAAGAAACATAACTCACCTATGACATCCTTGAAATAACCAAGAAATAATTTAGCTATGACAGTCTCCCCTTTGTTTGAAATAGTCAGATTTGTTCTAGAAGGGCCATAACTCATAAATGACATTTGCATGTGCATCAAGTGTTTAATCAGCATGAACCATAAAGCGAACCACAATCATTTAACAATTATCAGGAATTTTGAATCCTTACACAAGGAAAGAGACAAAAATAGTGTTGTCTGCTGACATGGCTTCTGTAAACTTAATCAGAGAACACACGTCACGTGTATGTAACCATGAGAAGTGGAGAAAATGAATGACTGCGAGCGGTCATTGTCTTGTTGCTATTTGGAGGATTCAGGTGTTCAAAAGGCAAAGTGTAGATTAGCTTCGCCTTCATGCGACACGACAGAGAAATCTTCTATCGTGGGCAATGAAAAACACTACTCTGCAACACTGCATTTATTACCAACAAGGGTAAATTTATTTCAAGCCATAATAAGAACGGTCACTCTTACAACGTTCAATTCAGGCAAGTGCTTTCAACTGCTGGATGAGCTAAGATTGCAGTTTGATGTTTCAACTTCTTATTTTTTTTAAATAAACCTTTACGTTTCAACTGTAAGGAACGTATGCTCTCGTTTCACGAACAAGAAAATGTAATAAATTAATATAAACTATATTTTGATGGATGCTTGTGTGTGTGTTTGTGTGAACAGTCAGACAGAAGTTGGATGTCGTGTTAAATAACTTGTGAATGAATCCACGCAAACGAAATCTGTTACACACACACACACACACACACACACACACACACACTCACTTTTGAGAGAGGATTCTAAATTGAGCAATCCACAGAAAGATCGCCCTACCCCCCTACCCAACGATTACTGTGAAGGGAAATATGCCCCTACAGTGCTTTTCAGGGCCGAGAACGCTGTAAGTAAAATGACCCACGCAAACTCTGGAGAGTAAAGAAGCCAGCGCAGCCACGACCACCAACTATCCATTCATAAATATTGGGCCGAATATTTCCATTGACATTAATTAATAATTAATGAATAGCTTCTTTGACTTTAATTAATATTGGACCATATAGGTGTTTTAACATTAATTAATACTGGGCTAAATAGTTTATTTGACATTAATTCAAAATTGGCCAAATAGTTTCTTTGATATTAATTAATATTTGGCCAAACAGTTTCTTTGACATTAATTAATATTTGGCCAAATAGTTTCTTTGACATTTATTACTTAGCCAACTATTTCCCCTGATATTGAAATACGTGAATTTAATTATCTCAAGGTTACTGAAATAGTTTCGTTTTAAAAGATACTGAGGAAAGGGAGGGGGGGGGGAGATGGTTAATTATTTTGTGATAATGCTGGTGAGCAAACTTTGAGTGCTTGGAGTCTTGTGTGGCTAGATGGGTGTGTCATGTAGCTAGCTAGATGTGTCATGTAGCTAGATGGATGTGTCATGTAGCTAAATTGATGTCATATAGCTAGATGGATGTGTCATATAGCTAGATAGATGTGTCATGTAGCTAGATGGATGTGTCATGTAGCTAGATGGATGTGTTATGTAGCTAGATGGATGTGTCATGTAGCATGTTTCGATGGTCAATTAGCAAATATGAACTGTGATGTGCCATGCTCGATCAACAACTGCTAAATAACAATCCAAACTTGACATAACACATTATACCTATTATCTGATCGCGAAACATGCAATATTGACACATGACCACCCACAAGCTATAATGACACATAACAGTCCAAACAATATAAAGAGAATATAAACATGATGCACGACAAATCCAAACGTGTTACATGACAAGAAAAAATATGCTGAGTGATAACCAGACATGCTATATGTTAACCTAGACATGCTACAGGTTATCCCAGCATGATACATGACACCCAAAGCATGCTACATGACAGCCAAATATGCTACATGACACCCAAAGCATGCTACATGACACCCAAATATGCTACATGACACCCAAAGCATTCTACATGACAGCCATATATGCTACATAACAGTCCATAAATGCTTCACAACACAAGCAGGATACAGGATAATCGAAACATGTTACATGACACTCCAAACATAGATCGTGGCTACATGAAGGATCACAAAAGACAATCTAAACATTTTCATTGACAATCCAGCATTCTAAAATGGCACTCCTACCATACTACACGGCAATCCAAATAGACATGTAAGCCACAACAAACTTCATATTTGACAATCCAAACATTTGAACTGACGCTTCAAACATTGTAAATGACAATGCACACATTCTAAATAACAATCCACACATTCGAATTAACAATCCACATATTCTAAACGACAAACCAGAAATGCGCCAATTGCAAATGTGTAAATTGTGTTACAGCATGGTAGCACTATCTGTCTTAGCAGTGTCTGGATTTTTGTCATGTAGCATTGTCTGGATTGTCACTAAAAAAAACAATGTCTGGAGCTCGCAGAAATTTATGAGAAAGTGATTCTATATTTTCTTGCTGTTTAAACATTACAGTGCGAATGAAACAGGCCATACGCTACAACATGCAAATAATTTTGAAACACTAGGTGCTACTACGATTGTCTTGCATTCATTAAAGGCCTTGGGAGTTGATCCATCTGCTGTCATGCGTAGTCCCAGTTGTCACACCTGTTGCTCCGAGTAAAGTTTGGTGGCAAAAGTGGGAGGAGATACATTTTCTACGTATGTGTTGGTGCGTGTTAGAGAGGGGCATCTGTCGCCATTGGACCATTCCTTAGCTACACCTGCCCTGTCTAGTTGTGTTCGATACGTGTAGGTGTTTAAATAACGCGTTCTACGTCATTTAAATAACGACCATTCACATTATGCTGGTCGTTCCTGTATTTTAACTCAACTAAAGGTAAATCGTTATTGAATCTAAGGTAAATTTGTTGGAAAACTTCTAAATGTAATGAGCATGTAGATTTAGCCATGCTTACAATTTCTCCATTTTCCAAAAGAAAGTGAGACTCATTTAAGAATGCGCAATAAAATTAAAGTGACACCAGACACAATGGTAACTTAAAGTGACACCAGACACAATGGTAACTTAAAGTGACACCAGACACAATGGTAACTTAAAGTGACACCAGACACAATGGTAACTTAAAATGACACCAGACACAAAGGTAACCTAAAATGACTCCAGACACAATGGTAACTTAAAATGACTCCAGACACAATGCTATCTGTGCATTGGAACCGTTCCGCATTATTGTTACTTTACATCAATCAGTCACACACAATGGTTACGTCCCTTTACAATGAACTTCAATGTTACAAAGTTGTCTCCAGCAGTGTTTAAATATAAAGATAAAATTGATTTATGAGCTATGACACCCACTCGCTCTCTCTAATAAATTTAAAATGTTCGCCGAATTACAGGTATGCAGACACAAGAGCTAATAAATTTGTATCATATGCTTCAATATAAAGCAACTCACAATGAAAACGAGAGCATGTCGTGCTTCCCCTATAACGTGCTGTTAAGTACACAATAACAGAAGTCAGGACACGCCTTCAAAGACTGCACAGAAAATGTGGTCATGCATTCATATCAAAAGATTGCACTGAAAATAAGGTCATGCCCTAATACAGAATACTGTAATTATTTGGCCATGCTTTAATGCATAATACTGTAAAGTATATGTGGCCATGCCTTAATACGTAATACTGTAGAGTATATGTGGCCATGCCTTAATACGTAATACTGTAGAGTATATGTGGCCATGCCTTAATACGTAATACTGTAAAGTATATGTGGCTATGGCTTAATACGTAATACTGTAGAGTATATGTGGCCATGCCTTAATACGTAATACTGTAAAGTATATGTGGCTATGGCTTAATACGTAATACTGTAGAGTATATGTGGCTATGGCTTAATACGTAATATTGTAGAGTATATGTGGCCATGGCTTAATACGTAATACTGTAGAGTATATGTGGCCATGCCTTAATACGTAATACTGTAGAGTATATGTGGCTATGGCTTAATACGTAATATTGTAGAGTATATGTGGCCATGGCTTAATACGTAATACTGTAGAGTATATGTGGCCATGCCTTAATACGTAATACTGTAGAGTATATGTGGCTATGCAATCATATGTAGTATTCTGTAAAGTGTATGTGGCTACGCAGTAATACATAGTGCTGTACAACATATGAGGCCACATATATATGCGTGCGTGAGTGACAGAGAGGAGAGTGTGTGTGTGCGTGCGCGCGTTTGTAAACAAAAGACGGTATGCTAACTATAACAACATCGAAATGGAAATGATATTCAGTAACTACATAATACCAAAAACAATGTATGGTAACAAAAGGATGCCTCCAATATAAAATATGTACAGTACCTATGGACATATGTTCAGCATAATTGAATAGGATCTATAAATTTACCTTAATAAAAATAAAGACCTAGGCAGTAACTGTAAACCGGTCTTTAGTCCAAAATCTATATAATTAATGTTGGTGTGACTTTAGTCCAAAATCTATATAATTAATGTTGGTACAAACCATCAAAAGCATGTATGTCTTCACTTTGACAAAAAACAATACCGTATAAGTGGAAATGACCTTAATACAAAATACTATGCAGTATTTGTGGACGTGTCTTACTCTAAAAGACTGTACAATGTATGCGGACATTAGTACTAAACACTGTACAGTATATGTGGAAATGACGTTAGTACAAAACTATAAAGTTTATGTGGAAATGACGTTAGTACAATACAATAAAGTTTATGTGGAAATGACGTTAGTACAAAACTATAAAGTGTATGTGGAAATGACTTTAGTGCAAGCTTATTACATACTTGTACAATACGTACCACTGTAAACTGTGTTGGAGGTACACTCCGCAGTCGAAGAAAACATGTCTATAAAGCACACAACACGTGTTTTACAGATACACGTAACCATAGTGCACATAAGCACTGCACGCATTTTTCGTGTTTGTAAATATGTAAGATAGTTTTGACAGGCAATGTGCGTTTATGAATATCTTCCTACTTGTAAATCTTTAGACAGTTTTGACAGGCAATGTGTGTACGTATGTCTTCGTGTTTGTAAATCTGTAAGACAGTGTTGACAGGAATTGTGTATGCATGATAAAAACAATATAGATGTTGTGACAAATAACGGTAAAAATGTACGGTTTTAACTTGCTCATAAATAACGGTAACCAGCATAGCAGTTAGAATGGAATTCATATCCAAATAACGGTACATATGTGTGGCGTTAACTTGCTTATAAATAACGGTACAATCACAATAAAACTTGTTTGCAAATAGCAACCACAGAAGTGTGGGATTTATGTTGTATACAACTAATGTAGTTATAAAAAAAAATTCTTTTGCGAATAACAGTACATGCATGGCCTACAACTTGCGTATAATAACTTTAAAGTCATACTGCAGTTTGTTACAAACAAAAGTGTAGAAGTTGACTTTTTATGTTACGTATAAGTAACGTAACACTGCATTGATAACATAGTTTGCGTGCTACATGACCTATGTGTAGTGATGAACTTGCGTATCAGTAAGTGTACCTTGTGTGCAGTTCGTCGCCATTAACAATAAATGTGTGGATTTTTAACATGCGTAATGGGAGACATTGTAGGTTTATGTCATTAGTTTACATAATAACAATAGAGCTTGAGCGTACTTATATACGCATGAATAACAATAACTACAAACCAATGCGGCTTATTTTGTCTGTGTATCAGTGTGATCGTGTACACCACACATGAATACAACAATGCATTTAGTGACAGGCAGTGTCTTCTTATCACAAGGCGTTTGCAGAAAATAGATTGTGGGAAACGAACATCATGGAGACCTCCGTTCAAAGATGGCGGAAGTGGCCAGAGACTGGTAGACAAGATACAGAGGGCAGGTAACTCTGCCTAATGCTCGTGGAAAAACTCTCCAACGAGTCAAGATTGTTCATGTCTAGCACGAACGTCCGCGATGGATTTTGTTAAAGACACGGTTACAGATTACAATAAACGTCTACATGCTTGTCTCTCAGCATGACTGTTCGTCTGCTGGTTTATCTACTGTCAAGCATTTCTGCCTGTTTTATTAGTGTGAATGTCTGACCGTTTGTAATTATATAAATATATATGCTTGTATTTGATTGTTAATCTCTCTCTCTCTCTCTCTCTCTCTCTCCCTCTCTCTCTCTCTCTCTCACACACACACACACACACAAGTAAATATACACACGAAATGGTTCATTGATACTACAATACAATACCTGATATGCCTAATATGTTTAATGACAATATATGATATGTTTAATGACAATACATGACAGGTTTAATGACAATACATGATATGTTTAATGACAATACCTGATATGTTTAATGACAATACATGATATGTTTAATGACAATACCTAATATGTTTAATGACAATACATGATATGTTTAATGTGTTGTCCCTCATTGGCAATATATAGTTCAATGCCCTGACAAAGTTGCAACGCTCGCGGTACATTAACAAAGCAATAGTAACTGTTTCCAGACTTTATGGCTAATATATATATGCGTATGTCTTATGTTCTGTCTTTCCATCTGTTTGTTCGTCTCTGTTATACTATTCAATACAATGACAGTGACGTCATTTAGGCTTAAAATATATCCCATAATAAGCCAACGCAATTGTGCATTTGTAAGACTGTTCCCACGCTTTAAACAATTTGGTGATGTGATTTTTTTGTTGTTGACACTTGTAATGAATACCTTTGTATGTAGAGAGAGAGAGAGAGAGAGAGAGAGAGAGAGAGAGAGAGAGAGAGAGAGAGAGAGAGGATATTTTTTGTAAATTCTACACTTTTAATGGATTTTAAACGAATGCTTGTAGTATATTTGTTTTCTACATGAAGTTCAGATTTCTTTCACGTGTAACCATTACCTAATGCGTTTGGGTGGAACACTTTTCTTTGTGATAAATTTAGTAAAGGATACACACTGACAGAGCTATATGATTCATATATTTCAACGAAATACTGGACAAGTTTGGTTTTGTTATTGTGTTTGCTCATTAATGTATTTATTTTTTTAGGGCAGTTGTGGACACGTTTTGGCAAAACACTCTGGAAGTAATGCATTTAGGCAAAAGGCTAAAAAGGAGAATTGATTTTTTTAAAATGTCATTTTAAAAACGGTGGTAGAAAACTCTGCAAAAGGTAGAGATGGTAACGGGTGTGAATTTTTGATAAAGTACAACTGTATCTCTATTGCATGTTTAGATAATCTTTTGGTAGAGCTCTTTCCCTATGGCATGTTTAGATTGTACCTGCACTTACAATTATAATGGACAGATTTCAGTTGAAATCTTTTCCTTCACATATAGTAACTTCATCGGACACATGCAGATTGAAAATATTTGTTCTGCACATAAAACAGTTATAACGGGCAAATTGACATTGAGCTGTCGTCCAGCACACACAAGAAAATAGCAGGGCATAGAGGGCATAATCAGTTTGAATGTTGTTTTACCTCTGTGAATATAACTAGCCTGTCCACTCAACTTTGAAGACTAGCGCGAAAGCGGCGGAAGCCGAAAGCGCCCCCTACATTAACAACAACTTTGAATCTTTTTCCTGCGCATGAAGTAACTAAAGAGGGCACAATTAGTTTGAAAGTTGTTTTCAATGTAAATTCAACTAGCCTGCCCACTCAGCTTTGGCTTTTTTCCTGCGCTTGTGTGTGTGTGTGTGTGCGTGTGGCAGTTTTGCGTCACCACTGGAGTTTGCGTTGATAACTTCGTCATCAGATGTCCTCTGATCTGGAGTGCCCCAGTTAGAAAACTGCCGCACACGTGTTCGGGGTGGAGGGCGGGAGGGCTGGCATAAAGGGGTAAAGTAGGTAAGACCGGTTTGGCCCACATCCTCCACCGCCCTCCTTTTCTGTGCATGAAACAATTAACGACCGGTTTAGATTGAACACTTTATATAACCTGCATGTGTGACTATTAATAGAGGAAATTGATTATGTTTTCTTCAACCAAAGCACAGTTTCATTAATTCAGATTTTACAATAACTCTTTTTATAGTAAAAGTCAACGGAGACTTGTATAGTGTACCTATTTTTCTTTTTTTTATAGCAAACTGTGAGTAGACATTATCTCCCTTTAATTTAAATACCTGTTAGGACAAACTCTTAGGTCATTATTCTTGTGACGTCGAGTTAATCTTGTTTGATTGCAAGAAACTGGCGAAGAGTCGTTTCGCGCAGATAAAAAAAAAATCCACACACAGTATTTTCAACTTATATTTGTTGTTATTAATCTTAAACATACATTTGTAAATTAGCAACAGATTTTTTTCATTTACAGAGATGAAATGAATGAAACATGTTTTATTATTTCCCCTAATTTTCTTTTTCATTTTCAGCAAAGCAGTTTAGTAACAATGTAAAGAATTATTTAATTCCTATAAGTATTATTATTTCAATTAATAATCCTTAATCATTTCCTTCTGTCCATCCTTTTCCCTTTCTTTCCGTATTTTACGAAGAATGGTTCTTAGAACAGAAGCAAACTGAATACATGTCCGAGATGAATGTCTCAATGTGATATTTTAAAAATGAATCAATCTCATCGTCCCCACCCACACAGGTCAGACGAGGGACACTGGGGTAGTTGTATGTAAATCGACATATGCTTCCTTTAAGCGCAGCAGATTTGAGTCGCAGACGGTAAATCAATATCGTTTACCACGGCTGGCGTGTGATCAATATATGCTTACTATTCTGACGTTAAAATGGGGACAAGAATTTGCAGTTGACTAACGAGGACGTTTCTCTTGCTTTTTTACCCAACCATCCGCAACATTTCCTCACGACAGTAGCATCCTGCACACGGCTTTGTGAATTGTTTCATTTCACACAAACAGCAGGTTCCAGTGGATGATGTTCCTCTACCTGTCGATAGTCGACCCTGAAAGAGAGCTGTTGTCCAATGAGAGAAAAGGCGTAACACACACCATGTTCCCAGGCCATAAACAGAATAATAGGCAACACGTAACAGGTATTCGAGTCAACACATCTGCTAGAGAGATAACAAGTAGAACAGGCCGTTTCACGACACTGACTTTTGAACAACAATATAACACAATTTTTAAATCCGCGTGAACTAGAAATTTCAAATTGAAAATAGTAAAAGAAAAGGAATTGCATTCTGTATTAATAGAAAATAGTTATTAAAATGTTCCTGGCTAAATAACTCGTAAAATGAGTTAAGTGAGAATCATAAATCCAGATTAGGAAATAACGAATAAATCAAAAGAGAATAAAATAATTTCAAAATATTGAAGTGTCACTTTAGAGTTTAGACTGCGACATAAAAGAACTATGTTAATTTAAAGCAGAACAGTAAGTGAATCGGAGATTTTATAGCACGGTAAAAATAACTCATGTGCTTGCAATGACGTAATGGACCACTTTAAAAACTAAACAAGAGTGTTTTGCACCAACTTCACCAAACAATTTACACGGTGTTCTCCACGTAATGCGCAGCCTCCCCAAATTTAAAGTCACTTTACATTATGTCGTGATTTAAAGTCACTTTACATTATGTCGTGATTTAAAGTCACTTTACATTATGTCGTGATTTAAAGTCACTTTACATTATGTCGTGATTTAAAGTCACTTTACATTATGTCGTGATTTAAAGTCACTTTACATTATGTCGTGATTTAAAGTCACTTTACATTATGTCGTGATTTAAAGTCACTTTACATTATGTCGTGATTTAAAGTCACTTTACATTATGTCGTGATTTAAAGTCACTTTACATTATGTCGTGATTTAAAGTCACTTTACATTATGTCGTGATTTAAAGAAGGCACATTAAGGCTACCTACTGAACGAAGGCACGTTAAAATAAGCGCTTTGTAACGAGGTTTAAATAATGCACGCTTGGTTCTTCACTGAACAGCGAAGACTACGCTCAGCACCTTCAGTGGAGACAGTTACGAAATATTAAGACGTCATTTATAAATGTGTATGAGTAATGCACATAAAGTTCTTTTCCTACTGGAGACAGTTGCATTTCATAAGATGAGCGTTTTATAACATGGTATAAAAAATGCACATTTTATTCCACTCTTTTGAAGTTACTACATACATTAAAAAACGTGATTAATACAAAGATAGTGGAGAGAGAGAGAGAGAGAGAGAGAGAGAGAGAGAGAGAGAGAGAGAGAGAGAGAGAGAGAGAGAGAATTACAGAACTAAATGAATATTTAATAACGAAGTACGAAACATAATATTAGAGTATTATAAATTAATAATTATTAATAATCTCTTGTCTTCAAAATTCCAATCATACCCAAAATTATTACAACAAATGTAGAAATTTAGACTCACTCCTTTATTACAACAAATTAAACTCACTCCTATATTACAACAAATTTAGACTCACTCCTTTATTACAACAAATTTAGACTCACTCCTATATTACAACAAATGTAGACTCACTCCTTTATTACAACAAATTTAGACTCACTCCTATATTACAACAAATTTAGACTCACTCCTATATTACAACAAATTTAGACTCACTCCTATATTACAACAAATTTAGACTCACTCCTTTATTACAACAAATTTAGACTCACTCATTTATTACAACAAATTTAGACTCACTCCTTTATTACAACAAATTTAGACTCACTCCTTTATTACAACAAATTTAGACTCACTCCTTTATGTTCAATGAACAGTTCCTCGATTCAACCTACCTACTCAAAGAACCACACGACCTAATTTTAAACTTTATGTTCGCTGAAAGAAACCTCATTGTAACCTGTATGTTCACACAAAAACCCTCCTTGTAACCTATATGTTCACTGAAAGAAACCTCATTGTAACCTATACGCACCAAGCACTAACCCACAACTCTATCTCTACGTCCCACGCAACAAATCACAACTCTTTTTTCTACCCACGCACTAAGCACTAGCCCAAAGCTCTATTCTCTACCCACACATTAAGCACTAGCCCAAAGCTTTATTCTCTACCCACACATTAAGCACTAGCCCAAAGCTTTATTCTCTACCCACACACTAAGCACTAGCCCAAGGCTCTATTCTCTACCCACACACTAAGCACTAGCCCAAAGCTCTATTCTCTATTGACGCGCTTTGACAAACCTCTATTCTCTAACCAAGCACCAAGTCACAGGTCTGTTCTTTATCCACACGCTCTAATCCTCAGCTCTATTCTCCACCCGCTCACTAAGCCACAGCTCTAATGCGCATTAAACCACACATCTACTGTCTACTTTCGTACTAAACCACACATATACTGTCTACGTTCGTACTAAACCACACATATACTGTCTACTTTGGCACTAAACCACACATATACTGTCTACTTTCGCACTAAACCACACATATACTGTCTACTTTGGCACTAAACCACACATATACTGTCTACTTTCGCACTAAACCACAGCTTTATTTGTCTACCTGTGCACTAAACACCAATCAACACCTCAATTGTCTACCAGTGCACTAAACACCAATCCATACCTCAATTGTCTACCAGTGCACTAAACACCAATCCATACCTCAATTGTCTATCCGCGCACTAAACACAAATCCACTAGTATACCCAAGATGTAACGATTTCTTTTCATTTCTTATTTTCACACCCAGTAGTTTTCGAACCCCTACCCTTAAGCCGAAGCTTTGTGCCTACTTCTGCGGCACCACTTCACTTCATCCTAGCTCTTCTAATATTGCAAATTGCTGATGTTAATGGGTGATAAGTGTAGGGCTTATCTATGAGTGATGCTTTGAATGACAGTAAACTGAGAACAAAATAATGTGCTAGGTGAAGGTCAGTAACTTGAGTACAGCACAGTGTGCAAGTTCAAGGACAGTAATTTGAGCACATAATGTATTAGTGCTAGGATCTTGTTTTGTTTATCGTGTACACTCAAACACTGACAAATAGCAAACATTCTACAAAGAAAAACGGCAGAAAATAAGTCTTTCGCGGGTGAATAAGAATTGTTTAAGTCAGCACGTTTCCATTACAGTAAAAAAAAAAAAAAAACTTTTTTTATAAAATGAGTGCGCAGGGCTTATATATTAACCGAATGATGAAAGTTTCTATTGTAGTGGACGTTAACAGGGAGATAATAAATCAGACGAATTAAATCTGTTGATTTACATGCATTTTCTCGCAAAAGTGAGAGTTGAAATGTGTCATCCGTCTTGCAGTCTTGCGAGAACTTACAATTTCTTTTAGATGCTTTTTTTTTTTTAATGTCAATAAGTTATCAGTGCTACATTGAGCGACCTGAAAGGTCAAAAGGTTATGACCATATCTTGGACTGAGAAGTGTCCGTAAGAAGGCTGAATTATGACTGCAAACTTACTTAGCCAGGAAAATATCAATACTGTTATTCTCATATTCGCGCGCACACGCACACACACACACACACACACACACACACACACACACACACACTCATACACACACTTACACATACAGACACAAACACGACTCAAAATGTAAGAATGGGAACACCTTAAATCGATAGAGAACGATAAGCCTATCAAACTTGTTATAAAAGAAAGTGCAGAATTTATAGCGAATTATATTTAAATAAACAGGAGTGCAATCGGTAAACATGGTAGTGTATTTTAAATGTTATTAGAGTTATACAAATGCCAGCAAATAACGTTTAAGTAAAACAGAGGAGAGAAAGCGATAAACATCAATACATTATAATGTTAAGTAAAACAGGGATGGGGGAGAAAGCGATAAACATCAATTCATTATAATTTTTTCATTTAATGGACAAATTGCCCAAGGCAATGTTGGACTCAATTGTAGCAGAATGCCAAAATTCTAGAGAATTATTCTGATTCACAAGACAGTGACAAGGTTAACAGTACTCTAAAGAGAGCGCACACATTACAACGAATATATCAAAGTGCCAGGACGGCCAATGAATTAAACGCTTGTAATGCTCAATGAAATGAATGTGATATCTTCAGGATGACTAAAAGGAACGGTTATAAATAGAAAGAAAGTAGGTCACTCTACAGATGACGAGCGACGTTATCCCCACTCGTGTTAGGCGTGGGACTAGTACGTTATGTGCCCTGTGGGCTAGTGTTCCTTGAAATGAGTTTCAGTTTTTTAGTTGTATTGAATCTGATGAGTGTTAGATTTGTTACTGAATGAAGTGAGGAAATATTAATGAGGGATTTTTTTTTTTTTTACTGAGAAAGCCTAATCATGGCTAACCCCCGACAGTTATATGTTCACTTCGTTAGCCTGCATTCTATTCATGAAGTGGCATTCACATAGAAAAGCAGTGGTAGGCCAAATCTGTTTCTCATTCTATTTAAAACAGTTATGAAACGTTTTCAGCTGTAAATTTGTAACAGTGATTAGTGTTCTATTTATCTATCTATCTATCTATCTATCTATCTGTCTGTCTATCTGTCTGTCTGTCTGTCTACCTATCTGTCTATCTGTCTGTCTGTCTGTCTATCTATCTATCTGTCTGTCTGTCTGTCTATCTGTCTGTCTATCTATCTATCTGTGATGGAATAAATGTGCCTATCCCTATTTCTAGGCTTAATTGTTATATAAATTGTTAAATTGTCAAAGTGACCCGATCTTGGGCACTCACTCCTTATGATGATTTTTTTTAAGTATCACAGTTGGAAGATGGAGAATAGGCAAGAATTTCAACTGCAATCCAAGCCAGTTCCAACTGGATGAGTAGTTTTTTCTAATAGTCTCACACTTGTTCATATCAATTTCATCCAATGGGAATGGACCGGAAGTTTCTCTATGAAAAAGTACTCTATTCTAATCACTTTGATTTTGAACATAACTTGAGTCTGGTCATAAAGGCGATCGTTAGCTTATGGTAAGTTAACTGAATGATAAAGAAAGAATGGACTTAGAATATTTTGTATACGTTTGCTATTGATCTATGATTTGAATTGGAGAGTGCTTATTTAATTGAATCCTTATCCCTATGTTCACTAATTTGATTACGTTGTACATTATGCTTGTGAATTTTGATTGATACTATATTTCTTTTGCTGTGTGTGTATCGGGCTAATGAATGTTGTTGCAGGATTTGTAATTTGAGAATGTTTGTAAGAGAGAAAGGAGTTTAGAGATGAAATATAACTGAAATTTAGTTCTGCCTTAATTTGACTTTTGCATAGAGGAGTAAGTCTTTTTGTTTGTCACTTCACACTCTATGACTACAGTACTCTAATTGAATATGTTGGTGTGTGCATCTGGAGTTGTCATCAACTTATCAGTAAAACGTGTTTGCTCTAAGTTGATGATTCCATTAAATTCTGTTCAAGTGCCAATACAGTGGAAATTGTGGCTTGATTTTGTTCTCAAGAATTCATCAAAAGTATTTTGAATGTTCCTCGTGATGTGTTGAGTAAAGGCACACGGATTCAAGAACATTCCTTGTGCATGATAGTGCATTTGAAATTTGGGAATGTTCTCTATGGCATGTTCTCTATGGAATGTTCTCTATGGCATGTTCTCTATGGCATGTTCTCTATGGCATGTTCTCTATGGAATGTTCTCTATGGCATGTTCTCTATGGCATGCTTGGAGAGCTGAGTAACGTCCTTCGAGAAGGGACAAGTAGAGACGTACCAAAATAGGAAAATAAGAGACTTGTTGCAAACTGCGTGGCTGTGAAAGATGTGCTGTCGGCAACTACCAAATTTGAACAGGCTATGTGCTTTGACTTTAATTATTTCTCTAAAACTCTACTCTCATTTCATGATGATATCCTTGAACTTGATTATGTTTTTATGTTAACTGACTGCCGATGTCTATGCTAGGTTAAACTGAATGATTTTCCAGCATTCATTGAACACTGTTGTGAAGTGATGTAAATGTCAATGCTCTTTTGATTATATTCATATGTTGTATATTTGATTGAATATTTAATAAACTTATTGTTAAATTTATTGACCTTCTTAGACATATTGACAGCCATATGTTGGAGATACAGTGAGTGGATGTGGGCTCGCTAAATATAGATTAAAAGACTGATTTGTCTTCTCTTTTCAACAAAGGAAATATTGTGTGACGGTAAATGTTTGTCTTAATGTTGTGCAAGAGAGAAAACAGTTACAGTGCCAATATCTGCCAAGTGAGAGAGACAAATGGTGTCTTCTGGAAAATTATTATTAACATAAATTATGATTCTCTTCACATGTAATTAGTTGTGGGTAATTAAATAATAATATAATCATAACCATTAATTAAGTGGCGTTAGCGTGACACAGTCTATCTATCTATTTATTTTTTTTCTCTCTCTCTCCCTCTCTCCCTCCCTCTCTCTCTCTCTCTCTCTCTCTCTCTCACACACACACACACACTCTCTCTCTCTCTCTCTCTCTCTCTCTCTCTCTCTCTCTCTAAGTACCTATAATTATTACATTATTATGTTAAAGTATTTCGTTCATTAATTTATTTGCTGTAGTTTGAATCATGCATTCAGTAATAATAGTTTGTTTTCTTTGAACACTGTACAAACAGTGGCCATCGTATTAACAATAACTTTGGATGACTTATGCTGATGTACAAGAACTATATATGTCCTAATCTTGCAGGTAGAACTGCTGATTTCCCATGCTTGCAGGTAGAACTGCTGATGTCCTATGATTGCATGTTGAAAGCCTATCTCATGTCCCGAATTTGCATGTAGAACTGCTGATGTCCTATGATTGCATGTTGAAAGCCTATCTCATGTCCCGAATTTGCATGTAGAAGAATTACCGATGTCCCATGTTGGCATGTAGAAAGACTATCAATGTAACATGTTTGTATGTCGAACAACTACTGATGTCCCATAATTTGCATGTAGAAGAACTATTAATGTCCCATTTTTGTATGTAGAAGAACTATCAATGTCCCATTTTTGTATGTAGAAGAACTATTAATGTCCCATTTTTGCATGTAGAAGAACTATTAATGTTCCATATTTGTATGTATTAGGACTATTAATGAACCATGTTTGTATGAAGAACTATTAATGTCCCGTGTTTGTATGTAGAGGGACTATTAATGACCCATATTTATATGTAGAAGAACTACTGATGTCATTTGCGGCACCATGTGAATGCACAAAGTCTGTTAATGTAAGGTATACGAATATTCAGTATGACCGATTTAAATTACATTGCATTGTGCTTGTTTTCCACTTTAACAAAATAACTCAACCGTGGACACTTTAAACTCATTATATCCGGGTTTTGTCCTAAATTTTAAAAGTGTATAAATAATTTTAAATAGTATTTCTGTTATTCTTAATTCACACAGTTCATCATTAAATTATCAACCACAAAACATTCACTTATTTTTTCAAATAATTTAGTCAAGCAGTAAATTAATCAATCAATCAATCAACCAAACAATCAATCAATCACTCATTGCAAACTCATTTTTCTCTACCTTAGCAATTAATATTTTACACCTTTCCATTCACACGATCGACCAATTACTCCGTCAGTCATCTTTCTGTCTGTAGCAATAGCAACTATTAGTTAACTATTAGTTTTTATACTATCTTTCCAACAAACAATTAAGCTATCCTTCCAATTATCATACTCGACCCCAAACTACGGATTTACATCTTCCTGCCATTTCTGTCTGTACAGAAATGGAAGTCACCGCACGCACCCTTTCAAATCGATTAATTTAAATTACCACAAACAGTGAGTAAAAATCTTTCGCTCCCGATAAACAGTTAGCCAGCTTACACTGGGGGAACCAAAGAAACATTGTACTTATTTTCATGTCATTCATCGCGGTAAAAAAAAAAAATCAGGATGTACTTACGAATGAAAATCAATCATGGAATGTCCTTTTAGGAAAAAAAAATCTAAAAACCGAAATATGCTGACACACCAAAATCCAGCTTGCCATGCATTGAGGCTGAGTGACGTCTATGGTCAGCGGGCGTAGTAATACTGCTAGTAAAAGTTGTAATTTCCTATACAAAGGACACGCGCCGCTGTCTGTAGCTCTCTGGCTTGTCTTCTCTCGCGCACGCGCGCCTGTGTGCCCGCGAGCTAAGAACGTGCCCGCATGCGCTATAGCGAACCATGAGCGCACTACACTGCTAGTCTTGGACCATTCTCAGACACATGGTGAACGGCACAGTTCCGGATTCAGGACATTTTTAAAACAATTAAAAATTAGTTATTAGATTGTTACTGACCTTAGATTAACCGATCTCAATACATAAAGGCCACACTGATAGCCGGTGTAGTGTTCTCACGCTATATGGACGTCTAAAGACCATTGTTAAGATTTTTAAGACACACTGTTAGTCGGTACAATGTTCTCACGATATATGGACTCTAAAGACCATTGTTAAGATTTTACAGAAATACTGATAGTCGAAATTTTCTTTTCAGTATATAATGACGCACTGTAAGTACTCTCTTTTTATAATGACACACTGTAAGTATTCTCATTGTATATAAACGCATTGTAATGATATTTCTTTGTATAAAGACACACTTTAAGTTCTCTCTTTGTATAATGACACACTGTAAGTACATCCTTTGTATAATGACACACTATAAAAAGTATATCCTTTGTAAAAAGACACACTGTAAGTACATCCTTATAATGACACACTTTAAGTACTCTCTTGGTATATAAACACACTGTAATTAAATCTCTTTGTAAAATGACACACTGTAAGTACTCTTTTTGTATGATAACACATTGTAATTACTCTTTTTGTATGATGACACATTGTAAGTACTCTTTTTGTATGATGACATATTGTAAGTACTCTTTTTGTATGATGACACATTGTTATTATTATCTTTGTATAATGACACACTGTAAGTACTCTCTTTGCATGATGACGTACTGTTATTCTGTTGATCATTCTGCAGTTTATAACCATTCTCAGGATATAATGACCTACAACTAGTCTATATATCGTTGTAAAATATAATGACAAACTCTTAGTCTATAAACCACTCTTAGCATATTGACACTGTTGATACGTAGACTTCTTAATTCTTACTTAACTGACATTGTGTTGGACTGTAGGTTGTTCTTAATTAATTCACGCTGCCAGTCTGTACACAATTCTTAATTAAGTGACTATTCTTAATTAACTGATACTGTGTCAGCCTGCAGACAGTTCTTAATTCACTGACAGTGTGATAGTCAGTAGACATTTCTTAATTGACACTGCCAATCTGTACACCATTCTGAATTAACTGACACTGTGTCAGTATGTAGACTCTTCTTACTAAAGTGACACTCTTGTCCTGTCGAGCTTAAGAAACACACCAAGTTAACAGACAATTCAGAAAACAGGTTATCTGCAATTCAAACCAATCTCCTCCTTTGAAAATACTTTAGTTTTAGACAGTTTTATCTTTTGTCAAACAATTACTTACAATGGTACACTAAATTCACTGTAAACTATTACTTTACAGTATACTCGAGAAGGAATGAAATAATACGCTTTACATTTCTTGAGACTGTCCCGAGTTGGGGTTGTATTTGTTGTTTTAGGTGATATTTATGTTGTATTTGTTGTTTTAGGTGATATTTATGTTGTATTTGTTGTTTTAGGTGATATTTATGTTGTATTTGTTGTTTTAGGTGATATTTATGTTGTATTTGTTGTTTTAGGTGATACCTATGTTGTATTTTCCATAGCATAGTATATTGTTATGATTGATCATTTTGGGGAATGAAATCGTAAAAGTCAATGCACAGTTTATTTTAAGTCAGCTTAACATTCTCTCTCTCTCTCTCTCTCTCTCTCTCTCTCTCTCTCTCACACACACACACACACACACACACACACAAACACACAGTCTCTCATTCACTGTTTAATAGATTCAAAGACAAACATGTGCAGCTCTTATAGTACATGAACAATGGTACACTATATGATATAGTACATGAACAATGGTACACTATATGCTATAATACAGACACAATGGTACACTATATGCTATAATACAGACACAATGGTACACTATATGATACAGTACAGACACAATGGTGCACTATATGCTTAGCACAGGCAAAGTGGCAGAAAATAAACTAAAACTCAGGTATAAAGGTAAAAAAACACAAAATCCACAACCTGCTATAAACATTGCGTGTTTTCACGGTAACACAAGTTAAAGCAGAGATAAGATAGTACAAAACAAACTAAAACACAGATGTCGGTGCACAACATAATAAAATATAGGTATATTGTTTTTTTTAAAACTAAAACATAGATATATTAATATAAAACAAACTAAATCACAGACATACTGGTACCTATCAAACTAAACAGATATACTAGTGCAAAACAAACTAAAACAGATATATTGGTACAAAACAGACTAAAACGCAGATATGGTGGTACAAAACAAACTAATATAAAGATATATTAGTAAAAAACAAAGACATATACATATTGTTGCAATATAAACCTAAGATATAGAAATATTGGTACAAAACAAACTAAAACAAAAATATATTGGCATAAAACAAAATAAGATCTAATCATAATTGTATAAACAAACTAAAACAAAAATATATTGGCATAAAACAAAATAAGATCTAATCATAATTGTATAAAACAAACTAAAACAAAAATATATTGGCATAAAACAAAATAAGATCTAATCATAATTGTATAAAACAAACTAAAAAAAAAATATATTGGCATAAAACAAAATAAGATCTAATCATAATTGTATAAAACAAACTAAAACAAAATAAGATCTAATCATAATTGTATAAAACAAACTAAAACAAAATAAGATCTAATCATAATTGTATAAAACAAACTAAAACAAAATAAGATCTAATCATAATTGTATAAAACAAACTAAAACAAAATAAGATCTAATCATAATTGTATAAAACAAACTAAAACAAAATAAGATCTAATCATAATTGTATAAAACAAACTAAAGCATAAATATATTGGCATAAAACAAAATTAGATCTAATCATAATTGTATAAAACGAACTAAAACATAAGCATAGTGGTACCCAGACATATTATTCGTATAATGCTGTATAACAAGATACTCATATACAGTTAAATACAACAAGTCACAATACTGGTATAATGACATGAAACAAGCACAAACACGTGTGGAGTGAAGTATTCATACACAGTTAAATAGAGCAAGCAGGCTTACGATTCCATCTACAACAGCGGTTGGGGAAGTAGTACTACTGCGTTGATTTGGGGACAACAACAATAAAGAATTTAATAACTACATCATTTCCCCCGACAGCGGCAATATAGGAGGGAATTATTCTGTGTTTTTTTTCCCTCAACGATATAGAGGGATGAATTATTCTGTTTTCCAGCCTTTGCAACATGTGTTCACGCCGAGAACACGGTCTGATAGAACTGTACGCTTTAATCTCGGGAACAGTTTTACAATCAGAGTCAACGTGTTTACTAACAGTTAAGAGATTAATTTAACTTATGGATGTATGCATGTGTTAAGAGTTTAATTTAATTTATAGATGTAAGGGTTTAATTGAACTTTCGGATGCAAGAGTTTAATTTAATGTATCGATGTAAGTTTATAAATAGATTAATTTAACTTATGGGTATAAGAATTTAATTTTACTTATGGATGTTAGCTTGTGTTAAGAGTTTAATTTAATTTAAGAATGTATGATGAATGTAAGTTTTGTGTTAAATGTTAAGTTTATTTTTTTTTTATGTCTGCTTGTGTTCAGAGTTTAATTTCAACTTATGGATGAAAGTTTGCTTTAAGAGGATAGTTTAACTTATGAATGTAACTTTTGTTACGAGCTTAATTTAACTTATATGTGTAAGCTTATGTTTAGCATTTCATTTAACTTATGGCTGTGATCTTGTGTTAAGAGTTTAGTTTAAAGTAGGCATGTAAGCTTGTGTTCAGTGTTTATTTAAAATAAACATGTAAGCTTGTGTTCAGTGTTTAGTTTAAAATAAACATGTAAACTTGTGTTCAGTGTTTAGTTTAAAATAAACATGTAAACTTGTGTTCAGTGTTTAGTTTAAAATAAACATGTAAACTTGTGTTCAGTGTTTAGTTTAAAATAAACATGTAAACTTGTGTTCAGTGTGTTTTACTGTTTAATGTCATCATTACGTACACGTTTAAATAAATGATGAATGCCAGCGTGGAAATTTAAGCTTTTCCATATTTCCTTAGTTTGAGCATTATATAATCGTCTTCTTAAGTGATGAATATGATCATTAAGTGTTTTTTTTAATTAATTAATGTGAGCATTATATAATCGTCCTCTTAACTGATGAATATGATCATTAAGTGTTTTCTTGAATTAATTAATGTGAGCATTATATAATCGTCCTCTTAACTGATGAATATGATCATTAAGTGTTATTTTGAATTAATTAATGTGATCATTGGTGAAGTAAAAGTTCTAGTCAGCTCTTGCTACTGAGATATTATCAGTGAAAACTTTCATTTATTGAAGAGATACATGTAAACATTCATCAATTAAGAGCTTTTCTTCATAAGTGACCATTATTACCGGTCATTCATGCACTTTATTTAATAAAAGTTTCATTTAAATATATGTCACGTCACACTTCCAATTTTATTAAGAGTGCATGTCACGAAAAACCTTACCAGAAAGATATATTGCGGAAATTAGTTACAAAAACAGATTTAATGAAAAATGAGTCAGGCGTTGTTTAGTGTCTTTGACGGCACAGAATGTCTTCTAGAGTCGACAGCACTCAATGTCCTCAGAGAAACTGCAGTAAGTTTTTTGTAGAGTCGACTGAGGGTAACAGTCCAATGCAAGTGTCAGCGCTTTCTTTGAACCAAAGTTGCAACCCTGCGCATTTACTTGATAATATTTTTTTTAAAAATAATTTCAATTACTGATATTAATATCTCCCCCCGGTCCAAAATACCTACCGATATTATAAATACAAAATGTATGCATGACAAATTGCTTCAGTCATAGAAGATAGATAGATAGAGACAGACAGACAGATAGATAGATAGGTAGATAGATAGATAGATAGATAGATAGATAGATAGATAGATAGATAGAGACAGACAGACAGAGAGATAGATAGGTAGATAGATTGGTAGAAAAATAGATTAGATTAGATGATAGATAGATAGATAGATAGAGACAGACAGACAGACAGAGAGATAGGTAGATAGATAGATAGATAGATAGGTAGATAGATAGAGACAGACAGACAGACAGACAGATAGATAGATTGATTAGATAGATAGATAGATAGATAGATAGATAGATAGATAGATAGATAGATAGATAGATAGATAGATAGATAGATAGATAGATAGATAGATAGATAGATAGACCTGACAAAAGCTAAAAGTCAGTACATTTTAAAGGTAATCTGCGTTGAACACATTGTATAGCGTTTGCGTTCGGTCTACTTTGTCCATTCCAATATTTATAAAGCGCAATATTTGTTAATTCCCATATTTGTAAAGCATAATATTTGTGAATTCCAATATTTGTCAGTTCCAATGTTTACGTTTGTAAAGTCGAATGAGTGTCCAGCCCAGCAGTGGTAAAGTCCAATATTTGTAAATTTACATTTTGTAAAGTTCAAAGCATTTCATTTCCAGATTTTGTAATTTCCAATCTTTGGAAAATTATTTAAATGAGAGCTTGAGTCACAATTATACTTTACCAGAATGTGTATTATGTGCGTGAGTGTGTGTGTGGTTGCGTGTATATTTGTCGTTGTCCCTAGACTGGACTCTTCAGCAGTAAATTATTGTAAATAACTATAGATACATGCTGAGCAACGTAGTTTTCTTCAATTCAATTTAACACATTTTCAGTCTCATGCATAAACACATAAATGTCCCTATGTTAGGTCAGCCGGTAGTTGCTCTGTTTGTGCAAACACTTCAACCACAACGTAACAAATACACTTCATCCACAGTTAATTCCAGAATTAAAATAATGTAATAAACTGGAAACCACAAGTAGTATCACCCACGTTTATTAATGTTTACTGTTTCCAATATTATCAATGTTAAGGTGAGCGATAAATCGTTTCATCGACAGCTGTTACCTTAACCGCCCCACTAGTGCAGGAAAAGGACGCGAGATCAAGCGTGAGTGTCCTCATTTTAGAAACAACTTCATACCAAAAAGACTTTCCGTTGCATTGGTAACTCAAAAGGTGGAGGTTTAAGCGGTAACTTTGTAACACTGGTAACTCATATAGCATAAGATCGAGCGATAACTTTGAAACATTTGATAAATCAAACAGCGAAAGGTCAAGCGGTAAATTAGTAAATTGATAAGAAGAGCGGTAAAATAGTAACATTTTAACTCAGCGGAAGGTCAATTAGTAACTTTGTAATACTGTAACTAAAAAAGCATAGGATCAAGAGATAACTTTATAACATTGATAACTCAATGAGCGGGAAATCAAGAGGTAACTGTTGAAGTTTAAAACAAGACGGCTCTCCTTAAAACAAGTATTATAAATAAATTAAACATTTTTTTTGCATATTAAGAAGAAATATATGACGAATGCATGAACTATAAATGTCAGTAAATAAGAAAGATTGAAGAAAACAAATAAATTTAAACATTTTCAAACAACAGCAGGTTAAAGGCTTTAAATTAATAATAATTAATTTTTAGAAAATTTGAGGGAAAGATTTTATTTGATTTTGTTTGTTTCAGAAGTATGAAAACTAAAATTTAACAAATAAATCTGAATAAAGAAATAAAGCTGGTGTGTGCATTTAATTACTAGTGAAATAAAATAAATAGGAAAAGCAGAAAAATTTATCATTTGTTTTATTTTTATTTTCTGTCACCAACCATAGTCCTCAACGTCGCATAGTTAAATGAAAGCAACTTAAATCCAATAAATTTAACTTTGGCGGTAGTACAGTATAATGAGATGCTTAAAAGAAATTATCACTGGGTTAGAAAGGGTTAAAAAAAAACAACAATACTAATGAGATGCCTAAAAGAAATTATCACTGGGTTAGAGAGGGTAAAAAAAACAACAATATTAATGAGATGTCGACAAAAGTATACTAATGCTAAAGGGACTTTAAAGAACAACAGCATTACAGTGCTAGTGTCACGGCTACAACAACACAACAGTGCCAGTGATGCATTGACATGAACACAATGTGCAAGTGAAGCCTTGACAAGAACACATCAGTGCTGTTGAAATAGTAACAAGAACACAACTTTATTAGTGACGCCTTGACAAGAACACATCAGTGCTGTTGAAACAGTAACAAGAACACAACATTATTAGTGACGCCTGGACAAGAACACATCAGTGCTGTTGAAACAGTAACAAGAACACAACATTATTAGTGACGCCTTGACAAGAACACATCAGTGCTGTTGAAACAGTAACAAGAACACAACATTATTAGTGACGCCTGGACAAGAACACATCAGTGCTGTTGAAACAGTAACAAGAACACAACATTATTAGTGACGCCTTGACAAGAACACATCAGTGCTGTTGAAACAGTAACAAGAACACAACATTATTAGTGACGCCTTGACAAGAAACATCATTGCTGTTGAAACAGTAACAAGAACACAACATTATTTGTGAAGCCTTGACAAGAACACAGCAGTGCTGTTGACACGGTAACAAGAACACATCATCCTGGTGACACGCGCCCAAGAAAACGAAATTAACAGTGCACGTGTGATGTATTAGGAACGGTTATAAAAATAGAAGAGCACCATATTAATAGCATGCGTGTAATTTGTCATAAAAAAGCGTTAAAGAGACGTAGATTAAAAATGTAAAATTAATAAGACACACATGCAACGTGTCACAGAAGAGAACTGTGTCAGCTCACGCAAAAGTCAGTGTCCAGAAACAAGTCCTTACTAGTTACAAGAGACGTGGCTAAGTGATGGGAATATAAAATGCAATTAGACACAGTCAATGATATTATTAACAAACTAAAACTATACGTTTGCTAAATGTTGCGGTTTCCTGAAAGCCTATATCACATGACGCATCAACCATATATCTAGCTCTTAGTTTCAGGTGAGGCCATTCCTGTGAGCCCCCAAATGCCAATTAACCTGTTATTAGCAGGTTGTGAAGTTAAATGAGAAGTAGTTTGCTTCTGCTGTAATATGTCATAGACATGTCAACCGTATGCACACATAGACACACATACACATACACACACATACATACAATTTAATGAACAACATATTTCCAAGAAATTGCAGCACAACTTCGGTATGTAATGCCTAAAATTTTATTTTGTTATTTTATTATCTATGTGCGCTTAGGTCGTGCGTATTGTACAAGTATACAATTCTCTCTCTTTTTTTCTGTGTGTGTGTGTGTGTGTGTGTGTGTGTGTGTGTGTGAGCTATAAAGAAACTGCAATCTCTTCTTATTTATTGTGTTATGATTGAAGTGCAAACGCTTAAACGTAATAATGTTATGCTTGTCATCAACTTATGGTGTCAGTGGTCGACTTATGTTTGTAGTGATTACATGGTAACTGGACTAAACTCTGATGTTTGTAGTGATTACATGGTAACTGGACTAAACTCTGATGTTTGTAATTCTTGGTATCACGTGATTAGGGCGAAGAACCAAGATGTGATGTGATCGTCGTAGTGATCTGTTGATGGTGGTAGTGATCATTGGATGGGATTGGTATTGATATTGTATTGTTGGTAGTGATCACTGGATGGTAGTGGTATTGATATTGTATTGTTGGTAGTGATCATTGGATGGGAGTGGTATTGATATTGTATTGTTGGTAGTTATAACTGGATGGTAGTGGTATTGATATTGTATTGTTGGTAGTGATCACTGGATGGTAGTGGTATTGATATTGTATTGTTGGTAGTGATCACTGGATGGTAGTGGTATTGATATTGTATTGTTGGTAGTGATCACTGGATGGTAGTGGTATTGATATTGTATTGTTGGTAGTGATTTGTTGATGATGGTTGTGGTATTGATATTGTATTGTTGGTAGTGATTTGTTGATGACTCTGATGAGTAGAAAACTTCTTACTAAAGGAAAAGACATATCCATCTTTAATCTATATTTAGTGAGCCCCCATCCAACCACTTTCTTCTCCAACATAAGGTTACCAGAAGGTCAATAAATTTATTAAATCAACAATCAAATATTAATATGACAAATACAATGAAATTGATTACATGACATTGATATTTCCATGAACCCATGTTCGGATAATTTCTATAATTCACAACCAATAGAATCAATACAAATTGCAGGATAATCTTATCAGAGAACAGAAATAGAGTTATCAGAGATAAGCAATAATAGTTTTACATAATCTTGTTTAACTGCTGTCTCAACAGGCCTTCCACACACATTTTAAAAAAAGACACAATTTATTGTCAGCAGTTATTACTCAGCTCCACGTGTCAATAAACACTGCTCCCCTACTTAGAGTGGGCGCTTCTTTTCACCATGCCAACCCCTTCAAACAGAACAATAAATAAAGTGATGTCCAACAACTTCTCTACTCTAGAAATTGTTCAGGTGGTTAACAACTCTTGCTGCCACACATCAGTAGAGTGGTGTGTTCTTACATTACACACCATTCCTGCCTTTACCAAGGTCAGCCATAGTGGTTTACAAACTATAAACCAATAGAATCAATACAAATTGCAGGATCTGTTGATATGTTAGGTTCATATAGGAGGTTCATATAGCAATTGACAGGCATGCTTTGTCTCTGAAAAACAACAGGTGGCAAACACTATGTTTTCCAGTTTATCGCTTTATAACTCCATTCTATATTATATTCCAGTCTCAACTTACAGTTTCCTGCAATGGCATTTATTAGTCCAGTACATGCACACAGCATAATAAATACAACATATCAAAACAATGGTGAGTGTTAGCATTGAGCATCTTAGTTCAAACACTTGCAGGATCTGTTGTGATGTAATGTTGTAATGTTTCTCTGTAACATTAAACTCATTGTGAAAGGGGCTTAATAGTTTCTGTAACATTAAACTCATTGTGAAAGGGGCTTAATAGTTTCTGTAACATTAAACTCATTGTGAAAGGGGCTTAATATTTTCTGTAACATATAACTCATTGTGAAAGGGGCTTAATATTTTCTGTAACATGTAACTCATTGTGAAAGGGGCTTAATATTTTCTGTAACATTAAACTCATTGTGAAAGGGGCTAAATATTTTCTGTAACATTAAACTATTTGTGAAAGGGGCTTAATATTTTCTGTAACATTAAACTCATTGTGAAAGGGGCTTAATATTTTCTGTAACATTAAACTCATTGTGAAAGGGGCTTAATATTTTCTGTAGCATTAAACTCATTGTGAAAGGGGCTTAATAGTTTCTGTAACATTAAACTCATTGTGAAAGGGGCTTAATATTTTCTGTAACATATAACTCATTGTGAAAGGGGCTTAATATTTTCTGTAACATGTAACTCATTGTGAAAGGGGCTTAATATTTTCTGTAACATTAAACTCATTGTGAAAGGGGCTAAATATTTTCTGTAACATTAAACTATTTGTGAAAGGGGCTTAATATTTTCTGTAACATTAAACTCATTGTGAAAGGGGCTTAATATTTTCTGTAACATTAAACTCATTGTGAAAGGGGCTTAATATTTTCTGTAGCATTAAACTCATTGTGAGAGGGGCTTAGTATTTTATGTAACATTAAACTCATTGTGAAAGGGGCTTAATGTTTCTCTGTAACATTAAACTCATTGTGAAAGGGGCTTAATATTTTATGTAACATTAAACTCATTGTGAAAGGGGCTTAATATTCTCTGTTACATCAGATAAATTGTGACAGAAGCCACCACCTCCAATGCCGTCGCTGCTGCGCACACCCATCACCAAACTAATGCACAATTTCTGCCAAGCAAGCTAAATTTATATGTTTAACACCGATAACATAGAATTCATTAAATCACCAACATCTGGAGCTAAGAATTGGAATAGATTATAGACGGATATAGTCCACAATTTTAGGATAGGCAAACAAAACAGAAAGAAACGTCATATAAAAATACTCAGTCAAATAAAATAGAATAATCTGTTTTGACGTCACTTGGGTCAGAGGGTGTGGGTATCGAACCACTAGAAGTAAACTTTATGACACTCTTTCTCGTACAATGTAGAAAAAAAATTCTGAGTTCTAGAAATGCACACAGTCTCAGGTATGACATTCTGAGAATGGCTTGATAATACAGAATTAAACGTACACTTTTGCTTGCTGGATTATGTGTTGTTATGGAAAGATGAATGGCGATTTATAGACAGACCAATCGTGTGTTATGCTGTGTTATAGAGAGATGAATGGCGATTTATTATAGACAGACCGATCGTGCGATATACTTTGTTGATGCACACTAGTGGGAGCTACTGGCTTTTCATTTATGTTGATCGAGCTAAGATCGCAGTATCTTGATAAAAATCACAAGCAAAACAAAGTACATTTGTGTCCTGTCCGTTTAACTCGATAACAAAAGTGTTTTTTTGTTCTTCTTTCGCTTTTATTACGAGGGCAAAGTGAATTAAAGGTTTTCCAATCGGAACTGCTGAAGCATTTTGTTGTAAAATATACAAGTGTGTGTGTGGACACCTTGCTCTGTTTGATACGTGACGTTATTTGTGTGTGTGTGTGTGTGTGTGTGTGTGTGTGTGTGTTTAGTATGTGTGTGGATGTGTGTGTGTATGTTTAGGATGTGTGTGTGTGTATGTTTAGGATGTGTGTGTATATGTGTGTATGTTATGTTTAGGATGTGTGTGGATATGGATGTGGATGTTTAGGATGTGTGTTTGGATGTGTGTGTATGTTTAGGATGTGTGTGTGGGTTTTTAAGTTGTGTGTGTGTGTGTATGGTTGTGTGTGTGGATGTTTAAGATGTGTGTATGGATGTGTGTGTAGATGTTTAGGATGTATGTGTATGGTTGTGTGTGTGTAGATGTTTACGATGTATGTGTATGGTTGTGTGTGTAGATGTTTAGGATATATGTGTATGGTTGTGTGTGTGGATGTTTAGGATGTGTGTGTATGGTTGTGTGTGTGTGTGTGTGCGTGTGTGTGAGTGTGGATGTTTAGGATGTGTGTGTATGATTGTGTGTGTGGATGTTTAGGATGTTTGTGTGTGTGGTTGTGTGTGTGGATGTTTAGGATGTGTGTGTATGGTTTTGTGCGTGGTTGTGTGTGTGGATGTTTAGGATGTTTGTGTGTGTGGTTGTGTGTGTGGATGTTTAGGATGTTTGTATGTTTAAGATGTGTGTGATTGTGTGTGTGGATGCATAGGATGTTTGTGTGGATGTTTAAGATATGTGTATATGGTTGTGTGTGTGTGTGTGTGTGTGTGTGTGTGTGTGTGTGTGTGTGTTGCATCAAAAAGTTTGACGAATAAGTGGCGTGAATAAATTAGCATACATTGTCCTTTTCCAGTCACTGAAACATATCAACTCAAATGTGATTTTATGTGTATATATATTATGTACATGTTTATATATATATTTTTTAACCGTTTCGTTTGCAGTCTTGCAGAATGGCATTATCGTATTAAATGCACCTTCCCTACGCTTGTGGAACGAATGAACACAACCACTGCAACAAGTCCCGCTCGGTGTGTCTGTGTCCGAATTTTCCTCTCACGGCCCACACACAGCACGTTTGAAGTGGTTAACATTGCATGCGCGGAGTACGTACGGTTTAATGCACTCTGCACTCTAAGGGAGCTCAAGCTCATTTCAAGGGATATCGGTTTTCTCCCCTTATCGCCCCCAAGCCATAATCACTGGGAATCAATGACTCTCTGGAGGGGAGTAAGGTGCGTGCATTTATAGCGTGCATGGCGCGAGCACTCTCGCCACAATCTTTCCACCATTTTGCACATTGGACGAGTCCAAGACCGACATGGAGAGAGAGTTCACAGACCGAAAGAAGTCGCGAGCTCTCTACGCTCGCTAAGGAGATTTTTTTCTTCTTGCTGCTAAAGTTGTCTTGGACAAACGGTTGGCTTGAATGACGTATCTTCGCGTATGAAAAAAATTCATGACAAGATAGACACCATTTTTAATAGCAAAATAAAACTATTTTAAAAATGTAATCAAATCTATTATATTATGACTTAGGCTACTAGTTTTATTTTAAAAAATATACAAATGCTTAGTAAACCTGTCCCAAGAATAAGATTATATGAATAACTTACTGAAACACACACAGTACACACACACACACACACACACACACACACACATTTATATTTGCGTAAGCGTGAATCTGCTACCGTTGTAGTAGTTTTTGCGTTACTAAGTGTTGAACCCAGTCAGTTAGAGCATTAGCCTTACCGTTGTAGTAGTTTTTGCCTTACTAAGTGTTGAACCCAGTCAGTTAGAACATTAGCCTTACCGTTGTAGTAGTTTTTGCGTTACTAAGTGTTGAACCCAGTCAGTTAGAACATTAGCCTTACCGTTGTAGTAGTTTTTGCGTTACTAAGTGTTGAACCCAGGCAGTTAGAACATTAGCCTTACCGTTGTAGTAGTTTTTGCGTTACTAAGTGTTGAACCCAATCAGTTAAAACATTAGCCTTACCGTTGTAGTAGTTTTTGCGTTACTAAGTGTTGAACCCAGTCAGAACATTAGCCTTACCGTTGTAGTAGTTTATGCGTTACTAAGTGTTGAACCCAGTCAGTTAGAACATTAGCCTTACCGTTGTAGTAGTTTTTGCGTTACTAAGTGTTGAACCCAGTCAGTTAGAACATTAGCCTTACCGTTGTAGTAGTTTTTGCGTTACTAAGTGTTGAACCCAGTCAGTTAGAACATTAGCCTTACCGTTGTAGTAGTTTTTGCGTTACTAAGTGTTGAACCCAGGCAGTTAGAACATTAGCCTTACCGTTGTAGTAGTTTTTGCGTTACTAAGTGTTGAACCCAATCAGTTAAAACATTAGCCTTACCGTTGTAGTAGTTTTTGCGTTACTAAGTGTTGAACCCAGTCAGAACATTAGCCTTACCGTTGTAGTAGTTTATGCGTTACTAAGTGTTGAACCCAGTCAGTTAGAACATTAGCCTTACCGTTGTAGTAGTTTTTGCGTTACTAAGTGTTGAACCCAGTCAGTTAGAACATTAGCCTTACCGTTGTAGTAGTTTTTGCGTTACTAAGTGTTGAACCCAGTCAGTCAGAACATTAGCCTTACCGTTGTAGTAGTTTATGCGTTACTAAGTGTTGAACCCAGTCAGTTAGAACATTAGCCTTACCGTTGTAGTAGTTTTTGCGTTACTAAGTGTTGAACCCAGGCAGTTAGAACATTAGCCTTACCGTTGTAATAGTTTTTGCGTTACTAAGTGTTGAACCCAGTCAGTTAGAACATTAGCCTTACCGTCAAGCACAGATACACATGGTGGATCGCAAAAGACAGGTTGCACGGTTTCTGACAAAATTGCCACACCATACATCTGCAAAGCGGAAACTGACCATCATTGGATTCGAGGATAAGCCTATTAGTCTTTCTCAGATTTAATCGTGAAACTTTGGAATTTACATTGTGCAAATTAGTTATAAGCATTTCGGCAACAGACATCTTGTCATCAAAAATCAGCAACCTAAATCATGTCTAAGGTCAAATGAGTGTGACTAAGTGACATGTGAAGCTACAATGAGTTGACCCTTCTATAAATGAAATGCTGTCACAGATGAATGCTCTTTCACAAAAATAATGTCCTACAATTTTTTTTAAGTTTCGTCCTCGTTCCTTTGATGACTTCATTATAAAATTTAAATAATAAGTCGAATAATGACGCATACAGTGGATCAAGCAGATCTTGAACTGTCATGAAAAGGGATTTTAGTCTCTGGATAGTTAAATCCATGGCATTAAAACATATTTTATTCTCCGTGATTGTCATGAAAATTATTTAATGCTGCATTAAAGTTATAAATGGAAGCCGAGAACCGGAAGTAGATGGATGTATGACAAATGTGATCACCGGTAATTAGTGAGATCTATGTGATCACCCGGTAATTAGTGAGATCTATGTGATCACCAAGTAATTAGTGAGATCTATGTGATCACCCGGTAATTAGTGAGATCTATGTGATCACCCGGTAATTAGTGAGATCTATGTGATCACCCTGTAATTAGTGAGATCTTTGTGGTCACCCGGTAATTAGTGAGATCTATTTTTTTGTTTTTCCTCTAACACTGGGGAATGGACAACTAACAGTAAAATGATGATGCCAGAGAATTATAAAGCAGCGAGCAACACTGAATTAAAATCGGATGTGAAATGCAGGGATAACCTCAATGTCAACCAATGAGAAGTTCAGACGCAGTTAGTTAGGTTTTTTAGAACTTGAACTATGCTAGAACGGGTGAACCCTATCAGGCAATTGTCTGGGAAAAACGTGTAAGGGTTTGAAAGAGAATAAAAGTGAACTCTATCAGATAATTGTCTTAGAAAATTTAATATGCATCAAGAAGATTTGGAGAACTAGCCAATGTTGTACAACAGAATAACGGTGTAGAATAGGAATGAGTAAATTCATAGCAGGGAAGAATATATACTTGCTGTCGTACAATGCTACAAGAGTTCTAGGCCTGAATACTTGTAACTTTTAAAATTATTTAAAGTGTTCTGAGTGCGAAATGATAAACTTCGTTTACAGGAAAGGGCAGAGGTGTAGCAAGTTATTTTTGGGGCCTTGTGCAGAGCTTCGGTGGTGGGTTCCTTCGATTTCAATTTTCAAACGTAATAAACGCTTTTGCATACAACATAAATCAGGTAACCAAATGAACAAAACGCTGTTGCATAAACATAAATCAAGTAACTAAATGAACAATTGACATTGAAGCTGAGATATTTTTTTTGTATCGCAAACTAAAGAAACAGGCGTGTCCATTACGATTACACAATGGATGTAACGCAAACTAAAGAAACAGACATGTGTCCATTACGATTACACAATGGATGTAACGCAAATGCAATATGCTTTCGGTTGCAGAAAGGTTTCGTTCTGGAGACCATTTTCTTTAGTCATCTTAACAAGTCCTTATAAGTCAAATGCCCTTCATCTTCGCTGAGTGTCCCTCAGTACGCACTGTCACAGGGAAATGAATCAAATCACTCACTGAAGTGAGTCTGGTCACTCAGGTGCAACACTGTCACAGGGAAATGAATCAAATGGACATAAATGGCAGGACAAGTTAATGGACATAAATGACAGGACAAGTTAATGGACATAAATGACAGGACAAGTTAATGAACATAAATGGCAGGACAAGTTAATGGACATAAATGGCAGGACAAGTTAATGGACATAAATGGCAGGACAAGTTAATGGACATAAATAACAGGACAATTTAATGGACATAAATGGCAGGACAAGTTAATGGACATAAATGGCAGGACAAGTTAATGGATATAAATAGAGGGACAAGTTAATGGACATAAATGGCAGGACAAATAAAATGGACAACAAATGATGTACAATTTAAGATGATTCAATATGAGCAAGCAAAGCGAGAAACCTTGGTAAAATCGACTAAAAGGGCGAGCAATTATTTAAGAACAGCCAATGTGTATGTCAGAATTATATGTAATATGTTTAAGACAAGGAAAGATAAACTAATATATATTTTAAGTGATTATTATTGATTAGCTTGTACATTATTTTACTTGTAAATAAATAAACATGTTTACCACTGTTTTTCATGATTAGGTTCCATATGTACAAATCATCGTACACTTTTCAGTCAACACATAATGATGACATAAGTAAAAACAATAAGACATGTTAAATAACATCTATCGATGAGCCCGCACTGCAAAACACTGTAGACGGCGTAAACATAAGTAAATACAATAAGACATGTTAAATAACATCTATCGATAAGCCCGCACTGCAAAACACTGTAGACGGCGTAAACATAAGTAAAAACAATGTAGACGGCGTAAACATAAGTAAAAACAATAAGACATGTTAAATAACATCTATCGATAAGCCCGCACTGCAAAACACTGTAGACGGCGTAAACATAAGTAAAAACAATGTAGACGGCGTAAACATAAGTAAAAACAATAAGACATGTTAGATAACATCTATCGATAAGCCCGCACTGCAAAACACTGTAGACGGCGTAAACAAATGGAAGTGACAGCTTCAAATCGTTACATATCTTCGTAAAACTCCGTAATCCACAACCACTTACGGAGTACATTTGCATTTCGAGTAATCTCTCTTTCTACTCCCATGAGAATTTGTTTCTTTTTTCTACGTTGATGAATACTCTCCCTTGCGGTAGCAATAAGAGCTTTTTTATTGGGTCATTTCCAGGAAGCTTCCGAAGTATTGGCAGTGACATGGAACAGCACCCCCCACCACCACGCCCCCATCACCCGTCATTTCCGAAATAAACTATAAATTCAGAGCCATTTCTTCCAAAAGGGAAAGAATGGAACTTCTAAGGGGGTGGAGGGGGTAGTTGTTAAAGGATGTCTATAATGTTACGCGCATGCTCATTTTTTCTTTCATGTTCTTTGCATCACATTTGTCTTTCAAGTTTAGTTTGTCCTTATCTAAGCAAGAATGTCAGACTGTTGATGACATTTAGTAAGATCTAAGGAGGAATACTTCTAATAGGTATTATTTCTTTCATATTTCTATTAGTTTATTTATTATTGTTTGTTTTACATTATCTTTATAAAGAAGAATATACTTCTATTTTATTATTATATCCACAGCTTTTCATCTTAGCATTTCTCTCCTAAACATATTTTTTCATCATAAATTCTCCCATCTGTCAGTTTCTTTTTTTCTTTTTTCATCAGTCTCTTTAATGACCTCTTTTGTTCTTTTCTTAATTCTTTCTTTCTGTCCTCATTGTATCCTCTTTCTTAACTCTTTATCTTTCCACCTGTCTCTTTGTTAGTCTTTCACTTTCTCTCCCCACACCTGCATCTTTCTCTTCTTGCTGAATTTTTTCTCGGTGTCCCTACATTTCCCTCTTTTAATATTTCCTTCTCCCTCCTTCACCTTTCTTTCACTTTCTTAATCCTTTTCTTGACCAACAACTTTCTATCCAACTCTTTAGAATTCATTCTTTAGCAATTTATAGTTTAGCAAGCATTCTTTAGTCTATCTATCTATCTATCTATCTATCTATCTATCTATCTATCTATCTGTCTCTGTCTTTTTGTCTGTCCATCCGTCCGTCCGCCCATCCATCCATCCGTCTATCTATATATCTATAGATCTATCTGTCTGTCTATAAATCTGTCTATCTATCAATCTGTCTGTCTGTCTGTCTTTAGTCTGTCCATCCGTCCGTCCGTCCATCCATCCATCCGTCTATCTATATATCTATAATCTATCTGTCTGTCTATAAATCTGTCTATCTGTCTATATATATATCTGTCTGTCTATCTATCTATCCAACTTTCTATTCATCCTTCCTTCCTTCAATCCACTTCACTACTATGTCATGTTGAGAACATAAGATTATCCACTTCATTCCTGTGTCATATTGATAATACAAGATTGTCATGTTCACTCCTGTGTTGGGGACAAGATTGTTTAGTCTCCTTTTGTGTCATGTTGAGGACACACTTTTGTCCATATCACTCGTGTGTCATGTTAACGTGTGTAATGGATCCGGCATCTCAAATCTGTCAGTAGAGCTTCATGCATACACAAACTTACTTATTTACTTACTTTACTTACTTAATTACTTCCTTCCCTTTCCTTTCCTTCCTTTTCCTTTCCTTTCCTTCCCCTTTTTTCCCTTTCTTTCCCTTCCCTTCCTTCCTTCCCTCCTTTTTTATATCTGAACAACAAAGATTAAACTAAACTTTATTTTTTACTTAACTCTTTTCTTCTGCCTTTGTTGGTCAACCGTTTTTTTTTTGTTTCGGTTTTCTTACATCCCGCCTAGTTAATTCCAAGAAGGAGGGAAACAAGAAAAAATCTGCGTAAAATAAGGTGTGCATTTTTCTAAATGTTTAGAGGAGGGGGAGGGAATTGTATGGTACTAATCTATATATGACTTTATGTACTCTTATCTGAAAACTTCTCTTCCCACCCCTATTTCCCCGATCAAGTTACAGTTATCTTAGGTATTGAACCCATATCCTCTGTAGTCCCGTTACTACACGCCAGAGCATTCATAATCAGCCACTATAATTTTAATTAAAAGACGTCAAACACGGAACAAAACTCAACATCAAGTTCTATTCTTGCGTGGCCATGAAAATGTGAAAATATGGATCTAGTTTCCATTCTCTTCATTTTTCATTTCAAAAGTACAAAAGAAAATCGTGTTTTTCCGAATTAGTATTTCTTACGTAAAAAAGCATACACACAATCAAGAAATTATATATTTTCATATTTATGGTCGCTTATCCATGTATTCATGCCCAGAAACACGTTCTCATGAAATCCGAACATAAAATCCCGATTCTTAAATTTAAAACGATGATAAAATAATAATTTTAAAATGCGTAAGGAAATCAGGAATGTCTTGGACGTCATGCAATTCTTGAATTTTTGCGAAGTAAAATGCATGTTCCCAGTGAAGATATCTCCGTTGACTATTGATTACTTCAGTCATCTCTTTTGTCTGTGTAATTATTACATCAGTCATCTCTTTGGTCTGTCTTTTATTACATCAGTCATCTTCTTTGTCTGTGTAATTATTACATCAGTCTACCCCTTTGTCTGTGTAATTATTACATCAGTCCAATCCTTTGTCTGTCTTTTATTACATCAGTCCAATCCTTTGTCTGTCTTTTATTACATCAGTCAAATCCTTTGTCTGTCTTTTATTACATCAGTCCAATCCTTTGTCTGTCTTTTATTACATCAGTCAAATCCTTTGTCTGTCTTTTATTACATCAGTCAAATCCTTTGTCTGTCTTTTATTACATCAGTCAAATCCTTTGTCTGTCTTTTATTACATCAGTCAAATCCTTTGTCTGTCTTTTATTACATCAGTCAAATCCTTTGTCTGTCTTTTATTATATCAGTCAAATCCCTTGTCTGTCTTTTATTACATCAGTCATCTCCTTTCTCTGTGTAATTATTACATTAGGTCGTTTATTACCTAATTTGGGGCACTACTCTTTCACACAGTGATTAGTCAAACAGACAACTTTCCAATGTCATACACTCTGTGGGAAATAAAGGGGAGATGAAAATGATAAACTTCAAAATGTAAAACAAAAAATTAATTATACAATTCTTACGCAGCAAATGGCACCACTATCAACATTGATAATTCACATACAACATAGGCATGTGTCTAAACATTATCTTAGAGTTAATATTACACAAAATGACGAAAACAATGATTCGGCAAAAATAGATCAAATGTTCTTATTCTTAACAGTTCTTGATGTTGCCTTTCATCTATTACTCACTTAGTAATGTCAATGTTCCAAGGGAGATGACGTAATCTCACACGTCACTCATAAGGGGTACTTGATATGATGCAATGGTTGCGTTGCCTGACCGACAGTGAAGACCTGCAGGTTCTAGGCACCATTTCAGATTTGCCGTGGGGGGAAATCTGTGCTCTGGTGGCATGTTGCCAACCTTGGTAATTGTCGCTGCTTTCTTGGTTACCGTGATGATGGAAAAACCCAACGAGTTTAGCATTACGAGATGTGTCGTCTAGTGGGGTGTGTCATCGCGTCTATGAATGCAGAAATTCTCGTGTCTGTGGGGCACCAAGATATTGTCCCTTCAACCATGGAATATGGATTCAAACAAGCTCAGGCAGGGAGACAAAAATGGCTTTTCTGTCATTGACTGCATACAACCAATGTTGCATGCATAAGCTGTCTTGAATTCGAACCTCCAACTTTGCCAGGAAAATATAGAAGCAAGTTACCTCGTCACCTAAACACTAGGCAGTAGATGGATGAAAAATGGGTGGAAAGAGACATTCTCAACTTTCCTTTATGAAATCCCTGTATACGAAATTCCACACAAATGAAGCAAGATGTCTTCAAATATATCCACATTTTCGACATGAGAGTATAAGTCTCCCTTCTTCCCTTATATAGTTTTACTAAGAGTCCTCAAAGGCTTCTAGAAGCTTTATGTCTTGTGATATAATCCTTCCATGCACACTTTTTATCTGCGTGCGGCATGTTCATTATTGGCAACTTTATTGCTCTTCAACTTTCGCCATCAGTCATCTGTGAATACTCTACATTCATTCAATATAAGTAATTCTCCAAAATATATATATTTAAAGCATGAAATGATAACACACACTGTATCTACAATGTCTGTCTGACTACATTGACTCAATATATGTAATTCTCCAAAATATATATATTTAAAGCATGAAATGATAACACACACTGTATCTACAATGTCTGTCTGACTACATTGACTCAATATATGTAATTCTCCAATATATATATATATATATATATATTTAAAGCATGAAATGATAACACACACTGTATCTACAATGTCTGTCTGACTACATTGACTCAATATATGTAATTCTCCAATATATATATATATATATATATATATATATATATATATTTAAAGCATGAAATGATAACACACACTGTATCTACAATGTCTGTCTGACTACATTGACTCAATATATGTAATTCTCCAATATATATATATATATATATATATATATATATATATATATATATATATTTAAAGCATGAAATGATAACACACACTGTATCTACAATGTCTGTCTGACTAAATGAGATCTTAGGTGAACAATTCTAATGCATAATAACGAAACTAGGCTACTTCCCCTAGTCCGTTAGCGGGTTTTAGATCGTGAAATAAAATATAATTTTGGCTCCATCCCTTTTCCCGTGACAGGCTACATAGCTGCTAATAAGTGTTACAACTCAGTGGTTACATAGTTTCTACTAATTGTTACAACTCAGTAGTAACCTAGCTGCTTTTAAGTTACAACTAAATTATATTGTGGTAACATATTACAGCTAATTTTGCAACTCAGTGGCTATATATGTTTTATTGCTACACCACAAGAGTTACTTAGCTACTATTAAGTTACAACTCAGTAGTAATCTGGCTACTGTTAAGTTACAGCTGAATGGTACAATAGTAACCTTGCTACTATTAATTACAATTCAATGGTAGGATAGTAACCTAGGTACTATTAAGTTACATCTCAATGGCAAAATAGTAACCAAGTTACTGTTAAGTTACAACTCAATGGTATAAAAATAACCTAGCAACAATTAAGTTACTACTCAATATTACAATAGTAACCTAGCTACCAGCTACGTCATTAGTAATAACGTAGCTACTACTGTGATGCACTAGTCGGTGGAATACCCAGTTTGCGCGGGCAGTGCCATATTAAATTTCAGTGTGCAATGCATGCAACATTATGTGTACTGGCTCTCCAGATGTGTAGGCCAAGTAAGAGGTTTAATAAAACTGGCTCCAGAAATACGTGAATCAAACAACAGATTTCTTGAAACGAGATTATAGCTGCAGATGAAAGAAATGACTTACTGAGAATAGGCTCCATCTGACGAATCAAAGCAATAACAAAATTGGAATTGCAGTTATCACTCAAAGCAACATTGTAAGACTGGAGTGCTTTTATTGCATGAAGAAAAAGCAATATCGAAAGTGGAATGCATATGGTTTAGACTGAAAAACTTCAGGTTTAGTGAAAAACTTCAGGTTTAGACACATCTGGAAATATTTTTAGTTTAGATAGTATTGGAAAGTGTTTAAGTTTGGTTTCGGCGGAAATACATTTAGGTTTGTTTATGAATGAAACACGTTTAGATTTGATTATGAATGAAACAGGTTTAGGTTTGGTTATGGCGGAAATACATTTAGGTTTGACTATGAAAGAAACATGTTTAGCATATTGGATACGCATAAAACACGTTTAGGTTTGGATAATAAACTAAAGCAAGATATTGGTGAGAAAACTGTTCCACTAAAAATCAAAACCTCATCTCTTAGTCTGAAGCACTAGAAGCAATGGTTTGTGAGAGAGAAAATATTATGAAACACGGTCAGTGTTACAAAACTATATTTTATGTTCCTTATAATTTGTCTTGATTACATAGGGCCAATCCTATACAAGTAAATGTTCCTTATAATTTGTCTTGATTACATAGGGCCAATCATATATGTGACTATGGATTATAGTTTCTTTTGATTATGTAAGACCAGTCCTATAAACGTGTTCTGTGTCCTTTGCAGAATCCTATGATAAATTAGTTCTGCTACTGAAACCAGAATGTCACACTGGGTAATGTGTCCTGATACAGAGACCGGTATGACACACTAATGTGTCATGTATTGCAGTGGCACAATATACAAACTGGAATGTGACCTCAGACATTTTTCTTAATGACAACCACGACACGTCCGGTTCTGGCATCAGCTGTCAGAAAGATTTGCTAATAGGAAATTCTACGCAGTCACACTGAAATGTCAAGGCTGCCTGCAAAAGCGCGAGCGGAACTAAAGAATAACAGCAGTAACGGGTTGTGATGGAAAGAGTGGGTGGAGGAGAACAAGAACTGGGAGTGAGAAGGAGAAAGCTAAAGACAGCCACTCACTGCCTACAAAGAGAGGAAGGGTGAGAGAGAGAGGGGGGGAGGGAGAGAAGATGATGATTATATATAAACTTTCATTTATAAGGATAACAATTAGTCCTGAACGCACAGCTTATATAGCGTGTGTATGTGTGTTTGTGTATAAATACATGTATGTGTGTGTGTGTGTGTGTGTGTGTGTGTGTGTGTGTGTGTGTAGGGAGATGGGGAGAGAGAGCTGAAAACAAAACTTCTAGTAAAACATTTGGCTACAAATGGCAATGAAAGAAGGGAAAAATTATAAATCACTTTCAAGCATTAAAATTATAAGCACATCAAAGGAAGAAAAGCATAACAAATATTTATATCTGAATATTCCAGAGAAAAGATATAATGAGAGATGGAGGGAGGTAGGAAGAGAAGGAAGAGGAAAGAGACATAATCAAAGATGAAAGACGATAAAAGAGGGAAGAGGATAACATATCCGGAGGGGTAACAACAACTGTTTCTCCCGGTAACTGTAGTTGGTTTTTTTAAATGTTGCAAACAGCAGCAATTTGTTTATGGGGGAAAATAAAAAATCCCACAGATAATATCGCAATTGTGTCGATTTGTTGAATATTCTGTGTGCCTAGTTATTTATGTATTTGTATGAGTGTACACGTCGTGTATGTATGTACGTTTGCATGTGCTCATACGATGAAATAAACTAATGTCTACAGAGCGAGTGAACTAATGTCTACAGAACGAGCCATATTGTTCCTAGCCTGTGTAGGACTAGCTGTATTCACCTCCTGGTCCTACTCTGTATAGGCCCAGCTTTTTTCATTTGTTCCTAGCCTGTGTAGGTCTAAACTTATCCACCCGTTCCTAATATATGTAGGCCTAGTTTAATCCACTTATTCAAAGTCCTTGAGGTCTAGCTTTATTCATTTGTTGTAGCCAGTGTAGGCCTAGCCTTATTCATTTGTTCCTAATATGCGTAGGTCTATCCTTTTCATTTGTTCCTAGCCTGTGTAGGCCTAGCCTTATTCATTTGTTGTAGCCATTGTAGGCCTAGCCTTATTCATTTGTTGTAGCCTCTGTAGGCCTATTCTTATTCATTTGTTCCTAATATGCGTAGGTCTATCCTTTTTATTTGTTCCTAGCCTGTGTAGGCCTATTCTTATTCATTTGTTCCTAGCCTGTGTAGGCCTATTCTTATTCATTTGTTCCTAGCCTGTGTAGGCCTAGTTATTCATTTATTCAGTCTGTGTAGGCCTAACGTTATTCATTTCTTCCTAGTCTGTGCAGGTCTAGTCTGTGTAGGCTTAACCTTCCTCATTTGTTCCTAGACTGTGTAGGCCTACCTTTATTCATTGGTTCCTAGTCTGTGTAGTCCTAACCTTAATCATTTGTTCCTAAATTGTGTAGGCCTAGCTTTATTCACTTGTACCTACCCTGCGTAGGCCTAGCCTTAATCATTTGTTCCTAACCGGTGTATGCCTAGAATTATTTATTCGTTCCTAGCCTGTGTATGCCTAACCTTATTCATTCATTCCTAGCCTCTTTAGGCCTAGCTTTATTCACTTGTATCTATCTAATATTCTTCAAGTGTGCTGCAATACTAGGTCATTATCATATATATTCCATCTAAAAATAAACATTGCACATTAAAGCATAAACGTAGTGCACGTGCTCTGAATGCAGATCTTTGAATCTCATTGTGTATAGATATGTTTATATTTAGATTTTATGGCTTGCATACAAATTCCTGTATAGATGTGTAGACTACTAGCTCATTGTGATTAGATATGTTTATATTTAGATTTTATGGCTTGCATACAAATTCCTGTATAGATGTGTAGACTACTAGCTCATTGTGTATAGATATGTTTATATTTAGATTGTATGGCTTGCATACAAATTCCTGATGAGCTGCTATTCTCTTTAGGCTAACCTGGGTACTCCTTTGCCCTATTAGCTCCCTCAGGCAGAACAACAATTGTAGTAATAACCAGTAGTTTCCTTGTACCAGAAACTCCATGATGTAGTCAGCATATTTTGCCACCATACATCAACAGAGAATAGTGTATTCTTTACATTCATTTACTTACTGCAATAGATACTTCTCGCGTTTACCAAGGTCATAGCAGTTTATAAATAATAAACCAGGAGATTCAGATAAAACATGATTTTCCCTATAAAATATAATCAGGGAACAAATGCTAAGTTTCCAGTTTATTCATTTTTAACTCAATTCTTTCATTCATTTAAGTCTCAACTTACAGTTTGCTACAATAGTATTTATTAGTCTGATACATGCACACAGCATAATAAATATAACAACATATCATTTTATGAACAGGTTTACTAGAAACAATGTCAAGTGTTTAGCATACTACATATAAGCATCATAGTTCACAATTTGTAGAAATAATAGTCTACTCACATAATACATCCCTATGTAAAATACAATATAACATATCCATAGCATTTTGCACGAAATATTTCTAAGTCCATTCTCTCTCAAACAGTCAGTTAACCCACCATTAAGCTAACGGCCACATTTCATGACTGGACTTCTTGCCACTCCAAATTCAAGTGATCAGACAATAGAATTCTCTACATCAAGTAAACTTTTATCTCATTGGTATGGTCTCTTTCTCGTAAATCTTAACCATTGGATAATAAAAACTATTCATCCAGTTGGAACTGGTTTAGATTGCATCAGCAATTTCTAGCATATCCTCAACTCGAGTTCTTTACTCCAACTCTGACACAAAAATGCCATCATAAGGAGTGTCCATGGTCGGGTCACTTCGACAATTTAACAATTTATTAATTAAGTCTAGAAATAGAGATAGGCAAATTTATTCCAGTACAAGCTGGTATTTATGTCCTACACTTTAAGTATAGCTAAAAACGAAAATAAGACTGGCTCAAAAAATTTACAATCGTCAACAAAGACTTTTATTCCCAACAAATTGTTTTTAATTGAGTGACCCACTTTTCACTAACAAAAATTCAATATTGGCTCTCTGCACTGATTAGTGCAAACTTTTCTCAGTATTTTTATCTCAGTGGCAAATACTCCGGTATGTTATTTTAAAGCGCATTTATAAAGCACAGCTTTAAGTCGTTTTTAGCTAAGCAAGCAATACACCGTTTTAAAGCTTGGGATTTTTAGCTCAGGAACAAATATTGTATTTTAAGCATTTTTAACTCAATGGCAACCAGTTTTATAAATTGTTTTTAAAGCTAAGAGACAAATACACCATTTTCAGATTTGGGTTTTTTAGCTCAGAGATAAAAACACCGTCTTAATATTGATTTCTTTTTTAGCTCCGAGATAAATACTCCGTTTTCAGTTATTTTTATTTCAGTGACAAATTTTAACGTTTTAAGTTTTTATACTCGATAGTGAAAAAGGACTGTTTAAACTGTTATAGCTCAGTGACAAATAATCTTTGGGGGGTGTTTTGAACTCATTCACAAACATATCGTTTTACTTTTAGAAATTCGGTAGAACGTTTAATTTTTGTTAGCTCTTTGATAAAACGTTCTTGTGCGTTCAGTGACGAATACTCCATCATAATACTGTTTTCGGACTGCCATTTTTATAGTCAAGTACTCCATCATAATACTGTTTTCGGACTGCGTTTTTATAGTCAAATACTCCATCATAATACTGTTTTCGGACTGCCTTTTTTATAGTCAAATACTCCATCATAATACTGTTTTCGGACTGCCATTTTTATAGTCAAGTACTCCATCATAATACTGTTTTCGGACTGCGTTTTTATAGTCAAATACTCCATCATAATACTGTTTTCGGACTGCCTTTTTTATAGTCAAATACTCCATCATAATACTGTTTTCGGACTGCCTTTTTTATAGTCAAGTACTCCATCATAATACTGTTTTCGGACTGCGTTTTTATAGTCAAATACTCCATCATAATACTGTTTTCGGACTGCCTTTTTTATAGTCAAATACTCCATCATAATACTGTTTTCGGACTGCCTTTTTTATAGTCAAATACTCCATCATAATACTGTTTTCGGACTGCCTTTTTTATAGTCAAATACTCCATCATAATACTGTTTTCGGACTGCCGTTTTTATAGTCAAATACTCCATCATAATACTGTTTTCGGACTGCCTTTTTTATAGTCAAATACTCCATCATAATACTGTTTTCGGACTGCCTTTTTTATAGTCAAATACTCCATCATAATACTGTTTTCGGACTGCCTTTTTTATAGTCAAATACTCCATCATAATACTGTTTTCGGACTGCCGTTTTTATAGTCAAATACTCCATCATAATACTGTTTTCGGACTGTCTTTTCTTATAGTCAAGTACATGTTTCTCGTTAATTTAAGTTTGGTCTTCTTTTCTTTTTAATGCACGCACAGTCAACCAGAAATATTTTTAGTTTTTACGACAGGCATACAAATCATGTTTTCATTTTTTTTTCTTTTCGTTTAGGGACAAAATTCATCTGAAGTTTTTAAGCCGATGGGTGGCGAAAATTCTCGTTCAGACTACTTGCGTGCAATGAATGGGGGAAGGGGCATTGCAAGAGTGAGGGAGATAACTCATGAGAAATTTTGTAATAAGCAACTTAAACTGAAGATTTTGGAGTCGCTCTGATTTAATCATTTCCGGTTTTAAGTTACTCTTAGATATCTGTAACATGACGTCATAATTTTAAGGTGAATTTGTTATAATTGTTAAACGACTGTTGTCAGTTGGTTAAGTGGTTATCATTTCTATGGTATTGAAGAAAAATGGTGTAGCAGGAGACCAAAACGTATAATGGTCATTTGTGCCAAAAATCGGTTCTACAGATTTTAAAGTCCAAGCACTGACATATAAGCTCTAACACTGTTCATTGTTATCGACATTTACGAAAATTTAGAACCATGTTTAATATTACGATAATTAATTTACCAATCTCTTACACTGTTTAATGTTACTGATATTTACCATTCTCTAACACTGTTTACTGTTACTGACATTTACCAAGCTCTAACACTGTTTACTGTTACTGACATTTACCAAGCTCTAAAACTGTTTACTGTTACTGACATTTTCCATTCTCTAACACTGTTTACTGTTACTGATATTTACCATTCTCTAACACTGTTTACTGTAGCTGATATTTACCAAGCTCTTTTACATACACTGATACATACCAAGCTCTGCTGTTTATAAATGAGTATACTGACACATACCAAGCTCTGCTGTTTATAAATGTGTATACTGACACATACCAAGCTCTGCTGTTTATAAATGTGTATACTGACACATACCAAGCTCTGCTGTTTATAAATGTGTATACTGACACATACCAAGCTCTGCTGTTTATAAATGTGTATACTGACACATACCAAGCTCTGCTGTTTATAAATTTGTACACTGACACATACCAAGCTCTGCTGTTTATAAATTTGTATCGCAAATAAAGTACATGTCAATGGAGGACCTATCCATTAGGGTCAGTAAGAGTTCTATCTCATACTGGAGTGGGGGTGGGGGGGCTTCGATACTGTGAGCTAACCATCTGGTGCGGTCGGGACCCTGGAATACCGGGTCATGCCCTTTTAAAGCCAACCAAGACGGAAAACCTCTGAAGAAGAAAGATCCCATGAAAGCTCCAGAGGTCGAGAACGTTAGTGTAGCCACTCCCAATAATACCGCTGTCCCGTGCCCAGCCATACATTTGACAACACCTGTACATTCACGCACAAAAATGACACAAAATATAGTCCCTTCGCGCACTCTCTTCATTCGGAGAACATCTGCTGCTTCGACGCGCTAACAAGACTGCAGCGTTGTTTATATCTACACAAGATGAAGGAACCTGAATCTAATGAGATGAATTAAATCAGTATTGATCATGAACTCACTTAGCTCTTCAGTCTTCTGCCTGTGGGCAATAAAAGAAATTGAAACTAGCACACAACACACCCAAGCATCTCATCGACCGAAACACCTGTAACTGTTTGCTGATAGGTATCGTAAACTTGTTTATTGTATCTCGTTGGAGAAAATTCATATGTGCGTATGATTGTTTTCCCAGACTCTTCGGTCCTAACGGCGTCTGTATGACTACCGGGATACCTTGTATGCAACGTAAATGGTTGGAGTGGTTGCATAAGGTGAGATCATTTGTCTGAATTACATTGAGAGGGTACTGTAGGCACAGGAGTGGGCTTGAAGTGCGGGTCCGTGAGTATTACTACGCCTACAAACATTATAGCTCACCCCCACTCCCACTCCCCTCTCCTATTTCCAATCTAGTAGGCCATATCATTTGTGTAAAATGAACCAGATGTTTATATCTTCAATTTTAAAGAAGATAATTTGATAATAACAATACGACGTAGTTATGACGCAAAGTGAGGGATATTTTTTTTTAATCAAGCTATTGATATACTGCCGCCAGAAAGCAATAATCGAAATAAACCGTTACTGCCGCACCGGTCTACGTGTGTTTGATGTTATCTTCTCAATTTTCATCCCGTGCGTTTGTCGTACTTTTTACGCTTTTCGTGTATTAAACGTTGCTTGTTCAGCGTGTCATGTTTGTCGTACTTTTTACGCTTTTCGTGTATTAAACGTTGCTTGTTCAGCGTGTCATGTTTGTCGTACTTTTTACGCTTTTCGTGTATTAAACGTTGCTTGTTCAGCGTGTCATGTTTGTCGTACTTTTTACGCTTTTCGTGTATTAAACGTTGCTTGTTCAGCGTGTCATGTTTGTCGTACTTTTTACGCTTTTCGTGTATTAAACGTTGCTTGTTCAGCGTGTCATGTTTGTGAGCATGATATTGGCGGGTATGTAGACCGTTATTTGTGCTGGATTCATTTTTGTTATAATTGGTGGCTGCTTGTTTCTCGATGACGTTTTTGAAGATAGTATGATAATAATTGAATAATTTAGGGACAGCTCCTCGCCAATTCAGGGATGCGAACTTGTCCGTGAATCTAACTTTCGCTATGAAAATGTTTCAGCAATTGCGTTTGTTGCCCTTTAACGTCGCTGGGAGTATTTTTCGGAGAAACCCCCCCACAAAAAAATTAAGATTTGATGCAAGATATTATACTGAGCGCCTTCATGTTTACTTCTTTTGCATTTAACATTCTTAAGGCTGTCGATGTTATTGTTTCCGTGTTATTTGTTTGCCATGCATTGAAAACAGGACTTAACACTCTTCTGACTGTTATTAATAGCTATTGTTACAGTGTTCATTCTTAACATACAGGACTTAACACTCTTCAGACTGTTATTAATAGCTATTGTAACAGTGTTCATTCTTAACATACAGGACTTAACACTCTTCAGACTGTTATTAATAGCTATTGTTACAGTGTTCATTCTTAACATACAGGACTTAACACTCTTCAGACTGTTATTAATAGCTATTGTAACAGTGTTCATTGTTAACATACAGGACTTAACACTCTTCAGACTGCTATTAATAGCTATTGTTACAGTGTTAATTCTTAACATACAGGACTTAACACTCTTCAAACTATTTTTAATAGCTATTGTTACAGTGTTAGTTAAAACCCGCTAGGGAAAAATGGATTTAACCTGACAGGGAAAACACGGATTTAACCTGGCAGGGAAAACACGGACTTAACCTCACAGGAAAAATTTGGATAAAAGTCTGACAAGAAAGCCTGTACTTAGAGAAAACATACACTGACAGAGAAAACGGAAAACTGACTTACCTGGTAGAGACAACTTGGATTTAGACACGAAACATCAAAACTTCATGTTGTAAAACAAAGAAACACGGACATGGATTTCGGCTTCGAAGTTATATGAGAAACTTTAAATTATTCCAGATAAGGCCACTTGTAATTCATAGAAAACATGAATTGTCTTGATGGTGTAGTGTAAATAGGGGGGAAAAGAGGAGGGGGGATACGTGATGTTGTTTTCGCTATGGACAGTCACATATTAGTATGAAAATAATTCGCCAGCATGATTCACCCTCATCCACACATACACAACACTTTCCCATCTACGCTCTACGTCACACAATGACTTGGTCTTAAATAAATGTGTCATCATATACCAATATATCAATTTGTCTACTGATAGAAGGGAGCAAAATTGTGGAACACCGCAATGTGAAATCATATACCAATATATCAATTTGTCTACTGATAGAAGGGAGCAAAAGTGTGGTACACCGCAATGTGTCTTATTTGCCAATGTATCAATAAGTGTACTGAAGGGAGCAAAAGTGTAGTACACCGCAATGTCTCAAAAAGCAAGTTTCTATATAATAGTATATTATTATAATTACAAAGTAATATCAAATGGTTGGAAGCGAATACTTACCTGTTTTACTGTTGATGACTTCTGATGCGTTACCGTATGTCCACCTGGAGACAAAGAAAAAAGAAAAACAAAATTCGTGTTATTTCAGCGGACTTATCAGGAAAATAAAATATCGTTGAACTTTCAGACGTCGAAGTCAGCGAATTATGGAAATGGAACTTGAATAGAAGTCAGTCAATCATGCAATCAATTAATTAAAGAGTAATCAATCAATAAATCAAACAAGCAAGGAAACAAACACTTAAACAGCCAGTCAATCAATCAATCAATCAAACAGCCAATCAAACTATATAAAATAGTCATTCAAACAATTAAGCAGCCAATCAGTCAATAAATAAATCAAACTGTCAATCAATCAATCAAACAGCCAATCAAACAATCAATAAGTCAAACAGTCAGTCAGCCAGTCAGTCAATCTCTCACTTCACACTGCAGATGAAATAGTGTGATCCTAATGCTCGGCTGCACCTTGAAGTGCATTAAAATTGTTTAATTTACTGCTCGACATATCAGTGTAAAATTTAAAACAGTTACAGGACGTATTAATATCAAAGTAGACGTGTGCGAACGTGTTATTATGCACGGTCTTGTAACAGATGTACAATGTGTCAAAGCGAAATAACACCTGCATGGGGCCTTTTACAGCTGATAGTGAGTTGATCTATCCGGACATAGAAAATTTGTTTTCCTGTGCTGGCTGTATATTTCAGTTTGTAGCATTGTCAAACACTTTCACTTCTCATATATATGGATGTCAAAGAAAGCGCGCGCACACATACACCACACACACACATATATATATTACGGACGCACCATACGTTTATAGAGTGAGTGAGAGAATAAAGCAATCAGGAGAACACATCCCTACTGAGAGAGTAAATGTCAAATAATTAGTTCAACACACGCACGCACACACACGCACGTACACGCACGCGCACACGCACACGCACTGACAACACACACACACACACGAAGACACCAATAAAGCACCAAATCCAGCAGCACCCTCCAGTCCCTCCACTCCAATGGTTTGAATAAAATCAGTAAAATCCACGTTAGAAGCAGACGAACTCTTGGAGCGTGTTCATAATATTTTATTGTAAATTAGTTCACTAACAACGTACTAACAACGTACTAACAACGTACTAACTTTAGTTCACTAACAACGTACTAACTTTAGTTCACTAACAACGTACTAACTTTAGTTCACTAACAACGTACTAACTTTAGTTCACTAACAACGTACTAACTTTAGTTCACTAACAACGTACTAACTTTAGTTCACTAACAACGTACTAACTTTAGTTCACTAACAACGTACTAACAACGTACTAACTTTATTGTAAATTAGTTCACTAACAATGTACTAACTTTATTGTCAATTAGTTCACTAACAATGTACTAACTTTCAACATTACAAAAATATTTTAATATAATAAAAAATATTATACTAACTTGATTGTGATGAGTGTGGAATGGTAAGTGTGCATGGCATTGCTTCCAAGATTATTTTCTTGTCTTGAGATTTTTATTACTGTGTTGTTTGAGTGCGCTAAAAAATATCACATATATGTGACTTTGCTGTGTCAGGTTGTGGTTTAAATGATTTATTAAACAATATAAATTATAAAACATACACCTATACATAAAACATAAATAAAACATACATACATAAATAAAACATACATACATTAAAACATACACACATACATAAAACATATATACATAAAGCATACTCACATACATAAAACATACACACATAAATAAGACATACACACATACATAAAGATACACACATACATAAAACATACACATATACATAAAGATACACACATAAAAGATACACACATAAATAAAACATACACAAACACATAAAGCATGCATATATACATAAAACATACACAGAGACATAAAGCATGCACACATACATAAAACATACATACATACAGACGTATATTAAGAAAGTCCCTTCTCACAACACAGAAGAATGCTCGCCCGCGAAAATATATAAATTACAAACATGTACAAGACAGCAATGCTTAACTAAGGTATCAGAAGAATGCTCGCCCGCGAAAATATATAAATTACAAACATGTACAAGACAGCAATGCTTAACTAAGGTATCAGAAGAATGCTCGCGCGCGAAAATATATAAATTACAAACATGTACAAGACAGCAATGCTTAACTAAGGTATCAGAAGAATGCTCGCGCGCGAAAATATATAAATATATATAACATGTACAAGGCAACAATGCTTAACTAAGGTATCCGAAGAATGCTCGCCCGCGAAAATATATAAATTACAAACATATACAAGGCAGCTATGCTTAACTAAGGTATCGGCTATCGAAGAGATCATACAAGTGCTCGAAAACACACACACATACACTCTTCCTAAATTTCACACACATGCACACATACACATACATAAAGCGCTTTCTAAAAACGTCACACAAGCACATTCAGAAATGTTTCATTCAGTTTGTTATCGCTTGTTTTCAGCAACCATCGTAACCGTTGTATAACGCAAATTGCAAGGTTAGTCGTTTTTTGCAAAACAGGCCACAGCTGCTATGTCCATTCCTTGCTGATTTATAAATGTATTCTCTTTTCCTAGCAAGTATACTGCAGCTGTGACAATTTTTAGACACATTTGACATCTAGATCAGCGCCACTGCTCTACACAGTCAATGTAACAGACAAATATTAGAGCGTGGATCTCGCACTGAGTACAGGGACAATAATAATCGTCAATATGGAAACAATTCATCTCCTAACGGGCAAAATGAAACATGTTGCAATTCAACGTTAGGAAAGAAACGTGAACGCTTTAATATAAATTCCTATCTTTTTCCTCTCTCTTTCTCTCCTTCCATCTCTCTCTCTTTCTTTCTCTCCTTCCATCTCTCTTTCTCTCCTTCCATCTCTCTCTCTTTCTCTCCTTCCATCTCTCTTTCTCTCCTTCCATCTCTCTTTCTCTCCTTCCATCTCTCTTTCTCTCCTTCCATCTCTCTCTCTTTCTTTCTCTCCTTCCATCTCTCTCTTTCTCTCCTTCCATCTCTCTTTCTCTCCTTCCTTCTCTCTTTCTCTCCTTCCATCTCTTTCTCTCCTTCCATCTCTCTCTCTTTCTTTCTCTCCTTCCATCTCTTTCTCTCCTTCCATCTCTTTCTCTCCTTCCATCTCTTTCTCTCCTTCCATCTCTTTCTCTCCTTCCATCTCTTTCTCTCCTTCCATCTCTCTCTCTTTCTTTCTCTCCTTCCATCTCTCTTTCTCTCCTTCCATCTCTCTCTCTTTCTCTCCTTCCATCTCTCTTTCTCTCCTTCCATCTCTCTCTCTCTTTCTTTCTCTCCTTCCATCTCTCTCTTTCTCTCCTTCCATCTCTCTTTCTCTCCTTCCATCTCTCTTTCTCTCCTTCCATCTCTCTTTTCTCTCTCTCTCTCTATTTTTATGTTTTAAACGTGTTCAAAATATATAAGAAAAATGTCTCTGTCGTTCGTTGTGTATTTTTATCTCTCGATGTCTAATTTCTTACTCTGCATTTATTTCTCTCTCGCGCGCTGTCTCAGATTGCGTTTGTTTCTTTGTCCTTCCCTCGCTTTCTGCCTCTTTTCCTCACTCTCTCTCTCACGCAAAACAACAACAATAGCAACACACACACACACATACACACACACACACACACACACACACACACACACACACACACACACACTCCCCACCCTCGCAAGGTGTTAAAATTCCACCACCATTGTGACCAGCACTGTAACACAAACAGAAGTAAACGTTTTAAATGACGCAGTCTTGAAGTGTTAGTTCCAGTGACCTGATGCAGTAAAAAATGTCATTCTATTTTTAGCCTGGTAGAATGTAAGTAAGCATCTCTTTTCTTAACAAAATAGAAGTGACACTTGAAACTGTTTGTGTGAATTAGCTTGGCTTTTGTGTCCAATAGAAATGAGAAAGTCTTGTACAAATTATTAATGACAAGTAGTCAAATATCTTTTGCAATACACAAATAATGTGTGAATATGTTGGTGCATTATTACAAACATTATTAGTATATACTGTTACACGTTTACTTATGCAATAATACAACATCATACACTGTAATTTAGTCCTGTAACAACATTTTGGCTGCCATCACGAAGACAATATTAACAGAGCAACACACTAAAGTATTAGTACAATATTATAACAATCAGACAGATACTTACAGTGTTATAGCGATCAGATAGATTCTTACAGTATTACAACAATCAGACAAAACCATATAGTATATTAGAGCGATCTGATAGAACCTTACAATATTATAACAATCAGACAGAACCAAATAATATTATAACATTCAGACATAACTTTGCAATATTATAGCGATCAGACTGAAGCTTACAGTATTATAGCGATCAGACAGAACCTTACAGTATTATAGCGATCAGACAGAACCTTACAGTATTATAGCGATCAGACAGAACCTTACAGTATTATAGCAGCCAGACAGAACTTTGCAGTATTATAACGATCAGACAGAAGCTTGCAGTATTATAACAATCAGACAGAAGCTTGCAGCATTACAGCGACCAGACAGAAGCTTGCAATATTATAGCGATCAGACAGAAGCGATGCACTGCCTAAGAAAACAAATACAGTTTATGAGACGGTGGACGGTGTTGCTTAACGTCACAATCAGGGCTGATGAAAAGTCGCATACTTCATTGATGTAGTGTCGCGTACTTCATTGATGTAGTGTCGCGTACTTCATTGATGTAGTGTCGCGTACTTCATTGATGTAGTGTCGCGTACTTCATTGATATAGTGTTGCGTACTTCACTGATATAGTGTTGCGTACTTCATTGATGTAGTGTCGCGTACTTACTGTAGCGTCGTATGCTTAAATTTAGTGTCAAATACATCGCTGATGCACATGTAGTGTCGCGTAATTCATTGATGTAGTGTCGCATATTTCATTGATATAGTGTAGCATACTTCATTGATATAGTGTAGCAGGCAGAATTAATCTGCCACAGGCAGGTTTGTTTTTATTATTCAGACAGCATTAATATATTGTCATTTACATCGTAACACAGTATTGTATTGATATCAATAACAGCACTCATGCAATGTTGCAGACGATCTTGATATCACAGACAGCACTCATGCAATGTTGCAGACGGTCTTGATATCACAGACAAGCTTGTAAATAAGTCATGACGTAGACAGCACTAACAAAGCTTGTAAATAAGTCATGACGTAGACAGCACTAAAAAAGCTTGTAAATAAGTCATGACATAGCACTAATCAAAGCTTGTAAGCCATGACGTATACAGAACAAACAATGTTTGTAAATAAGTTATGACGTAGATAGAACAAACTAAGCTTGTAAATAAGTCAAAACGTAGACAACACTAGCAAAGCTTGTAAATAAGTCATGACGTAGTCATCAATAGCTTTAAATGACTTCATTTGTAGTATATGTTTGTAAAAATCTTTTGAATACAATATTTTTATATGAAGAATCTCAGTTATAACCGGTGATCTACAATGCATTGTAAAATGATGTACAGCTAACTACAATGGTTGTCTAGTGTTGAATACATTCAGTCTTAGTACATTTCATAGTGTTGAATACATTCAGTCTTAGTACATTTCATATGGCTATCCATATTCAAAGCCACGAAATTACGTTCGTTCAAGTCCTGTCATTTATTTGTAACCGAAATTCATAAAATCAATATTTTACAGATATCTTTTCTCCAGGGAGTACAGAATGAATTTTATGACCCAAGGGACACAAATCCGGCCAAACTTATAGATGAATGCAAACAAGAATACTTGCCCGTGTTTATTATTATTTCGGGTTGTAATTGCGGTAAATATCGGATTGTAGTTGGGTAAATGTCGGCTTGCAATTATGGTAAATATCGACTTGTAGCTGTGGTACATATGTGCTTGTAGTTGTGGCATATATCGGCTTGGAGTAGTGGTGTACATCGGCTTGTGGTAGTGGTGTACATCGGCTTATGGTAGTGGTGTACATCGGCTTGTGGTAGTGGTGTATATCGGCTTGTGGTAGTGGTGTACATCGGCTTGTGGTAGTGGTGTATATCGGCTTGAGGTAGTGGTGTACATTGGCTTGTGGTAGTGGTGTATATCGGCTTGTGGTAGTGGTGTATATCGGCTTGTGGTAGTGGTGTATATCGGCTTGTGGTAGTGGTGTATATCGGCTTGTGGTAGTGGTGCATATCGGCTTGTGGTAGTGGTGTATATCGGCTTGTGGTAGTGGTGTATATCGGCTTGTGGTAGTGGTGCATATCGGCTTGTGGTAGTGGTGCATATCGGCTTGTGGTAGTGGTGTATATCGGCTTGTGACAATGGTACATATGGGCTTGTAGTAGGTGAATATCACCTTGTAGTAATGGTGAATATCGGTTCGTAGTAGTAGAGAATATCGGCTTGTGACCGTAGTACATATTGGCTTGTAGTTGTGTATATCGGCTTGTGACCGTAGTACATATTGGCTTGTAGTTGTGTATATCGGCTTGTGACCGTAGTACATATTGGCTTGTAGTTGTGTATATCGGCTTGTAGTTTTGTATATCGGCTTGTAACAGTAGTACATATTGGCTTGTAGTAGTTGTGAATATCAGCTTGTAGTTTTGGTGAATATTGTTTTGTAGCAGTAGTGAATATAGTCTTGGAGAAGTGGTGAATATCATCTTGTAGTAGTGGTGAATATTAGCTACTTTTAATGGTAAATAATGTATTTGTGAATATCGGCATGTAGTAGTGGTGAATATCGGCTGGTAAATTGTGGTGAATATTGGATCTGGTAGTAGTGGTGAATATCAGCTTGGAGAGGTGGTGAATATAGTATTATATTGGTGGTGAATAGTGGCTTGTGGTAGTGGTGAATATCGATTTGCATTAGTGGTGAATATCAGCTTGAAGGAGGGTTGAATATTGACTTGTAGTTGTGGTGAATATTGGCTTGGGTAAGTGGTGAAAATAGTCTTATATTGGTGGTGAACATTGGCTTTTGGTAGTGTTGAATATCCGCTAGTATTAGAAGTGAATATCTGCTTGGAATAGTGGTGAATATCTGACTGCAATTGTGGTGAATATCGTCTAGAGTTTCTTTCTGTTTTATGTTAGATGAGGGGTGGACAGTAATGATTGTATATGCGATGCTGTATGTGTGTGTCAGTATGTTTGTGCCCGCGAGTGTAAATGTTTGTCTTTAATGTTGTGGAAGAGAGAAAACGTTCACAGTACCCGCCTATCCGCCAAGTGAGACAAACGAGTGGTGTCTGCTGGAGAATTATTAATATCATAAATTAAGATGCACATCACGTGTAATAAGTTGTGGATGATTAATAATAATAATAATAATAATCACAACCAATAACTAGTGTGGCGTTGTATTACATAATGATTGTAATAATCCCTTCAATGTTTTAATGAAAACACCCTGACACACAGTTATAATGATTGCAAAAAGCCCCTAAATGCGTTAATGAAAGTACCCTTTCACAGTTATAATGATTGTAATAATTCCTTCAATGCATTAATGAAAGTACCCCGAAAAACAGTTATAATCACTTCAATACATTAATAATTAAAGCACCGTACACATAAGTTATAATGATTGTAACAATCTTTTCAATATATATATATATGAAAGTACTATGACTCACAGTTACAATGATTGTAATATTTCCTTGAATAAGTCAATGAAAGTAATTTTTCTCCCGTTTGCATCTGATATCAGTAACCGTTGATGGAAAGTGTGTTGGTCGTATGTTCACTGTTTGTTTCATTTTGAGGGTTCAAATCCATGTCACTGAACTGGCTGGGGTGTGCAAGTGCTAACGTGGGTGAGTTCGGGTTTTAGCTCGAAAAGAGAGAGAAGATCTTGATAGGGTGAGAGGGGAGTGTAATTTCTAGGAAGTGCTGAGTTGAGATGTGATTTCTTGGCGGGGTGAGTGGAGATTTGATCTCTTGGCGGGGTGATTGGAGCTGTGATTTCTTGGCGGGGTGATTGGAGCTGTGATTTCTTAGAAAGGTGATTGGAGCTGTGATTTCTTGGCGGGGTGATTGGAGCTGTGATTTCTTGGCGGGGTGATTGGAGCTGTGATTTCTTGGCGGGGTGATTGGAGATGTTATTTCTTGGCAGAGTGATTGGAGATGTGATTTCTTGGCGGTGAAAATAAAGTGAACGCTTGTGCTGAAGTCGAGCGCAGTCATGCATGGAATGGTTTTGATTTCCGATCACACAGCCATCAGTCCTTCTTTAAACTAAACGTTTAACCCACTATCTGACTAAACATTAACACACTATCTTACTATTACTAAACATTTAACCCACTACTTGACCACACATTTAACCCACTATTTGTCTAAACATTTAGCCATCTATTTAACTAAACATTTAACCCACTATTTGACTAAATATTTAACTCACTATTTGACTAATCATTTAATCCACTATTTGACTAAACATGTAACCCACTATTTGACTAACATTTAATCCACTATTTGACTAAACATTTAACCCACTATTTGACTAACATTTAATCCACTATTTGACTAAACATTTAACCCACTATTTGATTAAACATTTAACCACCTATTTGACTAAATATTTAACCCACTGTTTGAATAACATTTAACCCACTATTCGATTAAATCTTTAACCGACTATTTGACTAAACAATATAATCCACTATCTGACTACACAATCAACCCAATATTTGACTAAATATTTAATCCACTATTTGACTAAACATGTAACCCACTATTTGACTAACATTTAATCCACTATTTGACTAAACATTTAACCCACTATTTGACTAACATTTAATCCACTATTTGACTAAACATTTAACCCACTATTTGATTAAACATTTAACCACCTATTTGACTAAATATTTAACCCACTGTTTGAATAACATTTAACCCACTATTCGATTAAATCTTTAACCGACTATTTGACTAAACATTTAACCGATTATTTGACTAAACATTTAACCCACTATTTGACTAAACATTTAACTCACTCCCTTAACTTTGCATTCAGACTATGACCCTGGCCCACTAACTTGACTATGTCCCAGGCCCACTAACTTGATTATGCCCCGGGCCTACTAACTTGACTATACCCCGGTCCCACTAACTTGACTATGCCCCTGGCCCCACTAAATTGGCTATGCGCTGGGCCCAGTGACTTGCTATGTCTCGGGCCCACTACCTTGAGTGTGTGAGCAATGAAGGAAACCATGGCAACAAAACCAAAATGCACTCGTCCGGACCTAAAGTCGAACGTCAACAATCTGGCAGAATATTGGAAAGACTGACACTGTGTCATTGCCTTCCCTCACCTACCATATTATTTCGGTTCTGTGTACTTTTGTTCTTGTTCTTGCTGTTGTTGAAGTGTTAATGTTCTGTGTACTTTTGTTCTTGTTCTTGCTGTTGTTGAAGTGTTCATGTTCTGTGTACTTTTGTTCTTGTTCTTGCTGTTGTTGAAGTGTTCACGTTCTGTGTACTTTTGTTCTTGTTCTTGCTGTTGTTGAAGTGTTCTTGTTCTTGCTGTTGTTGAAGTGTTCACGTTCTGTGTACTTTTGTTCTTGTTCTTGCTGTTGTTGAAGTGTTAATGTTCTGTGTACTTTTGTTCTTGTTCTTGCTGTTGTTGAAGTGTTAATGTTCTGTGTACTTTTGTTCTTGTTCTTGCTGTTGTTGAAGTGTTCATGTTCTGTGTACTTTTGTTCTTGTTCTTGCTGTTGTTGAAGTTCACGTTGTGACAAAAATGAAACATTGTACGTTAAGACTTAGCAATTGCTAGTCAATGGCGGAAGTTAGAAAAGTTCTTAGCCCGAATTCATCACAGCATGGTACATACAGCTGGCTAATACGAACTGGATTGTATTAATGAGTCAAAGCGAGATCACAGCATGGTACATACAGCTGGCTAATACGAACTGGATTGTATTAATGAGTCAAAGCGAGATCACAGCATGGTACATACAGCTGGCTAATACGAACTGGATTGTATTAATGAGTCAAAGCGAGATCACAGCATGGTACATACAGCTGGCTAATACGAACTGGATTGTATTAATGAGTCAAAGCGAGATCACAGCATGGTACATACAGCTGGCTAATACGAACTGGATTGTATTAATGAGTCAAAGCGAGATCACAGCATGGTACATACAGCTGGCTAATACGAACTGGATTGTATTAATGAGTCAAAGCGAGATCAAGTTTGTTTGCGCCATCACCGAATGAGATTTGTTTATACATCTCAGTAGACAGTTTTTCTTACACATATCAGTTCTAATTTTTTATACTGCAGTCTGTACATCTCAGTAGACAGTTTTTCTTACACATATCAGTTCTAATTTTTTATACTGCAGTCTGTACATCTCAGTAGACAGTTTTTCTTACACATATCAGTTCTAATTTTTTATATTGCAGTATGACACGTCAGTATTGTTCAAAGCATACTAAACGAAACTAAACGAATAATGCGCAATGTATGCAGCAAGAGTGCAGCATAATGTGTACAACACACGTAAATATGTACAACATCAGTAAATGTATACAACACTAGTAAATGTATACAACACTAGCAAATATATACAACACTAGTAAATTGCAATATATACAACACTAGTAACAACAGTAAATTGCAATCCGTACAACACTAGTAAATGTATACAACAATAGTACATGTGTACATCACGAGTAAATGTATCAAGTGTACAACACTAGTAAATGTATACATCGCTAGTATATATATACGATACGAGTAAGTGTATAAAACGCGAGTAAATGTATAAAGTACTAAATGTGTACAACGAGAGTGAATGTGTACAGCTCAAGTAAATGTATACAACGCGAGTAAATTACAATGTATACAGCATGAGTAAATATTTACAAAAAAAGAGTAAATGTATACTAATAAATCTATACAACACAAGGGAATTACACTGCATACTACACGAGTCAGTACGAACAACACGAGTTAATATATACAAAACAAGTACATGTTTACAATACGAGGCATGCAAAGTGTTAAGGAGAAGTCAAAGTTTAAAATATTTCTAGGGTTTAGAATCATACTTAGACAAATATTTCTAGGATTTAGAATCATACTTAAACAAATATTTCTAGGGTTTAGAATCATACTTAGACAAATATTTCTAGGATTTAGAATCATACTTAAACAAATATTTCTAGGGTTTAGAATCATACTTAGACAAATATTTCTAGGGTTTAGAATCATACTTAGACAAATATTTCTAGGGTTTAGAATCATACTTAGACAAATATTTCTAGAGTTTAGAAAGAGAAGTAAAGAATAAAAAAGAATTGTGAAAGAGACAAGAATGGGGTAGTTAGAAGAAAAGGAGAAAAGTGAGAGAGGAGAGAGGGGTATAGGAGGAGATAAATCATTCAAGTCAAATCTATTTTCAAGGAACTGTAAGATGAAAACTGCAAAGGAGTAGCTACAAACTAAAATAAATATTATTAAAAGGAGTGTATATAGAAATATGTTTGCTTGATTGTGTGTGTGGGTGTGACTGAGAGAGAAAAAAGAAAAAGAATGAAAAAATGAAAGAAAGAAAAAATGCAGATGAAAGGAAAAAATACGAGAGGAAAATATTCTGACGTCATTAGTTTTGACCTTCAGTTTAAAACTCAAAGGTCGAACGCACATAGAATGCAGGGTAGTCCGTTTAAAATGTAGGTCACAATTTTCACTAAACAAAAAAATCTTGAAGATTAGGGCGTTGTTTCCATCAATTACCTCAACGCTTCGAGCATGTGTAGCTTTATGAGCGCAAAAGAAATTTAAAAAAATAACATTTTTTTAAACTTATTTGTAATTAAAATAAAATCTGAAAAGGCAAATACTAAATAACTGAAAGATTATAGTTGGTTGGTTGGTTGGTTGGTTGGTCATAAAGCTTGTCGGAAATGTGGTTGCGCAATCGGACACAAAAATGTTTAGAGAATTAAGTAATGCCGATAGAACCATAAACAAGAGTACAGAAAATTAATACTTCTATACAAACATACAAATGAAAAGTAAATCTAAAAATACCATATTACTTTGCTCACCATAAAGAAATTCTGAAACATTATGTCCTTCACGGAAAATATGAGCAACGCTGTGACGAGCGATGTTATCGTTGCGTGCCTGTTGCCGACCAACATCTTAGTCATGTGACCAAAGAACCGTTCTCTGAATGGTATTAGTACAGATGACTAAGCCATATGACGGTTTGATTTATGCTGTATACATCTTTATTTTTCAGTATTAACAGTATTAACGTTCTCGGACTGAGTTTATTGCAGATGAGTTAGATTCAAAGCTTCACCGCAGACAATTCAAATCGAATTCTGCATATCAACATACTGACCTACTGACCCACTGCACTGACTAAACTATCAACGTACTGACCCACTGCAGCTGCAAAGTTCCAATCGGACTGTCAGCAAATAACTGACCAGACCTGCACTCACTAAGCTATAAATTAAACAAATGTCTGACCACATTGCACTGACTAAATTATACATCAAACAAATAACTGACCAGACCTGCACTGACTAAACTATACATCAAACAAATAATTGACCAGACCTGCACTAAGTAAGCTATGGATTAAACAAATGACTGACCAGACTGCATTAAGTAAGCTATGGATTAAACAAATGACTGACCAGACTGCACTAAGTAGGCTATGGATTAAACAAATGACTGACCAGATTTGCACTGACTAAACTATATGTGGCGACATAAATTTGCCTTTGCCTGTTTTTAACTTAATAATTATATATGCCAATGTTAACATGACCTGACCTTGGACACTGATGATGATGATATTTATGTAAGGCTAGATTTGAAGTAAACAGCTCAGGTAAAGAATGTACTAGAACTTGCTGATGCAATCCAAACCAGTTCCAAGTGGATAAATAGATTTAACAATCTCATACTTATTCATAACAACTTCATCCAATGGGGATGGACCAGAAATTATTTTGTTGAAGACAGTCCTATATTCTAATCACTTTGATTTTGACATAAATATATATATTAAGTCCGGTCATAAAGGTGATTGTTAGCTTAGGAGAGGAGTGTGCCTTTTGGCATTTTGATGTTTTGGCCTTTATTGATGCTTTAATGCTTTATTTTGTTTTGTAACCTTGTAGCCACTTCAGACTGCACTCTATGGATCACGTTGATGTTTCTGTATGATTCTCCATGGTGTGCTTTGTGAGTGCATCGAAGATTCTGCAACAGTTGTGTAATGTGCCTAGAAGGGGTACGTTGGACTGTCATCAAATAAGAAAGACAGTGACTTGTTGCAAACCGCGTGATTGTGAACACCTACCAGCATAGCTGCCATCATTGAAAAGGTTATGTACATTGACTATATTATCTCTCTGAAACTCCACTCTCATTTCTATGATGAAACTATATATATATATAGTTTGACTGCTGATGTCTATGCTAGGATAAACTGAATGAGTGTCTAACATTTAATTAAACATTATTGTGAAGTGATGTAAATGTCAACGTTGTTTTGATTATATTCATATATTGTATATTTGATGTTTGGTTTAATAAATTTATTGTTAAATTTATTAACCTTCTTGCACAGATATTAAAAACATATGTTGGAGTAATAGTGGGTATAAAAGACGGATTGTTTTAGTACTCGTTACGTGCAGAAACTTTATGCGACAGTAAAATGTCTGTCTTATTATTGTGTAAAGAGGACAGTTTTGCGACAGTAAAATGTCTGTCTTATTATTGTGTAAAGAGGACAGTTTTGCGACAGTAAAATGTCTGTCTTATTATTGTGTAAAGAGGACAGTTTTGCGACAGTAAAATGTCTGTCTTATTATTGTGTAAAGAGGACAGTTTTGCGACAGTAAAATGTCTGTCTTATTATTGTGTAAAGAGGACAGTTTTGCGACAGTAAAATGTCTGTCTTATTATTGTGTAAAGAGGACAGTTTTGCGACAGTAAAATGTCTGTCTTATTATTGTGTAAAGAGGACAGTTTTGCGACAGTAAAATGTCTGTCTTATTATTGTGTAAAGAGGACAGTTTTGCGACAGTAAAATGTCTGTCTTATTATTGTGTAAAGAGGACAGTTTTGCGACAGTAAAATGTCTATCTTATTATTGTGTAAAGAGGACAGTTTTGCGACAGTAAAATGCCTGTCTTATTATTGTGTAAAGAGGACAGTTTTGCGACAGTAAAATGTCTGTCTTATTATTGTGTAAAGAGGACAGTTTTGCGACAGTAAAATGTCTATCTTATTATTGTGTAAAGAGGACAGTTTTGCGACACCCTTTAAATCGCCGAGCGAGTTACATGTTGGTCGTGTGGGAGAATTATTAATAAGTTCTGCGTTATTAAATAATAAATCATAATCATAACGAGTGAAGGGTGCTCAGAAGTATCACACTATACTTCGAAAGAATAACTTGCCAAACATGCAGTGATCATTCTATTATACCTATCTGCTAAAGGACCACACCTGATTTGATTAAACTGTGCACCTTTCAAGTTACTACCTTGACCTGCAGTGATTAAGCTATTTGCGATAAACACTTCCACTAGAAGGTACACCTATAGACAACAAACGTTATTGGATAGTTTGTGTTTGGACATTCATGCCTGACTTGGTCGAGAGTGTGGCCAATTGATCTTTCACGCATGACCTCATGACCTATATGATAGTGTTTCTAGTCATTCACGATTAGTTTATTTGACAGTGTGTCTATTTTGTCTGTTTGATCATCCATGCATGACTTGGTAAATTTCACGTAGCCAATACTACACTCTGTGCATTGCCATGAAGTGCGCTTAATTTATTAATTTCCGCCCGGCTATATATCACATCACATGCCAGCCAGTGGTGACTGCAGCCATAAATTAGAAATTGTGAGATTATTTCTGGCATTTTAGGTCAGCGTACGACTTGTTTCGTTCGGCCAGTGACGTGTTTAAAAACAAAGAAAAAAATCGGGCTATGAAATTCGCAATGATAACCAGTTGACCATGAAAAATAATTCCAATGCAAGAAAACTTGCAGGACAAAGGAAAACATTAGAATTTTAAACTTTGTTTTGTTTCTTTGCGACAATTGCTTCGATAGGAAAACTTTTCTCATCTGAAATAAAGTTCGTTACAATTCTGTTACCATTACCGTGTCGCTTTTTAATTGCCATCGTCAAACGGTGAACAGTTGTAGCAGTATACTACAATTCTGTAAATAGCGACTGAAATATTAGTTATAATAAAATGATTATGCAGGAATATGCGTCACACAGAAAGCACGTACATCACACACAATACAGACATGATACACAGCACTCGTCACACAGACAAGATGAAAGCTATTACATCACACGCCACGCAGACATGATACACGTCACTCATCAGCCAGACAATATATACGCTTGTACATCACTTGTTCATTCGTCATACAGACATTAGGTCACTCCTCACTCGTCACGCAGAGATACACGCTCGTACATTAACGTTCAAACAGACAACATCTCGACACTTGACACGGTGAAATACAAGTTCGTACATTACCGTTCACGCAGACAAAAACACGACACGCGTCACGCAGACAAAAACACGACGCTCGTCACGCAGACAAAATCACGACGCTAGTCACGCAGACAAAAACACGACGCTCGTCACGCAGACAAAAACACGACGCTCGTCACGCAGACAAAAACACGACACTCGTCACGCAGACAAAAACACGACGCTCGTCACGCAGACAAAAACACGACGCTCGTCACGCAGACAAAAACACGACACTCGTCACGCAGACAAAAACACGACACTCGTCAGACAGACAAAAACACGACACGCGTCACGCAGACAAAAACACGACGCTCGTCACGCAGACAAAAACACGACACTCGTCACGCAGACAAAAACACGACACTCGTCTGACGAGGTATATAACCTTGTATATCTCTCGTTAAGAGAAAATCCTTTGTCAGTGCAATGTTTATAAAAGCAGTAATAATTAGTGATATTTTCACATTGTTTTTCCTCTCATTTCTTTTATTAACGACAGGAAATTAAAGTCAAGACCTTCAAGCTGCACTAAAACAGTAGGGAACAAACATGGATAGAAATCAAAGTGTTGTCTTACCTTACAGGGTTTTAGTGTGTTTGTTTAGTTGGGTTTGTGTTGTGTTATTACTATGTGTACTCTACAATTGTCTATGTTTAGTTAGGTATGTATTGTGTTATTACTAGTTGTACTCTACAATTGTCTATTGTCTACAATTGTCTACATTGGAAGGAAGGAGTAGATAGCACACACACACACATAGCATCTCTTCTCAGAAAATGGCGGCAGTTAAATCCTTTTATTAACCCCTTCTCTTGTGCAGGAGTGAGAAATAAATCCACGTCCGCAAAATCTCAGGAAACGCGACTTTAATCATGACCCTAAGATCAGTGCGTAGACCTCATCCTCACATCACTTTAATCATGACCCCAACTTAGGAGTCACCGTGTGCTATAGAAGCATATATATCTCGACTTTAACACGACTTTCAACGTAACCCAAAGGTAACTCTAGCCTCTTCCTAACACGACTTTCAACGTGACCCAAAGGTAACTCTTGCCTCTTCCTAACACGACTTTCAACGTGACCCAAAGGTAACTCTTGCCTCTTCCTAACAAGACTTTCAACGTAACCCAAAGGTAACTCTTGTTTCTTCCTAACACGACTTTCAATGTGACCCAAAGGTAACTCTTGCCTCTTCCTAACAAGACTTTCAACGTAACCCAAAGGTAACTCTTGCCTCTTCCTAACAAGACTTTCAACGTGACCTTACTAGTCTCTTTATAACATGACTTTAAGCATGGCTCTAACTGTGCGCGAAAATGTAGGAATACCATCCGTTACTTTTGGCTGTGTTAGACACCGACATATCCTATAATCGAAATGGGCTTTGCTTTGTTTTGTTTATTCAAACAGGAGATTAGTTAATGACATGCTGACTTCACAGAACATCAGCATCTAAACTTTAAATCAGACTTCTTGGCCTGCACAACAAGTCCGATAACCCATAGTTCAAGCCATACCAACTGGGACGTCTGTCTTCGAAACATAACATTCATACAGAAGTTAACTATATCAAAGTGTTATCATAGAAAACATAACATTCATACAGAAGTTAACTATATCAAAGTTTTATCATAGAAAACATAACATTCATACAGAAGTTAACTATATCAAAGTTTTATCATAGAAAACATAACATTCATACAGAAGTTAACTATATCAAAGTTTTATCATAGAAAACATAACATTCATACAGAAGTTAACTATATCAAAGTTTTATCATAGAAAACCAACAAAACTTGATCACATAGCTTCAATTATCATGTTTGTCTTCTAGTTACAAAATGTATGGGGATTTTAACTTCTGATTTCTAGGTACGAAGAATGCAGACATTTAAAATACGTCTGACTCCTGTGTATTTAAAGAACGCTGGGATTAAGTTACGCTTGATTTCTGTGTATAAAGAACGCGGAGATTTCAATTACATCTGACATGGATATGAAGAACGCGGGGATAAAGTTACGAATGAATTCTGGGTTTAAAAAACTATGGGGTTTTAATTACGTCTGACATAGGCATGAAGAATGCGGGGATTAAGTTACGCCTGAATTCTGGGTTTAAAACGAGAGGATTAAGTTACGCCTGAATTCTGGGTTTAAAAAACGAGAGGATTAAGTTACGCCTGAATTCTGGGTTTAAAAAACGAGAGGATTAAGTTACGCCTGAATTCTGGTTTTAAAAAACGAGAGGATTAAGTTACGCCTGAATTCTGGGTTTAAAAAACGAGAGGATTAAGTTACGCCTGAATTCTGGTTATAAAAAACTCGGGGATTATATTATGCTTGAATTCTGGGTATCAAGAAAACGGGGATTTCAACTACATTTGACATAGGTATAAAGAACGCGGCTATTAAGTTACGCCCGAATTCTGGGTATCAAGAAAACGGGGATTTCAATTACGTCTGACACAGGTATGAAGAACGCTGAGATTAAGATACGCCTGAATTTTGGTTAATAGAAACGCGGGGATTATGTTACGCCTGAATTCTGGGTACAAATAACGCGAGTATTTCAAATAAATCTAGCTTAGATATGAAGGACACAAGGATTAAGTTATGCCTGAATTCTGGATATAAAGAACATGGGGAATTCAATTACAAATTAGAAAGATATTTAGAAAGTATGAAAATTTGAAAGAAATTTGGAAAGAAACTTAGAAAGAAAAATAGAAATACATTTATTAAGAAAGAAAGAAAGAAAGAAAGAAAGAAAGAAAGAAAGAAAGAAAGAAAGAAAGAAAGAAAGAAAGAAAGAAAGAAAGAAAGAAAGAAAGAAAGAAAGAAAGAAAGAAAGAAAGAAAGAAAGAAAGAAAGAAAGAAAGATGGCTTCATAAAATTAGAAAGAAAGAAAGAAAGAAAGAATGAATGAAAGATGGCTTCATAAAATTAGAAAGAAAGATGAAAGAAAAAATTATGTCTAGCATAACTTTCAAAGACAATAAAACACTGACCTCGGTTTCGCATTTGGGACCCGTTAATATGTGTTTACGACTGGCGTGGCTCCACATACAATAAAAATTAAACCAAAATGTCTGTACTCTAAAACTCCGCTGTGTACAATTTAAAAAAAATGAGCGGCCTTATGATCGTCAAAGTATCAACGTCCTATTTACCAAAAAAATAAATTCTTCCTTTTATGAAGTAAATGCAGCGAGAAAGACCGATTGAGACTATTGTGTGGTTTACAGTTCTAGAAAGGCCAACAGTTTCAGTATAATTCTCTCTAGACACTGCTTAATATACAAACACTGACTTTTATATTCGCTACGCTTTGGTTAATACGAAGTTTTATCAAATTACCATAGAAATGAATAATAATAAACAGCGTTTAACTATCGTTTACATTATAAATTTTCATATATATAACGGAGCGCATTTCACATCAGAAGAAAACCACTTTCCAAAGAATGAACATTAATTTTAAGTGCACGAGTTGAAAAAAAAATTATGATTTAGAATGTTTCTTCTGCGGGTGTATTATCGACAGGACTGGGGGGGGGGGGGAGTTGAGACAAGTGCTGGGAGAGGGATGCTGAAAGAAGTAATGTGGAGGGGGGGGGTGTTGAGACAAATGCTGAGGAAGGGGGAGGTGTTATGACAAATGAGTACTGAAATTCGGAAGACACCTATCCAGCATAAGTAATTCCCATTGCTCTAATTTGGACAAGACAAAGAACTATTTTACTGATGGCACTACCCTCAAAGACTGGAGTGTATGAGAATGTGTTACATATGTATTTCTGAATGTAAATGCCAATCCATTTAACTGAAGCTAATTGCCTCCCAGGCCATAGGCAATGCCTGCTATTAGGATGCCAAACAAAGAATCGGCCCTGTTAACGTAAAATACAGAACTCACTCGATGTCCGAGGCAAGGGACAATGCTACTAAAAGTGTGTGTGCGTGTGTGTGTGTGTGTGTGTGTGTGTGTGTGTGTGTGTGTGTTTTGTTACAAGTACATATATGAACGTATCATTAGTTGTTCACATGTCTCAGAAATCAGGTCACACAACAAGTATTCAAGCATTTGTACGTAGGCAGGTATGCAAGTGTTTGTTTGTCTAGTCACCTAGTGACACCATAACACCCATACGTGACATAAGCATCCTAGGTCACAACGCCATAGGATTCTGCGTGACAGCATCCAACAATGGCGGGAGTCGTACAGAATGCTCCTGTATCGCGGTCCAGTGCAAATATCGCCTGAAACTGATCGCGGTCATTAACCTGTTAAATGCCGTCATTTTCTTTTTTTTATACCATGTGGCATCCGTCGGTAATGCAGATATGTCTCGCTTACCAATTGTATTTTGAAAACGCTCATTTTAAAATCTCATAAGTCATAACTGGTAGATATAGCTCAATATGACAAATGCAGATATGTCTCGAATTGCATTCACCTACTATTGGAGAAGATATTTTTTGATTGGTGGATGACAGCGTCATGAAATTAGGATTGAAAGGGGAAAAGTGTGTCAGTGTTTGCACTGACGGAGCGCCATCAATGCAAGGACGCAAGAGAGGATTCGTTTTAGATGCACTACGACAAAACGGAAATATAGAAATCATACTTTGTATGATTCATACAGAAGTCCTCGTTTCGAAATTTCTTCAGGCCGAACTTTCCGAAACCCTTATGCAAATAGTCAAAGTTGTCAATTACATCATCTGAGATCCAGAATTTTTGCAGCCTTACGTGAAGCCATGGATTCAGATTATAAATGCCTACTTTTTCACACAGAAGTGCGTTGGCTTTCAAAAGGTAAAGTTCTTTATCTCTTTGTTTACTTTTTCACACAGAAGTGCGCTGGCTTTCAAAAGGTAAAGTTCTTTATCTCTTTGTTTACTTTTTCACACAGAAGTGCGCTGGCTTTCAAAAGGTAAATTTCCTCACCGCTTTGTTTACTTTTTCACACAGAAGTGCGCTGGCTTTCAAAAGGTAAATTTCCTCACCGCTTTGTTTACTTGCGTGCCGAGATTTTATTTATGGATGCGGAAGATGTGAACTTCGATTTCTTGCGCGATGATATCTGGTGGCTGAAAGTTTCGTTTTTGAGTGATCTTTTTGAAAAAATCAAACTCGTAAATTTGAGTTTACAAGGAGCAGAGGAAAATTTCATCACAATTACCGGAAAGCTAAAATCGTTTTATGAGAAGTTAAATCTCTGGAAGTAAAAAATTACAAGCTCCAAATATGATATGTTTCCGATTGTCGACGAAAACTCTCTCACACCAAATGGAAATCAAAGAAAAAATAGAAGAACCTTTAGATAGCCCTTCTCAGTCCTTCTGGAAATATTTTCCGAGGATTGATGTTTCCAAAACGGAATGGGTTATTAATCCTTTCATAAGGTGTGACACTACTAATCTTGATTCAGAGGAAGAAGAGAGCCTGATTGATTTGTGACACTACTAATCTTGATTCAGAGGAAGAAGAGAGCCTGATTGATTTGTGACACTACTAATCTTGATTCAGAGGAAGAAGAGAGCCTGATTGATTTGTGACACTACTAATCTTGATTCAGAGGAAGAAGAGAGCCTGATTGATTTGTGACACTACTAATCTTGATTCAGAGGAAGAAGAGAGCCTGATTGATTTGTGACACTACTAATCTTGATTCAGAGGAAGAAGAGAGCCTGATTGATTTGTGACACTACTAATCTTGATTCAGAGGAAGAAGAGAGCCTGATTGATTTGTGACACTACTAATCTTGATTCAGAGGAAGAAGAGAGCCTGATTGATTTGTGACACTACTAATCTTGATTCAGAGGAAGAAGAGAGCCTGATTGATTTGTGACACTACTAATCTTGATTCAGAGGAAGAAGAGAGCCTGATTGATTTGTGACACTACTAATCTTGATTCAGAGGAAGAAGAGAGCCTGATTGATTTGTGACACTACTAATCTTGATTCAGAGGAAGAAGAGAGCCTGATTGATTTGTGACACTACTAATCTTGATTCAGAGGAAGAAGAGAGCCTGGTTGATTTGAGAAACGAACTCGTCTACAAAGACTTTTTTAGCTCTCAGAATTTTGGATAAGCCTCAAAGATCAATATCCTCGCTCTAGCAAAAAAAGCAATTTAATTGATACTACCATTTCGAAGCTCATATATTTGTGAGCAAGGATTCTCTGCACTAACTGAAATGAAATTTTAAACAAAAACGAGAAAGACTTCAAATGGTTGATGAGGAAATGCTTGTTCACTTGTCCAATATTGAACCCCGCATAAACTTAATTTCTACTCACAAACAATCACAGATCTCGCATTAAATACTTGTCTGCATAAACTTAATATCTACTCACAAATATTCACAGATCTCAAATTAAATACTTGTCCAATACTGAACCCCGCATAAACTTAATATCTACTCACAAACAATCACAGGTCTCGCATTAAATACTGGTCCAATATTGAACCCCGCATAAACTTAATTTCTACTCACAAACAATCACAGATCTCAAATTAAATACTTGTCCAATACTGAACCCCACATAAATTTAATTACTACTCACAAACAATCACAGGTCTCTCATTAAATACTTGTCCAATATTGAACCGCACATAAACTTAATCTCTACTCACAAACAATCACAGGTCTCACATTAAATATGTTCCTTAAATGTCATTCACACAAAATTTATATTTTGTATGTGTGTATCGTATTTTTCATAGCCTTAAAAATACAAATGATATAATAATTTTCCTTGAAAAAATATGAATTTCTTAATCTATACTATAGTTTTACTACTAGGAGTGCCGTGGGAAAAACAAATAATGTTATTGTACCTGGGACCGAAAAGGTTGCCCGACACTGCTAAATGAATAAACATTAGTACTGAGTGCGATAACAGCAGTAGTGCTAAATGAATAACTACAATAGCATTAAATGTGATAACAGCAATATGGCTAAACGAATAACCACAATAGCATTGCGATATCAGCAATAGTGATAACTGAATAACGACAACTAGCACTGAGTGTGATAACAACAATAGTGCTTTATGAGCAACCACATTAACGCTGAGTTTTGTAACAGAAATAGATCTACATGAATAACCACACTAGCATTAAGTGTGATAACAGCAATAGTGCTTTATGAACAACCACCTTAACACTGAGTTTTGTTAGAGAAATAGATCTACATGAATAACCACACTAAACTCTCTTTGGTGAGCTTTGTGTGTGCATTTAAAATTCTGGAACTCTCTTTGGTGAGCGTTGTGTTGTGCATTTAAGATTCTGGAACTCTCTTTGGTGAGCGTTGTGTGTGCATTTAAAATTCTGGAACTCTCTTTGGTGAGCGTTGTGTGTGCATTGAAGATTCTAGAACACTCCTTGGTGAGCTTTGTGTTGTGCATTGAAGGTTCTGGAACAGTTGTGTAATGTGCCTAGAAGGGGTACATTGGACCCTCATCTGATAATAAAGAAAGTGACTTTTTGCAAGCTGCGTGATTGTAAATATGTGCCAGTGAGAGCTGCCATCATTGGAAAGGTTAGATTACTAAACATTGATTATAATTATCTCTAAAATCTACCCTCTCATTTCCATGATGAAACTATAATCTATGAACTTCATAATATATAACGTTTAATCAGATATTGTTGTGATGTGATGTAAATGTCAATGTTGTTTTGATTATATTCATACGTTGTATATATTTGATTGTTGATTTAATAAATATAATGTTAATTATATTAACCTTCTTGCACTTATATTAAAACCTTATGTTGGAGTAAGAGTGGGTATATGGGGGCTCGTTGAATTTAAATAATGGATGGATTTTTATTACTCCATTAGTAAAACGTTTCTACCTGTAAAAAACATTCTGTGACAGTAAAACATCTGCCTTGTAACTGTGCAATGGTAGAGTTTTATGACACCATTATAATCCGCCATGCTGATCTTTGGGGGATAATTATTAATAACTATAAATTAAGAGTGTCGATCACTTGTAATTAGCGAAAATGTTAATTAATAAATAATAATCATAACGAATGAAGGGTGCAACATGAATATCCACACTAGCACTGAGTGCGATAACAACAATAGTGCTACATGAATAACCACACTAGCACTGAGTGCTACAGAAGTGATAATAAAGAGCATTGACAAGAGTAATATTGAGAAAGACTACAAGAAAAACTGAAGGAATTCAAGTAATTACTAAATAATTCAGCCTTAGTAGCTTCACGTTTAGTAAACCTATGGTCCATAGTAGTATTGCGATTACTAAACAAAACAACCATACTAGTATTGATATTTCTAAACATAAGATCCTTTGTGGCATTGAGATTACTAAACATAAGATCCTTTGTGGCATTGAGATTACTACATATAACAGCCGCTAAAGCATTGAGATTACTAAACATTAAGGTCCATTTTAGCATTGTGATTACAAAACGTAAGATCCGTTACACCAATGAGATGACAAAACATAAGATCCATCGTAACATTGAGATTATTAATACATATAACAGCCATAGTAGCAATGAGATTATTAATACATATAACAGCCATAGTAGCAATGAGATTATTAATACATATAACAGCCATAGTAGCAATGAGATTATTAATACATATAACAGCCATAGTAGCAATGAGATTATTAATACATATAACAGCCATAGTAGCAATGAGATTATTAATACATATAACAGCCATAGTAGCAATGAGATTAATAAACATAAGATCCATTGTAGCATTGAGATTATAACATATTTCAACCATAGTAGCATTAAGATTACTACATATAGCAATTATTGTAGCATTGAGATTATTGCATATAATAGCCATACTAGCTTTGAGATTACTACGTATAACAGCCGTAGTAACAGTGAGATCACTAACCATAACAGTCATATTAGCATTGAGATTGCTACATATAACAGCCGTAGTAACAGTGAGATCACTAACCATAACAGTCATATTAGCATTGAGATTGCTACATATAACAGCCGTAGTAACAGTGAGATCACTAACCATAACAGTTAGATTGAGAACAAAGCGAAATAGCACAGAAAGCACTGATAACAATGGTAGACGGAGAACACGAACAAAAGTAGTACTCTGAGTACACAAACAATAGAATTACCTGAAACTCAAATATAAATCACCTCTCTTGATTTTAAAATGGTAAAATGAAGCTGTGGGCGTGGAGTCAAGATTGGTTTCTTAGACTGACAGAACAGACTATTTATATACGTGTGTATGACGTCATTAGTTATGGGCTAGTCAAGATTTCTTTTACTGGATTCTGGTAACCTTAGATAGATAGATAGATAGATAATATGGACGGATGGATGGATAATGTGTATATTTGATCGGCTGGTGGTTGGTTCCTTTATTGATTAACCAACTTCTCTAGTTTCTGATTGATTGATTTATTAGTTGTATAAACAGTAGCTTGTTTGAACTCATTGATCAGAGATTATAATTCACGTCTCATGTAATACAGGGCAATCTTGAACTGGCCAAAAATCAGATATCGCAGAGCTATATAGGTAAAGTGTAAGGCGCTCATTGCTCAGTGTTTCTCCAGTTCGTTAAAATGAGCAAAGTCGCGCCGTGATAAATGTCTTCCCAGGTCAACATTTACTTAACTGAGTCAATTAAAATTATAAATGTCTTCCCAGGTCAACATTTACTTAACTGAGTCAATTAAAATTATAAATGTCTTCCCAGGTCAACATCTACTTAACGTAGTCAATTAAAATTAGGCCTATAAATGTCTTCCCAGGTCAACATCTACTTAACGTAGTCAATTAAAATTATAAATTGCTTCCCAGGTCAACATCTACTTAACGTAGTCAATTAAAATTATAAATTGCTTCCCAGGTCAACATCTACTTAACGTAGTCAATTAAAAAAAATATAAATGCGCTCAATATTTCTCCAAGTAAACAACTATCTCGGCCGAGCCTTTCGGTCACGTGTGCAAAATTCAACCTGGCTCCTTTCTGGACGTGGTATCCCTAACATGGGGAAGGGATATATATGTTGTTTAAATTAATTTTTGTTCAATGCTCCACTTAAAATTTAATGACATGAATTACGTTCTGTCCATCCTAAAATGTCCTGTAGATAGGGCCAAGAAATAAATTATAATGAAATAAATTGTAAAACCATCCAGGTACAGTAGTACACTGATTATTGCCGGCAGGCAGCGCCCTATAATAGAAACAAATATCACTCCAACCAGGCCATTGGCTAAATGTTTTCCGGAGCAGTCTTCAAGGGGAGACAAATATCGATCCTCATCCTCAGTGAAAAATAATACTACTTCACCGCCCCTTTGGATGACAGTGTCAACATAGCGACGAAAGCCTTTTAATTATCGAAGATTAAAATCTTTGTTTTCCCACGCAATAATTTTCTTTTTTTTTTAAATGCAATTACCCAACGGTTGGTTTTACCTGTCACTCGCTGTCAGTTGCCTAGGGGAGACAAACTGGCATACAAAATGGGTCAGCGGACAGACATGTAAAATTTTTTCCATCTATCTATCTATCTATCTATCTAATACGGGACACAATTGTGTAAGTTAAGCTGACGTTATTAAAAGAGAACTAAAATTTAAGTCTATATGTGCAAGACAATCAAATATTAAAATAGATTATTTTACTCATTACAAGAGACTCAAATTAAAGGTCATATGTACATGACTATCAATTATTATAGTAAAGAACTCAAATTTAGGGACATACGCACATGACTATCGATTATTTTTATAATAAGGGACTCAAAATGAGGGACATATGTGCAAGACTAATAAATATTATAACAAGGAATCACATTTATGCCTCAGCATAGCACACGACAGTCATTTATTTATGTACACTAAAAAAAATCGTAAACTTTTCTATAATAGAGATTTTACTTTTAAAGCAGAAATTGAATGTCAAGTGTATCCTCAATGAAACAGTGAAATTTATATACAAAATAGCTTTTCACATTTACGTACAATTTCGCTCTGTACAACATTGTGTACTAGACAGAGAAATTTATATACAAAATAGCGTTACACATTTACGTACAATTTCGCTCTGTACAACATTGTGTACTAGACATAGTTTTTTATCATAGATATTTTCTTTCTTTCTTTCTTTCTTTCTTTCTTTCTCTCTTTCTTTCTCTCTCTCTTGCCTAAGTCTTAATCTAAATCCTCTTCAGTGTCGTTCTTATCCAGTTTGATTTTTGCCAAGCAGACTTGTTATTTACACTTTTTCCAGAAGTCTTTCACTCGACCTTGACCATTAATACATTATGGGGAAATACACTGTTATTGGTCACTGGAGTGATTCTAAGAATGATAACTCTGTAATAATCGTTCTCTGTAGTGATTCTAAGAATTGTAACTCCGTAATAATTGTTCTCTGGATTGATTCTATGAACTGTAACTCTGTATTAATCGTTCTTTGCATTGATTCTATGAAGTGTAACTCTGTATTAATCGTTCTTTGCATTGATTCTATGAAGTGTAACTCTGTATTAATCGTTTTTTTATTGATTCTATGAACTGTAACTTTGTAGTTTCTCCAGATTGATTTTGTGAACTGTAACTCTGTAATAGTCTGTATACTGCAATAAACTTTCAAAAAGATCTTAAGATAAGTTTTACTGTTTGGAAGACAAACGGTTTTTATTTCATTTTTTCGTGTTTGTGAGTTGTGAGTGTTTAACAATTTCGTGTTTGTAATTTGTGAGTGTTTAACAATTTCGTGTTTGTGAGTTGTGAGTTTTAAACAATTTCGTGTTTGTGAGTTGCGATCATGTGACAAGTTCGTGTTTGTGAGTGTTTGAGCATGTGACAAGTTCGTGTTTGTGAGTGTTTGAGCATGTGACAAATTCGTGTTTGTGGGTGTTTGAGCGTGTGACAATAGTTCGCTGTTATGAGACGTGAATGCGTTTGGAATATCTGTTCTTAATGTTGTTGATAAACCGTACAATATTCTTTGTCTTTATCGCATCTACCCGTACCTCTATGTAAGTGCGTGCGTGAGTGTGTGTGTGTACATGCTTTAGAGTATAAGCGTGTGTCACTCTATGTGTGTTGTTTATGAGAGTGTGTCTATAAGTGAAATGTGTTTATTGTTGTGTTTTAATTAGTATGTGTGTGTGTGTATGCGTGCGTGCGTGCGTGCGTGCGTGTGTGTGTGTGTGTGTGTGTGTGTGTGTGCGTGTGTGTGTGTACCAGGAAATGTTTGCGTATTTAATTTTGAATTCGATTGTGTGTGAGTGTGTGTGAGTGTGTGTGAGTATGTATGCAGTTTGTGAGCATATAAGTATATATTAATACTCGAATAAAATTTATAATGCACATTATCTTATAGTCATGTTTTATAAACTGTAATTTCCGAACAACGATTAAATGGACACATTTTAAATTAGAGACATAACAAATATTATTTTTTCTTAAAAAACAAATTAAAAACACGAAACAAATGAAGCATGAAAAATTTTAAATTCTTTACAGGTGTACAAGACAATTGCTTTGGAAGTGTTGACATTTTAACAAAATAACACTCTCAGTTTAATTACTGAAGTGACATATATTAATTAATTGGATTAAATCGTGCAAAGCTCATTACATCTCTTATGGGATGATTGGATAAAACAGTTCGGAATTTCCAAAATGAGGTAACAAGAAATCAAGGTAACGCTGTACTCCGAGAGAACTTCAATCAACTGTTTTGTTACAATAACATTACAACTAGAATTTGGGTACAAACTCATACACCAACTAGAATTGGGGTACAAACTCATACAACAATAGGCAATTAAATGCAACAATAATCCCCAGATCTAGCGGGTCAAAAATAATATATCCTTTTCAAGTTCTTAATTAATGTAATACAAATTAAACTACTACTGAATGAGCAATGTGGACTCAAACTGGTGAAAATAATGAGCTTCTAGCTCATTTAAGAAGATATTTCCAGTCCAAACACTGTCATCAGTAACAACAACAAAAAAGTCAAACCATCTCAAACACCATCATTAAAGAAAAATAAATAAAATTAAAGCACGTTCAATACAGCATTAACGCGAATTTACTGTTAAAGTACATACATGCGAACGCCCTAACTAAAAGACTTTTTTGGGGGTTGTTTTTGTAACATCTGACGACCGCCAAGAGACGAATAGCTACGTTACCATGGTTTCACGTATATTCGGAACGAAGTGAGGTCACAGGAAGCGACCCACTAATGACTTTGTTATCCAGGCGTACACTGTGTACTATGAGCGGCTGGGAAATTAATTGCAGGAAGATTAAAGGTACAGGTAGGGTTAGCACATCCACCCGACATCCTGTAGTGAAAGTATAAATAAGTTCAGGTTTATATATATATATAAATCAAACTAATCTACGGCTGTGGTGAAAAGAGATAGAGATGCGGAACTGCAAAGGGTGTGCACTTTTTAGAAAAGACAGCCATGACATGTCGTCTCAGTTCAAGGTCGCAAGATATATTGGCTCATTTCAAAGGTACCGCCACCTGTTGGGTTCATTTCAAGGCAACGTCACATACTGGCTGGTTTCCAGGTCACCTGATCCTTTAGCTCATTCCAAGGCGACATCCTATATTGGCTCTGTTCCAAGGCCACGTGAATTATTGGTTCGTTTCACGGCAACGTCATAATAGTTAGTTTCAGGCAGCATGGTATGTTGGTTCCGTTCAAGGAAACATAGCACAGCTTGACGCTTCAGGACAATAGCTGGTTTCAAGGTCTCGAGAGAAATTGACTCTTGTCACGCATCAGGACAATAGCTGGTTTCAAGGTCTCGAGAAAAATTGACTCTTGTCAAGGCGACGCAACCTATTCGTTCAAAGACCGATTTAATATTTTTCGCACATAACTAACATTTCAGTCAGCCCTCATGTGCTGTCTCACGTGCTGTCTCTATTTTTTTGTTCTTGCAAATGTACATAGTTATGTCGATATGTTTTGATGACAATCAGACATTAAGGTTTGCTCTGAAAATTTTGTAAAAGATTTATTAAATATAAATATTTAAAGACTAACGTTAGATTATAACAATTTTAGAAATGGAGACCTCATACAGATTGACGAACGGACGGACAGAGATAGATAGACGGACTTAGGATGGATGGAGAGAGAGAGAGGTGTTACACAACATTCTTGGCGTATAATCATTATCAAGAATTTATTTAAAATAAAAACAACAACAGTAGCATGTATTCCTTTAACTGTTATGGTTAGTGATCTCACTAGTACTACGGCTGTTATATGTAACGCTTATATGTTTTCAAATTTCAAATATCGCTTTTAGTGACTCCTGCTTTACCTATCACCCAAAGTTAAAGCCATATCACCAATGCTCACCGTGTAAACATGCTAAATCTGATTAAAACAACATGCATCGTGTTATGTTTCAAATAACCTTCACCGTGTTACATCTGTTCCAAACAACGTCCACCGTGTTATATGTTTCAAACAATGTCCACCGTGTTACACGTGCTTTAAATAACCTTCACCGTGTTACATCTGTTCTAAACAACGTACACTGTGTTCCATCTGTTTCAAACAACGTCCATCATGTTACATTTGTTTCAAATAACGTTCACCCTGTTATATCTGTCCCAAAAAACGTCCACTGTGTTACATCTGTTTCAAACAACATCTATCGTGTTACGTTTGTTTCAAATAACTTTCACCGTGTTACATCTCTTCCAAACGACGTACACTGTGTTACATTTGTTTCAAACAACGTCCATCGTTTACATCTGATTCAAATAACCTTTACCACGTTACATATGTTCCAAACAACGTCCACCGTGTTACATGTGTTTCAAACAACGTCCACTGTGTTACCTTTATTTCAAATAACCTTCACCGGGTTGCATTTATAACAAAGTTAACGGTGTTATAACTGTTTTAAACAATGTCACCCGTGTTACATCTGTTTTAAACAATGTCACTTGTGTTACATCTGTTATATATATATATATATGTTTCAAATAAACGTCCACCGTGCTACACTTGTTTCTAATAACGTCCACCGTATGTTATTTTCTTCAAGCAGCGTCCATTGTCTTTTAGTCAAATGTATTCCCCAACTCGAGGGGCGGGGGAAAAAAATTAACAGAACAAGGACGCGTTGATTTGCTAGTTGACAGGTTTGTTGGTTCATTGGTTTACAAGTTGACAGATAGATAATTTATTAGCTTACAAATTGGCATCTATCGGTGTGTATGCCACAGATAGGTAAGTGATTATTGTTTTACGTTTTCTCTGGCGACAGTTTGATGTCCAGCTAACATGATGACGATGTGCAGCAAACAGGATATACAGGTTGTTGACGGCCGGAACAAAAAATCGCTTTCGTTGTCTTTTTAATTAATTTTGTTGACACTCTTGCGATAGAACTGTTTGTGGGTTTTATTCTTGTATCAATTTTGCTGCGTTTAATCCGCATTTTAAATATTGCTGTTGTAAAATTCTGAATAGAGGAATATTAATCTTTTGTTACTCAGAGTAATTGTGTTGGCTTTTCATGTAGTTTCTGCAGTTGAATGTTGCCTATACACGTTAGTCAGTCACACAGAAAAATCGATGAGCTTTAGCAGCTATCTAAACTTTAAAAATTCCGGTTAAAATAAAGGTGCACGGGCTTTGCGGGGTTTTTTTGATTGAGTGTAAGGGGCGCTTCCGGCTTCCGCCGCTTTCGCGCTGGGTGAGGGGGTTGTGGGGGAAAGGGAGGGGGTGGATTTGCGGGGGTACTTCTCCTGTAGATCTATAAATAGGTGAAGTGGCTTGTGGGGAGGGGATACTTTTCTGGAAATAGGTCACAATACTGAGTCATGACCCAGCAAACCGGGTGGCTTGAGACGTTTGCAGACGGCTTACGAGTCAGTGTCAGGAGCAGGATACACTCAGCTTCGATACATTCACCTACATCTAACGGGCTGCCTGGTGTGTTTGCCCGTCTTGTTTGCTCACGTTATATCAACACCGTGCGTCGGTAGCTTTACTCTCCCACAGCTTAAGCGACCTCACAACGTCACCGCAAACGGCTCCACCATTTCCTGTTGTATTGACCATCTACTCCAACGTCATTACGTCTCCATCATTTTCTGTTGTATTGATCACGTTCTCGAGCGTCACTGCTACATTTCCGTCATTGTATTGAACATATACTCCAGCGTCATCACTAGGTTTTCATCATTTATTGTTGTATTGAACATATACTCCAGCGTCATCACTAGGTTTTCATCATTTATTGTTGTATTGAACATATACTCCAGCGTCATCGCTAAGTTTCCCTCATTTCTTGTTGTATTGAGCATATACTCCATCGTCATCACTAAGTTTCCCTTTTTCCTTTTATTTATTGATCACGTATTTCAACATAATCACATTTGTATCAGTTTCTGTTTTATTGATCACGTTCTCCAGCGTCGTCTGAAGACCTCCATAGTTTCCTGTTGTCTTGACTATCTACTCCACAACTCCACGTCACCACAACGTTTCCCTTAGGTTCCCGTGTACTCCAGTGCTCTAATGTCTCCAAGTGATCTTTGCACTGTCCTTGAAATGTTATGGTGGTTGCGTTCTGCTGAAATATCCGGAAAGTTCTTAACCCGGCTAAATAAACTGTCGAGCATCAACCTTAATTCCGCCAAGACATGTTCAAGACTTGTTCAAGACTTGTTCAAGACATGTTCAAGACTTGTTCAAGACATGTTCAAAACATGTTCAAGACTCTCTCAAGCCTCTGCTCGATCCTTCATAAGCTAATGCTGTCAAATCCACTTCTCAAAATGTTTCATTAAGAAATCGATAATTAATCTAGAAAAGCATTTAACTAGAAGACGTCAATTTATTGCACTGTAGAAATGAGTGACTAAAATGTCTCTGTGTGCTTTCAAAAACACACGTTTCAAGAAATATAATATTTCCTCAGAAAAGCAAATTAAGCAATATACTCAATGGAATAAGGTTTGGGTAGGAGTAGAGGTGGGGGTGCCTGCCGAGTCAAGCAGTTAATCGCCTAGGAACTGACCCCCAACACTCTTTAAAACCAGAATCATTTCAGACTTCCGTTTTGGAACAAAACTTTTGAGATAAAACATGTTGTGTCACGTTTTGCGTTAATGTTGCAGTGTCTTGTCCGGGATGTTATATATTGCAGTATGACTTGAGTGAAGTAGTTGTATTGCTGCAGTGACATATTGCAGTATGACTTGAGCGAAGTAGTTGTATTGCTGCAGTGACATATTGCAGTATGACTTGAGCGAAGTAGTTGTATTGCTGCAGTGACATATTGCAGTATGACTTGAGCGAAGTAGTTGTATTGCTGCAGTGACATATTGCAGTATGACTTGAGTGAAGTAGTTGTATTGCTGCAGTGACATATTGCAGTATGACTTGAGTGAAGTACTTGTATTGCTGCAGTGACATATTGCAGTATGACTTGAGTGAAGTAGTTGTAATGCTGCAGTGACATATCGTTAAGGTGTATTTTGTGACGTATTGCTGAACGTATTGTGTGACGTTAAACTTATTGTGTGACGTTATTTTTACGACATCGTCTTCCTGCTGCACTTATCGCGTAACGTATTGTCAAAATGTAGTTTTGTGACGTCATGACATTGTTGCACGTATCGTGTGGTGAATTGTTATAATGTAAGATTTGTGACTTTGTAGAAATAGAATACTTTGTGTGAAACGTTGCTGTAATCATATTCGTGCGATATTTTGCAATATATACTGCGTGATGATGCGGTGAATAAAGCAATGCATTTGCGCGGTGTTGTAGTGTTGCCAAGTGTTTGCGTGATGTATTACTGACAAAAAATGTGCGCGATGTTGTGCTGTTGCCAAGCCGATGCGCGAAGTTGTGTTGTTGTCAGGTCTTTGCGTGATGTATTGTTGACAAAAATATGCGCGAAGCTGTGTTGTTGTCAAGTCTTTGCGCGATGTTATACTGTTGACAAGTCTTTGCGTGACGTTGTATTGTTGTCAAGACTCTGTGTGATGTGTTGCTATTTTTGCCAAATCTTTATGCGACGTTGTATTGTTGTCAAGTCTTTATGTGACGTTGTATTGTTGTCAAGACTCTGTGTGATGTGTTGCTATTTTTGCCAAATCTTTATGCGATATTGTGTTGTTGTTAAGTCTTTATTCGATGGTGTATTGTTGTTAAGTCTTTATGCGATATTGTATTGATAAGAAATGTTTACGTAATGTGTTGCTATTGTTGCAGTGTCTTTTCGCGATGCTGTGTTGCTGTAACGCTCCTTGTGACTGATATAATATTTATTAATGTTTGTTTGGCGATTTCTTGTTGGTGTTCGTGGGTCTTGTGCATGACTTTGTATTATTATTGCAATATATTTCGTGAGATTATTATGAAATGCGAAATGCAATATTTCCACATTAATTCAAATTATGGCAAATGTTGCAATGCACATGAATGACGTGTTGAACCAATAACAAACGAAAGGCGGGAATACAATGCATGAGTGAGATTTTGCCTAAAAGTGCAGGCAAAACAAGAAAATCAATATATCGTACCTCGGACACACACATAGCCTCAAGCACCCACCCACCAACACCTTTATCACCCTCCTCCCGAAAACCCCACTTCCAACACACACACACACACACACACACACACACACACAAGCCGAAACACTTTAAACTAATATTGGGAAACTCACTGACCAGTTTAAGTTAAAGAGGTGAACATAGCTAATTGTTCAGTGTTAATGAAAGGGGCGAACAGAACTAATTGCTCAGTGAATATCAAAGCGGTTAACAGAACCAATTACTCAATGTAAATTAAAGAGGTGAACAAAACTAATTGCTCAGTGTAAATCAAGGAGGTTAAGAAGACTAATCGCTCGGTGTAAACAACAGAGGTTACGAGAACTAACTCTTCGTGCAATTTAAATCAAAGCGATTAACAGAACTAATAATTCGGTGTAAATCAAGAGGGTTAAAACAACTAATTACTTAGTGTAAAACATAGAGGTTAACTGAACTAATCGTTCGGTGTAAATCAAGAGGGTTAAAACAACTAATTACTTAGTGTAAAACATAGAGGTTAACTGAACTAATCATTCGGTGTAAATCAAAAGGGTTCAAACAACTAATTACTTAGTGTAAAACATAGAGGTTAACTGAACTAATCATTCGGTGTAAATCAAGAGGGTTAAAACAACTAATTACTTAGTGTAAAACATAGAGGTTAACAGAACTAATCATTCGGTGTAAATCAAGAGGGTTAAAACAACTAATTACTTAGTGTAAAACATAGAGGTTAACAGAACTAATCATTCGGTGTAAATCAAAAGGGTTAAAACAACTAATTACTTAGTGTAAAACATAGAGGTTAACTGAACTAATTGTTCAGTGTAAATCAAAAGAGTTCAAACAACTAATTACTTAGTGTAAAACATAGAGGTTAACAGAACTAATCATTCGGTGTAAATCAAAAGGGTTAAAACAACTAATTACTTAGTGTAAAACATAGAGGTTAACTGAACTAATCATTCGGTGTAAATCAAGAGGGTTAAAACAACTAATTACTTAGTGTAAAACATAGAGGTTAACTGAACTAATCATTCGGTGTAAATCAAGAGGGTTAAAACAACTAATTACTTAGTGTAAAACATAGAGGTTAATTGAACTAATCATTCGGTGTAAATCAAAAGGGTTAAAACAACTAATTACTTAGTGTAAAACATAGAGGTTAACTGAACTAATTGTTCAGTGTAAATCAAAAGAGTTCAAACAACTAATTACTTAGTGTAAAACATAGAGGTTAACTGAACTAATCATTCGGTGTAAATCAAAAGGGTTAAAACAACTAATTACTTAGTGTAAAACATAGAGGTTAACTGAACTAATTATTCAGTGTAAATCAACAGAATTAAAACAACTAATTACTTAGTGTAAATCAACAGAATTAAAACAACTAATTACTTAGTGTAAATCAAAAGAATTAAAACAACTAATTACTTAGTGTAAATCGAAATGGTTAAAACAACTAATTACTTAGTGTAAATCAAATGGGGTTAAAACAACTAATTACTTAGTGTAAATCAAAAGTGTTAAAACAACTAATTATTTAGTGTAAAACATAGAGGTTAACTGATCTAATTATTCAGTGTAAATCAACAGAATTAAAACAACTAATTACTTAGTGTAAATCAAAAGGGTTAAACAACTAATTACTTAGTGTAATACAAAAGAGTTAAAACAACTAATTACTTAGTGTAAAACATAGAGGTTAAGAGACAAGCGTGAAAGTGGTGATCAGTGAACAACGGAAATACACATGGTCGTGATTCGAGAACCGACAGGGTGTGAGAGAGAAGTACAAGTGAACATAGAAAATAAGTTTTCAATGAGAAACAATTAACGTGAAAGTATTGTTTTCTTAAAACCCTTTATCAGTCATTTTACCATAAACATTGTAGCCAATTAAAAACTATGAGATGAACCCGACTTATCTGTGCGTATTTTAATTTGAAGAAAAAAATCAGCTCTTCCGACCGTATCTGTCCGACAGTTGATAAACATGTGGATCACGTGATCTTGTAGAAATTCGAAATGTAAACCTTGTGTGACTGACGCGAAAGGAGTTAGAGTAAAGCAATCCTGAGTGAATGCAAGCTTTCATTGTTTATGTCATTTCTTTAAAGTGTTTTCAGAACGTTATGTAATCATTTTCAAGAAAATGTGAAATATTGTACCACTGCAAATCACTGTTTAGTGTAAAGGTATTATAGTTTATATGCATTTTTCTATAAAATAAAATAAGAAAATAAAAAGTGGAGCTCATCAACAAAATCAAAAGAATTTTCAGCGTACGATTTGAAATTACCTACTCTACCTTAATGATAAATAAAAATGTCTGTCTATTCTCACAATTATCTTGTCTAAGAAATGTCTATGTATTCTCACAATTATCTTGTCTAAGAAATGTCTATGTATTCTCACAATTATCTTGTCTAAGAATTGTCAGTCTATTCTCACAATTATCTTGTCTAAGAATTGTCAGTCTATTCTCACAATTATCTTGTCTAAGAAATGTCTATATATTCTCACATTTTACCTTGTCAAAGAAATGGGATTTGTTGCAAGTCTACAATTTACTGAAGGCAGTGTTCCATCGATAAATAAATAAATAAATACTTCTTTATAATCAAGCTTAATCCCTAGAGACAAGTCTCCAAAATGGACAATGTTGTCTTTAATAACAAAAACAAAAGAACGAGTGATGTACCTTGATCAGGAAGATATATCCAGACATAAATTTATAATTGTAGATCTATAAGCCAGATAATTTAATGCTTCATCAAAATTATCAGTTATGTTTGCCTTAAAGCTCATCCAGCAACAATTTGATTAAATACACATAAAAGCTTACAGAAGCAGAACACATTTTAATTTGTTTATTTGTTTAAACAAAGATTCAGGTCTCTCTATTTATGTACTATACAAAAACATACATACAGATCTTTTTGTACTATAATTTGAAAATGTGATAACGTATTATAACTGGATTACAACCATATAATCCAGTTCTTTATAATATATTACAGTCATTTCACTTACTTTGCAAGCAGGTAAATTTTTGTGTGAAACAGATCCATCAAATACCCGGAGCTCAAGATAATATTAGTAATACTAAATGAGAATCAATAATAATTAATTCCAATATTTTCACATTTATTTCATTTCTAACCATAGGACGATTTTTAGATGCTTTTCATGAATACTAAATTAATTAGACAAATGAAAATTATTCACCAGAAAGCCATTTGGGACGTGACGTGCAAATTCCAAAACTTTATGCGCAATGAATACAATATGAATGTGTCACACTTTTTAGTATTATAAATTATTAGTAGTATTATAAATTACTTTTTTTACTTTATACAGTATGATTATGTGTCACACGTTTTAGTATTATAAATTATTTTTACTATTATAAATTACTTTTTTTTACTTCAGTTTTGTGCTTAGTGAATAAACTGACAATTATTTTTATATTGTTTTTAATTTAATTTCTTTGCGAATTTTTTCAGGTACTGCAAGTTCATTAAGAAAAACATAATATATTAGAAAACAAATTTTATGTCATAAATATATTGACGTGTTTCATGTGCATTTCAGCAGGACAATCAGGGAAAGACATTTTACTACTGAACTGATCCAAGACAATAAAATAATAATTACAATCTATATTAATCATATAACTGAAACACATAGGGCCTAACTCAATAACGGAAAGAGGGCCTAACTAAACAATGGCACTCCCTGTATTATTGTACAAGCAAGTTTACATGTATGTACAAGTTTTCTTTACAAGCTATAAATTGGGCCAGAAGAAATAATAAACTTTCTTTTAAATTAAACTAGTTAAAATAATATTGGAAAAATGAAAAGAAGAAGAAATAATTATGGACGAACGCAGCAGAATACTATAAATAACGGAAGAAGAATAAACTTCAACAATCTTGTAGACATTATATTCTCCAACCGCCACTAGAAGGGAGATAACTCTAATGAATGATTCTTAACGAGATAGCTATGGTGAATTATTCTTAACGAGATAACTCTAATGAATTATTCTTAACGAGATAACTCTAATGAACTTTAGTAAGAACATTACTAATAACGGATTCGTAACGAGATAACTCTAACGAAGATAATGAGATAACTCTAATAAGGTAAGTAACTCTAATGAAGGATTCTTAAAGAGATGATTCTAATGAAGTTTAGTAACGAGATAACTCTAATGAAGGATTCTTATAAAGATAACTCTAATGAAGCTTAGTAACGAGATAACTCTAATGAAGTTTAGTAACGAGATAACTCTAATAAATGACTCTAATGAATTTTAGTAACGAGATAACTCTATTGAAAGATTCGTCACGAGATAAATCTAATATAGGTTTAATAGCGAGGTAACTCCAATGAAGGATTCATAACCAGATAACTCTATTGAAGGATTCATAACGAGATAACTTAGTAACGAGATAACTAATAAAGGCTTAATACTAGATAACTCTGATGAAGCATAGTAACGAGATAACTCTAATGAAGGTTTAATAATGAGACAACTTTAATGAATGTTAGTAACGAGATAACTCTAATGAATGTTTAGTAACGAGATAACTCTAATAAAGTTTAGTAACGAGATAACTTTAATGAAGGATTTTATGTCAATATATTACAGTAAAAGATGCTATTTTTTTCTCCTTTCCAGATCAGTGACAAAAATAATATTTGTTGGAGACCTTGTTTGTACAAGTATGAAGGTATGAAAGAAAAAGAAAAAAACCCAGGCGTTATGGGAAGGTTCATAAGTATGGGAATTATTAAGACTGGCGAATGTGACAGATCATTAATCTTCATCCAGACCTTGTTTCCTAGTTTTAAAACGCCGTCGATTAAGTTTTATACAACATTTATGAGGTATGATTCATAATGACTCAGCAAATGTCGTGATCAGTAAGAGATTAAGTGTGTTATAACGTTAATGAGGCATGACTCACACTGACGTGATCAATATTAGCATTTAGTGCCGCACGCTATTCACCAGATTGGGACTGGCGAACAGACAACAACAAATAGACAATAGAATCAGAAAAACTATTGCTGTTTAGTGGTGTTCTTGTTTATTTGTTGTTTATACTAAAAAAAAAAAAATAACTAGAAAGGTAATGAAAGAAAATAACCCTCTTTACATAGTAATAGCTGCGGTGTTACACTGCAAGTGATGTAATGGTTTTACGTCCACTTCATTTGATAAATCTGTGCGCAATAGTTCTTTCCATGTAACAAGTGACGTAATGGTTTTACGTCCACTTCATTTGATAAATCTGTGCGCGGTAGTTCTTTCCATGTAACAAGTGACGTAATGGTTTTACGTCCACTTCATTCGATAAATCTGTGCGCGGTAGTTCTTTCCTTTAAACAAGTGAGGTAATGGTTAAGCGTCCTTTTCTGTGGACAAGTTTTAATTGCTGTACTTTGTAATGATAATTTTCCCCAGGTACTAGGGACGTCATAGTTGGCTGTTTGCTTGCTTTAATGGTGAAGTACTAGATGCAAAAGTGTTAGTGGCTCACGTGGATACCGGAAAGACAAGGTCACATTAGTTCACACCGCTCGTAAGTGTGATTCGCCGGCAAACAAATTCTTTGATTCGTACTATAAACAAGCATTGTAAGAAATATAATGCACTATTTCTGGACTTCGTCTCTCAATGCAGAAGCAGTCCGTAGCATGATGAGGGGGGGGGGGGACATTCATTGTAGTCAGTGATGCTTCCCATTTAACACCAATTGAAAAACTGCCACCTGATATCCTATAAATGACGCACGTCCTTTGCCAATAATTGATGCCTGCTATTTGGCACCATTAAAAAATACCATCACATGACATTAAAAATGACACCCGTCCTTTGCCAATAATTGATGCCTATCAATTGACGCCAAGAGAGAAGCCTATAAATGACGCCGTTATTTGCCAATAAGTCATGTCAATCATTTGTCAGTGACGTAAAGATTTTCGTGTCAAACCTTTGCCTCTGATTTTAGACTTACCCGTCATATGAGGATAATGTTAGCAAAGTCTGTCACTAGTTAGTGATATTAATGGTGTGCGCAATATACAAGTCATTGAAATTAATAGTAGTTTTCTGCCATTTGTCCAGTAATGTCAGTGAAGCCCGACATTAGCCAGTGAGGTTAATGATGCCTTCATTAGCCAGTGACGCTCGTTTATCAAGTATGCAGAGATGGTAGTGCGACTTTCATGTGCCAGTAACGCCATTAAGAGTAGAGGTACTCTTGTGTGCCACTAACGCCATTATGAGTAGTGGGACTCTTGTGTGCCACTAACGCCATTATGAGTAGTGGGACTCTTGTGTGCCACTAACGCCATTATGAGTAGTGGGATACGTGTGTGTTAATTAATGCGCTAAACAACTAATGCACGATCTGTCTGTCTGTCTGTCTGTCTGTCTGTCTCTCTCTCTCTCTCTCTCTCTCTCTCTCTCTCTCTCTGCTTTGCTGAGAAACTAACTGTATTTGGTAATTAAGTCCTAATTAATATCATAGTGGTTAGTTATGAGCAGTGGACTTTGTCGTGGCTAATTTTGAGATTTTAGCCCTATTAAACTCGGCCTTATAGAGTATTCTTTATATTGTTTGTTTTAATTTTACTGTTATTTACTTAATGTCATGTCTATTGCCAGAAAGTCCTATAACATAATAACTTTTGATATTTATATTTTTAAGAGAGAGAGAGAGAGAGAGAGAGAGTCGTTAAAAACTGCAGTGAGGGTAATTGCAGTTCGACATACAAAAATCGGGTTTGATAGTTAGCATGGCATTAGATTCATTTCGAAAGAGTCAACATACAGTCAACATACAGTCAACATACAGTTAGCATGCAGTCAGCATGCTTTTAAAAATCTGTTTCATGGAGTTGTCATTATGTTAGAAATCTGTTTCACGTTGTCATTATATTAAAAATCTGTTTCATGGAGTTGTCATTATATTAGAAATCTGTTTCATGGAGTTGTCATTATATTAGAAATCTGTTTCATGGAGTTGTCATTATATTAAAAATCTGTTTCATGGAGTTGTCATTATGTTAGAAATATGTTTCATGGAGTTGTCATTATATTAGAAATCTGTTTCATGGAGTTGTCATTATATTAAAAATCTGTTTCATGGAGTTGTCATTATGTTAGAAATATGTTTCATGGAGTTGTCATTATATTAGAAATATGTTTCGATATATCTAGCATGACGTTAAATATTCATTTTTAGCTTTATTCTAGAAGAACATGGTTTATTAACCAGTTAGTAAATCTTATCATGAAAATGCAGACACTTTTATCCCTACCTGATTTTTCGTCAATATTGTATATTTTGAAGCTTGTTAGTTAACTGGGTGACTGGATTGTTTGTAGGAAGAATTTCATTTTCATCTCTCTGGTTTGGCTGTAGTTTGGATATAATTTTGTTATGTTTATTTGTTTTAATTTTATCTCACTTCACGTACATATTGGCTTATTTGTATAACTTTCTTGCCTAAAAATTTCCCCATGTGAGAGTTTTTATAATTCTTATATTATCTTTCTTGCCAGTCTCTCTAATTGCTGCCACGACTGCCAGTCGTCCTCATTGCTGTCACCGTCACTGTCAGTCGTCCTCGTTGCTGTCACTGCCCCCATGATCAATGGCCGCCATGCTAGTGTGAAGGTCACAATCAAAGGGAAACCTGTACGCTAAAGGAAATGTATCCTGCTTGTGCGATATGTTTTTGTTAACAAGCATGGGGTCACGTGACTAAATCCCGTCGCGCACTGAGCACCGCCGTTCTACCACTGCCTTGCACCGGTTCGAAGTTCAAAGGTCGGTGTTTCTTCCTAGGTGCGGGACAGGTATGAGGTCGATGATGTTCGGTGCAAATTTCTCAGGATTGGGGGGGGGGGGGCAGTGTGTGTGTGTGTGTGTGTGTGTGTGTGTGTGTGTGTGTGTGTGTGTGTGTGTGTGTGTGTGTGTGCGCGCGCTACTATTGCCATAGTTTAATTTTCAACGAATTTATTCCTTGTCAAAAATATTTCCTTTGTTATGGGAAATTAATGGCAGTCAACGTCCTGGCTCCAACCTGTGTGAATGGGATGATGGGCAATAGCAACGCTTTCCGGTTCATCTTTCTTCAGCCAGTCTTCATTTCATTCTCAGGGAAGGCAGCAATTTTACGGATTTAAATAACTGCAGGTACATCACTAAGAAATACTAAATATCGGAGTGTTTCAAACAAAACATAACTGCATGTACATCACTAAGAAATACGAAATATCGGAGTGCTTCAAACGAAACATACGCTCTAAATTTCATGAACCAAAGACAGGGAATCTTAATAAACAGGACAATAATATAACCAAATCAGCTATTTTAAAAATACTTCTTATATTTTCATATTTTCAGGACGTGGAAACCAATTTTTAAACACCACAGTACTAATTTGACATCCATTATAGGTTGTAGGTAGGATTTATTAGATCTGATAAAATCCCCCCAACATTTAATTGCTAAAAGTAAAGTGTAAGTTAAGTAAGAGTTACACGTCTGCCTGATGTACTCGTAAAATACACACTACGTGATCCAGACTTCAAAATACACACTACGTGATCCAGACTTATCCAAAACTTATATTACCTAAATCTGTCCAAATAACGTTTTTGTTCCAAGCCCTAGTACAACACCAAGTCAGTGACGTCAACCTTTGTGTTCCAAGCCCTAGTACAACACCAAGTCAGTGACGTCAACCTTTGTGTTCCAAGCCCTAGTACAACACCAAGTCAGTGACGTCAACCTTTGTTTGTGTTCCAAGCCCTAGTACAACACCAAGTCAGTGACGTCAACCTTTGTTCCAAGCCCTAGTACAACACCAAGTCAGTGACGTCAACCTTTGTGTTCTAAGCCCTAGTACAACACCAAGTCAGTGACGTCAACCTTTCGAAACAATGATCAAGTCTAATGATATGTCAATTTCAATAACAGTATCATTGACCTAACCTTGGCACAACTGCACACATTAACAAATGCACAGTTGTGTCAAGAATACAAAGCGGAATAAGAGCACTGAATTATTTGCCTTAGATCCTGATTGCTGTCCATCTTTTCATCTGAACTTCAGGATGTTTTTTGTAACGAGGCTGTCTTGGTGTTTCCTTTGAACGTTTTGATAACGAGGCTGTCTTGGTGTTTCCTTTGAACGTTTTGGATAACGAGGCTGTCTTGGTGTTTCCTTTGAACTTTTTGATAACGAGGCTCTTGGGTGTTCCCTGTGAGCTCTTGAAATTTAAGGAAGCTCTTTGCTTACCTTGACCATAACGCGTGAGATTTTAACAAACGTATTTTGTGAAGAAGATGAGTGGAAGTGAGTAACTCATTATGATCTTATTACAAGAGTCACAGTGAGTAACTCATTAAGAAGAGTTCATTACAATAGTCACTGTGAGTAACTCAATAAGAAGATTCTATTATAAAAGTGTGAGCAACTCATTAAAAGATTATATTCCAAGTGCCACAGTAAGTAATTCATTAAGAAAATACTATTACAAGTCGCAGTAAGTAAATATTTAAGAAAATTATGTTACACAGTTACAGTAAGTATTTCATTAAAGAGTTTTTATTACAACAGTCACCGTAAGTAATTCATTAAGATAATACTATTACAAGTTACAGTGAGTAATTCATTAAAATAGTATGTTCCAAGAGTCACAGTAGTCACTGTAAAGTCCTTCCTGAGAGTTAAGTAGTCAGTGTAAAGTCCTACGTGAGAGTTAGAGTAGTCACTGTAAAGTCCTTCATGAGAGTTAAGTAATCACTGTAAAGTCTCACATGAGAGTTTGAATAGTCACTGTAAAGTCCTGCCTGAGAGTTACAAAAAAAAAATGTATCAAATACAGCAAATGTATGGATAGTACGTTTATTGTACAGTAACCACCTTTGACCTCAGCCCTAGTACACGTATACACACGTAATGCATTTATTATGCTGTACAGTGAAAAGGTTTTCAACCCTAGTACACATATGCATAAACAACAAATTTATTATGCTGTACAGTGAAAAGGTTTTCAACCCTAGTACACATATGCATAAACAACAAATTTATTATGCTGTACAGTGAAAAGGTTTTCAGCCCTAGTACACATATGCATAAACAACAAATTTATTATGCTGTACGATGAAAAGGAATGCAGCCCTAGTACACATATGCATAAACAACAAATTTATTATGCTGTACGATGAAAAGGAATTCAGCCCTAGTATATATATATATATATGTTTAAACAACACATGTGTTATGCTGTGTACAGTATATAGCAATGCCACATTAGCTGTAACATTGTCGGAGTTAAAGTTGTAATGAACTATAAAACTCTAAACCTTGGTCACTGTTAAACTGCAATTGAAAGTAAACCCCCTCTAACTTTTCTTTACTTACATCTTGAAATAAAACTTGAAACTTCTCTAAAGTCTCGATACTTACATGTTGAAATATCGCCTAATGTAAGTTTTCATTCAATTGTCAGCTAGGTCAGCTGCGTGCGTGAGAAAAAATAAACGGAGGAAAAAACCCGGTAACAAAATCAAATTTAGCATCACTAACAAGCCTGCTTCAAATCGAATAGTGACTATCAAGCTGTCTTCTCCGCTTCGTTTACACTGCAGCCACAAAAGTGTCTCATTAACCCTTTCAAAACTACTTCAGGACACGAATCTGGGATTGAAGTGCGATCCATAGCTCACCTTTTTCCTCACTTAATAGAAAAAAGTGATAAAGAGGAAAATAACCTGGCCTTAACCACATGTGGATGAAACTTGTACGGAAATCACTTTTATGAACATGATAAATATTCTATGGCCAGGCGGTCCAAAACTGTCATCTGTCGCCCATCCTTACATCTCGAAGTAAGATAGAGTAAGCAAATATTTCTTTCTCCCTCTCCCACACTTCCCATTCGACCAAGACACATAACATGTTCCAAAGGTAGTAATTAGATCTACACTTTAAAAATAACTGATGTTTACTTTATCAGAAAGCGATTTAAACCGCAACCAAACAGAAAAGTATATCCAATTAGGCATGAATCAGCAGGACTTCATTGTCGCTGTCAATGTCACTGCCACTATCACTATCAATGCCACTATCACTGCAACTATCACTACCACTGCCACTATTACAAACATCACTCCCACTATCACTGCCACTCTCTTTATCATCGTCAATAGTACTGCTGCTGCTACTATCACTGCTAATATAACTGTCATCATCACTGACACTATCACAGCCAATATCACTACCACTGCCACTGCCCTATCAATATCACTGCCACAATTACTTTCACTGCCACTGCTATTATCATTATCACTGCCACTATCATTGTCACTATCTCTACAACTGCCACTATAACTGCAATTGCCACTATCACTATCATAGCTACTCTCACTACCATTATCATTATCACTGCCACTATCACCACCACTGCCACTATCATTGGCACTATCACTATCACTGCTACTATCACTATCACTACAACTGCCATTATCTTTGCCACTATCACTATCACTGCCACTATCACTAACACTGCCACTATCATTGCCACTATCACTACCATTATCATTATCACTGCCACTATCACTACATTTATCATTATCACTGCCACTATCACTACCACTATCATTGCCACTATCATTATCACTGACACTGCTCTTAAAGTTGCGATATAAAACTGGATACAGCCATCCATCAGTCGCCAGAAGAACTGAAAATATACTAACACGTATTTCTCATTTTAATGGACGAGGTTTAAGTGGAGAACAGATGTGAATGAGGAAAGACATCTTGTTAGAGTACAGATTAATCAGAGACAACGACAGAGAGAGACAGAGATAACGACAGAGAGAGACAGAGAGAGAGTCAGAGTGGTTGAGTATATTATCAATGTCCAGGCTGATTATTTGTTGATGTATTTATTTATTTTTACATTTGTCATTTGACTTTTCAATTCTTTCTTTTCGAAGGATGAGTGGGCGCTGTAAAAGAATGGAGTGGAACTGATTTTCGAAGATAGTTTCATTTTCTATCAATAATATGAGATAAAGGGTTAATTTACATTGCTATTAGGAGACGAGAAATTACTGTCAACTGCTATTAGAAGACAAAGGGGTCAGAAGAGATGTTTGGTTCTAGTGAAGAACAAAATCAATTTTACAAAACAGTGCTTTGATCATTTAGATTTCGTTTAATTGTCAACATTTTTCAATGCTTTAATGGACATCTTTTCGTTCAGGTGAGAAATTCAGAATTAAGTCAACGATTATTACGTTCCATAAATGGCCAGTAGACATTGACTCTGCGACACTATTGACGGTAGTGCGATAAAGAGTTAAAATGTCAAGACTTGGCTGCTTCAGTTTCGATAGTGTTCCAGTTCATTTAAATGCTTGATTTTCATTTTAGTAGTATTTGTCTTTGCTTAGTTGTTAAATATTATTTGTTTCAGTTTAAGCGCATTTGTTTCCATTTGTGAAAGAAATACTTTAAACTGTAGTTGTCACTCATTTAGTAAATGCATGTGTGCATAATTCATACCAGTAGTTTCTTTCTCATTTCATGACATGCTGTTAGGTTTTTCCTTACCCAGCTATTTCTTCAGTCGTGGTTGCTGGTTAAATCACAATTAGTGCTTTTCATAATAGTTCGACATTAGTTTCTGTTGCCATCAGCAAATAAATAAACAATAGTTTGCTTCTCTGAAATTTCTTAACATCTCAACACACCAGTTAGAATTTGTTTTTAATAAAGAAGAAAGCGTCGATGACACCAGACGATAAAAGTTTGTTAGGTACGACTATTGATATGAAAGTGAGTCTTTCTCCATTTTGTTTCTTTTGTAAATGATATTAAGGCGTTTCTTTGTTGGCTACTAAAGATTAAGGCGTTTCTTTGCTGGCTACTAAAAATTAAGGATTTTTTTTTTACTAGCTACTAAAGATTAAAACATTTCTTTAGGCAACTTATGTAACTCGAACAAAGTTTAAATAAAATAATTCAAGGGAGATTATGCAGGGAATTTATTACCTGAAGCTAATTGCAGTAACACATAGATCTTATATTAAATATTTTCTGTGATGATGCAAGCCTTTAACTCCTACTGTACAATGAGATCCATGCTAAATGATGGGTAGATTCAAAAGAGTTGCAGTTTTGATTATGACTACACTTCTAGTAAGTCAAAGTTTGTGTAGAATCAGAATTTAAGTGAGTTAGCAGTTTATATTAGGAGCAGAGTTGAAGTGAGTTTTATTTTAGGTGACGTCAGCTTATAAGTGAACTTACACTTTCGGTGACGGTCAATATTTCAGTGAGTTGTACTGTAAGTGACTGTCAGCTTATAAGTGAAATACACTTACGGTGACGTCAATATTTCAGTGAGTTGTACTATAAGTGACGTCAGCTTATAAGTGAATTTACACTTTCGGTGACGGTCAATATTTCAGTGAGTTGCGGTTTAGGCAACGAGAGTGTTTAAATTAGTTACGTTTGATGTATTTTATAGGAATATTTATTACTCTTCTACTCATGTTTTATAACAATATAATAATAAAATAGAATTTCTACACAATTTTCCAGTTTTCAAATAGAACACCACATGTTAAAACGAAATAGGAATTAACTCGACTCATTAATATAAAACACAGTTGATACTCGATTCCTTATCTAGAACAGGGGCGGGGAACTCTGTTTGGGGTATTACCCAAAATCTAGTTGCGTTAAATGAAATTAGATCCGGACTTCACAGCAAACATGAACGAGCTAATTGCTCTTCAAATGAAGAATAACTGTTCTCAAAGTCAAGAATCAATAAAAGACTTGAAAAGCCAGAACATATCAAAAGAAAAGCACCCATACAAAATTAATTTTTAAAACATGATTGAAGAACTAAAAAATTTCATAAAAATATCTCCACTTCAGATTTTAGAAAAATGGTGGGGATTTTTTGTTTGTTTGGTTTTTTTTGTTGATCAAACAATATCCATATCAGGGCCTTTCGTTGTCATAGCAATTTGTATGTTGTCTTCGGGGGTCCAAGCGATTTCTCTGACATTAGTCATAATGTGCGTTGAGAGTGTTGCCATCAATCAAACTGAACTTACGATTTCAACAAGGTACCTGCTCGAGTGATTTCAATTGTTTGTGTGCTTTAATTATGAAGTATCAATGAAAATCTGACATAAAATTTTTGTTAGGTTAAATAGTTTTCAATATAAAAATATATATTATTATCGTTTTCTAAAATGTTCACAACTCGCTTGACATAAAATAGTATTAAAAGATTCATATACTGTAATGTTCACAACTTGCTTGACATAAAATAGATTGAATGATTCATATACTGTAATGTTCACAACTTGCTTGAATTAAAATAGCATTAAAAGATTCATATACTGTAATAGCTTAGGATTGCTATTTAATGGATGACCATGTCATTAAATATAAAAGTAATTCCTAGTTTAATTCCTAAGAACTTTATTAATTACTGAATACAAACAACTTTGCCATGGAAAATAATATCAAGAACTCTCAGTCGACCGGAGAGAAGGAATTGGAAAAGAAAAGCAGAAGTTACAAATATGTCTCAAAGTACTATTATTATATTACATCACCACCAAAACTCAAGCCAACTACCTTGGAATGAATATTGTGGACTGACTGGGCTAGCGTGCCCATAGTCGGGAGTCGAGATCATAACTGATGCTTTTAAGAACTAGCCAAAATGGCGTCTTTGATAAGGCCATGTGGCTTAATTATTAAGGGGAGTTAATTTTACAAAAGTAGGAATTTACTGTTGATCTATTAAAATTGAAGATGGGAGGGGGGGCTGAATAATTTATAAGCGAATGAGTTCGATGACCTCACAATACTTTATTTGTTTTTCTTTTTCTTTTTTTTTTATTAACACCACAATTTTCATTTTTACTCCATTTGGAGTCGTTTATCCCTGTTTCCCGACCCCTGCCCTAGAAGGTAAACTTGTGCACACTAGAATAATACCGATAAAACTTGAAATTAACTGATTTTATAATGGCATATTTCAATTTTCCCAGACCGGAAGTGAACCATCAAAAAGAAGTTTTGCATTGATGTGTGACAATAACTTCACATAAAGTAATAATCAAAATTCACGCCATTCTTCTGTTTCTTTACATTATTTTTGGGGATAAGATGAAGATAAAAGTATGCAGTAAAACGTCAGGGTTATGACTTTCTATTTTAAAAATATTTACATATTTATTTACTTTTTTACATTTTATCGCTCTTAAATTATAACGGGTAGAGAATAAATGTTAAAGACACATGCATTTTAAACGGAGAAAAGGGGAGCCCTTATGGTATATACTTTTGCGCGGACTTTCATTGCAATAGAGGTCATTTAAAACTGTGTAAACGTCAACACCAGCGACTTAATAAAATATAATATACTGGTTTTTACCTCGATGACATGTATCACTTGTGTACTAAATACTGGTGTTTACTAAATAATGGTATTATATGTATAATGGTGTTTACTAAATACTGGTATTAAATAAATACTGGTGTTTACTAAATAATTGTATTAAATGTATAATTGTGTTTACTAAATACAGGTTTTATTAAATTCTGGTGTTAAATAAATACTGGTGTTTACTAAATAATGGTTATTAAATATATAATGATGTTCACTAAATACTGGTGTTAAATAAATACTGGTGTTTACTAAATACTGGTGTTAAATAAATACTGAGGTTTACTAAATACAGTGGTCTGTCAACCACACACACTTCGCATTACAATAGTGGTCTGTCACCCAGATACACTTCTCGTCACAACAATGGTCTCAATCACCCAGATACACTTTTTGTCACAATAGTGGTATGTCACCCAGACATACTTCTCTTCAAAACATTGATCTCAGTCACCCAGACACTCTTTTCATCAAGACAATGGTCTCAGTCACCCAGATGCACTTTGCGTCAAGACAATAGCCTCAGCCACCCAGATGCACTTCGCGTCACAACAGTGGTCTGTCACCCAGACACACTTCGCGTCACGACAATGGCCTGTCACCCAGACACACTTCGCGTCACGACAATGGCCTGTCACCCAGACACATTTCGCGTCACGACAATGGCCTGTCACCCAGACACACTTTGCGTCTCGACAATGCCTATAGCCCTACACAAACACACACGATAACCCAACTTCTGTCACGACAATGTCTTAAGACACCCAGTATACTCCTTCAGTCTCTGTTGCAAGGTGTCCGAGTTTAGTCACACTAAAACTCTCTGTCGGAATGATGTCCGATCTTAGACAAACGTGTCACGAATTTGGCCAAAATCAAAACTGTCGATAGCATTTTTAGCACAACTCTTCTAAAAATAGATTTGGTATATTAACGTGATCCCATTAAAAATGTCTATGGTATATTTAGCAGGACTCTAATGCATTTGGTATATTAACATGAAAATAAAAATGTCTATGGTATATTAGCGTGACAGTAGTAAAAATGTCTATGCTATATTTAGCATGACCGTAGTAAAAATATCTAATGGTATATTTAGCATTACCTAACAAAACAATTTATGGCTTATTGACCATATATAAATCGAAAACAAAATACTTCGACATCATTTCAGCACGATTCTAAACAAAATAGTTCCATCATTTCTGGAATCCCAAGATGTATGAAATTTGACATTGGAGGAAATCACATCAGTAGACTTAGAACATCAATGGACATAGACATTTGAAGATATCAGCATCACTAGACATCAAACATCAATGGACACATACATTAGCTGACATCAGACATCATTGGACATCGACAATAGAAGTCATCAGTGGACACCAGATATCATTGGACATCAATAGACAGAGAAATTAGACGACATCAGTGGATACCAGATATCATTGGACATCAATAGACAGAGAAATTAGACGACATCAGTAGATACCATTGGATATAGACATTAGAGGACGTCAGCTTACGTCATTTCTATGAACATCATAAATGACTCAATTTAATAATGTTGAGATGAAGAGTATAAACACAGAATTGAGAGTACAATCTTGAGATGAAGAGTATAAACATAGAATTGAGAGTACAATCTTGAGATGAAGATAACAAACGTGGAACTGAGAGTATAATCTTGAGATGAAGAGTATAATTCAGAGATTAAGAGAACAGTGTTGTCACTAAACTGAACTCTATTGCTTAACTTCTATACTGTTGTGTTGGTGTTAAACGTATAGAGTATAGAAGTAGAGAGTACTGTATGGGTATTAAACATGTAGTGTTGGAGTTTACAGAACATGGTTTGTAGTACAAGTATAATGTTTGGAGTTTAGAGAACATTGTTTGTAGTACAAGTATAATGTTTGGAGTTTAGAGAACATTGTTTGTAGTACAAGTATAATGTTTGGAGTTTAGAGAACATGGTTTGTAGTACAAGTATAATGTTTGGAGTTTAGAGAACATGGTTTGTAGTACAAGTATAATGTTTGGAGTTTAGAAAACATGGTTTGTAGTACAAGTATAATGTTTGGAGTTTAGAGAACATGGTTTGTAGTACAAGTATAATGTTTGGAGTTTAGAGAACATGGTTTGTAGTACAAGTATAATGGTTGGAGTTAAGAGTGCATTGTTGGTAATAAAAGTATAATATAGGAATTACTACTGTCATGCTAATATACCATAGACAATTTAGCATAAGAGCGCAGTTTTGGAATTACAAAACACTACTGGAACAAGACTGTTGGAATGACAAGGCAGTTTTGGGATTACAAGACAGAATTGGAACAAGACTTTATTGGAATGACAAGGCACTGTTGGAATGACAAGGCAGTTTTGGGATTACAAGACAGAATTGGAACAAGACTGTTGGAATGACAAGGCTGTGTTGGAATGACAGGGCAGATTGGAATGACAAGGCACTTGTTGGAATGACAAGACTGTGTTGGGATTAAGAGTTTGTGTTGGTATTAATAGTTTTAGTTAGGATTAAAAGTTTTTTGTTGAAATTAACAATCGGTATCCGTTGATTAATATTCGCTACAAGGATATATGCTCAGTGTTGAAATGAAATGAATATTACTGCACTTTCATGCACAGTCCTGGGATTAAGACTAAAGTTTTCGGGTCAGGAATGTAGTACGGGGATTAAGACTAAAGTTTTCGGGTCAGGAATGTAATACGGGGATTAAGACTAAAGTTTTCGGGTCAGGAATGTAGTACGGAGATTAAGACTAAAGTTTTCGGGTCAGGAATGTAGTCCTGGGATTAAGACTAAAGTTTTCGGGTCAGAAATGTAGTCCTGGGATTAAGACTAAAGTTTTCGGGTCAGGAATGTAGTCCTGGGATTAAGACTAAAGTTTTCGGGTCATGAATGTAGTACGGGGATTAAGACTAAAGTTTTCGGGTCAGGAATGTAGTAACAGGATTGAGGTAGTGCGTAAATTAAACAAAGAAATAAATCTTCATTGGTTTAATACTCCATTAACATTATTCCATGATAGATTGAAAGACTTTACTAAGAACATTTAAAGTAATATTGTTTCGTAATCTTTCTTTCCCTTTCCTTCCTTTTTCTCTTTGTTTCTTTTCTTTCTATGCTTTTCTCCTTTCCTCACTTTACTTTCTTTTCGGTTCCTTTTCTTTTCTTTCCTTTCCTTTTATCTCTTTCCCTTTCTTTGTTTACTTTTCATTTCCCTTTCCATATGTTTTTTTCTTTCGTTGTCCCCTATCATCCATTCGTTTATCCGCTCCTTTAATACATTTCTGTTTATTTACTTTATGTGTGCTCCGACTTGTATTTGTGTTTATGTTCATAATTGTCTTGTGCGTAAGGACTCACGTTTAAAGTGTTAAACAACTGGCTTGATTTTCAAATTATGACAGGAACGACTGCTGAGTAGCACTCCTCAAACTTGTATAACATAAAATACTGTGTTGGACGAAGTGGTTATCTAAACAAACAACTACAACACACTTGCACTCTTTACAACAAAAGTATTATGAGATATACATAGAAGGAAGCGGACAAAATGTCGGGGTAAGAAATAAAGAAATCCATCACAGTGAAGGAATGGCATTCTCCCCACCTCCATTCACCCACACACACTCCACACACACACACCTCGTCAGGAAGCAACATAGTGAATGAGCGTGAAGGAGAACTACGGAGAGAAATAGTGACGCGGTGTCTCACCTTACGATGTCTTAGTGACGTCATTTGTAAAAGTGTTTTGGTACCTGTTAATTTAGTCTTGCGTGCGGGTCGACTTCTGATGAAAAAGGATATATACGTGGCAAAATAATTTATTTACCAACGGTTATTAGGTAAACGAATCAAATAACTAAATATTTTTTACAATCATCTCATATAATCATAATTAATAAGAGATATGTAAAATATATGTATTAATTATGGCATGTAATATATTGATAATTAATAAGGGATATACAAACTATAAATATTAATTATGGCATGTGTTTTTTCTTTGTCATTTTTATGTTGGTGTATTGGTTAGTACTTACCTTCCATTCAATAACAAAAGATCCTTGATTAAAATTCTGATATGTTCTATTTTTCGTCGTGGATAGATAGATAGATAAATAGACAGACAGACAGACAGACAGACAGACAGATAGATAGATAGATAGATAGACAGACAGACAGACAGACAGATAGATAGATAGATAGATAGATAGATAGATAGATAGATAGATAGATAGATAGATAGATAGATAGATAGATAGATAGATAGATAGATAGATACTGACTAAATAAACTGTGACTAATGTTTTAATTATTATTTTGAAGTTTAGAAAGAGGCTGGGAAGTAAACGTTAAACATTTAAGAATAGTTAATTGTCTGTCTGGATGAATGTGTAGGCCTGTGTACAAATTTAATGTCAAATGTGTGGGCCTGTGTACAACTTTAATGTCAAATGTGTAGGCCTGTGTACAACTTTAATGTCAGATGTGTAGGCCTGTGTACAAATTTAATGTCAGATGTGTAGGTCTGTGTACAAATTTAATGTCAAATGTGTAGGCCTGTGTACAAATTTAATGTCAAATGTGTAGGCCTGTGTACAAAATTAATGTCAAATGTGTGGGCCTGTGTACAAATTTAATGTCAAATGTGTAGGCCTGTGTACAAAATTAATGTCAAATGTGTGGGCCTGTGTACACATTTAATGTCAAATGTGTAGGCCTGTGTACAAATTTAATGTCAGATGTGTAGGGTTGTATACAAAGTTAATGTCAAATGTGTAGGCCTGTGTACAAATTTAATGTGAAATATAAAGGACTGTGTACAAATTTACTGTCAAATTATAGGGCTGTAGTGTACAAATTTAATGTCAAATGTATTGGGCTGTAGTGTACAAATTTAATGTCAAATGTATAGGGCTGTAGTGTACAAAGCTAATGTCAAATGTAAAGGGCTGTAGTGTACAAATTTAATGTCAAATGTATAGGGCTGTAGTGGACAAACTTAATGTCAAATTATATGGCTGTAGTGTACAAATTTAATGTCAAATGTATAGGGCTGTAGTGGACAAACTTAATGTCAAATTATAGGGCTGTAGTGTACAAATTTAATGTCAAATGTATAGGGCTGTAGTGTACAAACTTAATGTCAAATTATAGGGCTGTAGTGTACAAAGCTAATGTCGAATGTGGGAACGAAAAAATAAAAAAATCAGTGTAACCCCAACATCCGTGATTCAACTATGCAAAGAAAAATTCGCTAAAATAGTGCTCTATTGTGTGCTGGAATTAACATGCGCGGGGGGTAGGGTGTCGATAATTTTGTCAAAAAGAAAAAAGATTCAGGTCAGTGACATAAAGGTCAAGTCTACTATAGGACAAATCCACTATGTCAGTGATATGATGGTCAAGTCCACTAAATGTCGTTGACATGATGACCAAGTCCATTAAATGTCAGTGACACGATGACCAAGTCCACTAAATGTCGGTGACATAATGACCAAGTCCACTAAATGTCGGTGACATAATGACCAAGTCCACTAAATGTCGGTGACATAATGACCAAGTCCACTAAATGTCGGTGACATAATGACCAAGTTCACTAAATGTCGGTGACATGATGGTTAAGCCCACTAAGTGTCAGTGACATGATGGTTAAATCCACTAAATATCAGTGACATGATGACCAAGTCCATTAAATGTCGGTGATAGGATGACCAAGTTCACTAAATATCGGTGATAGGATGACCAAGTTCACTAAAAGTCGGTGATAGGATGACCAAGTTCACTAAATGTCAGTGACATAATGACCAAGTCCACTAAATGTCGGTGATAGGATGACCAAGTCCGTGAATTTCAAGTCATTCAACGCCTTCTTACACAGCTATCAAGTAAACATTTCCTCTGACGCTGTGAGTAAGCGGCTTGATCATAATAAGCAAGTAAGTCGAACTCTTAACTGTCACGAACAGTTAACCGTCACGAACTTCTTGCGGTGTGCGAGAGGCGGACAGAACTTGTAACCTTTTAGAAGACGGCGAAGCACGCCAGGTAAATGACGGAAACTATTTCAGGAAATGTATCTAAAGTGCATAACATACAAGAATATTTACTTCAGGTAAAGAAAGATAAAATGTATCAGATAAGAAATGCTTGTTGTTCAGGTAGGGAAAATTACATTTAAGATATGTGAGTGCTTGGGAAGTAACAAAGTCTAGATGCATATATACAAAAGTATCTCCAGGTACATAAAGGTAAAAACATATAAGGTAACATGTAAGAACTTTAGGATAACGAAGATAAAACACGTCAGATGGACTCTATACGCTTCGGGCAATGAGCACAACATAACAAAGAAAGTGTGAATTCAAAGAAAGGTAACTCATGTATACACAATACTGTTTACGGCTTGCCTGTGTGTTAAGTAATCGACACAATAAGAGTAAAAGTAACTATTACATTCAGCAATAAACTAATCATTAGCAATTACTAATTTGACCAATATTTCATCCGCTCTGCGACGTCACAATTGTAACTATTGGAATTTGGATTTTGTTTTCCTAAACTCCGGGCTAAAACAGCATATGACGTCACGGGTACTATTATGACATAAGAAACGGAAGCTCTCGGAATGGAAAAATCGGATGTACAGCTAGATCCAAGTCATGGATTATGATTTATATTGTCATAGACAGGGATATTACGTCACGGAATGAGTGGAAATAGTCATTGGTACGATTATGACGTCACACACGGAATTACCCGGAATGAAAATCCTGATCTGAGATTGGCGTCACAGTTCATCAAACGGACATACAGAGAGTAGTTCATGTTTCTATAACATGTATAAAAGTAAAAATTGGAAATAGCATTCTATTATGTGCATTACACACAGACACAAATGTTGTCTTGGACAGGGAAATTATTGTCTTTTTAGATAAGAAAAGGGAAGACAAAGGGTCCATTACAGGTACATGATGAGTATAAAATGGGCAGATTTCAGAAGAGAAGAAGGTAAAATCGAGTGAGCCATCTGGCGAGAGCAGTTGTTGAACGAACACGACACCACAACAAACATGCATAAATACAAGTGCAAATACATTCATGCAAATACATTCAAACTGGGGGCGCTGGAAAAGTGGTAAATCTCGCATCATATATTTTACACGTGTACCACATGCATAAAACACGCATACACATGCATGCACGCACGTGTGTTCACATATATAACACACATACAAACAGTCTAGAGTTAAGGCCGTTATTGACATATGTAACATGTATTTTCACTTAAGTGGAGCATTTATTTGAATGAAGATAAATATGAATTTTAAAAAAAGAAAACTCCTCACCAATTATTTCTGTAAAAAGTAATAATCCCAGTTTTGAAGAAAATATCAAAGGCGTGATGAATCCAGCAGGAACGACTATCAGGCAGAGATGAAACACGTGACCTGCTAATACTGAAACCAATAGTCCTCTTACTCAAAGAGTCTGCAGCACCCGAAGAAGATTAAGGTCGTTTTGGATCTTTGGAATGGAAGCGTAATCCATCTGCTATGTACGTTACACGCATTTCGTTATTTATGTCAATACGAATCTGGTGACCGCTAAATGTTACATGCATGTTACATTTCTTTTAATATGAATCTGGTGACCGCTAAATGTTACATGCATGTTACATTTCTTTTAATATAAATCTGGTGACGGCTAAATGTTTGTGGCAATTAGGCTAGTAACAGTTTTTGTCGCTAGGATATGACGTCACAAAATCTTGTTACTTTCATTCAGTTTATTTGATATTAATAGTGAAGCCATCAGTTTAATTATCAAATCGCTATTGTTACCAGAAACAGTTCCTGGGTTAATTTTCAGAAGACTACTTTTACATCTGAAAATATGAACACTGAACGGATGTTGCAGATTTACACACCACGTGTGGACAATGAGGGCTCTTTCAAGTATCACACAACATTTATTACAACTTGATTTGTTCACTTGTCGAGTTTATGTATCGCCACAAAAAGATAGCACATCTTATTGTAGTTTTATCATGTACAGTGACGTCACTAATACCATTTCGAAACGATATAATATTATTTTTCAGCTTTGTCAGTTAACTATTGTAACCATTTAAACCACTTCGTCGCTTACTTTTGAAACATCCGGGGTCTTGATGTATTGATGTATTTAATAAATATTTGCAACCTGTCGTCTCACAAATAAAAATTCGCGCAATCCAAACAAACAATCGTGTGACGTCAGCAATGCACTCGACGACTTTCGATTCATAATGACATAGTTCCTTCCACTTGAGCAGTGAGGCGTGGAAAATTTATCAAGTTCACGATCACGTAACAAAGGCTTCACTGTCGTTTTCCGGTTTTATGGAGGTTTTGTATTGGCAGATATAGGTTACAGGTGCAAAAAAATTTATGAAGGCGTCTTCGCTTCTACGTTCGTCACACGCACACTCTCTTGGTACTGTCGGTTACAGCATAGAGGCAAGCATCTCTTTCTAATAAAAAGTTTGAGTATCCTATTAAAAATGTACTAAAAACTAAATAGATAGGAGAAATAAACAGACCGTATCAAAGATGGTAACTAGACACCAACCATCCCACTGTTTTTTGTTATATAATGCATTTTACCACTTGTAACAGACACATTATCACTGTGAAAAAGACACATTAAGTCATGTCTGAGTTAGAATCTCGCCCTGCTAATTTCATGCTCGTCTTTCTTACTGGAACTTGGATTGGATCTAGTCCGGTAATTCACGTCAGACTCAACCTGTCCTCTCCATATACTTAGCATCACCACAGACAACCGTGCGCAGGTCAGCTGTCATCCACGGACAGCAGTTGTATGAAGCAGTGAAAGAAGGTGATCTGAAGGAGAGAGAAATTTGACGCCTCGAGCAAGCAGGCTCTGGTTTACCACTGTCAGCAGACAGCTGCTAAGGTAATGTGTGTTGCTGATAACTATGTTGACAAGGTTTAGTGTGTGGGCGGAGCCCATCATCAGAAGGGAGCAAGTAGAGAGTACACGAGCCAAATCCCTTCCCTCCTTCGCCTCCTCCCCCCTCCCAACCAATCACCTCGTCAATTAGCCTTTCCTTTCACATCGAAAGAAATTATTACTTCTATCAGTTATAATTGATACCGCCTGCAATTAACGAATATCTGAGTTTCATTTGACAGAGCACTCACTTTCCGTCTCTTAATATTCTCCGCTTGCTATCAATATCCCTCCCCCCACACACACATACACACACAACTTAACAAACAGTTTATCTACTCAGCCTTCTCACCCACCCATCCTTCACCAGCTGCACCCCACGCCAGTCCATTTCAATGGATACCTCCGTTAGGCCTAATTGATGATCTGTGAGATGTAGACGACAAACTGCTTGCAACCCATCGCTTCACGTTGTGGGACTGGAGATTAATGACGACCACAAGCTAACTTGTCGAAACAGTTGAGAAATCCGAACAGGAATGTTAATTCGAACGCTTAGCTCGGTGAAAAACAATTGAACCGGACTTTACCTTGCAGTCTAAATATAAAAGACCTGCTTAGACTGTGAAATTTTCGTCTTAAATCGAGCTGTCGACTGTGAAATTTCAACTTTTCCGAGCTGTTGTAACTCTTGATGGAATCAGTAAAACAGTCAGTCTCACACACACCACACACACGCACACACACACACACACACACACACACACACACACACACACACAAATAAAAGTATATGCAAATAAAATACGTATGCTACTGTACGAACATACACATAGACATACACAAAATTACACAATAAAGAACATAGATATACACATAGATAGACGCAAATATACATTCATGTATGTTCACGCATTTTCATTTTTATATAAGTAATAATAATATACATACACACATACCTATTCCCCTGTATACGTAATACATACACTCACACATACCCATGTATATGCATCGTACACAAATAAACACATGCATGTATACAAATACTTACACGCACAAACACACAAAAAACCGCACAAATGTACAAAAAAGAAAAGCGCATTCATCCATACATGAAATGTAAACACGTCGGTAACTTGTCACGGTACGTACAAGTGGACTGGAGCGCGCAATTCACTCTGCATGCGCACTGGCTGGCCGTAGAAAAGCGCAAACGCTTATGAGCCAAAGAATTCGTGTGCGCTCTTTTCTCTACTCTGCCCGCACACAAGGACTTTCTTCTGTTGTGCAGGAAAGTATTTAGTCACGTGAGGGCATTGTTGGAGTTCCAAAAGTACGAAAGAAAATCGTGACTAGAAGACACGCACGTTGCTAATCTTTTCTCTTCTCGCGCTCTGACGTCATTTTTATACACTAAGAAAATCCGTGTTTACATCACCACGTGTGTTTGTCTCCCCTTCGTCACCGATTTCTACTGACACATCGGTCTGTAATGGAATGCCAATTTCTAAAAAACACATCTGTAGTGACACACGGTTCTACTTCTAGTGACATATCGATCTCAAGTAAATAATTTCTAACACTACATCGATTTTTTAATGATGATATTGATCTCTAACGAAGCATTGATTGATTGATTGGTTGATTGACCGATTGACTGATTGACTGATTGATTGATTGACTGACTACTCTAATCCAAAAAAACGTAATAGTGTGGTTAACAAGAATTTAAATCGGTGTTTGGTGGGGGGGTTGTTGTTGTTGTTTTGTTTTGTTTTTTACTCTGCCAATGGTAAATGCTATTGCATGACATAACTTTGATAATGAAAATGTTCATGCACGAACATTTTTGATAATGTTTAAACACATTCTGACCAGCCTTTCCGTGTTGTTGCAATACTAGGTTGACGTTGAGATAGTGAGGTTAGCAGCAGCAATATAAAAGCTACATAATTCATTCTGTCGGAGTCGGCACGAAAGTTTTTGATAACGTTTAAACACATTCTGACCAGCCTTTCCGTGTTGTTGCAATACTAGGTTGACGTTGAGATAGTGAGGTTAGCAGCAGCAATATAAAAGCTACATAATTCATTCTGTCGGAGTCGGCACGAAAGTTTTTGATAACGTTTAAACACATTCTGACCAGCCTTTCCGTGTTGTTGCAATACTAGGTTGACGTTGAGATAGTGAGGTTAGCAGCAGCAATATAAAAGCTACATAATTCATTCTGTCGGAGTCGGCACGAAAGTTTTGCACGCCTAACACCAGTTGTCAATGTGCGTGAATGTAACAGTTGAAGTATATGCATTAATTTATATGGAAAATCATGTAATCATAATGAGATAGTGTCCAATCTATAAGAGACAGGAAATTGTAAAATACAGAACATCCATAAGTCACAAAACGCCATTTAGTACAGATTTAATTATTCCTTGACAGGAGTCGAGCTATAAATACCATCATTTATATATCTCTTTTCTCTTCTCTCTCTCGTTCTCTTCCATTTTTTCTATATGTATCTCTCTCTTTTCTGTCTCTTGTCTTTCGCTTTCTCTCTCTCTCTCTCTGCCTTTCCAACACTTTCTATTTCTTTACTTCTCTTTCTCTCTCTCTGTCTCTCTTTCTTTTATTATTCTTACTCTTTTGTTCTGAACTCCTCTGTCTATCGATTCATATTGCAGTCACTTTACTTGCACGTAACTGTCCAAGTATGTTTCATGCATCAAATACAACTTTCACTGTTGTTTCTTGTAGCTAAAATAGTTAGTGCTATTTCTTATAGCTAAAATATTCAGTGTTGTTTCTTGTAGCTAAAATAGTCAGTGCTATTTCTTGTAGCTAAAATATTCAGTGTTGTTTCTTGTAGCTAAAATATTCAGTGCTGTTTTGTGTAGCTAAAATATTCAGTGCTGTTTCTTGTAGCTAAAATATGTAGCCATGTTTAAGGTAGATGTTATGTGCAACATTTAGTAAAAGATATTGCAAGTTGTTTTTCTAGAGTTTTTTTTTTTAATTGTAGCAAAACGACCACTGAAGTATTGTCTGCCCCTGAAGGATTAGCATTATTATTGCTAGAAATACGAGAGCCCACATCTTTAGGAATGAGCAATAACTAATTGCTGGAAGGCAAACTGGCTGAACTGGCTAAGCTACAATTGAATGACAGTGATTAGCTGACAAGTACAGACACCACTAAATGATATGTCATGATTAGCCAAAGGTCAGATACTGGTCAACTGAAGTCAGGAAATAGAAATTGGTAATGTACAGAGAGAAAGTCAAACTCACAGAAAATATTTTAGTTTCAAATTATTCTTTGAAATCTCGAGTACTAGAGTTAAAATAACAACTCAGGTAAAGAATATGCTAGAACTTGCTGATGCAATCCAAACCAGTTCTAAGTGGATGGGTAGTTTTTCTGACTAATAGACTCATAGTGCTCATAACAATTTCATCCAATGGGATAGAGTGAAGCTTACCTCTTAAAGAAAGTTGTACATTCTAATCACTTCGAATTTGAAATAATTCAAGTCCAGTCAAAAAGGTAATCATTAGTTTATGGTAAGTTAACTGACCAATAAAGTAAGAATGGACTTAAGAGTATTTTGTTATATTGATCTATGATTTGAATTGAGAATGCTTTATGTAATAGAACCATTATTTCTATGTTCACTAATTTGATTACATTGTACATTATACTTGTCAATTTTGATCAATGCTATATTTCTTACGCTGGGGTGCGTATTGGGCTAATGAATATTGTTACAGGATTTGTAAGTTGAGAAGTGTGTAAGAGAGAAAGGAGTTTAGAGATGAAATATACCCGAAACTTAGAGCCACCCTTAATTTGACTTTTGCAGAAAGGAGCATGCCTTTTGATGCTTTTGATGTTTTTGTAACCTTGCATACATTTTAGACTGCAGTGACCTCTTTACTCTACCAGATCATGTTGGTGTGTGTATCCAACGTAATCATCAAACTTACCATAAACATATTGCTGTAAGTTGATTCTTGTGAATTCCTTGAGATCCAATATGGCTTAAATTGAGGCTTGAGTATGGTGACGAGAATTTACAAAGTTTCCAGAACATTCCTCATGGTGTGTTGAGTATTGCAAACAAAGATTCTGGAACACTCCTCGTCATGTGCTGTGATAGTGCTTATGAAGATTCAGATAATTCTCTGTGGTATGCTTTGAGAGTGCATTGAAGATTCTAGAAAAGTTACGCAATATACTAGAAGGGGTTCATTGGACTCTGTCATCTAATAAAACAAGGTGCAAACTTCGTGATTGTGAACTCGTTAGTTCTAAATCTCAAGCTACAAACTACAACTTAGTTCTAAATCTCAAGCTACAAACTACAACTTAGTTCTAAATCTCAAGCTACAAACTACAACTTAGTTCTAAATCTCAAGCTACAAACTACAACTTAGCGATAAATCTCAAGCTACAAACTACAACTTAGTTCTAAATCTCAAGCTACAAACTACAACTTAGCGATAAATCTCAAGCTACAAACTACAACTTAGTTCTAAATCTCAAGCTATAAACAACAACTTAGCGATAAATCTCAATCTGCGTACTGCAACTATTCGATAAGTGTCATGCAATATACTACAACATACTGATGTCTCAAGCTATTTACTACAACTTAGTCATGTCTCAAGCTACATACTACAATTTAACGATGTCTCAATCTACAAACTACAACTGTGCGATAAGTCTCACGCTATGTATTACAACTTAGCCATGTCACAAGTTACATACTACAACTTAGCCATGTCAAAAGTTACATACTACAACTTAGCCATGCCACAAGTTACATACTACACTTAGCCATGTCACAAGTTACAGACTACAACTTAGCCATGTCACAAGTTACAGACTACACTTAGCCATGTCACAAGTTACAGACTACAACTTAGCCCTGTCACAAGTTACAGACTACAACTCAGTCATGTCACAAGTTACATACTACACTTAGCGATAAGTCTCAAGGTACATATTACTTATCTGTAAGACAAATTACATTTTCACTTTAATGTAGATTTTCAAACTTCATCAATTTCTGTTTTTTATTAATAAGAAAGGATAAATCTCTGTCCTTTGTTGTTAGGATAGCAATTGGACTTGCAGTTCAGGCTGCAAAAAAAAAAATCAAATTTACAAACTAGACCATCCAACGCAATGAACATAAATTTACCTGTCCTAATGAGGTTTACCAGTACTAATGAGGTTTTACCTGCCTGAATGAGGCTTTATCTAACGAGCGAGGTTTTATCTGTCCGAAAGAAGTTTTACCTGTCCTGATGACGCTTTGTCGGCCTGAGTGAGGCTACACCTCTAAATAAAACCTGGGTCACGTACTGTATAGGCATGAGTGAGGCTACACCTCTAAATAAAACCTGGGTCACGTACTGTATAGGCCTGAGTGAGGCTACACCTCTAAATAAAACTTGGGTCACGTACTGTATAGGCCTGAGTGAGGCTACACCTCTAAATAAAACCTGGGTCACGTACTGTATAGGCATGAGTGAGGCTACACCTCTAAATAAAACCTGGGTCACGTACTGTATAGGCCTGAGTGAGGCTACACCTCTAAATAAAACCTGGGTCACGTACTGTATAGGCCTGAGTGAGGCTACACCTCTAAATAAAACCTGGGTCACGTACTGTATAGGCCTGAGTGAGGCTACACCTCTAAATAAAACCTGGGTCACGTACTGTATAGGCCTGAGTGAGGCTACACCTCTAAATAAAACCTGAGTCGTGCAAACTGTACAGGCGAGTGAAGCTTCGCTATGTATTTGCCTCTCTGCCACCGTACACACCAATTTTTCAAAATGTCAAGCCCCAAACTATGCTGAGCTTTTTTTAACCACGGTATTACTGATTGTCAACAGCTTTTACACTGCAATTGCATAATATTTTAACTTTTTCCCGTCCCTAAGCAGGCCCTCCAAACTTAGTTATAAGTAAAGGGAGATAACTCATGCAGACTTATTTAGTATCACTTCGCTCAGTTTTGTCGTGCCTATCATTTCGTTTCGGTTTCGAACAGATAAAAGGTTAAGAGGTTAATGCGTTTATCTACATATGCAAAGGAAAACAGCGAACATGACAAAGCCACCGATTAAAAAAAATAAACTACATCATTCAACAATTAATTTGTCATGAATGATTGTTTGCAAATTTTTTTACAAAAAAAAAAAAAAAAAAAAAAATTAACAATGACCTGAAAATAACGAAGATGTAAAATGAATATATAATGGAGCTGAATAAAGTGATTTATGCAAGATCCACTGCAAATATAGGTCAGTGCAAATGCTCCGTGCACCACAGGGCTAGAACTAGAAGAGGGCCGGCCGAATCTTGGCGGGAGCGGGCAGGACTGAGTTTCGTACTCAAAATTATATTCCACATACTTTTAAGTAGATGAGTACAGCTTGTTCCGTTAGACTTCCGTGTACTTTTAAGTAGAGTTCTTGTGTTATTGACTTTTGCGCTTCTTAACCTAGTACAAGACAGTAAGGTATAGGAACTTAAGCTTACTCATATATTTTTATTTAAATAAGAGTGCTAACAAATAAAACGATATTAAATTAATCCATTAATAACCAAACGCTTGTCGTATATTTCTGACATTGATAGAGATGTAAACAATAAAATTATTGAACAATTACATTTATTGAACTTGAGTTCAAAGGTCGTGTGTGAATGCGTGCTCTCGTGTATGCACGGGTGTTAGTGTGCATGTTTGCTTGAGTGTGTGTGTGTGTGTGTGTGTGTGTGTGTGTGTGTGTGTGTGTGTGTGTGTGTGTTGTCGATAGTATAATGTTTAGTAGTTTTCCTAACCAAATCTAATTTCTCGTCTGTTTTTAATTATATAACGGTCTAGTTTCTTCTGTTTTTAATTATAAAGCGATCAAATGTTATCTGCTTTTATGTATATAACGATCTAGTGTCGTCTGCTTTTAATAATTGTCCTGGGTCGTCTGTTTTTAAATAATTAGGTCTAGTGTCGCCTTATGTGCTAAATAAATATAACCAACACCTCAGTACTCACTACCACCAAACCTCGCCACCTCCAACCCACTCACAAACACAAACACATACAGACACATACATACAGACATATACAAACACAGACAAACAGACACATACACACACAAACATACATACACAAACACATGCATACACAAACACATACATACACAAACACATACAGACATACACAAACACAGACAAACAGACACATACACACACAAACATACATACACAAACACATACAGACACACACATACATACACAAACACATATAAACACAAACACATGCATACACAATCACATACAAACACAAACACATACATACACAAACACATACAAATACAAAAACATACACATATACATACACAAACACATACAAACAAACACAAACACATACACAAACACATACACACATATACAAACGCATACACAAACACATACACACACATATACAAACGCATACACAAACACACACATACATACACACACACATTTTGAAATTATCTTGTTCTTTCACTCTACTCTAATATTACGTCATCAAATAGGTATGATAGATAACTTTCTAAAATATTAGACTCGTGTCTCGTCACTAATCCAGTTAAATGATAGTGACCCTGGTCATGTCACTGTTTTTCATGGTCATGCCACAGCAAGCGAGGGTGGGGGGGTTAAGAAGAGGGGGCTTGGAAATTATTATAGTGATTGATGGGTGCTCAGAATATAAATGCTCTGGTCTAATAAACTAAATATAATGCTAATAAATATTCAGATAATGAAAGAAAACGATATTCAAAGTCAAGAGGACAGATTATCATTTAAGCGAGTAAACACTAAGATAGAGAATATTATAGTCAGTAACTGAAATTGCATTTAGTTGTGTGTTTGCTTCACTGTTCAAGCATAGCCCACCACGAATGTTAATAGAAATAAAAATAAATTTATTAGTGTCATACAGTTTTTCAGCTTTCATATAACTATGCAGCTTTAATAAAACTATGCTACATTTTTACAACGTTAAACTTTAATAAAAAATATGCTGAATTATTACATTAAACTTTAATACAACTATACAGCATTATTATAACTTTAAACTTTCATAAAACTATGCTGCATTATTACACCTTTAAATTTTAATACAATTAAGAAACGTTATTACAAGTGTAATCTAACTATAAAGCTATAATATAGATAGGCAAAGTCTCCAATAAAGAACACTGTTGAATTTTAAGAAAGCGTTATTACAAGTGTAATCTAACTATAAAGCTATAATATAGATAGGCAAAGTCTCCAATAAAGAACACTGTTGAATTTTAAGAAAGCGTTATTACAAGTGTAATCTAACTATAAAGCTATAATATAGATATATGAACGAACCACTGACGTGGAACTGTCTAGACTCTAGCGCTACAAATCCTGTGTGGTCTTTGATGAACGAACCACTGACGTGGAACTGTCTAGCGCTACAAATCCTGTTAACCAAAGTAAACAAGAACACAACGGTGCACAGTCCTGTACTTTTAGTTGACTGTTTTACTTTTCCTGTATTGCGTTATGTGATGTAAATTGTTGTATTTGATTGTGATATTTATTATTTAAATTTACATAGAAAGAACAAGTAAATAGAAGTCAACTCTTATCATTTAGAAGCAGATTCTGATAAGCAAATGCTGTGATTAAAGGGGGATAGTGACTTTGTGTTAGTTACAGCTGAGTGCTGCAGTAATTTAGATATTCCCATTTAAAGTGTTAGACTGTTTTAAAGAATATTTACTAGTCCATTCAACAAGATTTTTAGATCTAGAATACTCAATGCTATTAGATCTTTCTTCATTTTTCTAAAAATAATTGCTTCACTGTCTTGTGCTAGATGTTTAATTAAAATGTTTAGTTCTTTCAATTGCTACAGTTTTATTGTTAAGGAGAATTTATTTCCTTTTCGTTTATTAGATTCTCGTCAATGGTCTCTTACATTTTGCAAGTCCGGGAGTTCCAAGTTGGGAGAAATCTTAGGCGTGCAAGTTGGGGGTGGGGGCAATGATAAATTAAAATAGTCAGACAAGTGAGATTGAATGTGAAATGTCTTACAATACCAAACTGGGCATTATGTCAGGTTAACATTTACTCTGGAACTCTGGTAAAGTGTCTAGGATAAATTGCAAAATGGGGAAATTGTCGACAGGCCACATCTCTTTGCATTTTCTTAACAATTTAGACCCTTTCTGCAAGATGAATTTACAATTGCAGTTAATATAAATTACTCACTTTTTTAGGAGTCAGCACATAAAAAATACCTTTTACAATTTATTTTTAAAATGTCTTCTTAAGATAAATTATAGTGACAGGTGCATTTAAAGCTGAAGTACTAGGCCCACAAGATGTTGCTTTTTTCAGGTGGTTTAATATGATGCTTTCAAATTAAACCGCTCTCTGTGAAGTTTCTAATAGTGACAGCTTGACTAGTGATAAAATTTGGGGATTCAAGGTCAGGACAATATTGCCGTAAGAATACAGCAGATAGATCGTTGAAGGCCGAGAAGTGGAGAGGGGAAGGCTTGAAATAGTAGAAAGGATTTTTGAGGGTACTCGTCAAGTGTAAGTGGCTATAAGATTAGTTTAAAAGTCTTGAGGGTACTCGTCAAGTGTAAGTAGCTGTAAGATTAGTTTAAAAGTCTTGAGGGTACTCGTCAAGTGTAAGTAGCTGTAAGATTAGTTTAGAAGTCTTGAGTGTACTCGTCAAGTGTAAGTAGCTGTAAGATGAGTTGAATAAGTCTTCGTGACTATTGGAAATGGTACTAGGTAACATATCATTAGTTTTGTTTAGATACTCCATTTGAAATGGTAACAATGACTGTAAGATTAGTGGGGGAGGATCAACATTTTAATAGTAACAATGACTGTAAGATTAGTGGTGGATAATCCACATTTGAAATGTTAACAATGACTGTAAGATTATTGTGGGAGGATCGACATGTTAATAGTAACAATGACTGTAAGATTAGTGTGGGAGGATCGACATTTGAAATGACAAAAATGACTTAATATTAGTTTGGGAGAATCAACGGCATTTGAAATGCAAAATCCTTTGGGAGGGAGGGGGGTAATTGCCGTTTAGGTAGTAGTACGATGAACGTAACAAATGAATCACTTTCGAAATAGTTGTTAATTCAGGGGAGATAATCGATTTAAGTTTATAGAAAGGAAACTTTTGGAAATAATTAATTGCTACTTTTTGAACTGTTTGAAATGGTTTATTGATCAGATTAGGGAATTATGTGCTTCGACATGGGAATAAAGTGAAATTAGAAAATTAATCAATTTGGAAGTGAAAACATGCAGAAATTATAATTGATCAGTACTTGAAAGAGGTGTGGACAAATTACTTTTTTCTGCTAGTTTGCATCTTACTATTGAGCTGTAGTTTAGTGTGATGACGTAAACCGTGTCAAATTATATTTCAAGATTAATCACAACCAATAGTGAGACACTTCGGGACCATTCTGGTCCGTTGTGCAGGTCTTGAGTGAAGAATACGTCTCCAAGGCAACAATTGCACAAAATCGGCGAAGCCAGAAGCGTCCTTCATTTAAATTAAAGAAAGACGACGGTTACAATGCTGCCAGGCTTCCCAAGTAATGCTCAGTACACGGACTTACTGAGTAATGGAGATACCCACCAGGCTCTAATTTGCTCAGTACACGGACTTAATGAGTAATGGAGATACCCACCAGGCTTTAATTTGATCAGTACACGGACTTAATGAGTAATGGAGATACCCACCAGGCTCTAATTTGCTCAATACACGGACTTAATGAGTAATGGAGATACCTCTCAGGCTCTAATGCTCAGTACACGGACTTAATGAGTAATGGAGATACCTCTCAGGCTCTAATTTGCTCAGTACACGGACTTAATGAGTAATGGAGATACCCACCAGGCTCTAATTTGATCAGTACACAGACTTAACTGAGTAATGGAGATACCCACCAGGCTCTAATTTGCTCAGTACACGGACTTAACTGAGCAATGGAGATACCTCTCGGGCTCTTATTTGCTCAGTACACGGACTTAACTGAGTAATGGAGATACATCTCTGGTTGTTAGTTTTTTGCTGCCGAGTTAAATGTAATAACTTGGAATTCTATTGAATACAATGTGTGACAGCCCTAAAGGCTCTCAGGATTGATGGATTGGTAAGGCAGAAAACAAATTCTCATGGAGATAAAGTTCACGGACACTGGAGAAACATAAGCAGACATACTGCCAGATCACGTACGTTGATTTGACTTTGTTAATGTTTCTCTCTCTGTTTTAAAATGTATATTTATAGTCTTCGCTTATATGTATAACTGTGTCGTCATTAATTTCTGTAAACACATTGCCACCTTTATTTTCCATTTACAAATATGTGTGTGCGTGTGTCTATGCGTATGTGTAGGTGTGTGTGTGTGTGTGTGTATGCATATGGGTTTGTGCGAGTGTATGTGCATGTGTGTAATTGCATATGTAGATGGGTGTGCTTATAATATATGCATGTGTTTGTGTGCATGTGTAGGTGGATGTGCGTATAATATATGCATGTATGTGTGTGTATATATGAATGCGTGCGTGCGGGTGTGCAAGTGCGTATATGTGTGTAGTGGAGGGGTGCGAACTTGTATGATTTTGTACAAGTGAGGGTTAGTAAACAATCACAGCGCCCGCGCACTCCAGTGATTTAGTGCGCGCGTGCGTTCATGCAACTTTGTGTGTGTGTGTGTGTGTGTGTGTGTGTGTGTGTGTGTGTGTGTGTGTGTGTGTGTATGTGTGTGTGTATGTGTGTGTATGTATGCGGTTACGATTTTTCTGTCGCTATAGTTACATGTACATTTGTCGTGTTTGGCGAATAGAATTTAATTGGTAGGCAGACTGGAGTGAAATCATTTATTTGTATGGCGCAATTGAAATGCAATTTCCAGTGTGATAATATATAATAATATTATAATATATCACTTAAGTGAACGCATCTGCATGTGTATATATATGTGGGGGGAGGGGGGAGAGCTTTTGTTGTAAAGTACGTCAGTAGTTGTTTTTTTTAAACAGAATGTCAACACCATCTGCTTTATAGTATATTTACACTCTTCGTTTTTACATTATGTCTATATTTTTGGTACAATATATAAACAGTGTTGTACATTGCATTTACAGTCTTTGTTTGGTAACATAAAGTGGATTCATTTGAATTAATTGGCGAATTTTGACAGTGTGACACCAATGCTGCTTAGTTAATGGATTTTATTATTATATATCCAAAACTAATTACAAGTGATGAGAATTTTAATTTTTTTTATTGAAGATACTCCAGCAGACACCACTCATCTCTCTCACCTGGCAGATATATAGGCGCTGTAAACGTTTTCTCTCTTCCACAACATATAACAACATTTACAGTCACATAATGTTTCCATGAGTGGAAAACTTCTAAAGTAGAAGAAAAATCCATCTTTAATCTATATTTAACGAACCCCCCTCCACCCATTTTCTTCTCCAACATAAAGTTATCAATATGCATAAGAAGGTCAATAAATTTATTAAATCAACAATCAATACATATGACAAATAAAATGAAATAGATTACTTGACATCGATATTTCCACAAAACTTTGCTCGCATAACTCGTATGTTTACATAGTCTATGTCTTAAAAATACAATTCAATAATAAAGTCAATACAAATCACAAGATAGTCTTATCTGAGAATAGAAATGGAGTTATTACAGATACGCAATAATAGTCTTTACATAATCTGATTCAGCACAGTCTTAACAGTCCTTCTCCCTCACCAGTCAGCTAACTCACTATCAAGCTAAAGGCCATAACCAGACTTTTTCTTGCCACTCCAAAATCTAACCTACAACGTCAGTACTCGAGATCTAACCCGCAACGTCAGTACTCGAGATCTAACCCACACAAGTCAGCACTCGAGTTCTATCCCGTAAAGTCAGTAATAGATTTCTATCTCGTAAAGTGAGTACTCGAGTTCTAACCGCACAAGTCAACGCTAGATTTCTATCTCGTAAAGTCAGTATTCGAGTTCTAACCCGCACAAGTTCAATACTCGAGTTCTATCCCGTAAAGTCAGTACTCTAGTTCTATCCCGTAAAGTCAGTACTCGAGTTCTATCCCGTAAAGTCAGTACTCGAGTTCTATCCCGTAAAGTCAGTACTCGAGTTCTATCCCGTAAAGTCAGTACTCGAGTTCTATCCCGTAAAGTCAGTACTCGAGTTCTATCCCGCACAAATCAGTACTCGAGTTCTATTCCCGTAAAGTTAATACTCGAGCTCTATTTCGCATCCTCTCGTGGTGTCATTTGCAACATTTTTTAAAATTAGGATGATCTTAAAATTTCACTCTCTAACTCATTATGTAAAAAGAAATGGAAAAGGCATGAATAACCTTTGATTCATTTCGTCTTTGCTAAATACAATTTATTATTACTCAGAGTAACAAAATATTCATGAAATATTTAAGTACACTGACCTTCACACATCTGACGTCCACTTCAGTTGGTCTTGGTACAGCAAATAATCCAGCACGTTTGTAGCAAATAATCCAGCATGTTTACAGCAAATAATCCAGCATGTTTATAGCAAATAACGTTGTTTACCTCCAATATTGCTATCCGTTTTCTGCAAATAATATTGTCTGTTTACAGCAAATAATCCAGCACTTTTATAACAAATACGTTGTTTACCTCCAATAATGCTATCCGTTTACCGCAAATAATATTGTCTGTTTACAGCAAGTAATGTTGTCCGTTTGCAGTAAATAATGTTGTCCGTTTAATGCAAGTAATATTGTCTGTTTATAGCAAATAAAGTCCGTTTCCTACAAATAAATAATGTTGTCCGTTTACTTCAAATAATGTTTTCCATTTACAGCGAATAATGTTGTCCGTTTACAGCAAACAATATTGTTTGTTTACAGCAAATAATATTGTTTGATTAAAATAATGCTGTATGATTGCAGAGAATAATTTTATCTGTCTACAGCACGTAATTGTGTCTGTTCCAATAGGGGAATTCGCCTTTGCACATTACTTCCAATGACCTTGTTGAATTCTGGTTCTACGACTCGGTAAGACTCCGATGACTGCGTGAAGCTCTCGGTCCAGATTTACTGTAGACTTCTGGGTCCAAATGACTGCGTGAAACTCTCGGTCCAGATTTACTGTAGACTTCTGGGTCCAAATGACTGCGTGAAGCTCTCGGTCCAGATTTACTGTAGACTTCTGGGTCCAAATGACTGCGTGAAGCTCTCGGTCCAGATTTACTGTAGACTTCTGGGTCCAAATGACTGCGTGAAACTCTCGGTCCAGATTTACTGTAGACTTCTGGGTCCAAATGACTGCGTGAAGCTCTCGGTCCAGATTTACTGTAGACTTCTGGGTCCAAATGACTGCGTGAAGCTCTCGGTCCAGATTTACTGTAGACTTCTGGGTCCAAATGACTGCGTGAAATTCTCGGTCCAAATTTACTGTAGACTTCTGGGTTTAGAAGACCTTTACAACAGACTGCGAATAATACTAGGGGATTCTAGATATAAGTTGCGTGTGGAACTCGATATTCAAACGATCTTACAAGACCTTCATTCCATATAACTTTGCGGAAATTTGGATAGAACTCCAGCTAAAAATTACGCTTTAGGCATCAAATGTGACGAATGAAGCATTCAGTATACAGTCTAATTGTAGGTTCAAATGAACTTGTCAAATTCTGGCGCTAACTGGGACGCAAGGAATATTGAGTTACATCTGTTTGCTAAGTCATCGCGCATTGTTCACTATATACATTGAGCAACTTCAAAAATGCTCATTTGTTTAACTGTGACCATACACACACTGAAGTATGCCAGGAATGCTGAAGATTAGTACACTTTATAATGGCGAAGTACTGCTCCATAAAGCTGAGTAAAGTAATTCTTGAGTCCACTAATTTTAGGTCATTGCCTTGACAGTTCGCTAAGCCTTAGCTAGCAAACTTAGAATAATCTAATCACGGACACCTAGCGGTATAATCAAGGAAGTTATAGACGACGACAGCTCCCACTTTCTGCAATACCGCACATATATGTATATCACACACACGCACGCACGCACGCACACACACATATATACATATATACATACACATGTATATACATTTGCATACACATGGACGCATGCACTCACCCACAAGCATGCACACTTGCACGCGCGCACCTTCTCACAAACGACTGTGAACACGAAATTAACCAGTTTTCTTTGTACCGTGACTGTCTTAAATAGCTTGGGACCTGTCTAAATATATTATTCGGTTAAGACACAAATTACGTTATTACAGTATGATGCGCCACATTAGAGAAACACGAGTTACATCATTACAGCATAAGTGTGTATCACTTTAGAGAAACACAAGTTACATCATTACAGCATAAGTGTGTATCACTTTAGAGAAACACAAGTTACATCATTACAGTATAAGTGTGTATCACTTTAGAGAAACACAAGTTACATCATTACAGCATAAGTGTGTATCACTTTAGAGAAACACAAGTTACATCATTACAGCATAAGTGTGTATCACTTTAGAGAAACACAAGTTACATCATTACAGCATAAGTGTGTATCACTTTAGAGAAACACAAGTTACATCATTACAGCATAAGTGTGTATCACTTTAGAGAAACACAAGTTACATCATTACAGCATAAGTGTGTATCACTTTAGAGAAACACAAGTTACATCATTACAGCATAAGTGTGTATCACTTTAGAGAAACACAAGTTACATCATTACAGCATAAGTGTGTATCACTTTAGAGAAACACAAGTTACATCATTACAGCATAAGTGTGTATCACTTTAGAGAAACACAAGTTACATCATTACAGCATAAGTGTGTATCACTTTAGAGAAACACAAGTTACATCATTACAGCATAAGTGTGTATCACTTTAGAGAAACACAAGTTACATCATTACAGCATAAGTGTGTATCACTTTAGAGAAACACAAGTTACAATATTACAATAGGTACCACTTAAGAGATTGAAATAAAGGTGTTTAATTTACATTTTGTACTTTCATTTTTCAAGGCCTCATGAATGTGTCTCACCCAATTGGAAATATTGAAAGCAATGTTGAATCATTTAATTTCACATTTAAGTATTCTTACATTAATGAAAGAAAATTGTAGCTGACGAACTGAAACATGTCGATTATTTATTTTATTAAAATTATTCTTAATATTTGAAGAAAGCTTCCTGTAAATAAGTACAGCTTTCGTGTAATTTTAACTTAAAGTGTACGCTTACAATAGAAAGAAACCGTGACCATGCTTTTTAGTTGAAGATGGAAATGGATTCGAGATCTCAGTTCATTTCACACGGCGATGGTGTTGTAAATAAATCAATTCGCTTTTGAATCAGTTGTAAGCAGTGCTGCCTGCCTGCACGTAATGACTGAGACAGGAAATTGTTATCTTGAGCCTTCCATCATGGGATTAAGCTAGCTGCACTTCCGCCCAAAGCCCTTGCTGCTGAGACGTGCTGACTATAGCTTGTTTCAGGATCCAGTATACCCAATACAATTCCATCACTGTAATACGTTTGGCTAGTCACAGAATCAAGAAGAAGAATTACAGACAAATCATTTCGGTGCTATATTATCTGGCAAATGACAAAAGTCTACAATTTTTGAGAAACTTTTATATTTTGAAAGAAACACTAACCTCGTGTTTGAGTTCGGGAGGAGTGATTGCAAGAAAAAAGTCACAGAGAAACCCAAAGAAAAAATTTCCGAAAATAAAATCACCGTGAAAAAGACACATGTAATATAAAAGTTCATACATAAATGTGTGGTGGTGTGAGTGAGTGAGTGAGTGAGTGAGTGAGTGAGTGAGTGAGTGAGTGAGTGAGTGATGGCTGCTTTCAATTTCTGCTTTGCTGACAAGGATGATAAATCAAAAGAAAATCGATATCGAAAAACTTAATAAGTTAAGTCCTCCCACATTTGCACTTTAAGTGATCATTATTTCTGAAAGGTTGATTTTGATTAACAAATACACACAACATTATTTGTTTACATATTTTACTTTAGTACATGTAAATTATTTACTTCATTGTATGCACGAACAAAATTTAACATTTCACACGTCGGACACTGTTCAAGGAAATCTCTGAATGAATAAGTCAAGCAGAGCATCCTGGATCATTTATCACCAGCAGCTGATCGTCTGTTCGAGCCTTATTGAAGGAATATAGTTTTCATAATTGCACTGAATCAAATGCAGTCTCAGCAAAATAATAGTTCCTCTCTAGAACCTTTATTCAAATTAAACCACCAAAGAGATATCCATATCTAACCAATTTATCCTCGGACGGAAAGTAGAAAACTCCCGTCGTCTGTTGTTCTGATTGTTCGGGTTGAACAGCATTTTGTTCTGGGTTCATTCAGTATTTACTTAATTGATTATTATACAGGTGAGACACCTCACTCATCTCAGTTATAGATATTATATTTAACTTTTAATAACAACTATTTCTTATTTGTAAATATTTTATTGCAGTTTTACAGCAAAAGTATTTTGAATTCTTACTCGTTTCCATCAAGCATTTCAGTTTTCACTTATGTTGCCTCAATAATGGCGGCAATAGATAGATAAACAAATAAATCTTGCTGCCAGACATCAGTAGATTGCAGTGTTCCTTACACTTACACCCTGTTCCCACCTTTATCAGGTCAGTTGTAGCGGTTTACAACAGTAAACCATGAGGTTCATGTGAAAATAAGCAACTGGAAACTTGAGAGTTGAACTCGAAACTTGAAGCTCAAAACTCAAATACAAAAAGTGAAACTCAAAGTCAAAACTCAAAAGTCAAAATTCAAAAGGCCACTTGTTCATTGCAACATATAATTAAGGAGTAAACCTAAGTTTCCATTTATCAAATATAGCTCCATTCTATCTCACATCCCATTCTCAACTTACAATCTCCTGCAACAATATTTATTAACCCGATACACACACATGGAAAAATAAACACAGCATATCAAACAATGTCAAGTGTTAGCACACTACATGTGTACAGCTTAGTTCAAACATTTGCAGAAATAAAAGTCAACTCACATAGTACATCTCTACACAAATATAACATATCAAGAGCGAAAATGCATGAAATATTCCTTGTCCATTCTCTCTCAACCAGTCTCAACTTTCTCCATCCACTTCAAATTCAAAAGTGATTACAGAGTGGAATTTTCTACAGGAAGTGAACTCCTTAAACTCAGCCCATTGGCTAGTCTCGTTCTTGTAAATCATAATCATTAGATAATTCAAAACTATTCACTCAGTTTGCATTATGTCCGCAATCTAGAATGTTCTTGCCTCGAGCTATTTACTTCAACTCAGACACTTTCAAAAATAGCACCAAAATGAGTGCCCAAGGTCGGGTTACTCTGACAATTTAGCAATTTATATAACAATTTAAATTTAAAATAAGGAGAGGCCAATTTACTTTGCCACACTAAGATTTCTTAAAACAAATTCTTCATATCTGATCAATTGTTAACCATGGTACATACGCATCAAGAAATAATTTAAAATATAATTTGCAACACAAAGGGCATAACTGTTATGTATACAGAGTCAAAACTCTTTTTATCATCTGCACCAAAAATAGAATAAAATAATAAAAATTAAAGTAAATACCACATTAATTGTTGTATATTACCACCTGATACATAGTCAGCTGTAAATCCCAAACATTACGTCATGACCTTACTGATATCATTCTTCTTTCTTAAATTATTCTCAAACCAGACACTTTTTTACAACTCAAATAAAAATAGACTAAACTAAATATAGTTTGAATAAATTAATAAAGTTATAGATCCTTTGGAATAGCCTCTCCGTGAGTAATTATTAAATTAATAATACTTTTTTGTACACATTCCACATATGCTTTTACTCAAAAGGTTTATGCGAAAGTAGATATAACTTGTCTTGCATGCAAAATATCATATTAACCCCGCAGCTACTAATTCTTACTCCTGCAAGTAACAATTCACATTCTGGGCAGCAAACATAATTTGCATCTCTATCAGCATTTACATTTCGCAATATTAACGATCTTTCTAACTTCCTTGTGGGTCTGATTCATTTTCCCATCTTTCCTTTCAAATCAATACGATATGGAAAGAAAACATCAGTGTTTAAAAATAATAAAGAAAAGCGATTTCTGTAGTGCTAAATAACCTTAGCGATTAATGTGGACTGTTCGAATGCTATGGTTGAAATATACAATCTGTGAACTTTAATATCTGGAAAATTACCCCACAACCAGAACTAGTGTAACTATTTTTTAAAGTCATGCTGTTGATAAAGAATAATTAGTGTAACTATACTTTAAAGCCAAGCTGTTGATAAAGAATAAAGTGTATATTCTCATTAAAAACGTTTCTTTCTTAATAAAACACAGGTGTGGATGATATTTTGAGCATTTCTTACATAGTTTGACATCGCTCGCTATGCGTTTAGATTAAAAAGAGTACTAAAATTGCGACCTTGAGCACGAATGTCAAATGTACAAATGTCCATTCGAATACATCCGGGTCGCGGTATGACATACTTTCAGGACAATGATCCTAGCGCAGTTTTAATGATTCTGCTCACTCAAGCACAACTATGATGAAGAAACGCGTCGTTTTCGGGTGCCAGAATACCAGTAGAGTTGAAAGAATATGCCGTCATAGAATCCTGAAAGATCCCAAAAAGACTAAAGTAATGGATACAGCTCTTTAAAAGGACAAATCGAATTTTTCGAGCCGGTAAAAGGAACGCATTTCCAAATGAAGCACAAACTTAGTACTACACCAGGCCGTTTATTTTTTTAGGAAGAAATGGGTCACGTACCAAGGCGACAATTACAAAAATCTTCTATCTTGTAGTATCTTCTATTCAATCAGAAAAATGCATTTTAGCCAAATCCCACCCAAAGAGACAGCGCGATGACACTTTCTTTGACAAAAACTGTTGCAGCAGAAATCAGAAAAGAATAAAGAGAGCGCTCATTCTTCATTCGTCTGCATACATTAGGCTTAATTAGTCTTCATTCGTCTGCATAATATAGGCCTAATTATTCTTCATTCGTCTGCATACATTAGGCTTAATTATTCTTCATTCATCTGCATACATTAGGTCTAATTATTCTTCATTCATCTGCATACATTAGGCCTAATTATTCTTCATTCGTCTGCATACTAAAGGCCTAATTATTCTTCATTCGTCTGCATACTATAGGCCTAATTATTCTTCATTCATCTGCATACATTAGGCCTAATTATTCTTCATTCGTCTGCATACATTAGGCCTAATTATTCTTCATTCGTCTGTATACATTAGGCCTAATTATTCTTCATTCGTCTGCATACATTAGGCCTAATTATTCTTCATTCGTCTGCATACATTAGGCCTACATATCCTCACTGTCAATTAAATAAAGAAGTAGCCAAAAGGTTTTATTGAACATTATGCAAGTTTCTAAAGCCGTATGTCTAATTTTAACAATTGACGCATATTCAAGTGATTTTTCACATAAACATTATTTTTTCTTTAACGAACACACGTCTATCGTATTATGAAGTATTCAATTATAAAGATATAACTGGTGTATGCTAAATATTTGGATGCAACATTTATTTTTAATTTTTAAAAACCTAATTTAAGTAAAATGAATAGCAAAAAATTAGCATATTAATTCAATTTCCACAAGCGTTTTGTGAATTTCCACAAAATCTTTGTGAATCAACAAACAAAATCGAAAGTTTACATTTCCATAAAATTGAATTAAGTGTCTATGTTTGTTTATGACTGTAAAGTTTATTGTTTCTATACAGATTATATGAGGTTGTTAAATGGATCGGCTCTGAATATAAAAATGAATTTTTCTCTAAATATTTCTATAAATTTGTTATTAATAATAACTCTATAAATTTGTTATTAATAATAACTCTATAAATTTGTTACTAATAATAACTCTAAATTTGTTACTAATAATAACTCTAAATTTGTTACTAATAATAACTCTATAAATTACAGGGTATCTCGTACAATTTCAAAGTCAAACTTGACATGTAGTTTCTAAATTCGTTAGATGTAAATATCTATAATTAATACTTACAAGAAAATATATAGATCTGCAGTTACTAATCCCCCTTCACATTTTCCATTCAATTTGCTATCACGATCATCAGTAGATACTTAAATGATTCTAATATTTTACATTCGCAGTAAAATGCTCTTTTACTACTCTGAGATTATATCGCCCACTATACTTGAAACACTAATGTCACACTGACCTCTGAGATTATATCGCCCACTAAACCCACTATACCTGAAACACTAATGTCACTCTGACCTCTGAGATTATATCGCCCGCTAAACCCACTATACATGAAACATAATTTTGATAATTCTTTCATACTCAAGTTTTGTGTCAACACGCTGCCACGCCATCAAGAACTTGACAGATCTATTTAAGCTGATGGGACAAATTGTAACGTTAGGAACTGCGCTCTTCACAAGACACCACATATGTAATGTTAGGAACTGCGCTCTTCACAAGACACCACATATGTAACGTTATGAACTGCGCTCTTCACAAGACACCACATATGTAACGTTATGAACTGCGCTCTTCACAAGACACCACATACGTATCGTTCCAAAAACAAAGTATAAGTTAGTCAACACTCTGTAGTGCTTTTTTGTTTTAAGGACTTGAAATTCTCTGCCTCACGAGTCGCTATCCGTTATCAGGCTGTGTAAAGTGTGTATTTAATTATGCCCTTGTTAATAGAATATTTATCCATATGTGAGGGATTTATACTGTATTTTTAGCGTTTCTAGAGCTGTTCTCATTGTCTATAATACCTTATGTGTTCTTAAGTATACGTTTAAGTTTTCTTTTCTCATTAAGTTGTTTGTGTAAAGACCTTGTGTATTTTAAGTTATTTAATTATTGAATATGAGATTAAAGGGTTTCAAAGCCTATTTTATTATTGTATAGATGGTCAGACAAACAGATAGATAGATAGATAGATAGATAGATAGATAGATAGATAGATAGATAGATAGATAGATAGATAGATAGATAGATAGATAGATAGATAGATAGATAATTACATAGATAGATAGATAGATAGATAGATAGATAGATAGATAGATAGATAGATAATTACATAGATAGATAGATAGATAGATAGATAGATAGATAGATAGATAGATAGATAGATAGATAGATAGATAGATAGATAGATAGATAGATAGATAGATAGATAGATAGATAGATAGATAGATAGATAGATAGATAGATAGATAGATAGATAGATAGATAGATAGATAGATAGATAGATAGATAGATAGATAAATAGATAGATAGATAGATGTTTATAAACATTACATAATCCTTTAACAGGCTGAACTGATTTATATTATTATTATTATTAAAATCAAGTACATTTCTTAAAAATTTAGCAAAATATTTAGTCTTATTTGTAAAGAGCAAATGTAGCGCCTACAAAAACAAAAAACACAACAAAAAAACATCATCAGAGGCACGTTTTTGATTGACAGCTAAAATAAAATCGAAAACAAGTTATAAAAAAAATGGGGAGACAAAGCTTTGCATAAAAATGTCATTTTCAGTTTAAAGGACTAATGACCTTGACCAGTTCACTGACCCCGTCTGTACAAGGTGATGGGCTTCGCTTCCGACGTGGCACAAGGTGAATGGTCCGTTCTTGTCCACAAATAAAGTATCATTAGCGTTAATTACCACCACCCTCCCCCTTTTGATGTTTCCTTTTCTCTTTATGATTTCATTTGAAATGTTTAACAGCTGCTAAGAGGAAATAGTTTTGAAGAGTCGTGACATAAATTGGTGAGGTATAGTTTAACAGGAAAATAAATATGAACGAATTTGATTAAATGTTTCCATAACGGAAGAAGAGTTATCCTTCTTTCATTTATTGAAGGAAGAGTTATCATTCAATCACAACTTAAAGAGCAGTAAACGTAGTGTCTGCTAGAATTGATTCACGACAGTTGTGTGAATTTGTGTCTTTTTTAATATTCATGTCCACCTATCACCTATCCCCCCTCTCCCATTTTTCTCTCTCCAATTTCTAGATGAGTTCAGTCAACCACAGCAGCTATCCTCAATGTACAATAGTCACAGTTTACTTGGTCCAAGAGGTGGTATACAGCATGGTGAACTGTCTTTTTAGACACTGTGCACACACAAAAACTCACATACACACATATAGATACATGCATGCATACACACATATCGATACATGCATGCATACACACACACAAACTCACATACACACATATCGATACATGCATGCACACACACACACACACACACACACATTTTGTTTCTTATGGTCTATTTAAATACGAAAATCACACTTTTAGATAGATGGGGGTGGGGGCAGGGAGTGGATGCACTCCATTTCTTTGTTAGTTTTGCAATGCAGCCTTGACACTGATGACATTTACTTCACATTGAAAAAAAAAATAGTTTGTCCAACATGCTGTCAGTTTTTTTGTAAATTTAAATATAATGTAGATTTGAATTATTTCCTTTTTATTATCGAATTAAGCATACATCAGTGGCATCATATTAAATGTGTAATATATTCATGAATAATATACTATTTATACAGAAAATTCAATGTCATTATGAAACAACAAATGTAGTTAATGGAAAACTGATGAAACAATGTGTCAGGCAACAACATTTAACTAAATCTACTCAAGCAGATAAATACCCCAACAACAACAAACTTAATTTTACTCTAAAATATTAAATCTCCTGTACTCGCAACAAGTTGGCTTCTTCATTCTCCTGTACTAGTGCTTAGGTGTCACTCGTGCTATCTTTGTTTAAATAGGCAGAATGATATTTTTAAAAATATATTCCGTCCACGTGACTTTTCAAATTTCGCTGCTTTTGATGTTGTAGTTGATTCACAGATTTATTTTTTTTTAAAGTTTATTTTCATTTATATACTAAAACTTCACTGTTCGCAAACATGATTTACTGTGTGAATTGAGAGTCTTTAGTCAGTATTACCTTGCGCTGTTAAAAAAAATCTAAATCAATAAAATTTTTAAATAGTATAACGTGTCATGCTTAGCAATTAATACTGACAGTTTTTTTCTTGCTGGACTTCAGAAATGAAAAGAGCCGGCTATGGAACAAGTTCGAACACGTTTTTAAAAAAGAAAAACATTGGTTAATTATGTTCTCCCTAGACAAGACGTAGAGTGATTTGTCCTTGTACTAAATGAGTTAGCTCCCTTTAAAACAAAAAAAATGGGCATGTTTTTTTTAGTGACTCATCTTTTCCTAATCTTCGTGTTGGCTGCTTACGTTTGTTTCAACAAAAAAATATAAATAAAACTACATTCGTATGTCAACTGATTACATTTATTTGGAGATTTTTAAACAGAAAGAGAAAATGCATATCTGTCAAAACTACTGACGATGTTTCAGCATGAATTGTGATTAACAACCAATAAAATTTAAATTCTACCTCAGGCTCAAAATAAAAAAATATATATATTTTGTTTATTGCAATGGCGAGTGGGTAGAGTACATTTAAAATTCTTTTCACAATTACATCGATTTCTTTTCTGTTCCTCTGTGGTTTTAAAAAAGAAATTTCTCGCCCTTCTCTCCTCCTCCAACTCCCCCCACCCCCAACCTCTCTTCGTATTTCTGATTTTCTGATGGGTTTTAGAAAATATTCTCTCTGCGTTTATGTGTTTATCTCTCCTCTATCTTTCTTCCTTCATTTTTCTGGTGTCTTTAGTACACCTCTGTGTGTAATGTCTGTTTTTCTGAGTGTGAGTTGCGTGCGTGTGTGCGTGCGTGCGTGCGTGCGTGTGTGTGTGTGTGTGTGTGCGCGCGCACAAACAGCATTTCCTTCTGTCCTGTTACTGAGTTACACAACAGCAATTTCTTTAATAGCCAAATGTTTGATTTAAAAAAAAAATGTTATAACCAGTTGTGTAGGCCTACTGGTCGTATTACTGACTTGCACATTTCTGTTTTTTCTATTACTCAAAACATTTCTTCGAAGAGAAGTCGGAAAAGAAATATATTTCATTTGATAAATCTGCTATGTGATTTTGTTTACCATTTGATTAAGTGTTATTGCATTTTAATAAAATATTAGATTTTAAAAATGTATGAGTACTATATTAATTATAGGTAAATATTACTCTTGAAAAATTTTATGTTTTTGTCTTGAATATAGCGCATATATAGAATTCATCATTATTACTTAGAGCCACACGGTTTAGATAGATAGATAGATAGATAGATAGATAGATAGATAGATAGATAGATAGATAGATAGATAGACAGGCAGGCAGGCAGACAGACAGATAGACAGACAGAAGACAGACAGACAGACAGACAGACAGATAGATAGATAGATAGATAGATAGATAGATAGATAGATAGACAGGCAGGCAGGCAGACAGATAGACAGACAGAAGACAGACAGACAGACAGACAGACAGATAGATAGATAGATAGATAGATAGATAGATAGATAGATAGATAGATAGATAGATAGATAGATAGATAGATAGATAGATAGATAGATAGATAGACAGGCAGGCAGGCAGACAGATAGACAGACAGAAGACAGACAGACAGACAGACAGACAGACAGATAGATAGATAGATAGATAGATAGATAGATAGATAGATAGATAGGCAGGCAGGCAGACAGATAGACAGACAGAAGACAGACAGACAGACAGACAGATAGATAGATAGATAGATAGATAGATAGATAGATAGATAGATAGATAGATAGATAGATAGATAGATAGATAGATAGATAGATAGATAGATAGATAGATAGATAGATAGACAGGCAGGCAGGCAGGCAGACAGATAGACAGACAGAAGACAGACAGACAGACAGACAGATAGATAGATAGATAGATAGATAGATAGATAGATAGATAGATAGATAGATAGATAGATAGATAGATAGATAGAGATAGATAGATAGATAGATAGAGATAGATAGATAGATAGATGATGGAGAGAGAGAGAAAGAGAGAGAGGATGAATACGTTATAATTAGAGGCACACTGTTTATACATATTCAGAATGAATTCGTCGTCATCATTAGAGGCACACTATTTATATTTTATATAGAATTTCATCAATACTTAGAGATTGATTGAATGTAGGGGGCGCTTCCGGCTTCCGCCGCTTTCGCGTAATACTTAGAGACACACTGTTTATGCATATATACAGAATTTGTCATCAACACTTAAAGGCACACTGTTTATGCATATATACAGAATTTGTCATCAACACTTAAAGGCACACTGTTTATGCATATATACAGAATTTGTCATCAACACTTAAAGGCACACTGTTTATGCATATATACAGAATTTGTCATCAACACTTAAAGGCACACTGTTTATGCATATATACAGAATTTGTCATCAACACTTAAAGGCACACTGTTTATGCATATATACAGAATTTGTCATCAACACTTAAAGGCACACTGTTTATGCATATATACAGAATTTGTCATCAACACTTAAAGGCACACTGTTTATGCATATATACAGAATTTGTCATCAACACTTAAAGGCACACTGTTTATGCATATATACAGAATTTGTCATCAACACTTAAAGGCACACTGTTTATGCATATATACACAATTTGTCATCAACACTTAAAGGCACACTGTTTATGCATATATACAGAATTTGTCATCAATACGTAGAGCATTAATACTTCAAGGTACGCTGAAATGCAACACAGGCGTGACAGCCTAATCCAAGCGTGATCATCATAAAGCAGAAGTGAAGTTAATCTTGACGAAAAGGAAGTGACTGTGATAAAGCTGCACTGATAATGTGTGTTTTATTGTTGTAGTTAACTGTCGTTCAAGTTTTAAGATAAATTAGCCATCGAAAAACACGGCGACAGAGAGATATGTCTAATTGCCATAGGATATATGAGTGCAAATGTGTGTTTGTATGTGTGTGAGTGTGTGTGCATATGTGTTTGTATGCTAGTGTGTGTTTTAATGTGTGCTAGTATGTGTGTGTATTAGTATGTGCGTGTGTGATTGTGTGCAAGTGTGTGCAAGTGTGTGCATTTATGTGTGTGTGTGTGTGTGTGTGTGTGTGAGAGAGAGAGAGAGAGAGAGAGAGAGCAGGGAAAATTGCCGTTGTCTGGCACCATATTAGAGAAGAATGTAAACCCCACGAGAGCGAAATATCTACAACGTAATGGTAAATTCTATGACAACCTAACAATGTGAACCATAATTGTAAATTCTATGACAAATTGACAACATGACGCGTAATTGTATGACAACCTAACAATGTAAACCATAATTGTAAATCCTATGACAAATTGACAACATGACGCATAATTGTATGACAACCTGATTATCTGTTTCATTGTAATTGTCATTTGTATAGTTGATTTTTTAAAAATAAATTTATTGTTAAATGTATTGTCCTTCTTACGCATGTTGATATTGTATAATTATCTTATGTCGGAGAAGGAAATGGGTGGATGGGGGCTCGCTAAATATAGATTAAAATCGGATTTGTCTTCTCCTTTAGTAAGAAGTAGTTTTCCATGTCCAGTAAACCTTATGTGAATGTAAATGGTTGTTTTTTGTTGTGGAATTGTGAAAACGTTTACAACGCCAAGTGAGAGACGAGTGGTGTCTGTTGAAGGATCATTAGTAAAATAAAATTAATATTCACATAACTTGAAATTAGTTATGAAAGATTAATTAATAATAATAATTATCTTTTTTAACTAAGTGGTGCACGTGTCACACAAACATATTTCTTTCCAACTAGGCTTGCATTGCAAAATATTCAAATGTTCCTGAGGATGATATTGGCCAACAAGCATTCATAAAGATCTTAACATGTAAGTGTACTAACTTTGTTGGGGAGGGGAGAAGCAGTCTTCACCCGAAGGAACTTAAAGCAAGCCTTTGGGCCAAGCAAAGGTTCTGTCCGAGTTATTTTTGTCAAGATTTCTTATGTATATCGGAGTAAAATTGCATGTTGTCTGTCCAGAGTTATTTTTGTCAAGATTTCTTAGGTATATCGGAGTAAAATTGCATGTTGTCTGTCCAGAGTTATTTTTGTCAAGATTTCTTATGTATATCGGAGTAAAATTGCATGTTGTCTGTCCAGAGTTATTTTTGTCAAGATTTCTTAGGTATATCGGAGTAAAATTGCATGTTGTCTGTCCAGAGTTATTTTTGTCAAGATTTCTTAAGTATATCGGAGTAAAATTGCATGTTGTCTGTCCAGAGGCAAAATGCAACGTCATAACGTTAACTGATAGATCTGTCGTCCAACCTGACTTTAAAGTGAAAAATGTCCACTGTTAGCGTTCAAGTCTTCCAGACTGATTTTAAAGTGAAAAATGCCACTGTTAGCGTTCAAGTCTTCCGCTCCTTGTACGATAACGACAGCAGACACCTAGAGAGGATGTTCATCTTGACGAAATTTCCTTAATAAGGTTTTCCTGCCTGCTGACAATAAGGCTTGCTTGCCTACTGACAATAAGGTTTGCTCGCCTACTGACAATAAGGTTTGCTCGCCTGCTGACAATATGGTTTTCCTGCCTGCTGACAATAAGGCTTGCTTGCCTACTGACAATAAGGTTTGCTCGCCTGCTCGCCCTGCTGACAATAAGGTTTGCTCGCCTGCCGACAATAAGGTTTTCATGCCTGCTGACAATAAGGTTTTCATGCCTGCTGACAATAAGGTTTGCTCGCCTACTGACAATAAGGCTTGCTTGCCTACTGACAATAAGGTTTGCTCGCCTGCTGACAATAAGGTTTGCTCGTCTACTGACAATAAGGCTTGCTTGCCTACTGACAATAAGGTTTGCTCGCCTACTGACAATAAGGCTTGCTTGCCTACTGACAATAAGGTTTGCTCGCCTGCTGACAATAAGGTTTGCTCGCCTACTGACAATAAGGTTTGCTCGCCTACTGACAATAAGGTTTGCTCGCCTACTGACAATAAGGTTTGCTCGCCTACTGACAATAAGGTTTGCTCGCCTACTGACAATAAGGTTTGCTCGCCTACTGACAATAAGGTTTGCTCGCCTACTGACAATAAGGTTTCCTGCCTACTGACAATAAGGTTTCCTGCCTACTGACAATAAGGTTTCCTTGCCTACTGACAATAAGGTTTCCTGCCTGCTGACAATAAGGTTTGCTTGCCTACTGACAATAAGGTTTCCTGCCTGCTGACAATAAGGTTTGCTTGCCTACTGACAATAAGGTTTCCTGCCTGCTGACAATAAGGTTTGCTTGCCTACTGACAATAAGGTTTCCTGCCTGCTGACAATAAGGTTTGCTTGCCTACTGACAATAAGGTTTCCTTGCCTACTGACAATAAGGTTTCCTGCCTGCTGACAATAAGGTTTGCTTGCCTACTGACAATAAGGTTTCCTGCCTGCTGACAATAAGGTTTGCTTGCCTACTGACAATAAGGTTTCCTGCCTGCTGACAATAAGGTTTCCTGCCTGCTGACAATAAGGCTTGCTCGCCTACTGACAATAAGGTTTGCTCGCCTACTGACAATAAGGCTTGCTTGCCTACTGACAATAAGGTTTTCTTGCCTACTGACAATAAGGTTTGCTCGCCTACTGACAATAAGGTTTGCTCGCCTACTGACAATAAGGCTTGCTTGCCTACTGACAATAAGGTTTGCTTGCCTACTGACAATAAGGTTTGCTCGCCTACTGACAATAAGGCTTGCTTGCCTACTGACAATAAGGTTTGCTCGCCTACTGACAATAAGGTTTGCTCGCCTACTGACAATAAGGCTTGCTTGCCTGCTGACAATAAGGTTTTCATGCCTGCTGACGACCTCGTCAGGTTAGATAGTAAGTAGCGCATCGGATCGGATCTGGATGATTCACTATACGCTTGCCCCCCCCCCCCTCTTCCTTCTTCTCCTCTCTGAATGCAGGATGACGCTAGTTCAAGTACATTGCCTTAGCATCACGTGACTCTTCATTGCTTCCGGCATTTTTAAGTTCAAAGAAACGTGCGCTCAACTCATCGATCAAATTTATCTTTTGCTTGCCACCCCTCATCCTGCCCCATCCCCGTGTCTCTGCCACCCCCCATCCCTCGTGTGTCATGCGCAAAGATGTCCTCTTGCTGAGATTTAGATTGAAACGCTAGGCTCCTCCTGCTTTATGAGGGTGGTGGAATATTTTTACCGCCCGAAACGGTTTTTGCTGTAGTAAAAGCAATGTCTGCAGCACACTTCACTAAAACAATTTTATTTTTTAAATGTCACTTTAGAAAAGCAATCAGTTGCTCATTTATTCTCTTTACAATCATCTGCAAAACGAAAATGATTACATTTATAAATGCAACAAAACAAATGTGTAAACAGGTAATGAGAAATGACGTCAGACTGTAACCTATCATTAATCGTGCACTCTTTGCGCTAACGATGACACCTAATTACTTCATAGTAACTCTTTCTTTTCATCATTTCTGACGAAACTCGAGGTCGCTAGGGGGTTTCCGAGAGATTTGTGATTGAAACAAAAATAAACATCATAGTTATAGTCATTTTTAAACAGGGGTTTCCTGAGACAAAAAATTTATTTCAAGGATTCTTCCAATGCAAAATGGTTGACAAAGGCTGAACTAGAATTTTCATGCAACTGCTCAAAACAAAAAAGATAACTATATACTAAATCCACGTGCAAAGCGCAAAACAAAAAAGATAACTATATACTAAATCCATGTACAAAGCGCAAGAGAAAACAAATAAATGTATTTATAAAAATAAAAATGAATTTACAAAACTACAAACCAGAACAAAATGATACACAATACACAGTGCTGTCCTTGCTGATAAATGTGTCTACAGAAAATTCAATTCCAGTAATTATGTCGATATAACAAATAGGTTCTGTGAGGCAATAGTGCATTTTAATTTCTGTGAGGCAATAGTGCATTTTAATTTCTGTGAGGCAATAGTGCATTTTAATTTCTGTGAGGCAATAGCGCATTTTAATTTCTGTGAGGCAATAGTGCATTTTAATTTCTGTGAGGCAATAGTGCATTTTAATTTCTGTGAGGCAATAGTGCAGTGCTGTCCAACCTGTGGCCCGCGAGCCCTTTCTAAGTGGCCCCAAGGAGCTCTCACGATATTTTTAAAGAATTCAGTTACGCAAAATGTTCTCATAAAACTTAAACATTTTATTTCATATTTTAAATAATTACTGGACTAATTCTAAGTTTATTGAATTTAAGTGTTAATTTTAAATATTGCACAAAATAATAGTTTTTAAAAAATTGTAAATAATTTAATTCTACAAGTATTTTAATTATCTTAATTACTTGCTAAGATTCACTACCGGAAGCGGATGTTCTGTTGTCAACACGCTGTGCAGACGTCATTGTTATCGAGTTCATTTAAAAGTTTTATTTAGAAAAGTAATAATTTCTCTAAAAATGACAAGCATATCAAATAAAACGGACAACACAACACAACTGCCTATGGACAGCTTGAACCAGTCAACAGAAAGCGGAAAGTTAAAGAAGAAAACTGAATGTTTAATCCGCCATGGGAACTAGAATTTTTGTTCACAATGCCGGGTGATAAGCCTGTGTAAGCCAATCTGCAGAGACACTTCACTTCCATGCATAACAATTTTGAGAAAAATTATCCAGTTGGTTCTAAAGTGAGGGAAGACAAGGTAAATTCTCTAAAACGAAATCTACACGTCCAGCAAAATATTTTTGATGACAAATGAGTGCAAGTGACTGTGTTACTGAGGCATCCTTGAAAATTAGCTGGGTTTTAGCAAAAAGTACAGAAACCATATTCAGATGGCGAAACTTCTCAAGAGTGTTTTAAAGAATATGTCGATTCTTTGTTTGATGAGTTTAAGAACAAAGATGAAATCAAGAAGCAAATTTCAGATTTTCACTTATCTCATCAGACCATGGCAATATGAATTTCAATGCTATCCAATAATATATTTGGTCAGATGCAGTTTGATTTGAAGAATGCTTCTGGTTTTAGTTTATTCTTGGATGAATCATATGATGTTACTGATAAAGAACAATTAATAATTTGGATTAGATTCAATGCAGGTAATACATTTAAAGAACTGTTGGCACAGATACCGCTCAGATATACAACCCGAGGGGAGGACCTTTATAGAGCACTCAAAGAATGCTTGTTAAAAAATGACATTGACATTAAGAAGCTAATTTCAGTTACTACAGATGGTTCCCTAGCAATGGTAGGAAAGAGGATTGGATTGATTGGCTTGTTGAAAGGGAGATAACGATTTCCATATTTCCTTGCCTAGCATTGCATAATTCTCCAGCAAGCACTTTGCCCAAACATGAAAAAAGATGAAATGAAAAATGTCATGGATGTTGTTGTAACACTTTTGAACTTCATTCGGGCTAAATCTTTAAACCACTGGCAGTTTATGACACTTGTTGAAGAGTACGAAACCAATTACGGTGATCTCTTTCTACATACCGATGTTCGTTGGCTAAACAGAGGTAAGATTTTGGCAAGATTCTGGGATCTGATTCAAAAGGTCAAAAGGTCAAACTCTTCCTTGGGGAGAAAAGTAATGAAGAGTTATTAATTCTTCTTCAGTTTTTATCTGTAGGCTTACATTTTTGACTGACATTATTCAACACCTCAGCATATTGAACTTGATGTACAAGGACATCACCAAATCATACCCACACTAATCAATAAATATAATTTGAAGCAAAGTTTGATTCGTTTATCAGTCAATTACAAATATATAAGTTTACACAATTTCCAGCACTTTCTAATTGCACAAGAAAATCTTGATTTAATTAAAAGTGAATATTTGATGCATCATTAGAAAAATTGAAATCAGATTTCTCTGCTCGTTTCCAAGACATTCGTCCTTGGACTCCATTTGTGCTTTTTTTGACAATCCCTTCATAAGTGATATTGGTAAGAGTACTAGAGTTAAAATAACAACTCATGTAGAGAATATGCAAGAATTTGCTGATGTAAGTATCAGAGTTAAAATAACAACTCATTTAGAGAATATGCAAGAATTTGCTGATGAATCCAAACCAGTTCCATGTTGATGAGTAGTTTTTCTGACTAATAGTCTCACACTTGCTCATACCACTTTCATCCAATGGGGATGGACTGAAAGTCACTTTGTTGAAGAAGTCCTATATTCTTATCATTTTGATTTTTGACATAACTCAAGTCCAGTCATAAAGGCGATTGTTAGCTTATGGTAAGTTAACTGACTGATAAAGAAAGAATGGACTTAGAAATATTTCATACATGTTTGTTATTGATCTATGATCTGAACTGGAGAATGCTTTATGCAACTAAACCATTATTTCTATGTTCACTAATTTGACTGTTTTGTACATTATACTTGTGAATTTTACAAGTATAATGTACAAAACAGTCAAATTTTGATTGATGGTATGTTTTTACTCTGCATATGTATTGGGCTAATGAATACTGTTGCATGCTTTGCAAGTTGTGAACGCGTGTAAGAGAGAAAGGAGTTTAGAGATAAAATATGCTTAAAACTTAGAGCTGCCCTTAATTTGATTTTTACAGAAAGGAGTACATATTTATTTGTAACCTTGTATCCACGTCAGACTGCAGTGACTACTATAGTCTTCCAGATCATGTTGGTGTGTATCCAGCATTGCTGCCGAACTTATCAGTAAACATGTTGCTGCAAGTTGAGTATTGTGAATTCTGTTCAAGAGCTAATACAACAGAGATTGAGGCTTGAGTTTGGTCTTGGGAATTCAGGAAGTTTCTTGAACACTCTTTGTGGTGTGCTTGGGTAGATAGCATTCATGAAGATTCTTGAACACTCCTTGTGGTGTGCTTGGGTAGATAGCATTCATGAAGATTCTCGAACACTCCTTGTGGTGTGCTTGGGTAGATAGCATTCATGAAGATTCTCGAACATTTCTCATGGTTTGCTTGGATAAGCACATATGAAATTATGGACAAATTCTTCACAGTGTGCTTGTGAGCACATCGGATATTCTGGAACAGATGTAAAATGTGCTTAGAAGGGGTTCTTTAGATCATCATCAAATAAGGAAGACAGTGACTTGTTGCAAACCACTTGATTGTGATCACGTGCTATCGACAGCTGCCATCTTTGAAAAGGTTACGTAAATTGACTCCAATTATCACTCTAACACTCCACTCTCATTTGCATGAAGAAACTATATCTATGAACTTGATTATATATGTTAATTTGACTGATGATGTCTATACTAGGATAAATTGAATAAAGTCAAACGTTTAATCAAACAATGTTGTGAAGTGATGTAAATGTCAAAGCTATTTTGATTATATTTATATGTTGTTTATTTGATTGTTGATTTAATAAATTTATTGCTAAATTTATTAACCTTCTTGCACATATATTAAGACCTTATGTTAGAGTAATAGTGGGTGGATGGGGGCTCGTTAAATATAAATTAAAGACGGATTTTATTACTCCTTTAGTAAGAAGTTTCCACCTGCAGAAATTTTATATGACAGTAAAACGTCCATCTTATTATTGTGTAATGAGTAGAGTTTTACGACACCCTTATAATCCTTATAATGTTGGTCTTGTGGGAGAAATATTAATAACTATAAATTAAGATTCTGGATCACTTGTAATTAGTTATGTGTTATTAATTAATAAATGAAAGAATGGTGCCAAGAGGTGTCACAGACTGTAATGTAGAATTCTTTTCCCTTGTAGATATAAGATGACAGATATAATGTCTATTCACGTTTATAGAGAATGAATTATGGGTTATTAAAGTCGTGATTCATTCCAAACATACCTCCGGGCACAAACGAAAGACGAAAATGAAGCTTTGATGAGCGGATTTAACAGGTCAATAACTCACCTAATTAATCCCAACAACCCAACACCCCCACCCATAACAGACTTTAATAACTGCGGATAAGAAATTTCGGTCAAGCCTCACTACAGCTTAAATGAACAATAGCGTTAACTGTACTGTTACCAGATTGACACCACATGTGTCAATGTACGTGCTATCAACTACACTATTCACCAGACTGTTTCGGCCTTTCTACATCGCATTACTTGGTAGGGCACTTTCGACAGGTGTGCTAAATATCCAACTTACAAATAGATAAACATTTAACCACCCACCTCCACCAATCAATAGACTATCTTACCTAATCAGTTGAAAAGCGTAAGTATTAACAATAATAAAATTATGTTATTTTATGAAAATAAATGTTACCTGTAATGTGAGTACTCCTTATCTGTGTTACCTGTGAGTACTCCTTGTCTTTGTTCCTGTAATGTGAGTACTCCTTGTCTGTGTTACCTGTGAGTACTCTTTGTCTTTGTTCCTGTAATTTTGAGTACTCCTTGTCTGTGTTACCTGTGAGTACTCCTTGTCTTTGTTACCTGTAATGTGAGTACTCTTTGTCTGTGTTGCCTGCAATTTGAGCACTCTTTGTCTTTCTTACCTGTAATGTGAGTGCTCCTTGTCTTTGTTACCTGTTAATATGAGTACTCCTTGTCTTTGTTACCTGTAATATGAGTACTCCTTGTCTTTGTTACCTGTAATATGAGTACTCCTTGTCTTTGTTAGCTGTAATGTGATTACTGTCTTTGTGTTACCCGCAGCGTGAGTATATGTACTCTGTATCTTTGTGTTTACTCGTAATTTAAGTTCTATCTTTGCTTTGCATGTGGATTCAATATCCAGCTTTGTCATATTTCAGCGTGGTGATTGGGTAATGGGGCACTAGTCCTCTTTTACACGTTTCAGAGTGAGCAAAAATGCTACACATAGACCACTATCAAATGGAAAGCTCAGTCTTCCGAATGGTAATAAGTTTAAATTCACACTCACTCATACACATATACACATTCTCACTGTGTACAAATACGCGCGCACAGACCTTATGTTGTGCTTCTGGACGATAAGACCTACGTCTGTCAAGAAAAATAGTGAGCCTTGCTTCTCTCCCCTAAATATGTTAAATTCTTTATATAAGTCAAGTAAAATAGTGTGCCTTTCTTCTCTCCCCTAAATGTGTTAAATTCCTTATATAAGTAAGTCAAGTAAATTAGTGTGCCTTTACCAGCGCGAAAGCGGCGGAAGCCGGAAGCGCCCCCTACACTCAATCAATCAGTCTAGTGTGCCTTTCTTCTCTCCCCTAAATGTGTTAAATTCCTTATATAAGTAAGTCAAGAAAAATAGTGTGCCTTTCTTCTCTCCCCAAAATGTGTTAAATTCCTTATATAAGTAAGTCAAGTAAAATAGTGTGCCTTGCTTCTCTCCCCTAAATGCGTTAAATTCCTTTTAGTGCTTTTGCACTAGCTCTAAAGGTGGTGGAAAACGCATGTGCGAATCAACTCAAGTTGAGCGAAGCCTTTGCACATCTTTACTCATTAAACGTTGAATTACAGTTACGTATGCACACACACGTATGCATAGCATCATTTTCCTATTTACCCCCCCTCCACCACTTCAAACACAACCAGTGCACACACAAAACAAGGAAGGATGCGGCAAACCACTGTACAGAGGATTGTCACTTATCTATAATATATTAACGCATGCTACCTGTCCGCAACATAAAGTCAAACGTCAAAAGCTATAAATCGCGCTATGTTTACCGACACAAAACTAGGCAACGTTTTCACACTTTTTATTTTATTTTACCGAATTTCGGTTTGGTATCCAGGCTTGTATAACTCCTTGTATTAGCATTTATGTCCTTTGATTCTTTACTGATATAATCCATCAGATTATTTAATAATAGGCTGGGTTAGTTGTTATGTCTCTTGATTTAGAATGTATCGTTTACTTTATATTCAGAACACGACTGTCTTTGGAGCCGATGCATGATAAACCAAATTAAACTTAGAAAGAAAATAATAAGGTCAAAGTGTCCATTTAGAGTTTGAATCGACAGTAGTGACATAGTAGTGACATTTTAAACAATCCCTAGAGGGAATCATTTTGAAATGTACTATTACCAGTGCTGAAATGTACTATTACCAGTGCTGAAATGTTAATATTACCAGTGTTGAAATGTAATATTACCAGTGCTGAAATGTACTATTACCTGTGCTGAAATGTACTATTACCAGTGCTGAAATGTACTATTACCAGTGCTGAAATGTACTATTACCAGTGCTGAAATGTACTATGATCAGTTTTGAATATTGTGACTAGTATACTAATGCGTTGATGGCGTTATTATGAGGTTTATTTTATATGCTCTCTAGTAGTGTGTACTGAGTTGACTAGAATATTGCGACTAAGTGTTGTACTGAGTGACTAGAATATTGCGACTAGTGTTGTACTGAGTTGACTAGCGTGTAATTAGTGATTAGAATATTGCGACTAGTGTGTACTGAGTCGGCTAGTGTGTACTGAGTGACTAGAATATTGCGACTAGTGTTGTATTGAGTTGGCTAGCGTGTTATGAGTGACTAGAATATTGCGACTATAGTTGTACTGAGTTGACCAGAGTGTATTCAGTGACTAGAATATTGCAATTCGTGTGTACTGAGCTCTTTAGTGTGTACTGAGTGACTAGAATATTGCGACTAGGGCTGTGCTGAGTTAGATTGCGTGTAATGAGTGACTAGAATATTGCAACTAGACTTATACTGAGTTTACTAGTGCGTACTCAGTGACTAGAATATTGCGACTAGTGTTGTACTGAGTTGACTAGTTTTGTATAATGTTTAACTAGTGTTGTATTGAGGTGGCTAAAGTGTTTTGAACGATTAGTTACTGATTGACTGCTGTACATTGCGTTAAATATTGTGTACTGAGTGACGTGTTGAATATTCCGACTACCGCTGTACTGAGTTAACTAGTGTGTGTTCTGAAGGATAGCGTTGTACTGAGTTAACTAGTGTTGTACTGGATTAACTAGTGTTGACTGAGTGACTGGTGTTAAATAATACGACTAGAGTTGTGCTGAATTAACTAGAGTGTATTGAGTTATTAATATTGTATTGAGTTGGCTACTGTATAATGAATGTCTAGTGCTATACTAAGTTAACTAGTGTGTACTGTGTGAGTAATATTGTATTGTATTAACTATTTGTTTACTGGGTAGCTCTCATTGTACTGAGTTATCTCCTGTTTACTAAGTGAATAGTGTTGCAATTAGTGCTAGTATTTGCTGTATTTATATTGAATGTTTTAGAGTTGAAGGTTGTACTAGTATTTGCTGTATTTATATTGAATGTTTTAGAGTTGAAGGTTGTACTACTATTTATATTGAATGTTTAGAGTTGAAGGTTGTACTAGTATTTGCAGTATTTATATTGAATGTTAGTGTTGAAGGTTGTACCTAGTCTTGCACAAGTGTACTGCTATTTCGTTTGTGTTAAAGAAAACAAACCGAAATGATAAATGTGTAAATATCTCAGGAACAGGACAGCTGTCCACAATTGAGGGCTATTAACTACGCTGTTAGCTTACAAATTTATTATTTTAATGTATTTTCACCAAACGCTTACTGTCAGAAGTTGTACATCTACTTGGAAAATTTATAACGTTGCATGCATTTTACTCGTGTGTGTGCCTGTGTGTGTGTATGTGTGTGTGTGTGTGTGTGTGTGTGTGTGCGTGTGCGTGCGTGCGTGCGTGTGTGTGTGTGTGTGTGTGTGCGTGCGTGTGTGTGTGTGTGTGCGTGTGTGTGTGTGTGTGTGTGCGCGCGCGGTATATATCCACTGTCTTTGCTGAGACATGGTCTTTTCCCTGAGAGATTGTTGGCTAACGCAACTAGACACAGAGCTTGACTTCTGTGAACCGATCCCGGAAACACGAGTAATGCCAAATCACTCAGGGACGCGTGCATCACACTTTGGCTGGTGTCAAAAACCATTTTAATATCGAAGCTCTGACATGTGGACAGTTAGTTAGGAGGATGCGCTTAATATCGACACACACACACACACACACACACACACACACACACACACACACACACACACAATCCAAAGAGGGTGTCCGGTGTACCCGAAGGCTAAATATTTAAATGTGAATGCGAGAGCTTGATGGAGAGCGTGACTAGAGTTACTGGCAGACAAACATTTACACGTATATATCAATAAAGGGTACAGGCGTACCCGGATATGCCACCATGATGTCGGGTATGCCATTAACATTTTGTACTGAAGCCGCTGACAAAATGCTTTTACTGGCAATTGGCATTAACTTTATATATGTGCAAAGTTTCATTTTTCTAAACTGTTGAGATTTTAAAAATTAATTACTATACTAGCATATTTATTACATGTACACTCTCGATTTGTCACTTTTACATCAATGTTTGTGTGTTTGTGTGTTGTGTGTATGTGTGTGTTGTGTGTTGTGTGTGTGTGTGTGTTGTGTGTGTGTTGTGTGTATGTATGTGTTGTGTGTATGTATGTGTTGTGTGTTGTGTGTATGTGTGTGTTGTGTGTTGTGTGTATGTGTGTGTTGTGTGTTGTGTGTTGTGTGTATGTGTGTGTTGTGTGTATGTATGTGTTGTGTGTGTGTTGTGTGTATGTGTGTGTGTTGTGTGTGTGATGTGTGTATTGTGTGTGTATGTGTGTTGTGTGCTTCAGTGAGTCCCCACCCCACCCCACTCGGAGCAATTATAGGTTATTGATGTAAATGAACACCGAAGTAAGAGGGTGGGAATAAGCTAGCTTAATTATGCATCTGTTTTGTGTGCTCTTTGGTAGGCAGGATTACTGTAAACTTTAATGATTAATTAGCACACAAAATAAGACTCAAAACGAAATTTAACACTTACTATGTGCGTTTTACGAGCATCAATACAAACAAGTAATAACAATTCTCCAGAAACCTGATGAAAGCTGTGTGCACTCTAGCCTCAGTAACTAAGCAGTTACAATGAGTTATCACACACTCACAAGATTTAATAAATAGCTAAAATAAGTAAATAAGCATATTAAAATATTAATAAATAGCTAAAATAAGTAAATAAGCATATTAAAATATTAATAAATAGCTAAAATAAGTAAATAAGCATATTAAAATATTAATAAATAGCTAAAATAAGTAAATAAGCATATTAAAATACTACCTTAATGTAGCAGCAAATTAAAGCGACATCATCTATAACTTTGACTAGAAAACGATGTACTTTGCTCACTTCTGTTCTGAACATGTTCATGTGAACGACTGGAGTGTGCGTCAATCTTGTTATGTTAACAAGTGGGCGTGTACGCCAATCTTTATATGTGAAATTATGGGCTTGTACGTAAATCTTTATATGTGAAATTATGGGCGTGTACGTAAATCTTTATATGTGAATTGAGTGGAGTGTGCGCCAATCTTTATATGTGAAATTATGGACGTGTACGTAAATCTTTATATGTGAATTGAGTGGAGTGTGCGCCAATCTTTATATGTGATATTATGGGCGTGCACGTAAATCTTTATATGTGAATTGAGTGGAGTGTGCGCCAATCTTTATATGTGAAATTATGGGCGTGTACGCCAATCTTTATGTATATGAGTGGGCGTGTACGTCAATCTTTATAGCAAATGAGTGGGCTTGTACATCAAACGTTATAGTAAATGAGTGGGTGTGAACATCAATCTTTATGTGTGAAAGAGTGAGTGTGTATGTCAATTTCATGTGCAAATGAGAGAGTGTGTATGTCTGTAGTGGTGAAAGGACAAATTGTACCTGACCTCTTATCTGAAAATTATTTCTTATTGTCATATTAAGCTTCTTGATATTTTTGTTCCTTTGATAGCATATTTTTAGCACAGGCGAACGTGAACAGTGACGTCACCACCACGCATTGCACTATAAGCAGATTACATAAGATAAAGAGAGTCCATAAATTTTATATAATATACTCAAACAGTAGCAGGAAGGGGGGGCGTTGTTCAAGCCCGATGCTGGACCAACAGAAATCATGCCATAATCCTTAGATGTGCATAAATACCATGAATCTGAATTGGGGAGTTTATTCACAAGGGAACCACACCTAAGATTTACCAGAGAGGTCACTCATATTCTGTGAATCGAAGATAGTAAACCTGCTAATATTCAAACAAGGTAACGCATCTATTTCTTAAAATTGTTAACCGTATTTTATTAGGATATTGTAGAGTGATTTTGCATATTTATTTGTGCTTGAATTGAATTGTTGCTATTTTTCCTGACATGTAGCCAGAGAATAGAGTGACTAAGCGTGTATTTTGTAATCCCAATGATTGATGAAATGTGTAAAGATAATTGTGGAACGCTATTTTATCTCCACTAAGGAGTTGACAATTGTAAAATGATGTGCGCGTTAAAAATATTTCGTCTATGTGATAATTTTAACCCACCTGTGTGATAACGTAATAGCGTGGTTTTTAACTATATTTTTTAACCTTCTATATTTTTATCTTCCATTATAAAAATACAAATAAAAGGTCATTTGTAATAGGACACCTTATTGTCTGATTGCCACATGTATGGGTCGGCGAATTATAGGACAATCGCTCATAGAAATGATTGATATTGTTTCAGAGCTGGATTTGATTTTCTTTTGGCTTTTGGTTTCCTTGTTTGAGTTTGACTTTGTTGTGTGAGAGACAAACCTGACCTCCAGTTGCCACTGACTTCTACCACTACTGAGTCAGGAACTGAGATATGTTATTCAAGCAACATGTTTTGCGGACAGTCAGTCGGATAACTAACGACGAACTGTTGGGGTATGAGCTACCATAACTGATGATGATGATGAAAGATAAGTGGGTGTTTGATAATCTTTAAAGATCAGAACATTGTGTTACGATCCGTACAAACTCTAAAAGACAGAATAGGGAGTCCTAATGACCTTTGTATTGAATGTATTGATGTATGGAATTACCATTTTGTTAATTTGTTAAAATTATTAAATTTTATATCTTTGTTATCCAATTAACAGAAGTTGACTAATTATTAGCAAGGGAAGACTGAACGAGAACTGGGCTGGGGGGCTGAGCAAAAGTGAATGTTTAGATGCTTAATTAGTTATTAGATAATGTGCTTAGTTCGTGTGCATTATTACACAGATTTGCCTGTCACTGTAATTGATATCTAAATCAAGAGAATTAATTATGGAGATTGAAGGGTGAGTTTGGCAACCAGTCTGTCATCAGCAAAGGTGTAACATTGGAAATTAACAGTCTTTAAATCCTCATGCTGAGGATTTTCTAAATACACACTGGTATGTAACAACGTCAATCTTTATATTTAAATGAGTGGGCGTGGATGTTATTATATGTGAAATAGTGGGCGTGTATATAAATCTTTATATGTGAATGAGTACGCGTGCGCCAATCTTTATATGTGAATGAATGGACGTGTACATCAATCTTTATGTGTGAACGAGTGGATGTGTACGTCAATCTTTGTAGGAGCGTACATTGACAGCCGCATTTTCAAGATATAATTATCGTGCCAGGCTGCGGGTAGAGAATTAGTGGGGTCAGATGTGCATGTTGTACTTGAAACGTATAAGAGAGAAGAGTAACAAAAGATAAGTGACAGCGACAGAGCAGCAACGCTAACATAAATGACAACAGCAACACAACACACCATCAACCCTCCCTAAATTTTCCAGAGAAGGGAGAAGTCTTCACAGGAGTAATTCAAGACCGAGAACATCGAACAAAGAAAAAAGTCTGCAGCAGCTCCTGCGAGTTAAGAAGTCAAAGAAAATATAAACGTGTGTAGAGACGAACATAAGAACAACAGACACCATTGACAGAGAGTCGAGGAGACACTCCGAGGACAGCAGAGACAGAAGACAAGCAATGGTCCAATACATAGGGAGGCCACAGGACATCCTGAGAAGGATACATTGTAGAAGCTAGAAGTATAGTATAGTTTTGTTAAGAAAAATAAATTTAAAAAATACAGTGTAGAACCTAGAAGTGTAGTTTTGTTATAGTAATAAGAATACAGAGTAGAACCTAGAAGTGTAGTATAGTTTTGTTAAGAAAAATAAGTATAGTTTTGTTATAGTAATAAGAATGCAGTGTAGAAGCTAGAAGTGTCGTTTTGTTATAGTAATAAGAATGCAGTGTAGAAGTTATACAGAAATAGAGATATGTTTGAAGCAGTAGAACAGCTATAGAAAACATTGTTATTGTGTTGCCTCTTGAGTTATGAACGTGTGTGCACTATAAAGGGTATACATTGTGTGTGTCGTGACAGGGACATGCGAACGCCATTTTCAGTGTGTACGGACGAAACGCCATGCTGCAGATGAAGTGTGTGCCATTTAATTGTCTTATGCTCTGATCCCGGCAGCCCAGAGATGTCGTTTTAGAAAAATAAAACGATCGCCTTTGAAAAGAAGTTCTTGCCTTGTTTTATTTATCATCTCCACCATATTTATATCTCTGTAAGAGAGATAACAAAGAGTTGTTAATGCACCCACCACCCCTACCAATCCATCCATTCTTTCTCGATCTTTACACAAAAATCAAAATTAAATCAAAATCACGTGACTTACATTAACATTTTTTTAAAAGGTATCGATTTTATCAAAATACATTTTTTTTTTTACATCCTAAATTAAACAAATTCACGCAAGAGAAATCTCTTTACGAATAAAAAGAAAATAATTTTAATTTGCCATTATGTATTTTTATTATTACTACGAGCAATATCTATTTTATTTTTTTCTAAAAACAAACAAAAATGTATTTCTCGTAACAGCTACATTAAACGTTCTATGGAAGATTGATGAAACGTGTTTCGAATAAATACGAATTATTTTTTCTTTTCTTTTTTTTTTTTTGGGGTGGGGAGAGGTTGTTGATTGTTTTAATCGATAATTAAACTTGATAGTGCTTGAATCATGAACATTGCAGATGTGAATTTGACAACAATTTTGACGTTAATGCTAACTCATTTGCATGTCGCCAGCAACACGCACATCAAACAGAAAGGAAAAAATCTTTAAATTAATTAAAAGAGCAATTTAAACAGCATCTTTACTGTTTCGTTAAGGAAGTGTTTATGCATAATCAACTACTTTGTTCTTTTGTTTATTTGCTTTCTTAAAATAGGAATTAGCAACGCAATTTGACAGAAGACGATCTCACTGGTTGTGTGCATGTAACGTGTCTGCATGCGTGTATATCTTGTTTCCTATCGGTCGTTGTGCGTGTGTATCCTGTTATTTATTTATTTATTGTCAGCTTTCGATGAATTATTCTACACGTTTCATTCTCGTAGGCCGAGCATCTGTTTCAACTTGTCAAACTCTGCGCCGCCTGAGCTGCAAACACGAACAGGGGAAATCATTCAAACACGAAAAAGGGAAATAACTTCTTATTTCGCACACTAGCTAAGCCATAGAAATAAACCTTAATTCAAAACGTCTTCTTCAACTTGACTACCTGACAACAAACAGGAAGACAATGTTGTTCCGCATGAACACAGTCTGATGCTATTCAAATCTCCCCACCGAGATTTAATCAACAAAACTTAATTCATTATAAATGGCGCCGTTCGCGTAAGGAGGACCGGGATGAATATGAGCGTTGTGGACTGAAAAGCAGTCACGAAAATGGTCAACGAATATTAAATTGACATGACGTCATTATGGACTGAAATTTGACAACTGGGGACTGAACAAAATCGAGTCTCATCCATCAATAATACAGCGCGTCAGACGAGAAAACAGATCTGGGCCTAACAAATGTAAGACAAGTTTGGATTTTAAAAGTAGCTAGTTCATTGTACGGTCGACTTTACGTAGTCACAGGTAACTGGAGGGAGGTTTGCATTGAAGGTGCTCTTCCCCCATTCTTTAAGACACCTTCTTATGACCTCGGATCCTGCAGATTATCCATTACTTATAACAGTTTGTCATTTATATGGAGCCACCATGTCATTTTGTAGGACCTAAATATAATTTTGTCCTTGAAATTTTGCAAATTGTTATTAAGAAAGAAAGAAAGAAATCTTATAATTAGAACTATAAGCATTATTAACAGTGACGTGGGTATTGTCTTATAATGGGGCAGAGTGTTCTCACGTGTTTTGAATCATAATTAAGATTATCAAACTGCATGCCGTTTGCTTCCAATGCCCTAAAAGATTTTTGATAATTGCTCTCAAGTCTCTCTCTTTCCTAAATCACACACACACACACACACACACACACACACACACACACACATGCACACATTCAGACACCCATATACACAAACAAATAACAGCTACAAAACCTGGAAAGCACAATAAGTTCAATTAGTAATATTCTGAGTGTTTATACAGTCCTATTCTATATGTTTGTGCTGTGATATTCTGCTTGTTCAGTCACATTCTGAGATTTTGTGCCGTCATATTCTGAGTGTTTTTTTAAAGTCACATTCCAAGAGTTTTTTAGAGTTTGTATATACATATTTTGAGTGTTTGTACAACCATATTGTGGCAGAGTAAATTTGCCTATCCATATTTCTAAACTTAATTGTTACATAAATTGTTAAATGTCAAAGTGACCCGACTTTAGGCACTGCTGCTATTTTTAAGTGTCAAATTCTCTACAGCACATAAACTTTTGATCTCAGCCCATTGGCTGATCTCGTTCTCGAAAATCTTAACAATTGGATAATAAAAACTACTCATCCAGTTGGAACTGGTTTGGATTGCATCAGCAATTTCTAGCTTATTCTCAATTTGAGTTGTTTACTTCAACTCTGACACTTACAAAAATACCATCATAAGGAGTGCCCAAGGTCTGGTTACTTTGACAATTTAACAATTTATATAACAATTAAGTCTAGAAATGGGGATAGGCAAATTTAATTTGCAACAGACACTAACCTGTTGAATTATGTGTTAGGACCTAGGACTATAAAATATTGAAATTATTCAAATGTGATTCGTGGAAATACTGATGTCAAGAAATCTATTTAAATGTATTTGCTGTATGTATATTTGATTGTTGATTTAATAAATTTATTGTTAAATTTACTGACCTTCTTACACATATTGATAACCATATGATGGGAGAAGAAAGTGGATGAAGGGAGGCTCATGAAATATAAGACGGATTTATCTTCCCTTTTGGTAAGAAGATTTCCACGTGCGGAAACATTGTGTGACGGTAAATGTTTGTCTTTAATAGTGTGTAAGAGAGGAAATGTTTACAGCACCCGCTTATCCACCAAGTAAGAGAGACTAGTGGTGTCTGCTGGAGAATTATTAATAAAGTAAATTAAGATTCCCTACACTTATAAATAGCTATAGATGACTAAACAATTATAATAATAGTAACCATTAACAAGGTGGCGTTAGCGTCACATATACTATCATGTTTGTAGACATATACTGAGTGTACACTCACTTTGTTTGTAGACATATACTGAGTGTACACTCACTTTGTTTGTAGACATATACTGAGTGTACACTCACTTTGTTTGTAGACATATACTGAGTGTACACTCACTTTGTTTGTAGACATATACTGAGTGTACACTCACTTTGTTTGTTTGTAGACATATACTGAGTGTACACTCACTTTGTTTGTTTGTAGACATATACTGAGTGTACACTCACTTTGTTTGTTTGTAGACATATACTGAGTGTACACTCACTTTGTTTGTTTGTAGACATATACTGAGTGTACACTCACTTTGTTTGTTTGTAGACATATACTGAGTGTACACTCACTTTGTTTGTTTGTAGACATATACTGAGTGTACACTCAATTTGTTTGTTTGTAGACATATACTGAGTGTACACTCACTTTCTGGTGGTTTGTTAATTTACATTGTGGTGTTTTGTGTAGTTATATCCTATGTTATGTTCTGGTGCTTTGTGCAATCAGATTGTGAAGTGTTGTGCAGCCATATTCTGTGGCTTGTTATTCACTATGAAATAAAACCATAGCTGAATTTATTTGAAAAAGCCAATTACAATCCCATTAATCAAGAGATGTTAAAATTAGCATTAGGTGATTTTTGAAGAAAGATATATACATCTAGTTAACCAACCAGGGCTTACTGGGAAATGTAAAACAAAACATTCAGAGAGATTAAAATAAAATTTCCAGTTCGGGCTTGTTAAAGTTCACCAGACTATCAGTTTTCTTAAGTCGTTTACGCGCGGACACACTGTTTGGCTTATGCACAACCAGCCTCTTAATTAGCGAAGGCGCCTTTACTGACTCCGGAGCTTTTCTGTAAGTGCTGAGAGCGCCCGGTGACCCTGCTCTTTCAACACCCTCCGGCACTACTCATCTCTATTTGCCACCACTATTTGCTTGGATCTCCCTACCACACACACACGCACACACACACACACACACACACACACATACACACACACACACATACACACACACACACACACACATACACACACACACATACACACACACACACACATACACACACACACATACACACACACACATACACACACACACACACATACACACACACACACACACACACACACACACATACACACACACACATACACACACACACACACACACACACACACACACACACACATACACTTTCTATCGTAATTACAAATTAAGTGATGCTGATCCTGCTGTGTGTGTGTGTGGGGGGGGGGGGAATACTGTGCTTAGATCTGTAAATTACTAAATGTTTAAAATTTGCTCAGTGGCGCTAGCAGAAAATGCACTGAAACTAAAAGGTATGCATTGCGTGGATTTGTAAATTTGCAGACTCACTGACCGACCCAGAACCAAGCAAGCCATTTCGCTCTAAGTACCAGCCCACATTTTGCTCTAGGTACCAGCCCGCATTTTGCTGTTTACAGAGGGTTTTATACAAATGTGACGTCAAAGGCGGTTAATAGCTTTGCATTCATACAAATGGCAAGAGCTACCGCGCTCTCTTTCTCTCTCTCTCTCACACACACACACACACACACACACACACGCGCGCGCGCGCGTTTGGCGTGTTGACCCAGCTTCTCACGATTTTATTAAGCTTCTTAAAGGAAAAGATACCTATATCATAATACTATTTTTAATTTAATAATAATCTAAATAATAACACTAATTCAAACTTATTACTTTATATCATTATAAAAGTAGTGATTTTGTGACGCCAACGTCACTTAGTTAATGAATATGATTATTATTATTAATTAATCTTTCATAACTAAATACAAGTGATGAGAAACTTAATTTATTTTATTAATGATCCTCCAGCAGACACCATTCGTCTATCTCACTTGACGGATGTACGGGCACTGTAAGTGTTTTCTCTCGTCCACAACATTAACAATAAATATTTACTGTCACAGAATGTTCCATAGGCGGAAAACTTCTTACTAAAGGAGAAGATAAATCTTACTTTTAATCTATATTTAACGAGCCCCCATCTACCCACTTTCTTCTCAAACATAAGATTATAATTATCAATATGCATAAGAAGTTCAATAAATTTAACAACTATTTATTAAATTAACAATCAAATATACATATGATAAATACAATGAAATAGATTACTTGACATCAATATTTCCATGAACCCACATTCAGATAACTTCTATAATTCACATCTTTAAATTGCATAAAATACAATTCAACAATAGATGCATTACAAATCACATGATAGTCTTATCAGAGAACAGAAATGGAGGTATTAGAGATAAGCAATAATAGTCTTTAGTAACATGATTCAGCACGGTCTTAACAGTCCTTTGCAAACTTTGCCATGGTGTCACTAATTATAGTTTAATTCAATTTCCATGTAGTTCTGTTCTCACATTGAAACAGAATTTGCCATTCCTTCTCCTGGGCTTTTTACTGCCTTATCAGTACATTCAAGCAGAACAGCAATTGTAGTAATTTCTAGTACTCCCTCGTAACAGAAATTTTCTCAATGTATTGGGCATACCTTGCCACCATACATCAAATAGAGTGTAGTGGGCATACCTTGCCACCATACACTTGTGTACAGTTGAGGGTCAGGTTTTGTCCAGTCACCTGAGTGAAGGAAAAGTCGTAATGAGAGACACTCAAAAAGGTATTGCTATTGTCATTGCATTGTCATTGTTTGGGCTAGTGCACTAAAACCTAATTCTGTTATAATATTCTAATCCAGTTGGATTTTATGTCCTGGTGTTCACTGAGTTTCAGTGCATCAATATAGTACGTCCTGATGTTTACTGTTAGTGAGTTACACTTCAGTACGTCTTGGTGTTTACTGCCAGCGAATCACACTGCAGTATGTCCTGGTGTTTACTAAGTGTCAGTGAGCTACACTGCATTACGTCCTGGTGTTTACTGCGTGTCATTGAGTCACTGCAATACGTCTTGTTGTTTACTGTCAATGAGCCACACTGCAGTACGTCCTGGTGTTTACTGTCAGTGAGTCACTGCAATACGTCTTGCTGTTTACTAAGTGTCAATGAGCCACACTTCAGTAGGTCCTTGTGTTTACTAAGTGTCAGTGAGCCACACTGCAGTACGTCCTGGTGTTTACTGCCAGCAAGTCACATTGCAGTACGTCCTGATGATACTGTCAGTGAGCCACATTGCAGTACGTCCTGGTGTTTACTAATTGTCAGTGAGTCACTGCAGTATGTGATGGTCTTTATTGAGTGTCAATGTGTCACTGCAATGTGTCTGGCACTAACAAATGTATCTTTTCCTAAAGATAACACTTTTGAGTCACTGCAATGTCCTTGGCACTGATTATTTGAGTACTTTGTTCTGCTGCTAGTAGGGAGATAATTGCTGGCTACTAGAAGCAGTGTACCCTGTCAAAGCACTAAGAAGAGTGACAAAATGTTACCAAACCCTGTCGCAGTACAAGGACAACGACAAAATGTTACCAAACCCTGTCGCAGTACAAGTAGAGCGACGAAATGAGACTACAACCTGTCACAGCACTAAAAGAGCGACAAATTGTGACTAGACCCTTTCACAGTACAAGAAGAGTGACGAACCTGTCACTGTAAAAGAAGAGTGACAAAATGTGACTGGAACAGTAAAAGAAGATTGATAAACTATTACTAGAACCTCCTAAAGTAAAACAGCGTTACAATATTTGATTAGAACCCGTCAGAGTAAAACAAGTGTGGCAAAGTATGACAAAGTATGACATGTCACAATAAATGAAGCGATGCCCTTCTACTGTGACGTAATTTGTGCAGTTTGCAGTCAGTTTCGTCCATCGACAAGGGCGCAGGGGAACTGACCGATCTTAAGCAGCGCATCCAAAGCATTTCGAATCAAGGGACGGAACAAGATAATCGTGCAAGTAACAGATAAATCAGTGGATTCCCTTTTTACAACCATATTTATCTCCCCTTAAAACTTTTCCTGGCTGCTTTGTTGTGCAGCTCTTCTTACTTTAAGTATTATTAGATCTATGGATTGAATATATTATAAAGTATTTTAAAGTTTCGGAGTCGAATTCTCATTTGCGCCTGTGCAGCATGCCTACCGAACTGACAGTGACTTTTATTCCTGAGCAGTTTTAATTATTAGTTTTACTTTGAGTGAGGGTTATAATGCTTTTTCTCATCTGCACGAATCTGTTTCTTTTGTTGTTGTTGTTGTTTAATTAATTACCAATTTTTCATTTTTCTGTTGTTGTTTAATTAATTACCAATTTTTCATGCTGAATTAATCATTTGTCCTTGGATTAAAAAATAAAATGTTGTATTCTAGCATGCGTACTAAGTACGTTGAGGAAGATGATGTTGATGAGGGCGTCTATAGTCCCGTGTAAGTGTAAAGGTCAGACAGTAAATGTGTCTGGGGTCTATAGTCCCGTGTAAGTGTAAAGGTCAGACAGTAAATGTGTATGGGGTCTATAGTCCCGTGTAAGTGTAAAGGTCAGACAGTAAATGTGTCTGGGGTCGGTGTCCTGCCAAGAAATGAAGTCACTTGAGATCAGACCGCAGTGCGTTGGCTGTTGTAACAAGAAGCACCCGATGATGCAGAGGTAATACTCAGTGCCGATGCAGTAAACTGGTATTATAGAAGGTACTGGGTTTTTGCCGAGATTTCTTGTGCGCAAAATAGAAAGCTCTTTTACGGGTGGAGTTACAAGGATTAATTCACTACCGTATCAATTAATAGTAATTAGCATGAGTTGTATTTCTAATAATGCTGTGCATGATAACTTTAACTAAGGACGCTAATTTGTAACAAATATCTTTTTAAGGTTTGCGTCAGTGAGCAAAACATTGAGCTCTAGTGTTGTGTCGGTGAGCCAAATATCAAGCACTTGTGTTGTTGGTGAGCCAAAAATTGAGCTCGAGTATTGTGTCAGTGAATCAGATATTGAGTGCTGTTGTTGTGTCAAGCCAAGGTTTGAGAAATGGTGTTGTATCAGTAAACCAAACATTGAATACTAGTGTTGTTTCAATGAGCCAAAACTTAGCATTAGTGTTGTGTCATTGAGCCAAACATTGAGTGCTGGTGTTGTGTCAGTGAGCAAAGCTTTGAGCACTAATGTTGTGACAGTGAGCCAAGCTTTAAGCGTTGGTGTTGAGCCCGTGAGTCAAGCATTGAGCACTAGTGTTGTGTCATTGGACCAGGCATTGAGTGTTAGTGTTGTGTCGCTGAGCAATGCAGTGTGTGTTGAAGTTGTCATCATATAAAAGTATAAAAACTCACTACAGTACATGACAAGACATGTCAGGGTATACAGCTTTGAATTGTGAGGCTTTGTCGGTGCAAACAGATTCAAATTGTGTTACTTTGTCAATGTTTACAAATCAGAATTGTATGACTTGTCACTGTGTACTCTCCACTAACATGCGTGACAATGTTGTGACTATAACCTGCATGATATTGTGTTTGTCTATATATATACATATATCAAGACCCATGGTACATAATTACAGCACACAGACCTTTGAAGTCGTGCCATAAATACACGGTATTCAGGTGTAGTTGTAGATAAATCATGACAACGTCAGTTAAGCCGGTGACGTGAAGAAATTTGCCCGTGGGAAAAGAAATATATCTATCACGACGTGTGAAAAGAGCAAAGGTGAAAGGTCTCGTCAAATATTTAGCCTGCAGCGCCCCCACTTTGACTGACCTATCAGCTCCATGCGGTGCGCTTGGGTACTAGGCAAACGTCAAGAGAAATTATACCAGAGTAGAAAAGGTAGAGAACTGTGTATAAGCTGTTAAGAACTGGTTATATTAAAAAAGTAGGCCCTACGTTAGAAAATTATCTGGCACCATACGTACGCTAGCGCTGGAGTTGTCACTGTTTCCTAACTTCTATCCAATCCTTAATTCTAACAAAATGCGCCAACTACGAATCGCTGGTGGTGATGTTGACGGTGGCAATGTTATAATGATGATAGTGATGTCGATGATTATCTTAAAATTACTCTTATGACGAGTGTAACATTTAGTTACTGTAAATACAAAACACGATAGAAGTCAAGGTCATTAACCGTAGAAAACATACTAAGCATCAGTCAAATGTTGGTATTGTAATGTCAGCTAGTGCCAGACAATTAAAATGAAGGAAAATGCATTCAGCATAAACCAGGTGAACGTGGATGTTCTACAGACCATGACAAGTCTAATGCAGACGTGCATATGTCACTCAAATATCGACATTCTGAAAATAAAGTGCATGGCAGGTCTCATTCTATGTTTGAGGCAAACACGTGTAATTATGCTGAAGACGATACACGCACTTAAGAAATTCAAAAGTATAGTTATATGTGTGCTACATGGAAAACGAAAATTTTCATTCAAAAGTATGATTGCGTAAAAGGAGTATGTAAAGCTTTAACATAGTACATTTTATTATAGCCAGGAGTATATACAGTTTTAACACAGTACATTTTATTATAGCCAGGATTATGTACAGTTTTAACACAGTACATTTTATTATAGCCAGGAGTATGTACAGTTTTAACACAGTACATTTTATTATAGCCAGGAGTATGTACAGTTTTAACACAGTACATTTTATTATAGCCAGGATTATGTACAGTTTTAACACAGTACATTTTATTATAGCCAGGAGTATGTACAGTTTTAACACAGTACATTTTATTATAAGCAAGGAGTATGTAAACTTTAGACAGAATAGAAGTTTTTACTATAGCCAGGAGTTTGTAAACTTTAGACAGAGTAGAATTTTTTTCTTATAGCCAAGAGTTTGTAAACCTTAGACAGAGTAGAAGTGTTTTTATATCATTATAGCCAAGAGTATGTAAATTTAGACAGAATGGAAATGCTTACACTATTATATCACTGTACACATAGAAACTCATTATAAAGTAAGCTTGAAACAATAGAAAAAAGTCAATATTAAAGAGCAAGTAAAATGGAATCTAGGTCAGTCAAAGACAAAAATAAATCCGTATGAAATGAGTAATTCCCATTTTTTTAAATCAAGATTGCAAAATTTAAACTTTCAGTGATTTGTATAAATGCATTTATTTTGGTATTGAAAGTCAATAATTCTTAAAGAAGTCAGAGCTCTCGTTCATTTGCGAGACTGACTTCTCACCATAGCAACATAACATGTGACGTCACGATGTGGATCTACAATCCGCATACCGCTTTCCGAATAATTATTGTCTTCCGGCAAACGAGTGGTTTGAAAAATTAAAACGTGGTTAAACATTACAGGCATATGGTTGCACAAACCGCGGACAAACTAAAATATTAATTTTTTTTTTGCATTTTAAAGATAATAAATTATGAAAAAAGTGGATTACAAAGATTAAACGAGAAAACTTTCATCCGAAAGAAGGAGCACTTCCAAGAAGAAGACTGAGAAATGCAAAGCAGACAGTCTTTTCGGGACAATTTAGCAATGCCAGACATTGAGGTACCAAAAGTTAGACCTCGACTGCTTCCAGACGCAGTATAAACATTTGGTTTTCACTAAAAATTCTAGAAGATCAGCAACAAAAATGGGCAGAGCTATATCTAAGCGAGAACATATGAGGGTAACTGTAGATCGGTGTTGTTATGGGACTTTTGTGTTTTAGTGTTTAAGATCTAGTTAATTATAATATAAAATGAGATACTCATTATAAACTTGAGACAGTAAAAGAAAGACAATATTACGACACTCATTATAAACTTGAGACAGTAAAAGAAAGACAATATTACGACACTCATTATAAACTTGAGACAGTAAAAGAAAGACAATATTAAGACACTCATTATAAACTTGAGATAAGAGAAGAAGACAATGTTAAGACACTCAAGAGAGATAATAAAAGAAAGATAACATTAAGACACTCATGATAAAATATTCTTAATAAAAGAAAGACAATATTAAGACACTCAAGAGAAAGTAATCTTAATAAAAGAAAGACAATATTAAAACACTCAAGAAAAAGTAATCTTAATAAAAGAAAGAAAATTAAGATACTCAAGAGAAAGCAATCTTAATAAAAGAAAGAAAATATTAAGACACTCAAGACAAGAGAAACAATATTAAGACACGCAAGAGAAAGTAAACTGAAAAAAAGAAAGGTAATATTAAGACACTGAAGAGAAAGCAGACAAGGCAAAAAGACAGCATTAAGACACTCAAGAGAAAGTACACAAGGCAAAAGCACAATATTAAGACAGTCAAGAGAAAGTAAACTTAAGGCAATTCAACAAAGGCATTATTCAGATACTCAAGAGTATGCATAATATATTCGTAAGGCAATCAGTAAAATATTTTCGAAAATTCTGAAGACAAAGTAAATTAAAGACAATTAAAGGAAGATATTATTCAGACAGTCAAGTGTGTTCGTAAGACAACAGAGTGGCCGAAATTTTTAAGACAATAACGATCAAGAGCAAGAGCAAAGTTGAATACTAATTAACACGTATATTAACACTAGTCTTTCAGTCATTGCGAAATTAAAGTTGAATACTAATTAACACGTATATTACCACTAGTCTTTCAGTCATTGCGAAATTAAAGTTGAATAGTAATTAACACGTATATTACCACTAGTCTTTCACTCAGTGCGAAATTAAAGTTGAATACTAATTAACACGTATATTACCACTAGTCTTTCAGTCAGTGCGAAATTAAAGTTGAATACTAATTAACACGTATATTACCACTAGTCTTTCAGTCAGTGCGAAATTAAAGTTGAATACTAATTAACACGTATATTACCACTAGTCTTTCAGTCAGTGCGAAATTAAAGTTGAATACTAATTAACACGTATATTACCACTAGTCTTTCAGTCAGTGCGTAACGCTCGCGCAAAATCATCCCCTCTCAAGGAGCAGATAAGCGTGAACAGCAGATCAAAAGTGCACCAATCGATTTAATTTGTCTACTCAGCGCCCTTGACCTAGATCACGGTTACTTGTGCAGAACTTCTAAGAGGCTCTTTTCTGAAAGTGATCTAATTATATATGCAAAGAAAATGTTGTTATGTACTCGTGGATTTGGTCTGGCACAAAGGTATGGCTTATGGTGTGTCCAAGACACAAGCTCTAAAGAATGGAAAGCGAATTGCTCGTATTGCATTTATCAGTTAACGCAATTTTATCAGTTATTAATTTCATGTTCATTGCAGTAAAATACCTATTGTCCATCAAAAATAGTAGCTTTTAGTGCAGTAAAGCATCAAATCGTCATTGAAAATGGCAGATGTTTACTAATAAATGCAACCATTTTGTAAATAGATCAGACTCCATCATGTTAGTACTTTTCTGAGAAGCCGATGTTATTTATGGGAGAAGACCTGACATCAATCATTTTAGAATTAGAAGGCCGATATTCATTCCTATTATCAGTAATGCTACCAGGCCGATATTCATTCCTATTATCAGTAATGCTACCAGGCCGATATTCATTCCTATTATCAGTAATGCTACCAAGCCAATATTCAGTAATATTATCAGTAATGCTACCAGGCCGATATTCAGTAATATTATCAGTAATGCTACCAGGCCGATATTCAGTAATATTAGCAGGCAAACCGTTTCCATTTCTATTCCCATGTGACAAGGCCAATATTCAGCCATCTTACAAGGCCAATAATCGGCCATGTTAGAAATATGATAATTAGCCATGTTAGAAGACAAACTGTTTATTCCTGTACTGTGTGAGAAGGCCGATACATGCGAGGGGTAAGCCATTATTGTCTCTTTTCCGGTGAAGACAATGTTCAGCCATGTTAGAAGTCTGAAAGTATGATATTTAGACCTGTAAGAAGCCTGACGATCATCCATGTTAAAAATATGATGTTAAGCAATATTATAAGTCAGACAAGCAGCCATGTTAGAAGTCTGGTGTTCAGCCATGTTAGAAGTCTGATGTTTAGCAATATTATAAGTCAGATGTTCAGCCATGTTACAAGTCTGATAACCAGCCATACTAGAAGCATGATGTTCAGCCACTTTAGAAGTATGATGCTCAGCCAAGTTAGAGTCTGATTCAACCATTCTAGAAAACATATGATCAGCCATGTTAGAAGTCTGATATTCAGCCAGTTTAGAAATCTGATGTTCAGCCATGTTAGAAGCCTGATATTCAGCCATATTAGTTTTGATGTTCAGCCATGTTAGAAGTCTGATATTGAACCATTTTAAAAGTCTGATGTTCAGCCTTGTTAGAAGTCAATCTTGTACTGAAGCAACAAGCAAAAGATAGATAGATAGACAGACAGATAGATAGATAGATAGATAGATAGATAGATAGATAGATAGATAGATAGATAGATAGATAGATAGATAGATAGATAGATAGATAGATAGATAGATATTTGTAAAAAAGGTTTATTGTGGACTACCTTGACCTTTATTTTGAGAACGCAGAATAAACATTGCATAGGTTTAACACTGGATTTGAAGGGTTTATTGTGGACTACCTTGACCCTTATTTTGAGAACGCAAAATAAACATTGCATAGGTTTAACTGGATTTGAAGGGTTTATTGTGGACTACCTCGACCCTTATTTTGAGAACGCAGAATAAACATTGCCTAGGTTTAACACTGGATTTGAAGGGTTTATTGTGGACTACCTCGACCCTTATTTTGACAACAGAAAAACCTATCGTGGACTATGTGTTTAAGTCTAGAAAAACATTATTTATTAGAATAAAAATAAGAGCATGTTCATGGAAATATCTGCCTGACGTCCAACCAATCGTTACTTCTGTTGACAGTACTGTTCCATATTGGGGCGTGGCAAATACTTATAATATACCGTCATTTTGTGCGTAGATTAATTTTGTTTTTATTACATTACTTTTAGATTTTTAACTTTTTGTATGTTTAGGTCATATCTATTTTGTGTATTTTGCTTTTCTTACATTACTCCTAGATTTCTTTTATGAGTTGGAGAAGCGTGTATGTTCAGATCATGTCTGTGTCTAATTGTCGTTAATCGAGCACAGCGTTCATAACATTAGTACTTTATGAAGATTTATTTGTAAATTTGTGAACAATCTTGAGTGCGAGCGATGGGTTTGCGAGTTTTTAAAAAAAATGACCCGTTTGCAGTGCAGTTATTCGGTCATGTCTAAAAATACCTACACCTCTATTCATTTATTGTAACCACATTGCTTATTTATCATGCGAACTATCTTTTAAAAAGAAAGAAAGAAAATAAGACATAAAGATTAAATACATAAATTGCCCGTTTTATTTGTTTCACGAATATTATTGAGTCGAGTTAACGCTGGCGGCCAAATTAAGCTTGCCATATGTTGTGTCTTAGGGCACAAGTGAAAGATTTTCAAGTCACGAGTCTATTATAATCTTGTTCATTCTAGTTTAACATGTACGTATGTATACATGCATGATTGTATATATGTTTTTATAAGAATTTGTGTATATATGTATGGATTGATTTATATATGTATGCACTAATGTATTTATGCATGTATATTTGTTTGTGTGTGTGTGTGTATATATATATATATGTGTGTGTGTGTGTGTGTGTGAGAGAGAGAGAGAGAGAGAGAGAGAGTAAATGTGTCCATCCCTATTTCTAAACTTAATTATTGTATAAATTGTTAAATTGTCAAAGTGACCCTATCTTGGACACTCCTTTAGTCCCTATGATGGTAATTTTGTAAGTGTCCGAGTTGGAGTAAACAACTTGGGTTGAGAATATGCCTAACAATTGCTGATGCAATCCAGTTACAACTGGACGAGTAATTTTTTCTGACTAATAGTGTCACACTTGTTCATAACAAACTATTCCAATGAGGATGGACCGGAAGTTGAAGTATTCTATTTTAATCACTTTGATTCTGAACATAACTCGAGTCCAGTCATAAAGGCGATCATTAGCTTATGGTAAGTTAACTGGCTGATAAAGAAAAAAATTACTTAGAATATTTCATACATGTTTGCTATTGATCTATGATTTGAATTAGAGAATGCTGATGTAATTGAACCATTATTTCTATGTTCACTAATTTGATTATGGTGCACATTATACTTGTAAATTTTGATCATTGATATATTTCTTATGCTTTGTGTGTATCGGGCTAACAAAACTGTTGCAGGATTCGCAAGTTGAGAATGTATGTAGGAGAGAAAGGAGTTTAGAGATGAAATATGCCTGAAGTTTAGCGCTGCCTTCATTTGACTTTTGCATAGCAGCAGGTCTTTTTGTTTTCTTTCTGTCATGTAGTGCTATGGTGACTACTGTGCTCTACTAGATTACGATGGTGTGTGAATCCAGTGTTGTCAACTTATCAGTAAAAAAACAGGTTGCTGTAAGTTGATTCCTGTGAATTCTGTTTGAGAACCCATACAGTGGAAATGATGGTTTGAGTTTGGTCTCAAGAATTTATGAAGATTATTTTGAATGTTCCGCATGGTGTATTTAGTGCTACACCACAAAATTCCAGACATTCCTCCTGATGTGCTGATCATGCATGTGAAAATCAGAACGGGGTGCTTATTTAGTGAGCTCATGGAAGATTTTGGAGCAGTTTATAACATACCTAGAAGGGACATATCAGGCCCTATACGGGACATATCAGGCCATTGCCCGAATAAGAAAAGACAGTGACTTGTTGCAAACTGCGTGGTTGTGAACACATGCTAGTGACAGCTGCCATCTTTGAACAGATTATGTGCATTCGACTCATTATTTCTCTAAAACACTATTCTCATTTCCGTGATGATATCTATGATCTTGATCTTAGGGCTGGAATGCAAAGGACTGAAGTCTTTGTCTTGAATTCTTGCTTTGAACATGAAGTCATTAAAGATTATGGAATCTAGTAATATGATCGGTGTTTGGGGGTTCTTTTTCGTGCTTTAAAATTAAACCTAGCTGAAGCTTTTGCAGATGACACGACGCCATTTTTTTTTAAATTTAAAACTGAATCTACCTGGCTAATGACTGAACTAATATGAAATAACAAGCTTACCTTGAATGACCTGGGTTTTGAGTTACAAAGCGTAGTTTGTGAATAATATTACATTACAAGTTAAACTGTTTTGTTACAAAGCGTAATTTGTGAATAATATTACATTACAAGTTAACCTGATTTGTTACAAAGCGTAATTTGTGAATAATATTAAATTACAAGTTAACCTGTTTTGTTATAAAACGTAATTTGTGAACATTATTAAATTACAAGTTAACCTGTTTTGTTATAAATGCGTAATTTGGGGACATTATTAAATTACAAGTTAACCTGTTTTGTTACAAAGTGTCACTTTGGAATATTAAATGGCAAATTAACTCAATAAGGTGATTTTGTGTCAAAATCAAATGTATGAACAAAAAGTGATATGTACAGTTGGTATAAATAGCTAAAAAGAAAATAGATTAAATGGTTTAATTATATGACATTGCATTACACTGTACTGTTCGAGAAAGGATTAATAAAATGCAAAAATTAAATTGGTGCCACTGGACTGGGGACATTAACAATATTATGTATATGAATGGATTGATAAAGTGAAAAAATAAATTTGTGCCAACAGACATGGGACATTAACAGTAGTATGTATGTGAATGGATTGATAAAATGCAACAAAATCTTTTAGTTTGGTTTTCAGTTAGTGTTGAGTACTTCAGTACCTTTTGTTGTCTCTTACATTGTTCCAGTCAGTCTTAAGTATTTCAGTATATTTTGTTGTCTCTTACATTTTTCCAGTCAGTCATAAATATTTTAGTACATTTTGTTGCTGCTAACTTTTCTCCAGTCAGTCATAAGTATTGCAGTAAATTTGGTTGTCTTTAAGTTTTTGCTTTCCGTTAAACACCTTTTCTTCTAGAAACGTGCTCTTGTTGCGTGACGTGCAATGGACTCTTGACACTACTTCTTGTGTGACGTGCAATGGACTCTGTGGCACTATTTCTTGTTGCGTGACGTGCAATGGACTCTGTGACACTACTTCTTGTTGCGTGACGTGCAATGGACTCTTGACACTACTTCTTGTGTGACGTGCAATGGACTCTGTGGCACTATTTCTTGTTGCGTGACGTGCAATGGACTCTGTGACACTACTTCTTGTTGCGTGACGTAATGGACTCTGTGACACTACTTCTTGTTGCGTGATGTGCAATGGAGTCTGTAACTTCTTCTAACTTGACTCTACTTCTGTTGCGTGAAATACAATGGATTCTGACACTGCTTCAAACTCAATGATGTAGAGCTACAAATAAAATTTTTAAAAAATATGAAACAAAAATGTCCGATGACCAAGGGCCAAGGTCAGCGTCTTACCTCTCGATCTCCTCTGCTCATGAAAAACATCATCCCTCTCAAAGTACAGTTTAGTGCTATGTTTTCTTTCACCAGAAGACAGAGCTAATTTTCTTCCAAATTAGTTGTTGTAAGATAGAAATTTTTCTTTGTAATTTTACTTTAGCTGCTTCCATTTTTGTATCTCAAGATCATGTGTGCTTTGTGTATAATGATTGTCAGTCACGAACACTTGTATAAAGATCATGTGTACTGTATGTATAATGATATGTATATACATTAGCATAAAGTCACACAACTTTTATAAAGATCATGCTAAAATAAAATAATTGTCTGAAAAATCCTGTTTACGGGCAATCGGTTTACAAGGTTTGAAAATGTTACCGACTTGGCCGTTCTAATTAAGAAATGGCGAATCTTATCTTTTCCTCTTTATAATAAAAACAAAAACAAATACATATTTATTCATAAATTGTCAATCGAAATATCTTACATGGAAAAAATAAAATAATTTAGTTAAAATAGTTTATTAATTATTAAAATGCTCACAACAGTTTTATTTCATAAACGGTATACGTAGTGAGTCCCTTAAAAATCGCTGCCGAACCAACCTTGCCGTATGCTGTGCAAGCCACAAGTTAAAACATCTTTTCGAGAAGAGTAACTATTTATAAAAATTGTTGCTGATTAATAGTTAGTTATTAGCAACAATAACAACAACAACACACACACACACACATACTTTCTCTCTCTCACACACACACACACATATATATGCATACGTATACACAACACATAAATATATATATATAAAAAATATATATACATATTCTCTCTCATACACAAATGCACCAATACACACACACACACACACACACACATATATATGCATACGTATACACAACATATAAATATATATACACACACATTCTCTCTCTCTCTCTCTCACACACACACACACAAAACATATATATATATATGATACACATATAAATAAATATATTTATAAACACATTCTCTCTCTCTCTCTCTCTCTCTCTCTCTCTCTCTCTCTCTCACACACACACACACACACACATATATATATATATATATATCTGAGATACAAGATACCGTGTGTTCAAATGAACGCCCAAAATATACCCTTGCCATCAACAAGTACAGCACTGTCAATCTCGACATTGTTGATTACATCCTGTCTCGATGTACCCTGGGGTGGCTGCAATAATGCAGTATACTAAATATTACTAGCTAAAGATATAACACATCTACAAGTGCCGATACAGAGTATGGACTACTGGCTATAAATAGACATACACCACAATTGTTACGCCGATATTGGACTTGGAACCACTGTCAGACTCACGCCCCCCACTCAGCTATAGACTGAGAAATAGATATGCAGACGAACATAAAGCAAGACGTATTAATTAAAATATCACAATTTACGAAAACAAAGAAGAACAAGTTATGCTACACCAACAATTAATAAAAAAGAAAAGTAAACAACATTTTAAACAAAAACATTCTCAATTCTGCTCATCATCGTGGACATTCCACGCCACTAGTTTTTCTTTTTACAGGTTTATTTACACTGCTGTCAGTCCATAGGAAAGACAACTTGACTCTTGGCGACCGAGTGATAAAACTGGCAGACTCTCAACACCACACGCCATCTAAACAGTTTCAGCATAGGTACCCAAGCCCACAATACAGAACTAAAAGAAAACCCTGAAACATACTTACTTGTGAGTCCTAAGTACACTGCCAATTACTACATTAATAAATAATTAGGCATCTGCCTATGCAACGAAATACAATTAGACATGTTTATAATAACATTAACATTTCCTAATAAAATTTCAATCATTAACACAACACATCGATGTTTTACCTTTTCTAGCCAAGGGGGTTTTCTTTTAGTTCCTTTTACAACAGGAAGGACTCGATACATTGTATAATGCCTCACCTTAAGGGTTCGTTTGCAAAGAGTAATGTCATAGGTGTCTGCACCCTATTTTTCTCAGGCTAGAAACCACACCCATCTCTACCTTGACTAACTCTTTTAATCAATCGAATTTACAAATACATCTAGAACTGATTAATATTTATGACATTCCCACCTCTTCTATACCCATATTCTGTCACCTATCCACAAACAAGTTCAGAGTTGCATCAGTCCAAAAGTTAGATAACTACATAGACCTTGATCAAAATGGGATGTAGATTTAATGCATTTAGCCTACCGTCGCTTTACTGCACTGAAGCCATAGAGCTAGATATTCTCAAAATAGTAACCACTCAACTCGCACCCACTGAAGCCATAGAGCTAGATATTCTCAAAATAGTAACCACTCAACTCGCACCCACTGAAGCCATAGAGCTAGATATTCTCAAAATAGTAACCACTCAACTAGCACCCACTGAAGCCATAGAGCTAGATATTCTCAAAATAGTAACCACTCAACTAGCACCCACTGAAGCCATAGAGCTAGATATTCTCAAAATAGTAACCACTCAACTCGCACCCACTGAAGCCATAGAGCTAGATATTCTCAAAATAGTAACCACTCAACTCGCACCCACTGAAGCCATAGAGCTAGATATTCTCAAAATAGTAACCACTCAACTCACACCCACTGAATCAAAACAGCTTCTCTTCTCTTCACTTCCGTCTGTCCCTGGCTTTCACTTCATACAAACACTTTTATCACAGCATTTTTATTTGAAAAGTTACAAATAACACCTCATCTTAAAATTATAAATGAAAATTTATTTTTATTTTTATTAAATTTTTATTTAAAATTATATGGGAGAAACTCCATCCTATAATGCAAGTGCTCATTTATAAATCCTTTTTGAGTAAGTTTCTTTCAGAAAATACATTTAGTTGGAACAAACTGTCATTTATATGTTTATTCGTGTTGTAGTTTTCTTAATTTTCTTGAGTGTTGAAATAGACAAAATTTTATGGGCAATTATTGTATTTGCTTATAACAAGATAGACAGATCCATCATCACTGGTTTTTCAATACTTTAACTAGGGCACCATTTCTAAGTTGCTGTCCATAAAATTGGTCATGCAGTTCAAGCCGCTTTAGCTACTTTGACTAGGTCACCATTTCAAAGTCAGGGCTACTTTGACTAGGTCACCATTTCAAAGTCAGGGCTACTTTAACTAGGTCACCATTTCAAAGTCAGGGCTACTTTAACTAGGTCACCATTTCAAAGTCAGGGCTACTTTAACTAGGTCACCATTTCAAAGTCAGGGCTACTTTAACTAGGTCACCATTTCAAAGTCAGGACTACTTTAACTAGGTCACCATTTCAAAGTCAGGGGTACTTTAACTAGGGCATCATTTCAAAGTCAGGGCTACTTTGACTAGGCATCATTTCGAAGAAACAATAAAGCAAGAAGAGACATATTGTGCTTGCATATTTTATCAGGACCAGCTGATGTCACCACCTGGTTGTTGACACCCAGACAACAAAGTTTTTTTGTGTTAATTATCGACCTCTAAATTATTTCTCAGACCTGCAAGATTAGTCTATATTCTGGATTCTTTTGAGGTAGAGAAGGTTGTCATTTTCAGTTATCAGGTGTGATATGCGTGACAATGTGTTAATTTCATAATCCACGGTGAAACATCATTTAAAGAAATCATCATCATTATAACCATTGTCATCATCATCAGCATGTCAGTTACTATCAGTTTTAGACTTGCAAGGGTTTCTTGTTTGGTACATATTTTCAATTATTTCCCTAAAATTAAATGCTACTTTATTTAAAATACAATATATGCTTTTCTACATACACAGTATACATTTCATTAAATATGCAATATGTAGTTTTATAAAAGAACTGACATTTATTTTGCTAACTTTACAAAATATATACATTACAAAACAATGTATATTTCATTCAAGATACAATATAAGAAAAACATGTATGTATAAACATCCAGTACATAAAAGGCAAAATGTAGTTCACTTAAATATGAAAAGTACAACTAACTAAATTTGCCTTGCACACATTTTACTTATTTCCTTTTATTTTACTGAAGAAAACTAAATACTAGGTCACTGCCCTAGGTCAGAAGAATAAGTGCCATCATGCATGCAGTGTGTTGTCAATAAAGCAAATTAAATGCGTTGTAAAGAAAGTGCAACCATATATTTTCCCCCAGTGTGCTGTACTAAAAGTGGGAAGTTGGCTACATCCTTTCAAATCTATCATTAGCCGAATGAAGATGATGAGTCACCCGTGCACTGCACGACGTTACTGCGCATTTAATGATGGTATTGATAGCTGGCGGGCAACATTCTTAAATGCTAACAATAACATCAAATATTATTAATAATATTTTATTTAATTTTATCTCTTTAAATTTTTTCATTACCAGCAGTTTACATGTTTTGCAGACCTACATTATCAGTGACAGCTTTAAATTCTTAGTGAAGTTAATTTCTTTCCAGAAGTTCTAGCTACTGCTTTTTTTTATCAGTGTATCAAATTTATCAGCATAAGAAACTGTATTCAACTATTCAACTAGTTAGTTAAACATTTCAAGGTTTTGTTTGTTTTATCATGAACAGTGGAAGGCAGTCCGTTGAAATTTAAATTACCACAGGCATACTCAAAGAAGTGCTGACTAACATGTTTCTATATGAATGTAGTACATTCCATCAGTCCTGATATAGAACTGAAAATGTGCTATATACCCTCAGATGTCCATGTTTTAGCATTTGCAATGCTTTGAGTGGTGTACATACGATGTTAGCATGACATTTTTAAGTAGAAGACAGATACTGGGGTCATTAATCAATGTCACCTGTGTAATGATTTATTACATGGATTTATAGTCAGTAAATAACATTTAAAGAGTTCTACATAGTAGACCTGTGTTTAGACCTTTACTTTTGCACAAACTTCATATGTTAATAGTCCGCTAACAGCAATGCACTTTTCTTTCCTCTCTACATCTACACCTCCAGCCTTGCTTAAGTCATGTGACTTTTTCACGTCAAGTTAGCAATTTGGGTTGGGTTTTGATTTGTGAGGGTTACAAGGGCTTGGGTTGGGTTCTGATTCCTGAAGGATACAAGGGTGAGGTCTTTATTTTCTTTCCTTTGTACTTGCTTTTGATGCTTGCTAAAGAAATTTGAAAGATTTTCTTAATCAACTTTTATGGGAAAAAGGAAGATGGACCTGTGTGATAGGATAATTTAATTTGTGATATTATCATCTAAAGTTCTTCTTCTCCTTTTGTTTACTTTTTTCCCTACATTCATTCAACAGGGGAGATAAGTGCATATTGCTTTTTCAGCTGCATATATATATAGAAAAAAAATAACAAAATGCACCTTGGATATAGTTTTTAAATATGTAACTTGGATGTCAGGGTTTTTTTAAAAAAAAAATATAACTTAGATGTCGTTTTTACAGATAGCTTTTGTAGATAATATCACTTTTACAGAAAATTCACAATTCGAATAACGGTTTATAAAATAAATAAATAATTTCATTGGATCATTTTAAAATGTGCATTCCAAGTCATGCAATTTACACACACTCTCATTTCTATCATGAATTATGTCTATGAACTTGATTTTGTATATATCTTTATATATTTGTTAATGTGACTCCTGATGTCTATGCTAGGATAAACTGAATGAGTGTCTAAAATCAAACATTGTTGTGATGTGATGTAAAAGTCGATGCTCTTTTGATTATATTAATATGTTGTATATTTGATTATTGATTTAATAAATTTATTGTTAAATTTATTAACCTTCTTTTGCACATATATTAAACCTTATGTTGGAGTAATAGTGGGTGAATGGGGGCTCATTAAATATAAAGATGGATTTTTATTACTCCTTTAGTAAGAAATTTCCACCTGCAGAAACATTATATGACAGTAAAACGTCTATCATATTATTGTGTAAAGGGTAGAATTTTATGACACCCTTATAATCCGCCAAGTGAGAGGCAGGTTGGTCTTGTGGGAGAATTATTAATAAATATAAATTAAGATTCTCTTTCACTTGTAATTACAATTAATTAATTAATTAATTATGTGTTGTTAATTAATAATAACCATAAGGACTGAAGGGTGCCAAGAATGGTGTCACAGTCTGCTTGCTGTAGTTAACACACTTATGGTACGAATGCTATGGAACTTGAGGTTAACACACTTCTGGCACAAATTCAAAGGGTCTGTCTAATGAAGTTAAAACTCTAATGGCACAAATGCTAAGTGCATTACAGTTGAAGTTTGAAGTTAAAAACTTCTTAAACAAATTCAAAGGCTCTGTTGTTGTACCGGTAGTTAAAATTTTAAATCTTACCATACAAGTGCTAAGGGCCTTACAGTTAACACTCTAAAAATGAAAGTGCTAAGGGGCTTACATTTGAAGCTAACACACTTCTGGTATAAATTTAAAGAACCTGTCTGCTGATGTTTTTATTATTTCAGTCCAATGTACCTATTGCCTTTACTCTTCTCAATCTTTGCATGTGTCTGTCTTTATTGACATGTTAAACCTCTGTAAGACTACAGGAGCATTTAAGTTATAACTTGCTCAACATCATCAAATGGAAATCTGGGAGGTGGAGTTTAGATATAAGACTATTCAGGTTAAAGCCATATTCACAATCAGAGAGCTAGTGTTCTGAAATGCTTCTTCCATAATACACTTAAATCCTCCTGTACTGAGGCTGTATAGAATGTTTTACTTGATTTGGATGTTTTAATAGATTGCTGTATTGTGTAACTTTAACTTCATTTATAAGCTCTACTAGGGCAGCAGATAATTAATTAACTTTATCAGTGTATGTGCAATAATGTAATCAGTTCTATCATCATCATAATTATCATATGCATCATTAAATGCAAAGCAAAGTTCAAGTTAAATCAATTGCACAGAATTAAGATTTGGGCTTGATATTTTATTTGTCCAAAGAAAGTAAAATTCTAACATAGCTACTCTCTTCAAAGCACAACTGCACAAAGTGTAAAACAACAGCATTAGCTGCTAGTGTCATGCTGACAAGGGAGACTGATCATATAATATAAAAACAATATATTGATTTATAGATAATGTATTTATTTTTATATCTGGTTTTCTTGTGATCTAAAAGTAATTTGACTGAAGAAATAATTGTTTCCAGATGAAGACTTTAAAATCAAAAAAACGTAAACATAATACAGACAGAATGTACCCTTGATTAATGAGCACAATTGGTTCCAGTAACTCGTTAACCAAAATCTTATTCCCTGAATTAATGGGATAATTCTAATGTAAGATTGTCATTAATATAAATGGCATTTATTGCTGGAACTGAAAGTCCTTATAGTAGGTAATTTGTTAACCAAAATCTTGTTAACTGAATAGCTCATTAATTGAGGGTCTACTGTGTGAAGTGTGTGTGTGTGTGTGTATGGAGAGAGAGAGAGAGAGAGAGAGAGAGAGAGAGAGAGAGAGAGAGAGAGAGAGAGAGAGAGAGAGAGAGAGAGAGAAATCATGCTAACAAAGCTGACTAGGATACCACTAACAAAAATAATTCTTAAAAAAATCTCTATTGTGATCAAATACTGACTTCTTATAATGAATTGTTTATTTTTAAAATAGTTTGCATATGAGCTACAAAGCTTGTGTGCAAATGCATGTGCATGCATGCATGCATGTGTGTGAATCAGAAAAACTGCAAATGTGCATTTTAATCCGCTAATCCCTGCATGTGAGTCTCAACTTCAAAGCCACTCAGACGTACAGCTGATAAAACTGGTGTGATTTACTTCTTTGCAGTATTTCTTCCAACCATAAATTAATTTATGTAATTGCATCCAAAATTGTTTTTTTGTAAGTGTTTGTAAACAATTTTGTCTTCAGGGAACTGTACAAATTGCAAACAAAAAACAAAACGTCCTTTTCTATTTGCTTTAGACTGTAGATCAAACAATAGTATTTAACTGCCTGCATTAATTCTATATAGTACAAGAAGAAGTACTTTAAGGAAAACTTTAGAAAAAAATTGTTTCTGGTTGTGTTCCAAATGCAAACCACTTAAAACTGGGCATAAATATATCAAGGAAAATAAAACTGAAAAAGTAATTTGAAAAATAAAATATTTCATTTTAATGATTATTAATAATTAGTAGGAGTAGTAACTGGCCATTAAACATAAATTTATTTTTTGATGATCAGTCTTTGAAGATGATTTCACGGGAAAATCTTAAGCAAGAGTACATATGTAGAGAGTGGCAAGCAGCAGACAGGTAGAGACAACCTGTGGCCTGTCTGTTCATAGTGGGATACCAATGCAAGTTAACATCATAGATATGTGTACTTTTGGTGCTGGTCAGAAAAGGCCTGATTGAAATTATTGACAAGTTATGTAACTTTATCAACAAGTTATTGTAGCTATATCAACAAGTTATGTAGCTATATCAACAAGTTATGTAGCTATATCAACAAGTTATGTAGCTATATCAACAAGTTATGTAGCTATATCAACAAGTTATGTAGCTATATCAACAAGTTATGTAACTATATCAACAAATTATTAAGTTATGTAGCTATATCAACAAGTTATGTAACTATATCCACAAGTTATGTAACTATATCAAAGTTATGTAACTATATCAACAAGTTATGTAGCTATATCAACAAGCCAAGGTTAATTATAAATATGTTGACATTTTAACAGACTTTTCATTGTTGATGGTGTTATAAATCAAATCCTCCTTGTAATAACAAGCAGACTTAGCCTCTCCATGGGTCCAATGCAGGATTCCATGTGCAAGATTCTTCTGGCAGTGAATTCTACAAAACAGCATCAGACAGAATGCAATTAAATTAAAGTTATATCATTTATTATACTTCATTTTATTTTTTTAAAAAAGAGGCACCTCGAATCAACCAGAGTAAAAATAAAATATATAATTCTGTTGGATTTTTACTTTTCAGTGTGCATATGAACACTAAGAATACAACAACAATAAAACAAAAAATATTACATTTTAAAAAATTAATACATACGAAGCATTTTTAGAGATTCATAAGTTAATTTATCTTAATATGTGGCCTACCAACATAAAATTAGTCACAAGTCACTTTGATATAAGCATAAATTAGAAAAGAAATGCTTTTCAACAGTGCAAGGTATCAGAAGATTGTACAATTAGTCACTGAGAAATGTTCCTGATAAGACAGGTTACCCATTGGAGGATATTCATTCTGAGAAGACAATGAAAACAATTGGCAACAGTCAAATGTTAATTTTCCTTACATTCTATTTTTTAACACAGACTTATCATCAACCATCACATAACTAGTCTTGACAATCTGATTCAGCAAAAGAAAACTGAACTGTTTACATTCTTCATCTTATTTTCTGAGCTTTCATTCCATTCAACAAAATTGATACAAAGTGAAAAATTAGAGGTTCAGAAATTTCCAATGATTCATAATTATAGCCAGGTGAATTCAGAGCAAGGGAAAACAGAGAAAAAAGAAGACCTTTTCACCCTTTCATGAGAAAGAAAATAAAATTGTTTTATAAAATGCTTTTATTTTAATATTTTGAGGTTGAACATGGCCAAAATCAAGAGCCAAGGTCAGATGCAAATAGGCTCATTTAGTTGTGATAGGTCACAAAAGTTTGGCTCCTGTTTCATGTTAGCCATTACTTCATCACTATGGAATGATGCCCAAACTGTACACTAAACAATCTGTTATTGTTTATTTCACAGACAAACTGTACACTAAACAATCTGCTATTGTTTATTTCACAGACAAACTGTACACTAAACAATCTGTTATTGTTTATTTCACAGACAAACTGTACACTAAACAATCTGTTTAAGAAAGCAAATTTCAAATGGACTCACCCTATGCGGTCACTTGCCCAGAGACTGACCCATTTCAGCTATGTAACAATGTAACAAAGTAACTAACACAATATTTAGCTTGCAGCAAGTGCTTACCAGTTTTTTCATTTCTGACTCAGGTATGGACCAGTCAAAAACATCAGCATTTTCTTTGATGCGTTCAGGACGTGTTGTCTTAGGAATAGTGATATAACCCATCTGCACACTGTATCGAATAAGGGTCTGTCCAACAGTTTTGCCAATGCTAATAAAAAGAAAATTTACATAAATTCATTAAATGAATTTTACAGTAAATTTGCTAATCACAGAATACAATTTGGAACAAGATATGAATGAACAAGACACAAATACACAACCTGAAGACAAAGGCTGTAAAATGAGCAAGTTTTAAATTTACAATATCTGGTAAAATAACATAATACATAGATATGAATACATCCTAATCTCCTACTTCAGGAGAGAGAAGGTTTTATATATTGTGCTTAGAAATCATTCCAAATATATATTTTGTACATTTACGGTTTAGTGTGAAAAATAGTTTAAAGCATTTCTAAAAGTGCAGTCAACTGATTTAAATCTCAAGACAATTCCCCTCCCCTAACAAAATAAATAAATAAAAACTAAAAATTAAAACTAAACAAACTAAAAGCAACATATGCGCACGCGCACACGCACACACACACACACACACACACACACACAAACACCATCTATACATACACAAATACACACACTTTGCATACTCATTTGTACAGTGTATTACGGGAACATTTTCCTTGCTCCAACAAAGATATCCTCTCCATAACATATTAAATATTTTCTTTTAATGAGTGTGTCTGTTAAGCAAATAAATATTCAGTCATAAAACAGACAATCAGTTTATCAAGAACTCTGTTCTTACAAGAACTTACTTCTTTGCAACATTAACAATGGTTGGGTCTTTTAGTCTCTCTGCCTTGACCAAAGGAGAGTAACCCATGACAGCAATGTTATTATCCCTGCAGTACTTCACAAGTGCAGGCCTCTTCATCCAGGGGTGCAACTCTATTTGATTGACAGATGGTGTGGGCACACCAGCCTTCTTCATCTCCTCTAAGTGGTGAACTCCAAAGTTGGAAACACCTATAGATCTAAAATAGAGCAAATAAAAAAAAAGTATCTAAAACACTATCAATTCACTTTTTATAAAGCTATGATGTAGTTGCCGCTGCAGATGCATGAGCAAGAATTTACAAAGTTTTTATTTATTTATGTAAAAAATTTCCATTTACAAAAAATGACAGTAAGGATAAAAGGAAAAGAAAAGAAAGACTCTGACATCACCAACCATTTTAGCTTTTTAAACTTTAGCACAATGAATTACATTTCTGACTTTTTTGTCCTGAAACTAGACTATTATTTGCTAGAATGGTGGGAGTAAGCAACTCAGACAGGCTTCAAACAGCAACACTTTTTCTTTGATCTAGCATTATACATAGATTTTTCTGTCTTGTTTATACAAATATGTAATTTTATTCAAGGGTAATAATAATTTATATTTTTTAAGAAGAAAATAAAGAACCTTAAAACTGTAACAAAAATATAAAGATTCAGCAAAATCTTATCTCTTTTCTAGTAGAGTGCTTGTGTTTGATATATTCACTGTCATATTTTACAAGTTTTTAGATATACTGAAAGTATGGTTTTGTGATAAGACAGTAATTTTGTTCCAAGAATGAATAATTATATGTTATTTTTCTCATGGGCAATCCTTAAACTATCTTATTAAATGAATATTCAGGAAACTTACACATGCAACTCTGAAGCGTGTGTGTGTGCTTGAGCATGATATAACGTTTTTGATGCAACTTGAAAATTCCAAAGAAAACTGTCCAAGTTTACATTATTTTATACAAATAATGATCAGCCAATAAATGACTTGTATTTTCATAAAACAAAACTGAGTAAAATATTGTCTCATCCATAACATATTCATCCTTGTATAAATCAGGAAACAAGTATTGGCTACCTCTCACTAAATTTGAATTGAGATTCAAAAGAAAATAATACTTGAAATGCACCTGACAAGACCCTGCTGTTGAAACTCCATCATGGCCTTGTAGGACTCAAGCACGTGTCCAGCTGACGGCGAGTGAATGAGGTACAGGTCTATATAGCCAGAGTCAAATCTGAAAAGAGCAAACTGTCTGAGAAAATTTCCATTACTAAAACCAGATTTTAGGTCTTCTTTGAACATTTTAAAGAATTTTAAAACTTGCTGTACATAAAGCATTACAAAGGAAAAAAAGTAATGGAAATAAAGATTTCATACAATGGGGTGGTAGCTATATGTAAAGCATTACAAACGAAAACAGTAATAGAAATAAAGATTTCATATAGTTTGGTGGTAGTTTTATTTCTTAGTAGAGGGATAAAAACATTACAGTCAGGTTGTTTGATTTTAACCACAGATGTGATTGTTTTCTTTATGTCTATATGACAAATAAGAACCAAGCCATAATTCACAAATAGTTGTAACATTTTTAAAATAGCAGGCAAGGGAATGAAATAATAAAACAAAGGATGAGTTGATTTCTTTATAAAAACCAACAAGTTATATCTTTACCCAAATCAAGAAAGATCAAAATATACAGGTGGAATGGCTTTTATATACTGGAAAGTTTGTAAAAATATACAATTACAAGTAGGTTAGTTTTTATATACTGGAAAGACAGTAATATAATAAGATACAATTACAAGCAGGTTAGTTTTTATATACTGGAAAGATAGTAATATAATAAGATACAATTACAAGTGGATTAGTTTCTATATACTGGAAAGATAGTAATATAATAAGATACAATTACAAGTGGGTTGTATATTGTGAAATCTTGCTATTATGTATCCTGCTATAACAGAAATTCAGATATAGCACAATAATATATTGGCTCTCCATTTTGGACAGTATATTATGCCCTTGAATGATACCATACCTCTGGTAGAAAAACAATTTATAATTTAATATTTAATAAAATCCTACTTACTGTCTGAGGCTTGTGTTAAATTCATCTCTACATGATTCATATCCATTTGTCCACAGTTTTGTGACCAGAAACACATCCTCACGTTTAACACCAGACTTCTTCACTCCTGTACCAACTTCTTTTTGATTACTAAACACATTATATATTATAAATGAACAAGAGACACTCTGAAATAAATTTGTAATCTAATTGCAAAAAAGAAGTAAAAAATTAGGTATTAGACAAACAAAATATTCAAGAGTGAATGAGGCAAAATTGACCATCATTGCTGAAATAACATTTATACACACATTCACATGCAATGTAGAACCCCAATTCTCCATTATGCATTTATCTATCATTTTCTGTTTCAATCAAAATGATAAATATGCATTTTAATATTTTGGGTCATCTCTAATTCACAAGAGCAAATATGCATGTGAAATATTATTTCTTGTGATAGTTTTTGCACATGATGTTCATATCTAATAATCTATAAATATTATTTCTTTCAATTTCTTTGTAAATAATATTTACAGAGTGATTTAACTATAAATACTATTTCTTTCAAGAGTCTTTTGTAAATAATATTTACAGAGTGATTTAATTGTAAATACTATTTCTTTCAAGAGTCTTTTCTAAATAATATTTACAGAGTGATTTAATTGTAAATACTATTTCTTATGATAGTCTCTTGTAAAAGTTGTATATGATGTTCACATTGTGATTTAAGTGTAAATACTATTTCTTACGATAGTCTCTTGTATATGATGTTCACATTGTGATTTAACTGTAAATACTATTTCTTACGATAGTCTTTTGCATATGATGTTCACATTGTGATTTAACTGTAAATACTATTTCTTACGATAGTCTCTTGTATAAATATGATGTTCACATTGTGATTTAACTGGCATAAGAAATAGTGAGTTAAGTTCAGATTCACTGCTGCCAAGTTACTGTGGGAACAAAGGGAAGGAAGCCACTAGAAACAGCTGTGCAATAAAAAACGAAAAAAAGATCCATAACAGCATTGTTAAGTGAATACTAATTTTCTTTCAAATTGTTGTAGCTATAAAAATATAATACTATACTTTATATCTGAGAATCTGAAATGACATTTTTACTATTTAAAGGATCAGAAGCTATGGAATGGTGATTTTCTATCAAGTACAATATGTTTGCCATTTCTTAATATAAAGTCTGATAATACTAATGGTTACATTAAAAGGAGACTAGTAAAGTAGTGTAAATGAGACCTTGCATGCTAATTTATTATTTTCAATGAACAAGAACATTAGCACTACTGTAAGATGACATATATGGCAAGCTCAGAAAACAGAAAACTTCATTTTAGAATACAGGGGAATGGAGTTATATGTATATCACAATCTGTCATATAAATGACAGAAAAATAATCAATGAATGCCTGCAAGTTACATGTATAATATTTTACAATCATATTTTTCAGTCTATTTCAGCTGTCTTACTTATTATCTGATCATTCAGTAAACTTTACCCATACAGCACTACAGTATCAATCATTCTGTAAACTTTACCCATACAGCACTACAGTATCAATCATTCAGTAAACTTTACCCATACAGCACTACAGTATCAATCATTCTGTAAACTTTACCCATACAACACTACAGTATCAATCATTCTGTAAATTTTACCTATATAGCCTTACAGTATCAATCATTCTGTAAACTTTACCCATACAGTGTTGCCGTATCAATCATTCTGTAACCTTCATGCAATGCTAACACTACAGCTCTTTCTGCAGGTCCATTTGACCCAGACTCAGCTTGCCACATTCCCAGCCCAAACAATGGCATGTCGACACCATCATTCAGCTTGATAATGCTGTTTAGATTTTTTGCCACTGTCACCATTCTCTGAGATACACTCATGAGATATCAGCTGTAAGAAACACCACATTTCTTTTTTTACATCTTTCTACATAATTAGATAATTATAAAACTAATTCATATATAAAATCATTACATTTGTAACACTAGCTGTAGCACATGCTTTGTGTTCTTGCACTGTTCATATAAATAATTTTGTTTTAATTTTCTTTCTTTCTATATATTATTCTTTGCCAAAATCACTTGATGGGATTTAAAAGAAAAAAAAAGGAAATGAGAGAGTGATTAAAAATAAATAATTTATTTTATTTTGCTTAGCTCTGAAAATGCAGCAATAGTGATATTCTTAATATCACTCATCTTGTGTCATAGTGACATTACTTTCTAATCTTATTCTTAGTTGTTAAAAATACAAAACTCTGCTAGGATGGCAAACTGCACTGGAGAAGAGAGCTAAGATTTATGTTCTTTCAATGATTTTCTTGAATTTTATACTAAAAAGCCTTTCTCTTTTATTCAAATTAAGAAATGTTCAATAATCTGTTATTTTTACATTTAATTTAGTTTATGCATTTTCAGATAATTCTAACCATAAGACAATCTGTTTATGCAAATTTCACAGTATATATGTTCATGAAATAGGTTCAATTCACAGAGTTTCAAGGCAACTAATTTTAAAACTGAAGTGGCAACAAGGAAAAAAGGAAGATATTCTTAAAGTTAAACAATTATATTAGTTTTATTACTATTTCAGACAACAACAACAAATTATAATTAAAGATGTGCCATGGATTTTAACTTGTATTCACACCTAGAGACATGTCATTAAACTAAATAAGAATTCCTGTGGTGATTGAGGACCCTTTCCTGATTTTCACAAGTCAAGAGTGTGGTATGAGCTATGACACAAGTATGAGTGTTTTTTTCACAATAACACATTAACAATAACAGTGACTTGAATTGAGTAGGATATTACAAATACTGTAAAGATAATCCCATACTCTTAGGGCTGTCAAACCTAATCATACTTTAGGCTACAGTTTCTCAAGCATTAAACTTAAACAGCCTTAGTGAACTATAATTTATATGAGCTATAAATAAGCTAAAGGTGACTTTACTGGAAAGTACATGAGCTTTAAAATGTTGCTTCAAAAAAGGTTCTAATTGCTTTTACTTCCTTTGTGAATTGCTAGCCTGGAACATGTCGAATACAGACATTCTTGAACTCTGATGGAAACTCTGATTTATTTATTCAATTACCAAAAATATTAGTGTATATAAATCAAATGTCATTCAATTTTTCTGAATACCTTCAAAATAATAAGTCAAATAATGTGAAAAAACAAAGTCTTTGAGGTAAAAAGTTGACCTAAAAGTGAAAAGTCATACATGAAGCACTCGCATGACTATTACTGTATTAGTATTACACTTACAGTACCATGATTAAATCAATAATGGGCAATACTATCATTATCAGTATCACAGCATCTTCGCATTAACAACTTTAGTATAAAAGAAATATGGGTAAATATAATGAATTGTTGAAATATATAAAGGTGCAATTCTGAGGAAAGATATTCACAAGAGCAAAATAATATTTTAAAAACAAATATATATAGAGAGAGATAATATCACTTACAATGTACAAAGTTACAATCTGAGAGTACTACGCAAAGACAAAGGGGGCTAACTCTAAACTCTTGAGTTTCAGCGTCTGCTGGTCATTTTGGTTGTATTTGTAAGCGTTTATATATTTTTTTTAAATCATTCATAACAATTGCACGAGATCAGTTGTAGAAGTGCCCAATTTTTGAAATCGACATGCAACGTGCTTCTATATGTTAACATTTCATCAAAAAATAAGAATAACCAGAAACTAATATATACAACGGTGTGGGTAGTGTGGGATTATGTACAGACGCTTTCATAGACAAGAGTCACTGGGTAAATTTTGATCAGTTTTTCAATAAGACTTGTATGGTATTTCTCTGGGATTAATAATTTAGGAATCGAAGTTATAATCTAGTTTTAACCCTTGAAACTAAAAAAAATATCAACCTATTTGTATAATATTCAGATTGAACAGACATTGATTTATGTATATGTTGTATATCAATTTATCATATTTACATTTTACGCGCATTTTTAGAGTGTGTTAAATTATCTGTAAACCTTAATTTCAAATGTTACTGTTTGTACTGTTATCTCAGATCGTGATGCTGCGAGATCGCCAGCTCGTGTGTGGTGTATTTGTCTCTTTACATTGAATTATATTTTTTCTGTGGGACCTGTTTATATATAATATATATAATATATAAACTCTACATTTCTGATCTAAGGAAGAATTTACTCACTTTGTTTTATTAGCTTCTGAAGCAAGCTTATATCTGTCGACTAGTGTTTTGCTAATATGTCATGCATACATAAAAAGCCATTAGGCGTAACGTCCGCAGTATTAACTGCGATGACGCAGCAGTTTCACAAGACAATTATTAGTCGTTATAATACTAGTCCCCGAGTTCAAAGTGAGCTGAGAAACAGTCGATCCTAACTGAGGTGCAGCTGACTCTTTTGTTTCAGGTAAATTTTGTTCAAATTTTAGTCCCTACACAACATCTTACAATAAATACGCATGGTTAATTTTTAAATATTATAATTGGGAATTTCGTGTGCTGATGGTGTATCGATACCTTATTAATATTATATGTATTCACATCCACCAAGTGTGAAAACACTCGTAAATTGTGATGTCCTCTTGATTCCAGTACCGGATAGAACACTGACCGCTGTCATAGCCTCGCTTGTATTTTCACAACTTTGTGTATTCGTTTCTACGTTCCTTACCGTGAAAGTGAAATTAACGGTATATTATTGTGTGTGTGTTTGAGCGCGGCTGAACAGACGTTTAGTGATTTGAATCTAAGAAGTATTTCGGATCTCTGGTATGATCATCTCCAGAGCGGGCATACAGAAAATGTTTGACATTCGTTGTTGGTCTTTCTCTTCTTTTAATGTGAATGGGTGTTTAATAAATAATTACTTCATTTAGTGAATCCGCCATTAGGTCTACAGTTTAAATAAAGCAGCCTATATAGTATAACAGTATAAGCAACCATTTTGCAAGCTTGTAGCGTGAAGTACACGTCAGTTATATTCTTCCTAGACCAGTTACTTTAGACAGCAGTATCGTCTTAACGCATGGGCACATCGGACAGTTGCCCGGGGTCTCACGAGCATATGGGGCATTTTATCCATTTACGTTTTTATTCCTGAGTGGTTTTGTAGGAATGGGCACCGGTGCACTGCTTTGCCCGTGGGCCTATGGAGTATAATGCTGTTAAATGCCCCTGGGAGACAATGATAGAAAGTGAGGTGTGAGTGTACAAAGTGTAATCTCCGAACTGTTAATGATTGTACGGGCCTAGTGTTAATAAATATCTAGTCATTATAGTAGTTTCTTGTTTGATGATTGGAAGTATCTTCTCTCTGTTTAATTGTACAGATATATTGGGCCAATTTAGTTCAAGGAAATTTTTCTTTCATAGGCTAATTTGTTGTTGATTTATTTATTGATCAGATCTCTTCACACTTTATAAGTATTTGTGATCAAGCTTCACACATTTTGTGACCAAAGATAGCTTCACACTTTATAAAAATGTGTTACTGTAGATCGCTTCACACTTTATACATATTTGTGACCATAGCTTCACACTTTATAAATACTTGAGACCATTGATAGCTTCACACTTTATAAATACATGTACTTGTGACCATTGATAGCTTCACACTTTATAAATACTTATGACCAGATAAATGATGATTCTACTTATCTGACAAATTTAAATGTATTGATTTACTGCCATATGGAGTTTGTAAGACTGTTTTGTCTGGTGAAATGGGTCCATGAAGTTAGATCCTGATTCAAAGTAAGTCTCTAAAGTGCAAAGAACTGTCACTAAATTATGCTTTACTGTGCTAGATATAATTTCTAAATACAAGTTACTTCTAAATGTTACAGCTAAAAAATGGTGACAGTAGCACAGGGCCTGTACAGCACTATCCAACTTAAGGATGAAGTTGCCATGCCACTTTTTGGTTTAGGCATGTTTCGGGCTGAGGCAGGAGAAGATGGACCAGCAGAGAAATCCGCTTTGTTTGCTCTACAGAATGGCTACAGGATGATAGACACTGCTGTGTATTACAAGTGAGATTTAAATCTGACATTCTCACTAGGGTTTAGATTATTTATGTACTGTAGTGACGATTTACAGAAGTGGCTGTTCTGGTTTGTCCATCTATATGCATTTTCATTTAGCATGACTTCTGCATGTTTTAATTGCTATTAACCAAATGTGATTGCCTGTCAGAATGACCAGGCATTTAATGGTTCTCATACTTCCATTTGCATTAGGAATGAGAAGGAAGTTGGAAGAGCATTGAAGAAATCTGGGCTGAAGAGAAAGGAAGTCTTTATTGTTTCCAAGCTCTGGACCAATGGGTTTGATTCTTGTCATCATGAGTTCAATGCCAGCCTCCAAAAGCAAGTTCACTTTGATTGGTTGGAATAAACTAGAGTGCTGGTAGTGAATATATCATATAATATGGTATCTTTAAAATTTCTTATCTGAAACTGGAAAATAATGGTAAATTTAATAGACTTGCTGAAATTTGAAAAATCAGTTTTGTTTTTTTTTGCATAATCTTATTTCAGTAATCATCATGTGACTATGTTCATTGAGTGTTTAAAGAATCTTTCTTTATGTCTGTATTCTAAATCAGTCACACTAGTTACCTAAGATTATTTGCTTAAGGTTATTGAACAGTCACATTACAAGGATTGCTGGTGTTGTCTTGAGAATATCATTTTGCAGTCAGAGTATTTTAAGTCATATCTTTGTAGCACAATGACAAAATGGACTGTTATTTCACATCTCTTTAAGTGATTAGTATTCAACAAAATTGACTGTTAAGCTTAATTTCTTTAAGTGACTAAACTGACAAAACTGAGTATAAACTTCAATACTGAATAAAATATTTGACAAAAGGTGGCTATTTAATCACATCTCTTTAAGTGAATAAAGTGTTTGACAAAATTAACTGTTAAATATAATGCAAAGTGATACCAGTATAGATTGTTTAGTAAATACACATGGTAAGTTGTGAACATTTTCACTTAAGGTCTGATGGAAAATGGTGTTTTATTAGTAAATTATATATATATATTAATTTTCAGATTAGACTGTGGCTACATAGACTTGTATCTTATTCACTCACCAGCCAATGGACAAGTGTTGGAGTCATACAAAGCGCTGATGCAACTCCAACAAAGAGGTCTTGTCAGGTATATATAAGCAGATACGTGTCTTTAATCATGAAACAGATTTAATTAATGGTGTAATTACTTTTGCACATTCTGCTTCTAGTATTATTATAATCAGCTAGCTACAGTATTTTCTTTAAAAACAGCCATGTCTGAAGAATTTTTTTGTAAAGTTTGTTATGTGTACATGTATAGCTTATGCAAAGTTTGGGAATTATTTGTTATACCAAAATTTGTTGTACAATATCTTTATTTTTTAGTTCTTATTCTAAAATAAAATGTTTCTGTTTCTATAGTTATTAATACTTATATAAATGTATCACTGAAATTGATAGAAGCCTGATAGTAAATATGTAGTTTGCATGATTTTCTTTTAGAAAAAAGGATGTACAGCTAAAGAAAGTATGTTACATATTGTAACTCTTGACATGGCATTGACAGCTTTTGTAGAATGATAAGTTCTAGTTATACAAATTAAATGAAAGAATTGAATTGAAGTATTATGAATCATAAGTGTTGTTCAGGTCCATTGGAGTTTCTAACTTTGGTGTTCACCACTTGGAGGCAATGAAGCAGGCTGGAGTACCCACCCCAGCAGTCAATCAGTTTGAATTTAATCCGTGGATGAGGAGACCTGATCTTGTAAAGTACTGCCACGAAAATGGCATTGCTGTAATGGGTTATTCCCCCTTGGTGAGGGGCCAGAAGAGTCAGGATCCCACTCTCATCAAAATTGCTAACAAGTCAGTCTGGATCTTTTAAATCTAGCCTAGTGTACTCCAAACTTTTTTTTTTTTTAGTAATGATAACTTTTCCCTTTTAATTGCTATATATATTTTTTTTAAATTTACAATATTGTTTCTTAACTAGTGCAGGTGACTTATGAGCATTTGACCTATGACCATTTGACTTATGAGCATCCAGATTTATGACTACACTTTCAACAAAGAAATTTTTAAAGGAAAGAAGGTCAACTACAAATGTTTCTAATACTTTCTGAATATTTTCAGATGTTTTCCATCATACACAGACATATATGTTCTTAAATCTTTTACAAACAGCACATACATAAAAACATATTATTATTGTAATGCACTTTTATTCACTACTTGTGTAAATGTAGGTATTCATTTGGGAAGTTTTATACAAAATTTAATTTCTAAGCAGTGAACTTTAAAAAACTATTGTGTGATCAAGTGCTAGATTTAGAGAAAGGCTTTATCATGGAAGATTGACATGTTTTCTATTTTGTGTGTGTGTGTATTAACATATTTCCAACTTAACAACCAATTTTGACTTACGGCCAACCTGTTCATAAGTTCGGGGTCTATCTGTAACAGTATAGTAAAAATGATAGAATGTGTTTCTAATGTGATAAATAATGGAGTTTGCAGCATAATTACTAAATAATAATTCCTGTTAAATGATGGGAAAGATTTAATGATTTTCAGTTTTTAATCTTTTTGATTGTTACATTAAAAAAAGAATTCATGACTGTATCCTTTTCTTTTTGCCAGACTAGGCAAGACTGTAGGACAGGTCCTAGTGCGCTACAGTGTACAGGCAGGCCATATTACCATCCCTAAAGCCACCAAACCAGAACATATTTTAGAAAATGCTCAAGTGTTTGATTGGTCCATCCCAGAAGAGGACATAGCCCTAATGGTGAGATTCAAAACTCTTTTACTTCAAAAAATAATCTAGTTCAATACATTTATTAAAATTATGATTGATGAAAGAGGGTGACTAGTCACAAAAAAATCATTCAATCAGCTAAAATCACATTTAAGTGATGCAAAATGGAATACTTACTGAATTAGATAGAACTTTATTTAAAGATAATAAATTTGCTCATTATTCACTGAAAAATTAAAGCAAAATTGCACCTTTTTATAGAGACCAAAATGTGCATAGAATAATATTTGCCCAAACTAAGAGTACACTTAATTAGCCACAGACAAGTACATATGTATAAATCCTTAGCCACAGACAAAGAGTGTGTTGAGTACATGGAGACAGACAAGTAAACATTAAGAACTACTAAGCCACAGTCTAAGAGTGTGTTGAGTACATGGAGACACAGACAAGTAAACATTAAGAACTACATGTACTTTGCCACATTCTAAGAGTGTGTGGGGTACACTGAGACAGATAAGTAAACATTCAGAACTACTTAGCCACAGTCTAAGAGTGTGTGGAGTACACTGAGATACAAACAAGTAAACATTAAGAACTACTTAGCCACAGTCTAAGAGTGTGCGGGGGGGTATACTGAGACGCAGACGAGTAAACATTAAGAACTACTTAGCCACAGTCTAAGAGTGTGTGGGGTACACTGAGACACAGACAAGTAAACATTAAGAACTACTTAGCCACAGTCTAAGAGTGTGGGGTACACTGACAGGATTCATAGGCAATTTAGAAAACAAAATTTCAAGGGCTTTTCATTAACTTTTTAAGAGCTGAGTATTATGATATTCAAGGGCTATCAGTATATACACTGAAGTTTGAATATACGAAATTTGTTAAATACTATGATATTATGTTATTGTTGCAATAGTATAAAATAGTATTAAAAAATAAAATCAATGTACAGTATTGTTGTGTGCCAGTTATGTTTAACAACCCTGCCCCAATATCAGGATTTTGAATTATTAATTTTGAAGATTACACCTATATTGGAACAGACTGGCTACCTAATCCACCTGGTCTTCACAATTTAATTGCTCTCGTGACTATGGATTAGCATAATGTGCTCAGGTTGGAAAGTTACCTTAACTTGACTGATTGTAATATAAAGATATTCGCATTCACATGACTTACCCCCACCAACCCGCTCTTGTCATTCTGACAATAAAGCCAAGATAATTATTTAAGATAACAAAGTGAAATTTAATAGTTTACAATATAATACAAAAACAATAATCGATTTGTGAACAAATGTACATATGGCCTTCCGAGACCACCTAGTCTGTATGCACACCGTCTAGAGTTTTTGTTATTAGTACAGTTCAAAAAGTCAGTTGACTGAGAGTGGTTTACTCAGCTTTGTTTCTTGTCAATCAAGACTGCACACCCGGCAACACATTGACGCAGCACCCCCTTCTGGTTGTCTGATACAACATACACACCTTGGTCGAATAGCACCCCCTTCTGGCTGTCTGATACGACGTACACATCGGGGTCGAATAGCAGTCAGTTTATTCATAAGGCTAGCTTTAAAGTCTGGAATAAAACCCCACTGTAAAAAAATATCTCATTTCTATCAGCATCAATATAGACAAGCTACTGTGTTCACTGGTAACTAATATGCAGGGGACATGGTTATACCTCTTTTATTTTTAAAGTACACACTATGTAAGATGTGAATAAAGTCTTATTCACTCCCTATATATAAATTGATATACACTAATACAGCAACTATACATGCAAAAAGTTCTACCCAGATAAAATATTTGAAGACATTTGCTTTAACACACACACACACACACACACGCACGCACATGCACACACACACACAACACACACACACACACTACCTTGATGTTAACTTTCAATTGTGTAGGTTAGAAAAAGTATGGGCTCTTACTTGAAGTTAAGTCATGTTCTTTACCCAGCAAATAATTTTACTTTTAAACTGTTAGAGACTTAAGTAATTGAATACTTATTGTCTTCCTTTTCATTGTTTTTCAGAATTCTTTTCCTGAAAGTGCAAGTGGTTGGAATCCTGTAGTGACTCCTTGGAAAGGGTAGAAGTTATCATTGCATCATTTATGAATATTGAACTAAAATGTAATTTCACATATCATATGTAGATTTATTATATGTATGTTTATATATGAAAATAGTAATGCTTTGCAACATGCTGATTTGTAAAACATGAATTACACTTTTGACTCTCTTATCTTGCAGGAAACATTTGGTTGGACTAGTTCATTTCATGTTACAGTGTATCATGGTAAATACTCGATTGGACTAGTTTATTTTACCTGACAGTGTATCATGATAAACACTCTGGACTGGACTAGTTTATTTCACATTATATTGTATCATGGTCAACACTCTGGACTGGATTAGTTTATTTTACCTGACAGGGTATTATGGTAAACACTCTGGACTGGACTAGTTTATTTCATATTACATAAGCTTCATCATGGTAAAGTATTACCATGTGTTCACATTGATGGCTTACATTGAAAGTGCATCACCTTCACTTACACATGCTTAAATTAATTTGTTTCTATTTCATAATTCATATCAACAGAATGCCAGTCTTTAAAATGAAATGACATTGGAGAGCAAAAGATCGTCTCTGCACTTGTCATGGTATATATGCTGAACTAGCTCTTGTCTAATTTTGCTGACTTGGGATAGGAATAGAAATTACTGACTTGGAATAGGAATAGAAATTACTGACTTGGAATAGGAATAGAAATTACTGACTTGGAATAGGAATAGAAATTATTGACTTGGAATAGGAATAGAAATTATTGACTTGGAATAGGAATAGAAATTACTGACTTGGAATAGGAATAGAAATTACTGACTTGGAATAGGAATAGAAATTATTGACTTGGAATAGGAATAGAAATTATTGACTTGGAATAGGAATAGAAATTACTGACTTGGAATAGGAATAGAAATTACTGACTTGGAAAAGGAATAGAAATTATTGACTTGGAATAGGAATAGAAATTATTGACTTTGGAATAGGGGGTAGAAGTTACTAACTTGGAATAGGGGTAGAGATACTAACTTGGAATAGGGGTCCAAGTTACTAACTTGGAATAGGGGTAAAGTTACTGACTTGGAATAGGGGGTAGAAGTTACTAACTTGGAATAGGGGGTAGAAGTTATTAACTTGGAATAGGGGTAGAAGGTACTAACTTGGAATAGGGGTCCAAGTTACTAACTTGGAATAGGGGTCCAAGTTACTAACTTGGAATAGGGGTAAAGTTACTGACTTGGAATAGGGGGTAGAAGTTACTAACTTGGAAAAGGGGGTAGAAGTTATTAACTTGGAATAGGGGTATAAGGTACTAACTTGGAATAGGGGTCCAAGTTACTAACTTGGAATAGGGGTCCAAGTTACTAACTTGGAATAGGGGTAAAGTTACTGACTTGGAATAAGGGTAGAAGTTACTGACTTGGAATAGGGGTAGAAGTTGCTAACCTTATTCATACATTGGTTTTCTTTCATTCCTACCACAATCTTAATCAGTCTTCAACTCTGTGACATTTCAGCAGTGTCCTTTTTGATGCTTCAGCAGGATCCTTTTTGACATTTCAACAGTGTCCTTTTTGACATTTCAACAGTGTCCTTTTTGACATTTCAGCAGTGTTTTTGACATTTCAGCAGCATACTTTTTGACATTTCAGCAGTGTCCTTTTTGACATTTCAGCAGCATCCTTTTTGACATTTTTAAGATAAAAGATCCAGATGAAGTCATTCAAGTTTAGACTGATGCTTTTTTAAATGTCCTAACAAACATCTGTTGTAAAACAAAGGGAAAGTCCTAAATGAAACTCATCAGGCTTAAAGCATCCAAGATGCTAGATGAGATGAAGACAAGATAAAATGATGGTTATAGAAAGAAATAAAACTATGAAGTGCATGATTCACCAAACAATATAAAAAACAATTTTGTACTAAATTAGTTCATAATTTATAGATCTCTGTAAATATTTAGAAAGCAAAATCTGTTCTCTTTATTATTATTGTCTGGTACCAGCCCTAAGTAAATGTCTGATGTCATAGGTGTACACTCTTGCAAGAAACGTGCTCACCAGATGTACATATTTTCAACATTCCTAAAGCAAAGTACAACTGGCATGGTAGTTCATCTGCCTATCAAGGTACATCTATCTGGATATGCTGCTTTTCTAACTGAGACTCAAAGAGATCATTTTCATCACCAAGAACTGCACATTTCTATTGACCACTATGTACAAGTTATTTTATTTTTATGTTACTCTTTTGTAATGTAGTTACTTGTTATGCTGACATTCATATTTTCTTGTATATTATTTTTAATTTTCTTGTTTTTAAGTAGTTTTTATAAAGACTGTATGTATTTTATGTGCACTTATTGTAAAGTATTTAGAATTTTTATAAAATTAAATGCTCTTCTTTTTATTATTACATATATTATTATTATTATTATTATAGTGTCAAAATCCCATTCTACTGTGATACATTAAATGACCACTTTACCAATATAGACAAATTACAAATACAAAATCCTTTGCAGAATTACTCTTATTTATGAAAACTTTCAGTTTTTGTTTATCAAAATTATCTCACTGTTTACAAATTTAAATTAATTTCATTTCAACTTCTTAAGTTTTTCAAATCTTAGCTAATATGAACAACAAAGAATTATTGTACTCAATCTCTGCATCAGAAAAAAAATAATGATCTTGTTTAGTTTTATTAAGTCAACTATATTTGATATTTTTGCTGAGATATTAGTTCCATCAACAGTCATGATTTAGAGTATTTATACATCATTCATTACATGCTTGAAATAGCTTGAAGCATGGTCTAATAGTAATGGCAGAGAATGTTCAGTTCTTAAAGGCAGCAGACACCAACAAAAAACTCAACAAAACAGCTTACCCCTTCAATCTGTCTTGACAGTCTACAAAAATTAAATTTTACAGGATCTGATCAAGAACAAACATTGGGAGTTCTATTCAACCATAATCAACTATGATTGTCTGTCAAGGTTTAACCAAACAATCATCACATCATTCAAAATATCTAAAATAAAACACAGATAGATTAATATGCATACATTCAGTCTTTAATTGACTGTTTCCCTACTGCCTTTGACAAGATAGGTGCCTTCTAACCTTATATATTTATATCTGAGTCAGAAATGATCTGTAAAATTAATTCCAGCAAGGCTGCCATGTAAAATAAGCAAATTGTTTTCTTCTCTGCAAATACTGCTCTTGGAAACCTATATCCAGTTCAGAACTCTTTAATCTTATCCTCATGCACATCATCCACAACATCATGCACAATATAGGATCACACTACTTGAAATCTCCGATTTTCATGATAGGTATTTCAATAGTACCTTGTGTATGAGTGTGTGTGTATATGCATATACCAAAAAGTAATTTAGAGTTGTTCAAAAGCACATAAGCTTTGAAGGCAGAATGGAAAATATCCAAAAAAAATGTGAACCATACTTGAGGAAATTAGAATTTGATAATCTTGTAGAAATAAGAACCTGAGATGGACCGTCTTTCTGATTGTTACAAAAAGTACATCATTGTGTATGCAAAATATGTATTTTATCAAAAGTCATGAAATTTATTTATCTAATGATTCATTTTTATATACACTGAAAACACTATAGAAATAATATATTCAGTCTTGATATTAGTTTTCTTTTTGAAAAGTTTTAAGAGCAGACTTGTTAGTCATTATTATTAATATTTTCTTCTTCTTATTATTATTATCATTGTTATTGTTGTGAGATATGTATCCACATTAGCAATGGCAATTTTGTAAACAGGCAAAATGGTGCCTCAATTTTCACCACTGGGAATAAAGTGGCTTTTGGACTTCTGTGTTTTCTGTACATTTCTTGCCACCTTCCAGCTCCAATTTAGATATGTGGTTTCCATATCCATACACTTCTTCTGAGCTTGTTATATATATCTGGCTTGGTTCTCCTTTTCAAAATTTCTTCCATTGTAGATGATACAAAAGAAGAAACTTGATATATTTTTATAAGTTTTTTCTTTTAAAATTTCTTTAAATTTATGAAGGAATAATTTGTCACTCACACACATTAAATTCTTTAACACAACAAAACCATTAAAAATTAAGAAAATTTTATTTATGAAATGTAATAAATATCTTTTTATCAATTATATCCATGTGACATTAATAAATATGAAATGCACATGCTCGGCACTTTGTGGTGGGATCATATCTACACTTAAATATTTAAACTTTACAACTTGTGTTTTCAACACATTTAGTAAGAGGAATCAGGGATCTGTCCGTCTGTCCATCCATCCATCTGTCTTCACATGCATAACCCAGGGAAACATTGTTAATTTGGAAACTACTAGTCTCCCATCACACAAACTGGCCAACATACTGCTTCAAATTAATCACATTTCTTATAAAAAAATTCCCCAACTACTGCTAGTTTTTATCCCTTCTCCTTGACCGAGTAACTTGATTGTGTGTTGGTGTTCATATCATATGTTTCACTCTTAATAATTTGACCTAGTATATACCTCCTGATAATTGCTAGAAGTGTGAATGTTGTCATCTCACTGAACTACATTTTCACTTAATCAGGACCCTCCAAACACAAAATAGTGCATATTAACAAAGTTTCACTGATTTGTATGGTGTGTGCATATATATATATATATATATATATATATATATTAGAATTTGTGTTAGTGTCACCAGACTTTCAGAACTTAATACTCTGTGAAATCAAATATCAAGATAACTGTCACATTTTCCTACGTTTAAAAAGAATTTATATTAAATAATACAGCAGTATAGTTTTCTGGGCTTTAGCATTCAAATTTTATTTCAAATGTCTAATGCAACACCTGTATGCATGCACTGCTGACTGCCACCTTTAGTCAAATGTTTATCATACACATTCATATTCAAGTACACTGCACTGGTAATAATACGTAAATTCTTTTGAGAACTTTGACCTAATGAAATTTTTTTAAATGTAAATGTTGCTAAAGCAAATACAATTTTGCTTTCAATGACTATTTGTAGATAAAAACGCTTGAAAAAAATTGTTATAATATGCCAAATTGGTGAATATACTGGCTTATCAAATTTATTTAAGATATTAAAAGCTAATATACATTATGATTAGTATATTTGTAATGTATGTTGTGTATTTCTTCTATTATGATATTAAAAGCTAATATACATTATGATTAGTATATTTGTAATGTATGTTTTTTGTGTATTTCTTCTATAAATGTTAGTGTGTATGAGCATGAGCTGATTATTTAAAATACAAACAAAATTCTTTGTTTTTGAAAATGTCAAATCATTGCATTATAAATGTAAATAAGAACAGAGCAAATGTATGGATTAGATTTTAATACTGTGCATATCAATTGAATTATAATTATAATTATTGAAAAATGCAACAGGAAATTTACGGCTAATGCTAATTTTACACTCAAAATAAATCTTACAAATTCCAGATAAGGTGAGATGTCTAAATATTAGAAAATCAGAAGTCTTACTCACACATTCATACCATTCAGTTTCAAAACAAAACAAATCTTACAAATTCCACATGTTGATGTGTCTAATTATTGGAAAATCAGAAGTCCTACTCACATATTCATACCATTCGTTTTCAAAACAAAACAAATCTTACAAATTCCACATAAGTTGATGTGTCTAAATATTGGAAAATCAGAAGTCTTACATATTCAACAAATTCCACATAAGTCAATATGTCTAAATATTGGAAATCAGAAGTCTTACTCATATATTCAACAAATTTCCTGATATGTGGAAGTATTGGAAAATCAGAAATCTTACTCACATATTCATACAATTCAGTTTCAAAACAAAACAAGAAAATAATAAATAAGTCTTAAAGTAAAACAAAAATCCACAAACTTTTACAGGTTGAAATAAAAATATATTCTTAAAAGATATATTTACTAATTTGAAACCCTTTTATTCCAAACTAGAAACAAACAGTCTATTTCTATGAAATAATATACATGCACTAGGAACGGCTTCACTTAGCACATCTACTCTATAGAACACATATATTCCTTAATATTAGCACAACTTAAGATTTCTAGAAAACATTACTTCTAAATTTTAAGAGAAAGAAGAAAATAGGTGACATGACCTTACAAGAATAAGACAAAAGAAATATTCCATGTTCAGTAATATAAATATTAAACTGGCACATGATGCTAGTACACCCAACTACTAAATAAATTAGAATGACAAAGGCAACATGGGCCAGCAGATTACATTCAGTTATAAAAATAATCATTCCCCCTAAAAAAAAAAATTCACATTACTATAAGCTAATATCAAAATCTTTGTCCATAAATGTATAATATCTTTTCTTTTATTTCCTTAGTCATTTTGAAAGAAAAAGCTAAATATCTGCATAAACATAAAATTGTTTTCTTGTAAATTTAAAAGATATGTAAAAGATATCAAGCCTAAATTTTAAAGCAATTTCTACGCAGCTTGTAAAATAAACAGAAATTAAATAATTAAAATGTTCAAATCTAAATTTTAAAATAATTTCTACTCTTATGAAATAAACAAAAATTTAAATTTACACTTTTCAATAGATGTAATTTCTTCAAAAATTTTTAGTTGCGTGTATCCTGAATTGACATTTTTAATAATAATAATAGTAATTTTTAAGAGATCTTCCAAAGAGTATTTCAGAAGCAATAAAAAAAAACCACACATAAATTCTATAGCTAGAAAGGAAGTAAAAAACAATTGATGGCACATGACAAATGGTTAAAATGTTTAACACAAAATAAAACCTTTTTAATGCATATCAAAGTATTAATCAATCAAATTTTTAAAATATCAGTCAATTATGTATAGATATTCCATAAAATCATAACACATAGTAAAAATAATACAAAAGTCAAGTGTATAAAAGCACTATCTTTTTTTAAAGGGTTATGTAGTTAAAACTGATTTTTATAAAATTAATGAAAATACTGCGAAGAAAACCCAACACTTTCAGCAATCCTTTCTAACACTGTGCATGTTCTTCATGCATTTCTTCATCTGTAATAATATATTTTACATTATATACTTACTATATATATATGCTACTGGAAGTATAAAAAGTATATTAACATATACACTGATATAACATTACAAGTTTTGAGCTAATAAAGGCATCAGACACAATCAAGAATTTACCATAAATTACAGTTAGGCTATATAGAGCTTTTCTTGACACTGATTTTATGTATGTGTGTGTTTGGGGGTTTGTTTGTTTATTCAATAACATTTGCACAGACAAGATAATGCGATGAGTGTTTTTCTTTTAAATGACAAAAAGAACTATTTAGCTAGTTAGTGAAGCTAAATCTGGTATTTATTTCAAATTTAATATATAACAACAAAACTTAGAAAACAAAAGAAGAAGAAGAAGAAACAATAAACCGTTACAAAAAATATATTATTTAATGAAAAGGACCCTTATTTCTTTACATTTTAAACTAAATGATGTAAACAATTTAAACAATAATGATGTGAAATTAAAATACTGACACATTTATTAGATAAGTTACTAAAAGAAAGCTTCACAACAAATTAACAATTACTGAAATAAATTAGAGTTATATCATAAAGGTAGATGTATTGATTTTATTATTAATAATTACTGAAATAAATTAGAGTTATATCATAAAGGTAGATGTATTGATTTTATTATTAATAATTACTGAAATAAATTAGAGTTATATCATAAAGGTAGATGTATTGATTTCAAAATGAAGATATCAAAATAGGTTTTAATAAATACATACAAATGACAATATTAAAAGCAAAAAATAACTTTTACATCTCGTACCTCTAGTCATAAAAAATTATTTCATGTAAAATGAGATATATCTATCAGACTTTTAAAATTACTGTTATTATTTTTGTTTACGAAGTGAAAGTGTACTTAAATCTTGGTAATATCACAGGAATGAACAAGGACATGTAATACTGTCTGTATACAAATATACAGTATGTAATATACAGGACAGAATGCACTTGAAATAATGACATTTTCAAACCGAATCTTGATTTTGTATGCAAACATATATATATATAAAGGAATATATTTTTGAATTAAAACGTTCCTTTTAAGACAGACTGGTCTATTAATACTGATTGTCGAAGACTAGAGAATAAAAGGTAATTAATGAGAATAATCACAACCAAAACAAGAATGCTGACAGCATGAACATCTCAACAGTAAATCAGTAGTAAAATAAATCACAGTAAAAGGCAAAAATAATTTTAAAAAAAATAAAACTCAATGGTCTATCTTTAGACTAACAATAAATTTTATAGTCTGTCCTGATTAGCATTCTGTAAAACTATATTTTACACAGCAATCTACCTTGATTAGCATTTTTGCAAAACCATACTTTGTATATATACAATGTATATATATTTAAAATAGCATGAAAAATCATTAAATGTTTAGTCTGTATAAATCAAATAAAATGTAATTATATTGTAAATGTTCATGATATACTGACCCCCATTTATAAATCACAGTCATAATGAAAAGTTATACAAAGCAAACATTTTAAAAGTGCAATAGTAAAATTTAAAAAAAAAACGCCTTACCTTAAAAATGTTTTCCCACCAGAAGATTTATAAAGTGCAAAAAGAATATATCTCAAATATTCCATAATAATTTTATTCAAATGTCACTTTTATTGAGGGGTTACTGCTTTATAAATGAAAGTTACAAGTTTATGTCTTTGAGTGGCTTTTAACTCCTTGCTTGTCATCTCAGGCTTAGCTAGCAAAACTTAAATAATGAGGGTTAACAGAGAGAAATTATCATTCAAGGTGAGATAATTCAGCCAACAGCATTAATATCACTATTTAGTATTTTCTCTTGTAATATTTCCTTACATTTTCCATCCAAACTGTTTCTGGTATTAAAACAGAGCAAGAATTTGTATGAAATGGGGTTAAAAACTGTCAATATGAGAATTAAAGGCCAAACTCCATATAATGATATATAATACATTGTATTTGTATTATTAGCCCCAACACTTCTACCAAAACTGAATTTTTAATAATCAAGCTTAATGTTACCAATTTTATTAAATATGTAGAAAACCATAGGGCATTTTGCTGAACAACTGGTTTCATTTCCAGACAGAAACTAAAAAAAAAACTTAAGTGGTTTCATTTTCAGACAGAAACTAAAGTCCATTTCTACAAAAATAATTTTTACTAGTGTGTTTGTTTTCTCAAAATTCTTTTTTCCTGAACATGTTTCAATCATTTAAAACTCCTTGTCCTTTAGTAAACTAATGATTACTGGAATGTGTCCAGTCTTAGGAAACTGAATGTTATTTTAAATTATAAAGATTGTTAAACAGCAACTTTGTGGAATTTCTTTGAATAAATATATGTTTTAATTCAATGCTTTCTTATATAAAAATGAATATAAATATCAATGGATTATGTGTATTGTATATTTTTAAGAAAGTCAAAACCTGCACAATAGTGATTGAATGCACTCTTCCCCTACCCCCAAGTGCTATATCACAGTATTTTTATTTGCCTGTCTGATTATCTATCCATCTATGAAAATTTATAGAATACATGACATTTTAAAACTAACCATGTTAATGGTTCAAGAAAGCATATAAACTAGCAATATAAATTAAAAGCACATGAATGACCTAACAGTATAAATCAAAACAGCACATGAATAATCTACCAGTATAAATCAAAAACAGCACATGAATGACCTAACAGTATAAATCAAAACAGCAAATAATCTTACAACAAAATATAAAGAGTATCTAGCAATACTTCATGCTACAAGAAACATAATTTGTAATAACACAAATCAATCAAGAAAGAAAGAATATGATCCAATACTATATATCAAAAGAGCAATTGATCTAATAATTAAGAGAGAATATAATCTAATAATTATGAGAGAATGTGATCTAATAATTAAGTCAAGAGAGAATATGATCTAATAAATTTCAATGACTAATTACATTACAATATTCAGCAAAAACACAGTTTACAAATGTACCACACACCAGGTTATAAATAATATAGAGAAAAAAAGGCATTCTCTTTAGTACTTGTAGATTTGGAAGCAGTCTTGAATACAGTGTCTCTGTAAGGTGACCTGAAAAGTATAAGTTGCAGACATCTCATTCCATGCAACCAGACTCAGACATCCAAATGAATGTTATCAGTCCTGATGCTGAGTATGGAAAAGCCTACCAACAGAATACAAACATTATAAGATGACTAATTACATTACATTGAATAAATAGAGTAGTTCAGAAAATATATTTGATAAAGATAAATTTCAGATGTAGGGTTTAGGCTAGTCTTTGGAGAGGGCAAAGGTGTCAGCTAGAGAGCACAAAAAGACTAATTGGAAGTACATAAACAAGAGTTAAGGGTTCCTGTGAGAATGAGAGCACAAAAAGACTAACTGGAAGTACATAAACAAGAGTTAAGGTTCCTGTGAGAAGATATGAGTGCACAAACATGACATTGTTGGCAGATGAAATCCATTTCTGATGTGATAAGCTAACAATCAGCCTCACCCTCTCAGCTTTTAAAGTGAGAAACATATTTTATTTGCTGGCCAAGGAGGTTTACATAATCACTGGTTTGAGTTTTCCAGACATTTTCCTTTTTGGTTTCATTCACTTTATGTCTAATGCACTAAACCTAAAATTAAATAAACAACTTAATATATATACAGCAGCTCTTTTAGACTAAGATTATTTTGGTTTCATTCACTTTATGTCTAATGCACTAAACCTAAAATTAAATAAACAACTTATATATATATATATACAGCTGCTCTTTTAGACTAAGATTACTAAGTATTTTAGTGTAATGCAAACAATTGTTTATTGTTTCTTCTTCTAAGGTGTGATGGATCAGTTCAACCATGAAAATAAGGAAGCTCCTTAGCATACATAGTTGTGTGCATCAATATATTATTAACTATCAAACAGACACACATAACTGTGTGCATCAATATATTATTAACTATCAAACAGACACACATAACTGTGGGTTTCAATATATTATTAACCATCAGACACTAATATCTGTGTGCATCAGTATATTATTAACTATCAAACATACATAGTTGTGTGCATCAGTATATTAATAACTATCAAACAGACATAGTTGTGTGCATCAATATATTATTAACTATCAAACAGACACACATAAATGTGGGTATCAATATATTATTAACAGTAAAACAGACATCTTTAACTGTAGGTATCAATAAATTATTAACAATAAAAGAGACAAACATTTATGTGTGTATCAGTAGATTATTAACAATAGAACACAAATACATAGCTGGTGTGTCATTAACAATAAAACAGAGACTGTATTAAACTCATGCATGCATGCATGCACCAACATTAATTGGATGTGCTGTTTGTTCCAAAAAGGGAAATGTTCTTTACAAAAATTGCTCAGAATATGCAATGCTATCTTTTTTAGAACATTATTGCTATCATTATTGAACAGTTAAAAATGTAAATAAATTACTTTATGCTTATTTATGTTCTAGGAGCAGATGACAGACTTGGTAAATCTAAAAAGTATCCACTTGCTTATTGTTATTTCTGGCAGTGAACATTCATGTAGTACAAATTGTCTTTTGGATAAGTAAACATTTAACGGATATCTTAAAATTACATTTTTTGTAAAATATTTAATGAAACAAATCTTAAAGGCTTCATTGGATATCCTTTTATTTTTTTTTTAAAGAGCCTGCATTGCAGTGAAGTTTATATAAGAGAAATGTCCATTTGTTGTACTTAGATGTTGACTGCAATTGAGGGGTAGTCAAGAAACAAGAAAAGTTAGAATGTATGGATAAATACACTAACTACCAAAAAAAAGACTATTATTTTCATATTTAAATACTTTGTTAAGGTTAACCTAAGTTATTTCACATCCTAAATAATTTTTGTGAATGTGTAAAATGCTATATGTCAAGTAATCAAGTTAAGAGAACTGAATACTCTTCTACTTGTGAGATTTTGATATAAATAATCTGATTAGAATGAGAAAATATATTATTTAAATAACAATGAGTATCGCTAATAAAGTAATGATTAATATGGAAATGACAAACCTAATAAATAAGTCAATATTTTAAATAAAACTGACACAATAATTATAATCTTTAAAATCAGTGAGTTTAATGCTATGTATTACATTTTTTAATAAATAATTACCTGCCAAGAAAATGCTCAGATGTGAATTCCTGTATATTTCCTTATCAGCTCATTTGCATATCGCTTCTGCTCTTCAGACAGTCTCACAGGTTCCTGCCTAGAATATTCAAGAATAAATTTGTATGGACTTATTATGAAACAGATTTGAAATACCCCAAACAGGTTTACATAGACTTTAATCATGAAAGTTTAAATTTGAAGCTTACTACATAAACATGAAAGAAAATTCATTGAATTTTTTAAATGATGTTTAAAAAAATTTCTGATACTGATTGCTATGTGTTTTAAACTTTATATATTTTTATTACAAAATAATTATAAATATTTCCAAGAGTTAAAATATATCATCATTATTTAAAGACTTTGTTCTTATATTTAAATTATGAATTCACATATTCAAAACCATTGTGAAGTAGTCTTGGTATAGTGGATATGTCAATGAAATTACTGAAAGTTATTTGCATCATTATTGTATTTTTTTTAAGTAAGGCAACAAATGAAATGTTATAACTTACAATGAAACTTTCTGTACATGCAGTAGTGATTACAAAATATTTGTTATATATGAACAGATAAGTTTATCTAGTTATTATAGTAATTTTATTTCTCTAATTTTACATTAAAGAAAATGACAGGATACTAATAATAATAGATGAAGAAGATTGTAAATACCAATTACGAACCATTATAGTTTATTTTATATTATTTTAAATATGACTCCAAATCAAATGATGTAAAGTAAGTAAATGAGCAAAAGCCTTTAAGATTTTGTCAAAATGAAAAACAACAAACAGAAGTTGTAAGTATTCCATAATAAACTGGAATCACATTCCTGTCCTGCAAAACAATTACATATTACTTTAATAGTACATATCTCATATGTAAAGACTAATATTTTATTTAGCATCCCACTCCACCTTGAAAAACAACATAAAAATGCATCAACAACAAAAGGTAAGAACAACATAAAGGAATATGTGAATAACAAAAGGTTTATGTACAATCATTTACACCCCTATTAAAAACTAAACCCACATATCACTCTGGCATATAATTAATTCAAATATTGATGTATGGATAACATTTCTTTTTTGCTAATTCATCGTACTCTAATGATGTAAGGATTATTATAGGATATAAACTATAATATACTTATACAAATTTTAGTCTTAGGTTAAACTAACACACACATTTAAGTGCTTTGTTTGTTTGTTTTCAGAGAAGATATATCACCACTAATATACTGTACTAATATTAACATTCCACCAAGGTACCATTTAATTCAGAGCATTGAAATGAACAGAACTGGAAATGAACTTTCTGCAAGAAAACAACCAGAGCAAGATGTGAAAATGTTGCTTTATAATTATATATTATTTGAAGGAGAGTCCACCACCTAAAATAAGCATTATGATTTGAGTCACTCTGCAGAAAGCAGTTTACAAATAGTGAAGCATTTAGCAATTGTTGTTTAGTTTGTTTCTTAGCTTTCTAAAACTACGTTATAAAACATTAGTACTGTTAAAGGTTTTTACATTTCATGACAACCTTGTACATAAACTAAAATACAAATGACTTAGTGTGGCTCTACATCGAGTGACTAAAACAAGACTGGTAAATGCAAATTACAATTTATGGCCTGCTGTCACTTATCACAGGAAATGGCACACTTCACCTATGTCTGTATGTGTCCATCAGTGTACAGTGTAGAATTGGGATAAAGATACTTTCTTATTTTGTGAAAGGAAAAGAGATAAATATTGAGAAAAAGTACAGCAGTGGTGCTTGAGATGTAGTTCAAGTGCAGCACTTTCAGTGATGAATACATAGGCATCTGCATCTGCCATGGTCTCCCATTGTCAATGACCATTCTCATCAGCAGTCTGCATTGCCCTTGCCTTTTTGACCCAGTTCAGTGAACCACCACATGCTGTGAAAGCTGCTGACTTTCCCTTAGGTCAGAGTTGTGTGGAAAATTCATTCCTGGCAGAGCTTTTGGATGTGAGATGGAAAGATTCAAACCTAAATGTGTAGTTTACTTCATGGACATTTGTAACAGTCTGCAGTGTGTGTGCTAATGCACTGGTGCATCTTTCCAGTGGCAGTGCTGCAAGAGTGCTGTATTCACTACAAAAACTTATCCATGGCTGGTGCCATCAGAAACAACCATCCATTCTGGTGTCTGCTGTTATGTGCCACATTTCTGCAAGTTGACAATTATGAATACCTTAAAACATGACTGAAACCTTACTTCTTGTTTAGTGACCATTGCAGTAGGTAGAAACACTAAATCTAGTTGTTTTTTTAAAATTCTATTAGTTAAATTAAATGAATTGTTTTTATATTTAGAGGATTTTTGAATTGTAATTTGATTCTTTAATTTAATTTATTTTATTAGGAATTTGCCATGTGACTGTACTATGTTAGATAAACCAGCATTAGCAGTGAGCAATTTTTTTCTTTAAAATCTCCAGTCTAGTTTAGAATTTTAATAAATACATGTTTCCTTCACTTTCTACCCTCATTCTGCTTTTGTTATTGTTGCTTGTTGTTGAAGTGGTGATGGTGTGTGTGTGTGTGTGTGTGTGTGTGTGTGTGTGTGTGTGTGTGTGTGTGTGTGTCTGTGATTGAGTGTGCTTCTGTGTTAAGCAAGGTAGGTTCACTCAATCTCTGCATACAACTTAATTGTCAAGCGGCAGACCTTAGCATACAAGTAAAACTTAAAAACCAACGTGACATCACAATAAAGGTAATACATGTATGTAAGATCAAAGATTTTTTAAAATATATCATAGACCAGGATGGTTATGATCTTATAAAATCGGCTACTGTATTTCACTAAGCAAGAATGACAGAAGTACTGTTAGGTATCTGCCATTTAACACTATTTCCTGTTGATTTCCACCAAAACAGAAACAACCCACATCATCTCAAGGATTAACAAACACCTACGTCAACTGATGGATTATCAAACTTTGCAAAAACATCTTTGTTTCTTGAGACTAAAATCTCATTAAAAGAATACAAATACTACATTAAGTAAACATGGCTAAAGAAGCTGTTGGTTAAAAAATGAATAAAAAAGAACAAAAATGCTAAGCTGATATATGATGTATGAAAGCTTAGGCAGAATTATATATTTACCGCTAGTACTCTATAAAGTATAATATTTTTACTGTAATTAATAGTAAATCTGTTAAGTTTTAATTTTTTAGTATTAAAATCTAATGAAAATAATCTGTTTGAATGTAACTTTAAAGGCTCAAATTTAAAGAAATTATTTAAAGGTTACCAGAAGTAGTTTTGTTTTAAATATGGGATTAACTCTTCATTTCTTATCACATAAATTTAAATAATTTAGAAATACATTTAAATTATCTGCAGTTAATGAATTTGTGAATAGTATATGTATTTTAAAAACAAGCTTAGCGCCCAAAACAAATAATAAAATAAAATGCATCATCACAATCCTAACATCATATATTACTTCGCTTCTATTCTTCATGTTACAAAACCTCACACCATACAAATGAAGAATTGGAATGAGAATGCAAGAATGAAAGCATAAGAAAGCAAAATTTAGCATAGCCTTTTAATATCAGTTCAAACAAACAGAGATCAATAAAATAATATTTTGAGTTCATGCAGACAACTTTCATCGTGCATCATGGGTTTCCCTTAGAGAACAGAATATATATACAATATAAAAAATCAACTTAGACAAGCCATGGGAGAATCAAGTTTGAAAGGAAGAAAAATATGATTTTGGAAAATAATACAAAACTGTAAACAGATGGAGTTTTTCTAGCTTTTATTCTATTTCTTGTGAGTGTCTAATTAACTATGCAATGTGCACTTTGTTTATTTAGCCTTCTGGCAATCTTTAAAAATATTTTTACAATATAACAAATAATCTAATTCATTAAAATTTATTGCATTTGTTACACTACAGATTGTCAAAAAGAGAGGACATATTCCTCTGAGCAATAATGTATTTATAATGATATTAGTAACATTATTATTATTACCACTAAAAGCTCAAATCTAAATGTGCAGAAACACTGGATATAATCAAGATGCATATATAGGGTGACATACTCAGAATTTCTAATACAAAATACAAATTAAAAAGAGTGTCAGAAGTAACACCATACTTACCCTAGATTTTCTCCAAGATTGAAGGGAACAGGATAATCATCATTTTCACTGCCAGGCAGCATGGCATACAGTTATAGTTTAACACCATACATATATACTTATTACATAAAGATTGACTAAGTTAAGTTTATTGATAAGTCCATGGCATATATTGACTTTACCATAAATAATTACTTGTTGATTGATTATGCTAACTTTAAATTAACTTTATGGCAAGTTGACTATATATGTGTTTTAATTCATGGTTTTATTGTAAATTTATACTCACAATGTAGTGTTTAGCTAATTCTGTATTTCATGAGCAAAAAGTCACAGTAACAAAAATGCACAATGTATTCTTTGTCAAAACAAACATTTATTTACTGCATGGCACACATTTAGTGAGTTAGAGAACCAATAATGAGTAAATGTATAGTGGTTGTCAAAGTTAATATTCAATTCTTAGAAAAATGCTATGGAAACTTTCAATTTCAATAGTAAAACCACATAAAATAAATTTTATGAGTGCAGTTAAACTTAAGGGACTGGAGAAAAAAAAATCGCTGCACACAAATTCCTGCCTTTAAATTTACTACAAATTCTTTGCTCTGTATAATTCTAGTCTGAAAATTATGGAAATACATGTAATTAAATTTTTCTAGGTGAAATAAGTTTTATGAATATTTAATAAATAAGCACACAAATGGAATATCATATAGTTCCAGGGCCATACAAACCAAAGCACAGAAGGGACTCATATTCTCCCAAGGGAAACTCACTCAGCAGCATACTCCTTAATGAGAATGAGGTCCTCTTAGCACAAAGGTATAGTTTGGGAAAATTGGGTAGGGATTAAGTATTTGGAAAAAAAATATTTTATTTAGAAAAAATTCCTTTGTTTCTCATACAGCCAGATAAACATGCTACACAAGTATAAAGAATAAGAGATGGGGATTATCCTCATGAAACAAAACATAATTGTTTTATGTATATTCATTCAAGCTTGAGTGAATGTGTGTGTGTGCGCGTGCGTGCGTGCGTGCATGTGTGTGTGTGTGTGTGTGCATGCATTCCATATGCTAGGAGAGAGCACTTTAAAATGAGGGAGAAATGTGGCATTGTGGGCTAACGAGCGCACAAACGCTAAAATACTTTTATCTCACAGATAGCATATTGAAAGTAGAAGAAGCCACCATCAATAACTTATTCAGGGCCACATTCCTTTTTTTTTTAAATTTTGGATGCAATGGCTCTGGCATTGTGATTCAAATATAAGCATGATGACGAAGTCTCTCTGTTATTCAATTACTGTATTAGTGTTAACTTGTTTTAATCAGCATAACAATGTCTACTACAAATATCTCTAACTTATTTAAAGATGGGTAAGAAAATCTGGACCGGATACCTCTATAAGACTATGATCTATGTAAGGAAATTTGGAATGCACTAATTGGATCCTACATGAAAAAAACATGATTTTCTTTTGAACTTGGCAAAGAGGAGATAACTACTGATTGAATAATCTGAAGAAATTGAGTTGAACTGTAGAATTCAGAACTTGTAACTTTTGCCAGAATGCAAATTGGAGATATTTTCAAGACCTCTTATCTATCAATAATCATCACATTAAAAATAAGCATTCTTCTATACAAAATAATCTAGTTTGTATATTTAAATTTATAATATTTATTACACTACAGACTGTCAAAAAGAAAGGATATATTCTTCAGAGCTATGCCTTGACCACCTCTTCACCACCAATTTATGCTGGTGGTCACCATTTGAACATTGCTGTGTTTTATAGGAAATCCTTGACTTTTCACAATTAAAAAAAAAAGAAAAGTTATGATCATCTTAACCTGAATGAGAGCCAAACATAAGGGCTGGCTGGGGCACTATGGAAAATGAGCAGTCCTGATATTGTAATGCAGAGAGTTCTTTCTAATGAACCTGGGAGAATCATGACTATCCCAGAGGTTAGGTGAGAAAAAGAACCTCTATCTTTCTACACAAAGGAAGGTTGGGGAATGTTAATTGAAACTTGGAGAGTGATATGACAAATTGGTCAAATGCTGAGTTCTTCTGGCCCAGTATTGCTTGATATCCTTAGGCCTTGCTCCTTGCTGTGCTGTTTTCCAAGCAAAAATAGGATGGTGCCCTATAACAATGGCATCTAACTTTTCTTCCCATCATTACTGGGAAGGGTGAGGTCCTACAATACTATGAGTAAAGGTCAGCAAGCAGCTTCTGCTGCCACCTCCCATGGTCAAAACTCATCTGGTTATCTCATATGCATTCTAATAAAAGCACATTTACTTAAACACAAGTATCCCAGTTTTCTCCTGGCTCAGCAAAACTTCTACATATGTACAATCAATCATAGATTATTTATGATTTAACAACACCTACTCAGAAATATACCATTCCAGTTCACTTACCTTACCTCATCTACACAAGCACAAACAATCCCAGTTCATGCTTGGATCAAACAAAACTCTTTATGCAAGTACAATCTCATTTAATTTATAACTTAAAATATCTACACAAGCACAAATAATCCAGTTCATTCTTGGCTAAACAAAACTTACAGCAAAGTAAAAAAAATCATAGTTTGTTTATGACTTAATTATACACCTACTCTGGAATACACCATCCTAGTTCATTTATAACTTATCTACAGAAGTACTAATAATCCCAGTTATTTCTTGGATTAACAAAACTTCAACTAATGTAAAAGCAATCCTAGTTTATTTATGACTTAACAACACATACACTCAGGAATAAACGGTAATACCATTCCAGTTAATTTATAACTTAACATATCAATACAAACACATAAGACCATTGTTACTAAGAAACATTCTAAACAAGCCAATAGTTTTAGTTCATTTCTGACTAGGCAATATATCTATACAAGCACAAATAACCTCAATTCATTCTTGACAACATTCCTACATCAATACACATAATCTTAATTAATTTATGATTCAACAACAGGCCTAATAAGCATACATGAAAACCACAACTTTTCCACTCAAGCAATCAAGTATAAATTAGAAAAGCACAAGGCATTCAACTTTTAAAAGAACAGTTGCAGCTAATAAAAATATTAATTTATTTATATTTAAATATATCCATCACTATATTTTAGGAGCTGATAAAACACGTTGGCAACAAACCGCGTTTCACAAATACTATTGCTGAGCATTAACATATTTCAAGTTATTTTAAGAATTATATTGGCAAATATTTTTTTTAAAATAAGTAAAAAGAAAATTTATGAAGGCATAAAAAAAAATAAGAAAATGAGCTCTTGAAACTAAATAACTAAAGAAAATCAAATAAATATTTTTTTACTATAAAGTATAATGCCAGCAAAAAGAACACAATTTATACTTCAATATTTCATTAAGAAGCAAGGAACAATTAAAACAAAGAACAAAGTCAGAAAATATATATTTAGATTAATTTTAAAAATAATGGCTACATTAAATAAAACAATATAAATTTGTTTTTCTTTTATTCTAAAGAAAACAAATTTTATATTAATTACTATATAGTCTTGGTATTTTAATGTTTGCTGTGAAATAGATATTATCTGACAATCTCAATCTTAATACTTTTTAAACTTTATGTGAAAAAGTATTTAAGAAAATATTTTATACTTACAGTTGCAGCTCAAACCAGGACTTGGACCGATAAGTGTTCCTCAAAGCACTGACCTGAAGATCTTCCCTTTCAAATTCCTTTTGCAGGTTTTTTGCAATCTCTCCTGCCTGTGTGCCAGTAAAAAGGGGAGGCTTTTTAGATGTCATGATGTTTTTGTTTTCAGGAGACAGACGAGTAGGGGGAGAGTGGCTGCGGGATCCCAAATGGGGACTTAAGCTCCTATCTCGAATGTGGCGAGCAGAAACTGGGGTACTTCCTCCATTTTTAAGTATTCCTTTTCTACTGTCACCAGATCTAACTGGACTCATGCTTGTGCTCCGTTTTTTAATGTCAAAAATGGTATTATGGGACACATTGAATCTTTCACCACTCCTACTCCGACTGGGACTTTGTTTATGCATGTCTCTGAAACTTTGTGATTGACGAATGGGAGATCTACCACGACTTTCAAGAGAGATTGCTTCACTGGCACTCTGACCTGTATATAGTCCTTGCTTCTCATTTAAGGCAAAAGCTGACTTGTTGTCAGTGTTGTTGGGGCGATAAGGAATAGGTTTTCTGATTGGTGAGCTTTCTCTTGACAGTGATCTGACTGACCTGTTATATTCTGTCAACTCTGGCTGACGTCTGCTTAAGTACTTTTCTTCAATGTCTACCTGGTCTAGTTTAGTTGGATAGTGTTGTAGATCTGGATAGTCAATGAAATTCACAGGTGAATCCTGAACATCTGCACTGCTTACCTGCTCTGAAGACAAACCCTGGTACTTGATTTTTCTGTGTGGGTAGATTTCTCTATACATAGAAGGCACAGTAGGAGATAAGTTTCCAGTACTATAGCTTGAGTTACGACTAGGAGTTGACGTCACTGATGTAATCCTTGAGACATTTGGACTGTTGATATTAACTGAGGCTGGAATACTTTGAGAGGCTACCTCATCAGTTCGTGTGCTTGTACGATGATGGCTACGGGGAAAACGTTCAAGTGACAGGCTCGTCCCACACAAGTCAATCTCTCGCTCTGTCTCATCTTGTGCACCTTTTTCTTGGTAATGACTGATGATAGATTTCACTTTGGAATCCTTGTGGGAATGCTCCAACTGAGAAACCTTTTCCTGCAGCTCATTCCGCTCTGCTATTGCCTGGTCAAGGCATGTATGCAAATCACGAATGGTGTTCATATCCTTAGAGTGCATCTTTTGAAGTTCACCAATTTCCTAAAAATTAAGAATGTCATTTATTTGTTTGTAAAAATAATAATGTTTTAGTAAGCCTGCATTACTTGTATGCAATATGTATTGCTAAATTTACACCAGTAAGATAAATGCACTTTTTAAAACTATTGTTTAGTATGAAAAAAATAATTTAATTTGCACCACTCTGCTCACCATTTGTTCCTCTGGTTGTAATTCAAGTCCTTTATTTGTTAAAAATTATGAATGAATATTAATTATTTATAAACTTAAAAGTATAACATACCTCTAAACATCTTTAAATTACAAGTATTTTATGCAGAATTAATTCTGATTTAAATAAATTTCTATTTATGCCAAAACTTTGGGAATGCTTTCATAGCAGAAAGCAGGCAAATCCTTAAGTGTATTAAAAATATTCTTTTTAATATTTTCAAACATTAGAAATTGTTTTGTGAGACAATTTCTACTGATAAAAATTAATAACAGTTCAAAAGTCTGAAGGACTAAACAAAGCAGAATTTTAGCAAAATGAATAATACGCATTTTATAAATTTAGAAGTTTCACGAGAGAGACAGTGGTTAGTTTTAACTTTAAAAAAATGTTGGTTCCAAAAAAGAAGTGCCAGCTATTTAAAATATGTGTAAGTAAATCATCATAAATATAAAGTTTAAATTCAAAATTTATTGTCTACAAGAAATGTGCTACTGACCCTCTTGAGAGTTATGTTCTCAGTTTGGATTGCAGTAGCATCACCTTGGAGTTTAGCGTTCTCATGCTTAAGAACTTCTACACCAGGCCTAGTTTCAGAAATTGACCTGTCCAGCAGCGATAATGTGTGATCAAGTTCCTCTTCCAGTTCTTCATTATCTTCCTTGGCCTGTTGTGCCATAAGTTCAAAGTCATGCAACTGCCCTTCCATAGCATCGGCTCTCTCTCGTTCACGTTCAAGGTTGCTGCGGAGTTCCATGTTTTCAGCTTGAGACTTGGCTAAATGTCGTCGACAGTCATCCAAAACCTGAACAAGAAATTTAATTTTGTTTTTAAGTAGGAAAAATAACTGTAGCAATATTATCCAGGTGGATGAAATTTACTATGGTAGGTATCTAAGTCCATAGACTTCTATTTAATTTATGTCTATAGTCAAATGGAAACTTAAATTTAACCTTCATACCTGGTATTTGAAAAAGAATATTTTAAATTAAATTAAGTTGCTGTTCTTTTTTATTCCAGAATACTTATCAAGCATCTACAAGATCGTATGCTGTACTACTTAAAACACTTTCAAGCCAAGAGCTAGAAGTTTTGAAATCTTTTCGTGCCATGACTCATGAACACTGCTCTTGGTAGTTTTATATGCCAAGACTTCAGGGAAGCACAATGACATAATTTTCAGGCCAACAGAATATAACTGAAGTCCAAAGACTTTAAAAGAGACTCAGCCTGCTTTCCATGATAAACCTTCCATAAACTTTCCCATGTATTGACAAGCCTTTATGTGTGCACAAACAACAAACATGTGTGGATGTAGCAGGGTTTTTCGGGGGGGGGGGGGGGGGGAGGGGGATGAAACAAAAATTACTGCAAAATTCATATCAAAGGATACTAAATATTTTTTCAACTTTTAAATTTCAAAAGTAGACCTAGGACAGCAGCAAAATTGTCTATCTTAGTATGGTATGGTCTGGATTATTGGTGTTAGTCACAGACATATGCATGGTAAAATACATTCTAATTTTGTGGATGTATGACGAAATACTTGCACTCAGAAACACCGATGAAACTAAGGTCAGAGTTGAACGGGGTAGTGGGGGTGGGGGAAATTTTTTTTAAAGAAAGTCTTCCATATTCTTACCTCATTGGTCATGCTGAGTTTGTCTTGTATTTCATGGCGAGCATTGTTAAGTCTAGCTTGAAGTATGTCGTTCTCTACAATTGCTGAAGCTAGGGCTTGCTTCAGTTCAATCACATCTTTCTCTGAAAGACTCCGCTGTTCTATTAACTGTTTGTAACGGCCATGACGGTTTGGCTCAAGCCCTTCCACTGCTGTCAGATCTTTGCCCCAGATATCTTGTGTGACACTACGAATTGGGCTCTTGTAACCAAGACTAATGGCTCTGGCTGGTGGTGAGGGACTCGACCTTCTTAAAGTTTTATCATTTGTTATATGTTCCTGACTTCGTCCACTAGTTATGAAAGAATCAGATAAAGAGTTGTTCTCCTTCTGAGTACTAATAGTATTTTTCCCTTCAAATAAACTGGTCTGTGTCTGATGGCTCTCTACACTCTGAAATGGTGAATTGTAGTCTCCTTTCATTTGGTGGGTAAGGTTGGAAGTAGTCTGATTAAGGCTAGAGAGTGATGAGTTGTGAGACTGTGGACTAGTACATGTTGCTGGTGAGTTTGAATTTAAAACTGTCACATCCTCTTTTCGTGCCAACATCATTTTGTTGTCTCTCTCTTGTATTTCAATTCGAGCTGAGTAAGAGTTTGATAGACTATTCTGCCCAGTGTTGTGATGCAAACTGTTATTCTCAGTATGTTTTTTTCCATGTAAAGGACTACGACCCCGACCATCAGGACTTTGAGAATGTTCCATTTGATCAATCTTTTCTTTCAGTTCTTCTATCTCCTTGCAAAGCACTTCAATGAACTTGGTCTGAACATGAGAATTAGCTTCAATAGGATGAACTGCTGTACCCTCATTCTTTTGTCTTTGCCGTTCCCAGGCTTCGCGTCTGGGAACTCTTCCTAAGCCACCAGGCTTCATTCTTGAGCTATATCTGGAAACATCATCTGGCAAACCCAGTTTGGAATTTCTCTCTGGTGAAAACTTTGGTGTTAGGTTAGGTCCTACAGAGTAAGGAGATGATGATGGAAGGGTGCCTATTCTATATCCATTTGATAATGTGACAGGTGAAGTACTGCACCTCTGTCCTGCCTGACTAGCTTCAAAATTACGAGTTGCAATTAAATTTCTATCTCCTGAAATATTCCTTCTGGTAGGTGTTGTGTCCCTTGAAATTGTTAAGAATCCATTTTTGTCTCTGCTTCGAGTATTGACTCTTCTTGATATAAAGTCACCATCAGCTAAAGGCACTTTGTCTTGATGTATGTGATGTGTAGGATAAGTAGTGTGTATGTCTTTGTTAGGTGATAGAGAATGGTATCTTGAAGAACCAGTGCTTGTAGTAGCAGGTGAAGGGGATCTGTGTGCTCTCTGCAATACCTTCATATCAGTGACTTGGCTTTTATTGGGCTTATTTCCCTGAGACAAAGATCTATGAAGAACAGCAGTTTCTTTGGCAATGGAGTCTGTAGAGGTATCCTGCAATGATGCTCTTTCTTTCTGGAGGTCTTTCTTCAGATCTGTCTCTTCAGTATCAGCCTTTTCTAAGCCACATAATTTAGAAGCGTTTGAGCTGCTGCTTTCTGACTTATCTGATTTGGGCATGTTCATGTCCACATCTAACCTAGCTTGTCTGAGAGCATCAAACATCAGGAATATTTCCTGGCCATGCCCAGGCAGCATAGTCACTGAATTATCAAGATCAGCATCTAGAAGAGTATCACTATGGGCTTTGCTACGATTTATTTCTCCAAGCTGCTCCATAAAATTGCTACATACTTGGTCATTCTGACACCTGTCACGGGATTCTTTTTCATGTCTACTCCTTCTTCTGGTTGTAGGGCTAGTAGGTATCTGGTGGCTATTTTCATTTGCACACAATGAATGATCAGTTTTTCTCTTTGTATGCTCTGTTAAAGTGCCAAGACTTTTTTGCTTCCTCCTGTCATTAATACTTGAACCAGGCATTTCTTGCTCTGTGGAGTCATGTCCCCATGAAAGACTTCTGCTTCCACTTGGAGAGTATCTTTGTCTTCTACGCATAAATGGTGGGCTTCCAGACTCCCTAAAATGCTCTGTTTGCTTCGAAACTGGCATTCCAAAGCTATCAGAATCTGCGCTTCTTGAACGAGATCGGGATGTACTTGTATCACGTGGCTGTGTGCTATTAGACAATCGATCCATGGTATCCTCCCATTGTTGGAAGTAGTCTTTTGGTCGCTTGATTTTGATTTTTACAACTTTGTCTTCACCTGTGCTAATGCTTTCTTGTATGGCCAATTTTTCTCCACTGTTGTTGGATTCTGTTTTATTTGTAAATCGTTTTGAGTTTCTATGCTCCTTTTTCTGACCAGATTCTTTGGACAATATTGTTCTACCCCTTGACTGGTCTTTTTTGATAGAAACATATCCTTCATCAAGAGCACTGCTAGAAAACTCAGAAAGACTTTCCGTCTCTATTTCACTGTGACCCATGCTGGCATCTGTTTCCTTTTCATCATGGCTGTCAAAATTGTGCATGTGTTCCTTCACTCTGTCACTTATTGTTTGCTGAATTATCTGCTCTCCCTTAGGGAAACTGACTCTTTTATTTGGAGGCTCTGGGGAGCCTGTGGAGGAAGAGAACCAGTCTGATGTTTCCTCATTAGAATCGTGACTTCTTCCTCTGCTGGTTGGTGGTGTGAGGGAGCTTTCGCGAGATGAGACTCTAGTTTTTCTTTCTATATGCTCTGGGCTTGAGGATTCTCGAGCAGTGTTCCTGTCAGCCTCTGAGGATAAGGATCTGTTTCTTTCCAAAATCTGACAAAAAAACAAAATTGCACAATTTTAATAGTATGACATATTTATAATTTTAAAAAAATAAAGTAACTAGGCAAAAATTATCATAAATGTATACTCTTTTAATAACAACTGCAACATTCACATTTGCATGTTTATTATATCCTGATTGTGCCCATAAAGAGAAGCTAAATACAAAAAAAAAATCTGTATTCGAAGAATGCTAGTATAAAAAAAAAAATCATACTACATTTGTAATAAAAATGCAACTCATTAAATGTAATCTGAAAAGTGCAGCAACACAAATTATTAACTACCATTACAAACACACTCTGCCACTCCAGTGCCCCACAGAAAATAACAATTATTGAGATGTTTCTAAAAATTTTAAAAGATTTACTATTTCAAGTATATATTTTAATTGTCATTTTTGATTTATAACAGACAAATAGTTTACACACTAAATATGGACTGAAATGTGGTCAACCAAATGACATGTCTTCATTGAAATGGTAATATTAGATGGTATTAATTTGTTAGATTTTAGTCTGTAATTAAAATATTTGAAATTGATACATACAGCTATAATGTATTACAGATTTAACTATTTTTACACTTTAATTAAGAAATTATTATTGTGATGTATATGAACAATTACTTTCAATAGGATGAAATGGAGGGATTCAAATTAAATGTACTTTGGTACGAAAGAAGACAAAACAAAGTATGAAAGCCACTGGAAGACAAGGGATAAAAAGAAAACGACCTGCAGATTTCTTTTTGTGTACCTTTTCAATGGATGATCCCTCACCACATTCACTGTTTAAACATGCAGCATTGGTGACTTTATTTTCAACTCCTATTTTTCCAGTGAAAATAACTAAAAATAAAGCTTATTGAGACAGATATTATTTAGTAGTGATGTATTGCTTAATAATCATATTCTCATTACCTTTGCCTGAGCAGCTTCTTTACCTTCTACACTTAACATTTCTCGTCTTGTTTGCCGGGAGGTGCTATATACCTGTTGGAAGAGGAAGATATAATCTATATGCTTAACCTGTATAATTCCAAAATGACTGCTACATTATGGTCTGTTTGCAATAATAAAGATGAAATTTTAATAGTATTAATCTTAATGAATCTTGACAGGCAATGTGAAAGGCCACTTAGAAAACTAAACATAGCTATGATTAGACTCTTTATTACTATTTCTGAGGGGAGTGCATGACAAATGCAAACTTTTTCCTCTCAATAAAGTAGAGCTACAAGCAGTTAAATTATCAAGTTAATAAGTACAAATATATCCCTACTAACAATACCTTTTGGTCCATCCAACCCTATATTTCTTATAAATAAATGAATCTCCTGCCATGTGGAAAAAATTATGTTAACCATTCAGTTTTATTAAAGAAATTTATTGTCTTGTCTTCCTAGGAAGAGCTAATGATCTGTAAAAATGTCTCCTTTCTACTTCTTCCCAAGAATAAACAAAATGAAAGCTCTCAGCATATAATACATGTACTTGAAAATTTCATTTTACTTTTGGGAGTATTTTCTTTAAAATGACACCCATTTTTACAATTAACATTCCTGTCTTTTTCATTTATATCATTGCCAAATGAGGATATTTATTATTATCAAGACATCATAGAGTTTCTAACTATATTAGTACTATTGTTTGATTATTATCCTCATACATAATTTTTACTGACCTTTCGTTTAAGTAGAGAGAGGTAAATCATTAATGTATGTTCATCAACTGTCCCATCGATGATATCATTGGGACTGTAATAAGAGTAAACAAAGAAATTGGGCTTTTTGCAATACAGTGTTTGTAATGGTGCATTTTACAGCTCTCCTTATTTAAAAAAACAAACTATGAATGAATTATGAATTAACTAGAAAGAAACATTCAAAATGTGGCCCACAACATGCAAATGTTTGTGAGAAGCAAAACATTTGACCTGAAGTAACTCTGTTAATTGCAAATACATGTATATCACATGAATTTTATAAAAATATTATTTGTTTGGCACTACATTTCAATCATTTCTTACTGTGGGGTTTGGGGCTGATTATCTCATGGTACAAAAGCATGGACAGATATCAGAAAATGAAGTAAAAATTGTCAATTTAAAAAAAAATATATTAAAGTCTTGTAGTCATGAGACAAACCCTTGAAAGTAATAAATAATTTATTCACCTGATTATTGTGCTTTTGATACCATAGCGATCTTCAATCTCCTGTAGTAACTTGTATAAGAATGAAACTTTATCCTGCAAAAGAATGAAATCAATGTTGAGGAAGACTGAATAATAACTTGTACAGGAATGAAATCTTATCCTGCAAAAGAATGAAATCAATGTTGTGGAAGACTGAATAGCAATTCTTTTTCAGATTAAAAAATTATCACAACTAAAACAATGCAAACAAAGAGGTTATCAATGCTAAAACAATAATAGGTCTGCCTTAAATACTGTATATGTTCTTAAACTTGAACCAATTTGTAGATTATAATTATCAATAAAAACAACTAACTGGATTGATCAATTGCATCCAACAAAGTACACAGAGTCACAAATCAAAATACTCACCATAATTCATGTCTGCATCAATGTATAATTTGGTGAAAAAAGCAACAGAATGCACATAAAGTTTAGATAAAACAATATGTCTACAATTTCATACATTAAAAATAAAATGTCAGCCATAATACAAAATGACACAATCAGTTTACATATTTAAGGGTTGAATTAGGAATAAATGTTTAATTTCCATGATGATTACCAATGTGCTGATATAAACACCATACCTTGTTTTTCAGAGATGTTAAATTGGAAGAGGATTATTATTAAAACTATTGTTTTAACTTGCTAAAATTATTTTTGTTATGTTACTGTAATCTTATATAAAATGCTGCAGTCACAAATCAGATTCAACTGAATAGTTTTATTATTTAAAATGCCTGTCTTAGTTAAACCATGTTTCTGAATTCTTATGAGGTGAGTTACAAAGAAAAGAAGAATGGAATTATTTACATCATGCAAGTTATACATGGTCCTTCCAATTAGGTAAATGAAAAAACACACCTCCCCAGCAGCAGGTGCATCCCATGACTGTAATTTGAGAAGATAAATTTTCATTGCCCTATCTGATTTTGCAGGGAGAAGTATTATCATAAACTGTAACTGGAATAAGGGAGATAATAAATGACTGAATACCCAAATTAAGAACCATACTCTTTGCCAGAAAGAATGAGTCTATAACTAATCTGAGTGACCCATTAACAAAAATAGTAATTTTTGTAGGATCACCAGGCAAAATGTATTTTACTTATCCCACCTGCTGATGCTAAGGACATCAAATGGGTTTGAAAAGACATTTTTAATATCTTTACTTTCCAGAGGTTCCAAAATGTCAGAATTTATTTAGCTCAGAACTATTCCTAATTATCAAGCAAAATAAAAAAAAGAGGACACCTGTTCAGGTCTTTCCCTTTCCATACTGACCATAGTAACTAACAATAACAGCAAATGTGGTAAGTTCCTTTAAAGTTTCTGTGCCAGCAAGCATGTATTTTATACCATTTTAATAGGGGTAACTTCTTTAGCCTTTCCTTTACTCACAATCACACCAAAAAAATCTCAGCCAATATTGCTGTATAGACTCAAAAGGGAGCAAACCATATAATATCATATCAGTGGAAAAACACATTCCATTTGGCCAGATAAAATATTATGTCTGTCATGGTTTGAACAATTTCCAAATGACTGCAAGGAGGGTAGGGCCTTAGTTATGGCCTATAAGATACAAGCAATATATTCTTCTCCTATTGTATACTCATCTAGTTGCATGATGGGAGAAAAAAAATCACCTATAATAGTATCATCAGTCAGTCATTTTCAAGGAGAGATGTCTCCATTTCATGTGGGACATGGAGAAATTAGAGAGGAAGAGGAGGCAAAAAAGTATGACACTTTTTCATCTATTACTAAGTCAGACATCATCTTGCAAAATATATGGGTGGGTTTATGGAGATTTCTACATCAGTTCTACATCAGCAAAACTGGCCAAAACCTTTCTTCAGTGGTGTCCAAAGTGACCCTGAAGTGCAGTGTACAATGCAAATGAATAGTGAAATTTTCATTGTGTTGCTCTCCTTTTTAACTGTTGTTTAATTTAAAACTAAATTACTTTAATTTTGTCTTTGTTATTAATCTGATTTATTTAAATTAAGTTTAAATGGTATTTTAATTTTACTTTAAAAATGAGTTGAGGTCTTAGACTTTACTTTTTATTAGAAATGTATGCTTAATTTGTTTAATTTTAAAACTGATGGTATGGTATATGAGAATTAATTAATTTTACTTTAATTTATATAGTCCTGCAACAGTCAATATTTGGATTTAGTGGACACAGGCTGTTCAGACTGCTGTAATATTTAGTAAATTCTTTTTTTTAAATTTCTTACTAAGATACTTTTTTGAATAGCATGATCTGTGCTTAGACTTTTTTTTTAAACCACAGTTGGTCAGTTAAGAATTTCATTCATCCATAGCACACTCTTAATTCAGTTACCAAAGAGTCTTTATTTCTGCAGTAGTCAAACTATGCAGATTTACTGTTAGTTATTTCATCTATTCTGGACCATCAATTATGGGATTTGTTATTACTGAAAATGCTTTTCCCATTAATTAAGAAGCTAAAGCTCATCTACAATCAAGTATATAACTATATTATCACTGGTGTGTACTTTCTGTTGAGAGTTAATTTTACCTCAGTCTCTTGGACATGTGATCCTGCATACTTCTGCAGTAGTTTTGTAAACCAGTTGCCAGTGCAAAGACTGGAGAAAAACAAAATTAAATGCAAAAGATCTGTATCTAATAGAAAAATCAGTTACACATTTACAAGTGAGAGAAAGAGAGAAAAAGTGGAGAGGAGATATAATAAGAGAGAGACTAGAGGCAAGGAGTGAAAGGAAAGGGAGGGAGAGAAAATGAAGAGGAGATGGGAGAGAGTGAAGAGAAAGTGGACAACGAGACTGAAGTAAGAGAAAAGGAGGAATAAAAGAGAGAGGGTACTGAGAGAAAAGAAAAGGAAAGGAAAGAGAGAGGGGAAAGTGAGGAAGGAGAAACAGGAGACAGGGACAAGAGGGGAGAGTAAAGAAATGGAGAGAAGTAATGAGAAGGAGGAGAGAAAAATGAAAAATAAAAGAGGGAAGATACTGAGAGGAAAGAGAGAGGAAACAAAGAGGAAAGATGAAGAATGGAGGAAAGCAGATAGGGAAGGGGATGAAAGAGGAAGGTGAGAGAAGAAAGGAGAGAAGGTGAAGGAATGGACAATTTTTTCCATTTTCCTTTCTTTTCTTTTTTTTTTGAGGGAGGGGACAGAGATAATACAATACTAGCCAGTGATAATTTAATAATTTAATCAGTTCAGAATAAAAATCAAAAAAAGATGATAAAATGTTTAAAGCAATATCACCATAGGTTCCAGATATTACATCCAAATACATTAAGGATTTTTTCAATGCTAATCATTAGTACATTTTACAAGTAAATAAATAATAAGAAGAAAACATACTTTGTTTTATTTTAATTGAAATACTACTAAGAAAGCAATTATGTTACATAGTGATCAGAGGAAGATTCATGAATTTCCTATATCAATGAGTTTAACCAAACAAGTAACAGCTATATTATTGATGATGCCTATTGCTATAAACAATACAAGAAAGAAAGACAATTCCTGGCATCAAAGACTAAATAATAACTATAACATGATCATGACTATTACTAAAAACAACACCAACAAGAAAACAGAGACTTACTTGAAAGTAAGACCATTCTTGGCATCAAAGACTGTTTCCAGCTCACTCTGACACCATTCTAAAAGATTTTTTTTGCCCATACTAACACTTCGCTGATAGGCACTTTGACCTATATGACAGATAAACAACATAATCAAAGTAATTTGAAATAAAGTCTTTTGACTTGATTACCACTTTTTAAATTTTACTATGCTTACTGTTAATACAAGCTGTACTGTAGGAGTAGATGAGAGTTGTATTGTGACCTGCATTATAAGGCTTGCATTGTATTATACAATATTGTACAATTCGCATTGCATTAAAATCTTAAAACTTTAAAAATTTTGCATTATAATAACTATAGTGGAGGCTGCTTTAATGTTTAAGAGAAAAGCATTTTTATGGGTAATAATATATACTTGATACCATAGACTGACTGTCTGCGAGTGAGTGAATCCTAACCGACATCATAATGCTGTTGGTTATCCCACAGAATGCAATGTGACATATATGTTAAATTTACCTATCCAAACACTCTCCATATAATATTGTAAACATTATACAAGTTTATTATAAATAACTTAACATTTAATATTAATTTAAATTACAAGCATATTTGACAGAATGAATTCAATGTTACTACAAATTTAAACAAAATTTAAAAAAAAACAATTAACAAGTTTTTATTATAAAGAGGTAATAAATACACACTGTACACAAGTTAAAGCAAAATAAAAATTGCAAAATTATCTTACCTATAAAATGAATGCCATAGTTCACAATGAGAAGCCATAGGACATCCAGAAGAGACTTGATATCACCGTCAATGATATCTGCAATGGAAATAGTTCATTGGTTTTATTCATTTTAATATTTTTTTCTCTGAGTGCTTAAGCAGTATTGCATAATATAATTTAAATCAAATGAGAACATTACTTTTATTACAGTACTTAAAACCCAATCCTATGAATATATTGTCTGACTACATAGAGTTTAACAAGCATGGCAGTCGCTAGTTCAATCAACTCAGATAAAATAATTCTGATCAGGGAAAAGGCTTAGAGCATACCAGGTAAAAAAAAAATAATGCCATATATTTTGTTATAATTCTGCATTATATTTTAGAAAAGATATTTTCTTTAGATATTAATTATTTTGAAATGGCAGCTTTTCCACAGAAGATGTAATACTGAATGGACAAAAATTTACAATCCTATTCAGAAGTATAAATAGCTACAGTAAGTGACCATACTTATTTTTTGAGACATGTGCCATCTGCTCCTCAATATTTTATGCAAGAGCATAAAAATTAATTTCCAAGAATTAATATGACATTACTCAAAGATAAGTGTGTGTGTGTGTGTGTGTGTGTGTGTGTGTGTGTTCATTGATACTCCATATAAAGTAATATATAATTAGTCTTGGAATACTTATAAATAAATTGGAATGTGCACAATATTTTCTTTTCAAAACAAACAACAACAGTGATAGAATTTTAATGACTAATAATTTTTGAAAGCTAAATAACATGAAAAAGATCATCTTACAGAGATACAACAACTAATATGCTGGCTGGCAACTAAAGCTCCAACACTGTTACAAGTAATTTAAGTTATTATTATTTTTTTTTTAATTTGCATGATGCTGAGTTGACAAGAAATATGCTTATGAATCAAGAAGGCAGAATAACTGAACTGAAAATAAATGTATTTTGTAATCATGAATACCAGAAGTTGCTGACTAACAAGAAAAGTGTTTTTTAATCATGAAGATTGAGACTATATAGTTGATTTGACCAGAAAAGTGTTTTTTAATCATGAAAATTGAGACTATAAATGATTTGACATAAAAGTGTTCTTTAAAAATTAAGATTGAGGCTAACTAATGTGGCAAGAAAAGTGCTCTTTAATCATGAAAATTAAGAATACTGATTTGACAAAAAAGTTTTCTTTTAACCATGAAGACTGAGTCTATTTGATTTCACAAGAAAAGTGTTCTTTAATCATGAAGATTGAGACTAGTTGATTTGACCAGAAAAATGTTCTTTAATCATAAAAATTGAGACTATTGATTTGACAAGAAAAGTGTTCTTTAACCATGAAGACTGGGTCTATTTGATTTGACAAGAAAAGTGTTCTTTAATCAGGAAGATTGAGACTATAGTTGACTTGACAAGAAAAGTGCTCTTTGACTGAGACTAAGTTTCCAGCATGATCTTCCAATTCATATCATTGTCAAGCTACACAGAGCCAAACTACAGTTTAGTTACTGTATGCACAATTACTGAATTAGTTTTCAAATGATATATTTAATCTTAAATCAGACTTACTAATTAATTAAGATGGCATCTCTTGCTGACAAATATTTATTTTTCTAGTAATTAGTGTCATTAAATATTAATCCTTTGGTAAAATATTCATTCAATTTAATATCAAGTGCAATGAAATTAGTGCATTGAATGTGTATCAAAGATAAATAAAATTTATAGAGAAAAATCATGCTCTGAAATTAGGAACTTGGAAGAGTTGCTCTGCTGGACCTAAAGTAAACTGCAGTAAGATTGGAAACATGAAGATATTTACAGTATGTATTATCTGCTCTGCTAGACCTAAAGTAAACTGCAGTAAGATTGGAAACATGAAGATATTTACAGTATGTATTATCTTGAATGAGAATTGTCTACACGACAGTAAAAACTTCTATCAAATGATAAACTTTATTAGAAAATAAATAAACAAAAACAAAATGGAAAACATTTAGATATGTTTTTTTTTATAAAATAGATAATGTATTAAAATTATGCAATTATTATATTTACCCATTTTTTCCAGTTATGTATTTTTCTTTAATTATAGTAAAGTCTATTATGTCACAGAATGTAGACTATATCATCAAAAAATTAGTTAGTGTCTGTCAAATTAAAATTTTAATTCTTTTAATACTTTTATTAAAAAGTTAAAGAAGTCAGCACTGAAATATTCTCATTTCAAAACGTGTTTTAACTTATATGTATATAAGCCAACAAAAACAATAATTAAATTAAAATGTTGAGTAAAAGGAGAAAATGGAAATAAATAAATTTGAGTTAAAACAGAATGATAGACTGAAGCATGAATTGTGCCATAAGTTGAAAGATTGTAGAGAATTAAATTAACTTACTACATCCTGCCAACACAGATAATGGCTACAGCGAGCTGAGAACACAATTTTACAAGAAACACTTGTATCTTCAGAAGTACATAGACAAATATCTTATTTTTTTACCCCATAAATAAAAACAAAATAAATAAAAATAATATTTAAAATGCAATCTATTTTATACCATTTCTTAACAGTTTACAAATTCTGCATCAAAATCCTTGAAAAATTCTTTCTCCTTATGTATATACTCATAAAAAAGCTACAATTACTAATTTAACATGGTGTAACTTTGATCAGAAATATAATAGGGAAAGAAATTTTTAGTATCACTTAAATGCCCTTCCCACACACCCCACAAAACTGTGAGCACCAACAGGGTGTGGCACCTATAAATAAAATAAGACTAAAGCTAAGTGGTTGTTCTAACTGTATCTAAAGTGAAAAACAAATGCAAATATAACAACACCATTAGCATCACAATTTCAGTTACCCTGTGCAGAAAATGTTATTTCAACACCATGGTGTTTCATGTGGTCCAATGCCATCTGTATATAAGCCTCTTGTGTGGAATTCCCAGACACCTGAGCATATATTAACAAAGTTTTTCAGTGCCAGTAAATTGCATTCTATTAAACATATATTTATGTAAAACAGTGAAGGGGAAAAGCTTCAGACAAATAAAATGTTGGTTTCTCTCCCCCCACCCCAATTAATGAAATACATATATAATATGTTATTAAGCAGTGGTTGACAAGAAAATTTCAAAAGCAGCTTATTATGGTTGCATCCAGTGTACTTTTTAAGTGTGTAATTGTGTGTTATCATGCTCCTTGTATATTCCTGTTTATTATGGTTGTGTCAAGTGTAATTTTAAGTACATCATTTTGTGTCATCATGTTCCTTGTATGTTAAATGTTTATTTGGTATTTAAAGCTGTTAAAAATTATGTATGCTAATAAAATAAATAAAGCTACATTTATTATTAAATTATAAGGAAGAAACATTTCTATGTGAGATGAGCAATTTATGCACTAGTGTTAAAAACTTCTAATGATCAAGTTTATTATTAATGCATACTTTATACATTCTGGCTCAGTTGTAGCATTTTGAAAACAACATGAAGGCTTTCTTGTCTTTGTGAACCATAAGTTATAGTCTATGAAAGTAGAGTGACCTTTATCATTAGATTTGTCTTTATGAGCCAGACTGACTGTATTTAGTATGCAATAATAATAAACTTGAGCATTAGACTTGTTTTTATATTATTGCATACTAAATATAGTCTGGCTCATAAATCACTCAAGTAATTTCATAGACTATAACTTACAGATCACAAAAACAAGAAAGCCTTAAAGTTCTTTTTAAAATGCTAAACTTATGGACCACAAAGACAAAAAGCTTAAAGTTCTTTTTAAAATGCTATACCTTATCACAACGCTAAGAAAGCCTCAAAATTTGCTTTCAGATGCTATAACTTATGGATCCCAAAGCTAAGAAAGCCTTAAAGTTTGCTTTCAAAATGCTATAACTTATGGATCAAAAAGACAAGAAAGCCTTAAAAGTCTGTTTTTAAAATGACTATACTTTACTAGAAATTCTGGCTCAGAAAAAATAAAAATTTGTTAACAGTTTTATTTTATTGTGAAGCTTATTCTTATGAGATAATTATGGCATAGAGTTTTAAATAACCTTTATAAAACTATATACTTATTTCACTTGATTTTTAATTTTCACCCCACCCACCCACATCATTTAAAGCATATCAATTCCACATTTTTTAAAATTTTAACTTAAATGTCTTATATGTCTATTTGGTATGTTTGAAGAAATATATTTTTACACGTTTTGTGTGTTTATTGTAGAGTATTTAAAACTTTTATAAGAATAAGCATTTCTTATCATTATCATCATTATATATATGTTTGAAAAAGTTATTTCAGTGTTTTTAAAAATTCTAATTCTTTCAGTGAATTAAGAAACATTGCACAATATACTAATAAAATAACGTAAAATAATTTATTTGTTTCTTATATTTTGAATGGCAGCACAATTGATTCAGTTTTAGATACAAACTGACACAGATAGTAAAATTTGCAGCCAATTTATCCCTCGACAAGTGCTAAGCTTGTTGTGAACCTAACATAAGCTAGTTGAGTCAATGTTATTTCAGGTTACTAAAAAAAACCTTTCCATCAGATTACAAAATACATTTAACCCCTTTTCCTACTATATTTCAAGCAGTGCCCACCTATAAAAAGTGATTGATGCAATTAAGGACTTTTTTCCATAGGTGTATGTGTTGGGAGGATAGCTTTTAACTTGTCACATATATTTTGAAATCTTTCTGTAGACTGTCATCATCAAGATTTACATCAGTCATTAAATCAGAAACCAATTAACAATTTTAGGACAATTTAAAGCTTAACTGTATTTTTGTTGTAAATAATCCACAGTTAGTAGTCATTTTTAGTTGTTAGGAAAATAACTGCACAAAGATGTGAAGGCTTTGTGCATTCAAGATTCAATTCAAGATTATTTTTTAAAGTTTAAATTTGCAATATTTGGAATTAATCATTATTATAATTTATCCTAGCAGCACATCAATATATTATGCATACACCAAAATTTTAACTATTAATGTCCTTCATTATTTCTAATTTACTTTGCTCATATCAATCAACTTCTTTTGTTGTGCTTGCCATCTCTGTTCATCATGTACTCTTTTCTTAAGTTTCATTAAATTAAATTTATGCTGTATTTTCACATAAATTGGCATTATATTTTGTTGGTTTGATGCCATCTAAAGTTTATCTCAGATTGCTATGCACATAATAATAAACCTGTTAAATATTAAGAAAGAATGTTAACCAGAATGTTATCACTTCATTGCCTGGACACATGCCTTTGTCACCATTCAGTCTACTGTTACCTAGCAAGGGCAGTGAAAGATCTCTGATAAGAGCCAGTTAATGCTCTGGTTAGTACTAGAGTGGCATTCCTCCCTAGGGACAATTTAACATTTGCACTTAGTGTTCCCCTTTTGCTTATCATCTCCATTTATGCACCAAAAACTGAACTATCTTAAAATAATTATATCCAATGAAAAGCAATCTATTTTAATTTTAAATAAATAAAATTTACTGACCTAAATTCATTTTAAAATAGTGCTTTTAATGACAACAAAGATTAAATTCTAATCTATAATAAAAAGAGAGTACTGATTTATTATTTTGCTATTTAAAGAATACATATATAAAATTTATGAGCCTATTGTCCAATCTCTAGTTAAAGTAGAGGTAATTGAATTTATTGTATCTACTAAATTTTAATTACATGGTGAAGTAAAAAAAATATAAATGAAATAAATTCAGTATGGCACACTCTTTGTTAACTTCCAATGACTACAAAAATGTAATTCAAAATATATATATTGAGTAATGATTAATAAAATGAGTCAGTTGTCTGTGTACTGTCAATACTATAAATAGCCATACCTCTTTAAATTAACCTGTAAAATACACTGCACAATTTCCAACACTGACAGGTATGACTCCTGATTGACAAATTATAAGCTATGAGTTTTAGGAGAACTCAGAAACAATGTTAAATTCAATTATATCATTATAAGCTGTCTATTCTATTTAATAAAAATAGAAGAAAAAGTTTTATGGTAATAAAATAACACTGAGGTTAGGGAACTATATGCATAGCTAGAATATGTCAAATTTTCCATTTATTTAGAAATAGACAAGTTGCAATACAGACTTGCAAATAACCTTAGGGAAAAAGTTTAAAGTACATCAACACAAATTATTGTCCCATTCAACATATCTATTAGGTATTAGGCTAATTCATTTGGCTAAAGAAAACAAAATGGCTATTATTAAAAGTAGATTTACATTATATCATTTTTCCTTATACTGGAGCAAAATACCTGGTGTCTGAAACATTTGTAGTCAAGGTAACTAAACAGTAATTAACTGAAAGCAGCGCAGAGTGACTAAGAAAGGTCATTACAAAATCTCATCTTTAAAAAAAAATGTGCAATTGTTTAAATATAAAACAATGCAACATGGACATTTCTTATAGGTATATAAATTTAAAAAATAAATAAAACTTTAGAAGAGTTGATGTTTTTGGCATAATAGCATTCAGTGACCATCTATGAAATAAATTTTTCATACACCTATAGGCTTGCTCATTTCACTGGTCATGATCATTGTCGTGGTCACAGACAACAGTTGTATTATCCTGATGAAGGCTCTTTTGCTGAAATGCTGACTCTCTGGCTGTTTTTGCTTTACAGAGTTTTGTACTATTGGTTTCTTGTGCTTAGCAGTTATGCTGATTATATTGCAGTGTAATTAATATTTAGTGTTAATGGAAAAAATATTTTATATATCACTTATCAAAATTTTAAGTTGCCATATAACAAGTGAATAGTATTAGCCCTATTACTACTGAAATAAAGGAAACAAACAAGAAACAGGACAGAAACAACTTGCTGTCTAATGGCAGCCTCTGAATCCAGTGCAAAAAAAAAATGTCTGCATATCTTCAGAGACGACATATCTTCAGACATTACACTTAGAGACCTTATACTCAGTCTACATATCTTTAGAGACCTTATACTCACTCCCCATTTCAGAGACCTGCATATCATCAGAGACCTTATACTCAGCCTATATATATCTTTAGATGCCTCAATCTCAGCCTGCATATCTTCAGAAACCTTACACTCCATTTTACTTACTGGGAATTTTATTACTCTGAAATAAAATTGTCAACCTCTTAACCTCTTCTGTTCTATAGTTCTGAAGTGATTTCTTCATTTTATGATCTACAAAATTATTTATATTAATTATTCTAAAAGAATTATATTATATGACATAATAAGAATTAAATTATGATTAAATTCCTTCATTTAAAATATAAACAATTCTTTCAGATGTATGTTCACCAAACCAGACTAGTGAATTAGCCTTCTGTTATCACTCTACTAGCAGCATAACTATCAGTATAATTAAAAGTTAATTTTAACACAAACAGCCTATTTAATCACAGATTAAATTAAAATTTAGTGCTTCATTTGGACTCAATAAATTTCTCAATAGCTGTTTTACTACAAATTGCCAGTAGTACTTCAATCTAACCCAGACAACGTTCTCAATAGAAGTTTTATGACAATTCATTTTGACCCCATAATGACTTTGCTGCTTTGGGATTCATGACACCAATGAATGTCGCTGAGAAAATAAAAATAAGTGAAAGGCTACAGTAAGGAATGTTTGTATTTTACATCTACTGATTGTGTATTAAATAATAAGTGAAAGGCTACAGTAAAGGAATATTTGTAGGATACATCTATTGATCATATAATAATAATAAGTGAAAAGCTATAGAAAAGGAATATTTTTATTACACATCTATTAATCATGTATTAAATAATAAGGTTGAACAATGGAAGTGATATTCTTAGTCTCTATTCTTAATTCCAGAACAGGTAGTGAACCAGTGAATCAACATAAATATACATGTCCTGTACTCTTGATTGAAGATTACTAAAATTAGTGTCAAATAACCAAGAGTAATTTTTATGAGTAGATCTTCTTTTGAAGTAACACTTCTGTAAATCAATCTTTCTTATCACTGTGTTCAAATAATCATTGAAGTTGAAAGTTTGCTCCATCATAATAAGTTTAGCCCAAACAACTATTCTGACTTATCAAGACAAACTTTAACACACAACAAAAACCTTTTCTTATCAGTAGGTTAAACTCTTTAGTGGATAAAGTAATTTGTACTACTTGTAATGCAACACTTTGCTCAAGTAACTTGTACTTCTGAAGTGGAACACAGCAGCACTTTCCTAAAGATCAAATCATTTATACTTCTGTAGCATAATGCACTGACATTTTGCTAACAATAAAACAATTTGTACTTCCCTAGTGCAATGCACTAACACTTTGCTAACAATACAGCAATTTGTACTTCTGTAGTGTAATGCACAAACATTTTGCTAACAATAAAGCAATTTATACTTCTGAAGTGAAACACAGCAGCACTTTCCTAAAGATCAAATCATTTATACTTCTATAGCATAAAGCACTAACACTTTGCTAACAATAATTTATAAAACAATAATGCAATCTGTACTTCTGTATAGCTAACAATAAAGTAATTTGTACTTCTGTAGTATAATTTAGAGTTATGCAGTAACACTTTGTTAAACACCAATAGATTTGTATTACTGTAGTGCAATACAGTAACACGCTGCTAACAAAGTCATTTGTACTACTGTAGTACACACAATACAACACACTTTGCCAACAAAATAATTTGCACTACTATAATTATTGCAGTAACACTTTGTTAATGGTTATTTGCACTACTAAATGCAACACAATAAAATGTACTTTGTATTACTGTGGTGTAACCAATAACACTTTGCTAACAATAAACTCTTATAATACTGTATAAATTGTATATTGTATAAAACACTAACACTTGCTAATAAGGCAATTGATACTATTAGTGTACTGTAGTAGCACTTTGCTAATAAAGTCATTAGTATTACTGTAGTGTATAATACAGTAGTACTTTGCTAACAATAAACTCTTTTGTACTGCTGTAGTGGAACACATTAGCACTTTGCTAACACTGTAACAGTAAACTCTTTTGTACTGCTGTAGTATAACACATTAACACTCTACCAACATGAAATGGACTGATAAACTCCTAAAAAATTGATTCAACTGACAGAAATACTCTAATTAATATGTAGAACATCATGTCTAGAATTAAAGACCAAGTGAAATGGAATCTAGGTCAGCCACAGATAAGAATAAATCTGTATGAAACGAGTAATTCCCATTCTTAGAATCAAGACTGCAAATTTAATATTTCTGAGATTTGTATAAACCTCGTTTATTTTGGTACTGAAAGTCAATATTTCTGAAAGAAAGACTGCAAATTTAATATTTCAGAGATGTGTATAAACCTCGTTTATTTTGGTACTGAAAGTCAATAATTCTGAAAGAAATCAGAGCTCACATTCATTTGCAAAACTGACTTCTCACCATAGTAACATAATGTGTGATGTCAGGAGTGGGAACAACAATCCATATGCGCTGTCCGACATACTGTATTAAATGCATGGTTTGTAAAATGAAAACATTGTTAAATACTGCAGTGCATATGGTTGCACAAACAACAGAAAACCAAAAATAGTCATTTTTTTTTTACATTTCCCAAAGATAACAAATTACAAAAAAAAGTGGATTACAAAGCTGAAAAGGGAAAACTTTCATCGGACAGCACAGACAATAGTGTATAGCAAGCATTTTGATAAAGATGACTGTGAAATGCAAAGCAGACAGTCTTTTGGAGAAAGTTTAGCAATGACAAGAATTGAGATGCCAAAAGTTACACTTAACCAGTTTAAAATCAGTCTTACGTTTACACAGTTGTATTTCTAACATTTGATCACTGATATTGATTTGTAATTTTACATACAATCAGTTCATTACAATTACAGTGACAGCTGTCATAAATATGCAGTGTGCTTAAATCCATTCATTCAGTGAATCTTCTTGTAAATAGGAAGTTAATAAGTAATCAAAAATTTTGTTATGAGTTCTGCTGGGTTTTATTTTATCTTAATTGCACTAGGGATCCAAAGTGACTGTTGAAGCAAAAATAAATGGTTGTAGGTGTACCAGCTTTCTTTTGCAGGCATGTAATTAATTTTTGGTTTATGTACACCTACTAAAATTAATTTAAATTCACTTTCCACATTTGTACCATTACAATAAAGAGAGAAAACAGTAATAATGCAATAATTAAAAAAAAACTCTTGACAAATTATAATGAATAATAGTTGGCAAGTGCCTAAAAAGGTTGAATTTGTAATGAATTAATAAAATAGATACGTCTTGCAGTTTCAACTTGATATGTGTTGTTAACATGATTATTAGTATGATTAATTAACTATCAATTAATCAACTATTGTTTAATTACTTTGCAATAACTGATTTAATTAAAAAAATCTACTGAATAAGATGTGTCATAATTATATTAAATATATATTCATCAAACCCCTATCATCATCTTTTAATATAAATTTGTATAAATGCATTTTATTACACCAATGTTTGCTTGTATGTTAATTGTATCATAATATTTTACTTTATCTAGTGAGGCATTACTTTTAACATTATTCTTAACATAAATGTATATGACAAATTTTCTTTAATAGATAACATTAATCTAGTCAACACCAGGACAAAAACTGACATCTTTATTTTTTGCTTGATTATAGATCGTCACCAATAATTATGTGTCTTGATTTTATGGATCGTCAAGAATACTGTGTCTTGAAAATAAATAAAAACTGCGCCGTGTCTTTAATATAACTGAAAAGCGATGTATCTTGAATATAATCTGTCAAAAACAATATAAGGTGAATATGATTCGTCAACAAGGATGAATCTTGGACGTAATTCGTCAACAGCGAAGTGTCTTGGACATAATTCGTCAACAACCCTATTATCTTGGTCGTAATTGTTAACAGCGATGTCTTGGACATAACTCGTCACCAAATCTGTATCTAGGATGTAATTTGTCAACAGCGATGTGTTTTGAATTTCAGTCACGAAACAGCGGAGGCAACGATATAACAATTAAAGCGCTTATCCTACAAAATGTCGTGTCCATTTTAATTACACATTTATGCATACTGACATCGATTTCCAGTAGATTCAAACCACCGAAGTGACAGTAATTTATTACTGTGGCACCATAAGATAAAGCCCTCGACAATACGGCTGTTGGCAACAAAGGTAAAACGTAAGGATTCCGAGCAAGCCATATCAACCATCTCTGGTAACAGAAAGTATCACGTCTGCCGGCAATGAGATTATCATTTAACCTTTCAAATTCAAATTCAGACATTTTTACTCACAGGCCTACGGGCATTTAATCCGCTACAGGCTTGCTATGCCAAAGTTAAGGAGGTGCACAGGGGATAATGCCTCAAAGTTAACTTTAACAAACTCTTGCCGAGAAGGCACCCAGTTTTCAAATTAGGCCTATGCCAATACGCTCAGAAGAATTGACCTACTCTTGCCGAGAAGGCACCCAGTTCTCAAATTATTGCCAATACGCTCAGAAGAATTGACCTACTCTTGTAGAGAAGGCACCCGGTTCTCAAATTATTGCCAATACGCTCAGTGGAATTGACCTACTGGTGAAGGGAATGCTTAATTTTTATAATAATTTACTACTGCAACTTTATTAATATCGAGTTAGAATTCAAAATGCAATAACTGCTGTCTACAAGTAATTAATATTGAAGACAGAACTATTATGTTGGCTATTTCAGTTGACACCAGTAACTAATATTCAGTGAACAACATAACTTTAATTAACAATACACTGGAAGTACGGGGGAATAAAACAATAGGATTAGGAGTTACTCTCGTTACTGTACAGTTTACTAGTAATGATAACGTGAAAACCATATTACTTATTATCATTATTTCAGTTATTTCATTAAGTAATAAAACAGTGAAAATATAATATCTACTCTCGTTATTTCAGTGCACCAGTAACTGATATTAAAAGTGACATTATAATAGCTACTTCAGTTACATCATTCACCAGTAACTAATCTTAATATTAACACTATAAGAGCTACTTCCGTTACATCATTCAACAGTAACTAATACTGAAAGTGAAAATAAAGAGCTAAACCCACCATATCATTCACCAGTAACTAATATTGAAAGTGAAAATATCAGAGCTACTTCCATTATATCATTTACCAGTAACTGATATTAAAGTGAAAATATAAGAGCTAATTCCGTTATATCATTCGCCAGTAATTTATAAAACGGCGAGACTGGCTGACTTAAGATAACTTCAGTTAATAGCAGCTGACTAATCACTAGCAACTAATTGAGTACAACAATGAAATGAGAGTACGAATGCTATAGTCCACCATTAACTACAAGTACTGGTAAAACAAAGACTTACGAATGCTATAGTCTACCATTAACTACAAGTAATGGTAAAACAAAGACTTACGAATGCTATAGTCCACCATTAACTACAAGTAATGGTAAAACAAAGACTTACGAATGCTATAGTCCACCATTAACTACAAGTAATGGTAACACAAAGACTTACGAATGCTATAGTCCACCATTAACTACAAGTAATGGTAAAACAAAGACTTACGAATGCTATAGTCCACCATTAACTACAAGTAATGGTAAAACAAAGACTTACGAATGCTATAGTCCACCATTAACTACAAGTAATGGTAAAACAAAGACTTACGAATGCTATAGTCCACCATTAACTACAAGTAATGGTAAAACAAAGACTTACGAATGCTATAGTCCACCATTAACTACAAGTAATGGTAAAACAAAGACTTACGAATGCTATAGTCCACCATTAACTACAAGTAATGGTAAAACAAAGACTTACGAATGCTATAGTCCACCATTAACTACAAGTACTGGTAAAACAAAGACTTACGAATGCTATAGTCCACCATTAACTACAAGTAATGGTAAAACAAAGACTTACGAATGCTATAGTCCACCATTAACTACAAGTACTGGTAAAACAAAGACTTACGAATGCTATAGTCCACCATTAACTACAAGTAATGGTAAAACAAACAACATACGAACTACAGACGTTAAGATTTCAGAAAATCATTAAATACAAATATTAGTACAGTAAAGATAATACATCAAATGCGAACTATAAGCGCTTTTATTTCAGATTTTCATAAACCAGAGGCACTAATGAAGTGAAGCCATAATGTAATTAACAATACACGTTTTTATTTCAGTTTTTCATAAACCAGAGATACTAATGAAGTGAAGCCATAATGTAATGAATTATACGCGTTTTTATTTCAGCTTTTCATAAACCCAAAGCAATAGCAGAAAGGAAACATAATATATGGACTATACATGTTATTATCTCAGTTTACCATTCGTGCACATAAAGAGTTCTAATTACCGCAGTTTTCTATCAACTAGTAGAGCTTGCGAAGTCATATTAATGCAAACAAAGCAAGTTTTAACTAGAAGTAGGCCTACAAGTACGGTGAAATCATGAGCATATTTCAGTTTACTGTCACATAGAAATATGAGCATAGTAAAAAACTAGTCAAGAGAGTTATTCCATTTGACCATAGATATTTACTAGAAACTAGAAGAGCTAGTAAGTGAGAACATAATATGATACTTAAGAGTGTCCAATTACTTTAGTAAAAATAATTATTAACAAGTTCGACAATTGATTAATTCATAAGTTTAAAAATCGTGACGACGGGACAGTAAAATGAACGAATACGGTTTAAGTTTTTTTTCGTACCTGGACTTTGGCCAAGAGTCCAGCTTCGGGTGCCAAAATATCGATGAGCTCACACAAAACCTTTCCATCCTGCACAGCACCAACGCTGTCCACAGACCGATTACTGTCGCACAGCACAGAGTTGGCCCAGCTCAAGTACACCTGTAATTACATAATTAGTCACATCAATTTCGGTATCTAGGCACATTTCACGGTTCAGAGTTGTGTATTGTATGGTACAGTATTTAGGCACATTTCAGGGTTCAGAGATGTGTATTGTATGGTACAGTATTTAGGCACATTTCACAGAGTTGTGTACTGTAAGTTAAATATTTAGGCACTTTTCACAATTCAGAGTTGTGTATTGTAAATTATACTTACAGTATCTAGGCACATTTCACTGTTCTGAGTTGTGTAGGTGACTGATAACCTATTTGTTTTTACATTTACATGAATCCTTATATCCCACTATTTCAACTCTCATTTTGGCTCGCAAATATTATTACGCAAATCTTCAACACTATATAAAAAGACTTGGCAATGAACCCTTATATCCCACTATTTCAACTCTCATTTTGGCTCGCAAATATTATTATGCAAATCTTCAACACTATATAAAAAAGAGAACTAACAAAGGTAAATTGTTTCTTAGCAAAATGCCTCATTCAGTGGCCGAGGATCATCTTGGCACCATGATCAAAGTCAACTCCCATTACAGAGCGGTACATATTCCACTGTTCTCTATCTTTGCATCAATTAGATTATTAAAACGTACTGCGTCAATTCCCATTGTAGAGAGGTATATGGTCCACTGTACTCTATTTTTTTCATTAATTAGTTGGGTTTTTTTTTTAATTGGATCTCGCTGGTATTCTGTGCCCATGCGTGCTCACTCTATTCGTATGTAACAACACTGTAACTAATAATAAAAAAATAATTAAATGGAATCTCTAACATTAGGAGAAATATAATGTCTTGATAGTTCAACTAAGTGCATGAAACAGTGTCGATGTAAATGACAGCCATATTATTTTTAATTTACACTTTATATCACAAATTCGATTTAATAATATGATAAAATAATTAATAAAAAGTACATAGTCCTTCATCAAAATTAATTACCAATCAGAGAAGCTCCAGTTTGTAATACTATGGTATCTTGCAATCGACACCAAGAAGAAAAAACCCCACGATCTTTCTTGTTAAAGGTGGGGGTGTTAAAAAGAAGAGGATGCAACTTGTTAAAAGGTTTGTCTTTTCTTTATTCATGGCAGAAGAGGCACTCTTCTATCCTTTCCTCTCCTTGATTCCCTCAGCTGTTAACCTAGATTACCAATTTGGCTTTGCAAGAAACATTTTTAAAGTCTGGTTGAGCTTATGTAGCAAAAAAAAACTCCATACACCCAACTCTTCCCTAAATTGTTGTACAATGGAGTTTTTATTACAACACAGTAATAATACAAACAGATTTAATGCACTCCCAAAGTTAACCAGAATTACTATCTTTTTACAAACAATAATGATTTACGGACACTCCTACGACACTAGAAACCAAATATATAAAACAATGCTAAGACAAATGTGTCAAAACAAAAAGAATGGGTAAATGTCTCGACGGTGCTTTCGTTAAAACAAAAGGCTTACCTATAGGCAACAGTTGAGAATTATAACTGGCTGTTTCCTTGATCCGCGAATACTTCACATGCTCATGAATGTAATCAAACACCTTAGTACCGTACTTAACCGGAGTACCAACTGCATAAAAGCAGGTAGAATGGAACAGAAAATTTCATAGTTCACCTTTTTTTATACCCTCATTTCACAAGGGTACGCAGGTTGAGGTAGACGCGAATATGACACCCTCTACCTAATCTGTTCATTCTACGAGAGTGGTTGTGACAAAGCTAAGAAATTATCATACCAGCAATCGAAACTTGTTTGATATTGTGTGTACATGTGGGCGATGCGTGTGTGTGTGTGCATGTGTGCGTGAAGTGTAAGAGATCTATAATCGAGCTTTTGTATAAAGTAGTGCTGAAGAGATGTGCACGTAATGCTATAGTTAATCCGAGCTATAGTCACTACAATACAACGTCATTACACGACAGACCGAAGATTAATGATCAGTTTTCATGAATGAATGAAAATAAATACTTTATATTGTAATAAATCTACGGTTCAGCAACTTGGGCAGACCACTACTATATCTAAAGATTAATTATCGATCAAGCAAACATTATCAAGCTTAAATTAATTTTAGATGAAATTATTGTTCGTCATTCCATAATGATGACGCGTCGCTAAAAGATATCAACAGGCAAGACAAATACAAGACATTATAGATTTTCTTACAAATCCAGTTAAAACCTCATCAGTTTAATGTAGAAACATTACATTTCACTGTTGTTACTTCTAAGATGTCGGCTAATATTACATTTTAAAAGAATATCCTACGGCCTTAAATGACAGATTGCAAAAACCATACTATAGTCACTGCTATTTTTAAAAGATTAAAATGTGAAAGCTGCCATACCCTCAGCCATTTATAAAATCTGTATAAAAAACATTGGAATTATTATAAACTGCTATTTTTAAAGCATTAAACAGTCCCTCTGCCACTGGATTAAAGACCCTGAAATTATAGAAAATATTGCTATTTTACAGACTTTTTTCAAACTGTAATAAAGACCCTGGAATTATAGAAAATATTGCTATTTTAACAGCCCATCGGCCATATTTTCAATTTGTGTTAAAAATACTGAGATTACTGAAGTGATTTATATTTTTTAAGTGAAAGCTGCCGGTCTCTTAGTTATATAAAAAATTGTATTAGGACTAGATATTGTGTCCATTTTGTTTACCTTTCAACTCACTAGTCCTGGTTAACGAGGAAAAAATATGTGTGAAAATATTATTAAATTTAATAACACACAGCTCTGAGCATCTAAATAATACACAGGCCATCTATCGCCTAAATACTGCACAAATCTAAATAATACACAGGCCATCTATCGCCTAAATACTGCACAAGTCTAAATTATACATCTATCGCCTAAATACTGCACAAGTCTAAATAATACACAGGCCAGCTATCGCCTAAATACTGCACAAGTCTAAATAATACACAGGCCAGCTATCGCCTAAATACTGCACAAGTCTAAATAATACACAGGCCAGCTATCGCCTAAATACTGCACAAGTCTAAATAATACACAGGCCATCTATCGCCTAAATACTGCACAAGTCTAAATAATACACAGGTCATCTATCGCCTAAATACTGCACAAGTCTAAATAATACACAGGTCATCTATCGCCTAAATACTGCACAAGTCTAAATAATACACAGGCCAGCTATCGCCTAAATACTGCACAGGTTTAAATAATACACAGGCCAGCTATCGCCTAAATACTGCACAAGTCATCTGGCGCCTAACTATTACAGACACCATCTGCATCTAATTATAATACAGTAATCTAGCCTATAACTATTAAACAAGTCATCAAGTGCCTAACTACTACAGATATGATATACCATCTAATTACAATACAACAATCTAGCCCCTATCTACAATACAGTAATCTAGCCCCTATCTATCTATCTACAATACAATAATCTAGCCCCTATCTACAATACAGTAATCTAGCCCCTATCTACAATACAAGTAATCTAATGACGAACTACTACACATATAATCTAACATCTAAATACTATACACATCATTTAGTGCCTAAAAAGCCATCAAGATTATGCAGGTCATCTAGCGCCTGAAAGGCCATCAATACTATACAAGTTATCTAGACCTACAAAGCCATCAGTTCCATGCAGGTAGTACACGCTTACAAAGCCCTTTGTATGATGCAAGTTATCCAGACCTACAAAGCCGTCAATAAGTAATTCATCTAGTGCCTAAAAGCCCTCAATATCATGCAGGTCATATAGCGCCTAACTACTACACAAACCATCTACTGCCTGTCAAGTGCACTTTTGGCGGTTCAAAGACACAGTTAACATAATATTAATGATACAACGAGATTAAAAGTCATCAATTGCCCACAAAAGCAGGAGGCAAGAGAAAGGACAAAATTAATAACGACTCTCCGGCGATGAAATGCTCTCTGGGAGTGGTTCCTGCTCTTCACTTTCACTGTGCTGCCACTTCAACAGGACCGATCCCCTTCATTGCTCAATCACAATCGACGCACTTGAAATACTCACAATTCTGAAAGGCACTTATCTGAATTTGGGCACCCCACAAAATATGATTCATATAAAATAATGTCCTTGCATACGTGACAGTTTGAGATCAGTATACACAAAACAAAATCAAAGGCATTGTTCCAGCATGTATAATTTCCTCTATCCCCTCCCCAACCCCCGGGTCAGGTTTCTTATACAACCTAAATAATGTACGTCTCAACTGGAGGCCTTTGATCCAGTGTATGATTTTAATTTTGTTTACATTTCAATTTAACTCTGACAAACAATTCATTTCCAGTATGTAAGTCATTATATTTACATTTCAACACTTAATTCTGACGAAATCAAAGGATTCTTTTAGACTAATTTTGACAGCATTTTAATATAACTCTACATATTCAAGGATAGTGTGCTTGTGAGTTAATCAAAGATTCTGAAACAGTTGTGTAATGTGTCTAGAATGTGACCATAGCCTGCATAAGCAAAGGCAGTGACTTGTTGCAAACCGCAAGATTGTGAACATGAGCCAGCGACATCCACCATCTTTGAACAGGTTACATGCATTGACTTTAATTATTTCTTTATTATATACTTATGTTAATTGACTGCTTATATCTTTTTAAGGATAAACATAACAATTGTCAAGAGTTAATTGAACATTGTGTGAAGTGATGTAAATGTCAATGATCTATATTCATATGTTATATATTTGATTGTTGATTTAATAAATTTATTGACCTTCTTTCACATACTGAAAACCATATGCTGAAAAAGAAAGTAGGTGGATAGGGTCTTGCTAAATATAGAATAAAGGATGGATTTATCTTCCCTTTTGGTAAGAAGTTTTCCACCTATGGAAATATTGTGTGACGGTAAATGTTTGTCTTTAATGTTGTGGAAGAGAGAAAACGTTTACAGCACCCGCATATCCGCCAAGTGAGAGAGACGAGTGGTGTCTTCTGGAGAATTATAACACAAATTAAGATTCTCACCACTTGCAATTAGTTATGGGTGATTATTTAAATAATAATAATCATAACCAATAACTAGTGTGTAGGCGTCACAATATGCCTGAACAATGGTAATTAGACATAAACTCTTCATTAAACATTTCAATGACAGTCAGTTTAAAAAATGTTCAATAAACATTGCAAATATAGTCAGTCATAAAACTTTCCATTTTAAACATTACAATGACAGTCAGCTACAAAACTATTCTTTTAAACATTACAATGACAGTCAGTTATAAAAGTATTCGTTTAAACATTTAGCTATGACAGTCAGTTATAGAACTATTCATTTAAACATTTAGCTATGGCAGTCAGTTATAGAACTATTCATTTAGCTATGGCAGTCAGTTATAGAACTATTCATTTAGCTATGGCAGTCAGTTATAGAACTATTCATTTAGCTATGGCAGTCAGTTATAGAACTATTCATTTAGCTATGGAAGTCAGTTATAGAACTATTCATTTAGCTATGGCAGTCAGTTATAGAACTATTCATTTAGCTATGGCAGTCAGTTATAGAACTATTCATTTAATCAATTCGTTGCTTTATTTCAATTAAACATTGCTAGGCTAGCCCGTCATAAAATTATTTATTGGAAAAAGTTACATCAAATGATAATCACATAAGTATCTGCTTTATTTCAATTAAACATTGCTAGGCTAGCCCGTCATAAAATTATTTATTTGGAAAAGTGACATCAAATGATAATCACATTAAGTATCTGCTTTATTACAATTAAACATTGCTAGGCTAGCCCGTCATAAAATTATTTATTTGGAAAAGTGACGTCACATGATAATCACATAAGTATCTGCTCGAATGCCATCATTTTTTCCTTCTGATTACAACTAAATTTCTTTATAAATATCACTCCGTACTCGAAGAGTCATACTGTTTGTTTTTGTTTGAATTTGTTTCCATCCTGCGAAAAAGAATTATGTTCACGATATTATGACCAGATATGATATTTGACAAGTTCAAGTGACACACACATCCCACACACACGCGCACGCACAAAGAAAAACCTGATACCACAAACGAGATCTTAAAAAATTAATCTCAATCAACTGTAATTAATTATTCGTTATTTCAAATTTTCACCAAAAAAAAAATATTTTTTAATTTTTCGAAAACTTATAAACAAAGCCTAAAGATAACGCGGACACATCTCCCCTGAAAGATGATCTTGTGCAGTGCGCTAGCATTTTATCGTTAGGCAATTATTACGGTGTATACGTATTGATGTGAACAAAGCCCACAAGCCGGCAATGCGTGCCAAACACTCAACAGAAAGACGCGATGTTAAAGCATTAGGGCGTAAAGTCGTAAACAATCTATTGCGAGGAGGTAACAAGCAGCGAAAGCGATCGGTGCATTTACACACACACACACACACGCACGCACGCTTACACACACAGGCGCGCGCACGCACACACAAAAAACCATCCGGATATGCTAGCTTTTGTAAAACCCTGTTTATAATTTGTACTCTAATGTTTACTGACAATACAGTATAGTGTATGTAGAAAGATGATATTTAATCTGTACAAAATCCAGTGTTAGGATGTAGGATGTACGAATGCCCGTTGGATTTACGGGTAGTAATGTCACTAGTCCATTGTATACACAGGATATGAAAGATTGTCGATGACGTTATGACATAATACAAGTAAGGGTATTGCATTAAATACAAACGTTAAAATAAAATAATAAGTAAACTTGAACAAAGTTAGCAAAATGGTTCATCTCAGATTAAGCGTCGGGATTAAAAAAAAAAAAATGAAAAGAACAGACAATGGCCGGTCGTTTACAAAAATTAGAAACCTTTATTTTTTAGCAATGAATTTGTTTTAGTTATCATTCATTGGGTTTTCTCACTGACATTTATTGACATTTATCTATTATTTATTGTAACGTTGAGGGATTTTCAGTTAGGTGTTTTATTAGGTCTTCTTTTTTACTATTATTACTTTTTATTATTGGATTTTTATTATCAATCACTGGATTATTAAAAATCTTATGTCCTGCTCTACAATTCTCATAGTTTCCTTGCTTTTTAATTTACTATAATTTACTGGGATTTCATTAGCATTCATACAGTTTTCGTTTTAAATTCTATCAGAGAATAGAACAACCTGTACCGATTTCAAGTACAATAGAACGACGATTTAAAATACAAAAGAATGACCTGTGCCGATTTAAAATACAACAAAATGACCAATGACCTGTGCTGATTTAAATTACAACAAAATGACCAATGACCTGTGCTGATTTAAATTACAACAAAATGACCAATGACCAGTGCCAATTTAAAATACAACAAAATGACCAATGGCCAGTGTCGATTTAAAGTTCAAGAGAACGACCTGTGCCGATTTCAAGTATAATGCAAGAAAGATGCGTTTCAGAAGTGTGTGTGTGTGTGTGTGTGTGTGTGTGTGTGTGTGTGTGTGTGTGTTAAAGATGTCTTTGAAAGTGGTGTATAGATAATTAAAATTAAATGTCTTTATCTACATATGAAAACAGTATAAAGATATATAAAAATTAAACTGTTTTTATCTATGACTGAATGTAATGTACAGGTAGGTGCTGTATAAAAATTAGAGATCTTTATCTAGGACTAAAAAGTAATGTGCAGGTAAGTGCTGTATAAAAATTAGAGATCTTTATCTAGGACTGAAAAGTAATGTACAGGTAGTGCTGTATAAAAATTAGAGATCTTTATCTAGGACTGAAAAGTAATGTACAGGTAGGTGCTGTATAAAAATTAGAGATCTTTATCTAGGACTAAAAAGTAATGTACAGGTAAGTGCTGTATAAAAATTAGAGATCTTTATCTAGGACTGAAAAGTAATGTACAGGTAGGTGCTTTATAAAAAAATAAACATCTTTATCTAGTACTGAAAGGAATGTAGCGTTCTATAGCATATATGTTCGTTATATACGCGTCTTCTTACTCGTGATTACGCTCTAATTATGAACTTAGCCTGACGGGACAAAGAAATGATAGACTCATTCAGTTTAAAGTAGAAATCGGAAACGTAACACAATAAATAATTATATTATAATTAACACAAATTGATTGATGATGATAATTGTTTTCAAATTGTTTTCAAGAGAATTATTCACTTTAATTTACTGATTGTTGTTTTTCCCCGAATATTTGCACTTCTCATTTAAATTTACTGATAGTTGTTTGGGTGAGATACAAGAACTACACGGTTAAATTTGCTGCTGCTTTCGAATACAAGAACCATAATCTACTGATAATTATTTTCGTAATTTTTAGAACTACTCGGTTTAATTTACTGATAATTGTTTCTTAAATCGCACTCTCTGTGGTAACACAGCATATTTAAAATGTAATACTTCATCGGAAATACACTTTTTTTTTTACTGAATGCTGAGCAATTTATGTGATGGCGGACAGAGTGAAAGGAGATAGATTTTACAAGCACGTGATTAAAGAAAACCTGTGTTGAAATTTGGACTGAATATGTGTTTGGCTCTTGGCGAAATTTCAGTATAAAATTCAAAGAAAAAACAATAATTCTCTCTCCCCCTTCCTCCTTCCTTTATCTCACACAAACTTGCAGGCAGAGATATTTTTATATAGGTTTTTATAGAATAATCGTGTAGATGTTCTCATATTTTGGCATAGATCTTTATAATATAGGAGTATGTGTTCTTAATAGAGATTTACTAGCCGAAATGGAACTGTGATTTCGAATACTCTGTTGAGTAAATGTGCAATCAAACTATATCGCCTCCCGCCACGCTATAGTCGTGTACTCAGTGATCTCTGTAATTAACGGGCCACCGCACCGACATTATACATTTTCGTTATTGCCAACGACTTCAGACCTATACGGCTCATGTGCCGCCAATTCGTTATTGAAGTATTGAGAGGGCACTTGCTGAGCAGAGAAATTTACGGAATAGTTTCTGGATGAATCTGCAACAGTATTTAAAATTTTTAAATGTATATTCCTTTAAACACACAGTGAGCTCACTATATTAATTGAAACACATCATGCCTACATCTTGCATACTTTGTTACAGCACTAACGACGCTGTAGGCATGTTGTATTATTTTTTTACTGTCTATCTACCGTAGTACTTTAAAACACTAATGGCCTACTGTGTTACTTCAAGACAATGCATGCCTACTGCTGGTATAAAATTTCTCTAAAACATTGTAGGCATACTATATTATTTTAAAACACTTTAAGCCCACTATATTGCTGTAAAATACTGGTATATTTCTTTAAGATAATGTAACCTCTACTTTACATCAGTGTATTTCCTACTGCTTGTCTATTTTAATACTGTATAACACTAAGATGTACAATAGACTTAAATATGCTATATTACATTACAAAGCTAAATTCTGCTATAATATTTCAAAACACTGTAGGCATATTTGTTTATTTTTTTTTAAAGTTTAAAAACCTAAGTGTATTGTTAACTTTATTATTTAAACTACCCCCCCAAAAAAAATGATTTCAACAATGCCAATCTGTTATCTATCTATCTATCTATCTATGATGAACTTCCATGATCAACAGTTATTATAGCAAAATCAGGGGTATTGATAAATAGCAGAATTGAAGTAACTGCACAATGTGAGAGTTGTGTCAATAAATAGCAGGATTTAAGTAACTGTACAATGTGAGAGTTGTATCCATAAATAGCAGAATTGAATAACTGTACAGTGTGAGAGTTGAGTCCATAAGCAGTAGAATTGAAATAACTGTTCACTTGGAGTTGTGTTCATAAGAAGTAGAATTGAAGTAGTACACTAGCCGAAGTAGTGCACTACCCTGTAAGAAGCTTCCCAGGAGCAGACATTGGAAGTGACCATGACTTAGTGATGATGACCCTCCGACTACGTCTGAAGAAAGTCAACAAACGGGTCCCCACAAGGATCAAGTTTAACCTTAACAAACTAAAAGACCCAGAGGTATCGGAAGCCTTCCAAGCAAAGATAGGAGGAAAAATTGCACCACTGTTACTTCTTAGTGCAGAGAACACAGATGCAGACACATTGATTGGCATATTTAACACCACAGTAACCCAAGCAGCCAATGAGATCCTTGGCAAACGTCGACTAGCAACGAAACATTGGGTTGCATCTGACATCCTTGATCTGTGTGACAAGCATCGAGAGCTAAAGAAGAAGTCAGAAGTAGAAGGAGCAAAACAATACAAGGAAATCAACCATGTTATCAAGAAAAGCATGAAAAAGGTAAATGAGACATGGATTGAAGACCAATATAAAGATATAGAAAATAATCTAAAGAAGAATAATACAAAAAAAAATAACAACTGGAGAAAGACCTGACCAGTAAAACAAAGACGCTCCTCCATCATTCAAGATAGTGGAGGGAAATGTCTTACAGAAGATCAAGACATTCTTAAGAAATGGACAGAATGCCTCTCATACCTATACAACCACAGACCTACAGGGGATCCAGACATACTCAACACCCCACCAGTGACCAACACTGACAACTACCCCATCCTCCGAGGAGAAGTATAGACTTAAGTGAAATCATTGAAAAAATGAAGGCAGTGGGAGTGGATCCCTGTTTAACTAGTCCAAGAAGGAGAGAACCATGATAAACTATACTAACAATCTGCAATAAGATATGGCAGACAGGAGAATGGCCAACACCATGGACTCAGCCACTCATAATAACTCTCCTGAAAAAAAGGATATTTTGCAGCATTGTCAGAACTATCGTACAATCAGTCTTTTATACCACCCAAGCAAAGTCATGCTTAAGATCATATTAAACAGACTGAAGCTGCAGGCAGAGGAAATCATAGCTGAAGAGCAGGCAGGCTTTAGACCAGGGCAAAGCACAAATGAGCAGATCTTTAACCTGAGATTACTATGTGAGAAATACCTCCAGGACCAACAAAACCTCTATCATGATCTTTGTAGATTTTAAGAAGGCGTTTGACAGGGTGTGGCATAGAACCCTTTAGTCCACCATGAAGCAGTACAACATCAATGCCAACGTGATCAAAGTCATAGTAAGGACACCAGCGCAGTCTATTTCAAAGGCCAAAAAGGAGATTGGTTTATACAGTGGGAGTCAGACAAGCTGCTTGCTTTCACTTACTCTCTTCGACATCTTCCTTGAAAGAATCATGACAGATTCTCTGGAAGACCATGAAGGAACTTTTGATTAGTATTGGAGACAGAACAAATACGCTCCTTGGTTGTCATGGACCCTCACAACGGATCTCGAAAGGAGGATGCAATGAGATGCTTTCGAAGGTTGCTTGGCATTTCGTATAGAAATCATTTCACGAATGACGAAATGAGAAACAGAATTAGACAAGCCATTGGGCCCTATAAAGAGCTATTGGCCGTTGTGAAAAAACGCAAAATGAAATGGTATGGGCATGTCACACGATCAACAGGGCTTGCCAAGACAATCGTGTAAGGTACCGTGCAAGGAGGGCGAAGGAGAGGAAGACAGAGGAAAAGATGGGAGGATAACATTTCAGAGTGGACAGGACTGAAGCTGAGCGATACAGTAAGATTATCAGAGAACAGAATGGAATAAAGGAAGCTGGTTGTCATGTCATCAGTGGTGCCCCAACGGTCGGCAAGACTAAGGGATAGATAGATAGATAGATAGATAGATAGATAGATAGATAGATAGATAGATAGATAGATAGATAGATAGATAGATAGATAGATAGATAGATAGATATACACTACCCTGTAAAATGCATGAGTTGTGTCCAGTAAATAGTTGAATGGAAGAAACTGAATATGTACATGTTTTATTTTGTTGTTAGGTTTGTTTGAAATCCACAGTTCTGGTAATAATTTAAATGTCAGACATAACACTTATAAGAAATTACACAGATAAAAGGATGGTTAACAAGGGCAGAAATAATGTAGCTGTCTTTTTCATCAGCTATAATTATAGACCGAGATTGGGGAATCCTTAATCTTGGATATTTATTTTTTTAGAGAACAAACACTTTACATTGCAAAATAAACATACAATCCAAGACAAACGTATATTCTAACAGTAGCACACAATAATAAACACAAACAGTAACACGTAATACATAAATAAATACAGTAACAACGCATACATAAACATGTAACACATATGGTGCATTTGTACGTTTATATAAAAACTAGCAGAACACAAAGCTGGACCAGGTATTAAATAAAGGAAAGTAAACAGAGAAGTTTAAAGTAAAGACCGATGCTGTACGGTATGCTAAAATTAAGTGTTTTGAGAGTTTTTTCTTTTTGAAAGATGTTATGGTATGATTATGTCTAACTTTTATCTGCAGTTCAATCTGACAGTTTTGAATGAAAAAGAATGGTTACCATATAATTTTCATGATGGATATACTAACGACGGTTGTCAAAAGAGGAGCGCTAGTCTCGAGATGGGTTATATTCATGTGTGAGGTTATTTTTTTTCCCCAGTTCTGATAAATTAATACCGACGTCAATCGGACTACTATCGTCAGTCGAACACATTTAGAGATGATAGAATATTGGCTCTATTCTCGCAATCACCAACAATCTCATTAACTATTGAATGGAAAATATTGACGTAAAACCATTAATGTCATTAGGTGCAATAAATCATTTTACCTGCCTAGCTTTTAGACATAGAGCAAAGATTTACCTGTTTGAATGAGGTGTTTCTTGTCTGAAAAGACTGTATAAAATCGCGTAATCATGTTGAATACCTGGGCGCCATTTACCAAGAGTACGCATTGTGTCTTATTCCACTTCTTTATATATTTTTTGTGTGGGCGAACGTACTGGCAAAAGTACAATTGAAATAAAAACAAAATAGATTTTTTTTCCTCTCTCGCCTTTTACCATTCACTCATATGTATCCCGCCTCGTGGATGTTACAATTGCTCTTGCAGATAAGTTTGTCAAATTGTACTAGTGCAGAATACAGTCATGTGTAAGTTTGTATAATGATACTAGTACAAAATACAGCTATGGATAATTTTATATAATTATACTATTACAGAATACAGCTATGGATAAGTTTGTATAATTATACTAGTACAGAATCCAGGTATGGATAAGTTTGTCATATAAGTACAGAATACAGCTATGGATAAGTTTATTAAATAACACCAGTACAGAATACAGCTCTGGAATAGTTTGTATAATTATACTAGTATAGAATACAGTTAAGGATAAGTTTATCGTATAATACAAGTACAGAAATCAGCTACAGATGGTTAGACGCATTGTGCGCGTATAGCAGATTTCAGCTAGAAATAATAAGTTTATAAAATTACGCTAGTACAGGATATATCTCTACATATGTACAAATATGTGTGTCAAGTTATTCTAGTACAGAATACAGAGATAAGTTTGTCGGACTATACAGCTACAGGTTAATCTCTCAAATAATATTAGTGCTGAACACAGCTACCACCAACAAAGCATTTATTTTCCCTGTCCCGACAGTCGTGTTTGCCGCGCCCGACGTTTCCACGACATTCTGTGTTCAGCTATCGCCTTTGGCCCTTTGCTGTCCTGTGGAAAAATTCTACACTAAATCCTTGCAGAACTTGAAATTCGGAGTTACGGTTCTGATATTGTAAGGCCACATTAGGTTTGGCGATAAACTGTCCACCTAATGACGTCAGAGGGCTTGCTTTGAAATTGCAACACTGCGCACTTTTTACATGCTTTAATTATTTTGATTTTTTTTTAATATTCACATGTGTTACGATTAAATTAAATGAACATCGAAAATCATTGTACGACACATTCCACTGTATGTTTTTGTTTTTCCTTGTTTTTCCTCTGTTCTCTCTCAGCCATTGAGCACAAGACCGCATCAAAGACGACAAAAAATGTGAAAGTTTACTCACTTTGTTACATCTTCTGAATGAAATAACGATTAGAACTGCCATTATTGTGTAACGGAATAATTACAACTAACATTTAAAACATGAACTCGCAGATATAACTGACTGTTCAGACATTTAAATTTGCATGTTCTTGTTGCCAGTTAAAAAAAACAAAAAAAAAACAACCCACACTCCCTCCAACGTGTTGAAACAAAAATAATTCAATGTACTTGTTCATTATCAGTTTGATATTGTTTAAAAAGTGTCACATCATTACAAGTGTTATTTTTCTTGCACAAATACACATTTAATTCTAATTTGTCCTTCATGTAATGCAACCTCGTCTTATAACTACTGAATAACATAATTTGCAATATGCAAATATACAACACTCTAAGTTCACACACACACACACACACACACACACACACACACACAAACACATATCAATTATAGATAATATGTTAAATTCTTCAGACTCTTTAGACCGTGTGTACAGCAATCACACCTAGTACACATTAAATGCCCTTTTATGCACGACTATGACTACTAGAATATTATTTAAGTCGAGAGACTAACAGTCTAACACCCAACTCTCAGGCAATAAAGTCAAAATAACACACCAAACTGGCCCGCCCCTTTCAACATCTTACAGAAATAGTTTCTTGAATAAGACAGCCCACAACTAACTACAAGCATGCGTAACAAGGCTACCCATGTACTTTAAACGAAAATATGGATTTGAATAACCGCTTTTAACAAACACTACGGCTCTTCATGCTACAATATTAGAATGATTTCATCCGCAGAGTTCAAATTTGACAGCTTGAATGAAATCGGCTGGTATGATAAAAGAAAAACAAAAATTGAAAGAAAAAAAAGCCCAGCTTTTTAGTTATCAAGGAAGCGAAATAAAAAACCCAAACAAATCAATAGACTTTAACTGCACAATATAATGTATACCAGAGTGCCGTGCAGCAAGGGCAATTCAAAGCTAAGGGTGAATGATAACATCTGAGGTGGATTAGTTCTGCACGGTTCTAACAATAGGTCTGGCTGTTGGAAAAAGATTACAGCTTAATTACGGACCGGAGTACACGAACATTTGGATAACCTCGATTTTTAAAAGGCATTTTTAATAAACGTCATAATTCTGGATGGTGGTGTTTGTGTTAATGCTTTTATTTAGTAAAGGAGACAAGTTAATGACAACCGTTTCTCTCAGTCAATTATGCCAGTGTACTACACAAGGCAATGAACGCTTTAGGCAGTGAGAAATAATACTTCTTTAAAGCTTGGCTTTGCCTAGCTATGTCTCTGAAACAATCTAGTTCAGATTTACAAAGCTATATATATCAAAAAGAATTGTTAATGTCTTTAAAGTTGTTATTGTTATACATATTCAAATGCATGTGTGTGTGATTTGGAGTTTGTGTGTGTGCGTGTAGATGTGTGTGCATGTATGAACTGGAAGCATGCTTCATTGTGATCTTTTCATTTTCAAATTCATACAAAAATCCAATGTGGTGTATAAAAGGACTTCACACTTTATCAGTCAGCAGAAAAATCTCTCAAATCCTGCTCAAACTTAGTTCACAGAGTCAATATTTCTAAGACTATAAGAGTCAAAAATGAATATCAACAAATGTAATAAAAATAATTAGTTTTCTGAATGTGGTTTAAAAGGTAAAAACATTTTATGTTCATCCTATATTTTCTCATTTAAGCAGTCATTCAATTTAGTTCAATGATCAGAATATCAAAGACAAGGTGAAAAATAGTCCTAAATCATGGCAATATTTCTATAAAATCATATATAAACAGGCTTCAAAACTTCAAAATTCTGAAAACAAATGAATACCTGTATATAGATTTGCTACAAGGATTCCTATTTTCATTTATTTGTATTTTACACAGTAGTTAATTATCTGATTGAACAAAAAGAGCTATATCATATATGTATGTTTTCTCTGACAAAAAATCTACACTGATAATGTGTGCAAAAGGTATATATTTCAACTAATTTTCTTCTTCCTGAAAGTTCCCTCTGATTTACAGTAACTATCAAAGAAGCGATCTTATTATGGGGATAATTTATGAAGTATCACACAAATCATTAAATGTAGTGCACAGCACATAGTAATATATTTATATAGGATACAAGTGTACTTTGATTTATATCATGTAAATGATATTATTTTAATTATGATGGATTTAAAGTAGGTGTAACTGGGTGTAAAACCTGGTAATACTTTAATGCATTGCCTGAGGCTGTAGTACAGTTAAAAGTAAAATAAATATATTTATAATATATGTAATAAAACAAAAGTGACTATATCAAAACACATAATGCAGAAATAATGTACATTAACTGAGTAAATTTGACAAAAGAATGTGCATATACCAACTGATAAATTAACATATATAATGCAATATTTCTTAATAGACATATAAATAAGTTTACCAAAGTCATAAACTACTAGGGTCATACTTCAGCTGATTTGTAGTGATCATTAATTAAAAGAAAACAAAACTAAACAAACAAACAAAAAAGCACACAACCTTTTGCTTTTAAAGGTAACCTTGGTTTTATTACATCAGCATATACTACTTCTACGGAATATAATAGTGAGTTAAATGTTAGTATTAGTACTTTGCATTTTACTGCTGCAGCAGAATGCTATTTTAATCTCTATTTAAATTACTCATCTATTTTCTGTTTAAATGCTAGTGAGCATTACTCAATTATTTTCTGTCTAAATGCTAGTCAGTGGTACTCATTTTCTCTTTAAATGCTATTATTAATTTGTTTTCTGTTTAAATGCTAGCATTACTTATTTACTTTCTATTTAAATGCTAGTGAGTATTACTCATTTATTTTCTATTTAAATGCTAGTGAGTATTACTCATTTATTTTCTATTTAAATGCTAGTGAGTATTACTCTTTTATTTTCTATTTAAATGCTAGCGAGTATTACTCTTTTATTTTCTATTTAAATGCTAGTGAGTATTACTCTTTTATTTTCTATTTAAATGCTAGTATTATGTATTTGGTATTTAAATGCTAGTGAATATTACTCTTTTATTTTCTATTTAAATGCTAGTAAGTATCACTCATATACTAAAGTGTTTACTATGGTGAGTATATAAAAAGTCTGCAAAAAGGGTAATGCAATAATGCCAGAAAATGTTAAAATGATTTAATATCAGTGTTTAAGAATTGTAGAAACAAGTTCCACAACTGTCATGCATGCATGCTTATCAACAATATTATCACAAAGCAGGCAAATATACTTATTGGTTTTATAGGAATTATTGCAGTGGTATTGACGACAATAATTGCAATACAATGTGCTATTGCAAGAGAAATACTAAGCCTAAGGTGTTCCTAATGACCTAACCATTATAACATTCGTAAAATTATGTACTTACTCTTAAACCCTTCATTATACTAGGAAATTTTACAATAACTAAGAAAGGCTTACAGTTCATTGCCAATATTCTAGAACCGATCAGTACTTTATACAATTTTTTTTTAAAATTTTTTTTGGGGGAACATACGTACAATTAAAATGGAAGAGTAACTGCGGGTCTAATACATATAGTGGTTGAATAACTGAATCAGTTCCAGTGCACAAGTCCTGAGTAACAACTTCATAAGAATAGTCATAAAGAACAAACTTGTCCCAAACTTGTCAGTGTTACTATTCCCTATACCGTCATAACAGTTTATAATTTTCATCATACAATTTATAAAAGCTATAAATAAAGATAGCCACTTGCGGGTTGAGACGCGCGCGCGCGCGCACACACACACACTGCAACTTTAAAGTATTTTTTATTAGAACTAATATTTTAATAATCACAACACTACTGTAAATCATCGCACGGTACCATCACAGTATCAGTAAAATATCCCGTGCCTTCCTCAGTATGCATTCGCGTTTGGACATTTTTTTTTTAAACGGACAACAGTTGGCCCGCTAAATAAAAAGTACATGTCCAAGTATGGTTACTTGGAGTATAATATATCGATGACAGGTACACCAATCAAAGAATCTAAACAACATCCTTTGCTTTCCTGAGTGTGCCAGTAAAAAAATCTAATAAAAAAAAATGTTGTAAAAAGACAACCCACATATCACTTTAAATTTTTAAAATTTTCTTTTGTTGCTGTTTTAAGTTCCCGGGTATAAGACCTGTTGCGACACGACTGTACGAGTTCAAAATTGATCTTAGGGACCCCGCAATTTAAATCACACTCGGTTATTTGTAATGAAATAAAATCATAAACTGAGTACTCACTTGTAGCACTGACATACCGACAAGGCCTGGTCCACGCTACATTGATTTTTGAAGTGAGGCCGAATAGGCAATCAGAAGAACTTACAGAGTTTATTTTACAAGCAGACGGACTGTCGGCGTTAGCAGACGCCGTGCTATACGCTTTCGATCAATATTTGCACATGCGCAACATTGAACAATTCTACTTCCTTTCAAGAAAAGCAGACGACGTTGTATTGCATTGTAGAAAACTCATGCACTGATCATTATGTCACTATTGGACAGACCTGTTGAATTTATAATTATGTTTAAAATGTGTATTCAGTTCTTAATTGTCATTTAAATAATAGGCTGACTTTGAAAACTTTTAAGTAGGCCTATATTTCAATTTCATTAGACCGTGATTAATCTTGCCTTATATATATCTATAAAATGTTTTGATTTCAAATTCTATTAACGTGCTAATAAAAACATTATTTACACAGTTAACGTTAATTTATGACACACACAAACACAAAATGATCATAAACTTATACTGATTACACACATAGACGCAATCCACACACACACATATGCAAGGCAAGCGGGACTTTCAAGAAGAGTTACGCCAATCTTAACCATCTGGCAGTTGACTTTCATTTTGACTAAGCATAGATAGATCCCCGAAATAAATGTAATAATTATGTGTGTTTGTGTGTGTGTCATAAACAGAGGTGTTCAGAGAGTATCCAACTCATCCAGTGTACACCTTGAATTTACATTTTAAATATCTGTAAATGAAGAACAAATTAGGAACACGCATAGAGCGATTTATTCTTAAATGGTAAAGATTGGATTCTGTTGCTTTTCTTCAGGTTAGCTTTGACGTATCGATTTGAGTACACAACCTCGCTTCAGAGAAAGAAGCTATTCACATAAACAGTCCGCAGCTTTTTCCTTCTCTTGTGTATGTATGACAGTGAATGATGATGTTTTAGTTACAATATACATATTATTTTCAAATCATAAAATCTTTTGATATTATTATTATAGTATAGGTACACATTTATTTATTTTATACTTTTGTGCTTAAATCTTGTCCACTAAAGTTATTACTAGACTTGAACTAACATACTTTCGCGCACATGTATTTTGTTGGAAGTGGGTTTTTGTAAAGACAGAACACTTTGTAGTTTCATTTATATGTACATCTTTTACAAGAAATGTTAAAGATCCCCTAACTTTCTTCAGCTGGCCAGTATGTGTGTATTAAACTATTATGTGTGTGTGTGTGTGTGTGTGTGTGTGTGTGTGTATGCACGTGTTATATTACTGAACTTATAATAAATGCTTAGGCCTATAGTTTAAAGTAATAAGTAATTATAATGCATGCATTAGTGTTTGTACACAACACATACATTACATACGTGTTATAACTTTTGTATCCTTATACAAATTGTTGATATTCAATTACAAATGTTAAAATGAAAAATTAGTATCCCTTAAAGTTACATTAGTTACTAAGTACTCAGTAGTACTAGTAGTAATAACTAATAAAGCTATAGCCTTATAGGCCTAGACAATATGATCAAGATAAGTGAGTGATGATTGACCAGCTTAAATGTTGAAAGCATTAAGCCATTTATTTTTATTTAGAATGAAAACTTCAAATTTTGGGGGGAAAACTGTCTTATTACATGCATATTTATGATTTAATAAGCAGGCTTTGAACCTTAATTATGATGAATGCTATTATTCTACAGTTTAAATTTACCCAGAGAATAGATTAGATTTGCAGTCTATAAAGTACAATAGTTGTGATTCTTTTCAAATTGTAAAGCATATAGTTACACAAATATCAGCTGAATACTGCAGAACATTATATATTTTGATGTTTGTGTTTCCTTTATATTAATAAACTTATAAAGTAAAAGTTTATATATATTAAAATTATTATAAATTTATATGGTAATTCTATTTATTTTTTTCATTCATTATCAGCCTCAGATTTGGCTTTATGTTATTTTATCCTTGATGTTCCATGTCAAGTTACATTTTGAATTTCCAATGACAATAGCAATATTAATTTATCTTTTAATTTTTTTGTAAAGATTTTTTTACATTAAATATATATAAATTATAATACCATTCTATTTATAATACTGTAAAAAGAGAAACTTATTTATTTCACACTTTGTTAACTTTTGATACTAATTATAGTTTGAAAAATAAATATGTACAGTCCTAAGGCAGGAATTACCTTATAATATATCAGTATTGAAACTTAATTTAAAGTCAGTGGCTGTTGTTTTCTTATTCCATTTATATATTTCCAACTAACATAAAATAAATCTATTCTCTATGGTGCATAATAAAGTAATAATATTAAAACATGTGTGCCTTCTCACCAAAACAAATGTTTGTTTTATATCTTTAATTATCAAATTCACTTTTACATTCATTTTATGTCATAATATATCACATTCAATTTACTTCAAGTATATCTGCACATTTAAAAGTTAAATTATCTTAAGTTACATTATGTTAGTTATTAAAACACTGGAGTATGCAATAAAAGCAGCATTAATAATACAATTTACTTATATCTCTTGAAAAAATTCAGTAATTAATATGCTATCTTAAAAAATTCTAAAACAGTGCTTCACATTGTTTATAATAATTAATATAGAGTAGAAATCTTACATGGGAGTTACATAAAGCATAAATTGTGTATAGTCAAAATTATGATGATAAGTATAGTGTTAAATATAATGAATGGTGAGGTATCAATAAAGTCCAACACCTGCACAACCAATTTTTCCTTGGATGTTGAGTTGATCACTGTTTCTTAAGGGCTGGAATGCATGAACGCAGGGCAAACGCTTGACCCCTTGGTTGCAGCTTAGGCAAGAGGGTAGGGGACATTTTTTCAATGAAAGTACAGTGGATTCGCTACCCTTGGTGGCAAATGAGGTGGTAAAATAGGCCATATTTTGCCCTACTTACTAGTAGGTGTAAGTCATCTGCCCTCAGGTTTTAGCAAAGGAAAATAATGGCATTTATTTATTTATAATGGAAAGAGAGAGATTATTATTTAGGTGAAATTGAGTATTTCAAGATATAACACATCCATTAGAAATATTTGATGATATCCAGATATTAAAGTTTTGTTGCAGTTGAAATTATATTTGCCCACTGATGATCTGGCTGCTGATACTGAGTATCCATTTAAATGGATGGGATCCTTCACTCCAATCCTTCAGGTGTTGTTGACATTGCATTTTTATGCAACTGGTGCCTTTTAAGATGTAATTGCAGATTTATTCAATGTCAGATTCAGTCGGCATGTAGGACGATTCAAATAAGAGACACTTTTATGAGGCATGTGCACTTATGGAATATATATTCTTTTTATTTAACTCTTTCTGTTATCTGCTTAAATCTTGTTTCTTACACAATTTTGCATTTCATGAAAAATGTTTGTTTTTGTTTTGTACATCATTTACCTTTATCCTGATGCAACAGAGGATACTTATAATATATTGATTGCAAGAAATAATTTATAAATGTGATTTATTGCCTGCTAGTTATGGTACAACACTTAGTATTTGTTGTTACAGCTGAACTGATATTCATAAATATTGTTGCCAAATGACTTGAATTGGTGCATAATGCCAGAATTATACATGAATCTCAATTGTTTCAAGCTTTTGAAGGCAACAAGCCACTCAGTAGTTTCATATTAGGAGACATGGTGAGGAGTTGACTAATGTCCCCACTATCTAATCCTCAAAATACCAAAGAGCAATGTTATAACTTTTCTCAGTTCTACTCGAGCCAATATTGAAAGGAGCATATAGGGGTTACTAAGAAAAGATGGCACTGCTTCCATAGTGGTCTAATCATGACAAAACATAATGTGTTTTTACCATATGTGTTAAACTTCAAACTACCTCTTTCAGATAATGATTATGATGATGAGGATTTAGATGTCAAAATTCTTGAAAACAATGTGCAGTGCAATAAAGCTCAAGCTGCTGCAGGCTAAGTTAGGCTAAGACTTATGGAAAATTATTTCTTGACTGGCTTTTACCAGAGAGTTATATTTCACAAGGCTATCATTTATTCAAGAAATGAGCAAAATTATATATATATATATATCTACACAAAAATGTGAACTGTGAAGTATGCACATGCAGAGACATGCCACTACTACCATTTAGTCAGAATAATTATGAATACTGTAATGTTAATTTCTAATAGTTTAATTGTCAGAATTTAAATATTTTATGAATTGAGAAAAATATACATGATAATATCCTGTTCAATTCATTGTGCTATTTCTTTTGCTTGTCATTACAGGTGGCTAGAGTTGTCCTTCTCTCTCAGTAGGGCTAACTCTAGTTTTAGTTTAATTCATCTATTTGCTTGTCATCAAAGTGCAGCTGGAGTTGACTGTCCTCTCTTTCATTGGTACTAGTTCTAGTTTATTTTCTTTGCATTATTGATTTCAGTTTGACTTTTCAGAAACTGTACTGCTAGTCTTGATTCAGATTTAGCACTGTAATGTTTATTTCTTCCGACTTGAAATTTCTGTTGTAACTGGTTGTAGTTTTGGTAAAAGAATCTCCTAACCCATTTATATTAAACAAAAAGAATACCTTCAGAATATATTTCTGTTAACAAAATTCATATTCATATTTCATAGTCTGAAAAATTTGGCTTTCTTCCATTCATATTTTGTGAGCAAGACACAGGATTGTACATGGCTGTGATCAAGCATGGAACAGTCATTCAGGAATACCCAATTTAAAAAGAAAAGGCATCTAAACCTCGGTTTAGCTACCACTAGTCACCCAGCATTTGTGCATGGGAAAAATGATATATGCTAAACTGGAGGGCTGCTGCCACTAAAGGTGATTTAAACTGAAAACAAATTGCCCTGTGACTGTGCATTCCAACCCAGCTGAGCATCAGTTGAAGTATAAATAGTTGGTTTATGTTTAGGGGCCAGTTATGTATGCCTCCATTATTTTTTTGCTGTTGTTATTGTTACTTTCTTTTACCAAGCACATATAACTGAAAGAAAGTATGCATAAGACATGACTCTTCTGTATTCATGAAGTGCTCATTTAGGTAACACTGGTGATATTTACAGCAAGTGTGTGATACTTTTCATTCATACTAAACCCTATTTTATAACAAGCAAAAAATGTAACATAATGTTCTGATACCCTAAAATCAATATTGTTTTCTCTTTAAAAATTAAAGAGTTTAAATTTTATAAGCTGTTATGTTGCTCTTTCTGGAACATACTCTTAAAAGGCAAATGCATAACTGTACCTATAATTTTCCCATTAAGTTATTATAAAAATGTTTATATCATTGTATATGTATTTTTACTATAAAAGCTGCTGCTAAAATATCTGTATCATGCAGTATACCAGTTGTAGAAAAGAAAGAGATAAAAATACTTTTGCCACCCAAGATGCTCTTGAAATTGACAAATTCAGCACATTTACCTGAATTGGTTATTGATCATATATCAAGTCTGTTTTAGCACAATTTAAGTCTCTGTATATATTTTTTTATCATGCATAATTATAGTGCCTTTCAGATACAACTTTAAATTGTATGATTAGAACATATATGATTATAAAATTTTACTATATATATTAAATAATAATAAAATAAATGGAACCTACCAACAGTATAGATTTAACACTTTATATATGTCTTAATTTGCACACTTTTCCTTTATTTCATTAATGTAAAGTATAGATATTTAAATCGCATTGCCACTAAAACAGTAAAAGGATTACATTTATTTAAAAGAAAGCATCAGAATGATTAGATTATTTTATAATTTAAAAAAATTGGAAATAGCACTTGGTTACTGTATTCCTAAACATATTAACTATATTTAAATAATAATAATAAAACATGTACAATAAAAGTGAACAAAGCATTGAATAATACCAGGTTTTTTCCCTTGACTCTTATTTACCATTTTGTGTGTTTCTACCACATTTTGTACCCTGATAAATGTTGCATTTGTTTATAAAACATCTTTTAATTGAACTAATTTTTGTTTGCTTACAGGATCTAGAGGGAGACTCCCCATACACACATTGAAAAGATGGGTTGGGGTAAACTTAAAAAACACAAAAATGTGCCTGAACCAAATCTGTAAAAAACAATAATTGGGCACTCTTCATGCAAGATGGACACCATACGCCCAAAGATTTTGGCAGCAAGAGAACATCCAGCTTTCAGACACCCACAGCATGCTCAAAAGGCTTTTGATCTCTTGAATCAAATGAGAAAGTATGGACATTCAAAATGAATGAAACAATAATTAAAAATGTTTCCATAGTGATTTTATTATAGGTCAGAAGTTAGTCAGTGAGTGGTAAACTAGGCCAGTTTATATTTTTTTGCAAATCTATGATGTAGGTTCATTTTTCTATTCCTTGCCAATGTTTTGTTCATTATTATATCTGAGGCTGTTTCACTTTTTGCACAATTCCTAATTTTGTACATATCAAGTGACTAATTCTGAGTCCAATGGTGTTTTTATTAACTTGTATTATTCAGTGAGTCAGAGAGACTTATACTGTGCATATGTTAATGACAGCATTGTATGAGAGACTTTAACATTGAATCTAATAGTATTTATGTATTGTCAATAGTTAGTGTGTGAGAGAGACTTTAACATTGAGTCTAATACAGTAATAGTATGTATGTATTGTCAATAAGTGTGTGAGAGAGACTTTAACATTGAGTCTAATAGTATGTGTATCATTCATATATTGTCAAAAGTTAGTGTGTGATAGAGTCTTTAACTTTGAGTTTAATAGTATTTATGTCATTTATGTGTAATCAATAGCTAGTATATGAGAGAGACTTAAACAACTACCATGTTTGAATTAATCCTTGTTTTTAAGTTCTAGCATTTAAGTACTTATCTATAAAGTTACATCACATTTTCCATATGAAGAAAATTTTGCCCATGTGAGTTAAATTTTTAAAAAGAATATAAGGTAAAGGAAAGATCCTTTAATTTGTACATGTGGTATAATTTTAGCTTTTATTTTCAAATAAGTTACAAAATTTTATATTAATTAAATTACATTATTATTATTATTAAATTATTTTTTGGGATGAACAAGATGATGGAAAAGTTAAGTGGTTATATTGATTGACTCATAGTAATCCAAATATGGGCATAACATTAATAATCACTTTATAATTTGTTTGTATATTAGAGTATTTATGTGTGAATATTAAATATTTAATGACTGTACACAGTTAAACAAAATTCATGATAATGCAGAATATTTTCTTGAATAGGTTAAATTATCAAATTTCTCTAATATATAATATATATTTTTTAAACTATTCATGTACCAAGTTATTTAATATTCATATTTTTTTATTATTATTTTTTTTTTTTACCAGATCAGGCTTGCTGTGTGATGTGAAGCTGTTAGTAGAAAATGTTGAGATTCCAGCTCACAAGAACATCCTTGCTTCCAGCAGTCAGTATTTTTATGCCATGTTCACTGGTGAGATGGCTGAGTCTAAGGCAGACTGCATTACATTACAAGGGATTGACCCTAAGGCACTCACTCAACTTGTAGAATTCATGTACACATCAGAGATTCAGGTCACAGAGGAGAATGTTCAGGTATTAAATTATTGAAAAGTGTAATTTGATAGATGTGTACTTATAGACCGAAAGAGTATGTTTGGAAATAAGATTACTGTCTTATAGAACAAAAAAGCACTGACAGATGTGTACTTATAGACTGAAAGAGTATGTTTGGAAATAAGATTGCTATCTTGAGGAACATAAAACCACTGATAGATGTGTGTTTGTACATCTTTCACAATCAGCTGTGCACAATAATATTTTATAACAGTATAATATAATTAGTATAGTGCTAAAATGTTTCCATACAAGCCAGGGCCAAAGGTCAGACCATTTACTTAAGTTTAGGTGATCAAAGCTCCACCAAGATAATATAATTCGCATAGCAGATAGACAGCAGAGCACCAGTTGAGGAAAAATAATATTAAAAAAAATATCTGACTGTTATGAGAAATGAAATTCCTTGACTGAAGTCAGAAAGTGATAAGGGCACAAAACTTATACAGACACTCAGTACCAAAGCAAGAAAGGTATTGGGGATTAAGCTGGATGTTCAAAGCAAAATAAAATTTACATTTTGAGAAATTCTGTACTTTAGCTTGTGGACTCATGCATATCAAATGAGTGCCTTGTGTTGTAGATGTCTATTAGCATGAAAGAAAACTACAAACAAAATTTCACTTACTAATATGATTGTATTATTCACAAACAATATTGCTTAAATTTGCAGATTAAGACATCTTATTGGTGTATGAATTAACTAATTCACTGGTTTGCTAAACATCACTTTTCACTTTATTATACTTGTCTGTCTCTAATATATCACTTTTTCTCAACTCAGAAAAGATTCAAGAATTATCAAGTATTTATTTAATTGTTATGATAATTTTCATTTGTCCTTTTGTAGACATTGCTTCCAGCAGCCAACATCCTGCAGATCTCAGAAGTTCATGATGCCTGCTGTGAGTTCCTGCAAGCACAACTCCACCCGTCAAACTGTTTGGGAATCTGTGACTTTGCAGACATTCATGCCTGTACTGATCTTCAGCACTATGCACAGACCTACATAGAACAACATTTTACGTGAGTTTGCTATGCATAATGGAAAATTTCGATTTTAATGCATTTTTCACATATTTATTTTAAGGAAATAGATATTTTTATCATGTAAGAAAAAAACCAATATTGATCTTTAGTGATTTAGCATATACTTTGGGCAGATTTTACCTGGGAAATCGTTTATATTTCATTCCAATTAGGTCTTTTATTTACTGCTTAGTTATTACTATTTGTCTTGATCTTTTCCATCATGCTGTTATTTGTGGTCTTTTATTTACTGCTTAGTTATTACTATTTGTCTTGATCTTTTCCATCATGCTATTATTTGTGGTCTTTTATTTACTGCTTAGTTATTACTATTTGTCTTGATCTTTTCCATCATGCTGTTATTTGTGGTCTTTTATTTACTGCTTAGTTATTACTATTTGTCTTGATCTTTTCCATCATGCTGTTATTTGTGGTCTTTTATTTACTGCTTAGTTATTACTATTTGTCTTGATCTTTTCCATCATGCTATTATTTGTGGTCTTTTATTTACTGCTTAGTTATTACTATTTGTCTTGATCTTTTCCATCATGCTATTATTTGTGGTCTTTTATTTACTGCTTAGTTATTACTATTTGTCTTGATCTTTTCCATCATGCTGTTATTTGTGGTCTTTTATTTACTGCTTAGTTATTACTATTTGTCTTGATCTTTTCCATCATGCTGTTATTTGTGGTCTTTTATTTACTGCTTAGTTATTACTATTTGTCTTGATCTTTTCCATCATGCTGTTATTTGTGGTCTTGGTCATGTTCATATCAAACTATTGAGACATTATTTTTACAAAATTATTTTATAAAAATAATACATTGTGATGGGGTAGGTTCAAATCTTGCACACCAGTGGGCAGCGACAAGATGCAGGAACACTTCTAGCTGCTTTTCATTTTCTTTATTCAGCTCATGTAGAGCACTGCTCTTTCAGATGCACACTAAACATGCCCCAAGCATGCCAATTTATCCTGAAGTTCAGTGGATCAAGAGAGCCACAAGACTGCAAATGGCTTTTCTGTGCTTTCTTACTTTTGTTTAGATATAGATTACTTCTAGATTGCTAAGAGTTATGTGGTGATTTTGCTGACTAGAGAAACTACATTAATTACTCTTTAAACATAGCTCTTTACTAACATATAATTTAAAAGATTAGGTACAGAATAAAATTAAAAACTATATTGGCATGCTATGGGAAAACTGTGCTCACACACATAAATCATAAAATGCACAAAGAAAATTAATATTAACTGTCACACATAAATACATATAAACAAACTATAAACTATTTCCTATCTAAATATACAAACATCTATTGTAATTAGTAAATGCATAAAACAGTATATAACGATAAAAATATGTATGCTAACAGAGTATTGCACATTGAGCAAAGGCAATGTTTATATGCTAACATACTGCAAGTTTGAAATAAAACACCTCTTGACCCTCTTGTCAAGGTGCTCTGTTCAGACAAACTTGCCCGCTAATATAACACTCACAGAGGCAAGGGGAAAAGGGCTGTATCAAAGTGGGTGGCAAACATCCTGCATCGTGCTCACCTCTGACTGGTGATAAGGTCAGTACTGTCAGTCTTTCGCATCTGACCTGTCACAGGATATGCATCACAGATACTTTTTTCCTTTAATATTGCATGTCACCTTTTTTTTTTTTAATGAAAATCAAAGTTACATTATATTAAAAGCAATGATTTCTTTTTTCAATTTGCTCTTTAATCTTGATTTTATTTTTCCAGTGAGGTTGTACACTATGATGAGTTTTTGTCACTTAGTGGCGAACGGGTATCTAAATTGATATCTAGTGACAGAATAACAGTTACAGCTGAAGAACAGGTGAGTTTTATTTATTTTTTTACTTTTAATAACAATACCTCTGTTTCAGTTTATATAAATATAATATTTATGAACATTTTTATGTTTTAAGTATTCACAAATAACATGAGAAGAAATTATCTTTGTGGTTAAAAATCAGTATTTATATCTTATTGCTTTCCTTTACCTTTTTGTTTAAATAAATATAATCTGCTTTATAATGACTACCTCTCTACCTAACAGGAAATGGTTCATGTAAGTCACATAACCCCTAGTTATTTGGAGAATTTGGCCAGGAAGTGATTGCTCAAACTATATCATCAAATAAATAAAAGTTTTCATTTTCAATCTAAATACATTCTTTATGTTTAGGGCTTTTATCTGAGTGAATATATATATTACGTAAAGTACATATTGGGCCATAAATATTTAGTCATCATCTTGATTCATCATTTCCAATATTTGTTTATCATAATTTCTCAGGTTATCCATTGTCATTTCTGTCGTGACTTAAACCTTATGTCCACCTCTTTTTTTCTTCTTTCTAACAGTGACCATTTGGTAAAGTTAAGAGGAAAAAAGAAGTGTCCACTCTGAAATGTTTGTAATTCCAGTACAGTCCTATAAAAAAATTACTGTTAACAAATTTTGCAATATATATATATAAATGCAATTAAATTTTTGCAATGCAAAGAAAATGTTTTGATGACAGATATAGAAGGAAATGAAATTAAATGCATTCAGTGACACAAAAAAAAGAAAGAAAAGAAGTTATTGTTGATATGAAAACCTAGCATGTAAGGAAGAGAGTCAGTTTGAATACCACTTCATAAAGATGAGACTTTTAGCAGAATCACCATGGATAACACTGATGTTTACAGTAATAACTTCAGTAAACTTTTTATTGAACTATTTATAAACATGGAGATATTCTTGTTTTGTTTTGTTTTTTTATTTTGAAAATTTAGATTAGTGCTAAGTTTCATATAACTTCTTTGTACAGGACTTTTCTGGATGTATTGTCAGTATAATATGTAAATTAACTGTTGTGTAATCATTATTGCAATATCCTTCTCATCCTTTCACTTTGAAGAAAGTATTTAATGACAGATATAGAGAGTCCATTAATTATGATTTAGTTATTGTTGTGTTAATATTTAAATTGACTAATTTGTTTAGGTTTATGAGGCAGTAATGTCATGGGTGAATCATGACTTGCAGCGACGACATGATCAGTTAGAAAGTTTACTAGAAAATGTGCGTCTTCCATTAATGGCCCAGGAGTACATTGTGCAGCGGGTAGAAGAAGAACCATTGATCAAGGGGAACTCTCGATGCAAAGATTTCCTGATTGAAGCCATGAAATATCACCTCTTGAAGATGGAACAGAAGGCTCTGTACAAAACTCCTCGTACACAACCACGTAATCCTGTTGGTCTTCCTAAGGTCATTTCCTTGTTCCATTTCCATTGCAATTGAATGAAAGTTCTAACCTGTTTTAATACAGTGACTGTATTTTTAATATCTACTATAAACTTGAAAGTGTATTATCTTTTACAGTTGCTTTGATGTTAATGGATATACAAAGATACAATGTCTGCAGAGGCAAAGAAATTGTGTACAAATCAAGTTCAACAATGTTTACATTTTTAAACAAAACATGTTGATTAATCTGACACCTTATTAACCATTAAAAAATCTACTGTTAATTTGCCACTACAGCTAGAGGGCATCAAATTAATTTATTTTATGCAAACTTTTCTTTTTGATTCTTTTTTTAAAAAAAGGTATTTTTGTTCTTCTGATGCCTTACACATCCACTTTGCACTAACTAATTGCTATACAAAGTTCTGCACTTTTTTTTTAATGTATTTGGTGAGATGTGATAGTTAAGACGGTGTACCAAGTATTGCACTTTCTTGAATGTATTTGGTGAGATGTGATAGTTAAGACGGTGTACCAAGTATTGCACTTTCTTGAATGTATTTGGTGAGACGTGTTTGTTAAGACAGTTGGTGCTTTTCCCACAGCACATCATAGTTAAATGTTACCTGTCATTTCAAAATTTGTATCATATTCAAATAAGATCAATATTGAATAGTTGCAGTAACCATAGTGTGTAATTTTAGGTACATTCATTCAAGTCTCCATTATTAATAGGTGCCATTCTTGTTACAAGTGCAAACATTGGTCAGTATACTTTCACCCAATGTGAGTTTGTTGCATAACCAGATTTGATTTGACTGTACATGTGGATGCCATGTTTGGGATTGATAATTTAAGCTTCAACTCGATCTGTTTTGTTCACTCTTATTTCGCATTCATTGAAAATGACTGTATTTCATTAGTTAAACTCTTTTTCATTGTTTTACAATTTCCTGTACATCAGTATGTCAACAGTATGTAAAACATTTTAATTGTTTAATTATAAACAAGGTGCTAGATTATGACATTAGTGAAAAATAGATTTTTGTGCAAGGATACAGCAATGCCTGACCACAAATACATCAAGAGTCAGTCATCTATCTTCATCAACTGAAAAAGTGAGAGAAAAGAAAAAAGCCAGTGATATATGTTTTCCATTGTGAGTTTTGACTCAAATACAGTGCAGAATGTTAACATTGTTAAGTGTACAAGTTATTAAATGTGGATATAAAATTAATTAGGGAAGACTTATTTTTAAAGATTTTGATAATGTTGAACATTGTAAAAGTAGTTGTTTCAGGTAAAAGAAAGGTTGACCAAATATGGACACCTGTTATCCATATCAGTAGGAATTTTCATCATCAGTAGTAAAACTAGTATGACATAGGCCCATTCATTTGAGTGTATGTACATAGTAGCTGAACATTGTTGAACATTGTAAAAGTAGTTGTTTTAGGTAAAAGAAAGGTTGACCAGACAGATATGGACACCTGTTATCCATATCAGCAGAAGTTTTCATCATCAGTAATAAAACTAGTATGACATAGGCCTATTCATTTGAGTGTATGCACATAGTAGCTGCTTTATTATCTCCCCATTTAACCCTTAAGGATAAGGTTTGTCTAACCATACATCACCCAGCAAACCATTCTTGCAGAATGTAACCCCACATTGGACAAGGTAATATATTTTTTAATAATAAATTTACAGCTTTTGAAATGTTCAGACTAATATAATGAATCTGATTCTGCTCATTGGCAGTAATAATAGTAGTGTCCAGTGCAAAAGTAAATCTCACTCAACTGTATGATATTTTTCCTTTCAGTTTTGACATCAGTGCTCTTTTAAGATGAGGCCTTTGTAAAAACACTGTTTTCAAAAGTTCAGTATGAAAATTACTGTGTTTTTTTTAAAAATAAATGATTATCACATAACATATAACTTCTATTACAATAACTATTGTTTTGCTTTAAATTATGTGGGTTTTTTTTAAAGACCTTTTCTTTTCAAATAACAGACTCATAAATCATATGCAATCAGTGCTAAAGAAAGAAACTTGCAACACCATTCTTCTTGCAGGAAAAAAACATACACGAATGAATCTTTAATTGTTGCTTGAAAAGTTTTCAACTAGAGATTCTAGACATATGAAACTTGGAGCTATTTTCATGGTCCCTTGTTTTTATTCTTTAAAAGAAATGAATTCAAGTGAATAAATTGCAGTAAATGCTTTATTCTACAAATATTTTATTTTTTGATGGCATTTTTATCTGTTAAAGATATTGCTTGTAGTGGGTGGTCAAGCTCCCAAAGCTATCCGCAGTGTAGAGTGCTATGATTTCAATGAAGACAAGTGGCATCAGCTTGCAGACATGCCTTCTAGACGTTGCCGTTGTGGTAAGTGATGCTAATGTTATTTGTTTTGAGAGGAGATGGCTAAATTGAATCTAACAGCATGACCTCATTACCTCACAAAAGAAACTAACTAATTAAAATTAACACAAATTATGGATGTTTGAATGGATTTAAAATTTAGATTAAATTATAATTAATTTAAATTGAACTAAATGTGTAGAAAAGCTTTAATACCACTTACCGGAAGGTTTTCATATCACTTATAGGAATTTCTTTATAGGAAGACTTTCATATCACTTATGGGAAGATTTTCATATCTTTTATAGGAAAGTTTCATACAAATTGTAGGGAGGTTTCATACCTCATAGAAAAGTTTTCATACCAATTGTAGGCAGGTTTCATACCTCTATTAGGAAGGCTTTCATAGCACTTATAGGGTTGTTTTTATACCACTTATAAAAGGCTTTCTTCATACCACTCAGAGGAAGGCTTGCATACCACTTAGAGGAAGGTTTTTATACCACCTATAGGAAGACTTTCACATTACATGTACTTATAGGAAGGCTTTCATACTATTTGTAGCAAGACTTTCATTCAACAGGTAGCAAGCTTTTCACACAACTTCTAGGAAGGCATTTTTACTGCTTGTAGTGTAGTTTCCATACTCCTGTAAGGTTTTAATACCATTCATAGCAATGTTTTTTATTGCACTTATAGTGAGGTCTCAATTCCACTTGTAGCAAGTTTTCATAGCACTTCAGGGCTTTCATACTTTTTGTAGGAAAGCTTTCATACCAACTGTAGAAAAGTTTTACTACCTATGGCAGAGTAAATTTTGCTTGTCCCTATTTTTAAACTTAATTATTATATAAATTGTTAAATGTCAACATGAAATGACCTTCACATATTTTTGTAACTACCAGAATTAAAATAACAACTCAGGTAAAGAATATGCTAGAACTTGCAGATGTAATACAAACCAGTCCTGAGTGGATGAGTAATTTTTTCTGTCCAATTGTTTGTTTTTAGGACTTGCAGTTTTGAATGGCCTAGTGTATGCAGTAGGAGGTTTCAATGGTTCTTTACGTGTTCGAAGCATCGATGTGTATGACCCTGCTTCTGATGCGTGGAATTCATGTCCAAGCATGGAGGCTCGGCGCAGCACACTAGGGGTAGCTGTTTTAAATGGTCACATATACGCAGTGGGAGGTTTTGATGGTGCAACAGGTGAGTATAATTATACTGTTCCCACTAAGCACAAATGGGCGGTTAAAGATTTGAATGAGGAAACAGTGATTACATGTATACTGAGCTCTTTAGGCACTTATAGGAGATTAAACTGAGTTATTCAAGCAGTTATAGGAGATTTAATGGAGAAACAGTGATTACATGTATACTGATCTCAATACAGCACACAGTAATGGGGGATTTTATAGGTCCAACAGGTGCTTTATGAAGTATGCAGTTTTGATGGTGAAAATTGATTATGATTATAATTAATACTCAGGTCATTGTCCACATATATGTTATTGAGGGTTTTGATGAAGCATTAGTGGTTTCACTTAAACTGTTCTTGATGGATTCAAAATATTGTGAGTGATTGTAAAAGAGCAGCCAGTGCTGGCAAATATAGAAGTTGGCATGCATAGGATTTTATGTACCTGATCTTTAAATTATATTAAGGCAGTATGGATGGGTTACATATTCAAGTCTTGGGCTAGATTCTTATTAAAAAAAATTAAAGCCACAAACAAACAAATGCGTTAGAAAAATGCTATCTACACCACATGAAATGGACACAAAAGATTTGTGTACTTCTTAGAACTATAACTATATATTTGAAAGGGTGTCATTTTCTAGAATTTATTTACAGTATTGGAATGTGGCAGATGACAATACTTGCAGCATGATCTTCATGTCATATTCGAATGTAGTTCTATTTTTGAAAACTTAAATCTGGCTAAATATTTTATATGGTAATTCTACTTAATCTTTGATCAAAGAATTCATGTTTTTTCATCATGACAATAATGTTTATTCAGCACAAGGTCACCTTAGGTCTTTATTAAAGGGAAAATACACAACCAGTTTGTTTTTATTTCACCCCATTTTAAACAATGATGAAAGCAAATGCTATAATGTCATTTCTTTAAAAGTATGGCAGAACACCACAGCTTGTACCTCCATGCTGGATGTTACTTCATGGGAATTTTCAGTATACTGATTTTCTTGGTATAATTATGGATTCTCCTTGAAATTATTTGATTCTTGTTACATATTTAAATTTTAGTATAGAAAATTATCAGTTTGCCTAGGTATATTTTTCTTCCTGCAAGCTTAGATTTTATTATAGAAAGTTATCACTTTGCCCTGGTTATTTTTTCTTGCTGCAGGTTTAGTTTTTATTAAGAAAATTATCACTTTGTCCTGGTTATTTTTTCTTGTGATAGGTTTGGATTCTGCAGAATATTTTGACCCAAGATTAGCAGAATGGAAGATGATCGCATCCATGAGTGTACGGCGCAGCAGCGTAGGAGTTGGTGTTGTGGGAGGTAATACTAATTCCTCAACATTCAAATGGCTGTTTACAAATAATAACATTTACATTGAGGAAGTCTTCTTTAATGGAGTATCAAATGATTATATATGCACCACACAGTCAGCTCTATTTCAGTCATTGTTGTCGTGGTTCAAGCAAGTCATTATGGAGACATAACGTTATTTTTTTATTTCAGACATATCTAAAGGAAGTTATTTGAGCGGCACATAAATGGCTAAAGCAAGTCATTAGAGGGGCATATTAACACTCTTAGTGTTATTTCAGACATTTCTAAAGCAAGTCATTTGAGAGGTATATAAACACTCAGTTTGTATTTACAAATTCTGTTACTGTATATGAAATCAGCCATTTCATCCAGCTTTACTTTTAAAAGAATGTGGCCATGTTTGAGATTATAGCTCTGGTAAGTTTGGAAAATATCTACTATCTCTCTTTATCAAAATTTGCTGGCAAAGGTGTGTCCTATTTAGTCTAAGTCTAATTTGACTAAATCTGGTTATACTTCTGCAGTCTGACAGTCCACAACTGTTTCTGCTCATGGCTTGTTTTCCTTTCACATGTTTATCTTACCTGAGGAAAATTCTCACCACTTTGATTCACTTCTTGTATGCTCAGCTAGTTGTATAATGGGGGAAAAAAACATTCTGGGTCAAACATTTTTATTTTTATTTTTAACACTTACCATATGAGCATGTGTATATGTCTTTATTGGCTTTTTACCTTTGAGTCTTACATCTTTTGTTCAGCTTTCTGAGATTTGACCTGATAGGGAGTTTTATCTTGTTAATGACTTAAGACCCCTCTGATCTTAAATCAGCCTTCATTTGCTACACATGTATCAAGGTGAAAGTGTAAGTCAAAACATATTTTAGGCAAAAATGTAGAAGTAAAAAATTTTGAGCAAATAGAATAGATTCCATGTTAAAACAGATTTTAAGACTTGAAAGTAGAAGTCAAAACAGAATTAAAAAAGCAAAGTTGAAGGCAAACAAGATTTTGAGCAGTTGGAATAGATTTCCATATTTATTCCTGTATACTGGTTTCTGTCTTAGGACTCCTCTATGCAGTAGGGGGCTATGATGGTGCCTCAAGGCAATGTCTCAGTTCTGTGGAGTGCTACAACCCAGTTTCTGACCAGTGGATGTTGGTTACAGAAATGTCATGTCGACGTAGTGGAGCAGGTAATTCAGTTACTGAAATATCACAGTTATTTTAGTGGAGTAGATATTTTACTTACTTAATAATCATATCTGTTGGATATAAATATATCATAATGGAATTAATAGTTATAATCCTAAGAGTCAGGAACATTATTTTTTTAGATTTTATTCTCTTTTAGAACTTTGGAACTTTGTACTCTAAATTGCACTTTTAAAGGATTTAAAGTTCAATAATATAACTAAATACTACAAATGATTGGATGAGTATTCATAAACAATTTCAAGTAATGAATAGAAATTACTGATAAGAATTCATTACTTTTCTGACTCGTGCAAAAGAAAATTAAAAAGTGATCACCAATTGAAATGGTGTGTGATTAAAGTCTGATTTACAGATGTGAGGATATACAAAAATTTAATTAAATTTGTTCAAACTTAATTAAATTAAGTCTTAATTGTTTTGGAATTTAATTTAAATCTACTCTTTCCTATTCTGGGAAAATCCTAACAAAGGGTTTTTTAAAATTTTATTTAATTTAGTTACTGTGACTTGAATTTACAACCAATTCTCTTTAACTTGTTAGTAGATTAACTGTTCTAAATTTAAATTTGAAGAAATTACAAGTATTTGATGTCAAGAGAAAATCTGGCTCAATATTAGTCACAAATTCTCTGACAATTTATTGTTGGTTATGACCAGAATCATTTTAAATCCAGTACATGTATTATGATTGGCTTGTAAGAAGATAGATTAATAAACTTAATTTTAGAAAATGTTAAAATTTAAAAACAAACAAATAGCTTTCTAATTTTTAATTGTACCCTAATCAGGCCCAGCAACTTTGACTCTGTTTTATGGGAGCAAATCACAGAATTATACATAAATAAAAAAATGGTCATATGGTACACTTCATGTGGGTTTGTTTTTCTTTAATTCAATCCAGCACTGAACTGATTAATTGTATTGTTTTTATTTGTTAAACTGATCTTTGATATCTTTTGCACCATTGTTTTGAAACAAAACAATTGGAATTTTTTTTTACACACAGGGGTTGGTGTCGTGGATGGGCTTATGTATGCTGTAGGTGGTCATGATGGTCCCTTAGTCCGAAAAAGTGTGGAAGTCTACAACCCAGAGACAAACTGCTGGTCACAAGTAGCAGACATGCACACCTGTAGAAGAAATGCAGGTGAAAGTTTCATTTCCAGAATCAAATGGTTATTATGAGATAGTTTCGATCTCGTTGCATAATAAAAACAATAAAATGAGACCATTTTAAAAATTAAAAAAAATAAAAAAGTTCTGGATTCTGTTTCTTTGACACATAAACATTTTTTCCCATCACCATTTCTTTCGAATACTGCTTGTGACATATAATTATCAGGTTCATTAAAAAAAAGTCCTACTGCAGACCACTGATTATTAGTGCTGATATTGTACCATGAGGTTTATTTATTTTTGTTTAAATTTCTTTCATTAGGTGTGGTGGCTAATGGAGGCTTTCTTTATGTGGTTGGTGGAGATGATGGATCATCTAATTTGGGTTCGGTTGAGATGTTTGATCCTCAGGCCAACACTTGGACTTTGTTAAATAATGCCATGATGACTAAACGAAGTTATGCTGGCGTTGCAATAATAGAAAAACCAACAGTATAATGGCATTTGCCTTGTGCAATAAATGTGCAATTAATGTGCAATGAAGGATGCATGCAAGGCTCAGAGGTGGGTGTTCGAACCTGACTTGACAATAAATGTAAATGAACTCAAGAACTCACAACTCTAACAGTGTTGCACATTCAGCTTAGAAGCACTTATGAAACCTGATTGACCTTCATATGTCAAAGTTGATACAAAGATGAAGGAATCCTCTGGCCTCAAACTTGAAGTGTATAATTAGTTACCTTTAGTTCAAAACTATGTCTCCATAACAATCTCAGCTTCCATCTTCCCCAAAAGAAAAATTTAAATAAATTTTGTGATATTTTAAAAATAATTTCTAATCAGAAAACTTAAACATATAGTGGCGGTTTTGCTTTTGAGGGGAAAGTCCATTCAAGTGAAGCTATATCACTTATAATCCGATCCATTTTTATTTACATTCAAAAGATCAATGTCCGCTTAAAGAATCTTTTTACTTAAAGTGAGTTGGTGTAAAGGTAAATCAAATAAGCATGAATCTGATTATTGGTGATTTTATAAATTGGAAAGAAGCAAGATTATTTTGAATTAATGAATTTACAAATTATACCAAGAATTAATGTTTATGTGATGTCGTGGTAAAGAGGGAAAAGTCCCAGAAGAACGTTTAATGAAAAGAGTATTTCAGGGGTTCTGCTAGAGCTGTGCCATTATTAGTACCCTATACAAACTAAGGTGGAAAAAACTAATTTCGTGTTAAGCATCACCTGCAACAGTTTACAATATTATTAAAAATGCTGATAAAATGGTCACAAAATAATATCTGGATAAATGTTATCTGTCAGCAATTTACAATATTATTAAAAACACTAGTAAAATGGCCATAAAAAGATCAAGTCATGATAGAAAATAGCATTGTTAATTATGACATTGTCAAGCAAGTGCCTATCCTGTCATAATATAGGTAGTTTTAATTATCTATAACTCATTTATGTCACCTATGTCTCCTGCATTTCTGAAAAACTATTGTATTTTTATTTCATTTTCATTCAGGCAAATGATTGTACCAATTGCATTGCTTGATTTGATGTCAGTCAGTGTTGAGTAAGACAGGATGAAAAAAGAAAGAAACACCTGCTGCTAACAACAAAATTTATTACCGATTTAAATGCAGAACTGACCATTATAATTAGTTTAGGAATGTAAAATTTATTAATTTAGAGTTATATTGGTCAGTAATAAAAAATAATAAATGTAGAATTATTTTTGACAATTCTGGTTATTGGGCAGCAAAAAAAAATAATGACTGTTGGATTACTTTTGACAGTTCCAGTTATTGGTCAGCAATAAAAATAATGAATGTAAGATTACTTTTTGTTAATTCTAGTTATTGATCAATAATGAAGGATTGCTTTGATTAAATTACATTTAGTGGTGTTTCTTTCCCTCCTCCCATCTCATCAACTCTCATTCACACTGATCTCATCAAATCAAACACTGCAGGCTTGGGTACCTTTGCAGCATGGCTATCAGACATTCTTCCTCTAGCCAACTTATGGATAATTGTTTTTATATTGTTTAAAATAAAGGTTTGCAGATTTATATTTTTAATGTTATTATATTAAAAACAAATATTGCTGAGGCAGAATCCCTGGTACTTTTCATCTCCTGAGAAAATGGCACAATCACTTATAAACAAATTGGAGCTTCAATGCTTTAGGAGGTGGGTGGTGAGTGAATTTCACAAAATTAAGAAATATTCATTCATGTCAAAATGTTTTTTGTTTTTTAAGCTTGAAGCGCATGTGGTTTTTACAACCACACTTCACTTTATAAAAGCATGTTCAAAACATTTTACTTGTGCAGTGCACGTTATCAATTCTAGGCTCAGTCTGCCAAAGCTTCATTAACTTGTGACTGCGTTTGAGTGGCTTAAAGACCAAGTAAAGAGGAAGCATCATCATGCCTTTATGTTTATAAAAATAAATAATTAATTATTTACAATTTTTTCAAATGTTTAGACAAAATTTCATAAGTCACCAGAATGAAGAAATATTTGTGTTAAAAATTGAATATGAATCAAAACTTTCATTGATGCCTGAGATTGCCATGCGGTGACCTATGAGAGTAACTAAATGTAAACTTTTCTGTATGGAAAACTGAAGTCAGTTTAGAATTATACTTGGTCAGGTCTGGTGGGTCTTTCAACAGACACAGATCTGTAAATGTCCCCACACATGACCTAGATTCCTCTTCACTTGGTTTTGAAATACCTTTTATGTACCCATACAGACATGCTTTTCTCAACAGGCAAGTTTCTTGTGCCCTAGCAACATCAGGTTATATTAGTGCGATGAGATGTAAATAATTAATAAAATTCATGCATCATTTTGTTTAAAATGATAAAGATAATTTATTCACTGTAGTGGGGAAATTATTGTGGGAAGTGTCTGAGAAAGCACAGAAATTATCACACTTAAAAGAAATGTAATATATTTTTATTGTTAAACACTTTGTTAGTTTATTTTTGTTTTGTTTCATGTTATTGTTACTAATTTTGTTTATGCTTTTTATTGGAGGTTTTATTTAAAACAAGTTATTTATTTGTGTCTAATGGCAAAGTCAAGTTGTAGTTTAAGAATTTAGTTGCACTTGGTGAGTGTGTGTGTGTGTGTGTGAGAGAGAGAAAGATTGCTGTTATCAATGGTCAGGTAAACCAGACTAATTTGTTATCAAGTCAATAGATTTTTCTCTGTTTTCTTTTTTTTGTTTGTTTTAGTTTTTGTTATTTTTTAATGAAAGTTTTGATCAGAAAATACACTTTGCTGTGTTCAGAATTGAACAGTCCTAACAGTAATCATGAATGCTTTCAAAAATTCTTGTTCACTTGCCTTATTTATGTTTTCAACTTCATGCCTGTAATTAAGATATAGTAGTTTTGATGCTAGTGATTAACTGGGACCTAGAAGAATTCATTTGGACAGAGAACACTCCAACATAATTAAACAGAAACACATGCTAATGTTACGTATTTGCAGTCTCAAACATTATTACATACTAATAGATGTCTTCCCTAATATTCTAGAACCTCCACTTTTGACTTGGCCACTCTTTAGTCTTAAACTATTTTCATCCCATGTGTCGCCTCTTGATTAAACAATCTACTTATTACTTCATAATACTACATAGCGGTTCAAATATAGAGCTGGTCAACTACTAAAGTAAAATTAAGAGTTCGGCTGAACTGCACATTAGCATTAATATGAGAAAAGCTGAAACACCATCCACTGGATCCCATCTTGATTCGTCAGAACCAGTCACAGAAGATCAAAATACTGCAATAGTATTAAAATAGGCAATCACAAAAGGAAGAAATAACAGATATTGAGTTTCACAAACATTGAGATTTTCTTGGATGTCAAAGAATTTAAATCTTTTTATTAAAACCAAGTATACATCAGTTGCAGGAACAGTGTTTCAATTTGTTAAATAGTAGTATTTTTTTCATCTTGAAAATATTTTAAGTTTTGGAACATATTTTTTTTGTTGTTGTCATAAAAATATATGACTTTGCTGATTTCACACCTATATACATAATGGATTGTGATTTGAAAAGTTTCCTTTGGTTTATATTAGGGGCATTTTGTGTGAAAGAAATAATTTAAATCTGTTGCAGTTTTAAAGTAAAATGCACTAATTGTGTTCATGTTGTGAAGTTATTTTGTTAAACGAACAAGTAAATCAATTATCCACTGGAAGCAAACTTATGAAAGTAGTAATATCAGTGTATAATTATACCTTAATTAGTTGTGCATTTTATTAACACATCTGTGTTCATCCAAGTTGGATACGCTTTATTTGAACATTTTGTGAAATAGTGGTAGTATGTATGGGAGCAAATCTTTCAGTTAATTTATTTTCAGTGTAGGACCAGCTTTTACAACTTTGTGTGATATTATATTCATTGCACTGTTATTTTATTTAGTGGCACGCTCCAGTATATGTGCACTTTCCATGCTTCATTGTTTTCATAAGAAATAAAATTAAAATAACTATAAATGTTTTGCATTTTGATTGCATGTTTGTTTGGAGAATTGTGAAAGCTAGATGATGTAATGTCCTACTTGTGTAAGTCCCAAGTATTCGTTAGCTTACAGTTTACCTAAAATAGACAAACATTGAGAAACAAGCAAGAGGTTGTTTTGTACATAAAACAGCCAAAGCAAAAAATTATTTCATTAAAAAAAAGCAGTTATTGGCAGTTGACATAGCCAAATGAACAAGAATTCTAATTTAACATGAACAATATTGTATATTAATTGTTATATATAACAGTACTATAAACAAGAAATGTGTTTAGTCAATATTCTCTGTATGTTACATAAAATAGTAAAGTGAGCAAGAAATCTAAACAGTCATGCACTCCCAATGTATGTTACAAAAATAATAAAAAGTGCAAGAAATCTATTAAGTAGCAGTACATTTTTATGTTACAAAAATAGTAAAAAGGTCAAGAAACCTATTAAGTAGCACTATATTTTTTGTTACAAAATTAGTAAATAGGGCAAAAATCTATTAAGTAGCACTACATTTTTTGTAAAAAGAGAAAGAAATTTATTCTATGGAGCAAATATTTGTTTGTAATATATAATTATAAATAATAAAATGAGCAAGAAAGCAATTCAATGTTATTTAAACATTTTAAAAAAGCAAGTAATCTATTTAGTGGGTGCACTGTTGGTGTCACATAAGATGAGCAGGAAATATTATTTAACAAGGCAGTCTGTTATATAAAATGAGCAAAAGAGCTATTCAGCTGGGCGGTCGTTTTATAAAAATAGTAAATATATGCCTTGTTATTCTTATGTATATATGAACGATTTATTTTTTTTCAAATGTATATTGTGAAGAGCAAACTCATCTCTTTATTGCATTTCCTGATTCCCAAATATAATTTGAATTAATCTCATCCTCTTCCTATTAGATATTTTTAATGAGCATGCAAGCCAATAAGTCATTTATATTTAATAAATTAGTTTTAAATTGAAATTAACACTACGAACTTTTCATGAGATTAGACTCTATATCAAAATATCTTTAAATGAACTGTTAGTATTTAATCAATTGAGCAATCATAACAAGATTGCAATTACATTTTCTTTTAAAGTCATTAAGGAAAATACACTCTACCGAGAGATGCAACATTACAATAATTACTCCCTATTTTGCCCCTGCTTAATTAATGCTCCCGAAAATCTACTTCCGCTTCCGAACCCATCGAGTTTTCTTCTACTTCTCAAATATGTGGGATGACTCAAGTATATGACTTGAGCAAATGTATTTTAAATTTAATACTTAACGTGATCCCAAGTTTACAGCATGGGCAACTGTCTGGCAAGATGTTGCGGCACGCTAAAAAGGAGGTAATGTTATTTATTAGCAGGGTATACCTGTTCCTGTCGTCTGCCTTCTCGTTTTTTTTACAGGACACGCCTACTGTTACCCCATTCCCTCAAATTCACTTTTATAATCGTTTTGCATTAATATATAACACATTCACATAATATTTCACTGGCACAATGCATGCGTTTCTACTCTTTCTCTAGTAGAACACATTTATCTATTCACATAATAAGTTTGCTGAGATTACTCGGCAGCTGAAATCGACGAACTTTATTGACTTATATTAATATAATAACTTATATATTTAGGCAAGTTATTAAGAATAATAACTTACTTAGCTAACTTACACAACAAAGCTATTTTTATATTAAGACTAAATTGAACACTTCTAACAGTAACACGCAAGATCTCAGGTCAAACAAAAACATGCAATCGTTGTAGAACACAAATCACACTATTGCTCTGTCCACTAGACAACAAAGAAAGAAAAACAATCATTTGTTACAAGTTTCACTCTCTATATAACCACTACTTTATCCACTTCCACAAACAAACAAAAAGTAATCCAAAAAGTACTCATTACCGTCTCCGAAACAGTTTAGGAAGAGTCTTAAGAAAACAAAACAAATAAAAACAACATGGCTTCCACCAGCACTATAACTTAGAAACTAGCCACCTCCACATATAATTCAGCAAGCTGAATCAGTGAATGCCCTCTTCAGAATAAAGTGAGAAGAAGAAATCTTCACAGGAGCAAACCAAGACTGAGAACATCAAAATAAGTCTATTGCATTTCCTATGAGGAAAGAAGTCATCAACTACTAAATAAAAAAATAACAAAATGGACAAAATGGTTTTTACATATTAGATTTTAAATAATAATTTTACGATATACAAACTTAGATTCAAACATATATTTATTTTTCATTTGCCTTCATACTTTTTATAGTTCTTTTACTTTACTACATTTGATTCCGTGTTGACTGCATATGGTTAACCTTTGGCAATTTGATAGAATTCTATGTTTTAAAAGTGCAGTTACACCATAAATAAAATTACTAGTTTAACTGTAATAGATTTAATTGAATTCACTGATTTCTGATTTCATAATTTCTAATCAAAAAACCTTATCTGACTTAATATCATCTTTATTTTTGATAAGTGTAGGCCATAGGAAAATAACTATATTTCATTAATTATCTACCATAATATTGATCTTGCTCCTATGTATTAAGTGTTGAATTTGTATCTGTGTCATTATTAATGTGCACATGCATGCACACACACACACGCACACACACACACACATACTCATTCATACATTCAAACATAATCTCACATTCATTTGTTCATATGCTCTTACTATTAATATCATTACATTTTTTCACGTTTTTTTATTTTTTTATTTGTTAGGGGGAAGTATCTAAAATCCAGGTACAGTGTAGAGAGAGATCAGTCCATTGAGGTAAGTAGTATTGCTCCCAACTTAAGATTTGAATTTAAGTATCCATCTTCAAGTTTTATGTGTTGATATTGAAATTTAAACTAAGAAAAGATATATTTTAAAATAAAAATTTAAAAAATTAGCATTATAATAATAATAATAATAATAATAATAATATATTTAGTATGTCTGGCTTTGTCATGGAGTAGAAATGTTATTTCAGTTTATTATAATTATATATAACTAAATTGATATTTATTGTCTCACACACACATTAAAAGATTAACAGTACACAATCTCACAATCATTGTTTCAATTTAAGTCTTGGGTCTTGCACTCAAAATCACAGAGCTTGAGCTCAGATATTTACTAACACTTGTAACTAACAATCCATGGACATACACTAGGACTAGTTCACTGTATATTTTATTTTCATTTCAGACTGCTTCTGATGTATGTTATTGTTTCATATTCCATTTTAATCTCTAATCCCTTGTATTGTTTGATCCCTGCTTCTTTTTATTTATTATTAATACCTATGACATCTTTCCTAAAATAATAGTAGCACTGCTGATATGGCATGTAGCATTATTCATGTTTACTTGTCATTGATGGCATCAGGGGTCATTTAAAAATACACAGATGAGGAGTTAAGGTTTATAGTTATAAATCATACATTATATTTATAAAACATTATGTTTCAGTAAATATTATTTATCAAGTTTTGTCTCATTTTATGTATCAACTATTGCTGAAAAATATGTACACTTGTAATTATTACACTGTTAAGTATTAGTAAATGAGTGGCACATTTATGTATAAAAAATATTAAATTTATATATCAGTATTAGTAATAGTAAATGAAAGGAACTACATGTACATGTATTGATGTAAAAATTAATTGCACATATGTCCTTAACTATTTAAGTTTTTAACACATTTCAAAGGGAAGAAATGTTATTCTCTAGCTTAAACAAATCTTGTTCAGGGAGATGTAAGCTTTCCAATGTTCCATAGAATTTGATATGAAATGATAGAAATTTTGAGAAATAATTCTTTGAGATAATAAATAGGTTCAACTGAGAGTATAACTATAAGATTGCTTTCTCTGTTGCATTGCTTTTTGCCTTGTGGCACATATATTTAAAGTTTAAATGAATCATTGAATGTGTAGTACAGTTTATTTTACTCTCTGTAACTTTTGTACATAATAATTTTAATATATAATTATACTTTTTCACATCTCATTACCAAACTTATTTTAAAACCTTTCTTGAGTATTTTCTAAATGTTTATATAAATTTCCTTACTAAATGGGATAAATATAAATTCTTTTAGAAAAGTATGTAAGTGATTTTATTCATTTATAATTAATTTCTTTCTGAAATATTTTTAAAATATATAAATTTTATAAACAGGTTTTTCTAAAAGTTGTATTCCCAAGTTCAAATACTCTTAGTATTTAATAAAATAGTATACTTGTGATCACATCTTGAAATTTGTACTATTTTACAAAACAATATTCTTATAATCAAATCTTGAAATTTGTACTATTTCAGTATTTGACAAGATGGTAGATTCATGATCATATTTTGAAATTTGTACTATTTGACAAAACAATATACCTAGTGATGATCAGTCTTAAAATTATATACTCTTAGTATTTAATAAAACAGTACACTTGTGATCAAATCTTGAAATTTGTACTATTTGACAAGATGGTAGATTTTTGATCATATTTTGAAATTTATGCTATTTGACAGAATGAGAGATTCTTGTTTAGATCTTGAATGTTCTATTTGACTGATATTCTGAAATTTGTTTAGTTTGACAAAACGATATACTTTTGACCAATCTTGAAAATTGTACAATTTGATAAAACTATATATTTACTATCAAATCTTGAAATTTGTACTTTTCTAGTATTTGACAAAATGTACTCTGATTAAATCTTGAAATTTGTGTGTTTTGACATATATTATTGATCAGTTCTTGATATTTTTGCTACTTGACAAAATGATATACTTATGATGAAATCTTGAAATGTCTGCAGTTTGACAAAACTAAATATTCATGATCAGAACTTATATTTATAATACTTAAAGAACATGTTACATTTTGAATTAAATTATCTTAGAGTTATATTTGATATTTATATAATATTAAAACATTTTAATGAAATACTTTGTTTAGTTTTTCTAATTTTTGTTGTTGTTGTTGTTTCCTTTCCTTTCACAGCAGGGTGTGTATGTGTGTGATCCACCACTTACATTTTATTTATTTTTTTTTTTTTAATGTTTGCTGAGAGTGTTATTTATAATGCATCTCTTTTAAAAATTTTGTTTTTGTTTTTTTTGTTTCTCCTTTTAAGAGATCAGTAAAAAGTTTATATAATTTTGATAATAGCATTCACAAAAAATAATAATAATGACAATGGAATAATAATAGTGATTTATATAGAACATCAGTGTAAACAAATACTTCATAATAATAATTAGCAATTTAAGATTTTGATTGATGAAACTCAAGACATTTGACATGTCTTGAGAATACAGAAATAAAGTTACAGATAAATCAAGGAGTATCTAAGTTAATGATGCAGGTGATAAGGACACATTTGTTGATGCTAGTTACAAAGACACATTAATTATCAGTGCTAGTACTAGTAACAAAGATACATGTATTGTAGCCAGTAACTGAAACATTAATTGTTACAGATGCAAATGAAGACATGTTAATTGATGGCCATGACAAAAACACATTTTATTGATGCTAAAGACACATTTATTGAAGTTGCTGACAATGACACATTTGTTTTATTGAATTTATGACAAAGGCACTTTTATTGAATTTTCTGATGAAGACACATTCATTGAAGCCAGTGACTAAGGAACATTTATTGATTCAGTTTACAAAGACATTTAATGATGGCCTTGACCATGACCACAATTATTCATAATTTGTTTCTATTATCAATTAGGTCTTTCAGAAGATGTACATTTGAGTGGTACTGGTAGGCAAAAATCATGTTTCTTGCACTCGTTGATATCTGATTGTGTAGTAAAACTCGGCGGCTTCCAGCATAATTTACATGAGCAGCTTATTGCCAAATCAAAATTATGCCATGAGAAGAAATGTACATTAGAACTCAATGGTAATAAAATATGTCTACCTAATTCACACAGAATATGGGTTTTACAGTGGGTTTGGTGCTGTTAATGAGAGACATTTTTTAAAAAGTCAATGCACTATTTCTTATGGTGATTAATTTTATCACAGCTTTAATTATCTCATAAATAATAAAAATTAAAGGAATTACAACTACTACATTAATTCTAATAGTGTACAAAAACCAATGTCCTATTACTGTTTGTTACAGTGTTAATATTCCATCACTATATGGTATACTATTCAAAGTAAATATTTAGATCCACTGAATAAAATATATTTTAAATGTACTGGTCTAAACTAACACAAGCAATAGTAATTAATAATGATGCTAACTGTTTATTTTATTAGTTATTTCTTAGAGGAATGAAGTTATTAAAAAAAAAATAATCTCTTTCTGCTTCAATTTACTATTTTCTTGTTATTGGTCCAATTTAGTAATACATTTACAAGTAACAATTTAGAAAAAATAGTTGCTGTTAAGAAGTATTACTATTTACATTGTTCATTACTGGCTGGGCATATGACAACTCTTCATCTGCTTTCAGTTTACAGTTTAAATTGAACTTCAATAAGTAGGTCAGTTAATTGGTACAAGTTATTAGTTTTTCATGTAAATATCCATCTCTTTCTCCTATTGTTTTTCCTTGGTAATTGGCCAAGGCATAAGTTTTGACAATGACAGCAATCTATTTTTCTTGAGAGCTTGCCAAGGCATAAGTTTTGATAATGACAGCAATCTATTTTTCTGGAGAGCTTGCCAAGGCATAAGTTTTGATAATGACAGCAATCTATTTTTCTGGTGAGCTTGCCAAGGCATAAAGTTTTCATGATGACAATCTGTTTCTCTGGAGATATGATCCCATAAAGTCTGATTAATGAGCACATGGACAGGTTGTCTTTTATCTTCAAACATAATAGACCAAGGTTAGATCATTGCATTGAAGGGGATACTGTGGCAGTGTTAAATGTTTTGTTTCATGCAAAAAAAAAAAAAAAAAAAAAAAAATTAAATTCACATTTCTGGAGAAAATTAAGTAAATTTAGTTTGCATAAAGATTTTGTTAACAAAATCACCCATCAAATAAATGAAACATATCGATATAAAATATTTTACATCTATAACATGTTTCATGACATTTTCTTTTTTTATTTTATTTATTAATAATTTGTCTTACCTGTATTATTTTTTAATCTTTTATCAAATAGTATTTTAAATTGTCACCTGCTTCATATATCTTTAAGCCGACACTTTAGTGACAGGCTAATTCTGATAATTATAACAAAAGGTTTAAATGAAGTATAAAGTAAGAGACAGTCAAGTTGGTATATGACTTTACCATTACTAACAGTCTTTTGATTTCTTGATTATGAAAAATTGTTGTGGTTAATGACTGTTTGAAAAGCATTGAGCTTACTTGCAAGAAAAAAACAACAAATTTGGACTTCTGTTACAATATTTATAGCTGGCAGTTCACAAACCAGTGATCGCCAGAAGAAACTAAACTAGCAATTTAAATGTGTATATATTATTTATAAATTTGTATATATGCATGTTTCACAAACTAACATGTACTTGAGTATGAATGTACTCAGGTGTGTATTTTGTATAATTACTTGTTCTAGAATCTGTGGTTCCACCCTAAAATCTGAGATTTTAGTTGAATATAAAAGTGTTTATGCTTATTACATTACAGTTTTAATTATTAGTTAATTATTGTGTATATACCTATTTAAAATCTATTATACATTGTAGCATTATACTTTACCTTATACATGATTTTCCTGAGTATATCTATAAATCTTTCTTCTCAGAGCCAGAACAGTTTTGTTTGATGTTGTTTGCACTATTAGTAATTTTATATTTATTTTGGATAGTGTTGACATGAAATAATCAGTAAAGTTTTAAACTGATATATAATATATTCCTACTCTGTGAATGATAAAATTATGCCGTTTGAAAGTAAAGCAAGTGAAGTAGTAAACTTGAAACATTAGCCATGAAATGAGTTATAGCAGTCAGTCAAGCACAAATAATAGACATGAACTTACCCTCAAGGTCAGAAAAGTTGTTAAGTTTGGAATAAAATATTAATCTATAAATGTTGTTGATATTTTTTGTTCTTTTTACAACAAGCCCATTAAACTTAAAGTATATACACTTTTACTTATATTTGATTGTAATATCTGGAGAAACTGTTAAACTATAGAAAGAAAAGTCTACAATACTGTTATTTTTTTTTATTATTAACTCAATGTATAAATCTTATAATTACCTACTGTTTTGTACTTATATTCAACCTTAATTCATAGATTAAGATTGTGATATCAAGCATTTGTGTGTGTGTGTGGGGGGGTGGTCACAAAAGAGTCCCACATCAGTATCACTGCCACTAGAATCTGTATATAATATTTGTGTGACTTCTGTTAAACTGTTGATTTTAGTGTCAGTATATAATGCTTGTGTAACTTATGTTACACCATTGATCTTAGTGTCATTATATAATGTTGTATATCTTGTGTAAAAGCACTTTTAGTTTTACTTGTGTCAGCATATTATTTATATCTTTTATATATTTTCAGTTTGAAAACTTAATGGATGATGTAAGTATACCAAATTTATATAGCTTTAAAAGAAATTTCATTGTTGATGATTTTGTGTTCTTGCTAGTCTTTCTGATGTATAAAGTACGTGTAATACAATTCCTGATTTGGTCAGGAGGTCATCTACTTGTAGATCCCATATCAAAGTCTGATATATATATATAAGTTATATCAGACTTTGATATGGGATCTACAAGTAGATGACCTCCTGACCAAATGTGTGTGAGCCTTCATTTACATATGATAACAAGCATCTGGATCTGATACAAGCATTCATTTACATTTGATAACAGACATCTGGATCTGTGACGAAGTGACCACTGAACTCAATATTGTTTCTGGGGAAATTATCATTTTAACTTGACTAGAAACATTGAGAGACCAAACAGAGTCAACAGTTCAATTGAAGAACTAAATAGATAGTTTACAAAATGTGTTTATGTCCCTGTATTGTCTTTGCAAATCTGATTTTTTTTTTTACAAAAACTATATTTATCAGCTTAATTTTGTTTCAGTACAATAATATTTGTACAAAGTTCTGTAGTTTTATCAAATTTATATAAATGACAGACCATGTATTATTTTATCACATTCAGTGCATCATAAATGACTTATTTGCATTTTAAGGAGTGCTTTGTTTTAGAACAAATTTTAATTATTAGCTCAAGGTATAATATTTAATTATAAGTATCTGTGATTAATGTGACTGCATCAAAGTATGGCTCAGTAATTGAACTCACTTAAGAAATTGTAACTAAAGCAACCACAATGTAACTGAAATAATACCTCTTCATAATCACCTATGTCACCTGTAATAATAATAAGTTATAAGAAGTAGTTTGTAGTAGTAATGATATATATCTGCATATATCAATCCATCTCATTTTCATTTCTGTCTACTTCAAAATAATTATATTTTGATAATTGCTCCTCCCTCTAAGGCCAAGTCCCCCTGAAAAATACACTTGGACAAATTAATATGATTGTTTTCATCATGTTCAGAATCACATCAAACATGATTATCACACCTTTCTATATCTTCAACCTTCCAGAGTATTTATCATTACTTGTATCTCTATATAGAATAGAATTCAACTAACATTCCTTATTGAAACACTTGAATCACAGTCAAAAATTTGAACTGAAAGAAAATTATATTACTTCACACTAAGTATTTGAATATGGTGGGCACCATTTTTATGGCAGGACTGTACTCAACCATATGATAATTCAGCCAACTTTTTTTCTTACATCATTACTAAACTCTTGAATAGAAGACAACCTGTGACTGCACTCAAATATTTAAGTTTGAAACTGAAAAGGTTAAACAGACATAAACATAATTGCTCATTAACAACTTAAAATGTGCTTGATACAATGATTGATAATAATTAAAGCTAAAATATATTTACATTATTTCATATAATTTGTATCTGGATTCTTTTATTTGAAAGTGGTTTAATAATCAGAAAGTATTGTTGAACACTTTGTTACCAAGCTTTTGATTTGAACTTAGGATTTCTATTGTATTTTTTAAGTTTTAAAGTACCATGCTTTTGATTTGAACTTAGGACTTTTGTTGTGTTTTTTAAGTTTTAAAGAAATTAATGAGAATGTAAAACAAACAGGTTGACTCTTAAATTTTTCTTTGGCATCTGTTCAGACTTCAAGTACGTTTATGGAATCTTGGCTTAAATGTATATATTTTTGTTTTTTCATTAAAAAGAAAATTGTTTTGATAGTTTTAATTTTAGAATTTGTTTTAATATGAATTTTATTTTATTTTAAACAGGATACAATACATGATGAAATGAGCAAGTGAGTAACTTTCATTCATTTTTGTCTCTAATTAAAACAATTAATTAAATGTTTACAATCAATTAAAAATTTAAATTATAAGAATATATTAAGATCAGAAAAGATGGTTACTTTAAAGCATGCTAACTGGGGTCAATGTCTGTCTGATTTTCACAGATGGATATTGTCTGTAGTGTTCACTTTTTGGGGACTTTAAAATTTATTAGAAAGACCTTAGTGGTCTGTGGTTTATTTCTTTGTCAGTCTTTCATATTGGTTGACCTTTGGTCAGTAGATATTTTATTTATGAGGCTTTAACTTTTTAAGAAAATGGCAGCAGTTTTAATGTCTGTTAAAGCAGAAATGTCAGTAATAGAAATGGTTGTAAATAATTAAATCACATAATTGATGCATCTCTGCATTTTTTTAATTTGTAATATTTATAATGATAACGTTTGATAATAAAATCATTTATTGACAAATGTCTGCAGGTCTTTTTAAGGATAATGTCTCTAATTTGCTTGTTCATGGTGATTTTAAGAGCATCATATTGGTAATTTATGCGGAGGTGATGGGGGTTCTTTAAAGAGAATAATGTCTAATTTATGTTTGTGAATTTTCTCCAGTTAAATATGGTCAGTCATTTAACTAATATGCTAGTGGAACTTTCATAAGGCAAATACAATTAGTAATTTACCTGTTATTGGGATTGTTGCAGAAGGATAAATATAATCCATAATTTTATGTTAGTATGGCACTGTCAGTCAAGGAGGATTGGGTGGTCATTATTCTTTATGTTAGTCTGTGAAGGAAGATAAACATGATCTGTAATTTTCACATTAGTCAATAAAGGATGACAGTGGGATCATTAATTTTCATGTTAGTCTCATGAAAATGAGATGGATTGATATATACAGATATATATCATTATATTATGAAGGAGGATAAACATGATTAGTAGTTTTAGTAGTAGTAGTAAGTCTATTTGGAAGATAAACATGATTAGTAGTTTTTAGTAGTAGTAGTAAGCCTATTTGGAAGATAAACATGATTAGTGATTTTCTTACTGATGAGCCTGTGGTGGGATGCATAGCTTAGGTCAGTAGTTTGTAGTTTATAAAATGACTTTGAACTTATATTTATTTACTAGATTTTCAAAGAAAGTGTAGCAAATTCTGTGATAAGTGTATGTTTTTTTTTATATTAACTCTTTTGGTGCTGAATAATTTTTTTTCCGTTTACTCAGTGCTGATTATTTTGCCGAAAAATGAGAATTGGGGGTTAATTGTAGTAAATATAAGATTTTAGCAGTTCATATATTAAAAACATGATATAACCATTAATATTGTTTACTGTATGAATAAAACCAATGTTTAATGTTAATTGTCTTTAATTTTCACTTTAATTAAAGTTCAAAATTGTGACAAAGTAGACATTTACAAGCAAAGACACCAATGCACATGCAAACATGGCCAGATAAGTCAGGCCAGGCCACCAAGCCATCACTGTACAAGACTGTGAATAGCAACATATAAGCAGTGCAACTTTTAATGACAAAGAGCCATCTGGCAGTACCCTACTCCTAGATGTTGACTTCAGTTGACTTCAGTTGATGTCAGCACCCATATCCTAGTGTCGACTTTTGCCAACATGAGTGCCAAAAGAGTTAATATCAAGTAGGATTTTCAGTGTCGCATAATAACTAAGCCATAACAAGCTTTCAAAACACATACAATATGGTCAGAAACAAGTTTTCAAGGCACAGGTGACCTTTGCATTAGAAATAGATTTATAATTGTACCTTTTGCCAGTAGTAACTAACAGAAAAATTATAGGAATTATCAACGAAGAAATATCATTTATTGAATTTAGCTTCATCATGCAAACACATTGTTTTAACTTGCTAATTATAAAATATATTTTGATGCTTCATGCATAGGTATTTAGCTCTTTTTAACTGTAAACATAATTCTCAGTAAATACTTTTCCCAAAATGCTGCATTCAGAGGACAGCTAGAACTTGCCCCCGGGCCATTTACAGTGACTTCCTATGTAAAATGGGTATGCATCTGCTGCTGTAAACTTAATAATAGATTGGTGAATTTGTCCTCATCTTCGCATGATATTTTCCGATGGTTGTTGTTTGTAGTGTGCTGATTATGATAAACTGTGTTGTAATTGCACATTTCCAGTGATTTTTACTTGTTGTCCTTTATTGTTTAGCATAATGTTAGAACTAGGTTTGCATGTGTTTGTGTATCGTTTTCTTAGGGTAGTTGCATTTGAATAGTATTACAGTATTTTTTAAAATTTTCTTTTATATGAAGTTAGACTAAACTGTACAACATGATTGTTAATAAGAAAACCCTTCACTTAGAAAATATCTCTTTTGTACACAACCACCTTTCATATATTTGTTTGTTAATGCCATAAGCAACATGCTTTTATTAAAAACATGTTTGGTCCAATACTATTTAATTTAAGGATGTACCCATTTGGTTGAAAAATAGTACCAGGAACTTGCATTACTGTTAGAGCTGCGGCTCTCTATAAAATTTGGTTAGCTTAATTGTTCATGTATTTACTTTTTATTGTTCGAGAATGAGGTTTGGAGGGGTTTTTTTTTTGTTTAGTTTGCTTACTTTCTTTTGCATACCTTATCACTGTTTATCAGTACCTAACATCCTAAATTTCTAGCTTATTGCGTGTGTGTGTGTGTGCATGCGTATATATGCATGAATACTTGTGTGTGTGTGTGCATTGTGTATTTTTGTTTGTTTGATTATAAAGACTTTTGACCGAACGTGAGCAGCAACTGTTGAAGTCTAGGCAATTTGAGGCTATAGTTCGTGAACAGAGGAGAATTGATGCTGAAATAGATTCAAAGGTATGATTTTTTGTTATTTCCTCTAAAAAATATTTCTTTTTCTTTTTACCAATGAAATATAGGGAGAGGGAAAAGAAATAACATACTAATATGAATCTTTTTAAACACTTAGTTATAAACTGTAATATACTGTAGAACTAATTAATTACTTATAATTTTACAACTATCAGATCTAAGCCTTTTTCTAGATAATGTTAATTATATTTCCATGTTAATGATAACTGAAACTCTGTTAAGCAATCGTTCATTTTCTTTAGTTCATGTGTAAACTGATTTGTAAACATACAAAAAAAATAGACTGATAACTATGACATTATTTACTACAAATATTAAATGCTTTCTTTGATATACAGGAACTAGAAATATTACATGAAAGCAGATAAATTGTTAGTTCCAATGTAGGTGAAGACTTGTAATAAATTCAGCATCAGTTTTAGCTCTTTTATATACTTTTTTGTACTCAGATTCGCATTTCAAGTTAATATGTAATATTGTTTTTTATTTTACTGATAATAAAAATGAGGATACGTCATGTCTTACACAGCAGACAATGATTTAACCTGCAGACTTCTTCAGTAAGATATTGGTATGCTGACAGGGGATAAAAGTCTACTTTAATATTATATTTTACCAGACTTGTTTAGTTTAATGTCTGTTTCTCTGTATAGAAAATAACCTGGATGCTGACAAGCAAAGCTTGTGTATGTTGTTAGTATTCATGTGGTGTGTCATCATAATGAAACTCTAGCTGTAGGATTTCTTAATGATTTTGTATATCTGTAGTACATACTTCCTTCTTCATTATATGATATATTATTAACTGCTTCTGTTTTATTTATTGATATATTTGTGTGATGTGTATATTTGTGTGTGGGTGAATAATCACGGCATTAATTTGAGTATTGTACAGCCTGCTTGTTTTGGTGTTGTTTAAAGAATTTGTTTTTATGTTTAATGTTCTCATTTTTCATGCAAATGCTATATTTGTGTTTTTACAACACATTTTATTTCTGTTGTTAATTTTTATTGATTGCTATTGCTTATTATAAAGACGCAGTTACAACAACAAAAATATTATTTCATACATGCTTGAATATATAACTAGTCTTTATGTAACACAATTCTTAATACATTACAGTGAGATCTTGCCATTCATACTTTGTTTACTCTTCATTGTTTACTTAATGCACTTATAACATGATTTCTAACTCCTACAAGATGAGTGCATAAAGATTTTATCATTCAATTTCTTGCCTTTTAGTGTTGAATAAAACTGCTATTTATCTTGATGTAGTGAGAGTCACTGAGTAACAGTGCTTGTTCAGTTGATCTAACAGAAAGTCTTTGAGAGAGAAAAATATTCCATTTCATATACAATAAATCATTGAGAAATATTGCTGTTTGGAGAAAGATTGCTAGATAATAATAGTTAATATTGCTATTGCATGCAATCTTATGACAAAGTTTGGAGAAATATTGCTAGTCAGTTTTGCTATTGCAGGCACTCTATGATAAATCTGAGAAAGATTGCTATTTAAATTGATCTGGAAATATTGAGAAAAATTGCTGATCTCGTGATAAACTTTTAAGAATTATTGCTATTATAGATATATAGTTGAGTTTCCAAGCAAGATTGCTGTGTGGCCAGTCTTTTAGCCAATAACCATTGAACAAGATCACACTAACATACTGATGAATACTGACTACCAGAGGTACTGAGAGAGAATACACTTAACCATCATCATCTTTGTTGATGGTGCTCATAGTGCTGATCGACTTTCAAGGACTGCAATGTTTAGTTAGAGCCTATGGATTTTTAGCTAAGCTTACAGAGCTTATTGACTCTCAAGAACTGCAATCTTCAGCTAGTATACAGAGCTTATGGACTTTTAGCTAAGCTTACAAAGCTTATCAACTTTCAAGCACTGAAATGTTTAGTTAGAGCTTATGGATTTTTAGCTAAGCTTACAGAGCTTATCGACTATCAAGAACTGCAATGTTTAGTTAGAGCTTATGGACTTTTAGCTAAGCTTACAGAGCTTATCGACTTTCAAATACTGCAATATTTAGTTAGAGCTTATGAACTTTTAGCTAAGCTTACATAGCTTATTGTCTATCAAGAACTGCAATGTTTAGTTAGAGCTTATGGACTTTCAGCTAAGCTTATAGAGCTTATTGACTATCAAGAACTGCAATCTTCAGCTAAGCATATAGAGCTTATGGACTTTCAAACACTACAGTGTTTAACTAAGCCGACAGAGCTTATGAACTTTCAAGAACTGCAATGTTTAGCTAAGCTTACAGAGCTTATTGACTAACAAGCACATAGGTGTTGAGCTAAGTTCACAAAGTTTACTGACTTACGAGCACTTCAGTGTTCAGCTAAGTGTACAGACATTATTGACTTACAAACACTTCAGTGTTAAGTTAAGAAGTATACAGTCATTATTGACTTACAAGCACTTTAGTGTTCAGCTAAGTGTACAGACATTACAGACTTACAAACTTCAGTGTTCAGCTAAGTGTACAGACATTATTGACTTACAAGCACTTCAGTGTTCAGCTAAGTGTACAGACATTACAGACTTACAAGCACTTCAGTTTTCAGCTAAGTGTACATGTATTATTGGCTTACAAGCACTGTTGTATTTAATGAAGCTTACAGACATTCTTGGCTTACAAGCACTGCAGTACTTAATAAGCTTATAGACTTACAAGCACTGCAATATTTAACAAAGCTTGCAGGCATTATTGACTTACAAGCACTGCAGTATTTAAATAAGCTTACAGACATTATTGTATTTACTTAAGTATTTAAATACAATAATGTTTTTGTTTGTTTGTTTGTTTTTGCTAACTCTCCAGAGGATGCTGGGGAAAAAATATATATATATTTAAAAAAAAATTTCCTCCAGCATTATTCCTCAGCTAGCCACTGCTCTGCACGACAACTGCTTCATGAGTCTACCACCACCAAGCTCCTGCACCCACCTTCCAGCCACTACAGGCATGAAATTCAATACCACCTCCAAGCAGCCACCCTCACCCCTCTCCAGAGGACCACCATAACTGAAAATATCCCAGATAAAAGGCTTCCAGCATCTTCTGGAGAGAGTCAGCAAAAAAATAAATAAATAAACATTATTGTATTTAAGTAAACTTACAGGCTTTCTTGACTTTCAGTTAGCACAATGGTCAGCTGTTCTGAAATGCTGTTCTGTTGAGTGAAATACTAGAAATAAAATTAATAATTTGAACAACATTCAATTTTTACAATTTGTTAATACAACAATAATGAAATATTCAGCACTCTGGCATATTTGATTGGTGAAAACACATGTTGCATTGGTACAAACTGACACATACTGCTTTTAATGAAAACTGACACATAATATATTGGTAAAAATTGACACATATTGTTCTAGTGCAGCAAAACTGCAGGTGCTTTAAACATTTATGTGCCTAGTGTTGGTTTGTGTTAGCTTGTAGTGACACTACTGTTGTGCATTGCTTTATCATTGTAGTGACACTACTGTTGTGCATTGCTTTATCATTGTAGTGACACTACTGTTGTGCATTGCTTTATCATTGTAGTGACACTACTGTTGTGCATCGCTTTATCATTGTAGTGACAGTACTGTTGTGCATTGCTTTATCATTGTAGTAACACTACTGTTGTGCATTGCTTTATCATTGTAGTGACACTACTGTTGTGCATTGCTTTATCATTGTAGTGACACTACTGTTGTGTGTTGCTTTATCGTTGTGCAGTTTTAAAAGCAATTTCATAGCATTTTTCTTTCTAATTATTTTGTTTTATTTAACTGGAAATAAGTATGTGAATCTATTGTTATTTTATATATTTGCTGATTTTCAGTGATCAGTTAAGTAATTGTTATTCGAAATAATATGACTGTGAGTTGTTTAAGCTTAATCCTGTATCATAGTTAATATTATTCTCTGCAACTCTGATGACTGCCAAGCCAAGCAATCAGGATGGCATCGTATCTGATTGAGTTTTTCAAGATCTGTAATCACCCTCATTAAAGCTTATTAAAAATATTTGGGAGCATGACAGTGTTTTATGATATGTTTTTAGTGCTGTTTAAAATATCTTTATTTTTTTCAGCTAGCACAGCAGGAAGAAGATTTGCGGCTAGAGGAAGAGGCCTACTATGAGGCCAAGCGGGAAGCAGCACGCATAGCTAAATTACAACGAGCCAAAGAGAAAGCTGCTAAGCAAAATGCAGCTATCAATGGATCACGAACCTGGTTAGGTGATGATGAGGAGTGGGAAGTGTGAGTATGTTTTCACTTTCAGAATAAAAATAAAAATAAAAAAGATCGTTTCATTTTTCACACTCACAAGTGAAGATACTTCAAGCTGTCATTCGTATTTACCACTTTAACATGACTGGGAAGAATGACCAAAAAAAATCATGCTTTCCGCCATGATCATTTTCAGTAACCAATGAAAATTTTCAAATACTGCACCATGCAGCTAGTAGAGGTAGCTATTTTTTCACATGCTTTATTTTATTCACACAGTATTTATCACTTAAAATAAACAAATATAAACGTGTTTCTGATATTCCAATTTGCTATTTTCAAAAAGCTGGACTGGATTCTTAACACTTTTCAGTTATAATTTTAATCCAGGATAAAAAAAACCAAATAGTTACAGGGAATTCAAGGTACAAAACAAATAGTCACAGGGAATCCAAGGTAGAAAACAATAGTTGCAGGGAATCCAATGTAGAAAACAAATAGTCACAGGGAATCCAGGTAGAAAACAACTCTTCATGGGGAATTGAAGAGAAACAACTGGTCAGAATAGTGATCTGAATGCTTTCATAGTTTATACTAAAATGTATTAGTATCTTTTCACAATATACTTACCAGGTTTTCTTGAAATAAAAATAACTATTTTGGTATAGAAAGTGTTTGTCATGTTTATACCATCTTATTTTTTCATTTCTTTGTTATCTGTAAATTATTTTTTAAAAGAATCTCCTTTTATATTTTAATGTATCCTTGATGGAATTAACAAAGTATAATAAATTTATTGCAAATGTTCATCCCTATTGTGCCTAATTCACTAATTCAATGAAGTACACAAAAAGTCTCTAGTCTATTAGCTTTGGCTTTGGCTTGATATTGTATATAATTGTATGAGTTCAGATTAAATCATTACACCAACTTCTGAATTTCCTTGAGTTGGTCTGTCAGTGAGGTACCAGTGCATGTTTGAACTGACTTTATTTCTGTCAGTTAGGTATCAGTATTTGTGTTTGAACTGACTTGATTTCTGTTAGCAGAGCTGGAGGAGAGGATGACTTTGAGGTCTTTCTTGCCAACGTTAAAGCGAGGTCATTAGCTGCCCGTGCTCAGGTACATGCTGGTGAGTTCTCTAATTCCCACTGACCAGCAAAAGTTAATGTATGAAAGAGAATGTTTCTGAATATGCACTTTTCATCAAATTAAAACCTGTTCACACTTTCAATTCTGCTTATTGCTTAATATTTCTTGCATAAGTACTTAGGCAGAGTTAGCAGTAGTAATAAATATTTATACATTCAAGCATTGATGGTTTGTTTATTTTTTATTTAGAAAAAGTACACAGTCATAGAGATTACATATAAGTTATTAAAAAATCAGAGGGAACATTGTTTATGGCTGATACAGTGGCAAACTGATACATCTTGATTTGCTATTAAAGATATTGACCAGTTACAGACAGTTGACAGAAATGTACCAGTTAGCGATGTTAGATTCTCTGTTTACAGGTGATGTAGTACATGTTAATGATGTTAGATTCTCTGTTTACAGGTGATGTAGTACAAGTTAACGATGTTAGATTCTCTGTTTACAGGTGATGTAGTACAAGTTAACAATGTTAGATTCTCTGTTTACAGGTGATGTAGTACAAGTTAACGATGTTAGATTCTCTGTTTACAGGTGATGTAGTACAAGTTAATGATGTTTGATTCCCTGTTTACAGGTGATGTAGTACAAGTTAACAATGTTAGATTCTCTGTTTACAGGTGATGTACAATTTAATGATGTTAGATTCTCTGTTTACAGGTGATGTACAATTTAACGATGTTAGATTCTCTATTTACAGGTGATGCACAATTTAACGATGTTAGATTCTCTGTTTACAGGTGATGCACAGAGCTCTAGCAGTAGTACATTGCACACAAAGGATCGCTCACTGACTGAAGGCTCCTCTCTTGACCTTGAATGGGACCATGAAGCAGGTTTGAGGAATAAATTTGTATCTCAAAACATATAATTTCATAATTTGTTATCACTCTATTCTATTCCTTCACTTGGTATTACAAAATAGGGTTGTTAATTTGAATAGACTTGAAATCAGTTGTATTATTATTAGCAAACTGGGTAATGATAAAACAAACACACTCTTGACAATTTATATAAGTTATGTTCACTTGTTTGCTATGAAACTTTTAACCAACAGTGTTTGTGTGTGTTTAGCAACAGAGTTGATAAAACCATATATAAAATTACATTCTTATACAGTTATAATATCCGTAATAGCTTATAATTAAACATAAGAAAGCTCATTTGTAATGTGCTTTAACCCGTTCGTCGTCTTCGGGACGATTTTGGCGTCTTAAAAAAAATTCTACACACGTCTTCGGGACGAAATGGGACGCCACGCTCGCAGGCGTGGCTAAAACGATCATGCTATTAAAAGAGATCCAACCGGAGTGAAAGAAATATGTGGTCTGCCTCAGCAACCACTGTGCTCTAAATTCTATCTTTAGATATTATAATTAGGAAGCTCATGTGACTGAATTCCCGCGGTTTGTAACACAACCCTGCAGCTTCCTGGAAAGTTTTTGGCAGACTTTAGGATTACGTAATCTATATAAATATGGCAAGCGCACATTTTCAGTTGGATTATTGTGAATTTGCTTATACGGCTGGATCAGAGTGTGAGGAGAGTAGTTTTTCTTCAGAAGAAGAGGATATTGAACAAGAGGATATTCCACTTTTAGATGAAAGAGGTGACACCAATGCCACTGAATCTAGTAACGAAACCGGTCGCCCGCATGGCGACATTTTGAGTGTATCGAGTGACGCACGCGTCGCCGCGAGCATGGAGATTCAAACATTTGCAGGCTGTAGTGGGGTAAAAATGCAGTTTCCAGAAAATGCTACAGTACTTGACATTTTTCAGGCATTTTTACCAGAGAATTTTGTACAAAAGATTGTCGAGTACACTAATATATATGCTTCTCAGCAACTTTTGCACGATAACCTTTGTGCTACAAGTCGTATCAAGAAATGGCACGATACACAGGTGTCTGAAATATATCAATTTTTGGCACTTATATTTTTGATGGGAATATGTAGACTACCCACATTGAAACATTATTTTTGTAAAGATGAAGCCTATGGCCAACCTTTATTTCGTAAAGTAATGTCTGGCCGTAGATTTTATTTGTTACTAAATTGCCTACATTTTTGCGATAACGCTGTCTCCGATCCTACCGACCGTATCCACAAAATTCGATTGATTATTGATCATTTCAGACAAGTATTTTCATCCATTTATGTGCCTGGAGAAAATATTTGTGTGGATGAATCCCTGATGTTGTGGAAAGGTCGTTTAGGATTCAGGCAGTATATAAAATCTAAACGGGCTAGATTTGGAATCAAATCATACGAAATTTGTGAGAGTCTTACAGGGTATGTTTACGATTTCATTATGTACACGGGGAAAGACACTGAGTACACTTTTACTGATGGAAATCAGGGTGAGAAAGTTGTTCTAACTCTTTTAGAACCACTTCTAGGGAAATATTACAAGGTGTACACAGATCGCTTTTTCACTAGCCCCACCTTAGCACGCATTCTTTTGGCAAACAACACATACATATGTGGAACTGTCATGGGAAACAGAAAAGACATGCCAAAGAACTTTCCAGGCACTAAGCTCACTCCAGGACAAATTGCAATTGTCCATAATGATGGTGTTTCTTGTTTTGCATGGCAAGACAAGAAACAGATACTCATGCTAAGCACAATGCATCATGACAGTACAATAATAAATACAGGCAAAAATCATTACAAAACAAAAGAACCAATTCTGAAACCAGCTTGCATTTGTGATTACAACAAATATATGGGAGGGGTGGATTTGTGTGACAGTGTAACAACTGCATACCCTAGCATCAGAAAAACAATAAAGTGGTACAAGAAAGTTTTCTTTCACATTCTTGACATTGCACTGTACAATGCCTGTGTTGTTTACAAGAAACACACAGGTAAATCAATGACATTGCTAGATTTCAGAGATGCAGTATTGAAGCAAATACTAGAAAAATATCCTGAGGTCAATGTTTCTAAAGGTGGTCACGCTTCTGCTGACAGTTTGCCACCATCGAGACTGATGGGTAAACATTACATTACACTTTTTCCTCGTATTGATACAAGTAAACCAACACCGAGGAAAAGATGTCGCCTTTGTGCAGACCACAAAGTTGAGAAAAGGACACGTCACCTGTGCCCAACATGTGATGTTGCCCTTTGTCTTACCCCCTGCTTTGAAAAATTTCATTCAAAGCAGACATTGTAAATTCTTTTTTTCTAATTCTTCTTTCCTGTTTTTGTCTATTTTCTTCTTTGTATTATAGGAGCATTTTGAACATTTATTTTCATAATTTACCACATATATACATGTAAAACATATGCAATTCAGCAACATAATACTTTATATTTAGTTTCATAATTTACAACATATATATATATATATATATATAAAACATATGTAATTCAGCAACATAATACTTTATATTTATTTTCTTTTCATTATGTACAAAAATTTATTTGTAGCCTATATTTTCTTCTTTTACTCCTGATGAAATCGAATACATACTCAGTATTTTTTTATTTTTACCTGACAAGTTACCTGTGTATTCATTGTACAATACAGAATAGCAGAGTATACAAAATTTCTAAACTTTACTGATGTTGATTTCCATAATAAAATTTTCTGCATCTGCATTTCTGCTTCACTAAGTCTACATCTGCAATTTTATTATATATATATATAAATCAACTTACCTAGCAGTGCTACCTTCTTCATTTTCTGCATTGGAATTTGTGAAAAATTGGACATGTGTGCAACTAGTATTTGGTGTGTTATCTACATGTACAATTTTCTTATATATAAATCATCTTACCTTTAGTTTACCAAGCAAGTGGCTGACATTGTTTCCTTCTTCATTTGTGCCTTGGATTTTTGAAAAAACATATTTGTGCTTTCTTCACTTCACTTCAGTAACCGTGACTGGTGTGTTATCTACATGTACAATTGTATTATATATAAATCATCTTACCTTTACCAAGCAAGTGGCTGGCATTGTTTCCTTCTTCATTTGTGTCTTGGATTTTTGAAAAAGAATATTCTTGAAAATATGTGCAACCAGTATTCACGTCACTTCAATTTGTGCTTTACTAACTTTGACTGATATGTGTTATCTACATGTAACATTTTCTTGGGTAGGGGAGGACACTATTTTCTTCTTCATTTTTCTGTTCCTGGATTTTGGAAAAAAATATTGTTCAACTGGAAATGTGCGCAACTAGAATTTCTTCAATTGAACTTGTAAACTGTCATATAAATAAAAATTAGATCTATTTTTCTACATTTGGAAGCTTTCATCAGACACATCTCGGGCGCTGTAGTCACTGAGTAAAAGTACTTGGTGGTTGCATGCTTGATGCTCTGTGTTTTAGGACTGAAAGTGGAACTTTTTTTGAATATCGACCCCCACAAAACACTGACTGACGGTGGGATTATGAATGAAACACCCCCACAAAATTTGAAATAAACAACAGTGATAAAAATTTGGACAAGGATGATAAAAATCGGAAGTTCAACAAAAAGGTAAGAAAAAATTTTATTATTTACTTATTTTTCAATTTTAAAATAACTTTTAAAGAAAGTTTAATAATTCTATAATATGTCTACAATAGTTTAAACTTAAAATTTTGAAAATCTATTATAAATCACACTCGTTTTTCATTTTTAAATACGGCTACCGACAAAATTGTTGCTGGGCGGCAAATATGCGTGACACAGTGCTGCCATGACGCGTTTTTCGTTATGACGACGAACGGGTTAAGTAGGTTAAACTTACTTGCCACAGTCTACCTTATGGGCAAGGCAAGGACATTTCAGAATGCGTCTTGTCAAGAACCAAAAGAGTTGAGATTACCTCAACTCGTAGATTTTATTTCTTCCACAAGGCATGTATATTATAATTTTCATTCAAAAGAAATATTTGTTTATCCTGTTTCAGAAAACGTAAAACAGAATATTCAAAAATAATTTTTCCTTCTGTTTTCATGTATAAAAAATATGTTTCAAATGTCTCTTTAAGCTCATGAGAATAATAAAAACAATAATAATGATGATGATAATGATTTAATGAAGCTGTTTATCTTATAAAAGTTCTGAGTGCTTTACTCTAATTACATGTATAAAATATACAAGAAACAATTACATATAAAATATACAAGATAACAATTACATATCAAAGATACAAGACAGCAGTTGCATATTACACACTTGTATAGCTTCAATGGGACCACAGAAGGGAGAATACTATTCTTACTGGTGAAAAAGGTGTGTCTTGAGTGCTCTCTTTCAAGATGGCCATATTATACACTTTTATACCTTCAACGGGACCACAGAAGGGAGAATACTATTCTTACTGGTGAAAAAGGTGTGTCTTGAGTGTTCTCTTTCAAGATGGCCATGGTTTCTTTGTATATCAGTTTGAGAAGGAAAAAAACACACACATTCCAGGTAGATGAATATTGATAAACCAATATGTATTGACCATAAAGTTTATACTTTGCTCTGAATTGTGGTGAAAATGTGTTTATTTGATGACTGACACAAGTATCCAAAAGGAGTCTATACATACATGAGCAAAATAAGACAACTATCTAGGGCTGGAATCTGGTAGTGAAACATTGCAAAGGGAAGAGGTTTTGTGAGGATTGAACTATGAACACTGTGGAAAAGTGGACTAGCTTTGGACAGTTCTTGATGAGTACTCAACTATGAACACTGTGGAGAAGTGGACTGGCTTTGGACAGTTCTTGATGCTTGAAGAATAATTATAGCTGCAGTGTTTTGCTGCATTTGAAGTTTTTTCAGAAGTCACAGTGGTGGAAACATAACTATTGCCTACTACTGTCTGAATTATATATATATGTTTATGTAAGTGTGTGCACATAAATATCTTTATAAGAAAAGTGCATTTAATGGTGTATATATATGTGTGTGTGTGTGTGTGTGTGTGTGTGTGTGGATATATGTAAAATGTCAGTCCATACTTTTCTTCAAAGTGTAAAGCATGGTTTCTCAACCTAGGGTTCTGCAAGAGGTCGCTAGAGGTTTTCCAAGAGATTGTAATTGGAAAAATAAACATCATAGATATATTAATTTTATGCCTGAGACTAAAGATTATTTCAAGGGTTTCTTCAGAATAAACAGGTTGAGGAAGGACGGGGGTAAAATATTAAAGTCAGAATGTAGCATTATTATTTAAAAGGTTAGTTTACTGTTATTTAGTGGGACTAATTGGTACCTAACATTAGTAAAGTGTATTTAGTGGTACTAATTTATACCATTCTTCAAAGACTCTTTTGTGGAACTAATTTGTACTGTTCTCATAAAGTTAATAAACCATTATTTAGTGGAACTAATTTGTACTGTTCTCATAAAGTTAATAAACCATTATTTAGTGGAACTAATTTGTACTGTTCTCATAAAGTTAATAAACCGTTATTTAGAGAGACTGATCTGTACTGTTCTCGTCAATTAGCAAAAAACTTTAATTTGTATCATTCTCTTAATTTAGTAAATTATTATTTAATTTGTATCATTTTCTTAAATAAGTTAAAGTGTTAATTTGTGACATTCTCCTAAATTAGTAAACTTGTTTAATTTGTGACATTCTCCTAAATTAGTAAACTTGTTTAATTTGTGACAGTCTCCTAAATTAGTAAAGTATTATTTAATTTGTACCATTCTCCTTTCTTCTGATGCACTTCTTGCACTTTTTGTTGTGTGTGGTTTGCATAATCTTGCTGTGGATGCATACAGTGTTTGCTTGCTTTGTTGTATCACAAAAATATTCATGCACTTCCTGAAATGCATATCAGATTAGCCTTTGGGTATTCCACAGTTTATTTTTTAAAAATTTTCTTTATTAAATGATATCTGGATTGTTTAAAGACCAAGTGAACAGTGAACAGTAAACCACCTCAAACATGTATATTTATAAGACCAGATATTTCAGTAATGTCAGCATATTTAAATATCTTGGCAAAGTTTACCTTGCTATAAATATTATTTCAGTTAAAAGTGGAATAGAAGCCAAAACTCATGATCATGCATGAGATTGCCAGGTGATGACGCAAAAGTGGCTAAAATTCTCTGGACTAGAGTCCAGTCAATGTTGTTTTCTTTGGTTTGCATTCAATTAAGGTTTGCAATAGCATGAGATGTTTGTGCATAGTTCAGTTTCCTTGTGCCAAGTATTTTTACCTTCAGTATAAAAGAGTGTCTTTTTAGTTCTCTCTGTTGTCATGAAACTTGTTTTTGTACTATCTCGTAGAAACATATTTTGATTCTTTGAAATCTTCATTGGGACTATGACTTTGAAATTTTATATACATTATCAGAAAATTTAAATCAATTGATTAAGCTCATTTGTACAGCTGACCTAGATTCCTCTTCACTTGGTCTTTAAGTTAATTATAGATAGTTATTTCACTGAGTCACATAGTTATTTTGCATTTCAGTATATTTATTTATCTATATTTATTGCAGTTACTAAAATTCAGTACTATCAATATATATATATTTACAAATAAATATTACTCTTTACTTCTTTTTAAAGCAATTGTATTGAAATATTATAATTTATTTATTAAATATTTGTCAAGCAGCCATTTCTAATATGGTAGTGAGTACACTTTGTATACACAAGTTTAATAATTGTGATTGTGTGGTTGATAATTAATTCTGGGGGGGGAAAAAATCAATAAATATACATTTTGAGTTAATTTTACTTTTTAATATCTGAACAAACACAGACCAAAATTCTCAAACTGATGTATTTACATGCTTAATTATAGTTAATGGCTAAATTGATTTGATAGTTGTTCTCATTTGTGCTTTATTAGTTTAATATTTGTTGCAATGACATTCACATATTTGTATGCATACTTTCCATTCTGTATACGTCATCATGAGAATTTCATTCATTGCTAATTTAATTTTAATAAAATAAGCCCACAGATATATGTAATGGCTTCAAAGAGTACAAGTAATATTCTAATATTAATGTTAGACTTGCCTTCAGTTTTATTTGCTTTTCAACTATTTTACTTTAGTCATTTATTTGTTATCTTCTCTCTTTGTTTGTTTGTTTATTGTATAGATGGACAGTAGATGCAACTGTTGACTTAAGTTGTCTGTGGTAAGTTTGAATATTGTTAGTGGTTTTGCTGGTCTTACCAAATACAGTTAGACTTGGTAATGTGGTTTCACTAAATAAAGATGTTGCATTGGTGAATTTGGACCCTGTTTCTTCTACTTATGGTGATTGGGAACAGAGGACTCTGGTTCTTTGATTAGATTAAAGCAGATTTTACCTGTGGTGGTTAGGATCAATCATATTATATTGGTTTTAGCAAATACTGTTTTACATGCAGTGGTAAGGGTCATTGTACACTGGTTTTTAGGAAATACACACTCATCAACTTTGACAGGTGAGGACCAATCACTGGCTTTAACAAATATACCTTGGCAGAATATGACCAGTGGTTAGTGAAGCAATGCACTAGTGCATGATTATTAACATATTTCACTATTTGCTTGGTACTAAACATAATTGTAAAAGAACGTCAGCGTTAGGCAAAACACTATACATAGTAAAAGAACTTCAGCTTTAGACAAGATACTGATTGCTAGGCACTATACATAGTAAAAGAACTTCAGCGCATTAGACTAGGTACTGTTTGCTGTGTACTATACATAAACTTCAGCATTAGACAAGGTACTGTTTGCTGGGTACTATACATAAACTTCAGCATTAGACAAGGCACTGTTTGCTGGGTACTTTACATAAACTTCAGCATTAGACAAGGTACTGTTTGCTTGGTACTGTACATAGTAAAAGAACTTCAGCATTAGACAAGGCACTGTTTGCTGGGTACTTTACATAAACTTCAGCATTAGACAAGGCACTGTTTGCTTGGTACTGTACATAGTAAAAGAACTTCAGCATTAGACAAGGCACTGTTTGCTTGGTACTGTACATAGTAAAAGAACTTCAGCATAGACAAAGCACTGTTTGCTTGGTACTGTACATAGTAAAAGAACTCCAGCATTAGACAAGGCACTGTTTGTTTGGTATGGTGCATGCAGAGTAAAAGAATTCAGCATTGAGCATGACACTAACTGCTTTGTTTTTCAGCATTAGACAAAATGTGATGGATTTTTTTCTACCCACACAGTTAAAGTACTTCAAAACTTTAACAATTCAACTCTAAATTTCTTGCAGACTTTTATGGACTATTGTGCATGTACTGTACTTTTCTCTGCTACTGTCACATTTTATAATATTTCAATCCCTTTGATTTTATTGCAGTATGTTATATATTTACTGAATTGGATTTTGTTTGCAGGCATTGTGTTGGTTATTCCTCTTGTACAGTTTTAATTTAAACGAATATCCTTAAAATTAAAGCATCTATTGGTTTCCACAAAACATTGACTGCTTTGAAATTTCATTTTCATTTGGCTTTGATTTACATTATTCTTGCTTTAGATGTATGCTTTGTATTTTGGTTTTGATTTTTTCTTTTTTTCATATTCTTTTGTCTTGTTTTACTTTTGATAATATTTAAATATAATATTCAATTTCATTAAATCTTGCTTTTAAGTACTCTTTTGAAGTCACAATTGTGTTTATAACTTAATTTTGTTTCAAAACATGGTACCCTGCAATTAATATGAGCAAAATGTCCTTTTTAGAATCTTTTTCAGATCTAAAATATATTCACTAATACAAGCAAAGACCCATCATAAAATCTTTTCAGATCTGAAATATATCCACTGATACAAGCAACTCTTCCATTATCAAATCTTTTCAGATCTAAAATAGCTGTAATAGACTTCCATTATCAAATCTTCTCAAAGCTGAAATATATGCCATTAATAACATATGCTAATATTTACAATAAATATATAAACATATTTCGTATCATATATATATATAATAACATTTTACAATTTGTGTTTTAACATTTTTGTCATTTTTCTTCCAAATGTGTTCAATTTCCTTATTTGGTGATATTGAGACCTCATAAATCACTGGCTTTTAGATCAGAAAAAATTGGGCTAAAACTCCTTGGTACTTTATTGTTTTAAATACAGAAAAATACATTTTATGCCACTTATTTGAATGTTATGTTGTTTTGATATGCACTTTATAATAAATTACAAATGTGTTTACATAATGAAGAGCTGTGTTTGCATATAGTTTATAAAATACAGTACATTCTTTGAAAAAAAAAAATCTTAATTTTTATCATTTAGAATATACCCTTATGTTATAATTTTCACTTTGCCATTTCATAACTGAAGGTCTTTACTTTTTTTTTACAGTGTATGAACATTTATTCATCTCCAAAATTGATGCCAACTAACTTATATATTCAAATTATGGTATTTCATAAAGTGCTTGAGGTTTTTTCTTAGAATTTTGCAAGCAACCTGATATCATCAAATACTATCATGTAAACACATTTGTTTTACTCTGAATCATATTTCAAAAATTGGTTGGGACTACCTACTACATATGTGTATAAGACTGGTTACACAGGTGTATGACAGGCTACATGTGTACATGATTGACTACACAGATGTATAAGACTTGTTTAATATGTGCTTATATATTTACCTCACCATGATGGCTAATGTATCTGCAATTGTGTTTTTTTTCGCTATGCTAAAAATAACTGATGAGTGCATTTGTACTTGTTTTTTTCTCTCCATCAAAAGATAGACTAATGCTTGTACATTTTGTTTCTTTTGCCGTCATGAAAAGAACTGGCTTTGTATAAAACCCTTTTTGTTTTTTCTTTCACCATCTCACTGCTTTGTTTCTTTTGCTGTCATGAAAAGAACTGGCTTTGTATAAAAACCTTTGTGTTTTTTCTTTCACCATCTCACTGGTTTGTTTCTTGCCATTGTTTAAAAATAAAATGAAAAACACTAATAAAGTTTCAGTTTGATTATTTTGCACATTTACTTTTTATTGTTTAGATCTAAGCCTCTGTTTTAAATATATATTAGATAACATTTTAGGTGTTTTCTTTATTCCCTGTTAAAGGGTTAATATAAGGTTTTGCTTTAATTAATATGCATTTAATTGTGACTATTTCAACACTTTATATAATTTGGAGGTTAACTTTCAAAAAAAAGTATTGTCATTTTTCATTTCATTCTCTCACTTATCAGTTTCTCAAGTAAGAGATGATTTTTAAAAATTTCAGTTATATATTCTTTAGATCTTATCTTTTTCATGTAACCTAATGCATGTAATTAATGACCTTTATCAGTAATATAATATTTAATGTTCATACTTCCAGTACTAGAAGTAGAATAGAAATAATATTCTTCCACAACTGAGTACAGTAATGCTGCATATGCAATGCACACAATTTATTCAAGAGAATTTCATAAGACTGTTGAACATTTATAGTCTATATAATGCACCAGTTTTATTTAATTGTTTTGCTTTTAATGTTTCCTAATTATGCCATAGGCAGAAATACTGTTTAAATAACCCAATTTTAGCTCATTTCACATTTCAGATTCAATCAGTCGTATCTCTGAAAGTATTCTTATGTCCTTATTGGCTTGTGTGTGTGTGTGTGTGTGTGTGTGTGTGTGTGTGTGTGTGTGTGTGTGTGTGTGTGTGTGTGTGTGTGTGTGTGTGTGTGTGTGTGTGTGCATGTGTGTGTGTGTGCATGCATGTTTGTTTGAGCATAGTTTTCATAGCGTGACTTCTGTTTTAGAAAAATCCCATTATCAGTTGTATTAGTTGACAAAAATACATTTCATTAGAGCTCATTTGTTATAATATTTATTATTATTATTGCTAAAAGATAGCTAGAAGAAATACCTCAACCACTCCAACTATACTAATTAGAAAGTCTTTATAATCTCTGTGTTTCTAGGAGTTGAGCCACAGCTAAGAGCACGTTCACACACAGAAGAAAATCTGGCAGAAATGGCATTTGTTAAAAAACAGTCCACACTTAGTTCAGCACATTCCAGTGACCTTGAGTGGGATGACAATTTTATAAGTGCAGATGACAACGAACGACAACAACTTCTTGGAATGTCTAGTAGTCATGGAGACAGGTGATACTGTGATAACCTAAGTGATATATATGTGTGCCCTATCCAGAACAAGTGAAAGTGAGAGAAATTTTAAAATATGTGAAGATGTTCTTAAAAAGAGTAAATGCCTGTGATGTGTGGACGAACAATTTTAAATGCTGAAATATATTTTCAATAAACTTAATTAATTTTTATAGTCATGAAGAATGAAACTGTCATATTTTATTTGTATTTATTTTAAAGAAGAGTTATGTCAACTTACTTGCAGACAATGGATTTACAGTGCCAAATATTTTGGTAATTAAAGAAATCATTACAGTTATTTTAAGCAGTAAACTGTCATATTTTATTTGTATTTATTTTAAAGAAGAGTTATGTCAACTTAACTTGCAGACAATGGATTTACAGTGCCAAATATTTTGGTAATTAAAGAAATCATTACAGTTATTTTAAGCAGTAAATACATTGTTGTAATTTTATCACTTAGTAAACTTTTTATAAGTCGGGGAGGGGATAAATTAATGTTAACCATAATACTTTTGCTCTTAGTGTGAATCTCCTGTCATTGGAATGGGTCCATTAAATATTTAATGAAGTAAGTAGTATTTTCTTTTTCAGTAATTATGGAATTGTACCTATGTCAATGGTTAACTTCCAAAACTATGCCTACAGATGATTATTTGCTACAAACAATGAGTTTATCTGGAACATTGAATGTGCGTTAATTTATCTTATTCCAGAAAATAGTAATTGTTGTATTTAAATCACTTTTGAAAATTCAAGATATTTTGGTTAGATTTTGAAATGAAATTGATTATTAGAATATTATTAACCATTCCCTTCATAAAGAGAAACTTTACAACTTTAGGGAAATATGTTTAATTAAGAGCTCTGTTATTCAAAATTTAAGGATTAGGGAAAGGTCAATGATGTTGCAAGTTTTTATGTACCCTTTTGGTCTTATGTTTATGTAAAGGTCAATGATGTTGCAAGTTTTTATGTACCCTGTTGGTCTTATGTTTATGTAAAGGTCAATGATGTTGCAAGTTTTTATGTACCCTTTTGGTCTTATGCTTATGTAAAGATAGTTTTTTTAATTATTTAATTATTATTAAAAATTATTTGCAATTAATACTGTAACATCAGTCCCTAAATATCACTTCAGCCATTTCCTTGTAATCAATTTCAAAAAGAGTTCTGTCCCATTCAAAATAAAGATGTTCCTACCATCTCAATGCACTCTCTATATATCAATTTCATAAAGAGTTCTATCCCATACAGAATTAAGATACAAATAACACTCCTACCATCTTAATGCACTCTGTAATCATTTTCATAAAGAGTTATGTCCCATACAGAATTAAGATACAAATAACACTCCTACCATCTTAATCGAGTCTATAATCAATTTCAAAAAGAGTTCTGTACAGAATAAAGATACAAATGACACCCCTAGCATTTTAATGCAGTCCAAACATTATTACAAAGATTGTATTTGTTGAAAAAAACTTGGAATTGATTATTAGATGAATAGAATTTTTAAAAACATTAAAATAGTTTCAAAATCTAGAGGGTGTACAACAGTTAATTGTTAAAAATTAATTTATAGTATTATTAAAAATACCAGTTACCCTAGAGGAGATTGATCAGATTTTGTTGATTATACCAGAGTGAAAACTGAATAATATTGACAATACCGGAGTGAAAATTGAATAATATTGATTATACCAGAGGGGAAATTGAGCTGTTTATTGCTAAAACCTTGTGGAGATTGAACAGTTTATTTTGATTATATCAATGTAGATTGAATAGTTTATTGATAACACCAGAATGGAGATTGAACAGTTTGCTTATAATATCAGTATAGATTGCACTGTTTAGTGGCAGCAAGAGTGGAGATGGAACAGTTCAGAGTTAAGACCAGAGTGGGGATGAACTAATGGATAAGCTGATACATGCTCTACAGTATTCATCTCATTCTAATGTTACTCTGCTTAAGATTGATAGTTTATCATTATTTTCTTAAGCAGTTATTTAATTTTTAAAATTTTATGAAGCATATATACATTTTAAATATTTCAAAATTAAAATGAATACATTACATTTAGAAACTTACAGAAAGATTTTTAGGATTGAGTTAATACAGAAGAAACTCAATAAGGATTACCAGTAACTTTCTGGCCATGAAAAATTATATATTGTGTTTGTGTGCATATTGAATGTTTCTTCAAGTGTTTTTATATTAACTTTGTTATAAAATATATATTCTATGAAAAGTTGGTGGCAATACCTCTTGAATAACTCTTTTGGCTGTCGCTTACTCTACTATCCACTTACTGAATTCCAGTGTTATTCCCCATTGTATAGGAATTATTATCATCTTGTTTAAATGACCAACACACTTGTTTTCCTGATTGTTACGTTTATTTTTAAAAAGAAAAGATTTATATGGGCTCTCCGGCTGACACTTGTATTTTAGGGAATGTTTTCATCTACATGGGCATCTTCAACATAAAATAGAAATAAGTTGTTCAAGCTCAGAAACCTGATTGTGACTAGAAAAAAACAAACAATAAAGAAAAGAAAATCAGGTATTTCTGTTCTGTAATATTTTGTGACTCTGGGTTAAAAAATCCAAGCTATGAGCTTTTTTTTTTTTTTTTTTTTAAAAAAGAAAACTGAAAATTTATGACCCATCTAGTATGATCAAATTTTTACAGTCTGAACCCTTAACCTTTCACTCGTGATTATTCTGTATTGTTGTTAAACAGTCTATGTAGTTTTCGTAAAAAGCCCAAATAAAATACACATTTTTTCCAATATTTAAAGTACACTTAATCCAAATTTTAGACATATTATGATAAAATTTCTGTATCATCTTTTAATAAAATTAATTCTTGTTAAATATTGACATATTTCTCGATTCGAGATGAAAATATTTACATAGTCTTGTATTGATTACTTCACACTGGTGGAGTCTGACAAAGAGATAAGGAGATTTGTGTGTACAGTGGTAGTTTGTTTTTACTCAGGTCTTAAATTATATGACTTTGGAGGTGTTTTTTCCTAGCAGAAATTTGTAAGCTTATTTTGCTGTCTATCGCAGATTGATTTTTCACTTCAGATTTGCTTTATTTATTCACTTTTGTAAAACAATAAATTTTAATGACCTATTGTATTTGTATTGTCAGCTGGTTTTATTAAAAAGATTGAATTTTGTGATTACTAAAACTGGAGATTTCCACCATGTACAAAAGAACACTCTGACCTAATGTCCTTCAAAAGTTTTATTCTTGTAGTTACTTTCTATGCAGTATATGTATGCTAATTCAATCAAATATGTCAAAGCAATTTTATATTGTGGTACACTTGGTGCTCAGGTTTTATTTTGTAGTTAAACAAGTAGCAAATAAAATTATCTAAATATTACAAATTTTACAAAATCAAAATCAAACATATTAACACTCTTTCAGGTACAGAGCACTTGCACAAAGTTAGAGTTACAATCTATTTGGTTCCATGGAAAGCTTTTTATGTCAACACTTACTGCCCAAAGTTTAATTACAATCTATTTGGTTCATGAAAAGCTTTTCAAATCAACCCCTTACTGCCCAAAGTTCCAGTGTTGAACATGTAAATGGCAGTTCCAGTCTTGAAAATCTGTTTTTCACCTAAAATTATCACAATAGAGAAAGACTGAATCAAATGCTAGTGTTATTGGAATAAATGGCAGTTCCAGTCTTGAAAATCTGTTTCTGACCTAAAACTATAAAATAAAACAAATTGACTATGGAGGACAACTAATTGCAGCATTAATGTTTTCTTGTAAAAGCATTCTTTAACTAAAAACAAACAGGAAATGAAAATTAAGCCAAGAAGATGCATGAAAGGATCATAGTGTTGGGGTTGTGGCGGATGGTGATAAATTGGGCACTGCCTCTTGTAACAAAGTATTTGTTAAAATTTAAGTAAATTGTTCTAAAGAAACTAGAAACTGTCCTGATGTAGTTGATGAGAAAATTTACACAACTCAACTTTATAAAAGAATAGTTGTCATGCCATTCACACTTATATAATTGCAGTGCTAAAAAAAAAAAAATGTGTTTTATGCCATTAATGTACGGATTTCTAATTTTGTAATTTATTTCTTAGCATGCAGTGTTTGTGCAGAGATGACAGCTACAAGACTGATTAGAGTTGAGTTGAAATAATGCATTGAAAGTACATAAGAAAAATAAATTTCTTTGACTTTGTATTGTATTTTATTGGCTAAGTAAAATATAAGGATGTTGTATTTTATTGTTTAAGTAAAATATTCTTATAAAGTCATCATTAGAAGAAAAAATATGTAATTTATCAATTGAGGAAAAGTAAACAAATTGCAACTAATATTAGTCACAAAAAAATAACAGTAAAACATAAAAAATTATATTTACAGTAAAATATTAAAAATTATGTTTGTTAAATGAAAAGATAATGGCACATGCGTTATAGGTATAATTTTTGTATATAGATTATAGGTATAAGGTTTTAAAACATGCATTATAGGTATAACTTTTGTATAGATTATAGGTATATGGTTTTAAAACATGAACACACATTTAAATGTAGGTAATTTGCTTTGGATATATAATCGAGGCACACACACAAAGTATGGGGCCATTATTGATTATATATAAATTTAGCTCTCATTGCTGGTACTTTGCAAAGTATGGGGCCATTATTGATTATATATAATTGTAGCTCTCATTGCTGGTACTTTGCAAAGTATAAGGCATTATTGATTATATATAAATGTAGCAAACATTACAGGTACTTTGCAAATTTAGGTAATTAATGATTAATGAGAACACTTGTATTTTGGAAAGTTAGGACGGTTAATGATATATGCATTTATCAGACTTTAGATGATTGCTACACTGTAACGTGTTTTAATGTTTTGGAAATAAAACTTTGTACACTCTCTGTCTGTCATGCAGAAGGTGGCTTTTTTTTGTGATTTGATCTGTTTTATTACTCGAAAATTTTATTTTTGTTTTCTTGACAGAGCAGACATTGTTCTTTGCATAATAAGTTTGTTTTTGTAACATGCTCAACACATGGTTAATGGAGGAAGCATTGTTTCTGCTTAACTACATATAATATATGTAAATATGGGGTGCAAAACACTTTTTTAAATGTTTTATTATTGCTGATGAAAAAGTATTGTAAAAAAACTGACATGAAGTACAGTATATCTTTATTTTTTCTGTTCTTGAAACGTTCTTTTAAGTCCACAGCTGTTATCCTGTTCTCTTTCTGTCATTTTTACTGTCCATACAGAGACCTTAAAATCTTACAGATCTTATATGTTTTTGTTTTCTGTTTTACTCACTGTCCTGACAATGACCTAGTCTCACAGACTTGTATCTCTTTGTTCTTTTCACTGTCTAAATCATGGTCTGTCAGCCTCACAGGAATTTATATCTTTCTTCTCTCAGTTCTTTTCACTGTCTAAATCATGGTCTGTCAGCCTCACAGGAATTTATATCTTTCTTCTCTCAGTTCTTTTCACTGTCAATATCATGGTCTGTCAGCCTCATAGGAATTTATATCTTTCTTCTCTCAGTTCTTTTCACTATCTATTCAGTGTACTTAAAGATCAAGTGAGATCATGCATGGAAGTTTAATTAAAGCTTGGTGTTTTCATATGTACACTCATTGTCTCAACAGATATTTGGTATTTTGTTTATGTGGCACCTCTGGGACCCTTCACTCATTATGATTATTATTTATTAATTAACATCTCATAACTAATTACAAGTGATTGAGAATCTTAATTTATAGTTATTAATAATTCTCTCACAAGACCAACATCTCTCACTTGGTGTTGTAAAACTCTGCTCTTTATACAGTAATAAGATAGACATTTTACTGATGCATAATATTTCTATGTAATGTTTCTGTTCCTTACTAAAGGAGTAATAAAAATCCATCTTTATTTATATTTAACAAGTCCCCATCCACCTGCTATTACTCCAACATAAGGTTTTAATATATGTGCAAGAAGATTAATAAATTTATTAAATCAACAATCAAATATACAACATATGAATATAATCAAAAGAGCATTGACATTTACATCATTTCATAACAATGTTTGATAATTATAATCATTCAGTTTATTACAGCATAGACATCAGCAGTCAAATTAACAAATATTTATATACAATCAAGTTCATAGATATAGTTTCATAGAAATGAGAGTGAAATTTTAGAGCAGGGGTCACCAACGCGGTGCCCGCGGGCACCAGGTCGCCCACAAAGACCACATGAGTCATCCGCAGGCCTTTTCTAAGTCTTCACTTTATTAATAATGTATAAAGGCAAACTAGAAGAGTGTATCAAACTGGTAGCCCTTCGTATGACTCAGTACCCATGAAGTAGCTCTCAGTATCAAAAAGGTTGGTGACCCTTGTTTTAGAGAGATAATTAAAGTCAATGTAGGTAACCTTTCCACTGATAGTAGCTGTCACCAGTGCATGTTCACAATCACGCAGTTTGCAGCAAGTCACTTTCTTTCTTGTTAGATAAAAGTCCAACTAGGCACATTAAACAACTGTTCCAGAATCTTTGATGTACTCACAAAGCACACCTTGGAGAATCGTCCAGAATTTCGTATGTGTTATCAAGGCACATTGCAAGGAATGTTTCCAAATCTTTGTTTGCGCTACCCAAACACACCATGAGGAATGTTCAAATTGTTTGAAAAGAGCTTAATTACTTGTACTATATATGTATGGTAGTGAATTTTTACATTCTTGTCCAAACATTTGAAAGAACTGTAATTACTTACACTATATATGTATGGTGTGAATTCCTCTTCACTCGGTCTTTACAACCTGACAGTGTGTGTCTCAGTGACTATTCCTGCTCCTACTTTTATGTTCTTACAGCAATAGTGGCTTTCTTTCAATGAAGGATCTTTCTGCTCTAATAGTTTTAACTTTTATGTTATAGCAACAATGGCTCTGTCAGTGAAGGATCTTTTAGCTCTTTTTGTTGGTGCTTGTATGTTCTTACCACCATAGTGATTTTCTATCACTGTAGGATCTTTGTTCTCATTTGTTTTTACTTGTATGTTCTTACTGATTTTCTATCACTGTAGGATCTTTGTTCTCATTTGTTTTTACTTACATGTTCTTACTGCTATAGTGATTTTCTATCACTGTAGGATCTTTGTTCTCATTTGTTTTTACTTGTATGTTCTTACTGATTTTCTATCACTGTAGGATCTTTGTTCTCATTTGTTTTTACTTACATGTTCTTACTGCTATAGTGATTTTCTATCACTGTAGGATCTTTGTTCTCATTTGTTTTTACTTGTATGTTCTTACTGATTTTCTATCACTGTAGGATCTTTGTTCTCATTTGTTTTTACTTACATGTTCTTACTGCTATAGTGATTTTCTATCACTGTAGGATCTTTGTTCTCATTTGTTTTTACTTACATGTTCTTACTGCTATAGTGATTTTCTATCACTGTAGGATCTTTGTTCTCATTTGTTTTTACTTACATGTTCTTACCACCATAGTGATTTTCTATCACTGTAGGATCTTTGTCCTCTTCCTACTTTGGTATTTGTGGTCTCAGCCAATTGTTTTCTAAACTAAGTAAGTTTCTTTTTTTAAGAGGTTTTATTTGTTTTGCTTCTGTGTTTTACAGTCCTAGAGTGATCTCTGAAGTGTCTCTACACTTATTTCAGATTTATTCCCCCCACAATAAAGTTACTTTGATGTTGCTACAGTGATCTTTATGGCTTCACAACAAGCGTCTTCTTAGCAAACTTTATATGCAGTGTCATAAATCTCATGGCAAATTTATTTCTTTCAGTGAAAGTTTTATTTGCAATCTTATGGTGATTAAAATGGTTACATAACTAGGACAAATTTCTTTTCTCCCAATGAGGGTTTGTGTTGTTTCTACAGTTACTTTTATGGTGTAATGTTTTTCTTTTCAAAACATAATATCTTTTCTTGATCTTTTATTTTGTTAATATGTATTATGGTTTATTTCTTTCAAAATATATTGTCTTTTCTTCATGTTTGTTCATATCTATATTTGTTTATATGAAGCTACTTTGGTCTCACCTTAATTAAGGACCTGATGGAATAAGTAATGATAAGTAATAATTAAACACACTTTTATCAAATCATAATCCAGGTGTAGTCTAAAATATTTTTACTTGTCCAAAATATATTTGCTATACACATGTTCTTGTGTTATTTTATTGTTTTTCACAATATCAATGATTAATGTTAATAAGCATTTAAATATCACTAGATTACCAGCATGACTTACATATGAATCATATTATCTATGATCTATCATAAATCTAGGACTGGTAAGCAAGCCCTGTTTGAAGTAAATTCAATACTTTAAACACTTTTTCTTAAGATAAAGATGCAGAAATGGAGATGGGAAAAATAAGCACACCTTGGATGTGAAATGATGTATTAAAATATGTAACTGCCATTTCAGCAATCAGTGCAATGTCTGTAACTATTGAGGTTTTTCTCTCTGACTGCTAAATGATACACAGTGACACCTGAATGCAGTTCACGATTGTTGAGAAGTTTTGAGGCAAATTTGTACTCTCTCTTGTTGCAAGGAGGTATTCACAGCTTCAACTTTTGTTCTTGTTATCATTAATGTTGTGCAACTTTAATGCAAGAATTTTGTTTGTTCTAAAATAAATTAAATTAGTTATACTGAATTATGCTGTTGTAAATTTGTTTTACATACTTTTTTTTTTTTGAATCACAATATAATGATTTCAGACATGACAATACTAACACAAGCAGGTTACCAAACACACACATATATTTTTTTCTAGTCACATTTTAAACTCTTCCAGTAATTCAATAATATTTTTTTTTAAGTCCCCTTTATAATGACACCTGGTGATGAGAATAGCCAAATATTATTTGATAAACTGAAGGAGTTTTGAAATTTTAGAGAAATTTAAAATTTGAAATTTAGAGATGTTTACAGTGTCCTTACAACTGATTGGTTTATTTTTGTATTTTATTAGTATATTAGTACATTTGCAAAGGATGAGCAATGAAAATATGAGCTTTGAATTAAAAGATTTTAATTTTATGACAGGCCCTCTGCAGAATGTGTAAACTGATGGGTTATTTTTCAAGACAGCTTGTGTCAATTTATTATTTATGAGAATCTGAATCTTTTATGAGAACTTGGGTTAGTGTATTACTTAAACAAAGTGAAGCTGTAATGAAAGTTAATGTCAGTGCGATACCTACGACAAACCGAATGTTTCTGTGTTAGCGCATTGCTTATTATAGATTGAATTTTTATATGAACATGTATTAATGTGTGAAATATTGAACCTTTAATGACATCTTGTATGTAATATGAATGTGTGTTGGCATGTGAAAAATTGAACCTTTAATGACATCTTGTATTAATATATATTAATACGTGACAAATTAAACCTTTGGTAGTTTTGACAACGGAGTTAATTTGTTTGTAGGAACATAAGCAGTTGATCATAGAAAAGGTTGTGATTTAAAATAAAGAAATTAATATTGCATTCCATATATTAATGTGTAACAATGCTGATTGTTTCTGTTTTTTTCTAAATGACATGAACCCAGTTTGTGGCCTGACCAAAGGTTTATTTATTATTTTTTTTTTTTTGTATTTGCACCCTGGAAATGCGGCTAAGGAAATTTTTTTTAAACAAATGTTCTATGCCTTGAAATATGGTTAGTGTTAAAAGTTGTAACACTAAAGCACTGAAGTACAGATCATAAAGTTGAAGACATTTATGAATGCATTTGTTTATTGTTTCATTTCAAGTATTTTGTTGCATAAGGTATTATGTTTTGTATTATTGCATTGTGCATCTGTTGTGTTTAAGATTCTGTTGAAAGAGTAAGCATGAATTTGGGTATTTTTAGGTGTAGTCTTAGTGAACTTTATTTCTTATCTCAAAAGCACAAAAAAAATGCAAATGATAGTGTGTGTGTGTGTGTGTGTGCATGCGTGCGTGAGTTCTGCTTTAATGTGAACAGTATTTCTCTATCACACTCTACTGTATATTTTATTCTGATGTATTAAGATGTACATATTTACCTATAAATGGAGTATGCATGGAGACATTAACAAGTCACTGACATGGATTAATCTGTTTATATGCACTGTATATATATCGAGGATGCCTATTCATTTAATTATAATAAACATATTTTTCCATGCTAGTCAAACGTGGTTTTTTGCTCTTCATTTCAATCCCAATTCCAGCTCAAGCAATGCTAATCAAGGTGTCATGGAAATCTTATTATACATTGTGAGTATATTCCATAGAATACCTAAAGTCAAAAAAGATCAGTTTGCCTGTAAATAATTGTAAATTGAAGTCTTAGCTAAAATACTGACTATAAAATTGTTATTCTTTGAAAGACTCAAACAGTTATTCCCTTCCACCATATTTGATCTAAAGTTGTTTCCATTGATATATCGATCTTTGACATATACAAATGACCTATCAAGTAGAGCTGTGTTATTGTTGATTATTTCATTTGGGTATTAAACAGTTCTAGTTTGTTAATGTTATACTGCCCTTAAATCTGATGACTAATTTTACTGCAAACTTTTACTACAATAAATGTAATAAGCTGCTTACAACTCTTAGCAATTTGGAGAACTGGAGTTAATTCATGTTGATTTTTTTTTTAAATGATAGAATACTAAATAAGACAATAAAATAAAAGAGGCATTTATCACTGACTGAAGTAATGCCATATATTTTTACCTTGTTCATTTATCAAAGACCTATCTAAACTACAATGGTTATAGATTGGGTATGGAATAAAGATTAATCATACTTTCATTGAAATAATCCTATGTTGTATAGATAGTATGATATGAGTGTATGTGGTTTGCTTGTGTGTGTTTATGTGTGGTGTATGTGTGTGTGCTTGTCTGTTTAGGCCTTCATTAAATTGTATTAGAAGTGTTTAATTGAAATGTTTCTTAAGGCAAAGTATAAGTTTCTAACTTTTCTGACTTGATAATATTCACTGTTACTATCTGAAGTCTCACCATATGGTGGTCAATCTGTGTACATCAAAATTCTTGCATTACAGCAATTGGTCCATATAATATAAACAGTCGATATATCACTACTGCATCTAATTCTCACCTTTTAATAGTCATTCTAAACAGACATATCTGACCCTCACCTTTTAATAGTCATTCTAAACAGACATATCTGACCCTCACCTTTTAATAGTCATTCTAAACAGACATATCTGACCCTCACCTTTTAATAGTCATTCTAAACAGACATATTTGACCCTCACATTTTAATAGTCAGTTTAGACAGATATATCTTTCTCTCACTTTGCAACTATCAGTTTGAACATAACTAATCCTCACAATATAGCCATTAGTTTGGATGGATATGATCCCTAGCGTTTAGCAATCAGAGGTAAAGGTGCCAAACACGAGAATTTATTCCAAAACATTTGACCTCGCATGACGCTAAAACACTAGAATTTATTCCACACTACCTGACCTGTGAAACACGCTAAAACACTAGAATTTATTCCACACTACCTGACCTGTGAAACACGCTAAAACACTAGAATTTATTCCACACTACCTGAACTGTGAAACACGCTAAAACACGTGGAATCACTCGACGAAATCAATAAACAAGGGAAGAAGTATTTGAAATTGTATTCTTTATTTGGTTTCAAGAAAATTAAAATGTATAAAAGTAATTTTATTAACCAACATGTAGATGCTAATAAGTAACATGGTGTATTTACTTTGTGAATAGTGCAAACACATTTTAATTTGAAACACGAAGTAGGACCTTTCTGTCGGTATAAAGTATCATCAAAACAGTTCAGGATTTATCGAAATTGTTGTAAACACATGCTTTTCTTTTTCTGACTTAAATAAAGTAATTTTCGTGACGATTTTCTTATCAAATTTTCATCCATTCTTGTGTCAATTTCCTTATCATTTTCATCTATGACATCCATAAGTGTAATCATCACATCTGAGTCTGTCCTTGGCTTGTCTTATCTGTGAGGAAATCGTTTCCTCTGGGGGCTTTTTTGAGCTCGTCACTTCCGGTCTCAGTTGTTGTGTCGTCATAGATATTAATTATTTATGAGGGTATCCAACAGACCAAAGGTGCCAGCCCAACTTTTCAGTATGAACGATTACAACAGCAGAGTTAAATTTAAAACCCGATTTCAAGTACAGCATACACGAAACACCATTTATACTTTTACACCACATAAAGTAAAATACAATGAAATAGTGCAAACAGCCAGGATTGTAATGTTCTGGATTGCATACATTTCACAACCGTTTCTGATAATATATATATATATATATATATCCATTTTTCTTTTTTATTTGCATAATAATTCCAACATGCGTATCTAAATTTGGACCAAAGTTTCATTACTTAGGCTAAAACAAAAACATGTCATTCTTGAGTTTAGGTGATTGAATTTTTCCTGTGCCTACAACCTCTAAGTATATGATAATACTTGGCATAATCTGCTATTGGCATAAATAGTATATGTCTATTGTACAGAACAGTTATACCTCTATTGTACACTTTTAGAACGGTTTGAATCCACATCATGTTCACCTTTTACTTTGTCCAGCCATATTGCCCTTGTTCTGCCAACCAGTATTGTTAATTATTCCTTTAAACCCCATTGCACTTGTTCTGCCAACCAGTATTGTTAATTATTCCTTTAAACACCATTGCACTTATTCTGCCAACCAGTTTTGTTAAATATTCTTTTAAGCCCTATTAACCATTATGTCTCATCATTTAACTGCTTATGCTCTTGACAATTCTTGTCAAACTACCATTCCTACACTGTATTCCTCAAAGTCTAACTACATTATACAGTTCTTCCTAATCCGTTGTCCAACTACCACATCATCTTGGTCTAGAGACTTCACTTGATAAGACCATAATATGCTTTTGACGTCATCAAGCACTATGTTTATGCTTGGCATATATAGCAGCTACTTTGTGTGCAAAATGCTTGCTGAGTTGTGCCCGCTTGTTCTTGAAAGTCGGCGTTAAAAGACCTGCTTCTAGACTGAATGGCTCTGGGTGAAGAGCAATATCCATCACCTAGAAAAAGAATTGAAATTTAATTTCATTTAGCAATCGTACAATAAAAAATGTGCATCAACTTGATTCCGGGTAGCGCACTGTATACAGTGAGATTAGTTAATCAGTGCTTTGACAACAGACCAAATATATCAGTGCTTTGACAACAGGCCAAATACATCAGTGCTTTGACAACAGACCAAATATATCAGGGCTTTGACATCAGACCAAATACATCAGTGCTTTGACAACAGGCCAAATATATCAGTGCTTTGAAAACAGGCCAAATATATCAGTGCTTTGATATCAGACCAAATACATCAGTGCTTTGGCAACAGGCCAACAAATATATCAATGCTTTGACAACAGACCAAATACATCAGTGTTTTGACAACAGACCAAATACACCAGTGCTTTGACAACAGACCAAATACATCAGTGTTTTGACAACATACGAAATACATCAGTGCTTTGACAACAGACCAAATACATCTGTGCTTTAACAACAGACCAAATACTTTCATTAAATTATCTTAAAGCTTTTAGAAATCGTAATGTCTACGGTCCATTTACAGTCTCATTTGTTCATTGTTTATTTCAAAGTTCCAGAACCAATCTTTTAAAATACGTGAAAGTATACTCATTTCAGTGATGGTGTGCATCCTTCAAAACTACCTATTTACTGATCCCTGTGATAAAATGAATCCTTCAAAACTACCTATTTACTGATCCCTGTGATAAAATGAATCCTTCAAAACTACCTATTTACTGATCTCTGTGATAAAATGAATCCTTTAAAACTACCTATTTACTGATCTCTGTGATAAAATGAATCCTTTAAAACTACCTATTTATTGATCTCTGTGAAAAAATGAATCCTTTAAAACTACCTATTTACTGATCTCTGTGATAAAATGAATCCTTTAAAACTACCTATTTACTGATCTCTGTGATAAAATGAATCCTTCAAACCGTCTAAAAGACGCCAGAGGAAAAAGGCTTTAGAAAAAAATAAAAGCAACCAGCACCCCAAAACAAAAGAAAAACTTATCTGTGATTTAGAATATCCCACATCCAGGCTTTTAGGCAAATGTTTTTGATTTGGAGTATCCCACATCCAGATATTTAGGTAAATATTGTTTGTGGTTTAGAATATCCCACATCTAGGTTTTTAGGCAAATATTGTTTGTGATGTAGAATATCCCACATCCAGGTTTTTAGGCAACTGTTATTTGTGAAATACACAATATCGTCGCGAATGGCCAGTGCCCATTTTTGGCTTGTAAACTTTGGTTCTGCGAACTCTACATGTCCATGTCAACTCACTACTCACTCTGACACACACACATAAAGCCGAAATAAAAACCATCCTTTTGTGTATACCACCATTTGTGTCTCTCATGTTCACAGACAGACAGATACACACACACACACATACATAAACGACCAGTCTTGCATATCTACCACCACCACCACCCACTTTCTCTCTCTTCTGTCTGTCATACACAGGCACCCACATATAAACACACACACACACAAATCGAAAAACAAAGTAACACCTTCAAAATGCTCTCCTCGTTGAAAGTTTGAATTTTGTTTCACAACACACTGAGAGCAGAAAATCATGTTTGTTTGAATTTTGTTTCACAACACACTGTTAGCTGAAAATCATGTTTGTTTGAATTTTGTTTCACAACACACTGTTAGCTGAAAATCATGTTTGTTTGAATTTTGTTTCACAACACACTGAGAGCAGAAAATCATGTTTGTTTGAATTTTGTTTCACAACACACTGAGAGCAGAAAATCATGTTTGTTTGAATTCTGTTTCACAACACACTGAGAGCAGAAAATCATGTTTGTTTGAATTTTGTTTCACAACACACTGAGAGCAGAAAATCATGTTTGTTTGAATTTTGTTTCACAACACACTGTTAGCTGAAAATCATGTTTGTTTGAATTTTGTTTCACAATACTTTACGAACTGAAAATCAGTTTCCACTCACCTGCTCAAAACCCTTCAGACCTGCTGTTTTTCCGAACTGGATCATGTCTTTTAAGATGACGTCTTTCAGTGTCTGCAGCAAAAACGAATTACGTTAAGCTGATGCTACTGGTGCAAGAGGGGGGAAATGAAAATTGTTTTAATTTTGCTTGCAGACTGAATTAAACTTGCCAACAGCAGTTTAAGACTACAGGTTTAAAGTCAAAGTACGTGTACCGATGTAACAGAATAAAAATAGTTTGAAACAGTTGCAGAATTTAATATATCTATACAAGAAGTACAGATGTAAGGTTTAAACTGATTATATATACATGTGAAATGTTTTAAAAAATATATTTAATTTTATTCTGCAAGATGATTTAAATTCGCCACTGCATGGCCGGTTTGATCTATTACCTCATCACTGCATAGAAGGTTTAAATCTTTCGGTTTGTTATTGTTGGTTGCCCACACCTGTACAACTTCCGGCTCAGGAACAACTATTCCAACACATCGTGACTGAAATGAACAAGAGGTGTCAAAAGATCAAGAGGTGTCTAAATAACAAGATGTGTCAAAAGATCAAGAGGTGTCACAAGAACAAGAGGTGTCAAAAGATCAAGAGGTGTCAAAAGAACAAGGTCTAAAAAACAAGAGGTGTCACAAGAACAAGAGGTGTCAAAAGATCAAGAGGTGTCTAAATAACAAGATGTGTCAAAAGATCAAGAGGTGTCAAAAGAACAAGGTCTAAATAACAAGATGTGTCAAAAGATCAAGAGGTGTCTAAAGAACAAGAGATATAATAAAATCGAGAGGTGTCTAAAGAACAAGAGGTATTAAAAGAAGAGATGTAAAAAAGAACAAGAGGTGTTAAACAAAGGGTATAAACAGAACAAGTATGAAAAAACGAGGTGTAAATAGAACAAGAAATGTAAATAGAAAAAGTGTAAAATGAACAAGATTTATAAAAATAACTTTGCTTTAACTAAGTTCTAAAAAAGAATAGTGACAAGCAGATTAACATGATGCATTCCACGTGAACCTTCTGAAGTTTCCGGTGGAACACTTACTCTGTAGATCTGGAATTGGTTATTGTTTTGTACTTTGTTGTTCATAGGTCAAGCAGGCCATTAAAATCAAAGAAAAATAATTTTAGTCTTTATTCCAGGTGGTAACATTAAAATGTATCCACTCGACCCTAGAAAATATATTCGAATATGAGATAAATATTTGTTGGCTGGAAGATACTGATTGTTATAATTCATATAAAATCCATATAAAATGTCATTCTATGGACAGAATATGCTGATTGTTGGAATTCAGTGTGATATTGTCAAACTACGGGACAGAAGGTGCTGATTGTTGGAATTCAGTATGATATTGTTGGTTTACGGGTACAGAAGATGCTGGTTGTTGGAATTCAGTATGATATTGATGGTTTACGGGTACAGAAGATGCTGGTTGTTGGAATTCAGTGTGATATTGTCGGTCTACGGGACAGAAGATGCTGATTGTTGGAATTTAAAGTGATTGAGGCTGATTGTTAACCCTATATTGCCAGATTTATGTTTTCTTAAAATTAAAAAAATTTTAACTTGTTTTGGCATTTTTGGGGTCTCAGGTATCAAACGTACAGCGAGGAATTTCTCGGTTTTATGGTGGCCTGTTTATGGTATGTTGCCTTATTTGGTTTTATGGTGGCCTGTTTATGGTATGTTGCCTTATTTGGTTTTATGGTGGCCTGTTTATGGTATGTTGCCTTATTTGGTTTTATGGTGGCCTTTTTATGGTATGTTGCCTTATTTGGTTTTATGGTGGCCTTTTTATGGTATGTTGCCTTATTTGGTTTTATGGTGGCCTGTTTATGGTATGTTGCCTTATTTGGTTTTATGGTGGCCTGTTTATGGTATGTTGCCTTATTTGGTTTTATGGTGGCCTGTTTATGGTATGTTGCCTTATTTGGTTTTATGGTGGCCTGTTTATGGTATGTTGCCTTATTTGGTTTTATGGTGGCCTGTTTATGGTATGTTGCCTCAGGACAACAACGGTCACATGTGGTTGAGTTCATTCATGCAACATATTTCAGCAATGAGGCAAATCAACTTTGATTTTCATTAATTTTATTTCAACAAAAAAGAAACACACTTGTTGTGTAACCATGAAAAAATGATAAATGTTGAATATTTACAAATTTTACATGTGTACACTAATGAAATCTGCTTGAGATCTGACGTGTGATGTTGTTAGTCTACAGGACAGAGGTTTTACTGAACATCTCATAGGCCCAATTAGCCTTTGCCGCTATTCTGAGCTATATAATTAGCTAGAGATCTTTTTGGATAGTATTGCTTTTAAAGAAAATATTATATTATTAAACAGACTCTTATTCTGGTCTAAGTACTTCCAGAAAGCTGAACCATATCGAGTGATGCTTGCTCGACTGAAATGACAAACTAACTTTGCAAAATGTGGTGACAAAAGAGAAAGTACTCAAACTTGGTGACAGTAACTATAGTCTGACAATATCCATGTTTTGACAGTAAACTATGGTCTGACAATATCCATGTTTTGACAGTAATCATGGTCTAACATTAACCTATCAATGAAACAATGGCCTTAGTTTATTATCGTGTACAACTAATTTCATTTACGCATGCATGTATTTGAAATTCTTTCGTTTATCATTCGTTCATCAAAACAAACATAAAATTACAAGTTTTTAATTTTACTCCAGTCAATTGCCGCCCATAAAATATCGAACACGTCTTCATTTAACTTCAGATAGCTCACCTCTAGGCTGCTGCCATCGACAAAGCACTGCTGGACGTACTTGCTGCGACAGTAGATGGCTTCATTCCTTTCTGGAGTTATGTATTCACCCTGAGGAGCAGTTCAATAATTGATTAAATCAGATGTTCACGTCCATTTTTGACATCGACATCGCAACTTGCATTCATTACGATATAACACGTTCTGTTATAAAGATTCTTTGTCTGATGCCTTGTATCCCTCGTTTGTCTTTAACCATCGTACAACTAGTCAATCTTCCCGTATTTCTCGTTTGTCTTTAACTATCGTACAAATTATCAGTCTGCATGTATTTCGCTATTGTTTTTAACCATTGTACAACTTGTAGGTCTGCCTTATTTCTCGTTTGTCTTTAACCATTCTACAACTTGTTAGTCCTGTATTTTCCGTTTATATTTCGCAATCCTACACTTGATCTGTCTTCCTACATATCTCTTTTATTTTTAACCATCCCACACCTGATCTGTCTTTTGTCGTTTGCCATCCTCTACTAACATTTTTCACAAGAAAATTTCTTTATCTCTTAATATTCTTTTCTTAAGGTCGCTTACCTGAGAAAGCTTGAAAATATGTTTACACCTGTCTGTTATCTTCAGAGTGCCATTCTGCCAAGAATGAGAAGAATACATGTTCTGTGTTATTCCAGAGCTTTACTCCAAACTTCAATATCTAAGAATTCTTTAAATTGAAGAGATTACAAGTGAAATGTTAAATTAATCGTCTGAGTTGCGTGTTGTTGTTTCTGTATTCATGTTTACAACTTATTCTTGACTATCAAAGAGACATGAGTGTTTTAGTCCTGGTTTTGAGTGTTGTAGACCTGGTTTTGAGTGTTGTAGTCCTGGTTTTGTGTTGTAGTCCTGGGTTTGAGTGTTGTAGCTCTGTGGTCCATTTATATATAGCTCAGTGGTCCTCTTCTTTTATATATAGCTCAGTGGTCTTATACAAATGTATACAGTTTATCTGCCCTTATACACGTACTGTTTACCTGCCGTTATACGCATGCATAGAGTCTGCCCTTATACACGTACTGTTTACCTGCCCTTATACACATGCATACAGTTTATCTGCCCTTATACACGTACTGTTTACCTGCCCTTATACACATGCATACAGTCTGCCCTTATACACGTACTGTTTACCTGCCCTTATACACATGCATACAGTCTGCCCTTATACGCTATTGCTATTAAAAGTTTCAACTACAAATTTTCACTTATTTAGAGACTTTTAAGCTGTGTACATATTACACATAGAGTGTACTTGTCCGCATTGTACTTAGACAATTTAGTTGTTCCATTATATACAGTATACACATATTTAGACAAAGTTTGTTGTTTCAAAATTCTTCTTTACACGATACTTACAGCCTGAAACTCTTATTTACACGACACTTACAACCGTAAACTCTTATTTACACAACATTTAAAACCGTAAACTTATTACAAGAATCTTACAGCCTGAAACTCTTATTTACACACAACCGTAAACTCTTATTTACACGACACTTACAACCGTACTCTTATTTACACGACACAACCGTAAACTCTTATTTACACGACACTTACAGCCTGAAAGATGCCCACGTCTCCAGTACGCAGCCAACCATCGGTTGTGAAGGCCTCCATAGTTTTCTCAGGGTTTTTGTAGTACCCGACCATCACGTTCGGACCTTTCACACACACCTTATGAAACACGTATTAACTCAAGCATGTGAACAACATTATCTACTTCTTTGTTCTGAAATATAAACGATAGCATTTCATTAAATTTGATTAATTCAAACCATATTGCTTATATATCAAGAGGAGCAGAGATAAAACGGGATATTTTATTTTAAAACTATATTCAAAATTAGTCATTTCTTTCTGCTTCGAATTGTACACTGTTCACATCATTTGTCTGTTTAGTTGTCACATTTACCCTTGCCACGATATACCCCCTGTCATCATGTCACTTTTAAAACCTGTAATCATGCCACATAGAGGCCTTGTCCCTACCATGACATCATATCAATTTATCCCTGTCACAGCGTCATATTTACCCTTGTTGGGATGTCGTATTTACTCATGCCATATCACGTTTACCCATGACGTGAGGTCATGTTTACCATAGCATGACATTACATTAACCATGCCTCGATGTCACACTTACCCATATGATGTCACACTTACCCATATGATGTCACACTTACCCATATGATGTCACGCGTATAGATATTTGTTTTTGTTCTATCCCCAAAAATGGACTAATGCTTTAAAAATTTAAATTTAAATTTTACAAAGAATACTAAAGAAAACCTGAGGTTGTTTAGGAAATTAAATTAATCAATCAATAGGAGCAATCAATTGCCACCTACCTCTCCAATGCCATCTGCAACGCGGTAGTTCATCTCTGGGACATCGATCAGTTTGATGTAGTTACAAGACATAGGACAGCCCACGTGACCTACAATGGTACAATTCAAACATCAGACTTACTTTGAAAATTGTACTTTCTGACGACTGTGTTATATGCTTTAACTGAAAATGGTGATTGACAGTTTGAAAATAACATAAACCTGTCTTTCGAAACAAATGTACTGAATTTTATTTTAATTTCTTATTTAACTGAAATTAGTGGTCGACAATTTCTACTGATCCGTCCTGAATGGTTTAATTTGAATTGGTGTTCACCTCACTGAAATAACATAAACCACGGGATGAAATATATTGTATGAAACTCTTTCCAATGATAATTATATCACTTGCAAAAATAAAATCCTTTCCAATTATAAGATGTAGCATTTACAAAATGAAGCACTTTCCGTGGTGAAATAAAACGGTATCAGTTGCAAAATGTTCCTTTTCCACTAATAAAAGTTTATCACTTAAATAATAACCCTTTTATGACAAAAACTTTACCAATTACAAATAAACAAACCCTTGATAACAATGAGCCAGTTAGGAAATAGCAACATTTCCAATAACAGAAGGTACAAGTTGTGAAATAATACCCCTTTTCAATGATATAGTTTGCCGTTAAAAATGGAAACATTTCCAATGAAAAGCAATGTACAAGTTATGAAATGAAATGAAACCCGTACCGATTATTAAAATTGTACCAATTACAAAATGAACCCTTTCCATTAATAGCAAATTCTTTCTGTAAGGAAGTTAAACTTTTACTAATGACAAGAAAATTTTTATCTGTAAAGAAAAATCTCTTACCAGAAGTAACATCGCCAGGCAATTGAACTGTGGCACAAGCGGTACATTCCGTCTGTCCGTAAGCTTCAAACACCTGTTAAAGGATAGAGAGAGAGAATTCGGTTTTGCTCCAAACACCTGTTAAAGGATAGAGAGAGAGAATTCGGTTTTGCTCCAAACACCTGTTAAAGGATAGAGAGAGAGAATTCGGTTTTGCTCCAAACACCAGAGAGAGTATATTTTTTCCTCTCAACACCTGTTACACAGAGAGAGTATATTTTTGCTCTAAATACCAGATACAAAGAGAGAGCAATTTCTTTTTCTTTAAACACCGGATACAAGGGGAGAGCATATTTATTTTCTAAACAGAGAGAGACTATATTTGTTGGTTAATATTTGTTAATGCATAATATACACGTAGCTTCAAACGTTCCTGCAAAATTAGGAGATCACATTGACTCTTTCAGGACTCTCCTGCAATGACTGGATTAATTAAAATGTATTCTAGGTGTCTCCTAGCTGGATTAATTAAAATGTATACTTCATGAATTCTAGGTGTCTCCTAGCTGGATTAATTAAAATGTATACTTCATGAATTCTAGGTGTCTCCTAGCTTGATTAATTAAAATGTATACTTCATGAATTCTAGGTGTCTCCTAGCTGGATTAATTAAAATGTATACTTCATGAATTTTAGGTGTCTCCTAGATTGATTAATTAAAATGTATACTTCATGAATTCTAGGTGTCTCATAGCTTGATTAATTAAAATGTATACTTCATGAATTCTAGGTGTCTCCTAGATACAAGTTAGTTGAAAACATCTTATAAAGGGATACCAAGCTAGGTTACAATATGTAGCATAATTATGTTGTATTTTTCTAGAGTATGTTTTACCTAAGTATTTAATACTTCTTGTATACTCAATACAGTTTAACTTAAATAATTCAAACTACATATACATTTGCTAGAGTGTAATCTAAATTTGTAATACTAAATATTAACACTACCTGTGTACTCATTACAGTATAACTAAATATACGTTTGCATTCATTTCAATCAAACCCACTCGTGCTTATCATCCAATCCCGGAAACCAATTTGTGCTATTGAGTTAATACTCATCTTTTCACAGCCAGGGAACCAATTCGTGCTATTGAGTTCACCTTTTCACAGCCAGGGAACCAGTTCGTGCTATTGAGTTAACCTTAACACAGCCAGGAAACCAATTCGTGCTAGTGAGTTAACACTCACCTTTTCACAGCCAGGGAACGGATAAATAATAGAAAAGGATTTGAACTCACCAAACATCCAAGCGCACAACGGATAAAATCATGCACTTCAGCAGACAAAGGGGCGGATCCCACAACAACAAACTTTACCCGCCCCCCAAGAAAGTTTTGAATTTTGCCAAATATCAGTGTGTCCCATATGCTGTTTCTCCGGATTATTCCCCTGAAATAATGAATGTCAGAAATGCAATGACGATTTCTTAAAAGCCTTTACATGTATGCTTTACAAAATGCTATTATTTTAAAGTTAAATAGCTTTCATGAAACAGCAAACAGTCGTCATCATAGAAACAAGAACTGACATCATAACAACAACATGAATCTTTATCACAGCAGTAAATAGCCTTCATCACAGAAACAAGAACTAATCGACATAGAATACATAATGCATACTAGCTCTGAATAAATTTTTAAAATAAAACAAAACCTAATTCAGTCATAAAATCAATAACTATGGAAGCGCGATAACTAGGATCAATCTCTGTCTTGGGTCAGTGGTACCGAAGTCACTCACGGGTCAAACCTATGCAGTAGGATTAATTTGAATAAGAAATTTATATAACGCATGGTATTGCTGTGTTGATGTTTGACCTGCCATGTCTGACATTTAATAATAAAACGAACAAAAACAAACTAGTACTAATAAGTGCGCGTGGGGGTGGGGGTGGGGGTATAGAAAATTGTATTTTATAATGACCTGTGGACTTCGGATAATTTGGATTTTAAGGCCCAGTCCAGAAGAAATTTCTTCAGCTTGCTGCTTTCAACGCTGCTAATCACCTGCAATCAAATGCATACAGTCTGAAGTCACTTTCAAGACAAAATTACTTATTCATTTACTTGACACCAGCCTAAAAGTCATGCACACAGACAGACGAGCACACACTTGGAAATATATAATGATATAATTTCATTACAGGATAATGTTATGTTAAAAATGAGAAGTACATAGTTACCCTCAACTCCTGGTTCGCTGTTCCATGTAGGTTGACAAAATTTTCCTTCTGATATAGAATGGTACCATTCACCCAGTGAAATACATATCAATTTATCAAACGATTTGTTTAAATTCTATTGAAATAAAATTATCATCAAATACATAAATTTTGCAACAAATGACCTTGAAATAGATTTCACATTTACCTTGTCTCGGATTCTGTTTAAAATACGTGGGACAGTCATGAAAACTGTTGGTTTCAATGTCTGAAGGTCATCAAGTAGCAGCAAGATATCTCGAGAATAGAATCCAATATGGCCACCATAAGTCATCAGACCGAACTGGTAACATATGAACATGTTGAATGATCACATATAATGTATCCTTACCAGAATGATATCAAAACAGTTTATAAAATTATTTTATTAAATGAACAGGGATTTTGTTTGGAACAGATGGCACAATTAATGCTCAAATTACTAAAATTGTCTCCCTTACCCCCAAAAGGTCAAATGGAGGTACGTTAACAATCTGTACCAGTCAAAGGGGAAATAGACGAAAATAGAGCCTTGGGAAATTGACGAGAATAGTGATTTAAGAAATTGACGAGAGTTGTGATTTAGGAAACTGACGAGAGTAGTGATTTAGGAAATTGACGAGAGTAGTGATTTGGGAAATTGACGAGAGTAGTGATTTGGGAAATTGACGAGAGTGGTGATTTGGGAAATTGACGAGAGTAGTGATTTAGGAAATTGACGAGAGTAGTGATTTAGGAAATTGACGAGAGTGGTGATTTAGGAAACAATGAAGAGAAACTGATTTATGTGTGCACCTCTATAAAAATTAATATATGGATAAAGAAGGCATGCATTGACAAGATTTACCTTCACGCTCTTCTATTTTCTCAGCAAAGGACAAAACACAACGACGGTACAGGATAGATGTGTTGTAACAGACTGGGAAGATAATCCAATAGCTAAGCCACTAAAGATTGGACAGATCATTTATAAATGTCCGCTAAAGGTCGAGCAGATTAATTATCTATTATTGGACTACTAAAGATTGGACAGATAATCTATTATTGGACCACTAAAGATTGGACAGATAATTTATTATTGGACCACTAAAGATTGGACAGATAATCTATTATTGGACCACTAAAGATTGGACAGATAATCTATTATTAGACCACTAAAGATTGGACAGGTAATCTATTATTGGAACACTAAAGATCTTACAGATAATCTATTATTGGAACACTAAAGACTGGACAGATAATCTATTATTAGACCACTAAAGATTGGACAGATAATCTATTATTGGACCACTAAAGATTGGAAAGATAATCTATTATTAGAACACTAAAGATTGGACAGATAATCTATTATTAGACCACTAAAGATTGGACAGGTAATCTATTATTGGAACACTAAAGATCTTACAGATAATCTATTATTGGAACACTAAAGACTGGACAGATAATCTATTATTAGACCACTAAAGATTGGACAGATAATCTATTATTGGACCACTAAAGATTGGAAAGATAATCTATTATTAGAACACTAAAGATTGGACAGATAATCTATTATTAGACCACTAAAGATTGGACAGATAATCTATTATTGGACCACTAAAGATTGGACAGATAATCTATTATTATTAGACCACTAAAGATTGGACAGGGATAATTAAATCTATTAGTGGGCTGATAAAGTTTGAACAGACAATCTATTAGTCATTTAGTGGATCACGAAATATTGTACAGATAATTTATTAGTGAATTTCTAAATATTGAACAGATAATATATTAATAGACCAATAAAGATTGGGAAGATAATTCAGGAATGGGACCGCTAAAGATTGAAAGATATACTAATGAATGGATTGCTCAAACTTTGGGGGATAATTTAGCATGGTTGTGGAGATAATGCAATAGTTTTGACTGGAAGATGTTCTAATAAAAAAAAAATCGATCACGATTTGGGAGATACTCCAATATTTCGAGAAGTTAGGATTGAGAAATAATCAAAGTAGTTTGGGCCCTCCTAGTTAAGCGTCTGAATGAACGCTGACAGGGTATGGGACATATGGGCACTTACATTCCATTTATTGATGCGAGAGAATTGCAGTTTATGTATATTGCTGAGGAGCCTATATATTCTCATGCACTTTCCTGCACCACTCACAAAGGGTTAAATCTGCATAGTCAAGAAAAGCTTTTGCATATTACAAAGTGGTAAATATTTAATGACTTCGCGGATATTATTGTTTAATATTATTGATTAGAATGTTGTGCTTTCTTATTAATGGTTGTTGTATGAATCTAATACATATCTATTTCAGAAAGGTACTTTGTGGTGTTAGTGATAATTCATGACATGTGTATAAATAATGGAATTGAGAAAAGCGTGTGTTGTGCTTGTATTACTGTAAAATCAGTTTGTAAATTGATATAATGGTTTAACATGAATTTAATGTGAACCACTCATTGGTTATGGTTGTAACTATTGAGATTTATGAAAATGTGGAATTGGAATATTATTGTCACATTTGTGCATACTTCTCCATGACAAAAATATTATCAGCTGCTACAAAAGAGATATTACAATTATTTTTGCAGCTGGCCATTTTTATCATTGGGTGATTTCCTGCTGAACTTAGACCTCGTGTTCACACTGAAACAAACCTCTTATTCCTGCCACAAGCTAACGGTCATCACGTGGTCTGGGAATTTGTCGACACAGGTGAGAGGCATTGCGTGAGTGACAACAAAGGAGTGGATTGACATGGTGGCAGAGTTAAATTACCTCGAGCAGCACAATTTGTAATTTGACCAGATGAACAATAATAGAGCAAACATTAATTTGGGACAGTAAATGGACGGTCTCGGTTGACCTGTGTTTTTTGGAAATTGAATTCTACTGTCTTCTCTTTAATGTTATTATTGTTATTTCCTTCTTGTTATCTTAAACCCATATTTTGATTAATTTGTCAGTGACGGAGAGGAGGTGGCTGGAGGTTTTGAGCCAGAAATATGCGAATGTTATATAATTCCTAATTAATCAAAGGGAAAGATAACTTTGCCAACTCAAGGCACATCAGCTAATTTGTCTCACTATATTAGATGATTGAAGATTCCAATGAATGGATCTAATATAGAGATTGAAGGGCAGATTAGACTGTAGGGCTGTTGTCTGTATTAGAGCTAATATAATAAATTTCATGATGAATAATTCTGAGTCTTAATACTGCGACAGGGTCATTGAATAAGACCCCTGAATGTGACAATCACACAAACAGTTTGTATATTATGAATACAAACTGTTTACACCTGAAGATTTTCTAATAAAATCTTTCATCAAATTCTTAACCCTTTCTATTCTGAACTCACCACGTTCATGCGTTCATAAAGATGACTAAGTGGCAGGTAAGACAGATGGCAGTCGTCTGGGGACCAGATGTGGAATATCTGTGAAATTGAAGTCGTTTGGAAATATGACATTTTTGGTAAACAAAACATTTTGTGTTATAATGTCTTTAAAAAATAAATTAAAATATCTTACATATTTTAGTTACCCTTTCTTTTTACATTTTAATATCTCGCATCTCAACATTCCCTTTTTAATATCTCATATCTCAATACTCTCTTTTAATATCTCACATCTCAACATTCTCTTTTTAATACGTCACATCTCACTATTCTCTTTTTAATACGTCACATCTCACTATTCTCTTTTTAATGTCACATCTCAATATTCTCTTTTTAATATCTCACATCTCAATATTCTCTTTTAATATCTCACATCTCAACATTCCATTGGGGTCCAATGATTGATTTTTCCAAACATGCACTTTAATTCCAAAATTCTTTTTCATGCTTTATCTGGGAATCCTTATATGCTTATTTCCTTTTGTAATGGACGACTTCAATTAGCAACGAATCCTTTCTTTTGATCCAAACACAAACTTTCTGATCGTTTATGTAAAACACATTCCATATAATTAATTAAAAAATACCATATAATTAATTTATTTGACACAGAATACCAATTTGTATCTCTTAGCACTTCAAATATTTAATTAAATATATATAATATCAGAATCCATTCATTCTTAATTTATCTCTTTAATTTATTTAAATATTCGCTTTATATATAATGAATATCAGTATCCATTAATGTATCTCTTTACTTTTATTGAAAATGAATAAACACGACAACGATATATTCATAGTTTATATATATTTATAATAAAATGAAATAGAATTTATATATTCAATATTTGCTTCTGTACTTATAAATAATATGATTAACATATTCTCACGTTGGTCCTTTCTAACACGCCAGAGAGGGCAGCAATAAAATTGGAATGGGTCAAAATCACACCCTTAGGATCACCTGCACAAACGTAGAAACAAATAATAAAGCCAGTCTACTTTTACAACAATTTAAAACATTATAAAATAAATCGTCATGCACAACAAATAATAAAGCCAGTCTCCTTTTACAACAATTTAAAACATTATAAAATAAAATAAATCGTCATGCACAACAAATAATAAAGCCAGTCTCCTTTTACAACAATTTAAAACATTATAAAATAAATCGTCATGCACAACAAATAATAAAGCCAGTCTCCTTTTACAACAATTTAAAACATTATAAAATAAAATAAATCGTCATGCACAACAAATAATAAAGCCAGTCTCCTTTTACAACAATTTAAAACATTATAAAATAAATCGTCATGCACAACAAATAATAAAGCCAGTCTCCTTTTACAACAATTTAAAACATTATAAAATAAAATAAATCGTCATGCACAACAAATAATAAAACCAGTCTCCTTTTACAACAATTTAAAGCATTATAAAATAAAATAAATCGTCATGCACAACAATTCAGGAAAATATTTAAATCATTCTCTTAAGTAAGTAGACAATATTTTTAGGAAATGATTGAAATCAGCAATATCGAGCATTGTGAGTCTCATACACAATAATTTAGGAATCATTTCAATCAATTTCATATAATTTCAATGTCAATAGCACATTAAGCAGTGAATTAAATGATTTCTCCACAAAATGACGAGGCAATGATTAAAATAAATCTCCTAGCATAATAATTTAGTTAATAAATGAATCAACAATTTATACAATGTTTGAAGTCAAAACAATATCGAATATGTTCTTGTGAAGCTAATGCCACGCTAGTTAATGGTTATGATTATTATTATTAATTAATTACCCATAACTAATAACAAGTGAATTTATGCTATTAATAATTCTCCAGAAGACACCACTCGTCTCTCTCACTTGGCGGATATGCAGGCGCTGTAAACGTTTCTCTCTTCCACAACATTAAAGGCAAGCATTTACAGTCACAATATTTCTGTAGGCGGAAAACTTCTTACGAAAGGAGAAGATAAATCCGTCTTTTAATTTATATTTAACGAGCCCCCATCCACCCATTTTCTTCTCCAACGTATTGTATCAATATGAGTAAGAAGGTAATAAAATTTAACAATAAATTTATTAAATCAACAATCAAATATACATATAGCAAATTCAATGAAAAGATTACATGACAACAATATTTCCACAAACAACATTCAAATAGTTTCAATGTTTATACAGTCTTATATCCTAACAAATAATTCAACAGATTAGCATCGATATAAATCACAGAGTATTTGTTATCAGAGAACAGAAAAGGAGTTATAGAGATTATAATAGTTTGTACATAACCTTGTCAAGATGATGCCACAATAGTCTTTCATATCAAAGTCCCCAAGTTCATCATCACAATAGAATCATCAGTTTCACGACTCCTCTTACACGCTATAGAACACTGATGAGCTGCTAATTCTCTAAAGACTAATCTGGGAACTCCTCCATATTAGTTCCCTCAGGCAGAACAAGAATGTAGCAATTTCCAGTAACTTCCCTGTATCAGAAATTCCACATTTACACACTGGAGGTAGAGACTTTTCGAATCTACCTTGTTGTAGTGGTTTATAAATCAGTAAACTGGGAGATCTAGTAAGACCAGAAATGGCTGCTTCTTCCCTGTAAAATATAACCAGGGAACAAACACTGTTTCTAGTTTATTCGTCTCTAACTCCATTCTTTCTTACCTTCAAGTCCCAACTTACAGTTTCCTGCAACAGTATTTATTAGCCCGATACACGCTTACAGCAAAATAAATACAACTTAACAATGAACAGGTTCACTAAAAACAATGTCAAGTGTTTAGCATACATACAAGCATCATAATTTACAATTTGTAGAAATAATATTCTACTCACATAAATCATCTCTATGTAAAACAAGTATACCATATCAATAGAAAAATGCATGAAATATTTCTCTCTCAATCAGTCAGGTAACTCACCATTAAGATAATGACCGCCTTTCATGACCGGACTTCTTCCACTCCAGTGATTAGAGAATACAATTCTTTTCAATAGGTAAACTTTTGATCTCAGCCCATTGGCTGGTCTCGTTCTTGTAAATCTTAACCATTGGATGATATAACCTAATCTTCCACCTAAAACCGGTAGAGACTACATCAGAAGTTTAGCACATTCTTTACCTGAGTTGTTTACTTCCAACTTTGTAACTTAAAAATATCAGCACAAGCAGTGCCCAAGTTCGGGTCACTTTGACATTTAACAATTTATATAACAATTAAGTTTACCAATAGGGATAAGCAGTTTTACTCTGCCACAGTTCTATTGCACATCGATTTAGGCAATGTTTGAAGTCAAAAGAATATATAATATTTAAGGGTTCTGTTGCGCAATTTAGACACTGAAGTCAAAAGAATATCGTAAAGGGTTCTCTTGCACAATTTAGACAATGTTTGAATTCATAAGAATACCCCAGAATTAAGGGACCTCTTGCACAATTTAGACACTGTTTGTAGTCATAAGAATACCCCAGAATTAAGGGACCTCTTGCAGAACAATATAAGCAGTGGATGAAGTCAAGAAAAAGTAAATAACAGTTTACTGCACAACCATTTTCATTCAGCAACATGTTAAGGCACAAATGAATTCAGTCTCGTACTCAACAGATTAGACCATGACTGAAATAAAAATTGCGTTTTGATTTTGGAATCTTCTACACAACTTCATAAATACAAACAAGTTGCAACATCTCGTATATAGATAATTGCGAGCAATGATCCAATTTTACTTCATGCCCAATTAATCATACAGACAAATTGGGTGACGATTGAAATCAACATCCCTAAGATCTCTTGTTTATACGTGTTTATACGTGTGGGTAAAAGTTAGATTCAACAACTCTGTACTCTAAGATCTCTTGTTTGTAATTGGGTAAAGTTAGATTCAACAACTCTGTACCCTAAGATCTCTTGTTTGTATGCGAATTGGGTAAAAGCTAGATTCAACAACTCTGTACCCTAAGATCTCTTGTTTGTATGCGAATTGGGTAAAAGCTAGATTCAACAACTCTGTACCCTAAGATCTCTTGTTTGTATGCGAATTGGGTAAAAGCTAGATTCAACAACTCTGTACCCTAAGATCTCTTGTTTGTAATTGGGTAAAAGCTAGATTCAACAACTCTGTACCCTAAGATCTTTTGATTTTACGTGTACTTGGATTACGCCTACATAAAACCCTGTGTCATAACACCTACCGAACATAATTATCTATATACTACGAATAAAATAACATCATCGGCCCCTCACATTTCCTGGTCAATAACTGATGCAAATGCTGAAGACATTGCAGTAACAGCAATAAGAAATGAAAAAGAAGACAAAATATGAACACTACATTTCTAATAGTAATACTTATCTGTAACTTTTATCATAATATAAATCATTAATGTATACTAAATTTAAATGAGCATTTACTTATATTAAGTCTGACATCATTGTATGCGAAATATTATTATTTCGGAAGTGTGTTTCCTCTTAATACAAATCATAAAGAATCACTTTTGGAACTCAGACGCTTTGACGAAATAAAAAGTCCGACGCTTGAGATGTCGTGTAAACCGTACTTCAGCTGTCGAAATGATCCGAGCTGCATGACAAGAAATAGTGCCTTGATGCCACGTGACTGGTTATATATGTCCGAACCCAAGATGACAAGCGTCAAAGACACGTGTGATTCTTATTTATACTTTGATCACGTTACCTGTGGTTCCACTCGTGAAACAGACGGTGGAGATATCACTTGGCTGAGGTGACTGAAAAATACATTCACCAGACGTTATTTATACTTTCCCTTTGACCTTGTTATAGTTTACTTCTTTGGTTTGTTTTCTAAATGACATAAATAATCACAGATGTAAATGTGTTTTACTTAACAGCAAATTCGCGTTAAGATTGAGCTTAGAAAGTGTAAAAATATATTAATATGAATTGGTTAAATAATTTTGGCTTATTGACAGTTCAGGAGTTAAGCAATCGATAAATATACAAACTGTGCAACTTTACTAAAAACAAAATGAAATAGTACGGGACAAACATCAACTGTGATAAACAAACAAAAATTACTTTGATAAAAAATAAATTTATAAATACCAGGGGATCCTGAATGTCACGCTGACCCATTTCCTGGAATGTCAACAGTACAATATTTCAATGTTTAATCTGAAATGTATCTTTTTTTCTGTGCTATAAGCAACTATGAGACAAATTGACATTATAGAACTCTCTCTCTCTCTCTCTCTCTCTCTCTCTCTCTCTCTCTCTCTCTCTCTCTCTCTCTCTCTCCCTCTCTCTGTCTCTCTCTCTCTATATATATAAAGTTTGCTCGTGTAGATTAATATTTTTAATTAATTTAATTAAACTATTAAATTAAACTATTATTCACCCTCTTGAAATAATCTATTCTTTTAAGTGTCGTGCATAATCATAACCATGTTATTTTATGTTTAGATAAACACCCGTCAAACTATTAAAATTTTAATGTTATTGAATATTTCAACTATTAGGTATTGATAGCGTGATAGTGACGCATAGCTGTGACGTGTAAGAAACTGATGACGACTGATTTTATTTTTAAATATTATTGACAACATGAAGGTGAGGTCTACTTTCGATGTGTAGGAATTTGATGATAATTAGTTTTATTTTAAAATATTATTGACAACATGAAGGTGAGGTCCACTTTCGATGTGTAAGAAAGTGATGATATATAATTGGTTTTATTTTAAAATGTTATTGACAACATGAAGGTGAGGTCTACTTTCGATGTGTAAGAAAGTGATGATAATTGGTTATATTTTAAAATGTTATTGACAACATGAAGCTGAAGTCTACTTTTGATGTGTAAGAAAGTGATGATAATTGGTTATATTTTAAAATGTTATTGACAACATGAAGCTGAAGTCTACTTTTGATGTGTAAGAAAGTGATGATAATTGGTTATATTTTAAAATATTGACAACATGAAGCTGAAGTCTACTTTTGATGTGTAAGAAAGTGATGATAATTGGTTATATTTTAAAATGTTATTGACAACATGAAGCTGAAGTCTACTTTTGATGTGTAAGAAAGTGATGATAATTGGTTATATTTTAAAATGTTATTGACAACATGAAGCTGAAGTCTACTTTTGATGTGTAAGAAAGTGATGATAATTGGTTTTATTTTAAAATGTTATTGACAACATGAAGCTGAAGTCTACTTTTGATTTGTAAAAAAGTGATGATAATTGGTTTTATTTTAAAATGTTATTGACAATATGAAGCTGAAGTCTACTTTTGATGTGTAAGAAAGTGATGATAATTGGTTTTATTTTTGAAGTATTTGTAATGCGATTTCTATTACCTGCACTTCAAGCATTGTCACAATGTTCAGTCCCGCCGTTTTAGCTGCTTCTTTAAGTTTGTCACTGACACTTTCTATGATGACAATAGTCTTCAGCATTGGGATATTGCTATGTTGATCAAGCAGAAGCTGTACACGAGCCTCTGTGTCGCACAACACTGCTTGGATTTCACCTGAAAGTGCAGAAAATGTGTGATGTAAATTGTCTGCATAAAATAAAATCTGCTTCATTATTTAATTCATGTATTTCTTTAAAAGCGAAAAATAAATAGCCGAAATAACACTACCGGCACAAAGGTCGTATCGGTCTTAAACTCTGCTCTTTGTCTTATTTGGGTTTCTTTTGGTGTTTTAATGCCGTTGACATACTTACGTCACAGCCAGATAGTTTAAATAAATTAAAAGAATTTAATGTAATTTAATGTAACAAAGAGTTTGGAAAGGAATATAAATAATTAAAATCTATAAATAAAACTATAATAACTTTAATTCAGCCAGACTCATTCTGGGTTTGAATGCTAAATGACGGACTATTTTGTTGGAAGTATATTTTGTTGGAAGTATATTTTGTTGGATGTATATTTTGTTGGAAGTATATTTTGTTGGAAGTATATTTTGTTAGATGTATATTTTGTTGGAAGTTATTATGTTGGAAGTATATTTTGTTGGAAGTATAGTTTATTTGAAGTATATTTTGTTGGAAGTATAATTTGTTGGAAGTATATTATGTTGGAATTATATTTTGTTTGAAAGTATATTTATTGGAAATATAGTTTGTTGCAAGATTATAAGACTGAACAGCTTAATTAGGCTTCTTAAAGTATTTCAACAATTTCATATTTTAAGCAGATCAAACATTTTATCAGGTGGACCTGGGCGAAATGAAATATTCATATAGTAGGAATTAACATATATATATATATATATATATATCTATGGTTTTCACATGTATATCTATGGAAATCAACTCTACTGTATTCTATTATAAACAGTACAAGCCTATTGCTGTTTTGGACAATCAACTATACTGTATTCTATTATAAACAGTACAAGCCTATTGCTGTTTTGGACAATCAACTATACTGTATTCGTTTGTGCATTTCTATATGTCTTCATTGTATATGTTATTATTGGCATTTGATCAAAGTGGAATTGTTGTGTAGTGTGTAGTTAATAAATTCTATTTCTTTATTTATCAACATCCTCTAACTGTGTTTTATTGGTTTAGGAGTAGTGTGTGTGTGTGGAGTAATAGTTAATAAGACAGGTGTGGACCGTTTTTAGAGGGTGTCCACTACTCTGTTTGGACATTTGTCAGGTCAGAATTATTCGGTAGTGTTAATTTACAATAATGGAAATCACTCTAGGGAGAGAACGGAATATTACTATTTCAGTCCGTTACCTGCAAGTTGAGAGGTGTGTATTATCACAGGAATGATGATGATAAGGATGATAATATTCTCATAATTAAAGAGACCTCTTGTAGAATAAAATAATATATCGCAGATAGATAGATAGACAGACAGACAGACAGACAGATAGATAGATAGACAGATACACAGACAGGCAGACAGACAGACAGACAGATAGACAGATAGACAGAGAGATAGATAGATAGATAGACAGGCAGACAGACAGACAGACAGACAGATAGATAGATAGATAGATAGATAGATAGATAGATAGATAGATAGATAGATAGATAGATAGATAGATAGACAGACAGGCAGACAGACAGACAGACAGACAGATAGACAGACAGATAGATAGATAGATAGATAGATAGATAGATAGATAGATAGATAGATAGATAGATAGATAGATAGATAGATAGATAGATAGATAGTGTGTTTTCTTTATAAGATCTAGTCTCCGGTCTCGCGTCAAATGGCGAGTTACACCGGACTGTACAATAACTGGACTCATGGTCGTGCAATCACCAGGATCACTTCATCCACCAGCCCAGTTGCCAGTTTACAAAATAAAGAAAGTTTCTTAGATGTATACAGACATACCACAGAGATATCAAACATTGTACTGGCCGATACACATAGCAGTAGACATTTAATAGTAGACATTAAGCAGTAGATTTTAGTAGTAAACATTTAGCAGTAGACTGCTATATGAAACATCACACAGTTGTTTGCCCTTTGGATCAATCTAATACAGAAGCTATACCATTTATCCATACGAGATTTTGCAATAGAATAGGAGAAATACGTACATACGAGAGTTTGCAATAGGAGAAATACGTACATAGCTTAATGATGTAAGTGACTGCCTCTGCTCCCAGCGTATCATATAAGGCCACGCTGACCATTGAAAACATCTGACAGGTCAGTTCTGCCACTACCCACTAGCAAAGACAAAATTCAAGATCATTCATGACGATAAAACATATCTTTTGCACAGATATATATGGCAACAGAAGTTAAAACAATTAATATATGGTGTCAATTAAAACAGAAAAACATTGTTTCTCAATACATTTATCCAAAAATGAAGGATTATCACTAGATTTGAGAATCAAAGGTAGATAAAATTAGCAACGAACAGACCTAACTAATCAAAAATATAAATTTTCTTTGCTGTGTGAACGAGTATTTCCAATATAAAAATCGAAGATAACATTTATTTTGTGTCACTAAAAATCTCAACGTTTACAAACCAGTGGTAGCTGACACGACGAAGAACAAAGTCAATTATTTATTTTAATTCTTAAATGCTAAAAAGGATATCACGGTTACAAATCAAATTCGTTATCTCATCCTTTCAATCACCTAACAACAAATGAGGTTTTCATTATTTTCAACTGCTACTATATTTGGCGTCGAAAAAAATATCTTTTCCAAATTATAATCAAAGTTAATTTTCTCAACTTCAACATCGATCAGAAAAAAGATTTATTATGCCATGAAGCACGCACCACCTACTGCCTGAGTTGGATAAAATGCCTAAAAGTTTTTTCTTGTTCCGATCATTTACACACAATTACTTTTCTTATTTCCCAGAAAATTATAAATAGTAGAAAGGTTTATGCAAGTGTGTGTGTGTGTGTGTGTGTGTGTGTGTGTGTGTGTGTGTGTGTGTGTGTGTGTGTGTGAGTGTGAGTGTGAGTGTGAGTGTGAGTGCGACTATTTATTAATAATGCAAACACCTCTGGCCTGTTTTGAGCGAAAATGCCCAAGAATGTTTTTTGACCATGTTCCACTCCAATCTGCAAAAGTCCTGACCCAAATGCCAGAACACTGTGAAACACCTGATGAAAATTACAAATTCATTATAAAACCTTATTTGTGTTTGCCTTTCAACGTAAGCGCAAAAATATAATAATAAAATATGTTTCAATAAGGCACATCAATATAATATATAAAAATTTAAATTATATTAATTAGAAATGGTTTAGTGGGTGAAATGACATACAAAACACATTTAATCAATTCAATTGCTAAGTATGTGATGCTTTACTTTATCTTTACTTCAGGAAAACTGAACATTTTAACTGACTACCACTGTTATTATACCACAACTACTACTATTAGTGTTATTATTTTTACTACAACTACTACTACTACTACTACTATTACTGTTATTATTTTTACTACTACAACTACTACTACTATTACTGTTATTATTTTTACTACAATTACTACTACTATTACTGTTATTATTTTTACTACTACAACTACTACTATTACTGTTATTATTTTTACTACTACAACTACTTACAATATCATCATAAGGTCATAATGATCAAAAGAAACAACCAGACGACCTAAACCCCAGAGAATGTTTTCAAATAATATAAAACAGAGAATGGTATATTAAACAGACTCAAGAAGCATGAATAATTTTAGTGCAAAAATGAGTTTCCATGCTTACATTTACAAGCCAAAATAAATTGCATATATATATAAATGAGACAAGGGGAAGAACTTTGAAAACAAAAGGTAAAAATATTCATTCTTTATTATTCTCAACCACTAATTCAGAAATATAACATGACATTTCTTTAGAGTTATGCCACTTGTCATCATTATATCTGGACCACTCCTACCAAACGAAAATGAGATAAAACTTCATTAGATCATAGACAAACTGACATACAGCCGGGAATTCTTGATAATTAGACCATTTATGAATATATATATATATAAATAACATGATTTTCCCTTTTTATAGCAAGGCAACTAAAGTATGCAGACAATACAAATTTATTTTTTATAGTAATTCACTCATGCCTAAAGGTTCTATAACCACGATCTTTATCTTTCTAGTTAAGCCACGCTTACCTAAAGGTCTTATAACCACAACCTTTATATTTCTAGCTAAGCCACGCTTACCTAAAGATCTTATAACAACAACCTTTATATTTCTAGCTAAGCTACGCTTACATAAAGGTCTTATAACCACAACCTTTATATTTCTAGTTAAGCCACGATTGCCTAAAGGTCTTATAACCACAACCTTTATATTTCTAGTTCAGCCACGCTTACCTACAGCTAGCATTGTATATTTCATGAATTTATTTATTATATAAGGTGATTAACATTAGCATAAGTGGGCTGATAGTATAAAATACTTCACTTCATTATAATTTGACCCTAAAACTGACAGATGTGATATACTTTGTTGTTATACAGATATCATCTAATCAAACAAATGTGTAAAACTGACAGATGTGATATACTTTGTTGTTATACAGATATAATCGAATCAAACAAATGTGTAAAACTAACAGATGTGATATACTTTGTTGTTATACAGATATAATCTAATCAAGCAAATGTGTAAAACTAACAGATGTGATATACTTTGTTGTTATACAGATATAATCTAATCAAGCAAATGTGTAAAACTAACAGATGTGATATACTTTGTTGTTATACAGATATAATCTAATCAAGCAAATGTGTAAAACTAACAGATGTGATATACTTTGTTGTTATACAGATATAATCTAATCAAGCAAATGTGTAAAACTAACAGATGTGATATACTTTGTTGTTATACAGATATAATCGAATCAAACAAATGTGTAAAACTGACAGATGTGATATACTTTGTTGTTATACAGATATCATCTAATCAAGCAAATGTGTAAAACTGACAGATGTGATATACTTTGTTGTTATACAGATATCATCTAATCAAGCAAATGTGTAAAACTGACAGATGTGATATACTTTGTTGTTATACAGATATCATCTAATCAAGCAAATGTGTAAAACTGACAGATGTGATATACTTTGTTGTTATACAGATATCATCTAATCAAGCAAATGTGTAAAACTGACAGATGTGATATACTTTGTTGTTATACAGATATCATCTAATCAAACAAATGTGTATAACATTACAAACATCGTTATAGCTCTTCCATTCATACTGTCGGTTTGGGCCCGTTCTAGAACCAAGAAACTTTCCATTTCCTGAAAGTTAAAAAAGGATCAATAAATAACAAAGTCGGTTGGCAGAGAAAATTTTTCTTGATTATATTTTCAATCTCAGAACTTATTACAAAATTAACTAGTAAATCTATCATAACTAGAACATGTCTTAAAATAATATTATAATAATATTATTTACCATGTATTGATGAATAATTACGTGATAACATATGTCATTGTTTATCTCCTGCTACCAAATATTATTTGATGTCACATCGTTCATCACAGTGTAAATTATTACCAGCTTTCTATTCATATAGTACTATGACCTTTACCAGCTTTCTATTCATATAGCATTATGACCTTTACCAGCTTTCTAATCACAGAGTACCATAGTACCATTCTAATCACATAGTAGTACATTTGTCTTCTTAATGTCATACATTAAACTTACACATTACACTACTTGTTGTGATTTACTGCCAAGCATTACAATCACACAAGTCGATAATCCGGTGTATTGCCATTATTTTTATACATTACAGTCACGCACTATGATAATCTGTCTTGCCATTATTTCTAAGAATTGCACTCACACAATATAATAATCTGTCTTGCCATTATTTCTAAGAATTAAGTCACACAATATGATAATCTGTCTTGCCATTATTTCTAAGAATTAAGTCACACAATATGATAATCTGTCTTGTCATTATTTCTAAGAATTAAGTCACACAATATGATAATCTGTCTTGCCATTATTTCTAAGAATTGCACTCACACAATATGATAATCTGTCTTGCCATTATTTCTAAGTATTATAGTCACGCGGTATTATGTATATTGTGTTCTAAGCGTTCTAATCTTACAATAACTTACATCTAGTCTGTCAATACCAAATTTCCATGAATGTTACACAATAATATGCACTGTTATGAAGTTAATCATAGTATATCAAACATGGGACCATATCGTACCATGCCCTGATATGAAGTTAATCATAGTATATCAAACATGGGACCATATCGTACCATGCCCTGATATGAAGTTAATCATAGTATATCAAACATGGGACCATATCGTACCATGCCCTGATATCCAGTCGTATAATATCATGTACTGACCAATGTCACGAGATACCAAAAATAATATGACATCCAGTCACACATTATTATGCACATCAAACTTTGGTGTCTAGTTACGTATTGTCACGAGGTACCAAACAATGACATCCAGTCACGCATTTTTATGCACACCAAACCTTGGTGTCTAGTCACGTAATGTCACGAGGTACCAAACAATGACATCCAGTCACACATTATTATGCACATCAAACGTTAGTGTCTAGTCACGTAATGTCACGCCAGGACGCCAGTTTACCAAGTCCAAGCCACGGCAACTTTATATTTCACACTCCTAGTGCTACAAGAAGAGAGTTGTAACAACACACACAAATTACCTAGGCTGCGTACCACAGCAAGCAAAACATACAACACATATACAAATTCATACACGCACAAATACACATACAACCTGTAATGCGTTTGCCGCGCAAGAAAAGGTCATGAACTGTTTTGATGTCATCATACAAGCTGTCTCTCAGTTTTCCAGTTTTGGCGGTGTATGGAGAGGCCAAAACTCCGCCCTGGTTAGAAAATTAATGTAACGTGTAATTTGTATTTGCCAAACAATAATAATAGAAAATGAAATGTTTTATTTCTAAGAATTACAGTCACACAATATGATAAATATATATGGCTTCACAACATTTATTCTAAATGCAATATATACTTCACATTTACAATTAATTAAAAAGTACTTGCGACAAGATTTCACCTAGGACGATTGTAAGGGTGACATGATGCATATGCTCAGCAAATTCCATTAATTTCGTATGCTCATGCTACATGTCACACACGCCTTGTATAATCATTTAAATAATTATGACCACCCTGGTTAGTTTCCTTCATGGCACGTCACCATGGTTATTAATCGCAAGCAATGAATACAATAGAAATGAATAGTATATTGGCGGAGTGGGGCGGGGAGGGGGAACACCTTCACTACTGTCCAGTTACGACTGACACAAAAACTATAGTGTTAGCAAATAATAATTATAATTACATATAATATAAACCTCAACACTAGCAGTCTGATTAAAGATTTCCTTCTCAATAGTTAACTGGTGATATAAAGTAGAAGATTATTGTACAAATTAATTAAGGGTCAAGGTTAATTAACTACGTACTAATGAAGAGTGACCTACTCTACTGTGATATTTACTCCTAAAGTTCGTTTGCCAATTTGTTAACGGTATATAATTGTCCCACACTGCCAATTAAGAATTCTTCTATTCTTAGATCTGTTTACTTAGTTTATTTCTACATGCTGGTTAACTGATAACTAAATTTTCGATAACTGATAACAGAAATCTGGATAACTAATAACTGAAATTTAGAGATGGTGAAGAAATTCCGATAATGTCTTATTTACTGTAGGTGTAGCTTGACGTCTGTTTCTCTAGTGTTTGTTTCAGGTACACGATCTCAACACAGGACTTTCTTTTCATCTTGACACTAGATTTCCTCTTGACAATAGACTTTCTCTTGGCACTAGATTTCCTCTTGACACTGGACTTCTTCTTGACACTGAACTTCCTCTTGACATTGGACTTTCTCTTGACATTGGACTTTCTCTTGAAACTACATTTCCTCTTGACATTGGACTTTCTTTTGACACTAGATTTCCTCTTAACGCTGGACTTTCTCTTGAAACTACATTTCCTCTTGACATTGGACTTTCTTTGACACTAGATTTCCTCTTAACATTGGACTTTCTCTTGAAACTACATTTCCTCTTGACATTGGACTTTCTTTTGACACTAGATTTCCTCTTAACACTGGATTTCCTCTTGACATTGGACTTTCTCTTGACACTAGATTTCCTCTTGACACTGGATTTTCAATTGACATTAGACTTTTCTCTTGACACTGGACTTTCTCTTGACATGGAACTTTTTCTTGACACTAGACTTTCAATTGACACTGGACACTAGACTCTCTCTTCTTTTCATTTTGAAGTTGAAGCTTACCACTTCAAGGAAAGTTAAATTCCATAATTCAGAACTCGCCATCTCTAGATTGCTTCATCAAATCACTAGTACTCAAAATTCGAAATCTTCATACAAAATTTCAATGCTGCTGTTCAGTAAAACAAAGTCTGTGCTTAGACACTATATTTCAGCAGACAATATTGTACTTTCTAAAAAAATAATTTTACCACTTCCAATTTTACTAGAGAGAAACACTTTGTTAAAATTTCATTTGTTTTGTCTTTCTTTCCAATGCAGAGTTATAGCCCTGCATATTCACATTAGCAACAAGAGATTGTTGTCAGCTCTACTGTTAAGTGACCCTTAAGCAAAGATAAGAATATTGCCACTCTATTGTTAGTATACAGATGATTGCCACTCTATTGTTCAGTATACAGATGATTGCCACTCTGTTGTTCAGTATACAGATGATTGCCACTCTGTTGTTCAGTATACAGATGATTGCCACTCTGTTGTTCAGTATACAGATGATTGCCACTATATATTGTGCGTATGGTAAATATTAAATATTCCCTCCTCCACACATAAAAGAATATTGTATACAAATGTTTCCTGGAGAAATTCCATTTTAGTTGATTGCAATGCACTTATATAGGTGAATTTTTATGTGTATTTGTGTTTGTTATTTTGTATGTGTAGGTGGAAGGGGGAAATTGTATAGGTAGGAGGGGAAATTTGTACATGTGGGAGGGGGAATTTGTATGTGTGGAAGGGGGATTTGTATATGTGGAAGGGGGAATTTGTATATGTGGGAGGGGGAATTTGTATGTGTATTTGTGTTTGTTATTTTGTGTGTATATTTGGGAAGGGGAATTTGTATGTGTATTTGTTATTTTGTGTGATTATGTAGGAGGAGGGAATTTGTATGTGTATTTGTTATTTTGTGTGATTATGTGGGAGGGGGAATTGGTATAGGTGGGAGTGGGAATTAGAAAAAAGATTAGAGGAGGGAGATCTACCTCCAAAAGCACAGCCTGGTTATCATAATCCAGGTGAAAACTGACAGGAGTCGGTCTGGTCAAGATGTAAGCAGCAGATACCACACCCACAGCGACCGCAGATCCCAGCCCCAGGTAGCCAGCAGGCGTGCCTAAAGCGTTCGTTAAGCTCTCCATCCAGTTGTTTGTCATAGCCACTCTTTGAAAGGTTCAGAGCTTTGAAAATAAAAGTAATTTGATTAAATACGCATGTGTTTGTGAAACAGAAAGAAATAGAAATATAACAGGCATGATATGGCTTTCATAGATTTGTGTAGCACACAATCTTCAACCAGCAAACAAACACGTCAAAGCGAATAGAACAGCATTGGGTGCTGGATGGAGTGTAGGGGGCGCTTCCGGCTTCCGCCGCTTTCGCGCTGGGTGAGGGGGGTGTGGGGGAAAAGGGAGGGGGTGGTTTAGCCCACTGGCTATGTCAAAGTAGTTCTCATGTATCGTTTCCAATTGGACAGTTGTCCGCAGAGTTGTTTGGTGGCTTACTCGTTACCTCATGCCTGGCCGGTCAAGGCTGTCTGTCATTCTGAGCTCTTGTTGTTCGGGTGTATCCCTTTTTTTTTATTTTTAAATTATTATTATTATTTTTTTTATATGCATATATATATATTTTTTTAATTTTAATTTAATAAAAAACAACAAAGAATCCAACACCCTTCTTGTTTTTTGTCCTCTTTTTTTTTTCTTTTATATTATTTAGCAGTTCTGATTATTATTATTTTTTCCCTTTTATTTTTTCCTTTCTCCTGTTAATCTTTTATCATTTGGCTTATTATTTGTTCAATTTTACTTGTTTATTTCTTTACTCTAGATTTTGCTTTTATTTACCTGGTTATAATAATTTAATTAGTTGTTTTATATATATATATATTATTTCCTTATTTACTTTGTAATTTTGTTGTATAAATTTAGGTGGTCCTCCCAATCACTACTTTAGTCGACCAATGGTGGGGCGGTAGGGGGCATCACTGGGGAAGCAGACGGAATGTAAAAAAGGACAGACCTCCTGGGTGCAATGGGGTTGGGATGAAATAATAAACATATATGAGTTACTACATGCACTTTCCAGACGATACTTCAACAATACAACACACACACACACACACACACACACACACACACACACACAAAAAGTTCCTTTAACACATAGGTCCCATCCGGGGAAAAAACATAGGTTTATAATCCGACACTAGCTCCCAACTCATACCCAGTGGGTGACTGAGTGGAGGCAGATTACCGGCACCGGTTTGGGGGGTTATAGGTCTTGGGAATAAATCAAAAATCAAGGTTTAGGGGGTAAATTTCACTATTTTGAATCTCAAATAACCCTTTATTTAATTCAAAACAACTCTTTATTCGAAAGCACTCCGTGTGGAGTGAAATATAGTTACTTCCCTTGCTATGGTGATGTAGAAAGTAAATGACCATGACAATAGGACTGGAGTACTAGATTTTTTTTTTTAATTTTATTTTGTTACCTCCGGAGCGTTAACGCATATTTTAATTACGTCAAATGCAACATGTTAGAGTAGCCACAGAATTTTACAATTTGCTCTGTACTTCGATTTCAATCCGATAAAGTTATGCAAATCCACAGGGATAAAAAATGAAAAGCAGATCCCGTGACTGAAAAGTCATGCAATTGAAGATCCCGTGACGGTTGAAAACCAGGACAGAGTATGTCCACAATTTAATGTGCACCAAAAAAAAAGTCCCCCCCCCCTCTCTCCCCATTTACCGCAATATATCGATGATCCGCGTTCAGAACATTCGACTCTTTTTTCAGGGTTTAGTGCCCGTATGTACACGAGTTGGAAATAAATAAAGGAAACAACACACACTCCCTGAAGTCAACAAGGCAATGGGACTTTTTTTTTCTGCTAACACTTAGACATTTTTCCCGCAGAGCGCAGCGAGACGTGCTGTTTAGAATGATTCAGTGTTGACTGAGTAAAATTATAATTACATGTTTTGGTCGACTGTGTGTTATCTGCACACCGATGTTGTTATCTTTCTTGCCCGATCTATCGTCGTCTTGAAAGCAGGTCCGGCACAAATTCTGGAGAGCTTGCATTCGGTGCACAAGTGTCAGATTGCAAATGTATAGGTTAGGTTACCAGTTGAGTTACAGTTTGTGTAGTTCAAGGTTAAGTCCAATTTAAATGTGTAGTTTTAGTTATTCATTTTCTGTCAGTTGTTAGTTTCTTGTGTGAAACGTCTTAATTTTTAACGATCCATTTTCCCAATAATAAGTGTTTCTGAATAAAGCTTCTTAATGTCTTTTTAAATGAGTTACTAGTGTCCAGTTTAAATTATATTAATAAAATAAGAGTTATTAAAATGCAGTATGACCCTAGATTAAATTAAGTTAAAGATTTTTTTAAAAAAGAACCATTGATATATAGAATAACACGAGTTACTATGTCAAGCTTAAATTATGTTAGAGAAAATAAGATGATACAATATATAGCGTAAATAATGTAACAGACAAAAAGAGTTTTTAAAAACTAATATAATACGAGTTACATTGTCTAGCTTATGTCAGAGACAAAAAGAGTTTTTAAACACAAGTTACATTGTCTAACTTATGTCAGAGACAAAGAGAGTTTTTAAAAACTAACACAAGTTACATTGTCTAGCTTATGTCAGAGACAAAGAGAGTTATTAAAATCTAACACAAGTTACAATGCCTAGTTTAAATTAGGTTGAAGACAATAAGAGTTATTAATGTCTAGCATAATACGAGTTACAATATGTGACGAGCAAAGTTGCTCACACATAGTTGAGATAATTAATGTAATGAGTAATGCATATGAAGGAGCCACATAGCATCAGGTTGTTGAGTTAATGTAAATACACCTGCAAATTTAGTGGCAGATGACCTAGGTGGTTGTAAATTAGGTGGCCAGTGGCCTAGAATGATGGGTGACAATGATGTAGATGCAATCTAAAAGCCCAGACACAGGCACCATTCGGTACCTTGTCCGGTCAAGTCCGGCCAAGTCCGGTCTCAAAGGCGTATCGCTGTAAAGAGCTCGCTATTCCTGTTCTTTCCAAACGATGTGCAGGCCGCTATTCACTTCAGTGATCTGCAGTACTCCACGTGAATTACGTCAATGCAGGCCGCTATTCACTTCAGTGATCTGCAGTACTCCTCGTGAATTACGTTAATGCAGGCCGCTATTCACTTCAGTGATCTGCAGTACTCCACGTGAATTACGTCAATGCAGGCCGCTATTCACTTCAGTGATCTGCAGTACTCCACGTGAATTACGTCAATGCAGGCCGCTATTCACTTCAGTGATCTGCAGTACTCCACGTGAATTACGTCAATGCAGTCCGCTATTCACTTCAGTGATCTGCAGTACTCCACGTGAATTACGTCAATGCAGGCCGCTATTCACTTCAGTGATCTGCAGTACTCCACGTGAATTACGTCAATGCAGGCCGCTATTCACTTCAGTGATCTGCAGTACTACACGTGAATTTCGCCAACGCAGTCCGCTATTACTTCAGTGATCTGCAGTACTCCACGTGAATTTCGCCAACGCAGTCCGCTATTACTTCAGTGATCTGCAGTACTCCCCGAGAATTACGTCAGTGCAGGTGTCCCGACACCAATTACTACACTTAGCAGCAGCAGGGTTGCTGGGGTTTGACTACGGTAACCTCCGTTCGAGAACCAATACAGCGAAGGTTGGCCTGACCTAGTCATGGGAAACTTCAGGCGGAATTTTTTGGAACAGTTCGGGTAGTATGCCTAGAGGTGCATGTTAACCCCATTATCCAAACTACGCGAGTAGCAACAAAAGATCAGTGACATTGTGGCGAAAACTGCAACTGCGACGTCATACAGGGAGAAAGGTCATGAAATTAACTGTTGTCCTTTTCTGTACTTCTACGTTCTGATTCAGTGATGAAACTCGTAAGTCTAGTAGAGACTATTAACTTGTTATTAGAGTACAGACTACACAAGTGGTAGACATTTCCTGAACACTTATTCTCAGTAACAGTATACGTGTCTGTTTGATCTTTAACTGCACTTGTTTGAATGTTATTTATGATAGTTGAATGAGATTTTCAACCACTTGTATTTAGTTCTACATTATTAAATGACAGGATATTCATGATAACGGTGTGGGCGTTAGTCACACATTAATAATTAGAGAAAATATGAGTTATCATACACGATTAACAATTTCTAGCTTAAATAATGTTCGAGCCAGTAAGATGTATTCATATATAGTAAAACACGAGTTACAATGTCTGGTTTAAATTATGTTCGAGACAATAAGATTCATTAATATCCAGTACAATGCGAGTTATTAGTGTCTTCTTTTTATTCTAAGTACAATAATTATTTTATGTACAAAGTTGTAAGCAATCTCAACCCGTTTCCTAGGAGACTAGACGGTTGTGGTGAGTTGCTTTATCCATGTGGTTATTGTCTTTGAATACCTACCTATAAAGATTTGAGAAAAGTTTAATGTTTGCTTTCTTATTCGCCTTCATCGACTGTAAACTTTTTATTTTTAAAGAAAGAGTGAGTGATCAGAAGAATTTATAATGAATGGCTCACCTTCCTGTCTGCACAGGGCTAGCAGTACCCGTTTGCTGAAGAGTCTGTCACTTGTTGATGTCAGAATGTGACAGCAAACTAATTTGCAAAATTGAAATATGCAGTTTCCCAGGGTTAGAGACGTTAGTTCATTGTACGAATCTGTCCTAGATCATGGCTGAGTGCAATACAATATTTCACCAAGCCTCGGTCACGCTTGAATGCAGCTTTACTTTGACAGTGTCCAGTATTCTACATAGCGACGACGAATCTAGGTCAACTAGTCTAAGTAAGTTGTGCGACTGACGTGGGTAGTGGATTTCAAAAAGGCAGTGGCATAGACCTGTAAAGATGTTTTATGATCAGACAATCTCGCAAACTCTTACTACAGATACGTTGAAAGGACTTCTGAAATGTGCTCTCGTTTTATTATTCACATACAGGCAGACACTTCATGTTTGCAATAATTCTGTCAAGTCTTAGTTTACAGCAGTTATTACGTGAAATAACGTTCAAGCAGTGAAGCAGTGCAGACTGAAGTAGTGCTCTTGCAGTGAAGAAGCGCTCATGTAGTGAAATAGCGCTCATGCAGTGAAGTAGAGCTCATGCAGTGAAATAAGTAGCGCTCATGCAGTGAAGTAGCGCTATTGCAGTGAAATAAGTAGCTCTCATGCAGTGGAAATAGCGTTCGTGCAGTGAAGTAGCGTTTATGCAGTGAAATAAATAGTGCTCAGACAGTGAAATAACGTTCATGTACATTATATACATTTATATACTCAGTCAAGCTGTTGACAAGTAGGTCCCACCTGCAGTGTGTTCATTGGCCGGCTGTTGACAAGTAGGTCCTACCTGCAGTGTTTTCATTGGCCGGCTGTTGACAAGTAGGTCATACCTGCAGTGTGTTCATTGGCCGGCTGTTGATAAGTAGGTTCTGTGACAAATATTTCCACCCCTCTTTTATTCTTTTGTCACTTATATTCTATATTTTCTTAATAACCGTATTTGTTAGGAAATGTTCTTTGTAAGTGGCGAGGGCATGATCGTACTGCAGCACATAAGTAGACATCACGTCTAGGGTTATGCATAAGTAGTCATCACGTCTAGGGTTACGCATAAGTAGTCATCACGTCTAGGACTACGCATAAATAGACATCACGTCTAGGGTTACGCATAAGTAGTAATCACGTCTAGGACTACGCATAAGTAGACATCACGTCTAGGACTACGCATAAGTAGACATCACGTCTAGGGCTACGCATAAGTAGACATCACGTCTAGGGCTACGCATAAGTAGACATCACGTCTAGGACTACGCATAAGTAGACATCACGTCTAGGGTTATGCATAAGTAATCACGTCTAGGGCTACGCATAAGTAGACATCACGTCTAGGGTTATGCAAGTAATCACGTCTAGGGCTACGCATAAGTAGACATCACGTCTAGGGCTACGTATAAGTAGTCATCGTCACTGCACGTTTGGTGAAACGCAAAGCAAGAAAGATAAACTACGCGTCTGCTTATCAAGCAGTGAGAGAAGCGTTTGTAAAAAAAAACAAAAAAACGAACCATTGTTCTTTCCTGTGGAACACAAGAGGTCGCATTTCCTGAATTTTACCGTTACTTGTCTCAGAAGACCGCTTTCGTACAGACATTCTGTCCCAAGTCACGGTTTTGGGAGTTTTCTCGTGGAAAAAGCTGATCAAAATCAGAAAAAAAAAACTCCTGTTACCTATGCTGATTATCTTCATCTCATCTTAACCATTATCTGCTGTGTTTGTTTTGAGTGCTGACCTACACACACCTTGCGCTCACCTCTCACTTTTGGCTGGATGCCTGGGATTTTGTGTGACCATTGAACTTTTGAAGTAGAGGTCTGAGACAGCATTCAGATTGTGGCCATGATGTCCCATGACGTCATTCAGGTGAAGCAAGCAGGACAGAAAGATAATTTATCCTTTTCTCTCCATGGAAACTGTTGCCAACTAGTGAAATCTATTAACGTAGGCTTTCACAGGTTGTAGTAGACAATCGAACAAAGAGCTTCAGGCCTCATATAATACGGAACTGTCTGAGGAATCTATATTCTATGTATCTAACTCGTCTATGTTATGTCAGTGTTTGTATTTATTTCATGTTGAATTGCTGTGCTGTATATAGGCCTACTTGTATACTTATAATAAATACTATTTCTTATTGTTTACACCCTCGTTCTTGTTATGTAATTGGGTCTGAAAGATTAGATCTGGGGGAGGGGGCATAAATTATTAAAGTTGAATACAGCTGTCATCTTTGAACAGGTTATGTGCATTGACTTATTTCTGTGAAACTCTGCTCTCATTTCCATGATGATATCCATGAACTTGATTATATATTTATATTAACTGACTGCTTATGTCTATGCTAGGATAAACTGAATGATTGTCTAGTGTTAATTGAACACTGCTGTGAAGTGATGTAAAGGTCAATGCTCTTTTGATTATATTCATAGATTGTATATTTGATTGTAGATTTAATAATTTTATTGACTTTCTTACACATAATGATAGCTGTATGTTGGAGAGACAGTAGGTGGATGGGGGCTCGCTAAATGTGGATTAAAAGACGGATGTGTCTTTTCCTTTGGTAAGAATTTTTCCACCTACAGAAATATTGTGGGATGATAAATGTTTGTCTTTAATGTTGTGGAAGAGAGAAAACATTTACAATACCTGTATTTCCGCCAAGTGAGAGAGACAAGTGGTGTCTTCTGCAGAATTATTAGTAACTTAAATTAAGATTCCCATCACTTGTAGTTAGTTATGGGTGATTAATTAATAATAAGAGTCATAACCAATAACTAGGTGGCGTTAAAATCATACCTACCTTCTATAAAGGCAGGCCTTTATCCTTGGGTTAGAAACATAATTGAATATTCCAGACACTCATTCTAACTTACCAATCAAAGCACGGCTCAGCTGTGTGAACGAATAAACCAGAAACTCACCTGTAAATCATCAGTTGAATGCAGCTGACCATTGTGCAACATGTATTTAGGCTGCTGGCCTTAATAAAGGACAATCCCATTACTAGCCCTTATTACCATTATCAGCACAGCAGGAAATCACCCTCTGTATATATTACTGCTGAAGGTATGTGGTTTTCTTTGCCTAACTAATATTATATTTATGTTTAAACTATATTGTTATATTTTGCTTATGATATTAATGATATTAAAATGTATGATGACCATGTAAGTAAGAGCGTTCTGTCAAAGAACACATAAGGATGAATTCTTACCCATGTGTATTTTACTGGCAAATCACGTACAGAATACAGTCAGGTAAGCTGTTTAAAACCTTCACATTATTACAAAGCACACTGTTTAAAGCATTCAAAAACATAAGTACACAGTACGCTGTTCAAAGCATTCACATACACAATACAGTCAGGTAAGCTGCTTTAAAGCATTCATACAAACAATACAGACAGGTAAGCTGCTTTAAAGCATTCATACAAACAATACAGACAGGTAAGCTGTTTAAAGCATTCATACAAACAATACAGACAGGTAAGCTGCTTTAAAGCATTCACATACACAATACAGACAGGTAAGCTGTTCAAAGCTTTCACAATACAGACAGGTAAGCTGTTCAAAGCATTCACAATACAGACAGGTAAGCTGTTCAAAACATTCACATGCACAATGCAGACTGACAGAGTACACTGTTCAAAACATTCACAATACAGACAGTTAAACTGTTTAAAGCATTCACATGCACAATACATACAGGTAAAGCATTTACATACGCAATGCAGACGGACAGAGTACACTGTTCAAATCATTCACATATAAAATTCATACAATTAAGTACATGTTCAAATCATATATACAATTCATACAGGTAAGTACATGTTCAAATCATTCACATATAAAATTCATACAGGTAAGTACATGCTGTTTGACAGCATTGCTTTACCCTGTTCTGCTTTCACTCAAACACATACGTGTATTTGTGTGTGTGTGTGTGTGTGTGTGTGTGTGTGTGTCGCGCCTTGCTCTGGTCTGCTGTCGCAGTCATAGAACCTAAGTTAGATTTCACCTTTACCCTCCAGGTTGGTTATTGATCAGGCAATTGGAATTGGCATTTAGTCATTCCTTGTAGAAGCACCTTTATATTTTTTAGGTCCTGGTTGTAAACAAGTAAACAGTGCTTGTAACCACGGTGCTGGCATAATCACGCAATATGCAAACAGGATATATTTGAATCAATAATTTATATTTTGGCAGAATGTTGTTTATGAAATTAACAACTGTATGGTGATGCCAGACCATTCCAAAGCCAAGGACAGTACCCGTCACTCTCGTTTTTCAAGATGTGATTGAAGTCGAGGAATTTTACATACACAGATTTCATGATTAAGTCGAGGAATTTTACATACACAGATTTCATGATTGGTCGAAGAATTTTACATACACGTCAGGATATTTATAAATCTCGCCCAGATCCCATCAATAAATATTTTTTAAAATATAGAAAGGAATAAAAATTTAGATGTGAAATGAGTAGAAAACAAAATCTAAATGTAGATGCAAAAGGCAGTTTAACAAGGGCTTGTACAGACATATGACGTATTTATTACACCACCAGTAAGACAGGACGGATGTTTTTCTGGTTAATGTCGTGAACACGGTCAGGCGGAAGTCCGACCAGTCCATTATAAAGTAAACACGCATAGTAAGAACGCCCTTGATCGTAAAGGGGTACTGAATGAAAGAGGGAGGGAGGTGATTGTTTAGCACTTTAGCGTACGCGAGTTTAACAGAGCGGAAGTATTGTTAATCCTACCTGTGAATGAGAGCTTGGACACAGGCCTGCCCTTAGGTTGGTTGGTCATGTAGGGGACGCTTTCGGCTTCCGCGTTTGGAGTTACAATTTTTACTTGTTTGACAGTATTTGTGTGTGTCTCAATGGTCAAATTAGTTACAATTTTTACTTGTTTGACAGTATTTGTGTGTGTCTCAATGGTCAAATTAGTTACAATTTTTACTTGTTTGACAGTATTTGTGTGTCTCAATGGTCAAATTAGTTACAATTTTTAATTGTTTGACAGTATTTGTGTGTGTCTCAATGGACAAATTAGTTACAATTTTTAATTGTTTGACAGTATTTGTGTGTGTCTCAATGACAAATTAGTTACAATTTTTACTTGTTTGACAATTGCTTTACCTGTCCCAGATGATTCTATCTGTTGCACCCCACTGCAAACAATTAACAAAATCAGCAGCAGTATACCATTTTGCATGCATCTGTAAAAACAATTAAAATGTTATTTCATCCTTACTTCAGCCCCCAAATATTTATTTTAAAAATGTTCCCTTTTAATGTGAAATTTAAAAATATTTTGAATGTTCCTACCTGAGAGTAAAGAAACTCTTGACATTTACTTAGCAATTGTATATAAACATGTAATAGACTTGGTATGATTGCATGACTAGGTAGAGGACATGTCAAAACTATTCATTCAAATGTTGTTTCATTATTCAGCCGTTATTAGCGATTAATCCCAAATCCACATCTGCACAATACAAAATGTACTAATAGATATTAATCCCAAATCCACATCTGCACAATACAAAATGTACTAATAGCTATTAATCCCAAATCCACATCTGCACAATACAAAATGTACTAATAGCTATTAAGCACAAAAAATTCACCGAAAGGCATCATTTCAAGCTCCGTTTTTAATCAGCAGAAGGAAATTACTGGCTGTTCTTGGACAGTGGCATCTACTAAATAATAGATTTCTCCACGCTCTTTCTTCCTTCACTTGCTTTTGGGTTGTTAATAATTCATTAACAAAATTTCCCCAGGTTCTCGCATCTCCAAGGTGCTCCTGAATAACTCTAAAATAACAGATCCAAGTAACTGGATCTACTTTCATTTTTATTTTATCTCTAAAAGGTTTTGAATACTTAAAATTTACTTAAAAGAATGTTTTTGGTTTTTTTAAAATCAAGAAATAAACATACAATCATTGTGTGACGCCAACACCCCTTAGTTAAAAATTATTATTATTAATTAATTAACCATCCAAACTAATTACAACTGATGATAATCTTAATTTATTTTATTAATGATCCTTCAGTAGACACAACTTGTCTCTCACTTGGCAGATATACGGGCGCTGTAAACGTTTCCTCTCTTCCACAACATAAAACATTTATGGTTACACAATGTTTCCATTAGAGGAAAACTTACTAAAGGAGAAGACAAATCCATCTTTAATCTACATTTAGCGAGCCCCCCCCCCACTTCTTCTCCAACATATGTAAGAAGGTCAATAAATATAACAATACATTTATTAAATCAACAATCAAATATGTATATAACAAATACAATGATATAGATTACATGAGATCAATATTTCTATGAACCCACGTTCAGATAATTTTACGTTTACACAGTCCTTATCCAGAAAATACAATTCATCAGTATATTAATACAAATCACAGGTTAGTCTTATCAGAGAACAGAAATGGAGTAATTAGAGATAAGCAATAATAGCTTTTATATAACCTTGTTTAATTGCTGTCTCAGTAGTCCTTCTGCACAGGTTTGCAACAAAGATACAATGTACTGTCATCAGTTATTAAATCAGCCCATGTGCCTCACTGGCATGTTGAAAAAAATGTTACAGTTATTCTCTCGAGGTTAACAGTGGAGCTTTCACTGAAGTTTGCTCCATCAAGCAGAACAACAATTGTAGATATTTCAAGCAACTTCACTATACCGGAAATTGTTCAGGTAGTCAGCATATCTTGTTGCCACACATCAACAGAGTGTAATGTGTTCTTACACTTAATATGCCACTTCCTGCTTTTACTATGGTTGGTCATATTTTCAGAAGGTTCAAATCAAATGTTGAAATGAAAATACTACTTGTCCCTGCAAAATATAATCAGAGAACAAACGCTAAGCTTCCAGTTTATTGCTTTATAACTCCATTCTTTCTTACATTCCAGTCTCAACTTATAGTTTCCTGCAATGGTATTTATTAGCCCGATACAGGCACACAGCATATCAAAACAATGTCAAGTATCTAGCACACTACATATGAACAGCTTAGTTCAAACATTTGTAGAATTAACAGTCTACTCACACAGTACATCTTATTAAAACACAAGTATAACATATCAATAGTAAAAGTACATTAAATATTTCTAAGTCCATTCTTTCTCAATCAGTCAGCTAACTCACCATTAAGTTAGCAAGACTGGACCTCGTCTTGCCACTCCAAAATCAAAGTGATCAGAACAGAATTTTCTAAGCAGGTAAACTTTATAATCTCAGCCCATTGGCTGGTCTCATTCTCGTAAATCATAACCACTGGATAATAAAAACTATTCACTGGTTTGCATTGCATCAGCAATTTCTAGCATATTCTTGCCTCAAGTTTACTTCCAACTATCATATGACACGTTCAAAATACCGTCATAAGGAGTGCCTGAGGTCAGGTTACTCAGACAATTTAACAAAATTTAAATTTAAAAATAGGGATAGGCAAATTTACTCTGCAAAACATTGCAATGTATTTTAAAATTTATCTCACTGTAAGCTTTTAATCAACATTTTATTGTAAGCTCCTACTGTTTTATACTGGTACTTATCAAGCATAGCTATTATTTTCTATACTAATTAATATGCTAACACTGCTACAATAACAAAGTGAATACACCATCTAACTATGGCAACATTTTTCATGCATTTAAAAAGTAAAAAGACCTTGTTTACAAAATCAGTTTTTTAAAATATTTTTATTTCACACTGAATAGTTTCATGTAATTCCACAGATGGGGTGATTGGGGCAATAGGACACAGTGAAAGCCTAGGGGATAAGGACAAGCATTGAATCATATTACAGACAGAATTCACATTGCATAAGGCAGAAACACCCCCATCCCCAATTCCCCCTTTAAAATTAAAAAAAACACCCAGGAGAAATACAAATTCCCTGCATTAAGTCTCAATGTAAGCAATGTGATACCATGTACATTCTGCAAATATGTTTGATTAGAACATTTATCCACCCATGACAAAATTGAATTAAACAACAAAGCACAAACAAAGCAATCTCTACTATGAGCAGAAACAGACTGGGAGACTGTACCCAAGATCATAACAGTTTCAAAAAAGCTTAAAAATCTCAAAGTCTTTGCTTGAAAGCCTACATTAGCTACGTACTGCACTGTACATAATCAGCAAGAGGGGTGGGGGTCCAACTATTTTCATAGAAATGTAGAAATGAAAAGATAAGATCTGATACCAAAATCAATTTGGAGTATCACTTACTGTAGAATTTTCCAAAATTCCAAGAAAACACCTATAAATGAAACAGCTAATTCAATGGCATAACAGTTAACAGAAACTATCAGACATTTACAACTCTGTGCAGTGTGTTAAAACTTACACAGCAAGCTTAATGTATTACAACTTACAAAGCTAACTTAATACAAAAGTGAAGTACAACTTACAAAGCTAACTTAATACAATAGTGAATTACAACTTACAAAGCTTGCTTATTCAGATTGCCAGCCACTGATTCTATTGTAAACATGTTACTATGGTACAAAACAATGTCCAGTGTGATTCGTAGAATCAGGTACACATTTCCCAAACAAGATCAATTAGTCGTTTGACTAGAAAAAGCAAAGATAATTCATACATTTACAAGATATTTTCTGCCAAGCCTCCATTTCCTATTATTTTGTTTTAAAAAGGAAACAAAGCTTGTCAACAAAGTAGCACACTATTAAGCACAGTTACACAGGTTGGTCAGAGGTTCGGGAATTTAACAAATAACCTATGGTCTATAATGAAATGCATACTTCACAACTGTGTATTTGTTTTGTGTTAATGACCAGATATGACTAAATATTGTTTTTATATAAATTAAGTAGGTATGTATGGAGGGACAAAAGAGATTTTGCATTATTTCTCTTTTAAGGTGGTGAAATATAAGTAATAAGCATTTAAAAATTAAAAAAATATCAATACAATGCTACTGAATATTGTGAAATGTGACCTCACATTCTACTACTTTGACACATTTCTCATGAAAGAGATATAACTTTTTAACAGATATGTCACAGAAAATAGATAATAAAGTATAGTTAAAAGTTTTGGAAGTAGATACTTTAAATTAAAAAGCGTTTTGTTTTAGAGTTTTGTTATTTTCTTTAAAAAAAACCCTGCATTACAATAAATTTAAAATGTGTAAAATGTAGGTATGGACAATTATGATTAGAGTACATAAATAAACAAAACACAGCAATAGTTCATATGTTTAACAATTATGATGGCCAGATATTACATCAAATACAACACAACAAAAACCAAATAAATAAAAATTAAAATAATAAATAAATTATGGGATTCTTTTTATTAAAAGTGCATTAGGAATGTATAAATCTGGAATTTTAATAAGAATTTGAATTAAATAAGCAGGCAGGAAAAAACAGAACAACTATGCAACATTGTACCAAAATAATATTGCCTCAGTATGACATAACACATAAATATATAGTATTAAGCAAATGTCATGGAAATGTGGTGTATACAAAAATAAAACAAAAACCAATACTGAACACAAAACCTGGAACACATCTGTTGTCTGGAAACATAATAGAAAAATGCTACCCAAAAGGCACATTTTCAAATGGAAATTCAGCATGGTGATTGCTGGTTAAAGTATAGATACAAATTCAAAATAATTCTGATCGCAGCCAGATATTTATTAATGGCTACACACCACTAGAAGGACCACACTAATTACCTATATCTTTTGGATAAAATTGTTTGAAAAAGAAAATGAATCCTCATCCACCAAGAAGTCATCCTTTTCATAGAAAAATGTTCTTTGTATGGAATGAATCCAATTTTTGATTAAAAATATAACAAAACAAAACATTAAACTTTTATTATTAGTGTTTTCCTTTTCTTAAAGTAATACTTTGTTAACCAATCTATAAACCAGTAACATAATACTAACCAATCTACTGTAGAAAAGAGAATGTCTAGTTACCATAGTAACCACATAAACAAACATGTTGTAAAGGAGTTGCAATTTGTGCCACTAAAACTAACTCCACAAAAATTCCCCCACCCCCCACCCCAATCACTATAAGTAATAATTTTCTGTTTCTCTCTATAATTAATCAATATAAAACATTCCTTTCTTTACCCCAGGGTCCAGTTATAAACAATTACACAAACAATAAACTCAACAAAACCAGCTCTCTGTGTGCTTCTCTTCCCAAAACAATGGCAGGTAAGAGAATTTTAACGATGTACAAAACAATGGCCAGGTAAGAGAATTTTAACAATGTACAAATGATAACTACTAGAAAGATTATGAATTTTATTTCACTCAACAGACACAAATAAATTACTGACACCTTTATCTGAGGTGTAATTAATGTGTTGTTTTTTTAATGGGTAAAGGGTAACATAACTACCAGTATGTGAAAATGTCCAATTTATAGAGCTGTCTGACAATTAAGCACACTACAGGTAAACATGAAAAATACGACAGAGAGTGGCACATTTTAAATATTATACAATACAAAATAGTAGCATTGTACTGACGTGTGTTAGACAAGCAGAGAGAGAGAGGAAAAAAATGTCTTTAATTCAAAATTCAATAAGACAAAACAGCAAAACTACTTATCCTGCACATTAATTAAGTACAAGAGCATGCTATAAATAGACAATGTAATATAATATAAACACATACAATTATTGTATTACAATGGACAAATAATGTCTAGATGACAAATTTGCACATTATTATTACTTCTATAAAGCTAAACTGGGTTCAGTAAAAAATGAAGAACTCTTAAAAATGAAAAGCTCAGTAAAAGCCTAGTGTTAATAAAATGCAGTTATAGACACAACATTCTGTCTGTATTAATGTTTTGTTCGATAGCCAATCTGTACAATCATTTTATTAATTAAAAAAAGGGAGTAGAAAGAATATTTATGCCCACTGTTATCTACACAAGAACAGAGCAAATAAGCATTCATACATTTTAATCACACAATTATTCTGTAAGATTTAAAAACTGCAATAAAATATTTTTGAAAAAATAATAAAGCTTTTACCACAATCTTGTTTATCTTACTTTTCGTGCTTTCTGTTGACCTGAATATTTTACCATTCCGTTTCCTGGCCTGTAAAGTTCCGCACACACACTAAAATCTTGTGCCTAAATATGCATATGGGTATTTTAAAATGAAAACAGTAACAATCAAAATTCAATAACCACAACATATTTACAAGAACACATTTATTTTGCACAAATGTTATTTTCCTTAAAATATTGCCACATTTTTCAGAACTAAAATAATTACACAATGTGAAATGGACATCTGCAAAAAACGTTTTGCTAGTTAAAGCATAAAATCGTAAATATTTAGAGTAAGACTACAGATCACTTTTGTCCCATTTAATCTAGGAAATAAGTCAACTGAAAGAAAGTTTGTAATATTTTTAAACAAATCAATAAACACCCAAAACCTATTAAAATACGATGTCCATTTCTGTTTAGTAATAAACTACCAACAACCACTGATTTTTTTCTGTGTGTTGGAGGAAGGGCCCAAACAAACTGACATAAAACCAGGTTATGTGTTATGGTTAAAGAAATGACACTATCTTTAAAGCAGATTCTGAATCAGCTGGGAGAAAGTGGCCAAGGAAAGGGGCAGTATGGTGAGAAAAGTAAAACAAACTTGTGGCATCATGAAAAACCTTTTACATTTATAAAGCTTACTGGAGTTGAGTTATTGTCACACATATCAGCAATCTAACCCCTTAGCTTTCATTTAACAAGCTTTCAAAACAATAAAAACAGAATTATTCTCATGCAAATAATCAATTGTTACATGAAACACAACTGTAGATCAGTTCATAAGCTACACTAGTCTTCATGTATCTCCTTGTTGTAAGGGAGAGACTGTACATTTAGCATTCATATAACTGGAGAGTAAACAGATCTAAATAAAATATAAAGCCAAAGGTCAATGAACAAAAAGTATATTGAATAATAGCAGGCAATAAAGAAACATCTGAAATGCTATTTCTTAAATGTTAATGAATCAGATGAAGTGTCAGTTGGACACTTGAATTTCTTTCCATATGTTTCATTCTAGTGTGGGTTAGTACTTTACAGGTTACAACTTTCAGCAAATGTGATTCAATCTGATTAGAAAAACAGCAAATGGAAATTTCTCACACATATGTGATTTGTATGGTGCCTAAAAATAATTTGCTTGTTCAATAAATGACTTGTAATTGTATGGAGCAAAGTGAAGGAACTGCCAATTCAAGACAATTACTTGTTTAATAAATGGCATTCTTTTAAATGTGAATCAACAGCATATTGATGGTGTTCTCTTCAAATACAGTCATCTGCATCTGAATTGTTTTAAAGTTATTAATCCCCAAATAAAACAGTAAAACAATGATTTAATTAAAGTTCTTTTCCCTTAATTATTGTTGCTTTTAATAAAATCTCTGAAAATGCATGATATATTTAGCATTTTTAAATTCCTTTCAAGTTTTTACCACAAAATGTTTTGTTTTCATAAATGTATAAAAAGTGTTTACACTCAGCTGCTATTTCAGAACGAATCATAATAATCATGGGCACGTTTACTGTGCTTGACTACTGACGTCCAACGAACAGCATGGCCCCACTGCCCTGAGTGTCCGAGAACTCACACTGAATCTTCTGGAACTTGACATCAAGGATGCTAATTGAAGACTTGGACGGTGTCATCAAAAAGTCGCTAAAGACATCACCGCTGACAATTGTTCGTTTCACTGGAGAAGGGTGCCAGTCTGCAGATGCATCTACTCTTCTTGTGCCTAATCAAACAAAATCAAGTTTAGTTTCATTTGTAACACTGTGAAAAAAAGAAAAAAAATCGGAAGTAATACAAGAAAGCAAACATAGTACACTCTATACATAACACATAAACCTGATCACTGTTGCAATAACTCACCTTTCATCTTGTCAACTTTTCCAGTAGAAAGGTTGATGCTAATTATGTCATCATCATCTGCAGAGGTCAACATGAGAAGGTAACCATGCCCAGTCAGTGAAAAGAAGGCCACGTCGCTGATACTGGCTGAAACTGTCACCTCGTAAGCTGGCTCCAGCACACCTAACAGAAAAATGAAGATTAAAACAGTCTTTAGAAAAATCTTATATAGAGTAAACAAGTTAAAGATAATTAACTCAGTATTAACAAAGAATATCATACAAATATATTCCAGCAGTCGGTTATAAGTTAAAGAAATGTAATGTTGTATAGAGTAAACAAGTTAAAGATAATTAACTCAGTATTAACAAATAGATTCCAGCAGTCGGTTATAAGTTAAGGAAATGTGACCTTTCACATTTCAGATTTTCAATTAATAGAGAAATATAAAAGTATTATATTTTTATTTTCATCTTTTGACAAAGATTAGTGACTGAAAAATAAAAATGCATCAATCAGATCAGAATATAACTTCTGATTTTTCTAATTTTGGTCCAATATTCTAAATTTTGTAGATTTACTATTGCCAGCTTTAAGCATTCCTTTTCTTGAATTAAATAAAATTAAAAGATAAACAATGTTAATCTATTTTGAGAATACGCAAATAGTATTTTTTAAAAAAAAAATGATAAAGACAGTCGACTATCTGGCATTTTAACAGCCCATTACAATTTGTCATGCTACTGCTTTAGGCAACTAATCTGGTGAGAAATGAGTCTAGGTATAAATATTTGCTCTTATTATATCCGTTATTTTTATTCTTGCATGAAAGTTCACATTAATTTTGCTTGTTCTAGGTTCTTTCTCGGCATATTTAACCTAATGGCACACCCCAATCCCAAGTATTCCAGTTAATTGAGAGTTTACTCTAACATGCATAAAATATTACAAACTATATTCTCATGAAGAATCTAACCAACACACTGAAACAAAAGTGCTGATCAAGTTACAGTTTACACCTGTTGCATTAATCAACACATGAATTATAAATTATTTTTCAGAGATAGAAATATTAACAATACATAAAATTAAAATATGGCACAAAGTAAATGAATAACAATTTATAAGCATTTTAAAATTACCTTCATTAGACACACCAGTAACAGAAACTTTGCCTGTGAAATCATCAACGGTGACCACATGTCTTGAGTCTGGGGACACATAAGGTCGTCCTGCTTGGACAGAGGAAGAGATGACAGCATCCGTAATGTAGTCCAATGTCAACTGCAAAGTTTGATGATTTAACAGGGACACACACTGCACTATGACATGGCCTCCTGCAAGCAAAACAAGATTAGATATACCACTCTATCCACAAAAAAAAGAAACAACTAGTAATTTTAATTGGTTGATGCATTCTATTTCTTAGTTGTTACTCTTTTGTTTGGAATATCTGTATTAGGGCATATATTGATCTGAAATATCCCTTCTCTAGTTTGAAACCATTATTTCTAAGTTATTTCACTCAGGTTTCTCTGAATTTCCTTTAATGCCTGATTATTTTCCTCTGGCATTTGTTGCTTTGCTTTTTAGGAATGAATCACCTGTGAATCTGTATAGAATACTTTTATCGGCACAGTCATCTAGCTACCAAATCTGTATAGAGTACTTTTATCAGCAGTCATATAGCTACCAAATCTGTATAGTGTACTTTTATCAGCCCAGTCATCTAGCTATCAAATCTGTATAGAGTACTTTTATCGGTACAGTCATCTAGCTACCAAATCTGTATAGAGTACTTTTATCGGCAGTCATCTAGCTACCAAATCTATATAGAGTACTTTTAACAGCACAGTTATCTAGCTACCAAATAATTAGCAGTGCAGTCATCTAGCTACCAAATCTGTATAGAGTACTTTTATCAATAAAGTCATCTGCCTACCAAATCTGTATAGAGTACTTTTAACAGCACAGTTATCTAGCTACCAAATCTGTATAGAGTACGTTTATCAGCAGTCATCCAGCTATCAAATCTGTTAGCACAATTATGAATAATAGTGGATTCAGTTATCTTTAAAAAGTAAGTAAATGAAACTAATGATAAATTAATTTCTTGTTTTTAATTACTGGCAAAATGAATTGATTTGTCCATGGAACTCCATTTTCTAAAATTAGGAGTATTGGCCCTTTACTAGGACTATTTACTTTTCTAATATCTATGAAAGATTTTAGAAATCAATTCATTTTGCCAGTAATTAAAAACAAGAAATTAATTTATCATTAGTTTCATTTACTTACTTTTTAAAGATAACTGAATCCACTTTTTTTAATCATCTAAAAACATGCAGAACTTCATAATTCACACTGAAAGTAATATGTTTCTGGCACAGAACATTTTTCTTCACTAAATAAGTAAGGGTTGGTAGAGGACAAAACAATTCTTTTTAAGTTGTGATACCACTGCATGTATGGATAAACTTTTTAACAAGAATGAGTTGCATTAAATGATATGATAGGACTCTAGCAGCCTTGGTGGGGTTGATCTTATCTAAATGATATGACAACACTTTAACAGTCTTGGTCAGATAGGTACTGTCTACCTACCAATGGGAACAAAGGCAAGTGAGTGTGGCACACATTCATATTGTGTGAGATCAACTGTCTTGAAGTAACGCATATTGTCCAGGTCAAGTTTGGTTAATCCCTGTTGCCCATTGTGGGTCACGAAGCCATAGTTGTGCTCAACATGAAGATCATTTGGTGGGGCAATGAAAAGTTCCTGGATCTGCAACCCACAAAAATACACGGATTATGAGATATGCCAAAGAAATCAAATTTATATTTGTATACTTTCAGATTTTTGTAGTTTTAGATATGCTTGTTGATTATTTCCAATAATGATTATTATGAAAATGATTAAGTTAAATTACTTTAAAAAATTGTGCCTATAAGTGATTTTTTGCAATACTGAAGCATGATGGGTGTAAATCTCTCTGTACTATATTATTTCTTTTAAACTATGAATGGAATGAGTCAAAACTTTAGATTTTGTTGACTTATATCACAGAATCAAACAAACAAAAAATTCCAATTGCAATATTAAATTGGAGGTGCTGAATAAACACTAATCATGGTGTTAAATTATACGACAAAGGAATGCCCTATAAAGAAAGTTATAACTACAAACTAATTGCAAAGGAATCAGAAATACATTTCAGCACATAAAAAATGACACTGGTTATTCTTTGCTATACAAACATTTTCTTATTCACTTCATTCCTACAAGGAAATATATTCTGAAAATAAGCACATCAGGTGATCAAATCCAACTATCATCTCTCACCTGATCAAAATGGTTACCAACAGGTTGAGTGTGCACACCTCGATGTTGCACAAATTTGCTGGCATCCCGAATAACTATGATTGTTTTTGTACTTTCATCTTCTTCCCCATTCCAGCAAAGCACCCATACCTGGTCCAGGTGTTCCACATAGTACAGTTGCATGGGTCGCTTGTCCGTGGAAATCACCTGAGTACCAATGATCACAGTCGTCAGTGAAAGTGTTTTAATTTTCACTTACATTATTAATAAAAAAAATAAAATGAGAACAATATTGCAAAAACTAATGTAGATGCAACCTGACATTTACATGTCTGGATAAAGAAAATTAAAATAACATTTTATTTTAAATTTATTCTTTATCGCTTGTCTTAGATCTAGTTTTTAAAATTAGTCAAGTACCTAGCATAACAAATATATTCTACAGCTGTGATGTTATGAATCATGTGCAAATTACTTGCAGCAAATATTTAACAATAATCTTTTAATGTAAAAGCATTCATCAATTTTGACAGGTTAATAAAACAAGTTTAATAAGTTCTGAAATATATGGAACCCGAATATAAATTTGAAATATTAAACTACCTGGATTGGAATCCAGTTTTTGGAGGTCTCGATGACAAGAACTCGGTTTAGAGAAGGTTGGCTGACATATACAAAGTTGTTTTTTACATTGATTACTCCACCCCAGCTGCAGGACTTATTCTCCTCACACATCTGCAGAGGTCCATCAAGACTGTCCGGGATAAACTTAAAGTAGCCAAAGTCACCGTGCACATTGCGTCGCTTCAGACAATCATCTGGATTGAAAGCTGTGTAGCCCTGGTCATGAAACACCGTGAAGGTACCAGTGTTAAATTCAGAGTAGCCCACTGGTTGACAGAAAAAAGATCTTAAAATTATTCAAGAAATGCAAACTTGTAGAAGCATTTTAAATAAATTAGTATCCCCCACCCCTGGGTCATTTCTTTTATTACTATAAAAGTTTATCAGGTTTGAGCAATTTTCCTTTTATCATTATATGTATTTTACATTATCAGAACATGACTTAGGTGTGAATGAGCCCTGAACATGTATAATATACTATACAGAGAGAGGGAGGGAGCCTGAACCCCACTTACTACAAGGAAGAAAATATCCTGTAAAATTAAGATAAAAACATCCATCTCTTTTTTTTTTAATCAGTACTGATGAGAGGACTGTAAAAATCTCAATCTGACAGCACCCTAAACTTCAAGAGGTGAGAATGAAAATTAAAGGGACACAAAGAAGACAGAACAAAATAATAAGCAAATATCTATTTTTGTATCATTCCTGTTCTCAAAGTAAAACAGTTATAACAGACAAGGATATATCATCTTGGCCTGGCTCATAAACACATCAAAAGATGAGTAAAAACTTTCAAAATCAGCAAAAGACCATGACTCAGTAACTTACTCATTCTGCTGCACTAATTAGAATGGCACAAAATCTATTTCTAGTAAAGAATGGTAAATATATACATATGCATAGTGAGTTCTCTATTTATGCAATATGTGTTTTCTCAAGACCCTTAAATAAACAAAAATCATGAGAATGGGACAGGAAACTCGTATGCATTTAATTTGTTCATGTACACTATCAGAATATCAAATCACAGAAACAGCAAATTCAACATCTACTCAGTGTGACTAACAACTAAGGGACTAACAAATATGGAATTGGCATCATTTGGAAGACAACTTATCACCTCATTTTCAGGTCAACAGATCAAGTCAGGTAACCAAGTTTGGTGCATATAAAATGAAAATATCTAAATATTAGGTAATGTAAAGTCAAGATTGCGCAAATGAAACCACACACACACACACACACACTGTCACTGGAAACACATCGGAATAAGTTAACATTTAAAATGCACACTCCTTCAATGGAACAAGAATTAATTGTAAGAAAAATATATTTGTGACTAAAGACAATTTTCTGCCACAAGTTAAAATCTTGGATAATAGATTACTACTCACTTCCCATGCTTTTTTCCTTATCACCAATGACAAAGAGTGATGAGATATCTTCTGCTGTTCCAGCTTGATTTTTGGCAACACATTTGTAGGCCCCAGTATCCCGCTCAAAGTCTGTTCTGTGCACTGTTAGTACTTCATTATTATCTGTCGGAATGAAAAGAATAATTCTGTTGAACTGCTTGAATTCACTGCATACATATGCTATCTGCTGCCTCATTCAGTCTGACTGGTCTATTGTCAGAATCTCAACATTATTTGTTTAAATGTAAATAAATTTAATTATTCTGAACTGCACACATTTATCTTTTATTTAGAAGCACGCACGCATACATGCACACACTCACACACACAAATTATTATTATGATCTATGTTGATATATTTTTTTTAACGATGTGCTTTCAGGCCAACTAATTTACATAACCATTAACATATTATTTAATTTTTATGTAATCCAATCTCAACATTATTTTTTAAAGAAAGATTACTTTACTATTTTATTATTTTCCTATTTATTAAATTTAGCCAAACATTGTGAATTTCCTCTATTCTGTAAACCTGAAATAACCATTCAGCAAATCACCAAAATCAAGATGTGTAGGAGTGTCTAAAAAGTTTACTATAAATAAGTTGGCATTTAAATAGTACTGTTTTTATGTCATAAAAATATATTACGAGAAATTTCATTATGAGAATTTCAAATTCATGTAGGTAATATGTAACAAGACATCGGCCATATCAGCAAAACCCTTTGCACACCAAATTCATTATGAAAATTTCAAATTTACACAGACAGTTTGCACAAAAAAAACAATAGCTGTAACGGAAACCTTTACACACTAAATTCATTATGAAAATTTCAAATTTATACAGATAGTTTGCACAAAAAACCCAACAATAGATGTAACAGCAGAACCCTTTACACACCAAATTCATTATAAAAAAAATTCAAATTCATGTGGATAATATGTAACAAGACATTGGCTGTATCAGCAGAACCCTTTACACACCAAATTCAGTATGAGAATTTCAAATTCATGTGGGTAATATGTAACAAGGTATGTCAGCAGAACCCTTTACACACCAAATTCAGTATGAGAATTTCAAATTCATGTGGGTAATATGTAAAAAGGTATGTCAGCAGAACCCTTTACACACCAATTCATTATGAGAATTTCATGCAGGTAATATGTAACAAGACATTGGCTGTATCAGCAGAACCCTTTACACACCAAATTCATTATGATAATTTCATGCAGGTAATATGTAACAAGACATTGGCTGTATCAGCAGAATCCTTTACACACCAAATTCATTATGAGAATTTCAAATTCATGTGGGTAATATGTAACAAGACATTGGCTGTATCATCATAACCCTTTCACACCAAACTCATTATGAGAATTTCAAACTCATGTGGGTAGTTTGTAACGAGAGAATGACTGATGGCAAGTTGTAATATGAAAGACAATGCTGAGTAAATATATTGGTTGCTCTGCAGACTCTTGCTTATTTAATATATATAACTTTTTTTCACCACTGAAAGGGGTCGATATGTCCAGCACCACTTTTGCTTATTTAATATATATAACTTTCTTTCACCACTGAAAGGGGTTGATATATCCAGCACCACTTTTGCTTATTTAATATGTATAACTTTTTTTCACCACTGAAAGGGGTTGATATGTCCAGCAGCCTCCACACTTTCCAGGCACTTTTGGACAATAACCAATTAATGGTTGTAATATAAAAAATACTTCACAAAATACTGAATGCTCTTTGATAGCATTTGAATGATATCAAAGGGAAATAATACAGTATGAAAAATAAACCTTATGTAGGAGATTGTATTGTCTGGGGTAAAAAAAAAAAAGTTATAAAATTCAGTCAGGTAACAAAAGACATGTTTTCTGTTTATAATTGTTAATAGGAAATTAAGAAAACAAATATAGCAAATCTTTAAATGTAGAACTGTTACTTAGAATTAAAAAGAAAAGTTCAGCCAAAAACAGTTGCTTTTAACAGTTTATAATCAGTTCTTTAAAGACTTGATTTCTAACTTTCAGTACTTAATTGTCCAAAGAGGCAAGCTTTTGGAAACATGGCACATTCTTAGAAGATAAATTTTAATTTGTATTTGAAACTGAAATAAACTAACACAAATGAAAATGTATTCATACTGAAACGTTTTCTTCTATCAATACTTGAAATGTTAGTGAGAAGAATAACTTGAACAGTTTGTAGATAGATATCTTGAAATGTTAGTGAGAAGAATAACTTGAACAGTTTGTAGATAGATATCTTGAAATGTTAGTGAGAAGAATAACTTGAACAGTTTGTAGATAGATATCTTGAAATGTTAGTGAGAAGAATAACTTGAACAGTTTGTAGATAGATATCTTGAAATGTTAGTGAGAAGAATAACTTGAACAGTTTGTAGATAGATATCTTGAAATGTTAGTGAGAAGAATAACTTGAACAGTTTGTAGATAGATATCTTGAAATGTTAGTGAGAAGAATAACTTGAACAGTTTGTAGATAGCTATCTTGAAATGTTAGTGAGAAGAATAACTTGAACAGTTTGTAGATAGATATCTTGAAATGTTAGTGAGAAGAATAACTTGAACAGTTTGTAGATATCTTGGTGAATAAAGGAAGAATTAAAAATATTCTTCAACAGTTATTTACAGCTGAAGGATTTATCAAACATTCATTTAACACCTCTCTCATGCAACTCTGAATGAATCTGAAAACAAAAGAATATATGATGGGTTGACTGATAAAGCAAATTTCAACTAAATCATGAAGTTCAATATCAAACAGAACAAAGGGGGATGAGTTGTTGAGAAACAAGTTACCTGAAGTCATGTAGTGTTTTGGTTCCTGTGGCAAGTCCAAGTTATTGATCTGCCAGCTGATGACAGGTCTCGGCACCCCCTCTGCATGGCATCGGACACTCACGTCAATCTGGGCTGGCTCAATCTGAGAGTGTGGGCTGACCTTGACAATAGGGGGCACTTAGAAAAGATTGGAAAAAGCAATTATAGATTATCTGTAAATGAAGAACAAAACAAAACAAATACAGCAATTCTGCATTTACAGGAAATTAAATTGAATGAAAGCAAGCTCTCCAGCAGACAAGTACACCATCTGCATAAGGTGACAAAATGTTCTCATATTTACAATGCACAATCACAACCAACCACATATATAGCTTAAAAAGAGTGATAAAAGATACTCTCACAAAGCCATGTAAATGTGGGCTACTCATTGCAAAACTGATAATAAATACTTTATGAATAAAAAAAAAAATAATGGTAACAAAGCAGAAAGATGTAAACAAAATGCTTACTCTGCACTTTCAGAGTGTGAATCTGCAAGACTGAAGGTTCATCTGGATTTTCACAAGAGTAGTTTCCCATATGGTGAACAGTGATCTTGCTGAAGAAGAGGGAGCCATCCTCCAGAACCTTAGATAAAAAAACAAAAAAAACCCCCGAAAATTTAGTTTTTATATTATTCATTAACACGAATGTTGTGTTTAAGTACAGAGATATGCAAGGATAAAGATACACTTCAAATAGAATGATGTGCATTAAAATCCATTCAAAGTGATGAATTTAAATAGTTATTAGGAGTTTTAATTTCTTGCCCTATACTTAATTTAAATAGAATTGTCAGGTGTCTTAAATTCTGTCCAATAAGCTTTTGCCATCTGTGATAGAAGAGACTTGTCTTAATGTGGAACATGTCCAACTTAAAATGAACACCTTTAATAACAGCTGAACCTATGCTAATGACATCAGACAACAATGTACTGCTTGGATGAAAGCACTGTGTCTTAAACTGACTAAGAATATCTGAAGCACAGTACAATTACATAATTAAAATTGTATAATTTTGTTTTGATTTACATCTCCCATCAACTAGTAGAGTGTGTTGATGACAGGACTTCACGTCAAAATTCATTCTCTTTGATCATCTTTTGTACACTCCACTCTCATGACTACCACCTTAAATCTTATGCTGCCTGATGATGACCGATTTAAAATACAATACACAGTACATGGTTCAAATTGCATGACTTATAATGTACAAAGGTCTGTATGATGCATGGGGTGACTGACACAATGAACATCAACTGATCACTCACACTGATTACTCATGCTTACTTATCATATACACTGATTGCTTACACTGACTGATTACTCATGCTTATCATATACACTGATTGCTTAAACTGACTGATCACTGTGACTTATCATACACTGATCACTCATAATAATTGTCTAATTCAGAAAGAAATATGACACACTAATGTAAGATGATGAATTGGTGAATAATCACTATAAGATTCACTATATGATAAAATTTTACATGATTTATACTGCATGATACAACATTTTATAGCACAATATTATTTAGAATGATTTTATTGATAATTTGCAAAGGATTTTATTTTCATTTCTGAAAGCCCAATCAGTTTAAACCAAATGCCATTTCCATTATACAAGTTTATTAAAATGTTAATTACCCTCTATTTTTTTCTTTCCTTTAAACCCCAGCATTTCAATTACTGCAACAAGCTTATCTCACATGTGCTAGTCACTGATTCCTTTCACTTGCAAAATTCAAGTCTATTTCATGACATCAATTTTACTCCCCTTCCAAGACAATATAATTACAAAATTAAACCTGTGTAACTGTTCTCACCCTAAATCTGCACGAAACCCATTCAGTAACATTTTCAACATACCAAACCCATTTAGTAACATTTTCAATGTACCAAACCCATTCAGTAACATTTTCAACACACCAAACCCATTCAGTAACATTTTCAACATACCAAAAGCTCTACCAAGCCCAGCTGTCGGATGTTGACACCGTTTCTACGCCAAATGCTGCCAGTCCCATTCTTAAACAAGCCACATTTGAGCTCCAAACCATTGCCAACAGTGGCTAAGGTTGGGATGATGTAGATTACAGGTGATGAAACTGTTGTCTTAGCAACCTTACCATCTGTTACTGGAATCTTATCTATAGGAAACAAAGTGGAAATGTTGTAACTGAAGAATCTTTATGTAGGAACTCCCACTTTCTGACTGGAGATGTGCTCTATCTGCTAATTCCTAATAATCAGAATATCTTTTTACTGATATGCAACATAGATATCTTTTTGATGGTCCTTTATATGGTAATGATCATGTACATTTATGGGAGAAGAGTTTAAATAAACTTCAATGTTAACACTTGAAAGGAAAGATTATACAGAAAACTCCAAAGCAAAACAAAGTGAACTTGGATAATAATTATGCGACAGTAAATATCCGGTTTTAAAGATTAAGTCAATGCAATATCAAATAAAAGTAAAATTCTAATATAAAGTGCTACATTCTTAAGGGATGGGTTAACTTTTCAGGTGAAATAAGTGCTACATTCTTAAGGGATGGGTTAACTTTTCAAGTGAAATAAGTGCTACATTCTTAAGGGATGGGTTAACTTTTCAGGTGAAATAAGTGCTACATTCTTAAGGGAAGAAAGTATCACATACTAAATGCAGCAATGAACTCGTCCAGAGACAGCTGGCCATCGGCATTAGCTGTATCATCGAACCAGATTAGGTCCGTGAGAGAACAGACAGGGTTGAGATCATGAAATTTATCCATTTTCTGCTTGGCATCAAGTTCTTTATAGTCCAGCTCATAATCTGTGTTCTTATCAAGGTAACTGAACATCAGTGTTGACAGGTATTCTCGTTCTATTAAAAAACAAAGCACAGACACTTACTTATCAATGTAACTAAAAACAGACACACAGCCAAAGGACACAAAACAAAGATGCATGTCAATATCACTAAGAATTAGCGTTGACCACTCTGCCCAAGAATTTAACACAAACTCATCAATGTAACTAAAAATTAGTGATGACCACTCTGCCCAAGAATTTAACACATACTCATCAATGTAACTAAAAATGATAATGCAATTAGCTAACTGTAAAAAATGAATAAAGTGTAAAGGCTGAATATTTCTTTTATTAAAATATTTAAAAGATTTTACTTTCCTGTAGTTTAAGAGTGCTTTACAACAAAGCACTATGTGAACAATACAAAAGCGTAAAGAACTGTACTATGCAAAAAAATCTGTCTAGCAATAAACACTAACCTTCTTGTACTTCCAGTTTGCAGTTCGGTTCTTCAAAGCGCTTGCAGTGAAAGGCCAGCAGCTGCTCTTTAAATTTCGCTAGTTCCTCAAGAGTACACTCCACAGCCTTGGGCTTTGCTGCTTCTACAGTGGATGTTTGGTTATCTCCCTTGGCCTCCAACTCTTCACCTGTTTCTTCCTGGACATGTTCCCATGGAGATGGGTCTTGGATAGTTTTTACTGGTTTTGAGTCTTTGTCTTCAAGTTTGGGATCAGATTCTAAAATTGAAAAAACATATTTTGTATGCTAGTGACACTTCATGGTGGGCATTTTACTTGTATAATATAAACAGCATGACTGTTGAGCGTTAAAAAAGAAACAAATGCAAAAAGAAAATTCACAATACTTAATAGGTACACTATATAATAACAGCCAAAAGAGTCAATGAATTAGTTCTCTAAGCAAAAGCATGTAGTTGAACTTTGTCATAATTTATCGTTCTGATGAAGGCTATTTAAAAGAACATCAATATATTTCATGATTAATCCTTTGTTTTTAAAAAATCAAACAACAGGTATGTTAAGCTTTGTTTTTAAATCTACTGCAACTACATAACAGATCTTACAAGACAGACCTGATGTAACCATTCTTATTTTTCACTCATAATCTATTAAGAAAAGTTTATAGCCCATTCTCTGGGAAAGCGCACCATTTTTTTTACACGAAGTGCAAAAAATAATGTGGACTAAATCTAATTTACATGTTAAAGTCAACATGGCCTAATATTCAAATAAAAAGATAAGAAAAGATTTTAAAAAAATAAAATTTTGATATTATAGGAGTTTGAAATACGTAAAAAAACATAATTTTTCTTGGAAACTTAAAAAGTAAGATTTTAACAAAAAAAAGGTGCCATTTTTCAGTTCAAAAACTGTATTACAAATAATTGCAAAATAAATAAACACATATTCATGCAATTATCTTATGTATCTCGCACATCAATTTTGAAAATATAGAATATAAACTTAAGATATTTAATGCTTTATTTTTAAGTAAACACATTTGAAATGGACCCACCATTTGTGGTACACTTCCCCAGAGAATGAGCCATATCCTTTCAATCTGTTCAGAAAAGTTATCATTTACCAGTAGGTCATTCATTTGGTTGTTCACATACCTAAATTGTCCTGATACAGATTATTTACTCAAATTGTACACTCTTGTAGTTGTTTTTGTAATGTTACCGATATTACTCAATTACTCAAATTGTATGCTCTTGTAGTTGTTTTTATATGTGTACCTATAAAGCATTCAAAATGGTATGTTGCAAAGGTTTCAATTTAATAATTAATCCCTTAAATGTATTTGCATACCAGTATTCAATATACACCCATGAACTATTTATGCATTGCTGTTTAAGGGTGTGGTCAACACATCTTAGTACAAATACTATTGCTTGCTTACAAAGTAAGGAAAGAAGTCACATGAAAAAAATCAAATAACTTTTAAAATATTTTCTCTTTTTCTTTCCCTTTTTGATTATTTCCATTTCATTTTCTCTCTAACACTTGTAACAGCCTTTTCTAAAATTAAACTAATAAAATGACATATAATGCTTCAATAAAATCTTTAAAATGATGTAGTCTACTGCATGTTAATTATTCTAACAGTAGCAATATAAATAAGATACTAAAATTCTAACAGTAGCAATATAAATAAGATAATAAAATTCTTACAGTAGCAATGTAAGCAGAAAACTAGTCAGAAAATTATTTTAGTTGCTGAATACATGTAGGTAATTTGTTTCCAAATCAAGAAGGACAAAACTGTGACAAAGTACTGTGATTATATAGATACACAGGGATACATATATATGTATACAGGATATATGAGATATGAAAAGATGACTGCTCAAGAAATGATGTGAAAAATATAAGATACAAGAAAGTACTGTAATTATATAGATACACAGATATATATGTATACAGGATATACGAGATATGAAAAGATGACTGCTCAAGAAATGATGTGAAAAATATAGTATACAAGAAAGCCGCTACAAATGTTGCCCAGGTATAACAAAGGCTGAGATTGCTGGCAATATATATTATAGAAACATATGTTGTATGTTATTTCGTTGGTTTTTCATATATGTAATTTGGAAGGTGAAAACATACACAATCACTTGAAATGTATAAAGGTTTATCTTTCTTAAAAAAATTTTGAAATAATTGAAAGATAAGAAAAATTGTTTGTTCAAGGTGCAAATGAATGAATAAAAACAAAAATAAGTTCCTTCAAATAGCTGGAGTTTCTGACTATATGAATAGTATTCTAAAAAATTATAAAATCCATTATGCCTGATGATCTTGATAAAGGAATGATTTCTGAAGAAAGCCCAATCTCAGATGTTCTTCGAGCAATAAAAGTGAAGCACTCTTATAATGAATTAAGAGACTTGGGGAGGTTAGATGGTTGGTGACAATTAATGGAAAAACCTGGCTTCTATGCATTTCATTTTCAAATTAGGAAAGTATATTTAATTTCACACACATGAATTTTTTCCTTAAAAATACACTTTTGGCATGTTTTTGTACATTTTGAGGATGGATTGACTGGGATTTTGATCATCCAGGAAATCTTTATCCATTCATTCCATATCAGTGAGAATCTACTAGTTTTAAATTTGAAAATGTAAATGTGAACTGAAGCCAAAAAGTTTCTGTTTTAATTCCAAACATATAAGATGAATGTGAATTACACATATTAGATGTTCATTTGTTTTTGGTTTTTGTTGTTTTTTTAAAAGAGAGAGAGCAAATGTTCCATGGTTAAAGCCAAAGCTGGGGGACTGAGGTGAACATTTAAACACTCACTCAGTTGGAAATCATGGACCACCACAAAAATTGGGGGGGGGGGGGGGAGGAGATACAACTGTCCAAAGTCAGTTCATTCTAGAAACTTTGGAATCAATGGCCACATTAAAAAAAAATTGGATAACTAAAAATTATCATGTGAAAAACAAATAGGGACCAAATGTTGGCTTGTCAAAACCACTGCTATGTTAATGTGCTCATTTTATGGTGTGAGCGCTGTTCAGTTCCTTACCTTCCTTCACGTCCTTTGTATACTCATAAATGTTATGGGGATCAATGACCAGCTTGTTTGTATCATTGCGTGGAGGTTCATCATTCAACCATGCATGTTGTTTCTCAGTGAATTCAGAGTCATCATAATCATCAAGTTTATCTTCATCTTCATCACTGTCGCTTTTCTTAGTGACTTTGTTTGGAGAAGGTAAATGATGGTTCTGTAGCTGGATCTGTTGAATTTTTTGCATTTCTATCACCTTATCATCTAAAACCAGAGCAGAAATTGTTACAATTAATTCATTAATGATATTTATTTATCATTAACATATTAGTTATGCAACAAATGTCATCTCTAAAACTGGCATAAAGACTGCAGGCAACAAGAGTGAATATTGTAAAATAACTTATTTAGAGTTCATGTATTTTTGTACTTCACCTCTAAAACTAGCTTAAAGATTTCAGGTAGTTAGAGTTAGTATTCTAAATAACTAATTTTAAGTTCATGTATTTTTGTCCCCTGACCCTCTAAAACTATTTCGAGTTCATAAACTTTTGTTCCCCTTATTCTAAAATTAGCCTCAAGATTGCAGTTAGAGTTAATGAAAAATAACATATCTAAAGTTAATTCACTTTCATTTAATGACTACTAAAATTAGCATAAAGATTGCAGGTAGAGTTAATGAAAAGTAACATATCTAAAGTTAATTCACTTTCATTTAATGACTACTAAAATTAGCATAAAGATTGCAGGTAGAGTTAATGAAAAGTAACATATCTAAAGTTAATTCACTTTCGTTCAATGACCACTAAAACTAGCAAAAAGATGACCTTGCAATTAATACTGAAACATATTAATTATAAAGAGTTCATGTCAGTTAGATTCTTGATTGCTAAAACTAGTAGGTCAGTAGTTAGATTTAATACTGACAGAAAAATAAGTTGTTTAGGATTAATGTGCTGTGTCTCAGGACCTGCAAAATTAGTTTAAAAATGGTGGGTTGCTAGTAGAAAAGAGTCTGGCATTGAAACATTGTTAACTTGTTTTCATGACTTCTTGTTTAATTCTTATTAAACTCACGTTTAACAAAGCAGTTTCCAGAAAGATCCACCTTGATATGAATGCCACTAATGCAAGCAGCCCTGTGCAGCTCACAGTGACTTGTGTACTTCAAACCGTCTGAACCACACACAGGTTTAAAGTGACCTTTGCACCCATCTTCTGGTAAACAGACACAAATGTTGTCCTTGCACATGCGGCCACTTCGACACTCCCCATCAAATTTGCAGTGAGCTGCAATGATTATGAAACATATGGAAAAAAGAGTCCACCTCAATGTTTTTAATACAACAGAATTACTTTTGTAATCACTCTTCATCTTGCAAAATTCTCATACTTTCAAAATAAACTGTACCAATACCATTCCACAGTTTTCTTGACTTAGCTGTTATATAAGTTTACAAATTTAAAAAAAATGTAAATATTTACTGCTAGCAAAGCTCTTAACAACCATTTTTGTTCACTTTATTATGACCAGAAAATTAAGTTGTAAAATCGAACAGCACAAGATTAAAACAAAAACCCTAATATAAAATATGACTAATCAATTATTACTTTAATAGAAGAAAACAAAATAAATGCAATAAAAATTTGGAATATGATGTATAATATGAGTGTAAATGATATATATTATGTGTGTAATAACAATTACACTTCTGAAACACATCACAAGAATTGAGTGAAAGAAACAAATGGTGCAAAATCAATAAAACTAAATCATGCAGATGAAACTCATTATTTAAATTATTAAACACTTTGACCACATCAACATTATTACATTACATTTTCTAGAGAAATAAGGTAAAAAGCACAAATAGTGTAAATACAAAGAAAATTGTTAAATTGTACAAAATAATGAATCATATCGAAACAATTATAATGGAATTAAATATAGATTACATACTTCGACACTTTACAATGCTTCTTTTAATTTTATCAAATCTTATTTGTACTGACAGAATACTAGAATTCCATTAATATTATTCTTCCTTTTACACATTCATTTTCTTCAGTTCCAAGCTGAGCATCAGTTCTTGTTAAGGGATGAAAGCAACACTCCCAAAATAAATCAGTCCTACACAAAGGAATCATAGGATATCTTTGAAAGTAAATATTTTATGCTTTTGAGAATGTCAGTGGATTTTTCAACAGTAAATCGAGCCTGTTTACTAGGATTTAAAGTAACTTTACAAGTAATCAGTTGTGTATAAAAGGATTTCTCTCTCTCTCTCCATATATTATTGTCATTTATTTTATTTAACACAAAGCAATTTAAAAAGAAATATTAATTTGAATTTGTTTCTTGTACTTCAAACAAATAAAATTGTTTTTTTATTGTTAAAATTAAATTTCTCATTAAGAACAAATTGAAACCTGACCATATGCTCTAGTCCAAAATCCAATCTTTGTTTTGGTAGCAGTAAAGGACAAGTGAACAGGAATCCACTGCAGATCTTACATACAGTAACCAGATATTTAAGTAATGTCAACATTTGTGAACATCCTGGCAAAATTTAAGTGGCCAGTAACTTTTATAAGAGTTATTATTTTGGGGTTAAAGTGGAATAGAAACCAAAGCTCCTGACCATGCACTAAACTGCCAAATAAAGTGGCTAAAATGCTCTGGGGTATGGTCTAGTCAAGGGGTTTATTTGTTTTGTGTGCAGTTAAGGTTTGCAATAACATGAGACATTCATGTAGAGTCTGGATTCCTTTTGTTAACTGTCATAAAAAGAGCAGCTTTTTATCTTGTGTCATCAACAAGCCCATTTGTGTATGTGGGTAACATCAAAAATCTTGCAGAAACATGTTTTGATCACATATACTGCAAATTGGGAATAGGACTTTGAAATTTTATATACATTATCACAAATCTAAATCTATTAAAATTGAATTCATTTGCATGATTGACCTAGATTCCTCTTCATTTGGTCTTGAAGGTACACAATAGTAAGAGACTAGTGTAGAGGATGCTAGATTTTTTTCAAGCGCCCTTATTGCTGTGTTTCCCTCGTTGTTGTTAATAAGTTTAATTTTGCATATAGATAACACCTAAAATCTTACAGAAACAGGCTCAACTGCTTTTTGGACTATGACTTTGAAGGTGGCTATTATGTATTTAAAATTAAACTTGTACAACTAATTTAGCATTTTTAAAGACCCCTATTCATCTGAACTTTAAGATATTTTTGCATCGCCCCCCCGCAAAAAAAAAAAAAAAAACAACAATAAAAACCCCAAACCAAAACTAATAAACAAACAAACAAACAAAAGAAACAGGACAGGGTGGTGACTAAAAGTTTACAATAAAATTTACTGAATGCAAATATATCAATAAGTACCACAAAGCACAACACAAATAATATGTGAAAAAGTGCATAAATAATCTTAATACCAGAAACGTTTACTAATGACGAAATCAAAATAAGGCAGTAAAAGTAAAGGTATTTATGACTCATTCTCAAAAAATACTGTCAAAATAATAAATAAATATGGCTCATTCTCTGGTAGGTCCATTTGAAATGTGATTTCTTAAATATAAAATATCATGTGTTTATATTCTCTATATTCAGAATTGATGTGAGAGATACATAAGATTGTTGCATGAATATGTGTTTATTTATTCTTTGTAAAACAAATCCATTTTGAACTGACAAATGTCACCTCTTTGTGGGACATGGATGCATATAACCATTTTCTTTAATTTTCAGTTATAAATAATCCGACAAACTTATGGTGTCGAGGTAGAAGCAATAACACATTCAAGTAACATTCAATATTCTTTTTATCTGCAAACAGTTATAAATAATCCAACAAACTTACGGTGTCGAGGTAGAAGCAATAACACATTCAATATTCTTTTTATCTGCAAACAGTTAATTTTGTGAAGAAATAATTTTTTGGAAAAGAACATTTTCAACAACGCTTAGTTTCTATATAAAAATTGGACTTAAACATTTATTCTTTTATCAAACATTGAAATGTCAGACAAAATCGCCTTATGCTTTTTAATAGTTCACTTTCTAGCATATTCATATGCTAATGTTTTTCAAATTTATTAGTTATATTCAGAAATATTCAGCTTTAGGAAAACTAATTTGACTTTGTTCCCTTTTTAACACATTACAATGGAATTAATAAATTTGTAAATATTAAATAATGATGAGAATATTGCAAACTATTTCTTACATTTTTCAAAGGCACCATATTCCAGAAAGATAACTCACATGTCATTTGTCTTGGTGTGATGAATTTAAGTACCAAATAAGAAAAATAACTTTAATTTCCCAATGGTTTCCAAGGCATGACCATTATTTAAATCATCGATGTTACAAAACAGCTAAGATTTCTGACAATCTCAATATATTTTGATGAAATTGATTAACATATTTATGGTTTCTTTTGAATGTAAAGACTAACCTAGCTGTGTGTATGTTTTAAACCGGAGCTAGTAAGGGTAGAAAAATCTGTGAATTACATTCCAAAAAGACTAACCTAGCTGTGTGCATGTTTTAAACCTGAGCTAGTAAGGGTTGAAAAAACAACTGTCAATTACTTTCCAAAATATAAACATCACAATTAGGTTTATTATATATTAAAAACATTATATTTAATACATACTTTGTTTACCACTTAATATTATCTTTGCAGCATAATAACATAGTCCATTTTATGTTTAAATGAGATAAACGGGGCTTCTTTTATGATGGCTGATAATTTTGTTAATATGGTTTCCATGTTGTGAAGTTATAGTTTTGTATCCTATTTTAAATAAAAATGAATCCAGATTATTAAGTTAATAATTTAGGTTAATAAAGAAAATATATTCATTGTAATGAGATAATTATATTGTTTATTTAAAAAAAAAAATTCTGGTAAAATATGTCTCAATCTTACTCTCTGTTTTCAACAGAAACACGATTTTTATGTATTTCGAACTCCTAGTCCTATAACATCAACATTTTTTAATTTTTATCTTTTCTTATGTTTTGATGTGAGCATTAGGCCCTGTTGTAGACTTTAACATGTAAAATAATTAGATTTAATCCAATTCACTTTTTTGCACTTTAAGTTAAAAAATGGTACACTTGCCCAGAGAATGAGCCATATGGAATAAATGTATTTGATGTAGCGTTTAAAACACATCACAAATCACTTCTTTCTTTGGATCTAGAATCTTCTTTAGGAATCTCATGTTTTGAAATATATATATCACTTTTATTAATTATCAGTAAAAATACCATTTTACAACAAATTAACAATTATGTTACCCTGCTTAAAATAAGGTATTAAAAAATATAATTACTGTTTATTTCTCAGATTATTACAAAAAAAACCACAGAGAACTGACAACAGAGGATTCTTGATAAAGTCAAAGCAATCTGAGCAGAACTACACTATCTGAGAAAAGTGAAGAAATGTGTACTGACTTTTGTGAGTCCTCCAATAAAGTTTAAGAAATTTCAATGATGGCATTGTTTAAAGTCTGATGAAATCAAAGAATGGAATTAGCATGATAATAGATAATAATGTATGCCTGACAAAGTTCGTAGGATGCTGTATGGCTGATAAATTCTGTACTATACTCTATGCCTGATAAATTCTGTACATTGTTTATGCTGGACAGTTTGTGTGATACTGCTGTATGGCTAATAAATTTGCATGGTATTGTTTATCACTGACAAAGTTTGTATATTGTTGTACCGCTGAAAGTCTGCACAATATTGTTATAGGCTGAAAGTTCATATGATATTGTTGTATGGCTTACACAGTTTGTTGTATGGCTGAAAATTTGTAGGATAGTGTCGTATGGTTGAAAGTTTCTATGATAAAGCAGCACAGGGATGCTTGCAACATGCTGATGTATGCATGATGACATTTATATTACTGATGTATGTGTGATGACATTTATATTACTGTTGTATGCATGACATTTATATTAGTGATGTATGCATGATGACATTTATATTAGTGATGTATGCATGGTGACATTTATATTTCTTCCGTTTGTAGAATATTATTGGATGCCTGGTAAAGTTTGTATAATGTTTTTATGTTTGATAATGCTGGATGCTGAAGAATGTGTGCATGATTTTGCAGTATACTTGATGAAGTTAGTATAATTTTATTATAAAACTGATATATTATTCCAATTAATAGAATAATACACAATAAGTAGATTTTCCATGAAACTGATGTATGACTGATGAATGTCAATTTTAAAAAAAAGTTATTAATGCATAATTAAAAATTTCCTATAAAACTAATGTATGTCTGATGAAGTAAATTAACTGTTTGACATATTTATTATGAGTTAAATAGATGATGTACAAGTTTAAATCCTTGTATCATTACCACCGAGCATGTTATGTTATTAACTTATGTGCAAAACTTAGGTGAAACAAAATCCTTGACTTGAAATATGGACATGCGGAGATATAAAAATATTAAAGGTGGAGACTTTCTGAGAATGATTCTGAAGTGAACATGCAATAAACATCTGTGGATAAAATTTTAAATACATTTTGTGGTATGGATAGTCAAACATTAAAAACATAAAAACAAGCATGCAGAGAACAAACCAATCAAAGTCTAGGGGGGAAAAAAGGAGCAAACAATCCAATCATTTATACTTAGAGGATGAGACTTGATATAGAAAGCCGGTTCCTTTCTCTCAGTGCTGGCTGTAGTTTGCTGATGGGCTCTAGTAGTCTGCACAAATGTCGTTGTTTCTCCCCCGTCAACTTTTTTGTTTGCAATGCCAGGAGGAGCTGGGTTTGGGCTCGTCTGTAGATTGGCTTTGGTGTTAACAAAATCCTTCAGATAGTCCGAGATGCTGAAGTCCTTCTTAACAGAATGTGTCTTGTCGAGTGCATTTCCTGGAATTGTGTCATAGATAACACCTTCATTATAGTTTTCTTTTTGCTGGTAGGCAGGCACATCTTTCGCCAACCCTTTAACATAATGCTTCTTATCCTCCTTTGTTTGCTTTTTATCTTGTACTGGGAGCTGTTTCACTTCAGAAGGTCCCAAGTATTCTTTTGCTGACCTAGATTTTTCTTCAGAAACCTTATTTTTCATTGCAAGTGGCTGGGCTGCTAGTGTCTGTTTCATGCCTTCATTTGTTTGTTCAGCAAGCTGCTCCTTGTCTGTCTTATTACTTTTTCCAGAAGGCCGGGTATCCACCATTTCCCTGGGTAGTGTGTCAGGATCAGAAAATTCCAAGCCAAAGCCATAGAACTGATCGAGGATTTTCTGTTTATCTTCCTCAGCAATTTTCACAACATGGTTTTCTTCTTCTTTCTGGATCTCTTCCTCCACCTTTTCCATATGTGCAGCGAAATCCTCTTTGTCTGTTGTTTCTCCATCTTTGTCTTTTGTTTCTTCATCTTTGTCTTTTGTTTCTTCATCTTTGTCTTTTGTCTCTCCATCTTTGCCCTTTGTCTCTCCATCTTTGTCTTTTGTCTCTCCATCTTTGTCTTTTGTCTCTCCATCTTTGTCTTTTGTCTCTCCATCTTTGTCTTTTGTCTCTCCATCTTTGTCTATTGTCTCTCCATCTTTGTCTTTTGTCTCTCCATCTTTGTTTATTGTCTCTCCATCTTTGTCTTTTGTTCCCCCTTCTTTATGCTTTGTTTCTTCTGCTGTGATTTTCAATTTTGTTTCCTCACTGACTTTTGCTGCTATCTTTTTTCCAGTCATTTTCTCCTCACTCACCTTTTCTGTCTTCTCCACTGGCAACTTGTCCTGAATCTTGCCATACCCTCCATTCACGTGGTGATATTGCCATTTCTCATTATCTTTAGGTCCAGAGCCAGGACCCAGTCGTGGGTCCTCAAAAGGACTGATTGTGTCATAATGGAAAATGGAAGGATCCAGCTTTTCCTTAGGTGTTTCTGACAGTGCTTCATCTGGCTTTTCTATCTCAGCTTCAGGAGCAACAGTAAGTGCTGCTACCTGCAAAGATTCCTCATGCTCCTTCACAAGTGGCAGGGCTACAGGGTCACCATGTGCATTCTCCTCTAGCTGGTCATTAGGTTCAGTGGCTGGCTTCTTGTTCACCCCTTCTGGCTGTGACTCTGTGACCGGGTTCTGCTGTGTGTCATCAGCATGTGGAAGAAGAGTTTTGTTCTCACCTGTTTTGTTGCTGTCTGTAGCAATGACTTTGTTTTTGTCAACGCTGTCCTTGGGTGCCCACCAATCTTCCTCTTCCCAACCTTCCTCCCACCATCGCTGCTGGAGACCGGGCTTCTGTTTCAAAAGAACAAGGTGTGTACTTTTTACAATATGCCCTATATCAGCTGTTAACATATTCTTCATCTTGCCAGAGGCAATAAATGACAGTCTCTATCAAACTGTATGATTCTGATATAGCCAAATAAAGAAGTGAGCACTTTCTACATCATGACATATTCCAAGAACACGTTTTGAAAAAAATAATACACTTAGTGCATTCAAGGTCTGTGATGTAGTGTTGATATGCACGCATTAAATGTTTGACAATCAGGACAAAAAGACATGAAACATTTTTAGAAAAATAATATATTTAGCGCACTCAATGACTCTATAAACCATTGGTACATATACAATATCTGACAATGAGGTCACAGACATTGAATACCTTCAGAAAAAAATAACTATACAATTCTAGCTGCCCACTGGTGGAGTCACTTCCACCATTTCATGTTTAGAGAACTGTGTTTCTGATCATGTTAAATCAAGATAAAGAACAATAATTTAGAAGTGAATGGTGGTAAAATTGAAGTCATGATTATTCTTCCTAAAAAAGTTTGTAAATCCTTATCTCTAAGAGACTGAGAATCAAAGAATATTGGTGACACTCTCTTTAAATTAAGTCAATCAATTAAAATGTGGCTATAATTTTTCTCTCTCCCTCCAACATCTCTACAGCTTATGCTGCAAAACTTTTCAATTGCAGTTCTCTTCTCTCTGATCTATTAATGCATCTTGTGAAGAAACTTCGAAACACTGCACACAGGGAAATCCTTAGAGCAGTCCTCAGCAACTACCACTGCATAAAATTTATTCCTTTTATTTCACTTCATGGTGTACAGAATTCTCTTGTCTGATTACTTGAATTTGGTGTAACAAGAAGTCCGTCATGAAAGGCGTCCATTAGCTTAATGGTGAATTAACTGGCTGATTGAGAGAGAATGGACTTAGAAATATTTCATGTATTTTTGCTATTGATGTGTTATACTTGCATTTATGCAAAGATTATTATGTGAGTAGACTATTATTTCTAAAAATGTTGTACTAAGATGCTCATATAAAATAGAAACACTTGACACTAGTTCTAAAGAACTCTCATAAAACTATAATGCTGTATTTATTTAGCTGTATGCATGTATCGGGATAATAAATACTGTAACAGGAAACTTAAGTTGAGACTTGAATGTAAGAAAGATTGGAGTTAAAAATGAATACACTGGAAATTAGCATTTGTTCCCTGATTATATTTATACAGAGACAAAGCGGCCTTTCTGTGTATTATCTGAACCTCCTGGTTTATTGATTATAAACTGCTATGACCATGGTAGATGCAGGAAATATCTACCGCAGGATGTTAAGTGTAAGGAATACACTGCACTCCGTTGATGTATGGTGGTAATGTATGCTGACTATACCAAGCAATTTCTGGTACAAGGAGGTTACTGGAAATTGCTACAATTGTTGTTCTAAGAAACCTAAACATGGTAAAGGAGCGCCCAGGTTAAACCTCAAGGGAATAACACAGAATCAGTGTTCTGCAATGTGAGGAGAGAACTGGCAGTATTAACTGAACAATAACTTGCTTTGCTTTGCACAAAAAATGGGTGAAACACTATTGAGACCTAATTCAGGTTACTCCATTTCTCTTCTCTGATAAGAACTCTCCTGTGATTTGTATTGACACTAATCTACAGAACTGTATTTTAGTATATAAGACTGTGTAGTATAAAAATTATTTGAATGTGGTTTCATGGAAATATTGATGTCAAGTGATTTTTTTTTTATTGTATTTGTTATGTGTAATATGATTGTTGATTTAATAAATTTATTGTTATTTTGACACATATTGATAACTTATATTATAGAAGAAAGTGGGAAGAGGGGGGCTCACTAAATGTAGATTAAAGATGGATCTGTCTTCTCCTTTAGTAAGAAGTTGTCCACCTATGAAAATATGTGATGGTAAATGTGTCTTTAATTTGTAGAAGAGAGAAAACATTTACAGTGCCCACATATCCGCCAAGTGAGAGAGACAAGTGATGTCTGCTGGAGAATTAGTAATAACAAAAAGTAAGATTCTCATCACCTGTAATCAGTTATGGATGATTAATTAATTAATAATAATCATAACCATTAACTAGGTAGCACTGGCATCACAGTTTGTGAATGCAAAATTTATAATATGACAGGCAAACATATTCATGTTTTCAATAATAGCTTACTGATGTCTTAAAAATTTTCCAACTGTCCTTTTCATTTTCCTCTTTGTTTCCTGTTGGAGACCACCAATCTGCCTGCCACTGTAGATCATCCTTCAAGGACGACAGCCCCTGTTTGTCACTTTTCTGAAACAAAAAAAAAAAGACTATTCTATGTAAAGTCCATAAAATTTAAAAATCAATTAAAGAATGCACAAGTAAATAATTATTTGTTATTATGTTAAAAAAATTAAACCCAACAACCATATACAAACAAATTAAGATTTTTCACAATTTTTAGCAAATTTCAGGCAACTAATGTAGAAATGTTTCTAATTTTAAATTCAAACATGACTCAAAGCTATTGTTAATGTATAAGGGGGGAGGGGGCTCTGTTTGCACTTCTGGCTAATGTAGAAATGTTTCTAATTTTAAATTCAAACATGACTCAAAGCTATTGTTAATGTATAAGGGGGGGGGGGCTCTGTTTGCACTAATGTAGAAATGTTTCTAATTTTAAATTCAAACATGACTCAAAGCTATTGTTAATGTATAAGGGGCTCTGTTTGCACTTCTTGGCTAATGTAGAAATGTTTCTAATTTTAAATTCAAACATGACTCAAAATTCAAACATGACTCAAAGCTATTGTTAATGTATAAGGGGCTCTGTTTGCTCTTCTTGGCTTAAGGTATAACAAGTGGCAATGAAAAAGTTTTTATTGTTTCCAATTAGCTTATAGTATCACCAAAAACACATTTCCTGAAATTTCCAACTAACTTACCACATTATCAAACATACCACAAAAATGTTCTTTATAATTTTCAGTTCATTTATTGGATTACAAAGCAGATGAGTTTTCCCTTAAAGTTTCCAGTTATCATATTACCAAAGAAATTTTCTTTAGTTTGCAGTTAGCCCATTGTTTTACCTAACAGAAAAAAGTTCTTTCCATTTTTTTGAAAACTTATTATAATATCAAAGAAAACTTAAAAAAAAAAAAAACAACCAACTATATAGCTCAATATTTTACCATAGAGACTTTTTTAGAAACCCAGTTAACTTTTCATACCACCAGAGAAGTTGTGAATTTAAAGCACATGTGCAAGAGACAGTTTAAAAAAAGAAAGAAAAAAGGTTAGAGAGATGTTAATAACATTTGAAAAGTGATAAACTGGTTGATTATTCTAACAATGTAAAAATAGAAAAATAAAACACGACTGGTTCCCTCCTAAACAAATAAAAGTTAACAATAAAATCAACCCTTGCAAAAGAGAGAATGGCTGATTCATTCAGCAGAGACATAAAGGTGCGCTTCATTACAGAGCTGAAGGAAAGACCTTGCACATAAAGTACAAAGATAAGAGCTCATACACCTCTGAATATTAAGTACAAAGGGAGACAATAAAACACACCTATTAATATAAACTACAAAGGGAAACAACACGCATCTTAATATGAAGTACAAAGGGCAACAATGGAACACCTTTTAATATTAAGTACAAAGGAGACAACAGAACACACCTCTTAATTAAAATACAAAAGGGAGACAACGGAATGCTTCTCTTAATAAAGTACAAAGACAATGGAAGACACCTCTTAATATTAAGCACAAAGGGAGACAATGAAACACACCTCTTAATAATATTAAGTACAAAGGGAGACAATGGAACACACCTCTTAATATTATGTTAGTGCCATTTGAGGTTTGTGAGTGAATGGGAGGTTAGTGAGGTATGGGAGGCTAGTGGGTGTATAGCAGATCAGTGAGGGTATGTAGATTAGTGAAGATATGGTAGACAAGCATCATGAGAAGATATATAAGTATCCAAAAATTATGTCATCTACACCAATCTGTAGCTTCTCCACCTTTTCACTTCAGATCACTGTTAAGTGATTTGAAAAATTTAGTTTATCCTCTCCTGACCCAAACTGCCTCTATGAAATGTCTTCTATTCAAGTGCTCTCACTCAGTTCTAATCTGGATGCAATTCAAGTTCTTTCAACCGCCAACTCCCCCCCCCCCAAAAAAAAAAAAAAAAATAAATAAAAAAAAAAAGAATAAATAATAAATAAATTTAAAAAACATAAAAAATAAAAAGAAAGCTAAAGTATAACTTGATAACCTGAGCATTAAAGAAAACCACAATTATTCCAAATCTTTACATAACTGAATGCTAATTCAAAACTGTCCACAATGACCAAAGTCCACGTGCACACAAGAAAATCAATAAATGACTGAATTCTTGTAGCAAACACGTGCAGAATTAGACTGCAGATAAATGGCTTGCATTCTTTCGAAAACTGATCAAAGCCATTCATATGCTCTCATCGTCAACTAGCTTCACAATTTAATGTCAACGTGTCAAACGGGAGTTTTCCGGCACAATTTAATGTCAATGTGTCAAGTGGGAAGCCTTCAGGCAGGATCAAGGCCCTAGGCTGGCTTCCTAATCCCTGAAAGTTGGAATCGCCATTCAATTCTTCTTCTGCAGACTTCTGTGCATTGTGCAATGCTGATCAAAGTGTCAATTAAGCCTTTATTATGTAATACCAAGAACAGGATTCATATACAGAGTATGCTGAAACTGAAAGACAGCAGCATTTATTGTGTGTGTGTGTGTGTGTGTGTGTGTGTGTGTGTGTGTGTGTGTGTGTGTGTGTGTGTGTGTATGTTTGTGTATGCATATATGCTGTGCAACTTTGGATGAGATGGTGATGAAAATATTGATAGAAGGGAAGGATCCCAAGTGGATATTTGGAGATTTCAATATGGAATATTATATAAATCATATCAGCCATCCACTCCAAGAATAATAATAATACAAAAAAGTCTACCAGAACAATAATAAAAATACACAAAAGGTCAAACAGAATAATAATAATAATACACATAAAGTCTACCAGAACAATAATAGTAATACACATAAAATCTATCAGAAAAATAATAATAATATAATCAAAAGATCTAACAATAAAAAACTACCAAAACAATAATAATACACAAAAAGTCTACCAGAACAATAATAGAATACATATAAAGTCTACCAGAACAATAATAATACAAAAATGAACAGCAACAATAATCAAAGCTGCTGTTTGAAATGACAGGAGAAAAACCCCAGAAGAGAAGTAACAGACTGAAAAATATATAATCGCAGAAATCCAGATACTATGGAAAGTAAGAGAATTGATATCATTAGAAATAGGAGCACTAGAAAACCTAACACCTGAGCTTGAATGCTACCTGTATAAATTTTCAGGAAATCACTTCCCTGTATAACTTTGGCTCTCCCACACTTAAGAGACTGAGGGCAGCCTTCTAAACTGACAGTTACGAGGAGTATTGAGAGGAATCATCAACAACAAAAAAAACCAACAAAACAAATACAATGAAAGGACTATGGTAAAATACAGGTGGCCTTGTAATTTATTTATATGTAATAAAAATGACCTTATAATTTTTTTATACAGGTGGCTTTGTAATTATTTATATATAATAAAGATGACCTTATAATTTGTTTATACAGGTGGCTTGTAATTATTTATATATAATAAAGATGACCTTATAATTTGTTTATACAGGTGGCCTTGTAATTATTTTAGTTTCCAGGTTGCCATTCCTTCTGAAATGAACACTATGAACACTAATTGTCATAAATGTGCCTGTGTTAGCTACAAGTATAAATTTCACTTTCTCAGTATATATGGACCCATGTACTACCAGTCTAAGACTGTGGGAACATAAAAAAAGTGAATAGTCTACATCAGTAAAAGTTCTTTTCTTCCATCAACCCACATTAGCTACAAGTACAAGTATAAATTTCACTCCCTCAGTATTAATGGGTCAGTGTACTATGAGTCTAATACAGTGGGAACAAGAAAATTAATGGTCTAAATAAGTAAAAGCTCTTTTCTTCCAGCAATCTTATTTATATCTCTCATTACAAACTATAAAATGTCAGATGTCATTATAGCGGTGAGACTATAATATATTTTTTCCTTTCTGGATTGCAGTAACATATTATCTAGAATACATCTGTAGCTAGTTATCCTACAGGTTTATAATAAAATATTATGTCTTCAACATTCCAGAATAAGTTATATTGAAATAAAATTATATTTTTCCAAAGAAAGATGATCTGAGGTATGTAACTCACAATCACCTTATCCATTTAAAATCAGAAGGCATTCTGAGAATACTCAACAATTTAATTTTCCAATTTGTACGTTATTGTTGAGAAAATGACACTTTCCAGTAAAATATGAATTGCTTGTATGTAAAGTGATATATCTTAAATATGTGTCGTGTACTGATAAGTATTGTGCCTTGAAACTGTTTCCATTTTTTTGTTCAATTAAAAATTAGTTAGTGAGAGCTAAAACTGGACTCTTAAACAGCACACCAGGAAACAGACAATTTAACTTAACACCAGCTTGATTTGACAGATTGGGTTTCACGTTCATTTCCTAGTAAGATCTTACAGATGGACCCCATCTTCACAACACAGCAAAAAGTAATAACAACTTTGTACTAATAGCATGTTGCAGATAAGCAAACCAATCGATAAGTCCCTTTCCCTTTCTGAAACATGCTGCAAATAAGCAAACCAATCAATAAATCCTTTACAATAGGATGCTGCAAACCTATTTTCAACATCATTCTATCCACAGGCTACTGCTTCTTTATGTTCATATTAGGTTTCCAATATAGTAAGTAGTACATTTGTATTCCAATTAGAAACAAGTCAAAACACAAAAGTGATCATTGATGTTCAATGTTACTTTCCTTTAGTACATTTGAATTCCAGTCAAAAATGATTATTGATGTTCATATTACATTCCTTGGTACATTTGTAATCCAAGTCAAAAGTGATCATGTTCATGACAATTATTTAACAGAACAGAACAATATAACAGAAGGAAGAATTGTTTAATTTGACATGACACTACATTTTCAATTTATGTTAATCCTGAAAAAGAAAGTTAAAGACACTAAGGCTTTAAGCTCTTGGTTTTATTTATAAAAAGTTTAAAAATAAAAAAGAAAGAAACAGATTAAAGTTACATCCTGTTTCTGTCTCACTGGAGGTCCAAAGATTTAACATTCAGACCACTAACCAAGAGATCCTGTTTGTCTCACTCCTGGTCACAGTGTGTGTGTGTGTGTGTGTGTGTGTGTAATATTCAGGCCATTAGCTAGGTTAGACGTGCACCAAGATCACTAATCTTATCAAGAAATTTCACTTTCTGGTCTCTGCTTGGGCATTCATATGCAAGTGTCTTCACGTGTGAATACACAACACAAAAGATTGAAATAAATACAAACAACTGCCCATCACATTTTAAAATGCACTTCAGAACACTTTTTCACACAAACAGACCGAAGAACTTGAGCTAAAAAGAAACCATGAACACAGCTAGCACTTTACACAAGTAGAAACAGAACAGCAAATCATTTATGATTGAAAACAAGTGGATAATCTGATTTTGTGGAGAAAGGAATGGGTGGGTGTGCTTGCTAAGTTATGGGTGCACTATTAGAATAATTCAGGATGAGGTGCTTTGTAAGGCAATGGGCTAAACAAGAGGTGAGTGGGAGGGGGAGATAAACAGAGAGAGAAAGCAAACTGAATAACTTGATATCTCCCAACAAAGATGTTGAAAAGATAAACATGCAACTGTTAAACATTACCCAAATGTTCTTAAGGAATATGACTGAAAAAATTAAGAGCAAATGAGGCAATTGGTAAGACAGATAAAAGATAACTAGATTGATAAATAGATAGATAGATAAATATAATGTAGATCAAGAGAAACAGAGATACAGAGAGCCATTAGAAAAACAAAGAAGAGCAATCTGCAGCTAATACATAATACTATGGGCTAACAGAATGGTTACATCCAACAAGACCAAATACTTTCAGTATTCAGTACAATATTCCTAATTAATAATGAGATAGTATAGTACAATATTTGTAATTAATACCATATTAGTGCAGTACAGTATTTGTAATTAATAATGTGTTAGTACAGTACAATATTTCTAATTAATATTATATTTAACACCTGCTGGTGAAATGAGATCTGTCAAGGAAGGACCAGTAGTTTAACAGAACTTGTTTAAACTGAAACCAAATACTGGGATCTGAAGCAAATTAGAATTTCTGTTTTGTGAAGCATTTAAAATGTCTTAGCTATTATCATAATGTTTCCTCACTTTTACAGAACATTACTGCTGTATACAGAGTAAAATTGATTAAAGAAGCTAAAGACAGTAGTTCTAACTTTAGGTAGAAATGATTTCATTACCATTTTAGCCAATCACTAGAACACTCCCTTGGTTGCCTGCCCTTGGGATGTATAGACATACCTTAAAAAACTATATTAAATGAGTGATTTTCTATCCAGACATGACTATACTATCTCCATTTCTCTATTTTTTTCTGTTTTCATGTCTGATGCATTTAAAAATTTATTTCAAAAACGGTGGCAACTGTATTTGCTTATATGTGTTGCATTTCTATACTTTTCAAAATTGAAATGTTTCATTTTATTAAATTAACATATATAAGTTTTGTGTGATGTGATACAAACTAAATAAAATTCAATACAAACATTTCTAACCCAATGATGACTACCATATACTGATAAATCAATGACTGGTGATTTAAAATGTTCTACAAACTGTCAACAACTAACTCCCTCTCAAATTTATCTCTCTCTCACACACATACAGCTCATTTCTCTGGGCAAGTGTACCATTTTGTGACACGAAGTGCAAAAAATAAAGTGAATTCAATCTAACTATTTTACAAGTTATGGTCAGGACTTATACACATTATGGTCAGGACTAATACATGTTATGGTCAGGACTAATACACGTTATGGTCAGGACTAATACACGTTATGGTCAGGACTAATACAGGTTATGGTCAGGACTAATACACGTTATGGTCAGGACTAATACACGTTATGGTCAGGAATAATACACATAAAAACACAAGACAAGATAAAAATTATACAAATATTTGTTATAGGAGTTTGAAATATGTAAAATAGCCATGTTTCTGTTAAAAACTTAGTAAGGTTGAGAAGTATTTTACCAGAAAAAAAATTTACAATTAGCAATATAATTGTCTCATTTAAACCAATATATTTTATTTAGTACCCTAAAATATTAACTTATTCTGAATAAAATGGGGTGTAAAACTATAACTTCACTATGTGGAAACATTATTCGCTTTCCAGTGACAAAATTATTGACCATCATAAAATAAGCTCTAATTTTCTCAACCTAACACAAACAGGCTACATTGTTATAATGCTGCAAAGATAATATTTAGTAATAAACAAAGTATCTATTTAAATGTAACAATTTAAAAATATATAATAAGCCTAATTGTGATGTTTATATTATTGAATGTAATTCACAGTTTTTTCTGAACCAGAGAATGAGCCATATACAAACACACACACACACACACACACACACACACACACACACACACACACACACACACACACACACACACACAAACACACACAAAGATGTATATAAATATAATTAGATTGATTTATTAAAGTTGTTTTATATACCATTTCACTGCACTCTTAAAAGATGCTTTATGGAAGTTGGTCAAGTAGAATATAACTCTAAAAAAAAACATTTCTGGGGACATAGTTAACATTTTTATTTTTTGAAAGAAAAACAAAAATTTAAAAACGAACTCTATTTCCTAAAAATAGAAATGCTACACAGCAAGACTGAAATGCACTGTAATATAAATCCTGTGAAACTTCTACAACTGCAATCATATTCAATGGAAAGAAAACAAAATTAGGGCAAACCACTCTCAGGCATTTGGCCAGAGGTAATGCATTCCTAGAATACTGTAAATTATTCAAGGCCAAATGCTGGTGGGTTCTCTTGCTATAGCTATGCTAAGTACCTACATTTTCCTGCATGCATGGCTCCTACTCATGTATGCCCCCAGTGTTGTGAGGTAAGAAAACTTAATGATTCTGGAACATAAATTCCAAATGAGATATGGACCAACTGGCATTTTCAAGTGGGCAGTGACTAGGAAAGAATACATACCAAATGACATTTTGAGTAGGCATTAACAATGTCAGTTTTGGAAAAAGGAAAGAATTTAAATATGTTGTATTTTATACACCATGGAATTCTCCATATAGGACTGTAAATAATCAAAGACACACATGTACACTCACATATAAAGAACCATCATTGATAATCAAGCCACTGATTACAATAAGACCACATCCAAGCAATCAAGCTATTGGTTACAGTAAAATCATACCCAACCAATCAAGCTACTGTTACAAAAAGACCATACCCAACCAATCAAGCCACTGCTTACAAAAAAGTAAGACCATACCCAACCAATCATTGGCAGTAAAGCAATAGTACAGATAATAAGTCCACAGGTGTCAATACTGATATTTATGGCAGTAATAGGCAGTGGATTATTAAACTACGGGTGTGGGGTGGGTGAGAGGAACCCTATTTTGCATAAATGGCACCCACATAATGGAAAATTAAAATCCCCTTAAAATCAATTTCACATCAACAACAACAATAAAAAAACTCTTTGTGCCCTCTCCCCACCCACCACCACCACCACCACCACCCGGAAATCTGAATTCACCACTGGTAGTAGGGTAGGATGGGGTGCAATAGAAAGCTGAGAATTATTGACAATGATGAGGACAGTAAGAAGAAAAGAAACAAAGAAAAGAGACACCAAAAGGAAGCATGGTGTGGAGATAAACATCTTGCGAACTTACAACTTAAAACAAAGGAACACAAACATATACACAATACACACACACAGAGATGTACACCAAGAAATGCGCGTGTGCACACACAACACACAAACACACACAGAGGAAAATAAATCCAAAAAATATAAACTCCAGCAATTAAAAACAAACAGAAAATAATCAGACTGTAAAACAGAAAAATTATCAATAATATTTTTTTTGTTATTCTTCAAATCCACCGTACAGGTGCATATCTGTTTATATCAAATGCACGTGAGGCTTTGTTTTGCACATTTTTATTTATTCCTGTGCTATACCAGGAATTTCATCATCCAACTTTTTTGAAACTGCAAATGTCAATTGTAACATAAGACAATGTCAATTTGGAGGTACAAACTACAATGCTAGATTAGAATTCCTTCTGAAAGAATTTATGTACAAAGCAAACAACTTTGGGTCTTAAGATTTACAGCTACATTCATCCAATGCTATGATAAAAAAAAAAAAAAATTAAAAAAAAATTATCAATCGAAAAGACAAAAAGACATATAACCACCACCACTACCATCAAAAACAAAACAAAAACAAACAAACCCAACCCCAAATGAGGCAGAATGTTCCTTGGACTGGCATTCTATTATCAATCAATACTCTACATCATTTCAAAGTGTCTGTTTGTCTTTCCGACCAGACGGATTTAAGCGGCGCATCCAAGTCTAGCAAGTTTATCGACTATTATCAGCTCCCGTTAGTCAGCACGCAGCCTGAACGGAGCAACTTGTTCAAGAGAGCAGCGATCGGCAACGACACCACAACTCATACTAGTAATTTCCTGTCAGTACAATACTGCCTATAAACTGACCCCACATTATGTGCATTACTCAGCCGAGTGTTTTGGGTGAGGGCAGTCAATACCATAATACCTACAAACTATACATGTACCTATAAACTGGCCGCCGTTAAGTATTGAGCTGAGTGTTTGAGCGAGGGCAATCAATAGTATTATGGTACTGACTGCCCTCACTCAAAAACACTCGGCTCAGTATACCTAATGTCAGCCGGTTTATCGGTACTATGGTATTGACTGCCCTCACTCAAAACACTCGGCTCAGTATAAGCCGAATGTTTTGAGCGAGGGCAGTCAATACCATAATGCCTATAAACTGGCCGACATTAAAAAGTACTGAGCCGAATGTTTTGAGCAAGGGTAAGTCCTAGTACAACTTGGAAAAGGCCGGCAAAATAACATGCCTTACGATCAATCCAATATCGGGGTGGACAGGTTTAAATTAATCAAGTGTGGCAACAAGATGAAGCGTGTGCACAACTTCCGGAGAGAGAGTTTCTAATTAAATATATATAGTGCTCATCCGGGACCCGTCAAACAATGCGCGCTCGATAGAAAGAGACGACGTGTACACTTTCAACATTTTATTTTTTTGAGGGGGGTGGGGAACTTCTGTTTAACTCTAGTAATGGTACGGGGAAATAATGACTCGAGCTCAATGGACATATATACACTGGTAACTTCCGGGCAACGAATTAGTCAAAAACTGGAGTCCGAACGTGACGTTTTGCAAGTCCAATAGAGCGACTCTGACCTTTGTGTACATCGTAGATTTAAAAAGGTTTTCGTTCAACTAAACAAGCGTAACTGTTCATATGTGTTAGTATATGTTTCCCCTCATTTTAAATCTTTTCGTTAAATATAAAATTATTCATATTTTAATCTTTTTAAAAGTTAAGTCCACTTGAATATAACTTGTTCAGTGGCAACAATACAGTCATGATCGAATTTATCATTTGACCTTTAGCCTGAATAAACCAAGAAATTTCTCACTTCACACAAACACCGCTGGTTCTAACCTAACCCCCCTGTTTCCCGCTTTCAACGATGAAATTACTTTTAGGAAGTAGAAAAAAAATTCTACGGATTAATTTATTACATGTGAAATAAAATACTGTTGTTCTCATCTGATTTCAAAGTTTGCCCTGTAGGTTCAAAATCATAGAGTTATCCCAGGTAAAACTAAAAAAAAAAAAATCGCTAATGAAAAGTTAAGACTTAACTGTGAGATGTTTTGGTTTTAAAAAAATAATTCTTCCATTTTGTTCTTTAGTGCTCTGATTTCCACTTTTATTTCTGCAAAAGTGCAATGAATAAATTTTTTTATTAGGAAAAAAAATCATGCTTAAAGATGTATCCATAATAATAATACTTGAATGCACAGGAGCAAATGAAACTGTGTGCTTGTGCGTGCGTGTGTGTGCGTGTAAGAGAGAGAGAATGGTGTTTGTGTGTGTGTGTGTGTTTCTTTAAATAAAAAGCAGTGGATAATCTAATTATGTAAAAGAAAAGAAAAAGCAGTGGTTAATCTTACTAAAGAAAACGAAAAAAAAAAACGCAATGAGTAGATCAAAACGAAGAGAAAACGCACTGAGCATAAGCAGTGGGTAGATCTAATTCTAAAAATAAAAAAGAAGAGAAAAAGCAGTGGATAGATCTAACTCTATAATAGTATAGGGTGGGTGGGAAATAAGTAGGTTTAATTCTGTAAAGAAAAGAAAAAGCAGTGGGTAGATCTTAACTCTATAAATGTACAGGGGGGGAGGGGGGGAATTAGTAGTTTTAATTCTGTAAAGAAAAGAAAAAGCAATGGGTAGATCTAAGTCTGTAAAAGAAGAGTGAATAGATCTAACTCTGTAAAGAAAAGAAAAAGCAGAGTGAATAGATCTCTATGCATATCATTTCTAGAGTGAATAGATCTCTATGCATATCATTTCTAGAGTGAATAGATCTCTATGCATATCATTCCTAGAGTGAATAGATCTCTATGCATATCATTTCTAGAGTGAAACAGACATCGTTGCTTTGTTGTCCACAACGCGCCGCCACAAAGACGCCTCAAACTGCAATCGCTTAATTAGTAGACTTAGGAGGATGAGGATGGGGAAGGGAAAGAACTACAGGAAAGTGCGCATGCTTTAGGCCGTTTAGGGGTAGCTCTTTGAATGCTAAGGGTTAAATCGGCTTTGGAACACCGACCACGGGCCTTGAATTGGTGTGCAACTTATGGCAGGGTGACGTAATGCGCAATATATTTGGAAAGATTTAAATGTATACAGATACATAATCTTACAGTATAACACTTCTAGTGAGTATCAATACAGATTTTAAATGTATACAGATACATAATCTTATAGTATAACACTTCTAGTGAGTATCAATACAGATTTTAAATGTATACAGATACATATCTGATAGTATAACACTTCTAATGGCTATCAATACAGATTTTAAATGTATACAGATACATATCTTACAGTATAACACTTCTAGTGGCTATCAATACAGATTTTAACATGAAGTTATTAGTCCTATTAAATACTGCTCTCTGTAGGTCTACAATAATTATACAAAATTATATGCTTTACAGCATACCAGTTTATGTATATCTTATTACAGATTTAATTAAAGAATATCTTACAATATACCACATAATGTAAGCCCAAATAGAGAATTAATTATTTATAGATATGTGTTCTACAATATACTGTTTAATGCAAGACCTAATATGGGCATTTACACATATGTATATAAATGTCCTTCAATAAATACTGCTTTACGTAGGATTTAATACACAGTTATATAGAACAATATGTCCTACAATTATAACATTTCAAGTAGAGCCTAACACAGACAATTATATAAAGCTACAAGTCCTAAATAAACCACTTCATGCAAGGCCTTAATTATATAGAGTACAGAGCTAAAAGTCCTAAAATATACCTCTTTATGAAGGGCCCTACATACACTTAATTATATAGACTTCTAACAGGTGTAAAATTTCAACAGCCAAACTTCTAACACTTCCAATCGGTAGGCATCCAACTGGTAAACTTCCAACGGGCACGTTTCTAACAATTAATCTACACAATTCTTTATGTGAGTCTATGTTATCATCAACTCTGCACGTCTCCAAACCATATTAGGAATTATCCATCCTTATAATATGTGTTTGCGTTAATCTTGGGGGTTTGCGGTCACCTATAAACCCTACCCATCTTAGGAATTATCCAACCTTGCAATATATGCTTGCGTTAATCTTGGGTTTGCGGTCACCTACAAACCCAACTCATCTTAGGAATTCAATCGCTCTCCCTTCAACATGCCCAAGGAATCTAAGGAATGTGTCTCATTCCAAATTCTTGTCTTTGAATCTATGGAATGTCTCATTCCAAACTTTTGTCTGCAATACACTCAACAGAATCTAAGGAATTTCTTTCATTCCAATATCGCCGTTGTCTCTGGGTATAATTGCCTAAACTAATTACTTAGCAGAAACTCACTCTTACAATACAACTAAATTGTCTGTTTTTCCTGGACCCTTTCCTCCCCATTCACAAGCCCCAGAGAAAACTGCAGCAGACGGTAAGAAACCGATCTCCAACCCCATCAAGATGCTGATGCAATGGGATCAGCATCTAGGGGGGAAGCAATCATTTAGCGTTCCTAGCAGCTTGCTTCTCTCCCTTAGCTGTGTTTACAACAGTCTGTCTCTCTCCCTTCTATAGGATTCCCAGTTCGTTTCTACAGCGGACCAATTCGTGTTTAGCTTGACAAAGACGCGCAGTGGGCCAAGCACGTACAAAACGGAAGTGACGTCCTAAAGATGGACACCACCACTCCCGAGGTTGCAGAAATGGCATTACCGTCCAATCAATGGATCGAGACCCTTGTTGCACACAGAAAAACTCGATTACCTCCTCAGGTGCGTCGAGCTCACATACAAATAAAGATGGATTTCAGATAGACATCAATTATACTGCCCGCACTTCTGTGAGATGACTCAACACAGCACGCACGCACGCACACTCTCTCTCTCTCTCCCTCTATTTTTTTGGATATATTTTTATTATAAAAGCAGGACCACACTTCGTTCTTTAAAAACCCATTTAACACGCACAAACGAATCTCAAACTCGCTGGCCCAATATGCAAGCGGCATACAAATAGACACACACAAGGTGACTCCGAATAAAGCCTAAGAGGAACTCAAAAATTTAAAAAAAAAAAAAAAAAAAAAAAAAAAAATCACACGGCCAGTCAGGAAGATACAACACAAAGCAACAACAACACCCCCCCCCCCTCCTTGAATACAAGTGATAGGAGGAAGGCCCTGCAGGAATCTACCAAGGACTGAAAACATCAACTAGATGAAAAGTCCTAACGCAATCCCTGCGGGTGCACTGTTAGCGGTACTACTACGACTACTCGTTCTTTAAAATATATATTTTGGGGTTATACATGAAATTACAACAGCAAACCATTCGGTCATAAAACATACTCTCTGGGGATAGGAGTAATTTTTCTAAGTGATGAATGATGAAAATAATAATAATAAAAAATAATTTAAAAAAAAAAGAAGTAAGTAAAAAGCAACAAATTAATAGTATGCAAAAGTGCGGCAATTTCCGCTCTAACACCAAAACAAAATTATTTCTAAAAATGTCAAACAAACGAGAGTCCACAACTGAATAAAAATAGATAATATAATAGTTCAAATCTTAAATCCCTACCTAGCCCTACTTACTCATAGTTAACTTTATGTGCACTGAGGTTTCTAATGATAGATTAAATCTTTGATTACTCAATGTTTTATTTTTGTACCCTTCAAAAATGAAGTTGGGTGTGTCTGATAAAAAAAAAAATCGGCCGTGCAGGAAAAACGGAAAACAACTTTAGTTGGATGTCCTGGTCCTGGTCGAAAAACAGAGGTTTTATAGTCACAATATGAATGAATATTAATACATCTCACACTCACAGTCTCTTCTTTCACACACACAAATTCTCCAGCCCTGTCTCGTTGACCCTGGGCGTGACCTTGTCCCCATTGCAGGTTGCCACTTAATAGGTTCATGAGGTTTTCTTGCTCTCCCTATCATCTCAGGCAGGGTCAAGGAAAAAATACTTTCGCTCAAAAGCATACAATGGTAAAAAGAGAGGGGATGAAAACTGTACACAAACCAACATATAGAAACTAATAATATGACCCTTAGCATTAGACTATATACATGTTTACTCTTATTAATAACAATTACAATGTAGCTTTCAAATTACAACTCTGAAGAAATGTATTGTAAGGTTGTTAGTTATTATATCGAAATTGGATTTAGAAAGCATTCAGGCATTGTTAGTTATTATATCGAAATTGGCATTTAGAAAGCATTCAGGCATGCCATGTCTGGCATGACACTAATTGTAATTACAGTGACTGGCGAGACTTCCCGTGGCTCGAAGCAAAAACCTGAGGAAAAATCATGCACGACAAAAGACAATAAACAAAATAACTCTGGTGAGTCTAGATTTTGTGACAGGGCCCTGTTCTCGGACTAGTTCTTTGTATGTACACGGCACTAATATGTGTCCAAATCTCCATTCAGTAACCCACCATCTGCACGGTGATAAAACTCAAGTGTACAAACCAAGTTGTCCCAATGAAACCGCTTCCACAATCCAAAGAGTTGAGAAATGTGAAGTCATAGATGGGGAGCAGTAAGTTACAGTGAACACAAAGTAAAACTGAAACAATGATTGATGCCTCTGCCAAACTTAGTGGGCACTGGTGAAACTCCCAATGTTTAAGCTAGTCAGAAATTGTTTACATATCTCCCTCCCCTCCCCCCCCCCCCCACGCACACATCTGCAATAGTTGTAAAGCAACATATCTGGAGATGAGACAACTCAGCACTCTCATAAGTTGTCACAGTTGATTTATTAAAAATAAAGCACTTGTGTGGTCACTGGGGCTCTCTTGTCTTGCTTTACGTAATTCCCCTCTCTTTGGTATGGCACTTGTGAAAAAAGTGTTAAAGGGTGAAAACATTGCAGCTACGACCATTCTTCGAGTTCCAGGTACCTACCATGCTATTTGACTTCTACATAATCGTTAGTGGCTACATGTTCGAGAAGACTACAAGATGACTTCGGTTAAACTTCACTGTCTGATTCACAACCTAGTAATGTCACCATGCACAAATGTATACTACTTTCAGAAGCTCGCGCTCGCCAGACACGAGTGTTTTTCATCATTCCAAAAGCAAAAGTTGGCGTTCAATATTCATTTTCTAATCAGGGTTCATCTGGAATTTACTACCTTTCAATTTGAGATAATGTGGCAGAGTAAATTTGCCTATCCCTATTTCTAGACTTAACTGTTAAATAAATTGTTAAATGTTGAACTGACCCGACCTTGGCACTCCTTGTGACGTATTTTTGTCAGCGTTGTGGTAAACAATCGAGTCGAGAACATGCTAGAAATTGCTGATGCAATGCAAACCAGTTCCAACTTGATGAGTAGTTTTTATTATCCAACGTTTAAGATTTACGAGAACGCGATCAGCCTTTGGGCTGCGATCAAAGGCTTACCTGCTGCAGAGAATTCTATTGTCTAATTACTTAAATTTAGACTGTATAGACATTAAAATCATTCCAACGTGACTTCATGGAAATATTTTTCAAGTAATCTTTTTCATTGCATTTGTTATATGTATATTTGTGTCTGTTATATGTATATTTGTATCTGTTGATTTAATAAATTTATTGTTAAATTTATTTACCTTACACATATTGATAACCTTATGTTGGAGAAGAAAGTGGGTAAATGGAGGTTCGCTAAATAAGGATTTGTCTCCTTTAGTAAGAAGTTTTTCACCTACAAAAAAAATATTGTGTGACGGTAAATGTTTGTAATGTTTTTTTGGGGAAAAGAAAACGTTTACCGGGGACTACTAACCCACAATACAAACCCGGGATTACTAACATAACACAAACCTCGCCTACAAATTTGGATTACAACCCCGTAGTGCAAATCCCGGATTAAAATCTCCCTAATACAGACTAAATTGAGCAATACAGTAAGATTAGCAGAGAACAGAATGGAATGGAGGAAACTGGTTGTCACTAATGTCAGGTCATCAGTGGTGCCCCAACGGTCGACAAGACTAAGGGATAGATAGAATACAGACTACAAACCCCTAACACAAATGAAGTCATTTAAAAATAATTATGAAATAAAAATTAAAGTGAAAAATGAGGCAGGCAACGCAGATTGTAGAATAAACAATCCAACGGTTAGAACATTCGAAGCACAGTTCACAACAGTTAACGCAGAATTTACAATAATCAATGCAGAATTCAGAACAATAAAATGCAGAATTCACAACAATCTTTGCATAATTTATTTCTGTCAATGCAGAACTTAACACAGACACATTTTAACAATTTCACTGAAACGAGCATGCCCCGTCAATAATTATAATTATATCAGAAATAGTGAATAGCCTAGCTGGGGAATCGTACCTTGGTAAAAAGGAAAAAGATGCACTGCACAAAAGAAAATTCCATATTTTTTTTTAACGATAAAAATATTAGGAAAATACGTCAGCGCCAAACTAAAAGCAAAAACAAGTGAGAGAGAGAAAAAAGTAGCCCCAAAAAGTTTTCAAAGAATGGATCCAACTTGGCAAACACTTAAACACGCTCCCTAACCACCCCATCCAACCACCCCTACTTCAAAAGAATCGATGATTTTCACACTGAGGAAACAATGTGTTCTGTTTTGATTGCAGATTGTAGGCATGATAGGTAGTCATAGCGACACAGGCAGCAGCGGATGAAACCATGCCAGTCCAGCACGAAAGGAAAAGACTTGACGCAGTATTGATCAGTCCCTGACAGCCACATGTATTAAGATATTATAGTCTCTACATTGAGCTTTTCACAACCACATGTATTAGATATTATAGCCTGTACATTGAGCTTTTCACAACCACATGTATTAGATATTATAGCCTGTACACTGAGCTTTTCAAAGCCACATGTATTAGATATTAGAGTCTGTACATTGAGATTTAAATATATTATAGTCTCTACATTGAGCTTTTCAAAGAGCGAAAAACTTTTTTAGATCTGACAAACCACTTTGGCTGGCCATAGCAAACTCTACTATTTGGTACAATTACACCCGACAAACCTACCATACAAATCAATTGAAATGACTCGTTCAAATGTAGAATTTTACATTTGCCCAATCCATTAAAATAATTGGATGACATCAAGCGATTTCAATGTACACATCTACTGATGCGACAATCCACGTGGTAAATGTAGACGTCAAGAGAGTCAAGGTCTATACACATTCATCACAGCATCAGGTGACTCTCTTATGGCGAGTTCACGCTTACCTAGTCCACGGAATACAGCCTATGGCGTCATGATTTCAGTGACAACTCTAAACGACGATCTAGTCAAATCTATCGGCAACACAAAGCTCAGAACCATCTGGTTCGAATCTATGTCACGTTATGTATTCATCTATGTCTGACTTCACACAACATACTATCCCCAAACTATGACTTCAAACAACATGCTGTCCCCACACTGACTTCACACGAAATGCTGTCTCCACACTATGACTTCACACAACGTGCTGTCCATACACTATGATTTCACACAACATGTTGTCTCCACACTATGACTTCACACAACATGCTGCCCATACTATATGACTTCATACAACATGCTATCCATACACTAGGACTTCACACAACATGCTATCCCCACGCTAGGACTTCACACAACATGCTGTCTTCACACTATGACTTCACACAACATGCTGTCCCCACACTATGACATCACACATGCTGTCCATACACTATTATTTCACAAAACATGCTGTCCCCACACTGTGACTCAATACTACATGCTGTTCCCACACTATGACTCAATACTACATACTGTCTCCACACTATGACTCAATACTAGATGCTGTCCCCACACTATGACTCAATATTACATGCTGTCCCCACACTATGACTCAATACTATATGTTGTCTCCACACTATGACTTCACACAACATGCTGTCTACATACGACTTCACATTACACGCTGTCTCCGCACTATTCCTCTATACGACATACGACATGCTGTCTCTACACTACATACAGTCCCCACACTATGACTTTACACTACATGCTGTCTCCGTACTATTTCTCTACATTACACACTCACTACACACTATTTCTCTACATTACATACTGACTAAACACTATTTCTCTATATTACACACTGACTAAACACGTTCTCTACATTACACACTGACTACACACTATTTCTCTACAAAATTACACACTGACTACACACTATTTCTCTACAAAATTACACACTGACTAAACACTTTCTCTACATTACACACTGACTAAACACTATTTCTCCACATTACACGCTGACTATGCATTATTTCACTACATTACCAGCTGATTACACTATTTTTCTACCTTACACGCTGAAAATGCACGATTTGAATACATTACACGCTGACTACACACTATTTCTGTACAATACACGTTGACTACACATTATTCCTCTAATTACACGCTGACTATGCACGATTTCTCTAAAGAACACACTGGCAGCAACACACTATTTCTCTACAATACCCGCTGACTACACACTATTTCTCTACAATACCAGCTCATTATACACTTTCTCTATATTACAGTCTGACTACACACTATTTCTCTACAATACCAGCTCATTATACACTTTCTCTATATTACAGTCTGACTACACACAATTTCTCTATATTACACTCTGACTACACATTATTTTTCTATATTTTACGCTCACTTCAAGCTATCTTCGTTAAACTGGATCTGTTCAGTAAAAGAAAATCCGTGAAAAAGTTAATTTTCATGGAAATTATTTTTTTCAAACCTGGACTTTCCGATTAGTTTGCAAATTGATGGTGAAATATTGTAAATACACTCAACTTTGTTTTAAAAACAAAACAAAATTATTTTATTAATTTAATTTGTGGAGGTTTTGTGGTAAGGAAAGTGTCATGCGACCGCAAAAAAGTATTTCTGAACACTCCTTTCTAACAAAATATATAATTTATATTTAAAAAATTAAAATCCCCAAAAGTTAGCGCATTCAAAACAGAGCTTCTCCAATCACCGACCCACCCCCCGATTCCATTCCCCCTTTAACGAGGTCCTTTCCAAGAGAATCGCTTAGTGTACAAAGCTAAAAGACGGGAGATGTGTTTGTATGAGAAGCTCTGCACGATTGCATACAGAATCAACTAACCAACCCCTCTAAGAAAAGTATCAATACTGTCCAGCAATTCTTCTTGCTACCAGGATCATTACTAAATATAATATTTGCCGCCATTTTTTAAAATAAACTATATTTTTGCTTAATTGATCTACTTTCGTTAAATCTGGAATAATGTAGCGAAACGGAAGTCTGGACAAGTTACTAAGAGTTGGGAAATAGCGCACTGGAACAGTAGTCACAACAAGCTGATAAGAATTGAGAAATGTCGTAGTGAAAGTGTAGTCACGACATGTAGTGAAATTGCAGTCACAAGATGATAAGAATTGAGAAATGACGTAGTGAAAGTGTAGTCACGACATGTAGTGAAATTGCAGTCACAAGATGATAAGAATTGAGAAATGACGTAGCGAAAGTGTAGTCACGACAAGCTGATAACAATTAAGAAATGACGTAGCGAAACATTGCAACCATTGTTTTGAGAGAAGTAAAAGCTGACCAACAGGGCTATACCTACAGGAATCAGGCGTCAATAAAGGAGATCTACACACAGACAAAAAAAAAAAAAAAGACCGAGGACTTTCCATGAAAACCCACACCAAATCCACTTAAAATTCTACTTTAATTAAGTCTGTGGTATTTACATCAGAGATACTGGACATTTCGATTGGCTGAGGGTACTGTAGTACTGTGTTACTTCAGAATCACATTAATTTTGTTTTTCATCTATACATTAGGCAAGTAAACAGTATTACAAGAGTGTAAATGCACAATCAAACTGAGGCAGTAATTGCCAGAATGAAAAGGAAAAACGGCTGATATGAATATGTACGCCTACTTAGGTAAACATCTAGTTTTATCTTTTTCACAAATAACATCCATTAACTATGCATAAGTTTGCATTAGATACAGAGAATTTCGCTAAAATCATCGCTAGGGATGAAAAAAAAATCAGCCTATATAAATGTGTGAGGTGAAATCAGTCTGTATAAACTTGTGATGTGAAATCATTCTGTATAAACTTGTGATGTGAAATCAGCCAGTATAAATTTGTGAGGTGAAATCAGTCTGTATAAACTTGTGAGGTGAAATCAGTCTGTATAAACTTGTGAGGTGAAATCAGCCTGTATAAACTTGTGAGGTGAAATCAGCCTGTATAAACTTGTGATGTGAAATCAGTCTGTTTAAATTGTAAAGTACAATGTGTAGAAAGTTGCAAGGTACGGATCCGTCTGGCACATGTAGGCTATACAAATATATAAAGTACAAGCAGACAACATAAACATAAAAGGCTATACTATATATAAAGTACAAGCAGACAACATAAACATAAAAGGCTATACTATATATAAAGTACAAGCAGACAACATAAACATAAAAGGCTATACAAATATATAAAGTACAAGCAGACAACATAAACATAAAAGGCTATACAAATATATAAAGTACAAGCAGACAACATAAACATAAAAGGCTATCATAAAGATTACATAAAGACATCCTATCGAACGCGCACTTCTAAATGACTCCCACGTGTTTTATATTCACTGTATCTAGTGGCTAATAAATATAATAGAACTAGTAACTATGTTGGCAAGTGCCAAACAGTTTGCAAAAAAGTCAATCAAACACTCCACTTGTATTTGTATCTACTGATCTCTGGCTAAGTAACACCAACCCAGCTTGCCAAAAAAGAAGAAGAAAAAAAAAACTTCCTACAACCACAATGAATTAGCACCGTCTTATCTGTGGCAAACACGCAGCCACTTTAAACACCTGTTATTAACGCCCAGCCCGACTTGTCCCGTGGGAATTACCTTCTGTGTACTCTGCGCGTGACAACTAGCCATCCGTTATTCATGCTGCAAAGTACTCATTTGGGACCATTTACAAATAGGTCAACACTGACAACCTGACATCAGCCCCAAACGTCTTCATAAGTTACCAGTATTTGATGGCAGCTCCCGTTATTATTCTACTCCCACCAGAAGGCTCTAATGGCTTGGCAAGTACACACGTTTTCCACGATCTACGATCGAAAGTAGTCTGTCATTCTTTGACGGCCCGCTTTTCCCACATGGGACTGTTCAATATCATACAACATCACTGTTCAATACCATACAAGTCACTGTTCGATATCATACAACGTCACTGTTCAATACCATACAAGTCACTGTTCGATATCATACAACGTCACTGTTCAATATCATACAACGTCACTGTTCAATATCATACGTCACTGTTCGATATCATACAACGTCACTGTTCAATATCATACAACGTCACTGTTCGATATCATACAAGTCACTGTTCAATATCATACAACGTCACTGTTCGATATCATACAACGTCACTGTTCGATATCATACAACGTCACTGTTCAATATCATACAACGTCACTGTTCAACATCATACAACGTCACTGTTCAATATCATACAACGTCACTGTTCAACATCATACAACGTCACTGTTCAATATCATACAACGTCACTGTTCAATATCATACAACGTCACTACTATTCAACATTGAACAAAGACATCGTAAAAACAAACTGTTCGAATTCACATTAGTTAATGCCACACAAACATGTCGCCATATAAATACTGTGGAATGAAAGATAAACATAAAATGCCACTTTCTTAAAGGGCCATGTACTGCGCTTTAATACTATAAAATGCCACTTCCTTAAAGGACCATGTACTGCGCTTTAATACTATAAAATGCCACTTCCTTAAAGGACCATGTGGCGGCGATGTTTTTAGTTGCAACTGTACTGCGCTTTAATGCGCTCTTTGGGAGTCGTGCAAAGCATATTTATGCATGAAAAGGAACACTACTTAGTGTCGTAGAACTCTTGAACTGATCGCCTTAGTTACTACCTCTCAAGTCTTCAGCAGCATGCGACCTTATATAACTGCATGACTCCAACTATTTACTGCAATCAGTAAACAGAGCTACTTGATTTCAGCTGCGCACTAAAATCTTGTAGAATTTACTTAACGTTTAACTTTAAATTAATAACGCTGGCAGATCGGTTTCAAGAGTCATCTGGCTTGACCAGTCCTCAAAGTTTTATATATTAAATGTGTTTGTGTCAATTTGCGATCGTGCGTGCGTGTGCGTTGCCAAAAGGTTTCACCTTTTAAAACTATTTCTTATCTGACAGCGCGAGAAAACTTCACAAAGTTTCTAATATGCTACAATTAGAGACATAACGTTCAAACAAACAGGGTGGATTCGAAAGGGTCGCGTGTACAACGTATGCAACACTAATGCAAATGAAAGCGGACTCGATAGCAAAATTAGTAATTAATTATTCTGTGATAACGAACTGCTTCCCTTCCCATGGTACACCGCACATGAATAAATATCTTAGTGAAGTCTGAGACATAAGTCATCCTTGTTAATTCTTACTGTTGTTATTTTTAAACATACAGGCGATTCGTTTTGGAACCCAACGAGCAGGATCGCTGTCCACAACAATATCGCGGGATTTCCCAATATTTAACGCGTTGGCGCAATCCGTTCGGCCATATCGCACCCTAAGGGCATACTTTTTGTATCAGCAAAGTTTTCCAAATTTCAAAGATTTTCGTGGAACGAGACGCTGACTAAATTTTATAAGACGCTCACAAAATAAATAAATAAATATCTTTAAAAAAAATATGATATTAATTTCTAAGCATATTCAAGGCACAACTACTATAAAGAGTGAAGGCACATCAAAACGTATGATAAAAAGGGAGATAATGAGAATGAACAGGCCTGGAAGCCTCAACTATGTTATTAGCATATTATTTTTCTTATAAATTTTTTTTTTATAAATTAATAAATATTAAAAAAGTTGTGTTTACGTCCCGACCATAAGGCTTCTGATCTAAGTCGACAGATTAACCGCTCTACAAGGCAATTTTCGTCAGCTCTACTGCTCACCTGAATGGATCCAGAACTACAAAGACAGTAGGGCTATATGGGACCCACCGACGGAGGGCGGTTGAGGGTGTGAGACAAATTGGTGCCACCTTTTTTTTTTAATCCCTTTCCGCCAGCCCTCTCGCCCTCCATCTCAGACACAGCGAGGCTGTGGGGTTATCCCAGAAGCCGCAATATACTGTTTACCTTCACGATATTCTCACTCATGGTTTGTTTCTTGGGGGAGATAGCGAGAGAAAAAGAGTTACATGTATATGGGAAAATGCCACTAAACTTCTTAGAAGACATTAAATAAGCGGGGCACCGAGACAAACACGATACAGAACACAATACACATCGGTTCAAAGGGGAAATAAAATTCAAGCGACACAAAAGTAGGAGAGAATATAAAATACTTGCGATTTATCGTGTAGCAGGGTATAAAACGTATCGTGAAGCAGGGTATATAACGTATCGTGTAGCAGGGTATACAACGTATCGTGAAGCAAAGGAATAAAAATAACTATCGATCGGTCGTGTAGCAGGGATATTATAAAATACTAGCAATGTGTTACGAACGGAACCACTAATGGAACATAGAACATAGGAATGCTAAAGGCACAAAAGCATTCGTGGTTACTGGTCCAATACACAAAACACTAGCGATGTATTGGACTACATCAATGGTTACCAGCTTTTTACATCTAAGATCCCCTTTTCCAACTACATACAAATTGCGGACCATCAGCTAAACAATTTATTGGTTACATACATATTGGATAACAGAGCCGCGGTCCACAGAATGGTAACCACTGATCTACATTCAATTGCTGTGGAAAACTACCATTGTAGTATAAGCTTCTGGCTGCTTAAGGACCAAAGCATTTGCGATTACTAATCCAATACACAATACACTAGCAATGTACTGGTCTACATATCAACTAATGTAAAACATAAGTGATGTATTGGTCTATATAACAACTAACATAAAACACTAGCAAAATATTGATTTATATAACAACTAACACAAAACACTAGCGATGTATTACAAACTTCCGGTTACAAAAAGAACAAAGCATTCGTGACATGTTGGACTAAATCGAATACAAAACATCTGACCTTGAACGACCGAACCTGGCATTAAAATAAATTATTTTAAAAACAAAAACGTATGTCAGTCAGTGTGTACCTTTACAAATATTATTTACTTTTAATTTTTCTTGCAGAAGATACACACACGCACAGGTCAACAAAATCCTGTCGTGCCATCAACAACCGTAAGAAAAGAAAATGTCTTACACTGTTGTCTCTTAGTCTTAGACAACTAATTTTATGGTCTGCTACGCGAGTGCCTATAAGGTATTATATGTTTGGCTTTGCACTCAATACACAATGAAAATCCATAAGGATTTAGTTTATAGGCTGATGATATCCATGTTATAAACATCTCCAGAATGACACTTTTCTCAAGATTTGTAGATTTTCTAATTCTATACTTAGAAGGCGTTTACTGCAGAGATAATGCCCTTTGTTTTATAAAAGAAATGAGGAAGGACAATCACAGACGTCTAAGATGTCTTCACCATTTTTTTGATAAAAGGCATTTTTTCCTGCAGAAAGTGCCTCCTAAGAGTAGAAAATCTCCAAATCAGTCTTTCTACACAACATTATCTTGCACACCTTTCGGGTAGTAAAAGTAATGCTGACGCATAAATACTGGACAAACACATTAGATAACTGATACTGGAAATGCTGATGCACAAATACTGGAACATACATTAGATAAATGATAGTGGAAATGCTGACACATAAATACTGGACAGATACTTTAGACAACTGATACTGGAAATGCTGACACATAAATACTGGACAGACACATTAGACAAGTGACATTGGAAATGATGATATGCAAATACTGGACAGACACATTAGACAAATGGCTAGAGACATCCGACAGCAGACCGTTGGGAACGTGGGACACAGATATCAGACGTTGATGAGTACTCCAGTCACCAGGAATGAACTCTAGAACTCTTCATCACCAGACTTTATTTTATTCTTTCTATTCCCCGGCAAAAAATAAAAAATAAACTGATGCTATCAAAAAATAATTAAAAAGATAATTCAATTCTTTAAATTTACAATACAAATAATTAATATATTTTTGCTTAAGAAAAGCAATAACCAGTCTGAGGTCCTCTACTTGCAATAAATGAAATTGTTTTGACTTTAAAAACAATAAATATTCATAATACAGAGCAAAGTGAAAGAATGTGATTTCTAAATACATGTGTGCACTTGTGTGCATTAATGATGTATTCAAGAACAACTGAACACTTAGCTTAATTGTTCTCCCATGTAACAGCAAATTAATAGATACACTCATTGTGTTCACTCAAATCTTTAACTTAAGCTGACCAAATTGTCATGGGCGAGTTAAATTTTACAACACATACAAGCGATGTCATCTCACTTTTAGAACATCATTATATATACAAGCAAAGTTCTCTCACTGTTGGAACATCATGATATATGTCAGAGAGGTTCCCTCACTGTTGGAACATCATGATATAAGTCAGAGAGGTTCCCTCACTGTTGGAACATCATGATATATGTCAGAGAGGTTTCCTCAATGTTGGAACATCACGATATATACCAGCATGGATCGCACTGTAATGGTGATAAACGACATGCCTGAGAACCAGTTCTGGCCAAGGCAACAGTATTGATCAGTGTGTGCAGCATTCTTGCTCAACACAATGATTGAAATGCGATCAAAAGTGATGGAAATAAAAAAAAAAAAAAAAAAAAGAGGGATCTAATTTACAACAGCATTATTTTCAATTTTACATGCATCTGTTGTCTGCTGCATACTGTGCAAAAGTGCATGTGTATGTGTGTGTCTGTGAATGCATATTTAATATAATTACTGTAAATACTTTGATAACAAAAATTAACTTGAAGCAAAGCCAAAAAGTGTACAACAAAGCTGTATGTGATGAACAAAATACATAACATATGGTGTCTCAAAATCAGGTAATTCTGTGCCATGCTTTGAGAATATTAAGAAATAATGAGAGAAATATGTCTTTGCTGTTATTGTGACAGGACTATATAACAATACTGACTTTATATCACTGACAGGACTATGCACTAGTAATTCAATGTGAAATAAATACGAGAAAAATATATGTTAATTGGATAAAGACATAGTGTACTATTCTTTATGTGAATTAATGAGAATAAAAATTATATTAACTTGATAAAAACACTTTATAAAATAACATGCATTTGCTCAATATTTTGGTGACAGCAAATTGGAAAGAGTGGGGTAGTAGTAATTGATGCTGGCCACTTTGAATATATACTTCCACAATGTCTAACTGATGAATTAATTACAAATTAAATAAAATTCTAGTGACTGATGCATGTCTATTCATCTTTCTGAGAGAGAATATATAAAAACACTTTATCCTGCAATTTTGTTAATTTAACTTAATTTGTACATAATTAATTTTATGTTTTAGCTGGGTCATATCAGTTGCTGAGACAGTAAAAAAAAAATGTGACGTAAAATACAACAAAGAGAAATCCAAGCCCACTTATCACAAGGCACACAATCTATTTTCTTGTCAATGTTCAACTTCAACCCATAATCTTCAAGTGGAGAAAAATCGATTAATAAATGCAATTCATCAAATCAGCCCCACAGCAAAACTGGTGAGATTATGGCACTTTTTGTTAAACTTAAAATCTGGTCAACCAACCTTCACAATATGAATATCTGCAAGATCTCCCAATGCTTCAGTGAATAGGAGGTATTGTATTATTCTGATGAAGTTGGAATTTGATGTAATTGTAAATTGCGAAATGCCTGCATACCTCAAAGGATGTTTGTTTAACTCAAAAAGTGTCAGAATTGCAAAATGAATATAAATGATCTGAAATTAAACTTCTGAGTTCTGTATCCTAAGAGTATCAACAGTCTGAAAATTACTGAAAATTAATTTTGCAAAATTTTAAGATCAGCTGTTAACAGGTTGTCACAAAATGCTGCATCTTACTCTTAGTGTACAATCTTAATGTTGATTCTTGAGAAAAAATAAAAGTTTAAAGCTAAAGTACTCTGCAGACTATGTTAAGTCTACAACTACAATGGACATGTTATTGTTCATTGCATAAAGTGGAATATTTAACTAAGCATTTAATAAAACATTTTAAATGGCAAGAAATAATCTGCTCAGGACTGTAACATTTAACAAAGCACTTTACAATATTTTAATGAAAAGAAGATACTTATTTGTACATGAATTGTAAAATTTAACAAGGTTATTTTAATGTTCATTGCATTCTATGACCAAAAAAAAATATCTGAATAGAACTGGAAATTTTAACAAAGTATTTTGTGTATTATGTCAAGAAAAATATCTTAATAAGAATGGAACATTTAACAAAGCACTATGTGTTTTATGACATGAAAAATATTTGAATATGACAGACACGTTCAACAAAGCACTGTGTGCTTTATGATAAGAAAAAGTATTTGAATATGACAGACACATTTAAGAAAACACTTCAAACATTTTTGAATGACAAGAAAATACTTATTCATACAGGAACTGAAACATTTAACAAAACAGGAACTGCAACATTTAACAAAACAGGAATTGAAACATTTAACAGAACAGGAACTGAAACATTTAACAAAACAGGAACTGAAACATTTAACAAAACAAGAATTGAAATATTTAACAAATAACTTTACAAAATGTTTCAATGATTAAGAAAAAATATTTTATATGGATTGGGAAATTTAACACATCATCATAAAAAAAAACCCCAAACCATTTCTAATTAAATGAAAAATAACTGAAGCCATACATATATTTAATGTTTGGTACAAACAATCATCATTACTGACTAACCTTGGCACCATCGCTGCTTGGTCTGCCATCAATGGATGAAAGGAAGACAAGAAGAGCTATCAGGAGACAACAGATTTGCTGGGGAAATGCCATCCTTTGTCTTTCACAAATAAAAATTCATTGCCTGTTAAACAAACAAGATCATGTACAAAATTTACAGTTTCACAATATTAATTAATATTATTAAAGTAATGCTTTGGTTCATATTTGCCATCCTAAGTAAAGCTGCAAATATTTTAATGTTCAAGTTTCATTAAAAAGAAAATCTTATATATAAATATAATTTATAAATCAATTCTTCTTCTTTATGTTGACTTCTTTTCCCCACAGGAATTGTGTGGAAACTTTTCATCTTCCTGATGTTTTCAGTTCCTGTAGAGTTCCTGTGGGGCCTTTCTCCTTACTCTGTTATTCTAGGAGGGTAGTACTGTTTTTTTTATAAAAAAAATGTTGTGGAAGATTTATGGAAATTATGGAAGTAGTTTTCCAATTGCCTGTCAAAGTGTCATTGTTTACAGTTTTACTTACATGTTTTAGTAGTGTTTCAATGATTGTAATTTGTATGCATTGTTTTTCCTAGGAGTTGTGTTAATATATGTAGAGAAAATTTTAAAAAAAAAAGATATGTGTGAGGAAGCTATTTGTAACTTCCTTTAAGTTTGTGGTTTTCCTTTTTATCTGTTAGTGTAATTGTGTGTGGGGTGGGTGGGTTTTATTAATATTTATTTTTATAGAACTTAGAAGGTGAAGTGTGAATGAGGTGTGTGATGATGGCTTGGTGTATGTGATTTTGGTGATGTTTATTTGGAAAGAGTAGTGTTTGTGTGGTAATTGGTAAATGTAATAGTCTCGTGTCAGTCAAGATATAAATCAAGGTTCAACAAAATAAAAATCTTATAGTTATAGACCAAGTTTCAAAGAAATAGTAATTTTTATGAGCAATGAAAGTGCAATGCAACACATATTTTAAAAAAAAGGAAAAGTGTTAAAAGTGAAATAACAGGAAAATTATAAGATATATAAGTTATCATGGTTAACAAAGTAAAATGATTATATATATATATTTCAAGGCTAATTAAAAGTAATTATTTATTGATACAAAATATTAAAAGCAAGAACATAACTCTTTAAAAGGAATTATTTATTGACATGATTCATTAAATATAGCTATTTGTTAACATTCAAAGGAGTTACTTATTGACACAACACAGAGGAAACATTTAAATTTATTAACATGCCTCAATACAAGAAATTATTTGAACATGTTGCTTGACTCTTGTCTTGGTTTAAAGCAACTTATTACAACTGTCAGTGTCTTATTGAAATTTATCAAATGTTGTTCAACTTTTGGTGCTTTGAGGAACTGAATCAGACTGACCAATCAGCAGTATTATAACATTTCCAGTTCCTCTCATCTCATGCAGATAACAGATACAATAAGAACAAGAAATTGTTTGTGTCATATTGTTCTGAAACACAGATACATGAGTTATTACTCACTAGTCATGTAGTACTGTATTTACTAGTCTCACTATTCTTTATTATTACATTTATTAGCACTATAGATTAATACTGTATTCAGCATTCTTAAGTGTAGATCCTGCTCACAGTTGTATCAATATCTGAAGTTTGGAAAGGCCTAATAAAATTTGTCTGTTGGTGGCTTTCAACTTTGGCATATGTTGAATGAGGGATGGATGAGTCAAAGGATATCATCTTGCCTATTAATCACAGCTATTCACTAGAATCACTAGATTTCAAATATAGCCACCCAGCCTAATTTATTTATTATATTCAGTCAGTCAGTGGGAGATGCTTCTGATTTTGCAGATATTTTGCTGATTTCACACTTGAGTAGGATGAATTTGGATTGGGTGCTATGGGATGGATGGGGACAAACTAGGGGCTAAAAATAGTAACATTAAATTATACCTGGTATTGGCGAGTGTTTATTGTATATTTTATTTATGGATTTATTTATTTAAAATCTGGGTAAGGTTAAGCGTATATTATTTTCTTTTACTTATTTATTATTTTTTGTAACTTTATCATTAGTATTACTATTATTAATAATAATATCTTGCCAACATGATTTTATTGATTACTACCATTAGTATAGGTGAATTTTCCAGGGCTATAATTTTTCCTTTATCTGTTTCATCTATTTGTTAATGTTATTCTAATTTATTTTATCTTGACTTTCTAACATTTGTTATTATTAATTAATTAAGTGGTAATCATTAAAATTCTCACTTTTGTTGGTTCATAGTAGAATTATACTTTTGCAGATGTCTTTTTTCGCTACATGTGGTGCCAGCTACAGTGATCTATACATTATATAACTTAAGTAAAAAAAGAAAGCTAAGGGAGTCATGCTGGCATAATTTGTCTAAAGCACAAATATGGTGATTTTAAAAAATTGCTAAGCCAAGAATAGAAATAGAAATTAATAAAAGTTTAAAGCTAATGAAATAGAAAATAATCATGTTGTACCATAAGTTCTGTCTCTTCATTACATTTTAAAATTATAAAAAAAAAAAAAAAGTGTCCTGTTACATTCAGCAAAAGAAACTGTCCATTCATGTGTGTGTATGTGTGTGTGTGAATGTGCATATGTGAATCAATAATTCAAATTAGTCAAATGTGTATATATATATGTAGATTCAGGATTCAAAATGAGTAGCTCCTAGTGATGAATAATTATACTATAGTGACAAAGAAAGTAGTAAAAATTTGGTAACTATAGTGGTAGGCACAAAACTAATGATTGTCAAAGTAACTATGGTGAGGTGAGTAGCTATAGTAACAAGTGCATAACTAAAGAGTATAAAAAAATAACTAAGGGGAGATAAATAGTTATTGAGACAAGTATTAACTAAAGAAGTAACTAATGGGAGATAAACAGCCACAGGGAAGAAGTTAATGACTGCATACAGAAGTAGACTTGTGCTATTCTCCTTGAATAGCTCTTGACAACCCCACCCACCAATAGATGCATTCAACACAATTAGGGCCCTAGTCATTACAGTGTCAGTAACAGCCTTTCCATGCCAATGTTCCATAAAGTAGCAGCCAGCAGAAGACAAGAGCTTTTAGTTGTCTTTAGGAAGGGTACAGTTTCCAGGACACAAATGTGTGCACAGCGTATGCAGAGAATGTGTAGAAAGTCATTAGTCTGACCTGCTGGCGCCACCAGGGAATGCCTTTTAAGCAGAAAATAATGGCATCACAGTTCCCAGAGACCATGGCAAGGCTGATTTACATAATGGATATTGGTCCCTGCATGATAACTTACACTTCCCTCCTGCTGTAAATCTGGAATTTGGCTTCTTGTAATCCACGACTAACCAGTTTGACAATAAAAACAAATTTAAAAAGTTTAAAATTTTGCAAGCTGGTTTATTTTTTAATCATTTTGACTTGTTACTGTTCCTGTATGTTTTCAGGTTACTATAGTATTTTACTAGTTATAACTATTGAAATTGTTGTTTTGAATGCTTGATTTATCTCTTCATTTCAAACATGAAATTTTAATTCAAACATGAGTTGAATTATAAACAAATAAACATCAGAATGCTGAGAATTAAGACTAAGGCCAGTAAGGGAGAAAAGAGAGGCAAAACATTTTAAAATAAAAGAGATTATTCTGAATAATTAAATGTTTATTTGTTTTATAGAAAAATCATTATAAAGCAGTAATCCATTAAAATAACACAACCCATAAAAGATGGTAAACATGTATCAGGGTGTTTTAAAGATAACTGCTTATAATTACTTCCTTGTGTGTGTATGTCTGTCTGTGTGAATGCTGGAATAACTTTACTAGCAAAATGTAAAAATTAAAGTGTCAGTTTTGTTACACATTTAATTTTTATTCTTGTGAATACTACCAGTTGAAAAGGTAAGAGAAACTTTAAGGTAACTTAAGATAAATCAAAATGGTCTATGACTATATCTTGATTAATAAGAAATAAAAGTGAGTTGTGTTCTCTAATTAATATTGCCTTGATTGTTTGTGCATAAAAATGTTGTTTATAATAGTAGGATCTTAAAAACATTTTTTTTCTGCAAGTGCAAGTTATTTTAATTTATTTTGCACCATCTCAATACCTTCACTGCTGTAGCCACACTTTAGAACTGACAGTATCAAACTGGCTTCAGTATAACAAATGCATTCGGTTAAATTGATTTCGGTATCTAATAATAATATATAATGGATTTGATAATAAATAAATAAAATAATTTCAACTTCAAGCTAGTCAGGATACAGAGATAATAAATGACAGGGCTAGTTTTGACCATTTTATGAAATGACTTTGTCTATATATTGGGTAGTACCATGTAATTCAGCTCAGAGTCAGAGTGTGTAACACTCCATCAGGCCCCAAAGTTAGAAAATACAGATACTCCCTGTGAGAACAACTGCATCTGACACGTCCCCCACTCTAACCACCATTCCCCCATTAATAATGAAACGGGAGGGTAGAATTAGAAATACTAGAATACTTGATCTTGTATGCCTACAGTTTGGCAGAAACCAAATTACTGCTAATCTTGAAGTGGTTATACTACTTATAGGATAGCTGGGTGTTGGAACACGTGACCTTACTCTTACCAATATAAGACTTGCAGCCCTAGTTTGTAACTTGTAGAGCTAATGGCATTAAAATAAACAAGGGAAGGAGAGAGAAAATGAGAAACCTTATAATAATATTATAATACAATTTTACACACTAATATCCAGTTTTTAAATTAAAACTGTCAATGGTTATGAAAATAAATTAATATATGTTATGTTTAAAAATTAAATTTAACGTTGAATTGAAACTACAGTGTGTATATGAGTTTTAATATATTATTATATAGGACCTATATGACACAACTCGTGGGACGGGGTGGATGAAAATGAATGGATGGCTAGAAATACTTAGTATGCACAATCACATGAGTCTGCGAAATGATTCACACACTTGCTTAGTCACACCGACCTGCATCTCATTGGAATATGCAATACACGTTGTCTATGACTTTCAGAAAGCAGACAAGACTGGGTCGTGGCTTGTTAATGATTTCCCCCCCCCCCCCCCCTGGCACTGCCTGCGTACTGACGTCAAAAGTCACCCCACTGACATTTAAATCATACAGTTATTAATATATCTAATGTAGTATACTTAGTGAAAAATGAGGGCCGGTTTCGACTCCTTAACTACAATACAAACAGGTAGCCAATTTACCTAGCAAAGTAGCGTACGAACAACGCGTCATGCTTCATAAAAATACGGTGCAAATGTTAGATCAAAGACTCAAGTTCACGTTCACACTAAACACAACATATTCTGCCAACATGTTTTAACAGAAGCGCACGAGAACGACGAACATACCTGCAAAACAGACCGAAGCGACCGTTCAAGACGATGATATTGGTAAGTTACCCGCGTTGGATCACGCAAATATGGCGTTGTTTCCGTTTACAGGCAACAATGAAGGGGCGAGAACTAGACAGCAAATGTCCCCCGCGGTCGATCCTCCCAAATCGCACGCCGGCTAAATGGGATGAATTGTCGTACTTTGCTGGTGTACTTTTAAACAAACGGTGACCTATACAATCGCAGGTTTTGCTTGCTAAAGCGACTACAAAAAGAGAGACAGTTCCTTCGCGGAATACCCTCCAGCCAACAATGCGGCAGGCCCGCCGCTCCGATGTACAGTTTCCAGATATGTATCAGTCCACGTCTCATCGATCTTCTGCGATTAATAATTTATTCCCAGCAAGCCAGTGTGCAGCAAAGCATCGATGCCAGTCGGCAAGGGAATCCGTTTTAGGCGTACAGTATTCCAAGTTCGCTGACTTCATAAAGGCACGGCTTTTGGTGTCAGAGCTCAGGAGATGTGGTTACTGAGGTCTTAGCGTTCTTGTAAAACCTGGCAATGTCCGATTCCAGTGATTCACTGTGTGTAAAGAGATCTGCAAACATTGGCAGTTTGAAATGACTTTGAACGGGATGTAACTGAAAAATAATATCAAGTTATGTCCTGTCGTCAAGGACGGGACGACTTTACGAGTATGGGGCCGAGATAATTTTAAGGTGTAGGCCTATGAACTTGCTGCTGCTGCTGACCAAACGACAGGCCGATTGGTGTTATGGGTGTCATTAAGCGGGCTTATGACTAACTCCTAATGTACAATGCTTCACGAAGGCCTACCATTTTCAGGTTTTTTTTTTAATCCATAGCAGCAAAATGGGGGTCATCAAGCCATGTCCGATTAGGCTACGGCTGCTAACGCCATGCAACGAATCTCACCATTTCCTTACAATAATGCTTAATCATGTAGAAATATATTCTTTATGGAATGGTCTGAATTGCTTTTTCTTGAAATTAATTTTAAAACTAATAAATTGTCTTGCATTTTTTTGTTGTTGTTCATTATTAGGTAGTATCGCATACAGTAGGCTTACCCCACTGCATTTTTTAGGAAAAAAACTAATCGTATTTCACCTGGTCGCGATCAGTTACTAAATTCAAGGCTTCGCTAGTGTCAGTTTCACTGTGACGTCATGAGCTTTTGTTAGAATATTAAAATGAACTCCAAGCTACGTCATGCATTATGGAGGACTCGTAATAGTCATCTGAACTTAGCTCTTACGGTTCCCTTAGCTAATGAGAGGGCTGAATATCTTAGCTTAGGGGTGGGCAAACTACGGCCCGCGGGCCGCATGCGGCCCGCCAACAGATATTATGCGGCCCTGAGGGCATTTAGAAATTTTTTTTAAAAGGGCCTTGCAGTGTCAAACTGTTACTTTTAGCGCAAGTCACGCTTGACGGACAAAATCGTCACTAATTGATTCGGGCTAACATTTAACTACTCGCACGCTGTACTGACGAAAGAAAGGACCATACCCAGTCAAACTGTTAAACTCTAATTGCAATCAAGGAAGTCTGCTACAGTCACTTTCTGGCTAGAGATAGAGAGGGGAAGGGGTAAACCCATCAAGGACGATTAGGACGCGCGATATTGAGGTGGACAAATGTAAACAGGAACCAGTGTGGTAACTGCTGTCAAGGAGGTTAGGACATTGTGTTGAAGCAAACAAATGTAAACAAGTCCAGATGGACAGTCCCTACCCACAGAATTTAAAAAGACACTACCAAACAAAAGATTCCAATTTCGGATACAATTTAACAACCGAAGAGAGGAAAAGGAAATGCATGGAGCTGGTGAAAAATTTGGAGAAACAACAAACTGTTTTCACTAAACAGTCTTCAATTCAAGATGCTGCAACAGAAGCTAGTCTGGTGCTGTCACACAGAATTGTAAAACACAACAAGCCATTTTCTGATGGCGAGTTCATCAAGAAATGTTTGCTAGATGCAGCAAACATTATGTGTCCAGAACAAAAAAAAACAAATTTGACAACATTACTTTATCAAGGAGAACTGTGGTCAGACGTGTTGACAAGATAAGTAACAATCTGATGCATAAACTTCAAGATGCAAATAAACAATTTTTGTGGTACTCTCTTGCATTGGATGAGAGTACTGATGTACATGATACTACCCAATTTTTGATATTTATACATGGAATAAACACTTCTTTCAAACTCACTGAAGAGTTACTAAATGTTGAGTCACTCAAAGACACAACCACAAGCCATAATATATTCAATGCTGTTAATAACTATATTAAAAGAACTGGGCTGGTTTGGAACAAGATGGCAAGTGTTACAAATGACGGAGCTCGTGCTTTGACCGAAAAAAATGTAGGTCTGGTAAAGTTGATAAGTGATAAGATTAAAGCAGAATATCCTGACCACACATTATTACCACTTCACTGTGTGATCCATCAAGAAAATCTGTGTAAAACTGTTTTGAATATCAAGCATGTTATTGACCCAGTTGTCCCAATTCAACTTCATCAGATCAAGAGGACTTAATCACAGACAGTTCAAGGCATTACTTGACGATTTGGAAACTGAACATTCCGATATGCTGTACCACACCAGTGTTCGATGGCTGAGTCTCTGCAAGGTGTTGAGGCGAGTGTGGGACCTCAGAGAAGAAATAGTGATGTTCCTAGAGATGAAGGGCATTGAATGTGACTTTAATACTAACATTGTCAATAAAGAGTGGAAGTTAGACTTTATGTTTGTCATTGAAATTATGAAAAAGTTAAATGAACTGAATGTCAAACTTCAGGGCAATTGTGTGTTTGCACATGAACTGTATGTACATGTAAAATAATTTCGGACAAAACTCTCACTGTTCTCCAGACAAGCAAGTGAAAAAAAGTTTTGTCACTTCCCTTTGCTGAAACAAGAAACCATTTCTGGTGAAATGACTGAAAAGTATAAAGTCCAATTAAATGCACTGACTGATGAATTTGGAAGGAGATTTAAAGATTTCTAGAACTTAGAGCCACAGTTTAATATTCTCAGTTCCCCTTTTGGTGCAGAAGCTGATACAGCCCCGGAGGACATACAGTTAGAGCTTCTTGACTTACAAGCAGATCATGACCTGAAAGAGAAATTCAAGTCAGATGGTTTGCTGGATTTCTATGGATCTTTATCAGAAGAATCATTTCCCAACTTGAAAAGTTTTGCAGCAAAACTTTTATCATTGTTTGGATCAACATACATTTGCGAACAAGCATTTTCTTGCTTGAAGATCAACAAATCTAAGAATAGGTCTTTATTGTCGGACTGCAACTTGCATGCTGTCATGCGAATTTCAACAAGTAAACTTGCTCCAGATTTCAAGAATATTGTTAAAAATTGCAAGCAGTTACATACATCTCATTAGAAATCAATAATTGCAATGACAATGTAGTCAGTTTGTGTCTAAATTAAAGCCACTGATAGATAATTTTAAAAATTTATTATAATAAAAAAATGTAAAATCTTAACAAATTAGTAAAAGTGTTAGTCCATATTGTAAAATATAATGTATAAATGTATAAGTAAAATAAAATTGCATTAATTGGTTATTTATAGTTTTATACTGTTCAATAACCTATAAATAATTCATAATTACTTATTGTGTTAGGTTGCTGTAAACAAAGTGTGTGTAATATATATATGCGGCCCCCCAATAACTTTACATTTGTCAATGTGGCCCTACACACAAAAAGTTTGCCCACCCCTGTCTTAGCTGGTTTGTTGGGTTATGTCCCTTTCGATAGCCCCTAAATGCCTTGTTTCCATTTCAATATTCTAGTCCTCTTGCAGAAATTAGTCTATAACAAAGCCAGACTAAAATTACCAACATAGAGGAAAAGGAAGTCTAAACAATGCCCGCTACCAACAACATCGACAACAAGAAGAAAATTTTCAAAATCGACAACATATAGCCAGAAAAGAAAAATTCATACAAACCGAAGATCTCACCAAGCAGGAAATTGCACCAACTGAGATCGAGGCTGCCCTCAACGAATACACAAGACCGCTAGAGGCTCCCCATCTCTCACCATTACCATAGACCCCACCAAGAGTAAAAACAACAACAATAACAACCACAACAGACAACCAAACAAGACCACAAACACAAAAGACGGCGGCCACCACAAACACATTCGACAACAACAGTGACAACATCAGAGTCAGCAACAGCATCCACAACAACAAGAGCAATGACAACGCCAACGAAACCACCGCCGACAACAACAACAGCAATTTTGGCCCAGTGACCCGCAGTTCATGCACTTCAATCACCCCAATGCAGACATGATTCAACTGCTGCTCGACCATCTTTACTGGCCGCCAGCGCCCGCCCTCATGCATCCCAACGGACAACGGGACAGCCACGACGACAGCGCCAGCAACACAACGACAGCATCATCAGTGATGAGGACGGGGTGTTGAACATCCCGGGCGCACGTACACGCTAAGTACAGACTTGGTGTGGGCTCTGTAAGACACCCCTCCCACTCAACATCAAGAACGACAGCAACAGCAACTACAACTTTAACCCTCGGGTTGTTGGACTAAAGTCCGCCTTTGCCGGCCAGACACGCTTTGCAATGGACGAGAAAACAACAACACTACACATAGATTCTTCACCAAATTTCACAACGTACAACAGCAACCGCCACCACAACGTACAACAACAACCGCCACCACAACTCTCAACAGGAACGAAATATAACTTCAGTGCTACAAGAAATAGCGGGCATCATAACTCAACAGGAATACAATTCAACGACATCACACACACAAAAAAATTCAAAAAAATTCAACAACTGACGACAACATCAAGCAAGCAAAAACAAAACTCCAGCGGCAACACAACCGCTAGCGCTCCCCGAATACTCGTGGAGGGAGCCGGTCCCACTGGAGCACTACAGATCAGAGAACGTCTTGAGATGAGATGATACGCGAAAGCTCCAGTGGTGACGTCAAATTGTTATCGTAACACCACCACCACCACCACCACCTCTTAACAGTGCTATTAAATCGTTTTAGCCTCTCTCTGAGTTTGTGACGTTATACTTACGACAATTAATGTTTTTATGTGTACATTACAACAATGGGATTTATTCAATCATCAAGGTTTTTGAATTGCTTCCATCATTAAACTATCAATTTAATTTTGGCGTTATGTAAATGGACGAGAAAACCGTTTCTTTAAACCAGCATTTAAGTAGTAGTCGTAGTAGTGACTCTTCTCACGACTGATCTGCCGTTTAGTTTACTGTTAAACTTTCGGAGATCCAAGAGCTTACGTAGGATGTGGGCACCTCGTTTCAGTATGGCAAGTCTCTCGGCCGTTTTAATCGAGTAACTTTCAAGTTTAACTGTTATGTTCTTCATTACTTCTGTTACTACTTATGCTCAAACGTTCCATAATCTCTGGAGTTTTAATCTCAGATCCGGGTATTTTTCAGTCTCTTCTCACGCTCTCTCCCTCTCTCTCTCTCTTTCGTTTGTCATTGGGTACAGCATTGAATGTTGCTATCTACTAAAACTTGTTGACAACCGTAATGTCTTGTTAGACTTGTTGACAACCGTAATGTCTTGTTAGACTTGTTGACAACCGTAATGTCTTGTTAGACTTGTTGACAACCGTAATGTCTTGTTAGACTTGTTGACAACCGTAATGTCCTGTTAGACTTGTTGACAACCGTAATGTCCTGTTAGACTTGTTGACAACCGTAATGTCTTGTTAGACTTGTTGACAACCGTAATGTCCTGTTAGACTTGTTGACAACCGTAATGTCCTGTTAGACTTGTTGACAACAGAAAGAACGATACAGACAACAATTCAGAGAGAAAGACAATTGACAGAGACAGACAACAAAGACAACAATTCAAAAGACAGACAAGAATTGACAGACAGGCAACAATTCAGAGAGACAGACAACAATTCGGAGACAGGCAACAATTCAGAGAGTCAAACAACAACTGACAGAGACAGATAACATTTGACAGAGACAGATAACATTTGACAGAGACAGACAACAATTCACAGAGACAGACGGATACCCAACGACACATCATACTAGGGCTAAATTTCGCAAACATCTACATTCTACATCCACAGTCGCACCAAGGCCCATTCACAAACTCAAACATTATTAATACCTTATACAATCACACATTTATACAAACATAATTAATTTCACATATGCAAACCCATACACTCACAAACATACATTCATACCATAATCATAAGCACATATGCGCACAGACGATTACATCCACAAACGCATTTGCACGCACATACATACACACACATACATACACACTTACATACACACACACACATACACACACATACATACACACACAAACATACACACACATACATACACACACTCTATTTTAGCGATAACAATTATTAGAATGATTCTCATTTGTCTGACTTGTACACTTTACAGAACTGTTCAAGGACTAAAATTCTATCATGTGTGTGTGTAATCGTGCAGCAAGAACAACTATTTATGCCCTATACCATTTTCTCTGTAATTACCATAGAAACAACTACCTATGCCCTATATCATTTTCTCCGTAATTACCATAGAAACAACTACCTATGCCCTATACCATTTTCTCCGTAATTACCATAGAAACAACTCCTATGCCCTGTATCATTTTCTCCGTAATTACCATAGAAACAACTACTTATGCCCTATATCATTTTCTCCGTAATTACCATAGAAACAACGGCTTATACTGACTGGTTCCAAGTTTAACTTATAATGGATCTAGTCATGTGCATGTCGGGGAATCATTTCGCATAACAAATAATTCAGGGTTTGCGGTGTAAGGGACGGTACCCTAACTTCTCGCTTGACAAATAATTTAGACAGAGTGATTGCATGCAAACGCGCACTGAAAGTTTCGCTGTGTGTGTGTGTGTGTGTGTGTGTGTGTGTGTGTGTGTGTGTGTGTGTGTGTGTGTGTGAAATCTAAGAAATATTCAGTCATCACTAAAATTCCATATTCAAGATGTGCGCTTGCACAACACACACACACACACACACACACACTAGCACACGCACACGTATACATCCACACACAAACATACGCATATATATCAGACATAAACACACATACACATATCCAATTATACTCCCATATATAAATACAAGCACACACAAGCATACACAGTGAACCTAGTGTGAAGAGTGAACGATCGTTAGTGTTATATCGAGTATACACTAATGTGAGGAGAATTATTCGTTCATGTGAGGAGTACAAGCTATAGTGTGAGAAGTACATCTTCATGTGAGGAGTGCAAGCGCTAGTGTGACAAATATGCGTTCATGTGAGGAGCGAACAATCTTTAGTATTAAAACGAGTACACGCTATTGTGAGATCTCATGTGAGGAGCGAACAATCTTTAAAATGAATAAAAGCGAGTGTGAGAATATGTTACGTACTAACCGTAGTTGATATCGCGACCCGATGTCCAGAAGCCATCGCCATGAGAATGATAGTCAGGAAACACATTGGTGAAGCTCTGTTCGTGATCTGTCCGTGAGTTGATTTCACTGAAACTGTACTTACAGTTCAAATTTTACTAGTAACCTAATGGCCGAAGACCACTGTCAGTTATCTATTGAGCAGCTCACACACACACCCCTACCACCCCCAGTACAATAGTAGAAGGGTTCAACCACTCACTGTAGAAATGATAAGACACCTGGCAATAAATAAATCACTCACTGTAGAAATGATAAGACACCTGGCAATAAATAAATCACTCACTGTAGAAATGATAAGACACCTGGCAATAAATAAATCACTCACTGTAGAAATGATAAGACACCTGGCAATAAATAAATCACTCACTGTAGAAATGATAAGACACCTGGCAATAAATAAACCACTCACTGTAGAAATGTTAAGACACCTGGCAATAAATAAATCACAATTAAAAAAAAACCCCGAAGAATCGGACAAATATCTACTTGCCACCCTTTCTGTACATTGTGAAAAGTCAGTTCGAGGATGTTCTCATGGGAAATCCGAATCTCAGTGACTTAGAGACTTTCAAGTTAACTTTGTTGGATCCAACGTCCGCCTGGTGCAAACCCTACACTCTACCCCACGATAGTTCAAATGATACTCCATGCCGGAGTAATCCAACCCTCTGAATCAAAAAGTGGCCCCTATATTACTAGTTAATGGAAGTCGCCGATTTTGCATTGACTTCCGATGATTAAATGCAATAACAGAGTTTCAAGCCGATACCCTACCTAATGCCGATTATCTCTTTTCAAGGTTAAGCAGTACCCGATACGTCCTCAAGCTTGGCGTGAACCATGGTTTTTGACAGCTTCCGGTCTGGCCAGTTAGCATTTGCGATGCCTCCAGGCCACTGTGAATTTAGAGTGATTGCCTTTGGTGTTCTAAACGCACCCGCCACTTTCTCACGCATGATGCGAAAATTGTTAAGTCTTACAGACCACCCTATATTTCTAACTGTATGGACGATTTACTCATCACAATGGCGACGTGGGAGGAACGCATACAAACTCTCAGTATTCTACTGTCTCGTCTGAGAAAGACAGGCCTAACAGCCCACTCCTTTAATTTAAATAAGTGTCGGTTTGACAGCCATGCCTTGCTTTATTTGGATCACAAGGTAGGTCACGGAGTGTTACGCCCTGACCAGGACAAGTCGATCAGCTGATCCGTGCCCCTTCGCCGCGCACTAAAAAAGAGGTCAGGTCGCTCTTAGGCATAGCTCGTTACTATCAGTAATTTGACCTTCGCCCAGTTTAATAACATTGCTGACCCGCTGTCGGCCTTAGGCACAACTCATCGCCCGATAAGGTCAACTGGACATCCACATGTGAAGGCGCATTCCGCTGCCTTAAGGAATGCCTCATCACTGACCCAGTCTTACATCTAGTCGACCCAGCATGACCTTATGTTTTGCGTGTTGATGTCTCGGTTAGATGCTGTATTGCTCGAAGAAGCCGATGAAGCACACATTAAGCTCGCGCCACTTGTGTACGCTAGTCGAAGTTGACCAGTGCTGAGAAAAAATTATGCGTCCTCACAGTTGGAATGTCTGGCCATCATGTGGACTGTAGAAAAATTCTGTATAGCCGAGAGTTCATACTAGAGACTGATCATCAACTGCTCGAATCCCAATCTAAAAAATCTCTTATCCTGATCTAAAAATCTGAATGGCAGCGTTGGGCCCTACAGTTACAGACCTAAAAGTTTCGGATTCGATTTATACATCTCTGGTGTGATTGATTGTTCTCCTAGAGAAGTTTGACTTTGCGATCTTTGCCTTAAAGAGAATGACTTTATAGCATAGTCCTAAAATACACTACAAATTGATTTTGTCCAAAATTTCATGATTGCCTGCTGTTTATAAACGAATACAATCGATTAAAACGTTTTATATATATATTAAGTTTTGACATCTCTTCTTTACTATGTAGTATATTTCGCCTACAAAATTATATTATAAATATCAACTAAGGTTTCGTGAAATGCGTTTCGACATTTCTGAAAATATAACCTTATTACTGTAGATAGAGTAAATTTTACAAACCGATTAATCGTACCCACGAGCGTTTGCATTAATTATTTTATTTTAGACATATTAATAATTTTATTTTATACACATTAATTATTTTATTTTATACACATTAATTATTTTATTTATACATATTAATCATTAATCATTAATCATTTTATTTTATACACATTAATTATTTTATTTTAGACATATTAATAATTTTATTTTATACACATTAATTATTTTATTTTATACACATTAATTATTTTATTTTATACATATTAATCATTTTATTTTATACATATTAATCATTTTATTTTATACACATGAATTATTCTATTTCGTGCACATTAATTCTTTTAGTTTGTTGTATTTCCAGCACTAGTAATATCAAAGTCAGTGTGGTCAAAGTTCTACACTAATCTGCTTGAGCTCCTGACCACTCACAAGAAAGCTGTTGAAAAAAGTCAATGAACGTGAAGTGGTCACTAATGTGATAACTGGGCACAGGCCTTCCAGTACTTTCTTTCTCATTGTTATAATAGACGGTAGGTAGTCATCTCAAATCTGATTGACAAAAGAACTTGACATCTAGCTGTTAGCCCTATTCTTTCCGTTGTCAAGTCTCAGAAATGTTACTGTCGTTGATTTCTGGTTGTACTAATAAGAAATGAGCGACATGTACATTGGACATTAAATTAACAGTTACTTATCGAGACAAGTGTGTCGCAATAAATAGTCGATAAGTATCTTGTCGCCGGCCACCTTCTCTCTGATGAGGGAAGGGTGGTGGCTTGTCGACGTCACGTTGGACTTGCATAAAGAGAATTACAAATCCGCACCCAGAATACCAAGATGGTTGTTTGGCTCAAATTTAATTCTGCGTGTAGGTTACGTATTGCCGACATGTTTGCATGTGTACTTGCATACGGGTAAGGGTGAAGTGTAGACGGCACAGACGGCACAACGTATAACAACGACAACAACCACTCTTTCAAAACCATAGACAGGAGAAAGTCTCAATGTCAGAGTACAAGTTCAAATTTATTGGTCTATGGGTTTCCTCTCACACGTTGATTAGTCAGTCAGCCATCCACACTCGCACCCATGGGGAACGGGGGAGAAAGAAAGAAAGAATGATGAATGGTGAAATAAAATAAAGGAAATACAAAATTCAATTTATCCATGCAGTACTACTTCTAGATACATTTAAGCATTATTTATCATAAAATAGCAATCATTATTTATAAGTTCTGGAGCCACTGCTCCCATATCAAAGTTCAATAAATAATAAACAAATGTCTTGACTTGCAAGTCTTCTTCAACGGTTCCATCAATATTATCTTATATTAAGGTTTATTTCTAATTTTAGGTTTAATGCTTAAGATTCCTACGCTTTAGTTTTAGGTTCCAATTTATATTTATGTGCTCTGAGATTTCCCTAATTAGTTAGAAGTTTCTTTTACTCACATAGGTATTGTCATTTTCTCCTTGTTCTCTGCTCATATAGTTCGTTACTCTCTCTTGTTCTCTGCTCATATAATTCGTTACTTTCTTCTTGTTCCCTGCTCATATAATTCGTTACTTTCTTCTTGTTCCCTGCTCATATAATTCGTTACTTTCTTCTTGTGCTGGGCTCACATCGTTATTGTTAATCTCTCCTTGTGCTGGGGAGTTTAAAGATGCTCAAAACACCGTCGACGTCTCGACCCGGCCGTCCTCACTGTTACGACGGTTGCTACAACTTCACACTCCCGTGCGCTTCTCTCATTAGGCCTAATTTCTCAGCTCTCATTGCGTTCTCTCTTCTCTCTTCTTCTCTTCAATTTCTGCTCATTTCATCTCGTCTCTTCTCTTAACTTCGTTTCTCATCTCTTCTCTTCTCTTCTTCGTTTCTCATCTCTTCTCTTCTTGTCTTCATTTCTCATCTCTTCTCTTCTCTTATTCGTTTCTCATCTCTTCTCTTCTCTTCTTCATAATGGCCAACCTTTGCCATTCTCGGCGGTATGCCTCATGCATGACCGCTACTGCTTCCAACGATAGTTACTACCATTATGTAACATCTCGTTCTGTAACATATCCCAGCGCCCTAGTGATATTAAACTTCCATCAGGAATTTGCCTCTGCATGGAAAATAATCGATCACCTGCGGTCTTTGCACAGAGTCTTTGAAAACCCAAGGTGACTATCCTGTTGATTGGTTCACCTAAAACTGGGCGGCCATTACGGTGCGCTTTCATATACAGCCGGGTAGACATCTGGCACTCTGTTACAGTGTTCAGGAATTCTCCTTCTCTTTTGCCTGCAGAATCGTAGAGAATCCTGATACAAACAAGCAGGGAGAAACTCTAACAGAGATGTACCTCCACCTCTGTACAACACGCTACATTTTCGACGTTTCTCATCCGCCCCTGGCTCCATCTCCTCTTTTATACACAAAGTTCTTGCACATCCCTTTCTCTGAGCTGACTGGAACAACCCCCTTCCAGCACACACGCTACCCCCATCAGCACTAACCAGCATGGCACTGTGCATGCTGACGAATAATCTGACCATCCTGGCTACACTCTGCTGTCCAGTGCCAAGTCTCAAGTTCCCAGTTGACACTGTGATTTACGTATCCATTTGTCCTCTAGCTAACTCTCAGAGCACACTAAAATCCCAGAGCAACAGTCCTCTCGTATTTTATTTTAAAACTACAGTTACTATGGCAACTCATGGCCACCTGGCAAGCCATACATTAACTCACAGCAAGAAATGGTTGTACACTCAAACCAACCTAATACAATTATTAACTTTCCAATAATCTCAAAATTCTAGTTCAATAGTACTTTCATAAAACAATAGCAATTTCACAATAACCATATCAACTTAAACTACCAAACATTTAATAGTGGTGATTCTTAAAAAGATGTTTACATTTCAAAACTCAGAGCCTGCTTTCTTCATGGACAAATTGGTGTCCCAGCATTTTCTCATGAATTCCCGTACACTGGCCGCCATGTACTCTACACTGACACAGATTTATGGGCGTGGTTTTGGCCAGGGAGGGTCAAGCCAGCAAATTAATTATACATTTCCTATTCTATGGCACGAACTTAAGCTAGTGTTTCCGACTTAGTTTTCGCGTTGTTGACAAAATAGTCATTTTCACCCTGTCCCTCTCTTAATTAACTTAGCGGTTTCATTCATAGTTTAGAGTTAGAAGTTACTTAGAGGAAGAGAAAAAAATTTATTAACATTTTCCTCATTTCTGTGACATATCTGTTATTTTCTAACGAAATGATTAAAGACTTTAATATCTTTATTGTAATACTAGTGCTGTGGTTGCCGTCAAACGTGTGACGTATTGTCCTCCATCATTGTGATTTTCATCTCGCATCCTGTGTTGACCCATAAATAAAATCAATAAAACAAACACAAAATTTCATGACCATACATTAGTAATCTGTATTAACCCTGGTTATAAGTATAAATTGGATATCCAAACTTACTTTCAGAAACAAGAAAATACTGGCACGGTTTGTTAATTATCATTTTGTGTTTATATAATAAATCTGTCTTACACAATTCTGGCTTCACTGGTCTTTCATGATCAGTCTTTAAAAAAGTTTATCTAGTAGCAGAAATGCATCATCAGTAACAATAAGGAACTGACTTACGTCAATGGACAGTTAATTTAGTGTTTTTAAAAATAAATTTTGTCTAATATCACCAACAATAGCAAAAGATTCCAACCTGCCTAGTATTTAAAAGCATTTTATTCCACCATGACGTCACTATCACAAAACAATGTGCCATTGAACGTAATTTGAGAATGGAAATCAGAGTTCATAACATGTGTTGAACAACATCGCAAAACAGTTAAATGCTGAGGTATTATGTAAATCATAACCAGCGATAATAAATAGTTCGTGCACAATCACCCGCTCAATATTGACGTACCGAAGTTATTTGTGAATCAAAATTAGAGGCTATAATCAATCTGATCAATACCACTCCCATTTGAACAATGACGTCATTTGTGAAGTATAAATATTTGTCTATTATCAAATCTACACAACTACTATACTGACGTCATTTGTGAAATATTAAATATTTGTCTATTATCAAATCTACACAACTACTATACTGACGTCATTTGTGAAATATTAAATATTTGTCTATTATCAAATCTACACAACTACTATACTGATGTCATTTGTAATGCAAAACCATAGCTCGTAAACATTTCTCCAATATCAAACCCCTCCTCACGCACAGGCATGTACGCACACACACATACACACAACTGTAAACAAAACTAGAGTTTTCTTTTGTGAATCAAAACTAGTGCTTATAAACATTCTGTCCAACCTCAAACCCACATAAACACTGATATACCGATATCATTTGTGAAATATAAACAGTTTGTCCAATATAAAATCCACATAAACATCTGAAATACTGAGGTCATTGTGAATCAAAACCAGATTTTATAAACATTTTATCTAATATGAATACTGAAATATTGATCTCATCTGTAAATGAAAACTAGAATTTATAAACGTTTTGTCCAATACGACACCTAAATGAACCTGAAATACTGACGCCATCTGTAAACGAAAACTAGAATTTACAAACATTTTGTCCAATACGACACGCAAATGAACCTGAAATATTGATATCATCTGTAAAAGAAAACTAGGCATTATAAACATTTTGTCCAATATCACCTCCATAAGAACACTGCCAACTGTGCATGAAAACTAGAATTTATAAACACTTTGTCTAATATCACCTCCATAAGAACACTGCCAACTGTGCATGAAAACTAGAATTTATAAACACTTTGTCTAATATCACCTCCATAAGAACACTGCCAACTGTGCATGAAAACTAGAATTTATAAACACTTTGTCTAATATCACCTCCATAAGAACACTGCCAACTGTGCATGAAAACTAGAATTTATAAACACTTTGTCTAATATCATCTGCATAAGAACACTGCCAACTGTGCATGAAAACTAGAATTTATAAACACTTTGTCTAATATCACCTCCATAAGAACACTGCCAACTGTGCATGAAAACTAGAATTTATAAACACTTTGTCTAATATCACCTCCATAAGAACACTGCCAACTGTGCATGAAAACTAGAATTTATAAACACTTTGTCTAATATCACCTCCATAAGAACACTGCCAACTGTGCATGAAAACTAGAATTTATAAACACTTTGTCTAATATCATCTGCATAAAAACACTGCCAACTGTGCATGAAAACTAGAATTTATAAACACTTTGTCTAATATCACCTCCATAAGAACACTGCCAACTGTGCATGAAAACTAGAATTTATAAACACTTTGTCTAATATCATCTGCATAAGAACACTGCCAACTGTGCATGAAAACTAGAATTTATAAACACTTTGTCTAATATCATCTGCATAAGAACACTGCCAACTGTGCATGAAAACTAGAATTTATAAACACTTTGTCTAATATCATCTCCATAAGAACACTGCCAACTGTGCATGAAAACTAGAATTTATAAACACTTTGTCTAATATCACCTCCATAAGAACACTGCCAACTGTGCATGAAAACTAGAATTTATAAACACTTTGTCTAATATCATCTGCACATGAACACCGAAATACTGACGTCATCTGTCATTCATAACTAGAATTTATGAACATTTTGTCCCTCATGACACGCACATGAACACTGAAATACTGACGTCATCTGTCATTCATAACTAGAATTTATGAACATTTTGTCCCTCATGACACGCACATGAACACTGAAATACTGACGTCATCTGTCATTCATAACTAGAATTTATGAACATTTTGTCCCTCATGACACGCACATGAATACTCGAAATATTGTCGTCTTGTGTGAATGAAAACTAGAATTTATAAACAGTTTGTCCAAGGTCACCTTCAGAAACAATGAGCTCATCGACCAGCGTGAAGCGACCTCTGCTGGAAACGCTCCAGTTACGAACGGCCTCAAGTCCGGAAAATTTCTTGTAACCCGCAAAAGACATCACGTAACTACAAGACTTTTGAACCGTATCTACTACGTTCCAAGGCACACGGTTGCGCCATACATTGGCCGCCACAGACGAATTGGTCCGTTTGACGCTGTACGGTGAAAAACGTAGTTTGTGTTCTCCATCAGACTGCCTGCCAATGGTGGGAATATTGCTCGCTCTTGACTGGTCCGTGACTTGGTCTTTGATTCTCGTTTCAACGTCTTGTGTCCACTGGAGCTGCAGAAAATGGTATATTTCTTTAGACACCCGAATAGGGTTGTCTGCTAGTTCTTCGTACCGAAGAAATCGAATCTTTGCTGGAGAGCGGTTAAAGAGAGTGATTGCCCCTTTTAAGTCGTTGTACATTCTGTGGCAGAGATCGCGGGCGAACGAAGACAGGAGGTCCTCTTTAGGCTGGCCGAAAACCGTCATGCGAGACCACATGCTGGCGCGAGGATCGCGTACGAGGTAAAGTATCGCGAGATCCGGGTTCAAGGTCATAAGCTTTTCGGCAGCTTTTGTTGAGTAGCGAATGACTTTGATTAGCGTGATGTTGTGATTGCTGCATACCCTGGCTGCGTGCTGCAAGCATGTGCGTCTGAGTTCAGTTGTCTTGTTCGTGATGAACTTGTTGCAGCTGAAACGCGAACAGAAGAAAACGTTTTAGAAAGAAAGATTATGGCAGGGTAGTTATTGATAAATATTAAAGTAATTCTTGTCATAACAACTCAGTCATTTCCTTATCTTTATCCCCCATGACTACTTTCCTATCGCACCTCAAAACGTACACGAACACACAAGCATACAACGCACACATATACACACTTGGACACATACATATACATACATAAACGAACGCAGACACACACACTTCTTTTTCTTACATACCTTGCACATAGTTTTGTTTAGTCATTTTGATTATTTAAAATAATTTTATCTTTAATTTATTTTTAAATGTTTGTTGTATATTTGTAATCAATATAGAACGCCTAGAACTCGTGAAGAATAAGCAACTTTGTAAAAGGGTAAATTTCCCTCTCCCTATTTTAAATTTAAATTCTTATATAAATTGCTAAATTGTCAGCGTAACCTGACCTTGGGCAGTCCTTATGGTGTTATTTTTGAAAGTGTCCGAGTTGAAGTAAACAGCTCGAGGCAAGAACATTCTATTAAGTTATATAAGTGCATATACAATCACACTCTTATCCAACGATTAAGTTATATAAGTGCATATGCACTCTACATGATTTTACATTTTATTTATATTACAAGCAAGAAATTTGTAGGAGGAAAACAATTTGAATGTACTAAAACTGTAAAGAAAACACTACATATTTGGATGTACTAAAACTGTAATGAAAACACTACATATTTGGATGTACTAAAAGTGTAATGAAAACACTACGTATTTGGATGTACTAAAAGTGTAATGAAAACACTACATATATGGAGTTATATAGTTGTAATCTGTATTAACTAAGTCTGCCTTTCAACTCCCCCTTCAGCGAATAAAGATGGCATCACACGTCATTAGTGAGTGCAGCAGTAACAAATTAGATTTTTTTCCTTTGTGTGAATTCCTAAAGTCCAGTTTACATATATGTAAGGCGATAACAATAATACAGAAACACACTAATGTGATGGAAGAGTTAAAAAATATAAATTAAGTGGAACACTGGGGTAACTCGTACGAAGAAAGTATGCAAGCAGTAGGCCTAAAGGAACTAAAATTGGTTGTTACAGCTATTGTTCGTAGGCCTACAAGAAACAGGCGACTGGTTGTTACAGTTACTGTTCGAAGGTCTACAAGAAACAGGCAACTGATTGTTACAGTTACTTTTCGAAGGTCTACAAGAAACAGGCGACTGGTTGTTACAGTTACTGTTCGAAGGTCTACAAGAAACAGGCGACTGGTTGTTACAGTTACTTTTCATAATCTACCTGAACTAGACAACTGGTTGTTAGAGTTACTGTTCGTAATCCTACAACACGCAGAAGACTCGTGGTTATAATCACTATTCGGAAGACCTACAAGAAACAGGCAACAAATTGTTGCAGTTACGTTTCGAAGAAATACATGAGTCAGGCAGAGTTCATGAGTTCGAGTTCAGTCTTGGTCATTTGTCTGAAACGATTCTTATCAAGTCCTTTGTTTTTAAATGTTGAACAGGGCTCTTGGTACTACACCATCATCATCGTCATTTTATATGATCTTGAAATGTGATGTCAGTCACTTATTGATGGTTTGAAATTTTGTGGAATTTAATGTGACTTGAATCGCACTAATGTCACTTAATAATCTGTCAGTTATCCTAACATATGAAAAATGAGTTTAATTTACCCATAACAAAATAATTAAATGAAACTCACTGCTCTAAATATGAGGTGTCACTGACTCTTCCCAAGAAATCCGAAATTTTTCCGATGACCTTGTCTACTGCCGGTAGAGTGAAATTGCAATTCTCAAGGCCATTCATCAGTACGTTAGCGTCATCAATGAAATCGTCATCATCATAACTGTGACTTACATTCCTGTTTGTAAACAGAAAGAATTTTTTTATTAATACAATTATATCTGTCTTTAGACATCCAAGTTCATAGAGGTAGCCTATTTATTAATTTATTAAAACAAATATATCTATCTTTAGACATCCAAGTTCATAGAGTTTTTTAAATTTAATATACAAATATACCTATCTTTAACTTCGGGGATTTTGATTCGAAATTTTCATCTTCGAATGTCTATACTGAAAGAGGGTTCCAGTAAAATAAAACACACACACACACACAGAGCATTTATTGAAAGTGTCACCAACTTATTACTACTGAGCAAAACCCGGGTCTAGTGCAAGGCGAGCAAGCAAAACATTCCGAGCCACGCGTCTATAATTAACTTTTAATAAAGTACGTCATATGTGCCATAAATAGCATGCCAACGCTATGCTTAGAGCGGCCTGCCTTGGGGCCCGCAGACCCTATAGCCGCGCACGGCCTCAAAGGCAAGGGTTATTTGAACGTAGCGTTGAAGTTTAATGATCTTCTATATATAGATTTGTTGCTATGGATATTTTTCCTACAATACCAAAGCATACTTGAACATTGCAAGGGCAGACAATTCGTAGAGTAGAAATAAAGAAACTGACAGTAGAAAGTTCAGTAAAAGTAGAGTGAAATCAAGACGTCAATTAAAGACCGGCCAAAAAAAACCCCATAGAACTTACCAATTTGGACGCTTTGTATGAATTTTCAGGATCTCAATGAGAGGTTCAAACATATAATAAACCTCAGCGCTATGGTCGATAATATTTCCCAACATGCTGGAGCCGCTTCGCGCATAAGTGAACAAAACGACTTTCCTTGGCTTCCATTCCTCACGTGTCGGGAATTTCCTCAACATTTCCCCTACACTGTCAGCAGTAGACGGCATAACATATTTTTTTTTCACTGAAAATAAAAACAAAACAGTATCTATCTATCTATCTATCTATCTATCTATCTATCTATCTATCTACATACATACACATAAAATATATAAACGTGTATACACATGTATACTTTCTCATTTTTATAGTATCGATATTGGACCCGAGTATATTTTTACTAACTCAATCCCTGATCACTATTTTCACAGCTTTATGCAGAGTCTTATTTCTTGCACGGGCCCATCTGTTATCCTCAAATAAAACAACAATCTGATCCTTGAAATTGGATACTAGAGTTGTTTGCCTACATGTTTCTAAGACTACTGTTATCAGCCTGCAAATCTCCAAGACTACAACTGTTTGCCTACATGTTTCTAAGACTACTGCTATCAGCCTGCAAATCTCCAAGACTACAACTGTTTGCCTGCAAATCTCCAAGACTACAACTGTTTGCCTGCAAATCTCCAAGACTACAACTGTTTGCCTGCAAATCTCCAAGACTACAACTGTTTGCCTGCAAATTTCCAAGACTACAACTGTTTGCCTGCAAATCTCCAAGATTACAACTGTTTGCCTACAAATCTCCAAGACTACAACTGTTTGCCTGCAAATCTCCAAGACTACAACTGTTTGCCTGCAAATCTCCAAGAAAGGAAACAGTGCAGTTCACATTATTATACATATTTCTGGATAGTACTTTATAATAGGAAAGGAAATGAGATTCTCAATATTATATTCATTGCTGGAAAGCACTTTGTAACATGGAAATAAATGAATGTGTATATTGTGTCACTTATGAGCATTTGATTTTTTTCTCTTTTAACACTTTCGCAGAGCGATGGTTTCAAACGACTTTTGTTTTACTTCACCAGACTTTTGTTTTACTTCACCAGACTTTTGTTTTACTTCTCCAGATTTTTGTTTTACTTCACCAGACTTTTGTTTTACTTCACCAGACTTTTGTTTTACTTCACCAGATTTTTGTTTTACTTCACCAGACTTTTGTTTTACTTCACCAAATTTTTGTTCATTCTAACACATGTCCACATCTGTCTAGGCGTGAATGTGTGTGACTGGGGGTGAAAAAATATAGTTGTCTTTCTTACTAAAGTCTACCACTCATGTCCATTTGTGGTTTGGCTCGTGCCTATCAGCGGGTTGTAAGAGGGATGCGTGTGACCCATGACACTAGCATATATAGTCGCATTCACCCATAAATACTTCATACCAAGATTCTGGGACTGACAGAGATGGAAGAGACTAACCGTCAATACATATTCTTCCTGAAGAAAGAATTGCTTCTAACATTCCATCTTGTGGCGGAGTAAATTTGCATATCCCTATTTCTAAACTTAATTGTTATTTAAGTTGTTAAATGTCTGACCTTTGGCACTGTTGGTGTTGATATTTTTAATTGTCAAAGTTGGAAGTAAACAACTCAGGCAAAGAATGTGCTAGACTTGCTAATGTAATCTAACTCGTTTTAGGTGAATGAGTAGTTTTTATTATCCGATGGTTAAGATTTACAAGAACAAGACCAGCCAATGGGCTGAGATCAAAAGTTTACAAGCTGTAAAGAATTCTATTGTCTAATCACTTTGAATTTGGTGTGGCTAGAAGTCCGCTCATGAAAGGTGGCCATTAGCTTAATGATGAATTAACTGACAGAGAGAATACACTTATAAATATTTCAAGCGTTTTGCTATTGATATGTTATACTTGTGTTTTACATACAGATACATTTTGTGAGTAGACTATTATTTCAACATATTGTGATGCTAAACATATGACATTGTTTCTAGTGATTACATTTGTAAAATTGATGTTGTATTTTTTAAGCTGTTTGCGGGTATCGGGCTAATAAATACTGTTGCTGGGAAATTGTAAGTTTAGACTTGAAAGTAAGAAAGAATGAAGTTAAGATGGATAAAATGGAAATTTAGCATTTGTTCCCTGATTATATTTTACAGGGAATAAGCAGCCATTTTTTTGCTTCACCCGAATTTCCTGATTTCCTGATTTATAAACCACTACAACTGTGGTAGATGCAATAAGTATACGTATCTACCCAGTGTGTAAGTGTAAGGGTACACTGCACTCTGTTGATGTATGGTAGCAAATCATGCTAACTTCATCATGGAATTTCTGGTACAAGGAAGTTACTGAAAATTGCTACAATTGTTGTTCTGCTTGAGAGAGCTAATATGACAGAGCACTCAGATTAGCCTCGAGAGAATAGCAGCTCATCAGTGTTCCACAATGTGCAAGAGAAACACATGGAACTGACCATACAATTGTAACAAAGGACTTGTGACTTTGTTACAAAAACACATGGAACTGACCATACAATTGTAACAAAGAACTTGTGACTTCGTTACAAAAACACATGGAACTGACCATACAATTGTGACAAAGAACTTGTGACTTCGTTACAAAAATACATGAAGACTATTGAAAGACTATTATAGCTGTGCCTAGACAAGGTTACATACAAACTATTATTGCTATAATCTCTATAACTCAATTTCTGTTCTCTGATAAGAAATTACCATGTGATTTATATTGATACTTATTTGTTGAATCATATGTTAGGAAATAAGACTGTATAAACTATTTGAACGTGGTTCATGGAAATATTTCTGTCAAATAATTATTTTTCATTGTATTTGCTGTATGCATATTTGATTGCTGATTTAATAATTTTATTGTTAAATGTATTGACCTTCTTACACATAGTGATAACCATATGATGGAGAAGAAAGTGGATGGATGGGGTTCACTAAATATTTAGATTAAAAGACGGATTTATCTTCTCCTTTAGAAAGAAATTTTCCACGTACAGAAATATTGTGTGATGGTAAATGTTTGTCTTTAATGTTGTGAAAGAGAAAAATATTGTGTGATGGTAAATGTTTGTCTTTAATGTTGTGAAAGAGAAAAATATTGTGTGATGGTAAATGTTTGTCTTTAATGTTGTAGAAGAGAAAAAACGTTAACATCGCCCACATATCCGCCAAGTGAGAGATACGAGTGTTGTCGTCTGAAGAATTATTAATAACATAAATTAAGATTCTCATCATTTGTACTTAGTTGTGGATGATTAATTAATACTAATAATTATAACCATTAACTAGGTGGTGTAGGCGTCACACATCTGTACACGCTTATGAATGAATGTTTATCTGTGTATTTATCTGTAAAATCATCCCCGCTTCACTGTCATTAGGAATCAGAGCTTCTTGACGTCATTAATTTAGTCTGGGAAATTTGTGTCTGTGTCATCTTATACATCGTCAGAGCAAAGTATATTTTCCTCTGGAAAGTTTGCATATGATGTACCATCTTGACACCCAGGTGTTCTACTGTTATCACCGGACATTTTGTAGAGGATTTCATAAATTTTACACAGGCGTTTTACTGTTATCACATGACTTTTTGTAGAGGATTTCATAAATTTTACACAGGCGTTTTACTGTTATCACTAGGACATTTAGTAGATGGTGTAATAAATTTTACACCCAGGCGTTTTACTGTTCTCCTCAAAACTTTGAGTTACCTGACACACATTGTTAGAAAATTAGGTTCTATTTATGAATTACATAATTATACTTTACTACTCACTCACCAGACATGTAAAACGTAGTTAGACAGGAAGTCAAAGAAAGAACCAGTAATATCAGTAGCAAACGATGCCATTTAAACCATATTCTTGTTGGCATGGTTTTTAACTGAACCCCGTGATCTGAAAAAGAACTATAGGTAACACAAATATAGCACAAACCATATATTCGTTAAGTCTGAAATAACACAAATATAGCACAAACCATATATACGTTAAGTCTGAAATCACACAAATATAGCACAAACCATATATACGTAGTGTGAAATCGCAATAAAGATGCCATTTTTGGCAACGAGTCTGCTCGCCCTGACTTGTATGCATGTAGGTTTGCTGATTTGAGCATCACCCATCATACTTAATTACGACAATCGTATGAATCGTAACGCCCGGAGTCAGCGAGTGTAATTCTGGAGTCAGATAACGGAGTAGGTATCATTGTTAGGCACAGAACAATCACCATCCAGATCAGTGAATGCTGGTGCCCTTAGAGTTTCAAGTGGACGCTTCATGTTTTCGCAGGGATTATCTCAGAGCAGAGCAGATGAAAACATATGGCGGATAAATTTGACTATCCACCAACAGTGACTGCTTTTTACAACAAATATTTTTACTTCTCAGCATTTTCTCGATAGATAACACAAGTATGATAACAATATAAAATGTGTATCTAAAATGTACTCTGGTGTGCTTTTACTTGTACTACACGAACTCGATAGATAACACAAATGTGATAACAAAGTACTCCACGAACTCGATAGATAACACAAATGTGATAACAAAGTACTGCACGAACTCAATAGATAACACAAATGTGATAACAAAGTACTCCACGAACTCGATAGATAACACAAATGTGATAACAAAGTATTGCACGAACTCGATAGATAACACAAATGTGATAACAAATTATTGCACGAACTCGATAGATAACACAAATGTGATAACAAAGTATTGCACGAACTCGATAGATAACACAAATGTGATAACAATATTGCACGAACTCGATAGATAACACAAATGTGATAACAATATTGCACGAACTCGATAGATAACACAAATGTGATAACAATATTGCACGAACTCGATAGATAACACAAATGTGATAACAAAGTATTGCACGAACTCGATAGATAACACAAATGTGATAACAAAGTATTGCACGAACTCGATAGATAACACAAATGTGATAACAAAGTATTGCACGAACTCGATAGATAACACAAATGTGATAACAATATTGCACGAACTCGATTGGAAGTTTCACAGCACGACAAAGTCAGGCTTTGGAATGAGAAGGAAACGGCGCGTTTACGCATGCGCACATTTACTCGATTCTCCGAAGTGCCCATGATTGAAGTAAATAAGCCAATTGATAGTGCTTCGAAGTGCCCATGATTGCAGTAAATAAGCCAATGATAGTGTTCCGATATGATTCAGTTAGTCACGAACATTTATTCGATGACGTTTTGTGAGCTGCGCTCTTTAGAATTTCTACTGTATTCATGTAAGAGTGTGGAAATTCCCACCAGACAATGATGTCACCAAAAAGGTCGGGGATATCCGAGCGTTTGATACGCTGCAATTGGGTTAGTTCTAAATGTTACGAGGGCCCACCTCGGGGTACAAAACGTCAATAATGAGATAATTTCTATAAAAGCAGATGATTATGGTTGAAAACAACACAGAAATATGATAACACCAATTACACGGATACTCTCAGTACTCCGAATTTGTCAAAACACTGATTATCTCAAATAACATTTTTCTGACCGAAAGTGCTATATTTGATAGTCGATTTAAACATGTAATGATTTTAATCGATTTACAATAACGATGTAGCACTAAATGCTCATCTGAGAAGAAATTTGTTCAGCGTGTCCATCCGCGTCATGGGGTAAGCAAGAAGTATTGATGGCAACGACGACGACGACTGACAACTTGAAATCAGGAAACACTGTTATCAAGATAACAAAATTAAAATGTTTGTAGTCAGCAATTATCATTAAACATATATTCTCTTCAAACCATCTGCTATTTTAACGTTCTTTCTCGAAGACCTGATTAATCAGATCACCATCAAGTTTGTGTGAGCACGCTTCTTACCGACTCCCGTCAACGTTAAACTGAAGCAGTTTTGAAACCAATAAAAACTGTTTACTGCAATAGCGCGTAATGACAGTGTCAGCTATGTACCTCACAGCTGTACCAGCTCTAAGATGCTAGGATTTAGGAGAAAATGAGAATGATAGATCTTTCAGGTCATCCCTTGGGGTAGAACCTCACTAAGCTAACAGACAGACAGTGGCCATAAATGCATTTACTGTTTACTCTCAAAGTTCCGTTGGTGACAAACCCGATCATACCGACTCCTCTGACGTCATTACATTTAAAATATCTTTGCCTCTAGTCACCAAAGCTTTTGTTCCATGACGTCATTGCGTTTAAAATATCATTGCCTCTAGTCACCAAGCTTTGTTCCATGACGTCATTACGTTTAATATCTTTGCCTCTAGTCACCAAGCTTTGTCCCATGACGTCATTGCGTTTAAAATATCTTTACCTCTAGTCACCAAACTTTGTTCCGTGACGGTCCCACCCCTATCCTCTGCACTGCTGTGGAACCACTGGGCACACAACTCAAACAAACATGATGAGTTCTTATAATGCCGGAGACGCAAAACAAGAATTCATGAAAGTCAGTTACAAAATCAATTAGTAGGAAGTGCTTAATTCTAAGAATAAATATAAATTTTCATGAAAAACGAAAACAATTTTTTTTATACAAGAGACCTAGAAAAATCTAATGGTATATCCTTTTAAAATGTCTTTATGCTGAATGAAGTGAGTTTGTTTGCTTGCACTTACGAGGTGAACGGTGAAGTAGTCTGTAAAGCCCATAACGGTTCGAAAATATTTGACGGTCCAAAACCGAGTACTGTCATTACGGGATTAAGACAGGTTTCAGTTGTCGTAGAAAATGAGAGCCCGGTAGTGGGTGATGATAAAAGTAGCCATTTAGCATCCATGATTGAAATTTGGGGTGACCTATTAAATTATGAATGGCAGTTAAGGATAGTTGAAGACAGTCTTCGATAGTTTACTGGCTCATAAAAGCAACCTTTTCTTAATTCTGGAACAGGTTATAGGAAGGAGTGTCATTGTGAAACCGTTGGTTAGTCAAGTGTAGACAACTCCGATACTCATCAGAAACGGGATGTACTTTTGACTCAAACAACAAGAAATTCTATTTATATTTCTTAAGAGCATTTTCATTAAAGTGACGTAACCACGACAACAAATAGACCCTGGATTACTCTACTAAGCTGAGATGCACCGCCATACAAATGTTTTAACCCTTGATGAGAGAAGCCCACAGAATACATGTAGAGTGACGCACAAGGGACAGTGTCGAAAGGTGGCGTCATTCAACGCATCACCGATGCACGTTTTCGGCGACTGTTGTATTGTACTTTGCCATTGGTCGAGCACTGAGAAAATGACACGTTGACTAGGGAGTCAAGGCTTGAATTGAAACCTTTAGTAGGTCTAGATCAAGTGATTTCTTCCTTTGCTGTGTGTGTTACGTGTGTGTGTGTGTGTGTGTGTGTGTGTGTGTGTGTGTGTGTGTGTGTGTGTGTGTGTGTGTGTGTGTGCTGAATTTTTTTTACTTGTGATGAAATGTAAATGTCAGTTGTAATTTTATTTTTGATGTTGATGAATATATTTTCATCAAAATTGTGTGATTTGACATAAGAAAGAATAATTACGTAATCAAACAGTAAAGTAATGAAAAGGAAGAAACAAAAGACACAGAAGAAAACTGATTAATGATAAACGTAATTGATAACTAGAATTTGTTGCCAGTCGTAATGAGTATTAAAAAGTCTTTCTAAGCTCTTAATTAGTTAAATTCATTAACTTTTGGTCTATCTATCTATCTATCTATTCATTCATCTATTGATATGTGACGTGCTTTGAAAACTACTAACCAAAACAGGAATTGCTTGTAGTGTTAAGCGGCCTTTATTTTTGTAGTCTTTTCCATGTACTCAAACAGCTTTCAAGGAAACGGCTGGTATTTAGTTCACATCAACTCCTTCCGTCTCCAGCGCCACGTCACTGTCATCATTACTGAGGACTACTGATTTCACTGAGGACTACTGTTGATTACACTGAGTGACTTGGTGTACTGAGTAGAGGCAAGTCTTCAATATGTTTTACATTTAAAATGAGTCAGTTACGACTAGGGTTCTCTTCGCCAAGTTATCGTTATTGCATCACAGAATATAAAAGCTGCGAGCAAGTGTGACACACAAAAGAGGCGAGAGTGCACACGATGTTTATAAAGAGAAGAAAAGTGATTGTAGACTGCTAGCAGACTGCATGTTTCCTTTATTAGTATGGCAGCACATTGTACTCAAATAGCGACAGGCATGTACGTCCTAATGTTGCTATGAGGGCGTTTTATCTTTCTCTCCAATGCCAAGCACACGTGTTATTTCCCCTTTGTCACGATCGTCTCAGCACTGGTAATCGTAAGTCACGAAGTCACGTCACTTCGACTACCTTCAACAGCAACATGACATTTCTTTGTCACGTTCCAAACTTTGTTTCAAATTGTAATACTTTATGCTGATATATTATTTGGGAAAATTCATTTATTTTTAATAGTTTCTACTCACAAGGCACTGTAACCAATTCCAGAGGTTTCAGTTAAGGCTGCCTATTTAGCCCTAAATTTTTCCCTGTTTGGATAAGTGCGTTTAACATAGAACACTTGAATCTTCGATTATGTATCTGTAAGCAAACTGTGTTTGTTCCTGATAATATAATCTGATCTTAGCACGATACTATCTCCAGTATATCACTCTGTGTTTGTTCCTGATAATATAATCTGATCTTAGCACGATACTATCTCCAGTATATCACTCTGTGTTTGTTCCTGATGATATAGTCTGATCTTAGCACGATACTATCTCCAGTATATCACTCATTAAGTTTCTTAAACAATGTTACAAAACGTACCACAATGATGTCTGTGTCACTCAGTGAGTGTCTTGAACAATGTTACAAAGCCTACTACAATGATGTCTCATGTATGTCACTCAGAGAGTGTCTTTGTGTTGTTTCTAGAAAGTTAATGAATAGAAGTTATTAACAGCTATATCGTTGTTTCTAGAAAGTTAATGAATAGAAGTTATTAACAGCAATATCGAACACTTAGAAAATCCACAAATACATAGTTCTAGAGGATAGTCAGTAGAACCAGTTAAAATCCATACATCTAATGAAAAACACGAAAGGTTGTGTTTTATTTAGTTTGCAAGACAATAGAATTAGTTAACAGTTAGGTAGAGAACTTTTTATAAACCCACAAAGACATGATTAGAAAAAGTGGTTAATAGTTTAACAAGAGCATTTCAAAAAGCCCAACACAGAGCTTATGTTTAAAAGGCCATGCAAAAGAATTAGCTAACAGTTTGACACAGCACTTAAAACACACTTAATCCACCCCCACCTCCTTTAATATATGCACACGAGTATGCTTCTCTAAATTACTGACCTTTCCAATTAAATTTCTCATTCCACTTGTCCTTACATCTTTCCACACATATACTTCACATATTCTAGAAAACGTCCTTACATCTTACCACACATATACTTCACATATTCTAGAAAACGTCCTTACATCTTACCACACATATACTTCACATATTCTAGAAAACGTTCTTACTGAATTTTAAGCTGAGAAACACCGAATCAATATTATGATAACATTATTTAGCAGTCTTAGATATATTAAGATTATTGAATACAAGATCAATATTATTAAACAGTCTTAAATATAATATGTGCACTGAATACAAGATACCATTAACAGCAGTCTCAAATTTCGGCTTTAGCCAAAGGCAAACATGCAATTCATTAAAAAATCAATAAATATTGCATTTTATTATAAACAATCAAATTTCAAAGTAATCTAAAAGTGTCACAGTGATCTCAAATTTTACATCTTAATGACCTGGTATGAGTGTATCACGTCTGTTTATCACATAAAGAATTAAAAATATTCTGATTAATTAGCAATTCAGTTTTCATACCAATCTTTATTTAAATTACAATTAAAAATTACATTAATTTGTGTTTGTATATTTCTAATGGAAAGCAATATTAATAAAACTATTTTCAGATTGAAATATGGAGTAAACAGTAGACTTCTCTCTCTCTCTCTCTCTCTCTCTCTCCATCCATCCTTCATCCATCCAAAACCCATCCATCCATCCATCCGTCCATCTATCCATCCATCCGTCTGTCTGTCTATCTATTTATCTAACCATCCATCCATCTATCTGTCTGTCTGCCTATCTGTCTATCTATCTATTCATCTAGCTACCTAGCTATCATCTAGATGTTTCTTAAGATATATTTTAACTGTTCCGAACAACTAGAATTGATTATGGGTACCCAGGCCCTTGGAGAAATGAATGAAAATGGCGAGCTTTCTGCAGACTTTTGCGCTTTTAATGACCTAGTAATTGGTGATAGTTTATTCCAGCATAAAGACATCCACAAAGAAACCTGGATCTCACCAGACGGCAACACCAAAAACCAGATAGACTACATCACTATCTCTGGGAAATGGAGACGAATCCTGCAAGACACAAGATCCCAACGAGGGGCAGATGTAGCCTCAGACCACCACTTGGTGATTGGAACCATCAAAGTCAAGCTATGAGCTTTTAGAGACATAGCCAATCGACCTCACACACCCAGTGGCTGAAGGAGAAAAACTACAGAGACACCTTTTCAACCTACCTGAAGAACAGATTTGAAGCCTTGAACTCGGTGACCGAAAGAAAATCCCTGGAGGAACACTGGAGTTCCCTAAAGGCCTAAGAGACACAATGGCAGACACATGCCAAGAAGTTCTGGGTAAAAGAGAATGGACTACCAAGAAATGGCTCTCCAGTGACACGTGGTAACTGATAAAGAACAGCAAAGACATCAAGCAACAGATCAACAGCAACAAGAACCAAGAAATGGCTCTCCAGTGACACGTGGTAACTGATAAAGAACAGCAAAGACATCAAGCAACAGATCAACACCAACATGAACCAAGAAATGGCTCTCCAGTGACACGTGGTAACTGATAAAGAACAGAAAAGACATCAAGCAACAGATCAACACCAACAAGAACGAAGAGAAAAAGAAAATTCTTCGAGATAAATTTACCCAAATGAACAAGAAAGTTAAGAATAGTGCCAGAAAGGACAAGAGGCTCTTTTATGATGCGCTAGCAACAGAGGCAGAAAAGGCAGCAGAAAAGAGGGACCTCAGCACTCTGCACAAGGTCGTCAGGACTCTCTCAACTAAGAAGACAAACATGGACAAACAAGTTAAAGACAGAGAAGGAAACCCCATCAGTAAAGAGCAGGACCAGAGACAATGATGGGCTGATCACTTTAAGAACTCCTAAATCAACCCCTGCCATCTGTGAGACCAGACATCCCCCCTGCAGAATGAACACTCAAAGTCAACACCAACCCTCCCCGAAAGCAGAAATCCTAAAATCCTTGAAGATCTTGAAAAATGGGAAAGCAGCCGGCCCAGATGGAATTCCCCCAGAGGTGCCCAAGGTAGACCTTTCGACCACAGTCAACATGCTGTTGCCTCTACTGCAGAAGGTTTGGAGGGAAGAAAGAGTACAAGCTGACTGGAAAAAAGGACACCTGGTAAAACTTCCCAAGAAAGGAGACCTAGGATCCTGCAAGAACTGGTGCGGCATCATGTTACTGTCAGTACCGAGCAAAGTACTGACCCACATTATCCTTGACCGGCTGAAAGATGCAGTGGAAAAAAAACTTAGACCAGTACAAGCCGGCTTCAGAAAAGACAAGTCGAGCGCAGATTAGATAGCAACACTCCGGATCATCATCGAACAATCATTGGAGTGGCAGTCAAAGCTGTACCTCAAGCGTTTGATAGTGTGGACAGAGAAACCATCTGGCAGATCCTCCATCACTATGGAATCACCATGATCCAGCAAATTTATGAAGGCGCCACATGCCTAATTATCCACAACGGCAAGTTGAAAGTGGACTTTGAGATGAGAACAAGAGTCCGACACTGAAGTATGCTCTCCCCAATGATCTTCCTGTTAGTGGTCGACTGGGTGATACACCAGACAACTAAAACAGGAAAACCCGGAATCCAGTGGTTCCTGACTCAGTTCCTTCAAGACTTGGACTTTGTGGATGACTTGTGCCTGATGTCCCAGAAATGCCAACATATTCCATGAGAGTACTGACTGACACCACTTGTCTGGATGGTCCATTATATCTCAGAACATGGTTAAAACTATATTGTCAGTCCTACATTAAAAGGTGATGATTCATTGTAAGTCCTTTTAAAGAGAACTCACAATTAACCCCCCACCCCCAAAATAATAACAATGATATTAAAAATAATAAATAAATCTCACACCCCCAAAAAATAAAATTACTGTTCATCATTTATTTTTTCATTAGGGACCGACTTCTTTAATCATGTTATTTTAAAATATTTTTAGATATACTACGGATTATAATAAACTATAATGATTGCTTTGTTTCTAATAAACTATAATGATTGCTTTGTAATAACCTATAATGATTGCTTTGTTTCTAATAAACTATAATGATTGCTTTCTAATAAACTATAATGATTGCTTTGTTTCTAACAAACTATAATGATTGCTTTGTTTCTAATAAACTATAATGATTGATTGCTTTGTTTCTAATAAACTATAATGATTGCTTTCTAATAAACTAATGATTGCTTCTAATAAACTATAATGATTGCTTTGTTTCTAATAAACTATAATGATTGCTTTCTAATAAACTATAATGATTGCTTTGTAATAACCTATAATGATTGCTTTGTTTCTAACAAACTATAATGATTGCTTTGTTTGTAATAAACTATAATGATTGCTTTGTAATAACCTATAATGATTGCTTTGTTTCTAATAAACTATAATGATAGCTTTGTAATAAACTATAATGATTGCTTTGTTTCTAATAAACTATAATGATTGCTTTGTTTCTAACAAACTATAATGATTGCTTTGTTTCTAATAAACTATAATGATTGCTTTGTAATAAACTATAATGATTTCTTTGTTTCTAATAAACTATGATGATTGCTTTGTTTCTAATAAACTATAATGATTTCTTTGTTTCTAATAAACTATAATGATTGCTTTGTTTCTAATAAACTATAATGATTGCTTTGTAATAAACTATAATGATTGCTTTGTTTCTAATAAACTATAATGATTGCTTTGTTGTAATAAACTATAATGATTGCTTTGTTTGTAATAAACTGTCACAGGAAATGAGGGACAGAAATTATATTTTATTTCATTTTAATAAACCGCTAACAAAACTAGTTGAAGTAACCCGAGTTTTGTTATTTTTCGTATGTAGCATGTAACTTCCAGTAACGGTCACCTAAGACCTCTTTAGTAGACAGACGTTCGTGACGCAGTGTGTGTCAATTATCATATTGAATATATATATTAGTTTATGAAAGATATGTATATTGAACAATTGGGACAACTGCGCAATACAGTCACATGTTGTTGACGAGAGAAATGACCAGTGCGCATTAGAATTGACCACAGAAAAGCGTGCATCACGATTACCACTATATATCCAAGGCAAAAATCATGTCACAGGACATAGCTTCTGGAAGTTTTGGAAACCGTCAGTGAAGCTATATAAGAGGCAAAATGAAGATTTTAGTCTCAATGTTGAAAACGTCGATTCGTCTGAAGCCAGTCTAACTTCACGTATGAATTATCTCATGTACAGAGATTTCATAAAGGAAAGCTGCAAGAATCTCTTTCCATCCGTTTTCCATCCGTCTGATGCCATATATTGAGTAACGAGGCAAAATTACTCAGTATAATTTTTGGCAAAGTGGAAAGTTCACTGCCAAGAAAAACCCGATGCATGCGACGCTGGTTGTATGCAGTTAACGACACGAGGGACCAATTTGTTCTTCCCCCCTGTCCGAGTTCGTTTGGCAGTCTATCCCGCAAATTGAGAAGGCTAGCACCGAGATTGTCTTACAGATATCCGGATTTCTACACTCAATGTAATGCGACGACACATCCCACTGGACGACTCCACCCAATAATGCTAAACGTCGTTGGGGTGTCCGTATCCACGACAACCAGAAACAGCGACAATTATCGAGGCTGACAACAGTCAGCTAAATTTCAGATTTCTCCCCAGTGATAATCTGAAAGTGGTGCCTAGATTCTGCAGAATCTTCACCTGTAATGCGACGCCTCAATTGCGTTGTGATCTTCACTTTGAAGTGCCGCTTATAAGTGACGTGTGAGCTTACGTCATCTCCTTGGAACTCTGACATTAATAGTGAGTAATCATTAGCACGGCTAACGCGCACATACTTAAGTCTAGGACTCTAAGAAAATGAACACTATTATATCATTTGTGAAATTCGAACTGTAATGTTAAAAGTAATGCTTATTTTACATGTCAACTATTGTTAAAGCGGCCCCATTTGCCGCATAAGAATTGTGTAATTAATCTTTATTTTATATTTTGAATTTCATCATTTTCATCTCCCCTTATTTCCCACAGAGTGTATGACATTGGAAAGTTGAATGAATGATTAATCACTGTGCGAAAGAGTAGTGCCCCTTTTAAATCGGGAAATAAATAACCTGATTTAAACATCTTTCAACTCTCTTGTTATTCATAGTTTTTGAGAGGGACGAAAGAATTTGTACCATTGTTTTGCACCGTTCGTCTGTTCGTCCATTTATTCACATTTATGATACACACTCACAACACACACCGCCAATAAAACGTTCCTTGGCATGACACTAATAAACTGGGCCCCACCCAAACATCAATGGTGTATGTCATGTGTGTCTATGTAACAACTTGACGCGACGTAGTACTGGCATACGTCACATGGGCTTTTCTTGGAGGTGCACCGGAGCAGGCCAAAAATAGACTTCACCCCTTGCATCTCTAACCTCAGCTCGGGGTCGGCTTGTAACGAGCCCTCCCGTTTCGTGACATAAACTATAATGATTGCTTTGTTTGTAATAAACTATAATGATTGCTTTGTTTGTAATAAACTATAATGATTGCTTTGTATGTAATAAACTATAATGATTGCTTTGTTTGTAATAAACTATAATGATTGTTTGTATGGAAATGCAATGTGTTCTGAAGCAAAATGGTACATTAATTATTGCAATATTGATCTTAGTGATTGATTTTAAATGTGTTCCATTTATTTAAATGCCTTTGGCAAAAGAACGTTAAGGACTGTTTGTAATTCAGATATTAGATCTCTCGAGACTGGATCATTAATTTGAACGTTATAAAATAGAAATAAGTCCGAATAATCATATGTCAGTAGCAATTCTTTATTTCTCCCGGCTTTTAATTCACAACCTAAATGCATCTCAGTTCTAGCGAATCAAGCGTTCTTAAAGGAAACTGAGTTTTTGGCACAAACAGACCATGGTACGGCCGCCAGTTTCTTATATGTACTTTGCATGTCCGGAAATTCCACTTGTTCTGTACTTCTCGCTTAACATATGTACATTCTAGCCTGCAGCACACTGTGGAAGAGTTCGGATAATTAGTATGGTAGGTCATAACATAGTGTTTCTCTCCCAATGTACTAATTCTGAGTTTTATAGTTATATATTTATGTTTTGAACAAAGACCACAAAATTTTTTATAATAGGTTTCAACTGTTTAAAGTTTGCATAGGTCTATGCACGAGAATTCCATTATTTACAGGACTTTAACCTTTAACCTCATTCCTCATTCGTATTTTGTAAAAGACGGCATCAAGCGATACACGTAGCTGACGTAATTTTCTTGATCTTATCGTCTTTAGAGAGCGAGCTTATTTCCTTTTTTTTAAAAATTGTATTTAGAGAGCGAGCTTATTTCTTTTTTTCTTTTTTTTAAAAATAAAATTGTATTTAAGGAGTGAGCTTATTTCCTTTTATAAAAACTCTATTTAGGGAGTGAGCTTATTTCCTTTTTTAAAATTGTATTTAGGGATTGAGCTTCACTGCCGTTTTTTTCTTTTTTGACATTGCCGCCATTAGGGAGTGGATGGATCTTTCTTTTCGTCGACATTATCTTCATAGTGGGGTGAAGTTTCTTTTTTGCTCTAGTTGGATGACTAGAAAAATAGGCCTGCTATAGAAACTGTTAATTAGTTAGAGACAAAATCCCAAAGATTGCTCAATTTGGCACTTTTCTTACCTCTGAGAGTAACGGGAACCATTCCCGAGATGTAAACTTGACTCCCTTCAAAAACAGTAGAAAAATGGTTCATGTACGGATTTTTATATTGGAAAAGGTCTTAATGATCCAAGTTTTTTTCTGGGCGAATGTGAACATGCATTTCCAATTCCTATTTATAATTTGCACCACATTTCAAAATTATGTCTTGGTAATATTCAGTCGTAATGACTAAGAGCCACTGACGCACATTATTGTTTCACTTGCAAGTAGACAGACTATTTGTTACAGCACTCTGACCAGGAGAGGTAAGGCGCTAAATTTAACAGAAACAAGTGGCACACTATAAGTAGGTTATTTCCGTTTGTAGGCTGTTTTATGCCCTGGATTAGCTACACATCTGAGGTGCCCTATACACTATTAAGCAAGTGGACTTAAACCAGACTGGACCGAATGATCAGAGTAGATAAAAATACACCTTTTTATATAGCACTACAATGTGTAGTGTTTGATAGCACCATAATCAGCGACTGACGACTTTGATTCCTTTATTAAGTCTTTTACTACTGTCAAAGAATAGTTCCTCTTAAATTTTGCTACCAATATATAAGTGCCATTTCTGCTTCTATCTGACCTTCTATCAGTGCTTCTATCAAGTCTTATATCAGAGCTTCTTTACAGCTTCTATCATAGCTTATATCAGGGATTCTATTAGTACTTCTATAAGAGCTACTATCACAGCTTCTACAAGAGCTTGCATCAGAGCTTCTATTTATGCTTCTATCTGTGCTTCTATCAGATCTTCTATTAGAGCTTCTATCAAAGATTCTAGAACTTTTATCAAAGCTTCTATTGATGCTTCTATAAAAGCTTCTATCAGAGTTTATATTGGTTCTTCTATCACTGCACACTATAAAACACTTTTTATTACACTGTCATCTATACAACACTTCCTACTGCTCTTTCCATTATACAGCACTTCCTATTGCACTGTCCACTACACCTCTAACACTCAAAGAGATAGAACCTAAAAATACACAAACAAGCAAGTAAGCAACTCAACACGGTGACCCTCAGCACTATATATAAACTCTGTCAAATACGAGACACATTACCACACTCTAAGATTAAGATAGATAGATAGATAGATAGATAGATTCTGTCAAATACGAGACACATTACCACACTCTAAGATTAAGATAGATAGATAGATAGATAGATTCTGTCAAATACGAGACACATTACCACACTCTATATTTAGATTAAGATAGATAGATAGAGAGAGAGAGAGAGAGAGAGAGAGAGAGAGAGAGAGACAGAGAGAGAGAGAGAGAAACTCTATCATATCCTAGACACATTAACACACACTAAACTCTGCATATATATATCGTGTGCTCACCACTGGAAAGCCATTCCTCGACACGGTTCCCCGACGATGGAGGCGACCAAAGAGTGAGGACAGACACCAACAAAATTAAAAGTTGGAGGACGGATAGACAAACGTCAACACGCTAGCGCGTTCACGCACTTCGCGTGCTCACCACAGGCAAGCCAGCCCACAGCACGGTACCCCGACGATGAAGGCGGCCAAAGAGTGAGGACAGACACCAATAAAATAAACAACGAGTAAAAACACGGACTTTAACCGCCAGCTCTACAGACACCACCAACTACAAAATACAGACAACACGCTTCACTTCGCCAGATCGGAAGCCGATGGCGGTAAGACGCACAGAAGACGATAAAATTACACCGACTATTTAACTACTCTACACCCTGCAAATCACGACTTTACTAAAATATAATACACAAAAGAGCAGCGGAATCCATGGGCACCAAGCTTGGTGAGTCTTAAACTTGCTGGGCGGGTGTCTGTGGTACGAACACCAGCACGCACAGATGGCTATGAAACGACTCTAAGAGAGGAAGAGGAAAAAATTATAAAAAAAAAAATTTACCACGCACAAACTTCGAAAAACATCCAACGCATCACAAGACGAACACGACGGCCTATCCGCACCCTAGAAAAAAGTGAAGGATGCGAATCCCTGATAGAGCGCCACCAAAGGTGAGAAATATCTCTGATGAGAGTCTTAAACCACGCTCTACCAGGAGTGAAGATAGCGTAACTACTACTACTACTACTACTACTCTGAGAGGGATTGCTGTACAAGAGCTGAATAAAGAAAGCTGACGTCCTGGCGTTCTGGCGTCCTTTTTCACCGTTGCTGCCCTTTGGTGGGAACCAGGGGTCTCAAACTCGCGGCCCTCGGGCCAATTGCGGCCCGCCAGACGATATTTTGTGGCCCCCACTTGATATTAAAGTTAGGTGATAGTGCGGCCCGCACGTTTTTCTCATGCACCCTGGGAGTTTTATAGTTTTTGTCACCTGTGGGCTACCATACCTCAGGATCTGCCATTTCCCAGCATGTAAGGCACTCATGGATTCTGGCACACCATTCAGTGGTGAGAAGTATGTTGCAGGAAAGAATTTGATCACAGGTTTGCAGATTTCAAGAAACACAGAACCACCTTTCAAATATTTGCTGACCCTTTCTTCAATGTAGAAGATGTCCCTCCTGTGCTTCAAATGGATCTAAATGACATAAGTGTAATTCTGAACTCAAAGCCAAGTTCAGGGAGATGAGTGGAAAAGCAAACAAGCTTGGACAGTTTTTGAGAGAATTGCCCCTAACCTTCCCTGAGCTTTCCAGGATGTTCAAGCGGATCAAGTGCCTTTTGGGGAGCACCTATCTGTGTGAATAGCTCTTCTCCACCATGAACTTGAATAAGTCAAAATTCAAGGACAAACTTACTGATGAGCATCTTCAAGCCACACTGAGGGTCTCAGTGGCTTCCTCTCTAAAGCCAAATGTGTCTGAGCTGTGTAAGAGGAAGTGTTGCCAGGTCTCTGGCAGCAGGGAATAATGATGCGGCCCAGCTTCACCCAGATTCTACTTCCAGTGGCCCCCAGGCAAAATGAGTTTGAGACCCCTGATGTGAACGAATTGAACCGACCCCATCACAGAGAGATAAACTGTCAACTACGAGACACATTAACACTATATGTAGAGGGATACTTAATCTGTCTTTCTCTGCAGCAAACCTATCTCAGCAGATTGGCTAGATCTTGAAAACTTTCGGTCTCTGTCATCTAAGGTGACGAAAGTTTTCCCCTGAAATATAACTGTTTATGTTTCGAGTTTCTATTTTTCTCTTTACAATGTGACGTTCGGTAGACTTTCTCTCTGTTATACAATTTTTTTTTAATCTGTGTATTTTTCCTGTTAAAGTAGTAAGTTAAGTATATAGACTAGTAGCTTAGAGAGATCTAAGTAGATTTATGATTGGTCGGTGTAAATTTTATATATCTACATAAGCTGAAGTTGTCCTATTTAGGCGGCAAGATTATAGATGGAAATAAAGTATATTTGGGAAATAAAGTATATTTGTTCCTTCTTTTGTTTCAAGAAGAAAGAAATCTTGCATGCACAGTTTTATATTGCCTAACACATCAATTTGTGTGCACAGTTTTATATTGCCTAACACATCAATTTGTGTGCACAGTTTTATATTGCCTAACAGCTAACACATCATTGTGTGTACACAGTCTTATATTGCCTATGCCCTTACAACACATCAATGTGTGTACACAGTCTTATACTTCTAAATGCTATTACAAAATTCCTAAAACAAAAATCCGTACACGGAAAGAACATATTTAAGGAGTTAGTCACTCATTTTAAAAATTTAATCACTTCTTTTAATATATTCTTACATAAAATTTGTGAGACACACACATTAATACATGCGTACACACAGGAACATTCACTGTGACTTGCAGAAAGAAACGAAAGTCGTTGCATTGTAATTCAGACACATTTCACGCGGAAGCATTCAGGGTGTGTCAGTTTATTCTTCGCTTCTTTCATGCCAGACAGAGCCATGTTCACATTCCACACTCTTTATTAACTGCTGACCACAGCGGATACCGGCCACAATTGCACTGTGTGCCCCCAAAGTCGTCCAGGTCTAACGCCCACGCCATCACGCCGCCTAAACCGTTGTCTTTGACGTAACGCACCTGAGAGACGAAACAACGAATAAGGCGTTACTATTGTACTAAGAGATCACAAACAAATTAACTAATATGGTTTTAAATGTGTCTTTAGTGTCTGTAAAATGTTTATACATGTGCCGATTATTGTTTGCTTGGATGTTTTGCTTTTAATAATTAAATGACCACACTCTGTCTTCTTTGTACACTGTAACTAATTCCAGAGTCTGGCACCCGATTACAGGTGAGATAACCCATGCTAGACACACCCCATATGTACGAGACATGAGATTGACAACAAAAACTATAGTTATTACCATACCCGGGGGGTGATGCTTTGGGATCTTCTATTAGTGTAGCAGACCCATCAATATCCTCACTATTCTGTGCCCCCCCAAAAAAAAAAAACAAACAAAACAAACAAACAAACAAACAAACAAACAAACAAAAAAAAAACCGCCCAAAACACGGGCGTCTCATTAATGCAAGACATGGAAAGATAAATAATTAATAGTACAATAATTAATTATTTCACCCATGAATGACAAAGTAAATGCTCTAAGATACATGTTATGGGTCAAGGCAATTTATGCCTGACCTATCGAGAATGTATTTTCATTGTATATTAAGTTCTTTTGATGTTTTTCGCCTTTTTTATGCATTTCTTTGCACTAGCAATCACAGCCAAGTTATGTAATTGCATGCGTCACACCATAGCAGACTACGGGAAATTAGGGAGCGCACATGTGTTAAAAACGGAAATGCCGAGATGAATGAATTAGCATTATTTAAAGGTAATATTTTAACGACAGCAGAACATGTATTTGCATAAGTCTCTGACTCACTATAGGAGGAAAAATCTTTCATATGGATGTGGGAGCAAAGCATGGAGGGTACTTTTTTTTTTTTTTTTAAAGGGAACAGAACCTCAAAGTCGTATACTTAAAACGTTTCCTATAGAGGGGCGTGACTGGGTTGTTAGTTAGTCTTACGTCAATTGTGTTTCAGATTGCAATCACAACGACAGATGTGTACTATTAGTTATATCAACGACTTTCTTTATACGACAGCTAGAATAAAGGGACGTAATTATTTATTGCTAACTGCATTCTGTGCAAGACTGCGACCATAAAGGGACATAGTTATTGCTAACTGCATTCTTTGCAAGACCGCGACCATAAAGGGACGTAATTAGTTATTGCTAACTGAATTCTTTGTAGTTTTGCGACCATAAAGGGACGTAATTAGTTATTGCTAACTGCATTCTGTGCAAGACCGCGACCATAAAGGGACACAGTTATTGCTAACTGCATTCTTTGCAAGACCGCGACCATAAAGGGACGTAATTAGTTATTGCTAACTGAATTCTTTGCAAGACCGCGAACATAAAGGGACGTAATTAGTTATTGCTAACTGAATTCTTTGCAATATTGCGACCATAAAGGGACGTAATTGGACGCTAATAGCTATTCCTAACAACCTTCTTTGCAAGATTGCGACCATAAAGGGATGTAACTCTAAGCTATTAGTTATTGCAAACTGCATTCTTTACATGATCGTTAGTACAAGGGACGTAACTGTACGCTATTAATTATTGCTAAGTGCATTCTTTCTATGACTATAAGCACAAAGGGACCTAACTGTGCGCTATTTTTCTTGCTAACTGCATTCTTTGCAAGATTGTGAACAGTGATATATATATATATATATATGTCACTTGTTTCTCAAAGAGGATTTGGAAAGCAAACATCAAAAGCAAAACTTTTTTCCTTTTTTTTCTTTTGCCGACGTTTTTGAAAGTTTTAGAATACAAGGGGAAAGAACGAAAGTATATTTTTATTTTATCTGGCTTACCTTTTCTACAAGACTATCAGCATTCTCGTAGCCTACCCACTGGTCTCCAGTCACAAGATACGGAACTTTCATTTCTGGAATAGTTTGGCTCACTTGTGCAGTTGAAAGTAAAGAACAGATCTAAACAAAGTATTAAGCAGTCTAGATAAAAACATTTTATTTCTTGGCATATACCAGCTCGTTCTGGGTTGTGGATAATTTTTACAAGAAGAAAACGCACAGGGTAAATTTAAGATACGAATATCGAATGTCGTTTACTACAAAGTATAATCAAAAGTACCTCTTAGGGTCAATGAGATCTAATAGAAATCTATCTATCTATCTATCTATCCTGCCATCTGTCTATCCATCTATCTATCCTGCCATCTGTATTGCTAATTGCCTATCTTTAGATCTGACATCTATGTATCTCTTCATTCTTTGTTTTTCACTTGCGTATTAATTGAGATGTAAGCCGAAAGTAATTTTAAAAAGAGAGATTACTGGTTTAGCAGACATACCTCGTAATAAGCCAGAAAGCCCGCTTCCCACGTGTAGAGCCCTTCTGTTCCAGGACCGATTGCCGAATCTCCGAGAGCCGAATTGTGGACATCCTGAATGGTGTATGTGCGGCCGTACATTGGAAGACCGATGACCAGTTTATCTCTCGGGCAACCCTGACTTACCCAGTGCTGGGCAGCCCAGTTCTGAGATGTTTAATAGATCGAAAAACACAACTATTCTAATACAATTCAAACAACCTGCCTAAGGAAATTAAATGTAATATGCAAACAAAAATAAATGTATAATGAACTGCATGACTTGTTAAGTTGCAATTCGGCTATAAGTGTTTTCATGATGCCAAAAAGTGACGGTACCCTGAAGGTATTTTACTTTGTGTTTCCTGAACCAATAATTACGTCTTCGCGGAACTAACACTTCTTTCTTCCTGCTGCTATCATTTTGTCGTCGCAACAAAGCACTTATACTCTGCCTTTCGCAAATGTTTTATTCGTTGAACTGACGCATTTGTCTTCACAGAACAACTATTTTGTCGTCACAACAAGGCAATTATACCTTGCCTAAAGTAAGCAGAATTTTTATTCGTTTGAACTGACGCATTTGTCTTCATAGAACTAGCATTCTATCGTCACAAGAGGGCACTTATACTTTGCCTTAAGTGAGCAGATTTTATATTCATAGAACTATCATTGTGTATATATACTTATGTCACTCTGCTTCGCAAAAGTCTATACAGCTGTCTATCCACAGTCTTCACTGATTATCTGTCTACTAGCTAGCTATCCACAATTTTCAATGACTATCTTTCTACTGGCTATCTATCCACAGTCTTCACTGGCCAAGCGTTCCACAGTTTTTACTGGCTACCTGTTCAGTCCTCCCTGACCACGTGGTCAGATCATTCACTCTCTGTCTACTGCCTCCACTGGTTACCAGTCTACAGTCTTTACTAGGTATTTGTCTATAATATTTAGTGGCTATCCGTTCACACCAGTCTTTACTGACTATCCGTTCACACTAGTCTTTACTGGCTCTCCCTCCATAAACTTCACTCTCTACCTCTACACATCTTTCACTGGCCATTTTTCACAGCAAAAACACAATATATGATCTCTTCTCTTTGTTAAGCTTCATTGTCTGTTTCAAACCTTAAGTACCTATCTGATCTTACACACGTGTATACTCCTGTCCGGTACCAGCCCTAAGTACGTGTCTAAACTCATACATGTGTACTCCTGTTATAAGCTTGCTCTCAACATTAGACACACACTCTTAGTGTTCTGAATAAACCATACTGTCAATGTTATGAAAGAAATGTATGAACCATACTCTCAATATTCCGAAAGAAATGTATGAACCATCCTGTCAATGTTCCGAAAGAAATGTATGAACCATACTGTCAATGTTACGAAAGTAATGTATGAACCATTCTGTCAATGTTACGAAAGAAATGTACGAACCATCCTGTCAATGTTCCGAAAGAAATGTATGAACCATATTGTCAATGTTACGAAAGAAATGTATGAACCATACTTCAATGTTACGAAAGAAATGTATAAACCATACTGTCAATGTTACGAAAGAAATGTATGAACCATACTCAAATTACTCAGAGCTTTTACAAGAATAAACGCTTTATCGAGAGAGCTATTTATTATTTTTATTTATTATTATTTATGAACAAATTTGTTCTAGCGATAATTACAGCGGATTGACTGAAATGACAGTTATGCTTTAACAGAACCTATATTTTTGTCACCTCATGCCATCAATATTATGTCGTGTTCTCAGGGCTTTTGTCTTCACCATAGCGTCTATTCTCGCGTTAATACGCTTTTCTTATCGCTTTAACATTTTTGTTTTCACCACTTTAATACGTTTGTCTTCGCCGCTTTAACACTTTTGTCTTCACTGCTTTAACACTTTTGTCTTCACTGCTTTAACACTTTTGTCTTCATTGCTTTAACACTTTTGACTTATTTAAGACTCTTACTCCAATTTTATACCATTTTGTTGTTGACTGAGGTTTTTGGTAGGCATACACGATTATATCACATTATCACATTACTCCAGTAAGTGTTCCGTCTTCAACGTACCACATTACTGTAGTAAGCGTTCAGTCTTTAACGTACCACATTACTGTAGTAAGCGTTCAGTCTTTAACTTACCACATTACTTTAGTAAGCGTTCAGTCTTTAACGTACCACATTACTGTAGTAAGCGTTCAGTCTTTAACGTACCGCATTACTGAAGCGTTCCGTCTTTAACGTACCACATTACTGTAGTACGCATTCCGTCTTTAACGTACCACATTACTGTAGTAAGCGTCTCCAGTCTCACTGGGATGGTGGTACAGAGGGCTGTGTGGTGCTACTGTTGGTTCCCAGGATCCATGAAGATCGTAAGCCATGAGATTAATAAAGTCTAAGTACCTGAAAGACACCATTACAAATTCTTTTACTAAGCGTTGTGTTTCCAGGACCTCACTAAGTACCTGAAAGACACCATTACAAATTCTTTTACTAAGCGTTGTGTTTCCAGGACCTCACTAAGTACCTGAAAGACACCATTACAAATTCTTTTACTAAGCGTTGTGTTTCCAGGACCTCTCTAAGTCTAAGTACATGATGCGTCTAGAGATAAAATTCATTCACCAAAACTTTAATCTAATGTTTCTAGACAACTTACGCACTGTATGTTAAAAGTTAGGTATCCCGTAAGCACTCTAGATATCTGATACATTTGTGTAACGAATGTTTACCTCAGTGTTTAATTTCCCGAATGGTCACAAGTTTAGGTTTGACAGATGCTATTAAAAACTCGTTAATTAAATATCTAGTTTATAGAATATCATACACTTCTAGGTTTCTGACACACCTCATGACTAATTAGTTTAATAAATGACTGATTTAAAGCAGTTTTGAAAAGTCTGGGTATATACAGATGCCACAACAGACTCTTTCACTAAACATTGGACTTCAAGTGGTGTAGAAAAATCTAGGGCTAGGCAATAACAAACTCAGTAATATACGTTCGACTTAAAGTATAGGAGTGTGCAGACGTCTTGCCTAAGATCAATTTCGTCTACTGACAGTTTAATTTTTAATTTTTAATGTCTACGGTCACAAAGAAGACTTTTAATACTAAATTTTCTTAATAAAAGCAACATATTATATCTACAGTGAATTATATTTTTATATTAAAGTTTCTTAATAAAAGCAACATATTATATCTACAGTGAATTATATATTTATACTAAAGTTTCTTAATAAAAGCAACAGATTATATCTACAGTGAATTATATTTGAAAGAGTTGTGACATGGACAATTTGAAAAAGGAAATGTGCTACAATATCGCACTTGTGTAATCTGCAACCGTTGTTAAACGTATTTTATCCGTCGCAATAACACTCATTAAAAAATATTTTGATAAATTAAACTTTCATTAAATAGGGGAAATGAGAGATTCACTCAGCAATCATTTGATATTATGTCAGTACACGAACATAAACATCCATTTTTCATGACAGTGATGTGCAAAGATAGACTGCTTAAAGTGCAAAGATAGACTGTTTAAGTGCAAAGATAGACTGCTTAAAGTGCACATCCACACTTTAAAAAATACTTTAAACAAGACAACATGCATACTACTGTGAGTTCTATGTATACTTAGTCTACAGATAATATGTTTCCGAAAGTTGTCTAATTCCGTGTAAGGGAGAGCATTTAAAAACTCATTTGTTTTTGGAATGATTTCTTCAAAATCTATTTGAGGGTGAACAAAACCATTCCATTCTGTTGTGTTAATAAACAAAAATATATTTACTTTGCTATTTCTTCGATTTCGTAAGCCGAGTCAATCGTTGTTTTCCCAGCAGCCACTGCAGCAGTCAGGAGAAGTGGAAATTGTCCACTCGCTGCTGCGTCCCGGATGAAGGTGTCCTTTAATTGCTGTAATCATATTGTAATCTTATCCTTTAATTGTTGTATCCATATTGTAATCTTATCCTTTAATTGTTGTATCCATATTGTAATCTTATCCTTTAATTGTTGTATCCATATTGTAATCTTATCCTTTAATTGTTGTATCCATATTGTAATCTTATCCTTTAATTGCAGGAAACATTGTAATCTCATCCTTTAATTATTGCAGAATAAACATATTTATTCCATAAATCTTTTAATTGTAGAAAACATATTTATTCCATAAATATTTTAATTGTTGAAAACATATTTATTCCATAAATATTTTACTTGTTGAAAACATTGTAATCAGCAGTAAAAATCCTTTTGTAAACATATTGTACCCAGGTCTTTTGTGTAAAGCACCAAATTTTGCAATGGACGCAACCTTTAGTGTAAAGCACAAAATTTTGCCACCGTGAAACATCAGTGGAATCTAAATGACGCAGGTGATTCATGGTGAATTTACATGAAAAAATGTTTAAAATTTAAACAAAACCACCCGGCTCTTCACATGTTCATGCACATTGAGTCAAATGACTGAAACATTTCTCTGCTTTGACAACATTCCAATAGAAACATTAGTAAACGTGTTCTTACTTGAATGAGCAGAGTAAATCTATGCTTGTCTTCGGGCGGACTTCCACGATTTCCGGGATACTCCCAGTCAAGGTCAAGGCCATCAAAACCGTGGGATTTTAAGAAAATGACTGAGTTGTCTGCAAACTCTTGACGGTTTTCGTTGGTTGCCACCATGCTGGTAAAGGGCTCAGTACCCATGTTCCACCCACCAACTGCCAGCAGGGTCTTCAGCTGCGGATTAACCTTTTTAAGGTCGTTCACGCGCTCATACCTGAGAAACCACATGTAAATGTAGAGTATCCGGTACGATGAAAACATTACATTGTACATGTAGGAACATTACATGACCAGGTGTAAGAACTCATTGAGTTTGCTGTATTTGGCACTTGCTATTAGTTATTTGAAAACAGAATGGAGCCAAGTAACGTACGCCATTTTAAAACTTATTATGAAAGGTAATTAAAATCATTTTAAAGAAGAACACATTTCAAAAACCACAGCTGCAATTGATGAAATACTTAATAGTGATGAAGAATGAGCTGTACATATAAATCATGGCGGCAATTGATGAAATACTTAATAGTTATGAAGAATGAGCTGTACGTATATATAATGGCTGCAATTGATGAAATACTTAATAGTGATGAAGAATGAGCTGTACGTATATATAATGGCTGCAATTGATGAAATACTTAATAGTGATGAAGAATGAGCTGTACGTATATATAATGGCTGCAATTGATGAAATACTTAATAGTGATGAAGAATGAGCTGTACGTATATATAATGGCTGCAATTGATGAAATACTTAATAGTGATGAAGAATGAGCTGTACGTATATATAATGGCGGGGACGTACTAAACAATCTTCCGCTCTAGAGGGTTGCTTAGTGTGAGCCTTTCTATAACTCGTGAATTCTCGATAATACACGTCTGTCAGTGGAACAAGGTTCCATAGTACTTTTCTTTTTTATCTCTTATTTTATAAACACCGGGTTCCTTAGTCCTTTTCTTTTTTATCTCTTATTTTATAAACACCGGGTTCCTTAGTCCTTTTCTTTTTTATCTCTTATTTTATAAACACCGGGTTCCTTAGTCCTTTTCTTTTTTATCTCTTATTTTATAAACACCGGGTGCGTTGGGGTACACTCGTCACTGTCCTTAAATGGAATTTCATTATTATTAAATTATACATCTTAATGTATTAATACATTATACTTTTGTTTAAATTTTGGAAACTTGGGAATTATATGAAACTCGAAACTTAATAGATTTCTGTTGTCTGTGTCATAACGAGTGCTATGTGTCAGTCAAATCTTCAAAAACGTTTTTCGTGTGTCATATCTGCTAATGAGTGTTCAACAAGTTATATTTACAAACGTGTTCTATGTCTTTCATATCTACAAACGCGTTCTATGTCATTCACATCTACAAACGTGTACTGTCATTCACATCTACAGTCTTGTTCTATGTCTTTCACATCTACAAACGTGTACTGTCATTCACATCTACAAACGTGTACTGTCATTCACATCCACAAACGTGTACTGTCATTCACATCTACAAACGTGTACTATGTCATTCACATCTACAAACGTGTACTGTCATTCACATCTACAGTCTTGTTCTATGTCTTTCATACCTGAAAATGTCACGGACACACCATGGATATTTGGCTGGCTTTTTTATTATGCGTGCAAGGCTTATATATGCTGACGTGTTTGTATGACGTGTTTGTATGCGAGATTCTATGTGGAGTGAAGAATGTCATCAATACATGACAATATAATGTAGACACCGCATTCACCCTTTCAAAACAATAGTAATCGTTCCACCCTGGAATAGGTCTGGTTCAAGGCCATTGGCTGTCCACAGGCAAAATGTCATGTCTGACTGTTTTGGCGAATCGCCATAATGGCTCATTAAATAGTGGGATAATCTTTTACTAGATAACTTCACTGTGTTAAGATTTCCAATTGCTTTGCCATCACAACTGTACAGGTACTTAACATGGCGACATAAAGGAAGAAGTGGTTCTATCCACGAAAATAGTTCTGGTCTCCTGGTCTCTCATTCTCAAGTCTCATATTGTCTACATCATTTGAGAAGAAAATGAAAACTGCATTTTGTATTCCTGCTTCAGGCCCTTAACCGAATCTTCAATCTGATGTTAAAAAAAATGACAGAGAGAAAAATGTACTAAGCCAGTAACACCACCACGCTGAAGGGAGGAGGCCATGCAGTGTACGTGAAATCTCAAAGTCTCTCCTGCTTTCTATCTCTCTCCTTTCTTCACTTGGCATAAACATAAATTTTTATATACATTAATTCCCAGTGTACCCTAGTTGGATTTCACTGGCTAGAAAACTTTGTGTCAACTAAAACATGGGTTTTATAATTAATTGTCCTGATCCTAGCACGTGAAACTAACACCAATTACATGCTAATAAAAAACTGTCACTTCAGTATTTCTGAGTCTTCTTGTATCTTCATACAGTTACACCTCCAGCCCTGTCTCGTTAACCCCAGGGCATGACCTACCTCCCACTGTGGGTTGCCACTTAATAGATTAAATTACCTCCCACCTCTGGCATGTAAACGAAAAAAACTAATTGGCTCGAGAGGATTTTAATTTCAAACTACTCCATTCATTCTAACTGCTCAACACTTAGTATATATAATTACAAATAGTACATTTAGTAAAAGTATTTCACACTCAATTGCTGTATTTATACAAAAATTCTAAAACAAGAATTTCAAAATAACAAAATTCTTTTCATGAAATACTTTCGCTCAAAAGTGTACAACAGTAAAAACCTAAAAAAAAAAATGTGTTTCAAAACATATAGCATACACTATTCACATAATTAATAAAAGTGTTATTAATGAAAGTTATAACCTATACCAGTAAGATAAAAATGTTATTAATGAAAGTTATAACCTATACCAGTAAGATAAAAGTGTTATTATTGAAAGTTATAACCTATACCAGTAAGATAAAAGTGTTATTAATGAAAGTTATAACCTATACCAGTAAGATAAAAGTGTTATTAATGAAAGTTATAACCTATACCAGTAAGATAAAAGTGTTATTAATGAATGTTATAACCTATACCAGTAAGATAAAAGTGTTATTAATGAAAGTTATAACCTATACCAGTAAGATAAAAGTGTTATTAATGAAAGTTATAACCTATACCAGTAAGATAAAAGTGTTATTAATGAAAGTTATAACCTATACCAGTAAGATAAAAGTGTTATTAATGAAAGTTATAACCTATACCAGTAAGATAAAAGTGTTATTAATGAAAGTTATAACCTATACCAGTAAGATAAAAGTGTTATTAATGAAAGTTATAACCTATACCAGTAAGATAAAAGTGTTATTAATGAAAGTTATAACCTATACCAGTAAGATAAAAGAAATGCATTGTAAGCTTGTTAGTTATAATGTGTAAAATTATACGATTGCCTCCCTTGGCCGGGCTATCAGAATAATACCACGCGCGACTAAAACTAATTTTAAAAAATCTGCCGAGTCCACAGCACATTTTTGTGACGCACTGTCAATCTTGTAGTTGTGCTAAGTTTACATTGTCAATCATGTCGTTGTACTAAGTTTACACTGTTAATCATGTCACTATGACTGTCAATCACGTCACTGTACTACGTTTACACTCTCAATCATGTCACTGTACTAACGTTACACTGTCAATCGTGTCACTGTACTAAGTTTACGCTGCCAATCGTGTCACTGTACTAAGTTTACACTGTCAATCGTGTCATTGTACTAAGTTTACACTGTAAATCATATAACTGTACAAAGGTTTAATAAGCGCTTGTACTGTGTACTGCTTCCATTTATTTGTTAGTACACTATGCCTTTGATTACACTATGTAACTTGCCTGTTCTAGATGACATTAGTCAAAGTATTTCTCAGTAGAGTGTTACAGTTTCAAGTCTCCATGGTAGGTGACGTCATCATAGTTGCATAGGAAACATTGTTTCAAATAACGAAAGTACACAGATGGAGGAAACCATCAGTAAGATTGTTTAGATTCTACAGCGGTTCCTATACACAGTTGGTCTGTTTGACTCCTGTTTGGCCCATATTTGGCTCACGCCTATCATCACCACGTCTATACTGCGAGTCTGGCTACATTCTGCTCATCACAAACTAAACTGTCAGTCGCCATTCTGAGCCAGCATCATTTCCTGGGAAGATGTCAGTCGCCATTCTGAGCCAGCATCATTTCCTGGGATGATGTCATCAAGTGGTTGTTCTACTGGTAGCCGCCAATAAGAAACAAATTTACAGTAAAAATGTCCATAGAGTTTTGAGGGTGTGGACTCTTATTAACAAGTTCTCGTCACTTTCTGTGTTCAGGTAAGAACTGCGAACTCTTTCGAGTGACTGTAGGCATACCCTCAGCTATAGAATTATTTACTCGTCTGTTTACACAAATGAGTGTTTACTTACACTAAGTACATATCGTATTAGGACAAAAGGGTATTATTGACATAGTCTATGCATATTAGGACAAAAGGGTATTTTTTATCCCTCTCATCAATGGATGTATTCTCTTTTGGACAAAGGGGTATTATAATTACTCACGTCAGTGTACTTACACTCCTTTGAACAAAGTGTAATTTGATTACTCATGTCAGTGCACTTACACTCCTTTGAACAAAGTGTAATTTGATTACTCATGTCAGTGCACTTACACTCCTATGGAGAAAGGTGTATTATGATTACCCTCGTCATTGTACTTACAGTCCTTGGGACAAAGGAGTATTTTGAAATGCACGCCAGTGTACTTACAGTCCTTGGGACAAAGGAGTATTTTGAAATGCACGCCAGTGTACTTACAGTCCTTGGGACAAAGGAGTATTTTGAAATGCACGCCAGTGTACTTACAGTCCTTTGGAAAAAGTAATATTTTTAAATGCACGCCAGTGTACTTACAGTCCTTTGGAAAAAGTAGTACTTTCATCATTCCACTCAACGGATGCTAGATGGTTGCCGTTCAGCTTCGCAAAGGCAAAGATAATGTGTGTACACTTAAACGGATCAATGTCTTCAGGCAAAAATTTGGCAGCACCAACTCTGTATTGAGACCAGTTGGTATAGTAACACACACGCCGGATACATTCTGAAACAAATGTTGCAAAAGAGTTACCGCTACAAGCATGCATTATAATAATTTATGATTAAATTTTAAGTTTTAAAAAGGTTATAATATATACTTCGATCTAAATTTGTACCAATTTGGAAATGTTTAATAAGCAAATTTAATATTTTTCAAACAAATAAATACACCAAAAGCAAATTACTTACACTTTTAAGCTTATGATTAAAATCATTAAACTGTTCTCTTCAAAAATAAGATTAAAATCGGTATACCTTTACACCCACCCCTCTTTACAAACAATATTAAAATCATTACATCATTCTCTTCTCATCACAAACAACATTAAAATCTTTAAACAGTTCGCTCCTCCTAAAAAAAATACAGAACTATACAGAAGAAAATAAACCATTACAGTCCAGAAGATGTTACACTAATGTACCCAGTTCGTGCTTTATTACTTAGGTTTGCCTGTCACTAAATTTAATATCCAAACCAAGGGAGTTAATTTAGGAGACTGAAGGATGAATCTGGCAACCAGTCTGTCGTCAGCATAGTTGAATGTTGGAAATTAATAATCTTTAAATCCTCATGCTAAGACAGGGTCTCTAAATAAATACTGGAATATAACACACTAACCATTACAATCGCATTGCATTTGACGTTACACTACCCATTACAGTCCCATTGCATTTGACGTTACACTAACCATTACAGTCCCATTACATTAGACGTTACATTAACCATTACAGTCCCATTACATTAGACGTTACATTAACCATTACAGTCCCATTACATTAGACGTTACACAAAACAACAGAGACAAGAATGAAAAAAACATCTCAGAGCAATATACAATACATTTACAAGAATAACAGACAGAAATGTTATTAATTTCTAATTTCTCATCTCTGAACGAAAATCTTTTTACTTCCTTACAAGTTTGATTGTTTTTCGATTTCTTCCGTCGTTATTATTTAATGGCCAGATTTGATTACAGTTACAGCTCTGGATTTTTTTTAATTCATTGTTTATTGCTAATGCTTAAACGCATACAAAAATGATAGAAAGGAATTCTTAGTAGCTGAGTGTTGTATTGCACAAGAAATTACTTTTAGCATAAAGTTTTTAATCAAATCCCTCACAGCACTCAGTTTTCTCATGCCACACATTCCATTTCTAAGAACACTAATGTCAAATATCTATCTATCTATCTATCTACCTATCTATCTATCTATCTATCTATCTATCTATCTATCTATCTATCTATCTATCTATCTATCTATCTATCTATCTATCTATCTATCTATCTATCTATCTATCTATCTATCATCCATCTATCTATCTATCTATCTATGTAGATGTGTATTTATTTAACTGCAAATTTATTGATGAAGATTATTCAGTCTGCTTACTGTTTGTTTCTGCTACGGCTGTATTGCCAGTAACTGTAGTAGATATTGCTGCTGGCAAACTGTATGTCGTGGTTGATGGAGCCAATGTTGTGGTTCTTTGTAAGTATTCTTTCGTCTGACAGTCATAATTACTCTCCCAGTCACAAACGTTTAAGTGAGGATTGAACACCGTCCCAGCCGGACACTTGAAAGTATACTTCAGCCCATGCACACACCTGGTGTTAATAAATAGGTACACACAATAGATCGCAGCTTACAAGTTACACGTCATAAATTACAACGTACAGTACTTGTCGTTGAAACAATTAAAGACACACGCGACAGCTTATTCACTGTAGACTTAAGGTAGATTCTTACACTAGTATAAGTTGCTTAGTTATAACATTACATATATAAAGCTATCATATCATATCACATCACATCATATCATGTCCTGTCATATCATATCATTTATAATATCACATATAATATCGTATCGTATCCTATCCTATCCTATCCTATCATATATAATATCATATATCATATCGCATCGCATCGTTTCGTATCCTATCCTATCACATCACATCATATCATATCATATAATATCATATATCATATCATATCGCATCGTATTACACTATCCTATCATATCATGTATCATATATATATCACATCACAATATTTATCTATCTATCTATCTATTATCTATAACCGCATTTGAGTCTATTTATAGTAACAAAAATATGTAGTCCACTCTGCCTCATCAACACGAACTTTAGGATCACATTAACACCTTATAAAAATTGAATGAATCATGCCTTTCCTCTAAAAGGAAAACTGAAACATTAATCCCAATTCCAATTACAGAGCATTTAGTCAGTCCAGAATCTAATAGTTGAGAGATAAAGTCATACACGTTTCTAATAATGGAGCATTTCGTTATTGCAAAAGATAGGAAAAAGAAAGAATAGCTTGTTTTCTTACGTGTAGAATTTATTACACACTTTCTCATGCGGGTAATTGCCAGCTTCCTTGTCCGAGCAGTCGAAAGCAACTGTTGAGAATAGTAGACAGTGTCATTCATTATATCATTCTTTGCAAGGCAATTCTAGTGAAGAAAGGAATGGTGGAAGCATAAAGAAAAAAGGTTTATTTGCGATACATTTGAAGACACATGTAGTGTAAATTTGCGATGAAATTAGTAACTATATAAAAGGTAATAGTGTGACTGTGAGAGGTTATGGCGCTGTTACAGATAAGAGTGAGATTGTAAGAGCTATTAATGAGAGTGATGTACTTCTTTCTTATGGGGAAACAACTCTGTCCTTGTAACCCTCTAGTCCGGGACTATATTATGTCCCCTGCTACTTTGCAGAAATGTCATGATTTAAGATATTATATCTGTGTAATTTCAAACTGTAAATCAAATCTAAATCTATTCGTAACTTGTTGTGTTTAATATTTTAGTTGATTTGATTTCTGAAGACAATTATGGCCGAATTCAGTTTGTAGTAGAACTCATTGATGAATAAATTTGCGTAGGCATCGGAACCTATTAACCGTCGCACTTCATTTCAAAGGAGACGTATTTGCGTCAGTGTTCGTAAGTTGAAATAGTTTTTTTTTGTGTGGGTGATAGTGGATGAAATCTGAATAAGCAAAACGGATCCACGCTTTATTCTTATTTTTATTTACAACAATATGTCTGCCTTTCCGGTTTAGAAGGCTGGTGTGGGAGAATGACTACGGCCCGACTCGTCACGAATACAAGTTAACTCTCAGTCACCTTTTCCGTTGTGAAATATGAATTAATTTGAGAATGTGATTTAAAAGTTTAATCTTCGAATTCGCTTATTAAGGCAGGAAAAAAGACATATACTAATGTTATTTGTATTGTTTGACAGGTAAAATTTAATTGAATAAGTTCTCAAATAGTGTGCTAATTGTGGTGAAAATTGCGCATTCAAGAACAACAAGATCCGCAAACAAAATAAACATTACTATAGTAAATTGCTACTTAATGATAATGTATATAATACAACATAAAATCTTTTTTTTTATTAATAGAAAAAAATATTTTAAAAACATTTATGCGTGCGTGTATGTGTATTGAGTGTGCGTGCATGTGTGTGAGTGTGCGTGATTGTGTGTGCGTGCGCGTGCATGTGTTTGGGTATGCGTGCATGTATGTGGGTTTGCGTGCATATGTAGGTGTGCGTGCGTGAGTGTGCGTGCGTGTGTGGGTGTGCGTGCATGTGTGTGGGTGTGAGTGGGTGCGCATGTGTGTGAGTGTGGGTGGGTGGGTGGGTGGGTGTGCGTGCGTGCGTGTGGGTTTGCGTGCATGTGTGTGGGTGTGCGTGCATGTGTGTGAGTGTGCAATCATGTTTGTGGGTTTGCATGCACTTACAGATTATGATTAACAATATACCGATACAAGAGAAACAAAAGAAAGGTAGAGACACAAACCCAATAACAGTATGGGAGTTTATTGTGTGTTTTACCTGCTATTAGTTAAACAGTGTCAAACAAAATAACATTACGACACATTATTTCTTTCCATCCTTCTCGCTGTGCGTGTTGTGTTTATCTCTCTGTGTGTGTTGTGTATATCTCGCTGTGCGTGTTGTGTATATCTCGCTGTGCGTGTTGTGTATATCTCGCTGTGCGTGTTGTGTATATCTCGCTGTGCGTGTTGTGTATGTCTCGTTGTGCGTGTTGTGTATATCTCGCTGTGCGTGTTGTGTATCTCTCGTTGTGCGTGTTGTGTATATCTCGATGTGCGTGTTGTGTATATCGACACGTACCCTTCTATGCTATATGTTATGTGTATGCACATGTGTCTGGGTGTAAAGATACATAGATGTATGGATGGATAGACAGATAGATAGATAGACAGACAGACGCATAGATATTTATGTAAGTGTGTTTGTTAGCGTGCAATATTACAATTATACCGACCTGCAAGCCGTGTCAGCACCACCAGGCTTAACATCGAAAATGTCAATTTTAGTATCTGCACAAAATCCGCAGATTTAAAGAGATTTATTGCATTGTATACCTTATACAATTGTCACTTTTAGTATCTGCACAAAATCCCCAGATTTAAAGAGATTTATTGCATTTTATACCTTATACAATTGCGCAAGCCTTTCGATAATGATGATTACTGACTGAATGGGTGACATTCTTCTTCCCTTAACAAATTATAGCCTTAAGACAATATTTTAAAAAAATCAACTAAAATTGTATAACTTTTCCCTTAACAAATCATTGCCTTAAGACAATATTTTTAAAAAATCAACTAAAAATGTATAACTTTTCCCTTAACAAATCATTGCCTTAAGACAATATTTTAAAAAAATCAACTAAAAATGTATAACTTTTCCCTTAACAAATCATTGCCTTAAGACAATATTTTAAAAAAATCAACTAAAAATGTATAACTTTTCCCTTAACAAATCATTGCCTTAAGACAATATAAAAAAATCAAATCAGAAATGTGTAACTTTTCCCTTAACAAATCATTGCCTTTTAAGAAAAAATCAAAAAAGAAATGTAAAACTTTTCAAAAGAAGCACAAGGAAATAAATCGTAGCATTAACAAGGACACTAACACAACACTAACACAACACTAACACAACACTAACACAACACTAAAAATAATGTTGCTTTTAAACGTGTGGTTTTCGAAAAAATGAACACACCTCATTCCGTGACATTATTAGTGCATAATATAAAGAGTGATGACCAAGTAACAGCTTTAAATTCAAATAAACAAGATAAATCAAATAATATAATAGGCGTGTGACCTGGTATTATAATTCAAGGGCAGATAATATTATGAATATACAAAAATAAAGAGCTATTGAAAATAAATATAGTACTAACAAGGGAGATAAATTACAAAAGATAATAATACAACACCAAAACCACCTTTATAAGTTTTCAGTCGACTTAATTTACAACATATGCCATTATGTTCTCGTGTTTTGTGCTTCTTTTTCCATTTCCCCCTCGTACCTTAAATGAGTAATGCTTAATTTTCATTCATCTCTATAGTAACACTTCTTTTTCCATTTCCCCCTTGTACCTTAAATGCTTAATTTTCATTCATCTCTATAGTAACACTTCTAATTTCTTTTTGTAGTGATGATATTCCCATTTGAAGTCTCCAAACAAAACGCCGCCAAGTTTATTTGTTTATCAAGTGTTCGGTCTCTCCGTTAAGATTAAAATCTACTATCACACTTAATTTGTAACAGATGTTTTCACACTACAAAATAAAGACACGTCAACAGGTACGAAATCGATTTCCTCACACACACACACACACACACACACACACACACACACACACACACACACACACACACACACACACACACACACACACACAACATAACACACACACACACGCACGCATACACAAAAATATATACAAACACACACTCGAACACACACACGAGAGAGAGGGAGGTAAATAGACAGAGAGGCATATAAGCAGATAGATAGATAGATGGATGGATGGATGGATGGATGGATGGACGGACGGACGGACGGACAGACAGAGATAGATAGATAGATAGATGGATGTACCGGTGAATGGATGAATGGCTAGATTGGTTAGATATCCAGACATCTGGCAGAAATAAATTTATAAAAAAATGTAAACTTTCCTGACAGAAAACACAGTTAATTATTTTTTAAAATTAGCTTATACAACACTACACACAGTTTGTGGTGCCTTTTTGTGAGAGAAAATTATAGCATAGTAATAAAATAGTACAAACAGTCTGTGGTGCCTTTTTGTGAGAGAAAATTATAGCATAGTAATAAAATAGTACAAACAGTTTGTGGTGCCTTTTTGTGAGAGAAAATTATAGCATAGTAATAAAATAGTACAAATAGTTCGTTAGGAACAAAAACTGACCTTAGTGCAATTCATTTTGAGGAATTCGGATCAATTAAGTATTGGTGTTTTGGCTTTAAGGAAAAGTGACATCATACATACACCCTCATTTACCTTTCTGTAATACGTACCATTCTTTGACGTCACTGATTGCTCTCGAAACAAATGGAGAAAATACCAGTATGTACCGCTTTTTATAAACATTCTCTGCCCACTCGATTTGCGTCTTGAGAATTTCAATTAGTCTAGATAAGCATCAGCCGCACTCTACAGTTCTTAATAATTGGCACTTATGTTTGAAATATATCATCTGCTGCCAACACTCATTTGAAGCCCGTTTAATAAAGTCTAATTGTGGTCTTGTTTTTTTGCGACATGGTCCATGGACCAGCGTATCGTTTCAGTGACTTATATGTACGTTTGACAGTGATTTCGAATAAATTAGACAAGTTACATTTTGCTTTGCTCGACGCAGAACGACACGAATGCATGCATTCACTCCTTTGGAGTGTCTTTCCCTGATTAACTGCCCTTGTTTCATTATTTAATTCGTTCATTGCTTCTGAGAAGAGTTTTTATTAATAATTTAATTTCTTTTCCCAAGAATATTCACGAATGTGGAACTAAACCATAGCCATAGTCAATTATTATTAGTAGTAGTAGCAGCAGTAGTAGTAGTAGTAATATATCTATATCTAGGACAGGATAAGTAAGATATTGTAGTATTTGTAGTAGTAGTATTTGTAGTAGTAATATATCTATATCTAGGACAGGATAAGTAAGATATTGTACTAAACACGGAGGGACAACAGGACAAGGTTACATATTATTTCGAAAAGGAATACACGACAAATGCAACAACATAAACTTTTAGTTTCGCTTTTCCTACAGTAAAATAAAACTAATAGTATTGAGTAGTGCTGACCTTTGCTCACAAAACGTAAACTATCAGGGCACAAAGAAGTATCATTATTATAAAGTGCAAATTATAACAAGAAACGTATCTCTTTCAGAAATAACAAGAAATTCAGTTGTTCATTACAATGTACGTACTATACTTCAATATCTGTTGTCGTTTGGAAGAATCTTGAAAATATAACCAGGAGACACGTCGCAGACTGACTGTTAGTATCGAGTGGCATAGTTATGAGTATTGTGTGGCATTGTTGTGAGCATTGTGTGGCATTGTTGTGAGCATTGTGTGGCATTGTTGTGAGCATTGTGTGGCATGGTTGTGAGTATTTTGTGGCATGGTTGTGAGCATTGTGTGGCATGGTTGTGAGTATTGTGTGGCATAGTTGTGAGTATTGTGTGGCATGGTTGTGAGTATTGTGTGGCATGGCTGCAGAAGAAAGTAGTTACATGTACTAGTTTGACCTTGGTTAAATGTATTTAACGACCCATGCAGCTATACTATTGTGCTTATAATAAATTTTCAGTTAACTATTGCTTTACTTGCTATATATATTATGTACGGTGTTATTTGCGAGAAGAATCATCTAGCCATTCTAGCGTATTAAATGAATCATGTCTCATAAAATTCTTATTTCAACTGCATTATAAACGTTAATGTTGTCCTCCAAATTTCTCTTTGACAACTTTCGAGAGGTTAGAATATTTAAAACAATTATTTTTACTGTCATTGTTTATAAAGTGGTATTAATTGTATCAGTGTTAGCAACGAAAAATTTGTAATGAGGCAAAATAATTGTAACTATCTCTCTTGTAAAATAGCAACATATTTATGAAGTTCATGACAGCCTGTAAGAAATCCTACAGTACAACGAGAATTGTTACAACCTCTTATTTTATTTTAATTAACACCTACATGAAACCGTTAAGGTCATCAATTATCTTCGTTATTCTTTACAGACCACTGCAACACATCGCAAACAAATTCAAGTGAATTCCATGCTGAAATGGTTAATGATCGCTTACATTTGCTTAGTGGATGCGAACAGTGTAGTTTGTGTTCTAGCTTGGGGTTGAACTGAGTTGTAAATGGATTTCCTATTGTAATTGGTCTGCAGTGGGGCGTGAATTGTTTAAAAAGAACAATTATCACTTCATTTGTCTTTCATGTTTCCCGCTTCTTGTTTCCCTGCTGTGTCGAGTGGAAATATCAGCCTTCATCTATATCGGATTCTGGGCTTGATCTCAAATTACTTTGATATGGACCGGTTTTTTTTCTTTCTTCAATGCCACTCCTGATTAAAGTGCATTTAAATACTCTATATTTTATGTATGCATATGCCTGTGTGTTTGTGTGTGTGTGTGTGTGTGTGTGTGTGTGTGTGTGTGTGTGTGTGTGTGAGTGTGTGGCTGATGACAGCTGCACAAATTATTCAAACTTTATATGTAGTAATGATATTGTCTTTCGTGGACCTCCGGACACATCTGACTTCTGACTATTTCCTGTGAACATGTCAACTTCAGATCGTTTCATTTGAACATATCTGACTTCGGACCATTTCTTGTGAACATATTTGACCTTCAGACCATTTCCTGTGAAATATCAACTTAAATCATTTCCTGTGAACACATATGACTTCACACCATTTCCTTTGAGCACATCTGACTTCAGACCATTTCCTGTGAATACTATTTTAGTCACTGTTACTCTCTCTCTCTCTCTCTCTCTCTCTCTCTCTCTCTCTCTCTCTTTTAGCACTGATTGTTCAATACTCTAGTTTGGAAACAGGGGAGCTAATTAATGTAGAATGATATTCGAGGGCTTTCGAATAAAGAAGTTAGAAATGGTATTGTTGAGTAAGAAACTTTATATGACATAATACGGAATATTATAGTTCAGTTGGTTTATTTTTTTTTTTGAATGCACATAAACTCCTCCACATTTCATGGTATTATTTTTACTATAAGTAGTTATCTGATGACGGCTATGGAAGTGAAACATTGATTTTTGTTATTGTTCTGTATTGTATATTTTTACAAAGTGCTTAGAAATTTTAGACACCATTGCTTTCTTGGCATTCTTCTTAAGCATTTAATATTCTTCCTGTTTGTATTGTTCTTAAGGGGTTTATTTTATCTTGCCATTTCCTTGTGTATTCGGGTTTGTTTTATCTTGCCATTTTGTGTGCTTGGGTTTGGTAAGTTTGTAAGTATACAAACAGTATTTTTTTGTTGTGCTGAAGATAGAAAAATAAAGAGCAAACACACAATACGTGTGGCGGAGTAAATTTGCCTATCCCTATTTTTAAACTTAATTGTTATATATTTGTTGCCAATGTTAAAGTGACCCGACTTTGGGTACTGCTAATGTTGATATTTTAAAATCAGAGTTGGAGTAAACAACTCAGGTAAAGAATATGCTAGAACTTGCTGATGCAATCCAAACCAATTCCAAGTGGATGAGTAGTTTTTCTGACTAACAGTCTCATACTTGCTCATAACAAATTCATCCAATGGCAATAGACCGAAAGTTACTTGGTTGAAAAAGTCCTCTCTTCTAATCACTTTGATATTGACATAACTCGAGTCTGGTCATAAAGGCGATTGTTAGCTTTGGCTCATTAAATATAAATAAAAGATGGATTTTTATTACTCTTTTAGTAAGAAGTTTCCACCTGCAGTACAACGTCTATTTTAAAATTGTGTAAAGAGTACAGTTTTATTACACCATTATAATCCGCCATGACGGTCTTTTGTGAGAATTATTAATAACCTTAAATTGAAGATTATCGATCACTTGTAATTAGTTATGTGGTGTTAATTAATAAATAATAATCATAACGAGTGAAGGGTGCCCAGAGGTGTCACACCCTTGTAGTGTAAGTATTTAGCCATCATGGACAAAAAAATGTAAGAGTTAACTTTCTTTAATTTTTTTCCTGCACTTTTCTGTCTGCTGAGTTTCTTTCTCTTTCTCTCTCCGTCCCCCTCTCTTTCTCTCTTTATTGTTTTCTCTCGCTCTTTCTCTCTCTCTCTGTCTCTCTGAAATTTCCAAATAAATTCTTATTTAATTACAGAAAAAACTCCTGAATAGTGGACAGGTGGATAGACATTTTTATTTCTTTTTAACTTAGGTTTGCACATCACTCCTTATGAAACACAGAATACACATACACACAAACACATACACACAATGGCACACGTTCACAGTAAATATGTTGAAATATAAAGAACTCATTAAGACTGTGCGATATTTTTTTTTAATTAACCTAATTTGTGAGACCATGAAATGCTCTTCATCACCAAACCTTAGTAAGAAATATCCATTATTGTCTCTCAGTAAAATTATCCACTATTATTGTCGTAAAATTATCCACTATTATTGTCGTAAAATTATCCACTATTATTGTCTAAAATTATCCACTACTATTGTCGTAAAATTATCCACTACTATTGTCGTAAAATTATCCACTACTTTTGTCGTAGAGGTAGAAATTTCCACGATTACTTTCTTACAGTAAGAAACGCTCAATGTTGGAACATCTAATGAGGGTTTTAAAGCAACATTATATAGTAGAGTACAGTGAAACATCGCTATAACGCTATATAATTAGGTCGCGTTAATAGCTGGGTCGCATTAATACTGGGTCTAGCAATAGAAAGCATTATTAAGATATATATATTTCGGGAGCCGTGCCACTACGGCGTTATATTCGAATTCGCGTTATTGCGGGATTCCACTGTATATTGGAGTATCACAACTTTCATGCTACGATGTAGGGTGCAATCTTTCGGAAGCAGACCGCTAGACAGATCTCTTATGCATGTCGGTACTGGTACCTGTAAATAATAGTGCCAGATGAGTGATTATTTTAAGAACGCGCAAACAACTCAGAAACAATTTCAGAAGCAACTGCCGCTGAAACAAAATTCGATCATCGCCATTTGTATAGACCAGGGTCCTGTGTTTTGCTTGAAATGATTTCTTTACTTTTATCAGTTTAAATTTTCTCATGTGATTTGATTTGTATAGATCAGGGTCCTGTGTTTTGCTTGAACTGATTTCTTTACTTTTATCAGTTTAAATTTTCTCATGTGATTTGATTTGTATAGATCAGGGTCCTGTGTTTTGCTTGAAATGATTTCTTAACTTTTATCAGTTTAAATTTTCTCATGTGATTTATTTACGGAGAGAAAGGACAGCTGGGCATGAAAGCAAACCGGGGATTTGTTGATAATGTATTGTTGTTGTTATTGTTATAGATATATAAACATGGGTAATATATTGTTGCAGTTATTGTTGCAGATATATAAACGTGGGTAATATATTGTTGCAGTTATTGTTACAGATATATAAACGTGGGTAATATATTGTTGCAGTTATTGTTACAGATATATAAACGTGGGTAAAGACTAATTGTTGTTTATAAATCGTTATGGTAACAGCACTAGGTTTAATGGTTATTCCTATGAACTACTGATTAATAAATGAAGTACATTTACTATGGCCTGCAGATAGGGCAGTAAACAAAAGAGAAATCCGAGATGTGAGGATAAAGTATTATTAAGTAATAATAACCAACCATAGTAACCTCGCATTTGGTTGACACATAACAATACCTACTCTCTTTAGCTGAAATGTGAGAGCCCTAGGCTGACATTTGACAATGTGAGAGCCCTAGGCTGACATATGACAATGTGAGAGCCCTAGGCTGACATATGACAATGTGAGAGCCCTAGGCTGACATATGACAATGTGAGAGCCCTAGGCTGACACATGACAATACTTCACTCTTCTTCAGCTGAAATGTGAGAGCCCTAGGCTGACACATGACAATACTTCACTCTTCTTCAGCTGAAATGTGAGAGCCCTAGGCTGACACATGACAATACTTCACTCTTCTTCAGCTGAAATGTGAGAGGCCTGATGGCGCTGACGTGTTACTGCTATTCTCGATGTAAAGGCTTGCTATCATTAAATGAGTTTAGTATTAGAGCCAATTCCCCCCCCCTCCCATTTAATGTGTTCTGGCTCGGTTGTCCCCACTTGCCTGCGAACGTCAATATCTCCAGTGCCAGCACTGGCTTGTCGTTTGGGATTTCTTCTGCCCGATTAGTTGATTATGCGTTTAAAGACAACATCGGACCCATGAGCAAGCATAATGACAACATGGTACCCATGAGCAAGTATAATGACAACATTGTACCCATGAGCAAGCATAAAGACAACATTGTACCCATGAGCAAGCATACTGACAACATTGTACCCATGAGCAAGCATAATGACAACATTGTACCCATGAGCAAGCATAATGACAACATTGTACCCATGAGCAAGCATAATGACAACATTGTACCCATGAGCAAGCATAATGACAACATTGGACCCATGAGCAAGCATAATGACAACATTGGACCCATGAGCAAGCATACTGACAACATTGTACCCATGAGCAAGCATAATGACAACATTGTACCCATGAGCAAGCATAATGACAACATTGTACCCATGAGCAAGCATAATGACAACATTGGACCCATGAGCAAGCATAATGACAACATTGGACCCATGAGCAAGCATAATGACAACATTGGACCCATGAGCAAGCATAATGACAACAAAATTACACAATTATACTCTGTTAGTATGTCCATGACGTTAGGCTAAGTTATGTTCATTTGATAAGTTTACTGAGGGCTAGAATATTGTAATAGTATATTCATGGATAATTAAGACACGCCCTTCTTCCAGATATATGTTCCCGAGGATACGATTCCTCTGTTCGTCCGTCGTGCATATTCATAGGTAACTCTCTCTCTCTCTCTCTCTCGTTAGCATAAAACAAATACACACGATTCCCCAGTCATGGAAAGACACGATTACCTACTGATTGTTACAAACGATTTGACTGTGGCAGATCTTATCCCATTAACACATCTCAACGGAAAATCTGAGTGCCTTTCATTATACGACATAGAAGCTCATAATCTCATTAATATTAAACTCTCCATTATGTGTTCATCACGTGGCACACACTGCGTAATAAAACTAGCCCTACGTTACATTTCTCGGTTTTTAATATCAAGCTCTCAGACTGTTCGACTTCAAGCTCTCCATTAGGTCTTCGTCACGTGGTACATACTGAGTAATAAAACTAACGCTGCGTGACATGTCTCCGTCTTTGGACGCCCGCGGCGTTAACGAGTCTTCAATTCCTGCGTTCAAACCTCCTTTGTTTGCTTCCAGCATTCTTGCCTGGGATTTGTCTGCTAAAGGATCCAGTGCAGTAGAGGAGTATTTGAAGAGCCGACTTTTGACGAACACATTTTCTACAGGATATGACGTCTTCTCACTGAAAATGGCCCTCGAGAGGGCGCCATGAAGTTTTCGAAAGCGTTCGTCTCTGGACGGCATTCCTCGGTCCAGGAGGGCGTGGCCACAATAGATTTTATGTGTGGACAGCTTGTTCTGGTCGACTTCAACAACGGGTGGGAACTTAATCAGAAACACCCGGTCATGATGACTGACAATTTCGGTCCGCTCTCGACGAATCTGCACCAAAAAACCCACCAAAAAAATGGAGTTACATTTGTTCTGGCATATAAAAAGGATTCACAGTAATTATCATGTTAAATTGGGCATCCCACTCTACCCCACTAATTTCATAATCAAACAAAGACCATTTTGACCTATACGAAATATTCAGTCCCTAAATTAAAAAAAACAAAACAACAAACTGATTGCCAGTCTAACACCTGTATCTGTCAGAAAGTGAGAAAGAAGACAAAAGTGTGGATTTGTCTCCATAGAAATTAATAAAAATGTTCCTGTTAATAAGTGAAGGCCAAGCAAAACAGCTAAGCAATTCCTGTTAATATGTGAAGGCCAAGCAAAACAGCTAAACAATTCCTGTTAATATGTGAAGGCCAAGCAAAACAGCTAAGCAATTCCTGTTAATATGTGACAGTCAAGCAAAACAGTGAAACTATTCCTGTTAATAAGTGATAGTTGAGGAAATCAGCCATTGCCAGTGAAGAAGACGTATCCCAGCAAAACATAAAGCATTTTGGCCATTCAGAAATAGCCAAGCACACTAGACAACGTTAATCTATAAGAATTAAAATTACCTTCATCACATGAAATGCCGTTTTACCTCTTAGTGACATATTAACAAGTAATATTGCAAATAGCACATCACCATTGCATATGTCATATAATGGGGAATCCTCTCACATATTTTTAATATAAACTTTCAATTATAATCTATAATTTTAAGATGATGTGTTAGTTGTAATTTTTATAGATGTGACGTATTGTTACGTGTGAGTGCAGGAGAAGGGAAAGACGAGGAAAATAAAGTGTTGGTTAATAAAGTGTTAATAAAATAAAGTGTTGCCTGCTTACTGGAAACTAACCCTGTCTCTCAGTCACGTGTGCACACAACAGACGCCAGACGCACAACAAAGATGACACGTCACGAACTGTCTAGTCTTAAGGTAAACACGTAATAATTAATAACTAGCTCTCAGCCCTCACCCCCTAGAATCCCTCAGTCAATGCAAGCCTTATAACAAATACACACGTGACATAATTGGTATGATATACGCAGAGTCAAGATAGTAAGAAATTTTATAAGGAAAATGAAGAAAATTAAAAATGAAGCAATGAGGTAAATATATGAGTAATCAGAATAAAATGTGTCTCTTTGGTGTCATCACAATTAGTGAGGGGTTTTAATGTACACATTATTGCTGTGGCAATAACAGCAATGCAAATGCAGTGTGATACAATGTAAGGCTGCATACAGGAATGTCTTTTGAGTGTTCTCCTTAACTTATCTGGACCAGCTTGATCCTATTTTAAAAATTAAATATTATATATTTGTTTAATGTGAATGTGAGATGACCTTCGGGTACTGTGTACCCGAGTTAAAATAACAACTCATGAAGAGAATGTGCTAGAACTTGCTGATGTAATCTAAACTGGTCTTATGTGAATGAGTAGTTTTAATTATCCAATGGTTAAGATGTACAAAGAATGAGACCAACCATTGGGCAGAGATCGATGTTTACACACTGAAATAAATCTATTTTCCAATCACTTTGAATTTGGTGTTGCTCCAGTCCAGTCATGAAAGGCGGCCATTAGCTTAATGGTGAGTTAAGTGATTGATTGAAAGAGAATGGACTTAGAAATATTTTGTACATTTTGCTATTGATATAGTATACTTACATTTTATGTAGAGCTGTATTATGTGAGTAGATGGTTACTTCTATAATTGTGAATTATGATGTTCATAAGTAATATGTTAAACACATGACATTGTTTCTAGTAAACATCTTCATAAATTATTATGTTGTATTTATTATGCAGTGAGTAAGTGTACTGAGCTAATTAATACTGTTACAATAAACTGTAAGTTGAAACTTGAATGTAAGAAAGAATGGATTTAGAGATGATAAACTGAAAAACTTAGCTTGTGTTCCCCGAATATATTTTATTGAGAATAAACAGCCTTTCTAGGATTTCTGGGCTTATTAGAATTTCAGTGGATTGCTCGTATTTTGGGATTTTCCTGGTTCCCAATTTATTGATATGTAATCTGTTTTGACCATGGTAGATTCAAAAAGTCTCTACCCCAGCCTGTAAGTGTAAGGATGCACTGCACATTGTTAAAGTATGCCAGCAAGAGTGCTTGACTACAACATGGAATTTCTTGTATAAAGAAGTTACTGGAAATTGCTACATTGTTATTCTGCTTGAAGGAACTAATAGGGCGAGGGAGCGCCCAGATTAGTCTCAAGAGAACAGTGGCTCATGAAACATTCCACACCATGATAGAGGGACATATGAAGAATTGACAATTCAAAAAAATAAATTTGTGGCTTTGTTAAGAAAGTGTGTGAAAGACCATTGCAGCTTTGTCTAGACAAGGTTATGTACAAATTATTATTGCTTATCTCTCTATAACTCTATTTGTGATCTATGATAAGAATCATCCTATGATTTATATTGACACTAATCTACTGAATTATGTGTTAGGATACAAGACTGTATAAGCATTGAAATTATTCAAATGTGGTTTTGTAGAAATATTGATGTCAAATAATCTTTTCATTGTATTTGTTATATGTATATTTGATTGTTAATTTAATAAATTTAATGACCTTCTTACACACACTGATAACCATATATTGAAGAGATAGTAGGTGGATGGGGGCTCGGCAAATAAAGATTAAAGACGGAATTTATCTTCTCCTTTGGTAAGAGGTTTTCCACCTACGGAAATATTGTGAGACAGAAAATGTTTGTCTGTAATGTTGTAGAAGAGAGAAAACGTTTACAACGCCCGCATATCCGCCAAACGAGGGAGACGCGTGGTGTGGTGTCGGCTGAGGATTATTAATAACATAAATTAAGATTCTCATCACTTGTAATTAGCTATGGATGATTATTATTAATAATAATAACCAATAGCTAGGATGGCGTTGTGACACACTCTATTATTTCAAGTCGTCCCAGAGTACCTCGCTATAGTTCACTATTGTTGTAACCCCTCACTGACCCGTACTATCAATATACGCAACATTTCTTTTCGGTTAGCACACTATTGTTGTAACCCCTCACTGACCCGTACTATCAATATACGCAACATATCTATTCGATTAGCACGCACGCTCATCACAAGCAGTAATGTTTTAACACACACACACCCTCTCAGCCCTTCATATAAAACACGAGTAGTTTAAAAACCAGTTCCCCTTCCCGCACTTTTAACCATCAAACTACCGACCTTTCTGTGAAACTATATTGTTTTAACCATCAAACCATTCACCTTCATATAAAACAATATTGTTTTAACCATTAACCAGCCGATCTTCATATAAAACTATACTGATTTCGAAGAAACAAGCGAATCACCTAAGGCAATAATGGTTTACTTCATAATAAACCTTTATCAAAATCAGTATTGTTGTATCACTGTAAGACACCCTTATAAGAGACAATTAGTTTTCTAAGACATATCTTCATCATAATCAGTACTGTTTTACCCCCAGACAAAGTACATACAGCATTATAAGTATCGGTTTACCCCCAGACAACATACATAGTAAGTATCGGTTTACCCCCAGACAACGTACATAGTAAGTATCGGTTTACCCCCAGACAACGTACATTCATCATTGTAAGTATCGGTTTACCCCCAGACAACGTACATTCATCATTGTAAGTATCGGTTTACCCCCCAGACAACATACATAGTAAGTATCGGTTTACCACCAGACAAAGTACACACAGCATTGTAAGTATCGGTTTACCACCAGACAAAGTACACACAGCATTGTAAGTATCGGTTTACCCCCAGACAACGTACATAGTAAGTATTGGTTTACCCCCAGACAACGTACATTCATCATTGTAAGTATTGGTTTACCCCCAGACAACATACATTCATCATTGTAAATATTGGTTTACCCCCAGACAACGTACATTCATCATTGTAAATATTGGTTTACCCCCCGACAACGTACATTCATCATTGTAAATGTTGATTTACCCCCCCCCCCGACAACGTACATTCATCATTGTAAGTATTGGTTTACCCCCAGACAACATACATAGTAAGTATTGGTTTACCCCCCGACAACGTACATTCATCATTGTAAGTATTGTTTACCCCCAGACAACGCACATAGTATTGGTTTACCCCCAGACAACGTACATGCATCTTTAATTAATGTTTTAACTCAGACAACTTACATTCATCATAGGTAATATCGGTTTGCGCACGGCCCCAGCACTATCTGTCTTGTCGCTAGTCTTCGATAAATGGTAGATAGGGGTGGGGCTTGGATGGCGGCCTGGAATCAAGTGTTTCTGTTTGTCAATCCCTGTCAATGAGTTCCCTCCCTTCGATGGGAAGCTTGGAAGGTTCATGTTGGAAATTCGAACCTCGTCGTCACGCCGCCACTTTCGATATTTGCGGTCCTGTTTGGCGGAAAATGCTCGCTTGTTAATGTCCATGGCAACGGCAGTGCGAAACTTGTCTTTCTTCAGCTCTAAAGTCAACGAAACACGGAACGTTGAAAGTGCAAGTTATGCATAATTTTGGTAAATACTGAACCAGGAGACAAACACATTAAGGTATTCTACGACAGCTTGACATACACTCAGTACCCTAACCCACACCTTTCCCCGGCTGTTACAGTTCATTCACTCTTGGATACACAAATATGTAGCTAGGGAGTTAGAGTTATGTAGTGTTTTGCTATAATGTATAAGTAAATATACACACTTTTCAAAGTTGTCATTTTTCTTTTTCGTTACCCAAAGAATAAATTATCAGTTACTTAGAGTTGGTTGAAGTATTAAGTGAATGTTTCTCGTTTATGAAATAAGTTAAATGAGGAATTGGGGAACCACTTAATATGGCGTCATCTGAGTTTAATGCGCGCAATGAAGGGGGAGACAAACCCACAATATTCCTGACTAATTTGTGTCAATATTTTCACAAAACATTAACTTCATAAATACATTCACGATCTCAAACCAAACTGAAAAAGATAAAAGATAATTGTCTGATTTGTATAAAATAATAACGGGGAAAATATTGTCTACATTCTGTTAAATCTTTGTCACGGGGAAGCGGTTATATCTCTGCACGTCAACAGTAAATTGTCTCAAGACATGCACCACACTGTATTGTGGACAATGTTTTTAATAGATTACTATGCCTACACGTCTGTATTCGTCTGTTTGTTTTGTCTACACGTCTGTATTTGTTTGTTTTGTCTACACGTCTGTATTTGTTTGTTTTGTCTACACGTCTGTATTTGTTTGTTTTGTCTACACGTCTGTATTCGTTTGTTTTGTCTACACGTCTGTATTTGTTTGTTTTGTCTACACGTCTGTATTTGTTTGTTTTGTCTACACGTCTGTATTTGTTTGTTTTGTCTACACGTCTGTATTTGTTTGTTTTGTCTACACGTCTGTATTTGTTTGTTTTGTCTACACGTCTGTATTTGTTTGTTTTGTCTACACGTCTGTATTTGTTTGTTTTGTCTACACGTCTGTATTCGTCTGTTTTGTCTGCATGTACTGTGTCAATTCTACGCATACATTGTTTTATTTTACGGAAAACTGTGTTAGTGCTACACGGGTATTGTTTCATTGTACAGTGTACTGTGTTAATGTTACGCATGCATTGTTTTATTGTGCTGTGTGCTGTGTTAATGTTACAAGTGTATTGTTTTATTGTACAGTCTACTGTATTAATGTTACGCATGCATTGTTTTATTGTGCTGTGTGCTGTGTTAATGTTACAAGTGTATTGTTTTATTGTACAGTCTACTGTATTAATGTTACGCATGCATTGTTTTATTGTGCTGTGTGCTGTGTTACTGTTAAAAGTGTATTGTTTATTGTACTGAGAACTGTATACGTGTTACATAATTTTTATTGCACAGTGTACTATATTAGTGTTACACGTGTATTATTTTATTGTACAATATATTGTTAACGTTACAGGTGTATTGTGTTAATGTTACGCGTATTTTGTTATACAATGTACTGTGTTAATGTTACGCATGTTTTGTTTTGTTGTACAGCATAATGTGCTAATGTTACACGTGGACTATGCTAATGTTACACTTGGACTGTGCTAATGTTACACGTGGACTGTGCTAATGTTACACCTGGACTGTGCTAATGTTACACTTGGACTGTGCTAATGTTACACTTGGACTGTGCTAATGTTACACCTGGACTGTGCTAATGTTACACGTGGACTTTGCACTACATATTAAGATACTGATACGCGTGAATGACTGGATCGTGCTATTTATAGAAAGGGAGATCACTACCTTTCAGCCGCATTTCGAGATGTCTGTCCTGGCTCATGTTCTCGTACAGAATGGTGTTGGTCAGGCGTGATCTGGGTAGGGCGTGCTTGACGCACAAATGCTGCTTCATTTTGATGTTGTTTGTGCTCCGGGTGTCCACCATGTCCAGCGTAAACGGCTTGCGGTGACCACTACCATTGCTGTCCACGATCCCACCCGCTGTTCCACTGTGTCTGTCCACCATAGACGTGTAGTCTGAACGAGTTATTTGCCCTTCCATTTTTCGAGTAACGCAAGTTAAGGCGACAGGCAATTACTGGTCTGAAATAAGATCCAAGATTAATACAGTATCCAGTTATATATTCTTCACAAAGTGTGTGTCACGCTCTCTCGAGTTCCGATAGGGTAGCCAGAATAAATAAGTAGCTTTAAGTTAAAGCGGGGTGGAAACATTTCGACATATCGGCAAGGTCATGTCACCTCCGCAGTTGTTGGCTAAGGGTTTAAAACCAGTTCATCAAGCAAGACGAGTTCGCTAATTCGCGTTGTAACAGTCTGCGCATGCCTCATTGGACTAGAATTTGTTTTAATTATTTTTTTATGGACATGCTTATCTAAACGAGATTATCATTATATCCACGCGTGTGGTAGACGGGATCTTAACGACCGAGTGACTTTCTATAGCAATAAGAATGTTCTGTTTCGACCTTTCGAACTGTATTCATGAGATTGTCATTTCGACTGGCTTTAAGCAATTCTTCAGGATTATTTTTTAAAAAAAAATTATGAGCAAAGCATAAAGTGGATGAAACATGCTGGAAATTAACTAAGTTGATGAATCTACAGTCAAGTGACTCTAATCTGATGGTGTATATTTCACTTTAGACATGACACGCGGATGACGTCATATATTTCGTAAAATAATACACGATCGCGTCAGCAGTTGTTCAAATTCTATGACTCATTAACAGTGTGTGTGTGTGTGTGTGTGTGTGTGTGTGTGTGTGTGTGTGTGTGTGTGTGTGTGTGTGTGTGTGTGTGTGTGTGTGTGTGTTTGCGTGCGTGCGTGTGTGTGTGTGTTTGCGTGCGTGCGTGCGTGCGTGTGTGTGTATGTGTGTGTGTGTGTGTGTTACAACAGTGTTACTTCTTAATCCAATACAATGTACGACAGAATGACAGGCTGTCAAAATTAAATCTTTCCGTCCAATATGTCGTTATTACCTTTCATTCCTGTCTTGACGTCATAAGGGATGTCCAATATATCGCTTTAAATCGGATAAAAGTGGTCACACAGAAGAAAGTTATTGACATTTATTTTATATAAATAAACTCTCACCTATATTTAAGCAGTTGTAACCATTTGCCAATATTGATAAAATTTGTCATGAGATTTACACCACATAACTTGTAAGCTAATCTACCTTCTCTCTCTTTCTCTATCCCCACTTTTTCTTTCTCCTGTTGCATATTTCTCCAGTTGCATATTTCTCCAGCATATCTCTGTGTGTGTGTGTGTGTGTGTGTGTGTGTGTGTGTGTGTGTGTGTGTGTGTGTGTGTGTGTCTGTGTGCGCGCGCGCGCGTTATCTTTTTTCTTCTGTATACTTCTCTGTCTTTCTTCTTTTTCTGATTGACAGTCCCCACTCTTTGTCTCTGTCTGCCTGTCTGTCTCTGTCTCTCTCATATTTCTCATTCGTGTCTTTCTGCCTGTCTTTCTTATCTTTTTGCCATTCACCTCTTTCTATTCTCTGTTCCTCCCTCCCCTTTCTTGTTTTCAGGTCAGGAAACATTTAGCGTAGCATTTAAATTAATTTTTTTTTTTATCAAGGGCCGACAAATCATTGATTAATCAAACAAGAGTAGTGTTCATGACAACGTTCAAGGAAGATAACCCATCACGAAAGAAAATCTTTACACCCTCATTGTGACGACATTCGTACCGCATCATTAAATACGACTAATTTTCAAACAGTCCTTAATTTTGACGAAAACTATGCGAAAACCCATCACGGCACACGATCTTCCAACAAGCCTTAAGATGACATATATGCCAGACGATCCCATCATGATAAAAAAAAAAAAAAAATCTTCCAACAGTCTTTAGGACGACTTTCATGGATCTAATCACGACACAAAATCGTCAACCCCTCACAACCTTATCGTGACATTCATGGCAGAATAACTCCAACACGATACAAAGGTCATCTTTTTGCAGTAGTATTTCATGTAAACTAAAACAAGCTACAAACGAGACTGATTAACTCCGGCAATAACATTAATCATTATTTAAAATTGATTAAATATTTCATGTTTGTGAGTCTTTTAATTCAAAGTTTTCAAAGCACAAAGATGGGCATCCAATTTTCTTCCAAGTTATGCGTACAACGATTCTGTCTTTAGTGTTGTAAAGCTTGTCAACGATTTCCAGTACACGACTTACAGGAAAACAAATAATTCTTTGGGGACACGCTGTCATTTGCTTACTGCTAAAGGGTCGTTTAGGATTGTTATAAGGGACATTACTCTGTGTTTTGCCGAACGCTCATTAAAAAAAGGCAAACGGGAGAAAAATCATTATGATGGAATCAATTTAACTGAAGAAAATTTTTTGTTTCTTTTATTCTTCCTTCTTTTTTTTTTTTTTTACTTTAGAGCAATATTTGCCTGACAAACTATATCTTTTGTTAATTGGACTTTTCTCATTTTGATGATTTCTTGGAAATCGGTTACATTATTGAAGGGATTGCAAGAATTTTTTTTTTGTTAGTTCTAAAATTACTAAGCTTAAGAATTATCGGTTGTAACGAATATCGTGGTGCGAATTTTGACGATAAATGTTTTATACAAAGAAATATTGCGGTTGTTAAATATTAATTTTAATTAATTTTAATTATTTTATTTTATTAAATTAGAGAGATTAATTTTATTATTTTTGTTGTTATTTCCATTCTATTGTTTCGTTTGTACCTACACATTTTATTATGTTTTCTTGTTTCCATTTTATTATTTAGTGTTTGTCTACACATTTTATTATTTAGTGTTTGTCTACACATTTTATTATTTAGTGTTTGTCTACACATTTTATTATTTAGTGTTTGTCTACACATTTTATTATTATTAGTTATCTTTCTAGTCTATTGTTTAGTTTGAGTGTACAGTCATCACTTATTGCATTGTCATATTCGAATATTCATCAACCATTCCATCCAGCCAATTATCTCCATCCATATTTTTACGGTACGCTTGTCTATCCATTTATGTATCCATCAATAATTACCAATCCATTTACACAACAATCATCAGTCTATTTACCAGTTATATCACAAAATTATCTATCTATCTATCTATCTATCTATCTATCTATCTAACTATCTATCTATCTATCTATCTATCTATCTATCTATCTATCTATCTATCTATCTATCTATCTATCTATCTATCTATCTATCTGTCTGTCTGTCTATCTATCTATCTGCCTGCCTGTCTGTCTGTCTGTCTGTCTGTCTGTCTGTCTATCTACCTATCAAACAAATGTTTCAGGAAATGTATTTATGTTGTTTACTACGTATGAACTGCAGCCCTGATCGAAAAGCTTTACATGTGTTCAAGACCCCTTTAACAATATTTCCATTCCATCAGACTGTCAGAATCTCATCAGAAGCTTTGACCCTTAGCGTTTCGATTTCAAACACTGTATATGCGAAACACTAACCTATCACGTAGCACTTTGTTTCAGCGCTAAAGAATTTCTTTCCATATTTATAAACATGTATATTTTCTGAGACTCATTTTAAAGGTAATTGTATTCGTGAATACAGAGTAATAAAACATGAGACATTAATATAGAAACAATGTGCAAGCGATGACACTGTAGATTTAGACTGAAATAAGGACCTAATTGCAACGTCAAATAATAATTGATGTTTTTTAAAAATGTGTATTGCAACTTTGTTACACCTTGGAATGACTCGTAGCATAAACGTGAAGTCTGTTTGAGATGACGTCACAACCACAACAAAATGAAACCGGAGATACATAAAAATAACAACGAAGACGCAGTATGAAATGATAGACAAAGAATAAAATGATAACAGATTTGGTATGAGAACTAGATATAAGTAAAATAACACAAATACACAGACAGTATGAAATGGTATAACAGACACAACATGACAACGCAAGATACATAATGTGAGAACAAGACACAACATAAAATGACAACGTAGATACATAATGTGAGAACTAGACACAACATAAAATGACAACGTAGATACATAATGTGAGAACAAGACAAAACATGATATGAGAACTAGACAGAACATAAAATGAGAACGTCGATACATAATACGAGAACTAGGCACAACATGATACGAGAACTAGACACAAAATAATACGAGAACTAGACACATGATACGAGAACTAGACACAACATGGTACGAGAACTAGACACAACATGATACGAGAACTAGACACAACATGATACGAGAACTAGACACAACATATTGTCAACAAACAAAGATGGTGGCAAGTAAGAAATCAGTGTGTCTCATACCTCAGAACTAGAAGTAACTCTATCTCTCTCTCCTCTGACTTGTGGCCGCCGCGACTCTCAATCCCATATCTGTTGACGTCAGGTTGTACAGTTACACATTCAAATACCCTTTCTCTTCCAGTGTGTCACGCCCCATTGCTCCGGCACAGGGGTTGTCGTGTGCATTTGATGAGAGAGAGAGAGAGAGAGAGAGAGAGAGAGAGAGAGAGAGAGAGAGAGAGAGAGAGAGAGAGAGAGAGGAAGGGAAATAGGAGAAAGAAAGAGAAATCAATTCAGGTCAACGTAGAAATTGCAGTCGACCATTTTTTTTGACATGACAGTAATGAGGACAAACGTTTTGGAGAAGCTCGTCACTCACCCCACCCCCATCCTCCACCTCCTACGAAAAAAAAAAGAGAGATATAAATCCTTATTTTGCTATCAAAGTAGCAACTGTTGTTATGCTAATAAGAACATGCACATTTAAGAATTTGTTTACGAAGCTTGATTTGATTTCCGTTTGCTGTTTAATTAAGCCACAAACCACAAAACACCACCTGATAAATGTCGTAAATATTACAGTTTCTTAATTAATACATGCATAGTTTAGTAGAACAATCCATTTCTCTTCGCGACAACAGCTGGGCCATTAAAATATATCACTAAATATTACAGTTTCTTAATTAATACATGCATAGTTTAGTAGAACAATCCATTTCTCTTCGCGACAACAGCTGGGCCATTAAAATATATCACTAAATCGATGTGGATATTTTTCTCCACTCTCCGTTTCGTTTACAGGCTTTATTCAGTTTACTGGCTTGATCGATTGATTTAATGTTCTTCTTGATTTACTAAAGGGTTAAAGTTCTGAATGCGCGAGGGACTGACATGAAGAACTCGGGTCAACATTGGACCACGTGACCGATTTGCATTTCAAATTGCAGATTATCGGATTGCTCGACTCGTAATATTAATCTCTCTGTCTCTCCCTCCCTCTTCCTCTCGCACGCACGCAGACACACGCACGCACACACACACGCACACACACACACACCACACATGCACACACACAAACACACACACGCAGGCACGCACACATACACACACACACGCACACACACGCACACACACACATACACACACACACATATGCACGCTGTCTATCTCTATCTCTCGTACACACAAACCTATACACACATATATATTGAGCTTGTGCGATTGAATATGGGGTGTTCAAGTGGCGTCGTGCCGAGAAAAATGGAGACTCTTCTAGAAAGCAGTAAATGTACTGAAACTCACTTTTCATCTAGCTTACTTTTATTTTTTTCATTATATACATGGCTTTCGAATTTACACTTGAAATGTTCACATGGAAATGCTTTTCCAGGCTTTAGCAAAGGCTTTCTCATCCACTTTTTAATATATTTTTTTGGAAATAAGCTTAAATGGAATTTGCATTTATCATAACATGATTTATTTTTGCATAATTTGATGTGGCATAAATTGTTATAAAATAGCGATAATGTGACGTTGTAGACAGGGGAGATAAAACACATCTTGCAGAAAGTTCATCGAGTGGGACGTGATGGGAGAAAGCTCAGTATCTCGTGGCTTGGAGAAAGAAAAACAAATTAATGAAAAAAGTCACCAGCAAATTTATAATGCTGAATAATGTCCAATTTATTTGAAAATATTTTAAAAGCTATATACACAGTTTTGACGAAGAATAATTCGAATTCACACATACTGGAGAAAGTCTGAAATCTACATATAGCTTGAAGAGATATTAAGATATCTTCATGTGACATGGAGAAAGAGATGTACATGTATCTTACTTGGACTGGATAGAGATTAAGATATCGTCATCTAGCGTGGAATAAATGCATACAAGCATGGAGAAAGAGATGTACATATAGCTTACTCGGCTTGAAGAGATATTAAGATATCCTGCAGATTGGATAAAGACTGCATGCAGATATTTATGTAGTCTTGGATAAAGACTGTGTCTTAATGTACAAAAGGGGTTGCCAAGAAAAATATATTCACAAAAATTGGGAAAAGAGCAGCATTTGCATAAGAAAACCTCCTTCATACAACATTTCTTAAATAGAAACTCAGCAACAGTCAAATGGAGTTTAACAATTAAAAACATATATCGAGCTGTCGGTACCCGGCTTATTCATAAATGTAAAATAAAATGATACTTTAAATATTTCTTTTTAGCGTTAACATTCTTCAATTGTCCGGCCCCACAACTCACACTGACTGTGAACGACCATGGCCAACACACTGACAACAAAGAATTGCACTGAATGTCCAAAGACAGAACGACTACAAGAAACAAACGTCTTTGATAACTATATAAATCACCAAACAGTTCCACTGCATATGATAAGGGGAGATTACACATGACTTCAGCATGCACTGACACTTCATAGGGCGAGGTCTGATGAAAAACATGTGATAATCAATACAATTATTACCGCACACGCGCGCGCACACACATACACACACACACACATACACACACACACACACACACACACACACACACACACACACACACACACACACACACACACACACGCTCAAAACCCCTCCACATCAACGGCAAACGAACTTTATGTGCTAATAATATCCCTAGCTCTTCAGCACCATATATCTCTTAGCCAGTACCGGTTGCAAAGTAAATCTTAGCAAAATTTTTGTGCCATAAATTAAGTGTTGTGATCCAACAATCGCACACGTTTCTTCCAGGAAAGAAGTTAATTTAGGCTAGATTAATTAATTTAATATGGATATAAACTTAATCCATTTCCGTCACTAAACAAATCACGATGACGTGTATATGCCGAAGATTAGCGCTATACAGCTTGTGATATGACTATACAAAATCGGCGGTCCATTATGCAGGTCAAAGGTCAAAGCATGTTCGCTAGAAGCGGATCGATATGAAGTCGCTATATGTTGTTTGCATTTCTAATTATATTCAGTAGAATAATGTAGCCAGCCCGGGAATTAGCTCTTTTACTCGAACATTAAATTCTCGAGTATTGAAAAGATATGAAAGTTGCTTGCACGCTCATAAACTCGTGACATTTAAAACTACTTTGCTCTTTCAAATACGGCTAACCGAAACGCGTTGCCATTATTCTCAACAACATTGTGTTTGAGTTTGTAGAAATTCATTGTGAACATTATTATTTTAAAACAACGAGATCTTCATTTCAATTATTTAATACTTATTTACAATTATTTAATACTTATTTGTATTTATTACATATAAAATTTAATATAGTTTATTAAAATTGACCTTTACAATACAATTCATTAATGCAAACACACACACACACACACACACATAATCGCACAGACGCATACGCGTGCGGATATACATGTGTGTTCTAGTGCTTGCGTGTCTGTGTGTGTTTGCGCGCATTATGTGTGTGTGTGTGCGCGCGCGCATCAGTTTGGAAGATAATAATTTAAATCCAGTTTGATTTATATTTTGCACAAAATAATTTTAGTGTCTTCGAAAACGAATATTCTTTGAGTTGCCCATTATCCACCTCAGACACATATAGTTCACCCATCCACCCACCCTCCATATATGTATTTATATACAGTGCCAGCATTAAAATTATAATTACGCGCGATGTGGCATGTTTTCAAAACCGTCATGGAAGTAGCAATCATACCTGGTGTCGCAGATCACACAATGACAATTGTACTCTGTTTTATCAACAGTGTTTCAAAATATCGCATGACATGACACTCTAAGAAAGCTGTATCTTCACAAGGACTAGAATGTTTTTCAATCGGTCGATATCGGCTTATAATCTCTGGCTTTGACGCACCAGAATATTGTATTCATTTACCCCATGGCGTGAACTGAGCGTGAGTGAGCGAGATATTAAAGGGGGGCAGCTAGGACTGAACAAAAACATTTCATGGACTACAGGAGTTTACGTACTGATAGATATCTTTCGTTGAATTAATGTTGAACTAAAAAAACATTTGTGATGTTCACCTGGACAGAGACCATTAGCAATGATTGGGAATTTATACCGAGACATAAACCATTCGTAAACTATTAGACAAATGTGCAAAGACATAAACCATTAGTAAACAATTAGACAATTGGGCCGAGACATAAACCATTCGTAAACTATTACACATTTAGGCCGAGACATATACATTTAGTAAACAATTATACAATTGGGCCGAGACATAAACCATTAGTAAACAATTATACAATTGGGCCGAGAAATAAACCATTCGTTAACTATTAAACAATTGGGCCGAGACACATACCATTCATTAACTATTAGACAATTGTGCAAACACAATTGGGCCGAGAAATAAACCATTCGTAAACTATTAAACAATTGGGCTGAGACACATACCATTCGTTAACTATTAGACAATTGTGCAAAGACAATTGGGCCGAGACATAAACCATTAGTAAACTATTAGACAATTGTGCAAAGACAATTGGGCCGAGACATAAACTATTCGTAAACTATTACACATTTAGGCCGAGACCGAGTGCCTCTTTAGAGCGAGACTGAAATACTTTTTAACCAGTGCCGAGTCCAAAACAATTCATAAATAGTGGACACAGTCGGAAGAAGAGATCAATCAAACGGAGGCAATAAATAACAGAATCTCCAAATACTATGACGTCACGGCGCGTGCATGACATAAGTGACGTGAACTTCGCTTGTTTTAGAATTCAGATCCGCTTCCATTACGTTGCTCTGTTCACGGCTGTAAACAGAATCTGCTCAACAAGTTTAAGGAAGTGCATTTCACACAGAGCATGAGTAAATAATGTGTACTAAAATAGAAATGGTTTTACTCATTACAGACATGACAGTTTTACTCATTACAGACTATATAATTTTACTCATTACAGTTTTATTCATTACAGACACGACATAGTTTTACTCACCTGAGTCATGACGTAGTTTTACTCACCTGAGTCATGACGTAGTTTTACTCACCTGAGTCATGACGTAGTTTTACTTACAGAAATACATTTGGTCTATTCAGGGCATTTGTAGCATATTATTTCTTTAGATATTAAGAAATAACATTACTCACAAGTGTAAAGTACTAATACTCACACAAGGTATAAAACAATTTAATAATAAGGGGTGATGGGTATAGAGTATAAAATACTCGCAGGTGTAAAAAAGCCTTCCCACAGTTTGTTTTTCAAATTTTAATTCTCTACATTCTGTTGAAAGCTAGATTTTTTTATTTTGTATACATGTTATATAAAACGTAGATATAACATTCTGTGACGCCAACGCCACCTAGTTAATGGCTATGATTATTATTATTATTTAATTAATCATTCATAACTAATTACAAGTGATGAGAATCTTAATTAATGTTATTAACAATTCTCTAGTAGACACCATTTGTCTCTCTCACCTGGCGGAAATGTACACGCTGTAAAAGTTTTCTCTCCAGAATATTTCCATACGTCGAAAACTTCTTACTAAGGGAGTAAACAAATCCGTCTTTAATCTATATTTAAGGGAGTAAACAAATCCGTCTTTAATCAATATTTAGCGAGCCCCCATCCACTCACTTTCTGCTCCACTTTCTTTTTATCAATATGTGTAAGAAGGTCAATAAGTTTATTAAATCAACAATCAAATATACATATAACAAATACAATAAAAAAATTACTGATATCAATAGTTCCACGAAACCACGTTCGAATAAATTATAGTCGTATATCCCAACTCACAATTCAATAGATTAGTATCCAAACAAATCACAGGAGAGTTCTTATCAGAGAACAGAAATGGAGTTATTAGAGATAAGTGATAATAATATGTACATAACTTGGTTTAGGTGCTAAATCAATAGTCTTTTGCATGCTTTTTTGTAACAAAGTCACAAGTTTATTGTTTGCATTACTACTGTCAATTCCAAGGGATTTCCCCTTACATTGTAGAACACTGAATCGTTGCTATTCTCTTGAGGCTAACCTGGGCATTCCTTCTCCATATTAGTGCCCTCAAGTAGAACAACTGTAGCAATTTCCAGTAACTTCCTAGTACCAGAAATTGCTTGATGTAGTCAGTATACCTTGCTACCATACATCAATGGAGTGTAGTGAGTTCCTTATACTTTACACACTGCAGACGATACTACCCTGGTTATAGTCAGTAAACCAGGAGATTCACATAAAACATGGAGAGGCTGCTTTTTCTCTGTAAAATATAATCTGGGAACAAATGTTATGTTTTCCAGTTTATTTCTTTTTAACTCCATTCTATCTTATATTCAAGTCTCAACTTACAGTTTACTGCAACAGTATTTATTAGCCCGATACATGAACACATCATAATAAATCAAGCATGTCAATTTATGTACAGGTTCACTAGAAACAATGTCTAGTGTTTGGCATACTACATATAAGCATCATAGTTCAATATTTGTAGAAATAATAGTCTACTCATATAATTCATGTCTACATAAAACAGAAGTATAACATATCAATAGCAAAAATGCACGAAATATTTCCTAGTCCATTCTCTTTCAAACAGTCAGTTAACTCACCATCTAGCTAACTGCTAACGGCTGCCTTTCATGACCGGACTTCTTGCCGCATCAAGTGATTAGATAATAGAATTCTCTACAGCAGGTAAACGTTTGATTTCAGCCCCACTGGCTGGTCTTGTTCTCATTAGTCTTAACCATTGGATAATAAAAACTACTCATCAAGTTGGAACTGGTTTTCATTGCATCAGCAATTTCTAGCATATTCTCAACCGAGTGTTTACTCCAACACTGACGCTTAAAAAATTATCATCATAAGGAGTGCCCAAGATCGGGTCACTTCGACAATTTAACAGTTTATATAACTAATTAAGGATAGATATACGGATAGGCAAATTTGCTCCACCACAAACTGCCTTTCCATCCTGTAGAGAAGTCTGCGAGAACAAACATAGCGAAATGTAGTATATTTTTTATTTTTTTTTGGATAAGCAGTGCATACATTCCATTATCATCATCATCATCAGTCTAATAATAATGAGAAGAATACTGTGAAGACGGTTTGTAAAGGAAGGTTTGGTGTGTAAAGAAAATACAGTAACTAAATGTAAATATATATATTTAAAGAAGTCGTTATAATGAACAATCTTACAGGTACAATTACAGATGTCTTTAGAATCTCTCATTATGATTAACACAATTTGACCAAAATAAAAAAAAAAACCACACCACAGACTGATGAAATCAGCAGAGGCAAGATATTTGTCTAAATTATACTGACAAATCAATCTTTAATACTGTAAATTGATTGGAGAATAAAGTCCGTTATATTTCTTTTTGTTACCGATAATCTACTGAATTTTAAAAAAGAAATATCATTACCTTTAAGCTACTTTGGACAAGAATTAGTCCATTTGGAATGAAGTGTTAAAGTATTTGAACGTCTTTTTCTGTTTTATGTAAATTAAATATGACGTCACAAAGCACGTTGACATACTTGAAAAAAATAATTTCCCAGCTGTTGAATAGTTAATTTAAATAAGCATCGTATTTTGTGAGTGTTGGCGCTGTCTTGGTTTTGGCTCACGAATACATAGTTTATTTTGGCTCATGAATACATTAATTGCTTTAACTTTGGTTCGCGAATACACTCTTTTGGCTTGGCTCAGGAGTAAACTGTTTCGGCTTTGGCTCATAAATACACTGTTTTGGCTTGGCTCACGAATACTTTGTTTTGACTATGGCTCACGAATTGTTATTTTGGCTATGATTACACGATTACACTGTTGTGGCTTGGCTCAAGAATACACTGTTTATTTTGGCTTTGGCTCACAAATGCACTGTTTTGTTTTAGATTTGACTCACAAATACACATTTTTTTGGCTTTGGCTCACGAATACAATGCTTGTTTATCGTTGGTTCCTGATTACACTGTTTAGACTTTGGCTCATTAGAACCTAATCTGCGTCGGCATTGGATCAGAAAGTAATACACTCCTTCTGCTAGCTTTGACACTAGTTAAATAAAACACGTTTATGGTACAATCAGCAAATATGCATTTATTTGTTATAATACTGTTCATTTCAGGTACAACTGTCGTTTCGGACGTATTTCATTCACAAAAAGTCTATTTCCAGGCAAAACTGTCGTTTCAGTCGTATTTCATTCACAAAATGTCTATTTCCAGGCAAAACTGTTGTTTCGGTCGTATTTCATTCACAAAATGTCTATTCAAAGTTCTGAATGATGGAGTTAAAACAAATGCATTCTGTACTCAACTCTAACTCAGTTTGACCGGCGTCCAATGTATATGTACTGTTATGTAAGAATGTAACCCATACTTATTCAGCATAGAATTCATTTAACATAATTTTATATCGTTCTTGAAGGGTTTTAGCCCAATCCTGATCTTCACCAAACGTTTGTTTACTTCTTGAAGAACCTAACCCAATCCTGATCTTCGGCAAATGTTTTATACCGGTCTTGAAAATGTTAATACAAATCTGGCCGGTACTTCATGTATAAATCAGTTTGCTGTCTGAGGATCCTTCCTGGGTGTACAAATACCCGCTTTGGATAGTTCTCAAACATACGTCGACCGAAATATCTACGCTTGCCGTCCTGCTGGTTGGTGGTCGTGTGTCCAGACTCCTTCAAACTGGAAGTGCTTGCATGTAGACTTCGTTTCAGAGACAAAAAACCAGCCTTCGCTTCTGCTAACGCCAGCTCGACATCAGTGAAAGATCTCCCGCGGACTGGCGCCTGGTGGACCACAGTACCTGATGACCCGTCTGGAACGCCATCCATGGGCAAGAGCGAAGTGCCAGCAGAGGTCACGTTGCTATTGGACACCACAGAACTGTCGACCGGGGTGGCCACTTTAGACAGTTTGGTAGAAATCTGAAGTATGGAGTCCGATCGCGCGAACCTCCCCGCAGCCCGTTGCTTTTGAGCGCGTGGCGAAGATGCTGCCAGGAAAGGGAGGATTGGAGACGAGGGTTCACTGTAGAGATCTTCCAAGCAGTGGACGGACCGGATTCGTTTCTGCGTGTCGATGTAAGTGTTCAGTTGTTCGTTGAACGGCCGCCTGGCGGGTTGTACTTGCTGTTGCGGATGTACGTGTGGATTTTCCCATTTTGTCACGTGTCGTTGTCGTGCCAGGTCAGCGCTGGACAGAGCCAAATGGACGCGGTGCAGCGAGGGCAAGCGGTCACTGCGCAGCGTCATTCTGACGTCATTGGGAACCTGTCCTTCGCTGCTGTAACGCTGTCCCAGTTGGTTGTAATCCTGAGACAGTTGCTGCAGATTTTTAAAGTTGCTTCTTTCGTGCGGAAATTGCAGACTATTTCTGTCGCTGATGTCGCTTCCACAGCCTATGCCGATGCTAGCGCCTTTCAGAAAGATGTGCCTGTCGCGGTGGATGTGGTCACTGAAGCGGTACGGTTTCACAGGGGTGGACGTCGGTACCAGCGTCTCCGGGCTCCTCCCCCACATGCCGCCGGTTCCTTCCGAGTCTTTCAACATGACGCGAGGTAATGTTGCCACCCCAGGAGATTAATTCCACTTCGGTGAGCACAGTAGCACCAGAGCGGCCATTCCTCAGAACCCAGTAAACATGTAACGGTAAGTGCGCATGAATGCCGAATGTGTTTCGGTGTCCAGCACTGACAAGAACTCGCTTCTTTATTGACTTTGCGATATGGGAAAACGAGTTCAGATGTGGCCGATTTCTGTGTCGTCAACTGCTCAGTTAAGGGCCAAAGCTGGATGGGTTGCGCGGGGTAGAAACACAGTTGGCATTTCCATTCTGATTGTGAGCACCAATACTGAAATCCACTTAGATTTAATTCCACGGCGTCGACTGCTTTTCTGGTGCAATGCTGACTCGGGTTTGTCCTCTACCGTTTTTCTTCGGAAGACTTCTGTCCCCTCAATTGCCTCATGGCTCTATTCAGGCGCCGTGTGTTTTTAGTAGATCAAATTAATAACAGTAAAACCTGTCCTCTTGGTTGCTTTTAAGGCTCTATTCAGGCGTCGTGTGTCGTAGTAGGTCAAATTAATAACAGTAAAACCTGTCCACTACCGTTTATCTTCAGGAGACTTCTGTCCCCTTAATTGCCTCAAGGCTCTATTCAGGCGCCGTGTATTGTAGTAGATCAAATTAATAACAGTAAAACCTGTCCCTTCGTTGCTTTACTCAAGCGCCATGAACCGCAATAGATCAAATTTAATACAGCAAACCTGGTTTAAATAAAAGCTAATAAACTCTGCTTCCATCATTTAATAATTAAAGAAGTAGGAACTGACACCTGATAAAATGGCGCCCGTGTTTATTTTTGGGGGGAAAGAGTTTGTTTGTTTCAAATATAAAAAAAAAACGTCTAAAGATTTTTTTTTTTTTTAAAAAGAAGTGGTGGTGTTCTATCTATCACTATCAGGTCCCACTGTGTGCTGCCGATAACCACAGCTATGCTTTAGATTAGTGTCCGCATTTTTTCTGCGTGTATGTCTGATGTGATTCATGTGTTTGTATTATGGTGTCTGAGTTGACTATGGGGGTCTGCTTTGCAAATGTTTTCATAAAATTTAGTATACCGGAGTGTGTATAAAATCATGTTATTTCAGTGTGCATGTCTCAGATATTTCAGGAACGTAGAATACGATAAATCGCGATTGATGTATTGCTTTTCGCCAATAGTTTGAAAAGAGTTGCATGTAAAAGACAGTGACGCAGAGTACATATAAGGGATATAGTTACAGCGTGTGTGTGTGTGTGTGTGTGTGTGTGTGTGTGTGTGTGTGCGTGCGTGCGTGCGTGCGTGCGTGCGTGCGCAGAAATGGTACTCATACCTTTGGCTTAATGTATGTATTCCCTTCATGAAATCTTTTCTTTTTTTTTTTACTTTAGAGCACAGTACAAATAATGTTTCAGTGATGTGTGCACGCGTGTGTGTAGATGTGTTTGTAGGTGTGTACGAGTTACAGTACCTCCGTACTCAAGTCCACTAATGACGCAAGCGAACGAGTCGTATAGTGACGTGCTGTACGAACGTGTAATAATAACACGCTCCATTTTCAATGTGTTTTACGTGTGTAAATGTGACACACGAATGGTTGTATATAAATGATTATAAATTATCGTTGTAATCATGATTGTAAATTATCGTTGTAATCATGATTGTAAATTATCGTTGTAATCATGATTAAGAATTATGTTGTAATCATGATTATGAATTATCGTTGTAATCATGATTATAAATTATCGTTGTAATCATGATTGAAAATTATCGTTGTAATCATTTTTGAAAATTATCGTTGTAATCATGATTGTAAATTATCGTTGTAATCATGATTATAAATTATGTTGTAATCATGATTGAAAATTATGTTGTAATCATGATTATGAATTATCGTTGTAATCATGATTGAAAATTATGGAGTAATCATTATTATGAATTATCGTTGTAATCATGATTATAAATTATGTTGTAATCATGATTGAAAATTATGGAGTAATCATTATTATGAATTATCGTTGTAATCATGATTATGAATTATGTTGTAATCATGATTATGAATTATCGTTGTAATCATGATTATGAATTATCGTTGTAATTATGATTATGAATTATCGTTGTAATCATGATTATGAATTATGTTGTAATCATGATTAAAATTATGTTGTAATCATGATTATGAATTATCGTTGTAATCATGATTATGAATTATCATTGTAATTATGATTATGAATTATCGTTGTAATTATGTCTATGCTAGGATAAACTGTGCAGTTGTCTAGCGTTAATCAAACATTGTCGTGAAGCAATGTAAATGTCAATGCTCTTTTGATTGTATTTGTTAAATGTATATTTGATGGTTGATTTAATACATTTATTGACCTTTTTACACATATTTATAACCATATGTTAGAGAGATAGTAGGTGGATGGGGGGCTCGCTAAATATAGATTAAAGACGGATTTATCTTCTGCATTGGTAAGAAGATTTCCACCTACGGAAATATTGTATGATGGAAAATGTTTGTCTTTAATGTTGTGGAAGAGAGAAAACGTTTACAGCGTCCGCAAATCTGCCAAGTGAGAGAGACGAGTGAAGTATTATGGAGAATTATTAATAACATAAATTAAGATTATCATCGCTAGTAATTTATTATGGATGATTAAATAATAATGATAATCATAACAATAACTAGTGTGGCGTTGTGTCACAATGTGATTACATATAGTGTGCACGTGTGCTGATATGTAACAGTATATTGTGTGATTACGTATTGTGTGCATTTGTGATTATATGTATATAGAGTGAATACATGTTGTGTTCGTGTGTGATGATTCTTATATTGTGTGATTGTATATTTGAGTGCTGGTGCGATGATATGTATATTATGTGATTAAATATTGTGTGTATTTGTGATGATATATATATTGTGTGTGAATATGTGATGATATGCATAATATTTGATTATATAATTATATATTGTACGCGTGTGTGATGCTATGTATAATCTTGTGATTATATATTATGTGTATGTGTGATGATATGTATATTGTGTGATTACAATTGTGTGCATGTGTGATGATATGTATATTGTGTGCAAGTGTGATTATATGTGTGTGTGTGTGTGTGTGTGTGTAATTATAAATCCCTATCACAAGCGTGTTTGTGATTATAAATCTGTTACGTGCGTGTTTGTGATTATAAATCTCTATTAGTTCATGTCTCTTAAGCCTGGGCCAAAAATACTTACAATCTTTGATAGACATATTGATTATTTGATGTTCCTGTTATGCCTGTGTCAAAAATACTTACAATCTATGGTAGACATATTGATTAGTTCTTGTCCCTGATAAGCCTGGGCCAAAAATACAATCTTTGGTAGTATTATTGAAGAATTTGTCAGCTAAGCGTATGCCAAAAAGACATACAATTTCTGAAAGTTTTATTGATTAATTTATGTGTACAATCTTTCAAAATCGTCTTTTCGCATAATATTATTGGAAACAGTGAGTGAATACTAATAATACCAATAGACATGATTTTGGGAATATAAACAATTAAAATGTATAAATCATTTTTATAAAATATGTTTGTAAATATTTTCGGCTATTAATGGGAGGTGATCCTTTAAGATAATTTCTGCGACAGCTTAAAGGGTTATTCCCCTTGCCTCACACGATAACGTTTTTATCCTGGAGGTATCCTTGAAATAATTTTCTGGTCTCAGGGAACTCTTGCATAAAAAATAATATATCTAAGATGATTTTTAAGATGATTTATTTTTTTCTATCACGATCTTTCGGGGGACCCCGGTTGAGAAATTCTGGGGTGGAGAATGCATTACTTACTAAAATGGATACACATGAAACAAGTACTTCCGTTACAACTACAATTGCCAGTAGCCATAATTTTATTTATAACTCTAATGATATAGTGATTTGTATTTGAAGTGCAAAGGCCGATCACAAAAACTTAACTAGAAACTTAGCATACGAACATGAAACAACACAATTTTTCCACGATTCTAGCAAATGTGACCAACACGTAAGCTAAAAATCTAACAGAAATATTTATTGGAATTAGCTCCCTTTTGGGCTAACGTACCCAGAGAACACGACCAGTTTCTAGAGATTATCAAGACATTTTGTCTTTTACATAATCCAGAATACAACTGTCTTGTCAGAATTATTGTTTGCTCAATCCTAACATTAATTTCTCTTCTGCAAATACGGTTATTTGTCATAATTATATTGTCATTTTCAGTGTGTATTCATTTTGTTTTGTTTATCTGTTCTATTCTTATGTGTCTAAGCAGTTTGTATATTGTATGTGTTTAATTGTTAAAATCCGTTTAGAACTTGGTTTTAGGTTAAGCACATAAAAAATTCTTCCTTATTGCATTTTTTCGATAGACAGGTAGACAGAGAGTGAACAGCCACAATTTTCGCTGTATTTTGTACTCTTACGGAATTCACAGCAACACGTTTTACTGATAAATTAACAACAACGTTGGAATTCACACGCCAATGTATTCAAGTAGAGTACAGTTGTCACTGTAGAGTACAGTTATCACGTAGAGTACAGTTGTCACGTAGAGTACAGTAGTCAAGTAGAGTACAGTTGTCACTGTAGAGTACAGTAGTCAAGTAGAGTACAGTTGTCACTGTAGAGTACAGTAGTCAAGTAGAGTACAGTTGTCACTGTAGAGTACAGTAGTCAAGTAGAGTACAGTTGTCACTGTAGAGTACATTAGTCAAGTAGAGTACAGTTGTCAAGTAGAGTACAGTTGTCACGTAGAGTACAGTTGTCAAGTAGAGTACAGTTGTCAAGTAGAGTACAGTTGTCACTGTAGAGTACAGTAGTCAAGTAGAGTACAGTTGTCACTGTAGAGTACAGTTGTCAAGTAGAGTACAGTTGTCAAGTAGAGTACAGTTGTCAAGTAGAGTACAGTTGTCAAGTAGAGTACAGTTGTCACTGTAGCATAAAATGACAACCAAGAACGTTTGCTCTGCTCTGCAAAAGTCAAATTAAGGCAGCACTAAATTTCAGGCATATTTCGTCTCTAAACTACTTTCTCTCTTAAAAACATATCAACTTACAAATCCTGCAACAAAATTGTTAGCCATATACACATTGCATAAGAATTATAGCATCAATGAAAATTCAAAAGTATAATGTACAACATAGTCAAATTAATGAACATAGAAATAATGGTTCAATTACATAAGAATTCTCCAGTTAAAGTCATAGATCAATAGCAAGCCATTTTCAATCGTTGTACATTCTTCCTTTATCAGCCAGTTAACTTACCATAAGCTAACGATCACCTTTATGACTGACTGGACTCGAGTTCTGTTAACGATCACCTTTATGACCGGACTCGAGTTCTGTTAACGATCACCTTTATGACCGGACTCGAGTTCTGTTAACGATCACCTTTATGACCGGACTCGAGTTCTGTTAACGATCACCTTTATGACTGGACTCGAGTTCTGTTAACGATCACCTTTATGACCGGACTCGAGTTCTGTTAACGATCACCTTTATGACCGGACTCGAGTTCTGTTAACGATCACCTTTATGACTGGACTCGAGTTCTGTTAACGATCACCTTTATGACCGGACTCGAGTTCTGTTAACGATCACCTTTATGACCGGACTCGAGTTCTGTTCAAATTCAAAGTAAATAGAATGGTGTACTTCTTCAGCAAAGAAATTTCTGGTCCACCCCCATTGCCTGAAGTTGATATGAAAAAGTGTGAAAAAATTAGTCAGAAAACTAATGATCCAGTTGGAACTGGTTTGGATTGTATCAGCAATTTTCTATCATATTCTCAACTCGTGTTGTTTACTCCAACTCTGACACTTTCAAAAAAAAAACCATCATAAGGAGTGCCCAAGGCCTGGTCACTTTGACAATTTTAAAAAGCACTGAAACAACTCTACAACTCTGATGTTGTTGTCAGTGGTGCTTGTTCAGTCAGTAATTGTACTAAATCAGTGGTTCTTAACCTGTTTTGAGTCATGGACCCCTTTGAAAATCTGGTGAAATCTAGAAAAATGCACAAAAGCAGAATATAAAAATATAGTCAATATTTGATATTCACGGACCCCCTTAAGCCCATCCATGGACTTCAGGTTAAGTACTAGAGGCACAACGTCTAACGGCACAAGGGCCTGACGTCTGACCCATGTGTAAAAGACTTTCTGCAGAGCCCACAGCCAGAGTAAAACATGGCAATGTCCAGACTACAGGCGTCGTGCAAAAGACAACTATAGCATAATGACAGCTTCCTGTTTGTAGACAATTCTTTACATTTTTTTACTCTGACGTTCTTCATCATAATATGCGTGTGTATAAAGTTGATCTTTGTGAGGAATAAATAAGGACAGAGTATAGCTGAAAAAACGGATAGAGAAACGGGAGAGAAAGAAGAAGAAAAAGAGGAAGAAAGAAAGAAAGAAAGAAAGAAAGAAAGAAAGAAAGAAAGAAAGAAAGAAAGAAAGAAAGAAAGAAAGAAAGAAGGAAAGAAAGAAAGAAGGAAAGAAAGAAAGAAAGAAAGTAAGAAAAAAAGAAGACCATATAGGAGAGAGCAAATAATTATAATCACTGCTATGGACAATATATCACAGTACATAAACAGGCACTCACAAGGCCTTGAACAATCCAATTACTCACTATCCCTCACTATACATAAACAGACACACACGAACCCTTGATCAATCAAATCACTCACTATACATAAACAGGCACACACAAGGTTTTGAACAATCCAATCACTCACTATACATAAAAGGCACTCACAAGGTTTTGAACAATCCAATCACTCACTATCACTCACTATATAAACAGGCACACACAAGGCCTTGAACAATCCAATCACTCACTACACATAAACAGGCACTCACAAGGCCTTGAACAATCCAATCACTCACTACACATAAACAGGCACTCACAAGGCCTTGAACAATCCAATCACTCACTACACATAAACAGGCACTCACAAGGTCTTGAGCAAAGGAATGAGTGTACGGATTTCACAGTCACACCTCTATCACTGTATGCATGTAAGACGTTAATAACTTGTTTGTTTGCTGCAGGAAAACTATCTGTTAACAATACAGTATGTGATGAGGACAAAGACAAAAGAATCTAATACATAGTTATTTGAAAACATAAATCTACTGCAATTTGCATTGAAATAAACAAGCAAACAATAATGATTATTATACTTTTAATAATATAAAATATAAATTATCAATACTGCGTAAATTGTGTAGCGTAAGACAGTAAAGATAAATACATGTAAATCAAATTGCAAAAGACAATCATATTGATTGAAATACTAAAGATTAAAATCTTCATAATCCAAATTACTTTTTTGATAAATAATCGAAAGCAATGAAGGGATAAGCAACTGTAAAAATTAAGTGGACATTTTATACGTATAAGTCTACAATAAAACGAATTCATAAACTCATTTATTAACTTTGACAGATTTATCGTATATACAAAAAATAAAAGCTACGTAAATATTAAATTGTTTTATACTGAAAAGTTGACGAATCAGTAAGCAGTCTCGGGCTTTCAACGAACGTTCAGCGAAAATTATATATTTGTGTGTGTGTGTGTGTGTGTGTGTGTGTGTGTTTTCGTGTGTGTGTGTGTGTGTGTGTGTGTGTGTGTGAGAGAGAGAGAGAGAGAGAGAGAGAGAGAGAAAGAGAGAGAGAGAGAGAGACCGATAGACCATGTAATTTGTACAGCTGTGGTATTTTGCTTTCTAAATTAATTGCTGTGTGCATTAAAGTAGGCTAACAATGTGAAATAAAGAACATTCTTGAATGCCAGGGACATTTCCGTACATAGAAAAACGTATTCCAACTGTAATGCGGTACGTCAGCTCCAAGAAATACGTACACTATAATTTTTTAATTAAACAAATTCTTTTTTAAAGATAACTGCATTGACTATATGTAGAATAATCGGTCCTTATAAAAGCACGCCTCAGACAATAATTTTGACAAATTTTTACATAAGCTCACGTTCAGTTACGAGAATAAAAAGGAAAAAAATAATGTGAATTATTGCAATTTTCTATTTACATTTATGGCGCGAAGTTATTTATGTCTTACAGTGAAGATTTACAATTACTGGAACAAGTCACTAATTAAATATATTAAATTGGCAAACGATTGTGTAAAAAGTTATTTTAATTTTTTTAAAAGAATCTTTCGAGTCTACCTCAAATGGCCAAGTATGCGTAGAGCTGTAGCATCTTCCCCACCCCCTCCCTCCCTCTGGAACTGAATGCCTCAGGCTTGCTAACGCACACATAACTCTATCTTGTAGTACTTCCACCCCCACCCCCTCTTCCCCCTTTCTAGAACCGACTTTATCACGGCTGAGTGCTCGCTAATGCAGAAGCAATCAAGTGTGATATACTGACAAAGTGCAACATCTCCTATTACTTATGTCTTGTATCGATTCCACCAGCGGCTTATTCTGAAGTTCACGACTCTATTAACGAAGCTTCCAGAAACCAGTGTTGTCTTACCTGCCGCTCATTGTTGATTTTGTTGTGTGTGTGTGTGTTTTTTTTTTTCCACTGACCGATGGACTGCATACTGTATTGAGTAAAACGGGTTGAACTAGTGTCCGTGTTGCCAAGGCGATGTAGTGTTGTATGTATCTCAGTCTTGTCTCACGAAATTGACAAAACAATTGCGAACACTTTGTGAGCTCACCGAAACGGAAGTGAACATTATGCAAAACTAAACAATCAGTCAAACAAGCAATTGTCGATTTTGCTGTCTGGCGACAATTGCTAGTTGTATGACATTAAATATTTGCGTAAGAGATGCACTTTGTGTTGTAGGTTATAGGACTAAATTTTTGTGTACGAGACGTATTTTGCGGTGATATTAAATTTTTGTGTACGAGACGTATTTTGCGGTGCTAGTCATGTGATATTAAATTTTTGTGTACGAGACGTATTTTGCGGTGCTAGTCACGTGATATTAAATTTTTGTGTACGAGACGTATTTTGCGGTGCTAGTCACGTGATATTAAATTGTTGTGTACGAAATTTAATTTGCGGTGCTAGTCACATGATATTGAATTTTTGTGTAAGAGATGTATTTTGCGGTGCTAGTCACGTGACATTAAATATTAGTATACTAAATGTACTAGTGTATTAAATATTAGTGTACTAAATGTACTAGTGTATTAGATTTTAGTGTACTAAATGTACTTAGTGGCTGCTAGTCACGTGACATTAAATATTAGTGTACTAAATGTATTTAGTGCTGCTAGTCACGTGACATTAAATATTAGTTTACTAAATGTACTTAGTGCTGCTAGATAGAAAGTGACGTACTGTGACGATGGGAACACGAACATATCGTTGTGGTTGATGGATAAGAAAACTGTTCGTGTTTGTTGTTTACCCCTTTCCCTTTTCTAACTGTGATCACTGAAGACTATTTACATTAAGGCTAAAGGGGACGGGGGTGTTAATGGGGTGAAAGGAGGGGGATGTTACTTATACAACAATACGGCAGGAACGGTAATAAACAGATTTTATATACTTCCCACCCATTCACATAGTGTTACTTATTGCCGGTGTCCGATTTCATTTTTTAAACGACGATTTTTTTTGTGGTTAAGATACTTTACTAGTTTATCTTCAAATGATTATCTTCATCACTCTATCACCAAACCAACCATTGTCAGTATCTTGTTAATACGTGACGTATAATAAGAGAAGTGACGTAGCGCGATATTTGGTCTCTTGTGCAGAGCTTTGGTAGTGGGCCTCTTCGATTCCAAACGGTAAGAAAACGCTATTGCATGCAACATTATTGAGGAGCCAAATGGAACAAGAATCTACGGTTGTCTAAATGAAAGAAATGTCTACGATTGTCTAAATGAACAAATGTCTACAGTTGTCTAAACCAAACAAGTGCCTACGGTTGTCTATATGCAACAAATGCCTAAGGTAGTCTAAATAAAACAAAGTCTATGGTTTTCTAAATGAAGCAAATGTCTATGGTTATCTAAATAAAACAAAGTCTATGGTTGTCTAAATAAAACAAAGTCTATGGTTGTCTAAATAAAACAAAGTCTATGGTTGTCTAAATAAAACAAATGTCTACGGTTGTCTAAATGAAACAAATGTTTACGGTTGTCTAAATGAAACAAATGTCTATGGTAGTCTAAATGAAACAAGTGTTTACGGTTGTCTAAATGAAACAAATGTCTATGGTAGTCTAAATGAAACAAATGTCTACGGTTGTCTAAAGCGAAGAATCCTAAAATGTTCGTCAAGATACGACTGCCTTGTTATCGCTTAGTTAAAAATAGACTCCGCCCACTGCCAGCCTCTCACCCACCCCATCCCCGACCTCCAGGGCCCTTGTACATTGCACAATCTTCACAATCCATTGCTACGCCACTGAACAAGAGCCTAAAGTGTTTTTGCACACTATAAGGCGTTATAAGCAGTGGAACTATTGGAGGTAATATGAATACTTTCGCATTTAGCACACCGAAAACATCTCTTCACCTTGAAATGAACTATGAATAATTTTTGCATACCGAAAACATCTCTTCATTTTGAGATGAACTATGAATAATTTTTGCATACCGAAAACATCTCTTCATTTTGAGATGAACTATGAATAATTTTTGCATACCGAAAACATCTCTTCATTTTGAGATGAACTATGAATAATTTTTGCACATTGAAAACATCTCTTCACTTTGAGATGAACTATGAATAATTTTTGCATACCGAAAACATCTCTTCACTTTGAGATGAACTATGAATAATTTTTGCACATTGAAAACATCTCATCCCTTTGAGATGAACTATGAATAATTTTTGCACACTAGAAACATCTCTTCACTTTGAGATGAATTATGAATAATTTTTGCACACTGAAAACATCTCATCCCTTTGAGATGAATTATAAATAAATTTTGCTTTGAAAAGGAGTATTATTACCTAAAGGGATAGTGACGTTAAGAAAAGAAAAGTAAAAGTAAAAATATAAGCAAGACAATATCATAGCTTATCAATTACATTCTGCAGAATTATATAAGTAGACAAATGGGTATTAGTTAATAAAATGCATATCAAACATAATTTATTTTAAACAAAACAATGAATTGCCCATAGATAATTTCAGCATGACTTTTCATTTTATATTGTTACGTGGAGTTAAATTGATCGGTTAGTCTTACAAAGAGACAAAATAATGGACGTATAGATAGATAGATTATTGTGTTATGTTTTAAAATTAAATGTAGTTTAGATTCGACACGCTAATATGCTGTCCAATAATACCCCAACAAAATACAATAGTTTCCTATTTCAAACGGCAAGCGTTTTTCTTATATAAATAAATTGTTTCCAGGATATCAAAAGCTGTCTTATAGCGTTAATCTCTCATTTCAACTTGTTAACCTCTATCGATTCATTCCTGCATTTAATTACCTTCTTATATCTGCCTTTTGCATCCTCCACTGCCTGCCCGTCTCTTTCTCTCTCTCTCTCTCTCTCTCTGGTTATTACGTGCATGTCTCAGTATCTTACTGTAATCAATGCAAATTGCGAAAGATTCATATCTCATGATAGAATGCTAATGATATACATGACCTTCGGCCGACTTTACACTTAACTAACTGCCTGTGACTTCTGGCTATCTGTACCATTGTCACTCCAGTGCCTCGTAGAGAATTCTACCTACCTGTATATTCCCTGTGACATTTCACTGCCTCGAAGTAACTTCTGTATTCCTATTTTACATTGTTTTAAAAGCAGTGCTAACTTTAGCAATTTTAACCTTAATGTTTGAAATTTATTTCGCAGAGTGCTGCCGTCAGTGAAATGTAACTCGAAGGCAGCTACAGCCAACTCAAATCGAGTAAAATGTTAAAGCATTTATATCACACACAATACAAATTGTAATTCAGCACACGTAATAAATTATAATAAAATAACATAATAAAGTGTAATACAACAACGTGATTATAAGCAAGCAACCTTACCAAGTGTAACAAAACACGCAGTATATCAATGTTTCAATTGAAAGTGTTGTCAGTTTCTAAATGGCACAATCATGTAAGTACGCGATCGTCTTCATGTTGGACACTTGGTGTGATTATAAATCAAAATCTAACAGAATATTGTACAATTTCAGCAGTTGGACACTTGGTGTGATTATAAATCAAAATCTAACAGAATACTGTACAATTTCAGCAGTTGGACACTTGGTGTGATTATAAATCAAAATCTAACAGAATATTGTACAATTTCAGCAGTTGGACACTTGGTGTGATTATAAATCAAAATCTAACAGAATATTGTACAATTTCAGCAGTTGGACACTTGGTGTGATTATAAATCAAAATCTAATAGAATATTGTACAATTTCAGCAGTTGGACACTTGGTGTGATTATAAATCAAAATCTAATAGAATATTGTACAATTTCAGCAGTTGGACACTTGGTGTGATTATAAATCAAAATCTAATAGAATATTGTACAATTTCAGCAGTTGGACACTTGGTGTGATTATAAATCAAAATCTAACAGAATATAGTACAATTTCAGCAGTTGGACACTTGGTGTGATTATAAATCAAAATCTAATAGAATATTGTACAATTTCAGCAGTGCTAACAGCACTGTGATGGCAGCATAATTTGTTATACAATAACCAAAGGCAACTAATTTTGATAATCTTCAGTCTTTTGTGTCTATATTAAAAGCGAGCAGGGAAGGGTCTCGTGAAAGATTTTGAAATGAAAACAACTTCAGCATGTTAATCAACACAAAGGTCCTTGTTAGACAAGAAAACATGTTAATCAACACAAAGGTCCTTGTTAGACAAGAAAACATTTCGGCGGTTAGTTTACCAAGACTAAATAAATGTCTCGACTAAAACACCAGCAAGGTGTCTCAAGATTCTTTCAGCCCTAACGATTAAGTTACACACTTCTCTGCAGAGTAAGTCGACCAGTCTGGACTGTCAAGCCCTGGACAGTCTTGAAAAATCCAATCACCTTTAAGGAGCAGCATTCTTGAAAAGACTTTCAGCATTTGGGACTGTCAGGCGTGTGCTTGATGAATTAAGTTATCACCAGTGTGGACTAAATAGAGAATACGCAGGGTAGGTTATCGCCATTAACAATAACTCGCGTGAACAACTGTCAGAACTGTAGATTGTCAGGTTGTGTGCGTAGTGGATTAATTTATCGCCATTTTGTGCGAATAAATTGTTAGTTTATCACCATTAAACAGAGCGAATGACTGGTTAGTTTATCACCATTATACAGAGCGAATGACTGGTTAGTTTATCACCATTATACAGAGCGAATGACTGGTTAGTTTATCACCATTATACAGAGCGAATGACTGGTTAGTTTATCACCATTATACAGAGCGAATGACTGGTTAGTTTATCACCATTATACAGAGCGAATGACTGGTTAGTGTATCACCATTAAACAGAGCGAATGACTGGTTAGTTTATCACCATTAAACAGAGCGAATGACTGGTTAGTTTATCACCATTAATAACACCTTGCTCCAAACGTTTGTCAAACAGCAGCTTACTGTCAAGAGTATGTTTGATAGATTAATTTATCATCAGTATGGACAAAGAAAGCGTTGCATGGATAGACATTTTGTATCGTGTAACGATCAGATAGACTTCACGCAAGGACAGTTTGTATTGTGTACAGATCAGATAGACTTCACGCAAGGACAGTTTTGTATCGTGTACAGATCAGATAGACTTCACGCAAGGACAGTTTGTATCGTGTACAGATCAGATAGACTTCACGCAAGGACAGTTTACCATCACTAAACAACAGCGTGCTTGAAGAATTTCTCCACAGCTATTCACTTACTTGGACTCCACCGTCGGCTAAGAAAACGTGAACGGTAAAAGTCCGTCGTTGTGATCTGCCAGGAGCTGCTGCAGACGACGCGGACTCATGACGTCACCCAAAAGCCTCCCACCACTCTTTTTTCCGCTATTATTCCCGCCACTTCGGGCTTGACCTCTGCCAGCACTATTGTGTACGCTACCGATTTGCTCTGGACATCTCGTCTCTACTTTTCCATAGCGTGAACGTAAACACGATGATCGTCTCTGGCTGTTGTAATCATTACCATTGGCGGTTAAATTTTTCAAATTTGCTTCCCGTTGTCTCGCCTTGATATCGTCACGCAAGTTCAAGGTCAGAGAAGCAATGTCGCTTTTAGAAATGATCTCGGAGAGAAGTTTCTTTGTCTTAGAATCATGGCAGATCTCATGTTTGGTGGTGTTGGGGTTTAGTCTAAGATGTCGCTTATCTCCTGGACATTGGGAGGCATAGGTGTACTTGTTTCCTTCTGTCTGGGTTTGACCTCGCGTTCTGTTGACGCAGTAAGCGCGATCGAAGCTGAGTCCTTTCAAACGCAAGCACGCCCTGTACCTTCTCAAGTAACTCGGGCAATTAGAATCGCTGTCTCCGGAGCGTCTTCCGTTCGTTGACATTTGACCTCCATCATCTTGTGCGGTCTTAACATACGGAAGTTTCACGGTGCTGGAAGCCTCGATTGGACTGCCCTTTTGATCACCAGAAAACTTTGCTACGTCAACATTTCCATCTACGTCATTGACAGTGTTTGTACCCGAGTGTGATTTGTCACTGTTTGGATTTGATGCTCTCACGGGTGTGACCAGATTTATCAGGCCAATGTTTGTGGACTTAATCCCGAGCGTCTGGATGTCACCGACCTTAGGTGTATCCTCGTTTTTACCGCTCGTCTTTCGGGGAGGTAACTTTGACTTGTGGTGAACAGCCCTGGGCCCGGGTTTGAAACTGTCATGCGTGAACAGAAGTCTCTCAGAGGGCGATCCCCCAAATCCGCAAATCATGACAACTTTAATTTCGGGGTGGTGAGATTGGTATTTGAGGATTAAGTAGAAGTGCAGTCGTGTTGACGACCACGAGGACGAATCAGTCGTCGGCAAATACTTTGATGGTTAAAGCAGGTAAAATAATTGCTGTTTACCGTAAATAATATCGTTACATACGTTATGGTGATCACGCACAGGTTCTAAGGAAGCAACTTTCAATTTAAAACAAAAAGTATTAATTATCTTTTTTGTGTGGGGCGCTGACCAGATTATTTGTATTTTAAAATTATTTTACTCAGCACATAAATACCGAAACTTGTATTTTTTAAATACCAATCGGTATGCACTTCGCATAATGAACATAGTTACATAAACTTCAGCTACTCTGCATTCCGTCCAAAAGTAAATCAAACGAAGTACAGAACCAGATTTCGATCGTGGAGTCGTCAGGTAGATCAGATCCTCTTGGTTTAAAAAATAGTTAATCTAAATAGACTAGTATTCTCAAAGCACAGACACATTAACATTTTTTAATGACGTGGATTTAATATTTCTCCAACGGAAGTGAAATAGGTTCATTTACAATATTTTGATTTTACATGCATATATTTGTTAAGTTTCCACACCAACACTAAAATGTACTTAAATTACAAATGTAGTGAAACTCCAGATATTGGTATACTTGAAACTTGAATGGTATATTAATCCACACTGCAGTATAATTGTGATTTTGTTTTACATTCTAGAAAATTCCATTTGTTTTCAAACTGCGGCTTTATTACAAGTTCTATAACATTTGACCTAGAAATGCGAATGTGTTAAAAAGAAATGTGTACAATAATAGATAATAGAACTGTGATAATATTCAATGTTTGAATTTGTGACCACAGTCGAAATGCTATTTTAATTCTCTCTCAACGCGTTGCTGTATAGAACCGAGCTTTGAGTCCCTTGTTTTGAATGATGGCTGTAGTGTGATTTTTTTATTCTGCTTTCTAGAAATGTTTGATGTATATTTCTGAGATCTTATTCTGCTGTCTTAAACTGTTTGGCTATATAGTACAGTGAGTTTACTCAAACGCTTAAGCTCTCACGATTTGAGAAAATACGGCTTATGTTGTTGTTCATTCGTGTCCTGAAAAATGTTTCAGAATATGTTTAATGATATTTATGCAACGCAGTTGATATTTATATACCTACATTTTATAGATGTCTGCTTTTCTTTCCATGCGCATTCTGTGCATTTACACGAATACTTTGGTTTGTCATTTTACAAATACTCTGGAATAGCTTTGTTTACGAGCACTCTGGAATAGCTTTGTTTACGAGCACTCTGGAATAGCTTTGTTTACGAGCACTCTGGAATAGCTTTGTTTACGAGCACTCTGGATTAGTTTTGTTTACGAGCACTCTGGATTAGCTTTGTTTACGAACACTCTGGATTAGCTTTGTTTACGAGCACTCTGGATTAGTTTTGTTTACGAACACTCTGGAATAGCTTTGTTTACGAGCACTCTGGATTAGTTTTGTTTACGAATACTCTGGATTAGTTTTGTTTACGAGCACTCTGGATTAGCTTTGTTTACGAACTGGATTATATTATAAAATGTACCAAGCGCCAAGTGTAGAATTAGCGATAAGATAAAACTACAGTTTTCGATTCTCTCCCTTTACCTGTAATTATCTCGAGTACAGCTATACTTATTTAACTGTCAAGAAGTGCGAGTGTAAGGTGTGACGCACAAAACTATATTCTGAGAGAAGAAGAGGTGTGACACACCCGAGATTTCAGTCTGAGAGTAGGAGAAGCGCCAAACCTACTCCTTGGATTCGCCTTCAAGCTTTCGACACTCGTATCCTCCTGACGTACGCTCTGGTCAACAAAATCCTGTCAATGGCAGTCTGGAATTGGGAGTCACATGTTGCCTTTGAATTCCTGAAAACGATAACTGTTAATATAAGGCTTTCAACGCTTCTTCACTGCGATTTGATATACTAAATGCACTACAGTAAGCATATCTCAGTGTTCAAATTTATCATGTACACCAGAAGTAAATAATACTGGAGTAGAGAAAGGAACTTGTCCGAAGCAAATGAATGCCATATCTCTGGATGTTCGAAAATGTGCACACAGGAGTATTTATCTCACTAGATTTAAATCATTTTACTTCTAAAGAGGCATTTCTCTAAAATCTTAATGTTGTATGATTACGCTTTACATTTGTAACAATCTCTGTCTAAATAGTTTTGTTGATTCCCAAGTCATCTACACTGCAGATCAGGTCACAAGACAAACCAGCGATAGATTTGATGTCCTCTATCTAAATAGTTTTTCATTCCAAAGTCATCCACACTGAGGGCCAGGTCATTAGGCAGTCCTCCTATAGATTAGGTGTCCTCTCTGTAAATAGCTGTGTTGATTCCACTGCAGACATAATAACTGCACGAGTTGTCTGGCCCAGGACATCACAGGTATATCAGTCCAATCCAGGCAATAACGTTCACCCCTCTTGCATGAACACTGGCGTTAAATGATAATTCAGTCAAATAGTCTTTTGACGTAACCGTTTTATTTGGAAATGAACTGATCCACTATCTTGATCGCCATTTTCAGGCAAAGCCTAGTTGTTTAACGTAAACACACCTTTGCTGCTGTAGGTCTAACGCTCAGAGTCAAAACATGAATCAAATTTACACAGAGAAAATAAAAGTAGCCTCCCTTATGACAACGTATTCGTTCCTTTGCAACTCGCGATTATAACAAAGACGTATTAATCAGATCACTTTTCTCTCTCTAGGAACATTCGCCCTCTGTTCTCAAACCCCACGCGTGTGGTCGGGAATTGTAAATTTATAGTCTCGACTGACAACTGGAGCGCTCAACAGGCACACCCGCCTCCTCTTGTCTGTAAGTGGGACCGTATTTTCCCAACACCCGCATGCTTGGCGTGACAGTTCGTGACTACATCACAATGTCCAATAAAATTATGCATGCGCCACTGCAAACAGTAACGGAATGGTTTTAGTTGTAGAAGTCGTATTATTTATCTATCTATCTATCTATCTATGCCTGTTTGTAATAAAATTATCAATCTGGAAGTTCGCTCCACCTATTTACTAGCTGTCGTTCTACTTATTAGAAAAGTCCATTTAATCTTTTCGTCGTTCTACTTATTAGAAAAGTCCATTTAATCTTTACGTCGTTCTGCTTAGAAGAAAAGTTCATTTTACCCTTTCGCTAACTGCCGTTCTACTTATTAGAAAAGTAATCAATCACCAAAGTGTGTAAGGTGTCTGCTTGTTTTGTTTAATAAAGCAAGTGGTCCCGGTCTGTGCAGAACGAATTATCCCCCCCCCGCCCCCCCCACACCTTTAGGAGTGCACGCTCTATTTGTAAAAGAAAGTACATTTCAGAATGACTGATTAATAAATTTTTACGTGCGACCGAATTTCGTGTGGTTCAAGTTGTCGTGAGGTAATACCATCAGATCCAACCTGCACAATATTACATTCACCCGAAGAAAAAAAATTACCATTACTATATATATCCTCGTTTTATTGCGTGCTCTGCGATTGATTTATAATTAGGACTAATTCTCCGTTCATTCGCTCGTTCGAATGGTCGTGGTTTTCTTAGTAGTGTGGGCTGGTAATCTTCCTGCAAAGGATGTAGAGTCAGACGATAACTGAAACAAGTGTAGACAATTCCTATTAAGGTTGTAGAGTCAGACGATAACTGAAATGAGTGTACACGTACACAATTCCTGTTAAGGTTGTAGAGTCAGATGATAACTGAAATGAGTATACTCAATTAAGAAGGTAAAGGTAATTTAGCTGATATTGATATTTATCTTTTAAATTTATAAATACATTAAAAAAATAATTTTGGCAGTCATATATACTCGTAAGCTCGTTTGGCAAGCTTCAATTAGCCGCAATGTATTTCTGCTGTCTTTACACAGGTCCATGCTACGTATTTCTGTTGCTTTTACACAGGTCCATGCTATGTATTTCTGTTGTCCTTACGCAAGTCTACGCAACATATTTCTGTTGCCTTACATAAGTCCATTTCTGTTGCCTTACACTAGTTCACATCATGTATTTATATTGCCTTATACAAGTCCACGTCATGTATTTCTGCTGTCTTATACAAGTCCACGTCATGTATTTCTGTTGTCTTATACAAGCACACGTCATGTATTTCTGTTGTCTTATACAAGTCCATGTCATGTATTTATATTGTCTTACACAAGTCCATGTCACGTATTTCTGTTGTCTTATACAAGTCCAAGTCATGTATTTATATTGCCTTTTACAAGTACACGCAAAATGCTGAAGAAATAATGAGACTAACATGTATTAGTCTTTATGATGCATTCTAATGATTGGGATACATAGTTGTTCTGATACATATTAATCATTATAAGTTTAAGATTGAGTGCTTGGTATATATAGTTGTTGTAGTAATACATATTAATCATTATAAGTTTAAGATTGAGTACTAGGTATACATATTAATCATTAAAAGTTTAAGACTGAGTGTTTGGGATATATAGTAGTTGTCGTTGTGATACATATTAATCATTATAAGTTATAAGCTTGGTATACTTTATAATTTTAAGACATTGCTTCAAACCATTAAAAGTGGAGGAGGAGGGAGAAGGCAATAGGAGTTTATGTGGGACAGCTAAGATGTGATTGATAGCACACACATACACATTTACAGATACAAATACACACACGCACAGATACGCACAATCAATTGTCCTTGTACATACCCACAATAGGCCGATCGACAAGGTAAAAAACGGAGAAGGTAGATTTCAAGCGTGTGCGTGGAAGTTCTACAAATGTCACGCCGCCACAAATCTAAAGGTTCAAATAATGGAGATTGATTTCGGTTGTGCAGACGCCCTGGACTCCACAACAAAGACGGCTTTAACATGCTGCACGTGCATATCTATATTTTATTTACACACAAAAATAGTGTTGTCTTAAATGGATGGAGGTAAGTTTGTCTAGGGTTCAATATGTTTCCGTGAAATTAATTTACTTTTTGATTTCGTTTCTTCAAGACATTGAACAGAACGATAATGGATCTTGTACCTTGCTTTATATGTCTGGGAAAATGTACCTTGCTTTATATATCTGGGGAAATGTACCATTTGATTTGGAGGTAATACCACTGATGAGTTCTTTTAATTACCAGAAGCTCAGAAATATTCTGTAATTATTAAAGAACAATCTTTCTAGGTTTCAAGCAAATGCCGAGAAAATCAACCCTTTAGCGAAAGAAAGAGAAAACAAATCTTGACTACCGTTAGTTATAAAAACAAATCTTGACTACCGTTAGTTATAAAAACAAATCTTGACTCCCGTTAGTTATAAAAAACAAATCTTGACTCCCGTTAGTTATAAAAAACAAATCTTGACTCCCGTTAGTTATAAAAAACAAATCTTGACTCCCGTTACTTATAAAAACAAATCTTGACTACCGTTAGTTATAAAAAATAAATCTTGACTCCCGTTAGTTATAAAAAACAAATCTTGACTCCCGTTACTTATAAAAACAAATCTTGACTACCGTTAGTTATAAAAAATAAATCTTGACTCCCGTTAGTTATAAAAAATAAATCGAAACCAAATACTCGCGTGGACAGAGTATATAATTAATTGATAACTTCTATTATTTACACTTCTGGATACACTTTAATTGTCGACTAAATATTTCTGTTGAGCTTCGTGAAGTTCCAAAAATTATTAATATCCCTGCACAGACGTAAACTTTGGACTGAAGAATTTTGTGATTCATTTAATTCCTTTACATATCAACAAAGGCGTTTATACATTAACTGTGAACTAATTGTTCCTGTTGAGTTTAGTTCCATTCATATAATTGCCGACAAACATGTTTTTACATTAACGGTGGATTAATAATTCCTGTTGAATTCAGCTGCATTCCGTGAATTTGCAAGAAAATGCATTTTGTTGACTAACGTGTCTTGTTGAATTGTTTAGTTATCAGGCAAGGTGTATTCACTTTTACTGTTGACTAACGTGTCTTGTTGAATTGGTTAGTTATCATCCAAAGTGTATTCACTTTTACTGTTGACTAACGTGTCTTGTTGAATTGGTTAGTTATCATCCAAAGTGTATTCACTTGAACTGTTGACTAACGTGTCTTGAAGAATTCCTTTGATTTTCAGCAAAGGAGTTTTCACTTTATCTGCAAATTAATGAGGCTGAAAACTTTGCCTAAATTATGATTTCTAAACTTCTTCTTTACGATTAAATCTCGCTTATTATTACTCTTTTAGAATTCAGAACCTAAGACAAAAACATACACCGAAAATGCTGCGTGGTAATGGCCATTGTACATACTATTTTAAATATTAATAGAGCCATAATGATAACGTTGGTGCAGCTGTGGAAGCTGAGGACATAATATTAGAGCATCCGATGATTACAAGGGCAGACAACCGATTTCCATTGACATTAATAAATAGACGTGTTAAAGTGCAAGACACGTAAACCAAAGACACTGTGGAAGGTAGATCAGACATGACACAAAAACTAATGACATCGCGGAATGCAGATAAGCATGACACAAAAACTAATGACATCGCGGAATGCAGATAAGCATGACACAAAAAGTAATGATACCGTGGAATGCAGATAAGCATGACACAAAAACTAATGACATCGCGGAATGCAGATAAGCATGACACAAAAACTAATGACATCGCGGAATGCAGATAAGCATGACACAAAAACTAATGACATCGCGGAATGCAGATAAGCATGACACAAAAACTAATGACATCGCGGAATGCAGATAAGCATGACACAAAAACTAATGACATCACGGAAGCCATGACACAAAAACACAAATACCGTGGAAGGTGGATTAGACAAAGACACATAAACCAAAGAAGGAATTGGTAGCAGGTGGAAGAGGTTTTTCTAGAACTCTCTTAAAGTGTGATTATGTGTCTTTTTAAGACACAATGTATGTAATTGTATATTTCATTATAGTGATGTATAGATAATTATATATAAATCAACTCCATTATTCTGAGAGTATAACACTTTATATAAATTCCTACATATCATCCTACTTTACTGTTAAGCACAGGACTGTAAACATGCCTTTAAATTTAATACAATACTTAACTGAATTTGAATTAAGTTTTAGAATTCGAAACACAACCAGATGATAAAAATTATCTCGATTTTCACTTTGTTAAATCCCTTTGTTAAATCGGATTCAATGCAAATTTAGCTTTCTGTTTATGTGGTATTATGTGCTTTATCTCTAAGGACATTTTAATCCTTGGCTACTAGCACACAACTTGCAAAAACCTGGTCAATAAAGTCCCCCACCCACCCTGCAAGATAATATACTTCTCGTGTAACGTTCTTATTCGGTGCAAGCCGTGCAGGCCCAAATTGGGCCCAAATGTGTGATTATTCTCTCTCTGTTTCGATGTAAATGTGAAACCTCCTCGCAGACAAAGTTTCTAAGATAGCAGGACAAACGTTGTTGGTATTAGGTACAAGGGACTGTGTATGTGTCACTTCTAGATGTTTCCTTTACAGATAATTATAATAAAGTTATGCGTATGTCATTCTCACGACAATTTTATATCATTCTGCCGACTGATAGCAGCAATCTCGAAGATATTTCCAAGTAACCGGTTCCATCATGTGTGTATTGCTTTAAGTTCATGCCATTAGTCAAATTTACGTCCACGCACGCACGCACGCTCACACCCATAGTCATCTACACACATGCATATACACTCGAGGAACAAAAACAAAAAGCTCACTCTTGCAAGAAAATAAGTATGTTTTCTGTCAAACACTGAACGTATGTTTTGCATAGTAATGGGTCAGATCAGTGCGTCAATTTATTTGGTAAATACCCGTAATTTTGCAAAAACTTGTGTGTAAAGTTGCACGAGTCTGCTATAATGAGAAAAGTGTTTGTGGTGGTGAGTGGTGGTGAGTGGTGGTGAGTGGTTGTTATCGGTGAGATACGTACACAAATTAATGACTAATCGGTAAGAGCACGTGGTCACAATCGGTCAAATAAGTCTATGTATTAATGATTGTAATCAGTCACTTAAGAAAACGAATATGTGTACACAAAGAACAGGTCAAATGTCTTCCTAAATTTATACATGTACACAAGGAACAGGTCAGATATCTTAGCGCTAGAGAAGCACAGAAGCGCACATAAATCCGACAGTCAGAGCTGTACAAAGAAGTGCCTTTGCACGCATCCAAACAGAAAAAAAAAACTGCGAGTAATTTTTCAAGAAAGCCAATACGCGATCCTTGACTGCACGGCATGAAAAATCAATTAGCTTTATTTTCAAAACAAGTGTGAAATTATCTTAAAGCTCTGCTAACCAATAATAGCAAGGGATGGTTACATATAACTTTGCCACTCGACAATCTCCAATGAAATGTATTGTAAGAAATTCTTTCTTGTCTCCTAAATGTTATATGCGAAATTTGTAAATACAATCAAATTCTTATTTACTTGACGCTACATTTCTCCTATAGCTGTTTTATTGTTTTCCATTTGTTTGACAACAAAACTTCAATTCGTGTGAGACTGACTCACGGCCTTGTCACGTGACCGTTCCTTCAAATATCAAATGAAAGCAGAACAAAGAAAGGATTTTTTCAATAAATAACACGTAAGCATAAGTGTTCTTTTGGTATTATTGCGTTACTATAAATAAACATTCTCGGAATATGAACTTCAAAGGCCCGCAATTACACTAATTTGAGAAGACGACTTGTACTGAGGAACATTTTCAATATTAAAAATTTAACTTTATTTGCAACGTTAAACGTTGATTTAGTGAAAACAATTGAAATTAAAACAACAGCTGCTTTTATATACAATTCTATAGAAAGTACATAACACAATACACAAACATGCACACAGACATACACATACAAACATGCATGCACACATATTGTGACGCCAGTGCCAGTCTAGTTTTTCGTTATGTTTGTTATTATTAATATTAATCATCCATAACTAATTACAAGTGATGAGAATCTAAGTTGATGTTATTAATAATTCTCCAGGGGACGCCACTCGTTCTCTCACTTGACGGATATGCAGGCGCTGTAAACGTTTTCTCTCTACCACAAGACAAACATTTACCGTCACACAAATTCTGCAACAATATTCATTAGCCCGATGCACATACAACACAAGAAATATATCATCAATCAAAATTCACAAGCATAATGTACAACGTATTCAAATTTATGGACATAGAAATAATGGCTCATTTACATGAGCATTCTTTAATTCAAATCATAAATCAATAGCAAACATACGAAATATTCTAAATCCATTCTTTCTTTATCAGTCAGTTAATTTACCATAAACAAATGATCGCCATTGTGACGGAAGTCCAGTTAAGATTCAAAGTGATTAGAATAGAGTACTTCTTCAACAAAGAAACTTTTGGTTCATCCCCATTGGATGAATTTGTTATGAATAAGTATGAGACTGTTAGTCAGAAAAAAAACTACTCATCCAGTTGGAACTGGTTTAGATTTCATCAGCAATTTCTAGCATATTCTCCACCTGAGTTGTTTACTTCCAACTTTAACACTTACAAAAATACCATCATAAGGAGTGCCCAAGATCGTGTCACTTTTGTTTGACATTTAACAATTTATATAACAATTAAGTCTAGAAATAAGGATAGGCAAATTTACTCTGCCACACACGCACACACATACATACATACACACACAGACACGCACACACACACACACATATATATACATACATACACACGTACACTCTCTCTCTCTCTCTCTCTCACACACACACACACACACACACACACACACACACACACACACACACACAAATGTTTATGCAGTCAGATGAGAATGGAAATCTCTGAAATCAAGCAATAAACATTTACCTGAATTACAGATTTTAGTGTGATATCTCTGCATCAAAGCACACCATATTTTAGATATACACGTGTGGTGTGTATATGTATGTATATGTGTGGTGTAAGTATAGGATTGTGTCCGACTGTGTATATATGTATGTCTGAGAATGTGTTGTATACGTATGATTGCGAATGTGTAAATGTATGTGTGCGTGTGTATATGTATGTGTGCGCGTGTGTATATGTATGTGTGCGTGTGTGTAAATGTATGTATGCATGTGTGTGTATATATATATATATATGTGCGTGTGTGTATATGTATGTGTGCGAGTGTGTATACAAACGTTTATATATAATTATGTAAGTTCGGCTTCTTGTCTGTTTGATAGAATTGATGTATTTTTATTCAGCTATTTATTAAAGTGCTTATTGGTAAAGAATATAGGTCGGGTTGCAACATTCCTGCATTCCTGCCCAGTATCTCAACTTTTGAAATTTGTATCTTTTATTTCAGTGACACCTCGTGACATTTATTGTAGAGATGTTTTAGATTTGTAACATTTATTTCGGTGGTAAATATTTTGTGACATTTATTTCACTGCAGGGTGTTATGACGTAGCTCAGTGCTGGAACCTGCGACATTTACTTCAGTGTTGTTGGACATTTGTTTCAGTTCTGTAAACCATAAAAAAAAATGCCACGACAATCTTCTTTTCTTCACCAAGGCAATAGATTTTAAATTCTAGCGAAGCTGGTAAAATACAGCTTGTAGACTTCTATTAATTTAGGGCTAATATAGCTCTATAAGAATGCTGACAAAGATTAAAAACATAATATTATAAAATCAAGTAAAAGGAATTGTTGATTATTTTCTATAAAAGAACGGAGAAAACTAACAAATTGTAATACATTGACAACTCACTATTCACAATTGTAAAACGATTCAAATGACAAAACTGAATGAAAATAATTTAACGACTAATTTGCTGTCTAAGATATTTTGACGGATTTATGACAGTTTTATTGTGCTGGATCCAAAAATGACATCGGTTTTGTTCAATCAGGTCAACATTTTGATCTATTTTCGATCAACGTTTTGATCTATTGCCACATTTATATGTAATGGTATTTTTTTATTTATATGATGTAAAATTCTTTCTTATTTCTTTAAATAAATAAATTATAATTTGTTTTACATAATTATGAAGAGGTTACATAAGCTTGAATAATTGATATAAATTATATTTTTCTTCTTTAGGTAATGAAATGGAATCGGCCAGAAGACATTGCAAAAATAAACCCGATGTATTTTGCTACATCTGCGACGAATACACTGTTGTTCTTAACAGGAACACAACAACAGGTTTTATAAAGCATGCTTACCATGATATAAAACTTGGTAATCAGGATAAAGTTTGGGCGCCACACATGGTATGCAAGACATGCACCGAGAATCTGCATCGTTGGACCAAGGGTAAGAAGAGTCGTCTGAAGTTTGCAATTCCTATGGTTTGGAAGGAAGCGACAAACCATGTCACTGACTGCTACTTCTGCGCTATTGATGTGACTGGCATTAATAGAATAAACCGGAGCAGCTTTAAGTATCCTGATCTTGAATCAGCAATTCATTGTGATGAAATTCCAGTACCTGTCTCTGGAGAACTTACCGACATTAGTGAAGAAGATTTCTCTAATGTTGAAGAATATTAAGAAGAAGAATTAGTGGTTCTTGATGATGATGTCCCAAATCCTTTCTCGCAAAAGGAGCTAAATGATCTAGTTCGCTATCTCAGCTCGTCAAAGTCATCTGCTGAACTGTTGGCATCCGGATTGAGGGAAAAAACGTCCTTTCTAACAGTGTTCGCATCACCTTCTACCGCAACAGACATCAAGAGTACCTCAGTTTTTTTGTCTACAGAGAAGGACCTGGTGTACTGTACAGATATTGCGCAGCTTCTGCACAAGCTTGGAGTGCCACAGTATAAACCTGAAGATTAGAGACTGTTCATTGACAGCAGCAAGCGATCGCTGAAATGTGTTCTGCCAGACAATGGTAACCAGTTTGCCTCTGTACCTCTAGTTCACTCGACTACACTGAAGGAGAAGTATGAAGCGGTGAAGTACGTGCTGGAGAAAATTCGTTAAGATCAGCATGGATGTACTTTGTGTTGACCTGAAGATTTTGGTAAACTTTTTGTTGGGAGACTTCTGTAATCATCAGACTACTGTCTATTACGGAATTCCAGTGTTCAGCAGAGACAAGAATTATCATTGCCGTCCTATTTCCGGGAGATCCTATTGTGCTCAACAGACTGTGTACATGTAACTATAATCTATAGATCAAGGTATTGAAGCATTTGAAGATTAATTATTCAGTGAAAGTAATATTAGAAAATTACTCAATGTACAGATAAATTGAACATTGTGTGAGTTATTTCATTTGTAAAGTAATCAAACTCGAATAGTTTAGGGCCAATCACTTGTAGTTTTAGGGCTATAGGCTATAAACGTTTGTGCATTCCATAATGTTGCTTCGTAATCGGAACCCACCAAAAAAAAAAAAAGAGAAAAATTGAGAAAGGTTGCATTAGCTTGGAAACTTATTGAGGTGATCATACTGACAGAGTGGGGTAAAGGAGAAGTGGTGTTCATCTCTACAACCCCCCTTAGTCCAAATAACTTTCCCTTTGAGCTTAAATGGCTGCAGTTCCACCACTGTCTGCTTTGAGATGGGCGGTTAATAAGCCAGGACAGATGTCGCGGTCTGCAGGCGTGGACCTTCGCTCCAGTTTCAAGATGGCGATTGGCATACTATCATTTTAGATTTACAAAAGAGCTATTAACCACAAACACACACACACACACACACACACACACACACACACACACACACACACACACACACACACACACACACTTTTTTGCAAGCTGTAGTTCTTACCTGGCAATAGAAAATTTACTATGATATGATTTTTCTGTAAGCTACATATTCTGAAAACCGACATTTACACTAGTGCAGGAAAGAAAAGAAATATTTATAAATATCTAAGCGTGGAGATATGCATTGATGGGTTTGCATATATCATTGTTTGTCTCCCTCTAATTTCTATACTTCTCTTGTATATAAGTAGAAGCTGCTCTTTCGAGTTTATTTTTTTTTTATTAGAATATATTTTCTCGAGCTACTTGTGTGTGTGTGTGTGTGAACTTTAATGTGAAATATCGGGACAAAATGCGACTCCGATTGTAATTGTCAGAAAATGTGGATGGTTATTTCTATCGAAGACAACATATGCAATTGAATATTTGTGAAAATCTACTAAAATGATTGTGTGAGGAAATCTGTAAAATGACTGTAATTTTACTTAATCGGTGTTAACTAGGATTCAGTATTAAACTAGCAGCAGTACCTGCACATAAAACTGTTATAATAGTAAATAGCAATGATGCAAGGGAAATAACCAGGATAATATAATGGATTTTGTGTTCCTATGCATTGTCTACCTTTAAGTTACAAAAGCCTCAAATCATATACTACTGCCCTTGAGGTTAGTGAATATGTGTGTATATGTAGGTGAACATAGTAAGAATTGGTCGTTGGTTCAGTGAGAAACCATTAAGTGCTGTTAAATGATTAGCTTTGTATCACATATTAATATTTTTAATCGGTGCCTAACTTAATCTGGAGCAGTTTGTCACTAGAGGAATGTGGTAACAAACGCAAAACGTTAAGTTGGATAAACTGAAAAGTGGATCAATGCACTGATTTACCCCATTTCCGGCATGCTTAGCCAGGAATCGTTGGCCGATAAGTGTTCAGTGACTCGCAACACATTGCGCGTGAATACAGGTGGCAGGTTGGCGTGCAAAAATTTGGCTAGGCTCTTATTATAAAGTTACAAGAATTAAATAGAGAAAATCGTCGCTTTATTCACCCCACCACCCCGATTAAGGGGAATACAAACACATTCTGTTTTTGACGACACGAGCAATGTAATAACTAAGTCATGACAGCCGAGCGATGCACTGATAGCCATTAGTAATGATACGGTAAACCACCTACTGCGTGTTCTTTTTTTTTTTTTTTTTAGATTTCGTCAACTTTATTGAACTGATATAGAGCCCGTTTAACTTGTTTTTGTTCAATGCAAACAATGAAAATGTAAACAGACATAAACGTCTATATCTGAACAAGACAAATCTTCGTAAATCATCGCTGAGTCATGGACTGTTTCGCCCACTGAACTCTTGTGTTGATTAGATTTTGTAAAAGGATAGGTAGGTCACGGTGTCAGTACGTTGGCAGGAAACTCGTGTCACGCTGAGCAACTATGTTGATATGATCGAAAAATTTAAAGCAAAAGCTTAGTTCACTGTGAAAGATTAACCTTCCAAGTCTACATTATCCATGTATTTATAAAATCTAGATTATCATCAGTGAATACATGTACTCTGAAATGATAACACAAACTTTTCGCGCCAAAAGATTGACCTTCCTGGGTAAGCATACGTAAAGTACTCAACATTTCCCGCGAAAATAGTCATGTGACAAATGAAAGGTCACAGTATTGTATTGTGATTGGCTGTCTAACACGAGGCAGATGTTAACGCGCTAGACACGAAGGCAAATTGTTTACATCTTCAAAGTATTATTAAAGAGAAAGTTTTATTATTAATCATAAAAATTTTGCGACAGTATGGTGGCAGCGGAGTCATCGCAGAATCCTCGCCAGAGACGATGCCGCAACGATTCTGCAAAACATTATGACGCAGAACGTAAAGACTTGCAGCTTGAGGAAGTGTGGGCTGTTTTGCAAACGTACGGGGACTACGATGGAGGGATAAATTGTAGCATTTGCGGTAAGATTCGATTTTGCCAAACGTTTCAGTTTAACGGTGTTGTTGATAATTATGTTAACTAATTATTAGCAATCTGTTTTTCGAAATGAAAAGGTGGATTAAGTAGATAGCGGGTCCAATAATTATAAATCTGCAAATCATTGAATTTAATGTTTACAAACAAAAGTTCCTCAACCAAATCAAAGTTAACGCAGACTCAAATAGTCAAATACTACAGCTAGCACCATCGTAAGAAAGACTTTAGGACGAAATGTATTTTTTTTTAAACACTTAACCTCGTTTTCCCAATTTCTATATTTACTATTGTCTAAATAAGTGCTTGAATGGTGATACGTGTACTAACTATAGATGATGACGTATTTACCTTGCTGGTTCGCTGTGTATAAATTATGCAAATTATAAAGGTCAGGATTTTATATAGGGAAACAGCTTTTTCTAATTATTTTTTTTGTTAAAATATATTTTCCCGATCTTTTAAAATCTGTTTTTTACGTGATATGAAATAACAGTTTGTGTGTGTGTGAGTGTGTGTGTGTGTGTGTTTAAAAGACTCATTATTTGTCAGTCTTTTCATTCTGTTTGAACACTTCAAAGTTCAACACAATAGATAGATAGTATAAGGTTGGACCCTATAGCAATGATAGTTGTGAGAAGTGCATAATGTTAGTACATGTACTTCATCTTATAAGACTTATCTAAATTATTAAAAACCTCGACAAAGAACAATTGATTGATTGAGTTCATTAGGCCTAAGAATAAAGATATATGTTTGCTCTTAAAATTGTAGGCCTAAATTTTGATTGTAGTTTAGACTTGAAAATACAGTTACTGATTAGTGATTTGCTAGCAGTTATTCTTTCAGATGACTATTTATTCTTAATTACTAATTACATTAGTCTCTCTTCCCCACCCCCATTAAGAATACAATTACTTTTCCTGTTGTGTTAGTGTTACAGTATTACAGATACGCCTTATGATTTGACATCTTATTCTTAATCTTTTTTTTCTTTCTTTTTTTTCTATGCAAGAACATACTGAAGTATAAGAACTAGTTTGTATAACGTAGGCCTATACTATAATGCATTAAAGATGTGTACTGTAAAACCATTGGGTGGAAATTAGCCATTCACTTTAATGCTTATATTTGTATGGTGGCTTTTGGAATTATATTTATAACCTAATTCAGTAATTGGTCAGATAAGATTATACCAGAAAGCGTATTGGTTCTTATAATTTTTTGTATAAGTATGAATAGATTAAGTATTGACATAGTCTCATATATTCATTGTTGCATCATTAAGGATAGCATAAGCAATGATATGGTCTCATTATGATTATATCACTATGATTTGTTGTTCCTGATAATTCAACCCTTATCACTAAGATCAGGGCAAAGTGTACATTTTAATTTCTGAATTAATGCTGCTATTTTTGCGAACATAAAAGTATTGCACAGTTGTTTTGAAATTTTATTTTCCCCACACTATATTTGACATGTACTTTTAATGATCTCCCTTGATGCTTACACTCAACTAAGTTCAGATGATTTTATTTCAGCAAGTCCTTTATGAAATATATATAAGTATTTCCTACCATCAGCATCATGTAACGACATACTTTTAATGAATCGATAGCAGTAAAGTGCTCAGTTGTGCATTTTTTGTAGCAGTCACTAATAAAAAGTAATATACTTATGTGCATATTTAAGTAACTATAAAATATATATTAGCTGTAACTGTATATTTTCTCTCATCATAATTAATATTTTGTATTTTTAATCAATCAATGAATCATCATAAATGGGAAAAAGATAATGATAAATAATTGCTTAAAGGCTTAATATAAAGTCACTTAAGACGTAAGTGGAATTTTGATCCATTAGACTGAGATTATGATTGAAATACACTTAGGCAAAACCACAGGCCTCTTTCTGTTTCTGAAATATCAGGTGCACAAACATCCCTTTCGAATATTTAATGATTACAATATATGGTGAAGATTGTTAATGAAAATTCACTTTTTTTAATTACACTGTATATGATGTTATATTTAATCCTAATGACATAGTGCATTATATGAATATGCTGTACTTCTGCTATAAACATCATGTTTGAAATCAGAATCCCTTTTTCTGTTTATTGCTCTAACTCACCTTCATCCAAAATTCACCAGCATCATTACAAGTTGAATTGTCATTTAATAATAATATTTATGTGAAAGTACCTTTATATTTATAAATTATATTTTTAAATAAACAAGGACCCATTTCCCTCCCCCCATCAAATTAATTAGATGATGGAAACCATTATTTGCATTCCTCAAACTTATTTTTTAAAGTGGTTTTGGTGAGGATTTTGAATCACCTTAATTCATCAAATTATCATCCTAAAAATTTGTCAATGGAACAACTTGCAAGTTGACATTCAGTGCCAGGAACCATTTTTTTCCTCCTGCTTTTTTAAAATTTGAAATTAATCATTCACTAGAGTAGTCAGTACATGTAGTCAGAATTATGTTGGCTAATAATGCAAGGTAATATCTCTTTAACACAAATAATAGTATCTTAAATCATAATTGATTTCAACTTTTATTATATTCATGCAGTCCCAAGCGTTCAGTTTAAATCTTATTGTGTTATTTCTGATCATGATGAATATTTGTTTGAAGTACTTTTTAAATCAAAATTTGTTTTTAAATAAGTTGAAAGTCTGACATTTTAAATTTTTTTTCCCAACTTTGAAAATAAATAAATTTCAAAATAAAATTTAAAAAACTTTTTGTCATCTCCCTCTTTGTGTTATGAACAGACAGTTGCTTCGCTCTTCATGATAAATTAAATTTTTTTGCAACCTTATGATAGATAAGAGTACTTTTATTGACAATAATTATCATCAATAGAATATTATATCATGTATATTATATCAAATAGAATCATCATGCAGCGATTCACAAAAATGTGTTCTTCATAGTTCATTCAAAGTTTTTTTTTAAATTAGGGCAGTAAAAGCTGACAGTAATGATAGTTCATTAGTTGCCCATATTATACTAATTTACTATATTGTATTTAATATTCTAACTTGTGCATGATCAGAATACTAATTCATTGAAAACTTGTGTTCTGCACACTTAAATGTATAAACTGCAAACATGTAAATTTCAAAATCATACACTTATATTGATAATTGTTAGAGGCACATCAAATCGACCAGAAATATTTTAACAGTAATTTTCACCAAATTAACTTTGTTCATGTTTGCCTTTCAAAGTTGGTATGTGTTCCACAGTCAGGAAAGAATTCAATATGCCAAAAGTTAATGCACAGTATTGTGTATTGATATTAAATTTGCTTCTACTGTCTTAATTTGTTGTTAACAAAAACATAATGTTGTAGTTATTATTGTAAGCAATTTCGTTTTTTCAAACTTTATTGCACATTCTGATGGCTCTTGCATATCAATTATCATATATCTTAAAAGACTTTAACAGCCTTTGAGACATTTTTTTATGAATCTAAATTGCCTACGAACATTATTTGTGATCCAAATTGTGATTGTGTATTTACTGCTGTTCTTTTTCTTTTTTATAACTGACAATTGTCAATTTTTTGTTCTAACAGGAAAGCTCTACAAAAGTCGTGTTTGCTTTATCAAGCATTTGTGGGAGCATACCATTTACTGGGACCTTTTTGCAGGCGATAAGAATCACATGAGGGTTCTATCTATTCAGGCTGCTCTCATTCTTTATGGCGCCAGTAGACAGAGTCTTCGCCAACCTGTCACTGTTGACAGCCTTCTGGTCACAAGCCCTCATTGTCAAGAACATAATGTTAAAGAAGCCAAAGACTCTGTCATAAATGATGTCACCAGTACCTTTCATTCTGAAGAGACATTGGGTTTTGTGACATCATCAACGGATGTGGTTAGTGGTGTTCCTGAGTCATCTACAAATAGCAGCAGCATTATGATAACTGATGTCCTGGCTGTCCGCAATACATTTGTCCAGAATCAGTCTGCACCTTCTTGTAATTCACTTTCTCAGAGTCTGCACATCTCTGATTGTAATTCATTTTCTCAACATCTGCCCACAACTCCAGTCAAGCCTAGGAAGATACAGAGCATTCCCAGCACACCCCTAAAGAGACACCCAGGGTCGTTTTCAAAGATGTCAAGAAAACTGCTTAAGAAGGGGAGGCACCTTGATAGCGGCACACGTGTGTCTCTGGGGCAGTCTCCCAATCCTGTCAGGGCAGGGCGCTTTTTTGTGCCTTCAACGGACAGGAACACTGATGGATTGTATTGGAAGGAAGCTGATACATCTCCATACAAAAGAAAAAGGTCTGAATGAATGACTTCTCTTGGAGCATTAGCTTTTATTCATTAGTGACTTCCTTGGTAAAAAGTGGCACGGAGGTGTAAAAATGGACCAGAAGTATAAAAAAGGTTTTGTATGTATCATAGTTTAGACTTCATGAATCTAAAAAACTTTTATTGTTTTAATAAAAATAACTGCATTTGTACTACTGCTACTAAACACTGGTTGAAAATTTAAACCTGTGACTCAGCAGTCTTCTCCCCAAAAATATTGGTCATATTAGGGTTGCTTTAAATCTTTACCTGTGTTTCCCGATGTAACTGGTGGAACATTTTTTTTGTAATGTACTTTTGTGTTTCCTTAATCAGTTTGTTTATGAATGAGTTTTGCACGTTTTTTATAGTTCGGTTTTCTTTATGCCATAGTCTCATGATAACTTGTTGGTGATACTATAAGTATATTAATGCTGATATAACTTTTTGCTGGGGATGTTAATATCAATTCTTCTTTACTTATACTGTGTTATAGATATTGTTTTTTTAATAATGCTATGCAATAACAAAACAAATAATGTAATATGATCTATCTTATGACTGTTCATATTAATTTATGCACAATCATACAGATATTGGACAATTTTTAAAAATAATTTATTGAATTAAAGGTGTGATTAAGTTTTATCAGATTAATTCTTTTCACCAAGCCCGGTTTTTATCGTGTTGATTAAGAAGTGGTAGGTTATAGATAGAATTCTTAATGATTTTTCCCCAAGTCATATACTTGTAGTAAAATCCTGCTACTTGACTTGGTAATTGGGGTCCATAAATTTTGATTGTGGCAAATATGAGGTTGCATTTTATAATTTATAGTGGGATTACAAAAAAATGCTACTGAAAGCTGGTCAGTCTAAATCTTGTTTTTAAAAAGAAAAAAAGCACAGAGGGGAAAAATTAGAACCATGACAGTTGGTAGGTTCTTGTTTTATTGTGTTTAGATGTTTTAAACGCAACAGTAGTGGAATTTTACCCCATTTTATTCATTAAAACAAAAACAGCATATACATAGGACGAATAAATCAGAAGATTAAAGATAGTTAATGATGCCTCTCTGATAACCATCTAAGGAAATAGTATATTGTATGCCATTGTATGATGGTATATATTTTACTAAGTAGTGTCTTTTGTCTTCACTGAGTTTATAAATATTCCATGTGGAAATCAATCTGGCTTTATAAACTATTCCATTATTATGCATCAGGGGAAGATAAGCCCCCAAAGCAGTAATTCAGTCATTATTCATTGCTTGGGTGTACTCTTTAAGTGTAAGTGTAAACAAAAATTATTAATATAAATAAACATTTTGACATAGAATACTTGTACTGTTGTAGATTAGGGAAGTTTTTGAGCAGGTTAGGTCAAATGAATTAATGATTATGCATAATTTCCAGACGTGTATGTGTTCCTGACTAGTGTACTAGTGTCAACAGTAAAACAGCGGTCATGGTTGAGACCCCAGAATATGTTGAAGGGAACCAAGCCCTTAAGAGATATTCAGAGGCCCCATGTAATCTCTGAAGGCCAGTATATCCCAACAACACCAGTGGCATTAATACTATGCAGTTGAAACCATTTCATTTGATATGTGCATGATTTTCAATTGAATGTGTGCATGTCAAATTGGTACATATCAATATATGTGGTGGCTTTTGTTTATTGTTATATTTGCTAAGTAATTAAGTATAGATATTTTTCAGTTATATCGGTAAAATTATGTTTATTCCATGTATAGAGTTGTGGAAATTAGTCTTTCTGGTTATGACACTAAAGTTACATATACTATAAAAGAAACCAAACAAAATTAAGCATGATATTGTACTTGCTTTTCTTTTCTTTTAAAAAGTAGTGGCCAGTTGTTGTTTTCAGCCATGATTACTTCTGTTAGTTTACATCAGGCCCTTTGTTTGCTTAGGACAAATTACTTCATCAGAGTGCCTAGAATTCCCATTTGAAGCACTAGGAATTACTTGTACTTGACAAAAGATGTTTGACAATTATCGTGCCAAAATTATTCACATATTCTTCATCGAAATTTGGCGTATCGTTATCCTTACAGTTAATAATTATAAAATGGATGTATATTTGGTGATAAATCCATTTGCAAAATATAATGGCAGTTATGGGCATTGTGTGATGATCAAAAATTGTATTTTGATTGACAGCTGTGGATTTCCAACTTTGGATCATCACAACGTTCAGCTTTGCTCACAAGGAAGAACAATGGTCCCTCACCCCAACCCCAATCATGAAGAATATGACATTTACTAGCATTTTGCGAACCCAGATTTGTTGAAAAATAGTCTTTGCACGTCACATTAGTGTTTTCTGGTTTGAAAAATGTATGTCAGATTAATAATGTTTACCATTATTTTAATGGTACAGTGGAATTTGTTAAATTTGGAATATATTTGTTTTTACTTTACTTTAATGTGAAATCACTATATTTGCTGTACAAATTCAGTGGTCTTCCAGGTTGAGTATTACAAATATTTACAACAGTCATGTTTTATTTTATAGTTCATTATTCAAAAGAGTTCTTTTGTTGACACTGAATAATTGTCACTTGATCTTACCTATTGATGATGTAGTTGATAAGATTTGTCCTTTGTCCAGAATAATTTCTGAACAAAAATATGGCATATAAGCCTCTTGGCTTCATTAAAAAAAAAAAAAAATTGATGTTATATTAAAGGCCAATATTAATGACAGTTGTCTTTCACATCATCTCTCCTGTCATTAGAGCATATGCAAGACTAAGATTATAAGAATGTTGTAATCACTGAATTAATTGGAAAAAAATTATATTCTGCACATTTATGAGCACTTAGCCACACTGTTGAATTATAAAATTATATGCACTTAGCAAAAGTAAGTATATATGAGTGAGTTAAACTTAAAGACATGTAAATTTCTGACCCAAACAGTCTTGTCTTCACATATCAAAGCATTCAGTATTGTTTTGTTTATATAATTTTATTAACATTAATTTCTCAGTTAAAATTAAAAGGTATACGTTTTTCTTATCAACTTGATCTAAAAGTTGTGAAAGTTTCAAGAATATATTTTATTATTTAAAACTGTTACATGAAAGTTGGTTTGTACTGTTCATTCTAGCACAGCACAAAACTAATGAGTAAATCACTAAATGTGGCATTAACAGTTCAAACACTTCGACAAACTTTCCATTTTTGGTTTCTCATAGACTGGATAAGATTTCTTAGATGTATCAATGCCAGTGCAAGTTACAGTTTAATTTTACATCGTAACAAGTTTTCCTAGTTGTTTTGCTATTGTGAGACATTTTATCCTTGCCTATGACATTTTTGTTTTATAGTACTTGTCAAATTAGAACTATTAGATTTTTATCATTAAGAGTTTAATAATAAGTAAAATGTTGTAAACTGTGGTGTGTTCACTGTAAAAATCTCTAGTTAAATCAGTTCTAACAGCAGCTGCTAGAGATGAAGAATTATTTTTTGCATCAAAGTGATCTTTTAATGTTTACAATTACATCAGATTTAAAGTGTGAGATTGAAAAAATGACAAATGAAAGCTCGGAGCACTTTAAACTGTATTATTGTGGTATGTAAAAGTGTTTCTAAGGACATAGAATGTGTCCATGTGGGTGGCCACTAATAATAATGAAAAATAAATTAGTGTATATCTTAGTAAATAGACATAGAAGTATTTATTTTTGTTTTATCAAGAACTGGATTTAATTTGTTAAAATATTGTAATTTTTAAATATGACATTTATGTACATTTTCAATTTTACTACATTCAGAAATGGCATCTTTTCTCATGGTATTGAAAAAGATGCCAGGTCAGCAATATATGCTTTGTTTATCATACTATATTTTAATAACAAATCATTTTCGTTTGTTTGCTTTACGATTAGAGCTACAGTTAGTGGCTTCTAGTTGGTTTTCAACTTGAACTGTTACATATTGTTAATGACTATTTTTATATTTGACTGATTGCCTGCATTTTTATTTTTTTAAATTTAACTCTGGACCATTGTTACTGTTGATGATTCTTGCAACATTCTGTGAAATTCCATACTTTAGAGTGAAAATGTTTCAGTGCTGTTTTGAATAATATAATCTTCAACTTGTCTTAATTTCTGTGTACATGTATTTGCTAGCATTACATTGCAACATGCTTAAAGCCTTTTATTATGAACTTGTTCATTGCAATCCTTCTGATGCCACAGTATTTGGACATTTGCACAGCATTGTTCATACTTCGAGATGATAACAGCGTTCAATGTTTTGCTTTGGTATGAAGTAATGTATCGATCAACTGCCTTACATTTATACATTGATACATTCAGAACTCTCATAAAATGCTTTTCAATTGATTTGCTTGATTTTTGCTTTTTGTAAAGTTTTAAAACTACAGATTTTATTTCTAAAGTCACACCTTTGTAATTATTTTGAGCCGGTTTGTTTATATAATCACACTTAATTCTGGTAGTTCTGATGAGAATTGCAATTTTAACATTGTGTCTTGCAAGATTTGTGTTAATGATTTGCTAGGTCATTTTTTAAATAACCACAATATTCATGAGCAGTTTTATATGCTGCTGTGAAGTTGTGTGTAGTCTGCACTTTGAAGTTGTGTAGTGTTCAAGGGGACAAACGTGTTCAGGGTTATATTCATTGTATCTATAAACTGTACAAGTTGTGCAGAGGGACGGGATGTATGACGTGTAGTGCTAAACTACTTTCGTAGATTTGCCGTACTGAGATTATGTGCAGGTTGTTTCCCTTTAACTGTACTGTAGTTACATTCGAAATAAAAAGATCCTTTTAATTATTTGATTAAATTAGACTTTAACCCGTTCAGCGTCATTGGGATGAAATGGGACGCTGAACGGGTTAATTGACGACTTTTCTTCTGTAGAGGTATTTTAGAAAATTATAGAGTATCTTTGAAATGTAATAATAGTTACATACAATATGGATGATGATTGACAAACATGCTTCTTTAAAATTTTATTTTTTGTTAGTAAAATGCAAAGGTTTAGAAAAACCTAGTTAGAGATACTTAACTGCTAATTTTCTGTTTTGAATTTTGTTATTGATGAGCAAATCTTGACTTTTCTCATTATATTTTCAACCATTTACTTAAAGAGTTTTGCCATCTTGATTTTTATAAAGTTTGGTATGTGATGGATGCATTCTCTCTTGCATTTTTTTTCCCTTTACGTGCAAACATTTTCCTTATCATTTTTATCTTATACATTTTATTTGTGAAGTAGATATTTGATTTCAGATTGTGTTAGTAATGATGTGTTTCACCTTTCTCTCTGTGGTTTTCATGTTTGGTCCAGAATGCAACACGGTATTGTTATGGTATTTGATACAAGCTGCTGACATGAAGATTTCTCACTGAGGTACATCAGTTATTGTTTTCTCCAAATTTTATTCCTGTTATATGTAAATATATTTACATACACACATCTAAACCTGTTTGCTTTTAGTCCATTTTGAGGCATTTTAGATCTTGGTTGCATGAACATTTGTGATATTGATGATCAAATTTTGGGTTTGCACTTTTTTTTTTTTTTTTTTAAAGACTAAATTTGTTGCTGTCATTTGTTTGAGATTTGTTTCAATAAATATAATGCATTTATGAAAAATTTTGATTTTATTTTTTTTTCCCCTTGTTTTTTGTCCTTTGTATAGTTTCTGGGGAGGGAGGTCTGTCAGCAAGTACAGTAGCATGTAAACTTGCGGAATGTGTTCATTATGTATATTTGTGGAAAACTTTATCCTAAACCTGTATTTCTGTGATATATTGTTTGTAGGTGAATGTGTTGTTGAATGTTGGCACATTGTAACTTTGTAAGCTAAAGCCACAAGTGACATCATTGGCTACACATCACACAGCTGTGACTTGCTCAAATTCCACAAGGGGCATCTTCGGCTGTGTACAGTACACAGACTGACATTTTTTCCTCCATGTGTCATGTGTAAAGAGATTCTGATAGTGAAAGACCCCAACAGAAAACCTGATGAACGAATTCAGCTTTCATGACAAAAGAATTGGTAGAGGTAACTAGTTACAATTGACTCAGTAAATAAAAAAAATGTGATGTCGATGGACAGTTACGACTTTATGTTTGTTTCTCTTTCTGACTTTATGTATGATTCTCTTTCTGACTTTATGTTTGTTTCTCTTTCTGACTTGTATGTTTATTTCTCTTTCTAACTTTATGTTTGCTTCTATTTCTAATTTTATTCTTGCTTCTATTTCTAACATTAGCATTAAATGCATTTGTGCAGTTGAAGAACACGTTCATTTACTTTTAAAATGTTTAAAAATAAATGTTAAATACGACTCCCCTCTTGGAGGTTTGATTTGGGGATCATCAAACACCAAACAGTATAACTCTTACCTCAGCAGAGAGATGATTTTAACGTTCACATTCAACGGATAAAAATATAATTGGTGTAAACAGTGAACAACAGAGGTCGAAGCTTTCATAACCGTTGTTTATTATTTTTTTGTCATAGAATATGGCTAATTCGAAAGTTCTTTCCCTTGGCTTCTGGCGATCGTTAAGCTCAAGTGGAGAGAACCCTAAGCTGTTTGTCTTCAAGCTGCAATAGGGACAGCCGCTCAAAATCGATTTCAAAACTAAGTTATGGAAAGCTTTCGCTGCATTAACTAAACGGGGATCATTTTTTTTTATTATTTGTTTTTAATTTTCATTCAAGAGAACACCTTTTCAAAGTAATTTCAGCTCTTTTCGGCGAACCTTTGATAATTAAAGTGCTTTTGAACTGAAACTGTATACATACGCACTTTTTAAACTGTTACTGAATATATAGGCCTACACGTGTTTTGAGCTGTTACTGAAAGTACGCATTCAAATGTACTTCTGCACATACTTATTTATAAACAGGTTAAGTTTCTTTCCTTTCTCTGGTCTCATACTTATTATAAACAGGTTACTTAAGTTTCTTTCCTTTCTCAGGTCTCTCTTATACACGCGCACGCACATTTTTCATCAACCTTTTATTTATTTCTTCTTACATCTATCTTCTATGTTTACACCTCTCTCTTCTCTGTTCCTCAATCTCTCCCTCTCATTTATTCATCTCTCCTTTTTCTCCGTTTTACTTCTTTCATCTTTCCATCATCTCTCTCTTTTTATCTCCCCCCCCACACACACACACACACTTCTCTCTCCAATAATTTCGTTCCTCTTTCTTTCTCCACCTCTCTCCCTCTTTCTACCCCCACCCTTTCATTTCTCTCCTGTTTTCTTCCTCTTACTTTTCTCACTGATATGAACATTTTCTTCTCAACATTGATATTAAATAAGAAAGATTTTTTTTTTCTTATTTAATATCAATGGTTTAGGAAAACTTAAAAAAAAAAAATTCTCTGTCTCGTTGTACAAGTAAAAGCTTTTAGTAGATCTTTCTCGATTTGAGCTTTTCATTCCAAAATCTATTTTGGAACACAGGACAATGCGATGTTTCTCGGGGGAACAATGCACATTCCTAATGCCCCCATGTTAGCAAATTGTGGCGTAGGAAACCGAACGAACTAAGCACAGCACAGTCGCTGGAGTCTTCTCGTTCATCGATTGGCGATTAAACAGCAGTTCTCAAGCGATAAGTGTTTGTCCTTGGGAAAGGAGTTTGCGAGAAGTGAGGAGAACGATCTTCTACAAAATCGTTCGGGTTTTCATTTGTTTATTTGTTTTGTTTCTTGGTGCTTTCTATTAATTTATTTCAAGCAAGCAAGGTAAGATAATAAATGATATTCAGTTGTTTATTTTGTGAGTTAGTTTTTTTTTTATGTTTAATTTATTGTATCAGACATTACTGTTTCAGTGGATGCTGTTGTGACTTTTTTGCTTTCGTTCGTTCTTTTCTGGCCTTTATCAAGAAGAGATACTTTAATACTTTTGCCGTGTTTTCCTTGTACTCAGTTGATGTGCAAAGATACTTTAATACTTTTGCCGTGTTTTCCTTGTACTCAGTTGATGTGCAAAGATACTTTAATACTTTTGCCGTGTTTTCCTTGTACTCAGTTGGTGACCAAAATACTTTAATACATTTGCCGTGTTTTCCTTGTACTCAGTTGGTGAGCAAAGATATTTAATACATTTGCCGTGCTTTCCTTGTGCTCAGTTGGTGAGCAAAGATATTTAATACATTTGCCGTGCTTTCCTTGTGCTCAGTTGGTGAGCAAAGATATTTAATACATTTGCTGTTTATTGAGTTGATGTTAATTGTTTTTAATCATACAAGTCGTCCATTGTATGCTGTTCTCTATTATGTTTTTATTTTCGTCAGACAAAATAGCAAATAGAAGTTATTTTTAAAACTGTGATAAAACAAGGAACAGAGGCTGTTGTGCTTTATGGTTGGCAAGAAGTCTGGCCATGAAAGGTGGCCATTAGCTTAATGGTGAATTAGCTGACTGATTGAGAGAATGGACTTAGAAATATTTCTTGTATTTTTCGTAATGATATGTTATACTTGCATTTACCGTGGAGATGTGTTATGTGAGTAGACTATTGTTTCTACAAATTGTGAACTATTGACATTGTTTGTAGTGAACATGTTCATAAAATTGAGAGGTCGTATTTATTTTGGTATATATGTGTATCGGGCTAATAAATACAGTTGCAGGGAAACTATAAACCGAGATTTGAAAGTATGTCGCTCTTCCAAGTGATAGAAACATAAAAACAAAATAAAGAGAACAAAAAGAAAAATACCAAGACCTCAGACTAGAAATTCAGAGACTGTGGAATGTAAAAACTGAAGTGATACCTATAGTGATAGGAGACTTGAAGAACATAACATCTGAATTGGAAGGCTACCTGAATCAACTCCCTGCAAACCACAGACTTGCTCCACTACTCAAAGCAGCGCTCCTCGGAAGTGCCCACATCCTCCGTAAAACCTTGGATCTCCCAGAATCTTGGTAAGATTCCGAGATCTTGGATCACAACCGACAGTCAAAAACAGAAGTCGTGGAAAGAGGCTGAATATAATAACAATAATAATAACAATAATAATAACAATAATAATAACAACAATAATAATAACAATAATAATAACAACAATAATAATAATAATAATAATAATAATAATAACAATTACTAGGTAGGTAGGTTAGAGAGAGAATATAAACGTTTTTCATCACTGAATTATTTTTCATGAACATTTACTTTGACTTTTATTTATTGGATAATGTTTGCAGTTTTAAGTGAAGATTAACATTCTTTGACGTTGGGTTCATCCACCCACTAATTTTAAACTAGTAAATTATAAGGTTAGATATTTTTTCTGCGGTCATTACCGCTGGTTGTGCTGTAGTAGTAATTTTGCGCCACTCGATTTTGGCGGGAGTAGTGAAAACGGTCATCACCGTTTATTGTTGATTATTGCAGTTTATTCATCATATTTTTTTTAAAAATAATTTTTCATTTTCCATCGCTCATGTTTCCCCGTCCCATGGATGCCGTGTGTGGATGTTATCGAATGAACGACTAACACCGTGTGAGAGTTAAGCCCGTTTTTTCATTTTAAAATCTTTTTTAAAAATTAAATTCTTTGTTAACTCTTCCTCAAGAGTTGGGCTTTTCTCGGGTTTTGAAAGTGTATGTTGGTGCGGTTGTTGTTTGTTCGTTCCGTACGTCCCTCACACGACATTCACACGCCTGCTCACACACATTCACGCCGGCTTTCACATTTTACCCCACATCTCAGAATAAAGTTAATCCTACCCCCACAAGACTATTCGTGGTGTCTGAGTGTGAGAACGATCATCAACATCTGATCGTTCGGTGTGATCCCGGCAAGTCGCGGCTACTGGGTCTGATTAGAAATCCAGAGACTGTGGAATGTAAAAGCAGAAGTGATACCAATAGTGATAGGAGCCTTGGGGAACATAACATCAGAATTGGAAGGCTACCTGAATAAACTCCCTGGAAACCACAGAATCGCTCCACTACTCAAAGCAGCGCTCCTCGGAAGTGCCCACATCCTCCGTAAAACTTTGGATCTCCCAGAATCTTGGTAAGATTCCGAGACCTAGGATCTCAGCCGACAGTCAAACAGAAGTCGTGGAAAGAGACTGAATAATAACAATAATAATAATAACCATGAACTAGGTGGCGTTAGCGTCACACTATCTGTTCTTACTTCCATCCATCTATCTACCCACCCACCCAACCATCCATCCATCCATCCATAGATTTATCTGTTCGTAATATGATTATATTTACAACGGAGATCCAGCATTTGTCATAACTTGCTTATTAAAATGTTCTTAATGTACGCCAGGTTCTCCTGAGTCAAGCTAGAATAAATAAATAAAATAACCAACCCTACAAATACAATGCTCCCTTGAATTTGTTAAATATTTTCTCCATTACTCATAAGGATGGTAATTCCTGTAACACTACTTAATGCGAAAACATGGGACGTCAATGTATGAAACAGTGCACCATATAGCCAAACGAAAATTTATTGAATGGAATGTATAAACTGATCCCTAGCAATACAAAATGCAGCTAGTGGAATGTATACACTGATCCCTAGCAATACAAAACAAAATGTAGAGAAAGTGTTTAGCCATGTTTAGTGTATGGTTGTTGTTGCTTGTGGGATTAAAATGATTTAAAATTAAAATATTTTTACATTTTCTTGGTGACGGAAGAATGAGCAGAGCGAAAAAAATCACGATTACGCTCCTTGGAGAGAGAGAGAGAGAGAGAGAGAGCTCTGGTAAATTTGGATGTAAAAGGAAGGGGAGATAATTGCTGTGGAGGCAGTTCGCGTGCTGTGGGTTATTCTTTTAGTTTTAGTTTTTTGTTATTTCTGTTAGTTTTTTGTGTGCACACAATCTGGACGCATTAGCAACACTTTGCTTAAGAAGCTTTAGTAGGCTTTTAATTTCAACAAGTTGAAACTTAACTATCTACATCCCTTATCGCCATTTTTGATCACTATCGTCACTAGTTTTCAATCTCATCAAAATCTCCTGTCACCTTCAAACGACTGATGTACTATTACCACTTTAATAAATCACCTTCAAACAACTGATGTACTATTACCACTTTAATAAATCACCTTCAAACGACTGATGTACTATTACCACTTTAATAAATCACCTTCAAAGGACTGATGTACTATTACCACTTTAATAAATCACCTTCAAACAACTGATGTACTATTACCACTTTAATAAATCACCTTCAAACAACTGATGTACTATTACCACTTTAATAAATCACCTTCAGACAACTGATGTACTATTACCACTTTTGTAAATCACCTTCAAACAACTATGTACTATTACTATTACGTATCTTCTTTTTAATTAATTATTACAATTATTATTGTTGTTATTAATCGCCTTGAAGGTCTAGCTTGAACTTTTATCCAATGAGATGACATTTCTTCTTACAGACGAAGGGAAGTAAGCCAGAGAAACAAACACTTTTTTGCTTCTTTTTTTTGTCCTCTACTTGACACAGAAAAGTAATAGATCTGTGATATTTTCGTAATCTTTTTGGACTCTCCTGGACACTGGTAAATATTAAATGCAATATAGTGTCTTTACTGCCGTCTTCTGGACACTGGACACTGGTAAATATTAAATGCAATATAGTGTTTTTACTGCCGTCTTCTTGCCACTGGAAAGAGATCCATGAAAGTTTCTTTTCTGTTTCTGCCCTCTACTGGACAGTAGAAATTAATACATCTAGGTAGGAGTTTTCCTTTTGCCTTCTAGGGACGATAAAAAAAAAAACTTGATTGCTGGCTGGTTCCCTTCCATCAGTCATTAATTCGACAAAGAGGATTTAGTTTCACTAGCACCATGGGAAAACTAGCAATGAGACTGAAATGTAATAATGATTCACAATTGAGCGATTTATGCAAATGAACAGACAATGAGAGCGATCTGCAGTGGTACAAGATGTTTTTTAGATTCTAGATTTAAAAAAGCATACAACATAGTGTTGATACTTCCTAAAGGAAAAAAATTATTAGTGTGATAGGGCGTCTGGTGTAGTGTTATGGGTCAACCTCAGGATGCGAGATGAAAAACACGATGTTGATGAGAGGACATTACGTCACATGATTGACGACAGCCACAGCAGAGAGATGGACACACAGCACTGTGTTCACAGCTTACACGAGACTTTATTCATGACAACACACCACCAACTCATTCTCTACTTCATGGGTACATGGCTCTCTCTCTAGCTCTGCGTACATTTTCGACACACGTGGTGGTGGTTACGATTGCATTTTACGTCACCACTGGAGCTTTCGTGGATCATTTCATCTTAAGACGTTCTCTGATCTGTAGTGCTCCAGTGGGACCTGCTCCCTTCACGCGTATTCGGGGAGCACTGGTGGATGTGTTGCTGTTGTAGTTTTGCTTGGTGTTGGAGTCAGTTGTTGAATCTTTTTCCCTCTATCGATGAGATGCGTTTTTGTTGAATTATGCAGATGTAGATTTGAACCTTGTGGAGTATGTGGTTGTAGCAAGTTTTGAAGTTTGCTAAAAGCTCTGCGTGTAGTGTTGTAATTCGCTCGTCCGTTGCACAACATGTCTGGCCGGCAAGGGCTGGTGGTCCATAGGCCAAAATGTGGTGGAGGTTGTTACTGTCGTTCCCGAACTTTGAGTGGGGTGGGAGGGGGTGTCTTATAGAGCCCAGGCTAGTAGTACACCAAGTCTGTACATAGTGTGTACTTTTGCTCTGGATGTTCCCCCACCCCTTTACCTCCTCACTGGTGGTTGTTGTCTCTGGCGGCGTTGCTCTCCCCGGTGTCCGTTAGGATGCAGGAAGGTGGGTGTTGGCGGTAAGTAAAGGTTGTCTAGCAGCAGTTGAATCATGTCCGCAATGTAGTGATTGAAATATCCCCACTTCGTAAACTGCTGCTCACTGCGCTGCTATTGTTGTTATTGTCGGCGGTGTTTGCGTTGTTGTCGTTGTTGCTGAGGTTTCTATTGTTGGCTCGGTTGTTGTTGCTGTTGTCTTCTGATGTGTTTGGTGGGCACCGTCTTTTGAGATTGGGGACCCTGCTAACTGTTTTTTCTTGGTTGTCAGTTGTTGTCGTTACTGTTGTCGATGTTGTTGTAGCCCTTGGAGGTGATTTTGGCAGTGATGAGAGGGTAGGGGCCACTAGCGTTCTTTCGAATTTGTCGAGGGCGACCTCAATCTCTGTTGGAGGGACTTTCTCCTTTAGGCAGTCAACTGTTTGTATGTATTTTTCTTTCTCATCTTGTTGTCTTGGTCTGCGTGTTGGCTATTTTGAGGTTTTTCTTTTGCGTGTTGTCGTCTGCTTTTGTTTGAATTGCTTTTTCTTATGTGTTCATGGCTGGAGTGTGTCTTTGTTTGTATTTCGTTTTCGTTGATGGTAGTGCTTAGTGTCTGATTTTTTTCCATCTGTTGTGGTTATGGGTGTTGTGAAAACGCATGTCTGCTTTCTTGATTTGCTGTCTGCGTGGAATTTGGTTTAGGAGGAATTTTCCAAGTGACGTTGGTGTTTACTCCGTGCTCGGCTGTCGTGGTTCTTGGTGTTAGAGTGACGTCATCGCAGATAGGAATGCTGGGAACATGACTTATGCGTTTGCAATAAAGAGATAGATAGATATCATTAAGTAAAGCAGACTGGTGACCAAGTATTAGTAATACAAATTATCTTCCCCTGTCTGACAAACAACAAGTGCTACAACAAATTTTACATGAGGAGTGTCTTTGAAAGAAACTTTTATTAATTAATTTATAAAGCTGTGACATATGCTTTGACTGCGTTTAATTGTCATAACAACCTGCTAATATTTAGTAGCCATCTAATTAAATGAACTTAGAAAAATAAAATTCTCATATTGTCATATCAAATACCTGCTGTCCACTACACTTCCGAATACTTAGTAAGTTGTGACAAAGTAGTGTAAGGATTAGAGCTCGGATGAGTTTAGGAAGAGTGCCTCTTCTTTGTTGAATGTATCCATCTGTGTCCTAATCATACATTTCTGGTATATTAAGGTGTCAAGCTGTTTCTTAATCGTACTTATTTGTATACTGAGATACTGCATCAATCTGTGTCTTGCTGTGATCCTAAACACACATCTCTGGTATATTAATGTGTTAAACTATGTCTTCAATCTGTGGCACTTCTCTTACATATGGAGGTTATACATCGCTTTGTCCTAATTGTACGTCTCTGGTGTACTAAGTGGATGTATTAATCTTTATCCTAATTGTACGTCTCTGGTGTACTAAGTGGATGTATTAATCTTTGTCCTAATTGTACATCTCTGGTGTACTAAGTGGATGTATTAATCTTTGTCCTAATTGTACATCTCTGGTGTACTAAGTGGATGTATTAATCTTTATCTTCATTATACTTCCCTGGTATATTGAGATGAGTATCAATCAGTCTGTGTCCTAATGTACGTCTCTGGCATTCGGGAGTAATGTATCTTTATTCTAATGAATAGTTCCACTGTATTCTGCTGTAATGTACAATTATCCTAATTAATACTTCTACTGTATTCTGCTGTAATGTATTTTTGCCCTAATGAATGGTTCTTCTATAGCGTTATCTTTGTCCTTTTTAATAGCTCTAATGTATTCCTCTGTAATGTATCTTTGTCCTAATGAATAGTTCTATTGTATTCTGCTGTAATTTATCTTTGTCCTAATTATAGCTCTACTTTATTCTGATGTAATTTATCTTTGTCCTAATGAATAGTTCTACTGTATTCTGCTGTAACGTATCTTTGTCCTAATTATAGTTCTATTCTGATGTAATTTATCTTTGTCCTAATTATAGCTCTCCTTTATTCTGATGTAATTTATCTTTGTCCTAATTCAAGTTCCACTGTGTTCTAATGTACTTTGTCCTAATGAATAGGTCTACTGTATTCTGATGTAATGAATCTTTGTCCCAATTAATAGTTCTACTGTATTCTGATGTAATGAATCTTTGTCCCAATGAATAGTTCTACTGTATTCTGATGTAATGAATCTTTGTCCTAATTAACTGTTCTACTGTATCTTGATGTAATGCATCAGTCTATGTCCTAGTCTACTTCTATGTCATAATGAAGTCTTAATTATTGTTCTGTTGTATTCTGAGCTAATTTAATACAATGATGTAAAACATAAACGTTCTCATAGAGGTGTCTAGAAATGTTCACCTTTCTGGACGAAATGGTGTGATTGCATCTTGCAGGTAGCTGTTAAAATATGGCTGGCATAAAGAATCATAGTGAGAGACACAAAAAGCCTAGTCATTCAGTAGATGCAATAGCGTGTGATGATTACTGGGATATCACATTGAAAAATGCAAATAATCTTTCTTTTGGACATGTACACATCAATAACTTTTGTGGCATAAACAATGTTCTACTTTCTCTAAGATTATGTACTTAGATCTATAATACTGGTCATGCAAGCATATCCAATTCTTGTGACACAAGCATACATTCATTCTAAGGGACATAACACATATTTATTTTCTAGACACAGATATACAAAAACATATTTTGATAAATCTGATATATTAATTGTGATAAACAACAATCCTCAGAAAGAACAAACATCCATGTTCTGGGATAACACCACTGTCCATTTCTGAGAAACAATCACCCATTTCTAAAACATACAACCATATCTATGAGACAGGTACCCGTCCTTTTCTGAGACAACCACCCATTTCTAAAACATACAACCATATCTATGAGACAGGTACCTGTCCCTTTCTGAGAAACAACCAGCCATTTCTAAAACATACAACCATATCTCTGACATAAAACCATTCACCGCTGAGAGACGAAACCATCCATCTATGCGACATTCAACAATTCGGAAACAATCATTCATATATGACACACTCAGCCATCCATCTTTAAGACATACAACGACATAATTATCTCTGAGACACATAATCATCCGAGACATACATTTATTAACTTACTTTTAAAAAATATTAAATCTGTATTAACTAATTGTTTTAAAATTTGTTTTAATTAGTTCAAATGACTGAACCACTAAAGTTTCTAATTTGTGTCAAATACATATTTTACAGATTTATTACAGTTAATTTAGATATGAAAGCTTAAATCACTCTAGTTTCAAATCGTATAAAATATTTCTTTGTTACTTTTTTCAATTGTTTCAGTTGTAATTAAGTTTAAGTCGCAAGAATGAAAGTACGAAGTGTTACAATTTCAAACATGCTTCAGTTAATAACAATTTTAATATATTTCAGGCCCTGTAAAAGTTTTGATCTGTTTCAGCTACTACAGCTTCAAATTAATAACTATACAGTTCTATGAAATCTGTTGCAACTGTTATAATTACACATCTATTTTATTATAATAGTTTCAATTTTGTATCACCGGGTACAAATTCATATCTATTTAAATGCTACAATTTCAAATCTAATGTAGATGCAACATTTAAAATTTCATTTTTTCCCTACAATTTCAAATATTAGTTACAGTACTTCAGGAACTGTGGCTTAAAAATGAATCGTTGTTACAATTTGAAAGCTGCTTCAAATACTTTTGTTCAAATAGTACCATGAAATATCTATTTTTAGCTGTTTCCGGTTCAAGCAGTACATTTTCAAATTGTTTCAACTGCCACGGCTTGAAATCTAGGTATGAAAACAGTTTCGAGTTAAAATTAGCACATAGCCTTGACACCGAATGGATTTCAAATACCCGTCTGTCACCGGTGCACGTGACTGAAGTTCTTGGTTCTCTATCAGCGTTCAAAAGTGCATTTCGGGATACGATTTTTCTCTCAATCAGGTGGCAAAATACGATCACGGTTTCTAAATCTGTTTCACTCACGGTCGTGTTCATTATTAACTGTAATGGAGGCTTGGTAGAAAGATAATATAATATCAGTGGACGATAATAATTTAGGCAAAAGTGGACTTCCATTCCTGTTGTATTTCGTTCTTCGTGTCTTTCTGCTATTGCTAATAAACTGGGGAGGTAGGAATTACTTAGGTTTTTAAAGATCGCGCTAAATTGCTTTATAAATGTTACGATAGATAGGCAGACAGACAGAGGGCAGGAAGGAGGCAGGCAGACAGATAGATAGATCGATGGATGGGTACATGTATGTATGTGTGTGTAGATAGATAGATAGATAGATAGATAGATAGATAGATAGATAGATAGATAGAATTGTTGCTGTGTATAATTCATGTGTGTAGTGTCCAATGAGTACTAGCAGTCCGGTGTTAATTGCACTGCCAGGAATAGTAACAATTATTTTCTTTAAGTTTGACATTACCATCTTTGCAATGCTATCCTTAAATTATGTACACTAATTCAGCGCCAAATACTCATTCGGAAGACTAAACAAAGAATGAAGTCTTAGTGAAGGAAATAAAAGCACATAATACTTTGATGATGATGATGATTACGTATTATGCAAGGTCGAGTTGACGGAATTCATCAAAATGTTGCACATAATTATATGATCATTCCTAATGCCTCAACCTTTGCTAGTCGCCATGTTATCTGAGTAATATAGATGTATTGGATAATTTGAGTTTGGAAAGAAATTTACAGTCAGCAGACAAATTACTGTTGCTTTTGTAAGTGTCGGCTGCATTATGCGACCATCACTAATGGTGAATGCAGTATTTCTTTTCAGTCACGAATTATTATAAATAAAAGCTGGTGATAGTTTACTGGCTGACATGTTTGTCAAACATCGCGAAACCTTGATGAAAGCAATATGTACAGTGTCCGGTTATATTCAGCTAGCGTCAAAGCACGTCACATTTAGAACAGTCAATGCACGTCATATTTAGAGCAGTCAATGCACGTCACATTTAGAGCAGTCAATGCACGTCACATTTAGAGCAGTCAATGCACGTCACATTTAGAACAGTCAATGCACGTCACATTTAGAGCAGTCAATGCTAGAACCAAAACAATACCGCACACTAACTTATGTAAGCAGGTCAATTTTCTAGTCAGCTAAATTTGAATGAAGACAAACACGCTAAATGCAGGGGTTTTGTGTGTATGTGTGTGTGTGTGTGTGTGTGTGTGTGTGTGTGTGTGTGTGTGCGCGCGCGCTGAATATGTATTTAAAGTTTCTCGTCAACTAAGGTTGATGAAGACAAGATATAAATGGCTTATGTATTTTTTTTATTGACGTGTATGTATGTGGATTATCTCGTTACAAATGGTTTGATGAGGACAACGTGTACAAATGATAGTTCACGCACAGGTAGGTCGATGTTCTCATGACCTAGTTCTGCGTGACCAGGAAACGTTCAACAGCAGATAATTATTTATCGGCGAATACGAAGAAAAATGTCGTGTCACCTAAATCTGGCTGGACACCCCACGTATATGCAGGTTATTTTTCAATGAAAGCCAATGTTCTCGAAACCTGTATTGTCGACAGTGAATACAAATGGCGATTAGCTTACACTAGCCCACGTGCACAATTTCATATTGTTCGACACAAGCCTGATAAAGACTACATTACATAAACATTCTTGCACGATGTGCTGGAAAGTACATTACTGACATCAACATGTTGCAGTCAATCGTTGCGTCACCGACGCGTCCATTAAGAGAGTGCAGCGTTGACAATGTGACTATTTTACATATTTTGTTGTATTGGTTTTGCTTTACGGTTGTTTGCCAAAACGCAACGCACGAACATAGTAGAAAGTTGCTAGCAAGGAACCTCACTAAGCAGGCTGTTAAATATTTACCGGTAGTCATTGTTCTGCCTAATTTTGTCTTACGCTTTTAGCTTATATTTAAGTGAAATATATTGTTTGTGTTGCATTTCTATCGTCATTTTGTAGCAGTTTTAAGTATTGGTCTTGGTATTCTCACCTGGCCACCCCTGTATCCTTTTCCTCTTGTAGATGACTGAGGCGTGGGCTGGGCGGGGGGTCAAACAAGAGCTGGCCGTAAGACTGTCTTGCAGGTAAGTTTGGGAACGATAGACACTTACGATGAATGCAATTAGAGAGTAGAAAAAAGTCTGAAACGCCAGAAGAAATAAATCGTATATAATAGTTATGGCATTGTCACGTGACATACTGCAGTTGACCGCAGTGTGTGTGTGACCCGAGTGGAACGCACGGACTGTAGGTTGGACGCGGACGACGGGGAATTTTGGCGCCCTGAACGCCGGCGGAATAAGTTGACGCACATCTTCGTGTTAAAGCCAGCATAGATGATGGGGTTGGCGGCGCTGTTGAGTGGCGCCAAACTCTGTATGAAAGTGCTGATGGCCACTGCCTCCTGACTCTGGTTGATAAAGCCATAGACGTCAAGAAGGTCGAACACAAAGTACGGGCTCCAGCAAATGATGAATACTGAAAACAGGGAACGTGACAAATTAAAATGGACGTGACATTACCAGATGGTCGTTAAAATCTCCTTGTTTTATTATATTATTACGGATAGTTTGACGAACACACACACAATAATAATTATATATATATTATAAAAATTATTTATATATATATATAAAATTATGAGTCTGTGTGTGTGGATGTGTGTGTGTGTGTGTGTGTGTGTGTGTGTGTGTGTGTGTGTGTGTGTGTGTGTGAGAGAGAGAGAGAGAGAGCGAGAGAGAGAGAGTATATGAAGAGAGAGATTTTGAAATATCTTTTCAATTTTCGCTACTAAAATTAATTGACTTACCTAAGACAATAACAAGGGTCATCTTGATCGTCTTCATCTTGGCCTTGGGTATTAAGCCACGACCGCTGGTGGCGCTGTCTTTGCCAAAATGCTTGTTGTTGGCTGCAACGTAAATGTGGCCACCTGTAAATCAGAAGACATTTTCAATAAACAGAGACTGCTGTTCGAGTGATATTCATAACAACGTCACAGACAACAACACGTTGCTAAAGTCATTAAGTTACAATACTTATACATAGGTATTTCATGTTAACCACAATTATGGATTAGTACAAATGACGTCACTAAGTTACAATACTTATACATAGGTATTTCATGTTAACCACAATTATGGATTAGTACAAATGATAAACGTATATGATGTCATTAAATTCGAATCATTGTACATAAAGTAGCTTGTGCGGTTATCAACACGTTCGATTGATTGGCTAGAACTGCTTTCTGATGACTTATGCGATTTTATCAACAAGTTCGATTGATTGGCTAGAACTGCTTTTTGATAACTTACAGCGCCGGGGCGGTGTAGAGACAACCAAATATGTCGTCACATCCGGACTCATTGCAATAAAAGAAAGTTAGTAACGTTCGAATAAAGTTTGTCACTATTTAAATGACGGGGCTATTTAAGTAGTAGATATGATAGCTTAGTAGAAGATTTAATTTGACTTGTGGTATTGTACATGAGTAAAATATAATGCTAATTGGCGTTGTTTTCAAGATAACAGGATAGCTTCTGTAGATACGAAATAAGACTAAAATGGATTTGAAAATTTGTCTGAATCCATTATTGCTCACTGGCGTACACATATCGCCGAAGGTTTAAAATGACCTTAATATTAAACAGGAAACTTACAATGAGTTGATATTAGAATAAATTAATTCTTTATTAAACGATCACAAACAATTAATAGTTGACTTTCAATTAATAATTAACTTTCAATGTGTAGTTGTGGTCTGGGTTTATTGAAAAGTGTTTTTTCTGGGTGTATTTACAAATGTGTAGTTGTGGTTTGGGTTTATTGAAAAGTGTTTTTTCTGGGTGTATTTACAAATGTGTAGTTGTGGTCTGGGTTTATTGAAAAGTGTATAGTTGTGTTCGTGATTTATTTACAAGTGTGTTGGTTTTTAGTTTATTTACATGTGTGTTGTGGTTTTAGTCTATTTACAAGTGTGCTTTTGTGTTCTTGGTGTATTGACTGGTGTCTAATTGTATATATTCTGAGTTAATTTTGTAATCCTTTGGAGATTCTTCAGAATTAGTTATATAATAAATTGGGAATCCTTTCTACAATGCTTTGTAATCTTTAGGATACACGTCTGTAATCGTTTGTAGGTATATATTTGTTCCTTTGGAAATGTATAGGTCGTGTGTGAGATGTATATGTCCTGTGTGAGATGTTTGTGTCCTGTGTGAGATGTTTGTGTCCTGTGTGAGATGCTTGTGTCCTGTGTGAGATGTTTGTGTCCTGTGTGAGATGTTTGTGTCCTGTGTGAGATGCTTGTGTCCTGTGTGAGATGTTTGTGTCCTGTGTGAGATGTTTGTGTCCTGTGTGAGATGCTTGTGTCCTGTGTGAGATGTTTGTGTCCTGTGTGAGATGTTTGTGTCCTGTATGAGATGTATCTGTCTTATGTGAAATGTTTCTGTCCTGTGTGAGATGTTTGTGTCCTGTGTGAGATGTTTGTGTCCTGTGTGAGATGTTTCTGTCCTGTGTGAGATGCATTTCACCCAACCAATTCCTCATATCATGCAATTGAACAATTTAACGAATGAGCAATGATGGGGCTCATCTTCAGCCTAGTGATTTAGATCTCTTCGCAATCCTATCACTCACGAAATCGCCACCTCAACCACTGACGATAACCGTAACAATTTAAATATTTAACATCGACAAGCATTACATTAATTCACTATATAAACCTCAACTTAAAAAAAAATATAACCGCGACAACCAATGAATTACTTCACTATATATAACCTCAACGTTAAAAATATGTATACACGAAAACCAATGAATTAATTCACTATATATAACCTCAACGTTAAAAGTATGTATACACGAAAACCAATGAATTAATTCACTATATATAACCTCAACGTTAAAAGTATGTATACAGGAAAACCAATGAATTAATTCACTATATATAACTTCAACATCAAACGTAGAGAATATTTAGCTTACATAATTCCATAATTCAAAGTTCACAATCTCAACATGCAGTATACATTTGTTAATCTAACGTTCCTTACACATAAGTGCAAAATTCAATTACATAATATACATAACATGCATACATATAAAACCTTACATATCAACATACATACTAATACAAAATATACATAACATACATACAAATCATACATAACATTCATAAACAACATATATAACATGCAAACGTAACATACAAACAACTTATATAACATACACAGTTCATAACATTTATACGTAATATACACGAATGCATAACATACATGACATCCATTTTATTTTTGAAATATGCTCATGAAGAAACATTCATAATTGTAATTCCATGATGCAATGCACACAACCTTTACATAACGTACATAACCTCACCATTTTTAATATAACGTTTGCCATTTTCTGAGGACACCTCACAGGCAGTAGTAAGAGTTGATTTGCTCCAGATGATGACGACAATGATAATGTAGCAGACGGCGATAATGATTGCAGGTGTAAAAAATAGAATCACTGCTATAGTGGTGATGTACAGCTATAAATAAACAAGAAAATCAAACAAAATATTACCAAGTAAATAACATTTCAAGAAAAAATTATTTCAAGCAAGAACAACAAAATCTATTATAACTGCAATTAGCAAATTTCTATATTACTTTTCCTAAGTATTGTAAGAAAATTAAATATGTGTATGTGCTGAATTAATATGTTTTTTGTAAAACAAAACAAAACAACATACAAGTAAAGATGCAATTCTTTTTAAGAGTTAATGAAATAGTAAAATATAATATCCATATTGAAATCTGTCATTAAACAAATGCAAATTATTTTATGAATAAACTATATTTTTTTGTATATTGTATTGACTAAAATTAGTTTTATTTGTAATTCTTTTATTAATTTTTAGCGCATATTATATATTTTTCCTTTACAGATTTAGATTTCTATTTCTTTCCTTCTGTAATTAAAAACAAATACTCTTCTCCCTTAGCCTTTGATAATGTATCTTCCCCAAATTTAAAATAATGTTGTTTGAATTTTTCGATGGATCAGCTGAAACCACATTACTGAATACTGTTAAGTCAACACGGGTGGTGTTAGGGGAATTGCAATAGTTCAACAACAATTATTAACATTAATTAGTTTAAACAAACTCGAAGAGAGAAAAGAACGGATTTCCTGGTATACTAATTTACCAACATTCCTCAAAGTACTGATCCATAAACAATTATTAACTTGTCTGGCTGTGTTGATGAATCAACCAAATTTATCAAATCAAAGATTTAAATGTGTCTTTTCCAGACCGAACGAAATTGCTCTTCCATTAATCAGTCATTTCTTGCGGAAACGGTCATTTTTGTCCAACCTGGACCAGTTGGTCTATGAATATTTATGCATGCCAGAAAAAAGCACTTCCGGCAGAAACTTGGCATCTAAAATTTGCCGAGGATCGTGAGCAGATGGCAGATGACGAGTTATTGTTTGTTTTCTTGAGTTGTATTTTCACGTGAACCTAGGAGGCGGGGCGGGGGGTAATCATAGGGATCCTAGCTGCAGTACTCTGTAAATGTTATCGATTTTAGTTAGAAATGTTAGCAAGCTCGATTTTAGTCTTATTAGTAAAGAAACATTCAGGTCAAATATTTAAATGAGTTCTAAAAGTATAAAAATGAACTAGTGATGAATGGGACACAAGAAACATTGCTTCAGTACCCATCGCGTTGGATGGTCTGGCAATCACACGCCACAGAAAAATTCATTGTCGCACATATGAAAAAACAGTCTCGTGTAATTTTTTGTCCTCTCGTTTTTTCTTTTCTTTTTTAATTTTTTTAAAATGAAGATCAATTAATTGCATCCACACACAAATTCTCATACTTCTATACAGACACAAATTGTCATAGTTCTATACAGACACATATTGTCATACTTCTATACAGACACAAATTGTTATACTTCTATACAGACACAAATTGTCATACTTCTATACAGACACAAATTGTTATACTTCTATACAGACACAAATTGTCATACTTCTATACAGACACAAATTGTTATACTTCTATACAGACACAAATTGTTATACTTCTATACAGACCACAAAGATAAGTTATCTCAAAAGCTCGACGTTTTGAAAGACTTTCAGTGATATATATAGTCTGTACATGTAACATTGACTTTCAGTGATATATATAGTCTGTACATGTAACATTGACTTTCAGTGATATATATAGTCTGTACATGTAACATTGACTTTCAGTGATATATATAGTCTGTACATGTAACATTAGCCTATACAGTTTTCTTTTTTGTGTTCATTACTTTTTACGTACAACGAGAAAACAGGATATCGTTAGCACTGAAGAAACATTATATTAAAATGTGTTTAATTAAGCCAGCAGAAACATTAAATGTCTTTCTTTTGTTGATGCCTTAGTTTGCACGTGTTGCTTGTGTGTGTGTGTGTGTGTGTGTGTGTGTGTGTGTGTGTGTGTGTGTGTGTGTGTTTGGTGTGCGTGCGTGTGTGTGTGGTGTGTGCATGTATGTGTTTGTATGTATATATGCGTGCGTGTTTATGCGTATATGTAAATTATGTATATATGTGTGCATAAATGCGTGTGTCTGTGTATACGCATCTTTGTCTATCTCGCCAGTCTTTTTAGATTTGACATGTCTACAGAACAGGTCTGACGCGATCGCAAGGAGGAGAGTGTGTCAGTCTGATGAAAGTCCTCGTGAGAGAGACCGAGAGAGAGAGAGAGAGAGAGAGAGAGAGAGAGAGAGAGAGAGAGAGAGAGAGAGAGAGAGAGAGAGAGAGAGAGTGAGTGTGTTTATTAAAGCTTACGATGTAATAATAATAATTAAAACCTGGAAGATTTTTGAACTCGCAAAATGATGATAATTATGACAATCATGATTTGAAGACTATCACTACTAAAAGAATATAATTATCCTTAAATTTCTAAAGACTTTACAATCAGTGCCCAGACGTCTTTCAAGTTTGCGAGAAGTCAGGGGATTTATATCCTATCTAAGTCAGGGGATTTATATCCTAAGTCAGGGGTATTTATACCCTATCTAAGTCAGGGGATTTATATCCTAAGTCAGGGGATTTATATCCTAAGTCAGGGGTATTTATACCCTATCTAAGTCATAGTAGCCCTTGGTGTTGTCTATTTTGACTTATCCTTCCCTCCTTGCGTGAAATCAGCTAGCTCTGATAGCGGCCGTTACATCTAAAAATAAGTGGTTAAACCTATCGTCGCCTCAGTTTGGGATGCGCCGTGAAATGTAAACGGTTACAGGGAAAAAATTTAACTAATGGCACGCGGGCCTAATTAAAATCAATTATTTAAATTATTGCTCTTGCTGCTGTTGTTATTATTATTATTATTATAGCGTTTGCCTGCGCATTCTAGATGATTACATTGTAACTAGTGATTGTTCAAGCATGTAACCGCAAATTGTTTGAGATATGAGTGTGTATATATTATAGATAGATACAATAGTTTGAGATATGAGAGTGTATATATTATAGATAGATACAATAGTTTGAGATATGTGAGTGTATATATTATAGATAGATACAATAGTTTGAGATATGTGAGTGTATATATTATAGATAGATACAATAATTTGAGATATGAATGTACGTGTATATATTATAGATAGATACAATAGTTTAAGATATGACTATACGTGTAAAAACAGTCTGAAAAATGAATGTATGTATACAATCGAAATACATGTACTTTGAACTGCTTCTTGTACAATTTGTGATAAATTTTGATTCAAAAACACAAGCACGCATTCGCGTCCGCGCAGTGACACCCTTAGAGCGCATAACACGCCTTCTTGCACACAGATATGCGCAGACACTCGTTTAAATATCTGACCTAAAGGCACCCCCCAAATGCCGTTTTTTTCGGCAAACGAATCTTTGGCACTGTAAGCCTCCTCATTCCAAATTCTCAGGAATCCAATCGCAAACCGGTTTTATTGCGTCATCATATATTCATCCATGAAATCCGAAGATAGATCCATATGATTGATAGATGCTTCGTGTTATTACGCTCTTGAATTTTATTATCTTCATTTGGTTATTTGCACCGGAAATATTTAGTAAACTTTCTTCTCAATTCCATGGATATGTCAAGGGGGGTCGTACATTTCGCCGACTCGTTCGTGTAAATTTAAATTTCTAATGAAATGCGAGCGATGAGAGTAGGATAACATAGTCTCGAAAGTTAATAACACCACAAGAAAAAGAAGTCTGAAAGAAAAATACTTTATGAAGAATTAAAAAAAAAAAAATATATATATATAAACATGCCGACAGTAGTGTAGAGTGGTGTGGAGAGTTGAGCGCATTAGATTGAAAGATCCCCCAGATGTTGAGATTCGCATGCTAGGTTCTATTAAGCGCATTAGATGTTAGACCGTAATGACCAGGTGTTGAGATTAGCAGGCTAGGTTCTATTAAGCGAATTAGATATTAGACCGTAATGACCAGGTGTTGAGATTAGCAGGCTAGGTTCTATTAAGCGAATTAGATATTAGACCGTAATGACCACGTGTTGAGATTAGCATGCTAGGTTCTATTAAGCGCAATATTTAAACATCCAACAGCATAAAGCAGCAGCAAATCACGGTAATATATTTATTAAAAATATTATCGTGTTCTGATTCTAAAAAATTCTTTTTTCTTTATTTTCAAACTTAATAAGTGCAATCTTTTTGAAAGAAGTTTTCTTTTGTGCTCGAATGGCAGCCAGACGACGTTCGTTCCGAACCTCACTCCGGAACGTGAGACGGTCTGTGCCATGTACCATTTCTTCCCTGTTTATTATACATGCGCGCGCATACACACGCACACATACATACGCACACGCACACACACACGCCACGAGTCCCAGAAGCACGACTGGATACCATTTAGTCTCGATAGCACACGACCAATAAAAATTATTAGAAATGTATCGATGATTTCATTGCACCAATAAGAGAACGATGGCACTCGGGTACGCTGGCACTCAAGTTTAATAACGTGAAACAGTAACAGCCATAACTTCACGGACTGCGTTGAGGATGACCGGGGCCCCATCATTTTCCTTCATGTGTTAATTTTCGCGTCGTAATGCACTGAAAGACTTTTTTGTCGTCCTGTCAATAAGTCGCACTTCAATGAAACATTTTACTTCTTTAATCTTAGGTTAGAGTGTCCTGAAGTATGTATACTTATTGTGAAAGATACTGGTAGTCTGATCATTATAAGAAGGTTGGGAAGAGGGAGATTTGTTCTGGAGGTTGGGAGATGTACTGCCATGGTGAAATATATGAAGGATTGAGTTGGTATTTGGTGGATTTCCGGGTGCAGTTCTCCAATAGCAGCACTAATAAGACCTACTCTATTGGATTTTCAACTGTCATGTATGACCTATTGTATATAGGATCCGATTTATCGTCCCATCCTCTGGGCACTACGCCCACCACAATGAACGAAAGAGGAGAGGTTATATTTTAAAATTTTTTTTTAAAAACAAAAATTAGTTTTGTTTGCTCAGAGCAGGAAGTGAACCCTGGCCACCCTAGAGAAGGCGTATTACTACCAGAGCTGCTTGCCTTTGATGGCTAGTCATTGTGTTCTATAAACATGTGACACTTCCAATTTTACCTTAAACATTAAAAAAAAATTTTAAAAAACATTAAAGAATAATACAAGAGCACTTGAATAAATGGATTAAAATTAATTATAATCCAAACAATTCATTTCAGCAACATCTCGTAACTTAGTCTAGCATACCCCCACCCCCCATCCCTCAGGGGGAAAAAATCCAATGTATTCATTCTGTCACAGAATCGATTTGACTGTCTGTCTGCTTTAAGTGATAACGGATTTTGGATTTAAGGTAGTGTTAGCAAAACTTAGGGTATTAAAATATCAGATTTTGCCTGAATTTAAAGTTTATAGTACTCTTAGTCAAAGGTCATAGTTTTATTTTGCTTTGGTTCACCGATTGTAGAGCGAATGGTCTAGATCTGTGGTTCCTAAACGTTCTCGGTTCACGGCGTCCTTAGTGTATCAGGACTTTTTCCACTGCACTTTCAGGAAACACCTATCAATTGTGTTTATGTTCGTGCAATTAGGTCAGGAAACACCTATCAATTGTGTTTATGTTCGTGCAATTAGGTCAAAAACACCTATCAATTGTGTTTATGTTCGTGCGATTAGGTCAGGAAACACCTATCAATTCTCTATGTTCGTGCGATTAGGTCAGGAAACACCTATCAATTGTGTTTATGTTCGTGCAATTAGGTCAAAAACATCTATCAATTGTCTCTATGTTCGTGCGATTAGGTCAGGAAACACCTATCAATTGTGTCTATGTTCGTGCGATTAGGTCAGGAAACACCTATCAATTGTGTTTATGTTCGTGCGATTAGGTCAAGAAACACCTATCAATTGTGTCTATGTTCGTGCGATTAGGTTAAGATAAATAATAACTCCGCGGCGTTCGTGTGAGTTGGGGGGGGGGGGGGGGGAGTGCTGCAGCGCACACCTTGGGAAACACTGGCCAAGGCAGTGTCTACTGCATACTTCCAGTGTGATGACAAGTCGGAAACGATGTCATTAGGTTCGATAAACTTCAACCTATTCAACCTAAAAGTGATAAAAGGAGGACCGAACATCCGGTCTATGGAGGAGAGACATGTGTGCAGAATTTTAAATTTCTTTTATTTTTATTATGAGCAGAGGGCGCTGCCAAGTGTCTACGAACCGTGGACTCATACTTTTGAACAACAAATTCATTTGTCAAGGAAAGAGCAGATATGGTGTGGAGGTTTAAGAGATGCTTTAGGAAAGACTTAATCTACATTTTAACCGTGTCGGCCAAGCACGCGCTCCGCCCAACTTTAATATCGTTAGACATTACAACGAGTGCGAGAATTAAAATATTTCAAATATTATTAGTTACAACAATTTGCCTCCACTCCCCCCCCCCCCCCGATGTAATACACGAAGAAAACAGTTACAGGAAAATGCAATACTTGTAAATTTAGAGATAGATTAAAATTTTGTAGAAATGAAGAAAAAGCGGCAGAAATATTGTTATAAAATCAATATGATGTGAGTGCGCTCTAAACAGTTAGATTGTTTTAAAGTGTCCAATGTATTACCACAGAGTAAGAGATCTGTCAGAGTAAAAAATATGTCTGTAAATCTCTTTAGATTTGCCGGGGCTGGCTGTGTGTTAAGTTGACCGTGATGGATGGTACGTTTTCGCATGGGCCTTGTCAACAGTTGAACGCAGTGCAGGCTTTGGAGTTTGTGTTGGTAAAGGGACTCAGCCGGCCAGGGCCTGTTCTGTCACTCAGTGATTGCAAAGAAGTGGACGGTACTTCATGTACAGAGCGCCAATAGAATGTCGATTCGAAAACATAGAACACTCCCTAAATTTCAAGCAGACACTTAAATAATAACTGTCACACCAGATGCACGTCACTCATTTATAGAAATAGGAGGAAACACTTGATAGATGAGTGAAAGAAGGATTAGAAAAGAATTAATTAAATTTTCTTTTTAATATATATACATTATTGCACACAAGTCTACTACTCTACATAGTACAATAGTAAGTTCAATCTATATGAAGTTTTTTTTTAATCACGACCTCTCATGGAACCATGGTTAGAAAACATTGATCTAGGCGGACCAATGGATGATAGTAGATAGATAGATAGATAGATAGATAGATAGTTAGATAGATAGATAGATAGATAGATAGATAGATAGATAGATAGATAGATAGATAGATAGATAGATAGATAGATAGATAGATAGATAGATAGATAGAAAGAAAGGGATTGCACGAAGTGCACAATCAAACTAATCTATTCTCGTCAAAGCACTCAGAATTGAAATGTCCAATAGAAATCAAGTACAATTTTGTTTAACAAAATTAAACAAAGCAACCATCAATTCAAGCAACCAACCAAATAAATATATTAACGAAAGAAAGGAAGGAAGGAAATAAAAACTGAAATCCCTGAATCAGTAGTGCTTGAAATGCAATTATTAATGGATGTACAATGAACAAGTTCAAGTGGAACGTCCCTGCAATTTGCCAGATCCATTTAGCAGACAATTTTCTCGCTTCTCTCCCTTGAAGACTAAATAGCAAACTCCATGCACTTTACATCTCTAAAGTGATCGCGCTTGATTTGGCCATTTCACTAGTCTTCGATCTCGTGAGTTTCACGTAGAAAAATATTTCACATTTTATGGCTCTCACCATCGAATAACAGTCATTAAAACCTTCAACCAGACAAGTTTAGGAACAACGGTCTGACCTAGTTCCGTACTACCATGAAATCCGTTTTTTTGCCGCGCATCTCTCTCTCCATCTTGGAAACTTGGTCCTGTTTCCCAACTCACCCTGTGATTTCATCATGGAGCCAACGATTGAGTTTTGAGGGTATTGAGTCGTTTTCTTTCACACCTTGTCAATCGAATACATACGTCTTGCCGCTTCGGTGCGAAAACTCTTTCTGTCTGATTTTTCTCCAACAAGATTGAAAACTTTTGAAAGACAGTTTCCTTTTATTGAATTTAATCTCTGAATAAAGTGGCCTTTAAAGCAAGACAGACGTCAGCAGCAGTCGTTTGAAAGGAATCCTGCGAGGGTTCTTTTCTTGCGTGTTCTTTTTTCTTTCTTTTCTTTTCTTGTGCGCAAGACAGGAATGAAACATCTAGGCCACTTGATAAGACAGGCACCTATGGATGCGCTTTTCGAGGCAAGGCAAAATTAAACATGACTTCCAGTGGTTGTTAACTCTGATACAAAACACCATGAATAAAGTGCCTAGCTATAAACGCACGTATATAAACATGGCAAAAAGTCATTTCAGCTGCATGAAATACTCATATGTCCAGAGATACTTGCAGGGCAGAAGGTACAAGGACAAAACTCAAAAGCATTTTAATAAATGTTTCGCAACATGGAGAGGATATCGGACGTACCTCTCCAAATTACGTCATATTATGACGTCATCTTTTAAGAGTTTTTGGTGTGGGTGGGTGAATGGCATTACGTATTATTATGATGTCATCTTTTAGGAGTTTTTGGTGTGTGTGTGGGTGGGTGGGGGTGAATGGCATTGCCATTTTGTCATATATGTCAGGGATCTCAACACTCATCCCGCCAAGCATTATCTTGTTGCCCGCAAAGCAATCAATTTGACCCCCCCCCACCAAAGTAAGAGACAATATGTGATGAACAATCACATAATATAGCATCGGTTCATTTCAGTAACTTTAGACCTAGGATTGTGACCTGAGAAGGGGCAGTGTGGCACAGAAGCTAAAAGTAGGCCTGATGAAACTTCTTAATTAAGGAATAGTTACGTGAGGCTAACAAAACATCCTGAAGGGACATAATTCTAATTTATTATTTCTCTGCCAAAACTGATAAAGGTTTTAAGAGTGAAGATTTATTATACCATTCATCTCGATAATGGCTTCAGCATCCAGTCCTAAATATAAAAAAAAACTAATGGAAGAAAAAGAGTTTTCCAAGATAAGTGTGAAATATATACTTTGTCACAGAAATCAAAAATAAAGTTCATTGTTTATTTTGCCTCCAAACAATAGCTGTGCTACAATAATATAATGTTTGTCACCGCTATGAAACAATTCACAGCGAGACGTATGACCCAATCAACAGAAAAATGAGAGAAGAAAAAGTTCTGAAACTGAAAACAAAGTTTTCCTAACAAACAAATCTATTATTGAACATTAACAAGTGAAGATGCAATAAAAATAGTTTCATATTAATTGAAATGATTGATAAATCATCAAAACGATTTACAGAAAGTCTTATTGTTCAAGAGTGTTTTGTATTGTTTTATGTCCGGACAAAAAGAACCAGTTTGAAGGCATACGCTTGTCTGCAAAATTTTCTTTATATCAAAGCCACCAGCAGAATGCAACGGGCAAATAAGTACTTTTGGCAGCTATTTAAAATACAACAATTCAGTGGTAAACAAGGTTATAAGTCGTGTTAATGTAGGTCAGCCAATAAACCATATTTATTAGTCATTGAAGTCTTCATATTTATAGGAATAAAATTCAGCTATTTTAGAACGTGAGTGTACGTCATGATGACATCATAAGTCTCGTGGATCTACCTGAAACGTAATCACGTCACTAATTTGTGTCAGTTTCTTTATTTTCGGCACATAAGTGTCTTTATTTCATTTCTTTCTGTAGCCCCGTGTACATGTATGTATTGCTGTGAAACCAGATTTAAACGTGCAATGTGCTGGAAAGTGTTTTAATCTACAGAACGTGAGTGTACGTCATGATGACATCATAAGTCTCGTGGATCTACCTGAAACGTAATCACGTCACTAATTTGTGTCAGTTTCTTTATTTTCGGCACATAAGTGTCTTTATTTCATTTCTTTCTGTAGCCCCGTGTACATGTATGTATTGCTGTGAAACCAGATTTAAACGTGCAATGTGCTGGAAAGTGTTTTAATCTTAGGATCACCAACACCGCTTTTTAAAATAGTGTAAAATGTTCATGCACGTCGCTCTTTGCAGGTGGCTTTGATCTAAAGATAAGTTCGCAAGCACGCCCTGCAGTCTGGATTTTTGTTGTCGGTTTATTTTGTTCTTCTAGCGTTGCATTTTCATCTGATTTGGACCTTTGAAGGTTTCGCTTAACTAGCTTAGAACCTGAAGTAGACACGTGACACATCTCACCTTCCAAATCCAAGGTTCCGGGAACTCGATCCAGCACTGAATGCGGCCTTTGATGACGCGCGTCTCGTTAATGATGAGCATGGGAATGGAAAACAACAAGGCAAACATCCACGCGAGGCCGATCAACAACCGGAACCGGAAACCTGCAAAAAATGAGAAAAAATGATTTGTTTGCTCAGACTCAAACGCCAGATTTTGTCTTGTACAAATACAGGAACTTAAACGAAATCGACCCCGGTCGGAAGTGCTCGCCATAAAAAAAAAATAAAAAAAACCCACTACTTAAACGTTGCATTTGTAACCGTGAATTACTATCTGAAGTCCGCATAAGCCTTCTGAAAGTATAATGACTTATGTGAACATACACGCCCATACAATACAAACTTCACATTACCTTGTATACGTATAATGACTTAAGTGTATATATACGCCCATACAATACAAACTTCACATTACCTTGTATACGTATAATGACTTAAGTGTATATATACGCCCATACAATACACACTTCACTTTTGCCTTGTGTACGTATAATGACTTAAGTGTATATATACGCCCATACAATACAAATTTCACTTTTGCCTTGTGTACGTATTATAGCTTCAATGTGTATATACGACCGTAGAATACAAACTTCACTTTTGCCTTGTGTATGTATAATAGCTTCAGTGTGTATATACGACCGTAGAATACAAACTCCATATTTGCCTTGTAAATAAAATGCTTAAATGTACTTATTTTGGTGCAACAATATGCCACATTCGAAGCTACAGATTTGCACTATACTAATTCAATAACTTAAATATACATTTTTAACATAGATGCAGTCAGAAGTTCAGATTCACACCTTACAAAATACAAGTGTTTAAATTTACATTTGCGACACAAACACAGTGGAAAAGAATAAGGAGCATAAACACAAAAAAAAAAAAAGGGGGGGGGGGGAGGCAATACAAGCATTTAGAAAATTTTCAAACAAATTGCAATATTTGGTGCTTTTGTACACAAAGTTGAGGCATTTATCGGTTTGCAAAGCAAACACACCAACAGTATAAATATTGCTTGTTTCATGTTGTTGATACAGTCTAGCTACATTGACGTGTGAGCTGTGTTAAGTTTGAAGCACGTTCATAATTGATTACTTTTTTTTTATCTGGTATGCTGTATGCATGTATTGGCTATTAAACACTGTTACAGGAATTGTAAGTTGAGAATGATTGTAAGAAAGAATGGAGTATATGGATGGTAGATTTGGAATTTAGTGTTGTTCTAGATTACGTTTTCACATTCTTTCTTATTTCTCCCCTGGTTTCTTTGTATGCATGTTGTGGATTAGAGAAATATCCATCTCAGTGGGCATGAATTATGTTGATTCACTGCACCCTGTTTGAGTGTGTCGGCAAGTGTGTCCGACTCCACTGTGGAACTTTCCATTGAAGGGTGTGCTAGAAGTTCATTGCCATGATTGCCTACTCGAGAAGCTAATAGGGCGAACGTGTACCTAGGATGGTCTCGAGGGATCTACAGTGTTAGAACATTCTACAACATGCTTAGCAGAGCACTTAGAAGCTTGACTATTCTATTGTGAACAATATTATGAACATTGTTATGAAAGCACATGAAGGATTGTTGTGGCTTACGTCATTGAACAGGTTATGTACAAACTAGTATCATATAACTATAACTCCATTTCTTCTATCATAAGAATAACTCTGTAATTTATTTTTCATACTAATCTGATTGCTGAATCACGTGTTAGGACATAAGACTGTATAAATATTGGAATTAATTGAATGTTGTTTCATGGACTATTGATGTCAAATGACCTCATTATATATTGTCATATGTATATTTGATTGTTGATTTAATAAATTTGTTAAATTTATTAAACTTCTTACACATATTATTCTTTGATGTATATGTGTCAGTTGTGTAATTGTGTAATTAATCCATAACACTATGCCAGTTGTGTAATTGTGTAATTAATCCATAACAATATGCCAGTTGTGTATTTTGTATAAATAACAATATTAACATACACACGTCAGTTGTTTTTGTAAATAATTGTTAATGTACATATGGCAGTTGTGTATTTTATTTAACTAACCGTGTAAATGAACATGTCACCTGTGTAATTTGTGTAACTAACCGTGTTAGTGTACATAGTTTCTTTTTATTATTAAAATATCTATTCTTGCAGATTTGCCTTTTTCAAATAGCTTTTGTGTTGGTACTCTGGGTGCAGACCTAACAGAAGGCATTCACTACTTCACTCTCTCTTTCTATCTCATATTGTTTGTATGATGTGTGCGAAACAGTTTATCTGATCTGGTCAGCAAAGAAAATCTATTTTACTTGTGCAGCAGTAGAGAGGAATAAAACCCCACTTTCCATTGTACAGGTTCAGAAAGTAGAAATAGAAACAGTGGATTTACTTCGAAAATCTAATTCCTTGGCCTTGCATGCCTTGCATATTCGTCAGGAACTTGGGGTGGGGAAGGGGAACAGTCCACTGGGACCATTGCCAGACTCTTTGGCTTTTCTAGGACGTTCGCTGATCGGACAGGTTAAGTTGACGGTAGACAGTGTCACTATGCGTGGGAACATCAAGCAGTTGACTAGATTTCTGCGATCAGATCATGAGCTTCCTTGCGGTGAGCGCCCTTTCAGAGCAAGCAAGCGCAGTCCAGTCCATCAGAAACAAGTTGAGCTAGGTGACGAAAATTGTGTTGCATGTGAATCCCCCTAGCGTGCATTTACTTGCAGCGTGATCAGCGCATGCGTAATGGAAAGCGAAGAACGGCTGACATGCTAGAGATTAGCGAGTAATGTAACGTGCACAAGAGAACGTTTAGTCACCGGTTCAATAGGATTCCTTTCCCACAGAATATTTAGTCGACGCTTTAAAACCATTTCACTCTCTCGCTCTCACATAAATCTCGGTAAATAACGAAGGCTCGAGATTTCACAGCGGGTTTCATCCAGTGCATGCTTTATGGACGACTTTCAAAGTCATTGTATCAAATATTGCACCAAATGCGAGTTGAGGAGTTTCCACTGAGTCAAATAGTTTAGGAATTCCTCCGTTCACACATTCTTACCGAGTCAAATAGTTAGGAATTCCTAAGTTGAGACACTCTTACTGAGTCATACAGTTTAGGAATTTCCATGTTCAGACATTCTTACTGAGTCATACTGTTTAGGAATTTCTATGTTCAGACATTCTGAGTCATACTGTTTAGGAATTTCTATGTTCAGACATTCGTTTATATATTCATATAATTTAGGAATTCCTACGTTCAGACATACTTACTGAGTCACAAAGTTTAGGAATTCCTACGCTCAGATTTTCTTGCGGAGTCATACAGTTTAAGAATTCCTACTTTCAGACATTTTTACTGAGTCATACAGTTTAAGAATTCCTACGTTCAGACATTTTTACTGAGTCATACATCTTTGGAATTCCTACGGTCATTCATTCGTTTAGACATTCTTACTGAGTCTTAACTTCGATTACGAAGATAATTTGTGAGGCATTTTAACAAACCTGGTAATTAAAGTTCTTTTCTCCAGTTATTACGTAATCCATTTGGGGACGTATCATGTAATACTGATGAAAGCAAATTTGCGATTAGAGCTGTAACTTTCTTTCACTTTCCTATCCCTGAATGATGTCTGGTGACCCATTAACATTTGCAAACCATGTCGACTGAATTATGTTTGATGACTAATTATTTATTGCAAACGGTTTTGACTGAATGAGGTGACTAATCAGTTATTGCATACCGAGTCGACTCTGAATATTTGGGGACTAATCAGTTATTGCAAATCGTGTCGACTGACTGTTGTTTGGTAGGATTTATGGCTAATCAGTTATGGCAAATCGTGTCGACTCACTGATGTTTGATAGGATTTGGTGACTAATCAGTTACTGCAAACTATGTCGACTGACTGAATAGAATAGATGGGAGTTAACAATTCACAGAAGGGAACTTAAACTTAACAATTCACAAATAAAATTGAATCAAAATCTTCTAACATTTTGCATTCAAAATAAGTTGTGATTTACAGTTTCAGTAAAACTTATATTCTTGTTTACATAGTACAAAATGTGTACATTATTATTAGTAGTAAAAGCTGCTTTTCGTTCCTACAATTGTGAAATCTCTCTGTTAAAAATGAGAAGACATGGGAATATAGTTCACACACTTCTATCGGACTGAGAGTCATGTGTAAATGACATGATAAACTAATATAACGTTATGTAACCGACAGATGTGAAGCTGAGACAGCAGAGTGTAATCGACATGAAAGACTCAGACAACGTATCTTGTTACTGGAATATAACAAGATATAAACTGTCAATTATATTCACAGACAGCATTCTACATTATCGATTATCCCGCGTATTGGCCTAAGCATTCGAAATGAAAGTTTTTGGGTCTTATGGTATAAATGGTTGCTATAGTCATATGGTGTACTAAATGAGTGCTATAGTCATTTGGTGTACTAAATGAGTGCTATAGTCCTTTGGTATACTAAATGAGAGCGCTATTCTCTTATGGTATTCTAAATATGACCTATAGTCTTATGGTTTACTAAGTGAGTGTGCTATAGTCCTATGGTTTAACAAAATGAGAGCTATAGTTGTATGGTATACTAAATAAGTGCTATAGTATTATGGTATAACAAATGAGTGCTATAGTATTATGGTATAACAAATGAGTGCTATAGTTGTGCTATATTCACTAAATGATTGTTATAGTCATAAGGAATACTAAATGAGTGTATTATAGTCCCATGGTATACCAAAATGAGTGCTATAGTCATATGGTATCTAAATAGGTGCTATAGTCATATGGTACGCTAAATGAGTGCTATAGTCATATGGTGTGCTAAATGAGTGCTATAGTCATATGGTATACCAAATGAGTGCTATAGTTATATGCTATATTAAATGATTATAGTGACACATATTTCCACCCCTTCCTTTATTTGTCACTTTGTTTATAAACTTTTATCTACGATATATTTTTGTGATGAAATTTGTTTATATACTTTTATCTACAATATACTTTTGTTTGAAATTTGTAGAGCACTTTGTTCATATCTATACAGTAAGATTTAAAAGTAGACGTCATGCATTACAAGTAAACAACACAATGGAAAATCACCACAGTCCTCCAAAACAGATTACTAGACATTGCCTGAAGTAGTATTCTAACTAAATGGCACTGGTGTCATTCTTGGTGGAATTCAACAGTGTAAGTTCCATTGAAATTGTGAGTCCACCTCAGATCTTTTAAGGGATAAATGGCTTGACACAAGCATTTCTGAGAAGCTAGCCAATTAGGGCTAGCCAATGGCTGCATACTGACCAACTATGGCTAACCAATGGCTGTCTTATGGTTGACTGTAACTGACCAATGGGCACTAAGGGAGTACAGGGTGGAAACCTGTGTTGTAAAAATCTGTCCCTTTTGCAATCACTGTCCCAGAAAACCCTGCATGCAACATGTTATCAAAATGTGTTTTCTTGTTGGTCTCTCCTCCAGGAGTTATACAAAAAAGGCCTGACCAGGACTAAACCACAGAGTTATAAGTCCTGAAATTGTAATTTCAGTGTTTCTTTTTCAGCTAAATAGAAATGTATTTTCGTGTCTTTCTTTCAGTTGAGTAATAACATATTTTAATTTTCATGTATAACTTCATGTGCTGTTTATAATATCTATCTATCTATCTATCTATCTACCTACCTACCTACCTACCTATCTATCTATCTATCTATCTATCTATCTATCTATCTATCTATCTATCTATCTATCTATCTATCTATCTATCTATCTATCTATCTATCTATCTATCTATCTATCTATCTATCTATCTGTCCATTCATCTGTTTAATTCTGTCTGTCAATCGCTTTGTCTTTTTGACTGTCCCTCCCTCTTTCTTTTTCCCTCTCCCTCTGTTGACCCATCAACTTAGTGGAGTTTCGCTCACATAAATACACGTTTTCGAGCATAGCCTCTGATTAAATGTGAAATGAAAATACATTAATATTAAAATCAACTTTTCAATGAATAAAGAGTAATTGATTTGACCATTGAAAGAAACAATATTACACACACACACACACACACACACACACACACACACATAGACATGTGCAGTTAAAACAATCTTGGATTAAAACACACTTTTGCTATATTTGACTACTAATCTCATATTCACACCTTGAAAGAAAGTGTACACTCTACAGAACCTAAGAGAGAGAGAGGGGGTGGGAGAATGGGAGAGATGGGGGGTAGAGAGGGAGAGAGAAGGCGGAGAGAGATGGGGAAGAGAGAGGGAGAGAAAGGGACGGGAGGGAGAAGGGAGGAGAGGGAGAGAGGGTGCAAACGTTGTACACATACCTTTAACGATTTCATGCTTTAACACTGCCAACCGATACAATGACATGCTGACGGCACTGTAGAATTATTAGAATAACGGGTACACGAACGGCATATTCTTTATAGATGACCTAAGTCCATTTAAAATCTTTTATTTTGTATTATATTTATTATTTATTATTTATAAAATCATCAGTATATGGAATTCACCAGTGCTTCTTTACCGCTCAGTTAAAAAAAAAATTAAAACATTTAATACATCGGTCTTACTTTGGCCATGTAGCTTGGTTAGATACCTGACTTTATTAGCAATTTGTCTTGTGTCGCATCTGTTATCTGTTATACATCTCAAATTATTAGATATAAAAATCAGACTCAGATGATTACTAAGCAGTGTCGTGAGTTTAAAATTTGTAAAAAGTCAGTTAGTTTGCAATGTACGTAGATGGATTAGTTTGAAATGTACGTAGATGGATTAGTTTGAAATGTACGTAGATGGATTAGTTTGAAATGTACGTAGATGGATTAGTTTGAAATGTACGTAGATGGATTAGTTTGAAATGTACGTAGATAGATTAGTTTTAATGTACATAAATGGATTAGTTACAAATGTACGTATATGGATTAGTTTTAATTGTACGTAGAATGATTGGTTTGAAATGTATGTTGATGGATAGTTTGAAATGTACGCAATTGGGTTAGTTTTAAAAGTACATAATTGGGTTAGTTTTAAATGTACGTAATTGGATTAATTTATAATGTTTGTAATTGGGTTAGTTTGAAATGTACGTAATTGGATTAGTTTGAAATGTACGTAATTGGATTAGTTTGAAATGTACATAATTGGATTAGTTTGAAATGTGCGTAATTGGATTAGTTTGAAATGCACGTAATTGGATTAGTTTGAAATGTACGTAATTGGGTTAGTTTGAAATGTACGTAATAAAATTCTAGTCAAAGAAATCTCAGATTTAAAAAAAACTCCATTTGAGTGAGCATAGACACATTCTGTCTTAAGAATACTGCATGGTGCGTTTACTAATCACATAAATACATGAAAGCATGCTATTTTGTGAAATAAAGCCAGACCGAAAGAAACCTATATTTGCTTGATATTTATAAAACATAAAATCAAGCACAAAAATACATTATTCAGGCCAGCATCAGAATCAGATGGGTCGATTTGAGTATAAAACAAGAGAACATAAAACTATAGAGGTCAAGGTTTCTATCTCCTGGGAAAATGAATCTCTCTCTCTCTCTCTCTCTCTAATATATATATATATATATATATATATATATATATATATATATATATATGTGACACTCTTATTTCCGCGCACGTACGCATGAACACATGCACTCACACATATACGCACGCATGAACACATGCACTCACACATATACGTACGCATGAACACGTGCACTCACACATATACGTACGCATGAACACATGCACTCACACATATACGTACGCAGAAAAACATGCACTCACACATATACGTACGCAGGAACACATGCACTCAGACATATATGAATGCATGCACTCACATACATATACATATGCACGCAACTTTTTGTCACAAACTGTGACTTTTTGCCCTGCAGCCATTTTCTAAAATTATTTAACTTTCTGCCATTTTGTCCATTGCTTTTACCTCCGTGACGGTTTCGTACTGATGTTTTAAATGCTTCTTGGAGTTTTTTTGTGACTTTTCATATACTTCCAGGCCTTTTCCTGTGACCTTTGTACTTTGACTTTCCTTTGTTTCTTATTCTCTCTCTCTCTCTCTCTCTCTCTCTCTCCCCCCACACACACACACACTACTCTGTGATCTAGGTTCAGATCAACTTGCTAGGATCTAACCGATCGAGATCAGGAGGTCACAAGTCGCGTGTTAACAGATCAGGATCAACAGGTCACAAGTCGCGTGTTAATAGATCAGGACCAGAAGGTTACAAGTCGCGTGTTAATAGAACAGGACCAGAAAGTCACTTCTCATAGGTTAAGAGCAGCATGTCAAGTTGTAACGTTTGTTGTAACGTTTGTTGTAACGTTTGTTGTAACGGGTCGGAAATAGTATACGCTATCGAGTTTCTGTAGGACGAGATGATGTGTTCATGAAATATTCCACTAATACTTCACTGTGAAATCGGGCAACTGGCAATAAAATAAAACTGAAAGGTTCTGCAATGTCGGGCAATTGACAACAGCAAGAAACAAAGGTTTTGTGATGTCAGGCAATTTGATGATAGCATGAAAAACAATTGTTATGTTGGATATTTGACAATATCACGAAAGAAAAGTTCTGTGATGTCGGACAATTGATAATGAAAATTTTTAATTAAAAAATTGTGAGTAGGAGAATTCAGTATTGAAGACTACAAAGTACAAATAGCATATGTTTTAAGTTTTTGTCTTCGTTAAAATAATTGTTTAAAATTTGAATTTTTACTGTTAATTATCTTATTCAATTTCATTAATTACGTGTACTTGTGTAAATTGGTACTTGGATATGGGTATGCGAGTGTGTGTAGTGTGTGTATCAGAGAGAGAGAGAGAGAGAGAGAGAGAGAGAGAGAGAGAGAGACTTAAATGTAGAACAAACTATAATTGCACATATATTTTATTTACTTCTATAAATGTCTGGAATTCTCTTTTTCGATCGAGTACTTAAATATTAACGTCTCCTGAACAGAAGTTACAAATGAATAATAAATTTTTTTTTATATATTAACTTAACATTTTCACAAGATTTATTTCCAGTTCCGGAAACGTGTAAATTGAAATTGAAATGCATCCTTGTTTCTGGAACATTCAGAGATATCTCTTCTTCTGTCATTGATTGCAATGTTGAACTTTGGAATGAATCTTAACGCCCAAAGTCGATTATTCTAAAAGAAACAACTATTTTTCTGTTTGATTATTGTATTTTTACTTTCTGTTGGCTTTTCTTTTCTGTTTTTCTCTGCTAGTGTAGGGCTGGCATTGATCTGAGACAACGGTCAAGAACGGCCTGGATGGCGCTGGTTTTCATGTCGTCCTGAAACCATCATTCTCTCGTCGAAGAAATTGATGAAGTGCCCGATTATATTGACTTTTTCACGCAGAGTCCCAAACGTCTCTAGCGATCGTTATTGCGTTTGACCTAAACTGTTCTTCTTATTTTTCCATTTAGAAAAAAATAGTATTAAGTCCCAGTTTGATTTGCCTCATTACTTTGTAGCATTTTCACCTCGAACTACTTTAGGAATTTAAATTTACTTGTTGAGAGCAAAGAGAGAGAGAGAGAGAGAGAGAGAAACACATAGGATAGGTAGATAGATAAATAGATAGGTAGATAGATTGATTGACAGACAGATAGATAGATAGGTAGATAGATAGATAAGTAGATAGATAGATAGATAGATAGATAGATAGATAGATAGATAAATAGACAGGCAGACAAACAGATAGACAGAGAGAGAGAGAGAGAGAGAGAGAGAGAGATTCACTATGCAACTCTCTCCTTATGTGTTTGTACTTAAAATCCCTCGTCTAATTATTCCAAATAAAGAAGGAATAGCATGGTTGGTTGTTACTTGTCTAGTGAAACGTTGCCTTTTTCTTCAAAGGAAAAAAGAATGATATAGCTCTTTTGCTTTTCATAGACGGGTGGTTCCATGTTACGCTTGACTTGTGCATTTTGTTTAACGTTTTGCCGGATCAACTCTCCCTTTCATCGTTTGAGTCCGGAGTCTAACACATCCTTTGTAACTTTTTACCGGACTTTCTGAATCCCGAACGTGAAAACTTCTGCTCACCAGATTTCAGAATAAAATCGATGCGTTTTCGGCAGTTCAGTGTCAGCCATTTACCACAAAGTAATCAAGTCAAAGCAAGCGTAGGCCAGATTTCTATATGCATATATTGTATAGACGCCTGCAGACCTGACGCTAATGAGGGACCACATCCCTCCAAGAAGGATTTATGGAAATCCACTGGCGCCATAACTCCCTATTTATTTAGAAAAGCAAGTCCCTGAATTATTTTGCTGTGAAGATGTGATGCTTAATTTTAATAGCTGCGTACGTTTGTATGATTGTGTGTACGATTGTGTACACAAGTGATTGTATAGTGTAAGTACGTGCATGTATGTGTATGTGAAAGCGTATGCATATATGCGCGTGCTTGCATGCGTGTGTTTGTGTATGCGTGCACATGTTTGCATGTGTGTGCGAATAAATAAGTTATTGTGGCAAGGACCGAACCAATTATTATTGTGAAAAAGATTATGTTTGTAAATTGCAATTAATATTGTGAATAAGATTATGTATGTTGCAATTATTATTGTAAATAAGATTATGTTTGTAAATTGCAATTAATATTGTGAATAAGATTGTGTCTCTATATTGCAATTGTTATTGTGAATACGATTATGTTCGTTATTACAATTATTGTGAATACGATTATGTTTGCCTATTGCAAAAATTGTGAATAAAATATTTTGTATGCATATTGCAATTATTATTTGAATAAGATTATGTATGTATATTGCAATTATTATTGTGAATACGAGTGTGTATGCATATTTCAATTATTGGATAAAATTATGTACGCGTATTGCAAATTATTATTGCGAATAAAATTATATATAATATTACAATTGAATAAGATAATCCATTTATATTGCAATTATTAATGTCAATACGATTATGGATGCATATTGCAATTATTATTTTGAATAAGATTATGTATGTATATTCTCAGTGTGACTGAAATGAAAAGTAGGAAGCTTGGAGTTTCACATTTATGTATGTGATAATATTATTATTATCTAGTTCAGTAGTTTATATTAGGCATTGCTTTGTTTTGCTAGAGTGTTTACATTTCGCAGTGTATATATTTATGTATATAGAAGTATTTTGCATTGTCAGCTAAACACTTACATACACACAAACACAATCATAACAGAAATATGCACACACGCACGCACATATACACGCACACACATGCACGCATAATTGCACATACATAATTATATATGCATGACGTCATTGCTTGAATATAGGCATTGCTAGATATGTACATAGTAAATCATTGACCTTGTACATCTAATAATATTTTCATTTGAAATGTTCGAGTACCGACATTCGCCACTGGATATATTTTTCTCTAATACACATTATAATACTGAGAAAAATCAGAGAATGTTTAAATAATGAATGAATATTGTCACGGTACACATGACACAAATATAGAGAATGTTTAACTTTGAATATGAAATAAGATAATGAATGAATATTGACACGGCACACATGACTCAAATATAGAGAATGTTTAACTTTGAATATAAAATAAGATAATGAATGAATATTGACACGGTACACATGACACAAATATAGAGAATGTTTAACTTTGAATATGAAATAAGATAATGAATGAATATTGACAGGTACACATGACTCAAATATAGAGAATGTTTAACTTTCAATATGAAATACGATAATTTTTAAACACGTGAACCAAATGGCAACTAGAGTCACCATTACATAATAATCTTAAAACACGTCAAACACGTGATTTAAATTGACCAATACAATTATTGTTACCAAGACATTGTAGTGTTCCCCACTTCTCCAACTGCCAACAAACTTACAAAGTTACTCTCTTCCTGTAGGTGGAAAGGGGATGGGCTGTATTGAAGAAATCCAACATCTAGAGTGCTATGAATAGAATTACTCAGCATATTGAAGGGTCCAATATCTAGATTGCTATAAATAGAACTATTCAGTGACCTGTCATTTTATTCAATTTCTTTATGCTTCCAGACGGACACCACTTAGCTAAGTATTCAATCAATCCTTCAAATTAATTCAGGCAAAGTATTAAACAAATACAATAATTTATTTCATCTAAACTTATATTTAATAATTAATCACAAATATCCCCAAGCAAAATAGTAGTTCAAACAAAACCACACACAAAGACAAGCCATTCTTTCTTACGCCATGCGTTACCGATCTACTGGAGATTACAATCTTCACACTAGTTAACAATAACTGGCTTAACTTTGTATTCGGAAATTTAAATTTAAGTATTTCTTTAACTTTAACTTAAAGTTTTCTTTAACTTAAACATTAACTTTTAACCGGAAGCAGAAAGCTGACTGTCGCTTGAAGCTGCTGATTGATGACCATGAGTAGGAAATCGAACAGAGAAACAAAATTATAACCTAACCGAAAATACGGAAACAAATTGCCGCAAACAGTTTTTACCTACCGGAAGTAGAGAATCCAAGTGGCCTTGCGATGGCGTGAAGTCGGTCAAGGCTGAGCGCTACTAGAGCGTATGTCGAGGCATAGGTGACCACACCCTGGGCATAACGGATAGTCTTACAGCCAAAGTTACCTGCATGCCAATCAATTGTGCTCTTCCAAATGATGTCTGTTAGAACGTTGACCAAACCCGCGGACAGATCTTAAAAATAATTTTAAAAAAAAATATTAAAATGTCGTAAGTTACATTGTAATGATAATTTCAGTAAGGCAGGTTCAAAATTAACTGACTTAATGACTTAATCACTAATTTCTGCTTAGTTGTAAAATAGCGACATGATAATTCTGGCCGGTTTAGATTTGCTCGAAGGGAATTTTCTGGTCAGCTGCACTTTTACGTTTCACTGTGTCGATTCAGTCTCGATATTGCTGCCGTTGTCGTATTGTTCATTTCATTTGGCTGTATGTTGCGTCTGCTTATTATAGTATCGGTTTAGTTTCGCTGTATGTTGCGTCTGCTTATTATAGTATCGGTTTAGTTTCGCTGTATGTTGCGTCTATTTAGTTGTGTATTGATTCAGTTTCGCTTTATTTTGCACGTTTTATTGTGTATTGATTCAGTTTCGCTGTGTCTTGCGTCTGTTTTGTTGTGTATTGTTTCAGTTTCGCTGTGTGTTGTATCTTACTTTGTATTGATTCAGTTTCGCTGTGTGTTGTATCTTACTTTGTATTGATTCAGTTTCTCTGTATGTTGCGTTGAGTTGTATATTGATACCGTTTCGGTTTGTTGCGTTGTTTCAATTTAGCTGTCTGCTTCTCGTGCATCTCGTGATCGTTGCGTTGTGTACTGCGTCATTTCCCGTCAGTTCCCGTCAGTTCACGTCATTTCCCGTCATTTCACGTCATTTCCCGTCAGTTCACGTCATTTCACGTCATTTCACGTCATTTCTTAGAGAGCGCTCCAATAATGACCCATAAAATATAACTTTAATGAGACGCTACTAATACAGTCTAGTCACATTTCACCTCATTCCATTGAGAGCGCTCCCAAAATGACCCATAAAATATAACTTTAATGAGACGCTACTAATACAGTCTAGTCACATTTCACCTCATTCCATGGAGAGCGCTCCCATAATGACCCATAAAATATAACTTTAATGAGACGCTACTAATACAGTCTAGTCATATTTCACCTCATTCCATGGAGAGCGCTCCCAAAATGACCCATAAAATATAATTTTAATGAGAAGCTACTAACACAATCTAGTCATATTTCAAAAGTCCATAATAAATACTGTCAGGAAGTCCACAAGACATTCTGTCAGAAAAAAACAATAGGACAGGCATCTCCTTTCTATGGTGAAAAAGCCTTATGGAGATTAAATGTTCATTAATTAAATCGCAATTATCCTCATCTTAACTAACCAATGTTATGCAGGCGAAATATCGTTGAAGAGACAAAATGGGAAGATACTCCTGCCATTGTTTCAAACTTCTGCCTGATTCTATTGGCTATTCTCCATTACGCTAATTAATTGCGGAATAATTGGTGTTGAGTTCCCAATGCTCTTCATAAAAAAACTTCAATTTATATGTAAATGTTAGTTTCACATTGTTATTTGTCTTCCATAACAATAACAAGACTGACAAGTAGAATAACAATAACAAGCATGCGAAAGTGGAATTAAGAATAAAATGCTTGCGAAAGTAAAATAAGAATAAAAATATATGCGGAAGTAAAATAAGACTATTATTCATGCTAAAGGGGAATAAGAAGAAATGCAGTTATTTATTAATGCAGCAACATAAAGCTGATCAAGAATATACTTGTGTAATGGCACACGAAGGAATGAGTTGAAAGAAAATTCTCCACATCACTTTAGTAATCATTGGCACTAACTAGGGTTTCCCTACACTCTACACATATCTTCACAACATAAAACAACATTTACAGTCACATAATGTTTCCGTGAGTGGAAAACTTCTTGCTAAGGGAGAAGACAAATCCGACTTTAATCTATATTTAGCGAGCCCCCATCCACCCCTTTCTTCTCCAACATAAATTTATCAATATGCTTAAGAAGGTCAATAAATATAAAAATAAATTTATTAAATGAACAATCAAATATACATATGACAAATTGCAATGAAACAGATTACTTGGCATCAATATTCCACAAACTCACTTTCAGATAATATTACGTTTACATACTCTCTCTCTCTCTCTCTCTCTCTCTCTCTCTCTCTCTCTCCATATATATATATATATATATATATAATTGCAATTCAACAATAGAGTCAATACAAATCACAGGTTAATCCTATCAGAAAATAGAAATGGAGTTATTAGAGGTAGGTAATTTAAAGTCTTTTTTTTAACATGACATGGATTAAATGTTGCTTCAACAGTCTTCACTTGCTTTTGCATCAATGCCACAATGTTACAATGTCTGTGTCAACATGTGTCTCCTGCCACACATGTGGAAAACACTGACACACTGTTATATTCTTGAATGAACTCCAGCACTCTCCTCACTGTGTCAGTTCCTTCAAACAGAACTCAATGATTACAGAAATTCTGGTAACTTCAATGTACTAAATTCTCCCAATGTACCCAGCAAATACATCAAGGTGAATGGTGTACTCCTTATGCTTACACATCAAAATAGACATTCCAACACCTTCCTAGTCATTCAATTTCCTAACAGGTGAACACATGAAGGGTAACTGGAAACTTGAAAGTTGAAACTTGAAAGTGCAAGTGAATGGCCACTTGTTCACTGCAAAATATAATTAAGAAGCAAACATAAGTTTCATGCTTATCACAATATAACTCCATTATATCTTACATCCCATTCTCAACTTACAATTTCTTGCAACAGTATTTATCAGCCCAATACACACATGGTAAAATAAATACAGCATATCAAACAAAAAATATCAAGTATTAGCATACTACATGTGTGCAGCTTAGTTCAAACATTTGTAGAAATAAAAGTCATTTCATATTGTACGTCTTTACATAAACATATCAATAGTAAAAATGCATGACATATCCCTAAGTCCATTCTCTCTCAATCAGTTTTAACTCACTATTGAGCTAATGACTGGCTTTCAAAGCTGGACTTTCACCTTTGCCACTCAAATTCAAAGTGATCAGAGAACAGAATTTTCTACAGCAAGCAACTTTTGGCTGGTTTCATTCTCGTAAATAATAATCATTGAATAATTGAAAACTACTCGCTCAGTTTGCATTACATCAGCAATCTAGAATGTTCTTGGCTCTAGCTCAGGGGTCTCCAAACTTTTCAACCCGAGGGCCACATTAACTATCAAACAGCAGTTTGGGGGCCGACTACACACTCGAGGTCCAAATAAAAAAGAATCAAAACACGGATGTTGTTTTTAATTATTTATTTAATATTATTTTATTCAGTTATTATGTAATAACACATTGATACACTACACATGAACACCTGTATTAGTGGGAATGGTGAAATTGTTTCCTGGATGCCAAAATAGCAGACATTTCTGGCTTTAGATTTGATGTCCCTAACATCAACAGTGACCTGAGATTATAATCGGACAAGTTTGTTCTCAAATTGTTCTTTACGTATTTTCATTCTTGAAAATGTTTGTTTACACAGGTATGTTGTTCCAAAGATTGAAAGGTACATTGATGCAAAGGTTTTGACATTAGGAAAGTCTTCCTTGGGCAAAATCTGGTAAAAAACCAACCAGTCCTTTGAACTTGTCCCTTGGCATTGGAGTCACAAATATATTTCTAATTAACTATTAAACCTGCACGGCCTACACCCAGAACATTGAAGATTAAAATCGAGAAACATAAAGAAATAAACCAAAATATTAAATCATAAATCACGTATAGGCACGAAGGAAACAGCACAATTTGTTTTCTCGAGAGATGACGTAAACTTTGACCTCAATGAACAACAAACTCCAGGCGACGATAAAACGCAGTCCTCTCAACGCATCGTTCATCAATACGTAACTTCTCTCTCTTCAAAATACCCCCCGTTTATGTTGTTGTTTTTTAAAAAAGCAGTAGGGTGCACAAGCAGTAAACCGGAGACCCCAATGAAATATTGACAAAAAGGAAGATGAACACAGGAGCATAATGGTCAGAAACAAATGCCGTTCTGTGCTTCACGATAAGAGACATGTACTTTTCTAGCCAGCACCGGAATGGGAAAGTTCTAAAAGTTAGTTATCCATACTGACGTAAGCGTCCAGTTTAATAATTTCCCACTCCATGCCACCACTCTTTTCTCATTTAGGAACTCACCACCCTTACTTGAAGATGTGTTTCCTAGATCTTTTCTCTCACAGGATAGCCATGCCTTTGTTTTGTCAAACAGATAGCTATCTGATTATCTGTAAGAAATTTGGCGAACTGATTTTCCAATAAGAAGGATAGCCAGCTGGCTATCTGTTAAGAGGGATAACAAGCTGTTTGCCTAGTTAAAAGGATTGTCTGACCAGATGAATAGCTAGCTGCTTGCCTGGTTAAAAGGAATGTCTGATCAGAAGGATAGCTGGATCATTGTCTGGTTAAAAAGATACCAGTCGATTGACAGGATAGCAATGTCTGATCAAAAGAATAGCCAGAAGGGTGTTCAAAAGTATTATCGATGTAGAAATAAGGCCATCTGACTATCTAGTCAGAAGGATAGCCAGCATATTGCTGCTTAAGTGAATATAAAATCAATTGTGCGTTCAGAAGAAAGAACTATCTTTTTCCATTCGTGAACGATGCAAAATTAGCGATTGCTTGAAAACCGAATAAAAGACGATAATACATTTGAATTCCATTTCTTGTCTTTCCCTTCGGAGCTGGTCTATTGTTACGTAGCATCAAATCACACACACCCTCACATTGCGACACCTCAATAGAACTGAAAGGCTGAGAATCGGAATGTTGTTAGGACCAGCGGTGCCAGGGTCTTTGTGAGCGATTGTCACGAAAAATCAGCTTCGTGTGAAAGACGATAAAAGGAAAGCCCTACATCCTCAATCCTAAATCAAATCAAACTTTCATCTTCTCGGAGGTCTATCTCCTCTAATAGCACGGAAGGGTGGGCAGCCTTCATCTTTGCTCACCTTCTAGTCAAGAGGGAGACAAACTAAATCTACAGCATTGACATTGGGGGAGTTGCTGGAATGGTAATCGTCTCGAGAGAGTTCGGAAGTGACATGGGGAAGGATAAATCAAAACGTCACGGGCGATAGAATAAATATAAATGAAAAAGATTGTTCAGAATAGTCAGGGACCAAGCGTTCAGAAAACCGTTTAAGGACACAATCATAACTTTTTCAAGTGCGAGTGTGGTTAAAACAGAAACGTCTAGGTGTCACGTGTACACCAGATTGGGTTGTTTCTTATTAACAGCAAGTAGGCGCGCCATCGAGAATCATTTCTTGAATGGACGGTTGTGCTCTAAGTGCACAGAGATAAATGCTCCACAGGAATAAAACAATGACAACTGTACTATGACTATTACCGGAACCATCGGGTTTTTTGTTGTTGTTATATATATATATATATATATTCCTTAAATGATATAGTGAGATTGACTTCGGCATGCAGGGATGCAAATGTCAGACACAAATAAAGTACGTCAGGAAGATTTATAACGTTAGACTCAAATAAAGTACGTCAAGAAGATTTATAATGTTAGACACAAATACTGTACGTCAAGAAGATTTATAATGTTAGACACAAATACTGTACGTCAAGAATATTTATAATGTTAGACACAAATACTGTACGTCAAGAAGATTTATAATGTTAGACACAAATACTGTACGTCAAGAAGATTTATAATGTTAGACACAAATAAAATACGTCAAGAAGATGTATAATGTTAGACGTTAAGAAGATTATAACGTTAGACTCAAATAAAGTACATCAGGAAGAGTTATAAAGTGTCAGGCACAAATAAAGTGCTCCAAGAAGAATTATAAAATGTTAGACACAGATATAAATCTTCATGAGACTGACATAATTTGGCAATGTATCTGACATTTTAAATTGTTTTTGAATTAATTCATGTGTCTTGCATTTTACATCTATTTATGATGTAATCATTTGTACAGTTAAAAAATGCTTTTCAAGTGATTAAAATATAAACAATTTTGCTGATATTTTAAATTGTTTAATATTGTAATCTCTTTATATTTGATATTGTACAATGGTTTGCACTTGACAGTTTATATATGTTTATAATGTACTTGGCAGTTTACAAATGTTTATAATGTAAATGTTTGTGACTTGCATTTAAAACTGTTTTGTAATGTCAACTTGTGTGCTTTGTTTAATAAATGTGTATAAAGTAAACACCTGTGCCCGACATTTTACAACAGTCTACAACGTAAACTTGCGTCTGACATTTTACGCAGCACGAGATCTACTTTTGTTTGACAAACTTTTGCAGTATTTATGACGCAATCTGTATCCAGCACTTTACAACTTTGTATGATGACGACGATAATCTAAATATCTTTATGAGACCGACAGTTACGATCTTTAAAGACAGTTCACTTTTGGTTACTGCATTATAATGTTGGTGATTTTGGTTTCTGCATTATAATGTTGGTGATTTTGGTTTCTGCATTATAATGTTGGTGATTTTGGTTTCTGCATTATAATGTTGGTGATTTTGTTACTCAGCAGATGTGAAGGTTCTTTTGACGTCTAGCGCGTCTGCATTGCAATATTTTAATTATATTTAATTTGTTAAGGTTAAAGGTTTTCAAAATACATGGGGAACTTGTGCTATATTTGATCAAGTCTAGTCACGTTTACAAAACAATCAAGTTTAGTCACGTTTACAAAACAATCAAGTTTAGTCATGTTTACAAAACAATCAAGTTTAGTCATGTTTACAAAACAATCAAGTTTACAAAACAATCAGGTTTAGTCATGTTTACAAAACAATCAAGTTTAGTCATGTTTACAAAACAATCAAGTTTAGTCATGTTTACAAAACAATCAAGTTTAGTCAAGTTTACAAAACAATCAAGTTTAATCACATTTACAAAACAATCAGGACGCTAATGCTATAACGGTATATACGTATAATGCTTTAAATCTCCACAAGATCTAAAATTAATTTCTTTTAGCAAACGGCATGATATATTTTATACTCTAAGGAAACTGACAGTGCTGACAATCTTTAAACCTTCAAAATCTAAAAGTTTCAGGTGGCTAGAATGTAGGCATTCACCAAAGAAGAACTTCTTTTCAATTTATTTTCTCACGAATTTCACAAGGGAGAGGAGGAGGTGATGGCTCTGACATCTCTGCGATGAGTCAAAGGTCACTCTCGTGCAGCGAAGGAGGAAAGAACGATATCCTGTTGGCAAAGAAATCACGATGGACGAGAGAAATCTACTGACCCAGCGGCCATTATTTGACTCGCAATGCTGAAAATTGGAGATAAACGCGTGATCCATGATCCGTTCTTGGCACCGGGACGCTAGCAGAATGACGTCAGAAAGTGTACTCGATCGTCCGCACGTTTTACCATCCCAATGCTCATCTTGATTTACTTCCCTTTGCTAGGTAAATAATCATATATACTCAATTCCCTTTATCGAGGCAAAGCACAGGTACACTTACGAGCACTTATTTCAAATGATGAAATTGATTTTTTGCGTCATGATGGCAGCCATCTAATAAAGTAATTTTAAATGTGGTATGAAGAGACACTGATTAAGAGCGGTAGTGACAAACATTTGTCATTGATATGGTTTATTCTTAAAATTACAGAACTTTTAACTGTTGTTGTCATGATAAACTGGTTGAACTTCTAGAAATTAATAAGGGTTGAACTTCTAGAAATTAATAAGGGTTGAACTTCTAGAAATTAATAAGGGTTGAACTTCTAGAAATTAATAAGGGTTGAACTTCTAGAAATTAATAAGGGTTGAAAATCTAGAAATTAATAAGGGTTGAACTTCTAGAAATTAATAAGGGGATCTCGGCCACAAAAAGTATCGTGTGCAATGAAAACGTGTTTTGGAGTAAATGTGCCTATTTTAAAATTTAATTTTTATATAAATTGTTAAATTGTCAGAGTAACCTGACCTTGAGCACTCCTTATGAGGGTAGTTTTGAAAGTGTCTGAGTTGAAGTAAACGCTCGAGGCGAGAATATGCTAGAAAATTGCTGATGTAATGCAAACCAGTCCAACTGGGTGAGGGGTTTTATTTATTCAATGATTATGATTTACGAGTTGAGATCTAAAGGTTTTCATGTTGTAGAGAAATCTAGTGTCTATTCACTTTGAATCTAAACGTTTTCATGCTGTAGAGAAATCTACTGTCTATTCACTTTGAATTTGAAGTGGCAAAGAAGAAATCTGGTCTTGAAAGGTGGCCGTTGGATTGGTAATGAGTTAACTGACTGATTGAGACAGAATGGACTTAGAAATATTTCATGTATTTTTGCTATTGATATGTTATACACGTGTTTTATATAGAGATGTACTATGTGAGTTGACTTTTAATTCTATTTTATTAATTTATTATTATTTATCTTTATTTACTTTTTATTTCTACAAGTGTTTGAACTAGACTGCTCACTTGACATTGTCTTCTCATTTAGTAAGGAGTTTTCCATCTGTGACAGTAAATGCTTGTCTTTAAATGTTGAGGAAATGAGAAGTTTATGCGCCCGCAAATCCGCCAAATGAGAGAGACTAGTGGTGTCTGCTGGAAGATCATTAATAAAATAAAATTAAGATTCTCATCACTTGTAATTAGTTTTAGTTAGTTAATTATTAATAATAATATAATAATATGCATTAACTAAGTGGCGTTGGCATCACAAATTGAACGCAAAATTAACAGCATTACGTGACAGACGAGGACAAGTGGTCGTGCACAAGTCATGACAAAGCTTCTCGTTCATTTTCTTTGTTGTTCGATCCCCGCTATTTAGTTTTGGGATGGGATAATAAATCAGGTCCCTTGTGCTACAGGCAGTGCGTACTATAGATCCAGTGGCTATTAGAAATCAGAAAGAGTTGTCTGCTTTCCGGACTAATTTGAGCCTCCACCACGACCCTTCCAAAAATTAAAAAAGCACCTTACCTTCATTCTACTGTTATCATCTAATATAGTATCATCTGTTCAAACGGCCAGTAATTTAAGTACTTGTATCTATCTGTGAGAGATAAGCTAAGATATACAGATAAGTTAGATGTACTGTATTTAGCATATATGTACTAGTGATAATCAAACATATTAATGTCGACGTTACTGGTGATAATACTATGTTTAATGTATATGTACTAATGAGAATAAGAGCATATTTAGTGTCCACGTTAGTGGTGATTAAAAAAATGTGTTTAATATATATGTTCTAGTGACAATAAGGACATATTTCGTGTCCACGTTACTGGTAATAAAACTTTGTTTAGTGCATATGTACTAGTGATAATAAGAAAATGTTTAGTGTTTACTTTACTGGTGATAAACATAGTGTGTTCTTTAGTTGAGATAGACAGTGTTCAATAAAAGATAGTAATGTCAATAACTTACAGACAGTTTTAAATAACCAGTAGTCATTGATGGATGTCTCTATCTATGCCCGAAGCTTGGCAGACGACCATACTACATAGATTGTCTACCTACAGACAAAGCAAGAGATGCGGGCATCGGTTAAGAGCTACATCGCTGCAATTTGCTTTCATAGATTTCGTGCATGAGTTACCGGGACGTTGTGTTTTGTGGGTTGTCTCCCGTGAACAGTCATGTGCACACTGGTAACCAGATAAGATGTCCTTGCCATTTACGCGGCCTCCTGTCATAGTTAAGGAAACGCATGAATATAATTATGCGTCTCGGTCATCTGCAATCGTCTGCTGCTGCTTTATACTGTTGGATGTTTAAATATTACAAAATCCCATTATCAATCTTCCAGAAATACATATATAGCAATGCTCGATGTAAATACATGTTCACGTGAATCAATCTAGTCTGAACAAATTCTATCGCAAACAAAACTGGAAAACTGACATAATCAGCACGCTATACGTCAGTCATTATCGGCTCAACGTGAATTTGTTGCTATGAAAATTCGAAGCAATTAAAGTGACTTTCCTTTCCCATGGTATGACAGACTTCTGGCACAAAATGCTACTAGAATGAAAAAGACTTCTGACCTTTCCTAAATAGTGTTTCGCCAGAGAAGTTTATTGACTGATCAATAGAAAGTACAACTACGCCGGCTGGCCGACCGTAACAAGCTGTAGTTGTCAGGATTTGTTCGGTTGAACCCTTTAAGGGAGTTCGTGACATGCATGGGTTTGACGGGAACCTGAGGTGATATTAGCTAGGCAGTTTTACGGCACCAGGGTTAGGAATAGAGTTCACGATCTTTAGAATTCTTTTCACCGTTTGAAGAAACAAGTCTCGCTCATTAGAAACAACAAGCAGTTATCAGTAGACAAAGAAAGAAAGTGTGGTGAATGTCATTAATTTCTTAAAGTTTGGTGAATGTCATTAATTTTGTAAAGCGACATGAATGCCATTAATTTCATAAAGTGGTGAATGTCATTCACTTTGGAAAGTGTAGTGAGTGTCATTAATTTTAGAAAATATTGAGAATGCCATTAATGTTGGAAAGTACAGAAGAAAGGAAATGCTTACATATCCACATAGCACTTCAGAAAATCTTTCGGTAAGACAAGAGAAATCCACTCTCACACTCACACGGCTACTTAAATACAACCATATCCACAAACACACTAAATCATGCAGAAACACACATACACAAACGTAAACGTCACACATCACAAATAAACAGTCACACAAAACACTCACAAATCCATACACGCAAATAAAACACTTGTGAATTTAAAGACACAAACATTAAAAGACACAAACATTAAAAGGACACGCAAACATTAAAAGACACAAGCACAAAGAGTCACACACCTTAAAATACAAGCACAAAGAGTCACAAACCTTAAAAGACAAACATTGAAAGACACAAGCTCTAAAAGACAAGCACACATTAAAGACACAAGCACAAAAAGATACACAAGCATTAAAAGACACAAGCACAAAATGACAAACATTGAAAGATACAAGGGCAAAATGTCACAAGCACAAAAAGTATATACAAGCAGGATTCCATGGAAACTGTCTTGAACATGTACTGGATCTTTGCAGATAAAAGAAGCATTGTCACTGAAATTAGTCAAAATAATATAGTGAAGTACAAAATAACACTGCAAATCTAGTGTAAGAAGTAGCAACAAAAATGGTAGATTTAACACATAAGAGTTAAATGGTTTCTGCGCACTGAAGCGCCCTCTATCTGTCAGAAATGTAATTAATTTTCAGCCTTGAACTAGTATAGCAAAACGCTAATCTGAACAGTCATTTATTAAAAACCACGACATGTAGCGTCATTCAAAAAAGTAAAAATAACAGTTAATTTCAGTTATTATTTTTGAAAACGTACACATTTTTAATAAATCAATAAAATTCACTTCAGATATGGGCACGAACGGTTCCGCCGACGAGTCGTATACATAGATCATTGAAGCAGTTGCAGGCGTTTAGGTTTAGGAAGTGTTTTGCTAACGTTAATAATTGCAGGCATATAGAATTAGTTTTGTTAATATTAATAATTGCAGGGATGCATGATCTGTTTTGCTAACGTTAGTACTTGCAGGAATGCAGGATCTGTTTTGCTAACGTTAATAATTGCAGGGATGCATGATCTGTTTTGCTAACGTTAGTACTTGCAGGAATGCAGGATCTGTTTTGCTAACGTTAATAATTGCAGGCATTTAGAATTCGTTTTGTTAATATTAATAATTGCAGGGATGCAGGATCTGTTTTGCTAACGTTAATAATTGCAGGGATGCAGGATCTGTTTTGCTAACGTTAGTACTTGCAGGAATGCAGGATCTATTTTGCTAACGTTAATAATTGCAGGGATGCAGGATCTGTTTTGCTAACGTTAGTACTTGCAGGAATGTAGGATTTGTTTTGTTAACGTTGTTCTTGCAGGCATGTAGGATTTGTTTTGTTAACGTTGTTCTTGCAGGCATGTAGGATTTGTTTTGCTAATGTTGCTAAGTACAGGCGATTAAGATTTATCTTGCTAACGTTGCTAAATCCAGTCGTTAAAGATTAGTTCTGCTAATTTTTATAATTGCATATATTTTTTGTATTTGTTTTGCTAACGTTCTGGTGCAAAATGGCTGCGAGTTACTGAGTGTTTTTGGCAATACTGTTTGTGTGTATTCCATATTTAATTCTATTAGTTTGATAGCGTGGGATTTTTTTGTAAATAAACAGAAAATACATAAAAACATACTGATCTTTTTCATGACAATCTACTCTTTCTTTACGACTACCTCTTCTTTCTTTAGGACTAGCTATACTTTCTTTAGAACTAGTACTTCTTTCGATATGAGTAGCCCTTTTTTCGTTATGACCAGCCCTTTCTTTTTTGTAAGAACCATATAGTAAGTCAGGCAATTTCAAGTAATATTGTCGAAAGAAAATCGATAAAATGTTTAATAAATGGGTTTGTTCTCCTTCCACATGCACTGCTATCATTATTCATCTTTCGAGTTTAGTGCCAAGCCCACATGCAACAAGGACACACAAGTAAAACATTGCCGTAAAATTGTTTTGCTTCGTAATTTTAAATAATACCGCACGCAAAGCGCTTCATTTTGTAATACTCACAAAAGCAATATTTCTACTTTATACAAATGACTCTTTCAGAACATGGATGGCATTACACTTTTCCAGTTTCGTTGGGCTCAAACAGATAACGTCACGTGATTATAAATTGTGGAATGTACAGAAGACCCTCCTATTGTATGCTAACTTACAATGAAATGTTAACTCTAATTTCATGTATTGAGCATTTACACACACACACACACACACACACACACACACACACACACACACACACACACACACACACACACACACACACACACACACACACACACACACACACATATATATATATATATAATGATGTTAAAATTAATCTGACTCGTCAAATTAGCAACGATGCTAAATTAAATCTCACGTTTTGTTGAGTGCTTACCAGCAATGGCGACGTTCATCATGAAAAGGTTCATGCGTGAGCGTCTGTTGGGTGACAGGGCGATCGCTAAAACCACCATCGAGTTGCCAACGACAATAAGGGCAAAGAGCACACAAAGGAACGTCAGCTGCTCATCCTGAAATCAACAACAAGCACAACAATAATGCCACGGAGGAAGGGAGGCAATCCATCTAATTTATTCCTTTCAAAATAATTTTTATTATCATTGGTCTACAGAGTGCAATATCTGTTTCTATTATGTTATGAAAGTATTGTTTACAACATGCACATGAATGTTTGGCTGTGTACATATGCATTTGTGTGTGTGTGTGTGTGTGTGTGTGTGTGTAATATTCATTGAGGTATGATTGTAGAGTAATATATACATATATTTTAAATAATAATACATAGTGATAGTGTTAGAATGCACCAAGACTAACAAGGTAGGATGCACCAAGACTGAACCATGAAAACATCATGCTAGTAACTTTTTTTTCATGCATGCTTAAACCATGCTGATGTTAAAAATCCAGACTTTTTTACAACCTTCTAGAACAATGTGAAAGGGAAATGTGAGAAATCTCTCGATAGAGCAACAAAAAAAAACCTGCAGTGATTAAGTGATTATTCTTGCATGGACGCTGTTTTTTTTTTGTATTAGTTAGAATATTCTAAATATTTCAGCAAAGTGAAACGTTCATTAATTTACACCTTCCATTGTGTCTTTCGACTTGGTCATTGAATTCTTATAAGTTTATCTTTACTGGATTTTCAGAACATTCCTCCATTGCTGAACATTTATCATACCGGGCAGTAAAGTCTGAAACTTTAAGCGTTTGGACATTTAAATGCATTTTATGTTGTGCAGTGTGGTTACCGCTTAGTGAGGTCATTTATTATTTTATTAATTTTTATTTTTTTTATTTTCCTTTTTTATCATTCATTGCTCTTGTTCCCCATCTCGTGAATGTGTGTGTGTATGGTCTCAAATGACTGATTAACCACCATGCATAAGGTGTTCCCCATTTTGCAATAAATGTACAATTAGACATTTTAAAACTAAAGTTTTTTTCTGTCTTTGGTATTAGAGAATGAGTGAGGGAGGTTGTTTCTTCGTTGTTCTGTCCATCATACATTTCACATTTCCAAAGTACACTCGTGCAAACACATATGCCAGCATATTCATAAACCTGCATACAGAATTATAAAAAAAAAACTCTTTCCAAACAAACATCTTGGTTCGTTCTGCTGTGTGGGCACTTGTCAGAATATATACACGAGGCCCAGTGAAGCGTTGGCTAGCAGTCATCTCCCCTTTCAACCCGATAGAGGAAGGTGACAAACAATATTTCCCAGAAAATAGTTTATTCTATCTATCTATCTATCCATCCATCCATCCATCCATCCATCCATCTATACATCAATCACTCTTCTCGTAAATAGCATGCACATCATAGTCTGTCTATAGCCAGCAGACGATATTTGTAAATCAAAGGGACTAACACAATCAATAAAAATAATTCTTGTATTTCTATAGTTTGCTAAAAATGCAGTTCCTTCCTACTTGGATTTTTATGAAAATGAATGTCAGTGTCCTTACTGTTTTATGATGGAAAGATATGCAATAGTTGGAACAGATACAAGAAGGTCAACATTTGCTGTAAGTCTGTGTAAAAAAAAACGTATAAATGGCATAATATTTGTAATCATTAAACGCCGAGATTGTCTGTTTCAAGTTCTTTTTTAAATTATAATTTTAAAAATCTATGCATACCTAAAAAAAATGGAAATGAAATGCATATCTGTTTTCATTGATGATGTCAAGAAATATGGAGAGTGAAGTGATCTTAGCAAACGAAAACCAATAATTCATATTGATAATTAATTAAATGTTAATAAAAAATTATATTATTGCTAATAAATTCCAAATAAAAAAAAACATTAAAGAAACAAGTTAAACAGTAGCTAACAATTTCTAAAGTTTTCAAAATCAAATATTTCATCATTCTGGCACTTGACATCACTTGTTGCACCAGTCTGACAACTAATTTAAATCGTCCAGTCTACATACAGAAATACCAGTTTTGTTAATATATATAGAGACAGAAAGAAAGGTTTCATTAATATATGTAGAGATTGAAATAAATGTTTCATTAAAATATGTAGAGATAGAAATAATAGTTTTGTAGTTACATGTATAGATGGAAATAATAGTTATATTAATTAATGTACAGCCAGAAAAAAGTTTCAATAATTAATGTACAGATAGAAATAAAAGTTTCGTTAAATAATGTACAGATAGAAATAATAATTTCGTTAATTAATGTACAGATAGAAATAAAAGTTTCAATAATTAATGTACAGATAGAAATAAAAGTTTCGTTAATTAATGTACAGATAGAAATAATAATTTCGTTAATTAATGTACAGATAGAAATAAAAGTTTCAATAATTAATGTACAGATAGAAATAAAAGTTTCAATAATTAATGTAGATATAGAAATAAAAGTTTCAATAATTAATGTACAGATAGAAATAAAAGTTTCAATAATTAATGTACAGATAGAAATAAAAGTTTCGTTAATTAATTATAATCTAAATGTAGTGTTGAAACAAATTCGATCAATGACATTCAACTGGATAATAAATATTTACACCTCATGAACCCTCGGTGTATCGATATTTATATTTGAACGGCAGGCGGATGGACAGATAAACAGAGAGACAAACGGATAGATAAGTGGATGGGCGGTCGTACAGATGAACGAATGACTGGATGGGACAGACACACAAATAGAGAATAGACAGTAACCTTATTACTGATGGTGGCTAGCCACGCGAAGTCACACACACACACACCAGCAGCAGCACGTAGGGGTTATCTTAAGGAAATTGAATGTAATATTAAATAGGAATATTGACGTTAATCCCCATGTGATAATTTCTCGCTTAGTGGTGAAATATCTTCCTGAAGTGTCAACGTTTATTTCTCACTTAGATTTAGCTCCATCTTCCACCTCCTAGATGGACAAGATTTTCTCACTCAAAGATAAAAGACGTAGGAAGATAATTTAAAACAATATTTCATGAAGAAACGACTTTAGGTGAACATAAAGAATGTTATATGAATTGAATGAAAAACTGCGTAATAAAACAAAGTAGCGAGAGTTCTAAATGATAATCTTTAGAAATTCTAAATATAAATGAAGAATACATATTTTTTTTTAAATCCAGAGATTGCTAAATTAGATAATACAAGATTTGATAGTCAATAATATCTTAAATAAGTATTTGTATTTAGAATGTAAAACGTACCTGTCGATTTAACAACACAGGTAACTGATGCACATGTCACGCTCAACAAGATAAAATTGAAATCTGCATTACAAGCGTTCTTCATTACTCGTTCAAGAATTATCTCAACCCACAACTTGAACTAAATATACCTTATTGGATATCTCTACATTAGTCATGCAACTCACAACTTGAACTAAATATACCTTATTGGATATATCTACGCTAAATTAGTCATGCAACTTACAACTTGAACTTATTATCCCTTATTGGATATCTCTACGCTAAATTAGTCATGCAACTTACAACTTGAACTTAATATCCCTTATTGGATATATCTACGCTAAATTAGTCATGCAACTTACAACTTGAACTTAATATCTCTACGCTCTATAGCCAAACACTCTACTAAGAAAGCTACAAACTAAAGAAGTTACAACACAGTAAACACGCTGACTAACAAACTGACAGTCATGCAGAAATTATCAACGTTGCACAGTGTTCGGGAAGGCAAGGTGAGTGAATGTCCTGAATTTACCATTCCATTTACCACGGCATATCCCCATTAGTCACACATACGTATCTCCAAAGAAACAGTCTTACACTAGGTAACAGTCACCTCATTCGTCGCTCGACAGATGTCCGACAAAATGTCTTGGGTCTAGTACATAGGGAGAAAATGGTGTGAAGCTATCTGACATTAATTCGCAATACTAGCCGCTGGCCCCTCTTCGAGTTGTCTGGCAAAGTTTCGCTGCTCTGTGTTGGAGGAGTTTGTATACAGTAACAATTCGGTTGAGATCACAGCTTATAGGGCACAGGTAGGTCCTTCGAGCTGCCTGTCCCAAGTCGGAGTGGGTATACAGTAACAGTTCGGTTGAGATCAAAGCGTATAGGGCACGGATGCATTGATGAACACCACTAATTGACAAGTCAATCGATATGTTGACAAGTCCCGGTTACCGGCTACAGCTCAGGTGTCGGTGTCACGTGACTGCGAATTTTCGGACGAGAGATGAGATTACCAAGTTAAAGGTACCTTAAAGTTAAAGGTACCTTAGATCGTCCATGTTGCTTCCAGAAAGCAGTGCCAAGTCCGCTGAATTAAGGTCCCCATGATTAGCGTACCTATTCCCGATAGCCTGTCGGTTCCATCTCGCCCGAGCGTGTCAAACACGTGCACTCCATAACATCTCCGGAAAACTGAAGAGTAATGGGGAAAACTTCTGGGCACGCCCCCCCCCGCCCCTCCCACACATTCTACCTTCAAATCAACGGATGAAAAGAGATGAGCAAATATTAGGTATATTTGTAGAAAGGAATAATTTATCTTAATAAATCAACTTTTATATATGTGAGTAAATATTAAAGTGTAACACTAACAGAAAATATTAATAGAGTAGAAATATTAATAAATAATATTAAGTTATTAATACAATAAGTGACATAATTTTATCACAGATAGATAAATAGATTAGCTAGATGGATGGATGCATGGAGAGAGAGAGAGAGAGAGAGAGAGAGAGTATTTTACCTTCTACTGTACAATATCTGATACCACAAACTTAATTAATCTCAGGAAACCAGCAGCTGTAGGAGAGAATCTAAGTGGAAAAGAACAGCCGATGACGGTAATTAAAAATGGCAGCTGACCGTGATATCAACAAGAGACACAATTCTAACCAGAACGACCACTAGACGAACCGCCTTAGGGGTGCGAGCAATTCTGCTTTAGACAAATAAAGTGTCCATCTTTCTTGATTATCGAATGAGTTTCCAGATGACCGGAGACCATAGTAATTCCCTGTTAACAAAGTAAACCTGAAGAAATACGACACCCCTCTACAATTAAAAAAACAAACTAGCAAATTTAAAACCCAAAACAAAAATCCACAATGTACGTTTCTTGGAAAAATGGAGAGGATGGAAACAAACATCAGAAGACGTGCATGATGGGAAAAATTGGACTTAATCATTATTTCTAATCATGCTTTCACTGTGCTTGTTAATTTAACTAAATTGTTTGATATGATATCGCTTTACTAGTAAAATAGCACAACCAATGTTGTCTAATGTTATAAAGAGTGCAGTCATGCTTTATGTGTTTGTTATTTTTATTTTATTTGACATGCCTTCATTACAAGTGAAACAACGCAATGAGTGTTGTGTAGTGTTTATTAAGAGTGCAATACTAAACACTTCTTGATAAAACGCTATCCATCTTTCCACTGAATTGTGTCGAATACATCTCACGACCTCAAGAACCGCTTCGGGAGAACAAATTAAGTTAGCACAAAAAAAAAAGTATTAGTTTGTAAATCTTGTTTCTTGTGTGTTAGTTTTATTTTTATTTTATGGGGACTTTTTCTTTCACACTTAATATAGATTTTAAATGGACTCATTTAATTTGCTTAGAGCAGTTCACTTGGTGTGGTCGTGACTCCGAAGTAATGTGAGGGGGGACCAAGTGCCCCCAGAGCTAACCATGGTCAACTACGTCCTGAGGTGAAATGCACGCAAACGCAGCCACAAACCACTAGCTGAATAAAATTAGCATTTTAGTTTATAAACTGAATGTTCATTTAAATACTACACTTGATCGTCAAATAATAATGGTCACTACATGACAAATATGGCCACCCTACGGCAAACATTGTCACCATAGGGCAAACATTGTCACCATAGGGCAAACATAGTCACCACAGGGCAAAAATAGTCACCACAGGGCAAAAATAGTCACCACAGGGCAAACAAGGTCACCACAAAGCAAACATTGTCACCACAAGGCAACTATTGTCACAACAAGACAAACTAGTCACAACACTGCAAGTTTGAAATGTTGTGATTACATTCTCAGACTCTTTCAGCAAATATTAATTATCCCCATATACACCCCCCCCCTCTCTGTCCCGGAGTGTTTATCGACTATTTGTTGTTTATGTCTACTTAATCGTTTAAAACATATTTACATTGTAGAGCAATTTCTATTTCTGTGTTATAATACAAGATCACCAACCAGTATCTCAGAAAGTCAAGAAGGGTCACACACGAAGACGAGAATAAGTGACGTCATGTAGACTTCATGAGATATAAGAGAACTTGTAAACTTTCATCAGTGACATATAACGCAATGCATGTAGGGATAGATAGGTTTGTTAGAATTAACAAACACGAGAAAATTCGTTAAAACGAGCGCCTTGGCGCATTACAAGAATACAAGTTACAATTTTAAATGACACGCCAAAATTTATCTTATAATTGAATCCTAGAATGCCTACATGCTAATTTCTTTTCCGAAAAGAAAGTAATAAGAAGAGATTGTCCTATTCAGCTTCAAATCTAGAGTTATGTTTTCTTAATGAAATGTTACATGTGGGAGTTTTATATATACCGTACCCAGCAGCTAACTACATCTGTTTGAATTCTCTTTCTGTATACAAACCTGGAACGCGAGAAACCATAGGAAGGGGAAAAAATGTCGGTAGTATTGTAATACCTACTCCAGAGTTTTTTTTCATTAATTTTTGTCTGCTTCTGTGCAGCTTGGGGCTCCGATACCGCATTATGTCGCTGCCAGACGCGCCTTCCTGCTTCAGGGGAGAGAAAGACGTCGATGGCCTATTAGTTTGCCACAAAATAATTTTCTTTCATTTAAAACGCCAGCATGCATTGTGTTTTTTTTTTTATATTATTTTGAGACCAAAAATAAATCAATTTAAATTACACATGTTTTCAACACTTTTTAGTCTAATAATTTATTTGAAACAACAGCGGCACAATTGTGTAATTAGTGTAACTTGAATTAAAAAATAACAACAAAATCTGTTAAATATGATAAATGTTATAATATAGAAGTTCAAGAGACATGAATACGTTTTTAGGGATTATGTATGCAGCGGTAAACAATCATGAGGTAAACACACACACACACACACACACACACACACACACACACACACACACACACACACACACACACACACACACACACACACACACACACACACGCACACACACACATACCCACATTTGTTTACTAACGCATACATACACATATATGCTTACACGCGCAAACATACACACACACACAAACATGCTTATGCACACATCATACACACTCTAACATTTGTCCATTAACAAAAAAGACACGTCTAGGAAAAAATAAAATGTAGGAATCTAATATCAAAATCAGAGAAACGAAAAATCCTCGCGGATCAAAATATATACTCATTAACCATGCACAGTGGACTGAGAGGGCGCAAGAACTCATTAATCATGCACATAGTGGACTGAGAGGGCGCAAGAACATGTAATAGAGTAGTGAGTAATGGCTACCTAATACTATTTAGAGACCGTTGTAATAGTATAATGTGTCGTCGCTATATAATGCCATGTAGATAGATCGTTGCAATAATATAGTGAGTCTTGGCTATAAAATATCATGTAGATCGTTGTAACAGTATAAACAGTATAATGAGTCATGCCTATATAATGTCATGTAGATCTTTGTAATAGTATAGTGAGTCGTGGCTATACAATGCCATGTAGATCGTTGTAACAGTGTAGTGAGTCATAGATATATAATGCTATAAAGATCGTTATAATAGTATAGTGAGTCGTGGCTATCTAATACCATGTAGTGCATTCTAATGGTATAGTGAGTCGTGGCTATCTAAATCCATGTAGTGCATTCTAATAGTACAGTGAGTCGTGGCTATGTAATGCCATGTAGAACGTTATAATAGTACATTGAGTCGTGGCTATCTAATGCCATGTAAAGCGTTCTGATAGTACAGTGAGTCGTGGCTATCTAATGCCATGTATAGCGTTCTGATAGTACAGTGAGTCGTACTGTCTAATGCCATGTAAAGCGTTCTGATAGTAAAGTGAGTCGTGGCTATCTAATGCCATGTAAAGCGTTCTGATAGTAAAGTGAGTCGTGGCTATCTAATGCCATGTAAAGCGTTCTGATAGTAAAGTGAGTTGTGGCTATCTAATGCCATGTAAAGCGTTCTGATAGTAAAGTGAGTTGTGGCTATCTAATGCCATGTAAAGCGTTCTGATAGTAAAGTGAGTTGTGACTATGTAATGCCACGTAAAACGTTTCAAATCAAGACTGAGCCATCAAGGCGCGTCTCTGTAGAATTCTCTTCCGGAAAAGGAAACATGAAGCATTCTTGACTTTGCATTTCAAGACGTGCGCGCGCGCGCGCGAGTGTTTTACAATAACAGTTTTATGTCACCACTCGAGCTTGCGTTGATCATTTCATCAGACGTTCTCTGACCTGGAGTGTCCCTGTGGGACCACTACCCCACGTAGTGTGTCCGGGGTGGAGGGCAGGAGGGCTGGTGGAAAGTAGTAAAGCAGTCGCACGGTCTTACCCTCCACCGCCCTTCGTTAGATTTCAAGACGTATTATTGCGTAAACTAATATGTAGCCTAAATTACGTCATCACTTTAACCCTTGTAAATTACGTCACCAGTGCAGACGAAAACTTGCAACAATATCAAGAAATTTAGTAATAATGTGTTTATTTCCTTCCAAACCTGTGATAAACTGTGATTAGATTATACAGTAGTGTTAGATACAGTAGTGTCTGTAAATAAGCAGAAGTGTCTTAGAAAATAAATCTTCTTTCCTACACGCACGCACACACATATAACTTTGGGGGTATCTGTAATCCTAAAAAACAAAAGATAGCTTGTAGTGTAATGCTTTGGATAAACGTGTTGAACAGAATGCAGTTGTCCAAGGGTAGCATATGTAGAGAGGAAACGATTTAATTTATGGTTTGACAGCCTGCCTGAAATTAATGCTTCAGTTTGATTTTGAGCATGCTATAAATGTTTAAGATTATCTGACGCAAAATTCTCCCATACAGTAGAGCAAAAGTCAAGTAAAGATTGAATATATGCATAATAATACATATTATCTGCACGCTTCACCAGTAACGTGATTTTTGGTTGGACATTTAAACAGATCATTGTGACAGTTTAACTAAATGTTGGATCTGAGGAAGATAAAGTAGATTATGATCGATTAAAATTCCCAAAGTTTTGAATTTATCAAAGTGTAATTTTAGTTTGGTAATGTGTCTCCGCCATAATATCAGTAACAGACGTGGTACAGAGCGACAGATCAGTACTGTGTATAAAAATCGAGATAAAAAATAAGTAGCCCTAGGAGACACCAACTATTAAGTCATCCTATAAAGCGAAGTTTCACAAGAGAGAGAAATTGTACAAAGCCAGCTTGATGTGGGTGAAGTAGTCTTCTACTCTCTTCGCACCGTGTGCTTGATTGTATCCTACTTCTACCAAAGCAGACCTTGAACTTGATTGTATCCTACTTCTACCAAAGCAGACCTTGAACTTGATTGTATCCTACTTCTACCAAAGCAGACCTTGAACTTGATTGTATCCTACTTCTACCAAAGCAGACCTTGAACTTGATTGTATCCTACTTCTACCAAAGCAGACCTTGAACTTGATTGTATCCTACTTCTACCAAAACAGACCTTGAACTTGATTGTATCCTACTTCTACCAAAACAGACCTTGAACTTGATTGTATCCTACTTCTACCAAAACAGACCTTGAACTTGATTTTATCCTACTTCTACCAAAGCAGACCTCGAACTTGATTGTATCCTACTTCTACCAAAGCAGACCTTGAACTTGATTGTATCCTACTTCTACCAAAGCAGACCTTGAACTTGATTGTATCCTACTTCTACCAAAGCAGACCTTGAACTTGATTGTATCCTGCTTCTACCAAAGCAGACCTTGAACTTGATTGTATCCTACTTCCACCCAAGCAGACCTTGAACTTGATGGTATCCTACTTCTACCCACGCAGACCTTGAACTTGAAGCTGAGGCGAGTTAAGACAGCGACTTGAGTTTTATAGCAGATTGGGAGGGGGGGGGGGGCGTGAATCACGGTTATGTATAAACCCAAATGAAAACAGTCTTAAGGTGAGAACTACTTTTGCAAAATCTCCAACGATGTATGTGTTTAATGGATTTTAGTTATTGGAGCGATCCACATTCTAAAGACCAATGCGGAGACTCTGTGGGGTGCTAGGCAACCAATAATCTGCGGGCTGGAATGTTTACCGATGGCGGATACGATTAGTGGCCGTACCACTTAGTATGAAAGAACTGCGGTGATATATGCTGCAATACTGACTACGGAGCGCCAAATAAACGCTTTAAGACGGTTAAGTTAAGCGATATATCATGGTTTACTGTGTCAGAGCTGTGGACATCAGGCATTGTGAAAGGGGAGATCATTATATCATCCAAAGCGGGAAAGAAGCTCGTTAACGATTTCCCCACTTCCCTCCCTCTCTCAGAAAGGTCAGTTGTAGAATGATGATAAAGGCGCTGTTGCGAATAAGAACGATTAATCCCATAAACATTTTATAAAGAAAGAAAATCAAATGTTTCAAGAAAAGTTTTTCTTTAAAAGAACAACGGAAACAGTTTTCATTTCCAACTTTACATCCGACTGGATTGTGCAAAGAGTAAAACTTTACAGTTAAGCGCCTCCATTTTCTAGGGGTGGGGTGGGGTGGGGTGGGGCTTCGATACTTTAATTTTCCCCTAGTGTAGTCGGATACACTGAGGGAAACAACAATCTCTAAGGTCAACCCATATCAAGAGAATGTCAATGGACAAGTTTTTGAAGGCCTTGGAGGTGAAACAACGCTAGCGAAACATGTTGGAATCTTATGTTTTCTTCAAATAAATAAATTTGAGAAATCTTGTCTCTTCCTTCAGTAAATAAGTGCAAGGAATATTCTATATATCCTACAATAAATGAATGTGAGAAATGTTGATTATTTTCTAAAATAAATAAGCAAACAAATAAATAAACGGTACCTTGTCTATTTTCGACATTAAATAGATTTGAGAAATCAACCTTTACAGTTGTTCTCTAGTTTAAGAAAGTGAAAGACCGCAATATCCGTTATACTATAAACACAACAATAAAATAATTCTATCTCACACTGTAAACGCAACACTAATTCTATCTCACAATATAAACACAACAATTATTCTATCTCACACTATAAGCGCAACAATTATTCTATCTCACAATTTAAGCGCAACAATAATTTTATCTCACATTATAAGCGCAACAATAATTTTATCTCACATTATAAGCGCAACAATAATTTTATCTCACACTATAAACGCAACAATAATTGTATCTCACATTATAAGTGCAACAATAATTATATCTCCGGAATTTTGCAAACGCATACATTTTTTTCTTGCCTACAATTAACGCATTAAATTTCAACGCATTAAATTTTTCTTGCCTACAATCAACGCATATATTTTTCTTGCCTAAAATCAACGCACGCAATACATTTTTTTCTTGCCTACAATCAACGTGTTATATTTTTCTTGCCTACAATCAACGTGTTATATTTTTCTTGCCTACAATCAACGTATTATATTTTTCTTGCCTACAATCAACGTGTTATATTTTTCTTGCCTACAATCAACGCATTATATTTTTCTCATATATTAAATTGACGAAGAAAATGGGTATCTACAATATGAAAATTAGTAATGGATTGATTTTAGGCCAATAAAAAGCAGCCTCTCTTTTGTTGCATTGCCACATGTTTTTATAAAAACAACAAAGCGATATTTTGTTGTCTTATACATTTTACAAAACTCTTTATACCTTTATTTTTATTGTCTCATGCAGCTTGCAAACACAACGTCTCCCAACTATATATTAAAATCCACTAATCTTCGAAATATCTTCTATATTATTTTTTTAACATACATTATGTACAAGAAAAAATATTTAAAAAAATCAATCAATATGCGATCGCAGCAAATTTTCATTAATTCCTAATATTTTGAACAGAGCACAGCTGTGATATTGTTTTCCGGCTGCAATTTGATCGTTAGGCAAATTTTGTCTTCTGCGACATTCGTTCACAAGGGAGAGTATAGAATAGAAATAGGCTTTTATAATTAATTATTCTTTTCCCTGTTTTATAAACTTTTCTTTTGCTTACTGAATATAGACGGACGGGGGAGGGGTGTTACTATTTATACACAATAGTACTAATTTGCAAAACGTGTCCTCAGATGTACCTCAGATCTTTGTTGATCAATGGCACGCCACTTCCTTTCTATCTTAGGGGTCGATATTGAGTGGTCATCCTAATGTGATCGGGACCCCAGAATGCAGTGAGGGAAACAAGTCCCTAGAGTGCAATCCGGAGTCCTCAAGACACTATGCAAGCTCACCGGCAGAAGAAATTCTGGTCTGGACATAGGCCATCCCTTGGAGAGAGTGTCTCTTTAAACTAACCAACCCAACCCAACCAACCAAGCAACCAACCAACCAAACAAACCCAAAGTAGCATACCTAATATGCTCTCCTTTGGGGACTTGGATATTGAGTGCTCCACATGTTGAAAAGAAGTGAGGGGTACCAAGTCCTTTCAGGGCCGAGAACGTCCTAAGACGAAATGCCCTAAACGAGCTCTGGAGATTAAGGAACAACCACTAACACCACCATCAACAACAACCAACTACTACTAACACCACCATCAACAACAACCAACTACCACTAACACCACCATCAACAGCAACCAACTACCACTAATACCACCATCAACAGCAATCAACTACCACTAACACACATCAACAACAACCAACTACCACTAACACACCATCAACAACAACCAACTACCACTAACACACATCAACAACAACCAACTACCACTAACACACCATCAACAACAACCAACTACCACTAACACACATCAACAACAACCAACTACCACTAACACACCATCAACAACAACAATCAAATACCTCTAACACACCATCAACAGCAGCCAACTACCACTAACACCACCATCCAAAAACAACAAATTATCTTGCACCGAATGTGATAAAATCATCAACACCCCCCCTCCCCCTGCTATCGCGTTAAACGACACTATTGTAATGGTCTTTACGAAGTCCAGACACGCCAATCTAAACTTCATTATACATATCCGTTCTTGCATTAGCAAACATCACGAATGTTTTAACTTCCAACCTCAAAGCTTTCAAAGCCTGAGTACGGAGTCAGCAATACAAAGATATGGGCATTCCACCACCACCACCCCACCCCCCATCCCTGTTTAGAAGTGAGGACATGTAGCTTGGGCCACGCCAGATTCCACTTTTGAGCCATGAAGAAAACTAGCACGAAATTCTACGATCGATGGAGTTACCTTCTCTTGATTGTCCGCATTCGATTACATCGCCGGCTTTAGTAAATGTAGTAACAAATCATCCCATCCTCCTCTTGCGACCGTAACAAAGACATTCAACATGTCTTTAATTATTGATACATTTCTCGAATTTTGTTGTCAAAAGTTTTCTATAACAATTAACAACTAATCGTTCATATTTGTTATTGAACAATATACATCTCGGATGTGTTTAACAAGGTAATTCTTAAGCATATTTCTTAACTTTGCGATAAGCCTAGTACATATTTCTTAACTTTGCGATAAGCCTAGTACATATTTCTTAACTTTACGATAAGCCTAGTACATATTTCTTAACTTTGCGATAAGCCTAGTACATATTTCTTAACTTTGCGATAAGCCTAGTACATATTTCTTAACTTTGCGATAAGCCTAGTACATATTTCATAACTTAGCGGCATACCCCACGTCATTAAATTTTTAGCTTAACAATTTTAACAACGTATTCTGGTTTAAACGTTGTAATTCAACAGTAAATGTCTGGCATATATTTCTTAGATTAATGACCAGCTCCTTCTCACATATTTCGTAACAACAAACTCCTTGTCACATATTTCTTAACAAATTTCTTGCCATATATTTCTTAACAACAAACTCCTTGTCTCATATTTCTTAACAAACTTCTTGCCACATACTTCTTAATAACAAATTTTTTATCACATGTAAATCATTTTAAATTGTGATCGTGTGGCAGTTTGCATTTTAATTTTTATGAGTTTACATTAATTAATGATGCGACAGAAATCTTATCTTTTAATAACTTTTAGTGAAATTTACCGAAATTTTACTCGACCTGATATAAGTGAATTCAGGATTTGTTTTGAGATTTTGTTAAAGTCCGTTAAATAAGTCAATTATTCTAGTAAATAGTCGAGCAAATAGTCCAGTTAATATGCTAGTCGAGCAAATAGTCCAGTTAATATGCTAGTCGAGCAAATAGTCCAGTTAATATGCTAGTCGAGCAAATAGTCCAGTTAATATGCTAGTTGAGCAAATAGTCCAGTATGCTAGTCGAGCAAATAGTCCAGTTAATATGCTAGTCGAGCAAATAGTCCAGTTAATATGCTAGTCGAGCAAATAGTCCAGTTAGTATACTAGTCGAGCAAATAGTCCAGTTAATATGCTAGTCGAGCAAATAGTCCAGTTAATATACTAGTCGAGCAAATAGTCCAGTTAATATACTAGTCGAGCAAATAGTCCAGTTAATATGCTAGTCGAGCAAATAGTCCAGTTAATATACTAGTCGAGCAAATAGTCCAGTTAATATGCTAGTCGAGCAAATAGTCCAGTTAGTATACTAGTCGAGCAAATAGTCCAGTTAATATGCTAGTCGAGCAAATAGTCCAGTTAATATGCTAGTCGAGCAAATAGTCCAGTTAGTTTACTAGTCGAGCAAATAGTCCATTTAGTTTACTAGTCGAGCACAAGTTGAACAATTCACTCTCAATTGGAAACCATCCTGGCAACAGAAATTTAATTTAAATTCAAAATCAATTTTTCGAATTCATCGGACCCTCGTTCGCCCTAACAAAATCGAGATTCCATTGTTCACTTTATTGCCATTTTAGTTGTCTTAATATCTAAATAAATAAATTCTTTTTCTATTCTGTGAATTCCACCAGTTGTTGAAATTAAAATGTATTAAATAAAGACGTAAACAAACTAAATTTTTAGTAGCTTAAACTTAAAATTCATGTTTATTTCAAACTGTGGCGTACTCGACTGAAGCTTTGATCAAAGCAGACCACGTGATCACTGGGCGAAAATGACGTAGCAAAATTAATCTGACAAGTTAGCAGGGCGCGTGTGTAGACTAAGTACTTGTCTCTACAGTAACAGACATTCTGTAACAATCAAAACGGTCAGAAGGAAAGAAGAGCTGCTCTGATGAAAACTAGTCAAGTGGAACCAGCCGCCAAGAAACCTGAATTTTGAGACAGTGATGGACTATTTTTCGATCAAGTTGGCCTTAAGTAGACAGTATTTAGCAAAAAACCTCTGGGTTTCTTAGAGAGTAACTCCTAAATAATTATCACTTTCACTTAGTGGCGGCACTGCCTTTCAACAGTGACAAGCGTAGCAAGATATCAAGAAGTGATAACTGATTGCATAACTGTAGGTACTTAGGATGTCATTTTGTGAAGGTTATTTACAAAAGTACTGGGGCATTTGCGCTCATTTCGTAATGTTGGGAAGTCACCTATAGCTTGTGAATATTTCCCAGCCCTGCAACAAACGACAAAGACAGTAAATGTTTATTCACACTTCCCGTTATCACTAAGACAGTGAGGTATTTGTACACGCTTCCTGTTATCACTAAGGAAGTGGGGTATTTGTAACACGTTTTCTGTTATCACTAAGACAGTGGGATATTTGTACACTTTTCCATGCTATTGTAAAGATACGCTAGTGTGTGTATATCTCTGTGTAGTGAAAGCAATGACGAAGTTTTACAATTATGCTGACGTGTTTATACGAAGACAAAGATGCATTTTCCCCTAAAACGGAAAATTACATGACTCGATAGTAATGGTGGACTAGTGACAAGCAGGATTCCGAGAGACCCTGTCAGTGACGTGTAATTTCAGTTTGGTGAAACAGTGGTTCGATGGCTGCATGTTCATTTACTGTATCGAAAGCAAAATTCCACATTGTCACGCAATATGCATGCTGCACTCCGCTGCTGGATGCTGCAGTCGCGCTGTTGGATGCGCAGCACAGAACAATTCAACCAGCACGTCAAGAAGAGAACTCTCGAACCCCGCCAACAGAAGTCGAATTGTTGTTACACAAAATTCCTTTTCTCCGCGTCTTCTGGCAATGACTGCTGCCACTTTGAGGACAGCCCATATCTTACAGTGTGTCACTGTGGGGGAAAGCCCACATTTTGCACTCTGTCATTGTGGGGATAGCCCATATCTTGCAGTGTGTCACTGTGGGGGAAAGCCCACATTTTGCACTCTGTCATTGTGGGGATAGCCCATATCTTGCAGTGTGTCACTGTGGGGGAAAGCCCACATTTTGCATTCTGTCACTGTGAGGATAGCCCGAGGTTTGCTCTCGGTCACTGTCGTGGTAGTCCATGATTTGCACTCTGTCACTATGGTGGTAGTCCAGGCTATGCACTCTATCACTATGGTGGTAGTCCAGATTTTGCACTCTGTCACTTTTTAGGTCGTAGAGAATTTTTGGTTCACCTTTGCGTGTAAAGTGACGAAACTACTTGTCGAATTTCATTCTTTCTTAGCATTTGACGTAATGGTGTGCTTTCTTTACATTTTGTAGTAATATGTCTGGTATGTCTGATATGTCTGGTATGTCTGATATGTCTGGAAAATGGACTGTGGGCCTTATGCATTAACTTGCATACATGATGGAGATTACAGAATATGCTTTGGTTGGAGACATAAATTTGATGGAAAACGTAAGACCTACGCCGATGGAAAACAAAAAAAACTCGATGGGGAGCAGAAGGCATAAACTCAATGGAAAAAACGCATACACGCGATGGAAAACAGAAGGCATAAACTCAAAGTAAAACAAAAGATATAAACTCGACAGAAGGCATAAACTCAAAGTAAAACAAGAAATTTGATAAATTTAATAATAATAATAATAGTATTGTTTCTTACAATGCGTCATTAATCATGATATTCTAACATGTAAACAAGAAATTTGATTAATAATAATAATTATTATTATGTTTCTAATAGCACGTCAGTAGTCATGAGACTCTACCTTGTAAACAAGAAATTTGATAAATAATAATAATAATTATTATGTTTCTAATAGCACGCCAGTAGTCATGAGACTCTAACTTGTAAACAAGAAATTTGATAAATAATAACAATAGTAATAGCACGCCAGTAGTCATGAGACTCTACCTTGTAAACAAGAAATTTGATAAATAATAACAATAGTAATAGTACGTCAATAGTCATGAGACTCTACCTTGTAAACAAGAAATTTGATAAATAATAACAATAGTAATAGCACGTCAACAGTCAAGAGATTCTATCAAGTAACCTTTCAATAAAAGATTGTTTTCTTTCTGTAAAAGATTGCTTAGTGCCATCCTCAATAGAACAGCAGGTTTTTCGTACAAAATATAAATAAAATAAGTGAAACCAATACAAATGTTCTTATTCCAGAAAATGACACGTGGCATTTCTCTTAGAGATTCTTGTAATGTAGAAATGTGGACATGCAATATCTCTGTGTTCGCAGTCGTTCCATATTTTAAAAAATAAAAATAAAAACACTGCTCTGACGTGTTTCATGTCTACATCAGAACAATGCACGGACTGACAGATACCGACGAGACATTTCTATAAACTGAGTTCACACGAAGAGCGCGCCCGTTAATTCGTAAATGGTAGAAATAAAGTCAAGTATTTAATTGATAAAATACATTTTCGTTATCCATGGTGTTCGCTGAAATGTTATAGCGTGAGTGATTGGACTTGCACGATATTTGAAGCAAACTCTTTCTTTTTTGTGGCCCTGTGTGTAGTTAACTTCCTGGAGGCTGTGACCTACTTTAGCCGTTTGCTGTGTATCATATTTCGCGAGAACTTTCGATATATCTGTCTCTTACCATATCACTTTTCCATGGTTGGTTAAGTGCAAGCGCTTCCGAGCTTGTCTGATTCAGTTAGTTTCATACTTTTTCTTGTGTGTTTTCGTCGAAGTTTTGCTTTATTCAGTTAATGTCGTTAATTTACATCTGTCTTTGTAACTTGTCTTATATAGTTAGTTTCGCATTTTTTCTTCGTGATTTATCTGCTCTTGGATTACATAGTCAAGTTTGTACTTTTCCCTTCGTCTTCTTTCTTCTCTTCTATTAATATTATTTCGTCTACTTCGGAGCTTCTAATTATATTATTTTTTTTAGTTTTGATTCCCTCCCTTTGTTTGAAATAGTCGTATTATTTCATGGAATAAGACTGGCTTTTCTGTATTTTAGCGACTTGATTATATGAAAGAAATTATAAATGATGACATTTTATTGGTTGTGCCAAAACAAAGTGCGAATTTGGTGCAAATATTGAATGTCAGGAGTGTGAAATTTAGCTGCCAACAACATCGAGCTCATGATCCCAACAGTAGACGAACAAACAGAATTACATTCACATCCAATATGGCGACACACGGTCCCGTAAATATCATAAAACCACTAATCCATGTATGCATACATATTAGTACGTCTGTAGGTATATATGTATATGTCTTTGTGTGAGTGTGTGTTTGTATTTCTGTTTGTTTAGGGATCAGTGCGCGAAACCATTTCAGATATTTTTTCATCAGAGAGAGAGAAATTCGTTATAAGTATATAGAGAAATCGATTAAGTTTTCTTAAAATAGATAGACAGATACACTGACAGACAGACAGATAGATAGATAGATGAAGTACATTGAAGTAGTATAATGAGGTAGTACATTGACATGAAGTACATTGAAGTAGTACAATGTCATGAAGTACTTTGAAGTAGTACATTGACATGAAGTACATTGAAGTAGTACATTGAAATGAAGTACATTGAAGTAGTATAATAAAGTAGTACATTGACAAGAAGTACATAGAAGATAGATGAAGTACATAGATTGAAGTGACAAGAAGTACATTGAAGTAGAACATGGACAAGAAGTACAATAAAGTAGTACAGTGACATGAAGTAAATTGAAGTAGTATACGGACATGAAGTACATTGAAGTAGTACATTCACAAGAAGTACAATGAAGTAGTACATTGACATGAAGTAAATTGAAGTAGTATACGGACATGAAGTACATTGACAAGAAGTACAATGACGTAGTACACTGACATGAAGTACATTGAAGTAGTACATTGATATGAAACATGTTGCCATGACATTATTTGTTATTATTAACAATTGACAATGCATGAAAGGTCTTGACTCGATTTTCACTTCAGTAAGAAATATCTATTGTCTTATGACAACGAAATATCAGATCGTCCTGGAGAAATACCTTTTTCACAGATCGTAAAAAATGAAATGTGACTCAATCAATTCGAGACAAAAGTTCAAGTTTTAAAACGCGATAAACATTCTTCGTAAAGAAAGATACTAACCTCGGGTTGGATGGGGGTGCGGGGAGTTTACAATCTACAGAACTGCATATAAATTCTGCTTCAAAGTACAGAAATCTGAGGAAGTTTGGTAGATCTATAATGTACACTGGTAATTAGCCATTAGCTGATTTACTATTACAGTGTGAAAGGTCAGACCAATTAAGGCAACTTGAGACGATATAACAGAGTATGGTAGTTATGATATTTGGTTTTTACTTTCCCACGCATTTCTTCTTCTTCTTCTTCTTCTTCTTCTTCTTCTTCTTTTTCTTTTTATTCTTCTTCTTCTTCTTCTTCTTCTTCTTTTTCTTCTTCTTCTTCTTCTTCTTCTTCTTCTTCTTCTTCTTCTTCTTCTTCTTCTTCTTCTTCTTCTTCTTCTTCTTCTTCTTTTTCTTCTTCTCCTTCTCCTTCTTCTTCTTCTTTCTGCACAATCTTTGTGATTCACTTTTCTCAAAATGTTCATTTATGAATTTGAATTCTCGCGAAAAGATAATGCCTGTCTGTGAAATGTACTGTCAGACCTTAAGCATGGAGACTGGATACTGGTTTTCATTTCTGTGTTTATTAAATGAATATTTCTCCTTGTCTCATGTAAAACAGATTTTGGAAAAAGAGGAAAACTGCAAAGATTATGTAAATACTTATTAAAGCAATTGTTTTCAAAGATATTGAACAGTTCAAGCAAATTTGATAAACAGAGAAAACAATTATGGCAAATACCAATGCTTCTTATTACATTATGTCGTTTATTAGTAAACACAGAAAACAATATTATTAGAAATAACCCTAAAGTGTACATTATCACCAGCCATATGGTGTACTTTATCACATACGCTAGCAATTAAGAGTTTACTCTCATATTCCTTAGTCAGAAATTATACACTATCGTATTCATTAGCAAAATAAACTTTACACTATTCCATTTATTAGACATAATGTACAGTATCATTTTCCTTAGCCATCAAATGTGTGTGTGTGTGTGTGTGTGTGTGTGTGTGTGTGTGTGTGTGTGTGTGTGTGTTTGTGTGTGTGTGTGTTTGTGCGCGCGCGCGTACATTCATGTATCTTATCCCTCTAATGGTGGCACATTCAAGAAGTAAATATCTCAGTAAGAAAATGCCTGTTGCTCACCATACTGCAAGTGAGACTTACATCACAATTCTCAGCAAATCACCTGCAATCAAAAGCATTATAATGAGAATAATGTTTGGTAGAGCAGCCCTGAGTAGATACTATAGAGCAGCCCAAAGTAGAGTGCAGAGCAGCCCTGAGTAGATACTATAGAGCAGCCAGAAGTAGAGTGCAGAGCAGCCCTGAGTAGATACTATAGAGCAGCCCAAAGCAGAGTGCAGAGCAGCCCTGAGTAGATACTATAGAGCAGCCAGAAGTAGAGACTACAGACCATCCTTTAGTACAGGCTATACAGCAGCCACGAGTAGTTACTATAAAACATCCGTGAGAAGAGACCGCTGAACCTTTCATGCAGTGTTGCAAGACTTCTTCACTTGAAAACTTGGAGTCACTGAGCATCAAGGAAAGATAATACACTGTCGCCACCAAACAAACGGGTATAAAAAGAAATTAATTCCACCAGTGCCTTCCCGTGCAGGATGAGTATTTCTGCATATGTTGAGCGTTATTTAACTCTCTTATCTACAAAGAAACGTTCTTCAGATATGAAATCAAATAAAGCTGGATAGATTTTTATGCGTTTCATTGCATAAAATAATTTTAAAATTATTTCAGGATGCAAATTGTACTTCTACAGACCAATTTGACCTGGATTTGAAAGATCACACAGATTTCCATTAATAATTTAACAATGAAACCTTTCACTAAGACCAGGAATGAAATCAAGACTAGATAGATGCTCACTGTGCATGTAACGAAGACAGACACATTTTAAAAAGGTCATTTATTACTTATAATATTGAATTAAATTATTACTGCATTAAGTATATATATATATATATATAATTTTAAAACGTTTATCTTTTCTAATGGGAATTTTTAAATTAAGGAACTAAAAGTAATTATCCATAGAAATTATAATTATGTACAGGAAGATAATGGCTAATCAATAATGGGTGATGACATAGTCCCGATGGTGATGGTGACAATGGTAGTGAGAATAGTGATGATGGTGATATTAACAATGGTGATGAGAGTAGTGATGATGGTGATGAAGACAATGATAATAATTTGCTTCTTTAAAGCTGAATCTGATTTTATTAGTTCTGCATTCCGTATTGACTGTCATTCTACTCTTGATAGAAATACTGTTCCTTGACATTTAGTGTCATTAAATGTATACCATCATTTGTTTTCTTCCCAAGTAAATGTCAGTTACGATGCTGCTATACAAATGTAACCGCAAGGTGATGGCCACACAGCCACAGATAAAGGTTAGTTCAACAAATAAATTAAAGAATAGTCTTGACTGTAAAGGTCTCTTTACAGTCAAGACTATTCATTAATTTATATAAAGGTCGCTTTTCCCACACTTTTCCTCAACATCTGTCGATCAGTTCTCTCTCCATCAGTGTGTTCCTTTTCTTTCGCTATCAGTTTCTTCTTTGTCTACCTGTTTATCCTGTCAATAACTCCTTTTTCCATCAATCTCCCGCATCTATGTTTTCCTCCATTCTCTTCTGCTTCTCTCCGTCTGTCTCTCTATCTGTCTTTCTCTGTACAAATTTGTCACTATTCATGTCAAATATTCATTTCCTTTTGTTATTCTACAACAACGATTACGCCACTAGTCCATTTGTCCATTCACTCAAACGCCCAGCATAACTTGCTGAGATATGTATAACGATGAACAAAGGAACGAAAGAGCGAACGAACGAAAAAAGGAACGAACGAAGAAAGGGACGAACGAATGATAGATGGATGGATTGATGGATAATTTTACTTTTGTTACTAAGTTTTCTAAGTGTGTGCTGTGTAGCGCAGTGCTTTAATCATAAATCAAATATTTTATTTGCTGAGAGAATATTGATTTAAATTGTTTATCTGTGTTCCTTTGGTTGTTTTCCTTTCCAGAGTACATCTTTCTACAGAAGTGTGTATGTGTGTGTATGTGGATGTCTGTAAATGTTATGTAAATGTGTGTGCATGTGTGCATGTGTGTGTGTGTGTGTGTGTGTGTGTGTGTGTGTGTGTGTGTGTGTGTGTGTGTGAATGTGTGTGTGGGAGGGAGGGAGGGAAATCGATAGAGCTAATTTAACATGTTCTAGAATAAAATGCGACCGATTATATCAGTATGAGACAATAATGGCGATATTGTTATGTTGAAGCTCACGTGCGAAGTAAATATCTGTCCTTTCTCAGCGATTACCTGACCGTGTGTCTCCATGGTTACCAATACTAAAGTTATCAATAATTTGTACATTGATGTATACATGAGTTAGTGAAATCTTGTCGGATGAATGAATACAAATATAGCAGCGAAACAATTTCAAGACAACAGTCACATCTAGGGCCGAGAACTCTGGCCAGCACTGTCTTGAGGCTGACCATAAAACTCTGTTTACGGCAAATGTTGTACTTCGCCTGTTTCCGCGCGATTGATCAAAGCGACACTCGAAACCTTTGGTAATGGAAGCAATCGAGCTCCAGCTATTTGTGTGAAGTATGTGATTTGCCACATTTCTTAATCTTCCGGTCAAAGGGATGCCGTAATTATTAGTTCCTGTGACCAACGAATGAACGATAACTGTCATGCTCGTGGAGAGGGAGATGTGAGTTATCTGCCCATTACAAGACCGTAAGATGATTTATACAGTTATCAACATGAACGGTGGAAATGTTCACATTCATCGGGTAAGCCCATAACAAAAATAAAAATAATGTATTTCTGTCAAAATTCTACCACGATTTTTTGTCAAACCGTTTAAACTTGATGGAAGATATATTTAACGCTCTAGCGTAGACTATCATAAAGAAGGCGCTGCCGATGAAAGATTTATCTTCCGTTAAAAATGCGGTCCTGGCCAGAATTTGATATTTTGGGTTCTTCGCGTCACTGAAGACTAAACAACAAACTCAGAATAGGGAGTCTAAAATATGTATAGCATGATATCCATATCAATGTCTAGGTCTATCATCATGGACCTTCAGGAGTCTCGTTATTGTGTTCATTATAATAATCATCTCTGTCGTCATCACAGGCATATATGAAAATAAGGGGAAGACATGAAAGTCCACTCGGTCATCAAAGACGTGTATGAAAATAAGCGGAAGAAATCAAAGCACACTCGTTCATAACAGACATATTTGAAAATAAGTAAAAAGGCCCACTCCGTCATCATAGACATATATGAAAATAAACGAAAGACATCAAAACCCACTCTGTCATCACATACATATATGAAAATAAGAGAAAGACATCAAAGCCCACTCCGTCATCACAGAAGTATATGAAAAATAAGAGAAAGACATCAAAGACCACTCGGTCATCACAGACGTATGAAAATAAGAGAAAGACATCATCATTGGTAAAGGTTCATTATTTACTGCTAACATTTGGTAGGTGTATGCTAGATTTAGTGACAGCCAGATGTATATTTAGGTAAACATTAAGGGAAATAAAATATTTGGACATAAATATGGTATGAATATGGAATAGTGGATACGAATTTTTGCTGATACAAAATACAAGAATTAATAAAGTTTAGTAGATAAAGATAATATGATTTGTATACGTTGTCGATAGAAGAGCTAATTAAAGGACTATTCTTGTTAGTTACTGAAGTGAGATTGTGCAAAGAGAGTAATGGTCAAAAAGTGTCCATGTCGAAGCCAAGGTGCTCAAGAGGCTTTTTCTTGTTTTGTCGGTGACGTATCACTGAGGTTAATATTGCTCTCAAGGTAGGTGACGTATCACTGAGGTTAATACTGCTCTCAAGGTAGGCGACGTATCACTGAGGTTAATATTGCTCTCAAGGTAGGTGACGTATCACTGAGGTTAATACTGCTCTCAAGGTAGGTGCACAATAGGCACCTTGTTTTAGGACTAGCGTCAAGATTGGAGATTTGCAATATTATTTTGGAGGGAAGCGCGAGAAGCTTCAGGATATTTACTTCTCTTGACCTGACAGCTGTGACGCTGCGCGTTAAATAGTACGGGAAGTACTATTGAAATTAGATCGCTCCCAGAGATTTTGCAACAATGGGGGAAGAAGCTCAAAAGGATCCTCATTGTAATGCAATTTGCGTAAAGCAACTCTGGCTTAACAGGTGTGATTGTACGCAATGTTTGGCCTTAAGGTAAGGTTAGACTGAGAAAAATTAATTTCGACCATACAGCAAAATATTCGAGATAAAGATGAAAGTTCAGATAATAGAATTGTGTTTTTGTCCAAAACCTAATAATTTGAGTGTGGTTTCAGGGTGTCGAGATATTTTAATGTGATGTATTAGTCAGTGCAAGTCGAGCAGGAGTTATGTTTTCTTATAGATGCAAAGAGATGATATGCAGCACTGAGGCAATAAATAGTATAACAGTATTTTTTAAAGTAATTTTATGTTTTATGCCTGCATATAAAGTTTTATTTTTTAAGTCACATTAATATGTGACTGTTTGTGAAATGACTTACATTGTTCTGTTTTTATTATGCAATGATATTTTTTTTAATTTTGAGTGTTTGCAAGCATTGATTGATTTATTTATTTATAACTCTTGTAATAACGATAATAGCGAAACCTGGGCATCATCTATTTCATTCGACATTGTTTGTTCGACATCACTCTTAATGTGTGTGTAGTCATGTACAACCAAAGTAAATTTTTTTTCTTTTCGCTAGTAACGGTGACTGTTAGGAGCTCTGAATCATGGAGGACCGTGATTATTTTAAGTAGGGAGGAATAATGTAACCACATTAGTATGAGTTATTTGTTTAGATACAGGTGTCTCTGAGCATGTACTGTTTTCGGACGAATGACAGTGACTTATGACATGATGACGGATCTGCGGAGTGGGAGTGACGGTATTTGGGTTTGGGTGTTCGGCATCGGACTGTTTTCTGGCTGCTTTAAAAAAAAAAGTTTTTCATATGCCTATAGTATTCCGTTCCACTATAAGCAATGTGTTTATTCGTTTTTCATAATCGCTTTGAATTACATTATTGCGTTCTTTTCTTCTGTCGATCCAAATTTCTCGTGACGACAACTATAATACCAAAAATAAGTACATCATTCATCGTTGTATTCTTGTAATGTGTGTTCGCTAGCTTACACTAAATAAGTACACCATTCATCATTGTATTCTTCTTGTAATGTGTGTTCTCTAGCTTACAAAAAATAAGTACACCATTCATCGTTGTATTCTTCTTGTATTGTGTGTTCGCTAGCTTACACTAAATAAGTACACCATTCATCATTGTATTCATCTTGTAATGTGTGTTCGCTAACTTACATTCATCGTTGTATTCTTCTTGTAATGTGTGTTCGCTAACTTACACAAAATAAGTACACCATTCATCGTTGTATTCATCTTGTAATGTATTTGCTAACTTAGAATAAATGAGGTTTGTTTAAATTTATTAAGATTTTTAAACAGAAAACATGCATTTGAGTACTTTTAGTTTTCTTTAATTTAATTTTTATAATGTTAAATGTAAATAATAAATATTAAATTTATGATAACAGCCAATTATGTACCCGGATTATATGTTCGTAAATCAATGTATAAATGCATTACGAAGTCTATTTACTAATACCTACATTTCGTAAATCAATGTATAAGTGCATTACGAAGTCTATTTACTAATACCTACATTTCGTAAATCAATGTATAAGTGCATTACGAAGTCTATTTACTAATACCTACATTTCGTAAATCAATGTATAAGTGCATTACGAAGTCTATTTACTAATACCTACATTTCGTAAATCAATGTATAAGTGCATTACGAAGTCTATTATAACTAAGTTTTAATATATGTTCGTTAAATCAATGTATAAATGCATTATGAAGTATATTTACCATTACCTACATTTTATGCCAAATATTAATAAGTATAACACTAAATAACTAAGTATATTATGTTAATATAAATATATTTACGGCGACTGGAAAATGGAGACAAAATTGTTTTTCATTTAAAGAAATAGAAATAAATTTATTTTCAAATCTGTCATCATGATAATATAAAAATACTTACGGTCCATTTACGTTTAAATGTCAATGTATTTATTGGTTAGAATGGATATGTTAACGTAGTTGTCAGTAGGAGTGAAAATATTAACGTATTTGTTGGAATGAAATGTCAATATATTTGTTGTTTAGAGTGAAAATATTAACGTATTTGTTGGAATGAAATGTCAATATATTTGTTGTTTAGAGTGAAAATATTAACGTATTTGTTGGAATGAAATGTCAATATATTTGTTGTTTAGAGTGAAAATATTAACGTATTTGTTGGAATGAAATGTCAATATATTTGTCGTTTAGAGTGAAAATATTAAAGTATTTGTTGGAATGTATAACCAATGTATTTGGTGGTTAGAGTGAAATATCATCGCTTTGCTTTTTGAAGTGAACAGAGTCAAATGTTTTGTATTACGAACGTAGTCAACTGACGACACTGCAGAGATTTCAATGGCATAGTGATAAGTAATCCAATATTACGGAAATATTAGAGAATGAATTGATACTGTGAACGATACTGCCATTAAATATTACTGTCATTACTGAACGATACAGCCATTAAATATTACTGTCATTACTGAACGATGCAGCCATTAAATATTACTGTCATTACTGAATGATACAGCCATTAAATATTACTGTCATTACTGAACGATACAGCCATTAAATATTGTAGTCATTACTGAATGATACAACCATTAAATATTGCAGTTAAATTACTTTCATCAATACTTGTTGTATAGGCTTTTTAAAACACTATACATTGTTGTATTGGGCACTTGCTGTACAGGCTTGTTAAAACACTAGAGTGACTAGACATTATTGTATTGGGCATTTGCTGTACGGGCGTGTTAAAACTCTAGACATTATTGTAATAGTCACTTGCTGTATGGGACGTGTTAAAACACTGGACATTACTCTATTGGGCATTTGCTCTACGGGCGTGTTAAAACACTGGACATTATTGTATTGGGCAATTGCTGTACGGTGAAAACGGTATTTACGCAAAAAGCAATTTCTGTCTGGTTTGGATGCCGCAGTTTGTAATTGGTTCAATCCTTATCGCACACAAAGTAGGGACTAATTAATGTAGATCTCAACAAATCTTTTCGACATATAATATAACTTACTGTACATCTCGGCGACTTTTTTATAATAATAATACAATTTATTTTAGATAGCAACTTTAGAAAATTAAATAACAGAATGTGTGTATGTAAATAAGTAAGTAATCATATGGAGATAGGAGACAATTTAATGCAGATCTGAAAGTTACAACATTTTACAAGTAGAAGACAATTTAATGCAGATCTGAATGCTACAACCTTTTACAAATAAATGACAATTTAATGCAGATCTAAATGTTACTAACCTTATAAAAGTAGAAGACCCCAGTTGTCGATGAATTCGTAGATTCGGTCGTCGCGAGAAAATCGGATTGAAATGATCTATCAGAATATTCGGCCATGTTTAAATGAAATTGTTGTATTCAACAGTGATTGCTCTCTCTGCCTATATCTTGTACTGGACTCATTGAAAGAACGGCTTTCCTAATATGTTTTTATAAAAATACATTGATGTCCTGCACCTGCAAAACAAGTCCTATGTAAATGAGGTCCTATGCCAATGGATATATGTGCCAGTGAAGTCAGGTGCCAATAATGTCGTATGACAATAATGTTATTATGCCAGTGAATTCATGTGCCAAAGGAAACCTGTCAGTATAGTCCTAAGCTAGTAAAGTCCCGTGCCAAATCTAGTGATGTCTGTACTCTTTCGCGGAACAGTAATGTTCTATGTCAATCGAACCCTATACCGTTAAAGTCATGTGCCACTGATGCCCTGTACCGATCATGCTATGTGCCTGTGAGGTCTTGTACCCGTTTGGTCGTGAAATGTCTTAAACACTGCACTTCTTCTTCTCTTGTTCTGTTTGATTTGAACAAAGTCGACTTTGTAAAAAACTTCTCATGGCAAAGTTCTGTTTCTCTTTTTCGGAAACTGGAATTCAGAAGAAAGAGTTTATGAGCCTTAGTTTATGAGAGCACTGGATTTTCAATGTACACTGGTAATGGGGCCTTTCCCCATTTACACATGTGGCACTTTAGGAATCGTGACAAATTCACACTTCATGCCGGCACAAGTTGCAAACTGATTGAAAATAAGATCAAATCGCGGACTGTGTCTTCTGACCTTACGAGTGTACACATACATGACGCGCCTAGTTATCAGTACACACTAGCATAAGTCTCGACCCCAGTTTCGGGCGTTCTCAATACTCAAGATGGTCCTAAGCTTTGTTTCAGCCAAGTTTTCAAAATGGTGGGTTGTTGCAGAGCCACGTATTATATGATCCATTGCAAAATTGTAAATATAGGAACTGAAAGAATTATAGCTCAATCTGTTTATTAGAGACAATAAAAATTATGCAAGATTAAACACCTTATTTACAAATATCTCATTTGTTTGGTTTTATATTTCGCTTTAGATTTATGGTGGGGAGGTTTAGTCTACAGCAATAATACAATGTACTTTATTACAACTGCATTTTATGTGTTTTCTAATTTCACATTTATTGAGATCAAAAATGGAGATTGTGTTCGTCTGTTTGTTTTGGGGGACTTTTTGTTAATGACTCACGTTTATTTTAAAACACGTTTTCCAGTTTACATTTAAAGATAGTTTGATTTCCGATATAATCCTGTTGTAAGTGGCAAATATTTATCCGGGAAGAACACGAGCAAGGACATTCGATGACGTATCAAAAGGAACACTCCTGTATAGGAACGCCATAAAAACAAACGACAAATACGTCCACTAAGCGAACATTATTCCTTAACTTGTATTCCACTAAGTGAACATTATTCCTTAACGTGTATTCCACTAAGTGAACATTATTCCATAACTTGTATTCCACTAAAGACACGGAGCAGTTTGAAACAACTTTTCCTCATTCTTAGGAATACCGAAGAAAAATATTACTTACTTTCAATTTATAATCTTTTCGTATTTGTCACGAAAAGTGATGTGCTATGTACTATTTAAAGAGAAACTACTTTAGTGTGAGTCTAGCTACCTAACATTTGTATAGCCAGAACAACGGTACTTTAGTGAGTCTAGCTACCTAACATTTGTATAGCCAGATAACGGTACTTTAGTGAGTCTAGCTACATAACATTTGTATAGCCAGATAACTGTACTTTAGTGAGTCTAGCTACATAACATTTCTTTAGCCAGATAACGGTACTTTGGGCACAAATCGAAATCCCTTCTCTATAACTAAGCTCGAGCAAATGATATTCTGTAAATGGGATTGGTATTTATCACGGGCGTGATGATAATATAATTGATGTCATCTGGTGTCTTGATAGCTCTAGATTTTTGTTTTAGATTCCTTAAAGTATTACACGATGGTAACTGTTCAACTTCCCAAATGTTGAAAGTAGCTGGATGCCAATATTTTCATATTTTAGTTTTACTAAGGTATCTTGAAATGTACTTGTTTTATTTCTTTCTAATTTGTTTTTTGTTTGTTCTTACATCATGAAACAGCTTATTGTCGATGCTTTCTGTGGTCCGGCGAATCTGTTGACTCCTAAAACTGCTAACTGTCAAGCGTTAGAAAACCATAATAGCAATGTTAATTGTTGATTTTCACAAATCTGTCATGCATACATATATCTTTTTTTAATTATCAACAGAAATATTAAATAATGAGTAAATAAAATCTCATCTGTAAACTTTGACATCTAATGCTGACTTCCTACACACACCATTTGCGCTATCCACACTGAGTATTGACGTGTTACTGTCCTCCAATGATTGTCGCACGCGCTGCTAGGCCGGTCTCGGCAAACTGTTGAGAGTCTGCAAGTCTCGGCACACCAGAGTGAGTTTGCAAGTCTCGTTAACGAGCCTGATTCTGCAAGTCTCGTGCTGCTGTCCTCGCGTCCTCGTGAAGACGAGTGAGATGGAGTGTGTGTGTGTGTGTGTGTGGGGGGGGGGGATGGTAATCTGAATGTGCGTGGGCTCGCGCCTTGCACTCGAAAGTCGCAGACGAAAGCAAGACGTGCGTACCCTGTGAACAGTAAATGTTCGTTCCCAGAGCCGTTCGTGACAAAGCGCGCCTTTGTTCTGGAGTTTTGTGCTTGTCTGTGTCACGAAATAGCAAGATATGTCGCACACTGGTGGATTGCCTGTTTCAAAGATAGATGTGCGTTGATATATTATCCTAGTGCTCTTTAGAGCAGTAGATGTTGTTTTTTCTCTTAGTGGTAATTTAATTGTAATTATGGACCTACTCTCTTTTCCTGCAGTGTTGTGTTTCAAAGCCCATGAATCACTGTTTACTGTAACCTGTGTGTCTTGGAGAGAAATAAAAATGAAACGTTGAACAGAAGAAATGGAGGCATACATGTATTTTAAGTAGTGAAATGCAAATAAAGTGACAGCCAAACAGTTATGTAGGTAAAATTTAAACAATTGTTTATGATACGCTCGATTGCTTTAATTTTAAAATTTACTTTTGCAAGTCAGTGGTCGGTAAGAAAATGGAATAAAAATTGTCCTGATAATAAATAAATAAAGGGTTCTAATGTGCAATGCAGCCTGAAGGTTCAATAACATGTATTTCAATATTGCGTACTTGCATTATATATACTTATATATATATATAACTATAAAGACTTAGGATTAATACTGGCTATGGGTAGCTACATAACGTTTAGAATTAATTCTGACTATGGGTAGCTACAAAAAAAGGCTTAAGATTCAAAGTGAGAGAGAAATCAGTGGTCATGTGGTATGACCCTGATGATTAAAATGATAAATATGTATAAAGTGCTGTGTTCTCTAAAAACAGAATGACTACTAGAGTGTCCCCCCCCCACGCATCCCCGAACACCTGCAGGATTCTAAAATGAATCCCTTTTTCAAGAATACATGCCTAAGAATTTTTATATTTTGCTACAAGATCTCTTACTTGTTGAGTAAGACCGAAGCCAAAATGAAGACTTCAAGAAATTTCTTTTCTTTCATGTAACGGGGTTACAAGAACATTTTTGTAATAGACTACAGACTACAAGAGAATCTTCATATGAGGCTGTAGGCTTTAAGAACATTTTGATATAGATTGCAGGTTACAAGAACACGTTAATAAGACTTCAGACTACAAAGAACCTTATATGAAACTACAGGCTACAAGAACATGTATATACAAGACTGCAAGCTACAAGAGCATTTTATATGAGGCTACAGGCTACAAGAACATGTCTATACGAGATTGCAAGCTACAGGAACATGTTTGTATAAGACTACAGACTACAAGAACATGGTTTTTTTAATATTGTAGTCTTTCAAGAATATTATTTTATTTAAGACTGCAGAATTCAAGGATATTTTTATTCAGACTGGAGACTAAATGAAACACTGTTTACGTCATTATATTAATCAAAATTTAATTTGTCGAAAATGAAGACATGATGTGCATAATACCTTCCTTTACCTATCTGGTATCCTCCCTTTTATTACCCAGGGGAAAAAACATTTGCAGATATTCACCTTACTTGTTCCAGTACGCTTGACAAGAACAGTAATACTGCTCAGTCACGAATTTCAACACAAGTGCCGGATTTGATTGAGCATTAAATAATGCATCACGTCACCTCCTATCAAAATGTCTGGACGTTTCGAGGCAAAGCCGAATAGAGGGGGATGTAGTGCTGACAGTCTCTATAACAGCTCTGACATTTTATTTCGTGATAAGACTGTATGAATAGTAAAAATGTCCTAATTTACTTAAAGATGGTTGAACTTCATAACTTGATTTAGCATGAAACAGAAAGACACTGTTATAAGTTAGATACCACGTTGTCCGTATTGAAATTGTTAATTTTAATAATCAGCAGATTGTTCTGCAAAACAGACATAGCATTGGATTTTTGAATCTGTGTGAAGAGAAGAACTCGCTGTTTGCGGGTGTGAGATTGAACTGTAGAATATGTTTTACACACACACACGCGCACAGACGCACACACACACACGCGCACGCATCTATAACGTAAGTAGTAGATTTAAGCGATTGTGGTACACAGTACATGTATATCATTTGTGGGACAAATGTCATGTCTCTGAATAATATCATGCCTATAGGCGAAATGTTACACGATGTGTGTATGTCATGACTATGTTACTTCTATGAGACATTGCCATGCCTAAAGTATAGTGTCATGTCTCTGATATAATGTCATTTCCATTGCACAATGACAAATTCTTTCGCTGTCAGCACGAACAAAGAGTCACTTAGATCAGTGTATGTCTTTCAACACGCTTCTAAGTGTCATCGGCAGATGACGTCACCAGGTGGACAAGAAAAGAACGCAAACTGTTTTGTGATTGATTAGATCTGGCGATACAGATGGCTCTGTTAAAGTTTGATTATAATCGATCCACTCGTAGGAGTATCTAGAAAGAAAGAAAATTCTTAAAATTAATTTACCTTCGCCAAAGAACTGGGTTAAATCGCTGCTCATTAAAATTGTGCCATTAAATTCGTAAACGATTTCGATTATAATAGACATGAACTTTCAGAAGTAGGAAATAGAGCTCTTAAGTTTTATGTAATTGTCTCATTCATCTCAGACCGAAATGGCAAAGGTATCGGTTGCCTAATGGTTATATTAAAATGTTTAAGTTAATATCTGTCATTCAAAGTATTCGTTTATCGTCTTCCTTAAAGAATCTCTCTGTCTGATGGCTGTTTGAACTTATAACGCTGTTATAAACCTTACAGGGCATTTCTTCCAATTCACGCTTGGCGAAAATCATTGTCCGCTCACTGGTTGGAACCATGGGGCTTGCCAACCATGAGACGTCATCGATCTTGAATTGTTTTGAGCGTTGTATTCCAACCTCCAGTGGCTACGTACATTATCAACAAATAACAGAATTTTTAGATGATGATGATGACAACGACGAAGATTATGACGATAACGATGATGATGACGATAAAGATGGCAAAAGTAACAAAAACGTTTACGTCGGTACTATTATTATCAGCATTAAAAGTAATATTTGATCAGTAGTGATGTGCTCTAGTCGTTATGATATCACAATAATTATTAATTCCCAAGATATTTCAGAATATACAAATTTAACTACAATTATGAAGTTAAACCTGAAGTATTGTTAAGTTCCAAGACTCGGATGATCAAACCCCATTAGGCAATAACATTGGGTGCTTTTATCAACGTATCTCATAAATGAGACACACAGACGTGCAATTGCCATGCATCAATATCACAACAGACTGATTCATTCAATAAATAATTGCGACTGGATTCATTAATAACTTTACCCCACTCCAAGGGGGACAAGTCGACGTAACCATTTTCGCAGTGTCACGTGACGCAACTTCACCCTACAATGCAAGCAAATAAAATACACTGTCCTGAATAACGTGATCCAATGAATAGCGTGACCTAATGAACAATGTAACACATTTTCCCACTTCAATTTAGGCAAATAAAATATACGTCCACTTGAATAATGTGACCTAATGAATAAAGTGATAGATTTTCACAACTACAATTTAGGCAAATAAAATATAAGTCCACTTGAATAATGTGACCTAATGAATAACGTGATAAATTTTACGTAAATAAAATATACTTCGTCTTGAATAATGTGACCTAATGAATAACGTGATAAATTTCCCCACTATATGTGACCGAATAAATAACGTGACAAATTTTCACAACTACAATTTACGTAAATAAAATATACTTTGACTTGAATAATGTGACCTAATGAATAACGTGATAAAATTCCCCACTATATGTGACCAAATAAATAACGTGACAAATTTTCACAACTAAAATTTACGTAAATAAAATATACTTTAACTTGAATAATGTGACCTAATGAATAACGTGATAAATTTCCCCACTATATGTGACCTAATGAATAACGTGACAAATTTTCACAACTAAAATTTACGTAACTAAAATATACTTTGACTTGAATAATGTGATAAATTTACGTAAATAAAATATACTTTGACTTGAATAACGTGATAAATTTACGTAAATAAAATATACTTTGACTTGAATAATGTGACCTAATGAATAACGTGATAAAATTACGTAAATAAAATATACTTTGACTTGAATAACGTGACCTAATGAATAACGTGATAAAATTACGTAAATAAAATATACTTTGACTTGAATAACGTGACCTAATGAATAACGTGATAAAATTTACGTAAATAAAATATACTTTGACTTGAATAACGTGACCTAATGAATAACGTGATAAAATTTACGTAACTAAAATATACTTTGACTTGAATAACGTGACCTAATGAATAACGTGATAAAATTTACGTAACTAAAATATACTTTGACTTGAATAACGTGACGCAAATTTACCACTGCTGCGCGCACAAATATAAAATACTTTACAATCATTAATCTGACGAATGCAACTCAATAACAACATAAATACACTTTGGTTCAGTTAATCTGACAAATAAAACCAACAGTTTGAATTACGTACACAAACTAAAGAAAATTCTCACAGTAGGTAGGGGGTGGGGAATAAAGCAACATAACCACACATCCTCTTCATTAATGACTTAATCTTACACAATCTCTAAGTGTTTGACAACAATTGCATGTAACCTATAGGAGGCCTGTGTACAAACTACTCTAACGCTTGCGAAAGCAACAGATAATATATATATATTTTAAATCTAAATAAATTCGCGTGACGAAAGAGTCAATCTGTGACAAATAAAGCAACATTACAGAGGAAGAACGGAAACAAAATGAAGTAACAAATGTACATTTCGACCATTGAAAACATTGATACAGAAGAGTTTGTGCTAATCTTGACCAGGGGAAAAGGTGTCTTAAGAACTCTCTTAAACTGACCATGGTCTCTTAGGATCTCATCGAAAGGTAGCAAATGGACTCTGATAACCAGATGATTGTTACCCGTATGACGTCCTCCTGGAATGTGGAAAATGCGTTGGTGTGGTGAGCGCAAATGTAAAGAAGCTAGGGGCAGACAAATACGAAGGGGCAGACAAATACAAGGGTCAGAATCAGGCAATAAAACAAGGAGCTGAGACCTTGCGTTGTGTACTGCTGTGAGCAGTTAGCCAGTGAAGGCTGTGAGAAGGTAGCCAGTGAAGGCTGTGAGCAGTTAGCCAGTGAAGGCTGTGAGAAGGTAGCCAGTGAAGGCTGTGAGAAGGTAGCCAGTGAAGGCTGTGAGAAGGTAGCCAGTGAAGGCTGTGAGAAGGTAGCCAGTGAAGGCTGTGAGAAGGTAGCCAGTGAATGCTAAGTAGCCAGTAACGACTGTGAACAGGTAGACACTGAAAACCATGAACAGGATGTCAGTGAAGACCATTAACAGGTAGTCAGTGAGGACTGTAAGCGGGAAGCCAGTAAAAACTGAACAGTGAAGACCATGAACAGGTTCACAGTGAAGAATGGAGAAGCGGAGTGACTTCAGTAATCCTAGCTGCAGAGGTATGAAAAGTTTGAATTTTCTGAAAAGACGCCGTGAACCAGAAAGAAGAAAATTGCACTAATCAATCTATAAACTACCTGTAATTATCAAATACCTTTTAGGCATCAACACAGCTAGAAACGTGCAAAACGTTTATTGCATTCATTGTTTTATTCCTTGTTTAATGCGTGTACATATGTGTGTGTGTTTGTGTGTGCAAGTTCTAGTAGGTGATCATATATATGTACCTGCGTATACACGTATTTATGAGTTTGCATATATGCATCTGTGTGTGTGTCTGTCTGCAAGGTCTTGTGGATGTGCATGTATACTGTAGTGGAGTAAGTTTGTCTCTCCCTATCTCTAAACTTAATAATTATATATTGTTGCCAATGTTAATGTGACCCGACCTTGGACACTGCTTATGACGATATTTTTGTAAAGTGCCAGAGTTGGAGTAAACAACACCGGTGGAGAATATGCCAGAACGTGTTGATGCAGTCCAAACCAGTTCCAAGCGGATGAGTAATTTTTCTGACTAATAATCTCACAATTGTTTCTAACAACTTCATCCAATGGAGATGGACGGAAAGTTTTTTGTTTTGTTTTTAAGAGACATAGCTCGAGTCAGGTCATAAAGGCGATCGTTAGCTTATGATAACTTGATAAAGAAAGAATGGACTGAGAAATATTTGTTTGCATATTGATCTATGATTTGAACTGGAGAATGCTTTATGTAATTCAACCATTATTTCTAATTTGATTACGCTATATGTGATATCTGTGAATTTTGATCAATGCTATATTTCTTATGCTGCATGTGTATCAAGCTAATGAATATTGTTTCAGGATTTGTAAGTTGAGAATGCGTGTAAGGGAGAAATGAGTTTAGAGATGAAATATGCAAGAAATTTAGGGCTGTCTTACTTTGACTTTTACAGAGAGGAGTGCGCATTTTTCTTTCTATCTGCTTCAGATTGCAGTGACTACTGTACTCTACCGGACCACATACGTGTTACTGTAAGTTGATTCCTGTGAACTGCTGTAAGTTGATTCCTGTGAACTGCTGTAAGTTGATTCCTGTGAATTCCGTTCGAGAGCCAATTCGGGGGAAACTGAGGCTTGAGTTTGGTCTCGAGAATTCATGAAGACTATTTTGAACATTCCTCGTGGTGTGCTTGAGTAGCATACACGAAGATTCTAGAACACTCTGTATGATGTGCTTTGTTAGTGCATGTGAAAATCTGGACGATTCTCCATGGTGTGCTTGTGAGCAGTGGTGTAACATGCCTAGAATTGGTATATTGGACCGCACCTAATACGAAAGACAGTGATTTGCAAACTGCGTGAATGTGAACAAGCTACAGATGCCATCATTGAAAAGGTCATGTATATTGACTATAATTATCGCTCTGAAACTCCACTCTTGTTTCTATGATGAATTATATACATGAACTTTATACATACATATATATGTGTGTGTGTGTGTGTGTGTGTGTGTGTGTGTGTGTGTGTGTGTGTGTGTGTGTGTGTGTGTGTGTGTGTGTGTGTGTGTGTGTGTGCGCGCGCGCGCGCGCGCTATGCTAGGATAAACTAAATGTGTGTCTAGAGTTTAATCAGACTTTGTTGTATTGTGATGTAAATGTCACTGCTCTTTTGATTATTCTCTCATCCTCGTGACAATAATCATATCTTTTATATTTGATTGTTGATTTAATAAATTTATAGTTACATTTATTAACCTCTTTTGTACATATAATAAAGCCTTATGTTGGAGTAATATTGCGTGAATGGGGGGCTGTTTAAATATAAATAAAAGATGGATTTTTATTACTTCGTTAATAAAGGCTTTCCGCTTGTTGAACGTTATACAACAGTAAAACGTCTGTCTTATTATTGTGTAAGAGTATAGTTTTACGACACCCTTATAATCCGCCAAGTGAGAGACATTTTGGTCTTGTGGGAGAATTATTAATAACTATTGTGTAAGAGTAGAGTTTTACGACACCCTTATAATCCGCCAAGTGAGAGACATTTTGGTCTTGTGGGAGAATTATTAATAACTATTGTGTAAGAGTAGAGTTTTACGACACCCTTATAATCCGCCAAGTGAGAGACATTTTGGTCTTGTGGGAGAATTATTAATAACTATTGTGTTAAGAGTAGTTTTACGACACCCTTATAATCCGCCAAGTGAGAGACATTTTGGTCTTGTGGGAGAATTATTAATAACTATAAATTCAGATTCTCGAACATTGTAATTAGTTATGTGTTATTAATTAACAAATAATAATCATAACGAGTGAATGGTGCCCCTAGATGGCCTAGAAGTATCACCTATATATGTATGCATGTGAGTGTGTGTCTTTTGTGTGTGTGTGGTTACGTGTGTATGTGCAAGTACCTGCGAGTGTGGCATACTTGTGTGTGAGTCCGTGTAGAGAAGGGAGTAAAAACTAAAGCAATGTTTATCTATGGTTTCATAAACTTAAGATATTCTATTCAATAAACCTCAAATGAAATGCAAATTAGTAAAGCACTGAAGCACAGAACATAAATTACATAATAAGTTATTTTACTGAATAATAAACACATTGGTGCTTTTAGAAATATTGGAATTTCATATAACAAGCATGCCAGTACTGCCGGCCTGTCTTTGTTGCGATCGATAATAGTTTCCGACCTCGTTTGTTACTGATTCCGAATTAATGCGCAAATTGTAAGAGACCGCTCTATAAGGACACGTCTACGTAATTAATGCGCAAATTGTAAGAGACCGCTCTATAAGGACAGGTCTACGTAATTAATGCGCAAATTGTAAGAGACCGCTCTATAAGGACAGGTCTACGTAATCTCGCGAGAATGGATGTTGTACTGAATCGAATTATAGGTGCCAATAATTTATTTGCATCATAAACGTGAGAACGGAATTTACAATTAATTAATCAATTAGACTCAATCTTTACTTTCATGTTGTCAGCGAGAATGGAGTTTACAATTTATCATCAATTATTATACTAGTCTAAAACAGCTGTCAAACATCCTGACATAATTGTTATACTAGTCTAAAACAGCTGTCATACATACCTGACATAATTGTTATACTAGTCTAAAACAGCTGTCATACATACATGACACAATTGTCACAATAGTCTAAAACTACTGTCATACTTGTCCAAGATAGCTGTCAACCTATTTTAAAACATTTAATGCACACCTAACACTACTGTCATACCACTCTAAAACAACTCTCATACTATTATAAAACAGCTGTTATCCTTACTTTGATGGAGTAAATTTGCCTATCCCTATTTTAAAACTTATTTGTTATATAAATTGTTTAAAGTCAACGTGACCCGGCCTTGGGCACTGCTTATGATGGTACTCTTTTGCCAGACAGTTTCCTTCAACATTATTTTTTAGCCCGATAACGCACACAGCATAATAAATACAACATAATAGTTTAAGAACTTGTTCACTAGAAACAATGCCATGTGTGTAACATAATAAATACAACATAATAGTTTAAGAACTTGTTCGCTATAAACAATGCCATGTGTGTAACATAATAAATACAACATACTAGTTTATGAACTTGTTCACTAGAAACAATGCCATGTGTGTAACATAATAAATACAACATACTAGTTTATGAACTTGTTCACTAGAAACAATGCCATGTGTGTAACATAATAAATACAACATACTAGTTTATGAACTTGTTCACTAGAAACAATGCCATGTGTGTAACATATAACATACAAGCATCACAATTCACAACTGTAGAAGTAATAATCTAATCACATAATACATCTCTACATAAAAAGCAAGTATAATATATATGGGATGCTAGTTAATGATTATGATTCTTATTATTAATTAATCACCCATAACTAATTACAAATGATGAGAATCTTAATTTATGTTATTAATAATCCTAGCACAGTAATTATACCCCTTCCTAACAGAGTCCTTAGACATCCACAGTACAGTAATTATGGTCCCTAACTTAATCGTTATGCTTCCCTAAAACAGAAATTATGTCCCCCTAACAAAGTACGTGCAATCGTCTTCCCACAGCGAGTCAGCATGCCTCACTTACACAATAATTATGTCCCTTTAACATGGTAACTCCTGCAGCCTAAGACCGCAATTTTGTTTACATGTCAAAAGTTTTTGAAACATTAAAATGTGCTACGCCTGTTAATGACTGAAGAGAATATTTAATATGTAATTCTTAGAGCAAACGTTGCAGAAAATGACGGTTAATGTTGGGAAGTTCGGTAACTCCAAAATTCTGACTCCCTCTCCTACTCGATGCATTGCACTTCTCTTTGATCTGCGTAAAATCGAAATAGTGAATCTGTGTATTGAGTAAACTTAATTTCTTTCAGCACCTTAGCCAATCGCATTTCACTGTTGAGAGGGCAAGAGAAAGAGCATGGCTTAGTCGGGTGTGGCCTTATACTCTTCGAAAGTGGTTTAGAATGTCAAAAATCATTTCATGGTTCGTTTAATCTGCTTAGCCCACGATGTTTTAATCTTTAAAATGAAAAAAATAAAAAATAAATCCCTCCTCTATTCCCATCATACTTCAGTATCATTATAAAGTATGTGCACGTGATACATGAACAGCTTTGCTGTCAGGCGTTCTGGATTGTTCCATATCACTAATGCCCAAAGTGTTGTACTCAATTGTTATATATTACAAATGCCCAGAGTGTTGTACTCAATTATTATATATTACAAATGCCCAAAGTGCTGTACTCAATTGTTCCATATTACTAATGCCCAGAGTGTTGTATTCAATTGTTATATATTACAAATGCCCAGAGTGTTGTACTCATTTGTTATATATTGCAAATGCCCAAAGTGTTGTACTCAATTGTTCCATATTACAAATGCCCAGAGTGTTGTACGCAATTGTTCTATATTACTAATGCCCAAAGTGATGTACTCAATTGTTCCATATTACTAATGCCCAGAGTGCTGTACTCAATTGTTCCTTATTACAAATGCCCAGAGTGTTGTACTCAATTGTTCCGTATTACAAATGCCCAGAGTGTTGTACTCAATTGTTCCATATTACAAATGCCCAGAGTGTTGTACTCAATTGTTATATATTACAAATGCCCAGAGTGTTGTACTCAATTGTTCCATATTACAAATGCCCAGAGTGTTGTACTCAATTGTTATATATTACAAATGCCCAGAGTGTTGTACTCAATTGTTCCATATTACTCGGAGAAAAGGGAGGCAGAGGACTCAAGAAAGTCAAAATACCAACAAAGATGAGTCACTGATAGAAGCTGTAATGATGAGTAGATTATACCAAACCCCAGAAGCAGACAAAGAAGCAAGGAAGAAAACAGCAAAACAGACATTAGCAAATAGATGGAACCAAAACCCTCTCCATGGTCAGTATGTGCGACAAACGGATGAATTATTATCAACAAAACATTCAACATACATGTGGTTTAGGAGAAGCAGGTTTGAAAGCAGAAACAGAAGTACTAATAACAGTTGCATAAGATCAAGCTTTACCACACGAAATCACACAAAACTAAAATCTCAAATGACTCCAAATGCAAGACTTCAAAACATGGATGAAACAGAAGAACATATATGGATGTCAGTTTATCGTTGGAACAGAATATACTAAATGACATAATGAAGTGGCAAAAATCCTACATAGAAATATATATGAGTACTACAGAGTAAAATCCTACATAGAAACATGTGAGAACTACAGAGTCTACATAGAAACATGTGATAACTACAAAGTAAAATCCTATATAAAAAAAACATATATGAGAACTATGGCATAAAACTCAGGAAAGAGCATGGATGAACAAACCGAAAGCAGTCATCGAAACAGAAGAAGCCTAAATACTGTTTGACTTTGAAATAAGGATTGACTGAGTGATTTCTGTGTGAAGACCAAACATGTTTCTAAAAGAACAGCAACAATCATTGATGTTGCTGTTACTAGTGATAGAAACACAAAAACAAAAGAGAGAGACAGAAATTTTTTTTTAAAATACCAGGATCTTAGATTAGAAATCCACAGACTGTGGAATGTCTAAGCAAAAGTAATATCTTTAGTTGTAGGATCTTTGGGGAACATAACACCTGAACTGAAGGCTATTTGAATTATGTGCATGGACAACACAAAATTACCCCACTGCTAAAACCTGCGCTTCTCGGAAGTGGTCACATGCTCCATAAAACCTTGGATCTCCAGAATCTTGGTAAGATTTTGAGACCTTGTTTCATAACCGACAGTCAACAGAAGTCGTGAAGAAATGAATAATAATAATAATAATAATAATGATGTTGATGATGATGATAACTACCCCAGAAAGATCATAGTTGCATGAAACAGAGTAATCACCGAGGCAGGAGAATTCAAAATATTGTGGGATTTCGAGATATAAAAACAGATGAGGTGCAAAGACTAGACATTGTAGTTCTCAGCAAGTCTAACAGAACAGCAGTCATCGAGTTTGCTGTTCTTTGTGATAGAAACAAAAAACAAATGAAGGATAAAAAAAAATAGCAAAATACCAGCACCTCAGATTAGAAATCCAGACACTGTGGAATGTAAAAGCAGTGATATATGTCTTGGGGAACATAGCATCTGAGTTGGAAGGCTATCTGAGTAAACTCCCTAGAAACCACATACTCGCCCTGCTACTCAAAGTAGCACTCCTCGGAAGTGCCCACATCCTCTGTAAAACGAAACGTAATAGAGATCTATTATTTTTATTTTTGTAAATTTTTATTCAGGGAGTAGGGGGTTTCTTCTTTTTAAAAAATAAATCCATTTTACTTTATTTTATTTGGGGATAATTCATGACTGGAAATGGGCTACTGGCAAAAGAAGTAATTATGTCTTAAATTTCATTTTATTTTATGTTATCTTATGAAATCCCTACGTCAATCGGTTCGTTATTTGTAGTTAATAAGTGGAGTGGGGAATCTAGTACATTAATCACTTAATTGCGTCACAGAGAGATTTAATTGTTCTCGTTGATTAAAGCGAGGGTTGATCTAGTGCGAACAAAGGACAGAATACGCGTAGTGAATTGTGGGGGACATATGCTGAAGTACTAAATTATTGTCACAAACTACTAGCTACTGAAGTACTAAATGACTCTCACAAACTACTAACTACTGAAGTGCTAAATTATTGTCACAAACTACTAGCTACTGAAGTACTAAATGACTCTCACAAACTACTAGCTACTGAAGTACTAAATGACTCTCACAAACTACTAACTACTGAAGTACTAAATGACTCTCACAAACTACTAGCTACTGAAGTACTAAATGACTCTCACAAACTACTAGCTACTGAAGTACTAAATGACTCTCACAAACTACTAGCTACTGAAGTGCTAAATTATTGTCACAAACTACTAGCTACTGAAGTACTAAATGACTCTCACAAACTACTAGCTACTGAAGTGCTAAATTATTGTCACAAACTACTAGCTACTGAAGTACTAAATGACTCTCACAAACTACTAACTACTGAAGTGCTAAATTATTGTCACAAACTACTAGCTACTGAAGTACTAAATGACTCTCACAAACTACTAGCTACTGAAGTGCTAAATTATTGTCACAAACTACTAGCTACTGAAGTACTAAATGACTCTCACAAACTACTAACTACTGAAGTGCTAAATTATTGTCACAAACTACTAGCTACTGAAGTACTAAATGACTCTCACAAACTACTAACTACTGAAGTGCTAAATTATTGTCACAAACTACTAACTACTGAAGTACTAAATGACTCTCACAAACTACTAGCTACTGAAGTACTAAATGACTCTCACAAACTACTAACTACTGAAGTACTAAATTATTGTCACAAACTACTAGCTACTAAAGTACTAAATTATTGTCACAAACTACTAGCTACTGAAGTGCTAAATTATTGTCACAAACTACTAGCTACTGAAGTGCTAAATTATTGTCACAAACTACTAGCTACTGAAGTACTAAATGTCTGGCAGAAGTATGAGTACATAAGGTAACAGTCGAACTAAATGTTTGTTGCTAAATAGTAATTAGAGACACTGAAATAAATAAAATAACTTATTCTTTTATGATAAATCAAATTCGTATTGTTTAATACTTACCCCAGGCGGAAAACAAATTCTAAATTCAATTTACGTTCCAGAAGAAAAAAAAGGAGAGAGGATAAACTGTGTCAATCAGTCTTTTACCACCCACCGCATACATCTTTTATGACCTTTGACCTATTCACCAGTCAGTAATGATGGCAACTGTCGTATTTCTAACCCCAGGTCAAACTAGTTTTATGTCCCTCGAAAATTAAAGTTGTTTCAACAGACATTGCACTTTATTTTAAAATGTACTCGCAAAAGTGTGCAGTGTAAGCATTTCTTTTAGTTCTGAGACCTGCCACGTGACTAAACTGTATCGCGCGAACCTTCGTTGTGCACAAGGGAAACAACTCTGAAGCAAATTTATCTACTGACCTTAAATTTTATATTTTCTAGCTTGAAAACCTCATTACTACGTTTTGACGTCTGATATTTGCGAAGATTAAAATCTCCAAAATTTGGAAAAATAGCAAAATTTAAAACGTACTTATTTCTGATTTATTAATTTTTAAAACGAATCCACAGTAAACTTCATTTGGGGGGAGGAGCACGGGGGGTGACTCTGTCGTTTGTTCCAGTACATAGTTAAAATATAATCGCATTGATTCTGAATGTAGAAAAGAGTTCAAAGTGCAAAGTCTGATCAATATGGGAGGAACTAAGAATATGTTAAAATGGCCTGTGTGAGGTGGTCAGTTTGATATTACTTCCTTTCAGCCACTTTCATTCGATCTAAAAATAAATCTGCTCTTGAGTCTTTGTTTAACAATGAAATATTGACGGTTCTTTTTCATTTGGTAAACGACGTGGGGTTGTGTTGATTGACAAATGAGGTGAGGGGTGTGCCATGTCTTTAAGCAAATGATGTGGGGCCGAGTCGATTACTAGATGTTGTGGGGCCGCTCGATTACAAATGTTGTGGGGCCATGTCGATTATTAAATATTGTAGGGCTGTGTCGAATACGAAATGTTGTGGGGCTGTGTTGATTACTTAATATTTTGGGGCCATGTCGATTATTAAATGTTGTAGGGCCGTGTCGATTACTAAATGCTGTGGGGCTGTGTTGATTGCTGAATGTTCGATAGAGGATGTATCGATTGGTAAATGGCGTTGGGGTTATGCATGGCTTGTACAATATTGAGGAAATGTTCAATTACGTGGTAGTGTTACTTGGCAAATTCAAAACAAAAATTTTGCGGTGGTTGTCGTGTGGTGCAGATGTTTGGGATGATGATGTGGGCTGATTGCATTGAACTGCATTTAAACACCAGCTCCTCATTCTTTAGCTGGCTTGCCCCCCAAAATACCCCAGCGCATTTGTTCAGTTTTATTTCCTTGCCACTAAACATCTTGCTTCTGTGCCATTCTGTCGCCTTACACTCGTCGCTGTTTCATCTGTAATCAGCCATATATTCTAACAGGGGCCATTCATTTAACTTGTGCAAGACAGAGACAGAGAGAGAGAGGTAGGTTGGTAGGTAGGTAGGTAGGTAGGTGGATGGATGGATGGATGGATAATATATCATCTGTGTGATTAAAGAAACCGTTAATCTAGCGACTTAGATTGACAATTGGAGCTTTCAAAATTCCTTGTCTCTAATCCGAAGAAGGTAGACGCTAAGGGAGTAAAGATTTCCCATGTTATTCGCCATAAGCCGTCCATTGGCCGAGTCAGCATTAAGAGTTTGCTTAAAGTAGTCAGTATTTTTGGCGCCATCAGTTGTACTTTGTTCAACACATCATTGCTAACTACAGCCTGTAGATGAGTTTTTGAAGTGTTGACACAGAGTGGCTGAAGAATATGTTTTAGAACTGTTGACACAGAGTGGCTGAAGAATATGTTTTAGAACTGTTGACACAGAGTGGCTGCAGAATATGTTTTCGAACTCTTGTCACAGACTGGCTGAAAAATATGTTTTTGAACTCTTGTCACAGACTGGCTGAAGAATATGTTTTTGAACTCTTGTCACAGACTGGCTGAAGAATATGTTTTTGAACTCTTGTCACAGACTGGCTGAAGAATATGTTTTTGAACTCTTGTCACAGACTGGCTGAAGAATATGTTTTCGAACTCTTGTCACAGACTGACTCAAGAATATGTTTTTGAACTGTTGACACAGAGTGGCTGAAGAATATGTTTTTGAACTCTTGTCACAAACTGGCTAAAGAATATGTTTTTGAACTGTTGACACAGAGTGGGTGAAGACATCTTGGGAAGAAGAACCAGTGGAAGAACGTCTTTTCATAAATCTGAAATTCAAACTGACAAACATTTTACTGCTGTTTCCTGTCAGAGAATTTATGATTAGTCTAAACTGAAAATAATGACAATAATTTAAGTTACCATGCAGTGTATTAATAGGCTGTATTTATTTGAGTTCAATGATGATACATTTTTTATTTGACCCGTGAATATTTTCTGTTGTACATTGAACAAATGATTTTTTTTAAATCCCCGAATACCTGACCGATGTTTAACGAGAATGATTTAATTTACTACCATGTTTGAAGTATTTATATAAATGGAATTTGTGCTGAAATTCTATAAGAAGTAATACTTGTGCGGCATTTGTGCTGTTCTGAAATATTAAAAATAACGCATTTAGTATTTGCTTTGTTCTGAAATATTAAAAATAATACATACAGAGAATTTGTGGTTTTACTGAAATATTGGCAAGTCGGAAATCAAAACCTAAAACATATATATCCTTATATATTATTTTGAATCTCTCCGTGGTTTGTGACAGTTAAACACGTGTGTGTGGAGATGTTTATAATATGTTTTGAATGTTAGTTTTCTTTTGTTTGCAGGAAATAGTACACAAACTCTCAAAATGTACGGGAAAGAAAGAAAGAAAGAAAGAAAGAAAGAAAGAAAGAAAGAAAGAAAGAAAGAAAGAAAGAAAGAAAGAAAAGGAAGGAAGGAAGGAAGAAAGAAAGAAAAAAAAGGAAGAAAGAAAGGAAGGAAGGAGGAAAGAGAGAAAGAAAGGAAGAAAGAAAGAAAGAAAAAAGAAAGAAAGAAAAAAAAAAAAGAAAGAAAGACAGACAGACAGACAGACGGACTTCTAATTCTGATTTTATCTTTTTTTTCTCTCTCTCCCTCTCTCTCTTAACTCTCATAAAAATATTTCCTTTTTTTAACTTTCTCTTTTCTCGCTATCTCTCTCTCTCTAAACCACCCATGCTTTCCTAATTCGTTTTTCTCTCTTCCCGTCTTTCTTCTTCCTTTCTCTCCCCCTCTCATTCTTTTTTCCTTAGGTTTTTATCTCCCTTTTCTGTTAGCATATTTCGCAGTTTGCTCTGCATACTAGCTGCTGGCGTCGAGTTAATACGTTTCATCAAGAGGCCTTTAGCTATGATGGCCGCATTCTTCTTGTTAGGCATCGATTATTTTTTCTGGATCACAGTGTCTCGACTTTCCTCTTATAATGACTCGCCCACCTCTCTAGCGCAACATTCTCTTTCTATCATTAAGACTCAAACATTCCAATCTTAACAGTCCCATATACTTGTGTGTATATATCGCTCTTGTGTTCTATCTTAATTATTCCAATCGCATGTTTTTTAATGATCCTCTAAACGAATACTGACTTAATAGATAGATAGATAGATAGATAGATAGATAGATAGATAGATAGATAGATAGATAGATAGATAGATAGATAGATAGATAGATAGATAGATAGATAGATAGACATATGGATGGATGGATGGATGCTCATATCTTGACCAAAGTTCCCTCTAATATTTTTTCCTGTGTGCGCGTAACTGGCGGTTATTTGAACATGCTACCAAAACTTGTGCGCAGAATTTTGAAACTGCTATTCAGCATTTTCTAATGAGCTGTGCGATCTATGAGGGAACATTGATCTTGACTGTATATTCTTATCCTACCTAATGACACTTTCTAATTCTTCTTGAAGACTCTCTCTTTCTCTACTTTGATGAGGACTTTTAAAAAATTTTTTTATTTATTTTCGAGTCTTTCTATTTTTATTTAATGTCTTTATTCCTCTCATAATAATTGTATTGATGCGTTACAAAATAAATTCTAGCACAAATAATTATTAATGTTCTTTCATGCTTTCCTAACTATTTGAAATGTCACACAATTTGTAGCTGTTTTGACTGAGATATTTCTTTACATTAACTCGATTTTTTCAATTCATAATGGCTAATTATTTTCCTATCCTAATGACTCGATGGTTTCTTTTCATAATACTTCCTTATTTTTCTACCATAATACTTTATTTTCCTGTCATAATGGCTAATTGTTCAGTATCAGAATGGAATGTTTCGTATCATAATGGCTAATTGTTCAGTATCAGAATGGAATGTTTCGTATCATAATGGCTAATTGTTCAGTATCAGAATGGAATGTTTCGTATCATAATGGCTAATTGTTCCGTATCATAATGGCTAATTGTTCCGTATCAGAATGGAATGTTTCGTATCATAATGGCTAATTGTTCAGTATCAGAATGGAATGTTTCGTATCATAATGGCTCGTTGGCCACCTATAACGGCTGGTTATTTAATATCGTAATGGATCGCAAGTTTCGTATTACAACGGCTATTTATTGACCAGCCATAATGCCTGGTTATTAAAATAATCGCTTGATAAATTTTTGCCATCATCTCTCGTTATGCTCCTTCATAATAACGCGTTGTTTTCCAGTTTTCTCTCCATACCGCTCTTTGTTGTCTTCTCATTAACGATCGTTTTTTTCATAATACAATAATAATCCGTTGTCTTCAAAATCATTCCCAAATTTCCAGAATGATTGTATCGTTAAACACGTAATATGTGCGATATATAAAATCATATAATAAACTGTATTTCTTACTAATATTAAATATTTATTTATTTTGAAACTGTTTGTGTAAATAAACTTTCAGTTGCCCAGATCATGATTTGAACCGCGGTGCGTATATTAAGCAGAAATATAGCAACAGGCTGGTTGTTAATTATTGATAAATATTTATATTTATGGCAAATGATACTAACAGAACAATATTTTATTACACATAATTATCTTTTACAATGACAGCTAAAAGAAATTAATCATTAAAATATTGTTTGTAACAAGAAACCAGTTTTCATTTTTGTTGTTTACGTCGATCAGAAGTTATTTATATTTATAAGAAATCAAATGTATATAATATTTTAAAAAACTAATAGTAATCAGTCATTATAATACGTACAAAAAAAGAAAACAATTGCTTATCAAAAGTGTTATTTAAGTCTAATAGAAGAAAGGAATTCAAATATTTCAAGAATTGTTCATAATCCGTCATTAAAATATCAGTAACATTAAAATCACTCACCGATCTATTATTAGCAATTAATAGAAATTATCATGAAATACTGATAACAAAACTAAATTAGTCCCTGATATGTTAATAATAAATAGAAATAATTATTCCAAAATGTATAATAAACAAGTGTGGATCAATGATAAAGTTGTTAGCAATTAATAAAAATCAATATTATGAAGTTAAAAACTAGTATAAATCAGTGTTAGAAATATTTAACAATTAATGAAAGCTTTTATTTAACATTAATGAAAGTCTTTAGTTAACATTAATGAAAGTCTTTAGTTAACATTAATGAAAGTCTTTAGTTAACATTAATGAAAGTCTTCATTCAACATTAATGAAAGTCTTTAGTTAACATTAATGAAAGTCTTTATTCAACATTAATTAAAGTTTTATTGAACATTACTGAAATTAATTATTTAACAATTAATGAAAGTCTTTATTTAACATTAATGAAAGTCTTTAGTTAGCATTAATGAAAGTCTTTATTTAAAATTAACGAAATTCTTTATTTCACATTAACGAAAGTCATTATAATCTAACATTATGAAAGTCTTTATTTCACATTAACGAAAGTCATTATAATCTAACATTATGAAAGTCTTTATTTCACATTAACGAAAGTCATTATTTAACATTATGAAAGTCTTTATTTAAAATTATTGAAAGTATCCCATTGCAATGGTAAAATGAATAAGTATTGTTATTTGAGTGTTAATGAATGATATCTGCCTTAGCTTACAGAAACCATTAACAATGAATGATAGCCTGTCACGAAAAAAATGTTAACTATCAGCTACCACAATCACTTAATGAAATGACGTTATCAATGACCAGTCTGCACAAAATAAGCCAGTCATTGAAACTCAAACCACCCATTACTTTTATGTCGCTTCCGGTGTGTGAACATGCCTTTAGTTGGGTCGAACACGGGATTTGTCGTTTGGCGTGATGACGACAAAGGAAGTACTGTCGTGTCTGTTGTTGATAATCTTAATAAGAACGGATCGGTCCGCTTTGTATGTGGAGTGTTTAATCATTTTAGAACTCTCATCTTGCCTCAATGTACTGATTGTTGTTTGTTTGTTTGTTTGTTTGCTTGTTTTTCTTTTTCCTTTCGATTCGTGCAGGGAGATACGTTGGCTCTTTTTTATAAAAACAAACCTATTTCTCTCTATCTGCGGGACGCAGAAGTGGATTTATTTTCTCTTGTCCCAGCGGAGAGGAATTCGCTGATGTTATATTCCCTTCTTTCTGTCTTTGAAAATGGTCAAGTCTAGTTTATTTACCCCTCTGTTTGTAGAGAGGGGCAAGTCTAGTTTATTGTCTTCCCATTGTAGAGCTGGTCGCTTACTTTTTATTTTCTCCCCTTTGCTTGTAGAGAAGGTCAAGATGAATTTAATCTCTTACTTCTCCCAGTCATTAAAATATGTAGAGATTATGCATTTTTTAAATTCTCTATGTAGCAGTAGGAAAGTTAGGCTTTTTCGAAAAAAATGTGGCGATAATTGAGCAATATCCAGATGAGATATTGTTAGCAAATTCTTAGTGTCAGATAAGCATTTTGTTTTCATAGCAACTTTTCTTACTTACCTAATGAAATATTACTTTTTACTTACTTAATGAAATATTACTTTTTACTTACTTAATGAAATATTGCTTTTTACTTACTTAATGAAATATTGCTTTTTACTTACTTAATGAAATATTGCCAAATAAATCGATTATTTCAAAAGTGAAATGATCATAGCTAATTATCCGAGCAAAGTTTTAACGTAACTTATCAGATTAATTTACAGTATAATTCTTATAGTTATTTACGTTAACTTATCAGATTAATTTACAATATAATTCTTATAGTTATTTACGTTAACTTTGTAATAAGATCAGAGGATCAAGCTAATTCACAATGTTGCGTTTAGACTATCTACCTAGATAACCATGCTATTCACAATAACACTTTCAGATATCTACCAAGATAATCACGTCATTCATAATATTACTGTAATCTCTCTACCTACCTTCGAGCAATAATTGCAAGACATTTTCCCTCCACAAAGTATAAGTATCCCCTTAAAGCAGGGGTCTCAAACTCGCGGCCCGCGGGCCAATTGCAGCCCGCCAAACGATATTTTGTGGCCCCCACTTGATATTAAAGTTAAGTGATAGTGCGGCCCACACATTTTTCTCATGCACCCTGGGAGTTTTAGTTTTTGTCACCTGCGGGCTACCATACCTCAGGATCTGCCATTTCCCAGCATGTAAGGCACTCATGGATTCTGGCACACCATTCAGTGGTGAGAAGTATGTTGCAGGAAAGAATTTGATCACAGGTTTGCAGATTTCAAGAAACACAGAACCACCTTTCAAATATTTGCTGACCCTTTCTTCAATGTGGAAGATGTCCCTCCTGTGCTTCAAATGGATCTAATTGACATAAGTGTAATTCTGAACTCAAAGCCAAGTTCAGGGAGGTGAGTGGAAAAGCAGACAAACTTGGACAGTTTTTGAGAGAATTGCCCCTTACCTTCCCTGAGCTTTCCAGGATGTTCAAGCAGACCAAGTGCCTTTTGGGGAGCACCTATCTGTGTGAATAGCTCTTCTCCACCATGAACTTGAATAAGTCAAAATTCAAGGACAAACTTACTGATGAGCATCTTCAAGCCATACTGAGGGTCTCAGTGGCTTCCTCTCTGAAGCCAAATGTGTCTGAGCTGTGTCTCTGGCAGTGTTGCCAGATCTCTGGCAGGAGGGAATAATGATGCGGCCCAGCTTCATCCAGATTCTACTTCCAGTGGCCCCCAGGCAAAATGAGTTTGAGACCCCTGCCTTAAAGTATATGTATCCCCTTAAAGTATAAGTATTCCCCATAAAGTATATGTATTCCCCACATTGTATATGTGTTCCCCATAAAGTATATGTATTCCCCACATAGTATATGTATTCCCCATATAGTATATGTATTCCCCACATAGTATATGTATTCCCCACATAGTATATGTATTCCCCACATAGTATATGTATTCCCCATAAAGTATATGTATTCCCCACATAGTATATGTGTTCCCCATAAAGTATATGTATTCCCCACATAGTATATGTATTCCCCATAAAGTATATGTATTCCCCACATAGTATATGTGTTCCCCATAAAGTATATGTATTCCCCACAAAGTATACGTATTCCACATAAAGTTTATGTATCCCCTTAAAGTATAAGTATTCCACATAAAGCAGATATATTCCCAAATAAATATATTATTCACTTTAACTTATATGTATTCCGCATAACGTAATCGCTATTGCTCTTGTTTGTCAATATGATAGCTCACAGGCGTGTCTGCAGGACAGTGACGGTTAACTAAACGGCTTAGATATATTTTGATCAAGATCTTGTGTGTTTAACCAACTTTTAGGTTGATGTAACTGAACTTGTTTATGGATAGGTAACATGTGTTGACAGTATGTGGGTATAGATGTGAGAAAGTCATAATTATTAATTAGTTCTTGGTGTATTTGTAAATTTGATTGATTAAAAAGAGTGTCAAGGTACGGAAGGGCATGGAGAACTAGGACGCAGACTTCTAAGACTTTACTCTTTACTAAACGAACTCTTCGGGTGATGCATTATACACTATAATATAGTGACTATATCGAGTCCTTCCTACTATATCGAGTCCTTCCTACTATATCGAGTCCTTCCTACTATATATAGTCCTTCCTACTATGTACAGATTGTAAAAGGAACCAAAAAAAGTCAGATCCTTGGCTAGAAAAAGGTTACTATGTACAGATTGTAAAAGGAACCAACAAATGTCAGATCCTTGGCTAGAAAAAGGTTACTATGTACAGATTGTAAAAGGAACCAACAAATGTCAGATCCTTGGCTAGAAAAAAAAAAGGTTAAAATATCTATGTATTGTATGAATGGCTAAAATTTTATTAGGAGAGTTATGTTATTATAAACATGTCTACCTCCTATTTTTGTTGTAGATACATAGTCTTAAATTAAGTATTTATTAATATAGCAGTTGTCAGTGCATTGAAGTCCCACAACTACTTATGTTTCATGGTGCTTATTTCCCTCTTCAAATTTGGTAAGTTGTCAAGTCTTTTATATGGAATTATAGCAGCGTGAAAAAAATTGTTAAAGAAACACTAGTAATGTATAATATCCATAAGTATGATTAGCAGAACTCAGAATGTATTTTATTTTAAAATAGTGTTAACCTTTGATCAATAATTACATTTGTGTTAATTGTTTCAGTCTCCTGTACCTGTTTTTGTCGCGTGACTTCTTTTTGTTTATTGTCGTAAATTGTAGTGATAGTAAAATTATAACGCTTGTTCTCTGTCGTAAATTGTAGTGATAGTAAAATTATAACGCTTGTTCTCTGTTCGACTGCGTATCTATTTCTCAATCTATTACTGAGGGGGGGGGGGGCAAGAGTCAAATTGACCCACGGCGTCAACCATTGTTTTAGGTGTAACAGTTGCTGATATATGTACATTCATAACTAGTAATCAATACCAAGCACTGTAGATGTTTCATATCAATAACTAGTAAATATTTGATATTATTACAAAGTTACCCCATGTATCTCACAATACACGTGCATGCAAGCACGCAAACAAATGGTGGTTTTGCTCTTGTTTTAATTTCTACTGTCTGTTTTTCATAAATTACAAGTTATCATACTACATGCGCACAGTGTAATTACATATATATAACACACATATGTACTTCGTGTTCAGCTCTGCCTGGCAGCTTTCAGAAATCAAACATTTTTTTAAAATCTATATTTGCATAACGTGTTTGCATACACTGCGCAAGAAACGTTCGGGACAATTTAATCATAACGTATTTTTACACAGCTAGTGGCTCTCAGACCAAGTCAGTCATAGCGTATTTACACAACTAGTGGCTCTCAGACCAAGTCAGTCATAGCGTATTTACACAGCTAGTGGCTCTCAGACCAAGTCAGTCATAGCGTATTCACACAACTAGCGGCTCTCAGACCAAGTCAGTCATAGCGTATTTACACAGCTAGCGGCTCTGAAGAAAAGTCAGTCTCAGAGTAATTACACAGTTAGCGGTTCTCAAGACAAGTCAGTCTCAGTGTAATTACACAGTTAGCGATTCTCAAGACAAGTCATTCATAATGTATTGGCAGACTTTGCTTACAGCAAGCAGCTCTCAGCATTTCTCAGTGAAAGTGGCTCTTATGGCTTGAAATGAATGAATTAATCTATCAGCCACTAACAAGACAGAAGTCAGCCTAAAACCGCACATTCCTGAAGCATCATTTTTACTTGAAGATTGATTGATTACTTGTTGATGATTGATTGATTACTTGTTGAAGATTGATTGATTACTTGTTGAAGATTGATTGATTACTTGTTGATGTTTGTTTTTCATGTTTAGTCTTTTTTTTAATGATGTTTCAGTTTCCTGCTTATTTCCTTTTAACGTTATGATTTGTTCTGGCGCTAACCCACTTAACAGATGCAATCGGTCTCTGTTCTTTCTCTAAAGGCTATCTTGATCACCGTGATGTTTCTTTATAGTGTTTGTCTTAAATCATTTGGGGCGTTCTCTTTCGAGCGGTTCTTAATATGTGTGAGTGTTTATTCTACAGCGGTTGTCGTAATCAGAGCGGTTCTTAACATGTGAGTGTTTATTCTACAGCGGTTGTCGTAATCAGAACGGTTCTTAACATGTGAGTGTTTATTCTACAGCGGTTGTCGTAATCAGAACGGTTCTTAACATGTGAGTGTTTATTCTACAGCGGTTGTCGTAATCAGAGCGGTTCTTAACATGTGTGAGTGTTTAGTCTATAGGTATTGTCGTAATAAGAGCGGTTTCTCCAACTCTAGTGTATCATATTCTTTTAGTGGTCGTCTTAATAATTGAGGGTGGGGTGGGGTGCTTCTAGCAATTGCCATAATGCTTTTGGTTATTCTCTCTTAAAGTTGTCTTAATGTGTACTTTATCGAAGATCGTTTTAATTAGTGTGTGTTGTGGCAGTCGTTTTACATACAGGGAGGGTGTTCTGATTCTAAAGCTATTTTGATTTGTTGTGCCCTTCCTCTAGTGTCTGTTTTAATCAGTGGGTGCGTTCTATTTATAAATGGTTGTTTTAATCACTTGGTGTGTTCTTTTTCTACATGGTTGTTTTGATCAGAGGGCGTGTTCGTTTTCTTAAATGTTCTTTCAATCAGCGGGTGTATTCTCTTCCTAAATGGTTGTCTTAATCAGTGGGTGTATTCTGTTTCTTAATGGTTGCTTTAATCAGTCGGTGTGTTCTGATTCTAAATGGTTGTCTTAATCAGTGGGTGTGTTCTGATTCTAAATGGCTGTTGTAAACATTGAGTGTGTTCTGTTTCTTAATGGTTGCTTTGATCAGTGGGTATGTTCGGACTCGTAATGGTTGCTTTAATCGGTGGGTGAGTTCTGTTTATAAATCATTGTTATAACCAGTGGGTGTGTTCTATAAATGGTTGTCTTGGTCACCTTGAATGTTCTTCCCTGGGAACGTCTTTAATTCGCTTGGGTGTTCAGTACCTAGCGTTTGTATTAAATACACAATGGACGTCGTCTGCTTTTTAAATAGTGTGAGTGTAGTGCTCCTAAGACCTGTCTTAGTTACTATGGGTTTTCTGTCTTTAGCATTTGTCTTCACTGTGTTCTAAGACCTGTCTTAATTACTAAGAGTTTTCTGTCTTTAGCATTTGTCTTCACTGTGTTCTTGTCTGTAGGTTGTTTGAAGTAGTATAAGTGTTTTTTCCTCATTGGTGTTGTACACAGTGTGGGTTCATCTTCCACAACAGTCAGTTTCTTTTATGTTCTATTATTTATAATAGACAAGTCGAAATTCCAATAAGAAACAGCGGCTAATCCGAATTCACAAATGGATGATAAAACTCATGATTAAAATTAAATCTAACAGAAATAAATTCAATAATACATACAGAAATCATATGTTAAATGATTATTCATCATTACATTTTCTATTCTAGCTTAATACAGAAGTATTTGGGGGGGGGGGGTAATTGGTTTTATATTTGGCTCCTGTTTTTTCGTTGGTTGGTTAGTTATTTATGTGAGAGGAGATGTTTTGTTTGGTTGGTAGGCTATTTATGTGAGAGGAGATATTTTGTTTGGTTGGTAGGCTATTTATGTGAGAGGAGATGTTTTATGTTTTGTTTCCTTTTTGTGTGAAGTTAGTTATATATATGGCGATATGTTTAATTTTTTTTTTGATTTGTTTTGTTTGTTTAGTAATTTATGTGAGGGAGATTTTTGTTTGTTGTGTTATTTATTATTGTATGAGAGATGCTTTATGTTTGTTTGTTCTGTGTGGGTTAGTTATTTATGTGGGGGAGATGTTTTATGCTTTGTTGTTTTCAGTGTGTGTGTGTGTGTGTGTGTGAGAGAGAGAGAGAGAGAGAGAGAGAGAGAGAGAGAGAGAGAGAGAGAGAGAGAGCGGTGGATGAAATGTGAGAAGCAGAAACGATATGTCCAACACTTAAACATCGATCACACACTTATATACATTTGTATATATAATTCATAAATACACACATACATACACACTTGTACATATAATTCATACATATACACATATACATTCACACGTGTGCATACAACAGACACATAAACACATACTTACACACTTGTACATATAACCCATACATACATACAGTCACCAGGGTTAACACATGAAAGCCCCTGAATGTCATTTTAGTTCTAATGCGGTATCATGCATTTAATATTTATAGAAATATGCTATTGAGAATATTTTCTCGCACTCAAAACTGCCCTACTCTTGAATCGGTGAACTGAAGTCAGGAAATCAAATTCGAAACATTGCTTGGCAATGAAAAACAGAGGAATTAACTATTCATGAATAAAATTAGGATGTGTTGTCATGCAAACATTTCGAAACCAGTGACATTACGTGTATTTTTAATCTTATCGGATGGTCAAATGTTATAGAAACGTGGGTAGAGAAAAATTACGTCATGATGGATTTCAACACCGACCCTTTCTCTTCTGGACCTATAATTAAGAGGGATGCTTTCTTGTTTGTGACGAAGACATATTGAAATCTCTGATTAACTATTGCCACGCAAATAAAATGGAATCACTGATTGAATTAACTTTTGACACGCGGACAGAATTAAGTCTTCGATCACGTAGATAGAATGAAATCACTGATTAAATATCGCTTTGAAAATAGAATTACATTATAGGATAAATATCCTCATGTCGATAGAACGGATTACTGGATCAACATGTAGAAAAAGATAAAGTATCTTATCAACTATCGCCATTTTGATAGAATGGGATCACTGAATTAAATCTCTGATTAACTATGGACATGTAATTGTAATCAAGTCAGTGATTGGCTATCACCTTGTAGCATTCAATTACTGGATTGACATCCGCCATGTCAATCCAATAATGATTATGTCTAGAGAGAGAGAAATCTATGATTAAATAGTTTGTTTTGCAAGTAGACAGAGTGAAATATCTGACTGGTCTTTGATATGTAGATAGATTGAAGTAATTGATTAACCTTTGACATTCAGAGAGAAAGAAAAAAATATGACATCTAGACATAGTTTAAATCAGTCTTAAAGTTACGCATACACAGGGTGGAATTATGTTTGTTTCTACTACTGTGGGCGTATACATTGCATAGCATCTCATGTGTATGTATGTCAGTGCTGTTTGTGTGTACGTTTACATGAAAACACCAATCGCGACAGGAAAATCTTGTGCATTAAATTCCAATCCAACATCCAGTACTGTCAATAGAATTCTGCAGACGCACAAACATTCGTCTTCTATTGTTTGAGGCTAAATTTAAATCATAGTGCGTTCTATTGGTCAACGCTCCATCATGTCCGGCAAGCCAAGAACTGGCCGACTACGCCGGTCAACTGCTGTTTATAATTAAAGGGCTTTTGCACTATCAGGGAATGGCGTTCAATGCGCTGTGTCGGTAGTTAGCGCGTGACTGGAGGAGCCAGTCTGGCAGTTAAGTCAAAGATTGCAGGCATTTCTCTCGCACTTCGAGCTTGGCGTTAATTCAAAGAAAACGAAAGAGGAGAAAGATAAATAAATAAAATGACAAATTGCTTACACCTTTAGTTTGCTGTAATTAGTTATTATTTATTTTGTATGTTCTTGCACAAACTGATTTTAGAGCGTGGGTGTATAGTTGTGACTCATTCAGGCTTTTAATTTGTGAAAATATGTTTCTGAGGTAAGGTTGTCTTAATGATGATGATGATGTGTGTGTGTGTGTGTGTGTGTGTGTGTGTGTGTGTGTGTGTGTGCGTTGCGTGTGCGTGTTGTATTGTGTTTTCAAAAAGTGTTTGTCAGGTATGTTGTATATCTGATGTCTGTGTGTTCCTAATATACGCCTGCTTATTATGTGCGCGCCGTGTGTGTGTGTGTGTGTGTGTGTGTGTGAATAAGATATCCAGAGTTTGTAAAGACTGTATATGATATTGATTTGTAAGTATAGGATATGTTTTGGTGACACTTGCTTGCTTTGCTTTAAACGTCACTGTAATAAGTGATGACGTGTAAGATTGGAGTATTTCTATGTATTTGTGACATGTTTTGCACTACAAGCGTTTTTTTGTCATTTAAATGTTTGAGGTAAGTGTTTACAAATTGAGTGTTTATACGATTTGTGTGATTGTAATAATGGAGTGTTTGTATGATTCGTGTGACTGTGACAATGAAGTGTTTGTATATTTGTGTGATTGTGACAATGGAGTGTTTGTATGACTTGTGTGATTGTGGCAATGAAGTGTTTGCATGATTTGTGTGATTGTGACATTGGAGTGTTTGCATGATTTTTGTGTGTTTGTGATATTGAAGTGTTTGTATGATTTGTGTGATCGTGACATTGGAGTGTTTATATGATTTGTTTGATTGTGACAATGAAGAGTTTGTATATTTGTGTGTTTGTGACATTGGCGTGTTTGTATGATTTGTGTGATTGTGACAATGAAGTGTTTGTATGTTTGTTTGATTATGACAATGTAGTGTTTATTACATAATAAATACAGTTTTATGAAAGTTCATGTTATTGATGTCGGCTCAGTTATTATTGCTTTACAAAACTCTGTGTACTTTGCAGCCTAAGAAATTAATGCTATTTACCGTCTACATCAGTGATTCTCAACCATGTTTTGCCCATCCACCCTTTTCATCATACTACAGAATAACACTCCTTCTTTCCAAGAGTGTCTGACTCAAAGGATGCATTCCAAAAATAAGCATATAATGTAGAAATGTTTTTATTATATTTGTACATTATACATCTACTTGGATTATTTTTATAGTGGAGTTTTATACATTTAATAGCAATAGAAAATGCTGATGGATTTTAAAACTTTAATAAATGTAGTTTTTATATTCAAAACTAATTACTTAACAAACTAATGGTCCACAGATCAAAAGTGAAATATTTATTTTTACTTTTAATTTAATCTGTGACATACAATAAAGTGTGATGTCTTGTAATTTGTACAAATGTGGTTTGTAGAAAGATCAATAGTCTAACTTTGAGTCTGGGGTCCCAATTCTCCCCCACCCCTGAAACCCTCAAATTCCAGGGGCTACATGATAGATAGATAGATAGATAGATAGATAGATAGATAGATGGATGGATGGATGGATGGATGGATGGATGGATAGATAAATAGATATAGATAGATTAGATAGATTAGATTAGATAGATAGATAGATAGATAGATAGATAGATAGATAGATAGATAGATAGATAGATAGATAGATAGATAGATAGATAGATAGATAGATAGATAGATAGATAGATAGATAGATAGATAGATAGATAGATAGATAGATAGATTACATGTGAGGTTATAGATGTGGACTGAAGTAAGATGAATAATTAAATCATTCATCTATTTCTTTTATGAAACACTTAACCACAGCTATGCAAAGTAGGAAAGCAGCCTAAAAATAAATCACTGTACCCACATAGAATTGAAATCAAATGGTCCACAATGATTGATCACAGAATCATGTAGTTATGTTTGTTTGTCCCCACAAAGCAGTTATTTAGATTACCATTAGGTCATATTTGGTTTAGTTAGTATTTGTGTTCTTATCAAACTACGTTAACGATAGTTTTATTATTAATCGGCCATTTAAATGTATAGACAGAGCGTAGAGGATAAGGTCAGAGTGAATAGTCTACCAGTTCGACACTGTTTTCTCAGCAAAGCAGTTAGTTTAAGTTAATCAGTAGTCGTTGTTTGTCTTCATTGCAGAATAATTAGGTTAATGTGATTAACTGTCTTTCAGTTAAGAGTCAGTGATAGAGCAGAATAATTACGTTGATATGATTAATTGTTAGAAACAGTTTGTCTATTTGAGTAATTGCTTTAGTTTGAGTAACCGTCTACCAGTTAGAAACAATGATCTTGGCATAGAGACTAGTTAACGTTCTTGGCAGTCTAGTTAACGTTCTTAGAAGACAGACTAGTATTATATTGATCAATGTTTGGTCAGTTGGAGTCTCTGTTTTGACAGTGATTAATGTCAGTTTGATAATAAATTGGTCAATTAAGAGAGACTTTTTTATTCTGAGACTGGCCTGCAGTACAGCAGATGCAAAGTTGGTCCGTTTGATGTTTGTTCTTGTCTGAGATGGTGTCGTTAGTTTGATCAAAAGTAAACCACTTGTTTATGTCTGACATTGGTAGAGTGGGTCAACATTAGTTAAGAACAGAAGTAAATCGGATTTCGCTGAATTATAGCCAGTTATAGTTAGCTGCATTTAAGAGCAAGAGTAAATCGGATTATCTTTAGTGTTAAGTACTAGTTAATTGCATTTAACAACAAGAGTAAAATCGGATTATCTTGGATGTTCAGTTTTAGTTAGCTGCATTTAAGAACAAAGAGTAAATAGAATTATCTTGAATGTTGGCCTGGACTAGTTAGCGCTGCTTTAAATTCAATAATAATTTTCAGTTGGAGGCCAATATTTTGTCAGGATGTTAGATACTTGACAGGAAATCGTTGTCATTGAATGTTTGTTTCTCTAGAATTGTAATCAGACAGATCTATGCCATTTCCAGAGAGGCGATCGATTGAAGACCAGTCTGTTATTTCACAGACTGCGTCACTTTTGGTGCAAACGAGAGATAATTAATAGGAGTGGGGGAGGAAAGAATGTCAGTGTTTGAAGATATTTTGGTGTACTGACTCTTGACATCATAGTCCACAACGGTCCTGTCCTTTTTTGTCTACACTTTCTTCTTGTGGACACGTTTGCAGTAGTAACAGCGACTCCAGTCGCAAAGATGTTTTTAATTTAATTTTTGTTTTGATTGATATTTTAATTAAATTTTATATTTTGAACCAATTCAAAGCACCCGCTTGTATTTTTGAGACTGAAATAATTTAGATTGTAAATAAAATAACTCTGACACAAAACTGACGGAAATCAAATTGAAAAATAATCAATGAATAATAATAATAATAATAATGACGATATTGATGATCGCGATAGAGACAAGAAATGTGAGAAGGATTACAATAAAAAACACAATAAAACTAAAGTAGAAGAATTCAGGTCGTGTACAGAAAAAAATATCATCGAGATATGGTGATGAGAAGGCTATGAACGCGGAAAATTTGTGACAGCTTCGAGAACTGTCGATGCATACAATAAATCAATCGTTTTATTTAAATTCAAACTGATGTTTGTTTTATTCATTTTTCTTGTGCTGCTTGCTTGTCTTTAATGCTTCATGTAACCTTAAACTACTTCCAAAATGACCTTGTTCGATCCTTTAATAATTAGAGTGTTGCCACTTTAACGGAGGGGAAATCAAATAGGTACACCATTATGCTAAGTCTCGCTTTTGCTTTGTTACTATATAATGTTACTGTTCATGTTTTGTGTCTGATGTCTGCTTCTATTACAGCCAGCATATAACGCAACTATCCTAAGTGCTAACCTACAGAATAGTCACAGTGTATTGATATTAGTCTTATGTTGCTCGCCTACATCTTAGTCACAGTGTATTGATATTAGTCTTATGTTGCTCACCTACAGCTTAGTTATAGTGTATTAATATTAGTCTTATGTTGCTCACCTACAGCTTAGTTATAGTGTATTGATATTAGTCTTATGTTGCTCGCCAATAGCTTAGTCACAGTGTATTGATATTAGTCTTATTTTGCTCATCTACAGCTTACAGACAATGATGTGATCTTAGTCTTAGGTTGCTGATGCGAAGTCTTTTTTATTCCCAATATACTTTAGTATTCTGTTGCTTACAATGTATAATTAATATAATAATAACATTGATGATAATGATGATGCAAACGAATATGGCGATGGCGATGATTATGATGACGACGACCAGAAAAGGCTGAGTGCTTTACAATAATTTATTTACACACAAACCACAGCAAAATCCTTCATGCAAGCAAACTTCTCTTTCTAAGACTAAACAATTATAGCTAAAAACTGATGAATCCACATGCAAAGTAAACAACAAATAAATCTATTTTCAACAAGAATCGAATATACATTTTATGGAGTTTCACATATACAGTTTAAATACACAATGTCTCAAAAGTGACAGTTATTCTTGGTAATTTTTTTACAACCATCTGTTGCGTGACTCAGACTGCATATCGAGAGGCACTACAATCTAAGTGGTGGACCTTGTCTATAATTAAGAGGCACTACAGTCCAGGTGGAGGGACCATCTCTGCGTCACAAGTCAAGAGAAATTACAATCTAAATGGAGGGACGATGTCTGCGTCACAAGTCAAGAGGAAGTACAATCTAAGTCGATGGACGATGTCTGCGTCACAAGTCAAGAGGAAGTACAATCTAAGTCGATGGACGATGTCTGCGTCTCAAAGAGGCACTACTGTCAAAGTTATTGTGTGTGTGGTGGTGGTGGGAGACTATGACAAGCAAATAAAAGTACTTCATCTTTGAAATCAGAAACACGCCCCTCTCTCTCTCTCTCTCTCTCTCTCTCTCTCTCTCTCTCTCTCTCTCTCTCTCTCTCTCTCTGGTGACGAGCTTAAGCTTCTGAAAAGAATATACCTGAGATATAAAATCAGAGTGGGATATAACTGACACTAAACAGCGAAACAATACAGAGAGAGACAGTGATGTGTGACTGATACCAAACAGAAACAATACAAAGAGAACCAGGGAGTGACGTGTGACATCTACCAAACAGAAACAATAGACAGTGACGTATGACTGACACCAAACAGTGACACATTACAAAGAGAACCAGAGAGTGACAAACTGCTCACCTTTAGTGTGATTTCTCTGTAATGTGACTGTATAAGCAATCATATATTAGCGTGTTTTACGTTTATATATTATTTAGACAATACATTCTAAAAGGCGTTGTATTAAGACTTTTAAAGTTATTAAAATCAATGGAAATACAGTATAAAAATTATCTTCTGTTTTTCATACATTTCTACAAATAAATAAACTAAGAAAGAAATTAATGCTTACAATATAAAACAAATAAATAAACTAAGAAAGAAATTAATGCTTACAATATAAAACAAATAAATAAACTAAGAAAGAAATTAATGCTTACAATATAAAACAAATAAATAAACTAAGAAAGAAATTAATGCTTACAATATAAAACAAATAAATAAGCTAAGAAAGAAATTAATGCTTACAATATAAAACAAATAAATAAACTAAGAAAGAAATTAATGCTTACAATATAAAACAAATAAATAAACTAATAACAAAATAACAAAGCACAAATAGCACAAATATATATTTTTCTTAAAATTTCGACTGGCAATTGCACAACAAATAATCAAGAAATATTCGTTTTAATCGATTCCGAAGTCTTGAAAGATTGAAAATGTTTTATCATATTCTATGCAGCATATTGTTGAATACGATTCGAAGATTTTCTAAACGATTACAGCTTTTTCCTTTAGATTGATATTTTTGTTGTTGTTTATTTCATTTTGCTTTCGATTCACCCACAAGGGAGCGAACATAAAGCAAAAGCCACCACTCTCGTAACCTATTGAGTCTACCCCATCCACCAAGGGAGATAATGCTAAATGAAGAGTGACGAACTGGTGACACTCACTTTTAAATGTTCGGCACGCAACAACGTCAGTTTGGTTGCAGCCTGATGTCATTGTTTAGGGAATTTCATTACAAACTCTTCTGTAATCTCAGGGAATCGGAATATTAGTTCTTCTCCGGAAGACATATTTGTTGGGTTCACCGACAAAAGCACGACGACGAAATCGCCTTTTAACCTTAACCTTAACACTAACCCTAACCCTAACACTAACACTAACCCTAACCCTAACCCTAACCCTAACCCTAACCTTAACCCTAACACTAACACTAACACTAACCTTAACCATAACCTTAACCCTAACCCTAACCCTAACACTAACACTAACACTAACACTAACCCTAACACTAACACTAACACTAACACTAACACTAACCCTAACACTAACACTTACCCTAATACTAACCCTAACACTAACACTAATACTAACACTAACACTAAAACTAACACTAACACTAACCCTAACACTAACACTAACACTAACCCTAACACTAACCCTAAACCTAACCCTAACCCTAACACTAACACTAACACTAACACTAACCTTAACCCTAACACTAACACTAACCCTAACCCTAACCCTTACCCTAACCCTAACACTAACACTAACACTAATACTAATCCTAACCCTAACACTAACACTAACACTAACACTAACACTAACCTTAACCTTAACCCTAACACTAACACTAACCCTAACACTAACCCCAACACTAACACTAACCTTAACCCTAACCCTAACCCTAACCCTAACCCTAACCCTAACCCTAACATAACACTAACCTTAACCCTAACCCTAACCCTATCGCGCATTTGTCGGGGCGCGCAAATGTCTTTCGCGCATTTGTCGGGTTACGATTTGTTGTACTAATTCTAATGAAATTCCAGTATAAGCCAGACTGGTAGATACACAACGTTCACTGCAATCTTGCTTGAGAAATAATATATGCTATCGAATGAGACGAGACTAAAAGTCTCTTTTAGATTGATTTGTTTGGTTTTTTTGTAAACTATGTTGTGTTTCTGGTACTGTTGATTGTTATCTAGATTGTCTGACACACAGATAAACTGGATTGTCTCTGGTAGTAATGTTTATATGGCTTGTAATCTAGACTGTTTGTCTCATACTCAGGCAAACCAGTTGTGTCTCTGGTAATATTGTTTATATCGCTTGTAATCTAGATATAATTCAACATCACACGATTATAATCAAATCTCTCATTATTATTATCAAGCAGATTATTTAATTATATTCTATCCTTAAGTTAAACATTTTTCAAAGACGAAAATATGGTAAGTACATTTATGCTTTATTTGCTACCCCTTCCCACCTGGTAAGTTCGGGAACTACAATATAGAAAGGGGGAACAATGTCTCTCAAGAGTTAATGGCCGAAAAGTTGGGGAAAAACGCCCCACGCAAGCCATGAAAGACAGGAAGGTAACGAACACATAACGGGAATGATACAACGTGCTATATTCACCTTAGCTGACGTAATGGTGTTCATACGTATATCACCACAATGTTCACAAAGAATAAGTCAAAGCAATTATTCACGTTAGGTAAATTAACACAAAGAATAAGTCAAAAGAATTATTCACGTTAGTTAAATTAACACAAGAATAAGTCAAAGGAATTATTCACTTGAGGTAAATTAACACATACACAATGTTTACAAAGAATAAGTCAAAGGAATTATTCACGTTAGGTAAATTAACACATTGAATAAGTCAAAGGAATTATTCACGTAAATTAACACCATACACAATGTTTACAAAGAATAAGTCAAAGGAATTATTCACGTAAATTAACACCATACACAATGTTTACAAAGAATAAGTCAAAGGAATTATTCACTTTAGGTAAATTAACACATACACAAATCTTAAAAAAGAGACAGCACAATTCTTAGTCACTTGAAAAATCCGTAAATATACAAATTAATCAAGGTTCAAATTGTCATTTGATACGCGAGAAATACGAAAAAGATAGATAGATAGATAGATAGATAGATAGATAGATAGATAGATAGATAGATAGATAGATAGATAGATAGATAGATAGATAGATAGATAGATAGATAGACAGACGGACAGAGAGACAGGCAGGCAGACAGACAGACAGACAGACAGGATATTTAATCACGTCAATAATAACACAGATATTAAGTCCGTCCACAACTGATAGAAAGGTTCCTCAGTAAATTCAGCTTCAACTCTCCCTGACTTCACACTGTCGGACTGCTTCACGCAGAAACACTAATCGCTTATACATTTGTTGTAGTCATAGTGACGAATACCGATCGGTATGGATGAGTCTCCAATGAATAGCTCATAATTTAAATCAGAGGCAGACAACTTTTTTTAGCAAAACGTACTTATTAACTTTATAGGGCTCCCATTCAGACAACCTCCAGCTTCTCAGCTCTGAAGCAGAAAACGATGTTTTCAAAAACCACAAGCAGCAAGGTTGGAAGAAAATAATAACAAAGTACTACGAAGATTACAACATATGCAGACGATTGGGGCCAAGATGGTCACGTTAGCAAAAATTTTCTTTCAACTTTCAGAGTCCTTGGCCGACGATTTCCAGTTGTCCCCCGGACTGCAAGATGCATAGAGATTTAAATTAATATTTAAAGTCGACAAACATTTCTAAATTATTTTTTGAAAAATAACAATCTTATAATTACTTTGGCCGCACAGATAGACGATTGTATTATCTGTGCAAAATATATTTTATTATTTTAAAAATCTATCTATTATAAAATTCACCTCTTCGGTTCGACTGATTGCAGAGAAGACTTCCCACAGATGATTCTGAACAGTTAAACAGTGCAACTGTATTCAAATATTTAGACATAAGGAGAAAAAACAATTCATTCTTATCACTTTTTTCAACCATTTCTTTTCTAAGAGTTAGAGACAGCAAAGTTCACATTTCCGGTCCATCAACGCTCGTGGAAACAAGCCGAACTCCTGTAGGCTAGCAGCACTCGTCAATCGATAGTTTTAGAAATGAAAAGACAGCGGTGTCAATAAAATGTGTGGAAAGTATGCTTATTTTCCTCGTGCGCTTTTGTTTTTTAAGTAACTCACACATCACTGGGACAGAAAATAGATAGATAGATAGATAGACAGACAGACAGACAGACAGATAAATAGATAGATAGACAGATAGACAGACAGATAGATAGATAGACAGATAGATAGACAGACAGATAGATAGATAGATAGATAGATAGATAGATAGATAGATAGATAGATAGATAGATAGATAGATAGATAGATAGATAGATAGAGCTCACACAGATGGATGGATTTAACAGGTACAATTATGGATTTATACAGGTAAAATTACTCCACACTCTACACATAATAAAGAAAAATAAAATATAGCATATGCACGCAATTCACCTTAAGTTATGAGAACTGGTCTGAGAGTAAAGTCTGACGATCAGCTGGAAGAGTTGGGAATTGACAACACCACGTTTGGTAAAAACGCATCGAGGTGAATATTGGCCTTGGGTTTCAAAGACCCCTGTATTAATCCCCTCTTTCATTAGCACTCTTTTGGGCCTGAAGGTACTCGTGTGTGGTACAATATTATTCCAGACTTCGGCGCACGCTGGGTTAAACAGTGCATTCAAGTCTAACGTGAACTCGGCTATGCATGCAATAATTCAAAGGGAGTTATTTCGTACACACCAATTTTCATTTTATCAATTAATTTCTTTTAATGAATGTAACTATACTTTCTAATGTCAAAACGTTTAAACGCTTTTGCGCTTCTAAAGGTATGTATGGAAAAGTATAAATGACTGCATTTGTTTTATTTTGTATTGCTGAGAAAAAATATTTTTTCTATATTAATTAACTCGTATCGTTTGAAATATTTAGCTTGGTTATGACTTAGTAACTCGTGCGGTTGCTGTTCTCACATTTAACGACAGCATCAACTACTGCCGCTGATAGAATCACGCATTGTTCTGGTCATTCACATCAAGGGTTAAACAAAACTTGTCACACTTTTCTTTTTCTAACCTCATTTTTACTTTACTTCGTAAACTTTCACAGCTTCGTGAGAAATAATGAATTCCAAACAAATGACCAGACATTCCAAACAAATGACCAGACATTCCAAACAAATGACCAGACATTCTAGACAAATGACCCGACATTCCAAACAAATAACTAGACATTCCAAACAAATAACTAGACATTCCAAACAAATGACTAGGCATTCACAATTTGAACTTTCAATGACCAGAAGCTTTCTTGCGAACGACGTCAGAAATCATGCATTCCAGACAACGGATACTTGGCCCCATCGTGTGAAACATTCTAAAGTGAACAATAAATGGATTTTCATGAAGAGGGAAATGTAATGTTAATAAATTTTAAAATAACCCACGAATCTGAAAGAAGTTCTCTGATCATCTCATACTTCTGGGGCCAGTAACTCCTAATTTTACAGTCTGGGGCCAGTAACTCCTAATTTTACAGTCTGGGGCCAGTAACTCTTAATTTTACCCTTTGAGACCAGTAACTCCTAATTTTACCCTTTTGGGCTAGTAACCCCTAATTGTACTGTCTGGGGCCAGTAACTTCTAATTTTATAGTCTGGGGCCAGTAACTCCTAATTTACTGGCACGTCATTAGCTTTCAAGAAGAAATGTGTGCCTGATATTTGAATTTTGTCAAACCAGAAGATATGTACGAATTGGGTTTTGTTAACCAGAATACATGTACGAGTTGATGTAGGTTCTGTCATATCAGAAGACGTGTATGAATTGGTGGGGCTTTGTCATACCAAACGACGCATGCACCAGTTGGCCGGGTTCTGTTATACCGAAATAGTTATACTATTTATACCATACAATTATACCAAAAGGCATGTGCTTTTTGGTGGGGTTTTATCATACCGAAAGACATGTACTGGTTGGTGGGGCTCTGCCATACCAAAAAGACATGTACGAATTGGTGGGGCTCCGTCATACCAAAGGACACATGTACTAGTTGGCGGGGTTCTGTTATACCAAAAGGCCTGTACTAGTTGGTGGGATTGTATTATAGACGTGTACTAGTTGATGGGGTTCCGTCCTACCAAAAGACATGTACGAACTGATGGGGTTCTGTCGTGATGGAGATCCGTCGTTATGGGGTTCTGTCGTGATGGGGTTCTGTCGCACCAGAAGAAGTGTAACATCTTCTTCCCACTATCATTCTAAAGGTTTAAAATTAAAATTTGAAAGAATAATGACGCTTTCCTTGAGCAGGGTATGTTGAAACACCTCAAAACATTTTTACGGATTGGCAACACTATGCCTGTTTCTAGCAATCTTTATGTCATTGGGGGGGGGGGAAGGTATATTACACTGTTTAAGTGGCTATTGAATTTCCACACACAGAGTCACAGATTAAAATCTTCTGCATTAAAGAGCGCCTAAAGAAATTCAATTGGCACCAAATCTCTTCAAAGACATTTGCATGAGAAAAAGATCTAAAATAAATATTTGCACTGTTTCTTACAAATAATTTTAAAAATCCTTTCTTTTTTTAATTATATGAAATCTGCCAGCCAATTTGAGTATTGATTCTACGTCAGTTCCAAAGACATTCATCTAAGAGTTCGTACGCTGACAGGCATGCAAAGAGCTCCAGCACAAACGGTATTTGTGATCTCACGTACATGTATTCAGAAGTGCTGAGACACAAACGGTCTTTGAGATCGCACGTTAATGTATTGAGAAGTGTTGAGTTACAAACGGTCTTTGAGATCGCAGGTTAATGTATTGAGAAGTGTTGAGACACAAACGGTCTTTGAGAACGCACATTAAATGTATTGAGAAGTGTTGAGTTACAAACGGTCTTTGAGATCGCAGGTTAATGTATTGAGAAGTGTTGAGACACAAACGGTCTTTGAGAACGCACATTAAATGTATTGAGAAGTGTTGAGTTACAAACGGTCTTTGAGATCGCAGGTTAATGTATTGAGAAGTGTTGAGACACAAACGGTCTTTGAGAACGCACATTAAATGTATTGAGAAGTGTTGAGTTACAAACGGTCTTTGAGATCGCATGTTAATGTATTGAGAAGTGTTGAGACACAAACGGTCTTTGAGAACGCACATTAATGTATTGAGACTCAAACGACATTGCTTTTCTGACCGTATGTCTGTGAAGGGATCTTCCAGTAAATAAAATCCAAATTTATATACCTTAAATATTCTTTACATGACTGACTGATTAATCTGGGTTCCAACATTTGTAGATTTTACGAGCGGAAGCAAAGCATCTGGAGATACATTTTGACAGAAAGATTTCAGTTCAAATATTCTGAAGACTATACATGTAGAAATATATCGTAGACTATACATGTAGAAATTTATCGTAGACTATACATGTAGAAATGTAGCGTAGACTATACATGTAGAAATGTAGCGTAGACTATACATGTAGAAATGTAGCGTAGACTATACATGTAGAAATATAGCGTAGACTATAGCGGGCTCGTTGAGGTTTGACAAAGTTGCTGTGATTTGATTTTTCACACAATAGTACTTTTAAAAAATATTACACATTATCTATTTATACTTAGTAGTTTCCCCATTCAGTGATTATACATTAACTTATACTTAGTAGTTCCCACATTCAGTGATCCAAATTGGAAGTCGTGGCGTGGTAGACAGGCGGTCCATAATAAAAAGGACAAGTACCCAGAATGCGTGGGAGCCTGTGGGGTATGGTAGGCTTGGTGAGACACAAATTGAAGCCCCTGTAACAGTTATATAGAATGCGTGGGAGTCTGCGGGGTATGTTAGGCTTGGTTAGACACAAATTGAAGCCCCTGTAACAGTTATATAGTTTCGTTTCGTAGTCATAAGACCTATCCATCATCTATTTCATGCTGTTGAGATATTGGGATGTATCGTATCACATATTTCAGTTTATTGTCATTGATGTGGGCCAGCTGGTCTCCCTTTCTTTGAGTGCCATGGAATTAATAAACAGATGGTCTATACTGAGTGTTTACATCTACACTAGTGAAAATAAGGTTGTTATGAGATAGTAATACATTTCAAATTTGTAAACGTGAAAAGTTCTTTAATTAAAATAACTCTGAAAAAAAATGCCACTTACAGTTAGAAGTTATTTTAAGCGTTAAAAAAATATAATTATTTACAATGTTTCTATGTTAATTTTCAGTGTTATACATGAAAACACACGATTGGCGTTGTACACTTTGGCATCAGGTCGCGGATCCGAAAGCACACTTGGCAGTTTTCCTCATTTAGCTCGAAAAATATTTCCAGACGATTACCATCGCCCATGTACAAGCACCCAATGCTTGTTGTAGTTTAAAATACATTTAGTTGCTCCAGGCTTATCTGCCTGTCTCAGTTCAATGACCTATTTATCTGTCCGACTTTTTATCAAAGCACATGTTTATCAATATGTCTTTATTATCATTATACACACATACACACTCAGACATACATAAATATGTGCGCGTGCGCGCATATATATGCTTATTTATCTGTCTGTTCTCAGTCTGTCCGTCTAGTGTTTCTTTGTTTATTGAGTTATATATTTCTTTCTGTCTGTTGCTATGTCTCTCTATTGATTTATGTTGACATTATGTGTATCTTAATTACAATCAAACTACATTATCAATTTTCTGAGAAGTAAACTCACTTTCTCTCTCTCTGTCTCTATCTATCTATCTATCTATCTATCTATCTATCTATCTATCTGTATGTCTATCTACTATCTATCTATCTATCTACCTATCTATCCATCCATCCATCCATCCATTCACCCTTCTATCTATCATATACATATTTAGTAACTATAATACTATATAATTACGTGACTGCACGATTTATTTTCGACTAGATAACCCATTCAGCTATACTTCTCCCTATATCACTTTTATGTTTCTCTATTGCATGCCATTAACATCTAATTACTAACTATTGCATGCCATTAACATCTAATTACTAACTATTACATGCCATTAACATCTAATTACTAACTATTGCATGCCATTAACATCTAATTACTAACTATTGCATGCCAGTAACATCTAATTACTAACTATTGCATGCCATTAACATCTAATTACTAACTATTGCATGCCATTAACATCTAATTACTAACTATTGCATGACATTAACATCTAATTACTAACTATTGCATTCCATTAACATCTAATTACTAACTATTGCATGCCAGTAACATATAATTACTAACTATTGCATGCCATTAAAATCTAATTACTAACTATTGCATGCCAGTAACATATAATTACTAACTATTGTATGCCATTAACATCTAATTACTAACTACTGCATGACATTAACATCTCATTACTAACTATTGCATGCCATTAACATCTATTTACTAACTATTGCATGACATTAACATCTAATTACTAACTACTGCATGCCATTAACATCTAATTACTAACTATTGCATGCCATTAACATCTAATTACTAACTACTGCATGACATTAACATCTAATTACTAACTATTGTATGCCATTAACATCTAATTACTAACTATTGTATGCCATTAACATCTAATTACTAACTACTGCATGACATTAACATCTCATTACTAACTATCTGGCGACACTATTTTTCCATGTTTTATCTATCCCTATATCCTTTTTGGTATATCATGATATTTGTATTTCTGTCTGTAACGAAAGAAATCCTACCTCTGTTATGGCGCATTAATTTTGTACTATTAATGGTGGAATTAATAGTATTATCTTTGTTGATACATGATATGACTAAATTTAATCTTGATTCTCCAAATAACTTTATATACTCGTTTGAAAAACTTTAGAAATGTTTCCTTTCATTGTGTTTGTACTCACGGTGCAAAATATTTGTCGTTCCTCTGAACACCATTTTAGTTTTCTTACCGTTTCAAAAGGATGCGACAATTCGGATTTTGGCATACCAGTGGTCATTTTGGGAATTTGATAACATCTGTCGAAATTCATTACTCTTTAATAGATCTGTGATTTAATTCATTGATCTTTAAATACAGATCTGTGATTTAATTCATTGATCTTTAAATATAGCTCTGTGATTTAATTCATTGATCTTTAAATATAGCTTTGTGATTTAATTCATTGATCTTTAAATATAGCTCTGTGATTTAATTCATTGATCTTTAAATATAGATTTGTGGTTTCATTAAAACTGTTTACCCTTACCACAATTGGCAAACATTTATTTGACATTATATCCCTGAAGCCAACGCATGAAAATAAAGATATTTCAGAAGGTAGAGATATCGCTTTATTGGTACAATGAATGGATTATTTTTATTTCGCCTGTATGCACTTAGCAAATTTTCTAAATAACACATTTGTAACACTAATTTCAGCAGAATATACATAATGAGGAAGGTGCTTTACGATAACAAATCTACGTCTGAATTGTGGGAAGGATGTGAGATCGGAAGTTAGATGAACGAACATTAAGTGCTTGTTGAAGTGTGTGTGTCCAGTTTAGTCAGATTTCTTGTTGGTTTTTTTAGTTCAAAATGGATTCAGAATTCAAGGATTAAGCTCAAGTTCCTGTCTTCTCCTTCTTCCTTACTTGTATGGATCTATGTTCGAGATTGGTCTAGGAGTTGTGTAACTTGTTGTTCAACGACCGTCGGTTGGTGTTTGTGATTAAAATCGAATGGCGGTTTTTCACCTTTGTTGACACTGCGGTTATTTCACAGTGATTCCTGATCTGTTTTATCCTATAGACTTTATTTATCTTGACAGTGAAGGAACCCCCTTACTTCATCTTGGCATAAATACGTCACCTAGTCTGCATTCGTATTGTGTGTAATATTTTTTTCATGTCGCTCGCTATTCAGCATTTCTAACCATAGTACGATACCTTTAATTCTTGATATCTTTATTTTTATGATACCTTTAATTCTTTAATACCTTTAATTCTTTGATATCTTTATTTCTTTGACACCTTTATTTCTTTGATATCTTTATTTCTTTGACACCTTTATTTCTTTGATATTTTTATTTCTTTGATGTCTTTATTTCTTTGATGTCTTTATTTCTTTGACACCTTTATTTCTTTGACACCTTTATTTCTTTGATGTCTTTATTTCTTTGATGTCTTTATTTCTTTGATATCTTTATTTCTTTGACACCTTTATTTCTTTGATACCTTTATTTCTTTGATACCTTTATTTCTTTGATATCTTTATTTCTTTGATGTCTTTATTTCTTTGACACATTTATTTTTTTGATATCTTTATTTCTTTGACACCTTTATTTCTTTGATATCTTTATTTCGGTAGGATCGCAAAGTGCTAATTATTCAATCACACTATACCTATACAAATATGAAAGTCATTAAACTAATTGTCGATTTTATTTTATTTGACGCATTATCGACGAACGCCAGTGTTCACTGTTAAGTGATGAATGAGAAATTTTTACTAGTTTAAAGCACTATTTTTATTAATTAAATTCTATTTTGTTGTTTTTGTTTGAATAAATTGTCGATAACTTTTTACTGCGTATTAGTGTGATTTTTTCCTTAGATTTGCTGATTCTCATGTGGGAGGTGGTGGTGGTGAACCAAAGTTGATTAAATCAGATAATTAGGACCCTTAACAGGAGATTTCTCAATACCAAGATGACAGCTGAGATCTTAGATAGTATACATTTAAGAAAGATAATCCTGGGTCTAAAGACAAGAACGCTTCTAAGCAGATCATAAAGATTCCTCTTTGAAGGTCAGTATCGACCTGACTTATCTGCTGCAAAGATATCTAATATTTATTAACATAAATATCGTGCATTGAACTTAGTAAAAGATCGTCTCCCCCCCCCCATCCCCCTGTTGATGTGTAATTGCTAGGTGTGCGCAGTAAGCGAGGCAAGAAACGGAAATGAAGCACGCATATATTTACATCAACATTTCCCCATCTGTGTCTGTCATTATAAGTGCGGAGATAGATAGATAGATAGATAGATAGACAGATAGATAGATAGATAGATAGACAGATAGATAGATAGACAGATAGATATTTGTAATTATTCTTGTATTACTTTCAATTCAACTCATGTTTCATAATTTGTTTAGAACGTTTCACCTGGAAATAGACTTCATTGTCAATTTTTTTAACATGATCTGTCTACTCAAATTTGACTCTATTTCAAAAGAAAACTTATTCTAAGTTCTAAATAATATGTTTTTAGTAAGAAAAATATGTTAATGTCTAATTAAAATAACTTTAGGCTGTTGCATGTTGAAATGAACTTGGTATAAACTGTTGAACTGAACTAGTGGTATTTTAAAAACTGTATTACACAGAGCTCAACTAGGTATTTTTAAACGGTGTCACAGAGCTGAGCAAGGTAATTTTAAAATGGAGTAACACAGACAGAAATTGTAGAACTGAACTAGTAGTATTTTAAAAACTATGTCACACGGAAGTGAACTTGTGTATTAATTCCAAACCTGCAGGATGACCTAATTAGTGCTCCTTGCACTTATTTCCATTTAAAAGTAGATCCGTTGTTCCCTTTATTGACTTTTCTATATAGATCTGTGATTTCATTCATTGACCTTTCAATACAGATTTGTGATTTAATTCATTGATCTTTCAATATAGATTTGTTATTTCATTCATTCGCCTTTAAATATAGACCTGTAATTTCATTCAGTGGTCTTTCAATGTAGGTCTGTGATTTAATTAATTTCTAATCTATACTTCAACATATATTTGTGATTTCATTCATTTCAGATATATATTTAAATATAGATTTGTGATTTCATTCACTGCCCTTATAGATCTATGATTTCATTCATTAGTCATTCATTATCAGTGGTCTTTCAATGTAGGTCTGTGATTTAATTAATTTCTAATCTATACTTCAACATATATTTGTGATTTCATTCATTTCAGATATATATTTAAATATAGATTTGTGATTTCATTCACTGCCCTTATAGATCTATGATTTCATTCATTAGTCTTTAAATGCAAGATCTAGTGCCCTTTAAATGAAATCATAGATCAAATCTTTAAATATAGATCTCTGTTTAAAGACCAATAAATGAAATCAGTAATGAATGAAGACACAGATCGATATTTGAAGGGCATCGAACGAAATCACAGTTCTATTTTGAAAGAGCAATGAATGAAATCAGCGATCTATACTGACAGACAAATGAATGAAACCACACATCTATGTTTAAAGAGCAATGAATGAAATCAGTGATCTATACTGACAGATAAATGAATGAAACCACAAATCTATGTTTAAAGAGCAATGAATGAAATCAGTGATCTATACTGACAGACAAATGAATGAAACCACAAATCTATGTTTAAAGAGTAATGAATGAAATCGACAAATTTCTATATTTCAGAGTAGTTTTGGGGAAGTGTTTTGAGCAGTGGTGAAAAGCGTTTAAGAAAATAACAAGGAGGCTTATCTACGTGTCTGTGAGTTTATGTTTACAAATCAAAGGCCCTTGAGGTCAGACGGCTCCAGGCGGGGTCCTGGCGAGGTCGGCGAGAAACATTCAATGCTGCCCTCTTCCCTCAGCTCTGGGTTCCCAAAGCGCGGGACCTAGGGATAGGCGAGTTGCTTTGCTCGCTTAGTCCCAGCATCCTTACCCCAGGATCGGACAGTGTATTCCATATTCATACGCGCGCGCAATCGAATACACACGTAAAAAATCTTGCCTCGAATTCTTCGTCCTCTGAAATTGTGTAAATCCTGAAGACTTCACAGCCAGTTGCACACCATTCGAGTGCAGTCTACTCATGTTGCAATGATCTTGGGGATAGCGAAGCCCTTAAATATGAACTCTGCAGAATTTACTGTTTTTATTACATTTCTGTGAGTTTTTCTTGCTAAATATCATGATGGTGCGTGTCTGTGTGTGTAGGTGGATGTGATCATGGTTGTCACGAACGGTAGTGTGTTTATTGGAAGCATGGTTCTCGAGGACTTGGCGAGACCAAGCGGTACGTCCTGGAATATCGGCGTGGGTTACCATCTGCAGAAGCGACACTACTGGGAAGATTGCTGTTTGAGGCTTCTGCAAGATGTTAATTTTGTGACTTGTGGTCATTTATGCTAATTGTGTGATTTATGTAATTAGTATGACGTATGATTTCAGAGAAGTGTTTTTGACTTGTGTCATTTATGCTAATTGTGTGTCATAAAGTATTGAGTCTCACAACTGTTATTGTTGTGGTACACGGTGCTTAGGTCAGCAATATGCGACTACCTTTACAGTCACATTCTTAAGACTACACAGAGTAGCAAGTTTATATAGTATGTGTGTTTGTGCATGAGTTTGTGTGCTTGTTTGCATGAAATTGTTTACTTGCATGCATGCGCGCGCGCTGTTGTATATTAGTGTGTGTGTGAGTGCGCGTATGATGTATGTAAATATGTCTGCTTTCGTGTACGGTTGGTGTTGGTGTGTCTGAGTGTGTATGTGTGGAGGGGTTTTCAATGAATGCGTTTGTGTATATGAGTGTGCATGTCTGTGTGTTTCGGTGTATATTTTCAGAGAGTTAAAGCGAGGCTTATTTGCTTGTTTCTTTTTTGTAACTGTTGATTTGTCTTCAATTAACAAAGCATGTCGGATGTTTGAGACGTGACATGGATCAATAAGGGAGGTAGTCCAGCTTTTGTGCAATTAACTGGTAATGACATAGGACGGAAAGTAATAGCAAACTTTTAATGAAATAAAATTTTAGACGTAGTTATTTATCATTAATTTTATCAGTTATCACCAGTAACTAAGATTAAAGCAGTCGGTCATGACATGAAATTAATCATAGTTATTTCTCTCGGGGAATCGATTTCGTTCATCAGTCAGTCATGCTTGAAGTCAAATTTGAAAACTAAATAATTGAATTTGCTGTCTCCATCTCTCTTTCTTTCTCTTCCTCTTTCTTCTTTCTTTCTTCTCTCTCTTCTCTCTCTCTCTCTCTCTCTCTCTCTCTCTCTCTCTCTCTCAATGTTTAATCGTTCCTCCGAAACATATTTACATATTAAACCTGTTTTCATTATTTACGTGTAGGGCTGAGTAATTATCTGCTGCAGCTAATTAAATCTAGTTGTAGGATTTAAGAGCTCATAATTTACTTCACACTCATTTGCTTTCAATGCGCCATTATTGGTAAATGCTTATTTAGCCACTCTTGACGCGGTAACGGCGTAGTAACGACCTCTTATTTATCCACTCTTGACGCGGTAAAGGGCCTTGCTTTAGACTGTCTTGACGCGGTAACGGGCCTTGCTTTAGACTGTGGTAACGGGCTTGCTTATTTAGTCAGTCTTAACGCGGTAAAGGGTCTTACTTCCCACACTATCCTACTTGTGACATTTCAAGGAATATAAATATGTATGTGATAGAATTATCACCGGACACACATCAATAGCGTAAGAGAACCAATACCTCACTCTTAAGTCCACTCAGAGCCAGTCCTTCCTCTAAGTCCACTTAGAGCTCGCCCTTCTTAAGCACACAGAGAGCCAGACTTTCTTCTTAAGCGTACCTAGAGCCAACCCTCCTTCTTAAGAGAACTTAAAGCTAGCTCTTTTTCTTAAGCATACCTAGAGCTAGCCCTTTTTCTTAAGCACACTTAGAGCCAGCCCTCTTCTTAGGCACATTTAGAGCCAGTCCATTCTTCATAAGCACAGTTAGTGCCAGCAATTCTTCTTAAATCTGCTTAGAGCCAGCCTTTCTTCTTAAGCACACCTAGAGCTAGCCCTTTTTCTTAAGCGTACTTAGAGCTAGCCCTACTTCTTAAGCGCACTTAAAGCCAGGCCTTCTTAAACCTACTTAGAGCCAACTCATCTTCATAAGTCGACTTACAGCCCGTCTTCAAGTTGACTGAGCCAGCCGTCCTTCCGCTTAAGTTGACTGAGCCAGCCGTCGTCCTTCCTCTTAAGTTGACTGAGCCAGCCGTCCTTCCTCTTAAGTTGACTGAGCCAGCAGACCTTCCGCTTAAGTCGACTGAGCCAGCCGACCTTCCGCTTAAGTTGACTGAGCCAGCCGTCGTCCTTCCTCTTAAGTTGACTGAGCCAGCCGACCTTCCGCTTTTGACTGAGCCAGCCGTCGTCCTTCCTCTTAAGTTGACTGAGCCAGCAGACCTTCTTAAACTGTGTCGATCCCTTCCTCTTCATCAATGGAATGTGGGAGGGGAGGGTGTGGTGAGAATGCGGTCAAAACAGAAATGAAGATAATGAAACACCATCTACACATCACAACACCAAAAACTAGTTCAGATACAGCCGTAGGCCTATTACCCTCACTATCTGCCTATTTTTAATGAGTACTTTTAATTTTCTTTGTCCCTTTTTAGTCTGTTGTTTGATAGGGGTGGGAGGAAGGATGGATGGTGTGGGTAGGTGGGGGGAGAGTATTTCAGCAAGGCAAAATGTTTTCAAAGAGACGGTCTTAACCCTTCTAGCGTCTCTTTCTTCTCGTTAAGCGATCGCTTAGACTCTTTTTACTGAGTTGTCGCCGCCACGTGCTCTCCCGGACAGTAAGGTAAGACGGTCGTTAGCTGCAGAAGAATAATGTCGTGTGCAACAATTGCCAGTATCAACCCGCGCTATTCTGGGCTCACATAAAATGCGCGTGCTCGATAGAGGCCAAGATTCTCATGTCGAAGCCTTTGGAAGAGAAGTCGATATTCAATCAGACACTTTTTCTCTTCCTAGCAGTAGAAGTGAATCAGCACGAAGAAAGGCTCGAAATGTCTGACTAGAGTTATGTTCTCTTGTACGACAAATCCCAACAGGAGTTATCCTCTCTTGTACGACAAATCCCAACGGCAAATGAACAGTGGTGCCCACAGTCCATTGCACATGTGCTTTTTTTTTTCTTGACTCAAGGAATTAATTCACGTGATTTAGTTTCTCTTTCATTAGGATATTAATACATCCAATCTTTCGAAGTTAGCGATCGATTTACATTCTGAGTTTACTTTCTTTCATTATTTTACTGATTTACTGAATTTTCTGCAGAATCATTTCTTACTTATTTTACTGATTTACTGAATTTTCTGCAGAATCATTTCTTACTTATTTTGACAGAGCTGTACTTTCTTTCATTATTTTACTGAAGTTTTTGCAGAATCATTTCTTACTTATTTTGACTGAGCTGTACTTTCTTTCATTATTTTACTGAAGTTTTTGCAGAATCATTTCTTACTTATTTTGAGCTGTACTTTCTTTCATTATTTTACTGATTTAACTGAAGTTTTTGCAGAATCATTTCATACTTGTCGTATCATTGATTTATTTGTTCTCCCAACTCAATTTTTTCACTTATTGCATGCCGACGTGATTAAGTTAATTAACATAATTATGTACTTCATTGCACGACGGTAAGATTTCGTTATGATAAGTAAACACTTGAACGATTGCGGTCGAAGAATAGAAACAAGTCCATCCTTAGACATTGCCTCCATATTGTTTTACACGGTAACTCCATCATGCTCTAGGCATTAGCTCAAGCGTGTTTTAGACGTATCCTTTCTTGATTTTAGACGTTAATTCCATTATGTTACAGACTTTACTTCAATTGTGTTTTTGAACGTTATCTACATTATGTTTTAGACGTTACCTCCATTATGTTTCGGGCTGTACCTCCATTATGTTTTGGGAATAGCCTCCATTATATTCTAGTCGTTACCTGAATTATGTTTCAGATGTTAGTTTCATCATGTTTTAGACGTTATATCCATTCGACATTAGAGGTTACCTCCATCATATTTTAGACATTACTCCATTATGTTTTACATTTTCCCCTCATTGTGTTTTAGATGATAACTCCATTATGTTTTACATTTTCCCCTCATTGTGTTTTAGATGATAACTCCATTATGTTTTACATTTTCCCCTCATTGTGTTTTAGATGATAACTCCATTATGTTTTACATTTTCCCCTCATTGTGTTTTAGATGATAACTCCATTATGTTTTACATTTTCCCCTCATTGTGTTTTAGATGATAACTCCATTATGTTTTACATTTTCCCCTCATTGTGTTTTAGATGATAACTCCATTATGTTTTACATTTTCCCCTCATTGTGTTTTAGATGATAACTCCATTATGTTTTACATTTTCCCCTCATTGTGTTTTAGATGATAACTCCATTATGTTTTACATTTTCCCCTCATTGTGTTTTAGATGATAACTCCATTATGTTTTACATTTTCCCCTCATTGTGTTTTAGATGATAACTCCATTATGTTTTACATTTTCCCCTCATTGTGTTTTAGATGATAACTCCATTATGTTTTACATTTTCCCCTCATTGTGTTTTAGATGATAACTCCATTATGTTTTACATTTTTCCCTCATTGTGTTTTAGATGATAACTCCATTATGTTTTAGTTGTTACCTCCATTGTATTTTAGACTTTGCCTCCATTATGTTTTACACGTTACCTCTATCATTTCCTAGACGTTACTCAGCATGTTTTAGACGTTACCTCCATTTTGTTTTAGGGAGTAAACCTCCGTTATGTTCTAGACGTTACTTAGTTATGTTTCAGTCGTTAGCTCCATCATGCTTTAGATGTTACATCCATTCTTTTTTAGTCATACTCCATCATGTTTTAGACGTTAACTCCATTATGTTTTACAGCTACCTCCATGATGTTCTAGACGTTACTTCAACATGCTTTAGACGTTACCTACATCAAGTTTTAGACGTTTCCTTCATTTGGTTTAGACATTACTTCCATTGTGTTTTATGGCGTTACCTCCATTATGTTTTGGGAATAACCTCCATTAATTTCTAGACGTTACTTGAGTTATGTTTCAGATGTTAGCTCCATCATGTTTTAGACGATACATCCATTTCATTTCACATGTTTCCTCCATTGTGTTTTAGATGATAACTCTATTATGGTTTTGTTGTTACCTATGTTATGTTTTACACGTTACCTCCATCATGTTCTAGACGTTACTTCAAGAATGTTTTAGACATTATCTAAATCAAGTTTTAGAAGTTTCCTTCCTTTTGTTTTAGACATTACCTACATTGTGTCTTAGACGTTATCTCCATTGTGTCTTAGACGTTATCTCCATTGTGTTTCAGACGTTACCTCCATTGTGTCTTAGACGTTATCTCCATTGTGTCTTAGACGTTATCTCCATTGTGTTTCAGACGTTACATCCATTGTGTTTCAGACGTTATCTCCATTGTGTTTCAGACGTTACATCCATTGTGTTTCAGACGTTATCTCCATTGTGTTTCAGACGTTACATCCATTGTGTTTCAGACGTTATCTCCATTGTGTTTCAGACGTTACATCCATTGTGTTTCAGACGTTATCTCCATTGTGTTTCAGACGTTACATCCATTGTGTTTCAGACGTTATCTCCATTGTGTTTCAGACGTTACCTCCATTGTGTCTTAGACGTTACCTCCATTGTGTCTTAGACGTTACCTCCATTGTGTCTTAGACGTTATCTCCATTGTGTCTTAGACGTTATCTCCATCATGTTTTATCACTACCGCCATTCTATTTTAGATGTTACTTCCAGGAAAGTAGTTCTTGGTCTGTCTGAGTTTTATCTTGACTTGGGTTTTTAGTAAATATATTTCTTATTGGAATTCTGGGTTGAAAATAACATTTGAATAATTGAATTAGCCTGAACTTCATGCTCACAATCACGTGGTATAAAAAAGGTTGTACATATTAACTGTTGAATGGGAATTGCATTAAGTTGATAATGGTCATTTAAGATCTGTTGAAAGATGAGTTTAGATTGATGACGTCATTTAAACTAGCATTTTGTTAACTCTCTTATCTCATATACTGTTCTTTAAACATATGCATTTTATTAACAGGGCTCTACGATTTAATTGATCCATTAGGTTATCTCTCTACTCCAAAATGCATATTATTTCCTCTTTTTATAAATATTATATACGTCAATATTGTTAACGATAGTTTAAGAACCATGTCCTGAAATAGGTCCTGAAATAGTGAAACAATAATACATACACAAACTCCTATCGGTAATTTTTTGTACACAAGAAAATTTATGGGAAGACGGATAGAAAAGACACACAAAATACTAGTTGGTACATTTTTGTACAGAAAATAATTATGGGAAGACGAACAGAAACGTCGCACAATGTCATATTGGTACATTTTTGTACAGTAAAGGATTATGGGAAGACGAACAGAAACGTCGCACAATGTCATATTGGTACATTTTTGTACAGTAAAGGACTATGGGAAGACGCTCACATATATCACACAATGAATATCCTAATTGCAGTGCCTCTTGAAGTTTGTCCCGAGAACACAATGCCATACAAAAGAAAGGTGCAAGTTTTCAGATCGAGAGAGTACCGATGAACAGAAGAATTTTTCTAGTTCCAGCTCTGAGGAGCATGCAAGTACTATTTACCTGTTTCATCTGTACCGATGTAAGGGAGGCGACTAAACGACTTAAAAATAGTCCAAGTATGCAATCAGGAAAGATCAAAATGGAAATACTAAAACCTCAATGACTCAGAAACAAAATCCAGGACTGGTCAAATACTGTTCAGTGTGCGAACATTGTTTCAAAAGGCACACCACTGTGTACAGCTTACATAGCCCACTTCCGGTTTTCTGACCAACTCTGCGTAATACATTGACTGTCAGGTTTATAAAGAAGCCATTACAACATTGTGCAGTTTACATGGCTCACTTCCGGTTTTCTCACCAACTCTGCGTAATACATTGACTTTATTAAAGTTTGTTTATAGGTCACACAACTGTCATCATTATTTATAAAGTGTCGTTTATTAGTATATGCTTTAAATGCAATTAACGTTTTGTATACACTTTTTGAAAAAAACATTTCCATTTATATTTCCAAGACTAGAAATTTCTCAGAATAAATATTTTCTTTTTAAATGTATTTTGTATGACTGCTATAATATATTTTTTATTTAGTCCACCACATTCCAAACTAAAGGGAGGACCTAACTTTTATATAATCAAACATATTGTAAATCTTTTAGAAAGGGAGAAACTATATATTTTTAATTCTAAATTATTTAAAATAATGAAGAAAATTATATTATTTAGACTAAAGCTATATTGCATGTCCTTTTCTAGATGGTCATAATTTTTTTTAATGCTTAAGATAAGGGTAAAGTTTGTACCCTTGCTTAAAACAAAAAAAAAGTTATACATTCTTTTAAAGTGAAAACATAATAAGAGTCCTTTATAGAAAGAATATTTCAATGTTTTCACATTAATTATAAGCACCTATTTCACAAGACAAAATATTTATTTCGAATTGAGAATGTGGCTAGTTCAGTAATTTGACAAGCAATGTGGAGTTCACGATTTGCATAATAGTTATTGCTTTCCCCTGAGACCTAGAGGTGATCCGACTGTCCTTATCAATAACTGCTAAACGACCAAAGCCAAAATAAGCGCGATTGATTAATTTTGCCAAGCCTGTTTCCGAAAGTCCAAGAAAGGAATCATTCTGCCATTTACTAAACTAACAGGACAAACACGAATTTGAAATTCAGACAAGCTGTCCAAACATAAGCCCATTTTATTGTACTTTAGGCCAGCTTACTTGTGAAAGTCCTATCTTGTAATTATTTCGAGTGGGCACTTTTGACCCTTCAAAGGGCTGAAGTTAAGAAACATTCATAATTTCGAAATATTTTAACTGGCTGGCGTGTCCTATCATCTTTTCTAAAATGCTCCATTCATTTCAATATTTTTCCGATTTCTTAAAATCGTTGTGTCGAGGATCTGAAGAAGTATACGTATGTTCTCTTGTATTTTAAAGATGATAACATGATGGGGCGAAGATGTGATGTGGCGGGATTAAAAGTGTTAGTACGATGTATTAGATGATAGTCGTAAGATGTGATGTGGCGGGATTAAAAGTGTTAGTACGATGTATTAGATGATAGTCGTAAGATGTGATGTGGCGGGATTAAAATTGTAAATATGATGTATTAGATGATAGTCGTAAGATGTGATGTGGCGGGAATAAAAGTGTTAGTACGATGTATTAGATGATAGTCGTAAGATGTGATGTGGCGGGATTAAAAGTGTTAGTACGATGTAATAGATGATAGTCGTAAGACGTGAAGCTGCTGAATGGTGAACGTTGGAGATGTTTAAATTATGGGGTCGTACGTGATAATATGATGTGGGCTGTAGGTGATTGTTTGATGTGGGCTGTAGGTGATTGTTTGATGTGGGCTGTAGGTGATGGTATGGTGTGGGCTGTAGGTAATGGTTTATATGTGGCTGAATGTGATCATATGATGTAAGCTGTATGTGATGATATGATGTGGGCTGTATTTGATGATATGGTGTGGGCTGTAGATGATGGTATGATGTGGGCTGTAGGTGATCATATGATATGGTCAGTAAGTGATTTGGATTGTAGCTATACACTTACATGACATAATCTGTTATTATTAAGAATGACGTATTTAAGTGTAAAGTATTACTAATTACTGACTCACTCTCGACTGTTGTTAGTAAGAATGACGTAGTTAAGTGTAAGTCTTACTAATTACTGACTCACTCTCGACTGTTGTTAGTAAGAATGACGTAGTTAAGTGTAAGTCTTACTAATTACTGACTCACTCTCGACTGTGTACAACTGTGATGTGATTGTGAATGTAGCAGTAGCAGTGCACTGGGCCACCACAGGTTGCAAGATGAAAGACGATGATGATTGAGGACAATACGTCACACGCTAGACGACAGCCAGAGCAAGAGATGGCAACACGAAACACCATGCGTGTTTGTTTACATGAGAGTTTATTCATGACGACAGCACAGCCCCACTGGCCTGCCACGTGGCTCTCTGTACCTTTGTATGCATTTTGACACACGAAAATCGCACATCCGGGACAAACAAAATAATCAGAGCGCTGGCCGCCAGGAAGTGCGGCCTGCAATTTGCTATGCGCAGGGGGAAAATGATCTAATTTTGTTTTCTTTGCTTTCTGTCTATCGTTTATAAATAATTTACTTATAAACTTTTAAGTGCTATGTTATGATGTTAGTGTCGAAAGAAATTACATTAAATTCTCTTTAAATACAACTCTTTCCTAACGTATAGTTTAAAAGATAAAGTACAAAATAAAATAAATACTATCTTTATGTGATGTTCTCACAAGTAGAAATCATAAAATACACAAAGAAAGTAATATAAGCTAGCAGTTGTGGTGGGATAGGTTCAAATCTTGCACACCAGTGACAGCAATAGCGACAAATGATGCAGGGACATTTCCATCAGCTTTTGGCATTCTTTATTTAACTCATGTAGAGCACTGTTGTCAGACAATTTCTTTATTTAACTCATGTAGAGCACTGTTGTCAGACACATACACATTCTTTATTTAACTCATGTAGAGCATTGCTGTCAGACACATACACATTCTTTATTTAACTCATGTAGAGCACTGCTGTCAGACACAGACACATTTAGGCCCACCTAAACTCATTCTCTCGTCTTTCACGTTACATATTTCAATCTTCCTCTGTACACATCCAACTCTAAACTCTCACTCACTCAACCACAAATCATAAAATGCACAAAGAAAATAATACAAACAAGCACACATAAATATATAAATATATGTAAATATACAAACATCAATTTCAATTAGTAAATAATACGTATACAAAAGTAAAAGCTTGTACTCTAACACAGCATAGTACACAGCATGAAAGTTATGAATGTGAAAACAAAGCAAATGCTGTACATAGCATGCTAGCCTTCCACACATGTACTGTACTGTTGCCTGAGCCAATGTCTATATACAAGTACTAAGTACTGTTGTCTGAGCCAGTTTCTAGGTACAAGTACTGTACTGTTATCTGAGGCAGTGTCTAGGTACAAGTATTGTACTGTTGTCTGAGCCAGTGTCTAGGTACAAGTACTGTACTGTTGTCTGAGCCAGCGTCTAGGTACAAGTACTGTAATGTTGTCTGAGCCAATGTCTAGGTACAAGTACTGTACTGTTGTCTAAGCCAATGTCTAAGCACAAGACTGAGTATTGTTGTCTATGTCAATTTCTATGTACAAGTAATGGTGTGGGCCAATGTTTGTGCACAAGTAGTGACCACTGTTGTCTGAGCCAATGTCTATGTACAATTACTGAGCACTGTTGTCTGAGCTAATGTAATAAGACATCTACAAGTAGATTGTGCTAGATAATTTTGTTACTCAGTCATCTGATTGCACAGTGTCATCACAAAATGTCATTACTTCAAAACGGGGTCAATATTTGACTCGGTCCATTGTCTTTCAAGCAATCAAGTTCTGCAACAGATATTATGTTTGGTATAAGACAACAAAAACCTACCTTCAGGCAACAGATATTATGTTTGGTATAAGACAAAAAAAAACTACCTTCAGGCAACATATATTATGTTTGGTATAAGACAACAAAAACCTACCTTCAGGCAACAGATATTATGCTATGTTTAGTGTCAGATTACATGAAATTACTTTCAGACAACAGGTAGTCACCTATGTTTTTGTGAAACAGCATACAACCTGCATGCAAGCAATGGCTAGTGACCTATGCTCGGTTTAAGACAATAGAAAATCTATATTCCGGCGGATAGTCAGCTATGTGTGGAGTGCCGCATTTTCTAAAACCACATTTTTATTACGAATTCTATATTTTATTGCGTTATTATATTTATATTAGGTAATTTATATTTTATTGCGTTATTATATTTATATTACTTAATTTATATTTTATTGCGTTATTATATTTATATTACGTAATTTATATTTTATTGCGTTATTATATTTATATTACGTAATTTATATTTTATTGCGTTATTATATTTATATTACGTAATTTATATTTTATTGCGTTATTATATTTATATTACGAATTGTATATTTTATTACGTTATTATATTTATATTACGTAATTTATATTTTATTGCGTTATTATATTTATATTACGTAATTTATATTTTATTGCGTTATTATATTTATATTACGTAATTTACCCCTAAAAGCTGAAAGTGTTAGTATTTGTAGACTGTGCAACAATACTATTAGTGTATAAAGGACAATAAAAAAATCGATTAATGACCTCAATGTAACAATTATATTACCAATAATAAACACTAGACAAACATCAGTCATTAATAGGTTTTACATGTTTCGACCATGAACTAACATTTTATGTCGAAAATTTACATAATGAAACACAGAAGTAAAACAAAGTCATGTATCTCGCACAAACTTCGAGCGGCAACGTTCCGTGACATAACGAAGACTGTTTAGAACGTAATACTAACTTATGAAACTAACAAAGACTGTTTAGGACGTAATACTAACTTATGAAACTAACGAAGACTGTTTAGGATGTAATACTAACTTATGAAACTAACAAAGACTGTTTAGGACGTAATACTAACTTATGAAACTAACAAAGACTGTTTAGGACGTAATACTAACTTATGAAACTAACGAAGACTGTTTAGGACGTAATACTAACGTATGAAGTTAAGGAAGTAGTCCATGTGAACATAACATCATCAATCAAGAATTGTACTGACTTCTTCATGGCTTCTGAACACTGCACAGTTATGGCTGGAACCCTGCTAAGCTCGTTACTCAGACTTGCTTCCGCAGCTTTGTAGGACAAGACATCACTGATGAGACACAAAGTCGTCGTAGTGGTGGGTCATAACCCACATCTAACCTTACATTAAAAAGACAGGAAAGAAACTGTTTATGCTTCTATGGTCACCAAGGAAGTCTTACTTCAATCCGATCAATCGATTAATATTTCTTTCACTTGTGCGTATGCTTTGTGCATTTATTTTATTTCGTTTCGTTTTTACTGTAAACATTCTCCACCAATATAAACACTTTTCTTCTTTCACAGCGAACGAATGAAGTGTAACAATTTTAAAACAGAGTATTTGCCTATTCGGTGATATTTCTTTCAATGATTCGATGAAAATGATGGTGGTGGTTGTGGCGGCAAGGATGTTGAAGTGATGGTGATGAGGGCAAAGACTACAACGACGAAGAAATACAAAACCGCTTTAACCACGTGATTATATTGGGGAAAACTCCAGTTACAGATGGAGACCTGTGGCAGATTTCTTTGTACAAACGGGAGACCGCTTTAAACACGAGATTATATTGGGGGAAAACTCCAGTTACAGATGGAGAACTGTGGCAGCTTTTGTTTGTACCGCTGAATTAGGTACACGGTGAAACTGGATCCTTCATCTGAAACAAAAACCTGTCAACCGTTTTTTCCAGAAAGCTTAGTCACCGTAAGCGTGTTTGTTCATTAAAACCCTAAGCACGGTGTGTCAACACTGTAAACACTGTAAAATGATAAAAGGAGCTGCATGCCGATGGCTAGTGCTGTGTCTGTTTGCTTTATAAAGTTTATGCACAGGAAGTAGTCGTATTACAGCTGCTAAGTATGTATTTACCATTATAGAAAACAAAAACATGCTGATACTTCAAAGATGATTATACTGCAATATTTATATTGCCATTAACGATAAACATATATATTGCCATTAAACGACATATATTGCCATTAACGATAAACATATATATTGCCATTAACGATAAACATATATATTGCCATTAAACGACATATATTGCATTTAACGATAAACATTTATATTGCCATTAAACGACATATATTGCAATTAACGATAAATATATATATTGCCATTAAACGACATATATTGCCATTAACGATAAACATACATATTGCCATTAATTACATACATATATATAGCCATTAAACGACATATATTGTCATTAACGATAAACATATATATTGCCATTAAACGACATATATTGTCATTAACGATAAACATATATATTGCCATTAATGACATATATATATATTGCCATTAACGATATGTGACAGGCACGCCACGTAGTTAATGAAAATGATTATTATTATTAATTAATCTTTCATAATTAATTTCAAGTGATGAGAATATTAATTTTATTCTTAATGATCCTCCAACAGACACCACTCATCTATCACTTGGCGGATATGCGGGCACTGTAAACGTTTTCTCTCTATCACAACATAAAACAACATTTACGGTCACATAATATTTCCGTGAGTAGAAAACTACTTAATAAAGGAATAGACAAATCCTACTTTAATCTATATTTAGTGAGCCCCCATCCACCCGCTTTCTTCTTCAACATAAGATTATCAATATGCATAAGAAGATCAATAAATTCAACAAAAAATTTGTTAAATGAACAATCAAATATATATATGACAATTACAATGAAATAGATTACTTAACATCAGTATTCCACAAACTCACGTTCATATCATACTACGTTACACTATAGTATCATGTTCCAAATTATTTGTCTTTAGAAATGTACTGCCATCATGTGCCAAAGTATTTAGTTTAGAAATGTACTGCCATCATGGGCCAAAGTATTTGAGTTCAGAAATGTACTGCCAACATGTGCCAAAGTATTTAGTTTAGAAATGTACTGCCATCATGGGCCAAAGTATTTGAGTTCAGAAATGTACTACTTCCATGTACACAATTAAATATCCATCAAATTCCCGAAAGACACATTTACTATAGCAAAGAACTACAGTCCTTTATTGAATTATTTCCCTTAGTAATATATTCTGTTATCTAACCTAATTAAAGAGTCATTAAATTACTGAAAAATAAGTTTATTTCAGCAATATACTGCTTCAGTCTGTCTTAATTAGCTGCCATCAAATTACTGGAAGACAAATTGCTTGACTTGAATGGCGTCCTATTTTATCTAACAGAATTAAGCAGTCATCGATTACTCAAAGAACTCTTTTACGTTATTTAGTACTGCATTTCTTCACCTAATGCAATCAGCAGTCATCAAATTACTCAAAGAACTGTTTTACGTCATTTAGTAGTGTCTTGCTTCTACTTAATGCAATCAGAAGTCATCAAATTACTGAAATAATTATTTAATATTTTATTTATTTTTATATATATATACTAAATCTACCACAATCAAAAGTAACCAAATTTATGAATGTATCTTAAGAATAATTTATCACTTTCAAAAGACATCATTTAAGGGTAATTTATATAATCTTGCATAAGGGTAATTTAGATAATAAGGGTAATTTATATAATCTTGCATAAGGGTAATTTAGATAATAAGGGTAATTTATATAATCTTGCATAAGGGTAACTTAGATAATAAGGGTAATTTATATAATCTTGCATAAGGGTAACTTAGATAATAAGGGTAATTTATATAATCTTGCATAAGGGTAACTTAGATAATAAGGGTAATTTATATAATCTTGCATAAGGGTAACTTAGATAATAAGGGTAGGGAACGATTTTCTATTTCAGTATTTAATTTCTTTGGCATATAAAAATGTTGTTTGTTTATTAAACAACGCATTTTACGTGTGGAATGACAGACTGTTCATAAGGCACATTTTTATTTTAAATAGATTATTTAAATTTGTATTTACTAGTTTGATCATGCATTTATTAATATTTCCATAATCAAATTCTTAATTACGTGTCTCTTAATTCATTGGTTGTAATAAGAGAGAGAGAGACAGAGAGAGAGACAGAGACAGAGAGAGTCTGGTGGTCCGTATTTTCTAAACACTTTTAATCACGAGATCGTACTTAATTATTAGATAATTATAATTATTGACGTGTCTCAATTCTCTAGTTTCGAGTTTCAAAATGAGTTTTTGAAAGAAATGTCCAAATTTGGTAAAAGACAAAATCGGTAATTAGAGTTGTTGACGAAAACTTAGAACCATAACTTTTATCAGCACTGAGACGAAAGACAATTTGATTTTAAATATATATATATATACGTTAGAAATAAAATAAGTCACTAGTAAATCTTCATTTCATAAATATATTTATTTTAATACGTCATTACCCCTCCAAACTACAATAAAGATGCAAGATGTCATAAATTATAAAATACAATTCCAGATAAATGCCAAATGTTTGGTTAGGGAAACATTATCTCCTAAAAAAAAAAGTAATTCTGTTTCAAGCGTAAAATAATTAATTCTAGCAACTATATTTTTATTAAATGTTTTGTATAGTAAATATAAGTATTAGATATAATATACCGAGATTTTTTCCCATTACTGTCTTAAATTGTTTTTGGAAAACCTACATTGATATCTGAGTCATGGCTATCTTCACCTTTTGATATCATCTTTTACAATCTCCATGCATTTAAATTTTATTGCCCTAAAATAACAACTAAATTCGGTATTTGTTTTTATTTTTGTATTTTTAAACCCAACAGATGAGAGTCTCGTTGTGACATACTTTCGTATTTTCTCGAGGGGTCACAGTGGGAGTGTAAGTCGGAGTAAAAATACAAATACAAATTGACAACCATCCAGCAAACCTGTTATTATAATCGTGTGTTACAAATTGACAACCATCCAGCAAACCTGACATTATAATCGTGTGTTACAAATTGACAACCATCCAGCAAACCTGACATTATAATCGTGTGTTACATGAATTTCCTAGAAATCACTCTCGAACTTAGACCATGTCCCATCCAACAAACATGTTATTACTATGGTGTGTTACAGGCTTGTCCTTGAAGTCTAATTAAACCACACGTGTTCATACAAACCGGTTACTTCTAGCAAGTATGCTATTGTAGTGCTTTGTAAAAGGATTTTCTGAAATTCTAGCAAGTAGTGCTTTGTAAAAGGCTTTCCTGAAATTGTAGCAAGTAGTGCTTTGTAAAAGGATTTCCTGAAATTGTAGCAAGTGTGCTATTGTAGTGCTTTGTAAAAGGCTTTCCTGAAAGTCTAGCAAGTAGTGCTTTGTAAAAGGCTTTCCTGAAATTGTAGCATAAGCTATTGCAGTGCTTTATAACAGACTGTCTTGTAGATATTAAATAATAATCATCTCAGAGCCAAATGTTATCCATCAAACCTATTATGTCAATAGTTCGTTACAAAGCTTTTCCTTGAAATCTTAGCAAACCACTCTACCACACATGATCTTAGAACCATGTTTCATCTAGAAAACCAGTTACAATAATGGCTATATCTGAAGTCATTAAACCATACAAGTATTAGACCGATGTTTTGCTCAGCAAACCAGTTACAACAATGCCTATATCTGAAGTCATTAAACCTACAAGTATTAGACCAATGTTTTAGTCAGCAAACCAGTTACAACAATGGCTATATGAAGTCATTAAACCATACAAGTATTAGACCGATGTTTTACTCAGCAAACCTGTTATTTCAAAGTCTGCATAAAATGCATCCTGGATATCGTTTTAATGTATATTCTATCTCAAAATAATATTTCACCCAGCAAACCTCTCATCGAAATGGTATGTTCAAGGTTTTAACTGAAGTCTTATTACATAACGCACGAATCTTACAAGAATATGTCATCCAACAAACATTATCACGAAAAATATTTTTTTTAAAATTATGTAGCTACTTGATGTTGTCGCTACTTGATGTTGTAGCTACTTGATGTTGTCGCTACTTGATATTGTAGCTACTTGTTGTTGTAGCTACTTGATATTGTAGCTACTTGATGTTGTAGCTACTTGTTGTTGTCGCTACTTGATATTGTAGCTACTTGTTGTTGTCGCTACTTGATGTTGTCGCTACTTGATGTTGTAGCTACTTGTTGTTGTAGCTACTTGTTGTTGTAGCTACTTGTTGTTGTCGCTACTTGATGTTGTCGCTACTTGATGTTGTAGCTACTTGTTGTTGTCGCTACTTGATGTTGTCGCTACTTGATGTTGTCGCTACTTGATGTTGTAGCTACTTGTTGTTGTCGCTACTTGATGTTGTCGCTACTTGATGTTGTCGCTACTTGATGTTGTAGCTACTTGTTGTTGTAGCTACTTGATGTTGTCGCTACTTGATGTTGTCGCTACTTGATGTTGTCACATTTGCAAATTATTGGGTGCAGATGTAGCTCGTAACAAAATTTAATGTGTGCATGTTAGTGTAGCCTGTCGTATGTCTACCATGCACAAAATCAAAAATTTATAAAAAAGGAATACACCCATACACGCATACACAGAACACATGGAACAAATAGACCCGTACACGAATTCACAAAATACATTCAACAAATACACTCATATTTGTTCATATTTATATCAATAACAAGACACATATTAACTAAACGTAAGAATTAACAAGACTAATCAAGTATAAACGGACAATTTCACTCAATAACAAGAAAAAAATAATATTAACTAAACGCAAGAATTAACAAGACTAATCAAGTATAAACGGACAATTTCACTCAATAACAAGACAAAATAATATTAACTAAACGCAAGAATGAACAAGACTAATCAAGTATAAACGGAAAGTGTGGGAGAGGAAAGTGACCTCAAGATGGAATCAAAACAAAGATGGGTACATTACTGGCAACAAAACCACTGGAAATACTTGCTATCGATTTTACAAAGATGGACGTATCATGCAACGGTTTAGAAGACATCCTAGTTTTGACTGATGTGTTCACTAAATTCACCGTAGCAATGCAAGCTAAGGACCAGTTAGTTACACCAGTAGCAAGTACTTTGACGAAAGAATCGTTTCATTTGTATGGTGTCCCACTGGGCATTCCTTTTGACCAGGATCGCAATTTTGAATAGCAAATAATTTAAGAACTGTGCCGAGTTTATGGCGCTGACAAATCGAGTTCTACCGCATACCACCCAAGCGGAAACGGGCAGTGTGAACGTTTTAATCAGACACTACATGGACTACTTCGCACGCTGCCACCTGAAAAGAAACGTTTTTGGCCGCACCATTTACCACAACTGTTGTATGCAACACCATACCCCAGTCTTCTGCAAGGTATTCCCGCTATCATCTTTCGAAAAGAAAGCCAAAGGAGAAGATGGAGCCGTACATACGGACAAACACTCTCCCAATGGATCATCGAGCGTGCTGTTTTATTATATAATATTGCATGCGTTCGTTTATTGTAAGCTGTATTCTTGAAATATACTGTTTTATTACATAATATTACATGTGTTCGTTTATTGTAAGCTGTATTCTGGAAATATAAGGATAATAGCGAAAACAGGATATCATATATGTTTTATTTGATATTGTTCATTGTTCATTTAGAGTCTAAATGATGCATATTTCGTCTCATAAACTCCTTTCTCTCTTACACACATTCTCAACCTACAAATCCTGCAACAATAAATTCATTAGCCCAATATACGTAGCATAAGAAATATAGCAACAATCAAAATTCACAAGTATAATGTACAAAATAATCAAATTAGTGAACGTAGAAATAATTATTTAATTACAGTGGTAATCTCCCATTCAAATCATAGATCAATAGTAAGCATGTACGAAATATTTCTAAGTCAATTATTTCTTTATCAGTCATAAGCTAACGATGACCCTTATGACCGGACGTGACTTTATATCAAAATCAAAGAATATAGAACTTTCTTCCACAATGTAAGTTTTGCTCTGTCCCCATTGTTATGAGCAAATATGAGACTATAGATCAGAAAAACTACTCATCCGCTTGGAACTGGTTTGGATTGCATCAGCAAGTTCTAGCGTATTCTTTAGCTGATTTGTTATTTTAATTCTGGTACTTACATAAATATCATCATACACAGTACCCGGAGGTCATGAAACATTGACATTTAACAATTTATATAACTGAGTTTGAAAATATGGATAGGCAAATTTACTCCGCCACACTTACTCTAATTTGTGTCAACATAAATGAGAACTCTTTCTATAGTGTGTACTCACGTAACAGAGAACTCTTACTATTGTGTGTACTCACGTAACAGAGAACTCTTACTCTAACCTGTGCTCACGTAACAGAGAAATTTTACTCTAACGTGTGCTCACGTAACAGAGAACTTTTACTATAACTTGGCTTATACTATTATTTACCTAGACTATCCTGGTGACTGAGCCACTGATTCATTAGTTTGTCTTTGTTTTCACATTTTCCCCAGCTATTTGCTCATTCTCATTGACACTTTAATTACAAATTCAGTGTCACCAGTTTATCCCTCGGACTGTTGTGTTTATTATGTTATCGATAATTCTGTGATCATTAATTTTGTTATCTATACTTCTACTATCGTATCGATAATTTTGCTATCTTTAATTCTGTATCGATAATTTTGCTATCTTTAATTTTGTATCGATAATTTTGCTATTTTTAATTCTGTATCGACAATTTTAATATCGTTAATCCTGTTATCGATAATTTAGTGAGTGATCAATCACACCATTCTGTGATTGTACACTTGCTTAAGCTGCGAGTGTAGCACACGATAACAGCATCTATAGTCGCATAGACCCACATATACACCATATTGACTTCAATGTTATTAGTGTATTTCATTTTATTACTAATTTCGTGAAAATACTTTACTGTAGTGAGTTATAATGGTTTTCTCTCATAATTTGTAGCTAATCCATTAATCTGTTGGTAATGAAAGAATTCAAACCGCATTGTATCAGTATATATATAAACCGAAATTTAATTAAATTATTATTCTTTTGTTATTATTCGTATATAAAAAAAAAACTTGCTAAAACACGGCTAGAGCCAATAGCACTACTTTTAAGAGGCCATTCCTTCTTGTCATTCAGGGACTTTTGTAGGCGCCCGCAAGTCTATGAAATATTGGTGTGCTACGGATGAAATTAGGGGGTTGAGAGAAGACTTGGAAATGATTTCGAGTGAAAGAACTTATGTTAGAATGGTCAGAGTGCCCGACAGAGGCTGCTCTCAAGAGATGAGATGAAAGAGTCAGGAAGATGTGGACACGTTATCCTTGTCCTCTGTGGCTGTGTTGTCTCTTGTGACTGTCATCATTTTGCTGACATTTTTGAAGCGTACTTGTGCCTGAAACACTGACAGATAGATAGATAGATAGATAGATAGATAGATAGATAGATAGATAGATAGATAGATAGATAGATAGATAGATAGATAGACGGACGGACGGATAGACGGATGGATGGATGGATAGATGGACGGACGGATGGATGGATGGATGACGGATGGATGGATGGATGGATAGATAGATAGATAGATAGATAGATAGATAGACACTCCATACACACAATTACAACATACGTATTTATACATATTAATGCATACATATTTACAAATATAAATTTGTTGTTGAGAGATTTTTCTTTAAATTGAAATTAAGCAAGAAAATAACTTAAATAATTTAATTCTTCAAACATACACATTCAATTAAGGTGGACTTAAGTTGGCACAGAACATTACTGAAATGAGTGCAATATTCTCAAAGAGCTCCTGCTGTCGACACTTATTAAAGTTAACAGAAAATATACTTTAAAAAGTACGATTTAAAATCAAGTAATGAAAAGAACTTCCGCAATATTCTTTTTTCTCTAAAATTTGTCACAATTTTTGTTAATTTTCTTGGATTTGCGTCGAAAAGAATGCAGTGTGCGGTTGACGGAATCCATAGAAATCCGTTGTGTGCAAATTATAAGGTGAAAATCTATTCGACAGAAATCGTAGCATTCCTTCATCCTCCATTTCTTTACTGCCGATATAATAAGGCAAGTTGCATAATTTCGTTAAAGGCTGTTCCCCACAAAAATAACACAAAAAACCCAACGAATTTTAAGAGAAAAACAATATTAACTTATAATACAGCACTCTCTTTAGCTTATATATCTGCACTCTCGTATACATTTATTTGTAATTTAATAAAGTAGTTTATTGCGGCAAATGATATAACAGACGACTTTTGAGATTGACATTAGTATTTTCTGAGTACCAGCACAAACATTTCGGTAAACAGAGGGTCAAAGGTTATTCCGACCTAAGCTGTGTGCAATTTCATTTAGTGCTGTGTGCAATTTCATGTATTGCTGTGGCAATTTCGTTTAGTGCTGTGTGTAATTTCATGTAGTGCTGTGTGCAATTTCATGTAGTGTTTTGTGTCATTTGATGTAGTGCTATATGTCATTTCATGCAATTTAATGTAATGATGTGTGTCATTTCGTGTGGTATTGTGTGTCGTTTCATGTAGTGCTGTGTGCAATTTAATGCAGTGATGTGTGTTATTTTATGTGGTGCTGTGTACTATTTCATGTGGTGTTGTGTGCAATTTAGTGCAGTGTTATGTACCATTTCTTGTGGTGCTGTTTGTCACTTGATGTAGTGTAGTGTGTCACTTTAGGTAGTGCTGTGTGTCATTAAACGAAGTCTTTCGATGCAATGTTGTCGTATGTCTATTTCTATTGCAAATATAAATCGGATTGTTCAATAATATAAAACCCCATTTTTATTTTCACTGATTTTTTTATTTATAATTCAGAATTTGTTTCTGACTCGTTGCCTTTCTGTGTTTTTTCTTTCTCATTGATAATCAGCCGAATGCATTAGACAATTCTTTGGAGCACGTGCGTGTGTATGTGTGGGTGTGAGTATGTTTGTGTTTGTGTGTGTGTGTGTTTGTGTGTGTGTGTGTGTGTGTGTGTGTGTGTGGTGTGAGTATGTTTGTGTGTGTGTATGTGTGGTGTGTGAGTATGTTTGTGTTTGTGTGTGTGTATGTGTGTGTGTGTGGTGTGAGTATGTTTGTGTTTGTGTGTGTGTGTGTGTGTGTGTGTGGTGTGAGTATGTTTGTGTATGTGTATGTGTGGTGTGTGAGTATGTTTGTGTTTGTGTGTGTGTGTGTTTGTGTGTGTGTGTGTGTGTGTGTGGTGTGAGTATGTTTGTGTGTGTGTATGTGTGGTGTGTGAGTATGTTTGTGTGTGTGTGTGTGTATGTGTGTGTGTGTGTCTGTCTGCCTGTCTTAACTTCGGCTTACGTTGTGATAATCTGTAAATATCTTCAGATCTGATGAGTTTGTCAAGTCATGCTAATAAATCGTGATCTGATGAGTTTCTCAAGTCATGCTAATAAATCGTGATCTGATGAGTTTGTCAAGTCATGCTAATAAATCGTGATCTGATGAGTTTGTCAAGTCATGCTAATAAATCGTGATCTGATGAGTTTCTCAAGTCATGCTAATAAATCGTGATCTGATGAGTTTGTCAAGTCATGCTTATAAAGCGTGTTCTTTTATTCATAGTGTTTGTGGTGACAACCGTGCGATTTATTTCTGTGAATTTCGTTTCACATCACAAATTTATCGCAGAATGTTCACTTATCAAGGAATAGAATATTACTTCCATCAACATACTATCAATTTAATCCGTGTTATAGCTTATGCAAGGAAAGGAGCCAATGTACCTTTACGTGATCCACGTTATAGTATACAGAGAGGTTCTTATCAAGTAAAACGTCACTAAATTACGTGATCCACGTTATAGTATACAGAGAGGTTCTTATCAAGTAAAACGTCACTAAATTACGTGGTCCAGGTTATAGCAGAGAGGTTCTTATCAAGTAAAACGTCACTAAATTACGTGGTCCAGGTTATAGCAGAGAGGTTCTTATCAAGTAAAACGTCACTAAATTACGTGGTCCACGTTATAGTATACAGAGAGGTTCTTATCAAGTGAAACGTCACTAAATTACGTGGTCCACGTTATAGTATACAGAGAGGTTCTTATCAAGTAAAACGTCACTAAATTACGTGGTCCAGGTTATAGCATACAGAGAGATTCTTATCAAGTAAAACGTCACTAAATTACGTGGTCCACGTTATTGTATACAGAGAGGTTCTTATCAAGTAAAACGTCACTAAATTACCCAGATCACAATTAGAATTTCTAGGCATAAAATAGCTAAATTACGCAGATCACAATTACAATAGTTTCTAGGTATAAAATTGCTAAATTTTCCAAATCACAATTATAATAGTTTCTTGGCATAAAATTGCTAAATTACCCAGATCACAATTATAGTTATTCCGAGAAATAAAACTACTAAATTGCCCACCTCACAGTTACTTATTATAGTCCGTATTAAGTATAAAGTCAATAAATTAAAAAGGTCACTATTATAGTGTCTGTTTTATCAGCATAAAGTCACAGCACTAAGTTGTGGAGGTCACAATTATAGTATAGTTCTTATCAGGAAGAAAACCATTACTCTGCCCATTATAATTTTAATGAATTGAGCTCATTTAGCATAAAATTGATATTTTGCCCTAATCACAGCTATCGTATATAGTCCTTATCATAGCTAAGGTATAAATTAGTTATCAAGCATAAAATCGATATTTTCCCTTTATCTCAGCTATCGTATATAATAGTTATCAAAGCATAAAATCAATAAAATAAAGCACTGGCTCTACCTATAGTGCACATTTAAGAATCATAAGGTCATCAAATTGCCAAAGTCATAATTATTGATTCTGATTCCACGGCCATGCTGGCAGACAGTCCCTATTGTGTAAAATTTGATTTCTGTGAATGAGAAAAATCAGCCCTGGAGACGATACCGTATGGCAATGTCTCATCAGTCGAAAACTGGACAGTGACTGATGAGGGCGATGATTATCTGTCAGAAAGAATTCCCCTCATTCTGAGCCATGTAAATTTAAATTAAAGGGCTTTGTTCCTCGGGGTGAGTTGCATAGAGTGACTCTAGAAGTCAACATTTGCACGTCAATGTTGCGTGATGCGTGTAAAAGTGCATTTAATATTATGCATGATGCGTGTAAAAGTGCATTTAATAGTATGCACGATGAGTGTAAAAGTGCATTAATATTATGCATGATGAGTGTAAAAGTGTATTTAATATTATGCATGATGCGTGTAAAAGTGCATTTAATATTATGCATGATGTGTGTAAAAATGCATTTTTCTCTATTACTATGTAAAATAAGTGTACACGTTTCTTTTCTCTAATACTGTGTAAATTAAGTGTAAATGGCTCTTTTCTCTAATATTATGTAAAATTAATGTAAAGTGTCCTTCATAAAATTGTCTAATAATATATCAACTGAGTGTTACAGTAGGATATTCCTCTTCTAGTGTTACACTAAGTACAAGAGTCCATTTTTGGCTTAGCATCCTTAGTTTGGCATTAGCAAGCGTCAGTTTGAAAGTGTATAAATTCCTTAAGAAGCGTGAGTTTGGGAGTTTTGAAACATTGTTTACTCTGTTGATAGATAGATAGATAGATAGATAGACAGATAGATAGATAGATAGATAGATAGATAGATAGATAGGTAGATAGATAGATAGATAGATAGATAGATAGATAGATAGATAGATAGATAGATAGATAGATAGATAGTCGGTTCCTGAACGATTGAATTAATTGCTATTATATTATTGCTTTCTTGATTTTATTGTGAAATAGTAAATGTGGGCCCTGCTTACAATTACCACATATTAGTAGAGGTTTTTGACGTGGACATCAAGACTAAGAACCATAATCTTGAAGAAACATTAATAAACCGAAGCAACTTACATCAGTAAATACACGGATGTCTCGCGCCCTTGCAAACTGACAGAAAACAATTAAGTGCCTTGAGATGGAAGGCAGGGTGGAATAATTGTATGATTCTTTAGTTATCTTCCCTTAATAATGTATGCACTTCCTGGAGAAGTCATACCATTTGTGCTTATTTGTTTTAAGTAATAGAATCAGTCGAAGTGGAAGAGTTACTCTCTCCTTTAAACATGGCGGAAGCAGACGCACATCGAGTGCCTCTAGCTTAGACATGGACGATCTAGGCGGACACCAGCAGTGTTGATAGAATTTCTCAAAATTCGATTTATTCCAACATGAAGAGATTTCTATGTTAGACAGAGCCGATACTGGCTTCGTGTCATTGCACTGGAGCAGATGTCCCTGCGCTCAAGAGGTTGACATGCAATATTCAGTAATTCATTTATCCACCAGGAGCAGGTTCATTTTTCATTTCATCATGATTTCAGATGACTGAACAAGGTTATTGTTTATGAACAAGTTTCTTTGCAGTGGCACTTGTTATCCTGCAGTTGGGAATGGAAGGCTTTCTGTCCAATGTTTATGTTGTGATGTATATAGGATACTGATATTTTAATTTTAAGATTGATATACATTGGATACAGACATTTTAATTTTAAGATTGATGTACACAGGAAACAATCAAAATTGATGCATTTTATAGTTAGTGCCCTTGAATCTTAGTAAGCTTATTTTTTTCATTAGAATTCATTTCATTTTAATATTCTAATTTATTGAGTACAATAGCGTTCAATTTTACAGTTCTAATTTTCTGAATGCAATGGATTTCAATCTTTAATTTTTCTAATTTATTGAGTTCAATACCGTTCAATCTTACATTTCCAATTTATTGATTGAAATCATGTTCAATCTTTAATGTTCTAATTTAATGAGTGCAATAGCGCTCAATCTTACAGATCTCGCTCGATCCTAAATATTAGGTTGTCTGCTCTTGGCATAAAAAAGATTGTAAAACAACGCTCGTCAAAACCTTGCTTGTTCCAGTACATATGTATTCCGTTCCGATCTCTGTCATGGGTTGGGTGATATTTCTACTGCATTATTTCCTCATGTTGAACTGCACGCAATGTATTACTACACTCAGAAATAATAACAATATAAACAAAGGGGTGCTGCATCAATCGTTATGCAACAGGGTACCTGCTGATTTAATTTTTTTTTTAAATCATGCACTTGATTTACTAAGAGAATACTTTCTTGTCGAAATTCCCTAAGTAACCTATGTTCTTTTAAACAGCTATCGCATCTTCTGGTGTCCAAGGTGTGAATCCTTGAGGACTGACGGGTAAAAGTGCGATCCCAATCTGAAGAGTGTCCCAGTGTGAAGTGTGATCCCAGTCTGAAGAGTGTCAAGAGTGTCCCAGTGTGAGTCTAATGTACTCAGCATAGTTTGCATTTTATCATTTCTTGTTTGGGTGAAGTGTATTGTCACCCAATCAATCTATATTTGCTATAATTACTTAGTATTTAACTTATCATCTATCTGATGTGATTTCACATTATTAATTAATCGTCTTCCTGCTTAGCATTAATGACCGTATACTTGCTATGATTATTCAGTATGAATGCTTCGGCTACTTGCTATGATTACTCAGTATTAATGTGTGGTCAATTTGCTGTAATTATCCGTATTAATACACAGTCTCTTCTGCTGTGATTATTCAGTATTAATGGATCGTCAGTTTGCTGTAATTATCCGGTATTAATGTACAGTCTCCCTTGCTGTAATTATCCGGTATTAATACACAGTCTCCCTTGTTGTAATTATCCGGTATTAATACACAATCTCCCTTGTTGTAATTATCCGGTATTAATACACAGTCTCCCTTGCTGTAAGTATCCGGTATTAATGTACAGTCTCTCTTGCTGTGATTACCCGGTATTAATGTACAGTCTCTCTTGCTGTGATTACCCGGTATTAATGTACAGTCTCTCTTGCTGTGATTACCCGGTATTAATGTACAGTCTCTCTTGCTGTAATTATCCGGTATTAATACAGTCTCTCTTGCTGTAATTATCCGGTATTAATACACAGTCTCTCTTGCTGCAATTATCCGGTATTAATACACAGTCTCTCTTGCTGTGATTATTCGAGCATAAATGTATCCTGGAACACTATGGGTGTAGTGGGGCCCAATAACCTCTACACGTCTTGCTTGGTGTTTGCATTCGGTACAAAGATATCTCCTTCTTGCTTGATCAATAAATACATCAATCTGGTGTGTGCGATGTCCTTAGGCATCTGTCTTGCTCGGCACTACATCACTCTTCTTTATTCAGCTGGATTTCTTGCTGAACAGTATAAATCATAGCTTTCCATAACTTCGTCATTTGTACTTATTTATTTTAGTAAATACCATTCAACTTTTTCAAAGTGGTCTCTTAATAAGTATATCTTATTTTTAAATGTTCCACGGCGTTTTAAACTGTAATCAGTCCAAACATATCTTCCTCAATTTCTGAAACATACAAATTGAATTTCTCTATTCTCCTAATATTATATAACTAATCATAACAATACAACAATGTGCCTCTACTATCTACCACTTGGGCCAACAGAGAAGAAATGATTAATGAACATTCAAGTGCGTACACACACACACACACACACACACACACACACACACACACACACACACACACACACACACACACACAGACATTGGCACAATTCTTTTCAAATTAACTCGGGATGCTTCCGGATTACGCCGATTTCGAGCCAGAATAGGCTGGAGACCGGTGGGGTGTTGTGGGATGGGGGGGGGGAATTAAGGGGCAGTCGTACGTTATACCCATAATGAGTTTATTCGACTTTTTAATAACGGATTTATTTATTTTAATTTGGAGTGAGGTGAAAATCCCATGTTATTTTTTTCTTCTTTTTTCTCTTTGTTATTATTATTTAAAGTTTTCCATAATGATTAGTATTACTATTAATATCGTTACCATTCTGTCATGATTACTATCATTAGTATTGTCGACATTTGTCCTTTACCTCTTTTGTTACTCAATTTTAGTTTATTTTGACTGTTTAGTGACTTGATGTATATTTTTAATAATATGTTCGACTGTTAGGAGATTCCCCAGGTACAAGCAATTTGTTGGTGTCTTGTAAATTCGCTGTCTGGTTCCGTTGAAAAAAGACGGAGAATGTTTTTTATTCTTCGATCTAGAGCCTTCTACTAGTAGTGCTAGTTTTGTGTGCTGGTTTTGTGTGCTGGTTTTGTGTGCTGGTTTTGTGTGCTGGTTTTGTGTGCTGGTTTTGTAGTGCTGGTTTTGTGTGCTGGTTTTGTAGTGCTGGTTTTGTGTGCTTGTTTTGTGTGCTGGTTTTGTGTGCTGGTTTTTGTGTGCTGGTTTTGTAGTGCTGGTTTTGTAGTGCTGGTTTTGTGTGCTGGTTTTGTAGTGCTGGTTTTGTAGTGCTGGTTTTGTGTGCTGGTTTTGTAGTGCTGGTTTTGTGTGCTGGTTTTGTAGTGCTGGTTTTGTGTGCTGGTTTTGTGTGCTGGTTTTGCTAACGTTTATCTATTTCTTTTCTACTAGTTTTGTGTGCTGGTTTTGCTAACGTTTATCTATTTCTTTTCTACTAGTTTTGTGTGCTGGTTTTGCTAACGTTTATCTATTTCTTTTCTACTAGTTTTGTGTTCTGGTTTTGCTAACGTTTATCTATTTCTTTTCTACTAGTTTTGTATGCTGGTTTTGCTAACGTTTATCTATTTCTTTTCTACTAGTTTTGTGTTCTGGTTTTGCTAACGTTTATCTATTTCTTTTCTACTAGTTTTGTGTGCTGTTTTTGCTAACGTTTATCTATTTCTTTTCTACTAGTTTTGTGTGCTGGTTTTGCTAACGTTTATCTATTTCTTTTCTAAGAGGTGCAACATTTTCCTGTGAGGATGGTGAGGTGTATTTTATATTTGCAATTAGAGCAAACCAGTTTTGTGTTAGTTCATCAGCTCTATCATTGCCCGGTTTATTTATATATGATGGTAACTTTATCCATTAAGGCTTTGAAGTGCAGCTCTCGAGAGTGTCAATGGCTGTGAGACGTTTGTTATACTCAGGTTTGTTTGTCATTGCCTGGTCGAGAGTGTCAATGGCTGTGAGACGTTGACTATACTCAGGTTTGTTTGTCATTGCCTGGTCGATAGTGTCAATGGCTGTGAGACGTTTGTTATACTCAGGTTTGTTTGTCATTGCCTGGTCGAGAGTGTCAATGGCTGTGAGACGTTTGTTATACTCAGGTTTGTTTGTCATTGCCTGGTCGAGAGTGTCAATGGCTGTGAGACGTTGACTATACTCAGGTTTGTTTGTCATTGCCTGGTCGATAGTGTCAATGGCTGTGAGACGTTTGTTATACTCAGGTTTGTTTGTCATTGCCTGGTCGAGAGTGTCAATGGCTGTGAGACGTTTGTTATACTCAGGTTTGTTTGTCATTGCCTGGTCGAGAGTGTCAATGGCTGTGAGACGTTGACTATACTCAGGTTTGTTTGTCATTGCCTGGTCGAGAGTGTCAATGGCTGTGAGACGTTTGTTATACTCAGGTTTGTTTGTCATTGCCTGGTCGAGAGTGTCAATGGCTGTGAGACGTTGACTATACTCAGGTTTGTTTGTCATTGCCTGGTCGAGAGTGTCAATGGCTGTGAGACGTTGACTATACTCAGGTTTGTTTGTCATTGCCTGGGTGATATCAGTCAGAATAGCAGTCATTTCAACTGTGATAACTGAAGGTCATCATCGGGTATTAAACTAATGTCTGAGTTATAAGGTATGTGTACCCCCCCCCCACCAGTCTTGCAAGCCATCGGATCATGTGAATAGTTTTGTCCACTCTACATATTTGTCATCTATGATTTCAAGAAATCTACTTTTGATTAGTTCTGGGAATTTGTTTTATTGAAAATTGCCCATCTATGTGGGCTAGGAGTAGTTGCCATAAAAGTGTATTTGGTAGAACGTTAGAAAGAGGCTTTATTTTTACTTCTTGTTGTTTTTTTAAATTTAGTCCTCTTTCTGTTTCTTCTGTTAACTGCTTGAGTTGAGGCGGATTTAGACCTGTGAATATTTTTGCACTTTAGTAAATTGGTATTGCTTGTTGTTTGAGATTTGTTTTGATAGACCTTCCTTTAATAATTAATTGTATTGATTTCTGACAACTCTCGGCTGTTTGTGTTGATGTTAGAGATATTCAGTGGAATTCCAAAGGCAAGTTTTAATCATCTGGTCTGAGATCTAAGTAGTTTGTTTGCTAGGGTATTGCTAATTTAGTCATATGGCTTGAATATTAAGTACTTTGGTTGCTAGGGTATTGCTAATTAGTCATATGGCCTGAATAATGAGTAGTTTGGTTGTTAAGGTATTGCTAATTACTGATATGGCCTGAGTGCTAAGTAGTTTGGTTGCTCTGGTTTTGCTAATTAGTGATATGGCCTGAATATTAAGTAGTTTGGTTGCTAGGGTATTGCTAATTTTTAGGTGTAAAGGGCCGCGTAGTCGAACTTTGTTAAGTTGAACTTAACAAAGGCATGACGCAAAGGCCAAGCACAGACTTTAGTTTGGCTGGCCAAGTATGTTTAGATACTGTTTTCATTAGGTTGATGTCTTTATTTGCTGCTGTAATACAGTCATTGATACACTCTGTCCAGTAGTGTTTGTCGTGAACTCTAACATCTAGAAATTTAATATTCGTTTTATAATCTATCTTAGTTTCATCTATATTTAAATTTGGATAATTATGTTTGGCATTTCGCCTTCATTGAATGGCTCGGTTTGACATAAGGAAAGAATACAACTCCTTCAAACACCCGGCATTCCAGGTACATGTGTATTTTCGGTTTCGTTTTTCAAGACACCCAGTAACCATGGCACGTTTGCTCACTTCGTACATATTGTGGTTCTTTGGGGGGATTTTCGGTGTTCATCACTTTTACTTGGGCAGAGACAGACAGGCGTTCGTCTGGTGGGCCACCTTAGGTGGGGTTTTCGGTCTAGGCTGGTGTCGTGATCTGTGGCGCATACCTGCTTATGTTCACGAATGTAACGAAGACAGAAATGACAACAACAATGGCGCCAATAGCAATATGGACGGCAATGGAAAGCGAAAGTTGGGTCCCGTGCGTTTCTTTGGTATGATACTAGTAGGTATGTGCTTTGGCTACCTGATTCAGTCTGCCTGTCCAGCAAAATGGACGAGAAAGAACGTTGTCTTTGAGTTCGTTTACAAGTGGGTACTTGTTCCGTGTTCGTCAGCTTTAGGTAAGTTTTACAAAGCTCAAACGTTCTTTTCAATCAGACGCGGTCATCGCAAAACATGTACAAACACAACATCGTATAGGCAATGATCATTTTATCTAATTAATTTAGTGATCATAAGAAAAATATAAACACATTGTATTGGCAATGTTCATTTTATCTAGTTAATTTAGTGATCTTAAGAAAATTTATTTTTTTAATTTTATAAATAACATTCATACAATTTCCATCATAAACTATTAATAATTACTATAATCTTATTGATTGTTTTAAGTTTGCCGTTCTGTTTGTTGGCTTGTTAGTTTTCATTGTTAGTTTGTTTCAAATTGTTTGATTTATGTGTTTGTTTGTTTGCTTCACTTTTGCAATAAATGTCAAATAGAATTTGTTTATGCAGTCACTAGAGTATCAATAAATTTGATGTAACGTTTCCAGTTATTTATAGTGTTAAACATTTATATTAAGTAACCTCGTATGTCACCGATACATCCAATAAACTCACATGTTACTGATACATCCAATAAACTCACACGTTACTGATACATCCAATAAACTCACACGTTACCGATACATCCAATAAACTCACACGTTACTGATACATCCAATAAACTCACACGTTACTGATACATCCAATAAACTCACACGTTACTGATACATCCAATAAACTCACACGTTACCGATACATCCAATAAACTCACACGTTACTGATACATTCAATAAATTGACCGATATATTTTAATAAACTCGGATGTTACCGATACAAGCCAAATGTGTTTTCGGGTTTTCTCTACACAGAAATAATTTGTCACAAACGCTTACTTTTTCTTGCCTAAATTAACCTACGCTTAAAATAAAATATAAATGAACGCACTTAAGACATTTAGTCTGGCAACTAGAACAACACAATACCCAACTAAATTAGTTATTCATCATGTTCAAATCAAAGTGCATGATATCAGATTCCGGGTTAAGGTCAAGGTCAGAGGTGAGGTGGACTATCTTTGCCTCTGAAATGCTTATGGACAGTTAATTTAGCGGCTTCTGTCGTTGTTGTCGTTTAAGTTTTTAATTTGCTCGTCCTATTATAAATTTGTGATCTAAAAACTAAAAACAAAGCTTAGTGAGTGAAAGAAAGCGCGCGCGGTTCTTTCAGTGAAACATACTTCACAAGATCTTCATATTCTTCCGGTTCATTCCAAATATGCTGGCCTATACAAAATGTAGTTCTTGAACAATGCTTCCCATCTATAATGGCGTATGTTTCTATCATGACGTTATTTTATATTGTGAGACGCACTGGACGAAAATAGTGCAATATGGTTAAGTAGCCAATATTCTGTGTGTGTTTCGTGCACTGAAACTAGACACCATTCTGTGTGTTTCGTGCACTGAAACTAGACACCATTCTGTGTATTTCGTGCACTGAAACTAGACACCATTCTGTGTGTTTCGTGCACTGAAACTAGACACCATTCTTTGTGTTTCGTGCACTGAAACTAGACACCATTCTGTGTGTTTCGTGCAGTGAAACTAGACAACATTCTGTGTGTTTCGTGCAGTGAAACTAGACAACATTCTGTGTGTTTCGTACACTGAAACTAGACAACATTCTGTGTGTTTCGTGCAGTGAAACTAGACAACATTCTGTGTGTTTCGTGCATTGAAACTAAACAACATACTGTGTGTTTCGTACACTGAAACTAGACAACATACTGTGTGTTTCGTACACTGAAACTAGACAATATTCTGTGTGTTTCGTGCACTGAAACTAGACAACATTCTGTGTTTCGTACAGTGAAACTAGACAACATTCTGTGTTTCGTACAGTGAAACTAGACAACATTCTGTGTGTTTCGTACACTGAAACTAGACAAGGGACAATGTATGAATCTTACTTAGTAGGTAGTAATTTTATATTATAATGTTAACAGAATATTTGTTACAATTGTGATAATAATGACAACCGAATATGCTGTAACAGAAACAAAAAATAAACAACTTGCAATTTTGCTTACCCTACGCTCAAGATAATTCAATTCTTGCATACAGAACTCAAATGTCAGTCAACACAAATCAAGTTAACAGAATTTACTTACACTGAATTTAATGTTCCACTAATCAGTCCTGAGATATTTCTCACTTTGCACAGGTGTACATGTAGTGGCCAATATTGGGCGCCTGCAGACAAATTACCGTTGGCCTCTAGCCGGTGTCTACCCTGTCTTTATCTTCTTTGAGGGGCCTTACCTAGTCGAAAACGCTTGCCTTTTATCTGCGTTGATCACCTGCTACTTCGGTACAACCTGGAGGCCCGCATCAAGGGTGCAGAAGTTATCTGCACGCGCTAGACTGAAGAAGCTGCTAATTTGTGGAGCAATATATCTTTTGCTAGTCATGTCATCTGTCTATCAAAACACGTCCATACAGACAGAAAAGGGACAGATTATTCCGTTATCAGTGGCTTTAAGTGACTATTTTGATTCTATGGAATGGGAAGAAACGTATCAAAGACTTTGTCAGCACGTGAAAGACGAAGAATGGCATGTACTTATAAAGGTGGGAAGTCAACTTTGGCAGGTAGTGCCCAGTTTCAGCTGGATTCGGCTGATGGTAGATATACTCGATGATTGGTCAAACGTGCTGATGGAGGACTACGAACGGCTGAAGCATCTGAAACAGGAAGTTCAGTGGAACCACCTTTCGGATCCAGTCACGAGACTGTTGTATAATGTAGGGAGCACAAGTAGACACATGTTACGGAAATCTTTCCAACGGATCTGGCAGCCATTACATGACCTTGAATGGAAGGATATACTCATGGACATTCTGCAAGTGTCCGATCCGCTAAAGGAGACCAATCCATTCAAGGTAATCGATTTCCACACTGATCTGCCTTTTGCTCTTAATTCTAAAAAACCTGTACTCTGTCTTTCTTGCTAGCTATACAGTTATACGTCTACCTTAATGCCAATATAATTATTGTCTGCATATTTACTGTCGGCATACTCATTGTCTGCATACGTACTGTCTGCTTACCTTTCTAGTTAGTTATCTTTCTGCATGTTCGTTTCGCTCTTCACGTGACACAATCTATTAATAAATACTATTAGTGACACAATCTATTAATAAATACTATTAGTGACACAATCTATTAATAAATACTACTAGTGACAGAATCTATTAATAAATACTACTAGTGACACAATCTATTAATAAATACTACTAGTGACACAATCTATTAATAAATACTATTAGTGACACACAATCTACCACGGAATACTAATAACTGCCAATCTAAATTCAATGGTGAGTGAACTTCTTGTTCCAAGACAATGACGTAAAGTTGTCTTCTGCTTTCAGAATTACATTATCATTCTTCTAAAGCAATTCTTTTAATTTGAACTTTGACCTGTTGTAGATTTTGGGCCTGAAAAGCACAGCCACTCAAGAAGAAGTAACCATACGATACCGGAAGTTAGTGCTTCGCTGGCACCCAGACAAAGTGAAAGATCCAGCACGGAAACAGGAAGCACAAGAAAGATTTATTAAGATCCAAGAGGCCTATGATTCTGTGCGCGTCACTTTGGCCAGACACACAAACCAAAATAAGCAGCACAGACAGAGGACAGAGTTCTGAAATAACAATGATTGAACGATTTACTAGACGTTCGCTGCCTTTGCGTTAAAGGGGAAAAAAATCATCAGTGTTTTCACTTCTTTTTCCAGATAAATATGTGTGCTTGCTGGTCTAATTTGCTCCTTTTGAGTGACTGAATTTGGGGAGGCGCTTTGAGGAAGCAAGGACCTGATTTTATTGGACAACTTTAATGCTGCGTTCAAACAGTTTGTCGCCTCAACACTTCTTCTAGTTAAATCGCTTCTGGTTACATTCAGTTGGTCGTCGACTCAGCTCCGTCAGAGTGAGGTTTGAGTGCGCTCTACTGTTTCTGTACCGATACAACTTTTCTCGACTTTCATAATAAGAGATCTTGACTGGCGCCTACATTCAAATATCCCACTAGACTCCTGATCATCTGATCTAGATCAATCAGTCTTTGACGATCAGTGGCTGAATTTTTTTTTTTACTGAATTTGAATTGCGTGAAAATCAAATCATATTTAATCCGTTATAGGAACATTTGGGGTTGTTACTTGCAATATATTACGACACTTTTTGTAATGAGAATTATACTAAATTGTTACCTTGATCAAGGGCAGATAATCATTAATTTATTAGCAGTTCTACATATATAATAATGTGCATTATTGCTATTAATGATATCTTCTTAATGTTTTCTTCAAAAGATTTATCTATGAATACGATGTTAATAAATAACAGAGTGAAATACTCATCTCTAAAATATAGTGGGCCAACAGTATTGAGCAATTTCGTTTGTACAGAAAGAAATGTATTTATTTAGCGTTCACAAATTTAACATTGTCATACAGTTAATTTTTTTCCGTTTCTTTATTACATCTTTTTCCAGTTTTCGCATCAGATACTATTGCTGTCGATACAGTATTTTTTTTTCCTTTTGTGTGTTGGAAATCGACTCCCGATGTCATAATTATCTGGATATCAGCGCAAAACGGGAGAGTACTCTTAGTGATTACGCGTTTTTCGATTGGTGGTTTATTTGGGGCAAAGTAATTTCATGTAAGAAGAGCCACACTAATTTCCAGGCACATTTGCAATTTCATTACATCATTTTGACCGTTTTCATTAGGTGTTTAAATTATATAAATTTAATTTGATATTAACTTTAGGTCCCTTGTTGACTCTCAATCAAATATCACATTTAATCAAGTCAAATCCTTTAAGAGAAAATATTTGACATGAATTACATTCAAAAATTATTGTTGTTGTTTTGAGTATATTTATGCTAATAAAATTGTACTTATAAGTATGATCACTTTACACATGATTGTCACTTTTAATTCAATAATTATTTCTGTTTTGTATTGAACTGCTGTCGGGAAACACACATTTACATCATCGTTAGGTTGTACTGTTTACTTAAAGATGTTGTATTGAGTTGCATGTTATATACATAAGTAAATTATGTGTGTGTGTGTGTGTGTGTGTGTGTGTGTGTGTGTGTGTGTGTGTGTGTGTGTGTGTGTGTGTGTGTGTGTGTGTGTGTTTGGAATATTATTAAAAATTCTACAGGAATGGTATATTCAACAAATTTTCATTAACCAGTTAATTTCTTACAAGTTTTGTTCCATGAAGTTTACGAACACAATCTCACAGCTAATAATAATAAATGTTTAATTGTTTTAAAGGATTTTTATAAAAATATAAAGTGCATAATGTAAAGACACATTTCCATTTCTCGCGGAGTGGCCTTGTACTAATAGCCATAGAAACAAAAAAATAAGTAAATATCCGTGATGCTGGGTAATTAGTGATTGTTGGGTGTTTATTTCAGACACAAGCAGTTGAAAGAACAAATTAAAAAATATATTCCTATTTTTTTTCTCTTTGTTTCCTTTCCCTTGCCGGTGATGGCAGTATTGTCTTAATATTATTTCAGCAATTTTTCTTTACGTTCGAGTATCAGATGTTTCTACATTATCAAATGTGTCTCCCTTTTCATGAGTGGTGGATTGTATTTTGTGTTTGAACAACTTTGTATTTTGAAGATTTTCCCTTAGTTTCATTATACAGAATTGAATCATGCACTTTTACATTGTCCTGTAGATAGGTACTTAATTATAATTTTATATTTAATGGCTCGGCAATGCTACTAGATTCAACTAATCTGGTGACTTGCTTATTGTTTTTATATTTGCTGTGTATGGAAAAACGCTAAATTAAACACGCACAGAAAAGGGAAACAATAACAACGCTTTGTATCAATCTATAAATAAATCAAGGGTGTTTACGAGAGTACAACACTCGCTCTGTCTCCTGTCGCTAGAACGTCGTTTCAAAAGCGAGGAGGTAAATATGCCCATCACATACAAAACAACACAACACATACACGCATCACATTATAACACATAAAATCACACACAAAACAACACAATACATACACGCAACAACAACAAAAAATAACACATGGTCACACACACAAAACAATACATAGAGCAGAAACAACCCGCAAATCAAAACAAAATCAACACACACACACACACACACACACACACACACACACACACACACACACACACACACACACTTGGAGGAAAGACGGTACCCAGAAAATTGTTTAGGAATAAAACCATTGATTTTTGCCATCATGTAAACTGTACTAAACTACTTAACTGAGAAGATAACGTAGAAATAAAAACCGCTGTTAAATGTGTCATCGTGTAAAGTCACTAAACTACTTAACTAAGAAGATAAGTGGAAATAAAAACCGCTTTTAAATTTGTCATCATGTAAAATGCACTAAGCAACATGATCTAGAAGATAGTTAAGGAATTCAACCACTTCAATTTATTACTATGTAAAGGGTACTATTTGATTTATATTATTTTAAGATCCCCATATCTGCATCCTTTTGGAGAAAATAAATTTATTAAAAGAGAAACGAGAAATGTTTAAGACTGCCACGTCGTACATATAATTCAGTGTGTACGGGTCCGACAGTGTTGTACATACACGTCATCACAGTGCTGCTGGTGATGTCAATGCGTCATGACATTGTGTAGCAAGTACATGATGTGTCACGGGATATGACATGCCACAGAAATGTTTTGTCACATTTAAGGTAGTAACATTAAGATGGTGCAAAAATATACGGGTATTACAATTTATGCACGGAGAAGTGCAATATATGTGTGTGTCTGTGCGTGTGTGTCTTTGTGGTTTATGTGTTACGTGGGAGGCATTAGTTTCAAGAAAAGGGAGATCTCACTTTCAAGAAATGATATTAAAAGAAATGAATGGATGCTGATTTGTCAAATCAAGTTATCAGCCTTAACCTAAACTCCAGACTGGCTGACTGAGCACAAAGGTATCGGTAGAGGTTATACGATTTATCTCATTATCTACACAGCTTTGCCACATCGTCCTATCAATACAGATGTATCATACTGCATTAGCACAGACTAAACTATTTCTATTATCGTTTTAACTAACCCTGGATTATTTCACCGTACTATCAATACAGATGTGTCATACTGCATTAGCACAGACTAAACTATTTCTATTACTATTATCGTTTTATGAACGAATCCTGGATTATCACACCGTATTATCCGTCACTAAAAATCATTCAGACTGCAGGTTTGGAGAGTGTGTGTGTGTGTGTGTGTGTGTGGGGGGGGGGTATTAATTATTGTTTATTTGAAGATCTTTTGATAAAATATTGATGTTTATGGATTTATTTCAATTATTTTGCTGAGGGGAGCCGGCAGGTATTTTCCAGTAGGATTTAAAACTGACTGACTTACCCGGAGTGTAAATGCCTACAGGTATGTAACAGGTTGTTTGGTGATGAGTTAGTTGCCATCTATGGATGACAGATGACTGAACGCACGTATTCACTCTAATGAACGCGAGACAGGTGGCGAGAAATAAAGTTAGGTATGGCAGATGGCTGAACGCACGTATTCACTCTAATAACGCGAGACAGATGGCGGGAAATAAAGTTAGATATGGCAGGAAGAATGGATTCGATGCTTGTTACATATCAACCGAAAGAGATATTAAAGGGGTAGCAGAGTGAGGAGGTTTGTTTAGTTATCGGTCGCCAAGTGTTGGATTGCAATCTGGTGTTATCCCATGTGGTGTTTGAAGGTCATGATCAGTGATTTCCAATTTTTTGATTGTGCATGTCTGGCCGGACTGGCTCAGGAAATTTTTTATACCGTTTATTGAATTAAGAGCTGGTGTTTAAAGTCATAGTGGAGGTTTTATAAGGAATATGCAAGTTTCCTTAATTATGTACATACTGTACATTTCTGTCCCTACAATGCGCTGAAAGCGTTAGTATATTTATGATGAATTTTGCTAGCAATTTATGATAAAAAGGATTAATAATGTCTGGCAGAGTAAATTTTCCTATCCCTATTTCTAGATTTATTTGTTGTATAAATTTGTTAAAATGTCAAAGTAACCCGACCTTGGGCACTGCTTATGCTGATATTTGTAACTGCAAATTGGAAATAACTTGATTTCAGAATATGCTAGAAAATTGCTGATACAATCAACCACTACGACCGTGGTAGATGCGAGAAGTATTTACTGTGTAAGTGTAAGAAATACACTGCACTCTGTTGATATATGGTGGCAAAGTATGCTGACTACATCGAGTAATTTCTGGTACAAGGACGTTACTGGAAATTGCTACAATTGTTGTTCTGTCTGAGGGAGCTAATACAGCAGAGCACCAGATGGCCTCAAGAGAATAGCGGCTAGTCAGTGTTTTACAACTTGAGTAGGGAATCACATGGAAATGACAGTAATAATGTGAACAATAAACTTGTGGCTTTGTTATGAAAAGCATGTGAAAAGACTATTGCAATTTCGCCTATACAAGGTTATGTACAAACTATTATTGCTTATCTCTAATAACTCTTAACGCTAATCTGTTGAATTGTGTTTTAGGATATAAATTTTATAGGTATTAAAATTATTCAAATGTGGTTTCTTGGAAATATTGTCAAGTAATTTTTACATTGTATTTGTTATATGTATATTTGATTGTTGATTTAATCCATTTCTTGTTACATTTATTGACCTTCTTACACATATTGATAACATTTTGCTGCAGAAGAAAGTGGGTAGAGGAGGGGCTCGCTAAATATAGATTAAAAGATGGATTTATCTTCTCCTTTCGTAAGATGTTTTCCACCTACGGAAATATTGTGTGATGGTAATTGTTGTTTTTAATGTTGTGGTAGAAAGAAAATATTTACAGCACCCACATAAGTGCGAGACGTGTGATGTCTGCTGAAGAATTATTAATAACATAAGATTCTCATCACTTGTAATTAGTTATGTATGACTAATTAATTAATTAATTACTACTACTACTACTACTACTACTACTACTAATAATAATAATAATAATAACCATTAACTAGGTGGCGTTGGCGTCACAATGTTTTTAAAAGTAAATAGACAGATTGTTCGGTGACAGAAAGTTCAAGCAATTATACGTATAATGTGTCGCTGATTGCATGCTTACAGTTTTGTGAAGATTTTTGGCATATATTGAGAACAAATATGTCTGAGCCGGAATAAAAATGGAGTGGCGGAAGAATAAATATGCAAATTCGATTTCTGACAGGAAATCATGTACTTTATATGTAGCAAGCCGTCCTGGGAAGTGAGACAACAGGGCGAGAGAGCTGCGACTACAATTTTTCTCTGGAGTCAAATTGCGAAATCTATTGGCTGCCATCACAAGGGAGACCGTGTTTGTCTGTTTGTCGATGCGTTCACCTGTCAGAGTGCAGTTATCCTAGCCGCTGCAGCTGGGAGAAACCGGGCGGCTTCTAATACGTGAAGAACGACTGACGTCATGCGACCATCTAATCCAAGGTGTCTGGCGAACATCGCATTAAGTGAGTTAAGGAGTGTTTATCTACATTCATAGCTAACTGATTGCCTACACTCAGTGTGTTGAAATAATCACACAGAATGTTTATAACTTCTCAGTGTGCTGGAAGAACCACACAGAATGTTCATAACTACTCAGTGTGCTGAAAGAACCACAGAATACTGATAACTACTCAGAGTGCTGGAAGGTTCGTAATCGCAGAGTGAAATTCTAGTTCTAGCACTAGTTATGGTTAACAAATTCTAGCACTAGTTATGGTTAACAAATGCATGACTATAAGAATACAGTTTTAAAATAGTGTAATTAATGAATATTGTGAAAAATAGAATATCTATTAATTTAAGGCATAAATTAGGCATAAATTGATTTATTTTATATATTATCAGCCACTAAATGATTTATCATTTTACCTTATCTATTAATAAATTATTTATCATTTTACATTATCTATTATGAAATTATTTATCATTTTACATTATCTATTACTAAATTATTTATCATTTTACATTATTTATTACTAAATGATTTATAAAGAATCTTGTATTTAATAGATCATGTTTGTACAAAGGGTTCTGTATTTATTGGATCATGTTTGTACAAAGGGTCTTGTATTTAATGGATCATGTTTGTACAAAGGGTCCTGTATTTAATAGATCATGTTTGTACAAAGGGTCTTGTATTTAATGGATCATGTTTGTACAAAGGGTCCTGTATTTAAGCAGATTTCTATTAAATTGGAAAATATGAAGTTCACCGCTCTAGGTTAAAACATTTGATCACAGAAAGTATAAAGAAAGCGTTTTAAGGAACGCTTATATTAACTCAAATAAGAATGTGTTTTGTTTGTCAATGGTTTTCCGTATAAAATTGACCCCCAGAGTGAAAATTACATTTTGAGTCGTAAAGAATGCTTTCATAGAATTTATCAGGAATAACACATGGATAGATAGATAGATAGATAGATAGATAGATAGATAGATAGATAGATAGATAGATAGATAGATAGATAGATAGATAGATTCTCGCACGGTACGATATTTTTCTAGTGATATCTAACTATTACTCTTTAAAATAAATTCCGTAAGACGCCATTTTTTCCTCTGTGCCCAACAAAATCCCTTCGGAGCGCTTTTAATTTGTGTAACGCGATCCCCGGCTAGATTACAGGAAACAAGCAACGATCTATATCCGACATAGATTTACGTCTGTACAACGCTCAACTAATAATGATTATCTCCACTTACAGCTTTGCGTCACGAATACATTTTTCATTTAATTTCATTTATTTCTACCTTATCTTTTTCCGTATGTCAAAGGGTCACTCTTACTAAATGTAATGCTAAACTTGTATTATCTTTTTACATTTCGCAAATATTTACGACATTCAAATTTACTTCCGAAATATTTACAAATTCACATATTCAATTTCGACTCTCATTCCTTACGTCAGTGTGTTCATGTTTTTCATTGGCTAAGGCTGAATACTTCTCATGTTTTGCATTGGCTAAGACTGAATAACTCTCATGTTTTGCATTGACTAGTTCTGAGTTCTCATTGTTTTTACTTTGACTACATCTCAGTTCTCTTTTTTCTTTGACTAGATCTCAGTTCGCATGTATTTTTTAATTAACTAGATCTTATTTCACATGTTTTTAATTAACTAGATGTCAGTTCGCATGTTTATTTCATAATTAGATCTCAGTTCGCATGTTTTTCATTGACTAGATCTCATTTTTCGTGTTTTTTCATTGACTAGATCTCATTTTTCGTGTTTTTTCATTAACTAGATCTCATTTTTCGTGTTTTTTCATTAACTAGATCTCATTTTTCGTGTTTTTTCATTAACTAGATCTCATTTTTCGTGTTTTTTCATTGACTAGATCTCATTTTTCGTGTTTTTTCATTAACTAGATCTCATTTTTCGTGTTTTTTTCATTAACTAGATCTGAGTTCTATGAGCTCACTATATTCGAACTAATTCTCAACAACTTCAGACCACTTGCTCAATCAATCAATTCCAGACGAGAGACAAGATTATGCATGCTGTCAGCAAAGGAGTAATATCATTCGAAAATTATGACAGTTGCATTTGATGACCCTGTATACATGTCAGCGTTAACATAACACTCTCTGAAACGCACGAATTATATAACTGCATTACAGTCGAATGTTGAATTATTTTATTCAAGGAAAAACCTTTATATTTGTCTAGATAGCCAATGTAGAGCGTTTTGTACATGTGCTCTTTATTAATGAGGTTACTTTAGCAGTCATATACTTTTTATTAATGGGGTTACTTTAGCAGTCATATACTCTTTATTAATGGGGTTATTTTAGAAGTCATATACTTTTTATTAATGTTACTTTAGCAGTCATATACTCTTTATTAATGGGGTTACCTTTGGCAGTCATAAACTCTTTATTAATGGGGTTACTTTAGCAGTCATATACTCTTTATTAATGGGGTTACTTTAGAAGTCATATTTTAGGTTGCTTTGTTAGTTTATCTGTGGACCGTGATAATGTGTCCATGCTCATTTTAAACAAATAAAATCCATGCGATAATGTTAACTGACAACTAATATAAAACAATTACCCAGACTGTCTTATGTTTAGAACAATCTGGTCGTCAATTAGATGTTTGATAGAGGTCGTATTTGTTAACTTCTGTTTTGCAATGTGCACGTTTCTTTGATAAACGTCGTATTTGTTAACTTCTGTTTTGCAGTGTGCACGTTTCTTTGATAGGGATCGTACTTGTTAACTGTTGTCTGCTTTAGTCTCTCGTTGTTATGTGATTTTAACCTGGCTGATTTCTTTTATAATGCAATTTACTTTTCTTGCTACCTTTTCTTTCTACCATGGTCATTCTGATGGCTAATTAAGGTATGGATTGGTTTGCAACACGCATTTCTTATTCTCTAGATTATTTCCTCTGTAGCATACATTAAACTGTTTTTTTCCCCGTAACGTTGGTGTTAAACTGTTTTCCCCCCGTGACTTTGGTGTTGTAGCATACATTAAACTGTTTTTCTCCGTGACGTTGGTGTTGTAGCACACATTAAACTGTTTATTCCCCGTGACGTTGGTGTTGTAGCACACATTAAACTGTTTATTCCCCGTGACGTTGGTGTTGTGGACGGTCTTATCGCTTAGCTCGCATGGCGTATTTTTGTTCTTGTAATATATTTGCTCTCTCGTGTTCTCCTCGACGCAATTCTATCATCATGTTATTTGATGTTGCCCTTAAAACATTTGACGTCTTCAACAAGCAATGCTGTTTTAGAGTTAGATCAAAGCTGCTGCCTTTGTTCACTATTCCAGTTTAGTCAGTGTCTAACTTGTTTGGGAGATTTTTAGTGTTTGACGCTCAGTGCTCTAAAGGTTGTGCAGGGAAGTGTTATTGCCTGTTTTTCTATTTTTGGAAATCGCGGGAATATCGGAGTATTTTGCGCATGACGGATCTCTCCTGGTTCAAGAGGTGATGCCTGCAGATAGACTACTTTATGATATTCTTTTAGTAGTAGCAGTCATAGTAGTAATAATAAACCCAGTGTTCGTAGTGTTGTTTCATTGTATTCAATGTGCCAGGTAGTAAAGTTTTCCTCCAGTACAGTTTTACAAGAGATGCTTTCAGTAAACAAATGTCTTAACTGGTGTCATTATTTTTTGGGGAAGGTATTTACGTACAGAAAAGTAATGCATTGATTTTAATGTAAAATGTATTGCATCTTTCTAGCAAAACAAAGTTTGTGAGCACATTCCCCCCCCCCCCCCCAGTATTTCTACGACTTGCATGGCTGCCTGTCACAGTGTATTTCTCTGTTATTAATTCAAAGCTAAATTTAGATGTTCGAATCTTGTCAAAAACACCGTCTTGTTTGCGTTGCTCCTAGAGTTTTTTTTTCCTCCTGAAGTTGTCATTTCTATGTGTGCCTGTCGACCGATTTCATTGGTTCTACTGAGTATGTGCATGCTTAAATTTAAATCTTGAATCCGGTGTTTATTGAATTGTATTTTAGTTGTGTCTGTTGAGTGGCATTGTAGTTGGAAGTTGGCTGTACGTGGTCTCAAGCAGAATATGCATTAGCTGCACATTTTGTTAATACCACGATTTCTTGGTGACGCTTGTTTACGTCATGTTGCTATTAATATATTTTTGCCCGCGTCATGTCTCTGCTATTATTTTTAATTGTTGTTCACATTGTGTGTTGAATGAGTCATGTTAACTCAGCATGCTGTTTGTGTCGTATTTACATTATGTGTTGCAAGCGTTGTCCACTCTGTATACTGTTTGTGTCATGTTTACTACATTATGTGTTGTTAGCGCTATATTAATCAGTGTGCTGTTTGTGTCATGTTTACATTATGTGTTGTAAGCGTTCATCTAGTGTTCTGTTCGTGTATTGTTTCCATTTTCTGTGTTGTAAGCTGTCGTGCTAACATAGTGTGGTATTTGTATCATCTGTACATTATACTGTTTTGTGAGTGTTAACGCTGTGTTATGTTTATATCGTGTTAACGTCGTATGTTGCTGGAGTTTTATATTATATAAGTGTTATGCCAACATCGACATATAAATGTTGTTTATGGTTGTGTGAAATATAGGCCAAGTTTATATTGTTAAATCTTTTATATTTTAATTGTCTGTCATGATTTATCTTCACATTGTGCTATGTTCTAAGTGTGTTCTGTATGTTTTAAGTTCCACTGTCAATTTTGTGTATGTTTTAAGTTCCACTGTCAATTTTCTGTATGTTTTAAATTCCACTGTCAATTTTCTGTATGTTTTAAGTTCCACTGTCAATTTTCTGTATGTTTTAAGTTCCACTGTCAATTTTGTGTATGTTCACATTGTGCTATGTGTTACACTGGAGTACTTTGATCACTTACCTAATGTGTTACACTTCAGTGCTTTGATTACTTACTTATTGTGATACACTACACAAATGATTTGACCACTTGCTTGTTTCTTAGATATTTTTTTTTCCCAATGTATATTATTTCGGTGTTTTGTTAACTCAATAAGTAATGAATTTGTGCCTGCGTGATAGTGCAAATGTGTGTTTGTTATTGAAAACCACATGTGTATTCATATTACATTGTAGTTTGAATCTGTGTGTATGTGTGTGTTTGATTCACATAGTGCACTATTTGTGCGAGTTACACCTAAGTACGTTTTGTGAGTGTATACAGTGCGCTATTTATTGTGGGCCCGTTGTATACAGTGTGCTATTTATTGGTGTGCCCGTTGTATACAGTGTGCTATTTATTGGTGTGCCCGTTGTATACAGTGTGCTATTTATTGTGGGCCCGTTGCATACAGTGTGCTATTTACTGTGGGCCCGTTGTATACAGTGTGCTTTGTGTGAGATGGGTACACTCTTTTGAAAGTTTGGAAAAAATCATGAAAAACAACTGTTTCCAGAATTGGAAGAATATGAAAAATAAGATATTGATACAAAAGCTGAAAAAGTATGACATTTTATGTTAATAGTCACTTCGGAATTAATTTACATAACTGTTTCATCAGACGTGTGTTCTCCTGTTACTACTTATCGATCGGCTATAGCTTGGGTATTTCGATTTTTCGTTAAACAAAGTGTACAGTTCTGTTTTGAAAAGTGTACAGTTCTGTTTTGAAAAGTTGATACGACAGTTTATTATGCAAAGTGTACAGTTCTGTTTTGAAAAGTTGATATGACAGTTTATTATGCAAAGTGTACAGTTCTGCTTTGAAAAGTTGATACGACAGTTTAAATACATCATTCCACTGTATGTTTTTGTCTGGAACTATGGATTCGCCATAATTTCTACGGTAAGACACTCTAAATTAGAGGGCTGCGGACCAGGCACTCAAAATTAGTTTAGTCTGCCGCTGAAAAATAATACATTACGTATGCGAATGTCCCGCTAATCTGAGAAGCAGATTGGTTTAAAGTTGTTGTTTGTAAGACCTTTTAGTCTCAGACTGCAGACAAATATGGTTCACAGACGTGCACATGATACTGTGGGGAACGATATATGCACGCGGGCAAAGCTCGTCACGCGCCACGCTCACGCATTTGTCACTCCAGGCTGACAGCTGTAGTGCCCTAGTCCACATTGCGTGTTTTCACTGTAGGCTGACAGACGACGCGTGTTTTTCACTATAGGCTGACAGTCAACGTGTGTTTTTCACTATAGGCTGACAGTCGAATAACCGTAGTCCACGTAGCGTGTGCTTTTCACTGTAGGCTGACAGTCGCATGGAAATAGTTAATGTACTGTGTACTTTTGACTTACTCAAATGTCAAATGTAGTTTTGTTAAAGAGTGCAGTATAACTTTATTAACTGCATGCACTACAATTAATTTAATTTTGTCACAAGACATCGAGAAGTTCTCTGGCATGTAATACTTTAATCCACGAGATACATCATGATGTATGTCTCAATACATCAACGACAATTATGTTTATTTTTAGAGATAATAATTGACTTTTTCTTTTAGGAACGTGTTTTCCAAATTCCTGCCTCTTTGGGTTTTGTTCGTTGCAACTTTTCTGACTTTATATTTTTAGCGATCTAAAACATGTTTTTTAAAAACTCTTAAATCCGATAATTACTTTAAAATTTTTGCAGGTTCACTGTTATTTGACTTCTTACACTTCAATGATTTCAGTATCTTCGTCTACTGCTTCTCTCTCTCTCTCTCCTCTCTCTCTCTCTCTCTCTCTCTCTCTCTCTCTCTCTCTCTCTCTCTCTCTCTCTCTCTCTCTCAGGTCAGGTCAAACTTTCACAGTGTATATTTTTAAAATAATGTAGCGTGCGATCTGTCAGTTTCAGCTGAATAGCTCGAAACATGATATTCAAAAATTGTATCATTCACTTGTTAAAATAAAGCAAAGAATAACATTAAGGGATTTATTTTCCTTTTATACTCTGGGATCTGTTCAATAATACTCCACTCGTGAATTTTCTGATGATCTACTAGATCTAGTTCATTTTCACCGGCTGACGTCATCACGTCATTCACGAGTTTTTCTTGTCACTGGCAAGTACCAGCAGTTGAGTTATGAACTATCAAGCGAGTCACTATTATTCAGCCATTAAAATAAATCGATAGATTGGTGAAAGATGGCATAAAACATCCTCATTTTCCGATAGGCAGTTTTTGGAGACAGATCTGCCTGGATCACAGTTTATGGTGGTGTTTGTGTGTATTTTTTTTTTAAATTATTTGCGTTTCGATATCAGAAGGCCAACGTACGATCGTAGCAGTTTGGGTTCACTATAAACACGAAAACATTCAAGTTTTTCCTTGGTGGAAAGATCGTATTATGTTTAGTAGTTTTTACGACAGCTGTAAAAATGGCGACATGCGATTCATAAAATCACTTTAAAAAAAACAAGAAAAACAATACCCACGAAACTTGTGCTGCTTTAATATAAATGTCGATATGCATTTGTAGATCCCATGGGTTTTAGATAAATACAGAAACAATAACTAGTTTGGACACGGCAATGTAATATTGTTTATGTTTCCGCCAGTTGTTTATTTGGGGACAGTGTGACATCTGGATTGTTTCTTTCGTCACAAAACCGTGATGTGCTCTTATCGTTTAGATTTGGAACTTTATTAGTGTTTCAACATAAGATTCGTTTTCATACAATTACTCACCACATATTGCTTTTGTTAAACGGAGATTTTTATTTTCACACACACACACACACACAGAGGCAATGAAGGAAATGATGGAACATTTGTTTCAACTAAGCCTGCTGGATTTTCCAATTAATTCAATACAATTTTATTTTTCTTTACTTGTAGCACTAACTTTTCTTGTGTTTGTAATACTGTATTTTGCGCTAAATAACATTACAATTTCTTACACGCTTTTTATGAGTTTTATACGTATTATGCGATATTTTATGAATGTTATGCTTAGTGCGATGTTTTGTGAGTTTTGTAGGGCCTACATTTTGGGCGCTGTTTTGTGAGTTTTGTAGGGCCTACGTTTTGGGCGCTGTAGGGCCTACGTTTTGGGCGCTGTTTTGTGAGTTTTGTAGGGCCTACGTTTTGGATGATGTTCTGTGAGTTTTGAGGGTCTACGTTTTGGGCGATGTTTTGTGAGTTTTGTAGGGCCTACGTTTTGGATGATGTTCTGTGAGTTTTGAGGGTCTACGTTTCGCACGCTGTATTGTAGGGCTGGGGCCAACGTTTCTCGCGCGCAATGTTTTGTGTTTTGTAGGCCCTACGTTTCTCACACTGTTTTGTGAGTTCTGTTGGGCCTTCGTTTCGCACGATGTTTTGTGAGTTTGTTACATGTGCGATGTTTAATTAATTTTGTTTGGTTAGAATTATGTGTGTATGAATGTTATGCAAATTACATTCTCTCAGCATTATACAGCCCTTTAATGGGTGTTTATACCTGTAAATGGCTAATGTTTATACCTGTAAATGGCTAGGGAAGTGAGCATGAAACTGTGTACTTGTACTGTTCCGAACTCACAAAATTGCGCTGGGGAAGTGAACGTTGAGATATAGGCATCTGTATATTGGCAAGTTCCTCCTTTCCATAGTCATCGTCATTTTGGAATTAGTTACATTCCATCGGCAACAGTCAATTCTGGGAAACAGAGTTTTGCTGCGTTTCCCGTTGTTGCAACAGTAAGTGGAGAAAATGTATTTACATTTGAAAAAGTTTGAAAATGTTCTCCGTATTTACCTTCTTTTAACAATTTCTTAATTTGTATCTGTGCTTGAACATCTTTCTTACCAAGTTACCGGTCTTTGTTATATAAAGTTGCCAGTCCTTTTATATAAAGTTGCCAGACCTTGTATGTAAGGCAAGATACACTGTACACAGATTCAACGGATTCAAAAATAGGAAAGGTCAAATGATCAAGGTCTTCTAGGACTATTTCTACTAATAGTAAGAAAAGTCTTAAAACAATTATATAAGAGTAAAGTGCAGTGTAGATTTCGCTGTAGTAAGAAAAGTCAATATCGTTTCGTTTGTACTTAGAAATACGCATTTTCTTTTCACTGTTCTTGTATTTTAGTCCGGCACACATTTGCTTTTAGCATCTTGTCGGACATCCATTTGGATCTTGTATTTTTTGTCGGACACCTATCTTCAGTCGATTGTTGTATCTTGTCCAGGGAGGGGGATTCTAAAATGTTAGAAGAACCGTGACATGAGTAAATTATTCTTCACTGAAGACGAGACTTAATTTCTGATAAAATTATATATAAACGTCATTAAAAAAAAATCCACTCCAAGAAAACGAAACTGCATCAAGAGTTCTATTATTTATTTATGCATGCACGCACACATACACACAGCCCATCTATTTAACTTCCATCAATGTATTCATTTTAATTTCCCGTCACAGGACGGGCAAAATAGTCCACTTTCCTCTGAGCATAATACTCATATTGAAACTTTTTTTTTTGTTGCAGTCGTCTTTAATGAATGTAGATTTCAAATGGATTGGTGAGTACTTATCGACTTACTGTTAATGTTGATAGTTCTACTTGAAAAGAAATAGAGTGATTCACAGTTGTTGGGGGGGGGGGGAGAAACAACTGTTAAAGGTTCACTGATAATATTGACTCTGTTGTCAATGTTTTCGTCGACTACACGGCTCTTGTTGATGTCCAGCGTGAACGACTGTGATAGGCAGAAAAAAAAATGTTTGCATTCGTGCTAAAATAAGGTTTTCGAATGGTCTGTTCCAGATGGCAGTCTTTTAAGGGAAGTAATTGCACGACTTCCCCCCCCCCACACACACACACGGACGACAATTTGAGACAGAAGGGAAATATTCGTAGGTGTGTCAGCAGAACCGAGAGTTGTTTATTTACACAAACTGTTCCAATTCCGTTAGTTAGAAATAAACGATAGGTGACACTTTTTGACCTCGATCGAATTATGCTGAGTTGTATGGGCAGGAGTTGTCCTCGATGTTGAAAGAACGATTTAGTCGTCCAGTCTTCGATAGTGTATAGTCTATACTGTAGACATCTAACTCAAGGACAGATGGCGCTGTTTTCTTAAGTAGAATGTAGTTGAATCCATCAACATAGCAGTCGCTAAGTTCTTTCTGTGTGAACTATAAATGTTCACGTAATCTAACTGTCGTGAAAGGTGTCGTTGTCCCATACGTTTACAATCGTAATAATAGCTAAAGATGAACTCTGAACTCTGTATTATTCTCTTCTGCTGAACTAAATGCTGACCTTTGGCCTTCACTGATGGCCATTTCTACTGCACTGGAAGAATGGTGGACTCCACTGGAGGCCAATCCAACTGTACTGAAAAGTGACGTTGGCCCTGGACCCCATTGAAAGTCATTTCTACTGTACTGAGAAGTGATGATGGACCATGGACCCCATTGATAGTCATGTCTACTGTACTGAGAAGTGAAGGTGGACCATGGACCCATTGAGAGTCAAGACTTAAATATATATTCAATATTATATTGAATTTATAATCACTGAATACTGTACCTTAATTCGTTACATATGAAATGTTGAGTTGAATTCACAAACACTGAAAACTGTATTGAAACCATGATCTATGTTATTTCTAAATTGAATACTCCTACTTAGATGTTAAATTTAATTCACAGTCACTGAAAATTGTAGTAACGTTCTGACCTACTAAGTTCTAAAATCATTGAAAACTGTAGCAATCACGACATACGTAAATGCTGATTTGAATTCACAGTCACTGAAAGTGTAATACTTGTGTATTTGCACACCCCACTTAATTGTTGTATTGAACAATCACTGAAATTGTAATGCTTGTGTAATTGCATATCCTACTTAATTGTTGTATTGAACAATCATTGAAATTGTAATGCTTGTGTAATTGCATAGCCTATTTAATTGTTGTATTGAACAATCACTGAAATTGTAATACTTGTGTAATTGCATACCCTACTTAATTGTTGTATTGAACAATCACTGAAATTGTAATGCTTGTGTAATTGCATACCCTACTTAACTGTAATGCTTGTGTAATTTCATACCCTACTTAATTGTTGTATTGAACAAGCACTGAAATAGTAATGCTTTTGTAATTGCATACCCTACTTAATTGTTGTATTGAACAATCACTGACAACAGTAGTACTTGTGTAATTGCATATCCTACTTAATTGTTGCATTCAACAATCACTGACAACAGTAGTACTTGTGTAAATGCATACCCTACTTAATTGTTGTATTCAACAATCACTGACAACAGTAGTACTTGTGTAATTGCATATCCTACTTAATTGTTGTATTCAACAATCACTGACAACAGTAGTACTTGTGTAACTGCATACCCTACTTAATTGTTGTATTCAACAATCACTGACAACAGTAGTACTTGTGTAACTGAATCCCTACTTAATTGTTGTATTCAACAATCACTGACAACAGTAGTACTTGTGTAACTGCATACCCTACTTAATTATTGTATTCAACAATCACTGACAACAGTAGTACTTGTGTAACTGCATACCCTACTTATTTGTTGTATTCAACAATCACTGTAAACAATAGTCAACTGTAACTCACTCCGCAGTCCATTCAATGTGATATGGTTTAGATCTATATATTAATCAAAGTCTAACACACACACACACACACACACACACACACACACACACACACACACACACACGCACGTATAAACCCCGGAAGATTAGACTTTTTTTTTCCCCTTTACTCCATTGACACATTCTGCATAACTGGAAAGTAGACTTTTTCTTTTCCCTTTACTCCATTGACACATTCTGCATAACTGGAAAGTAGACTTTTTCTTTTCCCTTTACTCCATTGACACATTCTGCATAACTGGAAAGTAGATGTTGTCCCGCTCTACTTTCCTGTCTTTTCCACTTTCCCTACGAGCTTATTCTGAATTAATACCGAAAATCTGTGCGTGCGTGTGTGTGTGTGTGTGTGTGTGTGTGTGTGTGTGTGTGTGTGTGTGTGTGTGTGTGTGTGTGTGTGGTGATGGTGTGTTTTGAGAACAAATGAAATACCATCCTCGTCAAGCGTGTGACAAAAAAACGGAGTTATTCTAAGGTTCCAGAAAAGCCATGTAATCACTCTGACTGATTCACTCCTTGCTTCCTGATTAGTCCCGTTTTTGGAGAAAATTAGAGGGTTGTATTGTATCAGGGAAGCATAGTGCCATGTGTTATGCTGATAATGGTCCCTTTGGTGTCATTTAGATTTTAGAGATCTGTATTAGTTTCTTACTTTCATTTAAAAGTTTTATTTTTTCTTATTTTAGTTTTATTGAGCAGTTTTATTTTTTCTTATTTTAGTTTTATTGAGCAGTGTTATTTTTTCTTATTTTAGTTTTATTCATCAGCACTATTTCTTCTGATTTTAGTTTTATTGAGCTGTATTATTTGTTTTTTATATTACGTGTGTTGTTCTCTATTATTTGGTTTTAGTTTCATAACTCAGGAGTATTTGTTTTTAACTCTATGTTTTCAGTATGGATAGGTGGATAGACAGACCGAGAAGAGGAAAGAGCGAAAATTAAACTAAAGATGTATTTCTCGTTCTCTTAGAAAGTCGGTCGTTTATCATACAATATTATTGAAAAAATATATAAAAGTATATTTACTGAAGAAGAAAACCAACACCAACAGAGAAATGCTGATTTCGAGTTACAACGTAAGATTCTCGTATTGCAATAAAATAAAATGCTAATCAATTGCGGACAAGATTTCGACTCTTCTTTTTAATTTCTTCATTTTTCGTTGTCAGGATAATTGCCTCTAATTTGGTGATAGCATATGCTCACCGCTCGCTTTTCAGTTTATTTATTTATTTATTTAATTTAACGAATGCTTTTCTTCTACAAGATCCAATTAAAAGTGGATAAGGTAGATCTAGTGACAGTTGACAAAAAGGTGTGGTGTCAAAACTTGGTAATATCTCATATTTTATTCAGTTATCTTGTGATTACAGACAAGCCCACGAAGACAATTAAAGTCTAATTTATGGTTATTTTTTAATATTTTGTGTCACTCTGATTTTTACTCTCTCATCTTAAATATAGGCCTTTTTATTATCTGTACTTTGCCGGACATCTTACAGCAGAGTTACATTTACAGAGTACAGTTAAATACAAGCAGGTTTTTTTTATTAATAAAGTCAATGTCGCCGCATACGATACATTTACAAAGAAAGCCAATCAAACATCCTATATGGTCACGTGGTTCACTCATATTAGTGGGGGAAATAATCATTTTAACATTGCTAATATTTGTAAATAGCTTCTGGCTGTTGAATTGTCAAGAGCGAAATCATTGTTAGGATAATTGTCTCTGCCTGTAAGGGGCAAATCGTTGTCACGATAATTGCCCCATCTGTGAGGAGCCAAATTGTAGTCACGATAATTGCCTTTATGTGGAGCCAAATCGTTGTCAGGATAGTAGCCTCTATCTGTGAAGAGGCAAATCGTTGTCAGGATAGTAGCCTCTATCTGTGAAGAGGCAAATCGTTGTCACGATAATTGCATCTATCTGTGTGAAGCCAAATCCTTGTCGCGATAATTGCATCCATCTGCGATGAGCCAAACCGCTGTGTGATAATTGCCTCTATCTGTGAGGAGCAAAATCGTTGTCACGATAAAATTGCCTCTATCCGTGAGAGGCAAATCTAGTGTTTCTAGAATAAAACTGTTTTCTTTTCCAGGACTGCATAAAGAAATTGTTTGTTTGTTTAATTTGGTGTTTTGAGGTAGGTTTCTTTTGTTTAATTTGGTGTTTTGAGGTAGGTTTCTTTTGTTTAATTTGGTGTTTTGAGGTAGGTTTCTTTTGTTTAATTTGGTGTTTTGAGGTAGGTTTCTTTTGTTTAATTTGGTGTTTTGAGTAGGTTTCTTTTGCTTAATTTGATGTTTTCAGTAGGTTTCTTTTGTTTAATTTGGTGTTTTGAGGTAGGTTTCTTTTGTTTAATTTGGTGTTTTGAGGTAGGTTTCTTTTGTTTAATTTGGTGTTTTGAGGTAGGTTTCTTTTGTTTAATTTGGTGTTTTGAGGTAGGTTTCTTTTGTTTAATTTTGGTGATTTTAGGTAGGTTTCTATTATTTTTAAAGGACACTTAATTAAACTCCTGTGTATTGCATATTGTCTAATTAACTACCAGCTCTCTCACTCTTCAACCCGGAAGCGGAAGCTCTCGAGAGCGATTCGTTGTTCTCACTTGGTCTTCGATTGGGGTCTCGTCTCGACAGCGTGTTGGCTTTAATATAACACCCATTGACAGCTGTGTTGGCTTTAGCATAAAAGAAATCGACTTTGTTCAAACTTTGAGACTGAACAAAATGTCTGAAGTGGAACTTTAAAAATCTTGCACTTCACTAGCTTAGATCCAATACCACTGCGCGCCTTTTCACACTTGACAGAAAATGTACGTACGACTTTAGACTAGAAATGATTTGCTTAAAGAGCAGAAAGATTTTTTTTTTAAAAAAAACAAAACAAAATAGTAAAGGAATGTGCTGTTAACGCTGACGGTAAATGAAAGAACGGCAAGGTTTCTTGTTTCCCAATTGGTAGTTTTCAACTGAAAGTTCTTCCCCCTTCCCCATTTAGTTTTCTCTTGTCGAGAAATGCGTTTCTATTCTGTGTTCGATCGAGGGTGATGTGTTCCTCAGCACACGAATCCTGGGAAGAATAAATCTAAAATAATTACCCTCGCAAAAGAAAAATAACAAATAAATAAATAAATGAAACGAAATTTTCCACTTTATCAAAGAGTCGAGATCTACAGCCGTGCATATAATTTGTTCAAAGACAAGTATATCAATTCGTAAGGAGGGCGGCTTTCTACTGAATGTAGAAAATTCAGTGCGGTTTAATTCCACATACCGCCCTGGCTGCGCGTTTGTATCAGTGTGAGCCTTTACCCACAATAATATGTATTCAAGGCAAATAACAAAAAAGTATCCAGTCAAGGGGGGTGAACACATATTTGGACGAGAAATTGTGTAAATATACTTTGACACAATCTTTCAATTAATCATGGTTCGTTCTAGTTGAGTGCAAGGTGCATTTGTTTATTTTTTTCCTTCCCTTAAAATAAATAATAAGATAACCGAATCAATAAAAGCCGTTTTCTGAACTAAGTCAGAAGCTGAGGCCCTTTTAATAAAAAAAAAAATTGAAACAAACATAAAATTGATTCGCCAAATAAAGTACTCTGCTGAAAACCTCGTTTATTAGTTATTTTATACACACTGGTTCTAACTCAGCTACATGTAACAAAGACATTGCTATCTTGTATCATCATTCTAACTCAACTACATGTAATAACGACATTGTTATCTTGTATCATCATTCTAACTCAACTACATGTAATAACGACATTGCTATCTTGTATCATCATTCTAACTCAACTACATGTAATAACGACATTGTTATCTTGTATCATCATTCTAACTCAACTACATATATACAACGACATTGCTATCTTGTATCAGTCACTCAGCTATATATATATATATAAAACGACATTGCTATCTTGTATCAGTCACTCAGCTATATATATATATATAAAACGACATTGCTATCTTGTATCAGTCATTCAAAGAAATTACTCTTGTTCTTGCATCAAAAATATCCTTCCTCTCTTTTTGCTTTCAATACAATGAATGTACCATTGCTCTTTTTGCTTTCAATACAATGAATGTACCATTGCTCTTTTTGCTTTCAATACAATGAATGTACCCATGCTCTTTTCTCTTTCAATACAATGAATGTACCCATGCTAGTTTTTCTTACAATACAATGAATGTACCCATGCTCTTTTCTCTTTCAATACAATGAATGTACCCATGCTAGTTTTTCTTACAATACAATGAATGTACCTGTCAGAAAATCTTAGGCAAATTATACTGAGTTATGAAGATATTATTTTCATTTTATTAATCGTATTTATTTAATTTATGAGAAGAGAATTCCGCTAAGCAGTTATGTTTGGATGGTGCAATAGAATGTTTACAAGTTGAGAGTATGTGGGTCACACTAGAGGTGAGGGAAAAGCCGTTAACCGGATACGAGACGTCCATATTTGGTCACTTGCGTTCCGTATCGTGACGTAGCGTTAGTCCGCCAGCTGACCTCGAGTCATTCATATATACACGTGAATGAAGCGAATTCTTGAGACGCTCGTTATTCATCCACAGTGCCCATTGTCCAGGGGTAGAGAGATCGCGTCCATTTTGACCGTTGCATGACTTTACATAGTGGTAAATATAGCTGACTTCTCTAAATCGTTGTATTTCTCATTTTTAGAATGTGTAAAATATGTATGTGATTGTTAAATGATTGTTAAATGATTGATGTATTTTTCTCACAGATGCTAAGTGGCGTTAGCGATTGATACATTTTGTAGAATGATCAAGATAGAATAACCACGTGTGTATTGCTATATTTCCAATGTTAAAATTGTTATAATGGGAAAATGCTAATGGTGAATAGACGATCGTTAACATGCATCATGTGAACCACAGCTAAAATATATTGTATTGAGGAACATTCGTAAAGTTATACCATTTGTTCATTTAGATATTTTTATTGATTTAGAATTGTGAATTAGCTGTAGCTAATTAGTGGAGAGTGTAAAGAGTAATATATCTCTGTCACCACAAAGCCCATATAATCGCTTATCATAACATGATAATGTAAAATGATGTTATTCATTTACAGCTGGTCTGGGAGTCTTGGAGATGAGACTCGGATCCAGAGTTTAGACTTGGAGTCAAACCTGGAATCTTCGAAATCTGTGGCCAACCGTTTGAGGACTACGCCAAGTGCCGTACCCAACGTTGGAGGGACCAGACAGAAGATAACTGCCGCGTGACGTCAGAAATGCATCAGTCGAATAGACCACAGCAACAGTTTTGTGGCTTAAATGTTACTTTTCCTGTAACGCGACTGTTGTTGGTCCTCTTGTGGCTTAAATGTTACTTTTCCTGTAAGGTGACGAGTGGGTATTTTGGTGTGTAAAACTTAGTTTTAGATTTTGTTTTGTTTTGGTTATTTTGAGACTGATTTAAGTGAAATACAAGCAAGTAAACTCCCCCTCACCCCCAACAATATTTTCTTCGGGTTCTTTTTAGTTTAAAATTGCAAGGTATGATAATATTTTATGATAATAATTTGCGGAATGCATACGAGTATTTTAAATATAATTCATATCACAACAGCACGAACACTTGACATGCTGTTACTCTGACACTTCAATGACATGCTGTTACTCTGACACTTCAGTGACATGCTGTCACTCTGACACTTCAATGACATGCTGTTACTCTGACATTTCAATGATATGCTGTCACTCTGACACTTCAATGACATGCTGTCACTTTGACACTTCAATGACATGCTGTCATTTTGACACTTTAATGACAATTGAACGGTTTAGAATTACTTTATCAATCTTTGTTTTTGTTTTTGTTGTTGTTTTTGTACTTTAAACGCAGCGTTAACACAAGTAGTCAGCCTGAACTCTCCCTCTGTTCACAACCCATCTTTACAAAAATAGTGAATTACTCTCGTATGTCGCAGCCTAGCTATCCTTTCACTGTTCCCATGACTGCTGGGAACATGGATCCATTTGTTACTGCATAGCATCGCAATCCCTCATTTCTTTACTCTTCCCGAGGGTACGACCAAACGGGGGATTGTGATTGTATGCTTTGGAAGAGCGATGAATTCAAGTTTATGACAGACAGGCAACGCTGTTTTGTTGGACGACCCCAAGCTGGATGTAATTTACAAATTGGGTCATGAGCCTTACGTTTGCTGTGTGTGGGTGTGAGCTTTGCTTTGTGGTGCATTTGTTTCTAAGTTTCTCTGTCAATTAACCCATCCATCAACATGACTCTCTAACAACCACCTCAACACCTTATAATCCATACACTCGCCCATTCATTTACTCTTTCATCCATCCAGCTACCTATTTATCCATACAACCATCCACCCAGCCTTTAAGTTATTTACCCCGAAATCCACCTAAATACGCAGTAACCCACACTTCCACTCACCAATCCGTTAATACAGCCATCATTTACTACCCATTATCATGTCAGCTACCAATCACCCCTCACTCGTTCATTCCTCTACTCACTCATTCATCGATCCATTTATACATTCACCTAATCCTCCACTCACACATCCATCTACCAACTTCATGCTATTCATTTCATGAAAATCACCCACCCACCCGACTATAAATGTATAAATCATCCACCTACCCATTTGACTAAATGTATAAATCATCCACCTACCCATCCGACTATAAATGTATAAATCATCCACCTACCCATTTGACTATAAATGTATATATTAGGGCTGCCCATTTTCACGATTGATCGCTAAGAAATTTTAGCGATTAATTTATTTCATGACGATTAAATTTCAACTAATTTTCTTTCTTACTTACTGAAGCAATGCCGATAATTAGTTGCACCGGAAGTTTTTACTGCCAAAATGGCAGATTCTAAGCTGATAAGCTGATAGATTATAAACCGGTTAAAGGTAAATTGTGTGACCATTTTGGTTTTAAAGTAGACGATAACAACGTTATTAATGGTGAGAAAGTATAGTTTTAGTTGTCTTTTTTCTATTAATTAATTAATCGTTAACTGTTGTAAGATTAATCGTCAAAGAAATCATTAATCGTTGACAGTCCTTGTGTAGGCTATATATATATCACCCACCTACCCATCTGATTATATATATATATATATCACCCACCTACCCATTTGACTATAAATGTATATAATATATATATATATATATATATATATATATATATATATATATCACCCACCTACCCATCTGATTATATATATATTAACCACCTACCCATCTGACTATAAATATATATATATCACCCACCTACCCATCTGATTATATATATATCACCCACCTACCCATTTGACTATAAATGTATATATCACCCACCCACCCATCTGACTATAAATGTATATATCACACAGTTACCTATTCATGCGACTCTCTGCTTGTCCATCCATTCACTCAAATAAATAACGTCCATTCACTTGCAGATGCAATTACTTATTCATTCACTTATCCCCATGTTCATTCTTTCCTTCTTACTGTTGACTGCACAACGATGTACAATGACGTATACAAGACAATAGTATCCGGGGAGGTTGTAGCACTCACTTCATGAACATGTCATAACTAAGTGACCTTCAGAGTTCCTTGAACAGGTTTCATTTATTCTCTTACTCTTTTTATGTTGTTTTTTGTCGACTGATTCTTTCCTATTTCTATCTTTGATCGCTACATGGTTTAACAAAGTAAATCATGTAAGTGATACTATACTTTGTCCTGTACGTGATTTTATACTTTGTCCTGTACGTGATGCTATATTTTGTCCTGTACGTGATTTTATACTTGGTCCTGTACGTGATGCTATATTTTGTCATGTACGTGATTTTATACTTTGTCCTGTACGTGATGCTATATTTTGTCATGTACGTGATTTTATACTTTGTCCTGTACGTGATTTTATACTTTGTCCTGTACGCGATTTTATACTTTGTCCTGTACGTGATGCTATATTTTGTCATGTACGTGATTTTATACTTTGTCCTGTACGTGATGCTATATTTTGTCCTGTACGTGATTTTATACCTTGTCCTGTACGTGATTTTATACTTTGTCCTGTACGTGATTTTATACTTTCTTGCGATTATTTTAGTTGCTTCTTTCGGTTTACTTTTTAATCTTCATTAAAGAAAAGAAAATTGCCTTACAACTAATTTGTCAATTTAATTACAGTTCCCGTGACGTTATCTGATACAATATGAAATATTTAAGAGCGATAATAATTAAGAAATGTTCTGATCTCTAACCGTCCTGACAACATGTTATCAGAACCACAAAACATGTCCCCGACAAAAAAGTCGAGGACAACAAACTACAAAAGTATTCGCAGATATATTTACTACAAAGTGGGAACCAAGTTCAGAAGAGTTTAAGTCAACACCTGAAAAAAGAACATTCAATACGATCAGATGTTTGACTACGTTCAGCAAACTTCGGTCAAGGTCCCTACTGATGTAATTCTATATACGATCCTGTGACCGGATATTACGAGATTTTCGTGTCACAAACGCACTACAGGCGGCACCACAGACACCCACCACCGATAATCCTCCATCCTACAGTTCAAGTATCCATTAAGGTTGTTCATATGCTGTTGCAGACCGAGCTGGCTCACAAGGAAATATAAAAAACAAACATTTTTTTTCGAAAGTGTATTGATACAAAGCATATTGTCCATGATTCAAACTTCGATATGTAACATTAAAGCATCGTTTGTACAAACTGTTGATTGCTTGCACCCAGTCAGGATAAATGAACATATAAATTATTCATACTTATGTAAATTTATAATTAGAGGCAAATGTATGTGAAGCACTCAAACCTGAATTTATAAGTAGAATTCAAATACAAATTATGGAGTGTGTGTGTGTGTGTGTGTGTGTGTGTGGTGTGTGTGTGTGTGTGTGTGTGTGTGTGTGTGTGTGTGTGTGTGTGTGTGTGTTTCAAATTCAGTGGCGAACTATTAATACTGTTAATTTGTTTCTAACATTCGTTACCTTGTTCCCAGCGTCATGTACCTTGTTTCCAAAATTTGTTAATTTGCTCTCAACACTCATTACGTGTGTCAAGCATTCATTACTTGTGTCCAATATTCATTACTTGTGTCCGACATTTATTACTTGTGCCCAACATTCATTACTTGTGTCCAACATTTATTACTTGTGTCCAACATTCATTATTTGTGTCAAGCATTCATTACTTGTGTCCAACAATTCATTACTTGTGTCAAGCATTCATTACTTGTGTCCAACATTCATTACTTGTGTCAAGCATTCATTACTTGTGTCAAGCATTCATTACTTGTGTCCAATATTCATTACTTGTGTCCAACATTTATTACTTGTGTCAAGCATTCATTACTTGTGTCAAGCATTCATTACTTGTGTCCAACATTCATTACTTGTGTCCAGTATTCATTACTTGTGTCCAACATTCATTACCTGTGTCAAGCATTCATTACCTGTGTCAAGCATTCATTACTTGTGTCCAACATTAGTTACCTTGTTCCCAAGGATATATCCTTGCATTTTAATGACATTTCTTTAAAGGTGTTTAGTAAGAAGATAAAGACATGAACTGTACGTAATGAAATGTTAAGAGAAAAAAGACTAAGTCGACTGAATCATGCTACAAAAGGTCAAGATCAAGAGACCTCAAACAATGACTGAATCATGCTACAAAAGGTCAAGATAAATACACCTCAAACAATGACTGAATCATGCTACAAAAGGTCAAGAGACCTCAAACAATGACTGAATCATGCTACAAAAGGTCAAGATCAAGAGACCTAAAACAATGAATCATACTATAAAGTCAAGATAAATAGACCTCAAACAATGACTGAATCATGCTACAAAGTCAAGCTAAATACACCTCAAACAATGACTGAATCATGCTACAAAGGTCAAGATCAAGAGACCTCAAACAATGACTGAATCATACTACAAAGGTCAAGATCAAGAGACCTCAAACAATGACTGAATCATACTACAAAGGTCAAGATCAAGAGACCTCAAACAATGACTGAATCATGCTACAAAAGGTCACGAGACCTCAAACAATGACTGAATCATGCTACAAAAGGTCACGAGACCTCAAACAATGACTGAATCATGCTACAAAAGGTCAAGATCAAGAGACCTAAAACAATGAATCATACTATAAAGTCAAGATAAAGAGACCTCAAACAATGACTGAATCATGCTACAAAAGGTCAAGATCAAGAGACTTAAAACAATGAATCATACTACAAAGTCAAGATAAAGAGACCTCAAACAATGACTGAATCATGCTACAAAAGGTCAAGATCAAGAGACCTAAAACAATGAATCATACTATAAAGTCAAGATAAATAGACCTCAAACAATGACTGAATCATGCTACAAAAGGTCAAGATCAAGAGACTTAAAACAATGAATCATACTATAAAGTCAAGATAAATAGACCTCAAACAATGACTGAATCATGCTACAAAAGGTCAAGATCAAGAGACCTAAAACAATGAATCATACTATAAAGTCAAGATAAAGAGACCTCAAACAATGACTGAATCATGCTACAAAAGGTCAAGATCAAGAGACCTAAAACAATGAATCATACTATAAAGTCAAGATAAATAGACCTCAAACAATGACTGAATCATGCTACAAAAGGTCAAGATCAAGAGACCTAAAACAATGAATCATACTATAAAGTCAAGATAAATAGACCTCAAACAATGACTGAATCATGCTACAAAAGGTCAAGATCAAGAGACCTAAAACAATGAATCATACTATAAAGTCAAGATAAATAGACCTCAAACAATGACTGAATCATGCTACAAAAGGTCAAGATCAAGAGACCTAAAACAATGAATCATACTATAAAGTCAAGATAAATAGACCTCAAACAATGACTGAATCATGCTACAAAAGGTCAAGATCAAGAGACTTAAAACAATGAATCATACTATAAAGTCAAGATAAAGAGACCTCAAACAATGACTGAATCATGCTACAAAAGGTCAAGATCAAGAGACCTAAAACAATGAATCATACTATAAAGTCAAGATAAATAGACCTCAAACAATGACTGAATCATGCTACAAAAGGTCAAGATCAAGAGACCTAAAACAATGAATCATACTATAAAGTCAAGATCAAGAGACCTCAAACAATGACTGAATGCTCGTACATAGATCAAGGGACAAATCACTCATATACAGACTCACGTATATTACAAATGTTCAGACAGAAGGCTCAAACATCAACTGGTTCCTCTTACAAAGATTAAGAATATCACCAAACGTACAGAAGTCGAGTTAGGGATGTTTAAAGACTTGGTCAGAAATTATAAACAGCTAAGACTGAACTAAATAAAGAAAGCGAGTTGTTTAACTAGATGAACAATACCTACTCGTCCATACGCCTCTCATCCTCGGGCAAATGGACTTTAAGAATGTCTTTGTATAAAAGCGTTCTGTAAGTAATGCTAGTGAATCACTCCGCAGCATACTAAAATATGTGCTGTGCCTATTCTCACTCACTTGTAGATCATTAGGCAAAGGTCTCTCTAATACTTTCCCTGAGTGCGTGGAACTGGCGGTTGTTTCAGCTTGCTACCAAAACTTGTGCGAGCAATTTTAAAACTGCTGCGCAGCATTTTCTAATGAACTGCGCGGCCGCGCACTTAGAGGGACCATTGCACGTAGGGTGAGTTGGTCTGGACGTGTTCAAACCTCGTCAGTAGTTCGTCTTCAAAGGATTTTGTCTTTTCGGAATTTTCACTTTACGTTATCGAGTTGCCTACCTACAGGGGATGGCTCAAGACGTGGTGCTGCCTGAAATCGCGCAAGCACAAGACAAAACTGGTCTGAAGACATGAACTTTCCTGAAAATGTGGCGCTGCCTGAACATGCTGATCTGTAATAGAGCTGCTTGAAGACATGGTTGCCTAAAGACATACAGATGCCTGAGGACGCATAGTTGCCTAAAGACACACAGATGCCTGAGGACACATAGTTGTCTAAAGACACACAGATGCCTGAGGACACATAGTTGCCTAAAGACACAGATGTACTTAAAGACATGTAGTTTCCCGAAGACACAGAGTTGTCTAAAGATATGCAGTAATCTGAAGACACGTTGGCGTCAGAAAACAGTTGTCACGCAGGTGCCTGAAGACAATGTGTCTAAATATTTTCTGTCAATATTATCTGGAGCATTTGCTGGAGGTGCCTCCAGGTCTCGCCATTTTTCTTTTTTCATGGACAGTCGTCAACAGCTGTTGGAACATGTTATCAACACCCTCTCCTGTTAATGCAGACGTTTCGAAGTATCTATTAAAATGTACACAAAAATGTGAAATGTGAATGCATCGTTCATAAATGTTAGTTGTGAATTAATATTGTCCTAGCATATTATAGTAGTGAGTGAGTTATGACACATGTGTTGTGAATGTGAAAATCGTATTGCTGTACATGTTTGTTGTGAATGTGAAAGTTATATTGCTGTATGTATTTACTGTGATGGTGAAAGTTGCATTGCTGAACATGTCTGTTGTGAATATGAAAGTTATATTGCTGTATATATTTGTCTATGAAGAGTGTGTTGCGACAAAAGTCAGCTGCCACTAGGTACTGTGACCCTGAAACTACCTATCACATATACAATTCACATATACATAACACACATATGCATACTAACACATCAAAGAGGAAAAAAGAAATAATTAAATGCATACAAACACAATGAAAAGGGCACTGAAATATTGAGGGCTAAAGTAATTTACAATATTCAGTGGCAATACTAACATACATACATATAGAGAATACTACCATACATACATACACTCATACATAAATATGGGCTCACCCATACAAGGCTGACTTAAAGCATAAAGTGAGAATACAGCCATGAACACACACATCCATACTCACAAACTGACATATCATATCAAGAATCTTGAAAATTAGAAAGGTTGAAAGGAGTAATATTCAAATGGTATTGTGATAACCACAGTGAATTTATATTTTTCAACAGTTATTTAATTATACTGGCTTTGTGATAACCACAATGATTTTATATTTTTCAACAGTTATTTAATTATACTGGCTTTGTGATAACCACAATGATTTTATATTTTTCAACAGTTATTTAATTATACTGGCTCTGTGATAACCACAATGAATTTATATTTTTCAACAGTTATTTAATTATACTGGCCTCCTAAAGACTTTTTTCTTTCTTAACTCGGGCCACAAGAATGTATCTTGCATCAGTAATGGCGTTTAACACGCTTATAGATATTTTCAAATAGCTACTAAAGACTTATTTACACGATGTTAGTGTTAGCAACATCTTTTGAAAATGCTGTAAACACTCTACTGATACTTCATTACTTGTATGTCATCTAAAAGCTTGTTTACATCTGTACAAATGTAGCACCTAACGGTTTGTTTACATCTGTACAAATGTAGCCCCTAACGGTTTGTTTACATCTGTACAAATGTAGCACCTAACGGTTTATTTACATCTATAATGGTACTTATAAATATTGACTTCTAAAAATGGTTGTTCACATCAGTACTTGTATTTGTATCAATATTAACTTCTATATTGCTTGCATACACCTGTATGGGTAATTGTATCAATACTAACCTCTATTTTGCTTGCTTACACCTGTATGGGTAATTGTTTCAATACTAACCTCTATTTTGCTTGCTTACACCTGTACAGGAAGTTATATCTCAATACTAGCCTCTGTATTGCTTGCTTGCATCTGTTTTGGCGCTTTAAATTGCTGCTTTCATCTCTATGGCACTTCCGTCAATACTAAACTCTTTATTGTTTGCTTACATATGTAGGACACTTGTGTCAATACTAGTCTGTAATTTGCTACTTTGTATTTGATTGCCTCTAAAAAGCTTCCTTACACAATAAATGAACAAGTATACATACTGTATCTTTGTGTTTGATTACCTTCCTTACACAATAAATGAACAAGTATACATACTGTATCTTTGTGTTTGATTACCTTCCTTACACAGTAAATGAACAAGTATACATACTGTAACTTTGTGTTTGATTACCTTCCTTACACAGTAAATGAACAAGTATACATACTGTAACTTATGCTGCTGAGAAAACGTCTTTCCCTCAGTGGTTGGAACAGTACGTTTCTGCTTCAAATCTGCCTGGAAAAATTATTAACAACGGTAAATTGTAGTATCTGGTGACAACTGTAAGCGAATAAACAAATAACCGACTAAGTAACACGCACGTCAAGTCAAAAAGACAGAATATGTCAAACTAAATTTGTGTACATGTCAAGATATAAAGAGACAGAATAAGTCAAACTAAACGTGTGTACATGTCAAGACGTGTAGAAGACAGAATATGTCAAACTAAGTTTGTGTACATGTCAAGCGTAGAAGACAGAATATGTCAAACTAAGTTTGTGTACAAGTCAAGACGGGTAGAAGACAGAATATGTCAAACTAAGTTTGTGTACATGTCAAGCGTAGAAGACAGAATATGTCAAACTAAGTTTGTGTACAAGTCAAGACGGGTAGAAGACAGAATAAGTCAAACTAAACTTGTGTACAAGTCAAGACGGGTAGAAGACAGAATATGTCAAACTAAGTTTGTGTACAAGTCAAGACGGGTAGAAGACAGAATATGTCAAATAAACCTCTGTAGTCCAAAGACGTTTAGAAACAGACGATTCGTAAATCACTGTATGACTTCAAGCCTCTCTCTGTCGCTCTCTCGTCTCAAGACACAGAACTAGAGCACACATACCCAGAGACACAGAACTAGAGCACACATTCCCAGAGACACAAATCTAGAGCACACACACCCAAAGACACAAAACTAGAGCACATATACCCAGATACACAAATATACAGATATACAATTAATGGCGTTTATCGCTTTCAGGGCCTTTATAATGTAAACATTACAGATCTGGAAGACAACCAATAATTAAGTTCTACGTAACAAAATTCATCAAGGCAAATATAAATAAATCTTCATAACAAAAATTCATCAAGGCAAATGTAAATAAATCCTCATAACAAAAATTCATCAAGGCAAATATAAATAAATCCTCATAACAAAAATTCATCAAGGCAAGTGTAAATAAATCATCATAACAAAAGTTCACCAAGGCAACTATAAATAAATCCTCATAAAAAAAGTTCATCAAGGCAACTGTAAACAGGTCCTACGTAACAAAAATTCATCAATGTAACTGTAAATAAGTCCTACGAAACAAAAATTATTCAATGTAACTGTAAATAAGTCTTACGTAACAAACATTCATCAAGGCAACTGTTAATAAGTCTTAAATAACAAACTGTATGAAGTTCAAAGTGAATTCTCTGTACCAAGCTACTGCATTTTGCGAGCTCAGCACAAATTTAATCTTTTTCTAATGCATCTTTATAACTCGCTGTTGAAATTGTTTTATTTTACTTACAAAATGTTGCTAACTCAGTAATCTCCTAACGAGGCTATACTTGCCGAGAGAGACTAAAACTATTATTTTGTTTTCAACTCAGGCAAATTATTCTCCATGTGCAAGCGTATGTGTCATTGTGTGATTATAACAAGTTGTAACAGACAACAGGCGACATTGTGTGATTATAACAAGTTGTAACAGACAACAGGCGACATTGTGTGATTATAACAAGTTGTAACAAACAGACAACAGGCGACATTGTGTGATTATAACAAGTTGTAACAGACAACAGGCGACATTGTGTGATTATAACAAGTTGTAACAGACAACAGGCGACAATTTAATATTATTTTAAAAGAGTGGCGCAAGTATTGACAGAGTATGGAAGGTGGTTAAGAGCTGTCAAGTTCAAAATCAGTGACTTGTCTAATAAATGTCAAGCTTTTAAAAGTGTGTGCATTTAAAAGACAAAGGCTACATACAGGGGAAATCATCTTAAATTTAAATAACCTAACTAGTCACGCTACATATTTCTAGGTGTAAATGACACTTGATGATGGCCATTTTGCAGCATTGCAGGCAATAATTTGCTCTTCCAGACAAGCGAGATAAGAGATGGGAACGCCAGAGACAGGAGACTAAGGGAAGTGGTGGTGGTGGTAATGGTGGGTGGTGGTGGGAAGGGTGTGTGTGTGTGTGTGTGTGTGTGTGTGTGTGTGTGTGTGTGTGTGTGTGTGTGTGTGTGTGTGTGTGTGTGTGTGTGTGTGTGTGTGTGTGTGTGTGTGTGTGTGCGTGTGTGTGTGTGTATGTGTGCGAGCGTAAAGTAATAGAATGAATAAGAAGTAGCCAGCCTCCTTGGAAAACCGTTGGACTGCTTTTGACAAAATCGTGACGTGAAAATCCTGCTCACCAAAGAAGTTCACCCGGGTCACGCTGCTCAACGTAGCATCAAATTCTCATGCTACCCTTCCATCAATAGAAGTCAACCAGCATCCAGCATATGAACGGTTTTGCCAAAATCTGGCGCTAATACAGCGCGTATGTCAGAGTACAAACTAATTCCATTAGTACCAGCCCCCACCCCCACCCAACAACAACAACAACGCCGTCGCCACCACCACTGCTGCGCTGCCACGTAGTGTCCTAGTCACGCATATCTTCATGCGCCTGTCTCGTTGGCATGCCGACCAAATTAAATTTTCGTTGCACCCTGGCCACCTAAAACTCGCGTCAGCGGAAGACGGAATTTACTGGTTAGTTAATTTGCTTTTACGTGCTTTTTCCTGCCGTGGGTACGTACACTTTTCTCCACAGACACTGGAAGTCAGAGACTATTGGTAATGAGCTGAAGCGATGACAGTAGGCATGCGCAGTGCGAAAAATATTAAGTATATACACTGCTCTATTTTTTTCCCCTATTTTATAATTTTGTCATTTGGCATTGAGCGTGCGAATCAAAGGCAACTCAAGAACAAACACGCAAATTGGGACGGTGTAGAAGTACTCTGTCGACAATGACGCGTACATCTTCAACAGTTTCGCCAGGAGTTAAATTAAGTTCTTCGCAATCAATCAATTGACTTCAATCACCTCGAATCCGAAAATATAATGTTTTCTCGTTCTTTTCTTCTCTTCTCTTTCGTTGTGCAATGTTGCACTTTCCCTCCATGCACACTTGCGATAAACTCCTAGCAAACTTTTTTTCTTGTTAAGAGCGCGCTTCAAACATCATTTCATTCTTTCCTATAGGGAAGATGGCCTGGTGATTCGTTTTCGTCCATTTCTCTCCTGTCCATTCTCTCCATGTAGCTATAATTGTAAACTGCTACCACTTCATGTTTAAGTTAGGGAAATGTTTCAAACGAACCTACTCCATTTAGTTAGGGAATGTCTCAAAATTAAGCCTTTTTCCTGATAGTCAGAAAGTGTTTTAAAAATAATATCTGCTCCCTTTAATTAGGGGTTGTGACATTTCAAACTTCTGTCCAATTCCCTATTGTAAAGGAACATTTAAAACTTCTGTCAGGTTATTTTTTATTAGAGAAGTATTTCAAATTTACACAGACACCCCGTACGGAACAGGTTTACAAATGTGTTCATTCCTTTATCATAAGGCCAGGGGTGTATTTCATAAAGACTTCTGACCAGTCAAATCTTTGAAGGGGAGTGTTTCAAAAACTTCAGCCCAATCCGTGATAGAGGCGCAATGCATAAAAACTTCTGTACAGTCCACTTTTGCTAGCATAAAGACTTCTGTCCGGTCCACTTCTGTCAAGAGGCGTTACATAAAGACTTCTGCCCAGTCCACTTTTGTTAGGGGGCGTTTTATAAAGACTTCTGCCCAGTCCACTTTTGTTAGGAGGTGTTTCATAAAGACTTCAGCTCATTTCTCTCCTGATGGGTAAGCTGTTAAACATATTTGCCCAATTACTTGCTAGGGAGAGTTATGTACAGACTTCAGCCTTCTCCATACTTGCTAGGGAGAGTTATGTACAGACTTCAGACTTCTCTATACTTGCTATGGAGAGTTACGTACATTCAGACTTCTCTAAACTTGCTATAGAGAGTTATGTACAGACTTCAGCCTTCTCCATACTTGCTATGGACAGTTATGTACAGGGCCATCTTTCTCCATACTTGAGAGTTACGTACAGACATCAGCCTTCTCCATACTTGCGTTTCATAAAGACCTGCCCAGATCAGTCTCGACAGAAATAGAGTTTCTGCATGGACTTCTACCTAGTCCACTCTATATAGGGTATCGTTTCATTAAGACTTCTGCCTAGTTCACTATTGATAGTGGAATTTTTTAATCTTTTGCATACACCAACCAATCAGAAGCGTCTGAAGTACGATTGACTGAGTAAAGGTTTGCACGTAGTCACTGTTTCCGGTTGTCTACGCCAAACGCAATCAACTGTCTGGAATTTAACTTTTCAGCAATATCTGATGGGGTACGTGAAGTCTGGCAATTCTACACATAAGACCCTGGGACACTCGGTGCATTGAAAGACTTGTGCAAGTGTTACTGTAACGAATTGAAAGCCTTGTGCAAGCGTTAATATAACGAATCGAAAGCCTTGTGCAAGCGTTAATATAACGAATTGAAAGCCTTGTGCAAGCGTTATTGTAACGAATTGAAAGCCTTGTGCAAGCGTTACTGTAACGAACTGAAACGTTAGTAACTGATACAGTGAACTGAAAGTCGTTTGTAGTGAATTGAAGAAGTCGTTCTTAAGTCAATGTTACTGTAGGGAAATGAAAACCGTTTGTAAGTCAAAGTTATTGTAGTGAATTAAAGTCATTTGAAAGTCAATGCTTCTGTAGAGATCTGAAGTCTGTAAGTCAGTGTTGCTATAGAAAAATGAAAACATCTTGTAAGTCAATGTTATTGTAGCGATCTGAAGTCATTTGTAAGTCAATGTTACTTCGTGAACTGAAGCCGGTTGTGAATCATAGATGCTTGCAAATGATGTAGTGAACTAAGGTGCGCGGCTGCGCGGCATCTCAGCTCATTAGAAAATACCGCGCAGCAGTTTCAAAATTCCGCGCACAAGTTTTGGTATCAAGCTCAAACAACCGCCAGTTCCGCGCACACAGGAAAAATATTAGAGGGAACGTTGGTTGCAAGTTAGTGTTATTGTCGTAAACTGAAAACTATTTTATAATCAACTGAAAGCCATTTACAAGTCAGTGTTACCGTAGTGAACTGAAACACTTGTGTAAGTCAGAGACATCGTAGTGAACTAAAAGTCTTGTGCAAATCAGTGTTACTGTAGTGAACTAAAAGCCGTGTGCAAATCATTGTTACACTAGGAATTGAAAGCCGTTAGTAAATCAGTATTACTGTAGTGAATTGAAACACTGCAAATCAGTGATACTGTAGTGGGGCGAAATCATTGTGCAAATGTTACTGTAATGATATGAAAGTATTGTTCAATCAATGTTACTGTAGTGATATGAAAGTATTGTTCAATCAATGTTACTGTAGTGAACTGAAACACTTGTGCAAGTCAGTAATACCGTAGTGAACTGAAACACTTGTGCAAGTCAGTGATACCGTAGTGAACTGAAACACTTGTGCAAGTCAGTGCTACCGTAGTGAACTGAAACACTTGTGGTAGTCACTGATACCGTAGTGAACTGAAACACTTGTGATACCGTAGTGAACTGAAATACTTGTGATACCGTAGTGAAGTGAAACACTTGTAAAAGTCAATGATACCGTAGTGAAGTGAAACACTTGTACAAGTCAATGATACCGTAGTGAAGTGAAACACTTGTACAAGTCAATGATACCGTAGTGAAGTGAAACACTTGTGCTAGAAATACTAAATGCTATAATGTACTAAAAGCCGTTTGCAAGTCTTAACGTAGTAAATGGAAAGCTTTCATTGCATATATAAAAAGCCTGATACGAATACACTTAAACTAACACTTCCATCGCTATCCAACCGCGGCAAATTATGTTTAGACTGTCTCAGACTTGTATTCCCTGTGGAAGACTGGAACAGTTATTATAAATGGTCTAAGCACTATCAATCTACACTGCCCCGAGCAGAGCACACTTAGAACAATTTCGTAAAGAGATGATAAATTGGCGAGGTAATGTACGACAAAAAAGGCATCTCGTCTTTTAGCATTATGAATCTTCTACGAACCCTTCCATTCTAATAATACATATATTTCAAAGATAGTTTAAGAATTTGCTGGATTATTTTTATACATATATTTCAAAGATAGTTTAAGAATTTGCTGGATTATTTTTAAACATATATTTCAAAGATAGTTTAAGAATTTGCTGGATTATTTTTATACATATATTTCAAAGATAGTTTAAGAATTCGCTGGATTATTTTTAAACATAGCCTTTATAAGATTATCTGCATGCTGAGAGCCCTTTATCTCGTATTGTTAGTCGTCTGAGGACAAAACGGAATGAGAATAACTCACAACACCCACTCACCCCAACTTTATTTTACGGTGTAAAGGTACATGGTGGCGTTGGGTTCTTCTTCCAGAATATACAAATGCATGTTTAGAAGCTGATTTCTTAACCGATTTCATAAGGAAAGTTTGGGCTTGGAAAATTATTAAATGCAACCGTAAGAAACTATTCTATAAAATGGAAAATGAAGAGAAGATTGACAACGAGGCTCTTTGTATGTGAAGTAGCTTGACGAATAAAGAGAAGATAGACAATAAGGCTCTTTGTATGTTAAGTAGCTTGACGAAATGGCTTGGTCTTTCAGCTATATTTAAACTGTCTCATCATAATAAACAACATTCCCTAAAACGATGAATATAAATAGCCAAACAAATGATGAATATAACTAGCCAAACAAATGATGAGTATAACTAGCCAAACAAATGATGAATATAACTAGCCAAACAAATGATGGATATAACAAGCCAAACAAATGATGAATATAACTAGCCAAACAAATGATGAGTATAACTAGCCAAACAAATGATGAATATAACAAGCCAAACAAAGTAATTAGCAAAAACAAAAAGCTACGAATAAAATGGATAAAGAATTAGCCTCTTCTAAAACTTCAAAACCTGTTTAAGCAAAGTAATTGATTTTCATAAAATTATTTGTAAAATTGCTCCATAAAGCAATTAGCCTTATATAAGTATGAATAAAATGGCTAAAGAAGTATGTAGCCTCTGCTAAAACTTAGAAAACTGGCTAAGCAAAGTAATTTGTAAAATAGCTCCGTAAAACAATCAGCTTTAAAAATAACTATGAATAAACTAGCTAAAGATGGACTTAGTGTCTGTTAAAACTTCAAAAACTGGCTAAGCAAAGTAATTGTGTAAAATAGCTCCATAAACCTCAATTAGCCTTAAAATAACAACACTACGAATAAATTGGCTAAGCCTCTGCTAAAACTTCGAAAACTGGCTAAAGTTTAGTCGCTAAACAAAGTAATTGACCTTCCCTAAAATAGTTCCATACAGCAATTAAACTAAACAGAATAATTAGCCATTTCTTTAATTGGAGCACAATGGCCCTACCAACCTACTGGTCGCTGTTAATTACGATTAAGTTTGTTTCTAAGCTGCCTTACTATAATGATTCGTTCCATTTATATGAAAGTGTACAACATTAACTACCTTTATAATAATGAGTAAATGAATAGGCAAAGTGATTCACCTTTATAACTGTATGAGTATACACTGTTACAAAGTGAATGGCCTTTGTAGTTGGGAATATCAAAACTATAGAGAGTGAATGGCCTTTGTAGTTGCGAATATACAAAACTATAACAAAGTGATAACATGATCTACTCCCAGATCGAACCATGAGAAAACTGGGTAAGCAACGTCGCTGCCCCAGTCTAACTCATTTACTGGCTCAAAAAATCTAAAGAAAAAAGAGTCGTCTCCTCTTAAATTACATGCACACTGACACCAATCAACCTCGTGTGCAACCATGCGTTAATAGATTTATAATAATCTACCAGTACAACTATGTGTAAACGTCGGATTAGAGATTAACCTCCACAACAGGTGTATGTAAACGTCGGATTAGAGATTAACCTCCACAACAGGTGTATGTAAACGGTGGATTAGAGATCAACCTCCACAACAGGTGTATGTAAACGTCGGATTAGATATTCAGCTCTACTACAGCCCTGTGTAAAAGATCGAAGTAGAAATTAATATCCACAACAGTTCAGCGTAAACTTAGGATTAGAGAGTAACCACCACTACAGGTCTGTGTAAACTACAGTTGATCGAATTAAAAATTAAGCTGTACTACATCTTTGTGTAAAGGTCGGATTAAAGATTAGGCTCTCCTACAGCTCTGTGTAAAGGTCGGATTGAAGATTAGGCTCTCGTACAGCTCTGTGTAAAGGTCGAATTGAAGATTAGGCTCTCCTACAGCTCTGTAGGTAGGATTGAAGATTAGGCTCTCCTACAGCTCTGTGTAAACGTCAGATTAGAGATTAAGTCCCCCCTACAGCTCTGTGGACAGCGGACCAAAAGCAAAACTTCGATATACTCTTACTGTACCTTGTTGCCGACGATGACGATTTCCGGATTGCCGGTTGCGTACCGATTTGCCTCCCTTATCCAGAACTCCAGATCCTCAAAGGAGGCGGTGTTTGTGACGTCAAAGGTGATGAAGATGGCGTCTGTGCCACTATAGAGTTCGTTGCGTACCTCTGCATACTCGGGGCTCCCTGACAGGTCCCAGATATGAACCCGCACTAAATTCCAATGCAGATAATTATGTTTCTATGATTTACTGACAAACAATGGTATATATGATTGTCATTATATATTATCATACTTGTTGAAGGCAGATAATTGTTTCTATTATTCATTGACGAACAATGGTATATACTGTCATTATAGATTATCATTCTGTATGAAGGAAGACTATTATGTTTCTATGACTCACTGGCAAACAATGGTATATACGATTGTCATGATAGATTATCATTCTTGATGAAGGCTGTAAGAGTTAATGATGGTACTTTTAAATAATACTTTAAGAAAAGAAAGTTATAAATAAAAGATACATTTAATGCCACTTATATTTATGATTGTCACAAAATAGTATTCTACATGTAGAATCTATTATTATATACTTATAATGTTTCGTTTATATAATAAGAAAGATTATTTCTGTACCAAAAAAAGTTGCTATAGACAACGTTACCTTTCAGCATGACTATATAGAATTATAGATATTGGTAAATAATTGTCATTGAATTTAAAGTTACATTTCAGTATGACTAAATGAAATGGTAAAATGTTTGTAACTGTACGAAACCTTAAACCTGAATTTGGCAATATGGAAAATAGTAAACTGGGTAACACTGTATAAAAAGTAACTTTTAAATTTGGCAGTATGGAAAATGGTAAGTTAGATGACACTATATACAAAGTAACGTTTCAATCTGACTATATGGAAAATGGTAAGCTAGATGCCGTTAAACATAGCACTACACGCTTCAATTTAGCTAAATAAAATATCGTGAATTAAATTGTCGCTATACACAGAGCTACATTTCAAAGCACTACACGCTTCAATTTAGCTAAATAAAATATGGTGAATTAAATTGTCTCTATACACAGAACTACATTTCAACATAGCATTACACGCTTCAATTTAGCTAAATAAAATATGGTGAATTAAATTGTCGCTATACACAGAGCTATATTTCAACATGGATATATGGAAGATGGTAAACTGGATGATCTGGTACTTGAAAACATTGATGCCACAGTAAATATAATTTCAAGAAACAAAACAGATCACATTTCAATAGGTAGAATTTTTTTTTTTATTTCTGTCTACAATCTGTGGATAACTAAATAATTAATACTAGAAGTATTTTACTTCTAATGTGAACTTAATGGTTTATCTCAATCTATGGCTGACTTCAGTGGCTTATCAACATTTCAATTTAAATTGTAGGTCAAGGCCTGACTTCAGTGGCTTATCAACATTTCAATTTAAATTGTAGGTCAAGGCCTGACTTTAGTGGCTTACTGAAATCTCCACCTAGCACATAAACATTAAAATCTACACCTGAAATAAACTTATTGGTTTATTTAGAAAGGTGCATCTAAATACTTAATTGGTCTGAGTGGTTCATCGAAATCTACAACTGACCTTTCAGGCCTACAAGATCTAGGACTGACCATAGTGTCTTGACTATGAACTTAATGGATAATCTAAAAACGCAACAACTAAATTTGATGTCATTACCGTAGTTTCAGTGTCTTGTCTATGAACTTAATGGATAATCTAAAAACGAAACAACTAAATTTGATGTCATTACCATAGTTTCAGTGTCTTGTCTATGAACTTAATGGATAATCTAAAAACGAAACAACTAAATTTGACGTCATTACCGTAGTTTCAGTGTCTTGTCTCAATCTACGACTGACCTTATTGGAAAAGAATCTCAGTCTCACCTTGCTGGCCTTTCTAAATGTATAACGTTAACAATGCTATTTTCAAAATGAATCAAGATAATATTTGTTATCAACAGAAATTTAAGCTTGACCTTAATAGTCTTACTAAATGTATTTCGTTTTGGGTGGAACATAATCTGACGCTACTGATCTCTGTAAATATATAAGTGATCTGGTTTACTGGCTTCTTTAATTGTACATCCGGTCTCTTAGTGGAATCTAAACCTGAATTTACTGGCCTCGTTAAATACATCTCTGGTCTCTTAGTGGAATCTAACCCTGAATTTACTGGCCTCGTTAAATACATCTCTGGTCTCTTAGTGGAATCTAAATCTGAATTTACTGGCTTCGTTAAATATATCTCTGGTTTCTTAGTGGAATCTAAACCTGGCTTTACTGGCCTTTTGAAAAATGTATATTTGGTGGGGAAGACTTACTGTCGGTCCCACTGACAGCTTGTATCCTGAAACCGTAGTCCACGCCCACAGTTGGTTGGTAGCCCGAGTTAAACTGTGGAAACACATTGTACTGATATATACATACATACACACACTAATTAAACTGTGGAGACACACTGTGGCTGATATATATACACATAAATATATACATACGTACATACACCAATTAAACTGTGGAGGATAAAATCGGTGTCCAGAATTTAAATGTATTTAGTTGAAATGAGATGGAAAATAGAGTTTACAACACAAAATGATCTTTGAAACTAAATGAGAGACAATACTCAATTATAAAGTGCGTAATTCTGCTTTGAAAATTTAGAAAAAAAAGAAAAAGATATAGCTAATGCACAAAGTGTATAATTGTATTTAAAATAAATTTGCAAAATATAAACTTATAAAATAATTTACGTGTGTGTGTGTGTGTGTGTGTGTGTGTATGTGTGTGTGTGTGTGTGTGTGTGTGTGTGTGTGTGTGTGTGTGTGTGTGTGTGTGTGTGTGTGTGTGTGTGTGTGTGCTGGATCGATTAAATTCAAGAATTGTAAACACGATTATTGTCTTTGTGAAAATAAATATTCAAAATCGTCAGTTTACAAAATTCATTTTAGAACAGATTTTAAAATTAATAAAGACAGAAAACCTTAAAAAACGTTCGACAAAATAAAAAACAGTTCTGATAACTCAAATTAGCACAATGTCATATTTTTACAAGAAATTTGCAACCGTTTACTGACTGATACTATTTACCAATAACCGTTGTCCCCTTTATTATCAGCAACTCAAATTAGTGAAATTATTCAAATTTGTAAGTATCTACAATGTACACCAATCACTGTTAACTCCCTTTTCATTTTTGTTGTTATCTATAATGCACATCAATCCTGTTACCTCCATTTAATTATAATGTTATCTACAATGCAATTACTTTCAGCAATTTTGCGATTCATTATTTATAAACCGTACTTACATTATTGTTAATAAAGATATATATGATCATATAACTTATCATGAAGTAATAACTGATAAAATAATCATTATTAATAAAGATATATATGATCATATAACTTATCATGATAAAGTAATAACTGATAAAATAAATAATCAATGATATTCTCATTTTCTACAATATATTATACTGATAACTGAACTGTTATTCACAATATATTATCTACGGATAACATATAACTAATAAAATAAATAAACTATGTAAATAACTGTTATTTATTATGTCCATCAATATTTTATAATATTTTTTAAATTTTCAATCCAAAATATTATCTACAAAGTATGCAAACAACTGTCATTTACGTTTTGTCAAAATTTTATAATGGTCGTTATTTAAAACATTATCTTAAAAAAAAGTTTTTACAAAATAAAATAACCTAACAGTTAAGTGTGTTAATAATATTATACAAATAGCTGTAATTCAAAATGTTTGGATTATTTCCATTTTAATCAATATAATAAACTAAACGCTATTCAATGTGTACCACCTTGCTCAAGACTGTATAAATGACTGCAATCCGTACTAATTACCTATACAAATCTTACACATATCTAGTACTATACATTTTCTTACAACCATACTAATTACCTATACAATTCTTACACATATCTAGTACCATATATTTTCTTACAACCATACTAAGTACCTATATAAATCTTACACATATCTAGTACCATATATTTTCTTACAACCATACTAAGTACCTATATAAGTCTTACACATATCTAGTACTATATATTTTCTTACATCCGTTTTAAATTTAAAATAAGCGTTCTTTTGATAATAATAACGACGGTGGTGATGTTATCAAGAACAGACAGGAAAAAAACACAACGCGCTTACTTCATTGTCTCTCACAAAATAAAGTTTCGCTATCTCTGAATTCAATGATTTCGCTTAGAATTATTTCCCTTGATTTTCCGACGTCTCCGTGATAACAAGAAGAAAAAGAGCTTATAGCAGCAAAGTGCCGGGGTGCTAGATTTTAAGTTATACATTGCAAACGTTTTCGTTTCTTTTCTCTATCTTTTTTCTTTGTTTTCTCGCTTTTCCTTGGTTTTTCTATCGATGTGAAAGCAAATCAGACGTAAAACTATTTGAGATCGCAGCAACTAGTTGTAAGGCAGAGCCATGCAAGCCTAAATTCTCTGGTAATGGAGTGTTCCACGGCCCTCAAAGCAATAACAGGAGATGGAATAAGATGGGGTGGGGGTGGGGGGGAGGCAGAGGCATTGTTGCAGGTGCGGCTAATCTGTGGTCATTTTTCTTTTTCGTTAAGAATCTAAATGATAAAGATATTTAGTTCTGTTTATTCTTGGTCTACGTGTGCAAAATGAGTTTTCATACAATTGCCTCTGACAAAGTCTACTTTAAGAAACACAGGACTTCGTTCTTAAGAAGTCGACAAATCACGAAGAAAAATTTTTGAGTGATGTGAATTACTCCATTACATGTGCATGATGATGGTGAGAGAGATAAAGAAGGAGAGAGAGCTGTAAATATACTGTTGTCCGTAGCAACCAGTGCACTGTCACATTTCACATTGTCACAGTGTCTTAGTTGTGCTAAAATTTCGATCTGTTTTCAGCTCTTCGAGTGACTTATGACTTTTGCGTATGTATGCACGCAGCGTGCTGTTACATATAATCTTGCCACAAAGTTAAAAGAAATTAATATACTGAATTAATTAGAAGACGAAACTGTCCTTTATCTTTAAGAAAGCGAAGAAAGGGGAGAAGGAACTGTTGCGTTGAGCATACTCACACACACAGATACAAACACACACACACACACACACACACACACACACACACACACACACACACACAGAGGGAGAGAGACAGAGAGATACTGAGTGAGTGAGGGACACTATCGTGTTAGGAGGAGAGGGTATGTAGCTTTACTATAAGTGAATGTGATAATTAGGAGGAGAGGGTATGTAGCTTTACTATAAGTGAATGTGATAATTAGGAGGAGAGGGTATGTAGCTTTACTATAAGTGAATGTGATAATTAGGAGGAGAGGGTGTGTAGCTTTACTATAAGTGAATGTGATAATTAGGAGGAGAGGGTATGTAGCGTTACTATAAGTGAATGTGATAATTAGGAGGAGAGGGTATGTAGCTTTACTATAAGTGAATGTGATAATTAGGAGGAGAGGGTATGTAGCTTTACTATAAGTGAATGTGATAATTCGAATTCTGTCTTTTGCAGGAAATGATAATTCCAGTGATGATTATGTCGAAGCTGTCTAATGGTGGCATACCGAGCCCTGGCTACTACTGCACCAAGTCTGTACAGTGTGGAAAAGTGCTCCCGGGAATGTTCTTCTCTTGAAGACTTGGTACTAAGGTGGTCGCATTAAGATTAAAGCACTGGCCTGGTTGTTCTTTTGCTCTCGGTGTTCTATTGGCCCGGTTGTTCTTTTGGTCTGAGTATTATATTGGCCTGGTTGTTCTATTGCTTTGGTTGTTCTTTTAGTCTGGGTGTTCTATTGGCCTGGTGGTTCTTCTGGTCTGGTGTTCTATTAGCCTAGTGGTTCTTCTGGTCGTGTTCTATTGGCCTGTTGGTTCTTCTGGTCTGGTGTTCTAAGGGTTTGGTTGTTCTACTTGTTTGTTTGTTCTATTGGCCTGGCTATTCTTCTATTTTGACTATTTGGTCTGGTTGTTCTGTTGGTCTGATTGCTTGCACTAGCCTGGGTTTTCTATTAGTCTGGTTGTTCTACTGACCTAGATCTGACTGTTCTATTAGTCTGGTAGTCTGGTAGTTCTACTCTATTTGAATTAGCGGTTCTGTACGCCATACGACGCTGTACCCTAACAAGAAAGAGGCGGATGAATATCCTCAAATGGCCTCTCTAGGTGATATTTCTACTTGAGATGTTGTTTATCCTTTTGCTGCATTTGATTTAATTGGTTTCTATTTCTGTCTGACATTTAGTGCTGGGCGTTTTCTATTTTCATCGTTTTCTCAGTAGATTAGTCAGTGTACTTGTCGTTATCTGTCTTAGTGTTTTTTGCATTTGTCGTCTGAGATGTCCTCTGCATTTGTCTTTTGCACTTGTCGCCATCTGTATGAGTGTCTTTGAACTTGTAATCTTGTCTTGTGTAATTGTCGTCATCTGTCTAAAGGTTTTGTGTATTTTGTCGACGTCTGTCTGAGTATCTTGTATACTTTGTTATCGTCTGTCTGAGTGTCTTGTGTACTTTCTCGATGTCTGTTTCATAGCCTTCTGTACTTTGTCGACGTCTGTCTGAGTATCTTGTATACTTTGTTATCGTCTGTCTGAGTGTCTTGTGTACTTTCTCGATGTCTGTTTCATAGCCTTCTGTACTTTGTCGTCGTATGTCTGAGTGTCGTGCGTATTTTGTCGTCGTCTGTCTGAGTGTTTTATGTACTTTGTCGTCATCTGTCTGAATGTCTTGTGTACTTTGTCGTCATCTGTCTGAATGTCTTGTGTACTTTGTCGTCGTCTGTCTGGGTTCTTGTGTACTTTCTCTGTTTCAGAGTCTTCTATACTTTGTCGTCGTATGTTTGAGTATCTTGTGTACTTTGTCAGCGTCTGTCTTAGTGTCTTGTAATCTTTGCCGTCGCCTGTCTTAATGTCTTGTAATCTTTGTCGTCGTCTGTTTTAATGCCTTGTATACTTGTCGTATATGTCCCAACAAACAAACAAACAAACACACTTAAACAATCGTTCTACTTAGGTTTCATCGAAAATAAATACACAATAACATTTCAACAGTATGTTCAATATGAATACTTTTAAACATTTTCACTTCAATAGAGAAATCTATCATCAAATGCTACCAAATTATTTTCTAGCAATCGTTTATTGAAATGGATAAATATTTCAACACTCGTTTATTGAAATGGATAAATATTTTTTACACTAGAAAGACTACTAAGCTTAAAGAAAGGAGAGAAATAAATCATTAATGTTTTGCTTTAAAGGTTATTTAACCGAAACAGCAACTTTAAAAAAAAACCCTCTTGTAATATATATATACACATAAAGCGTTCTGAACTTTATTTTACACTATTCTACATATCAATTAGCTTGATTAACAGAACAAGTGTCTATTACTGCAGGAGAACAAAGATTAATTAGTAATTTAATAAAAAGAAAATAATTAGGTTAGACGACACTGAACTTCTAGTGCTATAGTCCTCTGTATTATTCGTGATATATAAAGAAATTTGTGGCCGTATGCTCCATTCAAAATAGAACTCAGTAAACACAACTGTCAGATTTCATTTTTCGTTCACGCTTTGCTTATGTATTGCTTTCATTGTTCTTCATAGGATTGATGGCGTAATAAATCTAAAACCTAGGATTGATGGCGTAATAAATCTAAATCATAGGATTGATGGCGTAATAAATCTAAAACCTAGGCGCGTATGTCCAAGAAATCAACACACGTTGGATGTAACAATTAAGCAAGTCGATCAATCACTCAGGTGTTGTGGACAGTAGAGGCTGGTAAAAATAGTTCTCACAGACAGGCAGAAAATTAGAAGAAATTTCACAACACGTACTTTCCTATTTATTTTACTTGTTTTCAGTTTTTGACAATATTTGAAAACAAATAAAATCAAAAACAATCTTCTTCTGCATGACCCCGCACGTGTTTTAGCCACAACATGACGTCAATGGAATGGGTGCACATATTCAAAACAGAATGTGTCACTTTTTAAAACAGATGATGATTAAAAAACATACTGTGCTGATTTCAAAGTAAGAACTAAATCAATTAACTTCCTTCTCAGATGATTAGGATCATCTATCTATAGAATCATCAAATATTTAAACTCGCGACCATTTTATTACGCATGTGATATTTCAGAGAGTGCGACAAGTAACATTTGCTGAGGAACTGTATCACTGTGACCTTTAATTATATGATGAGAAAATATGTTTGCTTCCATTTTTCTAAGAATTCTCCTAAGGAGAAAGATGGAGTCGTGGGCGATGTACGTCATATGTCAACTATGAAAACTTATTATATAATTAATTTATGACCACGTGCAAACATCCTCTCTCTCTCTCTCTCTCTCTCTCTCTCTCTCTCTCTCTCTCTCTCTCTCTCTCTCTCTCTTCTCTATATTGCTATTCCACATCACCTCCGAAAACACACTCACTAACGTATATGTATGAACTGCTTTATTTACAGCTGAGTTATGTAAGCATTCGCCAATTCAGATCAAAGATAAATAGATACATGTACGAAATATTTCTAAGTCTATTCTTTCTTTATCAGTCAATTAATTTAATATAAGTTAATAATCACCTTTAACTAGAGTTATGTTCAAAGTGATTAGACTGTAGACTTTCTTCAACAAGTAACTTTCGGTCCATCCCCATTGGATGAATTTATTATGAAAAGAGTGAGACTATTAGTCAGAAAAACTACTCATCCAGTTGGAACTTGTTTGGTGGTAGTAGTAGTAGTTCCGCTATCTATGAGCCCACAGGGATTGCGTTAGAACTTTTCATCTTGACGATGTTTTCGGTTCTTGGTGGATTCCTGTGGAACTTGTTTGGATTGCATCAGCAAATTCTAGCATATTCTTTACCTGAGTTCTTTACTCCAACACACATCAAAAATATCGTATAAGCAGCGCCCAAGGTTGTCGGGACACTCTGACATTTAACAATTTATATATCAATTCAGTTTAGAAACCCATTTCTATTAGAATCAGTAACTTCCGCCTAAAGAAAGGACGTGAGCGCCTGACATTTTTTATGACGTACCTGAGCACTATTATATTTGTTCTGGTGGTTAATCACAAGAGACGTGTTCAATATAAATTTCAATTCAATAAACTTTATTATGTGCCTGAGCACTATTATATTTGTTCTGGTGATTAATCACAAGAGACGTGTTCAATATAAATTTCAATTCAATAAACTTTATGATGTGCCTAAGCACTATTATATTTGTTCTGGTGATTAACTACAAGTTTCAATTCAATAAATAACCACTTTTGTTTCATCCTTAAATGACACTATTCTGTAGTCTCGACTGAAAAGCTAGTTAGGGGTTGACTACCCAGAGAAAAGGTACATTTATTGCATGTTTATTATTAACTTTTTCTATACTGCAAGGAGCATATTTTATTGCATGTTTGTTATTAACTCTTTCTATACTGCAATCAATTTTTTTTATTACGTTTGTTATTAACCCCTTTCATATTGCTATCAATGACTTAGTGCTTTGTTTGTTGTTAACTCTTTCTATACTGCAACCAACATGACTTAATGCTAATTACATCGCATTCAATATATCAAAACCTAAAATCAGTTTCAATTGCGGTATATATATAAAATCATTGTTTTTACTTAGTATTGACTTTCAGTGTCACCTTACTGCTAATGTATCCATGGTTACCTATGCTAATATCACAATCAATCCGTCTACACCCTCTTCAAAACATCGCAATCATTCATTCCAACTGCTCTCCTGTATCTACATTTGCCGAGTCTAAAATGTTCCACAGATGATTTGTAATTAGTATTAAAGTTATATTTATTTAAATGTACACTAGAATAAATTACCTGAAAGTTGCAGCAAATCGACACAAACTTTCTTCTCTTTAGAGAAAAAAAATGCGATAAAAAACATTTTGCTTGCTGTACAGGAGTTAATAACAAGCATGCAATAACGTAATGCAGTTTTAGAAACAGAGAGAGAGAGAGACAGAGAGACAGAGAGACAGAGAGTGAGAAGAAAACTGGAGTAATAACGCCTACTCAAGACAGTAATACAAGCAGCTGACACTAAAACAGTATAAGAAATGCAATGAGAGAGAGAGAGAGAGAGAGTGAGAGAGAGAGAGAGAGAGAGAGAGAGAGAGAGAGAGAACTTACTTTAATGGACTGCGCATTGAAATATAAGAGAGAGCTCGTGAGTTCCGTTGTGTACGCATGCGCGAACTTCAAAAATCGAAGACACAACTGTAGAATGACAGACAATGTTATCCTCCTTTGCCTGTCTGCGTTCTGAGTTTATTTTTCGCAGTCTTCCAAATCACGCTGGGGCATTTTGCGTTATTTCACTCATCATTCTGCTGATTTGATTCACTCTCTAACCTGTCATTTATATTTTATTCATGTCTTAACTTGTCATCCTGTCAGTCTCTTTGCTGTCATTTATAAATCTATTTATGTCTTAATTTGTCATTCTATTCTTAAACATCTGTGAAATAACAAAGATTGCTATCCAAATATAGACACTAATTACCATTTAGCGTGTTTCATTATAATGAAGTTAAACGATTTTGTATTTTTTAGATGGATTTGACCTGATCTGACTAATAATTTTCTTTTAATCACTTACTTTAGATACCGCTTTGCATTGGAACTCCTACTACACGCAGCTGCAAGAAACGAAAATAAAACTGGTTTTCTTTTCCTGTCACAAAGGCTTGCATCGTGCTTTAGGACCGTCTCAAATTTTTTTAACCTCACCAGCTAAAAAAAAATAATTAACTTGTTGCAGGCTGTGTTGTCTCCAGTATACTTTCATCAGTGTACTCCTCTCCCCCCACTACACACCCCTTCCCTGTACATCTCCCGCACTTTGAAATAACTAGGAATGCGCTCTGCCGTCGGTCAGTTACTTGGAATGCGCTCTGCCGTCGGTCAGTTACTTGGAATGCGCTCTGCCGTCGGTCAATAACTTGGAATGCGCTCTGCCGTCGGTCAATAACTAGGAATGCGCTCTGCCGTCGGTCAATAACTAGGAATGCGCTCTGCCGTCGGTCACTTGATTTCTAGAGTAATATCAGACTTGGTCAGTGTCTGAGAATTTTATGGAGTGCTGCCTTTGGCCTCTGTAGACTTTGACCTCTCTTTGTATACTGTGACCTCGCTTTGTACACTTTGCCCTCTCTTTGTACACCACTCTGCCCTCGCTTTGTACACTTTGACCTCGCTTTGTAGACTCTGCCCTCTCTTCATACACTGCCTTCTCTTTGAATACTTTGTCCTTGATTTGTAGACTCTGCCCTCGCTTTGAACACTTTGACCTTGCTTTTGTACACTTCTACCTTGCTTTGTATACTTTGACCTCGATTTGTAGACTTTGACTTTGCTTTGTCCTTGCTTTGCTAACTTTGACCTTGTTTCGTAGGCTTTGACCTCGCTTTTTAGACTGTGACCTCGTTTTGTTTACAAAGACTTGCTTTGTTAGACTGACCTCGCTTTGTAGATTTTGTCCTCTTTCTGCAGACTCTATCCCCTTTACTGAGGACTCTGTCATAGCTCTGTAGACTCTGCTCTCGCTTTGTAGATTTTGTCCTCTTTCTGCAGACTCTATCCCCTTTACTGAGGACTCTGTCATAGCTCTGTAGACTCTGCTCTCGCTTTGTAGATTTTGTCCTCTTTCTGCAGACTCTGTCCCCTTTACTGAGGACTCTGTCATAGCTCTGTAGACTCTGCTCTCGCTTTGTAGATTTTGTCCTCGACTCTGAAATTTTGACAGTTTGTGCGTGTGTACAAATCACATTCACTCATTAAAAGCTATTAAGCATATAGTCCATGAATTTCACTACATTATTAACTAAGCCTGTCTTGCCAGAATCACTGTAATGGAGTGACAAAGCGGACACAGGAGTTATTATCTCACTCTGAAGAGATGGCTCCAGGCTGCCCTTCATTTAATACTTTCTTGAAATTTGACAGCACTGGGAATGTACTTAGTACCAGAGTAACGACGACGCCAGGAATCAGACCTGTGGCGCAAAGTTTTATGGATTATCATCACGCAACTAGAAAAATTGAGTAATTTCCCCTTTCTATCCAAACTAAGCGAGTAAGTTAGTAGGGATTCAGCATGAACAACGTCAAACGCTCACATCTTTCTCTTAAAGGACTCTTGACCACTTGCTTCAGACGTCTTTTGTTTGCTTGAGATGAGAGTGTGATGTGTGACCTGTTGATCTGTGGCCATGCAAAGCGGAAATTACTGAAGCCCAGGGGTAAAAAAGTCCTAAGTTCGCAGACGTTAGGAGAAAACTTTCTAGTGAGTCGTGCAGTAAAACCTCATAATCAGGTTTTTTTTTATGCGTCTAGCCCTACCACACAGTCCTGTCTGTTTATGTCTCAATTTACTGAGGGCGTTTTATGATGCTTGGCATACGTTTAGCCAAATTAATACTTGTACAATCTTTTAGACAAGCTATAGCGATCAAGAAAATCCATTCCGATGTTTGTACAATTTTTTGACTGTTAAAAATTGACGTGTCATGCTACAAAGAAAATCCATTCCGATGTTTGTACAATTCTTTGACTGTTAAAAATTGCTCATATTTACAGTTCTAAGGGGCACTGGATTAAACGACAACAATAACAAAAACAATAGTGTCAAGGAATTTTCCAGGAGGCTTATTAAATGGGTTTTTTTTTACAATGCAATGCAATACCACCAAGTGAAAATAGCAGCAGTGTATCTAAACTTCGAGTAGTTTGTAACAATCAAATTTACTTTTCTACAGTTATTTCCTTCTTTCACCAATCAAATTTAGTTTTCTAGTTTTTGTCATTACAACTAAACTTGGTGGAGTTTGAATCAGTCAAATTATTAGCATTTTGAGCAATGTTAGCGTGATGTCTATAATGTTATTGTGTATAAAACCTTAATATGTTGTATAATGTTATTGTGTATAAAACCTTAATATGTTGTATAATGTTATTGTGTATAAAACCTTAATATGTTGTATAATGTTATTGTGTATAAAACCTTAATATGTTGTATAATGTTATTGTGTATAAAATCTTAATGTGATGTATAATGTGACAAATAGTTCCACCCCTTCCTTTATTTGTCACCTGTCAACATAACAAGTGGCAATTAACTTTCAAATTAAACAAAGCTAATTTTTCAAAGGAAACAACGCTAAATGTTGTTCCAAAAGAACAAGGCTAAATGTTGTTCCAAAAGAACAACGCTAAATGTTGTTCCAAAAGAACAAGGCTAAATGTTGTTCCAAAAGAACAACGCTAAATGTTGTTCCAAAAGAACAAGGCTAAATGTTGTTCCAAACAGAACAACGCTAAATGTTGTTCCAAAAGAACAAGGCTAAATGTTGTTCCAAAAGAACAACGCTAAATGTTGTTCCAAAAGAACAAGGCTAAATGTTGTTCCAAAAGAACAACGCTAAATGTTGTTCCAAAAGAACAAGGCTAAATGTTGTTCCAAAAGAACAACGCTAAATGTTGTTCCAAAAGAACAAGGCTAAATGTTGTTCCAAACAGAACAACGCTAAACATGTTCAAAGTGAACAAGGCTAAGTGTTCTTTAAAAAGGACAAAGGTAAATCTTGTTCAAAGAGAATAAAGCTAAATGTTGTTCACAATAAACAAGGTAAGTGATGTTCCATTGAAAAATATAAATGTTATTTAAAGCTTATTAGATGCTCTTGTGGCCATAGACACATGCATATAATTCCAGAGTAATTTATTTTGTCATCATATTTGTTCTAGATTTGTATCTATAAAAAAATATAGTCACATATGATTAATGTTCACTATCGTGCTACTAAAACTATGTGTACTGTACTGGTTTAATTATTTATTTCAATGTACAGAGCAACCTCATTAATCCCAAGCATGTGTGTAGTACTGGTTTATTTATTTATTTCAATGTACAGAGCAACCTCATTAAATTCCAAGCATGTGTGTAGTACTGGTTTATTTATTTATTTCAATGTACAGAGCAACCTCACTAATCCCAAGCATCTGTGTAGTACTAATTAATTATTTATTTCAATGTACAGAGCAACCTCATTAATCCCAAGTATGTGTGTAGTACTGGTTTATTTATTTATTTCAATGTACAGAGCAACCTCACTAATCCCAAGCATCTGTGTAGTACTAATTAATTATTTATTTCAATGTACAGAGCAACCTCACTAATCCCAAGCATGTGTGTAGTACTGATTTATTTATTTATTTCAATGTACAGAGCAACCTCACTAATCCCAAGCATCTGTGTAGTACTAATTAATTATTTATTTCAATGTACAGAGCAACCTCACTAATCCCAAGCATGTGAGGAAGGAGATCCGAATTAGGCGAAAATCCGGATTAGTGAGGTGACAATTAGTCAAGCCTGTAACACCGAGAAGACGGTAGGAAAATTAATTATCTGAGACCCACGAGGTGATATGTGCACTCCAATAGCAAGGGAGTAATTAGGTCAAGGAGAAGAGCGAGAATGCAGGTACTAGAGGTGAGTGTGGAACAAGAGACGCAGTTGGTGTACGGCAGCAAGCTGTCTAAATAATGCGATATCCAGACTAACGGTGTTTAAATCAGCCAAGTTTCACCCCATATATCAATTACCTATAGCCTGTTAGTAATACTCTACTGTCTAGTTGTTCTTACAATGACACAATAATGACAAATAATTAATGAAATGAAACATTTGGAAGAGTACACAATTATGTTCTTGTTTTAAACAAGACAACAAAATTCACAATCTATCGCAAAACTATCGCAAATGAACACGAGTATTACAGTTGGAAATATTAAACAAAAATGAACACGAGTATTACAGTTGGAAATATTAAACAAAAATGAACACTAGTATTACAGTTGGAAATATTAAACGAGAAACGAAAGGAAAACAAAAAGAAAAACTCTTGCCCGATCACTTGTCACGATGCAAAAGAAGAAAGTAGAAAACATTATATCTGAAACTCAGTTTGTAATCTCAAAAGTAATTTTTAAAAAACAACAACAACAACAACAAAACAAAACTCCCAAACCCAAAACGTTTTAAGTGAAATGCGAACTTAACTTTGAGCTTAGTTCTGATGCGATTTATAGTTTCAACGGCATTTAAACTTACGCTCTCAAGACCTGTGTTAGTCTCAAAGGCGATTTACAGTCCCAAATGCAATTTAAATTTATTCTCAAAAGCAGTTTTAGTCTCAAAGGCGATTAATACTCTCGACAAAATTTAAACTTATGCTCTCAGGATCTATTTTAGTCTCAAAGGCGATTTATACTATAGCTTAAAAGACATTTTAAGCAATATTCTCAGAAGGTGATCTAGTGTCCAATACGAATTATAACTCTAAAGCAATTCGGCAGTCTCATAAGTAGCTTTTACTGTTTTAGTCTCAAACAAAACTTTAGATGTTTTCTTTATAAGGAAATCTGATGACAGCTTAAGTCATTTTAGCAAGTTTTCTTAGAACAACTTTGGCGCATTTTTATCACTAAAATTAATGAAAGCAAATTAATATATATTAAGGTGAGCGATATTTTAACTACTTCTTTCTTAGTAGAGTGTAAATTATGTTGAACTTATGGGGTAAAATGAAATGAACCATTTACCTTTCCTAGAATGAGTATCCACAAGTTTTCATCACTCTTCCATACCAGTCGGATACGGGGTCAAACTCGCCTATCACGTGATATACTCCTCAGACACAAACTACTAGCGCACAATAATCATTAAGCTCAGGCACTACAGCTATTTTTAGATACACCTTCTGGCAAGATTTATTTGAAGGCATAACACGACCTATGAGTTATGGGTCTTAGTTGGGTGAACTTTGGCTAACCGTTATAAATGATACCACGCGTGCACACACACAAACGCATAAACATATGTGCATAGAGAGTTTTCGCTGAAATATTTTTGCTGAACAGTTTTTTTTCCCGGAAGTGTGTTTGACTGGTCCGCCTAGCGCTCAGTGTATGTACCACGCTGACTGAGTGTTGAATGAGTGTAGAAACACTCAGAAGAGGCAAGAAGAATAAGGCCACAGAAACATCTGACAATGACAGAGTGTCTTTTAAATTACAGAGAAATAAAGAGAAACGGCTCAAGCAAAGTATAAAATAAATAAAAAGTAAATTATAACATTAGTTAATCAAGAAATCTTTTTGAAAATGTGCAAATAATTCAAAACAAAAGCAAAATGAAAAAGGCTAAAGTACCACTGACTGCAACGATTATATCTAAAACTAACACTAAAGAAAGAATGCAGTGCACAATGCTCCTGGCCCTTATTATATCTAAAAATAACAGTAGAGTGCAGTTTACAATGTCTGGCCCTTATTATATCTAAAAATAACAGTAGAGTGCAGTTTACAATGTCTGGCCCTTATTATATCTAAAAGTAACAGTAAAGAAAGATTGCAGTTTACAATGTCTGGCCCTTATTATATCTAAAACTAACAGTAAAGAAAGATTGCAGTTTACAATGTCTGGCCCTTATTATATCTAAAACTAACAGTAAAGAAAGATTGCAGTTTACAATGTCTGGCCCTTATTATGTCTAAAACTAACAGTAAAGAAAGATTGCAGTTTACAATGTCTGGCCCTTATTCACCTCCCACTCCCAATAATATAACGGAATAAAGTGGACCTCGTTTAATGCAAATCTCCAAATGAGAATACCATATAGCACGAATACAGTATATGCACTTTAGTAGAACGCAGACCTTGTATATAGCGGATCTCTTATTATGGAATACCGAATATATCCATCTCCAAAGGCATGGATGTGTACAATACGGATCTCAAATTATGGAATACGGAATAAATCAATCTCCAATGACATGGGTATGCTCAATGAGGATCTTGTTTAAAAGGAATTCTTTCTATTATGCAATAATTTTGGACACAAATATCGTACAGTGTGAATCTCTTTGGACACAAATACCGTACAATGTTAATCTCTTTGGACACAAATACCGTACAATGTTAATCTCTTTGGACACAAATACCGTACAATGTTAATCTCTTTGGACACAAATACCGTACAATGTGGATCTCTTTGGACACAAATACTGACAATTTAAATCACGTTGCACTCAAATACTGTACAATGTGAATCTCGTTGGACACAAATACTGTACAATTTGAATCACGTCTGACTCGAATACTGTACAGTGTGAATCTCCTATGGCTTTGATAATTATAATCTGAACGGCTGTTTGTAATCACACTTGTTTGCCGGCAGTTATTTAGTAACCTGTCTCTTAATGAATTATTTAATTCAACTATTAACTTAGTTAATTGATTCAACATCAAGTCACTCTGTTAGTGACCTAATTAGTCACTTAATTAATTAATCATACAACAGGTTCAACAGTTCATTCATTAACTATAAAATCACTTATTCAAATAGCTATTTAATTAGAGTTATTTAATTAATCGCAAAGTCAATTAGTTATTTAAATATTCACTAAGTCAATTAGTTACTTAATAGTCACTAAGTCAGTTATTTAAATAGTCACTAAGTCACTACTGAGCTATAATATAAAACGGTAATATCTTTGTTCACTAAAAATAAATATAAGTGAAATGAATATCTTGTTCAATAATATACACTGGTAATATTTTAAAAATAAAGTAAGCCAAAATGATTTATAATAGCAAGAACTAGCTATGGAAAGCTATAAAGCAATTTCTTCTACTTCGGAAACAAAATCCACTTTCTACTAATTTAGAAAGTGAAATAAACAAAGCAAGCTTTCAATTCCTATAGCTCAAACAAACCTCGCTTTGTAGACTTTCTGCGCCACCGGATTCTCGATGATACATGTACTAAAATGTCAAATTTGTAAAAAGTACCATTATAAATTATAATATATGTATAAAAAAATAAATAGTACATTATTAAATTGTTAATAATAAATAGTTTAACAAGTTACTTGTTATTATTAACGTGAAATGACATCCCACATAAACGATACGAAGAGGCTGATTGGTTAATGACAGAAAACAGTAAACTACGTCACTGTGGTCCCAATTCTAAATGCTTTGGAACGATGAAAATGATTGGCTACTAATGTGTAATTTCAATATCTAATCATCCTAATCAATGATTTAATACAATGAAAATGATTGGCTAGTGATGTATAATTTCAATATCTAATCATCCCAATCAAATACTTTGATAGGATGAAACTGACTGGCTGCTGGCGTATAATTTCAATATCTAATCACCCAATTAAATTCTTTGATACGACGAATCTGATTGACTAGTGACTTGTAATTTCAATAGCTATTCACCCCAATCAAATGCTTTGATACGATGAAACTGATTGGCTACTGACTTGTAATTTCAATTTCTAATCACCCCAATCAAATACTTCGATACGATGAAACTGATTGGCTACTGACTTGTAATTTTAATTTCTAATCACCCCAATCAAATACTTTGATACAATGAAACTGATTGGCTGCTGATGTGCAATTCCAATATTTACAAATCCCATACGTCAGACCGATTAGGTTATAGTTTATTACATCGTGATCCCTCGTCCAGTCAATATATGCCAATGAAAGTTTGCAGAAAACAGACAGTTTGTTACCATAGCAATCAGTTGCATTAAAAAGAAATATTTTAAGAACAGTTAATGAAGACTAAGCAGCAGTCAGTGGGCATATGGTATTTACTAGTGACGTCATAAAATGTTGCCTTCTTAACAGGGCGTACATACCTTACTCTCACAGAAATGCTTTATTAGACACGTTTTTCCCGTTCCTGCATTTCCTATTCCAACAATCTGAAAGGAAAAAAAGTATAAAATACAGAGGCATTGGTTGTTTTTTTTTTAACTGATGTTTACTATAAATACAAATGGCGGCACAAGTAATGTACCCTCTATCCCATGGAACAGCACAAGGTACAAGAACAAAAACACATCTTTTAAAGAACAGGCTCATCTTTTAAAACATTTCAGACACTAAAAACAGCACAACTTTTGATATTTAGATATTGAGAAAAGGGACACCTTTTAACAACATTTCAGACACTAAGAACAGCACAACTTCTGGTATTTAGATATTGAGAAAAGGGACACCTTTCAACAACATTCCAGACACTAAGAAAAAGCATACCTTGCAATATTTTAGACACCCATTGAGTTAAACAAAACTTTATTTTAGATACCCACTTTGATAAACAAAACTTTATACTTTAGACCCCAGTGAGATAAAGAAAAACTTTATATTTTAAACAGTGAAAAAAGACATTTACACTCTAGAAATCGAGAAAAGGCAAAATTGTAAACATTTCAGAAACTGAAAAAAAGTTTCACTACGAGTATCTGAAAATCAGAAATTGACAAAAAGCATCACTACTCATATTTTAGAAAACAGGAAAGAGCATAAATATTTTACATAACAGCATAGTTAAGAGGAACAACTGAGTCTTTATGGGATGTAATCTTATCAACACCATCTAAAGACAATTGTGCAGGAATGGACTGTCTCACGTAAATAAGTTAAACAAAAAATGAAATACGTATTTTATATTTATTAAACAAACGTAAATCCACACTACAACAACAATAATAAATAACAAATATTCCGCAAAAGTCGTCGGGTATGGCAGGTGTCTAAAAAGGAGCTTTTTCCTATTTCTAAAAAAAATGTTAGAGAATTAAAGAAGACATTTCACTCGAATGCAGACTTTATGCGAGTTAACATTTGGTGGCAATTTCCTAAACAGAAAACAGGAGCTCAGTTTCCAAGTCGGAATTACAAGTGACGCTTCCACTCACAACGTCACACACACACACGCACGCACGCACACACGCACACACACACAAACACACAAACACACACACACACACACACACACAGACACACACACACAGATGCTATGAGCATGTTCTGAATTATTATCTCAGTAAATTACTGCTGACATAGCCAGAATGCCACTATGTGGCGAAGATGTTCAAAAGTCTAAGGAATGTCATTTAGACTTAGAAAGGCAAATGTATTTTGAGGCTTAAATGTTGAGCATCTGTATTTGGATGTGTTATCGGTTTTTAGTGTCGAGTATATATGTACAATTATATATGGGTCAGTGCCGAGTACATATATATACAGGTGTATTTGGATGTTATCAGTCTTCAGTGTCGAGTATACATGTACAATTATAAATGAGTGTGTTATCAGTTTTCAGTTTCGAGGATATATGTACAATTATATATATGGGTGTGTTATCAGTTGTCAGTGCCGAGTACATATACATACATGTGTATTTGGATATTATCAATTATATATAATTATCAGTGTATGCATGTACATTTATCTATGGGTGTGTTATCAGTATCGGGTATAGGTACATATGGCTCACTCTTTGGGGAAGTGTACCACGAAGGGTGTGCCCGTTTGAAATGTGTTTTCTTAAAAATATAACAGTGAAACATCATATGCTTATATTCTATATGTTCAGAATTGATGTGAGATATACACAATTAAGTGAATAGCCATTTTCTTTAATTTTCATTTTTATAAAATAATCCAGCAAACTTACATTAATAAAGAAAATATATTCGTTGTAATGATATAATTCTATTGCTTATTTTAAAATATTTTTCCTGATTAAAAAAAAAAAAAAGTGTTTTTCTGGTAAAATCTTACTTTCCATTTTTTCAACAGAAACTGATGCTTTTTACGGATTTCAAACACCTATAACATCAACATTTTTATAATTTTTGAACGTTAGGCCCTGTTGTAGACTTTAACATGTAAAATAATTAGATTTAATCCGCTTTATTTTTTGCACTTCGTGTCACAGAATGGTACACTTCCCCAGAGAATTATCAATCTATCTATCTATCTATCTATCTATCTATCTATCTATCTATCTATCTATCTATCTATCTATCTATCTATCTATCTATCTATCTTGTCAGTATGTCAGTGCCAAGTTGTACGTGTAAAACGTAAAATCAGTTTAAAGCTAGTGCTTTACTGATCTTACAGAGTTTATCGGCCAGTCTCACCAACTGACGGCCAACAAATGTATTTATTTTGTTAATTTTTACTTCCTCTAGCAAAGTTTTACTTTCTCAGGGATCCGCCATTAAAATGAAATCGAGAATATAAATGTAATTTCACTACAACACGGACATAGTAAGGAATACATATATAAGCATGCAGTCAATAAAGAATTAAAACAATAATACAGCATAGAAAGTACAGTGAAATATATCTATGAGTGAAAGGACAATGAATTGAGTGACTCGTCGATCCGATTACATTTAAAGAACAAAGAATAATATCGAGACCAAGAAATCGTATCTCGTTATTGTTATTATGGGGCGGCAAAAAGAAAAACAATAAATTTTTATGAAATGTGACTTTGGGTTTGCTTAGTATTAAGAATTAATCAAGCATTCTGTTTACATCGTTTAAAAGTACTTACTTTTGTCCATACTAATAAAGATACTGCTTCTTGATAATTTTTTGTTAGATGACCAGGAACTCTGTCCATATTTTCACTTTTAAGTCAATACTGTTCTCTCTAAATATTTATTTTAAAACAAATCGTAGGTAAATATAGCAGAAATACTTATTATATATACCCAAGGAAATAGCTATACTATTGCTATGGTAAATACAAGGCATTGTGGGATTTGCTTGGGTACTGGTGGTGGGAGAGAAATCATTTTCGCCTTTTGGTCTAGGGGAGATAAGTCATTTCACCAAAGAAAGAAATAGAGCTATGTATGTATGTTTTATTCACAAATAAATTTTCCTACTTGTAATAATTAATTGTAAAAATATAGAAAGGCAGTTATAATGGAAAACGCAAATACTAGTTTTACATGAAAAAAGTATTCATCCTATCTGACAAAATATAAACACGTCACGGTGCGTACTTTTCCCGCGTTAGAATGCTGTTTATAATTCGGTATACTAGTATTATTTACCTCTTCAAAAATACATGCAATACACATGTAATTGCTACCATTTTTTTTCCTAAATAAAAAACTTACTTTTAGAATTAATGTGTGCCCTTTCATTTCAGAAAACTGAATATAACACTCCAGCATCGACTAAATCGAACTATCCCGGAAGTTGATAAACATCGGTGATTGATGAGCGTCTGCTAGCAATAGCGTCTGCTAGCAACAAGGTATACGTGGCGAGATTTCACTGATTTCCGCTTGTTTATTTACTTTCGATGTGCGATAAATTCACTGAAGTGGAAATCCATGTGTTTCTAGGTTAATGATAATATGGCGAACTTAACTTTGGCATACATCTTGTGGTTTTTCCTGGGCATATTCGGTGTTCACCATTTTTACCTGCGACGTGATAGGCAAGCATTTGTATGGTGGGCCACATTTGGAGGAGTTTTCGGTTTAGGCTGGATACGAGATCTTTGGCGATTGGCAGACTATGTTGAAGAATGCAACATCGAAGAAAAGCAATCAACAGTTAGCAACGAGAGCAGTCATTTTCCAAAGGTAAAGAAGAGCTTAGCACGGCTCGGTGGAATGATGGCGATGGGGTTGAATCTCGGTTCGTTGGTACAGATCGCTTGCCCGACAGAATGGTACGAACGCAAGGATATCTTCGGTGGCGTTTGTCGTGTGGTGATTCCATACCTTGCAGTTGCCATGGGTAATTTTTACTTGGCTACAGAATTAGAATGTTATAAAATATACATATTTAGTTGTGAAACTGAAAATAGATTTCTGGTAAAGTAGAGGAAAATAATTGTATTTCATACTTGATTTTGTTTGTTACCTCTCTACTTAAATATTTTATTGTTCTGATGTTGCATTATATAGCTTCCATACATGTATTGTGTGTAATAAATGTGAAAGAGTAAGAATATCATATGAAAATATGTAAAATTTATTTAATAATAATTATATTTCACTGCTTTAATATATATATATATATATATATATATATATATATATATATATATATATATATATATATATATATATATATATATATATATATATATACATACATGTTTCTTTAAGTGTAATATAGGAACTGGTTGATAGATTTATGATATTCCTTAAGTTTTGAAAAACTGCTGACATTTGGTTATCATAATTTTTTTGTAACATGAAAATGAAAGTAAAAGTAATGTCTTCTGTTCTAATAATGTTTTCCAAGATTTCCATTTAAACTATTCATTCATCCCCCCCCTCTCCAGAAGTGTTTATGCTTTCTAGAAAACAGTGCACTAGTCTCACTTTAAAAAGGCTAAGAGTAAGACTCTTGCTATTGAATCTTCTTCTTTACCTGAGCCTTTTTAAAGAAAGAGATGATAGAGGTTACATAAGGCCCAGTTCTCCACAGCTCAAGACCATGCAAACAATTCTTAATATGTGCTATTCTGCCCACAAATTGAAAACTAGTAACAAATTACAACTAGTACAGATTATTAACTTTACTGGTTTAAAACAAGTGATAAATTCCAACTAATACATGCAATTAAATTTAAAGATTTAAAACTAGTGACAAAGTAGTATATGTTATTTAATTTAAAGGTTTAAAACTTGTGATAAATTTTACGAGTACACATTATTAAGTTTAAATTTTAACTAAGAAAGACTTTTCATTCCAACTCCAGTGCAGACAAGCTCATAGAGAGCAGTAGTAAAGCCATCTTATTAATGACCATCACAAGTTTATGGGATTTACTCCCTAGTAGTAGTGGCATTTTCATATTGAGCTATAACTCCTGAGCTCCTTGGAAGTTTGTGTTAAAGGTCATAAAGTGCATTATTTTCATGAAACCAACTATTACTGTTTATATTTTAATTTGTATGCATTTCAGTGTTTCTGTTTATTATATATCCTATCACTAATGACATGTATAGTTTATCCCATATATGTAAAGTTTACAGGTGTATTAATTAATACTTTAGGCACTCCAGTTGTTTATCAATAACATACAAGTCATCTTCAAATATTTTCACAAAGGTGCTTTGTTTTTGTCATTTTACTTTGCTTTTATTTATGTAGGTGTGCATTTGGTGGCAAATATTGGACACCTCAAAGCATCAAAGTGGATGCCAGGCATAGGCGTGTTTGCAGCATATCTAATTCTAGGGCCAACCTCTGACCCCAGCTCCCTAACATTACCTATTCTTTTCTCTTCTTTTGCAACATATTTTTGGGGCCTTTCTCAGAAGCCACATACAAGGCGTCGATCAGGATTCTGCAAGAGATTTTCTATATTGTGCTTCTTTGGAACCATCTACTTATTATTGTGGGGATCAAGCATTTATTTTAAGGCTACAATCACCACAAATGATGGGGAAAGTGTGCCACTGCGAGTCGCACTGAACAATTTCTTCAATTCACCAGCCTGGACACAGACTAAAGAGACACTCTCTCGTTTGTGGGAACACATTAAAATCAATGGCTGGAAACATGTTTTTGAAGAGTTTGTTGCAGAGTTAGATCCAGAGGGTGAAACACATGCATACAAGGTATATTAAGTTACTTCTTATAAAATATGTAAATTTTATCATCTTAATTTTCTACTAGCAGAAAAACCCAACATTCCTCGGGCATAGAATGTAATTGATATAAATACAAATAATTTATTTTTTAGTCTATTCTAACAATAAACCATGCCTACATATAAAATTGCAAATTAATTAAACTTCATCCATTCAAAATTGTAACTTTCATTAATCTGATATGTGCCCCCCACCATTCCTGTGGTGAAGCTCCATTGAAATTTGAATAGTGATTCTACTTTAATTAACTGTAAGCAAATCATTAATAGATGGTCTTCCTCATAAAAATTGCATTGATTCAGCCATCATATTAGTTAAATTCCATGACTGATAAAATGTTAATGGAAGGGGGAAATGCTACAGATCTTTGCACTGTTAAGCAAAAACAAAACTGTACTTTTTTCTCCTTTCAGAAAAAAAAAATGATTGAAATTTTAACTTTTATTATATATAGTATGTGTATCTGACAGATATTCTTGTACTCTCAAAACAAGCAACATGTTTAATTTTCTTTTCTTATCTGAAGAAACTTTAGAGATAACTTTAAAAGTTTGTGGTCAGGTTTTCTTCAGTAAAAATAATTATATCAAATCACTTTATGTTTTAAGTAGCTTACTAAACTTTTAAGGGCTTGTTAGTTGTTAACATCTTATGTTTAGTGGCTTGTCCTAGTTGTTTATGTAGTGATAGGAGCACTTGCATACAGAAATCATAATATCACTGAACAATTTCTGTGAGTGTTACACCTTACATTATTATTTATGTATATATTATCCATTTTACATAGGTCTTAGGTCTGGATAGCTCAGCCACTCAAGAAGAAATTAAGATCCAGTACAAGAAACTAGCCAAAGAGTGGCACCCAGACAAACAAAAAGATCCCAGCAAGAAAAAGGAAGCTGAGACAAAATTCATGGAGATCCAGGCAGCATATGAAACACTTTCTACCATCAAGGCAAGGAGAACAAAGAAAAGCAAGGAATCAGAACGTACAGAACTTTGATAGGATTCATTTTAGTCATGTGTAACTGGCATTCACAGGTAAAGAGTGAGGTCATTTGCAGTTGCATAATGCTAATTTTGTTTGTTTTTGATTCTGTTTGCAATACTTATTGAGAATATGCTTTTAACTTTTAAAGACACTATATATGAAAATCAGATATAAAAGTAATTTTAGATTTTCAGGTCATCATCTTGTAAAAATTACAAAAAATTTTGTAAAAGTCCATCATAAATCACAACTCCCATTTGCAGACGTCATTGAAGACCTTAATGTCAGTCCTTTAAATGAAACTCTTATAACCTCCCTGGACCACTTTACAAATGATCATGTGTGTGGCAGGGAAATCAAAGGACACCCATCTGTTGACATTATAGTTCTTCTCATTTCTTCTCTTAGAGTATATAAGTGATTTTACAGATTGATTGATTTTCTCAAAGAACCATATTGTTACCTTTTCTGTTTAACATTCTTCTCTTAGAGTATATAAGTGATTTTACAGATTGATTGATTTTCTCAAAGAACCATATTGTTACCTTTTCTGTTTAACATTCTTCTCTTAGAGTTAGAGTATATAAGTGATTTTACAGATTGATTGATTTTCTCAAAGAACCATATTGTTACCTTTTCTGTTTAACATTCTTCTCTTAGAGTATATAAGTGATTTTACAGATTGATTGATTTTCTCAAAAAACCATATTGTTACCTTTTCTGTTTAACATTCTTCTCTTAGAGTTAAGAGTATATAAGTGATTTTACAGATTGATTGATTTTCTCAAAGAACCATATTGTTACTTTTTCTGTTTAACATTCTTCTCTTAGAGTATATAAATGATTTTACAGATTGATTGATTTTCTCAAAGAACCATATCATTACCTTTTCTGTTTAATTAACATTCTTCTCTTAGAGTATATAAGTGATTTTACAGATTGATTGATTTTCTCAAAGAACCATATCATTACCTTCTCTGTAACATCTGTGACTGAAGTCTTCAAGACACAGATATCTCCATAGCTATGAAATTCACCTTATGCCTTGTTCATGCATATGCAATATCATGGGACACTTCTGCAGCATATATTTAACTTTGCACCATGTCACATCTTCAGTATGAAAGTATAATCGTGTGGCAGGATTGTGGTTCATTATCCTTGCATGTATAGAGTGGTAAAATTTAAAATCTCTCAGAATCGTGCTCTTTCAATTACTTTTACTGGAATTCCTTTAGAGTACATTACTCTTGGTAATATGTGCTGACAGTGATGGGGGACAGGGGAATAGGAACTAGCTTCCTGTACTGGAAACTACAGTCTTCATATAAAGAAATCTGTCTTGTGCTGTCATTGTTAAGTATTGGGACCAGTTGTACATCAACGTGAATGTTGGAAAGTTATGAATTTGTGTTTTGACTTAAGACAAAAGTTAATAAGTACATAACCAAACTAAATATACTTTTACATATAAATTGAACAGTTAGTCAGAATAAAGGCATAACCATTTTAAAACTAATTTTACTAGTTGTCAATACTTAAAATTATTTCTTTAAAACTTCTTTACATCACCTCAGACATATATTTATTGAAAATTTCCAAACTTGTTGTACACTTTAACAAGAATAATCAAGATTTTTGTAATTAGACCTCATGTCAACATAACCTCTTAAGCTTGACTATTCCAAACAACTGAGAGGAAGTCATTTAGAAAAAAAAAACACCTCCGTTTGTTGATGCTTGTATCTCTAGTCTCCCATTTGGCACTCGGGCTTCATGGACCAACCAACTCCCTAATTAATTAATAATCTTGTTGTGAACTGCTGTACCTTTATATTATTTGTGACTAATATTACAGAGAGTGACTGGATTTCTTCAAGGCAACATACTATTTTCTGTAATAAAAAACTTGTTAGGTCTCAGTCTGCTAGGTGTAAAGCTGACCATCATTAGTTACCTTATCACATATGTCCTTAGTCATGTCATCATTATCTTTAATTATCTTAATACCAGAACAAGGATGACACTAGTCATGTGATCTAGTGAATATTAGAGTTCAAAGTTAATAATTTCAAGATTATTTTGAAATTTTAAGAAAAAAAGAGAAGTGCTGATCACCTTCTTTGTGCTGTTTGTCATTATATGTTTCATGGGTTTTTTTCTTTATACATATGCTGAATATTGCCCCCATATTATATATGCACATACACATGCTGAATGTATTATTCCTATTTTATATATACACATACAATGATCTGAAATTCACTGTGCACTTTTTATTACATGTACTTTCATAAGATTTGTATTTGAAATGGAATTTATATTGGTATTTAATGTTATTAGTACCCTCTTGTAAAGATCCGATATAAGAATATTTTGAGCAGACTGCAACAAATCTCTAGTCAAAAATTTGCCTAATCATAATCCATCAGTAAGTAAACCATGTGAGCCTACTCCACAAAACAGGTAAACACCTGTTATAGTGACAATATAAAGATAAAGACCTATTATGGTGATCATACTCGCCAAACAGATAGAGAACTATTATATTGTTCACACTCAATAGAACAGATAAAGATGTGTTATATGTGACCATACTCTACAAAGCTGATAAAGACCTGTCATATGTGATTATACTCAGCAAAACAGATAAAGAACTATTATGGTGGTCACACTCAACAGAATAAAGACCTGTTATATGTGACCATACACTACAGAACAGATAAAGACCTTGTAGCGCGGAAAATGAAAAACAATGCATTAAAAACATTATTAAAAGTAGTTTTAAAGTTCCTCAAATGTAACTTATCGCTGGACAGGAAATACCTGTCACCCGCTCGGAGCGAACGTGGCTTATCGTAAAAGAGGGCCTTTGAAATGCCTATCAGTCGGTCGAAACAATGAAAGGCGACGTGGCTTATCGTAGAGAGAGCGTCTTTGAAACCACGGCCAGTCGTTCCCACAATCGAAGGGAACGGGATGTATCGGAGAAGGGGTCTTTGAGCACCGCCGGCCAACGCGCCCATCTCGGACAGGGCTGAGAGGGGGGCATAAATCAGCTGAACCCCGACTCCGGATCTTAACTGTATATATAGGCCATGCGGGCAGACAACTGTTACTTGTACTATCTGAAGTCCTGCGCTCCCTCCGCAGAATAGAAAAAAGCTACAGGACCGTCTGATATGCTTCGAGGGACATAGTAACGGAAGGATCTAACGGAACAGAAGGAAGTATAACGAGATAGACAGAAGAGTCCTAAGTTCAACGAGCACATATCTTACAACAACCGTTCAATTCTGACTTGGGGATCGTGGCCTGACGTCATTGGGGATCCCCCGTCTACAGTCCGTTGGTAGCGCTACGCCAGGACTACGAAGATAGAACGTCGGAGCTGAATTATATGGACCGTAAGCTTGGCATTACGACAACGAGGTTGTGTCCCAGGGAGCGCGCTGTGCCGTGTTAACAGGTGCTACGGGAACGTCCACATAATTAGGCGTATCTATCCGGTAGGAAGCGACCGTGGGGCGTACCGACAGGGGAAGTGACTGGACATCGAATTAAAGTTGTTCTAAGTGCACGTGAGTGAGGACTGCAGGCTGGAATTCGGATCCGGCATTTATATAAAAGGAGTACACCGGACTGGAAGAGTTATGTTATACCAGTGTTAGTGAATATAATAACTGTGTTAGTTAGTACAAAATAACCGTGAACCATATGACTGAATTCAGTTGAACATTTCATCAGGGTGGAAGCGAACTGTCGATCTAGGCAACCAGGACTGACACAGCAACCACCACGCAAGCTAAAGGAACAAGACTGGTACATCATACACCAGGTGACTTTGTGTCCATATTCATGTCAAGTAACCTGTGATTGTTCCATGATTAATGTCAATTCCTATTCTGAATTTCTGATTCTCCTACATAGGGTTTTGTTGACTAGAATTATTAATGTCTTTATCTAGTAATTGTTCGAGAGTGATTATGATTTATCTATTAGCTGTATATATATAAGTGTAGATATTACTTGGGGTGATTATGGTTTTCGTAAATTTGTATTTTTTCCTTTAATAAATTTATTAGCTGTTCACTTGTCTACTCTTGATTCTTGAAAGGAGGTAAATGTGTAGGGGACGGGTGGGGGCAAGCCAATGACGTAAGTACGACAGAAAGCCGGTCGACGCACATTTTTTGAGACAAGTCCCATCCCCGACATAGGGAGCATTTGTGGAAGGGCTAGACAAAGGATAGACTGACAAGGTAGTTCAGTTGAGGGCCATTGACTAGACGAGTAACACCTGAGAGGGGGGGAAACCCAGATATCATAGACTTTCAGGGTTTGACTTAGTCGCTCCAGGACCGCAAGGACAAGACCCTTTGGGCGAGTGTGGGGTGATTGTGAAAGAGAATTATTGATGTAGATTAATTATAAGTATCACGTCACATCATTAGTTAAGAACACAAGGTAACCACACGAACCCTCACCACATATTGGGAGCTCGTACCGTGGATGTACAGAGACTGTTAGAAACGATAGAACCAGAGGGAACCCTAGAAACTAGCTAAAGAAAATCACCAAAGTAATAGGAATCTATTCTTATCTATCCTTTTAACTATTCTTTATCTTTAATCTTTGTAAAGTCTCGTGAAACACTTTGTAAAAGTTTGTAACGTTGTAAATCCAACTTAGAGTTTATGTTATGTATAACCTTGCTGTTGTCAATGTTGATTGATTCATGCATATTATGATATTGTTTGAGGCAATAGGTAATGAAGGGATAAGAGTGTAAAAATCATATTGATTGTATTTTGTACACCATACCAGACGGGCCTATTCAGTAATAGAGCGTGAATTAAATTGTCGAGAGGTTAGCATTTTGTCCACATTAACTGAGTAAACGGAAAGCGCGTACTGGAATAAGCGTGAAGCAAAAATGTCTAGCGAGTCGATTTCGCATGAAATGCGCCTAGCATGGGTAAAAGAAGGAAAAGAATTAGCCCGCGTACTCGGCGAGGAGGAAAACGAGTACGCTAAAATGTTCATGGCCGAGAAAGAGAAAGAGTGGAGAGATAGAGAGAGAGAAGAGAGAGAGGGAAGAGAGAGAAAAGAAGAAAGAGATGCGAGAGTGAGGTTGAAAGACAGAGAGTTAGATATAAAGCAGACTCTAGCGAGAGAACGAGATTTGTCGCCAAATGACTTATTCCCTGAAGAACGGAGAACACAACCTCGCGAAGTAAATGTTAAAATACAGTTTCAACCATACAACAAAAGAGAATATCAAATAGACGAATACATTAGTCTATTTGAGAAGAAAGCTATTTTAACAGGACTTCCTGTATCTCAGTGGTTAAGCCAACTATCGTACTGTATGAAAGGGCAAGACACCGTAGTCATAGAAAGAATGCCGATAACGGATGACCCATATACAACATACAGAACGGCATTACTGCGATATTTTCAAGGCTCTAGTGATGTCTATAAGCAGAAATTCAAAACCTTCCGTCGCGACGATCGAGAAAGCTTTACGCAAGCGGCGGAAAGATTAAGATATTTACTAGAACGCTGGCTAGAAGTAGAGAACGTAGATACGGATGATGTAGACAGTGTCAAGGACCATTTTATTAAAGATGTGTTGATAAACTTGTCACCTCCCGCACTGATCGCATACACTAAAGAGAAAAGGGCCGACACACTAGAATATTGGACAAAGATTGCCGACGTATACGAAGATGCTCACGGTCCACAACTGACACCCAGTAGAGGAACGCAAGTTAGGACGTCACATCTAACCACACGACCACCACAACCAACCCCACTGCAAAACAAACTAGTTAATAACAATAAGGTAAAAACTGAAGGGCAGTCAAAACCGGACACTCGTTTCCCTACATCCCGTACTACACAGCCCGATGAAAAGAAACCCATAAAATGTTTTCAATGCGGGAAAAACGGACACATGAAACGAGACTGTCGATCAGTAATAGGGGCCATCGAGCCATTCGGGGCACCACGGTTTTCTGCAAAAATAAATGGACGTAAGGTGAGAATCTTGCACGACACAGGGTGCACGATAGGGTTAGTGGTGGACCCCAGTCTAGTATATGAGCAAGATTACACTGACGAAACACGCACGATTACGTTAGCGGATGGCACACAACGAACCGTGCCGATTGCCTTCGTACATATTGAGTCCAAATATGTAACAGGCCGTGTACAGGCCATTTGTTTAAAGGGCTGTGTGACACAGGCAATCATGGGTTGTGAATACATATTACCGGAAAATGTAAACACAGCCGAGATCTCTGAAGTCTGTGCCGTTACAACACGCCAACAGACATGCGGGAGGGGTAGTGGTCCGGTGGTGGGGGTGGATGCGGGGAGCGTTGCACCCAGCCAACCGAATGCTGACCTAGATACCGCAGCCAGCAGAGATGAGGGCACACCTTCTTGCCCGAGAGAGGTCGAGGCAAAGGAAGGGCGTGTTAACCTGCCAGTGACCGGAGGGGAGGACACGGCCAACGGATTGGCAAGTGGGTCAAACTCGCTTCGGGCTGCGCAGCTAGAAGATATGTCTATCGAGAGGTGTCGGAAGAAGGCAGAACTCGATAGAGCATACACCTCCAAGAAATCTGGACACACAATCCAATTTCTATGGAAGAAAGGAACACTCATTCGGCAATGTACGACGATGAGTGGGGCTAGGAACAGCCAATTAGTGGTGCCTAAAGAGTACCGGAGGGAGGTACTTAGATTAGCGCATGACTCGCCTTTAGCTGGACATTTAGGAAACGCTAAAACCTTAGCACGCGTCTCTGCCGAATTCTATTGGCCGGGCGTGGCAGGTGACGTGGAAAGGTACACAAAGTCTTGTGATGTCTGTCAGAGGGTAAACAGGAAGACCGACCGACTCGTACCGTTAGGGGAAACCCCAGTGATAGAAACCCCGTTCAAGAGAGTGGCTATTGACCTAATCGGGGAAATTAAACCACCATCTGGACGAGGGCACCGATGGATTCTGACCGTGATAGACTATGCCACTCGATACCCTGAGGCGATTCCGTTGACATCAATTAGTGCACAAGCCGTCGCGAATGCATTATTTGGCATTTTCGCCCGGGTGGGGTTTCCAGAAGAAATACTTTCCGATAGAGGGACGCAGTTCGTGAGTGAATTAATGAAGGAAGTAAACAAACTGATACAAGTTAAACAAATTATGACGACACCATACCACCCACAGTGTAATGGTCTGATTGAACGCCTGAACGGCACATTAACGAATGCCTTAAGAAAACTATGCATAGAGAAACAACGTGACTGGGATAAGTACTTACCGGCACTTTTGTTCGCACTCCGAGAAGTACCACAAGACTCGTCACTATTCTCCCCCTTCGAACTACTTTACGGTCGCACCGTACGTGGACCAATGTCTATACTGAGACAATATTGGACGAACGAAAGTCTGACGGAAACCGTGAAAAGCACGTACCAATATGTCATTGATTTAGCAAATAAAATAGACATTAGTTGCCAGATTGCAGCCGAGAACACGCGCGTAGCCAAACGTAGGCAGGCGAACCAATACAACAAACGAACGCGACCCACAAACATTGATGTCGGATCACAAGTGTTGTTACTACTACCCATACACCGAAATAAATTAGAAGTAGCATGGCAGGGGCCTTACAAGGTCACAGAAAAACTCAGCGGATGTAATTTCCGTATCCAACAAGGTAACAAAGAGAAAGTATTCCACGCCAATCTGTTGAAGGAATACAAGGAACGGCCTGCGAATTTAGTAGCTACGATAGTGGTAGAAGACAACGAAACTTCAGTTCCAGAAGCTGAAACAGTACCCCACTTAGGGCTGATACAACAAGAAACCGTGCAGGACGTCCTTGTCAACCCTGAGTTAACCGTACACGAGAGCGAGATAGTTAAAACACTACTCACGAAATATACAGACATATTTTCGGACGTCCCGGGTCGGACGAGCCTGAGCGAATTCTCAGTACCCACCACGGACGAAGTACCCGTACGAGTAAAACCCTATACTTTGCCGTACGCGAAACAGGAGGCAGTAAAAGAGGAAATACAGAAAATGCTAGATATTGGGGTTATCGAGAAAGCAAATTCGCCGTACAGCGCGCCCATAGTTTTAGTGCACAAGAAAGACGGAACACACCGGTTTTGCGTGGACTACCGGCAACTTAATAAACGCGTCGTATTTTCCGCGGAACCCTTACCTGAGCCGGATAAATTATTTGCGCAATTAAGTAAGGCTAAGTATTTCAGTAAGATAGACCTTTCGAAAGGGTACTGGCAACTTCCGGTCCACGACCGAGACAAACCGAAACTAGCCTTCAGTACGCCAGAAGGTCAATTTCAATGGAAAGTTATGCCGTTCGGTATTTTGACTGCACCCGCCGCCTTCACAAAAATGATGCGACTGCTACTGGAGCCGTTACAAGAACGCACGATACACAATTTTATGGATGACATATTGATTGCAACAGAGACATTTGGTGAGCACATAGAAGTGCTAGAGAAAATATGCACAAGGTTACGTGAGTGTAATCTAACCGCGCGACCATCGAAATGTCTGATGGCGTTTCGTAAGTTAGAGTACTTGGGGCACACAGTGGGACATGGCCTTCTGTGGCCTGAAGCGAACAAAGTACAAAAACTGAATGAACTGAGTCGTCCACTAACCAAGACCAATGTCAAATCCTTTTTAGGGCTTGCAGGCTATTACAGGAAATTTATCCCTGGGTTTAGCAACATAGCTGCTCCCCTGAACGATTTAATCAAGAAAAACCAACCTACAAATGTTAACTGGACACAAGAGTGTGAAGAGGCATTTAAACTATTAAAACAGTGCCTAGCACAACAACCAGTATTACATTTGCCCGATGTCAACAAGGAATTCACTCTGAGAACGGACGCTAGCAATAGGGGATTGGGCGCCATCCTTATGCAAGAAAATGGGGGTGTCATACACCCTGTAGCTTACGCCAGCCGGCGGTTGAATACCGCTGAACAAAACTATTCTACCTCAGAGAAGGAGTGTTTAGCTATTGTCTGGGGTATACAGAAATTTCAAGCTTACCTATACGGTAAGAAATTTATTATTCAGACAGATCACCAACCGTTAGCGTATATCGCCAACTCTACACGAAGCAACGGAAGGCTCACACGCTGGTCGCTTTTCCTCCAGCAATATAGGTACCAAGTACAAGTCATACGGGGAGTAGACAACATTGGTGCTGATTACTTGTCACGTGTGCCAGATGACGAACAGCCAATCTCACTAACCGACCTGGAGAGGGGTGGGGGCACAGATGGGTGTTCAAGGAGCTAGACTCAAGTAACTGTTAATCAAGTCAGCTAAGACTAGATGCAGAATGCATTCTCATGTCGAAAAGGGGCATAACTGCCACGCATATAATTTTTTTCAAGTAGTTGTAGCAAGAGCCGAGTGACTGATAAAGTAATTAAATGATTCCTTATAGAGGGTGTAATACAGGTAGAATATTTCTTAAAAATTTGTACATATTTTTATGAGACTTCTTTTGAGCATTCTTTTTTGGATCACAACTTAGGTTATTGCATTTTCGCACTAGTAAGGAGATAGTGAAAACCGATTCACTATCTAAAAGAAGGGGAGAATGTAGCGCGGAAAATGAAAAACAATGCATTAAAAACATTATTAAAAGTAGTTTTAAAGTTCCTCAAATGTAACTTATCGCTGGACAGGAAATACCTGTCACCCGCTCGGAGCGAACGTGGCTTATCGTAAAAGAGGGCCTTTGAAATGCCTATCAGTCGGTCGAAACAATGAAAGGCGACGTGGCTTATCGTAGAGAGAGCGTCTTTGAAACCACGGCCAGTCGTTCCCACAATCGAAGGGAACGGGATGTATCGGAGAAGGGGTCTTTGAGCACCGCCGGCCAACGCGCCCATCTCGGACAGGGCTGAGAGGGGGGCATAAATCAGCTGAACCCCGACTCCGGATCTTAACTGTATATATAGGCCATGCGGGCAGACAACTGTTACTTGTACTATCTGAAGTCCTGCGCTCCCTCCGCAGAATAGAAAAAAGCTACAGGACCGTCTGATATGCTTCGAGGGACATAGTAACGGAAGGATCTAACGGAACAGAAGGAAGTATAACGAGATAGACAGAAGAGTCCTAAGTTCAACGAGCACATATCTTACAACAACCGTTCAATTCTGACTTGGGGATCGTGGCCTGACGTCATTGGGGATCCCCCGTCTACAGTCCGTTGGTAGCGCTACGCCAGGACTACGAAGATAGAACGTCGGAGCTGAATTATATGGACCGTAAGCTTGGCATTACGACAACGAGGTTGTGTCCCAGGGAGCGCGCTGTGCCGTGTTAACAGGTGCTACGGGAACGTCCACATAATTAGGCGTATCTATCCGGTAGGAAGCGACCGTGGGGCGTACCGACAGGGGAAGTGACTGGACATCGAATTAAAGTTGTTCTAAGTGCACGTGAGTGAGGACTGCAGGCTGGAATTCGGATCCGGCATTTATATAAAAGGAGTACACCGGACTGGAAGAGTTATGTTATACCAGTGTTAGTGAATATAATAACTGTGTTAGTTAGTACAAAATAACCGTGAACCATATGACTGAATTCAGTTGAACATTTCATCAGGGTGGAAGCGAACTGTCGATCTAGGCAACCAGGACTGACACAGCAACCACCACGCAAGCTAAAGGAACAAGACTGGTACATCATACACCAGGTGACTTTGTGTCCATATTCATGTCAAGTAACCTGTGATTGTTCCATGATTAATGTCAATTCCTATTCTGAATTTCTGATTCTCCTACATAGGGTTTTGTTGACTAGAATTATTAATGTCTTTATCTAGTAATTGTTCGAGAGTGATTATGATTTATCTATTAGCTGTATATATATAAGTGTAGATATTACTTGGGGTGATTATGGTTTTCGTAAATTTGTATTTTTTCCTTTAATAAATTTATTAGCTGTTCACTTGTCTACTCTTGATTCTTGAAAGGAGGTAAATGTGTAGGGGACGGGTGGGGGCAAGCCAATGACGTAAGTACGACAGAAAGCCGGTCGACGCACATTTTTTGAGACAAGTCCCATCCCCGACATAGGGAGCATTTGTGGAAGGGCTAGACAAAGGATAGACTGACAAGGTAGTTCAGTTGAGGGCCATTGACTAGACGAGTAACACCTGAGAGGGGGGGAAACCCAGATATCATAGACTTTCAGGGTTTGACTTAGTCGCTCCAGGACCGCAAGGACAAGACCCTTTGGGCGAGTGTGGGGTGATTGTGAAAGAGAATTATTGATGTAGATTAATTATAAGTATCACGTCACATCATTAGTTAAGAACACAAGGTAACCACACGAACCCTCACCACAGACCTATTATGGTGACCATACACTACAGAACAGATAAAGACCTATTATGGTGACCATACACTACAGAACAGATAAAGACCTATTATGGTGACCATACACTACAGAACAGATAAAGGCCTATTGTGGTGACCATACACTACAGAACAGATAAAGGCCTATTGTGATGACAATACACTATAGAACAGATAAGACCTATTATGGTGACCATACACTATAGAACAGATAAGACCTATTATGGTGACCATTCACTATAAAACAGATAAAGACTATTATGGTGATCATACACTACAGAACAGATAAAGGCTTTTATGGTGACCATACACTACAGAACAGATAAAGACCTTTATGGTGACCATACACTACAGAACAGATAAAGGCTTTTATGGTGACCATACTTTAGAACAGATAAGGGCCTTTATGGTGACCATACACTATAGAACAGATAAAGGCTTTTATGGTGACCATACTTTAGAACAGATAAGGGCCTTTATGGTGATCATACACTATAGAACAGATAAAGGCTTTTATGGTGACCATACTTTAGAACAGATGAGGGCCTTTATGGTGACCATACACTATAGACCAGATAAAAACCCATTGTGTGTGAGTATACTCTACTAAACAGATAAAGACCCATTATGTGTGACCATACTTTAGAAAACTATTATTGTCTACACAAGTCAAAGTGATCATAAAAGTGTAACATATTTTTACCGAGTTCATGAAAATTTTTGTCACAATCATGAACAAGCATTTTCTTAACTATAAATGAATTATATATTTTATAGAATATTTTGCTTCACTAAAAGCCAACAAACAGTCTCTGTGAGACTTTTCTTCCCCACTTTAACTCAAATTCAAATGTATATCTTCTGATCTTTTTGCTGATATCAGGATTATGTAAGACTGATGCTTTCTCAATGACTGTTTCTTTAAAATGCTTTAGTTGAAATAACTATTTACTGCATTAAATTTCTACTTTTAGGGTAAAAAAATGCACATAACTTAGTGACTGACTGATTTGGTGAAGCACATCCAGCCTAGGTCGATTTCATGCTTACTGATTTTATTAATTTAAGTATTTATAAACAGCAGTTTTTATAAGGCAGTGATTTCATGGTGTGAGTGAAAAGACTTTCTAAGTTATTATTTCTAAGAAATTATGTTACCCAGATTGTTACCCTGATCAGAATAATTTCATGTTATGAAATCACTTGAGAGTTACAAGACTTGCAACTAAACTGAGATGATGCCTTTATATATTGTTAAAAGTAAAAATAATTTTATAAAGACTTATTATTTTCTTTTCACTTTGTATTGTTTGGTCCTTTTTAAACAGCACGTGTTACTTTTAAAAATTTATTTTGTAAAATTATATAATTTGTACTTGTAGATTGTGTTTGTTGATTATACTTGAAAGTGTTTGCACTATATAATGAGATCACATCTTACTGGGGTGTTTACATTGCATAACAAGATCACATCATACTGGAGTGTATGCACTTATGATCATATCTTACGGGAGTGTTTACACTGTATAATATCACATCTTACTTAAGTGGTTATATTGCATAATGAGATCACTTCTTACTGGAGTGGTCACACTGCATAATGAGATCCATCTTACCGAAGTATTTACACTGTATAATGAGATCACATCATACTGGAGTGCTAACATTGCATAACAAGATCACATCTTACTGGAGTGTTCACACTGCATAATGAGCACATCTAACTGGTGTGTATGCACTTACGATCAAATCTTACGAGAGTGGTTGCACTGTACAATGAATACCACACAAGAAAGAAAAGTGAATTCAGGTTAGCAACAAGGTTACATTTCATTATTCTTATATGCTACTTTCATTATTCTTACACAAAAATCTACCTTCAAATATCTGTCAAAGCTATTTCAATAAATTCTTTGGTGTTTTATTTTTTTTATTTGTATATTGTATTTAATGCTCATATATATATATATATATAATGTTATTATCTTCTTTGTTTAAACTTTTGAGATAATCAAAAAAAAAACAAAAGACAGCATTCAAAAAACAAATATTTATTCAAAGCCTGGTGGTTGTGAAAAATCCCATCACTAAGAAAGTATCAAGTAGAGCAATATGATCTATGTCATAATGAACAGTCACAAAATAAACATCATGACCTATATCATAATGAATAGTCACAAAATAAACATCATGACCTATATCATAATGAACAGTCACAAAATAAACATCATGACCTATATCATAATGAATAGTCACAAAATAAACATCATGACCTATATCATAATGAATAGTCACAAAATAAACATCATGACCTATATCATAATGAACAGTCACAAAATAAACATCATGACCTATATCATAATGAATAGTCACAAAATAAACATCATGACCTATATCATAATGAATAGTCACAAAATAAACATCATGACCTATGCCATAATGAAAAGTCACAAAATAAACATCATAAGCAGAACAAACAAGCCAAATTACAACTAAAGTCTCAAAACTGTAACTGTGCTGACTTGCCTCAAAAATACTGCTGTACAATAGAAATGAAATATGTATAACAGTTAACACTTTCATAAATAAGGCAACAGACAAATAATGGATAAGATCAGGAAAACTTTCAGCAAAATAATTAATCACAATAACCCAAGCAAAATAATGAAACAATGCCTGTTATATAATATAAAATAATCACAGTTAATCATTTCTCAATAGAAATCAAAGGGTTTTCCACCTACTACAAGTGTAATGACTGGTTGCACATCAACTGGAAATACTATTTCCTAACACTTAAAAGCTTTTTAACTGCAAAACTCATCAAACTGGGTTTATATGACGTTTTTGTGGTTTTTTAAAAAATTTTTTCATGCACAAAAATAATTTTCTGAATTAAAATGCCTATTTTGTAAGATACAGGCAAAACAACAAATCCACAGAAACAGTATATTATTTGATTGTGAAAACAACACAAAAATAAATAAAATAAAATAATTCTACTGAAAGCAGCAAACGTAAGAACAAAAAACTGCTTCACATGCATACGTGCAAGCACACACAATTATATACATACACTCCATAGTTTTGGATAAATTTTGCTGGAGAAATGATATTTATGTAGCATTAAATATAATTTTAATGTACATTAGATTTAACCTACAATTTTAATTGGCAAAAGATTTCTAAAGTCCCTGTGATAATCAATATTTGCAATGTACCATGATTTATACAATCAAACAATGCCTAAGGTAGATTGAATTGAATCTTCCTGTTCAGTTTAATGTACGAACATGTTGTACAATGTTTATGCATAGAATGAATTGTATTTTTTTCTATTTAACATCACATGTTTAAAACACAAACTAATTTACTTTTTTTCATTTTCAAAACGTGTTTCCTTATACAAAAAATAGGATGGGGTAGGGGAGAATGTACATATTAACTCTATAGACAAAAGTCAAAAACTGAACTATCTTAAAATTCTATTAATAATCGCTTCAGAATCAAATCTCAAAGAATGTTTTAGGCTGCTCCAAAACAAAGTTATTTCATAAACACTTTTCATCAAATAACTGTTTCAGAAATACTGCTGAAGGTGTTAGCGAATGCAAATTTAAACCTTTAAAAACTTTCTTCTGGTAAAACTGTGTGAAAATATATACTGTCAGAGAACCTTAGTTACCCAATGAATAATGAAAGCTGAGTGAAAATAAATGTCTGAATTTCAGCATTATTACTTTTCAATTCATTCTATGAAGATGCTGGGTAAAAATAATTTTTGTAAATTTAATATATATAGTCATATATTCTGACAGTTAATATTTGTTATGACTGAAATTACCCTTAGAAAGCTTGTCATAGTTTTTATTCCGAACTTTTAAAAATGCTTCACTGTAATAGCTGTCCAACAATGCATCTGTGTGAAAAGAGAATGTCTGCCTATCTAGTTCCCTAAGTTATCCACCATAAAGTTACTGATAAAACTATGTGAAAAACATGTCTTTGGAGTCAAACTCTTGTGTTAAGTAATCCTACTGGAAGAGGGTTAGAGAACAGATATTATAGCAGAATTAAAATATGAAGAAAAATTAAGTTCCATTGCAGATGCTCTAAAGACTGACATTCAACCAACTTATCCTATGCTTGAAACAAGACAATGGGGAATGGTTGAATTGCTTTCATTTAATTAAAATTACTTACTTCTAAACATATAAGATGTTTTAATCTAAATTTTCAAAGTTTTAAAAATACTACTACTAATAAAAATATTATGTAAGTAAATGATTAAGAAACAATTATTAATGATATTTTGAGCCTTTAAATTCACTGTGAAAGATTAATTGTATTTTATCTTGGCAGCCTCATTGTAGATAACATGACAGAGCAAAGCTAAGCCTCATTGGGATAAATTTAAATGCTACATGCTGAAGTTGCAAGGAGTGACAAAGAGGAAAAAAAACCATTTTAAAGATTTGTGCAAAGTAACACATTTTTCCAGCATGTTTTGTTAGAAAGGGCTGGTAATTCTAGTTTAATGAAGGTAATCACAAAACACTGATCAGTCTGAGTATTAGTAATGCTCACATTTGCTTTCAAAAGTAATATTAGGAGAAATGCTGCAAAATATATCCACCAAAATAGTATTAAAAAGCCATCTGTCAAAATACAAAATTAGAAATTCAATTATATGTATATTAAAGATTTCAACATGAAATTAATATTTGTTGGAACATATTTACTGGAGACTGGGAAAACTAGATCAACAAAAAATACATTTCTGTAAAATGCTTTCACTATATTTAGATTTGCTATTTCACATAATTACACTTAGATAAAATTATCTAAAACTATAAACCGTTTTCTACATCACCTGAAAATAAAATTGCTGCTGTTGTAACATCAACAGCTCAAAGTTAAAGCATAAGTAAAGTGACTTGCATCTAAGACAAACACAAACAATAAGAATGGAGATTTTGATAACATATTACATCGATTAGGACCCATAAACATTTTACAATCCAAAGCATGGTTCAATCCTGAACTAGGCAGAGAACTAACAGATCTCCACTGATGGACAACCTTTTTTGCATGTGAGATAAATATGAAACAATTGTGGCCACTGGATGTCTCAAGCAACTAGAATGCTTTTATACACCAATCAAAGCTTATTACATAACAATATAGTTATTTATTCAAAGAATAGATTAAAAATGAGTAATAGCTTTAAAAAAAATTAAGTTGTCTCTGCTTTTAACATGAAACAAACTGTAATTATTTAATCCAAAGACCAGACTAATGTCTGCAATAACATTTTAAAAAATTGTCTGCATTTCAAATGCAAGTTTATTTTCAATTCTAACATTGATCTGCAGTTAACATGAAAGTTTATTTTCAGTTTTGTACCACAATTGTGTCTAAAGTTAAAATGCAAGTTAATTTTCTGTTCTATTACAACCATTAACATACATCAAGATTCAATCCTTAAACAAATATTCTGGCATTTTATTAATTTTTCATAGTTTATGGTTGATATAAATTGTGCTTTTTTCTACAATTGACAAATTCTACAATGTTTTAAGTTTTCATGTCAAGGAAAGTAACATTTACACCTTTGCAAATAGATAAAACATTTTCAAAGCAAAAGAGACCTTTACTTCTTTACAAATTTGCAATGGTTTAAAATTTTCAAAACACGGAAAGCAAAACTTGAGGATTTGAAAGCTATATTATTTATGACCGAACCCAATATTATTTCTCTTTAACTAAAATTAAATTGATTTTTCTTTTATAAGGAAATTACCACTCAAGTCTTTTCTTTAAGTTTGATTTTTTTTTTTTTTTAATAGCAGAATGGTTGGGTTTTTTGTTATTTTGTTTTGTATGTGTGTGCAAGTTTAAGTAAATCAAATCAAACAGAAATTCATTGTTGTAGTGAAAATATGCAATATTATCTTTACAGATTTTTAAAAATTATTATTAAAGCAGCAACCCTAAATAATTCAGTGAAGCAAAAGATCTGTTTACACACCTCTCTACTCAACATAGTAATTTTATTATTTCTGAACAAATCAACCCGAAATTCAAGAGAAATGAAGTAGAGATCAATATGTTGCTTGCTTCTTTGTAAAGATTTTATTAAAATTTTTTTTTTAAATTAGGGAAGAAAAGAACCTTTAGTTCCAACACTGTAAAATAATAATAATAATAAAAGGATCAAAATGCATAAACTTTTAATTTAAATCCCAAATCTAAGAGATCAAAAGTTTAAGGCAATAACAATATCAAAGAGCATGAAGAGAAATGGAAACTCAGGTTATTAGAGATACAAAACAATTAAATGCTAAAAAAAATATAATAAATACTCATTCTATTAATTAATGACAACAACTGACTCTACCAGAAAGAGTTGGCCCACAAATGCTCAACTGTTAGCTGCTCAATAAATGCCTTGTTAGTAATAGTTGTTCAAAATCCAGTTAACTTTTCTGAAGCATTGACGTTTACTAAAATCTCTTCAAAATCTGTTCAACTTTACTAAATTGCACTGTTAATAAGGGATGTTTAAGAAATATTTTACAAAAGTATCACTAAGGGTCATTCTTGAGAAAGAGTTGTTCTAAAATCAATTGTACTATACAAATATTCCCATACTGCTGAAGCTGCTCCTTATGTTCATAAATATTTTAAGAGAGCCAGACAGCTTGAGTAAGCTATGCAATGAATGTAAAAGACATTTTTCCTAAATATAAAAAATGTCACAACCAATGAGTCTTTATTTATTTATTCTACTTAAGTGTATTCATTTTATTTAAAACTGAAATACTAATAACAATCAAATGCACCAGTCACAAATTGTAAAAATCCTGTTTGCTTTTAAACAATATATATACCAACTGCTTTAAATGAAATAATAACAGTAAATAAAAGAATGAAATGTAGATTTTTTCACAACTAAAGAAAACATTTTAAACAACTTTTAATGAAACTACTGATCTGACCAACTGTTCATAAATTAGCACAATAAGTTTATTACTGGTCAGTTAATTTATTTTTAAATTAATGTCAAAAACCAAAATTACTTTTACCTGCTTTACAAATTTCAAAATGGTTCTGGTTTAATCAATTATAATTATTTTTAAAAGGTAAAATACTTTTTGAAAGCCACAAATTCAAGTCAATGCTAGATTTATAAGAACATTATAAGGTATTAAATATAGATAAGCAATTACAAACTATAATAAACAAAAAATAAAATAAATACTGAAGTCAACTGTGCATACTTAATGTTATAAATGCTTACAAAATCTTCATTCTCTAGTAATACTGAGCTCAAAATGAAATCTATTACAATCTTCATTATTCATAATCACAATCTATCGACAATGTAATACTCTCAGCCAGTAAAACTAAGCAGAAAATGATATTTCATCTGTGTAGAGTTTAGCACTTTTAATCTATATAGTCTAGTCAATAAAAATTAAATAAGCCAATCAAAATAAATACATACTATCAAAGAAATTATGATGTTTAAGCATTATTATTTGACAGTATATCATTAAAAAAAACATGTAAATCTTCATAGCATATTTCTTTTATTCTTGAACTTTAAAACTTCCAGATATAAAAGTGTTACTTTTAAATTATAAAGCCAGATAAAATGATTGTGTATATTGAACTGCTAGGAGAGAAGTATTGAAAACATATTTTGGTGTTAACTAGCGATCCTGGACAAATTTACCCATCTGTCTTTACGGATCTCCATGAACTGATGCACGCTAATTACAAATGTAAATTATTTGTGCTCTATTAAATAAAAATAATAATACTTGGCACTAAAGGTTACAAGAAACATTATTTGTTTACCATCTCATTAATTTATTTCCTTAGCAAAATAATTCTACTTATAAAGAGTAATTATGTGTGCAAGTGAGTAATACTGTACATTCAACTGGTCCCCTAATCTTTGTTTAAGAAAAAACGAGTACAAAGAAATAACAAAAATACAAAAACCATACAGAATGCAAAGAGATTGCCAAAATCTATTACAATAGGCCATATCTCCAAGACTGAATAATTTTGCAAGTTTTCAAGTATCATTTGTCAGAAAACATTTACATGTTCACCTTAACTGTTTGTTCATAGAGCTAACAAAAACCATACATAAAACCATAGAGTTTATTGCATACTTTTGAAGATAACATTTGAAAACACATTCTTTAAGCTAAATACAACAAATAGTGTCCTAAATACAATTAAATATCAATTGAGAACTATTTTAGCAAAGAAGTATAGAGCTAACCAAAGAGCAGCACTACTGTAAATCAATTTCCCATTTAAGTGTCTTCACATTAAAGAGCTGTTAAACATCAATAAATGTTCCTGTCCCAATATGACAAAACAGATGAGGCCTAATCATAATATTAAAGAGAAAGGAAGATATCGTATTTAAATATTTTCATGAAGAGAACAATGAATACTGAGGAAAATTAAATATAATCCTAATAATTACTTCAATTTCTAAGTGAACAGTATCCCATACACCCTAGCCATGCTGGGACAGGAATATCCAGACAGGTAAATATGTGACAGGAAAAGTAAGGAACTACAAATTATAATAATACATCAATTAGTGGTATACACACAAATAATGTATTTATCAATATAGCATATTAGTGGTGTATAAAATAATACAGGGACCATGTAGCCTCAAAAAAGCCCCAAACATTAGTATAGCATATAAGTGGCATGTACAAATATTACAGGGTCCATGTAAACTCATAAAAACTTATTAGCATAGCATATTACCAATGAATACAAAATATTTGTACAGGACCAATACTGCCTCTACCATAGTAATATTTATAGATTAGTATATTTGTGGTGTACATAAATGTTGTGATTATCTTAGTGAATGAAATTGGCTTGATAACATTTTAAAGACCACCTTCAATTTAAGACCAAGTACAGCATAAGATCATTTATAATGTAAGCCCACCTACTATTAATGACACCTGAGATCAAATATAACCGTATCACTTGTGCTCATTTGATATTCTGACATCAATCATCAAGCACTTTCTTAATGGCAACTTAAAAGGCATAATTTTAAAAATATCATTGTGCATAATTTTGTCATGAAAGTACAATTTAATTTTTACTGGAAACTATATAACAAAATATTTTCAGACATAAACTGCTTCATTTTGCTGTAAAACATCAGTAAACACAACTATTCCATATGTACATCATGGTTTAGGCAAAACAATAATTTTATAGAATGTGAATTAAGAAATCTAAGATTTACATACAGAATAAAATAAAATCACAGTCAAAATAAAAATTTAAAAAAGGTTACCATAACAGAAAAAGAAAGAAGCATTAATTAATCACATAAATCTACTTGACGAAAGACTGACAAATGATGTGGAGAAATCAGAGCCACATTTCACAGGAAGGATATTTGATCAATTGAGGAAAGACCACCTGCAAAATAAATTTGAAAAGTCTGTAAACAATGTTTATGGATGGATAAAACATATAAATTTTATAATTGCTTTTGTAAACAAAAAAAAAATCTGTAAATATTTCTGAATGTGGAAAGTCTGCAAACAATAGTTTTGCATGTAGAAAGTATTTTGGTATGTAAAAAATCTATAAACAATACTTCTGGTAAGTAGAAAATATATAAATAATATTTCTATAGGTAAAAATATTGAAATATTATAAATTCTATAAACAATGCAATCTATAAAATAATTAATGTGGTATAGAAAGTTAGTAATCATTATTTATGTTTATGTAGAGTCTGTAAACAATTCTTTTGCATGTAGAAAGTCTATGAACAATACTAATGAGTGAATAAAATCTACAAACAATACTTTTGTGATTAGGAAGACTGCTGTATAAAGAAAGTCTGCAAATAATGTTTCTGCAAGAGGTAAGTCAATAAACAACATTTCTGTACCTAGAAGGTCTGTAAACAATATTTTGGATAGTATGCATACAGAAGAACAGAGAACCAGGAGAGAATGAGGTGGCATTGCATTGTCATGAATAAAGCCTCAGATAAGTTGTGAACACAGTGTTGTGTACATCTCTCTGCTATGGCTGTCGTCCGTCGAGCATATGAAGCATTATCCTCTCCATCATCATCACTATTTTTCACCTCACATCCTGAGGTGACCCGTAACACTACACCAGACACCCCATCACAAGCATCATAGTTCACAATTTGTAGAAATATCTAGTCACATAATACATCTCTACATAACATATCAATAGCAAAATGCACAAAATATTCTCTCTCAATCAATCAGTTAACTCACCATTAAGCTAACGTCTGCCTTTCATGACCAGACTTCTACCACTCCAAATTCAAAGGGATTAGAGAATACAATTCTTTTCAATAGGTAAACTTCGAGCTCAGCCCATTGGCTGGTCTATTCTTGTAAATCTTAACTACTAATAATCATCCACCTAGAACCAGTTTAGATTACATCAGCAAATCTAGTACATTCTCCACCCAAGTTGTTTACTCCAACTCTAGGAACTTACAATCATAGATGTATGTTAGTCATAATATTATTATAAGAGTGCTATTGTTAGACTTGGTGCTTTTGTCAAAGTACTACTGTTACACATTGTGTTGTTGTGAGTCATAGAGTTATTTGTCCTAGTATTATTGTTAGACATTCTGCTATTAGCAACACAATGCTATTGTTTGAATAGTGATGTTTACAACTAATGAAATTGTAACCACAGTACTAATGTTAGATGTAATGTGTGTAGACAAAGTGCTATTGTAGACACAGTGCTACTACTAAACATAGTATTATTTTTTTATATTGTGATGTGCCAACAAAGTGCTACTACAGATTTGTTCCTCACCTATACTGTTAGATGTATTGATATGTGGACACAGTGCTGTTATTAAATGTAATTTGTAGACATAGTGCTACTGTAAAATTTAACAATATGTAGAAAGTAGACAATGTGCTATTGTTAAATGTAATATGTAAAGACATAGTGCAGCTATTAAAAGTATTAGATATAATGTTGTGTAAACAGTGCTACTATTAGATGTAATGTGTAGACACGTTACTATGAGATGTAATGATATGTAGACAGTGATACTGTTAGATATAATGAAAGTAAAATGGTGCTACTGCTATACTTTTTGCTAAAATAGGCATGTGTATCACAGCAGAGTGTTATTGTTAGATATATTGATATGTAGACATTGTGCAATTTTTAGATATAATGATGTATAAACATAGTGCTATTTTTAGATATAATGATGTGTAGACACAGTGCTACTGATAAATATAATGTGCAGACACAGTGCTGCTGTCTGATGTAGTGCTACTATAGACATGTGTCTTACAACTACTTTAGTTCCTTTGTCTCACAGGTAGTATATTTGCATTGATGTCTTTACTTTGTGAAGCCATGAAAAGATGTAAGCAACAGAAGTGTTGTACTGGTATGACTGACAGTGAAAATAGAATAAGAAATATGAATGTGAAAGCTAAACACAAAATTCCATTTGATTAAATTAGCAAACAATTGGGGGATTGAAAAAGTAAATGTACTAAAATAAAAAATGCCATAATAATGCAGTAATGATATTAAGAATGATAATAATAAAAAAATAATAATTATAAAGTCATAATGTAATAAAGTTCTCATAAAGTAATGAGAATAAGAAATGATACCAATTAAAAAATAAATCATTACATAGTCATAATGCAATTTTGAGAGTAAGAAATGATACCAATTAAAAAATAAATCATTACATAATCATAATGCAATAATGAGAATAAGAAACAATACCAATTAAAAATAAATCATCACATAATCATAATGCAATAATGAGAATAAGAAATTATACCAATTAAAAAATAAATCATTACATAATCATAATGCAGTAAAATTTATTAAAGTGCATATGCTGATTGTTTGGAGTGTATCAAATGAATTACAATCTTTCTTGTGGAAAATTCTGACCTCACTTTAAATGGGATTTTCAAAAGTTCATCTATTCTAATAGTCAAGAAATAAACAGAGTGGGCCAAAAATAGGAAATAGTCTGATCGGGTTATGTTTAGTCTCTTAGGTGCTCAAAATGTCCTCCTGTCAATGTTGCAAAATGTCACACAGTAATACACAAATTCTGGTTAGCATCACTATCCATAAATGCTCAAGATATGAACTCCTTCAACTTGACTACTGTGTGGGGTTTCCTGATCAGTACTGTATACCTACTTTTGGACCACCCTGTAAAATGGAATTTCACTGAAATATTTACTTAATTTCTAATGTCAAATGTCACTGCCAGCACCCTTGAAAGCTAAATAGTTAAATTGCAGATTCCTTGCCAAAGTTCGCTTTAAAACTAATTTTTAAAATGTATACAGGAAAAAACACACCAACCCATAGCGCAATCGATGCAGCATTTAATTATCTTCATTTTGATACCAAATATATGTGTGTAGTGTGTTTGTGGGATTTAGGCAAAGGTAGGAAACAAGGTATATCAAAACGTGCATTCTGTTAAGTCACGTAAATCAGCAGGACAAAACTCGACACGGGTGAAAAATTAGTCAACTTTATTCAATCAGCTTAGTTTCCACATACAAACAAGACATACAAATTTACAATCATAAGAAAATAGAAACATTAAACTTGATTTTGAATGTTTGTTTGAATAAAACAATGCTTTGGTTGTTGAGAAATCAGTGAATGAAAAGTAACAAAAATGTGCACTTTTACAAAAAGTATAGCGGCTGGCAGGCGACTGTTCCGCTACCTACTATTACGACACAGTTTTACCCCATTTTATATGGGATCTTCAAGAGTGCACCTATTGAAATAGTCAAGAAATATAATGGAATCTTCCTGAAATATTTACCTAATTTCTAATGTCTCTCTGTCACAAAACGGGAGGCTCGTTACAAGCCGTCCCCGAGCTGAAGTTAGAGATGCAAGGGGTGAAGTCTATTTTTGGCCTGCTCCGGTGCACCTCCAAGAAAAGCCCGTGACGTGTGCCAGTACTACGTCGCGTCAAGTTGTTACATAGACACACATGACATACACCATTGATGTTTGGGTGGGGCCCAATTTATTAATGTCATGCCAAGGAACGTTTTATTGGCGGTGTGTGTTGTGAGTGTGTATCATAAATGTGAATAAATGGACGAACAGACGAACGGTGCAAAACAGTAGTACAAATTCTTTCGTCCCTCTCAAAAACTATGAATAACAAGAGAGTTGAAAGATGTTTAAATCAGGTTATTTATTCCCGATTTAAAAAGGGGCACTACTCTTTCGCACAGTGATTAATCATTCATTCAACTTTCCAATGTCATACACTCTGTGGGAAATAAGGGGAGATGAAAATGATGAAATTCAAAATATAAAATAAAGATTAATTACACAATTCCTATGCGGCAAATGGGGCCGCTTTAACAATAGTTCACATGTAAAATAAGCATTACTTTTAACATTAGAGTTCTTATTTTGCAAACGATATAATAGTGTTCATTTTCTTAGAGTTCTAGAGTTAAGTATGTGCGCGTTAGCCGTGCGAATTATTACTCACTATTAATGTCAGAGTTCCAAGGAGATGACGTAAGCTCACACGTCACTTATAAGCGGCACTTCAAAGTGAAGACCACGGCGCAATTGAGGCGTCGCGTTACAGGTGAAGATTCTGCAGAATCTAGGCACCACTTTCAGATTATCACTGGGGAGAAATCTGAAATTTAGCTGACTGTTGTCAGCCTCGATAATTATCGTTGTTTGTCGTGGAAACGGACACGCCAACGACGTTTAGCATTATCGGGTGGAGTCGTCCAGTGGGATGTGTCGTCGCATTACATTGAGTGTAGAAATCCGGATATCTGTCTCCGGCGCTAGCCTTCTCAATCGCGGGATAGACTGCCAAACGAACTCAGACAGGGGGGATGACAAAATTGGGTCCCTCGTGTCGTTAACTGCATACAACCAGTGTCGCATACATTGGTTTTTCTTGACAGTGAACTTTCCACTTTGCCAAAAATTATACTGAGTAATTTTGCCTCGTTACTCAATATATGGCATCAGACGGATGGAAAACGGATGGAAAGAGATTATTGCAGCTTTCCTTTATGAACTCTCTGTACATGAGATAATTCATACGTGAAGTTAGACTGGCTTCAGACGAATCGACGTTTTCAACATTGAGAGTAAAGTCTTCATTTTGCTTCTTATATAGCTTTCACTGAAGGTTTCCAAAACTTCCAGAAGCTATGTCCTGTGACATGATTTTTGCCTTGGATATATAGTGGTAATCGTGATGCACGCTTTTCTGTGGTCAATTCTAATGCGCACTGGCCATTTCTCTCGTCAACAACATGTGACCGTAGTGCGCAGTTGTCCCAATTTATTTAATATACATATTCTTCATAAACTAATATATATATTCAATATGATAATTGACACACACTGCGTCACGAACGTCTGTCTACTAAAGAGATCTTAGGTGACCGTTACTGGAAGTTACATGCTACATACGAAAAATAACAAAACTCGGGTTACTTCAACTAGTTTTGTTGGCGGTTTATTAAAATGAAATAAAATATAATTTCTGTCCCTCATTTCCTGTGACACTCTCCCAACACCCTTGAAAGTGCCCTTATTACAACATATTTCCCACAAAAAAAAGAAAATGTTCCTAGATTACAGAGAGTGAGCAAAACGTCAAATTTTGTTTCCCCTTGCTTTAATCTGAAACACCTTTGGGATGGCAACTTTGCCATATGTCTGACTGGAACACCTTTGGGATGGCAACTTTGCCATATGTCTGACTGGAACACCTTTGGGATGCTACAATGCCCTTAGTGGAGCTATTTATTAGTGCAGATACTTTATAACATTGCCTCAACAACAACAAAAACACCAAAAAAACACTAATTTAAACAAAAATTTAAAAAGGTATTTTCTAACACTGCTAAAGTGTACATTTCTCTCTGATATGGGTGATTTTCTAGATGACCCATAAGTGTGACATGAGGGTCAAAAAAATAAAAATTAGAATTGTTAGTTTCTTTTTATACCAGCAAAAGATAGACCTTTTGGATAAACTTTACTGCAAGAATTGTTAAATTTCATCAATTGGTATTCGCATTTTAACAAGAAAAAAAGATTCTTAACTTAATAGGCACTGATGTAGTCTTCAATGTACGATTGTAACTGGTACTACTTGAAATGAAGAAGGAAGTTATTTTTATGAATCTGTCTAAACTCGCTGGAAACATGGGCCTATGACCTTGTAACTTATTTTTATTAAAAATAGTTCATCTCTTATGGGATTCCTTTTTAAACACTTTTTTTTAGTTGTTCGCTCATAATGGGAAATTTTGGTAATGAACATGCCTTTTACATATAAAAATTGTTTTTACTATATCTCGGCTTGTATTTCGTTAAAATCACCCAAGAAAAGTAATCATATTCATCTGCGCTCAAAAATAAATGGGGTCACTGTAAGTTTAAGCATGCTGGAAGATCATTGTATTCAGCTCATTTATAGTGTCTATGTGTTAGTAACGAAGTGATGCAAGCATTCATAAATTTTTGTTGCATCATTGTGTATTATATTATGAAATTATTAAACCCATAACATATTTGTATCTTTTGGATGTACTTATTCGACATACATTTCTGCACCAACCAACAATATGCCACAAATCCACCATGTTTTTATTGGGCATTTTGTCACAAAAAAATTAAATTAAAAAAAACAAACATACAGAAAACACAGAAAGATTTTAAATTTTCTTTGTTTAATATTATCTTTAAAAGAAATTCAAAGGATAGGAAAATTTCCTACACAAATATTTTTTTTTACATCCATCCAAAGTAAGTGACCCCTTAATGGCCTATCTGGGTCAGCTTTCTAGAGAATCACCCATATATTCATGACGTTTTCTTGAAGCATTAATGTTCTAAGTAATTCTGTGTTCAATATGCAAACTTCTATGAGAAAAGTTAATTCTTTAATTGCAGGCTGCACTTGCTTAGATAAAAGGGAATACTTAAAACCATAAACATATTAAAATAGTTATTCAAAGTCTTAATTTATGAAAGAGAGACAAAAGATTATCAATCCCTACACTATTGCAAAGTGTGCTGGTAAACTGAAATTATAAAAAACAGTGTTTAAGTCTTCTAGTAACAATAGTCTGTCTCTATGGCCATTGTTGTAAGTAAGCCAAAAAACAAATGAGAAAATTTTTAATTCATTACCTTTATTCAACACCATGGGCAAAAATCATGACTAGCCCAGGTTCGGTGATCAGATCATCTGGCATATGCTGATTTTCACAATTCATGACAACCACTGCTTGCTTGCCTGAAGGACAACAAGAAAAAAATATAATTAGATATGCACTGATGTCAGTTAAAATGAATAAGAATAATTGCTGAAAATATGATTACAAAATATACTCATAAACTGAATTTTGTTTTTGTTTCAAAGAAACTATTTGCACTTTATGATTACAAAATTTACCTCATAAATTGATTTTTTGTTTTTGTTTTTGTTTTAAAGAGGGCAAAAATGTTATTTCTAGAAACTATTTGCACTTTATAACTATTTAAATGAATCTGTCAGTCAATGAACACAATTTTTAAAATACACCATTTTATGATTATGTTACACAAACACTGAACAGTCCTTGGTCATAGTTCAGGTTCGTGTTTAGAGAACTTTAAATGATGTAAAGTTTGTTAAATCTCTTCATTATTATCATCATTACTGTTACTATCATCATTGTTGTCAAAATCATCTCATCACATCATCATTATTATTATTATTATTAAATTGTTGACAGTGAGAACAGAACTGAGAATACACTTCAAGTAAAACCAAATCGCCAAAAATAAAATAAAAAATTATTGCAAAATACGCATTCTGAGGATTTATTCCTGATTAAAATAAATTCTTACAACATAATATAAAAGTGAAAAATTACCTGGAATCCGTTTAGCAACATAATTTTCATATTGGCGTCGGTTGAGTTGTCTTGTTTCTAAAGTACTAAGTCCATTTGGCCACCTCCTTTCATGGGCATTTTCCATAAGCTCGTTCACAATATGTGTAGGACATCCACTGTCTATCAGAGCTCGCTTGATCACAGCCTGCAATACTGCATCCGGAGTGGAGATCATACCACCCCAGCGTGTTACTTGGGCTGCCTGCAAACTGGACACCCATCTACAATACAAATTTAAAATATTCAAAATGAACCTTCATTCTATTCTTCATGCGGGGTTATTTAAATAAACATAAAGAATAAAACCAAGAACAATAAAATTACAAGAGAATAAATCTGTTATTTGAGCTTCTTAAAAGAAAGTTAGTAAATTAAATCACTTAAATCCTTCTCCAAACACCCCTGCAATTAGATAAATAAATTCATCATCACTTATAAACAATTATATCAACTATCAGAAAAGCAGAATTGTACAACAACCAGTGTCATCTGATTTTCAATGAATTATTTTTGACAGGTTAAATGTAGTTAATAGGTACAAAAATAATTACCGTACAACGTCTTCATTTTCAATTGAAGCCTGTATTTCTCGCATCCGAGGGTTATTACACACTCGCATATTCCTCATCAGTTCCTAAGCACAGAATAATACAGTAAATTGCCATTTACAAGACATTAATAAGCGTCAAACATAAATACTTCCTTTTTTTGTTTTAAAAAGAGACATTTACTTATATACAATGGTATGCAGAAAAATAATAATTGGAATCACAGATGATATGAACATTTTCAAATTGTTATTTCGATGGGATGACCTTTTTCTTAACATTTTAGCATAATTCGTCCAAGGACTACATTTTCAGCTGATAATTTTAGAATTTATGGCATATACTGATTTAGCAGAATACAAGTTAGTAAAAGAAATATTTTGTAAGCATCTGTCAAACTGCCACATTCCACTGATAAAGTCAGCACTACTAGATGTCATTTTGGTATTGCAAACGTTTTTCTGTCAACTGAACATTACAACAAAAGCAGTCTGCGATGAAATATGCTTATCCCATTAAGTTTTGACATTTAACCATAAATAAATGTATTGAGAAAATGCTGAATTCACAAGTGAATCTGCAATTAGTTAACTACAATTAATAATGACAAATGAAATAAAATTCTAAAAATTCTCTAAAAGGATCCATATGTTTAAGCTAATTAACAACCATTTCTTGTTGTTAATGTGGGGAACGCTTCCGGCTTCCGCCGCTTTCGCGTAACAACCATTTCAAACAAACTGAACCTTTTATATGGCTGCCTTTTACTGCAACTATGAAATTCTGTTGGTGTCCAGTGAAGGCAGATTGTGAAATAACGGTCTACCAGCAAATTGCATCGCTTATTTAGATTAAGCACCACAACATGAAACATGCTGTTGTGGAAAGCATGTAATTGTGTGCATACAACATATAAGAACATTCCTTGTGATACCAAGCTAGACTGGACTAGAATCATTGAACTGAAAAAGCATTAAATTAGAGGAGTGATTGGCAAATGTCTGAGTGTGTTTGTGTACAAAATATGAATATTTCTTAATGTGGTGAGTGCATTCTTAATATAGATCTTTCCAAACTGAATCCAATGGTACCAAAATCATCTCTGTAGCTCAATTACAAACAGAGTTATTACAGTTTTAACGTATAACAATTTTGTCCGTTTCCAACCCGGAAATGAACAAATTGCTAATTTTGAATGACAGTATATTTGAAAATAAAATTGCACAGCCTCTTAAAAAAATTCAGCCATATTTGTATGTTGGATACTATTTATGTGTCTGAACTATAGTGTTCATCATTTCTTCATTTTGTGGACCTTCAAAGTGAACTATAGTGTTCATCATTTCTTCATTTTGTGGACCTTCAAAGTGAGCTATTGTACAATTTCATTTTTGAGCGTAAAAGTTTGAGAAAAATTAAATATTGAAAACTTTTAACTTTGGTTCTAACTGAGGTACAAACTTGATTTTAGTATGGAATCAGCAGAAAAAGTTCTATCTGTCTATTTTTAAAGTATTGGTAAAGATTTTGAAAAATATGTTTGGAATACCTACTAAAAAAGAAAAACTGGTATCGAAAAGAAAACTACCAATAAATAATCATAATCAATAATTAATTTGCTAAATACCTTCAACATTTGAATTTCTCGCTTCTGCTCATTCAGCTGGAGCTTTGCCTCTAAAATTTCTGTCTGCATGTCAGACATTTTTTGTTGCTGCGTGTTCACAAGACTTCTCAATTCACGTACACAGTTGTGATCCTGGAATTAAGAATTAAAAACAGATGTGATCTTTGTTTCTATTTAAGTTTCTTGCAAACTTAAAGGAATTAGGGTGGGTGGGTGAGGAGAACAGTTATAGAGCTCAATGTTTGAGTCAAGAAAATAATTATTATGTCTTGGCCAAAACTGTAATTAAGTCATTTTACAATAAAATTTGTTTATAAAAAAGAACAAGGAAACAAAAAAGTAATGTTTAATATTTATATTTCCTCCAGAAGTACAAAATGTTTGTTATAAAGTAGCCAACACACCTGAATTTGCCTCTGGACTGAATAATCTGGTATTTGGGAACTTAGGTATTAGGTACAAGTGTGCTAGCCTTGCATGAAGGTCTTTGATTCAAATCTGACCCTGGCCTTACATTTTTGTTGTTGCTGTTTTTCATCAAATCCTAAGTTCATGAATGTTGAGCTTGGTAGTCAAAACATTGTAAATGCTTATAAGTAGCCAATACTATAAATGCTTAGTTATCAATACTGTAAATGCATAGTTATCAATACTGTAAATGCTTAGTTATCAAGACTGTAAATGCTTAGTTACCAAGACTGTAAATGCTTAGTTATCTATACTATAAATGCTTAGTTATTAATAGTAATAATACTGTAAAGCTATCAATACTGTAAATGCTTAGTTATCTATACTATAAATGCTTAGTTATTAATACTGTAAAATCTTAGTTATCAAGACTGTAAATGCTTAGTACTAGTAGCTAAGACTGTAAATGCTTAAAGATCTTTCAAGAGTTGCAAAAAAATAACCATTATTATCAGTAGTACTAGTTAGTACTAGTAGTACTTAGTAGTACTACTGATAATAATGGTTATGTTATTTTTTTTGCAGTACTACTAGTAGTATTAAGACTTGTGCACTCTGTGAAAATACTGACAAACTACCTCACATTTTGATTAAGAGGGTCTACAACTGTTCATTAACAGACATTCTTTGTAAGTTTATGTATACATATGGATATGTGTATACATACACATTTATATATATATTATATAAAATCCCTCAGAAAACACTTTGTATTATTAATTAAATGTTGTGCACATTAAATTACAATTACAATACAAAGTCACAGGTAATGACATACAGCTATATTTTTTTGTTTTCATTCTACACAGGGCACATTTATTTAAAACATAATTGTCAGCAGTTATGCTTTCTAACAGTAAAATTGGATTCATATGTAATTTTAAAAATATTTCATGGGCTTTTCAAGAGCTAAGTGTTATGAATTTCAATCAAAGGCCACTAATATGTGCACTAAAGTTCAAAAATACAAAATTTGTAATAATAATTATAACATTATGTAATAATTATGACACTATGTTTTTGTTGCAAACAAATTAAGATATTAGCAAATTTAATATCAATATAGGACACTGTGCATTAATCTTTAGCAAAATCCTCTCTGAACCAACTGAACAACAAAATTCTATTCTTAAATTTAAAAATAATATTGTAAATTAGTTATATAGTTTCCAAACAATCTTAGTGCTTGAAGTTGGAATTCTTGGTATCTTATCTCTGACTTTTAAACAAATACCGTAAACAACGGTATGCTAAGTGAATGCTAAAGTATCAAAAATTCAGCAGTGGTGGTAACATGACTTGCAAATATTTTCTTAGCATTTTATTTAAAATAGACATTTTTATGCAAACTGGTGTAGAAGAAAAAGGGGTGAGATATTTCTTTCAAAAACAAGGACTTCTCAACTAATTCAAGGTCTTACAGGCAAATTCAAATGCTTTTCAAGACAAAATAAAATTCAAATACTTTTCAAGATGGTTCTCATTCTTCCAGGGCTTTTCAAGGTTGCTGTAAACCCTGTAATATCTGTCAGAAATTTATATCCTGTTGGCTTGAAAAAATACCAATAAATTTTTCATTTACTGGTGTCTAATGTATTTTATGTATAAATTGTTAAATCAAATCTGATTAATCTGAAAATTGGTTTCCACTGTCTAATGCAGTAATGGTAATTAAAGATGACTATTCAGCAAAAATACAGAATTCATGAAATAGTTTCCTAAGCAAAAGACACAGAATGACAAAAGGTTTAATTTCAGCTATCAATTTCATACAGGAAGAGTGAAATCTGACTCCATTACTTTTTGAAGTTTTTCTATTTTTTCCCTGACAGTTCAGGTGAAAAATATTTTGGCAATCAAAACTTAAGGTTTATAAAGCTAAAAAATGTACAAGTGTATAAATTCTTACTCTAATCATAATTAATTCATATTTAGTAAAAATTATCTATAATCTACTTACGTTAATAATAATAACAAATAAAAGATAAATAACTGCATTTCTTTTATTTATAAATAAAAGCACAATGCATGTAATTAGTGCAATAGTATGATCAAATTTCACCAACATGCCTAACCTTGAGTTCGTCCTTTGGAACAATCAATCCACAGCCATCCTGACACTGCACAGGTTTCTTTGGATTGTGCTCACATTCTAACAAATGAGAAGGCAAAGCATCAAGTTTGACAACTGCAGTACAACCATGTGGGGCATTATCACAAGTGATCTGAAGCCGCGATAAAAGATTGCGCAGAATTCGAGGGGCTTGTTTTAGCTGGTTGAATGTAATGGGACTACGATCCACTGGACAAGTGGGTTGATGGGTAAGCCATTCTTGAATGCAACCAGCACAAAATGCATGTTCACACTGTGGTGCCTAAAGAAACGAGAACAAGAGAAAATGTTTTAATTCTGGAAAGAAAATAAATAAATTAATACCAAATTGTTTGGAAAATGGCTGCACCTGCTCTATCAATAATCTGTGCAATTCCTCTGAATACTCAATCTGATAAAAATAATTATTTATAATATGAAAAATTAAAGAAAATGGCTATATCATATATGTAACCATGTCACAAAAAGAGGTGCCGTTTTTCAGTTCAAAACAATTTTATATTATTACAAATCATAACAAAATAAATAAACACATATTCACACAACTATCTTATGTACTTCTCACATCAATTCTGCATATATATACAGAACATAAACACATGATATTCCAATTTAATCCAATGCTTTATTTTTAAGAAAACATATTTCAAATAGACCCACCCTTTGTGGTAACTTCCCCAGAGAATGAGCCATAAAAAAAATTATACAATTAATACTAATTAATGAAACCTAATTAATTCTATATTAATAATATGTTCTTCACAGTAAATTTTACTAAAACATCAAATGATAACTTGCAAAAATGTTGCATTGATCTTTATGATAAATGCTGAAACAATATTAAATAAACAGCACTCCTTTACTAACCTGGAGAGGTTCTTCCATAACACCACTGCATATTGGACAAATAAGCTCTTCATCCACATCACCTTCAAATCTGATGATCTCATAACCCATTCTTGACCTTTAAACTCAAACAATCATTTAAATAAATAAAATATTATTCCAATTCTTTTACTTTTGTCTTAAAATTTAAACAATTAATCCATGTAAAAATTTAAATTTTACTAAAAATAACTCATTTTTAAAAATAATTCTTTTACTGAAATTTTTGGGTTGCCTTAACAGACATTATAAATCCTAAGAAAAATGTGTGCAACCATAAATCTATAAAGTTTAATTAAAGATTTACTCTCATTTTAATATAATTTAAATTAATTATTAAACCCTGAAAGATATACTCAGTAATAGTATATATTAAAATGTTTTAGTGTAAGTATAATTAATCATTTATGACCTTTACATTGGATGAATTTTAATCACAAACCTACACTCATATAGTCATAATGTTATGTAATAAATCGAAATTAAGAATACATTGGCATGGATAAATAAATGTAAGTGAATTCTAAATGTTAATGGTATGCAATTTAAAGTCTAATATTTAGTAATTGAAATAAATGCCCGTTTACGTTCTAATTAGATTTAAATTATCTTTTTAAGTTGGTTTTTTTTTTACAGTTTGTGTTACAATTATTTAAGTTAGTGTTAACAAAATATTTGTAATGTAAACATTTAAAAATAAATAAACGTTTGATAAATTATACTTATTTATATTATGGATAATAATTAGGCTAATATCATAAGACATAAGTGACTAATTTAAGAGATATTTAAGTATATGTTATAAAACAAGAAATATTGTTCTGAAATTCGAAGTAATATATAACTCAGATGATTTATGTGTTCAGATTATTGTTAAACTAATTATTATTATTAAACTAATATTGTAACAAGTGGGGTGATAAATGATCAATGTAAATAACAATAGCGCCGAGTTACATTTGTAAAAGTAAGCGTTTCAACAACCAATAGTTTAACAAAATAACAGTGCAGAAATATTATCATATAAAGTTATTATTAACCCTTAATGAATATGACTGTATAATAATAACTAGAGTCATATCTCTCTAATTGAATAAAAGTAAAGCAAAACAGAACACTCCGAAAACGATCATTGTATGCATTGTAATATCTCTGTAGTGAAATAACTGTTATTAGTGTTAATTAATCAAAAATTATGACTAATTTAGGAACTCACTTGTCCGTTAGAACAAACTGAATGATATGTCAACTTTCCGCCAGTTCTTCGGCCTGTCTTCGAAATGGGTATGAAGTTTAAAAAAAAAAAAAATCCTAAACAATACTACAAATAATGTTATGGATTTTCTTTTGTAACAATGCGCAAGCGCTCAAGGGAAACTACTATAAACATTTGCAAATGTTACTGTGCGTTACTTCCTCATTTTCCCTAATAGTCAGTGTTCTAATTTGTGGCCAAGAGAGTGTCAGTTCAATTCGAAATATTATTTTAACAATTTTTTAAAAATATTTTCAGAAATTTTCGCTTCATTAGTATAACATAAAACTTTTTCAAAAAAATCTGACTACAGAAATGAAGTGCGGAGTGGAGTTCTTTTAGGTGGCGCTCCCTCAATATACAATGTAATTGTAAATCGCACTAATTCGTGTTTTTAAAGCGCACCCATCCACATACTATTTTTTTTTAAAGCAAGAATATCACTAAACTGTCCTTAAGAAGCATATATATACACAGTCGTTAGAAAGTTGGAGCCACACGAAAACTCAATAGGGGCATCAAAAATACTAGTCATTTAAAAATAAACCATTAGAGATATCAAATATGATGCACATACCTCAATAACTATGGACTTGTATTGATTTGGTATGCAATAATGTGATACGTACATCTTTATTTGATTAACCCCAATGTTTACAAGTCTGTTTCTTCGGAAATAAGTTTTGGGCGTCTCTTTTCATTATCTTTCGATTAATTTTTGTTTCATTTTGATATTCTCGTAATTTCTTTTTTTTTTTTTTTAAATAAACTTAATAACTCACAATCTGGTTTTCTTATTAAACAACCACGCTGTTTGTACAGATTCTGGCGAGAAGCATAGTGTTTGTAAGGTGAATGGTATCTGTCTTTGTTGGCGAGAAGCATAGTGTTTGTAAGGTGAATGGTATCTGTCTTTGTCTGATTTCTTTTGTTAGTGTATTTCTGTGTCTGATGGGCTAGGCAGTCTATTAAGAAGTGTTTTATGGTGTTGTCTGTTCTGCAGGGGGTGGAGGGTAGGGGTTGCATGTTTTAGTTGGTGTGTGTAGTGAGTTGAGTTTAGTCTTAGTCTATTTAGTCCCTTTTCATGGGTTGTTTTTGGTTTTGTTTGATGGGTGGGGGGGGGGGGCATTTTATCAGAGAAGTTATTTCTGACTTGTTAAGTGGAATGATGAGTTGTTCCCCTCTAGTTGTGCCATATTTTGCCCCTTTGTCAGTTTGTTCATTGCCTGTTATGTTGCAGTGGTGTGGGATCCACATGAGCGTTGGTGAGATGTTTATAGTCTGTAGTGCGTGTAGTAGGTTGTGTATTTTGTCTGTGGTGTATTTTCTTGAAGTGTTGAATGGGTCATTGATGCAGTTGAGGGATGAGAGTGAGTATGAGTAAGTTATTGTTTGGGGGAGGGGGAGGGAGGAGTGTGAAGGATATGAGTTAATGCTTGGTGGATAGTAATGAGCTCTGCTATGAGGATGGAGTGATTTTGGTGGAGTTTATACGTGTGGGTGCCTTTGTGTGTATTGCTGTGCCTGTACCTATTTGTTGTATTTTTGTAGTGTTCTTCGTAGTATCTGTTTTATGTGATCTAGCACTTCCTGTTTGAGTGCAATCAAGAAGGACACTTTATAGGAGGCACGAGTGCAATGCTCAGCAGCCTCAAAAGCTTTGGAGGTCTGCTTCTTGAAGAAGGACTGTTGATCCAACCATGACTGCAAGCGAGCAGCCTCAGTCTTCCGCTCACCTGCGTGTGCTTGGCATTGAAATGCCCCTTGAGATTCGACCATTAGAAAGTGCTGTTGGTGTCATTGCACACTAAACACAGGGCTTTGTTTCTGCATTGGACGAAGAATAATTTGTCAGTCCATTCAGGGTTGAAGACACGATGTTCAAGGTCAACCTTCCAGAGACTGGTAGCTGTGCGCTGCTTCTGCTTTTAGGCATAGTAATTGGGATTACTGTGCAGAAACTCGATGTCAGTAATATAACAATAAAATAAAATTGCTTTGCACGTCACAGCACACACATGTGCACACCACTCACGCCTTGACCCTGGTGAGAGGTGAATGAAACCGAGACCAGAGAGTGAACTTGAGTACAACACAACATTTATCATCCCTTCCCGGTCAGGCACTTCTGTTTCATGCAAGCACCTGACATCAGTTCTAATATAAACACACGCCAAAGCTTGAGCTGCAACCAGCAGTAATGAAGGGGAACAAAACTGTGACAATTTAATTAGATTTGATCTAATAATAAATAAATGGGAAGGGGGCATTAGAGTGGACTGGAATACTAGCCATATCCGGCCTAAAGGATGGAGTCTGCTGACCTCTGATCTAGGCAGACATCTCAAACAATAAAACTGCTCTGAAAAGACATTAAGTATCACACTCTCATTAAATGCTTGAGAGAGACATCTCAAACTCATTAAAATGAAATGACACCTCACTCAATTTATTAAATATATCACAACCAATAAGATTATCTAGGCAGACATCTCAAACATTAAATCTACTCTGAATAGACATGAAGCATCTCACATGTATTAAAATGCTCTGAACAGATATCTAGGCAGACATCTCAAACATTAAAACTGCTCTGAAAAGACATGAAGTCTCTCACACATACTGAGGGTCTTAAAGACATTAAAAAATACACTAAACAAATTTGTTTTTAATTGCTTAAAATTTGTAAAGTTGCTATAGACAATATTCAAATTTAAATAAGATTTATAAGAATAATGTAATGTGTATTAGTTATCAAATGGTAAATATTAAAAATTATAGAATAAGTAATTTCCACAAAGATAAAACCTTAACTAGATACATATTTTTCAGTATTTTAAACTTTTAAAGAAAATGTAGTACTTCCATTCTTCCTGAGTCATCATGACATGTTTTGCCTAAGCACACATATACAAACATTTTGACATGTACACATACAAACAGCTTGAAATGTTGTCTAAGCACACACATACAAACAGCTTGAAATGTTGTCTAAGCACACACATACAAACAGCTTGAAATGTTGTCTAAAGGACACATATACAAACATTTTCACATGTTGTACACATACAAACAGCTTGAAATGTTGTCTAAGCACACATATACAAACATTTTGACATGTACACATACAAACAGCTTGAAATGTTGTCTAAGCACACATATACATACACCACAAACATATTTACTTACTAAAACCTAACCATAAACACATTGTGCTTGCTAAAACTTACATCACAAACATATTTACTTGCTAAAACTTATACACCATAAACACATTTGCTTGCTTGCTAAAACTTACATCACAAACTTATTTACTTGCTAAACCTTACACCATAAACACATTTGCTTGCTTGCTAAAACTTACATCACAAACTTATTTACTTGCTAAAACTTACACCATAAACACATTTGTGCTTACCAAAACTTACACCACAAACACATTTGCTTGCTTGTTAAAACACACCACAAACACATTTACTTGCTAAAACTTACACCACAAACATGTGATTAATTGCTTGCTGAAACTTACACCACAAACACATTTACTTGCTAAAATTTACACCACAAACATGCACTTAATTGCTTGCTAAAATTTACACCACAAACATGCACTTAATTGCTTGCCGAAACTTACATCACAAACAATTTACTTGCTAAAATTTACACCACAAACATGCACTTAATTGCTTACTAAAATTTACACCACAAACATGTACTTAATTGCTTGCTAAAATTTACACCACAAACATGCACTTAATTGCTTGCCGAAACTTACATCACAAACACATTTACTTGCTAAAACAAACCACAACCACATTTACATGCACACAGGAAACTGACAAGATCATGAATTTTAACTAAATAAATCAAAGAAAATACAACCTATATATCTTTGGCCAAAAAACTTCCCTGAGCTTATTTTTTCATTATGTCTGAATAAATTTTTATTCCAATAGCAAAATAAAAATAAAGTATTTTAAACATAACATTTTCAAAAAATAAAGATCAGTTTTCTAAGTTTAAAGATTATTTTTTTCTTTTGAAGAGATAAATGAATTTTGCAAAAATATCAATGTTCTGCATACAAAGTATAGACTTTTTTCAAAAGGTGAGATAAGTAAAACTGGTATTTTAAAAAAGGGAGAGTAAAAGACTTCAGTCCTCTCCTAAATCTACACATTATCATAATCTTCTAAAACATTATCCATATCAATTAAGTCATTCATTTCTGCTTCCTCTTCTTCAGTATGGGTACTTAAGATTCTGTCATGATGAATGGAATAGAAGCTTGCCACATTAAGTTGAACTGGCTTTATTAGGTTTCTGTAATAAAAAACAATCAGACATTGTAGCTGATGTATCTTTGTCTCAGACAAGAATCTATAAAGGTTTAAAAATTATAGCAGGTTATATTTTCAAATCAAACCTTAAGTTCAATGATCTCAATAAACTCTAATCTTTTTTGGATCTAATTTAAGATCAGTGGGGAAAATAAAATTGACATTGAGTTAAAACCACACCTATTTAAAATCTATTTAAAATAACCCACACAAATTTCAATTTGTGCAAGGAACATGTAGTAAGCACTTTTTGGTGTAGTGCCTCCTTTGTTGTACAGATTCTAAATGAATCTGTACCGAGTCTACATTTTGCAACTAAAAGTGCTCCTGAAGTCTCTGCAGGAGCAGACTAATTTCTTTCTTTCTTTCTTTTCTTTTTGCTTTTGCACAAAGGAGAAAACTTCACTGTGAATAGATTAAAGCATCAATGACATTATTACATTAGGCATTATTTCAAAGACACATTACCTCTGCCTTTTAACTAATTAATAGCAAATCAAGTTTCATCATGTTTTTATTTAACTGGCTAAAAAGAAAGTCAAGTTTCATAAATTTGTTTATAAGACATATGTTACATCTTCATTTAACTGGCTAACAGTGAGTGAAGCTTCACCAATCTGTTTCTAAGACATGCTACAACTTTCTTCAACTGACTAATAGCAAGTCAAGTTTCACCAATCTGTTTCCAGGACATGCTACAACTTTCTTCAACTGACTAATAGCAAGTCAAGTTTCATCAATCTGTTTCTATAGCCAAATATATGTATAATGATAGTATGCCAGTATTCATTTCACATCAGGTAAAAATAATGGAAATATTTATAAAGGAATAATTAAGAATACATTTCTGTTTCTGTTTGTAATGCTATATCCAAAATTTCAGCATTTTTAAATAAATGTTTCTCAAAACTGTCTTATCCCATCATAAAACTCCTGAAAATGCTTTTCTCTGAAATGATGTCATCTTTTCCAGCAATGAAATCTGATGCAGGTTGTCCAATCTAAAGATCCTTATCTGTTTACTGAAGGTGCTTAACTGCAAATCTATTGATTATTGCTATATAGATGAAGATCTAAAGAATAGCATAAGGACCTAAAGCATAGCTAACGGTGCTAAAGAATAGCAGAAGGCACTAAAGCATAGCTGAAGGCCTTGCATGCATCAAAAGAATAGTGTTATAAAACATTTTAAATCATCCTTTTTTAGCACATATATAAATGGTGCACCAGAATGTAGATTCATTTCAGTTCATCAAATGGTTTTAGAGTGTCGTTGATAAATGGCATATAAGGTGGTTTGTTGGTGAGGAAAAGGCATCGAGTTCTTACTTTCTTGTAAGTTCTAGAAAATGCATTATTTTCTAGTCTGAAAAATTCATGCATATTTCCCTGTTGTCCACAAAAGGGAAGCTGAAAAGATGCTTTATATATATAACTGAAACTTATATAAGAATTTCCTTTTCTTTCATAATATGTAGAATATGCATGTCTTCAAATACTGCTTGAAACTGATTGTTTTTGTTATGTAACAATCAAAAGCTGGTGTCACGGGAATCAAGGAGTGGATTTGCCAGAAATATTTTTTCTCTCTATCCTTACTTAGACTGTCTGGCCAAGGCCGCCCAACCATCGTGTAACTACGGTTAATATTTTTCTTTTAAAGATATTAATGTAAAACCACAACTAGTAAACTCATTCCACATTTCAACATAGTGGCTCAAAATTAGAAACCTACATTTGTTACTTTACTAATAAATCTGTTTTGTTAAATATGCATATAAAACCAAGATTTGTGTGTAAGTTTTGTGCATTTGTATGTGCGCAGTTTTACCTCCCTAATGTAATATTTTGAGTGAGGAATGACTGATTAAAGAGGAATTGTTATATTTTCTTTAGCACTTGATAAACTCATGATATATTCTTACTATTAGTACTTGAAGTGCACTCGAGGTACTTAGCTAACTTGTTATGTGCCTGAGGTAATAGGGGAAAGCAGTAAATTTCTCGTGCAGTGAAATGTCGTGCCAGCAAGGAGAAACATAATCTTTCTGCAGGTGGAAAACTTCTTACTAAAGAAGACAAATCCGACTTTAATCTATATTTAGCGAGCCCCCATCCACCCACTTTCTTCTCCAACGTAAGATTTATCAATATGTGTAAAAAGGTCAATAAATTTTAAAATAAATTTATTAAATGATCAATGAAATATACATATGACAATCAATGTTCCTTCTAAGGTGCATAGACATGCAGCTCATTAGAAAGTGCCGCGCAGCAGTTTGAAAATTCCGTGCACAAGTTTTGGTAGCAAGCTCAAACAACCACCAGTTCTGCGCACACAGGAAAAAGCTCCATGCACACAAGGGAAAAGTTCCACATACACAGGGAAAATATTAGAGGGAACATGGATGACAATTACAATGAAATAGATTACTTGACATCAATATTCCACGAAACATGTTCAGACAATTTTATGTTACACAATCTCTAGAAATAAAGAAATAACATTACAGTTCAACAATAGAATCAATACAAATCGCAGGTTAGTCCTATCAGAGAACAGAAATGGAGTTATTAGAGATAAGTTATTGTAATTTTTTACATGACCTGGATTAAGCACTGCTTCAAAAGTCTTTCACTGGCCTTTACAACAATTATATCTATTAACATGTGTCTCCTGCCACATGCATGGAAACCACTGACATATGCTCGACAAACTTGAGCGCTCTCCTCAACATGTCCGTTCCTTCAAGTAGAACACAATGATTACAGTAATTCTAGCAACTTCAGTATACTAGAATTCTCCCAGTGTGTCCAGTATATATATCAAGGTGTGTAGCATACTTTCTCAAGCCTTATTCACACACCACAACAAACGTTCCTGCACCTTCCTGGTCATACATGTTTATGACCGGTGAACACATGAAGGGTAACTGGGAACTCAAAACTTGAAACTCAAACTCAAAGCTTGAAACCCAAAGTCAAAAGGCCACTTGTTCACTGCAAAATACAATCAAGGAGCAAACCTAAGTTTCCTGTTTATCACAATATAACTCTGTTCTATCTCACATCCCCTTCTCAACTTACAATCTCCTGCAACAGTATTTGTTAGCCCAATACACACACACATGGTAAAATAAACACAGCACCTCAAACAATGTCAAGTGTTAGCACACTACATATGTGCAGCTTAGTTCAAATATTTGCAGAAATAAAAGTCAACTCATATAGTACATCTCTACATAAACACAAGTATAACATATCAATAGCGATAATGCATGAAATATTCCTAACCATTCTCTCTCAATCAGTCAGTTTTAACTCACCATCGAACTAACAATTGCCTTTCAAAGCAAGATTTTCATCTTTCAACCAAATTCAAAAGTGATTAGAGGGTAGAATTTTCTACAGCAAGAGAACTCCTTAAACTCAGTCCATTGGCTAGTAAATCATTCTCGTAAATCAGGATCAATGGATAATGGAAACTACTCACTCAGTTTGCATTACATCAGCAATCTAGAATGCTTTTGCCTGAAGCTATTTACTTCAACTCAAACACTTTCAAAAATAACACCATAAGGAATACCCAAGGTCAGGTTATTCTGACAATTTAGCAATTTATATAACAATTAAATTTAAAATAGGAAGGGGCAAATTTACTTTGTCACAATACCCTACCACACCAGTACACTTCTTCCAAATACATACACACCAGTACACTTCTTCCCAATACATACACACCAGTACACTTTTTCCCAATACATACACACCAGTACACTTCTTCCCAATACATACACACCAGTACACTTCTTCCCAATACATACATACCAGTACACTTCTTCCTAATACATACACCGATACACTTCTTCCTAATACACACACCAGTATACTTCTTCCCAATACATACACACCAGTACACTTCTTCCCAATACATACACAACAGTACACTTCTTCCCAATACATACACAACAGTACACTTCTTCCCTAATCATACACACCAGTACACTTTTTCCCAATGCATACACACCAGTACACTTCTTCCCAATGCATACACACCAGTACACTTCTTCCCAATGCATACACAACAGCACACTTCTTCCAAATGCATACACAACAGTACACTTCTTCACAATGCATACAAAATCTTTTATCCAGCTGATAACTCTTTAAGCCATCTAAATCCATATCTACTAGCCACAAGTCAAAATCTTTTATCCAGCTAATGACTCTTTAAGCCCTATAAAACCATATATACTAACCCACAAGTCGAAACTGTATTATCCAGCTAAAAACTTTTTAAGCCCTCTAAATCTATACCTACTAACTCACAAGTCAAAACTGTATAACCCTCTAAATCTTTATCTTCTAACCCACAAGTCTCAATCTTCTTATCTTAACTCTTTAAGCCCTCTAAATCTATGTCTCAATATTATCTATCTAGTAACTCTTTAAGCATGCCAATTTTTAACTTACAACAATAAACTAACATCTTACCCAGAAAGAGTATCCACATGTATCTCACTTTGTGCTGGTGATATCTAGAACAATATAAAAAAAATTAAATCAAATAAAATGCATAATAAGTATTACAATAAATGATCACTGTCACATGTCGCTTTGAGTCACTTATTGTGTGTGCATTTACTGAAGCTAAATAATTAGTCTCCCTTTTATTAATTAATTAAAAATGTTCTAATGTCGGTGACTGTGTGACCCAGTTTCTGATATTGGATGAAATCTATGACCCTTGCTTTTTGTATGCTTGGTGGATGTATAACTATTTGATATAAGTTATTCAGACATGTCTGTATGGTGGATGTATAACTATTGATATCATTAGTTATTCAGAAATATCAGTATGTTGGATGTATAACTATTTGATATGATTAGTTATTCAGAAATATATGTATGGTGGATGTATAACTATACAATAAGATTAGTTATTCAGAAATATCACCATGGTGGATGTATAATTATTTGATATGACAAGTTATTCAGAAATGTCAGTATGGTAGATGTATAACTATTTGATAAGATTACTTATTCATAAATATCAGTATAGTGGATGTATTACTATTTGAAAAGATTACTTATTCATAAATATCAGTATGGTGGATGTATTACTATTTAAAAAGATTACTTATTCATAAATATCAGTATGGTGGATGTACAAAACAGTGATCTGCTTCGGCATTCAGGAATGTGTGAATGGTATGGTGTAGTTGGTGAGTACAGCTTTTTCAATATATATATATATATATATATAGTAATCTATTAAATGCTAGTATGTTTAAATTATAATGAGTTACAACTGTAAAGTAAAATTATGTGATGTGTGAAACTTAAAACTTCATATTATCTCCTTGAAGGATAAGTATCTTTGTAATTAGTTTCTTTATTGACAATGCCTTCATTGTTGTTTAGTGATTGATTAATTGTAAGATATGGCTGTCATTGGATTGAAATGAGATTATAAATGCAATTATAGTATGATATTCCCACTTAAATTACATTTACCTAAATTTGGAAAGTATAAAATGTGATACTCATGAATGGCTGTTTGACAAGAGACACACATAATGAATTACTTTATTAGGCATGTGCCTAGGTGTAAGAAGTGACACACATGATGAATGACTTTATTAGGCATGTGGCTAGATGTAAGAAGTGACACACATGATGAATGACTTTATTAGATTGGCTTGTTACTAAATATGAGAAGTAACACATATGATGAATGACTGTATCAGGCTGCCTTGTGTTACTAAGTATGAGAAGTGGTAAACAAATGGCTGCATAATGTTGTTTTATATTATGATATTATGAAGTATGACGTGACACGATGATGAATGGCTTGATTAGATTATGTCACTAAGTGTGAGAAGTGGCACACATAATGAATGACTATTATGTCATATTTTATTGCTAAGTGTGAGAAGTGACACATATAATGAATGACTATTAGGTCATATTTTATTGCTAACTGTGAGAAGTGGCACACATAATGAATGACTATAACACATACACACAGATGAATGACTATTAGGTCATATTGTATTACTAAGTGTGAGAATAACACACACACACAGATGAATGACTATTATGTCATATTGTATTACTAAGTGTGAGAATAACACACATATACAGATGAATGACTATTAGGTCATATTGTATTACTAAGTGTGAGAATAACACACACACACAGATGAATGACTATTAGGTCATATTGTATTACTAAGTGTGAGAAGTGACACACAGATGAATGACTATTAGGTCGTATTGTATTACTAAGTGTGAGAAGTGACACACAGATGAATGACTATTAGGTCGTATTGTATTACAAAGTGTGAGAAGTGACACACAGATGAATGACTATTAGGTCGTATTGTATTACTAAGTGTGAGAAGTGACACACAGATGAATGACTATTTGGTCGTATTGTATTACTAAGTGTGAGAAGTGACCTACTCTGTTCATCCTAGAAAAATTTATAAAACATAATAAAAGAAATTCAATGATACATTTCTTATCTTAATAAAGCAGCACAAACTGAATAATTTTATGTATGATTTTATTAACTTAAAAATACTGACAAAAATCAGACTCAAATAATACATGCCACTCTCAAATAGTAAAAACAACACACATATAAATTGGAGTCATTGTCAGCAATAGTATATACATCACACAGATAAAGTGGAGTCATTGTCAGAAATAGTAAAAACAACACATATAAAGTGGAGTCATTGTCAGCAATAGTATACACAACACACAGAAAAAGTGGAGTCATTGTCAGCAAAATAATACTCAATAAAATGATTGCAGGAACTACCAGAGAGAGAGAATGAATGAATGAATGAATGAATGAATGAATGGAGAGTAAGGGGGAGAGACAGTGTGAATGAGAAGTATATAGAAAGAAACTTTCAAGAAATAAAATTCTGTTCTACACCAAAAGCAGAATAGGAATATTAAAAATGTCATTTGAGTTGTCATGTTATAGTGAATCCTTGTTAAAAGAACTTAAGGAAAAATTTACTTTGATTCCAGGAATGCTCTTTGAATAAAAGAAAAATGATTTACCTTCAGAGATTCTGTAGGGCCAACCAGGGGCTGTCTGGGAATGGGAGTGTAATGGCTGGGATGTGTTTTCATAAATTCCAGAAAGCTGTAATGACTGTCCAAGTACAGATTCACTCCCTGGTCATGAACGGATACTGACAACATTCCAGAGTTCAAGACTTTAGAAAAGTTGCTGACATTGATAAGTGGTACCAAAGTCTTTTCTAAAACTCTGTCCAGCAGCTACCGGGAGACACAAATGGTGAATTTTGTCATCCATCAAGAGTTACTTAAGTTGTTTGCAGTAGTTGTTTACACAAAGTTATAATAATCATTTTCACAAACTTACAATAATCACTTTTATAAAGTTGCAACAGTGATTTTCACAAATTTACAATAGTCATTTTCTAAAGTTACATCATTTTCTCAGTTACAATAGCTATAATCATTTTCACAAAATTGCATTATTTTCTCAGTTACAACAACTTTTTCACAAAGTTACATCATTTTCACAAAGTTACATCATTTTCACAAAGTTACAATATAATTTTCACAAAGTTACAATATTATTTTCTCAAAGTCACAATAGTCATTTTCACTACTACATTAGTCATTTTCACAAAGTTACATCATTTTCACAAAGTTACAATAGTCATTTTCAAAACTGCATTAGTCATTTCACTAAGTTATAATAAAAGCTTATTGCTTTAAGTTTAAATGGATTAAGAGATTGGAAACAATAAAAATTAATGTAAAATAAAAACACGTTCTTAATGAAGTTTTTCAAAGTTTTAATATAATCCAAGTATGTACTGGTATCTGTCCTATCAATTTACACTTTTCAATCATGCAGATACTTTTCATTTTCTTTTAGTTTAATTCTTTCCATACCAGACATCTTTTCCACCAAAAGACAAATTAATGGAACTTGCAGAGCTAGTAATATAACATTTTTGAAAAATTATTTAGTAATTTTAATTCATAATAAATCAAACTACTTTTTAAAAAGAATATTTATTTAGGCTAGTAGTTGTCGAACTCCCTTAGATAACATTATTTAAAAAATAAAAATAAACTTTATTTTACTGATTTTTTTAAAACAAAAATACAACTTTTATACAACAAAAGATACCTTAAATAATGGTGAATATTTTACATCCTTCACCTCCTTACTAAGCAGCTCTTTGAGTTTTGGAAAAATTAAAAGCATCTCAGTCTTCAATAAAATTTTGGTGAAACTGCAAAGATAAAGAAAATTCTGTAAGAAAGTGTTTATTATTTTTCATTAGCAAAGTTATTAAAGTATTTGTGATTATATGACCATTTAAACTCACCTTCCTTATTAAATGGATAACATATTGTATTAAGAACAGATGAGTGTTACACAATCTAAGTTTGAGTCAGTCTGCACAGATTTCTTAGAGCAAAGGCATTAGATGAAGGATGTTTAGTTACAGTAAACTGTTAATTAGCTTGTAAATGAAAATGAACTTAGGTTTAGAGCAATTAAGAGAAAATATTTTAGATTACAGTAATGGACTTAACTGGCAATGAAACTGAAATTAGATTAAAATAAGAGAAAAAGTTTGGTAGATTAAATAGAATACCTCATACCCAGGAACCAGTAATTTGGAATAATTGTAAACCAAGAATACTAAGTGTTTACAACAGACCACTAAAACTCAGTGTTGTCTGAGCAATAGTAGATGATCAGAAACCTACAAAACCCTACCTGACATGTCCACACAACAGGATTTGTTAGTTATTAGAAAATCATTATAAGCTTGAATAAAGTTTATGTCTGTATTTCAGGGAGACATATGGTCATTCATTGTGGCAATGATTCAAGCACTGTCTTACTGATTATGACATAAGGAGTTTTCTTCCAATCTACATATCCATTCTTTAGTCTGAGATTGTTGAGTGCACCCTGATTAAACATGTCTTGGATTTTAATTAGTAACAATTGATAATAAGTGTCATTCTTTTATTATTTTTATGTCTGAAATAAATGTTTATTTTTGCCAAATAATACTTCTCTTAGTTTTATTATTTTTATTGAAATAAATGCTCATTTCTGCCAAATAATACTTCTCTTATTTTTTAAAAACACTTGAAAAATTATAATAACAAGTAATAGAATCAGCTAGGAAAATGTTTCTATCACATTTTCCTAAATCCGTTAAAAGAATTTTTAATGTTCAAGATAAGAAACATTTCAAAGGTCTCATTAGAACAAATAAATAAAATAAATTAAATAAAATCACAAAGCTATTAACAACAAATAATAATATATTTTAAATGTTTATTTCAAAGGTATCATTTTAAAGAAAATAATGTGATGTTAAACTTATTTATCATCTTGGATGTGGCAAGATCAGTTCATTTGTATATGAGAGTTTTGTAAAACTGCAGCACAAACACAATAGCTGTATTTAGTCATAGAGTTTACCTTCAGAATGGGCAGTGACTATGCATGTATTTATTTACATAATACAGCAAGGACCAGACCTCTACAATCATTTGGATGTTAATCTTTCCAGAAAAATTATTCTTTATTGTTGTCAAATTAGTGTACTGAATGCTGCTACCTATGCTAATCTTTCCAGAAAAATTATTCTTTATTGTTGTCAAATTAGTGTACTGAATGCTTCTACCTATGATAAGCTTTCCAGATAAAAGGTTCTTTACAGTTGTAAAGTTAGTGCACTTAATGCTGCTCATAAAAAAGTTCTTTACAGTTATAAAGTTAGCATATTTAATGCTGCTCAAATAAAAGGTTATTTACAGTGTAAAGATAGTGCATTTAATGCTGCTCAGGTAAAAGTTTCTTTACAATTCTAAAGTGCATTTAATGCTCTCAGATAAAAGGTTCTTTACAGTTGTACAGTTAGTGCATTTAATGCTACTCAAATATTAGGTTATTTACAGTTGTAAAATTGGTGCACTTAATGCTGCTCAGGTAAAAGGCTATTAACAATTGTATAGCTAGTGCACTTAATGCTGCTCAGGTAAAAGGCTATTAACAATTGTATAGGTAGTGCACTTAATGCTTCTCTAATAAAATGTTCTTTATAGTTGTAATGTTAGTGCACTTAATGCTTCTCTAATAAAATGTTCTTTATAGTTGTAATGTTAGTGCACTTATGTTGCTCAGATAAAAAGATTCTTTAGAGTTGTAAAATTAGTGCATTTAATGGTGCTCTGATAAGAGGAAATTGAGCTTGAATGTGCCATGAAAAGGTCATATTGTGAAGATGTGAGAAAGTTTCAATGGTGAGGAAGATAATGGTCAAAGCTGTTGAAAATCAGATGCTTGAAGACCTGAAAGAATTAGACCCAGCTATACATACATCTGCAGATTGGCAAATACCTTTGCCCCATACCTAGATAAGGAAGCTTTAAAGAGTAATTTTGAGGACTGCACACATACTGCCTCATGAGTGTATTCTAATCTTAAAGACAAAGGCCAGAAAGGGAACTTTTGCAGCTACTGGATGGATATTATTAACCAAAGAACAAGTACTGGTGGCATCCTGGAAGGTAATTATCCAACAGTTGTCTACCTTGTCTCACAACAATGCAGACTGTGAGAGATCTTTATGTTTGATGAAAAATTATACAGATTGTAGAAAATCCCTGAAAGCAAACATGCTAACATCTTTTCCACAGTGCAAAATAAACACTGGCACCTGCTACAAAAGCTTTAAAACCTTTAATAACATTTTGAAAAATGCGAAAGGTGCATGTGTTGCATATAATACAACAACACTCAACATCAAAAGTTGAGAATAAAGTACCAGAGATGTAAATACATGTAAAATTAGTTTGTATGTGACATTTGTTAGTGACACACCACTAATCTTAAATATCAATACATTTTTTGTTTACAGTTTTATTTGTCTCTGTAAAGTTTTTTTTCGGTCTGGCATTGTGGTTTCATCTCACAGGTATGTTATCAATATTTTCTTTTGTTATGACTATCTAACAAGATGCAAGTATAGATAAATAACAAAGAATAACTTTTAAGTGTTTTATCTTATCCAAAAAGCTTATAAGTGTTTCATCTTATCAAAAAGTTTGTAATGTTTATTTTTCCAACTCGGCCAATAGATTATAATCTATAACTATAATTGAGGAATAACAAAGAATAACTTATAAGTGTTTTATTTTATCCAAAAATTTGTAATATTTATTTTTCCAACTCAGCCAATAGATTATAATTGAGGAATAACAGAAAGAATTACATGGCCTAGATTGGAACTGATACTACAATCTATGTTTTCAACATAAGAAATGTAAAATAATTATAAATCAGAACTAATGAAGTTGTGGTTACATGACTATTTGAACAATTTCAAAATAATCAATGTTTCACATGATCTGTAATTAGTTGGCATATATCAAGTGATCAGACCACAAAGTTTTGCAAGAAAAGTTAGGCAGCAGCATTTTCATATTTTCTTCAAGAAAATGTAATGGAAGGTATTATTGTATTTAGCACTTCATAAAACTCTAAAACTTGAACATATATTTCAATATGTCAAATTAATACATAATATCAAGGTGTTGTATGATATTCATGTTATATAGCGTACTTCTGCCTAGTGAGCAAGAAAAGATTTTGATGTCATTCATATGATTTAACACACTGCAAACAAGATAACAAAAACATCTTATACAATATTCAAACAATATAACACACCACTATCTAGATAACAAAAACATCTTATACAATATTCAAACAATATAACACACCACTATCTAGATAACAAAAACATCTTATACAATATTCAAACAATATAACACACCACTATCTAGATAACATAAACATCTTATACAATATTCAAATAAAAAATGTAACACACTACTATCTAGATAACATAAACATCTTATACAAAATTTAACACACTACTGCCAACACACTGAAATGGTATAACCTATAACTTTAGCATGAAAAGATCTCATACAATATTCATATTATATAACATAAAGCTGCCAACATTTCTCAGAACACAAAAGTATCGCACATGACAAACTATATACACCTTTGCTGCTTGATAACTTAACAAAAACATTTTAAATTATATTCAACAGTACACAATTTGTACCTGCCTTGATAAGTTAGCATCCCCAAAAATCTCAAGCCAAGATTTGTAAAACTTTCAAAGACCAAGCAGATAATTGAGCATAGATATTTACCTATAATGATATTCACCAACAAGAAGAATGAGAACTGAGTTGTACTTTTTTGTTTATCAGAAATATTTTGCTTTTCTTATACAATTATATAAACATATTACATATATATCAATCCACTTATCCAATACTATAATTATATATAATAAGATTTCTGAAAAATGACTTTTTGGGAAAAAAATGCAAATAGTAACATTTTAAGAAAATGCATTTGCTATGAAGGAATACTACAATGAAGATAATTAAAATTGACATTAATATAAATCACTATGTTGACAACACTTACACTGAAAATGTCTCATAAAGAACTTCATCCTTCTTTCGTTCCAAAAATGATATATGCTTTTTTATGGCAGACCTCTCTAATTTCAACCTCATCTTCTTTGCACGGACATAGTTTTCAAGTCTTTTCATAATCACAACATTGACTTCTGGCGATGCCCTTTCCTCATATAAGAGAACTACAAGGCAGAAATATATTTATGTTCAAATAGGTTAACGCTGTCCTTTAGGAAAACATATACATTAACATACAATTCACATTTTGCTATAAAAAGCATTATCATACGACAACTTACCACATGTTATAAAGTACAGTTTTATGAAGATTGCTTATAACTCACAATTTTCTATAAATTATATTACTATCAGAGATAGCTTACAATTAACATGTTATAAAATATTGGACTATGAAGACAGCTTACAACTTGCTGCAAAAATACAGGATAATGGCAGCTTACAACATGCTATAACTACAGGATCAGGAAGACAGCTTACCACTTGTATAACATACAGGATCATGATGGCAGCTTACAACTTGTTATAATATACAGGATCATGATGACAGCTTACTTGTTATAATATATAGGATCATGATCAGGAAGACAGCTTACAACTTGTTATAATATACAGGATCATGATGACAGCTTATAACTTGCTATAACAGCCAAGATCATGATGACAATTTACAACTTAAAGTATAGAGCCAAGATGAGACCTTACAATATATAATTTCCTATAATATATAATTACATAAATTATAATATATATATAAGCTATAATATAGGTATTATAATTTAACAAATACTGTCATCCTTGATTATACTCATCTAATATCAGCTTAACCCAAACTGGCAGCTCCAAGTTAACTATTCATCAATGTGCTAATGTCACCCCCTCCATCTTCCTTAGTAAAATGTTGATGATTTATATTTTTGAATATCTATAGGCCTTTTAATTCAGTTAAATTACAGTGGTATATACTTGCTTTTATAGTGCTATGAAAGTAGTATTTAAACAAATGTTGAATGTTGTTTTACATTTCAATCATAATTGTTATATTTAAACAAATGTTGAATGTTTTTACATTTCAGTCATAATTGTTGTATTTAAACAAATGTTGAATGTTGTTTTACATTTCAGTCATAATTGTTGTATTTAAACAAATGTTGAATGTTGTTTTACATTTCAGTCATAATTGTTGTATTTAAACAAATGTTGAATGTTGTTTTACATTTCAGTCATAATTGTTGTATTTAAACAAATGTTGAATGTTGTTTTACATTTCAGTATTAATTGTTGTATTTAAACAAATGTTGAATGTTGTTTTACATTTCAGTCATAATTGTAAACAAATTCCTAAAGACAAATAGAAGAAAGCCAACCTTCAAGATTTATAGCTTGACGATGCATCAGGTAAAGTTTTGCAAAGCAGTAAAAATGCTCATCAAAAACATCTTCCAACTGAGTCAGGGACTCCATTGCAGCCTTCATAAAAATTAAGAGTGTCTAAATACTTAATTATAGCACTTAGCAGTATTTGTGTATGTCTGTTATGTCTGTCTTCACGTCTGTGTGTGTGTGTGTGTGTGAGTGAGAGAGAGAGAGAGAGAGAGAGAGAGAGAGAGAGAGAGAGAGAGAGAGGATTAAACTGTTAATTTAAATCCTTGAACACTTTTTAATAGTAAGAGTACTATTCTACTAAGCAAAAATAAATGAAATGCAACATATTTCAAATATTAGCATATAGAGGAAGTCCTCAACTTATATTTGGATTGCATGCTAAACATCTAAAATTCCAATCTTATCCTTGATTAACACTTAGATCCTTTAATGGATTTTCTCTTTTTGTTTTTAACATTATTAAGTCTTTATTAAGGGCCTGCTTTTCTACAATTACATAGTATGCACACTTCTGTCAGTTACAGAAAGACAATATCATGCTATAAATGAATCACATTATATTATTTGAGAAGTATGGTTGTTGGTAAGTTGGAGAAAGGGATAGACAAGCAAAATGCTAAAAATGAATCATAATGTATGTCATTTGTAAGTAAGGCTATATATTTATAAAGCTGGAGTTTTTTTATTAAGTACTGCTGGAGATTTGTAAGTAAGGCTGGAGATTTGTAAGTATAACTAGAGATTTGTGAGTAAGACTGGAGATTTGTAAGTAAGGCTAGAGATTTGTGAAGCTAGAGATTTTAAGTAATGCTGGAGATTTGTAAGTAATGCTGGAGATTTGTAAGCAATCACTTCCTGTACTGTTACAGCACATACCCCAGACCAAGAAAACAAATTACTGTGTTTTCATGCTACACAAATAACTTGCTCTTTTTGTTACAAAATATTTTTAAAATATTTAAACTAGCCAAACAGATAACACATCTGCCTGCCATAGCATCAATGTGAACTCTAATACTGTTCATCTCTCTTAACTTGCCTCTTACTAGTCCTCTTAACTCTTTTTATACCAAGGCATATTAAAAAATGTAACTCTTTCTATGCTTAGACAAACTAAAACAGTTTTTGTAATTCTTTCTATATTACATTAAGTATCTTAAGATATATTTTCTATTAGTCATGATTTAGCATATCTGGGAACGTGATGTAACAGAGTGCCACATATAAGTGTCTGACAAAATCATATAACAGTGCTGTCTGAGAGTGCCATGATGTGGGTATGGCAAAATCATGTAAAAATACTTCCTGAAAGTGTCGTGTATTAATGTGCGTCTGACAAAATCATATAACAGTGCTGTCTGCGAGTGCCATGATGTGGGTATGGCAAAATCATGTAAAAATACTTCCTGAAAGTGTCATGTATTAATGTGTGTCTGACAAAATCTTATAACAGTTCTGTATGAGAGTGTCACATATTATTTCTGGCGAAATCATGTAAAAGTACTGATGAGAGTGTCAATGTGTGTCTGGCGAAATCATGTAAAAGTACTGTCGACAAGTGCCAAATATTAGTATGTCTGGCAAAATCATGTAAAATTGCTGAGAGTGCCAGTTATTAGTGTGTCAGAAATAATCAGGTAAAACTGCTAAGTGCAATGCCATGTATTAATGTGTCTGGCAAAATCATATAAAAGTACTATATGGAAGTGCCATGCAGTTATTTTGTCTGGAGGTGCCACAAAAGCACTGTCTAAAAATGCCATATAAATATTCAATATTGTCACATGGATGAGGAAATATTATTAAAATTTTTTTTCTCTCTCTCTCTAAGTGTCCTCATACTCTAAACATTAACGAAACAGTCAATTTAGTTTAAACAAAGAAAGGGGACAAAATGACCATTTTGTCAACAAGGCGAAAACTAAGTCTGAAACACTAGCCTTAGTTCATGCCGGGGAATGGAAAAAGTGTAATTAACTTCCAGGGATGCACACAGTTCACCCTTCTGGTCAGCTTGGCCAGAGCAATAAATCTATGTCAGTGTACAGAATATGTGGATAGGCCACTGAGAGGCTAATTTTGTCTGTGAGAAGGCAGGCTCTGAGTTTTGAAATGTAACATTTTTTTAAGAATCACCACTATAAAATGTTTGGTAGTTTAAGTTGATATTGTTATTGTGAAATTACTTATGAAATAGAATTTTGAGTTATTGGAAAGTTAAGTTTTATATTACTATAGTTAAATGTGTTAGTTTGTGTGTGCAACCCTTTCTTGCTATGACTAGTGTACTCTTGCCATAGTAACATAGTTTTAAAAACAAAATAAAAATAAGACTGTGCTCAGGGATTTGCTCTGAGATTAGATGTGCTCAGTTAGGTAGATAGCTGGCAAATGGACATGTCAATCAAAGGTGTCAGACTTGGAATTCGATACTTGGCACTAAATGGAAGTGGACACTCAGAATATTCGTAGGCACATACCTGCCTGCATGCAGTGCTGGATGGGGGTACCATATGCTGGAGGGTGTGTGTTCTAATCAGTTCAGTGAAAATGATGTACAAGAACTTTGCGCATAAAAGAGGATGACGGAGACAGAAATGAACGAGAAACGAGAAACATCAAGAATGTAGCGTTTGGTAGAGGGGTGGAAGAGTTTCTCCCTGCTTTTTTGTACCAGGGACTCTATGGCTGGGAGGCAACCAGCGAGAGAATGCTTGGACACTGCAATAGAGTGCCAGACGTCTACTCGGCTGTATTTTGAAGGCGCACCGTCAGGGCCGTCAACAGATCAAGGTGGACCAGTCGTACAGATAGTCACCTCGAGTTTTTCAAAGACTCTGTGCAAAGACCGCAGGCGATCGATTATTTTCCAATAAAAGTAATTCATTGGACATATAATGTTGCAGCGCATGGGATATATTGCAGAAGCAGTCAGTGGTCATGTGTGCGGCATACCGCCGAAAAACGGCAAGGTTTGCCGTTAGTTAAGTAATGAGAAGAGATGAGAGATGTTAGAGAAGAGGAGAAATGTAAGAGGAGAGAAGAGAGGAAAAACGAGAGACGTTGGTGAGATGAGGAGAAATGGGAGAACGTAACAAGAGACGAGAAATAGGCCTAACGAGGAGTGCAGCGAGAGCGTGAAATTGTAGCAGCCATCGTAGAAGCAAGGATGGCTGTATTTGGGTTCCAGGGAGCGAACCACGACATCGACAGTGTTTTTTGTGTATCATCAAACTCCCAGTACAAGGAGAAAGTGACAATAACTATGTGAGTAGAAAAGTATTAACTAGTGTAGGAATCTCAGAGCACATAAACCTAAACTTAAAACTAAAGCTTAGAATCTTAATTAAGAATTAAACCTAAAAATTAAAACTAAACCTTAAACTTAAATCTATGTTGAATAAGTGAAGAGTCATTTTAAGATTAATATAAGAAAATATTGATGAAACTGATTGAAGAGGACTGGCAAGTCAAATGACATTGTTTATTGTTGAACTATTGAATTTTTAGAGCAGTGACTCCAGACTTATAAATAATGCCTAACGTATTTTAGAAATAGTACTGCATGAAGAATCTTGAATTTTGTATTTCTTTTCTTTTACTATTTCATTCTTTCATTCTTTTCTTTCCTTCCTTTTCATTATTTTCTTTCCATGACAGATATATTGGGAATATCACCTATATATCACTCATTCACTTAATGTGTTATTTGCTTGCTATTAATATTATTACTTATTACCCATGAACTCTCATTTTATGATACTTGCTATTACACATCTAAAATGTGAATACAATAATGCTTTCAGCACTACTAAAATCATTATGTAATTTGTTAGTCTTTCACAATTAAACAAAATACTTGTCAATATCAATACTGTTATCATTTAATACACAAAAATTAAAATGATACCTATTTTCTAATAATTCCTATACTCATTTCAAACAATCTTTTCACACAAAATAAAATGATACCTATGTTCTAATAGCTACTATACTCACACCTAAACAATCCTTTAGCATGTAAAATAAAATGATACATAGATTCTATCCACATCAAAACAATCCAAAGCAATCTTGTCACACAAAATATACAATGATACCCATGTCTAATAACTACTGTTACTCACATCAAAACAATCTTGTCACACAAAATATACAATGATATCCATGTCTAATAACTACAGTTACTCACATCAAAACAATCTTGTCACACAAAATATACATTCATACCTATGGTCTAATAATTACTGTTACTCACATCAAAATAGTCTTGTCACACAAAATATACAATGATACCTATGGTCTAATAACTACTGTTACATCAAAATAATCTTGTCACACACAATTTAAAATTATGCCTATGTCTAATAACTATGATACTCACATCAAAACAATCTTGTCACACACAATATAAGATTATACATACCTACAGTAGAATATCTATTGTACTCACATCAAAACAGTCTTGTCACACATAAAAAAAAATAAAATGATACCTATAACTAATGTAGTCACATCAAAACAATCTTGCCATACATAAAATAAAATGATACATATATTCTAATTATTGTACATACATCAAAACAATCTTGTGTTATCTTCTGCTCCTCAAGTGCACTTTCCAGAAGTTTAAAATTTTGAAGAATGGATGTTCTGGACATGAACAGATCTTTTCCTGTACTATCATGCAGCTGAAAATATATTGAATATTCTGCTAGTCTCTTATGCTATTTTGTTTTCAAATGTGTAACAGAAGGACAAGTTTCAGTCATGAAAGTGTTTACTTTATAAAATATATGACATCCAGCCACAAAATGAGTTACTTCACATCTGACCTCAAATCCTGCTAGCGCTAAAATAGGCCAGAGGGGTGACAAGGTTGATTTTGAGATTTCACTTGATCTGTAAAGTTTAACACCTATTCTGTAAGGATTTATAATATTTTGGATATGCTAAACCTCAAAATAAAAATAAAACATTTTGAAAGCTACAACCATGTTCTTTTCCCTTGATAGGTGTAAAAATGCTCTATCTTTAAAATCTGTTCTCCCTTTGTTCTTAAATAACCCAACTTTAATTTTGACTCAGAGAAAAATTCTAACTCATTAGTGTTTAAATTTTGTGTGCATTTCACTGGAAGACCTAAAAATAATTGTCCTACGAAAGCTCAGAAAATTAGGTGAAGAATATAAAAACTCATCACTAGAGTGGTCTTCCTTTGCCGATTCAGTGATTGACGAGACTAGTCAGATGACATGATACCTGTTCTAAACTGCTGGATAAATGCCACACAGTACTCTCCTGACAATGAAGATGGGAGTATAGTGGATATACTTATGCCCGCCACTGATTAAGATATTAAAAAAATATCATGAAAATCAAGCTAATTATGAATTCTACATGTTTTTCATATTTATTTGTCATTGGTTTAGTGTTACATTGTAAATGTGATCATTTGTATTGTACTTCTATCTCTAATAGATTATTATTTGTATTGCAGTGTCCATATGTCCTTTGATATTTTAAATCTTCATGATTTCAGATATGATAGTAAAACTTTGTAATCTATTTACCCATGTAAGTCTGTGCCAAATGAATTATGAATGCTAAGAAAATTAGCATCTGACTGTAGCTTAGACCATTTTCTTTCTTTTTTTCAAAATGGAGACCCAAGGGGTACCTGCCTAATCTTGATTATTGCTAAGTGGCTAGTTGTTTGATTTTCTGCACCATTAAAAAAGAAAACTTGTCTTCTAGTTTCTGCTAATGTCAAAATGTCATCACTTGATGAGTTCCTTAGTTTTGTTCATACCGAGGATTTTTTAAAGCAAGTACTTTTCTCTTCTTTGTATATTTCTTTTTTTATTTAGAAATATTTTTGTATTTTTCTTCTATGTTTAAACTATTTTGAATTTATTGTTTAAATATATGATGGTCAATTTTTTCATTGAGATAAGATATGGACCAAGTTAGGTGAATGGAACAGCGCTATTCAATACTGTTGGCTATTTCTTAAATTTTCCAAAGAAAACCTATAAGTTATTTTTACCTTGGGTGTTTGGAGAATAATCTGGGTTTATTTTTACTTTGGGGGCCACTTAAGAACTTTATTCTGGTTGGGTTTTTTTTTTTTACTTGGAAACCACCTGGAAGTCTATCCTAGAGTCATTTGAGAGAAAGAAACAAAAAAGGGAGATATAGAAGACAACAGGAGGAGAAAATGAAAGAAAGAGAATGAAAGGAAGAATGTTTGAGAGAAAGAAACAAAAAGGAAGAGGGAATTAAAAAGATAGGTCATGAGGAAAGAGAGAGAGAGAGAGAGACAACACACACACACACACACACACACACACACACACACAAAGAATGAAATCACAATGAAAAAACAGAAAGAAAAGATGGAGAGAAGGAAGAATGAACAAGTTGACACAGAGATGAGGGAGGGTGGAAAGAAATAAATGAATGAAAGAAGGGAGTGAAAGAAGTGAGAGCTTGAGAATAAAGGAAAAGAGAGACTGTTATAGTGGATGAGAGAGAAAAAGAGAACATGATCAGGAGTAAGACAGAATGGGGAAAGAGACAACCGAAGAGAGAATTATAAAAAGAGAAATGTTGTTTGACCTCTGTCAGGGAGACAGTGCAAAAATAAGAGCAAACCACACAGAGTAATGCAAACCACACTGAGTAATGCAAACCACACAGAGTAATGCAAACCACGCTGAGTAACGCAAAATCCAATATTTCCTACAATCTAAAATCTAATACCCAGAATTTGAAATGCAATCCGAGTGAAACATGAACCATTCAGAAGTCACAGTTATGCATAAGTCAAGCATTATACTTTTAATGGCAAGCTCCCTTATGCACTATACTATTTTATAGTCTTAGGGTTACTGGCAAGCTCCCTTATGCACTATACTATTTTATAGTCTTAGGGTTACTGGCAAGCTCCTTTATGCACTATACTATTTTATAGTCTTAGGGTTACTGGCAAGCTCCTTATGCACTATACTATTTTATAGTCTTAGGGTTACTGGCAAACTCCCTTATGCACTATACTATTTTATAGTCTTACGGTTACTGGCAAGCTCCATGAGATTGTGTGATGTTAAATTGCCTATCTTGATTCTAGGGCACTAAGGTACACAAGAGTAAAAATCCAAAATCCATCCATTACCTTTTTACTTAAGCCTGCACAAATCTACAGATATAACAATTTTATATATGTTAAGATTATTTTATAATGTGATAAAAGAACCTAATATCACACTGACTTACATGTATTCATTTATCACTTAATAATGTATGTTAAAGAACCTATAAAACCTGCAATGGCTTACATGTGTTTGTTTTTCACTCAGTTTCAAACCTGAATGTGATCCTTTCAAAGACTCCTTTTTTTCCTTCAAAACACGATTCCTGTGAACAAAACAATACATCTACTGTTATGACATGCTGTTTATAAAGACCAACACTTCTGCAACCTGCGGTTATGATTATATCAAAATAAAATAGACACAATTATCTTCAACACTTTTTCTTAGCTGATAATACTGTAATGAACAAAACATGCTGTTTATAACACTTCTGTCACATGAGGTACATCAACAATATAAAACAGACACAAATAAATACTTTTTCTTCACTGATAAAACTGTAATGATAAGACATGTTATTTATTCTATAGATGCTAACACTTCTGTCTGAACATTACCTGAGGTTATAATCACATCAACCAGATGAAATAAGCACAATTATATTATACCTTTCTCCTAACTAAAGTGCATGTCATTTACATATTCCAGTAGGTGAAACCTTTAGCTGTACAATTCTGTGAAACCTGTGCAAATAAACATCAAGTTATCTTATGTCTTCAAAATAAATTATTTGTAGCAAGAATTGTTTTCTTTCTCAAAATATGATTTTATATTTATCATCAACTCCACCATTCATCTAATCCACTTGTTGTTTTGACAAGGATGGATCCTGCTGCTCTGACATGGATACATGTTCTTCTGTAATGGATACCTCTTCTCTGACAAGAATATCTATTATTTTGACCCGGACACCCTATTGTTCTGAGAAAGATGTGCTGTTCTATCATGGATGCTTATTGTTCTGAAATGGACACCTGTTCTAAAATTGACATTTTTGTGCTGACATGGATACCTGTTGTTCTGACATGGTCATCTTTACTGAGACATGGACACCTGTTGTTCTGACATGGATGCTTGTTGTTTTGACATGGACATCTATTGTTCTGACAAGGGCACCTGCTGTTTTGACATGGACACCTGTTGTTCTGACATGAATGCTTATTATGACATGGATATCTGCTGTTTTCTGACATGGGCATCTGTTGTTCTGACATGGACACCTGTTGTTCTGACATGGACACCTCTTATTCTGACATGGACACATATTGTTCTGACATGGACACCTGGTGTTCTGAAATGGATGCTTTTGTTATGACATGGGTACCTGTTGTTTTGACATGGATGCTTGTTATGACATGGACACCTGTTGTTCTGACATGGATGTTTGCTTTTATGACATGGACACCTGTTGTTTGGACATGGACACCTGTTGTTCTGACATGGATGCTTGTTGTTATGACATGGATACCTGTTGTTATGACATGGATGCTTTTGTTTTGACATGGAAACCTGTTGTTCCGACATGGATGCTTGTTGTTATGACATGGACATCTGTTTTTTGACATGGATGCTTGTTGTTATGACATGGACATCTGTTGTTTTGACATGGATGCTTGTTATGACATGGACACCTGTCATTGTTCTAACACAAACATTTACTCTGAAATGGCCACCTACTGTTCTGATGAAGATATCTTTTGTTCTGAATGGACAACCATTGTACTGATTTCTCTCATCTTACCAATTACCATCAGCTTTGTATTAATGACCAGGTAAGAGGAATCCATACAAATGAGCTCAATCAATAGATTTAGGTGTTCTTATAAAGTATACAAAATTTCAAAGTCATAGTTTTAATGGATATTGTAATATATCATATTTCATATCAAAAGGTGATTCCACAAGATTTTCAATTTTACACAAACGGGCTTAATGATAACACAGAGGATTAAAAACAACCACTCTTTTATATAGGCATGTAACTTTCCAACATCAAAGGCCACACTTGACATATCACATGCTGTTGTGGTTGTAGGCAAAAGGAAATCAAACTATAGTGAATTTTAAAGAGTGTAATGGGCTGTTGTATGCCTAATTTGTGAAACCTTTTAAGCAACAGTTCACATATTCACTTCTTTCGATTACTGAGGAAAAGCAATAAGTGAAAGTGATGGATATTTGCTTGAAAAACTAATAACTTATACCAGTTAATTGGCCTATTTATCGAAGGCAGACATGTTTATTTTAAACTGTTAACTCAAAATAGCTGAAGAATTGTAATATTCTCAACAAAGAACACTTCTTAATAATAATTATTTTTCCTAATTGTTACTTGTAAATGTATTACTAAATTGAATCAACAACAAGAAAACAAATAGTCAATTGAAGCAAAAAGAGATTAATGTTTACAACTTCATTCTCCTGAGAAATGAGTCAACAAAATAAACAGTTTTGCATCACTGTTAATTACTATTGTTTGTATTAAACCAGTACATTTAAAATACATTTTATTTAGTGGTTCTAAATATTAATTTGAATAGTATACCACTTGTGTAAGAAACAGTAATAGCAAATTGTTTATAGTACACTGTATAGAATAACATAGTAATTATAATTATCTTTATTTAATACTTACTGTTTATGAGATAATTAAAGCTGTGCTAAAATTAATTACCATAAAAATAGTGACTGACTTTGAAAAAACTTGTTAACAGCATCTCCATCACATTCTAAAGCCAATATTCCATAGGGATCAGTTAAGAGTTATTTTATTATCATCGAATTCTAATGTATGTTTCTCCTCAAAGCATAATTTTGATCTGGCATCAAGATGTTCAGTGTAAATTAGAGAGCTAGATGAGGTTCACTAACATTCTGTTATCAACAAGTGTAAGGTCAGACACTTTTTGCCTGCCACTCAACTGCGCATGTGCTGAAAGACCTGGAGGTATGGCAAATGACAATAGGAAATTGAGCACAAACTCTAACTCTGGGGGCATGGCAAATGATAATAGGAAATTGAGTACGAACTCTAACTCTGGAGTATGGCAAATTACAATAGGAAATTGAGCACAAACTCTAACTCTGGAGGTATGGCAAATGACAATAGGAAATTGAGTACGAACTCTAACTCTGGAGTATGGCAAATGACAATAGGAAATTGAGTACGAACTCTAACTCTGGAGGTATGCAAATGACAAAAGGAAATTGAGCACAAACTCTAACTCTGCACAAATAAACAAAGACTATTGCAAACCTTAACTGCTTGCTTACAAAAATAAATCAGTCTTGAATAGATTATAGCCCAGATCATCTTAACCACTGCGTATTGTCATCATTCAGCAATCTCATGCATTATCATCAAGAGCTCTGATTTCTTTTCAACTTTTTGTTTTTTTTCTCCTAGAATATTAACAGTTATAAAAGTTGCTGGACACTTAGAAATGTTGACATTCTTGAAATATCTGATTTTTATAAATATATATGTTTGGAGAAGATACCTGTTCATTTGGTTTTTAACTAAATTTTCTTTATTATCTGAATTTGCTTGGTTTATTTAGTCAGTCGGTGTATTAAGCCAATATGCTAATTTAAAAATCACTCTCTGATTTATTTTCCCATATCCCAATAAGGAATGTTCAATGGCTCATCAATAATGAGCTCCGTGGACATCTGAATTCAATGTATCACAAACAAGTTATAATGAGTGCGATGTTATTTCATTTGAAATATTATTATTATTACTGGGTTGCTCAAATGGATTGTTGTTTTGTTTTACATTTATTTCTGTTTCAATAAAATATGTGAAAACCCTTAGACTGAGACTGATTGAGTGCTTTCATCAATATGTCCATAATACAAGAGAAAACCATATAGAATCATAGAAAGGCTGAATGTTTTCATCGCTGTCTCTGTAATACAAGTGAAAACCCTACAGATTCATAGACTGGCTGTAATACAAGTAAAAAGCCTACAGATTCATAGTCTATATAATACAAGTGAAAACCCTGCAGATTCAAAGACAGACTGCAATACAAGTGAAAACCCTGCAGATTCAAAGATAGACTGCAATACAAGTGAAAACCCTGCAGACTTATACACAGGCTGAATGCATTCATCGCTGTGTTCATAATACAAGTGAAAACCCATAGTCTGATAGACAGGATAAATAGTAAACACTCTTTCCAGCAAGCATACTCTTTGTATTAATTAAAATCTCTAAACAATTTATGTTTGGAATACAGCATGACAATTCTAAACCAGGAAAAGTGAATGTGGCTTGAAAAACTTCATCTACATGATTGGTTGAGTGGGGCTTGATCACCTACATATGAGAGTAGTGACTAGACTTCAAAATCACCCAGCTCCTAAAATATATCAATATGCTCTATTTCAGAAGCACACCCTATTGTTTTTTTGGTGAGTTCAAAAAGAATATTATTAGAATAATTCTGCTACAAATGGAATGTAAAAGCAGCCTTACTATTTCTGACCATGTCAGTAACCAGAGAGATCATCAATTGGTAAAAAATAGCCTTACTATTTCTGACCATGTCGGTAACCAGAGAGGCCATCAATTGGTAAAAGCAGCCTTACTATTTCTGACCAATTCAGTAACCAGAGAGGTCATCAATTGGTAAAAAATAGCCTTACTATTTCTGACCAATTCAGTAACCAGAAAGGTCATCAATTGGTAAAAGCAAGAAGCGTAATATGAGTACAGATGAAAATTGATTTAATTTTGGCTGATTAAATTCTATCACAACCAACCTGTCGACTGCTTGCTGACAAAGTCGTAGATACATAAACCACATGACAGCATACTGCAGTTTGATATTCTGCAGTTTGTTAATCTGAAGGAGAAATATTATCATTTACTCAATTCACACTTTAAATTTATACAGATATATAAAAATACACTTAATGTTTTAAGTTATAAATTAATTTGTTAATTAACTAATATTATATTACTATATTATATATTATAATAATCATCATCATGAAAAATCCTGTATTCTGCTCGCTCCTCCAAGCCAAGCATAAATTTCAGTCTTAAATGAAGAGCAAAGACTATTAAAGTCAAACATACAATTTCAATCTTCCTGCAACAATCAAGCTTCTCAAGACTATTACAACAGCTGTTCCTTTTCAAACATTCTATGGCCATTATCACAGGTTACAATTAGTGCTCATAGAATGTACACACAGATATACATTTTCTTTCTGAGCATGGACAAAAACTCTTCCTCTTCTCTTCTTTATTTCCCCTGATAGTGGTGCCATGAGATAACAGACAGAGCTACACAGATATTTGGCAGACATAAAAGATATGGATACTGGTATTTTGGTAGACTGGGCTATGCACATTTTGGTAGACATAAAAGATATGGATACTGGTATTTTGGTAGACTGGGCTATACACATTTTGGTAGACATAAAAGATATGGATACTGGTATTTTGGTAGACTGGGTTATACACATTTTGGTAGACATAAAAGATATGGATATATCTTATTTTGGTAGACTGGGCTATACACATTTTGGTAGACATAAAAGATATGGATACTGGTATTTTGGTAGACTGGGTATACACATTTTGGTAGAGAGAGGTGCATAAATATTTTTGGAAGACTGACATACACAATATTTTGGCAAATAGGGATACATAAATATTCTAGCAAAGAGGATTCCACACATTTTGGCAGACAGGGATACATAAAGTTTGGTTGACAGGGGTACACACATATTTTGGCCTACAGGGATACATAAAGTTTGGTAGACAGGGGTACACACATATTTTGGCAGACAGTGGTGCAGAGATATTTTTTGAGAGGTAGACCTATGTTTTGGCAGACAGAATTCCATATATTTCAGCAGAAGGGGTATACAAGTTATTTTAACTGACAAGGACTCCAAATTTAGCAGAGATGGGGTGAACAAAATATTGTGGCTGACAGTGGTACATAGATATTTTGGCAGACTAGTACACAGATATTTTGGCAGACAGTATAAACAAATATTAGGGCATATAGGGGTATACATATTTTTGAAAAGCAGCATTGAGTTTGTGGATGAACAGGGAGAAAAGGATGAGCGAAGTATTTTTCTCATACTTATCTTTAGTGATCTTTAGAAAGTGGAAAAGAACAGCTGCAATTGCACCAGATCAAATGTATGCTGTCTCTTGTTATTGTGCTTGCTTCAAGATAAGCACCCAGCCAGATTCTTTTTAAATAATGCTCTCATTACTACAGAAATGGTAAATAAGGCAAGCCATAAACTGTTTACTAGTCCTGTTAGAAATGACTTTTTTCTATCAGAGATATCTTTTATGAATGTTAAGATAAACGACAGAAGCAAAGAAAAAAATCATTAACCAAAAGAGGAGAGACTGGCAGAACAAGTAACATAACCTGATAAGGGTGTTCATACTGATAGGGAAAAACATGACTTACACTTTTAGTGTTAGACCCTGTACTAAGGTTTCTCTTTGAACTACAACCCTGTGATGTGGCTTCTCTTTGAACTACAACCCTGTGATGTGCTTCTCTTAGCACCACAACCCTGTGGCTTCTCTTTGTACTACAACCCTCTGGTGTGGCTTCTCTTAGCACTACAACCCTGTGCTGTGCTTCTCTTTGTACTGCAACCCTCTGATGTAGCTTCTCTTAGCTTCTCTTTGTACTACAACCCTGTGCTGTGGCTTCTCTCTGTAGTATAGCCTGTGCTCGTTTCTCTTAACACTAAAATCATGTGCTGTGGCTTCTCCTATTACTACAACCAAATGCTTTTCTTAGTACTACAACACTATTCTGTGGTTTCTCTTAGTACTACTACTCTGGGCTGTGGCTTCTTTTGTACTACAATCCTGTGTTTGCTATGGCTTCTTTTGTACTACAATCCTGTGTTTGCTATGGCTTCCCTTAGTACTACAACCCTGTGTTGCTATGGCTTCCCTTAGTACTACAACCCTGTGTTTGCTATGGCTTCCCTTAGTACTACAACCCTGTGTTGCTATGGCTTCCCTTAGTACTACAATCCTGTGTTTGCTATGGCTTTCCTTAGTACTACAACCCTGTGTTTGCTATGGCTTCCCTTAGTACTACAATCCTGTTTGCTATGGCTTCCCTTAGTACTACAATCCTGTGTTTGCTATGGCTTCCCTTAGTACTACAATCCTGTGTTGCTATGGCTTCCCTTAGTACTACAATCCTGTGCTATGGCTTCCCTTAGTACTACAATCCTGTGCTATGACTTCCCTTAGTACTACAATCCTGTGCTATGACTTCCCTTAGTACTACAATCCTGTGCTATGACTTCCCTTAGTACTACAATCCTGTGCTATGACTTCCCTTAGTACTACAATCCTGTGCTATGACTTCCCTTAGTACTACAACCCTGTGTTTGCTATGGCTTCCCTTAGTACTACAACCCTGTTTGCTATGGCTTCCCTTAGTACTACAATCCTGTGTTTGCTATGGCTTTCCTTAGTACTACAACCCTGTGTTTGCTATGGCTTCCCTTAGTACTACAATCCTGTTTGCTATGGCTTCCCTTAGTACTACAATCCTGTGTTTGCTATGGCTTCCCTTAGTACTACAATCCTGTGTTGCTATGGCTTCCCTTAGTACTACAATCCTGTGCTATGGCTTCCCTTAGTACTACAACCCTGTGCTATGACTTCCCTTAGTACTACAATCCTGTGCTATGACTTCCCTTAGTACTACAATCCTGTGCTATGACTTCCCTTAGTACTACAATCCTGTGCTATGACTTCCCTTAGTACTACAATCCTGTGCTATGACTTCCCTTAGTACTACAACCCTGTGTTTGCTATGGCTTCCCTTAGTACTACAACCCTGTTTGCTATGGCTTCCCTTAGTACTACAATCCTGTGTTTGCTATGGCTTCCCTTAGTACTACAACACTATTCTGTGGTTTCTCTTAGTACTACTACTCTGGGCTGTGGCTTCTTTTGTACTACAATCCTGTGTTTGCTATGGCTTCCCTTTGTACTACAACCCATATCAAGTATCAACTGCAGGTTGTAGGGTCTAAAGTAACAACAGCAAAAAACTATCTAGATCTTAACTGATAAACAAAACTATGTAACTTCAATTATAATTATCAATAAAAAATGAAATTTCTTGTCTAAATTTACTCACAAGTGCTGCATGCTCCTCATCCAGACCTTGAATCATTAACTGAGAAAATATAGACAAGATACAAAAAAAATTAACAGAGAAAATAAAATGTAGATATATTATTTACATTGACATTTATGATTTTATTTATTAACATTTGTTTAGCATTGTCAAACTATTTTTCAAAATACTGGATTGACAGTAATGTAGTGTTGTCAGTAATGACTCAGTAATAACATAAATATTTTCATACAAACGTCACTGTAAATTTCTAATCACATACAAATTAAATATCAGAAAAATAAATTTTCATACATGATTTAACAAAATAGCAATCCTATGAATTAAGAAAATAAAAACAAAATAATAAATGATAATTTTCAGTGAATAAATTCAAGACAAAATCTCTAGCATTCGAAATGCATCTATAAATCCACTCACTTTCAACCATCTCTACACTCACTCTTATATATTCCAATGCCTTTCAACCCACATTTTCTTTAATTATTGAAAATACAATTTTCCATATTCTTTCAACACAAGTTTTTTTTAATACATTCCACTTCTTTTTAAATGTTGCTGTCTGTGCTTGTTTGTAATTTTCTGCTTTCTTTCAGCCCACATTTTAGTGAGTGTATTATAGGGCTTTGACTAAAGTAGGGCTCACAATTTGAATTTCTTCAAGGTACTGAGTGTGTATTACATCAGCATGCTTTGAATAAGAAGGGAATATAAGTTTAATTTGTTAAAATGATATCATGTGTGTATTGTAACAGCAATCTTTAAATGAGGTGTGGCATAGGCATAGAATATGAGTTTGTTAATGGTACAGTGTGTGTGTACTATGTCAGCAAGAAACCTGTTTGTAATATAAAATTAACCTTATGCTTTATAACTCTGAAAAATAATGAATTAAATAAACAAGAAAAATAATGAATTAACCCATTCCCTGATGGAAGTATGTTTTTCTGCACTACACTGTAGATTACATATGAATATTTTTCTGCATTGCACTATAGGTTATGGAAGTACAGTTTTCTGCACAGCACTGGAGATTTTGGAAGCACAGGTTTCTTTACAGCACTGTAGATTATGGAAGCACAGTTTTCTTCACAGCACTGGAGATTTTGGAAGCATGTTTTTCCACACTACTCTCTCTATGACATAAGAAGACATCTAAGCGCATCTATGTTCAAAAGCAGATGTTTTCTTACATAAAGCCAAATGGAGGCTGATTTTGAAGCCAATTGGAACTTTGTTGATTTTCAAATCAGTTTATGACATCAACAAGCATTGCTTATTAAAAAAAAAATTAAATAAAATATTTTTACCCATGCTGGCCTCATTTGCACCAAAGCACAAAACATAAATGGCAGATGTCAAATGTTCAGTTCTACTGATTTTTCTTCTATCCAGTGAAGGATTATTTTATGGGTTTCAGAGGCAGGCAAATCATGATTTGAATACAGATGATAGTGAAAATTAAAGTGATATTGTTTTTAATCAGGACAGAGATAGCAGAAAGTTAGACTCTGACACAGAGTAGATCCAGACCCACTGATTCAAAATGTCAATGAATGGACGCACATCTTCATACCCCATTTATTGACAATGATTTTAATTCAACTAATACAGCAGCTCTGTTTCCAGATGGATTTGATATTATGACTGCAACAGCATTGGATTATATGCTAGTATACAACAACCTTCAAGAACAGTTTGCATTGTGTCAAAATTACAATTCAATGCATGAACCTCACATAACCTTCAGCGGCACACATCACGTGAAAACAACTCACATGCACCTTCACCCTTCACATCTTTTTCTCCACTCAAGGTGATTTTTTCATGCTATGGTGTTCTGACACAAGTGGTGAGCCATGGGTGGATTTTAAACTCACCAGACTGGACTCCAATGGCAGCAATCATCCCCAAAACAAACTTTCAACACAGACTACAATTCACCAGACAGGCTACCAAAGGTGGACACAATAAAATTATGTATGCCTCAACCCAACTGTGACAACACACATAGCAAGATAGTCAACCACCACTATGGTCAGTCACAAGATGGAAAACTTTTCAGTAATCACAACAGGATAACATACTCGCACTAGGGACTCCACACAGCAAGAGCAGCTGAATCCACTGGCACAAAGACTGTTAGGTCTCAACCTGCTGCTCTAGTGCCCATGGTACAAGCAATAAAACACACAAGGTGGCTCTGAAACAACCCTAAATTTTAACCTTTGCACGTCAAACACCAACCTGAAGCACTATGGGAAAGATGGAAAAAAACAGTCGCCAACACTGAACAAGTGCCAACCAGCTTCCAACTCCAACACCACCACCAGTACATCCCAAATACTCATGAGGGGACCTGGTCCCCCTGGAGCACTACAGAACAAAGAACATTTTATGATGAAATGATCCACAAAGGCTTTGGCAGTGATGTAAAATTGTTATTGTAATCAGCACTGCCACCATGTGTAAGGATCAGTTGAAGCCAGAGCTGCAGCTCATGAAATGGTGAAATACTTCTATTATTCAACAGCCTCAACTCGACACACCAAGACCAATACAAGCAACAGCTCTACAACTCCAGAACTGGATGAATCAATCATCTACTACAAAGACAATATGACCAATGAAGTAGCCACCAAATGGACATGAAAATCACCCATATCAGGACAAATCTCACACTTTAGCAGGTACATATTTTTATCTTTCATATTATACATTTATTATAATTTGACAAATTTCAGTAAATAAGTTGTTTACCACTCTCATTTCTCTTTCCTTCGTGCTGCTAGGATCAATGGTAAATGCTTGAAATGCCTTTCTCAAACCCTGCTCTATTTCTAAGAAAACTGCAAAATATAACTGCGATGAATTTTTCTCTTAAATGAATTTCAACTTAAGAAACACACAGCATAGACCAGTAGTACAAACTGACAAGTAAAGAAAACGATAACTAGAGAAAACATACAACATCGAATAGGAAGTGAAAATGACAACTAGAGACAATTTATAGTGTAGATTAAGAAAGTGAAAAATAACAATTAGACAAAACACACAGTGTAGATTAGGAAGTGAAAAACATACAGGATAGATTAGAAGGTGAAAAATGATAACTACAGAAAACTTACAGAGTAGATCAGAATGTGAAAAACATAGAGACTAGATTATAATGTCATAAACATAGAGAACAGATTAGAATGTGAAAAGCATAGCAACTAGATTAGAATTTCATAAACATAGAGAACAGATTAGAATGTCATAAACATAGAGAACAGATTGTAATGTGAAAAACATAAGAGACTAGATTAGAATGTCATAAACAGAGAACAGATTGGAATGTGAAATACATAGAGACTAGATTAGAAGGTAAAAAATGACTACAGAAAATGTACAGAGAAGATTAGAAAGTGGAAAAAAACAGAGAGTAGATTAGGAAGGTGGAAAAACAGACTAGATTAGAAGGTGGAAAAAACAGAGACTAGATTAAAAGGTGGAAAAAAACAGACTAGATTTAGAAGGTGGAAAAAACAGAGAGTAGATTAGGAAGGTGGAAAAAACATAGACTAGATTAGAAGGTGGAAAAAACAGAGTAGATTAGGAAATGAAAATTGCATATGAGCATACAATTTAAGTAAGTTCTCCCTCAGGTACAATTTTTAAATATCATTTGATTATGCAAAAAGAAAAAAAAAGAAAAGATGGTTATATGCATGATAACATTACCTCCCTTGACAAGAACAATCAATGTTGTCCACTTTATTTTTAATTACCAGATTTTATTCCCCTTTAAAACTAAAGTCTTGACATATCAGATAAATAAAACAATGACTAGATTAAACTGAATAATAAAATAAAATTGATGCTTAAAACAAATGAAAAGATGACTTAGTAGATTAAATAATTAAAGAAAATGGCATATAAAACAGCAAATGATGTCATACATGGCAGCACGAAAGCGGCGGAAGCCGGAAGCGCCCACTACACTATGAATGAATACAAATATTACTAGGAATGGGTATATAACAGGGGTGGGCAAACGTTTTGTGCATAGGGCCACATTGACAAATGTAAAGCTATTGGGGAAGCTGCATATACATTATATCCACTTTGTTACAGCAACCTATCACAATAAGTAATTATGAATTATTTATACTGTGAAAAAGGTTCCTGTCTGCTAATTGCTAATTATTAATTTATTATATTTTATTTCATAATTAATACATAAACAATAATCCTCTCATGCAAATAGCACGCACAGTCACCTGACAGGGGTCTTTTGTCTTTGCAGTCAGGAGAACGACTAGGTCAATCTCTGGAACAGTCTGCTAACTAATTAACTCTCTGTCCAAGTGTTACCTGTCTAGGTTAACAGACCTTAATTGAATTATCTTGTCAATCTTTGTCTTTTAATCCAGCCCCTCACATATAAACTCTCTACGATGATGGGAACTATCCCAAACTTGCACTTAACCGCCTTTCTATTGTCATTACGTCATTGGCAGCCCCCATCCATCATCATGCACAAGTGCCTCTCTATCAATGTAACGAGAGTGGATAATTATAAAATCAACAATTTATTAAAGAAAAATAAATAATAATTAAAAGTAGTTTTACAATTAATGTCATCAAAATTACACACAAGGCAATTTATCAGAAATCACAAATCTCATCCAAGATACATAGAATTCAGTCAATCAAGAAAAATATATCATTTCAATTCCATAGAACAATTACTAGGAATTTTACATCAAAGAAATATCTTCACAATTTAGTTTAGCTTACACAAATTCTCAGTGCCAATAAGCCAACTAAATAAATAATACAGTGAAGTCAATGTAAGATATTAAAGAGAAGAATCAGAAATAGATAAGGAATTTAAGAAATCATAAAAAAAAACATGTACAGACCACACAGAAAATTCATAATAACGATTCACCTGATAGCGGCCTGTTAGCGGTAGTCTTGTTCTTGTTTAGAGTTGGCTGGCAGTTAAAAGTCTTGTGATAATGGCCTTGCCTGATAACAGTTCTGCATACCGTCACATGAATGTTTGAATAATCTGCAAAAAATGTACAACACAAGCACTTAGTCACAATTCTTGTCCAATACGAATTACACAGCATAAACACAAATCAGTTTCTTGTCCGAATTTGCACAATGCTCAAAACTCAGTCTTTATCATTGTCCTTGAATGAAATAACGTGGATAAAGTTTACACAGTTCTAGTTTCCAACACCTGGCCCTTTTATTAGACTCTTATGGTTCCAACAGTTACTTGGCGGAGTCAGACTTATACTCCTTGCAGCAGCTCCCCACAGTAACTCGGCTTTCTTGAGTGGACCCAATTCTTCAAGCAAGTGCAACTGGTTGTCTATGAATCTTCTTCCAGTTAGAAGATACTTCTTGTTGTACCCTCCAGGTACGTCATAGCACACACAGCATTCCACACTTCTCTAGAATCTACACAGAGTCCCAACAAGAATTTCTCCTGCTCATGGATCTCAGCACCTTCAGAAAATCCAATGGCAGTTAACAGTTGTCAACATGGAAGTAAAACTTCGAACTTCAACCGTCGACTCATACGAATGTTGACATAAGCAATGTTGAGATAAGTGAAGCTTGATGGCAGCAAGGGATAAAGTTTACCAACGCTTGCACATCAGCAGAAACAAACGGCTTGCTTGCAAGTAGTACTTGAATCTTGCATCTCAGCAAAGCAAAAATGGAGTGGAAGAAAAACAGAATGGCTTGCTAACTGTGACAAGAAACATAATGGCGCGCATCACTCTCGTGTTTTTCAAATATTCATAATCTGTACTTTTATTCTAGTTTCTTCATTTAAAATTCCTTTTTACAATTCTTTTATCTGATTCTTTGTGTAAACGAGAATAAAAATGATATAGTTTAAACTTGTTAAAAATATTTACAAGGAAAACATGATTCAAAAAGATTTAATCAAATATTAAAAATCAGTTAAAATGACAATCTCTGTAGTTTGCCCATCCCTGGTATATAATATGACTTGACTATGTTTTCAACATCAGCTATAGGCCAGACCATTAATTTTTAAAAAACTATTATCCTCATACAAAATTCACAGATTATTTTGCATGGATAAGTCATATGAACAGCAGTGACAATTTAGTAATTAATATTATTAGTATTAATTCAATACTAAGGATTGATTTCCTTTGCAATATAGCATAATTTGCCACAGAAGACAATTTGGATTTAAGAAAAATCTTTATTTTGAAAGAGACTAAAAGAGGTTTGGTCTTAAGAATAGATTATCTACACTTTGTCAAATTTATACATACAAGTGTGTGCATATTTTTTTATGCTTCGATATTCACAACTTGAATTTTGACTGCCATCCTCATTGGAACCAAACAAATCCTGTGCTGAATTCTGCTTATTCCACAGAGCATTCACTGACTTCTAACTTCAATCATATGTATATATATATAAAAAAAAAAAATGTTTCATAAGTGTCTTACTTTTGCATCAAACTTCCCCTGCTCAATTGTTTGAAATTGTTGCATACGCATACCTTTCACAAAACTAATTATGTTTTTCCCCAGCACTATAATGCCCATTATATGACTGTCAAACTCCTTTTTTGTGTATTATATGGAATGCAAGCAAAAAGGACAATGGATCTGGAGATGGGTGACCAAGGAAAGCTAATTTTCTTCTGAAACTCCAGAGTTCTATTTCCCATTTGGCCTAGGGCTTTTGACAAGGACATGGGTGGGTGAGTCACCATCTACTGTTAAAGAGACTTGGTCATACAATTGAAAAAATATTAGGACATGATGTGCTGTTGGATTGGATATGAACAGGTAATTCACCATCTACTGCTAATGACACTTGGTCATAAAATGGAAAAAATATGAGGATGTGCTGTTGGAATAGATATGAACTGGGTGGGTTACTGTGGACATCTGGTAGTGCAATGAAAAAATAGGAGGACATGTGTTAAAGCAATTCTCCCAAACAAACTCCAACAAAACTATTCTCACAGGCTTCAACATTGCTGGTCATAGTGCTGATAATGTCTTTTGGATTCAGTGTCTGAAACAAATTAAAATAAGAAATACTCATAAAGGCATCAATGCTATTTGTAAAGTAAGCATTTGATAGTGAATAGTCTCTGAGTATACTTGTCTTCACTGACTACTACCAATTTACATCTCTCTCTGAGTATACTTGTCTTCACTGACTACTATCAATTTACATCTCTGAGTATACTTGTCTTCACTGACTACTATCAATTTACATCTCAGAGTATACTTGTCTTCACTGACTACTATCAATTTACATCTCTCAGTATACTTGTCTTCACTGACTACTACCAATTTACATCTCTCTCTCAGTATACTTGTCTTCACTGACTACTATCAATTTACATCTCTGAGTATTGTCACAGTCTGATAAAAATGTCATGACTCCTTGACCCACTTGTTTGTTTTTCAAACATCAAAATTTGAAATTCCTTTGTTTGGAGCTCTCCCATGATACTTCAGTATCGAGAAGCTTCCAACAAAGAGGTCAGAGACATTATGTAACTTTGGACCATTGTCTAAGTTCTCGAACCAACCACATACTACGTGACCAGTCACGTGATGCACCTTATGATTTTTAATAAATACGGGAACGCGGTTCTGTAGAGTCACTCCGAGATACAAGAAGCCAGACGCCGCTTATTCGTTGAGTTGCATAGAAGCCGATGCGTTTGCTGAGATAACACCTCAATTTCTCACTAAGGTATTGAATTTATTTAATTGTATTTTGCATTGTTGAACATGTATGTAATTTTGTGCTATGCATTGCCATTGTAGCTTAAGCACGGTTCGTTGATAAGTGACAAAAACCTATAAGTTATTGTAATCATTGTAACTCTTTTCCCATTGTAACTTTAATTTATATAACTTTAAATTCACTAGAGCCAGGAGTGCCTGAGCCCGACATGAATTTTCTATTGTAATTCAAATTATTGCATGTGAATTTTAATGTAAATTGTAAAGCACTTTGCTTAGTTTGAATTGTCCCTTTTGTATGAACTCTAAATTTCAACGTTGTAAATATTTGGTAATTCATACGTCATGCTTGTTAAACGCAACACGCGTGAGATTATGATTTTTTATCTAAAATTGTAAACGACGCGTTATGTCAAATTTCTAGCCCGAGCATTTATAAACTGATCGTGCTTAGGTAGGCGACTTTGAAGCAAGACGATTACGAAAACACTTTTGCTTTCAGGTCGGTTTCTGTTTCCTACTCCTTATCCTTGTTCCACTGAAGTTGTTCATGCTCTATGAGTGAGCTGAATCCACTGTTGTCCTATTGCCATTAATGGACAGTGCCGGCGCGCAGGTCTGCACGTCTGTCTATACTCACCATTCCATTCAGCGATACTGAAAGACAATTCCATTGTTATGCTGTATGCATCTTTGCTGAGGGAAGACAAGTGAGATAGACTGGTCTGGACTGGATTCGAACACGTGGACCAACATTCACAAGCTAAGTCATTGCTTGGTGTACCGAAATCAAAAGGAACTTTGTTCTCATGTCAATTCTCTAGTTGACAATTTAAAAGCACGTTGATTGCTACAGCTTAGAATTAGACTTCGCGTTCGTATATTAACTGTTTGTTAAATTGTTAAACTTATTAAATCTTATTTTTAATTGTTAATCCTCTTTGTAGTACATTTTTATGCATAATAGACCTATAGATTTCTTGGTTTTGGATGGGGGCGAATGAGCTGAATGACGTAACGTATGCATATTAATTTAGAGGAATTTAACGACTCCAAAGCCAGCTTTGTACGCAAATTGTCAGTTTGTAAATCTGTTGTCTGCACTACAAGACACATTTTTAAAGTTAGTCAAATGATAATTTGGGCAGCCAGTCTGTTTAGGATAGAGAGAAGGAATTAATTTAATCTATCATATTTTAAAGTCCTTAAAATCCTAGGCAGGGTCTATAAATAAATTCTGGAAACGTAACAAGTATACTTGTCTTCACTGACTACTACCAATTTACATCTCTCAGTATACTTGTCTTCACTGACTACTACCAATTTACATCTCTCAGTATACTTGTCTTCACTGACTACTACCAATTTACATCTCTCAGTATACTTGTCTTCACTGACTACTACCAATTTACATCTCTCAGTATACTTGTCTTCACTGACTACTACCAATTTACATCTCTCTCTCAGTATACTTGTCTTCACTGACTACTACCAATTTACATCTCTCAGTATACTTGTCTTCACTGACTACTACCAATAATTAAAATCTTATTTAAATTTGCAATTTACAAAGTAAACAAATGACATGAACCAACAAAACAAACAAAACCCCCCAAAAGTGATGATTCAGATACTATTAATTCATTAAGTGAATTTACTCTTGTTGAAATGACATTACAAGTGCAGGTACTAATTAATGAAATCAAATCAGTAATAATGGATTGGTGAATTTACTCTTGTTGAAATGACATTACAACTGCAGGTACTCATTAATGAAATCAAATCAGTAATAATGGATTGGTGAATTTACTCTTGTTGAAATGACATTACAACTACAGGTACTCATTAATGAAATCAAATCAGTAATAATGGATTGGTGGAAAACATTGAAGTCTTAAGTCTATAGGTATCCATCATCAGTATTTGAGTAGCCAGTAGAGTAGCTCTGTGCACCATGTAAACCATAGATTCATTTATAAAGATATTTTGTACTGCTGATCAAATTATCATTAAATACTGATAAATTGTTTTAATTCTGACAGACATGAGAAAATCAAGAAAGAAATATACAATATAAAGTTGAAATACTACTGACTGACATACAGGTTAGATTTCCTCTAATGTATGAACACTACCACTCATTTTATGCATACCCCCAACTCGTACACACCAATGTTAGTAAATCACAAATATGAAAGTGTTGTCATTTAAAAATAGAAACAAACATACCAATTTTGCAAGATTATTTCGAGCTGCAATTATATTTTTTCCCAAAAGATTCATGCCATGGCTGTCTAATAAAGTTGACACATGGGTGCCAAGCCGGGTGTATATCTTTAAAATATTGGCAAGGTTCTCTTGGATATCCTTCAACTGTGCATCTGGTATAGACTAATAGAAAAGTTTTGCTTTTATAATCTAAATATTGGATTAAGCACAAAAATAAGTTTCCTATATTTTTAAAGGTGTATTTTAACATGCTTATTTGTAGAAATGCACTAAAAGAAATAATAAATTATAAATACACTAGCATATGACAATCAAAATAGCTTCAGGGAATCCAAGTTTGTCAACATTGTAATTAAGATATAGTGGTTGTGTTGTAATTTTCACTTTAAATATAAAATCAAATTAGTGCATACCTAGGGTGCTGAAATTTCAAATAAACCCCTGACAGAAGCCAGCTAGCCCCACAACAGAAAAAGCAAGATATTCTTCCCAGATGTGAGAGCTGCAGTCAAGAAATCAATATAATGTCCAGGAAATGCTATTAAGCATGGGTGGCTAATGATTCTAGTAGCTTTCTAGTGAACGGACAGGAGCATTATGGACCCAAATGGCATCACTATCCACTGATAATGACCATCTTCCACACTGAGTGCTAATTTGTTGGGTTTTTTTATTTCCAGTCTTACCTTCAGCTTCATTAGCCAGAATCCTTTCAAAAGTATTGTGCCTTCTGGAGTACTAAAAACATGGTACAAAGTATTGTGTCTTCTCGAGTACTAAAACATGGTACAAAGTATTGTGCCTTCTGGAGTACTAAAAACATGGTACAAAGTATTGTGCCTTCTCAAGTACTAAAAACATGGTACAAAGTATTGTGCCTTCTCAAGTACTAAAAACATGGTACAAAGTATTGTGTCTTCTCAAGTACTAAAAACATGGTACAAAGTATTGTGCCTTCTCAAGTACTAAAAACATGGTACAAAGTATTGTGCCTTCTCAAGTACTAAAAACATGGTACAAAGTATTGTGCCTTCTCAAGTACTAAAAACATGGTACAAAGTATTGTGCCTTCTGGAGTACTAAAAACATGGTACAAAGTATTGTGCCTTCTCAAGTACAAAAACATGGTACAAAGTATTGTGCCTTCTAAAGTACTAAAAACATGGTACAAAGTATTGTGCCTTCTCGAGTTCTGAAAACATGATGATCTCATGAGATAACAACTTTGAATCTCAGAAATGGCATTCTATTTACAAAAGTCCACACAACCTGAAGAACTAGGCATTTCTTGGCACAAATGAAGCAATTTAGGATAATTTTAGAGTTTAATCATGCCACTGGCTTGAATCTCTTTTTGTCACAACTTTTTGTAACTTGGGAAGAGGGTATGGTTTGTATCAGATTGGTTGTCACTGAACAAGTCCCTGTGTGAGAATACCTTGTCACTGAAAAGTCCATGTGTGAGAATACATGTTGTCACTGAACAAGTCCATGTGTGAGAATACATGTTGTCACTGAACAAGTCCATGTGTGAGAATACATGTTGTCACTGAGCATGTCCATATGTGACCATGCAGGTTGTTCTGTTATAACAAGAGTTCATTAACATAGGATGTTAGGACATCAGTAAACTTATGTAGCATGTGCCCTACACTATTGCTGTGAAATTTCAGTTCAAATGAGAATGATTCATTATGTAATGAAATGATGAGAAATTACATTGGCAAAAAAAAGATTTCTGTTTCCTCAGCAAAAGTAACTGCTATCAAGGCAGGCATTGTGCATCAAGATTTGTAAAAGCACTGTCACAATTATGTTTATATCAAATTAGTTAAAGAATTAAAAGAATGAGCAATCAAAGATCTAGAAAAATTCTTCCTTTAAATTTAGCTGCAGAGGTAAATAGTACGTCACATAGGCTTATTAACAGATGTGACAGCACACCCGTGTTGACCAAGCTAAGCTACCCCCACTGAAAAAAATAGACAGCAGGTAGGCTGTTTATAGATCAGATTGTGAGCCTGTGTTAACCAAACTAAAGCTACCCCCAATGGAAAAATAGACAGCAGGTAGACTATTCATAGATGAGATTGTGAGCCTGTGTTGACTAACAAAGTAACTAAGCTACCCCCACTGGGAAAAAATAGACAGAAGGTAGACTGTTCATATATGAGATTGTGAACCTGTGCTAGCAGAACAACTAGGCACCCCCAGTAAAAGAATAGACAGCAAGTGAAATGAAATGCTAACAATGAGCCTGTGTTGACAAACAGAATAATCACTCATTTTGGGAGAACAGACAACAAGAAGTGCAGAATATTGTTAACAGGTGAGATAGTGATCCTGTGCTAACTAACAACTAGTGTCATACTCACTTCTTCCTTTGGAATAAGTGACTGCAACAAAAAGTACAAAGACTGTTAACAGGTGAGAGTAAATAACACACTAACTAACTAACTAGTATCACACACACACACACACACATACACACACAAACACACACACTACATACCTCTTCTTTTGGAATAAGTGACTTCAACAAAAAGTACCAAAGACTGTTAATAGGTGAGAGTAAATAACACACTAACTAACTACTCTCTCTCTCTCTCTCTCTCTCTCTCTCACACACACACACACACACACACACACACTACATACCTTTTCCTTTCGAATAAGTGACTGCAACAAAAAGTACCAAAGACTGTTAATAGGTGAGAGTAAGTAAAACACTAACTAACTAACTAGTATCACACACACACACACACACACACACACACACTACATACCTTTTCCTTTCGAATAAGTGACTGCAACAAAAAGTACCAAAGACTGTTAATAGGTGAGAGTAAGTAAAACACTAACTAACTAACTAGTATCACACACAAACACACACACACACACACACACACACACACACACACACACACACACAGACACACACAAACACACTACATACCTCTCCTTTTGGAATAACAGTCAGAAATAACAAGTACAGAGGACTTAACAGGTGAGACAGGACCCTGTGTTGACTAACATTGTAACTAATGTCAAACAGATGCACAAACCCCTCTTCTTTTGGGATAACAGATAGCAACAACAAATACAGAAGATTGTTAACAGGTGAGACAGTGATCCTGTGTTGACAAACACTGTAACTAATGTCACACACACACACACACACACACACACACACACACACACACACACACACACACACACACACACACACACACCTCTTCCTTTTGGATAACAGATAGTAACAACAAATACAAAAGATTGTTTGACAGGTGACAGGTGAAACAGTAATTCTGTGACTAACTCAATAATTGTGTGCCACATGCACACCTCTTCCTTTTGGATAACAGACTGTAGCAGCAAGACAAGAGGAACACAATAATTTAGATACTAAAGCCAAAATAGTAGGGAATATTTTGGAACTGACCAATAATTACATTCACTATTTTCCAAGCCTTCCAATCAATGTAGCTTAGAAAAGGAATCTGAAAAAATTCTCTTACTCTTCTTAAATCTACTTTTCTCCCCACCTACACCCCATTCTTCAGTCTGCTTTCTCTCTTCTATTTTCAAACTACCCTTCCATCTCTCTTGTATTGGCCTCAGCATTTTCTCTTTCCCCGACTTCTCTCACTCTAGTTTCATCTCCTCACATTTCAAGTCTGTCTCAAGTTATGAGAATGTGATTAGTATGGTATTAAAAGAAAACTAACAAAGTGTGCCTAGATAAAGTTAAAATTTCTATAAGCAAAATTTAAAACTCTTCTTGGAATCAACTTAATGATTAGTGTAGAATTAAGCCAAGAGTTATTAAAAATGATAATATAAATGTAAATGGAATTTTTTTTAAATGAATTTAAAACTAATAAAATAAGTAATTAAAAATAGTTACAAATAATTACAAAATAATGAAGTCCAGTTCAAAGTTATTTGCAGATGACAAAGAATGTTTAACGAAAACAACAATAAAAATACAGAAAAATATTTCCTTACAAAGTTCATCTTGTTACATAATAAGTATAAAATTATTAATATTACAACAAACAGTATTATTAAATGAAATAATAAAATGTATTTTAAGAGAATTTTTTGAAGTCATTTAACATATACAATATTAATATTGTTTAAAAAAAATTACTAGTATATAATATAAACAAGTTTCCATTTCCCTATATAAACAGGTAATCCCAACCAATTTTTAAAATTTGATTCAGGGTAAAACAAATGTGTTTACATAATTGTAATATATGTATATAGGGTTGCATGCAAATTATTTTCTTTTGGCAAATTGGAGAAAATTGACTGAAATTTGCTTTTTGGCAAAGAATTCCCATCCCTGCTAAATGATAAAAAATGCTGAAGTTCTCTTCAGAGACTGTCTTATATTTTTAAAAATTTGTACAAAAATAGCTCTCCATTAGGTAAATGTGCTCAAAATATAAAATGCATTATCAAGACATGATAGTATTCAAAGAAATGGCTTAAAATGTATTCTTTCAGATCAAAAACAATAGCGTACCAAGGATATTTCTTCCAGAGACACTGATCTAAAAGCTAATGATATTAGGTCTCAAACATCAACAAACAAGCAAATATATTTGGGCTAAAGATGAAAAAAATGTTAAGACACAAATTTTAAATGTAATATCTCTAGAACTATATATCACAAGACAAAACACAACAATATACTTAAACTTCACAATATAAACAATAACAGAACACTTATTTTTACAGCACAAAACATAACAAGTACACTTGTCTTCAAAACAAAAAACAAAACAAGAACACTTGTCTTCAAAACACAGAACATAACAAGTACACTTATCTTCAAAACATAACAAGTACACTTATCCTCAAAACACAAAACATAACAAGTACACTTGTCTTCAAAACACAAAACATAACAAGCACACTTGTCTTCAAAACACAAAACATTACAAGTACACTTGTCTTTAAAACACAACATAACAAGTACACTTGTCTTCAAAACACAAAACATAACAAGTACACTTGTCTTCAAAACAAAAAAAAAAACAAGAACACTTGTCTTCAAAACACAAAACATAAGTATACTTATCTTCAAAACATAACAAGCACACTTATCCTCAAAACACAAAACATAACAAGTACACTTGTCTTCAAAACACAAAACAAGTACACTTGTCTTCAAAACACAAAACATAACAAGTACACTTGTCTTCAAAACACAAAACATAACAAGTACACTTGTCTTCAAAACACAAAACAAAACAAGAACACTTGTCTTCAAAACACAAAACATAACAAGTACATGTACCATCAAAACACAAAACATAACAAGTACACTTGTCTTCAAAACACAAAGCAAGAACACTTCATCTTCAAAACATAACAAGTACACTTATATACAAAACACAAAACATAACAAATGCACGTTCATTCAAAATACAAAGTGTAACAAGTACACATATCATTACAAACATAAAACCTAACAAGTATACTTAACTTTATAAACACAAAACATAACAAGTAAACAACTTTCAAACACAAAACATAGTGAGTACACCTATCTTCACAACACAAAACATATAAAGTACACTTATCTTCCAAAGAAAAGTGGACATTTTTCTACAGATTATGTGACATCATCAATGAACATCTTTTAAGACACCATTTTATAACAATTTTATGATGGTATAAAGATATTACACCACACCATCAGAATGAAATCAAATAAATGCAATACAAATGATGACACCATCAATGGTGTCACAACCCCATACATCATGATGACTCTGAGCTCAAAAAAATGTAATTTCATAATCATCTGTACAAAAAAAAAAATCTTTAAATGTTAAAAAAGTGACAAAATATTATTTGTTTAAAGAAAGAAAAGAAGTGACAATAGAAGGCATACTTCATTCACCTTAGATGATTTCTTCTGCATTAATGTGCGAGGGTGGTCTACTTCTTCAGCACTTTGAGGGACTGCATCATCACTAAAAGTATTTTTCACAATTGCTCTGGGTTGTTTTGAATGTAAAAGTTTTTGTGATGGCTCCTTCTTAACTGATTTCCCCTGTTTGTCCTGTTTAATTGCCCTAGGCTTAATAAGACTCATTCTTTTTATTCGAACAAGTAGCAATACATCACTTTTTGCATGACGCCATTTTCTGCGACTTTCACTCATTTCAGATATATCACTAACTGAATCACTGTAATCTTGATCTGGAAAGAAAATATTTTAACTAAAGCATAAATACATAAACTGAAATTTGCAAAAGAAAAATACAAGGCAAAGATCACATAAATAGTAATTTATATAAACAAATACAGGGCAAGCCACACATAAATAGTAATTTATAAAAAACAAATCTGGACATGGATAGAAAATATTTTAACTGAAGCACAAATATAAAAACAGAAATTTATAAAAACAAATACACGGCAAACAACACATAACAATAATTTATAAAAACAAATACAAGGCAAACACATAAACACAGTAATGTATAAGAATTTTTAAAAAAGTATTTCACTTACAAGCATTTTTCATTAAAAATGGTAGATTAAAATGAGTTTTAAAATTACAAGTTGACATTCCTGATATGTTTGCTTCAGCTAAGTGCATTGCATCACATCGACAACAACTAACAAGTAATTGGACTACAGATATGTTTCCTTCAGCTAAGTGCATTGCATCACATTGGCAACAACTAACAAGTAATTGGACTACAGATATGTTTGCTTCAGCTAAGTGCATTGCATCACATTGGCAACAACTAACAAGTAATTGGACTACAGATTTGTTAGATGGACATCCCTAAGGTATTTTGCTAGTCTAAATACTTCCCCTACATCAAATGTGCTACCACCACCTCACAGCCATAAGCACACCACAGCATACTGCTGTCTCACAGACATAAACACTCTGCCGTCTCACAGCGGTAATCACACCACAGCACATTGCTGTCTCACAGACATAAGCATATTAAAGTATGTCACTATCTCATAGCCATAAGCAATAAGTAGAGTGCATCTAATTTCAAGAGTGTACTTCACACATAAAGCATAAATAGTACTCATTTTGAAGCCAGTCAAAACCTAAAACAATTTCATGTAATTGGTTACTGCTCACTGAAACAAACCTATCATGTGGTCACTGTTGTTTTGCATCCAAAAATGGCAGATTTTCATTGCGACTTCAAGACAAGGATCATTTCATAAATTCCAGAGGTTATAGGTAGACTAACGGGTTAATGATGAGAGTATACAGTTGGTCAAATGAGAATGAAGTGGCAAATGTGATTCCCAACTTCAATCAGATGAAGTTTTTGTCACCCTCCACCCCTCTCCTCATGGATTCAGATTGTCGCTTAATTAATTGCATGCTTTGATGCACTAATTCATATCAACATTTGAAATGCTACTCGCATAGTGAGATTTTTTATTTAATATTATAACAGTATTAGCACTATTGTTATATCATTTTTGTTTTTCTCAAGCATTATCATCTGTTTCAGTCAATCAAATACACATGTACCAACTATGAATCAAAAGCATGGAAGGACAAGTGAAGCATGACAGTGTGAATATCACAGAATGGAAGATGTGGCAGAGTAAATTTGCCTATCCCTCACTGACAGAATTTTTTGTCTTATGAATATTTATGTGTATGTCTTAAAATTGACATAGAATTTTGGTCTTGTGAATAGTTATTCGTTTCATATTATGGTGGAAGGTTCACTGGTAATGTTTGAAATTTACTTCTAATAGAGTATATGTTAACATGATGGTTAACATCTCAAAAAGAGGTATGTGGCAGAGTAAATTTGCCTATCTCTATTTCTATACTTGATTGTTATACAAATTGTTAAATGTCAAAGTAACCTGACCTTGGGTACCACTTATGCTGATGTGGAAACAGATATTAAATTAAGAATGCAAAAGAAAACAACATGACCATTAAAGGAAAATTTAGAAAATTTAAGAGAAAATCTTTCTATCAAAATTAAATGTTATCATTAAAAAGACATTATTCTTCAATAAGCATTCTTTATTAATTAAGAATTAGATATTATTTTTTAATGTTTTATGCATTTCCTTGTCCCATGCATGTGCATTTTTTTTTTTATTAATCCGTTATGTCTTCTATTATCCCATCATGTGAATATCTATTAAAATAATACTTTCCTTAATTATTGTAATGTGTGCATTGTGTAATTTCACAAATAAGGTAACTGTTCATTTACAAATGCATATACATTTCTTATTTTAAAATTTTTCTATGGTTCAAACTGAAACTTTATGTAAATTCTGATAATATCATAAGTGATAATCAGAACAGGTTTGCTGTAGGATCATTCCCCTATCTCCAATGAATTTTTGTTTTAAAACTCAAGGCAACAACTTTCTTTACAGCAGATTTTTTTAACCTCAAAATTTTAGAGTATTTATGACAGGGTATAGGAAAATAATTATTTGAATCACTGTGCATATTTTCAAAGAGATCAATCTTTTTTTTAGTACTGTAATATAATTCATTAAAGAAATACATTTTTGGCTGATGATTTCATCAGGATACTGCATATACTGACTTAAATGTAAACAAGATATGATTTATTAAAATTAAAATCTTGTAAATGTCAAAATGACATAGTGCACTGAATTTCTCATCACTATCCAGATTCCAAATTTGAAAATATTAACTTTCTTGATTAAACCAATAGTACAATGTTTGGTATTTAATTCTGCTTATCTCATTGAGATCTGACTTCTAACCATAAATAAATATATGAAACATTGTTTATTTCAAGAGTGAAATTGTGTTTTGTCAACTAAAGCTAATATTAACTGATGAAATAAAATTCTGGAAATACACAAAAAGGACCCATATGTTGAAGTATTCTTAGCAACCAATCAAATTGAACCTTGTACATTTTGCATAAAATCTGATTAAATCAGGCCATTTGGTGAGGTGATGATTCCCAAGAACCTATTTTGTACAGAAGATTTGAGACAGGATTTTAATGATTTTAAAGTAGAGGAGGCAATGTTCTATGTATCCATGTGCCATGTTTCTTTGTACGATACAAACAATGACACCAAACACACAGTAAACTAATGCATTTTCAATGACTTTTTACTTAGGAAATTTAATTTCTCAACCACAGGTGGTTAACAAAACATCTTGATTAGCACAAAAATGCATTTTGTTCATTATTCAAATCCTAAAAAAAGAAGATGCTGAACAAAGAAAATGTGTAATAATCTAAAAAGTGAGAAAAATAAGAAATCACACACACACACACACACACACACACACACACACACACACACACACACACACATTTCCAAATGGCTCATGCCTCAGGGCCAGTGTGTATCTGAATAACTGATTTGTGAAGAAGATATGAAATATATATTTAATCATGACTAATATTAATTAAAACTGTTAATTAATTATCTTTTTATGACTTGTATTTGACGATGTGAGATTTATGGGTGAGAGGCTTTAACAGAGTGAAGTTATTAATGGAGCAACATCACAAACAAAATATCCCAGACTGTAGTCAGACTAACTGTAACCCAGGGCATAATGATAATCACAACCTAATTTCCAAAGCATGTTCCCTGTACATGGAGAGAATCCAGCATGGATTGGCTCCTTAACCAATAATCAGGTACCTAACCCATAGAAAAGTAGGTTACACCGTATCTCTCCCTAGCCATAATACTGTATCTTTCCCCACCCATGACACTATGTCTCTTTGCACCTGATATTATATATTTTCCTTCCGGAACATTTACACCTGTCTGCAAATCTATGAAAGTGGAAAAATGTAAAATAACAATCAAACTACAACAAAGTAACTCCTAGTGTTGTGACACCAGATTATATAAAATAGAAATAAAGACAAATATGAAACCACACCTTCAAGTTTTTTGGATAAGTTGTCCAAAATTTGCATTTCTTCAGTTACATGTTCAATCAGAGTCTGAAATCAAACATTACCAAATTCACAGTAACCTGGTATATATGTACTGTAAAAATGGCATAATAAAAATATTAATTTATTTTACTTCATTGTACAGTGGTACCTCGCATAATAAATGCCCTGCAGAATGAATGATCTACATAACGAATGCCGCTGCGAATGCCCGCATGGCTCACAGAAAGAACTTGTTTCATATAATGAACTATACGTACGCCGCAAAAACATCAGATTTCTCATGAAAAAAATGGCCGAATCTGGCCCGTCATGTCTCGCGTGCCTCAGATGAAGGCAGGGCATGTTTGTCCCCAGTTGATTATCTTTTTTACCTTGCTTTGATGCGTTTTTGCCATCTGTGTTTGCTGAATGGTTGTTATAGAGTGTCTTTACTAGTGTCCCCCACCCCAGAACACTCCCCTGTCTTCATTTTCCCTAATTTCTTTGATTTTTTGCGGCGATGTGGAACAGATTGCACGATTTCTTGTAGAAGTCTATGGTATCGTGTTTCGCATAATGAACACCTCGCATAACGAACTGTGCTCATTATGCGAGGTACCACTGTACATTCAGTTTAAAATTCAGTCTGGAAATATAAACATTTTAAAGTTTTTCAGGCCTGCAGGAAGGTGGAAATGAAAGCTCTGATAGTCTCAAGAAAGACTTGTGCAGCATACCTCATATTCCCGAAGTTCAGCCTGAAGTTTGCTGATCAAGTCGTCAGCTGTAACAAACACAACCCCAAAATGTAGCAATGTATCATTTTAAAACAAATCTTTCAAAAACCTATTTCAAGTAAGGAGTCAACTACCATCATTGACTTCCTCTACACACAAGACTTGAGGTTACAAATTTCTGCAGGCACATAATAGTAAACAGATATCAATAAATATTAGGTAAATGTGGTAGAATATATATCAAATTATGTTTTTTAAAATATCAAAATATATACAGATGATATAATGAAAAATAAAACCTAAACATTATTGTCTAGGCTAATGATAGAGAACATGTTTGCCAGATAATCTAGCTAAGAATAACTAAAATGAACATATGTGTTGTAAGAATGAGCTCTAAATATCACATTTAATCAAGTCAAGAAATTTATCCCTATTTTTGATCTGAAACAACAACAACAACAACAAACTCCCCAACTTATACTAAGGAGAGAAACAAAATTTCCAGTATAGTATATGTCTGTATCTAGAGCCATGGTAAATTTCACACAGTAGTATCTGTCAAATATTAAGTGTTCCTTCTTAGTTGTAATAGGAAGTTTTAGAAATGTTTTAGTTAACTATCTTAAGTCATATAGTCATGTTAAAAGTTATACTCAAGGTGAATAAGTTGTTAAATATGGTAATTAAAATAAAATTATCTGTATAACACAGAAGATATTATAGGTAAACAAAATAAAAAACACTAATAAGCTTTCATACTACCTGTTGCACATATGAATGCAAATGTCTTAAATCATCATATCTAAAAAGGTTTTACTCATTGTGATTTTGATTAAGTTGTTAAATGTGGCAGACATTAAAATAAACAAACCCTCTCAATAATCCAGATAATGTATACTCTTGAACTTCCTTTCATGTTATGATAGATGACACATTATCCTGTATCCACCCCCACACATCACCTTCCCCAGTACAAGTTAGCAGTTTTCAAATGAAAACTGTTGCTTGACAACAAGAGTAGTGTGCTCATTAAAATGTTTTCATTTAACTCCTATATATCATAATAAAGGTGATTAAGTTCTTAAACATGATAATTATTAAAACAGAAAATTACATACAAAGCTAATAAATACTGATGATGTAAAAAAGAAAATGCCAATGTACTCATATTGCTGCATACTTCTAATTATGCAAATGAATATAACTGTTTCAAATCATTAAATTTTCTTAAGTTCTACTAATGAAGACTATTTTAAAAATAAAATAGTAAAATATCTTCTCAATGTATGTTACCTAAAGACTATGTATTACAAATGCCATTTAACAATGATAACCATGCTTTTGATTACATATCATGCATGTGAATGCAACTTTCTTAATTCATAATATATATATAAGAACATTCCACTCATGGTGATTATCACGAAAAAAGGGGGGGAGTAATCAGAAAATTTAATTTTTACCCTTGATTGTCTCCACTTGCCCCATGCGCGATCCCGATCCAGATCCAGATCCAACGGGGACAACGGGAGGGACGTTCTCGAGTTCACCTGCGAACAGGGTGAGAGGTTAAATAAGAGTACTGAAAGCAGTTCGTTTTCCAATTAATGTCAGGACGCTTGTTTATTTTGTTTAGATACGCTGCTAGCAAGTTTGCTAAGTTTATGTTTCCAACATTTTTATAAAAATATATTTGATAAATTATTAGTGTTAGTTCATTATGTTCACAATATGTGGAAAATGTGTTTAGTTTTTACTATTTCTTATTAAATTTTATTAGAGAAAATGTGTTTAGTTTTTATTAGTATTTCTATTACAAACTTCATTAGGGATTATATTTTAGAAGTTTTGCACCTCTTTGAGTAATGCACCTTCTTAGCGTTTGTAGCGTAGGAATACACGCACGAATCTTGTTTGTGAGAAATGATTGTGTATAAAAGAACCAATGAGAACTATTTTAAACCAGTGTGCGTCTGGATCTGGACTACAGAGAGGTGTAATGGCCTCATATTAGTGCCTATTCTGAGTCTGGACAATTTTTCCATCTTCGTCATGACCGGGGAGGAAAGAACTGAATATTCTCCACGTAGAGTATAGAGTTAGACGTGTGTTTTTGTCGCACACAATTCGTCGTGGCAACCTTTATTATAAAGCTTGTCCTTATTACTCTACGTGGGTCCGAACCTTGAACAATAGCTGTCCATCAGGGACCACAGACAGGTACTGCAGGGGAACAGGATTTTGTCGAGATAAGGATACTCTACGCCACTCACGTTTTGGAACCGTCGCAGAAGACAGGTATCCGTGAGCTATAATTTGTACTGTCATCGAGGAGAGCCGCCCGGGTTCTTCAGTATAGAACCGAGTGTTCCAGCGTGAAGTAACGTGGGACAAGTATTGCCGTGTTTTCGTCATCAAGTGTGTTTGTTCGTAGATGTCAGTGACTGTAACTTTGTGTTCGCTAGTGTGTCGACAATTCAACGTTGATTTCAAACTAGTAAGTAGGAAAACTTTTCTTAGAGGTGCATTACTAGGTAGGATAGTTAGAGTATAAACATCATTATCATTGAATTACTTTTCACAAACATCTAACTTTGACTCTATTAATTAATTATTTATTAGATAATTTTTGCGGTTATCACCGCAATTCTAAATTAGCATTTGTGGACATTGCTATTAGTAAGAACATTTATTTTTCTTAAAGTTAGATAATTTTTACGGTCATCACCATTTACTGCTTTGTTTTATTTTATTGTTTATTTTTAGTTTATTCATCATATTTCTTTCATCTTTTCATTGCTCATTTTCCCCATCCCATGAATGTCGGGTGTAGATGTCTCGGAATGAATGACTAACACCGTGTGAAAGTTAAGCCTGTTTTTCTTGTTAAATTAAATTCTTTGTAAACTCTTTTTCAAGAGTTGGGCTTCCTTTCTCGGTTTTGAAAGTGTGTGTTGGTGCGGTTGTTTGTCTGTTTGTCCCGTGCGTCCCTCACATGACATTCACATGTCCGCTCTCACACACACACACACCGGCTTTTCACAGTTTACCCCACACTCGGAATAAAGTTATCCTATCCCCCACAAGATTATTTGTGGTGTCTGAGTGTGAGAGTGGTCATCAACATCTGACCATTCGGTGTGATCCTGGCAAATCGCGGCAACTGGGTCTGACCCTCCCCTACCCACCGAGGAGGAGAGAGGGGCCAGTAACAAACCAGCAGCACAACAATGGCGGCCACGACAGTGATTAAGCTGTTAAATATGACATTTATTTAAATTTTAAAAATCAGATAAATAAAGAGATGTGATAAGAAACAAAATACTGGCAACCATCTTGCTTACAGACTTCTCGTCAAACATCTGATTGTAAACATCACTGCATTGTTGACATGCACAATGTTACTAATTTAAGATTAAATAAACTATTGATTACTGATATTTAACAATATTTACATTTTATGTTTCAAAATTTGTTAATGTTTTTTAAAAAGAAAACTTTAATAATTTGTACGTGAAGTACTGTTACAGAGAAAGAGTTTGAGAAATGTGGAGAAAGAATGTGAATGAAAATAGATTGAGTAGCCAAGATGCATGAAAATAGAATTGACGAGAAACACATGCAAGACTTCAAATGAAGAAGGAAACAATGCCAGCCACTTGCTTGGTAAAGGTAAGATGATTTATATATAAGAAAATTTTACCTGTAGATAACACACCAAATACTAGTTGCACACATGTCCAATTTTTCACAAATTCCAATGCAGAAAATGAAGAAGGTAGCACTGCTTGGTAAGTTGATTTATATATATATATATAATAAAATTGCAGATGTAGACTTAGTGAAGCAGAAATGCAGATGCAGAAAATTTTATTATGGAAATCAACATCAGTAAAGTTTAGAAATTTTGTATACTTTGCTATTCTGTATTGTACAATGAATACACAGGTAACTTTTCAGGTAAAAATAAAAAATACTGAGTATGTATTCGATTTCATCAGGAGTAAAAGAAGAAAATATAGGCTACAAATAAATTTTTGTAGTATGTAATAATGTAAATGAAAAGAAAATAAATATAAAGTATTATGTTGCTGAATTACATATGTTTTATATATATATATATATATATATATATATATATATGTTGTAAATTATGAAAATAAATGTTCAAAATGCTCCTATAATGCAAAGAAGAAAATAGACAAAAACAGGAAAGAAGAATTAGAAAAAAAGAATTTACAATGTCTGCTTTGAATGAAATTTTTCAAAGCAGGGGGTAAGACACAGGGCAACATCACATGTTGGGCACAGGTGACGTGTCCTTTTCTCAACTTTGTGGTCTGCACAAAGGCAACATCTTTTCCTCGGTGTTGGTTTACTTGTATCAATACGAGGAAAAAGTGTAATGTAATGTTTACCCATCAGTCTAGATGGTGGCAAACTGTCAGCAGAAGCGTGACCACCTTTAGAAACATTGACCTCAGGATATTTTTCTAGTATTTGCTTCAATACTGCATCTCTGAAATCTAGCAATGTCATTGATTTACCTGTGTGTTTCTTGTAAACAACACAGGCATTGTACAGTGCAATGTCAAGAATGTGAAAGAAAACTTTCTTGTACCGCTTTATTGTTTTTCTGATGCTAGGGTATGCAGTTGTTACACTGTCACACAAATCCACCCCTCCCATATATTTGTTGTAATCACAAATGCAAGCTGGTTTCAGAATTGGTTCTTTTGTTTTGTAATGATTTTTGCCTGTATTTATTATTGTACTGTCATGATGCATTGTGCTTAGCATGAGTATCTGTTTCTTGTCTTGCCATGCAAAACAAGAAACACCATCGTTATGGACAATTGCAATTTGTCCTGGAGTGAGCTTAGTGCCTGGAAAGTTCTTTGGCATGTCTTTTCTGTTTCCCATGACAGTTCCACATATGTATGTGTTGTTAGCCAAAAGAATGCGTGCTAAGGTGGGGCTAGTGAAAAAGCGATCTGTGTACACCTTGTAATATTTCCCTAGAAGTGGTTCTAAAAGAGTTAGAACAACTTTCTCACCCTGATTTCCATCAGTAAAAGTGTACTCAGTGTCTTTCCCCGTGTACATAATGAAATCGTAAACATACCCTGTCAGACTCTCACAAATTTCGTATGATTTGATTCCAAATCTAGCCCGTTTAGATTTTATATACTGCCTGAATCCTAAACGACCTTTCCACAACATCAGGGATTCATCCACACAAATATTTTCTCCAGGCACATAAATAGATGAAAATACTTGTCTGAAATGATCAATAATCAATCGAATTTTGTGGATACGGTCAGTAGGATCGGAGACAGTGTTATCGCAAAAATGTAGGCAATTTAGTAACAAATAAAATCTACGGCCAGACATTACTTTACGAAATAAAGGTTGGCCATAGGCTTCATCTTTACAAAAATAATGTTTCAATGTGGGTAGTCTACATATTCCCATCAAAAAAATAAGTGCCAAAAATTGATATATTTCAGACACCTGTGTATCGTGCCATTTCTTGATACGACTTGTAGCACAAAGGTTATCGTGCAAAAGTTGCTGAGATGCATAAATATTAGTGTACTCGACAATCTTTTGTACAAAATTCTCTGGTAAAAATGCCTGAAAAATGTCAAGTACTGTAGCATTTTCTGGAAACTGCATTTTTACCCCACTACAGCCTGCAAATGTTTGAATCTCCGTGCTCGCGGCGACGCGTGCGTCACTTGATACACTCAAAATGTCGCCATGCAGGCGACCGGTTTCGTTACTAGATTCAGTGGCATTGGTGTCACCTTTTTCATCTAAAAGTGGAATATCCTCTTCTTCAATATCCTCTTCTGATGAAGAAAAACTACTCTCCTCACACTCTGATCCAGCAGTACAAGCAAATTCACAATAATCCAACTGAAAATGTGCGCTTGCCATATTTAGATAGATTACGTAATTGTAAAGTCTGCCAACTTTCCAGGAAGCTGCAGGGTTGTGTTACAAACCACGGGAATTCAGTCACATAAGCTTCCTAATTATAATATCTAAAGATAGAATTTAGAGCACAGTGGTTGCTGAGGCAGACCACATATTTCTTTCACGCCAGTTGGATCTCTTCTAATAGCATGATCGTTTTAGCCACGCCTGTGGGCGTGGCGTCCCATTTCGTCCTGAAGACGTGTGTGTAGAATTTTTTTTAAGACGCCAAAATCGTCCCGAAGATGACGAACAGGTTAATAGAATATTAGAGTGCCATAAAACGGAATATCAGAGTGCCATTATGTGTTCCCTAGGTTGAATCTTGGGTTTGCACACCACCAATACCCATACACATAATGGAGATGTAAACAAGCTGCTGGTAATAGGAACCAAAGCCTTTAACTGTAATAATAACACCTGCAAACAGTTCAAAAAGAAGACGATAGCTAAATTCAGATAGTTTGCTGAAAATAAAGTTGTCAGAGAGAATGACAGTAGAAAGAATGAATTGAAACATAAGAATGGGATCTTACAATGGAAAGTATTGAGTGCTACAGGTAATGGTACTTGAGAGTAAACATAATGAAAACTTGAGAACATGTTTGGTTGTCACATGCGAAGTGGCAAAATAGCTCAGAAGTTAGTACAGAAATTCTTGCATCCAGGCATAAAGAAGTTAATACAAAAATTCTTGTATTCAGGCATAAGTAGTGATGCTCTGGTCAAACATGAAATATTTATCAAAGAATGTCATCTAACAACACACAAAAACCAGCACTGCTAGGAAAGACTCACTGAGTGATGAATCATTTTAATGAGTTTTGATTGATCTTACTGTTCCTATCGATCTAGTACTGCTAGCAGAAACATAATTGTGATTCTTCTGTTCCTATAAAACTAGTACTGCTAGCAGAAACATAATTGTGATCTTACTGTTCCTATAAAACTAGTACTGCTAGCAGAAACATAATTGTGATCTTACTGTTCCTATAAAACTAGTACTGCTAGCAGAAACATAATTGTGATCTTACTGTTCCTATAAAACTAGTATTCTGTGAGAGAATTACTCTCATCTTACTGTTCCTATCAAACTAGTATTGCTAGGCAAGACATCACTGTAATCTTACTTTTCCTATCAAACTATTAATCTATGAGAGACACTTATCTGATCTTACTGTTCCTATCAAACTAGTGTAGCACCGTGAGTTTAATGTATTATTTTGTATGTGTTCACTGCAGCATGCTGGCCTGCATAGCCCATCCCTGAAATCTGACCTCTGACACTGGCGACTAGATTTACAGTTTGGGGAGTTCGGGGAGTTCGTTTTTCAGCTATGCGTTGCCATGTTCACTGTGCCCATATAAGCTATGTACAGCATAAGGATATACACTTGTATCAGTATATGCTGTTCAATGTACTGGTGCTTGTTAATTGTAGTAGCAGTTTATATATTTAGAAAGAAAATTGTTTACATTTTTAATTGATATATTTTTTATATGATGAATATTTCCATGGTATTTCTATATACTTTTCTATAGTCCATCAACATAGATTTTATTTTAGGTCTAATCTTCTAGATTATATATTAGGAAAGAGTTATGTATTAAAGCATAATCATGGTAGGTTCATTATATATTTGATTCATTACATAACTCTTAGGTGTTTAGTTGTAAGTGAGAATTAAAAGCGGTCTTTTAGTCCGGATTGCGCTTCCTGCCTTCAGGGGTTTTCATGGATCACCGCATTTTCAGAATATATATAGGCTCTAGAGAAAAGAGGGGAATATAATAGAAAAACAGACAAGATGAGAGGACAGTTGCATAGAGAATATCAGGACCTCTGGGCCTTAGGGCCGATAGTCAGGGAGGGTAAGTTTAGGTGAGATTGTGAATAGACTTAAGTATAGTGTGGAGAGAGAAGAATAAAATATGTGCACAGAGTAGGTGAAGGACTTTTATTTAACTAGAGGTTAAGGTAGGAGATGGCATAATTATTATCGTGGTGTCAATGAACTTGTACACATTATAACAGATGTGCATTTTATATATATACTGTGCAATGGACTTGGACATTTGCCGTTCAACTTGTACCATGTAATTGCTGCCCAGGTTCTGTCAGTTCAGAGATGGTGTTTTATAAAAATAAAATGATCACTATTACAAAGAACATGTGTGTCTCATTTTGTGAATTTGTACAAATGATTCTGCAAGCTGGATACAAGAAGACACACATCACAGCCATTAACACTAATATTCTATAAGAGATACTTCTCTGATCTTACTGTTCCTATCAAACTAGTATTGCTAAGTGAGACACCACTGTGATCTTACTATTCATATCAGTATAGTATTGCTAGATGAGAGACACCACTGATCTTACTGTTCATATCAGTATAGTATTGCTAGGTGAGAGACACCACTGTGATCTTACTGTTCCTATCAATATAGTATTGCTAGGTGAGGCACGATTGATGATGAACCATTTCTCTGAGTAATGATTGATCTTACTGTTTCAGTTGTATTCAGACAATGGAATACAGTTTATAACAACATAAAGAGGAAGTAAACTGATTGCTATTGGATTACCAAAAATAATACCACTTAATCCTTCAGACAGCAGACTTGTACTCTCAGACAATGGAATGCAGTTTGTAAGCAACATAAAGATGAGATAAATTCTTAAATAGAAACAAGTATTCTGAACAACTGTGCAAGTATTTCTATTTAGTCTCCTAATCATCAAATTTTTTATTGAGTTTACTTTGTTCAGCCATTGATATAATCAAGTCACTGCTGTTGTGACTGATGGAGAGAAAATTTCATTCTGGACCTATCAGAAGAAAAGAAAAAAGAAAACAATAGCACTGACATTGCTCCTAACATCTTCCCACTACAAGTGGAATTATATTTCCCTCACTTTTATTTAAAAAATAGATAAGATTTTAAAAGAGACCACAAAATGGACTAAGGATAATTAAGAAAAGTGTACTTAACTCTAATATGCAATGAAACAATATTACAAAAATACTTATGAGAATGAAAAAAATTAAAGAATAAATTAATACCACTTCATAAAAAAATTTTAAAAAATAATAGAAACCTGATTTTGAAGATTGAAAACTTTCATATGATGATGAGAAATCCATTGATATAAGAGAAGTATACTGCTCTTCAATAGATGATCTGAAGAAAGGAAAGGATTATGTAAGGATTAATATTCAAAAACTAAACATTCCATATACAATGATAATGGCTCAATAACATAAATAATTAAATTCCACTTAATTCAAACAAAACTGTAAAATACATATTTGTTTTTATAACATTTATCTTAAATACCAAGTCAAAATAAAATCTAAAAACCTGAACTTCAATTAACTTAAAAGGAAAACAAGTCTTAATATTATAATAGAAGAAATATATGGAAATGAGTTATGTCATATTTCCGAAATGTATTTATTAAGTAGTTATACATTTTTTAAAATGCAAATGCCATTTACTTTTGTTTCATGTACTTTTGCATGTCAATAAGATTTGAAGACCACTGATCTAATGATTTATGCATAGATCAGAGCAGATGACATTCAGGAGCTTTGGATCAAGATTACTGTGTTTGACTAATTACCAGTTAACATTAAACCGAGGCATCAGCAATTGATCAAGATTATTGTGCTTGATTGGTGACCAGTTAACAGTAAACTAAGGTACTAGCATTTGATCAAGCTTACTGTGTTTGACTGGTGACCAGTTAACAGTAAACTAAGGTACTAGCATTTGATCAAGCTTACTGTGTTTGATTGGTGACCAGTTAACAGTAAACTAAGGTACTAGCATTTGATCAAGTTTACTGTATTTGATTGGTGACCAGTTAACAATAAACTAAGGTACTAGCATTTGATCAAGTTTACTGTGTTTGATTGGTGACCAATTAACTAAGGTTCTGAGAGTCTAAAACCCATGCTAACTTTTGCTTCATGCGCTGTCAACTATACACATGGGCGAGTTCAGTCAGACAAACAGATTGAAACAGTGTAATCAGGAGATAGCAATCTTTCATGAGTGCCATGCCAAAGTAATAGTAGGAAGTGAGATAAAATGACAGCCTCACTTTCTGAAATAAGCCAATGTCTAATTATCCAAGGAAAAGACAAAGGAAATAGATATTTATGTGTAGGTTTGTTTCAAAGAGAAAATAGGATGCAACACTTTAACTACAGTCGAGTCCGGATATGTCAATGGTCTAAAAGTTTGCCAAAAAGTGTCGAGATAACTGAAGATCAAGATTACAGAAAACCAATATGGCGGCAATCTATTACAGTACTATAACATGCACTTGAAATTTCTTTATGTACATGATGTGCGTTAATGAATGAGAATGTACATGCATGTGTTTGGTGATTTTTTTACACAACAGCGTTGCCGCGATTTATTTGATGACGCGATCAGCATGCTATAAAAATGTACATACATATACATGTTTGCTAACAACAAAAGGTTTATGTACATGCGGTTAATATGGTTTCTTTACAAAGTCTAAACTGCTTTGTTGCTTTTTGCCTTTAACATTCTACTTGAAAACAATTCTACTTGCTTCAATATTACATATAATGTGCTTTAAATTTCTTTATGTACATGATGTGCGTTAATAAATGAGAATATACATGCATATGTTATGATGTTTATAATTTTTTTACACAACAGCGTTGCCCCGATTTGTTTGATGACGCAATCGGCTTGTTATAAAATATACATACATGTACATTGTTTTCTAACAACAAAAAATGCAATAATTTTCATGTTTTAGAGTCAGATTTATGTTGCATTGTCGGAATTCATAAAACAGAGACACCATCAAAGTACTCACCAAAGTAACCAGCAGTACAGATCATTTGCTAAATGATACTCAAATTTTCACTCACAATATTACTGATAATCAAGTCTTCCAAAAAAACAATTCATTAATGCTCCTAGCAATGCATTCATTTTAATTTTCCACCCATCATACTCGAGTTATGTAAATATTTTGAAAGTGGTAAAACTTGTAAAATTGCAATTTATTTATTTATTTTTAATGTATGTATATTTTATATATAATTACATGTATATCTACAATTTAGAAAACAGTTTTAAGTTATTTTCATAGTTTGTTGTGAATAAATTATAAAATATATAATTTATAACTCAATGAATATAGCATTTACACTTGTAACTATATTGTGTGTTTGTGAACGTACATCTATTATTATAATTAAGGTGATATGTTAAAGAAAACTAACATATGCTTGTGTGGAAGTTATGAAAGTTTGTACAACTAATTACATTAGCAATATGAGATGGGGTGGTGGGTGTAGTAGTGCCACCACAGGATGTATGACAAACGATGATGATGATGGAGAGTACATCACACACTTAATGACAGCCACAGCAAGAGATGACAACATGCAACATCGTGTTTAAATGAGAAACCTTTTATTTCCTGGCAATGCAGCCACATCAACCCACCAACACATTCTCTCCACTTGTTGCTACACATACATCAATAACAACACACATACAGACACCCTAGTCATTCCATTATACCATGAATGCACGCAACCCCACACCGACAACTGGCAATGCACACTGATAAAGGTCATAACAGTTTGTTCCGTGCTTTCTTACTTTCATTTATATGTGATTTACTTCTAAACTATGAGTTATGTTATGATTTTGCTATCTATAGAAATTACATTAATTACCCTTTAAATACAATTCTTCCTAACATATAATTTCAAAGATAAAGTACAAAATAAAATAAATTTTATTTGTGTCTTGAATGCAAAAATATAAGTTTTATTGTTTTATTAAGTTTTATCAAACTTTAACAGAGCTACTCAATCAAAATCAGAGAGCTAAGGCTTAGTTGTGAAGTATCAAAACTTCTTAACTGTTGTCATATCTTCAGAAATAATGGGTTACATGGTTTAACTGTAAACATTTCAAAATGTGTACCTTTTCACCACTGGTTCAGGTTTAGACTGACTGGAGAGCTGTTCTAATTTCAATTTAAGTGCCTCAATCTCCTTCAGGAGAGCATATTTCTTTTTCTCCGCTTTTACCTGTAACACAACATTCACCATGCATTTATAAATCCATATTTGTTTTACTACAAGTACTACTACTACCACTTCTTATAACAATGCTTAATCTTTCATTAAAAAAAAACTTTAGACACTTTAAAATACTAAATAAATATACAACAACAAAAAACTGGATAAAATAAAAAATATACAACTAACACATTCAATAAAACAATAACAAAAATATACAGTAATACATAATAAATATGTGCAGTAACACATAATAAACATGTACAGTAACACATACAAATATGTAACAGTAACACATAATAAAAATGTACAGTAACACATACTAAACATGTACAGTAACATAATAAACATGTAAAGTAACACATAATAAACATGTACCGTAACACATAATAAACATGTACAGTAACAAATAATTAACATATACAGTAACACATAATAAACATGTACAGTAACACATAATAAACATGTACAGTAACACATAATAAATATGTACAGTAACACATAATAAACATGTACAGTAACACATAATAAACATTTTCAGTAACACATAATAAATATGACAGTAACACATAATAAACATGTACAGTAACACATAATAAACTTGTACAGTAACACATAATAAACATGTTCAGTAACACATAATAAATATGACAGTAACACATAATAAACATGTACAGTAACACATAATAAACTTGTACAGTAACACATAATAAACATGTACAGTAACACATAATAAATATGACAGTCACACATAATAAACATGTACAGTAACACATAATAAATATGTACAGTAACACATAATAAATATGTAAGAAGTACATAAAAATAATCAAACAACATAATGTGAATATTTACATTTGCATATACAATTGATAAAAAGTAATTAAGCATAGAGTACTACACAATACAAAATAACAAATATCACTCAAAGTACCAAATAATAATAAAAATTACAAAAATAAACACTTAACACACAAGATGAATATTTACAATGTATCAGACCAAAGAGGTGGACCAGATAACAAATAAAGAATAATAATCTGAAAATGTCAAGAAAGTTTGATGCTGAAGGTGAAAATGATATGTTTCATGATTTTTTTTTTTTTTTTAGCAAATATCAAGATGAAGTATGTATATATATATATATATATGAGTGAAGTCAGACATATATATGGGACTGGAGTCAGATATTGAAACAGATATCGAGAAAACTTTGTTTGATTCTGTGTTAACTGGTATCCAGTGTGGTGTCGAACTAAAAGTGTTGTGAATTTTATGAAATGCTGCAGCAGGTAGTATGATGAACCAAACAGAAAAGAGACAGCCTTGACAGCACTATCAAAGATGTGAGTTTTTACAGCTCTGACCAAGAAGGTTAAGAGATCTTATTTATCTCAACTCCAGGCATGCTGCCTGGTATGTATCCATGAAATGTTGATGTAATATGACTGTAAAAGTAAGACTCCTTGATTTTTTCAATGACTGAAAAAACTTAAATGAAGTAACACCCGTGTAAACTGACTCTGAAAGAATGTGAGTGTGAAGATGATAATTATTTAGAAGTAATCAGTATTGCTTCATCTTATCAGTGTTCATTTGAAGCTTGTTACACTCAAATCATGACTTAACACTTTTATCACTCTCCATCTTAAACTTCAGCCATATTTTTTTAAATAAAGTAAAATAAATGTAGTAAAGACAAAAGTGGAAACAAACGCTTCTGGAGAAATTAAAAGATGTGTGTAAATGATAAAACCACAGACTTATGAATAACAATCATGACTTCCAGCCAAGAACAAATGTCAAATTGAGTCTGTGATACATTGCCAACAAAAGAATGGACACCCATACTACTATGAGAAGAAACCTTAAGTGGGTAAGATTTGGGAGTGGCTTGTAGTAATTTCTACAGACACCATATAACCTCAGAGATCAGGTGTGAGAAAGTGTACTTGCAAAAAAAAAAAAGAAAGATCAGGCATGAACAAAAACCACTTTTCACTTATACTGGAAGAAATGATGTAGATATCACATGATCATTAATAACCAAATAACATTATAGAAATTTTATTCTGAAATATCACCTACAAGTGATACATATATTTTGCTTGCTATGAGAGGTGTCTGTGGATAAAATTTACATTGCAGGAATAGTGAATTATGTGATGCAAAAGAATTTTGGTAAAGCCATGATGCAACATTTAAATAATGGTAGAATATAGGTATCTATGAAGGTCAACATGAATCAATTTGAGATTTGAAGCCTAGGACAGATAAGTGTGATACTGCAGTCTAAGGCAAGATGGACCCATCTGAGATTTGAAGCCTAAGATAGACAAGTGTGAGATTGCAGTCTATGGCAAGATGGACCAACTTGAGATCTGAAGCCTAAGATAGACAAGTGTGTTTAGGCCAGAAGAACCAATTTGAAAATAAAGGCTATTTTCTGAGTGGTTTGAGTTTGGAATCTAAGACCAGAAGAACCAATTAGAGCATAGAAAATAAAGGCTATCTTCTGAGTGTTGGGAGACTATGAACCAAGTTTGAAGTCCAGTTTTAAGTGACGTGAAGTGAAAATCAAGGAAATTAACTGTTGATACCATACAATCAGAAAAATCTGAGTAATCTACTGTTTTATAGTCTACAATTCAGCTGGTAACATGGTTTCTCCACAAGTAGAGAGATACAACAGAATGATATTCTTACACAGAACAGAGTGGAACAACTGAATGAACTTTGTAGTCAATATAAACATACAGTTGATTAAAAAAATGTCAGGTTAAAGAAAAAACAAAAGATATACAGTTCCTACCACATGCTCTTTTAGCTGTTTGCACTCAGTTTGCATATCAGCAATTTTGTCCTGCAATTCTTCTAGCCGTGCAGCATTTTCAAAAACTAAAGCATCTGAACTTTCAACATCCTGAAATCAAATGTTTCAATTGGAATATAACAATTATTAAACTGTTTATAGTATTATTATTTTTTTCAGATGGTGGGAACAAAATTGAGTATAGAATTAGATATTTGCCAGATATTCCACACGAGAAATAAATAAATAATAGAGTCATAATACAATCATAAAGGAACAGATGTAAAACAAAAGTAGTTATAGGCATCTGTTTAAATAAATAAACTAAATACAACTTGCGTTTATAATTTACTGTTTGTGATACTAAACTTGAATACATATAGTTAAAACACAAAATGTATTCATACTGTATGCATATCACATCAACACTGCTGCTATTTCATTTATCTCCAACTCATCTTCTCACTCAACCCCTGCATGTCATTTATCTCCAAATCTCCTCCTCACTCAATCCTAATTTGACATTTATCTCCAACTCATTCCACTCAACCCATGCATGACATTTATCTCCAACTCATCCCACTCAACCCCTGCATGACATTTATCTCCAACTCATGTTCTCACTCAACCCCTGCATGTCATTTATCTCCAAAATCTCCTCCTCACTCAACCTTTATTTGACATTTATTCCAACTCATCCCACTCAACCCATGCATGACATTTTATCTCCAACTCATGTTCTCACTCAACCCCTGCATGTCATTTATCTCCAAAATCTCCTCCTCACTCAACCTTTATTTGACATTTATTCCAACTCATCCCACTCAACCCATGCATGACATTTATCTCCAAGTCATCTCACTCAATCCCTGCATGACATTTTACAAAGAATCCAAATAAAGGTCTCATAAATCCACAAATGAAAAATAATTATCATAATTATTATCAATCCCACTAAAATGTAGGCACTAAACATACTGACTGCTAAGTTAAAATCAACTGCATTTAGTTCCCCTGAATCTATATGACCACTATCACATGCTGACATTAGGCTGTACACATTACAATAAAAACAATCATACCATAAATATACCTTTATGACCTGTGTGGTACCCATTTGTCATGATTTTCTTTACAAATATTTCACCATTCCTGACACTGACCATTAAGAAAACAACTTGACCATTTTGCTATGAATATATAATTAAATACCTCAGTTTAGTGCCATAAACTAAAGATATATTTTCTCGACAATAATAATTTATCAAAATCATGGTCAGCTATATACAGAGTGTGGTGGAGTAAATTTGCCTATCCCTATTTCTTAGTTTTTATATAAATTGTTAAGGTGACCCGACCTTGGGCACTCCTTATGATGGTATTTTTTCAAGTGTCAGAGTTGAGAATATGCTAGAAACTCTAAACACTAGAGTTGAGAATATGCTAGAAATTGCTGATGCAATGCAAACCAGTTCCAACCAAATGAGTAGTTTTTATTATCCAATGGTTAAGATTTATGAGAACGAGACCAGCCAATGGGCTGAGATCAAAAGTTTACATAATGTAGAGAATTCTATTGTCTAATCGCTTAAATTTGATGTGGCAAAAAGTCTGGTCATGAAAGGCAGTTGTAAGCAGCCTTTCCTTGTGTTATATGAGTCTCCTGGTTTAATGATTAAAAACCGCTATGACCATGGTAGACACAGGAAGCCTCTACTGCAGTGTCTAAGTGTAAGAATACACCATACCCATTGATGTATTGTGGCAAGGTATCCTGACTACATAGAGCAATTTCTGGTACAAGTAAATTACTCGAAATTGCTACAATTGTTGTTCTGTTTGAAGGAAGCGACCAGGTTAGCTTCAAGAGAATAAGGTGAATCAGTGTTTTCAACATTAGGAGAGTTGACATGAAGAACTTGTAACACTGTTACAAAAGTGCATGAAAGACTATTAAGACAGCATCTAAGCCAGGTTACGTAGAAACTATTATCGCTTATCTCTGATACCTCTGTTTCTGTTCTCTGATAAGAACTATCCTGTGATTTGTATTGACTTTATTGTTGAATTGATTTTTAGGATATAAGACTGTGTAGATATAAAATTATTCGAATGTAGTTTTGTGGAAATGTTGATGTCAAGAAATCTTTTTAATTGTATTTGTTATGTGTAAATGTGATTGTTGATTTATTAAAGTTATGGACCTTACACATATCATTAACCTTATGTTGGAGAAAAAAGTGGGTGGATGGGAGCCCCTCAAATATAGATTAAAGATGGATTCGTCTTCTCCTTTAGTAAGAAGTTTTCCACCTATGGAAATAGTGTGTGATGGTAAATGTTTGTCTTTGATGTTGTGAAAGAAAGAAAATGTTTACAGCGCCCGCATCTCCGCCAAATGAGAGAGATGAGTGGTATCTGCTGGAGAATTATTAATAACATAAATTAAGTTTCTCATCACTTATAATTAGTTATGGATGATTTAATTAATTAAAAATATCATAACCATTAACCAAATGGCATTGACGTATCACAGAGAAAAATTATCTTCTGTACATAAAGTGACAAAGTATGTCAGTTTGCCTTCGCACCAAGTCTCTTTAACTGTTACATGTATCTTTATTTTAAACATCTTTCAATAACTTGTACATATGACAGTATTAATACTAAAGGATTTATCACATGTAACAAGAGGCAGCCATGATGAAGTGAGAGTGAAATGATAATGAGGAACATACTTTCTAATTGTGAGTAACATCTTCAACCCATTAACAGGTTATGACTTATGACTCTGTAAGCAGTATATATTGACGGGAAATGTTCTGCCCACAATGAAGTTGCCATTGTCTCTCACCAAATGTGAAGTCAACAATGAATCTCACCACTAATCAGTTTCTACTCGCATGACAGAAGAAATTTTAATTTTGTAACCTTTAACTAGAGTTGCATAATCACTGTTCTAAAGCCATTAAAACAGAAGATGTACTATTCTATTTGTTTAGTGTATGTATTGGGTATGAGTGCATGTGTGTGCTTTTGTTGATATTTAGACTGCTCGTATTAGTGTGACTTATTCTATATGTTTGCGGGTTCAGTGTGTCATGTCTAAAATGTAATCTTGGCTGTAATGTATCAGGAGGCTCTGATCTATTATTCTCATGTGTCATTCTTCTGTAATCTTTTTCAATATCTATCTATTCTTTCTATTTATCCAACTTTGGTGACCAGTCAGAAGGTGCAATGTGGGTCTGTTGGATCCAGCATTTTATAATTAACTGGTATTCAAACTTCTTACCTTCTTACAACTAGGAGAATTACCCTGTTTATGCCTAACACCATACTACTTCAGACTGATCATTTCACAACCCGTAACTCACTCTTTTAGCACGTTCTTTTGTCCACTAATGCCAGTATGCCTAACACCAAAACATCTCAGAACTGATCATTTCAATAAACACTTAACTTGCTCTTTTAGCATGTTCTTTTGTCCACTAATGCCAGTATGCCTAACACCAAAACATCTCAGAACTGATTATTTCAAAAAACACTTAACTTGCTCTTTTAGCATGTTCTTTTGTCCACTAATGCCAGTATGCCTAACACCAAAACATCTCAGAGCAGATTATTTCAAAAAACACTTAACTTGCACTTTTAGCATGGTCTTTCATCCACAAAGCCAACATGCATAAAACCCAGCCATCAAAGGACCTAGCACTTCACAATACTTATCTAACTCATTCTTTCAACCACAAATGCTATGGTTTCTATTCTTTAAACATATTTTAATTAACAGTCAGTCCACATGTCAAGACTTTGTTAATTCTTAATGTGATGGGATGGTGGGTGTACTTTTGTAGTAGTGCAGCAAGTCACCACAGGATGCAAGATGAAAAACGATGATGATGGAGGACAATGTGTCACATGCTTGACACAGCAAGAGATGAACATGCAACACAGTACTTACACGAGAGGCCTTTCATTTATTTCATGGCAATGCAGCCGTATACTGGCCCGCCAGCTCTTTCTCCTTTCTTAGCTGTATGGGTTCTCTGTACTTCTGTATGAATTTTGACACTGACAAGACACACACACACACTCGCCAAACCAATATAGTCTGAGTGCTGGCTGCCAAGTAAACCCTGCCAGCAAATGGCCATGCTAGTTACACAAATGCTTTTAAAGGGTCTTTTCTGTGCTTTCTTGCTTTCATTTATATATGATTTACTGCTAAATCCCTAAGAGTTAAGTTATGGTCTCTAAAGAAATTAATTACTCTTTAAATACAACTCTTTCTTAATGTATAATTTACAAGATACAGTACAAAATAAAATAAATAACTATATTTGTGAGCCATGTGAAAACTGCGCTCACACAGATAAATCATAAAATACACAGAGAAAGTAATATAAACTAGCAAACAAAATGCATATACAAACGCCAACTTCAGTCAATAACTACCTAAAACAGTGTACAACAAGCAAGTACTCTAACTCAGCATAATACACATACACGAATTTCCTGCACAGCCTTAACAAAGCCCTGTGACCGTGCTTTTGTCACTACAACTATAAATGTGAAAACATGGCACTGTCTATGATGCAGAGCAAAACAAAACCTTTACTAGCCTTCCACGTTATCATTTTATACAAGATTTATGTTGATGTCAAACACTCTTTTGGACAAAATGGACAAAAATTCACTCACAATAAATGTTTCTCAGAATAATTTTTGTCAAGAGTTATACCTTGCATTTTGACCCAGTCCATTGCAAACAGTTACAATTAGAAACAATGAAACTTTGTCAAAACATTTGAGACACTCTAAAGAAAACAAAAATAAGTAGTATTAAACATAACCAAAATGAAAAACACAAAACAAAATAATAGATATGCAAAATGAGTCAATGAAAATAAATTTTTGACTCACAGAAAAAGAATTAATTAAGAAATGTCCCTTGCCAGTCTAATGAATCAACAAATGGTAAATAAAATCACTGAAAACTATACATAATAGCCCTTTGTCAATTCAGCTTTTCAAATACTTTTAAGTCTATTTCATATAAATTATAGCCTATTGCAAAGCCAGTAGTAATTTCTCTAAATACTAGTAAAAGAAATATTAACATCAGAAGGGGAAAAGATGAACCCAAAGGCACTAAATAAGTTTGATTGCGTTATCTTCTCTCAACAAAAAAAAATTGTGTGCACATAAGTGTGTGTGTGTGTGTGTGTGTGTGTGTGTGTGTGTGTGTGTGTGTGTGTGTGTGTGTGCCTTGTTAACAGTTTTAACTCCCCTTGAGGGTAATTGCTTTACTACTAAATAGTTTTTTAAGGCAATGTGATTTTTTTAGCAGTCTTTGAGTTAATGCTTTTAATAAAAACAAAAAACAACAAAAAACTCAACAATAAATGTCTTCAGATTTTGCTAAAATTATTTAAACCTCAAGATGGAAATGGCAATTGTAAATATCTCCTGACTGTTACAATGACTTAAACAATAGAGAAGATGTCATGCATAATAATGTTTCAAAACAAAATGACTAGTAACGAGTCAAAACATCATGCATGTTGATATGTTCCAAAACTACAATGACAAATATAAACTGACAACTGTAAGAGAATCAAGACGCCTGGTGACTGTGTCAACAGCGTCAAAGTCTCCCTGGCTAACTTCCATCATGTTCTCGAACAACTGGATGCCAAAATGAAGGGCTAAATAAAAGTATTAATATTTAGGATTTACTGAATATTACTCATAATCTTAAGCATAGTTATATGATTAGAACTTTAGGAATATCTACGTTCCACCTAAATGCAAACCAAGGCCAACAGGACCACATAAGCTCCCAAGGGAAGTTTAATAATAAAAGAACTCACTGGGTAGTGTGCCATTAGAGAAAAGTGGTTCCCATTTAGTATCCCTTCCCCCACCATTCAAGCTAAGGACTAGGAAAAGCAGGGATGTCAGGAGGTTTATGTGGATGCAAGTCTGAAAACTATTCAACACAATTTTATTTTACTGATAATATGCTTGTTTATCACATAACCACATATAAAAATCTTTGAAAACTCAGGAATATATGGGAATTTTCCAGCATGGATAACACACATACACATATGCAATCATCACATCATATTCACCCCTACATACATATAGGTGGCATGCATAATGTTTTAGCAAATTTGGTAATTTCATGCCATGAAACTTTGCAAATAATCTAAAATGAATTGTAAATATGCATGATATTATACTGATATATTTGCCTCTTTACTATTTCTTTAAAAAAAAAAAAATTAACTGTAATTAAGAATAATATGACAAATATACCACTGATGGCTAAAATCAGAAGAACAAAATTTAAATGGCAGATGATTTTTCTAGCAAATGGCAATATTGGGGGAAAAAATCCCAAAATGCAATCATAACAACTATGTTATCATAAGTATGAAAGATATTTTATAGAATTTACCTGTTTCTCTGTAGCCATTATATATCCCATATTAAATAAAATCTATTAAAAATGCACTTTTACAAACACAAAGACCTGCTGTAATATGCATTTTAACCCATTCCCCAATGGTGTCACATGTCCAGTTATATTTATCGATCCTACCCCCATATCAGGTTTCAAATTATCAATATAAAATTATTATATCAACGCTAATACTAACAGTAGGCAGACAGCCTGACCTGCCTTCAGTTCCTATGCCAAATATTCAGGAGTGTTATTTATAAGACATCTGTACAGACAAATCAGCTGAGGTGCCTGAGCTAGCAAACATTACACTGGGCAACAACAAATTTGCTGTCTAAGATTTTTTGACAGATTTATGACAGTTTTATTGTGCTGGATCCAAAAATGACACCAGTTTTGTTCAATCAGGTCAACTTTTTGATCTATTTTCGATCAACGTTTTGCGATTTTTGTTGTTGTTGTTTTTTTTTTAAATAAACAAATTAAAATTTGTTTTACATAATTATGAAGAGGTTACATAAGCTAATTTTTGAATAATTGATATAAATATTTTTCTTCTTTAGGTAATGAAATGGAATCGACAAGAAGACATTGCAAAAATAAACCCGATGTATTTTGCTACATCTGCGGTGAATACACCATTGTTCCTAACAGGAATACAACAACAGGTTTTATAAAGCGTGCTTACATTGTGTCACGGGGGTGTGAGGGGGTAGTCAGAAAATTTATTTTATCCCTGTGAATTGTCTCCCCTTGCCCGTATGTGTCCCTGTTGGGTCACGCTCTGAGTTCATCTGCGGGTAGGGGTGAAAGGTCAAATTAGAGGTGCTGAAAGCGGTTCGCTTTCCAATTAATGCCAGGACGCTTGTTTATTGTTTCTAGGTACAGTGCTAGCCAGTTTGCTAAGTTTGTTTTAACATTTTATAAAAAATACATTAGATAAATTAATAGTGTTAGTTGTTTAATAACTATATTTACAATGTGTCTAGTTGTAACTAATAATTTTTATTACAAATTTTATTAAATAGAAAGGTGCATTACGCTAAAGAGGTGCAAAACTCTAAAATATAGTCCCTTTTATTAGGGACTATATTTTAGAGTTTTGCACCTCTTTAGCGTAATGCACCTTTCTAGGCGTAGGAATACAAGTATGTACCTTGTTTGTGAAAACTGTATGTATAAAAGAATAGAGAAGCACTACTTCAAACGAGTGTGCGTCAGTCTGGACTACAGAGAGGTATAGTGGCCCTGACTGGTGCCTATACCGAGTCTGGATATTCTTTCCCTCTTCGTCATAATCAGGGAGAAAAGAAGTGAATATTCGCCGTGTAGAATATAGGATTCGACGTGTGTTTTTGTCGCACTCAATTCGCCAGGCAACCTGTAATATTCTACGTGGGTCCAAAACTTGAGCAGTTGTCGACCATCAGTGAAGTACTGAGGGGCCGAAACTGAGTCAGGACAAGAATATTCGATGCCATTCAATTTCGGAACTGTCGCTGAAGACAGGCCTCCGTGAACTACAATTTGGAACTGTCGCTGACAGGCCTCCATGAGCTATGTTTTGGAACTGTCGCCAAGGGCAGGCCTCCATGAACTACGTTTTGGAACCGTCATAGAAGACGGGTGTCCGTGGGCTGAACATCAGTACTGTCGTCAAGGACAGCCGCCCGGGTTCTACTGCCGAGAACCGAGTGTCTTAGCGTTAGACAACGCGGGACAAAAATCGTCGTGTTTCGTCGTCCAAGTATATTTGTTCGTAGATGTCAGTGACTGTAACTTTGTATTCACCAGTGCGTCAACAACTCAACGTTATTTCAAATTAGTAAGTAGGAAAACTTTTCTTAGAGGTGCATTACTAGGTAGGTTAGTTAGAATATAAACATTATTATTATTGAACAATTTTTACAAACATTTGTTGACATTACTATTAATCAGAACAGTTATTCTTTTTAAAGTTAGATAAATTTTACCGCTAGTGTGTTTTGTATTGGGCTACGCCCAAAGTATTGTGGCACTCTATTTTGGTAGTGGTAGAAACGATCCTCACTGTTTAGGGTTTTATTTTATTTTATTATTTAGTTTATTCATCATCATCTTTCTTTCATCTTTTTTTTTTGTCTGTTTTCCCCATCCCACGAATGTCGGGTGTAGACGTGTCAGAGTGAATGACTAACACCGTGTGAAAGTTAAGCCCGTTTTTCTTTTTAATTAAATTCTTTCTAAACTCTTTTTCAAGAGTTGGGCTTCCTTTCTTGGTTTTGAAAGTGTGTTAGTGCGGTTGTTTGTCTGTTCATTCTGTGCGTCCCTCACACGACATTCACACACCTGCTCACACACACACACACGCCAGCTTTTCACATTTTACCCCACAGGCAGAATAAATATATTCCCCACCAGAACAACGTGGTATTTGCGTGTGAGAATGATTATTATAACATCTTAAATCATTCGATGTGATCCTGGCAAATCACGGCAACTGGGTCTGACCCCACCCACCCACCGAGGAGGAGAGTGGGGCCAGTAACAACCAGTAAGAACAACAACGGCGGCCGTGACACATTGCTTGTTTTGGTATAAAACTTGATGATCAGGATAAAGTTTGGGCGCCACAGATGGTATGCAAGACATGCACCGAGAATCTGCATCGTTGGACCAAGGGTAAGAAGAGTTATCTGAAGTTTGGAATTCCTATGATTTGGAGGGAACCAACAAATCCATATCACTGACTGCTATTTCTGCGCTATTGATGTGACTGGAGCAGCCTTAAGTATCCTGATCTTGAATTAGCATATTGTCCAGTAGTTCATTGTGATGAAATTCCAGTACCTGTCCCTGGAGAACTTACTGACATTAATAAAGAAGATTTCTCTAATGTTGAAGAATATGAAGAAGAAGAATTAGTGATTCTTTATGATGATATTCCAAATCCTTTTTAGCAAAAGGAGCTAAATGATCTAGTTCATGATCTCAGCTTGTCAAAGTCATCTGCTGAACTGTTGGCATCCAGATTGAGGGGGGAAAAATGTCCTTTCTGACAGTGTTCGCATCACCTTCTACCTCAACAGACATCAAGAGTATCTCGGTTTTTTTCTCTACAGAGAAGGACCTGGTGTACTGTACAGATATTGCGCAGATTCTGCACAAGCTTGGAGTGCCACAGTAAAAACTTAAAGATTGGAGACGGTTCAATGACAGCAGCAAGCGATCACTGAAAAGTATTCTGCTACTCAATGGCAACCAGTTTGCCTCTGTACCTCTAGCTCAGGGGTGCACAAACTCCAGCCCGCGAAGAGTAGCCGAGTGGCCCGCCATGTCAAACGAAAAAGTCAAATGTTTACTCATACACTGAGTGATTTGAAACAAAGCAGCACCTCCTGGTCCATTTTTCCAGGCGCTCCGTGCAGATGATATCTGCCCGCTGACATAACACTCACAGAGGCAAGAGAAAAAGGCTATACCAAGATGGGCAGCAAACCCCACACATACATGCTTGCCCCTTCCTGTGATGTGGTTGGTCAGTACCTGTTAAGCCTTAGTGTCCGATCTACCACATTCTGTTGTTTATTTTGATTATATTTTTGTGACAAAATGGCAGCTGATCGTAAAAGAAAAGTTGACAAGGAAAACCAGCAGTTTAATGATGACTGGATAATGCACTTGTCCACACCAGCATACTTGGCAGCACATACTGCTGCAAACAAGCTTTCTCACAGATGAAACTGAACAAAAGCAACACTTGCGGTCAGCTGACTGATGATAATCTGGAAGCAATTTTGCATCTTTCAACGTCAAACATCAAGCCGGACATTTTGAAGCTTGCAGATGACATGCAGCACTATCCATCACACTGACTTTGTGAATGTTGACATATCATAACATTTTTAGAATGAGTCTTAGTATACAACTTCTTTGTCGTAATTATAGTCTTAATCGTCATTTGTGTGTTCTTAGATGTGATGTCTGTCTTGTATGGAACGATTTTGATCTTCACTTTTTTGTGGCCCCTGATGGTTTCGATAAGTCAGATTGTGGCCCCCGACTCAAAAAGTTTGTGCACCACTGCTCTTAGCTCATTCGACTACACTGAAGGAGAAGTACGAAGCGGTGAAGTACGTGCTGGAGAAAATTTGTTATGATCAGCATGGATGGTTACTTTGTGTTGACCTGAAGATGGTAAACATTTTGTTGGGACAACAGTCTGGATTCACTAAGTACCCATGCTTTCTGTGCATATGGGATAGTAGCACAGCACAGCATTACATGAAGCAGGATTGGCATGTACGGGAGGAATTGGTACCTTGCAAAGCAAAGAACCTCATAAACAACCCTCTGGTGTACAGAGACAAGATACTTTTCCCACCGCTGCACATTAAGCTTGGCTTAATCAAACAGTTCACCAAAGCTCTGGACAAGGATGGTTGCTGTTGACTTACTTATGCCATGCTTTTCCAGGGTTGACCATTGAGAAGTTGAAAGCTGGCATTTTTGATGGTCCAGAACTTCGTAAACAAATCAGAGATCCAGAGTTTAAAACAATGAATGAAGTGGAACTGGAAGCATGGAAGGCTTTTGTTCTGGTCATGAAAAACTTTCTTGGCAACAATAAGGCCAAGAACTATGCAGAGCTTGTTGCGAGTATGCTGACTGCTTTCAGAAAACTTGGATGCAACATGAGCATCAAAATGCATTACTTATTCTCACATATGGGTCAGTTTCCTGAAAATCTGGGATCAATGAGCAACAAGCAAGGGGAGAGATTTCAGCAGGATATGAAAGAGATGGATACCAGGTATCAGGGACGCTGGGATGCAGTCATGATGGCTGATTACTGTTGGACTCTAAAGAGAGACATTCCTACTGCTGAGCATTCTAAAAGTTCAAAGAGACGGAAGTTCATGCCCTGAACAATGATGACCTAATATTGAAGCTATATGTACTTACCGTTATCAATGTCTACTATTCAATGTACACTAATCAACGTTTGTAACATTTAATAAATGAATTGTTAGTAAACGAATTTTTAAAATTAAATTAATTTTTTTTAATTTAAAAACACTATTTTGGAAGAGAAATATTAACAAAAATTGCTAATAATGTAACAAAAATTTAATCGATTTAGCTATAAGATCGGATTTTTTAAAATTGAATTAGACCAAAAACCTGATCTGATAAAAAAACGGATGTCATTTTCAAATTTAGCAGTGCAAAATTATCCTAAATCAATTGAAAAATCTTAAAACAACTTACAAAAAAAATTTTTTTTGTGACGCAATGTTGTCTTTCCCTTTGATTAATTAATCCAGCTCCGCCCCCCAGCCAGTTCTTCCCAGTCACTCTAACAAATTAATTAAATTTGTGGGTTAAGATGACAACAATAAAATTGAATGTTAACAATAATAATAAAAAGAATCTCGAGTACAATTCGATTGAGTTCATCTATGCTGTTCCACCTCAATTGTTTAAATTAAATGTTTGTCACGTGGGTGAGGAAATATTATTAAATTTTTTTTCTCTCTAAGTGTCCTCATACCCTAATGATTAACGAAACAGCCAAACTAATTAAAACAAGGAAAGGGGCGAAAATGACCATTTGGTTGACAATGTGAAATGCTAGCTGAGGTAGAAACGCTGTTTCATGCAGGAGAATGGAAAAGTGTAATTAACTTTTGAGGGAGCATGAGTTTACCCCTCTGTGGTCAGGACGCTAGACCACCATAAATCTGCCAGTGTATGGGAATATGTGGTAAGGCCACTGAGACGCTAATTTTGTCTGTGAGAAGGCAGGCTCCGAGATTTGAGTTTTGAAATGTAACTTATTTTTAAGAATCACCACTATAAAAGTTTGGTAGTTTAAGTTGATATTGTATTGTGAAATTATTTGTTGAAATAGAATTTTGAGTTATTGGAAAGTTAAGATTTATATTACTATAGTTAAATGTGTTAGTTTGTGTGTACAACCCTTTCTTGCTATGACCAGTGTACTCTTGCCAGGTGGCGATGAGTCGCCATAGTAACTGTAGTTTTAAAAATAAAATAAAAGGAAAACTCTGAGATTAATTAGCCAGCATGCTCTGAGCTAGGCAGGGCAAATTGAAATTGTCAATCAAAGGTGTCAGACTTGGAATTCGATACCATGGCACTAAATGAAAGTGGACAGTCAGAATATTCGTCAGCACGTACGTGAAGTGCTGGATGGGGTTACCGTGTGCTGGAGGGGGGTGTTCTAATCAGCTCAGTGAAAATGATGTACAAGAACTTTGCGCATAAAAGGGGATGACAGAGACAGAAACAAACGAAAAACGAGAACAGACATCAGGGATGTAGTGTTAGGTAAGAAGACCCTCTAAAATTTCTCCCTGCTTTTGTACCAGGAAACTCTTCGAGCCTGGAGGCAATCAGCTAGAGAATTCTTGGACACTGCAATAGAGTGCCAGATGTCTACCCTGCTGTATTCTGAAGGCGCGCTGTCAGGGCCGTCAACAGATCAAGATGGACCAGTCGTATGGACCGTCATCTCAGGTTCTTCAAAGACTCTGTGCAAAGACCGCGGGCAATCGATTATTTTCCATGCAGATAGGTCTGGTAGATGTATAATGTTGCTGCACACGGGAAATATTGCAGGAAGCAGTCGCGGTCATGCGTGTGGCATACCGCAGAAAAACTGCAAGGTTGACCGTTAGTTGAGTAATGAAAAGAGATGAGAAACGTACAAGGAGAGGAGAAACATAAGAGAAGAGGAGAAATGCAATGAGATGAGGAGAAATGAGAAAACATAATGAGTCAAGAAATAGGCCTAACGAGGAGTGCAGCAAGAGCGTGAAATTGTAGCAGCCATCGTAGCAGCGAGGACGGCCATATTTGGGTTCCAGGGAGCGAACGACGTCGACGGTGTTTTTGTGTATCATCAACCCCCCCCGCCCCAGCATGAGGGAAAAGTGACAATAACTATGTGAGTAGAAAAACATTAACTAGTGTAGGAATCTCTGAGCACATAAACCTAAAACTTAAAACTAAATGCTTACTTAAATGTACGTTGAACAGTGAAGAGTCATTTTAAGATTAATATAAGAAAATATTGATGTGACTATCTTGAGAAGGACTTGCAAGTCGAAAGACATTGTTTATTGTTGAACTATTGAATTTTGATATAAGAGCAGTGGCTCCAGAACTTTGAAACAGTGGTGGTTATTTTATGTTAAATAATGCCTAATGTATTTTAGAAATAGTACTGCATGAAGAATCCTGAATTTTGTATTTCTTTTATTTTAGTTCATCATTCATCATTCTTTTTTCATTCTTCCTTCCCCTCCCCCCCCCCCCCCCCCGGGTGTGAGTTGTGGATGGCTGACTAAGCAACATGTGAGAGGAAACTCATAGATCAATAAATTGGAATTTGTACTTTGACAGTGAGACTTTTTCTGTCTATGGTTTTGAGAGTGGTTGTGGTGGTCGTTGTTACATGTTGTGTCGTCTGTGCTGTCTACACTTCAACCTTACCCGTATACACTCACACATGCAAACATGTCGGCAATACGTAACCTACATGCAGAATAAAATTCGAGCCAAATAACCATCTTGGTATTCTGTGTGTGGATTTGTAACAATTATTTATGCAGGTCCTATGTGGCGTCGACTAGCCACCCCAACCTCCTTTCCTTGGTGAGAGGGGGGGTGGGGTGGCTACAATGTTTATACTGAGTCTGGTTGTTAGCTCAGATGGCTTCTCTACACTTAGAAGTTGCCTCTGGACGAACGTCTCACATCTCTACCACCCCCTAAGGCAGAAATAACGCACCACAAAAACGGATTTGAAGGTATGACTGCAAACCGTGGATCAAAGCACCATTGAGAAAGCTACTCTGTAAATAGTGGCCACCAGAGAAAAAGCTATGTTTTGTTTTGTTCAGTATCAAACTATGACATATTTAAAAAGCTTCTGCACCTAAATAATTTGTTTGCTGAATATTATTTGCTACAAATTGTTTAACACTGTTTAGTAATCCAATTTCAAGTCATCTGCTCAGAACAATTAAAAAATGGCACCCATCATGGTTGATGCCCAGGCATCTCAGGTTAAATTTCATAGTCTGGGATAATCAGTCTCTGGCAAACCTTTGTTAAAAAAATATACATGATTTCTGAATGCATCGCATGTTCTCCTGCTGACTGTTACTATGCATTGAAACTATGGCTGATTATCACTATGCACTGCAATTATGTCCATCACTATATTCTGCAACTATGTGGCTATCACTTTATACTGCACCTATGACCATCACTATGATTTGAAACTATGGCTGACAATCACTATGCATTGCAACTATGGCTGACTATTACTAAGCACGGAGACTGGCCAACCATCACTATGCACTTAGACTATCAGAACCAGACTGATCTGGAGTAGACTGGCTTGATGTCAACATGGGAATGTCAGATATATGTTTCAGAAGCTATGGCTGACTATTACTATGCACTGAGATTGGCTGACCATCACTATGCATTGAGACTGTCAGAACCTGACTGATCTGAAGTAGGTTGGCTTGATGTCAACATGGGAAAGTCAGATATATATATTTTAGAAGATATGGCAGATAGATTGAGGATGCATTAAGTTAGATGCATACACTCCCTCATTTCACCCAAGGAGGATAACATTGGTCAAAATTTAGTCAGCTGTTAACCAAATGTCTCCAGACAATAGAAGTTCATTACCCTTTCTGAGAAGCTTGCAAACTTCCACTGTGCTATTTAGTGAAGAGGAAGACATGATAAACAATGGCACCTTAAGTTTCTCTAATGACAATAAAACAACAACAGATGCTGACATTTCAATGAGAAGCCCTGCCGTACAAAGTGGTTTTTATTTGAGCAAACCAGATATACAGAAATAGCCACTGCTGTTACCTCCCCTGACAGAAACCCTTCTAGGTGAGCTTCATCCACCACTGTCAGTTTAAATATTCATATCAGTCATTAGTCTAATTTTCCAAAGTGATTTACCACCCTCTAGCTTGCCTGTAGGCAGCATCAAACCCAAAGGTTGAAGTCATAAATCATTCACTCAAATGTGTGTTGCACACAACATGAACAAGTGTAATGGTATGTGGCAGAAGCCTCTGCATATTACTGTTTATACAAATCATCTCGATATTACAATGGGGGATCAATGCAAATGATAAAAAAATGATACAAAAATATCCCCACTCAATAATGTAATCCCCTCTCATAGGGCTGCTGCTCTTCCATACACCTAAATCAAGAAAGCAATTAGTGTAAAATAAAATCAAACTAGACTCAATGTGTCTGCAGTTGTTTGCAGTTGTTTCTATAGACAGAGTAGACATGTCAACAAAAAAGCCATGATAGCTCAAAGAGCCATAGGATAGCTAAGCTTTTTCAAGCTCTATTTACAAATAAATTCAATCGTCTAAAACATGCATGTCCTCACTCTTGCTTTGCACAAAAGGAGCAGGATATTAAACATTCTTATAAGGGCAAAGTCAGAGGAAAGATTAGTCATGAACTATCAAAATCAAGAAATGGTACAAAAGGAGCAGGATATTAAACATTCTTATAAGGGCAAAGTCAGAGGAAAGATTAGTCATGAACTATCAAAATCAAGAAATGGTACAAAAGGAGCAGGATATTAAACATTCTTATAAGGGCAAAGTCAGAGGAAAGATTAGTCATGAACTATCAAAATCAAGAAATAATACAAACAACAAGGATGGCTAACAAAAGCATAGGGAAAATACACATCAAGAAAAATAATAACAGGAAGAACAGCTAAACAAAATATAAGAAAAAATATATCTTAATGTATCTTGGAGACAAATGAAAGGACAACAGGAACAAATAGAACCAACAGCTGTAATCAAGAAACAGGGTAAAAAAAATGGGCATTCTTAAGAAACTCTGCAAATCGCATGACCTGGTTTACAACCATCTAAAAAGGAGTAAAATAAATATAAGGATGATTACTGTCATCTCAATGCTACCTGCCAGATGAATTGTTGATCATTATCTCGCAGGAGTTAAGTGTGCCCCTTTGATCATGACTTGTTTGTGTGTGGAATGTACAATACTTCCAAGTTACACAAATCTGGTTGTATAGTGAACATCTACTGTTATCAGCTCAAATATTTTTCCAAATGGTGAATGAAATAAATATTAGATACTATAAAACTTTGCTCATCAGCTTTTGTCCTTGCAAAGTCTTCAATCAGTACATGACTAGTCTCCTCAATATAATAGTATGATAGTCAGCACTTTTGTTATGTTAAGACATACTTTCTCTTTCCTTGTAAATCTCTCATTGTCTTTTGTAAATGAATTTATTTTGTGCACACATTTTGATATATATATATATATGGAATTTCCTTGAAGCTTAAAGAATTTCAATACAATTTATTATGTGTGTTAATGTACTTTTAATCTGTCCATCTGAAAGTAAACCACAATAACTCAGTACCAGTGAGTCTATAATAAATTGTTTGTAAACCCAAAATCAAAATTTTTTAAATTATCATTGAGTAATCGGACTTTAAAATATGGATTATAATCATGATTATATTCTGAAATTGTTTTGTAGTTCTGAATTCAAATGAATGTTGCAATTAGTAGTGTATTAATTAAGTTCCATGGTTTACATTGGTTATCGAATAAATAAATGTGTTTGTCTCTGTGTTGGATTCATGGCCACAGGGAGAAAGCTAGAAAGCTGGAATCTTACTTGGAAGCATGGCTTACTCCCAGGATAGACATAGGAGAGTCATGGTCTGCTCATGGGGTACCCCTCCCAACTATATACATTAGATTGAGGGAAGAGCTAGGATGCTGAAATTTTGCATGGAGGTGTGGCTTACCCCCAGGATGGATGTATGAGGATCAAGATTTGTCCCTGATCCTCGGTGACCTCCTACACCTTTATATATAAGATGGGCTATTAATATGATTCATGGCTACAGAGAGTGAGGTAGGAAGCTGAAATTTAAAATACATCCATGTTTAACCCAGGATGGACATATGCAGGTCAAGGTCTGTCCCAGGTCCCTGGGGCAAACTAAAAATTTATATTATTAGTATTATTAATGTAATATCAATTGCTTTCAACACCCAGGCACAACAGGTTTTCTGCTCTCATTAGAGACTGATACAATTGCTAAAGAAATGTTTATATAGACTTAAGTATGACTTGACCATGATACAGTTAATCAATTCAAATGATGAATGAATGAGTGAATGTAATACTGAATTGCCATATGCATCATACAACACCATATGCATTTAAAAAATGTTGTAAATATATTTTTATTTTTTTATTTTATTATATAAAACTGTTTCAACATTATTAAATAAACAATTGAAAACTGAATTTAAAACATATATCAAAAGGCAGTGTAAAGAGAGGTCACATGAAGCTTTTAAAATGCCATCTCTAAGAAAATATTTCAATTTTCGCAAAACTAAAAACTAGTAGGAACAAACAAATGTGAGTATAAGTTTAAAATTTATAATTATCTTTTATTGAGTATACTTAAAATAAACATTGATTATTTTGTGTGACACAACCTACTCTTTTGTGTCAGCACCTTGTCCTGTGCAAGGGATCCAATTATAATTGTAAAATATCTTTCTATTTTTTTTTTTTGCTTTTGCCCTGGTCATTTTTAATCAGTTAATAAGCATACAAAGCAGAAAATAATTGGGTCTGTAACTGCTTCTTAAGAAAATTGTCATTGGCCACTGGTAGAGCATTAATAGCAATTATCTGGAGGTAATTTAAAAATACACATTTCACCTTCTCTCAATGTTTATTTAAATATATAATTCCAATTTTATTTTACCAACCCTAATTTTAATTTTATAACATAATATAAATTGTAAATAAATATATATATACATATATATATGTGTGTGTGTGTGTGTGTGTGTGTGTGTGTGTGTGTGTGTGTGTGTGTGTGTGTGTGTGTATGTGTGTGTGTGTATGTATTTATGTAAGTTTTGAAATGGGTCACAACTTTATTATTTTATGACATTTATCTAGTACAAATTCTACACCATAAAAAATAGTCTTAACATGGAGATACTGCAAAAAATTAACTTGAAAACTAGTTAAATCAATGACATCCACAATAAATGTTGTAATGAAATTAATTTTATGCATGACACTGATAGGTGCTATGAACTGAGTGCGTTCTTGAATGTAAAACACACACACACACATACTCATGCTTATAGAATCAAAATGTAAAACTATATTTTTAAGAATATACTGTTATATTTTACAAATCCTGACACACTAATAACAAATGCGATAAAATGAGAGTTGAAAAGAACTAACTGTACCTTTTTTAGTGGGTGAGTTATCTGTAAACTTGATTCCAAGTTCAAGTACTTCTCGGACTTTAGCAATACTCCAAACCCATTTTTCCTTGCTCATCATTAACTCTGTGACTAAAAAAATACAAACCCATTTTTCCTTGCTCGTCATTAACACTTTGACTAAAAAAAAAAAAAATACAAACCTATTTTTCCTTGCTCATCATTAACACTGGGACTAAAAAAGATACAAACCTATTTTTCCTTGCTCTTCATTAACTCTGGTACTGACAAAAATACAAACCTATGTTTTCCTTGCTCTTCATTAACACTGCGACTAAAAAAGATACAAACATATTTTTCCTTGCTCGTCATTAACACTGGGACTAAAAAACCCATAAACCCATTTTTACTTGTTCTTAATTAACACTGGGACTAAAAAAACCCTTCACATAAAAACAAAAATTGCAAGTCAAATCAATTCAAACTATTAGCAAACAATAGCAATAATATCAAACTATGGTTAGGGCAGAGATAATTGGCAATTCTATCAAGATCTAATAGTAAATTGTGTTTAGGCCATGATATATCTAGAAATTAAACAAAATCTAATAGTAAATTAGGTCAGAACATGATATATATATGTGTGTGTGTGTGTGTTAAATTATCCAATGAAAAAGTGACTAGGTCATGAATAGTCTAATAGGGATTTTAAAAAATTATCCAGCAGAAAACTGTGTCTAGGTATGGATATCTAACAGGAAAATCAATGCATTATTCTGTATAATAAACTGTGATTAAGAAATAGATTTCCATCAGACAATTCAAAACATTATTCAGTACAATAAACTGTGATTAAGAAATAGATTTCCATCAGACAATTCAAAATATTATTCATTACAATAAAATGTGATTAAGAAACAGATTTCCATCAGACAATTCAAAACATTATTCAGTACAATAAACTGTGATTAAGAAATGGATATCCAACAGGCAATTCAAATATTATTCAGCATATAAGTAAACACTAAGAAACGGATATCCAATAGGCAATTCAAAACACTCGACATAGTAAACACTGACTAAGAAACGGATATCCAATATGCAATTCAAAACACTTTTCAATAGAGTAAACTGTGATTAAGAAATGGATTTCCAATGGGCAAATCAAAACACTATTCAATAAAGTAAACTAAGAAATGGATCTCCAATAGGCAATTCAAAACACTATTCAGTATTGTGACACTAAGCCACCCTAGTTATTGGTTATGATTATTACAGCATCCACATATCTGACAAGTGAAAACACTTTCTCTCTTCCACAACATTAAAGACAAACATTTACTATCACACAATATTTCTGTAGGTGGAAAAATTCTTACTAAAGGAGAAGATAAATCTGTCTTTTAATCTATATTTAGTGAGCCCCATCCACCATCTCTCCAACATATGGTTACCAATATGTGTAAGAGGGTCACTTATATGTATAAATTTATACATATAGCAAATACAATCAACAGATTATTTTACATCAATATTTCCATGAAACCATGTTCAAATAATTTCAGTACTTATATAGTCTTATATCCTAATACATAATTCAGCAGATCTGTTTCAATATAAATCACAGGATCATTCTTATCATAGAACAGAAAGAAAATCCTGAAATTCCATCAATATCGGAGATTCTAGAAAAAGGCTGCTTCTTCCCTGTAAAATATAATCATGGAACAAATGCTAAGTTTTCCAGTTTATCATCTCTAATCTCTATTCTTTCTTACATTCAAGTCTCAGCTTACAGTTTCCTGCAACAGTCTTTATTAGCCCAATACAGCATAATAAATACAACATAATAATTTATGAACATGTTCACTAAAACAATGTTAAGTGTTTAGCATACTGTATACAAGCATCATAAGTCATGTCACATTGGTGGGGAGGCTTCTAAGATAGACACAGGAGGGTAGTCAGGTTTGGCTGTTCCAGTGTATCTCCAGGAAGCTTGTGACATGTGCGAGTAATATGTTGTCTTAAGATGTTACAAAGGACACATGACAAAACCCCATTGATGTTTGGGTGGGGCCCTTTTTATTCTGTCATGCAAAGGAACGTTTTATTGGCTGTGTGTGTGAGTATCATAATAATGAATATTGAGACGAATGAAACAAAACAATACAAATACAAATTCTTTCGCCCCTCTCAAAAACTGTGAATAATGAGTTTTTCAAAAGTGAAAAATTAGGTTTTTTATTACCTAATTTGGGGCATTTCTCTTTCACACAGTGATTATTCAAACATACACCTTTCCAATGTCATAACTCCTTAGGGGGATGGGAGAGATGAAAATGATTAAATTCAAAAAAATGAAAACAAAAATAGATATACAGTTCTTATGCGGTAAATGGCACCACTATCAACAACAATAATTCACATACGACATAGGCGTACTTTAGCCATTATATTAAAGTTCACATTATACAAAATGACAATATACAATAAATATCAGTTCAAGAATAGATTAAATGTTCTTATTCTTAACAGTTCTAGATGCACTTTGCCATTTATTTTAACTACTCACTTAGTACTGTCAATGTTCGAAGAGAGATGACGTAATCTCCCGCGCTCATAAGGGATGCTTCAAAGAGAAGATGATGCAATTGTTGCTTCGCCTGACAGTGAAGACCTGCAGATCTGGGTCACCATCTCAGACTTCCCGTGTGCAGGGCAAATCTGTGCTTTGGGCCTGTTGCCAACCTTGGTAATTATCACTGATTTCTCTGGTTACCGTGATGATGGAAAAAACCTCAGTGATGTCTAGCATTACCAGATGAATCGTCTAGTGAAGTGTGTCATCGCATCTATAGATGCAGTACTTCTCATGCCTTTAAGACTTCAAGATGCTGGCCTTCCAACCGTGGAATAGGAATTCAAACAAGCTCAGACAGAGAGGCGAAACAGTTCGTCTATTGTTAACTGCGTGCAACGGATGTTGCATGCATAAGCTGTCTTGAAAATCGAACTCTGCCAGGGTGTATTGAAACAAGTTGCCTCGTTGCTTTAATACTTGGCAATTGACAGATGAAAAAAGCGGGTGGAAAGAGATATTCCTAACTCTCCTAAGTAAAATCTCTGTATATGAAATTTCACCACAAATGAAGATGTTTTCGTGTAAATCCCGTTTTCATCATAAAAATATTAATCTCTCTTCCTCCCTTATATAGTCTTGTTAAGAGTCTCAAAAGCTTCAAGAACTTTTATGTCTTGTGACAATAATTCGTTGATGCATGCATTTTATTTGCATGCATCACGCTCACTATGGCAAATTCTACTGCACCTTAGCTATCTAGCTCATAAACATGCGTCATTCATGCACACATGAATATAAGTGGATCCACCCAACATATATATAATTAATTCACTCTAAATATATATGTACATGCATGAAATGACAACACACACTGTGTCTACAAACGTCTGTCTAACTAAATGAATTAGGGTGAACGATTCTAAGTCACATAACTTAACATGTATCTGGTATACGGCTGTGTGAATTTTGACATGACGGGATTACTTCCCCTAGTCCGTCAGTGGCTTTTAGATCGTGAAATAAAATATAATTTTGGCTCCATGCTTTTCCCTGTGACAATTCACAATTGAAGAAGTAATATTCTACTCACATAATACATCTCTACATAAAATGCAAGTATAATAGATCAATAGCAAAATGCATGAAATATTCCTAAGTCCATTGTCTTTCAAATCAATCAGTTAACTCACCATTAAGTTAATGGCCCCCTTTCATGACTGGACTTCAGCCATACCAAATTCAAAGTGATTAGAGAAAAGAATTATTTCGGTAGGTAAACTTTGATCTCAGCCCATTGGCTGGTCTTGTTCTTGGAAATCTTAAACACTGAATAATAAAAACTACTCATCTACTTATGACTATTTTTTAGATTGCATCAGCAAGTTCTAGCATATTCTCTTCATGAGTTGTTATTTTAACTCTGGTACTTACAAAACACACGGTATCCAAAGGTCATGACATGCTGACATTAAACAATATAATATTTCATTTTTAAAATAGTGACAGACAACTCTGCTCTGTGACAAGTATATTAATAAACTATGACTAAGAAATGGAAATCCAAGAGGCAACTTAAGTTTGGCATCCAGTATTATAATGATGCATGCAAATATTCATAAAGGCACAAATGGGGTTCAAAATAAGTTTAAAATAGTGAAGTCACTATTATTTGCAATATTTTTGAAAACATACCATTTGGTACAATAAAAGATACTACATCTGAATCAGCAGCAGGTGGCAATTTCTTTTTCTTAATCTTTGGTGGTGGGTGTGGTTGCCTGCACAAAGGAAAAAAAAATGGTTTTCTTGCTAATTTGCTATTTCATAATCATTTGTCTTAATCTGACTGTTTATTTCTTGTTAATTTCTTGTAACTTTCCTTATTACATTAACATATATTTTATTAGTCAGCTAATCAATACAATAATTCATTCATCTGTATCTCTATCTTCTAATATATTTATAAGCAATTTTTTTTTCAGTTCTTGCATTATCATTTATCAGTGAAACAAATCAGTCAATGTTTAAAAAAGTCAATTCTAATATCACTATAAATATATATAATTAATCAATCGTTTGTGTTTTGTTTAAAAAGTTTTATTATAAATAAATAGTTTGAAACTGCTTTTAGAGTCACAAGGGTCACATGACCACAAACACACACACAGGTATATATTTTAAATATATGTATATTGTGCACAGTGATGCAAATACAATTATATTTAGAAGAATTTTGTATTTATATCATAATGAGCTACAATACAAGGGCTGATCTTGTAAATTTGCCTTACGAAGACAATATATAAGAAGGAAACTCATTGTCCAGCAGAAAAGCTATGGGCAAGGAAAGACTGTCCGTTCAAGTGAATGCAGGCATATATTATTGCCTTGCTTTTGTAAACCAAATTTTACATGATGATTTCAACAATTCTCCAATTTTTAAATTTAAGAAGACAAACAGTTGGCATATTATATTTTTATTGTTGCAGATGACTGCTAAGTATTTTCAGAATAAGTAAATGTTAAGAATAAGTCTGTCCCAAAAGAACAATATTATTTTTTAGCATTAGCATTTTAAGCAGACTCTATGGTGACACCGATGATTTTGGCATTATAAATATGCATTCTGAGTTAACAGTAGTTTTGACTACTATGAAAGTGCTAAAATGGACCAGTAAACATTTAATTCGATTTAAATAGCAACACCTAAAGCAAACATGGCAATGAATATAAAAAAATTTTATAAGTGCTGGTAATAAAGAGGATTAAAGGTTAAAAAAAAAAATAACATAAGCAAAGATATTGAAAACAAAATTGACTACATGCTTAACACAAATATCATATTGAAAGCAAAATTGACTACATGCTTAACACAAATATCATATTGAAAACAAATTGACTACATGCTTAACACAAATATCAAACAGTTTACTTTTTCATGTGTGCCATTGCCTTGAATATATTTAGTACGTTAACCACTTCTTTGGAGAAAACTCTCAAAATTATTCTGGAAAAAATGTAATAAACATCAGCATATTGCACTTTTTCAGGTAAAGTTTAAAATTAAAAATGAATTGAAAAAATTTAATGATTAATTATATTTTATACAATATACAGCTATCATAGGATAAGCTACAATCATGAGCTGTTACAAAATGGTACTTCTGTTTAATATTTTGCATTTTGACGCGAAAGCGGCGGAAGCCGGAAGCGCCCCCTACACTCCATCCATCCATATTTTGCATCTTCACATTTGAGGTTATCCACAAACAGCTTCCTTAACAACAAGAAATCTTGGATTACTAAACAACAAGAGAAGACTGCTAACCAATTATGAATTACCAAACAACATGATATGTCTGCAAGTTAATCTTGAATTACCAAACAACATTATATGCCTGCTATCAATCTTGAATTACCAAACATGAGATAACTGCTAGTTAATCTAGAATTACTAAACATGAGATATCTGCTAATATTGAATTTTGAAATGCCTGCTAATCTTGAATTACCAAACTTTAGATGCCTGCTAGTTAATCTTGAATACTGTTGACTCACTGATTTGTATTGAAGGTAGTAGGTAAGTTCTACACAGAATAGTCAAAATTTATGACAGTAATACTGAAATAACAATGAAGAGACTGGCAATTATTCTAAATAATTTCAAGAAGCCTGCCTATTATACTCAATTTCTGATGTATCTTTAAATGTCCTAGAATAGAGTGGGCTTTTCTTTAGCATCATTCAAGTTATAACCCTCATGTGATTCACACTAGTAAAAATTCTACAATTAATTAAAAATAGAACAATTTAACAATAAATTATCAATTTTATTATAATAAGAATGAAAGTTATTCAGTAATTCCTAATATATACTATCCTAAAATATCACTAATTCAAACCATAGTAGAAATCACACTCAAAATTCAAACTTAATTATCAAAAGTTCCTATTTCATAGCATTATAACCATCCAGGTCCACATCTCTTCCATTTATTACCATAAACAATAAAGAAAACAATTTTATCTACTTAATCTAAAGTAAATATCTACTGCTAACAATTTTAATTCAAACCAAACTAAAGCAGTGTTTGCTGATCTGTACAAGGCTGCTGTCAATTTAGCAATGAAATAAAGTTCAGATTCATAACTAAAGCAGATCACTCTTTGTACCATATAAATGTGATTTTAATACAGATTTATTCTTCAAATATTCATATGAGAAACTTTGAAAATATTTGCATTGTTTTCTTGTTTTTTAAGTTTCAAACTGTTAATAATTGTAATACAAAGACTATATCATACAAATGCAAAGATTATATACAAGAAAAAATATAATTCACACATATTCAATCTCATTTTATCTCAAACATTATTCTTCAATTTATTTAACAAACCTAATAATAATACATTTCAAGTGAACTGTTGCAGAATTCAAATACATACAATTTACTGTATCTCCTCACACAATACATATCAAGGTGTGTAACCCCCTACTCCCTCTCCACACACAAATATGGTTAAGTGAAGACAAAGTACATATACACATACTATTCCTGTCAAGATGTGATTTACTCCTAAACCACTAAGAGTTATATAGTATCTAAAGAGGCTACATTAATTACTCTTTACTCTTTCCTAAAGTATAATTTACTTTTAAACCACTAAGAGTTATATATAGTGTTTATAGTATCTAAAGAGGCTACATTAATTACTCTTTAAGTACAACTCTTTCCTAATGTATAATTTACTTCTAACTTAAGTTATGTAGTGTTTATAGTATCTAAAGAGACTACATTAATTACTCTTTAAGTACAACTCTTTCCTAATGTATAATTTACTTCTAAACCACTAAGAGTTATACATAGTGTTTATAGTATCTAAAGAGGCTACATTAATTACTCTTTAAGTACAATTCTTTCCTAATGTATAATTTACTTCTAACTTAAGAGTTATATAGTATTTATAGTATCTAAAGAGGCTACATTAATTACTCTTTAAGTACAACTCTTTCCTAATGTATAATTTGAAATATAAAGTACAAAATAAAATAAATACCTATGTTCATGGGGGAAACCATGCTCACACACATAAACCATAAAATATATCAAAAATTAATATGAACTAGCATACAAAAATACATAAATACAAACTACAAGTTATTTCCTATCTAAATACATAAATGTCAACTTTACTTAATAACTACCCTAAAACACTGTACAGCGATAAAACCATATACTCTAACACAGCACTACACATTAGTACTGAAAAGTTTACTTGTTCAGTGCCACGTGAATTGAAACAAAGCAAGCAATTGCTGACCTAATTAGGCCTACATATGAAACAAATCAATAAGTGCTGTACACATGCACACACAGACATGCTAGCCTCCCACATAAGCAAACATACTCTAAGTGATTTAATAATTCAGGTGCGTTGTCCATCACACTTTCTAAATCTTGAAAATCTAACAGGTGAGATTTCTGCAACAGAAAATAAAAATAATAAATACCATCATTCAAGATGTATTTATAACGGATATTTGAACCAAAGATATACAAATAATATACATAAAAATATAATGTAACATTACTTAATTATGTATAAAAGAGTTACTGTAAAAAGAGTTATTTTCTCTTAACAGCTTAAAATTGCAAGTAAAAAAACAGAAACACCTCACTTAAAAATATATTTATGTTAACTACCAAATATCTCATTAATTAGACAAAGACTAGCCTTAACAACAAAATCTGTATAATCAAATTAAAATTTTACAAAGAATTTAATACAGAGGTGCTTTTATATTAATGAAACACAAAACAATAATCTTAGGAGTTAAAATGATTGAGTTTAGATGGTTAAATGACTTGACTGAAAAAAGAAAGAAAATGGAAAATTCTAGTTTCTTCCTTTCTGTATTTTGAGTCAAAACCTTTAGAGAGATGTGTGTATTATTTACTAAGATTGAGAATGGTATTTAAAATGTATTTGTAGTGTAAAAAAATGAAAAAATGGGATATAGTCCCCAAGTTTCATATGAAGTTATTAATGCTTTATAAATTAATGAAAACTTGTAAATTATAGTTTGCATGTTTTCAAGACAAGTTTCAGGTCAAGTTTACAGATTTTAAGTTCAAACTGAATTTGTGATTTTGAGTTTTCTTCTAGTCTTGTTGGTAAATTTATGGAGAAAGCAAATACACATGATGTCTGTTGTGAGGCCCTTTGTTCCACGGGGAACCCAAGGAGATAAGTCAAGTAAGTCAAGAGCTAAGCAGTAAAAATGAACATGGCATCAATTTGCTGATCAGTACTGTCAAGATCTGCAATGACATTCGGCCTTCAGAAATGTAAAATAACTGTTGTGTAGTATGGCAGGACCACAACAACAGAAGGCCTACAACTCAGCATCAGAAAAATCAAAAATCAGAACAGCAGCAATCATTGATGTCACTGTTCCAAGTGATAGAAACATAACAACAAAAGTTAACAAACAAAAATACCAGGATCTCAGATTAGGAATCCAGAAACTGTGGAATGTATAAGCAGAAGTGACACCTGTAGTGATAGAAGCCTTAGAGAACAAAACATCTAAGTTCTAGGAACCATAGACTTGCCCCACTACTAAAAGCAGCACTCCTCAGAAATGCCCACATCCTCCATAAAACCTTGGATCTATCATAATTTTGGTAAGATTCTGAGACCTTGGATCACCACTGACAGTCAACTGAAGTTGTGAAAAAAAAGGCTGAATAATAATAATTATAATATCTGTGCTGGTTTTAAATGAGATTTAAGAGTGTACAAATATGGCTGTGAGATTCAAAATCCAAGAGATAGGGTGGATGCTAGATTTAAAATTCAAGAGATAGGATGGGTGATAGATTCAATATTCAAGAGATAGGGCATAGGTGAGAAAAATTCCAGACCAGGGCCAGAATTAAATCCAAGACCCTCCTCTTGCATACTAATACATGTACCTCACAGCCACCAAGTTCATCAACTGGTCAGTTTAAAAAACATTTGCCTTAAAAATTCAACTACAATGCCATTTATTTCTTAACCAATGGACATAGTGAGACTGAAAGAAAGACAAACAGGATGAGACCATGACACACAGAAACAGACATAACAATCAAAAACAGGCAGAAAGAGACAGTGAGATACTCAAATAGAGAGTGAATGAAACACTCTAAATAATGAGACAGTGAGAAAGAGATACTTACGATTATATCAAAATGTTTGTTAAGCCACTCAAAGGTATCAGACAACAAAAGTGACCGTTGGTCACATTGAGCTAAATGATTATCCAAATGTGAATACAGAATTTCTTGGCGTCTTGCCAGTAACCTTTTCACTTCTCGCTCACACTGTACCAGTCAAATAGGAAAGAAATGAATTAGTCTTCAAGATACACTTAAAGTGGAGATGAAACTTATAAAACTACTAAATGTTTTTATTAAATCCTACACTTCTATAAATTTCATATAACTTTTATTACTTTTCAGGACTGGTATGATATAAAAGAAAACTTAATAAACGTAGTAACTAGAAAAAAGACTTTAAAAAATTATAAACCATACATTTTCAAACTAATAAATTTGTTTAGGAATTAGGGTCATATAATATGTCCAAGATTCTACTTTTACTGTTAGTGCTCAAAATTACTAAATGTATCCAAAGTTAATAGTTCTATTCATAATTCTACCTCCTATCTGATATATACTATTGATCATAAATAATTTAGTGCTAGTAAGAATTAGAATCACCATAAAAAAGATAATTATTATTCATTTAAATATGACCTGTTTTACAATATGATCTGGAACATTTTGTAGATCACCTCTTCTGAAATGTCTTTGATATGAATCTGTACTCTGTAATAAACCAAAACAATGCTTTAAACATTACTTACAAAATATAGCCCAACAGATCTATCTGATTACAGAACAGGTCACAGAAAAAACCCAGGCAAACTTAAAAAATATAGAACTCAAATAATATATAAAACTTATTAATATGTGATCAAAGTCAAAACCTATAAACCAAAAAAAAATCAAATGGCATTAAAGACTATAGGAAGTAGTGATGGTCAAATAAAAAACAACATGAGACTTACTAGAATCTAGTCACAGTCCAAGATCTATAAAGAACTCTAACAGCATGAGACTTATTAGAATCTAGTCATGTTCAAATAAAGAACTCAAACACCTTATAAAACTCACTGGTGGTTAATCGGTTTGAACTCCAGCAGCATAATACTCACTGGTGGCTAGTCTGTCAAAAACTTTACAAAATAAAAAACTCAAACAGCACATAAAACTCAATGGTAGATGGTCATAGTCAGAACTCAAACAGCATAAGACTCACTGATAGACGGTCAGTCAGAGCTCAAACAGCATAAGACTCACTGATAGATGGTCAGTCAGAGCTAAAACAGCATAACTCTTACTAGTAAACAGTCACAGTTAGAACTCAAACAGCATAAAACTAAATGGTCAGTCAGAACTCAAATAACATAAGACTCACTGGTTACAGTCAAAACTCAAACAGCACAGAAAACTCACTGGTCACATCAGAACTCAAATAGCACATAAAACTCATCAGTCAAAATTCAAACACCACATAAAACTCACTTATCACAACAGAACTCAAACAATGCATAAAACTCACTGGTTACAGTCAAAAGTCAAACAAGACATAAAACTCAATGATCACCTCAGAGCTCAAACACAGAAAACTCAATTATCACATCAGAGCTCAAACGCATAAAACTCTCTTTCACATCATTGCACTTAAAATGCACTGGTAGATGGTCACAGTCAGAACTCAAACAAGAGAGGCAATGAACAATCAAATCTATTAATGGCTGTCTAATCCAGTGGGTATGTTCAGTTAGAATACTCTCTATGGACTCAGGAATTTTATGTTAATTTTTCTGTCATTTCTAAAGCATTAAGTTAAAATTCTCATTATGATTTCATTAATAATTTTATTATAAGTGTTTTCAGTTTTAATTTTTAGAGCAATAAATTAGAATGCTCTCTGAAAACTCATTATTATATTATTATAAATGTCCATTCTTTTTAGAACAATAAATTAAAATATTCTATGACTTCAATATTTATTATTAACATTTTTTATAAGCGTTTTCCTTTACAGTTTTGGAGCATTAAATCAGAATTCGTTCTCTGAACTCATTATTGTAATTACAATATATAAGTTTTCTTTTCAATGTACAAACTTACTATTTACTGCTGCAACAACAACAACAAAAAATATTTTTGAAGGTCATGACCACTCATTGAAAATGAAAACTGCTGTTTTAGAACATCAAAATACATCAAAATAAATAACAATCCATACTTTTGAGCATCATTTTTAAAATGCTACAGGCTAATTTTAATGTATTTTTTTTAGCAATAAGTATGCTACCAAAATGATATACAGGCTAATTTTAATGTATTTTTCTGAGCAATAATTATGCTACCAAAATGATATACAGGCTAATTTTAATGTATTTTTCTGAGCAATAATTATGCTACCAAAATGATATACAGGCTAATTTTAATGTATTTTTTTGAGTAATAATTATGCTACCAAAATTATATACAGGCTAATTTTAATGTATTTTTCTGAGCAATAATTATGCTACCAAAATGAAATATAGACTAATTTTAATGTATTTTTCTGAACAATTTATGCTACCAAAATGATATATAGGCTAATTTTAATGTATTTTACTGAGCAATAAGTATGCTACCAAAATGATATACAGGCTAATTTTAATGTATTTTTCTGAGCAACAATTATGCTACTATTGTATCAAGTAAAGGAACAAATGATGTGACATTACATTTCCTATACTCACCCCTCCCAACAGTCTTTGAATAGCCTTTGGTGGTTCTTCCTTAATTTCCTCATACAACACACTCAAAGTCTGTAATTTTAAAAAAAATTAAAGAAAAGAGATAACTGTGCAACACTTGCTCAAATTAAGTGGTAATTGTATGAATCTAAGTCTTCTTTTCATGTTGTGCTATATTATTTCTTCACTTTTTATTTTTTTAAAATAGAATTTGTATCATTGTGAAGCTAAACTGTATATTCTTCTTATACAAAAGAATACAAAATTACATAACTCATCCTTTATTTATCTAAATTTCAACCAAACACATTTTGTAATTTTTAAAAATACCTCATTTCCATTCATTTTAAAAATTAATCCAAAGCTTACAGTTCAAATTCATTACAAGAAAGATAAATAAAATACAAAAAAATAAAACCATACACTTACTTCCAGATAACCTTTCAACTCCATCACAGTTTTGGCCCGTGATATCTGTAATATAGGAAATATGATAGTCCATTATCGTCAAGAATTATTTTAATTTTTTGTACGTATTTTTAAAAAAAATTCTGATACAGTAAATAAATATTACTGGAAACCTATACAAAAAGCAATAAACTACTATATTATTGATCTTACAATAAATTACAAATGATGTACTTTAAGCACTAATCACATTAACCAGAAAAAAAGTGTTGGAAAAACAGGTAACAAATTTTAGTCAAAGGGAATTTTTAAAGTCTCTTAAAATTCATTGTGTGCTAACATTTGGTGATCATTTTCTTTCATTGTGCTAACATTTTGATGATCATTTTCTTTCCAGCATTTTATTGACCCAAAATGGAGAAAATCAAACTATTTCCTTCATCCACACAGGTAACTGAGTAAGAATGTTTTGCTGACCATTAAAGCAGATATAAAAATACTGCAAAAATACTCTAATACCACTAACTTTAACTAAATCAACACGGAAAGGCATGTGAAACACAAGATTCCACAGCCATATAAATATTTTAATACTCATGCTATTATTGTATGAATCTATCAAATCAGCTGAGGAAAACAATCTTAATTTAATGCTGCAAATTCTTTTAAATGGAAACTTGGTAATTTTACCTCCTCGACTCTTATCTTGGCAGAATTAACTTCAGCTAGAAGTTCTATTGTGTCTTCATCTCTACGCCTCTCACAACTCACAGCATAATTTGAGGTTTCATACTGCTCTGCAAATACAAAACAAATGTTAAAAATAATAGTAAAAACTAAAAAACTAAAATATTTCTTCTAAAATCTTTTCCACAATCAAATAAAATAAATGAATTCAAATTATCTGTACTTAAAAATAAAATGCAAAGTGCACACACACACATACATACAAAATGAATCCAGAATAAAATTATTTCAACTCAAAAACTTTCAAGCCTTCAAGTGCGTTTGTTTGTTCGTTCATTGGTCTGTCTGTCTGTCCAACTGTCTACAACTAAGCTTGCACCTGGATAAGAAAAAGATAAATGTGAAGAATGATACAAGAATGTGATCATTGTAGACATGTTTTTTAGTCATGGAAACACTGAGAAAAAGATTTATTTGAAGAATGTGTACAAAAATAAAATTAAAATAAACACTTGGTTTTTTAAGTATAAAAAGTTAATTACAAACCAGATTCCTCCATTTCCATTTCAGGCAGCCCTTCATCAGAAAGACAAGAGGGTAGTTGCATAGCTGATGTTTTTGATACACGATGCACTATAGAAGTTTCTTCTGATATTTTCTTCATTGATATCCTTCTTTGCGTGGGTAAACTCTTATCGGGTATTTTCTTCATTACTGAATTTTCTGAGCTGAATAAGCACTCATGGGATATTTTCTTCACTAATGACTTTTTTGACCTAAGAAAGGTCACATTGGGTTTTACTATTGACTCTTTTGGTCTAGGTGATGTCATTTTGGTTATTTCCTTTACTAATGAATTCTCTCCAAATCGGACACTGGAGGCTTTGGACATGGTTGCTGTGGATCCTTTGGATTTTACAAAAATGTGATTGCTGTGTAACCTATAAAATGCAAAAAGAAATGTTCAAAATTTGATTACATAACTGTGACATTTTGCAGGGAGATGGGCAAGATGTTAATTCTCCACCACCCCGGCCGCCCATAACCTTAGGGCTAATCCCCAAAACACACTTTCTGGCTGCAAATGTATTAGAAAGATGAATGAAAGAGTGATAGTTCTAGAAGACAGTTCGAGCCCCATGAAACTTACAGACAGTATAGTAAGTAAATACAGGTGACAGACTACAACATATAAAATGTGAGTCACACTAACACAAGTGGTCTAAGTATCAACAATAAGTATATTCAACAAGAAATAACATTAAGTCAGCATGGTTACATACAGCAAGTAGTTCAACAGTTACAATTAGAGTTTATGAACTCGAGATTGTTCATAATCATGACCATGTGGTGTTGTAAGAGAAAATTCGTTTGAGTCCTATAGCACTGAGGTAGCTATCTGATTTGTTCACATGAGTGAATATCTAAATGTCGTGTCTCATTGAAATATATATTAAGAATTTAAGTACAATATAGTTACTGTGTGGTGTGTCTAAATTATTAAATATAATTTTTTATGAAATAATAGAGCACATTACTATGATTTTGAATTCCATACTAATTTTTTAAAAGTATTATTTCTAGTCAAAAGTATATACAGATAATTTATGCTTTACATAACTTGTATTTGAACAAATGTGGTAATAAAATATATGACTTTAAAGTATACTGTAATTGTATTTTTCTGACTGTATCGGTGTATGATTGATTAGCTCTCTGCATTATTTAAATGTTGATTTTTTATAAAGATAAAATTTTTATTTTTTAAAATTAGAACTAATATTAATATTCCCCAATCAAGTTATTATATGCTTAAATGTGTCAACTAAAGCCAGAAATCATATTTTTTAAATTTTGTATAGTATTTTCAATACAATAATAATGTATCTTAAAATATGTCCTTATTTCTATATTAATTATTATGAACAATATTTGTACTGGTAGATGAATTCATTAAAATTATTTAAAATTTAAAATAATTATCTCTGACATATGCATACAAGTATTACTATTATTTTACTGATTTAACTCCTGTATGAGACTATGACATATATCATCATATCTTGTTCACAACTGTTTCAACTTTTTTATACCAGTAATCATATTTATTAATAAACTATTTATTCCTTGTTTAAAAAAATTGAATTTAATAAAATGTCATTTTTATATAGCGATTGTTATTGAATATTTCAGTTTTAACTGTAAAATATGTTTGATAATAAAGGTGGTGACCTCACTTGGAGCATGAAAATATGTGCTGCTGATATTCAAGCCCTTATTTATTTAGATGAATACCAAGGCTATACAAACATTACAGTCACATTACTACATAAATTATTCAATGGAGGAAAACTTTTTTTTTTAAGTTACACATGACTTTAGATTACATTTATGAACTAAATCAAACATTCTAATTAAAAATAAAAAGCAAAACTTACATTTGAAACTTGATACCATACACTGCCATAAATGCAAATTGTGAAGTGGGAAGTTTTAGTGAAAAATGGTCATAAATATAGTGTCGTATTTGGGCATGGTCATATATAGAGACTTAAATTGGGCTATCTTTATCTGATGTGAAAACACAATTATGAACAATTAAGATGACCTTACATAGCTCAGATATAGTTTTTTTTAAATTTAAGTATAAACCATAAGTTTGATCCAACTATTATGAGGCGAGAAAAATAATGATGGTATTATTGAAAATAGTATTTTTTAAAATTCTTAATTTGGGGGCAAACGTCACACTAGAGAGTCCGCATGTTTTGACGCCATGCTAAAGAGTATAGATTAATCATTAATAGATGGCAGCAAACGGCTATCAGCTGTTTGGCGCACGGGGCAGCCGACCCGTTTCCACCACCAACAACAGCAACCTAGTATGCTGCTTACAGTATGAATCACAGAAGCAGAAATTCTCTACGAGAAGAAGATAAACTACAGTAGAAGCGCTAATAATAATGAATCTTGTTTGTCAAACGGCAAGACAGTTGTAGATCCATAATAGTAAAATGGGTGTCTGGCCTATGTAGGCCCAAATATGTCAAACACTACGGGATCAGTTATCACTAAATTTAACTTCTTTCCTCGTTTGTGGTAACTATTAATAGTTAACGTTAGAGATTTTTAGTTTGGTGTTTAGACTTTATTTTTCCTATAAAACAATGTAAATTATAACTGCATCTAAACTACTTGCATCGGTATCGCTGATCTAAATCATGATTAATCTTTCACTTCAATCAAAATGCGATAAATGTACTGATAAAGGTACTCACTGAAAATATTAAGGATAATTCTTAAAAGTTTTACGACTGTACAGGGTGAAATGATTAATACTTTAAAACCATCTTTAGCAACTTCTGCAACACCATGCATTAAACTGATGTGTAATGTGCGAAGAGGGGAACTACTCCAATCAATTAATGTCCAGCCTGTCACGTGATGTTTGCCCACCTTCACAGCCAGCTGAAAACGCTCATTATTTTGTGGGTGGGTGGCCTTCATCAGCCAGACACAATAAACACGTTTAAAATCATTATTCTTATTCTTTCTTTCTCTTTACGGTATTTTGCTTCTTGGTATTCACAACTGAAGTTTGTGTCAGAATATTTATAAATCTCACAGATCCCATCCATAAATATTAAAAAAGAAATTAGGATAAAATTTAGTCATAAGAAAGTAATAAAATCTAAATACGGATCCTGACTTAGCTATTGCGTCACCAGTAATACTGAAGGATGTTTTTCTGGGTCACAAGAGTGGTCTGTTTGAATTAAATGTATTTTCCCACTGCAAATCCTACCTTGGTCACTGTGGTCAAACGGAAATCCAATCAGTCAATTATAGTAAACACGTTTAGGTGTAGAGAGAGAAAACCTTGACCCTAAGTATATCAGAATGAAGGTAGGAATGCGGGAAGACTGGAAGTCTGTTGTTAATCCTATGGGGATCATCTTGACCTTTAGGTCAACTGAATAGTCTTTAAATAGGGGAGTAAACCCAAGCCACATGCTTTTCTAACTGTCAAGACACATGTCCTTGTGTGTAGCAGAGCCTAGATTCTGACGTAGTGGGTATCTGTATGAATGAATAGCCAAAAGGCTTGAAAAAAGAGTGTATGGTATTTTTAAAGAAATCCGTAGACTGATTGTTACATATGACTTCTGACCCATGATTTTGCTGAACGAAGGTAGAGTTGCATTTATAATATTTTGTGATTAATAATTTTGTGTACAGTATAATTATAATCATTTTAAATGTATAATTAATTTACGTTTATTTCAGGGTAGTAAAATTGTACTCAGAGAAAATGATTAATTTTAGCCTTTATATAAGGAGCACTATGTAGTTAACATTAGCAGTCTCTGATCACTGCATTTTGTTGCGCATGTGTTTAGTTGCATCACATCTTATCTTCTTGTTTTGCGGCATCATATTGCTGAGCGCATCAGTTGCTAATGTGTACGAATGCTCTACTATATCTCCTTGTGAGAAAGAAGTCTACATAGACTCAGCCAGTGACCTTGCTTACACTCCAGCAATGTAACTAAGATAAGTAAAATAGTACTTTGGCCAGGCGTGTTGAAATGGTTTGATAACCAAATAAACATTTTATTAAAAGAAAACTGTCAGAAATTTTAGTACAGTGGTATCTCACATAACAAATGCCCTGCATAATGAACGATCCGCATAATGAATGCCACTGTGAACACCTGCGTGGCTTGCAGAACGAACTTGTTTCACATAATGAACTGTACATACACCACGAAAACATCACATTTCCCGTGAAAAAATGGCCGAATCTGGCCAGTCATGTCTCATGAGGCTCAGTCAAAGGCAGGGCATGTTTGTCCCCAGTTGATTGTCCTTTTTTCCTTGCTTTGATGTATTATTGCCATCTGTTTGTTTACTGGATGGTGGTTATAGAATTCAAGATCTTATTCTCGTCGTTACAGGACAACTTTTCGTGAGTGAAGTGAACATTCTTGTTTGAGTGAAGTGAACATTCTTGTGTATGTGAACTGTACATAAGTGTGTGTGTCCTCCTCATCCCACCTCCATTTCACCTCATCAATGCCTAACATCTTACCTCATCAACACCTAGCATCATACCCTGCTTTGGTGAGTGTCTTTACTAGTGTCCCCCCCGCCCCAGAACACTGCCCTGTCTTCATGTTCCCCTAATTTCTTTGATTTTTTGCGGCGATGTGGAACGGATTGCATGATTTCCTGTAGAAGTCTATGGGATATCGTGTTTCATATAACGAACACCTCGCATAACGAACGTACTGCTGGAACGAATTGTGTTCGTTATGCGAGGTACCACTGTAATCAGAACTGAAAATATATGAGAAAACATTTTAGAAGCTGTGAACTGAAAGAAACTATGAACTTGTAAAACTTCATTCAGGGAATCTAAATAGCTAGGGGAGGCTAACTTTTACGATAGATATTACAATGCTGTAATTGTGTGACTTCATTTCTAGCCTGGTTCTATGATTAATGTCTTTCCCCTTAAGTTTACCACAACTTTAATGAACTGCTACCTATTCTGCAGTCTAGATTCTTCCACAACCACTTTTATTAGAGAACTTTCTTAGAGATGTTAACAAGTTTCACATTCCTGATGAAACGCCACTGTGTCAGTACACCAAAAGTCGCCTTGACATATGATACTGCGATATGCCAAGTGGGGCAACTCTGTCTACACAGCTTATATCAGGTGATTGGCTTCTCAAATCTATAATCCTTTGTTTTAAATTCTCTTCTGTGATTTCTTACTCTTTTCTTCATAGTCATAATCGCTAGCAATTGATAAAGAATTTAACCAAACATCCTAAATAACATTTGTACTCCTCGAACAATCAGAGACTGGAAATTATGAACTGAACTGTATTTGTCTTAAACATTTCAAGAACTATAATTAATTGCATATAGTAAGCCAGATTTTATAATAGATTCTTTTTAATCCCTAACCTAGGTTGAAGAGACATTATTCTTTTTTCATGCTTCCTGCTTTGTGATTACTATCATTATGTATAATTTACTACTTATTTAATTTTTTATTCGTTGCACTGAATAAAGTTGTTATTGTTAATTACACTTCCACATCAGTGTTTAGATAAGAAGGGGGTAGGGGCTAAATTTATTTGTAGTTAAGTCAGACAATAGCATATCTTAGGAAGTGCCCCTAAGTTGAAGGAGAGTGTGAGGGCCAGAATTCCTATACATTTCTAGGAGTGTTATACTTGCAAGGGCGTTGGAGTTCTGAAACCGGTAATACTTAGAAGTTGGTAAAATAAGTAATTAATGGATATGTCTCTGAGGCTTGACCAAGTTTTCTCCATCTGCAAATTTACAAAGACCCGTTATAGGTGGAATTAGATAGATTAGCATGTTGGAAAATTAAAATTTAAACCCACCCAATCACAATATCTGACCTATTTATGGAACATCTGCTTACTTGAAAATTTGCATTGTTCTTTCTGACCTATTTATAGTAAACCCATATATTATTGCTTATTTATGGAAAACATTTTAAATTTTGCATTGCTCTATCTCTTGCACTGCTCTATCTCACCTAATTATAATAAACAAATATTAAAAGCAATACTGTATTCTATCTTACCTGGTATATTTGAAATCTTGGTTTGTTCTGTCTTACCTATTTATGATAAACAAATAGAGACTATGTTTGAGACCTTTCATTATTCTATCTCACCTGTATTTAATAATCATATATTTGAGAAAATGCATTATAACCAACACATATAATTGTTTGAAACCTTGTAATTGTTGTCTGATCTATGCCAGACAATTTCATTGTTCTGTTTGACCTATTTATTGAAAGCACATTTACTAGACAATTTCATTGTTCTGTTTGACCTATTTATTGAAAGCATGCATACTAGACAATCCTCAGCTTGAAGACAGCATCAGTGGATCCATCCCCTGGTTTTAGGCATGTCATGAGGTAGTGTTCACAATGGTCCCTGAATAGCTTACAGATAATGACTGTCAAAAGGAGAGTCTACAGGTACTATTTTATATATAACTACACAGTTCTTAAAACAGAGGAATACACAGTTCATAGAAAAGTTAATTCGATTCTCGAATGTTTATCTGGTGTTCTTTACAAATACTTCCCACAAATAAATCCTCTCTCTTTTCTTAAAAATCTCATCTCAGTACTTCAACGCATCATATTACTACGTCATCACAATGATATTACTACGTTCACTGTTTCAGAAAAAAAATCTATATCTTCAGGAGTTACCATAGATTCAGGATCTATCCAGCCTTGCAGTTACTTTACTCTGGAATCCATCCCTTTGATAAAAAATACAAACGGTTCAAAAGTCCAAATTAAGGCTAAGCAATAACGTGTAGCAAGAAAATGTAAGAGAAGCAAAAAAGAGAAAAAAAAACATGCCATTTCTGAAAATTGCCACAGACAAGACAACACATGAATGTGTGAAGCTATTAAGTATAAATCTCTCTCCCTGTCGTCCATTATCAACTTACAAGAACCCAGGAAAAGCATATCATTAGCTCTCATTCATTCACAACAATACAATTAAAAAAATGCATCAAGAATTTAAAATAGAAAATACAGTTTCTGTAAGTAACAAATTATATTTAAGAACAGTTCTCACTTTTACATCGGCAAGGTGACTTACCAAATTACCGTGACTCTATCAGCAAACATTTCAACACATAAACTCTGCAATTACTCAACAGTATTTATTAGTCCAATATACTCAAACAGGATAATAAATATAGCTTTATAATTTTATGAGTGAGTTCACTAGAAACAATGTCAAGTGTTAGCATATTGCATATAGGCATCATAGTTCAAACATTTGTAGAAACAATAGTCTACTCACATAATACATCTCTACGTAAAATGCAAGTATAACACATCAATGGCATACATTCACGAAATATTTCTAAGTCCATTCTCTCTCAATCAGTTAACTCACCATCAAGCTAACGGCCGCCTTTCAAGACTGGACTCCTTGCCTCACCAAATTCAAAGTGATTAGACAATAGAATTCTTTACAGCAGGTAAACTTTTGGATCTCAGTCCTTTGGCTGGTCTCATTCTCGTAAATCTTAATCATTGGATAATAAAAAATAAAAAAAAAACTATTCATCCAGTTGGAACTGGTTTTCATTACATCAGCAATTTCTACTACATTCTCAACTCTAATGTTTACTCGAACTCTGACACTTACAAATGAAAAATACCATCATAAGGAGTGTCAAGGTCTGACACTTACAAATGAAAAATACCATCATAAGTAGTGTCAAGGTCTGACACTTACAAATGAAAAATACCATCATAAGTAGTGTCAAGGTCTGACACTTACAAATGAAAAATACCATCATAAGGAGTGTCAAGGTCTGACACTTACAAATGAAAAATACCATCATAAGGAGTGTCAAGGTCTGACACTTACAAATGAAAAATACCATCATAAGGAGTGTCAAGGTCTGACACTTACAAATGAAAAATACCATCATAAGTAGTGTCAAGGTCGGGACACTTGAAAATTTACACAACAATTAAGTCCACAAATAGGGTAAGGCAAATTTACTCTGCACAATGCCATTAGAGAATTTACCCAACACAGTTACTGTCAGTCAAAAAAACGACAGCATGACTAGTTTGTCCCGACACATCGCGTAGCTGTCCACCTCCCGTCCGCTAACTGCTTCTATGAACATGCTGTCTTATTACCACTAACTGCTGCTATGTACGTGTTGTCTTGTTACCGCTAACTGCTGCTATGTACGTGTTGTCTTGTTACCGCTAACTGCTATGTACGTGCTGTCTTGTTACCGCTAACTGCTATGTACGTGCTGTCTTGTTGCCGCTAACTTCTATATACGTGTTGTCTTGTTACCGCTAACTGCTGCTATGTACGTGCTGTCTTGTTGCCGCTAACTGCTATATACGTGTTGTCTTGTTACCGCTAACTGGTGTACGTGCTGTCTTGTTACCGCTAACTTCTATGTACGTGTTGTCTTGTTACCGCTAACTGCTCTATACGTGTTGTCTTGTTACCGCTAACTGCTGCTATGTACATGCTGTATTGTTGTCGCTAACGACTCTGTATATCGTCAATGAACCAGCCATTAATTGGACTATTCATTGATTGTTTCCAGAATTAAACAGTGCCCTGTGACATAGCCACTCATCCACACCTCATTGAGTGGTCAGTTACATCAATACTCCGTGCTGTACTCCTAACGGTGCCCACAACAGTCGTGACTAATCTCTTCCGTTAATTAAGGAACTGTAGATCACCAAAATGACTCATATAGTTATATTGGTTAACACGAGATACGTTACATGATACGAATCTCAAATTTAATAATTCAACGTTCTATGAATTGCAGGCGTCTCACACACACACACACACACACACACACACACACACACACACACACACACACACACACACACACACACACACACACACACTACTACTACTACTACTACTACTACATGAGTTGTCATGACAATAGCCCCATTCTCCGAGAATCATCGTGAGACATCTTGTTAATGTCACCTAAAAACTCATTGTCAGTTCTACCTGAGCAATAATTTCCAAAATTATGAATTCCTTTAAATTATATGCGCGCAAACACACAAAACCATCTGACTTAAGATATGACAGAGCCTATTGTTATGTGTTGGTGTGTCCCTTTTTTGCTGTTTTTGTTTGTTTTTCTTATCCGTCAGTAAAAAATTTCGGTCGCGATCTTTGGTATTAGGTGTGTTTTGTTACGTGTTATGTTTGAGTGGAGGGTGTTTGTGCTTTGTTCTTTAATAAGTGGGGTTAGGTCAATGTTGGGAGGGTCATGGTCCAGGAATAGATAAGGGGTGTTACGTGCTCCCGCACTCCTCGCTTAAAGGTTGTCGGTTCGTATTTATTTCGAGTAGGCTGAGGGGGAAATTTTTATGAGGGGGAAATTAGGCCATTATTTTTATCGATGCACTGCAACTAAGCATCACAGGACACGCAGACACCAACATAAAGTATTGTTTTTATCGTCACTGAATGGCTATCAACAGGACACGCAGACACCAACATAAAGTATTGTTTTTATCGTCACTGAATGGCTATCAACAGGACACGCAGACACCAACATACAGCATTGTTTTTATCGTCACTGTATGTCTATCAATAATTATCTGCTTTATTGTCACTCCACACGTTTGTTATTTCGCACTGTAGGCAGGCTAATTTATTTTCATGTGTTGTGACTACGAGAGAAAAGTTGTTTGTTTCAAACTGCAAATGTATTCTATTGTCATATTCTGGATTATTTTACTCTTAAATGCCACAAGCAACATCAAAGGGTGAGATATGTACTCGGAAGGCAATAACACTGTATGTGGAGGGTTAAATGGTAATATTCTGGATTATTTTACGCTTAAATGTCACGTGCACATTTAAAGGGTAAAAATGAACGCAGAAGCCATTAGCACAACATGTGGAGGGTTAAACATTAAAAATAGCATTCCTCTCTGTTATCAACATGACCATATCTCTGTATAAGTAGACGTAGAAAAGGTTACGAAAATTGAGTGACGTCGCGAGAAAAAGGGCAGACATTTACATTTTTTGTTGTTGTCAAGTTAGATCGGAACTAAAAGTAAAGAGTGGACTTTTTTCTCTTGAGTTAAACCGGAAGTAAAAGTACACAGCGTACACATCCCCGGGTTGACAACCCTTCGCTGATCGTTCTCTTACAGAAGGCACGTTCATACTTGTGAGTTTGGCTGATGGGCACATGTATATGTCTTATAATTTGACTCTATGTATGAATGTGCTCAAATAAGACAGTTATTTGGTAAATAACCCACTACATTTAACTAAAAAATGATTATTTGATCAAAGTACTTTTCAATACGAAACGTTCATGAACTGTTGTCTATGACTCATTTATTTCTATGTACACTAGCCTGGAAATATATACTGACGACATTTACCCAATTTCAAAATCACAATAATTTAAGTTTCACAAGTCTTCTTTAGCGAAACAGTAAATTACACTCAACAGGTTTTTAATTGTCATCAATTCTCCGTAAATGAGGAAAAGAATGTGGTTATTTACTTGTGTTCATTTAGCTCTATGGACTTAGGTGAGTTTTCAAATCAACACTGCTAATTGTGCGGTAGTTATTAGTGTTCATTTAGCTCTATGGACTTAGGTGAGTTTTCAAATCAACACTTCTAATTGTGCGGTAGTTGTTAGTGTTCATTGTCAAAATGGACTTCGACTGCAGGAAACATATACACCTACACATAACACACACACAATGCACATGACAAAAAAAACCTATGACTCCTTCGAACAAAAAAAAAAATACTTATAGACTTGCAGGAGACAGAATTGTTTCACCTGAATATCTCGCTCGCTCCTGCAGGAGAATGACATTATTTTAGGTCTAAACAAGTGACAACATTTTGCGTATCACCATCAAAGGATCGTGTATTTAGAGTTTTGAAAGTTGACTTTTCCTCATTTTGTGGGGTGACGAAAGTCATGGCGTCAAACATCATTTCTGTTATCAAAAAAAGGGACAAGAGTTTGCACGTTCACATTCACAGGACGTGTGGAGATGACGAGTGACTAGTTTGAATGACGGAAAATGATGGCGAGTGATTACTTTGAATGATGGGGAGTGCTGGCAAATGACTAGTTTGAATGAGGGGGGAGTGCTGGTAAATGACTAGTTTGAATGAGGGGGAGTGCTGGCAAATGACTAGTTTGAATGAGGGAGAATCATGACAAATCTACTGTGAACGAGGGGGGAGTGATGACGAGTTGCTGCTTTGAATGACGGGTGAGCGATGACGAGTCATTACTTTAAATGAGGGGGACTGATGACAAGCACTACTTTGAATGAGGGAGAATTATGACAAATGATTAAGGGGGTGTGTGTGGTGACAAGTGACTATTTTCAATGAGGAATGCTGACAAGTGACTACTTTGAATGAGAGGAATGATGACAAGTGTACTTTCAATGAAGGGGGATGGTGACAAATGGCTACTTTCAGTGAGGAGGAATGATGAAAAGTTGCTACTTTCAATGAAGGGGGATGATAACAAGTGACTACTTTCAATGAGGGGTAAAACTGTATTAAGCAGAATACTGGATCAAACGGAAAAACTACGATTACCAACTGAATCGATAGTCATAAATATTACTTATTGCAAAACATTTCGCCTCGTAGTGGCTGTATTTTATACTGTAGTGGTCGTATTAATAACATCTTTCTGGAGACGTCCATCATTTAGTGCTTTAAAATCACAGATACCCGGCTATATTAATTAAGCCTTTCTGACTGTGTTTAAAATCACATATACCCAGCTATATTAATTAAGTTTTTCTAGCCAAGATGACTGTGTTTAAAATCACAGATACCCGGCCATATTAATTAAGCCTTTCTGGCCAAGTTGAACATGATTAAAATCATAGACACCCGGCCATATTAATTAAACCTTTCTGGCCAAGATGACCGTGTTTAAAATCACAGACACCCGGCCATATTAATTAAGCTTTTCTGGACAAAATGACCATGTTTAAAATCACAGATACGAAGCCTTATTGCTGAGGCCGATGTGATACTACAGCATGTGTTGTTGTACAATTTAACAGAGAGTTTTTCTCTTTAATAAAATTTAAAGATATGGAATATCTCTCTATCAGTCCTTTACTTCCTTTGAAGACACTTGATATAAGGCCGTATTACGTATTGTACTAGGCTTGATACGAGATTTGTAATAATTATCTTTCTGTGACACGTGCTCTACTTAGTTAATGAAGATAATTATTATTATTTATTAATCTTGCATAACTAATTTCAAGTGATGAGAATATTAATCTTATTTTAGTAATGATCCTTCAACAGACACCATTCGTCTCTCACTTGGCGGATATTTTGGCGTTGTAAACGTTTTCATAGTCCCACAACATCAACCAACAGTTATAGTCACATAAGGTTTTCTGCAGGTGGAAAACTTCTTACTAAGGAGAAGACAAATCTGACTTTTAATCTATATTTAGTGAGCCCCCATCCACCCACTTTCTTCTCCAACATAAGATTATCAAATATCAATATGCGTAAGAAGGTCAATAAATTTATTAAAAAGAAAATTAATATACGTATGACAATTACAATAAAATAGATAATTTGACATCAACATTCCAAGAACCCACGTTCAGATAATTATAGTTTACAGTCTCTCTCAGTGTGCAAGAAAACACTGACGTGTCGTTACTCTCAACCTACCTGGCACTCTCTTGGCGTCAGTTTCTTGAGCAGAACATAATCACATTGATTGTGTAATCTTCACTGGACTGATGTACTTAGCATCCTAGTATTGGTACCTCAAAAGGAGGGGTGTAGCATACTCCTTTGTGCTTAAATACTCTGCAACACACTTTGCAAATTTTCCCCACACTTTCCCAATCACTCAAATCACGACTGGAAGTGTAGCTAGGAACTTGAAAGTTGAACTTGAGGCTCCATTGAGACTCACAGCTCAGGGTCGAACTCACCCTCACAGAGTAAGACACAACCACAACCAGAAAGAAGAAATCAGAAGAAGAAGGCTGCTTGCTGACTGCAACATACAATCAAGGAGCAAGTTTAAGTTTCTTATTCATTACAATATAACTCCATTCTATCTGACACTTCATTCTCAAACTTTCTACAATTCCTGCAACGGTACTCATTAATCCCATGCACACATGGTACAATAAATACAATGTATCAAACATTGTCACATATTATTACACAGCATGGGCGCAGCTTAGTTCAAACATTTGTAGTAAATGAATCAACTTACATAGTACATCTTTACATAACACAAGTATAACATATAGTAAAATGTATAAAATGTTTCCAAGTCCACTCTCTCTCTCAATCAATCAGTTTAAACACCACTCAAGCTAACGACTGCCTTTGGAGCCGGACTTCTCTCTTGTCTTCAAATTCAAAAGTGAATAGACAGCAAAATTATCTACTGCAATTAAAGTCCTTAAACTCAGCCCAGTGGCTAGTCTCGATCTCATAAATCATAATCATTGGATAATAAAAGAAATGCTCACTCAGTTTCCACTAGGTCAGCAAATCTAGAATATTCTTCCCTTAGGCTGTTTACTTCAAACTCAGACACTTTCAAATTAACACCATAAGGAGTGCCCAATGCCAGGTCACTGACAATTTAAATAACAATTAAAATAGAGAGGGGCAAATTTACTTTGTCACACTATCTATCTATCTATCTATCTATCTATCTCCTTTACTAGACTTGATTTAAAGGTACGAGATATGTAATCTATGTATGTTACGTACTACATTCCATTTCGAGGAATTTACTTACTGCAAAGATACCGGATACCCGGCCTCATTATCTATTATACTTCTTTTCAGAATACCGGATACCCGGCCACATTATCTATTATACTTCTTTTCAGAATACCGGATACCCGGCCACATTATCTATTGTACTTCTTTTCAGAATACCGGATACATGTCTCTGTCCATATTACCTACCGTATTTCCTTGAAAGTTAACTGGGTACACTTCAAGACGTTTCAGCTAAAAGAAATAATTTGACCTATTTTAATGCTAAAAAAAATTTCAGTGTCTTTAGTTTTAATAAACACTTGTATGAAATCCTTCCAAATTTCGATACATTTTCACTAGCTAGTCAAAAAATTCGGATAAACCCTCTTTAACTAAAAGTCGAAACCGAAACACTCAAGGATGTTATTTTCAAGGGAATGTTAATGAAACAATTGCTGCTTTCATATATGTTATTATATTTCCTCCTTCTCGAGTAGCGTTCACACGGCGAGTGCTGAATCTGCAGGTCGAGTAGTGTTCACCACAGCGAGTATTTTTCCTCTAGATCGAGTGGTGTTCAGCACAGCAGTTTTCTCCAGATCGGGTAGTGTTCAGTACAGCGAGTATTGAATCTCCAGATAGAGTAGTGTTCAGTATAGCGAGTATTGAATCTCCAGATCGAGTACTGTTCAGTAGAGCGAGTATTGAATCTCCAGATCGAGTGGTGTTCGGTACAACGAGTATTGAATCTCTAGATCGAGTGGTGTTCAGTACAGCGAGTATTGAATTTCTAGATAGAGTAGTGTTCAGTACAGCGAGTATTGAATCTCTATATAGAGTAGTGTTCAGTACAGCGAGTATTGAATCTCCAGATCGGGTAGTGTTCAGTACAGCGAGTATTGAATCTCTAGAATCTAGATAGTGTTCAGTACAGCGAGTATTGAATCTCCAGATCGAGTAAGATTCACACATATGCAGATCGAATAGATTACCAACTGTTATTGTGCGTGTGCGATATCTCTGGCTAGTTATCTGTATGAGCGAGATATTAAAATGTTATGAAAGTTTATTGAAACCATTTATCATCTCACGAGCTGGTGGCTGACGTCGTGACTCGTGATTACTGTTGGATCTACAACATGACACGGTGTTTTAAGTGCAGTTCACGTCACTGGAAGTAGGACTTGATTTCAGCTCTGATCACTCATGTGCAGGCTGCTATGCTTGGGTCCCGGAACGCTTCGGGTATAGACAACGCTCTGTGCACGACAAACACCCACTTCACGAACTGTACAAAGCTCGACTAACTTTAAGTCAGATTTTTGATGTAACATGAAAGGACTGGCTTGTTTTCGGTGAGTGTCGTATTTAGTGTACCAGTACGTCTAAAGAGTTTTGCTTCATCAAGATGACAGTGGAATTGACAACTAGTGTGAGTTGTATTACTCGTTTGAATTCTGTTTTTCCCTTTAAATGTGAAAGTTATTCTTCCTGTCAGTAGAGAAGGAACTTATTCTTCCTGTCAGTAGAGAAGGAACTTATTCTTCCTGTCAGTAGAGAAGGAACTTGTGGCAGTGGGTGATGCAATGAAGGATTTGTGCCATTTACATTCATAACGTATCAACGTATTTATACATTAGTGTAATCTGAAATTCATAACTTATTTATACATTATTGTAATCTCAAATTCATAACGTATCAACGTATTTATACATTAGTGTAATCTGTAATTCATAACTTATTTATACATTATTGTAATCTCAAATTCATAACGTATCAACGTATTTATACATTATTGTAATCTCGATATCTTTACACTTTTGTGAAAACAATATTTCAGTTTTACTCTTTGTCAATAACCTTTCGAACATATTCGTGTAATCAATTTTTAGTCAATTGTTTTTCGAACACTATTGTGTAGTCAATAGCCCATCAGTATATTTTGTCAATAGTTTTTCGAACACCATCTCTATACTTTTCTCAATTTTCCGAACACTTTGGTGTAGTCAATAGCCCATAATAGTTTTCCGAACACTGTTGTGTAGTCAATAGCCAATCGTTATAATTTTGTCAATTACTTTTCGAACACTATTTATCTGTGTCCGTAGTTTTCGATAACTGTTGTATACTTAATATCTCATCACTATATTTTTGTCCATAAAATTTTCGAGCACTGTTGTGTAGTCAATACCATCTGTATACTCTACCACTCTCCTTAGTAATACCTTTTCTCTCTTACCACCCTCCATTGTTCTACCTGTTCTCTCTTACCACCTTCCATTGTTCTACCTTTTCTTTTACCACCACCGTTGTTCTACCTTTTCTTTTACCACCACCCATTGTTCTACCTTTTCTCTCTTACCACCCTCCATTGTTCTACCTTTTCTCTCTTACCACCCTCCATTGTTCTACCTTTTCTCTTACCTCCTCTCCTTTTCCCTCTTGCCACCCTCCTTAGTACTATCCCTTCCCTCTTGCCTCCTTTGATTTTACTTTAGCGGAAGATCGTAAGGTGTAGAAAAACACCTTGGCCGGGTGAAGGAAATCTCACATGAACTCTTTGTTTTACCAGTCCTCTACATTAGCATGTGTCAGGTACTGTTAGCATTAAGCGTATAGTCCTCTACATTAGCATGTGTCATTTTAGTATTAAGTGTACAGTATTGTGTAACGTGTTTGTATCGTTACCTACTGGTCTCAGTAACGGGCCTTAGCAGTGAATTGGCCTACTGAATTTTATTACAGGAATGTAAGTTTGAAATTGCTTGTGGCATAGATATGGGAGAGTGTAGAAACATTTTTAAGCCTGAATATTATGGGCTGTCCCTTAATTTGACTTTTCCAGAGGGAGCACACCTTTTTATGTTATCCGCTTAAGACCGCAGTGAACTACTGCACTCTACTTGAGCTACATCGGTATGGTGTGTCCGACACTATTTGTTACACTTACTGGCAAGAGGTTTGCTGGAAATTGGTATGGTGTGTCCGACACTATTTGTTACACTTACTGGCAAGAGGTTTGCTGGAAATTGGTATGCTGTATCCGACACTATTTGTTACACTTACTGGCAAGAGGTTTGCTGGAAATTGGTTACGTGAATTTCTGTTCCAAAACCATATGGCAGATTTGGGTTTGGCTTTGGCCTGGAGAGATTGCTTACAGAATTCTTGGAACAGTTTTGGGTAGCGTGCACGTTAGACCAAATATCCAGCACAGGTAAAGCGAGCCTTTGAGAATATTGCAAAAACCGTACCAGTGACAGCTTATATGAAAGTCAAGTAAAATTACCTATTGTTCTTTTGACTCCTACTCTGAGATTTACAGATTCACAATTTGATTATTGATTACTAACTCGACTATTTTATTGTTAGGATAGAGACTGAATAAGTGGTGGACATTATCTGAACATTTGTCGTCAGTAGAAATATAAGTGTCTGTATTCTTTTTCAACTGCATTCGTTTGTATGATTTGATTGTTGATTTAATAAATTTATTGTTGTCTCTTATTTATCTTCTTTTGCATATTATTTAAATTATATTTTTGGAGTAATAATGGGTGTATAGGGCTCGTTAAAATAAAAGATAGATCTAATTACTCCTTAAGTAAGAAGTTCCACCTACGGAAGACATTATCTGTCAGTAGAAAGACTATCTAAATGTTGTGAGTAAGGAGTAGAGTTCTGCAGCGCCAAGTGGAAGACAAGTTGGGCATCTATTGAGATTTATTATTACTATATGGATTAAGATTCCAGCCACTTCTATGTAATTATGAATGAATAATAATAATAATAATAATCATAACCAGCAGCGGTGTACATCACAAGATGCATTGTGGGTAAAATTACATGTGTAGTGCCATGATTAAGTGCATACAGACTTCCTCTTTGAGAACTAATTATGTTATTAGAGATATTAACTCCAGGGCGTGAGTCACCAAATGCTTAGTGGGTAAAGTAAGTGCATACAGACTTCGTCTTCCGAAAACTAATTATGTATTTAGAGATATTAACTCCAGGGCGTGAGTCACAAAATGCTTAGTGGGTAAAGTAAGTGCATACAGACTTCGTCTTCCGAAAACTAATTATGTTATTTGCCAGTATAACAATTAAAAGTGGGCCTATTATCATTTTCATTCTAGTACAATTAATTAAACGTGGGCCTATTATCATTTTCATGCTAGTACAATTAATTAAACGTGGGCTTATTATCATTTTCATGCTAGTACAATTAATTAAACGTGAGCCTATTATCATTTTCATGCTAGTACAATTAATTAAACGTGGGCTTATTATCATTTTCATGCTAGTACAGTTAATTAAACGTGGGCCTATTAACATTTTTCATGCTAGTACAGTTAATTAAACATGGGTCTTTTATCATTTTCATGCTAGTACAGTTAATTAAACATGGGCCTATTATACTTTTGATGCCAGTACATACATTAGAGTGGGCCTATTATTGTTTTGATAACAGTATATACAATTAAACGTAGATCTATTATTATCATTTACAGTTACTTTCAATTATAATTATCGGTATATACACTCTTCAATTTATGTTACAGCAGAAACCCTTTGCAATGGCTGTCCAGAACTTTGCAGAGACGTCTGTAGGCTTTACAGTAATTCTTGCCCTTCTGGTCATGCTTCCGTCCCTTCCATGCTCCACTACAACTCCACAACACTCTTCCAACGCCTTTGGTGGCAGCCCAAACCGGAACTCGCATCCGAATACCACAGGTGGACATAATCGCATTACAAACAAATCAGACTTTGACATATTACCAATGGAGAATTATTCTAGACCCGCAACCAACAGCAAAACCCACGACAGCCATGCGTTGAACCACACAACGCGAGCATTGTCAGCATACAAGAACGTCATCCCGCAGGAAGGAGAACTCGCCAATGACACTGTCCAGGAATCACGTGATCGCGAGTCAAAGCAATTTAACGTTACGGCAGCAGTCATTCTGGGTGCGCGTGCCCACTACGATTACTGCGGTCACTTCTGCAACCGCACGGCCAAGACTGACTCCACAGACACCTGTAGTGCTCACATATTTTGCCAGACTTGTTACTGTGATGACGTGTGTCCACAGTATGGAGACTGTTGTCCGGAGGCGGGGGTAAGTGACGAGCTGCAAAATATTCATCCGCCCAGATACGCATGCGTGAAAATGTCTGATGCCAAAGGTCAAGTTTACAGCGTCAAGGTGATAGCTAGCTGCCCGGAGAACTCTGACGGCGAGTCTAGTTTTCAAACTCTTTGTGAGGAAAGTGCAATCAACTTTACATCGCCAGTGTTATCACGGACAACATCAATCGTGTATTGCAGCATGAACTGTTCTCTCTGTAATGGAGAGTCAAACTCAGTTCCATTAGAGAAATCTAAGATCTTCGACTCTGACAGTGATGAGAACAATGACACTTTTCTAGTCAGCAATGTGTCCAGTGAAAGGAATGCAGTCATCCACCATCAGATTCGTATCCGCGATAGCGACTCGGACACTGCGGTGCGCTTTGTACTTCCCGATGGCAGTACGCCGAGAGTTTGTGATGGTTATGAAAAGCTGGCAAAACAACACGTTACAGCTTGTAACGCGTCTAGTTTCATAGCCAACGCGGCAGAAGACTACGAACGGATCGTTGGTTTATGCAATAATTACACCTACCCGGTGTATACTTCAGAGACGAGCTTCAAAAATTTTTTCTGTGCTCTTTGCAATGACGTAGTACCACGTGACTGCACCGATAGCACAATCACTGGAAAATTCCGTCTGTCTGTGCTGACGTCACTGAAAAATCCGTCCACAACGAAACAAATTCAGTATTTGGGAAACAACGATACATGGCAGGACAAATACAAGGTTTGTGTAGGAGTCGATATTATTACTTCCTGCAGATAAGGGTGGTGTCCCTTGCTGTTACCATCAACAGGTGTTTTAGTTTCTGTTTAAATCTGCAGAACAACAAACTTATGCAGTTGGCAGCACACATTCAGTTTAGCTAATTATAAATGTTCCGTACATAATATAGCCAAATCACTTTCAGTAGAGTTAAATACAAATCTTACATATACAGTAGCCAGGGCACTTTCAGTAAAGCGTTAGTAGCCAAGGCACTTTCAGTAAAGCTTTAGTAGCCAGGGCACTTTCAGTAAAGCGTTAGTAGCCACGGCACTTTCAGTAAAGCGTTAGTAGCCACGGCACTTTCAGTAAAGCGTTAGTAGCCACGGCACTTTCAGTAAAGCGTTAGTAGCCAGGGCACTTTAGTAAAGCGTTATAGATCTGTCATGAACACTAGTAACATACTTTCAGTTATCTAACCGTAGATCCTACACATACACCAGTGACATTCTTTCTATATATCTAGCTTCAGATCTTACATACACAGTAGCAACAAACTTTCTGTATATCTAGCCATAGATCTTACATGTAAGGCAGCCAACACACTTTCTTGATAGCTAGCTACAGATCTTCCATAAACAGTAGTGACATATTTTTGAATTAAGTTGGAGCTAGAATATCTAAAATGGATGTTCAAATTTATACACAGTTAGATGAGGTGTTTTCTGGTGCAAAATTTGGTCCTGCCGCTCCCAGCACACAGAGAGGTGTCAGGTGAAGACAACCCACTACTCCTAAGCGTCACTAAGCATGAATTGATTATAAGTAAAGCGACGATGCATATTTATAACATTCAGTTCTTTGCCAATTAAAATTATTTTTGCTTAAAAACAGAATTAAATTTACTATCAAAGAGATATTTTTCTTTTTAGCTATTATAGTTTCAGGAACAACCATCAATGATGAAAGAAAGAAGAGATGTAAATAAAATGCCGCGCTTGTCTTATTCTATTGTTCCCGATGACCTCATCTCCAATTCTCTATTTTTAAATCTGCAGGTCTGCGACTCCAGAAAAAGCACGAGAACAATGATAAGGAAATGAAATTTGTGATATTCTTGTATGTTGCGCGCAAATTTAAGAATAATAAAGATTTTTTAAAAAAAGGAAGAAGTGTGTGACCTATTCTACTTTACAGCACAAAAATACGCGTACATGCAAAAACGACTGGATATCCGGATGGGCAGTTAGGAACGTTGATAAACAGATGGAGGCGGATGTTTTGACATCACAGTAGTTTGGAGAATTTATCATTCTCCGCTAAAAATTCTAACTATTTGTCTTAAAAAAATAAAAGCCTTTTTACAATATGTATGGTGTATATATGTAAGCTTTGAGGTATTTGAAAAAAGAATTGGGGTGAAAATAATTTGCATTTAGAAAAGCAAAGATTAAGCAAAAAAATATTTTATAGGATCTTGTTGTTTTCGAAACTCTACTGAGTTGTACAGTATCGCCTCAAAAATATATTTATCAATGGTTTCCTCGCGCCAAGATGGCGTAAAATGTTTCTTATAAATGACAAGAGACTCTTGCCATCCTCCATCCCCATCGTCCTTCACTTGATCATTAAAATCTTTGAGGGGGGGGGGGGTTGTCTTTAAAACTTTGCTAGCTGACGTCTTTATTTACTTACTGCACACGGCACTGAAACGTGTCACATATTTCTTTAGAATTGAACTCACCATTCTTTTATAATTTAAAAGTAAATATATTTGAAAACATTATCATTTCAGTTGTGATTTGCTCTTTTATAGGACAAATCCAGAAAAGTATTTTGCCAGTCGGACCGAGTCTGGGTTGAGGGGCAAGATGGTGTACTGTTCTGTGACTTAGTCCGGAAGAACAGCACACTGATGGATTGGTACCAACTATTGGTCAGATTCAAGCCTCTGACAAACATCACTCACTTCCAACTTGACAAGGATTGGCAGCAGGTCAGAGGCCATCTTGCTCAGCATTTGGCCGACGTGACGAAACGTCTTGACCCCGTGACCTACGCATTCGGAATTGATAAACAGTTTGTCAACACTACGGAGCCAAGCATTGTGACGTCAGTGCAGTTCCTGATCAGCACAGTTGAAAATCGCACCCACTTTGAAAGGAGTGTTCTTTCTTTGTATACGAACCCGAGAATCCTAATCCAGGCACTCCAAATAACACTCTTGTTAGAAACGTGCATTTACGACTTTTCGACAGACGTTTTCAATATCAGCAACCTCAGTTCTTCATTTGACAATGGTACCTGCTGCAGATTTGAAGTTAGAGAGGAATGGGAAGAGAGGGTTAGCAGTATTTATCCGGTGGACGCAGTAAATATAATACCGTTCGATCAGACATCTCCTTTCACAAATGTGATCCTCAATCCCAATGAATACACGATAGATGGCGCTGTTGTCGTTCTGACGTACGCTAACGCGACGCTGGAGGTGTGTGACGTGAAGAAAAATGGCACTTTTCTGATAGTGCCGCTAGAACATCTTATTAAGGCTTACAAGAACACAGGATTCTTGCAGAACGCCAGTCCCAATCTGGCTTTTCCTGAAGAAGATGTCGAAAAAATGTTGTCCTACATTTTTCTCACGATCTCCATTATCAGTCTGATCTTTGTGCTGGCCACTTACTCTACGTTTCCACAGTTACGAAGTTTACCAGGGATAAACAACATGTTCCTGGCGAGCTGGCTCTTGGTCGGGCAAGTGCTTCTACTGACAGTCCCTTTCAGGACGGAAATACCCGAATTGTGCCGGGTTCTGGGGGCGTTGTTGCATTACGCCTGGCTGGTTGTCGTGTTCTGGATGAGTGCCTGTTCCTTTCACATGTTCCACGTCTTTGTCGTGCTGCAGTCGTCGCTACAAAAGCAGCACAGTCACGCATGGTACATCAAGCGATACGTGACACTGACGCACTTGTTGCCCTTGGTGATCGTAGCCATAGTAATCATTGTTAGGTGGACGAGTAGTCATGGTCAGGACATTGGCTATGGAGGGCATGTGTGCTACCTGAACTCGCCCCTGTTGGTGGGCCTTGGATTTGTCTTACCTCTAGCTTTATGCGTGACCATCAATATGGTCCTACTCGCGCTCACGACGCAAGCGCTCATGAGCATGTCACGCGTTCAAAGTTCGCTTCCCGCAGTCTGTGAGATTGAACGACCGAATGTTCCTGTGTATATAAAGTTGTCGTCCTTGACTGGGGTTTGCTGGGTGGTGGCACTACTTGCCGAAGTGCCCGGATGTTGGTGGCTGAAATACGTGTCTGTCGTACTGAATGGACTGCAGGGTTTACACCTGGCTCTCAGCTACACCGCCAACAAACGTGTCATCAGGATGTGGCGTGAACTCTTCCATAAAAATCTTGGAATTTTTCTTGAAATGTCCGACCGATCTTCTTTGACGCAAAGATCCACGAAGACGTCGAGTCTGAATTGATGTACGCCAAAGCAAATCTCGACAAATTTATTGCTGTGTTAGTTAAAGAATGATGTAAGCCAAAGCAAATCTCGACAAATTTATTGCTGTGTTAGTTAAAAATGATGTAAGCCAAAGCAAATCTCGACAAATTTATTGCTGTGTTAGTTAAAGAATGATGTAAGCCAAAGCAAATCTCGACAAATTTATTGCTGTGTTAGTTAAAAATTATGTAAGCCAAAGCAAATCTCGACAGATTTATTGCTGTGTTAGTTAAAAATTATGTAAGCCAAAGCAAATCTCGACAAATTTATTGCTGTGTTAGTTAAAGAATGGTGAATCTCGTTTTGTTTGGTATGAGTAAGAATCTGAAATATATTATTGTGTTAGGTTTTCTTTCATATTTATTTATTTATTTTCATTTTTACTAGAAAGCATGACTGATTATTATAATACTCATCAATATTAAGTCCTTTTTTGTTGTAGAAAATATTCATAATAATATCAGTGATTTTGTGTTTGGGTAGTATTAACCCACTTTTGTTTTAGGAAATAATTACAAGAATGCGCTGACTTGTGCTAATTGAACTAACAAGTCTTGTGTTATAGAGAACAATCACAAGGTCATCTGTTCTGAAATTGGTGTAATTCCAGTTAGAGTAGATTTAAAAATCCATAGCTTTTCAACCAACTGTGTGTAAAAGTTGTTGAACGAGAATTCAATTGTAGTCTAGAGGGGTTTGCGGGACAGTTGTTATTTGATGGACTGTAACTAATAGAAATACTTTCAGCTAGACTAGATGTCTATTTCAGTGGTTCTTTAACTCTTTGTTTTGGAGTGAATCTGCAGAAATCGTTTCAGCTAGTCTAAATGTCGATTCTAGTGGACCTTTAACTATGAGCGAGACTAGAGAGATCGTTTCAGCTAGTCATGTCGATTCTAGTGGACCTTTAACTATGAGCGAGACTAGAGAGATCGTTTCAGCTAGTCATGTCGATTCTAGTGGACCTTTAACTATGAGCGAGACTAGAGAGATCGTTTCAGCTAGTCATGTCGATTCTAGTGGACCTTTAACTATGAGCGAGACTAGAGAGATCGTTTCAGCTAGTCATGTCGATTCTTGTAGACTTTTAGCTCTTAGATTTGTAATGACTACAATTAAGCATCATAAAAGTTCAGGACTTGACAATCTCATAAACATAATTATAGGCCTATAGTTGTACAACATTTATTCCACTAACAGAACTTTTAAACCTAAAGAGTAATCCCGACGAAGCACATGAGTTGTTTATTTTTCCTGTTGAAATCTGGTTGCGAAAGTGTTGTGCATTTGATATATTGATGTAACTGATGAACTGTATGGTTGTTTGTGCATGAATGTATGTTCGAGCGTGTCACATGACTGGGTTTGCTTAATGACCCTGTTGCACTATCAGACTCTGAATTATTAATCAGGAAATTTATTATTAATTTATCTCTAATACTGACAAGAGCCCATGCGGCCTAATCTGCCCTTCAATCTCTATATCAGATCCATTCCCTAGGACCTTTTACTCATCTCACATAACGATAGACAAATTAGCTGACGTGCTTTGAGTTGGCAATGTTATCTTTCCCTTTCCCTTTGTTTAATATCATTTATATTCACATATTTCCGACTCAGAACCCTCAACCAACTCTTCTCGGTCACACTAACAAATTAACTAGAATAAAGAAGATTTAATAATTACAATAAAAAGATATCAAAAGAATTCATTTCCAAAACACACAGGTTGACGGAGACCGTCTATTTACTGTCCCAAAATTAATGTTCGTTTATCTGTTAAATGTTCATCTGGTCGATTATAGATTGAGTAGTCTCGAGACAACTTAACTTTGTTGTCATCAGTGAGGCGAACTCGTCGTGTCGTTGTTTACTCTTTGTCGATGACATCGCGTCAATGACTGCCACCTGGCGACAGGAATAAGGTGCGCACTTGAGAGTGAACATGAAGATCTGTTGAGCAGAGAAAATCTTGACGATAAGAAAAAAAAAGGCCAGCTGCAATAAATAATCGTATCTCTTTGTAGCCCTTTGTAGCCACTAAGGCTTTTTACGTCAATTAAACGTTAGCTACATGCTAACTTATAATTTACAAAATTCTCGTCATGGAGAAATATTTACAAATGAGACAATAATATTTCCACTTCCATATTTACATGAATCTCAATAGGTACAACCATAATCAAGATTCAACCTTGAATGATTATCTCCATCTCCCATTTACCTTTGCTTGCTACATATAGTTTTACATGAATGAATGAAGCATAGCACACAAAATGTGCTTATCTCAACTTCATCATCTACACATATGGCATAATTATCACTACTGCCAAATAACCTTCTCTGAAAGAGATATGCGTTAGTTTCATACAACAATCATTAGTAAAAATATACGAACATTCTACACAACCTTCTAATAATCAATAATATATTACAATAATTTCTGAGAAGCCAATATATTTACCACTCTCTGTAACGTGCAAGCCTTTTTCTTATACACGCAGATTACAACCCTTTATCAGCTTTGTGCGTGACAATGAGTAGTTTTATCGGTAATAATTATGTGACCGACTCTGGGTCAAACTACACGTTCTCTCGTGTCATTGAGCTGAACGCAAATGACCATATAAGGGCATCCCGTATCCTGTCAACATTCACCCACTCTTACTGTTCCCCTTCCCCCTTCTGTACATTTCCACTGCCCATGCGTGATCAATGAACTTGACCTCAATCCTTTACTGCATGTAGCGTATGTGGGTACGGCAGATTGCATAATCTGCCACGTGGAGGTCAGCCGTAACTAGTAACTATCAATTACTGACTATTAAAATAGAAAAGAAAGAAAAACAAAATCATAATTTGCCCCATGATTCGACCATCACAGAGGTTTTATGAATGAATAAGTTTTGGTTTTTTGTGTAGGAGATAGAGTGTATGTGTGCGTGTGTGTGTGTGTGTGTGTATGTCTCTTGGGAATATGTTTGTCTCTCGTTCGCTGTGTATGTGCGTGTTTATAAATGATGAATTATTCCAAAACTTCATTTAAAAAAATCATGTAATAGTTAAATTAATTTGCCATTTTACCGTCGTATATAAAGGGTGAGAAAATACAGAGTCCACTTAATAATAACAATACTTTAAAAACTGTTTATTATTACAGGAGAGATTGCACCACATACTTTTAAAATATTTTTTAATAGGACATATTTTTTATTTTTTCGATCTTCGCTGTATTTCGCGTTCTTGTTTGTAAAATTGTACTTGCTGGATTTTACATTACATTATGTAAAGTTGACGTGTGTGTTGTGGGTTGTTTATAAGTATTATATAGTTGTAGCCGTCGTAAGCAGTGGGTAAGAGAAAGAAGTGCCAGAACTTTTAATAATAAGTAATTAAAATTACTGCTGTATGACCTAGCTCTTTAAAAAAAAATATCCCTAGAACATTAAGGAAAAGATTGGGGAACTGGTTTTTAGAGAAAGGAAGAGTTGGAGACAGAGGGGAGAAAGAGGACATTTTGTTGTTTTTTTTTAATGTGGTGTTCTACATGAAGACTGAAATTAAATTAAAAACGAACACACACACACACTCACACACACACACACACACACACACACACACACACACAGAATATATGCGCGTATGCTCGTGAATACACACCAACCACATGCATGTTAGCACACAAAAATTAAAAGAACGGCATATTTTGTGCTTCGACAACATCGCCGTTTTTAGCTTTGTGACGTCATGTGAATGTAATTGTAATGCTCATGAATATTCTACGCACAATAAATAAAATGGAATCTATTGCAAATAAGCTATATCAACAGCTAGGAATTTTGATTTAAAATTACAAACTTCTAAGTCTAGGCCGTATAGATGTAAAAATATTAACGATTAAAAGATTTTTTAAAAAAACCAACAAAAAATGTGCCTGCGAAATTACAGTTGTTACTAGACACTAACGAGCGTGATGACGCACAAGATCGTACAGCCACTTGCTTCTATTTAAGGTATGCCACACGACAAAAGTAAATGTATGCCTCACGACAAAAGTAAAGGTTTGTAACATGACAAAAGTAAAGGTATGCCACACGACAAAAGTAAAGGTTTGCAACATGACAAAAGTAAAGGTATGCCACACGACAAAAGTAAAGGTTTGCATCATGACAAAAGTAAAGGTATGCCACACGACAAAAGTAAAGGTTTGCATCATGACAAAAGTAAATGTATGCCACACGACAAAAGTAAAGGTTTGCAACATGACAAAAGTAAAGGTATGCAACATGACAAAAGTAAAGGTATGCCACACGACAAAAGTAAAGGTATGCCACACGACAAAAGTAACGGTATGCCACACGACAAAAGTAAAGGTATGCAACATGACAAAAGTACATATATACAACTTGTCAAAAAGTAAACGTCCTTGCACTAGTGGCTCGAGCTAATGCCCGTCTTCGTTGCAAGCGAAACCCAGAAATGACATTGACCAGTTTTCGACCAAGACCACTCTATGACGTAATTGGACGATCTCATGCATCAACAAAAAAACTTGTGCCTGTTTTTTTTTTATACTGTAAACTCTAAAATATAAACATCACAAAAAACGTGTTTGCTTATTTTAATACTGTAAACGCTAAAATATAAACATCAGTTTTAGCGACTGTTTTTTGCCATGACGATCAGAAAATTGAAATACTGAAATATCTATTTAAAATTAAATCTTTAATTATTGTAAATCGATCATATTCAAAGAAATTGTAATTAATCGATGAATTGCTTACAGTTTTGGCTCGACCCATTCTGTGTGGCAGAAATATTATGTTAGAAGAATTTGTTTGAACGAATATAACTGCGCCTTTTATTTTTAAAACTTAAATCTCCCCACCCTACCTTCTCTTTGTCTCTTTACCCCCAACTCCAGCTATAACGGTACTTGATGCAAATTCGGTAACATTGATGGAGCAGCATTGCATGTGGACCGCAGCCTCTGAGTCGCGCAGCCTTGCATGACTTCCATGCGTCGTTTTCTCTCTGACAGTGGTCCCCGGCGAGTGCTTGGAAAGTAACATATGGAAGATAAAGGCCAAGGGTAGCTCGACATTCTGAAATTCAGTGCTTAACAAAACAATTTTGCTGTGAACTTAAATGTCATAACTGGTGACAAAATCCATCGACTGCATGCGAGAGCTTGTTCAGTCCTTGGTGCTTTGAGATGGTTTTGAGCCAAACTACTACGGCTTTATGATTAATATTTGACTTTATTACGTTGTACATTTACTCATTAGCAAAACGTTTTGATATTTGACTTTATCACGTTGTACATTTACTCATTAGCAAAACGGTTTGATATTTGACTTTATCACGTTGTACATTTACTCATTAGCAAAACGTTTTGATATTTGACTTTATTACGTTGTAAATTTACTCATTAGCAAAACGTTTTGATATTTGACTTTATCACGTTGTACATTTACTCATTAGCAAAACGTTTTGATATTTGACTTTATCACGTTGTACATTTACTCATCAGCAAAACGGTTTGATATTTGACTTTATTACGTTGTACATTTACTCATCAGCAAAACGTTTTGATATTTGACTTTATTACGTTGTACATTTACTCATTAGCAAAACGTTTTGATATTTGACTTTATTACGTTGTACATTTACTCATTAGCAAAACGTTTTCATATTTGACTTTATTACGTTGTACATTTACTCATTAGCAAAACGTTTTGATATTTGACTTTATTACATTGTACATTTACTCATTAGCAAAACGTTTTGATATTTGACTTTATCACGTTGTACATTTACTCATTAGCAAAACGTTTTGATATTTGACTTTATTACGTTGTACATTTACTCATTAGCAAAACGTTTTGATATTTGACTTTATCACGTTGTACATTTACTCATTAGCAAAACGTTTTGATATTTGACTTTACTACATTGTACATCTACTAATTACCAAAACGTTTTGATATTTGACTTTACTACATTGTACATCTACTAATTACCAAAACGTTTTGATATTTGACTTTATTACATTGTACATTTACTCATTAGCAAAACGTTTTGATATTTGACTTTATCACGTTGTACATTTACTCATTAGCAAAACGTTTTGATATTTGACTTTACTACATTGTACATCTACTAATTACCAAAACGTTTTGATATTTGACTTTACTACATTGTACATCTACTAATTACCAAAACGTTTTGATATTTGACTTTATTACATTGTACATTTACTCATTAGCAAAACGTTTTGATATTTGACTTTATCACGTTGTACATTTACTCATTAGCAAAACGTTTTGATATTTGACTTTATCACGTTGTACATTTACTCATTAGCAAAACGTTTTGATATTTGACTTTACTACATTGTACATCTACTAATTACCAAAACGTTTTGATATTTGACTTTACTACAGTGTACATCTACTAATTACCAAAACGTTTTGATATTTGACTTTATTACATTGTACATTTACTCATTAGCAAAACGTTTTGATATTTGACTTTATCACGTTGTACATTTACTCATTAGCAAAACGTTTTGATATTTGACTTTACTACATTGTACATCTACTAATTACCAAAACGTTTTGATATTTGACTTTACTACATTGTACATCTACTAATTACCAAAACGTTTTGATATTTGACTTTATTACATTGTACATTTACTCATTAGCAAAACGTTTTGATATTTGACTTTATCACGTTGTACATTTACTCATTAGCAAAACGTTTTGATATTTGACTTTATCACGTTGTACATTTACTCATTAGCAAAACGTTTTGATATTTGACTTTATCACGTTGTACATTTACTCATTAGCAAAACGTTTTGATATTTGACTTTACTACATTGTACATCTACTAATTACCAAAACGTTTTGATATTTGACTTTACTACAGTGTACATCTACTAATTACCAAAACGTTTTGATATTTGACTTTATTACATTGTACATTTACTCATTAGCAAAACGTTTTGATATTTGACTTTATCACGTTGTACATTTACTCATTAGCAAAACGTTTTGATATTTGACTTTACTACATTGTACATCTACTAATTACCAAAACGTTTTGATATTTGACTTTACTACATTGTACATCTACTAATTACCAAAACGTTTTGATATTTGACTTTATTACATTGTACATTTACTCATTAGCAAAACGTTTTGATATTTGACTTTATCACGTTGTACTTTTACTCATTAGCAAAACGTTTTGATATTTGACTTTATCACGTTGTACATTTACTCATTAGCAAAACGTTTTGATATTTGACTTTATCACGTTGTACATTTACTCATTAGCAAAACGTTTTGATATTTGACTTTACTACATTGTACATCTACTAATTACCAAAACGTTTTGAAATGTTTATAATGCTACATTGCCTTTCGACTTGGTGTTTCTAGATTGCGGAATATTTGATTACTCTGTCATTCATATGTTTCTGACAGTTTAGAATTGAAACCTTATCATTCGCTAAAGGAAGGTAAAGGGAGAGAGAGCTCTTAGTAAACGATTGAAACAAGGTGACGTATATCTGTTCTTAGAGTCTGGACAATTTCATATTATGATGGCTAGTAAAAGAAGGTGACGTATATCTGTTCTTAGAGTCTGGACAATTTGATATTATGTTGGCTAGTAAAATAAGGTTACGTATATGTTCTTAGAGTCTGGACAATTTGATATTATGTTGGCTAGTAAAATAAGGTGACGTATATGTTCTTAGAGTCTGGACAATTTGATATTATGTTGGCTAGTAAAATAAGGTGACGTATATGTTCTTAGAGTCTGGACAATTTGATATTATGTTGGCTAGTAAAAAAAGAAATCCAGAAGCTAATTATGCCAGTGTGCACTGAATACTATGCAGGACTTAAGCAAAAATATTCAGAATGCTAAACAATGATTGGGCAAAATTAAAATCAGAATGATACACAATGGTTGAACAAAGTAAACAGAATGCTACACAATGATTGGACAAAAATAAACAGAATGCTACACAATTGTTGGGCAAAAATAAAGAGAATTCCACACAATAGTTGGGCAAAAATAAACAGAATGTTACAAGGGAAACTGGCAAGAGTAAACATAATGTTACAAGGGAAACTGGTAAGAGTAAACAGAATGTTACAAGGGAAACTGGCAAGAGTAAACAGAATGTTACTGGCAAGAGTAAACAGAAGGAAAGAAAAGCACATTCATACCACACCACAGTCCAGTGCTTCAGTTACTATGGCAACAACTACCCAACTCGTATTGCTTCCCCTTTACCTAAGTCAAAGCCACATCTATTCACAATAAATAGAAGAAAGTTTTAAAAACGTAAAGAAAAAGCCACATCTATTCACAATAAATAGAAGAAAGTTTTAAAAACGTAAAGAAAAAGACACATCTATTCACAATAAATAGAAGAAAGTTTTAAAAACGTAAAGAAAAAGCCACATCTATTCACAATAAATAGAAGAAAGTTTTAAAAACGTAAAGAAAAAGCCATTAATCCAAATAATAGTAGGTCGTCAATGTGGGCTTCATAGCACTGTGTTCTGTTTGGGTCGAAGATGAAAATTTTAATAGACTGAAGAAAGAACGGTGAAAATGTGATAAGCAGGGTTAATAACTAATGGGTCAACTAATTAGTCCTACCCCACTCATAAAGGACTTTATAACGAGACCTCGGTCAAACGTCAGTGCCATAATATTTTAATGAACAATATTTTCATCCGCACAGAATTTTATCGAATTCAGACCATCTATGTAGATTTATATTATCAGCCATAAAGCACCTCTCTCATTGGTTTGGGGGGGGGGAGGAAGGGGCTTTTACTGAAGGTATGCTAACTATCTTACCTTAAATAAACATCTCCCCCCTCCAAGACAATGAACATACCATCATTCCTTATAAACTTATAAAGCTTAAATGTTAGCAATAAAAAAGATTTTCTTTAAATGATACATTATATTTTTTAATTGTAGCTGAATATAACAATGAAATTCCAGACACAAAGGCAAATTTACTACTTAATATTTACTACTTAATATTAACAACTACTACTTAATATTTACAACTACTACTTAATATTTATAAGAACTACTTAATATTTACTACTACTTACTTAATATAAGGAGTGCCCAAGGTCAGGTCACTCTGACAATTTAGCAATTTATATACAATTAAATTTTAAAAGAGGGAGAGGCAAATTTACTCTGTCACATATTCTGTTTGGGTGAGTACAAAAGGATTCATTTTTGTTTAAAAAGAGTGAATGATATTTTTGTGTGGAAAAATTCAAGAGTGACAATATAGTGTTTCTGTTATGACCCGTTTTGATTTTTGCAGAAAAAGAAAAGGGTATGTGTGTGTTATTATTATTTTGTTAGGATTGTAATTTAAGATTTTGTATAGCATACAAATAGAATATTTGTCATGAATGTTTTTATGTAGGCCCTATATTTCTTTCAGCTTAATGGAATTGTGCCCAGAGAAAGATTTAGCCTTGAGACAAAACTACTATCAGTTTGCGTGTAGCAGATGCTGGTCACTGCATGTGTTATTTGCAGCGTCAATCCATTAGTTTGTCGCTACATTCAACAGTTCTGCTTGGTTCGTCCATTGTTCATTTTCTTCCTACGTTCGTTCAGTTAAATTCCATTTGGTTTGGAATTTCACCTACAGGGAAAGCACACAATTAAAATCTGGAGACGCCCTCATTCATTCTGTCTCTCACAAACGGTTGCACCCACTATACACACATAATGCTCATATACACACAAACAAATGCACACGTATTTACACTTACGCACACTTTCACACGCTCACATACACTTTCACACACATACATACATCCATGCGCCATTTACTGGCCATCTCGGTTAAATTTTGACGCAACAACGCCTGCAGCCCAGAACCTGCATTTTGCGCTGCGTTTGTTTTATTGCGTACGACATTTTGATTGGCCAGTTATCCCCAAGAACTAAGTGGGCGGGCGCTTGTTCGACTAATTATCTACACTGCTGTGAAAATATCCTGGGCGAGGGCCTGGAAGAGTCATCTATGGAGGATAAATGCGAGGCAGAACTCAATAATTCTGGAGTCAAGAAATTAGGAATACAAGAGATAATGCTGGAATTGTAAATTATTTTCTGAGCTTATAGTCACTTCTTGTTAAACTGGTGAGTATTTCTGTATAATGTTTGACGAATGCGTGTTGTGTGCGTTTGTGCGCGCGCGAGGTTGCTTGTGTGTGTGTGTGTGTGTGTGTGTGTGTGTGTGTGTGTGTGTGTGTGTGTGTGTGTGCGTGTGTGTGTGTGTGTGAGCTTGCTTTGAGCCCTACAACTTTCGGTTTTATCATTACTTTTTGACTTTTTCACAGTTTTCAAATTAATCAAGTTCCATGTTTTTTTTTGTTTTTATTTTTGAAACATTTGAAATGCAACAACTTATTGAGGTCTTTTTCTGTATTGCTGAGAATTTGTGTGAAATGTTTATTGCTCAAACATTTATATATCTTTCGCAATTTATAATTAAGATCTTGTAATGTGATAAAATAATAAACTCACTATTTCGTTATTTGAGATACTGATATGAATAAACAATAAAAGTCATTCCAACAAGGATGGAAAAAGGAGAAAATTGTTAGCATAACGATGAAATTAGGTGTATGACTATTTTTATAATCTATACATATTTCTAAGTTTGGCACTACATTTTGTCGTCAAGAAGTCAAGGTGCTGCTGGAGTGTTCACTGAAAACTAAACCGGAAGTGAGCAGATCCAAAACAACCCCGAGAACAATAGTGAGAAGTGAATACTGAAAAGGGGAAATGAACGCATTTAACAGAAGTGAACAGACTATACTGTGCAGATAATGAACAAATTTAATAGAACAAGAGAGTGAACAGCGAATACTAGACAGGAAATGGACACAACAGAACGATAGAGATCCGCACAAATACGCTACCAGTGTAAACCAAAAGAAAATAATGTTTCAGACGTAAAATATATTAAAATGTAATATTAATATAATTACTTAATATAGAATGTGTTCTTATATCTAAAAGCTTTTCAGTATGTACAGAACAATGGCTTCGTTCAAACTACCCCAAGTACAAGAGAAAACAATGGACCAAATAACTTTAAGCAATTTACCTTACATTAATGACGAGTATTCAGCTCTAAAGAAAGCAAAAGGTAAAGACGAAATCACTTAGAGAGGTAAAATTAAAGATAGATAAAGATGACCTCACTTAGGTAAAATTAAAGAGAGATAAAGATTAAATCACTTTGGTAAAATTAAAGAGAGATGAAGATGACCTCACTTTGGTAAAATTAAAGAGAGATAAAGATGACCTCACTTTGGTAAAATTAAAGATGAAGATGACCTCTGGTAAAATTAAAGATAGATGAAGATGACCTCACTTTGGTAAAATTAAAGATAGATGAAGATGACCTCACTTTGGTAAAATTAAAGAGAGATGAAGATGACCTCACTTTGGTAAAATTAAAGAGAGATGAAGATGACCTCACTTTGGTAAAATTAAAGAGAGATAAATACGAAAATCACTTTCAGACAAGTAAGAAATAAAGATTTTTAAAAAATCAAATCACTCAGACAGGTAAAAATTAAAGATAAAAAAAATATCAAATCACTCAGGTAAAAATTAAAGATAAAAAAATATCAAATCAATCAGACAGATAAAAATTAAAGATAAAAAAAATATCAAATCACTCAGACAGATAAAAATTAAAGATAAAAAAAAAATCAAATCACTCAGAAATATAAAATAACAGAGAGATAAATACGAAATCGTTTAGATTGGATATTAGAGAGATACCAATTAAATTAACCACACAGGTAACACTAAAGATAGATAAAGGCAAAATCACTTATTTAAATTAAAGAGATATAAAGATGATATCATTTAGAAAGGTAAAACTAAAAATAGATAAAGATGAAATCACTTAGAGAGGTAAAACTAAAAATAGATAAAGATGAAATCACTTAGGTAAAACTAAAAATAGATAAAGATGAAATCACTTAAGGTGAAATTACTTAGGTAAAACTAAAAATAGATAAAGATGAAATCTCTTAGAGAGGTAAAACTAAAAATAGATAAAGATGAAATCACTTAGGTAAAACTAAAAACAGATAAAGATGAAGTCACTTAAGATGAAATCTCTTAGAGAGGTAAAACTAAAAATAGATAAAGATGAAATCACTTAAGATGAAATCTCTTAGAGAGGTAAAACTAAAAATAGATAAAGATGAAATCACTTAAGATGAAATCTCTTAGAGAGGTAAAACTAAAAATAGATAAATATGAAATCACTTAGGTAAAACTAAAAACAGATAAAGATGAAATCACTTAGGTAAAACTAAAAACAGATAAAGATGAAATCACTTAGAGAGGTAAAACTAAAAACAGATAAAGATGAAATCTCTTAGAGAGGTAAAACTAAAAATAGATAAAGATGAAATCACTTAAGATGAAATCTCTTAGAGAGGTAAAACTAAAAATAGATAAATATGAAATCACTTAGGTAAAACTAAAAACAGATAAAGATGAAATCACTTAGGTAAAACTAAAAACAGATAAAGATGAAATCACTTAGAGAGGTAAAACTAAAAACAGATAAAGATGAAATCTCTTAGAGAGGTAAAACTAAAAATAGATAAAGATGAAATCACTTAAGATGAAATCTCTTAGAGAGGTAAAACTAAAAATAGATAAATATGAAATCACTTAGGTAAAACTAAAAACAGATAAAGATGAAATCACTTAGGTAAAACTAAAAACAGATAAAGATGAAATCACTTAGAGAGGTAAAACTAAAAACAGATAAAGATGAAATCTCTTAGAGAGGTAAAACTAAAAATAGATAAAGATGAAATCACTTAAGATGAAATCTCTTAGAGAGGTAAAACTAAAAATAGATAAAGATGAAATCACTTAAGATGAAATCTCTTAGAGAGGTAAAACTAAAAATAGATAAATATGAAATCACTTAGGTAAAACTAAAAACAGATAAAGATGAAATCACTTAGGTAAAACTAAAAACAGATAAAGATGAAATCACTTAGAGAGGTAAAACTAAAAACACTGTTTGTGTGCGAGCATGTGTGTGTGTGTGTGTATGTGTGTGTATGTAGGTGTGTGTGTCCGTGTGTATGTGTGTGTGTGTGTGTGTATGTGTGTGTGTGTGTGTGTGTGTGTGTGTGTGTGTGTGTGTGTGTGGTTTCAGCTTGCTTTGAATCCTACAAACATCCGGCTTTAAAAATAAGTTTTTACATCTCCACAGTTTTAAATGTACTCAGTTGATTTTTTTCTTCTTGAAACATTTGTAATGCAACATTACCTGATGACTTGTGTCTCCTGTATTGCTGAGAAATTTTACAAAATGTTTATTACTCAAGCATTTGTATATCTATGCCAGTTTATAATTTAGAGCTTGTAATTTGTATATATCTATGCCAGTTTATAATTTAGAGCTTGTAATTTGATACCGTAATAAACTCAGTATTTCATAATCTTAGTCAGGGACAAAAATAATTAATACAAGTATTTCATAATCTTAGTCAGGGACAAAAATAATTAATACAAGTATTTCATAATCTTAGTCAGGGACAAAAATAATTAATACAAGTATTTCATAATCTTAGTCAGGGACAAAAATAATTAATACAAGATCCACAAAGGAGGGAAAAGGGAGAGAACTATTAGAATGACGATGAACTGTGACGTGTATCAGTTGTAATAATTTCAAAAGGTTCCTCAACTCTGTATACCATAGAGAATTTTTTTTTTTTAATCAACAAGCTAATGCGCTGAGGCAACTGTTCACTGAGTAGTAAACAGGAAATGATAAAAAAAAAAATAAATAAACAGAACGATAGAGGAACAGATTATACTACACGGGAAATGATAAAAAAAAATAAACAGAACGACAGAGTGAGTAGATTGTATTACACGGGAAATGATAAAAAAAATAAACAGAACGACAGAGTGAGTAGATTGTATTACACGGGAAATGATAAAAAAAATAAACAGAACGACAGAGTGAGTAGATTGTATTTCACGGGAAATGAACACATTTAACAGAACGATACTGATCTACACGAACTAGTAAAAACAAAATAACTTCGCTCGTAAAATAAATTAAAATGTTTTCAATAATATTATTATAATCACTTAATATAGAATTTGTTCTTATAATATATCGAAGCGCTTGATAATATTTGCAAGGACTTCGTCCAAACTACCTCAGGCACATACAAATAATTAAAGATATTACAACTTGCAGACTGCCACAAGCACATGAGAACGCTGGCAGTTTAAGATGAGTACGGAAAGCCATCTTGGAAATGACCATGACTTCTTTGACTTTCATTTCCAAGGTCAGCACATTCCATTTGAACCGCTTGCCCTCTACCCATCCAGTTGGCCAGGTTGATTGTTTCATCAAAACGGATTCGCTCACTTCTTAATGTAGGGGGGGGGAGGGAGGGCGCTTCCGGCTTCTGCCGCTTTCGCGAAATTCGCTCACTCTTGCGTTTACCAATTTATGGATGCAGTGCTGTTACGTTTCAACGCTTGCAGCAAAATGAACATAAAAGTTGCCAGGCGTCTTCTGGCACTTGTAGCCGACTGTTCAACTGCCAATGGAAATGCTGTCTAAATCACACAACTATCTACAAATACACGCACGCACACGTCCACAAAAATACTTCATTCACACACACACACACACACACACACACACACACCAGTTCATTTACACAAACACATACATCAGTTCATTCATACACACACACACACACACACACACACACACACACACACACACACACACATCACTTCATTTACACACGCACACATCAGTTTTTTCACACACACACACGCACAGACACAAACACACGCACGCACACATCAGTTCATTTACACACGCACACTCACACATTCCATCTCTTTCTCACTGCCCATAATGTGCAAAATTAATTATTCTTCCCATAAGTGCTAAAGAGAGAGAGAGTCGCTATGCGCTACCACTACCTGAAGTTCTATGTTCTCAACCAAGCCAGGAGAATACCTAGAACACGTCAAGCGTAAACAATCAAATATTCTGCAGTGAATTAAGGATTCGCTACTTTTTCTCAAATACTCTCTTCAACAGTGTTCCTGATATGTTGGACATCTTAAGTTTTATCAGCAATAATAATTATATAAATCCCACACTAATAAACTTTTAATAGATTGGAAATTTTGACTTTTATCAGCAATAATAATTATGTAAACCCAAAACTTATAAACTTTTCAAGTGTAAGTAATTATGCTGGCTAGAATGCAAGCGCTAATATAAGAAACAGAAAAATTTAAGAAGCTAATGTAAATGTAGATTTTAAAATACGCTGGATTCATAGCAATTAATTAATAGATTGATTAAATTAATAAAATACAGTAAGCAGAATTATAATATGTAAAATAAGTATTTTTAACGCGAGTCATTACAGTTTTGTTAAATAAGTTGTTTTCTCTATTAAAACAGTATTTTTCTTAAGTTTTAATAAGACAGTAGTATAACAGCAATAAATAAAAGAAGAAGTGTTTCTGTCAATTCGAGATGAAATGACCTTTATTTAGTTCTAACGAAACAGTGAAATGACGTGTATATAGTTCTAACGAAACAGTGAAATTACCTATATATAGTTCTGACGAAACAGTGAAATGACGTATATATAGTTCTAACGAAACAGTGAAATGACGTATATATAGTTCTAACGAAACAGTGAAATTACCTATATATAGTTCTGACGAAACAGTGAAATGACGTATATAGATAGTTTTGACGAAACAGTGAAATGACGTATATAGATAGTTCTGAGGAAACAGTGAAATGACCTATATATAGTTCTGAGGAAACAGTGACATGACCTATATATAGTTCTGAAGAAACAATTAAATGACCTGATTTATAGTTCTGACGAAACAGTAAATGACCTATATATAGTTCTGACAAACAGTGAAATGACGTATATAGGCCTATAGTTCTGACAAAACAGTGAAATGACCTATGTATAGTTCTGACGAAACAGTGAAATGACGCAACACGAGACAACTAAGTAAAAAGCGTTTAAGGAGTTATTCTTTGTATGCCTGAAGAAGGCTTGATTTTCTTTTGTATTGCAGTGATCGGTGCCCTCAGAAACACACCTTAAGCCGAACAGATAAACTTAACGAGTACGTATGTTCCGGCCTCATGCTCAGATGCTTAGCATGAAACAGCAGACATTCAATGGCATTCATATAATTAACTTTATATTCATTCATATTAGCAACAAATATTTATTTCTTCTTTTTTTCTTTCCACTATCAATGCGCCCACAGGGATTGCGTTAGAACTTTTCATCTAGACCAGGGGTCGGGAACCTTTTTGTCTGAGAGAGCCATGGACACCACATATTTTTAAAAGTAATTCTGTGAGAGCCATACATTATGTTTAAAACTAAAAATTCAAGTAAATGTGTGCATTTTGTGATAAAATCACTTAGACAGGTAAAACTACAGTTAGATAAGAAGAAATCACTTAGACAGGTAAAACTACAGTTAGATAAGAAGAAATCACTTAGACAGGTAAAACTACAGTTAGATAAGATAAAATCACTTAGACAGGTAAAACTACAGTTAGATAAGAAGAAATCACTTAGACAGGTAAAACTACAGTTAGATAAGATAAAATCACTTAGACAGGTAAAACTAAAGTTAGATAAGAAGAAATCACTTAGACAGGTAAAACTAAAGTTAGACATAAAAATATACGTGGAATCTTACGTTTAAATACAACTCATATGAAAAAAATATTTTAAAAATATGTTCAAAATGATCTGTTACGCTTGTAGCGTTTCATTCTGTTACAGAGTCTGACTGTGGCATGCAGAATACATAGTCTGCTACGCTCACTAACTGAAAGCTATTTGAGGAGCCTTGCTGGCATGCAGAATATGTAGTATGTTACACTGGCTACACTGAAATCTATTTTATAATCTGGCTGACATACAGACCTTGTGATGGATACACTGAAGTCCGTGGAGCTGTTCACGAGTGTATACGTACTGCTCATCTCTGTGGTGTTGTTGCCGCCATTTCTTGACGCCACTGGAGCGCACAATGACTCTTCCTACGTTTTACGTAGCACCTCAAGTCTGAATGGAAAGAGTTCAGATCCTACTGATACAGACGAGTTTGACCACCTGGATGAAACAGGGCAAAAAAATGACATGGAATTTGAAATTCAGAACAATGTGAAACTAGTACACGAAGACCATATCGCCATTATCGACAACAGAGGCAATCAGGGCACGTTCGGTGGATCAGAACACCCAACAATTCTTCCTGAACCACGTGGTACAGATCCACAGTCGTTCAACATCACGAAGGCCGTTCTACGCGGCGTTCTGGCCCAGTACGACCATTGTGGACACTTCTGTAATGGAACTGTTGACATGTTATATTTAAACGATGTAAACGTCGGGGGTCCTTATTGCGGGGCATGTCATTGCGATGACGTATGTCACATTTACGGGGATTGCTGTCCGGCATTAGAAAACATGGGCGAGCTGCAAGACATCCCTTTATCCAAGTATGTGTGCGTTAAGCTGCTTAATAAAGGCAGGCCTGGTTATTCTGTTACTGTACGAATAATCGCGGACTGTCCCGACAACTATTCTGATGATCCGAGCACGGAAACGCTTTGTGAGGAGTGTGACCCTCACTCACCCTCACCAGTCATATCGCCAACGACATCGATCGTGTACTGCAACATGTACTGCTCTCTCTGTAACGGAGAAAGGCAAGCGGTGGCGCTAGAAAGAAACGTCTGCGGGGGTGAAGATGACGAAGGAAGCGGCGCCATATCCATGGAAACTGACCTCGATCTGGAAAACACGACCATGGACCAACAGTCTGGCGACTTTATCGGCACCAGTGAGGCAAAAGACTGCCAGGAATTGTTCATACATCCAAAAACATATGCTCTAAGAGAATGTGATTTCACTGAAAGTAACGTAGAGAAGTACGTTACAAACTGCAGTGTTTCTGGCCACGTTACAAACACCACAGAATATGAGGAAATCGTTGATTTGTGCAATAATTACACTCTGCCTGTTTACCACCATGGAATTACTTTCAAAAACCTCTTTTGTGCACTGTGCAATGACGTGGTGCCAGAAGAATTTACAATAGTCAGGAGCCTGGTAACAGATGCTCGTGATTCGCTTGGATTAAACACACTGACAAGTACTAGGGTCCGTGTTGTGACGTTACACGTAAGACGATATGAGCCAAACAAGTGGTATGATTTTGCCAAGGTTAGTCCATACTTTACTGAGTGATCAATAAATGCATAGATGGGTGGTTTGCTGGATGGATGACAAGAAAATGTATGAGGCTGACAAGGTGGATGGGTAGACAAGATAGACTGATAGATAGATAGAGATAGACAGATAGATATTAATAGATAGTTAGACAGATAGATTGATAGATAGATAGATAGACAGACAGATAGATAGATAGATTAAGTAAACTTAGATAAGATTTATATAGAATGGACAAATGAACAAATAAGAGTAAAATGTAACAGAACGGTAATGCGGAGGAAGGGGGAAGGGTGTTCGGGAACAGACCTAGAGGAGGTACATTTGTGACAGAAGGCAGAACAAATCAAAACAGAAATAATTGGAGCCATCATTGTTTTTACTATATATGAACACATTTTTTTTAAATTTTAAAGCACTCTCATGATTGAAACAATTAACTTTATTTTACAGGGCGAATTCAGAGACGTGTTTTGCCAGTCGGATCGGGTCTGGTCTGGAAGACAAGATGAGTTGTTCTGCGACTTGAACCAGAAAAACACCTCACTACTGGACTGGTACCGACTGTTTGTCAACTTCAAACTTCTTACTAACTGCAGCATCAACTTTCAACTTGAACCAAATAGTTGGGAACGCGTCACAAACCGGATTGTTTTGCATCTGGCTGACGTCACACAGCGACTTGGCCCCGTGATCTATGCCATAGGAATAGATGGTTCTTTCAAAAATGTTTTCGCGTTCGTACAATTTTTGACTAACAAAACTGAGAATCGAACAGAGTTTGAAATGACGGTTATATCTGTGTTCACCAATTCAAGTTTTGTGTTGGAGTTAAATGAAATATCAAGCATAGAATACGACATGCGTATTTACGAACCAGGAAATGAATATTTGGAGTTGGACAATATCAACACTTCTTACGACAACGGCTCATGTTGCAGGACTGAAAACACAGATGACTGGGAAAAGAGAGTTAGCGATAACTTTCCAGTGGACACATACAGTAAAATAGTGTTTGACCAGACAACTCCGTTTGCCACAGTGAAACTTGATATCAGCGAATACACTGTAGATGGTGATGTTGTCAAAGTGACGTATGCTAACGTGACATTGGCGCTGAGTGACGTGAAATCTGCCAGTGACAGCTTAGAAGTGCCTTTAGTATACCTCCTGCAGGCTTACAGGAAAGCAGGTTTAATGATGCAGAACACCAGTCTGGAATTGGTTTCTTCAGAAGATGAAGTTGAGAGCATTCTGTCGTATATCTGTCTGACGATCTCCATTATCAGTCTGATCTTTGTGCTGACCACTTACTCCACGTTTCCACAGTTACGAAGTTTACCCGGGATAAACAACATGTTCCTAGCGAGCTGGCTCTTGGTCGGGCAAGTACTTATATTGACTGTCCCTTTCAGGACGGAAATTCCCGACTTGTGTCGGGTTCTGGGGGCGTTGTTGCATTACGCCTGGCTGGTTGTCGTGTTCTGGATGAGTGCCTGTTCCTTTCACATGTTCCACGTCTTTGTCGTGCTGCAGATGTCACCGCAAGCGCCTCACAGAAACGCATGGTACATCAAGCGATACGTCACACTAACGCACTTGTTGCCCTTGATGATTGTGGTTACAGTGGTTATTGCTAGATGGGTGCAAAGCGATGGTCAGGACATTGGTTATGGAGGTCACGTGTGCTACCTGAACACACCCCTGTTGGTTGGCCTTGGATTTATTTCACCTTTAGCCACGTGCGTAACTGTCAACATCGTCCTCCTTATTGTCACAACGCGCGCGCTAATGCACATGAAGGACACAAAAATCGTGCGAGCCACAAACGTAGAGTCTGAACGCCAGAATATTCCTGTCTATGTAAAATTGTCTTCATTGACAGGATTGTGCTGGGTTGTGGCAATGCTTGCCGAAGTGCCCGGATGTTGGTGGCTGAAATACGTGTCAACCGTGCTGAACGGACTGCAGGGTTTACATCTGGCTCTCAGCTACACCGCCAACAAACGTGTCATCAGGATGTGGAGAAAACTCTTCAGAGAATCGCTCAGAGTGCCATTTGAATCAACCGACCGTTCTTCCCAATCACAACCGACTACGCAAACTACGCTTGTTAAATGAAAATGAAGTAGTCAAACAAATCAGTGTGATGGTTTACCATAAGGATCAAAACTCTGAAAACAATGTCATCGATTGATAGATTTAGTGTGTATGCGCTTCCGGCTTCCGCCGCTTTCGCGCTGGGTGAGGGGGTTGTGAGGGAAAGGGAGGGGGTGGTTTAGCCCACTGGCTATGTCAAAGTAGTTTTTATGTATCATTTCCAATTGGTCAGCTGTCTGCAGAGTTGTTTTGTGGCTTACTCATTATCTCATTCCTGGCCGGTCAAAGTTGTCTGTCACTCTGACCTCTTGTTGTTCGGGTGTATCCTTTTTTTTTTTTCAATTTATTTTTAATTATTATTTTTATTTTTTAATAATAATTATTATTATTTTTTTAAAAATAAACAAACAAAGAATCCAACACCCTTCTTGTCTTTTTCTTCCTTCCTCTTTTTATTTTTTATTGTCCTCTTTTTTCTTTTATATTATTTAGCAGTTCTAATTGTTATTTTTTCCCCTTTATTTTTCCTTTCTCCTGTTAATCTTTTATCATTTCGCTTATTATTTGTTCTATTTTGCTTGTTTATTTCTTTACTCTAGATTTCACTTTTATTTATCTGGTTATAATAATTTAATTAGTTGTTTTTATATATCCAATATTATTTCCTTATTTACTTTGTGAATTTTGTTGTATAAATTTAGGTGGTCCTCCCAATCATTACTTTAGTCTACCAATGGTGGGGCGGTAGGGGGGCATCACTGGGGAAGCAGACGGAATGTAAAAAAGGACAGACCTCCTGGGTGCAACGGGGTTGGGATGAAATAATAAACATATATAAGTAACATGTGCATCATGACTAGAGACTATTATTATACACTCAGTTTGATGGTTTACCATAAGGATCAAAACTCTATAACATGTGCACCATGACTAGAGACTATTATTATACACTCAGATTGTTTGCACTAGAAGTGTGAGTACATTTGTGTTTGTGTGTATGTTTATGTGTTGTGTGTGTTTGTGTTTGTGTGCTTGCCTGTGAGTTTGTGTTTGTGTGTATGCACGTTTGCTTGTCTATGTTTGCTTGTATGTGTGTGTGTTTGTGTGTGTGTGTGTGTGTGCATGTGTTCTTGCCTGTGTATGTGTGTGTGTGTGCATGTGTTCTTGCCTGTGTATGTGTGTGTTTGTGTGTGTGAGTGAGTGTGTTCGTATATACGTTCTCGATTATTAAATTGGGGGGTGGTGTGATGTTTTACTGGGAGATGGGCAAGATATTAATTCTCCACCACCCTGGGCCGCCCATAACCTTAGGCTAATCCCCAAAACACACCTTCTGGCTAGCCACACATGTTATAAAGGTGAATGATAGGTAATGTAGAATAGAAGAGTGATAATTCTAGATTCTAGAAGATAGCTCAAGCCAGGATATATATATATATATATATATATATATATATATATATATATAGCCAGGATAGTAAATAAATACAGGTCACAGACTACAACATATAACATGTGAGCCACGCTAACACAAGTGGTCTAAGTATCAAGAATAATTGTATTCAACAAGAAATAACATAAGACAGCAAGGTCATATATATAACAAATAGTTCAACAGTTACAATTGGAGTTTAAAATGGATATCATTCACATTATAATCACGATTATGTGGTGTCATAGGAGAATATTATTTAACTTCTATGGCACTGTGGTAGTTATTTGGTTCGTACATATGAGCGAAATATAAATGAGTTTATACGAGAACACTGAGTGTTTCTGAGCGAAATCTTGAGACAAATCTGAGAGAAGTTGACAAAGATGTGTGGTTGTTGTCTTTATAGTTACATAACTTAGGATTGCCTGTGGTGTAGTCTAGAGTCCCAGTGAATGTCATTAACAGATGCGAATGTGGTCCATTAAACCAGTTTTTGGCCCTGGGTCATTCTGCTCTGGGTTTTTTCATGGTTCAGTACCCATCAAAGTCGACATCCGAGATAAAGTGGTTTTGTTCTGGAGTTGCTTCACAGCTCATTGAATCAACACCTCAGGTAAGGTGCTGATATTCCAGTAAATTTCACATGGGCTGACATACAACTTAAGAAGTGTAATATTCTGTTTCGTTATGAATATAACATAATATAAACTGATGAACTTGTATTTGTGCTTCTGGTAGTGATGATAATGTGCATGTGGGAGAGATAATCTCTCTCTCTTTTGCTTTCTACTAAAGGTGTGTCACTTGTTTCTACTAAAGGTGTATGTGAAACAGGTTGGGTGATCCTTCCACCCTAGTGAATTAATAATTAAATATCTTTATTAATTTAGTAATCCACTAATTGACAGGGTCTTCGTCTTTTGCAGTCTGGGAGACTAAGTCAAGCCCTAGAATCAACAGTTACTCTAATTGTTCTCCTTTTCTAGGTGTTACTCGTCCAGAGTGAAATACAATCCTGCTAATCAATATTAAGCTAGGTATTATAATATTTCTCTCTCGCACTCACACATTCCCATCCCCGTTTGCAAGGATTCATGCCTGATGACAATTACTGAATTAGTGTCTATTGTTGAATAGTTAAGGTTTTCAACTGGGGATATTCCTTAAAGGGGAGGTGGAAGATGGCATCTGTCAGCAGCAACGTCAGACTTGTGTCGATGCTGTCACAATATCCACATACAGATACACCACAGATGTTTGTTTGGTCCTTTATTCCTTATTCTGTATGCACGTGTACGCTTCTGACGTGTTTGTTTGCGAGAATGCGAGTGGAATTGGTAGTATGTATGATACAAAAACAATACAAAATGGCACAATACAAAAATAGGACACATAACAGGACGGGGCAAGACAAAGCTACATTTACCCATTCAAAACAATAGCAAACAAGTTTTAAAAAGTTATGATTTAGGTTTATTAACTTATGGGCATTCTCTTTAATTTGGTGGTTAGATCAGTCACTCGAGACTTTCATAACACACACTCATGGGTGGGTGGGGGTGGGTGATAGCGATGAATCATGAAAACTATCTATAAAAAAGCATAAATTTAAACTTTACATATGAGCAGTATCCCTGCTAATAATAACTACTCTGGCAGTTATATTGTCATCAAACAATCAGTGCACAGTAATAATAGTAATAAAGTACAACATTTTGAGTCCAAGATTGAACTAATCAAAGATGTTCAAATAGGCCAAACAAATAGTTTTTCTTTAGTTCTTGAGTAAACTAACCAAATTTAATTCAGATTAGTTCATTAAACTTCAATACTTAAGTGCAGTGAGGATTTTCAAAATTAGAGTGTATATTACTCACACTTGTTGTCATAACTGTTCACTGTTCAAGTCTTCAAGTCAAATCCCTATGGTACTGCCACCACCATACATATGATGATTTTATCATCACCATTCCAAAGGCTGTCTCTCCTATATGTAGCATGGGTCCAATCATTTCCAATGCCATTATTCTTGTGACAAAACTACTGTTACTGTCACTTGTCTGGCAGTGAATGTGTTGTCATATTATGCTTCTTGTCCAAACTTTGGCACTAGAAACAATCTCATCACCTGCAGGATAGGCAGACTTAGAATAAATATGATCCCCAGATAGAGAGCCCTGGTTGACTCTTCTATCTGTCACTAGGAATCACCAAACATGAGGAGACAATCCAGTGTGCAAACGTTTTCAAATATGTCGAAAATGTTCTGCCTTCACACTCTGGCATATTGATGCGATGAGGAAGAAACGGGGGGGGGGGGGGGGGGAAGCACGTTTTCTCTCCCCTTGACCACACTGTGTAATCCTGTATGAATTCTTGGTGTCTCTCTCTCTCTCTCTCTCTCTGAGTTGCCATATTTCTTTCCTTTTATCAGAGCTAAGCCAAGTTTTAAAAAATACTGCTGATTTTGTATTTTCAGCATTTAGAGCAAGTGCCATCAAGAGTTCACACATTTCACACTTATTACACACTCTCCCCACCTCCAGCTGCAGCACAAAAAATCTTATTTATAGACTTTATGCATTGCACACAATCAGGTTCTGCTATAATGTTTATCATACTAAATAGATTATTCTACAAATGTGTATACATTAATAAATTATCGGCTTTAGATAAATCTCTCACACTCAATAGTGAATAGACTGCATTCACACAATGCATAAATCAATTGCATTAATACAATACATAAATCTTTTAACTTCACATGCATAAATATATAATACACTTTACAACGTAAATGTCAACATAGATTTCAGTCTGGGAGCTAATAAAACACAGGTGAACTTCTGTGATTAAATTTCTTCAAACAATTTACTTCCAAAACAAATTACTGGTAGTAAACACTAAATACTGGTTCCAAACACTGATAGCTCTGGTCAGATAACCTTGAATGAAGCAAATATATAAAAAAAATTATTAGGCATGGGTTATTCCCCTTTCCTCACGGCACTACTAAATGTGTCACTTGTTTCTACTAAAGGTGTGTCACTTGTCTCTACTAAAGGTGTGTCACTTGTCTCTACTAAAGGTGTGTCACTTGTTTCTACTAAAGGTGTGTCACTTGTCTCTACTAAAGGTGTGTCACTTGTTTCTACTAAAGGTGTGTCACTTGTCTCTACTAAAGGTGTGTCACTTGTCTCTACTAAAGGTGTGTCACTTGTCTCTACAAAAGGTGTGTCACTTGTCTCTACTAAAGGTGTGTCACTTGTTTCTACTAAAGGTGTGTCACTTGTCTCTACTAAAGGTGTGTCACTTGTTTCTACTAAAGGTGTGTCACTTGTCTCTACTAAAGGTGTGTCACTTGTCTCTACAAAAGGTGTGTCACTTGTTTCTACTAAAGGTATGCCACTTGTATCTATTTAAGGTATCCTGCGTTTTTCCATTAAAGGTATTCCACATTTTTCTATGAAAGGTATGCAACTTGTGTCTATTAAAAGTATGCCACTAGTTTCTATTATCTTGATTCTATTATAAAAGGTATGCCCTAGTTTCTATTAAAGTTATGCCACATCACTATTAAAGGTATGCCACATTACTATTAAAGGTATGCCACATTACTATTAAAGGTATGCCACATCACTATTAAAGGTATGCCACATTACTATTAAAGGTATGCCACTATTATCTATTAAGTGTATGTGTCACAAAAAAATTGTTGGGAAGTGACCCACTCCAGGTCATTGCGTACCACGCCGGAGTTAAACCCAAATGTTTTTTTTATACTAGTGAAGAATGTAATTTATATACAACAAACAAAGCCCTTGCTATACACTTTTACAAGTTACACTGAGACTTATATCAATAAATCTGTATTGCTAATTCTGCATTTAAAGCTAAGACTTATATTGTTAGTTTTGTGCATTGGTGTGCGTGTACAGTTTCTACTATTGTAATGTTTTGAGTGAAAGATTGGTAATGAAGAATTGTTATTTCTGAAATATTTAAAGTTCAGTATGGTATATTTTACCAAATGTAGTACTTGTAATTTTTATATAGTAGAATTTGATGTGCACTGAGGTACATGTATTTAATATTTGCCTGAGGTGATAAGGGAGTGGAGGAAACTTCTCGTGTGGACAGAAAGACCAATGTGAACAACAAAAGAGTTTTGAACACTGAAAATTCATACAGGAATAAAAAGGGAGTGTATTATAGAATTCTCCTGTTCAAAAGAGTTTTGAACACTGAAAATTCATACAGGAATAAAAAGGGAGTGTATTATAGAATTCTCCTGTTCAAAAGAGTTTTGAACACTGAAAATTCATACAGGAATAAAAAGGGAGTGTATTATAGAATTCTCCTGTTCAAAAGAGTTTTGAACACTGTCACAAAACGGGAGGCTCGTTACAAGCCGACCTCGAGCTGAAGTTAGAGATGCAAGGGGTGAAGTCTATTTTTGGCCTGCTCCGGTGCACCTCCAAGATAAACTCATGTGACGTATGCCAGTACTACGTCGCGTCAAGTTGTTACATAGACACACATGACATACTCCATTGATGTTTGGGTGGGGCCCAGTTTATTAGTGTCATGCCAAGGAACGTTTTATTGGCGGTGTGTGTTGTGAGTGTGTATCATAAATGTGAATAAATGGACGAACAGACGAACGGTGCAAAACAATAGTACAAATTCTTTCGTCCCTCTCAAAAACTATGAATAACAAGAGAGTTGAAAGATGTTTAAATCAGGTTATTTATTCCCGATTTAAAAAGGGGCACTACTCTTTCGCACAGTGATTAATCATTCATTCAACTTTCCAATGTCATGCACTCTTTGGGAAATAGGGGGAGATGAAAATGATGAAATTCAAAATATAAAATAAAGATTAATTACACAATTCTTATGCGGCAAATGTGGCCGCTTTAACAATAGTTCACATATAGAATAAGCATTAATTTTAACATTAAAGTTCTTATTTTGCAAACGATATAACAGTGTTCATTTTCTTGGAGTCCTAGGGTTAAGTATGTGCGCGTTAGCCGTGCTAATTATTACTCACTATTAATGTCAGAGTTCCAAGGAGATGACGTAAGCTCACACGTCACTTATAAGCGGCACTTCAAAGTGAAGATCGACACAATGGAGGCGTCGCATTACAGGTGAAGATTCTGCAGAATCTAGGCACCACTTTCAGATTATCACTGGGGAGAAATCTGAAATTTAACTGACTGTTGTCAGTCTCGATAATTGTCGCTGTTTGTTGGTTGTCGTGGAAACGGACCCCCCAACGACGTTTAGCATTATCGGGTAGAGTCGTCCAGTGGGATGTGTCGTCGCATTACATTGAGTGTAGAAATCCGGATTGTCTGTAAGAAATCTCGGTGCTAGCCCCTCAATTTGCGGGATAGACTGCCAAAACGAACTCAGACAGGGGGAAGAACAAGTTGGTCCCTCGTGTCGTTAACTGCATACAACCAGCGTCGCATGCATCGGGTTTTTCTTGACAGCGAACTTTCCACTTTGCCAACAATTATACTGAGTAATTTTGCCTCGTTACTCGATATATGGCATCAGACGGATGGAAAACGGATGGAAAGAGATTATTGCAGCTTTCCTTTATGAAATCTCTGTACATGAGATAATTCATACGTGAAGTTAGACTGGCTTCAGACGAATCGACGTTTTCAACATTGAGAATAAAAGTCTTCATTTTGCCTCTTATATAGCTTTACTGAAGGTCTCCAAAACTTCCAGAAGCTATGTCCTGTGACATGATTTTCGCCTTGGATATATAGTGGTAATCGTGATGCACGCTTTTCTGTGGTCAATTCTAATGCGCACTGGCCATTTCACTCGTCAACAACATGTGACGGTATTGCGCAGTTGTCCCAATTTATTTAATATACATATTCTTCATAAACTAATATCTATATTCAATATGACAATTAACACACACTGCGTCACGAACGTCTGTCTACTAAAGAGATCTTAGGTGACCGATACTGGAATTTCACATGCTACATACGAAAAATAACAAAACTCGGGTTACTTCAACTAGTTTTGTTAGCGGTTTTTTTAAAATGAAATAAAATATAATTTCGGTCCCTCATTTCCTGTGACAAACACTGAAAATTCAGACAGGAATAAAAAGGGAGTGTAGTAGGATTTTCGTCATCACAGAGAAACACTTTTTGGCTGAGAAGAAGAGAACCTTTTTTTTCTTTTGATCTCTATGTCGCCATTTTTGAGCACCCACACAGTTATGATGGAAAGTAACTTGGCCACTTAAAAAAGAAACAGTGGAAGTTCACCAGGACAAGATAGTCTCCAACTTAGTGGCAAAGTTTATTAAGCCACTACAGTGTGGAAGTAAAACAATCCAGAAAAGACGTTTTACTCTGAGACAGCCAAGGGCCTTGAACCAGGCATATTCCATGGATGGATGGACTGCACCTGGGTGGATGTACGATGGAGGGCAGTGCCATGCTGCAAGGACACACCCATTGAGCAATGACGAGCGACATCAACCATTGCTGATATAGCAGTACAACCCAATCCTACAGATAGGGTCATCTTGTGGATCTAGTTGCACACTGATCTTTTGGCACCCAAAAGTGTGTCAAGAGGGGAGAGCTACGGATGGGTGACCCCACATAAGACAGAGACAAAGGTCTTCATTTTAACTACACACTCCGATTCAGTGATGTGATTCCTCATTTCATTCTCTACATAGCCATGAATAACATCATGTGAACAGACTTATTCCATTCGATCATGAGTAAACGAAAAAGCTTTAAACTATTCAATAAAAGAAAACCTCAGTGCACATAGTCTAATTATGAATATGTAAGACTGATTTAAATGATTAATCATTATTTATTTTGTGTGATTGCAAGAGGGTTTAATAGCTCCAGAATATCTCATGACTTTTTCATAACTCTAAATCATTGATAACTGTTGTTAGTTGGATTTACTGCATTGTTGTGTTTGTCGAGAATTATTGTTTGGTTTTTTTTGTTTATCACTTTTCATTTCATGTATTGCTTAAACATTGCCCCAATCCTGGGAGTGTGTGTTTATGATTGAATGGTTTGAAAGATGAGTGACTAGAGCCACCACATGACAGAGAAACTATCGATCAATAAAAGTTAAAATTATTTTCATCTAAAAGTGGAATCCCATCTTCTATTGTTTTGAAAGGGGAGCACTGTGTTCAAGTTGTGTCGTCCCGTAATGTCTACATGTTCCATTCCTAATGCAATCTCGATATACAAATACGTCTGTACATAGTAAAACTTGTACACGCAATAAAGAGAGTCATACAAACACGTGTGTACATACGTAACCCTTGTACGCGCAATAAATAGGGCCAGACAAACACGACTGTACATACGTAACCCTTGTACGCGCAATAAATAGGGCCAGATAAACATCCATGGTGTGTGTGTGTGTGTGAGTATGTGGATTGTAATAAACAGCTGACAGTCCTACGTAAGTAGTGACAAACATTGCACCACGTCTGCTTCACTCTTAGAGTTGGAGGAGGGTTGCAATGACAGCATACCACTTATTTCTAGTAATGGTGTGCCACTTGTGTTTACTAAAGGTGTGCCACTTGTTTGTTTCCAATAAAAATGTGCCACTTGTTTCCAATAAGAATGTGCCACTTGTTTTTAATAAAGGTATGCTACTAGTTTCTTAAAGGTTAGCCACTTATATCTATTAAAGGTTAGCCACCACTTGTATCTATTAAAGGTTAGCCACTTGTATCTATTAAAGGTTAGCCACCACTTGTATCTATTAAAGGTTAGCCACTTGTATCTATTAAAGGTTAGCCACTTGTATCTATTAAAGGTTAGCCACTTGTATCTAAAGGTTAGCCACTTGTATCTATTAAAGGTTAGCCACCACTTGTATCTATTAAAGTTTTGCTACTTGTATCTACATGAATTATCTTTAATTCAAACATCTAGAATACTTTTATTCACTCTCTCACACATACTCTTGACATATCCTAGACACAACTCTCACACACAAACACACACACACACACACACACACACACACACACACACACACACTCACATTCACAAATACACATTTACACACACACTCAAACTTTCACTTACACACATTCACACACAGAGACACGCACTATGAGATCTCTTTTGTTTATTCTATCTCTCCAACTGACACACACACACACACACACACACACACACACACACACACACACACACACATTCACATATCCATCTTGGAGCCTCTTTCGTTCATTCTATGTCTCCAATACTCTTTTTCACTCCCTATACGCTAGTTTTAATTTTAAAAACAAGTGAAACCTTTTTCACTCCCTTTCACCTCCCCTATTCGCTAGTTTTAATTTTAAAAACAAGTGAAACCTTTTTCACTCCCTTTCATCTCCCCTATTCGCTAGTTTTAACTTTAAAAACAAGTGAAACCTTTTTCACTCCCTTTCACCTCCCCTATTCGCTAGTTTTAATTTTAAAAACAAGTGAAACCTTTTTCACTCCCTTTCACCTCCCCTATTCGCTAGTTTTAACTTTAAAAACAAGTGAAACCTTTTTCACTCCCTTTCACCTCCCCTATTCGCTAGTTTTAATTTTAAAAACAAGTGAAACCTTTCTCATTCATTTTGTCTCTCAATACTCTTTCGCCTGTCCTAGACACATACCCCCACACACGCTCAACCACTTTCACACACACACGTTCACTCACACCATCTACTGGCCATGTCGGTTACAATTTTGGCGTACATTACGTGCAGCGTGCAGCCCACTGCCTCCAAGTCGCGTTGTTTCCGCCAGTTGCCCACCAGTATTTTGGTTGAATATTTCTCTCCAAGAACTCTTACAGAGTTCGACTACTTCTCTCTGCTGTGAACGTGTTCTTTGTAGATGTGTTGTTTGAATAATTCTCTACACTGCTGTGAACGTGTTCTTTGTAGATGTGTTGTTTGAATAATTCTCTACACTGCTGTGAACGTGTTCTTTGTAGAAGTGTTGTTTGAATACTTCTCTACACTGCTGTGAACGTGTTCTTTGTAGAAGTGTTGTTTGAATACTTCTCTACACTGCTGTGAACGTAGGACGAATGCTGTTTGACTATATATCTACTGTTTATCTGCACCATTGCTGTGAAAATAATTGGTGTTTGTACCCGGGGTGTGCTCTATGGAGGATAAATGCAGGGCTGATCGTTATAATTCAGGAGACGATAAATTAGGAACATCAGAGATACGTGGAATTGTAAATTATTTTCTGAGCTTATAATCATCTCTTGTAAATGGGTGAGATATTTTTTCTCTTACGTTTGGTGTGTGCGTTTGTGTGCGAGCATCTGTGTGTGTTTATGTGTCTGTGTGTATGTGTGTGTATCTGTGTGTATATGTGTGTGTTTGTGTGTGTTTATGTGTCTGTGTATGTGTGTGTATCTGTGTGTATATGTGTGTGTGTTTGTGTGTGTGTATGTGTGTGTTGTGTGTGTGTGTGTGTGTGTGTGTGTGTGTGTGTGTGTGTGTGTGTGTGTGTGTGTGTGTGTGTGTGTGTGTGTGTGTGTGTGGTTTCAGCTTGCTTTGAATCCTACAAACATCCGGCTTTAAAAATAAGTTTTTACATCTCCACAGTTTTAAATGTACTCAGTTGATTTTTTTCTTCTTGAAACATTTATATTGCAACATTACCTGATGACTTGTGTCTCCTGTATTGCTGAGAAATTTTACAAAATGTTTATTACTCAAGCATTTGTATATCTATGCCAGTTTATAATTTAGAGCTTGTAATTTGTATATCTATGCCAGTTTATAATTTAGAGCTTGTAATATGTATATCTATGCCAGTTTATAATTTAGAGCTTGTAATTTGTATATCTATGCCAGTTTATAATTTAGAGCTTGTAATTTGTTTCATCAAAACGGATTCGCTCACTTCTTAATGTAGGGGGAGGGAGGGCGCTTCCGGCTTCCGCCGCTTTCGCGAAATTCGCTCACTCTTGCGTTTACCAATTTATGGATGCAGTGCTGTTACGTTTCAACGCTTGCAGCAAAATGAACATGAAAGTTGCCAGGCGTCTTCTGGCACTTGTAGCCGACTGTTCAACTGCCAATGGAAATGCTGTCTAAATCACACAACTATCTACAAATACACGCACGCACACGTCCACACAAATACTTCATTCACATACACACACACACACACACTGTTCATTTACACAAACACATACATCAGTTCATTCATACACACACACACATCACTTCATTTACACACGCACACATCAGTTTTTTCACACAAACACACGCACAGACACAAACACACGCACGCACACATCAGTTCATTTACACACGCACACTCACACATTCCATCTCTTTCTCACTGCCCACAATGTGCAAAATTAATTATTCTTCCCATAAGTGCTCAGAGAGAGAGAGAGAGACAGAGAGACAGAGAGAGACAGAGTACCACTACCTGAAGTTCTATGTTCTCAACTAAGCCAGGAGAATACCTAGAACACGTCAAGCGTAAACAATCAAATATTCTGCAGTGAATTAAGGATTCGCTACTTTTTCTCAAATACTCTCTTCAACAGTGTTCCTGATATGTTGGACATCTTAAGTTTTATCAACAATAATAATTATATAAATCCCACACTAATAAACTTTTAATAGATTGGAAATCTTGACTTTTTATCAGCAATAATAATTATATAAATCCAAAACTAATAAACTTTTAATAGATTGGAAATCTTGACTTTTTATCAGCAATAATAATTATGTAAACCCAAAACTTATAAACTTTTCAAGTGTAAGTAATTCTGCTGGCTAGAATGCAAGCGCTAATATAAGAAACAGAAAAATTTAAGAAGCTAATGTAAATGTAGATTTTAAAATACGCTGGATTCATAGCAATTAATTAATAGATTGATTAAATTAATAAATATTAAAATACAGTAAGCAGAATTATAATATGTAAAATAAGTATTTTTAGCGCGAGTCATTACAGTTTTGTTAAATAAGTTGTTTTCTCTATTAAAACTTAAGAAAAATACTGTCTTGATAAGACAGTAGTATAACAGCAATAAGTAAAAGAAGAATTGTTTCTGTCAATTCGAGATGAAATGACCTTTATATAGTTCTAACGAAACAGTGAAATGACGTATATATAGTTCTAACGAAACAGTGAAATGACGTATATATAGTTCTAACGAAACAGTGACATGACGTATATATAGTTCTAACGAAACAGTGAAATGACCCATATATAGTTCTGACGAAACAGTGAAATGACGTATATAGATAGTTCTAACGAAACAGTGAAATGACCTATATATAGTTCTGAGGAAACAGTGACATGACCTATATATAGTTCTGAAGAAACAATTAAATGACCTGATTTATAGTTCTGACGAAACAGTAAATGACCTATATATAGTTCTGACAAACAGTGAAATGACGTATATATATTGTTGAGACAAAACAGTGAAATGACCTATGTATAGTTCTGACAAAACAGTGAAATGACCTATGTATAGTTCTGACGAAACAGTGAAATGACGCAACACGAGACAACTAAGTAAAAAGCGTTTAAGGAGTTATTCTTTGTATACCTGAAGAAGGCTTGATTTTCTTTTGTATTGCGGTGATCGGCGCCCTCAGAAACACACCTTAAGCCGAACAGATAAACTTAACGAGTATGTATGTTCCGGCCTCATGCTCAGATGCTTAGCATGAAACAGCAGACATTCAATGGCATTCATATAATTAACTTTATATTCATTCATATTAGCAACAAATATTTATTTCTTCTTTTTTTCTTTCCACTATCAATGCGCCCACAGGGATTGCGTTAGAACTTTTCATCTAGACCAGGGGTCGGGAACCTTTTTGTCTGAGAGAGCCATGGACACCACATATTTTGAAAAGTAATTCTGTGAGAGCCATATATTGTGTTTAAAACTAAAAATTCAAGTAAATGTGTGCATTTTGTGATAAAATAGACAGGTAAAACTAACGTTAGATAAGATAAAATCACTTAGACAAGTAAAACTAAAGTTAGACATAAAAATATACGTGGAATCTTACGTTTAAATACAACTCATATGAAAAAAATATTTTAAAAATATGTTCAAAATGATCTGTTACGCTTGTAGCGTTTCATTCTGTTACAGAGTCTGACTGTGGCATGCAGAATACATAGTCTGCTACGCTCACTAACTGAAAGCTATTTGAGGAGCCTTGCTGGCATGCAGAATATGTAGTATGTTACACTGGCTACACTGAAGTCATTTTATAGTCTGGCTTACATACAGACCTTGTGATGGATACACTGAAGTCCGTGGAGCTGTTCACGAGTGCACACATACTGCTTATCTCTGTGGTGTTGTTGCCGCCATTTCTTGACGCCACTGGAGCGCACAACGACTCTTCCTACGTTTTACGTAGCACCTCACGTCTGAATGGAAAGAGTTCAGATCCTACTGATACAGACGGGTTTGACCACCTGGATGAAACAGGGCAAAAAAATGGCATGGAATTTGAAAATCAGAACAATGTGAAACTACTACACGAGGACCATAACGCCATTATCGACAACAGAGGCAATCAGGGCACGTTCGGTGGATCAGAACACCCAACAATTCTTCCTGAACCACGTGGTACAGATCCACAGTCGTTCAACATCACGAAGGCCGTCCTACGCGGCGTTCTGGCCCAGTACGACCATTGTGGACACTTCTGTAATGGCACTGTTCTTGTCTCCGTGGGACACAGTAAGACTCCTTTCTGCCGGATGTGTCATTGCGATGACGTATGTCACATTTACGGGGATTGCTGTCCGGCATTAGAAAACATAGGCGAGCTGCAAGACATTCCTTTATCTAAATATGTGTGCGTTAAGCTGCTCAATGAAGACAGGTCTAGATATCCTGTTACTGTACGAATGATTGCGGACTGTCCCGAGAACTTAGGTAGTGATCCGAGCACGGAAACGCTTTGTGAGGAGTGTGACCCTCACTCAGCCTCACCAGTCATATCGCCAACGACATCGATCGTGTACTGCAACATGTACTGCTCTCTCTGTAACGGAGAAAGGCAAGCGGTGGCGCTAGAAAGAAACGTCTGCGGGGGTGAAGATGACGAAGGAAGCGGCAACATTTCCATGAAAACTGACCTCGATCTGGAAAACACGACCATGGACCAACAATCTGGTGACTTTATCGACACCAGTGAGGCAAAAGACTGCCAGGAATTGTTCATACATCCAGAAACATATGCTCTAAGAGAATGTGATTTCACTGAAAGTAACGTAGAGAAGTACGTTACAAACTGCAGTGTTTCTGGCCACGTTACAAACACCACAGAATATGAGAAAATCGTTGATTTGTGCAATAATTACACTCTGCCTGTTAACCACCATGGAATTACTTTCAAAAACCTCTTTTGTGCACTGTGCAATGACGTGGTGCCAGGAACACTAAACTGGGTCCATTTGTCGTCTGGATTAAATATACTGACAGATACTAGAGTCTATTATGTGACGTCACACCGCAAAGGATATTTGCTGAACAAGTGGTATGATTTTGCTAAGGTTAGTGCTTACTTTACAAGAGTGATCAATAAATGCGTGGATGGATGGATAGCTCAGTGGATGGATGGATTAATGCATGAATGGATGGAATGACAAGAAAATGAAAAGGATAAACAGATAGATATGAGGCTGGCTGACAAGATGGATGGATAGACAAGAAGAGAGAAGAAAAAGATAGACAGACAGACGGAAAGGCGAATAGATAGATAAAAGATAGATAGATAGATAGATAGATAGATAGATAGATAGATAGATGGATAGAAAGATAGATTAAATTAAGTAAACTTACATAAGATTTAAATAGAATGACAGACGAATGAACAAATGAGAGTAAAATTAACGCAATAGTAGATGTGGAGTGAGGAGTATAGATGTTAAAATAATGAGGTAAATTTGTCAAGTGTATGAAGAAAGAGCAAAGCAAAATAGAAACAAAAATAGAGCCAACAATCACATAATTGAAACAACTTTATTTTACAGGGTGAATCCAGAGACGTGTTTTGCAAGTCGGATCGGGTCTGGTCTGGAATACAAGATGATTTGTTCTGCGACTTGAACCAGAAAAACACCTCTCTACTGGACTGGTACCTACTTTTTGTCAACTTCAAACTTCTTACTAACTGCAGCATCAACTTTCAACTTGAACCAAATAGTTGGGAACGCGTCACAAACCGGATTGTTTTGCATCTGGCTGACGTCACACAGCGACTTGGCCCCGTGATCTATGCCATAGGAATAGATGGTTCTTTCAAAAATGTTTTCGCGATCGTACAATTTTTGACTAACAAAACTGAGAATCGAACAGAGTTTGAAATGACGGTTATATCTGTGTTCACCAATTCAAGTGTTGTGTTGGAGTTAAATGAAATATCAAGCATAGAATATGACATGCGTATTTACGAACAAGGAAATGAATATTTGGTGTTGGACAATATCAACACTTCATACGACAACGGTTCATGTTGCAGGACTGAAAACACAGGTGACTGGGAAAAGAGAGTTAGCGATAACTTTCCAGTAGACAAATACAATAAAATAGAGTTTGACCAGACAACTCCGTTTGCCACAGTGAAACTTGATATCAGCGAATACACTGTAGATGGTGATGTTGTCAAAGTGACGTATGCTAACGTGACATTGGCGCTGAGTGACGTGAAGTCTGCCAGTGACAGCTTAGAAGTGTCTTTAGTATACCTCCTGCAGGCTTACAGAAAAGCAGGTTTAATGATGCAGAACACCAGTCTGGATTTGGTTTCTTCAGAAGATGAAGTTGAGAGCATTCTGTCTTATATCTGTCTGACGATCTCCATTATCAGTCTGATCTTCGTGCTGATCACTTACTCCACATTTCCACAGTTACGAAGTTTACCCGGGATAAACAACATGTTCCTAGCGAGCTGGCTCTTGGTCGGGCAAGTACTTCTATTGACTGTCCCTTTCAGGACGGAAATTCCCGACTTGTGTCGAGTACTGGGGGCGCTGTTGCATTACTCCTGGCTGGCTGTCGTGTTCTGGATGAGCGCCTGTTCCTTTCACATGTTCCACGTCTTTGTCGTGCTGCAGTCGTCACTGCAAGCGCCTCACAGAAACGCATGGTACATCAAGCGATACGTCACACTAACGCACTTGTTGCCCTTGATGATTGTGGTTACAGTGGTTATTGCTAGATGGGTGCAAAGCGATGGTCAGGACATTGGTTATGGTGGTCACGTGTGCTACCTGAACACACCCCTATTGGTTGGCCTTGGATTTATTTCACCTTTAGCCACGTGCGTAACTGTCAACATCGTCCTCCTTATTGTCACAACGCGCGCGCTAATGCACATGAAGGACACAAAAATCGCGCGAGCTACAAACGTAGAGTCTGAACGCCAGAATATTCCTGTCTATGTAAAATTGTCCTCCTTGACAGGATTGTGCTGGGTGGTGGCACTGCTTGCCGAAGTGCCCGGATGTTGGTGGCTAAAATACGTGTCAACCGTGCTGAACGGACTGCAGGGTTTACACCTGGCTCTCAGCTACACCGCCAACAAACGTGTCATCAGGATGTGGAGAAAACTCTTCAGAGAATCGCTCAGAGTTCCATTTGAATCAACCGACCGTTCCTCCCAATCACCATCGACCACGCAAACTACACTTGTGAAGTGAAAATTGAAGTAGTCAAACAAATCAGTGTGGTGGTTTACCATAAGGATCAAAACTCTGAAGACATGTGCATCATGACTAGAGACTATTATTATAATACACTCAGTTTGATGGTTTACCATAAGGATCAAAACTCTGAAAACATGTGCATCATGACTCGTAGCAATATTTACGCACTCAGTTTTCTTGCACTGGAATTGTGTATGCGTGTGCGTGTATGTGTGTATATGTTTGTGAGTATGTGCGAGTATGTGTGTATCTGTGTGCGTGTCTCTGTGTGTCTGTGTATGTTTGTGTGTGCATGTGTGGTTGCCTCTGAGTTTGTTTGTATGTGTATTTGTATGTGAATCAGTGTATGCACAAGCGTTAAATTGGGGATGGTGTGATGTTTTGTTGGGATATTGGCAAGATGTTAATTCTCCACCACTCCTAGCTGCCAGAAACACACTTTCTGGCTGGCCACACGTGTTAGAAAGATGAAGGATATCTAATGGAGAATATAAGTGTGATAGTTCTAGAAGATAGCTCGAGCCCCTTGATACAATCAGCCAGGATAGTAAGTAAATACAGATGACAGACTACACATATAACAAAGAAGTGAGTCACGCTAACATGAATGTCTAAGTATCAATATTAAATGTATTTAACAAAAAAAATAACAAGACAGCATGGTTACATAGAGCGAGCAAACAATTCAATGGTTACAATTAGAGTTTATAAAAAAGAATATCGTTCATGATCATGACAATGTAGTTTCATAAGAGAATGTTCATTAGAGTCCTATGGCACTCTAGTAGTTATTTGGTTCGTACATGAGTGAACTATAACTGAGTTTATAAGAGAACACTGAATGCTTCTAAGAGAGGCATAAATCTGAGAGAAGTTGACAAAGCTGTTCAGTTGTTATCTTTATAGTTGCATAACCTAGGATCGCCTGCTGTGTAGTCCAGAATCCCAGCGAATGTCTCAAGTGGTTTTGTTGTGTTGTTGCTTCATGGCTCAATACACGTCAAAGTCAAAATCCAAAATAAAGTAGTGTTGTTCCAGTGTTGCTTCATGGCTCAATACTCGTCAAATCAAAATCCAAGATAAAGTTGTTTTGTTCTGGAGTTGCTTCACGGCTCAGCACTCATTGAGTCAAAGTCTCAGGTAAGGTGATCTGCCAATAAAATTCACAAGTGCAAAGAATTTTAGTATAACAATATAAAACACTACATTTTAGTATAACAATATAAAACACTATATTTTAGTATAACAATATAAAACACTATATTTTAGTATAACAATATAAAACACTATATTTTAATATAACAATATAAAACACTATATTTTAGTATAACAATATAAAACACTACATTTTAGTATAACAATATAAAACACTATATTTTAGTATAACAATATAAAACACTATATTTTAGTATAACAATATAAAACACTATATTTTAGTATAACAATATAAAACACTACATTTTAGTATAACAATATAAAACACTATATTTTAGTATAACAATATAAAACACTATATTTTAGTATAACAATATAAAACACTATATTTTAGTATAACAATATAAAACACTATATTTTAGTATAACAATATAAAACACTATATTTTAATAACAATATAAAATATCGTTAATGTCAAGAGATAACATGAACATAATATTAGTCAGACAAGCTAAATCCCAATACCTTTAGCAGAAAAATATATATACAGAAGATGGTTTCCTGCTGCTTTGATAACCAGCAATAAGGGTTAGCAATATGATTCTAACTTATTAAGTCCGAGAGACAAATAGGTGTGCCTCAACGGTCACCTGCATTCGACTAACAAATATTGGGGGTGAGTTCCTAGTACGTACATTGTGCGAAGATGGGCAGTGCTCTGATTGGTTCATTGAGTGGGTGTCTGGAACATTCAGGTATGTTTCTAGTCCAGGTAAAAGGGGCAGCCTTTCTAGAAGGTAGGTACGCGTGTAGCCTATTTTTAGAGGAGGGATATCCATGGGCTACATAAGCCATTATGTAACAGATGGGTTAATAGTGGATAATTTTTAGAGGGATACCAGTGGACTACATAAGAGATTATGTGACAGAAGGGTTAATAGTGGAGAATTTCTAGAGGAGAGATATATGTGGGCTACATAAGCCATCACGTGACAGAAGGGTTAATAGTAGAGAATGGAAATGTTTGATGCTTTGTTTTCTGACAGTAACTCTTTTCTCTGAAAACTCTGGACGTAGACCCAGATAACAATAGTGGTAAATCAATCAATCTTTTCACTGTGTGTGGCCATGTTTTATGAAATCCTGAAATGAGTTCAAATGAGATAGCATTTCCTGTTTCAAGCTCTTCCAGTTATTATGGTATTTATGATCATTTGTTCCCTTATTTTATATATCATAAGTTATACTATTTAAACTGAGATTTCTTCTGAGGTAAATTTGTGTCCTAATTATATATATTTCATAAGTTATAATATTTAAACTCATACAAGTGTTCTTGAGAAATGTTATATCATTGTTGTGAGAAATATTACACCAGTGTTTATGAGAAATATTTTGTTTATCAATTTATAAACAACGCTGATGTGTGTATACGTCTTAGTGGGAAGTTTGCTGATGTGTTTAATAATGTACGGTAAAATTGAATATGATATCAATTCGCTGATCAGTACTGACAAGATCTGCAGTGAGGACATTAACATAAAATGCGAAAAACTGAGATATGCGGAAGAACTATCGTCAAGAAAGTCAGTCAAAACAAGAGAGGGCCCACTCGCCAAAGGAAAAATCTACGATGTTTCAATGGAAAGGGAATATACATTCCTGAGAATAATACATCAAGAAAATATGCAGAGTGAAGTCCAAAATTATGAGAAAATATAAAAACGGGTTAGAGAAGTCCTGAAGTCCAAGTTAAATGGCGACAACAAAATACAAGCCTTAAATGCTTACGCAATGCTGTAATCAGTTACACTGGAGGTATCATGAATTGGATAATAAATAAAATAAATTATATGGACAGACAAACAAGAAAACTCCTCACAATACATAAAACCTTATACCCAGAAGCAGACGTAGACGGGCTCTGTGGGAGGACGAGGTCTCAAGAAAATCAAAGATGTCGTCAAAGGAGAAGTTATTGGTCTTGTGGACTACATCTAGAACAACATCAAAGATGAGCCAATGATAGAAACAGCAGAGATAAGTGGATTATAACAACTACCACAAACAGTCAAGAATCGTGAAAAATAACAATGAAACAGACATTAGCAAATACTCGGAACCAAAAACCTCTCCATAGGCAGCATATGCGACAAGCTATTGTTTTAAAATGCATGTTTGAAAGCAGACACAGAGGCAGTCATAACAGCTGAGCAAGATCAAGCACTAAACACGAAATCACACAAAACAAGTATCATGAAAATAGTAAATGATTCCAAATGCAGACTGAAATAACAGAACATTTATTATATGGATGTCAGCTTCTGTCTGGAACAGAATACACCAAACGACACAATGTAGTGGCAAAAACCTCTTTGAGAACTATGGACTAAAACCCCAGAAGAATATAAATACACCAACGTGAAGCAGTCACCGAGACAAAAGAAGTAAAAATACTGTGGAACTTCGACATAGGCACAGATTGAGTGATTTCTCTGAAAAGGCCAGACATTGAAGTTCTCAAAAAATCTAACAAAACTGCAACAATCATTGATGACGCTGTTCCCAGTGATTGAAACACAAAAACGGAAAAGTAGAAAAATATCAGGATCTCATATTAGAAATCTAGAGGCTAAGGAATGTATAAGCAGAAGTGATATTGTGGTGCAGTAAACTTGCCTGACCCAATTTCTAAACTCAATTGTTATATACTTTTCTAAATGTCAACGTGACATGACCTTCGGGTACTGTGTATGACGAGAATTTTGTAAGTACCAGAGTTAAAATTACAACTCACGTAAAGAATATGCTGGATCTTGCTGATGCAATCCAAACCTTTTCCAAGTGGATGAGTAGTTTATAAATATATATGTATATATATTAATTTGACTGCTGATGTCTATGCTAGGATAAACTGAATGTCTAATGTTTAATCGACATTATTGTGAAGTGATGTAAATGTCAACACTCTTTTGATTATATTCATATGTTGTATATTTGATTGTTGATTCAATAAATATATTGTTAAATTTATTAACCTTCTTGCACATATATTAAAACATTATGTTGGAGTAATAGGGGTGGAGGGGGGGGGGCTTGTTAAATATAAATAAAAGACGGCTTTTTATTACTCCTTTAGAAAGAAGTTTCCAACTGCAGAAACATTATGTGAGAGTAAAACTTCTATCTTACTGTTGTGTCAAAAGTAGTTATATGACATCCTTATAATCCGCCAAGTGAGAGACATATTGGTCTTGTGGGAGAATTATTAATAACTATAAATTGAGATTCTCGATCACTTGTAATTACTTGTGTCTTATTAATTAATAAATAATAATCATAACGAGTGAAGGGTGTCCAGAGGGTCACAGATAGGTCTTGGGGAAAGTAACATCTGGAAGGCCATCTAAATAAACTACGTGAGATCTATAGATTCTACCTGCTACTAAAGTAACATCTGGAAGGCCATCTAAATAAACTACGTGAGATCTATAGATTCTACCTGCTACTAAAGTAACATCTGGAAGGCCATCTAAATAAACTACGTGAGATCTATAGATTCTACCTGCTACTAAAGTAACATCTGGAAGGCCATCTAAATAAACTACCTGAGATCTATAGATTCTACCTACTACTAAAGTAACATCTGGAAGGCCATCTAAATAAACTACTTGAGATCTATAGATTCTACCTGCTACTAAAGTAACATCTGGAAGGTTATCTAAATAAACTACCTGAGATCTATAGATTCTACCTACTACTAAAGTAACATATGGAAGGCTATCTAAAAAAAACTACCTGAGATCTATAGATTCTACCTGCTACTAAAGTAACACCTGGAAGGCCATCAACCTGAGATCTATAGATTCTACCTACTACTAAAGTCAGCGCTCCTAGAAAGTGCCCACATCCTCCGCAAAACCTTGGATCTACCAGAATCTTAGTTAGATTCAGAGACTTTGATTCACAACCGACAGTCAACATAACGGAATGAAGCTGTTGTCCTCAAAAGAAACATCATTCTGATGACAAGACGATTTCATCTAGAAAATGGATTGTCTAGTGTTTTCTTAACACATACTCAGTACTTAGTAACATACGTAAATCAGCATTACGACTTATAATTACTTTAGTAACAATTATAATGATAACAAGAAAATACACCCCCTCTCCATAACCCACCCCAACAAATGTCATAAGCTTGCAAATCAGCGATGCTGTCACACCAGACTTTAAAGGCAGCATGTCATTGCTAGAAAAATACGCAAAACCCTCTTTACTAATTTAAACTTTGTGCGTCATGCCGGGCATATAAACAGATGAACTGTTTATGCTCTGGACGACTGTATTATCTGGGCTGTGTGGGAAGATTGTAATATTTACACTTCATTCGAAGACTGTATTATCTAGGCTGTATTATCTACACTGCATTAAAGGCTGTTATTCTAAACTGCATTAAAGACTGCATTACATAGACTGCATTAAACACTATTATCGTGACTGCATTAAAGGACGCTATCCAGACTGCATTAAAGACTAGTATCTGGGCTGTGGTGGAAGATTATACACTTCATTCCAAGACTATACTATCTAGAATGCATTAAAGACTATCTATACTGCATCAATGACTGATATCTTGACACTCCATTGTAATACATAGACTTGCACTGAGGACTATTATTAAGAAACTGTATTAAAGACCATTATATAGAAACTGCATTGGATGATTGTATCTCTAACCTGCATTAAAGACTGTATTATCTAGACTGCATTAAATAGAATATTATCCTGACTGTATTACATGCTGTATTATTTAGATTTCATTGAAGACTATATTATCTGGACTACATATTAAAGGCTGTATTATTTAGACTGCATTAAAGGCTATATTATCTAAATTGCATTGAACGCTATATTATCTAGACTGCAATAAAGGCTGCATTATCTAGATTGCAATAAAGGCTGTGTTATCTAGATTGCAATAAAGGCTGTGTTATCTAGATTGCATTGAAGGCTGTGCTATCTAGACTACAATAAAGGCTGCATTATCTAAATTGCATTGAAGACTGTGTTATCTAGATTGCATTGAAGGCTGTATTATCTAGATTACATTGCCAAGAATTATTTTCACTCCATTAGAAGACATATTTGTTGTACTTGTGTAGTAATAGGAAATATTATACAGTTTAAAAATAACTGAACGGCAATTGCTAATATATCAAATATACAACATAGAGCAAAAACATCCCATAATGTAGCTATTTTTAGATAAAACGATTATATTTCTAATCCGAATTAATCACCAGAAACCTTAAAATATACACTTCTTGTGAACTGAGCTTATATAAAAATAAAAAAATCTTAAGTACGAGACGCCATCTTTGTGTGAGTGATATCAATGACATTTCCCGAATTAGGTCATGGATCTAAAGGTCGCTAGCTAATTGTAGATTTTATTTTCTGGTAGGTGACTCCGTGTGCAGGGCGCGTGCACACTAGTCGTTGAGAAAAGTGCTTACACGTTATTTTGGCAAATGCTACTCTAGGAACCCGCAGCACCCGGATACCAATCCAAACTATGAAGGAGATAGAAAAATATTCATAAAAGAGCAAGCATTCCCCCCAAAAAAAATTTTTAAAAAGAGCAAGCACCCTCCTTTGTTCACTTCCGCTCTTCTTTTTCTTTGTTTTGTTTAGTTATCTGCACTCATTCTGCCTGGTTCTTAAAAGATCGCTTGAGTAGACATAAGCAGTTTTTCTCTCACGTTTCGCTGGATTTCCTGTATGTGGGTGTGTACATAAACAGTTTTTCTCTCCTGATTCGCTGGCTTTCCTCTCTGTATGTTACTGCCAGTCTTTGATAATTGCATGCAGTGTTAATTAATGTGCTAACGTGTTTGTGCGTGCCTCCGTCTGTATATGAGTTCTTATATTTTTCTGTCAAGATTTATAAAATGACTGCAATTTGGTGTTAGGATGTGTTTCTTGTTGCATATTTTGTAAATAACAATTACATAAAGATAAACACTCTGAAATACAAATACGAACCCGCTTCAATCAATTTGAAATATAAATATAAATCAGTTTCAAAATAAATATTGTGACATACAAACATGAAACAGTTTTAAAATAAACATTGTGACATACAAATATGAAACAGTTTTAAAATAAACATTGTGACATACAAATATGAAACAGTTTTAAAATAAACATTGTGACATACAAATATGAAACAGTTTTAAAATAAACATTCTGAAATGTAACTATAGTACGAAAACGTAATTAGTAACTGAATTTTATGTACAAAGCTGTGACAGGATGTAAGTGGTAACTGAATTTTAGGTACAAAGCTGTGAGGATGTAATTGGTAACTGAATTTTAGGTACAAAGCTGTGACAGGATGTAATTGGTAACTGAATTTTAGGTACAAAGCTGTGACAGGATGTAATTGGTAACTGAATGTCAAGGTACAAAACTGTGACAGGATGTAATTGGTAACTGAATGTCAAGGTACAAAACTGTGTACACGGTATGTGAGTGTACTTGGTAACTGAAATCAAAGATACAAAGCTGTTTATATAGGATACGTAAGGTACACAGCCTATGCAGGACAATTGGAAATTAAACAAAAAGTGTAAAATGGATACATTTTAGGTACAGTAATTTATAGTCAATATACTTAACGAATTAAAGATGTCTTTCGTTATAACGAATTAAAGATGTCTTTCGTTATAACGAATTAAAGATGTCTTTCGTTATAACGAATTAAAGATGTCTTTCGTTATAACGAATTAAAGACGTCTCTCGCTATAACGAATTAAAGATGTCTCTCGCTATAACGAATTAAAGATGCCTCTCGCTAGACGTAAGTACGAGTAAACACACAAAATGAAAACGAGGTGTGATAAAGAGAGTGTAAGAAGCAATACTTTAATAGCCATATCCAGAGTGGTTTAATAACTCTGTCGTTTGATAACCTAATAACTGTAGTTTGACGATATATGGTTAATACTCTGAAAACCCGTACCGAGTTTGATGATTTAATAACTGTAGTATGATGATGTATGGTTAATACTTTGAAAGCCCGTACCGAGTTTGATAATAACTGTAGTTTGATGGCGCAAGAATAATATTTTTATAGCCTGTGCCGAGTTTGGTAACGTGATAACTCTGGTGGTACAAACGTAATGCTTAGTAGGCTGTTAGAACAATGATATAAATAAAAACGAGTACAGGTATTTTTTATATGAATCAAGGCAATGACAGTGATGCATTACTATATCTGATTCCAGGCTATGATATTTTAATACTCTAATTTCTTAGTCCAGCAACGTTTTAATAATATCCAACACTGATATATGAATCCAGGCAATGACACTTTTCGAGGCAATATTATATCAGAGTCCAGGTTATATTACAATATTGATAGTGAAAGACTACAATTCAATAAAGGAGTTTATAAAATGGTTTTTGAAAATGTTTTATTTCGAATGGGTGAAAGAATGAATTTGCATCATTATTAAATTGTATGTAGTTCACGTTCTTCAGCGCTTAGCGTTTTGACGCGTGATTTTGACATCGCCTATCTTACCATTGATTGTCTCTATGTACTTCTAATTCTGGAGATCCATTCTGGCATTTAGTTCTAGCTTACATACATCTAATTCACCTGGTGATCCATTCTGTCATGTGTTTATAACTTACGTACATCTAATTCACCTGGTGATCCATTCTGTCATGTATTTCTAGTTTCATACATCTAATTCACCTGGTGATCCATTCTGTCATGTATTTCTAGCTTACGTACATCTAATTCACCTGGTGATCCATTCTGTATAACTTATGTACATCTAATTCACCTGGTGATCTATTCTGTCATGTGTTTATAACTTATGTACATCTAATTCACCTGGTGATCCATTCTGTCATGTGTTTATAACTTATTTGACTCACTAACCATGGAGTGCATTGTCAGTTTATACTGACATGTTTTTAGTAAAGTTGTTGTTAGTGTTCAGGGCGTCTTTGTGCGTTTTGGTGTATTTGAGTTTTTAATCTCATCCTTGCTTATTTAGCTTGCCCTTATTGCAACGACGCACAGAATTCACACCGTTTTGATCTCATCCTTGCTTATTTAACACGCTAAAATTGTGCAGTGACACACAGAATTCACACCGTTTTGATCTCATCCTTGCTTATTTAACACGCTAAAATTGTGCAGTGACACACAGAATTCACACCGTTTTGATCTCATCCTTGCTTATTTAACACGCTAAAATTGTGCAGTGACACACAGAATTCACACCGTTTTGATCTCATCCTTGCTTATTTAACACGCTAAAATTGTGCAGTGACACACAGAATTCACACCGCCGAGACGAGCATTTCAGTTCCTTAGGGAGCACTCCATTATTTCTCTTAGACAAGACAAGTGGTCAGAACTGTGCGTGTTAATTTGCGTTTTATGTCTTGGGACAAAGTCGAGACGAGCATTTCAGTTCCGTAAGGAGCACTCCATATTTCTCTTAGACAAGTTGGTCAGAACTGTTTCGAACTGTGGACTGAATATATAGCCGGGCTCATATGTTTACCATCTTTCATACACATTGGTAATGTTATTCTGCTTCTTTTTGAAATTGAATGTAACAGCTTGTTTAATATTTTCAATTTAAAAAAGCTATAATATTTCAATTAACTTATTTAATGCCTTTAATTTGTTAACATCGGTCACTAGTATACTGAGGTGAGTGTGTGTGATAGTTTGCGAAAGCACTGTCGTACAGGACCCGCACCGTTATGACGTCCTTATTGACTAAGTACATATTGTCAGTTCAAAATAATTCCAACTTTTCACGACTGCGTCAATAATTCCTGTTTATTGCTGACATTAGCAACACGCAAGCTTAATTTTATTGCAGAATTATTCATGAATTAATTTGTAGATGGTTTCTGGATGATGACAGCATGACGCTTGGTTTTGTTTACCAGGCACTTCTCAATGGATGGGTAAGAATTGAAAGTATGTGATTATAATTCTAGGTCTATTGAGTCACAAAACCAAATATCTGGTCATCTTATATTTTAGATGTGGCAGTAGTAATTTTTGTATAATTAAGTAGTAATCAGATATGCTAGCGACAAGGGCGTAGTTGTATGACTAATGTTATTGCAGCAGACAACAACACCCGAAATGGCACTGACCTAAGCGCGCTTGGACTAGCGGTCATTTTTCTTGAGTCGTTTAACGATAACATAAACTTTGTCCAAAATGGTGGGCAAAAGAGAGGAATACATTTGTATGCGCCTCAGATTGTTTAATTTACAAAACTTATCAGTTGTTCAAGAGAACATTTGTGCAAAACTTATTAGTTGTTCAACAGTATATTTGTATGTATCTCTGTTTAATTTATAAAGCTTATCAGTTATACAACAGTATATTTGTATGTATCTCTGTTTAATTTATAAAGCTTATCAGTTATACAACAGTATATTTGTATGTATCTCTGTTTAATTTATAAAGCTTATCAGTTATACACCAGTATATTTGTATGTATCTCAGATTGTTTATTTTACAAAACTTATCAGTTGTTCAACAGTATATTTGTATGTATCTCTGTTTAATTTATAAAGCTTATCAGTTATACAACAGTATATTTGTATGTATCTCAGATTGTTTATTTTACAAAACTTATCAGTTGTTCAGCAGTATATTTATATGTATCTCAGATTGTTTAATTTATAAAACTTGTCAGTTGTTCAACAGTATATTTGTATATTAATCAGATTGATTAATTTAAAACTCGTATCGGGGGTACAACAATATACCAGTTAATTGCATGTGCACTTCAACTACAGCTAATGTGATTACTCCCCATTGGTAGTAGGCGCATTCCGATTTGCTCTGATTTCTTCTTGAACGCTCAGAAGTCTAGCTATTTATATTCGTGAAACTAACCGATTAATCTAATTAAATCACACAGTCTATTAATGGTTAGACATTAATTTAATGACTGCATGCGTCGATTCTTCGCTAATGCTTACAGTGTCCTAAATGTCACGCGCTTCAGACCTCGTTAAGTTATGTTCATCAAATATCACGTGCTCCAAGACTAATTATGTTCATCAAACATCACGTGCTCCAAGACTCATTATGTTCATCAAACATTTCGTGCAGTACGTCACAATTCCATCAAATGGTGGATTTTTTTCTCAAGTTGTAAGTTCGTACACCGTCTCTCTGTGACCCATTTTCGTGACAGGAAACACCTGACTAAAGTCAAAAGCATTTTAGCCACTTTGTGTCGTCACGTGCGATCTCGTGCATGACCGAGGGTTTTTGTCCGCATCTTTGCTCGTGTAAACGTCAGTTTTCAGAATATTGCTTAAATTTATTTTTATAATACATTTTTAAACATCTATTAATAACCAAAATACAGCATGCCACAAAATGAAATAATAGAGGAAAGGGAGAATAAAAATGTTGACAGATGGATTTAGGAGGTTGGGGAAGGGATAAATTAAGAAGGAAATGAAAGAAGTGATAGAAGTGATAGAAGTGATAGATTGATAATAAGGAGAAAGAGTGGGAGAGAAGGAGAGAGAGAGAGAGGGAGGGAGGGGGAGAGAGAGAGAGAATGATCAAGAGAAAGTCAGAAAGAGATAAAGAGAAAAAAGATTGAATGAGAATTATGAAAGAAAATGTGGTTTGAAAATGTGGTAGGCATTGCTAAATTAAGAGCTAGCCACACAGCCTAATCTAATGCAACCCACTACAATCTAATAATTATTTACTTTGGTCTAAAATCTAATAGCCATAATCTAAAACGCAATTTGAGGGAAATACGAATCGTCCACTATGCTTGGACGCCAGGGAAGCCATAGTGATGTATTAGCCAAGGCCTGCCCCATTGCCCTGTGCTTGTTATGCAAAATTTTGTAGTTTTAGGGCTATTGGACGGGACGAAAAAATGCAAAGAGCGGAGCAGTAGTCCATGGGACGAAAAGAAGAAAACGCGACGCAGTCTAGTGTTCTATTGGATGAAAAAAGGAAAAGAAAAAGCAGGACACAATTTAGTGTGTTACGGGACGTTAAAAAAAGGAAGAGAATATGACTCAGTTTAGTGGGCGACGGGACGTTAAAAAAGGAAAACAACATACCCACATTAGTGGGCTACAAGACGTTAAAAAAGGAAAACAACATGACCCAGCTTAGTGGGCTTCCGGAGGTTAAAAATGAAAACAACATGACCCAATTTAGCGGGCTACGGGACAAAAAGAAGAAAAGAACGGGAAGCAGTTAAGAAAAGCAGTTGGACGTAAAAACAGGAAGACCAAATTTTTCAGTTTAGAGGGCTACGGGACAAAATGAATGGGACGCAGTTTTGAGGGCTATGGGACGAATAAAGAAAAGAACATGACGCAGTTTAGTGGGCAAGGGGACGCAAAGAAGAAATGTACGGGACAAAGTTTAGTGGACTATGGGGCGAATAAAGAAAAGAACGGGATACAGATTATGCGCGCAGCAGCAGGCCAGTGACACATAACCAGTTACAGTGTGGCGAGGTGATCCAGATGATTACTGGCAATTGCAGAATTCCGGTTCATTTCTGCGGATTCACTCTGTGGTTTGTTCCAAACCTTGTAACACACACGCAAGTTGTATAAGAGATATGTATCAAACTTCAAGTGAATACTTCCAGTACCAATGTAGTACATTGTCCAATCCTCTAAAAGTGATGAGTTATCTCTCCTAATTTCTTCGTAAGTATTTCTGAAAAGTCATTATGTGTGCATGCGTGCGTGCGTGTGTGTGTTAATGCGCGCGTATAGAGATTGATGTTTATATTTCTACTCAGTAAGTGATTTCTCTTTTTTTTAAACGACATTTTTAGCGATTTTCCTATTGTAGATTTATAACTAGCCAACGATTCTGCTACTTTTATAGTTGTTGTTTTGAGTAGCCAATAATGTGGGGAGAGGGATTTTCAAATCCACGTAGTCATGATTTTTGGAAGGCACTCGATATCGCCCACAATAGTTTGCGTTTAGACAATGCACACAGAACAGGGAGATTATAGTCACGGTTATAACAATGCACACAGAACAGGGAGATTATAGTCACGGTAATAACAATGCACACAGAACAGGGAGATTATAGTCACGGTAATAACAATGCACACAGAACAGGGAGATTATAGTCACGGTAATAACAATGCACACAGAACAGGGAGATTATAGTCACGGTAATAACAATGCACACAGAACAGAGAGATTATAGTCACGGTAATAACAAAGCAAATAGAACATGGAGATTATTATCACGGACATAACAATGTACTAGAAACACTGAGATTATAGTCACGGACATAACAATGCACACAGAACAAGGGGATTATAGTCACGAACGTGAAAGAGAAATGGAAAAACAATGTATAGAGTTGCTTTTCATATACAGAGCAAATTCGAAACCAACTTTCACTCTACCTTTAAAATAAAAATTGACCTACTTGCACTTACGATTTCCGTGACAGATATAAAAAGTAATTTTTTGTTTGCATGCTGAATTATGGTTCTTACTTGGCGATAAATAAAATCAAAACCTGTACTAAAAAATACTTTAAGCAACATATTCTGAAAACTGACATTTACGCGAGCGAATGCCAGTATAAAATATCAGAGTTGCTTTTCTTGTAGAGCGCATTCGGGATCATAATGCATGACGGTAATTATACAATTATTAGCATTCATGGAGACGTGACGTCATCACAATACACATATGCCAGAGTATTTAATCGCTCGATAGCCTAACTCGTGCATCCAGTATCTCGGACATAACTCGTGCATCCACTCTCTCGGACATAACTCGTGCATCCACTATCTCGGACATAACTGTAAATACATCGAAGTAACATGATATAAATATAATATATTAGATAATACAAAAATGACTTCCAATAAAAGTATTATCTTTCTTCGAAATTTTAACGTTTAAATGACAACCTTTTGATCAGTCCTGTATACTATAGATGTTTATTTTTTAAATCTTCCTCCTCATGGTTACTGTTGACGAAGAAGACGAAGGTGACTGAAAGCAGTCATGTGAGCTGTCGTCTAACATTAATCTTGATGATTACACCGAGGTCATAGGTCATGCTTTCATCCACATTTTGAAGTTTTGTTTCTTTGTTTGTTGACAAAAAAATTCTCTTCTATACAAGTTTAGGGATGCGAATTGGTTTCAACTTTATAAATATGGTTCAAGACAATAATTTAAGATCTATGAATGAGTCTGCAGTCTAAGACCAATGTTGCACAACGAAATCTGTTTTTCAGACAATTGAAGTTTTGATCAAAGCCATGAAGCAAGCTGCAATCTTTCCAACAATACTGGTCATCGTGTCCGTGTGTCCACCACTAGAGTGCACCACGAGATCGAGTAATCACTCTTCTCCACCCAATAACGACAACTCGCATGAAAATGGAAGGAGCAGAAACGTGAATGGGCTTTGTCCTCTTGAGGAAAAGGGACACAATCAAGAAGCAGTACTAGGAGAGGTAAACAATGGCACTCATTTAATCGTAAACGTAAACGTAAATATGACTTCCGGCAACCACTGCCTGAGCGACGAGTTGGAAAATCTGTTGGAAGGGAGTGAACTCCTCACTCTTCCAAATGGCATACAAGCTCATTTCAATTACTGCGGCGATTTTTGCGACGGCACCCGTAAGCTTAAAGTACACAGCCGGCCATATTGTCTAAGAGATGTGCAGTGCAAGAGCTGTCATTGTGACGAATTGTGTCACATTTACGGAGACTGCTGTCCGGAGAAAGAAAGAATGGGCGAGTTGCAGAACATTCCTTCTCCAAAATATTCCTGTCTCACCGTGCTCGATGTTTGTGATGCTCGTGTGACTGTACAAATGGTCACGAAGTGTCTCGGAACGGAAGCACTTTGTGAGGAGTGTGACCCACACTTTCCAACACCAGTAATATCGCCAACGACATCGATCGTGTACTGCAGCATGAACTGCTCTCTCTGTAACAGAGAAAGGCAAGCGGTGGCGTTAGACAGAAAATTCCTTGATAGGGAAATGTTTGTACTTCCGTTCAACAGTACCCAGCGACGATGTGATGACTACGAGAGTGACGTCAAGAGCAACGCCATAGTGTGCGATGAACCACGTTCTGCTGCTCACGTCAGACTGGTCGATTTGTGTCTTAATTACACCTACCCTGTTTTTACTAAACATGCTTCATACAAAAATCTTTTCTGTGCTCTCTGCAAAGGAATTAAGCCAACGTGTATCCAAACTCAAAGACTTTCAGTCATTGCTTCTGAAGGTCTAAGCTTGCTGACCAGAACAGTAAAACCGGATTCAAAAAGAAAGTGCAAGCGTGATTATTGGTTCGACATAGCTAAGGTTAGTATTTATAACTCAACATCACACATGCAGACAGACAGACAGATACATGGATGAACGGATAGATAGACATACATACATACAGACAGACAGACAGACGGACGGACGGACGGACGGACGGACGGACGGATGGATAGATAGATAGATAGATAGATAGATAGATAGATAGATAGATAGATAGATAGATAGATAGATAGATAGATAGATAGATAGATAGATAGATAGATAGATAGATAGATAGAGAAAGATAGAGGAGTGTACGATAACTGTTTGAGCCAATTATTGTTGATTATTACCATTTAAGTATAAAATTTTACTCGTAACTCCCTGAGGTTCCTTCTTATAATTTTGACTGCTCTTTTAGTTCCTTTGTCAAAAAAGGGGTACCTCAACACGAACAGACAAAATAATCTGTAGTATACACCTTTCCATCAGATACCACCGACATTTTAATGTTAAATGTAAACTTTGATGGTGTGAAAAGAAGGCGGTAGATGAAAGAATATATACATGCCAAGTGGTGCGAGGCTAAAAGAATAAAGATTTATGTCATGTTTAATAAGCTAGATGTAACAAGATTTATTTCTTGTGAAAGAAGATAGATGTAGAAAGATTTATGTCATGTTTAACAAGCTAGATGTAACAAGATTTATTTCCTGTGGAAGAAGCTAGATGTAACAAGATTTATTTCCTGTGGAAGAAGCTATATGTAAAAATATTTCTGTCAAGTGCGGAGAATTTCATGTGGCAAGATCTGGATGAGAGGAAGCAGTAGATCATAGTTCACAATAACGAAATATTGAAGATATGCACAATTAGACCAAACAGGTTAAAATCAGTTAGAATAACATAATATGGATTGTTAGGAGAAATACATTGTTTATTATTCTTTCTTGTTCAGTATCTAATTAATTTAGATTAATTATTTTATTCAAACTCATATGATTTTTTAAAATTATTTTTTTAACCAGACTAGTTGTAGACCAGTATGGTGCCATATGGGCCGGATCTGGACAAGGAAACGTGACCTACTTTGCGACATGGACCAAAAGAACAGCAGGATGACGCAATGGTATGGAATGCTGATCAGTTTCAAACTCCTCACAAATATCAGCAGTCTTCTAACTGCCCAGGACTTGCAACAAGCCAAAAATCGACTTATCAATCATCTAGCTGACGTCATGCAACGTCTTGACGTTGTGACCTACGCATTAGCAGTGAACTTTCAGGTCACCTTTGAAAGCATCCGCGTGTTGGCATTCGTGGAATTTGTCTCGAACAAGAGTAAGAATGACAAAACCTTTGAAAAGAGAGTTATATGTATGTTTATGAAGTCAAAATGGGTGCTGAATGAAACTGACATATCATCCATACTAGAATTTGAAATGAGCTTTAACGAAAACAATGAGACGAATTTCAAGCCTTGTGTGTTGAGCTCTTCCTATGACAATGGCTCGTGTTGCAGATATGAGAGTATAGTTGAGTGGGAAAGGAGAATTAGCAATAGCTTTTCAGTAGACAAAAGAAATAAAATAGTGCTCGATCAGACAACTCCGTTTGCAAATGTGGTTCTCAATTCCAGTGAGTTCTCCATTGATGTCGATGTTGTCGTTCTGACTTATGCTAACGTGACACTAGAACTGAAGAGAGTGAAAATCAATGGCTCATCACTGGTAGTGCCACTAGAACATCTTATTGGAGCTTACAAGGAGGCGGGTCTAGTAGATTCTCCAGAACTTGACATCGAAGTCATTTTATCTCAGGTCTTTCTCACGATCTCCATTATCAGTCTGATCTTTGTGCTGGCCACTTACTCCACGTTTCCACAGTTACGAAGTTTACCCGGGATAAACAACATGTTCCTAGCGAGCTGGCTCTTGATCGGGCAAATGCTTCTATTGACTATCCCAACCAGGACCGAGATACCCGACTTGTGCCGGGTACTGGGGGCGTTGTTGCATTACTCCTGGCTGGTTGTCGTGTTCTGGATGAGCGCCTGCTCCTTTCACATGTTCCACGTCTTTGTCGTGCTGCAGTCGTCACTGGAAGCAGCGCACAGCCACGCATGGTACATAAAGCGATACGTTACACTGACGCAGTTGTTGCCCTTGGTGATTGTGGCCACAGTGATTATTGCTAGATGGGTGCACAGCGAAGGTCAGGATATTGGGTATGGAGGCGACGTATGCTATCTGAACACACCCCTGTTAGTAGGCCTTGGCTTCGTCTTGCCTCTGACCGCATGCGTTGCCGCCAACATTGTTCTCCTCGCGCTCACGGCACGCGCTTTAATGCTGATGAAACGTCAGCCAATTGCACGCTCCACTCACGTGTCGGACAGCCAGAACGTTTCTGTATACATGAAGTTGTCGTCCCTGACTGGGGTTTGTTGGGTGGTAGCACTAATTGCAGAAATACCCGGATGTTGGTGGCTGAAATACGTATCTATCGTGTTTAACGGACTGCAGGGTTTACACCTGGCTCTCAGCTACACCGCCAACAAACGTGTCATCAGGATGTGGTGCGAACGGTTTAGAAAGAAGTTTGGAAATCTTTTACAATCATCCGACAGGAAATCTTCAACACGAAAGATCACACAGACTACCAGATAGATCTACAAATTACCTTTATCATACTGGATAGACCGACTTTTGGAAATGAGATAAATCTCTTTGAGCGAGTTTCTGTCCAGGTAATGCAGTCAAACTTTACACGTTTTGTAGTGACACACTGGACTACCGATTTTATTTCCTGTCCAGGTATTGCAGTCAAACTTTACACGTTTTGTAGTGACACACTGGACTACCGATTTTATTTCCTGTCCAGGTATTGCAGTCAAACTGTACACGTTTAGTTGTGACACACTGGACTACCGATTTTATTTCCTGTCCAGGTATTGCAGACAAACTGTACACGTTTAGTTGTGACACACTGGACTACCGATTTTATTTCCTGTCCAGGTATTGCAGACAAACTTTACACGTTTAGTTGTGTCATACTGGATTACTGATTTCAATTTCAGAAATACCGCACATGCAGACAATAATTAAAATCTTAGTTTTTATATGTTTAATGTTTCAAAAATTTTCCTGAGTATATTCTTTTTCGCTTTTCATGAGTTTTTGGAGATTTTACCCACCCACCACAAAACAATCTGGATTTCAATAAAGAGGTTTGGGGGTGGGATTTATTTGTGACGTTATGAAGATTGTGGATCTATATTTACTGTGCTGACTCCTATTTTATAAGTCACAGTTAAAGTCTATATTATATTTATATTCAATTCACATTCTATACTTAGTGATGTATTATAAAACAATGTAAACGTTTTAAAGAAACTAATGTATGTATGCTTGTATTACAACAAATATGTTTGCATGTGATCAGGTGACCATGAGCACAGTTCACATACTAACTTCAATCAGTATATGCTCACTGTATTTAGGAATGAGAAATCCGTATTTTATTGATCTTGGTATTTTTGTTTGTTTGCTTGCTTTGTTGTGTTTAGTAAAGCTTGTGTGTGTATGTGTATGTGCGTGTGTGTGTGTGTGACTACTGCTATTAGTATCTATCTATATCTGTGAAACCAAAGCCACTTAGTGAATGATTATATTATTATTAATTAATCATAAATAACTAATTACAAGTGATGAGAATCTTAATTTATATTATTAATAATTCCCCAGAAGACACCGCTCGTCTCTCTCACTTGGTGGATATGGCGCTGTAAACATTTTCTCTCTTCCGCAACATTAACGACAAACATTTTACCGTCACACAATATTTCTGTAGGTGGCAAACATCTTATCAAAGGAGAAGACAAATCCATCTTTTAGTCTATATTTAGCAAGCCCACATCCACCCATTCTCTCCAACATATTGTATCAATATGTGTAAGAAGGTCAATAAGTTTATTAAATAAACAATCAAATGTACAACATATGAATATAATCAAAGGGTGTTAACATTTACATCATTTCACAACAATGTTCAAATAATGCTGGACAATCACCATTCAGTTAATCCTAGCATAGACATCAGTCAATTTAACCTATATATAAACTATGTTCATGGATATCATCGTAAAAATGAGAGTGGAGTTTCAGAGAAATAATTAAAATCAATGTACATAACATTTTCAAACATGAAGGCTGTTGCTGGCATGTGTTGCAACATGTCACTGTCCTTATTTAGATGACGGTCCAATGTACCCCTTTTCTAGGCACATTACACAACTGTTCCATAATCTTCAATGTGCTCACAAACTTCACATGACTATCAAAAGTACATCAAGCAGGTTGTTCTGAAATCTTCAGCAGCGTTCACTTGCCACACCAAGAGGAATGCCCAAATAATCTTCATAAACTTTTTAGACCAAAGTAAAGCCTCAATTTTCACCATATTGGCTCTTGAACAGAATTTACAGGAATCAGATTATAGCAAACTTTACTGTTAAGTTCAACAATAAAGCTGGATTCTCACACCAATGTAATCTGGTAGAGTACAGTAGTCACTGTTGCCTGAAGCACAAAGGGAAAAGGCCTGCTTCTCTGTGAAAGTCAAATTAAGGCAGCGCTCAATTTCAGGCATACTTCATCCCTGAAACTGCTTTCTCTCTTATAAACATTCTCAACTTACAAATCATGCAACAATTTCATTAGCCCGACACATATGAATAAGAAATAGAATAAGAATAAGAAATATAGCAGCTATCAAAATTATAATGTACAATGTAATCAAATAAATTAACATAGAAATAAAGGTTCGATTGCATAAGCATAACAAGAATAACTGAAATGAATATTAAATTTTATTATTTCTCAGTGTTGATTATTTGTATGCATGAAAGCTAATGTATATTTCTTTTCAGGGACGGGTTTGTCTGGCACTAGCAATGGTTCTGATTGTAAATGTATAATAACGAATCTTTTGAAAGTACGTGTTGCGTGACTCCATTTTCTGCATACATTACTTGTTGAAGTAAATTACAACCTGGAAGTAATTTATTTTGTTTAAATGTAATTGAATGGTAAAGCTTATTGTTGAAGTAAATTATAACCCTGAAGTAATTTATTTTGTTTAAATGTAATTGAATGGTAAAGCTTATTATTGAAGTAAATTACAACCGGGAAGTAATTTATTTTGTTTAAATGTAATAGAATGGTGAATTAAAACTACTGGAAAAAACTATGAAAAAATATGAATTTAAAATATAAATTTGATTTCTTGAGATGATTATTGTCTTGTTATGTGTGTCTTGAGAAGATTATTGTCTTGTTATGTGTGTCTTGAGAAGATTATTGTCTTGTTATGTGTGTCTTGAGAAGATTATTGTCTTGTTATGTGTGTCTTGAGAAGATTGTTGTCTTGTTATGTGTGTCTGGAGAAGATTATTGTCTTGTTATGTGTGTCTGGAGATGAGTGTCTTGTTATGTGTGTCTTGAGAAGATTATTGTCTTGTTATGTGAATGATTTATAATAATGGAACTTCTTTGGAATTGCAAGTTAGTGTATGTTGTAACCTTTATTGATATAAAGTAGCGCTATTGTGAGATCCATTTTTATCCCGCTTTTGCTACTTGCAAAATATTTATCACACTGATTAGCATGCTATCTTCCAAGGAAAAATGTTATCTTTGTTTAGCTGGGGCCTTCTATTGCTGTCTTCCAAGGAAAAATGTTATCTTTGTTTAGCTGGGGCCTTCTATTGCTATCTTCCAAGGAAAAATGTTATCTTTGTTTAGCTGGGGCCTTCTATTGCTATCTTCCAAGGAAAAATGTTATCTTTGTTTAGCTGGGGCCTTCTATTGCTATCTTCCAAGGAAAAATGTTATCTTTGTTTAGCTGGGGCCTTCTATTGCTATCTTCCAAGGAAAAATGTTATCTTTGTTTAGCTGGGGCCTTCTATTGCCGTCTTTATCTCAAGCTCGATTGATCCAAGAATTTCGTCTATAGCGTATGGTCTGTAGTCTTAGAGGGAAGCTTTGTCATCCAGCAAAGACCGTAAAAACAGATCTCAGCAGCACCAGAGGCTACTTACTGTTCGTCATCATGGAGGATGGGTGTTAATTTGTCATCAGACCAGACCGTAAAAACAGATCTCAGCAGCACCAGAGGCTACTTACTGTTCGTCATCATGGAGGATGGGTGTTAATTTGTCATCAGACCTCAAGGCTATTCTGCACTGACAATCTGATTGCAATTTCGTTCTTGAACTTAAAGGGATGGGGGAAAAGGGGAGACAGTAGACAGTAAACACACTCACTTGTATTTATTTGTATCTTAAAATTATTTTTCTTTTGTTGTTGTTGTTCTTCTTCTTTTTATCTTTATCTTAATTAATTCTTTTGGAGCGATTGTTAATTGGAATCGGCTAGGGCGAGCCGCATATGGATGGATAATTGCTGAATAATTAATGAGGAAATAATTTCGCCAATCCTAGAAGGCAACTTCAGCTAATTTAATTGTTGCTGTATTAAATGAAAATTGTCCCATAGAACTTGAGCAATAGGATTTAATACAGTCGCTGTAAGGTTACGTTAGACCGTGGGGCTGCTATCAGTATTAAAACTAAAATTCATAATTAATAATTCGGATAATTAGAGTTGTAACAAGTTCGATAAAATAACCCCACATGTGACAAACTCGCCCCTAATACAGTAACGTACAGGACCAACACCATTATGACGTCTTTATTGAGGAACAAAGTAGCATCAGTTCCGAGCCATCCCACGTGATCACGACTGTGTCAATAATTAATTATAATTATTGTTTATTGCTGATATTAGTGACATGCGCTTAATTAATTATGCATGCAGAATTATTCACGAATAGATTTCTAGATGATTCTGAATGACAGCATGACGCTTGATTTTGTTTGTCAGGCACTTCTCCGGGGGTCGGGGTGGGTGGATGTGAGCTGGACGGTGTTTATTTATGATTCTAGTACTTTTGTCCTAAAACCAAACAGGTGGCCATTTTATGTTTTAGATTTGGAGGTGGCTATTTTTATATACTTATGTAGTAATTATAGTGCTGTTGACTACAGCACAAGACAGCTACACAAGAAATGGATGTGCTATATAAGCGCTTCAATTAGCAGCCATTTCTTTTATCTTCTGTGACAGCATTAAACTTTGTGACGGCAGATGAACAAGTGAGTGGGAATACAGCTTTTTCCATATACAGACTTTATTTTAGAAAATTTGTCATTGGTTCAACAGTACAATGATTACGTGCATATGTACTACAGCTAAAGCTAATGTGAATGGATTACCCAGTTGTCCAAGGTCATTCCGATTTGCAGTGATTTCTTAATGAATGCTCAAAAATCGTGCTATTTATATTTTTGAAGCTAACCAATTAAATTACACAATCTATTAATGGTTAGACATAAATTTAATGATAGCTTTGCGTCATTTCTTCGCTAATGCATACAGCATCCTAAATATCATGTGCTTCAAACCTCATTATGTTATGTTTATCAAATGTCGCGTGCTTCAAACCTCATTATGTTATGTTTATCAAATGTCGCGTGCTTCAAACCTCATTATGTTATGTTTATCAAATGTCGCGTGCTTCAAGCCCCGTTAAGGTATAATCGTCAAATGTCACGTGCTTCAAGCCCCATTAAGGTATAATCGTCAAATGTCACGTGTTTGAACCTTATTATGTCATCAAATGTCACATGCTTCGAGCCCCGTTAAGGTATAATCGTCAAATGTCACGTGTTTGAACCTTATTATGTCATCAAATGTCGTGTGCTTCAAGCCCCGTTAAGGTATAATTGTCAAATGTCACGTGTTTGAACCTTATTATGTCATCAAATGTCATGTGCTTCAAGCCCCTTTAAGGTATGTTCATCAAAATAATGTCACATGCTTAAACCTTATTATGTCATCAAATGTCATGTGCTTCAAGCCCAATTAAGGTGCATTCATCAAATTTCATGCTTCAAGCCTCATTAAGATATGTTCATCAAAATAATGTCACGTGCTTCAAGCTTCATTAAGGTATGTTCATCAAAATAATGTCATGTGCTTCAAGCTTCATTAAGGTATGTTCATCAAAATAATGTCACGGTCATAAAAATGGTGGACGCGATTCTCTTTACCCGTGGACGGTGGGCACTCAGCATCAATGTATGCGCGTCTGATGAATTTGATTCATTCAGACATCTATATGAATGAAATGAGGTCAACTGGCGGCTTAGTGCTACGTCACTGTACGGAGAGCAAATGACCAAATATGGGCATCTAGTATCCATCTATCAATCCTTCCTTCACCTCTGGCCTACCCTACATTCCCTAAAAGCGTAAACAAGTGATTGCATCAGCCAACCTTAATCTCTCACTAAATATACAGGCAGTGGAAACTGTTAATACAGTGAACGATTAAGAATTATAAAAATACGTATTAAAATAAGCATAATTTGTTTAATAAACTCTGACAATGTTATTTCTTCAAAAATATCATTATACAAACATTGATGTTCTTTGTGGTAATATTCCTTTTGTAAACAAGGAATTTATTTGTTATACATTCGTGCGTGTCATGTACATAGGAAACTTTCTGCTAACATGCATATTCCTATCTGGGGACACACTATTTTCATAATATGTATCTAATAGCTTTTCTTGAAAAACAAATGAACATTTAGTGAAACAAATGTCTCATTTCAGACAAATTTCATTAATTAGTAGCATGTTCACTATATCTACATAATGAGACAACTCTGTGAGAAAATATTTCTCAACGAGAAAAGCTCGACCGGAAGTGTTCGTAAATGACATTTGTGCACTCTCGTAAATGTCAAATAAATGTTTTTCTTCGCCGTTAATTCGGAACTTGTGCACGATGCCAACCATAGCACGTGTAGGTTTAACGATTCGGTCAAATGTCGGAGTATCACGCCCTGAATGCAGACAAATCTTTTAGAATTGCATCGGAGGTTGAAAGATTTTGGTTTACTATCTTAAAATACAGCTTCGCTTTCCAGGTAGCATTGACAAGAATATAATTATTGCTTACATTTCTACGGAATTTTAGTAGTATTTAGTTTTAATCCATGAAGGCTTGTTTACAATTCGAAGGAATTATACTGATCTTTATTTACAGTCTATGAAGACTCCGTCATGTGTCTTTAGCATGTCTTAATTTTAATTTAAGAAGTTCATTGTCCAAAGCTAAAATAATTGATTTTAAAAAAATATTTGGTATGACCGTTATTGATGTGAGGGCCGCCAGGTAACAGCGAGGTAAATGTAGATCTAGCAATTCCGTTCAAAAATGCTGGGCGAGTTACTGCCCTTTCTATCGTGTTATTTTCCCCATCAGGCTTGCAGAATTCACTAAACCCTATTTTTTTCATTTTAATGGTCTAAGATACGATTTTTAAACAATGGCATTTGAGTGAAACGACATTCATGTTTTTGAAATAAAATATTCTGTTTAATACGTAATTCATCACTGCAGCTCCTAAACATAAACACAAATCCATTAAACACATACGAGGGAAACACTCTTCACTTTCATTTTTACAGGAGTGGGAGTTTGAACAGTAAATTTTATTTGCTTAGATAAGTCACATGTTGTGATAATTTTACATATTGTATTTAAGAAACATATGGAATAAAATCTTTTACATGATTTAACAAACCTTTTGCTGCAAGTTATACCGATAGTTTAATAGGAAAAAGTGACATTTTCATTGTGACGTATGTAAGAGTGAATGTAATTATAGATGTTGTGACGTATGTACGAGTGAATGTAATTATAAGCGATGCGACGTATGTAGGAGTGAATGTAATTATAGATGTTGTGACGTGTGTACGAGTGACTGTAATTATAGATGTTGTGACGTGTGTATGAGTGAATGTAATTGTAGATGTTGTGACGTATGTACGAGTGAATGTAATTGTAGATGTTGTGACGTGTGTACGAGTGAATGTAATTGTAGATGTGACGTATGTTCGAGTGAATGTAATTATAGATATTGTGACGTATTTACGAGTGAATGTAATTATAGATATTGTGACGTATGTTCGAGTGAATGTAATTATAGATATTGTGACGTATGTTCGAGTGAATGTAATTATAGATATTGTGACGTATGTACGAGTGAATGTAATTATAGATGTTGGTGACGTTCGTTACATTGACTTCACTCACACACATCTAAAGACACCTATGCAGTCATAAAGCGACATGACTGTCACCCACCAGACAAACTGACAGACAATATAGACTTGACCCCAATCACACTCAGTCACGCCTAGACGGGTAGAGGCTTGACCCCAGTCACACTCAGTCACGCCTAGACGGGTAGAGGCTTGATCCTAATCATACTCAATTACGTCTAACAAGTGTAGACAGACGATATATAAAAACAGAAAATTCTGATGACTGAACTGGTGACACTGAACATATAACCAATCGTTTGAGACCACACTGGCAGCTTAAATTGGTTTATATTCTAACTTTAAAACACTGAAATAATAAAATTTCAAGACGTTGTTGGCTACTTAAACTTTGACAGGACGATTAGAAATGTTGACAATACTGAAGTGTTGACAATTTTTTTTGAAATGGATTTTTGTTCACGGGTCTTCAAAGAAAGACAACTTTTACCAGAATTCAGTCTTGAAGCCTAAGCATTCTTCATTCTGGTGATGTCTCTGAAATTGAAAGAGATCATTTACATTACATTACATAAAGGACTGAGAGTCGCCATTTTCAAAATCAATTCCATATTTCATTTTCTGGTGTGTTTTTTTCTACCCTCTAGAATGAGAAGCAAGAAAGATTGGAATACAAGATAATACATTCAGACTAATTTGTTGTTCAGTGTCCAAATGCAAAGGGAGATGTCAATAGAATTCTATCATTCGCCAACGACAGAGCTCACCCTGTAACGTTGCGTCAGAACGGGGACAGTTTTGTTTTCCTCATTAATGGAAGGCTTTCAGCCTTGAGTTATGCCAGACTGTCAGTACAGACTTTGCAATCAGCCAGGAGAGGTAATAAATTCCAATTTAACACTTTCTAGAAATGCGCAAATGATGTGTTTTTTTTAGCTAACAATATGTTTTTCTATGATGTGTGTATAGTTATTTTCCATGTTTATATTGTTTTTGTGTTTGCGCATTATATATATACTGTTGTTACTAAAATGATTTTGTGTTTGCCCATTATATATACTGTTGTTACTAAAATGTTTTTGTGTTTGCCCATTATATATACTGTTGTTACTAAAATGTATCGTGGTCTAAAACTGTGTATATTGTTTTTGTGTTTGCCCATTATATATACTGTTGTTAGTAAAATGTATCGTGGTCTAAAACTGTGTATATTGTTTTTGTGTTTGCCCATTATATATACTGTTGTTAGTAAAATGTATCGTGGTCTAAAACTGTGTACAACCATTCTAAGCTTTTAACTGCTTTTGTTGTTAAATAAGTTTCCTGAAAATTACGAGTTTGAAGCTTATATTGCTTTTGTTGACGTCATACTTTACGCACGCTCACTTCTCCATAAATGTCAAAGATAACTCTTGATTTTGGGCAGACAACTCATGACATCATAACAAAATCTCTAGTGCTAGTACGGACAGAATTTAGTTTCCATCCGTGCTTTCCATTTCTTTTTGAACGCTGTAGGCCTACGGAGATGGACCAGAGAGGAAATCATGGTCTCTTATTATCAAAGTCAACCAACAGTAAGAGGATATAGAAAAAAGGATGCATGAACTCAGTGAACAGCGGCTCCTGGACCAGAAGAGAGCGATACTACAAAATAGGCTTCTTACAGCCCTAGAAATACAGGAGATAGAACAGCAACAAACGAATACCACAACCCGATACACTGAAATTGAAGACAATGAAAATTCCACAACCTCACAACAGTCAATTCCAGTTAACAACTACGCTGGGGAAATTCCATGCGACTTCACTGAAGAACAGCAACGCTTGTTTGAAGACATAACAAGTTTCATGGACAAAAGTAAGTCGCATGCAGGCAGAACCCCAACAAGAAGGCTGCAAAACAACAAAAATCTAAGGACAGCAATTGAGAATGCAAATGAAGTCGTAAAAAGTATTCCCAAAGAAGATACCACAGAAACCAACAGTCTAATATACGCCACTGCAAAGGTAATTGAAAGATACACAAAGCCAGACACACAGAAACCATCATTGGATAACGGAAACTATTCATCCAGTTGGAACTGGTTTGCATTGCATCAGTAATTTCTAGCATATTCTCAACTCGAGTTGTTTACTGCAATTCTGACACAAAAATACCGTCATAAGGAGTTCCCAAGGTCGGGTTACTTCAACAATTTATAACAATTAAGTTTAGAAATAGGGATAAGTAAATTTACTCTGACACAAATAGAAATGACACATAAAGTAGACCCAAGCAAATTACAGCCATGCTAAGGAAACAAACGGAATTATTAGGAAAATGCATTTTAGAAACCAATGTTTCCCTCCGTTATCACAGGCAACAAATGTGCATGGAGTCTGATACTAACGTGAAATCTTTAGGAAACCCGCAATTGTGAAAAGGATACACATTACTGTGAATGAGTCTCGGGGTTTCACATCTCTCAGTTTAAATTCAAGTTTAATTCAAGGTCAAACAACCAGCAAAACCCAAAATATTCCTTTAAATTATACCTTGAAGGCGAATCTATGTGCGCATTTTATATAGAATCGTCACAAGTGATCATTGTTTGGGTCGTACGAGACGCTGTGCCGCTGACTACATTTGGAAAATGAGTAAAAACCGCTCCTTGTAGCTGGCCACTGAGAGGTCATTATGTCGTTAAAAACATCACTCACCAAGTGGAAATCAGCTCCAAAGAGCGTCATTACGTCAACCGCTCTAACAGCAAAATCGAAAGCCTCGTCATGACGTCATTAAATACACCGCTCTAACAGCAAAGTCGAAAGCCTCGTCATGACGTCATTAAATACACCGCTCTAACAGCAAAGTCGAAAGCCTCGTCATGACGTCATTAAATACACCGCTCTAACAGCAAAGTCGAAAGCCTCGTCATGACGTCATTAAATACACCGCTCTAACAGCAAAGTCGAAAGCCTCGTCATGACGTCATTAAATACACCGCTCTAACAGCAAAGTCGAAAGCCTCGTCATGACGTCATTAAATACACCGCTCTAACAGCAAAGTCGAAATGGGTGCAACGTCGAGCGCATGGACTGAGATTTATTGTTTAAATATTTTATCATCCACTCTGTTTTCGCCTAATTATTTGCAATGGAATGTGCTGGCACAATTGGCAACAAAAATTAGCCTCCATGACGTGTATAGAAATTGCGCGCTGTGTGCTGGCACAATCGGCAACAAAAATTAGCCTCCATGACGTGTATAGAAATTGCGCGCTGTGTGCGCGTGGATGTAGTGTCCCCGATGATCACTGGGGAACAAAGAGTGGTTACAGTTTTGGGGCTGCTATATTCATGGGGAACTTTATAACAAAGAGTAAGATCACATATTATAAATAGTGCTCATTCTGACTGAGTATGTGGCGGGAGCTGAAACATAAAAAAGTATTAGAAAGTATTTAATTCTCTTCACCTCCATTCCAACAACCTCCCCATAATTTTTTTTTTAGTTGCACGCCTAACGCTAGCTGATTTTGCGAAACAAAATGAAGGGACTTTATTTTGTCTATTGTTTAAACAGTTTACCAATTAATTTCAGCTTGCGAAAATACTTTACTTGACTGATAAGAAATTAATTCAATCTTTTTCAAAGAAAGATCCTTACCCGTATCATGGATGGAGGGGGTGGGTATTTATCTTTTTTATGTTCTCTGCACATATCCAAATAATGATTTTAGAGTATTATTATCTTTTGCAATGTTACTTTGTCACAAATATTCCTTTACGGGTAAATTATATCTTATCGGTAGATGTGTATACAATACATTTAAAGTAACAAAACGTTGAGACTGCTTTTACTCATTATAAAAAAATACATGAACAAAATATCTGCATGATCTCCCCTTATCAAACATGCGGTATTTATGAATACAAGTAAATACTAAACGTTTGCAATATTTACAATAAGACATACTATTTTTTAAAATTAGCATCTATCATCAGTTTTGCACCTTTTAGAATTTAGATCATGAATTCTCTGTGAAATTTTTGTACAGTTTTTGGCAATTTACACGTTTTCTTGACAAAGTAAAGTGCGCCTTAGAACCAAGTTGCGCACCTTGTTTTAATGCATATATAAATGACATTGTGTTCCAGTCCTCTGTGGCGCGAAAGCGGCGGAAGCCGGAAGCGCCCCCCCTACACTCAATCAAATCAAATCAAGACCGCTGTGACACTGGTTGTGGAGTAGAGTTAGTAGTACACCCTAGCCAAGTGAAGTGACTACACTGGAGAGTTTCAAACAATCACTCCTGCCAATGGTGTAAAAGATAAAGTAGCCATTGTCATGGTAGACATAGCAAGTATGTATGTGGACGCATTCAGGCTGTATGTATAGTAAATTGTATTGAGTGTTATCATTTTCTTGCATGTAGGATTTCTAGAAGAAATCTAGTCTGATAGGGAGACTCAAGTCACAAGTGAGTTAATGAAAAAGATTTATCAACTATTGAAAATAAAGCAGTTTAAAACTACTCCTTACCACTTAAAGTTGACAACAAATGAACAATGCTGGATGTTCACACCAACTTTTTCAGGTACAGTAGTCACTATAGCATGAGGTGACAAACAAAAAGGCTTGCTTTGCTCTGCAAAAGTCAAATTAAGGCATCACTAAATTTCAGGCAAATTTAATCTCTAAACGCCTTTCTCTCTAACAATCATTTCCAATTTATAAATCCTGCAACAATTTCGTTAGCAGCATAAGAAATACAGCATCAATAAAAATTCACAAGTACAATGTACAATGCAGTCAAATTAATGAACATAGAAATAATGGTTCAATTTCATAAGCATTCTCCAATTCAAACCTTAGATTAATAGCAAACGTGTACAAAATATTCAAAGTCCATTCTTCCTTTATCAGTCAGTTAACTTACCATAAGCTAACAATTGCCTTTATGACCGGACTTGAGTTATGTTCAAATTCAAAGTGATTAGCATAGAGTACTTCTTCAACAAAGAAATTTCCAGTCCATCTCCATTAGATGAATTTGATATGAACCAGTGTGAAACTATTAGAAAAACTACTCATCCAGTTGGAAGTGGTTTGGATTGCATCAGCAGTTTTCTAGCATATTCTTCACTCAAGTTGCTTACTCCAACTCTAACACAAAAAAAATACCATCATAAGGAATGACCAAGACTGGGTCACTTTGACAATTTATATAACAATTAAATCTAAAAATAGGGATACTCAAATTTACTCCACCACACAATGTAAGTCTCTATTATTTACACAGTTCCCACACTTGAACTATTCCAGAATCCCAACAAATTCCTTCTTACACAGACCCAAATAAACTGCAAAAGTACTGGACTGAAATCAATCATTCCTTTTATACAACCCACAAATACACTGCATCAGTACTGGACTACAATCAACCATTCCCTTCATACAATCTTAAGAAACTGTTTCTTAAACAGAACTAAAATGAGTAATCACCCAATTAGGAGTGAGAAGATATTCATATACAAAACCAAAGAGACACTTGAAAAATATTTCAAACAAAACACTCATACACATGACCGCAGAGCCAATTAAACATATTTCAGAAGAAACACTCATACACATGACCGCAGAGCCAATTAAACATATTTCAGAAGAAACACTCATACACATGACCGCAGAGCCAATTAAACATATTTTAGAAGAAACACTCATACACATGACCAAACAGCCACTTGAAACATATTTCAGCAACATATCTCACTGATCATTCCCCTCCTCATCCTGCAATTTCCCCCCAACACAGTCACACACCACCACATATTTCTATGCAAAAATGTAAAAAGTTAAAGACTGTGCAGATCAGACAAATTCTCTTCTGAAGCAGGCACCAGAAATCAGTAAAGCAGAACCAAAAAAAAAAAAATAGATTTTTAATACAAAAAAAGTAAATTTTTAATATAAGGACATAAATACTGACTACAATGAGAAACAATGTGAATACATTTTGTGGTAAATGGTCATTAAATTTAAAAACATGGACAAAATGTATGTAGGAAAAAAATAACTAGATTCAGATACTTACATCCTGATATACTAATAAACACATCTATAACTATTAAAAAAACAACCATACACCTATATTTATTTAAGATATTTTAATATTACTCTGCACCAGTGAGATGATAACTTAAATATCAAGTCTAAAACATAAAAATTAATACTAGAATTGATGTGATAGAAGGTCCAACATTTCAGAAGAGAATTCCAAATTGTGGGTGGTTCTTAGTGACAAATATACATTGAATTTAAATTACATTTACATGGGTTTTAGTTCTGCTTGATGTGGCTAGTATCTCACTACCCACACTAAATAGACAATGAGTACCTCCCTACAGTTATGACTGTACATTACCCATGCTAAATAGTGCTACTTATTAAGAGGCAACAAAACACAACTTTTAGACAATGGAAATGGAAGATGACATATCATTATTGGAATATAAAATTTTAAAACTCAAAGAGTTCTAAGCAATGAAGCTAAACTAAATATTACATTATAATAGCCTTCATTTTAGGCAATGGCAATTACCCAATCTAAGGTTGTTTCAAAGTGATAAATATTGCACAAATATACATAGGGAAATTACCTGTAAAAAGAAATGGAGATCAAATAAATTTAGCAGGACTTTTCTCAGAAAGGGTTGGTCTGAAAGCATGTAATATTTACATATTAGAAACATAACTATGTAGAAAACATAATGTCGGACACTGAATTTTTAACCAACTAAACTGAACTGATACAGAAACATACAGATTTACACATATATAATCAATGTAATACAATAATACATATACCAGGGTATCTACTTAGATTCATCAGTAGATTCCTAAGGATTAATATTTTTCAGCACAAAATAGTTTAATTTTTCAAGCAACAAAAAATTAAAACTTCCAAAAACAAACCAATCCTAAGGTATTAATAAAATTGTGTAATATTTAGAATTTTAGTTATTTTTTCACCATATTTTCTTTGAATTAGTTGTTTCAACAACTGAATCCATTTATCAGTAGAAAGGAAAAGGTAATCCATTAGTTTCAAAAATTCATTTTAAAATACCAGAAACAAGAAAGAGGCCAATTTCCAAATTATTTATCAAAAACAAATTTTGAAGACCTGATTCCCAATTATTTTATAATAAAAATTTGAACAAAATCCCCCATCACCGTGAAAACATCTATTCCCATATCACAATCACAAGAAATAATAATCTCCAGCATGTATGGAATAAATGGATGGTCTAATTTCTTGGACTTAGAATGCCTTTATAAAATATAGTGACTATGTATTAAAAATGATGCACATAATGACTAGAATCAAATGAAAATACCAATGTACAATAAGAAATAAAGAAATGAGGAAAAAAGTATTAATTGCTGGTAATATACAAACACCTTACATCACATGTAAATGATGTACCAATAAGTTGATGAATATAATCAGATTTTGAAAATCATAAATGTTTATAATGTAACTATCAAATGTATAATGAGTCATGAAATAAAACTGCAATGATGACAATGAGGCAATGAACTGACATTAGGAAAAAGACAAGAAGCAAAATGGTATTATGATAATGACATGGTCAATGAAACTACATTCTGATATGACTTCTATACATATATTCTTTAGAAGAAAATTTTGGGAAAAAAATGAAAATGAGATCTCTATGAAATTACAAATACTTCTATTTAAATACACATCATTTACAAAGAATGCGTGCAAGCATTTATACACACAAACATAAAATAAAGTTTATAGCACTTTCATCCATTTCTGGTCCTTCATGATCAGCTGTATTGTGGATAACTTTATCACCAGGTAACAAGAATAATTATAGCATTTAAATGTTCATATAATTATAGCATTTAAATGTTCATTCCTGTTTATATTTTTTTATGTTATAGCTCAAAATACAAACTCACAAATTTTCAAGACTACTTTATGGAGTACTCACATAGTAACTTCATATTTTAAATTTTACTAACACTTTTATCTCTCTGTCTGTCTATTGCGCTTATTTTTATTATCTGTCATCTAAAAAACATTGGATGTGGTTTAAAATGCATCTATCAATCTCTCTGTCTGTCTATTGTGGTTATTTTTATTATCTGTCATCCATAACAAACACTGGATGTGGATTAAACTGCATCTATCACTCTGTCTGTCTATGCCCTTATTTTTATTATCTGTCATCCATAACAAACATTGAATGTGGATTAAACTGCATCTATCACTCTGTCTGTCTATTCCCTTATTTTTATTATCTGTCATCCATAACAAACATTGAATGTGGATTAAACTGCATCTATCACTCTGTCTGTCTATGCCCTTATTTTTATTATCTGTCATCCATAACAAACATTGAATGTGGATTAAACTGCATCTATCAATCATCAGCATAAAACACAGGAATAAAGTGAATAATGATTCCAGGAAAAATCCTGTACAATCAAACTGTGTCTAGCAAAAGTATATATATATATATATTACATGATTAGCCGTGAAGATACAAATTGTAGCATGTGTGCGCGCGCGCGCACACACACACACACACACACACACACACACACACACACACACACACAAGCAGGCTGGAAAGTAATCACATTTAAAGTTAATTTTGATTAGAAGCACACATTTCTCTTACTGGTATATAATTCTAACATGTAAAGTAATTTTTATTAAAATTACCAATATCACTTATTGGCATATAACTCTGATATTTAAAGAACATTTTAATCATGTACAAATCTGACTTAAAGGTGGTATATTTTTCTGACATTAAAAATATTTTAAAAGAATTGAATGAGTGCTGCTTTAAAAAAAAAAAGACTAGTGCACTGTTTATCCAAAATCTAATATTTCCAGAACACAAATTGTTCCAACGGACAAATGTAGCAAAACTTGGCACATAAGGTATTGATACCCTGGCCAAAGTACAATCATTTGCTAATATATGTAAATACAATTTTTAAAAAAAATTTCATCTTGCAGTATTTTGCTGGAATTTGAAGCAATTTATTGTTTTGTCAACAATCAACTAATAGGTAAACAAAAATCATGGATTGCAAACAATGAATTGTTTCAAATACTATCAAATCATTGCAAGAGATACACAAAAACTTTTTAGTCTGGACTAACACAGTGATGAACTTGGTTCACTGTCTTTAAAATTCTCCCACCTTTATCAGACAACATTCCCACCTTTATTGGACAACCTTTTCCACCTTTATCAGACAACATTCCCACCTTTATTGGACAATTTTCCTATCTTTATCAGACAACATTCCCACCTTTATTGGACAATTTTCCTATCTTTATCAGACAACATTTCTACCTTTATTAGATAACTTTCCCACCTTTATCAAATAACTTCCCACATTTATTGGACAACCTTTCCACCCTGTCTACAAATGCAATAACAATAAGAAGAAAACAATGTAGCCAATTCAATTTGTGTTTAATGATAAAATTCAGCTAATTTATGTTAATGTTATCCAATAACTTCTCCACCCTGTCCACAAATGACCTCTGCAGCTTTGCTTATAATGCACTCTTGTTAAAGAATCAAATGCTTAAAATCTAGTCTTCAATCTTGAGATAGATAAAAGGAATCTTGATAGGAAAAGAATTATTTCACTTAATACAAAAATGGGCACAAGCTATAACAATGACACTAATAATAATTTAAAAAATTCAAGAATACAAGCAAAAGACTCACAGCAAGAGCATTCAGACAAAAATGCAATCAACCTCAAAATCACAGATAAGGGGGGAAACTATCTACAACTAAAATATTTGGGTAAAACTATTCACAAGTACATTAAAAAATGTTCACAAAGGTGATAAGCAATATAATATCATTCAGTCAGTGTAGAGGACACAAACTTAGAAAAGATTTTGTTGCACAGCAAACTTGATTTTTACTTTACAGTCAACATACAAGACAGAAAGTTTGCAAGAAAGCAATATGGCATAAAAAACAAAATTTGACTCTTCGATTTTTTGACATAAATGTCAAGAAAAATCCTCAAAATGTATTACAAAAAATACAAAGATCACAATGACAACAAGTACATATTCAGGTAAGATAAACTATTCTCAATTAATCGTTAACCCCACTTTTACCAGGGATGTTCAACCTACATCTAAAAATGCCAGTCATTCTGCACAGGACATAAAATAAGTCTTCTAAACAGAAATTACTTTAATGTAGGAATTTACTTTGCTTTCATGTGACTGATACAACTGCTGAGTGATATCTCTTTTTAAGTGGCAATCCCTTTGTCATTTTAACATGGTTTTGGAGAATTTTTACAGGTATGAAGGAGAAAAGTCTACTTGCACTATTATCTCTTGTTTGATAATACAATGCACACACCATTACACACCATAAATTAAAACAACAATGGTAGCTAAAAATCTATCAGAAATTCTAAATGACAGTGATGAAGATGATTTTCATAAGTCATCAGACAAAATTCTTCAAAATGATGAGCTTGTGTGCCACTGAAGTGACAAAAGTGAGGGTGGTTCATACTCATTACTTTCTTCTGTGTGCCAAGACAATGCAAAAGATGGAGAAATGACAAAGTGTGCCATGAGTGAATACTTCTGCAGATGACAGCAAAAATCCTTATCTCACTATAATAACTATGCCAAAGGTAGGGGCAAGCCATTAGAAAGGGAGAGAATGAGTGAGAGGGTGTACATTTCATTTATCTTGCCAACAGATGTGGGTAAGGACATTTTATGGATTTAGTTACAAAGTTTACTGATGTTGCAAAGTTTGAAAATGGTTTAACAACATATGTGCTAAGCAATAAAGCTCAGACATTTATTATATAATTATAAGTAAGCTAAACAATTAAAATATTTCTGAATATATGCATTTCAAAGAAACAACCATTTTTTAAATACTGCACTAGACCTAACACAAAAATGTCAAGATTAAAAAAATATTATACACAGTATATTAAAGTCAATGATTACTTTAGTTATTTAAATTTTGAAAGTGTAAAATGAAAAGGAACATTTTCAGTCAAATGGATATAATATATATAGTTCAAAATACATTTTTGTGATTAAATATTAACTCACATGCCTATTATGTTATGTATATCTAATAACACTGTACTTGTAAAATGTTATTTCATATATTTGGCACTCTAACTGTATGTTTTATATTGCAACAATAATAATTTTCTTTTAAGAAATATACTAAAATGAAATACATTAAAAAATACTTTCCGTAACATATAATTGGCAAAGATAAACAAGTGGGAGAGAAATCTCAACAACTTACAATATACCATTCACTTTGTTTGGAAGATATATTCACATTTTTAAATGAATAGCTATAAAATCCTAAAAGCATTCTTTCTGGCAGTGATGGGGTTAAGCACTCATCTACAAACAAAATGTTTTCAGCATATTTAATCTGCAAACAAAACATCCATGCCTATTACTCTTTTTCTGAAATATTAATTCACATACACACTACATATTTCAAAAGCTCAGAAATGATCTGGAAATAACTAAGTCAAAAACCATTTTCCCGTGTGTCCCAGTCACACAACGAATCACATTCAATTTAAATTCAAAATCATCTCTCACAGCCTACACACAAAGCTGACTGTCCATGAATATAGTTTCTGCATGGACACAAACGCTTAAAATTTTCTTTTCCACCAACACAACTAAACAAGGCCTCGTCATTCTGCAAGACACAGGCATTTTTCTCTACATCCAGTGAGGGATAATAGATGTTCGAAGAACGGCTTGAGCTGACACAGGCCAAACTATTATTGTGCATAGCTTCTTCAGAATTGATCTCCAAGAAGTGGCTCGGTTCACAAATCAAATCTGTCATACAGGCAAAAAGCACTGAATATTAGGAAAAGATTTTTAACTTTAAATGCAATAATATCAGCACGATGAAAATATTTCCTCAGCATAAAAAAGAACACATTCACCCCCCAAAAAAAAATAAAAATACATTAAAAAGAAGAAAAACATACACACCAAAATCTACTTAGAAGGTAGAATTTAAATTTGTATTTTAAATGAAGAAAAGATTGCATTAAATGATTTCATCTTGAGTTGGAGGACTTCGTGAAACAAAGGGAGCTTACCCTGAGTCCAGCAAGCTTGTGCACAGGACTGTCCAGAGTCGCCAATGATGAAGGTGAGTGAAGAAGACGGTGGCCATTCCACTATGCGATGTTGGAAATCACAAAACTTTTGATGTTGGATGTAAGCACTCATTCGTTGTAGCATTCCTTCTTCCGTGAACTCATAAGGCGTAAACGGAGAAAACTGTATGAGCAAAAGTTTTGTTGGAAAACAAAAAAGGTGAACACTGCTGAGTTACAAATGAAAGATAAAGAAATAATTACTAATGAATAATAATTAAAATGAATAAAAGTATTATATTATTTGAAACATACTAATCCAACTTGAAATGAATACTCAAATTTAAATGAATGCTTCTGTAATTTGCAATGCAGAAACTGGATTCAGTAATAAAATTAATGTGGTGCACACCTGTCAAAATTAAGTATCAGCCTCCACGTTCTTTTTCTGAATAGAAAAATATCTAGGCTACCTGCTTAATCAACAATTCTTAATGAAACCAGTATTATTTTTCATAAAGTAAATTTTATTGCATTCTAAATTTATCAATTATGCCCATGTTCTAAAAAAAAAAAACTAAAATCAAAAGACAAAATAAATAAAATTACACACTGGATTATTAAAATAAAAATATGGCTAACATAATACTTAAGATAATTTTACAGTTGTCTTAAAATAACAGCATTTCCTGGTCTACATTTTACCTTATCATAATGGAGAATGTCTTCAACAGCTTGGCGCACTTCTGTGAGGTTGCTGATGTCTATTGTGTAGACGTAAGGTTTGCCAATAAACATTTCTGCATATGGGTGCTGAGAGGTTATCTGAGTTAGTTTGAAGAAAACAGTGTGATAAAGAGCTATAACAAAAGTGTAAGAGCACATATCTCTGTGCTGTAACAAATTTAGTACAAGTACAAGGTGATATTAAAGAATTGTAATAAGACAGGCATGAATAATATGTAATATTTAAGATCATAACAGTTGTGATGACAAAGAGCTATAATAAAATTGTATGAATAATGTGCTAAAATACTATAGCAAATTTAGTAAAGTAATGGTGATATTAAAGCTATAACAAAACTGGTATGAGTAATGGTGATATTAAAAACTATAACAAAACTGGTATGAGTAATGGTGATATTAAAAACTATAACAAAACTGGTAGAGTAATGGTGATATTAAAACTATAACAAAACTGGTATGAGTAATGGTGATATTAAAGAGCTATTTTACAACTATATGAGTTATATGTATGCTAAAGAACTGTAACAAATTAAGATAATTAATGGTAATATCAGACAGATCTAATAAATTTAGTACAAGTAGTGGTGATATTAAACAAACTGTAACAAAAGTAGTGGGAGTAATGGTGTCCAACTCCTGCATGAAAAATGATTTTTGGTAAGAACAAATGAGTACTGGTATGAACCAAGGAGTATTGGTAAGAACAAATGATTATTGGTAAGAACAAAGGAGTTCTGATAAGAAAAAGAGTATTGGTAAGAACAAAGGAGTACTGGTAAGAAAAAAGAATATTGGTAAGAACAAAGAGTACTGGTAAGAAAAAGGGAGTACTGGTAAGAACAAAGGAGTGTTGGTGTAAACAAATGAAGGGTGTTCAAGAGATACAATGTTATGAAATGAGTAAAGAATGGTTATACAGATTTAATAAATTGGAATGAAAAAAAATGTGGCTTAAAGAATTGTAAACACACAAACCTCTCTCTGTGTGGGTTTGCCTTTAAAGAACTTTGTATTTCGGCTGCTATGTGGTGGGATGAAACGTGGATTCAAGAAAACAGCACCATTAGCTATTGCCTCCAGTGGTGCTGGCCCCTCATAGGGGAACCCAAGTCCTATGAATATCTGTAGGTAAAACAAAAAATATTTCTCATATAGTTGACTTATCTTGTTCCAATGAAATTAAAAAAATACAATTTGTTATCTGTAAAATCTTTCTGCTAACTTAGTGTAATGGCAGTTAAGAGGAATGGTCATCTAGTTTAACATAAAGGAAATAGCAGAAAGGATAATAATCAGATGGTTTAATAACATGCCAAGTGAAGGAAGAATAGATATCTAGACACTGATTAACATATTAGCTGCAAGCAGCCATCTAGATCATGCCAATGTTTGACTAAATATTTCCAACTCTTAAACTGCTCATCATCAATGATCGTGAAAAATGAGATTTGAGACTATGACCTCATTAAATGTTTGACTAAATATTTTTAACTCTTAAACTGCTCATCATCAATGATCATGAAAAATGAGATTTGAGACTATGACCTCAATAAATTTTGACTGTTAACTAGGGTGTTTAAAAGACATTTTGTTGTCCTGTTAACACTGGGACTCTTGTGATACTTTGCAGAATTCAAAAACAGGAAGGATACAATTCCTGTTAAGACACTGAGCTCATATATCATTTTAAAATCTGGACAAGTTTTACATGTGTTATTTTAGCAAGTAATTGGACATATTTTACATGTTTTCATTTTAGCAAGTATATGACATGTTTTACATGTGATTTTAGCAAGTATCTGTACATGTTTTACATCAAGTGATTTGAGCAAGTATCTGGACATGTTTTACATCTTGTGATTTTAGCAAATATATAAATATGTTTTACAACTTGTGATTTTTGCAATTACTTATGGACATGTTTTACCTCTTGTGATTTTAGTAAGTATATGAGTTAATTTTTACAAAGTGATTTAGAGAGGTCAAAAATACTAGAATTTATCAGTATTAGTGGAACTGTTAGATCTGTAAAAGATAAGCTTCCTTTATTCAGTTATGTTTCAATACTGAAAGATCAGTGAAACTATTTCAGTCATGGAGGAGTGTTACATAGAAGGGAATGAAAAGATACTGTTGTTGTCAAAAAGCATGACTATGTTGTCATATCTCATGGTGGATGTACACACTTCATGACTATGATGCCATATCTCATGGTGGATGTACACACTTTATGACTATGATGTATTATCTCATGGTGGATGTACACACTTCATGACTATGATGCCATATCTCATGGTGGATGTACACACTTCATGACTATGTTGTCATATCTCATGATGGATGTACAACTTTATGACTGTTATATATTATGATTTGATCATACTTTTGGCAATGTTATCCACTTTCAAATCGATATTTTAAAAAATTAATGTTGAAAATTGGAATTCAACCAATTTTTTCCCCCTCAGATTTGTCAAAGGTTTAGAACAATATCACTTATCACTGTAATACAGTGATGAGCATATAAGACTAAAGTAGATGTCCAAAGGAAATATTGTACATTTACTGAGTAACACATAAAACATAAATATATCATTAATAAATGATTCAATTTAAAAATTGTAAAGATGCATACAGTTTTAATTTATTCTTTAGGTGACTGTAAGTGAACCCATTTATCTTTAGTGACCATGTCAGAAAACCCATAAAGGTACATTATGAACTTTGAACATAACTAAAATAAAACATCACATATTACAATTGGAGTGATGCTTCACATGGGTCACAATCCATTATAATTATACTGTTTGTCCAGATGAGAAAGAATTTTCTGTGCAAATCGACTTGTTTGTTAACTTACACATGTAAAATAAAGACTACCAATCAACTAGAGAAAACCCAAACAGTTCCAGATGACAAAGTATTCAAAGCAAAACCTAAATGAGTATTCCATCTTGTGGCCAACAGACTGGTCTGTTGGAGGAAATGGATGAAGAAAGGTCCAACCTGATGGAGATGGATTATTTTATCTGGAGAGATTTCTGCTATAAAATACAATCATCTTGGAATATGTCAAGATTGTATAACATAATCTGTTGCTGGATTTGAACCACCACTATGGTGCTTTTGAATACACTCATGATAAGTTTGTTGAATGTAATTCCCAGGTCTTGAGAACTTAGGAGAAATCATGATAGCTTTGTTAATGTAGACTATTCCATTGTCTTGAGAACACAGAATTATTCTGTTAATGTACACTGTTTCCACTGTTTTGAAAGCACAGAGAAATGATAGCTTTTTGTTAAAGTAATCTTTTCCATTGTTTTGAGGATCTAGAAAAAAATCATGGGAACTTTCTTGAATGTGGTCTGTTTCCATCAATCCATGTCTTGAGAAGACAGGTGAAACTGGTGAGCATTTCTGCAAGAGTAGAATATGTGTGTGTGTGTGTGTGTGTGTGTGTGTGTGTGTGTGGTGGTGGCAGGATGAGCACTCCTATTTCTAGCCAATCTCTGTCTACCCAGACTGGAAGGGGTTGCCTGGGAAGATCAGCTTCATTTACTTTGACATGTGTCATAATTTGCCATTAAGATGGTGAAAAGTGCTATACACAGACACTACACTACTTATGTTCTCAAGACCTGGGACATCTACAACATTCAACAAATTCACTTCTATAACTAGCTAACAACACCCTACTCCAGAGCATGATGAGACCTTTATAAACTTTTTGGTATTATGTATTCAGGTTATTAAACATTTTTTAAATGCTATGAGTACTGTAACCACTGTAAAAATTACATAACAACCATTTATTCTTGGCTTGTCCAGAGACCTGGAGCAGAACTATCACTGCAAACAATTACATAACAACCACTTATTCTTGGCTTGACTGGAGACCTGGAGTAGCACTTTCACTGCCACGTCCATTGGAAACAATCTGTTCTTGGCAGGGAGTAAGCACTAATGCCATCTACTGCCACAGCAGAACTATCTTGTGCTTCTGCACTGAATGGAAACTTTTTGGAAAAATAAAACTGGAAATCTGAACTTGTTCTAATGTTTGATAGTTTGTGAGTTCAAAGTTCATAAGAATAGCAGATCTCAGGTGAAGCCTTCCTCCGACTGTCTGCTGCAGGACTTAGGAGACTGGTCAAGTTAACATATCTAAGACTGTCACTGTACCATATCTATCATAGCCAGGATGGTTTTCTGAGCATGCATGTCCATCACTTAAACCTTGTTCTCTAAGGTATTCAAGAGCATGTCTAGATGAAAAGAAACAACTTGTGTGCATTTTTATCTCAAAATCAAGGTTTTGCAAAAATCTTCTCAAGCTCACAAAATCTGATGACAGAATGTAGGTTTTGTGCATATGAAGATCATCTAGATAATGCTGTAAATAGTATGACATTGGTCTGAATGCTTCTATCACTGTATCCATGACAATTGTAAACAGTCACTCTTGAATGAGGTCTGAATACTTCCATTCTGTATCCATGACAATTGTAAACAGTCACTCTTATAAGAGGTCTGAATACTTCCATTGCTGTATCCATGACAATTGTAAACAGTCACTCCTGTGTGAGGCTGAATACCCCCATCACTATATCCATGATAAATGTAAACAGCCATTCCTGTACAAGGTTAGAATACCTCCATCATTATACTCAAGGACTGATGATAAGACTGAATGTCAGAATCTAGAACTGAATTTCAGAAAGATTTAATATCAATAAAAGTTATTCTATTGATTCTATAATAACACATTTTAGAAAAAGTTTCATCAAAACAAAACAGAAGTTCAATATCAACTTGGCTAAAATAGTTAAGAATGTTGGATATAATACAGGTCATTGAAAATAAGAAAGGGAGATAATTTGAATACAATGATCAAAAAATAATTAATTGAGCATAATTCATAGCAAAAGAATAATTGTACACTTTCAGATTATTTGTGACTTTAAAAACAAATTAATTGCTGGCTTTCAAGAAAAAATATTTATTAGCATAACATAGAATTTTCTTTTACACCAAACTTTACATGAGAATGTAACGAAAATAAATAAATTAAATGTAAATATGCTTTTAGATTAAAAAAAAAAAAAATGGATCAAATGATTGACTTATATACTATTTGCTAATTTTGAGGTAAACCATAAAAAATTAATGCTGATATTCTAATCCCTAAAAGCCAAAAAAAATTACACATACTTTTGCTTGTCTAAGGAGTTTGTGCAGGTCAAAACCTGACAAAATGCCATGATTGATAACGTATGGAGGAAGATTTGGTTTCTTCCCTTCCTCCTCATACACAGTGCCATGAATCTCCACAAATTCTTTGATGACATCCAGGTACGCTTGTTTTCCCTAAAGAAGGATTATAAGTGAATTAATGGAAAATATTTAACGAAAGGAAAAGTCCCTTAAAACACAATATCTTGGACAATCAGCGATCCTATACCAACACTTAATTGTAGGAATCAAGATGACTGCATTTTCTTCATAAACAATTATAAAACTAGTCATTTTACATATTCTTAATATGCATTTAAAAACCAAACAGCAATCACTTTTATAATTTTAATTTGTCATTCAAAACAAAAGCTGAAGCAGGTAAAATATGATCAAAATTAATTAAAGGTAAACCATTCACCTTATTAATAAAAGAAAACAACAACAAAAATGACTTACCTCCCACATGTATGCATTCTTGCCATAAACAACAGCAATGTTCTTGCGTTCTTGTTTCTCTGACACTGTGTCATTCAGGTGGTGTTCAACAACAAAGCCCATGAAAGAGTTGTCTGGGGAGTGAGCTGAGAAGTTGAAAAACAAAAAAAAAGAAAATGAAAGAGATGTCTAAAACAAATGTAATGAGAGAGATATCTGGGGAGTGATTTAGGAAAAAAAACTAACACAGTCTGATATGGCCAATAATTCCTCTGTCTCTACTTTATCATGATCTTTTCTTAGTATAGCTATTTTGAGAGTGATTTTTCTTTATTGAACAAACTGCAAAACCCAGACTAGTTAAACTGCAAATAAACAGACTACACTGATAAACGGAAATAAGTGAAGACATTGTCAATACATCTGGAAGAGTTATCTCCACATGAATATACTTTCTATCATTCCACAATTATATCTGAAGGCACTAAAGAGCTAGGGGAAACATACCAACATCAAGACAATGGCATATAAATTATAAATTACAATAAAAAACTGTCTGGGATTATTTTTAAATTAAATCTGCTGGCACACAGTTTGGCAGATTAAGAGAGGGTCAAAATGAAACAATCTTACAACAAACGCCTATCAAATAGGTATCAAATATTTGTAAGACTGGATAAAAAAACCCAAAACATAGGCTGAGGTAGTGAAACCAATGCAGTGAAACAAACATACGAAACATGGTGAAGAACTGCCTAGTATTCAGGTCTTGACCACCCCAGGAGGAAAGAATCTTGTTCTGTTTAGCAAACACATGGTGATTATACGCTGGCTCTGTACCAAATGAGTCCAGAATACGAAAAAGACAACTGCATGAAACAAACACAAGAGAAAAATAAAGCAATATATATTTGCTAATAAACAGCCTGGTTCAAGAAGATATTTATCTTTAAGAAACTAATTTGTTTAATATGCTGCAGCATTTATTATTTTTCTGCATCTCTAAAGATTTAACCTTGTGTTCATTTTTGGATAGGTAATGACAGATTCTTTCCTATAATTTCCTTTTAAATGCTTTCAATTTAAAAAATAAGTGGAAAAAGTAAAATTGTAAGATGGAAATGTTAAACATTTGATAGCACAAGCTATGACAGAATAAAAATAATAATAAAACAAGCAAAAAACTACTAAACAAGAGTATGTAAAGAAATATATTAATAAAAACAGAACATTGTTGTATGATAAAAGAACTTTTATTATCAAATTACTTTAGACTTGTTTCATACTTGCTAAAATGGATTATTATGCTTAAAGATTATGGAAATAATTTTGCTTATTGACCTGAATTTTGCAAATCCAGCTTTGACACGGTTTTTAAACTGAATCAGGCCAATAATGTCTGTATATATGATTGTAACAGGAAGTTCTTTTCGAGTCTGGCAAGGTGTTTTGGCTCCTGGAACTTCTGACAGAATTCTAAATGGCAAGAATGATAAAAATGTTAAAATATAATAAAATCATTTTCTAAAATATGCCATGTAATAACAAAAAAGTCAATTTAAATTTTTTTTTAAAAAGCAAAATTTTTTTAGAATAAAAGATGATGTAAGAAGATTAGTCAACTGGGAATACAAATATTTTCTGTAACTCTAATCAATAATTAATAAGTATTAGTTAATCAACAGCCAATAATTATATTTGTGCTCTGACGCATAAAATATCTCAACAAAATGCATGGCAGTATACATGTAAGACATTCCTCTGCAAGAGACAGACATGACAAGAACATCTTCAGCAACATGCTTGGCACTGAAGGACAGTAGTGCCATGATAAATATTGTGAAGAACATGACAAGAACATCTTCAGCATGCTTGGCACCGAAGGACAGTAATGCCATGATAAATATTGTGAAGAACATGACAAGAACATCTTCAGCATGCTTGGCACTGAAGGACAGTAATGCCATGATAAATATTGAGAAGAAGTGGAAGAATGTTACTCACTCAACAAGCTGTTCCACTTCACTGGTTATGGTTAACTGGTGACCCAGGATGTAGAGCACAGATATAAGGTCACTCCATTGCACAAGCTCTCCTAACGGCCCACCTGAACAAACAAAACTCATCCTTATAGAATCTAAACCTTCATGTCTATTTATGAAAATAAAATTACAGCTACATCTGACAAATATTATTAAAAGTTATCTAAGTAAAAAGTTATATTAGGCAGGTTACAAGTATTTCTGCTCAGTTTGCTTCTCTAACAATATACAATATCAAAAACATTAACACTTATTTTTCAGCAATCTCCCTCCTTCATGGACATATAAAACTCCCTCCTTCATGGACATGAGAACCCTCCTCCTTCATGGTCATGTAATTCTCCTTCGTGGACATTTGGCTTTTATGTCACTGAATAAGACAAGTGCTAGGAAATACCTGTAACTATCCATTGTAACAAATGGTAATAAATTTTAGTAATATTAGCTACTCAAAAACCAACCTTTGAACTGCATTTCTGCAAATTTCCACCCACTTTGTTTTGAAAGGAACCCCAAGTGCACTAAAATCTGCAAAATACAATTAAAAAGAAAATTGTTACAGGGATGGATGGGAGGGGAAGCATAAACAAAAACTATTTAGTCTTTCTTGGATTAACTCTTCCCAACCTACACTGATTCTTTTATTTTAGCCATGGCTAAGTAGATGCCACAATTTTTTGTAAACATTAATATATAAACTATTAATTAATATTAATACTATAACAAATACAAATTACTCTAATCACAAGACCATTTTGTTGTTATTGTAAATATTTAACCACAAACAGTGATACCTATATATGTTTTAAATGCATATGTACACAGATCCAATATAAATTACTACCCCTAAGGCCATTTTTGACAAATGGAGGATTTTCTTTCCAATTCACCATGCTACTGGTTATTCATTCATTCAGTTGTAAAATGTATCAGATAGATGCACGTTTTACAGGTTAACAACATATGCATCATTAATGATTAGGTGTACGCATGTGTTAAACATGCAAGCTTTGAGAATGCATCATTATTTATTAGGTAAATGGTTATTAAATATGTTAGCTTGTATGCATCATTATGGGAAGAAAATTATTCTTCCTGAATAAATGAAACATAAAAAACCCCATTCCTATTTATGAACAAAAAAGACCTGCTATTGAGAAAAGTTATTTCTATTTATTTTCCAAATTTAAAATGAGAAGGGAAGAAGGGATTATAACAATAGCTTTTAATTCAATCCAGGGGAATAATCTTTACTTGCTAAAGTAAACATTTTTTAAGGAAACATTCTGAGTACGAAGATAGGGGAGGTAATTCTTAATATAAAATATGGCAGAATTAATGAGGATTTTGTGAATGAAAAATAAATAAATGTGTATTAAGTAGTACCAAAATCAAACAGTAACTTTACACATCTCCCTCCAAGAAAATGTTTTCAACTAAGAGGTAAATAGAACTCGAAAATGGTAATAAAAAGCAATATAAATTTGTACTTTTGACAAAATAAAAATCACTTAAGTCTATTTTCAACTATGAGGTAAATAGAACTCGAAAATGGTTAATAAAAAGCAATATAAATTTGTACTTTTGACAAAATAAAAATCACTTAAGTCTATTTTCAACTATGAGATAAACAGAACTTGAAAATGGTAATAAAAAGCAATATAAATTTGTTACTTTTGACAAAATAAAAATCACTGCTTTCTTTTCATTGCCACTAAGTCTTTGAAAAAATATTTTAATCAATCAAAGTAAATAAGTCTGGAAAAAAATTTGAAACCTAACAATATTTAAAAATAAAAATAAAGTTCAGTAAAGCAAGTATGCAGACAAGGAAATATATGGTCAAAGAAAACAAAAAATGGGTGAGGCCTCACGGTATAGACACTGAAATATATGGACAAAACAAAATTGGGTGAGGCTTCATAGTAAATGCTTGTAGGCAAGAGAGTGTATGGACCAAGAAGACAAAAAAATGGGGCGTGGGGGGTGGAAGGGCAGCGGCCCAGGCTCCACAGTAATGCTTACATCTTTCCAAAACAATCTGGCAGAACTCAGTAGAACTAAGAGAGGAAAAAATAATTCACTGTAATAAAAATAAAATACAGTACCTACCTTCTGCTTTCTGCGTTGGTTGATATCCTGCTTAGCTGTGAAACTGCTTGCTGCTTTAACCCACTCTTCCCAGAGGCGAGAAATGCGCATGCGTATCCAAGCATAGCCTTGTCGCTCATTGGGGTCTTTCAATAAATCAATCAAGCCTTGGAGATTTGTTGTGACTACAGCCTATAAATAAGTAAAAGTATGTGTCAACTTTTCTTTCTCAAGTTATAGAGAAGTTGGAAGACTTGGATTAAATTGCTTTGTTAAGTGATAACAAAGCAAATGTTAAAAAGTTATAATTTTCCCACTATTACAGAGCAATGCCAAGTGCTATTCTCCATCTGTATTATGTTCAAGTGCACAAGCCACCAATGACAATGAGAAGGAATAAAATATAAGCACTTCAAAAGAGTAACCTCCCTTACTCAGTGCACTAAAATCCTTCCAACCAGCATTAGTATATTTCTTGCTTATCTAGAGGCAAGTCCTACTAACTGCAGTTTTTAAGATTCCAGCCATTCTTTCTAACACTTCTTCAAGATTTTGGCTGGTTTCTGTCCTATTGCTTTAAATCAACTTTTCTGGAAAGAGTTATTTTTCCTTACCTTCATTGCTAAAACCATGCTGTCTTTTGCTTTTCACAAAATGGCACAAAAATTTCTGTATTTAGTTCATCAAAACAATGGAAACAAACTACCTTTTAAGAAATGAAAACAAAAGAAATAAAAGAAATATACAAACTGAACCCTTAACTATCATATATTCTTAATATGCATCTTTAATTTAATAATGTACATTTCTCAAAATAAGATTCTTACAAAATTCCCTGGTTCTTCACGTTTGATTCCTCGTGACCCTACCCACCCCTTCCTTGGGCACCATCCCTCCACCTACAAAAATGGAAAGTGAGAAGAAAAGAACCAGTCATATACAGTTCACAATTTTAATTAAAAGAAGAAAAGAATCAGTTCAGTATTTTTCTGATACACATATACAGTTCACAATTTTAATTAAAAGAAGAAAAGAACCAGTTAAATATTTTACTCATCACATTTATAGTTCTCACTTCTAATTAAAAGTTAGAAGGGGAAGAACCAGTTAAATATTTTACTGATACACATATACAGTTCTAACTATCAATATAAATGAAACGGCATCCCACTTATATCAAATACTTTAAAACGGTCAAACTAGCCTCAAAGCAAATGTGTGAGCCAACTGCTATCTGTATCAAGCTGATAGTATTAACAATAAAAATTACCAATTCCATTTTCAAGTGAACCATAATATGGCTCTTGTGATCACATGATCATACCTCACGGCTAATTTGAATACATATATCAAAGACAATTCACTTCACATCTCACACTCACAGATATATTACATCACAGACAATTCATTTCACCTCTCAGGCTGTGTTGATACATAAATCACAATTTTCTTCATGTAAGGCTTATTTGTATTCAAATTTCACAGAAAATATACTTCAAACACTTCATGTAAGGCTTATTTGTACTCAAATTTCACAGAAAATTTACTTCAAGCACTTCAAGGCTTATTTGGATATCTTTATATAGATAATTTACTCCACACTCAAAAGAGTTAGTGGGATACACATATAAACAATTTATTTCTCATACTTTTTTTATGCTTGCATACTTGCCAGAACCTTTGTAAGTTTTATTTGGATACACATATTACAAACAGTCTACTTCTCATAAACTCAAGTCTTATTAGATCACATATTACAGTCTACTTCTCATAAACTCAAGTCTTATTAGATACACATATTACAAACATTTTATTTCTCACACTTTAAAGCTTATTTGGATACACATATTAAATACATTTACTTCAAATACTTCCAGGTTTATTTGGACATATTACAATCTACTTCACATACTTCAAAAACGTATTTAGTTATGCATATTACATTTTACTTATACAGTGTATGATTCAATAATTTACTACACATACCTCACTGAGTTATAATTTACTACACATACCTCAATTATATATAATTTACTACACATACCTCACTGAGGTACATAATGAAGGAGCAATAGGAGCCATCAACTCCATGCTCAGCATAGCAAGGGTCTGACTGCCACATATACTTCATCCACTGTTAACGTCAGAAAACAAAATTCAATATGTCAGAAAACAATGTTCAAAAATGTGAAAAATACTCCAATCTATGATGTAAGAAAACAATGTTCAAAAATGTGAAAATTACTCCAATCTCTATGATGTAAGAAAACAATGCTCAACATTTGAAAAATACTCCAATCTCTATGATGTAAGAAAACAATGCTCAACATTTGAAAAATACTCCAATCTCTATGATATAAGAAAACAATGTTTTAAATGCATAGCACTGGTACCAGTCTGACTGCCACATATACTTCATCCACTGTAATGTCTGAAACAATATTTTAGAAAAAATATACAGCATTAGCAACACTCTCACAGTGAAAAATAACAGGTTATTCTAGAAATTAATGAATGAAGAAGAAAATAATTTCCTGTAGCATTCCAAAACAGCACATTTCACTTTTCTACTCAAGACGTAAATTATCAGAAAAGTCAGTGGGTAAACAATGTCCAGTATTTTAGTGATAAAATGTATGGGACAGATTTGTGTAACTTTTTCAAATTGATGCAACAACAACAACAAAAATCTCAATGAAACTATTGTATTCCATTATTGTTTTAACTCAATCTGAACTAGATTTACAGTTTACCAAATACAATGTATTCTTAATTTTGTCAGACACTATATCAACGATGCAAAATGTCAAAGCGTGGCTGAATGATATAATAAAGATATTGACAGTTCTGTTCCCTTTGCAGGAGTAATGGAATATCTGACATTATATTTCCTTGTAAGCTGATTTAATTTTTCATTCATTATCATCAACTGATAGAGCTAAAATGAAGAATATACTTTCTATTCTCACTAGTCTCCAGCTATGTTTATAGCATTTGTCTGACATATTCTTTACCTACTTTAAAACGATTAGCAAAGCAAAGAAATAAAAACATTGGTCAAATCATACTAAGAACAGGTTTCACCCATAATAAAGTAAAGCAATTGTCTTTTTCACTAAGAAAAAATTTTTAAAATCAAGAAGAATTTAACAGCACAATGATGACTACTTCATCAGAATTAAAGGATTAAAATTAGAAAAGAAAATCATAATATATGCTCCTGCCGATTCATTTAATTTGTTATTCATTATCAATCTCTTATTTTATCTCTTATGTCTTTGGTGGTTCATCTCAATTGGAAATTACAAATTCAAAGGTGTTATTGGGGTCTGACATTTATCAAAATGTTGATATCAAAGGTAACTTACTTTTGACTCTGTTGATGACATTTTTCTATGAGACCTAAATAACATTTTACTCATACCAATACTTAGTGCACAATGAGACCTAAATAACATTTTACTCATACAAATACTTAGTGCACTATGAGACCTAAATAACATTTTACTCATACAAATACTTAGTGCACTATGAGACCTAAATAACATTTTACTCATACAAATACTTAGTGCACTATGAGACCTAAATAACATTTTACTCATACAAATACTTAGTGCACTATGAGACCTAAATAACATTTTACTCATACAAATACTTAGTGCACAATGAGACCTAAATAACATTTTACTCATACAAATACTTAGTGCACTAGTATATGGTGATAGTAACAGCAGGATCTGCCTGCCAAAAACATTTCAGTAACTGCGTAGTTTTGTAATACATTTTCTCTCAAACACTCTGTTTATACATGGTATTTCATACTATATTAGATTCTGCTGAAATCAGGGCCTGCCTGACAAATATATTTCCTTCACTGTATTGTAATACATTTTCTCTCATGTAGAAAGTGAAATATTTGAAAATGTATGAACTTTAAATCCAATAATAAGAACTTGATTTATTAATCTAGCTTACAGTAGTTTAACAAAGCTAATGTTAAGAAGCAGGGAGATGAATTATGCTGACCTGTTATAGTTTTTAAAATGATGTGATGTGAAGAGAAGTACTAAGCTGTGCCATGTACTGGAAGTAAAAATTACTAAACGGGAATATGTTAGTTGTAAACTAAATCTTTAACTGAGGAGGATAAGTTAAGTGGAAATATACTTTTATCTGAATAATAATTAATGCTGTAATGATTAAACATAAGGCAAAGATAATTCTAAATGTATTGTGATAGGTACACATTTTGGTATGAAATTTTAATGTTTGTATAAGAGTACTCCTGTTAAATTGTGTCTATTCATAAGCTAAATTTAACATCTTTCTTATCATTTCTATCAATCAGACAAGATTCATCAATTCAACAAATAATTTTGTCTATAAGCAAAATCAAAGTTAAAAGAGAAAAAACAAAACTTAAATTCTCTCTAAAAAAAAAAAAAAAAAAAAAAAAAAAAATAAAGAAAACTGCAGTGAAAGTTCGAGTGAATGAATGTGGAACCTTCCAACAATTTGATATCACTAATTTGAAAATACTTAGTGAAAATATTTTCAGCAGTTGATAGGGGTGGAGTGAACATTATAAATTCTCAAAGGCAGTTTTGTGGCAATCCAGAATTTTAGAGGGAAAAATCATAGTAAAGCTAAATTACTTGGAAGAGCAAAACATGACTGATTATAAATTTTAAATCTACTACCATATGATGCTTGTCTACAGATCTGTTGTGTATGCCTGGGAAATATGGATTATTTATAGTTTAGAACCATCCACAATCATGAAGACAGGTTCTGGCAAGTATGCAAGCATAAAAAATTAATAAAGAAAGCCTCTTTTTTTACCTGTACTTTTGTTTCACAGTGAGGATAGACAACTTTGTCATCTTCTGTCAGTTCACACTTTTCTTGTTTTCCCTCAATTAAGTCTGTTGTCAAATAAAATTAAAAAAATAAATAAAAAACTTCCATAACCACACTTAGCAAATTGTATTCAAATTAATGGAGCTTTGAAACATTCTGGAAAATTTCTTATTTAGCATCAAGAAAGAAAATTTTACTGTTTAAAAAAAAAAAATTCAACATCTTCAAACTGACAACCTAGAAATATAACCCCTTCTAGTGCCAACTCTCACATCAAATGTCTTACTTCATTTTAGAATGCAACATAATCAGATATAAGCATCAACTAACCTTTGGCTGAAATTATTGCCTGTTGTTCATCTATACTTATTAAAGGTATTTTCTGCAGGAATGTGCCATTTGTTGTGGAATTGATATAGTGTTCCAGGCGGTCCAGACGTTCTAATATATTTTCTAACAAAACGGCAATAGTTTTTTTTAAATCTGAAACAAAGATCAGATAAATTAGAAAAAAAAATTCTTTAGACTTCATTTGAAGATCTTCACATTTTAGAATAATGAGCCATTTAAGTACTGCATCATGATCTTCATTTTTACAGGAATACAGGAAAGTTTATTGTCCTTATAACTACAAGATATCAGATTTGCAGGATACTCTGAAGAGGAGACAATCTTATTTTCAGTAAAATTAAACAACAAAAAGATCACTGTTTGAATGTTTATAAAGCATACATTTTTTAGTTTGTTAGTGGATTATATTTTTTTAATTCATACTGTAAACATAGCTTAGTCATCCAGTGAAACTGCTGTTTTTATTTATGTGCTTGAAACACAATAAATAAACACTTAATTTAATAAGGTAGGTTCAAAGGCCTTTAAATCTTGTAATCAAACAAACACCAAACAATTTATAAGTCTGGATTGCTATCTGTCCAGGTTAACATAATAAAACAGCAAAATTATTTAATAAAACTTTAGCTAATTCTTCACAAATAAACACACTTTATGGCATTTTAAACTATAATGAATTTATTATAAATTTACATATTAAACTACATAAAGTGGAGAATATCAGGTCTAAAAATAATAAATAAAATAAGAAGATTTAACCTATGCAAAACATACCAAATGCCGTAAACCGTCCAGCATATGGGCCATCAACAACATCAGCATTTTCCAAAGCCAGTGCTTGAACATACTTCCTGCTCAGTCGAACAATTTCATCCTGTCAATTAAATATATTTAAATCTTCTTGTTCAGTTTTCTTTTCAAACACACAGATATAAATTGCATTTGTGTGATAACATCACTCAAAAAGTTTCCAGAAAAATGTCAGTTGATATAATGAGTACTTAAGTAAACATGTAAATTTGACATCAATCAATCCAACACAATATCATTTGATCAACTTTCTGATCTTTATTAGTCAATCATGAACCTATTATTTATCTCTATTTATCAAGGTAAAACTAATTATAATTTCTTTATTTCTATTTAAAATACCCTTCCTTATCTAGTAATTTTATTTCTCTCCTCTTTCAAACACATATACACACACACACACATGCACACACGCGCACACACACACACACACATTCATATCATATGGCAAAAGTATTAAAGTTTGAACAAAAAATAATTTTTCTTTACAACAATTACTGATGAGACACACAAAATTAGCATATATTATTTTGCTTTAAAAAAAAATTTTTTTAATTCAAACACATAATATGTAAAGTGATGTTTGTATCTAAGGTCTGAAAAACAAATGCATATGACTGCAAACTTCAATAAATACAAATTCAGCAATTTTATTAAAGATTCATGATAGCAACATATCAGGACAAACTGACATCATAAGAATTCACTTCTGGAAAACTGTAGATAAAAAAAAAATGCAATGTGTAAAATGTGCACACACCCACAAAAAAAAATGGATTCCTCATCATTCAGATCATGTCATACAGGAACTGTATAAAATGCACCCTCGCACAGAGGAACTGTACAAAGTGCACCCCCACACATATATTCAGTCAATGAAGGAAAAAGTTATAAATGTCAATCCACAGAGATATGTGGTGAAGCAAGGTACTACTTCATTATGTAAATCCACAGACTTTTACTCATTCAAAATCAAGGAAATGAATTATGCAAGTCCACAAACATTAAATAAAACACGGATACAATTACTCCAAGCAAATTCACCCATGTTCAAAAAGGTGATGACATGAACTCATATGTAAAATGGCACTATGACATGGTTTCTGGTCACTGGAGCATATGTATGTAACATTCAGTGAATCAAGGACATGAATTCATTTGTAAACAGCATATCACGGACATGAATTCACATGTAAAATGGCACTAAGGCATGGTTTCAGGTCATTAGAGCATAAGTATGTAACATTCAGCAAATCAAGGACATGAACTCACATGTAAAATGGCACTATGGCGTGGTTTCAGGTCATTAGAATATATATATGTGACATTCAGGAGAGTGATGCCCCAAATGAATACACACAACAGCAGCACTGCCATCACACGTCGCCATAAAGACCTGCCAAATATGTGGCAAGATCGCATTTGACTCAGTGCCATGTACACTGTTTGCACAGCCTTGTATCAGTGCCAGTGCCAGCTGGTGAGTGTCAGTTGCTAATGATGGCCAGTTTTGGAAAGTGTTGTACTGGCCAAAATCTTGTTGCAGTCTGAAAGCAGAACCAATGAAATCACTAAACATATTTGATTTCAATGAATAGCTTTTTAATTTTTATGCAAAGTATAAAAAAGAACTCTTTAATTCATACTAGGAAATAAGTCTAGTATATTTAAAAGGAAATAATGCTTTTTATTGAAAAATGCACTTTCCAGTACATATAAGAAATTAAAAAATCAAATAAACAAAAAATGAACAACCAAAACATAAATTTAATTATAATCATTATACCAAACACAATTAAAACAAAGATTTCTAAAAGAAAGAAGTAGTTGTAAATTCAATGACAACTAAAACAAGAGAGACATATTAACAGGTAAATGTAAATTATATTAACAGTTAAAACAAGGGAAACATTTTAACAGATAAATGCAAAATATGTTAGCAACAACTGATCTGGATTTACATTTTAGCAGGTAAATGTAGATCATTTTGGGAACAAATAAAATGAAGAACTTTTAAACAGTTAAATTTAAATGTTTTGATTTTTTAAACTACAGTAATTTTTTTTTTAATTGTAAGAGCATATGCAAATGTACTTTAAAAAAAAACAACTGCTGCATTAAAAAAAAAATGAGAAAAAGCCAAACAATGAAAGTAAAAGTCAGGTGGAATGCCATTATGAACAGCTGATGGTTGCAAGACTCTGTCTGGAGCCAGGGTACATGCCCTTGGTGAAGAACTGGCTAACATAATAAACACTGCATAAGGGGAATTCAATGGGCTGTGAGGTAAAGAGGCTAGTCTCATAGGTAAAAGGTCACAGGTTCAAGCCTAAGCAAGGTCACTAATTCTTCTCCATTGATTCTCACTCACTTCTTAGGCCATGAAATTGATGAATGCATAGTGGACATGATAGTAAATGCTTAGAGCTTTTGGAGAATTAGCACAAATAAAAATCTATTATTATTTTTATTATCTTAAATATAAATATCAGTTTAAGAGGTGTTCCCCCCCCCCCTCATATTAATACTTCATATTTATGGTCAATAAGATTTCTTGTTCATAATGAAAATGATGGGATGAATTTGCTTTAAAAAAAAATAAATAAACAAACAGGGAAGTAATTCTCTTGGTTATTACTTTTTGAGTAGTTCTGACGAAACATTCAGGCAGAGATTAGAGAGCAGATATTGAATGTAAGATATTCCATAAATGGTTAAAAAGCTTGATTGTCTATTAGGTAAGGTCACCTTAAGAGTTAGTGAAAGGTGAGTGTTATGTGACACATGTGCTTATGGTACACATAATTATCATGTACATTTTTATAGTACTATAGATCTGTTTGTGTTATGTGACACAGGTGCTTATGGTACACATAATTATCATGTACATTTTTATAGTACTGTACAACTGTTTGTGTTATGTGCTTATAGATCTGTTATGTATTATAGATCTGTTTTGACCTACATATTGAGTTATGATCAAGTGTTAACAAACATATCAAATAAACCATCTTGGGGTAAGAGCGTTTAGTAAATGTCATATGACCTGCATGATTTGCTTGTATGCTGTGAAAGAACTATTTTAATCAGCATTTGAATTTGAACTAAACAACCTATGTGATATATTATTTTAGGCCAATTTACTACTATAAGTTATCATTTGATGTTAAAGTATATTCTATAACATTAGAAGGCTTTAAATTTGATCTTTGCATGTATATTTTCATGTGCATTTAAAATGAAACCTGGCCATGGTAAACAATACATCTTCTTATGAACTTTTAAAATGAAACCTTAGCCAAGGTAAACAGGACATGACCTGATGACTTTTTAAACCAAAACCTAGCCAAGGTAAACAGGACATGACCTGATGACTTTTTAAACCAAAGCCTGGCCAAGCTGAATGGGCCATGGTCTGATGAACCTATATCTAGCCAAAGTACACAGAACACAACCTGGGCTTGTATATGGTCTGAACTTGTGCTGTGCTACCTAGTGCCCTCTCTGACCTGTTTCTAATTCATTATTAACATGTTGACAAGGAATTTGATAGTAGGCTGTTGTTCTTTTATCGACATCTTTTACAATAACTGCTAAAAGAATAAAATGTTAAACACAACTTGAAACTGGTCAACATGATATCTAATATATTTACTAATCTACATACTCACCATCTAAGTTTAAGCATATACTGGTCAACATCTTATCTAATATATGTTTACTAATCTACAGACTCACCATCTCAAGTTTAAGCATATACTGGTCAACATCTTATCTAATATATGTTTACTAATCTACAGACTCACCATCTCAAGTTTAAGCATATACTGGTCAACATCTTATCTAATATATGTTAACTAATCTACAGACTCACCATCTCAAGTTTAAGCATATACTGGTCAACATCTTATCTATGTTTACTAATCTACAGACTCACCATCTCAATGATGAAGCACATACTTTAAACAAAAAGCAAACCCATCTCTACTGGACAAAAACTGAAAGTGAGTAAAATAAAATTTTAAAAACTCCCATTCCAAAACAATGGTAAATCTTAAACTGAAGAAGTATATATTGCCTACTACATACACAAGAAATTAACAAAACTAAACAATAAATAGGTCTGAATAAACCTGGAAACTGAATGATCTAGTAAAAGTTCACCCCATATATTCACACTGTACAGCATGTTATACAAGTCATTCACTATATTAAATGTACACAGTATTGCTATTTGTACAAATCATTCACTATATTAAATGCACAATGTTTTGCTATTTGCACAATTAATTCACTATATTTGCACAATGTGTTCTTATTTGCACTATTAATTTGCTATATTTAATGCACATGTTCCTATTTGCACAATTAATTCACTATATTTAATGCACAATGTGTTGCTATTTGCACAAATAATACACAATATTAAATGTACAATATGCTGCTATTTGTACAATTCATTCACTATATTAAATGTACACTATGCCTCTATCTGCACAATTAATCTACAAGCAAGTCTCTGTAGCACATAAATGCATATAATAGTATTAGTAATACTGAATTTCATCAACAATTTCCTTCAATAAATATGTGCTGTTCATCAGCCAGAAATGTCAGTGTGTGTGTGTGTGTGTGTGAGTGAGAGAGAGGATAAAATAAATTCATTACTTCTAAACTAATTTTTATTACAATAAAACTTAAAAGTAAAGAAACAACAAACATTATAAATATTAATGAAAAACTGACTTTAAAATATGCAATATTAGTTTTGGTGGAACACTCATAATCCTTAATTGTGGCAAATGTTACTCATCATTATTTTAATTTACATCACAATCGCTATGTACTCCTTGATTTTATATCAAATATAAACTATGTCTATGAAGTGTAATGAAACATGTCTTGTCAACCTCCTGAAATTAAAACATGTATTAATGTTGCTTTCAACAGTAACATCACATTTTGCATGTTATTCCCTTGAAAATTATTTCATTTTTCATTCATTATCAGTTTAATTTGGTGTATCATGCCAAGTTAAAAGTATTATTTCCAAATTCCAAGTTAATTGAATTAACTGGGTTTAATATCACCAAAGTTGACCCCAGAAGTTATCCATAATAGTGGCAGTTTCATTCAAACTGTGTTTATGGGAATTTTCTAGGAAAAAAAAACATACAGCAAATTCTACTGACAGACTTACTGAGGAAATGTCTTCACATCTCAGAAACCCCACAAAATACTAATTTACGCATTATGCATACGGAATTTACTTGGACAAAAAGCTATGCTTACAGTTACTGATTAAGGAACAATTAAAGGCACAGTGTGCAAATTAGTAAGGGATAATATTAATGTATACATCACAGATTAAAGAACAAGGCTAAGTCTGTAAGTAGAAAGGATACTATTAAATATGCATGTTAATGATAAGGGAAAAGACTTAGTCTACTCCTTGTTATAAACACATTTTTATTACAATAAAAATTAAAAGTAAAGAAACAACAAACATTATAAATATAATGAAAAACTGACTTTAAAATATGCAATATTAGTTTTGGTGGAACACTAAGGACAATATTAAACATGTACATTAACTTAGATTAAAAATTACTCATTAAGGAATATAATTTAGATTAAAAATTACTCAGTAAAGTAAACAGCTCATTAGATAAATTACTCATTAAGGAATACAACTTATTATATAAATTACTCAGTAAGGAACAATGCTCATTATATAAATTACTCAGTAAAGAATACAGCTCCTTACATAAATAAGGAAGGAACAATGCTCATGACATAAGTTACTCAGTAAGGAACATATTTCATTATTATATTACTGAGTAAGGAACACAGCCCATTACATAAATTACTCAGTAAGTTACAGCTCATTATATAAATTACTCAGGACACAGCTCATTATATAAATTACTGAATAAAGAATGATGCCTATTATATAAATTACTCAATGATTTGTAATATAAATTAATCAAGTAAAGAATACAATATAAATTACTCAGTAAGAATATATCACATTATATAAAAAAATTCAGAACAGCCTCTTAGTCTTACAGAAATTACTAAGAAACTCAGCTCCAAATGATAAAAATTACCCAGTAAAGAAGAAAGCTCAGTAAATCACTCAGTAAGAAATACAGCTCATTGTATAAATTACTCACTAAGGAATATAGTTTATAATATAAATTACTCACTAAGAAATACAAAAGAAATTAATTAGCAGATAATACACTTCATTATATAAATTACTTGGTGCAAAATACAGCAAACATATATACATTACTTGGTAAAGAATATAGCTCATATTAATTACTTGGAAATGAATATAGTTCATTGCATAAATTACTCCATAAAATAGTGGCTCATTATATAAATTACTACATAAAGAATATTGTACATTATATAAATCACTTGGTAAAGAATAATTTACTATATAAATTACCCAATTAAAAATGCAGCCCACTATATAAATTAGTTAATTACTCAATAAAAAATACAGCTCACTACATAAATTACTCAATTAAAAATACAGCTCACTACATAAATTACTCAATTAAAAATACAGCTCACTATATAATTACTCAATGCAGAATACACCATTCAGCTTTGAAATGAATTTAAATCAATCTGTGTAACACAGTAACAACTGCAAGTCAAATGATATATCTTATTTTTTAAATGATTTTTTTTTAAACATATGATTGGCACTCTCTTGTAACTAAGATGTTTTATGCCATTCTTGTAACTAAGATTTTTTATGTCATCTTGGAACTAAGTTGTTTTTAAGTTATTCTTGTAACTAAGATGTTTTAATGTCATTCTTGTAACTAAGATGTTTTAATGTCATTCTTGTAACTAAGATGTTTCAGCATCATTCTTGTAACTAAGATGCTTTAATGTCATTCTTGTAACTAAGATGTTTTAATGTCATTCTTGTAACTAAGATGTTTTAATGTCATTCTTGTAACTAAGATGCAGTATGTCATTCTTGTAACTAAAATGTTTAATGTCATTCTTGTAACTAAAATTTTTAATGTCATTCTTGTAACTAAGATGCTTTATGTCATTTTTGTAATTAAAATGTTAAAATGTTTAATGTCATTCTTGTAACTAAGATGCTTTATGTCATTCTTGTAACTAAAATGTTTAATGTCATTCTTGTAACTAAGATGCTTTATGTCATTTTTGTAACTAAAATGTTTAATGTCATTCTTGTAACTAAGATGCTTTATGTCATTCTTGTAACTAAGATGTTTTAATGTCATTCTTGTAACTAAAATGTTTAATGTCATTCTTGTTAACTAAGATGTTTTATTTCATTCCTGTAATAAAGATATTTTGTCACTATTACTGAACAAAGTAGACCCAACAGAAGTCAAATGTCAAGAGGTTTCTTGGGTGTTTATAAACAATTGTTACAAATAATTTTATAAATATTACGTACAAATAGAAAGATATGTTCTGTTGCTGGGTTCAAAAAGGTCCTAATAAGGAATGAAGCAGATTTGGATTTTTAATTTTACTTTTTAAGAGGTATTTGGGAGTGTAAATGAAAATATATCATAATATCTAGTTAGGCAAAAATTAAGCTTTAAGAAATTCGGTTTATAAAAATAATTCAATAACTATTTATGTATAATTTTCAAGTCTTAATATTTTTCTGGAAGAAAAAATAAGAATAAAATAAACAATACAATAAAAAAGAAACATCTCATGAAAATATAAACAATGTCTTAGTACTTTAACTCTTACAAACAACACACACATAAACAGACACAAATAGTTTTTGCTTATTTGCACATGAATTATATATTTGTTCCCTACCTTTATAGACTTATGACTGCTGGAAAGCCATGATGGGCTAGGAAAAAGAGAAAATCGTAATACTTGAAGAACTAATCAACAATTAATAGTCTAATGACCAGTGATGCACTTTGGCACATACTGTACTTTAGGCCTATAATGTACTTCAGTAAGATAACCGGGAAGGTTCATTCAGTTAAAATGTTTCATTATAGGCCTACTAGCCAGTACATGTGTGATAGCAGAGCTAACATTAGTTAATCACAGAACACAAGATCTAGGCGAATGAAATGTAAACAAGACTGCCTCAATGATGGGCATTACAATGCAGTCTAGTCATGTAAATGTGCGACCGCACAGCACTAGCAGTTTATTTATTTATTTACACGTATTCACGAACAGTCGAACAGTCACGAAGAGGCCATTTAAGTGGTGGAAGCCAGGTCAGTAGGATAAACAGATCAATAAAAGTGTCTACATAATTATTGATCAATAAGACAGTCGGCTGATACCAAGAAAATAGCCGAAAATAGTTAATGATCAGAAAGACCTAGGGTTGCCAGATACATGCATACCAAAAGGAGGACATAGAAAGACAAAAAAAAGGACAGAGGAGGATGTATTGAGTGTTTTATTTGAATCATTCCAGATTAAACCTGCAATCAGTACAATTTTATTACAATAGCTGCCAATAAGTGTTTTTTGGTGAACCGACCAAAAACAGTCCTGTTAAAAATTAAATATAAATTCAAAGGAGGTTTTTTCAATTGCCAAAAAACATTATTTAAACAGCCAATTCTAAAATTATTACCTTATAAATTTAAACAGCCAATTCTACAATTATTACCATATAATCTTTATTAATTACACAACATATTTCTCAGATGAGCCAACTTTTCACAGAAGATCCTCGTTAGCAATCCCATATGCATAAAACTGTTCACAGGTAAGATTCTTCCAATTGTACTTTGTGAGAATGATGCCATTTACAGAGTCACTAAGAGTCTGTTCCTTTCCTTTGTCCATTGAGCATTAGGAGAACACTCTTTCCACACTGCCATTGTGTCCAGGGATACAGAAGAACAATTCAGAAATTTTAAGTAACTCTGACAAGCAACTTGTATTTGGGCAACTTTGGAAAAATAAACTCCACTGTTCATGCAAGATTCTTAAAAAAACAACTGTTCATTCTTTTCTTGCACAAATGATTTAAGATTGCAGTATTGGTCAAACAATTGCACCTCATCCACAATAATATCCTTCTCTTTCATGTACAATATGCATGTCAAAAGGTCATCAAATGTACTATCTTTAACTTTATTTCAATACATCCAACTAAAGCACTGAAATTATTCAAAAGGTTTCAACCACTTTTCTAAGTAAATAATGCACGCTTCATACACCAACCTAACCATCTGCCATAAAACTATTACACTCTTCTTCTTGACCACTTTCCTTAAGTCTCCTCAACATCTCCCTGACTTTCAGTGAAATAAATGTCTCTTTTAGTCTGCTTTTCCTTAAGTCTCCTCAACATCTCCCTGACTTTCCTAAGTCTCCCCAACATCTCCCTGACTTTTAGTGAAATAAATGTCTCCTTTACTCTCCCTTAAGTCCCCCAATATCTCCCTGACTTTCAGTGAAATAAATGTCTCCTTCAGTCTGCCCTTCAAAACTTTCAAGGTTGAGTGAAAAAGGCCCATAACTCTAGCACTGATGTTTCTTCCCTTTCAATGGCCACAATATTGACTTGGAAGACAGACATCAAGGAATGCAGAAACCAAAGGTAAACTTCTGAAAAATCATTCTCAAAAAAAATTCTATCATAGCAGGAGGTTGATTTACAGAAAGAATATATTCTTTCAAAGCAGTAAACAGCCTCAACAAAACAAAGTGAGCCATCTAGTTTTAGACAGAGGCAGGCAAACGTTTAAGAGCATGGGCTGGATAAAACTGTTGGAACAGTTCGCTGGCCAGATAGACAAAGGTCACAAAGTCCAGAAAGTTCAGAATATAAAATGAGAACAAAAGTAACTTTAAAAGATGTATTTTATGTAAAAAAAATAACTCAGGTTGAACGAAAAGTTAATGAGATGGATGATGTTGCTTACAATGAATCAGTGATTCAATGACAGGCTTAATTGATGTGGTAGACAAGCGGGCCTGATGGCAATGTTAACTGTGAATAGCTTGGAGGGCCAGACAAAATAACCTTCGCAGGTCAAATCTGGCCCTTCGGCCGAGGTTTTCCTGCCCCTGTTTTAGAGTGATAGAGTAGTTGCCGATAGCTAATGTCGACAAATTCACAAAAGTCTTTTAGTTTCTGTTCTGACAGTGTAGATAGAAAAGTAATTGAATATCTTCAAGACAACAGTTTCATCGCCAATCTGCATTAAATCTGCGCCATGTTGGATGCAGTTGTGCAGAACGTGAGCAGGACATCCAACGCCTACTAATGGCTTGGCTTGCTCACGGCTTCCTTCAAACGCGAGAACACATTTTTACCTTCTTTTCTGTTAATGCCTCCAAAATTTACATTGGTATTGTCTCCAGCAAAAGCAACACATTTTGAGGACAAATCATATTTTTGGAGTGTTCTCAAAATATACTGTGATATACTTTCTGAGGTTTCATTTGGTGTGTTGTCTAACCCGAGAATCTTAGTTTGGATTCCACCTGCCTTCCAGTCAAAGTATTGAACACCTGCCTTTCAGTCAAAGTATTGAACAATGATCGGAAATATTTTCTGCGAACGGTGATCGCTAGCATCTGTTAAAAGACCGAAACATGAAGTGCCACCTAACGATTTCACCTGTTGATCAAGAGTGTGGGGGCCAATTACCTGGTTTATTATTGCCTCAGTGTTTGTTTTTGCACATGCAATATTTTTAGCGATTTCCGAATCTTCAAATAATGCATGCATCAAACAGTTGTGCAGGTCATCGAGTTGTAAGACTGATGATGACAAACTGTATGAAATGCCAAAGTTGCTTCAGCCGCATGCGCTTTCTGTAACACCTTGGAGAGCTTAGGCTGAAAAAAGGCATCAATTTGTGCAATGACGCTGACACTTTGAACAGGTTTCTATGCCTCTCAATTTCAACATGGCGCTCCAAGTCAGTAGCTCCTTTGTTGGCAACGGACAACTATCGCAACCCGTACATTTTGCCTCATTCTCGTTGCGTCCTTCAACGATGCATGGAAACTTACTTTTCAGTGTTCGAGAATTTGCATTTTCTCTCTGTAGAACCATTTTTCATAAAAACAGATGGCAAAAATTACAAATTAAAAAAAATAATTTGCGTCTTTACTACTGGAACCGGAAATAACTAACATTTTCACAATAGAGCTAGATTGCTAGAATGGCTACAATCGACTGGTTCGCAAAAGTGCACAGACTTTGTACATTGTAACAATGTAAACATACGGTAGATACATTGTCAAGTGGTAACATGTACATGATCTGTCATCTGAGCACAAGTCTACACGAACTTCACAAACACACAGTACATGATCTGTCGTATACAACCTTCATGTACAGGCATCTGAGCACAAGTTTACATGAACTTCACAAACACACAGTACATGATCTGTCGTATACAACCTTCATGTACAGGCATCTGAGCACAAGTTTACACGAACTTCACAAACACACAGTACATGCTTTGTAGTATGCAACCTTCACTTACTTGCACCTGACAAGTGTTTTAGTTATGTATTCTGATTTAGCTTATAATGTGTCTGTATTTCAGTCTTTCACTGTGTTTTAGCTTATAATGTGTCTGAATTTCAGACTTTCACTGTGTTTTAGCTTAGATTCTGTCTGTATTTCAGTCTTTCATTGTGCTTTAGCTTAGATTCTGTCTGCATTTTAGTCTTTCACTTTTTTTTTTAGCTTAGATTCTGTCTGAATTTTAATCTTTCACTGTGATTACATATAGTTTATATATGGATTCTTAGAAGGTAAATTCTGTGGTCTGGCACCTGCCAGGTCCCTCGGTGCCAGTCTAAAAAGTTTCAACCTGCATATTAAAGTAATTCAAACATCACATAAAAATAGAGGTCAACAATTTCTTAAGCTAGATGTTACTGATACCACTAGAGAATACAGTTTCTATGGCATCCTTTGAACTAATTTTCAAGTCTCAGGGAACCCCTGCATAAAAATTACTGTATCTATGATGCTTATTTTTTTCAACCCGATCTCTCGGAAAACCCCTAGAAACATCTCTGGAACCTAGGGTTCTGTGGAACCCCAGTTGAGAAACTTGTTATACAGTGCCATCAATTATTAAATTCACAGATCTAGTGGCTGGCACTGTGTCTAAAGCCTATGATAAATAAAGGGCAGGTGAAAATTAAAAAAAAAAAAAAAACTTGATCATGAGTACTTTCAATTAAAAAATGCCAAACATAAGGAATTTGGTGAACACAAACATCTCAAGTAGTAAATTAATCAGCAGAAAGAGAAAAAAAAAATTCTTACTTGTTAGATAATTCAGCAAAATGTGGCTAGGGCCCACCAGTACCTTATTACAGCAGTTCCAGGTTAGCTTTCAGTGAATGACATAACCACACGTCTATATCAAGGCAAAAGTAAACTCAATCAAGGAAATAAAAAACTATTTTTACTGTTAAATGTGTTACACCAATGCTTTATACATTATACACAATTCTTTACAGTCTTTGTTAATTTCATGGTACACCACTATAAAATTATACAATTCCTATAAAGAACCTATCAAACAATAATTTGAAGTTACTCTATCATGGAGTATCTGTAGAAAGAAACCAAATTACTGATACACTACGGTGTAACAAAATCTGTATAATGACAAAGACTGTGCCAGATATAAGAAATATCTGTTCATTCTACTCTTCATTTCATGCACAATATCTTTGTTTGTGCTCTTCTTTTTCCTAACAGGTCTGACCGGTTCCTTAACACTACTAAAGCTGTTTGTCTGTCACTTTTTATATAATGGAAACTAACTAGATTAACACTCATTTACTTATTATAATTTGCTTTTCAGATGACTTCTCTGATCCAGTTGGTACGGAATATGTGCAGGTCCACGCGTGCCAACATACTCGTAATTAGCAAATGTATAATTAGAATATTTTATCTCACTAGGAAACAATACATGTTTTACAAAACACATTAGATTTTATGAAAGCAATAAAAGTGTTTTCAACAAATGCTAGCTTAGCAATGCTTGTAGTTGTCAAGGGTGTGTGTTGCTGTAATAATTAATGAGACATTTCTTCACTCATCAGGAGAAAAAAAGAGTGTAACAAAGGTTTAAAAGTATGGAAAAAATATGTTTATCATAATAACAGATTTGTTTCTTAAATTAATGTCTGCAAAAAAAAAATAAAAAATAATAATAAACACAAGCAACCAAATATAAAGTACCAACAAATAACACTTAGCTAATTTAGTCATCAGTGTTCTGATGCAAAGTCAACAAATAACGTGTAGCCAAATAAGAAAGTATTAAAAAAAAAAATGCAAATAAAGTCTCTGAAACTTTAGTCAACTGCATAATAAAAATCACCCAAACAAATCCGAAGCAAACTTCATTTTTAAATTCACAAGAAATAAAAACAATACACAGTTTTTCAACATGAAACTTAAGAAAATGAAATTATTACATTTTTATTTAGGTGAATTTTAGGTTTTGTTTTAATAAACTACATGAACAAAGAGGTGACTGGTTTTGTGTGTGTGTGCATGCACACTTCTTCAACTTAAATGGGGGACACTTTTGACCTGTGATGATTCCACAGAACAGATCATAAGATGGGGCACTTAGAGTGCTATGGGATAGGTGGGTGGGAGAAGAATTAAGGTTAACCATATATTACATCAGGTTAAAAGGTTTATTCAATTCTTCACTTAAAGATTTTGTTTATTTTAAATTTGGATGAGGTGAAAATATTATATTACTTTCTTTTAATTTGTTTTATGTATTATTATTTTTCCATTATTACTATTAGTATTACTATTATTATTACCATGCTGTCACTAGTATTGCTGACATTTCATATTATAATTTTTTCCTTTACCTATATCACTAAAATATAATTGTCACTCTATTTTATCTTGGCTTTATAATGCTTTTTCGCATGTTTACATGAGAATCTTGCTTGTTCAGGTACAGGACAACTCTTTAAAGACAGAAACCAAGTTGATATTAAACAAAAATGAGACTGACAAGTGGGTTTCACTCAGAAACCCAACCTAGGTCATATGGACTTTCTCTCAATCAATCTCATCCTTAGGTTATGACTGTTAAGCTTAGTAGCCAAGAATGGCAAGATTGTAATTGCTTTCAGCCTCTTTGAAGAGTCAGCACAAAAAATATTATTATTATTATTATTATTATTATTATTATTAACATTATCCATCCATTCATCAGATTTACTGATTCTTCTACCCACTGTCTGAACTTCTTCAAGTGTGACTTGGATTGTGTGACTTGGATTGTATCACTAGTAGTAGTACAGAGAATGACTTGGACTTGAAGTGAGTGTGACTTGAAGTGTATCACTGTATGCCTTTGACTAAGTGAGACTTGGCTGTAAACAAGTGTGACTTGGACTTGTTGGAGTGAGTATGAGTAAATGACTTGAATTTGGAGTGAGTATTACTTGAATTTGAAGTAGTGACTTAGTGACTGAAGTCCGTATGACTTAGACTTGAAGTGAGTGTGACTGGAAGCATGTGACTCTGGATCATGATAAAGTTGTTAGGTGCCAGAGGTGACAACACACATCCATTTCTGCAGCAGACTGTTTGTGCAGCCATTTCATTGCTTGGGTACTCACAACATACTCAGTATTTGAATACTGACAAAAGAAAGAGACTGTAAGATACAAACTAAAACAGCTGTACATTCTACACTGGAATAAGCCTGCAAAATCATTTACAAATAAGATTTCTTTCCTTGAATTACTTCAACAGACACACACGCACTTCAGCACTGGCATGGTGAACAAAGTAAATTAGTGATTCCAAAATTAATATTAAAACAGTTATATATTGTATAATGCAATGAACTTGCAGTTTACTGAAAAATAATCACAAGCGAATGAAAGACAATGCCCCCATCCATCCACTTTCTCACTTAATAACCTGCACATGCACACATTTAAAAAGAATATACATACATTTCACGCAAGTCTGCACAGTCTAATTAGCTCATCTGTCAAGGGTATAAATACTGACATAGTTAATTGTCCATCACAAATATTAACACACCAGTCAAGCACTGTCTTATTCAGTTAGGCAAGTTACTGAAATAGTTCAAAACTGTTGTTTGCACCATGCATCTCTACTTCCTAAATCTACACACCTCTAATACAAACGTACACCACTATTACAAATGTACAGATCTAATACAATTGTACACCTCTAATACATATGTACACCTCTAATACAAATGTACACATCTAATACAAATGTACACATCTAATACAAATGTACACCTCTAATACAAATGTACAGATCTAATACAATTGTACACCTCTAATACATATGCACACCTCTAATACAAATGTACACCTCTAATACAAGTGTACACCTCTAATACAAGTGTACATCTCTAATACAAATGTACACCTCTAATACAAGTGTACACCTCTAATACATATGTACACCTCTAATACAAATGTACACCTCTAATACAAGTGTACACCTCTAATACAAATGTACACATCTAATACAAATGTACACCTCTAATACAAATGTACACATCTAATACAAATGTACACATCTAATACAAATGTACACATCTAATACAAATGTACACCTCTAATGCAAATGTACACTTCTTAATGCAAACTGAAAAGTTTTACTGTTAGCTAACAGAATACTATTACAATTATTAATGATGTAGACTTCTATCAACCATTTCTATTTAGTCATTTGACATATTTCTTAAGACAAACTCAAACTGTTAAACAACTATTATTTTCTTATAAATGTCATTTGTGTTAGCAAACAGTTAATTCTATCAACCTTACCACCTGGTCACAGAATATTTATATAGATTGTATTATGAGGTAAGTAGAAAATATACAATGAAGCACTGTTAAAGTCCACTTCAAAGTTTTCATGATTCTATAAAGAGGCATTACATAACCAAAAAAAATCAATTTTATTTATATTATAAGTAAATACAATCTACTTCAAATTCAGTAAATGTATAATCATTCTACTTCAAGTGAAAGTGAACTTCAAATACTTCACTAGTATTAGTAACATGTCACAAATAAAAGCTCAAATGAGTCAACATCATTTGACTTATTCACCAATTGAGTCTGCTTTGTCTATTTAGTATTTACATCAATTCATTTTCATGCAGCCAACTCCATTTATACTATCAGCATCAAACTGACAGATTTAAAAAAAAAAAGATAAAGGAAAAAGGCCTGATTTATAAATAAAAAGATATATCTTCTGCTCCCACCACAGACCACAAGTAAAGATTAAAAAAAGAAAATATCACACACACACACACACACACACACACACACACACACACACACACACACACACTCACCAAAAAAAGAGAGTGAGAGACACACACAGAATGACTTACCTTTTATGTTATTTTGACTTGTAAACCTGAACTGTTGCTATTCTTAAGAGGACAGGGTTGGGGTAGAGGGGCGGGGGGCTCTTCTAAAAGATAATGATTACTGATGTTGGTGGTGGAATTATAATTCAAATTTTATTCAACAACTAGAAGTAGGTAGCGGCACAGTCGCCCACCCGCCGCTATACTTTTGTAAAAGTGCACATTTTCGTTACTTTTCATTCACTGATTTCTCAACAACCAAAGCATTGTTTAATTCAAACAAACATTCTAAATCAAGCTTAATGTTTCTATTTTCTTATGATTGTGAATTTGTATGTCTTGTTTGTATGTGGAAACTATACCGATTGAATAAAGTTGACTAATTTTTCACCCGTGTCGAGTTTTGTCCTGCCGATTTACGTGACTTAACAGAATGCGTGTTTTGATATACCTTGTTTCTTACCTCTTCTTAAATCCCACAAACACACTACACACATATATTTGGTATCAAAATGAAGATAATTAAATGCTGCATCGATTGCTCTATAGGCGGGTGTGGTATTTCCCTGTATACGTTTTACAAATTAGCTTTAAAGCGGACTTTGGCAAGAAATCTGCAATTTTCGTCGTAAAAAAATGGTCAAAAGTACACAATTACTAGGCTTGAATGAAAGGTCTTTCAATCCCCTTTCGAATGAGGTATGGGGTTAATGTATTCATGACCTGTGGGACACAAGAAATCCAATCAAACGTAGCGAACTAATTACGATTGGTCTTACAACAATGGCTTCCGACATCGTAACGAGCGCGCTTCATTTCAAAGTGAAATTGCGAAGTTTACACTAAATTTAATACTGCATTATTGCTTTAGATAAGTACTTTAGTTGCTATTCTTTAAAGGGGTTATAGTTTTATTATGCAGTTTATTATGATTATCAGTTTTTTCTTTCGAAATTAGTGGGTCTGTCACGTGCTTGCGACTTCGAATCGGGAGCGAACGATCGTGTCGCATTCGACATGAAATATAGGAAATATACTAAGTTTTATGAAGATAAGACGGGTGAATTACAAACTTGGAAGTGTTAATATTTAATTTTAATTATATAGGTATTGGATGTCACTTGGTTCACTCATAAATCGATGTTGAATTAGGTCACTACAAAAATCAAGGGAGTCTATCAGTATATATATCGCAAAGACGCTACTTCACTTCTATTGTTCTAACGTCAATGTTTCATAGTTTGACTTCTCTGTTTAAATAATTAGGCCTACTTAAAATCTCAACAGTTTAAATATAGTGCAAATATAGTTTATTTTCAGAAAAAGTAAGAAAGCTGAAATTATTTTAATTATAGGGAAGATTAGGCCTATCAGTATTTACATGTTGCAAAGATGCTACTTTCACTTCTATTTCTAACCATGACGTTCCACGGTTTTACTTGTCTGTTTAAATAATTAGGTCTATTTAACATCTAAATATAGTATATTTTTTTAAAAGTAAGAAAGCCGAAATTATTTTAATTGTACAAGCACTGGCTTAGTTAAAGTTCAACTTTAGTGTATGTACAGTAGTATGACTAATTGAAGCCTAATCTACATAGATTTTTTTTTTTTTTTACAATTTCTTTTCTAACTTTTGTTCATCCCTACCCCTTGAAGTTTTACAGTGTCTTCTCTTTATTACACATTAAATTGCACAAAATAAAGTGCAAAGATTTTTATTCAAGCTTAGTAATTGTGTACTTTTGACCATTTTTTAATGAAGATAATTGTAGATTATTTGCCAACTTTTGTTAAAATTCATTTGTAAAATGTGTACATAAGAAACCAAGCCAAACTTCATAGCAGTGGATGCTGCATTTAATTATCTTTATTTTTTTATACCAAATATATGTGTTTATGTGGCACACAAAATGACACATTGACACAAGCCAAAGTAAAAAAACACAGTATGCCAAAACACACATTCTGTCTTGTAAATCTGCTGGATAAAACAGGACATAGGTGAATAATTATCAACTTTATTCAATCCATGTACTTTCCACATACAAGCAAGATATACAAATTTACAATCATAAGAAATAGAAACATTAAACTTGATTTTGAATGTTTGTTTGAATTAAAGAATGCTTTGGATGTTGAGAAATCAGTGAATGAAAAGTAATGAAAATTTGCACTTTTATACATTGATTATTGCTGGCTTACTTACTACTGTGCTGCTACCTAGTAATTAATATCTTAACCATTTTTATGATTAACTTTTATAAGTGAAACATGACAATAACTAATTTTGTTTGGTATAGAGCAAACAAAGAGGTCAGAACTCAAGCTTTTGACATGATATGAAAAAGCGTTTACTATTTCTGTGTAATTGCACAATTTTTGAATGCATTTTTAATGCATAAATTTACTGTTAGTGCATAAAAGGTGTTGAAAATTTGTATACACAATGAGCAAAGTAATATTTATCACACTGCAAAATTTCATGATGATCATGCAAATGGTTCAAATGTTATGGCCAGTTTTGTGCAAAAAATGTGTAAAAGTGCCGTCGTCAGTCATTTTGATGATTTTACAAAGTTTGGGCCAACCTGTACATGATTCAAATGAAAGTAACATCCTGGAAAAAATTGGGCATATTCTTTATATACATTTGAACATATGTGAACAGTTTCAATGATATATTCCAATTAATGAATTAGATATGCTGTGTCAAACTTCATCAATCGTGTTATTTCTAACTATCCGGATGATGGTTTTTTATTAACTTCTGCAGCTAGGCATTTTGTTATTTCATCATATAGAAAGTTACAACTTTGCATTTTGTTATCAGCAAGTAGAAAGGAATAAAGTATCAAACTTTCATAGCTGCATGTTAGATTTTAGTTAGTCTTTAGCAAGTCTAAAAATGGTCGAAATAACCATTTTTTTCACTGCTGCCATTTTTTAAAACTTAAAAATAGCATATCTCTGGAACCAATTGAGATAGCTTCACAATTTTTTTTTTATTTTTCATGTTTTAAAAAGTTTTAAATGAAAATAACATAACTGAATGCTTGATTTTATTATTTAATTTTTGGTGCCGCTACCTACTAGAAGACTTTTCTAAAAACTGAGAACACATTTGATGACTACTTAAGAAAGTCAAATACTTTGACCTTGGTACAATGGTAGAAAGGTCATCTACTTGCTGCTATTTGTACTTATAACAACGTACATTCATGTCACAGACTAATATTTTATAGTTCTTACCTCCACAAAATGCACAGCTCTGTTTGTTGACATGTTTCACTTCATCTGGCACAATTAAAAGATGCCAAAGGTAGCATACCCTAACCTGAATACTTATTTTATTTTAAAATATATACTATAAATGTGAATCTTTATTCTTTATCTTTTTCCACTGTTTCTTTCAGTTTAAGTATTTTGAGCAAAAGAGCACAATTTTATTTAGTGTATATATAATTTTATATTACTATATAAATAAACTATATCAGCCTATGAAACAAGTGAAGTAAGAAATACATTCTTCATTAGGACTCTTAAGTAGATTGTTTTTATTAGATCCTACAGAATATTCCTGAAGAAAAAATTTAGAAGAGAGAGGAAGAATTCAGGTCGTAAAAAAAAAATTAAAAAATTGGCATGTCAAACCCCAACAAGGAAGAGACTTTATGCATGAAATACAAAAAAGGATTACAAAGTTGGCAATAAGGAAACAAAGCTCCACCATTGTAATTTTCAAAGGAAGCAGGAAGGCTTAAGATAACCTGAGAGAGAAACATGCCAATTACCAAATTATATTTTTTTTTACAAAGTGACATTCTCAAACTTCCCATAGGTCAGGTCTAAAGTGAAATAGTAATAGTTTATTTAACTCAAGTAACAAAGAGAAGTAACTTCCAGAGGTTATTTAGAATTATTAACAAATTGAAGAAAATTAATTGTAACAACAAAAATGAATTAGTGACTTCAAAATGAATTTTGAGAAAGAACTCAAATGTTATAAATAAACAAAAAAATCTTTTCTACTTTTCTGCTGAATTTTCTATTTTATAATTATAAAGCTGTGTGATTACAAAGTAAACTAGCAGATATAAACCAAAATACTTGTGTGTCCCAGCACCCACCCATGAGCTATTAAAGATTGAGATAAATGCTATGCATACTAGTAATATATCAACACCCTCTACATTAACATTCCAAACCATAACATTGCAATTATCTCAACCTCTTCTACAAAATTAACAACACAAAACACAACATTGCAATTATCTCAACCTATTCTACAAAATTAACAACACAAAGCACAACACTGCAATTATCTCAACCTCTTCTACAAAATTAACAACACAAAAAGTAGCACTGCATTTATCTCAACTCCCTTTATATTAACATTCATAACAACAAAAAACAGAATAACATTGCATTGACTCAATCTCTTCTAGTTCTACATTAACATCACCAAAAGTAGCAGTGCATTTATCTCAACTCCATCTATATTAACACAAAATATAACACTGTGTCTCAACTCCATGTACAACAACATAAAAAGTAATACTAATATTTGCACTAAATAAAGCTTACTGATTGTTGAATATGTGACAATAATGCTTGTATTAGGAAATATTGCTGCTACTTAAGTTTTACCGGGGTGTACATCCAGTTGTGAAAATACAGAATTTCACAAATACATGTCATAAATAAACTTTCAAACTCAAAATGCTGGTCATAGTTCACCCAATAACCTCTTGGCCTGAAACTTATACCCAGTGTCTAACTTCTTAGTAACAGTTCTATTCTTTCATTAAATATTACCATATTAGTTTCTACTAGCAATAATCATATATTTTTAAAAATTTTATCTTAATGTGCAATGCCTTCAATGCTTGTATTGATTTTGTAAAAACGACGTATCAACTATCATAATGACAAGGATTTAGCAATACTTTCAATTTCAATGGTAGACTCAACAACAGATGTTTATATAAAGTCAGGCAAATACTACATTGATCAGTATCACAATGTGTGTGTGTGTGTGTGTGTGTGTGTGTGTGTGTGTGTGTGTGTGTGTGTGTGTGTTGTGTGTGTGTGTTTAGTGCAAGTAGTATAATTACTAATAGTAATACTATTGTAATACACCGTGATCTGGAAGCAAATGAATCAAAATATGAGGCCCATATAAATATACATATAATATTACAATGTTTTTCAAAGTTCTATACAAATGAAACTTCTTTCCTAAATATCGTAAAGTGTAATATTTACTTACATTATCGTGTATTTAAGTCTCGGTAATTAACACTCTAACATAAATAACACACGCAATGTTATTGTGTTAGAGCACGGAGTGAGTGCGAGGCTGTTCTTAGTTTACACGAGGGCTTTAAGACTATATCTGCCACTTTCGGTTTAATTATATCTTAGCTCCTTAAAAGAGGAACACTCGGGTTAGCAACGTGTACTAATAACATAAGAATACATTTAAAACAAGAAACAAATGAAAAGGTAAATACGAAACGAAAATGTAAACTAAGCACTGACCATTTCTGTACTGTATCGGAGACTCTGACTTCCGTGTGTCGATCGCAGCTGATCGTCTGCATCCGGCAGATAATTTCAGAAAAATACACAGCAGACTATGGATTCGGAATTTGGGCCTTTTAGTGCAAATGCCTTAGAAGACACTAAAATAATGACTGCAGAAACCGTTTGGATTTTTATTTATGAATGTTAATAGTAACTCAAGCTTACGGTCTTGACCTTATGTATATACTACACTATAATCGAAGTGTACTGTCCATACCAATCAAATTAAGGAATATTAAAAACATGTATAATTGTACAGCCACTCAGATGTTAGCTAGACTATTTGTCAATATATTGTCGCTTATATATTTGTGTAGTATGCCCTGCTTGACGGGTATAGGTTTATCCATATATGTACCAATGTCTACAAATACGTGTTATTTGATAGTGTATGGTTAACAGTAACAAAATTACCCCCACCTATCCCACACACACACTTCCTTAAATTACAATATTGGTATCAGAGTTCACCGTTTCCTGTTGTAACATTTTCTTGCTTTCTTAGATGTTAATAGAAAAGACTTAAAAGAAAAAGAATTTAAGTTTTGAATTAGACAATCACAATGACGTAAACCACATTGGTTTAAACGTTATCGGACTTATCCACCAAGTTCGGATCCACTTGTATGACCCGTCAGTTATTGCAAAATTGATTTAGGCCTTATTGTGTAGCTCAGTGGTTATTATGTCTTTAGATGACTTTAATGTTAATATTTACTTTTCACTGGAGTAGTCAGTACATATTGTTATTTGTACTTGGGTCAATAATGAAAGGTTTACGCTTTATTAAGTCCAAGTCCATAGGGGCGGAGGGGGGAGCGGAGGAGGCACTGGATTGCTAATATAAATGTTTTGCCGATTAAGGTTGCTTTGATCAGTGGGACCTATCTTTATGCTTAATAATTTAATCTAACTGAATTAGTTGTGGCCTTTAAGCATCTTTGTTTAATACGAGGGAGAGAGAGAGTTTCCCCATACACTTGTCGTTTGATTCCATTGCCCGGTCCGATTTTAACACGGCTGGCTGAACGTAAAGAAAGACAACTGTGGCAGCGACCCGATATGGAGTAGAGAGGAATGTCAAAAGACGTAGCAGAGAACGGTGTTCGAGGCCATGTTGACAGCTAAAAGGTCTTCAGTAGGTACATTTATATGACACGCTTTGCTTCAGTTGTTTTCAGTCTTGCTTCGTGGCCATTTTGCACACTAGTCCTTACTTGTTTTCAATACTTTTCTCTTAACCTAACGGAAGTGGAGAAAACGTTGTGCTCGCTCACTTTCGGAGTTCTTTGTTGAAAATTGATTGTTGCATGCAGCATCTGTATTGATTTTTTTTTAATCTCTTTGTTTTCTCACAGTAATGTGCAGCAATGTGTGCAAGCTCAACTATGTCCAAACACAGTCTACTGGTGAATTTGCTCGTTGTCTTTCCGTATTCTGCTAGTTGACTGTTAATGTCACTGGCATTATTCTGTCTGTTTAATTACTTTTATTGGTCTAGCCTGACACTAGTGACAGTGACAATGCCATTTCTGTTTTGATTTTTCTGAAATTTGATAAACGTTTTCTTTTATAAACTGCTCATTTATATTTAATTGTGCGCACAGTCAGTCAAATTTATAATGGCCTTAAGGCAATTCTGAAAAATCGTCCTTTGGCCATAGGATGACAGACATATTTGATACAAAACTATTCTAATCCAGTGTATGTTTATTTCCTTTTTTATTATTTTAAAAATTAATTGAAAGGGAAGAAGACAAGTAAAACAATGTATTTTAATATTTTTGGCATTTTTTTTTAATGTGTACAGTTATCTGTTAATTTGTTTTAATGCGGGGCTCCAGTCAAAGTGAATACTAATAGTAATACTGATAGTGATTCACTAATTGTTAATGTTATACAAATCACAGAACTAGAAAGGTAAGTTTTTCTGACAGATGCCATTCAGATCTATTCAAAGTAAACTATTAAATTTCCATAATGTAATCATTTTGTTATGATAATCATAATGAAAACAAATTTTCATTGAATTTGTGAAACATTCTCAAAATCACCCCCCCCCCCCCCATCCCCAAAATAAAATTAAAAAAATATATATATATGCACTTGAAATGTTTTTCAATTTTGTCTTAACACACACTGCACTAAATTTATAGATGTCATAGGTGTGTGCTAAGCCTAAAGATGCTAAAATAATGGGGGAAATGAATTTTATAAAAAAAATAAATAGAAACACATGATAAGTGAATCTTATGATTCAGTAATAAAAAATAGAAACACACAAGTGAATATTATGATTCGGTAATAAAAAAAAATAGAAACACACAAGTGAATATTTTGATTCAGTAATTAAAAAAAAATAGAAACATATGAGTGAATATTATGATTCAGTAATTAAAAAAAATAGAAACACATGAGTGAATATTATGATTTAGAAATTAAAAAAAATAATGAAAGAATGTTTGGCTTTGCCAACCAATAGCAGAGCAATTATCAGTTTAAGTCAGATTTGAACATTTACCCTTCATTATTCATTTATTTACTTATTTTAATAGTTATTGTATAGAATTTTAAAATATAATAATTTATAAATATTTTAATTTGCAACTAAAAGTGGTAACAGTTGAATTAAAACTGAAAAATGTAGCAATTCCTGATTGACCTTTTCAGTATGAAATTGTTAGTTTTGATATATTGCCACCTTCTAAAAATATATAGTCATTTATAATTATACTTATAGTGAAGTCATTTTGCATAAAATTGTTATATATTGCTGAGTTATGCACAGACCAGAAGGAGATGTACACACACTCCAGTTCTGATTATGAATATCACTGATCACACCACATACCTATAACAATTGTACACTGCATTCATTGACTAGGTAGATAGTTATCTAGTAACAGTTAACAGTATAACTATAGTATTGCAAATAACATTTGATAATAGGTAAATATCTTGGCTTTTCATTTCTTTTATTTCTGTGAGTGTGTGTGTATGTCTGTTACCCATTCATTTGATTGTATTCTTGTATGATATTGTCTTTTTTTTTCTTTCAGAATTTTCATTTATTATTGTGAGAGGGTAGTCATTAACTATTAGTATTAAGATTTACAACTTAAATTTTTAAAAAATTAAATTAATAAGTACATTTTAAGTTTAAAATTCATGATTCAGTTGGTTGTTCATTTCATTATATATTATATGGATATGTTAAATATTCTAAATACTGATTTTATTTTAAATTTAACTTTCAACAACTTTTCTGTTCCAGTACACTGCTTGTCAATACTTTTATTTTTACTATGGGAAGTAAACGGGAATAAATAATTAACAAGAAAGAAGCAGTTGCTTCCCTTGACCATGAATTCTTCCAAACCAAAATCAGGCTTGTAAGTTATTTTGATTCTTTTCACTTTCTCTGTTCTCTTTCTCTTACACACACACACATACACATACACCCAACCCTTGCACATGCTAATCTACAGAGAATCAGAACCATTTCTCATTTTTAGTAATAAAACTTTGATCTTCAGAACTATTTTCCTTATAGTTATATTTTAAAAGAAAGGTGGTGTTTTTTTTTTTTAAAGTTTTAAAATGCATAAAGAAAATTAAATGAAAGAGAAATATAATTTTTATATATTAAAAGAATTCTGTAACATAAATTGTGAGCTTTCTCTTTCTCTTTTGCCAGTGTTGGTGTCAGATTCATTCTGGTAAATGCCAATGAAAATTTATAACTTAATGCTCATCATCCTTGACAGCAACAGAAACATACTTCTCAACATATTGAATGGTGGGAGCAATTTTATTTGAGGCAACTTTATTGTTCACTTGCGCATCATAAGTATACAAATGATAGGACTAAGAATGGCCGCTTGTAAAACTGTATAGGTGCAGTTTAAACAGAATAAACAAAAGCACATCCTAAAACAGAATCCCCAGGGATGTGCATTTGGGTTGGAATTTTTATATTTACAGACATTTTGTCTTCTTTCTTACAAATATGATCTGAACCAGGATAAGGGTGCATGTTGGAGCCATTCTAACAGACATTTTGTTTTCTATTTTACAAAAAGGGTGTATATTAGAGACAATGGGACAGTACACCTTGGTCACTAGTGAATAAATTGAAAAATGTGAGTACTAAAACATTTACATTGTTTAATGTTTATGGTGATAGGGGCATGCATTGTACAAGGGTGGTGATAGGGGCAATACACTGAATGGAAATTACTGAAAAGATTGCTAAGACAGGACTACTTTTTTCTAAGGACTTTTAATATTTTATATAAATGATGACAGTTTTAAATCGTAAGATGCTAAGACAGGACTATTTTTTTCTAAGGACTTTTATATGTGATATATACCGGGTGACAGTTTTAAGTCATTAAGAGGCAGTGGCAGTTTCTTTCCCCAAAGGGGGCTTTACAATGTAAAATGTCAGATTAAAAAAAGAGATTGTCCTGCATCTGCAGTGACATTGGAATAAGGTCAGGTTCATATGACTTTGCAGCACATTCAGTTGGGATTGTTCGTAAACAAAATCAGTGGATACTTGCTGAAATGTTGATTTGATAATTTTTGAAATGCCAAGTCCTGACTTTCAGGAGGTCATGTGGCAGGGTATTGGTAAGAAATTAAGACTTATTTCCTTTGATTAAGTTATCTGTGATGCAAAACAAACTGTTTATAGATGGCATTTTCACTAACATTAGTACTGTAAAAGGTGAATTTTGCTTAAATAAAATTTTAGTATTTGTATTGGCTGTTTTAAATTTACTTGCACTAGTTGTAGATGGTCTGTGTTATTGAGTGTTATGGATTTTAATTGTTATTCGCTGCCTTTCAGCTTTATGCATATTAATCACTAGCAGATGTTAGATTTATTAATAATTCTGCTTGAATGCATGCATATTTATTATTGTATCTGAAACTTGGAGAAACCATTCTGCTTTTTCTTTTCAACATTCTGAATTGAGATCTATTTTTTTCACAAAACAGAGGTAACAGTTTTCAGTTCTGGTAAATATAATAACAGTGGTTTAGTCACTTTTTAATACTGTGGCAGAGTAAATTTGCATATCCCTATTTCTATGCTTATTGTTGTATAAATTGTTTAATGTCAAAGTGACCCGACCTTGGACACTGCATATGATATTTTTAAGTGCCAAATTTTGGGAGTAAACAACTCAGATGGAGAATATGCTAGAAATTGCTGATGCAACCCAAACCAGTTCCAACTGGATGAGTAGTTTTTATGACTAATAGTCTCACACTTGCTCATAACAAATTCATCCAATTCTCTAATGGAGATCTACCAATAGTTACTTTGTAGATGAATTAGTACTCTATTCTAATCACTTTGAATTTGATGAAAATCGGGTCTGGTCATAAAGGCAATCATGAGCCTATGGTAACTCACTGATAAAGAAGGAAATGGTAGCTTGAGTTTGGTCTTGAGAATTCAAGAAGATTATTTTGAACATTCCTTGTGTTGTGCTGAGTAGCATACATGAAAATTCGGGAACATTCCTCATGGTGTGCTTGGAGAGTGCATGGAAGATTCTGGAACAGTTGTGTAACATGCCTAGAAGAGGTACATGGGACCATCATCTAAATACGAAAGACATTGACTTGTTGCAAACCATGTGAGTGTGATCATGAACCCATGCTAGTGATAGCAGCAATCATTGATAAAAGGTTCTATACATTGACTTTAATTATTTCTCAAAAAACTCTGCTCTCATTCCTGTGATGATTTATGCCTATGAATTTGTTTATATATATATATATATGTTCATTTGACTGCTGATGCTAGAATAAACTGAATGATTGTCTAGCATTAATCAAACATTGTTGTGAAGAGATGTAAATGTCAACGGTCTTTTTTTATATACATATGTTGTATATTTGATTGTTGATTTAATAAATTTATTGTTAAATTTATTAAACTTCTTACACATATTGATAACCATATGTTGGAAAGATAGTGGGTAGATGGGGGCTCACTAAATATAGATTGAAAGATGGATTTATCTTCTCCTTTGATAAGAAGTTTTCCACCTACGGAAATATTGTGTGATGGTAAATGTTTGTCTTTAATGTTGTGGAAGAGAGAATACTTTTACAGTGCCTACATATATGCTAAGTGAGAGAGAGAGAGACAAGTGGTGTCTTCTGGAAAATTATTATTAATAAAATAAATTAAGATTTTCACCACTTGTAATTAGTTATGGATGATTAATTAATAATAATAACCTATAACTAGGGTGGCATTGTGTCACAAATACCAACATATAGTATCCAATTTATAATTGATTACAGATGATTAACTCTTCTGTATTGCTTTATTTTTTTAATGTTTAATTAGTTGCAGATTCTAATATTGTAAAAACAATAAACTGTAATCTGTATGTCAAGTGACACATACATTGCAAATAAAAAAATAAATCAAAATTAGGCATGACAGATTTTAATGATGCATTAGAGTGAAATTTCTTTATAGTCATTCAACATCTAACATATAATTAGCAAAAATGTCTATGTTGAACATCCAGTCAGTAGTTAGCAGAGAAGTCCATATTGAATCAATAGTTAACAGAAAAGTCTACATTGAACAGCCCAACAGTAATTTGTAAAAAGTCCCTATTGAACTTCCAACCAATAAATTAGCAGAAAAGTCCATATTGAACATTCAACCAACAATTAGCAAAAAAGTCCATATTCAACATTCAACCAACAATTAGCAGAAGGTCCTTCACCCAGATGAAGGTACACATTGCACACATTTACCATTTTGAATTGAGATGCATTTGTTCCATTTGAAATTTTTAGATAAGTATGTCTCTCATCCTAGTTACCATTAATACTTGCCTTGTTAAAATTAGGTTATGTATACCATTAATACTTGCCTTGTGAACTTATATTGAAACTTCAGTTAATATTTTTTATACTGTTAAATATTAGGCTATGTATAAAATTATATGGTAATTTATATTTTTTATTAGTTGGTGATTGAACTTAGAATAAATAACCAAAGTAATTATTGTTAATTATTGCACTGTCTTTTTAAGTATAACCAGTTAATTATTACAGTGCACTTTCTATTTATGCAATATAAAAATGTCTGTGACATTTGCATAAACAAAAATCACATAAATGAAACACGATTATCCCATTGAAATATTTATGTATGTACTTGTACACTATCACATTCACAGCATTGAAGCACAGGAGCTTTTAGTTTAATTTCTGTAAAGTATGACTAATACTAAGAGATGGAAGACGTGGGAGTTAGCCCCTCTCTCTCTCTGTTGACATATTAGTCATCTCAAGTTGTTTAACTTTGAGTTTGGTGAACAAATAAAATGAGAATGTCTATACATTTGTGTAAACAAAACTTGTTTAACAGAGAACTCTCTGTTATAATATATAAAATATTAAAGTGCCCCCAAATTTAATAAAAAAATAAATAGGTGTAATTGTATTATAAATTGCTATTTATTATCATGTACCTGTTCATATTACAATAGTATTTATTTTAAAAAATAAATAATGCTAGTCATACATTTTTGTTGTGCAATACTATACTAGGAAAAAGGAATCTTTATATCTCATTATTGCATTAGTAATGCTGCTTTATTGCCATTTGACTTATAAATGCTGTGCTATGTAACTTATTAACATATTTTTTATTTCTACTATTGTATTTGTTTTTATGATTAAAATTTAAATAGTGCCCATTGATTATTACAGCTTTTAAACATGCTTCATACAATATATGATAAGTATGAAAAAAAAATCATACCTCTTGTTAATCAGATGACTAGCAAACTCTAGTCTCTAGTCAAAGGAAATGTTAAAAGTGCTTTCTTCACCTGCTGGGCAAACTGCTTTATGGCAATGCACATTGTCAAACATAACATGCAGTTCATCTTGCAAAGTGTCACAGATTGTAATCGTGATATTTGTGTGCAGTTTGTCAAGTGCATGACGGTTGTTAATGGATACTTTCCCTTTAAGGATTGTGACAGGTTCCAGAATATAGTTTATGTGTATGTGCAAATGTGTGTATATGTGTTTATTAATTATAGCAGTAATACATACACTGCAGTGATATTTCTTACTTACAACTTAACTTATTCTCAGGTGTTTGGTTTTTTTTTAAATATATATTTTGCAGACAAGCAATATTTTTATTTTATTATATTTTATTCTTGTATTTTTTTCTTTTTATAGACAAGGTCTGTTTAGTCGACAGTCATCAAGTGGAAACAAAGAGAGCACTCATGACTCAGACAGGCAGTTGGCAAAAGAGAGCAAGCGAGGGATTAAATCTCAGGTTAGATCTCCATGTACATTTGCACGTGTGAGTGGAGAGAGAGATTGCATATTATGTTTGCATGCAAATAATAATTTATTTTAAGCACACACATAATTTTATTTATCACAGCATGTATGTGTGTGTGTAACAGAGAGAGGGAGAGAAATGTCACACATTTTCAACTGTTTTTAAATGACATTATTGATGTTTTTACATGTAAAACAAGAATAAAATGTTTGAGACTGCTTTAGAAAATAATACAAATGTTTATAATGCAAAAGCACAATTTTTACTTGTGCTCATTTGACTACTTAAAAACAAAGAAAATGTTTTCTACCTAACACATATCTTATGGATAATTTGGACAAGTAATTATTCATTTAAAATTACAAATGATATTATAGGTGATTCTTCCTGTCAGGATTAAGAATTAATTCATGCTGATTTGCACAGTGAGATCTCGCTTATACGACCATGGAGAATTTCTGGGTTACTCACTAAATGACTAATTTTCAGAGTGAGTTGAGTTATGGGGAAAAATAGATCAAATTCTAGGATCATACTGTTTAATTACAAGCTACTAAAAGCAACCAAAACAACAGAAACCTCATTTACATAAAAATCAGAAAGGTGGAGCTCTGACTTCAATAACAGCAATAATCATTTTCTGTTCAAACACCATAACACTTTAGCAGCAATAATTGTTTTCCATTCAAACACCATAACAGCAATAATTGTTTTCCATTCAAACACCATAACAGCAATAATCACTTTCCATTCAAACACCATAACAGGAGTAATCATTTTCCATTCAAACACCTAGTGCCTCATAAGTAGACCTCCTCACTTCAAATCTGCTCCCTCTTTTCTTTCCAAGTTTGGTCTGCATTAGGGTTTAATTTAAACATCTTGTCTGTTCTTATGGCTATATTCCACTGCTAATTACTTGTGTTTCTGACTAGCTGTCTTTCATACCTGATGTAAGTTTTTGGATACATTGTCATATGCCGTCCATAGATGGTGTACTTATTTGAGTGGAAAGATTGCTTGTTTCACATTTCTGGGCCTCTACGCTTTGAGCAGTCTTAATCCCACTCTGAAGTACTTACTGGCTTCCCTTATCAAATCATCAGTAACAGTTGAAATAAATTTATTCATGCTGACTTTATAGGTGTGTATGTATAACACACACACACACACACACACACACACACACACACACACACACACACACACACACACACACACACACACACACATACACACACACACACACACACACACACACACACACACACACACACACACACACACACACAGTAATTAATAAATAATAGAACAGAAGTCCAGAAACTGTCACAAAATTGACATAATTATAGTTATAAATATTTCATAAAATAAAAACAGTGAACTGAATCATGGTACTTTTCAAATTTGACATTGACCTTTGGAACATGGTGAAACTCAGAGTGTTTCAACAGCTCACCAAGTAAAGAAAAAAAATAGCAAGCATTCAACTTTGGTTTACCAAAAAATCCCCAGTTTGTAAAACAAAATAAGTCAACTTGAGCTCTATTCTATGACTCAGGTATGTTCCTTCTAGAAAATTTTCAAAAGTTAAAAATTTACAATTTATAGTGTCTTCCTGAATTAAGTTTTGAATGACAGGTAATCTCCAAGGTTATCAAATGAGCTGTCTCTTCTGGTAGTACCAGTAGTTTATTTTCTTTGTTACCATTTATAAATATTAATACATGTGTTTAAGTTTAAAAACCACTGCTAAGCCATTCATAAATACATTTACCATGAATTAAATGCACAGCTTTAGTAATAGAAGCACCTGGATTACTAACGTAGTTATTATTTTTATGTAAGAATTAGTATGAGTGGGAACTATATGTAAGAATTAATACTTGAACATGGACTATGTAAGAATTAATACTTGAATATGGACTGTTTAAGAATTAATGCTTGAACATGGACTTTGTAAGAATTAATACTTGAACATGGACTGTGTAAGAATTAATACTTGAGCATGTGCTTGTTTAAGAATTAAAGACCAAGTGAACAGAAATCTACTTCAAATATGTATTTATGGAAACCAGTGTCAGCATTTTGAGATGTCATGAAAAAATTAAGTAGACAACAACTTTTATACATGTCATTATTTTACAGTTAAAACCAAAAGTGGAATAGAAGCAAAAGCTCTCATTCATGCACAAGATGCCCAGATGATGACACAAAGTGGCTAAAATGTTCTGACTAAAGTCCAGTCAAAACTATTTCTCTGCTCCATGTGTAGTAAGGTCTGCAATAGTACTACTACTAGACACTTTTGTAGAGCTCTGTATATCTTTTTTCAAGTGTCATGTCTTCAATATAAAAAAAAGTTACTTTTTAGTCCTCTACACTGTCATTAAGCTCATTTTTGTACCCTGGTAACATCAAAAGTCTTGCAGAAAAATGTCTACTTTGGTGTCTTTGCAATATCCATTAAGACTATGATTTTGAAATGTTATATGCAGTATCACAATACCTAAATCTATTCTTCACTGCCCCCACCCTTAACTCACAATGATTAATTTTTCTTCTCCTAGTATTTTTCTCCCTTCAGTGGTATTTTCTTTCTCTTCCCACTTCCCCCAATATTTTTTTTCCTCAATAGTTTTTCTTTATTTTTTATTCAGCCCATAATACTGTAAAAGATTTCTAATGTTTATTTTTTTAATCACATTTCTTTTATTTACATGTGATTTCTCAAATTAATCAAGTAATTTCACTTATGTTTTGTAATTAAATCCAAAGTTAAGCGGTTTTTGTTTTTTTTGTTTTATATTGAAGTTTATGTCACTGCCATTTTGCCACTTCAAATTATGATAATGATAAAAACATTCTTCCATTTTACTGGTTGTGTTATGCATACTGTCACTACCTTGCAGACATCATAAGACAGAAAGTAGTGTACAGTAGAATTCAGAGTTTCTACTTCATGCACACTATATTTTATTATTTTTAAATTCTTTGCTAATGTACAAATATTTTTATTATATCTGACAGTCATAAATTTTCTGACTGCCAGGCAGAAATGATGGCTTAAGATTGGGTTAAAAAAAAATGCAGAAAATGTCCTTAGCTCTCTGGTTAACTTAGGAAAAATTAGATATTCATATGCTCAACTGCCCATCCATCCATCCATCCACCATCCATCCATCCATCATCCATCCATCCATCCATCCATCCATCCATCCATCCATCCATCCATCCATCCATCCATCCATCCATCTATCTATCTGTATTCTCTTGTTCAGTATGTTGTCGATCTTGTCGAGTATTGTTTCTGCTTTACTTAGTCCCCCATAAGCCATCATATCTTATTTTTCAGGTATTATGTCTTTTTTTTCATATGCTCAAAAGCTATAATTGTTTTATTTTTGATGTATTTGGCAGGTTTATTTTCATGCATTACACAGCTGCTGTATAAGTTCTCATTGTTTTTCTTTTAATATGCATGTATATGTAGTTGTATTTCCTCTCTGTTAGTATCTTTTTTAAGATATAAATGATTGATTCCTCTTGTCTACATTTCAGTCTTGCAGCTGTTTATGTAATACATTTTTTTTTCATTTATGTAACTCAGAATTTTTTCATTTTTTATAATCCAGCATTTTTTCATTTCCATAACTTAGCACTTTTCATTTTTGTATTCTAGCATTTTCACACTTGTGTAATCCCGCATGTTTTCATTTCTGTAACTCAGCATTTTTTTTATTTCTGTAATTCAACATTTTTCATTTTGGCAATTGAGCATTTTTTCATTTATGTAATCCAGCATCTGTTCATTTATGTATACTCTCATCTTTTCACTTATATACATTACTATGTTTGTATTTATGTAAAATTTGTTTTTTCCTTTCAGAACATTTTGCTTAAATATAACAATTATATATAGCTTTATAATATGTGTCTAAATCAAAACCAGTATATATATACAAAAAATTATTTTCAATATGCTTTATACTGTAAAGAGATTAAACCTCTTGAGTTAGGGTTATTTTTCTCCTTATTTACATAAAAATTATGTACTTTACTTGCCCATTCATTGTATTCTCATATACTGAATCTGTGACTTGACATAGGTAATCTTAAATACTTCACAAAACTGAGTATGTGACGTTACATAGGTAATCTTAAATACTTCACAAAACTGAGTCTGTGACTTCACATAGGATTCTTAAATATTTAACTACACTGAGTCTGTGACTTCACATAGATATTCTTAAATACTTCACTACACTGATTCAATGACTTCGAATTCTCCTCTACTAATGGTGGGGACGATAAATGTTAGGTTATCAAAGGAGCGACTGTGCTGTCATTGCTTGATACCATTATTGATTCAATATTGATTTTTAGCATATAAGTTTTGTAATATTATTACACCCTGAAAACTTTTCAGAAAATATAAATACTTGTACTGTGTTGTAAAAGAAGGTAATCTCTGTTTCTGTTAAGCGTAGTCTAAATAAGATGATATTTGTATATAATGGTTTTGATATGACCCTGGTTAAGTAATGGCGTGTTTAGTTTCGTTTTTTGTTTAAGTACCTCACCCTCTTCCCTTCTTTTAGAGGTATTACTTATGCGTGATGTAATGTAGCTACCGCTCTGTAGCTGTGTTCTCGGTTTGCCTTGCTGGCTTTTATAGGGCCTCTTTCACACTTGACGGCTTCCCGCAACTCCGCAAGACTGCGCGCGTCCTTGTGCCTCCTCTAGCGTCGTGTTGTTGCACGTTACATTCAACAAAAAAAATGTGTGTCAGGTTGGGTGGTGGTATAGTGGTGGAGAACTATAACCATTCCGAAGGCTCAAGACAGGGGAAAAAATGCATTATTATCGGATAGAAAAATGATCTGTTGGCAATGGTCTTCTGAGCAGAGGGTTAGTCCCTCAGTCGAGCTTTGGAACCGCAGTTCGGGTTTGATCCACTTGACTCGGCAGTGCGAAAATGGCGGTCCAGTGTATACACACGTAGTGCCAGAGGAGAGCATTGCCACCTGCGTAGGATAAATTGTGTTTCCAATCGCCTCGTGGCTTACTACCTTTGACGGTCGTGCGGGCCCTCAGACGTGTGTTTATATACACGTGTGTGACTTGAACAAGCCGCTAAACAATTGGGTTGTTGGAAGAGAAAAAAAAAATCAGTTAACTAAACGATTATTATTAACCGTTAAGGTAAGTTATTGTGTATTGTTTTTGTTTTTTTACGGGAGTAGATAAGATGGATTGTGAATCGACACGTGCAAATGTATTTGAGGAGAAAAGTGTGAATTTTTATGACGTGTACGATTGTTCAGGACTTTGACAGAAACTAAACAATAATTAATCAAATTTAGTTAATTAATGAATTTTGGAATACATAGGCCTACATTGTAACTTTAATCTTTCTTAAACTAAGTAAAGTTGATCAATCAATATGTATATTTTATTGGTGTGTGCATGTACCTGGTGTGTGTGGTTGTTGGAGGAGGCGTGGAATTGAGTTGAATTTCGCCGGCGAATCACAAAACCACTACAAGTAAAGGTCACAGGAAAAGTCACAATTTTGGTTAAGAGAAACAGGAAGACGAGAAAAGGTCACACCACAATACACAAAGTACAAGAGCTGTCATGCTCATTAAATGCCTAAAGAACAAGACGGTACTTTGTATAGTATACAAAGTACAAGTGTTGTCATTTTCATTACAGCATGTCAAGAAACAACAAAAATCCATATTGGTTCTTTTTTTATTTATTTTTAGCTGTTTTAAAAAAATGTAAGTGTTTCAGTTGTACATTATTTAAACTAATAGTCCAGCAGTATGTTCAGGCCTGCAGAGTATGAACAGAGATGAATATGAAGACTTGGTATGTAAATCTCGACTTCAGTTATTCATTTCTATATCAGATAAGACAAGATAACTCAGTACACTTCGGTTTTCAATATGCATGTTATTTTTCTCTAAAGTATCTGTCAATACGTCTAAATAAATCAATAACCCTAAATTTAAAGATTTGTATCAGAGGATTTACTGAATTTTAGGATGGGCATAAATTCGGAGGAGACATGATTACACATATATTTCTAGAGTTGGAGTAGAGTAATAGATCTAAAATGTCATTGGTGACTATGGGGTATAAAATTACTGACATAGCGGTATATGACTATGAGGTATAAAATTACTCCGACATAGCGGTATCTCTGCAGCCTAACTACAAGATTAATTAGTACTGCAAACAGTACCAGAGTTGAATTTGTTTTCGTGCTCTATACATAGATTGATGGGTGATTGGTAGGTATGCTTCTGTGGCATTTTCCATAATTTCTTCCTAGTTAAAAAGATTTTTATTTTGTTTATTATTTAGTTTGACGGGGGATCACGTTCACCTCATCATTTACTACATATTTTCCCCTTAACCGCTCTGGGACTAAATCTAGTGTGTGTGTTTATGTTTGCTAAAGTGAAAAAAACAGATCTCTGGGACTAAATCTAGTGTGTGTGTTTATGTTTGCTAAAGTGAAAAAAACAGATCTCTGGGACTAAATCTAGTGTGTGTGTTTATGTTTGCTAAAGTGAAAAAAACAGATCTCTGGGACTAAATTTAGTGTGTGTTTATGTTTGCTAAAGTGAAAAAAACAGATCTCTGGGACTAAATCTAGTGTGTGTGTTTATGTTTGCTAAAGTGAAAAAAACAGATCTCTGGGACTAAATCTAGTGTGTGTGTTTATGTTTGCTAAAGTGAAAAAAACAGATCTCTGGGACTAAATCTAGTGTGTGTGTTTGTTTGGTAAAATAGCAGTGAAACAACCAGATACTACATGTAGTGTGTGTACAATATATGTAATAAATGAGTCACAGACTGTCAGTTAAACTACTATGGATATGATAGAAATCAGCAAGTACATGTCCCTAGTGAGGTGTGTATATTGGGGGGGGGGGGGACGTTAGACTGTAGGCATTTCATACAAACGTGCATACGTCAACTGAAGCTAGACCTTCATCCAGAAGAAATACTGCTTCATGTTTTCTATTGATGTTATGTGCTGTTGCATTTAACTCTCGTTGTCCTAACTGTCATTACCGAAAGTTTCCAATTTTGAACCTACTGAGGCAGTACGTCTCAACGACTCTTCTCCCCTCGACTCATTAAATACTAATAGCCTGTCCGACTATTCTTTCTCCTTTGGCCTCAGAATCACACGTTTTGTTGTCATTCTTAATACATGTACTTACATCTCTAACCTTAGTTGTTACTTTTTCACCCATGGCTGTCTGTATAAAGTGACTGTGTCTCACGGATATAATTAATATACTCGTATATTACTTGGGGGTGGCGACACGTGTCAGGATTGCGAATTTTTAGGATTAATTTTTAGCAGTTACATTCCTGCCGCTAAGCAAGTAAGAGGTTGGCAAGAGCTTTAAACTGAGAATGTTCACCTAGGGGGCATTCAGAGACATTTGCACATTAGTTTGTGTATATTCACTAACGACTAGTCTGGAGTTGTCATTGACTCCACTTAGTGAATGTGGACGTCCTAAACAATCGGTTTGATGTCACAACCACTATCACTTTTAGTGTGCTACAATAAATGTCACGGGTTTTTTATTTCGCTCTTACCTTCACTGAAAGGCTGTTAGTGAGCAGTACATGTAACTACTTTTATTTGCGACCTTGGAGTCTCTGGCTTAGAGGGTGGGTGGGTGGGTGGGTTGGAAGGTAACTCTGGGGTTTCTAATTCTATTTGAGTTGAGACAGATTGAGGGGAAATGACATTCATTGCCATCGTTAATTAACTATATTTGTGTGCTGGCTGTAGTTAACTATATTTGTGTGCAGGCCGTCGTTAACTATATTTGTGTGCTGGTCGTCGTTAACTATATTTGTGTGCTGGTCGTCGTTAACTATATGAGTGTGCTGGCAGTAATTAGTTAACTAAATTTGTGTGCTGACCTCGTTCATTAAGTACAATTGTGTGCTGTACAGCTTTACTACAAACGCAGTATGCTTAGTCATCGGACACTCGATCACGCATTCATAAAGCAGGTAAATTCGGGAAGGTAATACATGTACAGTGCAGTACTAACTGCAAAAGGGGTAGGTGGGTGGATGAGAGGTCGAGGAAGCTGTGAAAAGCCGTCCAATGTTCGTACAGTGTCAGTCTTGGGAAGCCGTTGTCCGCTCTGTCGCGGTGAGTACCATGAGAAATACATGGCTTAATAACCAGACTGGTTGTGGTAGGTGTGCTAATTAATAACTGTTGCAAAAACTATTTTGGTACTCTGAGTAATTGCTAGTTACCCAGAGTTGTTATTATTGGTGGGTATTAGCTTTATAACATCACAGAGAAATAATCTATAAAAGTACTTTAAGTGAAGGTTAGTCACGCCTTTGGTTATAAACTGATCAGACGGTGATATACTCTTGTAAACTTTAAAGTGTGTCATGGGCAGTATTGAAAGAGTTTACATTGTATAAATAACTTCAAAGTGTGTCATGAGCAGTATTGAAAGAGCTTGCATTGTATAAATAACTTCAACGTGTGTCATGAGCAGTATTGAAAGAGTTTGCATTGTATAAATAACTTCAAAGTGTGTCATGAGCAGTATTGAAGGAAAGCTCACATTGTATAGTAACTTCAAAATCTGTATTTTGAGCACTGTTGAAACAGCTTATAGTACAGGATAACTTCACAGAGTGCTGTGGGTAGAATTGTGGTAACTTGGTACATTATAAACAGATCAAATGGTGGCACGGATGTACAAACATAACAGAGTGCTGTGGGTAGAATTGTAGTAACTCGGTACAGACCAAATGCTGGCACGGATGTACAAACGTAACAGAGTACTGTGGGTAGAAGTGTAGTAACTTGGTACATTATATATAAACACAGACCAAATGGTGGCACGGATGTACAAACATAACTGAGTGCTCTTAGTCTTAGGTAATGTTTGTTCGTTAGTTCGTGTGTTCACACCCAGATGCTGTCATATTGACTGTGTACTCGTGATGTGTAGTGGGTTGAAAGTTATTTGAGGTAGAGGAAGTGATGAGCTAGTTTCTGGGTGGGTGTACAAATAGTCTGATTCAACTGGACAGATCTGTTTGGCTGATCAACTTCCATTGCTGTAACATTGTAATTATTCGAAGCATTTCATTCTTACCTGTAGGAAGAAACATATCAACTTTCGCTGAAAAATAATGCATGTATGTTAATATTTATCTGGGAACCGCTCCCCCCCCCCCCCCCCCAGTTCATATTGACTTGCATTGCTTGGAGTATTTTTCCAAATTTCGCCGATTTGGCATAGAAACGTGGGTGAGTTTCGGCACTAAATTTTGCCGTCATGTTAGTCCTCCATAGCCCTATTTAGTATCCAGGTCTGTATCGGATCCCCTGGGTAATATATGTTGTACTATCTCGTATAAAGGTGAAATATCTTTTCGCAGTTGGTTGGCTGAGTTAACGTTGGCTTCCAACAGTATTCATTTCACAGTCGAGGATTGTCACATATTCAAAGTTGATTGGTTATCTGTGCTAATAATTTCACACGTCTTCTCTATGTGAAATCACCTCGCCATACTTTAGTTTAAACTTTAAACTAACATATTTCTAATGTGAAAATATATGTTCGTTGACCTTCGAAGTAAGTAGCGACGTTATTATTTACTCTATAGTGGGTTTTTTTTCTGTTGACCTTTGAAGTAAGTGTTAACGGTAATATTTAGTGTTTAGTTGTGTGTGGTTTTTTTAACCTTTGAATTAAGTGTTAAACGGTAATATTTAGTGTTTAGTTGTGTTTTTTTTCTGTTGACCTTTGAAGTAAGTGTTAACGGTAATATTTAGTGTTTAGTTGTTTGTTTGTTATTTGTTTGGTTTCTTTCGTGTTTTTGTTTTGTTTTTGCTTTTACTTAAAGCTATATGTCTCCCTGAGAAATAAATTATATTACAAGCTTGTCATCTAGGCAATGCACAGTTTATATTTTTTTTCTGTCAAAGCTCGAAATGTTGTCCATTGTTTTATTTAATTTTAATCGCTTGATTCAAAGTATCACTATAGCCGTTAATTACCGCCTGCCAGAGATTTATGACTGGTGTCATTTCACCTTAATATACATGCAAGCTGGCACTAGTTCACCATAATAAATCTCCACATTTTTATTTTCCCAGTCTTCCGGCTACTACCGTCCTCGGCAGGCTAAGATGCTTCCAATATATGTATGCGAAAGCAAAATTCATGTACACGGATCCAGTCTGTCGCTTGGCTCTTGGCTTCGAATGTCTTGACACCCTTTGTTGACGTACGGCACAGTCACTGATCTATATATAGATCAAGGGGCGCGGAGTACTGTGTGCACGTGCAGGTGCGTGCCTGTGTGTGTGTGTGGTGGGCACCTATACCTACATCCGTCTCTTTTGACTGGTGTGAGAACATGCCATTTTGCACGTTTGCACTGCAAAGATCTGTACGCATGCGTTTTACTTGGTGTAACGAAACATTCACCACTGATACGTTACGATCACATACCTTTACGTTACGATCACATACCTTTATGTTACGGACACATCACTTATGGACTCACCACTTTATTTTTTAACAAACATTTTACGCTGTGAGTACATTACCTGAGACAGTGTCATGCCAGGCAGTTCGGTCAGTCTGTTACTTCTGTTGTTTCTTGTCTGTCGGAACGTTTTTTATATCGAACACTCAGTTTCTTTGACCCAGACTGGGGACTGGTGTTTACTGGAATTTAAAGCGTGTTTATAATACATTGGCCATTGTTTCCACCAGTGCATGGGTTGATACCTGGTAGTTCGTCACTGGAGAAGTCCGGGGCTGTCCGTGTGTTTGTTGTTCTTTTCTCGCTGACAGGTAGGAACTGGCTGGCTGTTCGGTGGCTGAAGGCACAAGTCTGGGGTATGTATCACATACTCTCTTAACAGACAATGAGTGTTCCATGTGCCATTTTAACATGCAGTGTGTGCTCTAGATACCATTCTAATAGACATTGTATGCTCTTGGTACCATTTTTAACAGACTTTGTATACACTAGAAGTCTAGATACCATTCTAATAGACAATGTGTTCTAGATACCATCCTAATAGATAAGTATATGCTTCAGGTAATGCCGCATTAAGCGGTATGTGCTCCAGGAACCATCTGTTAATTGGTGCATCCTCTAGGTACACGAGTGCAATATTATTATTTTATTTAAAGCCCAATAACCGCTACATTTTATACTTTAAAGCAAACCTTTGTGTCTGAGATTTTCTTACTTTTCACCTTGTCTCTTTCGTTTAATTTAATTACTTATATAACTTAGCAAATACTTAAAAGGAAAAGCTGATTTTATTTAATTACTTATAGTTATATAACTAATACTTAAAAGGAAAACCTGATTTTATTTAATTAACTTATATAACTTAGCAAATACTTAAAAGGAAAACCTGATTTTATTTAAACGAATACTTAGAATAGTTACATCGGTATAAGTACAGGCCTGTGTATTTTTGTGCGTTTTGATCAAATGTTTCTGAGATTCTGGAACCGTGCCTTTGATTCCGTGGTTAGTAATAGAAGAGTGAGTAAATTCTTATTCTCCCTTTCTGACTCTACACCGTTGTCAGTTTCCTGCTGGTTGACACTTAGCACTTATCCCTTTTAACATCAATGGATGCAAGGCAGTATCTAGCGAAACGTGATTAAGAACTGTATATCAGACACTTTATCTGTACATCCCAAACCAAACCAACATAAAATACTCTTCTGCATTAGATTTTGTCCTATTATTTTTTAACTTTGTGTTAGTTTGTTTTTCTTTTCACAAACTTAAGATAATAACTGATTAAATAAGAAACTGAAATCTTTTTTCAAAGTCATCATATTTTAGAAATTTGCGAGTCATTGCTGTATACATCATAATGTGCCTTCCTCCTGGACTCCCAGCCATACAAGGTGAAATCGTTGGGTGTTGGGTAGCAGTCGAGGTTGTACATCGATTTCTCATTGTGCTGTGTTCAAAAGTGTCATCATTGATTTGAGGTACTAAGTGTCGCCGACTGCACAAATATGAAGTATGTCGTGACGTGGGCTTCACTGGATTGAATTAGGTTACTGAAGAATATAACTGACGTTTATCTTACAGGATTGAATTAGGTTACTGAAGAATATAACTGACGTTTATCTTACTGGATTGAATTAGGTTACTGAAGAATATAACTGACGTTTATCTTACTGGATTGAATTAGGCGAGGATGTTCAGTGTTACTCTTTGAATGAGTAATGGTTTATTTAGCGATCAGTTATTTCCCAAATTCGAATTTTATTTTTTTAACTTATTTTACTTTATTTTATTATATGAATGTATCTGCGAATATATTTTTATGTACAATTTTCCCCCTACCCTCCCCCACCCCCGAATAAATACACCACAAAAAAAAAATCGAAAATAAATACCAGATTTCAAAATAATAAATTAATTAATTAATGTGTAAATAAACAATAACTATTTACATTACTTAAAGCATTAATTTAAAGTAAAAACAAATAATACATGATTTTGTCGAGATTTCGTTTACAGATTTCTTACCAGAAGCTGTGTCAGCTGATTATGTTTGTGTGTTCGTGTGTGTGAGAGAGACATTGCTGTTTTACGTCACCACTGGAACTTGCCTTGATCATTTCGTCATCAAACGTTATCTGATCTGGAGTGCCCCAGTGGGATCACCGCCCCACACTTGTGTTGGGGGGGGAGGGGATCGGCGGAAAGGGGTAAACAAGGCCGCACCAACCGCCCTCCTTCGGTGATTTTTATCTTTGTCTGGATGCCGCGTGCTGTTAGGTAGCTGGGATCTAGATCTGACGCAGTAAGATTTAAAATATGTCATGATGATGGATAGATTTCACTGTTTCTCAAGATGGGGAGTGAAGGTTTGTTACTGGGTTGTCATGCATTATTTCGTGTCTTCTGTTCATGATCTGCTGGCTGAGATCTTTCTTGGTTCCAGTTGAATGCATATTTTTCTGGGTAGGCCGATATCTCAAGCCAACCGGGTCAGCGAGTTGACGCTGTTGGTGTAGTATTTGCTCTGCTTTGGACACCCCAGATCGGTTTTACTCTCTGACCTATCGCATGATTACCGACTGTTTCAAAGCCCTTAACCTTTATTTGCCTGCCTTATGAGTTACTCCATTTCAGCAGTTTCTTTTTGTGACATTTTCTGAAAAAATGCATTACGCCATTTTTATTCAGTCATTTAAATGTTTCTATAAGCAAAATACATGTAACTTATTTATTTTTTTGTATGATATACTTCCAAATTTTCTGTTACGAACATTTCGCCAAGTTGTAGAATTTTGTTTCGGATGCTGTACTTGTTTCTTAATAACTAATTATAATTATCAATATTATTGCCATAAATAGATGGATGAACATGAAACTCTGAAAGATTGGATACATTTACATATATTATTGTAGACATTATAGGATGACCTACATTGCACAAAGCATTGCACAGTTCATTCCCAAATGGTTCACGCTGCGTTCCTTTCGTTGTCGTGAGCAAGTAACCGCTCTCCCCCTACTGTGATCATCCATGCGTTTGAAGAGAGAGAGAGAGAGACTTTCACCCTTTTTTGTATTTAAACCCTTAATTTCTTGATTGTCGATTTGTTGAGGAATTGTTTGAGCTGATTGCACTCATTTCTTTGAGTGTGAACGCACTACTTACGTAATTGTTGTGGTAAATTGGCGAATTAAAAAAAGCTTAGCCACCTTGGCAACGTGGGTAATAATTGCTCCTGAGAGTAATTAAATTTGTAACTGGTGTTTGCATATAACAGGTAGTTAGCCTGATTATTACTTCCCTAGAAGTGATCTACCTGGCGTTAATCTGTCTCAAACGGCACGACGAGGAGGTACGCGTGCTGGCTTGGTAAAATGTGTCAGTGCTTGCTTGGTATGCTTCACGTCATAAACATTATAGTTCTAGCATTGTCAGCGTTTACTTGCTATGCTTCACGTCATAAACATTATAGTTCTAGCATTGTCAGCGTTTACTTGCTATGCTTCACGTCATAAACATTATAGTTCTAGCATTGTCAGCGTTTACTTGCTATGCTTCACGTCATAAGCATTATAGTTCTAGCATTGTCAGCGTTTACTTGCTATGCTTAACGTCATAAACATTATAACATTGTCACCGTTTACTTGCTATGCTTAACGTCATAAACATTATAGTTCTAGCATTGTCAGCGTTTACTTGCTATGCTTAACGTCATAAACATTATAGTTCATTGTCAGTGCTCGCTTGCTATGCTTCACGTCATAAACATTATAGTTCTAGCATTGTCAGTGCTCGCTTGCTATGCTTAACGTCATAAACATTATAGTTCTAGCATTGTCAGCGTTTACTTGCTATGCTTCACGTCATAAACATTACAGTTCTAGCATTGTCAGTGCTCGCTTGCTATGCTTCACGTCATAAACACTATAGTTCTAGCATTGTCAGTGCTCGCTTGCTATGCTTCACGTCATAAACATTATAGTTCTAGCATTGTCAGTGCTCGCTTGCTATGCTTCACGTCATAAACATTATAGTTCTAGCATTGTCAGTGCTCGCTTGCTATGCTTCACGTCATAAACATTAAGTTTAAAACGCATCACTACTGTTCATATAGTTCAAGCATTGTCAATGCCCGCTTGTTAGTGCTTTATTTATACATTTATAAATGTATTTATACATTTGTGGTTAATATTTTTAATTTACATTGCTTTTCCTCTGTGCCACTATAGTGTTGGCCTACATGAAAGTTTGCTGATTTTTATTTTTATTGTATTTTTTGGTTTTGTTTTGTTATTATCTGTTTATTTTTAACGCGCGCTAATCTACATGAACGGACCGTTAAAAAATGTTTATTAAAGGATTCATGTACTTAAATATAATATACTAGCAGATACGTAATATTTTTAAAAATAAACTCGCATTTGTATATGTTTCTGTGACTCCAATGTCACCTAGTTAATGTTTATGATTATTAATAATTAATCGTCCTTAATTAAGTACAAGTAATGAAAATCTTAATTTATGTACTCGTCTCACACTTGTCGGATTTGCGGGCGCAGTAAACGTTCTCTCTTACACAACATCAAAGATAAACATTTACCGTCTCACAGTATTTCCGTAGGTGGAAAACTTCTTACTAAAGGAGAAGACAAATCCGTCTTTAATCTATATTTAGTGAACCACTATTCACCCACTTACTTCCGCAACATATCAATATGTGTAAGAAGGTCAATAAATTTAATAATAAATTTATTAAATGAACAATCACAAATACATGTACAATGAAAAAAATACTTGACATCAATATTTCCATGAAACCACATTTAAATAATTTTAATGTCTATAGTCTTATATCCTAAACCACAATTCAACAATTTAATGGAGTTATTAGACATAAGTGATAATAGTTTATTCATAACCTGGTTTAGGTGCTGTCTTATTGTCTTTATTTACATTATAAGTCACATTGCAAATTAAGCATCATTTAGCAAATGACCTTGACCATCTTTTCTTTTAACAAAGCTGGCCATGTGAGAAAAAACCCTCCATCTTACTCAAAAGTCAAGGACGCTTTAGCGTCACTCACCAAAGCTTCAACATGCTCCAAGGATATATGTGACATGACCTATTCATTGTTAAGGTCGACATTTATTTATAGTTCCTGTACAGACTAGATGTTCCAGATCATGGTCGGCATTTGACATATAGTTTATGTAGGACTAGATCCTTTCAAGATCATGGTCCACACCTATTTATAGCTCGTGTACGGACTAGATCTATTCATTGTTAAGGTAGACATTTATCTTTAGCTCATATACAGACTAGATCTATTCATTTTTAAGGTCAACATTTATTTGTAGCTCACGTAAGGACTAAATAAAACGTTGTCAAGGTCGACACTTATTTATAGCTCATGCATGCACAGACTAGATCCATCTAGTGTCAAGGTCACTTCTTGAATGAGTAATGTGTTGCGAATTTGCAGTGTATGATGAAACTTCGGACACCCGTGTAAACTGCTGTTAGAGTGAAGAGGAACCTAGATTAAAGAAAAAGCTGCGTCATCTTTGTTAACGTTCTGCAAAGAAGTATTGCAGAGCTGCAGTGAAAAAATCAACAAAATGCTTGGGACAGAAACAAAAGCAAAAAAGAGCCGGAAACTTAAGACTAAATTTACTTTGTGCCGAATCTAACCAAAGCGGCCTTATTTTTTTCTTTGTTTTGTTTGGGTTCTTTCCCTCCCGCAAGTCCCCGCCATCTTTCAGGACAGTTGAGGCGAAATGTCAACATGAGGATTGGTCCGGGCCTCGACATAACGTGAACTCTGCTTTTCGATACAGTAGAAATTAGATTTCTGTTAACAGTGTTGCTGAACGCTCCCCGAGTTGGGCAGTTATTTTTACTCTCTTTTATCCGAAATTTGGAACAATGATTATAAACGGTCTAAAGGCTTGACACTTGCCTGCTGCGAATTATTTGCACCAGTGCCTCGTACCACTGGATATCTTCGCCACACAAACCACACAAAATATCGAGATTATTAGCTATTCATTATTAGTTAGCCACACAAGCCACACAAAATATCTAGATTATGTAGCTATTCATTATTAGTTAGCCACACAAAATATCTGGATTATGTAGCTATTCATTATTAGTTAGCCACACAAAATATCTGGATTATGTAGCTATTCATTATTAGTTAGCCACACAAAATATCTAGATTTATTAGCTATTCATTATTAGTTAGCCACACAAAATATCTAGATTTATTAGCTATTCATTATTAGTTAGCCACACAAAATATCGAGATTATTAGCTATTCATTATTAGTTAGCCACACAAAATATCGAGATTATTAGCTATTCATTATTAGTTAGCCACACAAAATATCGAGATTTATTAGCTATTCATTATTAGTTAGCCACACAAGCCACACAAAATATCCAGATTATGTAGCTATTCATTATTAGTTAGCCATACAAAAGTCTGGATTATGTAGCTATTCATTATTAGTTAGCCACACAAAATATCTGGATTATGTAGCTATTCATTATTAGTTAGTCACACAAAATATCTAGATTATGTAGCTATTCATTATTAGTTAGCCACACAAAATATCGAGATTTATTAGCTATTCATTATTAGTTAGCCACACAAGCCACACAAAATATCTAGATTATGTAGCTATTCATTATTAGTTAGCCACACAAAATATCTGGATTATGTAGCTATTCATTATTAGTTAGTCACACAAAATATCTGGATTATGTAGCTATTCATTATTAGTTAGTCACACAAAATATCTGGATTATGTAGGTATTCATTATCAGTTAGCCACACAAAATATCTGGATTATGTAGCTATTCATTATTAGTTAGCCACACAAAATATCTGGATTATGTAGCTATTCATTATTAGTTAGCCACACAAAATATCTGGATTATGTAGCTATTCATTATTAGTTAGCCACACTAAATATCTGGATTATGTAGCTATTCATTATTAGTTAGCCACACTAAATATCTGGATTATGTAGCTATTCATTATTAGTTAGCCACACAAAATATCTAGATTATGTAGCTATTCATTATTAGTTAGCCACACAAAATATCTGGATTATGTAGCTATTCATTATTAGTTAGCCACACAAAATATCTAGATTATGTAGCTATTCATTATTCAGGTCAATTTTACTTTTTCTTCTTGCTGTTATATGTTTGTTAGCCACACAAACAACACAAAATATATAGATTATGTAGCTACCCATTATTAGTTAGCCACACAAACAACACAAAATATATAGATTATGTAGCTACCCATTATTAGTTAGCCACACAAACAACACAAAATATATAGATTATGTAGCTACTCATTATTAGTTAGCCACACAAACAACACAAAATATCGAGATTATGTAGCTATTCATTATTAGTTAGCCACACAAACAACACAAAATATATAGATTATGTAGCTACTCATTATTAGTTAGCCACACAAACAACACAAAATATCGAGATTATGTAGCTATTCATTATTAGTTAGCCACACAAACAACACAAAATATATAGATTATGTAGCTACCCATTATTAGTTAGCCACACAAACAACACAAAATATATAGATTATGTAGCTACTCATTATTAGTTAGCCACACAAACAACACAAAATATCGAGATTATGTAGCTTTTCATTATTCAGATAACTTTAACTTTTTTCTTCCTGCTGTTATGTATTTGTTAGCCACACAAACAACACAAAATATCTAGATTATATAGCTATTCATTATTCAGATAACTTTTACTTTTTTCTTCCTGCTGTTATGTATTTGTTAGCCCATACAACAAAAAAATATCCAGATTATGTGTTCATTATTCAGGGCACTTTTACTTTTTCTTCTTGCTGTTATGTGTTTGTGTTTTTTAATGAGGTCGCGGTCTCTTGCATCTACGAAAACTTTTTTATTTATTTGGTTTCACTTTTTCTGGCCAAGTGAAAACTAATATAGGTCAGCAAGGAAAGTGTGTTAAATCAGTAGTGTCAGACTTTTTGATTGCACGTGGTAAATTTCAGAGCAAGTCTGTTGTACGCAGCGTTCTGAAAACAGCGCGCATTTCTGTGAGATTTTCTATATTTATAACTTACACAGGCGTATGCCATGATATCAGACGTTTTTATTTTTTTATTTTAAAATGCAACAACAACGTAATATGATTGCAACTATGACGTTTGAAAGCGCATGCGTAGAAAACATTTACCAGAAACACAAGCAAGCCGTGGTCCTGCTGACGGTCACACCATTTTAGCCATTCTTTGTTGTCGTTTGCCCTGCTTGCTGAGCGGCTTCTGTAATGAAATGGTTATTTCTTGCATTTACGAAACTTTCATTTGTTTTCCACTTTCAGTGCCAAAAGAGCAAATGTTCTTCATGATGATGTGGACTTCATGAACTTTGCCACGGCGGTTTCTTCTTATGTATCTCAAGTTTATAGTACTGTGCGCATGTCCTAGAGTTGTCTTCACTTGGTCGGTAAGACCATATAACGTAGCTTTGCTTACAAAATTTGTTAAGGTGCTGATAAAATCTGTTTTCTAAATTCTCTTTTTTTATTTCTATGAAGTACTACTTGCTCTAAATCTCATGTATAAAATTGAGGATGTCATTAGATTTCAAATCAGTCTTTTGTATAATAAATTCGTCATTAGACAAATCGAAGATATTTATCATTCAAAAAGTTTTTACTGTTATTCTTTGTTACAGTAAATTCAGCAATAAACAATGCATATTATTTTGCTGGAAGTGTCTCGTTCTCATGTTTTGTATAGTAAACCCGGCATTAGAGAGATGGGATATTGTACAACCCGGCATTAGAAAGAAATGGGATATTGTAGCCTACAACTTGGCATTAGAAAGAAATGGGATATTGTACAACTTGGCATTAGAAAGAGAAATGGGATATTGTACAACTTGGCATTAGAAAGAGAAATGGGATATTGTACAACTTGGCATTAGAAAGAGAAATGGGATATTGTACAACTTGGCATTAGAAAGAGAAATGGGATATTGTACAACTTGGCATTAGAAAGAGAGATGGGATATTGTACAACTTGGCATTAGAAAGAGAGATGGGATAATGTACAACTTGGCATTAGAAAGAGAAATGGGATATTGTACAACCCGGCATTAGAAAGAGAAATGGGATATTGTACAACTTGGCATTAGAAAGAGAAATGGGATATTATACAACTTGGCATTAGAAAGAGAGATGGGATATTGTACAACTTGGCATTAGAAAGAGAAATGGGATATTGTACAACTTGGCATTAGAAAGAGAAATGGGATATTGTACAACTTGGCATTAGAAAGAGAAATGGGATATTGTACAACTTGGCATTAGAAAGAGAGATGGGATATTGTACAACTTGGCATTAGAAAGAGAAATGGGATATTGTACAACTTGGCATTAGAAAGAGAAATGGGATATTGTACAACTTGGCATTAGAAAGAGAGATGGGATATTGTGCATATAGTATAGAAAAGGCGCAGGTTTCATGCCGTTTAAATTGCAACATGAACATTTATATAAAGTACAGTATATGGGAAAATTCTCCATCATACAACAAAATATACTTTCCACTCAATCTGTGACGTCAGTTCCATTTCCACGACTGTTACATCTTGTTTCATCTTGTCACAACTGTTACATCTTGTTACGTGATTAAATTTACTTTCATTCAACCAGAAAATATATGTGACGTCAGCTACATTGCCACGACTGTTACATCTTGTTACAATTTTGAAGCCTTGATGCTTCTTTATTTACCTATATGACGAGGAATTAAATATACCCAGGAAGAAAACAGTTCAATTAATGCAATATAAGCTGTGACCTTTGCTTACAGCAACTATATTTTTATGGTTTTTAAGGGTTTTTCTTCTTCCTGACATCTGTTTTTAAAATCAATAATAAATTGCACTTTGAATTTGTAAATTGAAACGCCATTAGTTTACCTAATATGAAATTGAGATCTGCTTCTTGGTTTTCTCTTTTGATAATTATAATGCGGCAGAAGCCCAAAACGTCAGCATGTATTGCTATGACCTTGACCTTTTTTCGGCGTGGTCGGATTTAGAAAGCGTCCGAGTTTTACCTTTAGTGACAGCATGCTGTTAAGTTAGAATGTCTACGTCACTTCTTCGTTTACTGTTAACGTACTGGTGGTCTCGACTTTAGTAAGAATTGATACCTGACACATTGGCAAACAGTAGTGTGTACACACTGTGCTATTGCCTTAGTAAACAGTAGTGTGTACACACTGTGCTATTGCCTTAGTAAACAGTAGTGTGTACACACTGTGCTGTTGCCTTAGTAAACAGTAGTGTGTACACACTGTGCTGTTGCCTTAGTAAACAGTAGTGTGTACACACTGTGCTGTTGCCTTAGCAAACAGTAGTGTGTACACACTGTGCTGTTGCCTTAGCAAACAGTAGTGTATACACACTGTGCTGTTGCCTTAGCAAACAGTAGTGTATACACACTGTGCTGTTGCCTTAGCAAACAGTAGTGTATACACACTGTGCTGTTGCCTTAGCAAACAGTAGTGTATACACACTGTGCTGTTGCCTTAGCAAACAGTAGTGTATACACACTGTGCTGTTGCCTTAGCAAACAGTAGTGTATACACACTGTGCTGTTGCCTTAGCAAACAGTAGTGTATACACACTGTGCTGTTGCCTTAGCAAACAGTAGTGTATACACACTGTGCTGTTGCCTTAGCAAACAGTAGTGTATACACACTGTGCTGTTGCCTTAGCAAACAGTAGTGTATACACACTGTGCTGTTGCCTTAGCAAACAGTAGTGTATACACACTGTGCTGTTGCCTTAGCAAACAGTAGTGTATACACACTGTGCTGTTGCCTTAGCAAACAGTAGTGTATACACACTGTGCTGTTGCCTTAGCAAACAGTAGTGTATACACACTGTGCTGTTGCCTTAGCAAACAGTAGTGTATACACACTGTGCTGTTGCCTTAGCAAACAGTAGTGTATACACACTGTGCTGTTGCCTTAGCAAACAGTAGTGTATATACACACTGTGCTGTTGCCTTAGCAAACAGTAGTGTATACACACTGTGCTATTGCCTTAGTAAACAGTAGTGTATACACACTGTGCTATTGCCTTAGTAAACAGTAGTGTATACACACTGTGCTATTGCCTTAGTAAACAGTAGTGTATACACACTGTGCTATTGCCTTAGTAAACAGTAGTGTATACACACTGTGCTGTTGCCTTAGTAAACAGTAGTGTATACACACTGTGCTGTTGCCTTAGTAAACAGTAGTGTATACACACTATGCTATTGCCTTAGTAAACAGTAGTGTATACACACTGTGCTGTTGCCTTAGTAAACAGTAGTGTATACACACTATGCTATTGCCTTAGTAAACAGTAGCAGATTTCTTTCGGATATTAAAAGAAAAGAACGGTGAAGTACACACGCTCGCGCGCGCGCGCGTGTGTGTGTGTTCGTGTGTGTGTTTGTGTTGCACAGCAGGAATTTAACTGACATTAAACAAAGGGTTGTTCAGCAAGAAATGATTGTACTAAAGTATTGTTTGACATTATTCTTATTTTAAATATGTGTTTTTATAGTATATGTTTTTTTTTTAAAATTTAATTCGATTTACTTTTGGCTTGATTGTAATAATCTGATTTACCAAATTTAAACTTTAATAAAACAAAAATCACATTATTTTCTAGAATAGGTGATGAAATCTGAATTACTCACGGATGTAGTAACTTAACTTGCTCACGAGTCATGTCTTACTCACGACTTGGTTGACTTACACGTTACGATTTGGTTGACTGACTCGTTTGACTAGTTCATCAGTGTTTTCTGCCCATTTTTAATCTTTGATTTCTCTGGCGAACGCCAATGTACAAAACGGTTTTCACGAGATTTGCTTGGTCAATAAGAGGTGTGTGTGTGTGTGTGTGTGTGTGTGTGTGTGTGTGTGTGTGTGTGTGTGTGTGTGTGTGTGTGTTTGTTTGTTTGTTTGTGGGTGGGTGAATATTTTGTTTTTATTTACTTGTTAGTGCAAAGCTTACAACTTGAGCTGGAGAAGTGGTATCAGATTAGCGCCCACCGATTGGTTTCTTGCGATTCTAACGGCCATCCTGATTTAGTACAAAAGAAGAACACTATATCCAATTGCTCTCTTTTTTCGCGCATTAATTATGCTTTATTATACGGCTAAACCTGTTGTGGCTTCTGAATGAATCATTGTGCAAGGAGAAAATAATTATGTTTTATTTTACGGCTAAACCTGTTTTGGTTTCTGAATGAATCATTGTGCAACGAGAAAATAATTAGATTAATTTTTTTTAATCCAACCCTTCGCCCAACACACATAAGCTAATATCTATCTATCTATCTATCTATCTATCTATCTATCTATCTATCTATCTATCTATCTATCTATCTATCTATCTATCTATCTATCTATCTATCATTCTGGATGGTGGATTTATGTTAATAACTAATGTTGACATCACCACGAGACCTTTATTGATAAAAGTACGCATGAAAGTCCTGTGACGCGTGTAAATACAAAAAAAAAATCATCCCCACGAGACCCTTATTGATAAAAGTACGTATGAAAGTCTGTGACATGTATAAATTAAAAAAATAATAATTCCTCAACTTTGACGTCAAAACTGGCAATTTTCTAAAGTTCCTTCCTGATCAGTAGGTCTACTAATTTGCGAATGAGAACGTCATTGTCACAAGGTCATGTCCAGTCGCTCAATAGATTATCCAGTTTCACATTGTTTATGCTTGAGAATCGCGCTTTTCTGGAAATCCTTCTGGGAGGAGGACGCAAAAACTTGTTTCAAACTGTCAAAATGCAGATCGTGCAATGAAAGTGAGAAAAGTGGTGTGCGCCATAAGGGAAGTGATAAGTGGAGCTGTGCTTCTATCAGTCGTAAGTGCGTTGTAAATATTTTAGATGTGACGTGAATTTTTTAAATAAATTATAATTTACTATATGCAAGAAAAAGTTGCATTTTGATTCCACATAATAAAATGTTTCAGTTTTAAATGACATATGCGTGCATTAGCAGACACTTTCTTACTTAGCAATAAATGCAATCAGTTAAAATATAAATAACAGCAGTACACTGTACAAATTTATTAGTTATAAAAATTATGCCCTCGAAATATTTTAGCCAGACATGTGTGTATATTATTATAGTCTGTGAGCGACACCTACCAAATAATTCAGCCAGACAATATGTGCATATTATTATAGTCTGTGAGCGACACCTACCAAATAATTCAGCCAGACAATATGTGCATATTATTATAGTCTGTGAGCGACACCTACCAAATAATTCAGCCAGACAATATGTGCATATTATTATAGTCTGTGAGCGACACCTACCAAATAATTCAGCCAGACGTGTGTATATTATTATAGTCTGTGAGCGACGCCTACCAAATAATTCAGCCAGACGTGTGTATATTATTATAGTCTGTGAGCGACGCCTACCAAACATTTCAGCCAGACAATGTGTATATTATTATAATCTGTGAGCGACACCTACCAAATAATTCAGCCAGACAATATGTGTATATTATTATAGTCTATGAGCGACCCTACCAAATAATTCAGCCAGCCATGTGTATATTATTATCTATTGTGAGCGACGCCTGCTAAATATTTCAGTCAGTATCTTGGAATGAGAATGCAGCTTACTGTCACATTTCCTTTCCTTTAGTAAAAGTAAATAATAATATGTAGATTCTTCTTCCAACTTCCCAACCTTTCGCGTACGTGTACGGCCTAGCAAATTCGTAAATGTTTCGTATAAGCCTCATCGTCTTTGTCTGTGATTTTAATTGAAAATCTGTAATAAATATAATATTTTAAAAATGTATTCAAGATACATAGATAAGCAGGTAGGTACACTGTTATGATCATGATATTGAATGAACAGCCTTCGTTAGTCTCACTAAGTGTGCTGCGTCTTTACACATGTAGGTGGGTTTTTTTTTTTTTTTAACACGGCAATCCAAAGTTTTGTTATAATTAACATTTAGGGTCTGTTGGGAAACAGACATTTAATTTCTATTTAAAGGCATACAGCTAAAGTTTCCTGACAATTATATATAGGAACTCTCGAAATCTGCAAGTTAGTACGATTATTTTGTTGCTAAGAAAGCGAACTAACCCATCAGGTGAAATATAGAAAACTTCCTAGCTTTGTAGGAAGGAACGCTCACTCAGTATTCTCCCTTTTCAAAGCTCGCTCGAGAAATAGCTAGATAGAGTGTAAGAGCAGATAGCTAGAGAGAGAGAGAGAGGGGCGTAGAATAGACAACTGTTTCATGTCCCTGTTGGAAGACAATGTACATAAGTAACATGACATTTTGTAGATATATACCAAATTGCCCGAACATTCTAAATTTTAAGTTCTTATAGAAAGCAAATCAAATTATCTAGCTGATTTAGTTCAATAGAATTCATTGAATTCTTTTAAACTTTAATTCACACACACACACACACACACACACACACACACACACACACACACACACACACACACACACAAAAGACCCCAATAATAATAATAAAAATTAAAAATAAATTTGGGTTCCTTTATCAAGTGACCTATAGGATGTTTTATGGCTTCAAACTACCCTAGTTACAAGTAGGCTTCAGGTTTATGCTGAAGTCGTCAATTGGTCCCGGGCTTATGTACATGTTGTCAAGTGACTTGGGGCTTATGTACGGGTTGTTTAGCGGTCTCGGATTTATGTACAGGTCATCAAGTGGCCTCAGGCTTATGTACATGCTGTTAAGTGGTCTTGGGCTTATGTACGGTTCTCAAGTGGCCTAGGGCTGTGTACAATTCGTCAAATATCCTCGGGGTTTATGTACAAGTGGTCAAGTGTCTCGGGTTTATGTTCAAGACGTCACATGTACAAGTTGTCAAGTAGCACAAAGGTTTATGTACGAGTGGTCATGGGTGTATGTGCAAAACATCAAGTGGCCCTCTGGGTGCAAGTACAAGTTGTCAAGTAGACCTCGGACTTGTGTGCAGCCTTGAAAGGGAAGGGGGGGGGGGGCTTATGTACAAATCGATAAAAGCCTCTCGGGGTACCTTGCATAGTGTTACATTCCAGCATTTGTTTAAAGACCCTAGCTCAGCATGGGGATTTAAAGATTGTTAATTTTAACGCTACACCTATCATCACAAGCCTCTTTAGGTATAGTACTAATAATAATAGTCACAGGCATCTTTAGTACTAATAATAGTCACAGGCATCTTTAGTACTACTAATAGTCACAAGCATGTTTAGGTATAGTACTACCAGTCGTCACAAGCGTGTTTAGGTATAGTACTACCAGTCGTCACAAGCATGTTTAGGTATATAGTACTACCAGTCGTCACAAGCGTGTTTAGGTATAGTACTACCAGTCGTCACAAGCATGTTTAGGTATAGTACTACCAGTCGTCACAAGCGTGTTTAGGTATAGTACTACCAGTCGTCACAAGCGTGTTTAGGTATAGTACTACCAGTCGTCACAAGCGTGTTTAGGTATAGTACTAATCGTGACAAGCATCCTTAAAAGCTGCTAGACACATCTAGCGATCTTTTAATTGCTATACACGTCATCAGTCGTGTTTTACATATCCACAAACGAACTTTAATTAAATTGCTCTACACTTCCTCAAATGACCTTTAAAGAACTCTACATCATCAGACTTACTATACAAGTATAATCTTGAAGTTGCTTTACATAACTTCAAGCGATATTACGTTGCTATACACGTCATCAACCGCTCTTCAGGCTGTGTTGCACATTCTCAAGCGATATTTAAGTTAAATACGCACCCTTCAAGCGCGAAAGCGGCGGAAGCCGAAAGCGCCCACTACATTAGCAAACAAGTTAATAATCTTTAAGTTGCCGTGCACCTCCTCATACGAACTTTAAGTTGTTAATCCCCTCATCAAGGTTTAAGTTGCTATACACATTCTCAAACGATCTTCACGTTGCTATACACATCAACAAGTGATTTTTGGATACCGTACACGATCCAGTCAGTCCTCTTGGATACTGGAATTGGAGATCCGTGAACTTGAATGTGGGTAAGTGTCTCGGCCAGACTTTTAGGTCTGAATTGGAGACCCAAATGAACTTGAACATGGCTAGGTGTCTCAGCCAGACTTTTAGGTCTGAATTGGATTTCGAACGTAGGTATTTGGAGTGATTCAGGCTATCCTTGCCTCTTGTAACACTACGTACCTTAGAAGTAAAGTTGATGAAAGGAGATTTAGAAGTCACTATGTAATATTACTAATTTAGTTTTGCGTGAGCGGTTTTAAATTCAAGTCTCGGCTGTCACTGTTCGTCATCTTGGTTTTTTTTTTTAGCGTTATGGTCTAGGAATTTTAAATACAGTACTTCTTTCTTATCTTGAAAATTTATTACTGTTGCCATAGCCAGTCGAGCGTGGGGGGAGAACTCACCTTGCATATCTTGCCACGCATAGGTCCTTACCTGCGCCTTTGGGTGTATTCGTGTATTTATATATGTGCTTGTAGTATAATCCTTAAGGCGCAATGTCGTTTACACAAGGGGCCTAACTCTTTCTGGGCTAAACACACATGTCAAGCAGACGCATAAATCAAAAAATTGTTCCCATCTAAAAATAAATCATGGTAGAGTACCTGTCTTTAAATGGTAGCCCATCCTTGTCAGTCTTTTATATCTTTAACTAGTTTTGTCATTATTTTCCGCCATCTAACGCGACTATGCTAAGATTTCCAAATGTAACTGCTCCCCGTGAAATGGATCAGCCATTGCATGTCAGGAAAGGTGTTTCATGCTTGGAAAGGTATATAATCCATGTGAGGGCGCTTCGGTTCAGCTTTCAGAGATGAAATAGACAAGAAACATTAGATTTTTCTTCAGTGCATGGTGTTCACAAGACTTCAAACACTTCCTCAGACTCTCTCAAAGGACAGGGTGGCGCCTTTATTAAGATTTCGCCGGTAAGCTGCCCGAACACTTTCTTTGTGCCGGCGTTTGTATTCTTCCTTTTTGCAAATTATTTCACTGTTGCTTTCTTTTTTTTTTTTTTAAATTTAAAACAATGCTTACTTTTTGTGTTTACATTTGTTTATTTTTTCCACTTATGCTACTGAATAATTCTATGGTTATTTGACCCTTACTATAATAATTGTATAGTTTCACTTTCATTATCTCTAATTATATTTGTTAGTCTACGATCCCATTACAGTAGTATATAATGGGTGTTTTTGTTTGTTTGTTTCTGCTCTTTTTATATTATCCCTTAATATAAAATTGTGTATTTTCGTCACTTTCATCATTATCCATAATTGCACGCTTGCTTGTTTTAGGTCTCTATACATATGCTTGTTTGTTTTAGGTCTCTATACAAATGCTTGTTTGTTTTAGGTCTCTATACAGATGTATGTACGCTTTCTCTCCTTTTCACTTAGTGGGTTGGGTTTTTTTTTCTTTATATGAAGACATTTCACTTTTGCCTTATATTGTTTTATACCGCTATTTTAGCTTTGACACATGTGTAACTTTTTGGTTTTCCACTTTGGTGTTTGTATGGTTGTATGGTTGTTTTTTTAGTTCTGTATTTGTATTTACCGCTATTTTAGCTTTGACACATGTGTAACTGTTTGGTTTTCCACTTGGTGTCTGTATGATTGTATGGTTGCTTTATTAGGTCTGTATTTGCATTTACCGAAATAAGCTTGTGAAATGTGAAATCATCAGTATTATGTGAACTTATCTGTTTGTCTTCTGTCTGCCTATCTCATTGTCTGTTTATCTCTTTTTATCCATCCATCCGTCCGTCAGTCTGCCTGTGTCTGTGTATATCTCTCTTTACCACACGTCCATCTGTCTGCCTCTCTCTATGTCCTCATATCTCTCTTTAACCATTCTACCGTTAGTCAGTCTCTCTATCTGGTTATCATTGCCTTGTCTCTCCGTTTGTTCATCGATCTGTGCAGCCATCTATCTATCCACGTGTCTGTACATCCATCCATCATTCTGCCTGTCCCATCTATCTGTCTATCATTGTAAACATTAATTAAGAAGCGCTATGTATCTGTAATGTCTCGCGCCATCAATGAATGAATTCGATCATCGTGAAATGCTTGTACATTCATGTTTGAGTATATTTGGGCGAGTGTGACCCAGCCCGTTAGAATTTTGGGGGAATTCAACTTTGGTATCTGTATAGAACAGTGTGGAATTATATATTTATTGACGTGACATCTTGAAATTGTTGTGTTTGCTGTTTAGAAAGTAGTTGTGTTAGATCCATACATGGTCTCATTCTAATATTGCGTTGCATTTGAAGCGCTTATATAGTATATTGCAATCGTATCTAGTTTTCTATCACGCTAAAGCAAAACCACATTTCTCTCTAATGTTGTCAATGTTTTCACTTTTAACAGTGAATATTAGAAGCCTTTTCATTAAAAAAAAAAATACAATATATTAATAATAGGAGTGTCATGAAGTGATTTCGTGTTAAAACATATGAAATGTATCCAGCAGTATACGTATTTACTATTTCCAAGTCATAGTAGAAACGTTATTAAGCTCTATAATTTCCATATTAAAAGGTTGTGTGAAATACATCAAGCACAAGGCCTGTATGTATTTACTTTTCTCAAACTAATACTGTAATAGTAAAAAAAATCAAGTCATATGAAGTAAAATATGTATAATTACTTTTCTCAAATAATAATAGAAGCTCTATGAAAAACAAGACGTAAACAATGATAAACATACGTATTGGTATTCACTATTTCCAGGTAATAGGAGAAATGTTATGCAGGTTATCAAGACAAATATACAGAAGTCTATGTAGGTACTATTCGTCACTAGAAGTCTATATTGGTACTACTTCCTGTCACTAGAAGTCTATGTTGGTACTACTTTCTGTCACTAGAAGTCTATATAGGCACTACTTTTCATCACTAGAAGTATATGTTGTTGCTACTTCTATGTAGGTACTACTTCTCGTCATTTGAAGTATGTGCAGGTACTACTTCTCGTCACTAGAAGTATATGTTGGTACTATTTCCTGTCACTAGAAGTCTATGTAGGTACTACTTCTCGTCATTAGAAGTATGTGCAGGTACTACTTCTCGTCACTAGAAGTATGTGCAGGTACTACTTCTCGTCACTAGAAGTATGTGCAGGTACTACTTCTCATCACTAGAAGTATATGTTGGTACTACTTCTCGTCACTAGAAGTATGTGCAGGTACTACTTCTCATCACTAGAAGTATATGTTGGTACTACTTCTCGTCACTAGAAGTATGTGCAGGTACTACTTCTCGTCACTAGAAGTATGTGCAGGTACTACTTCTCATCACTAGAAGTATGTGTAGGTACTACATTCCGTCAATACAATTATATACAGATGTTCAAATATTTGTAACATTGAATGGAAACGACAGGGTTATGCGAAAAATATTCTGTTGTGCATACAATTACTCGTGTTATCTTAGAGCTGGTAGGTAGGTTGCAAGTTGTGGGCGCTGACCTCGCTTGTGGTTGATCGGGTGTCGAGTGATCATAAAAGAGATTTTCCACCCACATAACCACTCCGTCTGGGGAGTGTCGAACTGCGCCTGTTACAAAGCGCTAAACGCTATTTTAAAAAAAAATGTCCACACGTATTTATTTACAACTTATTTAATAAAATGCTGTAAAATTCTGCAGTGGTAACATTATTTACTTCTTCAACTAATAGAAACATTCTATATGTTCGCATTTAATGAAACTATGTTCGTCTGTGTGAAGTGCATACATAATTTACATATACATGTTCTTATCAAGGCCTTGTAATGCTGTATGAAAATACGTTTAGCGTTACATTTGTTTACTATTTTCCTGCAATTAAACGTTGTGAAGCTATATGAAATGCATACACTGTTACGTGTAGTTACTATTTTCCTGTAATTAAACGTTGTGAAGCTATATGAAATGCATACACTGTTACGTGTAGTTACTATTTTCCTGTAATTAAACGTTGTGAAGCTATATGAAATGCATACACTGTTACGTGTAGTTACTATTTTCCTGTAATTAAACGTTGTGAAGCTATATGAAATGCATACACTGTTATGTGTAGTTACTGTTTTCCTTTAATAAAAATGTTATATATCTGTACGAAATCCAGACACTATTACATGCCCCCACTGTTCTCCTTGTCAGCGTAAAACTCTGAAATACTTCAGCATTACGTGTATTTACTGTTCTCCTTGTCAGCATAAACCACTGTGAAATACCTTATACGTGTATTTACTGTTCTCCTTTCAGCGTAAACCTCTGTGAAATACTTCAGTATTACGTGTATTTACTGTTCTCCTTTCAGCGTAAACCTCTGTGAAATACTTCAATATTACGTGTATTTACTGTTCTCCTTTCAGCGTAAACCTCTGTGAAATACTTCAATATTACGTGTATTTACTGTTCTCCTTTCAGCGTAAACCTCTGTGAAATACTTCAGTATTACGTGTATTTACTGTTCGTTTTAATATGGTTTAAAGAGGTAAGATATGCATACAGTATTGTTTGTATACGTTGACAAAATGCTGTGTGAAACATATCCATTTGTACGGGTATTTACTATTCCCATCTAACTGAAGTGTTATCAAGCTCTCTGTATCAATCGCCGGTGTAGTCCCCTTCTCACTATAAATCTTTCTTCTGGTGTCTGGCATAATGGAGATTTATGTCTGTCTAGGATATACGGTTCCGAGTACAAGGGGCTTTCTTGTTGGAGTGTGATATATTAGCCCTGTGTTCGGATTCCCAAGCAAATTCTGTGAAAAAGAAACATTATGTATAGCCGCCCGCTCCCCACCCCCACCCTCAGCCAGTGTACTACATCCGGTAGTTAGTTACTAAGCGATCGACATTGAACGACCTGTTCGACTTTTTTTTATTTTTTATATCAATAATGTGGATTCAATAAAATTGAAAGCAAAAGTGAATAGCATTGCCTTCTCTTGTTTAAAGATTTACTGGGACGAAGACTTTTTAATTTAAAAATCAAACAACTCGATCGTCTTCTGTTACAAACGGTTTTCTTCAAAGAACCCCGAAAACTGCACGTAATTGCGCGTGCACTGACTGTTTCGTGCTTTGCTATTCAGTGGTTTCTTTCGGTTATTCAAACTTTCGCATTGTAATAATCATGATTCATTTGTATGAGTGCTGTTGAGTTAGGCTTTAAAAATGCTCCTATGCAACACACCTATAGCAGAATGTATGCAAAACTGAAAAGAGCTGGTGGCCAGATTTTTTTTTCCTCGCTCAGTTAACTGTGTAACTAATTAAATAACGGTCACACTGCACTGGATCTTGCTTTAGTGTAGAGGTTCATAGGCTTTCAGCGGAGTCCTTAAGTCAACCGTTGGGGTTAAATCAGTACGTTGTGTCTAGTCTAGGTCTGTACCAGGAACCGTAACTCTAGTTGTAAAACCTTGAAATTGACGTCATGAGCTATATTCTTAGTACCACCTCTTTTGTGTGGAAAGTTTGACACTTGGCTACGACGTACTTAATGACTGAATGACGTCATATGTCGGTTGGCGGCTTTGTTTTCTAGAGCAGGTTGGAGATTGCGAGCAACAACGAGATGTTTGATGCTTGGTTGACAGCAGACGACATTTTAACGCTCAGCTTGTCTGGATGTATGAGAAGAAAAATGAATGATAATATGTCCTCCCCCTATGTGTTTGATCTCTACATAGTCTTTAATTAAGTCTTCTCACGCGGGTCACGTTAACGAGACGTGTCTGTCTACGGAGACTATTACGCATTGTTTAGATTTAATTATCTAGGTAAGTGATACTCCTGGCTCTCTACAATGCGAGTCTAGTTCTGAGAACTGGCAACTTGGGCCAGTGGGTTGGTGGTTTGTCCTTAAAATGCGTCTCCTTGTAAGTTGTATATACTGTACCTTGCTTGAATGAGGTCCCGTTTAAAATGCGTCTCCTTGTAAGTTGTACACACTGTACACTGCTTGAATGAGGTCCCGTTTAAAATGCGTCTCCTTGTAAGTTGTACACACTGTACCCTACTTGAATGTCACGTTTCACACTAAGAAATAAAATCGACGAAGCGACACAAAACAAGTAGCAATTAAAATAGCAACTTCAAATCAAAAACTGGTTTACTGACTAAAATGAATTCCGCGTGATCTTAAAGGTAATGCGGTACATGTAGTTGGCAGGCATACACACTCACACAACAAAATGATTCATTCTTTGCTGTGCCTGCATCATTAATAAGTGTTTATGAATGAAATTTCTTTGCCCGTATCCATACATGAGCATTGACATTTTTACAATTTCTTAACACACTTCTCTCTCTCTCATTCACACACACGCACACACACACACACACACACACACACACACACACACACACACACACAACTGTAAGCTAGTTTCTATCCATCCATGTTACAAATTTAAGTAATTGTTGGGGAAAAGGTAAGGTTTAGGGTAAAAGTAACAATTTCAAGAAATAAATGCAAAATTAAACATTCACCCTACAAATCCATACCCTTACATCCTCAGGTGTTGTGTGTACTGCAAATAGGAATTCATTCCGTTGTTTCAAATCGACAAACGCATGACTAACATAAAAATGAGAGACACAGTAGACCACACACTCCAAGGCTAAATCTTTTATTATTTTAATAATTTCGCGTGCGATGATCTCCCTTTTGTTTCCAGAAATCAGTGAAATCAGCAAAATGCTAAAAATAGAATTTGTTTGTTTTTAAAAGTAGAACTCACGCAAGGTGATGAAATTGTGAGACTTGCTCTCGAAAACAGGAACTGATCGTTTAATTGCTGTTTGTTGCTTGTCAACACACGGTGTCGACCACTCAGCACTCAGCCGCTCAATTGCTTTCATTTGCTGCTTTGATCTCACTTCACTAACAGTCGCTTTAAGTTATTGTCGTCAGCGGGTATCGACAGCCCGCTTGTTATGCAAGCTTAGAACCACCCCTCTCGTCGCTGGGACACGCGAGGCTTTGCAGTTTTATAGCCCGGAGCTGTCACATACAGAACGGTCCCGGCGTCCAAAGTTTTTTGCAGACTGTGACCAGTTTTATTTCTAACGCTTAAATCGTTGTGTTGCGCTGACTACAGGAGTATTTTGAGTACGTACGTTATCGCCACACACCCGACTAGTGCAAACTTACAACTCGTGAAATCTGCGAATTGTTTACGTTGCACGTGTTTCAGGTACTAGATGCGCGTGAGGCTGCAGCTTCCCTGTCAGTAACAGGAATGATGCTGACGATGAAAATCATGTCCTATTAGGAATTTTTATTAACAGGAATAAAACTCAGCTTTCTTACAAACCATCGGTAGTAATCAGAAACCGGCTTACATGGTTATTAACCGAACTGCTGCTCACACCTCATTAATATGATTAACAGAATCAAATTCGGACATCTTACCCATTCTTAACGTCAGTAGTCAAACTCATTATGCTTACTTGTTATTAACGGAATCACACTCGTACTGATACGTCGTTAATGGGAATAACAGGAATCAGACTCATTCTACTGATACATCCTTAATGGGAATAAAAGGAATCGGATTAGTATTACTGATACGCCTTTAATGGGAATAACAGGAATTAGACTCAGACTATTACTAATACATTTGTAATAGAAATCAGTAACACATCATTAACAAGAAATCTAGTTTCAGAGTCTATCTGCTTACACGAATCATGTTCATAATACATATAGATCATTAATGTAAAAAAACAGGAATCACACACAGCTGTAACTCAAACGTCATTAATAGGATTAAGAAAAATCATATTCCTGTCTCGTGTACGTCATTGACAGGGAATCAGACACGGGCGCCATTACAGTAACCAAAGTATCAGAACCATCCATCGCTGTCGGTTCACTTCCAAGCAAAAGTACCTATTTGTCCTGTACTCAGTCCACTTGTTGCAGATTGTAGTTCTCTATCCGACCCCAAAGATTGTTAAGGCCACAGTAGATCGCACTCAATTTCATTGAAACAGAAGTTCATTTATTTACCTGCTTTCATCATGATTAAAAGGCATCAAAATTAATTATGTTTCCACCCCATTAACAGGAAAGCTTCTCCAACTTTTGACACGACATTAATGGGAATCCGATTGAGACTGATGACATGGCTTGAACAGGAATTGGACTCAGGCTCTTCACAGATTAACATTAGTCGAATATTTGACATCCAAAATGAATCAGTATAGAAAGCAGTGATTTTCCTTAGTTAATGCGTAATGATTTTGTAATTAGTTACAGATGTTTTGTTTTCTGTTCTCTTTGCTTAATATAACAGTAATAAGTCCTTGGTCGTTTTTAAAAAAAATAATTGTTTGGGTGTTTTTGTTTGTTTGTTGTTTTTTTTAACGTGCAACTACGTCGTGCAGCCTTGCTCATTGCGTCCTTGACTGTTATAAAAATAACTCCTTTTTAAAACTGGAATACATGCCATAGTGTGTTTGGACTTTGACGTCATAGTGTGTTTGGACTCTGAGGTCATAGTGTGTTTGGACTCTGAGGTCATCCACATTGACAGATGATACACGGATGCAGAAGTTCTTCAGCATGTTTGGATTCTGACGGCCCTACATGTTAAATTTTGGATGCAGAAGTTATTTGATACTTTCATAGTTCGTTTGGATACTGACGTCATCTACATATTAACTCACGGATACTGAATTCTTCCTCCGTACTGACACACCACTTCATAGAAGTATGTCGATACACTGACGTCACCAACTTATTTATTAATTCCGCTTGTTTCCATAGTTAGATTAATAGTATTTGTAAGTATTTTTTCCACATTGAATAATACTACGATGGTAGATAAGAAAAAAAGGTGATATTGAAATTAGCATGTTTGTTTTATATTGGTCATTTTTTAAAGCCGCTGTATCTTGCATTTATATGTACTTTGATTAGATAGCTTAGATTAGATGTGGTCCTATTCAGAAATTACAACTAACTGCAAATTGGAAAGCACAATGATTAAGATAGCTAGAAAACAGTTTATTATTTTAGACAGTTCACACAAGTACGAAATGTTATTATTTTACTTTCAAGGCTAAAGTTGCGTGCAGCATCCACTAATGTTAATCGCGGGGGGGGGGGGGGGGGGGATATATTTGAGGTGTTTCAAACCGTTATTCTTGTACACATACTTCTAAAAAGTTACACACACATACACACGCCCACCTGTCTGTCTGACATTCTGTGTGCATGCACTGATGATCTTTTGGCGGGTATCGACACCTGACTGCAGAGTTATCCACATTCTCCTGTTAACCCCTTATTCTTTAGGTATGATGGCATCTTTGGATGCGAGAATTCCAGTAATCCATAAAAGTACTCAAAGCGTTTCACGAGTATTTTTTTTATCTCCTCTCTGTTCGCACGTATTTTTTACCAACGGGGCCTATCTGTAATCAGCAATAGCCGAAGTTCCTTCGGGGACCATTTGAAACTATTATGGCTTATCAGTTCGCCTATGTTACATTTAGCCTTTCTAAGAATAGAACGAATCAGGCAAAATCTGTAATTTCAGTGGCCGGAGGAAAATTCGAAACCAGCTAATGACATTCACTGCCATTTAAGAAGCCCGCAGGAAAGTGCGATTGAAAGCAATCAAACTCGAAGGCAGATTGTCGTAATGCAGTCCTGACTTACCCCACATGCGTCCGCAAACATTTTCTTATATTTATGTATAGTTGTGTTTTTTTTTAATCGATTAAAATAAACGTGTATGGAGCACAGCTGACTTGAAATTTGGAAGTGAAACCTGCAAAGATCCGAGAAGATTGACACACGTGAAGACGAGATTTTGGCGACTGAGATTTTCTTTCTCTCCCACATCCCCTTCATTTTGTACGTCTGCAAAGTGTTGTTGTTGTTGTCTAAAACACATTTATGCTGACCGCCTATAAGAAAGTTTGTATAGTATTTTTTTTTTAAGTCATGCATAGTAAAACTCGACTCACGATTTTGCCTGTTGTTAGTGCGTATTGGTTATTGAGAGTGGACATTTCAATTCTGTAAAAACAATAATTGAATGCTAATTACAAACCTCTTTCCATGTCACTCTGCATGGGAACCCACTCCCACCCCATTGCGATATTTTTTTTTTTTTAAAAAAACATTTGACGTTGCAAGCTATATATATATATGTATTTCTCTGCCCCTTTAAATCGTAATGTAGTTGTCAGTGAGCCTGAAACTGAACCGAAAGTGTAGCAGGTGTTTGTGTTGATGTGTGTGTACGTATCCTCTTGCGGTTGCATTACATCGTATTTTGCTCTTTACCTTTATCTTCACACATTCTTCATCTGTCTTTATACGTCTTTCATCTTGTTTTCATACGTCTTTCATCTGTCTTCATGCGTCCTTCATCTTGTCTTCATACGTCCTTTACTTGTGTCTTCATACGTTCTTCACTTGTGTCTTCATACGTTCTTCACTTGTGTCTTCATGCGTCCTTCAGCTTGTCTTCATACATCCTTCATCTTGTCTTCATACGTCCTTCATCTGTCTTTATGCATCTTTCACTTGTGTCTTCATACGTTCTTCATCTTTCTTCATATGTTCTTCATCTTGTCTTCATATGTCCTTCATCTGTGTCGCCAGTCATGCTTCATCTGTGTCTTCATGCGTCAACCTGTCATACGCCGCTTATCTGTGATTTCAAGCGTAGTGTGTCTGTGTCTTTACTTTTCCTTCATCTATGTATCGTGTTCCATACTTATTTGCATTGGTAAATAGACCAGTAAGATAGACAGTCATTGGGAGTGGTAGACATTAACACTGCGACCGACGACGTGCTTCAGAAAGATTTATGCTCTGTTTCAGAGATATTCATACTATAGTCTGTATTACATAGATTAATATTGCTAATCTGTTGTAATGAAATCTTATCGTCGTAACATGCTATAATCTGTTATATTTGTTAATATTGCTAATCGTTCGTATTGTCAAAACATCTGTTTACATATTTGCTTCGATGCATCCAGTTAGAAGTGGGGTTAAAGATGGAACTCTCTCATAAATAAATATCTGTGTGGTTTTCATTTTAATTTACACACTTTAACCCACAGGCACCTATAGTTTCATTTCCGTTTCGTTTCTTTACTTTATTAATGCTTAAATGCAAAAACAATGCATGTATTGTGTTTATAAATTGTTACTGTTGAGATGCCACCACATGTGTATTGTGTTTAATATTTACATGCTAGGTCGGTTTTATCAAATGAGGTTTGTGTCTAATATTTACATTTTAGGTCGGTGTTATCAAATGAGGTTTGTGTTTAATATTTACATGCTGAGGTCGGTGTTATCAAATGAGGTTTGTGTTTAATATTTACATGCTAGGTCGGTGTTATCAAATGAGGTTTGTGTCTAATATTTACATTTTAGGTCGGTGTTATCAAATGAGGTTTTCGTTTTGTGCTGTTAAGTGCCACACCAGTGAATATTGTGTTTAATATTTACATAAAGAGGTCGGTGTTTAAATGCAGTTAAATCATGCACTTATTTGTGTGTGTTTATGTCGAGGCCGTCGTTTTAATAATTTAACCTCTGCTTTATAGATTGCTGTTTTCACAGATGAATTACGCACTCACACACACACACACACAACAACTTAAAAGCGTACCATGACATTTCATTTTACTGTATAGTGGCCTAGTGATTGTTTTGCAACTAATAAAGCAACATTAGACTCACTAGACCACTAATAAAGCAACATTAGACCAATCAATAGTGCAAAGCAATCACTAGATCACTAATAAAGCAACATTAGACAAATCAATAGTGCAAAGCAATCACTAGATCACTAATAAAGCAACATAAGACTAATGAAGAATGCAAAGCATTCAGGAAACTGCACCACTAACACACCGAAATTAGCATAGCAAGACATCCATAAATCGAATATAAATTAGGCATATACATTACATTCAGAAAACGACTACACCAAAGCATTTCACGAACGCTTAGGAGTCGACAACTCGTGACGACACAGCAATGAAGCCAAACACAGAGGACGGAGACGCTAATATATGTGAATATGCCATGTAAAAAAATTTTGATTAGTGTAATGTTGCTTTATTAGTGGTCTAGTGATTGTTTTGCATTTTGATTAGTGTAATGTTTCTTTATTAGTGATCTAGTGATTGCTTTGCATTCTTGATTAGTCTAATGTTGCTTTTGTACTCTTGATTAATCTAATATTGCCTTTTTACTCTTGATTAGTCAAATGTTGGTTTATTATAGTCAAGTGATTGCTTCGCACTCTTGATTTTTCTAATTTTGATTTATTAAATTATTTATTATACTGTTAGTGTATTTAGTTTTCTAAGTGTGACTTGCACTGTTAGTGTGTTGAGTATTCTAAGTATGACTTGCACTGTTAGTGTGTTGAGTATTCTAAGTATGACTTATACTTTAGTATGCATTATTAGAAGTGTAGCTCAGACTGTCAGTGTATTTAATTTAATGAATGTGATGTAGTCTGTAAATGCATTGAGTATTTAAAGTTTAAATTTTAATACATTCTTGTGACCTACTGTTAATAAATGCACTTAACATTCCTGGCATCATTAGAATATATATATCTTTCCTTGCTCCATTTCCGACAGTTATACCTATACACTCCCACCTCACCCCCACCCCCGGCTATTTACTCAAAGCGTCTTTTAGTAAGATCTACAATTACTAATTGATCAGTCGAAACAGAACAACTTCCAATATTCTTGAGCATTGGCAGCAATGTCCAAAACAGGTTATTGATGTCGTTATGTGTTTGTGTTGTGTGCATGTTAGTATAGTGGCGAAAGGGTTAATCCTCTTCAGACGTTGACCTGAAAGGGAAATGTGGTGGAGGGTGGAAGACGGTGATGTTGGGGGTAATGGGATTTTTAAAAGCCTGAGTAGCTTACCATGGCTCAGGAATAATTCGCTGTTGCGTGAATGTATTGTTTGTATTTATTATGGTGTGCCGTAAAAAGTATTTCTCATTAATTATTGAGGCTCAGCTTTAAAAGCACAGAATTTATCCACAACGGAAATAAAACATTAGTTTATTTTTGTCGCTTATGCGTTTGCACATAGTTTGGGTACTTTTGTTGCTTGTTTGTTAATTGTCTTTTAATCGCTTTTAGTTTTTAATACTTTGCCTCTCTCAGTTACTGTCAGCGATCATTTAAACTTTGACTAGTGGAATGTTAACGAATGTCCTGTTAGAAAAATGCACAATTAAATGCAATATTAAAGAATGTCCTGTTAGAAATGCACATTTAAAGGCAATATTAAAGAATGTCCTGTTAAAAAAATGCACAGTTTAAAAGCAATATTAAAGAATGTCCTGTTAGAAAAATGCACAGTTTAAAGGCAATTTTTGTGTTGCTTTAAAGTGTCGTCAGGGTAACAAACTGAAACAATGCTAATTACGTGTAGGCTACATATCTCTCGAGAGCAATTCATAATGATGTTCTGTTTAATGATGCTCTAGTTAAAAGAAAAATAAATAAAGTTACCGATGGCATGACAACCAAAAATGTGCTGCTTTGATAAGTTGTCATGACACTACTTTTTCATCACTATCACTGGCGGTGAAGAAAAAATGCAGCCCTCTTTTGTAAATCCTTCACAATTATGAACTACATGCGATACTAAGAAAATAAATTAAATAATATAATATAAATGTATTTATGTCTTTCTTTTTTCTGGCCCCATAGTGAGCTCTTTAAAGCTCGGTAAGTAAATTTAAGTCAGTTCAAATTTATTGGACTCCTCGAACCAGAGTGATCTTTTATATTGTTACATTTTAACTGTTTTATAACATTCCCCAAAACTTTCGACTTAATTATATTTTCCACATTTTTCGATAGTTTTCTCTGCTTGATCAGAATTTTTGTGGAAATGTAAATTTCTTACTGACATTGAAGTATATAACAAACAAAAAAAATGTTCATCTGCATTCTAAACTTTGATTTAACTGACAATATAACATTTTCGCAAACTATTCTAAGTTTTTTTTATATTTCAAACTACACTTATTCTAAACTTTAATTTAACTGACAATATAACATTTTCACAAACGTTTCTAAGTTTATTATATATATTTCAAATTGGTCTCTAATTTTTTTTTAATGCATTGCATTTCATGCTGTTGTGTGTCCTATATTGTTATTAAAGCTCTCTGCCTTATTATGCGTCTCTCTTCCTCTGCTCGATGTATAATGCATTACTACAGATTTGTTTTGTCTTGATTTCACCTTTCCGTTTTGCTGTTTAAATTTTGCTTGTCTTAATTTTACATTCAGTTTTATTTCAATATTTTCAAATTAGTGATTCAGGATGCATATCACAGACACAGTGCTCTTTTCTGTATTGTTTTCATGAGTAACAATTTATGCACTGAAATATTTCTTAATTATTCAATATTTACGCGGCTGAGAACAATGATTTATTTATTATTTCCCTCTGAAAAGAAAAAATAGACAATTTCGTCACTCTTCATAATTGTGAAACTACATTCTCTCATTTGTTAATACATTTCCATAATTTATTTTACTAGTCTCCTAGGGTTTTTGGAAAACAGTCTTTGGGGATTGCTTAATTATTCAACTCTCAGACGGAAAATAAATATAATGGCCATTTTCTGTTTATCACAGAATGCACACACACACACACACACACACACACACACACACACACACACACACACACACACAAATAGAATGCATGAAAATTAAAATGGGATTTTGCATTATTTCGAGGAATTAAGAGATTTCCTTTGTTGCAGAACGTAGGCGGAATTCTTCAAAGTCATAGTTTAAAACCTGAGTGTCACTTTTTAAATTTGACTAGTCACTTATTTTTAAACTTGCCAATAATTTTTTTTAAATGTGACTATTTATTGTTAATAGTTCTTTTATATATATATATATATAATCGTAAACATGCTTAGCTAACCTCTTTCGCATGATGCAATCATTATATTTCAGTGTCCGATAATATTACTATGATTGATTGATTGATTGACAATACTTGTTATGTGTAGAATGTTGTGGAGGCGAAAACAGAGGACCTTAGCCGTTTCGTAGTGGCGGAAAAGCAATGCTCTCGACGTAATACGTCACGACTTCAGAGAGAGCTGGCCAGGCTGAAGAGCGAACGACCGCAAAGTCACGTGAGTAGAGAAAACATGTTTTCATTCGTCACTCGATCACGTAGCCACAATAAGTGTGCTATCTTTTTTCCTTGCATCTCAAGATGCATGTGGTGCTGCATAATGTTTTCATTAGTAAAAAGATTCAATCGAAAAATCTATCCGGGTTTCTGTAGAAATACAGATAATACATTTAAGAAACAAAACTCGTCTACAATAATATGTATATATGTTAATGCTTCTTTAAATGATTAGTTTACAACCACTGTCACATATCTGCATGTGAAATGCAGAAGAAGGAAAAGACGAGGAGAGAATATAATGTTGTCTAATTAATTCCTCCCTTGCTTGCCGGAAAACTTAACCCAGTTTCCCAGTCACATGTTCACACTTTCAGGAAACAAATACAAGAGACAGACAACTAATAATACTATAGACAACGTCTAGCCTTATACTAAAACGTACAATATTTAGTCTAGCTCTAGCCTTATACTAAAACGGGAGAGACAGATGAAGAAGTCACATTAAACGCAAAGAGGAAATTAACATTGAATTGAACAAATTTTATTATTTTATAATGTCGGAATGAGAAGTGTATGAAAGAAGAGAGAGAGAAGTAAATTTAAAATACATACCTTACAAGAGCATCAAGAAATAGGGGAAGGTCAGAAAGAGAGAAAACAGAGATTGCATCTAAAAATGGCGAGAAATCAATTTTAAAAAATTATTGTTATAATTTTTTTTTCATTTTTTCTTTAAAAAAAATGTGGTACACAAATTGTACATGGTGAAAAAATGGGGGGGGGGTAATTATCTTATGGAGCCAATTGAGGTTTGTCTTATCTCCCTTTCTTTTACTAGTCACTAAAACAGTAATAAGCTTAGCCATTGTTTTCAGGACGGTGGCCAGATCGCCAGATTGTAATCTCGTTTTCAAATCTCGGAGTCTACGGGATTCGACAGTAAATAGGAGGGGCGCTGTCAAAAGATCAATCATGCGAAGCGATTCTGCACATCCGGGAATGGTTTGAAGTAATTAATGATATTAGTTCATAATTACTGTTTGCTTAGAGCTGGCGCGTGCGCACGTGGACATCCGTACAACCCATATGAAGCAACAGCCTGAAAAATCAAATTACCATGCGAACTCGTTCTTGCCGTGAACCAGTTGTCGCTTGCAATTCGGCATGGACATGGTTAAAGTCATGCATGGCTGGGCTGGGCTGGGCTGGGGTAGTTGTGGAGTCAGTGAAATACCCAGCAGCAGGCTAGCGTCAGTTTCATATAAAGGGACCTTCAGATCTGCCTGATAGATCAGTCTAATTAGCTTGCATTAACTCCACTAGTCGATTGGCTGTGGGCAGGAGGGACTGAAATCGGACAGAAGTGCTCTCATGCAATCGCGAGGGAAAAATATGTATCAACTGGTGTGATTTTGTTAAGTGTACAAATTGTCAGGGAAAGATATGCATCAACTGGTGTGGTTTTGTTAAATGTACAATTGTCAGGGAAAGGTATGCATCAACTGGTGTGGTTATGTTAAGTGTACAATTGTCAGGGAAATATATACATCAACTGATGTCTTTTGTTAAGTGTAGCACTCGCCAGGGAAATATATTCATGGAAACTTAATGGCTCTAAGTGTAGCTATCGCGGAGACTGATATCCATGGGCTCTAAATATAACTATCACACTGAAAGATATCTATCAACTGGAATGGCTCAGTGCAAATATAGGTGTGCGCGCTATATACTGTTAACTTGTAAATTTAAATATGTAAACACGTGCGTGCACATCAGTTTGCGTGCAGTTACTTTGGCTGACAGGCTCATGTGGGCGTTGATATATAATTTGGTATCAGGGATTTATGAAAATCAAGCAATCACAGCACACATACACGCAATTACAGTACACTTACATGCACATAACCGCAACACAGTCACCTGCACACAAACGACATGCATTCATACAATCACAGTTACACCCACATTCACACAACCACAGTACACTCACATTCACAGTACATGCCCATTCACTCAATCACAGTATGTGCACTTGCACACAATCACAACACACTCACATGCACACAATCACAGTACATTCACTTGCACACTGTGGTTGAGTAAATTTTCCAATCCCTATTTCCAGGCTTGTTGTATAAATTGTTAAATTGTCAAAGTAACCCGACCTTGGGCACTCTTATGATGGTATTTTTGTGTCATAGTTGGAAGTAAACAACCCGAGTTGAGAATATGCTTGAAATTGCTGATTTAATGCAAACTATTCCAAGTGGATGAGTACTGTGATTGTGTGCATGTGAGTGAACTATGATTGCATGCATTTGAGTGTGCTGTGATTGTGCTGTGGTTGTGTGCATATTAGTGTACTGTGTTGTGTGCCTGTGAGTGTGTTGTGATTGTGTACATGTGCATATGTTGTTATTGTGATTGTGTACAGGTGCGTATGTTGTGATGCCAACACCACTTAGTTAATGATTATTATTATTTCATTAATCATTCCTAACTAATTACAAGTGATGAGAATCTTAATTTATGTTATAAATAATTCTCCAGCAGACACCAGTCATCTCTCTCACGTGGCGGATATGTGGGCGCTGTAAATGTTTTCTCTCTTCCACAACATTAAGACAATATTAAAGTACACTCACATGCACAGCATCAAGTATTTTCACATGCACACCGTTACATTACACTCACATGCACTCAATCACAGTACACTTACATACACACAGTTACACATAAACAAAAGATTGACATGCAGACACACAACACATTCACTTGCATAGAATCACATAAAAGCACTTGAAAGCATTCATTCACACACAAAACACTCACATGCATAGTCACCCACACACGCAAACATGCATGCATAAATTCACTCACATATACAAAACCACACATGAATACAAGCAAGTATGTTTACAATCTCTTCTCCCACCCACCCACCCACACACACACACACACACCAACAACACATACATACAGAGCGTTACGAATGCACATGACCCTAGTACCACAATTTCGACAAACTAAACCAGAACCTCTAGGTTAGTGTGCAACAAGCCTGCAAAATCAGCCATATTGTATGCTTGTTCTGCCGGTGCATGACTGTTTGACTGAATACAGCATGTATTATAGTCCTAATTCAAGTTTCGCCTGTACTTATTATGGGATGCTGGTGTCTTTGATGCTTAGCATGCTTGCCTGCAGAAGTCTGGAACTTATCAGCCAAGTGCTTGCAAAATGTAAACAAATTCAGTTCTTTATCAGAACTTATAAATATCTGAAAAATTTGAATTTCTCTTTGGGAGGATAACATCTCAGAGTGGACAGAACTGAAACTGAGGAATACGGTAAGATTAGCAGAGAACAGAATGGAATGGAGGAAACTGATTGTCAGATCATCAGTGGTGCCCCAACGGTCGACAAAACTAAGGGATAAATAGATAGATAGATAATTAGGTAGAGAGAGAGAGAGAGAGAGAGAGTCAGTAATATGGGATTATTAATATTTCAGTATATTTTTTTATTGTTAATGTTTCTTACCGAAAATACTGTTGAAGTTACGTATTTTATCATTTTTGTTAGAAATATTATTTCGTTATTTGCATTTCACTGTTTTCTAGAATGTGAATGTGAATGCAGGTACTTTTATGTTTACATGGGTTTAGACATACTTTCTTATTGCATTCATGCCCATACTCACTGTCTTACATCTGTCTGTTGGCGCTGTCTTGTTCACATACGTAATACACTGTCTTAACATCTGTTGGCGCTGTCTTGTTCACATACGTAATATACTGTCTTACATCTGTCTGTTGGCGCTGTCTTGTTCACATATGTAATACACTGTCTTAACATCTGTCTGTTGGCGCTGTCTTGTTCACATACGTAATACACTGTCATATACAGGTGCCTTCATGCATGTACTCTCGCACCCTTTCACACTGACTTATGCACTACCTGTCCACACTAATACACAACTTTTCACAGACTTACACTCTCACCTGTTCACACTGTCTTATACATTCACCTGCGCACACTGTCTTTTGCACTCACCTGTTCACACTTATCCACTCATCTTTTCACATTTCTGCATTCACTTCTCACCCTGTCTTATTCACTCGCCTTCTCACCAAGTCTTGTCCACTCACCTTCTCACCAAGTCTTATTCACTCACCTTCTCACCAAGTCTTATTCACTCGCCTTCTCACCAAGTCTTATTCACTCGCCTTCTCACCAAATCTTATTCACTCGCCTTCTCACCAAGTTTATTCACTCACCTTCTCACCCTGTCTTATTCACTCGCCTCCTCACCAAGTCTTATTGAATCACCTTCTTATCAAGTCTTATTCACACGTCCGCATACTCTACCATATACCAATAACCCACGCCTATATATTTCTTTTGTTTTCTATTGAAATATAGAATAATATATAATTAACAATGATAAATACCTCTTTCAAAATCAGCTAAGATTAGCAGTGCGCTGACCCCACTTATTACCTGTCGAAATTTGTTGAATTATATATCATTGACCTGTTTCATGAAGTGCATTTGAAATTCCAGGTGAAATGGTAGCTGTGCATTTTCTTGTTTTTGTTTTTAAATATCGATTTGATCATCAGTCGCTTCTTCCCATATCTTTTGTTTGATGTTAGATCTTAGTCAGTCGAAATATATTTTTGTTGACTTAATTTTATTTCTGATTATCATAATAAAGTCAAATTTAAAAGAAACAGCGGAACTCCGTAAAAAAAAAAAAAAAAAAAAAATGGGAAAGAGGAGGGAAATTATGGATCTGCAAAGCCAACATTTTCGTACAAAAGATAAGAAAGTTTGATTTGCTGTCCAGTGAACAAATGGACGAAGTGAAAGAGCTGAAGTGTCCGTGGAATGTCCTAGTTCACACTCTTCTTGTTAAGCGAATTGACTTTTTCACTATTACTCTTAACGTTTCGTTTATTTTGTTTTGCTTGCATTATTCAAGATAATTGCAGTGCTTAAAATTTCATGGTTAACTTGTTATTCCCTTTTAATTTTTTAGGGCCGACGTCATTGTGTCGTATAACGCTATAAAGTAGGTCAGTCCTGCGCTGATGTCGTATTTCATACGTATTTTTTTAAAGTCCATTTTGCAACAGGCCTGCATGACTGATGTAATTATGTAACATTACCTCAGTATTTACATTTTTAAATAAACCGTTTTATATCACATGGCCTGACATCGCTATGCTGGGTGTACAAGTACAAATAGAGTTTTATGTCACTTGGCCTGACATCGCTAAGTTGTGTGTACAAGTACAAATAGAGTTTTATGTCACTTGGCCTGACATCGCTAAGTTGTGTGTACAAGTACAAATAGAGTTTTATATCACTTGGCCTGACATCGCTAAGTTGTGTGTACAAGTACAAATAAAGTTTTATGTCACTTGGCCTGACATCGCTAAGTTGTGTGTACAAGTACAAATAGAGTTTTATGTCACTTGGCCTGACATCGCTAAGTTGTGTGTACAAGTACAAATAGAGTTTTATATCACTTGGCCTGACATCGCTATGTTGTGTGTACAAGTACAAATAGAGTTGGGTCCTACGATGTTGTATCAGTTAATAACAAAATTACCTGTGCACGGAGTCACTTTCTCTTCGTTAGGATTTCTTGTAAATCGCCCGAAGCAAACGTTAAACGGCTATGTTTCTAAGCATAATACATATGTTAGTCTTGTTCTATCTATCTATCAATCCCTTAATCTTGTCGACCGTTGGGACACCACTGATGACCTGAAAACCAGTTTCCTCCATTCCATTCTGTTCTCTGGCTAATCTTACCGTATTGCTCAGTTTCAGTCCTGTCCACTCTGAGATATCATCCTCCCATCTTTTCCTCTGTCTTCCTTTCCTTCGTTCTCCTTGCACAGTACCTTGCATGATTGTCTTGGCAAACCCTGTTGATCGTGTGATATGCCCATATCATTTCATTTTGCGTTTTTTCACAATGGCCAATAGTTCTTAGGCTTGCCTAATTCTGTTTCTCACTTCATCATTCGTGACATGATCTCTATACGAAATGCCGAGCAACCTTCGAAAATATCTCATTTCAGTAGCTTGTATTCTCCTTTCGAGATCCGATGTGATGGTCCATGACTCACAGGCATATAAAAACACAGACACAACCAAGGAACGCATCAGTCTGATCTTTGAGCTGACTGAGATGTTTCTATCTTTCCAAATTTGTCTTCAGCCTTGTTCAGTGGCACTTAAAATCTGGTCATACATTTTATCTCTCTCTCTCTCTCTCTCTCTCTCTCTCTCTCTCTCTCTCTCTCTCTCTCTCTCTCTCTGATTTTGACTTTTTACTATCACCGGCAGCATTTTTGTCTCTTTGTGTTATCATTATTGATGTCGTGTCGTCAATAAAAGGTCTCCATGTAATAGCAACAAGTTCATTAATTTTCCACGTTTTAAGGATGTGTGTGTGTGCTATAAATAGACCTATACGTTTAGATTTTTATTCTTGGGCAAAAGACATAATCAATGCGGTTTTTTTCCTTTTATTCAGTTTTCCTCGTTGCTTATTTGCGTGAAAGATTTAAGTGCATATTTTATGTTAATAATGAAATTGCAGCAGGTGAGCAGCATTTTTTTTTTAATGTAATGCAAGGGAAAGAAAGAAAGTTCGATCTGTCTGCTGTTGCCGCTATGACTTTTGTCTCCATTGTGTTCAGGTAGAAACACCTTTGCACGTGCAGCTTCAGAGCTTTTGTCCGTACTAGTTTTACCACCCTCCCTCTCTATCTCTCCCGCCTCTTCTTGTTCGTTCGTCGGCTCGTTAAACCTCATTTACATATGTCGCAGACTTCGTTTTCGTGGATATTTTTTTTCCTTCCTTTCTTCTTTTCCTATGATGTCTTTAAGACCGCCACCTTTCTCTGCAGATTGTCAGTTTCCAGCAAGAATGTTTCTTGCGAACTAGGTAATATGTAATAACACGTAATAATATGTAACAACACAATAATATGTAATAACACGTAATAATATGTAACAACACATAATAACTGTGTAATAACACGTAATAATATGTAACAACACATAATAATGTGTAATAACACGTAATAATATGTAACAACGCATAATAATGTGTAACAACACGTAATAATATGTAACAACATGTAATAATATGTAATAACACGTAATAATATGTAGTAACACGTAATAATGTGTAATAACACGTAATAATATGTAGTAACACGTAATAATATGTAACAACATGTAATAATATGTAGTAACATGTAATAATATGTAATAACATAATAATATGTACGTAATAATATGTAATAACACTTAATAATATGTAGTAATAACACGTAATAATATGTAATACGCAATACGGTGCTCCTTGTTTGCTTGCTTGCTTGTTTAACGTAGTGTTCGGCAGCAAACAAAGCGTAGCGATTCAAGCTAGTAATTCCGATTGAAGCCACTTGTTTAGTTTTGATATTACTTTTTTTTCAAATTAAAGTGTATATGCTTTCATTTCCAGACCTCGGCCATCTATTTTGGTTTGAATGAAATAACGCGAATGCTAATTTAATTCCCGCATAATGTTGCCGGATTTTTTTTTCTTTCTTTTTTCCCTTGACCCTAATACTATGCATGTTGTATTTCTGGAGGCAGTAGCATTAATGAGTACGCTTGTATCTGATTGGTTTGGGTGCCTCTAGGTTTGTTTTTAATAGTGCTATTGATAGAGCGAGGAAGGCTCTCTGCGATTGGTTTGGGCTCCTCTAGGTCTTTTTCTAAATGGTTTGATAGACTCGGGTATAGTGAAGAAAGCTCTACCGTGCTAGTTTGGGTGCCTTTAGCTCTGTTTCTAAACAGTGCCCTTGATAGACTCGGGTGTAGTGCGGAAGAAGGCTCTATCGTGTTGGTATGAGCGCTCTATGTTTATCTCCTAATAGAATCATGAGCTGTTTTCTTTCTGCTGAAAGCTGCTTGGACTTTGCAGAGCACAACAATTGAAGTCACCCTTGCAGACGCATTTTACATAGGAAGTGGTGTAGTTATGTTCACGAACTTTGTGCAAAGGTGGTGATATAGTTATGTTCATGAACTGTGTGCACAGGGAGTGATGTAGTTATGTTCAAAAATTTTGTGCACATGTTTAGGTGTACACCATTTTCAAAATGTTCATGTTAGGTGATCAGACAGTCGAATGGCTTTTGTCGGTAAAAAAAATATCCATCCGCCTCAGTTAATAGTGCATTGGTAGTTGGTACTTTTAGTCATAGTTAATGGTGCACCGCTCTACCAGTAGATTGGTACATTTAGTGTTAGCTAATGGTGCACCGCTCTACCAGCAGATTGGTACATTTAGTGTTAGTTAATAGTGCACAGCTCTACCAGTAGATTGGTACATTTAGTGTTAGTTAATAGTGCACAGCTCTACCAGTAGATTGGTACATTTAGTCTTAGTTACTGGTGCACCACTCTACCAGTAAATTGGTACATTTAGTCTTAATTAATGGTCACCGTTCTACCAGTAGATTGGTACATTTAATCTTAGTTAATGGTGCACCGCTGTACTTGTACATTGGTTACACTCAGTCTTAGTGAATGGTGCACCGCTCTACTTGTACATTGGTTACACTCAGTCTTAGTGCATCTCTTTGTGTGTAGACACCTGTGCTCAGTCATATAGTCTGCACTGACACGCCAACATCCCAAGCTACACGAGGACTGAAGTATAGAAATTTTCTGCCAATCGCGTGTCTTCTTCTAAGCCTCTCGCCACGACACTTGCGCGGCGATCAAGCGTATTTCAAACCTACCTTGAATGTGTTTCATTATTCATGTTGTTGTATGACTCATTGTTCAGTCGACTGCGTTACTTCATCAAATGGACTATCGAGTTTCCAAATCCTTCTCAACAGTTGTGTATGATGGCAGGCAAGGTAGGAAAACGTTACTCTCGTGCATTCCGTGTGGGGATGGGGGTCGGGTTGTTTAAAATATAGGTAATAGCTTTTATAATTTACGAATTTATTATGTTCGGTTTTCGTTTCCGGGTGCGTTTGCATGGGCAGTGTAGCGCGCTGTCTTCAATCAATATTTAGCGAGAGGTTTTCCACTCGTTTGGGTGCGTGCGCTTACGGGTAGGTGAATGAATGGAACCATGGTTTTTGTTTGGTTTACTTTCTACCACATAGTCTGGTCTTTTGCTCACGTGACAACTGTGGTTTTCGAAAGTGTCAGGAATATTTCTCACCTGCCAACGGTTTCTCATGTAGTGCTCTTAAAACTGTGGCGGCAAGACGTGTAATCTTTGTGTGCAGCGCGGATATTGCTCTGCGTTTTTATCGTTAGGCTCGATTGCTCAACGGTAGGCCTAATAATAACATAATAATAGTGATAATAAGAAGAAGAACAATGGCAACAACAGTAATATTTATAACACACAAGTACAATATACATACTTAACACTAATTCTTGACTGCTTTCTGAGCACTTAAGTTCGTGATTCTGATGTTCAACGTTCATCACCCTGGATTAAGTTGAGGATCGATCGAGAAAATTCCGAGATCAAGCGCGAAGTTGATGCCTTTTTCATCGTCGCCACCAAGCTGCTCCATATTCCGAATCCTGAATATTCTTCGGGATCCACTTTAAATGATGGGCTAAAATTCAGATGGATGTATACATTTCTTGTTAACTTGAACACTTAGCTTTTCAACTGAATCCAACAGTTTTTGTAATTGTGTAACTGATGAATTGACTACCCAGCCAGTTCGTGCAGTTGGTAGGGGTGGTGATGGTGGTGGAAATCATTTTATTTTAAATAGGCGCTGTATTGTTATATATAAAAACAAAGTAAGAAAAGAGTCGGGCTTGCTTCTCTTTATCGCTTGACATCCCCGAAATAATCGACAGAATTTCTTAAGTCACAAAGAGTACATTACTTCTACCCGTGACAAAGCCATCACACTATTACCTGGACAGAGATATCAGGACGTTACCACTATCTGTACAAGGACATCAGGTGTTATTACTACAATCAATGACAAAGACATCAGGCGTTACTACTATTGTGAGACATCAGGACTTTTCTACATGTGACATAGACATCAGGACGTTACTACTACATGTGACATAGACATCCGGACGTTACTATTACATGTGACATAGACATCAGGACGTTTCTACTACATTTGACATAGACATCAGGACGTTACTACTACATGTAACATAGACACCAGGACGTTACTACTACATGTGACATAGACATCAGAACGTTTCTACTACATGTGACATAGACATCAGGACGTTACTACTATCTGTGACAGACATACGGACGTTACTACTACATGTGACATAGACATCCGGACGTTACTACTGCCTGTGACAGACATCAGGACGTTACTACTACCTATGACATAGACATCTGTCTTATTAACTCAATTACAGCCTGTTACCTAGCATCGTAAAATATCATCGCAATTGTTTTTTTCTCTTACTAATGTCCGCATTAGAGATATGGCAAACTGTGAGGAACAGGTTGAGCATTCGTATCTCGCCCCTTATCGTAATGCCCGATTCTCTCTTGGGGTGCAACACCCCCCCCCCCCCCGGTTAACTCTAATCATTCCCTAAGAGCACAGAATGTGTGATTTAGTGTGTCCAGTCTGTCGAATGGTCGGATATAGCCGGTTACCGCGTGCAAGACTGCGCTTGCTGAAAATCCCTTAGTGGTTCAGAATCGGAAAGAGTAAATTTTACGAACGTTGCTTGGGCAAAGTTACACAAAAGATTCATTTGCAGACTCGTCCCACCGGCGACATTTTATCTCTTCTTTTTAGAGTTCATTATTATTTCTCTCTCTTTCTTGCACCTACCTGCAAAAGTTGACACTGCCAGTTCATTATTGCACAGACAACACCCACCGAGAGCACACTCAAAACACCCACAGAGAACACACTCAAAACACCCACAGAGAACACACTCAAAACATCCACAGAAAACACACTCAAAACATCCACAGAAAACACACCCACCCTTTCTATTTCTATTGATGGTGCTATATTTCGTCTTTATAATTACATATCCTACTCACTACTTAATTTCTATTTAATTCCTTTCCAGAACTTCTCTCTCTCTCTCTCTCTCTCTCTCTCTTCCTTTCTTTCTTTCTCCTCCCCTTTCTCTTCTCTCCACCCTCCAGAAGCTGTTCTACGTATACATAGTTTCTGTTGCCGCTTTTGTCCTTCACACACTCATAGGGACGACACAGAACACTCCAGTCACCAAGGCTCAGAATAGCTCATCCTTCAGACTACCAAGACAGCAGCCATGAAGAAACATAATACAGAACGTCAGCTAGTACCACACCTTAGCCCTTATTAGAGCTAGTTGTGAAACCAGCCTTACTGCCCACTCCCAAGCTCCCTTCAGGGCTTGAAAAACAGGATGGCTTACAATCATGCAGCCATTCCCCCCCCACCCACCCCAAGCCCTTATCGGTCCTAGGAAGGACCGAGGAAGGAGAAGTTTAAAACATCCAAGACTACACAGCGATCTATATGATACAAAGACCAATGAGGATAAAGCATTAACTCCTTATGGCATCCAGCTCGAATCAGAAAACTAACTTAACGCGACTTTCTCCAATCTTATGTGGATTCTCTTCCAAAACATGTCAGGAAGGGCTTAGGATACCACTACCACCAACAGTGAAGTTCAAACGAACATCCAGTAGAAAATATAACCAAAAACCAAAGACAACTCAACACAGACTCTCATCAAACCAACAATGACGGAAAACAAAACTCAAACTGCACCCACCAGTACCTGTGACAAGAAAACGAACACGCAAATAGTCTGGAAAATGCACCGAATGCAAAGTCAGTTCAACACAAACTCTTACCCAGATCTACAAAAGCAAACAGGCTTTCTCACAAACCCCTACTACCATCACAGAGGAAAAAAAGAGCCAGACAAAAATTACCAACCTAGAGAGAAAAAAATTGGATATTGCCCGCAACCAACAAAAATGACAACAGAAAGAAAAACTTCAAAATCGCTAACACAGACTAGAACTACAGCAAGAAAAGAAAAACTTCAAAATCGCCAACACACAGACTAGAACTACAACAAGAAAAGAAAAACTTCAAAATCGTCAATAGACAGACTAGAACTACAACAAGAAAAAGAAAGTCGTACAAACCGAAGACCTCACCAAGCAGGAAATTACAGCAACTGAGATCGAGGCTGTCCTCAATGAATACACAAGACCGCTCGAGGCCCCCCTCTCTCACCATTACCAGAGACCCCACCAAGAGCAACAACAGCAACCACAACAGACAACCAAACAGAACAAGGCCCCAAACACAAACGACGGTGCCCACCACAACACATCCCTACAGCGACAACATCAGAGTCAGCAACAAAGGCAACAACAACAGCAACGAAATCACCGCCGCCAACAATTAGACAGCAATTTTGGCCCAGTGAGCCGCAGTTCATGCAGTGGGGATACTTTAATCACCCCATTGCAGACATGATTTAACTGCTGCTCGACCACCTTTACTGGCCGCCAGCGCCCGCCTTCATGCATCCCAACGGACACCGGAGACAGCCACGACGACAGCGCCAAGAAAACACCATAAGTGAGAAGGACAGGGAGTTGAACATCCTGGGCACACGTACACACTAGGTACAGGCTTGGTGCGCTACTGACACTCCCTAACTCAAGCAGGGAGCGACAACAATTTCCACCTCAACTTTAGCCCACGGATTACCGGACTAGAATCCGCCTTTCCCGGCCTGACATGTTTTGCAACGGACGAGCGATCAACAGCACTACACATAGAACCTTCACCAAACTTCACAACCTGCATCATCAGCCTCCGACACCACAACTCTCAACCCTACAGTCCGAAGACACAAGAAATGAAAGCTGCACACTTCTACAGGAACAATATACAACTTCAACCCCATAGACACAAGAAATAGAGGACACGTAATTCAACATGGACACAACTCAACGCTCGAAAAGGAAAAAAATCAACAACTGACGATAACATCAAGCAAGCAACAAGACAGAACTCCAACAGCAACACCCCCCGCCAGCGCTACCCGAATACTCGTGAGGGGAACAGGTCGCACTGGAGCACTACAGACAGAAAACGTCTTATAATGAAATGATCCATGAAAGCTTCAGTGGTGACGTCAAATTGTTAGCGTAACCACCACTACCACCATCGCTTTTCTTCTAAATTTATTGATGTGTGGGAAGAAGCTTCTGTTATTCACCATTGCGTCTTAAACAGGAAATATCTGTTTGGAAACGTCCATTGGTATTTAGTACACATTCTTGAAATTGGGTCATAATAATAGAGTGACTTCGGCTTTTTCCATTCACCTAGTGCCAAGCCCCCCTTGTCACGGCTGAATGCGTACAATAAGGGGGAGTGGGTGGGTGCGTTAAAGTCGCCTTCGAAGTGAATATCCTACTTGCGTAACTTACGATTGACTTACTTCACAAACAATCTGCGCATTCTGGTATGAAAGAAATTTTGACATTTTTTTTTTTAAACTCCAGCACTTCTACTCTCGCACATAAGTTCCGGTTTATCCTCTAAAACTATTATTTATTAGCGTCTTTTAGTGCTAGATGAACAATGTGTGTCTTCTAGAGTCATTCATGACCAGTATTTCTTCTAGAGTCATTTATGACCAGCGTTTCTACCAGAGCATTTATTTACTAGTTTGTCTTCTAGGGCCATTAAGTGCCAGTGTGTCCTCTAGAGCCACTTATGACCATTTTTCTTTTAGAGGCACTAGTGTTTTTTTAGAGCTATTAATTGCCAGTGCGTCTTCTAGAGCTATTAATTGCCAGTGCGTCTTCTAGAGCTATTAATTGCCAGTGCGTCTTTTAGAGCTATTAATTGCCAGTGCGTCTTCTAGAGCTATTAATTGCCAGTGCGTCTTTTAGAGCTATTAATTGCCAGTGCGTCTTCTAGAGCTATTAATTGCCAGTGCGTCTTCTAGAGCTATTAATTGCCAGTCTTCTTCTAGAGCTATTAATTACTAGTGCTTCTTCTAGAATCATTAATTACCCATGTGCCTTTAGCGTCATATATTACAAGTGACGTGCCTTTTAGACCCATTAATTACTTTCATTCTGTTGATCTCTTTGTATTGTCTGACTGAATACACTTTCAGAGGTCACCTTGCATGTGCGACTGATTTATTTGGCGAGGAAATGTGTGTGTGTGTGTGGGGGAGAATAAAGGATAATATACACGTGTACCAGCCTTTTGTACACACTACAGTCACTTTCAGTGAAGCATGTTCTTGAGTAGATAGTGACGTACACACTACATTCACTTTCTGTTAAGCATGTTCTTGAGTAGATAGTGACGTACACACTACAGTCACTTTCTGTTAAGCATGTTCTTGAGTAGATAGTGACGCACACACTGCAGTCACTTTCAGTGAAGCATGTTCTTGAGTAGTGAGTAATGCACAGTGTTCAAATTACACATAATGGACACACACTTGTCTTGGATTAATGTCATGGTCATCTTATGACTGAAAACCTTGTTCAGCACAGTTGACTAGATCACTCGTGATTGTAGTACATGCAGTCTCAATGCACCTTGTTCAGCACGTGGTTCCATTACTAGGTCACTCGTGGTTGAGCAGCCTAAATGCATCTAATCTTGCAGAAAGATGCATACGTGCACATGTTTCTTTTTACTTTCCTTTTTTTTTCTGTTTGATGAAAATCGATCGTTTCTTGTGCCATGACGTGTGGAACTGGCATGATTTCGAGATTGAAAGAGCATCTAACTGATGGAAACTTCCAACTTGCAAATCAGAATAAATGGCATATCCATTACAACAAAAAGCTTTCGTTGAGTCGTTTTAAGTTTCATATTATTTTGTTTTCTTGTAACTGTATTCTGAAAATCGCCAAATATTATCACAGATTAACAAGAACATGTTAATTAGTTTCTTGTATCCGGTATCGGATTATTCATACTATCATTTGCATAACTAATGTCACGGAACCGTTCTCTCTTTTCTTTTTAATATCAAAATTTTATCACAAACCCGGTGTGACGAATGTTTAGAGTTCTCCCATTTGTCACGTTTGTGTCTGTCATTACCTTTCTGACTTCACGCAAGAGTCATTCACGTCCATTTTATACCCTTTCTCTTTCCCTCGAGTGCTAGCTGATTTTGCCGACATTTTTCACAACTTCACCACACTTCCTCTTTTCATTTTGAGTAAAATATTTACTCAATCATAATAATTCTACAAGTAGTTTTAATCACTCTGTCTCTTTGCATACATCATAACGTGTGTGTGTGACCTGATAAAAAGTTTTTCTTTTTTTTATTAGTGGCCTGGCTATTAATATACGTGTTGGTGCCGGACGCAGCCATTACCGCCGAACTCGAGTTGCACAAAGCTGTTTCATTACGCTGTATTTGCTTGGCAAGTTTCGCTTGTAGAATCAAGCAAGCCGTTCCCTCTGAAGTCTTTCGGACCGCTCTGCAAAGATTTGTCCGTGCAGCCATTTATTGTGTCAGCTGCTCAACGTTTATGTTGGTATTGGGAGGTGGGGGGGGGGGGGAGAAAAAGAAAGAAAAGAAAAGCAAGCGATTCGAGTGGTATGAGTTGGCGATTGGTTCACAAGAGATCCTCTCCTTTGACAGCTAGCATTAGCGGAAGAAAAGACTGCCCGGCGCGAAAGTCGGGGAAAACGAGACCTTGAGACTTTCCCTCAGGGTGGGGATGGTGCTATGTTTGGGTGAGTAACCGCTGTAGTTGGTGGTACTGGAGAGAAGAGGGAGAGGGGGAAGGGGGAACTGCACGATTGATTTGCTGGTTTTGACTTTGTACGACGTACGGATTAACAGTGATGCTGCTGTGGTTAATGTGCGCTCGCCGCCTTGGTGTTTTTTCATGTACCTCCCGGGCCAGGCTGGGCTGTGATGGGTCTGACCCCACAATTATTTGTGACAGTTGCTAGATGCTGAAGATACCACTGCGTTGCATTAGTTGCCCATGGGCAAACTAGTGAAAGTTATTTGTTGAAATGCATGTACTTTCTTCCGGCTAAAGGCTTTGACGTTATTTTTAAAGTTATTTGTTGAAATTACTTTCATGGGGCTAATTGTTTTTTAAATGTTATTTAAATATATCGGAGGTTTATATCCCCTTAGTAATTGTAAAATGCAGTTAAAGTGTAATTGTGAAATAATTCATATAGAAAAGGTTTTTGACAAGTTAATGTGCTCTTTTATATAGATATCTGGTATTTCTGGCAGTCACGTAAAACGAATATATATTCTGGTGTCGTCGCCTTAGCGTTGAATAGTATGTACTCAGTCCATATTTAGAGGAGTTAGTAAAAATGTGAGAAAATGTATTTCTCTGACAATATTGCAAATGGGGGGGGGCGGTGGTGGTGGGGTTACGGAAATCGCTTTGCACGTTAAAAAAAAAAGCGAAGAGAAATTATTACATATTAACAGGAAATAGAATTTCAGTGACTCAGACAAATTAACCGAAATAGTAAAATAGTACTTCAGTGATTATCTAAAAAAATTAAGGGAAATAAAATTCCAGTGGAGTAAAAATTAACGGGTATAGTATTTCAGTGACTCACAAAAATTAACGGAAATAATACTTGAGTGATTGTCACAAACTTATCGGAAATAGCACTTCAATTCTATTCAGTCAGAAAATTTAACGGAAATACTTCGTCAGTAATTGTCGCAAAATTTCACGGGGATAGTACTTCAGTGATTGTCACAAAATTTCGCGGAAAGTTCAGTGATTGTCACAAAATTTCGCGGAAAGTTTAGTGATTGTCACAATATTTAAGGAGGAACGAATGGAAAAGATAAGTTGTAATTCGAAAACCATTCCGTCCATCAACTGTTACTGAAATTCATTTTTTATGGTTTCTTTTATTTAGCAGGGTTTTTAGTTTAAATTTTAAAATGATATTCTGTACTGGAATTTAATTTTGTAAATATTTTCTTCAACAGCATTGTGTGTGGGGTGGGGTAAATAAAATCTGAGTTTCGTGCTTATAACACACTGTTGTCGTTTGTTGCCAGCGTGCACTTATACAGTTATTTGTCTTGTTCCTTGGCGAAGGGCGGGAGGGGGGATTTAATGAGATGCCGTAGAGATTTGCTTTCCCCACCAGTCATTGTAGGACTGTTGTTGGTTTATTTCGGGGTTGCTTGTCTGCTTCCAACTTTTGCTGATTTTGCAGACAGTGCAAGTGTCGAGTAGCGCGTTCTGAGAGAGAGGGGATGGTATAAGTCGTGGGTAGAGAGTAAAAGCTTGATTGGGGCGAGTGTGGGCAAAGAGAGTGAAAGCTTGATTGTGATGGGTTTGGGTAAAGAGAGTAAAAGCTTGATTGGGGCGGGTGTGGGCAAAGAGAGTGAAAGCTTGATTGTGATGGGTTTGGGTAAAGAGAGTAAAAGCTTGATTTGGGCGGGAGTGGGTAAAGAGAGTAGAAGCTTGATTGGGGCGGGAGTGGGTAAAGAGAGAGCTTGATTGGGGCGGGAGTGGGTAAAGAGAGTAAAAGCTTGATTGGGGCGGGAGTGTGTAAAGAGAGTAAAAGCTCGGTTGGGTTGGGTAGGGAGGGTGAATGTTTAAGCGGGGATGGGTAAAGAGAGTGAAAGTTTGGTTAGGGTGGGTAGGGAGGGTGAATGTTTAAGTGTGAGTGGGTGGGGAGAGTGAATGTTTGAGTAGGGGTGGGTAGAGAGAGTGAACTTTGAGTGAGGATGGCTGGGTAAAGTGAATATTTGTGTTGGATGTGTAATGGATTTTCTCATTTTGCCTGGACAGTGGTTCAAGTTTTTAGACTGCGCGACCGATTTACCGTCCCACCCAAATAAGTTAACCACTATTCGAGAGTAGTTTGAAATCACTCGGTTTTTCAACCGAATCTCGGTGAGCAGAGCAGGAGGTTAGAATCATATATGTTGATGTCGCGCGCCACTGGCCTTCTCCTTTGCCCCCACACCTCAGTATGGGACCACCCTGAGAAACTACACAGGTGTCATTTTTTTTAATATCTATCTAAATTTGGAAATCAAGATTTCTACCTTTGTCATAAGTCAGAAAATCCAGGTCCGCTTTCACATGTACACTTGTTGCTTTCAAGCTTGATCCTCTCTTGATGTGACTTTATGATAGGTTACTGTGTGACTCCACAAACGTTACACCTCTCTTAATTCGTAGGCTTATATGCGTTAACATGGAACATTTGTATCTGTAAGTCATAATTACTATATACATCACGTATGGCCGTTCATTCGTAGAACAGTGTTTGCATCATTATCACATCGATTTTATGACTTATTGTTATTGGTCCGTACGTAAGTATGTTTTTTCTTTGGCTTTTATCATTAATAGTAGGTTTGTTATTTTGAAAGAAAAATAAACAGCATGATCTATTGTTACACCTTATTTAATTCAAGCAAGGGATTTTTATGCACACGCCAAAGTTTGGCGACTTATGTCTCCCAGATAGGCCTTGCGGACTCAAGGTCATTCATGGTTGTAGTGTTTATTCTCAGCGGGAGTTTGATGGTCGTTTTCACCCCAACGGGTCTGGACGACAAGAAAATGGCCAAACTGGGATCAGGTTTCGTCATGCATGCCCATAAAGCACGCTGCCCGACTTGAATTCTGTTTGCGGACTTCTGGCTGTAGACGTGACAGTACCGTCAGTTCGTTGTGCGAGGGGTTCAAAATACAAGTTCTTATTTCATCAACCGACGAATGTTCCTAATGGCGAGACCCATAGCAGCTAACCTAAAAGTTGCTACACGTTGCTTGCGATTACTACTCGAGAAGTTCTTTGCAGTGTCGGGTTGAGATCTGTTTGTAATATCGCACAAGGGAGATTCTTGCAGACAGAGCAATTCAGGTGTCACTTATTAAATGACGAATGATATATTTTTGCGATGGGACGTGTATGGCTACGGTCTTACACTGTCAGTTATCACACGAGAAGCTGTGCGATTTTATTTTTTTTTTTATAAAGATGGGACGAATATTGCTACAGTCTGACACTAATGTCAGTTTCACGCGAGATGGGTTTTTTGAGATTTTATTTTTGGCGTATTTTTCAGATGGGACATTTTGTTATGGTCTGACATTAATGTCACTTATCTCACGAGAAGCTATGCGAATTGTCTTTGTTAGATCGGACGCATATCGTTACAGTCTGACACTAATGTCAGTTATCTCACGAGAAGCTATGCGAATTGTCTTTGGTAGATCGGACGCATATCGTTACAGTCTGACGCTAATGTCATTTATCACACGAGTGGGTGCACGTATTTGGGGGGGGGGGATGGGGCGAATACATATGAAGAGAGTGCTGCCTGTATTTTGGGTCTGAGACTGACGTCATTTATCACGAGAGGAGATGCACGTTGTTTCGGATCGTGAATGCAAGTGACGCGAGGGTTAGGTGGTACCACGTGAGTGACAGAAATGACAGATAAGGTGGTAATACAAGTGCATGGTATCTTATCGCGAGCATATTTACGAATACATCTGTCTCTCTGCATTCACACGAGTTTGATTAGGATTTTTGTTGTTTGTTTGCTTCCCCCCTCCCTCCATCTCCGTCCTCCTCTTTCTCCCTGATTCTTCCTCTCTCTCTCTCTCTCTCTCTCTCTCTCTCTCTTACACTTACGCACACACACACACATATATATATACACATACACGACTCGCACTCACAAACTGAATTAGGCATATACAGTGTATCCGTTATGACTTTAATGTCTGCTGCTTGTCTCTCCATCTTTACCCAATAATTTAATATTCTGTTTACTTCTGAAACCGCGTGGCATAACGTTGCTAGTGTACGCGTGCGCGCGAATTCATTACTCACTTAGGAGTTAGAGCGTCAGTGCAAATATTACTATGCTTGTGCTTATGTCTTTTACTAGTTTTAGAGAAATTTTACACAACTTTTTTTAAATCTAAAAAATAAAACATGAAATTAAAGAAAAATGACATATCGTGAAACGAGTCGATGCACAATAATCCTCAGGGCTTTAACGACTTTTATTTATTTATTTTAATTATTTGATTACTTATTTGAAGTGAAACACTCAGTAAAGAAAAAATACAATTAGGGAAGCGTATGAAGCACAAATTACCGAGACGTATCCGCGGTTTTCTCCCCTTATATTGCCAGAGGTGCCAATTACGACGAATCTAGAGAAATTACAGGCTGGGGATGTCCAAACCATTAATTCACATATTTCATGACTGACTGCCATCATTGCTTTTGCAGCTGGTGGAAATCAGGCTTGTTAACAGTGGGGTTGATCTTGCATGGGTTCGCTAAAGAGAGGCTGTCAGTTCACCCAACCAAAGGCGTAGGCACGCGCCAAGGAATGATTGGTCAGTGAGGTCCCGTGTGTTGTTCCACCATTAATATATTTAGAATACTTGTATTTTCACTATGGACTAACTTATTTTTGCCTGTGTTCTACTTTAACAAGGATCTTCTTTTTTTTTCCCCCGTACCATTTTACCCACACTGTAAATTGTAACATTTACTCATTACCCATAGGAAGCAGCCATACAAGTCTGTAACTTTTACTCATACCTCACGAGAGTCCATTATGTGGGCCTGTAGCATTTTTCTATTTATAACCCACAGAAGGCAGTCGTGTAGACATGGAACGTTTGTAACCTACAAGAGATAATCAAACAAGTCTACAACGTATATTTATATACCAAAGGAAGCAGACACGCAGGCCTATAACGTTTACTTACAATCCACAAGAGACAGCCCCACAGGCCTATAACATTTATTTACAATCCACAAGAGACAGGCATATAGCATTTATTTACAATCCACAAGAGACAGCCATACAGGCCTAACATTTACTTACAATCCACAAGAGACAGCCACACAGGCCTAACATTTACTTACAATCCACAGGAGACAGCCACACAGGCCTATAACATTTACTTAAAATCCACAAGAGACAGTCAAGTAGACCTGTAACATTTACTTACAATCCTCAAAAGACAGCTATGAAGGCCTATGACATTTACTTACAATTCAGCAAGATGCAGTCAATGAGCTTATAATGTAACCTGTTTGGAGGTAGACACGTTACGTATAGACTAGTTAGAATAGACTCCTAGAACTTAGACTAGTTATAATAGACACCTAGAACTTGTAGACACGTTACTTCATGTATGAAATGCCAGGTTCCATTTATTTGTGGTGTGTGTATTTAAATAGCAGTCCGTAACGCTTCTTTTGACACCTGTCTACATTCATACCTGATCACTATCTTCTAACACGCCAGAAACATGTAGACATTATGTAACAGATCCAGTATGTAGAATTTTACAACTCGTCCCGTCGTCTACAAACTTTGAGTATAGCGACCTACAGTCTTTGAGTATAATACGGGGTAAAACACACTTCTTTCCTTTAGCCACTTACAGTCTTTGCATGTGCGTGGACTTGGAGTTCAGCCACAGAAATTCATTTATTTGTCAGTGGAATTCATCAGATTGAATTGGCAGGTGAACAGATGAATACGTTTCTTGTGGTACATGAAGCACCATTGTATTTCTTGTGGTACAAGAAGCACCATTGTAAAGAGGGGAATGGTTTGTATGTATGAGTGCAGTTTCATTCGTGCATGTTCGTGAGCGTGTATAACCTTAAACTGAAAAAAATAAAGGTCACATAAGGGACAGTAATGTTGCTTTTAGACTGCTTTGGTTATCTCCAGCAATGATCGATTCTGCCGCTATGTTCGATGAGCTAAGACGTCTTAGGTGCTACAAAGGGGGGGGGGGCGGGCGATTACGTTCTTTGGAGTATTGCCTAATATAATGCGTGTACATTTATTTATGCCTTAATTGTTACGTGATAATAGTACATACATATTGCATTTACTCTCAGTTGTTGTATCGGTAGTAATAAACTTATTTTATTTATACATAGCCATGACATATTGACAGTAGTACGCTTGTTTCCTTCAGCCATAGCCATGACATATTGACAATAGTACGCTTGTTTCCTTTACCCATAGCCATGACATATTGACAGTAGTACGCTTGTTTCCTTCAGCCATAGCCATGACATATTGACAGTAGTACGCTTGTTTCCTTCACCCATAGCCATGACATGTTGACAGTAGTACACTTGTTTCCTTCACCCATAGCCATGACATGTTGACAGTAGTACACTTGTTTCTTTCACCCATAGTCATGACATGTTGACAGTAGTACACTTGTTTCCTTCACCCATAGCCATGACATGTTGACAGTAGTACACTTGTTTTCTTCAGCCATAGTCATGACATGTTGACAGTAGTACACTTGTTTCCTTCACCCATAGCCATGACATGTTGACAGTAGTACACTTGTTTCCTTCAGCCATAGCCATGACATGTTGACAGTAGTACACTTGTTTCCTTCAGCCATAGCCATGACATGTTGACAGTAGTACACTTGTTTCCTTCAGCCATAGCCATGACATGTTGACAGTAGTACACTTGCTTCCTTCAGCCATTGTCATAAAGTATTAGCAAAGTAACTTGTGTTTCGTTTAAACCTCACCGTGAGGTATTAACAGCAATAATCGTGTTTCATTTGATTTAAACCTCACCGTGAAGTATTAAAACAGTAAATAATCGTGTTTCGTTTGTTTTAAACCTCACCGTGAAGTATTAACAGCAATAATCGTGTTTCATTTGATTTAAACCTCACCGTGAGATATTAACAGTAGTAATCGTGTTTCATTTGATTTAAACCTCACCGTGAGATATTAACAGTAGTAATCGTGTTTCATTTGATTTAAACCTCACCGTGAGATATTAACAGTAGTAATCGTGTTTCGTTTGTTTATAGTTACCTCGTACTAGAAGTAGTAGCTTTGAGTTTCATTGTGTCATTGTTCTCGCCAGTTAGCAATAGTTAGCGTGTTTATTTATTATAATTATAGGTCTCTCGACTTACGAGTAGTAAATTTGTATTTATATTCTGCCATTATTTTAATAATTAGCAGTACTACACGTATTGAAATATATTCCTGTTTATCACATTAACAGTAGCCAAAGGACGTGTCATTTAGAAGTACGTTTCGCATTGGTTATAAAATCATTCCATCAACGTTTAATAACTAATTGGTTTCACAGTGCAATTCCTTGAAGGCTTTTAAAATTAATTATTTTAATGGAATCTTTTGTTTAGTACATTTTTTTTTAGACTTTGGTTATGCAGTGCTAAAACACGTGACAGTTCAGAAACCACCCAGTGAATCTAATCATACTCTTTCTCCATGCCATTTTTAAAACAGGGCCTCTAACCAGCATGCACTCTTGGAACAATTATTTTGATTGGCACAATTATCTTAGACCTCGCAGGCTTTAGGAGAGAAAGAAATCAATACATTTGTGTTGGAACATGATATTTAATGGTCTTAAGAGTCCCCAGTTTTGGAAACAACATCTGTTCATCTCTAAAATTACTGCAAAGTTTTATGTTGGTACTTTTCATTACACTTGATCAAGGTATACAATTAAACACTATGAGCATGGCCGATATTTGTTGGATTTATATCTACACACAGATATATATATACACACGTACTTTTGCACAATGTATACCAGTTAAATGTTGTTGAATTATACCTAAGCAGTGCAAGTGCACACACAAACACGCACGCATGCACGCACACACACAAGAATTCATGTAGATACATATTTATGCCATGCAATGTTTGTTTATTGAAACAGATTAGTTTGAATTTTCAAATAACCATTGAATATTGATTTTGTGGGGTTTTTTGTATACACTGCACACATTATATCTTTAAGTGTTAGATATTTTAGATTAATATTTGCAATATGTTATCCTTCCACTTCTTAAGCCTGCCAGCTGCCCACCTTCATAATTTGTTTATCAAAGATTCTTTGTTGAATTCCGAGTCTTTCCCTCCAGGGAGTTGATGGTTACGCTCCCTGTTGTCAGTGCTAGAGTTTGAGATTTGTTCAGATATTTCATTTTCCAAAATTGCAAGTACGGTTAAAAATAGACTTGAATTTTGTGCACTATGCTGTGTACCAAAATGCCTTTGGAAGCAAGTGTAAAGCCACGTATAAAGTGGAAACAAGTGTAAAGCCACGTATAAAGTGGAAACAAGTGTAAAGCCACGTATAAAGTGGAAAAGTGTAAAGTCACGTATAAAGTGGAAACGAGTGTAAAGTCACGTACAAAGTGGAAACAAGTGTAAAGTCATGATGGACTTTAGCGTAAAATCATGTAATAACTGGAAACAAGTCGTGATGGACTGTAGAATAAAGTTCAGTATAAAATTATTATAAACAAATGTTGGTTTCCTACAAAGGCACATCCGGCTGCAGCTAATATAATACTTTCTTTTGCAATCAGGTACCCATTGGTACATAATGATCTCCCTTTGTAAGCTATGATTTGCATTGATAGGTACATAATTATCTCCCTTTGTAAGCTGTGTACTGCATTGATAGGTACATAATTATCTCTCATGTAGGCCAATTACAGCTAATGCTTCCGCTAGGAATCAGGCACTGCTGATATTTACATAATTATCTCCCTCCCTTGCTTTAGGAACCAGGCATTAATTATCTCCCTGTTTATGCTTGCAGCAGCTAACAATGCTTTCTTTACGATTCGAGCAACGATAGGTAGGTAATTATCTCCCTGTCTATGCTTGCAGCAGCTAACAATGCTTTCTTTACGATTCGAGCAAAAATAGGTAGGTAATTATCTCCCTGTCTATGCTTGCAGCAGCTAACAATGCTTTCTTTACGATTCGAGCAACGATAGATACGTAATTATCTCCCTGTCTATGTTAGTGGGGGTTTGTTTTGCTTTGCTTGTAGATCCTTCTGAAAGCGGGCACCCAGTAATTATCTCTCCGTGTATGCATTCTGCATATAATTATCTTGAGTTAATACACATTTTAGAAATATGGTTAGCTCCCTTTGTTTACAAATTCTGATATCGCCTCAAAAGTACATTTTACAAATATTACAACGGAACAATTGCATCGATTATGCGTAAGTGAACATTATTTTCTGTAGTTGTACTATGGTATTAGCTGTCACCTAGCAATGGCTTTTGTCTTGAAACCATGTAGATAAAATTAAAAAAAAAAATTGATGTGAGTTCAAAACGCTAACCTATCATACTGGTGCACTTAGCGGTTTCGAAATTCAATATGCACGCACACACAAGCGTGCGCGCTTTAAAAAATTTTGCACAGGTTAGTAAAAATTTATCCACAAATATTGTGCTCTTAATCTTTATTATTTTGTACTGTTATATTAAAGAAAAAAGACATTTAGTGAAAGTATTTAAATGTTTATTGTACATTGGTATTTGTTGTTGTTGTAAGAATACCTTATCTGTTACGGTTTTTTTTTTATTAATTAATTATCTTGATAAAAAATATTTCTTATGGGTCCTGCATAATTGACATTACATTATTATTTAAACTGTATGGATGTTTTTTTAAAAGATAAGTTCTTTACAAAAGACTATTTTTAATTGCGTATTCTTCGAGGCTGAAGATTTTTTCTTTTAATCTAAGGCTTATTAAAATGATTATTTGTAGCTTTTAAGAACAAAAATAAAATTTATGAAAACAGCAATTTCTTCACGAGCAAAAAGTAAATCATAACAATTTACTGCAACAATAATAAAATACCCTGAAATGTCTGCATGTGATCAGTGAAAATTCTGCGTGTGATCAGTGAAAAGTATGCACAATGAAACTTTTCTCATTACTTAAAAGTTTTCGACTTATATTATTGCCGCATCCTTCAAAATCTGTAATTATATTATTACAGACTAATTTCCGCAGCGTATGTAGTCCTTATTAGCACTCATAGCACAGGTTGGATCAAAGACGGGTTTAGGGGTGGGGTGGGGATTTTGTTTTGTTTTTCGTTTTACTTTATTATGCCCCTTTGGGTATTTTATTCATGAGCAAGACCGAGATTTGCTTTGATCAAAGCACAGACTACAATCTGTGGCTTTACGCAACTAAGTGCTGTAAGTGTTGCATGTACAATTAAATGTGAATGCAAAATGCCCCAGCAATCGATCATACGCGACTGGCTGTATTTGGTGGGGACCCGTAAACCAAGTGTGTTGTGTGCGCAACAATACGGCGCAAGCAAATGGATTTTCTTGGCCAGTCTTTGCCGAAGAAATCTTTAACGTCATCGAATGATGCATGTGTAATTAGACTTCAGATCTATGGATCTCGCCTCTCTTGGAGCGCTGTGAGGTTTGCTGCTTGGAAACTCGAAAAGGAAGTGCTTGATTACGACCACATCATTGTTACTTAAAAGATATTTTGTAGGTCATGAGATATGGGTCTGGGGCACAGCGCTGCAGTCTGATGTAGGTCTGGGACAGAGAGTTGCTTTTAGTAGTGTGTCGTTGTCCGGCTCCGTAGAAAATAAAATTCAAATGTTTTCTTGCTACACTGACATGCAAATCGACCGTAATTGCTTTCGCATCATACTTCCTAATTGACCGTTTAAAAAGACCAACAACTATTTATAATTATATTTTCCAACCCCGCACGCGAAGGGGAAAGTTTTGCAAGTAAGTGGTTTTACTGCCATTCTTATATTGTTGTCGCGTTCCGTTTTCATCTGTATCGTTTTAGACTTGGAATTTGAAAGACTGCATTTGCGCTTTTGTAAAGCCCAACGTGTACTTTGTTTTATTGCCAGGCCACCTTTCATCTCGGTGTATTTCCTTAGCCTGTGCTCAGACAATCAGCTCGTAAAACCCGTGAATTAGTGGTCTTCGCAATTCACGCATCTTGATTTCCGGCATAGCCAGCGCTCAAACAATCGTGTCATAAAAGACCCACGAACTAGTGGTGTTCGCAATTCTCGCGTCTCGATTTTCTACCATGGCCAGTACTCAGACTCATGTCATAAAAGACCCATGAACTAGTGGTGTTCGCAATTCTCGCGTCTCGATTTCTACCATGGCCAGTACTCAGACTAATGTCATAAAATGCCCATGAACTAGTGATCTTCGCAGTTCTTGATTCTCTCCCCACCCCACATAGCCAGCGAGTGCTCAGACAATCATGTCGTAAAGACCCGTGAATTAGTGGTGTTCGCAATTCACGCACTTTGATATCGCTTTGTGCAGCTGCTGCTTATAAAGGAATGGTGGTATGGATAGGCGTCAGCATAGCATAACTAATGTATTATAACGCATTTCACTGATTTATCAGCATAGCATAACTAATTTATTATAACGCATTTCATTGATTTATCTGTATGGCGTAACTAATTTATTATAACGCATTTCACTGATTTATCAGCATAGCATAACTAATGTATTATAACGCATTTCACTGATTTATCAGCATAGCATAACTAATGTATTATAACGCATTTCACTGATTCAGCACGTTAGGTAGACGACTGCTGTTTGTGCTTACAGTGCTTTTGTAGTAGTAGTTTTGGCGGAGAAGCAAACTGTCAAAAACAGAATTAAATTTTCGTACTTGAATTTTGTTCTCTTGAAGCATTGTTCTTAAGAGCCTTATTTCTTATCTTTTCAGACAGCAGACTTCTCTCTTTTTTAGACAGGTACATGTACACATTTCTTTTTTTTCAGACATTCATAATTATCTTTTTTCGAGACAATTAAACTTCTATTTTCCCAAAATAACATTCAAGCTTTTCTCTGTTTCAGACAGATATCTCTTTCGCATTTACAGACAAATAAACTTCACTTTTCAGACAGGTAAACTTCCTACTTTTTCATACATTTATACTTCTACCTCTCTTTTTTAGACAGGTAAAACTTTTTTCAAACACATTTACTTCTTTTGAAGAGAATTAAACTTCTTTTGTTTTTCAAACAGATAATGTTCGGTCTTTTTCAGACAGATAAAATTCTTTTCTTTTTTCAGACAGATAAAAATCTTTTCTTTTTTCCATCAGGTAAATTTCCTTTTTTTTTCTAACAGCTTAACTTGTTTTGCAGAGAATTAAACTTCTTCTTTTTTTTTTTTTTTTTTAGACAATAGTTCTTTTTCAAACAGATCTAATTCTTTTTACCAAATGAAATATTTCTTACTTCATTCGGCACTTACACTTCTTACTGTTTTACAGGCACAATAATTGTTTTGTTTGTTTTATTTGTATACTTTCCAACTGAAATATTTCTTACTTCATTCGGCACTGAAACTTCTTACAGTTTTACAGATACAGTATTTGTTTTGTTTGTTTTTTTGTACACTTTCTAAACTCTAATAACGAGATGTGCAGTAGTAATTTTGATTGTCCAGTGACGCGCTTTCAGAAGGAAGTAATTTTGTTTGTCCAGTGACGCGCTTTCAGAAGGAAGTAATTTTGATTGTCCAGTGACGCGCTTTCAGAAGGAAGTAATTTTGATTGTCCAGTGACGCGCTTTCAGAAGGAAGTAATTTTGATTGTCCAGTGACGCGCTTTCAGAAGGAAGTAATTTTGATTGTCCAGTGTCGCGCTTTCAGAAGGAAGTAATTTTGATTGTCCAGTGACGCGCTTTCAGACGGAAGTAATTTTGATTGTCCAGTGACGAAATTTCAGAAGACAAGCTGCTCAGGGACGAGGTTTCTGAAGTACTACTTTTGATTGTCCAACAGCGACATTTCTGAAGTAGTACTGTCCATTGTCTAGTGATGAAGTTTCTGAAATAATACCATCGATTGCCCAATGATGATGTTTCTGAAATAATACCATCGATTGCCCAATGATGATGTTTCTGAAATAATACCATCGATTGCCCAGGATGACGTTTCTGAAATAATACTGTCCATTCCCCAATGGTTATGTTTCTGAAATAGTACTATCGATTGTTACAGCAGATTGTATTATTCCGCTGCTCTCTCTCTCTCTCTCTCTCTCTCTCTCTCTCTCTCTCTCTCTCTCTCTCTCTCTCTCTCTCTCTCTCTCTCTCTCTCTCTCATAGAAGTCTTTTTCAAACAAGTTTCTTTAAAGTTGCTGTTGATAATTACTTCCAAAACATTCATCGAATAGTCTTAAATTACATTTGCAGTAATGGGGCCAGAAAACGGTTTATCTATTCTTATAGCCACTTATCACCAACATGTATATCTCTTACATTCAACCATTAATTAAATGTATATCTCTTACATATAACCATTAATTGTATATATATACTTCTCACAGCCAACTGTTAATTACTTGTATATCTCTTACATCAGTCCATTGATTGTATACCTCTCACCACCAAGCATTAATTGCATGTATACTTCTCAAAACCAAACATTAATTACAGGTATACCTCTAACAGCCAACTTGTATGCTTCTCTTAGTCATCCATTAATTAAAGGTATATCCCTCACAACCGACCATAAATTGCTTGTAAACTTCTCACACTCAATCATTAATTTTCAGTACCCAATGAAGCCAGATAGTATTAAGGCTATGTCTCATAAACCAATGGAATGCGAAGCCAGAAACCATTTGGCTATACCTCATAGATAAACACTAAAAGAAAAAAACATATAATAATCGTGTTTAGATAACTGCGATCGTGTTTAGATAACGTATTCAAAATTTCATTGCTTCTTGTAGCAGTTTTATAACTTCTTTGTGTGTCTTTGTTTCTTAAAACGGAGAGAAAAACGCGCCCAAAAACGCTGTAACCGCTGAAGGTAAAAAAAAAATGGCTTAGACACATTGTTTGATTTCTTGACACTTCCTCATTGATGTCATGTTCGTGCATTGCTTTCTGCAATAGCATGTCAGCCTGACCTACTCAGTAATAATGGCCGACCCGTCAGTCCGGAGATGTTGCACACTTATTTTGAAGTAACAAGAAAATGTTCTTGAAGTTTTAGCAGCTGTCAGTCAAGGTTCTGCTAACCATGCTCTGGTTCTATTCATCTGTTTAAGTTCTTACTCCCTCCCTTCCTATGTGTGTGTGTGTGTGTGTGTGTGTGTGTGTGTGTGTGTGTGTGTGTGTGTGTGTGTGTGTGTGTGTGTGTGTGTTTACTTTTGCTATATGACATAATGACGTTACTATCAAAAGCGTAAGCAAGGTAAATGTTTTCTCTGTCATGTAGTTGTTATATCAGCCGCCATAATATTTCTCTTGTACTTTTATTTCATCAGTTTTCTTGCCAAACGTCTTTTAGATAATTTGATTGATTTATCTTCATGCTTAACCCGTTGAGTGACACTGGGACCATAACTCCTCATACATGCACACGCTCAGTCTCGGCAACCCTAGTCACTAAAAATAACCAATCAGAGTGCAGGAAACATGTGGCCTGACGTGTTTCTTTATTAATATGTGTGACACTAATAAAATTAAATTAATGATCCCCCAAAAAACACCACTCGTCTCTCACTTGGCGGATATTTTGGAGTTGTAAACGTTTTCACAGTTCCACAACATAAAACAACATTTACAGTCTCTTAAGGTTTCCTGCAGGTGGAAAACGTCTTACTAAAGGAAAAGACAAATCCTACTTTAATCTATATTTAGCGAGCCCCCATCCACCCACTTTCTTCTCCAACATAAGAATATCAACATGCGTAAGAAGGTCAATAAATTTATTAAAAGAAAAATCAACTAAACAAATGACAATTACAATGAAACAGATAATTTGACACATTCCTGGAACCCATGTTCGGGTAATTATAGTTTACAGTCTTTTGCTATATATATATATAAAAATAGTAAAATTACAGATAATTATACAACAATAGAGTCAATACAAATTGCAGGTTATAATCAGAGTATAGAAATGGAGTTATTAGAATAGGTTATTACAAACTTCACATAACCTGGATTAAGTACAGCTTCCCCAGTCTTTTCACTGGCCTTTTCAATCACGTCACAATGTCAAAATGTCACAGTGTCAAAATGTCACAATGTCAAAATGTCACAACATCAAAATGTCACAACGTCAAAATGTCACAACGTCAAAATGTCACAGCGTCAAAATGTCACAGTGTCAAAATGTCCACGCTCAGCACGTGTTCCCACCTCATGCACAAGAAAACACTGACACGCCGTTACTCTCAACTGACCTGGCACTCTCTTGCCGTCAGTTTCTTGAGCAGAACACAATCACAATGATTGATTCAGTTTCCACTAGTCAGCAAATCTGGAATATTCTTCCCTTTAAGCTGTTTACTTCAGACTCATACACTTTCCAAATAACACCATAAGGAGTACCCAGGGACGGGGTCACTCTGACAATTTAGCAACTTAAATAATAATTAAAATAAAAAATAGGGAGGGGCAAATTTACTTTGTCATAATATGTCCCCACTATGCCCTGGCGTGTTTCTTTATTAATATGTGTGTGTGTGTGTGTGTGTGTGTGTGTGTGGGTGGGTGGGTGGGTCGGTGTGGGTGTGAACATTCCTAACATTTTCTTTAAAATAAGCAGGAAAACGAGAAAAATAATTTCCGAGTTCTAAGTAAAAATTGATACCGTCTGACATTTGAGAACATATATTTTGTATATTTATTTTCTTCGCGTTTTTCGAAAATTTCTTTGAGAATCGTAGTTACTGGTGACTTTACAGTTTTCTTTGCTAGCACAGTGAATCGCACTTACTGGTGACTTTACAGTTTTCTTTGCTAGCACAGTGAATCGCACTTACTGGTGACTTTACAGTTTTCTTTGCTAGCACAGTGAATCGCACTTACTGGTGACTTTACAGTTTTCTTTGCTAGCACAGTGAATCGTACTTACTGGTGACTTTACAGTTTTCTTTGCTAGCACAGTGAATCGTACTTACTGGTGACTTTACAGTTTTCTTTGCTAGCACAGTGAATCGCACTTACTGGTGACTTTACAGTTTTCTTTGCTAGCACAGTGAATCGCACTTACTGGTGACTTTACAGTTTTCTTTGCTAGCACAGTGAATCGTACTTACTGGTGACTTTACAGTTTTCTTTGCTAGCACAGTGAATCGCACTTACTGGTGACTTTACAGTTTTCTTTGCTAGCACAGTGAATCGTACTTACTGGTGACTTTACAGTTTTCTTTGCTAGCACAGTGAATCGCACTTACTGGTGACTTTACAGTTTACAGTTTTCTTCGCTAGCACAGTGAATCGCACTTACTGGTGACTTTACAGTTTTCTTTGCTAGCACAGTGAATCGTACTTACTGGTGACTTTACAGTTTTCTTTGCTAGCACAGTGAATCGCACTTACTGGTGACTTTACAGTTTACAGTTTTCTTCGCTAGCACAGTGAATCGTACTTACTGGTGACTTTACAGTTTTCTTCGCTAGCACAGTGAATCGTACTTACTGGTGACTTAGCATAGAAAAGTTTGTTAATGCTGACAGTATCATTTATGTTTAGGTATTTCTTTCGTAAATATTCCTTTATTATAACCGCTGATAATCCTGCATGTTCCTTTTTCAGTAAAATAGCACTTGTAATAACTGTCACGTACACATCTGCTCAAACAAGAGAGTTACATCACGCATTTAATCCCTCGGAGAAATAAATGAAAGGAAAGTTCTTTTGTAAATAATGCTCTGTACAATTAATCTTTCTGTGAAGTTCTTGAAACGATGAAGGTTAAAGGAAATTATTGATCCTGGACAGCATTTAAGTTCCTTGAATTACCATTGGAAAGAAGATAGTTTTAAAAAAATACAAATTAAGAGCGCCATCAAAGAAGATTTTTTTTATATTAAATATTGTGAAATCTACTCAGGCTAAAGTCGCTGTATTTAATAATGATCGGATCCCTGTAATGTGGGTCACATTAAAAAAAAAATCTGTTTCATGTACATCGATTATTTCGGTGCTCATCACTGGGTGCAGACATTAATCGTCATGGATATTGATCTGTTTAACGTATTAAATATACGTACGTTCCTGTGGGTACACTCTCAGATACCTTGTGGAGAAAGACGCAAACACCTAACATACACACACACACACACACACACACACACACACACACACCGCTTTTTAAAAAAAAATGCAAAACAATCGCATACATTCAAGTAAACCTGAACATATACTGATAAACGCATGCACCTAGAACTGACCTTTTCAATGATAAAATTAAGTCTTCATCTCATGTATTCACGTTCCACCGGTTGTCGATCTCCATGTTCATCAAGCTGTTTTGTATTTAAATTCATCAACTTATCTTTGGTTTTTGAATTCATCAGGTTGTCTTTGCTCTCTAAATTCATCAAGTCGTCTTTTATTTCTAAATTCATCAAGTCGTCTTTGGTCGCTAAATTCAGTATGCCGTCTCTTGTCTATAAATTATTCATCAAGTCGTCTTTGGTCTCTAAATTCATCAAGTCGTCTTTGGTCGCTAAATTCAGTATGCCGTCTACTGTCTCTAAATTCATCAAGTCGACTTTGGTCTCTAAATTCATCAAGTCGTCTTTTGTTTCTAAATTCATCACGTTGTTTTGACTCTAAATTCATCATGTCTCTCAATTCATCAAGCTGTGTTACGTCTTCAGATTTATGATCATACTTATGTTTATGTGATTATCAAATTATGTCTTGTCTCCAGGCCCATTAACGAAATTAACTCCGTCGTTATGACTCCATCTTTTTATCCAATTGTCCCAAGTCTCCATGTTTATTAACTTGTCTTATTACTTAATGTTCAAAAAAGTATCTCTTGTCTCACATCAAGCATTTTTTAAGTCAACAATACTTTCACCTCTGACTGCTTTTATCTGCTTATCTTAAGCCTCCTTGATCATCAATTTATCTTATAACTTCCTGTTCTTAATGTTATGTTTTGTCTCAGTTCATGAAGCAGTTTTAGGTCGCAATGTTAATTACTTTCACCCTATGACTCCTTGCTGTCCGGTCTTTATATTCTTGAAACGTAACTCTGTTAATCTTTTCGTGTCATATGTCTTACGTAAAATTGTGTCCTCACATCTTTACAGTGTTTCCCTTTCGCCTTGTTCACTGTTTGTTTACGAACTTCGTATTGTTTCTTTATTCATCAGCATCATTGATCTCATAGCCCTCTTTACACCTTCATCATCTCATAGCCCTCTTTACCCTTGCATCATCTCATAGCCCTCTTTACACCTTTATCATCTCATAGTCTTCTTTACACCTTCATCATCTCATAGCCCTCTTCACACCTTCATCATCTCATAGTCTTCTTTACACCTTCATCATCTCATAGCCCTCTTTACACCTACATCATCTCATAGCCCTCTTTACACCTTCATCATCTCATAGTCTTCTTTACACCTACATCATCTCATAGCCCTCTTCACACCTTCATCATCTCATAGTCTCCTTTACACCTTCATCATCTCATAGCCCTCTATACACCTACATCATCTCATAGCCCTCTTTACACCTAAATCATCTCATAGTCTTCTTTACACCTACATCATCTCATAGTCTTCTTTACACCTTCATCATCTCATAGCCTTTTTGATCATCGGCACCATCTCATCTTTCTGTTCATCAGCATAATTTCATGTCGCTCTGACAGTCAACATCGCCTCATATTTATTTGCTCAACTACACCATTTATATCTTTCTTTTCATCAACATCATCTCATCTCTGTCTTCATCAACATAATTTCATGTCTGTAACAGCACCGTCTCATATCTCTCTGTTCTAATTTTTCACTGATCATCAGTTACATTTTTATGAATCCATATTCATCAAATACATCTTATGACAGATGGTCACACTGTTCATCTAGTTCATCGTCTGTGCTTATCCTTATCAAGTTTGTGTCTTTTTGAGTTCAACAGGCTCTTCGATGTCTGTCTTAATCCTGTAATTCGTTTTTCATCTCAGTGGTCATATTAATTGTAACACTACATGGAACTGTATTAAGAATTGCCCAAAGCGCTAATCTTAATTGTTTATCTTGCACCTCTCCCCCTCCTCCACACATATACACATAACCACCACCACACCACCTCCACAACATCCCAGTCTCGTAATTTTTACAAGTATTTATTAAAGTTCATTCAAAGTGTTGTCATTATTGACTACTGGCGCCCGCCCACACGTTTTTCACTGCATTATTTTAGAGTCAATAGTCGTGACAGGAAGATTAAGGTAAATTCATATTTTATAAAAAGATAAAATAAATTTATAAAACCAGCAAGCAACAGTGCTTTCGTCGAATTCGAGACTAGATATGCTCACATTTAGACTCGCAAGTCCACTTTGTGAAGTCTCGACAACTTCCTTCTGTACGAATTACGAGCCATGCCCGTAATTGTCTCGTAATTTCCTCATGTTATACAATGGCTGTATTTATTCAAAAGTGCGGGATTTTTTTTTAAATTGTGAACTGGATAAAGCGGGAACAAAGACTAATTTGCCTTAGTTCATGAAATATGCGTAGAACTGACATGGGCCGCTCTTGTTTGTTTCCAGAAATGTGCCACTTGGCAATCGAACAAAAATATTAGATGTCTGCCATTGTGGAAAACTGTACACTAACTACGACCTTTCCTTCTTTCTTTCTTCCTTTCTAAATTTCTAAATTTCTTTCTTTCTCAATTTCTTTCATTCTTCTTTCTTTCTGCCTTTGCCTGCCTCTCTTTCATTATTTTGACATTTATTATTTTCTTTCTATTTTATCATTTTCGTTTCATTTCCTTTATCTTTCTAACCTTTTTTTTTTCTTTTTTTTGTTGTTGTTGGTTGTTACATCGTTCGTTACTGTTCTTTTCATTCATTCTCAACTTTCATCTTTGTTCTTTCACCCATTCTTCCTTCAATTTTTCTCTTTAGAATTTCAATAGGAATAGTCTTCAGTGTACTAGAACACATATGAAATAAAATTTCAAAATAAGGAGCAATGTCTTTAACTCATTGTTTTAGAACTATAAAAATAGGAGCAATTATTTTAAATGATTGTTTTAGAAATATGAAAATAAGAAGCAATGACTGTTTTAGAAATTCAGAAATAAGAAGCAATGTTTTTATATGATTGTTTTAGAAATATAAAAATAAGGGGCAATGATTTTATGATTGTTTGAGAAAATTGTATTAGTAAGCTTCATAGACTTAACGATACACAGCAAACTAGTGCAGCGAGGGGAATTAACCAGTTTGGAAGGTTATTATGTGAGGCTTTCTGATTTTGTTCCCTCCCCCATCCCCACCCCCATCCCCACCCCCGTATCGCAGCACGCCATGAGATACAAAGATCGGCGTTAGGGATTGTAGCTGGTAACTTTAGACATGCAGCTCATCTCTCGCACAAAGTTGCTTCAATCATGACGTCAGTAGAACAAGGGAGGGCGTGGGGCACGTTAGACGAACTGAACGCGTTGTACGGGCAGCGTGCAGACAGTCAATTAACTTGGTCAAAGACACTGGCGCGTGCATTCTCAAGGCCACTAAATATAATGCTTGCTTTTGAGAAAATGATGGTGTGGTGCCGTTTGAGGATGCTTGCCATGAAGTTTATTTCATTTGTACGTCCTTGTTCGTCATTTATGGAGGTAATTATTTCAAGGACGAGATGGTCATTTCAGATCGTGTGTAGACTCGTCATTTGTGTTGCTATCTGACGTACTCATCATTTATGGAGGTAATTATTTCAAGTACGAGATGGTCATTTCAGATCGTGTGTAGACTCGTCATTTGTGTTGCGATCTGACGTACTCATGATACGTATTAAGTTTGCTTTTTAGTTCATGGAACATTGTTCTTAAAGATTACATTTCAGATCCCCTGAACACACTGTTCTTAAAGCTTGTTTACAAGCGTGTGTATAATTAAAACTTTGTAACTTTGCAAACATACAGGTATTCTCTCCATTTTATCGGTTTTGTTTGCAATGGAACCTTGTTCTGGAAGAGCGACAGCTACGCAAGGCATTGCCTTTCATGACCTATAGATTGAGGCCAATACATTTTTTTTTTTTTTTTAGTAGATGTGTACACTGACTAAATACTGAAGCATTTGTAGGCACTGGACATGTGGATTGAAGTTGTGATGGTAGATATGCAGACTGAACTAACGCGGATAATCTAGATAGACACGCTGGCAGGAGTAACGCGGATAATCTAGATAGACATGCTGGCAGGAGTAACACGGATAATCTAGATAGACACGCAGGCTGGAGTAACGCGAATAATCTAGATAGACATGCTGGCAGGAGTAACACGGATAATCTAGATAAACACGCAGACTGGAGTAACGCCGATAATCTGGATAGACACGCAGACTGAACTAACTCTGATAATCTAGATCTAGTTAGATACTCACGCTTGACTGACGCTGATAATCTAGATAGACTCGCACACTGAAGTGATGCCGAGAGTTTGAAAAGACAAGTAGTTTTAGTTCTGGGTTTTGTGTGCACTGGAGTGATGCCGAGATTTTGAAAAGACAAGTAGTTTTAGTTCTGGGTTTTGTGTGCATTGACATATGTGCAGTGGAACCTGTCCAGATATCGTATTACTGTGTACAGGAAAAGTGATTGCCTTGCATCAAACACAAATATAGCACACAGCACGTGCAGGGTCGTACCCGTATGATTAACATGTCAATTACTAGGAACGAGATAAGGTATCACCGGAAATGGAGCTAAGAAGTCCTTTCACAAATATTTGATACATCTCTCTTAAGCCATCTGGGGGGGGGGGGGATGGGGTGAGATACGAAGAAAGTGAGAGTTGCACTCATTTTCAAATGTGAAATTTGTCAATATACTTAAAATACCCATTTAAAGATGTCCGATTATATTATTTCTTCCTTATTTTAAGTTTCATTGTCGTGTTCCGATCCTAAGTACCTTTGTGATCTGACTCCTATGTACTGCATTCATGCGAGAAACGTGTGCTCATCATCAGATACTCTTATTGTAAGCATTGGGTAGAAAAATATAATTAAAAATCGGTCATTTTTCTTATCACTACCAGCAATTCCCTGCCTTTAGAATTAAAAATGTATTTCTTTTAAAAATCCATGGTCGTTGCAAGAAGGTTATCTATCGAACAATTCCTGATAACGCTAACTCTGTCGCGACCTTGTCTCTTCATACTGAATATTTGTAACTTCATTCTTTTTCTAAATATGTTAACTTCTGAAATATCACTTTGCGTGCTTATGTGCGGGTTTTTTTCCTCTGTAAATATTGCACAGTACTTAGAGCTTTTATGAGATTAACCGATTTTATAAGTTATTCTTGTTGTTAATTGGATTAGGAATATTATAATTTTTTAATTAACTTATTTTATACATGCCAGAAACGCTGAATAGCGCGGCAAGCGAAGTTGTATTATGTGTACTAGAAATAGTGATTAGCGCGTAAAATTAAGTTTTATTATCACGTGTACTAGAAATAGTGAATAGCGCGCCAAGTGTTATTGTTATGTGTACTAGAAATAGTTAATAGCGCGCCAAATTAAGTTTTATTATCACGTGTACTAGAAATAGTGAATAGCGCGTAAAATTAAGTTTTATTATCACGTGTACTAGAAATAGTGAATAGCGCGCCAAGTTAAGTGTTATTGTTATGTGTACTAGAAATAGTGAATAGCGCGCCAAGTTAAGTGTTATTGTTATGTGTACTAGAAATAGTGAATAGCGCGCCAAGTTAAGTGTTATTGTTATGTGTACTAGAAATAGTGAATAGCGCGCCAAGTTAAGTGTTATTGTTATGTGTACTAGAAATAGTGAATAGCGCGCCAAGTTAAGTGTTATTGTTATGTGTACTAGAAATAGTTAATAGCGCACCAAATTAAGTTTTATTATTATGTGTACTAGAAATGAGTATGTGTGTAGTGGTTTGTCTAGATATCTGTTCAGTGTGCGGGCTTTAAAATATGTTTGTAGTAGTTTGTCTAGAAATATGTTCAGTGTGGGGGCTTTAAAATATGTTTGCAGTAGTTTGTCTATAAATCTGTTCAGTGTGCGGACTTATGAATTTTCTGTTTGTACTGGTTTGTCTAGAGATATGTTTGTAGTGGTTTGTCTACAAATCTGTTCAGTGTGTGAGACTTTCAATCTATGTTTGTAATGATTGGAAAAGAAATCTGTCTCAAATATTTGGGTTATGGCTCTGTGAAACAGCGTTTATTCCAGGAACCCTGTTTGAAGTTCATACAGAACAGTTTTTTAAGTTCTGTTACATTCCAAAAAGAATTAAGCTTTGTGGAGTTCTCGAAAAGTATCAAAGACGGTTGGGACTGAGCTGTGATGGACTCACTACTTATATATGAAATTGATTTACAGGAGAAATTTGAGTTGCATAAAGACCATGAGTTGTCTGCGACACGAAAGGTTGAATTATGGAAAACTTGCTACGTTGTCGAAGAGGTTTATGTGTTACTCATGGTCTGTACATTCCATGCACACTTTCACACAACTCACACACTCAGCTCTTCACGGTGAAAGACTGGTATTTGATTTAAGGCATACACGTCATTCACTGGAATGAAAGATTTCAAACTAAGTGTCGAAATTCGATGACTGGCATGCACAGCTTTCATGGTGGCTCCACCTGTCATCCACTTAGGGCCAAATCGACTTCGAAGAAAATATTGACTGAATGATGCTCGCACATTCTCCATGGTGCATAGAAGAACCATTTTTGATAGTTGCATTAAGTGCGCAGTCACTGAAAATAGCGCACTCTGCATGGTGCATAGAAGAACCATTTTTGATAGTTGCATTAAGTGCGCAGTCACTGAAAATAGCGCACTCTGCATGGTGCATTGAAGAACCATTTTTGATAGTTGCATTAAGTGCGCAGTCACTGAAAATAGCGCACTCTGCATGGTGCATAGAAGAACCATTTTTGATAGTTGCATTAAGTGCGCAGTCACTGAAAATAGCGCACTCTGCATGGTGCATTGAAGAACCATTTTTGATAGTTGCATTAAGTGCGCAGTCACTGAAAATAGCGCACTCTGCATGGTGCATTGAAGAACCATTTTTGATAGTTGCATTAAGTGCGCAGTCACTGAAAATAGCGCACTCTGCATGGTGCATTGAAGAACCATTTTTGATAGTTGCATTAAGTGCGCAGTCACTGAAAATAGCGCACTCTGCATGGTGCATTGAAGAACCATTTTTGATAGTTGCATTAAGTGCGCAGTCACTGAAAATAGCGCACTCTGCATGGTGCATTGAAGAACCATTTTTGATAGTTGCATTAAGTGCGCAGTCACTGAAAATAGCGCACTCTGCATGGTGCATTGAAGAACCATTTTTGATAGTTGCATTAAGTGCGCAGTCACTGAAAATAGCGCACTCTGCATGGTGCATTGAAGAACCATTTTTGATAGTTGCATTAAGTGCGCAGTCACTGAAAATAGCGCACTCTGCATTGTGCGTAGAAGAGCCAAATCAGATGTATTCAGTGGGTAGCATTATTAGAAGCAAAGCGATTTTGATAATGTCTGGTTTGGGTGGCTTTTCCTAATGGTTTTTATGATTGGCCTTCGGATTATCCTTATATATGTCCTTTATGAAAATCGTGTATAAATATCGTTTGATGGGGCTAAAAATAATCCATATAATTGACCATTATAGACGATCTAATAATTATTCGGATATTTTTCCTTATGAATAACCTTTTAGAATTAGTTTATGAGTAGCACATTTGATTTACCTTCGTAAATTACTTTTGTGATTAGCATTTTTACTAATCTGTACGATTGACTTTTCTTATTACATTTATAAATGACGTTAGTAAAATCTTTATAAATGACCTCTATGTTTTCTTTCGAATATTTGAAGCGTATTTGTTTATTAAAATTACTTCTTTATTCTTTTTTAAAAGTTTTCTGTGGGTTTTCATTCTGCATGTCGATTTTTTTTGTTTGTGTGTCTGCGTGATATGACTTAAACTGCAATCTCTGCTTCTCAACTTATTTTACAACTTGATTGTTATATTTTATTTTCTGTTAAAGCATCACGATTATCAAATTGTTGTCTCATCACTAGGAATTACGTTTGTTGCTTTAAACAACTCGTTTGAACGCAGCCAGGTTTATGGTTCGCAACATTAGTTCATACGAAGTCCAAAATTATCTAGCAACAACAGGAGCTCAGACATAGCAACAACAGGAGCTCAGACGAAGTCCAAAATTATCTAGCAACAACAGGAGTTTGTACAAGTCCAAAATTATCTAGCAACCATGTACATTCATCACCGGTTTTTTTTTCACTTACCCGTTCTGACTTAAACCGCCTAGAGGTGTTTGGTCTGATATTTAAAAAATGTATTAATTGGCGACCTTGTTAAACATCAGTGTCCTGTCATTCTAAAACGTACAGCAAAATTATAACTGTACCTCGACAAAAGGCCAGACGTCAAACATGTCCAAGTGCACACTGAATATATATATATATATATTATTTTTTACAACGAAAGCAAGTAATTAAAATATTGGATATAAAAAAACTCTAATCTATTGAGGTGTCCTTACAACCTTTAATTCGTTGTGGTTTTCCTGTATGTTGCGGTGCTAGTTGTGGTTTTCCTGTATGTTGCGGTGCTAGTTGTAGTTTTCCTGTATGTTGCAGTGCTAGTTGTAGTTTTCCTGTATGTTGCAATGCTAGTTGTGGTTTTCCTATATATTACAGTGCTAGTTGTGGTTTTCCTGTATGTTGCGGTGTTTGTTGTGGTTTTCCTGTATGTTTAGTTTCTTGTATATCTTTAGGTATAAAATATTTTAAGACTATTTAACCCTGTTTAGTTTCTCTTGTATATCTTTAGGTATAAAATATTTTAAGACTATTTAACCCTGTATAGTTTCTCTTGTATATCTTTAGGTATAAAATATTTTAAGACTATTTAACCCTGTTTAGTTTCTCTTGAGTATTAAGGCTAGGTAGGAAACTGTTTGAAGACTCCTTCATCTAGTAATGTTCTTCTGTGCTCATGAAATCCAGTTATGAGAATAATTTAACAACTTTATATGTGAGGTTTTTCTCGACTACATAAGGCTCAGATATATAAAGGTTTGAAGTTTCTCTGTTTGTTGAGGTTTTCCTCCCGCCCGCTCCGCCTCCCCATAAGACTTGGGTATGGAGAGAAAAAGTCTGTTGAAGTTTTAGAAATGATAAGATTCTAAGACTAATCTGTTGACGCTTGCTTCCCATCGCCACTGTAGGTTTAAAGTGTGAAAATGTTCTAAGACTGCGTAATCTGTTGAGGTTTTCCACTCACACCCCATAAGGCTTTAGGTATGAAAAGATTCTAAGACTCTAATCTGTTGAGGTTTTCCACTAAACTGTAGTTGCCAGCGGCAGTATGATAAAGCCGTGACTGGCATGCCGGCTCGCTGGCCATGGCACAACGGCTCACAAGGGCATCAGCGCGGCTGATCAGCAAAATATAAAATTCCTCGCTACGAATATATGCATACAGATATGCAGTCCGCAAAGTTACGCTGGCACGGCGTGTTTTAGATGCTGCATGAAGGTATTACCGCCTCGGAGCATGCTTGTGTTTTCCAGCGTTCGATTCTAAGGCGGAGCCTGGTGTGGGGTCTGGAATATGTAGTCTTTCTGCAAGCCAGAATGCATGTAAGTAGTAGAAGAGGATTTGTTTTAGTCTTCCTCTGCAGTTAATAATTAAGAAAAGTTTTAAGAGGTAGTTTGTTTGTTTTTTGTGTGTGCTGCTTTTATTCCATTCGTTTCGTTATTCCGCAATGCACAGCTTATGACACGATTCATTTATATGTCTGTTGGTTCCTTTGCAAATTACTGAGTAACGATGTGTTGTGATGGCGGTTGGAAACTTAAGATTTCATTAATTCGCTTGCATCGTGTGCAAAGTACAAGTATTGCCTGCCTCTTGGTGATAAATCTTGGATTTAAAAAAAACTCTCTCTGCTACTGCTTCATTACCTTTTTTCTTCCAAGACCATTACTCGCGTAATTGTGGCAGATATATTTTGCATTAATTCATTTATTGTTATTATTATCATTATTAAACTGCCATTCTGCCATTAAAATACACTCGAGTTTCAGAGAGAAACAAATGTTCCTTTGTTGTTTGTTTGCACTGGACTGAACATGGCACTTTTGTTAACGACTGGCTTTTTAATGTCGCGCTTAAACCAAACACGTATACAAACTATGGCTATTTATATCCCTTTACAATGTCGCGCTTAAACCAAACAGTTGTATGAACTAGAATCATTTATATCCCTTTGCAATGTTGCGCTTAAACCAAACAGTTGTATGAACTAGAATCATTTATATCCCTTTGCAATGTTGTCCTGGAACGAAACATACGGGGGGAAAAATCATTTATATTCCTTTATAATGTCTCCTTAAAAAATCATTTTTATTCCTTTATAATGTCTCCTTAAAAAATCATTTTTATTCCTTTATAATATCTCCTTAAAAAATCATTTACATTCCTTTATAATGTCTCCTTAAAAATCATTTATATTCCTTTATAATGTCTCCTTAAGCCAAACATTTTATACGAACTAAGATCATTTGTGTCCCTTTACAATGTCGCATTTAAATTAAACAGACGAACTCATCTATGTCCCTTTGCAATGTCGCACCTAAACCAAACATACCAAAATGGTCGTTGATCATATTGTCGCACTTAAACCAAACATACTAAAATGGTCATTGATTTCATTTCCGCACTTAAACCAAACACCAAAATGGTCATTGATTTCCGCACTTAAACCAAACATACCAAAATGGTCATTGATTTATTGTCGAACTTAAACCAAACATACCAAAATGGTCGTTGATCATTTTGTCGCATTTAAACCAAACATACCAAAATGGTCATTGATTTATTGTCACACTTAAACCAGATAATCGTGCGAAAAGTTACTAACAGAGATCATGTGTGTGGATCATGATGTCTCGCTTGTAGCAGTTACAAAAATCGTTTGTATCCCTTTACTCTGTTGAACTTGTAAAACCAAACAGTTTAAAAAATGAGAGTCACTTGCGTTCATGCTTAAGGCAAGTATATGATTGAACAGTGGTCATGTGTATTCCATTATAATGACGCATTAGTCTAAGCAATCGATTGAATACTGTTCATTTCAATCCATTTGAATATCACACTCACATACGTAAGGACATGAACAGGTGACATCGGCGTCCCTTTGCCATGCTTTTCACGGTCACTTTCTGGGAGAACTGCCTTCCATTTTGTTGGTGTCCCAATTTACACAGGGTACTTACAGTTTCCAAACACCCACCCTAGGTGATGTTGTTTTGCAGAAGCTTTCAGATTTCAGAGAACCTGAATACGATGTTCTTGTTCTGTAAGCAAGCGCCCCTGTCTTCCGGTTGTAGAGTTTTTCCTCCACCACTAAGTGATATCACTGTGTCAGATCAGTAGTGAAAGTACAGAATTCCTTGGCTGGGTTAAGGGGTAAACACATCCTTACCAACCATGCACTGGAATGCAACCCCTGCGCTGTCTCTCAACACCTGTTGACGTATTAATATAGTAGGTGGGCCAGGCAGCCGTTAAAAAGTTTGTATTTGGCTTCAGGCATAAGTATTTCCCTCAATCTTATATTCAGAATGTTGATATAGAATATTTCCTTAAATTTCTTGTCACTTTTGCTGCTTGGTAAAGTGATCTGCACACCGATACTGCATTTGGATTGGATTAGTATTGGATTAGTATTGCTAAGTTAAATCAGAATTGCACATTCGATTGGATTAGTATTGCTAAGTTAAATCAGAATTGCTCGTTGAATTGGATTAGTATTGCTAAGTTAAACCAGAATTGGTTATTGGATTGATGCTGTTGACCTAAACCAGAATTGGTCATTGGATTGATGCTGTTGACCTAAACCAGAATTGGTCATTGGATTGATGCTGTTGACCTAAACCAGAATTGGTCATTGGATTGATATTGTTGACCTAAACCAGAATTGGTCATTGGATTGATGCTGTTGACCTAAACCAGAATTGGTTATTGGATTGATGCTGTTGACCTAAACCAGAATTGGTCATTGGATTGATATTGTTGACCTAAACCAGTGTTGGTCATTGGATTGATATTGTTGACCTAAACCAGAATTGGTCATTGGATTGATATTGTTGACCTAAACCAGAATTGGTCATTGGATTGATATTGTTGACCTAAACCAGAATTGGTCATTGGATTGATATTGTTAAGGTAAACCAGAATTGCATTTCTCTGACGTAAGATGACACATATCTATACACCTATCATCACTACATCTTTTGTCCATATTAATGATCATCCGATTTGTCTTTTGTAAGATGATATTCACCAATACACGTCTTTTTAAATCTTTTGCTTCCATGAAAGTTAAGTCAAATCAAAATTGCATTTGTAGCGTTCATAAGGTGATAGAGATAACACGTCGCCTTTCTAAATATTTTTTTCTTTTATTTCCTGCATGTTCAGTCAAACCAAAATTACATTGGTAACTTTCATTTGGTGATATACATTGACTTATCAAACCCCTGGTTATTTGACTTTGAAACCAAAATGATATTAGTTCCTTTTATAAGGCCGTGTATAATTCTTTTTTAAATGTTTATTTTGGTCATTTTAATCCAAACCAGAAATCCTTTGCATCTTCAATAAGGTCATATATATTTCCTTTTTTCCTTTTTTTTTTTTTTTTTGCATTATGTTAATTCAGATCAGAAATCCTTGTTTGACTGCCTGAAATCATTGGATTGTTTTTGCATTAATTAGTAAACCGTTTCAAAATTCCTGTATAATTACAGGAATTTACTAAGAGAAAAAAGTTAGTTTGATAAGGTGAACAAATTAAACTGTTTCAAAATTCCTGTATTATCACAGGAATACACTAAGAGAAAAAAATCAGTGTGATAAGGGTAAAGGCGAACAAATTAAACAGTTTGAAAATTCATGTTTTATAACAGGAATATACTAAGAAAGAAAAAAATCATTTGAAAAGGCGAACAAAGAGACAGTTTAAAATTCCGTGGATCATCTGTATTATATCTGTTATAATGACTTTCTTCGAGGAAAAAATAAAAGGTTTGCGCTTGACTTTGACTAGCGATAACGGTAGAAGTGTATAAATGTATGTATAGTGAGGGTGGGGGGATAAGAAAAAGAAAGACTTGTATTCTTGTCCTTGATGCTGGGTAGCTGTGTTAATCACAAAATGAACTCTTCTGCAGGCCGTGCACAACATTTACTTACCAAACTGTATCACAGAAGTAGAAGATATTTATATACATTTCCTTGGCCTTGTGTGTCATCAAGGTTACGAAATTTTTTTTTCGAACAGGTGAGAAATATTGATGTGTCCATGTGTATATGTGTATCTCCTGTGATGACATAATTTTTTCTGGTAAAAAATAGTTGTTCGCGTGTTATACTTATGTTTTTCTACAAAAAAACTGATCATTGAGAAAATAATTTGTGTGAGTCTTAGATGTGGATACTGATGAAACTGTAAGACGTGTATATTGACAATCACCTTCACTTAAACTGTACACGAAAATTATAATATATAACGGGGAAAATATAACTTATTTGGGTGTGAATTCCATATTTCAAGCTTTAGATTACGTTCTACAAGTTACAACACAATGCATGAACAGTTAGATGTAATTCGCCTGAATTGTAAGAAGTTATGGACTCTTATATGTACTTGGCCTGCTTTGTAAGAAGTTATGGACTGTTAGATGTACTTGGCCTGAATTGTAAGACATTATGGACTGTTAGATGTACTTGGCGTTATTTGTAGTAACAAAATCTGTACTTGGCATTATTTGTAGTAACAAAATCTGTACTTGACGTTATTTGTAGTAACAAAATCTGTACTTGGCGTTATTTGTAGTAACAAAATCTGTACTTGACGTTATTTGTAGTAACAAAATCTGTACTTGGCGTTATTTGTAGTAACAAAATCTGTACTTGGCGTTATTTGTAGTAACAAAATCTGTACTTGGCGTTATTTGTAGTAACAAAATCTGTACTTGGCGTTATTTGTAGTAACAAACTTGGATCTTCTTTTCGTATACCGGCACCAGTACTTGGCGTAAATTCCACAGAAAACTGCGAGAAACGGTAAAGGTACTCGCTCAAGCTCCCATTCCGTCCTTATCACAGAGAGCCTTCGCGACTGAAGGTATGTTTGGGGTGCCGCTCTACCTGAAGGTGATTCGTTCCGTACCGTCAGATGGACTGATCAGAAACAACATCATTCTATGCACTTCGCGTGGATACGCAGTTCCGTCATGCGTGTCACAGCGGGATGCATGTTTACTCCCGTTTCATGTGGAAAACTGAATTTCTCAGGCTCGTGTGTTTTGCGTGCAGCTATCGTTCTGTCTACAAAGTAAGTTCCAGTTGATTCATGTCTGCGTGTTTATCAGAGCGCTTGTAAGTTTCGTGTTCATGCAGCCGCGTGTGTCAGTGTTCGTGACCCGTCCACGCTTTGGTAAGTGTTTGATTGCAGTTAACGTGTTTGTATATGTGTGTCTAATCGAGGCGAAGTTTTGCTCTTGTAATAGTGTGATCATTCCATATGTCTTGTATGATTCTGTTCAGATATTGCTTTTGTGTTGTTTTTCTGTTCACAGTTCACTATATATATATGGTTTTGGATTTTGTGTTCTATTTCTGTTCACAGTTCACTCTCTGGAGGTATTTTTTTGTGTGTTCTTTTTCTGTTTCAGTTCACTCTCTGTAGGTATTGTTTTTTTATAATCTGTTTCTTTTCACAGTTTACTCTGTACAGGTATTGGTTTAGTGTTTTCTTTCTTTAAAGGGATGAAGGGTGAGAGAATATACTATCGCGACTTTCTCAGTGCAAACAGAGCAGTTTATTGCCCTTTATGCAATATGTATTTCAAACAGTGTAAACTTTCGTTTCACGTACAGATATTAGGTGCAATATGTATTTCAAACAGTGTAAACTTTCGTTTCACGTACAGGTACTAGGTGCAATATGTATTTCAAACAGTGTTAACTTTCGTTTCACGTACAGATACTAGGTGCAATATGTATTTTAAACAGTGTTAACTTTCGTTTCACGTGCAGGTATTAGACAGAACAGTTTCACTGTAACACTTAAAATGAATATTCACAATCGCCACACGCCAAACCTGCATGACACCAGTCATACCTAATGGCGTACTTTTGATATGCAAATCGTATCTAATGGCGTACTTTTTATATGCAAATAGTACCTATTGGCGTACTTTTTATATGCAAATCGTACCTATTGGCGTACTTTTTATATGCAAATCGTACCTATTGGTGCGTGTTTTATATCTATTGGCGTACTTTTGATATGCAAGTCATACCAGTGGCGTACTTTTTCTACACAATATGTACATGATATACGCAAGATAGGAATCTAAAAGACTTTGTCACTTTTCACAGTTTTGCAAGTGATGTGAATGGGGGTTGTGGTGGTGGACTTTTAATGGTTCTGGACATTTAATTATGACCCGTACCTCATAAATAAATTATAATTTTAAAGGTCTTGCACAACACTACATGGAAAACGTGATGACAAAAAATACAACCTGGTGTGGGCCTCATTTACAGATCTTGTCTGTGCCTCTCAAACCACTGCTATGAAGTTAATTCACACACACACACACACACACACACACACACACACACACACACACACACACACACACACACATATGTTCTAGGCATAATTACATTGCACATATCTAAATACCGAACAGTCATTGCATCGCCTAGGAGAGATTTGTCTTAAAACGTTATTTTGTTACACTTTGTGACGCCAACTCCTAGTTAACAGTTCTAGTGCTGTATAATGTTCAAGTGTTTCAAGGTCAAGTACCGAAATCATTTAAACCGGTCGATTCAAACTTCACATTGTTGCTTCTTTTTAACTACTCGTACTTCTATTTTTAAAACGCTTGGTGTGTTAACATTAATTATGCGCTATAGTCATCTAAGAAAAACTGAGACAAACACATAGAAACTGAAGTATGTATGGTACCCTGTTCGAAATAATTCAGTCAGATATTTCACGGACTCCGTTAAGAAAGTTACTTGTTTTCAAAAATGTTGTAATCACAATATAATATTATGTTTTTGTCTCTTAATGCAAGTAGTACACACACACACACACACACACACACACACACACACACACACACAGGTGGGCGGGGGGGGGAAGGAATAAGAATAGTTAGAACGGCTAAAACAAACTTGCAACTCCCTTTCCGTACAGTACGCAGCAAAGAGAGTCCTAGGGCGATGTGCATATGGGATCCCCGTCTCCAGGCAAGGGCAAACGGGAACTGAGCTACGCAATGTAAACATTATTGTTTTCTGTGTGCTAGCTGGCTTGTCGATCATAGAAATGGTTCCATGGCATGTTTATTGATTGCAGCGTAACAAGGGGTGCTGGCGAGTTGCTTAGTGGACCGCCATAGGGTTCACCACGATTATCTTCTTCCGTTAGTAACCGTTTCCGCGTAATTGGTCTAAATGGGGACGAGGGGGGTGACGTCACGCGTGTGTCTGCGTCTTGCGTCATTACAGGTTGGCGTGCATTAGGAGCGCGTTCAATCGGTGTGACTTTTATCAGCGCCGACATGATTTGAAGATTCCCAGAACGGTGGTTGTCGGTTTGTAAATTAATTGCACTAAATGGGTTAGCTGTTATATTTATTCCCCTTTCTTGCTCACTTCGTGCATAAATGTAGGCTTGCAGTGTTTTCTCATGCTTCATTGTATCACTTAATATAGCATTTAATTTCTCATGCTACACTGTATCACTTAATATAACATTTAATTTCTTATGTTACACTGTATCACTTTATATAGCATTTAATTTCTCATGCTACACTGTATCACTTAATATAACATTTAATTTCTTATGTTACACTGTATCACTTTATATAGCATTTAATTTCTCATGCTACACTGTATCACTTAATATAGCATTTAATTTCTCATTTTATTTATATATTAGCTCGTCTTTGAAAGTCCATTTATTTTTTTCATTTCAAATTTTTTTTCTCAATTTGGGTTTTCTTGAGATTTTTGAGATAAATTACGCCACACGTAGCTGAGACACAAGACTGGTACCGTATGTTGCTAACGACTACAAATGCAGGTAACTTGTGAAAGCAGTCAAATATCTTCAGCTCCCTCTCTTCCTTCCTCTCCCTATTGAAAGATTACCCGTCCGCGAAATCAACGAATTGCAGAAGAAATAGATCGGTCAGTCAATAAAGCCACTGAGGTCGTTTTAAGTCGCCTCTGTGATCGTATTTCCATTTCAAATCTTTATGAATGCAAATTTATCATCCTGCTGGATGGTATGTGATTGGTGCGTTGGCATTGACTGGGAAGTGCAAAGTAGTTGGGATTTTAGAAAAGATAGAATAATAGGATTTTGACAGTGTACGATAGACTTATTTATATTACAAAAGTATTTTTTTCACTTCCGTTTGATTGAGAATTTTAATTTTAATACCAAAGATATCCCAAATATATATAACACTATACGAGCGTGGACGTGGTGTAATTTTAAAATATTTAGAAAAGGAAAGCAGTTTCTTCACGAGATGTTGAAGATAGATGGGACCTGTGTGAAATTTAATGTCACCGCCAGCTGTGTAATAAAAAAAAGAAGTTGTGTGTGGAAAGGCGACATTACTCGATACAGTGTGTAACATATCGGGTAATATAATATGTAGCACATCAAGTGATACAGTGTGTAATGTATCGTATATATGCTACTCTTTTAATACATGTTCTGTGTTCCCGACAAGCTTCGATCCGTATATTGAACGCCGAGTAATGCGTATACAGAGTGAGTTCATAGTTTTGACGGGCATTTTCCTCCTTGGCCGTAATGCGTACACAGAGTGAGTTCATAGTTTTGACGGGCATTTTCCTCCTTGGCCGTAATGCGTACACAGAGTGAGTTCATAGTTTTGACGGGCATTTTTCCTCCTTGGCCGTAATGCGTACACAGAGTGAGTTCATAGTTTTGACGGGCACTTTCCTCTTTGGCCGTAATTCATATTCAAATTGTCGAGTTTTAACAGGACAGGATAATGCTAGTCATTTGATCATAATGGACAGCAGTTTGTCTGAATTTCTCGCCTAGCTAAACGAGTTTTAGTATTTAATTTGTCGTGATGGCCACACTTGATCCTTGTTACTAATTTGTATGTGTAGCGTATCAACTGAAAGGGCCTGTATACGGATAGATGTTATTGGTCGTAATTGGCAGAAACGGATACTTGAATGTAATTTGCATGTGTACCTTGTCCTGTCAGAAGCCATCGCTGTGGACAGAATAATATTATTAAGTGGTGTTAATCGACTTCAAATGGTGCTTGTCCATAATTGTCATGTGTAGCGTGTCGTGCTATCAACCAAATGTGCTGACAAAATAATGTGATTAATTGGTCATAACGGCCTGCGATCGAGCACGACCTACTTGTAGCATTATTCGTTCAATCAGCTTGCCTAGGATTTCACGCAGCGATGCCCTAATTGTGGCCGGGGGGGCAACGCGTGCATGTTGTAGAATGACTGTGCGTTTCGCTTGCTCGGAATCCCAGCCATTTGAGCCGCACTCGGCATGTAGATAGAGAGATACTGCTGCGCAAGGAATATTACTAAAGTCGAGACCCAGGTGATCGCAGAACTTATGTGCACGGACTTGAAACACGCGCGGGCTAACGGGAAAGACAAAAGCCAAGGGGGATTGTTGGGGGCGGGGTGAAAGGTAAGGAGAAGAGTGAAATGCTGCACACTAAGATTTTCCTTCCATGTAACTGCTTCAGTGAGATATGACCTTGGGATCGTAATAAAGGAAAAATGAAGAGTTTCAGTGGGATGGGAGGAGCTGGAGGCATAATGGAGGGAGAAGAGAGGAATGCTGCGCAACGAAGTCTTTCAGAATTCGTGCGTTTGGCGGTTGCCTGTCGATGAGTGAGTTGTACAGGGAGACAACTGGAGTATGCGGGCGTTTGTGTGAGGGTGAAAGTCAGTGGGGAGAGGGCTGCGGTGAATTATGACAGTGAATCTTGTGTGGGTGCTATGAAACATCGCTTGGTTTGTTATTGCCGGAGACAGTACTAAATTTGTGCAAGACTGCGATTGGGATGATGCACTTTAAAGTCAGACTCGATGTGTTAAGGCTGGATTAAGATCTGTTATGTCCTGGCACTAATCCGTCGCCTGAGAGTCACATGACAAGAAAAGAAAATACCACAATATACCCAGAATGTACAGATTTATTTTCCCAAAAGAATGTATGGTCTTATCTTTTGAAAATGATCAGAAATTTTTATCTTTTTAAATCTTTGGCACTTTATACGCCTTTTGGATAATAATCCCTTACTTGACCTACGTCATATGCAGTAGCAATTACTGGCACCAAGGGCCAGAAATGGGCTGATTGGCAAGAGACAGAAATGTGTGCCGGGGGAGGGGGGATACGAAAAATAACGGGGGCTATAAATCGTACGAGATATTATGAGGACAGTAGACAAAGTTGTCAGGGCGTATCTCAAGGCTGTTTGGTATGAGTTGAGACAACTTGACTGGTAAACAAGAGTGAACGTGATGAAGAACTAGTCCGTACTGGCTATGTAAAGAGAGGGCATGCTTGACTAGTTCGGGCTGGCAGTGCAAAGAGAGGGGGGGGGGCTGGTTTGACTAGTTCGGGCTGGCAGTGCAAATGGGGAGGGGGGGCAGGTTTGACTAGTTCGGGCTGGCAGTGCAAAGAGAGGGCAAGCTTGACTAGTTCGACTAGCAGTGCAAAGAGAGGGCAAGCTGGAATAGTTTGGCCTTATGTACGATAAGAGAGAACATAACTGACTGGCAGTGCGAGGAGAGAGAACTTAATAGAGTATAGACAAAGACTACTGATTGGGTGAAGAATTAGGGAGGGAGGGGGACGGGGACTACTTGGCGAGAAGTGTGTCCAGGGAGGTGGAATAGAGTTAAATCCCACTGCGCGTCTGTTTTCGTGTCTGCGCAGCGTTTTGCATGACAGCCACAGCATGCAATGCACCCCATCCCATCCATTCATTTTTTTAAAATGTCCTTGCATCCGGAACCTAGCTGTGCTCTCGTGTCTTTTCTTCTCTTGCACCTTACAACGCTCCCTGACGGCTGTGTTTGTAGTTATTTAGTTGAATTGTTTGCTTGCCTTGTTTTTAAAAGGCATATTCGCCATGAGACAAACATGTGAAATAACATTTGTTGTGTGTGTGTGTGTGTGTGTGTTTGGGGGGGGGGGGATATACAGTTGTGATAATTCTTGCGTAGTCTATATTTAAAGAGTATCTATTTATCATACAGTTTGAAGATCCGAACTTGTTTGCCTGACACGCCGATGTGCCCATTGGACTGTTCACACTGTTGTACCCACTGAACCTTTCAGTCACAGCTACACCTACTTCTATCGCGAATGTTAATGTATGGATAAAGGGACGCAACTCTCGACCATGTTATCGATGCAGAATTTTAAAAATCAATCTGTTTATTTTTTTCTTCCGTTTGGATCGGTCAGTCATCGTTTTATTGAATATATTACTTCAGCGAGTGACGTCATGCAGAGCATTGTGTCTTGAAGTGTGTGTTCCCTTTTCTCCACCCATGACCGAACGTATTGTTGTACATAACCTCTGGCTGCGGGTTGGGTAATCTTTTCCTCTGTTGAAGGTTCTGAGCACGTGTGCTATTTGTTACCCCCCTTAGACAAGTTTTTGTGATGAATGTTTGTGTTTGTTTATTGATCTACCTCGATCCACTTGAGCAAAAGGCTAGTTACTATTCCGTTTACTACATTCTGCGCTATCGCCTCAGTGCAAGCAATAGTTTTAGTTAGAAGACGCGTGTATGTGTGGTGGTAGACATTTTATCTATCACCCAAATCTTTAGATAGCAGACGTGTGTACGTGTGGTGGTAGACATTTTATCTATCACTCAAATCTTTAGATAGCAGACGTGTGTGTATGTGGTGGTAGACAGTTTTTCACTCAAATCTTTAGATAGCAGACGTGTGTGTGTGTGGTGGTAGACATTTTATCTATCACCTAAATCCAAGCAGCAATACATATAATTGCTTTAGATAGCAAACATATCTGGGAGGGTAGATCTTTGACTTGTCCGTTAAGTCACTCACATCAGTGCAACTAAACATATAATTGCTCAATAAGAGCATGCATATCTGTGGGTTGGTTGGTGGTGTATGTGGGTGGTAGATCTTTAATCTGTCTATTAAATTACCCTAATATCCGCTAGAAAATATAAGTTTTTACCTTTTAGCTTTAAGTTTCATCACTTGTATTTTTAGTTAATATAATAATATTGTCCATGCGGGACTGTGCTTAGAAATTATTTAAGTTAATATTTAGTAAATATTATTGTTCATGTAGGACTAGGAAATTATTTTCTTTAAATTTTGCATTTAAATTTTAAAAGCTTTCGTCGTTCATATAAAAATCATACATAACTCAGTTTATTAATAGTTAGAAATATGTCTATGAGTTTAACAAAGACTACAAATGTATAGCATGTAGCACGATTATTTTATTTTATTAGAAAAATAAATTACCAGACACGGTAATTGTCAGTCATTGTTTCCTCGATATATTCAACATCATTAGAAATGGTATGTGAACTATCAGATGAACTTTCACTGTCATCAGCACGAATTGGATCAAAGTGGTAAGGTTTACCAAAGAAAATTATATTGGTGGCCATTTCACTCCCATTCATGACGTCACTTCTGCTTGTTTTACCCCAAGGGCTTGGGATTGTGTGTCTTAGTAACGGGGCAAATCTCGTCCACGAACTATGTTTGACCTAGATTCCATTTCACTTATTTCATTTTGCCTTGTACACGTTAGTAATGGCCTACATACATCTGTAATAATGGTTTGGGTTTTTTTTTAGTGTTTCTCCTTTCTTTGTTTTCATTTGTAGTGTAATAGTATTTATTTAGTTTTAGTTTATTACTTGGGATTGGAATTTTTCAGGGTTTGTTAAGATGTTATTTATCTTTAAACTCAAGATGATGCATTTGAAGTATAATGTGACATATATTTGTCTTGAAACTCAAAACGCCACATATATATATATATATATGCCAAACATTTTGTCTTACTTTCGTTATACAGTTCAAGATGCTGGGTACGTGACTTGACACGTAAAATGCCAGGCATTTGCCTTACATTCATTAAAAAAACACAAATGCCAGATATTTCATTTACATTCGTTAAAAACGCAAAATTCCAACATCATATTTTGCAAGGTGCTAGATGTTGTCTTACATTCGTTATACAACCAAAATTCCGACATTATCATATTTTGCAAGATGCTAGATGTTGTCTTACATTTGTTGCAAACTTCGAGATGTTGGATGGATGTTTTATAAAACTCTAGAAGCAGACGTTTGGGAGGAGTTGCTTTTGTTTTTACATTCGTTATAAAACGCAAGATGCCGGGTATCTGTCATACATCCTTGTAAAATGCAAAACGCCAGGTGTTTTGTCTTAACATTTGTTGTAAAACGCAACATGCCAGATGTTTGTCTTAACATTCGTTTAAAAACGCAACCTGCCAGATGTTTACATTCGTTGTTAAATGCAAGATGCTTAATGTTTGTCTTATATTCGTTATAAATTGCAAGATGCCGGAAGTCGGTCTTATATTCGTTATAAAATGAAGTCGTCAGAAGCGCCAAATGTCCAGAAGACAGTGCATGATTGCAGGTAGTCTTTGGAGCAATCCCAGTGGAGTCTAATGGATCTTTAGCCATTGACATTAAATGTTTTCCCTCTATTCTCATTTTTTTTTTTTTTTTGTAGTTGTTGAGGGGTGGGGGTGGGGGTCAGTGAGCCGGGAGGAAGTGTCATCAGGCATTATTGTTTTATCTCCAGCGGCCACTAAAACTGATATGCAGCGGAGCATAATACTTTGGGGCTTGTATCTATCGCAACCACTCCGGTCATGTGATGAGAACTCCTGTCGCTCTTCCCTACTTCTCTCTCTCCATCACACTCCCTGCCTCTCATTAACACACACACACACACACACACACACACACACGGTATAGCGATTTGTGACAGCAAATGAGTTGGCGGTTACACCTGTTTGACGAGCAAGATGCGATGAATCTGACACAAGGCAGATAAACTCTCCGCGATTTAACGGGCGTTAATGTGTCTGTCCCTCAGAGGCAGATTGGTACCTGTGCAGGTAAAAACAGCATCCCGGCGTTGTAATTGTCGAACAAATAACTCAGACCGTCGTCTTGACACTACTAGTTAAGAACAGCACGCACGCCGCATCTCCTGGAGTTTGCAATTCCGACTTTTTCGTTTCTAGGCACAGCAGACCACGCATTCCGTGTGTGTGTGTGTTTGCTTGTGTGTTAATCTTATCCCCATCCATACTTCCATCCTACTGTGGATCTTACAAAAGTGGTAAAATTACGGAAACCCGTTTCTAAAACATTCTTGTTTTGAGATCTACACAAAAACTGTAATATTGTTCTGGTGTGTGTACAATTCCGCTAACCCGTTTTCATAGTCTACATTTCGAAAACATGTTCCCCTTGTCTATGGTGTCAGTAGCCTCTTCCTCACCCCCCTCCCCTTATTTTGCAAACACCAAGCTCAAAGAAACAAATCATGATACATATTTGCATAAGAAAAATTATTTAGTTATATTTTTCTCCCCAATCTGTGTGTATGTGTGCATTTGTGTCTCGGGGTGTGAACATACAGTACTGTGATGTTAATCTTTTCCCTTTCCGACAGGCAAATTGGGATTCACTGGTTTGCTGCGTTAAGTTAATTATTAATTTTCGATACAGTTAACAGTATTGTATTTTGGGTTGTTGTTTTAGGTGTATATGTGTAAGTTGTGTGTCTTTCACTACATGCAAATTTCCTTGATTCATAAACTGTTGATCACTCTTTAGATTATGACATACTTCCCTCCCTTCTCGGAGCAGCATGTCAGTTGGAATCTTTCATTCTTGTACATCACTTATATATTTCTGAGCAATCACACTTGAAGGTGGGGTGGAGAAGGGTGGGCTGGAGGTTCATGTTGGGAGAAGGAAAGACGTGACGTTAAAAATAATAATTAATAAATCACATAAATAATAATGATGACGGTTACTTTGAGATGATTTTTTTTTTTACTAGTGGTATGACGGATGCACGAACGTTCGGATTAATGTCGTCACCCTTAAACTGCTTGGGAATCACTGGCTGCCAGTTTGGCCATTGATTTACAGAGTATCTGGGTGTGTGTCACCGCGGACACAAACATACAGTATTCGACCTTGAATCTTCCCGCCTTGCCGCAAGATGGTCACAGTGAATTTTTTTTTTTAGCGGGCTTCATCATGGGGGTACTCTTGCTTGTACTGTTGGGATCGAATGGGACGCAACGTAGGGAAGTCTCCCAAAGTGTTCACGGCGAGATTATTTTTGTGCACTAACATAAACGCAATTGATAGTTATTTTCTGACTTTAGGCTCTGTGGAAAAGAACTTGATATACTAAGTGTTCTGTGAACCGAGAAAGTAATCATAGTGTGTTAGCACAATCCATCCACATATTGCCGAGTTCGCGCCGGCGGAGAAAAGGAGTTGAGGTGGATGGTGCTGGTAGTTATTGTTTCTGTGCGTGTTTTTCTTTGCCATGTTGTCGGATTGAAGTGTGATCATTATGCTTCAGAAATTGCAGGTTAAATTTTTGAGACGTTAGAACTGTGAGGATAGGTTGCATTTATTTTGTGTATCGATTTTTTTTTTTTTTTTACTTTTGATTCCGAGTTTATCTTACCAATTAAACGGGTCTTTGTCGTTTTTTGTGTATCGATATTGACTTTTTTTTCCTTTCTTACTTTTGATTCCGAGTTTATCTTACCAATTAAACATGTCTGTCGTTTTCAATATAGAACTTTTGAAGTTTTCAGTAATCTGCTTTTAAACGTACAAAGGGACAATTACTACTTCTGCTACTACTAAACCACCAGTACTGTTACCACTACTACTGTTACCACCACTACCATTACTGCTATAACTACTACGTTGTTTATTCTTTAATTGGTCAACAGCAACAACTGACCAGAAAATGCAGTTACGCGACTAACTGTAAGATCTTGCAACAGAGCAGTTGCGAATTGAAGACATTCCTGTAATTCCAGTCCTTTGGTTATCTTATTCACTAGTTTTATACCTGTCCTTTGGTTATCTTATTCACCAGTTTTATACCTGTGTGTGCCTTAGCAGCATTTTATGTACCTGTATCTGTCTGTTGCAGCGGGATTCTGGAGAAGGTGTGATGAAGGAACTGGAGCGCGAGAGGATGCTGCGCGTGGACACAGAGCAACGTCTTAGTGACGTGCGCTTGGAGAATGATTCCTGCCGCGCACGCTTGCAGGCACTCCAAGACGAGTTCAGAAAGTGAGCCTGTTGATTGTTTGCTTCTGTTTTAAAAACGTTTTTAGGCTCTCGTATCGTGTCCTTTTGTTGTACTAACGTTTGTGAGTTATCTTATCGTGTCCTTTTGTTGTACTGAAGTTTGTGAGCTATCTTATCGTGTCCTTTTTTACTGAAGTTTGTGAACTATTTTATCGTGTCCTTTTGTTTTACTGAAGTTTATTAGCTATCTTATCGTGTCATTTTGTTGTACTGAAGTTTGTGAACTATCTTACCGTGTCCTTTTGTTTTACTGAAGTTTGTGAACTATTTTATCGTGTCCTTTTGTTTTACTGAAGTTTATGAGCTATCTTATCGTGTCTTTTTGTTTGTGGGCTCTCTTATCGTGTCCTTTTGTTGTACAGAAGTTTGTGATCTGTCTTGTTGTCTCTTTGTGTTATAATAAATTTTGTAAGCTGTCTTATTGTTTGTTTATGTTGTGATAAACTTGTGAGCTGCCTTGTTTGTTTATGTTCTAATAAAGTTTGTGACCCGTCTTGTTGTTTGTTTATGATCTAATTAATTTGTGAGCCGTCTTCTTGTCTCATTCATTCAGCTGTTTGTTGTTGGCTCGGTTTTTACTATGCCTTTGAGCTTTCCTCTTCTTGTGGTGGTAATAAAAGGAGGAGTAGGTTTGTTGTCAACTTCTGTTGATTTCGAAGGCGAATAAAGCACCTACGAAAAGATTTCATCCTGTTACTAAAAGATATATTGTCATGTTTAAGGACATTAGCCATGTGATGATTCGAGTGGAGATAAAGATAATTCTTTACATTTAAACAAAAAAATGTTCTGCTTGCAGTGGTTGATGATCTGTTCTTTCTCACACGGGGTCCGCTTTTATCGTTCCAGCCAACTGATAAACACTAGAGCCACGCTCTAAGGCAGAGGATGGCATCCCGTGATTGCACTTTCCCGAGGGAAGGGAAGTGTTATCAGTGCATCCATATCATTCAGAAGCTGGCTTTTTTATCTTACAGTTTTCTATATACACACCACACGTTAATGGGTCACTCAAACAAATTGCTTCGTATTGAAACAGTAGAGTTTATCACTCGCTTTCACAGCTTTAATTATTTTTGTATGTTGTTTTTTTTATTTTTTATTTATTATCGCGTTTTTAACAGTGATCACTTTGACTCCCATAAACAATCAGTAAATGAAGGGAACAAACCCCAGCCCGTTCTCCCACCCGCTGCCTGGACGCGTGATTGATCCCTGAGTGTGACATGACATCGATTGAACCCCGTGATGATGACGTCAGAGATACCGGTACATTGGAAGTCAGCTTGTCCCTACCAGTAACAAAGTTGTCTCCTCTTAGGTGTTAGACAGCACCTCTTTAGCATGTGAATTAAGTCAGCAAATGGTTAAGTTTCGCTAACGTGATTTGTGTTGACCAGCAAGAAATAGTCATTTTCAAAAGGTACTAAGTCAGGCAAAGTTGAATTTGCAGGGGAAAATAGATTTTTACCCCCCCCCCCCCCGTGTTAAATTTGTATCCCCTGTAAGTGAACATTTATATGTAGCTTGTCTTTGGCATTTATTTGATTTTAAAATGGGGTAGCATAATCGTAAAAGTAAATTTTCATAGGAAACTTGAATTGAAGTCTTAGCACCTTTTGAAAGTGAGGATGTGACTTAGGTCTTTTTGAAAATTCTGACACTCTTGGCGTCTCCTGTTTTCAACAGATTTGCTTTCCTTTTGGGACCTTTGGGGTGCGGGTTTATTTGCTCTTTCTACTACATCCGTGAAACTGGCATCAGCGTCGGTCATTTTAGTTGAAGAAGGGCAGTCCCAACAAGACTAAACAAGATTAATAATCATTACCAATAACTAGGGTGGCGTTGTGTCACAGATGGATGGGTGGGTGGTTGGGTGGATGGATGCACATACTTTAAGTTGTAACTTTTTCGTAGGGAAACACGTGTTCACACAACTAGCTTCTGCATACAGAAGTACATGTACTATTTTGTTTCAGTTTGAATACATCACATAAAAGAATAACATTTTTTTAATTGTAGATATACACACGCTTGTGAAAATTTTAAAATCATTTCCAAGTTGCACATGTTCACGAAGTTAAGAGATTTAGATATATGAGCTTTCTTAAAACCTTTCTGATGCTTGCTTATAGTTATTTAGTGCATGTTGTGGTTTATTTTTACGTTCTGCTCAATTACATATGCTTTGAAAATATAGATCTCGTCATCGAGCGAAGGTAACAACAAAACACTGGAATAGAAGCTATTAACAGGTTTGACTCTTGACTGGTGAATGTCCAATCAGGGGTTCATTTCTACTTAGGGTGAGTATTTTCTAGACCTGTTGTCTAGTCGCTTCGTCTTATACGACAGAATCAACCGATCACTATCGTGTACATTTACCTCAAAACACTTACGTGTGTGCACTAATGTGTGGTGTTGCACAGTGGTGATATTTTCAACTGCTTGGTTTGGAGTTTCGAGTGATAATAGCGTTCTTGTTCCCTTCACATCTGTTCCTCTAATTCTCTTTCTGTGTTTATATTTCATCAAATGAATGGAAACTTCATTTGTTGTTTGTTAAGCACGTTTACATTTAACATCGACGGGTGCATTTTTGTCCAATTGTAAATTTTTATCTCTGACTCAAATGCAAAGCTTTATTCTTTTTCTAAAACCTTTAGAGAGATGTCGGTCTTTTCCAAGTGATATTTAGGTGCTATTGAGTCGGTCAGATAACGTCTCGTAATCTTCTGCCGCAGTAAGCACACTCGGTCTCCGAAACGAACCAGTCCACTTTCCAATAGCAATTTCTTTCGGCCTATTTCTTTCTTAGTAATGCCTCTCGGCGCCTGGGTCTATTTCGAGCTCCTGTCTTGAAATTGGTCTTCGAAGGGCCTGTCTTCAGTAAGTGCTGATGGAAGTGGAGTCTTTCACGTGTCGTTTGCGGCTTTTGCTGACTTGCAATTTTAAAGACTTCGTAAAGAATAGAGGTCGTATCCGTGTCTGAAAGGTTCTTGTGGACACAGTAGTTAGCTCTTAGCCTGTGGTCTGACTGGGTGACCTTTTTTATATAAAAAAAATTATTAGGTTACGTAGCATAAGACCAACCGGTGTGATTGGCGAGGGCGGGGGATGGGGGTGCGCGCGCTTAATGCCAATCAATGCCTTTGGAAGTATCACTGTCTTCACTGAGCACTTCATTTGTTCATTATATAGCGTTTTCCTAGCGAGTTAACCAGTACGTCTTAATAATGTAAGCGACCAATGGGTATTGCTCCTGAAATCGAACTTTTATATTTTAGCTGCAAGTTTCAGTATTATTTTAAGTTTTCATTTGTTTGTTACAACCGCCCTTGACAGAGATTTTTACGATGTTTATTTCATTTGATTGTATGTTACTTCTGTCTTGGATAGAGGTTTTTACTGTGTTTGTTTCATTTGATTGGTTTCTAGTTCTTTCTTGGACAGAGGTTCTTACGGTGTTTATTTCATTTGATTGTATGTTACTTCTGTCTTAGACAGGGTTTTTTACTGTGTTTGTTTCATTTGATTTTATATAGATCTAAATATTTACACGGAACGTACTTGTATACTTTTTTCACACCGAGACTTGGGCGAGTTTTAGTAACACACATCTTTGAAGAAGAAATGAAATAACCCAAGAAACAAATATGTTTACATTATAAACTAATATAATAAACGTCACCGACAAACAACAAAAACAAATTCAGGAATAAAAACACAAGAAAGGAAAAGGAAGTCACACCATCAAATAATTAGGTCACAAGCAAAGCATCTAACCACAAGCAAATGAGGGCTGGAACTTTTCTTAATTTTCTTTTTCTCCATACCAACGCATTTCTTTTGGAAAACATACTCTAAAGCTTCTTACAGTAATTTTTTTTTTTACATCAACATAACCTACTCGCTCTTGGACACGTGCGCCACTTAGTTAATGAAAATAATTATTATTTTTAATTAATCTTTCATAACTAATTTCAAGTGATGAGAATATTAATTTTATGTTATTAATGATCCTCCAACAGACATTACTCTTCTCTCACTTGGCGGATATTTTGGCGTTGTAAACGTTTTTACAATTCCACAACATAAAACAACATTTACAGTCACATAAGGTTTCTGCAGGTGGAAACTTCTTACTAAAGGAGAAGACAAATATTTAGCAGCCCCCCCCCCCCCCATAAACCCACTTTCTTCTCCAAAGAATATATATGCGTAAGAAGATCAATAAATTTATTAAAAGTAAAATCAACTATACAAATGAAACAGATAATTTGACATCAGTATTCCACAAATTACAGTTTACAGTCTCTCTCTCTAAATATTAAATATATAATAATAATAAAATTATAGCTAATTATAGATCAAAATAGAATCAATTCAAATTGCAGACTAGTCCTATCAGAGAATGGAAATGGACTTATTAGAATAGGTTATTATAAACTTCACATAACCTGGATTAAGTACAGCTTCCAATCTTTTCACTGGCCTTCCAATCATGTCACTGTGTCAAAATGTTATAATATTAGAATGTCTGTGCTCATCACATGTTCCCACCTCGTATGCAAAAAAATACTGATGTGTCGTCACTCTCAACAGACCTGGCACTCTCTTGCCATCAGTTTCTTGACTGGACATGTATTTAGCATCCTAACTCTGGTACAACAAAACTAGGAGTGTAGCATACTACCTTCTGCTTACACACTCTGCAACACACTTAAGTTTCCCATGCTTTCCCAATCACTCAAGTCATGACTAGTGAACAAACGAAAGATAGCTAGGAACTTGAAAATTGAACTTGTGGGCTTCATTTGAGCCTTACAGCTCAGGGTTGAACTCACACTCAGACTGAGAATCACAACCAAAAGAAGAAGAAATCAGAAGGCGGCTTGCTGACTGCAACATACAATCAAGGAGCAAGCCTAAGTTTCTTATTCATTACAATATAATTCCATTCTATTTCACATGTATTCTCAAAACTTACAATCTCCTGCAACAGTAGTTGTTATCCCCATGCACACGTGGTACAATAAATATAATGTATCAAACAATGTTAGATCTTAATACACCTCATGGGCGCAGGTTAGTTCAAACATTTGTAGTAAATAGATCAACTTACATATTAAATCTTTACATAAACACAAGTATAACATATCAATACTAAACTGTATAAAATGCTTCCAAGTCCACTCTCTCTCTCTCTCTCAATTAGTCAGTTTAAACTCACCACTCAAGCTAACCACTGCCTTCAGAGCCGGACTTATCTCTTTTCTTCAAATTCAAAAATGAATAGACAGCAAAATTCTCTACTGCAAGTAAACTCCTTGAACTCAGCCCATTGGCTAGTCTCATTCTCATAAATCATAATCATTGGATAATAAAAAAAAAAAACAACTGCTCACTCAGCTTCTATTAGGTCAGCAAATCTAGAATGTTCTAGCCTCAGACTGTTTACTTCAACTCAAACACTTTTAAAATAGCATCGTAATGGAGTGCCCAAGGTCGGGTCACTATGACAATTTAGCAACTTAAATAAGAATTAAAAATTAAAAATACGGAGGGCAAATTTACTTTGTCAATCCTTTGTTAGTTTTATTTTGGACATAATTTAATTTAATTGGAAGTGTTTAGTACAGTAACTTTTAATTTAATGCATTGTTTTGTATATAACACATCTGTTTGACAAAAGTTGCGTGAAATAACTAAAGTGTGAATACCTAAAGTCTTCTTCACAACACCTCTGTTTGACATATGCTAAATGGAACATCTAAGTCTTCTTCACAACACCTCTATTTGACAGAAGCCGCGTGGGATGCAGTTTTGAAGATGGATGGATGCTGTCTCGATGTTTGTACAGTCTCAGACAACAATGAGTTGATCAATCTTTGTCTTTTCTCCCCTCTTCTTTCCCTCGTGCACGGCTGAAACCCATTCCAGGTCCAGTAGGGTTTTCGACGTGCAGTTTAGGGACACTAGGGAGAAAACTCGGCGCCAGAAAATAAAACTTTGGCGACTGAAAGTCTCTGCAGGAAGTCTGCAACTTGCTCGTTCACCGGTAAGGCCCCTGCAAATGACAGCAATAGGTCAACCGTCTGTGTGTATGTCAACGTTCCGCATATTCGGGTCAATCTTCACACGTCAGGCCAATGGATTGAAAGTGACCCAGTCGATAGTTTGGAAGGGAAAATATACTGCATTTTGATCCAATCTGAGCTTGAAAAATGAGTCCTGTTGCTGCCTTATTAAAGTGAGCAGTAACTCCCTTCACTGTCCGTTAAGCTTTAGTGGGTTGTAAGACTGGTTTTAATTAAAAAATTTTTGATTTTGTCATCATGCCATTTATTTTAATGTCGTCTCCCGCTTCCCACTATGAATACAAATTAATTTTATCATATTGTAAATTGGCAAGGTGAGAGCGTAGACATTCCTGGATTCTACTAATGCATCTACTTTCTTGTCTAGAAATGTTAAAAATGTATGTGTACATTCTATCTACTTTCTTGTCTAGAAATGTTAAAAATGTATGTGTACATTCTATCTACTTTCTTGTCTAGAAATGTTAAAAATGTATGTGTACATTCTATCTACTTTCTTGTCTAGAAATGTTAAAAATGTATGTGTACATTCTATCTACTTTCTTGTCTAGAAATGTTAAAAATGTATGTGTACATTCTATCTACTTTCTTGTCTAGAACTGTTAAAAATGTATGTGTACATTCTATCTACTTTCTTTTCTAGAAATGTTAAAAATGTATGTGTACATTCTATCTACTTTCTTGTCTAGAACTGTTAAAAATGTATGTGTACATTCTATCTACTTTCTTGTCTAGAACTGTTAAAAATGTATGTGTACATTCTATCTACTTTCTTGTCTAGAAATGTTAAAAATGTATGTGTACATTCTATCTACTTTCTTGTCTAGAAATGTTAAAAATGTATGTGTACATTCTATCTACTTTCTTGTCTAGAACTGTTAAAAATGTATGTCTACATTCTATCTACTTTCTTGTCTAGAACTGTTAAAAATGTATGTGTACATTCTATCTACTTTCTTGTCTAGAACTGTTAAAAATGTATGTGTACATTCTATCTACTTTCTTGTCTAGAACTGTTAAAAATGTATGTGTACATTCTATCTACTTTCTTGTCTAGAAATGTTAAAAATGTATGTGTACATTCTATCTACTTTCTTGTCTAGAATGATTGTTAAAAATGTATGTCTACACTCCATCTACTTTCTTGTCTAGAATGAGTGTTAAAAATGTATGTCTACATTCTATCTACTTTCTTGTCTAGAAATGTTAAAAATGTATGTGTACATTCTATCTACTTTCTTGTCTAGAAATGTTAAAAATGTATGTGTACATTCTATCTACTTTCTTGTCTAGAACTGTTAAAAATGTATGTCTACATTCTATCTACTTTCTTGTCTAGAACTGTTAAAAATGTATGTCTACATTCTATCTACTTTCTTGTCTAGAACTGTTAAAAATGTATGTGTACATTCTATCTACTTTCTTGTCTAGAACTGTTAAAAATGTATGTGTACATTCTATCTACTTTCTTGTCTAGAAATGTTAAAAATGTATGTGTACATTCTATCTACTTTCTTGTCTAGAATGATTGTTAAAAATGTATGTCTACACTCCATCTACTTTCTTGTCTAGAATGAGTGTTAAAAATGTATGTCTACATTCTATCTACTTTCTTGTCTAGAAATGTTAAAAATGTATGTGTACATTCTATCTACTTTCTTGTCTAGAAATGTTAAAAATGTATGTGTACATTCTATCTACTTTCTTGTCTAGAAATGTTAAAAATGTATGTGTACATTCTATCTACTTTCTTGTCTAGAAATGTTAAAAATGTATGTGTACATTCTATCTACTTTCTTGTCTAGAAATGTTAAAAATGTATGTGTACATTCTATCTACTTTCTTGTCTAGAAATGTTAAAAATGTATGTGTACATTCTATCTACTTTCTTGTCTAGAAATGTTAAAAATGTATGTGTACATTCTATCTACTTTCTTGTCTAGAAATGTTAAAAATGTATGTGTACATTCTATCTACTTTCTTGTCTAGAAATGTTAAAAATGTATGTGTACATTCTATCTACTTTCTTGTCTAGAAATGTTAAAAATGTATGTGTACATTCTATCTACTTTCTTGTCTAGAAATGTTAAAAATGTATGACTTTCTTGTCTAGAATGAGTGTTTAAAATGTATGTCTACATTCTATCTACTTTCTTGTCTAGAATGAGTGTTAAAAATGTATGTCTACATTCTATCTACTTTCTTGTCTAGAATGAGTGTTAAAAATGTATGTCTACACTCCATCTACTTTCTTGTCTAGAATGAGTGTTAAAAATGTATGTCTACATTCTATCTACTTTCTTGTCTTGAAAGAGTGTTTAAAATGTATGTGTACACTCCATCTATATGCACTTCATAACTTACACTCCATTTATACTTTAAAATGTATAATCCATTTGTACTTAAAATTGCACATGTCATTTGTACTTGAAACCGTACACTCCATTTATACTTTAAAATGTATATAATCCATTTGTAATTGAATAATTACTCTCTATTTTTCAAAACGACCAATCTGTACGTGTTTATTAACGTGCACTGTGTTTACGTTGATTTTTTTTTAAACATACATCACATTTAACTCTTTGTATAACTGTTAATGAACCATTTCATGTCCACCACAAGCCGTATGAGTACTGACAAAACATTCCGTATTCACCATAAGCAATATGAATTCTAATTAAAGATGCAGTGTTCACCACAAGCAATATAATCACTGACAAAATAGTCCGTGTTCATCACCAGCAGTATAATCATTCTGTTCACCACGAGCAGGATAGGCAAAAACATTCTGTTCACCACAGTGTACGCACTGACTAAAACATTCTGTTCACCACAAGCAGTATAGGCACTGACTAAAACATTCTGTTCACCACAAGCAGTATAGGCACTGACTAAAACATTCTGTTCACCACAAGCAGTATAGGCACTGACTAAAAGTAAAACATTCTGTTCACCACAAGCAGTCTAGGCACTGACTAAAACATTCTGTTCACCACAAGCAGTCTAGGCACTGACTAAAACATTCTGTTCACCACAAGCAGTCTAGGCACTGACTAAAACATTCTGTTCACCACAAGAAGTCTAGGCATTATGTGCAATGAAAGTGTATGCTAATATTTAGTGATTCTTTGTTATGTACTGTTCCACTAACATCTAATGATATTTTACGATGTGTCTCTGTTTATTGATTCTGTGAAAGTGTGTCTCTCATATCTAGTGAGTCTATGCTGTGAAAGTGTGTCTCTCATATCTAGTGAGTTTGTACGATGAAAGTGTCTCTCATATCCATATCTAGTGAGTCTGTACGATGAAAATGTGTCTCTCATATCTAGTGAGTCTGTACGATGAAAGTGTGTCTCTCATATCTAGTGAGTCTATACGATGAAAATATGTTTCACAAATTAGTGAGTCTGTACGATGAAAGTCTCATAATTTATGAACTGAATCTATATGATGAAAGTGTCTCATAAATTAATTATCTAGTGAATACAGCAAAAGTGTTTCTCTCAAACCCATTGATTTTGTTCCGTGTTTATGTACCGTGTCTCTAGTATCTAGTGTTTCTGTGCGATGTGTTTATAATGTCTAATGACTGTGTGATGTGTTTATACTGTCCAGTGACTATGTGATGTGTTTATACTGTCTAGTGTTTCTGTGCAATATATCTCTAATGTCTAGTGTTTCTATGCGATGTGTTTTATATCTGATGATTCTGTGCAATGTGTCTGTTATGTCTAGCGATTTTATGCGATATATATATATCTTAATGTCGAGTGATCTAAATCTATGTTTCTAGGACATACAAAGTGTCTCTAGACAGCATGTCAAATTGTTCCGTATTTCTTGAAATTCGTGCGGTTTTGATATATATATATAGTTTATCCGAGAAGTGCAATGAGATTCTATCAAAAATTCAATATTCAAAAGATTAATGTGATTAAAGGAAATCACTAGACATATGTGTCACCATATGTCTAGTGATTTCCTTTGAAACAGTATTCAAAAGATTAATGTGTCATTATATATCTAGTGATTCGGTAAGTTATAATATATCTATTTACATGTCATGTAGTCTTTATGAGAGATTAATGTCTGTATATTCAATTATTCCGAAAGATTAATGTGTCACTATATTTCTAGTGATTCACTGAGATACTGTATGTTTATTTAATAATGTAAAGTGCTTAAAATTTTTTTGAATTATTAAAGATTAAGCGTTCTCTTGTAAAACTTGTAATTCTTTTTGAGGTGGCGTACGTCTGTTCATCCATTGATTCCCAGCAAAACTGCACTGTTGTTAGATACATGAGAAATTAAATTTTGTTCAAATCTCACTGGAATAAACTGAAGTGTGTGTGTCGGGGGTGCAGTGGAAGCAGTGAAATGCGTTTTAGAAATAATATTTTTAATTTGTTTAAGAAATAATATATTGTAAAATGTGTAATCTTCGGGGAGAGCTCGCATAATTTGAAATTTTAATTTGCCGTAAGGGAGATAGTGCCTTATTTTTAAGAAGACTTCCTTTGCTCCTGTTGTTACTCTTGCCAGAGTTGTTTGTTTATTTTTCGTAGAAGACTTTCGTCAAAGGCCTGAAGACTTCGATAATTAAATCCGTGCTCATGCTTTGTGCGTTCTTTGCGGTCATTTGAGAGAGGAACTTGCGTGCCTTCAACCCCTAGCTACATCAGATAGGCTGCGAATTAAGACTATCATTTGTATAAGCTTCGGTCGGAATGCGCTGGACCGGGGATTGATCGGCCTGGAAATCACAATCCGTCATATCTTGTGGGCTTTGCTTGAGCCGATTTCTGACCCGCTGCTGCCGTCCAATAAATACCGGTGGTGGTTGTGGCAAATTGCCGTTAGATTAATTTCCGGCAAAAGCTTGTGTTTCTCTGGCAGTCTTGGCCTACTTGTCTCCAAGCAGTACACTGTTAGATACGTTAACGATTACAGTTAAGACGTAATGCAGCTAATGCAAACAGAACTCGAAATGCGTTAACGTTTACAGTTAAGACGTAATGAAAACAGAACTCGAAATGCGTTAACGTTTACAGTTAAGACGTAATGAAAACAGAACTCGAAATGCATTAACGTTTACAGTTAAGACGTAATGAAAACAGAACTCGAAATGCGTTAATGTTTACACTTACGACGTAATGCAGCTAATGCTAACAGAACTCGAAATGCGTTAACGTTTCCAGTTACGGCATAATGCAATTCATGCAAACAAACTCGAGACACGTTAACGTTTTCTTAAGGTGTCATGCAGTTAATGCAAACAGATTTCGAGACAGTGTTATTTCTGTTGTTGGTCTTTTCTTTTAAACTATCTAATGTGAGCTTGTTATCTAGTATTATATGTCTGTTGTTGGTCATTATAATGCAAACTAGATAACGTGAGTTTGTTATCCACTGTCACTGATATCTAATGTCAGCTTGTTATCCACTGTCACTGATATCTAATGTAAGCTTGTTATCCACTGTTATCTAATGTAAGCTTTTATCCACTGTCACTGACATCTAATGTGAGCTTGTTATCCACTGTCACTGATATCTAATGTGAGCTTGTTATCCACTGTCACTGATATCTAATGTGAACTTGTTATCCACTGTCACTGATATCTAACGTGAGCTTGTTATCCACTGTTATCTAATGTGAGCTTGTTATGTCCTTATTCTACAAAACAGCCTTATTGAGTTTTGAACCCATGCATGTGGCTAGTCAATGTGAAGTCATCTGTACTTTTTAAACTTGCTATTTTAAGCATTAACCCGCACTAATATGCAAGTGATTAGTCAGTGTAACATATTTCATAGACATCTTTCTTTTAGTTTTATTTATGAAACACCCAGTATGAAAATGGAAAACACACTCAGGCGCGGGTGGAGAAACTCGGACAGGACTGGGGAATTACGTTCGAAAATTTCGCCTCGGATTTCATTGGCTTTTGATTGGATATTGGTGAAGACACTTGATTTAGCTTTTCTTTGTTGATCATGGGTAAATACAGTTGCTGGCCCTCTACGTTTCTCTCAAACAATAAAATCCTCGACACATTTAGGCCGTAGAGTAAGAACACATTTAGACTCAAGAGAAGTGAAACAACATTTATTTTCACGATCAGGGTAAATTAAACAGATATTTTGACTGCCAAGAGTTTGATTTGAACATACTTTTACTGTCGAGATGTGATAAAACTTAAGTTCACACTGTCAGGATATTTTTTTCCACTTTTAAGTTCCCATTAATTTGTCCCCTCTATTTTTTGCATTTCCAAACATTACGTTTAGCATTGGGTAGGTTTATGACAGTGAATGGTGGGTGTGCATGCGCGCGTGTGTGTAATTATAAATGCAATAATCATATATAACGTTAAAAAAATATTACAATTATGAAATAATTATCGTTTTTAAAAAAAAGTGTTTATTCTCTTGATGCGAATTAATAATTTCACTTAACAGGATATGTACGATATTTCCTAAAAATTATTCTTTGTAATATCGCTTTCATCGAATATAAAAAAAATAAGAGATAGAAAATACTGACAGTCGAAATATTAGTTTTTTCCCCGTTGCTGGTAAATTACTTCCCAAAGTTCGTTTCCATTTCTTTGACTAGCAGGCCTTATTAAAATTTTTGGTGAAGTTAACTCATCGTCCAATACTTCTTGATTATTGCCCTTGTAGAGTATTGACGCGAGTTAATTACGATTTACGAGTGATGTTCCAGATTATTTAGTCAGACTGTTTGCTGCTTGGAAAGATTAGGTGTAGGAAAACTTGAGAAGCTGTATTGATTGGCATGCTGGATACTCTGCCCTTTCTCGCTGAGAGAAGCCTGTATTGTGATGGTCTGCCCTTGCTAGTAGAGAAAAGCTTGTATTGAGTGATGGCTAACTATATGACTTTGCGGAGTCCGGCTTTTAGGCGATTGCAGGGACCGGCTAGACAAACATCTCGCCTTGCGAGTGTAGCTTTTGCGGAGTCGGATGTGTTGCTAGTCAAAGAATTGAAATCGTGACGTTTGATTTCAGCTCTGAAAATGCTTGACCTTAATCTTTAAAGATAGTTTAGTATTTCTGAGTTTTTATTGCCAACATTAACGTACCACCTCTCTCTCTCTCTCTCTCTCTCTCTCTCTCTCACACACACACACACACACACACACACACACACACACACACACACACACACACAAGCACACGTGCGTACATGCACCATTTCTCATGAGATATTTCTTTGCTTGAAATTTCTTATTGAGAAGCCCCCCCTTTTTTTTTTACATATATTTGTATTGTTGCACTTAGATGAAGTTTTCATTTTTTTTTATTTCGTTTTCATTCTTGTCGGCCGTCTCGGTTGATGAAGCATTTGTTTGAGAAATGCAAGCAACTGCGTTGTAAAGTTTTATCTTCTGGGACTTTAGCTTGTCTTCTAGTTACCTCCCTTCTGTGCTTAAAGTCAGATTTAGATTTGATGAAACATAACTTGGAAAAAGAGATGGAATAAAACCAGAGAATTAATATATAGATTAAATATTTACTGTGACACAGGTCAAAAACGGAATTTTTATTTGTTTTTCAATGTGGGGGTGGTGGGTGAGTATTTTTTTTACCGTACGTATGTCGTTTTTCTATTCAGAAAAATTACTGAAGTGTTCCCCAAACGCGTATTTAAACCCCTTCTGTTGTAAATTATGGTATGGTTAACCTGATTGTGACGTCACTTATAAGTTATATTAGTTTTCGTACAGCCGCCATTTGATGGGTAAAGTGATAAAATTGGGCTGAGAGCTTGTGGCACAGTTTAAGGCGTTAATCTTTTTTTCTTTCAAAGTAATAACAGGAAATAACGTGAAATAGAAGAAAAAATAGATAATAATAAGAATAGTCTGTAAAATAATAATAATATTAATCCGTAAAACCTTGGATCTCTCAGAATCTTGGTAAGATTACGAGTTCACATTTAGTTCATAACCCGCAGCCCAAAGAAGTCGTGAAAAAGGATTGAATGTAATAATAATAAATTTTTGGTAGTCTATTCTTTTTAAACCTCTAAGTGTTTGCAATAATATATACTAAATGCACAACACAAATCTTCATTCCACTTGCTAAAGCTGTAAGATAGCTTATGGTAATATAACAAAGCATTATAAGTCCAGAGTCAAAACACAACCAACAAACGAATTAACAAATAAGTAAACGTAGTTACAAAATGATGCAAAAATGAGGAAGGAGCCGTTGGTAGTCATATTTTTTTTAATTTCATTTTTTTAACGTGTTAGTAGTTTTCCAGATAGGTAGACCGAGTCTTCCAGATATTAAACAAATTAACTTAACACTATTGTTCGTTCGAAGTCACATTTGAAATATTTACCATTAAACATTCAAAGCTGGAAATAGATTGATAATTTCCTACTTTGATTATTGTTGACATTTCTGAGTATCACAAAGCTCTTCAAGAATGTGACTAGTAACTTGATGTACATCTACAGAGTTGTCACCCTTTGCAGTAAGCAAGGCTGTCGTTTTTTATAAGCAATACACCAGTCGGTCTTTTTCCTTTCTACTGACGATAAAGATATTTCATTGTTTTCAGTAAGATATTTATATTATATAGATAGGTATTGTGTTCTATAAACAGGATCTTTCATTGTTTTCAGTAAGATATTTATATTATATAGATAGGTATTGTGTTCTATAAACAGGATCTTTCATTGTTTTCAGTAAGATATTTATATTATATAGATAGGTATTGTGTTCTATAAACAGGATCTTTCATTGTTTTCAGTAAGATATTTATATTATATAGATAGGTATTGGGTTCTATAAACAGGATCTTTCATTGTTTTCAGTAAGATATTTATATTATATAGATAGGTATTGGGTTCTATAAACAGGATCTTTCATTGTTTTCAGTAAGATATTTATATTATATAGATAGGTATTGTATTCTATAAACAGGATCTTTCATTGTTTTCAGTAAGATATTTATATTATATAGATAGGTATTGGGTTCTATAAACAGGATCTTTCATTGTTTTCAGTAAGTGATACTTCAATATTTTTTTTAATTTTAAAGTGTTTTCATTCTTTTCAGTAAGTTGTATTTATGTCGGCATTGTTTTGTTGTTGTTGTTGTTGTTTTTTGTAAGCTGTAGACTTTTAACTGTTTTCAGTTAAGTTGTACGCCAGTAATTGTATGCCATAAGTGGTTGATCGATCATTGTTTTCTGTGGGACTGTCATTATTTTCTGTGGACAATGGGCTAACCATTGTTTTTCTGTAAGCAAATACCAACCATTGTTTTTCTGTAAGCAAATACCAACATTTGTTTTTCTGTAAGCAAATGTCTAGTATTTTTACCTGTAAGATGTACCTCATTCATTGATTTCTCTCAACAATAGACCAGTCAGGTTTTTTTAATAAACTGTAGGTCATTCACTGTATTTATAAGCGATAAACTTTCCATGGATTTTTTTTATAATCGAGAGACCTTTGTTTTTGTCCGATTTGTGTACACTTTTGGCAAGTCATTTCTTTCTGTACTCTGTACGCCAGTCTTTTTGTATACACTGTAAATTAATCATTCCTCTCTGTACACTGTATGCAAATCTTTTTGTACACTAAATTAATCATTTCTCTCTGTACACAGTATGCCAGTCTTTTTGTACACTGTAAATTAATAATTTCTTTCTGTACACAGTATGCCAGTCTTTTTGTACACTGTAAATTAATAATTTCTTTCTGTACATTGTACGCCAGACTTTTTGTACACTGTAAATTAATCATTTATTTCTGTACTCTGTCGGTCAGTCCATTGTTTACGGTAACGATTCTTTTGTCAAAAATTGTTTTCTATACACGGTTAAGTGATGATTAGCTTTCGTTGTTTATCCTGAGCAAACGGCAAGTACAAAAAATGCTGGGGTTTTGCAGTGTAGTCGTGTGACTGAAAACATTGTTCCTGTTATCATTTTGTTGTTTTGCAGTGTAGTCGTGTGACTGAAAACATTGTTCCTGTTATCATTTTGTTGTTTTGCAGTGTAGTCGTGTGACTGAAAACATTGTTCCTGTTATCATTTTGTTGTTTTGCAGTGTAGTCGTGTGACTGAAAACATTGTTCCTGTTATCATTTTGTTGTTTTGCGATCTATGGTGCTCGTCTCTTGACTTCCAAAAAAAAAATTCACTCTCAGTTTTTGTTGTTATGGACTTTGTTATGATCAAAGTTTAATAAATTCCGTAACTTAACTAAACCCTTTAATTGTATGGAGCCCTTAATTCGAATGGCCACGTAATTTGGTAGATTTCCATAATTCGAATAGGTCCATAACAGACTTTAAGGATTGCATTGTCTGTTAATAGTTTGTGCTTGCTTATAGATCTTATAGCTTGAGACATTTGTTTCTTTAAAAAAAAAAATTGAAATGCTCAACCCTTATTAATTTATATTAATTTCTGAAATCCTAGTTTCCAGCGATGGTTTAACACTGATTTTATTCCATATTGATTAGAGTTATCTCATCTTGATTTGTATCGTCGAAAATCCCTTTGGAATCATTTCAGTGCTTTAAAGTTATTTGGCATAATGTTTTCAAACGATTTTGTTTTTATTCGGGATTTATTAAATTAAGTTAATTTCGTGGTATTTAGACCTTAATATCTCTGTTGTACAAATTTTCACTGTGTGACTTACGTTAGAGCGAGAAATAGAAGATTGTGGCCCATGAAGCTATTCAAGTCTGAGAAACAATTTCGCACGCAACATGATGAAGACGGATCGCTCGGTGTTCACGCCTTCTGTTATTCGTTTAGACTAAAAATATGCTCGGGATATATTTTTTTTTAATTTTCTGGTTTTCTCTTGTATTTTGACAGTAAATGTGCTTAAGATCTTTTTCTTAACTCGGATTTTCCCATGTGTTTTGACACTTAAATATGCGAAAGATCTTTTTTAATCAGATTTTCCCATGTGTTTTGACAATAAAATGTTCTTAAGATCTTTTACTTTAAAAAAAATATTTACTGTTATTGAGAAATGGAGAAAGACGGGTCGCGAAAGGAGAGATTGCATTACACTAACAAATGGAGTGTGTTTGTGTGTGTGTGTGTGTGCGCGCGCGCGTGTGCGTGTGTGCGTGTGCGTGTTTGTGTGTGTGCGTGTGCGTGCGTGCGTGTTTGTGTGTGTGTGCGTGCGTGTATGTGTGTGTGTGTGTGCGTGCGTGTGTGTGTGTGTGTGTGTGCGTGTGTGTGTGCGTGTGTGTGTGTGTGTGTGTGTGTGTGTGTGTGTGTGTGTGTGTGCGCGTGTGTGTGTGTGTGTGTGTTGTGTAAATAATATTGAAAATATCTCTGCAATCCCTGTCCCTGCAAATATCTGTCTCCTTTCAAACTTGCAAATAATTGTGTGGTGGAGTAAATTTGCCTCTCCTTATTTTAAAAATTAATTGTTATACAAATTGTTAAATTGTCAGAGTAACCCGACCTTGGGCACTCCTTATGACGGTATTTTTGAAGTGTCTCAGTTTAAGTAAACGCTCGAGGCAAGAATATTCTAGATTTGCTGATGTACTGCAAACTAGTGAGTAGGTTTTATTATTATTATTATTATTATTATCCAATGATTATGATTTTCAAGAATGAGACCAGCCAATGGGCTGAGATTAAAAAGTTTACTAGCTCTAGAAAATTCTATTCTCTGATCACTTTGAATTTGAAGTGGCAAGAAGAAAGTCCGGTTTTGAAAAGTGACCTTTAGCTTGGTGGTGAGTTAAACTGACTGAATGAGAGAGAATGGAATTAGAAATATTTCATGTAATTTTGCTATTGATATGTTTTACTTGTGTAGAGATGTACTGTGTGAGTTGACTTTTATTTCTACAAATGTTTGAACTAAGTTGCTCGCATTTAGTGTGTTGACACTTGACATTGTTTTGGTATGCTTTATGACAGTATTACACCGTGTGCATGTGTTGGGCTAATGAATACTGGAACTTAGGTTTGCTCCATAATTATATTTTGCAGTGAGCACATAGACATTTCAGTTACCTTTCACATACCTATTGAATCTGCTGTTCACTGGTTATAAACCTGAACAGCTAGGAAGTCCTTGGGTGCTTTCGTAACAATATCACAAGTTTATTGTTCACAATAGAATAATCAGTCTTCTACATGCTCTGCTAGGAATGTTGTAGAATGTTCCAATACTGTAGATCTCTCAAGACTAATCTAGGCACATTATTAACTTCTTGAGTTAGGCAATCACAGTAACGAACTTCACGCACTCCTTTAGCTAGAAAGTTCCACAATAGAGTCGAACACACTTGCCGACACACACAAACAGGGTGCAGTGAATCAACACAACCTCCACTCTAGGATGGAAATGTCTGGAATCCACCACAAGCATACAAAGAAGAAATGGGGGTAAAAGCTTGCTCCTTTCGTTAAGCTTAACAATTGCCTTTCCATGACCGGACTTGATTTATGTCAAAAATCAAAGTGATTAGAATTTATAACTTACTTTAACAGGTAAGTTTTGGTCTCTACCCATTGGCTAATTTGTTATTTGTAAACCTTAAACTATTGAATAGCAACTATTACTCATCCATCCACTCAGGACTGGTTTGGATTAAATCAGCAATTTCTCACATATTCTTTACCTGTTATTTTAACTCTGGTACTTTCAAAAATAGCATCATGCACAGTATCCAAAATGTCAAGTCTCATTGACATTTAACAAATTATATAATAATTAAGTTTTAAAAATAGGGACAAGCAAATGTACTTCTACACACACATAGATAGAGAGAGAGATGTGTAGTTTTTTTTCTTTTGTGGGTTGGGAAGTGGGGAAGGCCTACTGTTGCATGAGTCATTAGTGATTCACACGGGTATCAGGTGTGTATAATTTAAATGCCATTCTTCAGGAAAAGATTTAACAGCAGCGACAAATCATCGTGTACACAACCAATTTCACGTCGCGTCATCTCGCGCTCTGCCAGGCTTAATGGTCAGCCACAGAAGTTAAACGATTGTCTGTACCTTTCAGTGTCGCCCCAGCACGCGCCGGATATGCCTGATGAACGTGATAAGTTGAAAGTGCTTCCCTACAAATTTAAAGCACCTGTTCAACATGATGCTGGGTGTCGCCCTAGCACGCGCCGGTTAGCCTGATGAACGTGTTAAGTTGAAAGTGCTTCCCTACAAAATTAAAGCACCTGTTCAACATGATGTTGGGTGTCGGCCTGCAGTGCACCACGCCTAAACTGAAGACGTGTACCTGTTTAGCATGGTCGAAGTGCTTCCCTACAAATTAATACACCTGTTCAACATGATGTTGCCCGTCGTCCTGCAATGCACCACACGCCAAGAAGGGAGACGAGTTTTCCTGAAGCAAAAGAACACCCCACCCATCTCCATCCCAATGTGCAGCATGAAAGCGAGAGCATGGTGAAAAGTAGGTCAGTGGTGCAGAACCAGGGATTAGATACTGATATGGTGGGGTGGTGTTTTTGGGTTTAGTTAGATTTCACTCTGCTTCCAACAAATTTCTCTTATAGGCGCAAACACCTAATCACTTAGGAGAGTTTTAGAACTGAGAATTGTAATGACGTCATGGGTGGGGAGAGCGGCCTCCCCGACTGATAAAAGATTGACAGTTTACAGTGGCTGCAGACGTTAGTATAATCTTGCATGCCGGACTTATTGCACTTCATTCGCTGCTGCTCGCCTATAGCCCCATGTACTTGTGTAATTGCCAAAAGTTTGTTATGAGTGTCTCTAAAACTAATATACAGTGTAAATGCACCACACTTTTATGTATTTCTAGATAGTTTGTTATGTTCTAAAAATGTACCACTCTAAAATATGATAAAAATTATTTTGTGGTAATGTTTAGGACTTTAAGTGAACACCCTCAAGGCTAAGGATGAGATTTGTGTTCTTTTTTCAAATAATATATGTCACGGACAGTGAATCTTTTTAATATAATCCTCGCTATACCTTAATAACATTGATTTTCATTAGAAAACGCTTACATTTATGTAGAGAAGAAGTTTGTTAGCCATAAAACATGGATTATAAAATAAATGCATGCGTTTAATAGAGAAGAAGTTTGTTAGCCATAAAACATGGATTATAAAATAAATGCATGCGTTTAATAAAGAAGAAGTTTGTTAGCCATAAAATAAAACATTGATTATAAAGTGCATGCGTTAATGCAGAGAATAACTTTGCTAGGCACAAAACACAGATTAAATATGCTTACGTTTATGTAGAGACGAACTTTTTGCTAGACATAAAACACTGATTAGAAAATGCTTGTGTTTACGTAGAGAAGAACTTTGCTAGCCATAAAAATCTGATTAAAAATGCATGCGTTTATGCAGAGACGAACTTTTTGCTAGCCATAAATCACTGATTAGGAAATGCATGCGTTCTATAGAGACAAACGGATTAATAGGCGTAGAGTATAGAAAGTGCATTAGTAATGAACATGGAGTTAGAAATCCGCATGATAAGTACTGTAGAATGGAAGTTGGGAATATTGTAATGATAACTCAATAATAGCGAGCATTGTTGATAAACATAAATAATTCTTAGGGAGTGGTGGGAGGAACTTGGGAATAAAGTCATGAAAAGGCAAAACTAACAAATAATTCATATTGCATTTCAAATGGAGTAATTAATATCCCTCTCGTTTAGCATTTGATATGGCAAACAATAGTTCAAGCGTTTCTACATGCTATTCCAGGCAGTTAACCGGCTTTTACTGAGAACAAAATATTCACCACTCGTTACTTTTAGGCGCGCGCAGACGCTCGCTTGTAAAAGTACACTTACACACGCACTCATACACATAGCCACATATACACACGCACTCATACACATAGCCACACTTACACACGCACTCATACACATAGCCACACTTACACACGCACTCATACACATAGCCACACATACACAGTTCAAAGCATGTATTGCTGTACATTTGATCAGTGAAAATCATATTTTCAGCATAACGATGATGTAATTAGGTCAGTAGGATTAAGGTCACTAAGATCTAATTGAGTATTTATTGACCAAATCTGACTGTGTACATTAGTGCATGAGTGTGTATCAATGACTGTGTGTACATTAGTGTGTATGCGTTTATTAGTGTTTGTGTGTGTTGTTGTTTAGTGTTCGCAAACTAATAAATCATTGCCAGATGAAAATTCCGTGTCATATTTAGATTTTACCTTGTATGTTTTACTCTCTCTCTCTCTCTCTCTCTCTCTCTCTTGATTGATTGATTGATTTTTAACTTCTACATGCTTAATTTGTGTATAGTTTTTTTGTGTGGAGAGTAAATGTACTCAGTTTTAATGAATCGTGGTCTAAACTTACTTAATCTTCTTTGAAATTTGCATAGAGTTCTTTTTGGTTCTCGGTACGCATGCATTCTTATTGAAAATATTCGTGTAAAGTTTCTTTCACTCGCCTTTTATTTATGACATTTTCACAATTACAACTCACTGTTTTTGATATAATTTGATAAGGCCCTCTTTTTCGCCTTTTAATTGCGTCGATAACGTTCGAAATTAACGGTCATGTGGATTTTCTATTATCGCTATTGATTTGCCTTTGCCATTTCGTCTTTTCGACAGAAAAGCGCACTGTCAAATTAACTGCATCTTCCTCCTCGATTCTTTCCCCTTTCCACGTCATGATTACCTCCTCCTTCTCGCATTCTCTTTGCCGTTTCTATAATTTTCACATCATTGCAAAAGTGGCTATTGATCTGAGAACGGCGATGCTCAGATTACGACAAAAGTGCAGACGCGAAGGGACGTCGGTCGTGCGTCAATTTCACACTAGAAAGATTACAAGCGGCGGCTTTTCCGGCCTTCGTACGGCGAACCTGCATTCCTCTTATCTCGTGTCTTTCCTACATCAGCTGTTATGGGGATCCTTTTTAGAGGAGGGACTATTTTTAGCACTAAATGAGGAAGTGACTGGGTCTAAAAATCAAGCTTTTTAATTTTAACCACAGGAGAAAGTATGAGAGAGATTGGTGCTTGAGAATTCGTTGAACCAATATACCGAGCGTTACGTACTTAAAGTTATCGAGGCGTAACATTGGGTACTTTGTCATTCACTGTATGTGGCTTTTGAACGATAGATAGATTGGTCGTTATGTAGCATGCAGTGCTCGTGTTTCTGTCAGGTTGTTGATGGCGTTGTGTGTTAAGAAAAAGGAAGATTTAATTATATTTCGTGGATACCTTAGTTTGATATTTTCTTGGGTTTTAACTTCTACAAATTTGCATTTCTCACGCGAATACCAGGCCTTTTTATTTTTTTTAATATAATTTTATTTTTGAAAATTGTTTATGCCGATCTAGGTTGTTTCTGATCGAATTAAGGGAAGAATTTGATCAATCAGCAAATTATCTCCCATGGAAGATTTCATCCATCTCCTAATATCCATGTACACTAGCCATACCAACTTTGGAGAACTTTCTTTCTCTCAAAACACACATAACAGTCACAAAACACACTGTTTCTAAACTGCCAGTTGATTTGTAAATTACTAGCAATATTTTATGTATATCACTTGTATCTCCAGTTTGTGTGTGTGTGTGTATGGAAATGCAGTATTATAGGAACTGCTGGCAAATTATAATATTACTCGTGTCTTCAACCTTTGTTGGTGAAAATGCAGTGTTTTGTAGGAAGGGCGGGCAAATTATAATATTACTGGATTGTCTCCAAGTTTTGTTGGTGAAAATGCAGTGTGTTATGTAGGAACGGCGGGCAAATTATATTACTGGATTGTCTTCAACCTTTGTTGGTGAAAATGCAGTGTTATGTAGGAACGGCGGGCAAATGATATTACTTGCGTGTAAATATTTTAATCATATTTTATAAATGAGTGGATTCACATCTTTTTATTTCGGCCTCTGGATTATTTTAGATGCATCTTTTCTTTCTTTTACGTGATAAAAATTTCTGTCTCTCTTTTCTCTGTGTCTAAATAAATTCAGTTTTTATATGGAACGTAAATTAAGCAAAACAATTTGTCACATGTACCCGTCCATACCCCTGCAAAAATTAAATAAGATATTAAAATAAGATACATATCTTTCGAATTAATCCCCCTTTGTATTGGAATATGATATTTCATTTCGAATTAATCTCCCTTTGTGTTGGAATAGGATACTTCTCTTTCGAATTAATCTCCCTTTGTATTGGAATAGAATATTTCATTTCGAACTAATCTCCCTTTGTATTGAAATAGGATATTTCTCTTTCGAATTAAAGCTTCAGGCGCTTAAGACGGAATCTGCAGAACGCTTCGTATTCTGAAGGAAACAATTCGCATTTGTAAGTTATTATAACGTAAATAGAGTGATAGCCGAAGGCATTATCCCTATATGAACCTTCTCTAAATCGTTTGGTGCCTGTACACGTCTCAAAGGAAAGAGAATTTCCGTAAGATTGTACATATTAAAATGCAACAGTTGCTTGTTAATCGTTATTTTCATGGAACAGCACAACTAATGGTACTTGTAAGAGAAAAATAAATAAACAAAAGAGAAGCAATTTCGAAACCAAATTCAACACATTTTTAAAGAATCGATTTCCACAGAAGTACAGATTTGAGTCTGTGAACTGATTCCCCAGATCATTCTAAACGTCGGTCATTAATTGCATATATATTCCTGTTGAGGAAGGATTTAAAGTGAAAGTGCAGTGACCCCTACAATGAGTAATCGCATTGACCCTCAGCAGCTCGTAACCTCATGGAATCCTGATGTGTCTGTGACCTTGGTAACAGCAACCCTCTGCTGAATACACTTTCGCGAGTCAAATATCCAGTTGACAGGGGATTTTTCCAGTTGACAGGGGATTTTTTTTCCTAGTGTCGTACTGTCGAATGAATTTATAAGGATTGTTACTGAACGAAGTTAAGCGTCGTTTTCGAGACGTTAAGAAGACTTTACGTGGCCTGGCCGACTCGTGTCAAAGGCGAAGTTAAAAATAATTGTCGGTATGTTAAGAAGACTTTACGTGGCCTGGCCGACTCATGTCAATGGTGAAGTTAAAAATAATTGTCGGTATGTTTTGAAAGCTTAATGTCGTCAACGTTACTTCTTATTTACCTGGAAGGATGTAGAACTAGTGAAAGAACGGTTACGGGCAGAACTGCCCGTGTTAAATTACCGGAAGTGCTATGACAAGGCAAAGGAAGAAACTGTGATAATATACATGTCATGGTTAGTCTCATATTATCATTCATTAATGTTATAATTGTTCACGTGAAATCAGTCTTCGTTGTCATGGTTGGATTGTGACATCATTTGTCCTCGGCGAGTTCGTATGATGTCACACTTATACGTGTTATGGTTGGTCACATTCATTTTTACAAAGTCGTTTTTGTTTCTTTACCTTTTAAATATAAAAAGTGCCATAGCTATAGCCTTGTCATATTTCCAATGACAGCCTGATAATTAGTGTGAATTCCGTTAATTTGTTATATCAGTTAGTGGAAACGGTATGCCACACCTGCTTCCTGTGCGACAACACAGTAGCGTCTTGTATCAGTAGATCACACACTCTTGCGACGGTGACCCGTCAAATGCGCGCACCGACAAATGCGCGATAGGGTTAGGTTTAGGGTATGGTTATGGTTAGGATTAGGGTTAGGGTTAGAGTTAGGGACAGAACGCGTCGTCGCGCTTTTGTCCATCGCGATTTTGTCGGTGCGTATTTGTCGGTGAACCCGTGCGACAACACAGTAGCGTCTTGTTTCAGTCGATCACACACATTCTTCCGACAACACAGTAGCGTCTTGTTTCAGTCGATCACACACATTCTTGCGACAACACAGTAGCGTCTTGTTTCAGTCGATCACACACATTCTTGCGACAACACAGTAGCGTCTTGTTTCAGTAGATCACACACTTGCGACAACAGAGTAGCGTCTTGTTTCAGTAGATCACACACTTGCGACAACAGAGTAGCGTCTTGTTTCAGACGATCACACACTTGTGCTTGCCTTTAGATCACAGAAGTTTGGGTCTCAAATTTGAGTCCTCGTCAGACAAGTTTTGGTCACCTGCACTCTTTCAACTTTCCTTAGTCTTCGTCTCACAGTCTATCAAACGAATATTTCGTCTCAATTTTTCAAACGAATATTTTCTTTCAATTTCTTCATATCACTCCTGTGATTTGTAACGCGCTCTTGAATTTTATTCAGATTAATGACACCGAATATTTCGACCTTTTCAAGCTCGTGCTTTGTGAACTTTACGGCTTTAGCATAGGCAATTTAATTAATAATTAGTGGCATTATCGTGCCCTTCCAGATTTATCTTCCTTGCCAGATTTTCTCCACCTTACTTAAAGAAATATTGTGTGATAGATGTGATGTGCCTTACAGATATAGTGATATGGTGTTACAAATATTGTGTCTTACGCATGTGTCTTATTTACTTGATGGATAAAGTCTTACATACGTGGAGGTTTCTTTTACGTGTCTTATTGCTATGGTGTGTCTTACATATATATCGTACCTTACTGATGTCGTGTCTTGTAGATATACAGGTGCATTACAGATGTGGTACGTCTTAAGATATAGTGTCTGACGTACAGATATACTGTATAGTGTGCCTTACTGATATATTGTCTTCTACATATGTTGTTCTTATTGAAACAGTGCGTCTTAAAGATATAATGTACCTACATTTATGGTCTGCCTGACAGGAATGTTGTGTGTTTCAGGATGGAGGAAGCGGTGTGTGACATGATGCAGTACAAGAGCAAGATAGACCAGCTGAAGCAAGAGAAAGCCAGCTTGTCTGTCACGTACGAGGTAGGCCATTAGTGACATCAGCTTTGATAAATGACATTTGTCCAAATTTATGCCTGAAATGTTACTGCGGTGATGTTGTGTCTCACTAAAAGGTCATGCCAGACCTCTCTGTCTACCGGATGGTGACTAGTGATGGTTTGTCTCACTCTAGGGCCATGTCACACCACTCTCCCTACTAATATGGTGACTAGAAATTGTTTGTCTCGCTCTAGGGCCATGTCAGACCACTCTCCCTACTAATGTGGTGACTAGAAATTGTGTCTCACTCTAGGGCCATGTCAGACCACTCTCCCTACTAATATGGTGACTAGAAACTGTGTGTCTCACTCTAGGGCCATGTCAGACCACTCTCCCTACTAATGTGGTGACTAGAAATTGTGTGTCTCACTCTCGGGCCATGTCAGATACCTGTCTCCTAGCATGGTGATTAGTGATGTGTCTTACTAAAGGGCCGTGTCGGGCGTCTGTCCACTGTAAGATGACTAGAGATAGTCTTTCTCACTCTAGGGCCGTGTCAGACATCTCTCTCTGTCCAGTGGTATGGTGACTAGTGTTAGTGTGTCCTTTGATCTCTTGCCCATTTACCGCTCCTTCTTTCACTGATACTGGTGGCTGGTGTTTGTTCTGTCATGTTTTCCCCTCTGATCTCATTCTAAATTCATTTTGTTCACTTACCGCTCCTTCTTTCACTGATACTGGTGGCTGATGTTTGTTCTGTCATGTTTTCCCCTCTGATCTCATTCTAAATTCATTTTGTTCACTTACCGCTCCTTCTTTCACTGATACTGGTGGCTGGTGTTTGTTCTGTCATGTTTTCCCCTCTGATCTCATTCTGAATTCATTTCGTTCACTTACCGCTCCTTCTTTCATGGATGCTGGCTTGGATTGTGTTCCGTCTTTAGTGGTTTTTCTCATTAATCAGTCTTTGGATATATCTAACTCAATTATCACTCTTATCTTTCACTGATTCTGGCTTGGATTACGCTTATTCTCAGTGTTTTTTATCATTTCTGTTTCTCGCTTAGTTATCGCCCCTTCTTTCAATGCTACTAACTGGGACTATGTTCCATCTCTAGTCTAATATGAATATGTCGTCATTCTCAGACTGTATTTATCTGTCGCACTTATTTATATATTCAGATTAGTGTTCTTTTTGGATATTTTTTTTTAGTGCATTTTACTCACTTCGAAAAAAATCCTTTTTAACTTTTTTTCATCCTATTCATTTCAAACTTCCAATGTGAAATGACTTATTTGAGTAGATTCCCCCGTAGATATCACTAAAGTTGACATTTAGTGACCTGCCTGTCTTTCACCACCGCTAGATTAGGAATTAATGACGTCACTGACTCCCGTGTTTGCAATCCAATCTCCCTCGCTGCTCTTGTTGACTCAGAGTCGGGACTTGAGCAAAGCCATAGTGGCCAAAAGCCGTAGCTACCAAAACAAATATTTTTTTTTTTTTATAGTCTATGTTCGTTGTTAGACAAATTTGAAACTGGATGTTTTATTTACAGCCAGTTTAAAAGTCTTTATGTACAATGCTAGATAATTTGAGTCTGGATCATATATGTGGCTAAATTAATTGTTATATGTACATTACTATTATATATTTGTAGCCATTGAAAAAGTTGTGTGTACATTACTATTATATATTTGTAGCCATTGAAAAAGTTGTATGTACATTACTATTATATATTTGTAGCCATTTAAAAAGTCGTATGTACACGTACGATGATTGATAATTCGAGTCTGGATCATATATTTGTAGCTAGTTTAATAGTCGTATGTGCACGTTCACTGCTAGATAATTCAGCTCATGTTATTTTAAAGCAAGTCTGTTATGTACACCTCTCTGTTAATTGAGATTAATTCGCATGTCTAATATGTAAAGTGCCAGACGAATCCAAGCCATAATGCAAAATTTCTTTTTTAAACAAAGCCATTTTGTAAATCTCTAAATATTTATGATGTGTTTTTCTTCCCTTGATCGCCATCCCAACCCCCACCCCTACAAGTAAAACATTTCTAATGCATATCACCCTGCACTCTATGCATATACAAAACAACTCACCTTTGTCCCCAAGATCGAATGTCACCTTACTTATACAAAAGCCCTGTATCGTCCCGCTGTCTGTTGGCACGCTACGCATGCTATAAATAGTTCTCTCCAAGATCGTTATCTCCATGCACTGATAGCTAACACCCAAGATCACTGTTTCCAAGTCCCTGTGTATCCTTTTTCTATACCCAAGATCACTGTTTCCAAGTCCCTGTGTATCCTTTTTCTACACCCAAGAACACTGTTTCCAAGTCCCGGTGTATCCTTTCTCTACACCCAAGAACACTGTCTCCAAGTCCCGGTGTATCCTTTCTCTACACCCAAGAACACTGTCTCCAAATCCCGGTGTATCCTTTCTCTACACCCAAGAACACTGTCTCCAAGTCCCTGTGTATCCTTTTTCTACACCCAAGATCACTGTTTCCAAGTCCCTGTGTATCCTTTTTCTACACCCAAGATCACTGTTTCCAAGTCCCTGTGTATCCTTTTTCTACACCCAAGAACACTGTTTCCAAGTCCCGGTGTATCCTTTCTCTACACCCAAGAACACTGTCTCCAAGTCCAGGTGTATCCTTTCTCTACACCCAAGAACACTGTCTCCAAGTCCCGGTGTATCCTTTCTCTACACCCAAGAACACTGTCTCCAAATCCCGGTGTATCCTTTCTCTACACCCAAGAACACTGTCTCCAAATCCCGGTGTATCCTTTCTCTACACCCAAGAACTACTTTGCCCTCCAAGTCCAGATTTATCCTTTCTCGACAGATTTGTTCCTTTGAGCCTCGTTCTGACTAGCACTTGTCAGCCATGACAGAACTGAACTTGAGGGGGGGGGGGGAAACAGGGAGGAAGTAACCAAAGTCCATTAAGTATCCAAAACCGATAAATCTCTATCCCGAGAAAAGTGTGTGTGTGTGGGGGGGGGGGGGGTATGGCCATAAACAAAATAAGACCATTCGATCATAATTTAGTAATGACAACATTCGATTATGGTATCATACTTAGATCACCGTATCGATAATGGCCGTTGCCTGATTTTTCTCTTTTGTCGGTGTTGACAGAATGACAGTATTTATTGCCGTGCATTTTCTTAGTGTTGATAATTAGTTAAAGAAAACTGTTTGTAGTAGTGGTGGTAATTAGTTAAAGAAAACTGTAGTAGTAGTGGTAATTAGTTAAAGAAAATTGTTTGTGGTATTAGCAGTGGGACTTTTGACGGGTAGAAAGAGAGAAGTTGGGAATAATTTGCTCAAGATGAGTGTGTGAGTTTAGCGATAATGATCCGGAACCGCTTTCCTTTTTTTAAAAATCAAACACAATGTTCATTCAAGTGGAACATAGCATTTAGCCGATTTTCGACCGTTCACTTAACCTTCTGAGACTACGTTTATATGCTTTTGTGATTTTCTCTTCCATTGATGTATAGTTTTTACTACTTGTTTTTAATTACATATGTATACAGCCATTGATGTATAGTTTTTACTACTTGTTTTTAATTATATTGTATACGGCCATGATGTATAGTTTTTACTACTTGTTTTTAATTACATGTGTATACAGCCATTGATGTATAGTTTTTACTACTTGTTTTTAATTATATTGTATACGGCCATGATGTATAGTTTTTACTACTTGTTTTTAATTACATTGTATACGGCCATGATGTATAGTTTTTACTACTTGTTTTTAATTACATATGTATACAGCCATTGATGTATAGTTTTTACTACTTGTTTTTAATTACATATGTATACAGTCATGACGACAAGTTTGGGCTTGTTTCAGGAATTGATAATGTCTATGAATCTGGTATTTTACACAGGGTTCATGCCTATAAATTTGGTAGGCTGACGGCTATCTACGGTTCAGGCTAGAGAAAAAAGATATATTTAGCTTTATTGGAGAGGATTTTTTCCGTATAAAGTCCTGAATATCACCTGTATTCAGCTTTGCCGGCATCCCAGATATCTAGTATGTAAAATAATATGCTTGTCTTTTGTGTTGATTTTTTCATTTCGTTGGATTATACAACTCTGTAACCCTGGTATCTCTTTTTTAATAGCTTGCAGAAATGACACAAAAGTTGTTAGCTGTCGAATGTCATGGCTGTGTACGTACATATTTTACTAAAAATAAGTGTGCTGTGTAATGACGTCATGGCTGTGTACGTACATATTTAACTAAAAGCAAGTGTGCTGTGTAATGTCGTCATGGCTGTGTACATAAGTAACTAAAAGCAAGTGTGCTGTGTAATGACGTCATGACTGTATACATACGTAATTAAAAACAAGTAGTCTTTTCTTTAACCTGGACACTTTTTAAAACTAATCAGAAATCTTGTAGTGCTTGAGTACGAAATCATGCACAATATTTGTATTTATTTGTCATCTCTCTGCAACACTGAACCCAGCTCATTTCTCACGACCTCTGGCCTTTCGACTTCTTGTCGCATTCATCAACCACTGTTTTTATGTTACGCTGATTATTTCGGTTTGAAAATTTAATTTTCAAGGAGCCAACCATTTTTAGAAAGGATTGCACCGTTAGACCTCGTGTATAAAGAAGAAAAACAATTGTGTGGTTCAATTTCTCACCCCACCCCATTATATTTTGCTATCTTACCCTGCGCGCGCGCGCCGTACGTTCCATTAGCCTCGTGCGTGCTTCCGATCTCGTCCTTTTTCATCAATTTCGCGCTCACAACACTCGCAACCTTACCCCGGCTTTCTCATTGTTCGCGCTCCGAACACTCGCAACCTTACCCCGGCTTTCTCATTGTTCGCGCTCCGAACACTCGCAACCTTACCCCGGCTTTCTCATTGTTCGCGCTCCGAACACTCGCAACCTTACCCCGGCTTTCTCATTGTTCGCGCTCCGAACACTCGCAACCTTACCCCGGCTTTCTCATTGTTCGCGCTCCGAACACTCGCAACCTTACCCCGGCTTTCTCACTGTTCGCGCTCACAACACTCGCAACCTTACCCCGGCTTTCTCATTGTTCGCGCTCCGAACACTCGCAACCTTACCCCGGCTTTCTCATTGTTCGCGCTCCGAACACTCGCAACCTTACCCCGGCTTTCTCACTGTTCGCGCTCCGAACACTCGCAACCTTACCCCGGCTTTCTCATTGTTCACGCTCGTGCAAGCTGGAAACCGTGCGCACAGATTCAAGTCGTCGCGGACAGAAGCACCCGTTCCAGGAAAGGGACCTTAGTCTCCTAACCGCAGTGGTAGAGACGTATTTGAGCGGTCTTCTGAGCTGGCAAAGGGGAGCCACTCTCACACTGGAGTAGGTTTACAACTGACTTTCGGTAACGCCCGCTATCTGCCGGCACGTACAGCACGGCACGCGTAGAAGGGTGGTTGGATTGAGGGGGGGGGTAGTAAATGCGTAGGACGGGAAGGTTAGTTGAGAGGGAGGGGGGAAATCTCGCCATCGGCAGGCAGTACTTGGAGCTTGATGTTGGACATTAAATTTTACTTGTTCTGGACTTCTTGCTGGTCCTTAGTTCTTGGCAATGGGCATCAGTAATACGACGGTTACACCAGCGGCACTAGCCAGTGGGATGGACAAGTTTCCCTCGGAATGCTGGGCATTCTGAAATCTGATTGATGGATTTGCCAGTGTAAAATCGCCTATAGTACGAATTCATTACACTTAAAGGCGCGATTGGCACTGCCCAGTACATTCTTGTTGAATTCTTTGAAGTGGCAACAATACTTTTTTTTAAGTTATTATTTTTTAAAAGATTTTCGACAAAGTTAAAATATATTTTTGTAAAAAAAAAAAAAAGAATAATAAAACTAAAATACATTTACTCATTACTGATTTGTAAAAACAGTATGTTGCTTTTATTTGCCTTGTCCCAGTTTGAAGACTAAAATAAATTTAAAATAATTGTATAAATTTCTGAGAATTCACTTATGGAGGGGTTTTTTGTTGTTGTTTGTTTGGTTGGTTGCCGGGGGGGGGGTCTTTTATTTTTATTTTTTGTTGGTCTTATATTATTTGTCTGGTATTTGTATATTAGTGATCTTTAACAAATGTCTTTCTAGCTTTTCGGTCCAAAGTAGTCCAGAGAAAACAGACATTCTGCTCTCTCTTGCTATACATTAGAGGGGTGGGAGGTGGTGCAAAGGGTGGAAGGTGTACAAATTGAAAGGGTCCAACTGTTGATCTGAGAGGGGGTGCAGCCCAAGAGCAAGAGGGTGGAGTAGTGGGGGTAAGGAGAGCGGAGTTCCCGGTGGGAAGGGGGGGGGGATGATATTATAGCACGATTAATGTCAAGGTCGTGTAGCTATTGCCAGTCGTATTCTAAGCCCTCTAAAATGCTGCAGAGAAACGCCGGGAGCTGTGAAAGTAGCAAAGATAAGAAGTAAATGGAAAGGGCCAGCACTCGCTGCCTGTATGTAGCAGCTCTCTGAATAAGGACAATCGTAAAGTCACATCGCCACACGCCGGATTAATTGAAGCCGCAACTGACGAGGATGAAATTCATCTTCATCATCGTCTGCGTTTGAATTAAACATGCGGTGCTATGACTCCTCGATTGCACCGGTACCGATATAGAGGCTTGGGATTATATATAAATTATTCGGCCAGAGAGGCGTACATTTGGTCTGCGAATTTTTTTTTCCCCCACAGGTTTTTTTTTTTCTTCTTTATGTAATTCTCGCGAGCTTTTACTCTTCTTTCCGGTCCTGTAAGAATTATACAAATGGCCCACTCTGTAAATTGACGTCAAAGTGTCTCGATACTGCCTTCAAACAAATATGTATGTTAATTGCTATCACAAAAAATTACTTGATTTCAACCTTATTGGTTTCACATGCATATTTCATAGGAAAAATACCTGATTGTTATTAATATCGAAATACTACATGATATCGTCCATCTGATAAATAGATTTAATCATTTCAGCTGCATTTTTAATAATACAACTTTATTTTAGTGGTGAGAAAAAACACACACACACAGTCTTATGTATTGTTATATGAAACATGCAAATATATTGGTGCAATGGATAAATAGCCTCAGCTGGAAAATTAACAATTCATTACATAAAAAGGCAATATTTAGTTAATTAGAAAAAATATTAATTAGATGTTATTCTAGCTAATGTTAAGGCAGCAATTTAAGCACAAAACAGTTAATTTACATTTGCTGAGAGCTGTTTTAATATCCCCCTGTAGAAGTTGAGGAAAAAATTGCCATCCCTTTTTAAAATAAAAAATTATTTAACTTCATGTGATATATGCAACTACTAACTCTAGTGTTTAATTTTAGGTTCATTATTTAGATCATTAAATTATTATTGTATGCCACAATTGGAAATCCTCAGGGTTAAATATACTCAAACAATATATATCATCAGGATGCAATTATACAAAAAATAAGTTTAGTAGGTTTTTGTGTCTGTCTGTTTATTGAAATTAAATACCATGTACATAATAAAACAAAGTGTAATCATGTGCAAAATAAGTTAATTGGATGTTTGCGTCTGTTAGCTACATACTGAATCAACAATATTCTATGTAAATACTAGTTGTTTGGTACAGTAATTGTGCAAAGTGGCTTTAATAGGTCTTTGTTATTTACTTGAAATGCTCATATTGTCCACTTTTTTTTAGATGTTTACTAACAATTCTGATTACACTTATTTTGCCTTTGGTCAGTCACTATTTTGACTTTTACAAAATGTTTTGGTCTATTTTGCATGCTTACCATTAAATCATAAGACTGTTTTGTTTCATAAATCTGATTCCATAAATACAAACTTTTGCATATCTTAATTTAAAATAAAATTTCTGCAGAACACAGTCTTTATAAAGTTTTGGTATGTGTTGATTTCATACTCAAGCTTGCAATATATTTTAAATTGCCCAGTTTCTTATTGCATAATTTGGAATGAGTATAACACATTGTAAAATAAAAATGTTTGTTAGATGGTATGGGATTTTGGAAAAAAAAAATAAAATAATTGGAATGAATTAAAAACCACTGAAGTTAAGAAAAATGTTTTGATCCGAGACCTTATGTCAATTTATAAGTGTTTTCTTTTCAGATCTGCTTGTAACAACTCCATAGGAAACCTTTTAGGCTCTTTGAAGGATTTGTTAGGTTATTATAATTAATGACATTTTCATGTATTTCCCTAATATTTTCATAGTTGACAGCAGTCCTAGAGCTTTTATGCTATTTTCAGGCCTGTGATGGATAAATTGCAGGGCAAGGTTATGGGAATGTGCAGCTGATCAGCTGAGCTGTTACAGCCAGCAAAAAATATTGATTGAAAATCTTGTTAGCTCATTGCTAAAAATGTTATGTGCATTTTCTTCCAAAATTATGCACCAAATAATATTTGCTTTTTTTTTCATTTGTTCTTTCTTTAAATATTTTTCTTTGAAATAATTGATGGTTGTGACATTTTATTTTTAATCTTCCAAACAAAAAGGGTAATGAAGAAAAAAATGGATATTATGAAAGTTGATTGTGAGAGAATTGGGAAGCATATGGTTTGTGGTTTGACTTGCCATAAATACTTAATCATCTTTTTTTTTCAAAATTTGTTCCTAATATTTTTAAAAGCTGTGTTCATTAAGAAAAAGAAAACTGTTCAATTTGTTTCTTTAGAAATTAAAATTTCTTCATTAAAAGTTAACTTCACAGATAAATATAGCAACTTGTGATTTAGATTGAGATTGCCTATTAACAAACATTAGATCTATGTACAAAATTGTCCTGACAATTTAGTTACAAACACTAATACTAACAACACATACAGTAATGCTGATAGATCACACACATTAATACTGATATCACCAACACTACAAATAGGTCACATGACACTGATGCTAATTTATCACAAACATTATTACTAATAGATCACAAGCACAAAAGAACATTAATTCTGATAGATCACATGCTGATAGATCACAAACACTAAATCTAATGGACTGCAAATAGTAATGCTAATAGATCATTATGTGAGCAGATTATAAATAATAATACTAATATATCACCAACTTTAATGCTAATAGATTACCAGCACTAATACTAATAGCACTTATACTAACAGCACTAATACTAATAGCACTAATACTGACAGCACTGATAGTAACAGCTATAATAATACTAACAGCACTTATACTAACAGCACTTATACTAACAGCACTTATACTAACAGCACTTATACTAATAGCACTTATACTAACAGCACTTATACTAACAGCACTTATACTAATAGCACTAATACTAATAGCACTTATACTAACAGCACTTATACTAACAGCACTAATACTAACAGTATTATACTAACAGCACTTATACTAACAGCACTTATACTAATAGCTAAAATAGCAAAATGTATACTGAGATAGTGTAGTAGGAGTGCAGTAGTAGATCACTGTAGCACAGCTTTTGTTCAGAGTGAGAGTTATGTGTTCACAAATGCCAGTAGATCACTGTAGCAAAGTCTGTACTGAGATCTGTGTTCACAAACATCAGATCACTGTTGCACAACTGGTATTCAGTGAGAGTTCTGTATTCACAAACAGATCATTGTAGCAAAGTCTGTATTGAGAATGAGATTTGTGCCACAAAACATCAGTCAGTGTGGCATAGCTTGTATTCAGAGTGAGAGTTCTGTGTTCACAAACACCAGTAGATCAATGTAGCAAAGTCTTGTACTAAGAATGAGATATCTGTGTTCACAAATGCCAGAAGATCAATGTAGCAAAGTCTGTACTGGGCGTGAGACTTGTGTGTTTACAAATCTTGTTATTAATAGTATTTGTTGAATACTGGTATGTTTACTTGGTGACTGTGTTTATTCAATCATTATTCAGTCACACTTTTACAGAAAATATGCTGTTCTTACCTTTCAGAGTAACCTGCAGAAATACAGAAACCACATCAGCACACTGGAACGCGAAAACATGATGTTGCTAAATCAGGTGAAAAAAATGGAATCCCAGGTATGCTTTAGTTAATTTTTTAGAGCTGATGTTGGATTTAGATCATTTTACCATTGAATTTTATATTCAGTTTTTAAAAAATATATATATAATTTGTTCATTTCTTGTAGAATTATATTATTAATTAAAAGCAAACTATAACTAGTGTAGATTCAACGCTTTTTGAGGATTAAAAAATTTGTAAATCAAAGCGCATTTGCATATACATGTATTTAGGTCAGAAAACATGTTAGTAATTATAGAACAGTATTGAACAGCAAGATATTCAAGATGGAAATAAAAATAATATTATTAAGGACAGGCAGTACATTTATTTAGATGAGTGTACAAGACAAGCAATACATAGAAATCACAATGGCAAGATGAGAGTACAAGACAGAAATAAGAACAATGGTATCTGTGATAAAACAAGAAAAATATATAAATACAATAATAATTAAAATATTTGTGAAAGGATAAGCAAGTCACCAAAAATATCATTTCTGTTTGTAACAGACAAAACCTAGAAAGCAGAACCATGATATTTTCCATGGGATAAGTAAGTCACCAACAAATTCATTTCTGTTTGTAACAGACAAAATGTAGAAAACAGAATAATAGTATTTGTGATAGAATAAAAAAGCAAGTCACCAATAAATCATTTCTGTTTGTAACAGACAAAATGTAGAAAGCAGAATAATAATATTTGTGATAGAATAAACAGCAAGTCACCAATAAATCATTTCTGTTTGTAACAGACAAAATGTAGAAAGCAGAATTATAATATTTGTGATAGAATAAAAAGCAAGTCACCAATAAATCATTTCTGTTTGTAACAGACAAAATGTAGAAAGCAGACAAAATGTAGAAAGCAGAATAATAGTATTTGTGATAGAATAAAAAGCAAGTCATCAATAAATCATTTCTGTTTGTGACAGACAAAATGTAGACAGACCAGTTGTATAGGTATATCAGGTCGAGCAAGGTGTAACAAGCACAAAGTGATATAGATATATCAGGTCAAGCAAGGTGTAACAAGCACAAAGTGATATAGGTATATCAGGTCAAGCAAGGTGTAACAAGCACAAAGTGATATAGGTATATCAGGTCAAGCAAGGTGTAACAATCACAAAAGTGGTATTTGAAAGAGAACAGGCAATATATGTAAATCAAAACAGTGGTATTTTAACATGCAAAAGAAAGAAATCAAAACAGTGCTATATATATATAGAGAGAGAGAGAGAAGTGAAAACAATGGTTCAAGTAACTCCATTATCTGCATTTCCTTATCAATATTTTTGCAGATACACTAACCTGAAGTAAGTATAGACTACCACTGTTTTTGTCATGCACATGTATAAAGAGAGGTTAAAGGCCACAAGTCAGATTTCAGCCAAGAGAGTGCCATTAAGCACTTTGTACAGTTTAGTAAAAACTATTGCAATGAATTTCCAAAACTGACTCATAGCAATCTAGGAAGGTTGACAGCAACCCAAAGTAAAATCATATAGTGCTGACCTGAATAGAGCAAACAGTTCTTGTCTTGATTTAGCATTTAACCAATCAGTACAACAAAAATGAGCAGCTTTTACTGTAAAGTTCACGATTTGTTCACTTTTAATACACACACAGCAAATATATTCTGCATTTAATTATTCTCATACTTCTACTTCAAGAAAATATTGAGATTATCTCGTACACTGGAAGAAGCATTGGTGCTTCACTAAACTGCGGGTTGCAATATATCATTAACCACATATCAATGCATACAATCCAGGATCAAGTTAAACTCGAAGTAGAATGTTAAGTATGTGGAGTTCAAGCTTTGTGTCACACATTACTTCTCATAAATAAAACTGTTCACAGCATGCCTAATAAAATAAAACTAGTTCTACTCTTGTGTCGACATTGCAGTAGAAATTAACCCCAAAATACAAATCAAAAACAAAATTGTTAGTTATACTAACATGCATTTTGTATCAAAAGTAATTATAATAATGTACTATATTCAGTAAACAGATGTGATTGCCTGATTCCAATGCTATCCTTACTATATAAGTACAGTTCAACAAACCAATAAACCAATAAGTGCAATTACTTAAACAATTAAATAAACAAAATGACTAAGTATATATTTTGATTATATAGCAAAGCATTTTAAGCATAACAATATGACACATATTTCATGAACCATTACTAATCATCAGTGATCCACACAGCACTCCATCCCCAAGCAGTCAAAATAATGCTAGCTTATCTGACATTACTAAAAATTAAACATAAAATACATGACCAGATAAACGTCTGTTCATGTAAAATAATTTCTCCTTTACACATCAAATGTTGATCTTCACTTGATTCTTTTGTGAAATTAAATTTCTACACTAATACTGTAATAGCATTTAATTTAAATTTCTGATGAAGGTACATAAACAGTAAATAAAATAAATGTACTTGCACAAGAAAATACATGTATATCGAAATGCATGCTAAGATTATAGTAATAATCTGCTATTGTCTTTATTATTTGAGTGCTGCATCTCTTCACAGAACATTTCTAACATATACTGGCTTAAGCATCTCCTATTAAAATATTGCAACCTGTTCCTGAAACAATAGAAGTATTAATCATTATTTGTAATAATTATGCTATTAGAGAAATACATAATTTGATTATCAGAACTTTCATCTTATCATGAAATTCACTGTATGGTCGAAATCTATTTCTCATACTTAACCTTATATTAAGATCAACATCTCTCATTCATTCCTGTATATCATTAACTAGCACACATTTAATCCTGGTCATTTTGTTATCCCAGAGTTGCTTGATACACATGCATGAACAAAGGGGTTGCTGTTATTAAATCTGTGAGAATAATGGTTAACTCCAACAGTACTTCTTGTACACAACTCACATCATCAGTAAAACAACTCAAATAAAACAAACCATTCTGCAGATCCTGAAGTGCATGACACAAGTGCACACAGGGTTTTCTTCAAACTATTACCCTTTTTGCACCATCCCTCGGGGAGCACTGTTCAACTCGGTAATACTTCACCGATCCAAAGCATATCAGCAATGGAAACCAAAACAGTACTTCTTAGGCACTTTGGTTCCTGAGCCGTTCTGGAACTCCAACATATGGTACCTTTCTACTATAGCACTGCTCTGTTTGCACAATTACCTTTCAAAGTTACAATAGTTCATAGAAATAATGTTTGTATTCAGCCCATAACACTGATCTCCAATGTAGCTATCATTACTGTTTCTAATTTAACAGACTTAACATTTTGCAATAATAACGTGCTAATATAACTGTATCTCATACATGTATTCGATTTTTTTTTTTTTACATTTGCTTTTAAATACATGACTGCCACTAGATTGAGTTTACAACTATCAAACATTAGCAGCAAATAATAATCTACCAATAATGCATTATCTACAAAAAAATGAGTTCATATTTTCCTAACTGTCTATCTGAAATAACTGAAAGAAATAAGAAAATGTTTGTTAAAAAATTGCAAAAATTATTTTCACAGTATAATTTTTAATACAGCAATACTTTATACTTGCAAAATCATAAATTATTCTGAAATACAAGCATACTGGTAAAATGTACGTTGATCATTTTTCAGCTGATTATAAGTGTATACAATTAGAATTGCTGACAGCTGGTTCGTAGTGTTTCTGTAGTCATTACTGTCAATGAATCTTGGTTTACTGACAGTCAGTTAATTGTTTACCTGTATATTTTAATGTCACTGTATGTTTATTTACTGACAGTCAGTTAATAGTATACCTGTATATTTTAATGTCACTGTATGTTTATTTACTGACAGTCAATTAATAGTACCTGTATATTTTAATGTCACTGTATGCTTTATTTACTGACAGTCAATTAATAATACATGTATCTCTATATTTTAAAATCAGTGTATGTTTCTTTGCTGACAAGTGATTAATAATGTATCTCTATATTTTAAAATCAGTGTATGTTTCTTTGCTGAGGTGATTAATAATTAATTTATCTCTATATTTTAATGTCAGTTTATGTTTGTTTGTTGACAGCTGCATGGAAAAGGTGATGATCTGGATAAATCTCGTTTGTTGCTGGAACGGCTAAAGATGGTAGAGGCAGAAAACTCCAGCCTAGTTTTGGAGAATGAGCAGCAGCGACAGCAGTATGAGAAGTGCTTGGACCAAATCGCCAACCAGGTCGTGCAGGCTTTGCTCGCCCAGAAGGTGAGTTCCAATATATTTATTCATTGCAGGATTTTAAATAATCATTAAAAAATAACCATTGAAGTTTTATGCCTCTTGATTGTCACAATGTCCAATAAATAAATAAATAAATATTTTATTATTTCTTTTAATTTTAAGCTTGTCAGAGCATGCTTGACCAAAGGAAAAATGTTTGAATTATTTCAGATTTAGCTTAGGAAGTTTATCCAACTCTGTAGAGTGTAGACCACTTTCTTGTAAGTGATGAGTATTAAAGCTAAAGCACTTTGGGCATTAGAGTCAAAAGAGGTGGCTGGACCTGTCAATGGGACAGCTGAGTGTGTGTGGGGTGAGACTGTCCATGCATTTCATCACTCCTGTCTGGTCTTTCTTGTATGCAGACACTGCGTGAGGAATGCTTGAAACTGCAAAACAGAGTTCATGACTTGGAATTACAGAACCAGCATCTTAACCTCATGTTCCAGCACCGTGTCCGCTTTCCTTCTGATCCATCAATGCAGGTAAGAATAGCATTCTTAAGTTTTTCTTTTCCCCATTGTTGACATATTCCTGCCATAGGTAATTGTAGCATTCTTAAGTGGTTATTTAACTACTCAGGTGACCAAGAGATTGCATGTTATAATAAAGGTTTTGATAAAGCAATTAATGGTTTTATTTAGTGGGATTGGTCAGGGATTAATTGTTTTAAGATTGGGGTTGGTCAACAGGATCATTTGTTTAAACATGGTTGATCTAGAGATTACTTCTTTAAATAGTGGTGTTGACCAAGATACTAATTGTTTAACAGCTATATTCATCATAATATGTGCACCTGCACAGGAACACGCTCACACCATGTGAAGTTTGAGTAAAATACTTAGATATTTATAATTATTTATATACACAATTTTGTATATATTGTTTGCATTTATGCTTTATAATGTAATTTTTTAATCTTCTTTATGTTGTCATAGCGGATACTTATAATTTTGTTTAAATTATTTTGACTACTATCAGCAGTAACTTTCTCTTGGAAAAGTTTATAATCGCATGACATAAACTGCAGTTACAAATTGTATAACTTTGCACAGTGTGTTCTCTCAGCCTATTATGCATGCCTTTTTTTAGCATTTACCATGTGGGAGCAGTGCCTTGGTCAGTGAGGGTGGAACCAAACAGGAATCCGTTACAAGTGCACAGTTTCTTCAGGGTAGTGCTGCATCTCTGTACAGCACATGCAGTGAAACGGTAGGTTATAAAATGTGGTTTGTGTCATTGTAAAACAATTGCAAGTTATTTATTCTTTACTGAAGCATTTAATTGTAAAATGATATTCATAAACTTTAAAGTTCGATTTCTTTCAGTTACATAAATCTGTGTTCATTGTTCATTAACCCTAAGGCATTTTAGTTCTGATCAAACATATACACTGTACAGGCATTAATGTTCACTCGCTTTGAATAACTTACATAGTTACATAGATATATGTGTGCTTACAGTTTTGCACTCAGAAGCAATAAAAAGTTCAAATGGGTCTTTGTATATGCAAGACCAAAGCAAATATTGGCATTTGAGCTACCTAGCCACCTTCAAGAAAGAAGACAATAACAACTGGACATTGAAATATGTTCTGCTCTCTCTCTCTCTCTCTCTCTCTCTCTCTCTCTCTCTCTCTCTCTCTCTCTCTCTTGTATTTACATTGTTGGTATCATATTAGATCTTCATTGAGTACATAATATGTAATAATATGTAATTATGCCATTTGTTGTTTGGCTTCCATTTAAATAGTTATTTATACAACTTTGTTTTTTCAAGACAACTTATAATATCCTGAGGATTCTTGTTTAGCTGAAATGCTGATGTTCGTTTTTATCTTATATATCACACAAGCCATATGTAATATTATGTTGCAGATGGCCCATTTTATGCTTCATATTATTTTTTACTCATAATTAGCATAATTATCCAAAATATTTTCTGCTTTAACTTATAATTGTGAGTGGTTACAGAACCTTCCTTAGAGTAATGACTGGTTGAAAGAAACATAGTTCAGAACAAGCATTTTGAATCCAGTAATATTCTTTGTAGACGTTTTACCCATAATAGTCTTGCATGAAATCGAATTCTGAAAAACCATTGCAACAAATTATTACAGAACATTTGCTCTGTGTGTTTTAGAAATGTGTCGTTGAAAATTCTCCCACACCAGTTAGTGACCAAAAATATTAAAAATTGCAATTAAAAAGCATTCAGATCATTTTCATTTGCAGCAGTGCGACTAATAGCTAATTGTACCCAAATTAGAAAAATATTTCTTTTCATTTCAGTTGTTTGATGACAGTCCTGGGTTACCACAAATGAGTACACCTCCTCCTTGGCTTCGTGCCCATCTCGAGTTGCCACTTGACGATGAAATAAGCCTCTCTAGTTCATCCAGCGGCAGTCCATCTTCACCCCATCAACTTGATCCTTCTCCACCCAATGGCACTTCTGGTGTTACTGCATCTGCTTCCAACACTGGCCAAAACAACTCAACTTTGGCCTTTCCAGTGCCAGTGCTTGCAATGAAAACTAAAATTGAAACAGAGTTCCCTGCCACCAACTCTAGTCCCAAGGTCAAACGTATCAGTGTACTGGAGAGGGGTACACGATCACTGGAGAGACTTCGCTTCGGACACAAGTCAACGACCCATTCATCTGTCTCTGGGAGAAGAAGCAATGAGTCAGAAATGGGCCAAAAGAAGACGAAAGCTTGTAGGAGTTCTGACTCCTTAACTTCAGAGTCCACAGTTCCAAATGCCAGAAAAATCCAAAATCTGTCTAGAATTTCTCCAAAACACTCCAAGACTGTAGACACTGTAGTGCATTCCTCAGAGACAGCCAATTCCCCTACTCTGTATACAAAGACTTTTAGTGAAAAAGCAATTGATCCTTCTCCTAGATTAGGAAGCAGGATACCTAGTCCACTTTCCAAGGGCAACACCAGTCGGCATAAAAGTTTTGTTAAAAATTCTCATACTCTAGACTCCAGCAATAATCTGAGCAGTACCAAAATTCACAAAGTCAGTCCACTACTGGCAGAAAAGGTAAAACTAAGAGCGAACAGCTCCAGCAATAGCAGTCGAGATTCTTCTGAGTCTCCTCATCGACAACCTGCCCGCAACTCTATTCCTCCATCTTTACCCCACCACAGTCAGTTTTTCTATGAATACAGTGATGAGGACAGTGACTCGAGGCCCGTGTCTCGTGTGTACAGCAGTGCCTCTACAGTTTCTCTCAGTGAATTGCTGGACACCAGTGCAGACGCTGAATTGACTTTGGATGATGATTTCTTTTCTGATTGGTCTTCCATTTGCTTGTCACCACAGCACAGACTGCTTGGCCAGGCTGCAGGTCCTCATCAGAAACTGACTGCTCCAGGACAGGGCACTGTTGCTACTCCAGGACAGGAAACCCTTACTGCATCAGGACAGGGCATTGTTACAGCTCCAGGTCAGAACACCCTTATTGCTCCAGGACAGGGCACTATTGCTAATCCAGGACAGAGCAACCTTACTGCTCCAGGACAGGGCACTGCTACTATTCAAGGGCAGGGCACCTTTGTGGCTCCTGGACAGGGCATCATTACTGCTCCAGGAGAAAACATTGATGCTGCTCATGGAAAGAGCTTTCTTGCTGTTTCTCGTCACCACAAACTGGCTGAGACAGAAACAGACAGTCTTTCTGTAGGTTCTTCTAAAAGTATTAGTCCTCCCCAAAAATGTGTTCTTCCAGAACTAAGCTCTGCTGCTAGTACTCAGTTGGAAAGTAAATGTCTCCCACACCCTCATGCTAGTCTAGAACCTGGCGTTTGTATTACCTTGCTTTCTCAGTGCCCAGGTACTTTGCTAAATAATAAAGAAGAGATAGGTAAGGTTAAATTTCCCTTGCAAGGAGTTAACACGCGGAAAAGATCTGATCTTTCAAATAAAAGTGACTTGAATGTCCATAGTTGTGATTTTGAATTTAGTCCATCAGTAAAATCCATTGGGTCCAGTCCAGTCATAAGAAAACAAACAGACACAGTTATTGGAAAGTCAGAAAATGGTTTTACAGATATAGTTACTACTTCAGCATGTAGTGGAAATTCAGAAAGTTGTTTTAGAAATATTATAGCAACTGCATCAGCAGATAGCACAGATTTTTCATCCTTCAAGCAAAAAGCAACAACTACAGACTTATCAGTAAGTGACAATGGAATTTCAAAGACTAAGAACACTGAGCTTCATATGGTAGATTTTGTAAATGAAGGCCATACTTGTTCAGCAGTTTTACATACTGTCTCTGGTTCAAAATCTGTCACTAGAGTTCAGCTTCCCTCTGCTCAAGCTGCAGTAATATTAAACAATTCAGTACCTAATTCTGATTCTAGTGAACCTGATACACCACAAGAGGCCCCAGTGTACAGCAACATTTTGCAAACATCCCCATCAGCCAACACAGAATTAATTATGAATGATTTAAATTGTAAGAATGTGGTAGGCAGTGAGGCCATTTACAAGACAGCAACCGATATGCCTTTTTCTAGGGACCTAGTAGCATCCGTTATTAGCCGAGATGCTTTTAGCAGTATTCCAAGATTGAAATCACAGCCACTAAAAGGAGAGGAAAAAACACGCGTGTGTCGACCTGATCAGTTGATTTTGGCGCCTGTTGAAAAGCACTTTGCTTTCCATGGTTTCACTTCTTCCAGTTCATGCAGCTCAGAAGAAAAATCTCCGCTAAATGTTTTTCGGTCAGAGAATGTTGAAACAGTTTCAGACAGCAGTCCATCGCAGATTGATGCTAACATCTTAGTCATTTCAAGTCCCATTGTCAGTCCAGGCATTAAACCAAAGAAAAAGCCGCCCCCAGTACCACAGAAACCATTTCGGAAAAACAGAGGACCAGATGCTGTGTCTCCAAAAGTAGACAATTTTCCCAAACTTGTGAAACCTGATGATATCTTAAGTAAGACTGCCAGCAACAGTGTTAGTAGTAGTGTTAATAGCAGTGGCCTTGTCTTTAGTACTAGCAGTGAATTTGCAGCTAATACAACAGTGACTGTCAGTTTTGTTAGCCACCAGCAACAGTTGGAGCATATTGCTGGCAATCCTGACACGGTCCGGGATTTTGTCAATTCTATAGTCAAAGACATGAAGGAACGTGTTGCACGCCATGCAGAGTGGAGTGCCACAGACAATACTTTGACTGCAGCTTCTATTACGTCAGTGGCAACAACAGCTGGTTCTCTGTCTAACTGCAAATCTCTCGACTCCAGCTTTGAGAGTTTACGAGCTGAGCGTTCCAGTAGTAAAGATGATGGTTACTCTACGATGTCAAGTGATATTCATCCAGAAGTAATGGACAAGTATGCCTATCCAGAACCTGTGTCCAGCAAGGTGGGAATGGAAGATAGTTGTGGTGTGAGAAAGGTCACAGAAAGTGTTCAGGGCCAACCTCTGATGGTTGAATGTCAGTCCAAGAAAGTCCGCAACAAATCTTTTGAGACCAGTGATCAGGACTCTGCCATGGAGACATCGACGCACAGCATGGAGATGCGTACTTCCAGTCAGAGTCTTTCCTCTCAGGTGAGAATAGAAACTTGGGTACATTTGAGTGAATGGGTACATTTGAGGAATGTAATATGGGTTCATCGAATGAGTGAGCATTTCAACAGCACTGCTTCTATTGAAACCTGTACAAGACTCAGAAATTTGTAAGTCAAGGTCACAGTTATGTACAAATTATGGAACTAACTAATTCCCTGCACATCACCTTACATTGCAAGATCACACATGATTCTTCTTACAGTATTGCAAGCTCACATGTGATTCTGCTTACAGTATTGCAGAACTGATACACAGGCACAAGTTCCTCTTAACAATAGTGTCACGGTCAGGGACATATCACCTGCTGACATAAAACACTGACTGTTGTCATTTAGGAGTGACCTAAATCAAATCACTATAATACATATTTTAATAGAAAGATTAACTGTGACTGTTGTCAGTCTCATAAAAATCTGTAGCTGCTGAGTCAAGCAATAGCTCTGCTGCATATTTTTTGTGGTTAGTTTGTTTAGACAGGAACTAGGAAGTTTGCATATTTAATGTTTGTAGATGCATACCACCACAACAAGGAACTGTTTTCATTGCACACAGTAAAAAAAGGTGAAATTATTGAAAAGTTAAAAATAAGTGTAGCCATAAAATAAACCTAATCACATATAATAACACCACATTTTATTTACAGTTGCTTTAAATTTTGGCAAATTATGAGTTTTATACTTCGTTTGACAAAATTACTTCACTACTAACTTTGGTTAACATGATTATTCTATCCATATAGTGATATACTATAACAACTTATAAAGTACACATTGGTGGGGGGTGGGGGTGGTAGTAGTGGTGGTGGTTTATTTGTGGTAAATTTCCAAAAGAGATTTGTTTGTTTACGATTTCAGCATTCGTGGGCAGGGTAGTTGGTGAGGATTGATTTATTCACTTGAAATTGTTGCATTAACACACAGTAATAAATTAAATTAAAATAAATACTTTTTCTTTCTAGGTTTCATCATCATCAGGAGAAAATGTTCTGAGTCCATCTAGTAAAGTGACAAAAATGGCACGCTTTTTTGAAGAGGAAGCTCTTAAGAGCAGTGTTCATGTAGTAAGCAGTCGACCTAATTCTGTCATTTCAACTACACCAAGTCCTATGTCTCCTTGCTGGTCTAGCATAAGTAGTCCAGAAGGGTCTGTCTGTTGTCAAAGTCCAAATTATGCTCATGCTATTTTTCCTACCATTTTACCACCTACAAACAGATCTTCCCTAACTGTTGCTGGCATTGAGGCAGTGGAAGAGTCTAAACACTCCCAGCATCTGCACTCAGTTCCTGGCTTATCTCCTAATGATGAAAAGACTTTTGTCACAACACATTCACATCATAATCTTAATCCCGCCCCTTCTCCTCATATTCAAAAAACTTCTGTCACAGCAAACTCACTTCATAATCTTAATCCCGCCCCTTCTCCTCATATTCAAAAAACTTCTGTCACAGCAAACTCACATCATAATCTTAATCCCGCCCCTTCTCCTCATATTCAAAAAACTTCTGTCTCAGCAAACTCACATAATAATCTTAATCCTGCCCCTTCTGCTTATAGTGAAATAACTTCTAACAGGACTGGATTAACTGATGATAGCAAGTTCCCCCACCAAGACTGTGGAGATAAAACTTTAATTCACCTGAGTCATAGTCTTCCTTCAGACAATCAAACAATTCTTGCAATACCTCATCTTCCATTTTGTAATGATTCTGTGACCAAATTGGCCCCAGTTTTAAAAATGTCTTGTTGTCAGACAGACCTGCACAGGAAAAGTGCTAGCAACTCGTGTGACATGGAATATACTGGCCCCGAAAAACAGACACTGGTTCAGCCTTCAAATCTTCCATCCATCCCGTCATTGAGGAAAGACAACCGTGTTTCCTGGCCACCAAGAAAGACAACTGCTTCCCATGCCTTTGCAAACCTTCCTCTGATACCACATCTGTCTATACACCAGGCTGCACCAGATGATCCTGGTGTAGATAATACGTGGGCGTCAACTGTTACCCCACTCCACATCAGTACTGAAAAGCTTCTTGATGACATCCCTGAAGAAAGTAGTGATGAGTTAGGTAACCTATATACCCACAGCAGTCGAGAGAAAGACCAGCCCACACAGCAGCATCAACTGCTAAAGCTGCATAATGAAAGTAGTGAAAAATTCTTTAACTTGCCATCTTTCGAGCAACATTGTCTGCGAAAGTGCACTCACCAAACTCTAAAGAAAGCCAAGTCTGAGACCAACCTGCAGGAAAAACCACGCTCTGCCTCACTTTATGATGAAATGATGACAGGCAGCTGGGACAGTGGAAAAATTCTGGAGCGATCTGCTTCCTTTTCAGAGGTTTGTTATTCCAATTCCATTAAATTATCTTTGAATTTCTGTAGCGTTCATAAAGGATTAAGTGTGCTTAAATATGCAGGTATGATTTTTTTATTTGCTAATTGAGTGTTTTTACAGTTTGAATAGTGTTTATCAAAAATTTTAACCTTTAGGAAAGTTTCAGTTAGCTATGGAAGGGACTTTCATTGCCTTTAGTTTATATATTTGCTAATTAAATTAAAATCAGTATTGAGGTGTGACTTTCACATTGACTGTATGCATGTACACAAAATTTTCTTCACGACTTTACCTCACTCATTGAGGTTAACTTTATGCATTTGTGTGTGTGCATGCGTACAAATGCAATTTTAATTTTTTCTTTACAGTTTTGATTCTGGTTGACTATGCATTTATGACAGTATGCAAATGTTGATTAATAATTTTGCCATATTGATGTAGGTTGACTGTGTAAACCTTTAACACAATGTTTATGAACAGTTTTACCATACTGTTTCACATTGGCTGCAAACATGTGGTATATACCTATCATTGTTTATTATTATCTTTGTGATGTTGATTATGTTGACTCTGTAAAACATGTTTACATATGCACCGATGTCTGTGAACAGCTTTATGATGTTCACTCAGATTGACTGCCTGCTTTATATTACATACATGTTAATGTTTATAATCATCTTTATGTTATTGATTCAGAATGACTGTAAAATTTGCCTTATACATGCTAAATGTTTATTAGCAACTTTACAATTACAGTGTTGATTCAGGTTGTACATTTGTTACATTCATACAACATAGTGCTAGCAACTTTATGATGTTGTTGCAGGTTGTGTAGTTATTACATTTGTGCGTCTGTTAGTTAACATCTTTATGATATTGGTTCAGGTTGACTGTAGAACAAAAGTCCAGTGTCCAGCCATGAGAAGCATTGTGTCTGGTAGTGGAGAGTGGCTGTCCTTTGATGAAGATAGTATAGACCATGGAGTAGCTCTTCTTCTTGGAAAACCAGTAAGATTTCATAACTCTAAATGTTTTAAATTATATTCAGTTGTATTTGCTCAATTCTTTCTTGCTGCTGTTACTAGCTGTGACGGAGTATATTTACCTGTCCCTATTTTAAAACTTGCTTATACTTAATGCTGATTATAAAATAAACTATGTATTTCTAAGCATTTGCCAGCAGAAAATAGGCCAATCACTTTAGCTCTTTGCATGACAGAAAAGGCATCGTTTAAAGTCATTTTATATATTTTATTGTGCTATTGGAACTGCTAGAAAAGCACCAACACAAAACTGCATTGGTTATTGGACTATTTAAGGTACTGAAATAACAGCTGTGCAAAATTACATACTGTACTGTCTAACCTGCAGGACAAAAACACAAACACAGCTTTCACACATTGAATTCCAAAATTAAGCACCAACACAGAATTACTTATTGTACTGTTACTGTGCAGGAAAAGTACAACACATTATAGAGTGCTGTTTTAACAGCAGGAAAAGCACCGACAAATGATTACATATTATGCTCTTTTTACAGCAGGAAAACAGCCAACAACAGTATTACATATGTCATACTAAGAAATTCAAATGGACAGTATGATTAATTATTGTTGCATATGCTTATAGTTTGGGATCAAAAGTCACCAAGCTGTTTTACAATTTGCTTTCTTATTGTTCTTTTGATAAACGAAATTTTCACTTATGTTCATATTTTCCCCGTAATGTTATTTGAAGGTTATTTGATTTGATTTTTAAATAATTTTTGCCCTTTGATTGTCTATAAAGAAACATTTGGTCATGCTGAGGAACAAAGATTTATTTGAACATTGAAATTTGTATCCTCTCTTTCTCTGATGGACAATTGAATTGTTTTTGTTTTCAATATCCCTGGAGTTTAGCATCATTAGTTCTCTAATAGTTTTATTAATGGAGCACTGAGGTTAACAATCAGCAGCTGAGGACATGTTGATAGTTAGCAATTAATGTGACATTTGTTGTTGATCTTTCATTTCCTGACCTTGACCTTGCAGTCACCCATCCCCCCACCCCTTGAAACTGCAGCAGTTTCATTGTATAATAATTATAGTGTTATTTAAATCATTGTGAAATAATTATCATGTACTGAACATGCTACTTTTTGTTTAATAATTAACATGTTACTGAACATTCTATTTTTTTTGTTTAATATTTGTGATTAAACTTTAAAATGCCTCTTTGTTATTGGATAATAATTATTGTAAAACTGCTGTATTATATTCTAATATTTATTTTCATGTAATAAAACATTGGATGCTTTATTGTTGTGTAGTAATTATTGTCATATTACCAACTCTCTTACAAACTTGCATTGTTATTTGTCTTTGTAATGTTTCAGAGAGAATGTTATTTCATAAGATTAAATTTTTTTTTTTTTTTGGTAATGAAATGTTTTAAGGAAATCAAAATAAACTAAATTATGAAAATTGTCATTCTAGTCAGAACTTGATGTCCTGTAAAACACTTAAAGGGTTTAGTTATATAGCTTGAGAGAGAACAAGGGTTTAGTTATATAGCTTGAGAGAGAACAAGGGTTTAGTTATAGAGCTTGAGAGAGAACAAGGGTTTAGTTATAGAGCTTGAGAGAGAACAAGGGTTTAGTTATAGAGCTTGAGAGAGAACAAGGGTTTAGTTATAGAGCTTGAGAGAGAACAAGGGTTTAGTTATAGAGCTTGAGAGAGAACAAGGGTTTAGTTATAGAGCTTGAGAGAGAACTAGGGTTTAGTTATAGAGCTTGAGAGAGAACAAGGGTTTAGTTATAGAGCTTGAGAGAGAACTAGGGTTTAGTTATAGAGCTTGAGAGAGAACAAGGGTTTAGTTATAGAGCTTGAGAGAGAACAAGGGTTTAGTTATAGAGCTTGAGAGAGAACAAGGGTTTAGTTATAGAGCTTGAGAGAGAACAAGGGTTTAGTTCTATGAGCTCTATGAGAGAGAACTAAATGTCCCTTTGAGTATGTGAAATGTTTAGGCATAGAGCTTAAGAGTAAAGAACTTAATGTCCCATTGAGAACTAGCAGTGTTTAGTCATAGAACTTAAAGATAGAAAACTTGATATCCAGAGAGCATTTGAAGGCTGTAGTCACAGAGCCTTACTAAGTGGATGAGCTAAGTGAAAAACATACAGTCAAACATAAGAATAACAGGCAAACAGGCAACAAATCCAAAAGCATGAGAAAAAAATATGCTAAGTGTTAACCATATTATTTACATTTTAATCATTTTTTACTTTTAATCTTAAAGTTTCAAGCTTGCTTTAGTGAAAGACCTTCTGATGAATTTAAATGGTAATACTTGCACCAAACCATGTTTGCAACTGTTTTAATCTAAATTAATCAGATGTTCTCATTTTCTTTCTTGCAGAACTGCACCCCATCATCAGTTACTATTCACAAGATGGATAACTCCGATGCAGAGCACATCTCAATAAAGTCTGCAGTGCAAACTGAAACAAAGCCTTCAGGCACAATTCAGGCTCAACTTCACAACTGCAATCCTAGAGCCACAGATCCTCCTGGAAATGAAGGTCCTTTCTGTCTCTCGCTCAGTAAACAAGAAGCGGACATTCCAGAAATCTGGCAGCACGCAGACGCCTTACAGCCCCTTAGGGCAGAGGATTTGGAATCCAGTGATGGCAGCCCAAGATCACCCGTGGAGGAGCAGAAGATGTTTCACAGTGAGTTTTACAGTCTCTGTCGCATCGGCTCCAACCGTAGCTTGTCTTCAAGCTTGTGCAGCGTTGAGCGAGACAGAGACTGTGACCAAGACAATTCAACAAATAGCTTTCAATCACGGGTGCTACATCCAGCATTTATCACCAACAGGATAAAATCAAAAGAGTTTGATGACATTTCCCGACAAATCGCCAAGCTTTCACGCACAGTGGATGAACTGAATCAAAGCTTCAACAGCCTCAATAGTGGGGGCTCAGGAGGGTCAAATCCAGATTTTCAAGGAGTCGACGGTAATGCTGGGCTGGAAGAAGATGGGGCCTGCTGGAATGTTCATTCAGGAAGACAGGTAATGAACATACACCAAAAATACTGCATTGTTTGTGTCTGTTGTTATGTGTGTTTATTTGATAATGAACATTTCAGAAAAGTGTTTTATAATTGTATTTCTCTATGTAACAGAGAAGAAATGTTATGTATTGTGTGTGTGTGTGTGTGTGTGTTGCTGGAGATAGATATTGCAATTTCAAGATTGGTAGAAGTTAGGAAACTTCCCAGTTTAATTTAGCACTTCTGTTTATCTATTCTAAAACTTTATTAAAATTCATTGTGTTGTAACAGATGTAGCAATTTAATTGACATTCCAGTACCTGCTGGTCTATGCCCATCTGAGTTCAGGAAAGGCATGCAATATTCAGACTTTCTGGTTCTCAAAAAAATGTTGTTTATTATTGAGACCATACTTAGCAATGTTTATTATATGTATTTAGATATGTTTTCCCTCATATACTTAGCAATGTTTATTATATGTATTTAGAGATGTTTTCCCTCGTATACTTAGCAATGTTTATTATATGTATTTAGAGATGTTTTCCCTCGTATACTTAGCAATGTTTATTATATGTATTTAGATATGTTTTCCCTCATATACTTAGCAATGTTTATTATATGTATTTAGATATGTTCTCCCTCATAAAACTATAAAATAACAATTCTTGTCACATTATTCAAGCCAATCTACTAAACAATTGGTTCTTCTTATGGGATTCATTTTTAGCAGTTGTTCAGAAAAACAATGCAGATGTCTTTTTCTGTTCACTCTCAGAGGCAGTGAGTAGGCCAGGGATTTAGTACTTCAGTTTAAATAAAATGTTCTACTTCGTTTTTCTGCTAAACTAAAAGTTTGTCATTCCAGGATTGTGTGGATGGCTATCATTGGGTAGAAGATGAGTTTTACCTGACATCCTGTGAAGGTGAAGTTGTAATCGGCAGTGCTGCACTGCTTGACGAAGAAGGACTGCCAAATTACTGCCATGATGCATCAGGGGATGAAGACAGAGAATTCAGTGTTGATGATAAAGATGTTGGCAACCCGGAGGATGCGCAAGATGAATTTCTCTGCCTGAAAATTCCTCCCAGCGGCACCATTGACCCATTTTCACACCCACCCAGGCCATTGTCAGGTACTGCGAATGCCTTGGCTGTGTTAATATTGGTGTTACATATCTGACCAAACTGTACATTTGTTCACACTCCACTACAACATAAAATCTTTAACAGATCTTTTTGTTTATTCATTTTGTCTGTGTGAAATTTGATATCATATTATTATTATTATTATTATTATAATGTTGTTAAATTCAACTGTGTTTTTAATTTTAAATCTTTTTAAAGTAGATTTTATTTGAATCATTTCACTACCATCATATTTACTTGTGAGTGAGGTCTATGATTAAAGGTGGCATTAAAGGAATGGCAACTCTACCAGATTTGCTGAATATCATTGTGTTGAATGACTTATGTCACCTAATAAAGTTGTACTGTTAAATCTCATGGAATTAATTTTTATATTTAAGCCTAGAAAAAGTTCAGAAATGTAAAACATAAATTATAATTAATTTTAGACTGAATTTGGGAAATGTTATGTTTGGTTTAGAACTGAATTTCTATGAAAACTTTTTAACATTGTTATCATATACATTTATACATGTGTACCCATTGTTTTTCATTACTGATTAGTTTATCTGGATTGCTGAAATATGGTTATTTAAGTGTGTAAGTTGCTTTAGAACTTTATCGGCTGTTGTTTCAAGTATATTTTATATTTGTTGACTGGCATAGAACTTTATCGGCTGTTGTTTCACATAAATTTTATATTTGTTGACTGGCATACATTCTGGTTGTCAATCATCAGCTGGCAGCAAATATCATTGAAATCTTGATGATCAATGAAAATAGTGTTCACATTGCTCATATGATATTTTTGCACAGGCTCCATTGAAGCTGACAGCTTGCTCAACAGTCTGGCCCAGTTTCGCTACAACAGTGATGGACAACTTGATAGACATCATGCAGGGGGCTTAACTCCAACATGGATTATGGGAAGTGCCAAGTCTCAGAGTAGTCTCACTCACAAGCTTCCGACCGTTTTTCAAGAGCAGGGTAGCCCACTTCCAGACAACGTTTTGTCAGACAGAGAGGTAAAAAGCAGGATGTTCAGATGTTTGATGTAGGGTTAGTTTTTTCATAGATGTATTTTTGTTTCTCTTTTTTGATATTTTTTATATTTGCCTGTTATATGTTTACAATTTGGATACATTTTGCTTGTTAAACATTTACAATTTAGATAGCAGGTCTGTTTATTCTGTATATATTTTTAGAACTTGATAAAGCTTAATTAAATCTGAGCATATCTGTCATATGATTCTGCAAATAGATTAGTTTTACAAAAATAAATCTGACATATTCTTTTGCATATTTCTACCAGCATGGTGATAAATTTTATTTAATTAAATTTTAATATATTTACAGTGCATTTCTACCTCCAAGCTAATTAATTTTATAAAAATATATCTATCTGTAATGTATTTCTAGTTGTCAACTATGTGTTTATAAAAATATATCTATCTGTAATGTATTTCTAGTTGTCAACTATGTAAGTTTATAAAAATATATCTATCTGTGGTGTATTTCTAGTTGTCAAGTTCGTAAGTTTATGCCAGGGACCACTAATTTGATATAATAAATATTAACATGTATTTCTAGTTGCGAGCCAATTTGTTGGACTCCATGCTTCCTTCTGGAGGTGAAAGCAATGACAGCCTCTCCAGTGACATTGGGCTGGACCACATGATGTGCCAGCGCCTTATGGGTCGAAAAGGTCAGTTGTCAGATTGTGCACATGCGCATTCAGAGAATTAGGAAAGAATTTTCATTTGTTGTTTTTTTAAATCTGAACAGTTGACATTTTAACACACTCTTATCGTTTTATATTATAAAAAAAACAGAGAGTAAACTTTTAAAAAAATATCTTAATATTTGATTTTTTATGTCATTGATTGAGAGGTAATATGTACTCCAGTAAAATTATTTGAGAGAACAAAAGTGACCTAATTAAATGATTAAATAAAATTGACTATGAAGGCTATTAACAGTTCCATAAGAGAAAGAAAGAAAAATAGTGACTTAATTGCAAGATTAGCTAGAAGCTGGTTCCTGGACCTGACTAGAAGTCTTCAGTATATGTGAGAGAAGTGTGTATTGAAAGTTCTTTTGGTTTTCCTGCCATTTTAAATGTACAGGCTTTATGGGGCTGTAAGGCACCTGCATATATTCTCCATTAAACAAATCTAATATGTCTTACACACGTTTCCAAATCTCTAATTCATCTTTCTCTGTAGATTAAATTAATCTCTGACTTTTAATTAGAGTGCTTCCAGTTCTGTTGCCATCTTTGCCTATTAAGTCATTAGTCAGTTTTTTCGTTATGTTGTACAGTTTTCTTCACATTTATTTATATTACCATTACATGTAAAAATCTACTGTATTCAAAAGTACAAGTTACATATTAATCAGAATGAATATTATTAAACTCTGAAGAACTTACTAAAAGTTGCATCAGTGCTAATAATTGCAGATAATAATAATTGTAATGATAATAATTAATAATTGTAAATCTACAGTATAAGTACATCAGCACTAATGGTGAACATTGTGTTGTACTTATTTCTTTGCTTGAAGTAAACTAACTTTCATTTCACTTTTGTCCTTTAGTCACAGTGATAAAAATACATTAACAGAAGAAGGAGAATATTTACATTTTTTTATAAAATATTTATACAGTTCTTCATAAATTTTCCTAAAACATTTTTTTTTGTCTCCCAGGTAAGATGGAAGTGGTACGTTTCCCTCCTCTGAGATCTCGCCCAGTTCTAGATTTCTCCAAATTCTTCATCCGCTATGGCAAACCAGAACAAGAGGCAGTGGCAGCATTTGACTTCCTTGAGGAAATTTCGACTTCTGAATCTGAAATTCTCACTGACTCTACAAGGAGGTCTGGCAGTGCCAGTCAGCCATTGAGCAGAGAAGCAGTCTTACGGCAAGCTGGAATGCAGCAAAACCTGCAAAAAGCATCACATTCTTCCACAGCTCCAAGGCCACTTTCGGAAACCGACTTTGCAAAATACCGTCTGCCAGATCCCCCTCTCCAAACTGAGATGTTGAATAAATATCACAACTTTCTACATCCTTATCCCCGTGCACAGAAAGTTGGAGAAAGGCAAAAAGTGTTTGAAAGTCACTTACATTATGAAACTAATATTAGCCCAGATTGCACTAATAATGATGTCTGTCCATCAAAACATTCTAAGCAAAAACTTCGCCGCCGGAGAAAAAGAAGTGAGTTGAGAGAGAGGAGCCAGTTGAACACTATTGCAGCAAGCAGGGAAGAAAAGTCTACAGGACTAGGTGGTAAAATGTTTAAAGAAAGAACTTCCCCCAGCAAAGTTACAAAGGGTGGGAAGGAAAGAAGAGAAAATAGTAAATCACGGAGAGAGTGGCGAGACATTCGAGTAGGAGACACACCAGCAAGCGATCATTATTACGAAAGCATGTCTTCCTCGGATAGTTCTAACACTTCAGATTTCGCTCACTTCTGACATTCATTTTTGCCTTGGATAACTTATGATTCAAAACAAACTTTCTCTTTCCTATTCCGTGTAAGTGTTGATGAAACATTGAAGAGTTTTTAAATGCAGTGTTGTCGGTGGTACTCTAAACATAGCCTTTCTTTTGAGGTCTCCATGCAGTTTTGTTTGTGTCTGATTTTAAAATTAATTATTAAAATATTTAGGTTTAAAGTTTGAAGTATTTTGAGACAAAAGGAAATGTAGCAATAAATATGAGAAATTAAATTTATAATATTTGATAAGTGGGAATTTATTACTTTTTATAACTTGTGTGAATAGAGATTTTGCTCTTGTAATACATTGAGTTTTTACAAATTTAAATGTTAACAATATTAGACATGAATAAATTACTGTTTTTTATAGTAAAAATTTGTCACTTTTTATAATGTGTTTGAATAGAGATTTTGCCCTTGTAATATATTGAGCTTTACAAATTTAAATGTTAAGAGTATTAGACATGAATAAATTACAGTTTTTTATATTGTACTAGTTATGCAGGATCTTGCCAAATTGTGTCATTTCATCTTTGATTTTCCTTCAAGAGATATATAATATTGCATGTAATTACTCTTAACCTGTTATGGAACACAGGCGATTTCTATTAAATATGTCAAGTTTTTAGCTTGCTGTGTCACAACAAAATTTTGTAGTCACCACTCTGTTTCCTAAAAATCAAATATTTCTATATACTTGGGTGTTTGAATCATTTGTAAGAGACCTCTGCTTCATTCATTGGTCATTTCCAAAGCATTAGAGTCATCCTTCCCTAATGAGATCTATAAAGAAAACTTTGACTCTAAAGAAAAGACTGTTTTGGTACCGTTTTGTTGCTTGTGTACATGCATTTAACCCACACATATTCTGTGTACTGTGATTGTGCATTTTCTTGTTTGAATGTAACTTGCAAAGTTGTTGAAAGGAAGAGAAGTCGTGTGGTTCATTTTTAATAATTCTTGTTTAATAATCTTGAATTCCATTATTCAGTCCTATGGATCTCCTTCATTCCTGCACGAGTATATCATTCACATTGCCAGCAAATCAGTTTCTATAGTCCTAGCTAAGTCTGTGGACTTTATGCATAACTCTATTAACTTATGATATGTATAAATGTTTTCACTCACATGTTCATTTATGGTTTCACATACATAAATTTCAACAGATAAAAGCAGCGATACCTTTTATAGCAGCTGAGAAACTTGTTAATTTGCCTGATCCCTCAAAATTTACAGTATTGTTCAATAGGGTATGATGAAGTATGATTAGTGTAATAGTAGTTTTACCTGTATGATTTCAAAAGAATGTTTACATCTGTGTAAAGATTTGTCTGCTTGTCAGGTTTCTTTCACCGCAGCAAGCCGAAATGGTTGCACCATGTTCAGCATTCACAATCATCAGTGATTACTACAAGATCACCTGTGTTTAGCAGTTAAAACAGCCAAAGGTTAAAAATATATATGGTGAAAAACATTATAGCTAAGTTTGCCACATAATTTTTTTATTTTCTCAAAAATCTCAATGCTTCGATTTTGGTTCATAAAATTATTTAATGCTTTATGTACTACGAACCCTCATCATTTGGTACAGAGGAATTGGGCACTGTCATATTTATCTTATGCACTTGAACTATAAACTATTTTTTTATTCTTTCATGTTTGAAAGCTAAAGATACAGTAATAATTTTATGAATTAATTCAAATGAGTTTTTCTTTTACCACCAGTGATTGAAAGACAAGTTTAGCATTTTGTTGCTTCAATGACCTCAATCATAACTAAGATATTTGCAACTGAATGAATTGTCAAGAACTGACAACAGCCACTCTTTGAATTTCCAAAGTAAAATTATTTTTAAGAGAAGTTAACACCCCAAAATTGAAGATTTTCATTGACATGGTAACAACTTTATAAGTTTATTTGAAAAGGTGCATGAGGAATATTTATCTATTAAAATAAACTGTTATTCTTAAGTTACTTGAATTATCATTTAGGTTAGAAAAGCCATGTTGAAAATCAAATACAAGACATGGTCAGCGCTGATTCTCAGACACTGATTCACAAGATAGTCAATCATAGCTGGTGATGCTACCTGTTAAAGCAAAATTTACACAGTCTTGAGGTTTATAAACTTTATACTTTTTTTTAATTTGCATTGTCTCCCCTGATGAAAACCATGAGTTAGAATGGATTTTAAAGTAAGTGACATCAGTCTTGGGTATATACTGCCATATTGTATTTAAAATGATTTAAAGATTACATATTTCTGTCATGATGTTCATAGAGTAATATTCATGGTAAAAGTCATCAAGTTCCTCCTCTCTTTTTTTGTAAATTTTATTTTATAGCCTTCAATTTTCACCTCCCTTCAAACCTCTCAGTTTTCCGCATTTAGTTGGTAAGTGTCGAATGCCTTTGACATTGTTTGCTGGGACTTCCATTAGTATATATTGCAGTTATTAAAATGCATTTGTTGCAACTTTTGAAATGTGTATCTTATGTGTGTATCTTATGCGTGTATCTTACGTGTGTATCTTATGCATTTATCTTATCTGTATGCTCATCTTAAAAGTGTCCCATGCTAGGTTATTTTAATTACTGGTGTATACACAATAGTTGTTTGAGGAGCTTTAAATAAGTAATTTTTATTTTGTAATAGAGATTAAATAGTTTATGTTGTACTATACTTTGAAAGTTTTGACTTGGTTTGATTGAAATTGTATGCTGTGTCAATACAGAATCTGCATTATATTTAATCATGACATCTATGTGCTGCCATAATGTGATAGTTTTTCACATAAAATTTTAGAATGTTTAATTTAATAGTTTTTACTCATGTCCATTATATATTTTGAAATGTAAATTTTGGATGTATCTACTAAATTATTTATTACTTTGTATCTTCTCTATTTAATAGGGTTTTTAAAACTATAAAATAAACTATATGCTTGAGTTACAGGTTCCTATTTAAAATCCCTTTTACATGAGTGGCATTAATTTATTCTTGAAATGAGCAGTAACATTTTGATAAAGTACCACTAGATTCTAATGCTCAAGATTCTAGAGCCAAACAACGAAACTTGACATGCAATGAAGAAGAAAGAAAGAAAATGCATTAAATATTACTACCTCAGTTTGTACTTAAGGATTTATGCATGACTTCATCCTACAAAATCATATTTAACAAGAAAAGACAACTATGAATTTTTATTTTTGTCGTACGGAGTGAATGTTTTCAGAAGTATACTTCAAGAGCTATAAATGCTTACAGCTCTCTGTTTGCTATTCTGAAGTAAATGCAAATATATAAGCACTGCTTATAATGTGCTTCTTGTGCACCAATCTTTGCTCTGAGGAAATAGTTTGCGTTTCATGCATTCTACAGCCATCTTCTATACAGTATACATTTTATGTATTTTACAACTCTTTTTACGTACAGCTTTACAACTTACATTTCATATATTTTACAGCCATCTTAACACATATTGATGACATTTCATGTCTCCTTCAGCCATTGTATATATTGCTGACATTTGTATGTTCTACAACCAATTTATATTCAATTTACTTATTGTACAGTCATCTGAATTTAGCACACATTCATGTATTCTATAAATTTAATTTATGTATGCTACAGCTGTCTTTCGATATGGGAAAAAATAATGTACATCTTAAATTTATATATTCCACAGCCAAATTAAAGTATGCAGTTATACATGCTTCTTAATTCTGCAGCCATCTTTAAAAGCAGAAACGTTTGTACAAACTTAGTGACTGTTCATTAACTGTTGCTGAAGGCACAGTATCATTGCATAAAGACAAGTATTGCTATTAGTTAGCCAGTCACCTTCTGCAGTACAAAATTTTTCCTTGAGAAAATAAGTAAATGAATTTAGTATTTCAGTCACTTAGCTAGATATGCTTTGATTTTGTTTTTAGTTGTTCAGCTTATATTTTTCAAATTTATGCACAATATTAGCACAGAAATAAACATTTTATATTTCTTTGTTCATTTCTTGTGTTCTAAATCTTACAGGTGTTTGATTTGAAGGTAATGATGCAATGAACCTCTCAAATATCACACCTGATTGGGATTGATTGCCGTTGGCATAGTTCAACGCTAATAGATGCTGTATGGAATTAGGTTACAGTGTGGTCAGAAAATTGAACTCGTAAAGTGAGGTGATGTGTGCTGTTACCACTCTGTAAAATTTATATTTGCTTCAATACTTAACCAACCATTCTAACTTTTCTGACCACTGTAAAGGCAAGGAAATCTTGGTCAGATTTATTTTCCAGATTTGTTGATTTTGTTTTTTAAGCCAGTTATTGCCTGTTTTACTTGAAATACTTAAAATTCTCTAAGACCTAGTATCATATTCAATGAATGTTAATTATGGCTGGAGTGCAACCCAGGATAAAATATTCATTCAAATTATCTTAATTTGAATAAAACAGTACCAAAGATTGTTAACATCAACATTTGTTTGGATTTTTTTTATTATTTGAAATTTTTTGGTCAAATTATGGAATGAACTGTGAGTTTTGATAATGTATGTCTACTTAAGGGGAGAGAAGCCTAGAAATAATTATAAGATTGCAGCTGTAATATAAACATCAGAAACTGGAATCTTTACTTGACTGCACCTGTTAGAGATGCCCACAAAATTATGGCATGACTTCGTAAAATATAAATATGCTATCATATTGATCTGGGGTAGGTTAGGGGGACAATGAATCTCTTATTTCTCTGATCAAGGATTAAAGAAAAATACTTTGTTAGCAAACTATCTTGTTTGGATTTTTTCTTTGTAATAGAATTTTTTTGTTTCATAAGTTGCCATTACTAATCCTTGATTAATCCTGGCCTTTGTGTGCAATATTACCTCCCCCTCACTTCATGCAGGCAAATACAAGGGAGGCAACAACAAAGTTTTTCATTATTCTACTTTTATTTCCTTTTTAATATTGACAGTTGACTTGCTATTTTTGTTTTGGGGGCATTGCTCGGGTGAAAATCAAGGTGCTAAACGTGTACACTTTTTTTAATTAGAGGGGAATGGGGGAGTAAATATTTTTTTAAAGCATGTTACTGAAGACAGTAAAAGATTGTACATACAGATAAGTACAGTTTTTAAACAAAAGTTACCTCAGGCTCTCTTATGTACATCATTATTTTACATCTTAGTCATTTTTGAAACTATTGTTTTGTATTACATGTTATATTATTCTTTATCACATCTTTTATTTAGCTTTTATTAAAAGTGAATCAAATTTTTGTACAACTTTGCAGGAATAAGAAATGGCAGACTGGTAAAGAAATATTATGCAAAGTATTACTGCACCAGATATTTTTTAATATGTGTTTGTGTGGACTTTTAGAATGTTGTTTATATTTATTATAAATAAAATTAGTCTGTTTCATGATAGATTTTTATTTTAAAATATATATTGTGATTGCAAAGAGTGTGTTATATTTACTATTTCCTTTGCTTGATGTATTATTAAATGCAGTGAACATTGCACTGACATATATATTACTGACTATGCTTTATTATCTTTAGATTTTGCTGATTCAGTGTTTATGTTTACTGAATGAGTGCTCATGTTCCCCTGCTACTAAGTGCTCATTTTCATGACGCTGAAAGAATGTTCGTTTTTCACACGTCATTGAGTGACAGTTGTTTTTTTGCTCCATACTCAGCCAATATACATTTTAATGAGTTATTTAATTAATGAGTGTCTTTTTTTTCTAATGTTGTGGAGTGGAAAGTCATTTTCTTATCTATCGCGTGTTCTTTAAACAGTACTGAGTTCTGATGATCTCTATCTGACTTTCTTTTTTTTTTTTTTTAATAAATATAATTATTACTTAAGGGATTGTGAGCATTTCAGAAGGCAAATAAGTGTTTGATGGTCTATAGTGTGCTTATATCTACCATAAATATGCTGAGAAATAATGGAAAGAAATTCATTTGAAAGATGGCTTCAAAATACTGCTTTTAGTTTCTTTTTTAAGTTTAATAGTTTTGTGTGCATGAACTTCCTTCCATTCCATTTTATCATTTGGAAATATGTGCTTTAGATAAAGACTGGAGAAATGGTTTTATGGTATGAATTATGTTATGTGCATGCGTGCATGTGTGTGACAATTTGGGTATGCATATGTTGGGGGGGTTGCATTAAAGTACATGCCTCTTAGATATTACTTCATGAAGTGTAATATTAAGTTAATTAACAGTTCAAAGAAAATTTTTCTTTAGTACAATATTTTTAAAACACATGGATTTAAATTCATATTATGTTGCTATAAATGGTCAAGGACTAAAAATATAAAATAAAAAGTTTAAAGTAATAAATTGCAGAAAACGTATTCAATTGCAAATTCAAATTTCATTCATGATATGATTGCAAAATGAAAACTTTGGTGATAAACTAGTTGTCACTGGCTTTTGTTCATAATTGGTTTGATAATAATTGCACCAATCATCAGAACCAGTCTTATTTCTTTTTTAAATGCATGAAAATACAATTTGAAACTTCTTTTACTGCAAAATTTGCACTGCCACCAGCAGACATTTCAGAATTGCCTGTATTGTGTAATAAGTGTGGGGTCAACTTGTCTTAAATTATATCCACCTGGCTAAATGAGGCAAATCTATTTTTCTACAACTCTAGGCAATGTCTGCAGCAAGAATGTATCAAACATTATTACTTAAATTATATTGTCTCTCCTAAAACAGAATGTATTTTGTCATGAGTTGTCATTGTATTAGGTAAATCTGATCTCAGTATCCATAGCCTTCACTGTATGTGTGAGCCCTTTCCTTTTGTGTTTTACATGATAGCCTGCATAATATGTGCAAAGTAATATTATTAGTACACAAGAATCATTGTATTTATGACTGTGTTGGTATATTAAATGGCCTTGTTTGTGTGAATCTATTTTATTGGTGCATTAAATGATCCTAGTACATGTAAGCCTATTTGTTGGCGTTTTAAATGACCTCATATGTGTGAATGAACCTTTTCTGTTGGTGCATTAAATGGTCCTTGTTAGTGTGAACCTAATCTGTTGGTGCATTTAAATGGTCCTTGTTAGTGTAAACTAATCGGTTGGTGCATCAAATGGCCTGTTAGTGTGAACTTAATCTGTTAAATGGTCCTTGTTAATGTGAACCTAATCTGTTGGTGCATTAAATGGGCCTTGTTAGTGTGAACTTAATCTTTTAAATGGTCCTTGTTAGTGTGAACCTATTCTGTTAAATGGTCCTTGTTAGTGTGAAGCTAATGTTTGATTATTTCTCAAACCCACAGAGTTGCATGACGACTATACAGATGATCTGTATGATACAGAAGATCTTTAGTATAGCTTTTGGCTACTAGATAGCAATCACCTTTTTGCACATCAATTTCTGGGATAATAGATGGCACAGATCACAGTCATGAAATTGCAAACTTTTGCCACAGGGATCTATTTGGCATTAAAGTGGGGAGTTTAAAATAATGTTTCTGGATTCCTACAGGCAAATATTTCATTTATACTGATCAAGTATTATTACAGATATCTTCACACAAGCTGGCTTAGTCTTCAGTATTTCTGAATTATTGCGAGGTGGCAGATGGAAGTTGTTATTTTCACAATAACAATTGATGCTTGCTTGTAAACCATCCTATATATAGTGGGAAGTGGGGGGGGGGGCTGTAATCTCCCTCTGTAGTTAAATATATTTACATATTTTCTGGTGAAGACGGGATTCAAAACCTTTCATTCTCAAGTAATAAACAAGAAAAAAAACCAAAATAACTTTAATGTCACTCCTATTTTTCTATTTGAATGTCAAGGGCATTCTAATTTTTGATTGAAAAAAATGTTTACTCAAAGATCTATGTTGACAATGAAGAAACTTTAAAAGTTTTTATGGACAAAATATTTTTTTTTCTCTCTCTCTCTCTCTCACACACACACACAACCCCCCAAAAAAAGCCTGTTTTTCCATGCCATAATTTGTATTTTCTTTACACCATTCTTTATACAGTAAAGTGTGTTCGAGGTAGTATTACACTTCTGTATGCTTCAGATGTGAATAAGATAATTTTCTACTCCTGTATTATAGACAGTTGTATATTTACTAAAAATGTATGTGCAAAATGATTTTACCATTCTCTCGATACTAAAAATATGCACAAGATAGCTTTATTTTTAGGACTAATATCAGTTTGACCTTTGTGTTTCTGCTTTCACTTTATTCCTCCTTTCTTCATGTCCCGAGTTTTCTTCTTTTACTCAAACGTGTGAGTGTGATATTTTTTTTTAATTTAGTGTTTTTTTAAGTGTGCTTGTACATGTTTGGTGTGTTTTCATATTCCTGGCATATTGGTATTTAAATGATGTGTTTATAGGATATATTACCTGTGGATTGTTTTGCAAACTCAGCTTTGTAGTGTTTAGACCAGATGTTATAACACGTAGAATAAGGAGGGGGGTATCATTTAAAAACTATATTTGGCATGTCCTTTTTGTGATCTTGAGATAAAATGTTTAGAAACATATTTCATGTCTTTTTGTAAAATCACTTTAATATGAAAGTATGTATTTTCTGTGCTGAAGATTTTAGTTACTATGTTTCTATTAAGACTGGAGAAATTTTATAAGAGAAACTCACTTCTCAAGTGTAACTTAAGAATGTTTATACCTATCATGAGGCAGTTTCTTTCACATGAAATAAATAAATAAGCAGCAACAAAAAGTGTATAATTTTTTATTTTTTTTGGGGGGGTGATTTGTTCCAAATATGATTGAAATCATCTAACTCTACCTTAAATATTGTTTAAGTAAAGAATTAATGATTGTTAACCATACTTTTATTTAGTGACTTTTTTTGTAACTGACTGCAGCCATTTATTTCTGCCATTATCAGTTCCCCAAAACTGAAAATCTGAAAAGTCCAAAACAAAATACTGCTTAAAAATGTGGGAAATTCTTTTTATTTTAAAGAATTTTTTTTTTAATATCATCAAAGTCACCTTTAAAGTGAAAGCTTTATAAGTTGCATGAGTTGTCATAGCATTAAAATTTTTTAATTTGTAGAATGGTTATTTTTTCAAATCCCAAATTTTAAAGTCAATAAATAAAATTATTAAACAACTAAACACTTTTAAAAAATTAAATAAAAATGAGAAAGATTGAAGAGGAACGTTTTCATGAATCATCTCCCTTACGAATCTAACCGGGAAAAACCTTTTTTTTTTCTTTTCAAAAAGTGGCGTTGCGCTGTCTTGTCTTGTTTTTGTTTTGTTTTGTTTTGTTTTTCATTCTTTTCTGTTACCTCTCTCACTTTTCCATCTTTTATGCAAAAGTTATTGTCTATGGAACAAGGGAGGTAATATCCAATTACCCACGGTTACCTCCTCGCCACGCTAGAGCAGAAACCTTTACTGTACTGTCATTCGTCAACCCCAAGTCGGTAAACGTCAGCATGCTGACTCGCAAACAAGAGGCCATTTGGCTTTAGTGTAGAATGAAAAAGTAGTCAATAGTTTGGATTTTTTTAAAAGTAAAAAGGCATTACACGCTATCCCTGAAACTGTACAATACGAGGTCATTATCTAAATAGTAGTATCTGAAGTAACCAGTCAATTCTCCACATGTGCAGCCATCTGACTCGTCACTGAAAGTAGGTCAGCATCGAAATTCTACCATCTGACGTCATCAATTCTCTTTCTGTGCAGCTATCTGACTCGTCACTGAAAGTGTACAGTAGGTCAGCATCGAAATTCTACCATCTAACATCATCATTAAAGGTTAAATATCTAACATCACTTAACCCTTTGCTATTAAGTATTTGTTGAAATAGTACATTCTGACGTCATATAAAAAAAAAACTAATGTGATTACACTCAGATTCTACTATTTAACGTCATCTTTGAAGTATTGCCATCTGTTATATTTTTGTTTTATCAACATTCGTAGGCTTGGATATCTTATAATGGTGTTATCCTTTAATATCTTAGGTATCTGTGATCGAGACAGACAACGATACGCATTGTGATCAGACATAACTAATACTGTACTCCTTTACCGTCAAGTCAAAGCTGTAGTAACAATGATGACGATGGATGACCTTTAACCTACTTCACTGTCTACTGCTTTCATCTTAATTGTCTTTCAGGAAAGAAAACAAAGATTTAGCATGTGCGTGATGTAACGTTTGAATTCAGCCTATTATTAGAGTGGGGTATTTCATTTTATTGTGTGTCTATAGTGCACTAACACCCCGAACCTAGAAACAGTTGTAATTTATCCCAAGACTGCAGTAAGCATATCGGGTTGTGGTCATTCAGATTTCCTCGCCTTCGTACAATATTTTGCAAGCGGGGGGTGGGGAAGGAGGGATGATACAAATAAGACAAGCAATAAATTAGTGTATAATGGAGTCCTTGTGTACACATTGCAGTGCCCCACCTCCCCTTTAAAAAATAAAAAAAAATATATAATGCGTCATTTTCTGCTTCAAAAGTCTCAGTGGTGGAAAGGGTAAGACATATTTCACTTTTTAAAATAGTAGTAGTATATTTGTTTGAGGGATATATAAAGTTTAGGGGTAAACAATAGGGGTGGGGCTGTCGAACTAGAGTGGAGGACTGGCTGGTAAGAAGGATAAAGGGGTTGAACTGGAAGGACTGGTAAGAGTGAGAGGGGGTAATGGTAAGGTTGAGCTGGAAGGACTTGCTGACTGGTAAGAGTAGGGGGAGGATGGTAGGGTTGAACTGGAAGGGCTGGTAAGAGTGAGAGGGGGTAATGGTAAGGTTGAGCTGGAAGGACTTGCTGACTGGTAAGAGTAGGGGGAGGATGGTAGGGTTGAACTGGAAGGGCTGGTGAGGCAGTGGGATAAAATACTGATGAGAATTGGGATGTCAGTTTGGTAAAGTGGAGGTTGTCGTGCTAGTAAGGTAGTGTAGGGTTTCGGTTTGGAAAGGTAGTGGAATGTCCTATTGATAAGGTAGTTTGACTATCAGTTAAGTAGTGGAATGTCATATTGATAAGGTAGTTTGACTATCAGTTTGTAAGGTTAAAGATTGGTAAAGTGGAGGTGTGTCATATTGACAGGAGGGGCTGTCATGTTGGTAAGGCTGATTATTGGTAAAGTGGAGTGTACCATGTTGACGGGAGGGGGGGGGGCTGTCATGCTGATAAGGTCTTGAGGTAGAGGCTACCTTTATGGAAATTAAGGGGCTAAAGCAAGTGAGGTGGAGATTATCGTGTTAGTAGTGGTCTGGTAAAATGTACAGCTATCAAACTGGTCAGGGTGATGGATTATGGTAGAGTAGTGGGGTGGGGGATGTCATGTTGGTAAGGTGGAGGACTATCATACTGATAAGACGGAGGGCTGTCATGTTGATAAGACAGAGAACTGACGCGCTGGTAAGACGGAGGGTTATCATGTTGATAAGAGAAGTGTCAAGCTTGTAAGGCGGAGGGCTGTCATGATGATAAGACAGCGAACTGTCATGCTGGTAGGATGGAGGGCTGTCGTGTTGATAAGACATAACTGTTATGCTGGTAAGGTGGAGGGCTGTCATGCTGATAAGGTGGACAGCTTCGTGCTGATAAGACAGAGAACTGTAAAGTTGTTAAGGTGGAAGGCTGTCATGTTGGTAAGAAAGAGGGTTGTCAATTTGATAAAGTGGAGGGCTGTTGTGCTGTATGGTGGGTTGTCATGTTGGTAAGACGGAAGATTCGTGGTGGTAAGGAGGGTTGTCAAGTTAATAAGGTGGAGGGTTGTCATGCTGATAAGATGAAGATTTAGTCGCGTTAGTAAGACGGGTGACTGTCGTGTTAGTAAGGAGGGCTGTCATATTGATAAGGTGGAGGGCAGTTATGTGCTAAGATGTTGGGTTGGGTTGGGTTGCTTAAACGGAGGGCTGTCCTGTTTAGTAAAGCGACTGGTTGGTCGTACTGGTAAGACGAAAGACTGTCATGCTCGTAAAGCAAGGGGCGAATCATATTGGTAAGACGGATGGGGCTATTGGTAAGGTAACGGGATAGTCGTATTGGTAAGATGACGTATAAGTCGTATTGGTAAGATGACGTGTAAGTCGTGTTGGTAAGATGACGTGTAAGTCGTGTTGGTAAGACGTAGGGCGGCAAATGAACAAATTCATGGAATTTATAAACAGCTCGTCTCAGAAATAGTACCGCTCAACAACCCTCCGTCCTACCAATACACATTAAGCTTTAAACATATATATATATACACACTACTCATTTATCCTCATGTATATAAATAACTCACATTTAAACAAAATGCTCATCTAATCACAAATACAAACTGTTCACTTAATCATAAATACAAAATACTTATTTAATTATAAACACAAAATACTCATGTAATTATAAACACAAAATACTCATGTAATTAATTATAAACTCAAAATACTCATGTAATCATAAGCACGCAATACTCATGTAATCATAAACACAAAATGTTCATTTAATCGAAAGTACAAAATACTCATGTAATCATAAATACAAAATATTCATTTAACCTGCACTAGTAATCATTTAACATCACGCACAAATATAATACTCCAGTCTGTGTGTGTGTGTGTGTGTGTGTGTCTCACAAACACATTTAATACAATATTGCCTCACACAAAAGTATTCATGATGCATACTTTGCTCAAGTAACACGCAAGAGAACATTGCTTATGTCGCTATTCACCTTGCTCAAGTAATATGCAAGTAATGAAACATTGTTTCAAGTTAAAATACACCAAGTCTCACTCTCGTAGTTAATATTACATTTAATTACAATACTCTATTTTTTTCTTATTACACTGATGCAGTGCAACTATTATGCAAACATAAAACAAAATTGTTTACAGTAGATATTGCAAACCATATACACATTTAGTCCTTGTTTACAGTAGACATTGCAGACCATATACACATTTACTCCTTGTTTACAGTAGATATTGCAGACCATATACACATTTACTTCTTGTTTCTTCTCCAATGGACATATGCAATCTTTACAACTCAGTTCATTGTACACTAGTAGGTCTCAGTTCATTGTACACTAGTAGGTCTCAGTTCATTGTACACTAGTAGGTCTCAGTTCATTGTACACTAGTAGGTCTCAGTTCATTGTACACTAGTAGGTCTTTCTCATCCCATTATATTAGACTGTCTTTTCAGATCAGTGTACACACTAATACGTTTTCCTTGGTCACTATATACTAAAACGACTTCATAGGTCACTATTTACTAATACATTTTCTTTGGTCACTGTTTACTAACACTCTTCTTTGGTCACTATTTACTAACACATCTTTGGTCACTATTTACTAACACATCTTTGGTCACTATTTACTAACTCATCTTTGGTCACTATTTACCAACACATCTTTGGTCACTATTTACCAACACATCTTTGGTCACTGTTTACTAACACATCTTTGGTCACTGTTTACTAACACATCTTTGGTCACTGTACAACGTGACAGAAAATTGTTGACTGCACGACTGTGAGATAATTATCACATTTGTATGTTGCTAATATTTACTGTAGCAAGAGTTGAAAGGAGACCCCTAAGAACGATATATAAGGAAGACACAACTCTCCAGAACGATATATAAGGAAGACAACTCTCCAGAACAATAGATTAGCAATAGCCTGAAGCATAGTTACCATGTCACCCTTTGCAGAATATTTCATTTTTGAAGTTTCTTTGAAGTGAGCAAACCATGCAGCTGAGCTTTTGAGTAATAATAAACAGCTCACCCAGTGATGCCCAGCAATTCTAAAAAGCTAGTCAGTTATAATCGACTAATAGCCTGATACTGACCAGCAACAAATCCAACCAATAAGAGTCAGGCAGAAAGTGACCTGGTTGAAAATTCCCTTGTTCCTGCTACTTTGATTTTTGCTGTCATCAAATCCGGTCTTAAGGCTGAACCGTTAGCTTACTGGTGAGTCATTTGAATGATAGAAAAGTGCAGGAATATTAGACTTGAAATATTTTTCGTTCACTTCTAACTACTGAATTTACGGTTTGTCATTAGACTCAGACTGTCAGAGATGATTTCATGTATGTCAAATGTTGACTTTAGTTCATGTATGTCAAATGTTGATTTTAGTTCATGTATGTCAAATGTTGATTTTAGTTCATGTATGTCAAATGTTGATTTTAGTTCATTTCATTTACTTTCACAATTTGCCTTTACCTTTTGCATTTGTAAGTCCTATAGAATTCCTTTTGTACTTGTGAGTTCTGTAGAATTTCTTTTGCATTTGAGTCCTTCAGAATATTCCTTTTGCACTTTGTAAGTTCTTCAGAATTCCTTTTGCACTGTAAAAGTCCTTCAGAACTATGCAATTTCTTTTGCATTGAAAAGTCCTTTACATTTTCGTTTGCATTTGTAAGCCCTTTACAGTTTCTTTTGCATATGTAAGTCCTTTACAGTTCTTTCAGCAAAACGCCCTTACATTTCTACTGCTGGATGTCTTTGAAAGTTGTCCTGGAAACTCACTTTCTCGAGCAAACAACACAAATTATGAGAATACATTCAAATCAAAATATAAAATCTAAGTGTGCATTATTTACGAGCAAAGGTGGCAGAACGGAGATGAAAAATACAAGATTACATTATTTCCACCAACACATACTGTACACGTTGTCTTGTCTGTTAATATGTAACTGTACATGCTGTCTTGTTTGTCAAGCTATATATTGTATATGTTGTCTTGTCCGTTAATACATATATTGTACGTGTTGTCTTGTTTGTCAAACTATACACTGTACATGTTGTCTTCTCTATTAATCCATATACTGTACATGTTGTCTTGTGTGTCAAACTGTGCACTGTACATGTTGTCTTCTCTGTTAATCCATATACTGTACTTGCTGTCTTGTTTGTCAAACTATAAACTGTACATGTTGTCTTGTCTGTCAAAACATATACTGTACTTGCTGTCTTGTTTGTCGAACTATAAACTGTACATGTTGTCTTGTTTGTCAAACTATACACTGTACACGTTGTCTTGTTTGTCATACTATATACTGTACATGTCTGTCAAACTATATACTATACATGTCTTATTTGTCAAATAAATTCTCTATGTTTTGTCGTTTCTCTCACACGAGTTGCCTTTCTGTCAAATGACATTATGCACGTCAAAATCATCTAGGTTGTTCTGTCTGTCAAACAAGAAGCTAAAGATGCGTGTGAAAGTCACTAGTGTTCTGTCTGTCAAACAAGAAGCTAAAGATGACGCGAAATCCAATGAGTACATACATACCAGACAAACCAGCACAGACATATTTTTTCTGGACTCAGACTATTCTCCCCATGGTTTCGTCATAGAAGTCTTGCAAAATACCAGGCTGACAAATTCAAAGTTCTGAAGTTGTAACTTTTTTTCTTATAACTAGGGAAGAGATTATGAATTATCTGCCCTTGCAATAGATTCCAGGTTTCAGGTTAAGTCAGCTTAGGCTGGAGTAGGCGCCTATGGCGGCATAAAATATTGCAGTGACATACATCTTATTAGTTTCCCATGGCACAAAGGCGTGTTGTTGATGAAGACGAGTAGTGCTATGCAGTCCCGTTGTCACAAGTGGCAGACAGACATAGCTATGGTAATAAGTGATGGACAGCCCCATTAGCCAAGATAAACAATTGACCGACAGCCCCATTAGCCAAAATAAACAATTGACCGACAGCCCCATTAGCCGAGATAAACAATTGACCGACAGTCCCATTAGCCAAGATAAACAATTGACCGACAGCCCCATTAGCCAAGATAACAAGTAACTGACAGTCCCATTAGCCAAGATAACAAGCGAATGACAGCTAGTCCAATTAGTCAAGATAGCAAGTAACCAACAGCCCCAATAGCCAAGAAAACAAGCAATCGACAACCCCGTTAGCCAAGATAACAAGTGACGGTCAGCCCTATTAGCGTTGGAAAAAAGTGATGTGGTATGTCCCATTATCCCATAATACACTGCAATGGGCAGCCGTGTCAGTTCAGCGACATATTATGGACAACCCTATCATTCCAGGCGACATGTGATGGACAGCTCTGTTAGTCCAGGCGACATGTGATGGACAGCTCTGTTAGTCCAGGCGACATATGAAAGACAGCCGTATCAGTCCAGGCGACATGTGATGGACAGCTCTGTTAGTCCAGGCGACATATGAAAGACAGCCGTATCAGTCCAGGCGATATGTTATGGACAGCTCTGTTAGTCCAGGCGACCTGTGAAGGACAGCCGTATTGCCTTGGTAACAAGTAAGAGAGAGCACAATTAGCCCCACACTAAATTGTTACAAACAACCCATTAGCCATGATAACCTGTGACCGACAGCCCCAATTTGTTCCACGATAAAAATTGGTCCTTTAGCATGGTAACCAGAGGCACACAGCTCCAATTATCTGACTGTAACCAGGGATGGACCGTGTGGTAACGTTTCAGTTAATTGGTAACAAATGACACAATCAGTCTAGCGGTAAAAAGTCACACAAACACTGAGACATATCAGTGATTATTAAGTAACAGGGCAGGGTTAGGATTAGACATGACTTCCTGCAGTAGGAAGTCATGTCACGTGACAGTTCAGCAGAGAGTGGTGAGTACACAATATAAATCAGGACAATCTGCAATCAGATTACGTGACAGCCCTGTAGAAATAATACACAATTAGTCCAAAATAGTCTGCGATCAGGTCACGTGACATCCTGTAGAAAGAAATACACATTAAGTCCAAGATAGTCTGCGATCAGGTCACGTGACAGTCCTGTAGAAAGGAATGGCCAGCAGAGCCCCCAGCATGACAATCCAAACATTTGCCAAAGTCCGAGTGGTGGTACTCGACACCTTTGTAAGGGCAGACAATTCTAGTGCACTGATGTTGTTGTAAGGAACATTTTGGTTACAGTAGCTGTAGTCACAACAAGTCACACACTCCTGTCCAAGAAAAGAAACAGACTGATATAATGAAAGAAAAATGTACAGCAAGCAAAGAGCCAACTATGGAATTGTCTGTAATATGTCATGTTTTCAGTACGTCGTGTTTTCAATATACTAGTATGAAATATCTAGAAGTGGCTCAGCAACACAATGCACTGACATCTAATGAACTATGACTTCCATGTAAATATTGTGACTGAAGTTAAGATATTTTTGTTAAACCCATATTATTATGTTTGGCGAAAGTCAAGAGCAGGTCAATGTATTTGGAAACACTTGGCGAAAGTCAAGAGCAGGTCATTTTGTTTGGAAACACTTGGTGAAAGTCAAGTGCAGGCCATTTTGTTGGAAACACTTCGCGAAAGTCAAGAGCAGGTCATTTTGTTTTGAAAAAGTTCGCAAAAGTCAAGAGTATGTCATTTTGTTACGAAACACTTGCCGAAAGTCAAGAGTAGGTCATTTTGTTATGAAACACTTCGCAAAAGTCAAGAGCAGGTCATTGTGTTTGGAAACACTTGTCATTATGTTTGGAGACACTTGGCGAAAGTCAAGAGCAGGTCATTGTGTTTGGAAATACTTGGCTAAAGTCAAGAGCAGATCATTTTTGTTTGGAAACACTTCGCGAAAGTCAAGAGCAGGTCATTATGTTTGGAAACACTTGGCGAAAGTCAAGAGCAGGTCAATGTATTTGGAAACACTTGGCAAAAGTCAAGAGCAGGTCATTTTGTTTGGAAAATGTTCGCAAAAGTCAAGAGTAGGTCATTTTGTTATGAAACACTTGCCGAAAGTCAAGAGTAGGTAATTTTGTTATGAAACACTTGGCGAAAGTCAAGAGCAGGTCATTGTGTTTGGAAACACTTGGCGAAAGTCAAGAGCAGGTCATTGTGTTTGGAAACACTTGGCGAAAGTCAAGAGCAGGTCAATGTATTTGGAAACACTTGGCGAAAGTCAAGAGCAGGTCATTTTGTTTGGAAACACTTGGCGAAAGTCAAGAGCAGGTCATTTTGTTTGGAAACACTTGGCGAAAGTCAAGAGCAGTTCATTTTGTTTGGAAACACTTGGCGAAAGTCAAGAGCAGGTCATTTTGTTTGGAAACACTTGGCGAAAGTCAAGAGCAGGTCATTTTGTTTGGAAACACTTCGCGAAAGTACAGGCACATGCCAATGCAAATGCCACCGCGATCAAACCTGTGGGGTGAAATGACACTAACTGAACGCTTGAGTGTCGTGTCGAACATCTTGAAATCCCTGTGATCCTCACCACAACATTATGGTGCCGTTGTTCACTGAAGCCATTCAATCTGAACTGACAAGTAACTGAGAGAAAGTGATCGCAGACATGCTTCACCGATCTTCGCGTGAGTGTCTGCCGAATCATTCCGGTTGCGTCTATGTCAGTCGGTATCCGACCTTTTGACCTGTGCACGAGTGGCGAAACACACTTGACATTCCTTCCTGTACAGACATTTCTTAGCAGGCGTTCACCTTGTGTAACTCGGAGGTGATTTGTTGGGGGTTTCTGGCTTGGTGGGCGGTGTTCATTTTGACGCTTTAATTGGAACATTTGTAAACGTTTTTCTTTGCAACGTTCTGTTGCGCGGAAATCGATCGCTCTATAATAGGAGTAGGGAATCTGTAGTAGTCAGTGTGATCGCTCTATAATAGGAGTAGGGAATCTGTAGTAGTCAGTGTGATCGCTCTATAATAGGAGTAGGGAATCTGTAGTAGTCGGTGTGATCGCTTTGTCTTAAACAAGTAGGGAGGGTGTAGTAAGTCAGTGTGATCGCTTTGACTTAAAGTCTTAAACAAGTAGGGAGGGTGCAGTAGTCAGTGTGATCGCTTTGTCTTAAACAAGTAGGGAGGGTGCAGTAGTCAGTGTGATCGCTTTGTCTTAAACGAGTAGGGAGGGTGCAGTAGTCGGTGTGATCGCTTTATGATACGAATATGGAGACTGTTAAGAGGCAAAGCTGCTTAATTAATAAAAATAAGTACTTACAATCACGATTCCCCCCCCCCTCCAAAAAAAAAAAAAAAAAAAAATATCTCGCCTTCTGTAATCAGAGTGACATGTGACGTAAAAGAAGTGTATTTGTGATCATTGTAAATTACAGCGACATATAAGTGACCTAAAAGAAGTGTATTTGTGATCATTGTAAATTACAGAGACATGTATGTGACCTAAAAGAAGTGTATTTGTGATCATTGTAAATTACAGAGACATGTATGTGACCTAAAAGAAGTGTATTTGTGATCATTGTAAATTACAGCGACATATATGTGACCTAAAAGAAGTGTATTTGTGATCATTGTAAATTACAGCGACATATATGTGACCTAAAAGAAGTGTATTTGTGATCATTGTAAATTACAGCGACATATATGTGACCTAAAAGAAGTGTATTTGTGATCATTGTAAATTACAGCGACATATATGTGACCTAAAAGAAGTGTATTTGTGATCATTGTAAATTACAGCGACATATATGTGACCTAAAAGAAGTGTATTTGTGATCATTGTAAATTACAGCGACATATATGTGACCTAAAAGAAGTGTATTTGTGATCATTGTAAATTACAGCGACATATATGTGACCTAAAAGAAGTGTATTTGTGATCATTGTAAATTACAGCGACATATATGTGACCTAAAAGAAGTGTATTTGTGATCATTGTAAATTACAGCGACATATATGTGACCTAAAAGAAGTGTATTTGTGATCATTGTAAATTACAGCGACATATATGTGACCTAAAAGAAGTGTATTTGTGATCATTGTAAATTACAGCGACATATATGTGACCTAAAAGAAGTGTATTTGTGATCATTGTAAATTACAGCGACATATATGTGACCTAAAAGAAGTGTATTTGTGATCATTGTAAATTACAGCGACATATATGTGACCTAAAAGAAGTGTATTTGTGATCATTGTAAATTACAGCGACATATATGTGACCTAAAAGAAGTGTATTTGTGATCATTGTAAATTACAGCGACATATATGTGACCTAAAAGAAGTGTATTTGTGATCATTGTAAATTACAGCGACATATATGTGACCTAAAAGAAGTGTATTTGTGATCATTGTAAATTACAGCGACATATATGTGACCTAAAAGAAGTGTATTTGTGATCATTGTAAATTACAGCGACATATATGTGACCTAAAAGAAGTGTATTTGTGATCATTGTAAATTACAGCGACATATATGTGACCTAAAAGAAGTGTATTTGTGATCATTGTAAATTACAGCGACATATATGTGACCTAAAAGAAGTGTATTTGTGATCATTGTAAATTACAGCGACATATATGTGACCTAAAAGAAGTGTATTTGTGATCATTGTAAATTACAGCGACATATATGTGACCTAAAAGAAGTGTATTTGTGATCATTGTAAATTACAGCGACATATATGTGACCTAAAAGAAGTGTATTTGTGATCATTGTAAATTACAGCGACATATATGTGACCTAAAAGAAGTGTATTTGTGATCATTGTAAATTACAGCGACATATATGTGACCTAAAAGAAGTGTATTTGTGATCATTGTAAATTACAGCGACATATATGTGACCTAAAAGAAGTGTATTTGTGATCATTGTAAATTACAGCGACATATATGTGACCTAAAAGAAGTGTATTTGTGATCATTGTAAATTACAGAGACATGTATGTGACCTAAAACGAGTTTATGCTTAACCGCCCTCTTTCTTTCACGGTCCAACCCCCAGCCCCTCGATAAAGGTTGGTGTATGATGGGAGGGGGTGGAAATTTATAACCCGTCTACTACAGACGGAGTTTGGGCTCGAACACTGATCATTCTCATGCGAGTCAGCGCCTGGACCTCGCTGCCAGACCCCTTTCTCTGCTCTCACTCACTCACGCGCGCACACACACACACACACACTCATACATATACAAACACGCACCTAATCGTACCGTGGTAATAGTTCAGTGACGGGTTAAGTATACAACTCAAAGATGAATCTTTCATTCTGGAATTTTATCTGTAATACTGTGTTTATCTGTAATACTGTGTATATCTGTTTGAATGCCCCTTGACCCAGTGTCATTGAGATGTGAATGTATCTGAGTTGTTTATGATAGTGTGAGTGTGTGTGTGTATGTATGTGTGTGTGTGTGTGTGTGTGTGTGTGTGTGTGTGTGTGTGTGTGTGTGTGTATAGGTGTGTGTGTAACAAGCTGCCTGTCGCTCCACAAATCCGCTCACTTAAGTGAGTCTTGACTCAAACATGTAAATGCTCAGCTCAGCAGAGATTTACGGTCAAAAAAGCTATGATGACGATGGGAGGGGGTTATTAAGAGATTGTCACACACCGATAAACCAATACACAAGCGTCACAGCACACACGTTCAGGTTAAGACAGACAAGGCTCCAGGTACCTCTTGACCACGGACGATGGCTGTCCGGCAGCCGATGTGCTGTGCCATGCAGTCTTGGGGTTGGACACACTGTTTGCTAACAGTGACGCTCGTCTTGCTCCCAGGATCAAACCGATGGACAGTCCGACACACTGTGTGATCTGGAACAAATGTAGATTGGAACTGGAATGGCCACGCTTAATTTGTTCTTTCTACATGTATATTAAAATATAACACGTCATCCAATGTTCTGATGTTAATGATATATGAGGTATGTCTAAGTCTCTAAGTTAAAGTGTGTCATCACACAAACAAAAGTGTCTGTGATCATGTATATATAATAATAATGTGACTATACCTTAAAGTCTCTAATCATGGCAAGAAAAGCTGTGATCCTGCAATCAAGGCTGAGCTCGTGCCTTAAAGAAAATGACCATAAATATAAAGTGTATGATCATCATTATAAATTACACTGGGCAACAACAAATTTGCTATCTAAGATTTTTTGACAGATTTATGACAGTTTTATTGTGCTGGATCCAAAAATGACATCGGTTTTGTTCAATCAGGTCAACTTTTTAATCTATTTTTGATCAACGTTTTGATCTATAGCGACATTATTTTTATTTTGTTTTTGTTTTTTACATATAAGGGTGTTTTTTATTTATATGAAGTAAAAGTCTTTCTTATTACCATTAGATCTAATGGTATGACGCGATTGCACATTGGAAGATAGGACGCAACAAGAAATACGACATAATGAAATAATTATAAATTAGTCACACCGTGAAATGTGTCACCATGCCAAGAAGTGCGTGATCATGTCATAAAAGAAAGTGATGATAAATATAAAATGTATTTTGATATTATAAATCAGTCACGTCATGGTGTGTGTAAGAGGAAGTGATTGATCACGTCATAAAATAGTCACATCTTACGGTCAGTGATCACGTCATTAAATAATCGCAACTTACGGTCAGTGATCACGTCATAAAATAGTCACATCTTACGGTCAGTGATCACGTCATAAAATAATCACATCTTACGGTCAGTGTTCACGTCATGTATAGTGTGTTATCACGCCTTAGTGTGCGTTACACCGTTTTGCAAAGTCTGTCGTTACGCCTGTACAATGTAAAATGCACGAAATAAATTTGCTAAAATTCACCACACATCTGCTTTTTCCACGTTTAATCTGAACTAACCGAACATTATATGAAAATAAAGGTTGATGCTTCGTCTTTTAAAGTGAGTTGATTTTTTCCTGAACTTTATTATCATATTTTGACCACAGTACCACGGAAATACTTCGAAAATTGATCATCCGGAGCGGAGCGGCCAAAAGGTCGAATTCGTGATTCAGGTAGCAAATTGAAGCGTATTGTACATACGAAAGATCACATATATATATAAAGCAAGCGACTTATATTAAGAATTCAGAATTCAAGGGTTTTGTACATACAAAAGATCACATATATATAAAGCAAGCGACTTATATTAAGAATTCAGAATTCAAGGGTTTTGTACATACGAAAGATCACATATATATAAAGCAAGCGACTTAAAGAATTCAGAATTCATATTCAAGAATTTTGTACATACAAAAGATCACACATATATAATAAGCACGAGACTTAAGAATTCAGAATTCAGAATTCAAGGGTTTGTAACTTTAAATCTGATTGGTCCACTCAAAAGGTACAGGTAAGTCTCTACAATCATATTATTTCTACTACTACATGTTGAATAACTAAGTAAAATTTTTATATAAATTGTTTGTCAAATTCCTGAAGTTATGTCATGTCCTATTGAGAGCCTACCAGAGTGTGTACGTCACTCCAGCACATCGAGATAAGTTGTGATGTCATGTCCTATTGAGAGCCTACCAGAGTGTGTACGTCACTCCAGCACATCGAGATAAGTTGTGATGTCATGTCCTATTGAGAGCCTACCAGAGTGTGTACGTCACTCCAGCACATCGAGATAAGTTGTGATGTCATGTCCTATTGAGAGCCTACCAGAGTGTGTACGTCACTCCAGCACATCGAGATAAGTTGTGATGTCATGTCCTATTGAGAGCCTACCAGAGTGTGTACGTCACTCCAGCACATCGAGATAAGTTGTGATGTCATGTCCTATTGAGAGCCTACCAGAGTGTGTACGTCACTCCAGCACATCGAGATAAGTTGTGATCTCGAAAATCAAAGTCAGGAACAAAAACAAAACAAAACCCAGAAACCCTGAAACAAGTCAATTGCTCTATTAATAAATACTAAGTTTGACATAAGTCTAAGTGTCCAGTCAATTGCTCTATTAATAAATACTAAGTTTGGCATAAGTCTAAGCGTCCAGTCAATTGCTCTCTTAATAAATACTAAGTTTGACATAGGCCTCTGAAAGAAAGAAATGGCAGCAACAACAACCAACGTCACGACAGACAGAAATGAAGCAGAGCATATTCCATAAGGAAAGAAAATTACCACGGAATTAAAGTGACAAGACAGCGTGAAAGGTATTCTAGAAGGAAAGAAAATTACCACAGAAACTGAAAGGATGTGAAATAAATCACTGAGAATTGTACTACAGTCAAAGCAGACCAAATGTCACACAGAACCTGAGACCTCACGAGATTTGCAGAAAGATAACCAGCATTTTGTAATAAATCCACCTTGGTGACTGCATGATTATATCTGCCACAGGCCAGGTAAGTGATATCACACTTATCAGGTTAAATTCACACCTCTCATATGCTACAGGGTGAACTCTCAGAAATCAGATGAATTCCTCAAGAAAGGGCGCCTTTGTTAAATGCTGGGAGTCCTGAGACAAGTTGACTCCGTTATCTTTCAGTAAACTGACGTATTTCTGACGTACAAACAGCTCTCTCTTTCTCTCTCTCTCTCTCTCTCTCTCTCTCTCACGCACGCACGCACGCACGCAAGCGCTCTCACATACACGCAGTTGTTTAGCCAGTATTCTGCAGAAAAATGTACTGCTGCAAACAAATGAACTTCTGATTTTGGATTTCAATAATATTTTAAAATTATTTTCTATTAAATAATATTTAAATAACTGATAATTATCCATTCAACTATATTTAAATTCAGCTACATGTAAATAACTATCCTTTCAGCTACATTTAAATAGCTATATTTAAATGATTATCTAATTATCTAATCAGTTACATTTAAATAATTATCCATTTAGCTACATTAATAACTATCCATTTAGCTACATTAATAACTATCCATTTAGCTACATTAATAACTATCCATTTAACTACATTAATAACTATCCATTTAACTACATTAATAACTATCCATTTAACTACATCAATAACTATCCATTTAGCAACCTCTACATAAGTCTTTTTAACGATATTTGAAGATTATCCTATTAATTCAAGACAAAATTTAATTTCTGATAAGCAGTTCTTCGTATGTTTTGTTGTTGTTGTTGTTGTTGTTATATATAGAAGTGACAAGTTTTGTAGTCCCTTGATTCAAGAGAAATAATGTCCATAAAAATATGCCTTTCCTTACGAATAACTAACATTATTAACCCATCTCCTTCAATTACTGAACAACTGACCCATGATTTTAAAATAATAATTCTAACTGTTATTTAAATATTATTTAATAGAAAATAATTTTAAAATATTATTGAAATCCATAGTATTATGCATATAAAAACAGAAAATGTGTTACTGAAAATTAGAAAATAGGTTAGGATAACCAAACAAAATGAAATTTTTATATGCATAATACTATATTAATAAAAGTAAAATAAGAATTATTATTTACACACCAAAACAATGCTTATTTCGTTAGAATGGAAACAGTTTTGTCAATAAATTTTCGATGCATGCATTGAAACATTGAAATATTGAAATAAAATTTGAAAGCTATAAATTATAAAGAAACAACTATCGGTCGCATAACATATTTCATTTGAAAATTATCTTCTCTTTCAATTATCAAATGGTATTACGAAATACTATTTGTCTAAATAAGGTTACTGTTTAATGTAAATGTGTGTGTGTGTGTGTGTGTGTGTGTGTGTGTGTGTGTGTGTGTGTGTGTGTGTGTGTGTGTGCGTGCGTGCGTGTGTGTGTGCGTGTGCGCCCCCATTCTGTTTCTCTCTCTAACTGTTCAGAACGTTTACTGAAATAATCCATAATCTATATAAATATCTTGAAATCGTGCCTTAGAATAAGAAATCAAATTAAGAGAAGCTATATGGAAAGGCCTTGCTAGAACTAAGTTTATCTGGTCTGAAGTCAAAAGGCCTTGCTAGAACTAACAGTTTATCTGGTCTGAAGTCAAAATAAAGAGTTATATCGAAAGGCATTGCTAGAACTAACAGTTTATCTGGTCTGAAGTCAAATAAAGAGCTGTATCGAAAGGTCTTGCTAGGTGTAAATTTATCGTCGTGACCCCGGCCAACCTCTCAACACTTAAGCAATCTGTTCACTTCTTCAAACCAAAAACCAAACAAGTGTTTATTCTAAGCGTGCAGTGTTATGTCTGAATACAGTTATCCACTTCACGAGGTGTAGGCGCCAAACACCTGGGACTTGTGATTAGACCACCACCACCACCACCACCCCCAGTAAAAAAGAATTCTGGTGACCAACTGTACTAAGCACGTCCGTGCCTAGTGGAAGTGTAAGAATTAAACTTGATTAAATATGTGATGTGTTGAGACTAGTGTGCGTGCGTGCGTGCGTGTGTGTGTCTATAAGAGAGAGAAAAGTTTGCACCGAAGTGTTTGTAAGAGGAAGATTACTTTTTTTTTTTTTTTTTGAGAGAGAGAGAGAGAGAGAGAGAGAGTAGTTTCTTCAAGGTGTGTATGCAATTGTGTGTGAGAGTGCGTGCGCGCGCGTGTGTGTGTGTGGAGAGAGAGAGCACTGACAATCCTGATCTTTGTGTATGATGGTAAAGATGTGTTATACCTAGTTATTAATCTATCCTTCAATCTACTTAATACTTATCGACTCTATTGTCTATCTAGAAGCACTAAAAGATGTCTCTGCATTAAGAAAAAAAAGGGGGTGGGGTGTGGAGTAAATGCCTGGCACCTGTGAACATAAAAACTCGTGTACGGCCATAGTCTCATGCTTGGCAAGAAAGGAACTACCCTTTAAATACCTAAAATAAATAAATATAAACCTTAATTTAATTAAACCTTTCTGCAAACTTTCATTACCAAAACTTACTGATTGGACAACGAAGATCCGGTGCCCAGTTGTTGCAAGCCTCGTTGTCTCCCTTGTTAGTGCATGTCCAACACGTGATGTCTGAAAACAAAACAAAAAGCAAAAAGAAAATGAAAAGAACAAAATACAAGTGTAAATTTAAAATGTGAAAGTATAAGGGAAATTATCAAACGAAAAAACTACAAAGGCAAATTAAAAAAATAAATGCAAAAGCAACTACATAATGAAAAAATATCTTTTTAAAATAAAAAAGTAATAAATACTCAGGAAAATTTAAAATGAATAAATATAAAAATAAAATGAACAAATATAAAAATAAAATGAACAAATATAAAAGACAAATTAAAATGAATATTTACAAGGATAAGTTATAAATGAAGATGTACAAAAGGCAAATTAAAGTAAATATTTACAAGAATAAGTTACAAATGAAGATGTACAAAAGGCAAATTAAAGTGAATAAACACAAAGAGCAAATTTTCAGTGAGTAAATAAAAGGGCAACTTAAAAATAATAATTAATAAGGTAAAATCGCTACAATCCTGGCATGCCGACAAAGGGGCGATAATACTGATATGCCATTTCTTAAATCACTTCACTCGCAGCAAGCTTAGCACTAGAAATAACAATCAGTTGCCCTCCTATCAAAAATGTGTTATGGGCTCTAACAGCTTGAAATAGATCAACCTATTTCACTGGGTCAGAAAAACAGGTTCAAATTCGACCTATTTCACTGCGTCAGAAATCAGGTCTTTTAAATTCGACCTATTTCACTGCGTCAGATTTGAAATACACGCAAGTGCTTCATCAATAATTGCGCTACATTAAGAAAACTGTGTCAGTTTCCATATTTCAATACAAAAGATCATGGAATCATTTTCAAAATGGTTATCAAGACACATCTTCTCCATCGGCAGGTACAGTATTCTTTGGTCGGCATTGTTCGTTCAGGTATAGCATTCTTTTGTCTGCCATAGTTAAGGTATAGCATTCTTTTGTCTGCTATAGTTTGTTCAGGTATAGCATTCTTTTGTCTGCCATAGTTTGTTCAGGTATAGCATTCTTTTGTCTGCCATAGTTTGTTCAGGTATAGCATTCTTTTGTCTGTCATAGTTAAGGTATAGCATTCTTTTGTCTGCCATAGTTAAGGTATAGCATTCTTTTGTCTGCCATAGTTAAGGTATAGCATTCTTTTGTCTGCCATAGTTAAGGTATAGCATTCTTTTGTCTACCATTGTTCAGGTATAGCATTCTTTTGTCTGCCATAGTTTGTTCAGGTATAGCATTCTTTTGTCTGCCATAGTTAAGGTATAGCATTCTTTTGTCTGCTATAGTTTGTTCAGGTATAGCATTCTTTTGTCTGCCAGAGTTAAGGTATAGCATTCTTTTGTCTGCCATAGTTTGTTCAGGTATAGCATTCTTTTGTCTGCCATAGTTAAGGTATAGCATTCTTTTGTCTGCCATAGTTTGTTCAGGTATAGCATTCTTTTGTCTACCATAGTTAAGGTATAGCATTCTTTTGTCTGCCATAGTTTGTTCAGGTATAGCATTCTTTTGTCTGCCAGAGTTAAGGTATAGCATTCTTTTGTCTACCATTGTTCAGGTATAGCATTCTTTTGTCTGCCATAGTTTGTTCAGGTATAGCATTCTTTTGTCTGCCATAGTTAAGGTATAGCATTCTTTTGTCTGCCATAGTTTGTTCAGGTATAGCATTCTTTTGTCTGCCATAGTTAAGGTATAGCATTCTTTTGTCTGCCATAGTTTGTTCAGGTAGAGCATTCTTTTGTCTGCCATTATTCAGGTATAGTATTCTTTTGTCTGCTATAGTTTGTTCAGGTATAGCATTCTTTTGTCTGCCATAGTTAAGGTATAGCATTCTTTTGTCTACCATTGTTCAGGTATAGCATTCTTTTGTCTGCCATAGTTTGTTCAGGTATAGCATTCTTTTGTCTGTCATAGTTTGTTCAGGTATAGCATTCTTTTGTCTATCATTGTTCAGGTATAGCATTCTTATGTCTGCCATAGTTTGTTCAGGTATAGCATTCGTTTGTCTGCCATAGTTTGTTCAAGTATAGCCTTCTTTTGTCTGCACAATTAACTGACAACACAGAATGCTAATAACACACTGCAAACTGCTGTACTAACATAGGATAATGGTGTCCCAGCTGTTCAAAAATGTCATTGCCATATTACTGTCAAGTCAAACAGAGGACCGATAATTACTGAAGGGAGAAGGCAGCTTCAGACTTCGACTGTTTATTTTTCAAGAATCTTTGTAGCCTAAGCAATCGCTTAATTAAAACACGTCGACACTTAATGTCCATAGTTTTCAGTGGCCTAAGACCAGAAACAAATTAAAAACAATAGTAGTATGACATGGAATAGGAAACAAGTCAGCTTGTGAACAGTGTGATCTGTGGCGTGAAATAGGCTCCAAAGATCAACTATGACACGGAACAACATGAACGCCACACCGCACTGGTAAGAAGACAAAAATATCTTCGAAGTGGAACATGAAACTAGTTTAATGAAAGTGTCCGCCATGGACAAACAATTACTGACCGCTTTGAGAATGAATTAAAAATGGCTCCTGTTTCCGTTTTTCTTTTTTTTTTCAAGTGATTGCCGGCGAAATGGTTCGCTTCAGACTTTGAAAATAATTACCTCTGCATATAACGAAGATAACTTTCAGACCCTTTCTCACGTCTGGCTAGGACGAGTGTACCATTACCCTAGGCCGTTTTGCGAAGAGTCTAATTACACACTTAGACTAATTACCTTTCATTCTGACGTATAAATCTAAGCCCTCAGTGTTTACGATCCTTTTGTACTTACCTCGAGTCGTCCGCTTGACTGACGACAAAATGTAGGCGTCGGCTCCGTGTCGCATTCTGCCCATGGACAGCATCATGCACATCAACAAAACTCCCATCGACTTTAACCTCTGTGTACTTCTGCAACCCAACTCCAACGCAGCAGTCCACAACATGGTCCGAGTTGCTGCCCCTGTGGACAGGCCAGCGAGGTCAGGTCGACTTAACTGTCCTTTTTACGGTGAATTCGGGTCTACAAAGTGGTAGGTTATCAACATGAAATCTTCAAGGAGGTACTTAATTCGCCAGTTTTTGTCTCGCCAGAAGGAAGTACTGATGACATAGGACAGTCAAAACAACATTTAACTTGCCAGTTTTTGACTGACTAGAAGAGGAGTGTACAACTAGGACTGGAGCGGGTCATTGACTCGAAACTATGAAACTGAAACAGATCTTTAACTTTTCGATCTACATTTCTAGTATGTAGTCTTGGTAGCCAGTAACAAGTTCACTCAGTGCTGGTAGTCTGTGTTCTCGTTTCATGGCAATCTGCTGTGATCTCTATAAAGAAAGTCTATAGATCTGTGCAATTCTTAATTAAATGCACACTATTTTTTCAAACATTCCAGACCATAGAGGCACAATCAAAGAAATCCAAACATGTCCAGTATCCCATAAACATTTTTCATACAGATGTGAATTCTTGATAAATACAATGTACACAGTTTACAGTCTATACAGATGTGAATTCTTGATAAATATAATGTACACAGTTTACAGTCTATACAGAAATGCCGTGTAAAGTACCCCAGTTTTGTAAAATAAATTTCCATACTTTCACACGTTTTATGAATATTCCCATCATAGACCACGTTTTATTCATAAATATTTCAGATAACGGATCCACCATCTTCATAAATATTCCGTGCATAGGCTCACAGTCTTTATAAATATCCATAGAGAGGTCGACAATCTTTATAAATATTCCAATTGCAAAAGTATGTTTTATACGTATTTCAGATACAGGCTGTCATCTGATAAATATTAGAACATAACATTCAGGTCCACAATCTCTTTAAATATCATATTTATTGATTATTTTAGGAACAAGTACACAGCGACTGTAGAAATATATCCGATAAGCACGTACATGAAACTGATGCAAGATGAAAACCCAGCTCCAGATTCTTGATATGTATTCAACAACAACAAAAAAAATGTATGTATGCCCACATGAATTTTCTTAATAATTCATTTAAAGGTCCACATATTTCGTAAATTTACTTTATATTCATCTTCAGTCTTTTATAATGCTCCAAATACAGGCCCACAATCTTAATGACTATTCATACAGGCCTACAATCTTAATAACTATTCCAAGTACGGGTTTACAATGTGCTTTAATTAGTCCCAACACAGGTTCACTCACGGCCTCCCTAATTATCCTAAAGTTCATAAACACTACTTCACTGTACTTTTGCCTTTTGCAAATGGTGCACACGGATAGCGCGGCCATATATGAAGCCCCGCCAATAGGAGCAAATCTTTTTCGTCCTGCTTAATAATGCAAAGCATTTTACTTCACCTTGGTAACTTCCACAACTAACAAAGGGTGGACACGAACTACCCTATAATTAGCCAGGATGCCGTGCGTTCAACTTGAACCAATCTTGAAGTTGCATAAAGTGACCAGAGATTTTGGGCGTTTCTACCAAGTGTTCTCGGTTTTGCACGAGTTCAGTCCCTTGGCTCGACTCAGCAGAAACGAGAGCTGTTAACTGCAAAACAAACAAATGAAATAAAAATAATTTAGAAAATATTTCGACAATTCAAAGAGTGTCATTTTTCTGAGCATCATACTTGTTTTCTGAGCATCATACTCATGTAATGTTTTTCAGCAATTTAAATCATTCAAACAACGAACACACTCATGTAATGTTTTTCAGCAATTTAAATCATTCAAACAACGAACACACTCATGTAATGTTTTTCAGCAATTTAAATCATTCAAACAACGAACACACTCATGTAATGTTTTTCAGCAATTTAAATCATTCAAACAACGAACACACTCATGTAATGTTTTTCAGCAATTTAAATCATTCAAACAACGAACACACTCATGTAATGTTTTGTAGTATTTAATAAAAAGGGCAGGTAAACGTTTACTAATTCACAAAATAATAACTTTTAGCTTATAGCCTACAGGTCACAAGAGTGGAAGGAATAGGTGAACAATCACTTTTGTCACGTTTGTCTTAATTATCGATTCACAAAAGTCACAAGCGACTAACTATTTATAAACGTGCGGATTGAATTATAATAGTTTGTGCGCTAAGTATGAGCCCTTAATTATAATTATCGAGTCACAAAAGATAACAAGTGTGTCCTTAATTATCGAGTCACAAAAGATAACAAGTGTGTCCTTAATTATCCATTCACAAATGACAAGTGAGCCCTTAATTATCCAATCACAAATGACAACAAGTGTGCCCTTAATTATCGAGTCACAAAAGATAACAAGTGTGTCCTTAATTATCCATTCACAAATGACAAGTGAGCCCTTAATTATCCAATCACAAATGACAACAAGTGTGCCTTTAATTATCCAGTCAAAAATGACAAGTGTGCCCTTAATTAACGAGTCATAAAAGACAAGTGTTCACTTAATTACCGAGTCACAAAAGACAACATGTGTTAACTTAATTACCGAGTCACAAAGTCATACAAGTGACGAACAATTATAAGCCAAATGGTTGAGTTATAAACGATAATGTGAATGATAGGAAATGGGGCAGATAATAACTTGCTTCAATCCTGTTCACCACTGTAGCGTACTTGCTTCAATCCTGTTCACCACTGTAGCGTACTTGCTTCAATCCTGTTCACCACTGTAACGTACTTGCTTCAATCCTGTTCACCACTGTAGCGTACTTGCTTCATTCCTGTTCACCACTGTAGCGTACTTGCTTCAATCCTGTTCACCACTGTAGCGTATTTGCTTCAATCCCGTTCACCACTGTAGAGTACTTGCTTCAATCCCGTTCACCACTGTAGCGTACTTGCTTCAATCCTGTTCACCACTGTAGCGTACTTGCTTCAATCCCGTTCACCTCTACAGCGTACGTATTCCACCCATGTTCACTGCCGAAGTGTACTTATTTCATTCATGTTCACTGCTTTGATAAACTTACCGCTATGATATACATATTCATGGTGGTTTACTTTTTATGTCAGACATTAAGACAAACTTTACTGCTTTTGCCAAGCGCTACCCGTGAAAATTATCCACAAGAGTCACCGTCAGTTTAACAGAAACTCGGTAGTAAAGTAGGTATCTACGTCACGTCTAACAATCGCACGTCACACCTTGGGGCAGATGTATCGGTTACACTCATCCACATTACAACAAAAAAAAATACCCATCAAAGGATGGCTTTCAGCACTAGGTGGTCCGCTCAAGAAATCACGTGACCAGTCTAAAATCAAGTCAAGATGGATGACCTTCCTATTTATGACAATAAGCCCTCTGATCAATATAAGAGTTCAAAGGTCAGCCGACCAAACCTGTTAGCCTGGCGAAGTTTCGTGAGTAATGTGATCTCTTGGATTCCTGAAGAGCCATGAGAATTGTACGGCCTTGCTACTTTTCGGGTCACAAACACTGACCCCGAAGATTCTTTCGGGGTCAAATGTCAACGCTGCACGCATTGTGCATTCTTCTGCACTTGCCCGTTAAAATAAGGGCTCGGAGCTAGTTGCATGAAATTTACACTAAACGAAAAACAAAGGAAAAAGTATTACCAAAGAGGCCGTGACTTACAGACAGAACGAGTTAGGTATTGTAAAGGTATGGCCAAAGAGGCCCATTTAAACTCTCTCCCTACTTATATACTAATTTGACAATTGCTTACATAAGCTAACGTTTCTTATCTGAAGGTCGCGTAGACGCGGGCAACAGTATCCTCCGGTCATCCTCGTACTATGATTTAATTAATCTTGCCCCACCCCACTCCCCACTAACCATCCGTCACCACTCTGTGAAAGACCGCATGTTTTTCTTTAACATTGGTGAGCCTAACGTTAGTCGTACCCTGTTAAATCAATTCCAGCATTCGATCCGGTCTGTATCTAGTCTTTTGGCACTACCCATCTCAGACACTGGCACTACCAATCTTAGACACTGGCACTACCAAACTCAGACACTGGCACTACCAAACTCAATCACTGGCACTACCAATCTTAGACACTGGCACTACCAAACTCAGACACTGGCACTACCAATCTCAGACACTGGCACTACCAAACTCAGACACTGGCACTACCAAACTCAGACACTGGCACTACCAATCTTAGACACAGGCACTACCAAACTCAGACACTGGCACTACCAATCTCAGACACTGGCACTGCCAATCTTAGACACAGGCACTGCCAATCTTAGACACTGGCACTACCAAACTCAGACACTGGCACTGAACCGTGTGAACTCGGTACCAAACCGAGTGCAGTCTAGGAACTTTATCCTCTTACAACTACTCTACCCTTTCTTTAAATGTTATTTTACACGTTCTCTAAGTGAACCTTAAAATGTTCATAATTTAACAAATAGTGTAAGTATACTAAACTGAACAAGTACTGTTCAACGTGAACACGTACAACACGTAGTCTTCTCTACGTCATCAACTAGTTTCTTGTTTAATTCTTTTAGACGAATTACCGCTGGGTTATAATAGACACATGAAACCATTGTGAGGTCCTATATGTGAGTGACTGAGCGAGCGAGTGAGTGAGGTATAATCTATATATGTGCGTATATGCAGATATTATATGCGTTAAACTTGTATATTTTCTGCCTTTGTTTATCACTTTCTGCCATTCTACAGTTGTTGAACTGCTGGCTTATTATTGCACGTTTGTTTAATACGGCAAAGCACTTTGAACTTTTTCTTTAAATCAGTGCTTCTGTACTCTTCTAAATACTTATTATTGTTGTTGTTGTTATTAATACGCCAAAGCACTTTGAACTTTTTCTTTAAATCAGTGCTTCTGTACTCTTCTAAATACTTATTATTGTTGTTGTTGTTATTAATACGCCAAAGCACTTTGAACTTTTTCTTTAAATCAGTGCTTCTGTACTCTTCTAAATACTTATTATTGTTGTTGTTGTTATTAATAAAAACTAAATATCTTCTTAATCAATCGTACGTTAATCTAATATTATTCAAAATTTCAACATTTTATTTTCATTCAATGACCGGGTATTAAAAACAGCAATCCGTATTTTCTTCACTAACTGATAAGATAGTCGTTCGATAGATTCCTATCACTATGGAGATGGCTAGGGCCTACTTAAAATAAGGTCACATGTCCCTCAAAGCAATACCCGCAACAGAAAACTCAAACACTTTTCCTCGTGTTCTGTCAATCCCTGGGGGGAAAAAAATCTTTTCTCATTCGAGCATATATCACTACATGCTGTCTGTTACTACACGTATAAATTCTTCGGTAAAGCTGAAGTGATATCATTAGATTATAAACTGTAGGGCCTAGAGTCTCAGCAATGCATTAACTCGAACTACTGAGTAAATATGTGCAATCAAGAATGCGGTCAAGTGCACATTTTGCGTTTGAAGCTGTAATGGAGGGGCTAGTGCGTTCGTCACCATTACTAGCAAAAAACAATATTTATTTAAAAAGTATTATAATTTCAGCGCTACAAAAAAATGATTTTTTTTCAAAGTTAAAAATTTACAGTGTCCTATTTATTGTGTAAGATTTTTTTAAATATGGGTGTTTGTTTTTTAATGAAAAATCGACAGACTATCGGATTTTCTATTACGTAATCCGAGGAACGTAACTCTCGATTAATCACGTGAGTTTCTATTAAGTAATCCAAGGAATAGAACTCTCGTTTAATCACGCGTCCATTCTGAAATCACAAGAAAACACTTCGATTTAAAAGTTTAATCTTGAAATTTGAATCATAAATATGATGAAGAAACGATTTCCAGTTAAGTTATGGGTTGTTAGTCAACTGTCTTATTTTAACTTATACTTAAATAGGTCATTTATTTCAATGGAGACTGTAGCTTTGAACATGCAATGAGCACATTTTGTTACACATCTAATGTTTGAAATTGCATTGTGTAATACAGTGTATGTAGAACAGCGAGTAAAGTTAACAATGAATTGGAGAAAGCAGTGTGCAAGATCTAAGGAATAAAAGAGTAAAACCACAAACTGACTCTAGCAACTAGTAAAGTGTATGTAATACAGGCAGTACAGATAAAAATGGACTGATTCTAGCAACTAGTTAAGTGTATGTAATACAGGCAGTACAGATAAAAATGGACTGATTCTAGCAACTAGTTAAGTGTATGTAATACAGGCAGTACAGATAAAAATGGACTGATTCTAGCAACTAGTAAAGTGTATGTAATACAGGCAGTACAGATAAAAATGGACTGACTCTAGCAACTAGTTAAGTGTATGTAATACAGGCAGTACAGATAAAAATGGACTGACTCTAGCAACTAGTAAAGTGTATGTAATACAGGCAGTACAGATAAAAATGGACTGATTCTAGCAACTAGTTAAGTGTATGTAATACAAGCAGTACAGATAAAAATGGACTGATTCTAGCAACTAGTAAAGTGTATGTAATACAAGCAGTACAGATAAAAATGGACTGATTCTAGCAACTAGTTAAGTGTATGTAATACAAGCAGTACAGATAAAAATGGACTGATTCTAGCAACTAGTTAAGTGTATGTAATACAGGCAGTACAGATAAAAATGGACTGATTCTAGCAACTAGTTAAGTGTATGCAGTACAGCTGGTAAAATTCAAAGGACTGATTTTAGTATTTGGAAAGCTGTAAATATATTGCTAGCAACGACTGAAATGAATTTGTTCTAACACTCTGCAAAGTGAATGAAATACAGCCATAATGATAAGAAAGACTGATTTTAGCACTGTTCATTTGTATAGGCAGCAACCAGTCAAGATAAATAGTGAATCAGCCAGCAAGTAGGAACGTAATTGCAGAACACTGCCCCTTGCACGTTAGGTCCGTTTCGGATGAAAGCTTGGTGAACATTATTCACTGACCCAGAGCTCTCTGGAACACTAAAAGCAGGCCCCGTTTACTAAACACTGTGTGTTTTTATAACAAAATAGTCTTGGTCATTGCTGATAGAAATTCCACAGATAATTTGCAAACAATTTATTTTTTTTAAATCACACAAACTTTTCAAAATTCCCACCTCGACATCTAATTTCACACACACACACACACACACACACACACACACACACACACACACACACACACACACACACACACACACACACACAATCACACACAAATCACACACACACACACACACACACACACACACACACACACACACACACCAGCGCCCTTAAATATCTCCCTCGGGACATAACTGGGTCGGTCTTCGAAAACAACTAAAGTTACCAGCAAGAGCGATTTTTAAAAAAATAAAACAAAAACAGTAATAACGAGCAAAACTTATTCTTGTATTTATTATAACATTTAAAATTCAGCCATACTGATTAAAACTCACTGTTTCTAGAATATTACAATAGGGCTAGACTTCATGACACGTCATTTTCTTTGCGGAAGGTAGGATGCGTGTGACTGAGAAGTAAGGGTTAAAATTTTCAGCAAATGAATGAGGAGTTATTACTGCAAGACAACTCTTCTTCTGCCTTTCTCTCCATTCACATTTCATACACACACACACAAGCACGCACGCTAAACTCAAAAACTGTGTCCTAGATCTTACTCAACACTGTGCGCTATATCCTACTCAAATGGCATCCTATATCTTACTTAAAACAGTGTCCTAGATCTTATTCAAAACCGTGTCCCAGATCTTGCCCAAAGCCCCAAGCTTAAGGTGCAGATGACTGAGTATCGAATGATAGTGCCTCGTGGACATTAAACTTGATGCAAATGCTGTTTCACAACAATGTCACAGGCTAGTCAGTCATGTAAAGTCACTGACAACTTTGACATTAGTTCTCACAATACCATGTAAAGTCACTGACAACTTTGACATTAGTTCTCACAATACCATGTAAAGTCACTGACAACTTTGACAGTAGTTCTCACAATACCATGTAAAGTCACTGACAACTTCGACATTAGTTCTCACAATACCAAATATAAAACCTCCAATGATGTGGTGCTATGTTTTGTCTTCAGTGTGACCATTTTTTGTTAGAGGTTGTGTGTGAGCGTGAAAAAGTGTGTGTTTGTACGTGCTTTCATTTAGTGCGTAAGAGTGCGTGATTATGCGAGAAGTAGAATAGTAAGTAGTTTAATGAGAAAGACTGCTACATACATTTGAATGAAAGACCTTTAGATATCAAAGTAAGTTATGTGTGATGATAAGATAATACGGAAGATAATTAGATAAGATAGAATAATCAAAGTGCAGTATATTGTAAAGTCATAGAACGAAGTGGGAATTCAATGTCTTGATTTTAAATCATGCAAACTGACGCTAGATAAGATCGGGGGTGGGGTGGGGTGGGGTGGACCGAAGGCAATCGACGTTGCTTGGGTGTTTAATTTTATGCAATCGACCTACTGACCTTTCGTTAATTTTATCTAAAATCTATCGAATTATCTTATCGTCATGCACAGTGCATATTTTTTTTTCAACAGACATTCCGAAGCTGTCGGTTGGATCTCTTAATTAAAACAAAAACATTTCTATTTTATAAAATCACAAAAAAAACTACATTTCTATTTTATAAAATCAATGGTAAACAAAAAAAACACTACATTTCTATTTTATAAAATCAATGGTAAACAAAAACATTTCTATTTTATAAAATCAATGTTAAACAAAAATTATATTTTATAAAATCAATGGTAAACAAAAACATTTCTATTTTATAAAATCAATGGTAAACACACAAAAAAAATTTCTATTTTATAAAATCAATGGTAAACAAAAAAATTTCTTTTTTTGTAAAATCAATGGTAAACACAAAAAAAAAAATTTCTATTTTATAAAATCAATGGTAAACGGTACATGGTTTTATAGTAATAATTTGTGAATTTATAAATATACTTCATGCTGTTAAAGTGTATATAGTTTTATATGTATATCTCTATACACTTTTACAATAAGCGTATTTATAGCTGGACACTGTAAATGTGTTATACGCACTTACCGTTAAGGACTGCTGAATTGGATAGAGTTAGAGTTATAACTATCTCTGTAGAAATGCACACAGTTACAGTTGTAACTATAAAGATTTACACGCTGTAGAAATGAACACAGTTACAGTTGTAACTATAAAGATTTACACCTGTAGAAATGAACACAGTTACAGTTGTAACTATAAAGATTTACACCTGTAGAAATGAACACAGTTACAGTTGTAACTATAAAGATTTACACGCTGTAGAAATGAACACAGTTACAGTTGTAACTATAAAGATTTACACGCTGTAGAAATGCACACAGTTACAGTTGTAACTATAAAGATTTACACGCTGTAGAAATGAACACAGTTACAGTTGTAACTATAAAGATTTACACTCTGTAGAAATGCACACAGTTACAGTTGTAACTATAAAGATTTACTCTCTGTAGAAATGCTTACAATTACAGTTACAAACTATTAAAATGTACTTAGTGTTATATTCTCCTGACCACATATTAGTGAGTAATGTGCGTCCCCAATATGGGCATAGTTAATACAGCTTGTTAAACCAGTGAATGCATAAATTTAGGTTTTCTTTAATAACTTTGCTTATCTAAACATTTCTTCGCCTACGTGTAAACAGCTTGTCGTGCTATAATCACAAGACGCCTGGTAAAGCGGGATAATAAGTCATTATCCGTAGAAATCTTGTACTGCTTGACTGATTCCCAATAACAAAGGGCCTTTTAAAAGCCAGAAGAATAACAACAACGTGTAAATACACGCACCACTGCGTTGAAAACGAAAGACGTTTAGTTATCAAAGTAATAAAAAGGGGAAGTAACCTCATGAAAGAGCTTTACGGTCATTCATGTCCAAAAGCCATAGCACAACGGAAATTTTAATACTCGACGTTCTCTTGTCACATAATATAGTGTTTAAACCTCGCTCGTGACGTCACACCCAGCTCTCTCTCTCTCTCTCTCTCTCTCTCTCTCTCTCTCTCTCTCTCTCTCTCATGAAACTTACTGAACCATAATTCAAAGTCTGACCTCACTTATCACCAAGCATTCAAATCTCACATAATTATAATACGACATCTAGGCCTCACATATGAAATGGCACTCGAACCTCACACTTAAAATTAAGACCAGTAAATTTTAAAATGCCTTGACTAAAGAATTATTTAAACCTAGCTAAATCATAAGAAAATATACAATAGCTCTAATGTTTAGTGTGAGATATAAGGCGCCATCAAAGCATTGTGAAGCTGCCTATTGATGGATTTAAACGTCGAATATTAAAAAAAAATACCTATTCGCGCACTCGAGTTATGATGAGGGTGATCTCCCCTAGTTGTAGATAAAGGGCGCGATTATGCATCAGACGTTGCCAATGAAAACACACTACCAAAGAAACAAGTAGAACGCCTTTGAGCAATTCAAACAGTATCTAAGTTACCTCAGTTACTGTAAAACTCCAGCATCCGGGTATCTCAGTGAATTTGGTAAAAACGACAAAAAGGTCAACGACTGGTAGTCGATTCTGTGACCGGCCCACTTCGGAAACTGACAATCGACTGCAACCTAGCAGCAGGCGAAATGTTCTGTGCCTGGCAGTAATCGGGATGAGTCATAAGGCTCCCGATGGATTTCTCTCTCGATCTCCGAAGCCATTTATCCCACCCCCACCCCGTCTCTCTCGCCTGCACTCACTCACGATTATCGGCCACTACGCTGACAAAGCCCGAGGGACTGTTTTGCCGCGTTTAACTGACGAATTAACTTACCAGCACGTGACAGTCGGTGGCACAGCAAGGAGGTGAGCGACTGTTGAAGAAATGGACGATGTGGAGGCTGTGTGCGCCCCGAATAATTTCTGCAGCAGCAATATCAAGCTTATCAATCAATATCTCACTGGTGACCAACTACAGCCGATGAGCGTCTGATAACAGGAATCAAAATGGGGCTAATTTATGTATTCGATTACTTGCGTGTGTGTGTGTGTGTGTGTGTGTGTGTGTGTGTGTGTGTGCAAAACGTACGTCATCCTTTCAATACTGAAATTTCGATTCAAAGTGTTTCGACCGGAAGTATATTAAACAAAAGGCGTGTGTACAAACATAACTGTAATAGAAACGATTGTACACCAGTAGAAAAGTGTTCTCTATTGATCCGGAAACGTACCCGCAACTAAAACGAATGTACAATTGTACCAAACATTCGAACTAAACTGACTGTTATATATTAATCGCTTCAACATGCGAAATTGAAATCATTGAAAATTTTGCAGCAGAAAAGTGTTAAATATTGATCAATAAAACAAACATCTTATTTGAAATGGTTGTTCAATTCTGTCACTAGAAAAATGTTAAATATAGATCTTTAAAACAACCACCCTGATTTGAAATGATTATATAAATGTGTCACTAGAAAAATGTTAAATATAAATCTTTAAAACAACACCCTCATTTGTTACTGTTGCGCACGTAATCAGAGTAACACAAGCCAACACGCACTTGTTACTGTTGCGCACGTAATCAAAGTAACACAAGCCAACACGCACTTGTTACTGTTGCGCACGTAATCAGAGTAACACAAGCCAACACGCACTTGTTACTGTTGCGCACGTAATCAGAGTAACACAAGCCAACACGCACTTGTTACTGTTGCGCACGTAAACAGAGTAACACAAGCCAATACGCACTTGTTACTGTTGCGCACGTAATCAGGGTAACACAAGCCAACAGGCGAACAGTAAAAGACCAAGTGAAATGGAATCTAGGTCAGTCACAGATAAGAATAAATCCGTATGAAATGAGTAATCCCCATTCTCAGAATCAAGATTGCAAAATTTAAACTCTCAGAGATTTGTATAAATGCATTTATTTCGGTATTGAATGTCAATATTTCTGAAAGAAATCAGAGCTCTCGTTCATTTGCGAGACTGATTTCTCCCCATAGCAACATTACATTGAAATTACAATCCGCATGCGCTGTCCAATATGCTGTCTTGCGTTACACGCGTTGGTTTGAAAAATTCAAACATGATTAAATATTGCAGTGCATATGGCTGTACAAACAGCGGACAAACTAAAAGTACTCATATTTTTACATTCTCCAAAGATAACAAATTACGAAAAAACTGGATTGCAATTTTGAAAACAGAAAACTTTCATCCAACAACACAGATGGTAGTGTGTAACGAGCACTTTCAAAAAGACTTGAAATGGAAAGCGGACAGTCTTTTCGGAACAGTTTAGCAATGTCAATAATAATAAATGTATAATCTTCTTAAAGTATTAAACTTGTTTCATCACTAAAAGTATTTAATTATTGGGTGCTATTTTTGTTGTTTATCTGAAGCAATAATATAACTGCTAATACAGGTAATGTATGGACAACGTATCTATATGCATAAATATTGGGTCCAGAATTTACAAACAAATTTATGTATAAATAATTTTGTAAACTATTTATTTGTATATTTTATTCCAAGGAAAGTATGGTATTAAAAACAGTTACAAAATTAACCAATGGTATGGTAACAAAACTTTGCAATTTGTATATAAAAAAATTTAAAGTTTGTAATCAGATATCTGGCTACACCTTGACACACATGATTGATTCTTTTAACCTCAGTTTTAAGACAAGGGGATACGTGTTTTTTTTCCTGTTTTTATTTTTTAATTTTAAAAAAAGTTACAAGAATATGTTAAACATAGCATGCTGCTCAACTGCTATTTAATTTTTATTTTAATTATGACGGTATATAGCTTTCTTGTTTTACAAAAACCTTTTTTTCAAACTAAGACTCTGCAACCTGCTGTCATATGTACTGGCATTAAATTTTGATGAATATGCTTTGCTACATATATACACCGTTAATTAACTATCAGTTAATCAACTGTTGTTTAATTACTTTACAATATATGATTTTTTTTTAAACTACTGAGTAAGTTGTTTCATATATTAAATATATATTCATAAAAACCCTATCATCATCTTCTTTGTATGAATGCATTTTATTACAACAGTGGTGCTTGTGTGTTAATTGCATCATAATAATTAATATTTTCCTTTATATACTGCAGCATTACTTTTAACGCTATTCATAACATAAATATGACAAATTGTCTTCAATAGATAATATTACTCCAGCCAGTACCAGGACAAAAACTGACATCTTTATTTTCTGCTGTTAAATTTTGCTGGTAAACCATTAGAATTTGATTATTATTATGCAACTGCCAAAACTACATGTGTAGAAATGAAGAGTTGAAGTAACTTGATCATAATTAAATATTTAACTTTACAGTTTGTGCTTTCATAATTCTGCATATTAGCAACATTATAGAATTTTGTTGCACTAGTTATACCACCACTAGTAAGGTGGCAAAAACTAAACTATTTTTCACTAGAATTATAGCCATTTTTGGGGTTGTTTGTTTGTAACTTTACTAGATTGTTATTTTAGATAATGTATACACAATACATTAATAATTGTAACATTAAAGAGAAGAAATGCATATATTTATGCTTTATAAGACTATCCAACTATTAAATTAATACAACATTGGCCATTAATTGATAAATTTAAAAGTTTTTGATTTACAATATTAAATAAATAAAACAGTACACAGAAAATATAAATAAACACACATCACACTTATACAAACATTCATGCACAAATATACAAATATATAGAAATGTAAAAGAAACTGCTCTATTTGTAGGTAAAGTAATATATATATTATTAATAATAATATGAATATGATTATAATCACTCACTTAAAAACAAGAGTATATTATTTATATTCTCTATATTGTTCATTGTTAGAAAATAAAGTAATTTTAAATTACATGCAGAAAGATAATCTCTTATTTAAAACATAACTATACTGCTTTTATCTAAATGTTAGAACAGATCGTTAATACTGTCACTAAGAGTAATGAATAGTGGTAGTAAATATAATTTATGTACATATATATATATAATGACAATTACAAGACTGTACTTAAAATAGCTATATAACAATCATACATAAGTCATTTTAATAATAGAAATATGTCTATGAGCTTAACGATGACTGTAGTACGATTATTTTATTTTATTAGAAAAATAAATTACCAGATACATCATCATCAGTAATTGTTTCATCGGTATCTCCAACATCATTGGAAATGGTATGCGAACTACTATTAAATAAACTTTCGCTGTCATCAGCACGAATTGGATCAAAGTTGTAGGGTGTACCAGAGAAAATTATATTGGCGCCATTTAACCCCCTGCATGACGTCACTTCTGCTTGCTTTTACCAGAAGGGTTTGGGGATTTGTGTATCTTAGTAACGGGGCAAATCTCGTCTCCACAAACTATGTTTGACCTAGATTCCATTTCAATTGGTCTTTAAGAACCTATAAATATTTCCTATATTACCCAACGGCGAGATTCCTTTAAAATGCCGATTTTAAAAAAAATGCATATCACTGCCCTATCAGTGTTTGCCAGGACTAAAATACATGTATATAAACACAACACACGGCATAATAAATGTGTCTGGGCTTCTTGTTTTTAAATTGTGCAAACTTCCCACGCAGTGCCTCGCGACCCTTCGTTGTAAGGGACGTCTGGAAGACAAGCGAATTAAGAATATGGACTTCAAAGACAACGGTCCTCTCCCCTGCGCCCTGCACGTACATACATAACCTGTTTTGCCTACGCCCAGTGCAGGGCTCTCACTCAAGTCGTTATTTTATTTGCGAAAGGATACAAGCGGCAGTCGCGAGCTGAAAGCGGCTCTTCCGCGTTTCGCTCACCGCCAGTCGGTCGCTTCAAAACGTTTCATCGTCAGTCCGTGTTGAGTGGTCTTTCCTTTGGAAGTTCTTTGAGCGACTCTAGGTCCTAATCACAATAAGTTATCTCTCCTACCCCCACCTCCTACTTCGTTTTGCGAAATTCTTTTAGTTGCTTGTGGTCATAAACAAAATAAACACTCCTGCTGAAAACGGAATGGCAATACGTATGCGTCACCCACTTTGCTGAATGCTATAAATTTTATTCCGGCCAAGAAGCCGACAAATAAAATCTGCAACTGTCAATATAAAGTCTCCAGAGGGGTGTAGAATGGAATACTGTGAATCCGACTAACTCGTTGAGGTATGGTCTTTGTGTCTAGTGCTTTGCTAATAATAATTGCTCGCTTGCGTGATAAATTGCATATTGACTGGCGACGTCTTACAAACCTGAAGAAAGTCAAAGAGTTTACAAATAATGTGTGGCGTCTTTAATCAATAATCTGCCTCTTACTCCCGCTGGCACTAAAATCCGTGTGAATTCACTGGCTGGAACTGACCACAATCAGTGTGACTCCACTGGCCGGAACAGACCACAATTAGTTTGCCGCTACTGGCCAGAAATGACCACAATCAGTGTGACCTCACTGGCAGGAACTGACCAGTTTGTTTTAGCGTAGTCCTGTGACACGTGGCTCGGGTTTTGCTGTCGGGTTGTGAACGGGTAATGGTTGGAAGACGGTGGAAGGGGCGAAAGGAAAGGGGGGCGGGGGGTATAATTTAAGCGGTACGTATTTATAGGCTGCCATTGAAAGCAAGGCGGTCCCACTATTTTACTTTTTACGATGACGCAAAGTGTAGGTGGCCGCATCAATGAAACACACTCCGTGAGACTGATAGCACGCCAAGGGTTAATTAACAAGGACGTTAATTTTGAATCTTTGGTATGGGCACGCCAAGACTGGAGAAAAATTTATCGAATGAGAATATCAGTTAAGTAAGTCTTCTCTGAGTATATGCATTTAAGGGTTGCTTGAATAGATGTGCACCCTAAGTTTTCGTAAAGAGTTAAATTATTGTACAAGAAAATGTCGTTGGGGTGATTGTTTATGCGCATACATAACTCATCTACAACCCGAGACTTGCGACATTTTACAGTTTTCACCAACGGACGTGTGCCTTTCAATCTGGATATATGGTTATCCTAGGAACTCTGAAGAAGTCATGTCAAACCTCTTCAAGGACCACATTTTCTTTTATTGACCTTTAATCGTAATTATGTTGTTGCCTTTCCCTTTAAAGCGGGCTTATGTTGTGACTGTTTAGCTTTGAACAGACGCCGTTTTGAGGTGGAGGTGTTTAAAATGGTGTAACTCTCACGCATTTTAAGTAGCAACGGATGTATACTCTCCCCGCAGATCCCGTCATTACGGTTTTCCTATTACACCTATTAAGCAAACTTTCCTAGCAACACAGGATGTTTAGAGGAACAAGAGAGAGAGAAAGAGACGGATATTTTAGCGTAAGGAGTTTTCTTCAAAGCAATAAATCGTACTTCAAAAAAAGTTTTGTCAAAGTTCTAAGTATAGCCTATCTCGTTTCCGTCTTTCTTACGTGAAATTCTTCCAAGCCGAGCCGAGCCGAACAGAGCCGAACAGAGCCGAACAGAGCCGAACCGAACTGGCGCTAATATCTCGTGTTCATCAAGGTGATGGCCCAGACTCTTTTCGGCAAAAAATATTGCTCGGATTAGCTCTGTCACATTTACATCAATTACAAGTCAGTTTCATTTCTCATTAGGTGAACATATTTTTTAAAATATATTCTTAAATGCAAGGTGTTCATTTAACAGTTGGAAATTAGATTTCGATACGCTTATGGACATTTAATAGGTGGAATTTTTTTTTTATGGATTTGCCAATTATTTGTCATTAACAACGAAATTATATTTATGGTCATTTAAAAGAAGAAATTATAGATATGGGTTAGCCCGCAATATGGTCATTTCACAGGATACCTGCATGAATTTGTCAAAACAATAATTTACCAGGACCAATCAAGACAAGAGTTCATCACAGTGCACCAAGCACAACATGGCCATCTTTATAAGAAAAGCGAATCCCTGAAATTCCTAATGACCATAATACGGTTGAAAACCCATAGCGTCATTGTCGCACTTGCAATTCTCCACTATGGAACTTAAAATATTTCAGTATGGATCTAATAGCGTTCCTCTTAAAAACTTACCATACAAGATATCACTATTAAACTCACAACATTTCACTATGGTACTTGCAACTCTCCACTATGGTACTTGCAACACAAATTTTCACTATGGAAAACAGCACCAATGAACTTAGAGCTTGCATCATTATAGAACTTGCAAAACTTGCGACATTTTCTATGGAACTTGGTCATCTCCTTCATGAACTTGAAGCATTCCTCTGTGGAATATGCAGCACATAACAAGTGAATTAAGACTTCTCCATAAAACTCTCTGATTCATGAGTTAAAGTCTCTATAAAACTCAGGCACTGAAAGAAGTGACAGTCAGCCTGACATAAATCTCTGAGAATTTCAGTCCGACACCTGGACTTTTACAACGCCAGGCGCGTGACAGGTTGAAGAAGCAGACTCTAATCACTTGTACTGGTAGAAGAAAATATAATTTTCGTTGAAAGAGACAGTTGGTAGCAGTTATGGGCTCGAGATGCGTTTTTCATGCAAATATCTGTTTGGCATTCGGATTCTGAGGAAACACATTTTAGCTGTTACAAATTATAAGCTAAAACAAATTTAAAGTATTATTTATTTTTATAAAGAGCTTAAAAAAAACTAACGCGTTTTATAGGCGATACTGTTTTTACTAAACCATTATACAAATAATTTCAATAACCAAACAAATAAACGTTTTAAATCTATATTCAATATTGTAGTTTTTAAAAGACCATTTGTATTGATTGGGTAAATATAAATACAACATCAACTAGCCCACCAGAAATCTATAAATACTTTTGAAACATATCAAACCATAACTTATTACATCAGTTAAGGGACTGATTACGTAAACACAGAGTTAATGGTATTTAAGACCTCGAATAAGTGAATGAAAGAGAGAGAAAAAGCAAGAGAATTTATTATTTTTTTACAGTGACTTCTATTAGTACTGATACAAACGTGTTTTAAAATATTTAAGATATGGTGCTGCCATAATTCTGAAAGCAGCGAGTTCTAGGGTGAGGCTTTCGATTAGACCAAACTGGTTTTACCGGCCGATACACTGGCAGATGTTCTTTTTCATACGAATGTGCAAAGTTCAGCAATGTACAAAGATAAACAGATGCCTTATTGCATACAAATAAATATGCGTTTCTTAAGCCCAACTTCTTTATTCAAAGAAAGTCAGTTAAGAATTTGCGCTTGTCCTACACACTGTTATCTAAACTCAACTTGTCCTACACACTGTTACCTAAACTCAACTTGTCCTACACACTGTTACCTAAACTCAACTTGTCCTACACACTGTTATCTAAACTCAACTTGTCCTACACACTGTTATCTAAACTCAACTTGTCCTACACACTGTTATCTAAACTCAACTTGTCCTACACACTGTTATCTAAACTCAACTTGTCCTACACACTGTTATCTAAACTCAACTTGTCCTACACACTATTACCTAAACTCAACTTGTCCTACACACTGTTACCTAAACTCAAAACGCAGATGTAATCAATTAAACTTTCTAAAACAATATCTCTGCAACCACCTCATCCTAAGATTAGTTTCAATGCAGAAATGTGAGCATTATCACACAACATTTATTTTTTAAAAATAAATAATATTTCTAGAGATTGCACAAGAGCCTGCCATTTAAATTGTTCAATCATGTTTGATTCCAAGCAAGCGAAGTTCATGTACTCGTTCAGATGATGTTCCCAGACTATTCACAGAGAAAAGGAGGACATAACTGTTTAATTCCCAAGGTTGTAATTAGTACCGAATTTGTCTTAGAAGGTTAAGTATAATGTATTTTATAACGCAATGTTAGTAACATCATCTTGTTTGATAAACGGTTCACTCTTTGTAGACAATAGTGTACAAAGAAGTATTATCATTACAAAGTGATCACTGCTTACGACATTTTACAAAGCTAACTGAAGAAAGATCATTAACATAAACAGAAATAGTAGGACAGCGAACTTATGCCAGAGAAAGTCCACACTGACATGGAACTTTGCAAGAAAAAAAGTCCCAATTGTATAAAACGTTTGCTATATTTGTGTTGTTCTTTGTCGCATAAAGTGTTTGCAATGTGTGGCAGAGTAAATTTGCCTCTCCCTATTTCTAAACTTAATTGTTATAAAAATTGTTAAATGTCAAAGTAAATCTACCTTGGCGTTGTTTATGCTGATATTTTTAAGTGTCTAAGTTTGAAGTAAACAACTCGAGGTGAGAATATGCTAGAAAATTGCTAACGCAATCCAAACTCTATGATTAAGATTTACGGGAATGAGACCAGCCAATGGGCTGAAATCAAAATGTTTACCTGCTGTAGCGAATTCTGTTGTCTAATCACTTGAATTTGTAGTTGCAAGAAGTCCGGTCATGAAAGGCAGCTCTTAGTTTAATGGTGGGTTAACTAACAGTTTGAGAGAGTATGGACTTACAAATATTTCATGCATTTTGCTATTGATATGTTATACTTGTGTTTTACATAGAGATGCATTTTGTGAATAGACTATTTCTATTTTTTAAACTAAGGTGCTCGTATGTAGTATGCTATACGCTTGACGTTGTTTCCAGTGAATGCGCTGATAAAATTGATATGCTGTGTGCGTGTATCGGGCTAATAAATACTGTTGCAGGAAACTGTAAGCTGAGACATGGAGTTAAAAATCAATAAACTGAAAACTTAGAGATTGTTTCCTGATTATATTTTACAGAGGAAAAGCACCTTACTTTGTTTTAACTGAATCTCCAACTTTACTGATTTTCAACTGCTATGACTATGATAAACACAATAAGTATCTACTGCAGTGTAGAAGTGTAAGGAATACACTGCACTCTGTTGATGTATGGTGGCAAAGTATGGTGACTACATTGAGCAATTTCTGGTACAAGGAAGTTACTGGAAATTGCTATAGTTGTTGTTCTACCAAAGGGAGCTAATACAGCAGAGCACCAGATGGCCTGTAGAGAATAACAGCAAGTCAGAGTTCTACAACATGAGAAGGGAAACACCTGGAACCGACAGCAATAATGTGAACAATAAACTTGTGACTTTATTATAAAAGACTATTGTGGTTTCACCTAGAGAAGGTACGTAGAAACTATTATCACATATCTCTAATAACTCCATTTCTGTTCTCAGATAAGAACTGTCTTGTGATTTGTATTGACACTAATCTGTTGAATTGTGTGTTAGGATATACGATTGTATAGGTATTAAAATTATTCGAATGTGGTTTCCTTGAAATATTAATTGTCAAGTAATCTTTTTTCATTTTATTTGTTAGATGTATATTTGATAGTTGATTTTATAAAGTTATTGTTAAATTTATAGACCTACTTATACATATTGATAACCATATGTTGGAGAAGAAGGGGTATGGAAAGGTGGTCACTAAATATTAAAAGATAGAGTTATCTTCTCCTTTAATAAGATGTTTTTCACATAGGGAAATATTGTGTGACGGTAAATGCTTGTCTGAAAGAGTGGAGACGTTTAGAGTGTCAGCATATCTGCCAAATGAGTGAGACAAGTGATGTCTGCTGGAGAATTATTAATAACATAAATTGTGATTCTCATTACTTATAATTAGTTATGGATGATTAATAAATAATATTAATAACCATTAACTAGGTGGCGGTGGCGTCATAATGTATGTGCTGTTCTTGGTCATAAAAATGTTTATAATGTTCCTGATGTTCTTGGTCATAATAATGTTTATAATGTTCCTGATGTTCTTGGTCATAAAAATGTTTATAATGTTCCTGATGTTCTTTGTCGTATAAAGTGTTTGCAATGTTTGTGATGTTCTTTGCTGATGAGTAAGTGATAATGTGCCCTGTTTTAACTGATACTAGAACGAAGGTGTACTGCGTCTGTTATGTGCCCACTGACGAGTGTAGAAAACATAGAATCAATAAGATACACTAAAGAAGAGTGACATGAGTTATATATCAATGGTTGGGCGTGAAATCAAACAGGCTTGAGTGACGTGGCCTGAAATCAAACAGGTATGAGTAATTCGGCCTGAAATCAAACTGGAATGAGTGGTTGAGCCTGAAATTAAAGTGGAATGAATGATTAGGCCTAAAATCAAACTGACATTGTGAATGAGCCTGAAATCAAACTGGTTTAAAATCACAGCGGTGTGAGAGATTGGGCAGGAAATAAAAACATTCGTAACAAATCAGAGTGGTGTGAGAGATCGGTCAGGAAATAAAAACATTGTAACAAATCAGAGTGGTGTGAGAGATCGGTCAGGAAATAAAAACATTGTAACAAATCAGAGTGGTGTGAGAGATCGGTCAGGAAATAAAAACATTGTAACAAATCAGAGTGGTGTGAGAGATCGGTCAGGAAATAAAAACATTGTAACAAATCAGAGTGGTGTGAGAGATCGGTCAGGAAATAAAAACATTGTAACAAATCAGAGTGGTGTGAGAGATCGGTCAGGAAATAAAAACATTCGTAACAAATCAGAGCGGCGCATTAAGAACGTTTAGCGAATGTTTATTTCTCTCGCGACTTTGATAATGTAAAATGTTTATTTCTCTCGCGACTTTGATAATGTAAAAGTTTATTTCTCTCGCGACTTTGATAATGTAAAATGTTTATTTCTCTCGCGACTCTGATAATGCAGAATATTTATTTCTCCATTTCTCCCGTGATCTTGATAGTATAGAATGTTTAATTACAGATCTTACTTTGCTTAACCCTTTCATTTTTTTCATTTCGTAAATAGAATTACTTTAGTTGTGTTTCTTAAACCAGGAATCAGATTATATCAATACAACAGTTCGATTATATATATATATATTACCTTTGTATTGATATAACCTGATATATAATATATTACCAGGAAACAGGTTATATCAATGCAGGTTATATTACTAATGAAACAATATCAGAGTGAGATTTTTAAAAATTACTATATTATCCAGTTTTGCGTTTTGTTCTAGTTTGCTGTGGAAATAAAATTTCAAACTTCATTAACTGACATGAATTTTTTTTTTTTTAAATGAGGGAATTTCCTTGTTACAGCATGTCAGAATTTTCCCCGAGTCATAGAATTTCTAGTTCTAGCTGACAACAATAAAGGATTGAAATGACTTTTGGGAGAGGGAAACAGAGGACGATAAGGTCGCACAGTTTATTAGCAAACGACAAAATTAGTAAAGTTTCAAAACCCTATCCGGACTGTTTTCCGCACAATCTACTTCCGAGGTTATTCGGTACGTTAGAGATATGAAAGTTAATTAAGCAGCAAGGACGTATTCAAGATTATTTATTGACTTAGCAGAAAGAAAATATTCAAGATTCTTCGCATGCGTGGAGATTAAAATGAGGGGAGGGAAACTGGTGTAATAGCAGTGATATAAAATGTAGTTAGATTGAGAAAAAGGCGTAAACGCATTCCAGGCGAAATCAGATCTGTACAGACGTCTTTGCCTACCTCCCAATCTTTTTCACTCACGACAGCTGTCAAATCTCTTGTCTACCCGAACATGAGATCGTTTTTATCTGGCTGAATGCACGCTAAACAACAGACTTGGAGCGGTTTGTGCCAAACCTATTATCACGCAACGTCATTTAGTTGTGTTTTTTTTAAAAATAATTTTAATACCAAATAAAGTATCTATTAATAGTACACAATTCAGGTTCATTATTCCATGTGAGGTACTAGTTTTGTATGATATTCAGGTCTGGTGTTAATGTGTACATATATCGATAATTATTGGAGTTCCTACAATTCACTTCATAACCTTGAAGTTGAACCTCAGAATACTTTTAAAAAATATTTTTCCTGGTATTTTAATATTGATACATTGCTATTTGTAACAAGTATCATAGCTATATATAACACTAACATAGCTACATGTAGCACGTACCATTGCTATTTACAACATGTATCACAGTTATATGTAACATGTATCACAGCAACATGTAAAATGTACCATTGCCATATGTAAAATGTACCGTTGCTATTTACAGCACGTACCATTGCTACATGTAACACGTATCATTGCTATTTACAACACGCATCATAGTTATATGTAACCTGTATCATTGCAGTAAAAACAACATAGTAAGGATGATACCACAACAAAAAAAGAGATACTGAACATAGAGATACATATTTCTACCATAGACATCAAAGCTATCTATCAGATACAGCGACATAACTATGGATACCGTATATGACAACAGACTAAAGATATTTATCAAAAATACCAAAGCTTTACAGGAGACAGACAGTATAAACAATCGGATTCACAGCTATTTACAAGAAATAGTCTATAGAGATATCGTTAATACCACAACGAATAGTGTAAATTCTCAACATAATATAGAAAACATAAACACTAAACAAGACATTCTGAGCGTAATACCAACACAAATACCACAACGAATAGTGTAAATTCTCAACATAATATAGAAAACATAAACACTAAACAAGACATTCTGAGCGTAATACCAACACAAATACCACAACGAATAGTGTAAATTCTCAACATAATATAGAAAACATAAACACTAAACAAGACATTCTGAGCGTAATACCAACACAAATACCACAACGAATAGTGTAAATTCTCAACATAATATAGAAAACATAAACACTAAACAAGACATTCTGAGCGTAATACCAACACAAATACCACAACGAATAGTGTAAATTCTCAATATAATATAGAAAACATAAACACTAAACAAGACATTCTGAGCGTAATACCAACACAAATACTACAACTGTTTGCCACAAATGCATACTTATCTAACACATTATCATAACTTTATACAATTAAATATACTATTTATCTTTAGAAATATTCATAACATTCTACTTTTAGCAATAATATGCCAAAACCAATATAATGTCTAACTCAATATTAAATCCACTAAAGCCTTCAGACCTGATGAAGATGTCAGCTAAAAACTGCATTTGTGAAAAGCACATAAAGATCTATTGGTCTGATGCGGGATTTATATCTTTTATTTAGCAAAATTACAGAGCATTCGATATATGCCTGTAGTCATCACAACAGCAATGATACCGGTTATATTTCTTAAACACCAAAAAGGGGATCCAAATGCGCCAGAAATACTCAATGTTAAAGAATTGCCCTAAAATTCAAGTGACTCAGTCTTCAAGAGTGGGTCACACACTCCTCAAGGCAGAAATCTAATTTTATTGCAATACTAAAATTCTGGCCGCTGTGTATCTCTCTTCCCCTCTTCTCTCTGTTACTGATAAGATCCCTAGACTAATAAACACAATCCTACAAAACAAATAATCTGTAGATGTATTTTTGGCAAGGTCCAACTATTTTCTTTATCACGCGCGCGCGCGCACATCCACACACTTGCGATACTTTAACTCTTGGCAGTGGGGCTTTAAATACACCGATCAAAGTACTCACCCCTCAAATTACATGCACCTGTTTATTTTACCAGATTCATGTGGATATCCGCAACTTTAAAAAAAAAAAAAAAAAACTCGCGTACCCTGAATGTTTTGCTTAAAGCTTCCGTTTACAATAACTCACTCAAATACACCGACTCACATACCAGTAGCCATGTACTACACACAAAAGACGATCTCATAGGCAATGTGATTCATTACAAAAAAAGAAGACCCTTAAGACGGTCATAAGGAATGTCTAATAATCATAACGATTAATTAAGTGGCATTGGCGTCATAGCCACCTAATTAAAGGTTATTATTATTATTATTATTATTATAGTCAAGGTCTGGAAGTAGAACACAATTCATAATCACGTGATATAAAGAAAATTGTCATCTGGAACTAAATCATAACTCGTTAATCACGTGGTATAAAGACAAGCAAGGTCTGGAAGTAGAGCACAATTCTTAATCACGTAATGAGAGGACAATCAAGACATGACTACTGAACGCAAATCGTAATCTTATAAATCATAAGGCAGGAAAAACAAAATTGCTTTGCTGATGACATCGATGGCCTTGCAGAAAATGAGGAGATAGTTCATTTGGTGGCAAAACTAGACAGGACAGCTACTGCTTTTGGTATGGAAATCAGTGCAGAGATCAAATTGATGACCCAACAACATTAATAGCATCAGCAATGACGTCATGATTGGTGATTAGAAACTGGAAACAGTTAATAAATACAAGTACTTAGGAACCATCATGACAGAGGAGGAATCAAAACCAGAAATAATGTCCAGGATTGCACTGACAAGACAATTGGAAAGACAGAAACACCTCAATCAGCTAAAAAAAATCAGACTGATGCGCTCCTTGGTTGTATCTGTTTTATATGCATGTGAGTCATGGACCCTCACAGCGGATCTCGAAAGGAGCATACAAGCTACTGAAATGAGAAGCTTACGAAGGTTGCTTGGCATTTCGTAGAGAGATGACGTCACGAATGACGAAGTGAGAAACAGATTAGCGAAGCCATTAGGCCCTATGAAGAGCTATTGGTCACTATGAAAAAACGCAAAATGAAATGGTAATGGTATGTCACTCGATCAACAGGGCTTGCCAAGACAATCATGCAAGATACTGTGCAAGAAGGGCGAAGGAGAGGAAGAAGAAAAGATGGGAGGATAACATCTCAGAGTGGACAGGACTGAAGCTGAGAGATACAATAAAATTAGCAGAGAACAGAATGGAATGGTGGAAGTTGGTTGTCATCAGTGGTGCTCCAACAGTCGGCAAGATAGATAATAGATAGATAGATAGATAGATAAATACCATTCCCCCGCCAATAAAATAAATATAAATGTATGTACATATAATGCAATAAATACCACATTCCTCTGCCAATGAAATAAATATAAATTTATATCCAGATAATGCAATTAATACCACATCCCTCCGCCAATGAAATAAATATAAATTTATGTCCAGATAATGCAATAAATACCACAATCTTCCGCCAATGAAATAAATATAAATTTACGACCAGATAATGCAATAAATAATACATTCCTACGCTAATAAGTAATCTTAAACATATGGTGTTCAGTCAGCCAAAATAATATTCTAACAAAAGTCGCACTGTGAGAACTCGCAAATTATTAGCAAATAAAACCAACGCACGCAAATGCACACGCTAAACAAATCGTGACGTACCTTTAAATGTCACAATTCCGACACTAATTGAGATGCTAAATCATGCTTCCAGTAACAGACGTGCGTGACAAACTTCATAACTTGGGTGTTAGTGAAAAGTCACACTTGCAGTGACATGTGCGTGACAAACTTCAGCGGTAATCAACTGCAGCCAACTTCTGCTCCTACCAGGATATTTTTCGTCGCCCGTTTTTCCACACGAGTCTCTGTCCACAGTGAGCATTTGGGTTCAGTTTGAAGAAAGATTAGTACTGTTTCCTCTCCGATTTCTCTCCCTTCTGTCTCGCCTTCATCGGTTTAATATTTACGTAGGATGCTTAGGTTTGTAGTGCATCGGCAGGGGAGCTTACTCAGTTTTACGGATGAAGCAACGTAGACCGAGATTGGGGTAAAGGGGCGGGGGAAACTATTGATTACGCTTCGGGCAATTGAGCAGCAGTGAACTCAACCCCGACTGAGCTCACGCCTCAAGCCATGCCAGACCCGAAATGTAGGCGTAGAGAAAAAGCAAGGTGCTGGGTGTTTGATAGAATTTTTTCTTTCAATATCGCCGACGTGTTTTTTTTTTACTGGGGGTGGGGTGGAGAGGACGTGGTGATGATCGGGCAGATTCAGTCGAGAACAAAACGAGGTTTCTGGTTGGCTGGTTTTGATTAGAGTGTAACCTATTTTAATAAAGATATACGTGTCTCCTTCAGCCGCGTATATCTTTAGCAGTGATCCAAATATATTCATTCATCTCTGTATTTATTCACCCTAAGACTACTTTACTCTCCTCTATTTACCCACCCTTACATCTTTTTCCTCACATCCACACATCTCATAACGGTAGCTGTACGCCGCTCTACTCAAGTTCGCGTCATTGCCGGATTTGAAATGATTATAATTTTTCAAATGACTCCTCAAAATCTTAAAATCCAAGAAGACCCTGCAGGTATCGTGTTCAGAAATATGTATAAATTAGTAAAAGTATATCATTTCAGAGAAAATTTAATAAAAACGAAAATGTTAAAACCACAAGAGCAAACTAAGATGTGCACCACTTTCTAAAGTCACAAAATGTCACAAAATGTCACAAAATGTCTCGCGAGAAATGAGAGCAAAAAGAAAGAGAAACAAAAACAATCCCCATCCCTATTTTCTAAAGTCACAAAATGTCTAGCGAGAAATGAGAGCAAAAAGAAAGAGAAACAAAAACAATCCCCATCCCTACTTTCTAAACTTACCCACGACTTCCATGATGATAGCGGTCAAATAGCAGGTGCTTTAACTGTTATAAAAATAGATGTTTGTGGTCAACTTCCGGTTTTCACTGCTCTCATTATAATTGTATTTGATGTTTCTAAACTATAAGCCATGAACTGAAGCATTTGGAACATCGTGAAGTGTTTGGGTGTATATACAATTGAAGAAAATTAAAAGAGACATTGAATCAATCTTGTTCATTTTCCAATCTAACTGTTGTGACTGTTGGAGTGACCCTTCGCTTTCTATTGAATGCCATCGAGGCCAGACCTCAAGAGACAGCGAGTGTCTGCTATGCAGAGTGTTTATGTGTGCTGTTTTCATTTCATAAAATGACTACCGTCGACAACCCTAAACCACAGTTATAATTTGGTTATAAAGAAAGGTAGAAATCAACAACCACAGTTATAATTTGGTTATAAAGAAAGGTAGAAATCAACAACCACAGTTATAATTTGGTTATAAAGAAAGGTAGAAATCAACAACCACAGTTATAATTTGGTTATAAAGAAAGGTAGAAATCAACAACCACAGTTATAATTTGGTTATAAAGAAAGGTAGAAATCAACAACCACAGTTATAATTTGGTTATAAAGAAAGGTAGAAATCAACAACCACAGTTATAATTTGGTTATAAAGAAAGGTAGAAATCAACAACCACAGTTATAATTTGGTTATAAAGAAAGGTAGAAATCAACAACCACAAAAGTCGAATGCTGGTGAAGTAGGTGTCCGGCGACAATGTCGTCTGCTGCAAATTCTTGTACAAGCAAGCCAGTCAACCTTGGATACAGAAAGACAACTCTAACCCGTCTGATCGCCTCCTTAACATATCTTGTTGGTGGTCCCCTCTTACTTTCAAACCAATCTTTCTTTGTTACTAGCTTCAAATTACTAGCTTCAAAGCGAATATATTTTTTTTTAATTTAACAAATTTACAGTACTGGAAGTTGAACAAATAAACCTTGAGGATTTACATATATCACCGACCTTGGCATGTATTTTAAATAAGGTCGGGAGAGTTGTGGAGAGGCTGGAGGGTGAGAATGCTGAAGCTACTAAATACGAGAAAGGTAGTAGTACTTAGAAAAAGATAACATTTTTTTTAACCCTACAATTGTCAATCGAACACCAGCAACCCATAAATCTTTTTTTTTAAAAGAAGAAGAAACTTTCTAAAGACATTTTATAGAGATCAACCCTGAAAGATACTGCCTGCCTCAATAGGCGAGGTAAGAAATGTCTTCTACAAGTAATTTCTAGTTCATCAGGTTTCTGTAGGAATTCTGGAGGTAGACGTTGTCCGATAATAGATGATTGTCGGGGTAAAGGTCACAGGGGAAAAAAAGTCACGGGAAAAAGTCAGAAGTTTAGCTAGGAAAAAAGTCACAGAAAAAAATGTGATTGAATCTGACGTGTTATCACTAAACAAGTACGCATTTACACCTCTAAGCAAGTATGAGTATCACATAAATAAATTAAATTTAAAAAATAATTTTGCCTTCTTTTCATGTCACGAGAAAAATCACATTATAAACTCAAGTTAGTTTAAATGTTTACTACAAGCAATATTTTTTGGAACTAAACATAAAATAAGACACTAATGCAATCATATGATTATAGCATTCAATGTAATATAAACATTTTAAGATAGCTGTATGGTAGGTAAGTTTTAGTAATATTGCATGCCAACGTTCAAATTTATAGTTTATTAGAACTTATAGATATGCCGACCGTTTTGATCAATTAGTACCATTTTTAAACTTTATAATCGCCGACTAGTACAAGAACAATAGAACACTATTAATATTACAGCTAATACAGTTCAAATTTTTAATCTCGATCGGGAAATAATTTCCAGAAGTGAAAAGAAACTGACGTATTAACATAAAATGAAACTAAGTAAAAAGTCATCAATTAAATCATGTTTCAAGCAGTCCAGTCACACTAAAAATTTGTTGGTAATGTTTGTTAGGTGATTTTTTTAAGAGCATTTTATTCTACAGTTACCAGCCATAGGTATTAAACAAGAGAAGAGTTGTGGAACAATGCAGTTCAGGCTAAAGTTTCTAAGAAAGAAAAAACAGACCAAGAATACAACGCTGCTGGTCTGCAACGGCTATTGTAATTGACCGCATTGATCCCATTGATGCTTTGTCTGAATAGTGTTATCACTAAACTAGTACCACAATGCAATGCGCCCTGCTTTCCTTTGAATCAAATTTATGTTAGCGTAGTTCTTTGGCGTTCATTTGAATTACACTTGTAGAATTGGGTCACACGTATTTATAGTTTAAATCTTATTTACTATGTGAGTTGTGTCGGAGAGATAAGAGGCAGATTCTTTTAAATTACAATCACATACACACATTTAACCCCGAGCGAGAATCGAACCACGATCCTTATGAACCGTCACTTACTTCCACTTACCATATATTGTGACTTTCTTTCCTATGACATTTTCTGTGACTTTTCTTCCGTGACTTTTTTTCTTGTGACTATTTCCTATGACTTTTTTCTGTGACTTTTTTCTGTGACTTTTTCCTATGACTTTTTTCTGTGACTTTTTTCTGTGACTTTTTTCTGTGACTTTTTTCTGTGACTTTTTCCCCGCTCACCTAATAGTTCACGGGAACTCGCAATACTTCAAACAAGTCGTATATTCCGGATGGATGGAAGGATGGATGGATGGATGGATGGATGGGTGGATGGATGGATGACACCGTTTGCTTTCGAACGAACTTTATAAATATATATAACACGCACGCACACAAGATGGCCTGAAGGGTGAAGATAATTTTGCAGGCAAGTCTTATTAATAACATTTACCACCTGTGTTTTGTTTTCCACAAAAGGTACAAATATAAACCTGTTTCACTCAAATGTTTCTATTACCCCCCTTTGAAAGGGCGTGCTTCAAGTAAGGAAACTGGAATTAATGAAAAGCGAAAACTAGCCATTATAGTATCGTGAATTTTTTTATCACTTAAACGTAAAATAAGCAGTCATTGGCTGTATTAAAGCCGCTTTAAAGCCACTACAACCATAAATTGCCAGTTTAAGAGACAAACCTGCTGGTGTTCACGCATGCGTACACAAGGCCTCTTCAGCTTCTTCCGTACGAGATAAAGATTCCCAGGTGTTTTTGTGGACGCAATGTTGCGTGACTAAGGTTAGATGTTTGTCACCGGAGATGAGGATTAAGGATGATAAATAAAAAAAAGACCTTTCAACTTAAAGCCTGTGCGATGGTACGCACGATTGAATGGAGGCGATACCTGGTTGGGTAGTCCGCCCTTGTATGAAGTACTCACTCACCAGAAATGTAAAGGGAACACCGAAATGCTACATAATCCCTGCTACAAAAGGAAAGGCTAAGTTGGAACAACGGCACAATTTTCTGGACCCAGTCAGAGCGGCTGATGGTTATTGTTTGATCGGGGTCGGGTGAGGGAGGTGAAAATATATTCGGTCCTGTTTCTGGACCCCCTACGGTTGTGAAAAACTGCAAACTATGTGTTGGTGGAGCCTGTGAACTGGTCTGATGTTGGTATGAACATAACCTTCAAACATGAAAACATGTTCGCGTCAACATCCGGGTTTCATATGCTGATTCTTTTGAACATCAAAGTCAAGTGGTATCTCCCGAAGACGGAGACATGAGATATGGCCACGTTCGCATACCTGTGATGTACGGCTTAGTAGTTAGATTCAGTGGCCGCGTAACAAGCCTAGTTCACCCAACTAAAAGAAAGCGACAAACACAATACTTAAGACAATTAGTACTTTTTTAATTAACAACAATTAAAAGTTAAGAGAGGGTATGAGAAACGGGTTAAACAAGTCCTGAAGTCAAAACTAAATGTGGGCTAACAAAACACAAACCCTTAATGCATTTGCAATGACTATATTTAGTTACACTGGAGGTATCACGGATTGGACAACAAATACAATCAATGATCTAATATGTATACGATATAAACAAGAAAAACAAGAAAACTACCCACAATGCACAAAGCCGTCACCCCGAAGGAGGATGTAGACAGGGTATATGTCTCTCGGAAAACGGGAGACAGAGATCTCATGGACATCAAAGACGTCATCGAAGGAGAACTTACAGTCTTGTGGGCTACATCTGGAACACTAACAGATCAGCCACTCATAGAAGTAGTAAAGATGAGCGGATTGTAACACACACACACACACACACACACACACACACACAAACAGACAAAGAAACATGGAAGAAAACAGTGACACAGGCATTAGCAAATACTTGGAGCCGAAAACCTCTCCATGACCAGTATATGCGACAAGCTGATAAAACATCAACATACAGATAGATAAAAGAAGTAGGTCTGAAAGTAAAAGCAGAAGCAATCATAACAGTTACGCAAGATTAAGCACTAAAACCGAAATCAAACAAAATAAAAATCATGAAAATCTCAAATGATTCCACATGCAGAGTCTGCAAAAATATGGATGAAACAACAGAACATATACTATCTTAATGTCAGTTTTTAGCTGGAAAAATGCACCAAAAGATAAAACGAAGTGGCAAAAATCATATTTAGAAATCTATTGAGAACTATGGAGTAAAATCCGCAGAAAAAACATGGATGTACCAACTAGAAGCAGTCACCGAGACAGAAGTGAAAATATCTTGGGATTTACAGATAGGAAGAGATCAAGAGACTCATGTACGATAATGTATTTCTCAATAAGCCTAACAGAACTGTTATAACCGATGTCGCTGTTCCAAGTCATAAAAAATTATATTTTTTTTAAACTAAAGAAAAAGACAAAATAGAAAAATATCAATATCTCACAGACCATGGAATGTAAAAGCAGGACCGTTTTCTTTATTTCAATTCAGAATCTGCCAATCGTTTTGAACAGACAACTGTCGTTTACCGTAAAGAGGGACAACTCATGTCGATCAAAATAATGTTGTGAATTAATTAACTAACTGAAGTTTAATTTCTTTCTAAGAATTAATTAACTAACAACTGAAGTTAATTTCTTTCTAAGAATTAATTAACTAAATGAAGTTTAATTTCTTTCTAAGAATTAATTAACTAAATGAAGTTTAATTTCTTTCTAAGAATTAATTAACTAAATGAAATCTTGATTTCTTTCTGAGAATTAACTAACTGAAGTTTAATTTCTTTCTAAGAATTAATTAACTAACTTAAATCTTTATTTCCTTCTGAGAATTAACTAACTGAAATCTTGATTTCTTTCTGAGAATTAACTAACTGGAATATAATTTCTTTCTAAGAATTAATTAACTAACTGTAGTCTAATTTCTTTCTGAGAATTAATTAACTAACTAAAGTTTTATTTTCTTTCTGAAAGTTATTAACTGAATGAAGTCTTAATTTCTTTCTGAGTATGAATTAACTAACTAATTTGTTTCTGAGGATTAGTTAATTAGCTGAAGTCTTAAATTCTTTCTGAGAATTAGTTAACTAATTGAAGTCTTAATTTCTTTCTGAGAATTAATTAACTGAATGAAGTCTTAATTTCTTTCTGAGAATTAAATAACTAACTGAAATCTTAATTTCTTTCTGAGAATGAATTAACTAACTGAACTCTTAATCTTTTTCAGAGAATTAATTAACTAAGTGAAGTTTTAAATTTACATTAACCTAGGCTAACAATATAAAACTTTGTGTACACAATAAAATCTGTGTGAAAATAGGCCGACATTATAAGCTTTGTGTGAACCTAGCCGACAATATTGACTTTGTATGAATCTGGTAGACACTATCAACTTTGTGTAAACTTAGGCCTACAATATAAATTGCTCGTCACACATGCATACGCACACATTCATGTATACTAATCTCACGCACAAACGCACACTGCTATGAATCATTGTCATACACATACACTCACACATATATTCACTATAAATCATGGTCTCACACACACACACACATACACACCCGCTTATATATATATATATTCGCTATAAATCATGGTCTCACACATATTCGCTATAAATCATGGTCTCACACATATTCGCTATAAATCATAAATCATAAAAACACATACACTCACACACAAATTCGCACATGCACGCACAAATTGTATTCTTGCCCCATTGAATATGTTTGTATAGGTGTATGTCAAAACACGTTAACATAATTCATCTCCAAACGTGCAATAACCTTCAGCTGTATGAGTTCTTTATGCCACCCGAAAGAGCACCCGAGCGTGAGAAAAGGGTGCTAGCGTCTTTTCCTTCTGTAACAAAAGGCTTTTAATCAACGATTAGCTGATCTTGCGGAGAAGAGACGTCTGCGAACGGGTTACAAAGGTCATAACCTCCCAGGTTGTGAAAATACTGTCAAAACTTTCACTGTTTCAATAGTCGTTGACAGACCTTTGCAATGGATCTCTCTCACTGAAATTTGCACTAGTTATTAAACAGGTGCCGTCACCAAATCTTTGTAATGGATCTCTCTCACTGAAATTTGCAATAGTGTTAAACAGTGCTGTCACGAAATCTTTGCAATGTATTTCTCTCGCTGAAATTTGCAATAGTGTTAAACAGTACTGTCACGAAATCTTTGCAATGTATTTCTCTCGTTGAAATTTGCAAAAGTGTTAAACAGTGCTGTCACCAAATCTTTGCAATGGATCTCTCTCACTGAAATTTGCACTAGTTATTAAACAGGTGCCGTCACCAAATCTTTGTAATGGATCTCTCTCACTGAAATTTGCAAAAGTGTTAAACAGTGCTGTCACCAAATCTTTGCAATGTGTCGCCTTTACTGAAATCTGCACTAGCTTAATAGACTGTTGTCACTATCTTTGCAAGTATCGTCTTACTGAAATCTGCACTAATTTAACAGATTTTTCCATTTTTAGTTGTAACAGACCCTACTGAAAATCTGCATTAGTTTAACAGACTGTTGTTACTAGATCTTTGCAATAAGTCACTCGCAATGACACATTTGTGATTAAAAATGCACTTTATTTGTGCACTATATACCACTATGGCCCATCTCTCCAGTCGCACCTGTTAGGTTCCAGCCGTAAGAATCTTTCCTACCTCAGCCAAGGACGCTCATTTTCAACATCAACTTGTTACTCCCTCAGCGACCCCATCATGAAAACTAAAACATAATTATTATCAATGTTCTGTCTATGTGAGGATCTATTAAACAAATTATGTATTTTTAATAACCATTTTCCTTATTATTAAATCGTTTCTTGTATTAACGGTTTTTTCCCCTGCCTTGCGTATTTATTGTGAAGACTTCCGTTAAAGGATTAAAGCTTAGGCCGAGGAAAAACTTGTTTACGCGTTCAAGGAATATAGGCCAGGTCACAGATGAAGGACACTCTGAAAACTGGATACTAACCACCAATATATGGTCATTTGCTTTCCGTGCAATGACGTAGTGCTAAGTTGTTAGTTGACTTTCATCCACTGATATAACCGCCTGAATGAATTGGCTCGCGTCAGACGCATCACTAGCCATACAGTGGTGCACCTGACCTACCAGAAATGGGTGGGTAAAATAGAGAAGATTTGCATCCCATTATGACTGCGCCTAAGATACAGATAGTGGTAATATACTTGGTTTTTCTATGATCGTAATTCTTTCTTGTGGAATTGATACCATGTATTTTGTATTGTAAATGTGTGTAGAATATTCTTGTGAATTTTAATGCTACTAATGTTAATATATTTTCCTTACAGAAAGCTAAGTGGCGATAGTGATATTACATTTATAAAGTGGTGGAAAATGCCTAGTGTATGTAGTTGTGTTACCATTGATTAATTGTTATCATGGAAGAGTTAACATGCGCTGCATGGATCACTAGCTAAATTATATTATGATCGACTGTATTGTACCAAAGGAAATGTATATTATAAAGGTTTTATATATTTGAAACTTTCATGTGATTTAAACTATGAATTAGCTAAAGCTAATTAGTGAGATTGTAAAGAGTGATTATCACTGCCACCACAAAGCCCATAGAATCACTATCACCACACAATGCTGTAATGTAATAACTATGTATTTCAGCCGGTCTTGAGTTTAACTCTCAACTCTAGTGCTGCCTGCTAATGCCGAGATCAGTGGAGGGAATCCAGAGTCTTTCAGACAAGGACCCAGAAGCAACCTGCAGAGCGAGTGAGCATCCATGCTAAAGTCATTAACACCATCTACGCTCAAACCACGAGGACCGCCAGGACTGCCACATGACATCAGCATTGCATCGAAATAAACAACAACGTACATCAACTGCTTGAAGATACTTAAGTTCAAAAACTGATCAAGGACAAAACTCAAATTGTGTGGTAAATTAATTGACTATCGGGCTGCAGGATAACACTTTATATAAGAGTTGCAAATGAATTGTTCATTTCTATGTTTTTGAATTTGATTTAATTGTTATTAGATTTATTGTTATCTCATCTGTTGTTACATAATTGTTTGTAGCATGACTAAAAGAAGAATCCGGTTGATTGGGGGCTAGAGCCGTAATAAAGGGATAAAGAATCATGAATATTAATCTATAAATAAAGGGGAGATAACATTATCAATCAGAGTAAGACACCTAACTTGTCTGGCTAAGTGTCGTGAATAATTGGCCGATATTGTGGCATTTGAGTAGAAGATAAGTTAGGCATTCCGGCTGTCGCTAGTGTTAGGAATTACCCAATAAACCAATATTGATAACTAGAGCCTAAATTAGGACAGGGTCGTTAAACAATAACCGGACATGTGACAGTCTGTCTACCTGGAACAAACTACCTAAGCAATTCAGTCACACCCTATTATCTTTCAAAAAGAAACCTCTTTAAAGATGCCTGTTTCTCTAAAGTACCAATCTCTTTTCATTATTTTGTTTTACTAAATTTCTCATCCACTGATAGACAGACAGACAGACAGATAGATAGATAGATAGATAGATAGATAGATAGATAGATAGATAGATAGATAGATAGATAGATAGATAGATAGATAGATAGATAGATAGATAGATAGATAGATAGATAGATAGACAGTTTACACACTGCGTTACTATATGTTATTATTGTATGCTATTGTACATTTCATATCCATTTCTTATCATGAATGCTTATTTAGTATAGAAAAAATAAAAATTACACACTCTTGTATAACCTTCAATGTCATTATCGTGATTAGTATTAAGATTACTCGACCACATAAAAGGAACCAGACAAGCGGCTGTCCCTTGAAAAATCAGATCGCAAAGAAAAAATCTTTGCCAAAGAGCTCTATCTGAATCACTTCCGGGCATAAAGAGAGCTTCGATCAATTCAAGACAAAAAAAAGAGTTTGTTCCAGGGGCTCTATTTCAATTAATTCAGGGCAAATGAGAGTTTGTTCCAGGGGCTCTATTTCAATTAATTCAGGGCAAATGAGAGTTTGTTCCAGGGGTTCTATTTCAATTAATTCAGGGCAAATGAGAGTTTGTTCCAGGGGCTCTATTTCAATTAATTCAGGGCAAATGAAAATTTGGTCCAGGGGCTCTATTTCAATTAATTCCGGCAAAAGAAAAAGAGCGCTGAATCCAAGGTCTCTATTTCAAACAGCTCCGGGCAAATGAGAATTTGGTCCTGGGGCTCTATTTAATCAATTCCGGGCAAAAAAAAGAGATAAGTTTAACCTATTTGATCCATGGGGCTGTGTTTCGGTGTAAGAATGAGGGAAATTCGGAAAGAACTTTATCACATGCAAACACAGGAAGGGGGGAAGGGGGAAACCTTTATTTGACCCACAAACCAAGAATTTCAGAAAGGAATCTACATGAAAATACTTTTTAATCTATCACATTCTAGAAGAAAAAAAATACACACAAACAAATCTCCAGGCAATGGCCGTGATGTCCATTCCTTCCTTCTCAATAGATTCTTTCGACTCCAGGCAATGGCCGTGATGTCCATTCCTTCCTTCTCAATAGATTCTTTCGACTCCAGACAATGGCCGTGATGTCCATTCCTTTCTTCTCAATAGATTCTTTCGACTCTTCCCGTTCCCTCCCTCCCTCCCCCTCCCTCTTGTTCATAGTCACCACTATGAACATGATATGAGAAGGGGGATGGTTCAGAGTCACCCAAGCGTGAATAGTATTGATAGGGTTCAATTCCAGACAGATACTACGTGTAAGGTTGTTTGCTATTGTTGCTGTTAAGTCTTTTGTTTTGTTTGCTGGTACTAATATTAACTAATGTCATGACATTTTTTATTTTGTTTGCTGGTACTAATATTAACTAATGTCATGACATTTTTTTATTTTGTTTGCTTGTACTAATATTAATTAATGTCGTGACATTTTTTTTATTTTGTTTGCTTGTACTAATATTAACTAATGTCATGACATTTTTTTATTTTGTTTGCTGGTACTAATATTAACTAATGTCGTGACATTTTTTTCATGCACCATGGTGTTAATTTCATTTCAAGGTCAGTCCAATCGAACCGCAGTAGCATCAGTCGGTGCATCTCACATTTCCTAGCCAGGTACAGACTGAAAGCGTATTTTTGTAGACGTTGGGGGAAAACAAGATAAGATAAAGATGGGATTTACAAAACAAAATAAGATAAAGTTTTCCGGGACACAATTTGTATTCTGCAGAAGATACTGATTGAGCTAGTCAGTCTCAAGCTGCACACTTCACAAAACTGCAACACAATCATAGACTTGCCATGAAACTCATATTAAGCTCCGCCCCCATTCCACAAGCATAATGTGCAATCTTAGTATTGAAAGCGGGGTTTCCAACAGCAAGTGGAACTCCTCTTTTATCGCTTCAGTACAATCGTCTGCTGGGTGGCTGGCGTGGCGTACTCGGGCGGACGATTAAGTGAACAAAAAGATCGTTTGGCACACTGCAGAAATAGGTTCCTGCGCGAACATAGACCAGCAACTGCGCAAAGAATGCGTTCAAGTGAACAGCAAGCCGAATGTGTGGGGACTGAAAAGCGGTAGATTAAGTTCTGAAAAGAATTACCACGAGTATCGGTCACTGAAGAGAGCAAAGTTGTCACCCACAAGCTCAAGGAGAGTGCGTTCAGTTGCCTACCATTTGTTGTTTTATGCAATAATTACACACATACTTATTGATAGAAAATTTCGGGCCGCAGACATTGTCACTCCAGTCTGAGATTGTGGGGCACGAAGCATTTAGAGTTCAGATGAGGCATAAAGTTCATATACACAACCGAAGTGTTTGTACTGCTCTAGTCTGATTTACCTGCCCCCACACCTTCCATGTAGCTCATTAGTTTAAGCATTACATTTTGTCACTGATAACATAAAAACAATGATGATAGTAGTTATGTTCGCATCAATGATAATAATAATGATAGGGATAATCGATGATGATAAGAGTGACTGATTCTGATTCTGGCGGTATTGATGATGATTAATGACACTGATGGCAGTGATCATTGGTCACAGTTATGGTTATTGATGAAGACAATGGTTGAAGGTGAGGTGGGTAGTGTATATTGGTGATAGTGATGATGGTGAAAATGATGATGATTATGATGACTACAATGATGATGACAATGATGATGATGTACAAAGAACATAATGGTGAAAAATAATAATAAAACCAACCATAAACACTGCTTGCTCTGAAAAGGAAAGTACAAATACCTCCAACCACATCCACAATGGGATTCATTTGTGTGACTGCCACAAGTAGTGAGTAATTAATATGCAAAAAATTACCACAGCCTGAAAGTAGATACAAAAGGATGACGTAAGATGTGATGTACTGTGTACAATACATTGGACAATTGCTGTCAGGACCTATAAACATAATGCAAACACTAACAGAAACATTGCAGAAAGGCATCTAATGAATCATTATACTGTAACTAGCATTTCAAGGGAGACAAATTACACTAACAGAAACACTGCAGAAAGGTGTCTAATGAATCATTATACTGTAACTAGCATTTCAAGGGAGACAAATTACACTAACAGAAACATTGCATAAAGGCATCTAATGAATCATTATACTGTAACTAGCATTTCAAGGGAGACAAATCACACCATATAGAGATGTGATTAGAAACAAAACAAAACAACATATAAAGATATGATTAGATTAAAAGACGGATTTGTCTTCTCCTTTACAAAGAAGTTTTCCACTTATATATTGTGTGGCATTATATAATCATAACTTTAATTAAATTCAATTAAAACTGTGTGACATTATAGTTTTATACAGTCATAACGTTTAATTAAAGAAAGTCAATTAAAATGTGACATTAGATACCCATAATGTTTAATTAAATTCAAACAAAACACTGTGGCATTTAAAAAAAAACTAATACATTTAATTAAAGTCAACATGGCAATAAACAGTTATAATTTTTAATTAAAGTCAACTAAAACTGTGTGGCATTAAAAACCCAAAACATATAATCAAAGTCAAATAAAACGTTCTTGGATTAAATAGCTATAACGTTTAATTAAAGTCAAACAAGCTGTGTTGAATTAAATAGTCATAATATTTAATTAAAGTAAAAAAATGTGGAATTATAGTCATAACATTTAATTAAAGTCACATCAAACTGTGGCATTAAATGCCCACAATGCTTAATTAAATTCAAATAAAACTGTGTGGCATTAATTAGTATAAATTTTAATTAAAGTTAAATAAAACCGTGTGAATTTTAAATAATGAAAAGGCTTAGTTAACATTGTATTATATATTCCTAATGCTTAATTAACAACAAATTAAACTCTGTGTTATTATATATTTTAATTGATTAATTAAGAACGAACATGATTCTGTGGTATATATATATATATATTCATAATTAATAATGAATATTATTCTGTGATTATCTATTCCTAAATTGATTAACAATGAATAAAACTCTGTGGTATTATATATGTATGTGTGTGTGTGTGTGTGTGTGTGTGTTTCTGTGTGTGTGTTATAATTAATTAATAATGAATAAAACTCTGTGTATTATATATTACTAATACTTAATTAACAACAAATTAAACTTTGTGGTATTACCTCTAAGTATTCGACATTGACCACGTGACTTAGTACTACACGAATGTTAAATGTTCAATAAGACAACTAAGAGCTTTTTATATATAAACCACGTGACTTAATACTACAAGAATGTTAAATGTTCAATAAGACAACTAAGAGCTTTTTATATATAAACCACGTGACTTAGTACCATACGTATTATGTAAAATGTTCAATATATAATTCACAAATTCAAACCTTTTATATATAAACCACGTGACTTAGTACTACACGAATGTTAAATGTTCAGTAAGACAGAAATTAAAACCTTTCAATATAAGACACACGTTTAAGAGATATAAACAAACAAATAGGACACTAGAATAACTTTCAAAACAGAGCCTATATCGTGGTAGAATAACTTAAGTCAAGACAAATTTGTCTTTAAGAAATATTCACTGTCAACTCCAGACAGTTTCCTTGCTATAATACCAAGAAAAGATCCTTCCTTTGTACGTAACAATCAATGACGGAAATGTCTTAGTGGGTACGCAGTACAACGCTAAGCACTATGTCTTAGTGGGTACGCAGTACAACGCTAAGGACTATGTTTTAGTGGGTACGCAGTACAACGCTAAGGACTATGTTTAGTGGGTACGCAGTACAACGCTAAGGACTATGTTTAGTGGGTACGCAGTACAACGCTAAGGACTATGTTTAGTGGGTACGCAGTACAACGCTAAGCACTATGTTTTAGTGAGTATGCAGTTTACTCTGGAAGACAGTGTCGTAGTGAAGTACGCAACACTTAACTAGCTCACTAGTCTCCCTGCGGGTGGAAACTGTTCATTTATGAGCTTGCCAGTGATATCAAAAACGAGACAACCCTGGCAGACATACATTTCATATGGAGTGGTCTGTCTTGAAATCACTTTAAATAAAACACACACTTTTTTCTTTCTCGAACTTACGTGTGTCTGACGTCCTTTTCTTTACTGTCTACAATGACAATGTTGACGTCAAAATGGGGTTCCCGTATATTCGTCTCGGCTGCCATCTTCTCTAAACTCAAAGCGCTAATATTTCTGCCGTAACGGTGGCTACATTGTCGGACAATGCTCGACAATCCGTCACGGCATTATAATCCGTAACTCGATTCACGTCAAAACAGAATCAAATTGATTTAGACCCCGTAGACCCTCCACAGAAAGAACACACCCGTTTCCTTTTGCAACAAAGAGTCGGGAAACGTATACTACAAAGATGTGACTGACAACATCGTCACTCACAATGGTTTCGGGAGGCCCACTTTAAGTCTCGGTTAGCCATTAACATTGGAGACACGTACCAAGTGCATGTAACGTAATAAAATGTCTTTTGAGTTCTGTATAGTACATTTCGAAATGATGGTTGAATTTACAACACTATATATTTAAAAAAATAATTGTGGTACAGACTAAAAGACGTGCCGACATTTCTTAAACAGAATGGTGAGTGGTGGTGGGTAGTGAACTGGTGACATTTTGAAATCACTGACATATATGTGATAGTGGGTGGTGAACTGGTGACACTTTGAAATCACTGACATGTGATATGTGATAGCTGGTTTGCATATTTAAATATCAGTACTAGGGACCTGTACTAAATGATGTAATACGCAAGCACCATAATCACTGGATCACCAAGTCAAGACCACTGAATCAGCAAGATCGCTGGATAACAAAGACCAATGGATCAGAAAAACCACTGGATCACAAAGATCACGGGATCACAAAGACCATCCGATGAGAAAAACCACTGGATCATAAAGACCACTGGATCACAACAACCACTGGATTACAACGACCACTGGATCATAAAGACGACTGGATTATAAAGACCACTGGATCACAACGACCACTGGATTATAAAGACCACTGGATCACAACGACCACAGGATCATAAAGACCACTACATCGCTAAGACTACTGGATCACCATGATAAATGGGTAGATATACCATTTGATAAACAGAACGGAGGTGAGATGAGGAAGCAAAATAATATGATCTTGTACACATTCAACATTTATTCTTGCCTCTCGTCCAATATAGATCATTAGATGCATATAATTATATACAGATATATATATATATATATTATGTATGTGTGTTTAATGTAATTTTAATGACAATAAACACTATGAAGTGGATGAAGATGACGGTATTTATGTTAATGACTAAAGTCTCGTGATGACTCTATATCTATGAGCCCCCAGAACTCCACATACAACAATCTTAGCCAAGCCATATATCTTCAGCTGTACACACTCTACCTCAACATTTGTGTTCTTCGTCTGACATTAACATTCTTAGTGTACTCATGTCAACAAAACATTTATGGTCAACGTTCTTCATCTGACAGTAATGCCCTTAGTGTACTCATGTCAACAAAACATATATGGTCAACGTTCTTCATCTGACAGTAATGCCCTAAGTGTACTCATGTCAACAAAACATTTATGGTCAACGTTCTTCATCTGACAGTAATGCCCTTAGTGTACTCATGTCAACAAAACATTTATGGTCAACGTTCTTCAATTGACAGTAATGCCCTTAGTGTATCCATGTCAACAAAACATATATGGTCAATGTTCTTTGTCTGACATTAATATCCTTAATGTACCCATGTCAACAAAACATATATGGTCAATGTTCTTTGTCTGACATTAATATCCTTAGTGTACCCATGTCAATAAAAAATGTGTGGTCAATGTTCTTTGATAAATCACGGATCCTGTCACTTGGAATGAGCTGTTTTTAGAACTCAGCTGTAGTCACACTGTAGCATCTTTCAAAAACTCTTAAAACATTTTTTCACTTTTAATATCTGTATGCCAAATCTGGTTCATAAATCAGGGTGCTATAAATTACATTTGTAAATGTGATTCTGGAATTATATGATGATTTTTTGCACAATGTATTATATGTATGTGTACATGTGTGTGAATTACTGTGTATTCATTTATTGCTCTGTGTATTCATTTTGTTGTGCTGTTGTACATTTTATAATGTATGTTTTAGGTGTTTTGGTTTGTGTCTTAACTGCATATTTACTTAGCAATGAACAGCACTAAGAGCTTACAAATTAATTCTCTTTGCAATCACCCTTATTTATTTATTCATGTATTTTTTTATTTTGCATGATCCTACACTGATATATAAATCTGAATTTTAAGTTACAGTTCAAATCAGAGTGATCCTTATTAAATTCTATCCTACCGAAACAACAAACATAAACAAAAATAATAACAAAAATAGCGGTGGTTGTAACACTGTAAGTGGCAACTAATGAGAGTTACAGACTGAGTGGTGTATGTAATCAGATTGGACAATCAACGTTTACAGACCGAGTGGTAAATGCAATCAGATTGGACAATCAACGTTTACAGACCGAGTGGTAAATGCAATCAGACTGGACAGTCAACGTTTGCAGATTAAGATGTGTATGCAATCAGATTGGACAATGTTTACATATTAAGTTGTATGTGCCATCAGATTGGACAATCAATGTTTACAGACTTAGATGTATGTGTGCAATCAGAATGAACAATCTTTACAGACTAAGATATGTGTGTAATCAGACTGGACAGTAAATGTTACAGACTAAGTTCCTTGTGCAACCAGACTGGACAATCTTTACAGACTAAGAAGTATGTGCAATCATACTAGACAATCAATGTTTACAGACTAAGATGTATGTGCAATCACAATGGACAATCTTTACAGACTAAGATATATGTGCAATCAGATTGGACAATCAATGTTTTCAGACTAAGATATATATGCTTTCAGATTGGACAATCAATGTTTTCAGACTAAGATGTATGTGTAATACGAGTGGACAATCTATGTTTACAGATTTTCTGTGCAATCAGCTAGGACAATCAACGTTTACAACTCAGATGTATGTGCAACCAGGTTCGACAATCAATGTTTGCAGACTAAGATGTGCAATCAGGTTTGACAGTCGTGTTTACAACTAAGATGTGTATGTGCAATTAGATTAGACAGTCAACATTTACAGGCTAAAATGTATATTCAGACTGGACAATCAATGTTTATAATTGATATGCTGATAGATTAAGATTTTTGTATAGGCAATCAGATCAGACAGTTTTCGGTTGATGAAGTTAAGATGTACATGCAGTCAGACTGGACAGTCAGTTTTTACGGCTTATGACGCTGACATTTGCCAGTTTCACTAATTACAGACATTTCTGCCGAACATTATTGTTCATTTACTATTGGACGTCTAGATACTTATAACGGACATACTTACATGATACTACAGTGTGGGGGGAAAAGTCGTTTTCTTCTATTTAAAATTCACCTTTACCAATGAACACTCACAATAGGTACGCGTCACGTTAGACAGAAACACAGTACGCGTCACGTTCGATAGAAAGACAGTACGCGTTGGTGTGTGACTGTGCTGTCTATCGGAACATCTGTCATAACGGGGACCATGATATTCTAAAGATTCAGGCCAAAGCATTTCATTGTTTCCAGCCAAGAGTGCAGCACAGGTTGATTCGCAAACAGCAAGCAGAGTTAGCTCCCTGTCTGCTCAAGACCCGTTCGCGTTACAAATTAACCATAAAACGTTTACATGGTTAGCGAGACACACTGGCAAAAATAAATACTTAGGAACCGAAGACCAGCAAAGTTTCTGTTAACTCCGTTTTTCTACACCTGCATATCACCGGAATCACAGTACAGTTTAGCATAACTGTATTGCCTGATAAGTCCCCTGCAAGCTGTCACATATTATACCCATAGAATTCTTTCCGAAAGGAAATAGATAGTTAAATGTTTTATTCGTTAGAAAATCTGAAGTGTTTATCAATTATCGACTTTAAAAAAAGCAAGCATACCTGGTTAGGCCTAATTCCTTTCTTTCCCCGCACCGAACGAGAGAGCACATAGATATCCGTTCAGTCTAACAGGCACAGTTGAGAATGCAAGTACGCAAGGTCGCTCCCCGTCTGCCACTTTAAAAAAAAAAAAAAGTAAATTTTTAAAACTGAAACGTACACGCCACTGTAGAGCGTGCGTGTCGCGAAGCCGCGGTTGTTTGATCGGAAAATCCCACTTCAAATAAGGGGTGTTTACTTGCAAGGGGGATTATGCGTCGCGAAGCGACAAATTATAAATAGTTTTCTGCAAAAGTACAACTATTTAGACTCTTGTCGTTTGTGCATATCTAAATAAAACTTTGACATATTAGAGTGACTACCGACAGTCATGTGACCATCATGTATAATTGCAGTTATGTTGCTCACGAATTGGCATCAGCATATCTTTGTTAAATTTTACTTTATAAACGAGGGATCAAGCTTCTGTTAGGCCAGCTGATTACTATTGGCACTTAAATCCTTTTTCGCAAACTATTGGTCATTTGCGCGTAAATAAATTCATCTGCACAATGAAAATTCTAGCTGTGTGTTTGGTATTTAAGTTAACGAACAGTGAAAAGCGACCACCTATTGTAGATGACACAGTCATAAGATTTCAAGCCAGATATTGATCATCTAACTGTTTTACACTCATTCATTGAGTGTTAAGCCAACCATCGATCTTCTAGCTGTATTTTCATTGAGAGTTCAGCCGAGTGCCTTCTATATCCATTCATAAAACTGTTATTTACGCTTACGTATTTAAATCATCATAACTGCATGTAGTTAATGTAGCGACCATTATGTCAGTTAAATCTGACTGTGAATTACATGTAGTTAATGTAGCGACCAATACGTCAGTTAAACCTGATTGTGAATTACATGTAGTTAATGTAGCGATCACTACATCAGTTCTACCTGACTGATTTACATGTAGTTAATGTAGCGATCATTAGGTCAGTTCTACCTGATTGTGATTTACATGTACTTAATGTAGCGATCATTAGGTCAGTTCTACCTGATTGTGATTTACATGTACTTAATGTAGCGATCACTAGGTCAGTTCTACCTGACTGATATACATGTACTTAATGTAGCGATCACTAGGTCAGTTCTACCAGCAGTGCAAGAAACTAGACAAAGGAAATGCGTAGCACAGCAATGACCTTTCGTTCAAGTAACTAGGGTTCAATCCCAGCCCGGCATGAAAAACTACTGGCGATTCTGAACCGTACTCTAGATCAAGGTGTTTTCATCGGACGGGATGATAAATTGAGCCCCGTGTGTTAGAGGTCGCGCACACTAAAGAACTCTAGACATTTAAAAAAAATTAAAAATTGGAAAGAGGTGTCCACTTGCCATCAAACACCAAATATCACCATGGCTCTATATCTCTTCCTTCCAGACTTTCACCATTGCACTATATAGTTCTTTGAACTAGACAGCCACCATGGCACTATATAGTTCTTTGAACTAGACAGCCACCATGGCACTATATAGTTCTTTGAACTAGACAACCACCATGGCACTATATTTCTTTGAATTAGACAGCCACCATGGCACTATATTTCTTTGAACTAGACAGCCACCATGGCACTATATTTCTTTGAACTAGACAGCCACCATGGCACTATATTTCTTTGAACTAGACAGCCACCATGGCACTATATTTCTTTGAACTAGACAGCCACCATGGCACTATATAGTTCTTTGAACTGGACAGCCACCATGGCACTATATTTCTTTGAACTAGACAGCCACCATGGCACTATATTTCTTTGAACTAGACAGTCACCATGGCACTATATTTCTTTCAACAGATTCAACAGGCAGGTGCTCTTTCAGCCAGAATTTCACCATGGCTTTATAGTTCTCCTATGTATACTGTCGCCATGGTACTGTATCCATTCCAAGAAGATTGTCACCGTGGCAATATAACTTTTCCTTCCAGACTGTCACTATGGCCCAAATAGTTCTTTCTTCTCTCACTCGGCTGCATATTCCTGTCTACGAAATCAGCAGAAGTTAGAAGCGATCATGCAAGCCAAATGAGAGAAATAACTTGGATTGGATTGCGCCCCACCATCCCAGCCTATAAAGTTCCATTAAGCACTGCAAGAAATGATTGATTAAATGCTGATATTATGGCGAAGTGTGCTGGTCTCAACTCAACAAAGGCGATAAAGCGAATTCCTTGGAAGGGAAGCAACTCAGCTATGTTAGGCCTGACGTCATTAAAAACATTACAGCTACAGGTTACATAGACTTACTGCCCGTTTTCGCCGATACTCGCGGACATCTGGTTAATTCTAACGTGCTGATGACACGCTGAACAAGAAAAAGATATGACTGCATGTTCACCATGATTCAGGCGTCAAACAAAAATAAAAGCTGAACACACGAGTCAACATTTCATGCGCTACAGGAATTTCGTTTAAATTTTTTTATGTCAGTGACAATGTTACATTCAGAGGTGCTAATAAGTAAAAATAAAATAAAAAAAACAGTTGTTTGAGTGACATTTCTATGTTTATTGCTGAGCGATTGGGGTCACAATTCAAGTTTGGTTATTCCAAATGTTCCGTTGACAAATGAATCATTTAGCTTGTTGAGTGTAATAGTTATTTAATTTGTCAAATGATGCAATAGCTTGTTGGGTGTAATAGTTATTTAATTTGTCAAATGATGCAATAGCTTGTTGGGTGTAATAGTTATTTAATTTGTCAAATGATGCAATAGCTTGTTGGGTGTAATAGTTATTTAATTTGTCAAATGATGCAATAGCTTGTTGGGTGTAATAGTTATTTAATTTGTCAAATGATGCAATAGCTTTTCAAAATACCCCGACCTACTGACTCTTACAATTAAAAAAAATGCCTTTTCTTAAATTTAAAATTAGAACAAGATTTCTTGTCAAAATGAGGCCCTATTATTTAACAAATTAAGGTGCCGTTTTAAAAAAAAATTCTTCTTAATTGATAAGGTGAAGGGATTTGGTTTGAAAAAGATTTTACTAGAAATGCACTACACATTCAGAACAACTGTACACACAGAACAGCTCTCCATACAAAACAGCCCTACACACAGAACAGCTCCTCACACAGAACAGATCTGCAAAAAAGAACACGCAAAACAGCTTCTCACTCAGCTTAGCTTCTCAACTTCTCACTCACAGAACAATACTACACACACAACAGCTCTTCACGCAGAGCAACTCTACACATATAACATCACTACAAACAGAACAGCAATACACACAAATCAACTCTACACACAGAACAGCAATACACAGAACAGTTCTACACACAAAACAGCACTAAACAGAACAATTCCACACGCATAAAACTACACACAAAACAGCACTACACACAAAACATCTCTACACACAGTACATCTCTATACACAAACAATACACAGAGAACAGCACTACACTATGATTACTTGAGGGTGAACACATAAATACTGAATAAGATTGGGCAAACGGGATACTGAGACAATATGAGGTTTCGCATGTTTATCGCTAACAGGGACAAAACTCCGCTCTATAAAAAATGGATTCACACAATTGGAGTGCTCTCTCCTATTCGATCCTTCGTTTTCTGACGTGTACGTTTACAAATTTGGTGGTAGATTTCTAACTCTGATTTTATTTTTACCTTTTACATAATACTCTAGCAAATGATTCCAAAATATCTAATTATTAATTTTAAGCGGTTAACTTAAAAGGAGTAAAAAAAAAAAAATGAGACACAATGGGAATACCCGTTTTGCCCCATTTTTACACAGTAATATAGAAAAGAACTTTATGAATGAAAATACCTTAGCATCTAAATTTTTTAAAATATTTTTATATTTCATTAATTGTTTAAAGTTTATCACACAAATATGAAAGGTGAGATTTCTTAATTATTTTAATTTTCAAATATTCTCATTAAATGTTTAAAAAAGCTATTAATTATTTGATAATGAGAAATTACAAGAAGAAAACTATGCGGCGTCAGAAAATGTCGAGAAACAAACTGTGATGGCAGCCTTGGTATGGAGGCAGATTACTTGACATCGATATTTCCACAAAATCATATTAGAATACTTTTAATAATCTATACAGTCATATCTTAAAACACAATTCAACAATTTAGTGTCAATACAAATCACAGGATATTATCAGAGGTCATCGATTCTCCTCTCTCCCCGCCCCCCCAATCATTAGCAACACAATCAGTTCAACTCTCATTTCATCACGAACACCCACTTTTGCTTACGTCATTCACTAAAGAACCAGCCACCTACGTCACGTTCTTCATTCTGCCGAAGTCCAAGTAGCAGCCTTCAAGCAAAACTCAGAGGTTAATCTATCTAGACTAAGAGTAATGCCGAGATGTGATTCGTATTAAAAAGGGTGGAGACGGGGGTTGAATTAATTTTTTTTCAGCATGTGTTAATTAAAAGAGAGTAGCGACATATTTGAGTTTTTTTTTATGCGGTGCGTTTCGACGGACCTAAGCGTAGATATAGAGGAGACAACTTGTCATAACATTTGAGAGTTTAAATACAAGCATTTATTCCCCTTGTATTGTCCACTCTATCCACATGTAGCTCATTCTCTGAGCAAGTGTAACATTTTGTTATTTGAAGTGCAAAAAATTAAGTGGATTAAATCTAATTATTTTACATGTTAAAGTCTAAAACCATAATTGCTCACAACAAGAAGAAAAAAGATTTTAAAATATATAAAAATGTTGATGTTATAGGAGTTTCAAATACGTAAAATGCATTATGTTTCTGTTGAATTGTAGAATCAATAGTCTACTCACATAATACATCTATACTTAAAAGCAAGTAAAATATATCAATAGGAAAAATGCATTTCTAAACCTATTCTCTTTCAATCAATCATTTAACTCATCATTAAGCTAATGGCCAACTTTCATGACCGGACTTCAGCCACACCAAATTCAAAGTGATTAGAGAATAGATTTATTTCAACGTGTAAACTTTGATCTCAGCCCATTGGCTGGTCTCGTTCTTCGTAAATCTTAACCATTGGATAATAAAAACGACTCACCTACATAAGACCGGTTTAGATTACATCAGCAAGCTCTAGCACATTCTCTTCATGAGTTGTTATTTTAACTCTTGAATTTACAAAACACACAGTACCCGAAGGTCATGTCACGCTGACATTAAACAAGTAATATAATATTTAATTTTAAAAATAGGAGCAGACAACTCTGCTTTGTCAAAGGTAACTTTGTTAGATTATTTATAAGAAAGAAAATGGCTATGTGTATCCATGTAGCAAAAAGAGGTGCCATTTTTCATATAAAAAACGAACTTGTATTACTAATAATTACATAATCTTATGTATCTCGCACATCAAACCTGAATATATAGAATATAAACACGTGATATTTCAATGCTTTATTTTTAAGGAAACACATTTCAAATGGACCCAAACTTCTTGGCACACTTCCCCAGAGAGTGAGTCATATACGTGTACATGAATGTTTTATGTGGGCGTTCTTTGTCTGAGTGAGTCATATACGTGTACATGAATGTTTTATGTGGGCGTTCTTTGTCTGAGTGAGCCATATACGTGTACATGAATGTTTTATGTGGGCGTTCTTTGTCTGAGTGAGCCATATACGTGTACATGAATGTTTTATGTGGGCGTTCTTTGTCTGAGTGAGCCATATACGTGTACATGAATGTTTTATGTGGGCGTTCTTTGTCTGAGTGAGCCATATACGTGTACATGAATGTTTTATGTGGGCGTTCTTTGTCTGAGTGAGCCATATATGTGTATATGAATGTTTTATGTGGGCGTTCTTTGTCTGAGTGAACCATATATGTGTATATGAATGTTTTATGTGGGCGTTCTTTGTCTGAGTGAGCCATATATGTGTACATGAATGTTTTATGTGGGCGTTCTTTGTCTGAGTGAGCCATATGTGTGTATATGAATGTTTTATGTGGGCGTTCTTTGTCTGAGTGAGCCATATGTGTGTATATGAATGTTTTATGTGGGCGTTCTTTGTCTGAGTGAGCCATATATGTGTATATGAATGTTTTATGTGGGCGTTCTTTGTCTGAGTGAGCCATATATGTGTATATGAATGTTTTATGTATAAGGGTGTTCTTTGCCTGAGTGAGTTACACTCAAGTAAGTGCTAAATAAATATATGTAAGTTAGTAAATACAAAACATTTGAATGATTTCATAATTTATGTCGCGGTAAACCGCTCCGAGAGCACAATAGGTCTGTTAACTGCTACTGACAGTCGTACGGCTAATTAATTAATTAATTAGCAGTTAAGGCATGACTTACCTACATCAGGTGTTATACCACTGAATATAATAACTGAATTACTCTATGTTCATTTTTTATTTTGGTCTGGTTTTTATTCCTTTTTGTTTTAAACTAATCACTTATATTGCATTTAGTCAGATATAATTTTCTTTAGAAAGTGATTTTCAAATATTAAACACACACACACACACACACACACACACACACACACATAAACAAAGATAACAAAAGCAAACAAGCAGACAAAGAAAAGATGGTTTGGTGGGTTGATGGACAGACACACTTACACAAAGATAACAAAAGCAAACAATCAGACAAAGAGAAGATGGTTTGGTGGGTTGACGGACAGACACACATACACAAAGATTACAGAAGCAAACAAGCAGACAAAGAGAAGATGGTTTGGTGGGTTGACGGACAGACACACATACACAAAGTTAACAAAAGCAAACAAGCAGACAAAGAGAAGATGGTTTGGTGGGTTGACGGACAGACAAACACGCATATATGTATATTGACAGAAAGGATGAAAGGATAGACAGACAGACGGACAGACAGAGAGAGATCAAAATACAACACAGAACAACATGCCATATTGTTTTTAATGATAGTCATTCAGCGTGTCACCCTGAACCTGTCTGCAAGAAAATGAAGACTCCGATACACGAAAGTTAACATCTGACCGGAAATCCTAGATAAGAGTGGCAAGTTCTGAGTGCTGTTAAAGGTCAACAAAAAAATATGAACGAGTTCAAGGTCACTAGTTCCACATTCCAAGTTCAAGGTCACTAATTAGTCCGTCATTCCCAGCACTCAAGGAAGTTTCCATCAGCATCGTAGAAATGGTAAATGCAGTCGTGTCCCCTGCCACTGGCATCAATTCGCAGGCAATCAAACCTAAAGAGAAATTTAAATTTAAATCTTCTTTCTTCCTTTCTTTATCACTACAAAAGTCGGTTTTTCACGTGACAGCAGTTTGTAACTCTGTGATTATGCTGCATTACAAGCAAGCAGACAATCAAACAAAATCGGTTAAAGAAACTGTTGGACAGTGATTTTGAATGTAGAGTATTGCCATAGACTTATTGTATTTAACGCTTTCTTTAATAAATAGTTTAAGAGAAATAGAGTGGTAAATGTTGCAGGAATTTATTTGCATTAAAAAAAGCCCAAGTATGTATTTACATTTTAAAAAGCCCAATTATGTATTTACATTTTTTAAAAAAACAATTATGTATTTACATTTTTTTTAAAATCAAGTATGTATTTAAATTTTTTTTTAGCATGTATTTACATTTTAAAAAAAAACAATTATGTATTTACATTTTAAAAAACCCAAGTATGTATTTACATTTAAAAAGCCCAAGTATATATTTACATTTAAAAAACCCAAGTATTTTAGTTTGTAAAGGAGAGATAATTTCTATAAATAAATCATCTAAAAAGAGTAATACACGCATGGAAAGTTTTTTAATTTTAAAAAAACATTCATTTTCTAAGGAAGGTAAGTGGTTTCCTGTTCGGGTCTAACATAACTAACGGTATCCCAGTGTTTCTGTTAATCAGCACATATTATAATGTTAAGAGGTAGATATTTTCGTCAATTTACTCTATGGACGCTGGAAAAGGGGGCTCTGATCTACGGAAACAAACAATAACGTTTAAGCAAAACATATTCACTTAATACATATGATTAACGCCTCCCCCAACTCCCTCTCCCCAGCGTGAAATCGGCTCAGGCCGGAAGCGCCCCCCCCCCTCCCAAGAAATCAATCATTCTCAGTTCAAGCCTAAGCATTAGAGTAGGATTTTTAAAATTAATTAATTTTATTTTTGTGTAAGTAATTATAATACTAGTACTTGCAAAGAAATGTACTTTTCCCTCGCAAGACTTCAGAAAGGTTACGAGCATACAAGCCTTTAAAACGCTACGAACACAAAAAACTTTAAAACGCTACGAACACAAAAAACTTTAAAACGCTAAGAACACAAAAAACTTTAAAACGCAACGAACACAAAAAACTTTAAAACGCAACGAACACAAAAAACTTTAAAACACAACGAACACAAAAAACTTTAAAACACAACGAACACAAAAAACTTTAAAACGCAACGAACACAAAAAACTTTAAAACACAACGAACACAAAAAACTTTAAAACACAAAAACACAAAAAACTTTAAAACGCAACGAACACAAAAAACTTTAAAACGCAATGAACACAAAAAACTTTAAAACGCTATGAACACAAAAAACTTTAAAACGCTATGAACACAAAAAACTTTAAAACGCAACGAACACAAAAAAATTTTAAAACGCTACTAATACAAAAAACCTTAAAACACAACGAACACAAAAATCTGTAAAACGCTACCAATACACAAAACTTTAAAGCGCTTATAACACAAAAAACTTTAAAATGCTACAAACACAAAATTTTAAAACACAACAAATACACAAAACTTTAAAACGATTCTAACTCACAAAACTGGAAAACGCTTCTGACACACAAGACTTGAAAACGCCACTAACAAACAATTCAAAATGCCACTATAAGACTAGACTTGAAAACGCCACTAACACACAAGTTGCAGATGGATTCCGGGGACACGTTTCAGTTGCAGGGCACGGCTGTTCCATGTGGATCCATTCCTCTCCGGTCAGTTGAGCCTTGTTAACCCCCAGAGCCACCGCTACACAAAAGTCGCGTGTTTTGCATAGTTATCACAAATTGTAGAATCGTTATCTTAACTTACAGATTTTTCAACACTCTATAGTCTACACAGACATCGTTAAACATTTCTTGAAATCACACACTCAGCTGCAAAAGAATAATTAGTCACTCGATTTAACAGACAAATAATATTATCAATATTTTTCTTTAATTTGTTGTAAAAAGCATTTGTCATAGATGAGAATATACGTTGACGAGTCTTCAGAAGTAATGACGGTCTTTCGACAAAGCCTCGTTTTCAATGACAGATATTTTACTGACCCAATTTTAAATTTGTTTGTACACTATCAATAATCTGTTCTGTGTTTTCCTTTGCATGATTATACCTTATTAATTATTCAAATAGTGAACTAATGATGATTAAATTACAACAAAAAGTATATATGTATATATTTTTAATTTAGTGTGAAGTCAGAGGGCAATCTTGTCAACTCAAGCCCGATTACATTATTTAGAGTTATTTCCCTTCAGATAAATGGGATTTTCTTCTGTCACTCTTTATAAACATTCACAAGCAAGCAAAACACTAACAAGTCGTGTTCCCTTCATCGAGAAAAACATGTCCTACTAATCTCCTTCAATAACAGCAACAACAACAAAAATAAATAAGTCCCAGCTAATCTTTCTAAGCGGTGTTCATTACTAGAGTGACGTCTGAGTGTGTGAAAGTGAACAATAGTAAATATACAAAATATTGCTTACTTTCATTAGCTAGTAATCGTTTATGTTGTTATATGAAAACTGAATCAAAATAACTGAGACAGGAGCACAAGCGATAGATAGATAGATAGATAGATAGATAGATAGATAGATAGATAGATAGATAGATAGATAGATAGATAGATAGATAGATAGATAGATAGATAGATAGATAGATAGATAGATAGATAGATAGATAGATCTCTCGAAAGACTATTTTGTTTGCTGGGTTTTGAGTGTGTATGTTCACGATGAAATCAATTTTAAAATGAATGTCAGTCTGTGACCTTTAAAAGCATGTGGGGCTTTGAATAGAATACGTGTTTGCAAACGAGAGTGTAAATCAATTAGGTCACTTGAGTGTGTGCATAACATTTGTTCTCTAATTCTGCTTTGGGCACTAAATATTTCGCATCAATATAAAATGTGTGTGTGTGTGTTTGTGTGTGTGTGTGTGTGTTTGTGTGTGTGTGTGTGTTTGTGTGTGTGTGTGTTTAGGATTTATTTAGATTGGGTGTTTGTTGTTGTTTTTTTTGCTTCTCTCCAGTGTCGAGGTGTTTTTTTTTTTCAAAGATGTGTCAACAAATTCAAGACCTATGTGACTGTGTCGTCACGTGACCCGAAAGTTTTTACTTTCCTAGCGTACCGGCTGTGCGTTTTTAGGTCAAGTAAATAAATTAGTACACTCTTGGAAAATCAATCTGAACCTTGATTGGAACTTTGAAATCTGCTTTACTATTTATGAGAATATGTGTTAAAGTAAGCGATGGAAAGAACGAACAAGAAAATGGAAGGATTAAATGCCAACTCACCCAAAATCAAGACAAAGAAAATCGCAGACATTTCAAGGAAAACTTTTCCAGCAAGTAAACAAGAGTTTTCTCTTCCAGCCAACACTTGGAGTTCCTGGTACCGACTACGGGCTGAATGAGGCTGTTGTCTGTCGTGGACCGGATGGACTATTTCTAGCTCAACTATCTTTCTAGTACATAACGATAGGTTAGTTCTTATCATTGCATAACTAGGTCAGTTCTTATCATTGCATGACTAGGTCAGTTATCATTGCATAAATAGGTCAGTTCTTATAATTGCACAACGATAATGAGCATGACACGCTCAGTATCTATAAATCGGGTCTCTCTCAGCCGTACCTTCTGCATGTGAGCATATGAACCCCCTTTCTTGTCTTCTGCGAAGTTTACATTTGCCAGACTATCGGACATGACTTTTTTATTACTTACATTTGCCAGATCCATTGGACACGACTGCATGATTAATTACATTAGCAAGATCCATTGGACACGACTGCATGATTACTTACATTTGCCAGATCCATTGGACACGACTGCATGATTACTTACATTTGCCAGATCCATTGGACACGACTGCATGATTAATTACATTAGCAAGATCCATTGGACACGACTGCATGATTAATTACATTAGCAAGATCCATTGGACACGACTGCATGATTACTAGACTCAAAATACATTAATTGAGGTTAAAGTGATCGACAAGGCGCTGATGGTAGTACTCGTTGTATGTCAGCGACAGCAAAGAGTTGCAAACAGTGATGTGTGATCAATGGATAACTTAGAAACAGGTTAAGTTAGAGTTACTTTCTCTTGTGTTTGCTGGATTGTTTATTTATTTAGCGTTGCTGACATCATCAAGCTGTCATTGTTTGAAGAAAATAATTATAATAAATTAAAGTCTTACAGAAAAACGCAAGTGTTTACATGTAAAAAAATGTTCTTTAGAAATCTGTATTTGAGTTGGAAGTGCTTGTGTGTCGCATTAATATTTGCATTATGTGTCATGTGATAATAGGTCAATAAATAACTCTTATACTGAATACAAAGATTTGTCTTTCCCCTACATATTGTATATTGCAATCTGTGTGGATGTTCATAAGCGAAATATTGCAGTCTTTCTCTGTGTTGATGCTCAGAAGTGAAATATTCATTACACGAATCAAAGAGAAATGAATGACATTAATACGTCGAATAATTTTAATGTAAATATTTGTTGCAAAAAAAAAACAAAAGCAACCACTACTTTTTTGCTGAGACACGTTCGGAACTGAAATATTTTATTGTTTGAGAGAATTTAATTGAGTATGTGTTAGATCGAGAAACAGACACCCAAAAATAGGTAAAAGAGAATTTAGTTGAGCATTTGTTAGATCGAGAAACAGACACCCAAAAATAGGTAAGAAGGTTCTATGTCATGACACTTTTAATGTTTTTTTATTGGTTACAATTCTCACCTGCTTCTGTTTTCTTGCACTTCTCTGACTGATGTCGTCTTGTAAATTCAGTTTACTCAGACATCCGGATATTGACTGACGTCACTCATTTGATGTCAAAGTTCACTCATCTGCTTAATGTGGCGTGTACAGTAGACTGCTAAATGTACATTCCGTGAAATCAGGCACACTCGAAATCAAATGGCTTCTATTTCTGTTTGGTTTGGTTTGTTTATTTGTAAAATTGACGTGAATTTTTACACATGCATTGTTATAATATGTAGGTAGGCGCATTACTCCACGAACAAAAAGATGACAAGCTTATCTGCGCATTTTTTCCTATCGAAAATGTAATGTAATTTTACTTCAAAGTTCAATCCACTACAATGGACTGTTACAGTTTAAAAGGACCCACTACAATGAATTGTTACACTTTACAATAACCCACTAATGTGGATCGTATAAGTTCAAAGTTCACTTTACTACAATGGATTGTTACAGTTCAAAGTGGACCCACAACAATTGACTGTTACAATTCATAGCGAACTGCTACAATAGACTATTACAGTTCACAGTGACCCACTACAATGTTCTCCCTCCCCCCCCCCCCGAGTAATCCCCAGTATTACAAATGAACACTACAAAATAACTCTGACCTAGCATACGCCCAACAGAGTAGTGGACACCGTCTAGAAAAGGTCAAAAGCAATCTTACTAATTATTAAGCCCCTCCCCCACTACTCCTAACCTTTTAACCCAGTTATAAAGAACACAGGTCAAGGTTAAAAAAAAAACAAAAAAAGAAACAAACAAACAAAAAATTATTCCACACCCAATAACACGCACAAACACACGGATGACAGTCGTAACAACGGTCAGACATGGAGATACAACACGCAAACAAAACAACGCACGAACACCACACCCCATCCTCCTTGAATACAAGAGATAGGAGGAAGGCCCCACAGGAATCTACCAAGAACTGAAAACATCGTCAAGATGAAAAGTTCTAACGCAATCCCTGTGGGCGCATTGTTAGCTAGGTGTTGATAACTGTGATATAGAATTTATTAACAACATAATTAACTAAACACCACACAACAATTCAATATTGATTAAGTACAAATTATGACTTATACAGTGAAGATATACAGAAATGCACAAACAAATATAAAAGAGTTGATTGTCTGAAATAGCTACAGGCCTGAAAGGCTTTCTTACTAACAGTTCATAATAGTGTTCCTGGAAGTTAGCTCTCTCCAGAGACACCTTGAGGGAAGAGTACCTATTAAAAAAGTTACTTGACGTTCAGACAATATAAACAATGCACATCACAAGATAGAGGAAGTCAAATAGTTTCAGGAAAGAGTCAACGTGACCTGAATGAAGTTTCGTCTCCCTTTTTTTTTCTGCTGCAGTAGATGACGTCACGCCTTCGCCGGCTTACTTTGCAGGACTTGCAAACAATGCACACTGGCTAGCTTCACGAATTCGCAGAGCAACAGCATCCTGTGTCTATTTTAAAAGTGATGCCAAGGGGGCCAATGGGAGTCTGCCAATAGGGTGTGGCTTTTTTGCCTGACTCCTTGGTGGAGACCGACAAGAGAACATGTCTGGTTGCGTGCGGGGTTCCCTGGACTGTGATTGCAAAAATGGGACAGATTTTTTTTACAATACGGGTTTCTACCAATATTTCCTCAGCACTCATTGGTCAGTTACAGTCGACCAGTAGATGGCCATTGATTAGCTATAGTTGGCCAGTAGGCAGCCATTGACTAGCCCTAACAGTCTAGCTTCTCAGGAATACTTGCATCAAGCGATGACCCATTTCTCCATAACACGATTTCAGGACTCACGCATTCGGTAGAACTTACACTATTGAATTCCACCAGGGATGACACCAGGGATGACACTAGTGTCATTTAATTATGATGCAATTTCAGGCAATGTCTAGTAATCCATTTGGAAGACTGTTGTTATTTTCCCATTGTGTGTTTACTTAATGTGCAGCGCACAACATCCGCTTTTAAATCATACTGCATAAATATCAGTAATATGAACAAGTTCTCTACAAATTTCATCACAAAAATATATCATAGATAAACGTACATGTATCATAGAGAAACGTACATGTATCATAGATAAACGTACATGTATCATAGATAAACGTACATATATTATATATACATGAAACAAGTGACAAATAAAGGAAGGGTTGGAACTCTTTGTCAAGACATCCACAAACCTGCCACAATGCATCCCACAAAACTTCCAAAACTGCATCCATCAACTTTGATACACTACAACCAAAAACTTGCCACCATATCCCCAAACTAGCCACATCACATCCACAACTTGACACCATCTACTAACAAGCTACCACATCTACAAACCTGACACTATATCCACAGACTTGCCATACCAATTCCATAAGCCTAACATACCATATTGTGACGATGTGTGACAAATTCTGTGTCATGGCCTCGTGACCCAATTGCTCGTTTCAAAATTAAATTTTTGAACGGACCTTTGTTGAAATTCACCCGTGATACATCAGTATCGTTAGCAAGGTCGGATTGTTGCATAACTTTAGGCCAGTGTCCAGCACCTTCGAGATCAAACATACCACGTGAACGGTCACGTGATGCGTTCAATGCAGTTTCATAAAAATGATCATAAGGCGCAAAATCCCTCACTCACTTCCAGACCGGCAGACACACCAGGCAGCTTTAACATAGCTCCGTCCCGCCGCCATACCAGAGTCGTAAGAGAGTCGAAGATGAACCCGCGCTAGAGCAGTAAAATCTACTTTTAAGAGGTAACAATAACACGTCTACTTCTTACAGTATCTATTGCATTTATTGATTGTATTTTGTAATTGAATTGATGTATGTATTTTGTGCAGCTTAGCGCTATTTTAGCCAAAGCACGTGTTTCGATGTAAAAGGACAAATCTAAAAGTTATTGTATATAAATTATTGTAACTTTTTCTTATCTTTAATTTATATAATCTTAAATTCACTAGTGCCGCCAGTATGTCTGTGCACGTGGCGAATTCTTCTTTGTAATTCAAATTGTTCTTGCATATAATTTTTCGTGTAAAATCGTAAAGCATTCATGCTTCATTTTGAATTAATCCTTTGTGTGAATTCTAAATTTTAATGCTGTAAATATTTGAGAATTCATACGTTCGTGTAACGTTATATGTAACACACACGTGGACCACAATGTATATTTAAATATAACTATATTTGAATTGTAAACGACACGATAGTCAAAGATTCTAAATTCAGAACCTTAAACAAAGGAACATGTGCTTGGGTTTTGCGAATATAGACGCAAATAGTTACAGAGCCCAAAATCCTTTGTTTCAGCCGGGTTCTTCTTATGTTACTCCTCTCTACCTTCGTACTTCTTGAGTCGTACACCGACTCGGGTGTCTTCATGACCCATACGTGAACTATGCAGAAGTACCTCGTGTTAACTAGGGTTAACGATTCGTCGCAAGTACATTAGCGATGCAGTAATTGAGTGGACGATTGACTGTTATGCTATGCAGTACTGACGATGAGCCAAAGGATGTGGACCAGTTCTAACCAGTTGAACCCCACGTGCGACCAAGAGTGTAGTTAAGTATATCTACTAGGGTCCAGAATCAAGTGACTATTTGGCAACGCAAAGACATTTCTCGTTAAACAAATAACAAGGACGGTAGATGAGAGAAAGTCCCTGAATAGAACTTAAGACATCGTGTCGGGATTAATCGTTGCTGTTAATTGTTAAACTTATTAAATCTTATTTCATTTTGTTAAGAACCTCTTTTGTAGTAAATTGTATGCATATAGACCAAATGGGATTGGATGGGGGCTGTCTGAGCTAAACGAATGACGTAATGAATGCATATGAATCTAAGAGAGTTTTTTAACGATTTCCAATCTAGCTAAAGTACGCAAATTATCAGTTTCGTAAATCTGTGATCTAGACTACAAAGATGCATTTTTAATTTAGTCGAATGATGATTTGAGCAACCAGTCTGTTTAGGTTAAACGAAAGGGAATTAATTTAAATAGTAAATTAAAGTTCTATAATTTCCTAAGCAGGGTCTTTAAATAAATACTGGAAACGTAACAAGTGGTGCCTCGTCATGGGATTGATATGTATTAAATTGTAACATTTTTTATACATAGGGCGTATCATATCTTTAGGTAACGAACATCTGAGAATTGCCAATATTCTATTGATTCAGGATTGTTGAAATATTTATCTTGCTTTTGTTGTGACATGTGCATGTATTCTTTTGCAGAGTAGCGTGCATGTTAGTTAATATATGTTTAAGCGTAGTTAAGCATTATGTTAGCTATTGATGATTTATTTAGTATTGTGTTACTGGATACTTCATTGTAAGAGGTCGACGTGTTATACCGCCAGCTAGGAGAGTTATCGGTAGTAACAGACTTCGGACTATTATATTTAGGGTGCTAAGTATAATGTGTAATGTTGTATGGTTGGAGCCGTGACATTACGAAAGCCTTGGAGACAACAGATTTGTAACCAAGCAGGTGAAACGTGTAAGAGTTAACGCGTAATTTATTTCGGAAGGTGTTCTGAGTAAATTAAATAATTTTTGTAAGGTTGTAGCCTAAAAGTTATTTTCGGGATAAGCGGAGTTATCGCCGACGGTTAAAACACACAATTCACGAGATACATTTTTATTGTAGCCAGCGCGCTAAGACAGTAAAATGGATCTAGAGCAGGTGAACGTGTAACCAACGCGTAATTTATTTCAGAAGGTGTTCTGAATAAATTCAATAATTTTTGTAAGGTCGTAGCCTAAAAGTTATTGTGGGATAAAAGCGGAGTTTTATCGCCTACGGTTAGATACACAATCACGAGAGATATTTATTGTAGCCAGACGCGCTAAATAAATAAGATGGACCTCGAACAGATTATTGAGAATCTGAGAGAGGAAGGTTCCTTGATCGGATACCGAACTGAAGAAGAGTTGACGAACTACGTGAGAACTGAACTAGACAGGAGAGAGAGATACGAACGAGAGATGGAACAGATAGAGATAGAAGATGATCACCTTACGACTTTAATAGATCTAAGGATCGATGAACGGATAGGGAGCTTACAGCTCATGGAGATTCTAAAACGCGAACAGAAGATAGGCATATCACTAGAATATAGAGGTGAACAGCTACGTATTTTCGTCTTGCTAGCACTCAATGAAAAGGAAATAGAACACAGGGAAGAAATTAGATCTTCAATAAGCTCACGAGCAAAACAGTTGTGTGATAAAGATTTCCAATTCAAAGGGGAAGGGAAGGCTGAAATACGAGATCTAACGTTCGAAATTAGAAAGTTGAAGAAAGAGAGGCTAAGGCTTATAGAAAGGAAAGAAAGTCTAGAATTAGAATGGTTGTGGACAGAAATCGAAACAGAGTCAAAAATTGCTGGGGAAAGAGACGGTACTGTTGACAAATTACGACAGGAAGGTCAGGCCGTGAACTTTGACTTGCCGAGGTCAAACACCGCGAGTGTGGAGACTGACACACAGAAATTAGTCGCGCTACCAAGCACAGCAGACGAATTAGACAGTTTGATTGAAAACAAAAACAAATGTTTTGACAAAACCATTACAGTTCAACATGCTAACCAGTTTACAGAAACAGTTAGCGCACCAAAGCTTGATCTTGAAACAGAGACAAGAAAAGACACTGTTGTTAAGGACTTAATGACACGTGTAGAATTTGGACAAACACATACACCGCCGTGTACGTGTGACACCTTGTTTGACGGACTGAATGCGCATGATAAGATAGAGACAGATTCTATCGGTTGTGTACCGTTAAGGTGTGATGAAACTTCTAGCAACACAGTGACTGATTTTTCTGACAGGACAAATATGCATGAGAAGATAGAAACCGATTCTATCGGTTGTGTATTGTTGAAGGGCAGTGACGCATTGACTGAGTCTACTGACCGAACTGTTAGTTTAAGAGGGAGTCATGAGAATGTGCTCGCTACGAAGACTGACATCGGTAGATCTCGATCTCCGATGATTGACGTGAGTCATGACGTAATTTTGGAACACAAGATTATTGCGTTATGCGAGGTTTCGAGTGCTAACACATTGATAGCCAGGGAAACAGAAGTATTTGATCCAGATGACAGTATAGGTAGCATTACAGACGAAGACAGTGTGCCTATGATAAGTTCATTTACTTCAGATGACATGACAGTTGTCAGAGCTGAGACAGAATTCTTTTCCAAACGTGACATGGAAGAAGATAGGGTCGAAAACTGTACAGGGACGGTCTACGATAACAATGCATGTGTACTGACGTGTATGCACGCAGTTGTCAGAGACATGGCAGAACCGTCTGCAGATAAATCACTTAATGGACTTAGTGACGTAGACAGAAGCCACGGTACATGGACTACCTTTATTGACTCACCTGTTGAGATAAAGGAATGTCATGAGTACGTACCAAAAACTGAGACTGACAGAATTTCCATCATAGATTCTGACGATTTGATGAGGAGACACATTGAATTAACTAAGTCGGTGGAGACAGATTATGTTAGTTCAATAAACGGTATGGTCCAGGGGAGACAATCAGTAACTCTTGGGGAGTTTAAGACAGAACCCTTGTTCATACAACCACAGGAATCTGACTTGCTAGCGAGTGAGTCTGACCACACAGTGACTAGAAAATACTCGAGTGGAGAGTTAGACAATTCTAGAGTCACAAGAGAGACGCCGACTTATGTTGTCAAGGAGAGAGACAAATTGACAGACATAACAGTCGAACACCTAGTTGTGAATGGGTTAAAACAGAAAACAACTAGTGGGACGAGGTATTTCACTTCAGTCTATGATAAGATCAGGAGAACGGAACCTCCCGATTTAGAGGGGACGCTAATGTTGCAATTCAGGTACTTCAGAGAGACTGGTAGCCGTGACAGAGCACATTTGCAAACCTATGACGTTAGACTTGATGCGAAATGGACCCATAGTAGATCTGACGCCATTCCGACAAAAGACGTTGAGTGCATGCGAACTAGAAACGTTCAATGTATACACAATGACGTAACTACAGATGCACGAAACACCAAGAGAGCAAATTTCCATTTGCGTGAGTTCAGTGACAAGGCTAAGAGCGATAGATTTGAAATTCAGACTTCGCAGAGTCAAGGCCACAGTGACACTGACATGATACGAAACGTATCGAGAAGTTTGAAACTGTTAGATGGGGTAGGGAACAGTCATGCAGAAACTGACACTACCAGAAACATTTTAAACTTGACAAGTACTTTGGGGAGTTTTGAAAGAGATAAAACACTTCAAGGACGTACTTACCGGACAAGAGATGAAAAGTCTAAACTTGACATGCAATATATTGCACCTCACAGTGACATTCTGACGAACAGAGTAAGAAAGAAAGAATACAGTTGTCATGCCATAGACATGTTGACACACATGGGCGACGACGTGTATTGGGATTGGGACAGAACTACGAAGATTGTGCTAGGCAGGATAGTGCAGCAGTAGGAATAATGATTTGGTACCTTCTTTGAATTTTCATTATTTTCTTGTTGTACCGTAGTTGGTGGTTGTTATTGTAAATATGTTGGACATTTCATAAAAACTTGGGACTAGCTATAACACTGATTGAATTGTGTTAGTGTTGTAACTCTGAATATGACAGGTGGACTGATAGATAGTTCATTGAGTTGGTAATGCATAAACTCTGATATTTGATTGATACAGGAGATCAATATCTGGAACTTTTCATAACCTGCATATTGATAGTGTTGTTCATTGGAAGTCAATTTTCTGATCACACTATTGTTGGATACGTATTCAGTGGAATTAGTTGATGTTGGATTTCTATTCTGAATAATCTGGTTAGATCAAACTAGGTTGTGTGTGAACTATTGATTATTGGGACAGATAGTGAGAATTTCAGAACATGTTATTCCATTGGATGGATGTCTATTAAATTAGACTGGACCTTTTCTTAAATAATTTTATTTGATTTTTTTCTTAAATCATTTTTCTCTGATTTCTGAAGTGAGAAATATTGTATGAGAGTGCCGTTAATCTAGAGTTGATTTCCCTGCCGCGTTACATTATTTCTGGTTATGTTGAAATTTTTTTAATTGTAAATTTTTTCTTCATTTTTGCACTTCTACATTTTATAACACATAATTTGTAGGAGGCATTTATCTTTTGGTAAGATAAACGCCTCAAAAGCAAGGGGGTGTGACGATGTGTGACAAATTCTGTGTCATGGCCTCGTGACCCAATTGCTCGTTTCAAAATTAAATTTTTGAACGGACCTTTGTTGAAATTCACCCGTGATACATCAGTATCGCTAGCAAGGTCGGATTGTTGCATAACTTTAGGCCAGTGTCCAGCACCTTCGAGATCAAACATACCACGTGAACGGTCACGTGATGCGTTCAATGCAGTTTCATAAAAATGATCATAAGGCGCAAAATCCCTCACTCACTTCCAGACCGGCAGACACACCAGGCAGCTTTAACATAGCTCCGTCCCGCCGCCATACCAGAGTCGTAAGAGAGTCGAAGATGAACCCGCGCTAGAGCAGTAAAATCTACTTTTAAGAGGTAACAATAACACGTCTACTTCTTACAGTATCTATTGCATTTATTGATTGTATTTTGTAATTGAATTGATGTATGTATTTTGTGCAGCTTAGCGCTATTTTAGCCAAAGCACGTGTTTCGATGTAAAAGGACAAATCTAAAAGTTATTGTATATAAATTATTGTAACTTTTTCTTATCTTTAATTTATATAATCTTAAATTCACTAGTGCCGCCAGTATGTCTGTGCACGTGGCGAATTCTTCTTTGTAATTCAAATTGTTCTTGCATATAATTTTTCGTGTAAAATCGTAAAGCATTCATGCTTCATTTTGAATTAATCCTTTGTGTGAATTCTAAATTTTAATGCTGTAAATATTTGAGAATTCATACGTTCGTGTAACGTTATATGTAACACACACGTGGACCACAATGTATATTTAAATATAACTATATTTGAATTGTAAACGACACGATAGTCAAAGATTCTAAATTCAGAACCTTAAACAAAGGAACATGTGCTTGGGTTTTGCGAATATAGACGCAAATAGTTACAGAGCCCAAAATCCTTTGTTTCAGCCGGGTTCTTCTTATGTTACTCCTCTCTACCTTCGTACTTCTTGAGTCGTACACCGACTCGGGTGTCTTCATGACCCATACGTGAACTATGCAGAAGTACCTCGTGTTAACTAGGGTTAACGATTCGTCGCAAGTACATTAGCGATGCAGTAATTGAGTGGACGATTGACTGTTATGCTATGCAGTACTGACGATGAGCCAAAGGATGTGGACCAGTTCTAACCAGTTGAACCCCACGTGCGACCAAGAGTGTAGTTAAGTATATCTACTAGGGTCCAGAATCAAGTGACTATTTGGCAACGCAAAGACATTTCTCGTTAAACAAATAACAAGGACGGTAGATGAGAGAAAGTCCCTGAATAGAACTTAAGACATCGTGTCGGGATTAATCGTTGCTGTTAATTGTTAAACTTATTAAATCTTATTTCATTTTGTTAAGAACCTCTTTTGTAGTAAATTGTATGCATATAGACCAAATGGGATTGGATGGGGGCTGTCTGAGCTAAACGAATGACGTAATGAATGCATATGAATCTAAGAGAGTTTTTTAACGATTTCCAATCTAGCTAAAGTACGCAAATTATCAGTTTCGTAAATCTGTGATCTAGACTACAAAGATGCATTTTTAATTTAGTCGAATGATGATTTGAGCAACCAGTCTGTTTAGGTTAAACGAAAGGGAATTAATTTAAATAGTAAATTAAAGTTCTATAATTTCCTAAGCAGGGTCTTTAAATAAATACTGGAAACGTAACACATATCCACATACTTAACGCACCATATCCACAAACCTGACACCCACATCCACAGATTTGCCATATCACATCCTTAAACCTAACACACTACATCCACAGACCTGACACCCACATCCACAGTTCTGACACCCATGTCCATAAACTTGCCATACCATATCTACAAATATAACACGTCACATCTACAAACCCTAACGCAGCACATCCACAAATCTAACACACTGCATCCACAAACTTGTCATACCACATCCACAAATCTAACATAATATATCCACAAATCTAACACACTGCATCCACAAACTTGCCATACCATATCCACAAATCTAACACACTACATCCACAAACTTGTCATACCATATCCACAAATCTAACACACTACATCCACAAACTTGTCATACCATATCCACAAATCTAACATAATATATCTACAAATCTAACATAATATATCTACAAATCTAATATAATATATCTACAAATCTAACATAATATATCTACAAATCTAACATAATATATCTACAAATTTAACATAATATATCTACAAATTTAACATAATATATCTATAAATTTAACATAATATATCCACAAACATGCCAGCACCACATCCTAAAGTCCAAATACTGTGAAATAAAGATTTATATTTATTTGTTTAAAATAAACCAAATCCTGAGAGCATGAATAAAATTCTTTTTTTTTAAAAGAAGAAATAACAAAAGACCGACTGGAGTACAAGACAATTTTGTATTATCTTACCATGACTTACACAAGTGTTCTACTAAACATATGACCATACGGCACGACCCCAGCCTTGACCTTTTTGCATACCTATACAAATCAACATACACCAACAGGTGGACATTTAATTATGTCTCCTAAAATCTGAATTAGTCATTGTGAACATCACGCGACTGAATTTAATCAACTTTTTAAAAATATCAGTTAAAAATACTTGCTGCAGGAGAAGTAAGTAGGATACTTTTCTATTATTAGAAATTATTACTTTTTAAAAATACTATTATTATAATTTTATTTGAACTGTGCGTTATTTTGCTGTACGAAATGATGAACTGAATTTGACACTAGGTCAAGAGGGACTTGGAAAACAAACATGGATAATGGTTCATACTTATGTGTGGATGTGTATTTTTAGAATCTGCTTTGAATCTGGTCGTGTTATTAGCTCATGAATAACTATAAAACGTGACATTTATTATAGTGACAGTATTATTCGTTTTTCTATAAGCAGTAAAGAATATGGTCTTAAAAACAAATAATCTATTTATCCTTGCAGTGCTATAAACACAACAGTATGACGGTTTTGCACAATTCAGTTTTAGTAGGTTGTTTCTATTTAAGGCCGTCTTCACACTGCTGCTTTCTTGTAGCACCGTCAATTGTGGATAAGCAGGGTATCTCATTTTAAATGTTTTGTCTTTGTTTAAAAAAAATTCTTTAGAGCACATTATCGGACTTGGAGCAAATCAGAGCGTGTGGTCACCGGAGATTTTGCTAGAAATAGATTGGACTAGTATACTATGCTGTTTGTCACCTGTAGTCGAAATGCTGGATTCACACACCAACGTGACCAAGCAGAGAACAGTAGCCACTCTAGCCCACATAGCACAAGTCAAATTAAGGCAGCACTAAATTTCAGGCATATTTCATCTCTAAACTCCTCTCTCTCTCTCTCTCTCTCTCTCTCTCTCTCTCTCTCTCTCTCTCTCTTTCACAAACATTCTCAACATAAAAATCCTACAACAATTTCGTTAGCCCGATACACACACAGCTTAAGAAATTTGGCATCAATCAAAATTAACAAGTAAAATGTACAACAGAGTCAAATTAATGAACATAGTGATAATGGTTCAACTACACAAGTATTCTCTAATTCAAATCAAAGATCAATAGCAATTATGTACAAAATATTCCAAGTCCATTCTTTCTTTATCAGTCAGTTAACTTACCAAAGCTAATGATCACCTTTATGACCAGACATGAGTTATGTTCAAATTCAAAGTGATAGAAAGGAGCAGTTCTTCAACAAAGAAACTTTCTGTCCACCCCTATTGGTTGAGGTTGTTATGAACAGTGTGAGACTATTAGTCAGAAAAACTACTCATCCAATTGGAATTGGTTTGGATTTCATCAGCAAATTTCTAGCATATTCTCCACCAGAGTTGTTTACTGCAACTCAAAATATCATCACAAGGAGTGCCCAAGGTCGGGTCACTTTGACAATTTAACAATTTATATTAAGTTTAAAAACAGGGATAGGCAAATTTACTCCGCCACAGAATGTTTTAAATTCGCCGTTTGTTTCAATCTGCTGCTGTAAATCACAACTCATCCTGACAAATGTCCTTGTGCCCGTAAATCGTAGAGGTTCAAGGTTGTTTGAATTGAACACTATGTGCATTCACTTAGCCAATATCAGGTGCTTTTATAACATTTAAACAGTCACAGTAATTGGGCTGACGGTGGAAGTGCCTGCCGACACTGGACAGCGGTTAGTTTACACTCGCACGCACACAAACACACGCACAAACACACACAAACACACGTACTGAGAAGTTTTCTCTATTATTAGAAAACACTGGCAAATAACTGCCAACAACACATCCTTTCAAAGAGGCCTGTCCCATGTTGTGCTGAGATGAAATGAAATATTTCATTTCCCCCGTGCACTGACGAAAGAGGTCACACATGCGCATGCGCCGTTGACGGAAGCAAAAGCTCCGAGCACGTCACTCTGTATACAATGTTTTTCGAGGCGTACTGCAACTTTATTTACGTCATGAAGACTTTGGCTCAAAATGGATAGCTAAGGTCGATTCAAAGATTAATTCTGAAGGCTTTAAATATTCATTTCTGAGTAAGAGATCTATTTCGAAATAGACTGATTTGTGCTGATACTATTAGTGTTAATGTGAAGCAGTTTTATCAGGCATTTACTTATCAGAGAAGTAGGTCAGAAAGCTCTAACAAAAGTCGGTGTTACAGTGACGATTAAGAGGGAAATTCGAAATTGTTTTAGTATTTAAGCAACATAAGATTCTCGATAATAAATTTGACAGGTTTTAGTCGATTAGTCATTGGTTATGTATGTCTACGAGAGTTATCATTAGTAATTTCATTTTCACTTAACTCCCTTACTGTCAGTCAAAAGCGTGGGTAATCTAGCTCTGTCTATCACGCGACTATCCATTTCCTGTCGACACTAAATCCCCTCTGTCCTAACATCTGTCCTGTCCTAGTCGAGTGGTCAATGGACTAAACTACACTCGCCCCTTCCATTCACCCTAGTGCAGTACAGCCTAAACATGAAAGTACAGTTCACACTTGTCTTAGGTTCTTGCTCTTACTCATTATCTCCCCTACAGACATAAACGGTGAGCTAAATCCGTCTATACGGGCGGCAAAGCTCTGATATTAATTAATTTTATTGTACAGGACACCCAGTTTAATGCACACGAATAGAGTTCGATACAAAAACAAATAAATTTATAAAATACAAGAAAATATGAATTTAATAAGGTAGATATCCTAGCACTTTCCTAGGATCACATTTACAAATCACGATTTTCAGATCAGACATATGTACCGGTCTACGAATGTTTGTGAGTGAGTATGGTGTGTATGAATATGTGTGTGTACGAGTATGTGTGTGTATGAGTACGTGTGTGTATGAGTGAGTATGTTTGTGTAGGAGTATGTGTGTGTGTGTGTGTGTGTGTGTGTGTGTGTGTGTGTGTGAGTATGTGTGTATTTTTACGAGTATGTGTATATGTGTGAGCATATGTGTATGCGTGTGTACGAGTGTGTGTGTGTGTGTGTGTGTGTGTGTGTGTGTGTGTACGAGTATGTGTGTGTATGTGTGTATCAATATGTGTGTACGAGTGAGAGTGTGTGTACGAGTATGTGTGTGTATGTGTGTATACGAGTATGTGTGTATGCGTGAGTATATGTGTATACGAGTATATGTGTACGAGCATGTATGTGTATGAGTGTGTACGAGTGAGTATGTGTGTGTATGAGTATGACTGGAGCACACCAGACACGAATAACATACTGACAAAATTAAAACTAAAAGTGGTGATTGCAAATTATAAAGATTCCTTCATCGCTGGATTTGGATTGTGTCCCCTTAACATATTTCATATGATTTTATTCATGCAGCAGAAAATGTTCAATTTAAAGTAATACAATGTGTAAGGTCTTTAGGACTATCCTCACTCTCCACTGTATTATATACTCTAATTTACCGCTAATGACGTTGATAAATAGAGCTTCGTTAAATCGAAAAATATCCAGCAGGTGTTACCAAGTATTATTGGCTTCTCGTGCAAATGCGTTTCTCGTTTAACATATTCACCATGTCACTTACTGATTTGTTTTTCCTTTTCACTTCAGTGTGAACAGAGAGATTGCATTCAGGAACGTTTATAAAATTTATATAAATTTATCAGCACTCCATTATCCGACAGTAGTAATAAATAAATGAAAGCTTTCTTCTTTTTTTGTTTTGTTTCTTTGTTAAATGTTTTCGAATGGTGGGTGGGGGGTCAGTGCCTAGTAATAAATACAATAATTTATGATAATTTGTAATTGCTGTTGTCCTTATTCTTTGTTGTTTGTGCTGTTTTGTCAACCAGATCAACTTGCAAATGTTCTTTCATTGACACGTTGGAACTTTGACAGATCAACTGCAAATGTCTTTTCATTGACAAGTTGGAACATTGGCAGATCAACTTGCAAATGTCTTTTCATTGACAAATTGGAACTTTGGAAGATCAACTTGCAAATGTCTTTTCATTGACAAATTAGAACTTTGGAAGATCAACTTGCAAATGTCTTTTCATTGACAAATTGGAACTTTGGAAGATCAACTTGCTAGCATCCCAGTAGCGTGACACCAAATTTCAACAATTACATTTCACATTCCAGCCAATGTACATTTGTGAATTTTCTTTAAATATTTTCTAGAAGTTTGCCCATTGTCATGTAAATCTGACTTATTTTGACGTCACTGTAAAGTGTTTAATAAATGTTTTACTGCCTGCTCTGACCAGTAATCAGAAAATAGTCTACTAACTGTTCTGACCAGTACTCAGAAAATGGTCTACTCACTGTTCTGACCAGTACTCAGAAAATGGTCTACTAACTGTTATGACCAGTACTCAGAAAATGATAAACTAACTGGTCTGACCAGTACTCAGAAAACGGTCTACTACCTGCTTTGACTACCATCATAAATAGCTCTTTTTATAGAATGAATGCAGTATATTCATAGATGTGTGTGCATGAAAGATGCTTGTTGACGAGCCAAATAGAAAATATTAGCCACTGCACATTAGATTTTTGCATGAGGTAGTGAAGTATGTGCAATTATAATCACGCGCACCAGTAAGAGATCACAAGGTGCAAATCTTCTAGAACCTTCTGGAGTTCTCAGAGAAAGTATAAGAAGGGAGAACTGAAAGGTAGAAGAGAGAGAGAGTCAAAAACATCAGACACAGCACAAATTACAGAAAGACTTTGAGATACACACCTGCTGCGTGACCTCTGTCATGCAGCGTGGCATTCAACATCAGTGACAAAGAAACATTTCTCTCCATGAAACATCAGACTTTGTCCATTGTTAAACTAGGAACATGAAGAATGCAGTGTTTGGCAGAAGAGATAGGAAGAAGATTAGTATTTCCATGAGAATGGGAATATTGCATGAAGGCAGTAACTTCATAAGAGCAATATTTTGTGGTGAAACTTCGTATAATGGAAATTACATTGTGTTTACTAAAGAGAGTTGGGAATATCTCTTTCCACCTGTTATTTCATCTGTTGACTGCCAAGCATTACGAACATCGAGGCAATTTGTTCCTAAATACATCGTGGTGAAGTGAAAAGTTCAACCTTCAGGACAGCTTATGTAAGCAACATCATTTGCATACAGTTAATGACAGACAAGTCATTCAGTCTCACTGTCTGAACTTTGTTCTGAAAGTGGGAAATTTTTGGTTTCTATAAACCCAAAAGGTGCCAGATCCATAGACGTGAGGACACGTTCACTCGGCGAAAGTATGTGGTAATGACAGATGTCCTGAAGTACTCTATCATACATGGGCGACCACAGAAATCAGCGATAATTACCATTGCTGGCATTGGCCCAAACCAACAGATCCAGCCCATTTCTTGGGAGATCTGAACACGATGACCTGATCTTCAAATCATAATTGTTAGCTACACTAACAATTTGCGTCATCCTTCTTCAAGTCAACATTGTGAGGATGCTACAACTTACATCACTCCTCTTCAAACATTCACAGTACTAAGTGAGTAATTATAAAAGGCAAAAGAACACATAGAACATTGTAGCAGATTTAAGAATAAGAACATTTAATCCTATTCTTACCAGGACAGATATCTATATTATTATTATATAAGTAATATGAACTAGAATACGGTGGTAAATTCACATTTTTGTGTATGAATTGTTTTCAATAGTGGTGTGATTTACTGCATAAGAATTGTGTATTTACTTTTATTTTCATTTTTGTGAATTTCATCATTTTCATCTCCCCCTTCCCTAGAGTGTATGACATTGGAAAAGTGTACAATTGATTTAACCATTGAAAGAGAAACGCCCCATTAGGTTAATAAAATCTAATCCACGCTTTCTAAAAACTCGTTATTCACAATTTTTGAGAGGGGCAAAAGAGTTCGTATTTGTATTGTTTCGTTTTGTTCGTCTGTTTGTCTAGTACTCATTATAATCATATTCGCACACTCACACGCACAGCCAATAAAACGTTCCTTTTCATGACAGAATAAACTCGGGCCCCACCCAACCATGAATGGTCTCTAAAAGATGACGTATTATTGGCACGTCACGAGCTGTCCACTCCTCGTGAGAGAGAGATACGTCGGAGCAGTCAAACGAGAACCCCCAGTCGTGACAATTTCTAATTTACACTCATATTAATTACTGGCAACATTTAGATCTATACTGAGTGTAAATTTTATTAATATTTCTAATTTACACTCAGTAAAGATCTAAATGTTACCAGTAATTAATTTCAATTTCAAATATTTTATTAATATTTCTAATTTAAACTCAGTAAAGATTTAATGTTGCCAGTAATTAATATATTTTATTAATATTTTTAATTTAAACTCAGTAAAGATTTAATGTTGCCAGTAATTAATATATTTTATTAATATTTTTAATTTAAACTCAGTAAAGATTTAATGTTGCCAGTAATTAATATAATTTATTAATATTTTTAATTTATTATTACTATCTACTAGTGATGAAGAGTGGCTCCCAGTGTCATGTTACTCTAAGAGATTATGTGCAATCAGTCAACTTGCTTGTTTTTTCAAAAATAAATTAATCGTTAGCACCTGTTGCGGATCGGTTCACTGTTGTGTGTGTGTGTGTGTGTGTGTGTGTGTGTGTGGTTGTTTGGAGGGAGATTGCAAGTGGCGGAGATGTCAATAGATACTGCTAAAAATACAAATATTCAGTTAAATTAACTCTCAGCTGTTAGCACAACTGAATTTGATTTACTGATACTTGTACAGCCACAAGTTTCTATTCGATTTCAACCGTGACTTTTATATATACAGTTAAATTATTGTGTGGCGAGTGTGTGCGCAAGTTGTGTGCGGTGTGTGTGCGTGGGTGTGTGTGTAAAATGTCATCAATAAAGTTTTCCTAAACTGTCGGCTATCGTAACTTTCCGTTAGGATAACTCACCCAGTCTTTTCGTTGTACCTGTGGGCAGCTATATTTGGAGGGAGGGGGGCACTAAAATGCAATGGACAGAAAACACATTTCCCACACTTACTAAATGCATGACTGACTATTCTTTTGTCTATGTTTAAGCTGTCATTCATAGCTTGGCATTATGTGACTTTTAAAAAAAATTACTTGTAGAAACTATAAGAATATATTACCTGTAACTATAATTTACAAACATTAACATTCTACCCTCCTTTACCAAATATGTAACTATATTACATTCTACCCTCCTTTACCAAATATGTAACTATATTACATTCTACCCTTCTTTACCAATTATGTAAGTATATTACTTTCTATCCTTCTTTACCAAATATGTAACTATATTACATTCTACCCTCGTTTACCAAATATGTAACTATATTACATTCTACCCTCGTTTACCAAATATGTAACTATATTACATTCTACCCTCGTTTACCAAATATGTAACTATATTACATTCTACCCTCGTTTACCAAATATACAAATATGTTACGCTCTACCCTTCTTTATGCACTTCAGCAACATACAGAACGAACACACTTCCAAGCAGACACAAACACACAAGAGGAAATACAGCAGCCATCTATATAACACTCATACGACATTGTGTTATAAATAAATGAATTAATCCCTTATTTCCACCCCTTCCAGCACCGTCCGCTGAGAACTTCCTCCAGAACAAGAGTCACCATGGCTGGATAATGTCAGACACAGCCATAACTCTCACGTCTCGATGACGTCATACACAAGCATAACTCTCACGTCTCGATGACATCATACACAAGCATAGCTGTCACGTATCGATGACACAAATACATAAAAGATAACTGTAACGTCTAACAGGCGTCATCAGCAATAATTAACATTCGGAAACAGTCTTAATACAATTTCAAATGATTTTCATTGTTTTCAAGCCAAGGGAAGTGAATGGTCTTGGTACGAATGTGGGAATCACATAATCTCTCTCAAACAAACTTTGTTCTAGTCATTTAGTCGAACTGTCACATTGCTCATAAAGTTTATTAGACAGGTACTTAAAATTAATTCACAACTCAAAATACCCTAGAATCTCCGGACGAACGAAAAGACCATAATAGATTAAATTTGTAATTTACATGCCGGGAATGAAACCAGTAAATAAAAGAAAGGAAGGAAGGAAGACGTACTTATAACTGAAGAATGTGTGGATATGCTTCAGACTGATATGTATGTGTGAGTGTGTGTACTTAAAAATGATGTGCATAGGGTGTTTTTAAGTCGGATGTATGTGTGTGTGTGTGTGTGTGTGTGTGTGTGTGTGTGTGTGTGTGTGTGTGTGCGTGCGCGTGCGCTTAATAGTGATGAATGTGTTCGCAGCTGCGTGAGGAAAGAGGTAAAATATTCAACTTCAACGCATAGAAACGTTTATCTCTGCGCGGATCGGGTAGATGCTTGGGAAAAACTTTAAAAAAAGACAAAACAATCCTAATGAAATGTTTGCTGTTTCACTCCTTGTACTATAAATGTAACGCCAATCACAGGGTTCCTTTCTGCTTCACGTCAGTTCCTGCTTCAGCTACAGCAGTGCGTTTGTGAAGCAACGGTAGGTGATTGGTTATGTCACACAATTTCCTTCTACTTATCAATTAGATTTTTTTTTTACAGCTATTCAGTTATTTAACGTCATTATGATTTAGAAATACTAAGCTCTTTGAAAATAATTATGCATGTAATTTTTGTTTTTGCTGTTTTGAGACAAAGCCAATCGTGTCTACACTAATTTGAAGAATGTCAAGCAAAAGTGTTCGTGCGTGTATAACATTTTGAACATGTGTGAATGAGTGCGTGTATAACATTTTGAGCGTGTGTGAATGAGTGCGTGTATAACATTTTGAGCATGTGTGTGAATGAGTGCGTGTATAACATTTTGAGCGTGTGTGTGAATGAGTGCGTGTATAACATTTTGAGCGTGTGTGTGAATGAGTGCGTGTATAACATTTTGAGCGTGTGTGTGAATGAGTGCGTGTATAACATTTTGAGCGTGTGTGTGAATGAGTGCGTGTATAACATTTTGAGCGTGTGTGAATGAGTGCGTGTATAACATTTTGAGCGTGTGTGAATGAGTGCGTGTATAACATTTTGAGCGTGTGTGAATGAGTGCGTGTATAACATTTTGAACGTGTGTGTGAATGAGTGCGTGTATAACATTTTGAACGTGTGTGTGAATGAGTGCGTGTCAAGCTTCCTTACGTAAAAAAATGTTGTTATCATTTCATCGCTCATCACGTCAACTCTCCAGCACCATTGGCATCACAGTTGTTGCAGTTAAAGCTTAATAATGGATTCTGACTTATAAACGTTGTGAGTCATGTCACTGTGAACTACATCATAAGTTGTGACTCAGATCACTGTGAACTCCATGCTAAAATTATAACTTATGAACGTTGTGACTCAGGTCACTGTGAACTCCATGCTAAAATTATAACTTATGAACGTTGTTACTCAGGTCACCTGCATGAAAGAATTCAATCGCTGGATCAAACGAAGCGGAGTAACTATTTGCATTGCTAAGTGTATTAATATATATTTTCTCCCTTTATTACTAAATGAATTACTCCAGAGTGCCGAATTTGTTACATAGCTAGATATTACTCCGGACTAGCGCCACTTTTACATAGCCAAGTGCATTAGTCTTGATTGTTGCACCTGTTACATAGTTGAATGACTTACTCCAGATTGTCACCCCTGTTACATAGCTAAGTGTATCATTCTTATTGTCGCCCTTGTTAAATAGCTAAGTATATTACTCCAGACTGTCGCCCTTCACACAAAGTTAAGTGTATTACACGATGTTGTCTTTGTAACTTAGCTAAGTGTATTAATACAATGTTGTTCTTGTAACACGCTGTTTACAACATTACAGTAGACTGTTGTCCTTGTAACGCTGCAAGTGTTTTAACTAGATTGTCGTCCTTCTAGCACTATTAAGTGTATGACACTAGCTAGTTGGTCTTGCAAGCGCATGAAACTAGACTGCCACCTTGTGACGCTGCTAAGTGTATGACACTAGACTATCACTTAGTTACACTTCTAAGTGTATGACTAGACTGCCACATTGTAACACTTCTAAGTGTATGACACTAGACTGCCACATTGTAACACTTCTAAGTGTATGACACTAGACTGTCGTACTAGTAACGATTAGGAAACAACGATCTGATACAAAAATCGAGAATTAAGAAATTGGTTTAAAGTGTTATGCTGAATGCCATATTTTTATCGTTCTGATAAATTCACATTGATGGTCATACAGAAATGTTAGATTACAAAATATGATTAACCGCGGTAGAAAACTGTAAACATAAGATTATATATCATTACTTTCTGTTAATTGCATGTGTGTCTGAGAGAGACAGACAGACAGAAAGACACAGATAGATAGAAAGCTTACGTGCACGCTGCTTTGACGTCAGATGTTTTCGCTCACACAGATATAAACATTGGATGCCTCTTATCTCAACAGTCGACTTGCTTGGATCCTGGAGCCAGGAACGCTCTTTTCTCGCTCCAAGTTTTCAGTTTGTTTACTTCACAAAATAACAACACGTGTCGTCGTCGTCTTCAGGATGAAGCTCTGCGTCGTAGTTGTCATCGCCTTTGGTGAGTAGGTGCTCCTTCATGAGTATACTATCTTTTTAACGAAAAGAACTACCTTATTCGTGTTTAAATCTGTATCTGTCTCCTTCATGAGTATAGCTATATTTTTAATGGCCACACCCATCCATATTAATAGTGTGTAGATCTAGATCTGTTTCTTTCGTGAGTAGGCTATAGCAAATTTTCTTAACGACCACAACTATCTTACTGATCTGTAGGCAGGGCCGTCCTAACAAAATTATAGGCCCATGGTCAAAGCAGTGTACTGGGGACCCTACCAACACAACCACCCACAGGAATAAAAATTGTCAGCAAGTTACAACATACACAGATTAGCATGGGGCCCCCGGGCAACTGCCCAGTTTGCGCATGCGTTAAGATGACGTCTATAGATATATACTTATTCCCTGCATGTGTAGCAATTTTGTTTTTAACGACCACACCACAACAATCTTTTCGTTGTGTTGGTATATATCTATTTTCTTTTTAAGTATAGCAAATTTTTTAACGACCACAACTGTATTACTGATGAGCAGTCTTGTCTCTGTAGTAAATGCAATCACCTCATTAGTGAGGCAAATTATATATCTGTGGTGCACATAATTATCTTGATTTTGCAGAGAGATCATTTATTTTTATATTGTGCAAGGGGGAATGCTGGCTCTTAGCTTTGCTAACTCCTGAGCTAGAGAATTTCCTAGTTGCACTACACGTACTTAACCTATTAAATTAGTAGTTATTAGTAGCACTACACGTACTTAATAACCTATTAAATTAGTAGTAATTTAATAACCTATTAAATTAGTAGTAATTAGTATCAGGTTACGTTCTTAGTAACCTACTAAAATAGTAATTGGTACTGAGTTACGTAATCAGTAACCTACTAAAATAGTAATTAGTACCGAGTTACGTTATCAGTAACCTACTAAAATAGTACTTAGTACCGAGCTACGTTATCAGTAACGTACTAAAATAGTACTTAGTACCGAGTTACGCACTTAATTCTGTCACATCGGGAAACTATTTCTTTATTTTGCATTTCCTTGACATATGATGACGTGGATTTATTCCCTTCATAATTTTAGTGTTTGTGAATTATTTTTTTAACGGTTGTTTCGTGTTAAAAGCAAAGTCTGTCACTTGAATTTACTTCACTTCGAGTGTATTGCAAAAGTCTGCAGGTGATGGGCCAACTCGTGACAGGATGGAGTGCAAGAGTGTCACAAAGTATGGCCAAACTAGAAAGGAAAATAAATTATACTTACGCACTTGAACAAAACAGCAGGAACTGAAATTTGTAATCAGTAGCAAAAGATGTATTAACAAAAATTATCAAATAGCAGCAGTGCCCAAATCTAAACTAGCTCTTCACACACAATAACATACACACCCACAAATTTGCTCTTCATGACTGGTCCCACGCATTTGTTCATGATATTTCGCAAATTTCAATAAATCGGTCACAGATCTTCATCGCAATAAATCATTAATGAAAGTATTACTATTATAACTAATTTAATTCATCACAAGTTTTATAAATTTAAACACACTGCTGGTAAACAATATTATTCCTACTACTGTTATTCCTACTACCACTACCATATTCTACCACCACCACTACCACTATAACTACTTCTACCACCACCACTACTACTACTACAACCACTACTACCACCACCACTACCACTATTACTACTACTTCCACTACTACCACCACCACCACTACCACTATTACTACTACTTCCACTACTACTACTACTACTACCACCACCACTACCACTACTGCTTCCACTACTACTTCTGCCACCACGACTATTACTTCCACTACTACTTCTACCACCACCACTATTACTACTACTTCTACCACTATTACCACCACCAATACCACATCTCCCACCACCACTACTACAACTACTATTACTACTACCACTACTACTTCTACCAGCACCACTACTACTACTACAACAACTGCTACTGCTACCATCACCACTACTTGTGATGGGCGGTTAAGTAGATTAGGCTAGACGACCCCTAATCTACTTAATCCCACCCATACAGATCTTCCTCCACTGCAGACAGAGAAACTCACTCAGGCCTCAGAAACATTAACTGTTAATTAATTTTATCTTCACTTTGTCTCTGAGCATTACCGGTTCAGGATTTCTATCTAATTGGCGTGTTGCCATCTTTCTTGATCGGTATACAATCGCTGGCCTACACAATCTTTCTTGATCGGTATACAATCGCTGGCCTGCACAATCTTTCTTGATCGGTATACAATCGATGGCCTGCACAATCTTTCTTGCCCGGTGGTGGTGGTGGACACTTCCCAAAATATGCTATTGTCTGACTTTTTAATTAAAATTACATCCCCACCCCCTAAGCATCTGCATATCTTCTTCTTGCTGAAAGAGGAAGTGTAACAGATAACAACAATTTATTCCATGTAACGAAAGTTAAAGTGTAACAGATAACAACAATTTATTCCATGTAACGAAAGTTAAAGTGTAACAGATAACAAGAATTTATTCCATGTAACGAAAGTTAAAGTGTAACAGATAACAACAATTTATTCCATATAACGAAAGTTAGAGTGTAACAGATAACAAGAATTTATTCCATGTAACGAAAGTTAAAGTGTAACAGATAACAAGAATTTATTCCATGTAACGAAAGTTAAAGTGTAACAGATAACAACAATTTATTCCATGTAACGAAAGTTAAAGAAGACAAAATGTATATATAATAAGTTGTAGTCACAAAGGCAGACTAATTAAGAAATATCATTTATATGACCTAAGTTAGTGATTAAATCAAAGTCTGAACAGATTAATATGAAGCATCCTTATCATTGGCTAATGAAATTTGCTGCAGAGTAGACTTGTTATTAGGCAACAGTTCATAGTCACTTAAAATGTGTATGCCCAAGTATAGTTCATTAAGCAGACTCCAAAGTCTCCATTTCGTGAGGAGAGAAAACATTAAATTAATATTTAATCTAATCCCTTATAAAATATTAATGTTTGCAGATACTAACAAGAGTAAGAAATAAGAAGTTTACATCATAGACATTTTTTTTAGATTTAGGAACCAATCAACTGATGCAATGTTTATCTGCACTGATGGAGTTGTCTCTCTTTGTGAGTCAGCAGTGTGTATTGTGCTGAAATGTCTGTCACTCTCCTGTAGTGTTTTGACAAGTGTCTATGCAGTGCTGGTAGAACTACATAAAGAGGTGTAATGAAGACTTGATTGAAGTCTTTAATGAAGAATTTGATGAAACTGAAGACTGGAAGAATGCAGAATGAAAAAATGAAGGCTTCAATGCACTGTGGAAAAAAAACAGGTGTCGCAGTTGTGAGTCATTACGTATATTAAATCAACTAGGCCTCCCACATCCTCTGTCTCTCTCAGATATATTCGTGCATACATTGTATGTCATCCAATACATTGTTCAGCCACATCAAAATAGGCAAACAAAATCAATGGATTTCCAGAAGAAAAGAAGAAAAATACAATTAGAATCTTCCCCATGGAGCTGCAATGAAGAAATTTAAGTATAATAATTATATAGTTTCATCTAAAGAAGTTTCTCATTCCAAATTTACAGTTTGGAGAGTTTCCTGAAAATGGAGAGTGCAATTATACAAAGTTAACTAAAGAATTCTATTAACAATAAATTAACTATGGTTCTCAGATCATCACACTTCAACTCTGTAATAAAAGGCAAAGTTCAACTAAGAATTTCAGAGCAAGAAGAATTTCTGCTCTATAATTTCTAAGTGCACAAAGTTGAGTTATAAGATATTAACTATTCCAAAACATACCAACATTGAACCTTTTACTGATTCCAGCCTTCCTCAAAATTGGAACCTTTAGTGAATAATATTACTTAAAATATAACATTCTCCTTCACTTTATAATTCATATTTTAAAATACGTTGGTATTGTTTGTTTTTAGCTATTTTCTATCTCTGATAGCGTTATTAACTAATTTTATTTAAAATATAATATTCTCCTTTACTTTATTATTCATATTTTAAAATACATTGGTGTTATTTTGTTGTTTGTTTGTTTGTTTTTTTGCTCTTTTCTATCTCTGAGAGCGTTATTAACTAATTTATTTTCCTTGGTATGGTGGGCAACATAAATCACCTACTTTTCAAAGATCTCTAACTTTTACAATTTAAAAATAGATAACTTTTTCTGTCAAGGGGCATTATTCCTATTTATTAATTATATTCCCTGTTACGTCTGACGTAGGTGTCAATATTAATTAATATTTTTGCTTTCGGTTTGTCTTCCAGTCTCAGTGTGCATGACTTACAAAATATGGGATGAGGGCCCGTGTGCTTCAAATGAAAGGTGTCATGCCAACCCCACAGCAGAATGCAGGTATTGTTTGTCTAGTGTTAAAGAGTGTACAGTACAACGACTGTGAAGTTTGTACAGTAAGTGAGGTGTATGTTTGTACAATAAGTGAGGTTTGGTGTCTGTACAACAAGTGACATCTGCTGTTTGTACAATAAGTGAGGTTTGATGTATGTACAACAAGTGACATCTGATGTTTGTACAATAAGTGAGGTTTGGTGTCTGTACAACAAGTGACATCTGCTGTTTGTACAATAAGTGAGGTTTGGTGTCTGTACAACAAGTGACATCTGCTGTTTGTACAATAAGTGAGGTTTGATGTATGTACAACAAGTGACATCTGATGTTTGTACAATAAGTGAGGTTTGGTGTCTGTACAACAAGTGACATCTGCTGTTTGTACAATAAGTGAGGTTTGGTGTCTGTACAACAAGTGACATCTGATGTTTGTACAATAAGTGAGGTTTGGTGTCTGTACAACAAGTGACATCTGATGTTTGTACAATAAGTGAGGTTTGGTGTCTGTACAACAAGTGACATCTGATGTTTGTACAATAAGTGAGGTTTGGTGTCTGTACAACAAGTGACATCTGATGTTTGTACAGTAAGTGAGGTTTTATGTATGTACAACAAGTGACATCTGATGTTTGTACAATAAGTGAGGTTTGGTGTCTGTACAAGTGACATCTGATGTTTGTACAATAAGTGAGGTTTGGTGTCTGTACAACAAGTGACATCTGATGTTTGTACAGTAAGTGAGGTTTGATGTATGTACAACAAGTGACATCTGATGTTTGTACAATAAGTGAGGTTTGGTGTCTGTACAAGTGACATCTGATGTTTGTACAATAAGTGAGGTTTGGTGTCTGTACAACAAGTGACATCTGATGTTTGTACAATAAGTGAGGTTTGATGTATGTACAACAAGTGACATCTGATGTTTGTACAACAAGTGAGGTTTGGTGTCTGTACAACAAGTGACATCTGATGTTTGTACAATAAGTGAGGTTTGGTGTCTGTACAACAAGTGACATCTGATGTTTGTACAATAAGTGAAGTGTGCTTTTCGTACAATATGTGAAGTGTGGTGTTTGTACAATATGTGAGGCGTGCTATTTAAAATTTACATTGAGGTGTGTGGTGTTGTGTTTGTACAGTATTTGTGGTGTAATGTTTGTACAATACAGTGAGACGTAGTGTTTGTACAGTATTTGAGGTGTAATGTTTGTACAATACAGTGAGACGTAGTGTTTGTACAGTATTTGAGGTGTAATGTTTGTACAATACAGTGAGACGTTGTGTTTGTACAGTATTTGAGGTGTGATGTTTGTACAATACAGTGAGACGTTGTGTTTGTACAGTATTTGAGGTGTAATGTTTGTACAATAAATGAAGTGTTGTGTTAGTACAGTAAGTGAGGTGTACGGTATATTGAGGTGTGGCATTGTACAGTACGGTGAGGTTTACTATTTATACAATACATTTTGTACATTACACTGAAGTTCAGAGTTCGTACGATGACATTTGTTGAGTTTCCTGTATATAGTGAAATGAATTGAGTTTTTTTTCACCACTGTGTGATGTGTAGGACTTATAGAGTATCACTACAGTACACATGTCCTATGTGTTGCAATGAAGTGTGTCATAAGTGTCGCGTTTGTAGAAAAAGACACTACTTTTGTCATGTTTGAACAACAAATTACGCGTGTCGTGTTTATATAGAAAGTACAGTATTTGTGTCATGTTTGTATTACAAAACACGCGTGTCGTGTTTATATAGAAAATACAGTACTTGTGTCATGTTTGTACAACAAAACACGCGTGTCGTGTTTATATAGAAAGTACAGTACTTGTGTCATGTTTGTACAACAAAATAGGCGTGCTAACCATGTATCGTAGAAATTTAAGTTCAATTTAGGAGATGAAAACGTGAATTTTAAAATGTCACTAGGTATTTGTACTGTGGAATTATGCTAGAAAGAGAGAAAATATTAAACTATTTCGTTTGCTGCGTGACTTGCACAATGCAGAACAAACACATCGTCTTTATTATGTTATGTCACACTTCACCAACCAATCCTCTTTAGTCACGTTGATCCGTGTTGTCACGTTCCATCAACTTGTGCTGATTTTGAATTTCTATTTCTCCTCCTATCCCGGATTTTATACTTAACTGTACTTTTCTGTCTCCTCCACAAACTTAGTTTCAGCGTCATTATCGTAAACATTATTAGCATCACGTCTTTTTGCGGTTATAATTTGTTTGTTTCCTTGCCCTTGGTTATCTTTCATTTGTTTACTTGCCCATGGTTATCTTTCATTTTTGTTTACGAACTTATGTTATCTTTATTTTTTACCTGTCCATGATAACATTTGTTAGATTACTTGCCCGTGGTTATCTTTCGTTTGTTTACTTGCCCTTGATTATCTTTCATGTCTTTATTTTTTACCTGCCCATGATAAAATGGTTAGTTTACTTGCCCCTGGTTATCTTTCGTTTATTTACTTACCCGTGGTAATCTTTTGCTTGTTTACTTGCCCAGGCTTATGTGTTGGGAAATCGATTCCAGTGGGAAGGAATGCCAGTACCAACATTTCATCAACGGGGAACGAGTCATCTGCTATCCGGACTAGTTGCAGTGGGCCATTCATCTACAATGTGAACTATTCTTGCTACTTCCAGGATTGGACAGCTTTAGCATGATTTCATTGGTTTACCAGTCGGGTGTCGTCTTCCTTGCTTGCACCGATTTCGCGGACCAATATTAATATTCTCGCCTGTGCTTTGCTGCTTATAGTTTCACATCATACAAGTTTTTAAGTCTCAGAATGAGTCATAGTGCAGCTACATATCAATAATTGTTATGAGAAAAGTTGAGCAATAAAACGCTGTAATGGTCCCTTTGGCGTCTGGAGTTATAGTGATTAATTATATAGTTAAAATATCGTCACGGTAATAAAACGTAAAATGTTTATTTTGGGGGTTTTGTATCTCTCATTATGTCGTATCTCTCTTTGTATGGTATCTCTCATTTTGTTGTATCTTTCATTATATTGTATCTCTCATTATGTCGTATCTCTCTTTGTATGGTATCTCTCATTATGTTGTATCTTTCATTATATTGTATCTCTCATTGTGTGGTATCTCTCATTATGTCGTATCTCGCATTGTGTCGTATCTCACTATGCCGTATCTCTCTCTGTATCGTATCTCTCTTTATGTTGTATCTTTCATTATGTCGTATTTCTCACTGTGTCGTATCTCTCATTGTGTGATTTCTCTCATCATGTCTTATCTCACCATATGTCGTATTTCTCTCTATGTCGTAACTCTCTTTATGTCGTATTTCTCTTTATGTCGTAACTCTCTTTATGTCGTAACTCTCTTTATGTCGTAACTCTCATTTCGTCCTATCTTCCAACGTGCAGTCACGTCATACCTTTAGATGTGTGTAGTAACAACAGTTTTCTGACACTACTGTATATCTGTGTGTGTGTGTGTGTGTGTGTGTGTGTGTGTGTGTGTGTGTGTGTGTGTGTGTGTGTGTGTGTGTGTGTGTGTGTGTGTATTATATAACAAAAGGGACACTACTCGATCTTGCTTATTTGTGAGACCATATCTTATGAACACCCTTTGATTTTTCACTATGAAGACAGGATACAGTTAGAAAACACGTGCTACTCAAGGAAAATGTTGGAGTCTGAATGTTTCAGACAGGACTGAATGATATGTAACTAATATTAATACCACACGTTTCAGTCAGGACTCATTATTTATGTAACTAACATTACACCACAAGTTTCAGTCAGGACTCATTATTTATGTAACTAATATTAATACCACAAGTATCAGGAAGGATTCAATATTTATGTAACTAACATTACACCACAAGTTTCAGTCAGGACTCATTATTTATGTAACTAATATTAATACCACAAGTATCAGGAAGGATTCAATATTTATGTAACTAACATTACACCACAAGTTTCAGTCAGGACTCATTATTTATGTAACTAATATTAATACCACAAGTATCAGGAAGGATTCAATATTTATGTAACTAATATTACACCACAAGTTTCAGTCAGGACTTAGTGTTCATGTAACTAGCATTAACACCACAGGTTCAGACATAACTCAATATTTATGTAACTTTCATTGACACCACAACACACTTCGCTCTCACAAAAGCAGTTTGAAAGTGTCAGTGCCGGAAAGCGTGGACAAAATTGCCTGCAACATGAACACTTAGGACGTGCCACTCTAGAAGACATTAAATTTTTTTTAAAAAAAATAATCTATAGATCTAATAAGATTTCTATGAAAGTAACAACAACAAAAATATGATAAAAGATATTTGAATTAGTTCATCTCTGAGTGAGATTTCATCAGTACCAACGAATTCTGTACAGTGAAACAAGCGCAGCAGCAAAGGTTAAATGCATATTCTCACGCACTCAGACACTAAGTACGGACACAAATGCACGCACATACAAACAGGGACAACAACAAAACATACATATGCAATCCAAAAGTCTAAAATAACTACACATATTTAATATATTTAGCAAGTACTTATAGTAATAACAAATAAGTAGAATTATTAAATTATAATAACATATAACTAACTTTATTAAATAATAATAACAAATAACTAAAATTATTAAATAATAATAACAAATACTAAAATTATTCAATAATTATAAAAGTTACTAAAATTATTAAATAATAATAACAAATCACTAAAATTATTAAATAATAATAACAAATCACTAAAATTATTAAATAATAATAACAAATCACTAAAATTATTAAATAATAATAACAAATCACTAAAATTATTAAATAATAATAACAAATCACTAAAATTATTAAATAATAATATTTATTATAATAAATAACTACAATTATTCAATAATAATAACAAATCACTAAAATTATTAAATAATTATAACAAATCACTAAAATTATTAAATAATAATATTTATTATAATAAATAACTACAATTATTCAATAATAATAACAAATTACTAAAATTATTAAATAATAATAACAAATCACTAAAATTATTAAATAATAATATTTATTATAATAAATAACTACAATTATTCAATAATAATAACAAATCACTAAAATTATTCAATAATAATATTTATTATAATAAATAATACAATTATTCAATAATAATAACAAATAACTAAAATTATTAAATAATAATAAATAACTACAGTTATTCAATAATAATAACAAATAACTAAAATTATTAAATAATAATATTCAAATAGTTAAACCCTGAGTAAGAGTTACTGTCCAGTTTTTCTCCAATACACTCATTTTCTCCGTCACTGTCACTGTAGGCCTCTAGATTTTTCCTCCCCTCCTCTCACTATTTGTCTTTTTTCCTTTCCTCTATGCCCCCCCCCCCCCCCCACACACACACACCTTTCTGCCTTTCCCACTCTTTCTTCCTCCTTTCTCCTATCTGCTGACGATTAGCTTTATATGATACAATAGTAACGTCTTTGTTGAAAATGGTTTTATCGCACCTAACGTACCCGAATTTCTATGTACCCGTCTTATGTCGACCAAGTAAACCTTGTTTCTCTTGCTACCATCTGTGTGTGTGTTTGTGTGTGTGTGTGTGTGTGTGTGTGTGTGTGTGTAGGAGAGTGTTTCTATGTGTGTCTCTCTTTGTCTCTGCCTCTGTGCGTGTGTCGCTTTGTTCTCCTTTCCCATCCATGTTCAAAACTAGCCAACTTCTATCTCTCAACTCCTCCCCCCACCCCCACCATTTAAACTTACATTATATTCTCAGGTAATATCACATTTAATAAGACTCTTGGTACTTCCTCCATCAATCCTTAAAAGTGAATACGCAAACTTTAAATATTAACGAATCTCTTTAATCTGTTGAAGCCTTGTATACAATTCATATGTTTGAAAATATTTTTTTTTTGTATGCTCTATTTCTTTGTACATTTGATATGCTGTTATTGCTATCTCATAACAATTAACCTTATATACTCCTCTTGAAACAGTTCAAAGGTCAAATCATTAATTATTCCGTTTGTTTTGGTTTTGTTTTTTTCTGCTAGATTTATTGGGCTAGATTAATCTTCGGACGGTTGAGTACATGTGAATATAATTTTTCTTGTCTCTCCAACAGACTCGTTCAGACTGGCTTAGATTTAGACTTATATGCGTGGGTAGAGCTTGATAAAAACCTTGAAGTCTGAATGAGAGAAAATCGGTAGAAAAGGATGTTTGAATAAATTCCAAGAAGATATCTAACAGACTCCAGTAGCCAGTAGAGTACAACGCGAACATTACACACAAAGCCGCATTGCGTTAATAGTTCTTATGAAAGGGAGACTATTCAGCTAATTGTAGATACCGACTGATTACCTCTCTTAGAACAAGTCCACAAGAGATATTTATTATACTACTACTACTGGCATTCTTCATCTGACTCTTTTCATGTATTCTTTCATTAAACAGTATTAGAGGAAGGTCTTGTTGGTAGTGGTGATAGTTTGGTTGGTAGTGGTGATAGGTTGGTAGTGGTGATCGTGTTGGTAGTGGTGATAGGTTGGCTGGTAGTGGTGATAGGTTGGTTGGCAGTGGTGATCGTGTTGGTTGGTAGTGGTGATCGTGTTGGTAGTGGTGATAGGTTGGTTGGTAGTGTGATCGTGTTGGTAGTGGAGATAGGTTGGTTGGTAGTGGTGATCGTGTTGGTAGTGGTGATAGGTTGGTTGGTAGTGTGATCGTGTTGGTAGTGGTGATCGTGTTGGTTGGTAGTGGTGATCGTGTTGGTAGTGGTGATCGTGTTGGTAATGGTAATCGTGTTGGTAGTGGTAATCGTGTTGGTAGTGGTAATCGTGTTGGTAGTGGTAATCGTGTTGGTAGTGTAATCGTGTTGGTAGTGGGGCAAATTAGTTTTATTTCAATAAATTACGAGATGATGTGTATTTGTACATTTTTTGACGTGTGTGCAGTACAGTGAGATGAGTTTTTTTGTGCAGTACAGGGAAATGTGTCATGTTTGTGCAGTACTGTGAGATGAGTCTTTTTATACAGTACAGAGAAATGTGTCAAGTTTGTGCAGTACAATGAGATGTGTCTTTTTGTGCAGTATAGAGAAATGTGTCATGTTTGTGCAGTCCAGTGAGTTGCGCCTTTTTTGTGCAGTATAGTCAAATGTGTCATGTTCGTGGATTTTGTTTTTTCTAAGGTTTTCCAACCATTTAGAAGTTCTATAACCAATGAATGTTCTTTCACCATCTAAATCAGTAAGGATCAGGATAGTATTTTTGAAAAAGAATACTGACACATATATATGCGCGCGCGCGCGCACGCACACACACACACACACATACGTACGTATATAGACTCATATTGAAATATGATTGAAAGAAAGGGGCATAAACGTGAGAGAGTAATAATCTGCTTGAGAGAAAGGTGGGAGTGACGTCAGCCTAAGACAAACCACGTGATAGTACTTAACCCATATGGTGCTGTTTAGCTCAACATTAATGTGCTCTCGAGGCTTGTCGAGAGCTCAATATCTCACTTCGCCAATCACTGCTGCTTTTAACAAACAGAAAACTTGGTAGCAAAATGTTCCAGGATTCAATAGTCTTCTTAGGGAATCAAAGCAATTTTAAATATCACGCCCCCATTGGAACTGCAGAGTACAACAGCTACTAACTGTGGCTCCACAAACAAAATTCAGATAAAATATAATAGATAGATAGATAGAAAGATAGATAGTCACTCTAAATTACAATCGAATGATAGCATTTAAATAGTGCTGAAACCTGCCTCCATGTAGAGGACCATTAATGACAGTTGAGCCTACTGCAAAATTATGGCATTGAAACAGTAATCAAAAAAACAATAAGGAGATTATTACTGTGAAGAAAAACTTGCCTATGTCATGGTCGGTAAAGTTCTGAGGGGTGGATGGGGGTGGAGTGTTTGTTTTAATGTGCTGAGTGCATACTGTAACTGTGAACCCGATGCATGACATTATGTTTGTTTCTAAATGACATATCGAACTGCCAACGAGAGTACATTATATCCAACTATCTTCCGGTAGACGGCCACATATTCAAATTTCATTTTTGTCCGATACGACTACTGAAGTATGTATTGATTGTATTGTAAAACAAACAAAGAAGAATAGGCCTATTTAAGGTGAATGATAGTGAGTAATTATTCTGAGATAGTTTATTAGCTACGCTATTTTGTATTGGTTTTCTCATTCATAAATATATAAACACATGCCAGCTCATTTTAAATATAATATTTATATTAATTTGAAAGTAGTGTAAAGTGCTAGTATAGTACTAAAAGTCCTTATTAACGCTTCACATCTAACATACTATAATAAGTGTAACAATGAAATGAAAGCCCTCTCAATTCACTACAATATAGAAATACAGAAAATAAGCCTACAAACGCTTAGAAACAATTAAATCTTCCGCCTCGGTTGCATGAACTCTCCATTTGGTTAGCGCGTGTCGCCAATTTCAGTTTTAACGCCACTTCCAGACTCTATATAATCAGGCACCACACGATATGAAGTATTGCTCTCCCTGCAGTCTCTTCGTTCAGCGAAACATCAGTAAGTATAATGTTTTCTTACAGACTTTCCATTTTAAACCTGTATGTTTCTTATGATGCAGGCATGGGAGTTTTCATACTTGACAAATCTAGGGCCCTTTCATTCTTACAGATCTTGTTTCAAAGATTCCTAAATATAAATTTAAATCAGCCCAAGAAAAATTATCAAGAAGCAAACTAAGAATAAATAAATCAGGACCATTAATGTCCTTTACACAAAACGAAATCAGATTGTTAGTCAAGGCCATTTATATTTTCTTTACACATAACTGAGGTTGATATCTCGGTGGAATTTTTTTTTTTTAAATGGTTAATGGGCATGTGTACTTGAAATTTTCTAACGACTTTACTGCCGAGTTTTTGTTGAAATTCAACCTAAGTTCGTAAAAATTCAAATTCAGATTCTCACTAATTGCTGTAAACACCAGGATGGAAAGGTAACTCAGTATGCATTTTTTATTATAAGAACTGCTGATATAGCATAATAAGTCCCTGTCACACAAAAACAATAAATATGCCCATTAATGTTCTTTTTTTATTGGTGTTGGTTGATGTTATTATTTTTTATCCTTCCAATACTTGATATTTCACGATTCAATGCCTTGACTCATGCCGCCTTACTTTCTTTGGAAGAAACAGAGCAAGACCAAATTGTGTGTGTGTGTGTGTGTGTGTGTGTGTGTGTGTGTGTGTGTGTGTGTGTGTGTGTGTGTGTGTGTGTGTGTGTGTGTGTGTGTGTGTTCCAACAATTGCACAGATGCAATCAGCCTGGTCGGAGAGGTGCCAAAATTAGTCGAAAGTATTGTTCTTGTGATCTTCGCTTAGTGTGAACTAAGATTAGCGGAATTACTGATTAATTTTGTCACCTAAAATTCGAGAGCGACTTAGAATCCACATGAATAATATTGCGTCATTTCGCGTAACCGATTGTGACGTCAACTTCGTATCCCCGAACCCTTTTGCAATTCGTAGAAAGATAACACATTTAATGATGAATAGTTATTTGCTTAAAATCATTTCGGTTATTTTTTTTCCCCTTGTCTGATTTGGGGTTAATAACTTCGACGTTTGTTTCAGCGAACCAACCGAAAATGAAAGTCATGTTTTTCGCAGTCTTGGTCATGCTTGGTGAGTTGTGCCATTCTATTTTTAACTAATGTGATTCTACCCAACACACTGGCAAATTGTACTCACTTTCACACGCACACATGTATGCAAAACACACGTAACTTAAACTGTCATAAGCTGATAAGCACTTATTACAAGTATTACTTATGCTGATAGTGATATATTACTGATAATTATATTCGATTTATAACACTGATATTGATTTATCACTGATATATTTGATGTATAAGACTACGTAAAATCCAGCCTAAAACAGGATTACATTTACAAGGTAATTAGCCGTCTCCTTGTCGATCTTCGCTTAGTGTGAACTAAGATTAGCCATCTCCTTGTCGATTTAAATGTCAGATTTTTTTTTTTGATGTCTCCTAAGTATTATCTGTATCGGTTATCGGTTATGGCATTTCAGAAGTATTTCCCTTATTTCTTCTATCAGTGCAGAAAGTTTTTTGCATTGCAGAAATATTTCCCTATTTCTTTTATTTGTACTGGAAATTTTCTGGTATTTCAGAAGTATTTCCCTATTATATAGTGAGTTGAACTGGTGTTGTGCTATTATTTTATTTTTATTTTGCCATGTTGGTATTATAGTTAGATTATTATTTATTTCACTTGACGTGTTGTCTTATAGTTAGATTATTATTTATTTCATTTGACGTATTGTCTTATAGTTAGATTATTATTTATTTCACTTGATGTGTTGTCTTATAGTTAGATTATTATTTATTTCATTTGACGTATTGTCTCATAGTTAGATTATTATATTTATTTTATTTGACGTATTGTCGTAAAGTTAGATTATTATTTATTTCATTTGACGTATTGTCTTAAAGTTAGATTATTATTTAATTCACTTGATGTGTTGTCTTATAGTTAGATTATTTTTGTGTGACGAGTATGTTTAGTAGTTAGTTTATTTTATGTGACGTATTGTCTTGTATTAGTTTGTTTTTTGTGTGACGTGTTGTCTTGTAGTTAGTTTATTTGTATGTGACATGCTATCTTGTATTAGTTTGTTTTTTGTGTGACGTGTTGTCTTGTAGTTAGTTTATTTGTATGTGACATGCTATCTTGTATTAGTTTGTTTTTATGTGACATGTTGTCTTGTAGTTAGTTTATTATTTTGTGCCGTGTTGTCTTGTAGCTAGTTTATTTTTCTGTGACATGCTATCTTGTATTAGTTTATTTTTTTATGTGACTATTGTCTTGTAGTTGGTTCATTTTATGTGACGTGTTGTAGTTCATTTTTTATATATCGTGCTGTTGTAGTTAGTTCATGTTTTTATGAGATGCGTTGCATTGCGGTTTGGATATTTATTTTTGGAATAATAACAATTAATAATTTTTAAAATGTTAGAATTTTTTTCATTTAATATGTTTTATTGCAGCTGGGTAATATGATTTTATTTTATTTTATTTTGGTTATTTATTTATTAGAGTATTTTTTCTCGTGTTGTGACGGGTGGACAATTAATATGAATGAATTGCTAGGAACATAAATGAATTTATTCACTGGAAGACTTGATTGTAAGTCAAATTGCGAGTGAAAATTCGAGCATCATTTAGCAAATGACCTTGACCATTGGTATTTTTGATGAGTACTTTGATGTCTCTGTTTTGTGAAAGCGACAATGCAACATAAAGCTAGCCATGTAAAATACCAGCTCACTCAGGTGCTCGAAGGTCAAGAATGCTTTAGGTTGCTCTCCCAAATTTCCACATGCTTGAAGGTCTAGGATACTTTGTGCAGTGGGTTTGCCGAAACATTTCAGGAGTTAAAGCTGTATCATTCTATCCATTATTCCCTTTCCGAATGCCTGCTGACAATTTTATAGCTTTTGTTCCTTACAGTTATTATTTTTAAATAAGTCACATTGCAAGTGAAAATTTGATTATCATTTAGTAAATGACCTTGACCGTCGTTTTTTTTTTTTAATGAGTACTTTGATATTGTCTCTGTTTCATGAAATTTTAACATAAAGCTGGCCATGTAAAAATACCGGCTCGCTCACGTGCTCGAAGGTGAAGGATACTTTAGCTTTTGCACAGAAGACAGCACTAGAATATATATATATATATATATATATATATATATATACATGTTTGTGATTGATTTATTTATTTGGTTATTTATTTTTCTGTCCAGGTTCGGCATGTCTGTCTCTGGAAACATGGAGTGTGGAGAATTGTACAGAAGAATGCTTCTTACACCCGGAAGCTGAGTGCAGGTATACAGTGTACTCATATATAATGCTAAGTGTATCACACACATAACACATAGAGTACTCGGTATACACTACTGTTTTGTTCTGTTATAGTGTACCCCGTATACATTACCACTTTCGATCAGTTGTTATAGTGTACCCGATATAATTACCTCTTTTAGTCTTTTCTGTTATATTGTACTCATATATACTACTTTTTATAGTCTGTTGAGTTACAGATCACACAGCATGCATATGTAACATCAATTCTTTATGTAAATGAACTTATTTGGTTTTATTAAGGCATTGAGCACGTAATATCCAGTAGCTTTATTAATGCCCTTTATGCATAATGTGCCCGTTATAAAGCAAGTACTATTTTAAAAGTGTTCTTCACGTAAAGCGTTCTCAACATTGTCTAATTGCTTTGGTTTTTCTTTACCCAAAGTGCACCTGTATAAAATGACCGATTTGTTTCTCTTCATTTATAATGTACCCAGTAGAAAGAAACTTCTTTTGTTTTCTTCACTTCAAACGTACCCAGAGCAAATAACTGATTTGTTTTTCTTTTTTTTTTTTTTAATAATTTTTCATAGAAATTTGACTTCTATGGTCTTATTCATTTAACTTAAATGAATTAATTAATAAATTAACCCTTTTGGTGCTCTTCACTTATAGTGTACCTAGTATAAAGAAATGATACGGGTTTCTTTTACCAACATTCTACCTTTCAGGAATTTCCTATCGTGCAATGCAATGGTTGACATGTATGGTTATAATAGTTTACCGGCAACTGATAGATTAATATATTTTCAAGATTAAATGTACCATGTATATCTAACTGTCTTGGTTCTTTTCAGATTCTATGTACCCAGTTAAAGTAAATTTATTGTCTTGCTTCTATTTGACTCGGTCTTACCCCATATCAAATCGTACCAATTGAATTTGTAATGTTGATTTTTGTTTTCTTGTCGTATGTTTTTCTTTTTGTCAGTTAAAATATAAATTATTCTATTTGTTGTATAGAGGGTGTGTTATCATTAAAAAAATGTTTCAATAAATTTTAATGCTCAATCACAGTAATTATCTTATTTCACGTAGTTTTCTTTCTTTTAAAGGAAAATCTGGGTTCACATTGCTTTTTAAGTTTCTAACTTGCTAAAAGGAAATCCTAGTTTTCCTGGTTTTTAAGTTATATATTCATCAGTCATTTTGTTAGTTATAATGGAAGTCGAGACAGCATGACGGACAGGAAATAAAGTCATAGTCTGTACTACTCATGTATGATCGTGTATGTTGTACTTAACAGTGAATTCTTCTTTGTTTGTTGTGGTTAACAGTAAATTCTTTGTTGTGGTTAACAGTGAATTCTTGTTGTGGTTAACAGTGAATTCTTTGTTTGTTGTGGTTAACAGCGAATTCTTTGTTTGTTGTAGTTAACAGTAAATTCTTTGTTTGTTGTGGTTAACAGTAAATTCTTTGTTTGTTGTGGTTAACAGTAAATTCTTTCTTGTGGTTAACAGTAAATTCTTTGTTTGTTGTGGTTAACAGTAAATTCTTTGTTTGTTGTGGTTAACAATAAATTCTTTGTTTGTTGTGGTTAACAGTAAATTCTTTGTTGTGGTTAATAGTAAATTCTTTGTTGTGGTTAACAGTAAATTCTTTGTTGTGGTTAACAGTAAATTCTTTGTTGTGGTTAATAGTAAATTCTTTGTTGTGGTTAACAGTAAATTCTTTGTTTGTTGATCAGAGTGGTATGCTGGTATACCAATGCCGTGGATATCGAATGCCAAATCCAGCACTTTATTGGCACCGAGCGAGTTATCTGCCTTACAAGCTAGCCTGCTTGCTCACTTATCTCCCTTCACACCTTACAAGGTCAACGCAGATACAAGCACGACCCACGCATTAAAAGACATATACTGATTGGCATTGTCTGTATTGTTAACGATGCTCTGTTTATTAACTAAGGTTTTTAAGCAAGCAGAATGTAAAGATTCATGACACATCTATCTTTTCTTCAAGGACGTCTTAAGTTGCTTGAGACTAGTGTCACTAGTGCTTAAGTACTGTAAAGTCATTGTTATTTCCATGACAATACTTAAATATATTACAATATGTTTCCTAATTTGTAACCCCTGTGATTGATCTTTTTTGTTTCTTTTACATGTGTGGTTGTTCGGGTATCGAAAAATAAAACATAAAAAGCATCAGAACAGCTCAACTTTCTTTTATTTTTACGTATGCAATGACCAGAATCATGAATGCAACTTGTGTACAACCTAGCGTTTGTTGGTTTGCATGTTGTGTTTAGACTCGTGGATGAAATGTGTGTACAACCTACGGTTTGTTGGTTTGCATGTAGTGTTTAGACTCGTGGATGCAATAAATGCTTAGGGTCTTTACACAAAGAAATTTACATACTCAGGTCAATATGCAAATATATATATAGAAAAACAACTAACAATTATTTACTGGAAAAAAATCTACTCCATCCATGTAGCGTGACTCTGCCATCAAAGAAGCAATATGTTCGCTATAATGAACGTAAATAAAGGCGTTACTAATTTGTAATGTAAAGCAAGTTGTGAGACAATATTGGACAAGAAAGGAGGAAAGTAGTGGAGAGAGAGAAAGTGGAATAAAAGAAAGTTTTGAGAGAGGGAAGAACATACAGAGACGCGACGGAGATTAGTTGCAGTTGGTCGGTAAATGTTACTGCTATTATTATTATATCGTGATTTTAAATATTTATTATTACAAGTATCTGCTGAACAAAGTATGTGTGTTGTTGTTTCAGTTTGGATTTGCGTGCGTGCGTGTTATTTTCCTGTTTTTCTATTTGTGTGTGTGCGTACGTGTGTAAGACACATCATGCGATTTGTGAGTACTTAACGAGATTTCATTCAGATATTCATTTAGAATATATTTCTGATTTTGTTAGTTTCATATTGAAGACCTATTAGATTATTTTGATTATTTCTTAATTTTGCAGTAATATCCTCTAAAAGTGCATTGAATAACTCAATCTTTATTTTGTCTGTTAAAGTGTTTCTGCACTCAAATTTCGTCCTTTTTAGGAGAGGAAAGGAATTGGTGGTGTCAATGTTAGTTATATAAACACTGAATCATGATTGGAACGTGTGGTGTCAATGCTAGTTACATAAACACTGAGTCCTGACTGGAACGTGTGGTGTCAATGCTAGTTACGTAAACACTGAGTCCTGACTGGAACGTGTGGTGTCAATACTAGTTACATAAACACTGAGTTAAATTGTCAAAGTAACCCGACCTTGGGCACTCCTTATGCTAGTAATTTTGTAAGTGTCTGAGTTGGTGTAAACACTCGAGTTGAGAATAATATAAGAAATACCTTATATAAAGCAAACCAGTTTCAACTGGATGAGTAGTTTTTATTATCAAACAGTTAATATTTACAAGAACGAGGCCAGCCAATAGGCTGAGATTCAAAAGTTTACCTGTTGTAGAGAATTCTATTGTCTAATCACTTGAAATTGGTGTGGTAAGAAGTTCAGTCATGAAAGGTCACATTAGCTTAATGGTGAGTTAACCGATTGGTTAGAGAAAATAGACTATGTGTTATACGTGCATTTTATGTAGAGATGTATTATATTAGTAGACTATTATTTCTACAAATGTTTGAACTAACATGCTCGTTTATAGTGTGCTTAACACTTGATATTGTTCCTATTGAACCTGTTCATAAACTGATATGCTGTATTTATTATTTATTTATTAACACACCATGCTGTGTGCATGTGTTGGGCTAATAAATACAGTTGCAGGAAACAGTTGAGACTTGAATGTAAGAAATATTGGAGTTAAAGATGTATAAACTTGAAACTTAGATAGATAGACAGACAGACAGAGAGATAGATAGATATGTGTCTGTGTGTGTGTGTTTCTGCAAAATGTATATAATATACAATTTTCGTAGAAGAAATTGAGTTATAGAGTGACATGATAATAGTTTGTACATAACCTGTTCAATGATGATGTGTAAGCCACAAGAGTCCTTCGTGCACTTTCGTTACAGTGCCACAAGTTTATTGTACACAATAAACACATAGAATGTTCCAACACTCTAGATCACTTGAGACTAATCTAGGCACTCATTCACCATAATAGCTTCTTGAGTAGGCACTCACAATTACAAGCGTCTTGCACTCATTTGCTAGACAGTTCCACAGTGGAATTAGACACACTTGCTGATGCATTCAAACGGTGCAGTGAATCAACACAACTGCCACACTGTAGGATGGAAACTTCTCAAATCCACCACAAGCATAAAAGAAGAAAAGGAAAAAAGGCTTATTCCTTTCTGAGATTTCATATCAGAGAGAAAATCCAAGTTCCAAGTTTAATCATCTCCATTTTCCATTCTTACTTTCAATCATTCTCAACTTACAATTCCTGCAACAGTATTTATTAGCCCAGTACATGCATACAACATAATAGATACAACATAATTAATTATGAACATGTTTCTACTAGATGCAATGTTATGTATTTAACACATTACATACAAGTATCATAATTCACAATTGTAGAAATAATAGTCTATTCACATAATACATCTTTACAAAAACTACAATATATTTCTAAGTCCATTCTCTCTCAATCAATCAGTTAACTCACCATTAAGCTAACGATTGTCTTTTCATGACCGGACTTGAGTTACTTCAAAATCAAAGTGATTAGAATATAGAACTTTCTTCAACAGGTTAGTTTTGGTCTCTACCCATTGGCTAGTTCATCATTTGTAAACCTTAAACTAATGGATCGCAAAAGTTACTCATCCACTCTGGACTGGTTTGGATTATATCAGCAAGTTCTAGCATACTCTTTACCTGAGTTGTTATTTTAACTCTAGTACTTACAAAAATATCATGTGCAGTAACCAAAGGTCATGTCATGTTGACATTTAATAATTTATTTAATAATTTAAGTTTAAAAATAAGGACAGGCAAATTCACTCTGCCACAATCAGTTTGTCATACTTTTATCTCTTTCTTGTCACATTCTGATTCTGTACTGTCACGTTTTTCTGTAGTTAGTATTTTTATTCCCCAAATCTATACATACTGGGAATACTTTTATTTGAGAAATATATACATGATTCTATACTGTCACGTTTTTCTGGGGTCAGTATTTTTACTTCCACAAATCTCTACATAATGGGAATATATATATAGTGGTGTAGCAATGGGCAGTGCAGGCTGCGCAATGCACAAGGGCCCTGGTGGACAGTGGATGGGAAGCCCTGGCAGTGTGCAGAGTCTATATGTTGAGCATTTCTTTCATTTGAAATCGAAGAGACAAACCACTGAAGCTCTGCACAAAAGCCATACAAGAATTGCTATATATATATTTGTGTGTGTGTGTGTGTGTGTGTGTGTGTGTGTATGTGTGTGTGTGTGTGTGTGTGTGTGTGTGTGTGTGTGTGTGCAATTTTGAATGATTAAAATGTATATTTTCATGTAAGTATTTATAGATGTTTACTTCTAATGATTTTTTTTAAAAAATACATGTTTAAGTTTGCCCTTAAATTTGTACGAGAGAACATTTAATATATAGAGACATTAGTAATAAAATTTTATAGAGACAAATAAACACTCTTTATATTCAGAGCTGATCCATTTAGCAACTTCATACTATCTGTGAAGAAACAATAAACTTTACATTCATACACATATACTTACCTAGTACAAAAGAGTTCTTGTTTGTCTATAGTTATTATTGCCTAGTACAATAGAGTTCTTGTTTGTCTATAGTTGTTATTGCCTAGTACAATAGAGTTCTTGTTTGTCTATAGTTGTTATTGCCTAGTACAATAGAGTTCTTGTTTGTCTATAGTTGTTATATGCCTAGTACAATATAGTTCTTGTTTGTCTATAGTTGTTATTGCCTAGTACAATAGAGTTCTTGCTTGTCTATAGTTGTTATATGCCTAGTACAGTATAGTTCTTGTTTGTCTATAGTTATTATTGCCTAGTACAATAGAGTTCTTGTTTGTCTATAGTTGTTATTGCCTAGTACAAAAGAGTTCTTGTTTGTATATAGTTGTTATTGCCTAGTACAAAAGAGTTCTTGTTTGTCTATAGTTATTACAACAGAGTTCTTGTTCTGTCTGCACACAACAAACTCATTGTCATATAAACCAAACAAATAAAGGAGTAGCCAAACACGTTTTATTGAATATTTTGCAAACCCTCATGCCTGATTATGACACTTAACTCATATTCAAAGGATTTGTCACCAAAAAATTAATAAATTTTTACAAACACATATATATCATATAAAGTATTTTCAATTATAAAACTGCAACTGGTGTATGCTAAATATTTGGATGCAACTTTTATTTTTAATTTATAAAACCTTGAATTAAGTAACATGAAAAATTAATGTGTTTTTTAATCTGTTAATTCAGTTTGCACAAACGTTTTAATCACAAACTCTGTAAGTCAAAAGAGCGAAATTAAAAGTTTAAATTTCCACAGAAGAACTATAAACAAAATAAGAACTTTATTTGTACTAGGCAATAAGAGCCACCCATCAAGAGAGCAAATAGTTTCATCCATATTCTCTTTGAACTCTCTTGTACCAGACATTGAGAACCACAAGCAAATGAGCTTACTGGATTTGAACTGGATGCACTTTTCTCAGTTTCGTTAGAAATCGATAAACACTGTCTACCGCCATTCATAAGATTTAGAAAATAAAAACTGTGTGGAATTGATATACATTGTCAATGATCAGATTTAGAAAACATACATGTAGACCTATATAATTAATATTACTCTTAATGATCAAATTTAGGACATAAGCAAATAGGCCTACATAATGTACATTATTGCCAATCACCAAATTCAGAAAATATACAAGAACACCTAAACAACTGAATATTGTTGCCAATTATCAGATTAAGAAAATGTATATTTTATATTTATTACGACTGAACATTATTGCCAATGATCAGATTAAGAAAACTGAACATTATTGCCAAAGTACGCATTAAACGCACCTACTCTTACGTAGAGGAAATATTAACTTTTCTTGTTTCATATGGCTGGTACTATTATAGAAAGTAATATAATGCAAGTTCACTACACAGAACATTTAGGCCAGAACAGGAAAATAATGATAATACGTTATAATAGAATATCTTTCAAAGTACCTAAAAATGCGCGTAACAGCAGCAAACAGTACTTGAAGAATGAAAAATGAAAATGTGCATGTACCAATATGATTGACCTAAATTGCCACAAGTTATGAATGTTATAGATACAGATAGGTATAACATGCATACACACATACACGCGCGCGTATACACACATTCAAATTTTGATTGAAAGAAAAGAGCAGTGAGTCTTGCATGAACGTGAGAGATTAATAATATAATCAGTTCATGAGAAAGCCGAGAGTGACGTCAGCCTAATACAAGCCACGTGATGATAGTTAACCCATATGGCGCTCTCGCGCGCCACTTTAATATGTTCACGAGGGCCAGTCGAGAGCGCAGTATCTCTGCCGTATTTGCTTTTCGACAAATGGAAAACTCGGTAACAAAATGTATGAGAAGTCAATGACGTCCTAACTTTCGAGCAAATTAAAATGATATCGTATTCAATGGGGTCGAAAGTACAAGAGTACTGAGGTCCAGAAATTAAAATCGGCAACAAAGTTGACCATTCTTCGGGGTTTTTTTTCCTGTATTGTTTGTTCTACTTCCATAATTTGATTTTGTTTCGCAACAATAATATATTAAGATAATTCTTTTAAAATGTGTCTCGATGATTCGTATTGTCCAGAACTAAATTTTATTGACGTGGCTTGTTTCTTAAGCGTCTTAGATAGATAGATAGATAGATAGATAGATAGATAGATAGATAGATAGATAGATAGATAGATAGATAGATAGATAGATAGATAGATAGATAAACAGACAGAATGGTAGATAGATAGCGATAGCACTAAATGTGTCTCGAAGTAATCAAGATGGGCATATTAATATATGATTGTTGTGTCTACTGTAAAGTTCTGGCATAAGTAGTAATGAAAAAACAGTAATAGATTATTACAATGATGAAATCACTCGTGTACGTCATATTCGGTAAATTACATGTTTTGAGGATGACTTAGTCTTTTAATGTATACGGTAGTGGTAAACCCGATGCGTGCAGTTCTGATCGTTTCTAAAGGACAGCAGTCTACACATTGGCGCATTATATCCAAGTATAATTTCAATCAACGGAAGGACCACCATGCAAAAAAACATTTATCCGACACGACTGATGATTTCTTTGATGTAACGCAAAATTGTTAATATTTAAGTGAATGCCATTTTTCATTAATTTATTTATTTAACGCCACATAGTTAATGATTATTATTATTAATTAATTATCCATAATTAATTACAAGTGATCAGAATCTTAATTTATGTTACTAATAATTCTCCAGAAGACACCACTCGTCTCTCTCACTTGGCGCATATGCAGGCGCTGTAAACATTTCTCTCTTCCACAACATTAAAGACAAAACATTTCCCTTCACTGAATATTTCCGTAGTTGGAAAACTTCTTACCACTATAAACAGTGTCGAGTGTTTTGCACTACATATAAGCATCATAGTTCACAATTTGTAGAAATAATAGACTACTCACATAAACATCTCTATGTAAAACACAAGTATAATATATCAATAGCAAAAATACATGAAATATTTGTAAGTCCATTTTCTTTCACATCAGTCAGTTAACTCACCATTAAGCTAACAGCCGCCTTTCATGACCAAGACTTCTTGACACACCAAATTCAAAGTGATTAGACAATAGAATTCTTTACAGCAGGTAAACTTTTGATCTCAGCCCATTGGCTGGTCTTCTTGTAAACCTTAAACATTGGATAATAAAAACTACTCATCCACCCAAAACCAGTTTAGATTACATAAGCAAGTCTAGCACATTCTTTACCTGAGTTATTTACTTCAAACTTTGACAATTAAAAATATTAGCACAAGCAGTGCCCAAGGTTGTGTCACTTTCACATTGAACAATTTATATAGCAATCAAGTCTATAAATTGGGATAGGTAAATGTACTCTGCCACAGTATGTTACACCAAAATATACTTTCTCACAAAATCAGACACATGCTAAATCATTATAAATATAATAATTATATTACGTCATATATCGTGTTCAGTGAAGTATTGTACTGTAAACCATCACTAAATGTTCACCTGCAACATAATTTATTAAGTGTGACTTAAAAATAGAATACTTGTAATTCGTGACATTTACGTGAATGCAGCCCTTCAAACGCTTAGAAACAATTCCTTGTTAATGCATCGGTTGGATGGGCCGAACATTTACTTCAGGACACTTGAGTTAACGGCTGTTTTACGCCTCTTCCAAACACTATATAAGCAGACACCAATGAGTTAGGTATTGCTCTTCGCTCCTCCTAACAGTGTTCGTAGATAAACAGCCGTAAGTGTAATGTTTTCTTTCATACTTGTCAGTTCTAATTCGATTTGGTTTTTTTCACAATTCATGGCTAGGTCTTTCTGTCACTGAATATTGCAAATCTGGTTTCACAGATTTTAACACTGAAATTAAGAGTTCAAAATTAAATCAGTCCACAGAAATAATTTAAGAAATCTAAGAAGGAGTAAACTCAGTAAAGCAAAACTATTTATGCGTACTTTAGACATGAAATCGGATTCTCTATCAGAACCATTAATGCGTACTTTAGACATGAAATCGGATTCTCTATCAGAACCATTAATGTGTACTTTAGACATGAATCAAAGTTGAATTGTAAATCATGTTTAATTATATATACATTTACACGAAATTGAAGCGGATCCTAAATCAAGGCCATTATTGTGTACGTTAGATATAATGGATATAGGATCTAAATCAGAGACATTAATATATACTTTAGACATAAATGGAAGTCGAAGTCTAAATCATGTTTAATTATGTATACTTTTACACGCAATTTAAGACAGGTCTCATCAGTCATTAATGGGTACTTTAGACAGAATGGAAGTCAGAAGAAGCAGCAAAATGAAGTAATAGTTTAATGATTAATAATTATTTGTCTTAAAACGTTTCGATTATGATCTGTTTTTTAATGGTGACGTTCGTTTGTTACAGCGGACCACCTGAAAATGAAATTGCTGTTCTTCGCGGTTCTAGTCATGCTTGGTGAGTTGCTTGTCTCCAACACCATTCCACTAACACGCTGACAAATCGCGCACGAACACACTCTCAGATGCAAATATACATTCATATACATGCATATACGAACACTGACAGTGAATTGGTTGTAGTACAGATATATTTGATATGCAAGACTGTTCTAAAAGTTCTACATAAAGCATTTTAAAGTTTAAAGGCGACTCATACATTTAAATAATTGATTTCCCCCCCCCCCTTCATTCTCCGTATGTTACCAGTACTGAAAGTTCTCTGGCATTTCTGGATTATCTACCTATGTTACCTGTACCGAAAGTGTTCTGGCATTTTGGATTATCTCCCCTATGTTACTTTTCTGACATTTCTGGATTATCTCCCCTATGTTACCTGTACCGGAAGCTTTCTGGCATTTCTGAAGTCAATTGCGGCATGCTTAAGAAAATGTTACGATTAGCAAACTCTTAATCAAGATTATTTTTGTCCTTTGGAAGTTTATGGGAGCTGTGTTATTAAAAATCAGTTGAATTATTTAAAGATTAAAAGAAATACACTAGGGCTAGGGCCTACTGATTTCACGCACCAAACACAGTCAGATGCACCATTTGAAAGATACTCTGTAAACTGAAGATTATACACGGCTATCAAGTGACTAGCTCGGATAATAGGGTATGTTTATGTAACACTTTATACACGGCTATCGATGACTAACTTGGAGATTAAGGTATGTTTATTTAACACTTTATACACGGCTATCAATGATTAGCTTGGGGGTATGTTTATTTAACACTTTATACACGGCTATCAATGATTAGCTTGGGGGTATATTTATTTAACACTTTATACACGGCTAAATTAGATTAATTTATGGATGATTAAGTTAGAGATTAAAATTTGTTTTGATAAGACATTATACCCGACTATCTACATACGACTAGTATTGAGATAGAAACATGTTTATGTAAAACTTTTGTTCATTGTTTAGTAGATTTGTTTGTTTCAGGATAGACATGATTTTATCAGGTATAATTTCTGATAGTAACTTCCAGATAGTTGATAGACATGATTTTATCAGGTATAATTTCTTATAGTAACTTCCAGATAGTTGATAGACATGATTTTATCACGTATAATTTCTGATAGTAACTTCCAGATAGTTGATAGGAATGTGATCGGAAATTTTGGGCGTCGTGCCTTTCTCTGGGGTTTTCATAAGCAGGCTTATATTTGATTTTACTATTCAGGCTGGTAAGGTTTTTGGTTTGTTTAGTATGTCTTGTTCAGCAAGTTTGTCATGTAAGCCCAGCGCTTTTTATAAACCCCTTTTCTTGATATCATTCTCAGTGATTGTAAAATTTCATTTCTTGATATCATTCTCAGTGATTGTAACATTTCATTTCTTGATATCATTCTCAGTGATTGTAACATTTCATTTCTTGATATCATTCTCAGTGATTGTAACATTGCATTTCTTGACATCATTCTCAGTGATTGTAACATTGCATTTCTTGACATCATTCTCAGTGATTGTAACATTTCATTTCTTGACATCATTCTCAGTGATTGTAACATTTCATTTCTTTACATCATTCTCAGTGTTTGTAACATTGCATTTCTTGACATCATTCTCAGTGATTGTAACATTTCATTTTAGCATTGTCTTATGCTTTTCCTTCAATTCCTTAATCTGTCTTATTTTATTTATAAAGAATGAAAATGACACTTAAAATTTTAATAATGTTTATTATTAAAATTATATATTATTTATTTTTTCACTTTAATGTCTTCTGCTGTCTAGTGTCGACGTGCCTCCTTCAGGAAATATGGAGTGATGGCCCCTGCACAGAAGCAGACGAGTGCCCCTTGTACCCAGAAGCCATCTGCAGGTATATAGTATATCCCGTATACACTAATGTACCCGTTTACACAACCTCTTTTTGTCTATTCAATTATAGTGTACACACATAACCACCTCTTTTATTATTTTTTACAGTGTAACCCCGTAAGCACATTTTTTAATTCTTCTTTTATAGTATACCACCCGTAAACACCTCTTTTAGTCTCTTCTTTTATAGTATACCACCCGTAAACACCTCTCTCAGTCTATACTCTATTCAATTATAATGTACCCCCGTGTACGCTACCTCTTCTAAGCTCATTTATAGTATACCCTGTATACACTACTTCTTTTTAGACTCTTCAATTATTGTCTCTCAGTACACTTACTTTTAGTCTGGTTTATTGTATAAAAAAAAATTCTTTTATATCTTCAGTTATAGCGTACCGTATTGACAAAACCTCTTTTAATTGTATAGAGTGTAGCCAGTATAAACTAACTTTCCTTGATCTCTTAAATTATAGCGTACCCAGTATAAACTAATGTCTGCTTCTCTTTAGTTAAATTGTACCAAATATAAATAAAATTGGCTTTTCTTTAGATATAGATGTTGTTTCTCTTTAGTTAAATTGTACCAAAAATAAATAGTTTTAATTGGGTTTTCTTTAGATACAGATGCAGGTTTACGCAATTTTCTGTATGGGTTTTTATGATATAGATTAACCATTATGAACTGACTTTCTTTGTTGGCAAATATTATTGACGGGCATCGTTTGATGAAAACTGATGAACCCATTTATTTGATTTTCTTAGGACTATAGTTTAACCAGTATACATCACTGCCTGATTTTTTTTCAGATTCTTTATACCATGTATTAATAAATAACATTTTTTTGCCATCTTTTAGCCCATTATTACCCAGACGAGCGCAGTGTTCAATTGTTTGAGTTATTTTTATATTGGATTTGTTTGTTTTTTTTTCGTTTTTTTCTTTTTCTTTTTCTTTTTTTCTTTCTTTCTTTCTTTCTTTCTTTTTTTTTTTTTTTTTTTTTTGGGGGGTATTCTTGTTTTATTTCGTTTGTTAATGATTGAATTAGTTGTAGAGAGTGCTATAAAAATTATTTAAATTGTAATATGTTTTTCAGGTCATTGTATTTGTAATTTGTGTAGTTTTATTTCTGCTTATTTCTTTGTTTTCACCAGTCATTTTGTGTGACTGCTGAAATGGGAGTTGAGGCAGCATGCAGAATCGGAAATGATTTAACAGTATTTTACGGTTGGTGTGCCATTTATTTGTGCGCATGTAAATATGTTCACAAAGCATTTTTTGTGCGTTTGTCTGATTCATCAGTGTGATCTGCTGGAAAGTCAATGGCACGGACACCGAATGCCAATACCAGTACTTCGTCGGCACCGAGCGAGTTATTTGCACTCCAGATTAGTCTGTCAACTCAATTGTCTCCCTTTCCAGCTTTCAGGCTCTTCGTCGATACCACTACTATTCAGGCCTAGAAATGTGCAGTTACTGAGTATCAGCGAGGGTTGCTAGCGATGTTCTGTTTATTATTTCTAGTTTATTTGTTTGTTTGGTAACAGAAAGAGTATAGTCATTTTCTGCACGAAATAGCTATAATTTCTTTAAGGATATACTAATCTGGTTATGATTAATGTAATGTATGCTTATTTTCTTTAAAGTCATTGCTGTATCCACCGTAATACTTACATAATGCCACATTGGGTTTTTCTGTTCCTTATTTGAAAAATCAAAACATTTCTCTATAAAATACAGTGTAGGTGTAGGTGTACAGGTATCGAAAATAAAACCTAAAAACTACCACAACTGTTTGGTTTTCCTTTAAATGTATGTATGCGTGCAGTGCTCAAAATTGTGGGTGCAAAATGTGCACAGCACAGTGTTTGTTTATATGTATGCAGCAAGTACGTACAGCACACAATGTGTATTACATAACCTTTGCACAGTTCACAGTATATCTCTGTGCAATAAGTGTATTCAGCACACAGTGTGTATTACATAACTTTTGCACAGTGCACAGTATATGTCTGTGCAATAAGTGTATACAGCACACAGTGTGTATTACACAACTTTTGCACAATACTCAGTATGTATATGTGCAATAAGTGTGTACAGCACACAGTGTGTATTACATAACTTTTGCACAATACTCAGTATGTATATGTGCAATAAGTGTGTACAGCACACAGTATGTGTTACATAAGTTTTGCACAGTGTATGTCCATGCAATAAGTGATTTGCATTGCGAATATGTATATCATAGTTCGTTGTTGAGTATTAATGAAGAGAGAGAGAGAAAGTGTATGCGCGCGCGTGTGTGTGTGTGTGTGTGTGTGTGTGTGTGTGTGTGTGTGTATGCATGTGTGTGTTGTATATTATGTTTGTACAAGCTTGAAGTCTGAACTATATAGTACGTCAGTTGATATAAGTAGTAATCTCAACTATAGAGTTTATTAGTTAGTGTATCTTGCAGTCAGAGGCTTTCCATGTACAAGTGTGAAGTTTATTCAAGAGTATGTATCAAGTCAAAAATTTTATTCAAGAGTAGTATCAAGTAAAAAAATTATATTCAAGGGTGTGTATGAAGTAAAAAATAAATATGTCCCCTGTGACAGAAATGTAAAGCTGTTGTTAAATTTATTGACCTTTTATACACATATTGATAACCATATGTTGGAGAGATGGAGGTGAATGGGGGCTCACTAAATATAGATTTAAGATAGATTTATCTTCTCCTTTAGTAAGAAGTTTTCCACCTATGGAAATATTGTGTGACAGTAAATGTTTGTCTTTAATGTTGTGGAAGAGAGAAAACGTTTACAGCACCCGCATATCAGCCAAACTACAGCACCCGCATATCAGCCAAACGAGAGAGACGAGTGATGTCATCTGGAGAATTATAAATAACATAAATTAAGATTCTCATCACTTGTATTTAGTTATGGATAATTATTATTATTATTATTATTATTAATTATAACCAATACCACAGTCATATTACAGTGCATTTACTAATTTAATGACAGACGATTATAAAAACGTGTGCCAATTAATTCATAAACAATGATATTCATTAAATTATTTTTAAAATTAAAATCACTCAACCTTTTTGCTCTAGGAGTGGACAGCTCTCTGCCAGATGTCATTATTTCTACCCTAATTATTTCTACCCTAATTATTTCTAATTATGCCTTCGATTGATATATTATATATGTGTACGATCTCTCGTTTCGTGCCATAATTGTGCCTGCCAGGTGGTAAAACAATTTGAGAACTTCTGGAGTAAGTCCTTGTTTGTTGGACTTAGGTTTTCGTCCACATTCAACTTTTGCTGATTTCACAGACCGACGAAAGCACCAAGAGAGATTGATTTGTGTCCAACAGCTTCACGTTCCGATATTTTACTGTCTAACAGGTCTTAAGCATTTTTGTATTTCATCCAACCATTTAGTCACCAAATCCAGCACCTTGAGTTAGAAAGCGGTTAAGGATTGCCGTCACTTCTTCACCTTGAGCTAGGGATCGAAATCAAGGCTACTTCAGCGAGAGACCTCTGACCCGCCAAGGGCAGTACTACTTCACCGAGTGGCATCTGACCCACCAACGGCAGTACTACCTCAGCGAGTGGCATCTGACCCACCAACGGCAGTACTACTTCAGCGAGTGGCATCTGACCCACCAACGGCAGTACTACTTCAGCGAGTGGCATCTGACCCACCAAAGGGCAGTACTACTTCAGCGAGTGGCATCTGACCCACCAAAGGGCAGTACTACTTCAGCGAGTGGCATCTGACCCACCAACGGCAGTACTGCTGCTAGGAGCTGGCACTCGTCCGACCGGAAAGTACGCAATCATAAGACAAAATAGGTGTCCTGAAGAAATAGCAGTAATCAGACAGGAAAGTACGCAATCATAAGACAAAATAGGTGTCCTGAAGAAATGGCAGTAATCAGACAGGAAAGTACGCAATCATAAGACAAAATAGGTGTCCTGAAGAAATGGCAGTAATCAGACAGGAAAGTACGCAATCATAAGACAAAATAGGTGTCCTTAAGAAATGGCAGTAATCAGACAGGAAAGTACGCAATCATAAGACAAAATAGGTGTCCTTAAGAAATGGCAGTAATCAGACAGGAAAGTACGCAATCATAAGACAAAATAGGTGTCCTTAAGAAATGGCAGAAATCAGACAGGAAAGTACGCAATCATAAGACAAAATAGGTGTCCTGAAGAAATGGCAGTAATCAGACAGGAAAGTACGCAATCATAAGACAAAATAGGTGTCCTGAAGAAATGACAGTAATCAGACAGGAAAGTACGCAATCATAAGACAAAATAGGTGTCCTGAAGAAATGGCAGTAATCAGACAGGAAAGTACGCAATCATAAGACAAAATAGGTGTCCTTAAGAAATGGCAGTAATCAGACAGGAAAGTACGCAATCATAAGACAAAATAGGTGTCCTTAAGAAATGGCAGTAATCAGACAGGAAAGTACGCAATCATAAGACAAAATAGGTGTCCTTAAGAAATGGCAGTAATCAGACCGGAAAGTACGCAATCATAAGACAAAATAGGTGTCCTTAAGAAATGGCAGTAATCAGACGGGAAAGTGCGCGATCGGAAACAACATACCAGGAGCTCAGTTATAATCAAGTTGCATGTTAGTCGAAAGTCAACAGCCGAACATCCACACCTCCGATAATAATGAGCATTTAGAAAGAAGTTATTAAGTATCAACACATTTATGATTTATCTCCCCTAGCAAAACGAAGCATACGTAATATTTACATAGAAGTTGCTTTCAACAACAACAACAAAAAAAAAAAAAAAGGAAGAAAAAGAACGATTTATTTCCCCTAACAAAAACAAAGCATACGTAACTTTAAAAAAAAATGAGCGAAAATCCTACAAACCCAAACCATAATTTAAGTCTTTTGTTCATGTTTAAAATGTAATCGGCAGAGGTCACTTTGCCTCCTATGAGCGATTAGAATGCATTGGTCTGTTCGGGCCAGAATTCAACTCGACATACTTTAGTCACGAGCTAGGTAAAGGCCACAGCGTTAGGATAATTTCTTTTCGGGGTCAAAGGCAAGAGAGAAAATTAGATATATCAGGTGACGGAAGATGACTTCAGTTTGAAAATTAATCTGCAACTAGTGGCCATCAACAAACTGGAACCATTAGTGTGCATTTATGTACGAACTCCAGACAAGAAAAGTCATACTCACCTACTAACCTAGTGACCTGAAATGTTTTGATAGTCATCCAAAATGTTAAATAATGTATTTATATTATGTTTTCGTATCAAAGGCTTTATATTTAATAAACATCAATTAGCTCTGTGGGAGTGTATGTTTGTCTGTGTGTAAAAGTAGGGGTGTGCGTGTATGTGTGGGAATGTGCACATTTACGCGTGTATTTATCTATGCGTGTGTGCACATATGGTGCGTGTGTGTTGAGTGTGTGTATAACTAATTATTGTCTATGTTAGAAACACAGTTTAAAGTCATTTTTCGTGTTTGTTAAATTTTCAGATATGCAGCCATTTACTTTTCAAAACTATTCAGGGGCATTTTTAGCTGTCAAGTACAAGATAATTATGCGAGTGTAATAAAACTCGCCAGCATGATAACCATATAGAACCACATGACATCTAAACAGATAAAAAAAAATATTGCAAATGTCATGTGCACTTTTGACATAGACAACTTGCTGATCGGATTTCACCTTCTGTAAATTAATATATAGAACTGCAAATACTTTGTGCATTATAGATAGACAAAAATCTGTTTAGATTTCACCTTTTGAATAATAATGTTATATAGACTGCAAATACTTTGATTATAGACAGTCACAATTTTTTTAGATTTCACATTCGGTGAAATAATATAGACCGTGAATATTTCGTGATGCCTGATAATATCTCAAAATTCTCTTGATAATTTGATCTCTAAAGTTTGTTTGACACATTAATGCAAAGATCTCTTGCTTGATCTCTAAAAGACGGTTGACATAATAATGCAAAGACCTCATGACTTGTAACCTGCTAGTTGATATAATAATGCAAAGACCTAATGGCCTGTAATAGCTAGTTCATATAATAATGCAAAGACCTCATGATCTGTAACGGTTAATTGACATATTAGTACAATGAGATATAATGTCTGATTAAATCTAATGATCTGATATGTCCAGTTGGCATACTAATGCTATGATTTAATTATATGTGATGCCACTTAACATGATAATGAAAAGACCTGTAATAGCCAAGAGGTATTATAATGAAAATATCTCAAGATCGATATTAGTTGATTGACATATCAATCAATCAAAGACGCCTGAAACAAGATTGCTTATTTACTTTATAAAATATTATTCGTCACTTTAGTTGCGCTGAAGAAAAATCTATATATGGGTAAAGTTATTTATAGTCAAAGTATCCACGATGCAGTTGAAATTACACACATCATTTAGTGCTGGTGTTATGTTGTATTTTTTACTTCTAAATATTTTTTTTCAATTTTCCAGAGTAAACAAGTGTTACGTTACCCGAGTGTCACGTTACCCAAGTGTCACATTACCCACGTGTCACATTACCCAAGTGTCAAACATTGCCCAAGTGTCAAACTTCAGCAGCATATGACAATCACTATTGCATTCATTGACGTCATTAAAATTCTTTCATGGAATTCTTTTGAATAGAGTTTCATTTAGATTTGGTTCCCCGATAGAAGGAACTCATTTAAAGTTTGGTTTACAGTGAAAGGGAACTCATTTACAATTGGTTTCTGTGACACAACGCCACCCTAGTTATTGGTTATGCTTATTATTATTATTAATCATCCATAACTAATTACAAGTGATGGGAATCTTAATTTATCTTATTAATAATTCTCATATCAATAGCAAAAATGCACGAAATATTTCTAAGTCCATTCTCTCTCAATCAGTCAGTTAACTCACCATTAAGCTAACACCCACCTTTCATGACGGGACTTTTTCCGCATCAAATTCAAAATGATTACAAAATAAATTCTTTTCAACAGGAAAACCTTTATCTCAGCCCATTGTCTGATCTCATTCTTGTAAATCTTAACCATTGGATAATAAACACTATTCATCCACCTAAGACAGCTTAGATTACATCAGAAAATTCTAGCACATTCTCCACCTGAGTTGTTTATTCCAAAAATATTATAAGCAGTGCCCAAGGTCAGATCACGTTAACATTGACAACAAAGATATAATTATTAAGTATAGAAATAGGCAAATTTATTCCAAACATATCGTCATTAGCAGTGCCCAAGGGGCCACATTAACATTGGCTAGAAAGATATAATTATTAAGTGTAGAAATAGGCAAATTTATTCCAAACATATCGTCATTAGCAGTGCCCAAGGGGCCACATTAACATTGGCTAGAAAGATATAATTATTAAGTATAGAAATAGGATTTGGCAAATTTACTCCGCCATAGATTCCAACAAGAGAAATCATTGAAAGTTTGGTTTCCGGGAAAGGAAACTCATTTAGATTTTGTCTCCAGAAGGAAATCATTTCAGTAAAGCACTCTCGGATATCAAGTAACCAGACAGCGAGTAAGGGCTGATCTTCTTATCAAACTGCCAACCATTATGGCTCTGAGAAGCACAGCTGGTCTTCTTGTCAGTCAAACTGCCAACCATTATTGATTCTAATTAATCTTAACCAGTCAATCTGCCAAACATTATTGTTTCTAATTAATCTTACCCAGTCAATCTGCCAACCATTATTGTTTCTAATTAATCTTAACCAGGCAAACTGCCAAACCATTATTGTTTCTAATTAATCTTAACCAGTCAAACTGCCAACCATTATTGTTTCTAATTAATCTTAACCAGTCAATCTACCAAGCAGTATTTCTGACAAGGGGGCATCCTTTATTGATCAAACTGCCAGAGGATTGTTTCTGAAATATGCACTGTGCCGCACGAGGAAAGTGGTTGATATCTTTCACTATTGTTTGCGATTAGAACATTCACTAGTATCAGTGGCACAATTGTGAATTATCAGTTAGACGTAGTTTGACCTATTTTTTTCAAGCAATGACCCGAAGAGTTTACACAACAGCTTTTGATCCTCGGTAAAGACGTGTTCACAGTTAGACCAATGTATTGAAAGTTTCAGTCTACTACTAAGAAAAAGTATAACGCCCTTAACTGTCTGCTCTATGAACACATATGACGCTCCGGTCTGTCTGCTCTATGAACACATATGACGTTCCGGTCTGTGTGCTCTATGAACACATATGACGCTCCGGTCTGTGTGCTCTATGAAAACATATGACACTCCGGTCTGTGTGCTCTATGAACACATATGACGCTCCGGTCTGTCTGCTCTATGAACACATATGACGTTCCGGTCTGTGTGCTCTATGAAAACATATGACGCTCCGGTCTGTGTGCTCTATGAAAACATATGACACTCCGGTCTGTGTGCTCTATGAACACATATGACGCTCCGGTCTGTGTGCTCTATGAAAACATATGACACTCCGGTCTGTGTGCTCTATGAACACATATGACGCTCCGGTCTGTGTGCTCTATGAAAACATATGACACTCCGGTCTGTGTGCTCTATGAACACATATGACACTCCGGTCTGTGTGCTCTATGAAAACATGACACTCCGGTCTGTGTGCTCTATGAACACATATGACGCTCCGGTCTGTGTGCTCTATTAAAACATATGACACTCATGGACTGCATGCATGCGGGGAAAAAAATGACACCTGCCATATTAATTAGCGTCAAATCGATAAAATCTAATGGTTTCAAGGAAGGTACAGTCCAATAGAATGAAAGTACTGTTCAGGCAATTGTGTGAACTAGGAAGGTACAACCCTACTGACAGGGAATAGCGTGAACTCGAAAATGCAATCCAACTGATTGAAAATGCTGTCCAGGCATTAGTGTGAACTCGGCAGGTACAACCCATCTGATTGTTAGTGCTGTCGAGGCAATAGTGTGAACTAGGAAGGTACAACCCACCTGACAGGCAATAGCGTGAACTCGAAAATGCAACCCAACTGACCGTAAGTGCTGTCCAGGCAATAGTGTGAACCTGAAAATACAACCCAACTGACCGTAAGTGCTGTCCAGGCAATAGTGTGAACCTGAAAATACAACCCAACTGACCGTAAGTGCTGTCCAGGCAATAGTGTGAACCTGAAAATACAACCCAACTGACCGTAAGTGCTGTCCAGGCAATAGTGTGAACCTGAAAATACAACCCAACTGACCGTAAGTGCTGTCCAGGCAAAAAAAAAAATAGTGTGCACTCGGCGCAATAGAGAGCGTCCGAGTAACGACTGACAGAAATTTTCACACATTCAAAAAATAAATTCACAAGCACAAGTCTAAATCTGGCGAATGAAGTTATGTTTGATTTAGAATTTACACTCAAAGCAATCGCAACAAGTTATAAAATGTTAATAAATGTTGAAACAAATAGTAATAAAAATAATGATGATAATGTGGTGGTGCTGTTGTTGATGAAGATAGAGTATCTAGCAACTGACCAAATTAATAATCTGATTTAAAGGTTAATGAACGAATTATTTTCGGAGGTTTGTATTTGTGTGTGCTTGGAGTGAGTAGATAGTGTGTTGGGGTGGGTAGTTGTGTGCGTGTTGATAGGTGGGTTTTGAGTGTACGTGCATGTGTATGTGTGTGTGTGCGAATGTTGAGGGTGGGTGAGTAGCGTGATGGAGGTGTTTCAATAGGGGTAGGTGGGGATTTACTATGAGTTGGCGCGCTGTGTGTGTGTGTGTGTGTGTGTGTGTGTGTGTGTGTGTGTGTGTGTGTGTGTGTGTGTGTGTGTGTGTGTAAGAGAGAAAGAGGTGGGTGGGTGGATTCGAGATTAGTGGCATGAAGGAGAAATTAATTTCGTGGGTGGATGGGTTTTGGAACCAAAAATATCACGTCTGCCTTTTAACAAACACACGTCTTGTTCCACTTCTGAGAAGGTCAAAGTTGAACAACGATCTCATTGTCTGTCAATGAACTATGACAGACGCTATCTGAACTTTGATCAGCGTGATGTGTTCTATTTCGTCAAAACTGCGTTTGTATCAATTGAACTGATTTTTTCTCTTAAATAACAGCTTGAAATAACTATGATCTTACATAGAAACGGTTCCAGTTTAGTAATTTATACAATTAGAAGACTTTCTTCATCGTCATTACTTCTCAGTCTGGAACCCTATATTGAGAGCAGGAACTCCAAGACACTCCCGATGCTTGTTCTACAGTATATCAGTGCTCGCCCCTGGTATCTGATTTACATAACTTTCTTCTTGAGATGCGATGTTGCTCTAGTGATTCTATTTTGACGACCATGATGATAATGAAAGGAGTGAATATATCGCTTAAGTGACTGACACTTTTATTTAATTTAAAATTCAAATGCCCTGATGTACAATCTTATGAATGTATGTGAGAAGAGAGAATGCGTGTGTGTCTGTGTGTGTGTGTGTGTGTGTGTGTGTGTGTGTCTGTGTGTGTGTGTGTGTGTGTGTGTGTGTGTGTAAGAGAGAGAGTGAGAGATGAAGAGACAAGAGAGAGGATGTGTATGCGCGTGCGCGTGTGTGACAGAGAGAGAATGCGAAAGCGTGTGCGTGCGTGTGTGTGTGAGTGTGACAGAGAGAGAATGTGAAGGCGTGTGCGTGTGTTTGGGTGGGACAGAGAGACAAGAAAGAGAACGTGTATGCGTATGTGTGGGTGTGTTTAACAGAACAATCACTTATTATTTTCAATTATACGTGTGTTATACTGAAAAATTGGTGTGTACTGTTGTAAGTTACTAAATACACCGTAAGCTAAAGAGTGATACGAATATTTATATTTATATTTATTTGCATGCCCGCTTTTTTTTTTTTTTTTTTTTGAAGGATTTGCTCTGAGCATATTTATATCCAAATTCATTCAAATCATCACCTGTAATTACATTTAATTTTTTTTTTTTTAAATTCTGAACAATCTGATCTACTCCGGCTAAATCTGGGTAGAGCGTTCGTGTCCTTCACAATGCTGTCCCCACTTGACGTTTGATCTCGGGTAAGAGTATGTGATTGGATCTCAGGGACCCGAGAGAAATGAGGGGTGAGCTTTCTGTTATCGTACTAAATGAAACGGGTGCATGTGCTCTAGTTATGAAGTAGTCTCCCTTCGTTTTCTTATAGATATGGGAATCGAACATTGCCACAATTTATTTACATGTAATTTCAATTATTTTCAATTTTTGAATTTATTTGTCATTATATGGCTTAAGTAAAAAATTCGTCACTGAAATCGTTCATATCATTAAATGACATGTTCGTTTGGTGCACTGATGCTTCGTACTGTGACGTCATTTTTGTATTCTGTAATGGAGGTAATTTCCAAGCTAGTGTGTTATTTGTAACGTAATTTTAAGACATTTTCAGTGAGTGCGTGCGAATGTGTGTGTGTGTGTGTGTGTGTGTGTGTGTGTGTGTGTGCCTGCGTGCGTGTCTGCGTAGTTTTTTAGTTTCAATAATACTGTGCGGTTGGATAATGTGGTGTAATATAAGTGTTTGTCTTGGATTGTGTTGTGTGGTTGTGTTTGTCTTGGATTGTGTTGTGTGGTTGTGTTTGTCTTGGATTGTGTTGTGTGGTTGTGTTTGTCGTGCGCTCTATCTGTGCTAGTTTTGATGGAATATGATATGGTAACACATTTTATGTGTTAATGTGCGATTGTTTATGTGTCATTATTTTTAATTTAATGTGTATTTGTTTAATATGACGTAATTTTAGTGTTATTAAATATCTATGAAGTATGATGTAATTTAAATGTTGCTAAGTGGTCTATGAAGTATTATGTAATTTAAGTGTTGCTAAGTGTTATGAAGTATGACGCAATTTAAGTGTTTATGGGGGATTATTAGTAAGATATAATTTAAATGTTAATTTGGATTATATAGTGTTTGTAATTTTAGTGCTGCTATGTGTCTATGAAGTATGATGTAATTTTAGTGTTAATGGGAGATTAAAAAGTATGGTGTTATTTTTGTGTTTATACCTAGTAGTGTGTTATGCTACAAATTTTTAATTAGTGTGTAATTTTATGGAACGTAATGAATGTTCTATTTTCTAATTATACAATATATTGTTAGTGTGTGATTGTGCAATAATATATAATTTGTGTGCTAGTGTATGACTGTATAATTCTATATAATGTGTGTGCTAGTATATGATGGTACTACACGATATAATTTTGTGTTACGCATGAGTGTGTTATATGGTATAATTTGTTTATTGGTGTATGATTGTGAAATTCAACAGCATTTGTGTGTTAGAGTATGATTGTGTAATTTGATATAATTTATGAATTAATGCATGATTGTTTAATACAATATAACCTGTGTTAGTGTAAGGTGCAATTTGTTTTGGGTGACTGTGTAATACAATATAAGGTGTACTAGTGTTAGAGTGCCATTTCTGTTTTGTGTGATTGTGTAATACAATATAAGGTGTACTAGTGTTAGAGTGCCATTTCTGTTTTGGGTGATTGTGAAGTACGATGCAGTATTTGTGCAAGTGTTTAACTGTACTTACTGAAATTTCTATCAAGAAATATGTAATACTTGTGAGCTATTTCTATGTGTTAATGTGTGTGTGTGTGTGTGGGGGGGTATTCGTTCCAGTGCATCATTTTGCCCCACGTGACTTATGTCAGGTTATTGACTGACATATTTTTAACTTTCACGACCTTCATCAACTTTCGCAGCATTTTCGTTCTGGTAGGCCATAGAAGTAAGTGTAAGTACCGGAGGTGGATTTTGATATTTGAATTGACCCCGGGTAGTATTTGCTCTTTTGATTTTCAACCTCGAACTGGGATGTTTTGCGAGGTAGTCCGCTATAGCACACAAACCTCGCACTATCCTCCTATCTTAAGATCGCAACATCTAGTCCGCACAGATGGGTTGCGTGGTGACTAAGAGTTATCCCCGAGTTCTTCATCTTTGAAATGAAACCACAACCTCTGTTCTTTTCCACACCTTTTCTCTTCCCATTAATGTCTCCACCGTTCACCTACATACCCATTGAACGAGGCCCTCTAGCTACCCGTCCTTTCACACTAGTCGTCCGCCTACACACCCATTGAACAGGCCCTCTAGCTACCCATCCTTTCACACTAGTAGTTTACCCACACCCATTGAACCAGGCCCTCTAGCTACCCGTCCTTTCACACTAGTCGCTTACCCACAAATTCATTGAACGAGACCCTCAAACTACCCGTCCTTGCACAAAAGTCAATATTTCAGTCGCTCAACCATACCTCTTCGAAAGAGACCCACTAGTTATTGATTTAAAAAGCTATATATTTTTAATCGTTCGCGTTATTATATAGACTGACGTTATAGTCTGGATACTGTGCTGATTCATAGACCCAGCCTGCACAGCCAATATACGTGTTTATGACAAATATCATACCCCATACTTTACGCCACAAAACCTGAAACACGTGTCTGTCATGTGACAGAGAATGCGTACGGCATAAATAACCACTTGCGTTCCAGTACACCGCCCACAAGATCTCTTTACTTTCTTCGGAAGACACGGTCACCGCTGGTCTCAAAATGTTGCGTGCGACACTCATCTCTTTGGTCATTTGCAGCAGCGCCGTTTGGGCGCAAATACCCGCCCCATGCACCACTCCTGTCCAGTTTTCGGTCAGTTACCTGTAACTTTTTCTTTTCTTTTTTACTTAATGCATAATGGTGATAAGGAATAGTAATAAACTTACCTGTAACTTTTTCTTTTGTCTTTTATTTAATGCAGAATGGTGATAAAGAATACTAATAAATTTTCATGTAACTTTTCTGTCTTTTACTTAATGCATAATGGGGATAAGGAATAATAATAATTTTTCATGTAACTTTTCTGTCTTTTACTTAATGCATAATGGGGATAAGGAATAATAATAAATTTACGCTATTAATGAAAATAATTGAAAATATATAATTGTTTATTATTCAAGGCAAGACAAAAACTGCTAGAAATAACGTGAGAGACAAAATATAATGAATGCTGAGCTTCCATTGTCTTTGGGTGAATTACTTCAAAAGTTGAGATTGAGTTCAGTTTTATTTTCAGCGGGAATCCGTTGAATTGTCAATAATTTCAACGTATGTTACTGTAACGCTGCGTGTATTGTTATCTGTACTAATTGGTATTGTTCAGTCTAAAATTAAAAACTTACTTCACTAACAATAGTCATTAATAATCGTCGAGGATCCAACCTACACACACGATCAATCTTCTAGAAAGCTGCAGGCACTAAAATCCAGTTTCTAACTGTAATAGATTGTGTGCCCAAAGCCAACTGTATCCATCTAAAAATTAAACAAAAGTGTGTTTTATTTTTCAAAAGAATAGCCAGTAAGTCATTAGTCAGTCAATCATTTTGTGATTCAGATTGGTTTCTCATTATAGAGATAATGATATCGTACTAAAGTACTTGTTAAAGTCACTCAAGTCAACAGCGTATCTGTCAGTCAGTCGGTTTCTCATTATAGTGATAATGACAGTACAATAAAGTAAAACTCAATCAAAATCAGCTTCTCAAATCTGTTTCTGATGCTTTTTGTAATGACAAACAGTGATCCAGAGTCAGTGATCGTGGTTAGGATTAGCAAACTACCATTTTGATAAAGCACGCCCCCCTTTATCACTTGACGTAGCGTGTGATTATTTAATTTCAGGCAGGCTGATACATGTACATCTCATTGTATGACCTTTACCCTTATAAGATAACGACCGCGACCTTGCTGATTATAATATTCCCAGTTTCTAACAATCACAAGTCGTTAAACGCACAGACTAACAAAGTAATCAAGAGTACATAAACAAGGGCGATAATGCCTATGGTTTGTCGTTGGCGACGTAACTGATTGAAGTTGTGCCTGGAAATACATTATGATTAAGTTTGAGAATGCGACTATTGTGTGGTCTACATTGGCCTGTGGATTATACTGTCTGTGGGATCTGTGATCTTTGAACTCAAATGACATGAATAGTCTATAAACCTCACCAATTCGTACAATTCGTAGCATAACGATCCTAAAATAATGGCAGTGATAAACGTTGCATCGAGATGGTTTTTTTCACGATGTGATTGGTGTCAAATTTTGAAGCAGACCTGTAGACAGAACGATGTCAAATTTTGAAGCAGACCTGTAGACAGAACGATGTCAAATTTTGAAGCAGACCTGTAGACAGAACGATGTCAAATTTTGGAGCAGACCTGTAGACAGAACGATGTCAAATTTTGAAGCAGACCAGTAGATAGATCGATGTCATATTTTGGAGCAGACCAGTAGACAGATCGATGTCAACTTTAGAAGCAGACCATAGTCAGATCGATGTCTTATTTTGGAGCTGACCAGTAAACAGATCGATGCCATATTTTGGAGCAGACCAGTAGACAGATCGATGACATATTTTGGAGCAGACCAGTAGACAGATCGATGTCATATTTTGGAGCAGACCAGTAGACAGATCGATGTCATATTTTGGAGCAGACCAGTAGACAGATTGATGTCAACTTTAGAAGCAGACCATAGTCAGATCGATGTCTTATTTTGGAGCTGACCAGTAGACAGATCGATGCCATATTTTGGAGCAGACCAGTAGACAGATCGATGTCATATTTTGAAGAAGACCAGTAGACAGATCGATGTCATATTTTGGAGCAGACCAGTAGACAGATCGATGTCATATTTTGGAGCAGACCAGTAGACAGATCGATGTCATATTTTGGAGCAAGAAGTAGGAGGAGACTGGTCCCACAGTAGGGAAGAGACTGTGGCCACAGGTTTGTAGTAAATCAGTAGGAAGAAAACTGGTTTCACAGTTAGGAATAGGTAAATAGGGAGGGATCTGGTGTGCTTTTTGTGCATTTAGGCAAAAGACTATTGCAACATTATGAAGCAGGCGTGTATGTGTTTGTGTGTGTGTGTGTTTGTGTGGGAACTAATGTCACAGTGTAGAGTGGATCATTAGACAGTGACTGTTTTTATAGTATGAAGTAGGCCATTAAAGAAAAGACTAATGTCAAAAGTTTGGAGTAGGCTTTTGGGAAAAGACCGATGTCACAGTATGGGATAGTGATGTTACTGAATTTGTAGTCTGCTGACTTGTTACACGATATAATTTGCTGCATTCTTTTGTTCTCAAGTTGTGGCATGTAGCCTTGTACCGATATTGAACTTGTAGCACGAAGTTGTGGCATGTAGCCTTGTACTGATATTGAACTTGTAGCACGAAGTTGTGGCATGTAGCCTTGTACCGATATTGAACTTGTATCACGAAGTTGTGGCATGTAGCCTTGTACTGATATTGAACTTGTATCACGAAGTTGTGGCATGTAGCCTTGTACTGATATTGAAGTTGTTGCACGAAGTTGTGGCATGTAGCTTTTTGATGTTACTGTAGTTGTAGCATGTAGCATTGTGCGGATACAGATGTTTAGCGTGTAACCGTGTGTTCTTACTGAAGTTGTAGCGTGTAAACTTGTATTGTTACTGAAGTTGAGACATGTAGCCTTGTGTTGTTACTAAAGTTGAGCCATATAGCCACGATCTGTTATTGATGTTATAGCAGGTAGCCATGTGCTGTTACTGAAATTGAAGTAGGTAGTCTTGTGCTGTTACTTAAGTTACAGATTGTAGCCTTATATTGTTATTAAAGTTGTAGTATATGACCTTGTGTTACAGAAGTTGAGTCACGTAGCCTTATATTGTTGTTAAAGTTGTAGCATGTAGCCTTGTGTTGTTACAGAAGTAGAGGCATTAGCCTTATATTGTTAAAGTTGTAGTATGTAACCTTGTGTTGTTATTGATGTTGTAGAGATGTAGCTGCTATCGTACGCTTTAATCTTTTTACTAAACTGTGTTAACTTAATTAGTTTGTCTGGTGTTTCCTGGTTGGTCTGGTTTCTTTAATTTGGTTTACTTTGGTTTTTGTCTTGTTGGCTCTGGTTTTAGACTATTTTTAGAAACTTTCGCTTGGCCAGCTCTGTGTGGGGTGGGAGTGGGGTTACAATTTTTTTTATTGCTTTACTGGCACCGGATTTTGCTACGTTAACTTTGATTTTTGACTGGTTTGTTCTGGTTTTAAGTGGTTATCTTTGTTTTGCCAGGGTATTAGCATATTCTATGTCGAGTTAATTTCTGAGCCCCAAAACATAAAACATCACTTACTAAATTTTCTTCCAAACTACAAGCTATGGAGCAATACACAGTTATTCTTTTTTAAAAAATCAATCTCTCAACAACATAATTTTTTTTTATTGTTATTGCAATCCTTGCTTTATTTATTTTTTTCGGACTACCTTTTGTTTCTGGTGTGGACATATTATGTAGGGGTTGAGGTCGTTGGGAAAATCTATCATTATATTTGGTCAATATGGCCTGAAACATTTTTATGGCAAATTAAGTGTATCATAAACTTTTCGCAACACCACACATACACGCGATCGTTGTCGAGTGATAGTCTCCCCCTTGACGATGTCAAATTTGGGGCGTGATTGTATAATTAATGTATTGATTTCTTTAATTTTTAAAATTTTGTTTACATTTATAGATGCGCGCTAGCCAGTACGACCATTTGGACGATACTTTGAACCGCTACTACATCTCATACGACGCCATTAACAAACGACGCGCCATCTTCGAGGAGCAAGATGTCATTGTGCCTGGCAGACAGTACGTTGTAAGGACGTATTTGAGAATGTATGGAGTGCAGACAGTACGTTGTAAGGACGTATTTGAGAATGTATGGAGTGCAGACAGTACGTTGTAAGGACGTATTTGAGAATGTATGGAGTGCAGACAGTACGTTGTAAGGACGTATTTGAGAATGTATGGAGTGCAGACAGTACGTTGTAAGGACGTATTTGAGAATGTATGGAGTGCAGACAGTACGTTGTAAGGACGTATTTGAGAATGTATGGAGTGCAGACAGTACGTTGTAAGGACGTATATGAGAATGTATGCCATTTAGACTGTACGTTGTGTGGACGTATTTGTGAATGTATGGCATGCAGGAAGTACTTTGTGAGAACGTATTTGTAAATGTACGTAATGTAGACACTCGTTGTGCAGTGAATGCATGGCATTTAGTCAGCACGTTGTGGTGACAGTATGTTGTGAGCACACACTTTGTGAATGTATGGCATGTAGTCAGCACATTGTGGTGACAGTATGTTGTGAGCACACAATTTGTGAGTGTATGGCATGTATAGAGTGTGTTGTGAGGACATGTGACATATAGGACTACCAAACATGTACAGCATAGCATGTAGGCATACTCAACATGTTGAATGGCAGGTCTACTGAACTTTTAGAGCTTGAACATGACGAGCAGGCCTATTTTTCCTTCACTAGTACCAAGCGTAATGATCGATTTATTTAGTGTTGCTTTTAATTTGCATTGTATTCAATATTACTGTAAAATATAATTTAATTTTAAACATGTTCGTTTGTTCACATTCAACTGTCACCTTGGCACAGTACTAGTGGCTATCTGACTTCTTGCTAACTAGTTAACTAGTGCGCGTCTAGCTGTCATGTCTCTACAGAATAGACACAGTAGTGGAAGCACTTAGATGACGTCATTCTATTGGGCAGCATGCAGCCACTACCAATAGACGACGTTTTGCACGAATGCACTTGCATTGTTGAAGCCTTAATTTTAATTATCAGGCTGAAAGTGTTGTAACGTAAGAATGGTTTATGTTTATTGAGTGTTCGATCGAGTGTGATATGTTAGAGGAATAATGTTTATTCACTGAGTGTTGGATCGTGAATGTGATGTGCCAGTTGAATGGTTTTATGTTCAGTGAGTGATCCTGAATATGATGCAACAGATGAATGGTTTTATGCTCAATGAGTGATCGTGAATGTGATGTAACAGATGAATGCTGGATCCTGACTAGCGTGAATATGTTGTAACACACACACGAATATTTTGCCTAGGTTCAGGGAGTACCTGATTTTGAACAGCATTAATTTAATGTACGAAATTAACCTGACGAAGAAGACCTGCACACGATCCGTACCTCCACCCTGGCGCCCGTTCGGCATCCCCGTAAACGCTACATTCGAGACCGAATACTACATCGGTGGCCCTGGGGAAGAAGTCTTTGCTCAGGAATGGTCGGATCGTATTCCTATGAAACAACGTGAGTGGCTGAGAAAGAGGTCACTAAAATGGCTACGTGCTCAGAACTTGTTCTCGTTTGAAACCTTTGAAATAAAGGTCCCCTTAGCTACAGCGGCATATAGCGGATTTGTCTTTCTTTGATAAGGGAGTTAAATCCAGCTACCTGGCGCTTTAGCTAATTTGTAATAGGGCATTCATTACTCAAGCAAATAAGGGGAAGAAACTGTGATTTCTTAGCACGCTGTCCATTTTAGATTTTGCTAATTTTATTTCTTTGTAGCCCCTGAAACAATAATGTTTTAATTAATTAATTTGCTCGTTTTTCGTGCACTTATTTAAAATACGGCTTATAGTATTTCATTTTGTACAATGATTTGCAGTGGTCTATGCTTGATAATGAGTGAGTGTGTGTGTGTGTGTGTGTGTGTGTGTGTTGGTTAAACTAGTGCACTTGCAAGCCATCATTACTAAGATATTGAAAATGAAAAATAGTTCTTTAAATTAACGTTACACTTTATAACTGTGAGTCTTTGTTTTAAATATCTCTTATAGCATCTGTGTGCTGTCAACTAAACAAGTTTTTAATTAAGATAGGGGCAAGGAGCCTTATTTGATGTATATACTATTTTCTAATTTCATAATCGTACTGTTGAAAATCCAAATCATTATATATATATTATTAAATATTATTTTCTATCCTTTATGCCTTTCTTTTTTGCATAAGCTTCTTGTAATTTTTGTCAATCAATTGCTGTGCTTTCGCCGATTTTAAGGGTCGTGACCTTAAACAACAAAATATATGTATTGAAATTCAGTTCTTTCTCTCTTTATTATGATATTTTAAAAAATATTAAACGGGTGTTGATCGTGTGCAGGCGAGTATTGGGTGGGCGTCTTCTCTATGCTGAACTGCTACCCAATTCGTGAAGTGATCGTAGCCGACTACGAGCAGGTCAACTCTACTATCACCACAGAGTTCTACGACATCGTCCAGGGCATCCCCAACCCCAACGACTTCATCCCACCCGCATTTTGCTCGTCAGCCCCGTTTGCCAAGCCCGAGGGCAAGGTACCACACTTTTAGAAGCCACACCCTTCGCCTTGTTTGACCTAGATACTTACTGGCCAGTCTTGCATCAGCAAATTGTACTGAACAAGTCGCGCACATTGTATGAGTCAGTGCGGCTTATGTGGAGTTAAGACAAAAAGAAGAAACATGAGGAAACACGCATGCGCGCGCACACACACACACACACGCACACACACAAGCACGCAACTGCTAAGACTGAATACGTTTTATTGAAAGATGACTGTCATTTTTTCCTTTAGTATTTTTACTGATATCCTGTCACCTCTCCTGCAAGTAATTTTCCCGTCAACATAAAATATCAATGTAATCATGTAACCACAACTGAATTCGCTCCCAAAAGTCGGTAACTTCTAATTGTTATTTTGCTCATTGTAGTGAGAGGTGTGTGTCTATTTCCCCCCGCCTCTGTTCTCCTTTGGATGATCATGAAATGTCTACGAACGACAGAAATGTTTTGAATATATTCTTGCTAGATTAATGTCCATGAAATAAATAAATCCATGTGTGTGTGTAATAAAATACACACACAAATCACGATGAAATGAGACGTTTATCGATATTTGGCAGTACCATGTGACAATTTTGATCTATGATTTCACATGTAATTCTCACACGTCTTTCAGAACTTTTTTTTCTTTTTAAAGTATAAGAACATTTTATTAATAATTCTCTTAAAAACACAAAGCAAAATGTATCTGGTTGATATGTTATAATTAAGAGTCTTGTATTCCTCAGTCGCGTTCATTGCTGGCTCATAAGCTGTCACTGTGATACAATTAGAATGAGTCTGCGAGTTGTTTTTTTTCTTCAGAAAGTGGAAACAAACAAGGTCTACGTATGTACATATTTAGATATTATATAACCACTGGAATTAATTATATTTGCTACTGGATAAAATCTTTGGATCACGTGTACATCTTTGTCTAAAGTAGTCTCCCCTATTTTTCAACTCTAGTCAAATACACGGACGTGAGAACTAAAATTTTTTTGTTGTTGGGTGTTTGTTTTGATTTTTAGCCGAGCCTTAACGATCACGTGTTTTTGTCTTCTTATGCATAAGCAACGCATCACCAAGTGTACAGTATGTTTCATAGTCGGTGTGTATGTGTGTGTGCACAGTGTGTCGCACATGTATTCTGTGCGGTGAGAATTGAAGAGACACAGTGATCCTTTTAAACATTTATGTACGCTTTCATTTAAAAAAAAAACAAAAAAACTTAAGCCCTATTTGTGTGATTTAATATGCAATATTCTATTTTAAAAATTACTGTGTGACTTAATTATAACTTTGCTAGAACACTTGTTCTTGTAGCGACCGGAACCTGTGCAATACTCTCCCCTCATTGATCGATGCCTGCTAGTGCTGTCCCCTGACGTCTGTGTTCATTTTTCATACATCGCACTGCTTGTAGGGTTTACTGATAACTACACTGGTAGAAGCTGTCATATTTAGTTAAGTAATATTTGCCGCTAATTACGTTCTTATTTTTGTACTGAGGTCAACACGAACTCAAATCTACACGATGTAAGGTCAATTCTTTTGCGATCGGTATTTGGCCAGAAGTCAAGGACCCTAGCTCTTCGGAATCGTTTGGGTCTGATGACCGCTGCAGTTCCTTTAGTAATAGTTAATTCCAAGATCTGCTGGATGCCATTCATTGACTCAATATCCACTAGCATTGAACCCAAACAACCGCATTTTTCTTTATAAATAATTTACATACCAGACCGCTTTCCCAAATGTGCCAAACTGTCCGAGTGTCCCCACTACACTTGTGCCCATGATAGACGTCAAAAACGGCCGGTAGTTCGACATGAGGTATGTCTCGAGCTCTGTGTGTGTGTGAAAGATGGATTTCGCGTACAAATATGGGTGAAAATTGTGATTTGAGTATATGTGATGAATAAATAATGTCGTGTTGAGTGTAGCAAGTTGTCTTGTTTTATTTTTCTAAACTTCTTAATTCCGATTTTCATTTTTATTATTTTTCAAAATTGCATATTGGACAAGTTATTTGACTTTCTTCAGGTTTGATTTGTGTGCTTGTTCTATTTCCATTTTTTCTTTTTAAAAGTTACTCTCCACTATCAAGATACATATACAACTTTGTTGAGTGACTTGTCATAAAACTTTTAAAAGTTAAAACTCACTTGGAGTGATGTCCTTTGAGTGCACATTTTTTAATTTCCCTATAGAAGTGGAAACAGACTTCGCTCATCCGAGAGCAATGTATTACTATTAATCTGTAAATAATTAATTCACCAACCCATGTACAGAGCAAGATAACAATTTTCAGATTTTACTTTTCTTGTATGGTTCCCCCACCCCCCTTTACTAGTCTCTTAAATATGATTAATCCCTATTCGTGTGATTTTCTGTGTGAAAAGGTCCGCAAGGCTTCATTACCAACACAACTTAAGTCTGTACAAGCATGAACAAATAAAAATGACAACAGCAACAGTGTTGTGTAAGTGTTGATTCTTTTAAGTGCATAATTTATGTGTATGCTGTTTTCTTCAAACTCATTACATGTATCTGACACTATTTGTTGTCGCACAGTGTTGTGTGTGTGCATGCACAAACATGATATAAACAGTTTGAAATCTCTTCGGTGTTCAGGTCCTAGCTTTAGGATTTGTTTCTAATTACATCACTTTATTTGATTTGAAATAGCATTTCAAAACCTCTTCAGTGCTATGTCATAGCTTTAGGATTTGTTTCTAATTACATCACTTTATTTGATTTGAAATAGCATTTCAAAACCTCTTCAGTGCTATGTCCAACTCCTAGCTTTAGGATCATTTTCTAATTTCATCACCTTATTTGACTTGAATAGCAATTGGAAACCACTTCAATACAATGTTCTAGCTTTAGAACCTGTTTCTCTCATGTCATCTTGTTTGTTTACAGAAATTAAATATCATTCACTTTGCTATTAATGAATATTTGAAGAAAATAAATCACTTAACCAGCTTCTTGGTCATCATCAATCATCCTGCTTATTTAACCAATGGTGAAAGTATATCTCGGCATCAGTGGGAAATTTTAAAATACTATCTATTAAGCTTTCAGACATCAACAAATACTCAGCAAATTTTATCACACCTTTGATTTTCAAACTCGGTATAAAACTGTGACTGAAAATTATTAACATCCTCTACAACTAATACTCGCGCCCTGAACACCAATAATTGTAGCCCTGATAATCATTACGTGTAACCAGAAACAATGACTTTATGTTTGGGGATGCAGTGATGTCGATGTTGAGAGGTCCACACGGTGGTCAGGACCCCAGCAGAATATAGAGTATTGACAGTGAAACCAAGTCCCTCCAGAGTTTTCCAGGGCCAAGAACGTTCCTAAGACGACAGCCCCACCCCACACAAACTCTTGAGAGAAAGAAAGCTAACAGAACCACACCATCAACAACCATTAAAAGTATTTTTTTCAGAAAAAAAAAATCTGATACATCATTTTTTTTCTTCAGGGGATGGAGGGGGGGGGCAGGCTTTGATATTGAGTGGGTCACCTGGTGTGTTTGGGACCCCAGAACACCATGAGGGAAACCAAGACCTTCAATGACAACCCATATCTTAGTTGACAAAATGTTTTTCAATGTCTTGGAACTGAACAACACTAGCAAAACACCACAGTGTAACTCACACTTAACCAGACACTTAAACCGGCACATAGATGCTGACACTTGATGTATTCTACCAGGTTTGTAATTTTGTATCAGATAACCAGCTACTATAATGTAACCAACTATATACAACACATATTCAAACTCATCTTCAAATGCTGCATTCACTCAGCACAATGAGAAGATACCTCTCACATTTCACTTACTAGATCAATCAATTATATAATTGCATTTATTTCCTCAAAGTTCATGTACAATGTGTGCAAAATCAAAATATTTCAGGTTTGAAAAAAGCATAATCTATATCATTCTCTTTACATCTCACCCTGGTACCAAACACAGTACCTGTAGCATCAATCCCTAATCATACAAATAAATTAATCATGTCAACAAAAAGCATGCTCAATTTACACACAAAACAAAAAAATATATAAATGCATCACCATAGATATAAATCAATGCATTACCTAGCAATAATTATTACATCAAGTGCCAAATTTACATGTACCATTCTCTGAATAAAATATTTGCTGAATCAATGCACATTTTAAGGATTTTCTCGAATATCCATCAGGATAACAAAAAAGAGGGTCAGTCGAAAACTGGGCTTAATTGAGGGCTTGTCTGTTTAAAAAAAACAAACTTATTACTCGAACAACAAAACATGGATAAAGGTTAAAAAACATTAACAAACGTGATCTACTATCCCTCCCAAAAATATTTTTTAAAAATAACTGACAAGACGTCAAAAAGGCCCAAGAAAGAACACAATATTCGGGAAAAACCTTAAAAGCAAACACAGTACATGAACTTAAAGTTATAAATAAAAATCTCTGATCTAATGATGTAGTTCACAAAAATGATTAACTATCTGTGACTTTTCAAAAAATAATTATTATGGGACATTCAGAGAAAAATATTGTTTAAAAAAACAAAACAATGACTGGTATACTCGATATAGAAATATGATGTAGGTAGCACCGTAATTAGAAAACAGATACATAAAAATAACAATATAACATGAAGCATACTTAATCAAAGTAAAACAATTGTCAGGGTAAATTTCATAAAGCGTTTCAATTTTCATGAGACAAGAGATGCATCAGGCCAATTGTGAATGGACTCGTTTGGGGGGGGGGGGGGGGGGGAAGAAGGAGTTTATAATTATCTGCCAATTATGACACACTCAAAAGACGAGTTTAAATCAGCCAGTCATGAACAATTTGTGTGCTGCAGGGTTTTCCTTCTCAAGGGATAATACAGATCCAATTTAATTTTTACCAATTTTCAATAGTTTGATCTCATTTAATTAACAATGGTTAACTGTGTCATCCATACATATCAGTATTTATCATGTATCAAGTACACATCTTTAAAATGCTCTTGCTCCACAGACTGTTAGATCTGCTGAACAAACAGTCTCTCCAAACTTGTTCACAGCTTTACAAGAGTATTCCCCCTCATCTTCTTCTGTAACATTGTGCACAATCAGAGAGCATTGTTCATTACTCAGTTCGAAGATATGCCGGCTGTCCTCTTTCACCAAATCATCTTCAAACATCCAAATTAGTTTTGGGTAAGGATTGCCAATTACTATGACATCAAACCGCACCACATCTCCAGACAAAGCGGTGCAATCAACCATTTTCTTCAAGAATAATGGTGCTAATTTTTCTTCAGCGTTTTTGCAAGGAGGGTCTGAATGATGAGAAAGAGGGCGTGAATGCTGGGTAAGAGTAAGACTGCTGGGCCTGACGGAACTCTGTGTTTGTTGAAAAACATCACCAGCATTCTCAGGGGGTATGTTTGCAGGGCCAACACATGAAGGGGTAGAAGAATCAATGTCATTATGTTTAAATTTCATTGTAACTGCCTCAGGCAGAGGATCGTCTTTCATTTTCCAGGCTTTTCTTTGTAGCAATGACAGAGCAGCAGCATTGTGGTCTTTACCATAAAAACTTGAAGATAAACTGTCATTTGCTCTATCATTCAAAGATGATGGACAAGCACAACCCAGCTCTTGTCTCTGAAACAGTGCTGGAATAGGGTCATCAATTCTTAAAACATCGTCCCTTTTGCAGTTTGTAGTTAGTATTGTTCCTGGTACAGCTACTGATGACTTGTCTTGCTCCCTGTCTGATAAAGCAGTCTTTCCCTGATTAGACAAATTGGTTGTGAGTTGGCTCCCTTCACTATCCACCTTGGCAGGAGAAAAAAGATGTTTTGGGATGATCTTCACCAAAGGTGTATCAGGTACTTTGCTAATGGCAGACCCATATAGAATTTCCTTTTTGGACTCCTCTGAAGGGAAGTCAGAAGCAGAAGGCCAGCTACTGTTGCTGCTAATCTTCTGCAGAGAAGCCATGCGACCCAGAGCGAGGAGAGCATTGCCTGTTTGCTGAACAAAGCACCAGAGAAAGAAATGGCATGCAAAGAAAATGCAACCAAAAGCCATTTTTACTGAAAGCCCCTCACAAAAGCAGACATGCAAGCTTATTTCTAGTTCAAAGAGATGTTTCTAAAAAGCCCATTGAAATAATATTCTCCCCCTTTCTGTGTATGAGTGTGTGTCTGTGTGAGAGACGTGTGTGTATTACTCTATAATCTTAATAAATAAATTGCAGTACAATTAATTAATATGGATTGAAACCAAAACTGCTACAATTCAACTCCTAATTATAACAATAAGATAATATACTCTGATTTTTCTAATTTTTAATGACCCCACTGAAAATAAAATATCTGATCTTAAGATTCTGGTCTGCGCCTCTGCAAAAAATAATATACACACATACGAAAAATAAGAAATCCTTATAATGATTTTAGCAATCAATTAATACATTAGTAAAAGCAATGTCAATACAAAATGAGAGAAATAGTCGTGCTCATCTTAACAGTAATATTCTTTCAAAAATGTCTTTGATTTGCCATCTTAATAGTTTCTAGCTTTATTTCCTGGCAGTCGACAATAATCATATGGAACAGTCTGATGAAATCAGCAATGATAGAGGAACACTGTCAAAGAATAATTGACCTAAAAAACAGTCTGTTATTAGCACATACCATAGACCCTCAACACAAACTATATGATCTACACCAACCAACTGATTAAAAAGTAGAGTACAACATTTAGCAAGAAGTTTTCAGCAAGGAGTGAGAGTGAACAAACACTCCAAAACAAAAGTTAGCTAAAGGTTCGGAAGCATAACACAAACACTCAAAGTGTAACATAAAAACACTCTACAGCTCAAGGTTTTGAAGCATAACACAAACACTTGAAGCGTAATCTAAAAACACTCTACAAGATAGGTTAGCTCACATTTCTTAAGCATTAAAATAAAAATGTTAAAAAAGCAAAGAAAAAAGAACACCCATATTTTTTAATAAAAAAAGAAGAAAATGAAAGTATCTACAAAAAGAAATGATACAAAATCGAGCAGAAAGTTAGTTTAGTTTGTACCAGTCACTGTATTTCTCTCCAATCATGCCGCATAACTCCTCAGCTTTCATGCGATGGGGTCCCACTAAAGTAAATTAAGCAAGTTTTTATGTGAGTGATAGGTATTTTCAAAATTCATAATAAGATTCAAGAACATATCTGCGGATCAGGTTGTTAACACATGCTAAATAGAAAACAAGTGGTTAGTAGGCTGTAGTTAATAAAAGAATATCTGATTTCATTTTAATTTTTGTAAGCCAGTTATCACATTCTTAATTATGCTGCTATTTATATAAGCTTAGGACAGAAATGCAATCCCTGCAATCCCTTTTTTATAATAAATTTTTCTTTTTAATGATGCCCTATTTTTTACATTCTAATGATGAGCCTTGTATAATATCAAACTTGACCTACTTTACTGAACTCATTCCAACAACAGTTTTTATGTTGTTTTTTTTTAACACTGGAAACAGTTGAATTTATTTTCTGGTTCATAGTTACGAATTTGCAAAAATTAATTTTCTTCAGTAAAAGTCTCACCTGCCACTTGCGCCGAGCCATAAAACACTTAAGTCGCTCTGTATTGAGGCGTTTAGTGCGGATGCGTGTGTCATCTTGTGCCAGCCAAGGGTGCTCTAAACACTGTCCAATAGTGATGCGCTTTCTGTGTTAAAAAAAAAAAAAATTCATCAACAATTCATTCATATTTCAATTCCACATCCTAGAGCATATTGTGAGCACACTGCCAATTGATTAAATCAATAACTTACCGTAAAACAAATTCATTCAATTTTTCTGAAGCATGCAGTTTGTAAAATAGGGTAATAATAAATTATAAATATATTATTTCTTGTTTGTATAGCATTTAAAAAATTGCTGCATTAGTTGGGTTTGCAATTTTTTGAATGGCTAGATTCATGTTAATGCATCAAAATACCACAATTACTAAAGAAGATTCATGTTAGTTTTATTTTGAGTAATTTCTGAATGAGTAATTTGTAATAAAAAAGGCATATTTCAGAACCAAGTATTTGCCTAAGAACAACATCAATCAAATTGTATCAAGACACTCACTCTTTCCGTTTAATTAGTAGGTGTTGAATGAAATCTTTGGCATTTTCTGATATTTCTCTGAATGATTCATCATCAAAATCATATTCTCCACTAGTCACATTTGCCAATGTTTCTGCGTCATTATCACCCAAAAATGGGGACAGACCTGACAACCTAAAAAGAAAATAAAGAATTTTTTTATTTAGTCAAAATATTACTAAAACGCTTAAAACAGGACTGGAGAAAAACAATAACAGATCCATTCATGTAAACTTTAGATCTCACTATAAATTTTCATAATTATGACACTTTCTGTGCTAATGAAGTCAATTTTAAATTTTGTATTTTGGTAAATAAATCAACTAAAACAAATGCATTAGAGGACAGTCTAATGATAAACACAGATATAATGTATTTAAATCTATAAAGGGACAATATTTGACACGACTTATATTCTACAATGGGGTAAAAAAAATTCTTACAATCTGAAAATCCTTACAGTATAATCACAGACTGTCTAAAATATCAAAATCGTTTTGAGGCATTTTGTTTAGAAGAAATGGTCACTTATGCAAGGAATTAGATGAGCTTTTAAAACCTGAGGGTATCGCCTGCATCAACAAGGAATATAGTATGTTATTAAAAAGTCTTACAGACTGTGATCACTAGAAAAACAGTAGTATGTTATTAAAAAGTCTTACAGACTGTGATCACTAGAAAAACTTACAGTATATAGCAAATGACACCAATGCTCCAGAGGTCAGTAGCAAAGCTGATATCATCGTAGTTTATGACTTCAGGAGCAATAAATTCTGGGGTGCCATTCAAAATCCTGATGCTTTCCTCTGGATTATAAACTCGTGCCAAGCCAAAGTCAATAATCTTAATCTGATTGGTGTTTTCAGCAACACACAAAACATTCTCTGGTTTGAGGTCAAGGTGTAGAATAGACTGTGAGTGCATGTAGCAAACGCCAGAACAGATTTGCCTCATGAAATGCACACAGTCACACTCCGTCAAGACAAAGTCTTCCCTGATAATGCGTTCAAATAGCTCACCTGCTCCAACACTGATCAACAAAATACAATGTTGAATAAAACATTAACTTATATTAGTATTTATTTTTAAAGTTTTAAAAATTAAAAGCAGTGTACATATAAAGAAAAAATAATAGTTAAAGATATTAAATTTAGATCTTTTATTTGTTTTAAAGTGATTTTAATGTACAGTGGACCCTCACATAACAGTATTAATTCAACATAGAAAAAGCAATATTATGTGAAATTAACATTATATGGTACTGGTACTATAGAGAATAAGCATAATTTATTAGATAACAAATATGGATTTACTTATTGCTTTAGACTAATAAAATCTGTTTATGAGGGTTTATTTAAAAACCATATTCAGCCATAATCACACTTATTAACACCATTCTCAGGTTTGCTATAATTTACACTTGAATTAGAAGCCATTGTTAATTACTGAACATTGCTTTAATTAATAAAATATAAAAATTACAGGAAGTTTCACTAGAGAAATGCAGCCAACAATGTAAACAAGGCCTAAAGCTCTCTGCAACAGCATTTCGGATTGGCTTGTGACAGCCTGACAGTCAAAGCTAGGAGCAAATGTGGTAATATTATTCATAGATTCTAATGTTATGTGAATACACAAGCATCTGTAAAAAGCCTAATTCTATGCGATTTCACAATGAGTGTGTGTTTATATTATCAAAAGAATTTTAATTACAGCATGTTAAACATTCAAGCAACTAGTAAAAATGTTATAGAAGTTATAACATACATATTTTAATTAATTATCATATTTAGTCTTTTTTCTAAATTCTTACTCACAGATTACAGATTTTCTTGTGAAGGAGGAAGGGTAGTGTATTTGTATTATTTTTTATTTTATTTTTATTAAAGAAAATACGAGAGTTCATTTCTCAGACGAACCTCTCTTCCTCTTTCAATCACAATGCATTGAAAGCTTATGTTAGATTCTCAAAAGGCAAGTTAAAATATAAAACATCCATTTTGCAATTAAAAACACAATTTGCATTTATCATATAGAATTTTGCTGCAGAAAGACAAGCTGTGACTATTTTTAGAAGTAACTGTACTCACTATTCCATAACCAGAACCATGGTACGAGGTGCTTCAAAGGCATCCCAAAGCATGAGCAATTTTGGGTGGGCCAAACGATTCATGATGTTGATCTCTTGCCGCACAACATCCTTTTCTTTCTCTCGGCATTTCACTACCTTGGCAGCCCATATTGATCCTGTGGTTTTTTGACGACACTTGTAGACGTTGCCAAATTTCCCCCTAGAGGTGTGAATTTGCAACAATTCATTTCAGTCAAAGTAAAATCAAATACAGCATTCTTCATTAAAGAATTGCAATGAATATTGTTCATGTAATCTGACTCTTAATGCTCTGAAAACAATAAGACTACTGACAATAAATAAACTAGAGGCTGATAACTAGTTAGACAAGATAGATGTACACATGGATGGAACATATATTCCCATAAACAAACCACTCTCAAGTAAACTTACTTTCCAACTTCCTGTAGTAGCTCATAAAAGTCTTCAAACCTTCTGCCTGGTGAAATCACCACCTCTTTAGGCTCAAATGGAAGTGAGTCTGTAAAAGATAAATGGACAATAATTATCAAGGTACTAACTGGTAAACCAATTATAATTTAGTGAATTAATTATATTTCTATACTTCCTCAATTTTAACTTTTACACAGTTACAACAATAAAAAGCATAAATGGTTCATAATAACAATTTTCACAAAAGCATTTGCTTGTGAGCAAGTATTGCTGACTTTATTTTACAATAAATTTCCTGCCTAAAGATACAGTTCCATACTACAAGAAAGATTATGCGCACCACTAGATTAACAGACTGAGAAAAAATTCAATGGATGTGTTTGTATGTATGAGAGTGAGAGAGAAATACAAGGTTAAAGAACATCATTATAAAAAGGCAGGGGTTTATTTTTGTTTTCTTTTTAATGTTAATTATCTCCCTTCAAAGAATTGTGAAAACATTTCATATTAGTATTTTGTAGCTATTTTTAATTTAATTTCTATTTCTATTACTCTGTTAGTACAACATGCAATTTTAAAAAAGGTAACACAGAAGTTAGTTAGAAAAAATGAAATGAATCAATTAAAAGTATTTAAGATAATTCATAACTGAATATTTCGCATTGAACTAATATTAATATCATCTATGTAATGACATATTTTTATCTGGCAATGAATAATATTACATGTAATACCTGCTACATATGACTAGTATGTAGTCTGATCATTATTTTCCTATAAAAAAAGAGAGGAGCCTAAATTTGTCCTAAAGACATGAGGTACACAGACTAAGCACTGGTATTAACAGAATGTTACATTGTGTTACCTAGCTACAATTTCACATAAACTGCTAGACAACATGAACACATTCTTGATACAAGTCATACACAGATAACAGTTTCTCCTTTAATGGCAGAAAGATTTCTAAACATGATGGAACATTTCTGAACAAAGTGAAATAAACCTATATAAGGCATTTCTGTACACAAATAGATATTTTTATTTGTCAAGGCAGAGTTCTAGGCAAAATTAAACATGACTATTTATATCATTATTTATCATGACAGTTCTAGGTAAAATAAGACATTACTATTTATGTCATGTACATATGTATAGTGAGACATTTTCTACTCTATGTGAAAGTTCATATTACAGGTGAATATTTCTACTTACAACTACAAGTGAACATTAATTGCATAGCTCAGCATTTCTAATTATAAGCAAAAAATTTGTACTCACAAGTAAATATTAAATATACAGTTAAATACTTCTATTTAAACAGCAATATTAAATATGTAGTTGAATATTACTATTCAGAAGTGAACATTAAATACAGAACTGAATATGTCTACTTACAAGAAACTACTTATATGTAGTTGCATGTTTCTATTCACAAATGAACATGCACACACATATACAGTACATGTATATATATTATTTATATATTTAGCCAGCACACAAAACATCGTAAAGAATACTTTTTCAGAATTATCAGCCCCAAATTATAGTTATGAGGGAAACTCATTTTGCCTTGCATAGATTAGCCTTCAATATTTGACAAAACACTGACAAAGAAGCATGTTTTTAAAAACGTTTAACAGCAATTGAGTCATTTCTCTGGTAAGTAATCTATGAATTTAGTATGATGTTTGTATTTGTTCTCAAATTACTGTCTCAAAATTATAGTGGAAGGTGGAAGATAGGCCTTATATGGACTAAAACCAATCAAGACTGTATGAAACAATGTTAGAAAACTTACCACAGTAATTCAAATAAATATTTTCTAGAACATAAAATGATGATTATATATTTTCAGTTTATTGTCCCTAATTACATTTTTCAGATGACTAGTACTTGAGCTGTAAAACAAGGAGACTGACAAGCCATTGTATTTGACTTTTAGAAAATGGTTAAAAACATACAATAGCAATTAAAATAATTATATTTGTGTAGCTGCCTAATTTGTCTTTCACTCTTTTTCTTTCTGTTCAAAAACACAGCCATCTATAGCTCTTACATATAGATGCTGCAGTCATTTATTCTAGCTGTTTAGTCATGTTTGTTCTCTTCATGGCTGTGTCCTCTAGCAGCATTTGTTTGTATACATTTCTGTGGAGCCCAAAAATTTGGGAAAATGATTTTTTTGTTGCTAGGCAATGAGAGAGCTACAGGTGGCACTGTAATACCTGAACATATTTTAGCAAACAATTTTTACATACTGTTTGCAATGAAGAGTTTTTCTTGCAAATGGCACTGGTGTTGGCTGAACGTCACATTACAATTGCAATATACACACAGAACCTTTATTACAAGACCCAAATCACCTTTTTCCTCATAGACAAAAGTATGCAGAATTGAGTTATTTCACTGTAAACATTGATGATAAGATCCTTTCATGAATGTATTCTGAAGCTAGCCAGTGCTATCACACCTCAGCATTTTATCCCAATACAGGCTTGCATGATGGAATGTATTATTTACACATCACTTGGCTTTTCCCAAAAAGGCTCTCAGTCACAGCTAGGTCATGCATTTTTAACCCTTATCTACAGAAAGTTTATAAAATGCCTAGCTTAGTACAGTAGTAGTTATCACATATAAGACTGCAAATAATTATATTAATCCCTTAACTTTTATATGTGACCTAATTTTGTTTTGTTTTTCACAGTTACACATGAGACTGCACATTTAAATTTCCTTTCTCAAATTACTGTGATTTGATTACTGACCTAGTTATATATAAATCTGGGTATAATTTTATGCTGGTGAAAGTTGAAAATGTAAATGCTATTAATTATGTTCTGACCAACCAAGTCATCTTTTTTATATTGTTACCAACATTTAGGAACTGGTTACTGATAAACTGCAAACCTTTTCTAATCATATTTCATGAACCATGACATCTACAAATTCACAGTATTACCAACATTTAGGAACTTGTTACTGATAAACTGCAAACCTTTTCAAATCATATCTCATGAACCATGACATCTACAAATTCACAGTAAACAATATCTAATAAAGAATGTTTAATAAATGGTCAATATATACAGAGAGAGCAAAAAAAGGTGGAATAAATGGGGAAAAATAAGAAAACAAGCTAGGGCAACTTTCAAAGGAAACTGTTTGTAGTTCATAAACAGATTAAATGAAAATATTAAAAACAACAAAATTCATTGAAGAATGAGACACACTGATGGTCTAACACATGTATGTTTAACAATTTTTATAATACCTGTTTATAGCCGGCAAACAAAGACTGATATTTGAGAGAAAGAAGAATAGTAAACTCTGAAGAAATTATTCGTACAAATCCAATCAAAACAGAAAAGAAATTCAAAATGTCAAGTCAACTGTATATGCGGTACAATTAATAATAAAGCTTGATAACTTCATTATCTGATCAAATATATTTGCCCATCATTAAATTTAAAACTTATAATGCAAATTATTTTTTTAAATGTAATACTAACAGTCCTAAATAATTCCAAGAAAGAAGGAGCAATTGCTACTTTAACAGTTCTGTTGATCGTGAGTTAAAGAAAAATATGTAATTGCAAGTGATTATATAGTATCTTTTACAAAGACATTTATTTGTTATAACAAATGTAGCAGAGGTTATAATGAGCTAAATATTACATGCAGCATAAAGTCTATGCTGCCAGTTTCTAGGCAATAAGTTCATAAATAACACATAAATAGAAGTGAGATGCCAAATTATGAGCAGTCCACACTGATTACAGGGTTGTTCTTTCCGAATAAAAGGGAAATAAATGCTAGGGTTAATCAAGATAATAAGGTTAATAAAGTAAAACTATCAAAAAGCATACAGATCTGACCATGCAATTCAAACTGAAACAGAAACAGATAACTGGAAGGGAATAAAAAGGCAGTGTGTGGTTAAAGCACTTCAAAACTGTCAGATTACCTCTGCCCCTGTACTCCAAGGTAGGGGAGAAGACTTCGCAAGGACCTGAAACAACCCATTGCAAAATCTTAACAACATGCACCACCCCCACCCCCACAAATCATGCCATGAACAATCATCAAGGAACATTGCTGGACAATGATATTATCTGATTTGATTTACTGTGTCATTTTAATTAGCAATAACGCCACAAGTGCTGCATTAATGGAACATTATTAGTGTTAACAGTGAAAGATTTATAGTATATTATACATTACAAGTTTCAACCAAATGTTTTTGGTACTTTAGACTATAAAGCCAGAAATCTTAATATTGGTTATTACCTTATATGATAAGTTAAATAAAATTACAATAAAGATATTTCTCTGATATCCTATTTTTGTCAATATAATTACAAACTTGTATTTACTGGAAATGGAAAATGTTTCATAGTCTGCAAACCTGCATCAGCATTATTAGAACACACTTCTTTTTCATCTTCACAACTAATTATGTTTACTGGTGAATGTTAAAAACACTATTTTAAGTCTATGATGACAAGTCTAGTCTAATAAGCACTGCAATACTAAAAGATTAGTAATAGTAAATATAATAAAAGTACATTTCAGGTTGAAAAGTATTTACTTACACCAGAGCAAGCTTAGCTGAATGATAAATTGCTTATTTAAGAATTTATCTTTTCTTTTGTTTTGAACAAAGAGAATAATACATATAGCCTATTGTCTAAATAATAAAAATTATTTTATTGTAACTTTTCTTGCTTTGCAGCACAGTGCCAGATTTATTCAGAAATTTGCATAAATTATTCATTATTCAGCGGACCTTAATAAGTTTACTAAAATATGAATGGTCATATATTGAAAGTTGTGCATTTTTTAAACCTTAGTAGGTTCTTCAAAGCCAGTCACTCTTTACAAACACGAGCAGGTGCAGCACTGAAAGAATTATCTAAAAAAGAAAATTAACTATCTGCAGCTAAAAACCTTACATTACACCATTACAACAAAAATAAAAATGTAATTAAATAAACTACATTACAGTTGTTTTATATCTAGTTTTATTTTATATGCTTTCATTTATTAGCACACTAGTGCCTGTGCCATGTGCAACTGTCATTAAATAAGATAAAAATATTGCATTAAGAAGACAGAAGTGCAAATTAGAAGACGTAAGTCTTACATTTATTTAAACTATGACTCAAACATGTTTCAAGCATTCATTAGGTTTTCATCAATAATTAATTGAAGTGATGTGTGATTTAAGAGATGAATAAATGCTCTGAAAATGAATAGTAAAATAAGATGGTGCCAAATAGTACAAACAGGTGCAATTAAAATCAATTTTCCTTCTAAAGCTGAAATAATAAGCATATTAAGCACAATTTTCTATCTACAACTGAAACAATAAGCACATTAAGCTCAATTTTCTATCTACAAGTGAAACAATAAGCACATTAGGCTCAATTTTACCTACAACTGAAACAAGCGCATTAAGCTCAATTTTCTATCTACAAGTGAAACAATAAGCACATTAGGCTCAAATGACTATAACAAAACAAACACCACAAGCATTACTAATAAAGATAAAATCAAAGCAAAATCAATATTAAATGCAAATTAGAATGGGAAACTACTACAAGCAATTTAGATGTTTAGTTAATGAAATAGTGAAAAGGATATTAAAAGAATAAGTATTATTAATGAAAATTGAAAGTAAGACTTATATTTGCTCTTATCAGTCTATTGGAGGGAAGAAAAAATGATATCTGACTGGAAATGATTTATCCATTTTCTCCTATATGTTTCCATGTTTATTACAGTGCAGTCTAAGCTAGCTTAGTATTCATTATTCAAGCACCAGTTTATCAGAAATCAATTTGGAGCACTTCATAATGATAAGAAAATACATGAAATTAAAGAAATTGATATGCACATCAATTATTGGTTCTTTGCTGCCAAAGACCTTACACCTGTCAAAAAACGTTTGCTATGAGAAAGGAAAACCATTATGAGGTACTGAATGATAAGTCTCACTACAACACTATGTGTTGTAAAGAATCTACCTCTGACCAGCACTGTAAGTAAAGAGGTTCTATGTGCATATTTTCACTCTATATTATTCATGTTTGTTTTAAGCAAGGTATAAATAGATGATCCTGCTTACCACAGATAACCAAGATTACTGTTTTGAATTAAACATTTCTTGAACAGTATCCGACAAAAGAGAACTTTTTGCTTTTTAAGTGAAAATTAGCAAAAACAAGACATTTACTACTGTGTGTAAGTTTTGAAATTTTTTTTAAAGTATCTCATTTATCGACATACATATTTATTTTCTTTAGAAACAATCACTATTATTTAGCATGTTTTTCTACAATTGGCCAAATTTGTTACTTATTTTGATAATAAACAACACTTTCTTTTAACATACTAAGACAACATTTACAAGGGTACTAGTTTTCACCACTAAATATTTACATTTGTTCTGTGCTAATCTGAGAAAGTATGATTTAAAGTTTTCAATCATGATTTAATTTTTAAATTAGTGTAGTTAGTGATTAGATTAATGCTACTGACAATCAATTTCAAAAATACAATTAAATTTTCATCATTATTTTGCTGTTTTAGCTTGATATTGAACATAAAACAATTCAAAATGATAATACAAAATTGTTGGCAATCATGACACCATCCAGAACAGCAAATAATATTAAAGTTTTAAAAAACATTCTCTACTGGCCCTTTTATATATAAAAGATTACTTGAGGAGTATATGAAATACCACTTTCCACAACAACAAAAAATACTGGTAAAACAAAGGAACATAGCGAGGCACAGCACATTACAAAAAAGAAATAATGGCAAATAACTTACCATCTGATTCATAGTCTGTGGAATTCTGCATTGGATCTGTCAGGAAAATGGGATCAGACACTTCTGATGGATTGCTTTGCCCAATTTTATTACTAGCACTCACACGAAACTGGTAGGAGCACTCTGGTGTCAAGTTGAGAGCGTGATATGATGTACTCTAAGAATAATTAAACAAAAGGGCAAAACTGTATGATATGATGTACTATAAGAAGTCACATGACTACAACATTAGTAGAATTGATGACTATTTGCTGTCCAGAAGTCATATGCCTACAACATTAGTAGGACTAATGACTATTTGCTGTCCAGAAGTCAAATGACTACAACATTAGTAGGACTGACAACTATTTGCTGTCCAGAAGTCAAATGACTACAAATTAGTAGGACTGATGACTATTTGCTGTCCAGAAGTCAAATGACTACAATATTAGTAGGACTGACAACTATTTGCTGTCCAGAAGTCAAATGACTACAACATTAGTAGGACTGATGACTATCTGCTGTCCAGAAGTTACAGAACTAGCATGACTGAATGCTATTTGTTTTCCTATAGAAGTCACATAACTTCAAACACAAGATCATAAAAACAAACACAGATTTAATAAAACATGAAAACTACTAGGACCAGACAATTGCAAAAGCATAAACAAAGCAAAATACATGGCCATAAACACAAGACCAGGCTCAGACAAATGCAGAAGTTTAAAAGTAAAATATAAACACAATACCTGGCAAGTGCTGGTAAGAGTAGTCCACTCTCCTTTGTGAATGTCCTTGCATTCAACACTGTAGTGTGTAACTGGAGAGCCACCATCATGTGGAGGACCGCACCAGGAGATGGCCATAGATTGTTTGCTGATATCGTACACATGAGGTTTGCCAACTGGAGGATTAGGTACATCTAACAAAAATATGTAACTACAATTATATTTTGGAGAAATTTTGTAACTGATCACACTAATTTACTGAAAATTATTGATGCTCAAATACCTGTACCGTTACTTCCAGTAATCTGAATAATCACCATCATCCTCATTTTTAACCAATTTGTATCCTCATCTATTACCTGAAGTAATTTCACATAGAATTAATTCCAGCAATTTGTATCCTCATCTATTACTTAAAGTAATTTCTATTCACATAGTATTAAGTCCAGCAATATGTATCCTCCACTATTACTTAAAGTAATTTCTATTCACATAGTAATAATTCCAGTAATTTGTATCCTCATCATACTACTTCCAATAATTTGTATCATTATTATGGCCAAATGCTATTTTCGTTAATGAGTATCATAATTATCCTCATCAACAATGGCTGTAGTGTAAAGTTTACATAAAATATCTTTCATATCAAAAACATTTTTGTTAGTCCACCAAGAAAACCTTACTCATTCGATCAATATTTTAAAAAATAATTATTTTTGCCCTATTTTATTATTTCTTTTATTTTTAATAATTTTCATTATTTAATTTATAATGTGCTTAAAAAATGACTATTACAAATAATTTATTAACATAATAGAGTCAGAATACCAGTAATTTATTAACAAAACATTATCTATTATCTGCCATTTATTAACACAACAGTCTTTATTATCAATAATTTATTAACACAAGTCTCTATTATCAGTAATTTAGCAGTCTAGTATTACCACTAATTTATTAACACAAAAGTCTCTATTACCAGTAATTTATTAAAATGATAGTAACTATTACCAGTTATTTATTAACACAGCAGTCCCCATATATCACTAATTTATTAACTCGATAGTCTCAGTATACCACTAATTTATTAACATGACAGTCTCAGTATATCACTAATTTATTAACATGACAGTCTCAGTATACCACTAATTTATTAACATGACAGTCTCAGTATACCACTAATTTATTAACACGACAGTCTCAGGATAAAATTAAATCATGGGACACTGACATCAAATGGGAGAATCTCACCTTCAACCTTAATTACTGCAGAAGTAAGATCTGATCCGAGGTCATTGTTGATGGTGATAGTATAGCGACCTGCATCCTCTGGTTTCACAGCATCAATTGACAAAGTGGATGTTGTTTGATTGTTCACAATTTTGAAATGACCATCTATAACAAAATGTGAAAGATAAATACACTGAGTAAAACACAATGTTCTTGTGAGTGAGCAAAGTTGCCTGCACATGTTTATGAAATAATTATTATATTTATGCTGCTAATATTTATGTAGCAAAAATTAAAAGCACTATGTGCACTGTATGTTAAGATATTATGTAAGGAAGTCAGAATTCTCCAGAACCATAGCCTGAAGCAAAGTTGCCACATCATCTTTTGTGGAATTTATCATGGCCGAAGTTTCTTGAAGTGAGCAATCCATGCTGAGTAATAAACAACTCACCCAGGGATGCTAACCAGTTCTATGCGGCTGGCTTGTTATAAGCAACCAATGATCTGATGCTGGTCAATAACAAATCTATCCAATAAGAGTCAACAGAATGTGACCTTTTAGAAAAATCCCTTGTTCTTATCACTTTGATTTTGTCTATGGTTAAGTCCAGTCATTATAGACTGATCGTGAGCTGGTGTAAGTTATTTGACTGATAAAGAAAGAGTGGACTTTATTGCATTGTTGAACATATGACATTGTCCCTAGTGGACAGGTTATTAATGAATTTGTTATATTTTATGCTCACGTGTGTGAATCAGGCTAAAGAATTTTATAACAGGAATGTAAGTTTGAGAATGTTTGTGGAGAGATATGGGAGTGTAGAAACATTTTAGACCTGAATCTTACATGCCGTCCCTTGATTTCACTTTTCCAGAGAAGGGCAAACCTTTTTATGTTATCCGCTTCAGACTGCAGTGAACTACTGCACTCTACTTGAGCTTCATTGGTATGGTGTCCAACGCTGTTTGTTAAACTTTCTGGCAACAGGGTTGCTGGAAATTGGTTACATGAATCTATGTTCCAGAACCACATAGCAGAAGCTGGGTCCAGCTTTGGTCTGGAGAGACTGCACACAGAATTCTTGGGACAAAATTCTTCCATTATCCAATGCAGGCAAAGTGAGCCTGTGACATGGTTGTGAAAACCCTGCCAGTGACAGCTTACATCATATGAAGGTCGTAAAATTAACTATTGTTCTTTTCACTCCTAATTTGATTCTGGGATGAGAAACAGACTCACTATTTGATTACTGATTACTAACTTGACTATTTTGTTAGGATAGAGTGGTTGCAATTATCTGAACATTTATATTTAGTAGTAGCATAAGTGCTGGTGTTCTTAACAACTGTATTTGTTCATATGTTGATTTAATAAATTTATTGTTTTTTCTTATTTGTCCTTCTTATGCATATTATCTAAATTATATGTTTGGAGTAATAATGGGTGGATGGGGCTCATTAAAATAACTTTTAAAAAAAATCTAATTACTCCTTCAGTAAGAAGTTCCACCTATGGAAAAAATGATGTCAGTAGATGGTCTATCTAAATATTGTGAGTAAAGGATAGAGTTTCTGCAGTGCCAAGTGGGAGACAAGTTGAGCATCTTGTTGGGATTATCATTAATGTATGAATTAAGACTCCAGCAACTTGTATTTAGTTATGAATCATTAATTAGAATATAATAATAATTATAACCAGCTTTGTCACAGTTTTACATAAAGAGGAATTGTAATAATTCTCTCCTCCAATGACAGGCACAAAAAATATTTTTAAATCATAAAGCTTTGAAAAAAAGCTTCTAAGTTAAAAAGTTCTAAGTACATACAATCATTATTCAATTTATCTCAACTGGTTCCAAAATATTTGCTTATAAACTAAGTCTTAACTACAAACTACAGAGATAAATTTCTACTCCTTTTGATGTGAAGCCTTTTAATGTGTTCCAGGGGTCTAGAAAGTGAATACACAACACACGTCTTTTTCATCTTTTGAAACATGCTTCTTTAGGGTTTGTATTAAATCTATTTATAACAATCCTTCTTTTTTGACTGCAAACTCATATTTGTTCACTTTCAAAAACATGTACAGATGGGTTTATTTAATCAGTTTCTATTATCTTTACATTTACGTTGGTTGCTTCTCGTTCAGCAGAGTGTTAATGTCGACTGTTTACTCACCTGAAGTCAGTTCTGCTTTAGCTTGGAACCATTTGACACAAGGAGCTGGTTCCCCACTAAAAGTCATCCGCAAAGCCAAAGGCTGTCCACAGCGCACAGTCACTTCAACGGGTGTTATCGACAAAATACGAGGTGGTTTGGTTACAGGTCCCTCGAAAGCACGACCCTCAGACCGGCTTGACTGCGAACTTGATTCTAGACAAAGATGACTTATGCTGATAACTGAGTAAGAAAAACTAGACCAAAGAAACTTATCTAGAAAAAAAATAAATTTAATCTAATTACATGTATATTCAAAAAGAAAGAAAAACAGAAAATAGCACATTATATGACAGCTTTTTAAAAAAAATGGCACAAATAATGCTATCCTAAAAGAATAAAACTGTGTAAGAAGCAAATGTACCAGAACTGAGCATATTAAGGCAACAGATGGAAATGAAATTGTGATTGCAAGATTTCAGGTTATAGTTATTTGTAATGGAAACAGATGGCACCAGAGAGGAATGTTTTAAGGCCAATGATGTTTTGACAGATGTGCTTTATCACACACATACACACAAAAATGTCTAGGAAAAACAAATACTATAAAAAAGAAGCATTTTACAATTAATATTTTGAAAAAGTTGTGCATTTTTTAACACACACACACACACACACACATCACCATCACCCCAACAAAAAACATGTATTGCTGTTACCTTCACAAACTTAACAAATAAATTCAAAGCAACTTTAAATGTCTTCTTTCAGTACTCACTCTATCACTTTTAATTCAGTTTATCATTTCTTTAACTTTAATGGGATGTTTAATTCAGTTTATCATTGTAGGTAGATGTTTTTCTACCAGAGTTAATTTAACCTTTTCTACTAAACACACATGACTGCAAGTACAACATTTAAGCTGATAGGAAATCTGAATAGTTTTTAATCCCCCCCCCCCCCAAAAAAAAAAAAAAAGGAATTTTTTTAAAAATTGTATTTCATTTAATATTATTTGAGTAAAAATTTACGGAGTGGATTTTAGTGTGTTTTATGTGTTTATGAACTCTAATGTGTGCTTTACAATCAGGTACAATGCAGTAAACCCAAGCTTGCATGAAAGTATGTCAAATAGAAAAGCTTATGTGACTGCTCTGATAGAGCTGGGATTTGAACTTCTACCCTGAGACCAGCACCAAAACCTCTTCACTTCCAAACTTCCCCAATCAGTGTAAATTTTGTCAAGTAAAAACACACCAAAACATATTTCCAATGTTCTAAATAATCAAACAGTTCAACAGGTAATATGAAAACTACTACTATCATATTAAAGACAGTTCACCTGAAATAGTATATTGTCTCCTAACAGGTAACATGAATACTTCTGCTGTTAGATTAAAGACAATTCAACTGAACAGCTTACAACAGATGGTTAGGTAATGTGAATAAGAACAAAAAAACCTAGTTCACTTTGAAAAAATTAACATATCAACATAAACAGTTCACCTGACTTACCTTCTACTGTTAGGTAACAAGAACAAGAGTCAGTTCCAGCGTCATTCACTGCAGTGCATGTGTACTCTCCTTCGTCTTCAGAGAAGGCCTCTGCGACAACTAGTTGTGCCAAATTCTCCAGGTAGCTCAGTTTAAAAAACTTTGATGGCTGAAAAAAAAATTAGTTAAAAATTCTGAGCACTGAGACTGCTGAGGGCATATGACATATTGACAACTCCAAAATTACCTAATGAGGGAACATGACATGTTCACAACCCCAAAATGAGTTATTGAGGGCACATGACACGTTGACAACCCCAAAATGAGCTACTGAGGGCATATGACAAGTTGACAAAACCAAAATGACCTACTGAGGGCACACAACACACTGACAACACCAAAATGAGCTACTGAGGGCACATGACAGGTTTATAACCCCAAAATGACCTACTGAGAGATTATGATATGCTGACAACACCAAAATGAGCTACTGAGGGCACATGACAAATTGACAACCCCAAAATGACCTACTGAGGGCATATGATATGTTGACAACACCAAAATGAGCTACTGAGGGCACATGACAAGTTTACATCACCAAAATGACCTACTGAGGGCATATGATATGCTGACAACCCCAACTTATGGCAGTCAGGTGGTGATAAGGGATGCACCATAGCTCTGAATCTGATGGAACTCATTCTGCACCAAGTAGTTAGATCATACAACTGGTTTTATTTTATTTATTTTTTAGAAACATTTGACAAAACAACAATTTATCCCTATCTACACAAAGGGAGATTTGTACAGTTCCCACCCAAAGCAGTATGTACATTCAGCACATTGAAATCTCAGTGCCACTGTTCAAAAGCCAGAGTCACAGTGTCAACAAGGTGTGACAGATATAAGAGAAATAATAAAATGCGTTATTATTTGTATGCATTAATAAGCAAAATGACTGTTATTATGCTGTTGTTTAACACTAGTATCAAGTAAAAATTTAAAAAATGTACAGACAGAAATAACACAATCATGTACAGAGAGGATAATGTATAACACAATCATGTAGAGAGAGGAAAACATGCATAATACTATCATGTAAAGATGGGAAAACATGTATAATACTATCATGTAAAGATGGAAAACATGTATAATACTATCAAGTAAATGAAAACATGTACAAATGTATATTTAAATTTAAAGATAGGAAAATGTAAGCAGTTATATCTTTCAGTAAATTAAAAAGAAAAAAATAGCAAATTAAAACTTTAAAGAAGGAAATGAAACATATGAGTGTTCAAAAATAATAACAGGAAGAAATTTTTAAAATTATTATTTAAGTATAATCAGTAATTACAGAACACCACAGAATGAAAGTAATTAATTTATATTTCATATAATTGATAATACAGACATCTAAGATACCTTTCTAACTGAAATAATAATTAATATATCATGAATTTAACAATAAGAGGCTCTACAAACATCTGACATTTATTTAGAACCAATGACAGCAAATGAAAAATTTTTAGCTTAGAAATGTATTCATAGAATAAATGCATATCATAAGTACCAGATGTCTTAAACTGAATTATAACTCTTAAAGCATTAAAAACATGTTTGATAACTTGCATAGGAAACATTATAATTATGTGGACAATAACATTATAGCATTATAGCATGTAAATTTTTTTCACAAATAATTAACTGAAAAATAATCTTTTCACATTTCACACCCAACAGTCCAAACTTTGGGATATTAATTTTTAAGATTAACTTTTTTGTACAAGTTGGTTTTTTAAAAATACTATCATAAAAATAAATTTAAGATGAATATACGTTTGCATGGATGTAATTTGTTAATCCAGATTTTATTGCTGTTATTACTGATTTTGTTTGCTGTTCATAACATGCATACTGTTAAATAAATATTTTAAGTTACATACCTTAATGATTTTCTGATTGACACTCCACTGAATGGTGGGCTCAGGAATTCCAGACACTAGGCACTGGAAGATGGCTTGGCTACCGTACCGTACATGCTGATCTTCTAAGCGCTGTCTTATGCTGGGTGCCTGACCTTCATTTCTCTTTCTATGACCACCAACATTTTCTTCTCTCATTCGCTCAGCTCGACGCCTTCTCAGTGCTTCACGTGGTGACAAAACTTCTGGAATTTCAGAATCAGTGGTTTTTGGAGGGACATCTGTCATTTTTAAACATTCTTCTTTTAATTTTGCAGCTCGCCTTTTTCTCAGTATATCTCTATTTATTAACACATCTGCTTCTTGTAAATCACTGGTAGAGGTAGAGACATCTAAAGGTCTTTTAATTTCTGGTTTTACATCCATTTTACTCAGGGCATCTCTATTTAACAATGCTCCTTGTTCTAAGTCATTAGAAGAAATTTCTTGTGGTGTTATTTTTTCCTCTTTCATTTGTTCATCTTGTTTCTCCCTCAGAACATTTTTGTTTAGCAACATATTTGTCTCTTCTGAATCATTAGTAACTTCTGATTGTGTTGTAATTTCCTGTTTCACTTTTTCAGCTCGTCGTTTCCTTAGAGTTTCTGAGAAAAGTTCATGCTCTTCAGAATCATTATTTATAGGATATGTGCTTAGTGGTGCTAGATTTTCCTGTTTCACTTTTGCCTTCCTTCTTTCTCTCAGTGCACTTCTGTTTGTTTCTTCTGAATTGCTAAATGGAATGTCTTGTATTTCTTTCTCATTCAATTTCTCACTGTTTCTTTCTCTCTGCTTACTTGTGTTCAATAAAGTTTCGTGTTCTTCTGAATTACTATTCATTTCAGTATCTTGTAGTATTATCTTTTTCTCTTTCACTTTCTCAGCTCTTCTCTTTCTCAAAGCCTCTCTAAATCCCATAAGATCATAGTCTTCAGAATCATAAATAGAACTGTCTAATAATGAAGTATTCTCCCCTTTCAATTGCTCTGACACACAGTCGTCCATAGCTTCTCTCTTTAATATATCTGGCGCTTCAGGGCCTTTTGTGCTAGGAGAAATATTTGATGGCAAGGTTTTTACCTCTTTCTCTCTCTCCAATGATCTCTTCTTTGGAGCATCACTAGGTAACATTGCTCCATGTTTTTCTAAGCTGTTGGTGGAACTGTATAATGGATATACACTTGCCTCTTTAGCAATTTCAGTCAGTCTTTTCTTTCTCAGAGCTTTTCTAGCTGCTAATGCATCAGCTATTTCAGAGTCATTTGTTAGAGAAGCAATATCTAAGGGTGTGATGTTGTCTTTTGTTGGTTCTTGTGATCTTTTCCCGAAATTTTCTCTAGCTGATGACACAACATGAACATCAGAATCATTTGTTTTGGAAAATGTGGCTAATGTTGTTACATTTTCTTTGATCTTGTGCTCATGTTGTATCTTCTTTCCAGAATCTTTAGATGATAATAAAGCTTGAACTTCAGAATTACTTGTTTTAAAAGGAATGTTCAATGGTGGTACAGTTTCTTCTATCTTTAGGTCTAGTGGTATCTTTTTTCCAGCATCTCTAGATGGTAATAAAGTGTGAACTTCAGAATGAATATTTTTGGAAGAAATGCTTAATGGTGGTACAGTTTCCTCTTCCTTTTTCTCAGATGGTATTTTTTTCTCAACTTCCCCAGTTGTTAATGTAATGGGAACTTCTGAAGTACATGTCTTGGAATAAGTGTTTAATAGTGTAATATTGCCATTTTTCTCTGGATCAGCTGGCCTCCGTCGCAAACCTTCTGTAGGTACAGAATCATGTGTTTGGGGAAAAGCATCTAATGGGGTAACATTTTCAATCTTCTCTTGCTCAGGTGGTCTTTTTCTCACTTCTTCAGTAGCTGGTAATTCAATGAGAACTTCAGAATCATTTCTTTGGGGAGAGATATCTAAGGGCGTTATGTTTTCCTCTTTTGTTAATTGTGCTAATCTCTTTTGGCGTCTAGCTGACAACACAACAGGGACGTTAGATGTCTTCATATTTTGCATTGTTGATTTTTCTTCCAAAATTTTCTCTTGATGACTTTGCCCTGGAACTTGCATAACTGATGAAGCATTGTGGTCTTCTAAAATAGTCCTTTTGAGATCAGTGTTTGATAGTTTGAAATGTTCTTCTTTTAATTTATCAGCTCGTCTTCTCTTCAAATTTTCTACAGCTGATAACACATCTGGCATTTCACAATCACCTGTTATGGGAGATACATCTAATGGTTTTAAATTATCCTGTTGTACTGTGTGGTCATTTTTAAGAGCTTCTTCACATGCTACAACACCCTGATTGTGTACATCAACTAATGACAGCCCAGGTGTACATTTGACAGTGGATGGTGCCAATAATGTATGGGGTGGATGCATTTCTAAAACAGTTGCCCCATGTAAAATGTCTGGTGTTGTTTGAAATTGAGGTAATACAAATTGTTTACCTGTTGGAACCAACAAACCACCAGTTTGTCTCTCTGCTTTGATATGAAATTCTGATTTTGATGTATGATTGGAACCTGAAGTGTGTGATGATTCCTTTTTGTGTGTTTTGTCTTTACTTTGTTCACAATTTATCACCAATGATTGCATATTTCCAGAATCTTTTAATGAAGGTTCAAATAGGGACTTCAGGTTATATACAGATTTAGACTCAGTTTTGACTATACTAGTCTCTGAAGAGACAAAACTCTTCTCAAAACTGTCTTTTTTCTTATTACACAAAGCAAGTTTTGGTGTTTGTTCTTTCACCCCACCTTTCATTTTTGCCAAAACAGTTCTAAAATCTTCTTTTACTTTAAAGCTTTGCAGATCTTTGGACTCCGGACCTGACCTTGAGTTTAAAAATTCTTTTGATTGTATGGATGATTTTGATTCTGGAAATTCTCTTGAAAGCAGAGTGACTTTTGAAACTTTTTCTTTACAAAGGTTAACTGATTTTAACTTACTATTAAACAAGTGTTTCCCACCATCACCACTTTTTTGTTTATTTAAAACATTTTGTAAATCTGACTTTGGCACTGTAAAAGTCCCTAGATTTGCAATGTATTGTTTATTAAAAACCTGTTCTGAGTGTTGTTTCGACCATGATTCCTTTGATGTTCTTTTTGTAGTGCTGGTCTGAGGCCTGCACAAAGCACTATTTGTCTCTCTTTTCTTCTGATTATTGGACAGCACACTGCGGAATTCAATGCCACTAGATAATGAATGTTTAACAGACTGAGCTGGTGAGTCCAACCATATCAGTTTTTTTGTTTCCTGAAAATGACTCAAGTGCTCCTTGTCATTTGATGTAAGGGAATGTCTTTTTGTGTTGCTGGCTCCATTAATGTGGGAAACTGTTTCAAACAAGTCCACTTTTTGTTTCAAAACACTCGAGATAACATTTGGGGAAGATTTAGAATTTGTCGTCTTAGCTGAGGAGGCTGCAATTGCTCTGATGTCAGTATTAATAGAAAAGAATGGACGACTGCTATTTGGAACGCTATGTCTTTTATGAAAATTCTGGGTCTCATTGTCTGAATGCTCAGACTCTGTGCTGCTCTGCTGGTCAGCCTGTCCCAAGTAAGGTCTGCATGGTAGGAATATACGTATTAACAATACTTATATTAAAATGATATCAAGATTTTAACACCACTTAAACTGTTACAAAAATAAGTGTTATCAAGAATACTTAGATTAATATGACAGAAAGAAGAATTTAACAACTAAAACCTTGACATCATAAGTGTTATTAAGAATAATTAGATTAATTAATCCATACAGATTTTAACAACTAAACACTTGACTGTTATATCATAAATGTTATTAAGAATAATTAAATTATTACAACATAAAGAAGATTTTACAACTAAAAATGGACTGTTACATCATTAGTGTTAAATAGAATAATGAGATTAATATGATATTAAGAACTAAAAAACAACTAAAAACTTGACTATTACATCATAAGTGTTGTTAAGAATAATTACATTAATATCATATCAAGAAGAACTAAACAATTGACTGTTACAAAATGTGTTTGGAGGAAACCTGAAAATTATGGACAAAAAGATTTAAAAATTTTTTGTCATGTGAAAGAAAAGTCTGTTGGTAATATGTTCCTTTCTTCTTTCAAATGCAAGTGATGTTTTCCAAGAAAAGTATATTTACACTGCTTATGATTTAGGTGATATGATATATGTAATATGTGTATTATATATACTATGTGTACATAAGCACATTTTATGAAAATAACACACAATCATGTATACATCCTTATATTTAAATCACCCTATTATTATTATGTATCCTTGAAAACAACTTTGCAAAATTAACATTTTAGTAACTTATACAATGAATGCTTCAATTTTGCCTTCATCTGATGTCTCTGAAGCATCGCATTTATATAATTTTTGTTTGATTCCAATGCATATGAAGTTGATTGTTGTTAGCATGTTCACACAGCAAAGCAATGTATCATTTGCTAGTACTTCATTTCAAGAGTCAAACAAAAGAATTCAAGTTCAAAAGAACAGTTTGTATCATAGTACATTCAGAAAGGACAATATCTATGCTGAGGTGAGTCCATCATCACATTCAGAAAGGACAATATCTATGCTGAGGTGAGTCCATCATCACATTCAGAAAGGACAATGTCTATGCTGAGGTGAGTCCATCATCACATTCAGAAAGGACAATATCTATACTGAGGTGAGTCCATCATCACATTCAGAAAGGACAATATCTATACTGAGGTGTCCATCATCACATTCAGAAAGGACAATATCATTGAGACAGTACAATTCTATATCTAGCAGGACTAGCTCTAATCACAGAGACAATCAGTACATTTGTTAAAATCCAATTTCTACACTGAGATAGGAAAATGCTATATCTAACAGGATAAGCTTTATTGACAAATGAAGCAAACAGCCAATTCATTGAAATCCTATTTTTGCAGTGAGAGAGAACAATTTCTAGTATGAGACCGACATAATCACTACAACCAAAGTAGGCAATGTCTACCTTTAGATTGGACAGTCTCCACACTGAAGAAGAATAATTTCTACCATGTGACCAACAATCTTAACACCAAGGCAGAACAATATCTAGTCTGACATCAGACAATCTCTACACTGAGACAGGACAATTTCTAAGGAACCAATCTCTACAGCAAGACAGATCAATTCTGCATGTGATCAACAATCTCTGTGCTAAGATATGATACTTATAGCATGAGAGTGACAATCCCTATGCTAAGATATGACACTTATAGCATGAGATTGACAATCCCTACACTAAGATATGACACTTATAGCATGAGATTGACAATCCCTACACTAAGATATGACACTTATAGCATGAGATCAACAATCCCTATGCTAAGATATTATATTTATCGCATGAGATCAAGTCCCTATGCTATGATATTTATCGCATGAGATCAACAATCCCTATGCTAAGATATTATATTTATCGCATGAGATCAACAATCCCTATACTAAGATATGACACTTATAGCATGAGATCAACAATCCCTACGCTAAGATATGACACTTATAGCAGGAGATCAACAATCCCTACACAATGACAGGATACACTTCATGATGACAGGACAGTTTCTAACAAGTGACCAACAATCTCTAAATTCACATATAACAAAAAAAACTACAAGATGTATAATAAAATACATTACTGTTGTGGACCAAACATTTCATTTGTAAAAGAAAATAATTTATCAAACTATTTAGAATCACTTGCCTTGATTTTAACAGCATTTGAAAATCTGTGACTTGTGACTTTTCTGGCTTATTAGAGATGACTAGTGAACTATCGTTGACTCTTGATTTTTCTAACTTGTTGTTAGAGATGACTTGTGAACAATCTGTGACTCTTGACTTTTCTAACTTGTTGTTAGAGATGACTAGTGAACATGTATGGGAAACAGATCCAGCAGGATTGACAGCAAAACAATAATATTGGCCAGCATCAGATTTTTCTGACTTTAAGATCTCCAAGCAGTGAGAGTTGCCTTCACTGGAAATCTGCCACAACAAACAGTAATGTCTGTAGAGGAGGGTGGAGTTCCTGTTTATATTCTACATACCCGCCAAAAACTGTTCAATTCATAAAATTAAGAAAAAATTTCCCAAATAGCAAATTAATTCATCTTTAAGATTTTCTCAGGGGGTGGGTGGGTGGATGGAGTGAAGGTGTGTGCATGTGCGCATGTATGTTGAGAGAGTAGTAGCAAGGTAGGAAACAAAGGCGGAGGTCGTTAAATAAAATATACTGTGAGATCACTTATATTTTTTTAATGACTTTAAGTTATATAGTTTAAAGAAATGCATTATAAAATGAACTTTTAAACTGGCCAGAAATGTTCTAAAACCTTAAGCTTAGTTCTTAATAACACCAAGTAAAAGCAAAAGCAAAACTCCAATTTTATCAAATTTAGAAGACTGTTAAAGAAAGAAATGTACTGGAAACAAGATTTAAATTTAATGAACAGTCACTGCAATGTCAATAAACTAACCTTGTATTTGTTGTTGTTGAACAGTATGCATCCATTGCGCTCCCATCTGACGGTGGGCAACGGATAACCATGAATGCTGCAGGTGAAACACGCTTTTGCTCCTTCTTCGATTGTCAACATTTTTGGTCGGGAAAGAAATTCTGGGGGTTGAGTGTTTTCTACTTCTGTGTAAGATAAGCATGGAAACAAAAAAACATGCAAGCAAATCTACAAGGGTTAAGGTAAGAGTTCCAACAGCTTCATTAGTAAGGAAACAGTGAGTTAAGGAAGAGAAGAAATGAAACGCAAAACAAAATGAATCAAACAAAATTTTAGTCAAGAAAATAAAGAAGATACAAAGGAAATAGTTCTAGTGTGCTGATTGGGGTGAAGGTTAGAGCAGTGACAGTTGGAAGTGGGAGAAAACAAAGCAAGAGAACTGGAGGAGGGGGGGGGATAAAAAAAAAAAAAGGAATGTAGATGGATTGCTTTGGTGAAGGATGTCATTTGAACTCCTCTGAGCTGGAGAGATCGGAGTCTGCGGAGACAGAGAAGAAGAATTCCCTGGAGTCAGTATACATTTTTATGTATCACCCAAAGTATTATTATTAATATATTAAAATACATTCAAGTCATCATTTTCTAGAAATAAAATTCAATTTGTTAACTAAAAGAAGTCTTCACACAGGATAATTTTATTTTTTTAAAATCAAAGGGGCTGTCAGAGTAATTTTCTAACTATTTGACATTCTTTTCAAATATTTCACATTAAAAATAATATATGTTATCAATATGTTATTTTATTGTTCTTCTGGTTCTTTGTTACGCTCTCAAATTGGTGTCAACATTTTTGGGTTAGCTAATCTGTAAAACAAATTTATGGGTGATTAGCATTATTCATGCTTAACTGATCAGCACAATATTCATGGGAAAATTATAATGACAATATTAAATTCTTGATTAAATTCAAGAGATTTCAGATTTTAAAATTTATCCTTCCCTGAGGCATTCTTTAATCTCTTTCAATCTTGTTCAAGAGTTACCAAGCCATGCATTATTATATAATACAATGCAACAGCTCATGCATTAAATCATCAACAATAAAACAAGCTGTTCAAAGCACTTATTAATGGAGATGCAAAACCAGAAACATAACACCCGACCAAGTATAAATACTCAGTTTCTTCCTGGAGATTATCATCTGCATAGGATGCAGGCAATGGTTTCATAATCAGATTAAATTACTCATAGTCCTGGTAAGCTGACAATTTTTGCATAAAATTTAAATTAATCGAAAACTCTTGCACAAACAGTTACAAATTTTAACAATAGTTATTGATAGCATTTATTATATTTACTAACTGTATTTATTATAGTTACTCATTTATTACAATTGCTATATATTTTATTTACAAAATGCATTTATTAATATTATATTTACTAAATGTTTATTATAGTTATTAAAACATTTATTTACTGACTATTTATTATATTTACTGACTATATTTATTATAGTTGCTGCTATTTATTATAGTTCTTATATGCATTTATTATAGTTAGTGTTTATTATAGTTCATGACTCTATTTATTATGGTTAGTGTCTGTATTTATTATAGTTACTGACTGCTTATTATGGTTAGTGACTGTATTTATTATATTATTTATTATAGTAACTAAGTATTTATTCCTTTACTGACTGTATGTATTATGTTTAGTGATTGTATTTTTAACAGTTACCGACTGCACATAATATATTTACAAGTAAGAGTATTTATTATAGTTAATGATTGTATTTTATTTTATTTATTATAATTAATGTGGACTCTGTTATCTGTAATTAATTATATAATTTAAATTTAACAGTTCATTTAGATATAATGATTAATGAGTAGTGAACAATGAACAAAAAGTGAAAAAGAAAAGTGCGGGAAAGAATTTAGAATGACTTGAGATGAATGCAAGCAAACTTAATTTGATTTTTTGTCTGTTTTGAACACTGTCCAAACTAGCAAACATACACACAAAACAGTAAAAATTGCAAACTAGTTGTTAAATCACCAAAAACACAAAAAAAGATCAATTTCAATTAACAGACATAAGTAGATTATTGAATAAAACACATGCAAAACTTTTATCCTTGTAATTACATGTCTGCACATATGCATGCACACACATACACACACAGACACATGGAAGGCAAAAGTAGCAACAGACCTTTGTCAGGAACTACAGTAATTCCAGTTATTCAATGTTTGCCCAAAACAGCATCATACCTTTAACATTCAGTATACAGAAAGAGTCAGTGTCACCATATTCATTATATGCCTCACACAGATATTCCCCAGAGTGAGCACTTTTAGCCTGTTGTATGATTAAGAAGTGAGTGCCATCTGTCACATGCAAATTGTATCCAGGTGTGTCAAGCGTCACCTTACAATTGTTGTGAGTCCACAACACCTCAATGGGAGGTGTGCCTAGGGTTGACAGACAATCAACATGCATCTTTTTGTTTGTCTATATAGTATATACATTTGTTTACACAATTAACTTTTAAATATAATTCAAATGCAGTGTACCATAATTAAATTTTGCCACAATACATTTTAATTTTTAAAGTAAAATACCTGAACGAAATTATAAAAATTATAATTATAATAATATCATATTTTACTTTATAAACTTAAAGATAAATAGTCTGCCTTTCAAACTTTACAAATAAAATGTATTTTGGCATTTTAAAGTAAATAATCAATTAAAAATGAAAATAATCAGTGGATTACTAGCTAAACTCTAAGCTTCAATGTTATGAATTTTATAAACTACAACTTTATTTGTATAGAGTACAATTAACAATTAACACATGCAATGATTAGTTGCATTAACTTTGCAAATATATAGATATATCCACAAACACTCTTACAATAGGCTAATCTTTTATTAAATAATGCCAATTATTTCTTCTTTTTTTAATAAAACTAAAACTACTTCTTTAATAATAAAATATAAATTACTAATAATGAACAAATACAAAATGATGTACATATGTTCTCAGCACCTACAATAAAGAAATTACTCACTAGGTCACTCAATTCAAAAACAAATAATTAACCGGTTTTCATTACCAATTATGTATGATATACACAATCTTCATAAAAGAAAAAATCTTAAATACTTCAATAGTCCAAATAAAAACCTACATCAATCTATCACACTTCAGAATCATGTTAGTTAAATGGCAAACACATAGTCAAAACCAAGTTCCTTTAAAAAAAAAAAAATCAAAATACATTCACATTCAACAATCCATGCTGCTCCATAAGCAAGTACACAAAAATCCCTACCTTTGACCTCGACGACCAACTCAACTTTATCTCCATCTTCTACTTCCATGTCATGAAGTTCTTTGATGAAGACTGGGGCTTCAAATTTCTCCACAGCTGCAAACAGCAGTAAAGATAAAATAATAATGTGTGTTTGTTTGTATGAATGCATCTCTCTATCAGCTAACTACAAAGAAAATCAAAATAATAATGTGTGTTTGCTTGTATGAATGCATCTCTCTATCAGCTAACTACAAAGAAAATCAAAATAATAATGTGTGTTTGCTTGTATGAATGCATCTCTCTATCAGCTAACTACAAAGAAAATCAAAATAATAATGTGTGTTTGCTTGTATGAATGCATCTCTCTATCAGCTAACTACAAAGAAAATCAAAATAATAATGTGTGTTTGTTTGTATGAATGCATCTCTCTATCACCTAACTACAAAGAAAATCAAAATAATAATGTGTGTTTGTTTGTATGAATGCATCTCTCTATCAGCTAACTACAAAGAAAATCAAAATAATAATGTGTGTTTGTTTGTATGAATGCATCTCTCTATCAGCTAACTACAAAGAAAATCAAAATAATAATGTGTGTTAATATGATGAATAATAAGTGCTCTAAATTTCCTGACATACATACAAAGAATGAACAAACATTAAATTATTCAAGTAATAAAACTTTTTAAACACAACATTCAACAACATGTACAGAGGGATTCAACAGAAAAACATTTTGAAGAATTTACACAGTATGCGTTTTAGAATACAAATGACACTGTATGCATAAATAATAGAGAAAATGCATTAAAGCTGAGTTACTATAAATCCCAAATAAAAACTGCAATAAAAAAAATTACTTACGTGCAGCAATAAGAGAGCACCTTGTTCTGGCTTCACCACTGACATTAGAGATAACACACTCGTAAAATCCAAAATCCTCCTCTCCGATCTCAACTATGATTAGTGAGGCGACAGTGCCATTGTAACGACAGCTATAGTGGTGGCCTGGATGTAGCTCTTTTCCATTATGAAACCAGGATACATCACAACTATCACCATCTGGCATACATGAAGCAAGAAAGAGGTTACATGCCAAACAAAAATTAATCTTATAATTTCTGTCATTTTAAATTTCAAATATCTCTTTAGTGTATTATTCACACAAATGTAATATAAATGACGATTGCAAGATTGTCCATTTATTATTTAATACTTACATTGGCATTCATTCCTCAAAACAATTATTGCATTCTAAACTGGTAAAAATCAGAGTTCAAAATATAATATACAGGGGGCAGTGTCTGGGAGGTTGCATGAAGGACCTGGGTTCAAACCCACATTTTTCTTTATTAATCAAAAACCTTTCCCTAGTTCATGAATACTGGTCTTAGTGGTCATGATTATAAAATTCATTCAAGAATAAGCACAATATACATAAAACAGTTATTGCCACTATACAAAACAACCCCAACAACTTATAATTATTCAATGTTCTTACAACCCAAAATAGGCTGTTCACTATTCCATAATTATCAAAAAGATAGAAAATGTACTTATAAACAATTTTATAACCTGAGCTAATAAAATTTAAGTTAAGAACACGTCTAACTTTAGAAAGTGAATGTTAAAGGTAGTCTTACCATACCAGGATAACAAGATTTTAATTTAAAGAGAAATGATAAAACGTCAGCAAACAATTTAACATCAGCAAGCCATCTTCCTTGAAGATTTTTTTTGGATGGTGGTCGGAATTGTGATGATTTGTGAGAGATTACAAATCTAAAATCACCCCAAGATGAGAGCCAGTCACTGTTTTCTTTTAAAATTTTTAAATAGAAAATTTAAAAATAAATTTTAAAATGCTCATTTATGTGGTTGAACTGTCTTTAAAAATAAGACAATAATGAAATTGATTATAATAACATAATAAATGTCAGTGAGAAATGAAAAGTGTGCAAAAGAGTGACACATTACAAACTTACTTTCAACTTTGCATTCAAGCTTGATATCATGATCACCAATGGTGACTTCATGGTCATGCAGCGGAGATAAGACAGCAGGTGGTGGAATATTTCGTGTGAGCAGTTTGGGTTTAGCTGAAAATAAAACAATTGCTTCCATAAAAATACAAGTTGTACTTACAGATACCACTGCTGCCATAAACAACAGATTACAATTATTGAAAATTATAAACATGTTACACCTGTTGACAAAGCACCTGTTAAAAGCCATAGGTTACACTTACTGATACTACAGCTGCCTTCATCAACTGTTACAATTACTGACAACAAAGAGCAGTTGGTTACAGCATCTAACAAGCAAGAATGGATTACAAATATTTAGCTCTACTGCTACAATGAAGGGCAGATTGTAATTACTGATACTAGTGTTGCCATGAACACTAACCTGGTTACACTTAGTGGTACAATTATTGCTAGGAACACTGACCGGGTTACACTTAGTGGCACAATTACTGCTATGAACACTGACTAGGTTACACTTACTGGAACTATTTCTGCCACAAACAATACACTAACACTGATGATGATGCAATGAGTAAGTCATTTTGTTAACATTAATACTGTTGTAAACAAGTGAAAACAAGTGAAAACTAACACCATTGCTGATGTCAACACATCTGGGAACAGTTTCTGGCACTATTATTGATAGGTTACATTTATTAATACCATTGCTGTTGTAAGCAACAGATAACAGATACTGACACTATTACTGTTGTCATCAGGATACAGCTACTACATCATTTATGTTGTAAGCAACAGGGTACAATTACTGGAACTATTACTGTTGTCATCAGGATACAGCTACTACATCATTTATGTTGTAAGCAACAGGGTACAATTACTGGCACTATTATTGTTGTCATCAGGATACAGCTACTACATCATTTATGTTGTAAGCAACAGGGTACAATTACTGGTACTGTTACTATTGTCATCAGGTTGCAGCTACTATACTAATTAGGTAGAAAACTAAGGTAATTGTTGGGCTCTTCCTAGGCACAATAACTCTTTATATTTCAATGTCAACAAATTTTAAAGTAGCATCTATAATACATATCCCCTACAATGCTGACAAGAACAAATGTTTTAAATTGACAACTTACAATTTTTAAATGGTTTTTATATACATTACTTTCCATGAAAAGTAAAACACAAATACTGATAAATCACAATTTTAGTGTAGTGTTTAGAAGTGCACATGCCCTTAAATACTAACAAGACAGTAATACATTCTAAACTGATGACTTACCAAAAACATCAATTTCTGCAGAAGCAGTGTCAGTACCGGCTGAGTTGGTAATGGTACCGACATACAAGCCACTGTCCTCTGAGGCAACATTCAGGACTTCTAGGAAGTGGTAGCCACTTTGCTCATAGATCTAAATCATAGCAATAAAGTAAAGTCATGTCAGACGAGTATGTTATTAACATATCTATCAGTATGTTATATTATAAAACAATGTTCAAAGTTATACTATCTTTTATCAACATATCTATCAGTATGTTATATTGTAAAACAATGTTCAAAGTTATACTATCTTTTATCAACATATCTATCAGTATGTAATATTATAAAACAACATGCAAAGTTACACTATCTTTTAAAAATGCATATCACTGAAGAACTGAAATGACTGATGTTTTGAGACAACTCACACTTCATTAGCTTTTGATAATAAATATTACTTAATGTATAAATAAAATCATTTTAAATGTCATTTGTTATGGATTTTTTGTTCACTGCTTACAATATCATACATCATTTTCCATAGGTATGTCATTATGTGTATTACAGTTTAAAATAATATACATTACTTTCCATGGATATTTGTATTAAAACAATATACATTACTTTCCATGGATATTTGTATTAAAACAATATACATTACTTTCCATGGATATTTGTATTAAAACAATATACATTACTTTCCATGGATATTTGTATTAAAATAATATACATTACTTTCCATGGATATTTGTATTAAAACAATATACATTACTTTCCATGGATATTTGTATTAAAACAATATACATTACTTTCCATGGATATTTGTATTAAAATAATATACATTACTTTCCGTGGATATTTGTATTAAAATAATATACATTACTTTCCATGGATATTTGTATTAAAATAATATACATTACTTTCCTTTGATATTTGTATTAAAGCTCATAAGACACCACACTATATAATATGTAAGAACAAATATTCAAAACCCCCAAATCCCAAAGTCTATTTGAAAAATGTTACTAATTTATATATAATCACTTATATATGGTATCTAAAATCAAATTTTTAATAACCCATATGTAACATTCATTTCTCATTTTTTAAAATACCTAATATATAATACTCAAGTCCTATGAGGAGTTTTGAATAAATAACATGTTTTTATTTAATGTCCTAAAATTAACTCATACCTGGATTAGAAAAAAGATTCAAGCAACATTTGAATTTATTCTTCAAATACTTTATATTTAAAGCTATATCTGGTACTTAGATTACCAAGGAAAATTAAACAAAATTCCAGTCTATCTTATGCTTGGTACACATGGTTCAGCAAGAAAAGATAAAAGCTATTATACTTTACCTTACAGTAGGTACCTAGATGAGCAAATAAAGGTAAAAACCATATTATTTTACCTTTTACTGGTAAAATAGATTGCCTTATAAAAGTAAATAAAATTTTAAATGACTTTATACCAGTACCTAATTACTAGGTAATAAAACAAACAAAATATTCTTTACTTTGTACTTGGAACTGCAATATAAAGTCTTGCCCTCTTTTGTCCAAGTAAGTTTGGTAGATGGTGAGCCATCAAAAGATACTTTGAATTTAGCATCTTGTCCTTCATCTATAAACTGGCGTCGTGGTTTAATTACGAACTCAGGTGCCCTATCTTTCTCAACTTTCTTTATGTCTGGAGAAGGTAGCCGCCTAAAAGCAATAAAACATTTATGTGTAACTACTATTAAAATATTTCATACTAAAATCTGTTATATCAATTACATAATATAAATATTTATATTTAATATAAGTAGGAACGTATTACTATTTATGATGATATAGCTTCCATATACATGCAGCATTTACTATAATTTAATCTTATAAGGCATGTTCAAATTCTATACACATATTACATATCTTATCACATTTTTCTTTTAGTTTTACAAATCTACATTTTCAACAAATATTTTAAGACATATTCTATAATTATAGAAAAATTAGATTAGTATCATTAATAATAATAAACATAAAAACAAAAATGAACAATTATAGATAAATATATGTCTAACCTATTTCCAATGGCCATTAACAAAGGCTATAATATAAATGTCACAAATTTATTTCTAATGTCAAGAGCTATAAATTATAGATTAACAAAGAATACTGATTATAGAAAAATGTTACCAACCGATTTCCTATGTCCAGTTTGGCTTCAACTGCAATAAAAGAACCAATATTGTTTCACAGAAAAATGCAACAGACCAATGCTTGCTTTAACAATGTAACTTTGAATATACAGGTTTTCTGTAACTTACATCTAAGTTCTAACTCTAAAGACAGCCCTAGCATAGAGAATGGTGACTTTAGCAGTATAACAGTAAGTGTGTATGTTTTTTGTAAGTAATTCTATACCTAACTATAAGGATATTTCTAGAATATCAAGCAAAACTACCACACCCACAACAAAAAAAAAAAGCCCCTCAACAACTAAGAAACAACAAACATGATGAAAACAGAGAGATGTCAGTACACTAAAGAGATGATAGCAAATTTAAAAGTTGCCATATACTAAAGAGGAGCCAATACACTTGGTGACAGTATGTTAAAGATATGTCAGTACTCTTAAGAGATGCTAGTAAGCATACTGTCTTTTATGCCAAATTAGTATGAGCACCATTCACTCTGTGAAAAAAAAAAGTACTGTTGTTCTGCTCCAACACACACACAAAAATCCTAAATTTACGTCAACACTCTTTGTAAATACAATTTTTCAAAAATGCCTTCTTTGCAATTATAGTTTTCATCAAAGGTATTATTTACACAAAGTTTTTTTCATCGAGCAATCTTTTTGCAATTAAAGTTTTCATCAAAGGCACTCTTCGTTAAGTGTAGTTTTCTCATTATATATACACTCTTTGCAAATGTAGTCCACTAATCAAAAGCACTCTCTTAATTATAGTTATCTCACTAAGCACTCTTTGTAATTAAAGTTCTCTAATCTAAAGCAGTCTTTGTAATTAAAGTTCTCTCATCTAAAGCAGTCTTTGTACTTAAAGTTCTCTAATCTAAAGCAGTCTCTGTAATTAAAGTTCTCTCATCTAAAGCAGTCTTTGTAATTAAAGTTCTCTCATCTAAAGCAGTCTTTGTAATTAAAATTCTCTCATCTAAAGCAGTCTTTGTAATTAAAGTTCTCTCATCTAAAGCAGTCTTTGTAATTAAAGTTCTCTCATCTAAAGCAGTCTTTGTAAAATTATAAAGCCATCACAAAGCATGCTTTGTCACAATTGTAAAATTATCATAAACACTGTGTCTCACCACATATCTATCTGTTCATTTATCTAAATTTAGTATTCAGATCTCAATCTTGTGAGATCAAAATAAAAAACCTTCTAAAATTTCAAAAGATTAGTGTCCTCAAATCTCCAAGTTTCAGAAACCTGTTCTGAAATAGCTCACACTGTATGTAACTGAGGGATTTTAAACATGAATAATGTGAATAGATTCCGCAGATGCTTCAGTACTGTATAAGATTAATAATTCTAGGAGTAATACTGCACAAAATGAATACTTAACACTTATAATCACATGAAGAGAAAATGATAATCTGTAATATTTAATAAGTAAAAATAATATTGTGATATATGAACACTTAACACTTACTCATATATAAAGTGCAGGACTAATCTGATATGTGTAAAAATTATACTGTAACAAATGAACATTTAACATTTAGTCAATAAAGGTGCAGAGCTAAATTGTAATATGTAAAATTTACTTGTAACAATGAGCATTTATTAATACTCAATTACATATCAAGTTCAGTGCTAATCTCTTAAAAATAATTCTCTAACTTGTGAAGATTTAACACTCAAGTGCAATGCTAATTTTAATAAGTGAAAATAATCACAGATGCTTGCTTACCTTCTTTTAGTCCAAGCTTGGAAGCATTTCCATTGGGGTCCCTTTTGCCTCTAGTGGATCCTGCACACAACATCCAGAACTTGAGAATAACTTAAATAATCACAAAGATGATTTGTGCAAGAACTTTCAAAGTAATCATTTCATGACCACAAAGTAATTATTTTATGTATGACCACAAAGTAATTATTTCATGTATGACCACAAAGTAATTATTTAATTTATGACCACAAAGAATTATATTTGAATGCAATTAACTATGGAAACATGAAAGACATCACCAGTACAGTTCATGGAGAGCTACGAAGATCCCTGTGTATATGTAGTAAAAATCATTAAGGTTCTTAAAGAAAAAATTATAACTTTTGTTAAGTGTTCTTGAAGTGTAGACTATAACTATAAGGGTTCCTGAAGTAAGGTTTGAAGAGGCCTTTGTAATAAAGTTCTCCAAAGTTCTTGCTGCAAAGATTTTTAAAGTTCTTAAAGAAAAGCTTGTTAAGTGTTTCTGAGGCAAAGATTACAAAGATCTCTAAAGTAAACTTCACTACTGTTCTTGAAGTAAAGATTGTAAGGGTACTTGAAGTTAAGATTGAAAGGTTTTTGGAGTAAAGATTTAAAAGATCTTCCTAGCAAAGCTTATCAGGGTTCCTGAAATTAAGACTGTAAGGGTTCTTGAAGTAAATATTAAAAAGGTCTTTGTGGTAAACTTGTAAAGGTTCCTGAAATTAAGGTTGCCAAGGCACTTAAACTAAAGCTTCTAAGGGTTCCTGAAGTTTAAATTGTAAGCATTCTTGAACTGAAGATTGTAAGGGTTCTTGAAGTGAATAGTGCAATGGTTTATGAAGTTAAGACTATCAGGGTATTTGAAGTTAAGATTGTAAGGGTTCTTGAGGATTGTAATTTGTATGATTCTTGAAGTAAAGTTTGCAAGGGTTCTTGATATTAAGATTGTGATCTTTCTTGAAGCTAAGATTGTGAGGATTCTTGAAGTTAAAGTTGTACATGCTCCTGAAGTTGTGGTTGTGTGGGGTTCTTGAAGTTAAGGTTGTATGGGTTCCTAAAGTTAAAGATTTAAGGGGATTTTTAAAGTTAAGGTTGTAAGGGTTCCTGAAGTTAATATTTAATGGGTTCTTGAAGCAAAGATTGTAAGGGTTTTTGAAGTTAAGATTATAAGGTTTCTTGAAGTTAAGGTTGTAAGGACTCTTGATGTAAATGTTGCTACAATTCTTAAGAAATAACAGCTGCAAAGTTTCTTATGATAATCATTGCAAGAGTTTTAAACTTTTTAACTGTAAACAATTAAAGGCTCTTGAAATAATGATCATTAAGTGTTTAAGAAATGAATGTTGTACATTTAAAAAGAACAAAACAAAGAAAGACAATGTCTGTTGATTTCTTCTCTTGTTTTTTGTTTGGTTTTTTGTGACTGTGTATTTTGTTTTATTTTTTTATTACTCTTGTTGTCTTATATCCCAGAAATTACAGCAAATAAAATGACAATGACAAACCATTAAAACTCATATGTAAAAAATGTTAAGCTGGTCAAACAATTTGTCTTTTCCTGACATTGTATAGTTATCCATGAATTGTTTTGTTTACATAACTAATTATGTAATATTGCATAAAACAATAAGTATGCTTATACCTCTTACACAGACTAATAACAAAAGCAAGTCTATTTTTTTGTGTTATTGCTATAAATAGTACTGCTAATGGTGATGAATAATAACACAAGGCAGAATTATAAAAATGCTCAAAATACTTTACAAAAATTAACCAACACATATTACTTATATATGAACAATTTAATAATTTGAATGTATGTTGAGGGACACATACACTTTACAACATGAAACTGTGACAAAATAAATGACTAATACATGGCACTGGCCTTCAAAAATGGATAATTTGGTTAGTTAGCTCAGACACAGGACATTTGTCTCTGCTCAAATGGCCAGCTCAGAGTCAAAACATATGGGTAATCCCTAATCACCCCAAAGCTGAATATGAATTAGTACCTAGCCCACTAGGTGGGTCAATAAAAAATGGGTATGTATCATGTTCTACAGAACCCTTGCCAATTAAAAATTGGCAATTGGCCTGACAATGTTGCATTTTAAAAAAAGCCATTAAACACCCACTTAAACCTTTACTCTCTTCACCCACAATATATATGTACCCCTTCTTCAACATAAGTCTATTCTTTGTGTCTGGTGCCATCTGTCACATCAGCAAAAATGGAAAAGAAAAATTATTTCACCTATACACATGCCATAAAAGAACGAAATAAACAACAAACAAAAGTCAATATGAAACAATCGGGCTCCTTACAAAAATAAAGAAAAGTTAATATGAAACAATCAGGTGCCTTACAAAAACAAAATTCAGCCCAGCATCAATTGGTACTCATAGAGATAAAGGTGTAATGATGGACTGGGTAGATGGGCAAATTGATGGTTGGGTGGATGGATGGATTGATAGATGGGTGGATGGAAGCGCCAAACTGATGACTATGTGAGGTGGAGATAGAATGTTCTTACAATACAACGTAACAATTATTTACAATTATTTACAATTATTTACAATTATTTACGTGCCATGTAGTAACAGATGGTGGTCCAGGCAGATGCGACCTGACACTAAAATGAAAGTTTTAGCCAATGGAATGCAAAGAATGAGAGCAACACTGTCAGATGCCAAATGCAAAGATCTCAACTTACATGGTATAACAGGTAATAGGGTTAGTTATGTCACTGTTCATAGTCACACACACAAACACACCAAACAAGCACGCATTTTATAAAACAAAAACAAAAAAAAACTAGGCAAAGACATATTTGAGAATACATTATTATGCAGCCACAATTAAGAACAAACATTTGACTGAAAGTATAATCTCAGTGATTATAGCTGATATTTATGTATGAAGAGAAAGAATAAGGGTGAAGATAAAATTCCAAATTTGGGGCTAAAGGAAGATTAAAATTTACCACTTGCAAAACAGTGAAAGTTGGAAACTTGAAACCCAAAAGGGACACAACTGCCTGACACAAAATAAGCAATATAACTTGGATGTCTAAACAAAAAATATTTTCTATGGCTGATTGGAATACTCAGTAAAATAACTTTGGAGGGGGGTAGGGCAGTGGAGCAGGTACACAAACATAAAAGCATAAAAACGGACATTTTCTGTAGGACAATAGGACAAAGCTGACAAATTACAGCACACAACTATATATTCTAGAAAGATCTTAGTATCCAATAAATGATTCTCCATGCAGAAAACCCCTCTTTATACGATCAAACAAAGATTTAGTGATCACACACACACACACACACACACAGTGACAAGTGATCACCAGAAGGATGAGGGAGCATGCCGGTATGGAGAAAAATGGCTGTATTCAGACGCTGACTGCCTTTCCTGATACTGACACTCCCAACTTCTGAACGAATCCTCTTTTGAGGTATAGAGTACTTTTTTTTTTATTAAAAAAATAATAATAAAAATTTCATGCTCATTAGTTACGCGTGTGTGTGTGTGTGTGCGTGCGTGCGTTTTTGTGTGTGTGTGTGTGTGTGTGTGTGTGTGTGTGTGTGTGTGTGTGTGTAGTGAAAGTATAAAGGCCGAAGCAAATATCTCAATGACTGAAATGAGTTATGTGGTCTAAAGACACACGGAAACAATCCTGAATAAAACGAATGAAGTGAGAGGTTTTATTTTCATTTCCTTTTTATTCGAGGTGTTGACATAAACTTTGCTGACATAAAACGTTTGAAGTGACTCATTTGATCCAAAGCAGACGATAGATGCGAAATTATTCTGCCCACAACACCTTAGCCTGGTGCGTAGCTTTTAAACTGACTTCAAATCAAGCAGCTACAATTGGTGAATTAGAATTAGTATTCTTAATGTACACGCGCGCATACACACTGGCTTCAGAATGAGTCCACTTATAACAAACTCTCACATTAACAGCTGAATTAAGAGGAGAAAAACAGCCTGCTGAATGCTAACAATTACCGCTCTCAAATGCGGGAAACTTAAAAGTAATTATTAGAAACAACACACATGAACGTGCACGCATAACTTTCACTTTTGCGGCCAGATGACGACAACCATCCACTTTACCACTGCGAGGAACACTTTGAAACCGGCAATAAAAAGGGCAGGGATGAGCTACGGAGATGTCGGGACTCGTGTGCACAACGGCAGACGCATATTATATATTATTCGTGGGAGAATTTTATTTTCTGTCCTTTCAGGTCACGACCTATCACCCATCCGGAAAGACTTTTATATGAACAAAGAGATGGGTTATGGGCCGGATAAAACTAGCTTATAAGCAGCGATGTATAATTTGAATTCCGATGCCCGAAAGAAAAAAAAAGAACAAACAATAATGGTAACCTAGGAAACAGTGTCGTCATCAAATGGGGATAACGAAGAAAACACTATTAACACTACTTTGATAAATTACTCAAACATTATGACTAAAAATTATAAATAAATATAAGAACTCTAACAATTTATTAGTAGCGTTTTTATTTTTTTTTTAATAGCTGCACAAATTAAGTTATATTGGATAAAAACAGATAAGGTAACAGGCAAGAACGATAACTTTCCCTTTCTATCTCAGAAATTGAAGTAGACTTATTACTGAAAACATTCGGCTGGGGGAAGAATGTGGACAGATAACCGCCATTCGACTCTGGCCCTAGAGGCCATGCGAGATCATGGGGCATTAGTGCATGGAAAGAGCAGTCGAACATAAACTTAATCTATGTGAGGCAGACATTCTTCCGTTACTGCTGAAGGCAGTCGTGAGAGTTGTTAGCGCACACCTGGTCAGATACGCAAGGACATGCGTCAAGAATGAAGAACTGTGTCCAAAAAATTAATAGACCTCTACAAACCCACCCACCCCCTAACCGTCAGCCCAGCTACAGAAAATACGCGCTTCTTTCTTTAACTGGTCGATCGAAATTTGAATGTCTAAGCATAAGCGAAAGCTTATTACACAATCATTTCTAAATGATCACCTAGGTGGCTGATTAAAAAAAAAATTACTTTAAGTAATGTGTATGAAGCGAACCAGAGTCCCCCAGGAAGAAAAAAGAGAGACTGTAGAGATCTGATGGCACAACGCACTGTAAGCGGAAAAAACATGCCACTCAACACACGAGTAAAGCCCACTCAGTTTTCAAGGGAAATAACTCAAGGAAGTAGGCCGAGTTAACCAGTGAACTCACTTTTTCGCGGCATTTTCACTACGATTCAGACATGGTACTTTGTTTGTCAGCTACAAAGCATTTTCAACCACAGTTAAAAAAACAAATGCACACGGCGTTTCGAACAGTAAAATCCTGTCAGTGCACAACATATTCCGGGTATTTTTGTCAGTGTACTGCATAGCGTTTCAAACAATGGTAAAAATTTTATCTGTACATGGCGTTTTAAAGCTAAAATTCTGCCAGCATTTAGCATTTCAAACACGTAGTTATATTCGTCAGTACACAATACTAACTATATTTTTCTTTATTTGTCTTAACACAATACCGATCATATATTTTAAGTGCCAATACACAGTGCCTATCATATTTTGTATTCGTCAATACACATATTTTTATTTGTCAGTACAGGTCTACACTCAATCCCACCCCCACCATTATGAACAAATCGAGGAAAAAATATAAAAACTGTGCAAAAATATTGGATATTTCGTGAGAGTACAGTGTACTAGTAAAGATATTGTGTTTAATTAATAATAACGGCCGGGTATTTCTTCAAAGAGCTGTAAGAACGTACAAGGTCGTGACAGTTCGAGTGGTTCAGGATCAATCGAGAAAAATCCAAATGACCAAACCTGGACTCGAACCCACGACTTACAGCATACGTCTTTACCTCACTACCACCGTGCTCTTTCCAATGTAAGTTGTTTTCAACCCTCTTAAATCAACCTTCTTAAGCTTCCTACTATGAAAGGCCATCCCTCACCCCTACCCAGTCCGAGCAAAGCTTGAAAGCAAAACAATATGTGCTGTTGTTTTTTTAAAGTTCTTTTCTCTGTTTATATATTGCTTAATAATGACATGTTTATAACATTCTTATGTTTCGTTTGTTCGAACTCACTTGTTAAACTGCGTCCATTCATTAGATACAACAGTATCTTAAAAGTGACATTCTCAGTAGAGTTCTAACCAAGTGCCCACTCCTATTAAAAGAATGAACTTGCTCGAATTTGAACCGCGGAGTGTGTAGATGTTTTTGTTTCGTACATAACAGTAACTAAGTATTTGATGGGTTGTATAATACAGAGAGCAAAACAGTAACTATTTAATGGGTTGTATAATACAGAGACGGTCGGCAAGACTAAGGGATAGATAGATAGAGATAGATAATACAGAGAGCAAAACAGTAACTATTTAATGGGTTGTATAATACAGAGACGGTCGGCAAGACTAAGGGATAGATAGATAGAGATAGATAATACAGAGAGCAAAACAGTAACTAAGTATTTGATGGGTTGTATAATAGAGATAGCAAAACAGTACCTAAGTATTTGATGGGTTGTATAATAGAGAGAGCAAAACAGTAACTAAGTATTTGATGGGTTGTATACTAGAGAGAGCAAAACAGTAACTAAGTATTTGATGGGTTGTATAATAGAGAGAGCAAAACAGTAACTAAGTATTTGATGGGTTGTATAATAGAGAGAGCAAAACAGTAACTAAGTATTTGATGGGTTGTATAATACAGAGAGCAAAGTATACAACTCCACCCGTGTAGCGTGCAGTATCCGTTGTATTCTACCTTGAAGAATCATTTACATTAACTGAACCCCATTGTCTGACCATTCAAGAATAAAATTCTACAGGATTAAAAAAAAGAATGTAACCGTTTCAAACCTTGATTGATTAAGTAAATACTGGCCGAAATGTCATCATTTTTTTTTCTGTTTCCCCATGGAGCGAAGGGAAAACTCTTAGCTACCTCCCACCCACCCAATCTAGATGTGTTACAGATGTCGTTTTAATGTCTGTTGAGCTCCCAGTCTTCTTCAATTTCACACAAAAATTACGTCGTATCATCCATTTTTACTGAGAAAATGTCATTTCTTTCATTAGCACGCTCTGGGGAGCGGGGGGGGGGGGAGGATAAAATGACGCAGAACTGTAACTTTCTGCTAACAGCACGATACTGCTCTACTAACCCCTCGCATTGAGCTATACTAAACAGCAAGCACGGCGCTATACTAACCTTCCATCGGTGCGTTGGGAGTGAAATACTACCAAAAATAGACACCAATTAGGAAATTCCTGCGTGCAGGTATACACCACTAACAAGAAGTGAGGAGGGGGAACTCCCAGTCTGTAACTCGTTAATGCAGAAAAGGACAGACATTTCGTCATTTATTTATTGAGTTTATTAAATTTGAAACTGCTGAGTTCTTGTCTGGACACCCTGTAATTTAGAAGATGAAAGTTTGAGATGAAATGAAGAGAAAGGGCAGAGATGGAGAGAGACATGAGATAATTCAACTGCGAAAGAAAAGAAAAAGACACACACACACACACACACACTGACGTGTTGCTGGTCGTCCAGTAAATATAGCAATCCAAAGCTATTGCAGTATATAAAAATTTTTATACTATTTTATGTTGTTAGTTTTAAAAATTTTAGAAAATGGCAATGAACATGCAGCAAAAATCTTTTGAGACTTTTTTTTTTTTTTTTTATCGAATATAAAGCACAAAAAATTGAAACCATAACTGCTGCGACTCGAGCAGATACTCTGTTCAAATCATAAGTTCTGTTTGAATGATGGCAACACTCTCCACGCATATTATAACTTATGTCAGAGTTGTATTGTCTTGGGAATGTGACATCTGACAGGCGTTGTCAAACTGATTTGCATATTGATAAAGAATTGAGGACAATTACAACTCTTTATTGTTCTCTATGAGTATCGATCGGCTCAAAGTATAACAATATTTTGCTTCAATTTTCCCGTTTTTATTTATTTTCACTTTTACCCTTCAGATGGCATCAAACAGGAAGCGGAAATACCTGGCAGAGCTCTTCAATTATGTTTTAGATTTAGAGAAATAGAAGACAGTATAGTATATGTGGCATTTTAAGGTGGTTTTCTTTTTTTTTTGGTTTTTTTTTTTTTTTTTTTTTTATACTAATTCTTGGCTTTGATAACATATATTCTTTATTTTAAGAGTAATTAGCTTTTTTGTTGTTGTTGTTTATATTATACACTTTTAAGTCTAGGACTAATTTCATTTAACACAAATAGATTTTGGGTAATACCCCAAAAAGTCCCCCCGACCCCTGATTTAGTAATAAAATCGAGAATAATACCAATAAAATATTATTTCTGAGAAAGAATGAAAAACATTCTAAACTTTATTAGACAATGACACAAGCGTGGAATAGAAGTTGCCGGACTTTGTAAATATCTGCACCACGAGAATTGTTGTATGCTCAGTGAACGACAAGCTTACTTTCGATAGCAATGGAAACCAATGCTCGCTCCATCTACTGCTGGATGCGTTTTGCAGATTTTTTTTAAAATGTATTTATTTAACACCATTGTTTTATCAGAGCAAATAGGGAAATAGAAAAATTGCAAGTGTAGTAATATTTAGTTACAGCTAGAGTATTATATAATCACTTCCATAATTAGTGAGCATTAGTGTGAATTGCACATGATACATACAATAACTTCTGTAGTACATAAACGCATCTGACCGAGAAAAGTGTAACAATGCAATTCCAAGAACCTTTATAATGTATTACAGAAACGCAAACGATCAAACTGTGTAAAGTAGGCCGTAAAATCCAATAACAATTTTCTAGATAAGGCAACTATCTATAAATAATTATTACGTCGAGAACTAGTTATTACAACTACACAACAATAATTATTACAATTACATATAAATATTTATTATAATCGTATTGAAATAATTACAACTATATACAAACATCAAAGAATCATTACATCAATATATTTATTATTACAACAAAGATAAAACGTCACCACCGGAAGACCTACTTTGTAGACTGATCCTAAAATAGCCCTGCACCGGAAGTTAAAACGATAGCGCACTCGAATCATTTACGGGGTATAAAACAACAAGAACTACAGTCGGTCAAAGGTCGAGTTATTTTAAGTCCATGATGTAACTCAACCAGTTCATGCCAGTTTGGATGACAAGTAAGAGGAATCAGTAGGAACGAATGTCAGTGTGAAAGTCAATTATATACATGTATTTTTTAAAAATCACCCCATGTTCCCAGCTTCACTGACCATGTCAGACTAATTGTGTATTTTTTTAAAAATCACCCCATGTTCCCAGCTTCACTGACCATGTCAGTGTGAAAGTCAAAACCTCTATCCTCGCTTTCATCATCTATAGGAAAATCAAACTTCATCCTCTATCCTCGTCTATATAAGTCAGTTAAACTTCAACCTCTATTCTCGCTCTCCAAGTCAATCAAACTTATTCAATATGACGTCACAATTTATATTCGCTCTTCACTTCGCACGTCAATGTTTGGGAGGAAAAAAAAAAAAGATGCTACCTATATGGCCTCACTGGGTCCTCAGTAAAACTCCACTTTGTATCCCCACTGCCTAGCCTGAGCACAACACAAATACTCAGTATCCTCATACATACTCAACTGTCAACGTGATTAAGAACGTCACTAATTCGCAATTTGCTCTTCACTCTCCTGTCAGCCTAAACACGATGGTCAGATTGAAAAATGAAAGGTGTGTGGGAAAAGCTACAAATCAATGTCACTAAGGCTAACTACTAATGTGTAGGTGTCACGCGTGACTAATTCTTGGGAAAAATTACCACTAACAGTTGTGTAACACTTGACCCAATCGCCGTATTCAGGAGATGGATATGACGTCAAACAACTGAAAAATAGGATCAGTAGAGATGTAACTGGTAATTACACACACGCACAAGAGTTTTTGCATTAATTTGTCTCTATATAATAACTTGTCTATTATCTGTCAATGTGTCCTGAATAGTGTAAGCGCTTAGTACAGTTTGTCTCTATATAATAACTTGTATATTATCTGTCAATGGTCCTGAATAGTGTAAGCGCTTAGTACAGTTTGTCTCTATATAATAACTTGTCTATTATCTGTCAATGTGTCCTGAATAGTGTAAGCGCTTAGTACAGTTTGTCTCTATATAATAACTTGTCTATTATCTGTCAATGTGTCCTGAATAGTGTAAGCGCTTAGTACAGTTTGTCTCTATATAATAACTTGTATATTATCTGTCAATGTGTCCTGAATAGTGTAAGCGCTTAGTACAGTTTGTCTCTATATAATAACTTGTATATTATCTGTCAATGTGTCCTGAATAGTGTAAGCGCTTAGTACAGTTTGTCTCTATATAATAACTTGTCTATTATCTGTCAATGTGTCCTGAATAGTGTAAGCGCTTAGTACAGTTTGTCTATATTAGTATATATAATAACTTGTATATTATCTGTCAATGTGTCCTGAAGAGTGTAAGCGCTTAGTACAGTTTGTCTATATTAGTATATATAATAACTAGTATATTATCTGTCAATGTGTCCTGAATAGTGTAAGCACTTAGTAGAAACGCTCCAATAACTATTATTAGTAATATTTATTATTATTTTGTTTTCCTGAGACATTTAAATTGTGATATTAAATACCATTCCTTTATTGCCAATATGTGACATTTAAAATGATTGTGATATTAAATACCATTCCCTTATTGATTAATCGTTCATATTTCTCTGGAATAACAGGCCTAAATATTATGCACAGTGTGTATTTAATATATTTTCAATAAGTACTTAATACATGTATTATATACTTCACACTCCAATCCCAAAGCTTTAAGTGCTTTCTTATTATTGCATACTTCACATTGCGAGACCACTGTTTGCGCCCAATGGACAGTAGTGTCGTATGCACAAGTAAAGCCTGGTACTTGTTCTATGTCAACAGGCCTTTAAATCGCTGGCAAACTACTAATCTCAGCCAATATAAAGTTGTCTGGACAAAGGTACCAATACCTGACGAACAAGGTCCTTCGCTATTCAGGGCAATACTTTGAGATCTAGAATGCAGCGATGGAATGTCAAACACGGATAGCGCTAACCGGTCTTAAGTGCAATGACCTGCTATTAAAAAGGATTTTATTTCGTATTTGAAACACTTTATGCCAACACTTGAACATTACAAGCAGACTGGAAAGACGAAAAGAAACAACACAAATAAGTGCACGCTTTAAATGAGAGCTCATCTCTGTACTACCAATTCACTATAAATGACAACTCAAACATCTCTGTACATACCAATTCAATGACAGCTCAAACATCTCTGTACTACCAATTCACTATAAATGACAGCTCAAACATCTCTGTACATACCAATTCAAACATCTGTGTACTACCAATTCACTGTAAATGACAGCTCAAACATCTCTGCACTTAATAATTCACTGTAAATGACAACTAAAATGTCTATGTACTTTACCAATTCACTGTAGTGTAGATGAAAATTCAAACATCTCTGTACATACCAATTCACTGTAAATGAACATCTCTGTACTACCAATTCATTATAAATGACAGCTCAATCATATATGTACATACCAATTCAGTGTAAATGACAGCTCAAACATCTATGTACCTTTCAATTCAGTGTCAATGACAGCTCAAACATCTCTGTACTACCAATTCACTGTAAATGACAGCTCAAACATCTCTTGCCCTATCAATTCACTGTAAATGACAGCTCAAACATCTTTGTATTACCAATTGACTGTAAATGACAGCTCAAACATCTCTGTATTACCAATTGACTGTAAATGACAGCTCAAACATCTCTGTATTACCAATTGACTGTAAATGGCAGCTCAAGCAGCTCTGTATTACCAATTCTCCGTAAATGAGAGCGCAAACATCGCTAAACCTACCAATTCACTGTTAATGATAATAAACATCCCTGTACCTACCTGTGGTGGAGTAAATTTGTCTATCCCTATTTCTAAACTTAATTGTTATATAAACTGTTAAAGGTCAATGTGCAATGACCTTGCTTAAGATGGTATTTTTTTTTGTAAGAGTCAGAGTTGGAGTAAACAACTCAGGTAAAGAATGTGATAAAACTTGCTGATGTAATCTAAACCAGTTCCAAGTGGATGAGTAGTTTTATTATCCAATGGTTAGGATTTACAAGAATGAGACCAGCAAATGGGCTGAGATATAAGTTTACCTTCTAAAATAATTCTATTCTCTAATCACTTTGAATTTGGTGTGGCAGAGTCTGGTCATGAAAGGCAGCCATTAGCTTAATGGTGAGTTAACTGACTGACTTAGAGAGAATGGGCTTGGAAATATTTCATGCATTTTGCTATGGATATATTATAGTTGTTATACTTGCTTTCATATAGAGATGTATTATGTGAGCAGACTAGAAATAATAGTCACTTGTGAATTGTACGATGCTTGCATTTTACACACATGACATTATTTCTAGTGAACACATTCATAAACTATTATACTGTATGCATGTATTGGGCTAATAGATACTATTGCAGGAATGTATAAGTTGAGACTTGAATGTAAGAAAGAATGGAGTTAGAGATAAATAAACTTTTGTTCCCTGATTATATTTTACAGGGAAGAAGCAGCTTTTATACCCTAGAATCTCTCAGTTTATTGATTTATAAATCATTACGACCTTGGTAGATTCGAAAAGTCTCTATCCAGTGTGTAGGTGTATGGATACACTGCACTCAGTTAATGTATGGTGACAAGGAATGCTCATCATAGTATTTCTGGTAAAAGGAAGTTACTGGAAATTGTTACATTGTAGTTTTGCTTGAGAGAACTAATATGGTGAAGGAGCACCAAGATTAGTCTTGAGACAACAGCAGCTCATGGAATATTCTACAGCATGTCGGAGAATTGATAATTTGATTGTGAACAATAAGCTTGTGACCCAGTTATGGAAAGCACGCGAAAGAATATTGCAGCAGCATCTAGAAAAGATTACAATTACTGCTTATCTCTCTATAACTCCATTTCTGTTCTCTGATAAGAATAATCCTGAGATTGATATTGACACTAATTGCTGAATTATATGTTAGGATATAAGACTGTATAAACATTGAAACTATTTTAATCTGGTTCAAGGAAATATTGTTGTCAAATAATATTTTCATTGTATTTTCTATATATGTATATTTGATTGTTGATTTAATAAATATTTATTAAATAAAATTTATTGACCTTCAGTGGGTAGATAGGGGTTTGCTAAATATAGATTAAAGATGGATTTATTTTCTCTTTTGGTAAGTTTTCCACCTATGGAAATATTGTGAGGTAGTAAATGTTTGTCTTTAAATGCTGTGGAAGAGAGAAAATGTTTACAGTGCTAACATGTCCACCAAGTGAGAGAGACAGACGTGTGGTGATTCTGGAGAATTGTCCATAGCAAATTAAGATTCTCATCACTTGTAATTAGTTATGGATGATTAATATTAATAATCATAAACAACAACTAGGGTGATGTTGTGTTACACTACTAATTCAGTGTAAACGACAGCTCAAACATCTATGTATCTACCAATTCATTGTAAATGAGAACTCAATCATTTCTGTATCTACCAATTCACTGTAAATGATATCAAAATCTCTGTACCTAACAATTCACTGTAAATAAGCTTAAACATCTTATATGTTTCCACTTTCTAGACAGTGGTCTAGAAAGCACTTTCCAAAGAGATCTCAAAGTAGCCATTTTCTCATAAGTGTGCAAGACAGCTCCAATTAGTAATTTATTTTAGAGTGGAAGCCATTTTCTCACTAGTATGCAAGACAGTTTGGATTAGTAATTTACTGAACACTCTGAAGCAGAAGAGATCTCAAAGCAACCATTTTCTCATAGTTCTACAAAAGTTCTACTTAGTAATTTTTTTTACTAATATAAGCTTTAAACTGAAGTTCCCAACTAGCCATGTTCTCAGAAGACTTGGTGTATATCATATTGTTCACATGGCTGTGTAAGTTATGTCAATATCATATGACGTTTCTGCTATGGTAAACACATTCTCTAAGGGATTGATTATTATTTTTATAAAGCAGACGACTGTCAAAAGGCAGCGAAGCGGTAAGTTTAAGCCTGACACGCATATGTCTAATTATAGACCAGTACTGATGATGATTTGATATTTACATGAACGTACTTAGGGTGTGTAAACAGAAATGGTTTTGGTTTTGAGCTTGACCTTTGAGTCCAATGTCACAGCGACTCGTTTGGACATAATTACATTCGACAGCGATAGTTTTAACTGCAAATTTTGAATTAAAACCTCACGTTTTACTGCGAATATTACACACACACACACACACACGCGCGCGCGCACACACACACCATTATATTCATATAAATTCTCAAACAGCTGTGGCCAATACAGCTCTCCGAATTTGTCCGCAAAATTTACTACGAAAGAAGAGCTTTTCACAAGCGGACAAGTCGGTTGATTGTCAATATTTTGCAGTGCGTGTTACTATCAGCGGAAGCTAATTAAGTTTATTTTAAAATATTTTTTAAAAAAACGAAAACATTCGTGCTTAATGTGCGGAAGTGTCTGTGCTCTGACAAATTACGGAAAGTCATAACCTGACACGCGCAGATTAACAATAAAAAAATTTTTTAAAAACAACCCACGACACAAATACGTGTACACTTAATAAACAGGCCTACACATAGTACTCAAAATACACACACACACACATGCAATGTGATCACGAGGTTAATGTTACCCAACAAGTCTATCCTAAGTCCCAAAGGTTAAGCTTCAGTGTGTGTAGGGAGGACTTAGCCAAACATTAAATGACGTCATCAATTGACTTGGGTGGCATGTCCACCCTGTCTATGTCAAATTCCTCAGATAACGTGCATGTTTTAAGCATGTGTCAAACGAGTAGCTGATCCGTCAACACTTCCAGGTACGATCAATGAGATAAATAAGTAAATACAAACAAAAATACATATTTCAAAATAATCGGTGTGAAAACACTGCTGGGCACTAGCTTTTCCGTACATCATGATTACCGCTGTTGTAATTTTTGTTTTACTAAGCGCACAAATAAAATATAACAGACCCGAGATAGATCAGATGAAAGTAATACGGACAAAAATAAAAACATTCAGCAGAGAGAATGAAAAGACAAACATATAATTCTGAAATTCTGAAATCTGTCTAACGAATTACTCCATTTAGTGTGTGTGTGTGTGTGTGTGTGTGTGTGTGTGTGTGTGTGTGTGTGTGTGCGTGATAGCTCTCAAGCAAACTGTCTAAAAATACTGCAGTGATTAATTTGGGTTTAATGTCCGCTTCCAAATTTATCTGATTTCTCGGACGGTGGAATGCAAAAGCAAGCAAGTTATTGTCTTAGGGAAGTTAAACCTTAGAATAATAAAAGTGATAGTGCAGGTTGATGACTCAGACAGTCTAGACCGTCTCAAACTAACAATAGGAGACGTGCATGTACTTAACATACGCGCTATAACCTCGAGGTTTCGCTCTATTTAGCACAATTCCGAGCCAACAGTAAACAAGCAAGGGCAAAATAGCATTAAAGACAGTCCTCCTACCACAAGTTAAACTGCTGCTCTATCAAACAAAACGATACAACAAGAGTTCGTCAACATTGAATGAAAATAATACGACTTTCGAATATATTTTTTATTTACAATGTTTTCATTTTATTTATTATTTCATTTATTATTATTTTTTTTAGAACAATTCAATGAATCGAAACTAGTAACCCAGAACAGTAACGTATTGTTGAGAACCAACACAAGAAGTTAACCTAAAATGAAAGCATGCCGCATGCGTTGCGTCAACTTCCGGGTCAGCAGATCACTAACAATGGGTATCATATCGATATATAAATCCTGTTTCCTGTCCTTGTAAATTATAACTGAGCGGAAATTCAAAGCAGCTTGTCTAGTTTCGCTGAAACAATCAGTGGCGGCATTCATTCTTCTTACCACACTACTCCCTTCCCATTGAGGCTGTGCTATTGTTTTATTTTGTTTTTATGCTCTGGCTGATGAGCAACTGGCCTGTAAAATGACTGAAAAAGTAGTTCCTCCCTGGACAAGTGGTCTATAAAGTAGTTTGTAAAGTGGCCAAAAAGAAGTAGTTTATCCCTGACAGATTAAGTGGTCTAGAAAGTACTCTGTAAAATGATCTAGAAAGTAGTCTGTAAAATGGTCTAGAAAGTAGTCTGTAAAGTGGTCTAGAAAGTACTCTGTAAAATGATCTAGAAAGTAGTCTGTAAAATGGTCTAGAAAGTAGTCTGTAAAGAGGTTTAGAAAGTAGATTGTAAACTGGTCTAGAAAGTAGGCTGTAAAGTGGTCTAAAACTTAGTTTGTAAAGTGGTCTGTAAAAATGAATGTAGTTAGTAAAGTGGTCTAGACCATAGTCTGTAAAGTGGTCTAGACTCTAGAGAGTAGCTTATCCCTGGACTGTAAAGTGGTATTGAAAATAGTTTATCCAGGGACTGTATAGTTACCTAGAATGTAGTCTGTAACATTGTCTAGAACAGTGGTTTTCAACCTCTTCACACCTGCGGGCCGGTGAAAATAGGAGAAATATTTCGCGGACTGCTAAGACAGAAATAAAAATTTAATTATATATTATTCTGTGTATTAGTTTTTTTAATCTAATATTATACAATGAAAATTCTGTAGTTATTTAAAATAACCAGACGCCGAGCAGTAAACAAAAGTGCTAATAATAGAAAATCTTGAACTTTTGAGAAAGCAATATTTAATTCAAATAAAGTTAGTACGAAATCTGCTGCTTCTTAGAATATTTTATAACCGTGGCTGCAACATTGTTTCTGAGAAATGAAGAGCTGCATTGACATCCATTCATTTCTGTTTGGGTTTTGTGACTGACAGGGCTGAAAAAGTCTTCTCACACAAATAAGTAATGGAAATACAACCCACAATTTAATAGCTCTGTGACTGACAGGGCTGAAAAAGTCTTCTCATACAAATAAGTAATGGAAATACAACCCACAATTTAATAGCTCTGTAACTGAGAGATAGATATTCTATTTCCAGTTATATCCAAACTTGAGACAATGATTGCATTTTATGTTTGGACACCAGAATGACATCAAAAGACAACTCGGTCAGGTTTTCTTTTTCACGAGGATTAAGTGCGCAAGAGTTGAAATCTTCCATGAAGGGATTATTAATCCGCAAGTTATCTTTACGAGGGTTTTCAGGTAATAATGATTAAAGTTTTGAGCTAACGCTCTTAAATGTTGACTTATTTTATTGAATATTACTTTCCAGTTGACGTCAGCAGCAATCAAATTATTGCAAAAGTGGAAACATTTCTATATCTTCCTCTTGTACACGACTATCCCCAAAATGACAGCTTCTTTTGGAACGCATCCGTCTTGTTTCTCAGTATAAAAATATTTGTGCAAAACCCTTGAAGAGAAATTCGTTGGGAAGACTAAATATGTCCACCATATACGCAAGTTTAGCCACCCGTTCCGCATCCAACAAAGACTCTGTTAGGGCAGAGTTTCGCTCTTGCACAAACTGCTTCACTTTTCTCAATTCGACAAGGTGTGAAAGAACCCTTCCTTTCGAAAGCCACCTCACTTCTGCATGGAGGAGATGTCGGTGTTGCGAGTCTATTACTCACAGTGTCGAGAACAGCCCAGAGTTCATAGCTCCACTACGAATTTCATTTATGATCTTCACCCGTCATTCATCAGTGTTTAGTTCACGGACGGAAAGAATTGCTTTGTAAAATGCTAAATAAACAAGTTTGCCTTAACAGTGGTCTAGAAAGCACTTTATCCCTGCCTGCTTTGTAAAATGCTCAATAAACAAATTTGCCTGGACAGTGGTCTAGAAAACACTTTATCCCTGCCTGCTTTGTAAAATGCTCAATAAACAAATTTGCCTGGACAGTGGTCTAGAAAGCACTTTATCCCTGCCTGCTTTGTAAAATGCTCAATAAACAAATTTGCCTGGACAGTGGTCTAGAAAGCAGTTTAACTCTGCAGCTTTGTAAAATGCTCAATAAACAAGTTTGCCTAAACGGTGGACTAGAAACTATCCCCATTCTGATCTGTGAAGTAATCAGAAGATAGTTTATCCCTGACAGATGACGTAGCCTACTCTGATAAGTAGCTTCATTTAACTCACGCTGACGTCATGTCTGACGTCACCCTGTTTTCATCAGTCAGTGCCAGTCCACTGGACTCTGGGCAACCCGTGGACATCAGTCAAAGTAAATAAAACAAGCACGAAGGACCACATCGGACCCAGCAATCTGCCACCACTCACCTCAATCAATTTAACGCCAAACTTGTCTCTAATATTAGATGACAGTCGCGAAGCTAATTTTTTTTTAAAAGTTAAAAATCGTAATTTGTATTATTTTAACACGCGCACTTATTAACACAAGTTTTCAGTTAAGAAAGCCATCAGAGAAAATCGCGTAATTTGTATTATTTTAAGACGCGCACTTATTAACACAAGTTTTCAGTTAAGAAAGTCATCAGAGAATAACTAGATGATGGAATAATAAAATAAAAAAATTAAATAGGCCTAGCAATATACACTTTAGTCTGGGTTTATTAATCGCGAAACCATCCCAAGAAGGAAAGTGGCGTAAAATCTTAAATAGAAAACTGTACAGCTTCTACTCGAACCAACGGAGTCACTTCATCTCCCAAGAATAAGGATCCGGGAATCCTAAAGTTTTTTACTCAGCAAAGTCACTCAAGTCACTTCATCCCCCGAAAGTAAGGATCCGAGACCTTTAGCTTATACTCAAAAAAAAAAACAAAAAAAAAAAACAAGGTCCCTGACCTCCCGACAATAAAGATTTTTCATTAAGAAATAAAAATGAATGGCGTGCACGATATGTTAAGCTGACCACGTGATTAAATTAGTAGACAGCATTAACTTATAATTAACAATATTTTTTTTTTAAAAGCCATATCTAAAGCAATAGAGTGATAATACTAAACATTACTGATGAATCAGCTAGGAAATCAATAATTACGGTGTGCATTATTATACTGAACATTCTGACGGACTCATGGGCTGTTATAGCGGCGTTCAAAGAGTGCATTATTATACTGAACATTTTGACGGACTCATTGACTGCTATAGCGGCGTTCAAAGAGTGCATTTTATATTATACTGAACATTCTGACGGACTCATTGACTGTTAAAGCGGCGTTCAAAAAGTGCATTTTATATTATACTGTACATTTTGACTGACTGTTGTAGAGGCGTTCAAACAGTGCAAATTATAGTATATTGTACATTTTGACTGACTGTTGTAGAGACGTGCAAATTATATTATACTGTACATTTGTGCTTACTGTTTTCGGCGTTCAAACAGTATACATTATATTACACTGTACATTTTGATTTACTGTTGTACAGGCGTTTAAAGAGTGCAAATTATATTATAATTTTGACTGACTGTTGTAGAGACGAGCAAATTATATTATACTGTACATTTTGACTGATTGTTGTAGAGACGAGCAAATTATAGTATACTGTACATTTTGACGGACTGTTGTAGAGACGAGCAAATTATAGTATACTGTACATTTTGACTGACTGTTGTAGAGACGAGCAAATTATATTATACTGTACATTTTGACTGACTGTTGTAGCGGCCTTCAAACAGTGCACATTATATTATACTTATTTTAGTACTAGAATGAAAAAGCACATTATTACTGAAATCGCTGTACTAGAACTCTAATATTAATATTATGTTATTATTTGCGTTGAAGCAACATCGCTATTGAATCATCTATAGGAGAAGTTAAACAGTGTGCGTCATTAACATATTTATTACGATTATTAGACAGCGTTGGCGTGGAAACTAGGCACTGTTACTGAATCAGCTTTAGTGGAAGTTAAACAGTGTGCGTCATTAACATATTTATTACGATTATTAGACAGCGTTGGCGTGGAAACTAGACACTGTTACTGAATCAGCTTTAGTGGAAGTTAAACAGTGTGCGTCATTAACATATTTATTACGATTATTAGACAGCGTTGGCGTGGAAACTAGACACTGTTACTGAATCAGCTTTAGTGGAAGTTAAACAGTGTGCGTCATTAACATATTTATTTTATTACTATTTTTAGATTGCGTTGACGTGAAAAGTGGACATTACTGAATCAGCTGTAGTGTATAAATTAAAACAATGCACATTTATTAATATATTTATTTTATTACTGTTATTAGATTGCGTTGTCGTGAAAACTGGACATTACTAACTCAGCTGTAGTGTATAAACTAAAACAATACACATTTATTAATATATTTATTTTATTACTATTATTAGATTGCGTTGTCGTGAAAACTGGACATTACTAACTCAGCTGTAGTGTATAAACTAAAACAATACACATTTATTAACATATTTATTAATATTATTGTTATTATTTGTTTGCGCTGACGTAAAAACTAGTGCATTAACTACTGACTCAGTTGTAGTTGAACTTAATGTACATATTGGAACTGAAGTGAAAACAATATACATTATTACTGAGTCATCTGTAAAAGTCACTAAAACAATGTACTTTTAAGTATATCACTATAAGTTGTAGCATGTATTCAAACAGTGTACTTACTGTATCAGTTGTAACATGTATTCAAATAATGTACTTTTAACTGTATCTGTTGTAGCATATATTGAAACAGTGTACATCTTACTGTATCAGTTATAAAAACAATGCATTTACTCTTTCAGTTGCAGAAACCGTTAGAACAATCTATATTCTTACTAAACCGGCTGCGGTATTTAGAAAGCAATGTATCTTATTACTAAATCGTGTGCAGCAGACTTAAATAACTTACAATGTTAGTAAATGAACTAAAATAAGAAAAGATAAGCAATATATATTGTTATAATATTTAAGTTGAAGAGGCAGACAGGTGTCACAAAGTGAATGAGTAAGACCGAACCTTATAAACACAACGTGATTGTAATACTGAACTGCGTGCATTAGATGTAGTATTAATATAGTTTCTAAATGGAGGGTCCACTTTCCCACGTCTGACGAGCATAGCAGTTAACACAGAAAGTAAGATTAACATTAGTCACAAGGAGTGTGGGGCACTGTGCTGTGATTCGGTCTTGACAACTTAAGTGCCGATAAACTGAGTCACACTCTTCTGATGACATCACGCAAACCAATACATTACATGTAATCTGTAGATCTATGCCAAATCGGAATGCATTCCCGGTTTCATTCAGTGAAATCTACATTCTTACCCAGTCATCAATTTCCAGCTTCCAATAGCATTCCTCCTTAAGTAATCAGTTTCACGTTTATAGAAAAAAACATTCCTTCCCAAACCGCCAATTTACAAGTCAGTAACTTCACGTCACAAATCTTAAAACAGACTTATTACATTGCTTCATTACATTTGAACTGTAAACAAATTATGTTATTAGTATTACTAGAGACCAGTATGTTATAGCGTCCGCACTTTCAAAACTAGAGGACATTAGAAATGACTGAACTAGTGTGTTCACATATCAGAAAAATCAGGATGTCTTATTACTTTCATATGTGTGCACTTTATAATTAGAGATGACTGCATTAGCTGTGTCTGTGCGTCATTACCAGAGGTCAGGGTGTCCCACGACATTAATGGATCAGTGTGTTAATGTATCTGTACACTGAACTTCAATAAGTGTGTTAATGTATCTGTACAATGAGCTTCAATACTTCGATCATTATGTCAATGTAACATCAATACTTAGATCAGTGTGTTAATATGTTCGCACATGATTTCAAAATGTCACTATAATTCAGCCTTTTAGATTTCTACATGCCGAGCACATGATGTTACACTTCAGTGCTAAATACAGAAATATAGGCCTATAGGCCAAGGCTTAAAACAAAAAACAAACTTTTAACAAGTTACACCATACTAAAAGTATAGGTCCTACATGTTCACTTCTTGAGTGAATTACAAATCATACTACATGTATTGATTTAAAAAATCATTCTACAGGTAGGCCTCTATCTTTAGACTGAATTATAAATAAAAGCATTCCTGCACGCGACGTACGCCACTCAATGCTGATGTCAAAGGTCAACAATAATTGAGTATGAAACTTGGCAACACGGACTGACTACGCAGTGAACCGAAAACTTGACAAATGTACACACTGAGAATCAGGACAAATGTGGCGCCTCTACGGTCAAACAGCGCGGTTGCTAACGAAATATTACCATTTGACGGGGGGTGAGGGGGGGTTGAAGGAAAATTTGTCCTCGTTAAACTAGTCGATCCTGACGGCGAAGTGCAGGTCAAAACTTAGCAAACGTACACAGAAAGCAATCAAATTAAACCGTTCAAACACCACTTACCTAGTTCAACCTGAATGGTGGAGCGATACACACGTCCGGTTCCTTGATTTGCACTCATCGTTACTGCCAACAATCGAGTTCAACCCCTCAAGCAAACACCAGGGCTGCGCGCTCCAGTTTTCTTTCTCCTTCGTTCTTTCCTTTCAAGTCTCTTTATCGGCATGCACATTACACACACATGCTCTGTCGGCAAGCCTGCACTCCGTATGTCAGAATAACCGTCAGACGCGTGACATGGGACGGCGAGCGTCCTCTGATTCAATGTTAGCCCCAGACGTAAGAAGGAAGAGGTCTCACTGGCTTATCTTAATCCGCCAAGCATGTGTGTACACACTTGTACGAGGGCGTAATCTCGGGTCAGTTTACTAATCACCAATGTAAGAAGTGTCAGCGGACTTTGGCTTTAGTATACAAGACTAGGTCCATCGTAAGCCACCTCTTTTATAGTCATTAATCTCGAATAAAAAATCAATGACCCGTGAAGAAAGAGAGGTGACTAAAAGATTATCCTGCCGAAAGTGGGACGAGGTGACGACTCTCCAAGGAGTCACCCCTGACTACCTTTACCCCTAAACAGTCACTGAGTCAAACCGCGCGCCAGTGAAATTATGTGTAATGACTTTATAAATGAAGGATGAATTAAGGGTACTTCTAAGTCGAGCAGGATGCAGACAAGCTGCCGTGTCAATTTCGTATCACGCCATCTTGATTCGGTGAAAGCAAGTACACAAAGTGCTGTCCCCTGACTAGTATGACAATACGCCTCTGCCTCACAGTATCCCCGCAGATGCTAAAGCCGGCAGAGAACGGCATTCCTTGGTAACATCAGGTTATCACTAGCGACAACAACAACCAAAAATAACCAAACGGCGCATGATGTGTCCTCGGAGCGAAACTCGTCAATAGGTCGGATCAAGTGTGGAGCGGAAATTTTAAACCGTGACACAGCAGAGAAGCAAAATGAGAGTGAGGTTATAAAAGCCCCCACCACCACCACCAAAAGTACCGAGAGTTCAAGCGCTGCAGTAGCGCCGCGCCGCGCCGCACGGTCCTAAAGTCGTGACGTGAGTAAGCACTGCATAAAAACATCCGCCAGGTCCGGTGTAATAGATACGGGGCTTGCTGTACCCCGACTGATGTACGTTTGTTTTCAGTCTTGTGTGTTTTGGATGGCAATGAAGAGAACTGTGCTACGTAAAAAGTGAGACAAGAACACAAGGGGTAGTTTGTGTGTGTGCTTGGAGGGGGTGGGGGAGTCGGAGGGAGAAAAATTATTGCTGCTGGGTATGACTAATTAAACTATTTTCCTTAGCACACCCATGTCGCTATTTTTAGAACGGTGCGCTTGGGCTGGACGAGTCTTGTTTCATGTTCAGAAAATGTATATAATTATGATCTCGGTTACATTGCGGTTTGGCTTCTCAAGATCACTGGGTGTTGAAACTTCACTCCGATCAAACACTCCATTTGATATGTGACTCTATATCTACATATATTATGATTGACCTGGCCGACTATGAGTTCAGCATCTTGGTTTCCAATACCATTTACTTAAAACAGCTAAGGAATCTGTCGTATTATATCTTAGTCTGCTTTCACAATACCCACCCTCGGACTGTCATTCGCCCAAAGCCAGTGGAAAGACCGAAGTGCCAATCACACGTGTTACGTTGCAAGAGCAACCAAGTTCCGAACGGCTCGAGACAAAACTGTTCAAAGCACGCTAATCCCAATGACGTGCGCTTTACACTAGAGTGGGGTGCCAATATTTCACAGATCTCATCTTTCTTCAGCTACTTCCGGGCAGCCATTTTCTCTGAAGCGGATGCAAATTTAAGAGAGAGGGAGGAGGGTACTTAGAAGAGAGAAAACAGAAAATTACTCCAGGAGTGTGCTGGGGGAGTGGGGTTTTTTTTGTTGTTAAAATCGCACACACACCCCAAAAAAAAAAAAAAATGACAGAAGACATGAACGACAGACTAATAATTTAATGTCACCGCTGTCATGCATGTCAGGATGCATAGCTGATCCGACCCAACTTCTTGACCCACATTAATGTGCATTCTTTTGCGAGGACAAAGACACTCGAGCCTGTTTCCTGCTCAGCAATACAAAGTCTCACACACACACATACACACACACACACACACACACACACACACACACACTCCAAGCTGCAAATGGAATGCCTTGTGGTCAGAGTCCCAAATGGTGATTTGTAAACGCTGTTTGTTACCAGCATTAATGCCCCTTGATAAGTAGTGAGCAATTAGCTCATTTCTAGACGGTACATTCTGTTTCAAATACTGTCATTGATGTCGCTTAGTTTGTTCACATTTAATAGGCCAGTTTGCTTCAAATCGAAAACAGTATTCTGTTTGCAAACGTCTGGCTGACACAATCCCATTTGACAATTTTTTTAAAAAATAGCGGCAACCCCATTTGATCGCGTCAGTTTAATGTTAGTTGTTGAGGGAAAATGTGTGACGCATGTGGCATGCGAAAAAAAAATAAAATGACAATACACGCAAACTTTTAATACCTGAATATGCCCGATAGCAACAAAAAAAAAAAAAAAAAAAAAAAAAAAAAATCTTACAGCACGCCACGCCACTGTCGAAACAAAGCTTGATGTTGGATTGATAACTGTTGTTTACGTTAAGGTCGCTGTCGTCTATTGACTTTTTCAGATGTAGCATTAAGTAGAATACATAAATCTATACAGAAATAGTGGTGTGACTGACAGCTTTTGATTAATTATCAATGTTAATTGACCATACTATTTTTTTTTTTTAAATTGTTACGAATTATCTTAGCGCAATCATGGAAGTAACTTAACGCTGACTTATTCCAAATCACAGTGAACGGTTGTATGCAGTAAATATAACGATCACGAGGCACGAACGTAAATGCATGCTGCTAGCTGATATTAATTACCAGGTTACAGTATGTCCGAAATGGTAAAGCAGGGAGAATATTTTGTTAAAAATACCATACATACATGCAGTTTTGAAAATGGCCGGATATCGAAAGGGGCAAAAACTACTGTATACAAGGGGCATCAACTCTCGTGAAGTGAGAAATCGTTATCTGCGTCTTTAAACGTGACGGTGATTTACAGTTTAAAAAAAAACATTAACCTTGTATTACAGTAAACAATAAGCTCATCAATTTAGGTTGCACACACCTTATAAAACCTTTAAGAGGGGAAAAAAACTGCTGACTTATTATTACCATTATCTCAGTCAAGGTCTGCCATTTTCATGGAATGCATGACCGAAAGCCTGTCATTTTCATGGAATATATGACCGAAAGCCTATCATTTTCATGGAGTACATGACCGAAAGCCTGTCATTTTCATGGAGTATATGAGGTATAGCATGCATTTTCATAGTAACCAAAGCATACCGTTTTCAAATGACCAATGCATACTATTTTGCTAGTAATACAGCATACCATTTCCTAGTTTTACTAGCGGTTAAATATAACAAAAGTGTGTTAAATATGATGTCACGAGGAAAAGCATATAACTTCAATCTTTTAATTATAATAATAAAGCATATAACTTCAATCTTTTAATAATAATCTTTTCATATAACTAGTGTTTAAATATAGCAAAAGTGTGTTTTAGTCATATCTTGAGCAGAAGCGTACGATTTTTCTACAGATTCAAACATACCATTATGTCGTGTAAAATTATCACAGTGATCAAAGCGTACCATTATGTCGTGTAAAATTATCACAGTGATCAAAGCGTACCATTATGTCGTGTAAAATTATCACAGTGATCAAAGCGTACCATTATGTCGTGTAAAATTATCAGTGATCAAAGCGTACCATTTTTACAGTGCTAAAAGCATGCTTTTCACGGATATCATTTTCCTAGTGACTCAAGCTTACCATTTTCAAAATGTTAAAAGCATACCATCTTCAGAGTGATATATATATATATATTCACATATAAAACTTACTAAACAATCCCAATTCAAGTGAAAGTAATCTTGTCAACGATTGAATATTGAAACTAGAAAGTTCCAATTTAGTATGTACATCAATAATACAATCGAGAGATATGCCCCCTAGTCCACATCAATCCCGACAGTCATACAGAGAAGGAAATAGGTGTCACTATGTGTCAGAATTGAGAAGGAAATAGGTGTCACTATGTGTCAGAATTGAGAAGGAAATAGGTGTCACTATGTGTTAGAATTGAGAAAGAAATAGGTGTCACTATGTGTCAGAATTGAGAAGGAAATAGGTGTCACTATGTGTCAGAATTGAGAAGGAAATAGGTGTCACTATGTGTCAGAATTGAGAAGGAAATAGGTGTCACTATGTGTTAGAATTGAGAAAGAAATAGGTGTCACTATGTGTCAGAATTGAGAAGGAAATAGGTGTCACTATGTGTTAGAATTGAGAAGGAAATAGGTGTCACTATGTGTCAGAATTGAGAAAGAAATAGGTGTCACTATGTGTCAGAATAGCTCGAATTGGTAACTCGGCGTTGAGAGCAAACGGTTATAAAATGTTATGAAAGCAACAGTTTGGCGTATGGATAATAAACGAACAAAACACGAACGCAATATATATGTATATATGTTCTCTTTCAGAATAACTGCTACATTGACACTTTTCGTATCGTGGCGACAGCGCTTTTAAGGGAAGTTTCAAATATGGGCCCTAAAACTAATCAATAAACAAACAGTACAGCTTGTGCCTGAGTCGGCGTTGACCGGAAATATCCCGGCCGGGTGGGCGTGACAGAGAATAAACCGGAAATATCCCTTGATTCAATTAATTTGTTTAAAATATCTTCATCTTAGATATACATGTGTGCGCGCGCGTGTGTGCGTGCGTATGTGCGTGCGTTGGGTAGTAATAAAGATATAATTGATTGCTATACATGTCGCAATGACTCGCACGGAATGAAATCAATAGTGTGCATGTCACACAAGTGCAAGGAATAGAATTTACAATGTGCTATATTATCAAATCTCTCACAAAACCTGTTCGGCCAGAAAGTACAACTCAAAACAAAACAAAAACTTTATTAACATGTCAAGTTTGACAAGTAATTCTTTCTTATCGTTAGACTTGTCAATTTACTGCGCAGACAACTAATGTTAACCGCGCTTTCTTTACCAACACTTCCCCAAGTCAACCCTAACCCAGATGTTAAGTCAAGAAACCAGTGACTCCACAGATAATTAATCAGCTCTTTTCTCCCCCTCCCCCTCCCAATACACGCTACATCACACACTTTATTTAGTATATTATAATAATGTTATAATATGATAGATTTATTTATTATTATATATATTGGATTATAATATGGGATGGGAGGCTTTCTAATGTAATGATGAAAAAAATCCACGGACTACTTAAAGACAAATACAATTTAAAGACAAAAACAATTTAAAGACAAAAACTACAATACAATGTTAGCTTCCTTGATACCTAGTACGCGTTTCGAGGAGTTAAAACTTTATAAGAACTTTTGGGGGAAATCTCAGGAATCTACAGCCATCAAAGTGCAAATATTTATTAGAGATAACAATCAACAACAAACAAGATAAAAGAAAGTATGCAGCCTTAATTTATATATGTCACTAATCATTGATGTGGCAATCGAACGGTGAAAGTCATAGGATAGTGCACTTAGCTCAATATTGAATCTAAGCATAGTCTAGTATAGTTGAGCCTGAACAATCTAAGCATAGTCTATTCAGTAAAGTGAAGTTTATTAATGTTCTAATATTATCGTCTGTTAATGTTCTAATATAGTCGTCTGTTAATGCTTTAATGTAGTGTCTGTTACTGCTCTAAAATAGTGGTCTGTTAATGTTCTAATATAGTTTCTGTTAATGTTCTAATTTAGTGGTCTGTTAATGCTCTAAAATAGTGGTCTGTTAATGTTCTAATATAATTTCTGTTAATGTTCGAATTTAGTGGTCTGTTAATGCTCTAAAATAGTGGTCTGTTAATGTTCTAATATTGTTTCTGTTAATGTTCTAATTTAGTGGTCTGTTAATGCTCTAAAATAGTGGTCTATTAATGTTCTAATATAGTTTCTGTTAATGTTCTAATTTAGTGGTCTGTTAATGCTCTAAAATAGTGGTCTGTTAATGTTCTAATATAGTTTCTGTTAATGTTCTAATTTAGTGGTCTGTTAATGATTTAATGTAGTGGTCTGTTAATGTTCCAATATGTGAAGTCTAAACATAATTTTAGTCAATGAGATATAAGAGTATAATGTAAGTACAGTTAAATCCTGCTAATGTGAGATCTAGTCATTTACGCACAATAAAAAACTAGTTACAGTCTTAGACTGTTACATTACATCTAAATCAGTATGTAAATTTATTTGGAGCTTAGGACAATGAAGTCCAAGCAAAGTTTTGTATAATAAAATTTAATTAGCCAATGTGCTAATAATAAAAAAAACCTTAGTCATTATATATATATTAATAGTACCATTAATTAAACCTAATTAGAACTGACCATCCAGTACTTGTGGGTGTTGCCCGCCTTTATATAATTCAACTAATTTATATTAGATCTATCAAAAAAATATTTACAGAAATGAATTACGGATAATATGAATTATAGATTCAGGATGGATTTATAATTCTAGTTGTTATCCCATCAGTTAAAAGATTCGGTAAAATAAATTCATTAAAACTCAGCACTGGGTAGTTAATTTTTTTAAAAATATATAGCATGAAAAATAAAGCCAAAGAACAAATTAACGATAAGGCACTTTAAGCATTGTAAGATAGGAATTATGATGAATGCATTTTTTTGTTTGTATTTTAGACAAAAGAAACAAACAAAGTAATAAGGCACCTTTGATCATACGGGGGACAACTAGCTTGATCAAAAGATCAATCACCCCTCCCCGATGAACAGCAGGCTCGACGCCTAGACTTGCAACAATTACTTTAGATCCATGATACAACAGGAGATTGTCGTAAACTGTACAGACTGTCGTAAACTCCAGCTGATTAGATTAATGACACTACACTGTCGTAAACGGCACCAGACACAGCTGTACTGCATTCTGAATCTGATCAAACACGCTTGCTTGTGCGTGCGTAAATTACACTAGAATATCGTACAGACTACAAAAAAAAGTGTTGGCATTTTGAAACATGTAAATTTAGAATATAGTAGAAAATTAATATGTGCACGATGTATGACGTTATGAGAGATGTGTGATTGACGTTTACTGAGGCTTGTGTGTAAGCCGTTTTTGGAAATGTGTGTATAATTGTGTAACAACACCGTCATACTAAATAAATAATAAAAGAGGCTTTTTAAAAAAAAATAAAAGACATACAATAAACAAACCTTACATTGTTTAACTTAATTTTTTAACTGATTTTTGCGGTTTACTGACCACGTTTAGGTTACCTGAGACCACTGACTAGCAGCCTCGTGTGACAAAAGGTGCGAACCCTCTCTCTGAACACTGAAGTTAAATGCAATTTCAAACCACGAACCATCATCACTCGCAGGCAACTGATAAAGATTCCATTAGAAATCAGGTTGTCGCCCTTTCACGAGTGCTCTTACCATCAACTCTGGCGATACACTAATTTAATTTCTGTCGCTGATTTTTCTGCTTAACAGGACAAAAGTCGAATAAGAATGCACATCACAGCAGGTAAGTACATGTACAGTGAGTATACACCATACTTGGCAGCAACTGTTACTTAGGTCTACTTGTCACAGCAATACTTTCGGTAGACGTGCATTATTAAATTAGCAGACCCCTCTGGCAACTGTTGGTGAACCGCCCGTTATGAGAAGGCTTTTGCTATTTCATATTTTATTTTAATATAATAATACATTTTGTAATTGTATAGGGTTGCATGTTTACAGATTTTAAAAAATATATCTTATTAATTTATTTTATAGCAAGAGGTCTACAGACTACAAAATAATAACAACAGCCTTAATGTTTTGAGAAATGACGGTAGCAAAAACAAGATCATGATAACAGCACAACCCTATACTTCCTAGCTCCACACACGAACACACATACATACATTAAGCAGTTGCAGCCGAGCCATTACTTATTGACATTCGCAAAATTATTACTGGGACTGCAAAAAAGAAATTATAGAGATATCGAAGAGTATAGTCTGTGAGTCCATAAGACCTGGCAGCCCAAACTATGCCAAGCGATCCCCTCCCCTTCTGGCATAATAATGAATCCTTGATTATTTTATTATTGCTTTTAAACCTAGAGCAAGATTGTATGAGCAGATCTTGTCTTACCCTCCTAACAATCCAACACGCGCGCCATCGATTCAAGAACATTAAGTCCTAAATGAAACTTTAGTTGTTAGCGGTTACCTCCCCTGGACCCCACAGCCATTGCAATCTTTTTTGCAGTTATGTCTATTGATTCAATAATTTGTCATATATGAGACGAATGTCACTCAGTGTTGCACGATTTGGTTATATTCGTATAGGTCCTTCATAAACTGTTGAACTAGCTAGCGCGTTTGTCTACTATTGTAGTCAATGAACTAAGTAGCTAGCACATTTGTCTACTAATAATTATAGCTATTATAGTCAATGAACTAACTAGCCAGCGCATTTGTCTACTAATAATAGCTATTATAGTCAATGAACTAACTAGCTAGCGCATTTGTCTACTAATAGTCATTGAACTAACTAGCTAGCTCATTTGTCTACTAATAATAGTCGTTGAACTAACTAGCTAGCTCATTTGTCTACTAATAATAGTCATTGAACTAACTAGCTAGCTCATTTGTCTACTAATAATAGTCATTGAACTAACTAGCTAGTTCATTTGTCTACTAATAATAGTCACTGAACTAACTAGCTAGTTCATTTGTCTATTAATAATAGTCATTGAACTAACTAGCTAGCTCCTTTGTCTACTAATAATAGTCATTGAACTAACTAGCTAGCTCCTTTGTCTACTAATAATAGTCATTGAACTAACTAGCTAGCTCATTTGTATACTAATAATAGCTATTATAGTCATTGAACTAACTAGCTAGCTCATTTGTCTACTAATAATAGTCATTGAACTAACTAGCTAGTTCATTATTAATAATAGTCATTGAACTAACTAGCTAGCGCATTTGCCTATTAATAATAATCATTGAACTAACTAGCTAGCTCCTTTGTCTACTAATAATAGTCATTGAACTAACTAGCTAGCTCATTTGTATACTAATAATAGCTATTAGAGTCATTGAACTAACTAGCTAGCGCATTTGTATACTAATAATAGCTATTATAGTCATTGAACTAACTAGCTAGCGCATTTGTCTGATAATATAATAATAGTCATTGAACTATCTAGCTCATTTGTCTAATAATATAATAATAGTCATTGAACTAGCTAGCTCATTTGTCTAATAATATAATAATAGTCATTGAACTAGCTAGCTCATTTGTCTAATAATATAATAATAGTCATTGAACTAGCTAGCTCATTTATCTAATAATATAATAATAGTCATTGAACTAGCTAGAGCATTTGTCTGATAATATAATAATAGTCATTGAACTATCTAGCTCATTTGCATACTTAATAATAGTTACAATTTTAAAATGTACATCAGTTACAAACATAATTCCACAAAATCTACGTTTTTTTAAATTATAGTTTTAAGCCAATTTTACGTTCTCTCAGATATATGTACAGTTGTTAAGGTCAAATAGTTTTCTTTTTGAATGATGCTGTAAATGTTGATATATATATATATATACAGTTGTCAAGTGATGTCAAATATATATCACACACAAACAGTTGTTAATTGACATCAAATATACATATAAGTACAGTTGTTAATTGACGTCATATATATTGTTAAATAATGTCAGTCAGTACTTTTTGAATGACACAGTAAATGTTAGTATTTATATACAGTTGACGTCAAACAAGTCAGTGGGTTTTTTAATGACGCAGTAAATGTTGATGCACTTTCTCTTTTACATGATTAATGGAACATCAGAAGTGATTATTTTACGACTCTATTTAGTCGTGACTTCAGCACTAGTTTGATCTTTCATTCGTCACTGCCTTTATTTTTAGAATTGTATATTTGAAACCTCACGTGTTTTAGGTCAATTTTAATTTCGGTGTAAAATCTGTCATGTATATTTTTCAAATCGCGTCAGATACCGTCAAGAAGTTTTGTCAATAGCCTGCCTCACAGGGTTTCTGACGAATGAACAAACGTCTGCTGTGTTAATTAATTGCTCTATATGGGTCTTAGCTTCTAACTGATCAAGCAAATAAAAGTCAGTAGAATGAAGAAGAAGAAGAAGATGATGATGATGATGATGATGATGATGATGATGATGATGATGATGATGAGTAGCAGCAACATTATCCAGAACTGATTCTGCATATGGAAGAAAGAAAGCCGTTGACTAATGAACTGTTGTGACTGTTAACATACACGTTGATTTTACATCCGCAACTTTCTCCCAGAGGTGAGGACAGCTTTGCTCTGACGAAAACCAAATCTGCCCAGCCTACACATAAATGAACTTTCTTCAACATTCACAGCTCTGACGAAAACCAAATCTGCCCAGCCTACACATAAATGAACTTTCTTCAACATTCACAGCTCTGACGAAAACCAAACCTGCCCAGCCTACACATAAATGAACTGTGGCTTGCGAAATGAGACTCATAAGTGAACTTTCTTCAACATTCACAGCTCTCAATAAGGCCTTTATCGCCGGAAATCTGCAGGATGAGATAAGCAGAAACATGGTAACTCGGCCTTTAACAGCGGTTTATTTGTCAGCCTTGTCTACTTGATCATTTATCCGGTACGATGTCATGTAAATGTTTCCACGACAGTTAATGTACACCTCAATCCTTCTTACTCACCCCCTAATCGGTCGTTTCCTCAGCAGAACCCCCCCCCCCCTTCTGTCTCTGACGTAGGGACCCTAAGTTTCATTGTACCATGTAAAATGCTGGCTATCTTAACGAGTACTCTCCATCTTTCACACACACACACACACACACACACACACACACACACACCACACGCACACACAACACACACACACACACACACACACACAGATTTTGATCACCCATCAGCTGACCTTACTCGTGAAAGGTTAATGGACGTAAGCAGAGTCAAATTATATCTGTTAAGAAAAGAAAAGTCTTTCACCCATCACTTGTCCTTATTCGTGAAAGGTTAACGGACATAAGCAGAGTCAAAACTCTATTTGCTTAGAAAAGAAAAGTCTCAAATTTTTTATTTAAATGTAACGAAAACTGGAGTTTTACAACGCACACGACTGACTTATATTAAGTACAAACGTTCTAAAATACTTACTAAATAAATCTAAAAGTACCCAATCAATGGCTGAAAGGGTTACTGAAGCACATGCATTCATTAAGACACTATTCGCTGCATTTTATAATTTCAACCCTAGTTTAATCCTAAGTCTTATACATTAAACCGTTACAACGGTATTCAATTTTCATACAAGATTAAAATTAAAGCCGTTCATTTAAATTAATGTACACATACATGTGTCTGGATGCGATGATGGAAATAGCAGAGGTGCGTTTGTATACGTGTGTGTGTGTGTGTGTGTTTTTGTATACGTGTGTGTGTGTGTGTTTGTGTGTGTGTGTGTGTGTTTTGTATACGCGTGTGTGTGTTTGTATACGTGTGTGTGTGTGTGTGTGTGTGTTTGTATACGTGTGTGTACGTGTGTGTGTGTGTGTGTGTGTGTGTGTGTGTGTGTGTGTGTGTATCTACTATCTAGACATGAGTTCTTAAGTGATTTTGAATATGATTAACAGAGTTGTGATATGTTTAGTGTTGGATGTAGTTGGCATAATTTGAATAATTTGACGAGTATGTTTCGATAAATATTTATGTCTTTAGATATATATAAGCTATATTCAATTTTTTTTTCACATTTGTTGTTGGCAAAGTTGACTTTCTTGTAATATAAAGAAAAAATTGTATAGCCCCTGTGAGAATGCTGCGGGGGGGAAAAAGAATCTAGAGCAGTCAAATAAATAAAAATGAAATGCCTTCACTGGGAAAGAAATAATCTTAAAACAATACGGGGGTTGGGGGGGGGAGGGAAGGGACAAATTTAACATATAGGTAGAATTAAAAACGTTTAATTACCAACATTGTACTCAATACGAAACTTTCAATGATAATGCTCTGAATTTACAATTCATAACTGTTTTATGTCAAGCAAACGTTATTTCTTCTTTCAACTGCGGGTTCCAGACCCATCAAAACTAGCTGGCAGTCCAGAAGAACAAAAATTCCATACATCAAAACAAGCTGGACACTCCTTAGCAATACAGCTAGTCAGCGGTCATAATCAAAGATCTGCATTCTTGTTTGACCGAAAAATAAACTCTGTGAGTGTGTGTGGGGGGGGGGAGGAGGAGGAGATACTTATATACAAGGTCATCAACAGTAGCTTCTTTATTGGTTATAAAGTTAATAATATCTGTAAGTTCTTTGTATATAAACCGACACATCGCAACGGTAGTAAGTCCCTCATGTAAAGTTATTAGCAACTGACATAACTTTTGCAACAAGTTATAAACTTCAAATATATACAACGAATATCAGTAATTAAAAAAAAATTGAGCATTATAATTATGGCAATGTATTATTGCTAAATAGGTGCGCTATGCCTTGAGACAGGGTAAATAATTTTTGTTTCGGAGAGTTGAGACATATGAACCAATCGCAAGATTAAGCTGAATAAACCATTTGCAGGGTTCCGAAAATTGAACCATTGGCAGGGTTCCGAAAATTGAACCATTGGCAGGGTTCTAGCTCAACGAGTCATTCGAAGGGTGAGAGTGAACACCATTTGCCGGAACTACTGCTAGTGTAGCCGAGACAAAACGTGAAAATGGATACAAACAGACTGGCACAAAACCAAACAATGGTTTCTTGGTATTAGGGAATTACTGAATAAATATTTATCAAAGACATGGAGTTCCTCTTATTCTGATTCCACGGTTTGCTCCAAAGATGGCACACGCTCTCCACTGAAATCAAATCACAGAGTAGTGATGCGCACAGACTCTTCGTCCTCCACTGTGTCTACGATGGTGCTGAGTTTATTCCTGGCAGAGCCGGCCCTCTGGGAGTGAACTGAGACATCGGGAAGCGATCGAGTTGGTTTGACAATCATGTCTTCAGATCGCAGAAGACTTCGTAAAGTCCTGAAGTCTGTCTGATCTTCATTTTCGACAGTTACTGCATGCAGGTTGTTCTGGCCACTTGGTTTAACGTCTGATCCAGATCTGGCGTACAGGGCCATTTTGACGTCATCGCTCAGCAAAGCGGAACCAATCCTGTCATTGATGACGTCTGTGACGGATTCACTGTGTTCCCAAGGGTTGTCTTCTTTGCTCGCCTTCGTGTCACTTTGCTTTCTTTCGTCGTCACGTTTAATGTTCGACAGGTCAAGCTGGGTCTCGCCAGCGCACAGGTCTTCACCTTCGCTAACCTTCAACGCTGTAGTGCTGCCAGACTCTTTGCATACAGAGTCCAAACCTTCCGAAGAGGAAGAACATAGTTTTGTGATGTTCGGCTGAGTCTGCGAGTCCCGTAACTTCACCAAAGAATTTGTCTTCGTTCCAGGCAGCAAGACCGGGAGAGAGCGCTTCCTGGTAGGTTGCCATGACGCCCGAAATGCGAAGTCTCTTTGCGAACCGGAAATCGTTTTCCGACTGTCTCGACTGACGTCTGACTTAACGGAACTAACATCCACATCGGTGTGACTCAGAATGCAGGTTACCGTGCCTTCCAAGTGCAGGTTGAAGCTCTGGCGCCGCATGGAGGCACTCCGGGACTTTTCCTCGGACGGCTGGGTGACGTATGAAGTCTGCTGCAAGGTGTCGAACATGCTGGTTTGGACGGCCTCGGAGGGTCTGCTGGGCTTGCTCAGACCATGAATGTTTTCCGCGCGAACTCGGAATATGTAGTCTGTCCCAGAGCGGAGGTTTTTGACTTGATACCGGTTGCCCTGGCAGCACTTCGTGATGACGTTCCAATGTTTGTTTTTGGCTGTGGACATCTCGATGGTGTTGGCAAACACCTTGTTGCCATTGACGACTTTGGGATGCTGCCATACCAATGTCAAAGAATTGTGCGTGACGTCAATTGCTTGAGGCTGTGATGGCGGGCCGGGTTTTCCTGCCGTGAAATAAAAGTGAAAAGTCAAAATTTGACAATTTTTGTGAATTCGCTTTTAAAAGAAGCAACTATTTCTAGTGTTGTTTATTTCCAAATGCATTTGCTGCCAGATTGACACAAATGTGTGACCGTCAATAAAAGCTATGTGCGTGTAAGCATGCTTTTGCTGCTGTTATTGGCATTGTATCTCAATTAATTTTTCTTAAAGTTTGATTATATGATGATTTACTTTTTTGCTCTGGGAAAAGAACTTTCTAAATAGTCTGATAAAATAATCATCCTTATGAATGTGTTATCTTTAATTTTTATTCATGAAATATTAGTAACTGTGCCGACAATGTACGCATAACTATTGTACCTATTTCCACACACAGTCCCCAGAGTTACAGAGACACACACCTGTGAATATCTAAGTGTATCGTCCAGAACCGAATCGGGTGTTTACTTCATATCACTGTTAACTGATCGATCCGTTGACGTGTGGCCTACAGGATAAATTATTAATTGTGTGACCAACTGTCTATTCATATTAATTTTGTGACCAACTGTCTATTCATATTAATTTTGTGACCAACTATTCATATTAAATGTTCATTGCGCAGTTTCATCTGTGTGAAATGTGCAGAACTAGATCAATTATGTCAACTACCCTTTGTAGTCTCTACCCGAACTAAATGATAGTCGGGAGTATTCTACCCTTTAAAGTTGCACTATTGTTGTGCCCACTAGCTGTCCGCGTGACACATGTTGTCACGCAAAAACGGGTCACTATTTATAGTTACACTATTCATTCCAAACAACCAATCAGTTACTTTTTAAATTCCTTAATACATGTCTATACTACAGAGTATTTTAAAATTTTAAAAATCACTTCATAAATAAGTAACTTTTTTATCTTTTAGTACACTGACCCATTCAATTATCACTAGTAAAAACACAGTGGCAGTCAAACGAGATGCCTTCAAAGGAGTGGTATGGGTCCAGAGCCGGTCATTTCCAAATGTTTGCTGCACCGTCTCTACTAGAAATAAGTTTTATTTTTGAAATTCGGATAGTATGTGATATTTTAAACTGCCCTCTATTTTTAATCAGTGTGTTAAACAGCCCTCTATTCAATCGGTATTTTAACTTCCCTTTATTCAATCGGTATTTTAACTTCCCTCTATTTAATCAGTATTTTAACTTCCTTCTATTTAATCGGTATTTTAATCGCCCTCTATTTAATCGGTTTTTAACTGCCCTCTATGTAATCAGTATTTTAAAACTGCCCTCTGTTTAATCGTTTTTTTTAAAACTACCCTCTATTTATCGGTAGGGCCTATTTTAAAACTGCCCTCTGTTTAATCGTTTTTTAACGATTTAATCAGCAGGGCCTATTTTAAAACTGCCCTCTGTTTAATCGTTTTTTATAACTACCCTCTATTTAATCGGTAGGGCCTATTTTAAAACTGCCCTCTATTTAAACGGTATTTTAAAACTGCCCTCTGTGTTGTTTTTTTTTAACTACCCTCTATTTATGCTATGTGAGCAACGAAGTTTAAAAGCGATATTTGGAGAGTAAAGTATCCTTTATAGTTTTTTTTTTTTTATTCACATGAAGAAGTAAGCGACATTTTTAAAAAAAACTATCTTCTACATTATACCTGAGCCAGAATTTCGAGATGTTTGGAATAGCCACTGTATATTTTTTTCTTTATCCACCCGTACCTCGGTAGTGCTAATGTCTTCACCGCGATTAAGCGATATTTGGAAAGTCGTCTTTTAAATTTGTTTCTCTATCCACCCGTACGACATTCTTCAACTCATTATTTATGTGGAAGACTGGTTAACACCCGTCTACAATTTTTCAGGTGGTAAAGCAATGGAAATTTGATAGTAGCCCCCAAAAATTTGTCCAAACAGACTGAGTTTGACTTCCCTACTCCTGTTTGTTTGAGAATAAAATTTTTTAAAAACTAATTTGATTCGATCAATAAATAAGTCAAAGTCGATTTTAAACGCGCTTTTATCCAAATAACATGGGCATTATTCGATTCAATAAAGTCATTTGACTGAATGAAATACTACATCTGTCATTAAATTAGTGTAGAGTAGATAGAATTAAAGTTACTGAATGAAATACTACATCTGTCATTAAATTAGTGTAGAGGAGATAGAATTAAAGTTACTCCAGTTTCTGAATAATTGATAAACTGCGCGTAACATTCAGCAATACTAATTCACGATTTAAAAAAAATTCTTATAGAAGATTAGCATAATTGCTGGTAAACGAGTAGAGTGTTTATAATTACGGGAAAACAGTCTTAAATATAATTTTACGTTTTAAGTATTTTTTTTCCCTTTTCTTTAAGGTTACAGCACGTGGTCGATACACTGGTTACTAACCATCTCGCCACACGAACAGCTAGTCAGGAAAAAACAAGTTTAAAAAAACTATCATGTTCGCCTTTTTTGCTGCTGTAGTCACGCGTTCATCGCTTAAGAAGAGAGCCTTGACAGCCCGACAGGTCAAGTTGCACAAACATTTCTTATATTTAAACTTTTTTTCACCCGCAACTCTATCACTGTCAATCACTGAAACGCTTGCGGTTTAGTGATTTAGTTTTTGTTTATGTGTTTAGTATTCTTCTTGCAAACTTGTCTCTCCCTATTTAGTTTGTGTTTTGAAATTGTATTCATCTTGCGACTTGTCTCCTCCAGTTTATTTTTTGTTTTGTTTTGTACTTTTATTCATCTTGTGACTTGTCTCCCCCTGTTTAGTCAGCGTTTCAGTCTCGAAAGCCGGACCTCGTGGAGTTGTTTTTCATTACAATCGATCGGCAGTGAGAGGTGTGACTCGGGTCACATTCTTTACACACTAAAACTATGCAACTGTCCTTACTGCGGTATGTGCCGGAGTGACTACTGCAAGTACTAGGCTAGACCTTTAGTTTAGTTTTTTTTTTTACTTAACCTTAACAATGTACACTGGCAGAGATTGGGTGACAGAAAAATTCACCTTATAGGCCTAAGTTATTCTGGCGTCCCAGACAGACTATAATATAGTCTATGTATAATTAGAGACAAAGAGAGTGCGATATTATACAACGTTGAAAGAGGTTATGTGTGTGTGCCTGTGATACATATACACTATAATTAGCGACTAGAGAGACGTGTGTCTGTGTTGTTGCTGTAATTAGACAGGTCCTGTGCGCGCTTATGTTGAGACGAGTCATACTCTTTGAAATTTTATACTGTACTGTCAATTGACGTAATATTGTACTGTATTGTCAATTGACGTAATATTATACTGTAGTGTCAATTGATGTAATATTATACTGTACTGTCAATTGTCGTAATATTACACTGTATGGTCAGCTGATGTACTATTACGCTGTATGGTCAGTTGAAAGTTTACGTGAGTCACGATGCGTCAACAAAACATCTCAATATTTTAGCGTGACAAAGATATCTACTTGTTCCAAATGGCATATTGAAACGTTTTCTTTAGAAGAAGATAGGCTACATTTTGAATGAACTGGCATGGCATACAAAGAAACAGTTGTACAGCGTATTAAAGTAGGTCAAGCGAAATAAACAAGCAAAGTGGACAGTCCTTACCTCGAGATGAGGTCTTTGGAAACTTGGTGTTATGTTCGGAGATGACCTTTGCCCTCAGGTCACACGCTGGCTTTCCATTCTTCGTAGCTTTAGAACAAGTGCGAGTCTGTGAGTGATGCGCACCCATATTGCGAAAAAAATCGTCAATACCGTAATGTTATATTTGTAGGCCTATACTTTACATTTTTTAAATACTCAGGCTCATACGAATAAAGTTCACGGATTAACAATAAAATAACTCTTACTTTTTTACTGCTTCAAAATAAAATAAATCTTGAAGAGAACCGACACAGGTTTTATTGCAATGTAAAGTTGTCATGTACCGCTGTTGCAAAACAGCTAAAGCCACTCACTTCACTTGCGTCAAGAACATTGGTTTAGCATGTTATTTTTTCTGGCAATACAGATATCAATCAACAGATCTGCGACAGTTCTGGTGTACGCTGAAAATTGCTCGCCACGCTGACATAAACCAGCACCACCTGTACCCAGCGAGGACAGAGCAAGTGGCTGTCAGTGTCACCAAGAAGAATTGAAATTTGGGACTGATTTCACGGGTTGTCTGACAGAGACCCTTTGGTTGTCGGAGTGGCTATTTCAAACTTGTAGTTTCAGGTTGACTGGGAAAAAACTAAAACTGAAATTATTTATCTCGTAGATTCGAATGAGTCACAGACTGTTTCTATTTCCAGTAGCCGGACTGTTTTTTTTCTTCCCTATATATAAATACCTTCGCATGTTGTTTGTCTCCCAAACTCGAGTCTTGTCGAGGGGTCGTCCTTTTTCTACCGCTAGAGAAGTACCGATTGGTAGGTGTAGGAAGGGGGACACGTTTCTCCTTTTCAAAAGAGGGGGTGTGTTTAGGTGGGTTGGAATTTCCCTCGCGAACACTATACACTTATTTTCGTCCTTTCCCCCTAGTCATATGGTGAGATCGTGCTAGGTTCCAAGCAGTGTTATTTATACTCGTAGTCGACTAATGAAACTGACTGTACCGGATATTCCCGCAAAATCCTTTTGACTGCACGCGCAGCTTTACTCGTCCAAGCCCGGTGGTTTCAAAACTGCCTGGAATTCCTCTCACTATTACAGCAGGATGCGACCTTCACGACTGTGAACAGTCAGATAACGTCCGACGACAATTTTGACAAACGACTTAAAGCGCTGCCGCGCGTGAGGGAAATACATTGTAAGACTGAATAACGTCACTTTGATTAACGGGACACTGGAAAATGTACACAATTCTAACTTAGTGTAAATCGAATACACACAGAATGTTATGGAAATGTGAGATTAAATGAAGATTTATCCAGGCTTTTGGCCTAAAAATCATTTCTTGTGTCTCACTATGTGATGTCTCCTCAAGCAAATCTAAAACTGTCAGTTGATCAATGACGGTAACAACAAAGACTCCACTCATCTACACGCGGCCTGGCGTGATTTTAGAGTTGTCTCCGCACCTGGCCCCAGTCATCAGACAGGAACCATTACACGTGACAAGGTTTATAACTCAAATTATCTTCTATCTGCCTCTGGTATCCAGGCGAGATAGTACTGCAACATCTAGACACAAAAGTGGACTTGTTACCTATCAAACAAAGCAGCATGAGAACGATCCAGTCCGAAAAGCAGTCAACTGACACTCGATTAGTGTCCCCTTGGTTCTGTGCATGGGTTTTGAGACACTACAAAGGTCCGGCAAGCCACCAAAGGAAGCAAATACAATTATCAATCCGAGAATGTATTGACCCCTTGCGGGTCACGACTTTTATGCACACACAAGATTCATTTCGGCTTTTAGCGCCCCGCATTAAATTATACACGATTTAGTTTTTGTTTGTAAAGCCGGCTGATCGGGAAAATCTGTCCTTACGGAAGTCTTTGGTTTTAAATTTAGTCACCATGCTTGCGAGAGACCCCCAGTTTCACAACGCTGTCTTTCTCTGCGTCATCCGACAACTGCACGTTATTTTTCAGTGGTTAGTGCGTGTGTGAGTTGCCAAATTGTGGAGAAAAACAACGGTCACAGTCCAGTGTGTCAAGCTGGAGCACAGTCTCCTGGAGACGAGGCGACGACAGGCACGCATGTTTCCGTGCTCGGGACTGAAAGCATCCAGTCATTAAGACCCGGTCTGACGGTCTACAGAGCTTCACTCGTCAAGACATGTGCTGTGCGAACAATCAATCAATCATTGAGGTTGGCAATCTGACGTAATGGAAATAACGTGATGACACTGCTTGACATTTACAAGCGCGTGTATACAAAAGCTGTGAGCATGTCATTAAGTGGAAATAGCAAGAAAACAAAAAGCATGGACCTCTCTCTCGATCTCTTTCACACACACACACACACACACACACATACACACACACACACACACACACACACACACACACTCACACAGCATAAGAGTGCAATAAACGCGGCGCTCAACATACGCGCTCTTAGTAGAGTGAGTGCTCAACCAACGCGGTCACAAAGGATGCAGAGTTTGTTAGCACGCTAAGTCACAACGCAGTTCTCAACAAGAGCTGAGAAATATGGTCACGCATAGTGAGGCGGGAATGTTTATAAATCTTATCAAAACTCTGGACAAATGCTGACCGTGTGTAGTAAATTTACCGTGCCTGTGCCCAGATGTATACTTACTAAATATTTATATCTGTCTTCGAGAACATCCTTGGACATATATCTTTCACCTGTGACTTTTTCTGAGCAAGCTCGCGGACTTGTACACACTAGCTGCTAATGTCTGTGCACTTTACATCTGAAACCGTTTTCTAAGATACAAACAAAACACGACAGATTCTAGAAGGCTGCAATACAACCCTTCAATCACACGCCATATGTCTGCCATTGTTATTTTTCTTTTTGAGACCTAAACACGAAATAGTTATTTACATTTATATATATAAACATAACTAAACATTTATTACAAAACTGGCAATAGGTATCAGGATTAATTGTCATGAGACTACAAGGCCTTCTGTGAAGATCTGCAGGCAAAAGATATATAAGTAATAACTTTATCATAATCGATCGCATTACCTGTAGTTGTAGCATTTGATCAAGTCTCACAGAATGTGAAACTCAACGTATTTGTTTGCGGGTAGTATGGCAGGGGGGTGATGGTGGCGAAGGAATCACACTCGCACACACACACACAAAGCAGCAGATATACCACTCAGCCTCAAAGGTCTCTGTTTTGTCTTCGACCCAAAGAGACAAGCAAGCCAACCGGTCCCGACGCATGCAATGATCACTTTCACAATAGGATGTCAAGGTCCTTTGTACTCTTGACTGCATCACCATTTGAGCTCGTCTAACCGCGCAAATCACTTGCCAAGAAAGTGTCAGATAATTCTCAGTGACTTCCGGACTGTCAAAGGTCCCACTCAACTTCCGGAATGCCATAGGTCCACCGAATTTTCGCGCAGCACATCAAGTTTGAGTTCTGGGCACGGGAAGTCAGTGACACAATGAATCAAAGGTTATACTTTATGGTATGTACAATAAAAACCTAACAGACTGCATAATGCACAGCAAACATTAATATAATGTATATATGTTGTTACTGTAATATAAGTGTAGTATAAAATACAGTAAATAAATGCTTTGTAAAATATGTAGTTTGTATATTTTCTCGTCAGAGCCAGTTGCCTATTTGCTGTATATTCCTTCTTGAGTGTTTTAGGTTGGAACCGGTTGCCTGTGCGCCCCATTTTCTCTCGGGTAATTTAGATTCGAACCATTTCTCTGTGTGCTCTATTCCCTCTAGAGTGTTTTAGATTCGAACTAGTTGTGTGTGTGTGATCTATTACCTTTAATTCGAACCAGTTGTCTGTGTCGAAACTGTTGCAGTGTGCCCTATTCTCTTCTCTCGAGTGATTTGGACCAGAGTAAATTCTCATTACCCTTTGTATCTACTCAGTTATCCAAGTCACCTATACCGATCTTATTGCGTTATTGTACAAACACCAAGGTCTAGTCCGCTGCAGGGGGAAAAATCTCTGACGGGGAGGGAAGTTAAAGGAAATGGTTCCTTAGTTTTGACATGCACTTTTAATTGTAATAGCTATATGCGCGCTTTGTCTGTAATGACGATCCTTCCCCTCTACATAAAAACAACCACTTTTAATGGGTTACAATCAAACAATATCACACCGTACGAGTTACAGCTGACCTAAATCAAACACAAAGTGCCACTTTTAATGGGTCACAATCTAACAATATCACACCGTACGAGTTAAATCTGACCCAAACCAAACACATACAACAAGTGAATGTAAATAATGTAGTCAGTTGTGTACTGATTTAAGTAATGCTTTGTGTTCTATATTAAGAAGCAGTCTGACCCAAACCAAACACATACAACAACTGAATGTAAATAATGTAGTCAGTTTTACTATTGTGTACTGATTTAAGTAATGCTTTGTGTTCTATATTAAGAAGCCGTCTCCGGTGCCAACCATAACACATAAATACAAACCTATGCCGATGTCCGACCCGCTTCCATCTGTCCATCCTATTTCGTCCGAGACTTGTTGATTTGGTTTTTGATGGAATGCAATTCTGAATCTATGTTGTCAGCACACTGTGCGGGTCATAAAGTCTTAAGGGTGGGGTCATGGAACATCAGAGCTAAACCAGGCAACAAAACAAAGCACGCACCACCACCACCAAGACTAGCGACAACCTTTGTGAAAATGTTTTAATTCGATAAATTGAAAGTTCACTCAAATAAATGCCTGCTTATAATCTGAACAAAGAAATTTTTTAATTACCAAGTATACAACATGATTGTGCTAGTAACCTGGAAACCATACAGTTACAGTAAAGGTAAACAAAAGTATACAACATGATTGTGCTAGTAACTTGGAAACCTTACAATTACAGTAAAGGTAAACAAAAGTATACAACATGATTGTGCTAGTAACCTGGAAACCATACAGTTACAGTAAAGGTAAACAAAAGTCACAATAATTATTCACCAGTTTTCAGGTATTATTAATATCTACACAAAGACACAATTCACACTTAATATTACAGTAACAAACATGACATCCCTTTGAATATGCATACGCCAAATACTTAAAATGAAATTATTTGGTAAGGATAAAAATGTCAACAGATACCAGCACAGAATAAATGGCCTTGATAAAAATCAATTACATGACGACAATAGAGAGCATGCAAAAAGCTGTAGATAACATTCATAAAATATAACGGAAAAAAAATCAATTGTCTTTTAGTTGCTGTTGCTTGTAAGACTTATCTCTCCTCATTCTCAGTTCACACTACGCGTTAAACAACTAGGGGCACCTTTAAGCGCACAGGCTATCCAGCACTTAAATACATTCTCAATAGCCTAGTTGTAAAAGCATGTCAAAGTAAGGTCAAACACTGGTGATCATTGGAGAGTAAAATATGTGTGTACACTAATCCGGCTGGTAGTAACTACGGTTCGTCACTGAACAGATGACGTCATGCATCGTCAACCTGTGGCCGAAGCATGCAGGCCACACCGCAAACCTTGAAGAAAACAAAATAAGCAAAATGAGAGAAAAGGGTCACTATTATAAAGTATTTACATCATATAATACCAACAGTACACGCCAGCTAGTGATTAAAACTTTGATATGATTTAATGTCACATGACCCAGTATGATTTTACGTGCAAAGACATGACACAGTATATTATCTGCAATGTGTATATACTACTTAATTAGCAAAGGATAACAGTATTAATTTACCACATTACATACTGCTGTAGTTACCAATGTCATTATAGTATTAATACAAATCTGTAATATGTACAGTTACCAATGTCATACACAGTGACAGTATGTATACAAATCTGTAATATGTACAGTTGCCAATGTCATTATAGTATTAATACAAGTCTGTTGTACAGTTACCAAAGTCATTATAGGATTTATATACGTTTGTATTATACACGAGTTATAAAAAGATAATTAGTAATGATACTTTTACTAGTCTATATTGCACATTAGTTACAAATGATTAATACAATATAATGATATTTGTACTAATCTATATTATATATTAGTTAACAAATGGGTAACACAATAATGATACTTGTACAAGTCTACTGCTAATTTATTAATAAAGTAAACACATTCCCTAGGAATGGACAATATAATTTATTAATAAAGTAAATAAGTACACATTCCCTAGGAATGGACAATATAATTTATTAATAAAGTAAACACATTCCCTAGGAATGGACAATATAATTTATTAATAAAGTAAACACATTCCCTAGGAATGGACAATATAATTTATTAATAAAGTAAACACATTCCCTAGGAAGGGATAATATAATTGCTAATAGTTGACAGCTATGTAATAATCTGGTCGAACTGATGAAAATTTAAAATATCATCATCATAATGTGCACTAGTACTTAATAATATTTCACTGACAGACGACTTCCTTTTCGAGAGCAAGTTATCGATCTCGCCTGAGTACAAGAATATGAAAAAGAAATTAAGCGCCAACCAACTACCTTGACCAAGGCGAAACTTGTGGTTTCAATATACATGTCAGCAAACAGCATCCTACTGTGACCTATCTGATTTCTCTGGTCACGTGACTCGGGTCTACCAGTATATGGGAGCGTGTAAAACCTTATGAATAGAAAGGGACATAACTTGTAATGTCACTGTTAATGCTGGTTGCAACAACAGTTTGAAGAAGGCAGACCACGTGAGCACCATATCTACAACCAAGGTAGCGCACTAAGTATGACTCACTAAGTGCAATCATTTGTCAACCGTGATAACTTTACTGACAAAGGAGAAAATTACTTGAAACTATTGTGATTTTTTTGGCAGACAAGAAACTGGGTGGTGTGGGGGTGGTGTGTGCGAGTGTGGAGGGGGGGACGAGAATGTACGGTATGTACGCGCACATATATACCGAATATATGATTGTACAATTTTATGGAAATTAAGTTATAATAGCCGAACTAGGTTGCGCTGGATTGTGTGTCTATGCGTGTGGTTGTGTGTGCGTTTGCGTGACAAGATCATAACCGGAGATTGGAATTTCAGGTTTTAAGTCAGTATTATACGGAATATAAATTAAAACCTAACTCCCCGCACACACTGCTGCCTTTGTATGTACCTGACACGCACTGATCTGTTTGCAATCATTCAAAGCATTATAAAACATTTGACCTTTTCAGAACACAAGAGTAGAAGACTGTACAAAGCATTATAAAACATTTGACCTTTTCAGAACACAAGAGTAGAAGACTGTGCAAACTGAAACCAGTTTAAAAAAATTACAGGCGACCCAGAAAAACATAAATTAATCCTTATATTAATCAGCCCCTCTCACTCTCTCATCATTGCCTTGAAACCCTTCAAAGCTTGGTTACCTTTAGACTTTAGAGTTATCCTCCCTCTCTTAATCATGCATACAAACACCATACCAGTAAGTCACTTAGGGGCTCTTAATTCATTCAAAAGCAACTGCCAGAACGCCAGTTTGAATGAAGATGTTACTGTTTTGTTTCATCCAGTGGCGTATTGTCCGAAAATGAAAAATGCTAAACTAACTCTGCACCCACAGCTAACATTTCAATTTTCAACTGATGTGCGATATTTATAGAAACGAAAGGGGAGCTAATCGAGTGTCAAGAGGGGTGACAGGAGACACAGCACGATATTAATACATCACACAGGAACCAGGGTAGGATAGGGTATTTGTGGAATGAAAGACTGATGGCTCGCACCTGGGGCTGGGAAACGAAATGGGGTGGGATGGGAGGAGGTAGAGCACAATTCTGCTGCGAGTCACGTAAAGTCACACATTCCTCCATTCTATTTCTTATAGCCACAGATACAAGACTATTTAATCATGTATTATTAAGAGGCATTACTTTTTAAAAAATAATTTAATATATAAAACATGGTTTAGATCAGGGGTCACCAACCTTTTCGATACTGAGAGCTACTTCATGGGTACTGAGTCATACGAAGGGCTACCAGTTTGATACACTCTTCTAGTTTGCCTTTATATATTATTAATAATGTGAAGACTTAGAAAAAGGCCTGCGGGCGACTCATATGGTCTTTGCGGGCGACCTGGTGCCCGCGGGCACCGTGTTGGTGACCCCTGGTTTAGATAAACGCATTAGAGATGCTGTGAGGACAAAAGGGGTATAGTATATATACTTTCTGGAAATAACGTCACTCTACGTAACAATCACACGCACCCCACATTTTTTCAAAGTGAGACGAGAGGGGAAAAAATAAAAAATATATTAAATGACTCAAAATTTTGGTGTTTTTTTTATAAAAAAAGTTAGTTTCTTAAACCTATCTCGACCACTATAAACTTTCTATGTGAATTAAAATGAAACAAGACACACCATACGCTTCACGAATAATGAATTACTGAATAATTAAACGGTCTACTGAAAATAACAATACTATTGTTCTAGGTATAATCCTAACAAACCCGTTAGATATGCAATTTGAACACCCTCTACTCCCTCCTTTAAGAAAGCTTGATACCAAAACTCGAAATGGCCAACTGCGTGCCTCTAATTCTTTTGAAGCATGGAGGGTGCTGTTATTCTACCCAGAGCGCGAAGCGCGGGGGGGGGGGAGGGGAGAATACGAAATGTCGCAATCAAACTTGATAACAGTGAGTGTACAGTAGAAAGGCTGAGATACCGCTGGTTTTGAGTACACGCAATCAAACTTGATAATAGTTGGCGGTAGAAAGGCAGAGATACCGCTGGTTTTGAGTACACGCAATCAAACTTGATAATAGTTGGCGGCAGAAAGACTGAGATACCGCTGGCTTTGAGTAAGAAAGGCTGAGATACCGCTGGTTTTGAGTACACGCAATCAAACTTGATAATAGTTGGCGGCAGAAAGGCTAAGATACCGCTGGCTTTGAGTAAGAAAGGCTGAGATACCGCTGGTTTTGAGTACACGCACCACACAGCATCCTCAGACTGTTCCGAGTCGATGAGAACAGGGCGGGTGCTAAAATAAACGATTTCTGGAAAAGTACACGGAGGCAACAAGAGTGTTCGCGACATTTACCACCACCACCACCACCCCATTAGTCGAGAGGTCAGGAATGCATTGAAGGTCACTGAATGCGGTCTAATGAAAACCGTCCCGGTGAATGCTCTGGGTGGATCCGGCTACAATTAAAATCATGCGCTCCAGAATAAAACTGACCCGGCTACTCTCCAGCTGTTCGGTCTGCCTAAGTTCAGTTACAAAGTGAAACAGGCAGATGTATTTTTTTTGTTGCTGCACGCCTATTCTGCATTATTTTGTAATATCTGCACCATTTTAATATACGTCTTCATTTTGACAGCATGCCTTTTTAACACTGACCTCTAACATAGGAGGGCTTGATTAACCATTTTAATATACGTCTTCATTTTGATAGCATGCCTTTTTAACACTGACCTCTAACCTAGGAGGGCTTGATTAACCATTTTAATATACATCTTCATTTTGATAACACTGACCTTTAACATAGGAGGGCTTGCTTAACCATTAAACAAAATCAGTGTTTGGGGCCCAAGGGAGGAGCTGCACCACATAGTATCGGTACCACAGCTGTAGCCGTCGAATTTTAAGGAATTCTAGATTCATAGAAAGGGCCTATCCATCGAATTTTAAAGAATTCTAGATTCACAGAAAGGGCCTAGCCATCAAATTCTAAGGAATTCTAGATTCACAGAAAGGGCCTAGCGGCATATTGTAAGAGCGACAAATATTTATTATTTGTCCATTAATTTCATTACATCCAATCAACCAGCTTTATCTCTATGTCTCATGATGTCATGTGACATCTGAGATAACTTTCTAACGATCTTTGTCTCAACACATACTTACGAGTTCAGCATGTTTGACTAACCAACGATTTTCGGAATGAATTTTAGCGGTTTGTTTTTTTGTTTTTTTTAAAATCATTATAAATAAGTATGGTCCATATTCTTGTGTGTGTGTGTGTGTGTGTGTGTGTGTGTGTGTGCACCATTGTTGGGCTATGCTTAGGGCAGAGGTCGGCAAACTTTTTGGACTACTAGGCCAATTTAGGAGGTCAAGAAGGCACACTAGGCCAGAAATGGTCAAAAGTACACCATTACTAGGCTTGAATAAAAGTCTTTGCACTTTATTTTAGTGTAATTTAGTGGGGTAGGGATGGACAAAAGTTAGAAAAAATTTGAAAAAAATGATCTCTATGGATTGATTAGGCCAGTCATATCTACAGTACATACACTAAAGTTGAACTTTAACTAAGCCAGTGCTTGTACAATTAAAATAATTTTGGCTTTCTTACTATTTTAAAATAAACTGTATTTAGATTGTTGAAATGAAGGGGAGCAAAACTGGGACAATTCAATTAGGCCGGATCTGGCCTAAAGGTCGACCCCTGACTTAGGGCATCGGCTGGCTTTGTTCCAGCCCTCTTATATATATAGAGACACATAATAATATCACTAAATTTAATGAATGAAGAAATTCTTTCTTCCGAACAGAAATCAAATTTATATTGTTCCATGCGAAGAGGCAAGCAGTAACACTGCTGGCGTGTTTGGTTTCTATAGCAACACAGAATGTAGAAATTGAGGTTTATAAATAGTGCCTTATTTTCTGTCTTGTACATTATTTCTACAGTTCAAACTGTTCAATTGCAACTAGGTACTAAGCATTCCAAAGGTCTGCGGCATTACACACAGCATCTACCTTTTCCATAAAAGCCTTACACTAAGCATTTTTTTTATTTCCTTCCGACCATCTGATACCAGTTATATAAAAAGTTTTATCCATAAACCATCTCAAGTGCACACCTTTCAAAAGTCTTAAACCAGTTATATAAAAAGATTTAGCCATAAACCATCTCAAGTATACACCCTTCAAAAGTCCTTTGAGTAAAACCTTCAATTAAAATAAATAAGTAATAATAAAGTAAATCTACAAACAATGCCTTGAAAGTGGTTTAGTTTAAAAAAAGTAATTATGTCCCCCTTTTACCAGAGTAGCTTCCCCTTAGATATTTAATAATAATTTTTATGATGCTTTATTTATTACATGTAGGCCTAAGTGTTATTTTATTATTATATGTAGGCCCAGGTGTTATTTTATTATTATGTGTAGGCCAAAGTGCTATTTTATTTTATTATTATGTGTAGGCCAAAGTGCTATTTTATTTTATTATTATGTGTAGGTCTAAGTGTTATTTTATTATTATATGTAGGCCTAAGTGTTTTATTATTATATGTAGGCCAAAGTGCTATTTTATTTTATTATTATGTGTATGCCTAAGTGTTATTTTATTATTATATGTAGGCCTAAGTGTTATTTTATTATTATATGTAGGCCAAAGTGCTATTTTATTTTATTATTATTTGTAGGCCTAAGTGTTATTTTATTATTATAAGTAGGCCTAAGTGCTATTTATATTATATGTAGGCATAACTGCTACTTATATTATTATTATATGTAGGCCTAAGAGGAATTTATATTATTATATGTAGGCCTACGTGCTATTTTTATTATTATGACAATAGAACGTGGAGATAAAATCACCATCAGCAAATGATGGTACCTACTACATTCCCCAAATCTAGTGTCAGGTTGACTGAAAGCAGCCACACATACAAACATTTCACAATTTAGTTTGCTGTCGAAATTCCTCAGCAGCTGAGACACATGCAGAGAGCTCAGGTGACAAAAGGGAAATACATCCTATCATCGCAACAAAAACTTTTCTCTACATTTGGCTCACCATAAAAAAAAATGGCAATTCTTTAGAAAGCACGCAAATTCCTTACTTTAATTGTAGGCCTTGATCTGTACCCTGTTATGCTTGAGTAATTTAGCCCCCACTTTTCAAACAAACAGAAATTTGAAAGGACAGTTTGTGTGGGTGGTGTTTGTGTGTAGTATGTGCAGGTGTGTAGTGTATGTAGTGTGTGTGTGTGTGTGTGTGTGTGTGTGTGTGTGTGCATGCGCGTGTGTAAGTTAAAAATTATTGAAATATTTTTTTCCCGAAATCAGGTGATTCTGAACTAGAATTTACTCTTTTCAATATTTCTTTAGAAGGATATAATTTAATGAACGGACATTAACCAATTAAAATATAATGCTCTATACTGAATCTGCATATGATATTTTACATTGTAAAAGTGAATTTGTAATTTATGTTGTTTATATATCCACTCTAATACCTATATCAATACCAAACTTTGTCAGTGATAGATTTAAAATGTTGCTGGCTACAGCTTGATGAAGGCCAAATACTGAGAGATACAGAGTTACTTAACCTTTCTACAACAAATCTGTGCATGTTAAAATTTGATCACAGCTTTATAAGGTATCTGATCTCACATTTTGCAACTATAGAAGATGTCTTAACAGTAGAATTCCAAGTTAAACACACTTGCACCATAACATGTCTACATTGCATGGCGGCTCTTTACAATACATAAAACTCACTTATGCAAGATGTCTACTTTGCAATGCAGGTCTTTACAAAATATATAAAACTCACTTGCACAAGATGTCTACATTGCAAAGCAGCTCTTTACAAAATATAAAACTCACTTGCACAAGATGTCCACATTGCAAAGCAGGTCTTCACAGTATATAAAATTTGCTTACAGCTACACAAAACGTCTACACTGCAAAGCTCTCAAAAGTAAAACAAAACTTGTTTGCAACTACGCAAGATGTCTACATGGCAAAACTCTCTAAAGTGTCACAAAATTCGTTTGCAACAAGATAATATGAAGTTGCTGTCTCTACTGCAGAACTCTATCTCAAAACTCTCTTGCCACTCAATAAGAATTCAGCTACAAGAAAAAGATCTCTCTATTCTAATAGGGTTTTAAGCATGGTATGGACCAAACATAATTTAGTGTCGGCAAATCCAAATCATTCATAAGTCCCATCATCCACACCCATGTTTGCTTCATGCATCGCTCATGTACAGTGACATTCACAAGTAATATCCACCAAACTGCCAGTCTATACAATCACTTGTACATGGCTGCAAAAAATAATTTAACATGATCACTGTGGAATCGGTCCTGAAAATTTACTTGGGATAGTTCTGCAAATAGCTCTTTCAAGAAGAGCTACGTTTGCGACCTCATCTGACCTTGACATCTATCCGGATAGCGGCACCTGTATAGTAAGTATGATGGACGTTTCAAGAGGTCAAAAGTCATACTGTTGTATCTGATAGCAGATAGTGTAGGGAAAGATGGTCAAATGTTAAAAGAGGCACTGAAGCATGACTTTATTTTATTCTTCTCTTAACCTTTTCTAAAACTGGGTGTAAGGCGTTCATTTAAAGAAGCGGGAAAGATTTTCAGTAATATTTCTGATAAAAATTCACAGATGTACAGAGTAAGAAAAAAATATCACACAGTGCTTAAGGATGGTCTATAAAATGCTGACTGTATCACACAGTGCTTAAGGATGGTCTATAAAATGCTGACTGTATCACACAGTACTTAAGGATGGTCTATAAAATGCTGACTGTATCACACAGTGCTTAAGGATGGTCTATAAAATGCTGACTGATGGTGCCCAGATCAACCACATGAAGATGAAAGATCTGCATCATCCAGACTAGAAGCAAAATTTCAAAGTACATGTATTAAAAAAATAAAAATTAAAAAACTTTCATTTATGTTCAACCTATTTAATATATCTGTAGCTATGACAGACAGCCCCTATACAGAGCAGCAACCAACACATCTGAAGCAACTGTTCAAATGCTAGTATAATCAGAGAACTATGTCATGGGCTGTACCAACTTTACTCTGTGTGTGTGTGTGTATGTGTGTGTGTGTGTGTGTGTGTGTGTGTGTGTGAGAGAGAGAGAGAGAGAGAGAGAGGGTTTCATCTCTCCAGTGTAGTGGGGAAGTTCAACACTATTCTATTAGTATAAAATATCTGTTGGAAATGCTAAAATTCTATTCATGACAATTAAAGGTGATGCACCAACAGAACCACTTTTACTGACAAGTTGAAACAGACAACTTGTGGCATGTTCATCATTATTCAATGTAAATTAACACAATATAGTTGTGACATAGCACCAGCAGAGCCCCACACTGCACAATATCAATTATCCATAACACTAAATGCACTACAACAAACATTATTTTACTGACAACTAATGTTTAACACTCAGTTTCAAACATGACCAAAACACAACATAATGAAAGAACTATTAAAATTAACAAGTGTTAGTCATGTTAGTTTGCAATGCAGAACAGTAAGGCTGAAAAACATTTGAGCTTGACCGATTGTCCATTCAATAATTATATAACTGGTATCAGATGGTCGGAAGAAAATAAAAAATCAGTAAGTTTCCTATTAGTATATGTGGATATAGATAAACTTGCATCTAAATGTATGTATGCACCCACATGTATCTGCATGTCTGTAATGTGTGTATTCCAGTCATTCATGTGTATGTGTGTGTGTGTGTGTGTGTGTGTGTGTGTGTGTGAATATGAGACAATTATAATGTATGGAGGTATTAATGTATATCAGCTGCTTTTATAATTGCAAGTATGTGATATGTATGTGTGTGTGTGTGTGTGTGTGTGTGTGTGTGTGAGAGAGAGAGAGAGAGAGAGAGAGAGAGACTAACTTAAGAAAACTACACATCAAATAAAGTGTGTTTACTATCAAAAGTCATGTTTCTACTTGCTTTTTCACTCATAAATGATATAAACTTAAGTTTAAAACTTAGTTATAAACTAAGTATAAAACAAATCAACATAAAACTTAGTTTTAAACTAAGTATAAAACAAATCAACATAAAACTTAGTTTTAAACTAAGTATAAAACAAATCAACATTAATCAATTTATCACAACTAAACACGCTTTATCAACAATCAAGTCTATCAAATACTTACTAACAACTATGCACTATGAACACATTACCTACACATCTACCATACATGCTGCATGCCCTTACCATAGCTTTGAGCAGCAAATGAAGACTCCGAATCTCCTGACATGTAGGCATCTAGTTTGTCAAAATGGGATCAAAAGCAAAAAAGTTAAAGGAAGCTGGGACACAAAGGGAGAGAAGCAAGAAACAACAACAAAAGTCACCAAAAACTAAATAAGTAAAAAAATAAATTTTAAAAATGAGAAAAATAAAACTGCTCAATTTGCAATAAAAATTTTTTAAAAAACCAACATGAAATTGCAGGGGGGATGTAGGAATGAGAAATATTTCATAAAACATTAATCTTGTGAGCAAGCAGCACCAGAAAAATTTAGCTTTGCTGGGGAAAAAATTGTAAAGCATATGAAGAACACAACAATAGAAATTCTTTGCAACTGTAAATTATATTTTTGACTAGGGTAGATCACATTCCAAAATTGTATCAGCAAAAAAAAAAACTATTTACTTTACAAAGTAAAAGCTTAAGCAAAGCAAGCCCTTTGGAAAATATCAACAAATAAGTACTTTTAAACAAATAATTGATAAGCCATATTTTGTTTTGTTTGTTTTTTTAAAAAAAAAGGAAAGTTAATTTATCTTTTACATGGTACATTATTTAATCAGTTAGCTAGTTAATTTCAGGGAAGAAAAAAATTACAAACGCATTTTTTATATTTGTTCATACCATGAAGCATAGGCCAATTTAAAAAAAAAGAAAAAATATGCATTAAAAACAAACCAAAAATATACAATAATGAAAAAAGTCCACCAGCTTGGAGTTAATGCTCTCTCAGAAAGCAAAGTCAAAATTTGAGCCCTGGCAATCAACATACCTTCCACATAGATGTAACATGTAGACATGGCTTCTCCTGCAGAATTGGATGCAATGCAGGTGTACTGGCCCTCATCCTCAGGGTACACATCCAGGATCTGGAGTTTGCAATCTGAGCCAATGGTACTTATGAGTATGTCCTGAAAACAAGCATTATTTGTGTGATATAACCAACACTTCACATCAAGAATTTAAAGTGAGAAATTTTCTTTTGATTTCTAAGCATATGACTTAGTACTGGGCTTAGATCCAGAAATTTCTGCCCCCTCCCCCCTTCTCAAACGAGAATCAACACATAAGAATATGAAGACCTTATTGCAGGCTATAGGGATACCAGGAAGTCTTGGCCTTGATCCATTATTAATTTAACTTTTGGAAGCACATTCATTGTACGCATATGCATGCTGCTTATTTACTTCCTGTTACTGATCAAATTATGTAATAAAATTCACCTAAACATAGATCACAATCTGCATAAGCATTTTTTCTGGTATGCAAACTTGTCATTTGTATAAAAATATATGCTATAAATAGAATACACTCATTCACAGAGGAATGTGACTGATTTTACAGTTTATTTATTTGCATTTGTTGGGAAGTAAGGTTGCTGGGAGGATTGGCTCTAGTCTTTCGTGCACTATTTTTGCAAGGTTATGGGTTTGATACCCACCCCACTCTGAGATTTTTCCAACTGGCACACCCCTTCCTACCTCAGGATTACCAAGCTCGGTGAACTGTGAAGCACTAAGATCTAAGGCTATAAAGCACTAATAAATTTACACTATTATTATTATTATTGTTGTTATTACTATGCTCACTTAAATAATGTATTTTTACAAGAAAAGAAAATTTCTGGCATGTCTGTGTGAAATTTAATCTGAATAAAATTTTAGACATATATGATTTTTGTTGTTGTTATTGCTAGAAGGTCTAAGTAGATGTTTTAATCCAAATGACTTCTTAGGATAATCATATTACATACTGATCAGAAACTGTAGTCTGTGTAAAATAATAAAACTACACATCTGATGCAAAAATGAACACACTTATGATTGCAAAACAATATTTCCATCACTTAGCTCATCCTTATCCAATTACAACAGCAATCACAACTTCATGACAGTGTGGCACAAATGTATTAGTGTGACTCAACTACTTGAAAGTGGCATAACTACTTGGATCTGTGAAATACTACATGACAGTCATTACATTGACCAGAGTGATACAACTTCATAAGTCATTACACAGACCTGGGTGACACAACTACATGACAGTCATTACACAGACCTCAGTGACACAACTTGTAACAGTCATTACACAGACCAGAGTGATATAACTACATGACAGTCATTACACAGACCAGAGTGATATATAACTACATGACAGTCATTACACAGACCAGAGTGATATAACTACATGACAGTCATTACACAGACCAGAGTGATATAACTACATGACAGTCATTACACAGACCAGAGTGATATAACTACACGATAGTCATTGCACAGACCAGAGTGATATAACTACTTGACACTCATTATACAACTATATCACAGTAAAAATACAATACCTGGTTGTCAAAGATTTCTGCACCATTGTGTAGCCATGTGACTTGTGGTCGTGGATTGCCTTCTATGCAACAATCAAGTATGACAGTATCTCCATCATGTATTTTTTGATCAGACAGTTTTCTCACAAACAATGGAGCCACACAGCTGAAAATGAAAAAAAAAGCTTTATTTTAAAATATATATTTGTATTAATTAAATATCTTTTCATGCATTACTGCTAATAAACACAGAGTAAAAATGTGCAGGATGCACTCTCTATTAATTTTATTAACAAAAAATATTTCAATAAAGGAAAAATCCAAAAGTAATTAATATTAAACTATTCATGGATTTTGGTAAATATAAAATAATAAATGAAGAAATTAATTATCTATTATATTTAGCTGCTACATAATGAGATGAAGGAACTGATTATCTTATTTTTAAAGTTATAAAAAAAACATGTTTGCATGTACACACACACGAATGCACGCAGGCATGCACACACGCATGCACACACACACACACACTCACACACACACACACACAAACACACACACACACACACACAAAACCCCAATCATGCATATCAACTTAGAATGTAAAAAATTTCTTTTCCATTTGAATGTGCCTGAATATTTGCAACAATAAACAAGAGAGCAAATGTCTACAAAATATGCCATTATAAATACATAATAAAGAAAAATATAAAAATGTGCTCACTCATCAGGCTTTGCCTCTGTACCCAGTACTGAAAAGAAAACCAGTTTTAAGTTATTATCTTTAAATACAAGTACACTCTTTACGATTATTACATTAACAAAAACAAATAAATATGTCAAAACTGGTGATGTTTTTCATAGTTAAATATATAGTCCACTAATTCTCATCAAAATATAAAAAATAACAATAATGAAGTCAAGTGGTTCAGTTCTTTTTACACCTCTCTTTATTAATCCTACTGACTTCTGGATACAAGTCAAAATGTAACACCATTAATTTAGGGATACAACTCAAAATGTAATGCCATTAATTTAGGGATACAAGTCAAAATGTAACACCATTAATTTAGGGATACAAGTCAAAATGTAATGCCATTAATTTAGGGATACAAGTCAAAATGCAACAACATTAATTTTAGGATTTAACTAAATAAGTCAGTAATGTATAGGTTTAATTAAATAAATGCTATTAAAATTTATATTAATGCCTTTAAATTAAGGGTTAATTAAAAAACGTCATGTCAATACCATTCTTTTTAGATTTAACTTTTAAAATAAACTAAATTTTATGATAATAAATAAAAGTTATTAATTTAAAGATTAAATAAGAGATTATAAAATGAATGGAAAAGATGGGGAAAATGAGTGTGTTTGTGTGTGTGTGTGTGTGTGTGTGTGTGTGTGTGTGAGAGAGAGAGAGAGAGAGAGAGAGAGAGAGAGAGAGTTGTGTTTCGAATGAGTAAGAATGTCTACACAAAGCTTCAGCAAATGGCATTGTACAATTTTGAGTGGGATCAAACACAGAAAAGCATGTCGTCCAAACTAGTGAGTGAGAAGATATTTTCTGTAAATTATTTTTCAACTGCTATTTAATTTCTCCTTAATGCTAATGTCATTTTCATTAACTGTCTATACCTGCTTATATACTGTGCTTTTCCAGTTTATCTTTAATGCAATCGGGTAACACAATGCAACAACCATATGCCCTGGCTTGAACTTCAAAAATCAAAGAGAGATAAGTTTAACTCACTTTTTCAACTAATCACTTTTATAGTTGATCATTTATTCTGAGAAATGCATGCCACATAAACTGAAAATTGTTTAATTAACTTATTTATTCTTTTCACTGTTTAACTTAGATATAAACATAGATTGTCATAAATATAACATCTGATATGAAACTAGCTATTAAAACATTTAATATAAAACCAATTTTAAAAACATCTCCTATTAGAACCAAAATGAAATCATCTTAGTTACTACCTGTCAGCAAGGTGCTTGTCTGTGCCTGAGTTCCATCATTCTGGATTACAATACACCGGTAATTGCCTGTGTCCGAATTTTGCAAGTTGACCAACTTCAGTGACAAGGTACCATCAGCACTCTGTGAGCTTGCAATGTGGGCGGAGTCTAAAAGCTGTGGGAATATATGTGTATGTATGTACTTATGTGCATCTTCTAAATAAGATGATGTCATAAAGAATTATGTATATGAACACAATGACTTTCTGAATATTATTTGGGCAACTTTTAATTATAAATGTAAGAAAAACTGGGCTGTATGGTTACTTTCCTAACATGAGTGCAGATATCCATAAGTATGAAAGATAAAAGAATAAATACTATAACAGATATAATGGGTTTAAAAAAATAAAATTAATTAAAAAAAAAAAGTAATAGAGAAATGGTAAATTACTTAAATTTTATTTCTGCTTTTTTTGCAGAGAAAATAAAATGTTTTTACCTTGCTGCCATTTTTCTCCCAGTAAACATCTTTAACTTTTTCTGGGAAGCTGCAGGAAAGTGTTACATTTTCACCAGGAGAAGCTGTTGTTTCTTTTGGCAATTCTCTGGTGAATTTTGCAAATTTGGATCTATTTTTTTAAAGATAAAAAAAATAGATTCTATGAGAAAATTTATTATATTAAATAAAAGAAGACTGATATTGAACATTAGTTGTAAAATAAAATATTAATTTATTTCTTAAACAAAAAAAATTGTAAAGGGGTAGGAAAGGAAAATATCTAAAATATATGCGTTCATTATTATTTATTTTAGTAAAATACTTGTAAATTAGAGTTGAGAAGAATATGATAGAAGATAAGATTTGATATGAGTGAGATCTGAGGTTTAAATCTGAGAAGAATTAGATTTGAACAAAAATTTAGGAAAATATCCAGTCTTTATAAATTTCGCATCTTGTATTTGAAATGGATATGAGAATTTTTATTATTATGATTTATGTATGAATTTATATATAAATCATGTGAGAATATTTTGCAATTAAAATGTGTGTATATATATATATCTTGTAAGATGATGTCATAAAGAATTATATATGAATACAATGACCATCAGACTATTGTAAGCATAAATATGTTTTGAATTGATGGTCAGTAATTTATAGGAATGATTTGCTATAATGATTGGAAAAAATGAAGTTCCATTACTCATGCTTCAAACTATTAAATGTTTTTTGTTTGTTGCTTCAAGGTGTGGTTATGCGAAAATAAAGTAAGTCTTAAGACGAAAAATAAGGAAATAAACACTTCTTTGAAATTAAATTATTGGAGGGGAGCTTGATTAATCAACAGACTTCCTAGCTGAAAGCCACTTATAGTTTTGCTATCTGAAGGCTGACTGTTATGTTTACCGCTTGGGTCATTGACTGATAGACTTCTAGCTGAAGATTGCTTGACTGACATTTTACTAGCTGAAGACTGGTTGATTGACATTTTACTAGCTGAAGACTACTTGATTGACATTTTACTAGCTGAAGACTGGTTGATTGACATTTTACTAGCTGAAGACTGGTTGATTGACATTTTACTAGCTGAAGACTGTTTGATTGACATTTTACTAGCTGAAGACTACTTGAATGCCTGACAAACTTGTAGCTGAAGATTGCTTGACTATTTTACTAGCTGACGACTGTTTGATTGCCTGATATAGACTTGTAGCTGAAAACTGCTTGATTGACTGATATGAATATTAGTTGAAGGATGACTTAAAAAAAAATCATAAGCAACAAAAGATAATTAAATGCATCAAATGCTTACAGAGTCTTGTCTGCTTCAGGTGAGGCTTTTCGTTTATGTTCAATAGACTGTTTTCTTGTCAAAAGCCCCTTTTCTGTCAGCACTATGGCAAACAGAAATACAGATACACTTTTTAACATTCCAAAGTTGAAATTAGTGACATAGTAAATGCAAATCCCCAAAATTTCACTCATGCTTTTAGAGTTTTTATTAAATGCCTAAATTCAAAGGATTTATTTCTGTGAAGGTACAAGTATTATTAATGTTAATACATGTTAATTGGATAAGTTTATATGAAATATGATCAATTTCTAACTTAATTGTCCTGCTGAACTAATAGTTCAGGGCTTCCAAATTGCAAACTTTATATCACTGGAGTTACTTCACATCATTCACGTACCTTGTATGGTGAGAGTCGCTGAGCAAGATGCGGATCCTGCCGCTGATGTAGCTTCATATGTGTACTCTCCCTCATCTGACTTAACAATGGCTGAAATAACTAGTCTGTGCCTTGTGCCATCGGAAGTGATATGAACACACTCATTGACTGCCAGGGGGTTTCCATCTTTGTACCTATTTTTCAAACATACATTTTATTAATAAAATACTTGTTTGTGTTAGGTTTTTAATTTTTAAAAAACACTAATAAACACTTGGAGAACATACTCTAATATATTAAAAGGAAAAGAAGGCAAATATTTATGCCCCACTGCAGAGACCATGAGCCTTTACATTTGTAAAATATCTGACATTTTCATTCAAAATCAACATCAAACAAAAATTGTTTGTTTACCATTTCCCAGGTGTGGTCTGAGAACCTGTGGTTACACACTCAAACATTGCCAAACTGCCAGCAGGAAGTACCAAGTCATGCAATGTTGTCTTAAAGGATGGTGGGAAACTGTCAACATCTGTTTAACATATATAACAGCATGTTTAAAATCAGTAATTTATACTGTCTTAAATGATAATGGAAAAGTGTCAACGTTTGTACAACATATACAACAGCATTTTTAAAATCAGAAATTTCTACCATCTTAAATGAAAATGGAAAATTGTCAATATCTGAACAACAAATACAACAAACATATTTAAAAGCAACAATTAATGTTGCTTTATATGACAATAAAACACTCAACAACTGTACAACACTTTATGTTTAAAATCAGCAATTAATGTTGTCTTAAATGAAAATAGAAAACTCATCAGCTGTACATTTTGTATACAACAGCAAGCTTAAAATCAGTAATTAAAGTTGTCTTAAATGACAATAGAAACTCAACAGCTGTACAACATTTTGTATACAACAGCAAGCTTAAAATCAGTAATTAATGTTGTCTTAAATGACAATAGAAAACTCAACAGCTGTACAAAATTTACAACAGCATATTTAAAATCAGCAATTAATATTGGCTTAAATGGATCAACAGAAAACTCAAAATCTGTATAACATATACAACAGCATGTGTAAATTCAGTAATTAATGTTGTCTTAGACAATGGAAAGCTGCCAATATTTGTGTAAAACATTATATAACCATCCTAAACCCAGAAATTTAATTTCTTATTTTAAAAAAAAAGTGTGAGGAAAGTAAATAACTATGAAGCTTACAAGTACAAGAACTCTACAAGGTTATTGGTAAATAAATAACTATGAAGCTTACAAGTACAAGAACTCTACAAGGTTATTGGTAAATAAATAACTATGAAGCTTACAAGTACAAGAACTCTACAAGGTTATTGGTAAAGAGAAAAATAAACTTAGATAAGTTATCTGTGCAAAATAAAACTTTAAATTTCCAGATAAATACAGGATCACTCTTGAATTTGATTTGTTTACTATATTAATTTGTCAGTTCAAACAAACCTGTTGATCTTGGTGAGGTAGAAGTTGTACCAAGCGTTTGATCACTGAATGGAACGTAATCACCTTCGTAGCCTTCTGCTTCCAGCCCCTGTTTGCTGCGATCTATATCATCTTGGGACCACTGCACCAACTCAACTCCCCGCCTCAAGATGCAGTCAAGTCGAAGATTTGTGCCTTCCATGACCTCAACTGTACGAGGCAGGTGTTTGATAAAGAATGGCGCTGTAAGTTAAAAATAAAATATATATTACACAAAATGCAGACAAGTTTGCAAGGATTTGTGTTCTATTTGTTGATTTTGTTTTTTTAAATATTAGATTGTTGTCACTCACCTGTCATCCTAGAGTATAAACTCTTCAAGTGATCTGTGTCACTATAGATTGCTCTGTACATTATCAAATAATGTGTACTGGTACAGATTACTCTGTACATTATTATCGTGAACTGGTACAGCTTGCTATGTATGTTATCAAGTATCATGAAATGGTACAGCTTGCTCTGTATGTTATCAAGTAAAGTGAACTGGTACAGATTTATTTTGTATATTATTGAGTTTTTTACTTTATTAACTAATCTTCACTGGTACACATTTGTTTTGTATATTATCAACTGATCTGCAGACATTTGTATATTATCAACATATATAAACTGGTACACGTTTGTATATTATCAACACATATGGACTGGTACACATTTGTTTGTATATTTATCAACACATCTGGGCTGGTACACATTTGTTTTGTATATTATCAACATATCTGTACTAGAACATATTTATCTTGTATATTGTCAGTATATCTGGGCAGATAAAGAGTTCTCTTCTATATTATCAACTGATTTGGCCTGATACATGTTTGTTCTGTATATATTGTGTAAAGTATGATAATGTCATGGGTGTATGTTTTGAAAGTGGCTATAATGTAAGTGAAGTATGATAAATGTCATGGACATACCTTTTAGAAGTGACTACTTATTATGGACATGTCTTCTGTAAGTGGCTACATTGTAAGTGAAGTGTGATAATTATTATGGACATGTCTTCTATAAGTGGCTACATTGTAAGTAAAGTGTGATAATTATCATTGACATATCTTTTGTAAGCGACTACACTGTAAGTGAAATACAATAATTATCATGAACAATTTATTTTAAAAGTGGTAAACAGTGAATGCACATGTACAATAATAATCAAACAGTCTTTTTTCAGTGGTGTATGCTTAAAGAAATTTGATAATATTCATGGAAATTTCTGTTAAGAGACACAGTGTATGTCACCTGTATGATTGAAAGTATTTTTATAAAAAGTATATTATAATTATGATGGACTGTCCTTTTTTAAATGATGTACACTGTATGTGAGTAATATAAATATCAAGAAGTCTTTTTCTGAAGTATGTGTGCACTGTTCATGAATTGTGATAAATGTGTATGGGGCATGAAGACTTGCATGAGGTATGATAATTATTAAAATGTCCAAAATGATATGCAGTGGCATGAATTAGGGGAATTATCATAAGATTTTTTTAAAAAATTTAACAATTATTTAATAGCATAATTTAATATCATGTATTTTGAACATCTGAGAATTATCATATATATTTTATTTTATTAAATGGCATGCAATATTTTTAAATTATTAGAATTACCATGGAAACTTTTCATAAAGTGGCAGGCAATTTATCTGAAGTATAAGTAATGTTAAATGATCTAGTGGATGATCAACAAGTGAACAATGATTCGGAGAGATAATATTCAATGATGGGTCAATAAAATTAAATGAGTAATCAGTGATAGGAAACAAGAGTGATCAGTGATAGGAAACAAAAGTAATCAGTGATAGGAAACAAAAGTAATCAGTTATAATGAAACAAAAGTAATCAGTGATAGGAAACAAAAGTAATCAGTTATAATGAAACAAAAGTAATCAGTGATAGGAAACAAAAGTAATCAGTTATAATGAAACAAAAATAATCAGTGATAGGAAACAAAAGTAATCAGTTATAATGAAACAAAAGTAATCAGTGATAGGAAACAAAAGTAATCAGTTATAATGAAACAAAAGTAATCAGTGATAGGAAACAAAAGTAATCAGTTATAATGAAACAAAAGTAATCAGTGATAGGAAACAAAAGTAATCAGTTATAATGAAACAAAAGTAATCAGTGATATGAAACAAAAGTAATCAGTGATATGAAACAAAAGTAATCAGTGATGTGAAACAAAAGTAATCAGTGATGTGAAACAAAAGTAATCAGTGATGTGATGAAGAATAATCAGTGATGTGAAACAAGAGTAATCAGTGAAATGAAAAGGAGTTATCAGTTATAGAATCAAGAATAATCAGTAATATATATAACAAGAGTTATCAGTGACATGAAGCAAGGGCAATGTGAATGATAAAACAAAAATGATGCTCATGATGATAAAGTCATATCAGATTCATTTGAAATTCATGCACAATCAAAGACATTAAACATAAAATTATGACAATAATCTGCAACAGATTATTTAATGCAGAAATGAGTTCAGCAAAATGAAAAACATGCAAAATGTTTTGAGAAATTATTTTTAAAAATAAGCAGGACTTATTTCTTACAATCAGTAAATCTTAACAAAATAAAATGTTGAATTTAGTCAACTCAGTATTCAAGCATCAAAATTGAATCAATATTAACCTTTTTAGCGTTTTATGAACAAAATTAGTTTTAAAAGAAAGGATAACCGCATGAGCATAACACTATACCTTTTCCTCTGTGTGAAACATCTTCGCCTGTGCATTAAGATAGAAAGCTTTTATTAGCTTGAAGCAGAGAAAATTATCTAAAGCAAAATGGCATGAATATATTTATAAATCAGTTTATGTTTTATAATCATGACTGACATACTTTAATACTATACAGACTGAGAACTGTAATCGATAAATATACAATCTGGTGGAAATAAACTTGGTTAAGGCTACCTTAGAGATTATAAGTAATTATTCCAATTTTCAATAACTGGTTATTTTCCTAAATGATGAAACAATCCAAGAGTGACACACAGAGACCTCTAGAAGATACAGTGAAACCTCAGTTATCCACCAGTCAATTATCCAACTTGCATCAACCAGGTCAACTGAGATTGGTTTCTTCTGCTAAGATTCATTTAATCAAGACCCACATGGTAGAGACACCCTGGCCATGCTCTAATGTATAGTGTAGATTTGTTTCAATATTTATAATAAAAGTTTTCATGATCATTTTCAATTTTAGTTCAGACCTATAAAAAACAAGGAAAACATGTTCATTTACAGTTACAGATCCTGAAAAATGTAGAATAAGTGAATAGGTAGGTCAGTGAAAACTTTTCTATTCTTTCATATTGATTTAATCGTATAATTTACACAATTACCTTAACCAACATGGAGATGCATTGATAAAAATATCCATCAAAGCACAGGCATTAAGATATACTGAAATAAACTGCAGTTCTGTATACAGGCATTAAAATACCATTCTCAACACAGAGAGCTTGATTTCATCATTTTGTAAATGTATTTGTGGAAACAGAATGAAATATTTTCCTTGTTTTCTCTGCTCAAATCACCCCAATTTATTTCTTTGTTTTATTTCTTTTTTCTAATTTTTAGCTGTTTGCTTTAAAGCAAAAAGTAGAGGTGGGATGTATAAGACTGCCAAAACAGCCCTTAAAGATAAACAACTCTTTAACAAGTAAACCAACCATAAGCGTAAATATAGATTTATCTTCTAGTTATTTCTTATAGTGATCAGATATTTCTTTTGCTCGCCCAATTTACTGACTTATCCAGCTAACGACTTCCCACAGAGAGGCCGGAACTGAGGTTTCATTGCTCTGGAGGCGAAGAAAAGTGGAAAATATTATGAAATTATGTATTATATAAATTTAGCTTACCCATTTTGGTTTTGGGTGTGGCCTCGAGTTGCATTACATCTCCCAGAACTGGTTCTGCTTCTCTGTCAGACAGAAATCAGTTGGTAATCAAAAGTGTTTCATACATATTAGAAATTTAAAATATAAAATTTTAATTCATACTATATTAAAAAATAAATAAAAGTGACTTGAAAGAGTTATCAACATATCAAGTTTAAAGCCAGCATTTTACTCACCCCTTTTCTCTGGGTGGTAGAACATTGACTTGGCAAGCTGTCTCCACACAGCCAAAGGCATTGGTAGCACGTACAATATACTCTCCCTTGTCTAAGGCCATGGTAGATGGGATCTCTAGAGTGTGCAGTGAGCCCACAAACATGATGCGGTGTCGTTGTCCATACATCAAGCCACGGTGACCTTTGCTCCAAGTTACTGATAGCAAAGCATATAATTTTGCTCAATTAAAATTAAAACAAAATAATAGCATACAAAAATACAAATTTCTGCACAAAGAAAAATATACACATATAAATACTAAAATACACCGCACAAATACTTAAATACACCACATGAATACTTAGATACACCAAACAAATACCTCAATAACTACATAAATACTTAAATACACCAAATAAATACTTAAATATACCACATAAATACTTAAATATACCACACAAATACTTAAATACACCAAATAAATACTTAAATATACCACATAAATACTTAAATACACCAAATACATACTTAAATATACCATATAAATACTAAAATACATCACATGAATTCTTAAAATAATAAAATGCATAGAGCTGGTTGCTACTAAGCCTTTTATTAGCTGTTTAAACCAAATTCAAAGATACATGCAGCAGCATGGTTTGATTTTACTTGCCAGTGAATATTCCTGATTTGAGAGAAATGATTAAAACCTCACAATAGCATCACCACAATATCTTATATGATTATTTACAGTTACAAGGTCTGTATTGCATAAATGGAGAATACATGCATTTTCTTCAAGAAAGTACTGGTTTGATTAGTAGCTCTTCTAAAGCAATTCTTGTGATAAGGGTTATGATTTACCTCAGATTGTGGTAGGGATGGAAGGCTAGTTTAAATCTAAATAACATTAAATATATTAATCAAATGTATATAAAAATCACACTGTTAATGCATAACAAAATCACACATACTGCATTTACAAAACTATTCAGAAACATACAAAATTACACCAGAGTTTATGTACAGATTCAGACAAATCTATTCTGAAACATACTCAAAAAATGAAACCAAAGCTTACATAGATTCACACAACACATTCAAATTCACTCTGAAACACATATAAAAAAAACACTGGAACTTGTATACATATTCACATACCACACAACAAAAGTGTAATATTTACCAAACCACACCAGACATGAAATATAAATTCACACTGCAGAAAAATACACATAAAAACCAAGAACAGCTTACGTACCAATTGGAGTTGGAAGACCTTGCACGGAGCAATCAAGTCGCAGTTTTTCTCCCTCGTGGACGTTTAAGTGCGCTGGCAGCATTATAGAGAAGCTTGGCGGTTTACCTGGAATGGATACCTGCTGCAAAGGTAGGTAAGCACCTTCATAAGAAGGCCGTCCATATTCTACAACTTCTGGTGAGGTTATAGGAGATTTTGACTTTGCTGAAAATGAAAAAAATAGAAAAAAAAGATGTAGTCAAATCATATTTTAATAAAATGAGGTTGTAATCAGTATGAGTTGTGCCATTTAATGAAAATATATTGAAGTAACAAAGCTAAAATATATGACATGATTAGCCAAACAAATTAATTTAACTTTGAGTCTTCAATGTACCTACAGGATCAATGTCTACTAATGTCTTTGCCAATCAGCTTATAAATGAAGGTAAAGCATTGGTCAAGTTACCCACATACTGAAACAGTGGCTACATTATTTAGCCAATAGCTAATGTCTTTGCCAATCAGATTATAAATGAAGGTAAAGCATTGGTCACCCACATACTGCAACATTGGCTGTATTATTTAGCCAAAATTTATAATTATATATTCTGTTGTGTGGCTAATGTAGAATGTGATCTATGATGCTCATGGTTTAAATTATACAAACTAAAATGCAATATATGATTAATGTGTAAAAGGAGACAATCTAAAAATGTTGTATAATTCAAATGTAAACAGTTTTAAAATGTACCACGATAGTGGTATAAATTATATAAACAAACATTGTAAAGGCAGTGTCATGAATTTTTAAGTAAGGTTTATTATAATACAATTTTAACATCTCTAGCTGGCAATGGTGGGTAAAGGTATAAAGTTTTAGTACTACTGAAATAAAAGTGTAAATAAAACTAAATTTTTCATATAAGTTTACCTTTATCATAAAGATCTGTGGTGGACTTCTATCCCTTGTAATGAACTCTACCTTACCTTTAGTTAGTAATGATAAGAAAGGCATTAAAAATCTAATGGTATTAATAATAAACTGACTAATATTCATCTAATTTTTGGTTATGACACAAACAGCTGGATGGGGTTATGTCCCTTCTATAAACTTCAAACATCTTTGCTTGCAGGTATTAGAATGTGCTTTACACACAAGAATGTGTTAAAAATACAGTAAGTGCATTTTGAGTATTTATTAAACTTTAGATCTACCTCTGACACGAAGTGTTGCTGAAGATTTGCTACGACCAGAACGAGAGTGAGCCAGCACAAAATAAAGTCCAGCATCAGAGGGTCTGACTTTACGAATGGTCAAAGTAGCTAAACCGCTGCCATCAGAAGTCAACAGGAGACGCGATGAACTTGACAATTCCAGCATGTCTTTATTCCTAAAACAAACAAACACATTTGTTGTCAAATTACACCAATGTAGGTATGTCTAACCAAAATACAATTTCTCTGGACAATAACCATCCAGGCATACTGTCTAGATAATAAGTCCAAGGCAAAATCTGACTAAATTAATAAACTAAATATTAATAAAGAAAACCAAATTTATTCAAAAAAGTGAGAAAGGCTAATGTGCAAATTAAAGTATCATACTACATCTAGTTATGAAGCAGTCATTAGATTTAAATTGCAGAAATAAGAATTAACAAGTTTGTGTTTTAAGAAAATAAATCTTTATTGGTGTGCTAAAAAAAAACAAGACAGAAAATTTACATAATCTACAGCACTATAAAAACAGTTTTTTAAAAACCAGATCACAGAAGAAAATTCATAATTAATAATGCATCTATCACATGCCTTTACACAAACACTTACCATTTGAAGTGGGGCATTGGTTTCCCAACAGCTTTACAGCGGAATGTAACGTCTTCACCCTCATTGACAGTAATGTCCTCCAAGGTGATGAGGAATTTTGGACGCAAGAACTCCAACTCAACTGCTTCCAACTCTTCTTCACCTAAAATAGTCACAAGCCCCAGGTATTTTGCATTTATTTATGGTTTACCATGCTGGAGTACTTGCATTCATATTTTGGTTAAAAATACTGGAGTATTTGATTTACATTTTGTTTTACAAGCCAGCTGTATGTTACAATATATGTATTCAAATTTAGACTCACAGCACTACAGTGTTTGTATTAATATTTTGTTTTACAATGCTACAATATCTGTATTCATATTTTGATTCACAATGCAACAGTACTTTTATTAGTATTTTGTTTTACAATGTTCAAGTATTTACATTCATATTTTGTTTTACAATGTTCAAGTATTTACATTCATATTTTGTTTTACAATGTTCAAGTATTTACATTCATATTTTGTTTTACAATGTTCAAGTATTTACATTCATATTTTGTTTTACAATGTTCAAATATTTACATTCATATTTTGTTTTACAATGTTCAAGTATTTACATTCATATTTTGTTTTATAATGTTCAAGTATTTACATTCATATTTTGTTTTACAATGTTCAAGTATTTACATTCATATTTTTTTACAATGTTCAAGTATTTACATTCATATTTTGTTTTACAATGTTCATGTATTTACATTCATATTTTGTTTTACAATGTTCAAGTATTTACATTCATATTTTGTTTTACAATGTTCCAGTATTTACATTCATATTTTGTTTTACAATACTACAGTGTTTGCTTTAGTATTTTGTTTAAGAAAGCTAAAGTATCAGTATTTATATTTTTGGAGTAAAAATTCATTAAATTCTTAACATTTATTATCTTAAAGGCCAAAAAGTAAATCAGTAATAATCCAAAAATAAAAATTAAAAAATTACAATCAGTCCTCAAATAAATAAATGTCATATGCTTTCAATATGATTTTAAAATGGAAATGTATATAACTGTATATTTAATTACTGAAGCACATCAAGAATGAAAATGCATGCAAATGGATGTAAACCCTAATACATACGTTCCACTTCTAATGTAGCAGAACAAGTGACGTTGCCCTCATCATTTGATGCCTCACAGCTGTATGTACCTGCATGTTCAGGACGTGCATTCTGAATTTCCAGAGTCAGAAGTCCATAATTATTCTGCCAGAAACACAGTATGATTAAATAAAAGCTTGGAAAATACATCATCAACACATTGGTAGTAGTATTATATACACATAGGATAGAGCTATTTTACTCCAGCCCAAGAAGTGGTTTTGAATGAATAATACTATAATGTAAGTACACTCATTGGTAGTAGTATTATATACACATAGGATAGAGCTATTTTACTCCAGCCCAAGAAGTGCTTTTGAATGAATAATACTTTAATGTAAGTACACTCATTGGTAGTAGTATTATATACACATAGGATAGAGCTATTTTACTCCAGCCCAAGAAGTGCTTTTGAATGAATAATACTTTAATGTAAGTACACTCATTCTCTTCATAAAATCTTCTCCAAGATCAAATTCCTTATTCAGTCTTTCACTTAAAGAGAATTTTTAAATCAATGTTTGACAAAATCTAAAAACATCGAACAACAACAAAATTAAATACATCTTACTCTCATGCTGTAATCAACGCCTTCGAAAATCTCCTGTCCATCCCTAAACCAGCGAGCGCGAGGCTCTGGGATACCCGTTACTGAACAGTTAAGGTGGACACTAAGTCCTTCAGGTACCCGCTTATTTTTCAATTTCACAGTAAAATCTGGTGCAACCTGGAACTTATAGCGTGCAGATGGAGTGGTCTCTACCCTGGCAAACTCAAACGGCCGATCTGGACGCATGACAGTATCGCGTACACCTGAGAGTATTAGAAAGAATTCTTGATATCTTTTTAAGATGCATTTTTATTTAATTGATACTTATGTTCAAGAAAATTAGGGAAGATGATTATACCCACAATGAGAACAATACATACTACAATGAACATCATTGTATAATACAAGTAATATCAATAATTTTTAAAAAGTGCATCTTACAGACTACATTTCACATTAACAGAACATTACAAAGAGTTAAAAAATAAATTTAAAAAAAATTAATAGAAGACTCACTTTGAACTCTAATCCTGGCTTCTGTTGCAATGGCACCTGCATCATTGATGGCCCGACATAAATAGGCACCAGAGTCTTCATACTCAGCACCGTTGATCTTCAGCATGCATAAATTGTTATCTGTCTCAATAACGTAGTGTTTATCAGATTCGATACGTCGTCGGTCTTTGTACCTGTAAAATGCAGTTTAAATAAAGTAATTCTTTTATGCAAAAAGAAAATGCAAGGGTTTAAAGTATTTTTTTAAATGTAAAACATGTAGACTATTTCTAATAAGTGTGTTTCTTCAACAGTATTGTGTCATTATTTTATATTCATTATCCAAAGTATAACTATGAAAGATTTTAAACAAAGATATAATATTTTATCAGTTCTTTTTCTCGACAGCTCAATATGAGAGATGGTACTTAAAAGTAATAAAAATGCTGTAGTGTTATTCAGCTACTACAACCAAACAAAAAAAATTTCAAAACTGCTGCACGAAGAAACACAGACATACTGACCATTCAATGGTGGGCTGTGGAAATCCAATAACTTCACATTCCAGCTGTGCCACACTACCTATTGTCACAGTCAAGTCGTCCAGCTCACGGGCAAAGCGTGGAGCTCTGTGATCTTCAGGAATGGATTCTATATTAAAACAACAGCAATTGTTTTAACTATTTGACCAAATTATTGAAGAGGATTACTGTAGTTTTATTTGTAGAAATATATTCTCAGATTTCTCATGGAATAATGTGCAAATGATCAGTTGCAGATTAATTGGTACTTCAATCACTAATTAAAATATTAACTTGATATATTAAATATTAATATGACCAAACACTTCATGAATTCATTATCAACTAATTAACATTTCTAGTATTAAGTACCTGTAGTTAAAAGAACATGAAGATAATCTAATGTGAACGTTATTTTAAATTTTTTATCCATTAAAAAAGAATTATACAAGTTCAATATTTTGTTATTAAAGCAAATTCTTGGGGGGAAAAAAACCACAAAAAATAAAGTAAAATGGTATATGACATACCCAGAACTTTCAAGTCACAAGAACACCAAGACTGGCCAAATGGACTGACTGCCAGACACTTCCATTCGCCACCATCCTCAGGCACCAGACCATGTACTGTCAGATGATATACGCCCTTGGCATGCTCAAAAGTGTGTCGAGGAGATGCCAGGACTGGCTGGTCATTGCAGAACCACTTTAATTCTGGTTCTGGCCGGCAGGTAACTGAACATCATAGAATGGAAAATGTGAATTAATAAAAATTACAGCTTAATGGGAATTGTGGCCTACTATGAATTTTGTGAATTTATAAACTAGCTTCTCAACTAGTGTACAAGGCCTGATGACTAGATTGAAAGTTTAAAAAGTGAGCAACCAGACCTGATGACTAGACTGAAAGTTCAAATAGTTAGCACACTAGACCTGATGACTAGACTGAAGTTTAAAAAGCTACCACATTAGACCTGATGACTATCAAATGAGAACTGAAGAATCTAGTGTGTTAGCACATTTTGCCTGATGACTAGTATGACTATGCCCAGTAATACTATAGACCTGATGACTAGTATGACTTGTGTCCAGTAGTGCTATAGGCCTGATGACTCTCATGAATGAGAATTTAACAGATAGCTTGTTAGATAATGCACTATGCTTGATGACTATCATGAATGAAAGTAGTTTTTTAAAAAAAACTAGTTTGTCAACTAGCACACAAAGCCTGACAACTAACATGAACAAGTTTTAAAAACTAGCTTGTCAGATCTAGACCTATAATCTATTATACAAGCCTGCATTTTTTTTTAATGAGATTTTTTCAACTGCAAGCGTTTGTAACTGTACATATAACTGTGCTTAATGTATTTTTTCTGTCCATTTATAACTATTTGTTTCAGTATATGTGTGTGTGTATCTTGTGTAATGTAACTTTCATTTTTAAAGCTTTTTCATTAGTACACACAATGTACAAAATTACATTATATATACAATATGGACATGGCAAGTGTGGTATTTAAATATAAGATAATATAACTGATTACCTGTGACACTGAATTCCACATCTTCACCCGCTTGTTTCATTTGGTCAATGAGGGGTAAAGTGAACTCAGGTGGCAGGTTGCCTTCAAGGACTGCTGCTTCATCTGGCTTAGGATGTCTACAAAGCCAAACAAAAAACATAAACAACTTTTAACCATAGAATGTTCTCTATTCTCTTTCTCTCCATACACACACGTGTGTATAAATATATTGTTTCTCTTCTTACTCATTTTGGAATATCTTTGGTTTGTTTTATTCAAATCAGCAAGTTTATTTTAAGAAAATAAGAAATAATAAAATTCTTTGAAACTTACAAGTGAAGCAATGTTTATGACAATTATTATATTCTGATTTACTTCATGATATTTTTAATAATTTAATTTCTTTCGGTAGCTTAAACTCTGATCAAATCACAAAACTAAATAAAAATGTCTTTTCTTTATGAAGAAAATAAAGATATCAATAGAAGCATTAGATTAGTGTGTTCTGAAAGAACTTATTTAATGTGTTTCAGTAATCTTAATCATTGCATGAACTGCAAAATCTTTACATTATTTAAAAAAACTGTCAGAGAATGTACTTTATTTTCATGGTGGCCTCCACATCTTCTTTCCTCTTGCGTCTGTGTCGCACCTCTGTTGAGTTAATAAATTGAAAATTTTACATCATTTGCATTCAAGAATAAATACACCATTATATCAGTAATAGTAAAATTGTAATTTTAAAAAAATACTATATCCATATAATGTTTTCATTTTTTAAAATGAAATCTTGAAAGATGCAACAATGGATTTAAATTTTTAAAATTAGGGTTAAACTAAAAATATTTTTGTTTATGTTTTCATGGAAGTCTATCTTCGAATAATTACTAGTATAAAATGAAAATTAACATTGGGCTCTCAGGATGCAAAAAGTTAAAACTAGTTTTAAAAAAGCATATATTATAAGTACACAGTCTGTTATCTATCACTGTTTAGAACTTGGTGATCGAAAACAGAAAACCTCCACTATGTAAAACCATGATATTTATGGAGTGCTAAAGTATAAGAGTTTTAAGACCATACAAACCATCATAAAACCAAGTATAGTTAGATGAAGTAATATATAGCCATAGAGCACAAATCCTAAAAGCAAGTACAGTTAGATGAAGTAATATATAGCCATAGAGCACAAATTCTAAAACCAAATATAGTTAGATGAAGTAATAAAAATATATAGCCATAGAGCACAAATCCTAAAAGCAAGTACAGTTAGATGAAGTAATATATAGCCATAGAGCACAAATCCTAAAACCAAGTATAGTTAGATGAAGTAATATATAGTCATAGAGCACAAATCCTAAAAGCAAGTATAGTTAGATGAAGAAATATATAGCCATAGAGCACAAATCCTAAAAGCAAGTACAGTTAGATGAAGTAATATATAGCCATAGAGCACAAATCTTAAAACCAAGTATAGTTAGATGAAGTAATATATAGCCATAGAGCACAAATCCTAAAAGTAAAACCAAGTATAGTTAGATGAAGTAATATATAGCCATAGAGCACAAATCCTAAAAGTAAAACCAAGTATAGTTAGATGAAGTAATATATAGCCATAGAGCACAAATTCTAAAACCAAGTATAGTTAGATGAAGTAATATATAGCCATAGAGCACAAATCCTAAAAGTAAAACCAAGTACAGTTAGATGAAGTAATGGCTACATAAAGTAATTCTAAAACCAAAAATAGTGGGATGGAGTAATAGGTATGTAAAGTAATTCTAGTAACATTTATAGTTAGATGGAGTAATATATGGTCATATAGAGCAAATCCTAAAACCACTTCAGTTCGAGTCAGAGAGAGCACTATATTAGGCCATAGAGAACAATACTTGAAACCGTTTATATCAGATGGAATAATTTATGGCCAAAGGGAGCAAAGTATTAAAAACATGTAAACGATGTATAGCCAGGTAGACAAATAAATAATAATAAATAAAACCATTGACAATCATGTGGGTATTATAATAAAGCTAAATACAATATACAAGAAATCTAGTAACATAACAAAATCATTCAGCATATTAGCTTAACAGTTCACTATTATAAGTGATATAATTACTGACAATAACATTTAATCATTTATCATGCAAACTTGAATTATATGAACAATGACTAATGCTCCTACAGATATTATTCGAGTATGCAACAAAATAAGATAATAAAAATGATACAAATTCTGATAATATATATTTAATATTAATTGAAAATTTTATTATATATCAAAATAATTTATAAAAATAAATAAGAAAATATTTTACTAGTAGATGAGTATTGTTATTATTTTTATTTGGGAATGAGTAGAATTACTCTTCATACTCCTTCCCAAATAAAAATAATAACAATAATGAAATTATAAATAAATGCTAATCAAGAAAGAATACAGAAAAATTAATAGCCACCTTCCACAGTCAGGTATGCCATGGTCTCAGTGTCACCTAAGTTGTTGGCAGCCTGACAGGTATACTGGTCCTCATCTTCAGGCTGTAAGTTTGTAATCAGGAGGGTAGCTACCCCATCTTTGTAGGTAAGACGATGTCGTGCATCCTCTTTGATTTCCTGCCCATCCTTCAGCCTGAACAAGCAATGATTGTCATTTAACAATGAATCTGATTTTTATTCTTGTAGAAGGTTTAAATTTGCTAGAACAAATGTGAGTTAGATTATTAATGTAACAAAAATGATCATACACATTATTTAAAGAGTCTGAATGGCCATGAAAATGAATATTAATGTAATTATTTATGCAAATGCATTAACAGCTTGAACAAGATTGTTAATATAATTTAGAATGAGTATTAAAGCAATTACCACAATAGGTGTATTATACTCAAGTGTTATTGTAATTATTTCAACACAGGTGCTAGTTAATGTAATCATTTGAACAGATGCGCTAATGCATTTATTTTAAAAAGACATGTTAATGTAAGTAGGTAAATATTTGTGCTAATGTAATTATTTGAATACAGGTTTGTTAATGTAATTATTCTAACAAATATTTCCATAACTAAACTGATCAGGCAATACAACAAAGAAAAAAAAACATGGAAAGGAGGAGGAAAAGTGTCCAAGATAACACAATCAATTCAAAGAAATAAAAAAAGTTTAGTAAGTTACTAAGTATGTGCCATTAAGAGTGACAAATAATTTCAAAATTATTTACAACAAAACCATCACTCAAATGCAGACAAGCCCATCCATGTAATATGATTGTGTATGTTGTGTACTGTGGTACTTTGATTCATGCTTACTCTCACTTTTACCTCCCAAAAATATAAATAAACAAAAATACACATTCAATTATCCAACTAATAAATTAACTATCTATTTAACTAAACAACTAACTCAACAAATAAATAAAATGTGATCTAGGGGATTAGGTAATGTTTTATTAGATTATTTCTGAGTTTTATAACTTTCTCTGTTTAATGAAAAACTGCATTTGCATTTGTAAAATTTTTAATAGTCAAACTGCTAATTATTAACCAATGTCTGTCAAACAACACTGTCAAACTGCTAATTATTAACCAATGTCTGTCAAACAACACTATTCACTAGCCACTGACTGTTTCATTTGGACTCTGTGTCAAACTGAATGAATGCCAGTGTTAAAAATGTCTAGAATTTTTCACTTGGATGCTGTCCAAAACCTGAATGGAGAAATATCCACAATGATTTTCACACCTGGTGAGAAGAGTATCAGTACAGATAGTGTTATGACATGTAAGATATTTTTAGGCACACATACTGCTATGTTTAGTTCTTAATATGCAGACAGCAAGTGTAGGAACCAGCTGTTAGAAGAAGCAAAATTCATTTAAAAGAGTATGTGTATTTATATCTATGTAAATGTGTGTGTTTTAATACAAAATTTTTTAAAAAAAAGAAAAAAATCAATCAAACCACACACAAAAAAATCCTGACCAACATAAAATGTTCCTATCAAAGCTTAATGATGTACAATCATAAACAATAATGTATCAAATACAACAACTCCATTCCATGAGGCATTCTTCTTAAAGATGTATGTGTGTTTGTGCATGTGGCGTGTGTGTATGATATTTGTATAAATATTGATGTGTCATCTTTCTGTGTGGGTGTGTTTGTACAAGTGTGGCGCCAGAAGTCTGCAAGCAGCGAATATTACGTGGGAGGAGATAAATATATGTAACTATTTGCCCTTTCCATACTCAGATGTATAGAACAGCATTTTGCTCTCATTTATGAATTATTGCAAGCAGGTACTCCAAGACTGTGATCTAGACTAAGCAAATTTTCCAAACCAAGCCAGTGGTGCAGTAGCCAGTGCTCGAAACCAAACTAGTGATATGGAAGCCAACTGCTAGATCAAGCCAAAGTTTTAGACCAAACCAATATTCTAGAATCCAGTAGATCATGAGAGCATATCAAGCCAGTTAATACTGTTCTAGTCAAGTCAGCACTCTAGACCAAGTTAGGGTCAGTGCTTCAAATCAAGTGTTCAAAGTCCGTGTTGCTCCAGAACAAGAGTGATCCAAAAGTGTTCAAGACCAAGTCAGCTCTCAAAATCAGTGCTCGTTCCAAGACAGTATTCTGTTCCACAGTCAGTTCTCCAACTCAGTGCTCTGGGCCAAGCCGTACACCAGACTAAGTCAGCACTAGGAGCCAGATTTTCAAAGGAAACTGCATCAAGAGCACGCCACTGGAGTGGTCTTATCTTATATCTGTATATTTGTTATTTATTAGGAATTAAAAAAATTATTAAATCTAACTCAGTGAAATTACTCATGTCTACCACGATTAGAAAACAAATTAATTAATTAAAATGAGGTTAAGTTTGTAATGACAAGATGACCCCCCCCCCTCAACGAGCGGAAACAGCGTCAAGTCAGTCCATGATGAAAATAGCGTCATGATGGAATCCATTGTGGTGTGGTCACAACATACCGTGAGTAGGCCTAATGGGGGGAAAAAAATGAAAACGAAAGTGGTAATGAACGATAAGTCTGAAAAATTGCCAAGCCGTGTTGTTGTTTCCTATTCCTCTACTTTTTCTCTCGTCCCGTCGTCTTCGTGCCAATGTGTCTGACATTTTGGGGCACCTGTTGTTTGCGCCTCTCCCATTTTACCTCTTCCCGCCTCACTACCCCCTTTTTTTCGTTCTCTTTTTACTAACATTTTCTCTCTTCCCTCGAACCCATATGTCTTGTCGACATTCGTTACATTCCAGTTTTCTATTCTGCATTCTGACTCATGTATACTGCTTGATGCTTACGTCACTCAAATCTCGGCCCCCTGCAGAAGCCAGGAACACGCTTCCCACCTTGTACCTTTGAGCACCGTGAGAAATCGGTTCGTCTCGGCCTTACATGAATGCTGAGCAAATTAGTGTTAGTCTTGGTTACACGGTAATACAGGTACTGTCACAGTAAAAAGTTGCTTGCCCTTGTCTTAGTTCACTTATATTGAGTAATAATACAGACTATGTGACTATTTTAGTACTATTATTAGTTATTTTATATTGCATATTGTGGGAATGTTTTTACTTATCTATAGTTTGCACATATATTGCAAAGGTTAGAGCTTATCTCCACAGTGTGTATTAGTTACATTGTAAAGGATAGGGCTTGACTCCATAATGTGTATTAGTTATGGTGCAAAGACATGTGCAGTTGCATATACATGTAGTATGCATAAATTCTGCAGTTCACCTCACTGTAGTCTGTACAGTTGAGTATTAGGAATAAGTCCATACTACTAAAAACAGGAGAGAGTCTTTAGTAGTGAACTACACACACACACACACACACACACACACACACACACACAAACACACACACACACAAAACCCCTCCAAAAATACCTAAGTTCAGAGAAAAACAATGCCCTTAGATTTAAATGTTTTGTGCTATGAGACAAGCTGAAAGAAAGATATAACTATTACACACACACACACACAGAGTTAATGAATGAGGCATCGTGGCGTGACATTAAAAAAAAGTGGTAATGTGAAAAGAGTCGGGGGGGGGGGGGGGGCTGAAGCACGGGTGAGATGTTGATGGGGTTGGTAGGTTAAAAAAGATGGGGTAGGGGTTAAACGAGACATAAATGAATGAATAACAGCTAACTAGATTTGTTTCCACGCCACTACATTTGAACAGAGTAACTTAAGCAGACGTAAGAATAGATTTTTTTTTTTAATGTAGCTAAAAAATTTATCTTCGGATTCCTGGGCAGAACTGATATAATATTACAAATAAATAAAACTTTGAATGTGACTCCTAAAGAAATACTGATATAGTATGTAACTAATGAATTCAACCAATTAAAAAACAAATACTAACTGCGCATGACAATAGACAAAAATTAAATAAATACTAACTGTGCATGGCAAAAGATAAAATTAAACAACTACTGACTGCGCATGACAAAAGACAAAATTAAATAACTACTGACTGCGCATGACAAAAGACAAAATTAAATAATTAATGACTGCGCATGATAATGGACAAAAATTAAATAAATACTAACTGTGCATGGCAAAAGATAAAATTAAACAACTACTGACTGCGCATGACAAAAGACAAAATTAAATAATTAATGACTGCGCATGACAAAAATTAAATAACTACTGACTGCGCATGACAAAAGACAAAATTAAATAACTACTGATTGCGCATGACAAAAATTAAATAACTACTGACTGCGCATGACAAAAGACAAAAAAAATCCCTACTGTCTGCGCATGGCAACTGACAAAATAAATTACTGACTGCGCGCTTAACACACAACACTGAAGCCAAAACCAACATCTCTTCATCTTCGTCGATGTGGCCAAGGTCACTTTCCCGTAAGTGGTGCACGATTTCCGGTGACGGCAGCATGAACTGACTCTCCGTGTCGCTAAATTCCAGACCGAAATCGTCTCGCTCACGCCCCACGCCCGAGTCCAGAGTAATGACAGACTCATAGTCACTGACCTCCTCCCCCGTGTCCACCGTGATGTCCGTCAAATGCTCTTCCTTTGTTAGCACGACGTCTTCGTCCGTTTCTGGGAAATCGGTCTTCCGTTGTAGCGGAGGCATGGAAAGGTTGCCGCCGTCATCAACCACGGCGCCAATTTGTTGTAGCTTCGTGAGAGTCTCGTTGGCTGGCTCATCGGCGAGTTTGGTCTTGACTTCCAGAGGGACATGGAAAGGGCAGTCCTTTTTGGGACACTGGTGGTTGGGGAGGAGGAGGTACAATTTGTCTGATGCCCTTTTCTTCATCGCCTCGTCGGGTGTTACCACTGGAATGATTGGACGCTGGACCTTGACTGGCCGTAAGTGAACTATTTCGGCCATCTTTGGTCAGATATACAGTCGATCGACCAGTAAGTACTGCACTGGATCGGTCAAATGTTTTCTTCAAATAAAAAAAGAAACTCAAAGCACTTATCTTTGTTTTAATTTCCTGAATTCAGCACCAAGCACCGGAAGTCCCGATATTGTAAACGAATGTTTTCATTGCGTTCAGTTCTCTCAGTCCACCCGGAGTACAGGGAAAGACGTCGTTATAGGGTGCGCACTCGTTTTAAGTATTTTCTTTTTGAAGTTTGAAACTACACTCATCTAGTCCTCTTCATTTAGTACAAACATAATTGTATGGAAGGCGTTTGAAATCACACGAATCATACAAGTTCTAATTTATGTTACCACACAGAAACGGACGCACCGAAAAAAAAAACCAAATAAAACACATGGGCTCACGCCTATATTACAAATCACATCATTTCACGAAACAAATTCAAGTCCCAGTTTTAATCAAGCACCGATTTTGCTGAGAAATAGTTCAGTGCCAATAACTGCTGCTCTACCCGATATGCAACTTCTTCATGCAACACTTCCCTCCTTGCGATCTCAAAGTAGAATTCGGGTACTAACGTTCAACTGAAACGTAGGTACTATTAAATTTAACGCACTGACCGCTGACTTCAGTACGGGTCTGAACAAGGAACAGAAGGACCCCTGTCCGTCCAATCGTTTCTTCCAAACGTCGAAACGGAAGAAACGTGGAAACCCTGTCTGCGTCCCAGGCGCCGTCCTTCGATCGACTGCGTCAGGTTCTCTATTCAGGGTAAAGTCGGATCCACCCAGGAAATCGCCAGCCAGGACCTCCGTGCCAAAGTTAGCGGCACGCGCGCAGTCCGCAGGCTGTGGCGTTATTGGGGAGGGGGGAGGCTTGCATGACAGACAGGATGATGGCCCTCCCCTCCCCAATTATTTTTCTTCTTCTTTTCATTCTTATCTTCTGCTCCTGCATCATGCATTTTACCTGCCTTACCTGCCGACCAGGAGGTGTCAGACTAGAGTGGATAAACACAGGGGTGGTGCCGTAGTGAGTGGGAGGGAAGATGAGAGGGTGTTTAATTTTAAGTGAAGTTTGGAGGGAGGGTGCGGGAGTTGAAGAAAAACTTTTCTGAAGAGAAAATGAAAAAGATACCATCACAGAGAGAAGGCGTGATCCGTCAGCATTCCTCACTTTCAAGGAATTTCATTATTTCCCCCCTTTTTTTCCTCTCTCTTATTTACTGCATGATACGTTTTTAAAAAAAATAATCAACACCAACACCAACCTTTCTTTAGCATTCAACGCTAAAAATAATTTGTTTTAAAATGTAATTTAAACAAAAAAACAAACGAAGCCAAACCCAGTCACCTCCTACTCCTCGGTTCGATACATCAAGGGCCACGGCAACTTTAAACATTGTTACAACATTATATTTAAATATAACAAGCGCTTAAATACTGTTACAACAGTTAGATAAAGCAAGGGATACAACTACTTTAAACAATGATGCAACATTTGAGACGATTTTCAAGACTTGCACCTTCTAAAATATTTATAAGACCAAAACAGGCATTTGTTACTAATAATAGTTATAGGGTTAAAGATGCTTTACGCAGCAAAAAAAAAAATCATAAAAAAATAAACTATAACAAAGTGGTAAATGTACTGATATTAAAAGAAATGTCAATTCATTATTATTACTTAAGGTTAAAGAAGAGAAAATGGAGAGAGAGAGAGAGAGAGAGAAAAGGAATCGTTTTAAACAACAAGCTTTACAGTTTACATGTTGGACAGAACTCTTTAAAAAAAAAAAAGAAAGGCGAAGACAAAAAGAATAGCCAATGAATAGATATTTCCAACAGAAAGGGATGGTGAGGGGGGCCTTGCTATCAACGCTCGCTAAGATTGTGGAGAGAAGCCCACAGTGTGAGTGCACAAGTACATACCTGTGGTGTATGTGCATGTGTGTCTATGCTGCGTGTGAATTAGGCCCGAAAATAGACTCACGTTTTTTGACATGATAGGACGAAAATCAACTCGCACCATTTTCTAGTGTTCCAATACAGGCCCACGCATGCACTACATCACACAGCGCGCACGATTTCTCCATTCCCCTTCCAGAAGAAATATATTTCATTTTGCTTATTGTTTTTTTTTTGTTTTGTTTTGTTTTCTTGTTGTGCCATAAAAACAAAACCAAAACCACCAGAGCCAAAAATGATACCAGTGATAAGCGAGTCCAAAGTGGCAAACCACGACCGCTGTACAGCCGTCTGATAATTCCTTTTATGAAAACCAGTTAGGTCTATAATTCTCTCTGTTATCATTAACACGACCACAACAATGTGATTTTGTGGTTATTGTTTTTTGGTTTTGGGTTCCATTCTTTTCAGAAAAGGGGATCGTTCATTCCATTATCTAAAACACGACTGGGCCATTAACTACAAAATGCCTGGATACTTGTGTCAGTAATATTAACTATTAATAACTACAAACTGCCTGGATACTTGTGTCAGTAATATTTACTATTAAAATCCCGAATCAGGTTAAGTATGATAGTAATGTTGGAAAAGGCTGAGTACACAAATCAATAAACCAAAACCCAGCGACGAAGAAAAGTTGGGAGGCAAAAATAACGGAAATTGCGATTGTGATAAAGCTACGACGATTTTAATAAACGTTATTGAAAATAAAGGTTTATTTATTTTGTAAATTTTAGTATTCGCTCTATAGAAAGCTAGACTGAAAGCTAATAAATGCTTGCATATCTGTGGAACAGAAAATTATGCCTATGTAAAACTAACACGAACAGACCGAAGACAATAAAGTAGAGTTTTCATAGATCCCTTGACATTTTTAATCTTTAAATTTAATCAGACATTTCATGACATTTATAAACGTTCTATCGGACACATTATAACATTTTAAAAAGTTCTATTGGACACATCATGACATTTTAAAAAGTTATATCGGACGCATTATGACATTTTAAAAACTCTATCAGACACGTCGTGACATTTATAAAATTCTTCTATTGGACACATCATGAAATCCATAAAATTCTATCGGTATATTATGACATTTATAAAATTGTATCGGACAAATGATATTTATAAAATGCTATCGGACAAATGGCATTTACATTTATAAAGTTCTCTCGGGCAAATCATGACATTTATAAAGTTCTGTCGGACAAATCGTAACACTTATAAAATTCTATCTGACAAATCATGACATTTATAAAGTTCTATCGCACAAAATACGACATTTATAAATGTCTGATTCACATGTCTTGATGTTTCACTTCCGTCTCAAGTGTTCTGCTTAAAGACAAAATATCCTCATATATTTCGTATTTCTAATGTCTACCTGACATGTCTTAGTACTGGAAATGTCTAACATGTCTTAGTACTACTGTATATCAGATACATTTTAGTATTTAAAACATATGTTTAATATGTCTTGGTATTAATGTTTATCTTACACCTATTAGTATTTAAAACATATGTTTAATATGTCTTGGTATTAATGTTTATCTTACACCTATTAGTATTTAAAACATATGTTTAATATGTCTTGGTATAAATGTTTATATTACACCTATTAGTATTTAAAACATATGTTTAATATGTCTTGGTATTAATGTTTATCTTACACCTATTAGTATTTAAAACATATGTTTAATATGTCTTGGTATTAATGTTTATTTTGCACCTTTTAGTATTTAAAACATATGTCTCAGGTTTGAGAATTTAAAAAGGCTTTCTAATATGCCTTAGTATTTAAAGCACCCTTCTAGCACGTAGGCCTATTAGTATTTAAAGTGTGTACTTTTAGCACGTCTTAATATTTAAAGCACCCTTCTGACCTATCTGAGTACTTCAAACCGCTGCATAACACATTACGTAATTACATCTATCCATCGCGTCTTGCTCTGGAAAGAGGTTTTATGGGATTCATTTTCAACACAGACGTGGTGATTTCTATTTTTAGAACGCTGTCAACGACTCTCATTTTCATTAGGCAGATCGGCACTTTTATATTTGTAAATTTTATTTTATTTCTGTTTCTCATTTCTAAATACAGACACAGATATTTGTTGCACTATTTCTATGTTGAGTTTACGCTTCCTGTCGCAAATACGATTTTCGTTCTATCCTGTTTGTGGCAGATTAAATTTGCCTATCCCTATTTCCAGACTTAATTGTGATATAAATAGTTAAATTGTCGAAGTGATCCAACTTTGGGCACTCCTTAGGATGGTATTTTTGTAAGTGTCAGAGTTGGAGTAAACACTCGAGTTGAGAATATGCTAGAAATTGCTGATGCAATGCAAACCAGTTCCAAGTGGATGAGTAGTTTTTATTATCCAATGTTTATGATTTACTGGAACGAGACCAATCAATGGGCTGAGATCAAAAGTTTACCTGCTGTAGAGAATTCTATTGCCTAATCACTTGAATTTGGTGTGGCAAGAAGTCCAGTCATGAAAGGCAGCCGTTAGCTTTTCAATGGTGAGTTAACTGACTGATTGAGAGAGAGAATAGACTTAGAAATATTTCATGCATTTTTGCTATTGTTGTGTTATACTTGCGTTTTAGTAGAGATGTATTATGTGAATAGACTATTATTTCTACAAATTGTGAACTATGATGCTTATATGTAGTTTGCTAAACACTTGACATTGTTTCTAGTAAACTGCTCATAAAACTAGTATGCTGTGTGTGTGTGTGTGTGTGTGTGTGTGTGTGTGTGTGTGTGTGTGTGTGTGTGTGTGTGTGTGTGTGTGTGTGTGTATTGGGCTAATAAATACTGTAAGTTGATATTTGAATGTAAGAAAGTATGGAGTTAAAATGAATAAACTGGAAACTTAGCATTTGTTCCCTGATTATATTTTATAGGGGAAAAAATCAGCCTTTCCTTGTTTTATTTGAATCTCCTGGTTTACTAATTATACACTGCTATGACCATGGTAGACATGGTAGACACAAGAAGTATCTACCGCAGTGTGAGAGTGTAAGGAATACACTACACTCCATTGATATATGGTGGTAATATATGTTCTTGGCATAGAGCAATTTCTGGTACAAAGAAGTTACTGGAAATTGCTACAATTGTTGTTCTGCTTGAGGGAGTTAATATGGTAGAGTGCCAGATGGCCTTGAGAGAATAGCAGCAAATCAGTGTTGTACAACGTGAGAGGGAAACACGCGGAATTGACAGTAATAACAAGAACAATAAACTTGTGACTTTGTTACAAAAAAACACGTGGAATTGACAGTAATAACAAGAACAATAAACTTTTGACTCTGTTACGAAAAGCACGCGAAAGGACTATTGCAGTTTCACCAAGACAAGGTTATATACAAACTATTATCGCTTATCTCTGATAACTCCATTATTTTCTGTTCCCTGATGAGAACTATCCTGTGATTTGTATTGACACTAATCTATTGAATTGTGTGTTAGGATATAAGACTGTATAGATATTAAATTATTCGACTGTAGTTTCATGGAAATATTATGTCAAGTAATCTTTTTCATTGTATTTGTTATATATATATTTGATTGTTGATTTAATAAATTTATTGACCTTCTTACAAATATTGATAACCTTATGCTGGAGAAGAAAGTTGGTGGATGGGGGCTCATTAAATATAGATTATAAGATGGATTTATCTTCTCCTTAAATAAGAAGTTTTCCACCTATGGAAATATTGTGTAAAGGTAAAAGAAACGACTGATGTCTGCTGGAAAATTATTAATAACATAAATTAAGATTCTCATTACTTGTAATTAGTTATTTATGATTAATTAATTAATAATTATCATAGCCATTAACTAGGTGGCGTTAGTGTCACAGTGTTATTGTGCGTACGAATTCATTTTGCTTTATAATAAATCGTTTGTGGAAGTCGCTTGTATGACAAGGCTGTGTATTTTATGAGTAATTATTATAAAGTGCTTGAAGCATTTTAAAGATTAAGTGTTTATCAAATCTATCATGATTATGTTTACAATATGCAGCGCGTTTTCACACAGTTTTCATACAGCTTGATTTTACAGTTCGTGTTTATACAGCTCGTTTCAATTTTACAGTTTGTTTTTATACAGGTAGTTTTTACACAGTTCGCTTTTATACAGCTCGTTTTTACAGTTCGCTTTTACAAGTAACTGGTAGTTTTTACACAGTTCGCTTTTATACAGCTCGTTTTTACAGTTCGCTTTTACAGATAGTTTTTACACAGTTCACTTTTTTTACAGTTTAATTTTATACAGTTCGTGTTACGTTTTGCACGTACGTTCCACCTTAGCACAAAGCGGACTCAGAGCGTCTGATGACGTCAGCAATAACCTTTACAAATCGCAACACTAGGATAGCCTACTGTACCAGATAAACGGCTACGGAAAGACAGAAATATGAAAGAGAACATAAATGAAAAAAGAAAGAGAGAGAATAATACGTGGATGGAAAATAAATGGGCAAGTTAACGCAATGTTAAAACACTTTCTGTTTAAACTTCCAGGGCCTTGAGATCTCAATCTCGATTTTAATTAAAGGGGCGAAGTAGTAGGATGGGGGTATGAGTAGGGATGAGGTCTTTGACTGGGTGCATGCCCCGAGCATGTTTAATTGAAGACTTTATTTTTATCGCAAGGATTCCAGTCTTGGCGGTTCGCTTTTTTAGGAAACCAATTTGTCTTATGTTTGGCGTTTACCAAGCTGGGTCTTGTAACGGCACGGCTATTTTTGATGTCTGTAATGGGTGAATACCGAAGGCCACGCCGCTCTTGAATAAGGGAAAGAAAAAATGTTGTCTCGCCATCATTTTTATGTAACGTTTAACAATTCCATTCATTGTTAAAGCAATACTGGAGTTCGGTTGGTCTGATTCGAAATGATAAGGTGTGCATGTGTGTATATGAATGTGTGTGTGCATGTGTGCATATATAATTATGAATGAAATATCAGTTATAGCGTATTATGCGTGTATGTCAGTTTGCGTGTATGTGTGCTTCAAGCTTTACGCTTTTGTTGATATATTTAGGTTTTATGTCCGCTTTCAGCTTCCGCTGATTTCGCATACAGGCGCAGTGCCACAGAAAGAGACTGATATTCTGGAAAGGAGAAATATAGTGGGTAATGTGTGTATGGCGGACTATCTAGGTGCAATTCTTGCCCAGGCAATGGGCAGCCTTCTCTTTGTCCATCTGCCCAGGGATCTTTAGCGTGCGCGGCCTGAAGCACACGATCGACTTATTTATCGTTCCAGCCGATAGACTTGACACAAAGTTCAATACCTTGACCTAGGACTTAACCGAACAATTTTCACCACAAACCCCGGTCAATTGTCGCACGTGAACTCTCTCTGTAGTATTTGTATAGGGTCGCATATTTCGGTTGTCCACAAAAGTCAATGTGTAGGGCCAGTGTAGTGGCAGTGTATGATTTGTCACTGTGTAAAACTGTAAAGCCTGTGTAGTGGCTGTGTAGGGCCTGTATACTGGCTGTGTAAAGCCTGTGTAGTGGCTGTTAGTGTTAAGGACCTGTGTAATGGCTATATAATGACTGTGAGGGGCCTTGTCAGTAGTGCTTGTGCTAATGACTAGTGGTTGACTGTAGCGACTACATACCTCAAGGTAGGGACTATTATTGTATGATATTGTGAACACGAATAATAAAATAAAATTCTTCGTCTACGGTAAAACGAATTTGACGTTTCCCGACTTGGCTTGGTAAGGTAAGACTTTCGATCCTAAGGGCGATAACTGTGAAACATCAGAATGGCATTACTGATGCCCTCGATTAAAGACACAAAAGAAAGAAATAAACAAACACCCAGCACTAACGTTTGGCACAGTGATAGGCGCAGAGGTAAGTGAAAGCAGGGAGAAACAATATGCGACAATCTGCCGCTTTTTTTTGTTGTTGTTTGCCCGTAGATTTAGTTGTGCATGCGCCAGCCTTCAGTCAGTCGGGCGGGCAGCAAGCCCCAAGTACCTCGAGACTGAACGGAACAAGTGGTATTATGATGCTTGTGGGTTCGAGCACTTAAAATGATACTATCCTATTTATGTCTGGCAGTTCGCGGGATGAGTGATAGATTGTAATTCTAATTGATTTTTGTTGTTGTTGTAGCGGGGAGGGTGTGTTGTTATTAGCTAAAGTGGGTTTGTTTGTTGGTGGTTGTTTATTTTACGTTTCTCCCCCTCTTTTTTCTGTCTTTCTCTAGTGTTATGGTTTGTGTGATTCTCACTGTTGTTTCTTGCAGTACGCCGCGTGACATGAAACTTAACTGGACGTTTAAATTAATGCATTCATGAAGCAATGTTCCACTGCTCATTAATAAAGACTAGTGATTGTACAGACACCGAGGCCGCGTGGCATTGTAAGGAACTCTAATACGGTGACGTGATAAGGGAGTTGGGAGAGCGCCACCAGGTAAAAACGTGTGTGTGTGTGCGTGTGTGTGTGTGTATTCATAGAGCTGAGTGTGAAAATAATTATTTTAAATTTACATATGTAAAAACATCACATACTATTTAAAGAAAAAATAATCTAGCATAGGTAGTGAGGGATAAGAACTAAAAGATAGACAGAGGGACAGAGCGATAGAGATGGGGACGACAGATGACTGAGAGACAGAGAAAGGAGAAAGATAGAGAAACAGAGAGAGGAGAAAGGGAGAGGGACAGAGAAACAAAAGGGAGGGGCAAAGAGGCAGACAGAGTCTGAGAGATGGACAGAGGGACTGAGAGATAGAATGGATGAGAGATTAACAGAGGGACTGACAGATTTGATGGGCGGAGTGACAGAAACAGAGGAATTGACAGAAGGACTGAAAGATGGACAGAGGGAATGGGGCAATACAGAGAGGAGCAAAAATAAATTCTTAAAATAATGTAAGAGATGTAGATGTGAGTGTGTTTGTGTCAAAAAGAGATAGTATTATTATTTTGCATTCTATAACTCCTTGCGGTATTTATGTAATTAAGCGCTCTATTTACAGTGTTTAAACGTTGTGTAATTAAGCGCTCTATTTACAGTGTTTAAACGTTGTGTAATTAAGCGCTCTATTTACAGTGTTTAAACGTTGTGTAATTAAGCGCTCTATTTACAGTGTTTAAACGTTGTGTAATTAAGCGCTCTATTTACAGTGTTTAAACGTTGTGTAATTAAGCGCTCTATTTACAGTGTTTAAACGTTGTGTAATTAAGCGCTCTATTTACAGTGTTTAAACGTTGTGTAATTAAGCGCTATATTTACAGTGTTTAAACGTTGTGTCAGAATGAGAGAGAGATAGTAGTATTATTTTGTATTCTATAATTCCCTGCAATATTTATGTAAATAAGCTCTATATTTACAGTGTTTAAACGTTGCTGCGTAACATGCTGATTGAGAAAAAAAAATCGACATATTCACTGGCATAATGACATATTTGTGGCAAATAAACCACAGCTATGAAATGCTTAGTTGTTTAAATAATTCTCCTTATTACTTGATCTAAACACAAAGGCTTACTGAAATATACTGCTAATCACCTATTTCAAATATAAAAAAGTCGGTCTTTATTTCTTACACAAAGCAAGAGCTTTCCAAAGTCTAAACTTTTCAAATGTAAATATTTTGTCAGCTACTAATTTACGGACAAAAAAAAAAAGGGGGGGGGACGGGGGAATAGATAACTTTAAAAAAAATGTTTACATTGTAAAATATAGAGAAAAGTATAGAAGTTTAAATACTAACAAACTCAAGATAGCAGAGCGAAACAACAGACGAGCGGTGAGCAAGTTTACAAAACCAAGGTCACTGAGAAAACAACGGGGGAGAAACCTAGCGACGCTTATAAAACCAAGGTCACTGAGACAAGTGCAGACCAATGAGACTTGAGAAGTAGGCGAAGGGTAAAATAATATTCATCAGTATTGGCCCGACGTCAAAACCGCGTACCGAGAACAACCAGGGAGGGCTTCTGCTGTAACAGTGTAGTTCAGCCCAGTCGTGAGGGAGGAAAGAGAGTTCAGTTGAGTTAGTTTTTATTTGTGTGTTAGTGTGCGTGTGTAAGCAGTTTGCAAAATACATTACATCAACAATGCTATGATCGCAATTCGCGTTAATCCGCATATGGTTGCTAAAACCTTCAAATCTAATTGAAGCAAACCATTAATCTCAATAAGAACCTTAAATAAAGAAGTGGGTAATTCCGTTCTATGATAGCGTTGATACTCTCGAGACCTCTCGTTGATACTCGCGAGACCTCTCACGCCTTTTGAACCGCAAGGTCGTGGAGAGAACGTTTACTAATTGGAAGTGGCACACGACTGTCCCGCGTTTTGCCTGTTTTAGAGATAGATAGGTTTTGTTTTTGTTTGTTTTTTTTAGACAAAGCTATGGTTGTGATTAGCAGTAAAATTTTTAAAAAATAGAAAAAGGATTCATACACTGAAACTGTTTTCATTTAGAGTTATCTTTTCATTAACTCATTAACTATAGGAAGATGTTAACGGTTGTGTACGGAGTGCCTGCCTTTCCGATTCGTCAGTGATAAGATATGAGGCATATGCTTACTTCCAATCGAGGCAGTAACAACGTGAAACTTTATCCATGGAAATTATTATGGTTTATTACATGCTCTTTAATTCCGAAAAATGTTAATTTTTATTGCTTTTAATTGAATCTGAATTAGATCTGACGGTCTGTCACCTATGGTGCACTTCTTAATTTTACGCCTGGTACCCTATCAGTGATTCTTCAAAGCCTGCCGAATAACGTAATACCGGTGATACAAAACATCAAAGCCTGTCCGAATGACTTGATATAGGTGATTTTAAAAAAAAAACTTCAAAACCTTGCCAAATGACTTAATATCAGTGATACAAGCGTCAAAGCGTGGCCGAATGACGTAGTATCGGTGATGCGAAACATCAAAGACTGGCCGAATGACGTAATATCGGTGATTAAAAAAAAAACTTCAAAGCCTGATTGAACGACTTAATATCGGTGATGCAAAATGTCAAAACCTGGCTGAATGACGTAGTATCTGTGCACAACATCAAAGTCTGGCCGAATGACGTAATATCGGTGATGCAAAAACGTCAGTCTGGCCAAATGACGTAATATCGGTGATAAAAAAATCAAAGCCTGGCTGAATGACGTAATATCGGTGATTCAAAAACTTCAAAGCCTGGCACTTTAATATCGATGATGCAAAATGTCAATGCCTGGCTGAATGACGTAGTATTATTGATGCAAAACATTAAAGTCTGGCTGAATGACGTAATATCGGTGATGCAAAACGTCAGAGCCTGGTTGAATGACGTAATTTCGGTAATTCAACTCATGGAAGCCAAGCTGAATGACGTTATATCGGTAATTCAACTCACTGAAGCCTGGCTTGAATGACATAAATAAATGTTGACGTTTCTCTTTCAGAGTCCTCTTGTCCATTAACTAAGTTTTACATTTAATAAACAGTATTTGATTTTGGCTGTTATGTTTCATTGCTGGCGCTCCATTTCAATTTAAATTAGAACTTCTCTGGTTTTCGCGGAATATGATCATGACGTCATCGATGCTGACTCAAAATCACCAGTGTTGGAGTAAATGCATATGAAAATTGAAACGTGTCTGAGAATGAAGGATTCTTTTCTAATACTGAAATGAAATTGTAAGAATATTTCTATAATATTGCTAATGAAGAATTGACTCATTTTCTCAATAACTTCTGTCTGCAGTGACATACAAAATGATACACATGACATTGCTGATAAACCACTCTTACATGCAGATGTATGAAGTACTCTTATCTCTCTGCATAGGACTCTAGAACACACTTTTTAATTGGGTGCTAGTTGTGAAAATGAACACTAATGGCATAAGGCCAGAAAACAAAGTGAATGAGCAAATTGTACAGGGCATGTTTATGTAGTCTAGGTAAGCACATCAAGTTTTAAAAATAACGAAAAACAAAACACCTGGTAAACGTCACAAAATGAAATATGAAAACGGGAAAAGCAAGCAGTTTGCAATGTGAACACGACATTCTTTGACTTGAACAACATTTTCTCATCTGCTCTCTCTCTCTACCACTCACTTAGTTTACATTCAACAAGACTTGAACAACATTTTCTCGTCTGCTCTCTCTTTCTCTACCACTCAGTTTACATTCAACAAGACTTGAACAACATTTTCTCGTCTGCTCTCTCTTTCTCTACCACTCACTTAGTTTACATTCAACAAGAAGTAAACTGAAACACAAAGGAGAATATATACATAGATTTTCAGACAAACAGTTAGGCAGGCAAATGGATGGATGGATGGATAGACAGATAGATAGTTAGACAGACAGACAGACAGACAGATAAACCTAAAATCCTAAATTAATAAAAGACAGACATACTGATAAACTACATAAGAAGAAAGACAATTGGAGAGAAATGTATAAGGCATCTCAAATTCATCTCAATAAATTCTTTAAATCAACAATTTTATGACAAATCTAAGGAGCATTTCATTTTTTATTTAAATTTTCTGCTTGGTTTACTAGCTACGAGATTTTAAGTTTTCAAATCCCTATTACAGCTTCGAAGAAGATGAATAAAGAACTGATTTGAATTTGGCTGAACAAAGAGTTGATTTGAATTTGGCTCAAAAGTGAAATGAAATTTTAAAAACTACAACTACCCTCATGATTTATTGAGGCAAACATAACTGCAACACACTTTCTATGGTTCATGTGAAATGCAATTTACAATTTCTTTGTGGTTCATGTGACGCGCAGTATACATTTCTATATCAGGGGTGCCAGAGGGCCAAATTTCCAAATGATAGTATGTAAAGGGCCACAAGTCAGATTGCACATGGATGGCTTAGTAGAAAAAACCCACACAAATAATGAAATAATGTGCTCCGGGAACTGCACAGAGCCCTGTCTCGGGCCGCATGTGGGCTGCAGTTTGTGCACCCCTGTTCTATGTAATTCATGTGTTGTTCAGTACACTATGGTTCTTATAGTGTGTAGTATACAGTTTGTGTGGTTCATATGATGCACACACTATACACTTTCTGTGTGGTTCATGTAATACACAGTACACACTTTCTAGGTGATTCAACTAATGTGTACACATTTTAATATAATTTATGTACTTTACAATGCACAGTACATTATAACAGTACATAACACCATACATAATACAATACATAACACAATACATTATGACATTGCATAATACAGTACATTATACATTATTATATGATTCTAGAAAATCACTGTATAATATATAGTCATACTTTATATATTATTTATGTAATGCACATTATGTACTTTTATATGATCTTGAAAAGTACTCCATTCTGTGTATAATTTATGTACTGTGCATAATATATTTCAAATACAATATGTAGTACACTTCATATGATTCACAAAAACCACAATGTACAGTACACACTTTATGCACAAATCATGTAATAAGCAATGATAATAACATAGAGTAATATATTTCAGCTGATTATGTAATATATAATGTAGAGTACATACTCTCTTGAAATATACAACATACATATTTTGTGTGATTCATGTTATGTACAATAGATATATTTCTGTGTGATTTATGTTATGTACAACAACACATTTCTGTGTGATTGTACAACATAATATTTCTGTGTGATTCATGTTAGGTACAACAAACACATTTCTGTGTGATTCATGTTATGTACAACACACACATTTTGTGTGATTCGGGTTATGTACAGCATACATATTTTGTGTGATTATGTTATGTACAACATACATATTTCTGTCTGATTCATGTTATGTACAGTGTACACTTTGTGTGAATGTCTACTCTCTATTGGATTTCTGAACGTATAGTATTTACTTTCTGTGTATCAGCATAGTGTAAAATATTTTATTTAAAAAATGCCACTAACCATTTGATATGAGGAGTTGGTTTGCCAATAATCTTGCACGCTAACTGGACACGAGAACCTTCAAATCCAGTCACGTCCATCAAGCTTTCATACACCAGTGGTGCATGCTCAGGCAGCTCTGTTTTAAATAAACACAAACAGCAATACAGTAATAATGCTATTCTTATTTTTGAAAACATATTGCTGGTAGAATAGTATATAGAAAGTTGTGAGATACAAGCTATGATTCAATCTAGTTTTTAATGGACACTTAAATATCTGTCAAGGTATGAACTAACCCTACATGCCTCAAGGTTAATTCTTTTTATTAAACTTTACTGACCACTTTATATCACAGATACATGCTTACAGACTCAAGCATATCCCAAATTCAGAGAATGCACAAATTATAATTTTCCAATAAAATACTGCCAATCACAAAATGCATATGTAGTACATACTGTATTGCAAAACTTAATTTATCAAGATATAATTATTTTAGTGTTAATTGCTTATCTATGACCCCAAAAGAGTTCAAGTTACTTACCCATGACCAATTTTCTAACAAGGATCCCTTCATCGCCTTCTTTCCTGAAGACTGCGCTATCTCGAGACAAACGTCCCATAGGCAATGCATCTTGGGCATCCTCCTGGAACAAAGAGTGTGTATTGATTAGGCAAATACAGGAAAAACACACACTTTCAAGGACAAACAAAAGGAATAAACAATCAGAAAGGTACTACTCATACGTACAAAAAGACACGGAGATAGATATAACCTAAGGCAACAGAATATATACCCACATATACAAGAAACAGACAGAGATATAACATAAAGCAACAGACTATATACCCACATACAATAAACAGTCACAGAGATAGAAATAACATAAGACAACCGACTATCAAGCACACTGACAGACTGATGTACATGCAGGCACACGCATATATTTATATACACACACACACACACAGCAAAGAAAAAAAAAGAGATAGATAAACAGACATTGAAGAGAGAGATTGACAGAGAGGAAGGTAACACCTTAACAAAGGACTGTATTACTACTGTCTTTCTTTTGTTTTTGATTTTCTGTTTTTAAATTTATCATCAAAGTTTAAGGAAAGATTTGAGAAAGCTAAACATTGTAAAAGCGTTCAATGTTTAGTTTTAAAGTGTATTTTGGCATTTCCCATTTTCTGCAATATTTTCATGAAGCTTTAAGTAAGTTATTTTACCTTGTGCTTTGTGCGTTCTCTGTAGTCCTTGTGATGGGCAGTGGACAGTTTCTGGCCTGTCAACTTCTTTTCAGCACAACCCTGTACAGAAATTTTGGCAAAATTAACTTCCTACATACCAGCGACTCTTAAAGTGATGAATGAATAAATGTAGTAGCACGCTAATATAAATGTGCAAAAATAAAATTTATTATATAAAGCAAACGCAATTGAGAAAAGTCACAGCACAAAGTTGGAGCATGCATTATACTGAAATGAAAATCTTGAGGGACTTGTGTATAACTACATTTACACACAAACACATACGCACGCATGTGCACTTGCACACACACACACACACACACACACACAAACACACACACACACACACACACACACACACACACACACACACACACACACCTTAACATTTTTGTACTAAATGTACATAATATGTATTAAGAAATAGTCTTTTGCTGTCAACAAGTATGTAATTATTCTAAGTGATTGCCACTTGTATGGTTAAAATCACATAAAACAATCCCTTCATATTTGCTTATATTTAGAAACAAATAAACTTGTTCACTTTTCTTAGTTATTATTAAAAATAATATTTACTTTTTCTTTTAAAGTTACAATAAGAATTAAACAAAACAAAAGTATACAATTTATTGTTTCAAAGATATACATACATTACGAATTGAAAAGCTGACTGTTCTTCAATAGAGTTATACATTCTAAATAAATTAAATTTATATTTCTTGCAGTTTTAATATATATTAAGTATCTTAAAACTTTATATTGTAAATTATCTAGTTGTATTTTAATTTAGAAATAATAAATTTTGTAACTCATCTTTTAAGTAAGAGTCTGATATAGTAAATTAACTAGTTTATCTTTCATAGTTAGATATTAAAATTAATTGTTTATCTGTCTTAGATGTACAGGTATTTAGGAAATCACAACTGATTACACATTCTTAGCTATAGTTAAAACTTATGAATTGATTGGTTATAGTTAAAAAATCTACATTAACTGTCTCAATTTTGTTTTAGTTACAACCTGCAAATTGTCTCACTGAGTTACAGTTTAAAAAAATTGAAAATTAATTCGTTCATCTTTCTTAGTTACAGTAGAGAGTTTAAATTAAAACTTGTTCATCTGTTTGCCATTATTTATTAACAAGCCAGTCTTTCTTAGTTATTTTAGAAACTGTGAATTAATTACTTCATCTATTCTTACAGTTACAAAACTGTTTATTACAAGCTAATTTTTCTTCAATATATTAGTAGACTGTAAAATAACTAGTCCATAGTTCTAGTTTGTAGCTAAAGTTAAAAACTGCATAGTAAATAGACATTTTTCCTTAGAAATAGTTAAAAATTGTAGTTCACTAGTTTATCTTTCTTAGTTAGAAATTGTAAACTTACCAGTGCATTCTTATTGTTAGCTATACACTGTAAATTAATGAGTTCATTTTTCTTAGTTACAATTAGACTGTAAATGAATAAGTTCATTATTCCCAATTCCTGTTCATTTATGAAATCTTTCACGTGAAGTATTAGTTGTTTGTAATGACTAAATGCTTAGACTTAGCAAAACATAAAATTATCACTTTAACTGGACATTTATTGATTTTAAGTTAATGGTGCTTTAACATAAAAATGATGTCTTTAACTGAATCTGACATGACTGAGGTTATTGGTGCTTTAATATGAAAATGATGATTTTAAATGGATGTGAAATGAATTAGAACAGTGTTCAAAATTAAAAATCACATCACTAGAGTGAACCATAAGTAATGAATATTCACATACTGCTAACCACACAGCAGTGAATAAAATGTAACCAATTTACTTCCATGCACTGGCAATGAACTTAATTAAAACAACAATAATATATAGTTACATCAGATGTCACTTTAAATTTATTAAACTTCTATATATCTAAGAAAGTATTGGATATGTACACTGAACTCTTTGTTAGGGAAGAGCAAAGAAAAAAATGCACACAGAACTCTTTGTTAGGGAAGAGCAGTGAGGGATTACTTACGTCAACAACATCGTGCACTGGAGCGGCCGGAGCAGGCTGTAAAGGACGTACAGCACAGACTCAACAAAGCATCATAAAGCCAGTCAGCCATTCACAATAATGCAATCACAATTTATTAATAGAGCAAATGCAAATACAGAACAGCGGGTTCAATAATTTATATCTGCTGACATTTGTTGAAGTAAAACACATTCATTAAGTTTCATTCTATAAAGCCAGAGGAAATGATGCTTCATTAAACTTGTAATGAATTTTTTTCTCCTTAATAACAATTAAAAATGTGTAATCATTCATTTTGTATTAAGTAGACTTTCAATGCTGGAACCTTGAAATTTTGGCTACCTAGCTTTGAACTAACAATAATAACCTGTGACCACATTCATTTTGTATTTAATATTTCTGTCATCATTGGAATTTTGAAATTCTAGATACCTAACTTTGATTGAACTAACACTAATAACCTGTGACCACACTCATTTTGTATTTAATATTTCTGTCATCACTGGAATTTTGAAATTATGGCTACCTATCTTTAAACTAACAATAATAGCCTGTGACCACACTCATTTTGTATTTAATATTTTGTATCACCATTGCAACTTTGAAATTCTAGATACCTAACTTTGCACTGAAATAATAGTCTATGAACATAGTAATTTTACATTAACATTCCATTTAGAAATTTGCCTCTGAAAACTAATTTTGCACTGACAGTTAAATGCAGTATCATACTCATTTAATATGATCTAAGATTTTTTTTTCTTTGAAGGTGCCAAATTCAAAGGAGGCTTAGCAAGGAGTCTGGTTGCATGAACTTCATATCTGACTGAACATTACCTACTGCTCAGCAAGAATACAGCAAGTACATGCAAATTTATTGAAGACACTTCATGCTGGCTGATGCCTTTAATTGGACATGAAATGACTTATGATAGTGATGCTTTAACATTAAAAAAAAAGAAGAAGAAATGATTCTTTTATCAGGTTGAAAAATGATTTAAAGTCCATGGTGATTTTAATGCAAAATGATTCTTTTATACAGCTGTGAAATGATTTAGGGTAGTGGTCTTTTACATAAAAATGATGCCTATAATGGGTTGTGAAATGATTAGATCAATGGTGCTTGAACATACAAACGATTCATTTATAGGTGTGAGATAATGTAAAATGTAGGTAAATGGTATTTTAACATCAGTTAATTTGATGAACATATGATGCTGATATTTACACAAAGCAAATTTGCATTCAGCATTCCCAAAACAAAAGCATCAATAAAAAGAACAACTAATCCATAATAAACTAGTTTAAATTAAAATGAATTGCTATTTATGTGTGTCTGTTTGTTTTGTTTTTTAAAATCATACTTTTAAAAAATATATATAAAACTTTTAGAACTTGTGGAAATGAAAGAAAGAAATATTTGAGAATTCTGTACTTCCAGATCAGAATTACTAAATCATGGTATTAAATTTAAAAATAAAACACTTTAGCAAATTTCTGGACATATATTGGTTAGAAGACAATTATATCTAATGCTTTTATACATTTACTTTTTTAAAATCTTGATATAAAATTCCCCTGGTACATTAAATACAACAAAGAGATGACCAATTTAAATTTATTAAAATTTAAGACATTTTTATATCTACTACGTATAATAATAATAAAATTATATATCTACTACATGTTCATGTCAAAATTATATTACAGATTTATGAATTAATTTTTTAGCATAATATTAATTATATATGTATTAGCTTCTTTTTTTAAAAAATAAGCCTACATATCAAAACTATCAAATAAATTATAAAGGTAATTTATGGTTCATTACAATAATAAAATAGAGGTGTAAAATGGCAAGTGAAAAATCAGTTAAGTGAGAGAAAATATTACTCACATTAAGCCATGGATGGGCCAGTGCTTCGTCAATAGTCATCCTTTGCCTGAAACAACACAGAGTAAATGTTCTTGTTTGTGTTAAACAGAAACACAGAAAACATAGTTGTTTGTGTTGACAAGAAATATAGAATACTTTATTGTTGTGTTGACAAGAAACACAGAATGTCTTGTGTTTGTGGTAAAAAGAAACACAGCAGTGTTAAAAAGAATCAATCTCTTCATGCTTCTATACACATGTAACATAAGCCTTCACTCTTGCACTGAAGAAGCACAAGGTTTTTCAGTTGTTACAACTGATACAGTTTATAAAAGCACTTTATTAAGCATGTATTTGTGTCTGATAAGTCTTGTGCTCTGTGGTCATCCTGAGAACACTGCCTGCACATAATCAGCATTAACTAAATTGATTTAATTTTTCTGGCTGGCTTAATCAAATGAAAGGACATAAAAGATTACTGCTTACAAGTATTATGGAAATAAAAGTGTACGTAATAACCTCCAAGAAGGCTAACAGGTAAATGTCTGGTAGCTAAGGCATGTTCTATCCATTGCTCTCGAAACAAAATGAGAAAAAAAACTGGTCCTAGCCAGCAACTCAAGGCAGATTGTGCAGGTAGCAGAAGGTTAAAAAAAAAAGTGATAGTAAGCACTTTTCTAGATAGGTCAAAAGCTGTAACTGATTCTGGCTGTTAAGTGATTTTTACAGTTTGCCTAACTTTCTTTGAACTTTAATATTATAAAATGTTAATTTCTTGTATTGGCTAACTCTATCTATTTACCATCACAATAAAAAATGTTAATTTCTTGTATTAACTAACACTATTTACCATAACATTATAAAATGTTAATTTCATGTATTGGCTAACTCTATCTATTTACTGTCACAATAAAAAATGTTAATTTCTTATATTAACTAACACTATTTACCATAACATTATAAAATGTTATTTTCATGTATTAACTAACTCCATCTATTTACTGTAACATTAAGGAGTATTCATTTCTTGTATTAACTAACTCCATCTATTTACTGTAACATTAAGAAGTATTCATTTCTTGTATTAACTAACTCTATCTGTTACAAATTATATAGTCCAGTAATCTCAAAATCTCAAGCTAAAAAAATAAAGGTCAATCTACAAACAAACAAACAAAAAATCAATATTATTTTTCTAGTAATATCAATAAAATGATATTTGGATATAATAAGATTTCTTTTAATCACTAAAATCTTTACATCGCCACATTACAAAAGTAAGTACCATTATTATTTTTAATCTGTTATTTAATAAAGTAAATTTTTAAAAACTGATCAAGGCAAATATATAAAATGAAGCAGTCAAAGAAAAATACACTTTCAACCAGTTTAGTTCTGCTGCTAACTAGGAAATTATATAATTTGTTTACTCACTTCCCTATCAAACAACCAGTCAGTCAGTCCACAAGTGCTGTAACTACACTATACTCTAAGTTATGATAAATGAAACCTTTATTTTGCTAACATCTCTTTTATTCTCCAAAATACTGCTTTCTGTAATAACATCTACACTTCCCCGAACATGTGTCTACCTGTGACCTTTCATAAACAGGGGAAACAACCATATGTAGTAATAGGTCAATGGTGCAAACTGCCTTCTGAGAATATTCCTGTACGGTAACATAATTTACTGTTTGGTATTTTTCTCTAAGAGAGAGCCCAGACAGCAACGTGCCAAGACAATGTTTCCATGAGCAGAATTTTCCACATGAGAACTGCTAACATAACCACTGCCTGCAGTTTGCTCTAATATCTACAGTTCCATGGCACAGACCCTCAGGTATAGCACATAACTAAAAATAGATGTACAGTTCATATGGTAACACCTGTTACTTGCTGTTTAACAAATCACTTGGAAAGTTCAAACTTTCCATTAAGAGAGCACAACTAATATTTCTGGATTTTTAAGGATTAAAACAATTTGTTTCCAGCAAAGAATTTATTTTTTCAAAAGCTGATACAAGAAACTAAATGAAAATAATATGTGAATGCTGGCATCTATGATTACTATCCACGAATGTTATCGATTAATGTTATCTATAAGCATTATCTTAATGTTATGCCTGATGACTAAAGAATGTAAAATCATTATTCAAGTGTATTTATATTGCATTTATTCAGTGCTGGTAAATTTATGTATGTTATAAAAGTTTTACAATACTTTCACAAACAAGGTCTATAATTTTGTTTTAAAAAAGTCTCTTTTCATAAAGTTCTTTCCATTACCAAAATAATATTTACAACAAAAATAAAACTAAAAAATAAATAATAATTTTTTTTAAAAATCACATAAGTAAAGCAAAATATTACTGAACATAAGTATTCATGTATATAAGCTTGGTAAAATCTATGCGATGAATCAAAAGTGAAATGTGATTTTACTGAATGTGAGCAATCATATGGCAGTGTGATAAACTGAAAGTGAAATGTGACTGTACTGAATGTGAGCATTCATGTGACAGTGTGATAAATTGAAGATGAATTGTAGTTGTACTGAAAGTTGGCATTCTTAATTTTTTTTCTTGTGGCAGAGTGATAAATAGAAAACGAAATATAACTTAAATAAGTTCAAGTGAATCTTTTATACCTAGAAAACATCTACACTAAAATGTAGGCACAATTTCAAATAAACAAAGTCCCACTCACTTTTTGTCCTTGATGAGTAAGCGCTTAATAAAGTCTTTAGCCTCATCTGATACACTGTCCCAAACGTCATCATCAAAGTCGTAGTCTACATTCTTAACCAATGAGAAGGTCTCTTGCTGGTCTTCCCCAGAGAAGGGAGAGTACCCACTCAATCTGAAACGGACACATTTTTCTTATTTGAAAATTCAGTGGTTAAAAAAATAAGTGAAATTATATCATTTCAAGTAAAACTGTTGAAGTGCTCTTTTAGTATGTCTGTAAATTTTCCTTTAAAAACTGTTGATTAAACATACTCAGTACTCTATTAGTGTATATATGTAAATCTTAAAGTATGCTCATTTGAACTGTTGGTCATATCTAAGGTACTCTAAAAGTTACCAATAGAAAATAAATTTGCCAGACATTTTGACTGGAAATCTTTGAAATTTCTGCACATTTTTACTATTTTAACAACACAGACATTCACATATCTCCCCCCCCCCCCCCCTTCACATATATATATATATATATATATATATTGAGAGAGAGAGAGCTATGCTGTAAATAGCACTAACCATGTAACCATGCATATATATTTATTTTCAATAAAATGCTTTCATGGTGCCAAACAACCAGTTTACAAAGAAAAAGAGTTGTTTCTCTCTTGATACTGTTCAATGTACAATACTTCATGTTTCAACGGCAACATTATCTTGTAAGGCAGACCAGTTTGCATTATACACTTATTAAATGGTTTACATGATATCATTACTGTTTTAATATAAAGAGTATATTATTGTACATAACTGTTATTTGTCATGAAAATACCAAAAATGTTTAAAATTGTAAAAATGCTGATATTAAAACTGTATTTTTTCCCACAAATTAAAAAGTGTATTATTCATCATGAGAACTGTTAGTTAATTTTGGCAATTTGTATTAAATAAAAAAATAATATAGCAACATTAGAAATACTTTTTACTACAACTTGGAAACTGCAATGTTTATGATTATAATATATAACTTTTCCCCAACAGAATCCAGGCTGTTTGTTTTTGAACATATAATTTGTATTAAGATATGCAAATAATGGTAATTCCATTTATTAAAAATAAAATAGCAGCCAATAAAATCTACAGCCAGACATTTTCAGGACTTGCTTCAGAATTATATATTATAAATAATATAAAATTATATATTAAACTCTTTTACCTAACAAACACATATGCTCTTTTTACTCTACAACAACATACACTTTTGTTAACAAACATATAAACACTTAATTTTTACCTAATAAGCATATATACTTTTTATTAACAAGCATATACATTTTTATCTAACAAACATGCACACTTTTTACCTAACAATCATATACACTTTTCTACCTAACAAGCATATACACTTTTCTACCTAACAAAACCACTTTTTACCTAACAAGCATATACACTTTTCTACCTAACAAAACCACTTTTTACCTAACAAGCATATACACTTTTCTACCTAACAAAACCACTTTTTACCTAACAAGCATATACACTTTTCTACCTAACAAAACCACTTTTTACCTAACAAAACCACTTTTTACCTAACAAGCATATACACTTTTCTACCTAACAAACATGCACACTTTTTTACCTAACAATCATATACACTTTTCTATCTAAGAAAACCACTTTTTACCTAACAAGCATATACACTTTTTACCTAACAAACATGCTCACTTTTTACCTAGCAAACATACACACTTTTTTACCTAACAAGCATATACACTTTTTTTAACTTAATCAACACACACTTTTTACCTAGCAAACATACTGTAATGCCCCAAAATGCAAACACTGCTGATAAATAAATTTAATTTATTATTGTTCAATAAATAAATAAATTTACCGAAGCGAACCATTTTACATAACAAGCACAAACACCTTTTTATATCAAACACATACACTTTTTACCTAACAAACAGGCACAGTTGGATTTTTTTTTATATATAACAAGCATAAATATTTTAACCTTACAGCTTCTGAGCATTTTTAAAAGTTTATTTTGCAATTGCAAAAATTAAAATTATTCTGAAATGTTATGTTTAAACATTTTTATTATTATTATTATGAAGTTATTACTGAAGTTAAATTAAAAAATAATCATTTTATTGACAACAAGATAATAATCACAAAGCACAATACATAATTTTAGAATATACATGATTATTTTTTTTAGAACCTAGATAGTAATTATTTTAATATAATTACTTAACAAATTTCAACAAGGCATGAAATTCAATGAAGGGGCTGGGTGGAGGGGGGATGTTGAGCCCCTTATTCAAAATATGTTGCAAAGTTGGATTTGCTGTGAACATGCCATGATACACCACTGCTCGTGCAATCAAAATTTAAAAAATCATTAAGAGCATTTGTAATATCTGAAGCCCTTATGTCTTTTTAGTCCACAGACCATGAGGAAATTAGATAATTTTTCACTCAACAATTCAAGTGTCCCTAACAAAAATAGAAAATAAATATTTATTTAGTAAAAATTGTAGGACATCAATGTTAGAGTGCCGATGTCAGTTGGATAAGTTTATTGTAATTTTAAATTGGCATTTTCTGATTAACACGGAATATGCCAAAAACTTTGGTTACCTAGAGACAGTTAAAAAAAATAGTGTCACTTTAGTCAGTCTTTAAAACTCAATTGATTCAACTTTGATATACAACGGATAATTAAAAGAAAAGTACTTATATAGGTCCTACTAAGCCTGAAAAAAAAAATATTGTCCTTTGATCAAATGAATGACTTTACATTAGTATCCTTTTTATGCAATTCTTGGGTTAATGCCAAGTACTTACAGGACATAACTCACGACTCCCAGGGACCACATATCGGTGCTGAAGGAGACAGGTTCAAAGCTGATGATTTCAGGAGCACAGAACTCTGCAGTACCAAATAGCACCTTGATTTGCTTTCCTTCCTCCAGTCGTTGTGCCAAGCCAAAGTCAATTATCTTAATATCTTTGCTGTCTTTTGTCACACACATGACATTTTCAGGCTGCAGAGACAAAGAAATTAATTACTTTAGATTTACAGGCTGGTAAGACATACATATCAGTTTGATTAGACATTTTTTGACTGGTAAGACTAACACAAATGTTTATTTAGACATTTTGTGACTGGTAAGACTAACACACAAGTTTATTTAGACATTTTGTGACTAGTAAGACTAACACACACATTTATTTAGACATTTTGTGACTAGTAAGACTAACACACAAGTTTATTTAGACATTTTGTGACTGATATGACTAACACATACGTTTATTTAGACATTTTGTGACTAGGAAGACAAACATATTAATACTTTAGACATTCTAAAGTCAGTAAGACAAAGACATTAAATACATTGGACATCTCTAGAATGGTAAGACAATTTTAAATACTTCAGATATTAGACTGGTAAGGCAAAGACATTAAATACGTTGGACATTAGGCTGGTAAGACAGTAACATTAAATTAGACATTAGGCTACCTAAGATAATAAAATTAAATTAGACATTGCAACAGTAAGAACAAAACTAATTACTTTAGACAGTAAGCTGGTAAGATACAAATGTTAATTACTTTAGACATTAAGCTTATAAGAAAAAGACATTAATTACTTAAGACATTAAATTAGACAATAGACAGGTAAGAAAAGACATTAATTACTTTAGACATTTTCCTGGTAAGATGAAAACATTAATTACTTTGAATTATCTTAATATTTATGCTGTTTTTAGTCAGGTAGATGGTATTTTCAGATTGGTAAACAATTTATAAAAAAAATAACTGCAATTATCTTAATAATTATTTCTGTCTTTCCACACAAATTAAAGGTGATATGGCAAAGGTATTAATTATATAAGTTCATTAATTTCATTTAAGTTCATTACTTAAATTCATTCCATTAAATTCATTACTGATATTAAGTCCATTAATTACATTAAGTTCATTAATTGCATTAAGTCTGTGACTCACAGAATTCAAGAGCAACAAGAATAATAGCAGTACGATTAAAAACTGAATTGTATCACTGATAAATATGTGTAAAAGTAGTTGCATATTTTCATTTTCAGATATACAATAAGTAAAGAAAATTTGAATTCTTACACAAATAAAATAACAAACTATGACACTATGACAACTAGAGGAGTTAATGAATTTATAGAAATTGGTTGAATTAATAGAGCTATAAAATATTCTCAGTGTGTAATAGCAAAATCAAACCAAAATAGTTTACTTCACAAATGAGCTCCTAAGTGCATTAAGAGATTTTTAAAAAAAGATCTTTATTAGTCTCATTAGTGCAAACAGTTAAAGTAAAATGTTATTCACTGACAATGCATCATGGGAAATTTTGGATAACAAAATGCATGAGATAAATATAAGATCAGTTACTGGTAGAAAAAAAATGACTGAAGCTGATTAATAATGAAAAATCCCAACAGCTGTAAATAACTATTACCTTGAGATCAAGATGGATTATGTTGTTGCGATGTATATGCTGTACTCCCTCACAGATCTGTCGCATGTATGTAATGCAATCTGCCTCTGTCAAGTCATAATCTTCAGCAACCAGTCGGTCAAAGAGCTCTCCCCCACTTAACCTACAGGCACAATTGAGAGAAATACAATCCTAGTCATCAATGTGGCTAGTGCCAAGATTGACAGAATTACATTCCTAGTCATCAATGTGGCTAGTGCTAAGATTGACAGAATTAAAATCCTAGTCATCAATGTGGCTAGTGCTAAGATTGATAGAATTAAAATCCTAGTCATCAATGTGGCTAGGGCCAAGATTGACAGAATTACATTCCTAGTCATCAATGTGGCTAATGCTAAGATTGATAGAATTAAAATCCTAGTCATCAATGTGGCTAGGGCCAAGATTGACAGAATTACATTCCTAGTCATCAATGTGGCTAGTGCTAAGATTGATAGAATTAAAATCCTAGTCATCAATGTGGCTAGGGCCAAGATTGATAGAATTACAACCCTAGTCATCTATGTGACTAGTGCCAAGATAGTATTACTCTTCCTTCTGGATGTGTTACATTTAAACAGACTAGTAAAAGGCTATCATTTATGGGGGCCATACATTCAAACAGATTAGTAAAGGGCTATCATTTGTGGGTGCCATACATTCAAACAGACAAGCAAAATGCTATCATCAGACTTATGATGGACAATTCTGACTAATGACATTTATAATTTATACTGCAAAATTTTGATTGTTAACATCGCAGCTCAGTTCACAAACAACCAACAAAATATATGAATGTCACAATTCATAATTTATGAGCAACTAGCAAAATGCTGCTCATTTCTTTTATATTCATAGTTCATAAACAGCTAGCAAAACACTGCCCATTTGTGACTACCATAATTTATAGCTTATGAACAACCACTTCAATATTGCTTAATTCTTTACATTCATAACTCATAACCATCTAGCACAATACAACTTTTAATTATATTTTACATTCAAAGTGCACACTGCACATTCAATCAAAAGTTACATTTACTGAAAATTCAAAAATACAAAAGGCAACAAAATATAAGCTAATATCGTGAACCACTGTTTTCCTAGACCTGAAAGATTGTCTAATGAAGTTCTTTTTAATAAAATCTATAGTCTGAGTTTACTAAAGGACTAAAAATAAAAATCTACAGCAGGAGATTAATAAATGAGTTAAAATTAGATTTAAATCCAGATTTATGAAATATGAATTAAAAAAAACACCTACAGCTCAAGAATCATGACCATCTCTCCTGTCTGATCGAATGCTTCATGCAGCTGAAGAAGTTTGGGATGGTGAAGGTCGCTCATGAGTTCAATCTCCCGCCGCACCAGATCTTTGTCTCCATGTCGACATCGCACAAACTTTGCTGCCCAGTTTTTAGAGGTGGCACGCTCAATTGCACGATGCACAACTCCAAATGCACCCCTTAAAATTAAGAATGCAAAATTTAGCAATACAGTGAGTTTACATTTAATTAAAAGTACTATTATTTTCTTTACAAAACAATCTACTTGCTTGAAAATAATCTTACTAAAATGTGTGGAAAGTACAAAGCTGTAATATTCATTGCATAAAATGGCCTAGAATTTTAATGAAATTACCTTCCAAGTTCTTCGCAGATGATGTATTTACCCAGCACATCACCCTGGATTCTGTTCACATCAACAGGTGAGCCCATGAAATCACTTTGATCTGAAAATATATTTCATTGTTTTCCAATTTAATTTAATTAACATGATTTTAAAATGAAAAATTTCTCCAAACCATTTCAAGTTGGCATAAACTAATTTTGAAAACCTTAAATTTCATTGGAGATTCCTTTCTTTAATCTCACAAAGGTAAGTGATTTCAATTATACTTCAATGTAATACAGAAAATGTACTAGAAATTAGAAAGCTAAATTGTATCAAATAATTAAATATATTTTATCTCAAAAATATCTAAACTCTATATCTGTTCTATTCTAGTACACACCTATTTCATATATAAAAATGTTTGGGATTTTAAAAAGAATCATTTCCATATAAGCAATTTTACACTAAATGAATAAAGCAAGATGTCTAATTGATTTCTCTTTGTTTATATAATAAGTCCCCAATATTATTTCATTAAAAAATTTGACAAATGCTTGATATCTGAAATCTAACTTACAAAAGTCATCATAGTTGATCTGTGGGACTGGCTCTTTAGTTGTAACTGCTACTGATGCCAGGCTCGATTCACTCACGCCAAACATGTTCTCTGCCATGACACGGAAACGGTGTTCCTGGTGCTCATCTAGACATGACACAGTACACAGTGGACGAGGGCAAGAAAGTGCATAGCGCCAGATGCCTGTGGCAGGATCACATCGTTCCACAACATAACCAGAAATGGGTGAGCCACCATCATACACAGGTGGTTCCCAACAGAGAGTGATGGCGTGTTTGTCAATATCAGTGATCAACACATCAGTGGGTGGGTCAGGTGGTTCTAGAATCATACATAAAACGTTTTTGCTCACAAAATGCTCAACATTTAAGTGTTATTAACATTACTGAATGTAAATTATTCTATGTTTCAACTAAACAAGTATATATCAATAACAGAGTGGTACAAAGTATTTGATTACAGATTTCTGTAACAACAAAACAGAAACTCATAAAGTCTAAATAGAATAAACATCTAACCACAAAAAACTTCTAACCATAAAAACGTCTAACCACCAAAAAATCTCTAATCACAAAAGAAGTGCTAACCATAAAAATACCCTCTAACCAGAAAAATTATATAAAGTACTATCCAAGTAAAAATAAAAATGACTTCACTTCAGAAAACAACTTTCCTAAAAGTGATCTGTAAAGTACGCACCCACAACTGAGATAGGAATGTCAACTGAAGCTGATCCTAGCTCATTTTGCACGTGTAATGTGTAAACCCCTTCATCAGATTTCCTTGCATCATCTATGATGAGCGTGGAATGCATATGGGTGCCAGTAATATCAACACGCCCCTCTAGGCTCTTCTCATGCAGCTTTTTGCCATCCTTCTCCCATGTTACATCTGGAGCTGGTGTTCCAGTTATTGGGATTCGAACCTTGATGGTATCACCACGGCAAAAGCGCATTCCATCACCATAACGTGGTGGGAGGTCAATATGGGCTGGGGCTATAAAAAGACAATGAAATAACAACACAAACTAAATAAAATAATATATTTTTATTATATTTCCTGATTCATATTTGAATTGTTTCCCTACGACAGAAGCTCCTAATTATGTAAAATTATTTTCTGAACTAGTTAATGCCAAACAAGAGAAGAATATTAAAATGAAAATATAACAGTGTTGTGATAAAAGTTTAACTTTTTAACCCTAATGAAACTAGCAGTATGAAAGTATAAGACAGAACATACAAAAAAGATTAAACTTAAAAAAAAAAAAAAAAAAAACCCAAGAACAAACAGAATAATTTTCTTGATACTTTACCTTCGATTGTATCTACTGGTATATTCTGGAGAGATTTTTTTTAAAAACATTACCAATAGTCTTTTTATCAATTTCTTCTAAATTCATTAAATCTTGCAGAAGACCTCAGAAGGATTTGATATTTAAAGATAATGTCATCTCAAAAGTCAAACCAAAACTATTAGATAATAAATAGTTCTTAAAATATTACTGTAATTTTCATCTGCATTTAATGTGTATTAGCATGATTTTACCTAAAACTGTTAATTTGGCCCGAATGGAAACTGCTCCATAGCGATTCTTGGCCTGACACTCAATGTCTCCAGCATCACTGAAGTCAACTCTTCGGATACGCAAAATGTGTGTGGCACCGTCCATTTCAACAGAGCATTTTTTGCCATCAAAGACTTCACGATAGTTCTTGAACCTGCAAGTTGGACACTTTATTGTTATAATATAGTAAAATATGGAAGACAAATTAAGAACTGTACCTATCTTTGAAAAACTAAAGTCATTATGTCCTAGATGTACAGTCACACATAGACACATAACAAAAGGGAAAATCTTTAAAATATTTTCTGTGGAAAGGGAAAATTAATTGCAACAAAAACAAAAATAAAGTGGGCAAAAGTCATTTTATTTAGAGGGAGAGAGAAAGAAAGATGGAAGCCATTATATACACGGATATTAAGAAAGAAAAAGCTACTATAAGACACAATATTCACAGGCATGAAGAGAGAGTAAAGTCACTACATTCAAAGGCATAAAGAGAGAGTAAAGTCACTACTTTCACAGGCACAAAGAAAGAGTAAAGTCACTACATTCACAGGCATGAAGAAAGAGTAAAGTCACTATATTAACAGAAACAAAAAAAGAAAGTCACTAAATATGCAGACAAAAGAAAAAGAAAGTCACTATATATGCAGACACAAAGAAAGAGACAATCACTAAATATGCAGACAAAAGAAAGAGTAAAAACCACTGCATTCACAGTTATAAACACAAAGAAAGAAAAAAAGTCACACTATATTCACAGATAAAAAAGGATGAACAGTTATACGAAGGCAGAAAAAGAGAAGAAGTCATTGTATAAATGGACAAAAAGAGAGTCATTATATATACAAATTCAAAGGAAGGGTCATTATATAGTCAAAGAGTCATAGTCATAAGGACACAATGAAAGAATGAAGAGTCATTCAATACAAAGACCATAAAGAAAGAGTGAACAATCATTAAATAAAAAGACTGAACAGTCGTTAAATACAATGACCACAGAGAAAGACTGAACAGTCATTAATTACAAAGGACAGCTAAACAGTGAAAAGCCACAGAAACACAAAGAAAGATGAACCTACAGAAAGGGGGATATCATTAAATCAACAAAAGGGGAAGCCATTATTTAAAAGAACCTAAAGCTAGCAGAAAATCATTATATACCATGACATAAAGAAAGGGAGAAATCATTTTATATATGTACACAAAAAAGTTATGTCATTATATACAAAAACTAAAAACAGGAGAAATCATTAGAGAGAGAGAGAGAGAGAGAGAGAGAAGGGAAATCATTATACACATAAACACAAAGAAAGGAGAAACCAATTTAAACATGTATACAAAGAGGAAGCTATTATACACATGGACACAAAGAAAGGAGAAACCAATTTAAACATGGATACAAAGAGGAAGCTATTATACACATGGACACAAAGATAGAGGAAATCCTTATATATATAGACATGAAGAAAAGGGAAATCATTATATAGGTAGACACAAAGAAAAGTATTAGTAATTTTATACAAGGACAAAAAGAAAAGAGGAAATTATAATATACATGGACACAAAGAAAAAAAATATTATCCATCCATCTACCTATAATGATTTTCCCTTTTCTTTGTGTCTATGTATAATTAAAACATATATATGAGGACAAAAAGAAAGGAAAAAATCATTAAAATATTTAAAGAAAAGGGGAAGTATTTTACACAGAAACTAAAAGAAAGAGAAAAAAAATATTTATATCCTGTCAAATAAAAAGGGAATGACAAAAGAATGGAAAAAGTCACAAAGAAAGGGAAAAGTCATTATACACTATGTCACAAGAAAAGGAAAAGTCACCAAGACATCAACAGAAGAGAAAAAGTTATTTTACATCATGTCATAAGAACAAACAAATATCATGTCATATCAGGCCACAAAGGGAAACATCATTTCATATCAAGACACAAACAAAGGGGAAAGGCATTTCATATCAGGACACAAAAAAGGCATTTCATATCTGGACACAAAGGGAAAAGTCATTTTATGTCAGGACACAAGCAACGGGACAAGTTATTTCATATCAGAACACAAAAGTCATTTTATATCAGGACACAAAGAGAAAAGTTATTTCATGTCAGGACATAAGCAACTGGACAAGTTATTTCATATCAGAACACAAAGGGAAAAGTCATTTCATGTCAGGACACAAGCAATGGGACAAGTTATTTCATATCAGAACACAAAGGGAAAAGTAATTTTATATTAGGACACAAAGGGAAAAGTCATTTTATATTAGGACACAAAGGGAAAAGTCATTTTATATCAAGGGAAAAAAGTCATTTCAGGATACAAAAGTGAAAATGTTTTGCATACCAGGACACCTCTGCTGATGGTAGCCCAACCACTTGGCACATAAACCGTGCATCCTCACCCAAAGGAACAGATATGTCACTAAACACTCCAATGAACTGTGGCGCTGCCATTTCTAGGAAAAATTGAAAAAAACTAAATCAATCAGATTTTTGCAGATATTTTTTCCTTTAAAAAGAATGAAGAAAAATATGAGATATTATTAATTTATTCAAATTAATATGTTACAATCAGGTTAACATATTATGATCAAGCTAATATATTTTAAAGAATACAAGAAAAGGAGAAAAACTCCAATTAAATAATAAAGGAGAAAATTTGAATAATTCAAAACACTAAAGAGAAGAGTACTTTACTGAAAATAAATAGAGCAAAAATCTAATCAAGAGAAAAAAGTCTCTCTCTAGCTTAATACAATGGTTGCTACAGACTTACCAAGTGTGTGGCCACAAACAAATGGTTCTGTCGATGGCGATGGTTCACCTAAACCAATAGAGTTCAGGGCCTTGACACGGAACTCATATTGCACACCTTCTCTAAGTTCACCCATGCGGAACTCGGTGGCAGTGATTGGCTCCTTGGTAACAGGAAGCCATGTTCGTCCGCTGATGTCCAGTCGCTCCAGCTGGTAACCAATAATTGGTGAACCACCATCAATCTCAGGTGGACTCCATGACAGTTGCACAAAGTCTGGGCCAATTTCTTTAATGATTGGTGCATCTTTGGGTGCTTTTGGTTTTTCTATGAAATGAACAAGATTAAGATCTGGTCTGACCAAGTGGTAACAGCACAATTATGAGTAATATATGATTAAGAACAAGTGTAATTAAATTGAAAGAAAGACAAATATAAAATAATACAAATTAATTTTAAATGCTATTAGAAGTTATTTCCTATTAAACAGCTACAATAAGCATGTCTGATATTATCTAGTAAAATATTTCTCTCTTAGAAATTAATAGTATAAGATGGCACATATATATAACTAAACTTGGTATTGATGTTAAAACTTAAACACAAATCATATCAATGATCAAGGGAGGAAAATATCTAATTGAACAATTATAAGTAATATTTTAATTAAGATATATCTAACACAAAAATATCTTACAATACAAAATATCTTAACAATAACAATATCTTAATACATAACAAGTAGCTATCAAACTGAGAACATATAAAATAAAATAAAATAAAATATGTCTCCCTTTTACTCTTTAAAATAAAATTGCATAATCTATACTAAAATAAAATTTAAAAAAACTGATTTACAACACAAGCAGATATGGAGTTATATATAAAGCATGCAAAGCAAATTAAATGTGTAATTTTTAAAATAATAAAGTGAAATAGATATACCAAAGTGTGGGCTCAGTAATAAACACCAAACTACAGAAACAGAATAAGTCTAAAAGATAATTAAAATTAAAGGTACTCAACATGCTGGCTATCTAAAGAAATAAATCCACTACATACCAAATGTGATACACAAAGGTTCTATTTAGAATCATCACCACAAAACAACAAACTGAAAGTGTGTGATAAACGTAATACATGTCTGCTATTTTTAGTGATGAAATTATTGATTATTACAATTAATTCAAACGAATTTAAGACCAACAACAAAATGAATAGTGGCTGTATATAATTTAAAACAAAATTTAAGTAGAATGAAGTAATAAATATTATAATCTGCACATTAAGGACAGAATATAATGGTAAAAAAGACTGTGAAAAGGAGTAAATGAAAAATACTATTAAAATATTAGTACAATACATGTATCAAAATGAAAATTAGACAAAAACAAAGTACAAAACTCAAATGAGCATAATAAATATAACTATATTGCCTGCAACAAAAAAAAAGGAATATTACATACAAAATTAATTCAATGATGCATTTATATGAAAAAGTACATAAATGTTCATACTGACATCTAGTATACAAGAGTTATCTGACACATTTGCACACATTAATTAATTTGCACACATTCACAAACATAAAACAAACATATTTTAAAAATCTGTTCACACTCATATTTAAAATTACACACATGCACACACATATGCGCGCGCACACACACACACACACACACACACACACACACACACACACACACCACACACACACACACACACACACACACACACATATGTACATACTCAAACCAATCCTAAAATAAAAGCCTAAAGAAAGTGCACACAGTGAGGACCTGCAAAACAGCAACAAAAAAAAGTTTAAGACAATTGCATTCACTCATGCAAAAATAAATATTTCTTCTAAATTATATGCTATTCTGCTATGACTATTTTCACTCTGGTCATGCATAAAGCAGTCTCTAAAATGCAACAATTTCAAGCATTGTAAGAGAAGGAAAATTAAATAAGCAACAAAATTCAAAGCTTGAAACCTTTAATAGGAAACTTTATGTGACACCTCTCTGGGCACCCTTCGCATGTTATGGTTATTATTTATTAATTAACAAGACATAACTAATTACAAAGTGGTCAAAATCTTAATTTATAATTATAAATAATTCTCCCACAAGACCAACATGTCTCTCACTTGGCAGATTATAAGGGTGTTGTAAAACTGTACTGATTACACAATAATAAGATAGACATTTTACTGTTGCACAGTATTTCTGCAGATGGAAACTTCTTACTAAAGGAGTAATAAAAATCCATCTTTTATTTATATTGAATGAGCCCCCATCCACCCACAATTACCCAACATAAGGCTTTAATATATGTGCAAGAAGGTTAATTAATAACTTTAACAATAAATTTATTAAATCAACAAAGAAATATACAACATATGAATATTATTAAAAAAATCATTGACATTTATATCACTTCACAACAAATTTTGATTAACAGTAGACAATCGTTCAGTTTATCCTAGCTTAGACATAAGAAGTCAAATTTATATATATATAAAATCAAGTTCATAGATATAACTCATCATAGAAGTAAGAGTGGAGTATCAGAGATAATTATAGTCAATGTACCTAACCTTTTCAAAGATGGCAGCTGTCACTAGCACGTGTTCACAATAATGTGATTTGCAACAAGTCACTTTTACACAACTTTTCCAGAATCTTTAATGTGCTCATAAAGCACACAGTGAAGAATCATCCAGAATTTCACATACACTACTGAAGAACATCACATGGAGTGTTCTAGAATTTTCATGTGCACTACTCAACACGCCAAGAGGAATATTCAAGAAACTTTCGTGAATTTTCAAGACCAAACTCAAGCCTCGGAATTTACAGGAATCAACTTACAGCAACACATTTACTGATAAGGTGATGACAATACTGGATACACACACTAATGTGATCTGGTAGAATACAGTTGTCACTGCAGTCTGAAGCAGACCAAAAGCATCAAAGTAAAAAGGGCTGTGCTCCTTTCTGCAGAAGTCAAATTAAGGCAGCGCTAAATTTCAGGCATATTTCATCTCTAAATTCCTTTCTTCCTTACATACATTCTCAACTTACAAATCCTGCAATGGTATTCATTAACCTGATACACATACAGCATAAGAAATATATCATCGGTCAAAATTCACAAGTATAATTTACAATGTAATCAATGAACATTAGTGAACATAAAAATATAATGGTTTAATTACATATAGTATTCTCCAATTCAAATCATAGATCAATATACCAATATACTTCGAAGTCCATTTTTTCTTTTGTCAGTCAGTTAACATATCATAAGCTAACAACTGCCTTTATGACCGGACTCCAGTTATGTCAAAATCAAAGTGATTAAAATTGAGAACTTCTTCAACAAAGTAACTTTGGTCCATCCCCATTGGATGAAATTGTTATGAATGAGTGTGAGACTATTAGAAAAAAACTACTCATCCAGCTGAAACTGGTTTGGATTACATCAGCAAGTTCTAGCATATTCTGCACCTGAGTTGTTTACTCCAACTTTGGCACTTATAAAAATATCATCATAAGTAGTGCCCAAGGTCTTGTCACTTTGACATTTAAAAATTTATATAACAATTAAGTTTAGAAATAGGGATAGACAAATTTACTCTGTCATACATTCATTAAACCATAGAAATTTTGAAAATTATATTGAAATTGTCTCTGTAGAAATAAAGGATCTGACTTAAGGGACAAAATGCTTTTAATGACAACTTTCATAAAGAAACACACTGGGCAATTAGTAAAGACATTGTTTCAGCTGAAGTTTATAGCAAATATTAATGAGAAAGAATAGTTTGATAATTTAAATCAGGGAAAATGAATAATAGACAATGGAAACACAAGTATGTGATGTGCATTTCTGAACATGCTCAAACATTTATGCAATAAAATATATCAATCTACATTAACCAAAAATATTTGTTTATTTCATTATAAATGTTTGCTTTGAATGCTAAAAAGAATCAAACTGGAAAGCACTAAACTCTAAACTAAACTCTACACACACAAGAAAAAATGCAACAACATTCAAACAATCCAAACCTTTTTTAGCCTTCAGCTCAACAGGAACAGATAATTCAGCAGGTTCACCTAGACCTGCAGGGTTCTCTGCTCTGACACGGAAATAAAATGATTCACCAGGAGGCAAGTCTTTGACCATGAGCCACTTTGTGCGGCCAGGCACATCTGAAACTGGTTCCCAGTTATCTGAACCTACATTTCGCTTCTCGATGATGTACCTAGTTATGCTTCCATCATCATCTAGTGGTGGAGTCCATGCCAGGGTCAAGGAGTTCTTGTCCACATTCTCAGCTCTTAAACTACCAGGTGCTGATGGCTTGTCTGTAGAAAGATGTCAAAGTGAATGATAAGAGACAAACTACTGAGTGTTCATGGCTTGTCTGTAGAAAGATGTCAAAGTGAATGATAAGAGACATCAAACTACTGAGTGCTCATGGCTTAAAAGATCAAAGTGGAAGGTGAGAAACACCATAAAAAGAGATTTATCCAATAATTACCCTTAATCATTTGTAGGGGTGGGGGTGGGAGATTTAAAATATCCAGCTAATAATAATGAACTTGGCAAAGTAGATCATGATAAGAATGAACTTTGCAAATTAGCTGGTGGCAGAATTACTTTGCCAAACTAAGTGGTGATAGAATGAACCTAGTGAAAGAATGAATGGTGAAAGAATGAACCTGAAAACTGTTGTCAAGAATGAACTTGGCAAACTATCTATGAACCTAGCAAATTAGCTGGTGATTATGGTTTGAGTATGTCAATTAGAAATGAAAGAGCAAGGCAAAAAACACCACTCTAATATTTAGAATTATTATTAATAAAAATATCAAGTTTTCAGATTTACTTACATCCTAGCCTGACTCACAGCATTTTCTTAAAAAATATAATCTGTCACTTAGTCCAGAGCAATATATGGGATTCAGAATCAAATGCCCAAATCAAACACAAGAACACTAAAATCTTTTGAAGAAACTCACTCTTGGTATCAATAGCTAAATCAAACCCAGAATACATTAAAATCTTTCAATTAAACTCATTCTTGGTATAAACAGTAACAAAAATTTTTATCAAACTGAGAAAAGTGGGGTGAAGAGAGAAAAAAATATCTAGGATGTCATATTTATTTATTTTAATACAAGAGTATCCTGTTCACTTTCTTGGTAAAAAAAAAAAACCAAGCAAATTAGTTCAATGCTTTAATTACAAAATTTGTCCTATTTACTTAAGAAACCCAGGAGTTCAATGGTTTAATTATATAATGTGTCCAGTTTATTTAAGAAACCCAGGAGTTCAATGGTTTAATTATATAATTTGTCCTGTTTATTTAAGAGACTCAGGAGTTCAGTGGTTTAATTATATAATTTGTTCTATTTACTTAAGAAACCCAGGAGTTCAATGGTTTAATTATATCACTTGTCCTATTTACTTAAGAAACCCAGGAGTTCAATGGTTTAATTATATAATTTGTCCTATTTACTTAAGAAACCCATGAGTTCAATGGTTTAATTATATAACTTGTCCTATTTACTTAAGAAACCCAGGAGTTCAATGGTTTAATTATATAAGCTGTCCTATTCAATTGCTTGGAAAACTCAGTTGTTTTTAATTTCAAAATAGACACTTTTCACTAGTTTTGTTAAGAAACCCAGTTGTTCCTGGTATTAATCACAGTTTATCCTCTTCATTTGCTTTTATTTAATTAAAATAGCCTATAAAACACTCTTTTCTAAAACGTCTTCTACCCCAAAATTACAAAAAAAACAAGACTGAACCTTTTTAACAAATAAAAAAGAATACTCAATTACAGCTCAAATGTATTTTTTTCACAAATTTAAATGTTTATAAATACTAAACTAAACAGTGTTGCCTAAAATGTTCTCATCTAAAATTATAAAATGGTGATTTTTTTTGTTCTTTATATTTAAATTTCATCAGAAGTATAAATCTGAACAGTTCAGTGGTTTTATTACAATGGTGCCAACACAACAACAACAAACCCACCATTTAGTTCTCATTTGTGACCTTGGAATTATATATCAGTTTATGTGTGAATTTTGTATTCACAAAATACATGTGATTATTTAAGCAATAAATGTGGACTTTTAGCACTATATCCTGTGTCAGCTGATTGCTTTTATTTTTTATGGTGCAACTGTTAAAGTTGTCTCCACATAGTGCAATTACTAAAGTTGTTTTATTATGGTGCAATTAGGGAATTGCTTTTAAACAAAATGTCCAACCTACTACAGTTATAATCAGATGCATGCATGGAAGAGGGTTAAGGGATGACCTTCACCCTACCAAACTATAATTATACAGCATCATAGAAACAATGATGTCCAGGTGTTCACTGCTTCATCAGCGAATTCAAGATATGTAACAATGATGTAGCCTTAGAATATGTCAACACTATTCATGTAACAATGATGTAGCCTTAGAATATGTCAACACTATTCATGTAACAATGATGTAGCCTTAGAATATGTCAACACTATTCATGTAACAATGATGTAGCCTTAGAATATGTCAACACTATTCATGTAACAATGGTGTAGCTTTAGAATATGTCAACACTATTCATGTAACAATGATGTAGCCATAGAATATGTCAACACTATTCATGTAACAATAATGTAGCCTTAGAATATGTCAACACTATTCATGTAATAATGATGTAGCCTTAGAATATGTCAACACTATTCATGTAACAATGATGTAGCCTTAGAATATGTCAACACTATTCATGTAACAATGATGTATATGTTAGAATATGTTACCACTATCTAAGTTCTGTTCCTCACTTTTCCTGAATTACACTAGTGATTGATGATAACATGACATGCCTGAAGAGGTGACATGCCTGAAAGATGGCATCTGTTTAGGAAAAAACCATGGCATGGTGAGTTCAAGTAGACTGTGTCGGTCCAACATAATTTTTCACAGTATAAACAGAATACACTCACTTACTGACAAAAAATTATTCTGTTTATATAAGAAACAGGAAGTGCTGAGAATGAAATGTCAAGAGGATGACTTCTTTTTAACCCCAACGTCTTTATATTGAGTAAACCACCAAGTAATTGTTAGACAAGTGCTGAGATATAACTATCAACAAAAACCACACTGACTGGTCACCAATCACCTAAACATGGCAAACTATATCATTGGAAAGAATAGTACAATCTCTTCTGCGTTAGCACTATCTCGTCATGTTACTGTTTATACATAGCTGTACAGTCATAAATCCATTTTATTTACTCTCTTCATAAATATGTACTTCATTTTGCACATGGATTCCATCATTCATTATTAACATCTTCTTTAGTTTTCTTATATGTTTAAGAAGTTTTATTATGACCTTGTGTGTTTTGTATAATTACTGTATAGCACTCAGAGTTCTTATAAGAAGAAGTCTTTTGTTATGAAATTATTACTAATTATTATTTTAATGTTAAAATTAAAACCAAAGTTATCAACGTAAAGATTTTTTGCTGTATAATGATGCAAAGTGGGTGAATGCTCTGGGCCAAAACCCAATTAAGGCATATTTCTTTGATATGAAATGTTTCTTTACTTTGGCATTTTTCTTTGATATGGAATGTTTTTTTACTTTGGCATATTTCTTTGCTTTGGCATATTTCTGTGATATGGAATGTTTCTTTACTTTTGCATATTTCTTTGCTTTGGCATATTTCTGTGATATGGAATGTTTCTTTCTTTTTTTTTTTTTTTGTTTCTTTGCTTTGGCATATTTCTCTGATTTGACACATTTCTTTGCTTTGGAATGTGTCTTTGACTTGGCATGTTTCTTTGATTTCAAATATTTCTCTGATTTGTCATTTTTCTTTGCAATGGAATGTCTCTTTGATTTGGCATGCACAGTTGTATAAGCCCTCATTATTATTATGGAAAGAGAGAAGAAACCAGTGCTGAAGATGCTTTGCTTTTGTCAAGTACCATACTTCCATGCTTCCAGGATACACAAGTGTCTCTCTGACCCTTTGTAACAAAACATTATTGGTCCAGCTTATTTCTTTACAGATGACCTACATTCCTCTTCTCTGTCTTTTTAAGAAATATTTTTTCAAAGATATTTTAAAAAGTACATCACTGTCAGACTTCATAAATGTGCCATTTAATTTAACTTTAAAAAAATTATTGAATCTTTACGAGTTAAATGTAACCTAATTTCATTAAAGAGTGGTGAACAATTTGAATTTTATTTTAAATCAACATAAACATATTGAATGTTTTGGAAAAAAAATATTTTTTACTTTTCATTTCAATTTAATCAATGAAAGGACAACTAAATAAAGACAAAAATATGTACAAACTGCCTTGTGAGTGTGTCAGAGGTCAGCAAAATTAGTGCAAGTACAATTGATCTGTCTACATCCCAAGATGGCATTATTATTTTGAGCCTATTACATTAATGTTATATAATTAATGAACAAAGGAGTATAATCAAAATGCATTGCACAATGCTTGACTCACATATTTTTCACTGTATTTAATGAACTAAGAAAGGTAGCACATTATCTGACTCGTGTATCATACGCTATATTTAATGAACTAAGAAAGTTAGCACATTACCTGACTCATGTATCAGACGCTATATTTAATGCACTAAGAAAGGTAGCACATTACCTGACTCATGTATCATACGCTATATTTAATGCACTAAAGATAATTAAAAGTGCATTTCAGAGAGAATCATCCATGTTTCCCCAGTACATGAACTGTATATTTTTAATTACTAGCCTTTATTATAAGATCATAAATCCTTCACTTTCATAAATGCTTTTCTAATGACTTTTTGCACTCGTCCAAATGTTCCCAATCATCATAATATATAGCAAATAAAATAAGTGTTCTGTGTGTAATAATAAATATATATATAAGTCTTTTATCTGTGTGTGTGTGTGTATGTGTGTGAATTTACATATAAGTAGCAAATAATGCCATGCATTTATATCGTCTCAGGTATGTATGATGTATGTATGTATGTAGGTGAGTATATAATGTTAATTTTGGTGTTTATGTGGTTTCAGGTATGTATGTATGTATGTAGGTAAGTATGTAATGTTAATTTAGGTGTTTATTATATAGGTATCATATTTGGGGCATGTATTTATGGGGTCACAGTTCCATGTGTGTGTTTGTGTGTGTATTTTAAGCTGATTAAGCAAAAGAATAAAGCAGATATCAGGAGAGAAATTCTGGTCTCCTAGGTAGGATGTGATATAAGCCCTATCAGTTCTATGTTTACACTAGTGCAGATGACTTACCAATACCATATATATAGTCTTTTGGACTCTTATCCATATCATATGTTATTTTAATTGAATACAATTTTATTACTAATCATCACATCCTAATGCCTAATTCTTACTATCATTCACTGCAAGATATGGATGGAAATTGTAATTCTTGTTAAATTTTCTTCAAATTTTCAGCCCACAACCCTCATCCCCCACCCCCAAACATTAAAAATGTTCTTCATATTTTAATTCACAACAAAATTTAAATTTTAGAAGTAATGGTTATATAACTGTAGTGATCTATTTCTGACTTTACAAGTAACTGCAATATTGTTGTAATGATGTATATCTAACTTTAAAAGTAACCATTGTATTGGTATAGTATCATACTATATCTGTAGTTTAACAGCTATTTTGCTGCAATGACATGTCTATATTATTTGAACAATGGTCATTTTATTGTAATGATCCATCTTAAAATTATAACTGTTAGCAGTTTTATGATCAAATTCAAATCTGAGTAGTGACCTCCATCAAAGTTTAACTGTTAGCATTTTGATGATCAAATTCAAATCTGAATAGTGACCACCATCTAACTTGGATTGTTAGCAGCTCTGCTGCAATCAGTTTAATGGTGGTCACAAGCAGGTTTGGTTGTACTGTAAATGGTAACATTAGAATTCACTGACTGTAATAATTATAATTAATTGCTCTTTCTGGTTGACTAGTTACATGCAATTCATTTAAATGCTCATGTGAACCAAAGTGAACACCGACACATAGAGCTATTGACATAACAAGTCAAAATGAGACATTTCAAAGTGTTTGTAAAATGTTCACAGTTATTACTGCAAAACATCAAAGAGAGATATTAATGTGAGATCTTTTGAAGAAATACCAGTGAGATATTAATGTACATCTACTACATCTTTATAAAGAGTTATTGCCAGAAAAATCAAAAATATATATTACTGTAATGTGTATCTCTGTAAAGAGTTGCTAAATTCAAAGAAAATCGTTAGTGTGCTTCTTTGTATGGTGTTACTGATATAAAGCCACAGAAATATTGAAGCATATCTCTGTATAAAGTTCGTACAAAAATGTCTAAAGGAGATAGTATGTATCTATTTATTTTATGGTGTGACTATGTAAAATGTATAAAGGAGATAGTATGTATCTATTTATGGTGTGACTATGTAAACTGTCTAAAGGAGATAGTAGGTATCTATTTATGGTGTGACTATGTAAAATGTCAAAGAAATATTCAAGAGTACATGTTTATAGAATTACATTGCACACACACAAAAAAAATTTTAAGAGATGTTAGTGTGTAGTAAATATTTATGATGTTTCTGATGTAAAAGTAAAGAGAAATATAAAGTGCATGCTTATACTGAGTTAACACATCAAAATGTCAAAAAGTTGATTAATGTGTATCTTTGTATTGAGATACTGCTACTACTGCAAAAAAAAAAAAAGAAAAAAAAAAGGGGGGGGGGTGAATTAAAGATACATATTAATATGTATGTTTGTAAAGAGGTACTGCTGCAAGTTAAATGAGAAGTATGACAGTGTATGCATCCCATGGAAAAAATAAAATTTAATAATTTTGATGGAATTAAGAAAATGTGCCAAATATAAAGAAAATGTTCATAGTGATAACATCCTTGAAAGCAAATTTGTCTCAGAAATTGAAACAACATTGTTGTTTTTCTCAATTTTTGTTTCTGCTCATTGGATGATTTGATAAAATAGTGTCTAGGATCTACTTATACCTAGCACCGCATAGAGGTACTGCTGTTATAAGTCAAAAAGAGCTATTAATATGTATCTCTGAATGGAGGCACTGCTGTTAAAAGTCAAAGAGCACTATTAATGTGTATCTCTGAATGGAGGCACTGTGTTAAAAGTCAAAGAGCACTATTAATGTGTATCTCTGAATGGAGGCACTGTGTTAAAAGTCAAAGAGCACTATTAATGTGTATCTCTGAATGGAGGCACTGTGTTAAAAGTCAAAGAGCACTATTAATGTGTATCTCTGAATGAAAGTGAGCTATTAATGTGTATCTCCACACATTTGGAGGCAAAAATGGAGGTACTACTGTGAAAAGCCAAGTAAAAAAGAGATTCTACCTTCATCAAGTTCTGAAAGAAAAGATTAAAGCTGCAGTGAGATATCAAATTTCTCTTCAAACTATAGAGTCATCGTTGGTTGCTGAATATTATTTTTGGTGTCTATATTCACATTTCACATGAAAAAGGAAACTGAACATAGAACAGGGAAGGAAGCAGCCCCTTCTTGACAAATTAACTTATAACGATATATTTATGTAAATATTCATACAATTCAAGTGGAATGTTTTATGACATTCTCGGTTCCATAGCTGAATATTGTTACAAAGATGTTAATATAATATTAGTAGATAAAGTGCAAATTAATTCAAATGTAACAAACTATTAATAAACCAGAAAATTTTCAACACATGACAATTAACAAAAATGGATTAGGATGAAAATGCAAGACAAATACTCAAAATATATAATATGAACTAAAAATAATAACACATTTCAATGCCTTTATTCAGCCATTAAATTGGGGTTAACAGAATTAAGAGATCATTATGGAGACAGTAAAAACTGTTAAAAAGCCATGCACATGACTTTAAACAAGTTTAGAATTTGCATTCATATAAATGTAAACTATGTTAGAATATTCCTTGCATTATTATAAGAATAAAGTTAGAAATCAATTTAAAAAATCATTAAGTACCAATTACAAAAATGAAAAAAATATTTTAATTCTAAATACAAAAAAAAAATTGTCTTCCCCACTTGACCCTGACTTTCATTTTCTGAAATACAATGCCAATTAACTACTTAATTACTTGCCATCTGACTTCATCTTACTGAATTTTTAATATGGGTGAAGCAGAAGCTGTTAATGCATTAAAATAGAAGACATTAAATAAGATGAATATACAAATAACATAATGGCATTTTGAAGCAGTGAGCAAAGATTTAAGAAACTGCATTTTGGATGGCATTAGGTTGGAAAAGCATAGAAGGACCTTTGAATATAAAATGTCGGATAACTTATCAGAGAAAAGAGTTGGAAGAAAGTCATCTGGTGCCAAATTAGCATTCTCAAAGATAAGGTAACTCTTCCTTAATAAGTAATTCTCCGAGATGAGTTAACTCTTTAGTAACAAGTAATTCCCAAAGATTAATACATTCTTTAATGCAGCAGAAAGCATTTCAAAGCAATGTAATCAAAGATTAACTTATAAGTTTTTTAAAAAAATACTGCTATTCCATTAATAAAAGTTCACTTTGGGGGAAGCTAACTGACACCAAAAGCAGTCAGGGTACAAAAATATCTTATATCTCATCAGTAACATGAAAGTGAGTTTTGAAGAAACTGAATGATACAAGAAAATTCCAGTTTATTCTTCTCTCCTGATAAGTCATCAACATTGTACATCTCTTTTCAAATCAAATTATTAATTTAAGTGATTATGAAAGTTGAGTTTTTTCGATGTTTTTTTTTAAATTTTAATTTTTTTAAATGATGAGTGAAATGTAAAAATGTTTGAAATGAGCTGATTTTTAAAATCTAATTCTAGAAAGTTCTTAAGACAACTGGAACTATTTCTGTCTACTTCGATAAGCAGCAAAAAAAAAACCAACAAAAAACCAGTATTTAGCTTGTTGAGGATTGGCAAGCCCTTCAAACTAGCACAAAGTAACAGACCATATCAGCATGCAAATGATAAGGATTTGTTTTTAAGTGTGTTAGAATGCCAACAAATGTCTCACCACAAAATACAGCTCTACCAATGTCTTCTCACTGCTTCTGGAGCTCAAGACAAAGTTAAATGCAGTCAGACAGTACTATTCAAGATTATATCTCAAAATATATTGCCAAGCTTGTTAACAGCCAAGTAGGTTTTAGCTTTCAATAAATGCTCAATGAAAAAATACACCCATTCTTCCCCCATCTTCCCCACTGATTATCAACACAATATATTATCTTGCTGAAATTAATGAAGTTATCCATCACTGATATAAATATTAATTAAAATTAATGCATACACAAAAGAAACATCTCACAGGGTAGAAAACGTGGTTAAGTTTATTAATGATAAATAAAACAGATCAAAGAGGAATTATGTGTTAAAGCTCTGGTTTAGTCATTAACTGAACAACTGAATACAACATTATCATAAACACAACCATCAACGAGTTAGTAGAAAGTTTTTGAACTACATGTCCTTTGGGTCCAGCTGTTTAAGATCCAGTCTATAAACAACTGCAGTCAGAAATGAAAAAGATTAGAAACGGCCCTCGATAGAAGACAAGTCGATGGAATCCCACACACAGCTCAGAGGGTTATCAGCATAAACACGGAAAATGTATTCATAACGTATGAGGCTCTGGGTTAGGTAAACTTGAATGGATGGTTCGAGGTTAGCCACCTTAAGCCAAGACGAGCCTGCAAATTCTGCAGAAGATATTTAAATAAGCTGTTAGTATTTCTTTTTTTAAGCTGGTACTGAAGCACTGATATTTATCTTACTGACAATTTGTTAGAAGCTTGGCAGTTCATTTTAATAATGGTAAAAGTGAAAGATACATGAAATGAAATTAATTCAAGCAAAGTTTTACTGAAAGTCTTAAAAATTGTCATTCATAAAAAAAGTGTTCACTTTTGTTTGTAAGTTATTTGTGAACAAAATAAAAATTAAAAGCAGCATCCCCCCTCCCCACCCTCAAACATATGTACTTCAACTCTACCATTTCAATGCAAAACTTATTAAAATGTTTTGATTTTCAACTTCTTTTTTTTCTAGTTAGCATTTGCTTTCAGTTTTTTTCTTTTTATATTAGATTTTGATTATAATAAATTGCTCGAGTATACCAACAAAGCAAGCAGTCAAGATGCACTAAAAGTCAAAGCCACTTTAAAGAAATAGGCAACACACTGAAATCTAAGCTACATGTACATAAGCTTCTACTTGTTCTGGCTTTATATACATACCCTGACGACTACCAGACACATACATACATGCAGAGAGAAGCAAGCGGATATAATGAAGATAGTTTTGTTATTGACTAAAAATACAAAGGAAAAAATACAATCTGGTTGTAAAGGTACATATTTCAGCTCATTTCAAATTAAATGTAAAAATTAATGACACTGAGGAATTCTAGAAAAAAATGATAAAACTACAATATTTACAAAAGGATGGTAGTCAAGAGAAGGATTGGATTAAATGAATTTCTAACTTTTATACTTTTTACACTAATAAGATTTTAATTAAACCAGAATAAGAGAATACAATAAAAGAAAATTCAATTTATGATGAGATGAATTATTTCATTCAATATATATATAATCCATTTTAACACCAAAGCAGTGAGAATGAAAATTAAATTAATTGTAAATACTCTTGGAACAAAAATAAAATATAAAGGAAATGTTATTCTGAGATAATGAAAGTCTAATGAGTTAAGGCATTTTAGAAGTAAAAATAGTTCTTGTAAGAGTTTATGTCATTATCATGGTTTGCAAATGGGGACATTTTAAAGAAGCATATTGTATTTTGCTTCTTAATTGCATCCTCTCAGTGTGAACACTGATGTTTGGGGTTGTTTTGTTGCTGCTGTTGTTGTTGAAAACTCCCCAAATTAATTATCACTAAACAAATAAGCAAATAACATACTTTAAGTTTAAAAAGATAATTTTTGTGGTAATTATGTTTGTTAAGTTTTATACACACACATATACACAAATGAAATAAACTGGTATATGTATATGTCCTATTGCAACAGAAGTCTTATACTGTTAGATTTCATTCCATACAAGTCACTGGACAAACCTGCCAAAGTTGAATTTTTCAACACTTCAAAAATCTGTTTTGAATAAAATTTAAATTTGCAAAATATACACTTTTCAATAAAGACGTGACCCCTAAACACAACAGTAAAAAGGGACTGTAGGGATAGGGTGGGGGTATAACAGGGAAAAAGGTGCCAGAGTGTACATGGATATTTTCTAAACAAAGGAAAGATAGGCCTATTTCTGAGTGCCTAGAAAAAGAAAGGAACACCTCAGTTTTAATCTTTGCTGAAAGGAAAGCTACACCTAAGTCTGAATCCTTAGCAACAGGAAAAGCTACAAAGCACTGCTCCATCTGGAAAGACAGAAATTACTGGAGCTACAGATGTGACAATCCCTAAAAGTATCCAAGCACTGAACTGCATGTGAAATTGCTGTCAAGTGTAAAGTTACTTGCATGTTTAATTAAAAAAAAAAATACTAAAGACTAAGTGTATTTATTGTTTAACAGTCACCACATGCATAGCAGAAAAATACTTATGTTGTAAAGTATAGATATAAGGTATAGCTAGAATATTTATGCTGTAATATTAAGGCATTAGAGATAGGACAAATGTTTATGCTATTATGTATATGCAATTTGGATATACTATATATGCTATAATTTATATACATTAAAGATACAATATTTATGCTGAAATGTATCTGCAATGTGGATAGAACAAATGTTTATGCTGTCATGTTTATGCATTATGGACAGAACAAATGTTTATGTTATAATGCTTATTCATTATGGATAGATTATTTATGATCTAATGTATATGCATTATGGGTAGAACAAATGTTTATGTTGTAATATATGTGCATTTTGGATAGAACAAATGTTTATGTTGTAATATATGTGCATTATGGATAGAACAAATGTTTATGTTGTAATATATGTGCATTAGGGATAGAACAAATGTTTATGTTGTAATATATGTGCATTATGGATAGATTATTTACGATGTAATGTATATATATTATGCATTGAACAAATGTTTATGCTGTAATGTATGTGTATTGTAGATAGAAGAAATGTTTATATTATAATGTATATTTAATTTGTACAAGAATCATTTATACTGTAATGTATATGTGTACTATGGTAACTTGGAAGATCTTGTAATTAACAATATTTTTGTATGGCACAAAAATTAAATTAATAGATCATATTTTAACTGGGACTGGACCAACTTTTCACAAGGCACAGGAATTGAATGTAGCAAATCATGTTACTGCCCTGTAATTAAACCAATTTTTATATGGCCCAGTAATTAAATATAGTAAAAAAATCATGTTGCTGCCCTGATTTTATATGGCATAGGAATTAAAAGTGGTAAATATTGTTACTAACCTTTTACTAGACCATTTTTTTTATATAGCACAGGATTTAAATGTAGTAAATAATGTTATTATACCACTTTTCATTTGGCACAGATATTAACTAGTACAAATCATTTGTTTTAACTGAGAGTTGGCAGTCTTACTGACAGTATTATCACTACTTCATTTGTAAAGTAAACTTTATTTAGTTATCTATTTAATACTATTAATAGTATTTGAGGTTTCTCTTTTAAAATCACTTATAATAATTAATGAAGATATTCTCAGATTTAAAAATGGAATAATAAAGAAAACTCTATTTTTATTATAAACGTTGGTAAAAAATTCTTATTCTCAAATGTAGTGATACAACTTTTATTCTGCAGTACAAATGTATAGTAATGATAACTTCATATTTACACTGATATAAAGATGGCCCCCTCATGTTCCATAATGGTTGTACAATCTCTCACCCCATAATGAATATGTATTAATAAGAATAATAACCTGATTATTTTAGTATAGAATAATAATTATTATTTCTTATTTTGTTAGGTACTAATGGCATCCTTTTTTCTATAAATTAATACTGTTATCCTATGATAATGATGAAACCTGAAAATCAACAAAATATATGCTAAATATAGAGAGAATAATAATAACATTAATTTGTTTTATTTAGAAATAAATATGTGTGGCATATGAAGCAAGAAACTCTGTTTAAAATTAAATAAGCTGCAAATAATAAATGGTACTTAGTTATAATTGGCCACTAAACCTTTGCTAAACTACAGTAAAGATCTATTGAACTTATCTCCCATCCTGGAAACAGAATCACCCAACAGAATAAACAAGGGACTATAGATTCCAACTCTGAGGGCTTATAAACAAAAAAGGTAAACACCAAGGTTTCAGCAAACGATTAATGAAACAAAAATAAATTGTTCCTCTACTCACCAAAGACTCGTTTTGGCACCACAGGGAACTCAGATTCAAGAGGTTCACTTCGGCCATACTTGTTCTCTGCATAGACCCGGAAGAGATATGGTGAATTTTCTGTAAGAGCAGGGCAGGTCAAAATTGTTACGTCAGCATCAGTGCGACCACAGTACATCCAGGTGAGTCGGCCATCTTCACGACGCTCAACCACATAGCCAGTAAGTGGAGCACCACCATCAGAGGAAGGAGGCTGCCACTGGATTGTGGCTGAATCTCGTGTAATCTGTAAAGTCTTGATAGGGGCCTGTGGTCGTGCAGGGGGTCCTGACAATATATGAAATGTTTTAATAACAAATAAAAATAAGTTTGTGTAATATTATACTTCTTAAACTGAAATATCTGTTAATGACTTTATTGCAATAATTAAAGCACTATTAATATGTCAGGCAAAGAAGGGGTGCTATTTTTCTGTCTTTGAGAAAAAGAACTAAGAGAAACAGCCTGGGTCATAAAAGGAATAGATGACAATGGAGTGCCTGAGGTCAAGCATAACAAAACAAAAGAGCTAATTTTTTTTGCCTATGAAAACAATACATGCTGGATGACAACTTATCAAGATGAAAGAACCAAGAGAGATAATCCTTGCCTATGAAAACATGTTGGATGATAACTCGTCAAGCTGAAAGAACCACAAGAAATAAGCTTTACTCATGAGAACAATATATATGCTGGATGAAAATTTATCAAATGAAAGAACTAAGACAGCACCTTTTCCATTTTCAAAACAGATGCTTAATGATATGTTTATTAAGCTGATGGAAGTTAAAAAAAAACATCATTTCCATTGAAAAAACATACAATGACTGAAATATTTATTAAGCTGAAGGAAGTTAAAAAAAAACACCATTTCCATTGAAAAAACATACAATGACTGAAATGTTTATTAAGCTGAAGGAAGTTAAAAAAACCCACCATTTCCATTGAAAAAAAACATACAATGACTGAAATGTTTATTAAAATGAAGGAAGTTAAAAAAACATACAATGACTGAAATGTTTATTAAGCTGAAGGGATTGTGAGAAGCCTGGTCAAAGAGACTAAGCTGAAGGAATTGTGAGAAGCCTGGTCAAAGAGACTAAGCTGAAGGGATTGTGAGAAGCCTGGTCAAAGAGACTAAGCTGAAGGGATTGTGAGAAACCTGGTCAAAGAGACTAAGCTGAAGGGATTGTGAGAAGCCTGGTCAAAGAGACTACTCACCGGATAACAACATATAACAACGGCAGCAGAATTCCCTACATATGCTTACACATTAACATAACCATGGAAATCACACAATTGTTCTTCTAAACTGACATCTAAAGTCACCTACCATAAGGAGACTTTGGTTTGAAGGGCTGATTGTTCTCAAGAGGAGGGCTGATGCCTACTTTGTTCTCAGCAATCACACGGAACATGTAGCCTACATTTTCAAACAGGTTTTCTACAACAGCAGTGGTCTGATCTGCAGGTACTTTGCCAACCCGTAACCACTTAGGTCGACGGATGTCTGATTTTTCAATGATGTAGCTGGTCAGTGAGGAACCGCCATCAGAATCTGGTGGCAGCCATGACAGAGTGATGGTATCTTCTGTTGCTGCTGTGCATTCCAGAGGACCAACTGGTGCTGATGGTTTGTCTGCAACCAAGTGTTTCAAGAAGGCTCATCAATTTTGTCTTTTTACTCTTAATTCCATTTCAATGGATCTTCTTTAGTTATAAATGTCTTGATTAAATAATCCTCTATCATTACTCTTGATCTACTTGATAAAGTGTCTGAATGTGTTAAATTTATTCTGTGAGAGAAAAAAATATATCTCAAGATCAATGAAAAGAAAACATTGTGCACACTTGACAGATCCTTTTCACAAGATAAATCTTGAGTCAACATACTTGCTTACCTTTTCTCTTAGATGGCACCACAGCTGTATCTAATACAGCTGGTTCTCCAATGCCTGCAGAATTCTTTGCTCGGACTTGAAAGTAGTATTCATAGCCCTCAATCAGCCCATGCACACTGTAAACATGAGTTGCAAAGCCTGTGTCCACAAGCTGTGTCCACGAGGCAGCCTTGCCCTCACGTTTCTCAATAATGTATGATTGAATAGGTGAGCCACCATCTGTAAGTGGCTTCTTCCAGGCAAGAGTGACAGATTCTTTGTCTATGTCTGTGCACTCAAACTCCTGAGGTGGTCCTGGTCGATCTGAATTTGAAAGAGTGAAATACCTCTCAGTGGCTGTAAGTTAGTACATGCTACAAAGACTACAGTCACTACAAAGAGGTAAACAAAATAAAGTTATTAGCAAGAGAATATATTTGCTTTAAAATAAAGTTATTAGCAAGAGAATATATATGCTTTAAAATACAGTCAAATTAAAATTGTTTTTTTAGATTAATTTAACATTGCTTAATAACAAACTTGTGAAAGATATTTCTATGAAATAAATACTACAAGAAACAGTTGAAGAAAGTGAAATTAATAACAGTTTTATCAAACTTGTGGACAATTTCTGGAATAATTTTTTTAAAAAGAATGTTGACATGATAAAGGTAACAAAATTTTTAATTTTGGTAACTTTCATTTTTAGACAAATTATTAATAAAAGGATATTTGACATAAAGCTTTGACAAAACAATGTTAATTATGCAGTATGAATAACACATGTAGTATAAACATATGTGACAATAACATATGAGCATAGTTAATGTATTATATCATTACAGCTGTAAAGACAACAGAGATTAACAAAATCAACATAAAGGTATAATCAGACATTAACAATGAATCTAAGTGCCACAAAAATTAATTATTTTAACTAAAACTGGACATCTAAAATCATTTTACCAATGGGCTGTTCAGGTATGACAGGTTTCAAAAGTGAAGCTGGTTCGCTGAGGCCTTCCAAGTTTTCAGCCATGACACGGAAAGCATAAGGCCGTCCTTCCAGGAGGTTGCGGGCCTTAACAGTACAGACATCAGGATTAGTATGTCCGACAAGTGTCCACTGCTGGCGTCCAACTTCACGGCGTTCAATAATGTAACCAAGCAGATCTAGTCCACCTGTACTTTCTGGGGGAGACCACTGAAGCACTACCATGTCTTGCTGGACATCTACAACCTTTAATTCTCGTGGAGAAGATGGAACATCTTTTTTTTTTTAAAGAAAAAGAAAAACAGAGCAATAATAATTTATATTTACTATGAAAATGTGTTATTATAAGTATTTTTGTACCTAAATGTGTTCTCTTTATTAAAGTAGACAAACTTCTGAATTCTCATATACCAAAATAACTAATAATTATAAAACCTACCATTACCAAGAGATCCATAAATAAGCCCAGGGTTACCAATACCAAACGGCCCATAAGCATGACAAAGCCTACAAACCAAAAGGCCTGTAAGCATGACAAAGCCTACAGTTACCAAAAGGCCCATATACATGACAATGCCTACCATTACCAAAAGGCCCATACACATAACAAAGCCTACCATTACCAAAAACCCATAAAGAAAAGCCTGCCATTACCAAAAGGCCCATAAAGACAAAGCCTACCATTTCCAAAAGGCCCATAAAGACAAAGCCTACTATTACCAAAAGGTTGATAAAAGCAATGTCTACAATTACCAGAAGGCCTGTAAAGCAAAGCCTACCATTACCAAAAGGCTGCTAAAGCAACGTCTACAATTACCAAAAGGCCCATAAAGACAAAGCCTACTATTACCAAAACACTTATAAAGTCAATGCCTACCATTACCAAAAGACTCATAAACAAACAAAGCCTCATGGCATATAAGACAAAGCCTACCATTACCAAAAGGCCTGTAAGACAAAGCCTACCATTACCAAAAGGCCTATAAGACAAAGCTTACCATTTCCAAAAGGTCTATAGGACAAAACCTACCATTACCAAAAGACCTATAAGACAAAGCTTACCATTACCAAGAAGCCTCTAAGGCAAAGCCTACCATTACCAATTGGTCCATACATAAGACCAAGTATACCATTACCAAAAGTTCCATTCACAAGACAAAGCTAACCATTATATCAAACCCATTACCATTTAGACCAGGGGTCAGCAAACTTTTCGGACTACTAGGCCATTTCAAGAGGTCAAGAAGGCACACTAGGCCAGAAGAAACAAGGTGTCCAAGGAAAGGTTGTTTTGTAAAAAAAACAAACTATAACCCCTTTAAAGAATAGCAGTTAAAGTACTTATCTAAATCAATAATGCAGTATTAAATTTAGTGTAAACTTACCAATTTCACTGTTGCCACAAAACTCATTTACTAGAAAACCCAATATTGCGCAAAGACCACATTCACTACACAGGGCCACTATTATCATACAATTTGCATTATTTATACAGTCCACCATTATTAAAAGAAAGCCCAACATTGTTAAAAACACACCATTACCCATCACCACTAAAAAAAAATATAAAAAAAAATAATACAATAAAGTCCACATTAACTACGTACCATAACATTATCATAAAGCTAATGTATTCACAATTCATCATTAACATAATAACTAATATCACCATAAATCCACCATCATCTCAAAACTAGCATTATCTCAAAACCTCTCCATTATGTTAATCACAAGGCTCATAAATACCTCACAGCCAACAATAATGACACAGTTCATTATTACCACAGAGTTAACAGTACAAAACATCTACCATAACCACAGACAACTGTCGTACTGACCATTTGAAATGACATAAGAAAAGAGCAAAACAAACAAAAAAACCACAGAACAGACAACTATCCTACTGACCATTTGAAATGACATAAGAAAAGAGCAAAACAAACAAAAAAATACTCACTAAATGCACTCTTGACTTTAATCAGATTTTTCAGGTCAAGAGGCTGACCCACGCCAGCCTTGTTCTCTGCATAAACACGGAAGTTGTAATCATGTCCAGTGTTCAGTCCAGTCAGTGTAGTTTCTGTGGTGCCAGCAGCCACTTGTGCTGCTCGGACCCAGCCACCCCTCTGTACATCCAGCTTGTCAATGATGTAGCGAGTAATTGGGGTACCACCATCATCCAGTGGGGGTTGCCAGGACAAGGATACTGCATCGCGACCCTCATTTTTAGCCACCAGGGGTCCCCGGGGTGCTCCAGGTGTTTCTGCAAGAGAATTCAAAAGTCATATTTACAAAGAATTGGGCATGTTTCAGTGTCATAAACTCAACTCATAGCATCCCATACTTAAAATAAATTTAATTTAATTTTAATTTGCTTACTGGCTAATAAGTAATTCACTTACCAATAGGTCTGCTGGGTGTGACAACAGTGTCCATTTCAACAGGCAAGCTGCGACCAACAGCATTCTGTGCACTGATGCGGAAAAGGTAGTCTTCCCCTTCCTTCAGGTTTTTCACAGTGTGGCGGGAGGCTTCAGGGTTTACATCAGCAACAGTAAACCTGAAACATTTATTGAAGTAAGATATTAAATAAACTACTAAGTAAGCTATTAAATGACAACTAAAGACTTAAATTGATATAAAGAAAAAATTCTGTTGGAGATTACTTATGATTTAAAAAGAGTTGTCATATATTTATTGTTTGACACTTGGGATATTTATTATTTGTTCCAAGAGACAAACAATATATCCCACCAAATAACAAATGTACATACCCCCCCCCCCCCCCAAATGAATGGGCCTTCAATATATGCAAAATTTGTTTACCTATTTCTTTTTAAATTCACTTATTTAACAGTTAAAACACAGTGCTGGCAAAATTACAACTTAAATACAGTGCTGATAAAATCACAGCTTAAACATATTGCTAGTATAATTCCAGCTTACAATACATTGCTGGTAAAATCAATTTAAAAACCGATGGTAAAGTCAAACCACAGTTTAAATACACTAATGATTAAATCCAGCTGAAACGCTAAGCTAATTCTTTTAATTAAATTTGATGGGAACATATAAGAAAGTTACTCTCTATTATCTACTAGCTATCTAGCTCTTGTGAGTTAACTCATTCCATCCCTAGTGCTAATGACTCAATATTATTGTCGAACCATGGGGCAAATTATGCTTTAGTGTTTCATTATTTCGTTTTCTATATCAATAATCTGTAATTGATAGTTACTGGTTATGGCTGACCGCTGTGTGGATGATTATGCAATCTGCCATACCCACATATGTTACACACAGTAAAGGATTGAGGTTGAGTTCATTGATCATGCATGGGCAGTGGAAATGTACAGAATGGGGAAGGGGAACAGTAAGAGTGGGTGAATGTTGACAGAATATGGGATTCCCTTATATGGACATTTGCATTTCGATCAATGATGGGAGAGAACTTGTAGTTTGATCCAGTCATTCATATATATGTTGCTAATAGACCCATGCATTCATAGACGCACTGTTCCCACACCATATAGAAGGGTTGAATCCGCATAGATAAGAAGATTTTGCACGTACCCAAGAGTGGTAAATATATTGACTTCTCATAAATTATTGTTATATATTATTGATTAGAATATAGTATAGAATGTTCATATATTTTTACTAATGATTGTTGTATGAAATTAATGCTTATCTCTTCCAGAGAAGGTTATGTGGTGCTAGTAATAATTCATGCCATATGAATAAATGATGAAATGGTGATAAGCAAGTGCTGTGCGCTATGCTCTATGTATTATAAAACCGTTTGTAGCAAGTAAAGGAGATTAATATAATCATTCATTGCGAATTTAATGTAAACCTTTCATTGATTATGCTTGTATTTAATGAGATTCATGTAAATGAGGAAATGGAAATATTATTGTCTCATTTGTAAATGTTTCTCCATGATGAGAATTTTGTAAAGTATAAGTTAGCATGTAGCTAATGTTTGATGACGTAAAATTGTAAGAGTCATCTATTGTTGCCCCAAAGCTGTTGTTCATATTTATTGGTGGCTACAGAGAGATATGGTTGTCTATTGCAGCTGGCCTTTTTTCTTCCTATTGTCATGATTTGTTGCTGAGTTGATCCTCCTGTTCACTCTGAAATGCACACTTTATTCCTGTCACAAGTTGATGTTCATCAATGTGATGTCATTGACAAGGGTGAGAGGCATGACACGAGTAAACAGTGACGATAAGCTCACTTCTATCAACAACAACAAAGTCAATTCTTCTAAACTACACGATCCATAATTGACCAGTTGAACATTAATCTAATGAACAAACAAACACTAATGTTGGCACCATAAATAGAAAGTCTCAGTTGACTCAGTTTTCAGAAATCAAATTTTATTGTTTTCCTTATATTATTATTATTAAATCTTTTTTGTTCTTTTAATGTCTGCAATGCTGTCAAAAGTCTTTCAGAATGACCATTTTGACCAATAGCTATATTTTAACAAATGATTCACCATTTTATAAAGAGTACTAAGTGTTGTTATTCACTCAAAGATATCAAATAACACCCAGCTTATTACAGCAATTTAAAAAATTCAATATCAAATAATGCTGGACTTTTAAGTTATACCTACACTTTCAATAAGTTCTCCACACACACACACACACACACACACACACACACATAATCTACTTGTAACATTGCTGATCTTTTCAACCCTCATATTTTTAGCACAGAGTGAGTGTTTCAATCCTCTGATTAGAATATTTATGAGACATTCTCACCAGTCTTTTGATTTGCTGTCTTTGGCTTCAATGATGTAATTTGTCAGAGGAGAACCACCATCATCCAGGGGAGGTAACCAGTCTAAAGTAACAGTGTCTTGTGTGACCTTGGAGGCTCGTAGCTTTCCAGATGGTGAGCCAGGTTTCTCTGTTGACAACAAATGCTGGATATAAGAGTCAGGCACTTACAGTTATAAAAAACAACCAATTTTGAGAAATGCCATTTATATAAAATAAATGTACATGTATATACATTTTAATAAATGCTATTAATAGATAATCACTGAAGCACTAATTATAACATGTTTCATCACCTGGTGTTCTTCTGCACGTAACAGGAACAGTGGACTCTAGCGGTGGGCTGAGCCCTTCAGCATTTTCGGCAAAGACACGGAAAATATAATGACTGCCCTCCATAAGATTGTCAACTTTCAAATCTGTGGTACCGGCACGAACAGTGTCGACCTTCACCCATGCTTGTCGTTTGGCCTCACGGCGTTCCACCACATATCGCTTGATGGGCAATCCACCATCTTTCTCTGGGGATTGCCAGTGCAAAGTGACAGATTGGCTATTCACATCAGTCACCTCTAGGGGACCAACTGGTGATGATGGAACCTCTGCAAACAGATGAACAGAGACAATAAATGGAAGAGAAATAAGATTAAAGCTGTTAACGAGTGGAAATATTTCTTTTTAAATTAAGCATATATTATGTGCTCAAATGCACATACACAGTCACAGTTAACATGTGATAAATAAAAAATATATATCTTTATATGCTTTAAAAAGATTTCTTTCTTATCTGCATATTTTTAGCACCCACTGACAGAAGACACAATGATGTTAAAAAGAGGAATATTTCTAAATGCAAAGTGTCTATAAAATTGAAGCAAAATAATTAAAGCAAACTCCATCAGAGGTTATAAGACCACAAGCTTACTGTAAGGGCTCTGAGGAACAACAGCTTCATCCAACTCAGCAGGCTCTGATAAACCAGCAACATTCTCAGCCAACAAACGAATTTTGTACGATGTTCCTTCTTGCAAATAAATTACTTCAGCTGTGGTCACGTCACCACGTACACGATCAACATGAGCCCATGATGTTTTCCAGGTCTCACGCTTTTCAATGATATAATTGGTAATGGGAGACCCTCCATCATCCTTGCTGTGTTGCCAAGCAATCAAAATGGAGTCACGGCGCAATTCTACTACCTTCAGATTCTCTGGCGGAGATGGTGGTTCTGAAGAAAGAAAAATGAAATGTGCAGCCAAATTTAATTTAATCACATATAATCTGTAAGGCTATTATTTACTGTTAACCAATAATGGAGAAAACGTTTTTCAAGCCAGGTTTAACCTAATGCCATATAGAATCGAAATGTATTTTATTACTTGCTTCTAGCAAACAAATGGATTTTTTTTTTACATCTTGCTTCATTTCAATAAAAGTAATTTTTATTTATGAAAGGCCTTTGGTGCCAAGCATAAGTATCTGAGAAATGAGTCAGCAAAATTAAATTAAGAGGTACATGATACAAAACACTGCTTTAACAAATAAATAAATTCTATTCAGACGGACTTTTCAAAAAAACCAAAGGCTTATTCATTTCATCTTTCACGTGACTGTTATTAATAAGTGGAAGGCTATTTAAATATTGACTCTTATAGTTGCTCTGAATACATGTACCTATACAACAAACAAGATTTTATGTTGCATTGGTTTAAATACTTAGTTACAAAAGATATACAAGTCATGACAGTTTGAGGAAGGTTTGAACAAAGTTTTTAGTATTTTTGTTGACATGTTTAATCAATTTCATACGCTTCCTCAATTTCAGTGGTAACATCTGAAAGCCTTAATAATCTTAAGAACAATTACAATGCATAGTGTTTACTCCAACACATAAGTACACACTATGCACACCAAAAATGTTTTGGCAAAAAGAGTAAATTGAATGACACTGTCCAGGCAAATCTGTAAAGAAAAATCCACCATCACCACCACCAAAAAAATTCACATCTCCACTTTGTCTTTCCATGTCATTGCACTATTTATCTATGTCAAGTCATGAACTTCAATCCACCCCTTATTGCTTGCTTTTATCTATCTCTTGTCTTGAACTTCACTCCACCCCTTATTGTTTGCTTTTATCTATCTCTTGTCTTGAACTTCACTCCACTGCTTATTGCTTGATTTATCTATCTCTTGTCTTGAACTTCACTCCACCCCTTATTGCTTGATTTATCTATCTCTTGTCTTGAACTTCAATCCACCCCTTATTGTTTGCTTTTATCTCTCTCTTGTCTTGAACTTCACTCCACCCCTTATTGTTTGCTTTTATTTGCCAGATTAGTGATAGCTGCAGGCAAGTAAAGTAAATACTTCCTAAAGTCAGAAGTCTGTAAACATTAATATGACAATATGTACTTACTGACTGTCTTCTTTGGTGCTGCAGATTTGTCTGCTACACATGGTTCACTCATGCCCACCTCATTTTCTGCACACACAGCAAATTTATAATTTTTGCCAGTTTCCAGTCCAGTAACAGAGCACTGAGTGCTGTAAGCATCCACCGTTGCCATGTCTTTCCAAACAGCACCAGGTGCATCTACCCGAGCCTGTATGTGATATGTTTTAATGCGTGATCCTCCATCATTGGTTGGTGGTTTCCATTCAAGAGTGACTCCATCTTCAGTAGTCTTTGTGATTCGTACAACTACTGGTGGTCGTGGAGCCTCTGTTGAATATTTTTAAGAACTATTATGATTATTACTGATCATTAACTTATTTCTCTACCAAAACAACAACTCAAGAACAAAAATATTTAATGTTGTTAACACATTTAAAAATACCTAATTCTGTCATTGTTCAAGAGTATCCTGAACATTTTGAAGCAATAATTCTATTTTTTAAATATTAAATAAACAGATAAATATGGCTATTGCCATAATAAAAGCTGACATAAAAATATGTCTCCAATAATTAAATGTATGATAAATTCAAGGTTGATTAAACAAATTCAGCCAAGTATATATATACAAATATATAAAACTGTACAAATGGCAAAGTCAAAGTTGGGAATAAAAATAAAATGAAACAAATACACGAAATTACAAAATTACAAAACTGTAAAAACACAAAAAGAAACAAATACATGAAATTACAAAACTGTAAAAACACCAAAATAATGAAACAAAATACCTTTCTTTTTGCGAGGAATGACTGACTCTTCACCTTCCAGAGGCTGGCTTTCTCCCTCTGCATTGATGGCTCGGATTCGGAAATAGTATTCATTGTCAATCACAAGGTTTCTGGCCACATAACGGGTAGTATTGGCATCTACAACACCAGCACGACCCCACATGGTGCGCCGAGATTCCCTGATTTCAACAGCATATTGCAGGATGGGAGTACCACCATCATGTTCAGATGGCCCCCACTCCAAGTCAGCTGTGTCTTCAGTTACATTCAAAATCTTCAGTGGTTTTGTTGGTGGTGATGGGACATCTTTGTAAAAAAAAACCCGAAACAAATGTGAAATTAATCAAACATTATCATATTTCAAACTACTCACATATATAAAATAATTCTGCAAACAATAGTAATTACTAGAGTTGCCAAATTCATCAGCAAATATTAACAATAGCTAATGAACAACATTATGATGGATGCCAATAATGAAAACATTATGATGGATGCCACTGATGAACATTAAGATGGATGCCACTGATGAACATTAAGATGGGTGCCACTGATGAACATTTATAATGGGTGTCACTAATGAACAACATTACGATGGATGTCACTAATGAACAACACTTATCATCACTGTCACAAATGAACAACATATATCTTGGCTAGAACTATCAACCTGATTTCATAAATGAATGTAGTTATATAGGCTGACACATTTTGCTTAAAAAAAAAAAAAAAGAAGAAATTAATAGTCCTTACCAAAGGGACTCTTAATGATGACTGGTCGAGACATCTCTAAGAATTCTCCAGTACCTTGCCTGTTGACAGCTGCCACCCGGAAGTAAAATTCATCACCCTCCACAAGTCCTTTGACCAACTTCTCTGTCTTGTCATTCATTGTCTTGTCTACACGGGACCATGTCATACGCATGGCTTCTCGCTTTTCAATAACATACCCCAAAACTGGTGAGCCACCATCGTCTTTGGGTGGCTTCCATTCCAGAGTGACAGAGTCACGAGTGGTGGATGTGGCTTCTAAAGGCCCAACAGGCCTTCCAGGTAGGCCTGTAAGAGAAGGGGCAAAGATAGTAAATCTGTTTGTATGCTTTTGGTAACAATACAGCACAGCAGTACAATTAAAAAAAAAGATATATAATGAGTAATATTTGTTTTTAACACAGGAGATCAGTAAAATGTATTTAACATAAAGCTTTAATCATAACATTTTCATTTTATTCTTGTAACTTGTAACACTATTCATTCAAGACCAAGAAAATGTGCTTTTAATATAATTGTTTTTATATAGCTTAAACACTGAGAGTTGTGTTCAAATATAAATTAAATCTTAGCTACAAATCTAAGCTATGACCTTACGGCATTGTGCTAAATGTCAGGGCTTGGGCTTGGAATTTGAAATAAGAGCAATGAAAACAAATTACCTTCACCAACTAAAGTTATAAAGAAGTCTAAATAAACTTTTAATTAACAAAGAAAGTATACAATGATGCTTAAAGGCCTATGAAAGTTTTGTTATCAATATCCTCATAATTTTGGAGTTTTAGTATAAATTATGTCAAGGAACATACCAACAGGTCTTTTGGGGACAACAGCATCAGACACCAGTGGCTTGCTGATGCCAACCTTGTTGATGGCAAACACTTGGAAGTAGTACTGCTGGTCTGTTGTCAAGTCTTTGGCCTTGATCTTGGTCACGTCTCCTTCAGTGATGGTTAGTTCAGTCCATACATCTTGCGTCAGTGACATCTCCACACGATAGGCTGTGACTGGAGCACCACCATTGTCGCGAGGTGGGTGCCATTCGAGCACTACACTAGTGGCCTCAATTTGGCTAAAATATATAGGCCCTCTGGGTGCCTCAGGTGCAACTGTTGTAACAGGACAAAAATATGGACAAGTTGCTTATTGCAGCAGTGTGATGAAGATTCTACTATTTAAATGTTGTAAGGTAAAATGTCATTCATGATGGTAAGGTTAACAAAATATTAAATGTTCAAAAGAAGTAGTTGAAAAAGAAATTATGTAGACTGTAAGATATAAGGTAACAAATTCTTCATTATTTGCTGACAAAACAACAAACAAAACTGAGAAAATAAGAAGCAGATTTTGTTCTTCATTCAAATACAGGATGCCAACCTGTTTCTGTAGAATGTATTTCAAATTGACATATAGATTGCTAGCCTGGTTCTCTTGAAAGCAAGACAGACTGACATAGATTGCTGGCCTGGTTCTATAGCAGGCATGACAATGTAGATTGCTGTTCAGGTTGTTTAGAAAGTATGACAGACTGAAATATAGATTGCTGACCTGGTTCTTTAGAAGGTGTGACAGATTCTGTCATTTCAGTGGCTGGTCCAAAACCTTCCTCATTTTCAGCTGCAACACGGAACAAGTACTCTAGTCCAGTGGTGAGGCCAGTCACATCCAAAGAAGTGACCATTCCTTTCGTGGTTCCAGCCTTTATCCAGGAACCCCAGCGTTTGTCTCGGCGTTCAACCATATATGACTTGATTGGCAGGCCACCATCTTGCAGTGGAGGTCGCCAGTGAAGAGTTACAGCCGTTGGTCCAACATCAGTGGCAGTAAGTGATTCAGGTGCTGAAGGCTTATCTGGAAAAAATATTTAAAAATTTCAGAAAATGTTATCAGCAGCAAATGCTGAGCTTAAGGAACATCAAATCAAGATAAACAAATAAAATAACAGGTGTGTCATTTGTACAGCAAGAAAGTTTAAAAACTACTGTTGTTAATACTGATAATGTTCTTATCAAGAAGCCTGATACTTGAAAACCCAGACCTAATAAACTTAGAAATACAAACTTTATATTAATATGTTATCAAAATCAACTATAAATAAATTAAAAGAATACAGTATTTGCTAGTGATAACTTTTGTGCATTGATGTTGGATATGAGTAAAACTACACAATCCCTTCCAGTCATATTTAGTATTTAAAAGCAGTAGTTTGCTCTGAGCCTATCAAAACATAGGCAGTGCTTATGCCATGTTAATACATGGTTTATTTTTAGACAGTCTAAGCCTATCAAAACATAGGCAGTGCTTATGCCATGTTAATACATGGTTTATTTTTAGACAGTCTAAGCCTATCAAAACATAGGCAGTGCTTATGCCATGTTAATACATGGTTTATTTTTAGACAGTCTAAGCCTATCAAAACATAGGCAGTGCTTATGCCATGTTAATACATGGTTTATTTTTAGACAGTCTAAGCCTATCAAAACATAGGCAGTGCTTATGCCATGTTAATACATGGTTTATTTTTAGACAGTCTAATAATTACTATTATCTAGGTAATATGTGATTGTACTCTTTAGTATACAGCTGTGTATAAAACAACTTAATTACATAGAAAAAACATTACTATATAATAGAAAAAAATTGTATGACTAAAGGTAAGAGTAAAGTAACATTTTAAAAAATGAAAAAAATTTACAAATAAAATTAGAATATGTATTTTCCTTAAAACATGGGAAAAAAATTTAAAATCTATGAACAGTGAATTGCAACAGGTCTCATTCTTTTGTAGTAAGCTTTCAATGTAGTCACCACAGGAAGTATTGTTAACTTAATCAGCCCAAACAAAGCTGCAAACACTTAACAAAATGTTACCTAGTGTGCTTTCTCCTACATGTTAAATGTTCTCTTGTACTATAGCAAGGAAAAAGACACAATAATACCTATAAATGAAATTTAAAATAAGAGACGTCAACCAATTACTAAATTAACCAATCCAACATCAACCAATCTCTACATCAGCCAACTTCCACATAAATCAATCTCTACCAAGTTAATCTTTACATAATATAATCTTTATATCATACTGGTCAGTCTCCAATATTATCTACATGAACCAGTCAGAATACTGATCATTCTCTAAAGTCTACACCAGTCCATCTATACATCAGTCAATTTCTACCATGATATATCTATGTATAATCTCTACATCACCCAATTTTCATAAGAATTCTTCTCTAGGCCAATCTCTACATCAGCTTACTGAATGGACTCTTTGGTGTGATAGGTTGCTCTCCCTCTAAGGGCTTGGACATGCCAGCAACATTTTCTGCTCGAATTCTCATATAGAAATCTTGACCCTCCTGCAGGTGTTTGAATTCATAGGTTAGCCGATCTGCAGGTATGCGCTCAACTAATGACCAGCTTGTTTTCCATGTTTCTCTCTTCTCAAGTGTGTAGTGTGTAACAGGTGAGCCACCATCATTTTCACATGGTTTCCATGTGATGCGGGCACTGTGCTTAGTTAAATCTGATACCGCAATAGGGCCAGTTGGTGGAGATGGGGGATCTGCAAGAATTTGAACAGTTAGAAGTTAAACAAGTACAAAATCTATATAAAACATCACAACACAACTGGAAACATAATACCATCTTATTTAATCTTTGGGCTGTCAAAGTACACTAGGTATTCAAGTTCAAAGGTTACAAATATTTTTTATTTTAAAAAGGCAAAAAAAACCCCACCTTTAGTCAATTCTCAACATACATCATCAGTCATATCAAATTATTCAACTACATCACAACACATAAACTTACAGACAGGTCTCTCCAAGCGAATAGGCTTGAGTGTTTTCTGTCTGTCTCCTACACCTACGTCATTTTCTGCTGACACAGCAAAGATGTAATCTTTTTCTGGCTGTAAGCCAGTGACAAGATGATGAGTTTTGAAGTAATCAACTGTGGTGATGTGTTCCCACTTTTCACTGTCTTTCAAACTCATCTCCAAGATGTAGTGCCGGATTTTGGAACCCCCATCATGTTCCGGAGGGGTCCATTCCAGAGTAATACCATCCTTGCCAATGCCCCGGACAAGTATTGAGGTTGGTGCAGTGGGTACACCTGCAATAAAATTATTGTTATGGGTTGTGAATTTAGTGAAACTGAAAATTTGTGGTCAGAGCAATTTAAATATACAGTGCCACCCCAAACATATATACTAGAGTATGTTAATATATATCTAACCCTAGACTGATAAACACCTCCAGAATTTATAAACTGATTATAAATTGAAGTAAAAATAAAACTGGAAATTAGTACTGAATTTTCAAAGCTAGAAGATAATTATAATGAGAGTCAATAACAACTATATGCACTACACTCTTATCAAAAAAAGGAAAGAAAATTCAAGTATAAATTTACAAGTATAATAAATATCTCTGTGGCAGAGTAAATTTGCCTCTTCCTATTTCTAGATTTAGTTGTTATATAAATTGTTGAACTGTCAAAGTGACCCAACCTTGGGCACTCCTATGATGGTAATTTTTGTAAGTGTCAAAGTTGGAAGGATAGAAATTGCTGATGTAATCCAAACCAGTTCCAACTGGCTGAGTAGTGTTTTTGACTAATAGTCTCACACTGTTCATAACAACTTCAGCCAATGGGGATGGACTGAAAGTTTCTTTGTTGAACAAGTACTCTATTCTAATCACTTTGAATTTGAACATAACTTAAGACCTGTCATAAAGGCGATTGTTAACTGACTGATAAAGAAAGAATGGACTTAGAAATATTTCATACATTTGCTATTGATATATGATTTGAATTGGAGAATGTTTTATGTAATTGAACCATTATTTCTATGTTCACTAATTTGATTAAATTGTACATTATGCTTGTGAATTTTGATTGATGCTATATTTCTTATGCTGTGTGTGTATCAGATACAAAATTAATAAAGTGTAAAATTTAAAGTTTGTAAATGTAACAGGTATTTAAACATAAAAATGTAAATATTATTAAATATCATTACTCATGGTACTATACAGTTAGTTTACTTGGATCTTAAACAACTACAAAGAAAGCAACCATGACTGCATACATTACAAAGATATTTACAATTACATGAATGATAAGCTCTAAAGAATGATGGATATTTTCTTGTTTATATAATCTGTATATTTACCATTTATAGAGAGGATATATTTATTTTTAATTATTACCAATTTAACAACTTAATCACCATGAGTAGAATGTTCTAAAAAACTGAAGATAATTACTGTCAAAAGCATAACAGAAAGTTTCAAAGCATTTCCTTGTATTATGTGTATAGTCTTAAATTACCAGCCTCTAGAGGATGCTTTTATTTTAATTGCTACCCAATTGAACAACTTAATCAGTGTGAGCAGAACCTCTTCAAATATTATGACTTATGACAATTACTTTCATGCCGGGTAGTAAGAAAATATTATGTTAGTATGTACTGTGCTTTTACCCAAATAACAATTGGGTACAGTTTTGGTAATAAAAATAAAGACAGACAGAAACTTGACATATTATGAAGCATTTATGGTAAGCAGACATTTTCTTTGAGCTATGTGGTGTGATCAATTTGTCATTATTTTATACTGTCATTTTTATGATATCATTATCTTATGATATTACAATTCTTGACCATGATAACTAATTTATTTTATCCTTTATGATATCATAGAATTAAAGTGATATGCGATATTTATGATGTTAAAATGGTGTCACCAAAGTCCACTAACAATGAGATAAAATTATTTTTCAATTTTTTGAATATTAAAAGAAAGAGAAAATAAAAAAAAAAACCAACCAAACACACACAAAACTAATGTGCAAACATTTCCCCTTAGAAATTCTCTAATTCTCTAAATTCTCTAAAATTCTCTATAAGGGCAGACTGGTGCAGAAAACAAATAGCTATAGCAGCATTTGCAATCTCATGTAATTCAGCTGAGAAATGATTCATGTGCAAAGGAAATTGAAAATAACATAAAATAAACTGCTACTCACTCAGGATTTTCTGGGGACTGATTGGTTCTTTGCCTAGCAATGGTACACTCTGCCCTTCAGCATTGACAGCAATAATCTGCACCATGTACTGGTTGTCAGGTGAGAGGCCTGTCAACACAACTGATGTCTGTTCAGTTTGCTGAGCGGTGGTGAATGTGGACAGAGGGATCATGCGTGTCTGTATGATGTAACCAGTCACCGGAGTTCCACCATCACTCTCTGGAGGGTTCCAAGACACCTCAGCTGATCGGTTAGTCACATTGGACACAGCAAGAGGCCCCATTGGTGCAGATGGCACATCTGTTTCCCCACAAAAGAACAAAATGAACAGAAACAAACTTGAAAGATCCTTGTTTTCACTTCCCCATAAAGTTAGAAGTCTTATCTATAAAACAAAACCTGGATGAATCACACTTTACTCCCCTTAAAGTTAGATAGATAGCTTGGGTTTAAAACCAAACTTTTGCGGTGAGAAACTACATATGTACACATAATCTCTGAAACTAAACAAAAATTTATTTTATGCTAGAGTACCTTTCTCAACAATAGCTCATTAACAAAAATTCCACACTAAAACTATTATTCATGCAAAATTATAACATTTTTCATAAAATCAGCTAACAATTTCTTAAAGCATTCTAATGATTTATTTTTAACTTATTTATCAGAGATGTCATCCTCTAAAATTGTTTATTAATTACTTACTCCTAGTTCTTTCATGCCTTTACAAGTATCTTGTTATGGGTGATTATTAATGTTTATTTTCTCACAAGCAGTAAATTTTATCATATTTATGCACTTTAAAGTGTACATATGTGTAGACACACACACACACACACACACACACACACACACACACGCACACACACACACACACACACGCACACACACACACACACACACACACACACACACACACACACACACACACACACACACAATCAAAAGAATGTCTCTCACAATCAACATATAGAATGACTTTCTTGATCCTTTCCCAAAACGAAGCCAACAAAGTGACAGAGCCAAAGGAAACTAGGGAAATCCATTTAAATCTTACCAAATGGACTCTTAATCTTGACAGGTTTCTCCATCTCAAGAGGAGGGCTTATCCCGGCTTTGTTTTCAGCAAACACACGGAAAAAGTACTCAGATCCGGTGGCCAGACTCTGGATGCAGTGGGTGGTAATGTCTGGACTAATCTTGTCAACACGGCTCCAAGTTGTTTTGAAAGAGTCCCGTTTCTCGATCACATAAGCAGTGAGAGGCAACCCTCCATCATCCTTAGGTGCTTGCCATTCAATTGTTGCCGATGTTTTAGTGGTGCTCAAAACCTTTATAGGTCCCTGTGGTTTTGATGGTGGCTCTGTCATGTGCAATACAAGAAATGTTACTTGAAAAAGATATTGGTTTTGTTAATGCCATAGATATAAAATTTATACAATGTGGTTGTGGTGTCAGTGGTATTGTTGTTGGTGGTGGTGATGGTAATGATGATGTGACTTTTCTCAACATTTAATCTCAAAGAGGTCTAAGTGTTTATGAAGTGCTCAAGGCAATAAACTCGAAAATCCAAAGCTATGGAGATGTTAGGCCAATGGAAAAATCTCAAAAACTTACACCTGGATGGGTCCTGATTCCCAATAGTACCTACACCTCAATTCTATCCAATACCCATTTACACAGACTACAAAGAGAGAGAACTGAGTGGAACAACAAGAGAGAAAGCACACTGATACAATATGCCAGAGGGAAAATTAATATGCTGAGAAAAAAATATATTATGTCCTCCTTAAAATAAAAACATTTCTGCTGAATTCATTTAAATTTAAAGTAAATATAAGAATACCTGGAGGCCTCCTTGGAACCACAGGTTCAGATTCCAATGGTTTGCCAGGTCCAACCTTGTTTACTGCAGAGACACGGAAAACATATCGAGCACCAGTCTTAAGATCTTTAACCTTCAGCTTGGTGATAGTGGCATCTGTCTGACCAAGAATAGAGAAATCAGCTCCATCTTCAGACATAGAAATGGAGTAAGCCATGATTGGAGTGCCACCATCCTCTTTGGGGGGCAGCCAGTCCAGGATGAGGGAAGATTCTTGGACGTTGGCGAAGCGAATAGGACCAGTGGGAATTGATGGAGGTGCTGTGATTAAAAATCAGAATAATTTTCCTGTTCTTCATAAAGTTTTGCTTGAGCATATATATTAAAATCTTTAATATAATAAATAGTACAATATTGGTATATTTTATTCTAAATATTAGGGTAAAACTAAATAAAATAATATGCACACACGCACACATTCTCAATTATCAAGGATGGGGTGAACTGAGATGCTGGTTAACCTGGATGTTAAACGCATTCATATTTGCATATATAAAACGTAAGATATAAAAGGTTGGCTGCTAAAGAGAGACAGAAAAAAGTGATGTTCAAGAAGGTGGCTGTTAAAAGTACATTTCCACATATTAATAATGGATGGAATCATTGTCAGCAGATATAGTAGAAATGTTTACTTTATACTCTTGGCATACCCACAAATTTAAAGTTGAAAAACTCATATAAGAGGATAGCTGAAATGTAAAAGGGTTGATCTCAAGTGACAAAATAGAATGAATTGTAAAAAATCTGAAAAAGGTGTGATGACCAAGACATTTACGAATGAATACTATGTTAATGTGATGACCAAGACATTTATGTATGAATATTATGTTAATTAACTAAACAGTACATGATGGTGTGAGAAAGAAACAAAAATTATTCCCATTAGGAGTTCCTGATTGTGTGAGTGGTATACCATTCCCCAAAATGAAACAACCTTTATGTACAATAATCTTCATAAAGCAATGGTTCAACAAAGAAGGCCCAGTTTCTTATGACACTGAATAGTAAAAATGAAGTATTTTGATGAAATGAATTTAAAAGTGAGGGGTTAATTGACACATCTTCTGGCTGGTTGATTAGAATAAATGGAAAAACCTAGTTTCTCATTTCAAATAAATTGGAAGTTTTTAAGCTAAGTTCATATATATAATTTTTTCCTTAATGTAAACAATTTTTTGTAAATGGTTTAGTAAATACATTATATCCCAGGGAGGGGGGGGGGGATTAACCAATTATCTGAAAAATCATTTTCCTCATTCATCACAGATAAATAAGACAACTGTATGCAAGTGTGTGTGTGTGTGTGTGTGTGTGTGTGTGTGTGTGTGTGTGTGTGTGTGTGTGTGTGTGTGTGAGGTCATGTGTGTATGAAAGAGAGTGTGTGCATATTAAATCATTAATACTTATTTTCAGCATTGTATATTAAAATATTAATATTCACTGATGAATTACAAAAACACAAAATTAAAACTGAATTATTGAACTTTGCACTGTATTGAAAATAGAAATATAACAAAAAAAAATATAGAGTAAGCATTAGTACATTGTAATAAATTAACAAGTCATACTTTACTTTTATTTATTAAATTAAAACGAATGCAAATAAAATGCTATGAATCAAAGAAAGGGAAAGGCAAAAACAATAACATGCAAAAAGTTAAATTACATTTTCTGAAATACAAATTAAAAACTTTGTTTGACTAAAATGACCTTATAAGGTCATAGTTTGAAGTCAAATAATATGGCTATCAAGTAAGAGAAAATATTAATAATAAACAACCAATTATAAACACTAAAAGTGCTAACTTCTACTGTATGGCAAGGTAAAGAAGACTACTTGGGTCAGAAGGGCAAAACTGAAAGATTTTTTCCCCTGGGACACGGCAAAGGAGAGTTATCGAGAAGCAAGCTGACAATGCTTTTGGTCTCTTGTTATTTTAACGATGAATTGATTCGATTATAAGTGCAACCGAGAGTTGGTGGGGGTGGAGACAAATGATCTTCTGTGTTGTAATCAGTCAGATTAAGATAACTATTTTCAACCTGTGCATGTACACAAATTTACCTGTCATTATATCAGGTGCCAGAGCAATCTAATCGTAAGGACTGAAGATGAATTAGGCAACCAGTCTGTTATCAGTATAGGTGTGTATATTAAAATTAATAACTTTAAATCATGATACTGGAACAGGGTTGTTAAATAAGAGCCGGTATGTAAAAGTCTCAGTGTGGTCAACAAATGCCAAGTACTCTTTACCCTCAGATTCTATTTTTTTTTTTTTAGTAGAGATTATTATTAATATATATTTATCTGCTTTATCTGCTCTCTTATGTATGCAATCTGTTATGCATTTTGTGCTGTTGTGTGATTTACACAGACTAAGTTTCAATAGTTCTAGAAAATGTACTGTGCACAGTCTATTATGGGCTTGTCCACTGCATTTTGTGTCAAATAGAAAATGAAATGGGAGGGAGTGGGATATTAGAAAAGGAGAAATGAAAAATAATGAGGTATAGGGAGAGTAATAACTGGACGACAGAAAAGCACAGAAGAGGTAAGAGTAGAGATGGGGTGGTGAGTGAGGTAAGAAGTACAGTTGTGAGAGTGGACAGTCCACCCTTTACCTTAAAAATACCACTGTCATCAACTATCAGTGGTCTGGGAGGGGGGAGGTTGAAGAGAAGGAAAAAAAATAATACTAGAATGAGAAGAATAAATAACAAAAAATGGGGCTAGAGCTGGGAAGAAAAGAATATGGAAGAGAGACTGGAATGGGAAAAGAGAGAAAAGGAAGAGGGCAAAAGGTAGGAACATGAGAAATCTGGGAGAAAAGGAAGAGGGGACAGGGCAAGGGTCTACATGTGTGGGAAGAAGTGCAAGAATGTCAAGGGAGTGTGGAAATAATCAGGATGGGGCCATTTACTAATTATGGTAATGAGTAGACCAAGTAACCTGGAATTCCCTGTGGTGTAACAGACTCCACACTTTCCAATGGAAGGCTCAATCCTTCCTCATTTTCTGCGAACACTCGGAAGAAATAATCATTTCCTTCCAGTAGATTTTGAATACAATAGGAGGTGATGTTGGATTTCACTGAAGCCACTTTGATCCAAGTGTAATACTTTCTGTCTCTCCGCTCCAAGTGATAGGCAGTTATTGGCAAACCTCCAGTGTCAAGAGGCACTTTCCACCGAATGACAACAGATGAGGAAGTGATTTCCTCATAAATGATGGGGCCTTGTGGTGGTGCAGGTACCTCTGTAGAATGTTTATATAGCATGCAGCATTACATATATGTTAGTACAACAATACAAGAGCCTCTTGTTAAGTGTTTAGCCTGGAGCAGACTGGACTTCTGTGAGACCAGGAAATTTTGACAGTATGCTCTTCTCTAATTATTATAAAATAAATTTTATTTTCTCTGAGCATTTTGCAAAAACACTTTCAAGTATAAATTTCCTGGTACAAATTTAAATTCCAGTCCACCCCATGTCAAAAAAATGAACAGTCACATACTTTGTGTTAAAGTGTTAAAGGCGTTAAAGTGTTTATACAGCTGATGTCAAACTAAAATCATAACATTTACTTAGTCAACCAGTCCAAAATGTTAAACCATGGTTGTATTTAAGCAGTCAATCATATTGTGATGTTTATACATGTAATGTTTTGTCAGATGACAAGTCTCTAATTTTTCTGCAATTGATATTCAATTACTTTCTCACAATTTTTATTGTGATACTGAAAGTGACAATGTTTCACAAAGTGGTGTCATGGTAACTCTATCACTAGCCATCTGTCGCTGGGACAGTTATACAAGAGAAATCTTTCATTACAGCTCAATGTGCTGAGACATTTTCCATTTGGTTTTATTAATACGTTTACGTTAATGCAATGAATTAGAATACATGCTTGCTGATAATGTTTGAATATCAATCCAACCAGCTGCAGCAAATAAATCAATTTATTATTTCTTTATTTATAATTGTACAGTATGTTTTCAAAACTATTTATAAATTACTCAACTTTCAATTAATTTTGTTCATAACATTATAATCAAATTAAAAGGGATAACAAATTCATATATACAATGTAAAGTTATGAATGCTTTAAATCTGGGAAATAGTTGACTCAGCAACTAGATGAGGCTGACTGCAATTTTTAAAAAATACAAAGCAGATCTAATACGCTAGAAAGAGTTCATAAAGCAAAATGTTAAAACAACAAATGTGCAGATTATTTAACAATTCATAACACAATAACTTACCAATTAAGTTTGTTTTATATGCAAGCATCAGGTGTTAATTAAACCAAAATAACAAAGTAAAAACAAGCATCCATACATACTCAGTTGGTCATAAATGACAAATGCAATTAATCATAATTATTTTATGGCATAATTACCAATATCTATATGTTATAAAACAGATGTACATAAACTCAGACATTAGTGACAAGAACTTAGTGTTTTGACAAAAGCCATAAACAGCGAACAAAATTAATTTTTAAAAAGCACTGAACTAGAAATACCAGGATAGTTGGGGAAAAAAAGAAGAAAGTAATCTGTAACATTTTTTTTTTTAATTGACAATTTGAGTAAAACTGAAAAATCAAACATTCCAAAGGAAAAGCATGCTACTTACTGAAAGGTGAGCATGGTTTGGCAGAAGTCTCAGTTTCGATGGCACGAGATGCACCAACAGAATTTTCAGCAAACACCCGGAAATAGTAATCCTGTCCTTCCTTTAGGCCTGTCACACAATGTGTCAGCTGCTGGCCATCTGGCTTCACCTTGGCAACATGAGACCAGGTTGTCTTCCAGCCTTCCCGCCGCTCCAGGATGTAATGCAGGATTGGAGATCCTCCATCAGATTTGCAAGCGCCCCAAGAAAGGGTGAGACTGTCTCTTGTATGGTCCACAATCTCCAAAGGTGGTTCTGGGGCTGATGGTTTTTCTTAGAAAAATGATAAACAGTCAACCTTAAGTATAAAATGGTCATATCTCAACCAGACATAAACATATGAACATTATTCTTCGAATAACTACAGCAAACATTCAATAAATACATAATGTTCGATCTCAATCATCAAAAAATATGTGAACATAATTCTTCAAAAACTACAACAAACGTTTGTTCAAATCTCAACCATCCATAACATTATTTTTTAAATTAATCACTATAAAAGATTACTTCTATTATTATTATTATTATTATTATTATATTTAAGTGTATAGATACAGTACATTACAAAATCACTAACACCACTTACCCAGTGGTCTGGAGGCTTTGATGAACATTTGAGTCTCCATGAGTTTACCCAGTCCCACTTCATTTTCAGCAGCAACAGCAAACACATATTCCTTTCCCTCTTTTAGATTTCCTACAGTGTATGCAGTTTCAAAGGCTTTGACCTGTAACCCAAACAATATGGCTGTCAAGAATATGAAAAGAATAAATTTTAATGAAATTATTGATGTAATTTATATTTCTGAAATATCATAAACTGATGACATTTATATTTCTAGAATAAACATTTTTAGAAACAAGCAAAAATACCCATAGCTAATAATTGCTGCAATGTTTAATTAAAATCCATATCAAGACCCAGTGGGATTCTTTAGATCAAAAACAAAATTATATAAGTTTATTTAAAGAATGCTTGAACTCATAATTTGTTGTTTTTGTCTAACAAATCTTGTCTGGCACATATAAATGTTATTCTGGTTTACTGGGCATAGACATAAATCACCACAAAAGCATAACAATCCTTGTAACAAATTTTAAACCTAACAATAGGACCCACAAGTGAATTTCTTATAATTATGAGAGCATACTGTACATTTGCATCTTTCCTGAAAAAAAAAGAGAGAAAAAATGGGAGAAAAGTATTTGACTCTAAATGAAAATCTTTTGAGGTGAAGTGAAAGGTTAATGACACAACTTGTACTGCACCTTAAATAAGCAATGACCCTGGTAAAAGCATTGTGTAAAACATGCATTAAATAGGGCAGTCTCAACAATTGAGAACAGCAGTTAAGAAACAACTATAAACTTTGCTCAAAGAGGCCTGAATAACAATCAGGTAAGTGTATTGCCTTTCTTTGGAGTTATCCTCTCTTGCATTGCATTGGACATTCTAACCTTGGGGTGGTTAGTGGAATTGCATGAATGTTTATATTTTAAAATAATAAAGAAATTTACATCAATCTATTTTATATGGCTTTTCTTAAAACTTGAAGTTTAACACTTTTGATAATTAGTTGATTAAAAAAAAATGTTTACTTTTGCTACTTCTTCCCAGACTGGTGGAAGGACAGTGGATCTGTAAATATGGTAACTTGTGATCTTGGCACCTCCATCGGATTCAGGCGGTGTCCACTCAAGGTCGGCATAGTCTTTACCAACTTTTCGTACCTGCAATGACTTCGGGGCAGCTGGAGGACCTGAAAAAGTAATTTTTCAGCAGACATGAAGGAAAAATTGATAAATACTTCTTAAATTCATCTCAGTTTTTTTTTTTTTAATTTTAAAGCTTTCTGAAAATTGCATTATGAAAAAGTCATATTCAAAAGATGTTGGTTCAAATCTTGAGATTTTTCTCTTATGAAAAGTAGTGCAGATTAATGAACATTGTTTTTATTTAACTGTAAGGATTTCTCTCCAATCTTTAATCCCTTTATAAATTTTGCAAAGTATGTCAAACTCTCCAGAGGTAAGGCTATTAATTTAGCCTGGTCACATTAAATAAATATTAAAATATTACCATTTAAAATTCAAACAATACAAGATGTATTGTAATAAAAGCTAAAAGGCGCATATATGTTAAGTTTAACCATTAAATTACAGGTAAAACTAGAATGGATGTTTTTTTTTCAGTTGGAGCCCAGTGTGAGGCAAATGGAAATAATTAAAATATTATTATCTAAAATATATAACATTATCTAAACTTGTAGATTTGACCCTGACTTCCAGTAGTCAGTAAAACCCCAGAAAGTATCAATCAAAAGTCGAAAGTAAACTGTAGCCAGGGGAGGGGGCTGGGAAAGTCTCCAGTGTGCTTCCATCTGTGAATGAAGGGGGATTAAAAACTCATTAGCATAGGAGAAGAATCTTTGTGATGTGTATTGCCCATTGTGAGGCATGAAGACAATGTCAGATGGGTGGTGCAAAGATAAGTGTTTCCCTGAACATTAGTGTCGTGGAGTGTGTGTTCTATTTTTACTATTTTTAAATGTTGCTTCGTGAGAATAAACAGTGTAGATGAATGATTAACCTTTAGGGATAATCTGCATATAGAAAAATGGACTTTTAGGGCAGGCTAGATCCCTCTAAGATAGCTAGATTAATAATTTTAAATTGTAACTGATGTGTATTTTTGATTGAATTGTTATTTATTTTCTTTTATAAATTCTTTTATTAATTTTTCACTCATTTTCATGTCATTCCTTATCATCTTCACTTTATGTAAAATTCCTCTTGTAATGAACATATTGTCTCTATTTTGTTTTATACATAGTGGGAGATAACTTGGGGACTGAGTGAATCACCGGGAGGTGTATCACTTAAATGTCGTGTTGTCCTAGATTTTAATTAATTTATGGACAACCGACAGAAAGTAAACAAAATCTGCTCATTATATGGTTGTAAAAATTGAAAGATAACAATCCATGTTCATAAAGTACAAAAACACACATTTTTTTAAAATGGTAACAGGAATATTCCATTTGCTGATAATACATTAACAGAAAGATACTTAACAAAATTAATTAAAATAATAAGCAGCGGCACTCTGCTCTATTAATGAAATTTAATGCATATATTACAGTTTAGGACAGAACCATGCCAAAGAACCAAGAATAAAAAGCACACAAAACCATTACCCAGTTTTTTCACTGGAGATACAGGTGGGCTGGATATTAAAGGTGGACTCTCTCCTTCTGCATTGACAGCAATCACACGGAAAATGTATTCCAGATCAACAACCAGCTTTGTGACAGTGAATTTTGTCACTGTCGACTTTACATCTGCAACTTTGATCCAGGTAGTGCGTCTAACATCTCGCATCTCAATGTAGTAAGAAGTCAGAGGACTGCCACCATCTGACGAAGGCGGTTTCCATTCCAAATCTGCAGAGTCTTCTGTAATATTACTAATGGTCAGTGGTCCTTCTGGTGCAGAGGGCTTTCCTGAAGTTGGAAAAATAAAATAGGAATTGGACACAATAATAAAATACTGCAAAATATTTTATTTTTTTTTACAGAAAAGATTTGTGTTTATTTTAGGAACATACCCACATACCCCAGGGTATATAAAAAGAAGCATTTAAAATACCGCTAAAAAGAATGTGTAATTCTAAAAATAGAAACATGTTTTTATTCATTTATACCAAATATACAAAATAACGACAACATCCCAATAACGGCAACACTCCTTGAATATTTAAGATTTTTAAAATCATGTTATCTTACTTACCAAATGGACTCTTGGCAGTAAAAATATCAGATTCTAATGGCTTGCTGGTACCCTCTTTGTTCACAGCAGACACATGGAATATGTATCCTGTGTTTTCAACAAGATTCTGAACCTAGAAGAAAATATTTAATGTTGGTGTCAAGATTTTTCAGCATAAATTATATTACAGCTATTTAAGGGGGTGGTGGTGGTTTTGAAGAAATCTCACATAATACCCAGCTGCAAACCTGTCAAAAATAGGCAGAATCCTAACAACTTAGACCTATTTCACGAAAGTCCCAGCTATGTAAAACCAATGAAATAAAACAAGACTCACTAACTTCTGTTAACACAACTTAAACCTATTTCACAAAAGTCCCAGCTATGTAAAATCATTGAAATAAAACAAGACTCACTAACTTCTGTTAACACAAACAAAGTGGCTTTAGAGCACACAGGTCAACAATTGGCCATTTAGTACATCTCAAACAAGACATAAATAAATTTTAAAAATAGCAAATCAGGTGGACTATGCAAGTGTTCCTGGACACTGAAAAGGAGTACGACATGCTATGGCAGCAGTTCCCAACCTTTTGCAGCCAAGAGCACATTCAAATTTTGAGAAAAGTTTGGAGAGAACCATCAATTTTGTATTGGACATGAAATACACAGATCATATTTAGTAATATGTAATTTATGTATCTATACTACTCAAGCGGATTACTCTTGCACTGTTATCAATTCACTTTTTTTAATATGTCTGGAAGATGAATTAAGCAGCTTTTAAAAAATAGATTTTAAAAGCAAAGCAGTTTTCATCTTAATGAAATAGTGGCCAAAATGTATTTATTATTCTTACTTTAACACGTAAACCAGTTAATGGTTAATTTAAAATATTCTATTTATTTTTGTATTTGGATTTCAACACCTAAATATGAAAAAAGTTAAGCACAATTTTTATTGTTACAAGTATCTGGATTTCTACAAACATACAAATATGAATAATATTCATAAGAGCTCACCAGAACTGAATTGAGAAAAGGTATTATTAATTCACTTACTTTTGTTGTAATTAATCAGTATGACTTTTTTTGCACTGCATTTCATTAGCCAGTTTTTAGAAGTTGAGAGAGTAAAATATTCTCATTTGTAAATAACCATCAAGATACCATCTGTAAGTCAAGATCTGTATTTTGATGTGCTATCACAAGGCTTGAGTAAAGCTGGGATATATCAATCCTCAAAGCAATTAGCTCATAAGGAATCTGTCTTGATGGCATTTTATTTAAACTCCCTAAAGCAACTAACCTGTTATGTCTTTCAAAGTTTTGTCAAGCTTGATGTATTATCCATAAATCCCTTTAAGTAACTAATCTGGTATGTTGTGATATCTAGCTTGATGCATTAAACATCAACCCTTTTAAACAACTAGCCTGGTATGTTGTGATGTCAGGTTTGATTTATTCAATATCAATCCCTTACTGAAACAAAACTGGTATGCTGTGATGTCAGATTTGATTTATTCAATATCAATCCCTTACTGAAACAAAACTGGTATGCTGTGATGGTCTGGTTTGAGGTATTATACATCAACCCCTCTAAACAACTAGGCTGATATGTTGTGATGGTCTGACTTTATATATTATACATCAATCCCTTTAAGCAACTGACCTGGTATGTTGTGATGTCTGGCTTGATGGTAATGACCTTGGACCAAATTGTCCTCTTCTCTTCACGTCTCTCAATGATGTAGCCAGTAAGGGGAGAGCCACCATCACTCTTAGGTGGCTTCCAACGGATGGTGATTGAAGTTCTCTGGATATCAATGGCTTCAAGTGGACCTTCAGGTTTTCCTGGTACCTCTGAACAAATAGCAAGAAAATAAGTATGTGTGATGTCTATAATCACTGTCCTCTTCCTTTATATTTATATTAATAAAATTAAAGGTTTGTAAAGATGTCAACTAAACAATACTGATAATTACTAATAATAAGAGTCCTGCATAACGACCAGGTGTGTAAATTAAGATATCACTGGGTAATCTCACCTTTTTCTTTTTTGGATTCTTGGTTTGATCCAACAATAGTTTAACCTTATGTCCACAATTAAATCTAAGGAATATTGTCAATTCATATACTAATGATTTTCTTAAAGAATACATTCTTTGGACAAAAAAAAGAGGAGTATGATGTGTAATATCTATTCATTGGGAGTGCTTTGAATTTGTTATTAAGCAAAAGCTATTCTAGAACCAGTTTAATAAATCAAAGCTTTCTCTCACTGTAACATTTATTAATTGTGATTATAAATGTGACTATTGATATATAAATGCAAATTATTGCAGCTGTTGAAATAAATATATGCACTTTCATAGCTACTACACTACCATCAAATCTGGTTGTCACCATCAATTATTAATTTGCAAACATGGCTTGAAACACCATTTGCATGCTATTCTTTTAGTGATAATACTATATTCATGATTCATATAGTCTGTAATTATTATTTTTCTGAGTGTTAAAGAAATAATTGTTTAAAATGCCATTATATGTGATTTTAGTTATTATATGAACACTTAAACATATGTGAACATCTCCAAGAGAAAAAATTCCAAGACACAACAAATATGAATAAACTATTTGAATTTGTTTGGGTTTTGTGTTTTAGAAGAGGGCAGGAAAACTGACATTTTGAAAAAGATGGATTAAAAAAAATATTCTGGAAATATTGTATTTGGTACTCTGCACAATGCTGTTATTTTCTTCATAGAAAAAAATAACATGCCAAATATTTTAAGACCAATGAAGAAACTTCTACATCATGCATATATTTGTGAAAAGAAAAGTAAATTAGTACTTACAATGTTTGAAATGCCTTAGCAAAGTTGACAAAAGACAGCTTTAGAAATACTCTCATTATAATGTTAAAAGCTCATTGATGCATGAAATCAGCACACCAATGATACAAGATGCCTGAGATCAGCACACCAGTGGCACATGATGCCTGAGATCAGCACACCAGTGGCACATGATGCCTGAGATCAGCACACCAGTGGCACATGATGCCTGAGATCAGCACACCAGTGGCACATGATGCCTGAGATCAGCACACCAGTGGCACATGATGCAAGAGATCAAAAATATCGATGGCATATAATGCATGCAGACCTAAATGTCAATATTTTATTTAGAATACTCGTAACTCTCCTTGATCAGAATTATTACTATTTATAAGAGGCAGTTACAAGTAGTTTGTATAGTTCATAATTTACCAATGTCTAAAGATCCAAGACAGATCACATTTTTTGCTCTAAAACACAACCTAAAACTATATACTACATGAAGTAATATGACTGTAAAGGAAAAACAGATAAATGCTGACCTGCTGGTCGTGAGGGTGTGACTGGACCTGACTCAAGAGGTTTACTGGGACCAACCATATTTACAGCTGTCACCCTGAAGACATGAAGGGCACCTGTCTTGAGGTCTTGGCATTTGAACTTGGTAGAAAAGCTATCCACTTTGCCAATCTTAGTCCACTCTCCATCATCAACCTTCACTTCCACAATGTACTGCATGATTTCTGCCCCACCATCATCTTCAGGGGCCTGCCACTGCAACATGGCAGAGTTAGCAGTCAAGTTATTGACCTGCAGCGGCCCACTTGGTGAAGATGGCAATTCTTGTATCCTGGTAGGCCTGAAGGGTTTGGCATTTTCCAGTGGTAGACTATTGCCTTCTGAGTTTTGAGCCATGATACGAAAGTAGTAATCAATGTTGGTTTGGAGATTCTGAATATTGTATGTGGTGGTGTCAGGTTTAATGGTAGTGAGAGGGGTCCAAGTCGGTTTGCGGGCATCCCGACGTTCAAGGACATATGCAGTGAGAGGCTGACCTCCATCTGACTTTGGTGGTTTCCATGTAAGGGTAACACTAACAGCAGTAATATCACTTGCTTCTAATGGTCCCTCAGGGGTACTTGGTACACCTGTAAATGGTAATTACAAAAATTTTTTTAAAATGTATATAAGTGCTTGTTTCTTTCAAATTAAAATATTTGTATTTCCTAGATTGCTTACCAAGGATACTTATCATGGTGTCACAGTCTGATAAAAATGTCATGACTCCTTGACCCACTTGTTTGGTTTCAAACATCAAAATTTGAAATTCCTTTGTTTGAAGCTCCCCCATGATACTTCAGTATCGAGAAGCTTCCAACAAAGAGGTCAGAGACATTATGTAACTTTGGACCATTGTCTAAGTTCTCGAACCAACCACATACTACGTGACCAGTCACGTGATTTTTTATAAATACGGGAACGCGATTCTGTAGAGTCACTCCGAGATACAAGAAGCCCGATGCCGCTTATTCGTGAGTCGTATAGGAACAGCCGACGTGTTTTGCTGAGATAACACCTCGATTTCTCACTAAGGTATTGAATTTATTTAATTGTATTTTGCATTGTTGATCATGTATGAAATTTGTGTTATGCATTGCTATTGAGCTTAAGCACGGTTCGTTGATAAATGACAAAAACCTATGAGTATTGTATATAAATCATTGTAACTCTTTTCCCATTGTAACTTTAATTTATATAACCTTAAATTCACTAGAGCCAGGGATGCCTGAGCCCGACATGAATTTTCTATTGTAATTCAAATTATTGCGTGTAAATTTTAATGTAAATTGTAAAGCACTTTGCTTGGTTTGAATTGTCCCTTTTGTATGAACTCTAAATTTTAACGTTGTAAATATTTGGTAATTCATACGTCATGCTTGTTAAATGCAACATGCGTGAGATTATAATTTTGATCTAAAATTGTAAACGACGCGTTATGTCGATTTTCTAGTCGAGCATTTATAAATTGATCATGCTTAGGCAGGCGACTTTGAAGCAAGACGATTACGAAAACACCTTTGCTTTCAGGTCGGTTTTTCTGTTTCCTACTCCTTATCCTTATTCCACTGAAGTGTTCATGCTCTACGAGTGAGCTGAATCCACTGTTGTCCTATTGCCATTAACGGACAGTGCCGGCGCGGAGGTCTGCACGTCTGTCTATATTCACCATCCCATTCAGCGATACTGAAAGACAATTCCATTGTTATGCTGTATGCATCTTTGCTGAGGGAAGACAAGTGAGATAGACTGGTCTGGACTGGATTCGAAAACGTGGACCAACATTCACCAGTTAAGTCATAACTCGGTGTACCGAAATCAAAAGGAACTTTGAACAATATTCGTGTGGCAATTCTCTAGTTGACAATTTAAAGCACGTTGATTGCTACGGCTTAGAATTAGACTTCGTGTTCGTATATTAACTGTTTGTTAAATTGTTAAACTTATTAAATCTTATTTTTAATTGTTAATCCTCTTTGTAGTACATTTTTATGCATAATAGACCTATAGATTTCTTGGTTTTGGATGGGGGCGAATGAGCTGAATGACATAACGTATGCATATTAATTTAGAGGAATTTAACGACTCCAAAGCCAGCTTTGTACGCAAATTGTCAGTTTGTAAATCTGTTGTCTACACTACAAGACCCATTTTTAAAGTTAGTCAAATGATAATTTGGGCAACCAGTCTGTTTAGGATAGAGAGAAGGAATTAATTTAATCTATCATATTTTAAAGTCCTGAAAATCCTAGGCAGGATCTATAAATAAATACTGGAAACGTAACACATGGGTCCATGCAATTAGGATTATATCCCTACTTTGAGAGATTTAACCCATTCAGTGATAAGTAAAGAAGTATAAAACAGAGAGCTATTGCAACTTAAACAACTGATTCACTTATGCTTAATTTTAAAGCAAAACTTCTGGAAATATTTTTTTAAAAATAGAAATAATACAATTCACAATAAAACAGTACAAGCTATTACATTTCTGACACTTCTGCATTCAGAGACTATACATGAAAATTACAAAATTTATTGTATATCCAAAAGTCGAGATCTACATGAGCAACACTCATAGCAACTAATTGATATTATTATACATATTATTTTCTAATTCTTCCCCAAAATTAGTTTTTCAATTAGTGAAAATGTACTCATGATTCTTTTGCAATCATGATTTTATTTGTGATCTGAAAGTGTTTATTTACAGTAATAAATCCAGATCAACAATGTCTTAAAACGAAATTTTAATTCAATGTACAATTCTTTATGATTTGCATTCCAGTGAAATAAGTGTTACACCCACCCCACCCCCTTAGAAAACATACCAAATGTTTCTTCTACTCTGTTTAATTATGAATACACTTAACATATTTTTTTAAAGTACATTTACTTATAGCCAAATGAATAATAAAAATTGCTTATTTTATTGCCATGACATTGAAGTTTAAGAAAAAGTAAAAATTAGGTAAATTACTGTATTTTATTTGGTAAGAACTGCTATATCAATATAACAATAATAAAATAAAAATTAAAATGACAATGACCTTCACTATATTTTGTTGTCATCAGTATGGGTTGAAAAGTAGAATATGTGAATAGCACAAAATATATATTCAGATTTACAACATATTTTGCATGATTACTGCTGGTTAGACTTTTAATAAACAGCTAGCAGTAATGAATTCGGACTTTAATGAGCTTGTAAACACTACCATTCCTACTAATTATTTTCTTCATGGTGGGCATGGTGATTAATTATTTCAACAAGGTGGGCAGGCCATCCTGATTAATTATTTCACATGGTGGGCAGGTCATCCTGATTAATTATTTCAACAAGGTGGGCAGGCCATCCTGATTAATTATTTCAACAAGGTGGGCAGGTCATCCTGATTAATTATTTCAACAAGGTGGGCAGCCATCCTAATTAACTATTTCAACAGGGTGGGCAGGACATAATAATTGATTATTTTAACTTGGTGGGCAGGCCATTATTAATGATCATTTCAACATGGTGGGCAAGCCATCATAATCGATTATTTCAACATAGTGGACATGCCATCCATGTTGATCATGTCAAATGGTGGACAGGCTATCCATGTTGATCATGTCAAAATAGTGGGCAGGCTATCCATGTTGATCATGTCAAAATAGTGGGCAAGCCACCACTATTGTTTCAACATGATGAAAAGACAATCACTATTGTTTCAACACGGTGGCACATTCTTACAAATACTCTAGAATGGGTGATAAAGAACAGATTAAAGATAAAGAAATTCTCTACTTAATTCATCCAATTATTAATATTTTTTTTAAAAATGTATAACATTCTGGTAAATGCCCCTAAGCATATATGCCAAGATAAGATTAAGTGTCAGACTTACCATATGGACTTTTCGGTATTACGCCATCGGATTCCAGAGGTTCTGATTTGCCCACGGCATTTTCTGCAATGACACGGAAGAAGTATTCTGTGCCTTCCTTCAGATTTTGTACACAATAGGAAGTGATGTCTGGCTTGACCGTGGTCATTGGTGTCCAGGTCATCTTCCAAGTTTCCCGCCGCTCAAGGATGTAACAGGTGATAGGTGAGCCACCATCACTAGGGGATGGTAACCAAGTGAAAGCCACAGATGTCCGCTGGACATCTGTAAATCTGATGGGACCTTCTGGTGGAGCTGGTTTTTCTGTTGGAAAAATATTTATTTATTTACTTACTTTGGAAAGATAGCATAAGATTCGTACTTAAAAATTTCTTGTTAACCTCTAAATTTGTAGATCAAAGAAATATTTGTCAAGTAGTATGTCACAATGAATTACTATGGAAAATAGTGCATCAAAGATGTCTTTCCCATTACTTCTTTAAATACCTTGCTTTAAAGTTATTTATAGATATGTTCATTTACCTTCTGTTATAATCATAAGACATTTCCATGTTATTTTAATTTGAAATAGTGTGTGTGTTAAGACAGTATGGGAAGTGTTCATATTTGGAGAGTTGTGTGAAGGAATATGTTTGGAGTGCATTGGCACAAAATAACAATCCAAACTTATAAATTGTAAACTCATTTTCATAATAATTACAGAAAAGTAAAGAAAATTCAATTTCTAACAATTTATTTATACATTATTAAGAAGTAACTTTATTAGATGACAAAGTATGCTGCAAATGCTAGTATCCATTTGCATGTTTTCAAAATACATTATGTCTTCAGTGGGCATAAACATTTCACTTGGTTACTATGAAAAAACAAAGCTGTCATTTCTATACTTTTTATAGTACAAAATTGTTTCAGTTATTGGTGTTATTTTCCTATAAATTTGTTTCTTGTTTTCCAGATATTTTTTTCTTTAAATTTTGGGTTGTTCATGTGGGTTTGGATGTGTTTGTATAACAGCTGCTTCACAGATTTTATGCAAAGGAAGACATTCTTTCTAGATTTTTAGAAAAACTATTTTATAATCTGTTTCTAGGTACTAGTTTATGTTTTAATCCTGCACTATCTCTGTGCTAAATATGTTCTAGAAATATTTTCTTAATTTTACAGAAGGATGTTACATGGGCAGAATATATCATTCTGAGATAACTGTATTGTCTGAAGAATAAATTTAGATATCGAAAACAAGATATTGTATTTTTATAAAATGGCACTGCCGTCAAGAAGTTAACCATTTTATATTTAAATCACACCTGTAATAAATGAAAAGTATTGTTGCTGATGCTGACCGATTGTGTGTGTATATATATATATGACTCATATTTGCTGATTTTCTTACTAACTAGCTGAAGTTTCGGACAAATTCAAGCTACAAAGAATTAAAGAAATTACTTACGAGTTGGTTTCTTAGGTGAAACAGGTATGGTTGTTTCCACCCTATCTCCCAAACCTTGCTTGTTTTCTGCTGCTACAGCAAAGTAATACTTCTTGTCCTGGGACAACATTTTTATAGTGAAACTAGAGTCCAATGCTCCTACACTTCCTGCCCTCTTCCAGTCATCAGCCCCGTCTTCACGATACAAAATGGTATAGCCAGTAATCTTAGAGCCACCATCTTCCTTTGGAGACAGCCATTCAATGGTAACAGAGTCTTTTCCAACATCTTTAACAGAGATCTTGGATGGACTGCTTGGAGTGGCTATAAAGGAATTTCAAACAATTAATTATTAAGTATACGATTAAAAAGAAAGGTTCACTAAGAAAAGAAAAACATCAAATAAGAAAAACAACTTATTTTGTACGCTAGGTTTTTCATTAACTTGTACATGTACAACTAGGAGAGATATTTAGTTGATGAACTATGAGATCAGTGCCTTAGGCCAGGACAATGAAATGAAAGTTGCTTATATCTGGCAGAGCATTTCTTTAGTGGAAAAGCTCTGGCCTAAAACTTGTCTTTTGCTGACTTTCAATTAACATGGAACTTTAAGCATACATAGATTGTAGCAAATGGGAACAAATGTTATCTTTCTATCAAGTGAATTAGACTCACCACTGTGAGCTAAAGAACTTTTAAAAATATTTCTGTAAACTGTTCATCTAGAAAAGGATTTAAACCCTAGACCTGAAAATACAAATAGCACCTCTACCTCTTGCAATCTGTTAGCCACCCAATAGATCAGAAGTAGCTATTAAAGTTATTCAACAAATCACAACTAGTGTGAATTAAAGATAAGTGTAACTCACTGATTTCTCTCTGGGGTTTTATTGTCTCCTTAGACTCCAAAGGTTGGCTCTCTCCTTCATCATTCACAGCAATGATGCGGAAGAAGTAGTCACTGCCTTCAATTAAGTTTGCACATTTAAATGAAGTGGTACCAGCAGGTACAGATCCGGCCCTCATCCAGTTTGTTCGGCGTGCATCACGGTACTCGATAACAAAGTTCTTCAATGGGAGGCCACCATCACTCTCAGGTGGTTGCCAGGTCAGTGAGACTGAGTCACGAGTAATGTCTGAGAATTTGATGGGACCTGTTGGCTTGGATGGTTTGTCTGTGACAAATTTTACATTACAATTTTATCAGTAGAAATTTTTATAGGGTAAATACAAATGTGTGTTTTTGAAATGTATCTTTTGTATACATTTCTTAATAGACCATCAAGGTTCTGAAGAAGGACAAGAATACTAAATGCTAATCAACAACTGTATTAAACAATATTTGCAACAAAAAACTCACACTTCCTTATACAACAAAATATTTCAGAAGCATAACTTTAAAACAAAAACTGAAACAAACTCTAAATAAAATTCACTTGTATGTCTGTAGAATAGCATGATACTGCTCTAAAATGCTCAAATTGTTGTGTAATAGCAAAATTATTAAAAAGTACAATTAAAATTACATAAGATAGCATAGCTGCATTTAATGCAGATTTACATACCAAATAGACTTTTGATTTTAATGGTCGCCTCTGTTTCCAGCGGAGCACTTGTACCGTGTTTATTTTCAGCACTAACACGAAATGAATATTCTGAGCCCTCCAAAAGGTTCTGGACTTTAAAGGCAGTCTTGTTGGGGTTAAGCCGCTCTATGCGTGTCCATGTTGGCCTGCTAGCTTCACGCTTCTCTAGAATGTAGCCAGTAAGAGGAGAGCCACCATCATCTGTTGGAGGCTGCCACTCTAATGTCACAGATGTCTTGTCAATGTCCTTGGCTTTCATTGGACCAACAGGTTTTGAAGGAGGACCTGAACAAATGAATACATTTATATTCTAAGGTAAAATGGATCATACTTTGAGGATGCTTGATTTTTGCGAGACAAAACAGGATACAGTTATATCAACTTAGAATGTAAATATTATGTGAAAAGATAAAATTTCACATTTTACTTATTATGGAAATATCTATTGAATGAGGGGAAAAGTATCTCACCTTCTGGTGTCTTTGGTTTCACAGCTCGTTCTGTCTCACAGGGCTCACCATACCCAACAGAATTCTGAGCAGACACAGCAAACAAGTAGCCAATGGTGTCCTTCAGCCCTGTTGCCTTGTAACTTGTGTCAAATGCTTTCAGATCTGCAATCTTCACCCACTCCTCAGACTTTTCATCACACAACTCCACACGATACCCAGTGATTTTAGAGCCACCATCTTCAAGTGGTGCCTTCCACTCCAGTTGGACAAAATCGGATCCTACTTTAGTGATTCGAAGGTGTGTTGGAAGTCCTGGTGGGGCTGCAATGCCACAAGTATACATTATCAACTGTATGATTTACTCTTAGTATCTTCATAATAATTCAAAATGAAAGCAATTCACACTGGGAACACATCAAAACATATAAGCAGCATCTTGTATTGGCCCTTGTGCAACTGCATTTTAGTAATTAGAAGTATTGATTTTAAAAAGAACATAAATGTTATGCTAAAACGATGAAAATAAAAATGACAATGTCTGATTTACTCACAAATCTTCTGGATTGGTTTGGCAGTCTCCTTGCCTTCTAATGGAGTGCTCTCACCCTCTGCATTAACTGCAATCACTCGGAAATGGTATTCAGTACCAACACGCAAGTCTGGCACTGTGAAAGTGGTGGTGTCTGGACCCACACTACCTGTTTTGGTCCAAGTAGAGCGAGTTTCAGGACGAACTTCAATGATGTAGGATGTCAGCGGTGTGCCTCCATCACTTTCAGGAGGTTTCCAAGCTAGGTCAGCAGAGGTATCTGTGACATTGCTGACAGTCAATGGTCCAACAGGCTTTGAAGGCTTCTCTGTAAGGAAATAATTACCCCTATGTGCAAATTGCTCTTCAATTTAAACAAACAAAAATTACATGAAATGAAACCAAATATTCTCACAGACAAAAATTCAGAAGGCAATCTTCTACATCTAAGTCATCTGGCCTGAATAGAAGACTGGCAGTTTTATTAACAGTAAATTTAAATTTATTTGCTACCAGTACACGCACAAACAAAACACACATTACAAACAAATATACACATTACACTACACACACACACACACACTATACACATGCACACAAACTCATTATACACACACACACTAACACATTATACATATTGTGACAAAACAACTACTCACTGAAAGGACTCTGAGGTTTGATGGACTTTTCAGTCTCAAGAGGTTCACTGACACCGATCCTATTCTGTGCCATGACGCGGAAGTGGTACTCCAAGCTATCAACCAGATTTAATGCCTGTATGGTCAGTGTTTCAGCATCCAAGTGATCAAGAGTTGTCCATTTGCTCTGGATAGCCTCCCTTCGTTCTACTATGTATCCTGTGATGGGTGCCCCTCCATCCTCTTTAGGTGGCTTCCATGAAAGTGTTGCTGATTTAAGGTTGACGTCTGAGACAACAAGAGGACCTGTGGGTGGTCCTGGTCGCTCTGTGACAGTAATAGGAAAATAATACTGTATCTTTAGCATTGAATTAATTAAACAACATTTATACACTCAAAAATAAAAGTAATCAAATATTTAACTCATTTAATAGCTGCAATACATGAAACAAATGTAATGAATGCATAAACAAAGTGAAATCCATTTTTAACAAAGAGTGACTTTAATTTAAGTAAATGACAGTCTACAACATAAAATCAGTTTAGCCAAAAAAGCAGGAAATTAAAAATAATTACTGAAAAACAAATGTTAAATGATCTAAACACAAACCTTCTGGTTTCTTGGGCTTGATGACTGCATCTGTCTCACATGGCTCACTGAAGCCTGCCTGGTTTTTGGCTGAAACAGAGAAGAAGTAGCCCAATCCTTCCTTGAGGCCTGTGACCTTGTAAACTGTGTCAAATGGCTTGATGTCTTCCACCTTAATCCATTCATCGCTGGTCTCTTCACATTTCTCCACACGGTATGCAGTGACTTTGGCTCCACCATCTTTAGCAGGTGGTTTCCATTCAAGCGTGACATAGTCTGCTCCAATGCGTGCTGCACGAAGATCTTGTGGTGGTTCTGGTGGCACTGAAATTAAGAAATTAAACGAAATAACCATTATAAAAATCTATTAATGAATTATAAACACATTTTAGTTAACATGATCCAACATCAGATACAGAATAATTATGCATAAACATCAAAGAAATTGGTACTCACTAATTTTTTTGGTTGGTTTAGCAGTATCGAAGCCTTCCAGTGGTGTGCTTTGACCCTCGGCATTGACAGCAATGACCCGGAAGTGGTATTCAGTGCCTTCAAGCAGATTTGGCACAGTGAAAGTGGTTGCTGTTTTATCCACAGTTCCAGCTTTGTTCCAAGTAGATCTTGAATCTGGACGCACCTCGATGATGTATGATGTCAGAGGGGTGCCTCCATCACTCTCTGGTGGGTTCCATTTCAGGTCTGCTGAGTTTTCAGTAACATTGCTGATTTCTAGTGGACCTTTTGGCTTGCCAGGTACCGCTATAACATAAAACAATCCCAAACATTATACCTAATTATCAATCAACATTGCATTAATTTGAATACTATTTCCAAATTCGTTCATTAAAAACTGCTTATTTCAAACAGAATAAATTAAATTTAAAATGTGAAAGAAGTAATCTTTAAAAGAATTAAACCCTACTAGTCTTGGTGTGTGATTTCTAAAAAGTAATAAAAAAAATAGAGTTATCAAGTACAGGAAAGCAAATGTTAAGTTAAACCTATTGATTGAATATTGTTGCAGAAAGGACTACTAAATGTGTTACTGATTAAATACTGTAACAGGATTCTAAGCATGTTGCAATTATACCTGAACACTGGTACAGGTTATGTTTTGAGAGTGTTATTTAATAAATATTAGTACAGGTCAGTCTCTGAATGTATCATTACATATTGGTACAGGTAAGACTTGAGAGTTACTTACTGGCTGAATATTAGTACAGGTAGGGTTGAGCAAGTTACTTACTGAATGGACTTTTCGGTTTGACAGTTGTTTCTGTCTCCAAAGGAGAACTAACACCGTGCTTGTTTTCAGCACTGACACGGAAATAATACTCATTGCTCTCCACCAGGTTGACTGCCTTGTAAGAAAGATTTTCTGGTTCAATTCGATCCAACTTTGTCCAGTTTGTCCGAGTGGCTTCACGTCGTTCCAAGATGTAGCCAGTCAGAGCAGAGCCACCATCATCAGTAGGTGGTTTCCAAGACAATATAGCTGACGTTTTGTCAATGTCACTGACCTTCAGTGGAGCAGTTGGTGGTCCTGGAGGACCTGTATAAAATGGATACACTTGTGAATGTTAGCAATAAGAATTATCTCTAATTTATACAAGTATTTTTTTAATTTAGTTAATTAGAAAGAATTAGACCTGTATAAAATTGATACACTTATGAATGTAAGCAATAAGAATGATCTGTAATATATAAATTTAAAAAATAATGGTTAATTAGAAAGAAGTTAACAAATTATAGTAAGTATTTCAGTTTTTATTCACTCTCACACTGCAGAAATAAAATATTCCTAAATACTTTTATCTGCAATATTCTTTATAACCCAACTTTCTCTATTAACTTCATAAGATGAAATATACAAACCTTCTGGCTTCTTGGGCTTAATGACAGCATCTGTTTCACATGGCTCACTGAAGCCTGCCTGGTTTTTGGCTGAAACAGAGAAGAAATAACCAATTCCTTCTGTCAACCCAGAGACCTTGTAGACTGTATCAAGTGATTTGATGTCTTCCACCCTGGTCCACTCATCGCTGGTTTCTTCACATTTCTCCACACGGTATGCAGTGACTTTGGCTCCACCATCTTTAGCAGGTGGTTTCCATTCAAGCGTGACATAGTCTGCACCAATACGAGCTGAACGAAGATCTTGTGGAGGTGTGGGTGGTGCTGAATTTAGGAAAATAGAAGCAACCAAAGCATGAATTTAGCAATTAAAAGTGGGGGTAAAATGTTAAATCTAAGTGGCCAGAATGAGAGCATTTGGTTAAATTTTTTTAAAATCCTGAAATGGTGCCAATGATGCTATCTTAGAGAAAAGATTTGTACAAGTGCTATGTCAGCAGAAAAATGGTAACAATTAATAGCTTCTGGACAGGACTGCCATATGTGACATTCAAATAATGATTCTGTGCATAAAAAAAGTTAAACATACAGAAGATATGTGTTTTAAAATGCAATGTTAATTACATCACTTGAAATTTTAATTTATATATTCATTAGAGTTCATGTCATTTAGAATACTAACTATACTATAATAATAAATCTGAGAAATATTGGCAAAGATCAATCAAGTACAATTTATTTTAAAGTTAAATAATTATCTCTTAGCAATGATGTAAACAACTGGAAACCAAATACCTCAAACTGCCTACATGGTGTATAGAAATCAAAGACCTCAGACTGCCTACATGGTGTATAGAAATCAAAGACCTCAAACTGCCTACATGGTGTATAGAAATCAAATACCTCAAACTGCCTAAATGATGTATAGAATTTTACACCAAACTGTAAGTAAAAAAAGTGATAAATTTCACCTACGCTTTACAGCTCATGTCAAACATCCAGCAGTCAAAGTAGAAATTCCAATAAACTAAAATTATAAATAAACAGCAACCATGTAAAACTCACTTATTTTCTTGGTTGGTTTAGCAGTATCTAAGCCTTCGAGTGGTGTGCTTTGACCCTCGGCATTGACAGCAATGACCCGGAAGTGGTATTCAGTGCCTTCAAGCAGATTTGGCACAGTGAAAGTGGTTGCTGTTTTATCCACAGTTCCAGCTTTGTTCCAAGTAGATCTTGAATCTGGACGCACTTCGATGATGTATGATGTCAGAGGGGTGCCTCCATCACTCTCTGGTGGGTTCCATTTCAGGTCTGCTGAATTTTCAGTAACATTGCTGATTTCTAGTGGACCTTTTGGCTTGCCAGGTACCGCTGTAACACATCCATTAAAAGCATTAAAAATAATTATTAACAACACTTCGACAGTATCAGTACTAGAAATGACAAATGTAAAATGTATGCATGTTTTTCTTCTAAATGACTAAACACATCTAAAGTTAAGTGTTCTACATACCTACTATAACTCCATGACATCCACTAAATACAGCATTTAACCTATGCCCAAAGGGAAGAGAGAAATTAAAGTTTCTAATAGAATCAGCCTGACTCTCATTCAACCACTATCCATTCATACATGAGTCTGTTTAGCTAATCCTTTGGCCTGATAGTGGTCAGATGTTTTCCCCATTGCTGTTTCTGGAGTTCAATATCAGTCTTCATCTTCAGATTTATTTTAGACAAGTGATTCAGTAAGACTGCAATTTTTCACGTTTTGAAAAAATACAAATTCCAAAATTATTTTATCTAGAATGAATAATTATGTGTCTATCTGCATTCAACTAGTGGCACATAAAGAAATGTGATGCCATCCTCTTATTTGTTATTTAGCTATTAGTCATTCCAAATATGTCTTGTTTAAACATACATGTACAAACAAGCAGTCATTCATGTTCAAATTAGCAAATGGAGCATTAACAGACAATGAACATGTTAAAACTATGAACAAAACTCTAGCAAATATTGAACAAATTAAAACTATGAACAAAACACTAGTAAATATTGAACATGCTAAAACTATGAACAAAACACTAGTAAATATTGAACATGCTAAAACTACCAATGTAACACTAGCAGTCATGTTAAAACTACCAAAGTAACACTAGCAGTCAAACAACCAACCTTACAACAAATCAATGAAACACAAGCAGTCAATGAACAACTAAAAGATTATCATAGAAACAACAAGTCATAAAACATTAAAAGTTACTAATGAAACATCAGTAATCCTCAAACAGTCAAACAATATTAGTAATGGAATGTTGAAACTTACTGAATGGACTTTTTGGTTTGACAGTTGTTTCTGTCTCCAAAGGAGAACTAACACCGTGCTTGTTTTCAGCACTGACACGGAAATAATACTCATTGCTCTCCACCAGGTTGACTGCCTTGTAAGAAAGATTTTCTGGTTCAATTCGATCCAACTTTGTCCAGTTTGTCCGAGTGGCTTCACGTCGTTCCAAGATGTAGCCAGTCAGAGCAGAGCCACCATCTTCAGTAGGTGGTTTCCAAGACAAGGTGACTGATGTTTTGTCAATGTCGCTGACCTTGAGTGGAGCAGCAGGAGGACCAGGAGGACCTGAAGTCAAGAGTTAAACTTCTTTTAAATAAACATAAATAACATGAATATTTTAGTCCAATCTTCTCACAAAAGTTGGGATAGAATCAGTAAAATAGTTAACAATGAAAAACAAATGCTATCTGTGAAGCTGTATGTTAAGGTGATCAATGCAACTCATGAAGCAAACCATGAAGCTGCCACCAAATGATTATTCAAAATTATATAATTACACAAACCTTCTGGTTTCTTGGGTGTGATGACTGCATCTGTCTCACATGGCTCACTGAAGCCTGCCTCGTTCTTGGCTGAAACTGAGAAGAAATAGCCCAGCCCTTCCTTGAGACCAGTGACCTTGTAAACTGTGTCAAATGACTTGATGTCTTCCACCTTAGTCCATTCATCACTGGTCTCTTCACATTTCTCCACACGGTATGCAGTGACTTTGGCTCCACCATCTTTAGCAGGTGGTTTCCACTCAAGCGTGACATAGTCTGCTCCAATGCGTGCTGCACGAAGACCTTGTGGTGGTGAAGGAGGTGCTGAAATATATTTCAAACTAATGTTAATTTGGAGCACAAAGAAATTCTGAAATAAGAAATTGAAACTGTAACAATTACAATTTTACTTTTATAATTAATGATGCTAAGAGAAATTTGTAATAATAAGAAAATAGTACTAAGATTAAGAATAGTACTGAGAATTACATGAAATACATATAAGCAACTATATTCTTCTATATAATAATGAAAAGAATAAGAAAAGCTTTTAATAAGTTTTCAGTATATTAATTTAAGTCCAACATTATTCTCATATATTCTAGTCACTCACTGATCTTTTTAACAGGCTTAGCAGTGTCTTTGCCTTCAAGAGGCACACTAGGACCCTCGGCATTGATAGCCATGACCCGGAAGTGATACTCAGTGCCTTCACGGAGGTCAGGAACCTGGAAAGTTGTGGTCACACCATCAACCATGCCAGCCTTTGTCCAGGTGGATCTGTTGTCTGGTCGCACTTCGATGATGTATGATGTGAGTGGTGTGCCACCATCACTCTCTGGTGGATTCCATTTCAGGTCAGCAGTGCTATCGGTCACATCACTGATTTCTAATGGTCCTCTGGGTTTTCCAGGTACCACTGTGCATAGAATTAAAAAAATCAAATATGTTTTCACTTCTATCTTCAAATGTTGCATTTAATCGCTTTATAATTAGAATATTTAATTTGTTTGTTTGTTTTTACACACAAGTGCCAATAATAAGCAATCCTTAAAGAAAACTAATAATTGTACAATAATGAGCAATCCTTACAGAAAACTAATAATTGTACCTAGTTCAGTATCCTTAATAAAAATATTCATAACAAACAAACCACAACAGACTCACCATAAGGACTCTTGGGTCTGACACCAGCCTCAGTTTCCAATGGTGAACTGACACCATATATATTTTCAGCACTGACACGGAAATAATATTCACTGCCTTCAATCAAGTTCACTGCCTTGTACAAAAGTGTTTCTGGCCCAACGTGTTCCAACTTTGTCCAGTTTGTTCGGACGGCTTCACGTCTTTCAAGAATGTAGCTAGTGAGAGGAGAACCTCCATCATCAGTAGGTGGCTTCCACATGAGTACAGCTGATGTTCTGTCAACATTGCTCACACTTAGAGGAGCACTTGGAGGACCAGGAGGGCCTAAATATAAATTATAAAAATTGAAATGATTTCACTAATTCCACTCTTTACAATTACATTCCTGATCACATTTTAAAACTAATGTTGTAATAATGCATAAGGTAATTTTTAACACATCAGTACATTCTTTTTATAATATTCATTGTACAATTACTATCAAATGCACACACCTTCTGGTTTCTTGGGCTTGATGACTGCATCTGTCTCACATGGCTCACTGAAGCCAGCCTGATTTTTGGCTGAAACAGAGAAGAAGTAGCCCAATCCTTCCTTGAGGCCTGTGACCTTGTAAACTGTGTCAAATGACTTGATGTCATCCACCTTAGTCCATTCATCACTAGTCTCTTCACATTTCTCCACACGGTATGCAATGACTTTGGCTCCACCATCTTTAGCAGGTGGTTTCCATTCAAGCGTGACATAGTCTGCTCCAATGCGTGCTGCACGAAGATCTTGTGGTGGTGAAGGAGGTGCTGAAATATATCAAACTGATTTTAATTTGGTGCACAAAAGAGTTTATTGGATAGGAAGTTGAAACTAGCATGTGTGATTTGACTTCTTTTCTGTCCAATAAATATTCATGGAGAAAGATAAATGTATTAATAAAAATTTACAAAGTCACTCTAAAGATATATACATAAATATGAACAAGCAACTAATATTCCTAAATAATAATGAAAAAAATATGTAAAAGCAAGCTTTTAAAAAGTTTTCAGTATATTAAGTTAAAAAATATCATAAAATTATTTTCATTATTATCATCACTCACTGATCTTTTTAACAGGCTTAGCAGTGTCTTTGCCTTCAAGAGGCACACTAGGACCCTCGGCATTGACAGCCATGACCCGGAAATGATACTCAGTGCCTTCACGGAGGTCAGGAACCTGGAAAGTTGTGGTCACACCATCAACCATGCCGGCCTTTGTCCAGGTGGATCTGTTGTCTGGTCGCACTTCGATGATGTATGATGTGAGAGGTGTGCCACCATCACTCTCTGGTGGATTCCATTTCAGGTCAGCAGTGCTATCGGTCACATCACTGATTTCTAATGGTCCTCTGGGTTTTCCTGGAATATCTAAAAGAAGGGAGAAAATGTAAACAGGTAAAGGAACTTCTTGTTAGAAAATACAACTTTCAAATAGTTTTAAAATAACATGAATTAACTAATGAGATTTAAAACAACATAAATTAACTGATGATATTTTGAAAATAAAAAAACAAAACAATCTAATTTGAGAGTACACAGTGAGTAGTTTTATTCAAAGGTATGTTACTAAGGATTGAAAATGATACTAAACATTCAATCTTTGAGCTCATGTTTAACATTATATTCACAAAATTTCAAAAGGATTGAAAATGATAATAAACATTAAATCTTTGAGCTCATGTTTAACATTATATTCACAAAATTTCAAAAGGATTGAAAATGATACCAAACATTAAATCTTTGAGCTCATGTTTAACATTATATTCACAAAATTTCAAAAGGATTGAAAATGATAATAAACATTAAATCTTTGAGCTCATATTTAACATTATATTCACAAAATTTCAAAAGGATTGAAAATGATAATAAACATTAAATCTTTGAGCTCATGTTTAACATTATATTCACAAAATTTCAAAAGGATTGAAAATGATACCAAACATTAAATCTTTGAGCTCATATGTTCAACATTATATTCACAAAATTTCATTCTTATATTATGATCTGAATATGTAGGACCATCGAAACAGATGTCATGATTTTCAATGCTTATTATATAGGTAAAGTCAGGAACGTAATGATGACACACTGGCACTAGAATACATAAAAAGTTTGTTAGTTTATATTTCTACGTTCCCCATACTATGGCAGTATTACAGTGACTGTTAAAGGGATTTTTACATGCACAGTGGTGTTACAATTCTTACCTTGCCCAGTCAGTGAAACAGCAGATCTGCTGAACTAAAAAATCAGTATGTGCCATGGAACAGCAAGTTCAAGTAATTTGTGACCATTCAATGTAATTTTCAATGCACATACAGAACTTAAGTACCTAATGATAAAACATTAACTGGGTGGTTTGCTCTGGTTAAAGAAACAGGTTGTGTTCAGGGGTGTTGTAAATGCTCGTCTTATCAATTTCTATTTCTCAATAGTCCCGAATTTCATAACCTGAGCAGAACACCAAGTTGATGTTTTGTCAGTAGGTGTTTCTGTTCACAAATTATATTGAATTATCACAAGGGACTATCATAGTTTACACTGAACATTTTGTCGAGCGGGTGCTTGTTACTGACCATTCAGGCACATTAACTAACAACTAAGCACACATAATTATAACTATCAAGAATCATTGCAACACTACCTAGCATGGAGAGGGTGACGATCAAAATGTATTCTAACATAAAATCATTATTACATGGATCAAATGGACAGACAATTCTGAAACCCTGGACAACATTTTTAAAAGCCCCATATGAAAAAAAACTATCTAAATAAAATTAAAGTTGTAAATATGAGTAAGGAGTAAAACATTTAAGTAACAAAAAACTCACCAAAAAGACTCTTTGGCTTGACGGTAGTTTCTGTCTCCAAAGGTGAACTTATTCCGTGCTTGTTCTCAGCACTGACACGGAAGTAGTAGTCACTTCCCAAGACCAGATTCACTGCCTTGTAAGACAATGCCTCAGGTCCAATATGGTCCAGTTTTGTCCAGCTTGTTTTGCTGGATTCACGTCTTTCCAAGATGTAGCCAGTCAGAGGAGAGCCACCATCATCTAAAGGTGGATTCCATGATAATGTTGCTGATGTTTTGTCAATATCACTGGCTTTCAAAGGAGCAGTTGGAGAACCAGGTGGACCTAAAAAAGAAAGAAAAATAATTTCATAACAGACCTTTTTCATGTATCTTAAGGGCTATGTCTATAAAAACAGTTTCACAATAAGGAACCTACACTGCACGACTGGTAATCAAATGAAAAATGCACCATTTTACTGAAAAGTTTACTGCATTCATTTAATTCTAACTAGTTTTTAACAAGGTCAAAGTCAGCTTAAGGCAAGGTTCCATCTTTTTCTTTAAAAAAAAAAACAACACTATAAATACACACACACACTATAATAGTAATATAAGTAATATTATAAATCAAGACTAAATAATACTTCAATACCTTCAGGCTTTTTTGGTTTTATGACTGCATCTGTTTCACAGGGTTCACTGAAGCCAACCTGGTTCCTAGCAGAAACAGAGAAGAAATACCCTACTCCTTCTTGTAGACCTGTGACCTTGTAGACTGTGTCAAATGACTTGATGTCCTCCACTTTGGTCCATTCTTCGCTGGTCTCTTCACACATCTCAATGCGGTATGCAGTAACTTTGGCTCCACCGTCTTGGGAGGGCGGTTTCCATTCTAGGGTGACATAGTCTGCACCGATACGTGCTGCATGCAGATTTCGTGGAGGTTCAGGTGGCACTGCAAGATAGGATTATCAATACTGGTTTATCAAACCAATGAACTATAAAAATATTTAAGAGTATCATTTTTAATCACACTGATCATCAATGATGACAAAAGAGTGGCAACAAGATTAAACATGAATATTTTTAACTTATATAATTTTTTGGTTGGTTTAGCAGTCTCTTTATTTTACCATAATTTTTTTGTTGGTTTAGCAGTTTCTTTAGCTTACATACTTTTTGGGCTGGTTTAGCAGTTTCTTTAGCTTACATACTTTTTGGGCTCGTTTAACAGTTTCTTTAGCTTACATAATTTTTTGGTTGGTTTAGCAGTTTCTTTAGCCTCCAGTGGTGCACTTTGACCTTCCTTGTTGACTGCAAAGACCCGGAAATGGTACTCAGTGCCCTCACGTAAATCTGGAACAGTGAAGGTGGTCAATGTGCTGTCAACAGACCCTGCTTTTGTCCATGTTGATCGGTTGTCCGGACGCACTTCAATGATGTAAGCTGTGAGTGGAGCACCACCATCACTTTCAGGAGGGTTCCATCTGAGATCTGCTGAGTTCTCAGTCACATTGCTAATCTCCAGAGGACCTTTGGGTTTCCCAGGCACATCTGCCAAACAAAATCCCATATAATTTCAATTAAAACTGATATAACTTTAAAAATCTGTAATTTATGTCTGCTCTCAAAATATACAGTCTAGGACAAATTATAATAATAACATAGCATGATCAAAAGTAAATTTAAAATATTTCTTCACAACCCTAAAAGTAGACAACATAATATATAATTTTCTTCACTACCTTAAAAAAATAAAATATCATTTAATGTTTTAGAAGACTGTTGTCAGACCTACCTTATCATTCAAGTCAAGTGGGGACATAGGGCCTGTTGTGTATTATAGAATCATTCAAGTGGGGACATATGAATGGCAATATATTACTGCGTTATTTGATTTAAGTGGAAACACATGGGCAGCTTCATTTACTGTGACTTATCTATGAAATGTACATTACATAATTTTCTGTCAATTAACCAGTGAACAGAAAACTGTAAATTCTGATCACATTTTGATATTTGTTGTAAATATCTGGTGGTAAAGAATTTGTAAAGTAAACATAACAACTAATGTTTATTATAATGGTGAAATATATTGCTTTTTGTTTGAGGAATCATTTGGTGAGAAAAAATATTAACAAAACATTTCTTAAAGTCATTAACTGATTCAATTATAAACCAATGACCAGAACTAATGTAAACCAAATACAGGTAATTACAAATATTGAGTTGTGTGTGGGGGGAATGGTGAAGGTTTTCTAAAGACCTAATCTATGTTCTCAGTTTGGGAGCCAGTCAAACACACACACACACACATGTGCGCAAACATCCACATGCATGCACACATGCACACACATGCACACACATACACACACGCAAACATCCACATGCATGCACACACACACACACACACACACACACACACACACACACACACACACACACACACACACACACACACACACACAGAGGTTTAATAAAAAATGCTTCTGTTTTCTGTTCTCTTTTCTAATTGTTTTTCTTGATATATTTTACAAGTAAAGTCCACACTACTGAATAAATTCATCTCATTGAAGGTTGTCAGTGAAAGAACCCTTGTAAATGTCCACAAAGGGTGAATTATAATAATGAACCAGCAATTTACAAATAACTGCAAGTTATATCTGATAAATTATTCTTTAAAAATGACAATTTTGTAATTTTCTATATCTGTATTTATATAAGCATTTGAGACATTAGAGTCTTCAGTCTAATAGTTTGAAAGCAAATCTTCTAAGAGTATGTGAGTGTAGCTGAAATTTGAATTTAGATCAGCCTAAGACATCTGTTTGATCTGAATGTCAAAAGAAGCCAAATTCAAAACATAGGTGAGTTTTGTAGTGTTTCAACAATGAAAGAAGCTATGTTTAGAAATTGTTGAGTTCTAGATGTATTTCTATGTGGTGCAATGAAATATTTAAAGCTTACCAAATGGACTCTTCACAGTTATGGCTTCCTTTGTCTCAAGTGGCTCACTTTGACCGGCCTTGTTGACGGCAATCACTCTGAAGTGATAGTCAGTGTTTTCGATTAAATCAGTCAGAGAAGTTTCTGTCACACCAGCCTCAACTTTGCCAGCTTTGGTCCAACTAGTGCCTCGGCCAACATCGCGTTTTTCTATGATGTAGGCAGTAAGTGGAGAGCCCCCATCATCTTTAGGAGGTTTCCATCGCAAGGTAATGGAACTGCGCTGCACATCCAGTGCTTCTAAGGGTCCTTCTGGTTTTGATGGTTTTCCTGAAGAAGAAAGGTGGATTACTGTTTTACATTTGGCAAAGTGTACAGAGCATAATGTAATGTGCATTTGATTTCTTATGGACAATGATAAAAATAACTGAAAATATTTCTTTGTGTGTTTTATTTCTTTTCATTCCAATATTAATTTGATTTTAATGGGGGGAGGGGGATTTGAAGGTTTGTGCTCACTGAGTGTCAAGATTACTGATTGTTATATTTAGTCCTGTGATTCTTTGATTTTTAAATTATAGAAAGAACTGGGTGCTTTATTTAACGAAGCAATAAGTGGTTTAAACTTTATTCATTAAATTTATTTTATGCTTCATTAAGTTACTCCTTTCTTTTTATTTGTTTCATTCTATTTTACTCCCTTGGCATATTTTGTTTTGAATGTTTGGGGCTCTATTTTACTGTGTTTTAGTTATTTTTCATTTATTACTTTAATTTTAAGTATGGCGCTAATTATTATTTTATTACATTTAATTTCATAATAATACCGATTATTGTTTATTGCCAGAGTAGCAGTAGTAAACCGATTACCTACTGTCATTTGACTAATTGTAATCCTTGGTCTATGGATTTTGGAGAGTGATTCAAGGTCTTGTGAGGAATATGGGTTTAGTTTATTCAAAAGACTTTCCAGCCCATATATTATATTCCCCAGTGCTCCAGTTATTACTGGTATCTGTCCTCTCACATTCCATATTCTTTCGATGTGTTATTATTATTATTATGCCTCTTTCCACGACTTCTGTTTGACTGTTGGTTGTGATCCAAGGTCTCGGAATCTTACCAAGATTCTGGGAGATCCAAGGTTTTACGGAGGATGTGGGCACTTCCAAGGAGCGCTGCTTTGAGTAAGTATTATTTTTTTATTATTATTATTATTTAATTTTTTTAAGTATTATTTTTCATTTTGTTGGGTGCTATTTAACTTTACTTTATTTCAAGGTGAATAAGTAAAAGCACTCAATACTAACAGAGGCCATTAGTCAGAAAAGCTAAGAGGTTCTCAGGTTTAATGAAGCAGCTTTCTATTGTCAGCGAAACAAAGAAGAAGTCATGACATAGGACATTTAGTGTTTTTCATAAATATATATTATAACTTTCTTTGACTTTTTTTAATAAATAGCAAACTACTTTTTTTGGGAGGAAAAAAGAGTATCAGAAGGAAAACCTCTTACCAATTTTTCTCTCTGGTACTACACTGTCAGATACAAGGGGTTCACTTGGCCCAACACTGTTGATGGCGCATACTCGGAACTTGTACTGTTGCCCTTCTTTAAGATCTGTGGATGTGTAAATGGTGTGTGTAGCCTCCACTGAATCTATTTTACGCCAGTTCTTATTGTCTTCCGTCAATTCAATGGTGTAAGATGTAACTGGACAGCCACCATCTTTCTTGGGTGGTGCCCAAGCCAGTGTTACTGAATTGGCTAGCAGCTCAGTGAATTTGATAGGTCCAACAGGCTTGCCTGGTACTTCTGTGGAACAAATATGTTTGATGATTGAAAATAATGTATTCAAAGGATGCAGATAAAAGAAATGAAACATTATAATTTCTTTTGATGAAATTGTGGTTTTAGATATTCCATTATGAACAATAATATACTTAAAACTACCCATGTTCTTGTATCAAACTACACTGAAATTTATGAAAATTATTAATTCATGTATATTTATCTTCAATAACAGGAAATAATAATATAAAAGTAACATTTCAAAAATATCATCACCAAAATCTCTAAGCACTTCATAATCAGGGCACTAAATATGACAAGTGTGTGCTAGGAAAGTGTATTTACTGGAAAAAATTGCAACAATGAAGATTTTTTTGTTTACAGTCTCGTGTACAGAAGACTGATGCCGATCGTTCAGCCACTCAGCCATCCAACTCGCCAGTGTAGATAAGAGAAACAAAACCCTGCAATAACTTTTGTTCAGACTAAAGTTTTAGATATTGTCAACACTCCATCTTACAAATGCTCGCACTTCTAACCATTTTATTTCAAGCAAAGTGTCTCAAAGCTATCAGTCCTATTTCTTCATAGGTTTCACATTTTTTCTCCTTTATCTTCATTTTCTATACATGTATAGCTAATAAAATATTGTAAGATATATAATAATTTAATCCTATTTCTGTGTTAAACATTGATATTTTTCATATGTAAAACAGGTTTCCAGGTTGTTATACCCACCCACGCACACGCACACACACACACACACACACACACATACACATCAGACTTGGACAATGGGGCTTTAGAAAACTATCATGCTATTGATTTGGTATTTACAAAATGAAATCATTCAGCAACAACTGTTGGTAGATATGAAGCACTCTTATTTCCTTTGATCAGACTGTAGTTTCAGACATTTACATACAAAATCAACAACTGTTCACTAGTTTTATATATTCAGAACAAAATTATAAAATTATTTGTTACACTACAACATTCACTAAATCTATAGTTTTTTATATTTACAAATGAAAGTTATGACTGCTACTCAGTGACTGATATAGATGGAAGAAAAGTTTTGACTGCATGTGAACACATTTCTGCTTTAAGAAACATATCTCTTTTTGCCCATCCCACCTCTCAACTCCCAACCAATTATGTTAATTAACAAGCTCAAGAAAAGCTCCTAACCTGGTGGTCTTGTTGGAACAACCTCTTTTTCTGACTCCAATGGCAAACTGGCTCCTTCTTTGTTCACAGCTACCACTCGGAAAAGGTAAGGTGTCCCCTCCAGTAGCTTGGTGGCTGTACAAGTGAGTTGTTTTGCATCTACTGATGCTACTTTAGACCAAGTTGTCTTTCTTGAATCCCGTTTCTCAATGATGTACTGAGTCAGGGGTGAGCCACCGTCAGATGTAGGTGGTTTCCAAGTGAGAACTGCTGAGTCAGCAGTGATGTCTGAAGCCTGAAGAGGACCTTCTGGTGGGGATGGTTTATCTGTTATTACCCAAATCCCACCCAATGAAATCAGAATTAATCAGACATAAAACTGAACATATTGTTAGATTTTTAAATAATAGCTTAATGGTAACAGTCAATACAAAATTAACTCCTTAAATGAAAATGGAATGTCTTTTACAGATTTTTTAAAAATCTGTTACCAATAGGCACGTCCCAAAATGATCTCACATATCAATTACATTTTACAAAGCTGTTTATAATTAATACATTAATTATATTTTAATTAATATGTTAATTATGTGGTTTCAGTTATTTTCTGAGACTGATTGCATGACAGGAAACTTGTTAAGAACCATTTTCTGAAATATTTCCTTGTCTTCATAAACATGAATGTGTAACTATAAAATAAAATAATATTTGCATACATCGAAAGCAAATTTTGGGTTTCAAATTTATTTACAACATATTTATTTTGTAAAAATTATCTTTAAAATCTTACCTTTTTGTTAGTTGCATGCCGTATAACTTTATTTCATGCAGGTGAGGTCGACACAAGTCTGAACTAAAATACCATAACAAATCTCCCACAAATACAGGCATTATTGAGATTTATTAGCATCAAAAAACATGCTTTACACTAGATACACATATCTATGGATATCTAAACAAGCAAATAAAAAAATATCAGCATTACAAAGAATGCAAAGCATAAACTTCTACCGACATCTAAACATTCAAATATTGTATGAACATTATAAACAATGTGGATAATGAGCACACACACACACACACACACACACACACACACACACACACACACACACACACACACACACACACACAAACAATATGGAGATCAATAGACATGGAGCCCACACTCTACTACTTGTATAGGTACAAAGCAAAAGATACTTACGGTGAAAGAAACAATATAAAAGGAGAAGAATGAATATATTGAGAAAAAAGTCTTAACTAAAAGCACATGCAAGGAAATTAAAGAGAAGAGTTATATGTTTTTTAAAAAAATTAAAGTAAATATAATAATCAGCAGGAATATGAACAGCAAGAAAAATAACTGACTAAAAAAAGAGAATTTTTTTTAATAGTAAGGTTAAGACTTTTTTATGTTATCAAAGTGTTTTTTTATTTTGTAAGTAAAATAAAAGTAATAAAAGCTTGTAATGGGAAATAAAAACTTTTTTTTTAATGTCGTTCATTTTATAACATACAAATATCCATTTAAGACAAGTATTTATTTGTTAAAGTTCAGAATTACAATGGAAAATAATGTTATTAGAAAGAAAATAAAAACAAGAATTTTGATAAGTATGCATTTTGGCAGTAACAATGATAAATTGTTTATTATAAATAAAAAAACAAAACAATGCAAACCAAAGCATTCACTAATATTAATACAAAAGTAATAGAAGTCTCTACTTCTCAACTCATGCCTATTCATCCTACCAATAAAGACAAATTTAATACTTTATGTAAAACTAAAAGCATTCCTTTAATAACCTATCAATAAAGTCAAATTTAATACTTTATGTAAAACTAAAAGTATTCCTTTAATAACCTATCAATAAAGTGAAATTTAATTCTTTATGTAACACTAAAAGTATTCCTTTAATAACCTACCAATAAAGACAAATTTAATACTTTATGTAAAAGTATTCCTTTAATAACCTCATCCAAATAGAGTACATCTCAAAATTCATTATAATATAATATGAAAAAGAATTTCAGTGTACTTGATGATTTAAAGATTCCATAAGTTGTTCGTCACTATTCTCCTCTCTATTTTTAAATAATTATTCACTCACCATTTATTTTACAGACTACTACACTGATATGTATAGTTTAGAATATGTTGAGAGAGGGAGAGAATGAGACAGAGATGAAGCATTACTTATGAATTAATTATATAAAAGTATATACTGAATTTTTTATATAAGGTAACAATTAACATTGCAATAAAAAAATAATTAAAATTTCAATAAAAACAATAAAAATGTTCTTTTAAAAATTATTTAAATACATAAAGATTTATTAATATGAAACAATAAAGTTAAGAACAAATTGTAAACATTTCACATTTAATATTGCATGTAAACTTCATGGTCATCTGATTGCATCATGTTGCACTATATCACAAAGTTTAAAGGTCAAAGTAACCAATATTATGATGTCATGATTGCTCAACAAAACAAACAAATAAATTTATCATAAAAGGGACAAAATTATAGCAAAAATATAAAGCTTTGCACTGATCATGATAAGTCTCAATATATAACAATGTTATGGAAGTAACAAAACTGCTTTTATAATAAAAAGCATTATATAATAAAAAGAAAAACCTCTGGTAGACTGCTCATAAGGAATTTTTAACAAAGTACTCCTTATCTGATAACAAGGGCCCCCTCCCCCATTCTGTATAAATAATTATAAAAGTTAATCTCAGAAGTACAATTATTTTAATTATTTGTGCTTATAGTTAAAATTCATAGCTAATCGCATCATTATTCCTCAATGTCACCCATGTTAGTGCAGTTAGCATCAATCAAAACTCAATGCCAGTCTATTATTAGACACACAGCATACACTTCAAAACAAGTCCATATCAGACTCTCCACACACATGCCTGAGTTGCAGGAAACAGCATCAAGAACCTACCAAACTGACTCTTAGGTACAACTTTGGCATCTCGTTCCAAAGGTTCTGAAACTCCTACTTCATTCTCTGCAAATACGCGGAACAGGTATTCCATTCCTTCTTGCAACCCTGTGACCTTAAAATTCAAAGTTGTACCATCAACACTGCCAACTTTAGTCCAGACAGCACGCTTAGCATCACGGCGTTCAATGATGTAGCCTGTTAGATCAATACCACCGTCATCTTTAGGTGGTTTCCAATGTAGGAGAGCAGTGTCTGAAGTGATATCCGTCACCTCTAGTGGTCCCTCAGGAGCTGTGGGTACATCTGCATGACAACCATGAACAATACCTCTAAATGATCTGTCATACAACTAACTGATTTGTGTGATATACCGCTAGCTAATGTAAGCATGATACCACTACTGACGTATGCATACTACTACTCCATACTACTACTGATGTTTGCATGTAGTACATCAGTAGTACAACAATTGATATGTTGTATCAGTATATTATACAACAATTGATATCTGTACACTACTACTGCATACTACTATTAATGTTCTTATACTGCTACTTATGTATACATGATACCACTACTGATGTATACATACTACTACTGATCTATGCATGGTATCACTGCTGATGTAGCTGCATTTTTTGTGCAATACCACTAGTGCTTATGATGATAAGTGAACAATGAAATGCTTAAGCTTTGTAATGCATGAACAAACTTATCTGAATAGTTTTTATTAGCTGCCAGCTATTCAACTAAGTTTACACACAGAATTAAAGAATTCACTATTCATATGTCATTATTAATTCATGTATTATCCTGATGAAGGAAGTTATTTAGTCAAAATGTTGATTCTTGTGATTGTATACTGCAAGTTGAATGTTCATGCTGTCTTTTTTAAAAAGTGAATATTAAAAATATTTTAAAAAATTTCAACATATATATTGATTTAGATGACTGTAAACAAAAATTAACAGCAATTTGCATAATTACAAAGTCTAGATTACACAAAAGTTATACTATGCAAATATGTTTAATACTGATCAATGATTTTAAAAAAACAGCAATAAATACAACAATAAAAATAGTTATAATTAAAATAAAACAATAAAAATAAGAGGAAAATATAATTTCACCACATCAAAGTATTCTGAATATAAAAAGAGTTTGCTTGCCTAAAATCTCCACATCAAATTTAGCTACAGCTTCCCCCACTTGGTTGTCAGCAGTAAGTGTGATGAGTCCATCATCATCTTTTGTAACTTTTTTCACAGTGAGGGTAGTACTGTCTTCCTGAGTAGACAGAGTGACGCGGCCACCAGATCGGAGTGGTCCTTCTTCACGTGCCCATGTGATTCGAGGAGCAGGAATGCCACTAACCTTCACTGGGATTTTGAGAGTGGCTCCTACATGAAGACTGATTAAGTCACGGAATTTGTTGTCAAACTCCAAAGCAGGTGCAGCTGCATATGAAATAATGAAACCAATAATTTACAGAAACACTCTTATAGTAATTCTCCACCAGAGATCATAAACAAATCATCACCTTTTTAAATGTTTACAATGATGAAACATTCTATTCAAGCCTAAATAATCTGCTAACTAATTTTCTTTATATCAATGAAATAATGTTATCAATAATTAAAATTTAATTGTTCCCATTTGTTATAAAACTATAAGCAAAACTGGTAAATCCAACAATGAACACAGACACACTGAGCAGAAATATGAACAACCTCCAACAACTTCGAAATCTACAGTTCACTGATACATGCATGTAGGCATAAACAAACCTGCACAAATATACAATCAACCAGTAAGTGATCCTATAAAAATATTCCACTGAACAAACACAGCTGTTTTGTAATTTCAACAAAATCTAATAAAGTGTACAAAGTAAGGATAGGCAAACATTTTTGAAATGCTTGTAAATAATGCTCAAAAATGAGCCTTGTACCTTGTATTTCTAGAACTCCTGATGTTGTGACTGTGCCCAGGTCATTACTGGCTTCACAAGTGTAACTGCCAGCATCCTTCTGGGTTGTTTCACGCACAGTCAAAGAAGCAATGGAGTTTGCAAAAGTCATGGTGTGTCGCTTGTCTTCCACCAATTCACGTTGTTCTTTCAGCCTGACAGAATTCAACATCTTTGCCATTTTTTTCAGTCTAACTTCACATTAAATTAAGTGTTTATGCTGGATATTTTCTGCCTAACTTCATAATAAAACTAAATTTATTAGCTCCTGATACAATAGCATGTTAGCCTATATATTTTTGATGAATTGATTTGACAATATTATCTGGGCTGAATGTCAACATTATATCCATCATATTAGTAATTGTAATATCTTAACAATAACATTTGTGCTGGAAATGCAGCAGTTGAGTGACATATTTGTCAAACTCAGAATGTTTGGACAACATAGTTGAAAACAAACATTTTAAACACAGAATCACAATAAATGAAACAAGTCTTTGAAAAGAATATTTAAATATAAGTGCTTTAAAGTCCTAATGTGCACTGATATTATGAAATCTACATTACTGCCATATCTCTAACCTGCATGTCTTACACTTTCAATATAAAAATGATTCAATCCTAAAACTAATGATTTCTAATAACTTACCACCGAATGGTTGGAAGTGGTTCTCCACTGATCTTGCATTCAAAGAGAGTGGTATCCCCTTCCATGACAGCCAAGTCTGGTAATCCTTCCAACACAGTTGGTGCCTCTCCCACTGTAACCAGCCAAAGTTATGTCCCATTTTATATTTATATTTCATTCTGTATATTATAATCATATATATGTGCATATGTGGGTGTGTATGATATGCACACACACAAACCCCATACACAGATGTACATGCAATAATAATATATAATTTGTGATGGATTTATGTATGCACTAAACTTTGTATATTCATTCATTAGGGATCAGAGTACATAGAGCATTCAGGGTTTGTTATAACTTAAATGTATGAATTATGAAGTCATCATTTGCATTAAATACCACTGAAAAATAATCTGCATATAAGATAATAGGATAAAGTTAAGAAGACAGCAATACAAACTTAATTTGCACTAAGGTCAAAAAAGCATACAAACCATATTACCTTTCTTTAGTTCAGTGAACAAAGTACATTGCCTTTCTTGAATCCACAGATGCAAAGCACATTATCTTTCTTAAGTTCACAGACAAAGAATATTATCTTTCTTAAGTTCTCAGATACAAAGAACATTATCTCTTTTTAGTTCAAAGATAGAAAGAACATTGCTTTTCTTGAGTTCAGTGGCATATAAAGTACATTACCTTCTTTCAGTTCAAAGGTACAAAGTGCAATGCCTTTCTGAACTTCAGTGACACAAATGTATATAGTGTTCATCAAACCTTTACCTACGGGCTGGTTGTGACAGGACCAGAAGGTGGAGACAGAGGCCCCACACTGACTTTAGTGACACAAAAGTATACAACATTCATCAAAACACTTACCCAAGGAATGACTGTGGCAGGACCAGAAATTGGAGATGGGAGACCCAGACTGACTTTAGTGACAAATACATACAACATCATCAAAACACTAACCTAGGGGTTCTCTGGCTGTAAAAGGACCAGAAGATGGAGATGGGAGACCCAGATCGACTTTAATGACACAAATGTATACAACATTCATCAAAACACTTACTATAGGCTCCCTGGCTATAACAGGACCAGAAGATAGAAATGGAGGACCCAGTACCAACTTTAGAGATAACAAATATATACAATCTTCATCTAAATCTTTACCTATGGGCTCCCTGGCTGTGACAGGACCAGAAGATGGAGATGGGGGACCCACACCGGCTTTATTTTCAGCACTAACTCTGAACTCATAGTCTGTGCCATCCATCAGCTGGTGGACAGTGAAACTTGTCTCTGCAATTTTTATGTTTGTGCTTGCAGGCAACCACTTAGTGGATCCACAGACCCGCATTTCCACAATGTAGTTGAAGATGGCACTACCACCATCACTATCTGGTGAAAGCCATTTCACAGTGATGGATTCTTTTGTGACGTCAATAGCTTCTGGCTTGCCTGGTGCAGTTGGTTTGTCTGTAAAAGAAACATGAAAATAGAGTAATCAGTTAATTTTTAAGTTCTGAACATACAGTCTCTAGTGATTTTATAAAACTGAAATATTTTCTGGATATTATTATTAATTAAATCCCAGCAGGGATTAACATACAAAATTCTTACCATAAGGATCTACAGCTTTGATGGGTCTGGTGGGTTCAGAAGGCTTGCTAAGTCCTGCTGCATTTTCAGCCATTACCCGGAATTCATATTCACTGCCTTCAATTAATTCAGTCACGCTGTACACAGTGTCTCTGATGGGACTCTTATTCACTCGAGCCCAACGTGAACTGCTAGGTGATTTGCGTTCAACAATGTAGCCAGTGACTACAGAGCCTCCATCGCTCTCTGGTGGTTCCCAGCTCAAGGTCACACATGAACGAGTTATTTCACTGGGTTGTAGTTTCTTGGGTGCATCAGGAACATCTGAGAAAAATGTGAAATTAAAACATGCTAAACATGCCAATAACAAATCTTATACTATGACAAATATTCAGAAAAATTGTGAGATTAAAAGCATATAATAATGCCAATAATAACTTTTATTAGGGAAATTGTTGAGAAAAATTGTGAGATTAAAAAGAAAAGCATATAATAATGCCAATAATAACTTTTATTAGGAAAATTGTTGCAAAAAAAATTAGATTAAATCCTTAAATAAACTATATAACTAACACTTTCAGTAGATAAAGAAACAGTGGTTTCATGTCCCCTGATTTGTCTATGTAAAAAATTTAGGTTGTGCAAAATTAAACATGATCATTTCCTTACACTGATCTTTGTAAATAAACATTTGCAGTTTATGTCAAAAATGTCCCTCCTCCACTTCTTTGATGTAAAACAGAAAAGGTTGTGCAAATAAAATCAAAAGAACTCAACAAAAAACAACTTATAATTCACCCTTCACTCACCAAATGGACTCTTGGCAATAATGCCATCAAACAATTCTTCAGATTCACCAACACCAATCTCATTCTCTGCAGCCACACGGAAGAAGTATTCATTGCCCTCAAGCAGTTTCTGCACAGCAAAGGTGGTTGTGGTGTTGTCAACAGTTTGCACTGGCATCCAGGTATTTCGCTTAGCATCTCGCTTTTCAATGACATATCCCTTGAGCTGGCAATTGCCAGTAGATGTTGGGGGTTCCCATGACAAAGCAATTTGGTCTTTAAGGACTTCGATGACATGCAGGTTGTTAGGCTTTGATGGTTTGTCTAAAAAAAAAACAGTGAGAAGTAGAGTCACACCCACAAAAGTAAAAAGTAGAGTTACATTCTTAAAGTGAGAAGAGAACTTTTAAGATTTAAGCCATATCATTAAAAATATCATCATATGATGTAATCATTATTTTTATAACGTCATCATTTTATTTATGGCATAATCATTTCATGAATCATCAGGTTTGACTTTAGGTAAATAAAACTGCAAATCAAATGTCAATGATGTTGTCAACCACACCATCACATAATCTCAAAAACGTTATGAAATCATCCTTTCAAACAAATGATAAGACAGTGAAACTGCAATTGCTTTATGCCTTCAAAGACCCAAAATGCCCTTTTAAGTAGCAAGCTGAGAAACAATCAAGTGCTGAGGATAGAAGACTTTTAATTAATTATTAGAATGATTCAATTTAAGTAATAACATTAGCAAACAAAATCTTCTCTAGATGATAATTTATGTAAATGAGTTAGTTTCTGAGGCATTTTTAATATCTTTGACTCACACAAAAACTTAATTTTCTTGATAAAGGACTTACCTTTCACACTGATTTCAAAGTCGGCCTCAGCTCTTCCCACCACATTTTCTGCACAAATTGTATAGAGGCCAGTGTCATCCAGTACAGTGTTCTTTACAGTCAGAATGCTGAAGTCTTCATTTGTCTCCATGCTGATGCGGTCAGATTTCTGTAAAGGTTCATCATCTAGTAACCATGACACAGTCGGAGAGGGAATGCCACTGATGTTGACTTTGAGAACAAGTGTGGATCCAGCAGGAACAACCTGGGCACTCTTTAGGCGATTGTCATATTCCAGTACTGGGTGAGCTAGAGAGTTGAAAACAATGTGTGCTAATGTCATTCTTGGGGTGTATTTTGGTCTGCTGACATTCCTTTTAAAACATTTGAAATGAAGTGAACAGCAAAATACATTTTTAAATGTCCTCAACTTAAGCGGCCTCATCTGGATAATAACAATAAAACATATGGATAATGAAATGTCTATGGCTAAATTGAAGCTAAAGACAAGTGAAGTGGAATACCCTAACAAAGTACTCACTGGCACAAGGGTTAAGGATCTAAAGGTTACTGGATGAATTCTGAGCAGCCTCTCAGTAAAGTGGTAAATGATTATGAGAGTTCATTAGCTTGAAATATATGTATAATGATGGATTTTTTTATCTGGGTTTAAAAAAAGTGTAATGACATTAAATTACAAAAAAATGTCTTACTGCATACATATATACTTATAGATCATTATACAAACTTAATTCTGAAATTAAATTTTTTTACTGTTTTTATTTCATCAAGATTACATTTACAGTCTAGCATAGCTGCATTGTTTTTTTGGGGAGGTTCAATTTCAACTTATGTAGTGATACACATGTAAAAGAATTTCTGTACATTTTCATATTTTAACTTCAGTTGCATTACAAATGTCTGTCACAAACTATAGAATGTAGTACACATTAATATTTATGAGTACTTTGAACTAGTAATGTAAAGTATGTAATCTACTTAGCTTTTCATTCATTATCAATCTCTGTTTTGTGTAACGATGTTCAATAATATGTTTACCATATCAAGATAAAATTAGAATTTACCAAGTGTCAACAGGGCTTGACAGCATCAGTATTGACATCTAAGGTGCCGATGAAAGTGATGTCTATCTTTCCATTTTATCTAATATTTTTCCTATGATTTTTATACTTATAGACTTTATAAGAAATGTAAATGCTTTCTAAGTCATTAATTCTATTTGTATAAATAACTTCGCTAAATAGAAAATCTTTGCACATTTAAGAGGGAAACAATACTTACTATGCACAACAAGCATTCCTTCAGTTTGGACGCGACCAAGTGCATTTGAGGCTTCACAGCAGTATATGTCAGCATCATCTGGCTCAGTCTTGTGTATCACAAGGGAGGCGACTTCATCCTCATAGCTCATTTCATACTTGGCACTCTTCCTCACTTCCTTCTTGCCACGGAACCTATTAACACCAAACAATGTCAAAAAGTCAGTCCCATAGTAATATTCTTGTTCTACTTCTAGAAAATCTGTTAACACCAAACAATGTCAAAAAGTCAGTCCCATAGTAATATTCTTGTTCTACTTCAAGAAAATCTGTTTACACCAATCAATGTCAAAAAGTCAGTCCCTTAGTAATATTCTTGTTCTACTTCTAGAAAATCTGTTTACACCAATCAATGTCAAAAAGTCAATTATAAACAGTAAATAAAAAAATGTTTAAATTCAAGAAGCATGAATTACTACCAATTAATTAATAAATTAATAATTAATAATTCATACTTCAAAAGCTTGCCAAGCTCAAAAATAAGTATGAATTGTCAACATAATGAAAGCTCTCATGGAACAGACACTAATGACTAATGAAAGTCTGTCAGACCCTAAACCATAAATTATCAACAGTAAAGAAAAGAAATATACAGGCTCATAATTAGCGATTATTAACAGCAAAGTAATGAAAGCTTGCATAGGCCCAGAGCCTTGAATTATAAACAGTAAAGTAATAAAAAATGTTATGTCCAGAAGCTTGAATTACTAACAATAAAGTAATGAAAAATTACTTTAATTACTTTAAAAGCCCCTAACCATGAATCATTATCAATAAAGAAATAAAAGTTTACCACTTGATCTCTGCCTCTGGTTCACCCAGATCAATGTCACATTCCAAGATGGCATCTCCAGGAGCAACAATGGTAACATCATGCATGGGTTCCAGTAACATTGGGGGCGTGCCCACTGCAATCAAACATGTTAAGTTTATCTTAATGGATATAACTATGCAGAATTCTTCAATATGAAGCAAACAATCAACTAATTACAAGAATACTTAAGTCTGAATTACAACCAGCTGAAATATGACTGCATTTATGCCATTTTCCCCTGAGAATATGTTTTAAAACTTCAAAATGTATATCTGCACTCATATTTATGGTCACAAGTTTCAAATGCATATTCTGTTTTGTATTTTTACACTGAATATATCTTTATAGTTAATAAATGTTTGGAATAGTATATATTAGTGTTATTTATTTATTTATTTTTTCTTCCTTTCCACTGGAATAGAATTGCAATTTTCATAAATAAAGGTTGACTTATGTTGGTACTTAATACACTGCTTGTGGAAGTAATATTATCAGAGGGGTTACCTCGACAATTCATCCTTTTCAATCTATTGTTAAATTCAATACAGGAAATAATACAAACAACATAAATTAGTTTTTCCTCATCAGTGATTGTTTAAAATTTTTCGCTATAATGTTGCAAGAACAGTGGCACTCATCTTACCGATAGGTTTGACCACTTTCACAGGTTTTGTTGGAAGAGATGGCTCGCCTATTCCAGCTCGGTTCTCAGCTGCCACACGGAACTCATATTCAGCATTTTCTTTCAGACCCGTAATGCTGAAGTTAGTGTCTGTTACTGTCCGAGTCTCATTTGCTCGTAGCCATTGTGTGGAGCCACAAGGACGGTACTGGATCACATAGTTGGTGATAGGACTTCCTCCATCAGTTTCTGGTGGTGTCCATTTGATGGCCACAGAACTTCTGTCTGTGCCAGTAATGTCTGGAGCACCTGGTTTTCCTGGGACAGCTGGGAAAAAATATGTAAAATTCAAGTAGGCATTCTAAGTTCCACAGACAGAAAAGTATGTCACATTAAAGCAATATTTTGAGTGTTATTAAAAGAAAGATAATGCCAAATTTATGTCAACACTTTTAGTGCTAATGATAAAAAAAAAAGTCACATTAGAATAACATTCTGAGAGCTGTCAGGAAAAAGATATGATATGCCACATTAAAGCGAGCATTTTCATCGCTAATGACAAAACAAATATGTCAATTAAAGTAGTATTCTGAATATTATTGAAAGAAATTTATACCATATTAATGTCAACATTTTCAGTACTATTGCTAAAAATATATCTAACATTAAAATGCTAATTACAGAAAAGAAAAGAAAAGACCTTCAATAAAAGTAAAGTGTTAATTAGTTTCCCAGACATCAAGATGAAACAACAAGAGTACTAAAATAAAATTATCTCCAGGCAAAGTGGACTTTAAAGTGCCAGACACTTTAAGGGGGAATAACTGACTTAATCACTTAACAAGGCACTGATTAAGTGTGTAATTTTAAGTTTAAAAATAGAAACACTATTACTTACTCCATGGATCTTTTGCCAGTATATTCTCACTTGGTTTGCTGGGCTGGCTGGGACCAGCCTTGTTGTGTGCAATCACACGGAACTGGTACTTGTTATCCTCAATCAGATCAGCAACCTTCAGACTCAGTTCCATAACAGGTGACTTATTGACAACTACCCAGCGAGGGCTGAAAGATGACATCCGTTCCACTGTGTACCCTGTGATCGGTGACCCACCATCATTAGCAGGTGCTTGCCAGTTGACAGTAGCAGAATCGTGGTACACTTCACTAATGGTTGGTGCATCTGGTGCATCAGGGACAACTAGTATTGAAAAGATAAACAAGGAAAATAAATGAAGGAAAAGTTACTATAAGGGGAAGTAAAATATAAAGTGTAGTTTGTCAAACTATGGACAGCATTAAAATTTGCTTTATCTGAAACATCATAATAGTCTAAAATGTTCCTGGGTAAATAAAAAAACAGCTAAAAAAGAATGAGTAATTTTATATTAGTAAATTTAAAAGAAACAAACACAACATAAAATCAGATATTTTGTCTACAGCATTTCTGGATACAGTTATGGGCATATATATTTGTAGAGAGAGAGCGTGTGTATGCATGCCTGTGCGCAAACGCGCATGTGTGTGTGTGTACTGGCCAAATATGCAAAGATTGACTTTGTAAACTGTGTAAATAATCTATGTAAAAATATTATAACCATAATTATGTAAGGCAAATCAGTAAATTGCTCATCACATCATCTAACCCACTACACAAGAATTTTACTTACCAAAAGGATTCTTGGCAGTGATGGTCTCAGACTCTGCTGGCTCACTGAAGCCTACGTCATTCTGGGCAAAAATTCTAAATATATATTGTCCATTTTCAACAAGTCCTGATGCAGGAAGCTGCAATGAAGCAGTGTCACCTATCTTATTCCAAGCCCGACGGCTAGCTTCACGTCTCTCAATTATATACAGAGTCACAGGCTTGCCACCATCGTCAGCTGGTGGTTGCCATGTAATGGTAGCTGTCTCTGCTGTGATGTCTGCCACAATTACATTTTGTGGAGGCAGTGGTTTATCTGGAATATATATAAACAACATTGCTCACTGACTTACTAAGAAATTTTGTAATGGTGATTAATAAAATTTAAAAACTCATTAAAGAGTGTTTTCAACAAATCTCTCTTCACTCTCAAGAATAATTTTAACTCTAAATCAAGGTATCACCCATGCCCCCATTCAGTCTCTCAGTGAGCACAGTGATTGTAGCCTTTACTCACCTAGTACCACAAGCTTGATGGTGATTGTAGCCTTGCCATTGTCATTCTGGAGAGTGACTGTGTAGTTCCCAGTGTCTGTTCGCCTGACATGGCTCATGCGTATGGTAGTCATATTGTAAATTGTCTCTGATTCCATACGCTTCTTGTCTGGCAATTCTCCATCGTTGAAAGTCCAGACAACTGTTGGCTGTGGATTGCTGCTGAAAGGAACCTCAAAGGCAGTGGACTGGCCAGCATACAAATAGATGGTTTCATCATACCTCTTGTCAACAAAGATTTTTGGAGGCACTGAAAGGGTAAAAAGAATAGTACTTATTAGAAAATGTCATCTCAAACTGTATTAAAAGTACCAAAATCTTTGAAGTACTATAAGAATTCTATTGCTAAGAAGCCACAACTTCTCTAATATAAGTGCAATGTGCTTTAGACCAAAACTGATAATAATAATATTAAATGGTAAAATAACTTTTTCCTTCAAACAACATGACATCTGCAAACTACATGAGTTCCTCAAGCTTATTATTAACCCTTGGGGAAATACTAAACCCCAAAGGGAGACAATCGCAAAGTACAAAAATTTCTATAGAGTAAACTCCCCATCAACCTATTTTGGTAAAAAATGCACATAATAACTCAATGGGGTGACTGAGAGAAAAACATACCTTCCACAAAGAGACCAGCTATGGATGTTTTGCCTTTCACAACCACCTTATAATCCCCCTCATCTCTGCCATCAATGTCCTTGACTGTAAGACGATGGATGACACCTTTGCTCTCAAACTCGTACTTATCACTAGCAGTGATGGGATTGTCATTGAAGAACCACTCAGCAATGGTGTTCAGCTTGGACACTTCACACTCAAAGGTCGCTGTGGCAGGAATCTCAAAGACATCAATGTCCTCAAGTTTTCGGATGAAGTCAACTTCCTCTTCTAAGGATAAATGCATATTACAATGTGTGATAATTCTGTACAATTCTGAGTTTCAAGAGAAAAAGAGTCACAATTTTTAAGTAGACACTAGAATGACATCGTTAGTTTAAAAGGTATATTTTGGATATAGGCATTATTATTGCTGGTGAATTTGTAGAAAATGGATTTTATTGATTTATCACTTGTTACTACTTTAAAATCCCAAACAATCTTTTATACAGTGAAGTGTCTGCCACAAATACCTCACAAATGCACACTGGCCAGCCAGGTACAGATCTGGGGGATAATAGTTAGGTGGACCTATTTCTGGTAGAAATAGTCTCATACAAAATGACAAATTCAATCTACAGCAAATGCTAATTGTTCATTATCAGAGGCTCAAAAAATACAGCAATTACTCTATTGTCAAGTTTGTTAAGAAGTAATTCATATACACTAATTCAATCATTTACTACTGACCATCCCAAAAGTAAGAGAAATTTATAATTCTATGCTAACTGCACACACTGTTTATAAGATTTAATCATCCCACTCTGTAAAATCCATGTGGGTGCAATACCTTAAAAAATACATCTTAAATATATATTTTGCTAGAAACAGGAAAGAAATGAGTATCCCTTCTTGTTAAGTCTTGGTTAAGCTTTCTTGTAATTATACATGGATGAACAATGGTTCTACCTCAGCATATTCTACTACCAGTGGGTTTCCATAGATACAAAGTTGTCACTGACGCTGAAATAATATAAAGTGATACACAAGGATGAATGTTCATGTAGCAAAAGATAGCATAGATGTGAATTCCAATAAGGCAGACTGGTTTCTATATTGTGGTCAGACTTGATCTGGCAGACTGGTTTCTATATGGTGGTCAGGCTCAATATGACAGACCTGTTTCTATATGGAGGTCAGAATCAATATGGCAGACTGGTTTCTGTATGGTAATCAGCTGAATATGGCAGACTGGTTTCTGTATGGTAATCAGCTGAATATGGCAGACTGGTTTCTATATGGTGGTCAGACTGAATATGGCAGACTGGTTTCTATATGGTGGGCAGACTCAATATGGTAGATTGGTTTCTAAAAGATAGTCAGACTTAATATGGCAATCTGATCCAATATGGAGATCTGCATCGAGGTCAGAATAAAGTAAACAAACAGTGGTGTTTACTCAAAGTAATGTTTGAAATGTTCTCTTATATATTACAGGATGTTTTGCTTTCTTGACAATCAGTAGGCTATCTAATTCACTCTCTTCAAGTTTCCTATTAAGAGACTGAATACCAAAAACCATGACATGATGCCCACACCCTGGTTTGATGTCCATGTCACTCAATGTCCACACCTTGGCTTGATGTCCATGTCACTTGATGCCCACACCCTGAAGTCCACACATTGACTTCAATATATCTTTGTTCTTGTGGACATTATTCTTTCATGTAAAGATTTAATTCATTTGCACAAAGTCTAAGAAAAGTTTATTTGAATATTTCAGAAACCAAACCATGACTATTCTTCAGTCTGGACAACTTGAAAATACATCCTTCTCAACATGACAATTTTATGCAATCTCTGTTCTTTTGTTCTTTTTCTAAGAGATTTTTGTTTCCCTCACCTGGACTACCATTCTACCTTTCTCCTACTGGAACTAACATTTTAGCCAATGGTTCAATCATGTCTCCTACTGGACTACCATTCTAACATTTTAATCCTGTCTCCTATCTGAACTTAACATTCTAGCCTGTGACTTAATCCTGTCTCCTATATGAACTTAACATTCTAGCCTGACTTAACCCTGTCTCCTATATGAATTTAACATTCTAGCTTGTGACTTAATCCTGTCTCCTATATGAACTTAACATTCTAGCCTGTGGCATAATCCTTTCTCCTTCCTGAGGAGGAAGGATGTTCTAAATAGTGGCTTAACCCTTTTTTTTTGTCTGGACATAACAATTAACATTCTAATCTGTAGCTTAAGCTTTTCTCCTGCTTGAACTAAGTAGAAAATGTATGGCGGCATTTAATCTTTTAACTCCTGTGAAGTCAGGGGTGAGTTTGTCTGCCTTCAGTTTCACATTTTATTTTTTTTACTGAACTATACATCCATTACTGATTATTTCTAAACATTTTCTTTACATACAAAATTGAGAAAACGCAAAATGGCTTGATCCTTTCAATATAAACAAGTACACATAATACCCTAAAATGTAAATTAACCCTGACCTTCAATGAGAAACATTAAAAAATACGGCATTTCTATTTCTATTCATAATTCTCACTTCAAAAAAAGCACTTCACATAAAGAAAACAAACAAGCATGGATCACATAAGCCTCACCTTCAACAATCACCATACATTTTGATGTAAGATCATCCACTTTAATGGAATACTCTGCTTCATCATCAGGGGCCACACGATCAATGGTCAGCATATGTTGTTTATTCTTTGATACTATTTTCAGCCGGTCTGAAGGGGAGAGCTTGGTGCCATTTTTGTACCAAGTAGCCAAATGGTTTGGTTTTGATACCACACACTCCAGAGACAGGTTATCATACTCAAGAAGGGTTTGATCTGACAAGGGCTTCAGGATGGTCAGAGGTTCCTCTGAAAGTATAGTAATTTAACAGAAGTGCAATGATTTGAAAAATATTATGCATTATTAATCTAACTATGCATGCAATTATAAAATATGACAACTCAAATATATTTTAGCAAAGAAATAGTAAAACAAGATTTGACTCCAGATTTTCTTACCTTTAACAGACACACGCCCAGATGTTTTTCTATCTCCCACAGTGCATTTGTACACAGCTCCATCTTCCAGCTGGGCACATGGAATGGTCAAAGTATGTGTGCATCTGTCTACACTGATCTGGATGTGATCAGATGAGGTCAAATTCTGACCATTGCGCTGCCATAATGCAGTCTTGTTTGGCTTGTTCACCTCACAGTTCAGAACGATAGGAGTGTTCTCCATGACTTCGATATCTTTCAAAGGTTTAGTGAACTCAATAGGCAATTCTGCACATACAGATTGGGTTTTTCTTAAAAGGGGAACAACAAGATGTTTTTTTTAAAAGTAGAGTAACATAAACCCTAAAACATTATATTTATTCTTCATTTTAGCATATGACTGTCTGGGTATTATGTGTGCAAAGGTCTGGGTGCCATGCATGCAAGTGTCTGAGTTCCAAGTTTGCAAGTATATATAGGTAACATGTTTGCAAATGTCTGGATCCCTAGTTAGAAAGTGTCAACATGCCATGTTTGTGAGTGTCTGGGTAACATGCCTACATTGTCTAAGTACCATATTTGCAAGTATCTAGGTACCATGTTTGCAAATATCTGGGTACTATGTTTACAAATATCTGGGTAATATGTTTGCAAGTGTCTAGGTCCCATGTCTGCATGTGTCTAGATCCTATGTCTGGGTATCATGTATCTAAGTGACTGGGTATCATGTATGCAAATGTCTAGGTCCCATGTTTGTAAGTGCCTAGGTCCCAGGTTTCCATGTGTCTAGTTCCCATGTTTGTAAGTATCTGGATATCCATGTGTTTGCTGGAGTAAGACAATGTCCACTCCAGGACATACTATAAGGAATAAACGCACATACTGTAGGAAAAAACTGTACCTTGTTTAAAAATGACTCTAAGTTTGTCACATATTATCAAAGTAAGTTTTGCCACATTTCATCAGGTTCCCTGTGAGAAATAGCACTTCACTTGCTAATTAGCTAGCTTATAATGGCATAACTAAACAATTAAGACAATTTTGGACAAAATTAAATTGTTGGGTTGAATGACAACAGAAACATTCTCTCTTTTAGAAGTTTTAATTTAAAAAAAAAAACACAGTATTTTTATATTATTTATAATAATATGGAGACAGTTAATTTATTGGTAATACTTGTATTATTTTCTGTTGAATAATAATATAAAATTTAATTTTATATTCATTGTTATCTAGCTGAATGGAAATAATATTTTTTCATAACAGACACTGACAGCAAACAAGAGGGACAAATAATTTACTTGAAAACAGAATTACTTAAGGAAAAGTTTTCATATATTTTATTTACGACTTATTCCAGAAATATTTGCTCACAAAGTATAAATTGATAAAGCCTTCTAGATATAGCATTACCCACCTTTTTCTTCACCAACCAACAACTTATAATTTCATTGCTTATCCCACAAAGTTTCATATGCTGGTAACTGTACTCTTACAACAGATCTTCCAACTATTTATTTTAATCAGAATGTTTTCTGTAAAATTTTTTATTGTGAATCCTACAGTGTTCTCAAGTTTATTTCTTTTCCGAATATCCCAAGTCCTGCATCATCTTATTTTTAGGGGTGTGCAAACCTTTTATTTTGTACTGTCATTACCTCTGACTGAAAGGGTAGCCATGCTTTGTTTGTCATCAGCTTGAATTGCATAGTTGCCTGCATCTTCCAAAGCCACATCTTCCAATGTGAGAGTGTGCACAGATTTATCTACTTTGATATCAAGGCCATCTTCATCCGTGATTGCTTTGCCATTGTAAAGCCATTTTACCTTCACACCTGACTTTGACAGTTCACATTTGAAACTGGCTGTTTCTTTCTCCATCATCTCAATGTCTTTAAGCTTTCTAACAAATTCCACTGGCTCTTCTGTTAGTCAAGGAGTTAAGGAACAAACAACTGCATTAGTAAAAGAATTAGTCATTTCATTAAACATGCTTTTCAGCACTGAAGAAGTTTCTGAGGCAAACAGCACTCTTAAGAGATGTTTTTGAGTTAAATCATAGAGAGTACTGTTAGTTTTAATCTGATTAAACAATCAAAAGCGAAAAACAAATATATGCATGTTAAATCATATGCCTTACTGCTAGTTTTAATTTAGCTAGTCAAAAGCGAAAAACAAATGTACGCATGTTAAATCATATACCTTACTGCTAGTTTTAATTTAGCTAGTCAAAAGCGAAAAATAAATGTACACATATAAATAACATAGCAATGCTTGTTTTAATTTGGCTAAACAATCAAAAGCAAAAGAACAAATGTACTTGTGTTACGGTATACATAACTGTTATTTTTAATTTTGCCGTAAACTTAAAAGCAATAATAAAGCAAATGAGTTTACCATGTTACTGCACATCCTTTATCAATTATAAATACCATTTTCATAAATTCTAATTAGATAACACTTTGCAATGACATTCCCAAGCATCATATTGCAGAGAAACAAAGCAATGAAGTTAATGTCCATGCCATTTATTTAGAGTGCAGTTGCATAGGCTGAAGGAATAAAACATAATAACATTACCGATAATACAAACAATGACAATTAATGACACTGATGTAAACATGGTGACTTACCCTCCACCAAAACCTCAGCAGAACTCTCTGCACCGTTCACTACAACCTTGTACACTGCCTCATCATCCAGTTCAGCAGAGGCAATGTCTAAACGGTGCAAACCGCCTTCTGATGTCAGACGGATGCGAGCTGATGCTGTAACAGGAGTGTCATCTTTGTACCATTGAGCAGGCTTGTCTGGACGGCTGACCTCGCATTCCAGAGACAGTTTTTGATGTTCTGTGACTGTGATGTTGGCCAAGGGACGAACAAACGTGGTTGGTAGTTCTGCAATGGTAAATGTATTTGTCTGCAAGCCTGACCTCAATTTTCAGTCACCATAACAAACTACTACATCTATAAATCTTTTTATCAAAGAACTTCTCACTGAATTATCAATTTAATATACCAAACATGCTTCCCACTTTAGAAGCAGGTTTGAAGTCACATTATGATATTATTAAACTAAGGTTAAAATTACTATCTTTTATTAATATGACCCACTACAAAACAATAGCCATTCAAACTTAAATTATAACATTTACTTTAAAGCAATGACCATTACCTTCCACCAAAACTTCAGCGGAGCTTTCTGCACCGTTCACCACAATCTTGTACACTGCCTCATCATCCAATTCTGCTGAGTCAATGTCCAAGCGGTGTAAGCCACCTTCTGATGTAAGACGGATGTGAGCTGATGCTGTAACAGGAGTGTCATCTTTGTACCATTGAGCAGGCTTGTCTGGACGGCTGACCTCGCATTCCAGAGACAGTTTTTGATGTTCTGTGACTGTGATGTTGGCCAAGGGACGAACAAACGTGGTTGGTATTTCTGCAATAGTAAATGTATTTGTCTGCAAGCCTGACCTCAATTTTCAGTCACCATAACAAACCACTACATCTATAAATCTTTTTATCAAAGAACTTCTCACTGAATTATCAATTTAATATACCAAACATGCTTCCCACTTTAGTAGCAGGTTTGAAGTCACATTATGATATTATTAAATTAAGGTTAAAATTACTATCTTTTATTAATATGACCCACTACAAAACAATAGCCATTCAAACTTAAATTATAACATTTACTTTAAAGCAATGACCATTACCTTCCACCAAAACTTCAGCGGAGCTTTCTGCACCGTTCACCACAATCTTGTACACTGCTTCATCATCCAGTTCAGCTGAGCTGATGTCCAAACGGTGCAAACCGCCTTCTGATGTAAGACGGATGCGAGCTGATGCTGTAACAGGGACATCATCCTTGTACCATTGTGCGGGCTTGTCTGGACGACTGACCTCGCACTCCAGAGACAGTTTCTGGTGTTCTGTGACTGTGATGTTGGCCAAGGGACGAACAAATGTGGTTGGTAGTTCTGCAACAGAAAGTTTTTTGCCTGACAGCTAAACTTACAATACAGTGAACTTAACAACATACATCTACTGTTTACAGACGATTTTAACATCAAAACTGAGCTTTCATTATAGTGAACATATGAACACAAAATAGTCGGCACTTTATGTAAATTCTAATCATCAATGCTAATTTATTTAAAGAGATCAAAACAGTAAATAAACTGCTATTCATAGAGATTCTTAACAAAAAACTTAATTTTTAAGGATTAGCATGATATACAAATCAAATATACTGAATTAAGTATAAACAATCACATTTCTTTTGGTCTGTCTGACAAAAGTACAGCAGTTTATAAGTCTGACCAGCAATAAATATAAACATAAGCAAAGGAGAGAAAATTGAAAATAATTTATTATTTCTAAACTATTCAAAGCATTATTGTTAGCATAAAAATATCAAAGAAAAAATTATCTGTACAATACATTGTAAATAATCAAGTTTATGCTATAACTCTGCTAAGTCTTTTCATATGACATAGGTTTCTCTTTGCACATGCAACTGTATATATCTTGTTAAGAAATACTTTACAAGCAGTAAAGTGGAATGTGGGACAACAATGAATGCACTTATACTGTTAATACTGTAAATGAAAAAAATGAAACAAGATTTTTGGTCCTGGGAGTAAATCCGAGGGTTAACAGATGTATGTATCATCATCACTTCAAAGAAAAATTATTACTCTTAAAATCTACTGACAAAAGTCGTAATTATGAAGAGATATTTTAGAGTGAAATTAAGTATGATGTTTCCTACAACAAAAATTCTAGTGAAATATTTTATTAACTTTCAGTTCTGACTATCAATGGGCAATTTAATGTTAGTATCACTTTCTGCAATGAAATCTTGCTATATAGTAATTAATCATATTAAATTATAATTTGAATAAAAACAAACTTTAAAATAACTAGTTACCATCCACTAAAACTTCAGCGGAACTCTCTGCACCATTCACCACAACCTTGTACACTGCCTCATCATCCAGTTCAGCTGAGTCAATGTCCAAGCGGTGTAAGCCACCTTCTGAGGTCAGATGAATGCGAGCTGATGCTGTTACAGGAACATTGTCTTTATACCACTGTGCGGGCTTGTCTGGTCGACTGACCTCACACTCCAAAGATAGTTTCTGGTGCTCTGTAACTGTGATGTTGGCCAAAGGACGAAGGAATGTTGTGGGCAGTTCTGAATGAAGATCACAACAAAATATTTATTAGTCCAATATAATATTTCTTCACTCTAAGTACAATGATAGGAAAATTTTCATTGTATACACCCAAGAAATAACTACTGAGCCACAAGTTTGCTGGGGTTACTACAAGGGAGAGCAAAGACCAAACTATTTTCTCCACAAATTTATTTTTATTTTAAAAAAAATATAAATATAGTTTCATTAATTTAGTTAGCATAAATTGCAAATGAAAATAATGTGAATTAGCCAGTTAATCTGAAACATAAGTTTCAAGTTTTAACCAAGGTATTTTTCTTTACTAGAACTTCAAAAATTAATAGTGTGTACTTTCAGACTCATGTAATTGGTATGTCACAAAAAGTTACATTTTTTCTATGTACCTTCAAAACAAATAAACTTTTTATCAAAATCCCAATGTTTTCCAACTGCAAAATGGACAATAATTACTAATTTGTACTGAAATGTGAACCAAAAGACCACTGTTATAGAAAAAGTCTCATGAAGATGAGCTAAAATAACTCACCATCCACCAAAACCTCAGCGGAACTCACTGCACCATTCACCACAACCTTGTACACCGCTTCATCATCCAGTTCAGCAGAGTCAATGTCTAAACGGTGCAAACCACCTTCTGATGTCAGACGGATGCGAGCTGATGCTGTAACAGGAGTGTCATCCTTGTACCATTGAGCAGGCTTGTCTGGACGGCTGACCTCACATTCCAGACACAATTTCTGGTGCTCTGTGACTGTGATGTTGGCCAAGGGACGAACAAATGTGGTTGGAAGTTCTAAAACAGATATTTAGAAATGAGCCTGGATGGTAAATTAAAAGTATAAAAAAAATGTAGTGATTACATTTCAAATACAGAAGGAGTTTACTACATTGTCTTGCAGTTTATGTTAGCCATTAGAATATTGGAACTAAGCAAGGCATGGAGTCATGAAACTCAGGAAAAAGTAATTATTTTAAATGTGTAAATCAGTTAAATCTGTCTCCCAAAAAAGTCCTCACCATCTACTAAAACTTCAGCGGAACTCTCTGCACCATTCACCACAATCTTGTACACTGCTTCATCATCCAGTTCTGCTGAGTCAATGTCCAAGCGGTGTAAGCCACCTTCTGATGTCAGACGAATGTGAGCTGATGCTGTTACAGGAACATTGTCTTTGTACCACTGAGCAGGCTTGTCTGGACGACTAACCTCACATTCCAGAGACATTTTCTGGTTTTCTGTAACTGTTATGTTTGCAAGTGGTCGAGTGAATCTTGTTGGCAATTCTGCAAAAGATAAATAAATATGCTGAATTAGTAGAAGAGATTATTTAGTGGCAAAATGATCCTTTTGGGAACCTGGTTATGTCGCCGGCCTAGGAGTTTGCCAAAAAGCATTGAGATAACCGAAAACCAATATGGCGGCAATATATTAACAAAATGCTTGAAATTTCTTTATGTACATGATGTGCATTAATAAATGAGAATGTACCTGCACATGTTTTTGGTGATTTTTTTACACAACAGTGTTGCTGCGATTTGTTTGATGATGCAATCGGTACACAATAAAAATGTACACGTTTGCTAACAACAAAAGGCATATATGAACCAACTAACAGCAGAGATTTACCAGTATACAATAAAAACCACTGTTGATTCTCGATACAAACCTTTCATTATATTCTTCAACAATGCAAATACAAAGATCGCTCACAAAATCACAAAAAACCTGCGGGGTGTAGTTCATTTTTACAAAAAGCTAACCAGTGTCAAAATTAAATTTGCGAGTCATTTTGCTCTGACACAGCTCTGAAAAGTATTGTACATGCAATTACTATGGTTTCTTTACAAAGACTAAAATGCTTTGTTGCTTTTTGTGCCTGGCAGGATCGCGCCCGATGGGGGAAACAATGCCCCTAAGTTCAAGCTGCAGGTTGTTAACAAGCCGTGGCCATTTATCATTAGTGAGATGGCGAAAGGCATCAATAACTAACATTTTCAAAAGCTGGTGATTAGTAACAAGATAACCGATGTTAAGTGGCGATTTTGGCCCTCTTTTGTGCTTGAGATATTAGGGTTCGGCGACATAAAAGAATCGACATAACCGATGAGCAAATGCTACAACTAAGAGGGAATTTGGCGGTTCCACTTCAAAAACATAATAGGGTTGGTGAGTTAAGTGAGGTCAAAATAAGTGGGTTCAAATGTATTCATGTTATCTAACAAGCTAATGTTCTTGAAAACTGTGTACACACACAAAATTATAAAGTCAATGAAAATGCATGCATGAAAAGCAAAAACAAAACACTGAGTAAATCTCTCACCTTCCACAAGGACTTCAGCGGAACTCTCTGCACCATTCACCACAACCTTGTACACTGCCTCATCATCCAGTTCAGCAGAGTCAATGTCTAAACGGTGCAAACCGCCTTCTGATGTCAGACGGATGCGAGCTGATGCTGTAACAGGAGTGTCGTCTTTGTACCATTGTGCTGGCTTGTCTGGATGGCTGACCTCACATTCCAAGCTCAATTTCTGATGTTCTTTTACAGTGATGTTGGCCAGTGGTCGCACAAATGTTGTTGGAATTTCTGGTGTTTGGAACAGTTAAAAACTAGTTAAAATTAAATAATCTTTTAAAAAGCATCTTTTATTATATATATTATGATGATATTAGTTACATTATCAGCAAAAGCTAGAGCTAAAACTGAAATTAACTGAATCCAAAAGAAATATATATTTGTTTACATTTTATATAAAATGAATTTTTAAAAAAAAGCATATCCACGAGATCTAATTTATTACTAAAACCACACATTAATAAAACATCTCTCTTCAAAATAAGGTTTTACAATATCTACAGTATATCAGGAAATATTTTTTAAATAAAACAATTATCAAATACTGCTCAGGGTGTGACATCAAATGCTGGTCAGTTAAAATAACTGTTGAACTGGTTTAAATCCTGACTAAGTTGTCCAAAAGGACAAAAAGAAAATGTTTATCCTCTGTACTTGTATTTTTGATAGCATAAGTTTAGTAACATGGAAAGAGAAAATGTTTAAGCATCCTAACAGCATCAGTTTTTGATATCATGCAGACTATAATTGTCTGAACTGATAAAAAAAACTTTATTTACTTCCAACTTTTACCTTCTTGCATGCATGAAAGAAAGAAAAGCTGCTGAAGCTGCTGAGGTTGTTTTTCTGACATTTTAGGTTTGAGTATTAGATTTCATTAAGGGGAAACTCTTGAGGTGTTGTTTGGACCAACTACATCCACCTGCCTGTTAGTTTTTGGAAGGCAACACCTCTGTTTTACTTTTCTAACTGACAAAATGAAAGTTGCTGCAATTGCATGTCTTTTACATTATCAAAAGTTTTCTGTGTTGCCTTTCCCCTTTTCACATTCAAAGTAATGGCTAATTTTAGAAAGGATGGATGGAAATAGTCATGAAAATAGGACTGAACACATTATATGGTATTAAACTATCTAGCATAATCCTGGCATTCAGCCCTTTTATATACTATACAATTTCAAAACATACAACTGCTGGGCCTTGTTCTCTGGCAGTACTTAAAAAAGTTCTAATAATTATTATAATAGATTCCATTTCTAAAGTTTGATTACAGAATTTTTCACCAGTACCTGAGACACCAAGGCTGGCCGAACTGGATTTGTTTTCCACCACAATAGTGTATTTGCCCTGGTCGTTTAAAACAGCATCTTTCTTTACAAGCTCATGCTTTTGACCATCAACAATAATCTCTAAACCTGGGGCAGGCACTATTTCTTGACCATCCTTCAGCCAGCGAGCCTTGGCATTAGGCTTGGAAACTTGGCAAAGGAAGGTGAAGGGCTCATGCTCCACTACAGTTTGATCAGTCAGGGGGTTGAGAATCTCCACAGAGACTTCTATAAAGACGAATGGGGGTAGCAAAATAATGTAATGAAAGATGCACAAATGGTGACTAGCTAGTAAACACTCGGATTTCTATGAGTTAGTTAAAAATAATAATGCTTTGTTTATATATTATTGTGCAAGTTCAGAAATTAATGTGTATTTAATTCATGCAAAAGTTTTAAAGTAAAAATATTTCCCACCCATAGTGAATACAATTTACATCTATTAGTTTTGTGTCAAAGTAATAGTTTAATATGGTCAAATTATTGTAGCTCCTCAGTAAAATAAAGAAAAAAAAGTCCTTTTTCTAAACAGTTTAAATGAAAATGATTTAATAATAGAAGTTCATGGTTATTTTAAAAAGCAAAGAACTTTCTTTGTGTTGCATATTTTAAAATAACAAGTTGACCATAATAATAATCTATCATTCTGACACAACACTCATACAAGACACTAAGCTGGCTCTTCATAAGTTACATTTGCTGACATTAAGAATGATAAAAAGAGTCTACAAGGAAAAAAAGCGAAAACTAAGTGCCACTGTGAAATGTAATTTGTGTGTGTGCAATTGTGATTTGTGTGTAAATGTGTTTTATATGTGTAGTGTATGTGTGTGCACACATGGGTTTGTGTGTATGTGTGTGTGTGTGTGTGTGTGTGTGGTTCATGTGTGTATGTGTGTGTGTGGTTCATGTGTGTGTGTGTGTGTGGTTCATGTGTGTGTGTGTATGGTTCATGTGTGTGTTTGTTTTATGTGTGCATCTGCAAGCAGGTATCTGGAATTTTAGCCAAGTAAAATCAGGAAAGAAAAATTCTACAACCACAGATAATTGTGAGCCGAATGTCTTAGGTGGCATTATCTAATAAAATAATGTGAAACAACAGCATGAGTAATTTTATCAAGTCAAAAAAACTGCAGACGACTGCTGTTGTGCAAGACTTCATATAAGCAGAGAGACAAGAATAAATATATTGCAGTACAAGACAAAAACAGTGCAGACAACTGCTGTTGTGCAAGACTTCATATAAGCAGAGAGACAAGAATAAATATATTGCAGTACAAGACAAAAACAGTGCAGAAAACTGCTGTTGTGCAAGACTTCATATAAGCAGAGAGACAAGAATACATATATTGCAGTACAAGGCAGTACAAGTTTACAAGCATGAAGGCAGTATCTAGAAATTTTTAAAAGATGGTCTAAACTGTTTCTTTTAAAACATTCTTGGAAATATCTTAGGACACTACATTAGTACATTTGTTCACAAGGCAATATCTATGACACAGATAAAGGTGCAGTTATATGTATTTGTTCACAAGGCAATATCTATGACACAGATAATGGTGCAGTTATATGTATTTGTTCACAAGGCAATATTATGACACAGATAATGGTGCAGTTATATGTATTTGTTCACAAGGCAATATATATGACATAGATAATGGTGTAATTACATTTATTTGGTCAGAAGGAAATATCTATGACAGATAATGGTGTAATTACATTTATTTGTTCAGAAGGTAACTATTTACTTCAACATTTCTAGACACATACCTTTGACTTATATACTCAAACATTTTCATATTCATTGCAATGACATCATTATTTGAGCATTTCCAGACATATTAATTTTACCTATTTATTCAAACTTTCCAAACAGATTAATTTTACCTATTTATTCAAATATTTCCAAACAGATTAATTTTACCTATTTATTCAAAAAATTCAGACATATTAATTTTATTTATTTATTCAAACATTTCTGGACATATTCCTTTCACCTAATTATTCTAATATTTCAAGACATGTACTTTTAAATGATTTATTTTGACATTTCCAGAAATGTTTCACTTAACCAAATGGTATAACGTTTCCAGTTATATTTTGCCCTGACCTTAAATGGTTCTCTGACTTAATTGTGTAACATTTCCAGTTATATTTTCCTTTGACTTTATTATTCTAACATTTCTCAATGATATACTTTTCTCCTAATTATTTTAAAACTTCCAGATAACACCCCTTTAATCCTATACCAGCATTGTTCTATATTCAAATAACATGATGAGACAATAGCACATTTCAACAGAAACACACTGACATCAAGACTCAATTTTCAATGATGGCATTAGGTAAAACAAAATACACATGCATATACAGTGAGGAGTGAAATGAAAAGAGTTTCAAAATGATGTTACCTTCAACCAGAACCATTGCCTTGCATGTTTTGTCTTTCACTTCGATGGAATAATCGGCTTCATCCTCCAGCATGGCAGTTGCAACCTGAAGTCTGTGGACATTACCATCCACAGAAAGTCTGTAATGATCAGAAGGTATTATCTCCTGGCCATCCTTGAACCAGCGAGCAGGAATATCAGGTTTGGAGAGCTCACATTCCATGATGAAAGATTCTCCTTCTTTTGTGGTTACATCATGCAGTGGTTTTAAGATCTCCACAGGAAGCTCTGAGAAATATTTTTTTAAAATAAGTTATAGTTCCTGAACTAATTCCTTGATCTCTTTTCATAGGACTGTTTGTGACAGCTTATGTACATATCTTTCTTTCTGAAAAAGTCTTCATGATAACTGTAAAAGATGCCATTATACTCTATGTACTTTTCATTCTATAAGCCTTTCACTCCAAACATTCCCATTATTCTCTATTTTATTATACTCTATAAACTTACTTTTATTATATTATGTATGTAGTCATTATGCTCTGAACACTCTTATTATTCTCTATACACTATCATTATTCTCTATACACAATAATTTTTCTCTATACACAATAAGTTTTCTCTATACACTTCCATTATTCTCTAAATGCTTTCATTATACTTTATAAACTTTCATTATAAATGCTGTCATTATATATGCTCAATAATATCATTATTTTCTAAACATTTTCATTATAATCTATATGCTATCATTATGTTGTAGATGTTCTAATTTTTCTGTATATACATCCATTATTCTCTATAGATTTTCATTATAATCTGAATGCTGTCAAACTACTCTATAAACTCTCATTTTTCTGTATACACACCCAGTATTCTCTTGATACTTTCTTTATACTCTGTATGCTGTCATGCATTAAGCACTGTCATTATTCTTTATAAACTTTCCACTGTGAGATAACCTATATGGTTGACTCGACATAAAACTACAAATATACTACACACTTTCATTATACTCTACACTTCGTTATTTTCTATCACTTCATTATTCTCTTTATACTCATTATACTGCTTCTCATCCCAATAAAATCAATCAGCCTATAACATCAGCTAGAACAATTATGCAAATAAAGATATACCCTTGCTCATCAACACCCTTTGCCAGTATACAGCTAGTATTCCTACCCCAAGCACACAGAAACTTTATCTTCTTCTCAGTGATAAAGTACCTGACTCCTGTTTGCCTGTATACAGCTAATATTCCTACCCCAAACAAGCACACAGAAACTTTATCTTCTCAGTGATAAAGTACCTGACTCCTGTTTGGGCCACTTGTCATTAAGCTATCATTATCAGACCTGTGCTGTTAGATTGGCCACTCATTCTGCTCATTGTAAATGGCTATCAGTCAGTAATTCTGCCTGGGTGTCTGGGAATGGTCAAAACTAGGTCTGTTCCATCTAGAAACTTCCTTTGTGGGGAAGCAAATGCATTGACCAGCAATAAACTTTAGAAGAGTATGGACTCCAATTTCCTCCCTCTCTCATCACCACTTGTTCTCATGTCACAAAATGTTCTTGAACCTCAACTATAATATTATTTACACAGATTAAGTGCATGTTCATTTAGTCAACTGCAAACATTGTTGTCTTTTGTATTTAACTTTAAATCTACTCTGTGGTTACTTATTAAAGTCACCAGTCTGTTCACCAGGCTGTTCTTTAGGCTGTTCATGTTATCAACTATCTACACTTGTCTAGGTATGACTGCACATTAATAGGAATTAGTCTACTATTATCTCTATCTGTAAGTCATCTATTATCTCTATCTGTAAGTCATCTATTATCTTTATCAGTAAGTCTACTATTATCTCTATCAATAAGTCATCTATTAATCTATTATCTCTATCTCTATCAATAAGTCATCTATTATCTCTACCAATCTCTGATGCCAAATGTGGCGCATGAAACTAGCACATCTAGCCAAAGTCAGGTACTCATACACCATGCTCACTGAACGTAAACAATACCTTCAACAGTAACTGTTGCAGAAGTGGAGACATCCCCACAGGTGCAAGAGTAGCGTCCCATGTCTTCAAGAGTAGCATCACTAATGACCAGTTGGTATACAAATCCATCGTAGACAATCTCAACACGTCCACCAGGCATAACTTCCACACCATCTTTAAACCAATGGACAACCTTGCCTTTCTTGGATAGCTCACACTCCAGAATGATTGTTTCTTGCTCAGGGACTTCCACATCCCTGAGGTCTTTGGTGAACTGAATAGGAATTTCTGTATCCAAAGAAAATAAAAAAATGATCATCTGATTTTTAAATACTGAAGACTATCATGCTCTTCTGAGACTTCAAAAAGATAAGTTATATCAGTAATGGTTTGTTTGTAAAGAAATACATTTACAATGTAATACTAAAGATAAGTTATATCAGTAATGATTTGTGTGTAAAGAAATACATTTACAATTTAATACTAAAGATAAGTTATATAGTAATGGTTTGTGTATAAAGAAATACATTTACAATGTAATACTAAAGATAAGTTATATAGTAATGGTTTGTGTATAAAGAAATACATTTACAATGTAATACTAAAGATAAGTTATATCAGTAATTGTTTGTGTGTAAAGAAATACATTTACAATGTAATACTAACTATACCTTTTCCTTTACATTAAAAATGTATTAATGTAGATAATGTATTAATATATAAAACCAATTAGAAAGAAAAGCAAATTAAAGTAAGAACAAAATCCTTCTAATCTCAGGGAAAACCTACACTTACTATAGATTAAAGAACAGTATGCATCTATGAAACATTAGATCCAGCCTATATAAAACATTAAATCTATATAACTGTAAACAACAGCATCTATGAAACATTAGATCCAGCCTATATAAAACATTAAATCTATGTAACTGTAAACAATAGTATCTATGAAACATTACATCTAAATAGGTGTAAGAACAGCATCTATGAGGCACCATATCAAAATGCTAATTCCTGGTTATAGATAGAATAGATTAAAGAACAGCATCTATGAGGCACCATATCAAAATGCTAATTCCTGGTTATAGATAGAATAGATTAAAGAACAGCATCTATAAAACATTATATCCAAACAGAGGTAAAATCAGCTTTATAAAACATTAGATCTGAACAGGTATAAGTACAGCATCTATGAAGCACCATATCAAAATGCTAACTCCTGGTTATATATATCCTAAATAGTGAAAATAACACAATACTCTCATCTGAATCATAGATAATGAGAATGAAAATATTCCTTGTTGATAGATAAACAATACAATTATAATACTAAGAAAGAAAGGTAATATCCACTGGGTAAACTCTACACTTACCATAGATGGTGAGGATAGCAGAAGATTCTTTGTCATTGGGCAGGACAATGGTGTATTCTCCCTCATCTTCAGGAATAGTCTCCATGATACGCAGCAGGTGGCGGTAGCGATCACAGACAATCTTTATGCGGTCAGAGGGTGTAAGTGGTTTGCGGTTTTTCATCCAGCGCACAGGGATGTTGGGCTTGCTCAACAAGCATTCCAATTCCACATTTTCTCCCTCACGGCCAGAAACATCTCGTAGGGTTGCTCTGAAGTCTGGAGCTTCCTCTGTGTAGTCACAGAAGACATTGATTTTTATTTTTAGGTCATAATAAATACTAACTTTCTAATTTTCTGTTACAGTAATCACACAATATTTTAAAATGTAAATTACAGTAGACATATTGATTTTAAAATGTAAATTACAATAAACACTAACTGGTTTCCGAAATGTAAATTCTAATAAATATATTGATTTTAAAATGTAAATTATGGTAAACACAGAGATTTTGAAATGTAAATTACAGCACACACATTTATTATTAAATATAATTACAGTACACACTTTGTTTATTGCTACATCCATAACCAACAGAAGAAGATTATAATTCAAATTAAGATATTTTCTTTCTTTTCCTGTTTATTTAATTATACATATTGAATTCATGGTCTTTTATATACAAAACATGCCTTTTATGATTAAAGATTATTTTTAATTGCTTGGAATCACTTTTCTGCCACCATGCCCAATACTTGTTAGGCTGCATTTCCTGAAATACTTTAGCTTGGATACATAGAGTGAGAAACAGTACACATCTCCTTAAATATTTCACTTTTAATAGCTTGGATATGTAAACTAAAAAACATCACACATCTTCACAGACATGCTTTAGATATAAGCGTGATTATCTATTTTGAAATCTGGTCTGAAAAAACTATGCTGAAAAAAAAAGTAATAATGTATTTCTGCAGTATATTTTACAAATGATATCATTTTAAAACACAAATCAACCACTTAATGCTACCTTCACAATATATACAACATGTCAGCAATATACAATATACTGGCAACATTTACAGTGCGAAAGCAACCTATACAACATGTTAGCAATATAAAACAGTAAATAGCAACTTTATATATATATATATTGGTAAAAATAAGAATAACAATAATTTAGCAAAACAGGAAATTCAGTAGCAAATACACAGTGGACTATCACTCAACATGAGTGACTGGACCAGATAACAAGACTGGCCTTGACAGAGCAGATCATAATTATTCAGAAAATTCTGGGAGTGTTCATGCAGAGGTTCCTTAGAGACTTTTATCATGTAAAAAGTGTTGTTAAATCTTTCACATATTTTGTTTCTATAACTGGAATTGATAGCAGGTTTTATTTTCATATCAAGAAATACTTTTTTGTCAATACATAAGTATACCTAAGCAGTGTATTAGTTATAACATAGTCATTAGTAAATACACAAGTTAAACACAAGAACAGTAAAATAGCAACATACAAAATAAATTATCAACACATACATGATACATCTGTAACAAATATAATACATTAGTGAGACATACATGATCCATCAGTAACATACAATACATTACCAAAACATATAATATACATTAGCAAAACATAAATTATATAATAAATAAATTATAATTATATAATAATAAATTATCCACACAAACATGATACATCAGTAATATACAATACATTACCAATACATAAATGATACATCAATAAAATACAAATACATTACCAACACATACACAATACATTAGCAATATTAGCAATATATATATTAGCAACATACTCATGACATGAGCAATATATATGCTATAACAGCAATATACACACTACATTGGCAACATATATACAAGAATAATATAAAAACTGCATTAGCCACATATACAGTACAGCAACCTACCTTCCACGAAGAGTTTTGCAATGGATTTACTGCCATTGATCTTGATAGTGTACACAGCATCGTGGTCAACTGTGGCTTCTGGAATTTTCAAAATGTGGATGCAGCCATCAGCAATGAACTCAAATCCATCCTCTTCAGATATAGCTACTCCATCTTTTAGCCACAGAGCAGGAACTCCAGGCTTAGAGACTTCACAAACAAAGCTCACGGTTTCACCTTCCAAGCATTCTGTGTCTGTCAAAGGACGTGTAATGCGAAGTGGAGACTCTGTGCAATATACAAAATACATGTATAACAAAGGATCTCTCAGTTTTCTTTCGTGCTTGTATTGCAACATACAAAATACATATTAACAAAGAGCATCTTAGTTTTCTTATGCTTGTATTGCAACATGCAATTAACACAGAGCATCTCAATATTCTTTGTGTTTGTAATGCAACGTACAAAATACATATTATTAATAAAAGACATCTTAGTTTTCTTATGTCTGTATTGCAATTTACAATTTACACATATAACAAAGGGTGTAAGTTGTATTTTATTTTTAAAATAAAATAATAATTATTATGTAAATTGTTTTTAATGATGGACTAATAATAATAATTAAGTGTAAATTATATATTTAAAAAAAATAATGGACTACTACTATTAAATTATCAACAAAGTAAATTGTATTTTTTAAATAATGGACTAATAATAATAATTAAGTGTAAATTGTATTTTTTTAAATAATGAAGGACTTACTACTACTAATTATAATGTAAATTGTATTTTTTTAAATAATATGACTAGTACTACTAATTATTATGTAAATTGTATTTTTTAAAATAATATATGACTACTACTACTAATTATTATAAAGGGTATTTCTTTAAAGTAATGCTGGACTAATAATAATAAAATAATGAATATGTAAGTTGTATTTAAAAAAGAATATATATATATATATTGTATTTTGTAATCAAACTTTCTCACAATACATTAACTTTTCAATAAAGCACCCCAGAATATTCTGTACCTTACAACTCAATAAACGGTACTAAAATTAGTTTGATAGAAAGCTCCATAGACTATGCATTGTATATTGAGAAAATCAGTGACATGGCATTCCTCATTAAGTACACTTCACTTGGTGCTGCTTGCTACAGAGTCCTGCATGCATGCTGATAATACTTGTACATATCCCTATAATTTCTTTAGCAGTCACTCAATCATACTGGTTCTACAGCATAAACATTATTCTGGTTTGTGTTCATCAATGTCACCAAACATTTTCATGCATTATTCTGGTTATCTTATTGTGAATCCAGCCACTAGAAAACTAGTGTTTTAAGTCATGGACTTGAAAAAAAAAATAAAGATCTCTAGATATTTATAATAAATGATAACAATGAGACATCATGTAACCAAAGGGTCTCTATCATTTCATATGGATCTTCTCCATTTATTAAACTTAATTTGGCTTCATACTTCATCTTTCTTTATTCTCAAGGTCTACACACTCTATTCACTTTTTTAAATTTCACCATGTCTATCACATTTGTTATCACTGCTCAGAATAATATTTATATTCTCCACTATGGTTCTGCAGTCAGGTTCAAAACAATTTAATGACTTCCATGAAGGCATTGTACAAATGTATCTCTGGACAACTGGCTTATGTTCAGTACACATAGCATGCTAATCACACAGCTGATCAGGTGATGTGTGAATGTCATTCTGAGTGTAAACAATTTCATGTCAAGCATTTGGAATTAAATTTACCTTTCAAATTAAAATGGTTGAATACAATGGACTATACCTTCTACTAGAAGCAAAGCTGTTGAAGATTTGCCATCAATGCATATGGTATATTCAGCTTCAGCTTCCAGCGAAGCACTAGGAATGGTCAGCGTGTGAACAGTTCCTTCTACTTTGAGGATGCATGTGTCTGAAGGGAAGATTTCTTGCCTGTCTTTAAACCAGCGTGCAGGTCGATCTGGCAAGTTCACTTCACAGGTAAGGGTAACAGTGTCACCTTCAATACACTCTGTTTCTTTCAGAGGCACAATGATCTCCAAAGGTATTTCTGTTATGAACGATAGTTAAAAGTAGCAAGAAATTTACAAAGTAAGTAACATATGCTAATATTTTTTACTACTATCCTCCATTTTCATCACCCCATTATTAGGAATAATATCACATCTTATTAAATCATTAGGAACCTTAAATGCCTGTCATATATTCCTAAAGATATGCCACAACAGATTCTAACAATTTTTCATTTAAAATTTTAAAAGTTCACAACCAAACTCAAAGGGAAATTATCTTTCAGGTGACAGTTAAACTATCAACAAATGCAGACATAATAGTTCTTGAAATTAACTGTCTTAATCTGATAAGCACTATAAGTTATTTTTTTAAAATTAAAAATAAAAGAAGACACTATTTTTCAAGAATCAAAGAGGATTAAACATTTTATTTGCAGCAGTAAACATATGTTTAATATTATAGGTACTCACCAATAACAATTATTTACTGAAAATATCAATTATGCTTAAGTTCTGATATAAAAATCTCTCTTAATTTTTTAGACAAAATGTGATTAATTTAAAAACTAAAAAATATATAGTTTAAATCAAATCAGCCAGAAACTAATGCAGAAACAGTAACAATAGAATAAATCAGCAGTAATTGATTCACTATATATTCAAGACTTGCGGGACATAACCATTAGTGTAAAAATTTTAGTGCTAACATTTGTGAGAAGATACACCCATTTTTGGAATTCCATCTTTTCAAAATGAGGCTTAAAGCAGGACTTCTCATAGTGAGAAAGGCAACAAAGTTAAATAAAGAAAATCAACAAAATGCAATTTTAAGGTGTAATAAAAACTGTAAATTACAGAAGCTTAAATTCCAATAAAGTTATTTTACTATTTTCATTTTATCTATTTATTCAAAATTAAATATAGATCAAAAGTCTAATAAAAGTTGTTTCTTTATACTTCCATATGATGCTGACAGCAATGTTAGTCTGTTATAATTTAATACACTTTATTGACCCCTAACATAATATTTCTTTACAAATTTATTTAGTTTTTCAATTATTTTAATTATCAGTCCCTGAATATGTCCCATAATGTTACCCTTAGAGTCTCTTGTCCAGTTAAAATGAGAATTTCCCAGGTACCAATGGATCTGAAATTCAATATCTGCCATCATCTCAAAGATCCTGATGATCTTTTTTGATAGAATTCTTTCTGTAGACCTCTGAAATGGCCTACTTGTGGACCTAAAAAAAAGTCTTTATTCATTTGAACCTTATAAGCTGTAGAATGAGTTAATTAAAATACAAATATGCTGGCTATACATACCTGGGACTGTCAATAAAGCTGATGTTTCATTGTCTCCATAGCGTGCTGTGTAGGTGCCAGCATCTTTGGGTGTCACATCCTGAATTGTTAGAGTGTGTGTGACTCCATCTTGCTCAATTTTGTATTTATCATCTGGAGTTAGGATTTCTTGGTCCAAAAGCCAGTCAACTGTAGCATCTGGCTTGCTCACTGCACAAGTTAGTGTCACATTGTCTTTTTCTGCTGCAGTGATGTCTGAGAGTTTCATTGTAAATTCTGCTGCAATTTCTGACCAACAGAAAAACAGTTCTTTAATATGAAAGGAATGTTAATCTTTATTTTCCATTTAATGAAATAACATTTTATAAAGTATATAACCAGCACCTGAACCAAGCATCGATAGCTGAGCTGGAATGAGTAGATCCAAGATGAATAATCAAGTTGTTTCATGGCTGCTATCAAATTATGGATGGATGTGTTTAGACTGTGCATCTCCAATATCTTAAACTTGTCTAAATTAGTAAAATGCAAACGGCTATGTGAATCTGAATAAAAACATTATTGAAATGCTTCACATAATAAAATCAAACATTTCTTGACTGTAGAACTAAACAAAAATAAATAAATTTTACTAAGTTAACTTTTACCTTCAACAGTGAGTTTAGCTTTGCTTTCTTTATCTTTGATGACAACAGTATACTCAGCATTGTCATCCATCTGTGCAGAGTGCATAACAAGGCGATGCTCTTTCCCATCCATTTCAATTGACACTGCATCTGAAGGCTGCAGTTCAATTCCACTTTTGAGCCATTTGGCAGGTACATTAGATTCAGTAACTTCACACAAAAATGTAACAGTCTCACCTTCCCTGCACTTCTGCTCTGACAATGGTATGGTAAATTCCAAAGGAGCCTCTGTAAAAAAAAATGGTATGGTAAATTCCAAAGGAGCCTCTGTCAAAAAAATGGTATGGTAAATTCCAAAGAAGCCTCTGTAAAAAAAATGGTATTGTAAATTCCAAAGGAGCCTCTATAAAAAATGGTATGGTAACTTCCAAAGGAGCCTCTGTTAAAAAAAAAAAAAAAAGGTATGCTAAATCCCAAAGGAGCCTCTGTAAAAAAAAAAAATGGTATGATAAATTCCAAATGAGCCTCTGTAAAAAAAAATAGTATGGTATAAAACTTTCATGCAAGATCTTTGTACAAGTTAGCCTAAGGGTGATTATTGGCAGTACTCAATAGCTTTATTGAAGCAATCAGTTTTAGTACTTTTACACTAGTCTCAACACAAGCTGGGAATTCTATCACAAATATTTATTTTATTGTTAGCATTTTACAAAAAAATTATTGTAAAATTAAAAATGTTGCTAAATATATATCCACAGCAAGACAATAAATAAAAAATGCAGTTGTACCTTAAAGCTACTAACATGCAAGGGCAAGAACCCACCTTCTCTCAGCATAAATCCAGTCATGCGACGGCTGCCAATAACTACAATGTAGTCAGCATAATCCAAGGAACACAAATCATGCACAATAAGTTTATGCATGCATCCCTCATCAACAATCTCATACTTGTTGCTAGGCTGGAGTCTTTCATCACCACGGTACCATGTTACACGCAAATCAAGCTTAGAAACTTTGCATGTAAACAAGGCCAGCGACTCCATGCCAACCGTGTATCGTTTGACGGTCAATTTGAGACTGAGAGGAAATTCTGGAAGGCAAGCAGTGTGATTTGAACAAAGAAAAGTTAGAATTTGAAATAGCTGAAGAACCTCTCTGAAGTTTATTATGTAAATTCCATGAACATACTTGTTTAATGCACTTAGATCATCTTTCGTTTTAATCACTCATTTGCACTTAAATTCCTTTATTTTATTTTTAATGCAGAAAATATTACAGCTACAAATGAAAGATTCTTCAATACATATATAGGATATTTGAAAAGTGTATTAAAATATTATTTTACTGTTATTAGTAAACGTTGTACTTTTGTACCATAATCAGTTTTTGAAGAATAAATGCTGGTTCAGTGAACCAGGTAATCTAGATTTAAACCTATTTCTTGTCAGTAATATGAAGAGGTTCCATCAACTATTCAGATAAAAAAATATTAGAGTTTCAATAAGATGCCTGAGAAATAATAAACATGCAATCTAAAATTTAAAAATAAAACAACCAAGCTTACAAAACTCTAATCATTCGTTAGTTCGTCATGAACAATGAAACAAGAAAAACAAATGTCACCAGGTCAGTAAAATGAAAGCAAAGTACATGCAAGGCACTTAATGAAAACTTATTAAATAGGTGTTGAAGTTATTAGCTACCAGAGATCTCTCATAAACAACCACCAGGAATTGTTTAATTAAAAGAAAAAATAAGCAGTGTTATTTTTAAAAGAATGCTAAACATAAACTGCATATTTAATTTTTAATAACATTTTTCTCTGTCTGTCTGACTATCTTCTATCATTCTATCTATTTATTTATGGCATAGGGACAACAAACATTTTCTTTATAAAAATAAAATTCACCTCTTGAAAATTAAAAATAAACCGTAATTTTATTTGTTAAAAGTATGATCTGGGTGAGTTAAAAATAAATTTAATAAATACTTACATGACTTTAAAATCAATGTTGTACATTACCAGTCTGGATGCATCCACAAGAAGTGATACATTAAGTGACAAGAGATTTCCAATTTCAAGCAAACCCCAGAGTGGCACATGCAGGAACAAGCGTCTTCAGAAAAGTTTTGAATAATTTAAATTATACAAAGAAATGTTGAAGGTTCTTATATAGGTTATTTTTATATCAGACTGCCTTCAACATTTTGTTAACTTTTCATTCTTTTTGTTTTTGTTGACTCTTTTGTTGTTTCAAGTTGCTTTATACCCACTTGCTAAATGGATCTTAGTTCTTGCTCCTTTATTAAGATCTTTGTTTCCATTATTTTATGTCCTCTTGCCCAAAGATTTTTTTTTAATGCTCATTTCTTAAAAATAATTTGTTTCTGATTATTTCATGTCATCTCAAGCAATGAATCTTCTTTTCTTTGCAAAATAATTGTTTCCAGTAATTGTATATCAACTTAACCAATGAATCCACTCATTAGATTTCTTTATCTCAAAGAGAAATACATGTATTATGGATAGAGAAAATAAATGCACAAAGGAATTTTATTTTTTTTTACAGTTGAAATGGCTTAACTCAAATTTTGGATAAGTCTGATTTAATTGAAATAATTTGAACATTTTCTTATAAATCCTTTTGTTGGAAAACTTAAATCAAATTTTCTGCATAATTCTAACATTCTCCTTTGTCCAATCATTTGAATGAAATGGGTCTCACTAATATTTTAGTTATTAGTCTGTTGGGGTAATGCATGCATGATAAACATAGAGAAATGAAATTCTCACCAAGTCCAAGCAACATGGATGAAGTGGGTCTCAATATATCTTAGTTGTTAGTCTGTTGGGGTACTGCATGCATGATAAACATTATAGGGAAATGAAATTCTCACCAAGTCTAAGCAACATGGATGAAGTGGGTTTCAATATATTTTAGTTGTTAGTCTGTTGGAATAGTGCATGCATAATCAAACATTATAGAGGAAAGTACTCAATGAAATGGGTTTCAATCTTCATGAATACATGTATTACAACTTCTTTGTGTTCAAGCAATTTGAATGAAGTGGGTTTCAATGTATACCTTAATTGACATAAGCTCTTCTGCTGTAGCAAATGCAAGATCAAATACTACAGAGGGCATCATTAAATGAAATGGATTTTAATCTTCATGATTACATGTAATATCTGACAGAGTATTAAAAAAATAATAAGCCATGCATGCACTGAATGTCAGCCCAGAACTGGACAATACACAGCATATTTTTTAAAATATGTTCTTATTCAAGTAGGAAGAAAAGAAAACCAACAAAATCAATTAACAAAGTTACCAACAAAGTAGAGAGATATCTGGTTTATGTAAGAAATAAAAATAAAGAATTTGACAACACTCAAAAACATTTACAGAAAGAATAAAGTGCAAAAGATGTAACACAGTTTATTTCCTTGTTCAATAAACATGAAAAGGAAGACAAATTACAACAGTTAAATCTGTCATATAGGTACTAAAAATATGAGAATTCCTCTGGAAATGAAAAAAACAGTGTATCACAGTATATGTATATTACATTATTAGGCATGCAAGATTATATTATGTGTAAAATTAGCAGCCATATGAATTCAATTTCAAAATATCACAAGCACAATAAATACAATAAGACAAGTAATTCCATTCATGGCTGACATTAAAAGAATCTATAAATAATCATGGAGTCTATAAAGCACTGATTATGAGAACAATAAATGAGAACAATAATCATGGAGTCTATAAAGCACTGATTATGAGAACAATAAATGAGAACAATAATCATGGAGTCTATAAAGCACTGATTTTGAGAACAATAATCATGGAGTCTATAAAGCACTTATTATGAGAACAACAATTGTGGAGTCTATAAAGCAATAATAATGAGAACAATATTCATGGAGTCTATAAAGCAATTATGAGAACAACAATTGTGGAGTCTATAAAGCAATGATAATGAGAACAATATTCATGGAGTCTATAAAGCATTAATTAAAAATTAAATTAATGGGATCTACAAACACTGAATTAAGTATGACATTACTAACTGAATCCAAAGCTTCAAGCTCATGCACATGCACCATTACAACAATGCCAAGGAGTCGACATTATCACTAACATATGATTGCATTTGGCTAGATATCTGACTATATAGTGCTGACAAAGTGTTCGTGTGCAAGATTGTTTATACACACAGAATCACTCATACTTAGGCATAAAACTCAAAACATTTATTTATAAAGTGGTCAAATTCTATTCTATGTAAGACTCTTTTTCTGTAAGGTTTTATATATTTGCTTCAGTCTTTAAACTAAGGAACTAAATGTTCCAAGAGCAAAATATATAGTGTTAGGCAGAACACAAATAACTCTTGTATATCATGCACATTAAGGTCTCTTCACACATAATTAAAAGTTCACAATCATGATAATGATTGCAGTGTTAGTAGTTACAAGATTTTTTACAAATAATTTCACACTTTTTCCATTTATTTGTCTAATAAAATTAGTTACATATACTCCTGCTTGTTGTCAGTTCTGAATACAATGACATAATATATTGCATAATAGGGTTACAGCTAAAATAAATTCACACACACACACACACACACAACTCAACAAACAGTAAATACAGTGGAACCTACATAATTTAAACTGCTTAGATCCAGAGGAATGGTCTGATGGGGAACACTGACAATACTGTGTTTTAACAAGAAAAGATAACTCTGTGCTTATTAAAATAATACTTTCTTCTGATATCTTTCTGGCTTATACTAAACTGCCCTATCGCATATGTTTATACTGTTCACCCAGGTGCTAAAATAACGGAAAAAAGTGTATCTTACCAAAAGACTGCTAAAAAAGTAAACAGCTCATGTGAGATGGCAGTGGTTTGACAAATCATTCTCAATGACAAAAACAAAGCAACTGTCTGGCCTGAAGGGAGACAAAAGCTCCTCCTCAATGATTTGCTCTAGGTGCTCTGCTGTGTGGGGGCCAGGACAAAGTTTGGGTTCAAATAACTTTAGAGTAGGTAGGGTCAAAATTCAGGTACAAATTATAACTGAAGTTAAAATAGTTTAATTCTAATTCAGCATTGTTAAGTACATGTAGCAGGAGGAAAAAAACAACAAGTTGTAGCTTTTCAAATTTTTTAAACTGGGAATTTGGATCTACCATATTCAAATCAAGCAAGTTCCACTGTACAGGAATAATGTAACAAAAATTTGTAATACAAATGAAAATATATTTATATATATTAAAAAACTCACTGAGAACTGACCTAAAGTGTGCCTTAGTTTTAGAAAACAGATCAATGACATAAATGTGACACACTGTCACCTATCTGGTGATAACAAAATATGTCCAACAATATTTTATAATATACACAGTCTTAATAGAAGCAAATTATGGCATCTTTGACACATGCAATGCATTGTTGTAAGCTATTTCAAGTACGCACCAGTTACAAAGCTTTAACAAGAAACTAATTACTAAACACTAGTCAGTGTCTTTACAGATCTTTTAAATTAAAGTAGAAAATTCTAACAAGCATATTCACAATTTAAAAAATATATATAAAAAATTACAAATGAAAAAATGAAAAAAGAATTATAGTACAATATAAAGTGCAGAACACTTATGCATTAAAAAAGAAACCAATGCAACTTGAATATTCAAAATGCCGTATAGTTATAAAAGTCAAAAATAGTCACAAACAGTGATTACAAATTAAGAGCAACAAAAATTATAAAATGAACATTAATTACCATGTATGCAGATAAGATTTTTTTCATGCAGCAATTGGTTCAAACATTTCACTGATCATACATTATATCTGTATTATTATGATGAAAGATATTTAGCTGGAACAGCTACTCTTACAAATGGTTTTGCATTGGATCTTATAGAGTATTTTGAATTTTCATGCTGCTTTGCTTAGATTACAATAGTGCAAGTAAAAAACAAATATGAAAGGAATCAATGTGATTTTGTGACAGATCCTGCAAGCACATGCAACACATATCGTGCGTTACAGAACATCAACTGTAATATAGACATGGGTCCGCAAAGCAAATGAGCCGTCATATGAGGATAAACTCACCATCAAGATGCAGCCTAGCAGAGCTCTTCTTGTCACCCACAATAACTGCATATTCTGCAACATCAGCCTTATCAACATCCTTGATGACAAGAGTGTGAATATGGCCATCGTCTTCCATGATATGTTTGTTACTTGGTGTCAGAGCTTCATCATCTTTCAGCCAGGTAACAGTGACATCATCTTTGTTGACCTCACACTGGAAGAAGGCCATTTTGTGTTCCTCTGTATGGATTTCACTCAGCTCTGCCATGAATTCAACTGGTATTTCTTTCACATAAAAATACAAAAATGTATGGATTTCACTCAGTTCAGCAATGAATTTGACTGATATTTCTTTCACATGAAAATAAAAGTGCATGTATATCACCCAGCTCTGCCATTTCCTTTATCCTTTTTTCATACAGAAATACAAAGAGTAATTCAGATTTATGAGTTATGTTGTGACACTCACTGTGAGTCTATCTAAAGCAATGCCCATTACAATATGAGTTCAGGTCATTTGACTTTATTATTTTGAATAAAAAAATAGTTTAAGATGACAATTCAGTTGAAAGAAATCAAATAGACTGCTTACAATCGATGAACAAAAACTGAACATCTGACACCAAAATTATAAAGCCTTTTGAAGAACATATTAACCCATTCATTGACATCTTTGTTTAATTTCATGCCTTTATCAGGCTTAAATTTCTTGCATAATAATAATATAATTTTTATTCATCTAATGTAATATTCCACAAAATAAATTTGTTATAATGCATAATTTTACACATTTTTATGTTTAAAAAAAATCACAAATGAAAAAATCCTACACACATAGCACACAATGCTTTGGTACACATAATCTCATTCAGTTAATGACATTAAATCCATTTTAAAGCTCTCACCATGCACAGTTAGCACAGCAGTGCTGGACTTGTCCTCTACTTTGACTGTGATGTCACCAGCATCAGGTAAGATGGCATCTGTGATGATCAGGCGATGGATTGTGCCTTCAGAAACAATGCTGTACCGCTTGTTGTCACTAATCTCTCTGCCTTCATGGAACCACTTGGATGTGGTGTTGTCAATGTTTAGTTCACACGTAAAAATGACTGTTTCACCTTCTTTGACCTCCTGGTTTTCCAGAGGCTTGATGAATTCAGGCGGCAACTCTGTGGATTGAGGAACATATCAGGAAAGATTTATTAATAAAATCTATAATGCCTGATCTGAATTCTGTCATCAAGGTTTATTGCATAAAATCTTAATATCACAAAAAAGGTAAAATAGTAGATAAAGAAAGAATTTATAAAGTAAGCAGTCTTTTTTCAAATACAGAAATTAGCTAGGTTTTAAAACAACACATTTAAAAGGTTATCAGATGACATTTAAGCTTTACATACAAACAATTATACAAGTTTCACAAAGCAAAACCTTTGTGATGAAGCAATAGTTCACATAAATGACACATTTTCTCAAAACTAAATTAAAGGTTAAAATAATTACAACATCTACAGAGTTTGGACAGCAGTTTAAACCTAAAACAGCAATTAATAAAAAAAAAAAAGTAATAACGTAAACCTGTGCAACCCACCTCTGATAAAAAGTGAAGCTGTGGATTTCTTGTCTTCAGCTTGAATAGTAATAAGTCCTTCATCATCAAAAGAACAATCCTGGATAAGCAGTTTGTGTCTGCAACCATCCTTGACAAATTTGACATGCTCACTTTCAGTAAGTTTCAAATCATCCAAGAACCAGTATACTTTCTCTACATCTCTAGAGAGCTCACATTCAAAGACTGCTGTCTGTCTTTCCATGACACTGACATCATTCAATGGCATAACAAATTCAACAGGCAGCTTTTGAACAGTGAGGTCTGCAGTGGACGAGACTCCAGGTACTTTGATGGTAATTTCACCAGAGTCTTCTACAAGTACACTGTGAATGGTAAGTTTGTGGGTAAGCCCATCTTTGATGATTTCAATTCCATCTCCAGGCTTCAGTTCCTCCGCATCCAAGAACCACTGAACAGAATCAACATCTCTGTTGAGTTGACATGTAAACTCAACACTCGACTTCTCAAACACAGTCTGGTCCTTCAGAGGAACAACAAACTCAACAGCAACTTCTTCCACTGTGAACTTTGCAGCTGATTCCTTGTCACCTATTCTGACAGTGACAATACCAGCATCTACTGTTGTTGAATCTTTGATAACCAGTTTTAGGACTGCTCCATCAACAATGAATTCAAACTTATCATCTTCATCCAGCTGCTTGTCGTTGATAAACCATTGGACTTTGCGCTTGTCTACTGGGATTGTGAGAGTGCACTCAAAGACAGCTGTGCTACCTTCCTTCACTGTGACGTCCTTCAAAGGTATAGTGAAATCTGCTGAAATTTCTTCCACAGTCAACTTTGCAGATGATTCCTTGTCATCTATTCTGACAGTTACAACACCAGCATCTACAGTTGTAGAATCTTTGATAGTCAGTTTTTGAACAGTCCCATCAACAATGAATTCATATTTCTCATCTTCTTCAATTTCTTTGTTGTTAATAAACCATTTCACTTTGCTCTTATCAACTGGAATCGTGAGAGTACATTCAAAGTGGGCTGTACTCCCTTCTGGCACTGTAACGTCTTTCAGAGGTACCGTAAAGTCCACAGATAATTCTTGGTAAGATAAAAAAAAAATCAATACAATTAAATCTAAGTTAATCAATTACTGTTATAAAAAAAAGTCCTCTATTTCTTCCTATTTGCTCTAATGCCTATCAAATAAAGAGATAAAGAGATGATTTCAATGGTAAGTAAAAGTGAAATCAAATTCCTCCACATCATCAGCTTTTGCAACTTAATACACTATTAATTGTTGTAATCTGAATTGCAATAGAACTTAGACTACTGAAGTATAAGTATGCTACATGTAAACCCAGCACAAATATGAAAACTGAAAACTCCAGTACATATAAACATAAAAAGTGTGATTCAGAAAGACATTTTATTTTTTTTTTTAAGTTTCATAAAACCTTTACCTTCAACTAAGAGTTGAGCACTGGATTTATTGTCACCAATGACAACAGTGACCTCACATTCATCATCAGGTGAGAGGTTGGTGATAATGAGGGTGTGTTCAAACCCATCAGATTTGATTTGATATTTATCTGAAGGAGTAATGGGCTTGCCATTGATGAACCACTGGACTGGCATGTCATCGTCATTTGTTCTGCATGTGAAGGCAGCATTGGTGTTTTCCTTGCCTTGTGTGTCTTGTAGATGCATCGTGAAATCTGCAGGCACAGCTATAAAAACATAAATAATAATAATACACTTATTTACAAAAACTAACTGGTATGAAAACTACTATTATCCATAGTCACCTTTGTTCTCCACTCAGTAAGTAGGCAATAACAAAACTAGAGACTTGGTATGGGAATTAGGCTACTCGTTCATCTGAGTAGCTAGTTTGTGAGTACATTCTAATTTGGTAAGAGCCTCTTAAAACCAGGGGGTTGGGGTTTTTTGTGACCTAAGTGGAGCAGTGCTAGTTTCACTGTCACACAAATGTTGGCAACCTCCTAAAATGAATGAATAAAATCCACATCCCTTTGTCAGGAAAATGCCATGAATGCTAACTCAGTGGGTTGTCTGTTTGTGCTGACATCGAGGACGTGGTTGGAGTGTAAGTATCTTTTATTCTGTCAAATGTCAAAATTGTGACTAGGCCTTTTCTAGCAAGCTTACTTCAACATACACTTGCACACACACACACACACACACACACACACACACACACACACACACACACACACACACACACACACACACTTTGACATTTTTCTTTGTAAAACCATAAAAAGTTATTTAAAGAATACATAATTGCTAAAAAGAAAGATTATAATGCTAGACTTTCATGTGTGTTAAGATGGTAGACATGTGCTAAATCAAATTTACTTGACAGGTCTGTGATATCTGTAAAGTAAAATAAAATAATTTTTAAATAATTACAAAGTGATCATCTACTTGTATAACAGCAACAAGACATGTTAGCAACTAAGAAATAAAGATAGCCATTTAATGTTTAAACAAACACAGCAGAATTAAGTACACACTGACATAGGGTTTAGGACAAAACTAAAAACTCTGAAACTCAGTTCACCTTCAACTGTGAGATAGGCCTCGGTAATGATGTCACCAAATCCACAGGTCACTGGGCCTGCATCCTTGAGTTTACACTTGCTGACCAATAAAGTGTGTTTTCTGCCTTCCTGAGTGATGGCATATTTGGGGCTGGGTTCAATTTCCATACCATTTGTGCACCATACAACTTTTACATCAGGGATAGATAACTCACATTCAAATTTGGCTGCCTCTCGCTCTTTGACATACATGTCTTCCAGTGGTTTGGTCCAAAGCCACTGTAAACACAAAACAGCAGCAGTTCAAGTTAAAACTTTAAAAATACTTTTAGAAAAAACATCCATTAAAAGTTTTGGTGTTTATAATAAAACTTTAAAAATACTCTTTCAGAAAAAAAATCCATTAAAAGTTTGGTGTTTTTAATAAAAGGAGCATAACTGCTATAGAGTTTTGGGGTTTTGTTAGTTTTTTCAGTCTTTTGATGACATTTCATATAATTTTCACCAAAGATGATATAAAAAATAAATATTAATAAAATATATATAATATATAATATATAAAAAATTAATAAAATATTATAAATATTTTATTAAATATATACACATCTAATGATTAATTTTTCTAATGACAAAAAGTTAGTCCACAACCCTAATATTTTTAGTGACAAAAACTTAAACTATAAGCTTAAACTCCACAATCCTAATATTTTTAGTGACAAAAACTTAAACTATAAGCTTAATGTTTTTAATAACTAAACTTAAAAGTCCTCACTGCATAAGTTCTTAATGACTGAAGTTTACGTACTTGATGATGTTTTGATTTATTGTAGATTAGTGAGGCTATTGTATTTCATGATATAGCATCTGTTGTAGTAAGAGAAAATACTTCTTAATTAAATTTATTGAGCAGATAATTATGTATTCACGACAATTAAGTATTACCTTGGCTTGAGGAATTAAACAACTGTGAAATTCTATAGGAATAAGATATACATTTATCTGCTGGAACTAAACTGATATCAAGTCAAAGTCTAAGATTAATACTAACCTTGAAATTCTGGAATTAAACTGACCATCTATCATGAGATTAAAATTCCTTGATTGTGTGGAAATAAACTGAACATGAAGACCAAGTGAGTCATGTGAATAAAAGTTACCTTTGCTTTTGGAATTGTAAGAGTCATCTCCTCCAAATCTTCCTCATCACGTAACTTAGTAGCGCGGATGTAGCCAGTTGTCTCCTCCACATCCGCTGCTGGAAGAACAGCAGGTGTTGGTTTGGGGCGTTCATATTTTTCCAGTTCTTCATGTTCTCGTGGTGCCATCTCAAACTTTACAGGTTCAGGAGATGACTCCAGCTGAAAAGTACAAGACTAAGTTTTACCACTGAAAGGCATGACAAGTTGTGGCAGAGTAAATTTACCTGTCCCTATTTCTAAACTTAATTGTTACATAATTTGTTCAATGTCAACCTGACACGATCTTTGGGTACTGCGCATGATGATATTTTTGTAAGTACCAGAGTTAAAATAACAACTTGGCTAAAGAATATGCTAGAACTTGCTGATGTAATCCAAACCAGTTTCAAGTGGATGAGTAGTTTTTCTGACTAATAGTCTCATACTTGTTCATAACAATTTCATCCAGAGGACAGACCAAAAGTTATTTTGTTGAAGAAAGTTCTATATTCTAATTACTTTATTTTTTTTTAATGTAACTCAAGTCCAGTCATAAAGTCAATCATTAGCTTATGAGGGGAGCATGCCTTTTGATGCTTTTGATGTTTTGCAATCTAACAGTGTTAATAAGAAAATAAAATCAGTTTAAGTTAGGTCACTGACCTCAGGTCGTTCACGTTTAGGTGCAGGGTGGTATTGTAGTCGATCAATTTCTGGTGATTCTGGTTTGGGTTTGGCTTCAGGTGAGGGTGATTTCTGCTCTTCAGTTTCAACATGCTTAAGCTTGACATCCCACAGGCCTTCTTCCTCCATTGCAGCCCGCTGAACCTCCCTGTTGACATCCACAAGAGAATGATGATAGAAACTAAGTGAGAGCCTCAGCTAATACAGCTAATAATGAGGATGTTTTGTTTAAGTTTAACTTTTGTTAAACTGAATGCTGTGATGAGATTAACAGTGACACTACCTTAGACTTGATCAATATACTGAAAACATATCTATACACATGAACTAATCACTTCTCAAGTTAAATTAGTCTTTGACATCAAAGAAACTGTGTTGATTTCATAGGGTCCAAAAATATTTAAGCTTACACATTCCTCCTCCAAAGGTCAAAGTTTAAATATTTGAGCATATATTTTTTAAACCCAATTTCACAAGTGGTTGTTGGTGCATGTATGTATATTTGTTATGCAGATTTAGTCATTTTATGGATATATTACAACTTCATCTGTGATCATAAACTGAGCCGTACAGAGTTGCAGCCCATTTGCATAGGCTTATAAGAAAACCATCTATTTTGTAAAATGCTGCATTGCAAGTTGGGATTTTCAGTCTAACTGTTATATATTAGTGCTGGATTTCTAAGCCATGAATCTGCTTTTGACTGATACATACCTATGTTTGAGCTGGGACTTCCAGTCAACAACCTCTTCAAGTTTGTCTGTCACCATCAATGTGGCAGGAGCCTGCTCAGTGCCATGCTCATTGGTGGCAGTCACTGTGTACGTACCAGCATCTTTTGGTTTGATGTCTGCAATCTGCATGACGTGTTCACCTGTGTCTTCATTAAAAAATATTCTGTTGCGGCCTCCATCCTGAAGCTTCATCCATTTGCCCTTGGACCATTCTACCTTTGGCGTTGGCTCACCAACCACAATGCAACGGAATTCTGCAGTGTGGCCTGGGTTAAAAGTTTTAATACTAATATAATGTAAGCAGGATGAATCAACTTATTTTTGCTTTAAACAAAGTAAATATAATACATGCAAACTCTACCTACTTATTTAGTTTAAGTTTTGTTTTTAATATATATAATGTAAGCGAGATATATCTATGCATTTTGCTATTAAAACTGCATCTTTTAATAAATATAATGTAAACAAGATGTATATCTACTTTTTTGTTCCTGCTTTGTTTTCATAAATATAAAGTATGCTAAATGTATCTACTTATTTTTTCTTAAAAAAATAAATGCATACAAAATGTTTATACTTATTTTTTCTTGTTTATAATTGAATGTTTGCCAATTATATCTACTAATTTTCTTGTTTTGTTTTTATAATTAAATGTATGCCAATTATATCTACTAATTTTTCTTGTTTTGTTTTTTATAATTGAATGTATGGAAATTATATCTACTTATTTTTCTTGGTTTTTTTTTTATAATTGAATGTATGCCAATTATATCTACTAATTTTTCTCGTTTTTTAAAATAAATGCATGCCAAATGTATCTACTTACTTTTACTTGTTTTGTTTTTTATAAATATAATATACTTATTTTGTTTTCTGTTTTCCTAAAAGTTTAATGTATTTAATATGCACAAAGAAAGTTTGCAATTTGTTTTGCATAAAACATTTTTAAAATGCATGTATGGTTAAGTTGCATAGCTTGTAGAGTAGGTTGTATTCATTATAAATACTCAGAACAGAAGAGCAGAAATATGGCTGTTGTTTTATCAACCTATTATAATAGTTTTCAATTTTTTTTTTAAATGATAAATAAAACAGAGTAGAATACCTTACATGAAATTCTATGTGGTGCTTACCGAGTAAAACTGAATATATATACTAGGTCATTCAATGTCATTATAAATGATGATAGATATATAGTTTATGCACAACATGAAATATTTTTAAACCGTGCACACAAAAAATTAAAAATTTTAATGAATCAATTCTAACTTATTTCAGTTAAATTATTCCTCTGCAGCAGATGGGCTCTGCAACATGTAGAATATATATATGTCTTGTGTTTTTAATGAAAATTACAAAGCTAGTATGATGGAAATCAATGGTACAGGATACTAGGGATAACATAAGAAGATATATTTCATGAATGATATAACTTGGATTTTTTTCTTTCAGTGTTGTGAAATTATCATTAAGCAATACATAAGTAAAATACTTAAAAGTATATCATACCATTATACTTACTATATTTTTAAGCTTACAAACATCGCACATTATTCAGTTCTAAAACAATGAATTGTTATGCAGTGTACATCACACTGAAGAATATTAACAATGTTAAAATAAAATTTCATGGTTAAATCTTGACCTTCCAAGACTGTGCACTTGAGTGGAGTCTCCAAGAATGTAGGTGCACGGCCACGAACTTGTAAAGTTGCAGAGCAGAGTACCTCACCACCATTGTTTTTGGCAACAGCCTTGACCTCACCCTGCATGTTGGGACTGGCATCTTTGATAAACAGTGTGTATATTCCATCTTTTGGATTCACTTCCATGCGGATATTTTCACCAGGTTGTAGTTCTTCACCATTTATAAACCTGAAAGAAGAAAGAAGAATTATCACTAATCTGTCAAGTCAAAGAATTATTATCACCAAACTGCCAGGTCAAAGATTACTACCATCAAACTGTCAGGTCAAAGATTACTTTCACCAAATATGTCATATCAAAGATTACTGTAACCAAATTGTCAGGTCAAAGATTACTATTATCACCAAACTGTCTGGTCAAGATTAAGGTCACCAAACTGTCAGGTTAAAGGTTACTGTCATCAAAATGTCAAGTCAAAGATTGACATCACCATCTTTGAAAAAATATTTCAATGACTTCTTAAATCTTAATATAAAATAAAAGTCATTCTACTAGTGTTGCAAGGATCTACTATTTCTCAGTACTGCTGATGTGAGGATAAAGTAAATTCCAAATAAATATATTTACTGGAGCACTAGGTAATGGGGAGGTCTGGGCACTAAACTCACAAGTGGGAGGTAAGGGTTCAAGTCCTATATTGTTCACAGTGGCAACAGAATTTCTTCAGACAAATATGTGTTCTTGTAAGTTTAATATTATCAAGAGTAGAATCATAACTGTACAGTGCTTAGTGTTTTGATTAATGATATCAATAAATAATTATCACTGAAAAATACACCTAATTAATTAAACAATTAATGAAATTAATTTAATATACTATTATGACTGTTTAAACAATTTTACTTATTCAAAACATTAATGCTAGATATCACAAATTCTATTTTTGTATGTGAACAACTAATTTTTTCTGTACTTTATTTTCCCTGAAGTAAATTTTATTTATAATTAAGTTAAGCATTTTTAATCTGTCAAAGAAAATTTTAATCCAATATCAAATGATAAGCTAAAATATGTAAATCTGACAGTTAAAATATTTCAATCTCAAATCAAAACAGAATCTGTGAATCTAAGTCAATTTTAAATCTATGAATATGTAATTAAGTAAAAATTGTAATGAGCTACTTACCATAAAATTTCTGGTATGGGAACTCCAGTTATTTGGCATTCAAATTTGGCAACACCTCCTTGAGGAACCAAAGTGTCAGACAGTTTCCGTTTGAATTCTGGCTTCTTTACAGCTGTTAATAAAAATATTTTTTTCTTTCTTATAACAGAGTAATAGAAGGAAAAATAAATTACACTAACAATACCATTGTCCTGAATTACTTCAACGTAGTGTCTCTATACTTTAATAAAAGATTTTGAAAAGAACCGTAACTGATTTAAGAATGAAACACGCTTTCAGTTCCTGTCCAGCATGCTCTAAGTTGGATATTTTTATTTATAAAATAAAAGGTGTGTACATACGAATCACTTTGAGGCGACCATTGCAAGACAGCTGTCCTGCTAGATTTTGTGCTCGGGCAGTGTAAAGGCCTGCAGTGTCCATGGTGCAGCGATCTAGCACAAGAGTATGTGTTTCGCCATCCACCTCAAAATGGACATTTTCACTTTCCTTCATCTCTACATCTCCCTTTAGCCTGTAAAATAAGTTTTGTAGATATGAGTTTTTTTCTAATAAAAAACGTGTGTGTTAATTGTAAAAGTACATCCAAAGATTTAGAAATGTAGACTTGAAGAGCATTCGATGCAATTCAAGACAAAAAAGTCCTGTAAACATTGTGTATTCGATATTGTGATCAGATTTCTAATTGATAATTAAGTTGTACCTCAATTTATAATCTATCTAAAATAAAAGTGAATTTCAAGAAACATAATAAAATTATTTATTTTATCTGATAATCAAGAATCTTTTTTTTCCCATTACCAAGTGACTTGAGGTTTGGGTCTGCCTGTGACGATCACCTCTAGCCTGACAGTTTCAGTCTCCAATGCTTCCAAAGTGTCAAGTTTCTTGGTGAATTTCGGACTTTCTTTCTTTTCTGAAAGCAAAATCAAAAAAGAGTAAATAAGTTTCTCAAAATAAAAAGATATAACTTTAAAATTTTCTAACTTTATGCAGCAACATAAAGTCATACTGTTAATCTAGATGAATATATCAGTTTTGTTTTATAACAATTTATTCTTCATTGAACTAGGATTCTTGGTGAATTCAATAAACAAATTGCACTTTTTAACTAATAAAAATGTAAATAAATTCATTCTAAATAGTTAGTAAGTTTATTTGTAATATATGAGATTGAAAAGCTTGAGAGTGAAAATAAACAAATTGCTTAAATATTATAAATTACCATGCTAGCTTAATAATTATATTTTATTTACTAAAATTATTGTAATTTAAATATATACTCAGCAAATGAATAATAAAACAATGTCGTAACTGCTTAAATTAACGTTTAGCTTTAAATACGAGTGAAAATGCATGCATTTCAAACTGGCATATGCTATGCTCACCATCTATAAATAGCTTGGCTTCTGTTGTAGCTTGGCCAGCCTTATTGACAGCAACAGCCTTGATAGTACCAGCATCCTCAACCTCAGTGTTCTCAATGCTAAGGCTATGTGTCACATCTGCAAAGCTGGTGCGTTCGTCCACGTGGAATCGAAGACCTGACTCGACTGGTTGTTCATTCAGGAACCTGTAAGAGAGTGGCAATTTTATTAATATTTAAAAATGAGTGAATATGGCATTAAATAAAACTGGATGAATAGAGATAAAATGTGTACACTATTCTCTTTTTAAAATGACTTACCATTCTGTTCCTACTATTATTTTATTGATAATGTTAAAATCTATTCAAACTAAAGCATGAACTGCTATAATATTGCAGTAACTCACAACTTTCAAACACTTTAAAAAAAATAACTATTTCATGTATTTTACCAAGAAACAGTTGGTTGAGGAAGGCCTTTAACAGCACATTCAAACTTAACTGGACGCCCTTCTCGGCATTCCCTGTCCAATAACTGACGTGTAAATACAGGTGACTCTGATTTGCCTGTAAGTATGATGAAAAATAAACAGTCCATTAAAAATAAGGAGAGTGTACATTTAATAAATAAGTAAAATAAAAAATTAAATTCCTATACATACATGCATGATTGTTTTGTACACATGATATTAAAGTTTTTGTACCAACATATAAAACATTTAATAGATTTCATCAAATTAATTTACATTTCAGCACATACTCATAGCAGTTTTCTTGCACTCTGTTGAATCATTTCTTGTAAGGTAAAGACTTGAACTTACCTTCCACAGTGACAAAGGCTGAAATCTCTGCACTACCTGCTGAGTTTGTGGCAATACAAGTGTATGTGCCTTCATGGTCCATCTTGGTATTGCTGATCTTCAGCTTCACCATTTCATCTTCATGCCAGCTTTTTACATTTGGTGTCATCACCAATTCTCGTCCATTACTAAACAATGGCAGTACATATATTAGTTAAATATTATTTTTTGAAAGAATGCTTTTCTCTCAATTTTTATATCACAGTCAGAGATAATAAATGGAAGATGACAGTATTTTTTTTCTATTCATAAACATTTTAAACTTTAGACAAACTGACTCATAATAATGAGTTTGGCCTATAGTTACAATTATAATTATCAATTCTATAGCTATTTTCCAAATAATATTTTCAGTACTTTATAGTTACAATTATCAATTCTATAGATATTTTCCAAATCATATTTTCAATACTTTATATTTAACAAATTATTTCTTTAAGCAATTTTTTAAGTTGCCAATTATGGACTATTTCATTTTTCCAAGACCAATCATCTTAAAAGAGTGTATAATCATTTTCTTTGCAAAAGAGAGGTCACAACTAACGAAATGAGAACCAACTTTTACTGAATGCACTCTGTGGCCGAGTAAATTTGCTATCCCTAATTCTAAACTTAATAATTATGTATTGTTGCCAATGTTAACATGACCTGACCTTGAGCAGGAAGGAAGGAAAGAAGGAAGAAAGGGAGAAAGGGAAAGGGAAAAGAAAAGAAAAGAAAAGAAAGAAAGAAAGAAAGCAAGAAAGAAAGAAAGAAAAGGCAAGGGGAGGGAGGAAGGTTTCTTGCAATCTACTGAAGAAAAAAACAAAATGTGAACTTACACAAGCCATGAAACTTCTGGACGAGGAATTCCAGTCACCCTGCATGTCAATTGTAATGCCTTTTCCTCCATTATAGTCTGGAACACAAAGTTAATATTTAAAACAAATAAAGTGGAAAATGAAACAAAAATTAAGCCAAATGACATAGGTTTCTAAAGTTAATTTTCTTGCATTCTTAACGTCTTTACTAAACCCATTCAGAATGAGACCATTTGCAAGGAAAATTAAATTTCATTATATCAGAATTTTTATTTTATTTGTAAGAAATGCTTGATGAGAAATTTTTTAACCTACTTAAAAATTATATTAAATTAGCATACTATACAGTGAAACTATTTAGTACATGTACTTTTAAGTATTACAACAATAGCTTGAGTTTATAGTGACTCCTCCTGCGTTATTATAGCAATTACAAAAGACAGTGCTTTAAAATAATACAAGAATTTAAGGTAGTTCACCATGTCATACAGTAAATTAACATTAGGATAATTGTACAGTAAATTAACATATTACATTTATAAAAATAATCTTGAAAACAACAGTTGAGGTAGAGGGCAGAAGACCATGTTATATAACAGATTAAATTACAGCATTTATAAAGGCAGTGTTCTAAAACAACAGCTTAAGTTTACAATGTTCACCATGTCATACAATAAATTAACATACTACTAGTATGTTAAAACAATAGCTTAAATTTACAATGTTCACCAAGTCATACAATAAATTAACATACTACTAGTATGTTCAAACAATAGCTTAAGTTTACAATGTTCACAATCTCATACAATAAATTAACACACTACTTTAAAAATAGTGCTTAAAACAATAGCTGAAGTTTGGTGCTGTTCACCATCTCCTATAATAAATATACTCCTAGTATAAAAATAGGCTTAAAAATAATAGCTAGAGTTTGTCATTATTCACCATCTCATACAAAAAAAATTAACATATTACTAACATAAAAACAAGGCTTAAAAACAAGAGCTAAAGTCTAACACTACTCACCATCTCATACAAAAAAATAACATATTTTATACTAACATATATTAGTATAAAAACAAGGATTAAAAAGAATAGCTAGAGATTAGGATAGCTCATAGTGTCTTACTGAATATTAATATATTACAGGTATAAAGACAACACTCCAGAATAAGGATAGCTCATAGTGTCTTACTGAATATTAACATACTACAGGTATAACGACAACACTCCAGAATAAGGATAGCTCATAGTGTCTTACTGAATATTAACATACTACAGGTATAACGACAACACTCCAAAATAAGGGGAGCTCACCGTGTTATCAAACACCTCTGTGAACTGTGGTGCTTGTGTTTGTTCTTGTGTCTTAAGTACCAGTGGCGATTCTGACAGACGCTCATCTCGAGGAATTTCTAACGACAGAGATATATGGAAATAAAACAATCATGGACTTCTTTCAATTCACTGTATTCTTAATTTTCAACTTTATTTTCAGACAGACTAATTACCATAATTACTGATCATTTTATTACATGCATTAAATTAAATTAAATCTTGACTGAAAGATCATTGCACTTGAGAATCAATTACCAAACAATAGCACACACTAAAACTCATTCTGAAACTGACCTACATTACCTATAATGCTACAATTCAGGATGTAAGTTACTTTTCATGTTTTACCTATGACGTTTTTATCATTAAACCTATAATGGCTTCCTGAAAACACACTCAAAACAAAATACCACAGATATAAAGTATTAAAAAATAAATAAATAAACACCTATAGCAAATAAAAGAAAAAGATAGTGTTAAATTGTGAAATTTGTTGTTTGACAGGTACTAAGATCAGAGGTTTACTGCTCAAACCATTTCTTATTTCATGCTATGAGTTTGCCAGAGTTTCCAGTTCATGAAGATAGAAGTATGAAAGTGAAGAAATTAATCAATTAATGATAGCATACCATTCACAATGAGTGGAATCTCGCAAATTGCCTGTCCGACTGAGTTAGTTGCAATGCATTTGTAAGTTCCAGCATCTTGTTTCTCGACATCTTTGATCTCAAAGCACCAAGTATCTTCAAACTTCTCAAAGTGGTACAGCTCTTTGTCCTCAAGAACTTCATCGGCAAACTTCCAAGCCACTGAGTGAAAAATCAAAAACATTGTATTAGAGAACAAAGGGCTTATAACTGGTGGAGTAAATAAATATTACCATCAGAGCTTGTTGTAAACAGAGCACTGTCACCACAAAATATTCATGACCACAAACCTTATCTTAATTACTACAGCCAAATAATCTGTCAGCTTATATATGACACATTTTAAATGTCATCACAATATCATACCCCAAGAAATCTATCTTACAATATTAGATTCATCATCAACCACTATAATTATAAATGTCTTTACAATGTTAGATTCAAGAGATTTGTCATCTTATTGCTAACACATAGACCCACAAAATCTGTCATCATTAATGCATCACAATATTAGAAGACTTGTCATTGCAAAGTATGAATTAAAAAGATCTACTACTATCATTTCAATAGTATAAAATGATCCGTCAGTAAGGACATTTTATTATCATCTCAGCAAATTGCTAACATAATCACTATCATTTTGGTTTATATAAAAAGATCTATCATGATTATTTCAATGTTCATAAAAAGATATATCATTATTATTTTGCTATGATAAACAGATCTGACATTATCATTTTGGTTTATATAAAAAGATCTACAATTATCATTTTGGTATGACTACAAAATCTATCATTATCATATTATTATGATAAAAGGATCTATCATTAACATTTTGGTATGCAAAGTTATAAAAGCAACTGTCCTGGAAAAGAAGATTTAATAAACAAAATTTCTGTTAGTTTTGTTCACTGAAGCATGATGTGTTGATCACAAATGATATCATGATGGTAAATCAGATAATGTGTAGGAAACACACGTTTACAAATCTAAACAGCGCCTTAAAACAATAATTAGATTATGTCTAGATACAAGGGGTGTAAATAGGAGCAGCAAAAGTCAAAATGACACAAACAAACAATTACTTGAAACCATAAACAAATAAGATCTAGACAAACACAATCTGACAGATGACAGCCAAATGCCAAATTAGAATCCTGAATGTCTGCTCAAGATAATTTTTAGATTTCACAAAAAAAAAAACCCCAACTGATGTCAGATGCACAATCAGATAATGTCCAGTTATCACAAATAATTAAGGTCTCAATGCCACAATCAGATGGTGTCTAGATGTCATGATCAGATGATGTCTAGACCCATGTTTCAATGCTGCAATTAAATGATGTTGAGATGCCATGATCAGATGATGTCTAGATGACTGTCTCAATGCTGCAATTAAATGATGTTGAGATGCCATGATTAGATGTCTCAATGCTGCAATTAAATGATGTTGAGATGCCATGATCAGATGATGTCTAGATGCCATGTTTCAATGCTGCAATTAAATGATGTTGAGATGCCATGATTAGATGACTGTCTCAATGCTGCAATTAAATGATGTTGAGATGCCATGATTAGATGACTGTCTCAATGCTGCAATTAAATGATGTTGAGATGCCATGATTAGATGACTGTCTCAATGCTGCAATTAAATGATGTTGAGATGCAATGATCAGATGATGTCTAGATGCCATGTTTCAATGCTGCAATTAAACGATGTTGAAATGCCATGATAAGATGATCTCTAGATGACTGTCTCAATGCTGCAATTAAATGATGCAGAGATGCCATGATCAGATGATGTCTAGATCCACAGAAGATGGTCTCAATTGCACAATGAAATGATATCCAGATGTCATGGTCAAATTTTGTCTAGATGCCACAGATGATGATTCAATATCACAATACAATGATGTCTTGATGCCATAACTCATTGAAGTCTATAATGCCAGTCAAATGATGTCTCAATGCCTGTCAAACGATGCCTGGGTGCCACAGTTAAATGATGTTTACAAGTCACAACCTGATAAAGTCTAGATGCCACAATTATGTCATGATGCTACCATCAAATTATATCTCTGTGTCTAGTTTTCACAATTAAGTGATGTCCAGACTCCATGACATGCCATAATCACATGATATCTCAATGCAATGACCAGTCCAAGTCTAGATGTCACATTTCAACAATGTCTATTTTCACAATTCAATGATGACTAAATACCATGATCAGATGATGTCAAGATGCCACAATCAAATTGTGTCTAAAAGTCATGATCTGATGGTGGGTCTGCATGCCATGACACAAGTTTTAAATACATACCAGTAGGTTTAGGCATGCCCACGACTTTGACAAGGAACTTGGCTGTGTCATGCTCACGAGCAACAATTTGCTGAGGCACCTTAATAAATTCTGGTTGAAAAACTTCTTCTTCAGGCCCTTCTGCAATTTATATACCCATTATATACCTTTCTCACTTATACATCTTTGTATTTTTCTTACATCCATTATACACATTTCTCCCTTACAAATATCCTTTGTATTTTTCTTACACCCATTAATAACTTTCTCTCTTACACATATCTTCTTTATTTTTCTTACACCCATTATACATCTTTCTCCTTTACCCAACACCCTGGGTTTTTTTTTTTACAAACCCAGAATATATCTTTTTCCGTTGTGCATTTCCTTTGTATTTTTCTTACATCTATTAAACACCTTTCCCCCACATATTTCTTTTGTTTTTTTTTCTTACATAATGATTATAAACCTCTCTCCCTAAAACATATGATTGATAGTTTTTGATTACATAAAGAAAACTCATGCCAGTATCTTGTGAAAAGTTTTCAATTCCAGTATTACTTTAAATATATATTTAAAAAATAAATAATGTAAGAGAAAATATTACTACTCTGATCAATCAGTATAGCTTTAAATATAATTTTTTAAAAGTACTATCACTGTGATTGCTTTTAAATACAATTAAAAAATTACTAGTAGTCTGATCACTCAGTATTGCTTTAAATACAACACAATACTACTACTCTGATCACTTAAACAACAGACCTTCCACAAACAGTTCTGCTTTGCACTTGTCTGAACCAGCAGGATTGGTTGCCAGGCAACAATATGTATCATCATGATCTGGCTGAACATTGGTGACCAAGAGTGATGTTTCACCATTCTCTTTGTTGTACTCAATGGTGAAATGCTCATTTTTAAGACTAATTTCTTTATCATTCTTGAACCAAGTAAATGTTGGAGCAGGTGTTCCTGCAGCCTTGCAGGTGAATCGGACAGTTTCACCAACAGTGGTTTCAATGTTCTGCATTGGTTCCACAAACCAGGGGGCCTCCATGTGTGGTACCTCTTCCTCCTCTGGCATTTCTGCAAGCAATGTAACTAGTCATCATACATACCCTTTGAGAAAATAACAATAAATAACAATCTAATACACTTATAATTCACAAATAATGTAAAATCATCTGTTACAAATTATATACATTAAAAATCTACATCTAATTTAATAAGATCATGATTTATAAAATCAAGTTATTGTGGACAGTTTTCTTGAAGAAAGTAAATGAAATATCAGTAAATAAAAAGAAGACTTTTTTTTTCATCTGCAAGAATCTGACATTTCTTCATTTCAAAGAAGTAAAATTATAACCTGCCATCATGTTCTTAAATGTCATTTGTGGCTCACAATTTTGTGATCTACTATGTATAATATGCCATTAAGCCTTTAAGTATTTTCTACAGACCAGGCATTCTTTGGTTCTCAATATTTATATTAAGAAATATTAAAATGGTACAATCTTTCCAAAACGCTCAGTTGTGTTTGTGTGGTACTCAATATTTGATGTTATACTGCAGATTTATATAGTCAGACCTAAATGTAGCAAATTTACATAGACAGACCTAAGCTACAGACTGCTGTTTTTTCTGCACTATAACTAGTATCTGTTCAGTTAATTGATAATAGAGAGCAATAGTAATAATAGATTAAATTCATTGTTAAAACTGATATCATGGGGACTGTTATTGGTCTACAACTTATAGTGGGTGGGTGGGTGATGCCCATATTAGTCACATAATGACTGTATTATATAAAGAGCAGAAATATACCTATAAAACTTTCTTACCTCTTATGTTGACTTCAACAGACACAGAGTCTTCACCAGTATCATTCTTAATGGCAACTGTAAAGATGGCAGTGTCTGACACATCAGCTGATGGTATGGTCAGTGTTACTGTAGTAGGTGTCTGTTCAAATATGTGTCTTTCATCCTCACAAAGTATTTTTGAATTTGCTGACCAAACCACTGCTGGGATTGGCAAGCCTTCAATTTCTGCTGTGATCTGAATCATCTCCCCTGGTACAGAATCTACAGGAGAAGGTGTGGTAAGAAATCTGGCTGGCACTGAAACAGCAGAACAGAAAGATTTGACTCTCTGCTTGGCCATGATTAATCATTCTATTTAATGATCCTCAATATGCATATGTGATGTGAGTTGTTAAACCAGACTAAATGCCTGCAGTCCTTTTTTTTTTTGACTATCCTTTATTTATCATTTGCAAATAACAAGTATGTCCACTGTCCCTTCACAGAAAATAAATACCATTTGTAAATTACAAGTTTATATCCACAGTGAAAAAAATAAAAATACCATTTTGGTTTTTCAAATATATTTTTAAGACAGTTCTTAGGTTTTCTCTGATATATACAAAAAAACTATGCTGCCACTATTATGGAATATTTTCCTCAGTTTTAGCCAATCTATTTTTCCAGTGTTTTTTTTTAAAAATACCTTTGGTCATATGTTGCTAACTCACAATGTTTTCCCCAAGCCAAAGCAAACTCTATTTCACACAGTTTCTGCAGACATAGCTAACTCTTTCTTGTCTTTTTTTATAGTGATGAGTTATTTTCTCTCTCATAGATTCATAACTTTTAATTTAGCATATTCTAAAGGTTCGGCCAGCCTTTAATTCAGTATTTTCTGCAAGTTTGGCCGTCTTTACCTCACTATTTTTCATAGTTTTCGCCAGCATATAACTCAGTATTGTTCCACATAAGTCAGGTTTACCAGTCTTTATTTAAGTATTTTCACTAGCTTTAGAAAACCCTTAATTGTATTACCACAGCTTTTGACAGCCTTTAACTCAGCATTTACCAGTTTTAGACAGCATTTCAATCGGTATTACTACAGCTTTAGACAGCCTTTCAATCGGTATTACTATAGCTTTAGACAGTCTTACACTTAGCCGTTAGCTTGGTATTTAATATAGCTTCAGCATTTACCAGTTTTAGACAGCCTTTCAATCGATATTACTACAGCTTTAGACAGTCTTCAACTTGGTATATTTGTTAATTTTAGTCAGCCATTAGCTTGGTATTTAATATAGCTTCAGATAGCCTTTAACTCTACATTCACCACAGCTTTCAACAGCCTTTAAGCCAGCATTGACCATAGCTTAAGACAGCCTTTAACTTAGCATCTGTCAGATTTGGACAGCTTTTAACTTGGCATTTTTACCACAGCTTGAGACAGCCTTTAACTTGTATTAACCACAGCTTGAGACAGCCTTTAACTTGTATTAACCACAGCTTTAGACAGCCTTTAACTTGTATTAACCACAGCTTTAGACAGCCTTTAACTTGTATTAACCACAGCTTTAGACAGCCTTTAACTTGTATTAACCACAGCTTTAGACAGCCTTTAACTTGTATTACCACAGCTTTAGACAGCCTTTAAGCCAGCATTGACCATAGCTTAAGACAGCCTTTAACTTAGCATCTGTCAGATTTGGACAGCTTTTAATTTGGCATTTTTACCACAGCTTGAGACAGCCTTTAACTTGTATTAACCACAGCTTTAGACAGCCTTTCACTTGTATTTAACTTAGGATTTATCTCAGCTTTAGACAGCTTTAACTTAGTATTTATCAGTTTGGGACAGCCTTTTATCTTGGTATTTGGCAGTTCTAGATAGCATTAATTCAGTATTTAACATGGCTTTAGACAGCCCTTAACTTGGTATTTGTTAGTTTTAGACAGCCTTTAATTCAGTATTTACTACAGCTTTAGACAGCTCTTGGTATTTGCCATGGCTTTAGACATCACTTACCTTTGTATTTTTGGGTTAGAAATTTGTCCAATCTTCAGCTTTTCTATAGCTTTAGACAGTTTTAACTATGTTTTCCACAGCTCTAGACAGCTGTTTCCCCCCCAAAAAAAAATAGTTTCTACAATTACATCTTTACTTGTGTTTTTCCTTTTTTAACCGTCTCACTCTACGTTCCCTTTGGCTCAGTATTTTCTCCAACCCCAATCAGCCTGAAATCCAGTATGTTCCCCCTTTTTATAAGCCCTTTTAACTCCATATTTTACCATATTTGTCAGCCTTTACACATACATATGCATGCATCACTCAAAATCAGCCCTTAAATAAGCATTTTCCTCAATTTACAGCTTTAAATTTGTATTTTGCCAAAATTATCAGTCAGTACTAGTATTTTTCTCATTTAACATACCTTAATTAAAAATGTTCAAAATGTAGCAGTCCTTAACTCATTGTATTTTTTGCAATAACTGCTTATTTTCCCAATTTACTCACCCTTAATTCAGATTTGTCTAGTTTTAATTGCCTTATTTAATTATTTTTTCAAAATTTAACATTACAGTTGTGATTTTTTTTAAATTAACAATATAATAATTTACTGTACATTTTCATGACACCATTCCTGAACTCTCTGTTTGATTTTATCAGTCCTTAACTCAGTATTTTTCAAACTTTAGCCAGTACTCCATTCACAATTTCCTTGGCTGGCTGTATATCCACCATGGCTGTCTCAAAGATCTTTTAAACTCAATATATAAGCATTAACACACATGCAAACACACACACATGGTGTAATACAAATGTATACACACACACATGCAAATATGTACAAATATTCTGTACCATTCATTAAAATAAAATTAAATACAAAGAGACACAGTCAAGTACGAAAGATCCTAGTGAATTTCTGTGAAGTATTAAGATGCATGAAAATATGTATACAATAATTCCCCTCATTCAAAATCTATGCAGAGTGGGTGTGGCAAAAAGAAAGTAAAACAGTCAAACAGTGCTCTAGATTTATTTTGAAAACAACCAGATGACTTTGAAAATTTAAAATGTTAACAAAAACTATTTTTTGAAAATAAAGTTAAAAGGAAAAGCTCAAGCAACACTTTCTATATAAGGAGGTTAAGGGCTGAATATATCTAATGGAATGACAGCAGTATTTATATTGTTTTATACTGCTAAAGTTATAGAGATGATTGTAACTGGCTAATACAGCATGAACTTTGTACCATCATCAAAATAGTCAAAGCCCAATTTAAAATTATTTACAATGGTTAAGTGTAGCTTATCAGATAAATACTTCTGCCTCAAGCCTACCTTTCATTAGCTCTTTCTTCTGATTATTGTGTCCCCCTTAACAAGATGGCAGTTTCCCAAAAGATTTTAAAATTATTTAAAGTATACTACAGACTGGATAATCTGATTTTAAAACAGTGTGTGTGTGTGTGTGTGTGTGTGTGTGTGTGTGTGTGTGTGTGTGTGTGTGTGTGTGTGTGTGTGTGTGTGTGTGTGTGTGTGTGTGTGGTGGTATTTCATTTTTAATTTTGTTTCAGGCTTGTAGGTTCATAAAAGATCTTAGTAATTTTAAATTAAATTCTGGTGTTGCAAGATATGAAGCCAGACAGACACATAAACTGCACTTTTACCATCACCAAACAATTACATTACAAAACAAAATCCATTTAAATACATAGCAAAGCTTCTGACGTTAGAAACAAAGAAATGTTAAGAGATTATTCTGTTCTTGTTAAAAAAAAACAAACAGCAGAAATAAAAAAAAAATACAAAGCATGGATGTCTGTACCTATGTATGTGTTTATATATATATATAAAACTAAATCTAGCAGAAATTTAAAAATACAAAGCACGTACCGGTGTATATTGCATTTTATGATTGAATAATAACACAGATAAATGAGATAGGTGCATAGATCTGTTTGTTGTACATTAAACTGACATAGCTGATTTCCTTATATTACATTTCATTTAAAAAATAATAATTATGTAAATGTACCTTGGAAAAATTTCCATTGCATTTCAATATTTTGTTTGTGCCTGCTCAGACTGTAAGCATACATATTTTAATTAAACTAAGTATGCTGCAATTAAACTATTTTATTTGAATAAATAACACCTGACACTAATGTAACATTTTAATTCTTTATTATTAAAAGGAATGCTTTGAAAATCAGAACGAAAAACTACTGGAACAAAGATTTCAAAAAGCAAACACTATAACAAAAATAAACACAAATGGCAAATGATATACGTGAAGCATTTACACCTAAATGCATACATGTGGTCATCATTAACAAGTAAACTATCATATCTCTAACAGCTAAACCGTGCAATATTAAATGTCGATTCAGAAAGATGGAACACACATGGTGAGTGAAATAACAGTTCAAAAAGCATGATTATAATTACATGCAGATGCATTGAAGGGATTTAACTTTCTTAATTAAAGGCTCACAAAATAAAGTTGGAAAAAATGATGAGGAATGTTTTGCTTGAAAACATTTTAATTATATAAGATATGATTTAATTAATATATATCCTAACCTAAAGAGACATAAAATCAGTGCATTTTACTAATAAAATTCCACACATGCATTTTAATTGTTAAAGGTACATACAATACTATTGGTGAGTGAAACCAATGCAAAGTTTGAAGACTAAAACCTCATTCATTGATAAAAGTCATGACTGCCAGCACACTGGGAAACTAGCAAGCAGATTATAGCTAAAAAGGAAATTTGATTTGGCAGCAGAACTGTTAAAAAGAATATAAACACAACAGAAATTTAAGGTAAAATTCCACTTCAATATTTGTCTCTAATGTAGAATTTAAGGTAAAATTCCATTCAATATTTGTCTCTAATGTAGAATTAGGTTTAATTATACATTTCCTCATCATTTTTAAACAATTTATTATGTAGGTTTTCAACAAAAACTTTACAACAATAATGCAAAAGAGATTTTTTAAAAATATAAAATGAAGAATCAAAAAGGAGAAGCAACAAAGAATAAAACGGAACACAAAGAGTAAGTGTATATAGTTATAAAAACAATACATAAATAAAACACCAGTTATTACATGTTAATTCATAAACTTAAAAGAATGTTTAATCTATTATAAAAATGGTTTCTAATAAGCCTATGGTACAAGTGTGCCATGATGCAATATTTGACACTTCTAAAATACTAATATAAAATAGCCGGTACAACAAATGACACCTTTCTGTTTTATTTTTAAAATAATTTTCATCCACAACTTTCAATGGCCACAGCAAATAATGTACACTCATTTACTACTATAACAAATGACAGTTTTTATTATCTACAATCTGTTACTGCTATAATAAATATTAGCTGCTATAATCTATAGTCTTTTAATGCTTTAACAAATATTTGATGCCATAACCTACAGACTTTTAATGCTCTAACAAATACTAGATGCCATAATCTTCTACTCTTGAATTGCTACAACAAGCAGAAAGTGTTCAATCTTACACTCTTTTAATGTGATATGATATCCAATACTTCGTTCTTTTAATGTGATATGATATCCAATCCTATGCTCTTTTAATGTGATATGATATCCAATCCTATGCTCTTTTAATGTGATATGATATCCAATCCTATGCTCTTTTAATGTGATACGATATCCAATCCTATGCTCTTTTAATATGATATGATATCCAATCCTATGCTCTTTTAATGTGATATGATACCCAATCCTATGCTCTTTTAATGTGATATGATATCCAATCCTATGCTCTTTTAATGTGATATGATATCCAATCCTATGCTCTTTTAATGTGATATAATATCCAATCCTATGCTCTTTTAATGTGATATGATATCCAACCCTACACTCTTTTAATGTGAAAAGATTATTAAGGTGCACTCTTTTTATATATACTAAGATATCATAAAGTACACTCTTTTAATGTGATATCTTAAAATACACTGTTATGTGATAAGCTTCTTAAAGTACACTTCAGTGTGATAAGATTCTTAAAGTGCACACTTTTAATGTGATAAGATATCCTAAAGTACACTCTTTTAATATGCTAAGATATCCTAAAGTGCACTCTTTTAATGTGATAAGATATTCTAAGTACATTTTAATGTGATAAGATTCTTAAAGTGCACTCTTTTAATATGATCAGATATCCTAAAGTGCACTATTTTAAAGTGATAAGATTTCCTAAAGTACACTCTTTTAAATCTACAACAAATAGTAGGTATCCTAAACTCATTTTTTTTTAATGCTAAAACAAACAGCTACACTCTGTTAATGCAATAAACAACAGAACACACCCTAACCCACACTCTTGTTATGTAATAAACAACAGAACACACCCTAACCCACACTCTTGTTATGCAATAAACAACAGAACACACCCTAACCCACACTCTTGTTATGCTATAAAGTATAATACATTTAGGCACCCTAATCTACATTCTGTTAATGAATGAACAAATAATAAATATATAACCTCACATCAATACTAAATAAATTGTAGCTACTATCAACCTATACATATTCAATTCCAATAATAAAAAAAATATCTACTATAATCCATTTCAGTTTATCATAACCTATAGTCAAATCTGTAACACATAAACGGCAGCAAAAGTTTCCTCCCTGACAAGTATAATATACAGTAGCTGATGTAACCTACATTCAGTATCAGTACTATGATTTAATGATAGTTACAGTAACCTACATGTACATTACTATAATAAATAATATAGTCAATAACTTAAATTTAGCACTATAAAAAAAGTAAGTAACATTATCTTCACACAATACTCTAGTCACCATAGCATATACAATACTCTAATAAATAGTAACCAAAACCTAGCTTCAATATTATTATAAGCAGCAGCCTCAAAAACGTATTCATTATCATAATTAATACCATCTACTATAACCTACATTCAAAACTACAATAAATAGTATACATGCAGTAGGTACCATAATATACATTCAGAACTCTAATAAACGTAACTTTTAATACTGTAATAAACAGTGGTTATCATACTCTGCACATAATACTCTAATAAACAGCAGCCACCATAACAATGATTCAATATAATAATAAATAATATTTATCATAACCTATATTCAATAATAAACTTATTAGAATTAAGAAAACGTCAAGATGCATATGCACAGCAATTCAAAACTCTACATTCACTCTTACAATATATATATATAATATTTAATTTAACATAAAACATGTCCAAACATGAGTCATGAGCAATGTACTGACAGACTTTTAAATGTAGTCCAATTCACATAAGCCAGTGTGCAAAACTATGTCTACAAACAGACCAGTTTTTTAATACTCTGTTTTAATCATTTTGATGAATTTACCGGTAGCTAGTTTTTTCCCCAGAAACTTCAACAAAAGACTGAAATTAATAAATTCAATCCCACTTGACAAACGATAAAGTGCAAAATGTCTACCCTGAAAAGATCTACAAGTAAAACTGTTTTTATCTGATAGTTACTAAGAAGAAAATTATGAGATTGCCAAAAGTGATCAAAAATTGCCAAAAAATCAAATATCAATTTTTTGGGGGGAAGATGTAAATTGCTGTAAGAATCTAAAAGCTAATGTATATATAGCTCAAAAGCTCAGTAATTAAATACATACACACACATATATGTGATCAATTAGTAGCAAAAGATACATTTTAATGAATATGTCTGGAAAAAGTTTAATGGATGTCAGAGATGATATTTACATAGACAATAAAATGATAACAGCCAAATGCAACAATAAAATATCAAACACTTTATAGATATGCAGAAGGAAAAAACATAAACAACTGTGGACATTTCAGTTAATTTGCCTTTCAGTAGGACAGTTTTCAATTTATCATGTTGTATCTTCGGCAGAGTACAAAGTAGTTTACATATAGCGCAGATCTTTACTGTAGAGACATTATTTAGAGAAAATTTTTACCGTCTGTCTCTATTATTATTAATGTCCTGATGACAACCGTAGAGATATTATTCAGAGAAAATTTTTACTATCTCTATTATTATTAATGTCCTGATGACAACTGAAAAAAGTTGCCATTTATTTTGTCTCAATTACAATAAATATTTTTTTTTACAGACGTTATACAGTTTTTGAAGTATTATATGAAAATACTTATATAAGTTGTGGCTTAAGACAGTGTTCAATGATTTTAAATCCTCCATAATTTAATTTAAAATAGTATAAAATGTTATACAGAAATGAATGAATTACTGAATAAATAATTATACTAATAAATCAATAATATTCTTAAAAATATTAACAGAGAAAATTTTAAAAGAAAATCAGAAAGAAATATGGTAGAAACAAAATTAGTAAGTGTTCATAGTCTAACTTCTATATCCATAATTTAAAAATAAACTAATTCTTTATTTTATTAAAATTGTATATCTCTTCTAATAATGATTCTACGATCACAACTCAAAAATAACAAACTTTCCTTATAATAACTTCACTGTTCAAAGTTCAAAATGAGCATATTTTTTACACTGCTCTTTATATTGCTGCTATGCTCATGGCTCCAAAGTTTAAACATATCTCCTCTTTGTATTCATTGTGTTTATCTATAAATACTCACTAAAATGGAAAATAGTGAAAGAAGTGTTAATTTTTTTTTCAATTTATAGGAACACTAAAAGAACTTCACACCTGTGACAACTACTAACATGCACAGTATACTAGAATAGTATTTATTAGTAAACAGATTTAGTCACTGGAGTAAATAAACATGCTGAGTATGCATATGTTTGTTTGTATTTTTTGGGGGGGAGGGGGGAATCTGAAGAATCAACACAATGGCCAATTAGGAATTAGTATCACAGACATTATTAAATAGTTTCTGGGTGCTTAAAGACAGACAAAGATAGTTCCCTGCAAAAGAATGATGTGAAGGGAGATAATTAGTAAGGAGTTATTATAATTCCTGATTAAAGTGTAAATATTAAATCTGAATACATGCTCGCATATTGACTTTCAGTGCTGATGCCAGGGTTGAAAGACAAAACTGTGTCAGGAACAGTACCATGCAGACTGACACACTAAGACAAGTGAAAGTGTCTTCAGCCACAATGCACAGACCTTGGGCAATTAGAGACGCTGCTGTAGATGATTCCCCAGCGATGTTCTTAGCCTGGCATGAGTACACAGCCTGCAGATCCTCTGGAGTGATGTCCACAATATCCAAGGTTGCCCTGTCATCTTCATATGCTGTGTAGAATTTTGGTCCTAGAGGAAGTGGTTTGTCATTGACCAGCCAAGTGACCTCTGGTCTTGGCAAGCCCTTGACCTGGCACACTAGGTGGGCAGTGTCTTTAATTTTAACTGGATAGTCTTTGAGTGGAACTGTAAACTTTGGTGCCTCAAGATGGACAAGCACTTCAGCATTACATGATGCAACACCAAAAGAGTTGACAGCTGTAACAGTGTAGTCTCCTTCATCTTCTGGCTGGCAATCCAAGATGTTCAGGCGAACTATCTCTTTTAGATGCTCCACTCTGAAACAGAACACAAACCAATTCAGTAATCTAACATGAAAAAGTACATATGATTTTAATTCATAACAGAATCCTAAAGAAGAGCTTTACATTTCACCAAGTCAGAAACCAACCCAATAATGTAATATTACAGATTAAAAATGTAATTCCAATTGGATTTTTCAACAAGGGCAAAAGATTCTATCTTGTCTATTGTAGTATGTCCCCATGCTATAGATAAAAATCCCAAAAGTATGGGCATAATTATATTAAAATTTTACAGACAGTCTGATTAAGGAAAATGACTTCTTAGCAGGAGCTATTTAGTATACTTGGAAAATATGTAGAATGTAATGCTAGCCAGCCAATATCCATTTAAACTCATAGTATCAGTTTACTAAATTGATGCTGAAAATTCCACACTCCAAGTTTGTATACAGGAGCAACATAAATGAAAACAGTTAGTCAAAGGAAATTAGGACTTGGGTAATACAAAAACTGAGGTGAATTCATACTGGACTTATTTGGTTGTGGCCAATGACTCCAACTAGGACATTACACTGAAAACTTTGTGTGTGAAATTAGAACTGTTTGTGAGTTAGGGAAGTCACAAGACACCCAGAAACATTTAGATTCTTTCAGTGACAGTATTAGATTAGCTATTCCTGTGCGATTTAACTGAGGTGGGCCCCATACATATTAATTTAACTTTTCTTTTATTTAATTGTTGTTGTTTTATAAAGTTTCTAATTTAATGAACATTTAGTTGTAATGTACAAAAGTTTTAATTAGCACAAAACTGTGTGTCACCATGATGGGTAGAATTATATTAATATAATGAACATTTAGTTAGAATGTACAAAAGTTTTAATTAGCACAAAACTATGTGTGTCACCATGATGGAAAGAATTATATAGAAATAATGAACATTTAGTTAGAACACAAAAATAGTGTTTAACTAGCACAGATCTATGTGTGTCACAATGATGGTTAAAATTATATTATAATGAAAAGTTAAACACAACTTGCAAGAGTGCTTAATTAGCACAGACCTGTGTGTCACCTTGATGGATAAAATTATATTATAATGAACCGTTAAACAGAGCATACTAGGGTGTCTGAATAGCACAAACCTGTATCTGTCACCAGTGACTTCAACATTATCCCTCATCCAAGTGATCTTTGGTTGAGGGGTTCCAGCGATCTTACATTCAAGCACTACATTTGTGTTCAACTCTGCTTCCACATCCAACAAAGTGCTAATGAATGTTGGTGCTTTTCCTGTATGAATATATAAAACAAAAATGCACACAAACTTACTCCACACCTATAAACATTAAGAACATTTACTTGAATCCAAATACATCATATAATTGAAAATAATTATGACATACACATTAAATAAAACCATGTTTAAAAACAGTATCTAGTAATGAAGGAACTAGGGTAAAACATAAAAATGTTTGAATTTTTTCTAAACAGACTTATTTAAATAACTGAGATTTAAACCCAAACCAACCAGCAAAAACTATTCAAAGAAAGCTGACTTCAATATTAAATATACCTATGATTTCTATATTAATAGAAAACAATAATAAACTAATTTTATATTATTTTTAAAATTCTGATAATCAACAATAAAAGTTTCATTAAAAGAAAACTGCAATAATTTGTTTGTTTAACACTTTTTTAAAAAATACATCTGAATTGAAGCTAACTAAAAACACATTTATAGAAAAATATTCTTACTTTACTAGAGTCTAAGACAATATTAAACTGACCAGCTGTGTTGACAAAAAGCTCAGCAGAGGTGGACACACTGCCAGCTTTGTTGGTTGCAGTACAGGTGTACTCTGCATCATCATCCAGAGTGATGTCAGCGATGGTGAGAGTGAACACTTCATTTTCCTCACTGATGCTGTGTCGCTTATCGGGTATTATCTCTAAATCATCTTTGTACCTGCAACAGATCATCATATAATTTTTGTACATGTACTAAAGTGTTTTGCTCCACACATCACACACACACACACACACACACACACACACACACATATGAGTATTTTAAAAGCACTAAAACCTATTGCCAAACATTATACAATAGTGATATAATTTATATGGTACATTTATATACAGATATATATATATTCTGAAATTACTTATTTCATTTACAAATACAAGGTCTTAAGTTAACTCAGCAATGACTACCTAAAATCTGCTCTCCTTTCTTTGGTGACAGAAACTACTGCCTCTAAATGCTGAAATTATCACTATGGCACAACTATGCATACACTCTTTGTCAAAAATTCAAGCACAAACAAAACAACAATAATTTTGTATAAGAAGACCAATGACCTACTCAGAAACAAATTTATTGTGGTTTGGAGAAGGAGTTGAGAATAACTGACTTTCATTAGGATAAAGTTTACCTGAAGAAATATACAAGTAATATCAAACTGAACACACTAATAGCAAAATATGTATGTCCCTTTTTCCTTAATCTGATGCAGTAATATTAATTTCATTGAGGACTTTTCAAGGAAGAAGTTTTCAAAATTTAATAACAAATATTTTTTCTACCTGTTAAACAGAAGCAGTGGGCATTTACCCAAAACAAGAAAATGTCAGGAATGGTAAATTTCTGCTGTGAATAATCTGATTTAAAAACAAACAAACAAAAAAAATCATAACTTACCAAGAAACCTGTGGCTTGGGACTTCCAGAGACTTGGACTTCAAAAACAGCAATTTCGCCTTCAGTCAACTCCTGGTTTTCAAGTGGATGCTGGAAATGAGGTGCTTCTGATGCTTCCTGAATCAGAGACACTTCAGTTGGTGCTTTGCCCTTCCAAAGATCCTCTTCTGTTGTTTCCTCTTGTGGAATTTCAAACTCCATGGCTACTTCCTCTATAAATTCTTTGGCCTGTGGAATTTCCAATTCCCTGCTGACCTCACTTTCCTCAGGAACTTCCAGCTGCAAAGTTATTTCCTCATCAACCTTGTCAACCTCATCAGCTTCTTTCAGAGTGATGACTTCACTAACAGCCTCCTATTTGCACAAATCTTCCATTTTATTTTTAATGCCAACAACTACCAGGTTACAAGCATTTGTACAACATTAGAATAACTAGAGGCATTTAATCATTGGAATAAACACACATCTGTGTAGAGAAAAATCACAATCATACCAGAGATTTTGCTGCTTTTGTTTGTGTTTATATTACTCATATATATTTAATACTGAGAAAAGTCTCAAAACTACCATACTCTAAATATATTTAAGGCAACTCCACCAAAATTATAAACTCTACTTCAAGTTATTTACAGTAAAAGTATATATAATTAATAATTAATCTGGGGAAAGATTAAAATCATAGTTTCTTTTGTTACAAATGTGTATAATACACAGAAAATAAAGCATCAATACTTTTTGTATGATTATTTTAAATTTTATTTTTAAAAAAATTGTTAGGACTGCATATCTTCTAAATGTTTTTTAATTAGGTATCTTTAACAAATAAATTACCTAATTAATAATGTAGCTGGATATCATTAATTGAACTTTTAAAATGTATAGTAAGTGAAAAATAAGAAGAATTATTAAAGAGTTTAATATATTTGGTATTAAATGGCAATGAAATAAAACTTCTTTCATGTTGAAACTTGTTTCACCAGACTGCACCTCTTCAAAAATTAATTTAAAAAATAATAAATGTTAAGTAAAAGACACAGTTTTGTTTTGTTTTTTACAAAAATGTAAATAATTGAAAAAATCCAATAAAAATGTTGATACTATTATGCTGGAAAAAACAGTGTTAAGTAAATGCGAGACTACATTTAAAGGGAAAACAAGAGAAGTGCTGGATAATATAATATAGAGAGTACAAGAGAAATTTTACATTCACATACTTTGTTAAAAGATCAAGCTAATATGCTACTACAAGTCAAAGTTACCTATTAACTACTACTACAAGTCAAAGTTACAATTCACAACTACTACAAATCAAAGCTAACAATTAAAAACTACTACACAGCTTAGCACTAGAAAGTTCCAGATTAAACTATCTAGCACCACAGTTCAGAAGTATATACACCAAGAGTATACAAATGACAAAGAAAACCCCTCAAATCTATACCTACTAATAACGTACATAACAAGCAGTCTTATTTTAAGAGTTTCCCAAGATGGATAAGAAAGTATAAATGAATACAATAAATCAAAATACATATTCAAAGTATAGATTATAAATAAGAAACTAAAAATAGAAAAAAATACAAATCTTTCACTTGCATCAAATATTAACATCAGGGCTAAGAAATTTTTTTAAAGGAAGAGGGGGTCAGGGCTGGATGAAAATTGAGAACATCACATGAGGGTGAATAATGGGACATTAAATACTTAGTACTTTTAGGAAGTAGCAAGCAAAAAAAATAAAATAAATATATAAAACAGGGATTGAAGGAAACTTCTTAAAATTTTAAACAAGGATATCAATTTTATCTAGAGAAATGTAAACACTAAAAAAATATAAAGTAATTAATTATCAGTTCTTTATGAGGATATGAGAATCTACATAATAATAAAAAAATAAAAAATAAAATGGCTTTTGAGCATTGCACCCACCTCTTCATCTACTCCAACTGCTTCCATCATTGTTGCCAGCAAAGGAGAGTCATCAAATTTATCTCTTTTAATTGCTGCTAGATCAGCTTCATGAACAATATCTACAGAGACCCCTGTGTCATCACTAAATTCAACAATACCTTCAGCAACAATATATTGTGCATTCAAATCAACAGGCATGCTTAGTGACATTGTGGCATCTATCTTTTCAGAAACAGTAATATCAGCCTCAATTTCTTTATCAGGCTTTGGTATCATTGGTGTTACAGGTTCATCAATTCTGGATATTTTAATGCTGGGATGAGTACGATCTTCCCCAATGAGGTGCATTGTTGCAACGGTTTCTTCAAATTCTGTACCTTTTTCCATTTCCTCTATCAACTCTTTTTCACTGACTGGAAGAACTTCTTTCTCATCTTTCTGTTCTTCTACTAATGTTTCGACTAAACTGACCTCTTTTTCAACATGTGGAATGGTAACATCAAATTGGATTTCTTCTTCTTCAGGTTTGGGAATTTCAGGAGCTACACTTTCCTCAACCTCAGGTGTAACAAACACCTTCTCTGTAACCTCTGCTTCAGTGATTTGTGATGGGGTAACAGTTTCCTCAAATTCTTTCTCAGTTACTTCCTCCAATTCTTCCTTAGAGATACTTTCCTCAATTTCAGATACAACTTTTTCAGAAACTATAGATATTTCTTTCTCTTCAACAGGAAGGACTTCTTTCTCTTCTGGTAAAATCAACTCGGCAAGTTCTTCAGCAGTCTCTTCCTCACCGAGCGACACTTCTTGAGCAGTTTCCTCTTTGCGCTCCTCTGCTAATGTTTCACCTAAACGTATCTCTTCTTCGACATCATGTGGAATGGTAACATCAAACTGAATTTCTTCTTCTTCAGGTTTGGGAATTTCAGGAGCTACACTTTCCTCAACCTCAGGTGTAACAAACACCTTCTCTGTAACCTCTGCTTCAGTGATTTGTGATGGGGTAACAGTTTCCTCAAATTCTTTCTCAGTTACTTCCTCCAATTCTTCCTTAGAGATACTTTCCTCAATTTCAGATACAACTTTTTCAGAAACTATAGATATTTCTTTCTCTTCAACAGGAAGGACTTCTTTCTCTTCTGGTAAAATCAACTCGGCAAGTTCTTCAGCAGTCTCTTCCTCACCAAGCGACACTTCTAGAGCAGTTTCCTCTTTGCGCTCCTCTGCTAATGTTTCACCTAAACGTATCTCTTCTTCGACATCATGTGGAATGGTAACATCAAACTGAATTTCTTCTTCTTCAGGTTTGGGAATTTCAGGAGCTACACTTTCCTCAACCTCAGGTGTAACAAACACCTTCTCTGTAACCTCTGCTTCAGTGATTTGTGATGGGGTAACAGTTTCCTCAAATTCTTTCTCAGTTACTTCCTCCAATTCTTCCTTAGAGATACTTTCCTCAATTTCAGATACAACTTTTTCAGAAACTATAGATATTTCTTTCTCTTCAACAGGAAGGACTTCTTTCTCTTCTGGTAAAATCAACTCGGCAAGTTCTTCAGCAGTCTCTTCCTCACCGAGCGACACTTCTAGAGCAGTTTCCTCTTTGCGCTCCTCTGCTAATGTTTCACCTAAACGTATCTCTTCTTCGACATCATGTGGAATGGTAACATCAAACTGAATTTCTTCTTCTTCAGGTTTGGGAATTTCAGGAGCTACACTTTCCTCAACCTCAGGTGTAACAAACACCTTCTCTGTAACCTCTGCTTCAGTGATTTGTGATGGGGTAACAGTTTCCTCAAATTCTTTCTCAGTTACTTCCTCCAATTCTTCCTTAGAGATACTTTCCTCAATTTCAGATACAACTTTTTCAGAAACTATAGATATTTCTTTCTCTTCAACAGGAAGGACTTCTTTCTCTTCTGGTAAAATCAACTCGGCAAGTTCCTCAGCAGTCTCTTCCTCACCGAGCGACACTTCTAGAGCAGTTTCCTCTTTGCGCTCCTCTGCTAATGTTTCACCTAAACGTATCTCTTCTACGACATCATGTGGAATGGTAACATCAAACTGAATTTCTTCTTCTTCAGGTTTGGGAATTTCAGGAGCTACACTTTCCTCAACCTCAGGTGTAACAAACACCTTCTCTGTAACCTCTGCTTCAGTGATTTGTGATGGGGTAACAGTTTCCTCAAATTCTTTCTCAGTTACTTCCTCCAATTCTTCCTTAGAGATACTTTCCTCAATTTCAGATACAACTTTTTCAGAAACTATAGATATTTCTTTCTCTTCAACAGGAAGGACTTCTTTCTCTTCTGGTAAAATCAACTCGGCAAGTTCTTCAGCAGTCTCTTCCTCACCGAGCGACACTTCTAGAGCAGTTTCCTCTTTGCGCTCCTCTGCTAATGTTTCACCTAAACGTATCTCTTCTTCGACATCATGTGGAATGGTAACATCAAACTGAATTTCTTCTTCTTCAGGTTTGGGAATTTCAGGAGCTACACTTTCCTCAACCTCAGGTGTAACAAACACCTTCTCTGTAACCTCTGCTTCAGTGATTTGTGATGGGGTAACAGTTTCCTCAAATTCTTTCTCAGTTACTTCCTCCAATTCTTCCTTAGAGATACTTTCCTCAATTTCAGATACAACTTTTTCAGAAACTATAGATATTTCTTTCTCTTCAACAGGAAGGACTTCTTTCTCTTCTGGTAAAATCAACTCGGCAAGTTCTTCAGCAGTCTCTTCCTCACCGAGTGACACTTCTAGAGCAGTTTCCTCTTTGCGCTCCTCTGCTAATGTTTCACCTAAACGTATCTCTTCTTCGACATCATGTGGAATGGTAACATCAAACTGAATTTCTTCTTCTTCAGGTTTGGGAATTTCAGGAGCTACACTTTCCTCAACCTCAGGTGTAACAAACACCTTCTCTGTAACCTCTGCTTCAGTGATTTGTGATGGGGTAACAGTTTCCTCAAATTCTTTCTCAGTTACTTCCTCCAATTCTTCCTTAGAGATACTTTCCTCAATTTCAGATACAACTTTTTCAGAAACTATAGATATTTCTTTCTCTTCAACAGGAAGGACTTCTTTCTCTTCTGGTAAAATCAACTCGGCAAGTTCTTCAGCAGTCTCTTCCTCACCGAGCGACACTTCTAGAGCAGTTTCCTCTTTGCGCTCCTCTGCTAATGTTTCACCTAAACGTATCTCTTCTTCGACATCATGTGGAATGGTAACATCAAACTGAATTTCTTCTTCTTCAGGTTTGGGAATTTCAGGAGCTACACTTTCCTCAACCTCAGGTGTAACAAACACCTTCTCTGTAACCTCTGCTTCAGTGATTTGTGATGGGGTAACAGTTTCCTCAAATTCTTTCTCAGTTACTTCCTCCAATTCTTCCTTAGAGATACTTTCCTCAATTTCAGATACAACTTTTTCAGAAACTATAGATATTTCTTTCTCTTCAACAGGAAGGACTTCTTTCTCTTCTGGTAAAATCAACTCGGCAAGTTCCTCAGCAGTCTCTTCCTCACCGAGCGACACTTCTAGAGCAGTTTCCTCTTTGCGCTCCTCTGCTAATGTTTCACCTAAACGTATCTCTTCTTCGACATCATGTGGAATGGTAACATCAAACTGAATTTCTTCTTCTTCAGGTTTGGGAATTTCAGGAGCTACACTTTCCTCAACCTCAGGTGTAACAAACACCTTCTCTGTAACCTCTGCTTCAGTGATTTGTGATGGGGTAACAGTTTCCTCAAATTCTTTCTCAGTTACTTCCTCCAATTCTTCCTTAGAGATACTTTCCTCAATTTCAGATACAACCTTTTCAGAAACTATAGATATTTCTTTCTCTTCAACAGGAAGGACTTCTTTCTCTTCTGGTAAAATCAACTCGGCAAGTTCTTCTGCAGTCTCTTCCTCACCGAGCGACACTTCTAGAGCAGTTTCCTCTTTGCGCTCCTCTGCTAATGTTTCACCTAAACGTATCTCTTCTTCGACATCATGTGGAATGGTAACATCAAACTGAATTTCTTCTTCTTCAGGTTTGGGAATTTCAGGAGCTACACTTTCCTCAACCTCAGGTGTAACAAACACCTTCTCTGTAACCTCTGCTTCAGTGATTTGTGATGGGGTAACAGTTTCCTCAAATTCTTTCTCAGTTACTTCCTCCAATTCTTCCTTAGAGATACTTTCCTCAATTTCAGATACAACTTTTAGAGAAACTATAGATATTTCTTTCTCTTCAACAGGAAGGACTTCTTTCTCTTCTGGTAAAATCAACTTGGCAAGTTCTTCAGCAGTCTCTTCCTCACCGAGTGACACTTCTAGAGCAGTTTCCTCTTTGCGCTCCTCTGCTAATGTTTCACCTAAACGTATCTCTTCTTCGACATCATGTGGAATGGTAACATCAAACTGAATTTCTTCTTCTTCAGGTTTGGGAATTTCAGGAGCTACACTTTCCTCAACCTCAGGTGTAACAAACACCTTCTCTGTAACCTCTGCTTCAGTGATTTGTGATGGGGTAACAGTTTCCTCAAATTCTTTCTCAGTTACTTCCTCCAATTCTTCCTTAGAGATACTTTCCTCAATTTCAGATACAACTTTTTCAGAAACTATAGATATTTCTTTCTCTTCAACAGGAAGGACTTCTTTCTCTTCTGGTAAAATCAACTCGGCAAGTTCTTCAGCAGTCTCTTCCTCACCGAGCGACACTTCTAGAGCAGTTTCCTCTTTGCGCTCCTCTGCTAATGTTTCACCTAAACGTATCTCTTCTTCGACATCATGTGGAATGGTAACATCAAACTGAATTTCTTCTTCTTCAGGTTTGGGAATTTCAGGAGCTACACTTTCCTCAACCTCAGGTGTAACAAACACCTTCTCTGTAACCTCTGCTTCAGTGATTTGTGATGGGGTAACAGTTTCCTCAAATTCTTTCTCAGTTACTTCCTCCAATTCTTCCTTAGAGATACTTTCCTCAATTTCAGATACAACTTTTTCAGAAACTATAGATATTTCTTTCTCTTCAACAGGAAGGACTTCTTTCTCTTCTGGTAAAATCAACTCGGCAAGTTCTTCAGCAGTCTCTTCCTCACCGAGCGACACTTCTAGAGCAGTTTCCTCTTTGCGCTCCTCTGCTAATGTTTCACCTAAACGTATCTCTTCTTCGACATCATGTGGAATGGTAACATCAAACTGAATTTCTTCTTCTTCAGGTTTGGGAATTTCAGGAGCTACACTTTCCTCAACCTCAGGTGTAACAAACACCTTCTCTGTAACCTCTGCTTCAGTGATTTGTGATGGGGTAACAGTTTCCTCAAATTCTTTCTCAGTTACTTCCTCCAATTCTTCCTTAGAGATACTTTCCTCAATTTCAGATACAACTTTTTCAGAAACTATAGATATTTCTTTCTCTTCAACAGGAAGGACTTCTTTCTCTTCTGGTAAAATCAACTTGGCAAGTTCTTCAGCAGTCTCTTCCTCACCGAGTGACACTTCTAGAGCAGTTTCCTCTTTGCGCTCCTCTGCTAATGTTTCACCTAAACGTATCTCTTCTTCGACATCATGTGGAATGGTAACATCAAACTGAATTTCTTCTTCTTCAGGTTTGGGAATTTCAGGAGCTACACTTTCCTCAACCTCAGGTGTAACAAACACCTTCTCTGTAACCTCTGCTTCAGTGATTTGTGATGGGGTAACAGTTTCCTCAAATTCTTTCTCAGTTACTTCCTCCAATTCTTCCTTAGAGATACTTTCCTCAATTTCAGATACAACTTTTTCAGAAACTATAGATATTTCTTTCTCTTCAACAGGAAGGACTTCTTTCTCTTCTGGTAAAATCAACTCGGCAAGTTCTTCAGCAGTCTCTTCCTCACCGAGCGACACTTCTAGAGCAGTTTCCTCTTTGCGCTCCTCTGCTAATGTTTCACCTAAACGTATCTCTTCTTCGACATCATGTGGAATGGTAACATCAAACTGAATTTCTTCTTCTTCAGGTTTGGGAATTTCAGGAGCTACACTTTCCTCAACCTCAGGTGTAACAAACACCTTCTCTGTAACCTCTGCTTCAGTGATTTGTGATGGGGTAACAGTTTCCTCAAATTCTTTCTCAGTTACTTCCTCCAATTCTTCCTTAGAGATACTTTCCTCAATTTCAGATACAACTTTTTCAGAAACTATAGATATTTCTTTCTCTTCAACAGGAAGGACTTCTTTCTCTTCTGGTAAAATCAACTCGGCAAGTTCTTCAGCAGTCTCTTCCTCACCGAGCGACACTTCTAGAGCAGTTTCCTCTTTGCGCTCCTCTGCTAATGTTTCACCTAAACGTATCTCTTCTTCGACATCATGTGGAATGGTAACATCAAACTGAATTTCTTCTTCTTCAGGTTTGGGAATTTCAGGAGCTACACTTTCCTCAACCTCAGGTGTAACAAACACCTTCTCTGTAACCTCTGCTTCAGTGATTTGTGATGGGGTAACAGTTTCCTCAAATTCTTTCTCAGTTACTTCCTCCAATTCTTCCTTAGAGATACTTTCCTCAATTTCAGATACAACTTTTTCAGAAACTATAGATATTTCTTTCTCTTCAACAGGAAGGACTTCTTTCTCTTCTGGTAAAATCAACTCGGCAAGTTCCTCAGCAGTCTCTTCCTCACCGAGCGACACTTCTAGAGCAGTTTCCTCTTTGCGCTCCTCTGCTAATGTTTCACCTAAACGTATCTCTTCTTCGACATCATGTGGAATGGTAACATCAAACTGAATTTCTTCTTCTTCAGGTTTGGGAATTTCAGGAGCTACACTTTCCTCAACCTCAGGTGTAACAAACACCTTCTCTGTAACCTCTGCTTCAGTGATTTGTGATGGGGTAACAGTTTCCTCAAATTCTTTCTCAGTTACTTCCTCCAATTCTTCCTTAGAGATACTTTCCTCAATTTCAGATACAACCTTTTCAGAAACTATAGATATTTCTTTCTCTTCAACAGGAAGGACTTCTTTCTCTTCTGGTAAAATCAACTCGGCAAGTTCTTCTGCAGTCTCTTCCTCACCGAGCGACACTTCTAGAGCAGTTTCCTCTTTGCGCTCCTCTGCTAATGTTTCACCTAAACGTATCTCTTCTTCGACATCATGTGGAATGGTAACATCAAACTGAATTTCTTCTTCTTCAGGTTTGGGAATTTCAGGAGCTACACTTTCCTCAACCTCAGGTGTAACAAACACCTTCTCTGTAACCTCTGCTTCAGTGATTTGTGATGGGGTAACAGTTTCCTCAAATTCTTTCTCAGTTACTTCCTCCAATTCTTCCTTAGAGATACTTTCCTCAATTTCAGATACAACTTTTTCAGAAACTATAGATATTTCTTTCTCTTCAACAGGAAGGACTTCTTTCTCTTCTGGTAAAATCAACTTGGCAAGTTCTTCAGCAGTCTCTTCCTCACCGAGTGACACTTCTAGAGCAGTTTCCTCTTTGCGCTCCTCTGCTAATGTTTCACCTAAACGTATCTCTTCTTCGACATCATGTGGAATGGTAACATCAAACTGAATTTCTTCTTCTTCAGGTTTGGGAATTTCAGGAGCTACACTTTCCTCAACCTCAGGTGTAACAAACACCTTCTCTGTAACCTCTGCTTCAGTGATTTGTGATGGGGTAACAGTTTCCTCAAATTCTTTCTCAGTTACTTCCTCCAATTCTTCCTTAGAGATACTTTCCTCAATTTCAGATACAACTTTTTCAGAAACTATAGATATTTCTTTCTCTTCAACAGGAAGGACTTCTTTCTCTTCTGGTAAAATCAACTCGGCAAGTTCTTCAGCAGTCTCTTCCTCACCGAGCGACACTTCTAGAGCAGTTTCCTCTTTGCGCTCCTCTGCTAATGTTTCACCTAAACGTATCTCTTCTTCGACATCATGTGGAATGGTAACATCAAACTGAATTTCTTCTTCTTCAGGTTTGGGAATTTCAGGAGCTACACTTTCCTCAACCTCAGGTGTAACAAACACCTTCTCTGTAACCTCTGCTTCAGTGATTTGTGATGGGGTAACAGTTTCCTCAAATTCTTTCTCAGTTACTTCCTCCAATTCTTCCTTAGAGATACTTTCCTCAATTTCAGATACAACTTTTTCAGAAACTATAGATATTTCTTTCTCTTCAACAGGAAGGACTTCTTTCTCTTCTGGTAAAATCAACTCGGCAAGTTCCTCAGCAGTCTCTTCCTCACCGAGCGACACTTCTAGAGCAGTTTCCTCTTTGCGCTCCTCTGCTAATGTTTCACCTAAACGTATCTCTTCTACGACATCATGTGGAATGGTAACATCAAACTGAATTTCTTCTTCTTCAGGTTTGGGAATTTCAGGAGCTACACTTTCCTCAACCTCAGGTGTAACAAACACCTTCTCTGTAACCTCTGCTTCAGTGATTTGTGATGGGGTAACAGTTTCCTCAAATTCTTTCTCAGTTACTTCCTCCAATTCTTCCTTAGAGATACTTTCCTCAATTTCAGATACAACTTTTTCAGAAACTATAGATATTTCTTTCTCTTCAACAGGAAGGACTTCTTTCTCTTCTGGTAAAATCAACTCGGCAAGTTCTTCAGCAGTCTCTTCCTCACCGAGCGACACTTCTAGAGCAGTTTCCTCTTTGCGCTCCTCTGCTAATGTTTCACCTAAACGTATCTCTTCTTCGACATCATGTGGAATGGTAACATCAAACTGAATTTCTTCTTCTTCAGGTTTGGGAATTTCAGGAGCTACACTTTCCTCAACCTCAGGTGTAACAAACACCTTCTCTGTAACCTCTGCTTCAGTGATTTGTGATGGGGTAACAGTTTCCTCAAATTCTTTCTCAGTTACTTCCTCCAATTCTTCCTTAGAGATACTTTCCTCAATTTCAGATACAACTTTTTCAGAAACTATAGATATTTCTTTCTCTTCAACAGGAAGGACTTCTTTCTCTTCTGGTAAAATCAACTCGGCAAGTTCCTCAGCAGTCTCTTCCTCACCGAGCGACACTTCTAGAGCAGTTTCCTCTTTGCGCTCCTCTGCTAATGTTTCACCTAAACGTATCTCTTCTACGACATCATGTGGAATGGTAACATCAAACTGAATTTCTTCTTCTTCAGGTTTGGGAATTTCAGGAGCTACACTTTCCTCAACCTCAGGTGTAACAAACACCTTCTCTGTAACCTCTGCTTCAGTGATTTGTGATGGGGTAACAGTTTCCTCAAATTCTTTCTCAGTTACTTCCTCCAATTCTTCCTTAGAGATACTTTCCTCAATTTCAGATACAACTTTTTCAGAAACTATAGATATTTCTTTCTCTTCAACAGGAAGGACTTCTTGCTCTTCTGGTAAAATCAACTCGGCAAGTTCTTCAGCAGTCTCTTCCTCACCGAGCGACACTTCTAGAGCAGTTTCCTCTTTGCGCTCCTCTGCTAATGTTTCACCTAAACGTATCTCTTCTTCGACATCATGTGGAATGGTAACATCAAACTGAATTTCTTCTTCTTCAGGTTTGGGAATTTCAGGAGCTACACTTTCCTCAACCTCAGGTGTAACAAACACCTTCTCTGTAACCTCTGCTTCAGTGATTTGTGATGGGGTAACAGTTTCCTCAAATTCTTTCTCAGTTACTTCCTCCAATTCTTCCTTAGAGATACTTTCCTCAATTTCAGATACAACTTTTTCAGAAACTATAGATATTTCTTTCTCTTCAACAGGAAGGACTTCTTTCTCTTCTGGTAAAATCAACTCGGCAAGTTCTTCAGCAGTCTCTTCCTCACTGAGCGACCCTTCTAGAGCAGTTTCCTCTTTGCGCTCCTCTGCTAATGTTTCACCTAAACGTATCTCTTCTTCGACATCATGTGGAATGGTAACATCAAACTGAATTTCTTCTTCTTCAGGTTTGGGAATTTCAGGAGCTACACTTTCCTCAACCTCAGGTGTAACAAACACCTTCTCTGTAACCTCTGCTTCAGTGATTTGTGATGGGGTAACAGTTTCCTCAAATTCTTTCTCAGTTACTTCCTCCAATTCTTCCTTAGAGATACTTTCCTCAATTTCAGATACAACTTTTTCAGAAACTATAGATATTTCTTTCTCTTCAACAGGAAGGACTTCTTTCTCTTCTGGTAAAATCAACTCGGCAAGTTCTTCAGCAGTCTCTTCCTCACCGAGCGACACTTCTAGAGCAGTTTCCGCTTTGCGCTCCTCTGCTAATGTTTCACCTAAACGTATCTCTTCTTCGACATCATGTGGAATGGTAACATCAAACTGAATTTCTTCTTCTTCAGGTTTGGGAATTTCAGGAGCTACACTTTCCTCAACCTCAGGTGTAACAAACACCTTCTCTGTAACCTCTTCTTCTGTGATTTGTGATGGGGTAATCATTTCCCCAAATTCTTTTCCTACTTCCTCTCCCTTTTCCTCTTCAATGCTAATTCCCTCAACTTCAGGGACAATTTCTTCAGCAACTAATGAAATACCCACTTCTGATTCTTCTTCTGTAGTCAATATAAGTTTTATTTTTTCCATGTCTTCCTTTTCTGATTGTACTACACCTAAAGTGATGTCAGTAATCTTTCCTTGTTCTGTTTCTTGTGCCACAATGTCAAAAGCAATTTCTGGGTACTGCTTTTCATCTTCAACAATGGTCAAAACAAGTTCTCTCGGAACTTTTCCAACATCAAGGACATCAATATCTTCTACAGCAGTTTTTACTTCTGCAACATATTTTTCTGTTTCTTCATCAAATTTCTCTGGGGCCTCTGTCAATCCAATGTCTCTAATCTCCAAGACTGGCCTGGGTGCAACATCAGGGTGTACTTCTTCAGCTCTTGGAGTTACATCCTCTATGTCTTCAGGTGTAGCCATCTCCTTAAAGAGAGTAGGCTAACCATCAAGAATTGTGTGCAACATGCACTGATGAATGAAGCCATGCTGAGCAGCAGCAATGGTGCATGCTAGCGTGCCAAAAAGGTCAGCCAGAACAAAGGGTGATTTGAACAATCTAATGGGACATGCAAGTTAGCGACTGAAGATCACCTCAGAAATCCAAAGAAATTATTTCCATGCTCATATCCATTAACATATATAAAGTAGAAATTGAAGATTTAAAATAAAAAAATTCCAATATGAATGATGAGCTTTCTAAAAAAAAAAAAAGTCACAAACAATAATAATCCCATGACATATTTTTTAGTCTAAGGTGTTAGAAATTTAGTTATTTCATAATGTGTTAATTTTTTATTTCATCATGAAATAATTTTTGATGATTAAGAAACTGAACAAGAAACAAGCCAAGCAGGTAAAATATACAAAGTTAACTTAGTGAGTAGAATGCTGCTAGTGAGTTAATGTTTTATTTTAAACCAGTAATCAAATAAGCACTGCTGCAATTTATTTTTGTTTCATTTAACTGAAAAAATATTTTATGCAGGAAAATTAAAATGTATACATATGTTTTTTCTTATTATCCTTTCAGTACCAGAAATTAACTAGTGCTATTTTGAAGATTACTATTAACCCCCCAAAAAATCTTCCCTAAAGAACTATTTTAATATTTTAAAATAAATATAAAGCAACATATTTATTTTATTACAAAATTAAAAATACCTATAAAATAAACAAAATATATAATATATATTCTCACATATATACTCTCATAAACATACAAATATATAACTACATACACAAAACTTAATACAAGATAAAGCAGAATAAAACCCACACTCACATTCAGTAAAACAAAATTGAAAAGAATCAAAGTTTTGTTTTTCAATAATAGTATTAAAAATATTGTAAAATAAAATAATGACTATAATAAAGTACAAAATATTTTTCTTGGGGAAGATGTAATTTTCTTTTTGTTAACCTTTTACCTAAAAATCTAATTAAAATACTGTAATAATCATTTGAACTATTGGGCTTTAGCATGTAGAAGCTGGCACTGAAAGGATTTCAGAATATATACAAAAGTAAAATGACAAATTTTTTATATGCATTTTCTTAGAAGTAATCAATCTATGCAATCTGTATAGTTCTACTAGATAGTGAACCCTTGACATTCATGGCTTTAAATTCCAGTAAACCCTGCAAAAGGTATATATGCAAATGTCCTTTTATATTCCACAAATAAAATACCCATACCATTTTTGTGCAAGAAACTTATTTTATCCCAGGCTAAATCACTTGCAGTTACAGTATCAATAACTTGTTTCTCACTATTTTAGATATTTGTTAACTCCATTCTGTTTTACATGATACAATTTTACCTTAGTTTCGTTTTCAACAGTGTATACTAGGAGCAGCCAACATCCCATTCTTGAGTGTGTCTAATAACTATATTTCCTCATTCAACATCCTCACTTCATTTATCTTGCTAATAACTATATTTTCTCATTCAACATCCTCACTTCATTTATCTTGCTAATAACTATATTTCCTCATTCAACACCCTCACTTCATTTATCTTGCTAATAACTATATTTTCTCATTCAAAATCAACACTTCATTTTGCCTCATTACAAAAAAACCCTCACTTTTCATTCTGTCATAATAACTATATTTTCTCATTCAAAATCTATACTTCATTTTTTCTTTCTAATAGCTATATTTTCTCATTAAAAAAAACTCACTTTTTCATCTTCTCTCCATAATAACTCTATTTTCCAATTCAAAATCTTCTCTTCCTTTGTGTCTAATATCTCTAAATTTTCCGATTCAAAACCTTCACTTCCTTTGTGTCTAATATCTCTAAATTTTCAAATTCAAAATCTTCACTTCCTTTTTTCGTCTCTCTAATAACTATACTTTCTCATTCAAAATCATCACTTCATTTTGTCTCTCTAATAACTATACTCTCTCATTCAAAATCATCACTTCATTTTGTCTCTCTAATAAGTCATCACTTCGTTTTGTCTCTCTAATTTTCCATATTCAAAATCTTCTCTTCCTTTGTATGTATAATAACTATACTTTCACATTATCACTTCTCTATCTTCTCATTCAAATCCTAACTTCCTTCATTATTCTAATAACTATATTTTCCCATTCAAAGTTTACACTCCGTATTGTCCATCTAATAAATACATTTTCCAATTCAAAATCCTCACTTTTTTTTATCTCACCAATAACTCTTTCCCCATTCAAAATCCTCATTTCTTATGGTTTCATATGCTTTATTTCAATAAGTGCAATCACACTCAAATTTCTTTTGAGGTCACCAGGTGAGCTGATGACTAGCCATACAAATTAGCTGTATTGTGTGTACAGCAAAAGTTGCCTACACACAGTACAGCTGCAGTAAGTTCATATTTTACAACATAAAACAATAAAAGCTAACAGCACAAATGTTAAGGGTTTACTGTATATTCACTAATAAATATTCTGTCTTTCATAAACAGATATGACAGTCAGAGATGGAAAGGCAGTCCTCAAATACAAATCGGGATAGTTTCCAGAAATGAACCATTATATGAAATAGGCCTCAGGCTGATGGACATTATACCATTTCCAAGAAATAAATTGAAATAGATTTTAATTTGCTTACTTAGAACAGAGATTTGGTGTTCTAAAATTAATATTTTAGATCATCGACAATTTATATTCTGCTTCATTATATTTAATTATGTCTGCCATAAAGTCTGGCATTCATGCATTTTATTTCAATTGTAACAAGCAAACATTCTGCACACTATGGAATCTAATATGTCACTTATGATTATGTTTTTCTATGCATCAAATGATTGATTTTAAAGCATTAAATCAAGTGTAAAAACCCACTAAGGTCATGTATAACCAATATGGCTACTTAAACAAACAAGTCCTCACTCATTTAAATCAAATTATCAAAAAAAATTCTAGAGAACAATAATTTCTCATATACTTTGTGAATGACAAGATTTGGTCTGCACCTTTTTTCATAAACCTTACATTTTGAGTAAATCCACTGAGTGGGACATGCACTATATTGTGTGGGGCAATCATCATTCCTACCTAAAGCTGTCTAAATAAAACTACAGAGTATTACTATGGTATGATCTTTTGTTCAGGGTGCAGTAATGGTCTTTTGACATTCTAACCAAGTATTGAATATAATCTCATTCAACATACGCTGGTCAGTTGATAAAGTTAAATGTACAGCAATTATACAGATTAGGAGTTAGAGTATTTTATTTTATGCAATTCTGAAGCATTTTTAGTTATGTGGATCTCTGAAAAAGTGTGTTATGGCTAAATTTGGTAGTGTGACCAAATAAAATGAGAACTGCCTTATTTACAAACATAAATCCTTCACATAACGATCATATATATATATATATATATATATATATGTATGTATGTATGTATGTATGTATGTATGCATAAAGCAGGAAAGAGACTAATAAATAATTACAGAAAGAGATTTACACTTAAGATCAGTTTATTCTTAATGTCTTGACTGAAAATGCCAGTAATTAATGTCAAGCTAACCTTTTCAACTGGGGCAGAAATGTAGAATTCATGTTCGGTAGAAGCTCTAGATTCTTTAAGAATCCTTACTTCTTCCCTAGCCTGCAAGAAACAGATAGATTCCATCACATTCTTCATTCTCTTTCAATGAAGTGGTACTAAAATACAATTTCAATACATTTAATCAATCAAGAACATATCATTATTTCTGAGAAAGGACTTGAATCACCAGAGCACACAATATATTTTTCATTTAATGGGTGGAATCAATTTTGGGTTAAAAGGACCAAAAGAATGAATTATAACTTGCAAATAAGTACATCCAAATTAAGTTGAGCCACAATGCAAATACATTCTTAGGAGATTTAACTGCAGTAGTTCTCTATTTTAAAGTGAGTTGGTATTTTTCTTAAAGGTCCTATTGTTACAGTTGTCTGATCTAATTCATATTTAAATAAATATTTCTTTATTAGTCAAGTGTGTTTAAGAACCATTTGGAGTTTAATAGAAATAATCTCTGAATCAAAAATATATGATAAATTCTGAGCCAAAGTGTTCGTTATGTGCAAAGACATAGGGATTTTCCTATGAAAAACATTGTGTGCAGTATACATCAGAAGTGTGTGGATGTCCTCTATGTAGTTGCATAGGAAAAATGAAATGGTAATTTTCTGTCAAGTTCAGTATAAAACAAGCATGATAGAGACCCTGCAAAATTCATTCCATTATACTTCATCAATTTTATGAAACTTAAAACAATTTCCAACAAGTCATGTTCTCGATGTATTCAATCCCACCAGGACATGGACAATATTTTTACTTGCACTAATCCTTTTTTTTTTAAATCAACATCTCCCTTTCCATTTATCAAATAGACTTTGGAGCAATAATTTGGAGCAAGCTAAAATAAGTGACTATTTATTTGTAATACTAAATGTAAATGAAATTGAATAACTAATAATGAGAAATACTGCAAATATTTTCACTGTTGAAGATAATGTTAGAATGACATTTACAATAAATAAGGATATGCTCAAAAGTTTGGCATTCTTGAAAAATTTTGATACTGAATAGCTTTACCCTTAAATAGATAAATTGTGCTAGGTAAGTACAGATGTTTTAAAACAATACAGAGTATATCTTCAAGACTTACCAAATTTTAATCAAACCAGAAAATAAAGAATGCAATGTAAATGATACTGTTTTAATTCCATCTCCAGGTTGAGATAGAATCAATGTGGTTAGTAAAACAAGGCTTCATTTAATAAAATTAATATTTTGTGTTCTTTACAATTTTCCAAACTATTTTATACAAAAAGTGCAAGTATACAGTATGTTATACTAAAGAAGTATGATATATTGTAACATACTGCATTGGAATAAACAAGTGAGTGAAAAAATATTCTGCTGCACAGACGTATTCTGAATGTGACCATGAAAATATTTACTTTAAAATAATTAAAGATAAAATCTACAGACTTATAAAATTAGAAAATGTAAGACTACAGTTAATATGGAAGAAATATATTTTACTGTTCTATTATCAATATTTCACTATTTATCTAAACTATGCAAGTCAGACAGATATTCAATGCTCTTGAAATTCATTAAAAAAAATAACTTCAGCTCCTAAAATTAAGTATAATTACAAACAATTTTAATTTAAATACATAAATCTTAAGATATAAATGAGACCCATACACTTCATAAGCCTCAAGAAAGATTTTGCCTTCCAGAATATTTTGTGAAATTCAATTAAGGGTCTTAAAGATACAATGATAAAAATACATTTAGGTGATGAATGAGATTAGAGATGATATAACTCTATTTCAATTAGAGATGATTTAACACTACTTTAAGTAGAGATGATTTAACTCTATTTCAATTAGAAGTGATTTAGCTCTATTTCAATTGGAGGTGATTTAGCTCTACTTCAATTAGAGGTGATTTAACTCTACTTTAATTGGAGGTGATTTAATTCTACTTCAATTAGAGGTGATTTAACTCTACTTTAATTGGAGGTGATTTAATTCTACTTCAATTAGAGGTGATTTAACTCTACTTTAATTGGAGGTGATTTAATTGTACTTCAATTAGAGATGATTTAGCTCTACTTCAATTAGAGATGATTTAGCTCTACTTCAATTAGACTAGAGGTGATTTAGGTCTACTTCACTTTTCTTATATGGCATGTAAATACACTTATAAACTGTCCATTAAAAAAATGTAAATAATATAAAATCAATATATCACTCAAGAAATTACTATTATAGAATATGTTTTATTTTTAAGAAACAGCCTTACTTTGTAGCCCCGGAAGGCTGCCTGAATTTTTATTGCTGCTTCCTGTGCAACAGACTCTGGAATTTGCTCCTCTCGTTCTTCTTCCTGTCTGGAACCAATGGAGCTGACTTCTGACTCCAGCTCTGTAGATTATATTAAAAAATAAACATTAAACACTTTATTCTTACAGGCAAAAGGCACATCAAAATTTTACTGGGGAAAAAATTGAATATAATGAAGACTTTATTTATTATTTTTTTAAATAAAGAATACCAATGCAATAGATCAACAGAGAGTAAGTTCAAAAAGAAAATAGATGCAAAACAGGTCAAAAGACTGCAAGTTAGACAAAAGAAAACAGACGTGGTATTATTTGACAGAGGACAGCTTTTAGAGACAATTAAAAACAGGCTTTAGAAAACTGTGTTACTGCCTACAAAAGCTGGCTAAGTGAAAATAATTAAAAAGTGGTTTTTCTCTAACTTACTAAAATTCAGAATCTTGTTTATTTAACAAAAAACGTTTTAATTTATGTCAGATAGTTTTTTTCACTATACATTTTTATTAATACATACCTCCTAGATTATTAAAGGGGAGAACTCATACAAACAAAAATTATGATATTTACGTGCTGATTACCTGAAAACTAGAATTTTCTGTGGGAACTGACTGGTGTTACTAACTTCAAAAATGTTTGAATTACATCCTCAAAGAATGAAAAATTAAAAGAAAATGTTCATTTACCATAAATTTATTTATACAGTTTATACTATAAATGAAATTTAGTGAAACTTTTCTGATTTGTAGGTACATGTATATTATTATATATAACATGAAGTGGCCCATATCAATCTAATCAAATATTATCCTACAAAAATTATTAAAAAGATGTATAATCATGTCTTGGCTTATATTGTTGCATAGAGACACCCCCCCCCCCTTCAAAAAAAAAGACAGAATGTTTAGATAGTGACAAGTACTAAGCTATTAAGTAGGCCTACACTTACAATTAAACTTAATGGTGTGCTGAATGATGAATATCATTGTAGGCCTACTGCTTAACATTTAAACATTATTTAATACCTTTGAAAAACAGATCTTGCGGTATAATAAATTTATTGAAATTATGTAGGTTAACAACAATACATGAATAATTAAAACTGATTGAGTGACATTGCTGGCTGAGCAGGCAGTGTCACAGTCAAGTGTGTTGACATGTGTAGGTCTACCCAATGACAACAGATGAAATTGCACAAATCTGTTGCTTCACTAGCTGCATGAATATTTTCATCAATGTCACTGCTGCTACATCAGAAATGTCAATACTATTGCCTAAAACACTTCTGTTCAGCAGTCTAGCTAATGCAGCAGACAACACCTGAGTGGTACATGCCATCGAAGCTTACTTACGGTTGGTATCAACTCGATACCTAGCTTCTAAGATGAATTAATTTACACCCCAGATAGCATAATTTGGCACAGTTATAACATTATTTTGTAGACAGATTCTGTACTTCCATAAATGAATCACAACTGCATGCTAAAAAATAAAGTTTCAATCCTAAAATTAATTTTTAAAACACACTGCCAAAGTCAGAATGAAGAAGGTGAAGCACCATAACAATAAATTTTAGGCGACTTTGTCATGTATTATAAATAGAAACAAAGAGCCTTCTCACTCAAGGTGACACAAGTACATCTCCTTTTGCTAAAAATAACATGCAAACATTCATGTATTAAAAAGGACAATTGAGTCCCATGCTGGATCAAGGAGTTCACACACACACACACACACGCACACACACAGTAGTCGTTTTATGCTTTAAAAAGCTATAATCTCTCATTCAAACAGCAAAAATCTCTTGGATTATTGAAAAATAATGATCAATAAAATTATTTTTAAAGTAATCACAAAACGTTGTTTTTTTTTAACTTTATGACTACAAATGGCTGTAGCACATAATTAATTATAGCAACTTTAGCCAGATTTTTGCAGGCAATAACACAATTGGTCCAACTGTAACAGATGACAAGTTACAAAATGAAAATAGATGCTAGTAGTTGACAGATGGCAAGTTGGAAAAAAAAGTGGTATTAACAAAAAGATAATAAATTTAAAAATAAAAAATATGTACTACTACTAGATAGAAGTCAAGTTAAAATAAAGAAAAAGTTATAAAAGTTGCATCCTGACCTTCAACAATGAGAGTGGCAGAACACTCAATTTCTCCCACATTGTTGACAGCCCGAACAGTATATTTGCCAGCATCCTCTGGGAAGGCTTCAGCAATGATCAAAGAGCTTTTACCATCTTCTCCAAGGATAATTTGATAAATGTCATCAGATTTAATTGGTTTGTTTTGGTGATACCAAACTAAGGATGCTTCAGGCTGACTTCTGAACTGGCAGTCAAAACGAGCTGTTTCCCCTTCTTTGATGTTTAGGTCATGAATTGGGATTACTATCTCTGGCTGGGTCTCTTCTGGCCTAGAGATCTGGAGTAGTTCAAGATTTTTTTAAGAAAAGAAGTCAACAGAGAAATAAAGTTAAGAAATATTTATTTTAAAAATCTAACCATAAAAAGTGCAATCTAAAAACTGGAAATGTGAGCTAAGAAGTGTTGAATCTTAGCATTTTGATTTGATAGTCTAATTACTCTTAATAGCAATACTTAATTATCATTTTAATTAATTTACTGACCTCGACAGAGACTTCTGTTATCTTCCCTTTTTCTATTTGTTCTTCTGGAATCTCCTCAGTTGTCATTGTGAACTCTGTAGTTGTGATGTCAGTCTCAAATTTCCTGCAATTTTCCATATTTAACATAAATGAACTCTCGTATTCAAAAAGTCATTAATTTACATAATCAAAGTCATAGTTTGGGGAAATATGAGTGAGTAAAAATATTAACATGCAGAAAACTTTTTCAAAATATTTTTGTTATACCATCAACATTGAAAATTTGTATAAATCCTTTTCATAAAACATTTTCAATGGCTGAAACAGGCAAAGAATAAAACAATGCAAAAATCAGTGGTAATTATTTACATCCTGTATATTGAGAAACAATTATAAGGAACAAAACACTTATAAGAATAACATTAAAATTTTGATCTGATATGAAAAGGGATCTCTGTTAGCTTTAAAATAGTGATTTCAAACTATTTGTGTTGACTCAAGAAAATCCTCAGTCCTCAGTGTTTCCTTTAAGTAAAAACCTGCACTTAGAACTTAAATTTAATTAAGTCAAAATAACAACACTATAAGCAAACACACAAAAAGAAAACAAACATGCAATATATTTCTCTTAATTAATCATGTTTCAGATCTGAAAATACAGTTTAGGGTATCTTTACATTCAACATCAGTATTTTAATAAATTATGAGTCTTTTTTTATATTTGTTTAGGAAATAAATAATTGCTGTGTATGTAAGACAAATAAAAGTAACAACAATAACAACCAACTCTGGATAAACAGCTAATCAGTAGACAACTTACTTTGATTTTGTAGTAGTTTTACGTAAAAGATGCCTGAAGTCAACTTGTTCTGATTCAAAAACAATCCCTACTTTGGTTTTCCTGTAGTCAGCAAAATACAAACTATTCATGCCAAACCACAATGCAAAAGGGAAAATATAAACAAAAGTACATGAAAGTATCACTAAGACAACCAAAAAATTGTTATCCAAATGCTCTGCATAAATCACTCTTGCTAAAGTTCAAGACTTTAAAACATGCAAGAGGTACTACACAAAAGTTATAAAAATTAAATATGCAATAAAATAGCACTTAAAAATTAAAAAGTAGGATCGTTACATTGAATAATCAAGAAACATTTTTTTTGCCATGCACAATTAGTCAATTTATTTTTTAAAAAGAAATGATCAAATTAAGCCACTTGTGCACATAAGGTATTATGTTATAGATTACCAGTAGAATAGTTCCATCAAATAACTGTACAGTTGTGGTATATTGTCAAAAATAAATCTGATAAATACATACAATATCTATGCTCAATAATTTCCCTTGTTCCTTCAATTTTGTATTTGTCTGTGTCATAATTAGTCATTTGAAAAATATGTTGCATGCATTCAGCACATTATTTCCCAGCATCAATACTGAATTTCTTTTTAAGCATAAGAAGTGCACACTTTAACAATTTTACATTCCTACTCTGCATATAACAAAATGCTAATTATATCTCATTTTAACTGTATACCATAAGCCCAAATACAAAAATTGTTTTTCAATCAATTCACTCAAATTAGCTCTGTACATTCCACCAGCTTTTCCAACAAACATTCATGCCTAAGGTGTCTCTGAGTGTGTTATATAATTATACATGGAAAGGTGTCTTTGGGTGTGTTATATAATTATACATGGAAAGGTGTCTTTGGGTGTGTTATATAATTATACATGGAAAGGTGTCTTTGGGTGTGTTATAGAATTATACATGGAAAGGTGTCTCTGAGTGTGTTGTATAATTATACATGGAAAGGTGTCTTTGGGTGTGTTATATAATTATACATGGAAAGGTGTCTTTGGGTGTGTTATATAATTATACATGGAAAGGTGTCTTTGGGTGTGTTATACAATTATACATGGAAAGGTGTCTCTGAGTGTGTTGTATAATTATACATGGAAAGGTGTCTTTAGGTGTGTCATACAATTATACATGAAAAGGTGTCTCTGAGTGTGTTATATAATTATACATGCAAAGGTTCATCATGCTTCTTGGCATTTAGAGAAATTTATTCACAACTGTTAGGAAAATAATTAAGCATGTATAATGAAATAATTTTCCAAAGTTTTACAAATGTCTTGATAATTAACATAGAAATTAACCATGAACTTTTAATTTAAAAAATATGCAACACTACAATAACATTAGTACCAAAAGTAAGTGATGAGAACAAGCATTTTTAGAACATGCATATGATAATAAATAAATTCAAAGGTCACATTATTGTTTAACACTACTAATAACATTTTTTCGTAAGAATGAAGACACACATACACATTTAATCTGTAGTTTCTCCATCAAAAGTTAAACAGTCATCACTAGACAAAGTGCTTGATGAGGGCAATTAAGAAGTGACCTTTTGTCAGTCACCAAGATTTGCTTGCATGTAAAAGTATGAATAAAATATATCAGCCCAAATGTGTGATAGATCTATTAATACCTTACCAGTCTTATACACTGCAGTAGTAAGATGGCTAAATACAACCACATATTTTCTACCCAGGCTAGAATCAGACAAGGCAAAAAATGTAAAATTAATGTGAGAAACAAGACAGCTCATCAAATGCACAGAAATGAATAGATGTCAAGCAGACCTGTATTTATGTCCAACTCCACCCTTTTCTTTCAGTCAATATCTCACTGTCCAGTAAATGAAGGAGAGTATTAATGACAGTCAACAAGCTTTGCAGGCATGTACAAGTCTGAATAGAAGATGTAAGTCATAGAGAGTTCAGTTTATAGAGTGACTAAATATGACATATCTGTCAGATTTGTGAACATTTGGTAAGTTTTCTAGTAAAATATATTTCCGATTTAAACACCTTATATATAAGACGATATGAAAACTAATTATAAATCTCATGATGCAAAATCAAATTTTTCATGCCAGATATTACAAACTCAATGAAAGTAAAATGCAATATTAAATAAAGAAAAACAAACACTCTACATTATAACTTGTATTACCAAAGAAATATAACTTACACTTCAGTCTTAAGCTGACCACGGAAATCAACTTGTTCTACCTCTATTGGTTTTGACTCTTCTTCTGTCTCTGATTCTTTGCGCTGAAGTTGACCTCTGAAATCTGTTTTGTCCTCTGCTAGTTCTATAAATAGAACAAAATTTTGAATAATAACTTATTAAAAACAATGAAATCCATTTTGGTATTCAACTAGTTTATCACAACAACCAATTTATTGTGTTATTCAACTAATTTATTATAAGAATCAATCCATTTTTGTATTCAACTTGTATATCACAACCAATCCTTGTCTGTACTCAATTAATGTACCACAACAAAAATGACTGAACTAATGGAAATGAGGACAATAATTAACGAAGAATATTTTGGAGTTTTATTTTAAGTCACAATTATTTTCAGCTATTAAAACAGAGAAAATAGATATAATTCTGTGTGATACAAATGGTACTTGAATAAAAAATGAAAAACGTGTAAAACAGTGACAGGAATGAGAAATATCAGTGATAATTAGATTCAATATTTTTCACAGCAGTATTGAGCATACAGAAGAAAGATTAAAAGGAATGGATCTGACTGAGAAAATAAATTAAAAGGAAATATTTAGAAAGAACTACTTACTGTTGACGATCAGTGAGCAAGTGACGCTTTCCTGTCCAAGGTCATTAGTTGCTGTTGTACGGTAAGTTCCTGCATCTTGTGGTCTAGCATCTCTAATGGTAAGGCTTGAAGTATATACATTAGGCCTGCCTTCATCAGCAAATGAAACCACATAGCGATCATCTTCAGGAAGCTCCATGTTGTCATGCATCCAAATTATCTATAGAAATTTAATTTTTGAAATTTACGCACAAATTTGAAATGAAAAATAAAATATAATATATTCTGAAATGTAAAAAAATAAGTATGAGTACTTATGTACATTTTCAAATTTTGTTCAGTGTTGACATATATAAGAGATGTTATTAAAAAAATTCAAAGAAAATGTTTTAGAAATAAAATTTAGAAATACACATTTAATATGAAAATAAGAAAACAATACATTTAAAATTTATGAAGTATCATCATAAATATGAAATGCAAATGTAATGGAGATGTTATAGAGGCATTGTGATTTTAATAGTTGTGAATGTGGGTGGACTGAAAGTCTGGGTCACCTATGTACAATATAAAAAGCTTTAAAAGTGTTCCCTAATCATCACCACTTTACATGATGTTGTCTCATATAAAGAAAACACATATGAAAATGAATCTCGTTGGCAACAAAATTATGAAAAATCTTAAGGGAGAGTGCAAAAAATAAAGGTGCACAATGCTCTAATAACAAAAACATAATTTTCTATTATATATCCCCAAAATACTGTCTTTATAAAATAAACTGCACTCTTAACAGCACCAACACTCCGTATGTTTAGACTCATTATACCTCTGGCTGAGGATTGGCCTCCACTCTGGCTTTAAATATTACAACTGAGCCTTCATCTACACTCTGAAATCGAGGCTTTTCAATGAACTCTGGTGCCAAACCTGAGATCTCGCCTGGCTTCACCTCTTCTGTGACTTCTTCAGCTAAACAATAAATGATTCACATGAAATTTATAAAAACAGAACAGAGACAACACAAGTGAACAAAGTACAGCATAAACCAAAAATCCAACATTATTTTGATAATCAATTTCTTAAGTTCATCAAATGTAAATAAAATGAGTACTGAAATAAAATTAAATACTGTTTTATGTGTGAATTTGTGTGGATAGTTGTCTAATAAGATCGTGCATGTGTGTGTGTGTGTGTGTGTGTGTGTGTGTGTGTGTGTGTGTGTGTGTGTGTGTGTGTACACATATATAAATATATCTTAAAGGTCATTAAACATTTATTTCAATTTCAAATTCTGTACTAACAAAATTAAACTCTTTAATAAACTCAATACTTGCAAGACAGTAAAGACAGTTCAATTCATTTTAACTGTAATATTTATCTTGTAAATATTTAAAAGTCTATTAATCTTAAGTTGTACTTTTTACTGCTATATATAATATATATTATTACTTTACTGTTTACTAACAGTCATTTAAAAATATTTTAAAAAATGAATGCATTGGAGATCAATGTTCTATGAATTGGTACAAAATGGATATATTGTGATATTTATGCTCACAAGAGAAAGAAAACTATCTAAGCATAATTCAAAATTATCTAAGCAGACTCTTCCTAGAAAAATGCAATTTAGGTTTTCTTTAGCTATCATTAGAAATGTGTACAGCTCTTGAAGCATGCTTTACATTGGTAATCTAGCACATAACTAATTCTGTGAATTTGACTGTAATTTATTTATTTAAAAATTTTAAAAATTAAATAACTAATTCATTTAGAAAATGTAAATTGCAAAGGACATGACAGTATAGGGACTAGTTATAACAACATAATAACATTTATAATGTCTTTAGTTTATAAAGTTTCTAATTAGTTTATCTTTTATAAATAATACCCAAAATACTAAAAACTGTTATTAAACAAAGGTTGTCAACAATATTTTCAAACAATGAAATAGACACTGGCTTAAAAGTAAAGTTTAAGTTTAAAAGCAAGGCATAGATTTGATATTTCAATCATAATCACGGTTATAAAATAGTGAAATTATAAGAACAGGTAATCTCAAATTTAAAAAAACAAAAGCTCTATGCAATGTACAAACCTAAAGAAACATACAGTAATAGATCAAAAAGAATATAAAATGTACAGCAATTAACAATAATTAACACACAAACACACACATGCATGTATATGCATATTTTGACATACATTTTTAAATCATAAAAGATTTAACTTGTAGCCTACAGTAACATTACCAAGCAGATGTTTCTATCTTTTTGAGTGTGCCAACTCTGTTACAACATATTTTATAATTATTTTTAAACAATCTGTATAGCTGTATAAATTATAAAGAAAAAGTAATATTAATGTAGTATCAGTAAAATAAAACTGTTTCTATGTAATGCTGCTTTACCTTCCACTGTAAGCTGGGCAGTAGATTTAACTGTTCCCATTTCATTTTTGGCAACAACTACATATCTTCCAGCATCTTCAGGAAGGACATCATGAATGAAAAGGATGTAATTGTTTTCATCATCCTGAGTTATTTCAAATATATCTGAAGAATACAGGACATCATCTTCCTTGTACCAGGTGACCTCTGGTTGTGGAACACCGATAATATTTGCAGTGAAACGTGCTTGACCCCCATCTTGGGTCACTAAATCCTCCAAAGCCATTTGTATCTCTGGAGCAAAGCGCTCTTCTTGCACTTCTGCAAGGTTTTGAGTAAAAAAAGACAACCAAACAAGCAAGATATTAAAAAGAAAAATTTGACTATCAAGCAAATAAATGATACATTCCTCAGATACAGTTCATCTTTACACTATTTTCTCTTCTCCAGTCAGCTGTGAAATATGATATAATCAAATGAACACAGATTTTTCTGTTGATGTAAAAATGAATTAGATAATTCAATCTGATTACACAAGTTGATCTAACACAATGATGAAACTTCTATCGCAAATATGCTTGAAGAACTCAAGGCATGCTGTCAAAATAAAGAAAAAATACATTGGAAAGTTGCAATATTTGCCCACTGTAAATGCAAAGTGTTTAGGGTAATTTAAAAATAAAACAACTGTTGTATATGCGGACAGTTGCAAGAAAGGTGCAGCCTGTCTATGTATACTATCAAAATGCATTACTTAGTCACCAGCTCACTGTATGCTTTAGACTTTAGCAAATATTAAAGTGATAAAACTATTGATCTGAAAGAATAATTCTAAAAAAATGAACAGTCACTATTTTTTACAATACAAATACTGGAGCTAACGATGGGCAGGTAATGATTCCTAAAAGATTCCCCAAAAAAGTGTGACATTTAACTCACTTCACTGATCATAAGAAACCCAGAGAAACAAAACAACATTTCAACTGATAAAAGAAATAAATGTAGGCATATGTACATTAAAATGGTTTAATAGATAAGCACATTGCATTTTTAATTGTGGTCCTATATTGTCAGTAAAAGTGATTTGATGCATTTCTGAAATTTCTTTAAACATTAAAAGTGATTTAAAGTGCAAATGGAGTGATGATTGTGATCAATTAAAATTGTTCTTACTTGTTATTAACTCTTTGTAAGTAATCAACTGGCAATATCTACACAAGGAGTAAAGTCAAAATGATTTTCAAAATTCCACATAAAATGAATAGTTTTAAAAATATACACATATTTCTTATAAAGAAAATAACTGATTTTTTTACCCCCTTTCCTATTTTAATTTATTTTGTATTAAAAGTAAGAAATTACATGTAACATGTAATCAATATAGCACACCTACATACAGAGTTACGTTTTAGAAAATCTCAGTTCTAGTCTAGACCAGTTCAGTTAAGACTGAAATGTATTTTGCCTGAAATCTCACTTCAAAATAATGTTAAAATGACCATAAAAATTACCTTCGAATTTTACTTCAAGAACTATAGGTGTTTCTTCTTTTCTTTCTTCATCAGAAACTTCATCTTTCTCTTCTTCTGAAAAATCAATAATAAATAAATTATGCATGAACAAAGAAGTCATCAATACACAATGAAAATGGTTTTAATTTCAAACTATACTGCATATGATAAAGTGAATTTAATCTAAAAGGATAATAATAGTAAAAGTTGAATGGAGATGAGTGACTGTGACATTTAGGCACCACGATCACATGTAAGAGGCTGGGATTTAAGTTCCCCCAACCCCATCTCCCATTTATGGTTATTGAGATTTTTCAACCAATATGTTCATATTTATTTCCTAGCTTGGGTTTATTGAAATGTACCTCTGACACTTAATTGATATCTTAACTGACATAAGTGTTAATAAGTTTCCTATATTCAGCAATTTTATTCTAAGATAATTATAATGATGCAAGATTTTAATTTAACCTGACCAATGTCATTGGGTTTTTTCACAAGGTATATATATATATATCACAGATCTCTGGTCCTTTAGCATGTTTTGTCTATTTTATTACATACAGATATAAGTGCATTTAAACTAAAAGGCAGAAAAAAATTTCAGGAACAGATGATGCATAAATAGTAGAATTGTAATTACATAGCACATACTTTAAAAATAAAATAGCCATTAATGGGGAAAAATATGAAGAAGTTTTGGAGAAGGGTAGTTACTGGGTATGTTGGAGTATGAAGGATTCCGATGAGAGAGTTGTGTGCAGTGATCTGTTTGAGTATGAAGGATTCTGATGAGAGAGTTGATTGTATGCAGTGATGTGTTGGAGTATGAACAATTCTAATATTCTGATGAGAGAGTTGTGTGCAGTGATCTGTTTGAGTATGAAGGATTCTGATGAGAGGGGGAGTTGTGTGCAGTGCTCTGTTGGAGTATGAAGGCTTCTGATGAGAGAGTTGTGTGCAGTGCTCTGTTTGAGTATGAAAGATTCTGATGAGAGAGTTGTGTGCAGTGTTCTGTTGGAGTATGAAGGATTCTGATGAGAGAGTTGTGTGCAGTGCTCTGTTTGAGTATGAAGGATTCTGATGAGAGAGTTGTGTGCAGTGTTCTGTTGGAGTATGAAGGATTCTGATGAGAGTTGAGCTGTATGTAGTCCTGTGCTGGAACTTGAAATTGGGAGGTTTTGTTGTGAAGAAAATTCAATAAAAATTGGTAAGTCATCCATTGTGCTTTGGGTTAGTTGGATTTTATGACATCGTTTAAATATGTGTTTTTGCTCTCTTATGGAGTTGGGTGAGGATGTTTACTGTTTATGATGTTTATTCTTTGACACTTCATTTAGAAACATTTATGATGATTACTGGACTTACATGAGGGATGTGAACAGTTTGTAAAATGTATTTTGTGAAATCAACCCATTCCTAACAATTGACAATACTTGTGGAAATCTGATAAAAGTAATAGTGATTTGATTAAGGATGAACTGATGATTTTGAACTCTCTATAACTATGAAGCTATAATAACCATGAGAGTGAAAGTGAAAATCTACAATTACACTATGTTGAAATATTTAGTAATGCAAATTATCATTTGTTGGTGCTGAGCTTTATGTAAATAAATGTAAACAGGATGTGTATTATTTAAATCTTGTTAATGTTTGTTTGTTTTTATCCTAATGGAAGGGATTGTACTGACAGATACAGATACAGACCAATATATGGCTTACTTCTGTAGTGACTGTTAAGAAGACACTGGTCATCCAAGTTGGTTTCAATGTGGTGCACAAAAACTTTCAATCAGTTTCTTAAAACAGTTTGTTTTAAAATATTTTTAAAGCTTGAATTATATTTATGTTGTACCAGACATCATTACACACTGCTAGTTACAAGAATTAAAGAACTTAATTTTTTAAGATTTATGTTTGTATTTTTACAGAAAATAGAAATCTATTTATTAAGACTGTAATAATATACAGTACAACATAAATATAATTCAAACTTTAAAAATATTTGAAATAAATTGTTGCACAATATTTTATCAAAAGTACTTTATGCACAAAATTAAAATCCAACAGTCAGACTCAATGATACCTCAAAAGTGCTGACTGCAATCAAATTAAACTTAAACCTTTATTAAATATAATTTTAGTGAAAAATGGAAAAACCACTTCATGCTCTAAATCAGTACGTACCTGCAGTTACCAGTTTTTCTTTCTCAGAGAGCAATTCTTCAAGAAGTGGAACCTCTTCTTTTTCTTCTAATGGTCCTGTTAAATTTTTAATAAATATTTTTTTTTTATTTTGCTTAAAGATATAGTGAAAAACAAACAAACAGAATCTTAAGAAAACATAACTTCCTACACACACACACACACACACACACACACACACACACACACACACACACACACACACACACAGAGTATAATACAATTAAGCAAAATTCTGATTTTCATGTGAACTTAAGTGGTAAACTTCAGAGGTATCTGTAAAAAGATAAAGCAGACTCGGCACTCAGAAACAATAATTAAAAGAAAAAGTTACAAACAATATCAACTGCAAGTGATAACAAATGGCATAATTATAATGTTTCATTTACAGTCTCTCCCTGCATGTTTTGAAATTCACCTACATTAAACAATGAAAGTTCGCACACACATATCCACACACACACACACACACGAGTCTTCATTTTAAATACCACTGTGCTAAACAGACTAATAATTAATATATTGTAGTATATACATCCCCATTTCTATTAAAATAAATTCAGTTTAGTGATTGCTATTAAGCAGATTTCACAATTATGCTATAAAGGAAGATAAGCATTGTAAAATACTAAACTGTGCATTGGTGGAGATGTTCCCAAAACTACTTCCTTTTACTTATTAATTCCCATCAAATTAATAGTTATAAAGTGATTTAGTTTCTTCTAAATGAAATGTTCTTCAGAATATTCAATTAATTCATTTCTGGAGGACAAGAGGGAACATTCAAAGAATCAAAGTGGATAGCAGATTGGAAAATAATTTGATACCAGCAATATGTTAATGATAAAAATAAAAATTGATATTATTATTAATAAATGATCAGATGATATAACTGTAATTTAGGTAAACAGAAACAGTGTTACTGATTACAATGTTACACTAAATGACTAATGCATACAAAAACTTAAATATCAACTGGCAATCAAAACATTACACTAGTACGTACAATAATTTAATATCTACTACTGAAGTGTTACACCATGAGAAACATTTATTTAAATTACATACAATACTACTGGATATATGGTCTACTAATTTGTCAAATGTAACATTCCCTGACTACAAAAGTTATGACAACAATCAAAGCTTATATACATTTTATATATTTAATTATACTATTATATAAAGTGATGCAACATGCAAACATCACTAAGAATTACAAGCCCAAACTATACAGTTAAAATGTAAACCTAAGTACTTTCAAAATTTATAATAAAAATTTCAAATGGAATTTTACAAATAGGTCATGAAATTCTCAAGAATGTAAATTGAACTTCAAACTACAAATACCATTCTATTTCAGATTTAAACATACACAAACAGTGAAATGTATTTTTAAAATTATGATATATTATTGATACTGAACAATATCTTCCTCCTTCAGACAAAAGTATTTTTATAAGGCAATGTAAGCAGAACCAGCCTTTCAAAAAAAAAAGAAACTGAAATTTAAAAAAAAAGAAAAATATACAACTGAAAATAGAGAAAAAAAAGCATATTAGTTGCCAGCTCTATTCTTTAAAATTAATCATTTAATATATGTATGGATAAATTTAAAACAAAAGTGAAGCATTGATTTAACAAATACTACTAGGAAATAAGCTAAAACATTCCATATTTTAGAGAGAGAAAAATAATGTATATGCTATGATTATAATAAAATCTTTAAAAATAAATGAAGTGCAAAACAAAAATTCTTTCCATATATAATGTCGTAGGGTTAGTTTCAACAAAATCTATAGTGCATAGCAACCAAAGATATTATAAATGTTTTAAGAATATAAAATTTACATAGTGTGCCATTAAAACAAAACAAAACAAAATAATAAAATAATGAATATATGTGTTCGCAACTGATTCTTATTGCAAAACAACCACAAAAAAAAAGGCAAGCAATGAGCCTTGCAACACGACAGCCTCCATTCCAGCAGGCAGATTATACCTGTCTCCTCAGGTGCCATCTTGATGACTAAGCATTGAATCAGAATATCCTGTACACCATATAGCCTTTTGAAGGGCTCAGTAAAAATGTGGCCATAAGTTGGAGCTGAGGTTTCAAAAACTGAAATCTCACTAATGTCATCTGTTGTCTGTTCATCAGCTTCTAATGTTTGTAAAGAAATAGGTGAAATAAGTGAAAAAGTGTCTTCAACTTCGGTATCAGAAGCTAAAATATCATGATCGGCAAGTAAAAGTGTTGACTTAGGCTTGCCAGGAAAAGCAATACCTAGGGAAATATTTTCAGGCTCTTCTTTATATTTTTCTTCTGGCTGTTTTGGAAGTTCGTGTACAATGGTTTCTCTCATAACAATCTCAGTAACATCTTCAGATCTCAAAATCTCCTGAGCAAACGTTTCAGGAATTTCTACTGTTACCTCTTCAGTGAAAATTGTGGTTTCTTCACTAGGCATCTCTTGTTCCTCCTCTTGAGGTTGCTCAGGGGAAATAACGATTTCTTCCTTAAAGAGTTCAATGATTTCAGGCTGTTCGATCGCACTAGGAAACTCAACTTCTGGTACCTTAACTTCAAATTCCATTTCTTCTATTGTTGGTTTGGGCGAGATTTCTATTTCTTCCTTGAACAGTTCTTCAGGTTTGGAGATCTCCTCAGTAATTTCCTCTGGAATTTCCTCTGTCACCTCTTCAGTGACAATTGTGGTTTCTTCACTGGGTATTTCTAAAAGTTCCTCCTCTTGAGGTTGCTCAGGGGAAATAACGATTTCTTCTTTAAAGTGTTCATGTTCTATGATTTCAGGCTGTAGGATCTCACTAGGAGCCTCAACTCCTGGTACCTTAACTTCAAATTCGATTTCTTCCTCAGTTGGTTTGAGGGGGATTTCTATTTCTTCCTTAAATAGTTCTTCAGGTTTGGAGATCTCCTCAATAACCTCCTCAGGAATTTCCTCTGTCACCACTTCAGTGACAATAGTGGTTTCTTCACTAGGTATTTCTAAAAGTTCCTCCTCTAGTGGTTGCTCAGGAGAAATAACGATTTCTTCCTTAAAGAGTTCACGTTCTGTGATTTCAGGCTGTTCGATCTCTGAGGGTGCTTCAACTTCTGGCACCTGAACTTCTAATTCAAGTTCTTCCAATGTAGGTTTGGGAGAGATTTCTATTTCTTCTTTGACTAGTTCTTCTGGTTTTGAAATCTCCTCAGTAATTTCCTCTGGGATTTCCTCTGTCACTATTGTTCTTTCACTTGTTATTTCTAAAGTGATCTCTTCCTCAGGCATTTCTTCAGAAATGATAATTTCCTCTGTAAAGACTTCATGCTCAATGATTTCAGGCTGAATGACTTCCTCTGGACCTTCAGTTTTGGACACCTGAACATCAAACTGAATCTCTTCCAATGTTGGTTTTGGAGAAATGTCAATTTCTTCTCTAAACAGTTCTTTGGGCTGTTTAGGCTGTTCAGGGACAAGGGTTTCTCTTGTAACAATCTCAGTTATGTCTTCAGGTCTCAAGATTTCATGAACAATAGCTTCAGGAGTTTCCTCTATCACTTCTTCTGGGACTGAGGGGGTTTCTTCAAATTTGAGTTCAAATGACACCTCTTCTTGAGGCTTTTCAAATTCAGGTACTTTAACATCCAACACTACCTCTTCAGGTTTAGGTTTAGGAGTCACTTCTATCTCTTCTTTAAACTCTTCTTCTGGCTGTTTCGGATGTTCGTGTACAATGGTTTCTCTCGTAACAATCTCAGTAACATCTTCAGGTCTCAAAATCTCATGAGCAACAAACGTTTCAGGAGTTTCTTCTGTTACCTCCTCGGTGACAATTGTGGTTTCTTCACTAGGCATCTCTAAAAGTTCCTCCTCTTGAGGTTGCTCAGGGGAAATAACGATTTCTTCCTTAAAGAGTTCAATGATTTCAGGCTGTTCGATCGCACTAGGAAACTCAACTTCTGGTACCTTAACTTCAAATTCGATTTCTTCTATTGTTGGTTTGGGCGAGATTTCTATTTCTTCCTTGAACAGTTCTTCAGGTTTGGAGATCTCCTCAGTAATTTCCTCTGGAATTTCCTCTGTCACCTCTTCAGTGACAATTGTGGTTTCTTCACTGGGTATTTCTAAAAGTTCCTCCTCTTGAGGTTGCTCAGGGGAAATAACGATTTCTTCTTTAAAGAGTTCATGTTCTATGATTTCAGGCTGTAGGATCTCACTAGGAGCCTCAACTCCTGGTACCTTAACTTCAAATTCGATTTCTTCCTCAGTTGGTTTGAGGGGGATTTCTATTTCTTCCTTAAATAGTTCTTCAGGTTTGGAGATCTCCTCAATAACCTCCTCAGGAATTTCCTCTGTCACCACTTCAGTGACAATAGTGGTTTCTTCACTAGGTATTTCTAAAAGTTCCTCCTCTAGTGGTTGCTCAGGAGAAATAACGATTTCTTCCTTAAAGAGTTCACGTTCTGTGATTTCAGGCTGTTCGATCTCTGAGGGTGCTTCAACTTCTGGCACCTGAACTTCTAATTCAAGTTCTTCCAATGTAGGTTTGGGAGAGATTTCTATTTCTTCTTTGACTAGTTCTTCTGGTTTTGAAATCTCCTCAGTAATTTCCTCTGGGATTTCCTCTGTCACTATTGTTCTTTCACTTGTTATTTCTAAAGTGATCTCTTCCTCAGGCATTTCTTCAGAAATGATAATTTCCTCTGTAAAGACTTCATGCTCAATGATTTCAGGCTGAATGACTTCCTCTGGACCTTCAGTTTTGGACACCTGAACATCAAACTGAATCTCTTCCAATGTTGGTTTTGGAGAAATGTCAATTTCTTCTCTAAACAGTTCTTTGGGCTGTTTAGGCTGTTCAGGGACAAGGGTTTCTCTTGTAACAATCTCAGTTATGTCTTCAGGTCTCAAGATTTCATGAACAATAGCTTCAGGAGTTTCCTCTATCACTTCTTCTGGGACTGAGGGGGTTTCTTCAAATTTGAGTTCAAATGACACCTCTTCTTGAGGCTTTTCAAATTCAGGTACTTTAACATCCAACACTACCTCTTCAGGTTTAGGTTTAGGAGTCACTTCTATCTCTTCTTTAAACTCTTCTTCTGGCTGTTTCGGATGTTCGTGTACAATGGTTTCTCTCGTAACAATCTCAGTAACATCTTCAGGTCTCAAAATCTCATGAGCAACAAACGTTTCAGGAGTTTCTTCTGTTACCTCCTCGGTGACAATTGTGGTTTCTTCACTAGGCATCTCTAAAAGTTCCTCCTCTTGAGGTTGCTCAGGGGAAATAACGATTTCTTCCTTAAAGAGTTCAATGATTTCAGGCTGTTCGATCGCACTAGGAAACTCAACTTCTGGTACCTTAACTTCAAATTCGATTTCTTCTATTGTTGGTTTGGGCGAGATTTCTATTTCTTCCTTGAACAGTTCTTCAGGTTTGGAGATCTCCTCAGTAATTTCCTCTGGAATTTCCTCTGTCACCTCTTCAGTGACAATTGTGGTTTCTTCACTGGGTATTTCTAAAAGTTCCTCCTCTTGAGGTTGCTCAGGGGAAATAACGATTTCTTCTTTAAAGAGTTCATGTTCTATGATTTCAGGCTGTAGGATCTCACTAGGAGCCTCAACTCCTGGTACCTTAACTTCAAATTCGATTTCTTCCTCAGTTGGTTTGAGGGGGATTTCTATTTCTTCCTTAAATAGTTCTTCAGGTTTGGAGATCTCCTCAATAACCTCCTCAGGAATTTCCTCTGTCACCACTTCAGTGACAATAGTGGTTTCTTCACTAGGTATTTCTAAAAGTTCCTCCTCTAGTGGTTGCTCAGGAGAAATAACGATTTCTTCCTTAAAGAGTTCACGTTCTGTGATTTCAGGCTGTTCGACCTCTGAGGGTGCTTCAACTTCTGGCACCTGAACTTCTAATTCAAGTTCTTCCAATGTAGGTTTGGGAGAGATTTCTATTTCTTCTTTGACTAGTTCTTCTGGTTTTGAAATCTCCTCAGTAATTTCCTCTGGGATTTCCTCTGTCACTATTGTTCTTTCACTTGTTATTTCTAAAGTGATCTCTTCCTCAGGCATTTCTTCAGAAATGATAATTTCCTCTGTAAAGACTTCATGCTCAATGATTTCAGGCTGAATGACTTCCTCTGGACCTTCAGTTTTGGACACCTGAACATCAAACTGAATCTCTTCCAATGTTGGTTTTGGAGAAATGTCAATTTCTTCTCTAAACAGTTCTTTGGGCTGTTTAGGCTGTTCAGGGACAAGGGTTTCTCTTGTAACAATCTCAGTTATGTCTTCAGGTCTCAAGATTTCATGAACAATAGCTTCAGGAGTTTCCTCTATCACTTCTTCTGGGACTGAGGGGGTTTCTTCAAATTTGAGTTCAAATGACACCTCTTCTTGAGGCTTTTCAAATTCAGGTACTTTAACATCCAACACTACCTCTTCAGGTTTAGGTTTAGGAGTCACTTCTATCTCTTCTTTAAACTCTTCTTCTGGCTGTTTCGGATGTTCGTGTACAATGGTTTCTCTCGTAACAATCTCAGTAACATCTTCAGGTCTCAAAATCTCATGAGCAACAAACGTTTCAGGAGTTTCTTCTGTTACCTCCGCGGTGACAATTGTGGTTTCTTCACTAGGCATCTCTAAAAGTTCCTCCTCTTGAGGTTGCTCAGGGGAAATAACGATTTCTTCCTTAAAGAGTTCAATGATTTCAGGCTGTTCGATCGCACTAGGAAACTCAACTTCTGGTACCTTAACTTCAAATTCGATTTCTTCTATTGTTGGTTTGGGCGAGATTTCTATTTCTTCCTTGAACAGTTCTTCAGGTTTGGAGATCTCCTCAGTAATTTCCTCTGGAATTTCCTCTGTCACCTCTTCAGTGACAATTGTGGTTTCTTCACTGGGTATTTCTAAAAGTTCCTCCTCTTGAGGTTGCTCAGGGGAAATAACGATTTCTTCTTTAAAGAGTTCATGTTCTATGATTTCAGGCTGTAGGATCTCACTAGGAGCCTCAACTCCTGGTACCTTAACTTCAAATTCGATTTCTTCCTCAGTTGGTTTGAGGGGGATTTCTATTTCTTCCTTAAATAGTTCTTCAGGTTTGGAGATCTCCTCAATAACCTCCTCAGGAATTTCCTCTGTCACCACTTCAGTGACAATAGTGGTTTCTTCACTAGGTATTTCTAAAAGTTCCTCCTCTAGTGGTTGCTCAGGAGAAATAACGATTTCTTCCTTAAAGAGTTCACGTTCTGTGATTTCAGGCTGTTCGACCTCTGAGGGTGCTTCAACTTCTGGCACCTGAACTTCTAATTCAAGTTCTTCCAATGTAGGTTTGGGAGAGATTTCTATTTCTTCTTTGACTAGTTCTTCTGGTTTTGAAATCTCCTCAGTAATTTCCTCTGGGATTTCCTCTGTCACTATTGTTCTTTCACTTGTTATTTCTAAAGTGATCTCTTCCTCAGGCATTTCTTCAGAAATGATAATTTCCTCTGTAAAGACTTCATGCTCAATGATTTCAGGCTGAATGACTTCCTCTGGACCTTCAGTTTTGGACACCTGAACATCAAACTGAATCTCTTCCAATGTTGGTTTTGGAGAAATGTCAATTTCTTCTCTAAACAGTTCTTTGGGCTGTTTAGGCTGTTCAGGGACAAGGGTTTCTCTTGTAACAATCTCAGTTATGTCTTCAGGTCTCAAGATTTCATGAACAATAGCTTCAGGAGTTTCCTCTATCACTTCTTCTGGGACTGAGGGGGTTTCTTCAAATTTGAGTTCAAATGACACCTCTTCTTGAGGCTTTTCAAATTCAGGTACTTTAACATCCAACACTACCTCTTCAGGTTTAGGTTTAGGAGTCACTTCTATCTCTTCTTTAAACTCTTCTTCTGGCTGTTTCGGATGTTCGTGTACAATGGTTTCTCTCGTAACAATCTCAGTAACATCTTCAGGTCTCAAAATCTCATGAGCAACAAACGTTTCAGGAGTTTCTTCTGTTACCTCCTCGGTGACAATTGTGGTTTCTTCACTAGGCATCTCTAAAAGTTCCTCCTCTTGAGGTTGCTCAGGGGAAATAACGATTTCTTCCTTAAAGAGTTCAATGATTTCAGGCTGTTCGATCGCACTAGGAAACTCAACTTCTGGTACCTTAACTTCAAATTCGATTTCTTCTATTGTTGGTTTGGGCGAGATTTCTATTTCTTCCTTGAACAGTTCTTCAGGTTTGGAGATCTCCTCAGTAATTTCCTCTGGAATTTCCTCTGTCACCTCTTCAGTGACAATTGTGGTTTCTTCACTGGGTATTTCTAAAAGTTCCTCCTCTTGAGGTTGCTCAGGGGAAATAACGATTTCTTCTTTAAAGAGTTCATGTTCTATGATTTCAGGCTGTAGGATCTCACTAGGAGCCTCAACTCCTGGTACCTTAACTTCAAATTCGATTTCTTCCTCAGTTGGTTTGAGGGGGATTTCTATTTCTTCCTTAAATAGTTCTTCAGGTTTGGAGATCTCCTCAATAACCTCCTCAGGAATTTCCTCTGTCACCACTTCAGTGACAATAGTGGTTTCTTCACTAGGTATTTCTAAAAGTTCCTCCTCTAGTGGTTGCTCAGGAGAAATAACGATTTCTTCCTTAAAGAGTTCACGTTCTGTGATTTCAGGCTGTTCGATCTCTGAGGGTGCTTCAACTTCTGGCACCTGAACTTCTAATTCAAGTTCTTCCAATGTAGGTTTGGGAGAGATTTCTATTTCTTCTTTGACTAGTTCTTCTGGTTTTGAAATCTCCTCAGTAATTTCCTCTGGGATTTCCTCTGTCACTATTGTTCTTTCACTTGTTATTTCTAAAGTGATCTCTTCCTCAGGCATTTCTTCAGAAATGATAATTTCCTCTGTAAAGACTTCATGCTCAATGATTTCAGGCTGAATGACTTCCTCTGGACCTTCAGTTTTGGACACCTGAACATCAAACTGAATCTCTTCCAATGTTGGTTTTGGAGAAATGTCAATTTCTTCTCTAAACAGTTCTTTGGGCTGTTTAGGCTGTTCAGGGACAAGGGTTTCTCTTGTAACAATCTCAGTTATGTCTTCAGGTCTCAAGATTTCATGAACAATAGCTTCAGGAGTTTCCTCTATCACTTCTTCTGGGACTGAGGGGGTTTCTTCAAATTTGAGTTCAAATGACACCTCTTCTTGAGGCTTTTCAAATTCAGGTACTTTAACATCCAACACTACCTCTTCAGGTTTAGGTTTAGGAGTCACTTCTATCTCTTCTTTAAACTCTTCTTCTGGCTGTTTCGGATGTTCGTGTACAATGGTTTCTCTCGTAACAATCTCAGTAACATCTTCAGGTCTCAAAATCTCATGAGCAACAAACGTTTCAGGAGTTTCTTCTGTTACCTCCTCGGTGACAATTGTGGTTTCTTCACTAGGCATCTCTAAAAGTTCCTCCTCTTGAGGCTGCTCAGGGGAAATAACGATTTCTTCCTTAAAGAGTTCAATGATTTCAGGCTGTTCGATCGCACTAGGAAACTCAACTTCTGGTACCTTAACTTCAAATTCGATTTCTTCTATTGTTGGTTTGGGCGAGATTTCTATTTCTTCCTTGAACAGTTCTTCAGGTTTGGAGATCTCCTCAGTAATTTCCTCTGGAATTTCCTCTGTCACCTCTTCAGTGACAATTGTGGTTTCTTCACTGGGTATTTCTAAAAGTTCCTCCTCTTGAGGTTGCTCAGGGGAAATAACGATTTCTTCTTTAAAGAGTTCATGTTCTATGATTTCAGGCTGTAGGATCTCACTAGGAGCCTCAACTCCTGGTACCTTAACTTCAAATTCGATTTCTTCCTCAGTTGGTTTGAGGGGGATTTCTATTTCTTCCTTAAATAGTTCTTCAGGTTTGGAGATCTCCTCAATAACCTCCTCAGGAATTTCCTCTGTCACCACTTCAGTGACAATAGTGGTTTCTTCACTAGGTATTTCTAAAAGTTCCTCCTCTAGTGGTTGCTCAGGAGAAATAACGATTTCTTCCTTAAAGAGTTCACGTTCTGTGATTTCAGGCTGTTCGATCTCTGAGGGTGCTTCAACTTCTGGCACCTGAACTTCTAATTCAAGTTCTTCCAATGTAGGTTTGGGAGAGATTTCTATTTCTTCTTTGACTAGTTCTTCTGGTTTTGAAATCTCCTCAGTAATTTCCTCTGGGATTTCCTCTGTCACTATTGTTCTTTCACTTGTTATTTCTAAAGTGATCTCTTCCTCAGGCATTTCTTCAGAAATGATAATTTCCTCTGTAAAGACTTCATGCTCAATGATTTCAGGCTGAATGACTTCCTCTGGACCTTCAGTTTTGGACACCTGAACATCAAACTGAATCTCTTCCAATGTTGGTTTTGGAGAAATGTCAATTTCTTCTCTAAACAGTTCTTTGGGCTGTTTAGGCTGTTCAGGGACAAGGGTTTCTCTTGTAACAATCTCAGTTATGTCTTCAGGTCTCAAGATTTCATGAACAATAGCTTCAGGAGTTTCCTCTATCACTTCTTCTGGGACTGAGGGGGTTTCTTCAAATTTGAGTTCAAATGACACCTCTTCTTGAGGCTTTTCAAATTCAGGTACTTTAACATCCAACACTACCTCTTCAGGTTTAGGTTTAGGAGTCACTTCTATCTCTTCTTTAAACTCTTCTTCTGGCTGTTTCGGATGTTCGTGTACAATGGTTTCTCTCGTAACAATCTCAGTAACATCTTCAGGTCTCAAAATCTCATGAGCAACAAACGTTTCAGGAGTTTCTTCTGTTACCTCCTCGGTGACAATTGTGGTTTCTTCACTAGGCATCTCTAAAAGTTCCTCCTCTTGAGGTTGCTCAGGGGAAATAACGATTTCTTCCTTAAAGAGTTCAATGATTTCAGGCTGTTCGATCGCACTAGGAAACTCAACTTCTGGTACCTTAACTTCAAATTCGATTTCTTCTATTGTTGGTTTGGGCGAGATTTCTATTTCTTCCTTGAACAGTTCTTCAGGTTTGGAGATCTCCTCAGTAATTTCCTCTGGAATTTCCTCTGTCACCTCTTCAGTGACAATTGTGGTTTCTTCACTGGGTATTTCTAAAAGTTCCTCCTCTTGAGGTTGCTCAGGGGAAATAACGATTTCTTCTTTAAAGAGTTCATGTTCTATGATTTCAGGCTGTAGGATCTCACTAGGAGCCTCAACTCCTGGTACCTTAACTTCAAATTCGATTTCTTCCTCAGTTGGTTTGAGGGGGATTTCTATTTCTTCCTTAAATAGTTCTTCAGGTTTGGAGATCTCCTCAATAACCTCCTCAGGAATTTCCTCTGTCACCACTTCAGTGACAATAGTGGTTTCTTCACTAGGTATTTCTAAAAGTTCCTCCTCTAGTGGTTGCTCAGGAGAAATAACGATTTCTTCCTTAAAGAGTTCACGTTCTGTGATTTCAGGCTGTTCGATCTCTGAGGGTGCTTCAACTTCTGGCACCTGAACTTCTAATTCAAGTTCTTCCAATGTAGGTTTGGGAGAGATTTCTATTTCTTCTTTGACTAGTTCTTCTGGTTTTGAAATCTCCTCAGTAATTTCCTCTGGGATTTCCTCTGTCACTATTGTTCTTTCACTTGTTATTTCTAAAGTGATCTCTTCCTCAGGCATTTCTTCAGAAATGATAATTTCCTCTGTAAAGACTTCATGCTCAATGATTTCAGGCTGAATGACTTCCTCTGGACCTTCAGTTTTGGACACCTGAACATCAAACTGAATCTCTTCCAATGTTGGTTTTGGAGAAATGTCAATTTCTTCTCTAAACAGTTCTTTGGGCTGTTTAGGCTGTTCAGGGACAAGGGTTTCTCTTGTAACAATCTCAGTTATGTCTTCAGGTCTCAAGATTTCATGAACAATAGCTTCAGGAGTTTCCTCTATCACTTCTTCTGGGACTGAGGGGGTTTCTTCAAATTTGAGTTCAAATGACACCTCTTCTTGAGGCTTTTCAAATTCAGGTACTTTAACATCCAACACTACCTCTTCAGGTTTAGGTTTAGGAGTCACTTCTATCTCTTCTTTAAACTCTTCTTCTGGCTGTTTCGGATGTTCGTGTACAATGGTTTCTCTCGTAACAATCTCAGTAACATCTTCAGGTCTCAAAATCTCATGAGCAACAAACGTTTCAGGAGTTTCTTCTGTTTCCTCCTCGGTGACAATTGTGGTTTCTTCACTAGGCATCTCTAAAAGTTCCTCCTCTTGAGGTTGCTCAGGGGAAATAACGATTTCTTCCTTAAAGAGTTCAATGATTTCAGGCTGTTCGATCGCACTAGGAAACTCAACTTCTGGTACCTTAACTTCAAATTTGATTTCTTCTATTGTTGGTTTGGGCGAGATTTCTATTTCTTCCTTGAACAGTTCTTCAGGTTTGGAGATCTCCTCAGTAATTTCCTCTGGAATTTCCTCTGTCACCTCTTCAGTGACAATTGTGGTTTCTTCACTGGGTATTTCTAAAAGTTCCTCCTCTTGAGGTTGCTCAGGGGAAATAATGATTTCTTCTTTAAAGAGTTCATGTTCTATGATTTCAGGCTGTAGGATCTCACTAGGAGCCTCAACTCCTGGTACCTTAACTTCAAATTCGATTTCTTCCTCAGTTGGTTTGAGGGGGATTTCTATTTCTTCCTTAAATAGTTCTTCAGGTTTGGAGATCTCCTCAATAACCTCCTCAGGAATTTCCTCTGTCACCACTTCAGTGACAATAGTGGTTTCTTCACTAGGTATTTCTAAAAGTTCCTCCTCTAGTGGTTGCTCAGGAGAAATAACGATTTCTTCCTTAAAGAGTTCACGTTCTGTGATTTCAGGCTGTTCGATCTCTGAGGGTGCTTCAACTTCTGGCACCTGAACTTCTAATTCAAGTTCTTCCAATGTAGGTTTGGGAGAGATTTCTATTTCTTCTTTGACTAGTTCTTCTGGTTTTGAAATCTCCTCAGTAATTTCCTCTGGGATTTCCTCTGTCACTATTGTTCTTTCACTTGTTATTTCTAAAGTGATCTCTTCCTCAGGCATTTCTTCAGAAATGATAATTTCCTCTGTAAAGACTTCATGCTCAATGATTTCAGGCTGAATGACTTCCTCTGGACCTTCAGTTTTGGACACCTGAACATCAAACTGAATCTCTTCCAATGTTGGTTTTGGAGAAATGTCAATTTCTTCTCTAAACAGTTCTTTGGGCTGTTTAGGCTGTTCAGGGACAAGGGTTTCTCTTGTAACAATCTCAGTTATGTCTTCAGGTCTCAAGATTTCATGAACAATAGCTTCAGGAGTTTCCTCTATCACTTCTTCTGGGACTGAGGGGGTTTCTTCAAATTTGAGTTCAAATGACACCTCTTCTTGAGGCTTTTCAAATTCAGGTACTTTAACATCCAACACTACCTCTTCAGGTTTAGGTTTAGGAGTCACTTCTATCTCTTCTTTAAACTCTTCTTCTGGCTGTTTCGGATGTTCGTGTACAATGGTTTCTCTCGTAACAATCTCAGTAACATCTTCAGGTCTCAAAATCTCATGAGCAACAAACGTTTCAGGAGTTTCTTCTGTTACCTCCTCGGTGACAATTGTGGTTTCTTCACTAGGCATCTCTAAAAGTTCCTCCTCTTGAGGTTGCTCAGGGGAAATAACGATTTCTTCCTTAAAGAGTTCAATGATTTCAGGCTGTTCGATCGCACTAGGAAACTCAACTTCTGGTACCTTAACTTCAAATTCGATTTCTTCTATTGTTGGTTTGGGCGAGATTTCTATTTCTTCCTTGAACAGTTCTTCAGGTTTGGAGATCTCCTCAGTAATTTCCTCTGGAATTTCCTCTGTCACCTCTTCAGTGACAATTGTGGTTTCTTCACTGGGTATTTCTAAAAGTTCCTCCTCTTGAGGTTGCTCAGGGGAAATAATGATTTCTTCTTTAAAGAGTTCATGTTCTATGATTTCAGGCTGTAGGATCTCACTAGGAGCCTCAACTCCTGGTACCTTAACTTCAAATTCGATTTCTTCCTCAGTTGGTTTGAGGGGGATTTCTATTTCTTCCTTAAATAGTTCTTCAGGTTTGGAGATCTCCTCAATAACCTCCTCAGGAATTTCCTCTGTCACCACTTCAGTGACAATAGTGGTTTCTTCACTAGGTATTTCTAAAAGTTCCTCCTCTAGTGGTTGCTCAGGAGAAATAACGATTTCTTCCTTAAAGAGTTCACGTTCTGTGATTTCAGGCTGTTCGATCTCTGAGGGTGCTTCAACTTCTGGCACCTGAACTTCTAATTCAAGTTCTTCCAATGTAGGTTTGGGAGAGATTTCTATTTCTTCTTTGACTAGTTCTTCTGGTTTTGAAATCTCCTCAGTAATTTCCTCTGGGATTTCCTCTGTCACTATTGTTCTTTCACTTGTTATTTCTAAAGTGATCTCTTCCTCAGGCATTTCTTCAGAAATGATAATTTCCTCTGTAAAGACTTCATGCTCAATGATTTCAGGCTGAATGACTTCCTCTGGACCTTCAGTTTTGGACACCTGAACATCAAACTGAATCTCTTCCAATGTTGGTTTTGGAGAAATGTCAATTTCTTCTCTAAACAGTTCTTTGGGCTGTTTAGGCTGTTCAGGGACAAGGGTTTCTCTTGTAACAATCTCAGTTATGTCTTCAGGTCTCAAGATTTCATGAACAATAGCTTCAGGAGTTTCCTCTATCACTTCTTCTGGGACTGAGGGGGTTTCTTCAAATTTGAGTTCAAATGACACCTCTTCTTGAGGCTTTTCAAATTCAGGTACTTTAACATCCAACACTACCTCTTCAGGTTTAGGTTTAGGAGTCACTTCTATCTCTTCTTTAAACTCTTCTTCTGGCTGTTTCGGATGTTCGTGTACAATGGTTTCTCTCGTAACAATCTCAGTAACATCTTCAGGTCTCAAAATCTCATGAGCAACAAACGTTTCAGGAGTTTCTTCTGTTACCTCCTCGGTGACAATTGTGGTTTCTTCACTAGGCATCTCTAAAAGTTCCTCCTCTTGAGGTTGCTCAGGGGAAATAACGATTTCTTCCTTAAAGAGTTCAATGATTTCAGGCTGTTCGATCGCACTAGGAAACTCAACTTCTGGTACCTTAACTTCAAATTCGATTTCTTCTATTGTTGGTTTGGGCGAGATTTCTATTTCTTCCTTGAACAGTTCTTCAGGTTTGGAGATCTCCTCAGTAATTTCCTCTGGAATTTCCTCTGTCACCTCTTCAGTGACAATTGTGGTTTCTTCACTGGGTATTTCTAAAAGTTCCTCCTCTTGAGGTTGCTCAGGGGAAATAATGATTTCTTCTTTAAAGAGTTCATGTTCTATGATTTCAGGCTGTAGGATCTCACTAGGAGCCTCAACTCCTGGTACCTTAACTTCAAATTCGATTTCTTCCTCAGTTGGTTTGAGGGGGATTTCTATTTCTTCCTTAAATAGTTCTTCAGGTTTGGAGATCTCCTCAATAACCTCCTCAGGAATTTCCTCTGTCACCACTTCAGTGACAATAGTGGTTTCTTCACTAGGTATTTCTAAAAGTTCCTCCTCTAGTGGTTGCTCAGGAGAAATAACGATTTCTTCCTTAAAGAGTTCACGTTCTGTGATTTCAGGCTGTTCGATCTCTGAGGGTGCTTCAACTTCTGGCACCTGAACTTCTAATTCAAGTTCTTCCAATGTAGGTTTGGGAGAGATTTCTATTTCTTCTTTGACTAGTTCTTCTGGTTTTGAAATCTCCTCAGTAATTTCCTCTGGGATTTCCTCTGTCACTATTGTTCTTTCACTTGTTATTTCTAAAGTGATCTCTTCCTCAGGCATTTCTTCAGAAATGATAATTTCCTCTGTAAAGACTTCATGCTCAATGATTTCAGGCTGAATGACTTCCTCTGGACCTTCAGTTTTGGACACCTGAACATCAAACTGAATCTCTTCCAATGTTGGTTTTGGAGAAATGTCAATTTCTTCTCTAAACAGTTCTTTGGGCTGTTTAGGCTGTTCAGGGACAAGGGTTTCTCTTGTAACAATCTCAGTTATGTCTTCAGGTCTCAAGATTTCATGAACAATAGCTTCAGGAGTTTCCTCTATCACTTCTTCTGGGACTGAGGGGGTTTCTTCAAATTTGAGTTCAAATGACACCTCTTCTTGAGGCTTTTCAAATTCAGGTACTTTAACATCCAACACTACCTCTTCAGGTTTAGGTTTAGGAGTCACTTCTATCTCTTCTTTAAACTCTTCTTCTGGCTGTTTCGGATGTTCGTGTACAATGGTTTCTCTCGTAACAATCTCAGTAACATCTTCAGGTCTCAAAATCTCATGAGCAACAAACGTTTCAGGAGTTTCTTCTGTTACCTCCTCGGTGACAATTGTGGTTTCTTCACTAGGCATCTCTAAAAGTTCCTCCTCTTGAGGTTGCTCAGGGGAAATAACGATTTCTTCCTTAAAGAGTTCAATGATTTCAGGCTGTTCGATCGCACTAGGAAACTCAACTTCTGGTACCTTAACTTCAAATTCGATTTCTTCTATTGTTGGTTTGGGCGAGATTTCTATTTCTTCCTTGAACAGTTCTTCAGGTTTGGAGATCTCCTCAGTAATTTCCTCTGGAATTTCCTCTGTCACCTCTTCAGTGACAATTGTGGTTTCTTCACTGGGTATTTCTAAAAGTTCCTCCTCTTGAGGTTGCTCAGGGGAAATAATGATTTCTTCTTTAAAGAGTTCATGTTCTATGATTTCAGGCTGTAGGATCTCACTAGGAGCCTCAACTCCTGGTACCTTAACTTCAAATTCGATTTCTTCCTCAGTTGGTTTGAGGGGGATTTCTATTTCTTCCTTAAATAGTTCTTCAGGTTTGGAGATCTCCTCAATAACCTCCTCAGGAATTTCCTCTGTCACCACTTCAGTGACAATAGTGGTTTCTTCACTAGGTATTTCTAAAAGTTCCTCCTCTAGTGGTTGCTCAGGAGAAATAACGATTTCTTCCTTAAAGAGTTCACGTTCTGTGATTTCAGGCTGTTCGATCTCTGAGGGTGCTTCAACTTCTGGCACCTGAACTTCTAATTCAAGTTCTTCCAATGTAGGTTTGGGAGAGATTTCTATTTCTTCTTTGACTAGTTCTTCTGGTTTTGAAATCTCCTCAGTAATTTCCTCTGGGATTTCCTCTGTCACTATTGTTCTTTCACTTGTTATTTCTAAAGTGATCTCTTCCTCAGGCATTTCTTCAGAAATGATAATTTCCTCTGTAAAGACTTCATGCTCAATGATTTCAGGCTGAATGACTTCCTCTGGACCTTCAGTTTTGGACACCTGAACATCAAACTGAATCTCTTCCAATGTTGGTTTTGGAGAAATGTCAATTTCTTCTCTAAACAGTTCTTTGGGCTGTTTAGGCTGTTCAGGGACAAGGGTTTCTCTTGTAACAATCTCAGTTATGTCTTCAGGTCTCAAGATTTCATGAACAATAGCTTCAGGAGTTTCCTCTATCACTTCTTCTGGGACTGAGGGGGTTTCTTCAAATTTGAGTTCAAATGACACCTCTTCTTGAGGCTTTTCAAATTCAGGTACTTTAACATCCAACACTACCTCTTCAGGTTTAGGTTTAGGAGTCACTTCTATCTCTTCTTTAAACTCTTCTTCTGGCTGTTTCGGATGTTCGTGTACAATGGTTTCTCTCGTAACAATCTCAGTAACATCTTCAGGTCTCAAAATCTCATGAGCAACAAACGTTTCAGGAGTTTCTTCTGTTACCTCCTCGGTGACAATTGTGGTTTCTTCACTAGGCATCTCTAAAAGTTCCTCCTCTTGAGGTTGCTCAGGGGAAATAACGATTTCTTCCTTAAAGAGTTCAATGATTTCAGGCTGTTCGATCGCACTAGGAAACTCAACTTCTGGTACCTTAACTTCAAATTCGATTTCTTCTATTGTTGGTTTGGGCGAGATTTCTATTTCTTCCTTGAACAGTTCTTCAGGTTTGGAGATCTCCTCAGTAATTTCCTCTGGAATTTCCTCTGTCACCTCTTCAGTGACAATTGTGGTTTCTTCACTGGGTATTTCTAAAAGTTCCTCCTCTTGAGGTTGCTCAGGGGAAATAACGATTTCTTCTTTAAAGAGTTCATGTTCTATGATTTCAGGCTGTAGGATCTCACTAGGAGCCTCAACTCCTGGTACCTTAACTTCAAATTCGATTTCTTCCTCAGTTGGTTTGAGGGGGATTTCTATTTCTTCCTTAAATAGTTCTTCAGGTTTGGAGATCTCCTCAATAACCTCCTCAGGAATTTCCTCTGTCACCACTTCAGTGACAATAGTGGTTTCTTCACTAGGTATTTCTAAAAGTTCCTCCTCTAGTGGTTGCTCAGGAGAAATAACGATTTCTTCCTTAAAGAGTTCACGTTCTGTGATTTCAGGCTGTTCGATCTCTGAGGGTGCTTCAACTTCTGGCACCTGAACTTCTAATTCAAGTTCTTCCAATGTAGGTTTGGGAGAGATTTCTATTTCTTCTTTGACTAGTTCTTCTGGTTTTGAAATCTCCTCAGTAATTTCCTCTGGGATTTCCTCTGTCACTATTGTTCTTTCACTTGTTATTTCTAAAGTGATCTCTTCCTCAGGCATTTCTTCAGAAATGATAATTTCCTCTGTAAAGACTTCATGCTCAATGATTTCAGGCTGAATGACTTCCTCTGGACCTTCAGTTTTGGACACCTGAACATCAAACTGAATCTCTTCCAATGTTGGTTTTGGAGAAATGTCAATTTCTTCTCTAAACAGTTCTTTGGGCTGTTTAGGCTGTTCAGGGACAAGGGTTTCTCTTGTAACAATCTCAGTTATGTCTTCAGGTCTCAAGATTTCATGAACAATAGCTTCAGGAGTTTCCTCTATCACTTCTTCTGGGACTGAGGGGGTTTCTTCAAATTTGAGTTCAAATGACACCTCTTCTTGAGGCTTTTCAAATTCAGGTACTTTAACATCCAACACTACCTCTTCAGGTTTAGGTTTAGGAGTCACTTCTATCTCTTCTTTAAACTCTTCTTCTGGCTGTTTCGGATGTTCGTGTACAATGGTTTCTCTCGTAACAATCTCAGTAACATCTTCAGGTCTCAAAATCTCATGAGCAACAAACGTTTCAGGAGTTTCTTCTGTTACCTCCTCGGTGACAATTGTGGTTTCTTCACTAGGCATCTCTAAAAGTTCCTCCTCTTGAGGTTGCTCAGGGGAAATAACGATTTCTTCCTTAAAGAGTTCAATGATTTCAGGCTGTTCGATCGCACTAGGAAACTCAACTTCTGGTACCTTAACTTCAAATTCGATTTCTTCTATTGTTGGTTTGGGCGAGATTTCTATTTCTTCCTTGAACAGTTCTTCAGGTTTGGAGATCTCCTCAGTAATTTCCTCTGGAATTTCCTCTGTCACCTCTTCAGTGACAATTGTGGTTTCTTCACTGGGTATTTCTAAAAGTTCCTCCTCTTGAGGTTGCTCAGGGGAAATAACGATTTCTTCTTTAAAGAGTTCATGTTCTATGATTTCAGGCTGTAGGATCTCACTAGGAGCCTCAACTCCTGGTACCTTAACTTCAAATTCGATTTCTTCCTCAGTTGGTTTGAGGGGGATTTCTATTTCTTCCTTAAATAGTTCTTCAGGTTTGGAGATCTCCTCAATAACCTCCTCAGGAATTTCCTCTGTCACCACTTCAGTGACAATAGTGGTTTCTTCACTAGGTATTTCTAAAAGTTCCTCCTCTAGTGGTTGCTCAGGAGAAATAACGATTTCTTCCTTAAAGAGTTCACATTCTGTGATTTCAGGCTGTTCGATCTCTGAGGGTGCTTCAACTTCTGGCACCTGAACTTCTAATTCAAGTTCTTCCAATGTAGGTTTGGGAGAGATTTCTATTTCTTCTTTGACTAGTTCTTCTGGTTTTGAAATCTCCTCAGTAATTTCCTCTGGGATTTCCTCTGTCACTATTGTTCTTTCACTTGTTATTTCTAAAGTGATCTCTTCCTCAGGCATTTCTTCAGAAATGATAATTTCCTCTGTAAAGACTTCATGCTCAATGATTTCAGGCTGAATGACTTCCTCTGGACCTTCAGTTTTGGACACCTGAACATCAAACTGAATCTCTTCCAATGTTGGTTTTGGAGAAATGTCAATTTCTTCTCTAAACAGTTCTTTGGGCTGTTTAGGCTGTTCAGGGACAAGGGTTTCTCTTGTAACAATCTCAGTTATGTCTTCAGGTCTCAAGATTTCATGAACAATAGCTTCAGGAGTTTCCTCTATCACTTCTTCTGGGACTGAGGGGGTTTCTTCAAATTTGAGTTCAAATGACACCTCTTCTTGAGGCTTTTCAAATTCAGGTACTTTAACATCCAACACTACCTCTTCAGGTTTAGGTTTAGGAGTCACTTCTATCTCTTCTTTAAACTCTTCTTCTGGCTGTTTCGGATGTTCGTGTACAATGGTTTCTCTCGTAACAATCTCAGTAACATCTTCAGGTCTCAAAATCTCATGAGCAACAAACGTTTCAGGAGTTTCTTCTGTTACCTCCTCGGTGACAATTGTGGTTTCTTCACTAGGCATCTCTAAAAGTTCCTCCTCTTGAGGTTGCTCAGGGGAAATAACGATTTCTTCCTTAAAGAGTTCAATGATTTCAGGCTGTTCGATCGCACTAGGAAACTCAACTTCTGGTACCTTAACTTCAAATTCGATTTCTTCTATTGTTGGTTTGGGCGAGATTTCTATTTCTTCCTTGAACAGTTCTTCAGGTTTGGAGATCTCCTCAGTAATTTCCTCTGGAATTTCCTCTGTCACCTCTTCAGTGACAATTGTGGTTTCTTCACTGGGTATTTCTAAAAGTTCCTCCTCTTGAGGTTGCTCAGGGGAAATAACGATTTCTTCTTTAAAGAGTTCATGTTCTATGATTTCAGGCTGTAGGATCTCACTAGGAGCCTCAACTCCTGGTACCTTAACTTCAAATTCGATTTCTTCCTCAGTTGGTTTGAGGGGGATTTCTATTTCTTCCTTAAATAGTTCTTCAGGTTTGGAGATCTCCTCAATAACCTCCTCAGGAATTTCCTCTGTCACCACTTCAGTGACAATAGTGGTTTCTTCACTAGGTATTTCTAAAAGTTCCTCCTCTAGTGGTTGCTCAGGAGAAATAACGATTTCTTCCTTAAAGAGTTCACGTTCTGTGATTTCAGGCTGTTCGATCTCTGAGGGTGCTTCAACTTCTGGCACCTGAACTTCTAATTCAAGTTCTTCCAATGTAGGTTTGGGAGAGATTTCTATTTCTTCTTTGACTAGTTCTTCTGGTTTTGAAATCTCCTCAGTAATTTCCTCTGGGATTTCCTCTGTCACTATTGTTCTTTCACTTGTTATTTCTAAAGTGATCTCTTCCTCAGGCATTTCTTCAGAAATGATAATTTCCTCTGTAAAGACTTCATGCTCAATGATTTCAGGCTGAATGACTTCCTCTGGACCTTCAGTTTTGGACACCTGAACATCAAACTGAATCTCTTCCAATGTTGGTTTTGGAGAAATGTCAATTTCTTCTCTAAACAGTTCTTTGGGCTGTTTAGGCTGTTCAGGGACAAGGGTTTCTCTTGTAACAATCTCAGTTATGTCTTCAGGTCTCAAGATTTCATGAACAATAGCTTCAGGAGTTTCCTCTATCACTTCTTCTGGGACTGAGGGGGTTTCTTCAAATTTGAGTTCAAATGACACCTCTTCTTGAGGCTTTTCAAATTCAGGTACTTTAACATCCAACACTACCTCTTCAGGTTTAGGTTTAGGAGTCACTTCTATCTCTTCTTTAAACTCTTCTTCTGGCTGTTTCGGATGTTCGTGTACAATGGTTTCTCTCGTAACAATCTCAGTAACATCTTCAGGTCTCAAAATCTCATGAGCAACAAACGTTTCAGGAGTTTCTTCTGTTACCTCCTCGGTGACAATTGTGGTTTCTTCACTAGGCATCTCTAAAAGTTCCTCCTCTTGAGGTTGCTCAGGGGAAATAACGATTTCTTCCTTAAAGAGTTCAATGATTTCAGGCTGTTCGATCGCACTAGGAAACTCAACTTCTGGTACCTTAACTTCAAATTCGATTTCTTCTATTGTTGGTTTGGGCGAGATTTCTATTTCTTCCTTGAACAGTTCTTCAGGTTTGGAGATCTCCTCAGTAATTTCCTCTGGAATTTCCTCTGTCACCTCTTCAGTGACAATTGTGGTTTCTTCACTGGGTATTTCTAAAAGTTCCTCCTCTTGAGGTTGCTCAGGGGAAATAACGATTTCTTCTTTAAAGAGTTCATGTTCTATGATTTCAGGCTGTAGGATCTCACTAGGAGCCTCAACTCCTGGTACCTTAACTTCAAATTCGATTTCTTCCTCAGTTGGTTTGAGGGGGATTTCTATTTCTTCCTTAAATAGTTCTTCAGGTTTGGAGATCTCCTCAATAACCTCCTCAGGAATTTCCTCTGTCACCACTTCAGTGACAATAGTGGTTTCTTCACTAGGTATTTCTAAAAGTTCCTCCTCTAGTGGTTGCTCAGGAGAAATAACGATTTCTTCCTTAAAGAGTTCACGTTCTGTGATTTCAGGCTGTTCGATCTCTGAGGGTGCTTCAACTTCTGGCACCTGAACTTCTAATTCAAGTTCTTCCAATGTAGGTTTGGGAGAGATTTCTATTTCTTCTTTGACTAGTTCTTCTGGTTTTGAAATCTCCTCAGTAATTTCCTCTGGGATTTCCTCTGTCACTATTGTTCTTTCACTTGTTATTTCTAAAGTGATCTCTTCCTCAGGCATTTCTTCAGAAATGATAATTTCCTCTGTAAAGACTTCATGCTCAATGATTTCAGGCTGAATGACTTCCTCTGGACCTTCAGTTTTGGACACCTGAACATCAAACTGAATCTCTTCCAATGTTGGTTTTGGAGAAATGTCAATTTCTTCTCTAAACAGTTCTTTGGGCTGTTTAGGCTGTTCAGGGACAAGGGTTTCTCTTGTAACAATCTCAGTTATGTCTTCAGGTCTCAAGATTTCATGAACAATAGCTTCAGGAGTTTCCTCTATCACTTCTTCTGGGACTGAGGGGGTTTCTTCAAATTTGAGTTCAAATGACACCTCTTCTTGAGGCTTTTCAAATTCAGGTACTTTAACATCCAACACTACCTCTTCAGGTTTAGGTTTAGGAGTCACTTCTATCTCTTCTTTAAACTCTTCTTCTGGCTGTTTCGGATGTTCGTGTACAATGGTTTCTCTCGTAACAATCTCAGTAACATCTTCAGGTCTCAAAATCTCATGAGCAACAAACGTTTCAGGAGTTTCTTCTGTTACCTCCTCGGTGACAATTGTGGTTTCTTCACTAGGCATCTCTAAAAGTTCCTCCTCTTGAGGTTGCTCAGGGGAAATAACGATTTCTTCCTTAAAGAGTTCAATGATTTCAGGCTGTTCGATCGCACTAGGAAACTCAACTTCTGGTACCTTAACTTCAAATTCGATTTCTTCTATTGTTGGTTTGGGCGAGATTTCTATTTCTTCCTTGAACAGTTCTTCAGGTTTGGAGATCTCCTCAGTAATTTCCTCTGGAATTTCCTCTGTCACCTCTTCAGTGACAATTGTGGTTTCTTCACTGGGTATTTCTAAAAGTTCCTCCTCTTGAGGTTGCTCAGGGGAAATAACGATTTCTTCTTTAAAGAGTTCATGTTCTATGATTTCAGGCTGTAGGATCTCACTAGGAGCCTCAACTCCTGGTACCTTAACTTCAAATTCGATTTCTTCCTCAGTTGGTTTGAGGGGGATTTCTATTTCTTCCTTAAATAGTTCTTCAGGTTTGGAGATCTCCTCAATAACCTCCTCAGGAATTTCCTCTGTCACCACTTCAGTGACAATAGTGGTTTCTTCACTAGGTATTTCTAAAAGTTCCTCCTCTAGTGGTTGCTCAGGAGAAATAACGATTTCTTCCTTAAAGAGTTCACGTTCTGTGATTTCAGGCTGTTCGATCTCTGAGGGTGCTTCAACTTCTGGCACCTGAACTTCTAATTCAAGTTCTTCCAATGTAGGTTTGGGAGAGATTTCTATTTCTTCTTTGACTAGTTCTTCTGGTTTTGAAATCTCCTCAGTAATTTCCTCTGGGATTTCCTCTGTCACTATTGTTCTTTCACTTGTTATTTCTAAAGTGATCTCTTCCTCAGGCATTTCTTCAGAAATGATAATTTCCTCTGTAAAGACTTCATGCTCAATGATTTCAGGCTGAATGACTTCCTCTGGACCTTCAGTTTTGGACACCTGAACATCAAACTGAATCTCTTCCAATGTTGGTTTTGGAGAAATGTCAATTTCTTCTCTAAACAGTTCTTTGGGCTGTTTAGGCTGTTCAGGGACAAGGGTTTCTCTTGTAACAATCTCAGTTATGTCTTCAGGTCTCAAGATTTCATGAACAATAGCTTCAGGAGTTTCCTCTATCACTTCTTCTGGGACTGAGGGGGTTTCTTCAAATTTGAGTTCAAATGACACCTCTTCTTGAGGCTTTTCAAATTCAGGTACTTTAACATCCAACACTACCTCTTCAGGTTTAGGTTTAGGAGTCACTTCTATCTCTTCTTTAAACTCTTCTTCTGGCTGTTTCGGATGTTCGTGTACAATGGTTTCTCTCGTAACAATCTCAGTAACATCTTCAGGTCTCAAAATCTCATGAGCAACAAACGTTTCAGGAGTTTCTTCTGTTACCTCCTCGGTGACAATTGTGGTTTCTTCACTAGGCATCTCTAAAAGTTCCTCCTCTTGAGGTTGCTCAGGGGAAATAACGATTTCTTCCTTAAAGAGTTCAATGATTTCAGGCTGTTCGATCGCACTAGGAAACTCAACTTCTGGTACCTTAACTTCAAATTCGATTTCTTCTATTGTTGGTTTGGGCGAGATTTCTATTTCTTCCTTGAACAGTTCTTCAGGTTTGGAGATCTCCTCAGTAATTTCCTCTGGAATTTCCTCTGTCACCTCTTCAGTGACAATTGTGGTTTCTTCACTGGGTATTTCTAAAAGTTCCTCCTCTTGAGGTTGCTCAGGGGAAATAACGATTTCTTCCTTAAAGTGTTCATGTTCTATGATTTCAGGCTGTAGGATCTCACTAGGAGCCTCAACTCCTGGTACCTTAACTTCAAATTCGATTTCTTCCTCAGTTGGTTTGAGGGGGATTTCTATTTCTTCCTTAAATTGTTCTTCAGGTTTGGAGATCTCCTCAATAACCTCCTCAGGAATTTCCTCTGTCACCACTTCAGTGACAATAGTGCTTTCTTCACTAGGTATTTCTAAAAGTTCCTCCTCTAGTGGTTGCTCAGGAGAAATAACGATTTCTTCCTTAAAGAGTTCACGTTCTGTGATTTCAGGCTGTTCAATCTCTGAGGGTGCTTCAACTTCTGGTACCTTTACTTCAAAGACTTCACGATAAATTTCTTCTGGAATTTTCTCTTCCTCTTTAGGGTTTGTAGGGGTTTCTTCCAATTTAAGTTCTATTTCCACCTCATCTATGTGGTCAGCAATATCTTTCTCCTCTTTATAGTACATACCTTCAATAACTTCAAATGGGCTTAATCTCCCATCCTCAGATATTGGCATTATATCCACCGCATGCTGTATTTTTTCTAGTGTATGTTCTACAGTATGTGGAGTTTCATCCCACATTTCTATTTTCTCTGACACAGGATATTCTGATTCAAATCTATCCAGTGTGGTGGTCTCTCCTTTTCTCTCCACCTTTTCTTCCTTGTCTGATTCTTGTCCTTTGGACATGAAATTTACAATTTCATCATATGAAAGCTGATAATACCAACAAGACTGAGACAATAGATTTTTCTTTTCAGGAAAATAGCATATCTATTCAGTAATGAATGGAGTTCACTCTACTTACAAGACTGTTGCAACCTTCCAAATGAATAATAAAATAAATAACTATATCACATAATGTATTAATTTAAGCTTCTTTTCGAAATAAAACCATTTCTCTTATAAACAAGTTTACATTAAGCATCTATTATTAAAAATTCCCATTAAAATTTTGTAATTTTCTAAAATGGAAAATGGACATTTACACAAAAACTTATATATTATTGGGGAACATTCCATGCCAGTTAATGTTAGAATAATGTAAAGTGTAAATTAATTTTGCTACTTATTTTTTTTTTTTATAACACCCTTATTGAAAATGTAAAGGTGTACAGAGAAAAATTATATTGAATTCTACATATTTATCTGTATTTTAGACATCATGAAAAAAACTCCCAATATATAATTACTAGCCAATGAGGAAGCAAATAATATCTGCATTAAAGAAAAGTTCAAACTTCTAATGAAAATATTTTCATCCAAATAAGCTTAAAATATTCTGAGTTGTAAAAGTGATTCTTTATAAAACTGAAAATGAAGGCAGAAACAACAAAATTCTACTGCCATGGTTTGTTGTTTGTTGTTTTTTTGTTGTTGTTTTTTTTAAATAAAAAGTAAAATATATCTGCTAAAATATGTGTGATGACACAATTGAAAATGTATAAAATATAAATGAAATCTCCCATTCTATACATATTATATAACATAGTTACTGAGTTTTGAAAGAATTTCTTTTAAGCTAAAGCATTTTTGTTTGTACACCCAGCTAAAACTAATGCACATGCATTCTTTTTTCTTTATGATACCAAGTAAAAAAAAAAGTGTTTGTTATTCATTAGTAACAACTAGTACAAATATATCTCAAACTCATATTAACACTGTTTTTATAAATGTCATACCGCAACTATTTTGCTTGCCACAAAATTAATATTATTTTTACAAATATTTAACTCAAAATCTTCTATTTTAAAATTCAAAGTAACCAATAATATGTATCTTTACATGTCTACAGCCCACAATGTTAGTGAGTGAAACATATTATATGTGCAAAAATACATAATACAATATGCTGAGGCTAAAAGTGAATAAAACTGAAAGTCCCTAGCAGTTCAACCAAAGACATTATTTCCATCACTTCTGGTATAGCAAAAGATTAATCAATATGAGAAGTTTACCAAATAATATTGTGTTGTTAGTTTGTAATGATTTTTTTTAGTATATATACATAAGTGAACATTTCTTTTAACACAACTGGCAGTGATTTTGCCATAACAGAAGCATAGCACTGAAGATTGTCATCCTTGGTGGAATCCTAATAATAATGAATTAGTCTACAGGATTCAGTATATCTATTTTAGTGCTGCTTATAAAATTTCAGAATAAAATTTTAGTATTGTGGTAAATGAATATTATTAATACATGCATACATATTTTATCAATACCAATAGCAAAACAACTTTTTTAAAATTAAGAAAAGGATTATAAACTTATGATATGTATTCTTAGTTTAGTTGGATTTGTAAAATTTTCCAACAAAACAAATTTTGTGGCAAGCAATAAAAACTATAATCACTTCATAGCATTCATTTGCAGATCATGCATATATGTTTCACAATGTTCCATGCAAAGCCTTATTATAGATATAAGCACAATAAAACCAGTCAGCTAAAGTTATCACTCAATTTGAATTTCCCATGACCTACTGAGTCACAAATGCAAGAAAAGCTGCTGTGTCAATTTTATCTTCTCAAGAATTACAGCATCATGAGCAGAGAACAGTCACCTAACTGTATCTGTGATTTACTGTATCAACATACTACAAATACTGTACAACTATCTCATCAAAGCTTACATCATGAGTACAAAATGTTTACATAACTGTATCTGTGTGACTTACTGTATCACCATATTAACAGAACCATAAAGCTCTTTCTCATCAAGACTTACATCGTAAGCAAAGAACGACTATCCAAAATCTTTACCTTCTCAAGACTTACAGTGCATAGAAGAATTACCACACAACCTAATAAACATATTTACCTTCTCAAGACTTACAATACCGAGAGCATTATACAAGAATTATCAAGACAATTTATCATACATCTTTACCTTCACAAGACTCAAAAGCATAGAAGAACCACCAGACAACTTATTTTCTCAAAATTCACCATATCACAAGCACAAAAACCACTACATATTCATCAAATTTAGGACAACATGGGCAAAGGACCACTACAGCATAATTTCTCTTAAACTACTTCATAGTTGTCATAGGAGCTCCTCTATTACTCATTTATTTTCTCAAAATGGAGTTCAGCATTATTATAAACTTCAATATCATGTCAGCGGAATCATATTGATATCAACATAAAATACCTAACTACACTTCAGATCTATAGTCTTAGATTCTCAATAAAAATTCTTAACACTTAATGCCTCAATATTTTCTCAAAACAAAAGCGTCATTCTGTTTAAAACAAAGACCCTGTTCAAAGACCTCACATATTCCATGAAGAAAAAAATATTAGTTACAGAAAATTATCTGCTTGACATTTTCTAATGACAAGGATTTTTCTCTTCAGTGTTTTATAAAAAATTTACACAAATATTCTACATGGAAAAAAACTAATAAATTATAACATGCTCAAAAATGCAAATATAGAATGATAATAATAATTCAATAATATATATTATCGTTATTACAATATTACAAAACATTAATAAAAATGTGAGAACAAATTTCAACTAGCAGCTTGTTATATGACTTTACAAAGTGATCATGCAACAACAATAAAAAAAAAATATTCTGTTAACTTGCTTATAATATGAATCAAATAATGTGTTACAGAAGTAAGAATACAACAGAAGTAAGAATAATTAATGATGTTTGACCATAGTCTTTGGAGCTTTTTTTAGAAAAAAAAACTAAATTAATGTTAACAATAAGGAAATGAAATTGTTTACAATGATGAATATTCTTTCTGAAACACTGTGTGATAAACAACTCCATGCAGAGTAGGATTTTAAAATAATCTTGTTAAAGTGTGAAAGAGGTACAATTAATTATAATATTTTAAGTACAGGGGACCATAGCTTCAACTTTTAAACATTATCTGAGACAGATGACCCTATCTTGCCACTGCCTTTTCAAATACTAAGACAAATTTATCACCATTCAGAATTGTAACTCATCTTTTAACTGTTTGTTATTGTGTTTTTTAGCAGTAATTTAAGTTCTTATTTTTATTCTTATTGGAAGTGATATGAATGTCCAAAAGCATCCTTTACACAAGGAAAATCTTAAACAGTTCACACAAACGCTGATGTGACAAGGAGAAGTCTAATTTTACATATTAATTATAAACAAATATTCATTTATGAGTAATCAACTGTGATGACAATGGAGAAATTATTTCAATGTTTCTTATGAAACTCTGCATTAATTAAATATGATTGAATTAATACAATCCTCATGACACTGGAAAATAAAATCTGACATAACATACTATAACCCTTATCTGTGATGTATAAATATTCACAATCTAAGTGCTTACATAGAAAACAAATAGGTAGTTAGGGTTTGATCTCTGGTTGGGAAAGGTAAAAAGGAAAGTGTGTGGAAATGGCCACTGTATTGTGTTAATATAGGTTTACAATTACAATGTATGTGTGTATATATATATATAAATGTTTGCATTGTTTTGATGCATTTTACAATTATATGTATTAGATTGTGAAATGGGTTGGGTGAGGCATGGCAATTTTGTTGGGAGAAAATATTAAATTCACACACGCACATTCAAATAAGCTAAAAACACACAGGTGAAAATTAATGGGAATGATCATAAAAACATCACAAAGGACAAATTTAAAATATACATATATTATTTAAATGAAATGTGTAATGTAATTCTTTAAAATGAATTATAGTTGATATGGAAAAAATTCTTTTTCTTAAACTGTGAAGTTCTGCTAGTTAGTAACAGACATTAGTAAGCAAAGCATGCAATTAATTTGAAATTTGTGCGCTAAGTGTAATGTGCAGAGGGCAGAAGCAGATCTGTGAAATAGGAAAAGGTTAAATGGAGAGCAAGATAAGAATTTTTGTGAAACAGTTAAACCATTTGTTCTGACCTTGAATGTAAAGATCTGCCTTGGTACTGGCTGTTCCGAACTCATTAACAGCACGACATTCATACTCTCCCTCATCCTCTGGAAAAGACTCAGGTAATTCAAGAATGCATGTTCCACTAGCATCAGTAACAATGCGATAAATAGGGGACTCCTTGATAGGTTCACCATCAAGGAACCAAGTAATCTCTGGCTGTGGAAAGCCTTTAACTATGGTCTCGAAATGGACTCGTTGACCTTCCAATGCCTCCACATTCTGCAGAAGCTGCAGGAACATGGGGGACTGGCCTGCTGGCATTTCTGGAATAACTTCCTCCTGGATGTCCTCTGGCTTCGGCAGCTCAACAATCTCAAAACCTTCTTCTTCAGTGGGTGCAGACTCCACCTGAGGAAAGCCTGACACAGAAGGCTTGGGAAGATGCAGTTCCTCTTCAATAATTTCAGGGATTTCCTCTTTAGTATAGTCCTCTATAAAGGCTTCCTCAATTTCTGTAATAAGTGTTTGAAATCTTTCTGCTGCGGTTATCCCTGGTGCTGCTTCTTGGGACTCAGGAAAAAGGTTTTCTTCTTGTGTTTCTTCACGAGAAACAGCTTCAGCTGTTTCACGGATGACATATTCATGCGAAACTTCCTCCGTCTCAAATGGTTTTTCAGCAAAACTGTCTATGGCTGTGGTCTCAGTGGTTTCTGGGACCAAAGCTTCTGTGGTTGGTGCTTCCAGACCCTCCAGTGAAAGTGCGACTTCTCCAGTCTCAAATGGAGTGGCAATTTCTTGTGTATCAGGTACATCTGTATATATAATGAGTAAAAAGTGTGCATAAGAGACAGTAAGCATACCAAGCAAAAAGCCAGAAATAAAAGCAAACTAAAATTGTGGGCAAATACAGATTAATAAATTAATTAAAAAACTGTAAGTGATTTAATCTTAAAGTAACTGTACAATTTTCTATATACTGTTAACTTGATGCTTCTACTTTTTCATGGAAAAACCTTTTGCATTGCTTAACATAGTAAATCCCAAAGCTTAAACAAAACATAAGAGGACACAACTCCAGTAGTTTGGATGGGAAACAAATGCTAGATGATGACAATAAAACTAAAGAAGATAGGGGATTTGGAGGGATGGGGATACAAGAAACTACCAAAATGACATTTTATAAATAATTTAATAAATTGTAAATTACAGACAATATTTCTATTATATAAGTGGATTTTTTGAAACAATTAAAATAGTGCCGTGCTATCATATTTGTTTCTTGTAACAGATAATTTTATACACCAGGGAAATGACAGAAGATTTCATTTGCTAAACTTTTGTTTTTGACTGTGAATGGTGATAGGTAAATAAATGGAATATACAGATATGCACAATCTCAGTGTGTGTGTGTGGAATCAAAACACAATCTCATTGTGTGTGTGGAACCAAAACACAAAAGCAATGAAAGCATAGACAGCAAGAAGACTGCATTTATCTCTGAATTTGTTGGCAGGACTCGAACTGCAGCACTTGTGTCTTCTTCTTCCAAACTCTTCAGTGTGATCAAGAAATGTTTACATCTTGAGTTGTCAATAGTCTGGTATGAATCTGACTTGAATACTTTTTATCAGTCTTATTGATATTAAACAGAAAGCTAAAATATTTATATAATTATGATGTTGAACAATAACTTTAAAAGAAAACTATTCTTTTTTCAAAAGTCATTGTTTCATTTAAAATGCTGTTTTCATTTTTTTTTTAAATGTACTATTATGATTTTTTGACTTAGCAGTATTATTATAAACTGTATCTTTTAAAGGCTTTTACTTAGATAGGAAAATAAATTATTGTTGATGATCAGGTGGTAGCTATTGCTTTACCCGAAGAAATTACTTGATATAAATTATCACCATTTGTGGATCTACATTGTAGCAAGTTTCATTTTATTTTTAAAGAAACATTAATATAAATTAACTATTTTTACCTAGGACTAAATTTATGATACTAAAGGATTTTGTCCAAGAATTTGTTACATGACAATAAAAATACTTTTATTTATTACTTATTGTCAGATAATCTTAAAGATATATGTGCAAAAAAATTTAATTTACATAATACTGGAAATAATTGCTTATGACACTCAAGATATCTGCCTATGATCATGGCATAATTATGAATGATTTGTTAATGTCATATAGTGCTGAAGGTATCTACCATTAAATTTTACATGACTATAAAGGATTATTTAAAGCTGAAGGTTTTTTGCTTAATACCATTACATTATTCTGTTGAAATTTCTTACTTTTGCCTTCAATATGATCTACTATCATAAACAAACACCTTTTGTGTGGGATGCTCAGTGGCTGTGAGGTGAAGATGCATGCAGAATGTAAAGGGTTTGGATCCAACTTTAATCACTGGTATTTTTCTCAATCTTTTCTCACCCACTAAAATAGCTCACATATCCTGAGCTCAGAAGCATGATCATAACTGCTTAGAGCTCCTGGGGAAATAGAGTATTTATATGCTCCAAAGTATTATTAGCTATTTGCCTATTTACTGAAAATCTTTCCTATTTCATTAAAATATACCAAAGATATTCATATAATCATTACATAATACTCAAGGGTTTTGTATCTAATAATAGCACAAAACTGAAGATATTTATGTGCCTATAAAAACATAATAATTATACTTTACTGATGAAATTGCTTAATGTCATTACATGATACTGAAGACTTTATCCTACAATTATTTGACTAAGATCACTATATAATGCTGAATTTGTCTATAAGCACTGCATGGTAAATCCATAAAGAAGAAATGGGCCTTGGTCATTATGTGATACTTAAGTCATAAAATGGTACATCTATACTGAAGAAATTAGCCTTTGTCATTATGTGATACTTAAGTCATTACATGAAACTCAAGACGTATGTTTATAATCATAACATTTTTGTTTATAACAAAAATATTTGGTATCATATTATGCTTTATTAAGGTTTCTGACACAATCATTGCATGATACTGAAGTTACATCTATATGACCACTATGTTCTACTAAAGTTCAATCATTATTTGATACAGAAGTTATCAGCCTGTGATCATTACATGATATTCAAGGTGTCTGCTTATGCTCATAAGATGATGTTCAAGGCCTTTGTCTACAATTAATGAATTATTATGCTCAAGGTGTGCCAACATTTAATATATAAAATTGCCAATAATCACTATACAATACTCAAGATATTTGCATATAATCAAATTTGCCTATGATCACCTACATGACACTCAAAAAACTTCCTAAAATCCTTATATAATACTCATTGTGTGCCTGTGATCATTAAATGATACTTAAGGTATATGCACTACAAATATTGCATGATACTCAAAATACCTGCCTACAATCACTAAATTATATTCAATATATTTACCTATGATCACTCAATTTTATCCAAAGAATTTTTATAGTATCACTGTATGATACTAAAGATATTTATTTATGATCATTTTATGATAAGATATATAATATAACCAGTACACAATACTCAAGATATTTGCCTATGATCACTATAAGATACTAAAGATATTTTGCCTACAATCACAATATTCAAGATATTTGCTCAAGATCAGTGAATGATACTCAAGGTACAGGCCCTTCAATCACTACAAGATATATGGCCTATGATCATGCTGAAGGTCTTATGTGTTTACAATATGACAAACCACGAATATTTTTCTCAAATACCCAATCAATTTTTGAAGTGAAAGACTTGTATCCAAACTGTTGGTGGGTTTGTGTAGCACCGTATTTTAAAAACTTAATCATTTCAATTGTGGATTTATAGTTTTAATATGCATGCAATGTTAAGATATCTTGACTTATTTATTTTAGCTTTTAAATCTTTCTATAAAATAATGAAATAGAGAAAGACTGTTCTACACTGTGATGTAAAGATCTATATTGGTATGTTAGTGTGTTCCATATGAGAGTGTAATGTAATCTTCCATTCAACACTTTCCCCCTGTCTTCTATACAACTCTTCCACATCAACATTTATCACCACATTACACAACCCAGCAGAGAACCACATGAAGGCATGCCATGAAATGGGGTTAACATTTTTTTCAAGAATTATGCATGCCATGTAAACAGTGCAGAAACTCCTAAAACTATTCATGCAGAGTGCTGGTATAGAATGACAAAGAAAATATGCAAATGTGATCTCAGAGCTCAGGAAGCAGTTCTTGACTACTAAATTTGAATTGGTAATTCTCTTCTCATTCAATTGTGAAGAAATATATTTCATTGATTTTCTCTTTAAAAAAAAATATTTTTCAAATTATTTTGTAAAAAAAAATAGCTCCAACATCAATTAATGATGAAATGTTGTCTAATTTACCTACCTTTCTGTTTAATAAAATCACTATCCCTGAGGATATATGTGTGCTAAGGAGGTGATAGAAAGAGTCTGTATTCATACAAACAGAAATGGCAAGCAAACTAGGGCTAGAAGGATAAAAATTATATATTTCAGGCTTTGGAATGTGAATGGCAAATAGAAAGAAATTTACAACTACTGGTTCAATCAATAAAGAAATTATAATCTGCCACATAAAATCCACTTATGTAATAAAACTAAAGGATGAAAGCGTGAAATGAGGTGAACACTGAATAAAGACAATATACACTTCAAACTTTAGAGATGAGAATAATTAGGAACATGAAAAAATATATATCATGAAAGATTTAGGTGTATGTGAAGGAAAAATGAATGTTAAAGTGAATCTTATAAGCATCAAGATAGAAGTGTAGTAAAAAATAGCATGTTGGCAGATGCTGATAAGCCTTAAACTACACTATAGAAGTGCAGTTAATGAATAACATGACAGCAGATGTTGAAAAGGTTTAGGATACATTATAGAAGTGTTGATACATTATAGAAGTGCAGTTAATGAGTAACATGACAGCAGATGTTGAAAAGGTTTAGGAGAGAGGAAGATGAAGATAATGATGTGCATACTTAAATAAGCAAATAACTGGATTAATAACAGTAAACTATTTTCAGAGCAAATTTTAAAATTACTGCTTATACAAACAGAAACTGGCTCACAATAGTTTGATTAAATGCACCCAGTTGACCTGTACTTCAAACCATTTAGATTGATTATATATTAAGTGAAATCTGGCAGAAGACAATAAACAATACACAAAATTACAAGCCATCAAACACTTAAAAAGTACATGTACTAGAAAGAGAAAAATTTGGCTCACCTATCACGCAGGAAGGATATTCTTTAAAGAGAAAGTGCATGCTGTCAACAGATCTCATAGAAAAATGGTAAACTAGCAAATTATTAGTTAGATATTTATTAGTTTCACTCTGTGATCACTTCAAAACAATTATAAATTCATTTTTAAACCAATCTGCATGACCAATGCAAAATAAACATCACAATGGAGGGGGGTTTAGAAACAGCTAAAGGGTAAGGTTATAACACTCGTGGTTGGAAATAACACCCCCCCAAAAAAAAAAATATAAACAAACAAAATTACAAGTAAATTAAAAAAATATAAACAAAAAAAAATAAGCATATAAACAAACATGATCAAATCCAAATGGTAAACATGTTGCTTTAAACTTGGCAAATGGATTTAATCTCTAACAAACAAAAAAAATAATAATAATAAAAAATAAAAAAAAAACAATATATTTTTTTTATGAACATCAAATACAAAAAGATGAGTGAAGGAAAAAAATAAATAAAAAAACAGATTGCCATTTTTAAATTGTGTTAACCACAACATCAAACAACATTAACAAAGTATTACTTCATTGAGGCAGGTGAGCCTACATATAAGAACAATTACTGACATGAGCAGAAATATGCCTCTATAATGTAAAGACAGCACACACTGGTGTAAAAAAAAAACGACAAATGACAGTAGGACATTGAGAAGTAAATAAAATTAGAGTTGCAGTGGACCCACTGTATTGCAAAGGCCATGCATAGACTGAGAAAAAAACAATTTCACTTAATCATGCAATTCTGTCCAAGGTCCTTAAAAAAAAAAAAAAGAAAGAAAGAAAAATGCATGGTCTTGGTTTATTAATTGATTTGTTTGCTAATCTGAGTGAGTGACTTTGTTTTGTTTGCAGTGGAATCCATGTCACATGTAATATAGTTATTTAATAATGCCATTCTCAGAACACAAGAGACAACAGTCATAAGTGCATAAGTTTATTTGTGAAGTTTATCATTCCAATATACAGAAAAACCCAATGACTGTCACAGAGTTAAGTTTACAAAAATATTTTTTAGTGCATCTTTGGTATAAAGTATGTAAATATCATTAAACGTTTCACAAACGTTATGCCAATTAAAGACTATATCATCTCAACAACAAAAATGTGTACTGTAACTGTTTTGCGCTCACCTGCCCCTATGAAATATATAAATTTGTACAACTTGAGAGCAAATCTTATTAGCCATTGGTATGAAGAGACAGCAACAGAGGACATGAAAACAACCACAAAAAGAAAAACAACCAACAAAAGAAAAAAAACATTTATATTAAAGCTAGTATTATAAGGAATATGGCAAAGTATAAATAAGACTGCTAATTGCAGGTACATTATAAATACATGACTAAATAATGAAAGTTAAGAATTAAAAAAATACACTATTTTCTCTCTTTCTTTTCTGTTTGCTTCTCATGTCCTCTTCAAATTTTAAGTCAGGGAAAGATTCTTGCAAATTCCACACAAAATCAGGAAGTAAATAAATTTGCTGCGATATTCCTGATAGTCTTGAATCTGCATTTATCTTAAGGTGAACATGTTGTAATTGGTCCAGAACTGTCTAAAATAGTTGGTCCATTGCAATATTGTCTGCTTGCTTCACAACAATGGCTGCATACTTACAAGACAAATGTGCTAAGTGATACAACAAATACTATGACTGTGTAAAATTAAAATGCAACAAGCCAAAAAATAAAAATAAGTAAAACATTATAAAAATTCATGCAGAAACACTTTAAGTTCTAACGATAAAATTATCTTTCAGCTGAATTACTTTCATATGCATATTATGTATATATATATATTTTAAATTAATGTTGAATTTTTTTCAGTAAACTGCAGATTTTCATTTGCTCATATCTAAATAAACTGAAAGTTGAATATGAATGTTAAATATAATATTTTTGTATTGTTTACCATATCTACAAAAATCTCTGGATAAAAAGGCATATATTTGCTAATGTGGAAACAATTTTCAACTCATTTTCACATCTAATACTGCAAAAATTATTTAATATGTCAAAAAAATATATGTAAAAATTTCAAGTAATATTTTCTATGAATTTTACGATATGTAATGATTCTTTCACTACCAGTCTCTGATCATTCAAGTTTCAAAATGAAATGAGCCAAGGAATGACCATAGGCAACAACCTATGCTAAGGACCCAAGCAAGAATGCGGAACAGGATTATGACAATTAAGATCAAAAATAAAAAACACTGCATGCTGGCATCTTCAACATTGGTCGGGGGCCGGTGCCAACCTAGTGCCACTGCCGCTTCTTGCTCCATGGGTAATTTCTCGATCTCGGCAGGTGCCGACACTGCCCGCAGTTCAACTTCTATCTCTTCAACTGTCTGGGGCTCTACAAGGGAAATAACGGTACCAACATTTACATTTTCATGGCTATGAACATAATATGTTTCCTGTAAAATAAACGTCTTTTACAAAGAGGTTCAATTACAGAAAATGCAGCCATTTAATAATAATAAACATCTTCTCCAGGAGTGATCATTAAAGATCTGTGGTTTGTTTATTTATTTATTATTAGCTATCCAGAGTATCAAGACTTTGCCACACCATACAAATGAAAATTCATTATGTTCCAATCAATATAATAATAATAATGGTGTTGATAAAATAATATTTATGGTAATGATCTAATACAAATTAAAGTGCTATTGTGTGCATTTGACTATTTAATTTATAAAAACTACTGAATTCAAATATCAGATCTGGCACAGGAAACCCACCTTAAAGGTATATACTCATAAACCTTGAGGTGAGATAACCTTTAAAGCTTGTATGTTGTCAAACAATAACCATCAGTCAAGCAGTATACCTTACGTATACTTCAAACACATATAAATTAATATTCTGTCAAAATAAAAACAAGCAGCCAATAATTTGGTATGCTAAAATCATCTGACAAAGATTTGGGAAGAAATAATTCTCACAGTAAAAGGATTAAACTCCAGAAAGTAGGAAACAATCATGCAGAAAGAGCGGCAGTGGCACAGTTCCAATATTTAAATTCAATCTGGAATTTATTCATGCTCCTTTTACTAAATTACATACTTCATTTCTTTTAACAGGGTATTCTGCTTGTCGTCACACTCTTATTCTTAAAAAAACCCACTACTGCCATAGTTTATTTATATTTGTATGATTAAATAAAAAATAATTTCTTTCACATTTTCTATTAGACAATCATTTATTTTCAAGTTTAAAAGACAAAAATAGTTAGTTAATATCTCGTACAGATTAATATATATGAGTGGGCCGAATTAAAAAACTGGAATTCTGGTCTAACTCTGACTTCACTGTCATTATTTTTTTATGAAGCAAGCAGTTCCTTATATTATTATTATTCAATATAATGATAAATTTAAAAATTGCTTTGAGCATTATTATTAGACATAAATGCTCATTTATAAAGATGTAATTTGCTTTTATCAAAAATAACAAAATTACTAAGTTGTGTTAAAAATTTATATACAATTCTTATCTAAGTAGCTAATGTTTATCATTTTTTATATTATAATTAATATTTTGTTTATTTACTTTGTAAGAAGTGTTGCAATTTTAGCTAAAGTTTATCTCTTCATAATATAATTAATATTTTATTTATTTATTTAGTGGAAAGTGCAATTTAATTTATTTTTAACTTCTCATGTAATATATATATAGCAATATCTTGTAATTCAGTAACACTTGTAGATTATTTTCTTTGCCAATTTAAAAAAAATAAATTACATAAATGTTAACCAAACACAAAGAAGATAAAATAATGAATAAGTGTTAAAAAAATTAAATAAATAACTAAACATTTTAAGAGGAATGGACACAAAATATGCTTTCTTCATTTTCTTCCAATTATGTGAACATATTAATGGAAAATAAAATATATGTTAGTTTATCACTAAAATGCTGGCTGATATGTGAAGGAAAAGTACAGCATGTTATGAAAGAATAAAGAAATATACACATCATGAACATCATTTACTCTACAAAGTATGTCATGATCTCTGATTGATATTTATATTAAGAAATTCTTCATTTTCTCTGAGAAATTTTGACATCGGTCAGATCATCATCTGGATTAGAACTTGATTCCACTTGTGTCTCTCTGCTTCTTTTACGCCAGTGAATTTCGATTTCAACTTCAATGCGATAGTATTCCTCTCTCACGACTCTTTCCTCAGCATTGAGGTATTCTGTTAGCATGCCAAACAAGGAGAAAACAAAATAATGGCATTCACTGCAAACACACAAAATTCGTGAAAGAAAACGACAGTGATGCAGAAAATGAAATTTGCAGTTGGCTTGGGTATTTGTGACACTGTTAAAATGCAAAAGCAAAAATAAATTAATTTAAAAAGAAAATAAATAAAAACAAACAATTACAACTACTGCAATGATATTATCTCTATTTTTTTTAAAATTCATTTCTGTTCTTTGATTAATTACAATATATTTCATATCTCTTGTAAATAGACAATCAAAAAGTCTTTCTAATTTCTTCTTAAGTTCTCCCTGGTATTAATATAACATTTTAATATGATTGCATTAAAAAAAAAAATGTAATTGTAAACATCTTAACTATGTATTTAATTTTGAATAGCTTGTAATTTTTAGCATAAAGTTCTTTGATAATGAAACATATAGACTATTTAAGTATAATAATTAACTATAAACCTATAAACTTATGGCTATGATTTTATAAGAAGCTAATAATAAAAATGACAATAAAAAAAGCCACAGTTTTAGCTAGTTAATTAACAACAAATGTAAGAATAAAAGGCCAAGTTGTAGCTCGTTAATAATGTCAACAAATGTGGCAAGCCAAGAACAAATATGCATGCAACAGGCAAAGACAAGGGGGTGGGGTGGGGTGGGGGGAGAGAGGAGAAGGAGGAACATACAACAAAACTAAATGATTTTCCTTCTAAATTTTATTTGAAATTTATATGAACAATGCAAATATGCAAACTGACAACATCTTTTTTTGTTGTTGATTTCAATAGTTTTAACTGTGGCTGCAATATACTAACATAAATTAAAAAAACAACGAACTGACTATAAGTCATATATCTAAAATATATAATTTTTATTTATTTGAAAACAAACATTAACTGTTAATTCTAAAACAAGCATCAAATTCTAATTCTAAAGCATTTCAGGTGTTTTAACAAAGATTCTTATCAATAAAGACAAACAAATGATTTTCATTTCATCAATAATGTATTAATATATTGAAGAGTGATAAACTGATAAGTAAGCTAAGTCAGAAAATCTTAATTTCTTATGCACTAATGATAAGATAATGAATAATGTTATTCATTTTATTTTGAGAGCTATTGTATTTTTAATATTCAAATTTCTATAATATACTGAGTGAAGATCAAAACAGTTATTTGTAGTTTAAACATTATATTATTTTTAAACCTAAACGTTTATAATATCCCAAAGTGGATTTTCTGATATTAAAACTGCTCAAAACAAATGTACTTCAAAATATAGCAATTATGAAATGCAGAAAGGCATATGCTTCATTTTGCCAAGAACTGTAAAATTTTCATTATTTACTTTTAAAAGTAGACTGTCTAGACACAATTCTAACAAACGATTTTTTATAAAAATGTAATGAATTATATTGCATCATAAAATATTTGGATTTTATTTAACTTCTTAAAGAGAGGTCTAATTCCAAATATGCTAAAATTCATTATTATTTCTTTAAATGTACATACTTTGCACTTTAACTGAAAACTATCATTGGTATTATTATCAACTTTAGTCTTTAGTATGTAAAACTAATTTTTACTACAAGCACATTACTAAAACTGCAATATACAATCATGCTAAAAGCACACAATGCTTCTACAGCTAAAAGCAACACTAAATTTTCAGCAAAAAGTCACATTTCAAACACAACCCTAAAATTCAATACAGACAAACAAACAAAAACTAAACCCAAACCAGTCTATTCATTTATATTGTATGCTCGAATACTCACATTAATTACTGCTTCCATGAAAACAATGAGACAAATTGTGGTTATGCAAAAAAAAATAACTTTTTGCATAATTTTGCAAATGGGTATCTGATGTGAACCAAGTTACATGCTTTGAAAATAAGATGCTTGCAACACAACTGAATTTAAAAATTAGACTGTAATATCAAATGACCTTTTAAAACCAGTCTTTTCAATTAACTGTGTAAAATTAGTACTCCCATATTTTTCAAACGAATTTTGTCAATTTCTCACTTCATCAACATTAGATTTTTTCAGTATCGCCCAAGACAGCAACACATTGTTTTAACTGCAGATTAGTCTTCTTTACAATGTATTTTCCCCATCACTGCGGTCAAATGTATACTTGCATTATCACCTGATCAAGCTAAACCATCTCATTTTCTAAGCTTCTTTTCTAAGATACTTTTGTACTTTTGTATTAAAAAACAAACTTATCTTTCACAATTTTTAATTAATCTTTTCATTGCTGATGATTTACTGTGCTTACACTACATCTTAACTGGTACCTCAGTTAAGTTGTTAAGCTAACCAATTAGCTAGATCAATTATCATTAATAACTATTTAATTACAAGGAATGAATTATCTGGATGTGGTGGGGTGAAACAAGCCACAACTATTATTCTTTTCTACTCTGTCTAACTCTGTCTATTTGTATGTCAAACTCTTTCAAAATATACTCTGGTCCTTCATTTGTTGAATTAGCAAGAAGGTATTTGCATTATAACTTAAATAAAATCATCCAATTGATATGAACATAGGCACATAAAGAAATATTATGGCAGAAAGAAATATTTTCCCCACATAAACAAAGATAAAAGTCAACCAGAAAAGCCATGGCTTCACTAAAATTGCTAATGGTAAATGTCAGCCAAAAACGTCACAGCTTCACTAAAAGTGATGACTAGAACAGATCACTCAGTAGAGAGTATACCCACATAAACTCCCACACCAAATCCAGTTTTAAGTGGAAACCATCGTTTCATCAAAACAAATATTAAAATTTGAATATTTAAACCTTATATCTATAAGTAAGAGTGCAAATCCTAAGCTACGTCAATCACTATAGTAGCATTATTGTTCAAGACAGAAATAGGTGTTACTATTTATCAGAATGGTTTGCTGGGTAAACTTTCAAAAGCAGCAGCTTAGCGATGAGCAATATCCGAACAAAGTAAATGTACAATAATTATCAAAAAATGTATACTCTTTTCATAACAACTATTACGTACATTCATTTGGGAGCAATATTGTCTTCAACTGCTTCCATTACAGTAAAAATTGAAAAGAATTACATTGATTGCACACTTAAAATTATAATAATTTATTCAAAAGTCAACTGCTCCCAAATAAAATTTAAAAAACAATACTTTGAATATTTTTCAAATAGCATTAAGAAAATGTGTGACTTTCCACAAATGCAAAATAACATTACAGAAACTAACTTGTTACAGCAAACATACTAACTCTCTAAAAACAAATCTGTGAAGCTGGCTACAAAAAAAAAAAAAAAAAACACCATTCCAGCATATATGGGTTACCTTACCTGTAGCTCCTCTTTTTAACTACTCATAATATCAGCATTAATCATTTTCAATAACATTTTAGAAATGAATCATTTCAGTGATCTGTGTTCTCATTGTGTTTCTTTAAAAGAATGCAGAGACATTAAAAGAATGAAATACGGAAAACCTTTGGGTCTCAAGGATTTGTTCTTACTTTCAACGAAAATATCGACGAATGTTGTTGACATGCCAGCTTCATTTTTAGCCTGACATGTGTACTCTGCTTCATCATCAAAAGTAATGTCTTTGATGGTCAGAATGCATCGGCCATCATCATGATACTCTGTTATAAAACGATCACTGGGTACTAGTTCTATCTCCTCCTACATAAACACAAATAGAAAAAGAAAGTGAAATATATAAATTGTTTCTGGTTATGTCCAGTCATTACTCCTATATAAACACAAATAGAAAAAGAAAGTGAAATATATAAATTGTTTCTGGTTATGTCCAATCATTACTCTGTATACATGCACACTCTCACAAAGCAAAAACAAAGGATACAAGACAAATAAAAAGGACATAAAAATTAACGATAATAAACAGTGACACTAAAATTGTACAGTCAGATAGTAGATTTTAAATAAAACTATAATAAAGCTTATCTGTTATTGTTATTATTATTATTATTATTATTATTATTATTATTATTATTATTATCATAATTATTATTATAATTATTAAAGCCCTAAATATAGAATAAAAGATAGCCAACCTGGTACCAAGTGATACTAGGTTTTGGATGGCCGACAACAATGCAAATCAGAGTGACAGATGTGCCCTCGAAGACATCTAGCTGCCTCTGGAGGGTCTGAGTGAAACGGGGAGCTTCTGGTGCTCCAGCCTCCTCAGCAGGGGCAACGGGGGCCTGCAGCACTTCTGGCTGAACCTCCGCTAAAACTTCTGTCACCAAATAGAAAACTTGCTCATTATCACAGACTTGACTATGTCATATTGTATCTTCATCATAACATATTGCTTTTTTAAAAAGAAATTTTCACTTTAAAAATAAAAAGTCCATAAGAGTTCACTTTATGTAAATTAATGTCATCATTTTATGTAAGAAATATTCTTTTTTTTTTGCTCTTTTGTAATTATTCATATGAAAGCATGCTAGGGATTACTTCCATACCAACAAAAAATAATGAAAACCTGTGATTACATCCATTTGTGCTACTTGGCCTTACCTTCTCCACCCCCCACCCCTTCCCCCAGTATGCAGACAAGCAGTATTAGTTTGGCCCCTAAGGAGTAATAAAGTATATTAATTAATTTGGGATTTACATGATATGGAAAAATGACATGTTCCTTTCTGTCCAGTACTGATTTGTGTACACAGTGCCTTCATGTAGTAGAACTTTTCAGCCAATCAAGTAGTAGCAAGAGTATTATTATTTTTTTAAATAAACTTACTAGCAAAACAAATAATCAACTAAAAGCAAAATCAATATTTGTAATATAAAATTATTTGCGCATTAATTATAGTACTACAACAGGTACAGCAATTCTAAATATTTTACAACAGCATGTTTTAACTTTGAGTGGCAGTATACCTGAGTATTAAATATTTTGCAACACTGTGTTTTGTTTATAGTCTCATCTATCAATACACCTGAGTTCTACACATTTTACAATATTTAAATTGCTTACTGCATAGCCATTGGATATGTCAGTTCTAATTAATTTTTAAATAAATAAATATTTTCTTACTCCCCACTTATACAATGAACCTTTAGTACATAATTTATAATTATTTTATTTAGATGTCTTGGTTGCTACCTTGGTTGTAGCTGTGCTTTATGAAAATATGTATTTTTCTTTTTAAAAACTGCTTCCTACTTGTTACAATTATTTTTTCTAGGAGAATTGCTTGATTCTTCATTTGAACTAGGAATAGGTAACAGCACTGAATGAAATGACAGGTTTATAGTGTTCTTCTCTTAAACAAGTATAATGATCCTTTTACACTTGGTAATGAAGCCCACGAATTTACTTTTCAAGAACATGAAATCAATATAATGTTACTATTTTGTCAATACCCACAGCTTCAAAACAATAAAAGTGTATCTGCTTGTTAAAAAAAAGAAATAAGAATGCAAAATTATTGTTTAAAGTCTTTAAAAAGCTACAGTCAAGCAATGAAACTGCAAATCAAATGCAATGAAGCAAATATGATGGTCAAATATTTTCATTTTTTGCTTTATTAAGTAATTTCAGTTTTAATTTGAAAATACAATACACTATGCAAATTAACATCCTTTAGAGATATAGAATAGTATGAAATGATAAAGTGCAAAGATCTGTCAATATATACACAAGTTCGACTTTAATCTTAAATCCAAGATGGCACAGTACATATGATTAACTTTTGATATCTATGATGCAACATGGGCAGTTTCAGTTTTACAAGTTTTCCAAATGCACAATTAGTTTAAATTTATTTCTATTGTTATTCTTAATCTTAATGAAGGTTTAATAGTTTCATTCACATTTACAAAACATTATTCAAAGCAATTATCACACTTATTATCCAAACAGTTATCACACTAAATTAATGACTCAAAGCTCTGGTTCAAATTAATGAACAATAACTGTTTTTACAAAGAGAAAAGCAGTCATTGCTAATTTATTCTACTTGTCTAATAGGACAACTTGTCCAGCCCCCAACAGAAGCTATGCATATATAGTATTATGTAAACAAGAATGTAACTGATCAAGACGAAGATACAAAATTATAATAAAGTTCTTGAGAACACCATTTAGATTTAAACTTTTTATTAAAATAAATATATTTGAGTATGTTTCTTTAAAATTATACATGTTATATTGATGCAGTTATACAATGCAATATTAAACAAAGTAATATGTATTTTAATTTTTAGTATGTTTGGTAAACACATCTCAATAGACATTTAATTTGTCATAACATGAGAGTTAACTCTTTTAAAATCTTTTTTAAACAAGCCAAAATTATTGATATTTTTCAAAACAATGTTTAAAAAATAAATGTTATTATACATAAATAAACTTGGTTTAATATATTAATTTAGTTTTATTCTAAGATGCTTCAAATAATGACAGAGATTTTAATACTGTTTTATAACAATCATCAGTGCAAGTTAGAATCTAAAATTGTATCACATTTATTTTTGTATATAGTCACAAAAAAGTGCCACACTGTTTAGAAGTATTATTAAAACTTAAACAGATTTACTGCAACTGTTTTATATATAAGGAAAGAAAGGCAGACAAAAATGAATTTGCTGCAATATTAATTATTTGAAACAAGTCAAGCAATCTGCTTACCACTTGGACCTTCAGTAGGTTTGAGTTCTAATTCAAACTCAACCTGAGCCGTCTCCTCCACGATCTCTAGTTCAGTTTTGAAAGTCTCACTTATTTCGACTTCTTCAGTTGCTTCTTGAGTAACTTCAACTACTGTGAAGAGAAAATAATATTTAAATATGTGCAAGTCAACATTATCAACATAATAATTAGATCAAGGAGGAGGTGAATGTAAATCAACCATTCTAATAAATTAATTTTGTTGTCTTTGGTATTCTGAATACTTACAGCAAATTTCTAAGTCATAAAACTATTAGTTTATTAAATTGTAAGAGCTTGTTTGGGGGGTAGATAACTGATTTTATCTAGGTATATAAAACTTACTTATCTGGTTTGTGTGTGTGTGTGTGTGTGATGTGGATTCCTCTTCACTTAGTCTGTAAATAAATCAGTCACTTATGTATGCATATCATCCTAATAAAATTTATTATTATTAATTAAAGCAATCACAATGATTAATTTATTCAATTTCTGTGTACACTGGTTGTTGTTATTTGTAGGTTGTGCTGAAATCTTTTCTGTTCATTTGTTTTTTAATGGAAACCAAATAGCTCATTTTCAAAAGTTCCAAATTCAATTTATGAATTTTAAATCTGTGTCTATTACTGAATGCATATATAGGATGAGTACAACTTTAGCTGTGGCATCAGAGTCATGTAAGTATTTCTGTAAGTGTGCATACATTGTGCACATAACAAATCTACCCACCCACTGTATATATGATATACCAACTAGATTTAGTACTTTCATAAAATTTTATGTAAACTTAAAATGTTCTAGCGGAATCAAGCATGAGCAGTCTTGGGACATGAAAAAAGGAATAAATCACTCTTTGTAATTTTATGTAAGGAAGCAGTGGTTACTGAAATTATGGTATTCTGGGTAGCTTAACTGCACATCTTGCATGCAATGACTCTCACCTTGTACATGGATGCATGCAGAGCATTCACAGATACCAGCTCTGTTCTCTAGCACAACCTTGATTATCCCAGCATCATCAGTCAAGATTTCTGGGATGACCAGTTTACTGGACCCTTGCTCAACCATCACTTGGAAATCTTCTGATGATTCAATAGGTTTATCATTTAAGAGCCAGGTGACTGCAGGTGCTGGCCAAGCATAGAAAGAAACTTCTAGAGTCAAATGGTCACCTTCAAAGATGGTTACATCTTTCAAAGTAGTAATAAATTCAGGTTTCTGCTGCTCTAGCTCTTCTAACTTAACTTCTACAGTATCTTCTCTGGTTTCAAGTGGAACTTGAATTTCAGTCTCAAACAGCATTTCTGGAGGTATCTCTGTTTCAATTTCCAAAGTAGATACCTCTGATGGTCTTTCCTCCTCAAATGAAACAATTTTAAATACTTCTTGCACAATTTCTTCCTCTGGTTTGTGCAAGTCCAGCTCACCAGGCAAACCCTCTTCAGTTATCTCAAAGATAGATCCTTCCACAACTGCCTCTGAAGGCTGCTTTTCACCTACCAAAACTGTGCTTAGTAGATCTTCTGTAGCTTCTTCAGGAGCCTGCATAATATCCACCTCAGAAGAAATTATTTCAGGTTTGGTTTCTTCTGGCAAGATTTGTGTGTCGACTTTAGCCAATTCCTCCTTTTCAACAATGACAAAGTCAGAAAAGTCGTCAGTGGGTTGTTCAGTAGCTTTTTCAACATCCATTATGATGAGTTGTTCTGTGTCTTGTGGTTGGACAACTTCTTCAATCTTCTGCACTTCAAAAGTCTTTTCTTTTTCAATACTGAGAGATTCTTTAGTTTCTTCAGTGATCTTTTCAAAAGACTTTTCAACTTCAAATCCAATTTCAATTTCTCCTGGAATATCTTCTACAACATAAGCAGATACAGATTCAATTTCTGAATACTTTTCTTCATCAACTGCAGGCATTTCTGTGATCATTTCAAAGGTTTCTTCAAGCAGCTCTTCTGTTTTAATTTCAGATGGTAGTTCTTCTGTAGATTCTTCAGCAGCTTCAATAAGCCTTTCAACTTCTGATGGTTTCATTTCTTCAACAAGGAGTGCTTCTTTTATTTCCTCCTCCACTTTTCCAGCGGATTTCTCCTCTAAATCAATTTCAAATTCTTCATAAGACTCAGTTTCAGAAACGTCCTCTTCAACAACAACTTCAGATGGTTTCTCTTCTTCAATGACTGGTGTTTCTTCAAATTCTTCTATCAACTTCCCTGGGAGTTTCTCTTCTTTAATATCAATTGGAATCTCACCAAGAACCACTGCAAAGTCTTCAAAAGCTGACTGAACCTCTGATGGTTTTTCAACTTCAACAAATGGAGATTCTTTGATATCTTCCACAACAACATGGGAGGGTTTATATTCTTCAAATTCAGCTTTTATTTCTCCAAGACCCAAATCAGGAACTTCAATTTCCTCAGTGAGATCAATTTCTGATGGTATCACCTCAAGCACAATAGTCTCTGTTGTATCTTCAATGATCTCTTCTGATTTTTGTTCTAAATCTTCTTCAGACACCTGATCAGGTTTTGTTTCCTCTACAGTCTCTTCAGTTTCTTTTACTTGATAGAGCATCTCTTCCTCAATAGTAGCAGATTCTGTGACAGTTTCAACCTCTTTTCCCTCAGTTAAGCTGAAGGCTTCTGTTTCAATAAATAAGATTTCTCTCATTTCTGCAGTGATTTCTTCAGAAGGTTTCTCTGTTTCCACCTCAGGGAAGGTCTCTTCCTGTGGTGTTTCCTCAATTGTAGATTCAATAGCTTCTTCAACTTTGAACTCTTTCTCCGTTTCTAATGTGACTATCTCCCTGGTGTGAATTATGACTTCTTCGGTGGGTTTTTCTGCTTCAACTTCAATAACTTCTGTAAGTTTCTCTTCAATTTCCTTTTCTATTACAGAGACTTCTGATGATATGGGTGTATGTATTTCAATCGTCTGCCTGACTTCTTCTGTGGTTTCCTCTGTGGGTTTTGCAGTTTCTAATTCTGCTACAAGTTTCATCTCAACTTCAAAATCAGAGGTAACCACTGCAGTGACATCTGATGTTTCTTGTTTTTCAATTAAGATGCTTTCAAATACTTGGTCTGTTACTTCCTCTTGTGTCTTTTCTGGTGTGATTTCAAAAGTGATTTTTTCTGCCTGAGTGGCTTCTACAGTTTCCTGAGTTAATTCAACTCTGAAATGTTTTTCTTCTGTGAAAGGCATCTCTTCATCCTTTCCTTCAGTAATCTCTGGGACTTTGAATGCAAACTCTGGCACAAGCTCTTGAGTTTTCTCCTCTTCCTCGAGAGGAACCTCTTCAACTTTAAGAGGTTCTTCTTCTTCAATAGTTATCACTTCTCTAAACTCTTCTATTATCTCCTCCTTAGGTCTTTGCATTTCTACAGGTATTGATTCCTCTGACACTGCTTCTTCAGGTACTAATTCAACAGCAAAGACTTCAGAAGGCTTTTCTCTTTCAAGTTCAAAGGTCTCACGGATTTCTTCGGTAGTTTCAACAATGGGCTGGTCTGCTTCTGTTTCTTGAAGCGTTCTTTCTTCCTGCACTACCATCATTTCCACCTGAGATACCTCAAATGGAAACTTTTCTTCTAAAGTTACTGTCTCTCTCATAACCTCTGTCACCTTTTCTTCTGGCCTTTCTGATTTCAGTTCTATCTCTATTTCTTCTGAGATGTCTTTGGCTATTTCTATGATATCTTCTACTTTTGTTGGTTTCATTTCTTCCAAGCAAATGGATTCTCTGACTTCTTCCACAATTTCTTCTGAAGGATGCTCTGCCTGAACTGATATTTCAACTACTGAAATGTCAGTTTCATGAGTTGGAGCTTCCAATTCTGAAATGCTGAATGGTGCCTGGGTATCAACTGTGATGACTTCTCTGATTTCTTCAGTAAGTTCTTCCTGGGGCCTTTCAACTTCAACATCCATTTCAGGCATCAAACTCTCAGAAGGTAACTGGGAAGCAATCTGGTCAACATTAGAAATAATTCTGTCAGTAACCAGAGTGTCACTTGTTGGCAGAGATTCAAAGGTATGTCTTTCCTGAACCAGAGTCTCAACAGAGGGAGGCATTGCCTCCAATTCAATTTCCTCTGCTTCCAAAGTCTTTTCAACAGCTTCTTTTATTTCTTGTGTAAACTCTGAAAGCTGCTGAGAGATATCCAGGCTGATGTGCTGCTTGCCTATGAAATCTACTTCATCTTCCTTTGTAACTTCAATGGTCTCTTCAAAAGTTACTTCTATTCCCTGCTTTTTAACTTCATCTTGCAGTTCAGGATGTATGGGAATATCAAATGTGATCTCTTCTTTAAATCTCTCATCAGCAGTAACTTTTATTTCAGTAATTGTATCTTTCAGTACTTCAAGTGTCTCTCTTTGTGTTTCCAAAATAATTTCTTCTGGCTTTGAAATCTCAAATTCTACATATTCAGTAGGCTGTGGTTTCACACCAACAGTTATTTCTTCCCTAAAATGCTGTCCCTCTGGAATTTCACATGTAATTTCTTCTTTCTGCTCAGTCTCAATCATACTTTTGTACTGAGCATCTGGTTGTTTTGAGATATCAAGCAATATCTCCTCTTTAAATTGCTGATCAACAGCTTCAATTTCAGAAATCCTTTCTCTCTCAATCTCAAGTATCTCTCTGTGAGTTTCCTCAGTAATTTCTTCTGGTTTGCTAACTTCCAACTCGGATGTGTATGGTTTTAAACCCAAAACTAATTCTTCTTTGAAGGATTGATCTGTTGGAACATCAAAACTAATCTCTCTTACTTCTGTGATTTCAAAAGCATTTTCTGTTGTTTCCTTTTCAAATGCAGTCATTTCAAGTGTAACTTCTTCAGGTTTACTTTCAAATGTTATTTCTTTTTTCATACTAATATCTTCATTTGAAGATGATGGTCCTTCAGATGATGGAAAGCTGGATGCTGGAAAACAGGATTTGCAAAATAGTGACTTGAGCAAACAGCCATAATTCTAAGTGCATCATTATACCATAACAGATGACTTCACAAATGCTTTCCAAATTCCTGACATAATTTGAAGTATTTCCTGTGATCACCACACATTCATTTATCCCTAACTTCTGACCTAAGCAAATTATGAGTCCAGACATTCAGCACAGTGAAAAGTCTATTTCAGCCAACTGTCAAGGTCTCAGTCCTGAACATCATGCCACCTCCTTAACCAGAGACTTATTTTTTCTTAAATTACTTATATACTTACAGGTATTTGGTGTTTCTTGTTAAGGTTCCAGCATGTGAAATATTTTGGATGTCTATTTACAATACAAATTAAAGATTATCTTGCAAAGAAAAGCAATGGGGCAGGGCCATGAGAATATGGACACTTCTTACAGAATGTCAGTTGCAAATTCTTGCTGGAGGAAAAACATAAGTGAAATATTCAAAGTAGATGGGGAGCTGGACTGACAGGAAATGCAAAAGATTGCATGAGGGATTTAACAAAACATTCAAATGGATATTAAACTTGAGGAATATGCAAATGTACAATTATTCTGGATTAACAGCAAACCACCTAGAAAAGCACATAAAGATTTTACTCTATTGCCTAACTGCAGGGCTAAACTGCAAAATTTGTATTTACTAGATGGATTCAGACAATTTTATAAAGGCTTCTCAAAACACCAACTGCACTTAAATATCAAAGACACTCCAAACTGGACACAAGACCTACTGTCAAAATTTGTATCTAGCCTATTAAGATCTATGAAGGAATTTTGAAATATGGAATGACTACACGTTTACAGTTCACTATGAAAGGGTCACTTTCCAAAGGTGATAAAAGAGGTGGCGAGATAAGGTCAATGGTGTTGGAACTGAAAGGTGGCATGCTGAAAACTTTGCAATAATTTGGAAAATCATTGGAAGGCAACCGCCAATCATGGGTAAAGAGGAGGTGGTCATAGGACAATGGGGGACCACAACAAATACATCTGGGTAGACACTGCTAACATAATATGTGAACAGAACACTTATCCAATATCATAATTTTCAAATTTCATTTTATAACTTTAAACAAACACAAAAACAGAGAGCTCTTCAGTTCATATCTATCACACTTTTAAAAAACTCTACAATATTATTTATTTTGCAAATGTTTTTGTTAGTAATAACATTTGTGTACAAAAAATAAAACAAAGACATAATATAAAAATTTAATTCCAATTAATGAAATACAATAATGATTATACAAAACTAAAATGCATAAACATAGAAAATAACCAGAATTACACCTAACCTGATTAACAAAAAGCACTTCTGATTACAAGTGGAAGGGAAGAGGTGATGCATTAACTCTTATAAATGTAAATAAATATGTAATGACATCAACCTTAATTAGTAATCATTCAGTACAAAAAGGTTTATACCATTTTCAACCTTCATCTAGGCAGAGGGTGGTGTACAAAATTACTTACGTAATACTGTGATGTAAGCAACTGAAGCACAGCGTCCAACTCTGTTTATTGCTTCCACACGATATTCTCCTTCATCATCTGGCAAAACGTCAAGGATTGTTACAACAGAGTGACCTTTGTCTATTACAATGGTGACACCTTCAGATTCAGTCAAGGGTTGGTTATCAAGGTACCAAGTGATTTCAGGCATTGGGCGACCAGTGACCACCACTTCAAGTCTCATTAAAGTGCCTTCCATTACAGTGACTTCTTGCAGCACAACAGTGAAGCTCGGAGCTTCTTCTTCTTCTTCTTCTTCACTAGAAGATATTTCTATTTCTCTTTCTGGCACCTCAAATGTGACAATTTCATGCACAGTGGTACTGATAGTTGATACAGCTTGAGATTCAGCTCCTTCAATGATATCATGAACGAGCCCAGACACATAGGTATCAAGCATTTCCTCAGTCTGAGGCTTCATTTTTGTCTCTGGCTGCTGTTCATCCTTTGAAGCTGCAGTTTCAGGTACAATGGGTTCTTCACCAGCCTGCATCTCTTGGACATCAGTGATAATCTTTTCCACAAATTCTGTGGCAAACTGTTCAATCTCTTCTTGAACTGCCTTGCTCAGTATCTCTTCTGGTTGTTCAGAGATTTCAGATATTATTATGACTTCATCAGTTTCCTTTGTATGGGATTCTTCAAAAGGCTCCTTGAAAATTGTCTGGCTTTCAAAAGTAGTTTCTTCAGTTTCTGGTTTTACAATTTCAGCAATAGGAATTTCTTCTTCTACTGCTGCTTCAGGAACCTGCTCCTCCACTAAACCTGTAATATATTCTTGTGGTAGTTCCTTAGATGACTCAGCAAGTTCTGATGGGATTTCCATAATGTCTGCTACTTTTGATTCCTTTTCAGGTATGAGGTCAACATCAGGTTGAGATAACGTCTCTTGCATAATCTGAGTTTCGTAATGCTCAGTGTCTGTGATGGTTTCTTCTAATTGAATAGGAAAATCTGTTGTTATTGCTTCTTTTGTGAGCTCAACAGGAATATCTTCAACTAAAATGATCTCTTGCTCCTGTTGTGCAGTGATATCTTCAGTGATTTCTATGTTATATTCAGATGGCTGCTCTTTTCCTACTTCTATCAATTCTTCTGATATCTCAGAAGTTGCAGCCAGTTCAAGTATTTCTTCACTAACTTCTGAAACCTCTGGTTGTTCTGTGACTTCAACAGTGACCTCAGTTTTGAATACTGATGGCTGTTCTTTTTCTATTTCAGCCAATTCCAGTGAGATTTCAGATGGTACAGCTTCTTCAACTGCTTCTTTGGTGACCTCAGAGACCTCAGATTGTTCTGTGACTTCAACAGACACCTCAGTCTTATATTCTGTTGGACGTTCATGTTCTGCTTCAATCAATTCCAATGAGATCTCAGATGGTACAGCTTCTTCAACTGCTTCTTTGTCAACTTCAGAGATTTCTGGTTGTTCTATGATTTCTTCAGCAATCTCAGTTTTGTATTTTGATGGTTGTTCTTTTTCCAACTCAACATATTCCAATGAGATCTCTGAGAGCACAGCTTCTTGAACTGTTTCTCTGTCAACCTCAGAGACTTTTGGTTGTTCAGTGACTTCAACAGTGACCTCAGTTTTGAATTCTGATGGTTGTTCTTTTTCTGCTTCAACCAACTCCAAAGAGATCTCAAATGGTACAACTTCTTCAGATGCTTCTTTGTCAACCTCAGAGACATGTGGCTGTTCCACAACTTCTTCAGTGGCTTCGATTTTGTATTCTGATGGTTGTTCTTTTTCTGCTTCAACCAATTCCAATGAGATCTCAGATTGTATAGCTTCTTCGACTGCTTCTTTGCCAACCTCAGAGACATCTGGCTGTGCCACAACTTCTTCAGTAGTTTCAATTTTGTATTCGGATGGTTGTTCTTTTTCTGCTTCAATAAATTCATAGGAGATCTCAGATGGTACGATTTCTTCAATTTCTTCTGAACTGACCTCGGAGATTACTGGCTGTTCTGTAACCTCAACAGCAATTTCAGATTTGTATTCTGATGTCTGTTCAGATTCTGCCTTAGTCAATTCAAAGGAGATCTCAGATGGAACAGCTTCTACCACTGTTTCTTTGTAAACCTCAAAGATTTCGGGTTGCTCTGTGACTTCTTTGGTGAACTCAATTTTGTATTCGGATGGTTGTTCTTTTTCTGCTTCAACCAATTCCAATGAGATCTCAGACTGTATAGCTTCTTTGGCTGCTTCTTTGCCAACCTCAGAGACATCTGGCTGTTCCACAACTTCTTCAGTAGTTTCAATTTTGTATTCGGATGGTTGTTCTTTTTCTGCTTCAATAAATTCATAGGAGATCTCAGATGGTACGATTTCTTCAATTTCTTCTGAACTGAACTCAGAGATTACTGGCTGTTCTGTAATCTCAACAGCAATTTCAGATTTGTATTCTGATGTCTGTTCAGATTCTGCCTTAGTCAATTCAAAAGAGATCTCAGATGGAACAGCTTCTACCACTGTTTCTTTGTAAACCTCAAAGATTTCGGGTTGCTCTGTGACTTCTTCGATGAACTCAATTTTGTATTCGGATGGTTGTTCTTTTTCTGCTTCAACAAATTCTAAAGAGATCTCAGATGGTATAGCTTCTTCAACTGCTTCCTCACTGACCTCAGAAACTTCTGGCTGTTCAGTGACTTCTTCAGTGACCTCAATTTTGTATTCTGATAGCTGTTCTTTTTCTGCTTCAACTAGTTTTACAGAAATTTCAGATGAGATTACATCTTCAATTGTTGCTTCATGAACGTCAGAGATCTCTGGTTGTGAAGTAACTTCTTCAGTTACCTCAATGTTATATTGTACTGGAAGTTCTTTTTCTGCTCCAACCAATTCTAAGGAGATCTGAGAAGGTATTAATTCCTCCACTGTTTCTTCACTGACTACAGAGACCTCTGGCTGCTCTGTGACCTCTTCAGAAACTTCTATGTTGTATTCTGATGGATGCTCCTTTTCTGCTCCAATCAATTCTATTGATACTTCAGAGGGAACTACTTCTTCAAATTTTTCTATGCTAACTTCATAGACCTCTTGAAGCTCTGTAATGTCTTTCATGACATCACTCTTGTATTCAGATGGTTTTTCCATTTCAGATTCCACCATCTCAAATGAAATCTCCACAGGTACAGTTTCTTTGACTGTTTCTTCACTGATTGAAGAGACTTCTGGCTGTTTTGTGAATTCTTCAATGATTTCAGTACTATATTCAGATGGCTGCTCCATTTCAGCTTCAACCAATTCTACAGAAACTTCAGATGGAATCACTTCTTCGACATCTTCCTCTTTGACTGAAGAGACTTCCGGATGCTCAAAGGACTCTTCAGCAACTTCAGTCTCATATACAGATGGTTGTGTTTTCTCAGCTCCTATCATTTCAAAACTAATTTCTGATGGCAAAACTGTATTTAAAGTCTCTTCTGCAACCAAAGAGATTTCTGGCAGCTCTTCTACTTCTTCACCAGTTTCAGATTTGAATTCAGTGGGTTGTTCTACTAAAGGTTTAGCCATGTCAACTGATATTTCAATGGGAAGAGCCTGATCAGCATACTCATCATCAACAAACACCACATCCGCTTCTTCGGTTTCTTCAGCAACTATCACAGTCTTAAACAGAGAAGGCTGATCTTCGGAAGCACCAACAAGCTCAAGAAGAATCTGAGACTCTGTGGCAGCTTCTTCAGACTCTTCAGTTACCAAAGCGACTTCAGGCACTTCCAAAGCCTCAAGTGCTGTTTCAGAATAAAATTCTGCTTTATGTTCTAAAGCAATATCAACAGTGTCAATCAATACTTCCACTTCAGAGGCAGCCTGGAATTTCTCTTCAGGCACCATTTCAATGTCTGGCTGTTCAACTCTTTCTTCAACAGAGTCAGTTTTATATTCTGAAGAGATTTCTTCAGTCGTGGTTATGAGGTTTACAATGGTATCTGATGTTTTAGCTTCATCAGGAATGCCAGTAATAACATCACTAATGATGGGATGCTCAATCATTTCTTCAACAATATCAGTCTTGTATTCTTCAACAATTTCATGAGTGTGAGTTGAGATATCTATGGTAATATCCTCAGCAACAGCTGTCATGGTCTCTAACTCCACATTCAGCAATTCTGGCTGCTCGAGAATCTCCTGGACAACTTCAGCTTGGAACTCTGTGTCTTCGGTTGAAGCCTGGGCAGATTCTGTTAACTGATGAGATTCTGCAGCTGCTTCTGATGGTACAGCAGTGATCAGTACCACCTCTTCAGTTTCTGGTTGCTCTTCAACTTCAGCTTCAGCAACTTGCTCCAGGACAGGTTCTTCTTTTGGAACATCTTCCTCTGCCTCAATATGTTCTGTTAATTCAGAGGAAATTTGTTCCTGGAGACGTTGTATTTCCTCAACAAATTCTCTTGAGTGGGTAGGAACTTCTGTGTCAGAATCAGCTGGAGTTGGTTTTGGAGAAGATGGTTCGATAGAAGACATCATTGATTCTGAAGCTTCTTCGCTATCTGGTACATATTCATAAGCTGTAAACAATACAAGTTAATGTCATTTTTTATTGTCTCCATCAAAATGTCACAAAACTATTTATAGTCAATGACAGTTTTACTGGTAAACAGTTTTTTTTTTATTGTTTCTTTAATTAACCTTTTAAATACTCAACATTATAAATTTATAATGAAAGGAAATTCTTTAAACACTTAATAACTTAGTGAATCAATGTATAGATTTGCAAATGCAATTACTGTTCATATTAGTAATATTAATTTTATGTGCCATTCAATCTTTTTTCCAAACTTACATTCAACTTCAAGGTATGCCCGTGTTACAGCTTCTCCATGAATGTTGACAGCTATGCAACGATACTCTCCAGCATCTTGTGGAAACACCTCTGCAATTAACAAAGTACAAGCTCCTGACTCCACATCATATGTCAGGCTGAAATCTTGGTTCTCTGCAATGGGCTTGTCATCATGGAACCATGAAATCTCTGGCATGGGAATACCAGTAACTTCACATCGAAACTTGACCTCTTCTCCATCCATAACTTTCAGTGACATAAGCCCCCAGGTGAACTCCGGTGCTTTGCCTTCAATAGTCTCTGGCAGCTGGAATACCTGAAAGTAAAAGTGCAATGCATATTTTCCAAACATGAGGTGCCATCAAGTATATCTATAACAATATAACAAACTATTTTAAAGTTTTAATTTTTACATTATTAAATTGTTTTTCTATGTTACTTGTTGAAAGGAAAGACACTTACAAAACAATGCAAATACTCTACTTAGTTTGATACACTTTACAAATTAATAACTTAACAAGTGGGGAAAAACAGCACTTGTTAAGCATGAAAAAATGTATTATTTTTTCACTGAATACTCACTCTCTCCCTCAATGTCAAAACACAATGTGATAGTTACAGTTTGAAAGGTGCTTGCAAAATGCAGTACTAGCTAAGAAAAAAAGTGAAACTATATATATAAGATTTCCTAAATATTAACTGCTTTTTAATCCATAAATGACACAAGGTGAACAAAGGCATTTGTGAAACACTGTATTTAAGAAAACAAAATTTCACACGAACATAAACATACTTTATGCATGAAATAAAAAGTATAAGAAGCTAGGTTTTTCTGTTTATTCTGATCAATTCACTACAAGATGCTTTAGCACCCTATCCTCTTTATAGTTTCAATCCATTGTAAAAATGCTTCAATATTAATGATCAAACCGCATGTGAAACTGTGATTCCATCAGCCTGTTACTGGACGAATCCAATGTATTGCTTTATTAAGATCAAACATAATGATTTTAATCATTTTCAAGAATATCATTTGTAGTCTGAGTTTCCACTTAAGTGAAATAACTTATTTTTGTTTTGTAGAACTTTATTTAATTCATTGAATCACACCTTGACTGTTTACACCTTTTTCAGGTTTTTTTTTAATTTCTAAGTTTTGCAGTTTGGAAAGACAATTAAAGAAAAACCAGTTCATTAACCTAGATAAATATAAAGGCAACTTAGCTGATCATGGACATAAGTTGCAAATCAACTTTAGTTAATAAAGATACAGGTTCCATGAGTAAAGATACAGTTTGAGTTAATAAAGACAGCACTTTGTTTAAAATCTAAGCTGCTTGGGCTAAGTTTAGATGATTTCAGAAGAAAAGTGATTAGGCAGCCATAAGTAAAATATTTTTAAATTACAGCCCACCTCTTGTGTAATAAAAAATAAATTAAAAAATTACAAGTCTGCAATCTTTAATTGTGCCTGGAGAAACAGACTGAGATTGAAATTCAGCATAAGTGCTCTAATAAAAATGCTCTTGAAATTACCTATCAACATAAAGAATTTGAAATTGTGAACCTCTCTTACAATTAATAATCTCCCAGTAACATGTGAAATTTCATAAACTGTCACTATATTTCTGTCATAAACGTCTTCAAACTCTCTTTACCTGTTCTACTGATGGGGCAGCAACTTCAGTCACAGGTGTCTCTTCCAATTGTTCCTCCTCTTCCAAGTGCAGAGTGAGCTGTACTTCCTCTAACTCCTTCTGCTTTCCCTCGATCTGAAGTGTCAGCTCTTCCCGGTGCCTTTCTTCCACTTCAGTATCTACCCGCGAGATCTCAACCTCTGACACAAAAGAATCCTCCCCAAGAAAAACATCTTCTGCAACTGGAACTTCAAGTTCTGACCGTGAAATTTCTGTTGGTGCAATCTGTAGAGTAAACTGCACTTCCTGCTGTTCTAGCTCTCTGCCTTTTATCTGAAGCTCAATTTCTTCTCTGTGAATTTCCTTCACTTCTTCCACTTCTGAGATAACTACATTACTAACATCAGTTTGGACAAACTCTGGTTCAATTCCTTCCCGTTCTCCAATTTTTATTTCCAGTGTCACCTCTTCTTGTGGAATTTCAAACACTTCAGAAACTTGTTTCTCTGCTAAGTCAGCTGAAACAACATCCAGGATGTCAACAACAGGAGATTCTCGGACATCTACCTGAGTAACTACTCTTGATGCAGATGTTAAATTATCAAGTTCATCAGGCTGAGTTTCAATGATAACTGTTTCTTCAAACGTTGGAGCTTGTTCTTGTGGTTTTTCATCCTCTGGAATAAGTTCAATTTCCATATGAACCTCATATGGAATCTTATCTGATTTTTCTACAGTTTTTCTTTCCACTACAACAACCTCTTCAAACGGGGCCTTAACTTCTGTTTCTTCAATGTCTGCAGTTGCCTCAGATTCCTGAATCTCAATAACACTCTCAACTTGAGTTTGTTCTAAAGGCACTGAAATCTGAGTCTCTATGGAAATACTCTCAGCACCAGCAGTGAGTGTTTCCTCCAAAGCAACAGTTTCTTGTTCCTCAGGCTGCTCTTCAAGAACAAGTTCAATTTCCATTTCAACTTCTGACAAAACTTTCTCTGCCTCTTTAACATATTCTTTTTCTGTTATAACAACTTCTTCAACTGGGGCCTTTGTTTCTGTCTCTGGAGCATCAGTGGCGACTTCTGGGATTTGAACTTCGAAGACATCTTCAACTTTGAACTCAGCAGTAGGAGCTAAAGTTGGAACACCAGTTTCAAAATCCTGGATTTGTATAAGGACAGTTTCTTCATATCTAACAGCTTCTTGTTCCTCAGGTTTTTCTTCAGGTACAAGTTCAATCTCCATTTGTACCTCAGAAGGAACAATATCTTCTGCTTTCTCAACAATTTCTCGTGTTGTTATAATGATCTCTTCTGAGGGAGCAGAAGTTTCTGCCTCTTTAACTTCAGCAGTCTCTTCTGGCATTTGTTCTTCTGTAATACCTTCGACTTGAAACTCTTCAATAGGCTGGGTGGTTGGATACTGAGTTTCCACAGGCTTATACTCAACAGTGTATGATTCTTCTAAAGATAGAGTCTCTTCCTCCTCTGGTTTCTCTTCAGGAACAAGTTCAACTTCCATCTGAACTTCTGATGGAATCTCTGCAGATTTTTCAATAATTTCCCTTTCAGTGATAACCAATTCCTCTAAAGGAGCTTTTACTTCTGTCTCATCAATGTCAGTGGTTGATTCAATTGGCAATGTGACAAATTCTATTTCAGTTTTGTCAATCATAGGTTGGGGCTGCTGTGTTTCCCCTTCCATTAAGAAAATCTCTTTGGTAATTGTCTGTCTTGTCTCTTCTACAACCTCTTCTGTTGGTCTTGGTGTCTCTGTGGCTGGAGCAGCTACAATGTCAAATTCAAACTCAGTCTTAGTTATCTTGCTTATTGGAACAGATAACTCTTGTGGCTGAGGCAGCCTCTGAAGCTGAGTTTCATGGATTTCAATTTCAATTCGTTGAACAGATTCTCTACGATGGTCAACATCTTTCCTCACTTCAACAGTCTCTATCTTAGTGACTGGAATTTGTATTGGCACTTCTTGGGGTTTTGACTCCTGTATAATTTCTATGGTCTCTCTGTGTCGTTCTTCAGTTGGCTTTTCCTCAACTGGGATCTGACGAACCTCTGAAGTCACTACACGAGTAGCTTCTGTAATATGTGAAACTAGTTCTTCTTGAACGGGTTGCACAGGAATGCTGACTCTCAACTCAATTGGTATAGTTTCTTGGCCTTTACGTACAGTAACTGAAGAGATATGTTTTTCAGGGCCCTCTGAAAGGGAAGGAGTTTCCTCTTCTATTAGGTTACGTGTCACCTGAGTATATGTGGTTTTCTCCTGAATTAACGTGGTGGATGTTCTGGTTACTTGTGGAAGACCAATCTGGATCTCAAATGTCTCTGATCTTGATGGAGAGATCTTGTGCTCAACAACCTGCTTTACCATGGTGGTGTCCTGGGAGGGTGTTATCTCCATAATTTCAGGCTGCTCTTTGGAGAAATCAATCTCAATAGTTTCCTTATGAATTTCATCAGACTCAATATCCACATCTTCATCTGATGCTACAAAACAAAGAATTTTGAGGATTAACAGGAATTTTTGTTAAATTGTGTATGTATATATAAACAATACTAATAAACCAGAAAACAACTATACAATAATTTTATATGCACATCAGCATAAAATAATCTGCATGAAAAATAACTAAAGATAAAAATTATAAACAAATCTCCATGGTATGAAAATTATACAAGCAACTACTGTCTACAATTCTGAGAATTAACTTCTTACAAAGTAATTGCAATAAAAGAGAGGAAACTTTTGAGATAGTTGAATTACAATAAGGTAATATCAATTTGTTCATAAACATTGCATATTATAGGTGTGAACAGTTTCGCAGCACATATCAAAATCAAAGATATAACAAATTTAATCTAAAATTTAATTTTTTAAAAATTACTTACTAATCACAGTGAGACTGCATGTTGTTATAGACTCTCCATACTGGTTCACAGCAATACAAGTGTATTCACCTTCATCTTCAGGGAATACTTCTACAATTATAAATGTGCTCTCCCCTTTGGTGTAATCCACATATATCTCAAAGTCTGGATTGGGTTTCATTTCAACACCATTCTGATACCAGGTGATCTTAGGGGCTGGGCGACCAATGAAGCGAACTGTAAGAACTACACGCTGTCCATCTTGCACCTCTTGTGGCTGAAGCAATGTTGTGAAGAGTGGAGCCAGAGGTTCTTCAGCTTGTGGACTTTCCACAGGTTGGGCAGGGGCCTCTTCTGGCTTGGCATCAGGTTTGGCTTCAGTTAGTAACTCAACCACAGGCCTTGCCTCTTGTTCCTTCTTAACATCCTCACGTTTAATTTCAACTTCAGTCCGGTGGATAGCTGTCAGCATCAGTGATAAAATATCAAGCAAATATATAAACATAAAAAACTAATTGAAACAAAACCCAAACCACTAAATTTTATGAATTTGCTTAAAATGCCATTACTTGTTAGACAATGGGATGACATAATACATGATACAAGACATAATCATAGTATTATATTTATTTTGTTTGTATATTCTTTGCAAACTGATGAATGGAAATGGTTATCTCTAAGAAAAAAAAATCAGATTTATTATTTTAGAGGGTTCAGTTACAAGTAACAAATAAAAATTAACCTCCAATGAAAATAATAGCACTAATGAATCTATGATTTGTCAAGATGGAATACATTTTGATTTGCCAGTGCACCATTACGAAATTGCACAACCATTATATCTCCTTAGTTCCTGTTGTCAAACTCACACTACACCTTCAATAAATACTATTATAATTAAGTAACTCACTTATTAACTATTAAGAGAAAACAACTCACGAATGACTGTTAATGTAGTCTTGCAGGTGACCTTCCCATGGATATTTTCTGCTTGGCAGACATATTCACCAGCATCCTCTGGAGATACATCCACAATGACCAGAACATGCACATTACGTTCACGCAGTAAGTGGGTGCGTTGAGTGGGAACAATTTCCAACTCATTCATGAACCAGGTCACCCTTGACTCAGGCTCACTCTCTATCTCAACTTCAAGCCTATTAACAATGAATTTCAGAATAATATTTAGGAAAATAAAACTTGTCATTTTAAACAGAAAGATTTAATTAAAAAAAACATTAAGCTTAAGCTTTAGGGAAATTCAGTTTAAAATTTCCTGACCAAAAAGACAAATGAAAACTACTATGATGTGTTAAGTCTACAATCAAAACACTGACTACAAAAACAGCAACAACAGAAACAAGTGAAAATCTTACCGAACTGTTCCTCCTTCATCTACTTCAATGCTGGGAAGCAGAGGTCGGGAAAACTTTGGTGACAAATCCATTTTAGTTACATGACGCTCACCCACCACCCTTACTTCTGGCACTTCTTCCCTTTCCATAATCTCTGCTATGGTTGTAGTGGTTGTTACCTTCTCAGTTATCTCAGTTACTTTCTCAGATGTCTCCCGAACTGTAACTGATTCAGACTCTTCAATAACTGAAGGCAAAAGAACAAAGAAATTTAATCGTACTTCGCAGAACTTTCTTCCGATTAAATATTTATTTGGGTGAGACACAAAAAAATTGTGAAATAAATGGGACTGGTTGGCAAATTGATATCTACAAGATCAACTAGGAGAGGAATTCCAGCATGCATAAATAAAAACAAATAAATAAGTAACTGCAGGTTTTTCAAATGACAAGTCAAAATTCAAGAACTTGAAAAAATATTTTTTTAGTTAAAATATTAAAATATTAATATAGATAAAACTCAATAATGCCCCAAATTGCCAAATAGGAGGCATACGATGCACAAGAGGGCTAAATGTCAGTCCTTCAAGGCATAAATGATAACTCTCTATGACCAGAAGAATAACTGATCAGTTATTCTTTGTAATATACAATTATTTATATGTTATAGTCATCCTTACCCTGCTCCAGAGTCTTCAATTATGTTAGTGAATACCAGTGAGAGAAATTTTTAAAAATTTGTTTATTCAAATTGTTTTCTTAAAACCATGCCAATGTCTTCTAAAATCATGTCTTATGTCTTTAGAACACATTCCATAGTTTAGTTAGAAAGACTTGCTGTTCACACAATTAAGAGTTATAATGTCAAAAGACACCCATGCGGGTGAAGTCTTGCTCTATCATGCTCTACCTTCAACATAAAAGAATGGCTGTGTAATGTCATCATTTTTCGTGAAAACACTGATAAAATCAAAATCTCAGTGAAATACACTTATTGGTTTTATTTGAAATACCTATTAGGGTTGGACATTGAAATCTGTTTAACACATTTAACACAAAATATAATAGATTATCGATTTAACTTATTTTCACAGTGGGCTTACATTTCTCTTCAATTGGTCGTAAACTTAAACTGATTCAGTCCCATGCAGAGGTAACTTTAGTCCCCCAAAAAAAACAAAAAAAGAATTATAAAAAAAATTAATCAGTTTATAAAAATACACCTATATTAAAACAGCAAATAAAATTATAACTTTCAACAATAATTATATGTCTCTATCTTGAGTGATACTTACAAAATTAAAAGGGGTACAATAACACTACACGATATGATATCTTTCTAAACTATTCTTATCAAAATCTTGTAAAACATATCTGGGTTTGCTTCTAACAATTCAGATAATATTACCTTGAACAAGAAGATGAGCAGAATTCATGGCTTCTCCAAAAGGATTGACTGCCCGACAGCTGATCTCACCAGCATCATCTGGGAAAACCTCAGAGATGTCTAAAGTGCACTGTCCAGTGTAAGTGTCATAGTAAATCTTTGTATCGGGTCCTGACTGTATCTGGACTCCATTTCTGTACCAGGTAACAGCAGGTGGTGGCGCTCCAATCAATCTGCATGTCATTATGGCTGGTTCACCCTCATTGACTATCTGTGGCTGGAGCAGTTCAACAAATTCAGGAGCAATTTCATCTGCAGTCTGAGTTGGCAAAATCTGTTGAGGTTGTTCTTCCATAATTTCTATTATGGCTTCAATAGTTTCATCACGCCTCATTTCCTCAGGAGGTTCTCTGACCTGAGATTCAGGATAAGGTTTCTCCTATAAATAAATGTCACAAACAGTTGTATCAAATAAATAAATAAATGTTGCAAACAGTTGTATCAAATAAATAAATAAATGTTGCAAACAGTTCTACTCTTAAAATCTTATATATTTCATTATCCAGTATTCACTGATTCATAAATGCTACAGGTGAAAAAAAAAAGTTTATGTAATTTATACTGCATACAAAATAAACAGCAGCAATTTTCTTAAATATACTTTTAACATAGTTAACATACTTTCACACTTGTGGGGCTTATTAATTATATCATAGGAGATAAACTCATATTTAATATCTTAATAACTTAGTAGTTTGATGATTATAGAAAACTTTTTAAAAAATACATTTTATAGTAATATTTTTTTTAAAGCCATGAACAGACATACTGTATAGGCAATAATCTCTCCAAACTCCTTTTATTAACAGTTTCTTAATACAAGTAAGATATTTGGTGGGACAAGATAAGAAGATTTTCTCTGACTTATGCAATAAATGAGTAACTAAAGAGAATGTGTTATGTGTATGTTTGCAGTGATGTGCTTGTGCTTGTGTGTGTGTGTGTGCGTGCGTGTGTGTGTGTGAGTGATGCAGGGATACGTTTGAATGCAGGAATGCATGTTTGTGTAAAGATGTACTGGCAAGTAGAAGCATATATATATAAGAAAATGAGTAATCAATTTCTTAACATTACCTCTTCCACTAGAACCTCTTTAGGTAAGATGATCTTGACCTCAGTCTCTTCACCAGGCTCTTGGGTTGTTGAAACAGTGAACGTGATTTCTTTGGTCTCCATGCTCAGTGTATCCACTGTGGTTTCCTGTGTTACAATCTGAGTCTCAGCCATCTTTTCTGCTGGCTCATCTGGTAACTTGATTTCTCTGGTTGTGATCACTTTTTCCATAGGTTCTTCTTGAACCTCTTCTGTAGGTGTAACAGACTCGGGAATTTCTTCTTCAATTTCCACAGGAACAATCTCCAGCTCTGGTGATTCCAGGATTCTTTCTGGGACAAGAGGAACAAGTTTGGCCCGCTCAATCAATTTAGCAGAGATAGCAGATTCTGCTACTTCTTCCTCTACTTCTTCCTGAGCAGTGTAATAAATGTCTGAACTTTCTGTACCAGTAAGGGACTCAGGAATGGGTGATTCAAAAACAGGAGACTCACGAACTGGTTCCTCTTTTACCAGTGGCTCCATTTTTGGTCTATCAATGATCATGGGAACAACATCTTCTTCTTGTACAACTTTTTCAACAATCGGTTCTTCTATTGCTGGCTTCTCTTCTGCTTCCACTGGTTCAGGAACAACTGGTGCTTGAATGACAAATGTGACTTCCTGAGACTCACCAGCAGAAGCAGTGCCAACTTCCTGTAGCTCAAGTTCCATGGTGGTTTCTTCGGACTCTAAGACTGTGAGGTAAGCAGAAGATGTAGCTTGCCCAGCTGGATTCTGAGCTACACATATGTACTGGCCTTGGTCCTCTGGGAAGACTTCAACAATGATGAGATTCACCTGCAATGGTAATTCTGTTTTATAAGTATATACTGCATGTATGTCAATGGAAGATGGGCCAAAATTAAAATTGAAGAAGTAAAATCTATCTAAAGATTAAATGATTGGTCTGTGTGAGGATGTAAAATGTTCTGCACAACACCACCAAGAAAAAAACAAAAAAACAAAAACAATGTGTTTTTCCCAAACAGAAAGCTCATATATACTCTTTCAAATGGTGTACATTAATATGTTACAGTCCCTAAAGACATTTCGAGCCTTAAAATCAAATTGTTTCACAGCTTAGCAAATATAGTTTGCTTTTCTAGGACACATACATAGAGCTACATACAAAGCACATTTTCACACAGATATTAAGCTAGAAGGAAGGATGCAGCATATTCACATCTAAAGGTAAGAAATAATATTTTTTTTTAAATCACTATTAAACAAAGACTGATCTAATATTAATGTTGAGGAACTATTTCTTAACAGAAGTTATTTTATTTTTTTTAAATTAAGAATCTAAAGTTTACAAAATAGGCTGAGGTTATGTGAGGTAATGACTGAAAATAATATACTGTCAGAGCATCAAAAGACATTAACATGTTAGAGATTGAAATGTGGGCATATGGACACATTTTACTTCTGTGCTGGAAGGTAAGAGAATCACCTGTTTGAAAATCTCAAAATTTGTTCAGAACCCTTCGAATTTACCCACATAGACCAAAACAAAGTTATATTTCTTTTGTTTGTTTTGGCTTAGTCATTTGCAGAAAGGTAACCCCCCAAAAGAAATTCTCTTTGCATATGGTAACACCAAGGTGGACGGGCAATGGCAAGAAAAGTATAAATTAATAATAGAGGAAACATGTAGAAAAATATCATCAAAGTCATTTGCATTTTAATAGTTTTTAAAAAATTAGAGCATAATATTAAAATACTTACATAATTATTACATAAAACACAAAATAAAGAAAAAATAATAGAATTAACAATATTAAAATATTATTTTTTTGTTTTTTTCAAAGTTACCCTTAACAATTGGCATATAAGTGGAAAACAAAAAAAGAAAACTCCCAACAATGCTAGAACCTGGAAGTCAAGACTTGATGATAGCTATTCTACTCTTCTCACTTTGATATGTTGTTTACATGCAAAAAAAACTACATCAAGAATAGACATTCAGATTTTATATTCAGCTGAGCTGCTATGCAGTCCCAGGTTAAATGAATTAGCACCAATGAACCAAATGAAACAATAAATTAATTTGGACAGTTTTTTTCCCACCTAACTAAACTATCACAACCACATTAAACAATGAAACAAATCCTGACCTCGCCAGTCTCTGCATCATAGGTAATGACAAATTCCTCATCTTCATCAATGTTTTTAGAGTCATGAAAAAATGATACAGTAGGCATGGGCAGTCCAGTCACACGGCACACCATCTTGAGCTCCTGTCCATCCACTGCTTGAACAGATTTCAATGGCTCAAGAAATTCTGGTGGGACCATTGCTTCCATCAACGGAGAAGGTTCCATTGTCACCGTCTCGTCCAGTCTGATAGGTACTTCTTGTTTCAAGGGCTCTGAAAACCATCAAGATCACATTTAATTTAGACTCTATCATTGCTTCATATGTAAAACTTGGGCATCAAGATGACCTCAATAAGTTTCAATCTAAATTAAAAATAAACTCAATCAAAATAAAACCAGAAAGTAAAAAAAAAATACAATCGCTACCTTGGACGTAGAGTGTGGTACTGCTGACAGCCTCTCCTAATTCTGATACAGCTCTGCATGTATATTCCCCAGTGTCCTCAGGACCCACTTCAATAATCAGCAGCACACTTTTGCCATCCTCGTATCGTATTTCATAATGTGGTGAAGGCTTTATCTCCATACCATTCACATACCAAGTGACTAAAGGAGGTGGGTGGGACTGAATTTGACACTCCAGTCTAAACAAAATATAAGGTATATAATGGTAAAGAGTTACTCAAAATGTATTTAGAAATGAGATTCAGAAACATATTAAAAAAATACATATAAACAGATACTATGCATTATCAGTGAACAAATAAAAATATGTACATGGGGGAAAAACGTAAAACAGCTGATTACTGCACTACCACTTTAGCTCTGTTTAAAAAAGGATAAAAATCATTGGCAAATCAATAAGACAAGGATTACCTAGCAATACCCCTTTCTCGAACAAAAATTTCTGGCTCTAAAGGCGTGACGATGGAAGGCCTGACTAGTTGAGTGACAACCTGTTCTTCACGCTGGACAGTTGTTACAGTGCGTGTTACTGTCAATGTTTCTGTTGTCTCCAGGTTAGGCAACTCAACCACTTTCTCACGACCTATACAATAAAATCAAAGATAGAAAGTTTAAACCTAAAGCAGAAGAGTTTTTAATTGTTTTTAACAATTTTGTTAGAAAACCAGCTTAAGAAGACTTGAAAGATGCATACAATGTTTTAATTTGATTGCATGCTTTTCTTTTATATATTCACAAAGCTTTAATGAATTCTCTTTAGACATATGCAATTTTTTAACATAAACTGACACTAGACTTTTCAAATGAGGAAGAAAGCAAAAGAGAATATTCTTTATTCCATTATTTTCCTTTCTGAGCAATTTGCTATCAATGATATTGAACTACTGATCTAATATAGTTAAAAGTAAGTGGCAGATTTGGGATAATATTTGTTATTTTATTTTATTTTTTTTATTTTTTTGTTTAAAGAGAAGAACCAAATGATGACAGGTGAAAAATAATTAAAATTAAGTGTGTATTTTTCTCTTCATCTAGCATATTTTAGTATTATTTTATAAAAGTAATTTGCTTATCTCTCTCCTCAGTTATCAATTTCCTTCTTATTAATAAGCAGACTTTGCGAAAAAAATCATAACAATTTTAAAAGGCAAAATTAAATAAAAATAATAATATGATGATGTCAGAAAATTCTTTTAAAAGCAAGCCATGCTGGGATACCTTTGATAATTAGTGTGGTCTTACAAGTAATCTCCCCCAAGTCATTCTCAGCTTTGAGCATATATTCACCAGAGTCAGGAGGCATGACGTTAATTATGATTAAAACAAATGTCTTTCCTTCTTGCACGATACGAGTGCGATCTGTTGGTCGGATTTCAATTCCATTTATATACCAAGTAACCCTAGAGAGAGGCTCTGATGAGATTTCTGCTTCAAGCCTGAAATTATATCATGCATAAATTTAAATTGACTATCATAAACGCAAAGAAAAAATTAAAAGTTATTAAAAAGATGGTGTACATTTTGTATTTTACAAGAAATTACACAATTAGTATTTTACTAGAAATTATATAATTTGTATTTTACACAATTTGTATTTGTGAACACAAGAATGAGACGTGAAGGGGTTCCAAAGCTTCTACAACTATTCAAATTTCTGTACCTGGCTGTTTCTCCAGGTTCAACTTCCAAATAAGGCTTGAGTGGTCTGAGAAATTCCAGGGGTGTGCGCTGGGCAACTGTCACATGCAGCTGCTGAGTAAGTCTTTGTACTTCCTCTTCACCTGAAACACGTATCCCCAAAAATTACTGTAAATGATAGAACAGATGTGCACCGAAGAAAACTGTAAAGGATAAATACAGCAAAGAAAGTTGTAAACAGATATAAACCATAAAGAAAGCTTTAAGGATTGAATAAGTGTTCACCATGAAAGGTATAAACAATTGGGGTGTTTTTCAATATTACCTTCTGAATATCTAAAGATTCTTCCTGAGTATATAAAAAAAAAATTTTAATCTGTATTAATCCTTTCACTGCCTTAATGGTGTATGGTATACTACAATAAAAGATGGAAAGCAGACTGCCCAAGGAATTCATATAAATTCTGACCACTTACTGTCCTCTGATAATTAAAGGCATAATTGTAAACACTCTAGTTCTACTTCCATTGATTTATTTTAAAGAAAAAGCTTTAACACATAAAACTTTTATTAAAGAGAAAATAAACTGCTAAATAAATGTATATAAAGTTTAGTTAATTTATTGTGACAGAGAAGAATATGTAAAAAATAAAAGGAGTGGGGGGGGGGGGGGAGAGGACATGAAGACAGAGCCTAGAGTCACAAATTATGATTTTTTAAAAATTTAATTTCTTCCTCAAAAATCATTCCACTCCACGGTATTTGAGAAGGGTGTAATTAAAAATCAATAAAAGTTTTGCATACCAGACACTAGTATTATGTGTATCAATTACTGACTGTTCAACTGTTACACACAACAAGTAGCCAGAGCAGAGAAGAATAAATTATATTGAGTTTAACAATGTACAAAAGCACAAGACCAAGAAAGAGTGGAGATAGAAATTCCTCTAGTGTCTCTTAAGCAATAATATACTTCATCTGCAAAAAAAAATATTCTCAGAGTTCAAATATTACATAGGGTAGCATTTCTAATATTTGGTGTCCTCAAAGGCACAACAAAATAAAATAAATACACTAGACATTCTTAAATGCCACAATATATATGTTATGTACTTAATCTGTAATCTCCATTCATCAACAACCAGCATAAAATTATTTTATAAAAGTAATTTAATTTTTAAAAGAAATAATGCTCTCAAACAACACAAAGCAAAATATTTTTAGTTCAGATAATTATGTGAATTTAACAAAAAAGTGCATACACTTATTTCTATTTCTTCTTGTATAATTGGACTTTAAAGATGGGGGTTATCATTTAAAGAATTATTTTCTACATATGATAAATAACTGTCTAGCAATAAAGAAATAAACTTATCATTTAGTGAATTATGTTTTTAAATGAAAAATAACTGTCTAGCATAAAGAATTAAATAGATATTTGCTGTACCAGTTATAGAAATCTCTTTTCTAAAACTGAAAAATAACTGACTAGCATAAAAAGAATGAAGTCAACAGACATCTGCTGTAAGTACTATGACTTAGATTTTGATTTTGCTTCTCTTAAATATACAAAGTTAGGATTTTGTATAAAAGACATCAATATTTAGATGCTAAATTAATTATTTCTATAACCACCGCCACGATCCAAGAGATTTAATGAAGTAAGAGCATCTTTAAAAGTTAAATATTAATTTATTTTTTTTAAACTAGCATGATTTTATAATAGAAAAACACATAAGAGAAAAATCAAAACAGAAAGTAGAATGGTGCTTTAAAGTCACAGGCAGTGATGTTCTTAAGTGTGAGAGGGTTAACAAAATTAATATCTAATAGTAAGTAATACAAACCAAGAAATACTTTTTTTTTAAAATGTAATAAAATGTTAAATGACAAAAGATTTCCATAAATGTTAGCAATTTTAAAATTCTTTTTGTTTCTCCGAATGCTATCTTTAGATAAGTATAGTAAAAAAAAAAAAGCTCTGTTTAAAGCAATCTCCTCCTGCAAGTTAAACAACAAACACCACCATACTACAAGATTAAATTTAAATAAAAATTAAATGAACAAATCATGAAAAGATTCATGACAAGAATGAGAATTATAATTACTTAATTTCAAATGGTCACACTTACATATCCAGTCATTAAAAAAAAAATAATGGGGATTAATTTTTCTCAGGATAGGTACAGGAATATTTAGTAGCAGAGTTAGTAATAAAAACTAATGTTAGTGGCAGTATTTGGGAAACATAAACAAAAGCAATTAAAAAAATTTAGTACTGCTTTAATTTAAACATAACTATTCAAAGACGCACTGTTTCCTGGGTTGAATTCAGACCATTTCATAGACATAATCACAATTCAAGAACAAATCTAAATGACTAGCAATTATCAAAGCTGAAAATGATAACATTTTAAGTAATCATCTTCAGCATCATATCTAAATAATTTTATGAAAATTGCAAATTTATCTAAAATAATCTTACGAAAACTGCAAATTTATCTAAAAGAAAAATTATGAAAACTGCAAATTTAATAACTTTAAAAAATATTATGAAAACTGCAAATTTATCAAAAATAATATTATGAAAGTTGCAAAGTTATCTAAAATGAAAATGATAAATTTATCTTAAGCAATAATGTGAAAACTAAAAATGTATTACATTTCTAATTGGAGTTTCTCTAACTCAATGAATATACCTGAACCTAACCAAATACTTATAATACGAAAGAATACAAAGATTTTAGTTTAAATTTTTATGATCTTACTCTGATTGTTTAACAATTCATTTTTAAAAAAGAAAGCATCATTTATTTTCATTGTTCTGGAATTTTGTTAACAATAAATATGAACAGACTGAATATTAATTTTGAAGAAAAAGTAAAAATAAATTATTCACGACATATTTCTACATAACTATTATGAATGTATCCTACTGCACTTAACTTATACCAACAACCAGTTACATATTATTATCAGCAAAAAAGGTTAGTGATAATTAAAGAAGGTTAGTGAGGGAAAAGAAAGGTTACTCACACACTCACTGTACATGCTGGACACTGCATTCATGCAGAAACAGGTTCACTATGAATCAGTGGGTGAAGCAGTCAATATGAGGAAAAATCTTGGATGCTCATCTGGCACACAACTGAGGCATCCATAAGACATGCATGATTAAGCACCATTTTCTTGCAGCCAGCACTTGCATGCCTATCCATGCCAGCTGCTTGGGATAAGCACATACATGCATATGGAATCTTGGTGCTGCATCCTGAGTTGTAAGGATGTAGACGGGTGGATGAAAACAAGGAAGATAATCCACATGCAGTAGAACCCAGGCAAATGGATTGCTGAGTAAAGAGTTTCCTTTTTTTCCCCCGCTGCCAATTTCTAATGTACAACTGAACTGCATTTTCTTGCTGTATGCATTTAACTCAAACATGCAATTTTCTAATATACTTTACTCCAATAAAATAATAATAATTAATTAAAAACAAAATAGCAACATGCTTATTACAAAAATAATATTGGTAAATAACAAAGCAAAAAAATATTTCCATTATATAAATATGGTTAAAATAAGGATTTCCAGGTAAACATTGGTCATGCAGATGGTAATAAAAATGAAATAAAAATTTTCATTCTCATTGTATTTGATGATAAGGAGCACACACTTTGTTAGCCTATAGAAGGGGGAGAAATATGACACATTACATAGGTAAGTGCAAGCAATTCCAGTACCACATTTAGTTTGCAATATGATTGTATTAATGTTATTTTAAAGGAAACACATTTTTTTCAATTAAATTAAAATGATTCTAAAAGTAAATGTAAAATAAATAATAAATAAAATAAACAGATGTAATTATAATTAGCGATATACAATGTGAATTTCAAAACATTTTTATTGAAACAAAACTTACTTCCAAGGTAACAAAAGTAAATATGTTACAAGTCAAGTAAAATCACATCCGATATCTAAGGGAGGGGAGAACACATCCAAGGATAAAGAAGACAATATGATAATATATGATGAAGGAAACGCCAGACCAAGTACAGAATGATACAGTTTAACGATAACACAATAATATAAAATAGGTGTAATCAACCCACAAACAAAAAAATGTGAAGCATATATTTTAATTCATAACTATATGTTACCATCACTCCTTTCACACCTTCGTGAATGCCAAGACTGGTGCAAAATCACTTGACTCTTGACAGTTATGCATTCAAAGGCATGCATGATACCTGCAAGAAATGTGAGAAGACAAGAGAGAAAACAGAAAAATAAAAGTCTTACGCTGGACATAAAGCTCGGCAGAGCACTCTGCTGTGCCAGCCTGGTTCTTTGCTCTACAAGTAATAAGTCCAGAATCTTCAGGCAAAGCTTGGAAAATTGTCAGTGTAGTCATGCTGTCTTTGGTTTCAATCTGCAAATCAATGAAAAGCACTAAGCATCTGGCAGGATATTGCATGTTCTACATCATTTTAATTGAAGCCATAAAGGCGGTAAGCAGCATCACAAAAGAGAGCTACATATATTCTTACTAAAATAAAACACACCATAAAAATCTGACAGACAAAAATCTGATCTCATAAGTCTATGAATTAGTAAATTAGTAATGAAAGATATAGTGCATCTGGCTTACAAAACATTAGTCTGCATAAGGGGTTTGAGAAGACAAGTCTATTAAGTTCACAATTACATCACTGTTTTTCAAAACATGCAATCTTTCACAAGACCTGATTCAGCTATAGCTAAAAATAATCACACTTAGCTAAAAGATGTTTTATAACAGACAGATATTTCATAACTGAAGATGACTTTTGATTATCTGGTATTATCCGGTCTGAAGATTATCTATGACAAGAACCAGATTACAAAATAAAATAGGTAAGCATCAATTCAAGACAAACAATGATCAGTGCACTACAAACACTGTCATGCCTTTACATCTTTGACAAAATTAATAATTACTAAAAATAATAAGATAAATCCATTATGCCAGAAAAAAACACATGAGAACTTATACAATTGCATCTAAAATGACTGAAACCAAAAAGACAATTGTTGTCTTATCAAGAATTTTTTTTTTAAGTAACAGTAGTAAAAAGATACATATATTTGACTAAAGAAAAAGCAGTGACACTGCATTCATAATATACATTTTTCTTTTCAGGGTTAATAGTACTTGCGAACCTTCAATACTTTACATAACATACTTTGAAAGAATGTTTTGGATTACTCTTTGCTTGCATGTTCTAGTGTTCTCAAGTTTTCATTATGGAGGAACATGGGTACTATTTTTTGTATGTCCTGGTGTTCCTAATGTTTTCATTTTTCATTATGGAGGAATTTGGGGGACTACTTTTATTATATCCTATGAAATGCTTTAAATATCAATTTATGCAGTAGAATTTTCTGTATTGCTTCATAATATCTTTGCTCTGGTATTACTTTGCCACTCCTCTAAGTGAAGTTTTCATTTAATAATGAATTTTTATTTTTAAAAATTCTAGAACCAATATACAAATCACAAGAGTTTAGAATAAAGAAAAAGATAAATAAATACTTTGTGATCCCTGGAGTCGTGCAGCGTTTGGATGCCATTACGAATCCAGGTTATGTCTGGCGTAGGGTGACCTGAAAAGATTGCCTCAAAGCGAGCTGGTCTGCCTTCTGGTACCATGGTGTTGGCCACAGGTCTGATGAAGCTGGGTGGCTGGGCCAAGGCCATTGGCTGGGTGGGCTCAGGCTCACTCTCAATACCTGAGTAAATAAAGTGTAGCAATACATGATAACATGTAACATATTAAATACAAACCAAACAAATTATCAATTATTACATTACTGTTCTTACTGTGATCCAGCGCAAAAACACCCTTATTTATATATCTGTCCGACAATCTTTATATTCATTCATAGCAATGAGCACACTTCGTGACTTTATATTTCAAAATCTTTCATTTTCTTCTTATTTCAAATGCATACCAGCAGAAAGAGGCTTTACTTTAATTGTATTTTTTCTTATCCCAGTAACAGCACATAAAGAGGGTCCTAGTGTTGCTGGTATCATTTTTCATCATCATCATCATCATCAAATGAAGTTTCTAAAAAAAAAAAAAAAAAAAACATTAATACTGATTTGTATTTGTTATAAATTATTTTTCCAAATATAACTCACCATGTACTTTGAGGAAAGTAATACAGGCCACTTCCCCAGACTTGTTGCGGGCAACACATTTGTATGTGCCAGTATCTTCAGGGAATGCTTCCATGATTGATAGAGTGTGCAAGCCTTCAGTGCTGGAAGACATTTGGAAGTATTTGGAAGGCTTCACCAACTGGTTGTTGCGGTACCACGTTACCACTGGTGCTGAAGTCAGAAAAGTGTAAGTGTAAGGAAGTAATTTCTAAAACATTCATAAAAGAGTTATCCTTACAAGAGAGGTAAGTTGTAATTTTCTGCACAATTATATAATGTCATCATTTTATTTATAAATAAATTTAGTAAATCATCATTGATGACAAAAATAAAAATAAAAATAATATCAGTGATGATGATACATAATCTAAAACAAAATTATTTCATCAATTCATTTTTTTTTAAAATGGTACACTGACAAATAGATTTCTTTTCCAAATATTATATTAGGTAACAAATCTTTAAAGTATTACTGTATAATGGGTAATATTAACCTTGTGCCAGACTGGATTACACTTAATGTCCTGATGTTTGCAAAAAATAAAAGTAGATGTAATTTCTCTTAAAAATTTGATAATTTAAGAAGAGGTTATTTCTGTTAAAAATTTGATTAAGACTAAAATAGTAACAATATACAATAACAATAAAACTTACCTGGACGACCAGTGATCCGGCAGATAAATTTAACAGGTTCACCCTCCTCTACCTCCATAGAGTGGGGCTCCTCAACAACAACTGGTGCCTCATTCTTAGAGTCGATAACAGGTTCTATCAAATGTTCTGATGGGTGGACAGGCACTGTAAGAAATGCAAAAAGATTAGATCTCTCAATGTAAAGGAAATTTTATTTTCAAAGCAACAAAAAGAAATAAAGCATTTAGAAACCAGTCAAGACAAAAAGTAAAACCAAACACTTCATGATAAACAGCTTATTTCAAATAATGGCATTACCATTTTCTTCACAAAACAAATAAGGGATAAAATTTATATTATGAAGAATTTGAAGGAATGCAAAGAAATCAATACAATGTCTTGATATTATACTGTAGTGGAAACAAGATTTGTAATTGAAAAATCTGAGGAATGTATGGGCATAACTTGAGTAGAAAATGCAGCAGAATTAGTTTTCATTGCAACATTATGAGGAAAACAATATGAATATGCTAAGTTAAATTTTAGTAGGAAAACAAAAAGAATTTGTCAATGTTTGAATTTTGAACAAACAGTTCTTTGAAACAAAAATAAGGTGATTACAGAGCATTATAGAAGGAAAGTCAGAGGTGTACCCATAGCTTGAAAATATAATATGCCACAAGTAAAAACAATTATGTAAAATATTTTATGTAAAATAAGTTTGTCTTAATACTATCAGAAGTCTAAGTGTAAGCATAAATGCACTAGTTGCATTCTATATCCCTTATGTTATATACATCGGATGTCTGATAGAGGGAAAAAATGTAAATCACTTGTTTATCTTTTTATGAGCAGATAGAAAAACAGTTCTGTCCAAAGTCTTAAATAACCTTACTTTCTACTGTGAGGCGTGCAGTGCAGGTGGCCTTGCCCACATTATTGATGGCTACACAGGCGTACTGTCCAGCGTCCTCAGGCTGTACCTCAAAAATGACAAAAGTATGATTCTCGCCCTCATCAATGAACTTCCAGCGATTGCTCTCAGTAAGGGGACGGCCATCCTGTATGATAGGACCCAAAAGAAGTGATTGAAAATCCCCAAAAAACAATGTCAGACATTGAGGAAGACTTTCATCAACAAAAATTCTTATGGCTACATTTAAAATACCAATACAATAATGATAACGATTTTTTATAAATAGAAACAAGAGCTGACAACTATAAGAGCTTTTTCTTCTTCTTAAATCTAAATTCCTTTCCAAAAACAAGCTAACTTTTAAAATAAAAATTACTAAAATAAAGTTTACAAAATTAGCATTAAATGTGAAAATAAATTAAAATAAGAATTCTAATTTTTTAAAAACAAATAAAATAAAAATCAACCTTTTGCCAGTGGACTTTAGGTGTTGGCTTGCCCAAAACTTGACAATCAAAAGTTGCAGGTTCACCCAAAGAAACTTTGCTATCACGCATCAGACTGCGGAACTCAGGTGACAAGTCTCGCTCTGTTACCTCCTCTTCTGAAATAACAAAAATATAAATTGGATAAAATAAATCCTTAGAAAATAAATATTTTTGACAAGCATATTTTTCTTATATGAAGATATGTACATATGCATACTAAATTGTCAAAACAATGGTCAGTTAATGTATAAAAAGATTAAACAGTTTTAATCCTTAATAAGGATAGATTAAATTCATATATACAAGTAAGTGGTCAGACTTGTAAAAACAGCTAAGCAGTCAAACATAAAAATAGACTGACTCAAAACATTATACCATACTACAAATTAAGCTGTTGCAAACAAACAAAAATAAATATTAATTGTTAAAAAATTGCTTACCTAAAACAGTAAGTTTTGCTTTGCACTGCACCTGGCCTAACTTGTTGTAAGCCTTGACTGAAAACATGCCTGTGTCCTCAACAAAAACCTCTGGTATGTGCAGAGTGCTAGAAGTGTCCGTTGTATTCATCTGTTAAAAAAAAAAATTAATAATAAATCTTGTTCTATATGACCATGTTAAAAATAAAGCACATGTCATTAGAAAGAAGGTATCTACCATACTGTGCTGACAGTAGCACAGTTTGAGTTTTCTGCTTTTATTAGCCAGCTAACTGTTCACATGACCTGCTCCATGTGCAAAGTTTTCAGTCTTTCCTTACCTCCTTACCTGCACAACCCCAACCCCTCATGTTCTATTCTGTCCCCCTCACCTTTGAGCTCAGTGTGGAGAAATGAATTATCTAGCCCTTTAAGGGGCAGAGCAGCTGAAAACGTCTTTACTACCGAAAGGGCAAAACGTCCGAAAGCATCCATATCAACCAGTGCTCTTTTCTTCTCATAAAATTTGAGAAATAGTGAGACTTCCGGTGTCTACAGGAAGTCTAATGTTTCTACGATGATTCATGCGCATTTTGAAATGTTTTTGCCTTGCTGCATTCATTTTTTCATAAAATTTTCATAACATTTTTTTTCGTGTTTGGTGTTTCAAATGGATTTCTTAGAATCGTCGAGCGATAGCGAGGAGTTTACTGGATTCAATTTATCGGATAATGATTAGAAGTGACATTAGCATCAGTAGCATGCACATGTAACATCTTTCAAATTTTGGAGTGCATCAGATTCTGAAAATATCGAAGAGGAGTAGGGGGAAGGGGTATCTGGACACACACACAGTTGGAATAGTAGTACTTTAGCACTGAATATATTGGAATTTATAACAGAAACGGGGCCGAATGTGACTGTAACTAATGATAGTACTCAGCTGGCTTTCTTCTACCAGTTTTTCAAAGAAGAAACATTTGACAAGATTGCGGAATAAACGAACGAGTAAGCACATCTGAAAATTGTGGACAAACAAAATGGCGATCCAGGTTGGAAGGAAACTAATGCCACTGAAATAAAGGCTTATTTTTGACTTATGATTTTGATAGGAATTCACATCCTGCCAAGAAAAGAGATGTATTGGTCGTCTGATGACAGATTAGTGTTCCTGGCATCAACAATGTGTGTGTACATAGTGTTTTGTGTAAATATATATGTTCATGCATGGATTCAAATTTAACACCTGAAAGTATACTTCAATTAAGGATATTAAATTAATAAAGCTGCCTTCATTTCCTTTCATTTTGCATTTTATTTCATTGAAATATATGCACTAATATTCTAAGATATGATGTTTTTACTAACGTAACCCTAAATCTCACTGAAACCCTTCAAAATCTTGCCCCTTGAGAGTTAGAAAAAGGAAAAACGTGTGCCCTTTAAAGAGCTAGTGGCAGTTACAGCACAGAGGAAAAATAGTTCTAGTGTTATGTCCCCTGAAAGAGACCAATTATACTAACCTGGAAGTCACGAGATGGGTGGATCTCAAAGTTGTCTCTGTACCAAGAGATGATTGGTGGTGGTGTGCCAGTGAATGTAACCTCCAGTCTATAAAGAATTATGTAAAATTTAAATTATACTTAGGTACATTTACACCTCCATTAATTATCAACATGCATAGACACACACACAGAGGGACATAAATGCACAGACATACACATACACAGATGCATGCATGCACACACAGATAAACACTACAGTTATCTATTTTTTCTACACTTAAGTTTTCTTCCATTTATTATCACTCTTCATTCACTTTCTGGAATGACAGAAAAATGTAATCCAAACTTACGTTACTCCACTCCCTTCAGACACTCTGACTGGTCTCAATGGCTTAGTAAATGCAGGTGGCTGACCACGTTCTAAGGTGATCTGCTGTTCTGACACCTTGCCAGCACCCTCAGGCTTGAATGATTCAACCGTAACCTGCTTAATATAAACAGGTTCAGCCTGCATGCTTGGTTCAATGTGCCGCAGCTGAGAGTGAACGCTGATGTACTGCCTTTCAGTGGTGATCACCTCTTGGTCACGGTGAATTCTGACTTTAGTCTCAGCAGATTTCTCAAGTTGATGCAATTCATATTCTGTAGCTTTAGGCTTTTTGAATGCCTTTTCCAGTTCCACACTGCGTAGTTCAATCTTCCGCCTTCGCTCAAGTTCAATTTCTAGCTCTCCTGCACATGTTTTATATATCAAATTTAGTATGTGGGGAAAACATGAAAATAATATCTAAAAAAAATACAAACTAATAAGCATTAAATGAAGGTAAAATAGCTACTAAAGTAGTAATGCATGAATGTGAATTTGGGGATATTAATGAAAATGATGAAGACCCACCCTTGGGTGCCTGTCGAAGGCGGGCACGCCAATCTTCTCTAGGCATGACCAGCAGTGAAGTGCTGCAGTCAGCTTCACCTTCAGAGTTCTTGGCCACAACACGGATTTGACCAGCATCATACTCACGAACACGTGGTATCTCCATATAGTGCATCATGCCATCATAAGTGACTTTGAAGCGTGTTCCCTGTTTTGAAATAAACAAAATGCATTATTAGAACATTCTGACTGAAGAAAATTAAATTGCTGTCTATAAACAAGAGTTTCATACTGCAATTATATAACAAAACAAAAGATTAAAATCAACTGTAATTATTTTTTAAAATTTAAAATGTGTCAATTTTTTGTAAAAGATAAAAACAAATACAACTTTGTTTTTGTTTTTTAATGGCACTACTTACGCTAACAACCAGGCTTCCATTGATCCACCAGGTGACCCGAGGTCGAGGGTATCCACCCACCTTAACCAGAAATTTGGCTGGTTCTCCTTCACCAGTTTCCACAGGTTCTGGTTTCAGATCAATGACTGGTGGTGTGCGTGGCTGTGGTTCTTCCAAATAGCGCTCATCCAGAACCATTTGACTGTCAGTCATTACAAAGAAACAAAACATTTCCCTTAGAAAAGTAGAAAATTGTCAATAAAAATGAGAATGTTGATGACATTCTTTGGTTCCATTAAATATGAAAGACAATAAAGATAATGTTGATGTTTAAGATGAAGATTAAAAAGAAGAAACAAAGATAGCATCTATAAGGCAAAGATGTGATGGGGCCTGGATTCAAAGCTATCTATTTCAATAAGCTGAAGTTTTTTCCAACTTTCCCTATCATGGCATTACTGACTGTAACAGCACTTAGATATTAAAATAAAGATATAATGTAAAAAATAATAAATGATAACTTATGAATATTGGTGAATTATTTTTATTGTGCAAGTCAGGTGTTTTTTACTGTTTCTAAAACTAGTAAAAACATCAAAATAACACAACAGAAGCCACAAGAAGTAAAAAAGAAAAAAGAAAGAAATTTCTCTAATTACCTGCGCCAGTGATCTTCCATCTCTTGCAGACGAGTGGCTCCCTCTCCTGGCAACTGTGAATCCATGATAATAGACCGCAGTGCTGTGGACATTTAAACCATGGATATTTACTTTTATATATTTGATTTTTCAGAATAAACTTCTGATCCAATAATTAGTAATTAATAATATTATTCAAGTGATGTTAAAAGTTGTAAAGCAAAAATAACAATGCAGAAGTTTGGTCATTATTTGTAAATAATTTCAACTCAATACTTTTAAAACAATGTCCTTATTTTTATGACAAAAGCACTATTTAAATCTGTATTTAATAGGCATGGGTTAAGAGTGGTGGATATTTTCATTGTTACTGTCAATTTTGCTTCAGAGTGCTTAAATATATCTTTCAAGCATTATCACACAAAAAAGACATTAAAAAATCCATTTATTTCTACAGCTGATAAATGTCTGAAAATTATTTACAAAATAATAAACCTGATGTAAATCAAATATAGAAGAAAATCTTTATGTGTAATAGAAACAGAAACCAAAAATGAAGACATGAACTGATGGGAAAGGTCTGGATTTAAACAGTTTTAAATTTGTCAGCAAATTAAGTGATACAGGGTCAAGGACAAGACTAACCTCTGCATTTAACTGTGGCAGATGTGGTATCTTCTCCATACTGATTAGTTGCACGGCATGAGTAGACACCAGAGTCCTCTGCAAACACCCACTGAATGTCCAGACTGACAAAACCAAAGTCATACTGAGGCTGGTACCTTGTGCCTGAAAACACCCAAAAACATACCAGTTACAATTATATGCATATTCTCACACACACACACAAAGGTGATAAGACACATATCAAGTGTGGCAAGATATAAATAGTTTTGCAAGATATAGTTTTGGTAAAGTTTAAGTAAATTATAAAATAGGTGGTTAAGATATCAAGAATTGGTAAATTATAAAATTTTGATACTGCAAAGGTTAGTAAATTATTACACAGCTGATACAGGTATAAAGCATGAGTAAGTTACATGGTACAGTAGTATAAAGTGTTGTTAAATTATAAAATGGATGGTAAAGATTTAAAAAGTTGTTAAATTATAAAATGGATGGTAAAGATATAAAAAGTTGTTAAATTATAAAATGGCTGGTAAAGATTTAAAAAGTTGGCAAATTATAAAATAGCTGGCAAAGTATAACATGCTGGTAAAATATAAAATGCCTGATAATGTAAAATATTGGTAAATTATAAAATTAATGATAAAGATAAACCAGTGTTGGTAAACTATGAACTGGTTAGTGATGTTAAGTGTTGATAAATAATGCAATGGCTGTTAGAGGTTTAAAGTATTTACCAGTATTGGTAAACTATGAACTGGTTAGTGATGTTAAGTGTTGATAAATAATGCAATGACTGTTAGAGTTTTAAAGTATTTACCAGTATTGGTAAACTATGAACTGGTTAGTGATGTTAAGTGTTGATAAATAATGCAATGGCTGTAAGAGGTTTAAAGTGTTGGTAATTTATCAAATAGATGATAAATAAATAAAGTGCTAGTAAGTAATAAACATGGTTGGTAATGTCCAATGTTGGTAAATTATAAATTGCTGGTAAAGATATAATGCTGATAAAAAAAACACAATGGTTGGTAATGTAAATTATAACATCTCTGGTATAATGATAAATATGGTATAAAGGATTATGCATGTAGAATATACTGGAAAGATATAATACTGTTGATCAGGAGTCAAATATTTGATGATATACAAGGTAATGCACTTCCTACTTACCATGGTGTAGTGGTTGGCCATCTTTGAACCACTCGACCTTCATAGTAGGATCTCCAAGTGGGAGCAATTTGCAGTCAAAGTGTGCTTTGTCATTTTCCTTCAGGTTCAAATCCTTTATCTGAGTTTTGAACTTTGGAGGTCGCTGCTTCGTCTTGTCGTACAGATCCTCAGGGGGTGGAGCTTCACCTTCTCGCCTGATGTATTCTCTCACAGCACTTTCCTGGTCCAAGAACTCTCTGCAAGGGAGGTAATCAGCCAAATTAAATAACAAGCAAAGATTGTGTGAACAAGCATGTGCTTGCTAGTTCCATCAGCAAACCATTTGTAATGACCAGCTGATCTTGAAAACTCTTGTATAATGACTGTTTCTGTATTTATTTAGTGTAAGACAATCAAGCTAGAGCATTATTTTTGAAAAGCTGCAAATGGTTGTAATTAAATGTTTCATAACAGTACCAAAAAAAAAATACAAGACCAAACAGATTAAGAAATATAATTAGTCATATTATTTTTTGAAGAGGGGAAAATAAAGTGAAATTTAAGGTTCATAAAACTATAACAGGATCATAATATACTGTAAGCTGTTGTTGTTTTAAAAGTAGATGTGAAAGCAAAGTTTAATTAAGTATTTCTAAATATTTTGGTTAATTCTGTACAAGTGCTTAAAAACAAATCTGCCTTAAAAGTTTTAAATAAAAAATAACATTAAAAGTTAATTCAGTGAAACACTTCTTGAATAAACTAATTCTATTATTAACACACATACAAAGACAATAATTAAAAACTGGAATGTTATTTAAAAAATTAAATATAAACAATATTTTACTAAAAATAATAAAGCTTAAACTATTAAAAAAATTAAAAATACAAAATTGTTAGTATAAATTTTAGTGTTGAGGTTTGTATCAAACAGATTTCTATATTTTTTTTAAAAAGCAACCTTTTATAAATAAAACAAAACTGTAGTTCTTCTGTCATATTCTTAATTAACACATGGAGAAATTAAATCTAATTTTAATTATACACATAAAAGAAAATACAAAATAAATTTGTCAAGGTGATGATAAATGTGGATTTCACAAGACTGGTGTCAAATTAATTTGAATGAGGCCACTGGGGAAAAAAGTCAGATAGATCACACTTTTATCAGTGAACAGGCTGCATTCAAACACACAACATGCCCTGACTATTTCAGACCTGGTGTCGGACAGCATGATCACTACAGAGGATGTCTCCAGTGGGCAGATCAGCTGAGGACTGAGATAAAATAAGCGATCTTCATGGCTATTCAAGGTAAAATTCATGATACATTCTGCTACAAAGTAACACCAACATTCTTGGGTATGCAAGTTGTATAACAAGCTTGTTCTAAGCATGAAATCCTTCAACAAAATTCTCTTTTCAAAGGCCTTCCAAAGAAAACCACTGAAAATATTTTACAAAAATAATCATCTACAAAACAACAAACTAATGACCAATATTTCACAATTAATACTTAAGAAAGGGTGAGTCAAAAGTATTATTCTTGTAGCAAAATTTGTTTAAGTAATAAACAAAGTAAATTTTTGTCTTTAAGCACAAATACAAATGATTGAAGTCATAAGTAAATAAATTTGACATAATCCCCCCAAAAAAACTAAAAAAATAAAAAATGTGTACTTTCATTTAAAAAAATTTATAATCCAGCACAGGATATTTTGAATGGTTTAAACACACAGAGTTAAAAAATTTCAATATTCATTTCTTCAATCAAAGTAAGCATGCACACAATGGATGAAAATAATAGCCTCGCTGCTTTTTCTGATATCTGAACACTGACTTTAATGCACTTAATGACTAGAAAAGACATAACTTATTATTTCAAAACTGGGTCAGCAATACACTGATTCGAGCTTAACATGCCTCACACAGAAGGATTAAGCAGCATTTAAAAGGGTGAAAAGGGTTGAATTCCATACTGCATGTATATGACTATACAGGTCTAAAGTATTCAACAGTTATGAATGGGCATTTCAAATATAATGATTTTATTACTGAGTATAAAAATAAAAAGTTAAAATGTCTTAGAAGAATAATGGAGCAAGCAGAGAAAGCACATTAATTTTTTTTTTCTCTTGGTTTAACTTTAAAAGTTAGCAAGCGCAGGTAAAGTTGAAATTTGATCAACAACTCAAAACAACCTTCCAATGTGGGCAACAGCACTTCAAAACAACTTTCTTTTGTTTTGGGGGTGGGTGGGTGGGGATAATCAAGAACAATGCATAACAGTAAAAAAATATGATAATTGATCAAAGTGTGAAACAACTTTAAAATCTGGTCATGATGAGCAATGTAAAACAACCTTGAAATCTGATCATGAACAGCAAAGTAAAACATCTTCAAAATCTGGCATCAACAGCAGTGTGAAGCAACCTTATAATTTGGTCATATACAGTGATCTAAAACAGGAATCCAAAGCAAGCAAAGAAACAATCAGGCAAATAGGGAGTTTATCCTTGCAAATTAACTGTACACATGCCTAACTTTGGACACGAACCTCTTCTCCAGACTGTCCACAGCCATTGGAACATCAATCTGCTCAGGCCACCATGGCGAAGGCTCTTGCCTTAAAACAATTGGCACTTTTTCCTCCTCAGGAGGCTGCTTACGTACACGTACCCTTGGGGCTTTGGGTTTGAGGGTAGTGACAATTGAGGGTTTAGCTGGGGGTGGGGGAGGGGGTGGACATACTAAAATTTCCACAGGAACACTGAAACAAAAGGCAGTGACATTTTTTGTTGGTTTTTTTAAAGGTGAATGTAGAATGCACAATGATGTGATGGAGAAACGTTATCTAATGCTGGGCTGTTTGAAGCTGACAATTAAGCAATGGTAACAGTAAGTGTTTTAAAGGGAATGTGATCAACCATGATGGCAAAGTGTCTTAAAGTGATGTGATGTATTCTAAAGTGATGAAAATGAGTGTTCCAACTGACAATATATGTTTCAAAGTGATGGTAGTAATGAATGTTCTAAAGTTATAATAATGTAATATTAGACTGGTGTGTATTTTTTTCAATGTTGAGATGATATTTTCCAAATTAATGATACTGTTTCAAAAGTGAAGTAAGTCTTCATTTTAAAACATGAAGCAAGATACTCTTAAGTGGTGGAAGAATGTGTTCTAAAGTTAAGTGATATGTTCTTATTGATGATAAAGTGCAGCTGAAAGAGTTGATAAAATGTGATCTAAATATGACCTTATTTGATGGTCAAAATAGTAATGGCTAACTAAATTAAAAATTGTATAGTTTAAAAAAAAAGTGATCTAAAATAATGGTAAAGTGCCAGCAAATACAGGTAAATACTTTTTTTTCCTCAAATATGTAAATACTGGATTATAATACTGATGAAATTACTTGAAAAACTAAAGGAAGGGAGGTAATGAATATGGGTAAACAAGTTTGTGTGTGGGGAGGGAAGTGCAACCCAGATTTCAGCTTTTGGTGTGAAATCAGCTGATCATGATTGTGAATAATATTTATAATAAAATTTACGAAAGCTAAATTTCTTTTTGAACATTTACTGTTTAATGCGAAACATACACTCAATAACATTATTTAGAGAAAAGGGTACATATATATTTTTTCTTCTTTTTTTTGTAAAGTGACCAAACATGAGAATTGAAACTGTAATGCACTTTTATAAGAAATAAAAAATAAAATTACAATCTAACCACCAAAAATCTACTGATAACAATGAAAATCAATTATAATTATAGTGATCACAGATAGAATTATTAAAAATATTGCACTGTATTTCTTAATATTTCTGATTTTAAAAAAAAATCTGTATTTTAAATCTTTGCAATCAGGTGACAAAAAATAATTCCATTTAAAAACTATAATATATCAATCACATCAATTATCGAAAAATTAAAATAAAATCATCCACCACAAAAATGAGCAAACTGAAAAACACTGTATAAATTTGAACATTAGACTAAACAAAAATAAAGAAATAAAGAAAAACACAAAATGGAAAAGTTTAAAGCACAAGATGAAACACAAGTAAAATCATATATCTACACATTAAAGCACAACTAAAAATAGCATAAATTATTTAAAAAAACTAAAAAAAACTTGATGCATCAAACAACAAGCAATAATAATACAAGTTAAAAAAAGAAACCCCTCATACATCAAACAAGCAAATATTTAATTAAAATTTAGCTAGGACACATATTCTCACTGACTCTGTAATTAAAGAATCAGGTCTACAAAATAAAAATCAATTGCCAGAATAAAAATAAAAATATACAATGCATTCCCATTTAAACAAAATCAGCAAACTGTCAGTGCGTGCCATTTAAAAATCTTATTTACAGGTGTAAATAGGAAGGCTTTATATCAAGCTGTTGCTTGCTATAAATGTTTTATATATAAAATAAATATATTTGTTTGTTTTTATTCCCAAAACAAATGTATCAAGCTGATGGGTATTTGAAAGTATATCAAATAAAAAGATTTGGTGAAAAGAAAAGAAATTCATTTTTGCTTAAAAAATGCTCTGTTGAAGGAAAAAATTCAATTAAATTCATTTAATTTTCTCTGCTTTAAAACAGTGACAAAAAAATGTATTCACTTAGATTTTTCTGCTATATGTACTTCTGCTTTGAAGAAGTGAAAAAATGTATTCACTTAGGGGTTTTGATTTTGAATCACAACAAATGTATTCATTTAATTTATTCTGCTATGAAATAATGAAAAAATGTATTCACTTATTTTTTATTTGAAAAAAGTACAACAAAATTTTTATTCACTTAGAGTTTGCTATTTTGAAACACTTAATTTATTGTTTTGAAGCAATGACAAAAATTGTAGAGTTTTATGCCTTGAAACAGTGAGTTTAAAAAAATGTATTCACTTAGATTATTTTGTCATCACAAAAATGTATTCACTTAATTATTCTTCTTTTAAGTCATGACAAAAAGTGTATCCATTTAGATTATTTTGCTTTGAAACCATGACAAAATGTATTCATTTTTAAGATTATTTTGCTTTGAAACCATGACAAAAAGTTTATTCATTTAAGATTATTTTGCTTTGAAACCACAACAAAAAATGTATTCATTTCAGATTATTTTGCTTTGAAACTATGACAAAAAGTGTATTCACTAAATTTTTCTGCTTTGAAGCAATTACTAAACAATGTTTTCACATAGGATATTTTTTTTTTGTTGAAACAATTTTTTTTAAAGTATTTATTTTGAAGCAGTTATAAAACAAATTCTGCTGTGCAGCAGTTACAGAAAAATATGCATTCACTAAATTCTTCAAATTTGAAGAGTGTCAAAAAAAATGCATTCATTTAGATTTTCCTTTATTTTAGATGAAACAGTGGCAAGATTTAAAAAAAAAAAATTATCTTTATTCCATTTTAAAGGAATTATGTACTGATTTAATTTCATTCTACTCAGAGGTTATGGGGAAAAAAATAATTTATATTTATTGCATTTTTTTCTGTTCTTAAGAAATAATATAGAAAAATATATGTTTGTGCCCCATAGATAGGAAAAAATATAAAAACAAAAATAAAATTAGGAATGCAAAAGAATTATTTAGACAAAAATGAAGGCTGATAAAAAAAAAAGAAAAGCAGCATGCATGGGGCACTTCAAGCCACATGCATCTCTCTGTTCACCTGGGTTGCAGCTGTGGTGTTTCCACTACAAATGTCACCTCTTTCTTAATGGGTTCTGGTTTGATTTTAGGAGGTTCCACATGCCTAAATATAGAATGGTTGCAATTTATGCAACATTTTAATATGCAACTAAATTTAAGATATTACTGTGGCATGTGTTTTACTGCCCACAATTAAACATCTTAAACCAGATGTACAAATAACCCTAAAATGTTTACGTCTCTACAGGAATATATCCAATGTAAGAATTAAACATCTTAAACCAGATGTACAAATAACCCTAAATGTTTACATCTCTACAGGAATATATACAATGTAAGAACAAGGCTAATCAAACTGTCAAATGAAATCTGATACTAATGCATCTTCTATTCTAGAAAAATCTTCAATGCTTTTATTCATCACCTATTTCATTATCAATCTGCTTTTAATAAGTTACATTTCATTCTGAGTTAGACAAATATTATTACAGCAAATGAGACTACTACTAGAAAATGGATTTTAATATTCCGGTATTTAGTAAATCATCTACTTCATTAGCACTTAAACTTCTGTAAATTATTAACATAATCAAATTATATCTGTGCTTGTATTGATCCCAAACAAATTAAACTCTGTACTGATATAATATGTAATTTGCTTATCTAGTAATCAACAAAATAGCACAGTAGTAATAAAAGAAATCATATCGTGCTTTTCAAGTTATTAATTTATGCACCTGAATTCTTTTTCTTTAGGCTGAAATTGCAAACTGGTTGTAATTATCTCTGGTTTTGGAACTGGTGGTGGTGGTGGTGGCAGTGGCTGAGCAACTGAGACAACTGGCCTGATGTACAAGACAGATTCAGTTGTCAGCCAGTCAAAGAACGAGCATTTAAATAAACAATATTTTGTAGTAATAAAAGCAATTTTTTATTTTAAAAAGAGTAACTGTCACATAAAATATAATAAATAAAACAAAATTAATTATAAATGAAATTAAATTTAAAAGAAGGAAACCATAAACCTTTCTTTCTTTCTTTCTTTCTCAGCTACTTAAGTCATCTATAAATTTATTGTCAAATATTCAAATTAAAAGTCTGAAATGCAATATTACCAAAGAACAGCTTGACCACAAAATAGATGAAACAAAATGAAGAGAAAAATAATATTAATCAAATTAAACTTAGAAGATGAAAATCATATGCTTTTCTTTATTTATTTCTTGATCCATCAGTTCTTAAATCAGCTATTAAAATTCAAGTCAATATCAAACAGTAAAAATCTGAAATGCAGTACTTTCAAAGGAAGAGAACTCATACTGAACAAACTGTCCTGAAAATGCACAGCATGGGACAGAAGGATGAAAGAAAATGGTCAAGCATGCTGTTCTATGGTGAAAAAATGAATTAACTGAGCATACTTTCAACTAACAGAGGACAGGCATCATGCATATACTAAATTTTCCCCTCAAAATATTTACTGCTCCAAGAACTAATTAAGCAACAGTTCTTCTCAATGGTTATTAAAATATAACAAACTACTTACAATGGCTTTGTATTAATTCTTCAAGTGACAATTAAATATTACAAATATTGTAACTATGCAACAGATATTTTCATTTGTAATGTCATAATGACCCAAGATATATAATTGTTAATCATCATGGTACCATATTTATATATTTTTATTACCAGGAAGTATCCTAGTGAAAGCTTCAAAACTGCACAGTATTGCCAATTACACAGAAATAGCAAAACAACTAATAATTATACTTTTAACATGTATATGTTTTAAATGATTTTCATTTATGATTCTTTAAAATACAATACAAAATGATGATACCCTGACAGGTATTGCTGACAGTTATATTAATCTTCATCTATCAGACCATGGTGAATTTGTTAAAATGAGAATCTGGTTCAATAATGTTACTCTGAACGGCAGTCCCACAAAATGGTGTTTACAAATGAAAAGTTGCACTGAACATGTGCATGAGTAATACAATTTTTCATCTAAAATAAAACTGTATTATAGTGCTATTAGCAGTAATCCAGTTTAAAGTAAACCATAATATAAACCTTATGGCAAACTATTTTTAAATGAAATACAATGTACAAGCAAGAATGCTGCTGAAAAAATTAATCAATTAAGGGGAAAAAATGCATTTTCATTTTTTAAAAAAAGTTCTCTGACTTAATATAATGACTTAATATAAACATAAATGGTTAAACAATGATATTTAAAATCACAATGAATAATGATATAAAGAATACCAAATGAACCATAAGCAGTAAAACTAAAATATGCCCAGCCCATATTGTTTTACAGAGAGTAGTTGTGAACTCAAACAATGAAGGAAAGAGAAGGCATTCATTTTTTTTTTTTAAATAAAAAGATATATTATTTTTTAAACATAATAAAACTTATGAGAACAAGACTACATAAAAAAAAACTTGTGTCAGTTTGAAGTGAAAAACTTCAGCTGTTATAACAGAAAAATAAACTACATGTTTCCTTGGTTTTTTTTGTTTTGTTTTTTTATCAAAATAAATAAACTGAATTAATATAATAATTGAATGCATGCCTAAAAGTCTGACCAGGCACTGAAATGATCTGAAATGATAATTAAAATCATAACAACTGTATGAAATTCATTAAATGGTAATCAGTGAGGTCAAAACCTGTGCGTATGAGCAGGTCTTGGTGGAATGGGCAGACAATTCTGTATACCTTAATGACTGATCAAGCAATAAGTTAATAATTAAAATCACAATGACGGAAGTGTTTGGAAACTCACTTTATGGTAATCAGTGTGTTCAGTTAAAAGCAGTGCATATTAACAGGCCTTGGTGGAGCAGGGAGGAAATTTTTAAAAGGAACAGAAAATTGCACTGAATGAAATGTAAACTAGTTATTTTTCTCAGAGCATCTGTTGTTTGTCATGACATTTTAAAACTTCAGTAATAATGCCTTGTGATGGAGACACATCATATAAAATGAACGCCAATTTTCACTGATAAAATTGCACTCAAATATAACATTTTGTTGACATCACATGATCATTGTGACTTCATCTTTTTGAAATCAGGAACTAACACTGTCTGGAGTAGGCTCCCTTTTAAATAAGTACTGTGCTAATCAACTACATCAGCATGACCAAACATTGTCCTGAGTAGCAGGGCCATCTTAACAGCATTTTAGGCCCACAGGCAAAGCAGTGCACTGCGGCCCCTACCTATATAACCACTCACAGGAATGTAAATTGACAGCAAGTCACAATATGCACAGATTAGCATGGGGTCCCCAGGTAACTGCCCAGAATGCTCACGCGTTAAGACAGCACTGTTGAATGGGCTCCCTTTTGTACTTTGTATTGTGCTGTTCAACTATATCAGCATGAATAAGCAGTACTGTTGTATGTATTATTCAATTACATCAACATGAATAAAATAAACCATCATCAAATAAAACTGTGCATATGACATATGTATGTCAGCTAAAAATAAAACAAAAACATGAGAGAATATTTTTGTATATTATATATTTTTGTGCATATGTGTGACATTGTCAGAATAAAGCTATTTTTATTCTTAATCAAAGTTAAACTAGCACTTAAACAAAGGATTTCACCTATCAATTTTTTTTACAGCAATCTAAATAATGTTAATTTTAAAAAATTACTGTAAACAAAAAGAGCAATCATTTCTGTAAAATAAAAAGAATTTTAACAAACTCTTAATGTACTTTAAATCAGCACAAAAATGGCCATGGTCAGAACCCATCAAACCAACAGGAACAAAGCTCTGAGCATTGATGATTCAGCAGATATCATCATGCAACTCCATCAATTTAACTTTCTTTAACATCTAAGTAAACTAAAACTAACTTTCTTTAACATCTAAGTAAACTAAAACTAACTTTCTTTAACATCTAAGTAGACTAAAAATAACTTTCTTTAACATCTAAGTAAATTAAAATTGTCCTTTTAGCACCAAATAAAGTAAAGATTACTGTTTTTAACATCTAAGTAAACTAAAAATTGTGTTCTTTTAGCACCAAATAAACTAAAAATTACTTTTTTTAACATCTAAGTGAACTAAAATTAACTTTCTTTCAACATCTAAGAAAATTAAAAACGACTTTCTTTTAGAATATAAGTAAAAATATTAACATCTAAGTAAACTAAAGATGACTTTTTTCCTCTATAGATGTCAAACAGGGATGTGACTCTGTAGTCATGTTATCAAACAACATATTTAATCTGAAGAAACAGACAGACTCATGTCCAAATACAATTTGAACCAGGCAGTGACCAAAGCTGAAACATTTCAAAACCAAACCAAATTATATCACACATAAATGACTAAATGACAAGGGAATGGAAGAGGTAGGTGCATTCGGAGCAATTTTTTTATGTACACTAATTTACAAAGGACACAAACTGGAGTCAAAGAAGCACTCGTACGTATAGATCACAGATACACTCAAGGCAGGTGAAAACCTTGCAAGATATGAAGACTTTCTAAAAGGTTTATTAAAATAATAATGCATATTAAATTATTAAATCTCTCTTCAGAGAATAACTATTCTTCAGTCAAAGTCAAGTAAAGCATGCAGCTATATTTCATTAATCTGTGAAATAATATATCTATGCATCTGTGAGAAGCAAAATGTTTCACCCACAAAATAAACTACCCAAAAGAGAACTACATTGCACCCAAAAGCATACTACAAACCTCTCCCCAATCTTGTCTGAGCGCAAAAGCCTGAGGGAACCGAATTCGGTGTCAGAAGCATAGCTAATAAGTTGAACTGGTCCCATGTCTTCTATCTCCATAGCACTGAATATGTGTGCAAACAGTATCCAAACATTAGTAAAAATAATTTTAAACAAGAACAAATTAGTATAAAAGAAATCACGCCATTCCTTCCAGAACAGACAACTACAAGCCACCCAACAAGTTAGCAATAAAAAAAATATTAACATCATATGAGTTGTGTTATACTACTGGTAATTTATTGTTAATCTTCTCAAATTTTTCAAGTGACAGAAAAGTGATTTCTTAAAGAAAATCTTCCATCATCTGAACTCTATTTAAGAAAAAAGGAATTAGTTTGGAAAAAATAAAAACAACTGATAAAAAGTTATCAAAGCTGAAAAAAAAAGTGATAAAAAAGTTATCAAATAGCTGAAAAAACAACTGATAAAAAAGTTATCAAATAGCTGAAAAATCTTGGGGTAAGCAAACCATGTCCTCTAGGCAGAAAAATACAACCTAACAATTTAACATTTGCAACAAAAAAAAAAAAATGCTTCATAAAGTGCCAACCAACTCTAAAAAAAAAATCTATAAAACAAAGATTTTTAAAAGTGCCAACCAAATCTCTACCTTGGTGGTGCTGGCTTTGCTGCAACCACAGGTGGTATCTTGACTGGTTTTGGAGGCACAACAGGTGCCTGTACTGGTTTTGGAGGCACAACAGGTGCCTGTACTGGTTTCCTATAGTGAGACGGTAGGATAGTCTGATAAAATCCTTACAATTACATGGAAACATTAGCACAGATCTCTCTACAAAGACTACAAACACATTTTCAATGATTCCAAATGTGTTGAAGACAAACACTGCAGAAAATGAAGAATCTTGCTGCACACAAAACCTTGAAAACAATTAGTCCTATGGTGGCAATTTTTCAAAACCCAGCAACCCTGTAATTATACACTTATTCTGGGAAAATGATGTAATCTAAGGCTTTGAATTCTGCTTAAGTGAAGCAGGAAATTTTATAATTACTAAAATATAATAATCACCTTTTCTCAGGTAATGATGGCTCTTCCATAAAAGGTGCTCTTTCTGCTGGCAATGTAGGTTCCACCAAAGGTGGTCTTTCCCTTGGTAATGTAGGTTCTTCCATAAAAGATGGTTTTTCTCTTGGTATTGTAGGTTCTTCCATAAAAGGTGGTCTTTCTCTTGGAAGTTTCCTGATGAAAAAGTCATAGCAATACAATGATATTCAGATTAAAGTTAAAATCCTTTCAAGTAACATCTATAATCAGTTGTTTTTGTTGCTAAGTCCCTCTTTTGGTCTCAATGTACACTGGTTTTGTTAAATACTGTTTTCTGTACAAGTAATATAGTGTTACTGACAACTATTTGCGAATGAACATAAATATTCAGCAGTTATTGCAAATCAATATAATGACCCTAAATTACAAATGGCATTACCTATTTCAAATGATTATGAAAAGGACCACATGATATAGGAAATAACGTGAAAGACATCAAGATGGATTAATATCATATTCACTTTCATACTTTCATACCATAATATATTTTCATACTCCACGCAATGTGCAATACTTTGTGCAAGTCCTCAGTTTTGATGAAGTAAATGCAAGCTGGCTTTATAATTAACATGTACAAGAAGCAATTAGATTTTTCCTTAACTAATGAACGTCAACGTCATCTTCTACTTTACAATTTAAATTAATAAGGATAAAAGTGTTTTTATTCCTCACCAATCACTACATTTACAATGTCACTATAGCAACAATCACCATATCTTTAACCATTACATTCACACTGTCACTACATCAACAATCATCATATCACCAATGACTACATTCACAATCATGACATCAACAAACACCTACTACAATCACTACATTTACAATGTCACTATAACAATCACCATATCTTCAACCACTACATCCACACTGTCACTACATCAACAATCATATCACCAATAACTACATTCACAATCACAACATCAACAATCACCTATTACAATCACTACATTTACATCCATCAGTATATTCCCAGTATTTGCTGTGTCACAAATCACTACATCACCATCGATGACAATGACCACCACAAATCTTTATATCCCCTCTATCACTTATATCAACAATCACCTATCACCAATCGCTACACTTCCACCAAACAGTATATTCCCAGTGACTGCTGTGTCACAAATCACATCATCATCAATCACATACTTCCATGACTTATCTTTCCACAAATGAAAATATTCCCAGTAATTGTCATATTGCAAATCACTACATCACCACAAACCATTACATCATACATCACTATATTCCCACCACTCTTCACATTCCTATCAGTAGCCACATTACAAATCACTATATTCCCACCAATCATTACATCACTACCAGTCATTATATTTTCACCAAACTCTACATTACCAATCATCACCAATCACTCACTACATCTCCATCAATCACTGCATCAACAACTGAAACATCATCAATCCCTCTTCTTGTGTAATCAAATACTAACGAGACTTCTAGTTCAAACAGCTAGATGCAATCATGCAGGTTTAATTAACTATAATTAACAAGCCTTTTCTAATGTGTTTTTTTCTGATGGTTAATTAAAGGGGGAAAATAATTTTAAATAAACTGGAAACACAGTCATGCAAAACCATTCCAAAGATTGGTGATATGTATCAACTATATATTCTAAAACATAGTTAGGACCTTTTGGAATGAATTCTTTCCATTAAAGGATCAACTCTAGCTGTTAAAACATATGAGTTAAAAGTGCACATTTCACAGAGAATATAATGAAAATAATGAACTACTAGCACAGCTTCACTATAAATGTCTAAAGAAATGGAGACAAAACAATAAAATAATTACAGAGAAAAAATGTCTGAATTACTGCACAGTTTAAGTCATTCTTAAATGAACAGATTACTACCTTGCACTAGATAATCCTGTATAAAAAAAATAATATTGTTTTTTCAAAATAATTGACTTTGGGAGAGAAAAAAACAACCTTCCATGCAATATGCCATCTCTTTATTTATGTAAAATATAGAAAACAAAATAATGCCAAACAGAATATATAAGTCCCCATTAAGAGTCTCATCACTTTATTTATGTAAAATATAGAAAACAAAATAATGCCAAACAGAATATATAAGTCCCCATTAAGAGTCTCATCACTTTATTTATGTGTGAAATATAGAAATCAAAATAATGCCAAACAGAATATATAAGTCCCCATTAAGAATCTCATCAGCTTCATCCACAAAATGAGTAGTAACCAAAAAAAAAAACAGCCTTCAGTCCTTACATGAATCTGCCTCGAAATCTAAAAATCTATCAAACCCTAGACATGCAATGAACATAGTTTTCAAAATGTTGTACTGACATGCAACAAAGAACTCGAGTCTTGAGGCCCCTAGAAATACACTACAAAGTAATAAGGTCTTAATTTCTTAAGGAAACAAAAAGCAAGATCTTTAGTTATTGATTACAATTTCAAGCAATGAGAAAATTTGTAGCCAAGCAATTCCACAGAATCAATTTCTGCTGACAATTTAATCCAAAATCCAAAATCACTCTGCATGCAAAAACACAAACAAACCTTGGTAAATCTTCCTCATCCACCAATCTTAAATATCCACTTTCCGTGTCTGAAGCATAGCTTATGAGCTGCACAGGTCCTGTCTCTTGGATCTCATAACTATAAGGTGACACAGAATGGAAGTATGAATAGTACATCAGAATGAGGCTTGAACCATCATGCTCAACCAAACACCATTGTAATTGAGTGAATTTAACCAGGTAAACTTGAACTTGTTAATATATTACCTTTAACAAATTAAATCAACAGAAACTCAAGAAATAGCTCAACAGAACTTACTAAGAAAGTCAATGAAAGTAAACAGCCTCGAAATGCATTTGGTCTGTAAATGCAATAACAAATGGAAATAATGATCAGATAATAACTTTAAGCAACAAAAAAAAAAACCAAATAAATAACCAAAATTTCTTTCCAATGAAAATTAGAGTGTTAAAACAACAAGAAAGCATAAATGAACTGTGATTGAAATAACCTTGGTGACTTTTCCCTGAAAACATAAGGTTTCTCATAGACAGGTTGTGGAACAGGTGGTTGCTGGAGTGTGGGCACAAACAGTGGTTTTGATGGCTTGGAAACTTTAGCAGGTGGTGGCTGGTATTCATCTGGCCTATCAAACAATTTCTTGGCCTCTGCCACACTTGGCTGTTTGTATTCTTCTTCCACCATCTCTACCTCAGACACAACTTCAGGAGTTGGTGGTGGTGGTTTCAAGACAGGTTTGGGTGTCACCATATATGGGGGTATTTTTTCCTCCACAGGAAGAGGTGCAGCTGGTCTGATAATGAGGAGCAATTAAGTAGTTATGATATTTAAATTTGATCAATTCACATGCTTGAATTTATATAATCTGCTAAGAAAACTTATTAGGAAAGAGTTTTTATCAATAAGATCATCGAAACAAAATAATCAAGCATAACTTGATTTTAAAAGTTTAACAACGTTTCCCCAATTAAAATCTCAAAACCAATTCAATTCCTTTAAATCAGAAACATAACAAAACAGTTTATGTCCTTTAATTAAGTCCTTTCCACACACACACACACACACGCACAAATATCACTCTTTTCAAGCAAACAGCAAACTGTGCAATAAAAGTGACATGCAGAGCAACACACCTGAGATACTCCATCTCATCAAATGACAAGTCAAAAGACATGAGCGATGTTGGGGACAGTGACATCAAGGGTGTGGACAAAGTTCCATCACAGATACTGTGAGGGGTTGAAGTCTCAATAAAAAGGTCAAGGCCAAAGCTGGGAAGGGAAAGCATGATTAAGCAGTGCAGAAAACATCACACAGTGTGGTTATCGGTGTGGCAAACTCTGCTCAGTTGTTTGTATGACAAAATATTTTATAAATATTTCTGCCGAGAATCAAATAAGTGCTTAATAACTTAATGCATTTTATTTCATTTACTGACAACAGTTAACCATTACAAATGTATCAATTTAATGTTCATTTTGTAAAATTATATCAAACCATTTAAATTAATTACTATTTTTCTATCTTATTCTTTGGATGATAACTATATTTTCTGGTTAAAATAGCAATTATGTGCTAAGTCAAATGTCATGCATGCTATTAACAATATGTATATTTGTATTCAAGTACATTTGCTTTTAATGGGTTTTCCTACAAACAGAATTCAATATATACAATTTTGTGTTAATAATTACATTTCTAATCTTGTATTCTTTACTCACAAATCTGCAGGACTATGTCAAATTCCAGGAATAATTTCAATTATACTTCTACATAAATATTAATTTTCAATGTTGCATAAAAACTATATTAGATTCTGAATTAAAATTACAACATCACATTCATTTCTACTGTTTATGTAAGGTTAGGGGGAAAAAATTTTATATTTATATTAGCATTCTTGTACTTATCTAAATGGCTATGGTACTTCATATCTGTTAACAAATCTAGTTATTGTATTCTATATTAAAGAATAATCTATATATTAACTTGCTACTCTTTTGTTAAATGACTGAGATTTAACTACATCTTTTGATCATAGCTGTTAGCATATAATTTAATGTAATGGGGAATCTGAAGTATACCTCTGGAATAAGTTATAAAATGGGATTAAGCATACATGCAGATTAAATATAAATAGGGATTAAATATAAAAAATAGGTTCAGTATTAAAGTGCAAAGGGGAATAAGTATATGTGTGGATTAAGTATAAGAAGAGGTGCGTACATACAGTTTAATATTTTAAAAAGGGAATTAACTAAACCCAATGCAGCAGCACTCTGCCAAATATTTTTAGTCTAGACACAATGTCCTGCATGATAAGAGCAATTAAACATGTCTGTCCTGCATGATGGCATGAAGTGAACAATTATACATGCCTGACCTGCATGATGGCATGAAGTGAACAATTATACATGCCTGACCTGCATGATGGCATGAAGTGAACAATTATACATGCCTAACCTGCATGATGGCATGAAGAGAACAATTATACATGCCTGTCCTGCATGATGGCATGAAGTGAACAATTAATTATACATGCCTGACCTGCATGATGGCATGAAGTGAACAATTATACATGCCTGACCTGCATGATGGCATGAAGAGAACAATTATATATGCCTGTCCTGCATGACGGCATAAAGTGAACAATTATACATGCCTGTCCTGCATGATGGCATGAAGTGAACAATTAATTATACATGCCTGACCTGCATGATTAAGCAATTTATGTGTGTGCTGGAACTAATAAAATATGCAAGGGAGTTAATTAAACAAAGAGAAATAAATTTCATGCAAGAACTGTAACTGTACTTTTAGTAGACATTTTCACTATTTGTTGGTTTTTTGCAAGTGGTGAAAATAAAAGCAACATACCATAAATGTACTAAAGTTTATTAAACAGCTAAAGTTAAAACATCAAACTAATATCAGAATTACAGTTGAAAAAGACCAAACCTTCAAAATTACACTACTAATATGCAGGTTTTCTTTCAAATACTTAATATCATTTTATCTTTAGAAGCTTTACAATCAAAGGTAGATAATCATGAAAAAATATGACTAGTATGCATATGTGACCTTTACACGCAAATTTAGCATCTAGATCTCACTTTTAAAGGTAGAACTTCAGAAACATTTTTACTTAAAAAATAAAAAAGGAAGGCACTAAAACAAAGATCATGTGCACTTTTTAATATGCAATAAAACATTTGTGTCTTTTAACGTATTACAAATTGTATCTCACCAAATGAATTAAGAAATTTGAATTTCATTGTGAAATCAGACTAAGAACAAATAATCCAAACAACATTAAATAAATGTTTTGCAGGTAGAAACACAAAACCCGCCAAACTCTATGCTCAAAATACACAAGAATATAAAATAAAATTATTTGCATTGTCACAGAAACTCTGAGGAGAAAAAAAATGGAAAGAAAACAATGATTCTGGCACAGCCAACCATTGAGGACACTATTAGATAATATCAAGACTGAAAACACATATATTTTTAAATGACAAACCCACCCATTATGCAAAGTTTTGGAATTTGCCAAAGTATTCTTGAGATGTCTGGAAACCACCCTCCATCCCTAAATGCAGAATTCCAGAATGCCTACTCAGGTACACTTAGTGCATTCACAAACAGACAGTCAAGATACTTTCATAAATTTTAAATCCCGGTTTTATTCACAAACAGACAGTCAAGATACTTTCATAAATTTTAAATCCAGGTTTTATTCACAAACAGACAGTCAAGATACTTTCATAAATTTTAAATCCAGGTTTTATTCACAGAGAGTTAAGATACTTTCATAAATTTGAAATCCAGTTTTTATTCACGAACAGACAATCAGGATACTATATTAAATTTTAAATCCAGGTTTTATTCAGTCAGTGAGGATACTTTATTAAATTTGAAATCCATATTTTATTTACAAACATACAGTCAGGATACTTTATTAAATTTTAAATCCGGGTTTCTGAACCAAGTGAAGTCACCAGTAAACAGATGCTGTACTAAGTATTCAAGTGAATTTTTTTTCTTCTACTTAGTAAATTTTAATTTAATTTGTAATTTAAAAAAAAACTCTAACCAATGTGATAAATGTAGTTCCTGATTTAAACCTGCATTATTCAACAGAAATCTGCCACAAGCAACAAAGCGTGCAAACAACAATAAGTGCAAAGCATGCACATGCGCAAACCTGCGCAAATCCTCCTCCTTGATTAAGCGCAAAAGTGCACTATCCTTCTCTGTGGCATAAGTTATCTGCTGAACAGGCCCCACTGCTTGAATCTCATAGTGACTGATAAATACAAAATAGTCTTCTATACAATGACCATACTCAGGTAGTCACACAAACACAACTTCTATATCATGATCATACTCAGGTAGTCACACAAACATATCGATGTCTCTATAATTGTAACCATACTCAGGTAGTGACACAAACATGAAGGTGGCTCTACATCATGACATACTCAGGTAGTTACACAAACATAAAGGTGGCTCTACATCATGACATACTCAGGTAGTTACACAAACATAAAGGTGGCTCTACATCATGACATACTCAGGTAGTTACACAAACATAAAGGTGGCTCTATATCATGACATACTCAGGTAGTTACACAAACATAAAGGTGGCTCTATATCATGACATACTCAGGTAGTTACACAAACATATCGATGTCTCTATAATTGTAACCATACTCAGGTAGTGACACAAACATGAAGGTGGCTCTACATCATGACATACTCAGGTAGTTACACAAACATAAAGGTGGCTCTACATCATGATCATGCTCAGGTAGTGACACAAACAAAAGGTGGCTCTACATCATGACCATATATGCAGGTAACAAACACAAAAAAGTCTTCTATACCATGAACATACTCAGGTAGGCAAACACAAGTCTTCCACAAACATACTCAAATAGAGCAGACACAAAAAATTCTGTATCATGAAAAAATCATAAATATAATCAGGAAGTCACACACACACACACACACACACACACACAAAATGTGTTCTACAACAGCAACACACTCTGATAGCTAGTGATACAGCCACAAAAATGTCTTCTACAACAGTGACACACTCAGATAGTGACACAGACACAAAAATGTCTTCTACAACAGCGACACACTCAGATAGTGACACAGACACAAAAATGTCTTCTACAACAGCGACACACTCAGATAGTGACACAGATGCAAAAATGTCTTCTACAACAGTGACACACTCAGATAGTGACACAGACACAAAAACAACAGCAACACACTCAGTGATACAGACACAAAAATGTCTTCTACAATAGTGACACACTCTGATAGCTAGTGATACAGACAAGATAAAAATGTCTCAAGAGGTGAGGGCAGTGTAAAACAAATACAAATATTTTTAAGCCTAAGACAGAAATAAAATATCTATATATGAAACATATGATCTTGAAGTGAATAACTTACTTTAAAGTGTCCTCAGTATTTCAATAAAGATTTTAAGTTAATGACCTATACTGAAAGCATCTCCATATTAAATGATGATAGTTACTGACAGAATAATGATTTCTATATCCTGCAACAACCATTTTCAGACAATGACAGAAAAACACCCTCTATATCCTGCAACAACCATTTTCAGATTATGACAGAAAAAACACCCTCTATATCTGCAACAACCATTTTCAGACAAAGACACAATGTATGCAACAACCATTTTCTCTCAATGACACAGGAAAATGCTTTCTATATTTGCAACAATGATTTTCATACATTGATGACAGGCAGAAAAATGCCTTCTTTATCTGTAACAACCATTTGAAAACGACAAGAAAATGTCTTCTATATGTATAATAACAATTTTCAGGCAATGACAGACAGGAAAATACCTTCTATATCTACAGCAACATTTTTTCAGACAATGAGAGACAGAAGAATGCCTTCTATATTTATAACAGCAATTTTCAGACAGTGACAGTCAACTTCAAAAAAACGTTATTTCAAACTAAATATTAATCTTTGAAATGTCTTCAGTATCTATACCATGATAGCAATGAGTGAGAAAAATTCTAAGTAACAGAACCATGGACCTAAATTAAAATCAAAATTATTAATGCCCTCTTAGATTGCTGCTTCCAAAGTCAGCAGGTAAAAAAACTCATATTTTATTTGACTGAGATTTTATTTTTGGCATGAAAGAATTAAGTTTAGTCTGCAATTCTCAACTTACCCTGAACAAATTAATTGCAGATATATATTTTATCAAAAAAAGTTATAGCTCTTCATTTTTTCTTTCTTTCTATACAGTCTTTAATTATGACCAAGTCTTATCAAGCTTTGGTTAATTTAAGTCTCAAAATGAGTTTTTCTAACAAATAGGTTTGAAATGAATCCAAAACTTTCATTATTCAAGACTGATACTTACGGTGAGGTAACTCTAGCAGGTGGTGGCTCAGTTCTTGTAGGCTGAACAATCTTTCTAGAAGCCTCTTTATCCAAAGCAAAACGGGACATATCAGCTGAAATAATAAAAACAAAGATTAAGTAAATCTCATCTCTTGAATTCCATCAAAATAATAACAACTATTATAATACTCAAAACTTTTATTTAAAAAAACAAAACAAAACAGATTATCATGGAAATGTATAAAAGTTAAATTAAAGTTTAAGACTTTTCCTGTCACTTACCCTGTGACCTAATCCTTTGTAAAAACAATTTTGTTACACTAAATGTTATTTAGTTTCTTCACTGTGAACCCAGTTACGACAGCACAGAAATGGACATACATGCTGGCCTGGCAGTGAAATAGTGGAAAAACATTCAGAAAATCAATTCTATAAACTGCTTTATTATCTCATAAGAAATAATAGTTGAGCTCTAAAATCATGCTAAGGAAAATTTATATTCTGGTACATCTCAAAGTGCTGACTGAGAAATTCTTTTAATATTCATCAGCAATGCCAATACTTACGCTGGACAACAAGTTTGGAACGTGTTGAGGCTGTACCAGCCACATTGACAGCAGAACACTGAAACCATGCTGAGTCTCCAAGTGTAACCTTGGTTATGTGCAGTGTGGAACGACCACCCACTGTCTCAATTCTGCAGAAAAAGGATAAAGTGTGTTTGATTTGACAATCATCTTCAATTAAATATGTCAAGTGTGAGAAAAAATTATTGCTTATTAAGCACTTCTTATGCTTGTATAAAGTACCATTCTGCAAAGACAATAGTTACTGATCTAAATGCATAAAGAGGAGTCACATAGCTTTTATACCCCTCCCCCAACTTGCATCTGCAGTCACTTCCCACCCCCACTGTTAATTCACATTGTTAATTCTTGTGAAAATATTTTGGTCCTTTTGGACTGAAAAAGTTTATGCTCCTCTCTGTTCATACTGAGGTTACATACGAGTGACCTTAGTGTTAAGAGGGGTAACAAAAGTAGAAAACTACTTTGCCATCTCTGTTCACACAATACCAAACAGCTTGTACTAAGGAAGATAACTAGTAAGTCCTTCATTATAGAAGGAAGTGGTGATATCAAGGTTAAACCAGGTTGAACCAAGGCAAGTATAAATAAAAGGATTATCTTGGTCACATGGTTACATGGCAATTTTTAAGTAAAAGAAATATCTCAGTTACATGGCAAGTTGAAGCAAAAGAACTATATCTATTACATATTGACTCAAAAATGTGAGTAACTAAATAGCTGTTGAAATTAAAGCGGTGTGTGTGTGTGTGTGTGTGTGTGTGTGTGTGCGTGCATGCATGCGCGTGTGTATGTTTGTGTGTGTGTGTGTGTGTGTGTGTGTGTGTGTTTGTGTTTGTGTTTGTGAGCATACTAGTAATAATTAGTTATATTACATACAATTTATATGGAACTTGAATATTATATAAAACTTACTTATTAGCTGAGTGACCTTCACACAAAATAAAACTAACTATATATTAAAATCCTATCAAAATGAGGAACATACTTGTACTCTTTATTAGGAGTCAGCATCTTGTTGTCCTTCTGCCAACTTATCATAGGGGTGGGCACTCCTTCTGCATGGCATGTCATTGACACTGACTGCCCTTCAGTAACAGTATAGTTTTTCATGCGCTCAGTGAAGCGTGGAGGTTGCATCTGTTGGCGTTCTGAAAAAGTCCAAAAAATTATTTACATATAAATGTTAAAAATTAAAATTAATCATATATTCATATTAAATTATTATTTAATTCTGCAAGCCTTTTTTCTACTCCAAAGAAAATTTTGTGAAATTCAATATTAAATTACTATTTAATTCTGTAAACCTTTTTTCTATTCACATGTGAAATTCAATATTAAATTATAATTTAATTCTGCAAACCTTATTTCTACTCAAAAGAAAATGATGTGAAACTATCACATAAGCAATGCCCACTCAGTATACATATATACCTACATTTTGGGTGAATGAGAGAAACCTCAGCTGAAGAAATTTTCAGTACGATTATTTTTTTGTAATTATTGTTTGTTCAAGAGCAAAAATTAAATGCAAAATTCATTTAAGTTGGGCTTTTTTCTTTTTTGTTGTTTGTTCAGATTATTCTTTTTAACTCTCTGTATTTCATAAATTAGTAAGGGGTTATAATCAGAAATAAGAGTAAGCAATATACAAAGTGTTTCAAAGGGTGTTTTATACACAATTTAGAAACCAATAATTTTATTAAAGTTGAACATTTTGACGTTAATATATTTACTGCACTGAACCTAAAGAAGTGAATATTTAAAAAGTTTACTATCAGTGACCTCCAAAAGCATGGGGAAAATGTATATCAATCTGTGAAGCATCATTCTCAAAAATGCACATTTTCTTTTGTATTACTAAACTCCTTGCAAATTAGTACAATCATATGATATATTTCCGTCAGAAATGTACTACAGTCAAAGCACAACTCTCCACAACTTGTCAATGTTGAGATGACATCCTACACCACTACAGTTTCTCTTTACAACCTGTAAATGTTAAGTCAACTCTCAAGTAGTGTGTAAAATGTTTTTCACACGAACAGTTTATTAACTCCATGGCATGGTGCTTTGAAATTACTAGCATTCTCTATTTTTTTTTTTAATTTTGACGAAAACTCCATTTAGCACAATTACATGGGGTGCACATGATTTTTCTATTAAAACTTCTAACAGTGCCTCACTTCTTCAACAAAAAAAAAAACAGGTGCTTTAGAGAATCAAAGAATTACACGGTTCTACTTTCAATAAAAGCCTAGATTTTAGAGATAGAAGGAATAAACCTGAATCTTACCCAAAACTGTGAGAGTTACAGTGAAAGTATCTTCACCAGCTTTGTTGCGTGCAATGCAGGTGTACACACCAGTATCTTGACGAGTAGCAGATATGATCAATAAAGAGTGAATTCCATTCTCATTAACCACGATCTGTAACAAAATGATTTTTTAAAAAAAAATCATTAACTTCCAGTGAAGTGTACTTCCATAAAAACACATTTACTTCCAGACTTTTGGCACAGGGTAGATGGGTGCCTCTTAAAACATTATGTAGAAGAAATAAATATAAATAAATTATCAATAACATTTATTTTTAAATCTTGGCTGAATCATACAACTAGAGATTATTGATATTATGTCATCATCAACTAAATTCATGTCAAAAATAAATACCTTATGATTGTCATCATTGTGGACTTGAACCTCATTGCGGTACCAAAAGAACTCTGGAATTGGTCGACCAGTGACAACACAGTCTAGTCGCACGGGATTGCCCTCTCGTACCTCAAGGTCTGAAGGAATTTTATTGAACTGTGGCTTAGTGTTAGTCTCAAATATTCCACCCTGATCTTCAGGACCACGTTCTCCTCGGACTGAGTCCCTGTGGAACATAAGATGTGTTCAAGAGTTAAATTCTCTCTCTCTTTCTCTCTCTCTCTCTCACACACACACACACTGAAAACACTTGGCTAATCGATTTTAATTTTAAGCACTCTGACCTTACCAAAGTAGCATGATGTGGCTACGTGGAGTGGGGTGGGTAGTGGTAGTATTAAAGTATTTAGACTATCAAAACATTTTTGTTTATGGACCTACGGCAGTATATGAAGTTTAATAGATTGATTTTTGTAACTAGTGTGATAGAGAGGATTTGATTTCTATTAATATGTAAATAACAATAAAAACTTTATTTTATAACTGGTGTGATAGAGAGGATTTGACTTTTATTAATATGTAAGTAACAATAAAAACTGATATTTTTTCATCTAGTTTGATAGAAACTGGGGGACTAGCAGTTTCTAAGGCCAAGGTCTATGCTTGCTGATAGTCAGACATTTTAGATTTATCCTTGAACATAGGTCCATCACGAAAGTCAGCAACCTATGCAAGCATGCCACAAGTCTGCATGCCAAGAGGTTTTGTGTGGCAAGCATAGAGCAACCAAAATCTCGATTATTTAAATTGTGGACATGTAAACACTGAACCTATTTTAGTTATTCTACAGTCTAATGAAGTCTTGTAGAGGTGAATGAAAAATATAATGCAATAACTAGTAGCATGTGCTTGTTCATTTGTAATTAATCAAGAAAAAGTGGCATGCTATGTAAAATAACTGCTGACCCATGATTTATTGGATTTGTTGGTTAGTATGGATCAAGGAAGATCCAAAGTCTGTTTTCCAGCCTGGGAATAGCACTGAATTGTTTCAGTTCCAGTCATTGTGAACCTCTAGAATCAAGATAGCTTAAAGCCACGTTGTTGAAAAACCCTTTCCCATGTGGCCTCAGCATCTTCATGCAGGATCGGTGAAATTCACACTTTGTCTGGGGATTTCCCAAATAGTTCTCAACCCACTGACGATTGGCTGAATTAGTAACACACTCTTTCTTCTCTTCTTTCTAACCAGTCTCATCAATCAATGACTATTTCCCTTTGCCAGTCATGGAGAATGGCAACATCCCTATTATGCAAGACCTAGTTAGAGCCTTGAAAGTTAAGTTAGAGCTGATGAAATTAGAATAATTTCATCCAATATGGCCTTTTATAGCAATGAAGTGCTGAAGGACATCACAGCAGTAGTGAGCTGGAGATATCTTCCATATTCTCTGGATTTAGCTTACAGACCTAATCTTTCAATGGTCCTTTTATAGTAACTCATCACCTTTTGCCTTTTCATAATCAGAGGAGTTACATTTCCTTTCCTTGCTTATTTTGCTTGTATGCACTGTTTCCTTTCCTTGCTTATTTTGCTTGTATGCACTATGTCTATATAAATACAGACAACAAAAAAACGCAGTGAAATTCACTCCTCCTATTAGTGTTTCTCTTTAAATAAAGACTTCTGGTTAGATGATAGAAAAGGAATTTCCCTTAATACCAGTTTTTCCTGAAACCTTACTATATGTGAATGTGTAGGCACATAGGCCTTCCCAGCTTGATATGTTTTCAGGTGTACCTTCATCTGGGTACTTACTAGTGGAGGTCTTTATTGGCAAAGAGCACATTATCAGTCAAATGCTTTTATCTTAAGGGAGTTAAGGTGGCCTCTTTAACTTGGTTCATACATCTGAAATTTATTCTACTTAATCTGAACAGTTTTACCTTATTCTTAATGCTGACCTTGCTTATTCTTTGACTGATTTCTGAATTTAATTTGTGTCTGTGCAATGAGCATCAAAAATCTACTAACCGTCTAAGGATTCGGTCTAGGGTCTCAGGAGCAACAAAAGAGGTGGCATCAATGTTTCCAAGATGATCAACATACAGCTGACTGGAGCAGGTGGTTTTACCAGCAGAGTTGACAGCTAGCATGGTGTAGTGACCAGCATCCTCAGGGAGAGCTACACGTATGCGAAGTGTGCAATAGCCATCCTGAGTGTATTTGATTTCATAGCGACTTGACCTCTTGATGCGTTTGCCATCCCGGTACCAGGCAATCTGACAAATAAATGAATGTAAATGTTCATCTCATAATTATGTATAATCAAATTATAAGCAAACAATTCAAGAGATATAGTGATGTGTAATATTTAAGAACAACATCTCAAGACACAATATTAGACAGGAAATATTCTTTTGTAAGTTATGTAAATATTGTTAGAAAATAATGACTACAAGGGAAAAAATAAGCATTTTGAAGAAATTCTATTCCCATAATGCTAAAAGAATAATTCCAAGACCATTATTATTCAAAAATTATTTATGTATTACCTTAGGTCGTGGCCGACCAGAGACTTTGCACACAAAAGTGGCATCAGACCCTTCAATGAGCCGAAAGTCCTTGAGCATTTGTAAGACCTGTGGAGCCTGAGTCTGTGTGGGTGGTACCTTCTCCTCGGGCTGCTCAGAATCATATTCAGTTTCGGTTTCACTTTGGAGTCGCACTTTACCTTCACGGTATTCAATCTCCCGCATCAGCCTCTGTTCAAAACTTGACACCTTGAACTCCTGAAAATACATTTCTTATTCTTTACATTTTACAGTTAAAGATATTATGTTAGACAACTGAATTCCCAAAAGTACATTTCTTATTCTTTACAATTTACGGTTAACGATATTATCTTAGACAATTGAACTCCCCAAAATACATTCTTATTCTTTACATTTTACATTTTAAGAAAACAACGTTAGACAAGAGAACTCCTAAAAATGCATTTCGTATTCTTTATATTTTGCATCTAAAGATGTAGTCTTTACATTTTTACAGTTAAAAAAAGATATACATATTTTACTTTTACTTAATATACCTTGCTGTTTTTGCACTGAAGTCTTCTTGATGTATTATTTGTGCAAATAATACTAGTATTTCTGATAAGTACATGGAAAAATTAGTGCAGCTGGGTAACTATATGGTAGTAAAAACAGTGTCAAAGAGCAGTCCAATAATATTTTTTCCCATGGACAGTGCTGTACTTTCCCTGAGGTATTAAAGGCATTAGAGGGGCCTATAGCCAAGAGTGACAATCATTTTGTTCCAACCAAATCTGTATGAAAGTCTACTCCAAATTATGCTGCTATATATCTAAGTGTTTTATTTAGTAAGTTATCTTTTCTTACCACATCACTGATTCTGCCTTCATCTTCTACTTTCCTGGGTCTCTCTTCCTCTGCTATCAATTTTCTAACAGCAGACATTTCTGGTTCCTCCACTGCATGTGAAATGGGAGCTAAAAAATAAAAGTTAAAAAAAAAAGGAATAAAAGCAAATTAAAATTGCGTATTACATCTGTTTACTTATAGGTTTTACCTAAAGCATTTGCAAAGAAATTAAGACCTGTACTGATCAATCAATTTGACAAAATTATGTTACTGAAATGGTTTTATGTAGAAATCTGTAAATATAGTAATAAATATTTTCAAGGCTCAACAGATGTAATCTGATTATAGGGAAGTTCAAACTTTTGTTAACAAAATTTGAATACATGTCAGTTATCAGCAAGAGCTTTAAATCTGTGCTATCCTTTCAAAAGCAATTAGAACAATGCAACATACTTGTACACTCTGAGAAGGGTCTATAATTTAATATCTGAAGTAATTATGACAGTACCACATACCTTCAGGAAGCACAGAGGCAATGGTTGAGTCCTGCCCAGCAGGATTGCTGGCAGTACAAATGTAATTTCCCAAGTCTTCAGGGAGGGCTTTGGAAATGAGTAGTGTGCATCGGCCTGTCCTCTCATCAATAGTTATTTTATGTCTGTATGACCCCAACAAAATTATTTTGTGCTTGCACATAACTGAATTATATTATTTTGTGTTTGGATATAATTTAAAATCCCCTTTATTCATTCAGTGAGTCTATGCCAATAAATCACTTTCTCTTTCATCATAGCTCCTCCACACACACACAAAAATAACTGAAAAGATTTCTTTAAAAATATTTCTCACACAATATGAACAAAAAATAAAAATTACTGATGTCAAGTTCTTACATGCTATAATAATGTTTTAAGATAAACATCAAATCTACATTCACCTCTATACTAACATGCGACATGACTAAACTGATTAATTAACAATAAGAATTTTCATACCTGGGTCCCTGGAAAACTGGATGACCATCATGTGTGAAGTCTACCTGTGGGAATGGTTTGCCAAGTACTCGGCATTCCAGCTTCAAACTAGTACCTTCAGTCAGTCGCAACTCTGGAAGGCGCTGAACAAAAGAGGGTGGAATGTGTGCTGGTATGGGAGCCGGTGCTGATGGGGGAGGGGCAAGAGGTAGAGGTGGTGCATAATCTTCTGGTTCTAGAGCATGCTCTTCCATGGGCACAGGAGCTGCTGAAATAAGAAAATGTACAACAAAAAAGCATTAAACTTAAATGGGGGAATATCTGACAAAAAAAAAAAATGTTTGTCTAACAAAAGAAGTTTTACTGTTGAATTAGTATTTTATAATCTATCATTGATGGTCTTATACATTAAATAGTGACAAAGAACAACCAATCCTTAACAAGAATTATAAACTTCAGCAAAATTCACTGCATTGTACCAAGCTGTTCTAGCAAATTGCCACCACAAACTTATTATTCTCAATAAACAAATAATAAGAATTTATACAAGAAAGATATTAATTTTTTTAATATCAACTTATTTATATTTACATAATTAGTTTTATTTCCACATTCTGGTGATTCTTTTTCCTGCTAATTACAATTTCAATGGGTAGTGGATTCATAGCTGAAACAACACTGATTTCACATACAAATGTTTGCTACAAAAAAGTCATCTCTTACTTAAAAGATAATGTTCTGACATTCAATTACACAACATCAAATAATCACTTTGGCTGTAATAGTTAAAACTGACCTAGGAGCTTATGTCCAAATGCATGACCTTGAGATTCAGAGGGCCATGGTTAAGTGCAGCTGATGAAATTATGGGAGGGAAGGAGGATGTGCAGATGGATAGGGTGCAGACAAATAATGAAATAGATGGATATAAGTACAGTGGATGGATGGATGGATGGATGGATGGATGGATGGATGAGCAGGTGAATGGGTGAATGGGTGAAGTGTAGTGGATAGAATTAAGGATGGATGAAAGGATACATAAAACCTGCTTACGTTCAACAGCAAGGCGAGCCTCAGTTGTGGTTGAGCCTTCAGCATTTGTTGCAATGCATTTGAAGATACCAGAATCTTCTGGAAAAACTTCAGATATGACCAGCATGAAATCTTTATCCACCTGTGAGATCTGGTAGTCAAGTGAATGCTCAATTGGACTATCATTTCGGAACCAATGAACCACAGGTTCAGGGTGACCCTCCAAATGAACAGTTAGAGTCACCTTCTCTCCTTGCCTTACAAGAATGTTCTGTAATGGCTAGGACAAAAACAACCCCAAAGTCTTTTAAACCTTTGCTCAGTTGCATATAAACATTTTCAAATAAAGATGGGGAAATGTCCTGATCCCTGTTCTTTAATTTAGTTACTTGAAATGAGCAGTATTTAGAGATTTGCACTACAATAAGCAGCTGCACTGAATGGATGTACAAAACAGTATGGTAAAATAATTGATTGTGAAACTGTTAACTGTACTGTATAAACTATTTGTACATAACTGTAAATTGTGTACACTGCAAGGAAATGTAGTATCATATAATGTGCCTGTATACTAAGTGTTTGAATGCGACAAGTTTGCATGCAATAATATCAAAAGAACTATTTATAAATAATGCAATTTCTCTATAAGAAATTATAATTCTGTTTGCAACTGTACTAATGTACTGTTTGTCTGCAATTGCATGGTATGCACAGTAATTTCTTGCCCTCTACAAGGGTTCCATTCTTGGAAACCTGTGTTTGGTAAATTCTGGTTGGTAAAAATAGACTTTACAGGGAAAATAAAGTTAAGGTACAATAAAGTAACACAATAACATCAAATGAATGAACCAATAATAAAGAATATAAACAAGTGTAAAGAAAAACACTGCATATTTTGGAATAATTTTTAAAAAATTTTACTTCCAAGGTCATCTTGGACCTGGAGTGCAAGTAATATGCGATGCTTCAATTTCAAACAGGCACTTGAAAGCCACTTGAAAGCCATTTTAATTTATTAACCATTCCTATTCTTGATCATCATTACACCTAATATGACTAAAACTTCTCTGATCAATTAAAATCAATAACTCTTAAGGTTCAACGCAATAAAGTAAACACTGCTACGTTTATAAGAATATGAGCAGAAATGTCTACTCAAAATGAAAGCTGCTTCAGAATAAAATAGATCAGACTACCTCTTTCATGAAAGAACCATTGCATCAGCACATAATGCTTCTTGACCTCATGAATACTCAAATTGGGGGGTTGCACAAGGCAACCAGATATACAGAAAATTTTCCATGTATACTCAAATTTATGTACGGTAAACTTGTACTGGGCTCTGGGTTACTGTACTGCTGAATGCACACAGAATTGTACATACAAAATGTATGCAACAGTATCGTAAGTAGGCCATCGTATGGGTGTCTTTTTGGGTGTTATTGTACCACACACACAATTAGTTCACTATTCATCTGTATTGTCAAATTCACTTTGTCCAAACTCTATTCAAAACAAATTATAAAACTTTTGAGAAAATTGCCTCTAACATCATGTTACCCACTGTTCCCTTCTTCAAGTTTAAGCAGCTAGTAGCTTGTAAACTGTACATTTGGGGCAGCTACAGTTGCATTCTCTTGCTAAATATAAAACTAAACATGAAATAAGCTGTAACTTATAGGAAATTACTGAATATAAAAGTAAAAAAGGAGACACTAATAAGCACTTCAAGCAAATGATCTGTAATTTCTGACTCCATTCTACATAACATGAATAGACACCTTAGTAAAGCGTGGCTTGATTCGGTCGGAAACAAAAGGTTTCGAGGGTGGAGGCTGTGAAACTTTTGGTACAGGTGGACCAAAGAGTGGGATTCGTTTCTCAAATGGAGTCAGCTCTTGAGGTTTTCCTTCTACTTGTATAAGTAGATCTTGCCTATAACGCTCCTCAGGATGTTCTCCCATTGGCTCTGGAACTCCTGAATAAGAAAAAATTATATTACTGGAAATAAGCTAAATAAATATTAACCAAATATATTAAAGAGAAAAGCTAAATAAAAATTAACCATTTACATTAAGGTAAAAAATCTATTAAAAAAATTAACCATTTACATTAAAGAAAAAAGCTGAATAAAGATTGACCATTCACATTAAGGAAAAAAGCTAAATAAAGATTAACCATTCACATTAAGGGAAAAGGCTGAATAAAGATTAACCATTTAATTTTTTTTTTTAAAAGCTGAATACACGATTAACAATTTCTAATCTTGGTATGTGCCAGATACTGCTATTAGTTTAACAAAGAGGACACAAAGAAAAACGTATATTCAATCTTGTTAAAAAGATTAATTTGTTTCAATAAAAAAAGGAATGCTTTGTATTTTAAAAATCATTATTTAACAGAAATAATCCTTATCATTTAAACTCACTCATCACCTGTTCTCTGCCAAGCTTTTACTAACCTTCCACATTAAGATGGGTTTCTGATGCAACAGTGCCTTCACCATTTGTGGCAAGCACACGGAAAGTACCAGAGTCCTCAGGGAAGACTTCTACAATTGTCAGTTTATATGTTTTTTCATCCTGTGTCAGGATATAGTCTGTTGAATTTATGATTTCAATTTCCTCACGGTACCATTTGACGATGGGCTCTGGGTGTCCATGGATAGTGACTTCCAATATGATTGGCTGACCTTGTGTTGCAAGTGTTTCTCTTGGCAAAGCCTGTAAAATATAATTTTTTAAAATATATAAAATATGCTTTTCCCTGAACTTTTATATTACTGTAAATTGTACTATAAAATTCACTTTGTCATTAGAAACAGATAGTTATGATCAGTGCTGTCTGAAAATATTTACATGATCCACAACACTCTATGATCTTTGTGCAATAATTATATTTACCTGAGCAAATGATGGCTTTTCTTTACTTGTAACAAAAGCTGGAGATGCTTCATGAGATGATAATCGTTTCCTGGCCAACAAAGGTGACTCTGGCACAGGTGTTCGCTTCTTAGGCATTGCATGTGACTCCTGAGCAAGAGCAGCACCATAAAGAGCTATCCGTTTCTCAAAGAGTGGTAACTCCTCCTCCCCTTCTACTTGCATTTTCAGCTCTGCACGATACCGATCTTCAGGGGTCAGAGGTGCCTGTTCTTGAAACTTGGGTTGCTTGGCCAAAGGCTCTTCTTTATCTGTGTATGGTCGGGGAGATTTAATACTTGGAGCCTTCTGGCTAACCACAGGTTCGTAGACGGGTTTGCGATCAGGGGCTCTCTCCACAGGTTGTATTTTGGGAGGAGGTGCTGTTAAGAGTTTGACAAATATATTTTTATTTAAAAGTATCTATAACTTCAACAACAATGCACTTAATTCTTAAACACATACTTGAACACAGAAATGTATTTTCTCTTATTTTGTATGAAACATTATGGTTTGGCACAGTAAGTAACCACACACATAGTAATAATATTGTCTAAAACAAATTAAAAATTTTACCTTCAATGCTAACGCTGGCTGTACAAATAGCCTCGCCAGCTGAGTTTTCAGCACGGACACTGAACTTTCCGGAGTCCTCGTAGAAAACTTCTGGGATGTACAGTGAGTGAATTTCACCCTCTTGCTTGATTTCAAAATCTGGGGAACTGACTAACTGCCGCCCATCACGGTACCAGGTCACAGTTGGTGGTGGTATACCACTTACTTTGACAGTAAGTCGCACTGGTTCACCTTCCCTTCGATACTGAGACTGTAGTTTTTCTGTGAATGAAGGTGGTGTCATGGTTGCTGCATGAGAGGAAGAAAAATATTACAAGTAAACTCTGCAACAGCACTATAGCATGTGTTATGTCAAAATGAATTCATCCGTTTTCACTCAAACTTTTAACAAATGACTAAGAATCTCAATAATAATTTTTCTCCTTAAGTCATCAGACTGTCTTTGAAGCAATAATGACTTTAATTTCATTCAAATTCTATTGAAATGCTACTGCGGATTAATCTTTGATATTTACAGTGTGCTCAAATGAGACTCATTTTCTATATAAAATTATAATATAAAATTACTGATAAAATTTCCAGTATCACACTGAATTCTTAATGTAACATATATTGATACTTAATTACTGTTGTCAATAAACATAAATTTCACCTCTAACAATAAGTTCAGCTGTACTCGAGGCAATTCCAGCTTTGTTTTCTGCTGAGCAAGTGAACTGGCCAGAATCATCTTGGTAGACTTCTGGAATAGTCAGAGTCACACGGCTGTTGCTGTATGAGATCTCAAAGTCAGGCTGGTCTGTCAGTTCCTTACCTTCTCGAAACCACCGAATTGTGGGCTCTGGTTTACCTATAATATGACCATGTTCAAATATTTTAGGGAGAAAAACAATCTTGAAATAGAATATATTTCAAAGATTTAAATAATAATGAAGATAATGATCTTAAAACAGTGAATAATCTTACAAAACACCTGACCTCAAAAATTATTAAGAAAAGCCATTCCATGAAAAACAAAAAGAAAAATAAATTATCTGACAGATATCCCTGTAAATCTAACTGATTTGTGTTTGCATAGCATCATTATAAATAAACAACATTATTGATTTGTTCTTGTGTAGCATCATTATCAAATTTCTGACTGATCTGTATTTGTGTAGCATCATTATCAAATTTCCGACTGATCTGTATTTGTGTAGCATCATTATCAAACATGCAAAATTACTGATTTTTAGCATCAATAACACATCTCAGTAAATCTGACTGATTTGTATTGTAGCATAATTATCAAGTGTGCAATGTATATATAATAATATATACACAAAAAGAACCATTCTAGTTTTTAAAAACAAGTGTTAAATTACCTGTGACCATGCCTTCAAAGGTGACTCGGGTGCCCTCCATAGTAGTGATGGACTTGAGAGCCTGAATAAACTTGGGTGGCACTGGCACCTCAATTGTCAGATCAACGGGCTGGAACTTGGGTGGAAGGTCTGCAGTGACTGAAGAAGAATATTTGTCTGCAGTTTTGAGCATTTTCTTCTTAGGCCTGACTTCGGTGACCAAAGTCTCAGTGTGGCTCTCACGGCCAGACATGTACTCATCCTCGGATGTGGTTATAGTGCGACTCACACGTTTTTCAGTTGTGGTAACTGTGTGAACCCTGAAAGAATAGATACATAATAAATACTTTCTCTGTTTGATATGTGTTACTCTAAGAGTTGGATAATGATTGTGCACGCAAGCACATGCACATGCACACACATGAATGCATAGACACACACTCTCATTTCTTATATAACTCCAAAATAACTTTTTACAATAAAAAAAATGTTACAACTTGCCAAAGTTTTCTGATAATGTTCATAATTTCTAAAATTGTAAATTAGAAATAAGTATAAAGTTAATTTTATTTTTATCATATACAATTTCTGAAGCAGAATGAAATTAAAAGAATTAAATAAAATGCTTACAATTATTTTCAAACTTTTTAGATTAGTAACATACTGAAATAGATTAAAATCAGTTATTGTGAAGCTACTTGTTTTGAAATACACAGCAATGACAGGATTCAAAGTGTTGGCCAAATGAAGAATGACCCAACAAGAACACCACCAAACAAGATTTTTTGAATTAAAAAAAAATTGTGGCTTGTATTGCTACTTTTAATGACTATTATTAAATGTGACTAAAAAAAATACACAGCAAACATTAAACTCACATCTCACGTTCAAAGACACCAGATGGTACAACCACACTAGGCATGGTGCTAACTATAGTAGAATCTGGTAGGTCAACAGAGACAACTCTGGCTGGACGTCTAGTAGGTCCAGGAACAGGGGCTGATGGGAGGGGTGGGGCCACTGTCAACAGCGCGGAGCATGTTGCTTTGCCAGAAGGATTTTCAGCAGTAACAGAAAATCTTCCACCATCCTCATCAAAGACTTCTGGAATAGTCAGTCTATATATATCCCCTTCCATGGAAACTTGGTAGTCTTGTGAAACTAATGGTTCGCCATTGAACATCCAGAACACCTGTTGGAAGAAACATTTGCAGCTTGCATTCAATGACAAGAAATAATTTCCTAAAAAGTCTCATACTTATTTTGGTAATAAGCATGTAATGAATGAATTGTAGTGCAACTGCTCACGATAAACCTAGATATAGAACAGAAAATGCAGAACCTAGTACTGTTATTTACATTCTTACTTCACATCATATATACCACTAATCCTTCATGGATAGTAGACACAGGAAAAAAAATTAATTCAAATAAAATGTATTTTAATTGTGAGATTTTACACTCATTTCATGAAAAATATTTAAATATCTGATTGTTTCTAAAGAAATATTTTCTTTTTTAAATTTTAAAAGAACTTTCATTTACTTTTGGTTTCGGAGATCCGACGATGCAACACTCAAATGTGACTGAGTCACCTGGTTTGGCATTAATATCTTGGAACAATTTTGCAAATTCTGGAGGTCGCTGTGGAACATGTTCTCGTTTAGGTGCAATACGACGCTCCATGACATCTTCTGGTGTAGGCTGGACAGTAAGCTTTGCTACACATGTAGCCTCCCCTGATGTGTTAACAGCACGAACCATATAATTACCACTGTCTTCCTGAAACACTTCTGGTATGGTCAAAGAGTGAACATCTGCAAATGCTGTAATCTGAAAACAGAAAATAATTATACATATTTAATTTCTCCAGTGAAGCTCATTGAATCTTTTTAACTCTCAATCAGAGTAAATATACTGGATCTATTTGTCATATGTACTAAAAAGATTTCTTGACCTTGGATTATAAAGAAAAGACAGTGGCATTACCTTATAATGATTTGCAACTATCTTGACTTTTTGTTGTAGAAATGTGTAGGAAACAAACACAAACATTATTTGTAAATTACAGAATATCAGCTGTAATGGTATTTATATTTCTGTCAATACAGTATATAATTATGTTATCTTATTACAATACGATCATGATGTCTGTTGATGTCTGCAACACATAAAAAATACCTTTTCCAACTGATTATAATAAATATAGCAATTGTTTTCTGTTTTGGTTTTTCATTTTTTTTTAAAAGCCAAAGGAGCATAGTTACTGCCCTTTGAATGCACTGTATGGTACACAAAGTGCATGGCAGTTTTCATTATCTTTTGCTATAGAAATTCAGTAAATATTTTGAAACAATTTCATGAAAAAAATAAAATAATGTAACTGCATTATCTGATTTTTACCTGGAAGTCTGTTGAGCTCTCCAACTGCCTGTTGTCCATGAACCACTGGACTTCTGGAAGCGGGTGCCCCGAGACCCGACATTGCAGACATACACGCTGACCAGATTTGACCACCATGTCTTTCAGTGACTGCGTGAATTTTGGGGCTGAATGCTCACCGATCGATGCATCGCTCATCTCACTCACAGCTATAAAAGTGAAAAAATTATATCCATATACAGATCCATATTTTACAGAAGCAAAATTCTGATTTTTGTGAGAGGGAGGGGAGAGGGTTGTACTATGTCATCAGCATTCTGCAATAGTTATGAGGCATCTTGCAAATATGAAAGAACAATTTTGGCCACGAGGCTTACATTATTTCACCACGCTCATGCATAAACAAAATTGTTTGAAAACTATCTGCACGCTTATATTCTTTCAGCAGCTACCACTCTACTCATTCCCTTAAAAAAAAAGTCTGATGATATAAAGAAAAAGGAATACAGATTGCAAAAACTGTTCATTGAAAGATTATTGCAATTTAACATTTTTAAAACTTTTTTAATGCTGGTATCAGCACACTGTGTCAAATTTGCACTGTCTTAACTAAAGTTCTCAAAGAATGGGTTAAAGTAAGATCACACTTACGTTCCACATGCAATTTGCAGGCACTTTCAGCTACTCCATGTGGGTTTCGTGCCACCACCTTGTAGCTACCACTGTCTGCAGCCAGTGCCTCTCGAATAACAAGGGTACAGCGATCACCTTCAAAAAGCAGTTGAATATCCTGCGATTCCTTGATGGGTTTATCATTCTTCAGCCAAATGACCTGAAGTGAGGAAAGAGAAAGGCAGAACAAAATTCAACAGAGTGCTTTAATTTTGTTTCATTATTATAATATAAATAAAATCATTTTTATATCATTAGAATTATAGTATCTGATCGTTTTTCAGTCCATTGCTTACCACATCAAGTGATTTCTTCAGTACTTCAAATATGCTTTGTAACTTTTGATTGTGAAGAATGGTTAAAGTGTTTTGTCAATCCCCAAATGCATGAGGATCTTTAGCATTTACAGGCCTGTAGTGCATGGGGCAGGATTTACAGTCCCAACTAAGGGACTAGACAAGTCTGTAGTATACAAGGCAGGTTTTACAATCCCATCCAAGGACCAGACTGGTCTGCAGTAAACAAGGCAAGATTTAGAGTCCCATCCAAGGACCAGACTGGTCTGCAGTAAACAAAGCAAGATTTACAGTCCCATCCAAGGGATTAGACAGATCAGTAGTACACATGGCAGGATTTGCAGTCCATCCAAGGGGCTAGACAGGCCTGCAGTGCAAGGGACAGGATTTACAATCCCATTCAAGGAACTAGATTGCACAAGACAGGATTTACAGTCCCATCGAAGGGACTGGAATAGACAGGTCTGCAGTGAATGAGTCAAGATTAATAGTTTTCTCTAAGAGACTGGGACTAGACAGGTCTGCAGTGAATGAGGCAAGATTTATAATTCTATCTAAGGGTCTAGAAAGGCCTGTAGTGCACAGAGCCTGATTTATGGTCCCAGGAGCTAGATAGCATATAGTGCATGAGATGATCAGTGGTCCTCTGCAAGGGACTAGACAGCATATAGTGTGTGAGACATGATTGGTGGTCCACTCTTAGGGACTATACTAATGTCCATCATCATAAATAGTAGCCTGACAAAAATTCTGGGGTCTAGACTGGCTCAAACTGCAAGCTCTATGTTCCTGATCATAGTCTGTATCTTCAAAAATAGATTATAAAATAGATACTGGATTATCCAGTATAGATATGTAACTTACTGAAATTTTCAGACTGCCATTGTATCAGTATAGGTACATACAATTTCTATTTTCATCCTGTCATTTCTCAGAGTTTGGACATATAACCCACATTTTTATCACGACTTTTACCAACCAGCTACAAAAATATACACTGAACTGTGATGTTAACTTGCACCATGCTTTCCAACTAAAGGATCAATTGATCCATGGTGATACTCAGCTATGAGCCTATAGCAAAATATACAAATTTTCTTCAGAAAATCATACCTCAGGTTCTGGGTGTCCAACCAGAATGCAATCCAATCGAACACGTGTGCCCTCAGGTACATCCTTGGTAGGGGAGAGAAGTTGTGTGAACATGGGTCGTTGAGGCTCCACATCTGTAGAAGCCTGTGACACTTCTTCTCTGTAACAGTGAACAAAAAATATAAAAAGAACAACAAGAAAAAGAATGAGCTTAGTTTACAATAAATGTTATGCTGAAAAAGAATCCAAATTGCCAATGACAAAACAATATAGACATGAAGCTTTTTTAAAAATCTGTCTTAATAAGTGTATGGACATATGTAAATTCACATATTTAAATAGTGTCAATTTCTTTGGAAACAAAGGAGTTAGTGGAGTTTAAATGGAGTTTGTTCTGAAATCATTTCTGAACAATTTGGGGCAAGATTCACTTGAAAATGGCTATAAATGCTGTCTACCAAGTAGGACCGAAATGATTTTGCAGCTTAGTCTCCCTTTTGAAAAAAGATTTGCTTACACAGCACTGGAGTAGAATGACTCGATGGTGACTCTACATGAGGAGCGTGTCTCCCCTCCAATGTTCTTGATGACCACAGTGTATGTATCCGAATCTTCAATGTATGCCTCACGGATGTCAAGAGTAGAGAAGTTGCCCTCAATTGTGATCTAGAATAAAGGAAATTTCCTTTTAAATTAATTATACATTATAATGATGTAATATTGTAACTGATACAAAACTATTAATGCAATCTGGTAACGAAGGATACCGCTTGTGAAATAATCATAAAAGTAATGAATGATATTACATTGTAACTGATACAAAACTATTAATTTAATTTAGTAATGAAGGATATTTCTTTTTGTGTAAGTTATCAAGTGTGTACTGAAATGATATTTTATTATAACTGAGGCAAAATACTACTGAAATGTGTTAATGAAGGAATTTTTCGAATAAAGTTACTGAATGTATTAAATTACAAAGTAAATGGTCCCTAAATTATTAATGGCATTTCTTTCTTGTTGCTGAAGACTAAACTTAATGTAATATTTTCTTTCCAAGCAAATGGATGCATCATAGATTACATTACAAGGTAATCAGTCACCATTATTAGTGGCATCTCTTGCTTACTACTGAAAACTACTAATATGATTGAATATTTTCGACTCTCAAAAGCATTTTAAAATGATTAGTTAATATGCAATTCTTAATTCCAAAACTAGTTTCTTTTTTCCCCGTAAAGATCTGAAAACCTAAACAAACGTTTTTATAGTTCAAATTACTTTCACTTGATGATAAAAAAAGTTCATTTCACAATTCATGCATCTGTGAAATCCAAAGCATAAAATGTAACCTTAACATTTAAAAAGTCAAATATCTTTGGTTTTCTATTCCCAATTTCAAAATTACTGACACAAGTATCAATCCATACTTTAAAAATGCTTACTGACATGAGTTTGTTATTCTATCCTTACTTGAAAAGAAATGACACATAAAAGATTCCCAATACATGCAATTCTGTTGATTCTCACCTTGTAGGTAGCACTGGGCAGAATGCGGTTACTACCACGGAACCAGGCGACATCAGGTGCAGGAGAACCTGTGAATCGAACTTCGAGGTGAATGCTTTTGCCTTCCTGCCCTGTAATGTCGTGCAACTGCTGCTGAAAGACTGGCGGTCTAACACCTGAAAAATAACAAATACATTAAACAACGATACATACTTATCTATTATGATCACCTGAAAAATAACAAATAAATGTAACAACGATACATGTTTATCTATCATGATCACCTGAAAAATAGCAAATACATGTAACAATGATACATACTTATCTATCATGATCACCTGAAGTGTAATCTGATACTTGTAATAAAGAGATATACTCATCATCTATGATGAAGTAAGTGTTATGAGAAATATTTGTCAATTCTATTTGAAAACAATTTTCTGTCCTTTAAATTCACAAATGAATGAAGATAAACATTTAGTCAACTCTACATAGCAATAGTTTTTAAATATTAAAGTATAATAATTTTCTTCATCCTCTCCCTCTCTTTCTCACATATGCAAACATAGCCTTTCAGTTAAGATACTACAATTAGCTTTCATCAATACATTGTAATGCAAAAAGCTAATTTATTGGACACTACAAAAACAAAACAAAAAATTAATCCAGGCATGCAACACAACCATCTAAGCAACAATAAAAAAGCAACAATGTGCAAAATTAAATTACCAGGAATAATCAAAACACACAAAAAAAAATTAGGTAATAAAACTACCTAAATGAAACAGTCAATATTTTCACATCTCCCAAAAGTAATTGCTTGGAATTACAAGCAAGTAACTCTTGAGTAGAAACATATATTACTCCCCCCTCCAAACATCCAAGTACTTGTTGGTGAAACCATCCATATTACAAGACCAGAATGATCACCTGCACATCTTTGAGAAATAAAGCTTCAAACTTCTAAAAATGGAAGCCGTACTATACAAATAGGTAGAGATCTTCCTCTTTGATTTTTTTCCATCTATTTGCAAACAGTAACTGCTTTGGCTTTTCTGTATTTACTTTCCCACGTGTACCATTTTGGTTGGAGACGCTTCTTTTATTAACTTTCCCACAAGTACCATTTTGGTTGGAGCTGCTTCTTTTATTAACTTTCCCCACATACTGAGTAGGCTGGAGTTGTTCCTTTTCATTTCTGAATGCAGACACTCACCTTGCTTACTGCTTGGCGCTTTGATTTTTTAAATCTTTTAAAATTATTTTTTTTACTGTGTCTCTCTATTGTTCTTGTTGAATGTTTCCATTTATACTGCTCATTCTGATGCTTGTTGGCTGTTAGTAACTATCACTAATGATTACAGATCATGGATGCTGATAAGATCATCATTCGGAGGAAAATGCATTGATGTAGATACAAATTAATTTCACTCTTGATTTATAATTTTAAAATATTCAAATTAACTTCTCTCTGTTATTATTTTAAGTTTAAGAATTCTGAACATCTAGCTTCAGTTAATACTGAAGCAATCTAAAGAAAAGAATTTTCAATATCTTTATTCCTACATGATTGTCTCTTTTGCAGAGTTATAGTTAACAACAAAAGTGAGAGAAAACAAAATGTTTACAAACAACTTGCTAATCTGACAAGAAAAAAATATAAATACTGCCATGAAAGGAATAACACATATATATTATTTCTAACCAAACTACTTTCTTCAGCAGTCTAATACTCCATGAACAGATGAATTAAATTCTTCACAATTTGTACTAAAGGAAAATATTTGAAAATTAAAATTAGTTAATTGCCAAGTCAGCTAACTTCTAAAGCATAATTACAGAGAGTTTTCTTTTAGTAAAGAAAATCAAAAGCTGATAAGTCCCACAGATATGTTTGCATAAAACAAAGAAAAGAAACTAAAAGACAACAAGTGTTACTTCACCATGCACTAGATATTCAGATTTATTAAAGTAAATGAATAGGAAAGAATGTTGAAGGACTATGACTCAAAATCAGAAAAGCATAAATTTCTTTATAAATATTTATATTTTGTAAATATTAATTTTAATTCATATCCAATAGATTTACACTGTGCAACAACTAAAAGTAAAATCCAAGGAGAAAAATATTGCTTAATGAAAACAAAATCAAACAAAAATTGAAACTAATGAATAAATTAACATTATAGATTGAACCAATGATGTTGGGACTTGAAAAAGCTCAATTTTGACGAAACTTTCAAATGGAGTATCAACTAGCTTCACATACTTTTAGAAGCTTGACCAGTACATTTAAAAATTCTCATTACTCAGTACAATTAAAACTTCTCATTACTCATTACAATTAAAACTTCTCTCACAGATCTTTTATTATGCCATTTGGTATAAAATGAAAGTCTCAGTAATAATAATTTTTTTTTAAAAACAAAAAAAAAATTATTCGACCCACCCATCCCCAAAATTACCACAACATTCTGTTCATGCTTTAAGAAGTGAATCCATTATTGTGACCAATGTAAAAAATATCAATAACAAAACCAGTTTCTGCTCCCATAATTCATGCCATGCCTTTCACTACTATTACTGCAATATTTGGTGGTTCTCTACATGCCCAAAATGACATGCAATCAGGGCTTACTGATGACTGTGATCCTAGCAGAGGATGAAGATTCGCCACCAGGGTTGATGGCACGGCAGGTGTAGCGAGCCGCGTGATGTTGTGCTACCTGTCGCACCTTGAGGCAACATGAGCCATTTATTTTTGTAATGATATACTCTGGTGAGTTGTCAATGTTTATCTCATCTTTGTACCAGGACACTGTTGGGGAAGGAATGCCAACCACGTGACACTCCAAGACAAGAGGAGAACCCTCAGCCACTTCAAGAGATTTCACATTCTTTGTGAATTCAGGTGGAATGATTTGCTGATGTGTCTCTATAAGATGAACATTAAAAATATGGGAAATAACATAAATGACCATACACATAATTGTTATTCAAAGTTGTTTAATCACAGAGAAAATTTAATTCAAAAGTTTGATAAAGAAGTCTAAACAGACTTCTTTCCATTATCTGACTAAATCAAAGGTACAACCAATATGGATAATCAAAAAAATTATGACTAAAAAAAATGAGGTTACAGAAGAAAATATATTTTTCACTTATTTATATTATTTTTATTGTTAATTTCAAACAAAGCAAATTGGGGAAATTTGAAGTCATCAAAATCTTTACTGTTCCCATTCCTCAAGTGCTGGCTGCAAGTTGTGAATGCTGCCTTTTTCTTGTAATTTATGAGACCTATGTCAAATTGGGTATGAATCACTGTGACTATAATGCATAAGACTTTCTCTTTTAAAAAAGGTAGATGAGGGTTAAAAGGAATATTTATTTAATGTTAAAAAGAGAAAATTAAATTAACTGAACAATGGTAGAAAAATCTTTAACATCAAAGGGTAATTCAAGGACATGTGTTTGGTTTAGAAAAGTTTCTTTCAATTATTCTTGTTTCAGTGTGCCACATTTCTATTATGTATTTTCAGTTACAAAACTAGGCATGTAATCCTGCTAAGTCAAGAGTGTGAGATAAACTATGTATGCAATCCTGCCAACTCAAGAGTGTGAGGTAATTTAGGCATATAATCCTGCTACCTCGAAAGTGTGAGATAAACTAGGTTCATAATCTGCTAATTCCAGATGTGTGATAAACTAGGTTCATAACCTGCTAACTCAAGATGTGCAATAAACTAAGTTCATAAATCTGGTTAATTCCAGATGTGCAATAAACTAGGCTAATAATCCTCTCAATTCCAGATATGCAATAAATAGGGTTATAATCCTGCCAATTCCAGATGTGCAACAAACAAGATTAAAAATCCTGCTAATTCAAGATGTGCAAAAAACTAGATTAAAAATCCTGCTAATTCAAGATTTGCAATAAACTAGATTAAAAATCCTGCTAATTCAAGATGTGCAATAAGCTAAATTAAAAATCCTGATAATTCAAGATGTGTAATAAACTAGATTAAAAATCCTTATAATTCAAGATGTGCAATAAACTAGATTACAAAATCCTGATAATTCAAGATGTGCAATAAACCAGATTTAAAATCCTGATAATTCAAGATGTGCAATAAACTAGATTAAAAATCCTGCTAAATCAAGATTTTATGGTAAACTAGGCTCACAACCTACTAATTCAAGATGTGCGATAAACCAGGCTCAAAATCATCCTAATTAAAGCTGTGTGATAAACCCGGCTCAAAATCCTCCTAATTCAAGATGTGCGATAAACCAGGCTCAAAATCCTCCTAATTCAAAATGTGCAATAAACTCAGTTTAAGCAGACAGATTAGTACTGGCCTTATTCTGTAACTAATAACAGCAAGAGTGGAAGAAAGAACATTTCCCCCAAAGCCCAAAACAGAGCATCTCAAAATTGCAGCCTCAGAAGACTAAGACTTCACATGAAGTCTTGAACAAATATGCATTTTACACATGCTTACCTTTGACAGTGAGATAAGCTGATGACTCCGCCATACCCTCCTGGTTACTGACTCGGCAAGTATAGCGAGCAGTGTCCTCTGAGAAAGTTTCTTCGATGGTCAAGGTTGCCAGACCACTGTCGTAATGTGTCTCATAATCTGGGCTTGTCAGAGGAAGATTGTCTTTGAACCATCTTATCTCTGGCACTGTTTCACTTTCTACCCGACACTCAAAGGTAAATCTAGAGATTATTAATGAATATGATCAAAATAAATATCACCATAATTTAAAATTTTTAATAACAATCATCTAATATATGTTTATAAATATAAATTTTATTATCATCAAATACGCATATATACAAATATTTGGTCATTCAAATTTTATCTTGCTCTAAAAGGGTGAAAGATCAAAAGTAGGCTTTTGACCTTTTAATAATAATAATAATAATAATAATAATAAGATTCTGAGACCTTGGTTCACAACCGACAGTCAACAGAAGTCATGTAAAAAGGCTAAATAATAATAATAATAATAATAACAATAACGTTATGTGATAACTATGGAATAAAAAACCCAGAAACAGCAAAGATTCACCAACCAGAAGCATCTCACCAAGACAAAATAAGTCAAAATACTGTAGGACTGAGATAAGAAAAGATCAAATGAACCCAGAGCAAAGACCAAACTTTATAGTTCTCAATGAGTCTAACAGAAAAGGCAGCAATCATTGATATTGCTGTTCAATGTGATATAAATGTAAAAACAAAAGAAAGAGAAAAAAATACCAGGATCTCGGATGAGAAATGCAGAGACTGTGGAATGTAAAAAAGATGTGATACATGTAGTGATAGAAGCCTTGGTAATAGTTGGAAGGCTATTTGAATAAACTACCGGGAAACCACAGATTTACCCCACTACTAAAAGCAGTATTCCTTGAAAGTTCGCATGCGCTCCCCCCCCCCCCAAAAAAAAAAAAAAAAAAAAAACCCTTGGCCCTACCAGAATCTAGGCAAGATTCCAAGATCTTGTTTCACAAGCGTCAACATAAGTTGTGAAAAAAAAGGCTAAATAATAATAATAATAACTTTTATTGGGGCTGTTATTAGTGATACTCAGTGCAAGTGTTCACTCTGCAAGTGTGTGATATGTAGTTTGTATTTATCATTTTTAACCTAAATCTTTAACAAATATATTTTGTCAACTGACCTGACTCCCTCAACAACTTCAGCATTTTTCAAGTGTTGAGTGATACGAGGGGGTTTGAGTCTGGCCTGTGGTGCAGCTGCAGTGGCTGCTCTCTGCCTCTCTACTAACTCTTCCACAGGCTGAAAGAGTAGTAAAAGAAATGTCTTGTTTTGAACTCCTGAAGTAATTATTACTGAACAAATAATGCATTATAATAATAATGCAAATGGATTTTCAAATATTACCATATAAAATACAATTCACAAACTGAGTGATTCATCATCAACTTAGATACATTTTTCTGTCACTCTAACATATAGTTGCACTCAAATTTGAGGAATTATTTTTCTTCTAAGATCCACTAATTTTGACTTAATTGTAAATTTTTAATGTACTTTCAACTATGCAGCTACATGGGAAAAAAAAAGAGGAAAAAAGCATATTTAACCCCTAATTTGCCAAGCAAATGCAAGTATAAGTAACTTTATTTTCTTGGCAGAATTTTATTTGAACTTTCATACCAATGCATTGTACATTTTATATCTAAAAAAACTAATAAAGATAATAAATTAAACTAACAAATGAATTTACTGTAATCTGCAAGCTGGTTTTCTGTCTTACACATTTTTCAAATATAAAATTATTGATTGACAAGGCAGCCATATGAGCAATAAAAGGGTTAAATGTGAATGTTGCATGTCTTATAAAATTACCACCTAATACTGATTTTTCTCTAGATTAATTCTGACCGGATGAATACAGAAGAGACAAACAGATTTTTTTCTCTAGATTAATTCTGACTGGATGAATACAGAAGGGACAAACAGATTTTTTTCTCTAGATTAATTCTGACTGGATGAATACATAAGAGTCAAATAGATTACCTGTTTACCCTCCAAATTATCCCTGAGCATTGTGAGCTCATTGTCTGCTTGTTCAAACGACTGCATGATATCTTGGTACTGGATAATAAGTGGCCGAACTTTACTGGTGCCTTGGTCTCCTGTTGGCAAAAAAAAAAAGACACTGTGCAGATCAACATCAGATAATGTCAAAGTCAAAAGAGGGAGTGGAATGAAACAGGGGCACATAGCTGTGGAAGAAGAGCTAGTATCAAGTAAGAATCAGACAATTTGAAGAAAAAAAAAACAACATAGTTCATTCTTAGTTTAACATCATCATACAATACTAAGTAGTCAGTGAGTTATGTCCTCTTAATACCTTATCAAGTCTTAATATCAGATTTATTTTCTCTAAATGTCAATATTACACTGATTTTCTCATCTAAGTACATAAATATGCATAACAGTAAACACTATTACAGGAGTGAATTGCAGTTTTCAAAATGCAGGTGCAACTTTTATGAATTTCATGTTCAATGACACCTGCTAACAATAAAACTTCTCACTTAAAAAATTAAAATAAAAAAGAACATAGATATGTATAGCAGTATCAGACTTGCACACACTTACAGAGATTTGTTTATAATAATGCTCATGTAGTCACAAAATTAAACAAATGACATTCGAAGAAAACCAATAAAAAAATGAGAGGGTCAAAAGTGCGTGAAGATTTTGCCTTTATCTACAACATACCATAAAGTTGGACTGATAATTCTGAGACTTTCTGTAGACGTTGCTCCTGATGGGGTTTCCCTTGCTTCACAAAATTTTCCAGGCTTTTGATAAGTTCTGCTGCCTCTTGGGGTTTCCGACACTCAGGAGCACGACGCCCTATGTTGATCAGTAACTGGCTTCCCTCTCGCATCCACATCTCACACTAAAAATAAAAACATGTCCCATCTCACATTAAAAGTAATTAAAAAATATATCTGACATTAATAACATACACAACACAATCACACTAAAATAAAATCAAAACAGACCACACCAAAAATAAAAATAAGTCATATTTTTCTTTTCATACAAAAAATAAAATTAAGACAGTCTCTAAAAATAAAATTTTGACAATTTTTTTCCCTTTTAAACTAAGAATAAAATTAAGACAGCTCACTAAAAATAAACATTTGTCACACCTCACATTAAAAATTAAATCAAGACAAACCCTCTCTCTACAAATAATATACAGAATTATTTGCCTACAAAAGTAACTGAGTTCTTTTTAAAATCAGTATTATAGGTAACTGGAGTAATAATTAAAAGCAGATCCCTATTAAAAAAATTATTAAACTGATGTTATCTGTAACATGACTAATACGATTTAATATTGATGATATATTAAAAATTAATAATAATAATTTTTTAAAATGAAATAAACTCAAATATGTTTAATACAGTAATGATTCTAGCATATTCACTTATGGAAAAACAGAGACAAAAGTAACAACACTTCAATGATTCTGATCTATTCACTGGAAAAAAAAAAGTGCCAAATTATTACAGCAATAATTCTAACCTCTTCACTCAAGGTAAAATACTAGAAAGTGCAAGATTATTACAGCAATAATTCTAACCTCTTCACTCAAGGTAAAATACAGAATGGAAGTATCCAGCTGTGAGCGGTAGTCCCGCACGCTGGTGTGGAATGTACTCCATTTTTTCTTCAGCACATCAATTTCACGTCGAATGTTGGCAGAATCATAGTGTCTATCTTGTACCATGAGTTCTGCAGTGCTGATAAAATCTGTGATCTTCCTTTCAATCAGCTGGAAACAGCATGATTTAGCATTTTAGGTTATTGTACTTCAGAGGCAATACGAGAAGTTAATTTTAAGATGGGCAAATAACTGCATGTACATAACCAAGAAGTGGCTGCATTTATTAATGAAATCTGTTTTATTTCTGTAATGAAAAACTGCTGTTACATAATTATACTCTATGCTAGGCCTATAATGCTTAACAAGAAACATGGCATAGTTGAGCAAGAAGTGCTGCAGATATGGGGGAAGAAAAAGTCACTAACTGTACAAAGGTGTTTACCCTTTTAGTGCCAAGATTTTCTAAACACATTTAACGCCATTCCCACATATTTTATTTATACACCAGTTATTACTGCTAAATAAAACAAGAGAATGTTACACATATAGTAATTGATCAAAGGAATATTATGTGCTTAAGCCTTGCTACCATCTAACATCAAGACTCTTAATGCTGATGAAAGAATATGATTTTTTATAATGCTGGTTGACTAATATTATAGTGTCACAACTTATTATTTAATGCTCAAGACTTTTCTCTAAACTGAAAAATGAGTTGATGTGACTGATTATTATTTTAATACTAGAATGGAAACTTTGCAACCATTCAGTTTTAAAATGTTTTATATGATATACTTGCCTCAACAGTTTTTTCAAACTGATTGAAAGCCTGTGCTGTCATTTTGGCTGCTGGCAGTGAGGTACCATAGCTCCCTCGTCGTGCCTGCAGATGTTGATGTAACTCGTCGATCTCAGAGTGGATCTAGACAATAAAAGTAATTTAATGACAACATCATAAAAATGATACTTTATCAGAATTTTTAAGATTTCACTCTTAGTACAACTCTATTATAAACCTTTATTTCTAATAGTTATTAAAAAATTCCAACTAATAAGAAATGACAAGTGAAAACATCTGTATGTTTAAGAAAATAATTTACAATGGAAATTTAAAACCCAAAAAAACCTTTGTCCTTGAAATCACTATATTTTTAATTAATTCAATTTCAATTAATTTTATTTCTTTAATCATTATTTTTATTTCTTGAATATTTTTAATTTTTTATTCTGTTTATCATTTTGGGGGATGATGGTTGAAAAAAAAAGGTAATAGAATTACAAATTCAATACATAATCCTGACAAACAATTTGAGACATTTATTTTTTACATGGAGGGGCAATTTCAGTGACAAATTCTTACCTGTCTGAGATCATAGTTAAATTGGCAGATTTGAAGATTCTGCCGAAGGCGCCGCTCTTGCTCTTCCCAGGTGTGTTCCCACCGGCGCCTGTAATCAGCCATGACATCCATGACCTGCATGACGTCTTCTCGTGCTGCTGCTTCTGCATCCTGCAGAAAACGCCAATTTTTGCTTATGCACAGGGCTTGATTTTTGACATGGTTTGTTCTTTGATAAGTCACAAGACTTACAAACATTTTAATTTTTAAAAAATTAACAAACAATTTTGTAAACTTGTTACCAGCAAACAGTAATATGCAAACCTTGCTAAAACAATAAATTTGCAGATGTTCTTGATGAGTTTACATGATCAGGAGATTTTACAAAAATATTTTCTTTCTTAAAAAAACAAAAGTTTCTTTCAGTCAAGATGCAGCTAGCTGACATTGGTATTACGTTTAGAGTCGTAGCACTCAAACTTAACAGACAGAGAATCAGAAATATGCTTTCATGCACAAAATTGTTAATTTGCTAATGTGAGAAAGATTTTACATATGAAAAAATCTGTAGCATATGTGAAAGTTCACAAACAAATGAGAAAGTTTGTAAACATATGAGAAAGTTTGTAAACAAATGAGAAAGTTTGTAGACATACAAGAAAATCAATAGACATGAGAAAATTTGTATGTTGTACATAAAATAAACAAGTGAATACAGTGTGCAGACATGAAAAAGTTTGTAGACATTCAAGAAAGTCTATTGACTTTTAAGAAAATCTGTAGACATGAGAAAGTCTGAAGACATAACAGTCTAGATGTGAGAAAATCTGAAAACACATGAGAAAGCTTATAGGCATATGAAAGAACTTGCAAACACATGAGAAAGCCTGTGGAAAATTTTTGTGAACATTTGAAAAATCAGATCTAGCTTGTTCCAATAAGAATAAGACCTAGCATACTATTAAAAAAAATTGTTTCAAATCTGTGAAAACATGGAGAAAAAATAGTAATTAGGGTGTGGTTTCAAAACACCAACCTTAAATATTTTCAAGAAAGATAAATAAACAAAGTACCTGTTGGCGGACACGGCGCACAATCTTGTCACCTTCCTCTGATGTATAGTTGATGAAATGTGTGACCTCTGCCTTCTTTCGCTTGTGTTCTTCTAACATAGATTCTGCTTGTGTCAGATCACCTGGCAGCTGTGACTGCATGTATTCACGCTCTGTCTTTTCAATCAGTTCATCCAGCTAAGACAAAACATAAAAGAAAAAACACAAATAGAAAGCAACTTATAAGATTAGGATCAGGTGATCCAGCTAAGGCAAAACATGAAAGATAAAACATAAATATATTGTGACCTTGAAAGTTGAGAGCAATTGCCACAATTTGCAAGTTTTAGAATGCTGTAACAATTCACTGTGGATTTTTCTTCTTATAATAAAAACTAAATATTTCATGTGTATGACTTTTACATTCTGATTTTTATTTTAAATTTCTATTAGCTTAAGGAATTTTTAAAACATCAATTAAATGTCATATTTGAGTGGGTGTATAAGATTTAGAATTAAAACAAAAGATAAGCAAATCTGACATCAGGTGAAAATTCAACCATACACTACTAAAATTAGCAGCAAATATAACAATCATAATATATAATCAATCTAGTGCATCAATCTAGCTGTCAAATCTAGTCCATTTTTTTGTTGAAGTAAATGAAGAATTTATAATAACTTTGAAATAACAGTCCGCATACCCCACTGAGAAATAATAGAGTGCATGCCTGACTTTGAAATAATAGAGCGCATACCATACTTCAAAATAAAAATATGCATATTGGACTTTGAAATAAAAGTGTGCATACCCCACTGAGAAATAATAGAGTGCATACCTGACTGAAATAATAGAATGCATACTGTACTTTAAAATAATAATGTGCATACCTGATTGAAATAATAGTGTGCATACCTGACTTTGAAATAAAAGTGCGCATACCTGACTTTGAAATAATAGTGTGCATATCTGATTGAGAAATAAAAGTGTGCCTACCTGACTGAAATAAGTGTGCCTACCTGACTGAAATAATAGTGTGCCTACCTGACTGAAATAATAGTGTGCCTCCCTGACTGAAATAATAGTGTGCCTACCTGACTGAAATAAAAGTGTGCCTACCTGACTGACATTCTTGAAAAACTCAATGGTCATCTTGATAAGAATCTGGTATTCGTTCATGCGTGATTGGAACCGTTGATGTACCTTGATGAGCTCATTCACAATTTGTTCCTTCTGACCTTTAGTGTCACCCTTCAGGGACAATAACTCTGCTGTCTTCAGGTGTTCTTCAATATCTTCTTGTGCTTTCTGTACAAAGGAATGTTTCCATAGAATTATGAAAGAATTAAACACTACAATTTTTACAGGAAATTGAGATCTGAGTTTCAGATATCTCGTTTTCATTTTAATACATTAAATATACTTCTTGATTTCTTTCTTTTAATGTTGTTTCAAATTCATTGCTGGATGGCTTTCCCCAACTAATCCTGTAAATAATAATTTCTTATGATTGTATACAGAAACATCAGCTGATTGGAGTTGGTTATTATGCTACCTTTCTACAGTTTTAATTTCTGCCACAAAGGATTATATTTTAATTCTATTAAACAGGTTAGGGTGAGGTGAAGGAGTATCATTTTTATCCATCTATATACTATCATTTAGAGAAACTTCATCTTCTATCCAAATAATAATAATAAGCAGAAATTTGTTTAAAGCATAACTAATATAAATATTATATAAAAATACCATCAGGGAAAAAAAAACTAACAAATTTACATTTTCAAATGTTAACATCATCAAATCAACATTAAAGAATCAAATGATCAAAATAGATTTAAAGATAGTTTTGATAATTGTGATGAACAAATTTTTGATTTTTTTAGCTATGATTATTATGATATGATAATTACTATGATAACAGCAAGTCACATTTTATTAAAATCCATCCATCTCTCTATATTTCGCTCTTACTACTTCTGTCTGCCTAATATTTCTTAGATCTGACTAGTTTCTGTTTATGGAATAAACATATCTTTATGCAATGAAACAAACATTTCATTGAAAACAAGCATAAAAAGTCTTTAGTTTGAAAGGCATGTCTGTTTTAGTTTTCGAATAAGCAGCATTTCTAGAGAAGACAAATTTAAACTGCTCCCAGTGCATATAACTGTGGACAGTTGTACATTTCATAAATGAAAAATAATCCTCAATCGTGTAATGATATCGGGGTTTTTCCCAAAAGAGATTCAATGTAATAATAAATAGAAATTTTAAAAAAGTAATAATGAATTTTGCTAAAAAAAAGTTCTCTGTGATAATAAAATAGGACTTGAGAATTTTAAAAATCGGATATGGGGTCCACATACGAATTAATAAGTAAATGGACATGGTCTGATCAATGATAATATTTGTGAAATGGAAATACATTTTAAAAAAATTATTAACTTCCATGTGTAGTCAACCAACTGTGGAATGATGAGTTAAAAAAGGAAACAATTCAATCAGTTAAGAGAATTTTTAAAAACTTTCAAAATTCTTCTAGGCACTATTACCATAAAATAAAATAAAATAAAAACAAATAATTCTTTTATTTAAAATTTCTATTTTTCACATTGTTATATAACCCAAGGACTTAATAATAACAGAATCAAGGCCAATGTTTGTTGCTCCCTCCCAACTTGAAATTTTAACATTTTACTGAAGGCTGGATCATCTTATAAATATGCACAGCTCTCTTAATTTATTATATAGTGAATCCACAAAACAACATCAAGAAAACTTCAAGGGAGGCTACCTTAGCAATGGGAGAAAACTCTGCCAACTTGTTCTGCAACTCTTGTGCCTTCTGCAGTGAGTTGCCCAGGTTACCAGCAATGAAAGGCAGGAAAAACTCGCGCTCAATCCTCAAAACATGGTCAATTGTCTATAAAGAGGTGTACAAAAAGCTATAATTAAATTGCTGCATGCAAGACAAACATCTCTTAGGCTTGCAAATGAAAATTCCCCCAAACCCTATGAAGCTAGAGAAAAGATCATGCAAAAGGCAACCACATTCATGTCCAAAGTTTCCGTGATGCTGGCAACAACAATAAAAAATCCAAGAAAACTAATTCTCATTTTTAAAGTTTCAAAAGCTCTGTGTAGTCTTGCTGACAAATTAAATTAACAAAGTTAAACTCAGCTTCATCTGAGTTTCCTTGGAGAATTTTGCAGTTTGGGTTGCATTAAACTTTTAAAAATTAACTTACTCTCATTGTTACATATACTGCTACTTCTGGCAGCTCAGGGGATTCCTTTACAAAGCCCAAGAGATGTGTTTACGTTAAACTACAATGTATACCTTATACACTGGAAGAAACTCGTCAAGACGAGACTGAAGCTGTGTGCTGGAGCCTTTCGTAGAACCCAGCTCACCAGCAATTAACGGGAAAAAGTCATTCTCAATTTTCATGACCCTCTCAATGGTCTGTAAAAACAAAAAATGTTACCAACTCTCATGTCAATAAATTTTGCAGCATATTCTTCTGGAGAAATGAGAAGAAAGTTTTCTTAGTCTGCTGGTGGACGATCAATTTGGAACAACAGTCTGTGGGTCATGAGCTTTGAAAATTCAACACACTTTTTCCAATCTTCTTTATTTATTTAATTGTAGAAGGCTTTCTAATAATTTAAATTAATACCAAATACTAAAGTGAACCCAATACATTGAGACAAAGCTGAAAGAGATTGCAGAACAAAATCATTCATAATGTCAAAATTAATACTACTCTAATTGGAAAAAATGAGGCAGAAATTAAAAGCAATAACTTTCAAAACAAAGACTAAACACAAATAAACAAACACACAATAACTTTATAAGTCAAATAATTGCTTTTTAAATTAAAAAGAAATATTATGTACAATTTTCTCTAATTAAAATTCTACAGTAACTCAAATAAGATTTGTATCTATGAATTAGCTACAGTAATGCTGATGATGACCTATTTTAGTGTTTTCTCTAAATGAATAGGTCTGGTCCTGATTCAAACGAGCGCATAAGTCTCCTCTAATTTTAAATGAGGAAGTTGAGTGGAATATCTTATTTGATATCTTCATAATTAGATTTTGAGTGGAATATCTTATTTGATATCTTCATAATTAGATGTGTGGAATATTTTATTTGATATCTTCATAATTAGATGTTGCATGGAATATTTTATTTGATATCTTCATAATTAGATGTTGTAATTTCAGAAATACTGGTTCTCCAACTAATGAAATGCAAAAACAGTATAAATGACTTTCAAATAAAATTTCTATTGTCTGATTTCTGGATTTAAAAAAAAATGCCATATGTTGTTCGAAAGATTAAGTGTATATTATTAGGAGATATGAGCTCTTAACTTGCCACTTTCCAATTAACCCATTATCACAGTATTACTCAAGAGTCACCTTAAGCAGGTAACTGTTAACTATCTCATTCTAAGATTTTATTTAATTAGGAAAATCAAGTTAAACTTGTATATCTCATTGCAAACATTTTTATCATATAATAAACATTACAGTTTTCTATCAAATTAAAATTTTATTATTCTTCTAAACAGAGCTTTCAGCTTACATATATATAGATCAATATAATCAAATATGTACTGATTTCTCTTTGCTTTTGCTTTTTGCCACAAAATGGCATAAACTTTAGCAACAGCCTGAACACAGTCTTGTGTTTTTTCTGTCCAGAATCAGTAATTGGTTCCTGTGTACCAAATTCCCTTGTAAACTTTCCTACATAGTTCTTGTAAAATTTAAGTAAAATTCCCTTGTAAACTTTCCTACATAGTTCTTGTAAAATTTAAGTAAAATTCCCTTGTAAACTTTCCTACATAGTTCTTGTAAAATTTAAGTAAAATTCCCTTGTAAACTTTCCTACATATTTCCTGAAAAATTTAAGTAAAATTCCCTTGTAAACTTTCCTACATATTTCCTGTAAAATTTAAGTAAGTGTTTTCCCCAAATCAGCAGTTTACTGCTTGCCAAACTTTACGTAAAGGGTCAATGACCTCTATGAAAAGTATGTTTAATTAGCCCTCTAACAGAGACAATTGCTTGTATAGTAGTCTGTTCTTCAAATGCTTCTAATAACAAAATAAGTAATTAATTTTTAATTGATATAATGTATAAAATATCTATGTGTATGTCAAGAGCTTTCAAGACGTGACTATAATAAACTTAACAAAACTGGAAAGGAACAGTAAACTGACACAATATGAACCTCAGCTATCTGGTATACATTGGAGAAAACAATGAAGCAGTTAAGAAAATCAGCCATATGCAGAAGGAATGTTCATATCACTCTTTCGGCTAGTGCCTGCATCAGGGAAGACGTGGCGAAGCATTTCAAGTGGTAGCAACAAGATGTAAATCTGAGGGACTATTTGGAGAGAACACTGGGGCTTGGTGCCAAATTCAAAACTTTCTTTCTTTAAAACATTTCTTTAAAAGATATGTCAATTGCATGAGAATTCTGGATTCCTGAATAACATATAACCGAGAGTTTACCAAATTATATTTCTGAAAAGCTTTAAACAAACAATACTTAGCAATTGATAGAAAGTTTTGATGTACGATAACAATGTCTATCCATGCCACTAGCAAGTGACATACCTTTCTGGCGTCCTGGATGAATTGATGCCATTGTGACTTGAACTGTTTGCTGGAGATAACATGTTGTTGCCATGCCTCCCACAGTTGTGTCAAAGAGGACATACGCTGACTAATATCTGCAAGTGATGACTCCACAGTGCTGATGGCTGTGCGAACCTCCAGCCGTGAGTCATCTGTGATCTGCAAGTATTTCAAGTGAATGCAATCTTTAGTAAACCCCAAAATAATTATGTTTAAATCTTCTTTAGAGTGTTCTTTAAATATTATCTCCATTTAAAAACTTACAATTAAACACAAACTATCATTTTACATATTATACTTTGGAATGGATATCTACAAGTCTACAAGAGTACTTACTTTTTCACCAATTTAACTGCAAATACTTTTATGGCCAAATAAAATATAACATTCAAATTTCAAAGATCACTCAACATAGATGCAATAAGTTGAGACAAATTTCAGATGAGAGAAAGTAAAGACGAGACACAAAGAAGATGAGACAAACAAAAGATAAGATAAAGTAAAGATGAGACAAAATAAGGATTAGATTAAAGATTCTGCAGTGTATAGAAAACTAATTTACCGTGGAGGAGTTCTGCAGGAAAAGTTTTCCTTTGGAAGTGAACTCTGCGAAAAGTTGCTCCATTTGGGAGAACATAGTCTGCACTTGGTGCAGACCAGTGTCTGTGAGATCCTGAAGGTCCTCAGTCTCGGAGCATACTATGTGCTGCAAACCATCCATACTGGTGGACAGCTGTCAGAATATCAAAAATTAGGACATGTTGCAATTCTATATTAAAACTAATGTCTTATATAGTATTCAAGATGATAAAGATAAACATGCTAGTGTTACAATGCTGAATGGAAGACTTATAATTTATTTTTAATTATAAATCACCACAAAGTAAAATAACTCTTCAAAACCAGTCATATAAATTGTTCACACTGAAAAAGATTTCAGTCATATGATAGATATTTAATTTATCAAACTAATAAAATGAGTGCAATCTGATTCTTTTAAATAAAAATGAAGTCTGGTTTTCTGCTAGCTTTCAAATTTTCTTCAAATGAGAGAAGGTGATGAGGATTTGCTAAAATCTGCTGTATATCTAATAAACATTTGTCATACCAGAAAGAATTAGTGAAGTATGCTAATCACATTTTGAAATAACCAATAATGTCTTATGTCCTAAAAGTATTTTATATTAAAAAATATTAACTTAGGAAGTTAATTACACAACCATTGTGTCTTAACAATGAAAAGCTCAACAATAATATTCAGATACACAAAACCATAAAATTCAAAATACAAACTCTATAATAATTACGTACAATAAAAATTTCCATACACAAAATCTATAACAATAAGACAAAGTAATAAAATTCCAAACATAAAATCTATAACATTAAGACACATACAATAATAAAATTCAAAACAAAATCTATAATATTAGGACATAAAATAATAAAATTCAAAACACAAACTCTATAACTTTAAGACACATACAATAATAAAATATAAATAATAAAATTCCAAACACAAACTCTATAACTTTAAGACACATACAATAATAAAATATAAATAATAAAATTCCAAACAAAATCTATAACATTAAGACACATACAATAATAAAATTCAATACACAAAGTCTATAACAGTAAGACACATACAATAATAAAATTCAATACACAAAGTCTATAACAGTAAGACATATACAATAATAAAATTCAATACAAAAAAATCTGTAACATTAAGACACACACAATAATAAAATATAAATAATAAAATTCAAAACACAAAATCTATAACATTAACACACATACAATAATAAAATTCAATACACAAAGTCTATAACAGTAAGACATATACAATAATAAAATTCAATACACAAAATCTGTAATATTAAGACACATACAATCATAAAATTCAATACACAAAATCTATAACAGTAAGACACATACAATGATAAAATTCAATACACAAAATCTATAACAGTAAGACATGCACAATGATAAAATTCAATACACAAATTCAGACTAATAGAAAGTTAAATTCAAAATACAAATTAAACAGATGCTGACCTGCTGCCTAAGTTTCAGGAAAGAGACGTATATCAAGGCGAGCTGAATGCGGGTCTCCACAATGCGCTGCAGTCGTGTAAACTGCTTGTGCAATGCGTCAGCTCTCTCAGCGGCATTCTTGGCCTCCTGGTCCCCTGACTTGACCAGGGCCATGGCGGCCACGGAGAGAGCTTCAAGGTCCGCATTCTTGTCCTGATAAAGAATTGAACAAAATTTAAAGTATTGTTTTGGTTGTCTATAAATTAAACTCTTCTCTATTAAGTGATGAAAACCATATAAATATAAATTAAATAAATTAATTTCAATGCACTGAAAATATTATTATTATTTAAAAAATAAAAGTAATGAATCTTGTAAAATCAATCATTTTTATGTCTCTATTTATTAGTTTTTAATTCAATAAATATCAAGAAGCATTAAATAAAGCATGGGCAAAGAAAAAAATTAAACATAAAACAAGCATTAAATAATAATAATCAAAAGTAATAAAAAATTAGCACTATCTCTTTCACTCTCGGTCAAATAATGGAAGGAAAATGAAAAGACTTAGTAACCTTTTGTCTAGTCAACTTCACTCATGAAAAATAATTGAATCAGATATAGGAAGCATCAACCTCTTGAGTGAAAGCAATAGATATAAGAGGTACTAACCCTTTGACAGATCACTTTCATTCATGAGAAACAATAGTAAATAGATATAAAGCCACTATCTCTTTGACTAGTTACTTTCATTAATGAAAAGCAATAAAAAAAAAAAATCAACATGAAACACATTAACCCTTTGAGTAGTCATTTTCATTCATGAAAAGCACCAGTAAAGGACATGAAACACATTAACCATTTGGTTACTCACTTTCATTCATGAAAAGCAATTAAAAAAAAAAAGGACATGAAACACATTAACCCTTTGACTACTCATTTTCATTCATGAAAAGCAACAGTAAAGGACATGAAACACATTAACCATTTGGTTACTCACTTTCATTCATGAAAAGCAATAAAAAAAAAAAAGGACATGAAACACATTAACCCTTTGACTACTCATTTTCATTCATGAAAAGCAACAGTAAAGGGGGTTTGTCACTTTCACTCAAAACAAGTAACAGAAAACAGATGTAAGAAAAACACTAACTCTGACATCTTTGCCTAGCCATTTGGGAAAGAGATAAAAAAAAAAAAAAAATCTGGCATTAACATACTCTTCATCAAATCATTGTCATATGGAAGAGTGAATAAAAGGAGGCAAAAAGATGGAGGGCAATGCTCACCCTGATATCTTCGTCTAGTTGTTCGTGTGCTTCAAGAAAGTCCTTGGCGCTGGCAAGACTGTTTCCCATACTGGAGTGGCGGGCAAGCATTGACTGACCTATTTGACTCAGCCATGTAGAGAGCTGAAAAAGATACATTAAAAAAATATGATCTTTAAATTGACTGTAATATTATTAAACATTTTCTTAAAATTTAAGTCCATATGTGAATGGAGAAAAATTAAATATATTTTTTTAAATAGTTTAAATTTATATTCAAATGCTAGTAAAAAAAAAAAAAAAAAGTAAAAAAGAAAAAAAGAAAAAGAAGAAACATTTGATCCAAATGAAACATAAAATAGTTGAATAAAGCTTGGTCAATGTCATGAAATAGAACTGATTTGTCATTACAGAACTAGGAACTGAACATGAGGATCAGTACTAATATACGATTTTCTTAGTCTTGATAAGATCTACTGTTGAAATCCAATCTGTACTAAGGTTTCCAAAATTGCAGCTTAAATACTTTGTTACATCTATTTATAAATTTTTATGTTATAAAACTGAAATAATGATTTTATAATTTTGTTCCTTTGCATTTTTGTATTGACTGGCCATATGAAAGAGAGGAAACTGCTATATGTCCACTATTCTAGCATGCCTTGAGTAAATTAAAAACGATAAAAATACAATTTATTTGATATATTACCAAACTGATATATCAAGAGATATGCTGTGTTTCGACAAGGTACCCTTACTTATGCAAACTGTGAGCAGACAACATTAGTAGAAATGAAAGCATATACTGCATGCAATTTTTTGATGGACCTGTCCCAGTTACCAGAGACTGATCTGTACTGGTCTGCAGATCCTTTTACTGGCAATTCACTGAACCAGGATATTTTTTTTAATAGATTTTTGAATGATAAAATCATTTTTGAGTAACTTTTATTACTATTATAAACTGATTAGGACTCGTTTTGTGAGTGATATAACAGTTCAAACATGATAAACCATTTTTTGGCTCTAATTTCATAAAACCCCACCGACTTTAGAGTGTCAGATCTAAGCAAACTGACTGGTTAATAGGAAGCTGCTTTGATCTAAATGAGCGTCATTGAGAAAGCTGCTCTATAAATAATGACCAACAGGGAAAGAGTTAAGGTATACTTGCATTAATGCAGGTCTCAAGGAGTAAGGGAATGAAGTAAACTATTTTAGTTCTCTAAGAAAGTAATGAATTTAAGTAAACCTACACTAATGTTGCTCTCTAGAAAAGTAAGGAAATTAAGATATACTTACACTATTGTAGCACTTTTAAGAAAGTAAGAAAATTAATGCACACTCAGGCTGTTGTAGTTCTCTAAGAAAGAAGCAAATTAATTATGCTTACACTATTATAACTCTCTTGGAAACTAAGGAAGGTTTGACTTCTCTGCCACGCCTCTGCCCTTCGTGCCTTACACAGTGACTCAAGGTGTGTGCAGCGACTATGGAGCTCATCCATCTGAAATGAAACAAAACAATTTTAAGACAAAATAAATTATTGTTGTTAACAGAAAGCTTTCCTTCCATTTCTGCCAACCCATATACCATTCTCTAAGAAATTTCTTCACCTGTCAAGCGCTGAGTTCAGGCATGCTATGGTAATACTAAAGGAGTCCAATCATAAAACAGAGAATATGTGATACTCTTATCTGACTACCACAACAGGTAAAATCTAAAATTATTTTTTAAAAATAAGTTTTCTTTGATTCTTTCTATGTTCATTCTGATTTAATATTCCAAGGTTGTTTTAAATCTAAGAATCTTACTAACAGAATGTTTATCATATACTACTTTAATGTTCTCAAAATACAGAATTTCTGTTTGATTTTGATCATTAAAAAGTGATAATTTTTCATTGATTTTGAAAATGTACAAAAGTTCAATACAAATAAGTGAAAATAAACTGATTTACCTTTCGTCTGACGCCATCAGCCCCGGGGTCGACGCTACTGACCCTCTCAAGTAGCAGCCGTCCCTCGTGTATGGCTTCTGTGGAAACATCCACGATGGCGTTAGACAACTGGGAATGTTGCTCTGCTAGTTCTGCACTGTTCCTTGGCAAGTCCATGTTGTTAAGTTGGACTTCTATCTGATCCAGCTTATTTAGAGCCTACAAGAGAACAATGAAACAAAAATTTACAAATAAGCCAAAAGTCAGGGAGTATTTATATTCATATCTGACACCACTCAAACTCTTGCCAGAACATGCAAAATTAATGCCTGCTTGTTTGCTGGTTTGTTGTCTGGCTGGTTAGTTGGTTCATTGGTTAGTTGTTTGGATGTTTAGTAGTTGACTTAGTCTATTTATTGGATAAAAGTTGCACTATATTGTTGCAGAAAATAAATTATACAAAACACAGAAAGTATCCATCATACAAAGGCATTTGTTCTGACATAAAAGATCTACAGACAATTTCAGTGCTAACCGTTTCTGCGAGGTTGAAGAAAGATACAGCCATAAAGATGTTCTTCCTTCTGTTGTCCAGTTTGACCATGAAGTTTTCACACTCTTGGTCAACAAGCATGAGGCGTTTGCGAATTCCTTCTGCATCAACGCTGGCGCGGCGCAAAAGTCCATCTGCTGTTCGGAGAAGTCGCAGCATATTCTCCTGGATCTCCTGCAGATGAAAAAAAAATTATTTTTAGAATATCTATGACTAGTTAGCTTTTCAGCACAATAAATTCTTTTATTGCACTGCTGGAATGAACAACATATCAATTATGAAAATGACAACAATTTTCAAAATATTCATATAAACTCACAAAACTATTTCCATTTTTAAATAAGTGATAATATTCATTATAAGTTTAATTAGTAAAAACGTTATAAAAATAAAACAATTCAGAGTGTTGACATATAAAAATGTTTCTGATTAATATTATTATAATTTTTTATGGTATATTAATCTGATGCCTATAATTTTTTAGTTTGTAAGTTTTTAGATATCATAAGCAACACAAAATTGCAAAATGAATTTTTTTCACTTATAAAGTTTGAGTTTTATACTCGATATTTGGGCAACAATGTGAAAGATAACCTTGTCTTGCCAGCCTATATCAAAATGTTAAACTTAAGTAAACTTTTAACTGAAGAACACATTTTCTGCAACACAAACATATAATCAAATAAAAATTACTGTTAATAAAAATATTCTTATCTTTAGAAAAGAGGTGAAAATTTACAAATATTTATGACAAATGATGCAATTGTTTAGATATAAAACCAAGTTGGGTGGTTGCAGATTTGAAAACCTGACAAACTTAATTCCTTACTGGATGTCCTTTCACCATTTTCTTTTTTGTATTAACAAAGTAATATGTAATAATCAATAATTCATTTTCTTTAAAATCTGCTAAAATGCATCTTGCAAGATGCTAATATTTTCAAATCTGAAATTTAACATTTGTGTGTGCAAGAGTTCCCACTTGGGACTTACTAATCCGGCATGTTAGGGTTGAAAAAATGCTGCAATTATCCATTGATTATGATGAAAAATAATACAACTGAAGCACTAAAATAGGTTGAAATATACCACATCCTTGATTATGATGGAAAATAATCCAACGAAGTACTAAAATAGGTTGAAATATACCACATTATTGTACAAAGTCCAAATCTATGGCTGTCATTATAAGATCTAATATCATAAACTGCCATATACTTTCTGAGGGATTCAGAGGAGATCCCAAGCCGCTATTCTGCCATACCACATTTGATTTGTTCCTCATCTTATGGTGATTTACTTCTCTAATTATTTAACTGTTGGTATAAATTCTGCTATTGTCTTCTTTTACAATGGAGCCTGCAAATAATTTCTGTATCCACTGATCTGTAGTCATTTATGCACCAAGCATAAGTAAACAAAATAATCAAGTTGTAAAATGAAATATTTTTTAACAGCATAAGTAAACAGTTACGAACCTTGAGAAGAAGACCACTCTGGAAAGAAGTGGTTATGTTTTAATTTAGTTATATCCAAATTTCTTAGTACATGAAAAAGGAATTCCCAGCTATGTTTAATTTAGTTATATCCAAAGTTCTTAGTACATGAAAAAGGAATTCCCAGTTACGTTTTAATTTAGTTATATCCAAAGTTCTTAGTACATGAAAAAGGAATTCCCAGCTATGTTTTAATTTAGTTATATCCAAAGTTCTTAGTACATGAGAAAGGAATTCCCAGTTACGTTTTAATTTAGTTATATCCAAAGTTCTTAATACATGAAAAAGGAATTCCCAGTTTCCACACTGGGACTTTTGCAGTCACCCCAGCATGCTAAAAGAAAATTTTACATAATTTTTAATTAATAAAAATTCTGAAAGACGCCTTGGAAAAAATGTTAAGAATCTGAACAGATGAATTACATTTGTGGAATTTGACACTAGCTCAACTGGCATGAACTGATTGCCAATTATTTGCATATATAATCACTTAGTACCAAGAATGAAAATAACTCATTTCTGCAAGAGGTGGTAATACTGAAAGACATACTCGAGCCTCTGCTTCAAATTGATTGTGCTGATCCTGGATACGCTTGGCGCCAGAGTAGGATTCACCAAGTTCTGAGCGCTGCAGATAGGAAGCTCCAACAGTGCGGAACCACTCCAGGATCTAAAAAAATAATAAATAACCATGGATAGATTTTACTTTGCATTAAAAACTACATCTATAAGGATTTATCATATAATGTGAGCAGTGTTAAATGAATTTATCTGCATAGCGGATTTGTGTGGAATAAACAACAGTGAATACTGAACTATTTATTTTTGCTAAGACATACCTATCTATGCAAACATAATGAACATTTTGAATAGATAATTCAGAAAGAAATGAATGAAACAATAGTTATAGTGACTATTGATGAACCCCTTAGCTCCTTGACTACATATCTCTGTAGCATGATTCTGAGTAACTCATCCCAAGCAAGTGGAAGCAAACCCTGAGTTAACTCAAAAGTGAATCCTGAGGTAAATCATCCTGAGCAAATGGAAGTGAACCCTGAGGCAACTTGTTCTGAGCAAATAAAGAATGTACTTGTAAGAGGGAGGTTGTTTTGTCTATCTAGATGTACTAAGATCATGCCCTACCCCCACTTCTGTAATGGCATCATAGCTACCGGGTACTATGAAAATGACACTGCAGTGATAACATCAATTCATATTATAATTATGACTCTTACTGTGATGAAATAATTTATAACTTTAACATTATTTGGATGATATCATATGTACTAGTACTATGACTCATATATTTTGATGACATCACATATATATACCAGTACTATGAGAGTAACACTACTTTGATAATATCATGTATACGAGTATTAATGACCCTACTTTGATGACAGGATAGGTACTTGTACTAAGATTGTGAAAGCACACTGCCACACTGATACTTCTATCATGACATCATATGCTATTGTGAGTATAACACTACAATCATTTTATATACTACAATAGAGATGACAATAATACTTAAAAAGCATACCTATGGTAACATCATATCATACACTAAATGTGACACAAATGTGGCATCATAGCTACCTGTACTGTGACATTTTATATTTTATATTACTGTAACATCATCCTAGTGATGCATTTTACATTATGATTGTGACAGCACTCTGATGACATCCTAAAGAGGCATTTTACATTATGATAGGTGACAGCACTCTGATGATATCCTAATGATGCATTTTACATTATGATTGGTGACAGCACTGATGACATTCTAATGATGCATTTTATATTATGATTCGAGACAACAATGTGATGACATATATTCTGACATTTTTTGATGATGTGGAATGTGACCATCTCACTACTATGACAAATCATAGCGACACATGCTACAAATTTATAATTATAATTACACATGCAACTGTGATCATAGAGTATCTTCTTGTACTATGCCTGCAATGCTACTCTTATAATATCATAACTACATATACTCATTACTGACTGGCAAATATATTCTGCCTTCTTTATTCTACTGATATTCGATGTCATTGTCTACAAATTTAGTAAAGCTTTATATTCATAATTTATACATTTATACTGTACCTTATTAACTAAATTTAGGCTGTACCTTTCACTATATTTATATTTTACATCAGTCACTATATTTATAATGTACCTTTCACTACATTTCTATTATACCTTATTTACACTATGTGTATTGTACCTTATTCACTTCTTGGTCTAACTGGCACAACTGGAGACATTGTTCGAGTTGGATCTTGCGTTGATTCCAAAGATCTTCTAAGTGTCTGCGTCGGTCGTGTAGCAGTTCTAGTAGGTGTTCAATTCCGTAACAGGCTGCAGTGGTGGCATGGCGATTTTGTATGTCCGCATGCATACCCATTTCCTTGATCTGGTCAAGGAGCGACTGCCCAAGGTCTAATGTGTATTTTGAGGATTCAAGAATATCTGGAAAACAAAGATAATGTTTGGTTGCTTTGTTTTAATTTTAATTTTGATATGTGTAGGTTTTATTTTAGTTTCAATTTTACCATTACAGTTTTAGAACAAAAAACATTATAAAAAATGTTCTACAACTGTTTTGTAATAGTAATTAATGATTTATTGACTGTTGGTATTTAACATTTTTTCATATTTATCTTTATGCATTCACTCTGATAAATATTAAATGTTGGTATGTAACACCTTCTTGTCACTTCTATCTGTTTTGTTTTGAGGCATGAATTGATATTTCATTCTGTTATATCTGTTTTGCACCATGAGTTCATATTTAATTCTATTATATCTGTTGTCATGAATTTGTATTTAACTCTGTCATATGCCTGTTCTGTGTCATAAGTTGGTATTTAACTTTGTGGTATTCTCTTCTGCTTCATAATTTGATATTTAACATGGTTACACCTATGTTTTGTGTCATAAGTTGGTATTTAACTTTATCATTGTTCTGTATTGTGTTGATATTTATCTCTGTTCTGTGTTGTGAGTTAGTATTTAACTTTGTTAGATCTCTTTGATGTGCCACTTGCTAGTACTTTAGTCTGCATTTCTTGTACTTGTATGTCAGATCTGTATCTTGTGGCTTTGGTACTGTTTCATCTCACACACACACAGAGTTTTACTTACTCTGTTTCATGTCATTATGCTGCTGTAAAAGACGGCGAGCACTTTCCACATCTGAGGCTAAAGGAGCATTTGTGAAATTACCCTGTGCCTGCTCCATTCTCGAGGACAGCTAAACAATTAATTAAAATAAAATGATCAAGCCAGCAAAATATATTTTGATATGAATCAGTATATAATACACACACACACACACACACACACACACACACACACACACATACACACCACCTTTTGATCCTAACAATAGGAATTAAACCAGTTAAATATAATATTTATTGTTCTAAGTTGATGACAATCAGTTTTAACTTTCCTTCAGCACTTAATCATTCACCTATGCTTAGTTATTTTATCTTGATACTCAGATTTTATATAAGTTGCTCTGACAAGTTGGGGGTCTTCTATCTGGCATTGTATATTCAGAGTGGTGTTTTGTTGCAGTTATAAATAAGTAGCATCATAAGAACTACAGTGTTGCACTTCTCTCATTGAGAAAGTAAACATATTAATAGTTTATAAATATTTTTATTTAGGGCACACATCTAATGCAGGTATTAGGGTTCAACTCTGACCAACTTTTATGACTGATAAAGATTGTGACTGAAGAGAATGATCATCTGTTACCAAAAAAACCAACATTAATATCATCTGTTACTGCAACACTCTACTAAAACTTCAAATGAAGAAAAGACCTGAACATTCTCCACAAAGAACCATAAGAGTCTCAAAGAAACAAATACACCAAATTTCTCAAAAAAGAAAGAAATCATTGGTCAAAGGACCCTGAAATTGTTTAGATGAAAGGACCCAGAGACTGTTAGAGAGAAAAACCCAGAGATTGTCAAGAGGAAAGTACCCAGACATTGTCAATGAGAAGAGATCCAAAGACTGACAAAGGACTAGTTATTTGACAATGAAGAAAGAACCCATAAAATGTCAAGAGGACCCAGAGATGTCAAAGGGACTCAAATAGTGACAAAGGACCCAGACAATATCAATGTGGAAAAGACCCATAGAAATTAGAATGCCAAGAGGAAAGGATCCAGAGAGTGTCAAAGGACCTAGAGATGTCAAAGAGGAAGGAACCCAAAAACTGCCAAAGAAAGGGATTCCAAGATTGCTTTAAGGCATTAAACCAAAGCTCATTCTGCTGTACTATTTCTATTTTAACTAAAAGAGTGCAGTATAATTAAAGAACAATACAATCTTGCCATTAACTCAGTTACAAAAATCATTTTATTGGAGTTAGATGAGTAGAAGGTAAAACCAAAACATTTACATATAACTAATTGGAGAAAACAAGGTACTGAAGTGAAGAAAATAAATTTTGCTGCTATTTTTACCAAAGCTTATTCTATGAAAAAATAAAATCATGGATGTTTCATAAGATAATTAAAAATTTTAATTATTAATTTTTTAATTTTTTTTACTACATCCCTTGAAATATACCTCATTGAGGTCTGACTGCATTACAAAAGATGTAAGTTCAAAACTAAATTTTAAAAAATTTAAATAAAAATCCCAATTAAAGATAATTTAAAATAATTTATTTTATAAATCTGTTGTATATAAATTATATTAATGTTTACAGCTAAATACTTTACACATATAAGGTTAAAAAATTAAATAATTAAATAAAATTAAAAAATAAAATAATCTGACAAAAAAAGAAACTATTATTAATTATTAAGAAACTAGAGGAGCAGAAATTTATTCAGTAACTAGCATTTTAATATCTACTTACATTCAGTGCACTTGTGTGGAAAGTTATACTCTAATTTTTGCAGTTTGTTTAACACTGTAGTTGTTTGTCATTTAGGAAAATAAGGATGGGGGTGGGGAACATATGTACTCACTTCTTGTGCACTTGTGTGGAAAGTTATACTCTGCTCCAGCAGCTTGCTTCGATACTGTAGTTTGTCATTTAGGTCCCGCCATGCTTCTGCTAATGTGTCTGCCATTGCTCCGTGTACATCAGTCTGTGAGCGGTTTTCATCTGCATACTCATCAGCTCGTCGGAGCATCTGTAGGACCTCTCCTTCTTTGGACTGAAATACAGAATGAATTCCAAAAGAGATATATCAGAGTATTCATTCTTTGGACTGAAATACAGAATTAATTCCAAAAGATATCTATCAGATTATTCATTCTTTGGATTGAAACACAAAATTAATTTGAAAAGTGATATACCAGAGTATCAATTCTGTGGACTGAAATAGAGAATGAATTCCAACAGAGATATATTACATCAGAGTATTAATGCTTTGAAGTGAAATACAGAATGGATTTCAACAGGAATATATTAATTATATCAGAGTACTAATAAATAATTTTCTTATTTAAAAAAGTGTAAATATGTTTATACATGTCTGGCAAAGATTATATTACAAGGGCCTTATCTTTTTAAATGACGTTAAACATTGTGACTTATAATAATTTATCCACATAAGACAAAAGTTTATACACAAGCAACAGATTCAGGTGCATTGTGACTTATAATAATTTATCCACATAAGACAAAAGTTTATACACAAGCAACAGATTCAGGTGTATACACTCCTCAATGCAGTAATGGAAAAAACTACTCTCAAATCACAGCTTGAGTTTTGTTTTCTCATCTTTCACCCAAGCATCCCCTACCAGTCCATTTAATTTGTTTTCTGATTAATTTAGTTGTCTTCAGTTATGACCAACTTTATGTCTTCGATTATAGTTCTAAATAGTTAGGTCATACTCAGATAATTACTAATTAATTAATTATAAATAAATAATTAATAGGCACTGAATCTTCCAACAACATCGCTAGACAAAAACATTTTCCTAGGTGAAAATTTAATTTTTCTTAATTTTGTTTCCATCTTATTAATTTAGAAACCTGTTTTGATTTCCAACAAAATCTTTTTGTGTAATAACTGTTTCTGAATCACTGAAATTAATTTCTATATAATGCTTTAGGATTGGTCCAAAGTACTGATTTCAAATATTATTGTAAGAGTACATGGAGATATGCATATTTAGTGAATTCTGGCCCATGCTTTGAAAACACATATACATGATGTTCATTGTGTATGCAAAAGGAGTTACAACCACAATAATCTCTTTAAAATCACTACCACAGCCCTGCCCTATAGCTAGCACAGACAAGTGAAAAATATATCTATCACTATCAATACAATCCCAAGCTAGTATAGACATTGTTTAAAATTTATTTTACTGCCTTCAATCAGTATGTTTTAAAAAGAAAATAATTTTTTTTGCAACAAATGCATAGTGATTGTAAGTAAAAGGATTACATTTATTCATCCATATTCAGGATAGAGGTACTGGGGTAAAAATAGTGTTCAATTATGTTATGGTCTAGTGTTTGACTACCTTTAAGTTAATGGAGTATTTGACTAATACCTTTGTTTAATGGAGTATTTGACTAATACCTTCAGTTAATGGAGTTTGACTAATACCTTTGTTTAATGGAGTGTCTGACTAATACCTTTGTTTAATGGAGTGTTTGACTAATGCCTTCAGTTAATAGAGTATTTGACTAATACCTTCAGTTAATGGAGTGTCTAATGCTTTTGTTTATAAAATAGAGTGTCTGACTAATATTTTCTTTTACTAATACCTTCAGTTAATAGAGTGTCAGACTAATACCTTCAGTTAATAAGAGTGTTTGACTAATACCTTCAGTTAACCCATCCGCCGTCAGGGTGTTTTGCTGCTACCGATAATGGGTCACAATAAAAAGTGACTGAAGTGACTGTATTTATAAAGGGATTTTAACAATTTAAATTACTATGTATTATAAAAAAAGAATTTAAAAAGTAACTGATTGGTTGTTTTGAATGAATAGTGTCACTGAGACTCAGCGAGTGTTTCTGCATAATGCATGACAGCAGTTGTCACAGCGACAGACAAAGTAATGGAGTGTCTGACTAATTCCTTCAGTAAATGGATTGTTGGGGTGGTGGGCTAATACCTTCAGTTAATGGAGTGTCTAACTAATTCCTTCTGTGAATTCTACCCTGTGCACTGACCCTTGACATCAGTTAATTAATACTGTTTGAATTCATTAGATGTAGTCATACACCAATTTTTTGACATCAGATAACTGAAGAGTGTTTGAATGCATTTAGTTCTGGTCATATACCAGTCCTTGACACAAGTTAATGAAGAGTGTTTGAATGCAATGATTCTAGCCCAATGTACTCATCTCTGATATCAGTGAAAGAAGTCCATTTCCTTAACTTTAAAAAAAATATTTAAGTTTTTTAAAGATTATTGGTTGACCTGAGTGAAACCAGTGAAAACTACTTCATGATTAGAAAACAGTTTATAAACAACAACCATTAAGTTTGACCCTAATACCTTTAGTCTGTGTAAAAGTTCTTGGTGTTCGCGCTGTAGCTGAAGAGCCTCTTCTAATGTGGACCCTACATCCATAAGGTCTGGCTCCATTTGGTGCACGCGAACCCGTATCCATTCTGCACTCTGGAACACACAAAAGATGAAAGTGCATTTTTCTTTTCCTCTCTACATTATTCAAGCTTTATGCAAACTTTCTTAAGAATCTGTAAATAATATATGTAATTTTCAGATGCTTGATTCTTCATATTTGAAAAAAGAAAGCATAAAAGTGCAATTTTCTTTTCCTCTCCACATTAATCAAGCTTTATGTAAACTTTCATAAGAATCTCTAAATAATATATGGACATTTCAGGATGCTTGCTTTTTAATATTTAAAAACAGAAAGCACAAAAGTGCTTTTTTTCATTCTAAACTAATCTAGCTTCTTGAAAACTTTCTTATGAAACTATAAATAATGCATGTACATTTCTATACTTGACTAAGACTTTGTTCTGGCCAGACTTTCTGCATATTAGAGGAACATGTAGTCTACAAACAGCCTGCAGTTTAAAAGATTTTCTACAAATCAATATATTTTCTGTAATCTGAACTACTAAAATGTATTTACTTTTTAAAACAATACTAAATAATAATAATGAACAGCTTGTCTTATTAAAGAATGTATAAACTCTTCATAACTATTAAGATAAGAATAATAATATGCACTTTGAAACTTATTTAATGTTGTATGTAATCTGGTCCAATCCAATAAATATCAGCTTTCCCATGCAAAAAATTAAAGTCAAATGAATAATATAAAATCAATCACTTGCAATTTTTAAAATTGTACATTTTTTATGATGTAGTTTCTCTTTAAGAGTGAGTGTGTGAGTGATAGAGAAGAGAAGGCAAGCATGATGAAATACTGACTATTACATATTTTCTTAAATGTAAGAACAGGTTTCAGTTTGTGCATGTGTCTGTGTCCTAACTAAGCATTAATAAAATTAAAATATTGACTATTGTATATTTTATTAAATATAATAATATGATGCATCTTGGGTATGGGTTTATGCGTATGTAAGAACCTGTGCATGTGCATGCACATTCTTGTATGTATTTGTGCGTTTATGCATAAAAAAAATATTACATAGTTTCTTTAAATGTAACATAAGATGCAATTTGGGTGTGTCTTGACAATGATGTCAACAAGTACAGTGCTAAAAAACCCACACACAAAATAACCCACAAAAAAATCAACACATGCTACACAGGTTGGGTATGTCAGTTCAACAACTCTGTTTTGTTTTTTTCCTCCATTTTTCCTTTTCAGGCCCACCATATTAGCACCCCAATATACTGGCTAGAAGTAGAAGTAGGACTGAAACAATAAGAAGATGGTCATGACAATAATGCTGGAAGGAAAATCAGTGCTCTCTAGAAATTTAATAGGAAAAGAGCAAATCATGTTTTGTTTTCAGTCGATCTCATTGGAAATGATAAGAACTTAAACGCTTTGTAAAACAATTTTACACAATTCATGGCCAAAGAACAAGCTTGCTTTAATATCTATATGTATATTTTTTTTAAATTACAAGTAAAAATTCAAGGCCATATATTAACAGTACGGTTTCATGCTTTTCCACCAACTTTTTGCAATCAGTGAACAAAAGTACCATGAAGTGTAACGTGAGGAGTGCAACCAGTAGTTAAATATCCAGCATGACTTTTTAAAACGGGAACAGGAAGTTATTTTCACAATGTATAGGTGTGATTTTCCTCTATTCTATTTCTAAAGATCTTTAATAAAAGATGAGCTGAAACAAATGTCTACAAGCTAAAAGAAAGTGCCAACATTAGGAATGAGCTTGTAATTTAATTTTAATTTAATGTATTTGTAGTTTAATTTAATTTACAAAGATGGGAATGTTTACTCACACATTATGTTATGTTTTAGTTCATTACTTTTATATTAATTATAAGAATGTAATGTTTCATTAATATATTTTTATGATAATTATGAATTCAAAAAAGAAAGACTATCATTTTTGAATTTATTATTTTTTGGTTAATTATATGTGAAAGATATCACATGTCATTCATTATTTTTATGTTAATTATACATGACAGGCTATCATGTTGGCAATTCATTATTTTGTGTTAACAGTATGTGAAAGGAAAACATATAATAAATGTTATGCTAATTCATTTGTATATTATAAAAAATCTAACCTTCATTGTTATTTAATTAATGATATAAGACTAAATTATTTATAAGCTTTTAATTATAAAATGTAATTTTTTTTAAAACGTCAACAGCTTTCATTTTCCAATTCTCTAAAGTTTTTCTAGTTCAAACACTTTTTGTAGTGAGTTTATCTATGTGACTGTATGTCTGTGACTGTGTAGGCTAGGTTAGTATGAATATGTATGTGAGATTGTGTAAGGTATGTTAGTGTTGGAATGTGCATATGTGTGAAAGAGAGGTTATGTAAGCTATGCTAGTGTGAAAGTGTTTGAAAGAGTAAGCTGTTAGTGTGATTGTATGTGTGTGTGTTTGAAAGAGAGTGTATAAGCTATGTTAGTGTGAATGCATGTGTGTGTGAAAGAGAGACAGATTGTGTAAGCTATATTAGTGTGAATGTGTATGGGATGGTGTAGTCTATATTAGTATAGGTATTATAGTATATAGCAAGACTGTAGGTGTATGTGTGTTTGAGAGTGTAGTCTATATTTGTGTAGTTGTGTGTGCACTTGTGTATACAAGTTTGTGGGTGTATGTGTGAGAGAAAGGGAGAGAGTGTAGTCTATGTTTGTGTAGTTGTGTGTGTGTGTGTGTGTGTGTGTGTGTGTGTGTGTGTGTGTGTGTGTGTGTGTGTGTGTGTGTGTATGTGTGTGTGTGGTGCATCCACATGCCTATATATGCAATGGAATAAGTATATTCAGATTTAATTAGGTAGTCAGGTGCTGTCTTCCTATATAACTTAATATAACACCATTTGTTTTTACTTGTTTTCGGGGAAAGAAGCTGACTGGGCATATTGCCAAGATGGAGGATACATGCAAACTCTAAGGTGACTGAGCCAGGGTTTTGGAAATGTCAAAGCGCCAGCCAACATACCTTTAGCTAGACCTCTGTTTCTCCTCTCTGGAATTTCTGGCAGAAATCTGAATTTGAGACTGGCAGATACAGATATAGATGCTTCTAACATTAGCTCTTAAACTTAGAGCAAAATAGCCTGTATTTTTTAAGCCTTTTTAATCTCCTTGGTTTCCTCACTATACAACTAAAAAAAATATTTAAAAAATCTCTTTCAAGGAAATAGATAAGAAACCTGGATATAGCAACAGTGGACTAAATATGGCAAAATATTAAGATAATCTATAAAACACTTAAAATATCTTATTCTTAAGCAAGTGAGTAATTTGAAATAGTAAGGTGTAAGTTTGTACATGTACATGTAAAAGCATATGCCTTTTTGACTGCAAATAAAAATAAATATAACTTACCAACTTAAATAATACAGGTAGTGTATTTCCAATTTATGAAAATAAAAACTAAGCATGCTTACACCTTGAATCTATCCTTGTGCAATACATGAAAAAAATATACAGTATATCAGAAATTATGTTTCAGAGAACATGAGTATATTAAGTAATTAAGTAATTAAGTATATTAAGTAATTAAGTATATCAGAAATTATGTTTCAGAGTCCATGAAAAAGGTTTTTGTAATAATTTCTCACTCTAAGTCTATTTCTGAAACCTATCACTCAACAAGAAGTGAAAAAAATAATAGCTATCTGTGAATTTGTATAGCCTTGAAATATAAACATACACATATTATATTTATAGTTATACAGGCAAACATACACATCCTATAAGTTAAATAAATAAGAGAGTGTCAGACTAATACCTTTGTTTAAATACAGTGTTTGACTAATACCTTCAGTTAGAGACTTTTATTAGTGTTTTTCCAAAATCTCTAAGTAGTTAATCAGGATGGAGCTTAACAATCTTCAGTTGGAAGGAAGAGGGGAGATAACATGAATCTATAATTTCACAGAGTGAAACTTCGTGTAATATTCAGGAGATTTTCTTTGAAAAAAAAAATAGCTTTCAGAATGCACTTCAGCAACAACATTAACACAAATAACTACAACCTACAGCATAAATGTACCATTATATATCGCACTCCTTAGATGCCTGATAATTGATATATCACAACAGTGGCTAAAAATGACTGACAAAAAAAATGTTTGATAAAAAAAAAAAGACAAAAAACAGCCTACTGGTTTTAGTTTCAGAATATGAGTAATCCATGCAATGATATCATGTAATCCAAATTTTAATATACAAATAACAAATGGAGAAACAAAAATTTAAAATAATGCATTTGTACAACAAATTTTAATTGTAAATTATAAATAATCTTTGAAAGCAAACTTTAAACACATGAAGAGCACACTTATGAAGCATAATTTGAAATATAATGAAGTTCTGCAGCAACCTTTTAGCCCTTAATGCATTTCTGAAACAAATTATTAAGTAAGTATAAACTAGTATAAGGCATTCATAATTAAGACTGCAGGAATAGCCAGACTAATTAAAATGCCCAGTGTGTATGACTCGATTCTCATCCCTAACTGCAGTAATAGTTTATCAAACCAGGGCATACTGAAATGTACAATTATTTTCTGTTGAAATGACCATAGGTTTATAACTTTATTGTACAGAAGCAATTTATAGATAGACAGACAGACAGATAGATAAATAGATAGATAAACAGACAGCCAGATTGACGGACAGACAGGCAGGCAGACAGATAGATAAATAGATTAATTATAAAACTTCTTTAATCATAGCCAAATATATGAAGTGAACAATATGTATATAACATAAATATGACTTTAACTGCTATTTTCCTGAAAAGTGAGTATCATATAACAAATATGGTTTCAGCACTAGCTGAACCTAAGCAAATGTGTATTACATAATAAATATAACACCTGTGAGAGTTTAAATTAATCAAGAGTAATTTTATTATTACATAATGTGACTTCAGTGGCACTTTACCTAATGAAGTGTATATTGTATATCAAATTCAACAACAGTTTACAGATTATACTGTGACACAAAAATGTGACTCCAATGACAGTAGAAGTATGAGTACATTGTATAACAATTTGTTTACTATCAGATGTATAATGTACATGACTTCATCCAGTTTGCTAACCATGTGTATACTGTACAACAAATATGGAGTCTAATCAATCTAACTACATGTATACTGTGATATAGCTTCCGTGACTGTATACCTAAAGCAGTTATATTAACTATGTGACTGAATATAACATAAACAATATATCTTTCTTCTGATTGCATTTTTCTTTTTTGGGGGGTATCAAATGATTAAAATGACACTGTAGACTTAATGTTCATTATGTGAATACATTTGCACATGGTGGGCCTTGTGTAAAAGCAGTGGGCCTAGCAAGAATTAGACTGAACTCTTTTGAACATGAAGAGTTGGCAAGTTTCTTTCTTCAGAACATTTTCAGAGAAATAGCTAAAATTAATATAAACTGTGCAATTTGTGTACATACATTTAAAAACCTTTAAGACATTAATCAATTTATTTTTTAAGATTAGTAACTTGAATTCACATTGTAACTTAATCTAGGTGGCAGTTTACTCACCTAAGTATATATATATATACATATATATATTGTAAAGTAACCTCGTGGCAATTCATGTAGCCAGCTGAATACTTGTAAAGTAGCATCATGGCAATTCAACTCGCTAGGTGAATGAATTGTAAATTGACCTCAGTATCAGTTTACGAAACCAAGGTGACCTCATTTAAAGTTTACCTAGTGAGATGTATATACTGTAAACTGACCTCAGTGAAAGTTTAGAGGGATGTATATATTGTAAATTGACCTCAGTGAAAGTTTACCTAGTGAGATGTATATACTGTAAATTGACCTCAGTGAAAGTTTACCTAGCGGGATGTATATACTGTAAATTGACCTCAGTGAAAGTTTACCTAGTGAGATTGCAAATGTGGCCGCACAGCTCATTAGAAAATGTTGCGCAGTAGTTGAAAAATTCCGCCCACAAGTTTTGGGAGCAAGCTCTAACAACCGCTATTTCTGCGCACAAAGGAAAAATAAGAGAGGAAACGTTGGCGAGATGTATATACTGTAAAGTGGCCTCAGTGAAAGTTTACCTAGCAAGAAGTATCTTGTGTAAAGTGACCCCAGTGGTAGTCTATCTAGCCAGGTATATAGTGCAATATTATCTCAGTGGTAATTGCCTAACCAGGTGTATTAATAATAGTAATAATACCCCAATGGTAGTTTACCTAACCAGGTGTATACTGTATAATGAACAGACTGGCGTGCACGCGAAATGCCATATATTCTGTGTCGCTATGGAGCTAGAAAATACAAATCCTGACAAGGTGCCCTTCAGTCTGAGCCGAGCAGATGCCAATCTGCAACAGCTATTACCATCTTCTTAACCCACGCGAACTAACACCGATAGCAATGCCATTCCCTCGCCACACACGACAAACATCTTAGGTAACAGTGTCCCCTCTGCAACGTTCATTATAAAAATTATTATAAACACAATTAATGGTGAAACCATAATGATAACACTGTGAATGTAGAGCATATACAACGCACTGCTATTATCAAGAACAAAAATTTTACTTGAAAAATTGCTATTACAGGTTTGTTTTAGATCTGCAATACATACATTCTAGTCTACACTTGTTTGGTACAAAAATTTTACTTGAAAAATTGCTATTACAGGTTTGTTTTAGATCTGCAATACATACTTTCTGGTCTACACTTGTTTGGTACAAAAATTTTACTTGAAAAATTGCTATTACAGGTTTGTTTTAGATCTGCAATACATACTTTCTGGTCTACACTTGTTTGGTACAAAAATTTTACTTGAAAAATTGCTATTACAGGTTTGTTTTAGATCTGCAATACATACTTTCTAGTCTACACTTGTTCGGTACAAAAAATATCCAACCGAACAAAGAAAAGAAAAGTGTGTATGTGTCTGGAGAGAGAGAGAGAGAGAGAGAGAGAGAGAGAGAGAGAGAGAGAGAGAGAGAGAGAGAGAGAGAGAGAGAGAGAGAGAGAGAGAGAGAGAGAGAGAGAGAGAGAGAGAGAGAGAGTGCAATGTGATCAAAGTTTTATGTTAATCACAATGATTGGAAGTTTTGTCTCGCTCCGAAGCAGGTATGTTTCGAAATGAGGGAAGTGTTTCCCTAACAGTGACCTTTCTTTGGCAAAGTAATTCTGAAGTATTTTCCTTTTATAACAGTCATTTATTCATTTTATGTACTGTGTAATATAATAACATATTTATCTATAAAATTTCAAACTCACCTCTGATAAGCAATAGCAACAGCCGTATCACGTGGCTATAAACTGATTCTCACTGCAGATCTAAGTCACTGACAACGAAATATAGAATAACAAACCGGGCTTGTAGGAAAGACAAAGGAATATGTATGATTGTTTCCTTCATGCATACACTCGAGCAAAATCGATAAAAACACTACACTGTTGATATTTATGTCACTCAGCTGAATTCACTGTGAGATGATTTACAGTCCCATCGAATTCGCTGTGATAATTTATAACCCAATCGAATTCGCTGTGAGATAATTTATAACCCAATCGAATTCGCTGAGATAATTTATAACCCAATCGAATTCGTTGTGAGATATCGAATTCGCTGTGAGATGATTTATAACCCAATCGAATTCGCTGTGAGATGATTTATAACACAATCGAATTCGCTGTGAGATAATTTATAACCCAATCGAATTCGCTGAGATAATTTATAACCCAATCGAATTCGTTGTGAGATATCGAATTCGCTGTGAGATGATTTATAACCCAATCGAATTTGCTGTGAGATAATTTATAACCCAAGTGAATTCACTTTAGATAATTATAAATTATAATTTATAACCCAATCGACCTGACCGTGTATGAAATTATTTCATCAAACGAAATATGATAAATTTTTAATCAAAACAGCTGTGCGGTCATTTTTTATTCCAAACAGGTGAACAGTTTTTAATCCAAAACTGAGTAGTTTGAAAAAGATATTTTCATTCAGTCGGATGTAAGTTCGCAAAATTATCCCATCAGTCCACAATTTGCAGTCCTGCGTGAAATTTGCACCTGCTGGTCTACCCTCTATACTAAACTTATACAATTAACCAACTTCGAACTTCGTTAGCTTCTGATTTAACACATAAAACATTGAACATCGTGATATCTGCTGAATAACACAGTTAACCCAATAGTTCGACATTAAGAAAAATGGACATAACACGCAACAGCTCGTCATTAAGAGCAATACATTCACAATGAACAGTTCATCAAACAGCTCATCATTATGAACAACACGCACACTGAACAGTTCATATTTGTGAACACGTACACACTGGACAGCTCATCATTATGAACATGTACACAGTGGACAGCTCGTCATTATGAACCCGTGCACATTGAACAGCTCGTTATTATGAACCCGTGCACACTAAACAGCTCATCTTTATGAACACGCGCTTACTGGACAACTCATCATTATGAACACGTGCACATCCTACATTAATAACGACACACCAGGCAGCTCAGTTTTCCACAGTGTGCTGAAAACAGAGAAACATCATCTGTAGCACTTTTCAATGACAGACCAAACTAAGATGGACTGACTTTGCAGCAGCACTGCTCGCTGCAAGGATTTCTGAGATGATGTCGCCACGGCTCCTCTCAATTCATCAAGAGTTTCTTGAAACTGAATAATAGAATGACATGGCACTGACCAAAAAGAAGCACCTGGAAATCTTGGATTAACATTTCACTGATTAATAGATCGTGGCACACTTCCCTCTAAATCTCAAACCTTGTTTAACAAATGAGGAGTGTAGAGGGTGTGGGGAGAGATAAAGGGAATGAAAAATAAGTGAGAGGCCACTGAATGCCATCGAATCACTATCACAAATAAACGTCAGAAAAAAACACGCATATACACACAAACCAAGGGCAGCCGCTCTTAAAAATGATAAAGATGTTATGTCCTCAATGAACAGTAAGTAGCTTGAATAGTGTGATAACATTTGGTTTTCGATATACTACATGTGGGTGGAAGTATGAAAATATTTTTTATCGACACACCTCTGGTGGAAATGTGAGACGTTTTGTCGTTGACACATCTGATGAAAGTGTAAAACATTTTGCTGTTGACACACATCTGGTGAAAGTGTGAAACATTTTGTTGTTGACATACATCTAGTGGAAGTGTGAAACATTTTGTTGTTGACATACATCTAGTGGAAGTGTGAAACATTTTGTTGTCGACACTAGGGCACCACCCTAACAGGTATACCAGAAAAAAATTCAAATAAACTGTTGATGATAAAAGTGAAAAAATTATTAAGATCCACTTCGATATGCGTGTATAAGATGGTGAGGAAGGGGAGGGGGGGCGACTTTAATATTTTCAGTGCTTAGTACCCTAGTAATCCTTATCCGGCATATTACGTCTAGGTAGAAGTGTGAATACTTAGTGTGGATGTGTTGGGTTGCAACATTATTATTATTTTTTTTTACTAAACTAGCATTAAGTAGAAATTCACGGTTCTTTTAAGTCACATTCTTCCCCTTCTTTGGAAAGTCGCAAAGTAGATTTACTGGATGGGAATATCTCGAACCCAAAGTGTGTGCACGACGTGTGTAAGATGTTTATAGCGATGTGGGTATAATGTTTATAGAAATGTTGTATGATGTTTATAGTGATGAGTGTATGTCTATAGAGACTTATGTATGGCGTTTATATAGATGTGTGTACGATGTTTATAGTGATGTGTGTATGATGTTTATAGAGACGCGTGTATGGTGTTTATACAGATGTGTGTATGGCGTTTATACAGATATGTGTATGGCATTTATACATATGTGTGCATGGCATTTATACATATGTATGTATGGCATTTATACAGATGTGTGTATGGCATTTATACAGATGTGTGTATGGCATTTATACAGATGTGTGTATGGCATTTATACATATGTGTGCATGGCATTTATACAGATGTGTGTATGGCATTTCTACATATGTGTGTGTGGCGTTTATACAGATGTGTATGGCATTTATACAGATGTGTGTATGGCGTTTATACAGATGTGTGCATGGCGTTTATACAGATGTGTGTATGATGTTTATAGAGACTATGGTACATTTAAAATGACGAATACACAGACGCGTGTTAGTGTGCGTGCGCGTGTATGACGTTTACAGTTGTTGATGCCTGAAAATAAAGCTATGATTGATGTTCACCAATTTCCTTGAATCAGTATAGAGAATCAGGGCTGCGATTAAAGTTAGATTTAAAATCCGGGTTATAGTTCACAACTGCTTGAAAGCAAAACAGAGATTGTGCACCTTTTATTAAAATAAAGAGGATCAGCGTTGTTATTAAACTCATGCCTAAGACGGGAATATAACAGTCTGCTTGCAGCAAAATAGACGACTTTAGGAGATGGGTGAAGTATTTCTTAAAATAAATTCTGCCAGAAGACCAGTGTAGAAAATAATTTTGTGGTCAAGCTATCGAGGATATCATCTTTATCTTTTTCTTATCCGCAGACAAGAGTTGTTAATTTAAAATTAAAAGGCTTTTACCATCTCGGTTTCGCTAGCTTATTATAATCACTTTCTCCTCCATAATTTCGAATTACATTAGTCAAAAAAATTCATCTATTACAACATTCATTCAGACATAGCATTAAAAATACCCATACACTGGCACAACGCAACTAATTTTAAACGTTCAGTTCAAAACCATTATTGTTTTTTTTTTTGTTTTTGTTTTTGTTTTTTTTTTTATCAAACGATTAGATATCACAGTATACTGAATGATGAAATCGCTCAAGTCTTTAAGCCCATTCCTGATAGTCTCCCTTTACCGATTTTAGGTGCTGTGGGAAAAGGCGTGGCTGAAGTGAGGAGGTAAGTCAAAGATATACACTACATTCACTCAATAAAACTATCTTCTAAGTAATTTTTTTTAAAATGAACCATTCTAAATCTCAATCATCTCTGCCAACAGGTTCACATTACGAAAAAAAAAGTTACCGAAATGGTTAACCACTTCTTGATAGCGGACGGGAAATATCTATAGATACAAGTCTACAGGGGTCGTTACCACAGAAACCAAATGCCACTTACGGGGGGGGGGGGAGGGTATGCAAGTAAGGAAACGAAAAGAGATAGCGCATCCCTTTGGGAGTGTGAAATAACCTCGCCAGCCAACGAGTGGGGTAGAGAGCTAGCAAGGGATGAGGCAAAAGACAAGCCTTTCTACCTGGCTTGCAGTGCCACCCAAAACCTTCTTTTCCCTTCATAATTAATTAAATCCAGGGCACAAGGAAAACAGCTTTCTACTTTCCGATGACAGATCTGCCAATCAATACAGCTTTTACTTTACAATGAAAGGTCTGTCTTCAGAACCAGTTTTTACTCTAATAATTGCTCACATATGATAAGAGCTTTGACCATCCACATCGTGTTTAATAAAACAATTTAATAATGTGCTTTACGTTGTTTATGTTGTTTGGGTTTTTATTTTATTTTTTTCTTTATGGAAATATATTCACCTATGAACCCACATCTACTGATAAAAACAGCTGTTGTTGTTTCTTGCTGTTGACAATGCATATACCAATGAAAAACCAGACAACTCTTTAAAAAGGGAAAACAGCTTTAACCCTTTAACAAATGACCTAAATAAAACAAATCTGGTATGAAAATATCTTTATCCCTTTAACGAAAATAATTCTACAATGAAACCTTTATCCCTTCAAGAAACAGTCAAATAATTTATCTTTAATTAATTATGCACCATCTTTGTTTTTCTCTCTCTTTTCCCCTGTTTTCTAGCCAAAAACATACTTTTTACAGAGTTTCTTCATCCAACTAATACTTGAGAAAACCCGTCTAGTGTCTGCATGGAACATGAGAAAACCCGTCTAGTGTCTGCATGGAACTAGAGAAACCCCGTCTAGTGTCTGCATGGAACATGAGAAAACCCGTCTACTGTCTGCATGGAACATGAGAAAACCCGTCTAGTGTCTGCATGGAACATGGACAAAATGTAGAGGGTACAAGAGTACAATACAGGCTCCATCTAATTAACGCTCGAGACTAGACAGCTAACTAGTCCACCAACTAATACAATAGGAGGAAAATACTTTCGCGCCAGGTTCTAGACGATGGTAGCTGCCTGTCCACCAACCAACATAATAGGAAAAAGACGTTTTCACGCTAGGTTCTAGAGTCTAGACGATTGTAGCTGCCTGTCCACCAACTAATTACTAAAATAGGAAGAAAATACTTTCACACCAGGTTCGAGACTACAATAAGCAGTGACAAGTGTCACAATTTCTTCTCCATGATTATACTGGAAAACATTTTAATAGCTAATATTATTATTGTTGCACTATTATCATTATGTGCTATTGCTTCCATAGTTACTACGACGTAAAAACAGGTGGCAGTGAGTAATGAACCTTCTGTGATTTTTCATTTCACCCTCAACGACCGGTCAGTGCATAGTCAGGAAAAGTCATCGCGTGTGTAAAGCCAACACAAGTATAGCTATCGCAAATGTAAAGTCATGTAAAGAATCACGTGTGTAAAGCCAACACAAGTATAGCTATCGCAAATGTAAAGTCATGTAAAGAATCACGTGTGTAAAGCCAACACAAGTATAGCTATCGCAAATGTAAAGTCATGTAAAGAATCACGTGTGTAAAGCCAACACAAGTATAGCTATCGCAAATGTAAAGTCATGTAAAGAATCACGTATATAAAGCCATCATATGTTTAAAAAGAAATTAATAATTCATGTATTGGATAAATGAAATAATTGAGTGTTGGAGTCCCACCTACATTATCTCCCATATTTAATGATTTACTGAAGACAAAAGCTTAATATATATTATTTCCCTTGGTAAAGATGCAACTGGTGATAAAGTCACTGACTAATCCTAAGAGAGTTCTACAAAGTTACTACATAATCCTAAGTCACTTCTACAAAGTAAATAATCATAGGTCAGTTCTACAAAGTTATTAAACAATCCTAGATCAGTTCTACAAAGTTATTAAACAATCCATTGTCAGTTCTACAAAGCTATTAAATAATCCTAGGTCACTTCTACAAAGTTATTAAATAATATCATGTCAGTTCTACAAGGTTACTAAAAAATCCTAAGTCAGTTCTACTAAGTCATTAAATAACCCTACAACCCCAAGATCAAGTCAATTCTAGAAAACCAGTCATGAAAGTGCAGTGACTGCGTAAAAGGGGTGAAGACTTGCTGGAACTGTGGTCACTAACATACGCTTACTGTCTAAAAATAGCCTGACACTGTAAGTTATATTGATCATAAACTTATTACCCTCATCTTAACAGAATATTTTTGCACGTATAAGTATTCGAAATTAATTAACAAAAATGTACATTACATTGTCAACAAGTGGGAAAGCTAATCCGGTCACGTGACAAGGTTAATTATAATTAAATTTGGTAACCGTGAACAAGACTCTACAATACGATTCTCTTTTCTTTAAGTTGTATAAATAGACGATCAGAATAAGAAACCGTCACCAGTAATAGGAAAGAAAACGAAAACGCACAGAACATAGAACCTCGCAACGCTTCCTATTTTTGTTTTGGTGATAACATACTGCAATACCTTCGGGAGGAGGGGGGGGAGCAGCTAAACGCTCCCAAATTGCGTCTGATGGAACCGGAGGAGAGAGTCTGGACGCCTCTGCAATCAGAACCTTGCTGTAGCTCAGTAAATGGATTGCTCCCCTCAACAAAATATTTTTGTTGTTAGAATTGTAGGTTTATTTAGATTTTCAAAAATCATTCAGCTGTTGTTGACACTTTAGCAATGTTACAGCTTGTGGAAAAACTCAGTTTGCCAGCATTATCCATAAGCTGATAATTCAAACTGAATCACATCTCTTGGCTCTGGACCAATGAAGCAAAAATCTCGTACTTTAAGGGATTGCTCATTTCACGGTGACTCACTGAAAGTGTAAACATTTCTTTATGTTCTTTAAATATTTATTTTAGGTTCTTGTGGGTTGTTTATTATTTGCTGGGAGGTATTTCTTTAATTTTGACCTCTTTGGACCGTTGGAGGAGGGTGTGTTTTCTGTAGGGAGCGGGGTGAGTGGAGATTGAGGATCTCCAAACAAAACTCTAATACCTAAGTGCAAAATCTTGAGTGTGTTAATTTACTGTTCGGCTTTGGCGATTTTGAGCAAGTCCTAGTCAAGTCATGAAAGTACCTGGGCCTACCTGTCTTCAGTAGCATGAGTTCTGCTACATGAAAGTACCTGGGCCTATCTGTCTTCAGTAGCATGAGTTCTGCCACATGAAAGTATATGGGCCTACCTGTCTTCAGTAGCATGAGTTCTGCTACATAACAAAAGTATTGCAGAGCTGATACTATGGAACAAAAAGGGTTAATTAAAAAGGCACTTCTTTTTAAAATTTCTAATAATATTTTGCTCTTTATGTTTAATTTTGTTCAGTTTAATAAAATTATCTTTTTCATCTTCGTACATGTAGTAATAACTCAAATACGGGATATTGTAGAGATATTTTATAATGCCTATGTTTTATTCATACATGTAGCAGAACTCATGTACGGAATACTGTAGAGATATTTTATAATGCATATGTTTTATTCTCATCTGTAAACGGTGCGAGAAGTACAAGTCTCTAAAAAGAAAAATTAGTACGGCCAGTAAACTGCTGTTTAGGAAAAGAAAAAATACTTTAAAAAACTACAGAAAAGGCAATTCGGCAACCCGAAATGTGTATGAGAGACTGCTTAATGTACGTATGTCTGCAAGAGTCTGTACTCAAAATGCGTACTTTGAAAAGAACAGATATATTAACGTTACTCGGGGAATACACGTATGCTTGATAAATGACGACATATCATGTGTCTCATGTTACTCCTTATGCCTCCTTCTCTGAACTTTAACCTTTCCTTACCATCACCAAAACATTTCTCATTACATGCCCAAACATTCCCTGTTCAAGATTTTTGCAAATTAATTTCAAACAAGTATCTCCTTCGTATTCTAGATTTGACCTCTGAGCGACTGTGAATATTCATTACACAGTGGTAACCTACAAATCTTGTACACTTAGTGCTATTCTCAAGACACTTTAATACTGTCGGCAAGGTTAAATTAGGTTGCAAAACGTTTCTCGCTTTGTTTTTTATTCTAAAAATATTTTAATAGTCTTTGCCTTAGCAGACGGATATGACAGTTATAAACTGAGTATGGAGTAAGGTGACACACTGAATCCTGAAACTCTCACACACACACACACTGAATCCTGAAACTCTCTCTCACACACACACACTGAATCCTGAAACTCTCTCTCACATACACACACACACTGAATCCTGAAACTCTCTCTCTCTCTCTCTCTCTCTCTCTCTCACACACACACACACACACACACACACACACAGACACACAGAATCCCGAAACTCTCTCTCACACATATACACACTGAATACATATAAAACATGCACAATAAAACAAACATATATATATACAATTACACACACACACACACACACACACACACACACACAGAATCCCGAAACTATCTCTCACACATATAAAACATGCACAATAAAACAAACATATATATATACAATTACACACACACACACACACACACACACACACAGACACACAGAATCCCGAAACTCTCTCTCACACATATACACACTGAATACATATAAAACATGCACAATAAAACAAACATATATATATACAATTACACACACACACACACACACACACACACACACACACACACACACACACACACACATTTCCCTGCTACATAAATTGAAAGCTGAATAAGAAAGAGATTCTTGAATTTACTGCATACTTAAGACACATTTTTTTTTGGGGGGATAGGTGGAGGTGCATGCCAATGAATTGACGGTTGAGAAAAAAAATTATACAGACATTACCAGACAAGTGTTATCCATTTTCAAGGAGTGACCTAGTTTGTTTGTTTTCTTTTTTATGCATTATAAATCCAGAATTTCATTTTTGAAACAATGAACAATGCCTAGATTCTCCAACAATGAATGATAATTCGACAGGTACCGCAATTTGTAGCTCTTGGAAATAAAGGTGTGCGTGATTCTGACGCCAACGACAACTTTCATCGTGGAATGGAGAATTAGCAAACATTTTAAAAAAAAATAAATAAACAAAACGGCGGAAAAAGTACAACTACTGCTACTACCACTACAGTGACTACAAGACACTTACTCTCAGCACGGCAAGCACAACTTTTGATCGGCCTGCCTGCACCGCCACAGTGCTGATGGTGGTGGTTGAAGGTGGGAACTCGGAAAGTTCCCGAGATTCTGAATAATGTTGCCTGGACATCTTGGCTCCTGTGTTTTCAATGCCCTACACATGGGAGCGATGCCGTACACAGCACAAAGTCAAACAATCAGGCTCTGAAGAAAATGGCAACTTGCACACGCAAGACGATGGCGTACAGACCATTGGGTTTGATAGGCATGCATGCAGCTACAAAATACACGGCTCTAAACAACACTTCTAACTGAACACCGGTACGAGGGGCAGACAGAATATAAACACTATGGAAACTGCATTGTTTGGAACAGCCTTATTTCGTGCAAGGGGTTTACAACTCCAGAGAAAGTTTAATCAAACTGCTGGTCGAGTTTTCAACACTTCGCACAACACCAAAGCAACCAGTGGCAAAAATATTAATTTACTTTTAAACAAATATAACTTAGCAAACTAATAATAGTGAGATATATTTTATTTTCCAAAACTTTCCGGAACTGATACGCAAAACCTGCCTCCCCTCGATCTGGGCTCGGCTTATGTCGGTCTGAGTCTGCAGCAGAACCCAGAGGGCCAGAAAAGAGGGAGAGGCAGCTCCCAAATAAGGTAACGGCTTCTATGAAAACATACACCAATAAAAGCGCTCACACTGGAAACTGGCACATAGAGTAGAGACAGTGGTACGGAGGTTGGACCTCGGGTGGAATGGCGAGTGCGAGCGAAGTTGTAGTCAGATCTTAGATTCAACCTGAATTTTCGCGGATGAAACCTAATCTTTAAGGTCAGCTGGTCACTGATATGAGGAATATAAATCGGCAAAACCGTGTGCTACCCGACTGCGTGTGTCTCTTTATTTCTGAATCGATAAAGAGAATGTACTTGTCTGTTTAGAAAGTGCTCCATCGTCATCAGTCAGCAAATGTGTTTTCACAAAAGGAAAATAGAATACACTGACCCCGACACACACACACGCATACATCACAGAGGTATGTGTGTGTGAGATAGTGTATATGTGCATGTACGTGCGTGCGTGCGTGATAAAGACCCCGGAGTTATATCTCCAACTTAAACACTGATCTGTGCCACTAGAGACTAGCACAGATACCTAACTATATTCTCTTCTAAAATTCCTTAATTACGTCTACGCAGTAAATGTTCTTTTATTAAAATTTATAAACTGGATTGATTTCTTTAAATAAACGTTTGCATACAAAGAAATAATACTCTTTAAAAAAAAAACACTTGGACGTGTGAACTTATTCGCTTAATTCATACCGGGTGGGGTGAGGACATTATTTACAAGAAAACAACAATAAAACATAATTTTACATTTTAAACTTGCTTTTTTTCCTCTCTTTTCTGCTTTCATTTCTATACATTGTATTTGTATGCTAATTTTCGTTTTAAACCTTTGATCTGTTAATTTGAAGAAGAAAAACCGTCTGCAGTATTTCGGGTTTTATTATTATTATTAAATAAAAATAAACCTCGATTGTATTTAAAGATCCAACTGCAGCCAATTTTCTTTAGAAACATGCATTTGTGCAACACTATCCATTCCCTTCCCCCTTCCCCAGCCCCTTTCCCCTTTATGTTACGTCACTGCAGCGCCGAGTACTAGTGTACGGAAAGTAAAAGAACTTAAGACGTTCCGAGCGGGTGAGTTTGTGGGTAAGTGAAGCCCCATAATATGTACAGAGATGTCTCGAGTGGGTGAGTTTCCGAATGGGTGAGTGTAGGAGAAGCCCCAGAACATATAAAGAGATTTTCCGAGTGGAGGAGTGTACAAGCAGTGAAAAATATATACTGTTTATAGTGGTTAATGAAGGCTTACAGTGGTTAATGAATTGTGTACTTGTTAAACAGTAGAAGTGTGCTGTCACCTGACAAAAACGAAAGTTTCATAGTGTCAAGAAAATTATTTGTGTTGCTTTGTTTCTTTTATTCTGGTTTCACGTCTGCTCCCAACCTTACTGCGTTGATTTCACAGCCGCTTAGAAATCAGTTGGTATGACAATACCATTAGGTCTGCTTCTGTTGGCAATAACAAGAGTCATTAGAACAGCTAATGCAGACAAATGACAAGTGTTACAGTTCAACCGTTCTTGGCACTGGCAAGTGTTAATAGGTCAGCTGCTGTTGTCTTTTTTTTTTTTTTAAAATAGTATTAGATCAGAAGGATACGGTATTGAAAACTGTCATTAGGACAACAGCTGCCGGCACTGACAAATGTCATTAGGACGGTAACTGTTGGCACAGACAAGTGTTATTTAGTTAGCATGTGGAAGCATAAACTGGTGGGTCCATTTAGGTTTTAAAAAAAGTCTGGTTTTAACGTTGATCTGGCAAAGACATGAGGCCCACTTTTGGTTTACAAAAGTATGGTTTTAACGTTGCCTTGACAAAACCATGAGGCCTATTTATGTTTACAAAGACGCAGCTTTAACGCTGCCTTGACAAAGACGTAAGACGCATAAAAGTTTACAAAGATGTGGCTTTGACGCTGACTTGACAAAGACACAGGTCTCACTGAGGTTTACAAAACTATGCCTTTAACGCTGACTTGACAAAGACAAAGGTTTCACTGAGGTTTACAAAACTATGTCTTTAACGCTGACTTGACAAAGACACAGGTCTCACTGAGGTTTACAAAACTATACCTTTAACGCTGACTTGACAAAGACCAGGTCTCACTGAGGTTTACAAAACTATGTCTTTAACGCTGACTTGACAAAGACACAGGTCTCACTGAGGTTTACAAAACTATGCCTTTAACGCTGACTTGATAAAGCCGTGAGGCCCACTTAGGTTTACAAAGATGAAGCTTTAACGTTGACCTGACAAAGATGTGAGGCCCCCATACGTTTACAAAGATGTAGCTTTGATGTTGACGACATCGGGCTCAATTAGGTTTACAGAAGTATGGCTTTAACGCTGACTTGACAAAGAGGTACGGCCCACAAAGGTTTACAAAAATGTTAATTTAATGCTGACTAGACAAAGACGTGAGGCCCACAGAAGTTTTAACATTAACGACAATAAGGTTTTTGTGCAGAAAATCTTACTAGGCCCTTCCTTGTTGAGATACCGAGTTATACAGTTTTGTCTGCGAACTTTAAATTGGGAATGAGTTTGGTTAATTGGCTTGGCAAAGATTTGGCTCAAGCTAAAAAAAAAGCATGCCTAAGATTCACGCACCAACTTGCCAAATATCTGACTCTAGGGAGAAGAAAAGAAAAACACTTGACTCGGACACTGACTTTGTTAGTCTCACAAAAAAAGTGTATCACAGCGATCGCTCATTTTAAGTGAAAAGCAAGATTATACGCATGTATACGAGAGTATTTCAGTGTGACTAACAAGCTCGGCAATGACGTCACCTCGCTAAATGTCACGAGCCTCATTCTGCTTGAGACAGCTTCCAATATAAAAGTAAATCGAACGTTTAATGTTTCGTCGTTACTGATTTTTTTTTGTTTTGTGGTTGTGACTTTGCTGTTGTTGTTTGGGTTTTGTTTGATATGTGTGGCTTATACTGTTTTAAAGCAAAACATCAATAAAGAAAAGTAAATTTAAAAAAAACACAGAACATTTGATATATAAATACTTTTTATAAAAATGAACGATGCAAACAAAGCAACAACAACAACAAAAAAAAACTAAAGAAAAGGTTGCCTGGTTACTGTGAGTCCTGATTTCCAACTTAAAATGCTATAAGATATTATCACAGAGCCCACCCACCCATCTCTGTGCCCCACACACTGCTCACGAACACAGAGACCGAAAACAATCATTTTATTTAGGTCTCCTTAATGGCAACCATCAAAGGTCAAACTGGCCTCCCAGAACAATTAGAGATGCAGAGACTGCAGGCGTATTTCAGCTGAATCGATGCCAAGATTACGGGTAAACACATAACCTATCCGACAGTGACAAGGCTGACAGAGTGGTCTCATTTTTAATTTTTTTTTTTTTTTTAAAGAAAAACTAAATCGGTGAGATGAGGAATTTCTGCATTTCTAAAGTGGAATCTTTATGGAGTCCAGCAACCCACTTCTGAAGGGGAGTTAAGCGGAACTCTTCTCACATCAAACCATTATGGTGTAGTTACGTTTTTAACTCTCTCCTTCCATCCATCTATTATGAAGTAATTTAGTTGTTAACTTCCTTCTCACGTTCATCCTTTAAGTTTTTAATATTTAGCCCAACCATTCTTTGTGACGTAATTAACTGTGCAACTCCCTCCTCACACCCACTTCTAAAGGCGTAGTTTGAAATGCTCCTTTCCCGCCCATCTTTTCCTGCGTAGTTAACGTTTTTAGCTCTCTTCCCATCCACCCTTTCCTGCGTAGTTACATTTTTAGCTCTCTTCCCATCCACCCTTTCCTGCGTAGTTACGTTTTCAGCTCTCTTCCCATCCACCCTTTCCTGCGTAGTAAAGTTTTTAACTCTCTTAATGACGTATTAAGTTTGAACTCCCTCTTCACATCCACCTCTTGAGGTGGTTCTGTGTTTCTTGAAATCTGCAAACCTGTGATCAAATTCTTCCTGCAGCTTTACAATGGCATCAACATACTTCTCACCACTGAATGGTGTGCCAAAATCCATGAAAATTACTGATGCAATCCAAACCAGTTCCAACTAGTTAGTAGTTTTCTTACTACTAGTCTCCGACTTGTTCATAACGAAATCATCCAATGAGGATGGACTGGAAGTTTCTTTGTTGAAGAAGTACTCTATACCAATCACTTTGAATTTGAAAATAACTTGAGTCTGATTATAAAGGTGATCATTAGCTTATGAACAGAGCAAGCCTTTCTGGTTGTCACTTCACACTGAATACTTGTACTCTACTAGATTACGTTGGTGTATGGATCCAGCATTGTCATCAACTTATCAGTAAAACGTGTTCCTGTGAATTCCATTCGAACGCCAATATGGTGGAAATTGTGGCTTGAGTTTGGTCTTGAGAATTCACAAAGATTATTTTGAATGTTTCTCATGGTGTTTTCAATAAATGCACACGGAAATTCAAAACACTGCTTGTGCTTGATAGCACGTGTGAAATTCAGGATGATCTCTATGGCGTGCTTGGAAAGTGCATAAAAGATTCTGGAACAGTTGTGTACAGTGTCTAGATGGGGTATGTGGACTCTCACCTAGATATTAAAGGCAGTGACTTGTTGCAAACTGTGTGATTGTGAAACGTGCCAGCAACAGCTGCTATCTTTGAACAGGTTATGTGTATTGATTTCTCTAAAACTCCACTCTCATTTCTGTGATATCCATAAACTTGATTATGTGTTTATGTTAATTGACTACTTATGTCTATGCTAAGATAAACTGAATGATTGTCCAGCGATAATTGAACATTGTTATGAAGTGATGTAAATGTCAATGCTTTTTGATTATATTCATTTGTTATATATTTGACTGTTTATTTAATAAATTTATTGTTAGATTTATTGGCCCTCTTTCACATATTGATAACCATATGTTGGAAAGACAGTGGGTGGATGGGGCTTGCTAAATATAGATTAAAGACGGATTTGTCTTCTCCTTTAATAAGAAGTTTTCCACCTACGGAAATGCTATGTGACAGTAAATGTTTGTCTTTAATGTTGTAGAAGAGAGAAAACGTTTAGAGCGCCCGCATGTCCGCCAAGTGAGAGAGACGAGTGGTATCTTCTGGAGAATTATTAATAACATAAATTAAGATTCTCATCATTTGTAATTAGTAATTGGCGATTAATTAATAATAATAATCATAACCATTAATTAGTGTGGCGTAGCAGTCACATCTAGTATTATGGTATTGAAATCGCCTGGATATAGAATGACCTAGTATTATGGGTAGTGAAATCGCCTGGATAAAGAGTGACCTAGTATCGTGGGTAACAGCATCCTAAGAAGAATGGGTACGGAACCTGCCAATATCATTCCTAGTAAGGAGCTTTTTCGGGATGGGTGAGGTGGGGAGGATATTACATGGATATGAATATTTTAATTACACTGGATTCTAGAGCGTTCTGATAACTATGGATTTGGAGAGCTGTATCCACAATGGATAATGAGAATTCTTCAAACAAAAATTGTAAAATAAGGGTGAGGGGGGTGGGGGGGTGGTATTTGTGCTTTTTTTCTCTTATGAGGTTTTTCAGGTTATCTTTGGATGGAATTTTGACCCGTGCAATCTTACCCAAGCGGCAGCGACCGACGGTTCTAATTGCAAAGATTCCATGTCTTTGAGAAAGGTGATAAGGAAAATAAAATGCTCCTAACTGCATCAGCCTCGCTAGCAACGAAGGTGGTGAGCCGTTATGGTTCTACTTGTCAGTGTTGTCTGCTCCTTAATTTTTTGTATAGTTTTACTAATGTGTGTTATTTATATATAGTTTTACTGATGTGTGTTAGTGTGAGAGGTGGTGTGGGGGCAAAATGTGATTTAAGGTTTTTATATCTCTTCTAACTTTTGCTGATTTACTTTCATAGGGTTAGATGCATGTCGATCGTAAGTATTATTACCATGATGATGGTGATGGTAGTGATGGTAGGCAAAAGCAGCGCCTATCGAGGAATCACTATGGAGAGATAGGTATTATGGATGGACTGAGCCACCATCAGGTCTAAACACCGTTCCACCACCACATCCTAAGATGCTGTATAACCGAGTGTCCGACATTGAGACCTTGGCCGGAGTTTGGTTCTAACCCTAGGTTTCTGACCGGGAGCTTGGCTTTAACATTAGACTTCTGATCTGGAGCTAGTTCTAACACTAGGCTTTCTAAAATGTCTAATCTGAAGCTTGGCGTTAAAAGCAGACTTTCCGATCTTGAGACCGGTACTACTGCCATCAAGCTATCTATTAATTATTACACCATACTGATGGTAACAATTATAATCCGTGTTGATAACAATTATAATACCGTGTTGATAACAATTATAATACCGTGTTGATAACAATTATAATACCATGTTGATAACAATTATAATACCACGTTGATAACAATTAATTATAATACCACGTTGATAACAATTATAATACTGTGTTGATAACAATTATAATACCACGCTGATAATAATTATAATCCGTGTTGATAATTATAATACCACGTTGATAACAATTATAATACCACGTTGATAACAATTATAATACCACGTTAATAATAATTATAATACCATGTTGATGGTAGCATTTATAATACCGTGTTGACGGTAACAATTAAAATACCGTGTTGATAGTACAATTATAATACCAAGTTGCTGACTAATTATGAAACTGTCGGTAGCAAAAATAAATGCCAAGTTATTTGTAAATAACACCAAGTTGTTGGCAACAATTATAATACCAAAGTTTGTCGGCAACAATTAAATAGGAAATTGTCAGTACCATTTAATAATAATACCCCGTTTTTGATAAATAATACCAAGCTGTTAGTACCAATTATAATACCGCAATGTTGGTAGCAAATATAATACCAATTTGTTGGTAGCAATTATAAAACCAATTTACTGGTAACTTTATAATACCAATTTGCTGGTAACAATTTTAATTACCACTTTCATGCTATCAAATTATAATACGAAGTTGTCGAAAACAATTACAAGTACCGAGGTGTGATAGAACCAAACTGTAAATAACACTTATGACGTCAAGTCGTGGTAGAACCAAACTGTAAGTAACACTTATGATGTCAAGTCGTGGTAGAACCAAACTGTAAGTAACACTTATGATGTCAAGTCGTGATAGAACCAAATTGTAAGTAACACTTATGACGTCAAGTCGTGGTAGAACCAAACTGTCCGACTCAGCCATTTATTGCGAGTTGTTTTGGAAATCCCACAAAGCACCATACTTTTCGTCCTTCATGCTCAATGGGCGACCTATGGTAAGAGACGTCATGCTGAAAGAAATCAATGGCTGAAGAAGTGGCCTGCCAGCCTTTTGCCGACCAAGGAAATGTGGTACTGACCTGGTTATGACTGGAAGTTCAGAATTCTGCCTCCCCATCCCACCCCTTACCCTGATTCTAGTTCATCTTTTATGACTTATTTATTTCAACGGCCAGTAGAGCGGAATCACATTCCAACCAAGACAGTTCAGTTGTTGGGTTTGTTTTTTTACGATTTGTTCGAGTTGAAGAGGGCCGTTGAACTGACTGACTTGCACACACTAACACAACTGAAAACGGCACGTGCCTCCGACATATCTACAGCAGAAAGCTGGAGCGCAGGCTGACAACTCCGCAATCACATTCCCTCCACCCAAACTATCTCATCACTCACTCTACACACACACACAAACATATCTATATAGATATACACACACAAACATATATATATAGATAGATATACACAAACATATCTATATAGATATACACAAACATATCTATATAGATATACACAAACATCTATATAGATATAAACACAAACACATATATATACACACACACACAAACATATATATATACACACACACTAACAATTCTATACATATATATATACACACACAAACAATTCTATATAGATATACACACACAAACATATCTATATAGATACACACACAAGCACACTCCTGTACATGTAAAAATTGCCCTTGAGTAAACCGCTGCATATTATGATTAAAAGCTAACCGAAAACCACCCTTATGTAAAAGATTTACTATGTAAGTTCTGAGCTAGCCTTTTTCTGCAGTGCATTCTGGCAGACTATGTCTCGCCCTCGGTTTCTGACATGGCTACCTTGTCTGCATGACGAAGCCAGTGACCTAACCTAGACGAAACGCGGACAAAAACAAATTGTCCAGGCTTAACTGCGATGCCTGAAATCGCTTCTGAAAGCTTCCGATCGCTGGGCATGCGCCAAGATGCCACAAGAGATTTGCTGGCAGGATCAACAAGCCGCTAGAACTGCTGTTTCGGTTTACCTGTACACGGAACACTTTCCATCCATCCTTAGCCCTGAAATCATCCATTCCTGCACTTCCGCTCAGCGAATTCCATTCTGATCCTCCCCCACTATTTTGAAAGCAAGACACCTCGTACAAACTGAAATACTTGTGTCACTAAGAAGCCTGTGCAGACTAAGGCAACCTGGCACGTGTCTTCAAACCTGACTGTTAAAAGTCACCAGGAACAAGCAAATTTAAAGTTTTCAGTTTATCTTTTCAGCCTTAGTTATTATTTATAATATGAAATTTTTAAAAATGTATTAGCAATTGATAATAATTAAAGAGTACTTTGGTATGATTGTTTACTTTTAAAAATAACACCAGAATCCTAATTGTATTATTTTCACGCTTTCTGACATGACATCATAAACGTCACACATACACATAGAAATGGTAGAATGTTATTGCTGAGTTTCTGAGTTGTTTTGTCTTTTTTAAAAAAAACAACGTTTGTTGAGTGGAGGTTAATTTTCATGGGGGGGGGGGGGGGAGGAAGAAGGGATTAGTAAACCGCTGTAAGAGTATCATCAAACCCATGTATCACTCAACTCATAACAACAACTTTCATATGTCAGTTGAATTCGTGCATTTGTAGTCTTGATTCTCCTAAAAAGTAGTACCATATGTATGATGTCGTATATCGAATCCTGGCTGTCACGTTTCCTTGTTGAGCGAATAGTATATGGAACGGTAAAAAGCCAAGCTATGTAAATTAATATGAAATGAAAACAATCTGGAATTCTTCTCTATATCTGCTAAGCTTAACTGTGAGATTTTTTATTTTAAAAAAAAATATTGTATAAATATCTAATTTACGAAATAAAAATGACGAAATGGGAATTTCATTGTTATTACTAAGAAACGTATGATGGATATGAAATTTTGAACTTATTTATTATTCTACTGCCTAAGTTGGAATATGCACAAAAACATACTTTCGGCTGAAAGGATGACGTCAGATGAGAGGGTGATTAGAGTTGTAGCTAGTCAGCTTTAACCTCGCTGTACAGTCAAAAAGGATGACGTCAGATGAGAGGGTGATTAGAGTTGTAGCTAGTCAGCTTTAACCTCGCTGTACAGTCAAAAAGGATGACGTCAGATTGAGTGGGCGATTGGAGTTGTAGATAGTCAGCTTTAACCTCGCTGTACAGTCAAAAAGGATGACGTCAGATTGAGTGGGCGATTGGAGTTGTAGCTCGTCAGCTTTAACCTCGCTGTACAGTCAAAAAGGATGACGTCAGATGAGAGGGTGATTAGAGTTGTAGCTAGTCAGCTTTAACCTCGCTGTACAGTCAAAAAGGATGACGTCAGATTGAGTGGGCGATTGGAATTGTAGCTAGTCAGCTTTAACCTCGCTGTACAGTCAAAAAGGATGACGTCAGATTGAGTGGGCGATTGGAGTTGTAGCTAGTCAGCTTTAACCTCGCTGTACAGTCAAAAAGGATGACGTCAGATTGAGTGGGCGATTGGAGTTGTAGCTAGTCAGCTTTAACCTCGCTGTACAGTCAAAAAGGATGACGTCAGATTGAGTGGGCGATTGGAGTTGTAGCTAGTCAGCTTTAACCTCGCTGTACAGTCAAAAAGGATGACGTCAGATTGAGTGGGCGATTGGAGTTGTAGCTAGTCAGCTTTAACCTCGCTGTACAGTCAAAAAGCAGGAGGAACAATAAACAATAAAAACCACTAACTGTAACAAAGGGATCGTAAATACAGATGTGTACCTACCTATACAATGTCCAGCTGTCCGTCAAGTTAGAGTCTTAGACGAAATGTAGGTGAAGTTTGTAAGCGAGGGTTGTTATACCGGACAGTGGGAGACGCTAGTGTTGGCGAAGTTTGTTTTACCGGACTTTGGGAGAGGCTAGTGTTGGCGAAGCTTGTTTTACCGGACTTGGGAGACGCTAGTGTTGGCGAAGTTTGTTTTACCGGACTGTGGGAGACGCTAGTGTTGGCGAAGTTTGTTTTACCGGACTATGGGAAATGCTAGTATTGGAGAAGCTTGTTTTACCGGACTGTGGGAGATGCTAGTATTGTTTTACCGGACTATGGGAGAGGCTAGTGTTGGCGAAGTTTGTTTTACCGGACTGTGGGAGATGCTAGTATTGGAGAAGCTTGTTTTACCGGACTATGGGAGAGGCTAGTGTTGGCGAAGCTTGTTTTACCGGACTGTGAGAGACGCTAGTGTTGGTGAAGCTTGTTATATCGGACTGTGGGAGACGCTAGTGTTGTGGGCGAAGGTTGTTTTACCGGACTGTGGAATATTAAGTCAGTGTTCTGGGCGAAGTAATATTTCGCCAGAGAGTTTTATTCTGCATGAAGAGAACTAAAAGTTGTCTTGGTAGTTGGTTAGACAAGGAGTCTAGGAGAAAGCTCATAAGAAAATCGAATTTGTAAACATTCCAGCACTCAACCTGACAGAGTCAAAGTGTCTATGTGATCTAATGGCATAAATACAGAGTCAAAGTGTTTATGACTCTATGTGATCTAATGGCATAAATACAGAGTCAAAGTGTCTATGTGATCTAATGGCATAAATACAGAGTCAAAGTGTCTATGACTCTATGTGATCTAATGGCATAAATACAGAGTCAAAGTGTCTATGACTCTATGTGATCTAATGGCATAAATACAGAGTCAAAGTGTCTATGTGATCTAATGGCATAAATACAGAGTCAAAGTGTCTATGTGATCTAATGGCATAAATACAGAGTCAAAGTGTCTATGTGATCTAATGGCATAAATACAGAGTCAAAGTGTCTATGTGATCTAATGGCATAAATACAGAGTCAAAGTGTCTATGACTCTATGTGATCTAATGGCATAAATACAGAGTCAAAGTGTCTATGACTCTATGTGATCTAATGGCATAAATACAGAGTCAAAGTGTCTATGTGATCTAATGGTATAAATACAGACCACTCCAGGTATGACAATGGATGTTTTGCTAAATGCTGATTTCCGAGCAACTGAAAGTAATAATAGTTATAGATGGAGCGCGACACACAAGTCTCAAATTAAAATGAATTTAACTTCAAACCAATGGAGTTACCAAGTTATGTTATGTCAATCTGATATGTATGTCTTTGGTATGTGTGTCTTTGATATGTGTATCGTTTTTGAAATTATCAAACTCCACATCATGCTATTCATTTATATTGCAGGCCTTAATTGAAACAGGTGTGCAACACTTGATGGATTGTGACTATAGTGGAATAGTATTAAACTGTGACACAATGAAGTGTACCCATAGTGGAATAGTATTAAGCTGTAACACAATGAAGTGTATCCATAGTGGCTTAATGTACGTTAAGCGAAATTAATTGTGTCCGTAGTGGCATAGTATAATCTAAACACAGTGAACTGTGCCCATAGTGACACAGCGTAAGTTAAACACAATGGATTGTGCCCATAATGGCGTACTGTAAGTTAAACACAATTAATTGTACAGATAGTAACGCAATGTAACACAAGTGTGTCCATGGTGGTGCAGTGTAAGTTAAACACAACTATACCCATAGTGGTGCAGTGTACGTTAAATACCCTGAATAGTGCCCTTATTGGAACAGTGTAAGTTAAACGCAATTAAATGTGCCCATAGCGGCACAGTGTAAGTTAAACGCAAAAACGGTGTCCATTATGGCTAGGTGTAAGTTAAACACCACGAATTGTTCCAATAGTGACATACTGTGGTACATCGCATAACGAACACAATTCGTTCCAGCAGTACGTTCGTTATGCGAAACACGATACACCATGACACTGCTCTCATGATTAAATAAATAGATGTTGATGTTGAAACAAAATAATTTCTTCTGAGTTGCTTTTAGGCTTTTCAGCTTCCTGACTTGCCTGTGAATAGTGTTGTCATTATGACCTATATAAATTCAATGATTGACTGAGCCGGCATACAGTCACCATTCTATGAAATAATTGCTTTTAGGCGAGAGACAATTTGCGGCACATTCACCACACTATGATCTACATGTACTGCTCTTAGAGCGATTAACTGAACCGGTTTCTCTACTTGAGATTGCAGTCACCACACTATGATCTACTGCTCTTAGAGTGATTAACTGAACCGGTTTCTCTTCGGGAGACTGCAGTAACCACACTATGATCTACTGCTCTTAGAGCGATTAACTGAATCGGTTTCTCTACTTGAGATTGCAGTCACCATACTAATATCTAATGGACCCTGTTGATAGACTGAACTTGTATTCCTGCTAGGGATACAAAATATGATGTAATGGCTTTGATGTTTAACTGGACCAGCATTTCTACATAAGATAATGTCACCATACTATGATCTAGTTGACTTGGTGATGGATTGAACCCAAATCTTCTTAACTTTATTGTCACCACACTATTATCAATTAATTTTAGATCTATTAGACATTGGTGACGGATTGAACATTTATATTTACATCGGGATACAATCACCATATGTTTTATTTTGAGATTTGTGACTTACTGAACCGATGGCATTTTTACTTAACCCAGATTAGTCACCACACTTTGGCTTACGGAATAAAGGGGTACTTAAAAAAAGAAGTAACTTAAAATACAATCACCACACTATAGCTTAGTGTGGGAGTGCCACTTTCGAGAATCGCTACTTCTCAGTACAATACTGCAACAGTATTGTCAATGTTAGTTGAAACTCGGCTCATATCAAGTTCAAGAGAGAAATTTGCATACACTCGGAAAACAAGCAACACCTCGACCTCTCACCACTAGATACTGACGAGATTCCTCGAGATCTGTCTGATTACGTCATAAACAAGTGACCGAACAGCTCGCTCTCTCTCGCCCGCTGAGTAAAGGGGGGGGGGGGGGGAATGAATGCTGCAGGCGCGTGACTCCGTTGCGCAAAAAGTAAACTGATGTGTTCAAGAATTGCCTCGCTTTACATACAATCAACGCATTTTTTTTTCCTTTTAAGAAAAGAAAGATACTTCATGTTTACTGCGCGGGAATTATCTGAGAGGTAAACACACGGGTGATACTAACTGATGTAGGCGATGCTTTATGTAATGTGCATTAGTACAGCTATAATCATGTAGCCTACTCAGAGAAAATCAGCTATATAATAATGTAGCAGTACAGCTATAATCATGTACTCAAGAGAAAATCAGTTACATAATAATGTAGTAGTACAGCTATAATCATGTACTCAAGAGAAAATCAGTTATATAATAATGTAGTAGTACAGCTATAATCATGTAAGATATACAGTACTACGGTTACGATGGTTAGAAAAAGTCAGTTTTACAGGAATACAGATGGGAACGGATAGTAACATTCCTGAACAGATATTTTATTACAGAAGATCAGATATCGATAGTAACAGGTTAAATGTTACAGAAGATCTGATACCGATAGTAACAGGTTAAATGCTAAAGAAAAACGGATACCGATAGTAACAGGTTAAATGTTACAGAAAAACGGATACCGATAGTAACAGAATCAATTTTACAGTAGAGCGGATACCGATAACAGCAGGGTAAATTTTACAGTACAGTGGATACCGATAGCAGCAGGGTAAATTTTACAGTACAGTGGATACCGATAGCAGCAGGGTCAATTTTACAGTACAGTGGATACCGATAGCAGCAGGGTTAATTTTATAGTAGAGCGGATAAGAACGGGAAGTAATAGTCAGTTACAATGGAGTACCAATAAAAGTAAGAAAATACTAGTAAGCGTACATCAATAAGTGGGTATGGTAGGACCCGATAAAAAAATAAGTCAATCATACAGAAGTAAGCTTACATCAATAAATAAGTATGATAGGACCTAATATATAAATAAGTCAATCATACAGAAGTAAGCTTACATCAATAAATAAGTATGATAGGACCTAATATATAAATAAGTCAATCATACAGAAGTAAGATTACATCAATAAATAAGTATGATAGGACCTAATATATAAGCCAGTATATAGCAGTGAGCAAACATAAATAAATAAATACTTACAGTAACAGCGTACATGACTACACCAACTTAAAGGAGTGTAGAAATTTAGTAAATAAGACGGCAATTGCCAATATTCATAAACAAGTACAGTAATAATTAAAGAATCATTTCAATAGGCCTATAGACACACAAAGGCGTGCTAATAAATATAAAAATCAGTCTAGTAAACCTATAAACATAAAATGGGTAAAGTAATAAATATATAGATCAGTTCACAGATAAGAATGAGAAAACCATTAGCACTCAACACTAGTGCAGTTGGATATGATCGGGTAATGAGTAATAACAAGTCACATAATACAGTTGGATATGATCGGGTAATGAGTGATATAACAAGTCACATAATACAGTTGGATATGATCGGGTAATGAGTGATATAACAAGTCATATAATACAGTTGGATATGATAGGGTAATGAGTAATAACAAGTCATATAATACAGTTGGATATGATCGGGTAATGAGTAATAACAAGTCATATAATACAGTTGGATATGATCGGGTAATGAGTAATAACAAGTCATATAATACAGTTGGATATGATCGGGTAATGAGTAAAATAACAAGTCATATAATACAGTTGGATATGATCGGGTAAAGAGTAATAACAAATTATATAATGCAGTTGGATATGATCGGGTAATGATAATAACAAGTATTATATAATACAGATGGATATGATAGGGTAATGAGTAATAACAAGTCATTTAATACTGCACACTGCACAACTGGAACGAGAAGAAACTATTTAGCCAGGCAGCAGGGTATTAATATACAGGTAAGTAAAACACAGCAATATGCCGCGAATATGATAACGGCAGTTGCCTAGGATACAGTTCATACGTGGATGAGGAATTGTCGGCAATGCGGGAGAGTTTTCCAGATTTCACAAAAGAACAAACTCAAACTGTAAGGAATATCATGCCGACCGGCACGTCTCCCTGCTCGATCCCGCTACCCGATCTCTGTAGCGACAATGGAAAGAAAAGAAAAAAAACCGACGTCATCTTGTGCGTTTTAATTGATTTGGCAACGGGCTATCTTCGTAGTACTGACTGACATGACCCAGGTTGCGCTATCACAACACTGCGCCAGACAAACGTGGTGCCGGCGGTTGGCGGCCAACAACTGCCAAGACGTGGCATTAAATCCTGACTTACTGGGCCTAAACGGCTGAATTTCAACCCAACAGGCCTCGGGCTTCCTTAAGACGATCGTCCTAATCCGTTTCAACTCCAAACCACTTCCCCCTACATATTGCTGTTGCAATACAATTTTTGAGAGCGTTTTCAGCCACGGTCACATGACGTCATTAACAACTGCCAAAGGGGGTTAATTTATAGCGACATAAGATCTATTTCAAGTCAGATGAAAAGAGCATGATATTATTATAAGATGAAAGGCCTATATTGACGCAATGTTGTTACAAACTCTGACTGGAGAGAGAATGTGTTTGTGTGGGTGTGTTTTATATTGGCATAATGTCATTAACAAAAAACTGGGAGAAGAATTCCACTAGCAGACTAAAGGGTGTTACCAGAGGCTATGCTGACAAAAGATCATTATAAACTGTAAAGGATTACAGTGACAATGCATAATATTACAAACTCTTATGAGATACACTGACACAAGATGTTTAGAAACTTTTAGAAACTACAATATACAATATAATTAAAACTGACAGAAATCAGACTGATAAAAAAATTATTAAAACAGTAACAGGGTTTACATTGAAGATCAGAGATCATCTTCACAAATTCTGACAGAGGCTATCTATCTTCACAAATTCTGACAGAGGCTATCTATCTTCACAAATTTTGACAGGGGCTATCTAATTCACAAATTTTGACAGGTAATACAATGAAACATGAATGACTTGAATTAAAATGAATCATTACTGACAATTATAAACTGTACTGGGATTAATTGAAATGATATAATTTGATTCAGAGGTCATAATCATGATGGCTATCCTATGATGTTTTAGCCCCTAAGCAGAAGGAATGGTGGGATTGGGGAGAAAACAAATGAGGGTGATTAATGTTAATTTTATCAGTGAATATTATAAATCACATGAGTAGGAATGACCTATAACAGGAGGAGTTTGGAGAAAAAAGCGGAGGAAAAAGAATGAAATGTTCAACTCGACCTCTTAAAACTACTACTGACTCACATATGAAGTAACATGCACCTGGGCTACTGAGCAGCCTGATTACAGTGAATGCAGACATTCAAGAGGATTGGATTGAGTTCTATATTTAGAAACATGGGCGTATGGTGATGAGATGCAGCTGCTAAAATTAGCAAGGCTGCAGCAGACATGATTATTCATCATGCTCTGCCTTCTCTGCTGGCCAGTGTCAGAGACTAAAATGCACACCTATATTGCATCCAGGAAGAAAACTGCACACAACAGAGCTAAATCATTTGTATCAATTAACAGTTTTCTTATATCATCTGAGGAGTTAAATACTTTGAAAATGTGATAAGGGTAACTAATTTTTATTTTCATGCACTATATCTAGAGCACTTTACAAAAAATATAATAATTAAATGTAATTAAGGATAATTAAAAAGGAAAATAAGAACAAATATATGTATATATATATAAGAAAGATTAATGTATGCAACTGGTATATATTAATGATAAATTTGTGTAAGGTATAGACAGGTAAAGGTATGGTAAAAATATAGGTGAATTGCATAATATAAAGAAAATCAATACAAGTCCAAGGCACATACAGTGTATCAGGTTATTGTAAAGAAATATGTATAGAGGTAAACACAGTTAAAATGGCATAAGGCAAAGGATAACAGGTGACTGTAATGATGGTAAAAGTAAATATATTTAAATGACATAAGGAAAAGGATAACAGGTGACTGTAATGATGGTAAAAGTAAATATATTTAAATGACATAAGGAAAAGGATAACAGGTGACTGTAATGATGGTAAAAGTAAATATATTTAAATGACATAAGGAAAAGGATAACAGGTGACTGTAATGATGGTAAAAGTAAATATACATGTATTTAAATGACATAAGGAAAAGGATAACAGGTGACTGTAATGATGGTAAAAGTAAATATATTTAAATGACATAAGGAAAAGGATAAGAGGTGACTGTAATGATGGTAAAAGTAAATATATTTAAATGACATAAGGAAAACATTATATACATGTAATCAAAAACAAGATTTTCTAACATAACAGAATAAGAATAAAGGTGTAAATGCTACTACTGATAATAAAGGAATGAAATGGATAAATAATGGAAAACAAGAAATGTTAAATAACACTAAATGAAAACAATTACAGTATTATGACAATTAAGAATGAATTAAAATATTGGTGATGGTAAATAAGGGTATGGGTAAGTGTGGGTACACAATGATCAGGCAGACTCTTGTTATACTGCAAGAAAACAAAGAGAAACAGAATATAATAGCAAAGTGCATCGTCAATGCCTATCTGTAACCAGTGAATCACACTGACAGCAAGTCTTGCTTGAGTGGTTGGGCAGAAACAAGATAAGCAAATGGATAGGAGGGCATTAGGTAAAAATCTAAGACAGAAAGATAAACATGGAAGCTAAAATTAGCTACCATTAGCAAGCGGTAGGTTAAATACATTTAATTGTAGTATGAGTTTCCTTTTACAAATGATAATGTATACAACAAACATTACAAGACATATATTAAAGAATAAAATTAAGGTTCCTTTTTACATCAATAAAAAAATTATTACCTACACAGATTCAATAGTATTTGAAAGAAAGTGAAATATTAAACAGTACATAACAAGACCATTAATAATATCAATGTGACTGCATTACACACTAAAACTTGGCTGGTGTGTTCAAAATGCTGGCAAGTTCAATTTCATATATGGGTGTTGGGGGTATGTGGTTAAACCCAGGTAGCATTCAAATCTACAATATAACAGAACAGCATAATGATGCAACTGAACAGCATAACTATATAGAATTTGTATCCATTATTTTCTAATATTATTCTGTATTTGTACTCATGTTGGTCATTGATGTTCCATATTACCTGACATTCTCATTGGATGCACCCTTCAATCCCATTGAGGTCAGATAACTCTGTTTTAATGATTGTACCAGCAGGTGAACATAAGCTAAATTTATGACTGACCACTAACTGGAGGTTGGTTAAAATTAAAATGATATCAATAACTGAAGGTTACCAACAAAGTGCCAGGCAAAATCCAAAATGATGCATAACAATTAGATTAGAACAATTAACAATTAAATTTATGACTGACCACTAACTGGAGGTTGGTTAAAATTAAAATGATATCAATAACTGAAGGTTACCAACAAAGTGCCAGGCAAAATCCAAAACGATGCATAACAATTACTTTGGGATAGTAAAATGAAAATAAATTACAAAATGGAGGTAGGGTAAAAATCACAATTCTACACCAGTCACTAGGATTAAATTTACAAACTATTAAAAATATTAAATTATGAACTGGAGATTGTTAACCAAACTCATACCAATAGCTGAAGGTAGGGTTAATATCAAAATAATGTTAATTACTATATGGATGCATATCAATACTAAATGTTGCTCTGTTAGCTGAAAGTTGTATTCTTTTAAAGTCTTAGATTATTTTACTGTTATCTTGTGAAATGTGGAGAACAATTATCTCACTTATTTCATGACCAAATTAATTCAAACTTTATGTATATCATGGAAAATTAAGTGAAGAGCCTTTATAAAAAGTAGAAATTGGTGTAATTTATGTAGAAATGTTTTAATAGTATATTATATAAACTATTTAATTGCAAAATGTGTGCAGTGCCTCAGGACTTGACATACGTTCAGAGTTAAAACCACAATGATGTATCATTGTCAAGAGATAGGTTAAAATAAAAGAATAATGCATGACTACTAGACACAGGTAAAGTAAAACCAAACTAAAATACCACTGGATGGAGTTAAAGCAAAAATATGCTGTCATTAACTGGAAGTTGAAGAATGCCAGGACGATGTTTATACCATTTGTTGGATGCTAAGTTAAATTGCAGTATCTTTAATTATTAAGCGGAAGTAGAACACAACCAAAAAGATGTAATTAGTTCAAAATTAAAATAATGCTTAAATACTAGTTGGAAGGAAAGTAAAAGTAAAATAAACAGTGTAAGAATGTATCACAGTAATTCCACTAGGAATATTTTCCTACCTGACATTTAATCTGGGAACCTCTGAAATTTTCTGGCATTTCACTATGTTTACCAGATAAACTGTGACAGATAGTTGTTGAAAACTCTTATGGCCATAAGGAGAAGTAAGTCAGGCAATGGTGTGGTGTCAAACTTACCTCTAATATTTTTCATCTTCTGGAAAGAGATTGCAAACTGGTACTAGTTTCAAACTATTAGACTGTATGTAGGAGTTCTGGTGGAGAGCAATGAAAATCTATTTCTATTCTTGCCTTTAATCTAATTTATTTATTTGCTGCTGGTGCTTCCACAGATTTTTGTACTCTAAAAGATGGCCTTGCTGAAAGAACAACATTTGCAACATTCTTTGAAGGTGATTGTTAAATTTCTTTAAGGAGGGTCAAACCTGTTGTGCATTGTTATACATCAATAGATACCAAGACAAATAGGTAGTACTATTTTTGTGATGGTTTTGCCTAACTGGTGCCTTTTCTTATTGTGGGACTTTGAAAAACTGCCCAAGTACTGTTATTATGTACAATTATGTGTTATACTTTATTCTTTATGAGAGTTTTTCGAGTAACAGTAATATATGTGTAATATATATTCTAATATAAATTATATGTAATATATATTCTAATATAAAATATTTATATGTATGTATATAAAATATATAAAAAATTGATTCTCCATAAAAATCACACATGAAATTCTTTTGAATACAGATTTCACATGAGTTCAGTTCTCCAGGAATATGAAATTCATGTGAAGAGCTTTAATGAGTTTCATTCTCCAGAAATAATGCACACATGCAATTCATGTGAATACAGTTTTCACATGTGTATATATATATATATATATATTTTTGATTTTATACATATGCAAATTACATATGGTATACCAAAAAGAAGTGATAAATAACAAAAAAATTACAATAAATGAGTGCATATCATGAAAGGCACATTAAAATTGATAAATTTTAAAGACTTATGATTTACAACAGCATGGCAGCTACAAGAACTGTTCCAAATGTGTATTGATATTTGGTGAATGGGGGCCAATTCATACTGAGGATGAGGGGCAGTGTGATGCTATTGCTCCTGTTGATGTCAACAAACACTATCGTTGCTATGTTGCAGATGTTCTCTGAACATGTTCAACTCACACATTTATGAAATGGCAAAAGAATGTTTGCTGCGATGCTCAATTCATATAGAGAGAAATTTGGGTTTGCATATAAAAAGTAATAGAGATTGATGTGTACATTCAAATTTGTGCAAATGGAATTTGTTTAATAAGTTGTACATAGAGATGAAACATAGTTCATGCATAACGAGAAAAAACAAAGATGCAGTGTGGTGTGCACATTATATCAAGACAGAAAAATGAGCATTTTATATATATAAGTGTATTCACAGCTAGATTTATTACTAAGAAAGTTTTGTTTCTGTTTTAACCTCATAATTTGAAATGCTGTGATGTTTGCACCTTAACTTGGACAGACACCACAGAAGTTGTATTAACTGTAAGTTGGAGTACTGTGATGTCAAAGCATAAATTGAAGTACTATGGTGTCAAACCTTAACTTGAAATGCTGTGGTGTTAAACCGTATATTGGAGTATTGTGGTGTCACACCATAACTTTAAGTGCTGTGGTGTTAGACCATACCATGGAGTGCTGTGGTGTTAAACTATATAATTTCATATAATAGGACTTGTAACTACTTATAAAAATCAAACAAAACGGAAAACAAAATTTAAAATTACACTAACTTGTTCTAACTGCTCTGGCAGGCTTGCAAAAGAATTGGCCAAAGAAGATTCCAAATCGAGTGAAGACAATTTTGGTCTTGTTTCAGCATTAGCCCCTCTTTGCTGGTGTTCAGATGATGGAGACACCTTTCTGAGTGTTGCTTGGACCACGGAGGCAGATTCCCTCTGAATGACACCATCCCCAGAAGAGGATGTCCCTGGTGATGTGAGGCTTCCTCCATCTAAAGAACTGTTTGATCTATCAGGTTCATCAGAAAAGGAATCTGGACCTTTACGCACAGGTGATTCTACATTGCCACCCCTGCGAATGCTTCCAGGCTGTCTCCTGGAGAAGCCTAATGGATCATTCCTTCGGCGGCGTTCTTCTGACTCTGCAGATCTCTTGCCTTTCACTCGAGGGCTTTGAGACTTTCGCAATGAAGGCTGCCTGGGACGAGTGAGAGCCTGTGGCTGGGGTTGGTAGTGAGGGTCTGACAAGGCTTTTTGGAGCTCTGCCCAATATTTATCAGCTTCTCCAATATTTCGGTCGAGTTTCCGCAGTCGGTTTTTTATGGTCTCTGATGCACCTTCCTCGTCTATGGCCATTCGTTTCTCATTTCTGCATCAAAATTATTCATTTTTACAAATATTTTCATCAACAAAAACAAGTAGGATGTAATATAATGTGTGAGTTATTAAAAATAATATTTAGTTAAGGTGTTCAACAACAATATCAACTTATTCTACAACTAAAAAACAAAAGTAAATGTTATAATATCACAGTTGAAAAGATAATTAATTTAGTCAAGAAAAGCATGATTAAAAAGATAAATAGATGTATCATAAAATAATGATACAACATGGAAGTATAGCATACATAAATTAACCATCTTTGTGGTAATAAAGCATACATAAATTAACCATCTTTGTGGTAATAAAGCATACATAAATTAACCATCTCAGTGGTAATAAAGCATACATAAATTAACCATCTTTGTGGTAATAAAGCATACCCTTCATAGGTAAGGACTGGCAAAGCAAGACGCTCCAACAAAGCCTGACCCATCTGTACGGTGTCCTGTAGATCCTTGTACAGATTTTCACGAGGCTGAGAACAGTTTCGAACTGTCTCTACAATGGGCACCTCTCCAGCCAGCCCTCTAGCAATTGCACTTATCAGATCATCAATTCCATCCAGCAGCTGAAACAGTGTACACCCAAAGAAATTTAACAATTACAGGTAGTAATATTAGCTTGACAGAAAAACACCCACAGAAAATTTAACTACAGGTAGCAATATTAGCTTCATGGAAAAACACCCAAAGAAAATTTAACAATTACAGGTAGCAAAATTAGCTTGATGAAAATACAACCCCAAAATTTTACAACTACAGATAGCAAAATTAGCTTTATGAAAGAATACCCAAACAAATTTCAGAATTACAGATAGCAAAATTAGCTTGATGAAAGTAGACAAGTTAAAGTCATTTAAAATTATTTTTTAAAATTACTTTATTATTTATTTTAAATATATATAAATTTTAACTATAAATCCTGATTAAACTGTTTAAAATTCTATTAATAAATTGTCAGAAGCCAAGAAGATATTATGAATGTAATTAATTCCTACTTAATTCTATAAGGTAGAAACAGTAATTAAAAAATAAATAAACAGCAGTCCAAAACTAATTATCATTATTTATTAAATTGAAAGTGCCGATAATTTCTCAACTTTTAAAACAGCAAGCAAACACACTGTCAATCAATGTGCAAAACCTAGTTACTATTATTTATCAAAGTGAAAACATTGATGATTTCAGACCTTATCAGAGTTAGACAAGAACAGTGCGCACACAGTTAACCGGTTTGCTCTTTCATTCACTCCCTGTGAAAATCGCTTCCATGCTTCTTCCAGTCTACGAGCCTGTTCATGATTCGGTTCCATGGAATAGCGAAGAGATCGTCTTAAAACCATTGATGCCTGAAGTAACTGCTTGCCATACTCATATGTTCCCTGTAAGCAATTTTACAGTTCAGAAAATTAGTTAAAGTAAAAGTAAATGATTATTAAAAATACAGTATATTATTATCTGACTGCAATTGCAGTCTGAATCTAAACATGTGTTTCCAAGAAAAAACAAATCCAAAGAGAGAATTTTAAGAAATTATAATTCTGACATTTATGAAACATTTATGATCCATCCAACCCCCATGAGGGTTTTCAGTAAATGTCCAAGGATAGATAATTGAAACTATGACTTTATATAAGGTAGATAGCTTCCCTTGCTTGACATTGACAACCAAGTTTCCTTATTTGCTTCAGCCATTCATTGAAGTGAAAGGAAGAAAGGAGAGAAAGTGGAAAATTCATTTAGATAAGCACTTCAGGCTTGATCTGATCACAAACATCTATCATTTGATAGAATCTAACTCCAGAAAACAGTGGACACTCTAGATGAACAAATTCTAAAAATGTTTTTCAAATACACTTAATGTACACAAGAATTAAAGTCTTCAGAAACAGTGCATGAGATCTGCACAAATGGAGATTAAGAAGCAATAGGAAAAAATGGGATAGGTTCCAGGATCGCTTAATATTACATCAATTATTGCCTTAAAATACTTATAAATTCAAATTATAAAATGCACCTTGAAGTAGGTATAAAAGCAAACCTCAGATATTGTAGCGATTTGTGACTAATGGAACTAATTTGTGTTGAATGTACGGTGCAGTATGATACTATTTGACTCTAGTCAACATATAGTGGTGGGGTGAACAAACACTATCACTTCTTTGTTGCACCTGTTCTCTGTGCATGCTGAACTTGCATATTTATAATGACAAAAGATTTTGTACACTGCAATGCTTTATTCATGCTTATTTGGGTTTGCACACAAAAGAATAGAGCATTACAAAGAGTTTGTATATATTCAAATTCATGCAAATGGAACTCGTGCATATAGAGGGTTGAGTGTAGTTATATCATTGTTTAATATGTTTCCCCAAAATCATCTGATTCATTCATGCCCTCAAAATCATCTGATTCATTCATGTCCTCAAAATCATTCTTACTTCAAGACAACTGCAAGTGACATCACACTAAAATTACTCTATACAAGAATAATCAAAGTGAAAGAGGAACCTCCCTGCCACTCCCTCAGCCAAAGTAAATCAAATAGAGAAATGTCTTCTTACAAATGCTACACTACAGTAACTGCTGTACGTCCACTCCCTCAGCCAAAGTAAATCAAATAGAGAAATGTCTTCTTTACAAATGCTACTCTACAGTAACTGCTGTACGTACACCAGCAGTGGCTTCAAATTTGCGGTTGTCTTCCTGTAAGGCCTCTGCCTCTTGCGGATTGCTGCCCATGTTGTTGTGGGTATTGATCATTGCTTCACACAGTTCTTCAATCCAGTCAATTGCCTGCAGTAATAGGGACAAACAAAACTTAAATCATTAATTTGGTCTGCAAATTTAATGGACACGAGCAGTGTATAGGCCCAGTAATAATGATTAGACTATTTTTGTTTCTTTTAATGTATATTGTTTTAGAGATTCTTCAACAGCAAATGACAGAAATAATCCTTTAATTCCTGACAATGTCACTGGAATCTAACAAACAAGAGAGAAACAGGTAATGTCAGCAACAGCTAATTAATTTCTTATGTTCACAATGGAATCCAACAGAAACAAATAATTACAAAAAACAGAACTAATTCCTTCCTGACAAGAGAGTAACAGACAATGACAATAATCCTGACATTCACAATGGAATCTAAAAGACAAGACAGAAATAGATGCAACAACAAATTAACCCCTACCTGGTCACAATCACGTTCACAGGTGCGCAACTGCAACAACTGCTGTAACTTAAGTCGTCGCACATCTGCTAGTTCATCACATCGCAATTTTCTTTCTTGCAGTTCTTCCAGCTGACGATTGATACGCTTCATCTGCTGTACATAATCTGGAGTGATATCCTTGCCAAAAGCATTTTTGATTGGCCGTGACATTTCTTCCAGCAGTGTTTGGCCATCATTGGCAGTTTGTTCAGCCACTGAATCTAACAAGGGAAAAATTTGTAATTCAAAGTTAAAATCTGTGTTGAGGTGAATATGTTTAATCAAACGTTGCTGTTTGTCAGCTATTATTAGTGTGATTTTATCAGTGTCTATGCAAATGTTAACTATCATTAAGAAATGTTACAATTACACAAAGATGAGAGCAGGATGTTTTATTTGCTCTGTACATTTTGAAAATAGATTTAATTATTCATACAGTTTATTTGTGCAGGGGGTAGAGCTTGGGCGGGGGGGGGGGGGGTTACTAGCACAGAAATAGCAATATAAAAATTTACTAAACAAAAGTCTGCTAAAAATAGTGACCTCTCTACACTACTAAGTGTGAAGCTATTCAAAATCAATGATTGTGCACTGGTTGCTAAAATATATGTAATTCTACAACTAAGGGACATAACAGTATCAGTGAAATGTTTAGAATTCCAACACCAAGAAATGTGTGCATTATCAACAAAGCAAACATCCCAATAAATAAAAAGAGGAAAGAAGAAAATTTGTATGACCCGTTGAAAGAAGCAAAAAGCATATTAAAAACAAAGACTAGTTAAGTAGCTGAGGTAAAATATACAACACAGCCAAATAGTATTTATTTATAAGCAATGTGCATGTAATGAAATGAAATGTAAAATGGTACTGATTTATACATGAAATATACATTTAATTAGACAAAATGTAAAACACAACCAAACATTTCTTATTTATAAGCAATGAACATTTAATTAGACAAATAAAGGCAATACCAATGTTTAATACCAAACAAATTGTGTATATATTATGTGCTTGTGTATATGTGTGTGTGTTTAAACAATGAAAAATACTAATATAGTGTATGTGTGTGTGTGTGCATGAGTACACATTTGGTATATATATGTGGGTGTACACATGCTTTTATGCTTTTGCGTGTATGCATGTGTGTAAATGAGTGCATGCATGTGTGTGTGTTTAATTAAGAGAGACAGATAATGCATTACCACAGGCATCAGTTTTTTCCTGCAAGACCCGTAAAGCCTCTTCCACTTCTTCCACATTATTGGCCACCACGTCGCTGCAGACCAACCCCAGCAAGTCATCAAGGTGGTTTCCAAACTAAAATTAAAATAAATATAAATAAAGTATGTAAAGGACTGTTAGAAAACTATCAAAGTACTGAAAGCTTACCTACCTGTGCCATAAAATGTAATGCAACTCTGCGCACTGCCAAATATGGTGAGGGTGACTGTGATTGACTCCCACTAAAGTTTAGCAAAATATCTAAAAAGCGAAAAAGGATAGTGGGATTTCTTGTTTAAAATTGTACTTATTACATTTTTTTAAAATGATGACTATTTGAATAACATAATACTATTGACTGACACGTAAAGTACTCCTTTGCTACTGACCAACAAGTGAAGAACTCTTTTGCCACTGACTGACAAGTAAAGTACTCCTTTGCCACTGACTGACAAGTAAAGTACTCCTTTGCCACTGACTGACAAGTAAAGTACTCCTTTGCCACTGACTGACAAGTAAAGTACTCCTTTGCCAATGACTGACAAATGAAGAACTCTTTTGCCACTGACTGAAATGTAAAGTGCTCCTTTGCTGCTGACTGACAAGTGAAGAACTCCTTTGCCACTGACTGACATGAGTATCTCATTAATATTGACTGATAAGTCTACTACCCCTTTATAGCAAAACAATGGCATCCCATGGCAAATGAATTACAGTTTTGTTTTTAATATATTTATAACAGTACTAAAGTATTTCTTTCAAGAATAAAATGTTTATAATCTAAGCAACTTTGTCAATTTAAAAAGGTATTAAAGAAGTGAAGAATTCAAGACATTTTATTCCAATTGATAACTATGTATGTATTTCAATTTCTTTTCTTATTTACACTTAAATATAACATTGCAAAACCATTCATCTAAACTAATTATTATGCATGCACTATTATTTAAGTTTTTTTAAAAAATGATTTGTAAGAAACTAAAGACTACAAAAAAAATACTAATTAATTAATTAATATAAAATATTGCATAAAGTAAATATCAAGAAAGAAAGTTTTATTCTTACATTTTCAGCCAGTCGATGAAAACGCACAGAGGTAATGAGGAGGGTACGCCTACGCTCTAGTCTGCTAGCAAAACTCCGACACACAGTGTCCATATAGTCTCGCTCAGCTTTGATGTCAGCACTAAGGGTGCTTGGTTCTTCAGTCATCTCTTCTGCCGTGTGTCGCAGTTCTGCATACTGGCCATAAGTATCCTGCAAACAATTAAATGTAGTCAGAACTTGTTCTGCTGCTTTACAGTCCTCAAGTTGCTCCTACATACTATTTCTATGTTCCATTTGTAATTCATCAATTGTCATTTTAAACTCATAATTCACATCTCTGTACTGTATTTATTAATTTCAGAGTTCCTCAGTTACAGAGTGGATCTGCATTATACAGTCTACTCTGGTATAACTAAAGTTTAAATGAGATGCACTGTTTATATAAATTTAAATTTATGTTTTTACTACTAAACATAAAATGACTGGGCATCGGTTGGGGGGGGGGGGAGTTGTCAGCCATGGGCAATCTGCAGGCTTGTGGCAAGAAGCTGAAGTCCCTGGATGAATCTGCAGTAGCAAGACAATCTCCATTTGTACCCAAAGAGGAAAGATTTCAATCAAAACTTGGAAGATAATCAGATCAGCATGATAAAATTCAATGTCTAATGGTCAGGATTGGAGCTTTGCTTCCTACTGTATTGTTAAACAGAAAAACAGACATCAGGCAACAATGGTACCTAAATTTTCTTCACTGACCAAGAAATTCCATCAATTTTTGTTGGGGTTGGAAATATGGATGGGATCCTGTGGTATTAACTGTTTGTGAGCAGGGTCAACACAGCTGCTATTATAACCTCCAATAAGGGAAGTCAAGATTCTCCTGTCCTTGGAGACTTAAATACATGTTGGCATTCACAAATCAGCAAGAAAATTCTTTTCCTAGAGTCACTTACACACTCTAGCTGACCAGAGGCCAAACAGATAAGTCATTCATAATATACATGATGTGCATGTTGTGTGAGCTTACAACTTTTTCCTTTTCACCAAATGACTTGATGCCAGCAGAGCCAGCACCAACCTTAGCAATAAGTCAACTCCTTCAGCCACAGGAATGCTGCTCTCCCAGACATCTAATTCAGTATATCGAGAGGTGTGTGAGGAAGTCTAAGCACCCTGACCAGGTTCAGTGTAATGTCTCAGTACTTGATTACATTTAGTCTGCTTCCTTTCCCATTCCACTTGTGAATGAACAGAAGAGGTGTCTAACTCTTCCATGGCCGTGGATTTTTGTTGGAGCCAGACACGCATATATGTAACTATTTTCTACATACTATCCATTACTGAACATGTATAGTCTTTTACTCCACCTTCCCCAAAAATATGCCTTACTTGAACTTGGAGACAGACAAAAGGATGATAGGATCAAAGAGAATAATATGCCTTACTTGAACTTGGAGACAGACAAAAGGATGATAGGATCAAAGAGAATCAGCAGTATCACATCCAATGGAAAAACGGGAACTATCTAGATATTGCTCTCATTGCTCTCTTAGGTGAGTACTTGTTCTTTTTATCTCTTCCTAGGGGGTACGTGAGCCCCTTAAGGGCTGAGAACCATATGACTCCTCTAGTAAGTCTATCAGATTGCATGATGGTATGTGGTAGGAGTGTGTGTTTAATGATACAAATTCAACCAAACATTTTCTTTCATTAAATAAGTTAAAAATTAAAATTAGAAGTTTGGAAAATAAAGTTAAATATATGACTAAGGGTTTAAAAGGTGCCATCCTATATCCCTACCTCATGCAAATGACTGTAATTAGTTAAAATAAATATAAATTACTCTCTTTTTACGTGGATATGTTTGTTACATATACTTGTCTGTCATAATTAGATTTAATCTGGTATTTTGTTTTAATATTTTGAGAAAAACTGTTTTTATGATCAAGAATTGACCAAAATGGCTGTCAATTTTTATTTGAAAATGAGTGTGTTTAGTATTTTCAAGCTTTGCTTTTCGAGAAACCTAATTAATTCAAACTTTTAGCTGATATTAGCAGATAAAAGGCTGATTTATTGTTCTAAGTGCTTGTTTTTGGTTACACTAAATATAACAAAGGAAAAATTAAAGTTAAAAGTTGGCTTGTTATCTGTGACATTTTGGTGTCACAGGCCTGTTATATTTTTGCCTTCAGTAGATGGTAAAAAAAAAATGTAATTAAAAATGGAAACAAATTTCTTAAATTTCAGAAATAAATCAATTAGAATTAAGCTGCTAAGTTTTAAAAATATAAATGTATAATATGTATACTGATGATTAAATATTTGCTGTCATGTGCCACATTAAAGTGTAGCAAAAACATGTGACGCTTTGCAAGTTGTCTTATTCAAATAGCAATATTTTAAAAATAATCTTCAAGAATATGTAATAACATACAAAAATATAAATTTCATTGTTTCATGCAAATGTTCATATATATTCTCTTATACGTTAAAAATACAAGAATGGCATTTCATTCTAAATAATGTTTGTTTGAATTGTATATATATTTTATTGTAAATATATTTATTTGTTGATTTTTTAAAAAATGTTTATGTAGTTTATATATATATATAAAAATCTTGTTAATTTTATATAAATATTGAAAAGTAATTAATGCATTAATAAGATTATGTCTTAATAAAGGCTTCCTTTATTATTTTTATGAACAGGTTCTATTCAATAAACAATCATTGCTAGTTATCAAAAAGTTTCTTCTCTTTTACACTTGAGTGCTTTATTCCACTTTCCAATATCATTTTGTGACTCTCTAACAAAATTTTTCAGTTCAATCTCAAAGGAAATATATTATTAACTTACTGTGCATTTGATCTCCATTTCCTCATGGCGGCGTCTGAGTTCTTCAGCTGCATCATACGAATCTCCGATATCCGACTGAGATGCCAACAGTTTTTCCCCTGGACTCAAAACCCAATCCACGACCTAGATCACAGTTCCAAAAGTTTCTTATGAAATTATATAATCTTAAAGCAAAATGCAATGATAAAAACTGGGTCATTAGATTTCACAGTACTTCAGGATCTTCATTTTTGTGGTTTATGTGTTGCGATTTTACTTATTATGCACTGTCTGGTCCATCATTTAGACTTACAGTTGATTACATTAAATTAATGAATTGAAAACAGACATAAAAATCACCATCAGAATTTCTTCCTTTTCTGAGGGGATTTGACCAATACAGTTCTGGCTAATTCATTTGTTAGAAAACATATTTACTGGTAGTTGATCTGTGTTTATATTTTGTTTAGCTGAAAGCAGAATTACTTTTTTCTAGTGTCTGCCTGCAGCTTCGCTCACATAAATGTCAATTTTCAAAATGTATTGCTTAAAGTAAAATTATTTTATAGTACTTTTAAAAAAAATTATTGCCAGGTAAGAACCATAATACAGTGTGCCAAACAATAAAAAGATAGAGGGAAGGAAGAATGAAAGACAGGGGATGGGGGAGAAATAAATGAATGAAAGAAGGGAATGGAAGAAGTGATTGAATGAAAATAAGGTAAAAGAGAAAATATGATAGTGGGTGAGAGAGAGAAAAAAAACATGATCAAAAGAAAGCAAGAAAGAGAAAGAGAAATAAGAGAGAGAGAAAATTATAGGGGGAAAAAATGTGGTTTGATTTCTTTCTGGGAGTCATTGCAAAAATAAGAGCTAACCATGCAGCATAATGCAACCCACCAAAATCCAAAATACAATATTTACTATAGCCTAAAATCTAAAAATGTCCCGAATGAGTAATGCAATCTGAGTGAAACACAAATAGTTCACTGTATTAGCCAAGGCCTAGGTATATGCGCTTTTTTAATGGAAAATTTTCATAGTTTTATCCTTTATGGAATAGTGTGATGTCATATAACCTATATTGATTCTAGGACACTAAAGTATACAAAAGAAAAAATACATTCAAGATCTGTTTAGTATTTTTTTTTTACTTTAAGCCCACACAAGCACACAATCATAACATTTTTATTATATGCATAGAATAATGCAAATAACAGCATATAATGAAATTAATTTCTAATGTAAAATTATAATGCTCATTAATTTTCAATACAATATTACATTTAATTAAATAATTTTTAAAGCTTAGTCTGACCTCCGACACAACACTGCATAAATAAGTGTACATGAATACAAATATATCAAAATGAACTTGCTGTGCTGGCAAAGCATAAATAAATTTACAGGTGCATACGAATATCGTTTCAAACTCATTGTTTTGACATTGTGTAAATAATTGTACATATACACACATATACATATATGGCGTTTCTCAATTATAACCTTCTTCACATATTCAGTGTATTCTTCATTCTTATGGAACTTTCTGGCCAACCCACGATCACCAATAGAATCTTAAATTGGAGTCAAGATACCATCCTGGTGCCAGTCAATCAGATAAGATTTTTACAATATAGAGGATGATGAAACTGTTCCATCTCCTCCATCTTGCCTACAATAAATATTAACTGTTTCTCAAGTTTTCATTGACCAATCACTGTAAATCAAGGATTACACATTAACTGTTTCTCAAGTTTGCATTGACCAATTACTGTAAGTTAAAGATTAAATACTTTATGGTAAACAATGAGTGCTCTAAACTGTATATTCTTATTAGTATTCAATGATTTTCATTTCTAGTTCTAGTGTTGACTTATATGACAGTGTAAACATGTTATTAGTCTCTGTTATACATTTGCAGGACAGAAAAGTGATTTTTCTCTTTAGAGCAATTTTCGCTTTACAGAAAGGGCCTGGAACCTAACCCACCAAAAGGCAGGGTTCACCTGTATGTTTACCATAACAAACTCATTGTTTTAACATTGTGTAAATAATGGTATATATACCATACATATACTAAAACAAATTAACTTTTTGGCCACTGAATAAAAAAACTGTAAATTTATACCACAACAAACCCACTGTTTTGACACTGGGTAAATAAATATATAAGTACATTGCAACTGGCTCACTGCTTTGACATTGAGTAAATAATTATATATGTACACCACAAATGGCTCACTGCTTTGACATTGAGTAAATAATTATATATGTACACCACAACTGGCTCACTGCTTTGACATTGCATATATATATACCACAATAAGTATTTTGACTCTGTGCAAACAATTGTACATACAAAAACTCACTGTTTCGACATTACATAAATAATTGTATATGAAAACACTCACTGTTTTAACATTGCGTTTCCATTCTGTGAACTGAACTGCAAGATTCAGCATCCGATCATGGCTATCAAGCACAGCACGCAGCGTATCCACTCGCTGCTCTAGGTAGAGTATGACACGCTTCACTTGTTTTTGAGCCTCCAGCAAATCCAGTGTAGGAACAGGTTCCTCTTCTCCTCCACGGCCACTTGATATGGTGGGTTCTTCTACTGAATGTTCCAGTTGCAGTAACAGGTCTCGACCTTTAAAAAGCAAAATTTAATTGAAATAATGGAAACTAAAATATATTCTGTTTCTGAGTATAAACTAGGGTTTTAACAACTGCAAGTTACTTCAAAATATATTTTAAATTAACATCACCTTGAACTTTGAAAACAAAAGGCTATTTCCCTTTTGGGGGGGTGGGGGTGTCAATAGTGCAAATTAAAAATTAATCAGGAAACTGTAAAATATGAATTGAACTGTCATAAATGACCATTAGATTCCAATATAACTGTACAACTGCAATAGTAATGTAAAGAATAAGAATATGTAACTCCACTTTATTTTGTAATTCTGATATTCATTAAGTTCTGGAATAGTCCATTACTAAGATCTGTGTACAATCCATGAGATGTAAATAAAGCTGTAACCAATGATCATCGCTTAATATAATGTACCATCTGTAAGTTGTAAATAAAGCTGTAACAAATGATCACACTAAAAATAGTGTACTATACTGTTAGATAAAACAAATGATCATTACTTAATATAGTGTACCATCCATGACATATTGTTAGATAAAGCTCTAACAAATGACCATCACTAAGTACTGTGTACCATACCATCCATGACTTATGACAGTAGATTAAGAACCAGCACTGGAATTAGGCGACCAGTGTGAGTTACTCAGTTTGTGATTAGCTTTGAGTTACTCAATTTATGACACCTTTGAGCAGCTGAGTGTCATAGATAAAAAGAAGTGATTCAAGAAAAGAACACTCAGAATTTAACAAAAAGAATGTGTTAGAATAATGCTTAAAGCTAAATTTTGTCCTTTAATGATACAATCTGTCAACTTACATTTAATTTACACAACAATATTGGATACCATAGATGTTCTTGAATATTTTAAAGGTCAATGAAATATTTATTTATAAAAGAAACAAACCTTGTAGTTCTTTTTGAGAAAGGCAGGAAGCAGGTGTAGATAATGTAAGTCTAATTCATATTTCATTTTGCTCACCTTGCCGAATGACCTCTGTTGGTCCAGACATGATGGAGTCTTGAAAATGTCTGTGCTTGCGTAACAGTTCAATGGGGCTTGCCTGTGGGTCCAGCCCATGTTCGTAGGCTTGCTGAATCTGTATCTCTTCACGGTCCAAATGCTGCACTATGGCGTTCGCATCTTTCATGAACCTTTCTGACCCCTGAAACATGTAGGTCTATCTCTAAACACTATTCAAAATAATGAGAAAGAAACTGAATTAAAAACAAGACTCTAGCTCTCTCTTTCTCTCTCAACAGACATTTTTCAGTTCCTCCATATCCCATCACCCTAGACCAATTGCTTAATTAAAACATTTCCATTTGGTAAATATATTTATAATATTTAAACCTGTGGAGTTTGCAGTGAATGCTGTAGAATTAAAACAATGATCCCAAACTTAGTGTGACTAATTTTCTTCAGTTGTCTTCATCATAATTTCTATAACAAATTACTTATTTTTAGAAAAGAAATGATAGGAAATAACACAGACATAAAATTAAAGTAACCTAAGTTAACCTACTGATACAGATGATGTACTTTTGAAAGAGACGATAACTTTGATTCAACAGATACAATTTTCAAAAAGAAGTATGAACCTAATGGTTTTCAAAATAAAAAGCTTGTTGTGGCATTTTTTTTTTAACTTATCTGTATTTCATTTAATGAATCTTGCACATGGAAACTGCTAATAAAATTAAAAATGCTAAAGCCAGAGTAGATACACTTCTAATTACAATGTTTCCTAAAATATTACCTGGGTTTAGGAGAAATTTAAAATGAACTCTGTATAATAATAATAATCAGTATTTATTTGCACTAATTCTCCAAGAGCTCTAAGTGATATAATGGTGGCTAAGCTCAACATTCATGAGCTAGGAATGGTCAGATTCAATCAAGAAAAATCCAATGACAAAGATAAAGTTGATATAAGTGCTTCAATTTTCAATGCTCAATCTATATTATATCTATCAAAAATCATTATTAAATTAGTGCTAGTTAGATTAATTTGGGAAATGTGTATTTTATTTTTCCTTTCTACCATACCATATATGAATTTTATGATTTTATTATTATGATTTTAAATGTACTAGAAAATGAAAAAATGAATTTTTAAAAATTATCTTGAAATTTTTCATCTGTTTATAGAGAATTATGAATCAGTTCAACTATGTCAAAATGTAACCCTAAGCTCACCATATATTTAATTATGGCAACGTCCCCAATCTCTGAGTGTTTTGTTAAAACATTTCTGAACTGATTCAAGTTCATTTAATCTTGAAAATAATGATCAATGTAGCTGTACATCTATGTCTAAGGACATTTTGTTGTTGATTTTTTGACACATTTTGTTCCAAGTTTCCACCCTGTCCTGCTGGAACTGTGGAAAATGATGCTTGTATCAACAGTAATCTAACTATTAAGCAACGTTTATCCATTCAGTACTGCATAATTCTTAAAGTACATACCAGCCTATTCTGAAGCCATGTGCGATGGTTATAGTACAGAAAGCCACCAAAATCTTCTGTCAACTGATTTGGGTTAATGATAGAATGGAGCTGACTCACCAACAGAAACTGTGGCTAGTAAAAAGAAATCACATATATTTTTTAAATATGAATTAATGAGAATACTCCTGAACCAAAATTGTTCGCATACATACATTATCCAGCAAAAAAGACTGCCAAACGGCTGTCCATTAGTGTGCAAAATTTGTGAAACTAGTGTGACCATTGTTGTTACTAGACAAATTATTATAAAATGGAAAGACAAAAAGCAAGATAACAAAGAAATAGTGAATAAGGATAACAAATATATTATTTCAAAGCTTTCTTGAATTCGACTGCCCAAATCTTAAACCAGTACAGATGCTTAAAAATAAAAATTCAAAAAATGGCAAGTTAAAATCAACCTAAAATATTACAGCCTCAAGAATTCTCGGTATTATGCTGCTAGAATTAAAAAAAATTAGTATCAAATTCATACTTATTATCCCATTCCACAATAAAGACTGCTATTTTATGCCAATATTTAGAGACTAGGCTATCCCATGCTATAATATACAGAATATGTCATCTTAGACCAATAATTAATTAGACACTGGCTACCCCATTCCATATGTTAAGAAACTAGGCTACTCCATGTAAAAATATACACTATGCTATGCCAATAATTAAAAAGCAGGGCCATCCTATGCTATAATATCGGCTATGTTATGCCAATAATTATTATAAGTGATTATAATCAGAGACTAGGTATTCCTAGCTATAAGTGCTATGTTATCTTATGCCAATAATTAGTCTTGGCTATCCCATGCCATTATATAGGTGCTATATTATATTAATGCCAATAATTTTCAAAGGTTAAAAATGAACCCACCTGTAGTTCTGGTGGAAGATTCTCAAGGCGAAAGCTGTTTCTGCGTTCACTCTCTCTTTGCACAACCAACACCCGTTTTAGAAGGCCAGAAAGTGCTTGCTTCATGTAAAAATATAAAAACAAAGGTTCACAATTAGGAAGTAAATTTTCATCAGATCTGTAAGTAGAGACTGTTTTAAAATTCCACAGAAAAACTCTGTGGTAACAGTTCAAAGACTAGATCATACAAATCACTTACCTCTGAAATTAACATTACTGCCAGATCAAGCAATCACATGATGGCCATTTCTCACAACCTTTCCACAGGCCACAAATGTCAGATATCATTTTCTCCAGCATATCTAATATGTAAATCATTAATACCAGCAACCATTTTCCTCACTTAAACTGAACCACCAACATTAAATACAACTTTCTTCACATAAACCATGAACCTAAGGTATTATCCACTGCCTTTTCCAAAAAATCTAGAATCACCAGCCCCAGGCACCATTTCTCTCCAGAAAATTTAGAGCCACCAGCAGTAGACACTATTTCTCTCATCAAATCAATGAACCACCAACACCAGACACCATTTCTCTCAAGCAAATCTATGAACCACCATTAGACACAATTTCTCTCAAGCAAATCAATGAACCACCATTAGACACCATTTCTCTCAAGCAAATCAATGAACCACCAACACCAGACACCATTTCTCTCAAGCAAATCCCTGAGCCACCATTAGACACCATTTCTCTTAAGCAAATCCCTGAGCCACCATTAGACACCATTTCTCTCAAGCAAATCTATGAACCACTAACACCATATACCACTTCTCTCAAACAAATCTATAAACAAACACCAGGCACCACTTCTCTCAAGCAAATCCATAAACCACCTCTATCAGACACCATTATTCTCAAGAAAATCTACAAATCACTATCAAAAGACACCACTTCTCTCAAACAAACCTATAAATCACCACCATTAGTCACCACTTCTCTCAGGCAAATCTAGAGCCACCCCAACACCATTTCTTTCAAACAAATCCATGAATTATCTCCAAAAGCAGCACTTTTCTGAAGCAAATCTGTGAACCACCAAAATTAAACACCACTTCTCTCAAGCAAGCCTATGAACCACTCCATCAGACACCATTTCTCTCAAGCAAATCTAAAAACCACCAACACCAGACACCACTTCTCTCAAGCAAATCCATGAATCAACACCATCAGACAACACTTTTACAAGCAAATCTTATTAACCACCAACACCATGACCACTTGTCTTGAGCAAATTTATGAATCAACACTACCAGTCACCACTATTCTCAAGCAAATCCATGAATCAACACCATTAGACACCACTTTTCACCAAGCAAAAATATTAACCACCAACACCCAAACCACTTTTCTCAAGCAAATCTATGAACTACTTTTACATACATACTTTCATAAACCAAAAACTTAAGAGATATTCTTTTCTCCAAAGAGTTCAATGAACCACAAACATTTTCCACTTTTAACATTCCCTCACCAACCACTAGCATTATCCTTTAGCATAACCAAATATAATATTAGAAAACTGATTAATGTTTTATAGATATGAAAATGGTTTATAAATGTCCTTTGATGTATATTATATATATATATATATATATATAAACCATTTTCATTGGCATATTCACCATCACTGACATAATTTCTATCAAATATATATATGTCCTCCAACACACTATACAAAGCACATCCACTTAAAAAATAGTGAAAAGAGTTCAAGGATTCATCACATAACAATGTACACTTACAACATTCATAAATATATTCTCTCAAGCATATATGCAAAACACGTTCAATTCTAGACAATAGTTCTCTCAGATATATGCAAATAAGTGGGTCACATACAATGCAAAAACATGTAAATATATTTATGGTATAAGAACAGTTTATCATTAGTATTTAATCATTAAACATACTTCATATAATTTATATCATGAGGATTTTTCCCCCAGAAGGAAAACACACAATACTACTATTAAATCATTTCACAAGAATTGAAGCAGCTTCTAAATCAAGAATCCATATGCAAAGTATTTTCACTCACCATCAGACATCCATAAAGAGGACTAAGACTGCCCCAAGACCCATCACGGCAGTCAACAAGCACAGTGATCCCCCTTTTCTTACTCTCTTCACTGTTAAAAATATAAATATGCAGTTCTGGTGGAGGATTATCAGAAAAGAATGGTTTTATGGTAAATTTGTATGCAATGCAGTCTTAATTTAATTAGTAAATAAAGTCATCATTAGTGGTGTCAACGGATACCCGGGACCCAGGTACCTGTTACCATGCTAATACCTGGGTAGTACAATTGTGGACCAGGTACCCATGATAACGTGGCCTTTGGCACAGAAATAGGTAATATAGAGTGGGGTGCAAGGGAAACGGACAGAGGCAAGCCAATCATGCGATAGATGAGAAAACTGAAACTGGTTGTCTCAATTTAGTACACTCCCCCCTCCTCCGGTCACATTCGCATCCCATTCGTAGATGGAGGACTGCTAAATCGTGCTAGCCACTGTACCTAGATCTAATTATGGACGACATGGATCATACTAGCTCACGCCGTTTCCTGCACTCGTTAACACGTTTAGCATGTTAATAAGACTTCAGTAAACAAATTTGTCAGTATTTTAACATCAATAAATTAAATAATAACATTGTATATATATTTTTAATATGGGTAAGACATCGTCTTCACGCCCAAGCGATTGGATAGTGACACGGCGAAATGCAATCTGTGCGATGAAATCTGTCGGCGAAGGGCAATTGAACTTGATGACCTATTTTTAAATACGTTATTGTTGTTGACATTTTATTTAGTTTTAGTTTAGTTTATGTAATGATTGATCATATTAAAATTAAAGTTTGTGTTGTACATATAAAAATCATAATTAATAGTAACTCACTAAATGCATACCATTGGCTATAAAGCACATGCTTAATGGTTAAGTAGCTTTGTGTAGAGATCACCAGTTGCAATGGAGATTATGCTAATTTTCAAGCGGGTACTCAGGTACCAGTTAAAAATTTTGACGGGTACCCAGGCAGTATTTTAAAAAAAATTGACAACCCTAGTCAGCATATTGAAGAAATGTGTGGAAAAAAACAAAAAATTATGTGTGAATGCAGCATCAAGATGGAAAGTTGGGTAGGGAAAAGTGTGCGTGTGTGTGTGCATGTGTGTGTGTGTGCGTGTGCACGTGTGTGCATGTGTTGAGGGATGAGAAATAAGGAACAGGGTGAACTAGTCAAATGACCATTTTGTAACTTGCAGCTGACTATACATAACAATTACAGTTGTAACTTTTGCTCAATTCATTTATTTATTTTTTTATTAGGTTTATTTTGATTTGTGGGGGATGGGGTATAGTCACAGTCTCTTTCCTATGAAAATAAGATTTTCAGCGGTTGTTATTCTAGATCAGTCTTGGAGCCTACAAATGGAATAATTTTTTTAAGTGATAATTTCTTACATTTTAAAGAATGTTCAAAACCTTTTCATCTTTCATCTTTTCAGTAAAGATGCCTGCTCTACATTAAACAGACATTACTGGACATAGTCTGATGTATGTGCATACATCATTTGATATTGTTTTTACATTAGACATAGTTTAGGGTACTTTTTCATTAGCAAACATCATGTGATGGCACTTGACCATTTTGTACATTAGCAAACATAGTCTGATAATACTTGTACATTTTTTACATTATCAGACATCACATGATGGTCCTTGTATTTTAGCAGACATCATATAATGGTACTTGTATATTAGCAGACAGTTTGATGGTACTTGTTTATTTTGTACATAAGCAGTCATCATTTGGTGCTACTTGTACATTAGCAGACATCTTATGATGGTACTTGTATATTATTAGACATAGTTTGATGGTACTTGTACATTAGTAAATACAGTTTGATGGTGCTTGTACTTTAGCAGATATAGTCTGGTGGTACTTGTACATTAGTAAATATAGTTTGATGGTACTTATACATTAGCAGATATAGTATGGTGGTACTTATACATTAGTAGACATAATATGAGGGTACTTGTACATTAGTAGACATGGTCTGATGGTATATGTCCACTAGCAGACATAGGCTGTATTACCTGTACACTAGTAGACATAAACTGAGTGTACTTGTATATTAGTAGGTATTCTGATAGTACTTGTACACTAGCAGACATCATTTGATGGTACATATACATTAAAAGACTTAATTTGATGGTACTTGTATAAAAAATGGTAAAATATTAAAGTAATTCTTCAATTCTCCATGAGTAACGTGAATAATCCCAAATGAGTAAAAATAAAGCTAAGGCAAAAAAATGTTTTCTTTATAATCCTACTATTAAAAAGGTGAAGACTTAATGAGAAAACAAATTACAAACAACCTTGGAATCTGTGCCAAATACTGTAGACAGACAGTCAGTTCCTGGCGTGAAAAGTCTACCTGTTCTCTGCTGGCTGGAAATGTGATTAGTGGGCCACCTTGTAGATCTCTGCCACCTGCATAAAATATACTGATCTAAACATCACATCTACTAATAGTGCTCAGTTCTAATGTGATGTCACATTACAACTACACATAATATGCAATATTATTATGATCATTCTCATCACACGTAAGTGTATAGATCTATTGTGATCATTCACATCACATCTGCAGATAGTGTAAAGAACTACTGTGATAAGTCACATCATACCTGCATACAGTATATAACACTATTAACAGTATTATGATCATTCCAATTACATGCAGTATACTGATTTACTGTGAAAATTCACATCACATCTATAGATTGAGTAGAAAACTACTATGGTAAGTCTGGTATATAATATAAACTATTATTATGATCATTTCCCCATCACACACACACACATAGATAGATAGATAGAGTACAAAATTATTATGATAAATTACATCACATCTGCAGATAATACACAGAACTACTAAGATAAGTCATATCAAATCTGCACACAGTTTACAACACTATTATAACCACTCACATCACATCTATATTCTGTGTATAGAACTACTACAATCATAAACATCAAACCTGCATACAGTTTACAACACTATAGTGTATTATAACCATTCACATCACATCTATATTCTGTGTATAGAACTACTACAATCATAAACATCAAACCTGCAAATTGTGTACAGAACTACTATGATCACTCATCATACATTACCAATCTGCAAGATATTACATCACTATTATGATCATTTACATAACTCTTGCAAATGACAGACAATATTACTAAGATGTTACATTACAACTGAATACTGATTACAAAAGGAATTTAATTTTAAAATTACTTATATCTTGCCATATTCTGAATAAAACAAACATGAAAAAAATGCTTCAATGAATATAAAGATAAATGCATTTTTGACTAACCAAAACATTCAAATTTCGTGCAAATGAAAAAAGGGAGAAAAAAGTTGTGTATGGGAGAAATAAAAAGTCACAGAGGGAGGGAGGGTGTGTAGGAGGGGCATAAAAAAAAAGAGATTTGCATAATCTGGGCTTATATCAAAAAGTCTTAGCAGTTAATCCTGTTAATAGTGTCTATTAATAGTTACAAAGTTTACCTGTCAATAAAGCTAACTGCTTTTGTAGAGTGCCCAAAATTTGTTCAGCTTCAATTCCTTGTCCTGAATAAACATGACAAGCAATCATTTTAAGGTAATAATATATCAACAGAAAGTTCTAAATTGTACAAGACAAAGTAAAATACAGTGAATAACATCTGTATTTGTAATGAAATGATTTTGATCAATAATATTTTTAATACAGTCAAATTGGAAAGAAAGGGTCTCTCTGGTATTCAATAAAGCTTAATTTTATTGAATAACATAATATATATATGAAACATATGGAGCAGTTAGGGAACAATAAACAATATAAAGCAGTAGGGACAATGAACAATATAAAGCAGTAGGGACAATGAACAATATAAAGCAGTAGGGACAGTGAACAATATAATTATAAAGCAGTAGGGACAATGAACAATATAAAGCAGTAGGAACAATAAACAATATAAAGCAGGTAAGGAACAATGAACAATATAAAGCAGTAGACAACAATGAACAATATAAATCAGTAGGGACAATTAACCATATAAAACAGTAGACAACACTGAACAATATAAAGCAGTAGACAACAATGAACAATATAAAGCTGTAGGGACAATGAACAATATAAAGCAGTAGGAACATAAACAATATAAAGCAGTAGGGACAATGAACAATATAAAGCAGTAGGAACAATGAACAATATAAAGCAGTAGGGACAATGAACAATATAAAGTTGTAGGGACAATGAACAATATAAAGCAGTAGGAACAATGAACAATATAAAGCAGGTAAAGAACAATACAAAGCGGGTAAGGGACAATGAACAATATAAAGCAGTAGGGACAACGAACAATACAAAGCATGTAAAGAACAATTAACACTTCAAAGCATGAAAAGAACAATTAACATTTCAAAGCATGAAAAGAACAATTAACATTTCAAAGCATGAAAAGAACAATTAACATTTCAAAGCATGAAAAGAAAAATTAACATTTCAAAGCATGAAAAGAACAATTAACATTTCAAAGCATGAAAAGAACAATTAACACTTCAAAGCATGAAAAGAACAATTAACATTTCAAAGCATGAAAAGAACAATTAACACTTCAAAGCATGAAAAGAACAATTAACACTTCAAAGCAGGCAAGGGGGGAAAAAAGAATACAAATCAAACATGGAGAAATGAACATGAACAACACAAGTACAAACTGCAAACCAGAAACCAGTGCAAACTGCAAACCAGAAACCAGTACAAACTGAAAACCAGAAACTAGCACAAACTGCAAACCTGAAAACAGTGCAAGCTGCAAACCTGAAACCAGTGCAAACTGCAACCAAGATCTATTGCAAGAACAAGTCAGCTTCATACAGAGTGAATTTCAAACCAGCAACTTAAGTGCAGAAGCAAGCCACCATCATACAGCATAGTACAACTGCAAACCAGAACAATCTTCTATTAAAACTATAAACAGAAACTAGTGCACACAGCAAAGTAGAAGTTACAGAGCAGAAGTAAACCAGAGATATATATAAATAAATGTGCAAAGTAATATTCATGGTGCTGTGTAAAGGTAAGGAAAGGAGGGAAACATTTTCTAGTCTGAGTTCATAATACTTTCAGCCATTCTTCTTCTTCTCTCTCTCTCTCTCTCTCTCTCTCTCTCTCTCTCTCTCTCTCTCTCTGTCCCACATGATAGTGGCATTTGTCAACTTGGAATAATAATAAAAAATATATGATGTATGAAATCCTTTAATTGTGATTCATGTGGCTTAAGTGTAGTGTGCACATAAATGAGTTTACCTCTGGATATGCACATCTGTGAATGCCAGCATGCAGGTGTGTGTGCAGGGGTGTGTGTGTGTGTGTGTGTGTGTGTGTGTGTGTGTGTGTGTGTGTGTGTGTGTGTGTGTGTGTGTGTGTGTGTGTGTTAGAATGATAACTCTATGTTGGTACAATCTTATGCCTGTGTCATTGAAAATTTGAGTCATCTGAGTCAAATCTATTTAGTTTTTCAGGTTCATTATCTTACTATATATCAATATCTTACTATATTTGAGTCTTTGTGTTTCATGAGTTCAAATTATAATTTACCAGATATACAGGTTTTAATGTAACCAGTATTCACCCTACTGTTCCATAAGTTAAAATTGTAATTTCTCAGATATCCAAAGGCGATCAATGTTAACCTTAGTGTTCCACGAGTTAAAATGAAAATTTCCCATGTATCCACAGGTTTTATAACTTATATTGCACTTAGAGGTCACCAGTAAAGATGATTCTGAAAAATTACTTGAGTCAGATTGTTAACAGGATCCCAAAAGAATATTTTGAAAGAGCTAATAAAGAACTTACTCGAAGAACTTTTTCATTTTTATCTCAATAGCTTCTCCTACAACCATTAACCTAAATTTAATTCTGTGCTGGATTTGACACAAGAAACACTATATGGTTAATAATTTGTGGTCTCATAAGTATAACTATAAATGTAAACTCCTCTCTCCAAAAAACAACTTTAAAAAGCATGTGCATTCTCTTTTCTTCAGCAATGAGAGATAAGGTGACAGTCCTGCTCTACACGCCTACGACCTAGTTTTCCTTGAATTCCTGTCCCATGTTCACCCACCAGCCCCAGAGTACTATTTCTGGCCCTCTCAATCATAGCCCTTCAGCATTTAAGGAATGTAACTTACACTACAGCATTATGAGACATAGTGACAGAATATATAATAAGGAGAAAGACTTGGGTTGATTTTAAAAAAAAATTTAAATGAGCTAAATACATCAATGCAGTGCTTATAATATAACAACATACATACAATGATATATGCACAATTAAATACAAAAGTCATTTAAAAAAAAAAATAGTAAAGCAGTAAACCTGTCAGACAATAATAAGTTTAAGTTTAATAATCTTATAAGTTATTTGTACAATGAGTAATCCATTGCTGAGTCTTAATGAACTCTGCTGCAAAAAGAGAGTCAATAAAAATCAATAAAGACCTGCTCTTAATTGTTTTTTTAAATTATAAAATAAAAATGAAAACCCATACAAATCAATAGCAAAAAAACCAACCCATGTGTATACACTATATGAACCATTATGAGGTATGCTACCAAACTCCATGTCACAAAATCTGTTAGTGTTACCTTTAAATTAATTGCAAGATCCTAACCATTTTACAGTTAAAAAGACATCATGTTGCATCATGTGTTTAAAAATAAATAAATAATATGAACCTACAATCAGAAATGGTCATAAAGGTTTTAATTGATATTGTGGTGAGAAAGTTTAAGAATAAGTAAACAATATTATTATGCCTGCAATTAGAAATGGTTATAATTGTTTTAATCAACAATGTGGTTGAGAAAATTTAAGAATAAATAATAAATAAATAAATAAATAATAAATGTACAGTTTACAAAAGACATACTGTATATCAGAGTCACGGTTCAAATGCCGTAGTGTAAACAACATGAGGTAAAAGAAGTCCACATTTATGATTTAGAGAAGACAAACTGTGTATAATGAAATGACAACCATCCTAGATGTGAGAAATAGGAGGCATTTAAATATTGAGTTAAATAAGCAAGCTGCATATCAGTAAAGATAATATCACAATATGAAATAAAAGTGAAAACAAGCAAGAGAATACTGGAAGGCCCCTCTCAGAATGGGAAGTAGAAGACAAGTATGTTTACTATTTTAAGATAAACTACTTATCATATGAATAAATCAGATCTTCTAGGTTTAAGAAGTTAGAAAAAAGTATATACATTTAAATAGGTTAGCTGCAAAGTATAATGAAAATATCAACTAATTTCAAGGTAAAAAGTTGAACACAAATAATAAATCTATTATTAAAAAACAAGTAGCAATTAATTCATAATAATGGTGTAAACCATTCAAGTGATGAAAAGTTAGAAACAAAATTAATAATAAGTCCACAGTTAATTTTAATAAGACAAGTTGTTTATCATAAAAATTATGTCATCCATTTTAGAGATGAGAAAAAGGAAACAAATTGAATAGTTTTACATTTATGCAAAATTAATACTATCTATAGTTAGTCAAAATTAGTAATATCAATTTTAAAATTTTGAATTAAATAACAATGATGTCATGATACTCTCTAATAATGTGAAGTAGGACACAAAATTAATAATTCTACAGTTAAAATATAGACAAGATACATACACAACACAATACCTCATTATAATAAATCATCAACTAATCTGGAACTTTAGTACTGAAAAGTTAACAAGATTAATGTGCACATCCCAAATTGGGAAAGGAAGGAAGGAAGAAAGCAGAAGAATTCTAGCTAGGGATGAAGGGAACTATAGTTTGGGACAAAGGGAGTTATGGTTTGGTACAAAGGGAACTATAGTTTGGTACAAAGGGAGCTATAGTTTGGGACAAAGGGAGTTATGGTTTGGGGTGAAGGGAACTAGTTTGGGACAATGGGAGTTATAGCTTGGGACAAAGGGAGCTATAGTTTGGGGATGAAGGGAAGTATAGTTTATTAAGAGAAAGGGAGTTATAGTTTGGGACAAAGGGAGTTATGGTTTGGGGTGAAGGGAACTATAGTTTATTAAGAGAAAGGCAGTTATAGTTTGGGACAAAGGGAGCTAGAGTTTGAGATGAAGGGAGCTATGGTTGGGACAAGTTTATTTCAATTTAAAGCATATTCTATACAGTGACATCTTTTTAGAATTCCCTTAATGTACCTGTATTTCATTATTTATAGTGAACATGATGCAGTAATATTAAACATATATCACTTCATCACTTGCTTTTGACTTGAAAATTGCAGGGTTCATATAGGCAATAATCAATATTTGTTTTCTCATTACTAATCAGCATATTAAATGCTGTTAAACAATTGCTTATATCTTTTCAAAGCAATAATGAATAACAAGTAAATTTTACTGACACTTTACTTTTCAAATGCAATTGAAATACTGTAATTAGACAACCAAGAGGTATTAGGTACTCATAAAGAGAACTCAAGAGATAAGAATGGAAGTCCCACTTTCCCCACAGCCTCTCACTTCTGCACAAAATGGTATAACTATAAGCAGGAAATGCTCCAAAAACAAAAAAAAATGTCAGTCAGTCATAAAAATGAAAATGCCAGTCTTATGCTCCACACATTTTCATTCATCTAATATGCAAGTGTAAGTAGTAATTTTAGAATTAAGTCATGAATACTCATAACAATTTTTTTGTGGTCCAGTCATCTGCAAGAGTGTTCCACTGTATCAAAGACTATCAAAATATCATCTCAGATATTGAAGCAATTTTAATACACACAATAGTACACATCAAAAAAACCAATAAAAGCAATAAACGAGGGAAATGTAATATCTGACTATTAAGACATTACTTACCAGACACAAGGTAACCATAGATACTGCTTCCATTGCTGTGTCTCTGACTTGAGCGACTTCTAGAATCTTGAGCACCACTGCCTGCTCTCCCATCTCTCCTCAAGGAGACTCGGTGGTGGTCACTGTGCTGTGATAGACTTGGTGAATGTGGTGCATGTGTCCTCAGTTGTGGTTGTTGCTGAGAAAGACTGGTTGGGAGTGGTACATTTTCCCTAGATGGTGGTGCTTGATGCTGCTCACTGCGCTGTGAAAGACTACTTGAAAGTGGTACAATTTCCCTTGGTGAAATCTGATGCTGCTCACCTCGTTGTGAAAGACTTGGTGAGTGTGGTACACTTCTTCTCTGTGATGCATAACGCTGCTCACTACGTTGTGAAGGGGTTGGTGAGGGTGGAATGCTTGACCGATTGGCCATTACTCATAGTTAATGAGTCTATAAAACATACCAACAAAACATTCTGTCCTCAACTTGTTTAACTTTTTTATACCTAATTGTATTATTTCATTCATGCCAAATCACAGGCAAGCTTAACTTAATAATATGACAAAAATAAAGAAATATTAAATTGTTTGTATTATGTATGCTGTCTGGTTCCTTTGCTTTCTAATTGTAGCAGAAATATTTTGACCAAAGCTGATGATAAAGCATCAAAGAAAGTCAATATTAATGTGATGAGAACTATTTGTACAAGTACTCAATATACAAGTATAATTCTATGCATGAGCTGTGGCTATGTGATTGACAATGTGGATCAGTGAATTTAATATCATTCAATGATTCATATATATGTAACTAAAATGTTTTTGTGTTTGCTATCACCATGACAGTTGCAAGTGAAGTTATGTGACAACATACAGCTTCAGGCAATGTGCAAATGCACAAAATGTAAGAGGACTGAAATGTACTCAAACAAAAAATCTTGTATGTATGATACAAATTGCATTTGATTTACACTTTATACAGCACATATTTCAATTTGTTATTTAGTGTTTATTTCAAGCAACAATTACTATTTAAATAAACCAGCCTCTCTCCTTCTCTCTCTCTCTCTTTCTCTCTCTCACACACACACAAACACACATACACAAATACACACACCTTCTAGTTCTACCCCAGTTGTGCAAGCATTTTTTTTATGGCATTTGACAATATACAATATTTTAAAAAGTCATTGTTTAGACAATCAATGCCAAAGTTGGAGTGTAACGGACTTGTTTGCTAGAGGAGAGGTTGGGGGAGAAAGTGAGATAAGAGATCACCGATTGCAACAAAAAATTTTACTTCTTTTATGAATTATTAGCCGTTATACTAAATTCAAATCTAAAAACTATCTAGAGCCTAGACAACGCACAGCTTCAGGCAATGTGCAAATGCACAAACTGTAAGAGGGCAAAAAATAAAGTGAAATACATAGCAAACAAAAAAAGTTTCTTCTACTCTTAAGATCAACAAATATATATCTAGAAGATTTTAACAATATTTCATACATCTGTGGTCAATGAAAAGCTCAGCCCAAGTGTTTTTGACATGGCTGCCAGACTCTTGACAACAAACACAAATTAGCCACACAGAATGCAGATAATTAAAACTTGAATCTGTGGTCCTAGTGGAAACCTGTGCAAATAATATTGTCTCAATTTTCTAACAGCCTTAAAAAAAGATTGTTTCTTCAGCATATTGTCACAATGGACCAACCAAAAGCATTCAATTAGAACAATGCAAAAGAAAGTTTAACTTTAGATGTAAATGCACATCTGAGCAAGCAAAACTTGGATCAACCATTCAATTGCACTAGATTCTGATAGTTTATACTTTACTCACTCAGTCACTGAATAGTGGAGTGTGGAGCTTACACAAGATCTTACAGAGAGCCAACTCAAAGCCTCTTGTGCTGATCTTACATACAGTTTACCTTAATTAGTGCCAGCCCACAACCACTTGATATAATAAATGTCATCTGGTCATCAGAATAAATGGGTTGTGAATAACTCATTAAAATTATAACATTTTCCTTACGTTCATGCCATAATTTATATTTAAAGCCCTTTTTAGTTGGTATTATTGCTTTTAAAGTTTTATTAAAACAACTATATTTACAACCTACATTTATTCTGCAATTTCAACTACTACAATTTTATTTCCATTCAATTCAGTTTCTATGTAGACATTATTCAAATTTTCCATTAACAAGAAAACTACAATTGTTAGAATTGTCTATTATTAAAACTATACTGAGTGACACTGCTCTTTTTGTGTCATTGTTTCAGTGGTACATTCGTAAATTTATATTGGGGGGGGGGGAGTGTTGCAAATACAGCTATTTGTTATAAATTGTTACTTTGCAATTGGCATCATTACCTTTAGGTTTTTTTTATAAACAAACCTTGTGTATTTTATGTATAATTATTATAAACTAAAGATAGCTTTTATAAGATTAAGCATTTTATCAAGCTTTCTTCACTACTACTACTATTTTTAATAATAATAATAGTAAAGATTATTACATAAGTACCTCAAATTTAAAACTAATAAAAGTTCAACTAGTGTACTAAATCAGTAAGTGAGTAGCTTCTTTTTAAAAGCTCTATGCACTTACAATACAAACTAAATATGTAGAAACACACAAGATACACACTGAAAACAAACAGATAACACAAAGGTGCAAGAGATACAAAACCTCAAATGGAAATAAATAACAACCAAGACTCACTTTTGTTACTTATAAATATAAAGTTAAAGTAAAAACTGACATACAAGAAAGAAGATGCATTTTAGGAACTGTATTAAAGTATACTATTTTATGTATAAATTTTAGTCACCGGTCTTTCTTTATGGTAGAGTGCTGATGCAAGGAAGTGTAGCTAAAGAAATTAGTATCAATACTATCATTTATAAAAATCTATAGAAATAAAATGAATCATAGTAAGTTAAGTAACTGTCCAGTACTAATTACCCTAATCCCCAAACTATGTCCTTATTTATTATAAATATAAATGTTATATGTATATATAGATATATATCAACATGATCATGCATATTAATTTCCTATTTTAAATTAATGCCATTAATCTGAAATTAGCATATTAATTACTAATAATAGCATGTGACCTGCTGAAAAACCAATACATTTCCTGGTGGGCCTTTTTTAATATAGCTTTGAACTGGGTAACAAATAATATATAGAGGGATATTCTTGTTTATAAGTTTTCCTGGTAAGAACAACTGTCCACCCCACTTAATTACTATGAATAAGAATATTTTAGTATTGATATCATATTGTAATTAACCTGCCTATAAACTAAATTATTGTGCAGTGCAGATTTCTTTGTGAACAAATATGCTGCACTTTTAAGTTTTCTGTACAGATCTCAGAAAGATGCATTTAATATGATTTATCTTGGAAATATGAATAATAATAATAGAATTAATGACAATAATTTAGGGACTAATCTGTAATCTGTTTTTACAATTTTAATCCAAGCAGATTCTGATTGTATAAAATGTCTTCTATTTATCAACTCTGAAACGAAACCACTTTTTTCTCCTCTTTTCAATGTACAAACAACTAAACATATCTAGTTTGGAGTACTCAATTTATAAGCTTGCTTTAGCATGAGTAATTAGTTTCCTGTTTGTTATGAATGTCATTGCAATATTGAGGATTCTTATATGTGCATACATACAAGCATGCATGCCCCCCCCCCCCCCCACACACACACACATTTTAGATATACATATGTATGAGTCACATTCTTAACACCTAGTAATTTGTTTACATGTTTGTACACACACACACACACACACATGCACGCACACACACACACACACACACACACACACACACACACACGCACACATCTAGTTTCAGTAATCAAACATAACCTGAGCTTATTTCACTTATGCCAAGTAGGAAATATTACAGTAGTTGAAGGTATATATATATACACACAAAATGATTATAAGGGCACTGTCGCAGCATAGTGTTAGTTACTGTTACAGAAAGAAATAACAGCTCTGACTTCATTAAAAAAAAAAAAAGTTATTAAAATCTACTCATTCAGCTTGAATGTAAAATTGGCCAAATGCATAAGAGTGACGGGTTGTTACTGATACCGATGTTTACATATTTCAAGTGATGCCTGGATTCCGTACATACCTTACTGAGTTATCATTCGCAAGATGCCATCCAGCGCTAAAACGGGATCTCCTTTTATCCGTTTATAATGTTATATCCCTGGCAAATATGCATGCATACTTGGCATTCAGTGATGCAAGGAAGTCAAAATCATAACCGATTGAAACAGACGAAAGTAACTAAGATAATCGAGTAAGAAGATTCATTTTTAAACAAAAAATTAATCGATTTTATCCCGTCCATGACAACACATGATCGGGCACACCCACTAACCCTCCGAAAACGGAATGTTTTGCTCAAAGGCCAAAGCATTAAGAGACTTAACAAGTGACTGTGACATTTCTGGATTTCTGCGGATCAAATTAATTAAGTTGAAATCGTTGGATCAAAACTTTCTCAAAGCGAAAATCAATAGGAATACAATACCTGATGGCTTACCTATCGTTTATGGTGTTTAATCCATATCAGAAGTGCATTACAGCTTTGCTCTAACGGTCCGACTTCTTTTATCACTCAAGTACAGGTAGTTGTTAAACCTAGTATTTCCGTGTCTTTGAAGCGTCCCAAAGCGGGACATCACCCACACGGCAAAACGACAACCTGTCGAGCGTCTGCAAGACGTTCTGTTTTTTGAGCCGCACCTCTTATCACATACAGATATTCAACAAGATTACAAATTTAAAGTATTATTTAAAGTTTCGGATTTCAATGACTTAAACTTAAAATAAATAAAAGATTCGATTCTAAACTATTCAGAGTTTTCCTGTTAAGTTAGGATGTTTAACTTGTTTGATTTTTTAAAAAGGCTTTGCAGTCGGGAGGAGATCATTTTATTTCAACAGCTGAACTTTGTGTTTTACCTGCGACACTGGTGACGGAGTAAAACTCTGGCTTTCAGTCCACTGACTCAGTGACTGCTGTCTCGTTTTATTGTTGTTTGTTTCTTTGTTTTGTGGGCTTTTACAGTTTATTTGTTAATTTCACCCATTGTTGTAATAACTTTTCTCATTTCTGTTGTTGCTCGACGGCTAGGTAATCAGTGCTAACATCATATAACTTATCCCTGGAATCTATCAGGGTCATGGGAATGACTCCAATGCCATTTTGGGTTGTTAGGAAATGTTGGTACTGCCGAGTAGTGATGCTCTAGTTAGTCTAGTTACTCTAGTAGATCTTTGGCTCCCTGGCAGTTCAGATAACCTTCCAGTTCGGATGTCCAGACCCAATTGTCTATGGCTATGCTTTCACGCACTCACCCTCTAGGACTTATTTGAAACTTTTCATCTGGTGGTGTTCTCAGTAATAAATAGCTATGTACTGACGCCACATCTGCTGCCATGATCCATGTAGATTTGAACTCATAGCCTTTTACATTTCTGTCATTTAGCAGAGCCTCACTGGTGATTTGGGGAGAAGCTGTGAGATAAACTGTGCATACCAGTTTCACATTACATGTCAAGTTCTTGGATTCGATCCCATCACTGTGATTTCTCTCGATCACACCTCACACACTCCCTTAACTCCGCGGCCATGAATGAATGTATAAGCGCTCCGAGCACTGTTGAAGAACAGCGCACGGTGCTACACTTTATAAATTAATGCTGCTTTTCTGGAAGCCACATTACCAGTCCTTCATGTAGGGATTGTACGTGTTCTTATCACGAACAAAAAGGCTTGAGCATCCTGTTAATTCTCTGTACTGTTTTGAGTTTTCATATATATTCCTGCGTATGATTTTGGCCATCTTATTGTGCCTTCTTATGTGTTTTGTTCTTTAAACGGTATTATTATTAATAATATATTATTTAGTGACTTGTTTTAGATTGTCATCTAAAATTTTTTTATAAAGTGTCTTACGTGAAAACAGCCTCACAGTGGAATGCATACTGTAACGTGAAAACGGCCTCACAGTGGATTGCATACTGTAACGTGAAAACGGCCTCACAGTGGATTGCATACTGTAACGTGAAAATGGACTCAAGGTGGATTGCATACTGTAGCGTGAAAACGGCCTCACAGTGGATTGCATACTGTAACGTGAAAACGGCCTCACAGTGGATTGCATACTGTAACGTGAAAACAGCCTCACAGTGGATTGCATTCTGTAACGTGAAAATAGCCTCACAGTGGATTACATAATGTAACGTGAAAACGGCCTGTAAGATTTTGGAACTGTTTTAATCACCATGTTTGTATAGGCTAGAACGAAGTTTCAATTCGCAATAATCAAGAAGTAATTGTATGACTAACGTGTCTTTGTGAAGAACGAGGTTTCAGTTCGCAATAATCAAGGAGTAATTGTATAACTCACAAGAGTGTAAATCTGTATGCGTTGTGTAAAATCGTAAAAGAATATCTGGTGATTTTCCTAGTAAAACAGCCCAAAGACTACCTGTACATGCGTTTTTGTAAAATCGCTAAAAGATTATCTGTTCATGTATTCTGAAAAATCGCCAAATGATTATCTGTAGTCTACATGTGTTTAGTAAAATCGCCAAAAGATTATCTGTACAAGCGTTCTGAAAATTCGCCAAACGATTACCTTTAGCCTACATGTGTTTAGTAAAACCACCTTATGATTACATGTTCTGTGGTTTATAAGGTCACTGAAAGATTACAACTGGGCCTACTCGTGTTTAGTAAAATAATTAATGGGTTACCTTTACACGTGTTTAGTAAAATAATTAAAAGGTTACCTGTACACGCGTTTAGTAAAATAATTGAAAGGTTACCTGTACATGTGTTTAGTAAAATAATTGAAAGGTTACCTCTACATGTGTTTAGTAAAATAACTGAAAGGTTACCTGTACATGTGTTTAGTAAAATAATTGAAAGGTTACCTGCATACGTGTTTAGTAAAATCGCTATAAGATTATTACCTGCACACGTAAGCTTATGTAGTTCATCTGCTGAAAGATTACTGTACACCTGCTTTGTAAAAGATTACCTTTGTGCATATATATAAAGATCGCTAAAGAAATATCATAAAAGTATTCTTTAATTGCTACCTACTAACCCATCAACATTAGTGACGGTTGGAAATGCTGAAAAGGGAGAGAATCGTGGAACAATGCATTGCTGTCGGCTGCATATGCAGCAAAAGATTACATCTACAACTATGTTAATCACTTTCCAGTCTGCACACGATTTACAGGTACAACTATTTTAATCACTCGCCAATCAGCACACGTTGTACAACTATTTTAATCGCTTGCCAATCAGCACACGTTGTACAACTATTTTAATCGCTTGCCAATCAGCACACGATGTACAACTAATTTAATCACTTGCCAGTCTGCACACGATGTACAACTAATTTAATCACTTGCCAGTCTGCACACGATGTACAACTAATTTAATTACTTGCCAGTCTGCACACGCTGTACAACTATTTTAATTACTTTGCAATCTGTACATATACAACTATTTTAATCACTTGCCAGTCTGCTAGTCAAACAACTATTTTAATCACTTGCCAGTCTGCTAAAGTCAAACAACTATTTTAATCACTTGCCAGTCTGCTGAAGTCAAACAACTATTTTAATCACTTGCCAGTCTGCTGAAGTCAAACAACTATTTTAATCACTTGCCAGTCTGTAGAAGTCAAACGACTTTGATTCTCAGAGAGACCATAAACTGTAGTAGGAGAAAATATTGACTATAAATGCTTTTAGGAGTAAAAATAAGAGGCCTTTATTACGAGCAAATATTGCTAGTGTTAACTATGGACTATATAAATGATTATCTGCGTAGAAATATGAGACATTTGGTAGGAGCATATGTTAAACTACAAATTGTAGTTCATGTACATCATAAGAAACCGTGACGTTTGATAGATGCAGACATTAAATATAAATGGCAGTATGTGTACAAAAATATTATAATCGTTGTACGTGTAAAAATGAACAGGTTTGGAGCAAACATTGACGATAAATGGTGGTAAGTGTACACCTTAAGAAACTTAGTGGTTGGAAAGAAGTAAATGTTCACAATAAATGATGATTGTGGCACGTGGTAGGAGCAAATGTTCACGATAAATGTTTGTATGTGCGATACGCCCACATTTCCGATTCTTCAAGCTAGAAAAAGATTAAAACACACTGAGCTTAGAAAGACTGATGGATATAGAAATAATACAGATTATATAGAAATACAGATTCCCTAAAACGAGCAAGAGTATCGTGAGCCGACCTCACTGACCGATGACCGGAGCGCTAGCATCATGTTGTCGGTCGTCCGTCACTGGTAGTTGAATTTTTTTCCACCCTTCCCTGGCTAAGGATGTTTGAGAAGCACTCCAGTTGTAGAGCGCTCATAGATTTAAACATAAACATTATAAATTTAAGAGTAAAACTTTAACTAAATTATTCAATTAAAAAAAAAAAAAAGAACTTTATGAATACAGTGATAAAAGTTAGTATATTAAAGTATATTAAAGTACTATATTAAACAAACCGTGTAGGAGCAAATGTTCACGATAAATCAAGAGTAAAAGGGTTACATTTACAAAGTGCCATTCATGTGTGTGTGAGTGTGTGTGTGTGTGTGTGTGTGCGTGCGTGCGTGCATGTGCGTGTGCATGCAAGTGTGTGAGAGGAGGGTGAGGGTATAATTTGTCTCAAGGGAAGCCACAAAACAAAAGTTTAGAGATCAAAAGTACTCCTTTAGACATACAGATCAAAGGGAAAAGAGGTTGCTGTTCAAATTCCAATTCCTGGACCCTGGTAGATTCTTGGCCTCTGGTGGATGGATAACTCATGGACGTGGCGAGAGAGAGAAGCAAACTTCTACTAAACTAGAGCGAAGTGCGCAGTCTCAGAAGCGGGCGTACTTCGTCCTTCATTATCTTCTGACGACATTTCTGTCGTGCTCTTCAGTAAAACAAAACAAGTTTATCTTAGTCAATCTCAAAAGCTTTCCATGATATGACGAGTACCCTTTACACACAGTTAGAAAGCCACAAAGTCTGCATAAACAATGTCAATGTAAGCTGTCTGCCGAGTTTTTACAGTTTAAAAATAAATACATATTTTCTCAGTTTTATAAAATTTCCTACTTCGCACGGCCTGAAAGAAATAGAACATTAATAAGACACGAGGAATGTCATACATGACTGCTTGCACATGGTTATTAAAAATAATTCTAGTCAACTAACAGGTAACATTACTGAAAGGATATCCAAATAAATAATGTATGCATTAACATTACTGAAAGGATATCCCAGTAAATAATGTATGCATTAACATTACTGAAAGGATATCCCAGTAAATAATGTATGCATTAACATTACTGAAAGAACATTTAATGAAAATACTTTTAATTAAAATGAAGAATGAGTCACTTCAAATGCAAAAACAAGTTGGACACAACTCGCTTGCTCAAGCAAATATGTTGATTCCACAAACGCATTACGAAATATTACCGTGGTGTGTGTGTGTGTGTGTGTGTGTGTGTGTGTGTGTGTGTGTGTGTGTGTGTGTGTGTGTGTGTGTGTGTGTGTGTTATCCCAAAACTGTGATGTTTGGTAGGTGAAGATGTTCAGGATAGATGTGGTACACGTGTTGCGTTTGCCCTGACTTCCATTACAACCTAGGAATGGTTCAAAACAAGCATACGTCGGCCTTGAACGGAGCAACAAGCAGACAAAGTTCATTCTCATAGCCCAAGTCAATAATATCCTTTTATTAATAAAATATCAACATAGAGCCATAAGTAAAAGTATATTTATCCATAGAAATCCATGTACGTTTGTAAACAGTAAGTGACTTTAATAGCAAAATACAATGCTATTAGCAGCATTAATTTCTAAAAGAATGTACCTGTAATTTATTAGTTCTTTTGGGAAAGTGCAATCTTTTTACATGGGTGTGTGTGTGTGTGTGTATGTGTGTGTGCGTGCTCACAAATGCACGATCGTGATTTTTATCACATTCAGTAGCAGCAACATACAATGTTCTATTGAATAAAGTTCTCTTTAATTTGTTTTGCTTTGCATGCAATCTGAACTAATCCAAATAACCACGTGTTGTTCTCCACTTTAGTCCTACAAGTCTGCTGCAAACAGATGGACTAACTGACAAAACAATCTGTAACCGACCGGCTCTATCTAGTTAACAGATTGTTGGCAATCCTTGGTGGGATTGTGATATAAATAAATTACATTCAAAAACCGTGGCAGCAGTCTTACACATAGGCCTACATAAAATTTCAGAATGAAAAATAATATTCACACATAGAAACTGATGGAGTGTTTGCTAGCACGAAGAATAATCAAGTCCCAAAACATTTCTCAGAGAAAAGTATTAATCTATTAATCTGACCTTAAGTGTTTGAGCTGAGAGCTGTCAACGTCACATTCAGACCATGATTTATATTTGATGACTTTTTATACAGATTTACTATAACTTGGTTACTTTATGCAGTTTATGGGGAGTACACTTTGAACTAAAGCATACCTACTTAACCAATCAGCATTGAAATGCCACAAACTGCACATCTTTCAACCAATCAGCAGATTATAGACAAACGCCTCTCGCATTTCTGTCGTCTGCTTCAAGGTTAAAGTTTTGATAGGTCCTTCATGTAAATGCCCTTACTGACTCTTTTTGCTTTTACGTAATTAGATTAAATAATTCTCGTCTTGTTTTAATTTCGCTTAGCCTGATGATGTTGGAGGTCAATATATCGTGAATAGAGAATCGGTGACGTAACTAATGAACGTCATAGCGAGTGCCTGTAATTAAAAATACCTTCTCATCAAAGTACTGTTCATTTGCTCCAGTAGTATCATACTGTACACTGCTCTAGTTGTATTAGACATACTGTACACAGCTCTAGTTGTATTAGACATACTGACCACAGCTCTAGTTGTATCAGTTATACTGTACACAGCTCTAGTTGTCTTAGAGATACTATACACAGCACTAGTTGTATCTGATATACTGTACACAGCTCTAGTTATTTTAGTTATACTGTACACAGCTCTAGTTGTATCTGATATACTGTACACAGCTCTAGTTGTATTAGTTATACTGTACACAGCTCTAGTTGTCTTAGAGATACTATACAGTTCTAGTTGTATCTGATATACTGTACACAGCTCTAGTTGTATTAGTTATACTGTACAAGCTCTAGTTGTCTTAGAGATACTGTACACAGCTCTAGTTGTATCTGATATACTGTACACAGCTCTAGTTGTATCTGATATACAGTGCACTGCTTTAATTCTATTAGAAATACTGTACACTGCTTTAGTTGTATGAGTGATACTGTGCATTGCTTTAGTTGTATGAGTGATACTGTGCATTGCTTTAGTTGTATGAGTGATAATGTGCACTGCTTTAGTTGTATGAGTGATATTGTGAACTGCTTTAGTTGTATGAGTGATACTGTACACTTCTCTATTTGTATAACAGATATATCTAAGTATTAGAGATATATATGTAATTTTCTAGCTCTGTTCGCACTAGACATAGGTTTCTAGACCGGAGCTCCCCGAGAGATCGTGATTTAAAAAAAAAAAGCATAGTAAATATAGTAATATATTTATGCAGGGATTCTCTAAAACCTGATAATTATTTCAAAAGTTCAGGCTGAGAAAGGTTGCACCATACACTACCTTTGAGCAAATAAAATTAGAATAGCGGATCTATTTTTGCTGTTTGCAAAGATTTTAGTCAAGAATAGTCTCCTTGTTTCTTGTCTCGTTTTAATTTTTCTAGTATAAAACTAATTTCCTTTTCACTGCTGCTGTTGCTAATAGATATGCGAGACAGAAACGATTAACAAAAAACTTTAATAACAAGATTTTTAAAATAGCAATATTTAAAACAAAATGTTTTCTTAATGCATTACTAAATGTTCATCATATGTCCACTAGTTCTTTTTTATATTGAGACTCAAAGTTTCAGTTTGTGCAATGATGCCACTATCTATGAAAGCTTCGAAAAGCTTGGTTGGAGAGGGTGCTGGCTCAGACAAGGGCGAAAAAGCTAGATCCTCCAGCACCCTTGTATAGTCTTCGAGGACGGCCTTGATTTCTGTCAATGTGTTTGTCAAATGCAGACCGAGCTGCAGGTCAAGTTATAGCAGGATGTAGTTTCTCCAAAGACACTTCACAAGTCTCAGCAAACTATCATCTAAGAATAAAGGGACACAAGCTACAACCACCAGCACCACAAAGAAGGAAACAAACACAAAAATTATTTGGAAATTACTGCCAACAGTTTATTAAGTAGTCAAGGGGTGCTCTGACTACTGTCTCTTTTTGTGTATTGTTTTCTTCTTGCTTTTGCTCCTCCTACCTTGACAATGGCAAGAGAGTGGTGTGGGTTGAAGCTCTATTGATTCTTTTCCCATACTCTTCAGTGTGTCTCTGTAATCTGATGGAGAGAAGGTTAGTTACGTCCTATCGCTTGGTAGGCTGCGTGAGAAATGGGGGGAAAATGGTAACTAGTGTAACCTTGGCACTCGATGTCTGGCCATGAATAAAGTCTTGGGGACTGCACAAGAATTTTATTAGTCTAGAAACTCCAACCAACTCTACCTTGACTAACCGTATTAATCAATAGAATTCAAGAATACATTGAGAACTAATTAATTAATATTCATGACTTTCTCACATCTTTGATACCCACATTCTGTCAACACACGTGTCACGTCACCGATCCACATGCGGGTTTACAGTTACTTTAGTCTTAATAGTTAGATAATGGACTCTTAGTAAAAAAAAAATTTTTAATGGGGCTTGAAAATAATCCATTTAGTCTGTTTTCGCATGACTGCACTTCAAAAGTAAAAATGTGCTGACTTTTCCGTTAGAATAGTGGACAAATAACAATAGCAATACACGCACTCCTACTTGCTACTAAATACTCTGGATCTCAACATGCTATGACAATCAAAACATCCTCCCTTTCTCCAACCAACTATCTATCCTAGACTTGCTACTAAACACTCTGGATCTCAACATGCCATGACAATCAAAACAACCTTCTTTTCTCCATCCAACTATCTATCCTAGACTGTTGCTTTATAAATAAACTTTATCATAGCAATCTGACTTTTAAGAATTACAAATACCACTTCATCATAAATTTAGGAATAAATAAAAATTGAAAATATATTTTAAAAGATATGTGGAAAAAATTCCCATCATACAACAGCATTCTTGGCTCTTATCACTGTCTGTTTCTTCACTCAAGTGTCAACTCGTTGATATGATACTGGTGGTGGCGTGTTGGCCCACCACCTCACGATTTTATTAAATCCATAAATGATAAATATATCGGAACCAAGAATAATTTGTTTAACTTTAATAATAACAATTTAAATAGTGATAATAGTTCAAACTTGTTACTTTAAATCATGATAAAAGTAGTGATTAATATTAACTAGCAGGATTGTATTTCACTCTGGACAAGTAACACCTAAAAGAGGAAAACAATTAGTGTAATTGTTGATTCTAGTTCTTGAATTAGTCTCCATGGCTGCAAAAGACGAAGACCCTGTCGAGTATTAAAGTGGATTAATATATTAATAACAGATAATTAATTATTAATTCACGGGGGTGAAGGTTTCACCCAGCCTGTCGCAGAGTGTGGGTGGTGGGCAGCAATTTGCTTAAACAAAAAGAAAGGTTTGAATCTGAAAGTTGTCCTTGCGTAGTGACGTACACAAGACAAATGACGTACTGTCACTTTCATTTCCTAGAAAATACAGAAACGCAAACTCAATTCTGAAAAGAAGTTTGATAAAATTATACGGAAACGTGAAGCGAAAAGTCGGAACAAATGAAGTCGAATGTGAAACATGTCAGACGTTCGTAAACGTCTGGGAATATGGCGCTATCACTGAACACTTTGTATAAATGTCGCAATACATGTAGACCCACGTTTACTAAGCAATAAAAAGACTGCATATTTGCTTGGACATGATCTTCATTAGGAACTTTAATGAGCAGTTAAATAAGTTAAGCTGTCAAAACAAGGTACGTATTACGAGCTCTTAACGAGCGGCTAAATAAGTTAAGCTGTCAAAACAAGGTACGTATTACGAGCTCTTAACGAGCGGCTAAATAAGTTAAGCTGTCAAAACAAGGTACGTATTAACGAGCAGTTAAATAATTATGTCATCCCAATAAAATAAACTGCACATTACGAGATCCTGAATAAGTCATCACAGTAAAATAAGGTGTATATTACGAACTCTAGCGAGGTTGAATAAGTTAAGTCATCACAGAGAAGAGTGCTAACATAATGTATAAAATTTCTTGTACAAAATGTGCATCAAGTTTTGTTTTGACGAAATAAGTATACGGCAAGAGCACTATAAGATTTCTTGTACAAAGTGCGTACCAAAGCTTTGACGAAATAGTTTGACCATGATATGTTTTAAAGGTAATCTCGTTGACAATAAATAAGTTTCTCATCTTTTTAACTCAGCTGATCGTTCCATTTAATCGGTGCCCCGAATGATAAAAACGGCATTGACACTAGGAACACTTCATTTGATGATTCTGGTCTTAATTCAGTTGTCATTGTAACGAACAGCTGTATTATCCTGATGAAGATTGTTTAGTCTGAACCTCAAATCTTGTAACTGTTTTGTGTTGTGTGCAGTGTAAAAAGTTTAGAATTTTCATCACACACGCACACACACACACACACACACACACACACACACACACACACACACACACACACACACACACACACACACACACACACTCATTTTCTTATACATGTATAAAGTACAAATCAAAATGGTTGTATGGCTGCAAGCGAAAGTTTGTAGAACACACACAAACACTTTGCTATGCGCTACACTGCATACACTGACAATGGGATTTCATTATTTACAAACAGTATATGAATATATCAGGTTCATTACTCACTGAAGTATAATAAGAATGAAATGGGATTTAAAGTTCAAGATGAGTAAAGAAAGAGCACTCCAAAGAAAAGGTATATTTCTTTGTCACTTTTGGGACATTTAACTTTTTACAACATTTAAAATCTACTAAGCAGGTCGAAACTAAGAGTCATTCCTACGATTTCTTTATTCTACAACAGTCAGAATTAAATTTTCATCAGTTCCTAAAATGAATGAGTGAATAAAATATTTGACTAAAATCAGCAAAATTACAATTAACTAAGAAAACGCTGTTTAAACAAACTTAGTCTAATTAAGAAAATTATATGTAAAAGAATTTAAGCTAATTATAAGTTATCTAAGAAAGAGATATTTAAACAAACTTAAGCTAATTGACTAAGTAAGTGATATTTAAACAAACTTAGGCTAATTAACTAAGAAAATTATGTTTAAAAGCTAATTATCTAAGAAAGAGATATTTAAACAAACTTAAACTAAGTAATTAAGTGATATTTAAACAAACTTCAGCTAATTGACTAAGTGTTATTTAAACAAGCTTCAGTTAATTGACTAAATAAGTGTTATTTAAACAAGCTTCAGCTAATTGACTAAGTAAGTGTTATTTAAACAAACTTCAGTTAATTGACTAAGTAAGTGTTATTTAAACAAGCTTAAAGCTAATTGACTAAGTAAGTGTTATTTAAACAAGCTTAAAGCTAATTGACTAAGTAAGTGTTATTTAAACAAACTTCAGCTAATTGACTAAGTGTTATTTAAACAAGCTTCAGCTAATTGACTAAGTAAGTGTTATTTCAACAGACTTCAATTAATTGACTAAGTAAGTGTTATTTAAACAAACTTCAGTTAATTGACTAAGTAAGTGTTATTTAAACAAACTTCAGCTAATAGACTAAGTAAGTGTTATTTAAAAAAAACTTCAGCTAGTTGACTTAAAAAGTGATATTTACACAAACTTAGCTAATTAAATTTAAAAAATTATGTTAAAACAAATGTAAGCTTATTAAGTAAGAAAGTGATATTTAAACAAACAAGCTAATTCACAAAGAAAATGAAATTTAAGTAAACTTTAGCTAATTGACTAAGGCAGTGCTGTTGAAATAAAATTAAGCTAACAATGTATGGTCAGGATTAATTTATCTTGTTATACTCCAACTTTCTCTCTCATCATGCCGAACAGAACAAAATAAGGTTTAAAAACAGTAACAAATTCAGATTTTATACAAAACTCATAGGCATTTGTGCCTGCACAGTGTATGTATAGATTCCAGCTTCATATTTTTATGAATACATTAGACATTTTATTTTTCCCTATTAGATATTGAGCTAATAGACTAAGCTATACACAGTTTATGTGTCCTTATTTTACTCCACACTGTTGTCAAAGGTTGTAGAACTGTTAATGGAATCATTACTGTTCATATATTTAGAAGCAAAATAAAGCATCTTAATCACAAAATATATGTACAATACATGTAGTTCAGACTGGAACCATTTACAAAAAAATAACATGCACACAATCACAAACTCCAAAAGTCTTCCAAAACTTCATGCAAATTAGATCCATACAGTACTTATAACAGCTATTGATTTCAGACAACAGTATCTAAATGTGCATATATTATTCTATGTGTATGCAACATATATGTATCTTTATTATATTTTTTAACACATATAGTTGCACTTGCTTTAGTATATATATTTTTATTTTTCTAATATAACACAAAATATGACAATTTATGTTTTATATACAGTTAAATAAATGTAAAATATTAACACACTGATATTTTTCAAGGCAGTATTTTATCCTGCAATAATTTCTGAGAAACACACTAAATTTTAAACAGAAGAGTGTCTTTTAATGTGATTTTTTAAAGCCTATTTTCTTGAGGGATTCTTTCTGCGTATGAAAAGATCTCTTTCATAAGCAACCTAATATTCCCTTGTCACAAAAAAATTTGAAAATAAAAACTACATGTGCATAATACATATAGCCTTTCTACAGTAAAATATTAGATATGTAAAATACATAAAGTGACATTTTAAAATTATTGAAAGAAATGAAGTGCACATGCACCTTTTTTATTGTTTGCAGTTTATTCGATCAGCACAATAGAACTTTTCATTGCCACTACACACAAATATTGTTAACAGTCATTGTTATTTTTTCTTCTGATGTTTTGCAATCTTGAGAGAAAACTCTAGGTATCAATCAGTTTAGTTTGGGACTCTTCTTCACCGATGATGTTCTCACCCTCATCCTCCAGAGCAGGTGGTGCCTTTAAAAATAAAGAATTTTGTAATTAAATTTTTGGTGTAAATTAATATCATGTAAATGGAAAACTTTTCTTTTTCTTTAAAGTTATAGTTATGTTAAAACATGCTTATATATCAATAGTGTGTGTATTTTTTGTGTTTATATATCACTATATCTAGATACATTTATCATTACATTCTTTGTATTTTTTGTTTATATATCACTATATCTAGATACGTTTATCATTACATTCTTTGAATTATGTGTTTATATATCTAGATACATTTATTGTAACATTCTTTGGTGGTAGGTGGATGTGGGGGTGATGGTACTCCAGCAAGATGTACTGGTCACATTTTTCAAAGTGATGTTCATCCATACATCTGGCAGGAAAACACACTTTTTCAACCACCTTGTACACTCCTATCCTCCCAATACACACACAAACACTGCTTGTATATTGAGCACTTACAACACACATACACAAACACACAACACATGCACACAATGCGTGTACAGCCTTAGCTTGTTGTAAATATAAATCTTGACTCATAATCTAAACAAATTTTTCATGATTTTATATGATGTACATCTAGATATCTATGTCCAGGATTTCCTTGACATTTTTTAAATAAATGATATGACCAGTTTACAAAAATGTCATTCATTCTTTTATATTTTCATGTGTGTGTGTGTGTGTGTGTGTGTGTGTGTGTGTGTCTGTGTGTGTCTGTGTGTGTGTGTGTGTGTGTGTGTGTGTGTGCATGTGTAATAAAATTCTTATGCCTGTTTGGCTGGGGCTAACTCAAAAGCTACTGGACTGATTTCAATTGGACTTTTACTTTGTTGTATAATTTAGTGCCCTAGAATCAAAATAGGCTATATAACATCATGAAATCCCATAAGGGAAGCTCATCAGTAGCTCTTAAACTATGAAATTAGTAAAGTGCATGCACCGGGCCATTGCTTATGCATGGCATGGTGGGCCATACACCACTCTGCCCCCTCCCCCCTCCCCGCACTGCAGATGTTTTGTAGGTTCACTCTGACATCCGTGCACTGTGGATGCTTCATGGATTCACTCAGATTGCACTTCTAATTTTGAGTATTACATGTTAGGCTGAAGTAAATATTGTATTTTGGTGAGTTACATTATGCTGTGAGGTTAGCTCTTATTTTTGTAATGCCTCCCTGAAAGAGATCAAACCTTAATTAAGTCCCAGCAAATGTGAAGAGAAAGTAACTTACACAGCTTATGGAATGCCAAAATGAACTATAAATGAATTTTACTTTAAGCAACATATTCTGAAAACTGATAGTTACGCAAGCTTTTTATATCCTACTTCCAACCTCACCTTTTCAGTGTCAGATTTCTCTACATCCTGAGCTGCAGTGGTGTCTGTCTGTTTCTTCTTTTCTGCATTAACAATTTCAAAAAATTCCTTTTCAGCTCTAGCATAGAGGTCCTCTTCTACACCTCCATCTTCTTCATGGCCGGCTGAAGGTCCCCCTTCTTCATCCTGTTTGCATTAAAGAAACACATCCAAAGAAGTATACTAAATGACACACACCCATAATCTGTAGTGACTGAAAAACAACAGACTATTCTCAGATGGGGACTAAGATGTAAATTATTTGGAATAAAACAACAGTTTGTTTGAGACTTCTGTCAATCAGTCAAAGGCCCCAGAGCCCACAAATTAAATTTCTTTACTCCTTCCAAGCTGAAGAATCACTTGAATGACTGTACATTAATCTACATTAACTGTAAGCACTCAAGAATGACTGAACATTAATCTACATTAAATGTAAGCACTCAAGAATGGAGTCATAAAAAGTTACAGAAATTCAGCAAAAAGACATGTGACTGGAAGTTTAACAAAGCACAGTATGGGTTTGAAATATAAATATAAGGAGATGGCATGATTATTATTATTTTACCTAATGGTGACTGACTAAACAAAATGGAGTCGGGAAATGACACACCTTTCCAAGATATTTTCAATGAGCAAATTTGGAATGATTGAATGTTTTAATAAACTAAAGTTAAATTGCATGTAGTGTCTACTAAATCTGAAATTTGGGACAATTCATTGAATGTTTAAATAAACAAAAGCTAAAGTGCTACATTTGGATCCAAAATGGTGTAAACCAGATTTTATGACATAAGATTTAGTTAATTGTTACTTAAATACCCATAGCAAAGTACTGGAAATTATCCAGAAATCTAGTATTTCTACTGAATTTGTAATTTATGTGGTATTTTGTATGTATGTTTCTTTTTTTAATTTTTAACAAATTAAATCAAATCTAAAATTATGAGTGTTGGAGTTATTAAAATATGTAAAGGTTTCACATACAGTTTGCTCAGTCATTATATGTGCAATCTTGTTCAATAGGTATAATCATAATTAACTTCTTGCAGCTTATAAATGTGTAGGGCATTTTGGGCTAAACTGTTTTGCAGTTCAGGTAGAATTAAAGAATAAAATAGCTAAAAGTAAAATGGTTTATAAAAAGAAAGAAATGATGATTGGCCTCAGAAAAATACTAAGATGACTCTGTAAGTCTGCAAGAAAGTCACAATGAGATGACACTGAAATAGATATCACTGAGGTGACTCAGTTTGCAAGAAAGTTGCAATGAGATGACACTGAAAAAGATACAACTGAGGTGTGGGTCATCTCTGCAAAACTCTTCCGTTGGGCAGTTTGTATTCCGCAACTATTACTTTCTCATCAATATGTGTAATCATTAGTATTTTATAACTGTTACTTTCTCATCAATATGTGTAATCATTAGTCTTTTGTAACTCTTTTACTTTCTTACCAATATGTGTAATCATTAGTCTTTTGTAACTCTTTTACTTTCTCATCAATATGTGTAATCATTAGTCTTTTGTAACTCTTTTACTTTCTTATCAATATGCATAACTATTAGTATTTTGCAACTGTTTCTTTCTCATCAACATGTTTAATTATTAGCATTTTGTAACTCTGTTACTTTCTCATCAATATGAGTAATGATTAGTATTTTGTAATTGTTACTTTCTCATCAACATGTGTAATCATTATTAGTTTGTAACTGTTACTCTCTCATCAATATGTGTAATCATTAACATTGTGTAACTGTTACTTTCTAAACTATATGTGTAATCATTAGTATTTTGTAACTCTCTTATTTTCTCATCAGTATAGTAATCATATGCATTTTAATAAAAATATAGTATGTACTTAATGCAATCTGATACAAGTAATTATTTATTCATATGTGAGATCATACACAATTTAATGAAAGTGCAGCTGTGCTAAATTAAATAGTCTGATTTTAAGAATACAATGACTATTTATGTAATTTTGCAAAGCACATGATTATTAATCCTTTTAATTTATATCTGCAGCTCAAGAGGCAGAGTTACAAGCACTAGATCATTCAGCATACATTCTGATGGAAAGAGTAAATCATATATACATTTTATAATATGTTTAAAATAACAACAAAAATAATATATTGACAGGTAAAATACTTTACATGAGATTTAAAGATAATGAAACAAAATTTTAAAGAAAAAGTAAAACATTTTGCACTACAGTTTTCAAGTTAATGAAAGTAAACTTTTAAAGTAAAAATGAAAACAGTTTATAATATGTTTAAGTTAATGACAATAAAGTAGAACAATATGACAAGGAGAAACTACAAAGTAACATTTGTTGTTGATTTATTTTATGTCCCCCCCCAAAAAAAAATGTTGTATAAAATTGACTGCTTTGTAAAAATATATATACCTTCCAGAATCTAGATGATGCAGATTTTTATAATTCCTTTCTTTCTCATTGCAGAATGATAAACACATCACATACAATCTATACATATGACTGGTTTTTTTGACATAAAAATACAAGTTGTACTTGATAGAAGTTCCCTGTTTTAATAAACATCAGTACACATTTTCACAATTCAATTCTTTCTCATTGTAGAATGACAAATACATCACATACCACCAAATATATGAACCACAAGAAGTCTTATTTTAAGACACTGGAAGTGGTGATTACAAAAAATATCAAATGTTAATGACTGATATTCCAAATGATTTATATTAATCAAAAGCAAAAATCAACATTTCCCTGACCTAATGCACTATTCATTTTAATAAAAGTAGTTCACAATTTTAGCAAAATAAGATACTTAAGCTAATCAGAGTAAAAAAACAAACAGAAATTACCTTTCCTTCTGGTTGACTCTTTGCTCTTTCTTTTAACTTCATCTCGCGGTGACGAGCTTCCAAGATCTTTTCACGACGTGTCTCACGCTCAAACATCTGTACACACCAGAGAAGGTTTATTTTTTTGTAAATTGACCATCATCATGGACATTTTCATAACATTTGTTCTCTTACTATGAACTTGCTTAAGAAAAGAAGATATGAAATATAAAAATGATCATAAAATAAAATGTTATACATATATTTATAAATAATAAAATGTACATTGATAATATTTTTCAATAAATCAAAAGTTTAATGAACATAATGTTTTTATTACTCACATTAGTAACCAGATTCTTTTCATTTCTCTGTAAGGTGTATAGGTTTTCAGAAAGCTCAAGTAGTGTGGTGGTGCCATCTTTGGAACCACAAGCCACAAGACGCCCATGTTCCTGCACTCGCAAACTGTGCAGTGGTACATCACAAACCTGTTTACAAATACAATCGAATAAATATATGCAAAATTATGAGCATAGGTACATACAAAGTTATACATATCCTCAGATAAATTAAAAATTATAAACAGTTAAAATCTTAGGAAATGAATTTTTAAATTACAAGAAAAGTCTCTTTAATATATAATTTTGAGGTTGTTTAAAAATAAAATAATACAGAAGAAAGATTGTGTGAGCACTGATTTAAAACGCAACAATACAGGAAGCAGACTATTGTAATATAAATATGTAATATTATTACATTTTTAAAAAAGACCATTGACACGTCAAGCAGACTATTGCAATATTCAAAAATTTTTAAACTGCAGTAATACAGAAAAAGACTATTGAAACATCACAGGAATTCTTTTAAAATGAAGTACTATAGAAAATAGATTATTAAAACATCACAAGATGTAAAAATGCAGTAATATAGAAAACAGACTATTGAAACATCACATTACAAGATTTAAAAGTGCAATAATATAGACAACAGACTATGAAAATATCACATCACATCATAAGATTTAAAAGTGCAGTAACACAAAAACACTATTGATTGAAACACTCACATCACAAGATTTTAAAATGCAGTAAGACAGAAAACAGGTTATTGATTGAAATACCACATCACATGATTTAAAAGTGTAGTAATACAGAAAACAGACTATTGTTTGTAAGATCAAGAGAAGAGGGAGGAGAAGAAAGATGAATGTTCAGACTAATACTTAAACTAGCTGACAGGTTTTACAATCTTAAATGAGAGTTGAAATATTTCTTATTTTTCAAAGATTTTAAAATTCTATTCAAACATTATTAATTACCTTCTGCACATTATACTTTGACTTGCTTGTATTTAAAAAAATAAATAACAAAATGTAAAGTTAAAATTCTAAGAAATGGAAGTAATATAACATAATAACTTATTTATGCACTAAAATAATAATGAAAATAAGAACACAAATGAAGAAAGACTCTTCATGACAGACACAATCCAGACATTTAACTAAATGCTTATTCTTAGTTGGTAAAAGAATTATAGCTGGATGACACACAGAAAGGAAGGGAGGAAAAAAGAAAGGCAAATAACTCTAACAACCTGCAGGCTGAGGGTAGGATCATTCTGTTTAAATATGATGTCCCAGACATCCAATGTACCATCCATCTTGGTTATAAAGAAGACAGATGGGCGCACAGGACTCCAACAACCATCAGTAAGGTAGGACGAGTACTGTCTGCAATAATTAGGACATTTTTTTATTTACAGAAATACATCAAAACATGTTTGAGTGAATAACAACATTAATAAGCTTTTATGAAAAACTGATTACAAGATCATAAAGTATTTTTAAACCCCCAAATTGATTCATTTAGGCAAATAAAGTTATAAATGCAAACAAAAAGAATCCATAAATATTTATAATAAAAATTTGGCAATGTTTAAATATGATTAAAGAAGAAAATATTAACAATTTAAAATAAAACTTATCTTGGAGTAAAGCAATATTATTTGGGGTGAGCAAATTTTTACTATAAAACTCTAATACTGCAATGATTACAATATCAGCAAAATATTGGAGATTTTCAAACAACAAAAGGAAAGCTCCAAATAAACAAAAGTTGTTACAGTCACTTTATAACTTGCATTTTCTGACATAAGATTTAAATTTTGGAAAATGTAATGACAAGAGCACTAAACTGATCTTATAGAAGAACAAATTATGAACTTACTTTGTCCACATTATAGAGGAATCTCTTATATCTTCAGACCAGATCTGAAAACAGATTAATCATCAAAGCATAGCACTTACTATGAAATATATATATATATACAGTTTGAAATACATATACAATATGACCTATATTTAAATTAGATCAGAATATAGCAGAACAAACTCCTACATTTGCCATCAAAAGATAATATGTTCTGTAGCAATAGTCACTTTGCGGCTCGGCCACTGGGCATCACAACACTCCGACTAACCACAAATGGCAGATGTATGCCCATCTGAAACTGGTCAGTGTGCATGGTTGCAGTCATTATATGAACAGAGTTACTTGGGGTAGGCTGTCTATGGTGGTTGTTATGAGGGGTGTAAGAGAATACATTACTTGTCTTAAATCTTTGAAGAGATCAAAGCGCAATAGTATCTTTTGATGACTTTCCAAATTACAAAGAAGTTTAACATCTTTATCATTAAAAAATCTATGTAACTGTGTAACACATAATTATTAACAATTATTCCAAATCAGAATAGCAGAACAAACTAACAAAAAACAATACAGTTTAACACTTCCAGGGTTTTGTGCCTATACAAGTGTTTATGATGACTAGCCCTGATGGGTGTTTATGATGACTGGCCATGCTGTTAGATTGCAAATTATAAAAATTTAATGAGTGGTGAAACAAGAAAAAAACAAACAACAAAAAAAAGAACCACAATAAACCTTGTGTAAACATACAGAATCCACTTGTAAGAATGATAGATTTTAAAAAGTAATCAGTTTTATTAAATCTTTGTTTAAAATATATAAATAATATTAAATAAGAGTACTTGTAGTCAATGATACATCATACAAGAGTAGTTACCCGTGCACACCAATCTCCAACACTCATAAAGTTTTTAGGGAAGTGTGGATTGCGCTGAAGTGAGTAAACTGGACCAATGTGGCCATTGAAAGTAGCAACAATTTTCTCCAATGGTGTTTTTGCTTTTCTGTTGCATGATATGATGACTCCCTGCTCTGTACCAACCATGAACTTTGTTGGCTAAAAGAAAACAGGATTTGAAAACACTTTAGATCAACAGTTTTAAAAGGGGGAATTCTGAAAGAAATGATGATTTAAAAAAAGTTAATTAAACTATTAATTCTTTTTATTTAGCTAAAGGCAGTAAATGAACATGTGTCTGCTTATTGCTTGTGAGCAATATCTTAAAAATAAATCTTATATTACAAATATGCATGCATTTCTTTGATTGATTTCTTCTACTCTTAAATTTTATAACAATCTGTAAATCTGAGGGCATGACACTTTCTTAACAGCAATAATATCAAAACTCATTCCACTTTTAAAGTCTAGTCTGTGCATGAATGACCCAAAAAATTAATAATTACTCCATTAATTAAGTAGGTTTAATTGCAATTCTTAGATTTTAGAAAGCAGTCAAGTATATGTACATACTTTGCTCTATTGCTACAATTTGATAATACAGTTTCTTACTACCATTTTTTAACTTGAAAACCTCATTAAATAACTTTTGCAAACCTGAGATGTTATCAATAATGAATGTTACAATCTGACAATACATTACATTTCCAACACTATTTTCTAACTTACAAACCTCAGTAAGAAACTTTGTAAACATACAAGTAGAAATGAAGTTTACAATATGAAAACACACCTTGTGATATCTACTATTATTTTCCATCTTACAACCACATTAATTACCTTCTGCAACAATTTCAAGTTTAGCAATATTAAATAGGTGTGAGAAGTAAGCATCACTGAAATTGGATCTGTACTGCAGAGTAGATATCTTTCAATTCTAAGTACTGTCAAAAACCATATTAATTTTCAATTCTCATAAATGTCAAAAAACATTCATTTCAATTCTCATAATTATGAAAAACCATATTAATTTCAATTCTCATAAATGTCAAAAAACATATTATTTTCATTCTCATTAAGCACTGTTTAGAATAGTGTGCCATTGAGATCTGTCTGCTTACCATTGTAGGCTCATACTCCAGAGAATAGGCACCTTGTGCTTTGGCTAGCTCTTGCTTCTTATCTAGGTACATCGTTTCAGTTGGCTCACCAAATTTTCGGATGTCCCACCAAAGTACTTGTCCATCAGTTGATGTTGAGAAGCACTCTGTACCTGTCTTGGATTGAATCCATATTACCTTGTAGGCTGGGTCACGGTGACTTTTTTCAATGGGTGTCATTTCTACTGGCTGAGAGCCTTTCCTTGTGTCCCAGTAAGCTACAAACAAAATTTTTTTTTTTAAAAAAAACCCATTGTTTCCTAGGAATTTGGAAGAATTATTTGGGGCATAACAAACATTGCAACTAATAAAGTTTAAAGTGGCTTCAGTTCTCCATGTGATGTTTAACTCTTTTGTAAATTAGATCTAATTCCATACTCACCAATCTGACCATTATAGCAGCCTCCTAAAAGAACATGAGAGTCTTTGGGGTTGTACTCCAGACACACCAGAGGGGAAACAGGTTTCAGTGTTGTCTCAGGTTTGTTAGGATTTTCTGAAAAGAAAAGGTGAGAAGAAACATACAGTATTTAAGTAAACAGAAACATTTTGATCATTTAAGAAACATAAATAAATGCATGTCACATATATATTCTGTAAGGTTCACTGCTTACCAACATCCCAGATGTAAGAGTCCATGCAGGTATCTGCATTTGAACCCTGGAAGTCAAGATTGCAATATGCTACTGCCAACTTGCGAGGTCCGTCAGGGAACCATGAAATGTGTGTTGCTGTTCGTTTAATTTCACCGGGATCTCTACAAGATAAGAAAAGGCAATTGTTAGTTATTAAATGTGTCCTTATGATGGTTCAAAAAGGTTTGTTTGTGAATTTTCTCTGGGGTGTCTACTATAAGGAAAGACATAGACCATGCCTATGGAATAATAAGAGTAAGGAAAGGCAAAGATTATGACACATTAAAAATAAGGAAAGGAAAGGCAAAGATTATGACACATTAAAAATAAGGAAAGGAAAGGCAAAGATTATGACACATTAAAAATAAGGAAAGGCAAAGATTATGACACATTAAAAATAAGGAAAAGAAAGGCAAAGATTATGACACATTAAAAATAAGGAAAGGAATACTCTATGGCATAATAAAAGTAAGAAAACGAATAGACTATGACACAGCAAAAAGTAAGGAAAGGCATAGGCTATGACATAATGAAAGGAAATGCTAGACTATGACATAATGAAAGGAAATGCTAGACTATGACATAATGAAAGGAAAGGCATAGACTATGACATAATGAAAGGAAAGGCATAGACTATGACATAATGAAAGGAAAGGCATAGACTATGAATTGTAACTGGGGATAAGATAATACTGATATAATTTATACATTCATATTAAAATCTTAACAAACTTATGAATAGATATAGACATGGACTCTTAACAAATTCTCTAAAATAAATAAGAAATTGGGTATACCTATGGATTCTCACTGGAGTCTCAATAAAAGTATGAAAGGTACAGATGTGAATTCTCAGTGGAATGCCTACAGAAGTACGAAAGGTGCTATATAGGTCAATATGAATTATCACTGGGTTGTCCACAAAGGTAAGAAAGGTGTAGTTGTGAATTATTACTGGGGTGTCTATAAAGATAGGAAAGATATGGTAATCTATTACTCCTCACTGAAGTCACTACTAAAGTAAGAAAGGCATTATATATCTTTGTATTAATTACAAGGGTGTCTACAAAGGTAAGAACAGTCACTACAAAGGAAAACAAACCCAGTCTATAAATTCTCAGTGGGGTCTCTACAGAATCTCTACAAAAGACAGGAAAGAAAATTATCTAAATTTTACACTTTATGATGTACACTGACATCAGTATAAAATTTGGTTTTAATCAGCCGGATATGTTGTCTCACAGGACTAAATATTTTCAATAATAATTAATTGCTGAAAATTCTACTATTTAAACATTGTAAGAATAAACACTTATAGAAAAATCTCCCAGGGTCTAATGAGAAGAAAGGCAAAGAAACACAGCGGTGGTATTGATAATAAAAATATGATTCTCACTAGTTTGATGCTTTTCAACTTTGGTGAGTTAATACATGGGCAAAAGATTATATTAAATAATTTGAAAAGAATGGCAGTCATTATCTTGAAGCATACAGAAATATTATATATTGATAAATATAAGCAGTAAAATAGTAATTTGTAATTTATAAATCTATAAGTGCTCCACAGTAGTAGATGTACAAGTCATGAAGAACTTAACTGAAACTGGAATATAGGGATTTGTAATACATGTATTAAGTTGCTATAAAAGTACAAAATAAATCAGTTATTATAAAAATAATTAAATTTAATCTAAAAATAATTAATTATAATTTTCCCATATGAGTCTTAAATTCATTTACAAAAATTAAATAACATGATATAAATCTTTTGCAGCTTTTAAAAATTATGATAAGAATCAGCTATGATTTATCTATCTACTTTTTTGTGTGCAGTATAACATTGGATGATATGAAAGAAAGAATATACCTGAAAACATTTATTGTTTTGCCTGATGGTGATTCATCAATTTCATCAACCTGCACATCTTCAAAATACTCTTCATAGATGTCAATAGCATTATTTTGCCAAATGCAGTGTTCCATGATCTAAGAAAATCAAAATTAAAATAGTCACTCACTTATTTTTATTCTACATTTCTTCCTTCAACACAAGTAAACTGAGATTTGTAAAAGGTGATAGAAAATGCACAGACATAATCAATAAATGCACTCAAACATAGATACATGCACACATGTACATGCCAACAAACAAGTGTATGCATGTTCACATGCCAAGTTTTTTTGTTTTTTTTTTAATTTTTACTATAGCACACACCTATTATGTTTTCTTTACATGCAAGAGTGAAAAGGTGAGATTAATTAAAACTATTAGGGAAAGAGTGGATAAATTGCAAACAGTCTGAAATCTATAAGCACATATGCACAGTTTAAGAAGTCAGTGTTGAAAAATGTTGTCTTGGACCAAAACATGCACATATTTAGAAGTCAGAAATGAAAACTGTAGTCACAGGCTAAAACAAATCCAAGAAAATGAATGAGATTTAGCAGAGTGCCCAGAGCTAGAAGACTGGTTTAGTGGTAAGTGGTATACCCAATACCAAGACAAATCTATACCTTGTCCTGTAGAGAAAGACTGAAGAATGTATTTCATTGATTGCAACTACCTACATAAGTAGTGGTTGGCATGGTAAATTTAAAACATCATAATGGAATTAGACTGTTGGCTATATATAACTGTTTTCAGTGACACTAATAAAATCTGAGCAGATTGTGTTGTATTGAAAAGGCTTCCCACACATTTACTAAGCTACAGTTTGTAAAAATTACTGTAAATGAGATAGATTTGTTTTTCAAACTTTTGCTAGATAAACCATGATGGGAGAGAATTTTGTCAAGGAGAGAAATGGAGTAAAAATTGTAAATTTGTTTTTGAGTACAAATGTAACTGCCTAAAGTGCTAATGGTGTTCTTGTTTGGATCACTACTAAATGGCCTCCATTACCAAGAAACTTTCTGATAAAGCAGCTTGTGCAACTGTAACTATTTGCAAAATCTATGACACCATATGCCATAATAATGTGACAAATCCAAGTGATACTGACCTCTGTTGACTATTTCTGTTAAAATAATTTTATTCAGTTCAGGCAAAAAGTGAATTTCTTTGTGATGTTTCAAATGCTTAAATACAAATAAACTTAATTTATTTTGTTTCTGCTTTGGTGTATTTTAGTTGAGCATGTGTATTTTATTTTTGCAGGGCATTGTTGTATAAAGTTTTCAGTAACTTGAATTTTTAAGAATTAAAAGTTTTCCTGTTTTACTTTCTAGTTCAACTTAACTGCATATTGTGTATGTGTGTGTGTGAGAGAGAGAGAGAGAAGTGCACACACATGCACACATTTTTAAAAATTATATTTTAAAGACTACCTTATCAAATCCAAAAAGATATGACTCACAGTTCCAAGATTTAGTACAACTTGAAGGTAAACCTCGTCTTTTTCTACTTTCTTTCTGTAGCGTGTGACCTGCTCCATCTCTTGTGGGTTGACATCTTTAGGCCATCCACCTTCTGTATGGTTGATGCCTCGGGTACTAGACTCAAATCTTTCTGTGTTAATCTATTCAACATTTCATGCCAGGAATAAAACTTTAATATAGGGATCATTTCATAAAGCTTAAAATCACAAATTTAAAACAAATTACAATGCACTAGTGTATGTATTCTATTTTCTAACCATTGCTTGGGAATCTACTAATAAACTTTGATCTAGGTAGGGTTATATAAATTTACAAATTACAATTCACATTCATCCAACTTATTTGCAAAATTAAATCATTACTCCTAATATTAAAGAAATGATAAATAAACAAATTATTGATTAAATGTATTTAAAACTTCATTCTAAAGTATAACATTTATAATATAATAAAACAATGAGCAATTAAAATACTTTTCTTTATTTGAATGTCTAGTTGTGCATCCAATTAACATAATTATTCAGTAAAAATAATAATAATATAGTGATGGCACCAGTAATATTATTTTCCACAGTTATTCTAGCCACAATGCTTTGATGAGAACAAAGAAAAAACCAATTTTGTCTGATATGAGGAATACTAAACTAAGTGCTTTGCTGGCTTGTGAAAAGTATTCTGCATGTCATTGTGATATAAATAGTCAGACACACACACACATACACACACATACACACACACATGCAAGGCATCATGTATCTAATACGGTACTTATGTGAACAACATTACATGCTAAAGCTTTATTGTGAAATTTTTTCACCTCATGTTCAGACATCTCTTGTACGCATTGTATGCCAATATCAACTGGGTTTCGTTCAATGAAATTTTTACTCAGTGCTGGATCAGGCACAATGTCAACATGTAGTTCAGCTGGCCGATCAGAAAAGTTGCACTGTCGGCCAAATTCGGACCGCTTTTTTGTATACACATAGACAATTTCCATTTTGGTGGATTGTTACCTCCTCTTTAGCAGTATTGTTTAACTAGAAGAATGAAATAAAATAACAAATTTTAATTTGAAAAATAAATAATGGGTTTGTCCATATTTATTATGATGAACATAAACGACAATGTATATAATGTAGTATGCTGTATGTGTTGTGTGTGTATGTGTGTGTGTGTGTCTGTGTGTGTGTGTGTGTGTGTGTGTGCATGTGTACACATCTGACCTTAGTACCTTTAATTTAAAAAGTAAAGCTAATAAAAATATGTGCATATTTTATCTTTCAGAATATAAAAATTAGCGATTCATTAGGACTAGTTAATACAAACTTATCAAGTAAAATGTATTTACTAAAAATTTTACTGATATTTAAGCAGGAAATTTAGTTTAGTTTACAAAAGTAATCACATAATTGAACACTAACATATGCACCGAATTAAACATATTTCTACTTTTGAAATAAATTTACAAGAAGATTTGTTAGATGAAAGAATGATAAAATTTTCTGAATAGAAGATTAGAAGGTGTTAACGGTATAAATTAATAGCTTTTGCATTTAATGTTGAATGTTTACAAGAAGTAGGTCCTATAGCTGTTTATACGATTTGCATCAAAAGCATCGGAAGGGGAATTAAAAAAATACAAGTCAACACAATAATGATTTGAAATGCTAGTCGCACAGCAGTTTCTATAATTATGTTACTACTGTGCCAAAAGGCAATGGCACTGGTTGTCTGAAAAGTTAGGTTTCAGAAAGGGCTTTAAGTTAAAATAACATTACTTTTATCCTGAATTAAATCTTTCTTAGCTTTAAATGTTTGAATTTAAACGATATAAAGTGGAATAAGAATTAATGTAATGCATTTACTTACTTTTATTATTTTAGCTTCTAGGCTAACAAACTCCTTAGTTATTGCTCATGCTAAAGACTTTCTTGCGTTACCCATGACAACGGATGTTACGACATCATAACCGGAAACCAAATGGTGTACCGAATTTATGGTGGATAGCAACCTCGCAGTTATTTCTACAAATGAAGCACTTATTATATAAAATAAAACGGTTAACTGTAAATTAAAGTGAAAATGGTCGTGAAAATGTTGGTTACAAAATTATTTTGGATATATTCTGAAATTATTAATGTTTGGTTGTTAGTTGAATAATGATGTCATAGGAATGTGTGTACATTTATTTCACAGATTTTCCTCCCGGAAGAGGTGGGAATCTCCTAACACTTGTAAACAATTTGACCACCACCAATTAAAAAGGAATGGCATTATCAGCTGTTGAAGCTCTTCTGATTAAAGCTAGGTGTGAACTGTTACATTCTTTTGCAGTAAATTTGCTTACTGTAGATGTAAATCACTTTCACCTAGGGGACAGTAATCTGCTAACAGCAGATTTCGCTTTCATCATACTTTCCAGAGTGAACTAATTAAATTCATTTACCCTCAATACGTGTTGTCTTAGCAATTCCTTGCCAATCGTCAGATTATATAGTTCCTAAATAGCATTATATAGAAAAATTGAAAACATTAACTTACGTCGAAAATATAAGTATTTCAGACACTAAATACTTATAAAAGAAACAACAAATTATAAGTTTTATTTGAACTTGTGAGTCGAATTTCCTTGTAACCCTTTCTATCCAACAGCTGCTAAACGGCAACACATACTTTGCACGCTTCAGTCCGTTTTAAAAGTGAGAACGAATTATTCAAATATGCTTCTTTTGTCTAGGTCCCAGTGTACATTTGCATTAGTTTTACTTGACCAATTTATTGAATTATTCTAAAAGGAATTACTTGGTGTATTCTTGGAAATATCCTTTGATAGAAAAGGCAATTGAGATGCATTATTAAATCTGAAACGTTAAAATTTGTGTATTTACAAGACAAATAAAGCTATAAACGTTTTTGCTATTTTGCTTTGAAGGCATGGGCTATAAAGCCATTTCTTTAGAAAGAAAAAATAGCCAATGGCACCACTTTATTTAGCACAATTAAATTTTTAAAAAAACAAACAAGACAATTTGTACTTATTTATGTTTACAACTATTATTTGATTAAAGTGTATGCTTCATGTACAACGTTTCTGAAATAATTTGTTACACACTTTTTTCATTATTTGCAATCTATTGGCAAAAAAAAAAAAAAAAAGTGAATGTGTTCAGATACAACTTTAAGAAAAGAATTATATTTATCTCTTTCTCTTACTTTAATCACTTCAGGGTGTTACATTTTGATTGCTCTCTCTTATAGCATCAACAGATCTTGAATAGTTATAGAGCAGCTTATGAATCAGCATTGTTCACAACTTATCATAGTTGATGCTACAGAAATCTTTGTGTGTTCACTGTTTCTTTCCTGTAACTTGAAAAGGTTCAAAACTCTGCTATTAGGATTACTATTAGAAATAGAACATATAGAACTTATCATGTCACTCCACTTCTTCAAGACATCACTGGCTTTCTGATCACAGCTCAATACTATAATTTATTTTTGTTAAAGCTTATTTGTCTGTTTATGTCTCACCTCAGGTGTTTACACTTCTGCTAGAAGCTTATTATTGCCATCAGACACATCCATTTTCAATATTTGGAAAAGTATAAGTTGTGCTTATTGTTAATTTGCCCATCAAGATCTGTTTAGAATATGCTGCCAGCTGAGACAGATTTGTCCTGATCCTTTGCAAAAGTACTTGCAAGACATTTTGTCATACTCAAAGCACTGTCTCTTAAATAAGTGTAAACAAATTTGAATTAGTGAACAAAATTTTGTTATAAAGTATAAAATAGCTATACTTTAGGAATATGCACTAATATAAAAACTTACTTTCTTTATTCATCTACTTAAGTATTTAACTGATGTCTCAAAACTCTAAAATTTGATTTAAGTCCAGAAATATAATTCATAGTAACATTTATTTAAAATTAAATCAGGTAAACATTAACTTATTGTGAAATTTAGCAATTGTTTACACTATCCACATACTGACCACCAGATTTAATTAATGCAATTCCCTAAGTTCTGTATGTTCTTTATGTCACAACTTTAAATAAGAAAAAAAGTAGCACTTGATTCTCTTTGGACATGATTTCTTATGCCTTGAATCTCTTCAGACATGATTCTCTTATGCCTTGAATCTCTTCAGACGTGATTTCTTAGGCCTTGAATCTCTTTGGACAGGATTCCCCTAGGCCTTGAATCTCTCCATACAGGCTTCTCTTAGGGTATAACTTTCTTAGGACATGATACTCTTAGGCCTTGATTCTCTTAGGCCATAATTCTCTTAGGACATGATTCTCTTATTTCTTGAATCTCTTCAGACATGATTCTCTTAGGCTCTGAATCTCTTTGGACATGATTCTCTTAGGACATGATTATCTTAAGGCATGATTCTCTTAGGACATGATTATCTTAAGGCATGATTCTCTTAGGACATGATTATCTTATAATTCTTTTAGGCCTTGGGTCTCTTATGATACGCTCCTTAAAGTCTGGATTTCTTTTAGTAAAATCTTACAGAGAGACCACATCTTGTAAAATAGGAGCAGGCATTTTTCATTTATTTATTGCATAAAATAATGAATTCCTAAACAGATGAAAATTCATAAAGCCTTTTGATGAAGTTTCAGTAGTTTTCATAAAAAATATAATTCTTATTGTAACATTGCATTTACCAGATTTATGTATTTAAGTTTTTATCTCCGTGGGGAAGTAACTGCTGAAAGTGAGTGCTAAATTTATGATGTAAATTCCACTGATTTAAAGATATTTAATTGAAGGAATCCTTTAAATTTTTGCTCAGTATCTTTTATTATCACCTTTATGTTAGTGAAGACACTAGAGGGAAGTCAAGTTGTTATTTTTAAGCTTATATTGAATTAATACAGTATGACAATATTCTCTGTTACCAGACAGACCATCAAGAGAAAGATAAAAAAAAAACTACTAAAGAGACAGTATTTCTGTTTGTGTGAGTGTGTGTGTGTGTGTGTGTGTGTGTGTGTGTGTGTGTGTGTGTGTGTGGTGTGTTTGTGTATATGTGTGTGTGTGTGTGTGTGTGTGTATGCGTGTGTGTGTGTGCAGACGATGGAGTGTAGGGGGCGCTTCCGGCTTCCGCCGCTTTCGCGCTTGTGTGTGCAGACAATGATATTGAAACTTTTTATATGGTATTCTAATTCTTGTAACAGTAAACTATACCAATATAACAGTAAACTATACCAATGTAACAGTAAACTATACCAATATAACAGTAAACTATACCATTAATATTTTCCCCTATTCTGAAAGGAATGCAACACAAGAAGATGTCGACCAGCTTTGCAAAAGCATTTCTGAGATGCTGGCTTTTCCAGAGAGGTCATCAGAATGTTCTGCGCTCTTGCGAAAACTCTTTGTCTTACTACAAGCATCAGATGCTGAGCAGTAGTAAGTACTTCAGTTGTTGCAGGAATATTCTTTTTTATTCCATTTATTTTAATATTCTTACTTCACATTCCATTTATTTTAATATTCTTACTTCACATTCCATTTATTTTAATATTCTTACTTCACATTCCATTTATTTTAATAATTACTTCACTTTCCATTTATTTTAATAATCACTTCACATTCCATTTATTTTAATAATTACTTCACTTTCCATTTCTTTTAATAATCACTTCACATTCCATTTATTTTAATAATCACTTCACTTTCCATTTATTTTATTATTCTTACTTCATATTCCATTTTAATATTCTCACTTCTTCCAGAAAGAATTGTGTTGCATTACTATTCATAATATTCCAGTAAAGTCCACAAAATTTTGATTTCAAGCTAAAATGACATTTGATGTTTCAGACAAATAATCAAACAGCAATACACAAACAACAGTTGTAAAAGATTAAAGAATGTTAAAAATTGCTAAATTTGGTTAAGTCATTTACAATTTTTTAATTCATCTTATCTCATATCTTTGAATGACATTTTTTTTTTTAAAGTGTGCCAAGGAAACTTGTATCAGAAATGCTCCAGAGTGTTATCAGACTGGAGTCAGATAAAATTGGTGCAAAACAGTGCATGCTATGTAGACTTATCTTGAAAGAGTTGTTGCCAGACATTGGGGAGCAAGTCAACCCATCTCTCAGTCCATCACCTGACAACCCACCTAGAAAAAGCTTTCTGCCTTTCTTTTTGTTACAGGTACCTTCATTTATTATGCACGTGAATACATCCAATAAATTAATGCACAGCAGAACTGCAGGCTTTACACATAAACTTTTTAAAGTAAAGGTTTGTCTTTGAAAGTGGGATTTCTTATAATCCAGCTCTTGCTTATCCAGAATAAGTTGAAACAGATGATTCCCCCAAAACCTGAAAAATACAAATCATTTAGAGAAACAATCCGTACTCTTTTAATTGAGATTTGTTGTATATTTTTATAAATATAAATAAAACTGTTATATATATAAACAGTAGTCCAAAACATATTTTCCAAAGTATTATATTGTTAATAACCCAGAGTTTTCATTAATTCCAAATAGAAAGCTACTGCACATTATAAATATGAATTCACATTGCTTAACCATTTGCTGATATAGTGGCATTTGCCAGTCATATAATTTCTTTGGTTTTGAAAATCATATATATATATATAATATATATATATTTATTCATTCAGTTTTCCTTCCTTCTTGGTTTTATAGACCTTACAGATTTGTTAGTTTAATGAGTCTTCAAATGTACCATATAACTTTCTTATGCAGCCTAAGTGCTGATTCCTGCAATCAAGTATGATTATACTCATTCATTTGCATATATTATACACCTTTGTCAAGAGTCTGAAATTGGGGTGATACACCTTAGTGTCAAGAACAGGGTCATACACCTTTTTGTCAAGTGTATGAAATTGGGGTGATACACCTTAGTGTCAAGAACAGGGTCATAAACCTTTTTGTCAAGTGTATGAAATTGTGATGATACACCTTAGTGTCAAGAACAGGGTCATACACCTTTTAGTCAAGTGTATGAAAACAGGGTGATAAGCATTCTACATAGTTGTGTGCTCATGTACATCAGTGACCAAGCGTTTTATTTTGCGACAAGTGGTTCTTCGGTCAGCATGGTGAAATCCCAATTCATATATTATAAAAGTCCCTGGTTATTCAGGAGTTGACTGTATAAAGTTAGTTCCAGTGTTTATTAATACAGTTCATCTCAGCTCTGATACTAATGTTGCCTAGCTTGAGTTAGGAATAAACTCTTAAAATACTGACCATTTTTTAAAATAGTATTTTTTGTAGTACTTTACATATATATTGATGAACTTGAGATTTAACACATCTAAAAGTATAATCTTTACCAGCAATAAGCCATTTTATCATGAGTGGTATCATTCTCCTGCATCAATTATTTTTATACTCATTTGTCTGTTGTTTTCAATTTAAAAAAGAAGGTTTATATTGCAAGTATTTTTGCAGGGTTCCAGAAACAACTGTGTGGAGCAGGTACTCCCTGCAGCAGTAAGGTCAGTAATGTTTGTAGAGTCAAAAATAGTAATTCTTGTAGAGAGTCAAGAACAGCAATGCTTGTAGAGAGTCAAGAACAGTCATGCTTGTAGAGAGACAAGAATAGTAATAGTTGTAGAGAGAAAAGAATAGTAATAGTTGTAGAGAGTCAAGAAAAGTAATACTTGTAGAGTCAAGAGTAATGCTTGTAGAGAGTCAAGAACAGTAATACTTGTAGAGAGTCAAGCACAATAATAGTTGTAGAGTCAAGAACAGTAATACTTGTAGAGAATCATGAACAGTAATGCTTGTAGAGAGTCAAGAACAGTAATGCTTGTAGAGGGTCAAGAACACTAATACTTGTAGATTCAAGAAGAGTAATGATTGTAGAGAGTCATGAACAGTAATTCTTGTAGATGGTCAAGAACAACCATGCTTGTAGAGAATGAAGAATTGTAATACTTACAGACAATCAAGAACAGTAATGCTTATAGAGTCATGGAGTCATGAACAGTAATGCATGTAGAGGGTCAAGAACAACCATGCTTGTAGAGAATAACGAACAGTAATACTTGTAGAGAGTCAAGAACAGCAATGCTTGTAGAGAGTAAAGTCAAGAACACTAATCCATTAAAAGGACTATAAATTAAAATGAACAGATTACATAACGGATACTAGTAGATTGCCAAGAGCACTTCTGGCTTTCAGAGTAACTGTTCATAATTAACATTGGAGAAAAATATATTTAGTGGATACTTATAGATTGTCAAGAGTATGCCTGTTTACCCAAATATAATTGTTTATAAATTTAAATTAAATCATTCATGAAAAGAGATCCCTGCTTACTATAATATTCTCTTTTGTGTTTCAGATGGCTTTGTACCAAGGATTTTGACAGCCAAAGGAAAGCTTTGTCTTTTCTTGTTGGGGTTACATCACTTCATAATATCATTACCCAGGGTACTTTTAAACAATTAATTAAAAATCCAAATTGATTAATTATCATAGCTGTATTTAAGATTAACACAATTTAATATGCAATTTTGCCTTTTATTGCTTTTCGTGATTTTTGCATTTGTTTTTATTTTTGCTATTGATTGATAACTCTTTTCATTTTCATAAAAACATTGGAAACAAAGCCATAAGCCATTAAAGTCTTAATTGACATAGACCCTCTCCTCAGACAGTGGCCAGATAAATTGATTAGAAGTAGACGTGTCCCTTATTTCACTTAGAAAAGTGATATTTAGCAGTCAAACTGTATTTGAAAATACATCTAGAAAATACTTAGGAAAATCTTGTCACTTAGAAAAGTGACTATTTAGTAGTCAAACTGTATATGTAGTATGCACATCTGGAAAATACTTAGGAAAATCTTGTCACTTAGAAAAATAACTATTTAGTAGTCATCACAATTTAAAGTCAAAACTTCAGCAATGTGATCTTTAATTTGCTGCTTGTGCATGTCCGAACAAGTGCCTTAAACTGGGTCCTTTCAAATATACATCTATTAAACAAAGTTATTCCTCCATTTAGTTAGGATTTCTGCCTTGACTTGTATCGGGTCATGTGCTGGCTGTTCACCTATGTGATTAATCCCTAACTGTGCAAATGTTAGCAACATTTCATCATGATTTTTAGTGATTTAGTTAGTTAGTGATTTTTTTCCAGATAAATATGCAATAGATGTTTACTATCAATTTTTATAAACTGTATAATTGTTTGTGTGTTTATGCCTAAGCCTTGAGTTATGTATGCAGCATTGGCATAAGCAGATGAATAATGTGTTCTTAACATAATTTAGTAATGAAAACCTGAATGTGGACTTTTATATGTGTGCAGAGTACATTGGGGAAACATCAGAAGAATTATGTGCTTGGTTGATGAATGCAAGCCTATATCAAGCTCCGAACCCATATACTTTTAATCTTTTTCGCAAGGATGAAGAAAGCCAGGTCACTGAAATTGATGGCACACCATGCAGAAATATCTTTACCATATTAAATATTAGTAGGTACTCTCATTGTGCTTTTTAAAAATAAATATTAAATTGTTTCACCTTTTTTAATTTGTGCAGTTCGCTTTTTTTTCTCACTAGTTTTAATTTGTAAAAGTAAATTAAGTAAAAAGACTAGGTCAGGACTTTGCAGATGATGTACACATTAAAATCTTATTTTCCACTACCATTTCCATTACTACTAAGCAGACAAGTATACAGATCTATGGTAATCATTTGCCATTCTTGCATGCACTCCAAAGAGTGTGTACCGTGTAGGTTAGAATAACACAAACTTAAGAATCTTAACACTTTATTTTTTCATTATCACATTACTTACTTATGATTAGTATAGAAATTCATGATAACAATTTTCCAATCTCACACTAACAGAAATACTGATACATAGTATTGTAGAAGTATTGTGTATTTAAGCATTTTCTTTGTGTTATATGTTAGAAGTGACCAGTACTTAAACATCTACACACATACTTATTTTCATATTCTTGTACTGATAAGCAGGATACTATAGAAATCAAACAAAACAAGGGCCTTAGGACCTTAATCTAGAGGCTCACATCCCGACAGAGGAGATAAAACATTAAAGAGCTTTTACCCAGAACCCTGTCCTGTGAGTGACATCCCTCAGTATCCCTCAAGTGAAGGTATGTTTAGGAATTTTTGTTGTCTGGGAGGGCCTGTGATTGCTTGTCCATTCAGGAAAGACTTATTCTATTGAAAAAAATTCCTTTTTACCTAATACAAACATGCTATATGAGAATGACAGATCATTTGTGGATATTTCCCTGATAACATGATACTTTTATATAGTTATGTGTCAACACATGATGGGCAAAAATCCTCAAGTAGGCTCTAAAGGACTAGATAATTGCAGCTGCACCCTTAGATAGATCAGAGTCCAAAGTGTATATAGAGAGAGAAATGTTTTTTTTTTCATCTTAACCACATTGAAAACTGTTAAAGTGAAGGACATAACTCTGATTAGGCATGCATGAAAAGATGTGTATTGCTTGTCTTTTATTATACTCTAGACATGAAGATAAAGTCTGACTTCAGATATCTTTAACTGAAAGAAACAGGCAAAAATAGTTTAGATTTACTCTCTCTCTTAATCAGTTAACTAAACAAATCAATTTTTTATGTAGTAATTGGGTCTTGCATGGAGGGTGGGTGGGTGGGTATTATCAGGCAAAGGGGGAATTATAATTGATTGGATATCCTGATCTGGAAGATATTTGCTTTGAAGAGTGGATCCATTACTAATTTAATTGATCCATAACTAATGGAAGTCTTCTTTTAGGGATCTCCAGCCACATATTGAACTTCACTGGCCCTGTATGTTGATGCTAAGGCCGTTGGAATTTTTTTCTCCAAAATATAGCAGGAAAATCTTCATTTTCTTATGGTTCAACACTCCAAGTCCACATAGGGGACAAGGACCTACTTAAGTATTTCTCATCGTATGTTTGCTAACAGGTCCAAGAGGTCTTTTAATGAGGGTATCCTTTTAAGCCTTTAAATGTCACCCACTTTGTGGAGTTAAAGGGCCTTCACTAATACACAGCAAGTTTGAATTAAATCTGTCATGAAACAGAAAAGTTACATCTTGCATTTTAAAGCATCTTTTTCAAAAGGTAAACTTAACAGGGATATTAAGAGTCCAAGTATCTAGAGATGTCAGCCAACATGGACCTATATCCCATAAATATAGGACCTGCCAGAATTGTAATGTCAGACAGAAGACTATGAGTTTTGTCAACTGATTGACTAAGCTTTACCTTAATTTAGGGTATCGAAATGACAGGAAGTAAGTACATGCTAGTGTGTTAAAACTGATCAACAGAACACCCACCATGTATATGAGAATGAGAAAGAAGGAACAAATGCCACTAACTGAGCATTTTATCTTGTAGCAGACAGGTTTTTATGTGATCTATCCCAATGAACATACATCATCTGGAAAGACTAAGGTGTGGAAAGCTACTCTGATGGGGGTGGGATATGGTCTGATGGGAGTGGGGGAGTGTTTTGTCTAGAGAGATTGTTAATTTAATTATTGCAGAATGCATCATGCTTTGATAGATGTTTCTGTCTGAGCATCCTAGTTGGATACCCCCCTCCTCGTTTGTGCACTGCTTTACCCATTGGAGAAGGGGGATGCAAAAAAGATTATAATAATTTGAAGAATACATATAAACCTACTCTGGGCCATTATATTGTGAAAGTCAGGAACATTTGGAACAGGGGCCACAAAAGTGAGGAGCATTTGAAATATGGTTGAGTCCTCCTTCTCTTCCCCATCCTCTCTGCCCTTGCTTCTTGTTAAGGTTGCATCATTGTAAATTCACTTTTCATTTTGATTCTTCAATCTCTATAGAATGAACTAGAGATTTCAGAACCAGCTGCATCAGTTCATGGTTGCTTATTGAACTCTGCCTCAAGGGGTTAATGCGTAATACACAGCTTTTTGTTGTCAGGGACTCCTATGTGAAATTCTCATAAGGTCATGGGGCAAACTTGCTAGGCTGTGCCTAATTAGGTAGACTGAGAAAGAAAGTGTCTTTGAAAGGTTTCATAGAAATATGTGAATTTAGGGTAGAAATTTAGCAGGTCTGTCCACTGGTAGCAGATTAGGTGTGAAGAAACCATACTCGTAGCCTTAGCAAAGAAGTCTGAAATGATCATTGAATTTTAACTTTAATCAACCTAGTAATGGTTGATGCCAGAGGCATAATATCGGATGTTCCGTTAGTGCCTTCTGTTGTCAAGCAGTCTACTGAAGCCAAAAGTTTCTCTCTGCAATCTTTTGGAGCAGATGATTGTCTAGGATGTTCAGTCTTTTCATGCACAATATAAACTATCTAATTTAGCTTTTGTCATTTTGACTTATCTGTCTCCTCATGTGTGTAGAAACCACATCAGATGTTTGAGAGAGTGAACTAGAGGCTCATCAACATTGGGTTATCTAGAATTTTGAATCATAATATGTAGATCTCTAGTGGTCTGACAGGCATTCCTGCAGGTCGGGTCTGTGAACCTCCCGTCCTTTCATGCTGATCATTGAGGTGATGAGCTTTTTCAGACTGGCTCAGCCCATTGTTTTCATGGAGAGGCATGGAACCTTGACCTTGCTGTTCCATACTGCATTGATAAAGAAGGTTAATGATTGCACCTAAATTATTTTTTCAGTGTTTTCTTGGGAGTTGGGAAGAGGAGTGTTATCCTGCAGAAGTGGCCTAGTATGGAAACAGGTCAGTAGCAGCACCCATTTTCATACTCAGTTATTTTTTTATAGTGTGTTAATAAAACAACATCCATCATTTGCTTAGAGTTGTCTCTTCTAATGGGTCAGTACAACAAACCGAGAGGGATTCATCAGAAAAAATCATTCCTTTACCTCTTTTCCAGAAAAAGAAAAAATAGGATGACACAAGAAAAAAGACATAAGAAGCATGGGGAAAAGCTGATATCTTGCACTTAAACTGGCAAGAACTTAAGTCTGGCTTGACAGAATGTCATTTGTACCAAATGAAAATGTTATTGAAGGGAATCACTCAATAGATAAGCTCTTTAATGCTTTATCTCCCTTTAAGGCCCTGGCTTATGTAGAAGGAAGAACCTATATTTTCTGTGTATTCACCCATCTGGTTATATGATGGAAATGTTTATACTATACATGTCAGTACTATACTGATAGCCAGTATTTAAACAGCTACATGCATGTTTATTTTCACACTGACAGGAGTCAGCAACATGTTTATTTTCATCTTTTTCAGACTGATAAACACTCTGAAACATATTTATTTTCATCTTTTTGGACTTGACAGATAGTATACAATATATTTATTTTTTTCTACTGTTACATTAATAAAATGTCTACACCATGCAGGTCAGTACTACACCGATGACCAGTATTTAAACATCTACAGTTTCTCGTTGCTCTACAAATGGCTACATAGCTGTGCACAGCATGTGGAGGACACTATACCCAAAGCAAACCCAGAAGAAAATCCAGAGATCAAGGACACAAGTAAAAAAAAGACAATTACTGCTAAAGTCTTGCAATCTTTGGTCACCCGTTCAGTCGATTATTGTTTTCGTGTAATGGACCAGTGTGAAAGAAGTAAGTTTATTGTTGTTTTTTTTCAGAATTGTAAAGGAATCCCTTTAGTTTCACATTATCAATAGAAAATTGCACATTTCTTTGACCAGATGTTAAATCTGACACCCTCTGCATTTTTACCACCCTCAGGTAAAATCTAAAGTGTGGCAGTTAATTTTTTTTATATCAGATTCATCTCTCTGAGACATACTGCTTCTTGACTTTAGACACTGTGAGACCTTATCTCTTTTCAGAAGTTCTCTAAAGATGTAAGTATTTCTCCTTCATTAATATTTTTTCTTTTTTCCATTTATATATCTGACTTTATTTCTCTCTTAAACTTTTTCTTGTGTTCAAAGTTCTTTTCATTGGTACTGTTTTTGTGATTTATGGTTTTATTAACCAGTTTATTTATTTCAATTTGTAATGTGCAGTAGGATTGTATCTTGATGGGTCGCATTTTGACATCAGTACACAAAATGAAAATCATATATAGTTGACATTATGATGATTAGTACAGTACATATATGATGCATACTGAGAAATACTGGCTCTCTTTTAAGACCAACATGCAGGTTTTACTTAAGCATTGGAATAGAATGCAGTTTCTTTGATTGAGCAATTGATGAAGTATGTTTCTTTGGCTTGCATTCACGGGCCACTTTAATATGAAAACACATTTGTACTTTTTAACCCCACTAACCACACTCAGCCTAGTGAAATGCTGACAGTATGGCAGGCATTGGGGATTGAAATTGATTGAGGTAATGGCACATTTCTTGTCGTTTATCTCAACATTTACTCCATAAGGAATGCATAATTTGATTGTGGTTGGTTTGGTTGGTTTTTGCCAGTCACATAGAGTTGAATTCATGTAAGTTAAATGTGTGTAAGATGTGACCACTGTAATTATATATCACCATATCAAATTCATTTAGCATAACTTTTAAGTGAAGGAGGCTTTAAAGTAAATGTATATCCCATATCAAAATTACACAGTATAATATTTACTTGTAGTGAATTTCCTGGAGGGAAAAAAAATCAGTTTATTCCAGTATGACATTCGGCAATTAACTTTTTATTCCAGCATGAATAATATTACAAGAAGAAATGCATTCAAGATAAAATATGAAAAGTATCAGATTGCTAAGAATTTTTAAGTACTAATGTTTGTGCTAATTTAATAAAGAACAAAAGTTGTGGTGATTTAAATAAAGTGTTTAAATAAAGCAAAACAAAATAAGAACAGTTTTATTTGAGTATTGTTTCATGATGGGAATATTTTTTAATAAAATATGTTTCTCAGTAATACCCATACAATATTTTTGGATGTGCTCAGTCATTACTGCAAATACTTTACCCAGCACCAAAGGGGAGATAAAAGCTGTTTCTAGAAAACTGAAAATGTCTTATGTCTCACTTCCAGCTTTCCACTTTTCACATTTCAGGTGTTGTAAGCTTAGATTATGCCCCTTTTCTCAAGTATAGCCTGCCTTCCTTTCACAAATAAGATGTGGGTGTAACAGAGCACCATCTTATGTGGATCTACATTAAGTTTACGTTCAGTTTTCTCTCTCAGGATCTTTTCTGTATAGCGCGAGCTTGTCTCCCTTTCCCATGTGAGCATTGACTTTTACACGTGAGCACAGGCTTTTAGACATGTGAGCACAATCTTTTAGTCATGTGAGTGCAGGCTTTTAAACATGTAAAAGACACTGATTGAGTGTGTGTGTGTGTGTTTTGCATGCATATGTTATTCAATTCTAGCAAATAGAAAATGGTTTTATCTGTTCTGAAAGCTGGGATTGGCTGTCACTGTTTCTTGTTTTGTTTTGTGATTTTTTAAGCACAACATTGGAGTTGTTTTCCTCTGATATTTCAGTTTCTTTTTGTTTCTAGAGACAAAAGTAACGACCGATTCAGAACTACAGTTTGCTGTAAGTGTAAGATTTAGATTATAAACTTAATTTTTTAAAACTGTGTGGTGTGTGTGTGTGTGTGTGTGTATTTCTCTTATGCTGTATCTTGTAAGTTCGAAATATAATAATTACATTGGTAAGTAAATAAAAATGTGAAGTTAAGGACAACAAAGTTTAAATTGCTGAAATGAAGAAACCCCTGTTTAACAGTAAATTTTTCAAGGAGCGATTTTTGAAAGCCATAAAAGTTTTTAATATATATATAAAAACATTTAAATATTAACAACACAAAATCTAATAAACCAGAGTAACATTAAAGAAACTAGTGTTTGTACAGTTGCTTAAAATATTTTTTAAGTATTATGTGAACTCAAGGGCTTCTTTTTACTGTTATCTGGTTGTTAAATGTATAATTGCTACAAGATAATTTACATTTTTTATGATATTATATTACTTTATTACAAGCTTGTAGTTTTGAAAACATTCTTGCATTAGTAATAGTATTTGTATTTTTCTATAGTGCCTGACAGAAGTTGTGAGTGTTCTAGACATAGCATGCCATCTTGACCCTGGACAGGTACCAAGAGTTCACCAAGAGATGCGCCGTCTTTATACACGCCTGTCCTCAGAGACAGCTAATTCTTCTATTGTTGTACACATTCTGCAGTTCTTTCTTAATCACAGTGAGTGTGGGTCATTTTACTTAATTTGCGTTAAACACAACAATGGGAGTATGCTAGTTAATATTTGTAAATTGTGTTAAAATATAATAATTGAACATGTGAACTTGGGACAATTTATCTAATTTGCATTAAACACAACAATGCTAGTTAATATTTGTAAATTGTGTTAAAATATAATAATTGAACATGTGAACTTGGGACAATTTATCTAATTTGCATTAAACACAACAGTGCTAGTTAATATTTGTAAATTGTGTTAAAATATAATAATTGAACATGTGAACTTGGGACAATTTATCTAATTTGCTTTAAACACAACAATGCTAGTTAATATTTGTAAATTGTGTTAAAATATAATAATTGAACATGTGAACTTGGGACAATTTATCTAATTTGCATTAAACACAACAATGCTAGTTAATATTTGTAAATTGTGTTAAAATATAATAATTGAACATGTGAACTTGGGTCATTTTATCCAATTTATTCTAAAGACCTGCCTTATTTTCAGCATACTCTATTCTAAGCACAAACTAATTTTACTCTCAGCACAGACTAATTTTGTTCTAATCATAGACTAATTTTGTTCTCAGCACAGACTAATTTTGTTCTAATCACAGACTAATTTTGTTTTAAGCACAGACTAAACACAAACTAATGCATAAAATAAAAATTAAGTTTGTTGTTGAACTTCCAGGTTCTGCTGTTGTGCATGACCCACAGGAGGCTTATGACCACTTTTTTGGTACTATGCTTGGACAACAATTCAAAGATTCAGGCGTGGCTTTTGATACTGTTAATTTTTTGTATCAGAACCTTGAAACTCTGTGCTACCGCACAAATATTTTTTCTCGTTTTTTCCCCAACATTCTTAAGGTAATAAGTTAATTGAACTGCATATAACACATTTTCATTGCTTTATTTCCTAAATCTAGCTTAGGCTTTTACTTACAAATTTCTGAACCATTGTTTTATTACATCAAGAACCATATATTTTATACTATTGACATTTATGCCTCTTCACTGCAGTCTTAGCATTTTTTCATTTTATTATTAAGACCATGGGCAATATGAAAATATGAATTATGGATTTGGGGCAGAAATTTAGTGATAGGACATATTATTAGACATATCCACATTATTAGACTTGAGAACAATAACTTATGATTTTACTTGACATTTAAAGATTCAGCTTGTTATTAAGTTGCTCTTTCATTAAAGACAGGACAGATTGTATTGAGATTTACCAGAAATGTAGCCTGTCAGACATTTTTTATCCTGTCGTAAACATAACATTTTATATACATGCATGCTGGGTAATTTTAATAAGAATGTATATTTTCCTTCAAAAACGAAAACAATAACCAATCATGTTTTAGTATGTGTATAGATTTAAGAAATGTTTCTTTTGCTTGGTTGCATATTGAGATACCCATTTTTGCTAAAAACATACGAAAATGTCTGACTTTTGAGACATTAATTGGCGTCGGAATTATTTATTAATTTTGAATTCTGAGTGATCATATAAATTTTCATTCTCTGGTTTAAGTGCAGTACCTCTTGTTGTTATGTTTAGTTACTTGCTTGGCACCCCAGAACATTTGTGAATGAGTTTGTCAACCTCCTACCAGCCATGATGACTCCAACCACATCCTTAGAGGTGATTGATTATGTTTATTAAATTTTTTTGAAATAATAATACACGTTTACAAACATGCAAACAGGTAGTACACAAACAAGATTAAAAAATAAGTCAGTTCACTATAATAGTTTATCAAATAAAGTTCATATGCAACAATTAGTTGTTTCTTTCTTGTAAATATTATTCCCCAACTTTTCAAGGAATTTAGTCCAGCACACTAAATTTGTATATTCCAGAAGCATTTGGTTTGTGGTATAAACTACACTAGGTGAAGTCAAGCTTTATCATAAAATGCTACCTTAAAACATCTCATTGGATGAATTAATTTCATCAGCACACCAGTCCGGTTGCTTTTCGTCCTGATTGTAAATTTCAGGCTTTTGGGGTTGGTGGTGCATAGATTCTTCAGATTTTCTTGTTTCTTTGTGCTGACTATAGAAATCATGGGTTATTGCCCTTCAGTGCAGTTCAATGCTACATACAGCCTTGTTCAAAGGTTCATAATATTGTCAATAAAGATTAATATAAGATTACTCTGGATTTCACTGAAAAGTCCATAAATGATATTGAAAACTCTGTGAATGACAATGAAATCTCCATAAAACTCCATGAATGACATTGAAAACTCTGTGAATGACAATGAAAACTGTGAATGACAATGAAAACTCTGTGTGAATGACAATGAAATCTCCATAAAACTCCATGAATGACAATGAAAACTCTGTGTGAATGACATTGAAAACTCTGTGAATGACAATGAAAACTCTGTGTGAATGACAATGAAATCTCCATGAATGACAATGAAAACTCTGTGTGAATGACAATGAAAACTCTGTGAATGACAATGAAAACTCCATAAAACTATGTGAATGACAATGAAAACTCTGTGAATGACAATGAAAACTGTGAATGACAATGAAATCTCCATAAAACTCTATAAATGATAGTGAAAGAATCTGTGAATGAAACTGAAAACCCAGTAAATGAAACAAGCAACAAGGTGCAAACAAGGGGATGTTTATATTTATACAGATAATCTTTCAGATTTTGACAATTTCCACTGAAATAAGCTGAACAGTCTTTATTTATTATTTTTTAAGTACTTTTTTTACAAAGAAACAAAATTTTACTAAGATATTTATAAAGATTAAAAATTATATAAAACTAATTATTTTATTCTCTATAGCAAGTGAAATACAAATTAATTTATTATAATTATATTTATCTTACATTTTTTCCTTTAGTGAAGCAATATTGATGTCAGTTAAATCTCTTTATTTAATTGCTTATTCATATTTTGGATCCAAGGAGAGAATCAAAATAGATCTTGAAATAAATTTTTAGGATTTGTTTCATTATTTTGTTTGCATTTAACTAATGCTTCACTGAAAATTATTTTTTTGTGCAAGCTAAAATTATAAAATAAAATAATTCTTCCACCCACCCACCCCCATCCTGATATTTCACACAGTATTGGACTTAACTTGCATGACAGGCTAATAAAATTTTCCCCAAATTGTTTCACACAATATTGAAATTTCCTTGCTTGACACAAGCTAATAGGATAAAATAATTTCTCTTTCCTATCCCTGATATAATGGACTTGTTTGCATAACACAAGCTACTATATATAAAATGATTCTCCCACCCCCAGATATTTCACACAGTACTGGATTTGCCTTGCATGACAGCAGCTCTGGAGGTCATGGAGAAAGCAAAGAAAGTGGATCAAGCCACCCTGCAAGGAGGCAGCAAAACTGATCCATCTTCATCTGTTGAGACCTTTCACATGCCCTTGTACAAGCCGCTCTTCAGTTTTATTTGTCGTAGTGAAGGTGGCCAAGGTGACACTATTGACAAGTAAGATAGACTTTGCTGCTTGATACATCTTCCCCCCTCTCTCTACAATGTGCTCTGAAACAAGAAACTCTAGTTTTATTTGTCTCAGTGATGAGAGCCAAGGAGATAGTGTGGACAATTAAGATAGACTTTGCTGCTTGATACATCTTCCCTGGCTCTACAATGTGCTCTGTGATTTTATTTGTCTCACTGACCTTGGCCAAGGAGACATTATTGACAAGTAAAACAGGCGATATTTGTTAGGCATTTCTTCCTTTCTCCACAAGAAACTCTAGTTTATTTGTCTCAATGATGAGAGCCAAGGAGATACTGTTGACAAGTAAGACGGGTGATTGGCTTTGTTAGGCATTTCTCATTTTCTTTGCAAGACTGTTTTGTTTTTTTTGTCCTAGTAATGGTGGCCAAGGAGATGCTATTAATCTATGTATTTCTGCTTCTTTTGCCACATAACTCTGGCTACTTGATGCAATGAAGTTCATGAAAGAGATGCCTTTGAGAGGATATTACTTGTGCAATAACTTTTTAACACATTATCTTTTTTCCTTTCATTTCACCACTTTTCTGCTTTTGAAAGCCCATATGTTAACCTCAGTTTTATGTGGGTCAAAATGTTTTAGGGATAACTTTAAATCTATTGTTATGATATCTTGATATTTCATCCAGTAAAATAGGAAACATTGTACAAAAAATTAAAATTTTCTATATTCTGATGATAATTATCTATATCATTAGTGAGAGAACCCGTTTTGTATGCATGTTTGAGTTGAATACAGGCAGGGAGTTAATATTTAAATGAAGATAATATTAATCATGTTTTAATAGGTTATCTAGTCTTCATCAGGTTCTTGAGGATGCTCGCTTCAGTGCGCGTGTTGTTTGCTGCTCACAAACAATTCCTCTTCTGATTAGGTAAGTTGGTTGAAGTTCTTTCTTTTCAGTTTTTAACACAAACCAAACCCTGCATGATGCAATATACCAGTTCTTGTAGTTCTCTGCCTCCTAAAACAAACCACACCCGGCACAATATATAATACACCACCTCTTATACTAGCTCAGCATTACTAGACACAATGCAGGGTGTGGCTTTTATTAACTCTTTCCCTGACAACCATTATTGATAAAGCAGCTTTCTCAATGATGCTCATTTAGATCAAAGCAGCTTCTATTGACCAGTCAATTTGCTTAGATCTGACACCCTACAGATGGTTGGGTTTTATGAAATGAGAGCAAAAATGGGTTATCATATTTGAACTGTTATATCACCCACAAAATTGAATCCTCATCAGTTTATAATAGTAATTAAAGTTACTCGAAAATCATTTTATCATTCAAAAATCTATTAAAAGAATATCTCGTTTCAATGAAATAGTTAGAAAACCAATGATACATCTAAAAACTGATAAGAAGGAATAAAAATCTAAATAAAAGATATTTGGAAAAGTTTGTACTCACCCAAAAATTGTGGATTCATTGCTTTGATGATGAAACTAATTAACAATTAACTTTGCACATTCAAGAACAAACATACTTGCAAATACAACACAAACAATCTACAGGGCATGGTTGGGTAAAAAAGAAAATAAAAAAAAACAGAAACGTACTTACACTTAATTTGGATCTAAGCTATAAATAAATGAACAGATTTTTTTTTTTCTTGTTATTTGTTTTTCAAGCATTTGTTTGATTTGTAAGCAGTCACAAGATTATAATAATTATTTTACAGCAGCATATATAGTCAAATGCAACAACAAGAACTGGTATATTTTCATGTAAAACTACAAGAATTGGTATATTTTCAGGTAAAACTACAAGAACTGGTATATTTTCATGTAGAACTACAAGAACTGGCATATTTTCATGTAGAACTACAAGAACTGGCATATTTTCATGTAGAACTACAAGAACTGATATATTTTCATGTAGAACTACAAGAACTGATATATTTTCATGCAGGGTGTGGTTTGAAGTTGTTTTGGAGGAAGCTGATCAGAACTTTGCCGTGCAATTACTCCCAGTTCTTCTGGAACGATCAGACTTGTTGTTTGGCATCCCAGAGTATAAAGCTGACATCAAAAGGTGAGTTTTAAAACTACAGTATTGCTTAGTAATAATAAACACATCTTCATTTATACTGTGACTCATTCTTACTGGTAACATCTCTCCCAAAATATCAGTACATTTGTATAGCGTACCTGGAGTTGAATATAATGTATAACAGAATGCAACTAATTTTTCTTCACAAATATTCCACCATGCTTGAAATATCTTTGAAAATTATGTAAACAATGCATAGGTGTTGCAGAGTTCAGTGATATAGAGGTGTTGCAGAAGTAAGTGTGTGTGTGCGCATGTGTACTCATTTATGAGTGCATGCACGCGTGTGTGTGTGGTGTGTGTGCGCATGCACGTGTGCATGTGTTGTAACATTTCTCATCCTGTTTCTTTTTTCACAATCTCTTATGGCCACAGGATTCTGAGTGAGCAGGTGATGCAGTTTTTGGACAGATACCCAAGTTTAATTGTCAGCCAGGCGGCTGATATTATGGAGTTCATTCACATCACACGTAACATCACAAACTGCAAGGATTTCTATGGAAATCTGGTGTGCATTTTAAAAAGCAATTGGTTATGAACAGTTGTCTTGCATGTATAATTTTTGTTGTTGTTTAAAATGTATTAATATGTATGTGTTGCTTTGTTGCTGTTGTTTTTTCTATCATAATTTCATACTTAAATATTGTATTTCTGATTTTATTAATTGGTTTGTTGTGAACTTGATATTATTTTACGTATTGACTTCTTGATATCATCATTTTATGAATCTTAGTGTTAAATTCTTTCTTTCTTGTATTATGTTTCTGATATCACATTGTGTTGGGTTATGATGCACTCATTTTGCAAACTGTGGTCATGATGTCACTGCTTTGTTTGTTGTGGTCCTGGTATTATGTTTTATGGATTGTTACCCAGACATAATCATTATCAGTACGTTTCTGATTTAATATTTTGGGGAGATGGTTCATCTATTTTTGGGATTATAGCATAGATGTCATCATTTTTATGCATTGTGGTTCTGTAATTATTTAGTAAATTATAGGACTGATGTCATGATTTTATATATTGTGGTATTTATGTCATGATTTTAATTGTGGCTCTGATGACATGCTTTGGGTGGATTAAGGTATTGATGTAATTAATTTGTTATTCTGATGTAATTGTTTAATGTATAGTGGTTGTGATGTCATTTAAACATTGTGGTTATGATGTGTCATTGTGTATGATAGATAATGATATCATCTGTTTGTGTATTTTGGTTATCACATAATTTTTTGTGATTGACCCCAACTCATAATTTTGTGTGATTTGGCTTTGATGCCTTATTGTTTTTTTATTATGAATTTCAATAATTTTTTAATAAATTTTCTTGTAAAATATATCAATAAATTTGTATTTATATTGCTGCTGCACAAAATTAATTGAAAATAATTTCAAAATGTCAAAAATATAAAAGAGCAAAGATAGTTTGTAAAGGAATCTACCTTGAGCAGTAGCATAAAAGAGAGAAAAAAAACACAACCAAGAAGACATTATGTAAAGATGTATTGAATACGTACCTAAGTTTTTCACAAGTGACCTTTAACTTTGCAAAATGCAGAACATAACTAGGACTACTTAAAGTGATCTTTAACATAGTGACCTTAACCAAAACCAAAGACTGTTTAAAATAAGCTTTAACACAATGACCTCCTAAAAACAATTCAAAAACTGTTTAAAGTGACTTTTGATTTCAGGACCTAAACAAAAACAAGAATTTTTTAAAAGTGACTTTTAACATAATCTACTAAGTGAAAATCAAAGATTATTTAAACTTCAACTTAAGAACCCACTACACAAAACACAAAATATTTAAAGTAACCTTTAATTAAATAGCCCTTGATACAAAAATCAATGATTGTTCAAAGTGACCCATAACTTAATGACCTTCTAAGTAAAAGATAAAGATTATTTAACTTAACCTTTAACATGACTGTTAACCAAACACAAAAGACTTTCATTAATTTCTTCCAAAAAAAAAAACTTAGTGAATGTTACAAGTGACTAGAAAGCTTTGTCTTGTGCTTTTAAAGGTCTTTGCTATAGGTGAGTACTGCTCACCTCAGCGTGCTGATGGCTGCACTCCAGAACTTGTAGCCTCGTACTTTGATCTGCTAGAGGTCATGACCTATGAAATTTGTGGAAAAGTTTGTCTGGAAGAAGATGTTGAGTCTAGTCCCAAGATTCTTTGTCACCTTATGTCTGCATTGGCTAAGGTAAATACACGCTCTTAAGAATGGGAATAAGAACAAAAGAGAAATAAATCAATATAAAGCATTAGTGATGTAATTTTTTTTTTTTTGGGGGGGGGGAGTGATTTTTTTTATTATTGAGGTAGCATTTGATAAAATGTTTGATTATAGCTTGTTTTAGATTTTATTATTTTTGTTATGATTAACAGATCTTATAAATTGTTGAGTTGAAATACTTCTAGAATACTTCTTAACATAGAATGTACAATTAATATCACTTTATCAGTGTCAATTCCACTTTAGAAGTATTTCTGTTTTCTTTTTAACAAGTGCTTTAAACTGTCTTTGGAGCAGTATTGCTTTGACTCATTTATCCACCATTTAGAACAAAAAATAGATGATGGTGGTGTGAAGGGGGTAGTTGGCATCTCTATATCATATAAATAGACTTTGGTCGCTGACCTTTAGGCTGATTGATAACTATTGCATCATATAGACTTTGGCTAATGATCTTTATGTTGATTGACAACTTCTGTAATATGGGGACTTTGGCGTAATATGGGGACTTTGGCTTTTGACCTTTTTAGGTTGATATGACAACTTTTGTCATATGGTTGGACTTTGATTGGCCATATGTTGTGTTGGCTAAAGACCATTATGTTGTCTGGATGGCCTTAGGTTGACTAAAGACCTTTATATTATATGTATTAGCTGTTGACCTAGCTAAAAACCAGGACTTTATCTGAAGAGTTCTTGGTTAGCTGATTGTTGATTAAATTAAAGAAATTGAAATATCTTTATGAGGTTGTGTTAGCTAAGGACCAAGGTTTTAGCTTACATGCTTGTTGGTTAAATTAAAGAAATTAAATTATCTTGATACATTTGAGTGTTACTTTACAGTTGTCCACTAGACGTCAAGACCTAATCCCCCGGGCAATACTGTGTCTGACAAAAGTGGCAAAGCACAGTTACACTTTAACCCAGGACTCACTGGCTCAGGGAGCTCTGATGACCTGTGCACAAGAACACATCAATTTGCTTAAAATGCCCAAGTAAGTTCCTGAATTTACAAGCTTCTAACATTGGTACCATGTTTGCTTACTTTCATTTTTCAATTACAAAATCAGTATAACACCATGGCAAATTGAAACTCATCATTTAGTATATTTTAATCTATAAATTTATAATTAGAAAATGTACATTGAATGCTTTCAGCTATAAGTGAAGACATGAAACTAGTATGCAATCACTATATTTATTAAGTTTATGGCATATATCTATAATAATCATTGAAAACCTATTACACCAAATGTCTGTTAGAAATACTTATTGAATCAGGGACATTTCAAACCTTGCTAATTAGTAGTTAGAGAGTCACAGAGGTTATAATTAAGCACAGTGGCCAACCATATCAAAATATAATTCCAAATTACGGGATTTTTATTATCTCTAAAAGAAAGCATCTTTTAAAAACTGTCATTTACCAAAATGAACAAGCAAGCAAGCAAGCCAGGTAAGGAATAAAATCATAGTTTTTAAAAAGGGCTTTTTTAATCTTTCAATTGTCAAGTTGACTTTTAGTTAGCATCTTTTTAACACTGTAATTTACCAAAATGATCAAGCATGCCAGGTAAGGAATAAAATCATGGTTTTTAAAAAGGGCTTTTTTAATCTTTCAATTGTCAAGTTTACTTTTAGTTATCAGATTTTATTTCATTACACTGAAGCAGCATTTCCCAAAATGTGTGCCAAAACATAAATATGGTAGATGTTTTCTAACTTTAGGCACTGTGGAAAATATCCTGATACATTGAGAGAACCATAAACCAAGAAAGTTCGAGAACCACTGGACTAAAATATTTCTTTAATGCTACAGAAATGATTGTATAAATATGTACAGTGGATCAAAGTTTTACAATGGTAATCTGTTCCATAAACCCCATTGTATTGTGTAATAATAATGTGAATGCATTGACGATCATAAATCCATAAAGTATTTTTCTTATTGTGCAGTGAACGTTATTTTATTGTGAAAAGTCCATCTTAGAGTGAGCATTATGTTGAGCCAGTTCTAAAGTAGTGGTCCACTGTAATTGTTTTTTACGACCACTACATTGACATTTTTTTATTACTGTTCTCTTAATTAGTTTTGTTTTGTGCCAGGCTTTTTTTGCCTGCATGCTCCAATAAAAGCTTTAGAAGTGCTCAAAAATTGTTAGACTTTATCTGCTTGAAGAAGGTATAAAATATATAATATCTTTCTGTCGTTCTTCAGCTTTGCAGTCACTGTGCTGAATCCATCTGCTGAAATTTACACAGGAAGGTGAGATTTGTTATATGTATGAAACACTGACACACTGAAAGTACTTCTTTACATTGAATTCTTTTTCCTACAGGAATTGCATGGAAACTTTTCATCTTCCTGATGTTCTCAGTTTCTGTAGAGTTCCTGTCCTTCCTCCTTACTCTGTTATTCTAGGAGGGTAGTACTGTTTTTAAAAAATTTTTTTAAAAAAATGTTATGTAAGATTTATGGAAGTAGTTTTCCAATTGTCTGTAATTGTTTACAGTTTACTTACATGTTTTAGTAGTGTTTCATTGATTGTATGCATTGTTTTTCCTAGGAGTTGTGTTAATATATGTTTAGAAAATTTATATATATAAAAAAATATAATATGTGTAAGGAAGCTATTTGTAACTTCCTTTAAGTTTGTGGTTTTCCTTTTTATTTTTAATTATATTGAAAGTACTTGGTTGATGGAATAGCAGTAAAAATGAGAGAATATTTAATGTGATCTTGTTTGATATAATACTCAGCAAGATGTTCACAACAGGGGAGTAAATATGACAATTGTTTCCAAAACAGTTATACACAAATTTGTTAGTTGTTTCCCTTCCACCATCACATTAAGAAAAATAGTTTAGGGTTGAAAGTAATTATATGCCAATCACTACTTTGGGCAGAAATTCAATTCACAGTTTGTTGATTTTTACAGGTGGCATAGGGACAGTACTTCCCTCCCGTCAATGTTACGTGGAATAATCCGGCTGATGAAAAGGCACCCATGACCAATATAATGTCTCGTCAATGACAAAAACTATCTTCACATCTAGAGGCACAGGAGAAGCCATAAAATATAAGCATTTAAATCATAAACTTTTCTTTCTGGAGAAAAAGATTATCTCTTTGACAGTCAAGTTGTGAACGCTAACTCATAAACTTTTCTTTCTTTGGAAAGAGATTATTTCTTGACAGTTGTTGTGAATGTGAGCAGAGTATTTGACTCAAGTTAAATGTTGTGCAATATATACAAGAATATTCTGAATGTTATGCTTTGTATATGTGCTTACATTTTTTATTTATTAATTGATTGATTTGTTATTGATAGAACAAGTAGAAACACAAACAGTTCACAAAATAAGATATTGTTCTTGAATAAAGCTAAACAAAATAATGAAAATGTTTTATCAGTATGTTTCTTTTCTTTTCTTAATATTTACTAATTAATTTGGCATTTATATGTGTACATAAAAGCCAGCTATAATAATTCTATATATTATACATATAAGTAACATTCTACACTAAATTTAGTTCTATGTTATATATATATATACTCTTAAAAAAAAAAAAGAAAACAAAAAGAGCAAAAGCACCCTTCACAATTATATTTTGCAAGAAGTCAAAGAAAACAATACATTTCACAGTTATATTTGGAAAGAAGTCAAAGAAAACAATACATTTCACAGTTATATTTGGAAAGAAGAGAAAGAAAACAAAACCACCCTTAACATTTATATATTTATAGAAATGTTCCTTTGCAGACCCTTCCTTTCTTGAATTGTTGAGAATACTGACTAATTGTTTGTAAGAGTATCATTTGTCAAAGCGTTAATTTTCTTGGTATTTTGATAATGAATACTTCATAAGAACAGTTGTTTGATCATAAACTAGTATATCTATATCCATCATTGCAATGTGTAGTTATATTTAAAGAGAGGTATTTAATTTTTAAATTAAATGCTTTTGGCAAATAGGGTGAACCAATTAATTTTTACCAATCTGTTCATTAGATTGTTTACGGTATGCGTTAGGCCTGTTTGAAAATGTAGACATTTTTCAGGAAGGTAGTCCAAAATTCACATCAGCAACTCCTAATAAGAAAAAAAAAGCTCCCCTCTCCCCTCAGTGTTCTTTTGAGAACATATTTTTTGGTAGAGAGGTCAATAGTCTCTTGCCCTTTACTCGTCTATTTAGTAACAATGCTAGTACAATAACTAAAAGGTTTGTTCTTTCATTTTATCAGGTCCTAGTGGCATTATGATGTTATTGAACTTTTCCTATCTCTCTCTCTCACACACACACACACACACACACACAGAGATAAGAAAATATTTATACCCGTGCTTGTTGGACAGTTATTTTACCTCTCCTGGACAGTCATATTTGTACCCTGAATATATGGTTTTAACATGCCTGTTATTTCTAGCTCAAGTTAAAACATGCAATCTGGTGTTACACACTTTAACTCTACTTCCAAGAAAAAATATAGATGGGAGTTCTGCAGGATTTGTATCAGTTGTTTTCAATCAATAACATGTACCTGACTTTTTTTTTATATTTGCATATACAAATGGCTTAATTTCTTGGCACATTCTCAGTTAATAATTTTTCATTTTGACCACTCTTTTTAGAGATTTGATCTATCTGTTTCAGATATTTTTTAATTTGTAATTTTAAATGTAAGGAATACTAAATGGCATCGCCCAAATTAAAATTTGAGACATATTCTAATGTATGCATATACAGGCAGAGTGTTGGAGTCACAGTGTTAGTAATTAATTTCTAAACAGTTTACTATGTATGAAAAAACTTGTACATATAGATAGAAAATGACTGAAGTTTAATATGAGTGGAACAACTTGAAGTGATAAATGAAATATAATGAAAGTTAATATGATTAAAACATGTTGGTGTATTACCATCAACAGATAACTAAAGTTTAAAATGATAGAAACAATCGGCAAATAAGCTAAGTAAAAAACAGATAACTCAAATATATGATAGAAACAGTATGTTCTAAAGATCACATATAATTTGTCCTCTTCATTTCATAGAATGTCTGGGGATTCTTGACAGAAATGTTCCAGAGAGTGATATCAGAACATTCATTTGTTGATCAGGGTCCATTTGTATCTTTTGAGGTGACTATGGTCGCTTTCTAGAGGGCTCTCAAGACATTTTTATTTTCATTGCTCAAACTGTACATTTGCACATTCATTCTATTTATGTTTCCTTATGTAAATATATGCATAATTATTTTAAAGCATTCACACCTTTTATAAACTATAATAAATCATTGCTTTTACTAATTATTCTCATGGCTTTTGTTTCTTGGTTAGTTGGTTGTGGATATTCAAGACTATTGAGAGGATGTGGGGCTTCCTATGAGTTCTGCTTTTAGCAGTGGGGCAAGTCTGTTATCTTGAAGTTTACTTATGTGATGTAACTTAACTCAGGTGTTATGTTCTCCAGTTCTTCTTTTACTATTGGAATTACTCCTTCTTTTACACTCTATAGTCTGGATTTCTAATCTGAGATCCTAGTATTTTACTTCCCCTCCCCAAACTTTTTTTTGGATTTGTTTCTGTCATTTGGTATAGTATTATTGATGACTGTTTTTGTTCTGTTGACTGTTGCTGTCCTGATGACTTGCACTTTTTGGATGTGTTGACAATTTCAGTGTCTGGTTTCATGTGGAGAAGTACATGATATGTTCTTATTTTGAAGTTCCACAGTAGTTTAACTCCTTCAAACTGTTTTAATGACAACTTTTGATTTGAGCATCCATGCTCTTTTTGGTGGTTTGATTCCATAGTTCTAACAGATTTCTAGGCTGGCATTTTGCCATTTTATTGTCTTCTGAAGTACTGTGTTCCAACTAGAGACTGACATTCCGAGAGTACATATTCTGTTGTCTGCATTTAGATCCTTTGACATTTTTGCTTTTGGGGATGTTTTATAGTGCTTGTTCTTGCATAGCAGTGATAATTGCTTCTGTTTTTAAACCTGCTTCTCTTATATATGACTGTTTTGTTGATGTTTAAGATTCTCATCCTATTGCCCATGGAGAAATTTCAACTAGCTGTTTGATGATGCTTATTTTGTTGTCTTTTTTCTGTTTCATTATCAGTTTGCATATACAGTCTACTGATTTTTTACTCCTTCTAGCCTTGCTGTTACAGTCTACTGAGTTTTACTACTTCTAGCCTTGCTGTTACAGTCTAGTGAGTTTTACTACTTCTAGCCTTGCTGTTACAGTCTACTGAGTTTTACTACTTCTAGCCTTGCTGTTACTCCAGATATTTTTTCAGTAGTTTCTGTTCCTTGATTTTCCTCTGGTCCTCTATCTTCGAAAATTTTTAAAAAAACATGTTATTTCTCCGGTTTTCCTCTGATTTTATTTATTTACTTTTTATTATTTTACTGATAAAAAAAAAACACCACATTTTTCTTGCTGAGTTAATCTCACTTATAAAAAAACCACATTTTTCTTGCTGAGTTAATCTCACTTATGAAAAAACCACATTTTTCTTGCTGAGTTAATCTCACTTATGAAAAAACCACATTTTTCTTGCTGAGTTAATCTCACTTATGAAAAAAACCACATTTTTCTTGCTGAGTTAATCTCATTTTTCTTACTGAGTTAATCTCACATAAAAAAAACACATTTTTCTTACTGAGTTAATCTCACTTATGAAAGCGTCTCCCCTGTTTCTGACACCTCTTGTTTAGAGGTGTACTTTTGGCAGTGCACAGCAGTGGGCCTTTTTTTACTAAGCAAACAACAGGTCTTCTTGCTCTCTTTCTTTACTTCTGTCTATCCTTTCTCTGCGATCTTTCTTTTTCAGTCCTGTCTCTCTCTCTCTCTCTCCAAAGTCTTTCTTTTTTTTAGCCCTGTCTCTTTCTCTCTAAGGTTTTTCAGACTGTCTCACTCTCTCTCTCCAAGATCTTTCTTTTTTAGTTCTGTCTCACTCTCTCTCCAAGATCTTTCTTTTTCAGTCCTGTCTTGCTCTCTCTTTTTCAGTCCTGTCGCACTTTCTCTCTTTTTCAGTCCTGTCTCACTCTCTCCGAGGTCTTTATTTTTTCAGTTCTGTCTCTCTTTCTTTTTCAGTTATGTCTTCTCTTTCTTTTTCAGTTCTGTCTCACTCTCTCCAAGGTCTTTATTTTTTTCAGTCATGTCTCACTCTCTCTTTCTTCTTCATCCTGTTTCACTCTGATGTTTTTCTTTTCCAGCCCTGCCACTCTCTCTCTGAGGTCTTTCTTTTTCTGTACTTTCTCTCTGAGGTATCTCTTTTTGCATATCTCTCCTCTCTGTAATATTCTATTGCAGTTCATGGTGGGGATGTAAGTTTCTTTATCAAACTGAATTTTATGCCAAATAAATACAATTTTAGCTTAGATTTTTATATATTTTTTACATACATATAGAGTAGAACGGCCTCTGCCAGTCTTGACAACACTTAGAGAGATCAGGTAATCTCTAGTTAGTAGATAACTTTTAAATGTAATAGTTTTGACATCACTGAGAGAAAGATCAGACATTCCTCAATTTGAAGGACTAATTTTTATCTCGAACTGTGTCTTGAGGTGTATTTATCCGACAGAATAATATGGATCTGAACAAGGAGTAACTCAAACAATGCCCTTCAATTTCAATTTGTGCGACAAATGGGGAGAGTAAGTTCCGGTCCGGCAAATGACGAATGCTGTATGAATAAATTTGCGTGATCCCAAGACGTGTTTTCCCGATCCAGACAGCAATGCCAATTTGGGAATGGCCAAAAATAGCGACATGCGCGCGCGTGTGCAGAAGAAGGTGCTGTTGGCTCAAGGTGAACCAGGTGATGTTTCATAGCACCGACTGACTGGGCCGCTGTGGCGATAAAAGCTGGCTTGAGTGGGGTAAAAAAAAATTTAAAAAATCGAGGCCTCATTCACTGTCGACATGCTGTCGGTGCCGTGGTTCGTAGGCTGGGCGCTCAGACCCTACATCCAAATTAACGTTCCAGTGGAAGCTGCTGCCAAGGCCGACGCTGCTGTGACTGAGAAAACGCTAGAGCAAGAAGTTACAGCCAGCGACAAACCGCTACAATCATCTACTTCGCCCAACGCCGCGAAACCGGTGTCCACTGAAAAGGGAGGTAATCAAGAGCAGCCAGAGCCGCTGCAACAAACCCCTCTTGCCAAGTCTTCGGCGACTCGAACCTCGGTTCCGGTAACCACCACACCAGTAACAGCAAAGCTAGGCGTACAGCAGCCAACTCCAACACCGATAGCTGTAATTCAAGCGCAGTTACACCAGCAGCAGACCGCACCACCACACTCGGAAGCGAAGACCAAAGTGAGTTCAGCGAAGTTGGAGTTAAAAATGAGCGCAGAATGGTACAAACAACAACTGGAGAAGTTCAAATTCGACTTTGACGATGCTGACCGAGATAAAAGCGGATACCTGTCCTTCGAGGAGGTGGTCTCTGTCCTGGAGAAGGAGGGGTTCAAAGGGTCACAGGAAGAAGCCAAGGTAAGATGAGAAAAAAATTACCGATATAAATTTCGTAATACATTTGTAAACACTGGCATATGAAATTGACAAATAGAACAACGATGTTGCTGTAAAGTGTAAAGTGTAAAGAATGTTAAGTGAGCTTGAAGACGAGTAATGTCAGAAGAATTCTCTGTTAGAAGTAAAAAATCAAATCCAGAAATGTAGGTAAATGTGCTAGCATTATTCACTGAAGGGTATATCTGGCTCATCGTACTTGGAATTCTATGTCGGGATCTGCCTACCCTGATTCTCGTCAGGCCTCCTGTCTCGTGAACGAGACGCAGGGTCATGTCTAACTCAGACAGGTATCTTTGTTTAAACTATTCGGTGAAACAAAAGGATTTAGCTATACCCTCACTTTATTGGGCTGGCTATCCAAATTGAAGAAAAGAAAAGAAAAAAAAGATTTCATGAAAAATATAATTACAGAGAAGTAGGAATGCATACAGCTGATCGCATTACGTTTTAAAGAAAATAGAATTTGAAACATGTTTTTGCATCTAGGCCTAATAGTTGTTATTTCTAAGATAATTTGTTTTCTGTTCACATCTTGATAAATTGGCATTGTTAAATTCATTATAAACTGGCATTGTTAAACTCTTGACTAGCAAGCATTGTTAAATTCTTAATAAACTGGCATTGTTCAATTCTTGATAAATGGCACTGTTAAATTCTTGACAAACAAGCATTGTTAAATTCTTGATAAACCAGCATAATTAAATTCTTTATAAACTGGCATTGTTCAATTCTTGATAAATGGCATTGCTAAATTCTTGCTAAACTGGCATTGCTAAATTCTTGCTAAACTGGCATTGTTCAATTCTTGATAAATGGCATTGTTAAATTCTTGACATACAAGCATTGTTAAATTCTTGAAAAACCAGCATTGTTAAATTCTTGACAAACAAACATTTTTAAATTCTTGATAAACAAGCCTTGTTAAATTTTAATTTATACATGATTTCGAATGATTTTGTAAGATTCCTACAATTGCTCCATAAAAAGCGCTCTTTTTAATTTGTGAAGTAACAAATCGGGTGGCGATTTAAATAGAAACAAAATGTGACTGCAATCGATTAAACAAGGTGGCCCGAATCAAGGAGACTATTGACTAGACTCTAGAGATTTTAGATTCCACTGCAGTTGACCACTGTGTTAGCGAACTTGTTGTGAATATGGTTCCTCTCTACTTACACTAGGCCTCAATTAGGTAACGTTGTTGTTGTGAATATGGTTCCTCTCTACTTACACTAGGCCTCAATTAGGTAACGTTGTTGTTGTGAATATGGTTCCTCTCTACTTACACTAGGCCTCAATTAGGTAACGTTGTTGTTGTGAATATGGTTCCTCTCTACTTACACTAGGCCTCAATTAGATAACGTTGTTGTTGTGAATATGGTTCCTCTCTACTTACGGTAGGCCTCAATTAGGTAACGTTGTTGGTGTGGATATGGTTCCTCTCTACTTACGGTAGGCCTCAATTAGGTAACGTTGTTGGTGTGGATATGGTTCCTCTCTACTTACGGTAGGCCTCAATTAGGTAACGTTGCAAAATAATGAAATGTAAAGTTAACGTAACTGAGATATTGGAACATATTAGAAATTAATAACCGCACTAACCTGTGTACAAGTCTGATAAAGCTAGGATATGTTAGACTAATAACGTCAATAACCTTGTGTACAAGTCTTATAACGCTGGGATATGGTAGATTAATAACGTCAATAATCTTGTGTACAAGTCTTATAACGCTGGGATATGGTAGATTAATAACGTCAATAATCTTGTGTACAAGTCTTATAACGCTGGGATATGGTAGATTAATAACGTTAATAACCTTGTGTACAAGGTGATAACTCTAGAATACGGTAGATTAATAACTTCAATAACCTTGTGTATAAGTCTGATAAAGCTACGATATGGTAGATTATCAACGTCAATAACCTTGTGTATAAATTTGATAACGCTAAGATATGACAGTTGTCAATATCCTTGTATACAAGTCTGATAAAGCTAGAATACGGTAGATTCATAACGTCAATAACTTTGTGTACAAGTGTGACAACACTAGGATACGGTAGCGTATATTTCCTAAATGTGACGCACACTTGTCGATCGTGTGAAGTTGAGGAGAGGAAACCTCTTCAGAGGTTCCAGAGATTTCTTGATTGGACCCAATAGATCAAATACTGAAAAGTATTCTTGAAGATTTATTGTAAATATTTCTGACTTCATTCTCTCTATTACATGATTAGACTCATTAGATTTATTGTAAATATTCGTGACCAGCACACTCAGTTAAACTCATTAGATTTATTGTAAATATTCGTAACTTCAGCAAATTTCTCTTAGACTCATTTGATTATACAGTGATAAACTTACATATTCGTGACTTCGGAACTCTCTATTACAGTCGTTAGATTTATTGTGAATATTCGTGACTTCGGCACTTTCTGTTAGACTCGTTTGATACAGAAATAATCGTATATGTTCCCGACTTTGTCACTTTCTGTTAGACTCGTTAGATTTGACAGAGATAAACGTAAATATTTTGACTTAGCACTTTCTCTTAGTCCGTTTGATTAGACAGAGATAAACGAAATATTCCCTACTTCGGCACTTTCTGTTAGATTCATTAGACTAGACCAGGGTTTCTCGAGAGACCGTGATTTAAATTAAAAAAAGAGAGCTTCGTAGATAAGTCTTTTTTTATGCAGGGGTTCCCTGAGACCTGAAAATTATTTCAAGGCTTCCTCCAGGGTAAAAAGATTGAGAACGGCTGGTAACCGCGACTTTCCTGAAATGTCCATACAGGCGCGCTGCTGTAACTGTTCTAAAAATAGATTTTTGTAGTCAACATCCGGTTTTCATTGCTCATACTATAATCTTACAACGAACCACTCTCATTCAATGTCGTTTTCTTAAGCTATAAACCACGAATAGAAGCACTGAAACGCACTGTGCAGTCCTGGGTGTACATACAACTGGAGAAAATTAAGAGTGGCATTAAATCAAAACTGACTTGAATATTTTCAATAAAAACGTTGTCACTGCCAATATGATGCACCCTCGATATTTATCGAATGCCATAAGAGCCAGCCGCAAGAGACAGTGGTTGTCTGCTTTGCAGCTGAAAAATCCCCCCCCGAGTGTTTATGTGCGCTGATAAAAATCATACCGTTGACAAGTGACAACCCTATACCAGAGTTACATCTTGTTGTAAATGAAAGGCAGTTAAAAAGTGTCGGCTGCTAAAGAGAAGTCCATCGAAAATACCGTCTGCTTCAAATACACACGCAAACAGACTTGGAAAAAGAAAGTCAATGCAGCAATTCTGACCCATCTAATCATCATCATCTCCTTAACATATCTTTCCAATGATCCCATCTCACTTTCATAGTATCCAAGTTGGGTGGGTTTTTTTTTTGAGATTCTACAAATGATTAACTTCTAAAGAAATCATGGGGTAGATGATGGAGAAATCAAAATTTGAGATACTAACCCCCCACCCCAGCAAGCTTATAAGGCAAGATAGCAACTACTTTCCGCTTGAATGCACAGATACTTGGCTCAATACCATGTAAGCGTGACGTCATGGGGATCTCTTAGTCTCTGCTGCCTGGAAATGACTTTGGGCTGTACTACACATCCAACACTGACCGTTACTTATTATAATTCCCCCCCCCCCAGATTAGCAGGAACAGATCAGAATTAACTGTAAATATTATTTATGTACCAAATCATTATTCTTATTCCCCATCCACCTAGTTTAGCATGAGCAACTCTAAATTTCACAGTTAACTATTAGCTAAGCATCCAAATTTATAAATAATATGAAATAAAGATTTAAAAACAATATTAAACATACTTTTCTAACTGATGAAGTTTACACTACATAAATACATTCCTACATTAAATATCAGTTTTGCTAAAACAAACAGTGCAATAAACATACAAATATAATGCTGACACTAGTAAATCAATGCACTTCAAAACAAAACAAAAAAATAATGTGCATGGAGGTAAAATTTCAATTTTTTTGTACAATATTTTAATTGTATTGGTACACATTTCTCCTACTGTGTGAAAAATACTTGGTATTTCAATATGAACATGTCTTTATAAGTTTTGTTTACTGATCATTTTGTGGAGTGACATGATAGGACTAATAAATTTGTGTGCATGTCCTTATTTTCTTTTTGTATTTTCTTATAGTTATTTTTAATGAAGGCACAATTTTGAAATTTGTAGAGCGCACCCATTCTCTTTCATAAAAAAAAATTAACGAAGACAGTTTAATAAAGACCATTGTTAAAACCATTCACAGTGTTATTTATTATATCAGAAAATAAAATATCAGTGCTTCACAATAGAATGAAATATTTGGTTTAATTGCAAAATATTGGGTGCAAAGGAACAATATTGAATCAAACCAGCGTGAAACCACTGTATACTAAGTTGTGTCCTCTAATTTTAATTAACTTGAATATACGTTAACTGAACATCTGAATTAAGATGACCCCAGTGTAATTTTCTGTTCGAATCAGAAAAATAAAACTAGCACAGTATTCATTAGATGTATATAATTCTTACCTCTATATTGTTTACAGAAGCTCTTCAGTCACCTAGATGTGAATCAAGATCTGAAGATCTCCAGGACAGAGTTTTTGCTGGCAGTGGATGAAGTTCCTCGCTGTGTTCTAAAGTTTGCTACATTTTTTTTTCTGCATGCAGAATTTTAACTGTAAATATTTTATCTTCTCATTTCCTCTTTGGTCATTAGAATAGTATGAAAAAATAGACTTCTCTCACCTGTGCTTGGTTAATTATGCCCCTGTGATTTGTAAGGGTGCCCCATCAGCAAAAGGGTGATAATTGTGATTGCACTTCCTAACACTTAATCTCATTTGTAATAATCTTCCAACTCCAAGATTATTTTCTCAACTGTCCCTTTTCAGCTTCAGTGGAATTTATGTTTTTCAAACATCAAAGAAACTTCATTTACTTTTAATCTTTTTTGCAAGTCAGAAATGAGTAATTCCCAAATTAAGCTAACGTTTTTGATTTAATAATTAAAAAATAATTATCCATGAAACCACAGCTTTAAGTTTCTAATCATTCTGGGTATTGAGGCTGATTCTGTTTCCTATTTGTGAAGGTAAAAATTTATGTTAAATATAATACCATTTACAGTTATTAGATGTCTATTATAACTTTTAATAATAGAAATAATAAACAATAATGTTAATAAATATAATCGTTAAGAGGTTATTATATTGTAAAGCTTTAAGGAGATAGTTAATGATTTTTTTTTATAATTATCATTCAGTGTTTGTGCTGCAGATCTTTCAGGAGATGGACAGTTAATAATAATTTACATTAATAATTCAACATTGTATTGCAAAAGCTTTCAAAGCACTAGACAAGTTAATACTACTTTACATTAATTATTCAGGGTAAAAAGCTTTCAAGGCACTAGACAAATTAATACTACTTTACATTAATTATTCACAATTTGGGTAAAAAAACTTTTAAGGCACTAGATAGTTCATATTTTACATTTATCATTCAGGGTATTTTCTGGAAAAAAGCTTTCAAGACACTAAACAGTGACTAATGTTTTCATTAATCCTTCAGAGATTTTGTGTCATGAACAGATTTCAAGGAGATAGACAGTTAATAATAAGTTTAATCATAAGTTTAAATAGTGTTTGTTATGTAAAAAGCTTTCAAAGCATGAGACAACAATACTTTACATATATCATTCATATATTTATGTTGCTAAAAGCTTTCAAAACACCAGAGTGCTAGACATTTAAAATTATTTACATTAATCATTCATAGTTTTTGTTGTGATAAGTTTTCAAGGAACTGATACTGTAATAGTAAATAATATTTTACATTAATCATTTTTGTGTTGGGATATGCTTGCAAGGCACTAGATTGTTAAAAATATTTACATTAATCATTCATGGTTTCTGTGTTGTGATAAGCTTTCAAGTCACTTTTGAATTAATATTTTACATTAATTATTTATGGTTTCTGCATTGTGATAAATTTTCAAGGCACTAGACAGTAAAAAATGTTTTACATTAATCTTCATTCATGGATTTTTTCATAATCTTTCAAGGCACTAGACAATATTGTGGTACTAATAATTCATAGTGTTCTGCTATGGGAAACTTTCAAGATACCAGGCAGTAATATTTTACATTAATCTTCAGGATGTTTGCACTGCATAAAGCTTTAGTTAATAATAGTTGATATTGATATGTGGGGTGTTTCTGCTGCAGTTTGCACTAACATTTAAAAGATACATTGATCATTCAGAATGTTTGTACTGCAAATGGCTTTCAAGGCACCAGATAGTTAATAATGGTTGAAATTAATATTAAGAGTATGTGTGCTGCAAACAACTTTCAAGACTCTAGGCAGATAATAATATTTTACATTAATATTCGGGGTGGTTTTGATGCATACAACTTTCAAGGCAGTTAATATTTTAGATTAATATTCAGGGTGTTTCTGATATATAAAACATTCAAGGTGCTAGAACATTAATAATACTATTAATAGCTTACATTAGTATTCACAATGTTTTTGATGCATAAAATTTTGAAGGTGCTAGATATTAATATTCAGGATGTTTTTGATACATACAACTTTCAAGGTGCTAGATATCGAATAATAGCTTACATTAATATTCAGGGTGTTTTTGATGTATACAACTTTCAAGATGCTAGACAGTTATAGCTTATATTAATATTCAGTGTGTTTGTGTTGCATAGAGTTTTAAAGTTACTAGACAGTTACTAACAGTTTACATTAATATTCAGGGTGTTTGTGCTGCAAAAAGCTTTTAAGCTGCTAGATGGTTAATAATATTTTACATTAAAATTCAGTGTGTTTGTGTTGCATAGAGTTTTAAAGGTTTTAAAAGTTACTAACAGTTTACATTAACATCCAGGGTGTTTGTACTGCGAAAGGCTTTCAAGGCACTAGACAAAGATGGCAGTGGTACACTGACAAGATCTGAGATTGAGAACGCTACGAAGGGTGAGACCGGTTTGGATTTACCTGCAGGAAAGATTGCTGAACTGCTTATTATTCTCTCGAAAGAAAACAAGTGAGTAAAGAAAATTAATTTTTATGGCCTTCAGTTCACATCATTATTGGCCTATTTTTCATCAATTTTATATACTATAGTAACTATATTTGTTGTAGAGCTAGTCTGTGCCTAAATTTTTTGACATATATTTATCTTAAATTTGACAGAAATTATATTTGTTTTAAAGTCACTCTATATTATTTAGGCATATTTTGTTCTGTAAGTTTATACACTAATTACATTTGTTTTACAGTCATGGTAATGAATTCAAAACAATTTTATAAATGTGTTTATTGTATATAAAGTAGTTTGTTTTATGTAACTATTATCAAACTTAATTGGTTAGGAAAGTGTTTTATGTAACTATATCAAACTTATCTTGTTAGGAAAGATTTTGCCATATCTTCTGGATGCAAATGTGCTTGAACTATTACAGCACGAGTATTATCATTATCATTGACCATTCTCAAGTTGGCGTATTAAACAAAATACCTTTTTGGGGTCTTGGAATCCACTTATCTTTGACTCTGAAAGGTTCTGAGGCAGTTTAAAAGTTAAAAATTGATTCACTTGGACTAATTCCAAGTATAGAATACCATGACTGTATAGCTCCACTTTAGGAAAATGTATTGGAGCCACAGTACTTTACATATGTATTTGTGACTAAAAACAAGTAAAGATTACTCATTTGGAGCAAAATATGTTGGTGATGTTATGATACTAGTGCATACATTTATTTTTATGCATATATTCACAAAATTAAATAAATAAAATTTTAAACAAATTAAAATATCTAAGTGCTTTATAATCAGAGTATAGCCAATAATCCCAAGTGTGGATAGAAAAATCTTCAGCTGCCATAATCAGCAGGATAAATTCAAACCCTGATCATTCACTTGTGAGGCCAGTGATTAGACTTCATGGGAACTCAGCTTCCCAACTGAGGAAGAATAAGGCTTGGTAAATTTTATTGACAGACTTGTTTAAGATTTAAAATAGTGTAGTAATTTGAAATGAATTAAAACTCTTTGATAATTCCTATTTAACATAAGATATTTCAAGTATTTAGTAAAAAAGGCTAACTTATATTATTAATGATAATCCTCAATATAATTATAAAGTGAGTAGATCTATTTGCACTTAATGTAATTATAATTTTTAAACATTTAACAATTGGAACTTCACTTGACAATAGGATGACAAATTCCAAAAATGCTGAGTGACTTGAGTCTTGAAACCCTGACCTTCTGCAAGCAAGGCTACTACTCTAAGATTGCAACTGTCAAGGTCCCCTAAGATGAAATTTGTTTTGGAAAATGTTTATTCCATATTACCTGTGATAAACAGATCTGATTTGTTATATTTCAATTATTTATCTTTACTGTTTGTCCGTTTAAGTATTTAGCACATACTTTTGGTAAAAGTCATGTTGCACTGAAGATGTATGATTTCTTCATGATTATGATGTGAATGTATATGATTAATATCAATTTGTATTTATTTAGATGATTTAAAAGCTATAAGCACTCTATTCTCTTACATATACATGTATAATCTTTAAAATCTAAAGTTTAAATATATTTTCTTCAATTTAATATCCTAGAGACCATTTGGACTATGAAGAATTCTTGCAAGTGTTTGGTGTGCATTTGGCTTCGATTGTGATGCAAGAAGTTTTCAGCAAATTGGACACAGACCACAGCGGTTTTCTGACTAAGGAGGAGATACTGGATGCAGTGAAAGCCGAGCGGGAGTTAAAATTGCATGCAGATAAAATTGCTGACTTACTTATCTACTGGTGCAAAGACCAAGACAAGAAGATACATTATGAAGAGTTTGTGCAAGTCTGGAAGTCTGGGAAGTAGAGCCACCACTGATTATTAGTAAAAGTTTTAGATGAGGAAGAAAACGCCCTCGATTGTCTACCGTTTAGAAAATAGAACCACTTTTGTTATTCAGTTTCAGAAAAATCAGTAATGAATTTAGTATTAAAATAATATATCTTAAAGGAAGGTACTTTGGGCACATTCGTGTCAACTTAAAAAATTTTAAATGTATATGAAACTATTTAGAAACTGACAAGGACATTAACCCAAGCTTTATTCTTGTGATTGCATTACTCGAAAGAATTTGTTGAAACATTTTGCTTTAAACACTTGTCATATAATGGAAGGATGTGGGCAATAGCATTGTCAAGTTACACTTTGTGACAAAAATTATTTAATAAAAATGCCCTCATGTTTTTCTTCATTAAATAATAAATGGTGACATTTAAACAAAAGGGAAAATATGTTAACAAACTATAAGGATCACTTCATTATGAAATAATCTCTAAAAAGGAATCTGAGTCAACCACTTGAAATAGACTTAAACAAAGGTATTACTTAGATATTTTGATTAATCAAATTTAAAATGATAGACCCAATTATGATAGCAATAATGGTGATGACAATATGGCATATAAATATAATATATATGCTTAATACATATGTTGACAAAAATGTCTGCATTAGTGCCTCGTCCCATTAATGTCCTTAAATGGATTTTTGTTTTAAAAAAAAGTCACAAAAAAGGCAACTCTTGACCATGTTTTTAGGTCCTAAGCATTTAACTTTTAAGCATTAAATTTCATCAATTCCCTGGCTTCTGTGTGTTTTCTAATGTGAAAATGTGATATTGTGTACCCAGAAGGAAAGAACTTTGACTTTTAACTTTTTAAATCAAAATAATATTTCTTCAAATTGTTGACTACATAAACTCTGGTTATGATTGTATTTAAAAATGGAATTATTTTCATCTCTCTTCACCTTCTCACCCCTTAACATGATTAGGTTTCTATTTACCTGGACTTTCAAACTTTTTAATTACTGACACAGTTTGTTTTGTAAGTTATAACGTGTGTGATTATGAGTAGATATTTCAAAACATTTAGGGCTGCTTGAAGATTATTAATTTTTGCACATAATAAAATGCATACATTTGAGGTTTGATCAAAACATCTAGAAAATGCAGTGTTGTAGCAAGCTACATCTTGTAGTAATATGTTCATTATGAATTTTATCCAAATGGTCAGACAGCAAGCCAAGAATACTAGAAAACAGTAATGGTGATTGTATGAGATTGTTAGGTGAAAACAACTGGAAAGTCGTCTTCAGGGAAATGGCACTTGCAATACTGTGATCCTCATCTGCCATATAAACTAAATTTAGCAGATGTGATTCCCCTCTTTCCCCCTCCTCCCCCCCCCCCCAAGCTTATGGGCACAAATTTGTAATGACTGAGGAAATTATTCAGAATTCAACACTAATACTATTGATAGTGATGTTGGTATTGTGTGTCACAGATCAATTGTCCTGCACCTCACTTTGGGTATGAACTAAGGCCACAAGCGAAGCAATAGATCTTAGATGAGGTCAACAGATGGCTTGCTCCAGACATAGGCAGTCAAATCAAAACAGATAGTAAACAGAAGGATCAGTAAGTCTGACTCTCATGAGTTAAAAATATGAAAAGATGAACTCATGAAGGGTAGATTACTTGCTGCTATAAAATAGTTAATTATAAACAGACACAACAATGTTTACAATTGACAAATTTATTTTATTAAATCTTTATGAATAACAGTACCTATTTTATACTTATCTTGGCTCATTTTGAGCACATCAGTTACTTACAGAAATCCTTATTTCTCAAACAGTTTTAACTACACTGAGCACAACTCATGACATCAGGTACTTATAGAAATCCTTATTTCTCAAACAGTTATAACTACACTGTAATAACACTCCTCCTGAATGGAGGATTCTACAGTTCTCGAGAGACAGCTGTACTTTTCTAGAGGATTATTTTTCTGGCAGGAAAGCTGGATGAGGACAGCAGAGTCTAGGAGGGAAAGAATGGTGACTAATTTATTAGTAGACGTTCAAAAAGGTAGCTTATAGTGCCCATACCAGATTTATTAGATCAAAGTTTGATGCCGAATTGCTGTACAACAGGTATGATCCCACTTTTGTTTTTCCTATTTGAGTTTTGTAGGCTTAAAACATGTACAGTCTTGCTTTAAATATTTTGTTCTTCCTGTTTTTGATCTCTTAGTTTACTAAGCACGTTTTAGTTCCTCAAGTGAAAATATGCACAGCTTTGCTGAGAACTATAATCATGACACAGCAGGATGTGCAAACACACTCATAAAAAGACAGTGACTGATGTCATAAAATTAAAAATAACTGGGGACAGTCTTGCAGCTACCAAGTGACAATGTCATAAAGTGTTAGCTAAGTGGTATGCTCAACAAGTGACAACGTCATAATGTGTTAGCTAAGTGGTATGCTCAACAACATTTGTGCTTACACAGTCTGCATTCTTAGTGTGGATGACTTATGATTTACTAATCAGCAAAACAGACAAACAAAAGAGTACACTTACAAAGCTGAAATAAACAGTTACTAATGCAAAGTTATAGAATTAAAAGTATTAATTAAAAAAAATATATATATAACATACAGGGAAATTTAGAAGCTACAGGAATATAATGGTGTTATCTGGAAATACTGGTTGAGCTGTGATATGGGTATTGTTACCAACAGGAAAGGTTTAATAAAATGTTTGCTTATTAATATTACATATATCATGAAAAAATATTCATACCTCAACTATAATGAAAAACAGTAGGGCATTGAAGATTGAGAATGATGAGAGTCAAACAGCACAGGAAATATGCCTGGTGGAAAGAACAGCAAACAGAGAGAGAGAGTGAGCAAACCTTTAAATACTAAAATTCAATGAAAACATTTCGGAAATGACCATTGTTGATTTCTGCAACATTGTTAGGTTGATTGGTACAAAGATGAATACTGTGGTCAAGAATCATCTCTAGTTGGTGATCAATGTGCTTGTTAATGTTATGAAGTTTAGTTCAATTAAAGAAACTAAGGGCAAAGAACTCAATGAAGAAGGGTATACTACTAGTTCTATTTTTATCTCTATAGCTCTATTAGGATAATAGCTCTCTTGCCTCTGTCTGTGAAACAACCCTATTAAATTTTCAAAACCCAAATATTTTTAAAATTAAAATTCAATCTAAAAATTCCAAATTCTGGCATATATTTAAAATAATTAAATGTGACTAATTCATACTTCTACTTATTTCTTTGATAATGTCTTTGTGTATAGTCAGTGAAAATTATTCTGTCAGTTATTGTGAAACATTTGTCATAAGATACAACAGATGTAAACAGGCCATTCATGAAACAGCCATATTTGTTCACAGTCAAGTCTTCTGTAAGCAAACTTATTTGAAAGTTTATATGATGGGTTCAAAGCAGTAATTTCTTGATTTTGCAAATCCCAGAACACAGTTTCTGTTAAGGGAGTGTCCAAAAGGTATGCCCTTCTATTGACATTTCTGCTCTACCTTTACTCTTTTCTGTCACAACAATGTGGTGACACCTCCCTCACCACCACCCCTGCCAACAAAAAAAAAAAAAAGCCCCCCCCCCACAACATTGTTTCAAGTAAATGAAAACAGTAGCACACATTGAAATTGCTTTTTATATTGATTTTTTAAAAGAAATTGTGGCACTTGAATAAGTACAACCGTTTTATGTCATAAAATGAGTAAACTATATTCCAGGAAATTAGCATTCATTACAACATTTAAAAACTAAAGACCTGACAGAAAGTTCTAGTCATATAATTTATTATGTTTTTAGAAATTACAATAGCAGAAATGATTATAAGTACAAAAATAATAACTTGTCTTAACAAAAAAAATTAATTACCCCTTCTGCCCCAAACAAATAAATGGCTACAAATGATACTATTCAGTGTACTTATAAAAATCTCTATAATAATAATATGCAAAATTATTATTTACAAAGCAGCTTGCAGATGTCATACGGAAATCAACCCCCCCCTTTTTTTTTAATAATGGTCATTGTTGAAAATAGATTTTTAAAATTTAAAAAATTCTCTTTAAAGAAGAACAGAGCATCTTTGCTCAATGGCTGTCAATAAAACCACAAGAGATAAACAATAATAGTGTGATGTAACATTTTTGGGGCCTCTTCATTTCAGAAACAAATGCAAAAGAGATTGCAAAGAATCTGATTCTTAATGAAGGTAGTTAATAGGCAATACAGTTTTTGAAAGAACATTTTGCAGAATATCATTGGAAAGGGAACTGTCCGAATAGGCATTGCAAAGATAGGCAAAATATCTATTCTATTTCAGAGCATCAAAACTTATTGTATTAAGCAGAAATAAATCACACCCCAGAAGATTAACCAATTACTGTGTCTGTTTTTATCATAAATTTACTCACGAAACTGGAATTTTATAACTATAAGTAAGTTTAAAATATTTTATTAAAACACATTTCTGGATTAGACTCAGTTGGCGAAGAGTGTTGTGGTTAAGAAGTTCACTCCATTTTCTAACAGAAACCCTTTCAAGACCGAAATAAATGGGAGATTTAAAAAAAATCTTACGTTCCATTTCTTCTTGTCAATCTACACTCTTCACAGGACATTGTACACTGAAGTGCTGCTTTGATGAAAGACACTTTCGGTCATGGGTTGGACAAAATGAATTTCAGATCTAAACTTCTGATCTGAAAAGTACAATTCTAAAACCTTTTTGGTTATTGTAATTTTTAAAAATATAAATTAGAAAAAAGTAAAATATAATAAAAAGTATTTTTATAGAGTAATGCACATATTAATATAATTTCTTGGAAAGAAATTGATTCATTTTAGCTCAAATTAACTGGAAAAAAAACCGGGAGTTACTTTTGAAAAGACAAAATAAAAATCATAAATCAAAGAATGTGTGCACCCACACATTCGAAACTAATTCTTAAGACGATGAAAAAAAATTACATACAATACCACTGCCATTATATTTTTTGAATATTATGCTATTAAATGCTAATTTATCCACTGCTTTCCCTTTAAAAGTCCAAACACATAAATAAAAAGATTATTCCTATTTAACCGCGCGAGTCCGCCACATTCTAATAACTTTGATCTTACATTATAACTATCCAATCAATTCAAGACGATCTGGAAAGTTCCCCCAACGGTTTGCGTCTGCAAAAATCGTCTGCTTTTCAGTTAGATCGCCTTCTTTAGAATTATAAAGGCGTTGTACTGAGAATAGAGGACGAATTTAACAGAAAAAGAAATATTACTGAGAAAAGAATAATCCACGATAAAAATAAAAGGACTCACAGAGAGAAGAATATCAGCTCTACTGCGAGATTTGTTGCAAACTCCTCCATACCGGATATATTTCAGTTCTGTGTTACATCCAGGTAATAAAAGTATTTGAGCGTTAGCACTTACTAGAATGCCCAAAGTACCAGCAGTCGGTATTGATCTTGGTACTACGTATTCTTGTGTTGGCGTCTTTCAGAACGGACAAGTAGAAATAATAGCTAATGACCAAGGGGACAGAACAACGCCTAGCTATGTGGCCTTCACAGATACAGAACGTTTGGTTGGTGACGCAGCAAAAAACCAGGCTGCTATGAACCCCGAAAATACAGTCTTCGACGCAAAACGACTGATTGGTCGCCGGTTCGATGATCCTACCGTTCAAAACGATATCAAGCACTGGCCGTTTAAAGTGGTCAACGATGGAGGAAAGCCTAAAATACGGGTACAATACAAAGGTGAGGTGAAAACTATGGCACCAGAAGAAATCAGTTCCATGGTTTTGGTGAAGATGAAAGAGACAGCAGAGGCGTATTTGGGTCAGCGAATAAAGGATGCTGTCATTACGGTACCTGCCTACTTCAATGATTCCCAACGTCAGGCTACCAAAGATGCAGGAGCCATTGCCGGGCTGAATGTCCTGAGAATCATCAACGAACCAACAGCAGCTGCACTCGCTTACGGTCTGGACAAGAAGTCAAAGAAAGACACAAATGTCCTCATCTTTGATTTGGGTGGCGGCACCTTTGACGTGTCCATCTTGTCCATCGCTGAAGGTTCACTGTTCGAGGTCAAATCAACGGCTGGGGACACTCATTTAGGCGGTGAAGATTTCGACAACCGAATGGTAAAGCATTTCTGTGAAGAGTTCCAGCGAAAAAATAAAAAAGACATCAGCAAAAACGCACGTGCTCTCCGACGCCTGCGTACTTCCTGTGAACGGGCCAAACGAACTCTATCGAGTAGCACAGAAGCCAGTGTGGAGATCGACTCCTTGTACGAAGGTATCGATTTCTACACCCGCATCACACGAGCCCGTTTCGAAGAGCTATGTTCAGATCTGTTCCGACACACGCTGGAACCAGTGGAACAAGCCCTACGTGATGCCAAACTGGACAAGCGACAGATAGATGAAGTGGTGTTGGTTGGCGGCTCCACTCGCATTCCTCGCATCCAGAAAATGCTGCAGGACTTTATGGATGGCAAAGAACTGAACAAATCCATCCACCCTGACGAAGCTGTTGCTTATGGCGCCGCAGTCCAAGCTGCTATCCTGAGTGGCGACAAGAGCGACAAGATTCGTGACGTGCTGCTAGTCGACGTGGCACCGTTGTCACTGGGCATTGAGACTGCTGGTGGTGTCATGACCAAGCTGGTGGAGCGCAACACGACCATTCCAATGAAAACATCAAAGATCTTCACAACCTACTCAGATAATCAGCCAGGTGTCAACATCCAAGTATTCGAGGGCGAGCGCGCTATGACCAAGGACAACAACCTGCTTGGTCGTTTTGAGCTGGTGGGCATTCCTCCCGCACCCCGCGGTATACCCCAGATTGATGTCACATTTGATATAGACGCCAACGGCATCATGACCGTGACTGCGCAGGACAAGAGTACAGGCAAATCGTCACACGTGACCATCAAAAACGACAAGGGGCGCCTAAGTAAGGAGGACATCGACCGCATGGTGAACGATGCGGAGAAATACCGCGACGAGGACGAGAAGCAACGCCAACGCGTGGACTGTCGTAACAGGCTGGAAGCGTACGTTTTCAGTGTGCGGCAAGCGTTAGATGACGTAGGTAGTAAATTAAACAAGAGCGACAAAGATGCCGCTAGCAGGGCTTGCGAAGAGTGCTTGCGCTGGATGGAATCAAATGCTTTAGCCGAAAAGGAGGAATACGAACATAAACTGCAGGAAGTGCAGAGAATCTGTACACCAATCATGTCGAAGCTTCACAGCGCAGGGAACTCTTCAGCTAGAAAAACCAGTGCCGATTCCGGACCGAAGATAGAGGAAGTTGATTAACATTAAAACATTTTTTCTCTGTTAAAAAAATAACGAAACAAAAAATCCAAATTTCTTAAAGCTTGTATAGTTTTCTTTGTTAAAAGGAACAGCCAAACAACAATCTAGACCTTAAAGCTCGTATAGTTTTCTTTGTTAAAAGGAATAGCCAAACAACAATCTAGACCTTAAAACTCGTATAGTTTTCTTTGTTAAAAGGAATAGCCAAACAACAATCTAGACCTTAAAAATCTTACAGTCCATCTTTGTATGTCGAGACGATACAAACTTGTTATATATTACAAAATAGTATTTTTTAAAATAAAAACCGTGTAGTAATGTATAACTGAATATAACACCATTCAAAAGAGATTATAATTTATACATTTTTATTAACAAAAGTTAAATAATTTTAAGAAAACATTTATTTGAAATTAAATAAGCCTTCTAATTCTCCCTCCCCACAAAAAAGAAAAAAATTAATTAATTAAAAAAAAATTCGAGACAAACCATTATGCTCCATGAATTACTTATTTCTATAAATTTATAGATTAATTAACTCATTTTCACAAGATCAGTTTAGCTAATTTACGAAAATAAGAATTAATTGAATTTTAAAAAAAATGTTTACCTTCATCTTCGAATTATTTGCACATAGGTCATGTGTCTGCAGAGAGATTTAGGTTCTAGATATCGAAGAAATACAGTTCCTATTGACAGGAAAGTGAACGATTGTCAGCTGAAGAGTCTTGGACTAGACTCTTTAAGATATTTACTTCTGTGATCGAGGATGAATTAAAGGCTGAATCTTGACTAGTGGAAGTTCTGAGGTTGAAGGTTTTTTTTTATTCCTGTAATGGGACTAAAACCAAGTCTAAAATTTGAACAATGATGGTTTTAAGAATCACCAGCCAGTAAGCTTTCCATTGTGATGGGAACTGAACCCCGAACCTCTTAAAGGATGGATCAGTAACATACTGCCCATTCTCAAGAAATGGAGCCAAGCACTTTGACCTAGAGAGGGGCATAAGATTCACAGGCTCATTTATGACTATACGAGTTTGAACCATGACTTACCTGCCTTTTCATCCGCTCTGCTTCTTTGGTATAATATTGGGGGGGTGGGGGAGAGAAATCACGAAATCAGTAAACTTACGGGAGAGTAAGTACTCACCATCTTGAATACACAATCGCGCATAAAATACACTTTAACGCGCAAAAACACAATTTCACTCAAAACAAAGTTATTATTCAAATAACTATCGTGCATGCTCATTATTTAAATTATTAAAGGATTTTATGGCCTAGTTAAGTTTGCAGCTTGTAGGTTTCCAGCAAATAAACCGTATTGTTGCGTACTTTCAGACATTACATGTCACAGTGTCAGCCTTCCTCATTACTGATCACTGGCTGGTACTTTAGACTTAAAAGTGTCATTCATGCTGTTGGCCTATAATACTTCCTAACAAACAATAAAGTTTACAGAGAATAGTGGATCTTGTTGCTTATTTACGCTTTGTATAATATGCGTTATGTATTCTTTACGTAGCACGCACGCAATACCAAATCTCAGTGTGCATACTGCATGTAAATAAATGGTGCACACACACACACACACAAACACACACACACAGACAGACAGACAGACAGACAGACACACACACACACACACTGTTGTTCCTTATTTTAAAGCAAATCTCATGGAGCTTGAGAGAGCGCGCTGCGAAATACCGTGATAATCACTTTGCTGTAGATGTTAAAAAATATATTAGTTTGCAGCTTGTAGGTTTCCTTCAAATAAAGCCAACCCTATTGTTGCGTACTTTCAGACATTACATGTCACAGTGTCAGCCTTCCTCATTACTGATCACTGGCTGGTACTTTAGACTTAAAAGTGTCAATAGTTTGGGTTTATCTTCCTCCCCACAGTGTTGTACCCTAATAATGCACTCTCGTATTTTCAAGATATCTAAAGTCTATGTTAGGCAGTGTTTACATACAGCTAATCAGAACTACATACAGCTAATCAGAATGCAAATTATTGTTATCGTATATGTTCATTATAATAAATTCGTCTGCTTAGTTTCAACAGTATATTTAGTAGGACTGCCAAACAGGAATCCAGTACAATTTCAAAACGCCACTTACTCAGACAGACTGTTCCTTTTGTCATTGTTATTAATATTTGTTTTTGTCTTGAAGAACCTAAACGTGAACTCTTTTAGAAGTCGAGTTTGTTCTGTATATCTGTAATGCACTTTTGGGTGTTCATTTTGCAAGAGTCTGATTATGCTGTTGTTGGTTGTTTTTTGTTTTTTTTAAAGTGTTTTAGTCAATATTTGTCACGTAAGTTATTGTTAGGCTGCTACCCCAACTTTTAACCGATAAAATACAGCGACCAAAATAAAATACCAGCAAACGGTTTAAAAGACCACATAAAATATTAATTATTCTTTGATATTAATGACAAATATACACCTATCAAATATAACTTCATGCAGTACTGGCCGACGTACTGATGTACTAACTGAAGAAGTACTATATATTTATTTTAGAATATAGTGTTATCAAACAAAAAAAACAAACTGGAGAGGCTCATAAACACTATAAGTAAACAAACAAACTGGAGAGGCTCATAAACATAAACACTAATAAGTAAAAAACGAAGAGACTTATACACGATAAGTAAGCAAACGAAGTGACTCATAAACATAAAAATTATTATAAACATAATATATCCTATATATTTTGACAAGATTTACCAATAAATAATAGTAATATTAATTATCGAACCATTACATCTTCCGTTTGTTGGCGTATAATAAATTATATTATAAGCAACGGCGACCAAATTAATTGTCTTCTACACGACTGAAATAGTAAAAAAAAAATGCGACAATTAAAACTTCGGTTAAAAATATGAATCATTCCAATAATAATAAATTACGAAAACATTACTGAAAATCAACTCAGACTGAAACATAAATGTTTGACCCACTTGAAGTTAGTCATTGAAGTGTCGGATTAAGGTAAAATTCCAAAGTATACTGCGTTTAAGTTTTCAAGATGTCGTTTTAGAAATAAATAGACTACATTCTTGTGTTTTGTATTTTCCGTGAGTCAGTATGAAATAAAAAAATATACCATTCTCTACAAAGTGCAGTAGAATTAGCGAGAATAATTTGGAATCACCGAGAATGTGTTAGAATTTTCTTTCATTTTCACCTTGACCTTTTCTACGATGTCCCAGCCAATCCGCTATAGAAGTTGTGGAAATTCCCCGACACGTAGATGTCAAGAATAATCGTCTCCTTTCTAGAATGTCCCAGTTTATGTCATACTTCTACTATATAAAGAGGAAATTGTGCAGAATAGAAACATGAGTGTGAGCGAAACACACAGCATAGAAACAATTCGGCGAAAAGTTTGAGATCGTTCAAACTGTTAGTGCGAACGGTATTCGCAGAGTACTCTTTGCTTACTAAGTCAACAAATTAAAACACGAGCTTACGTCTGCTAAAGCAGAAAGAGACTGTGCTGTTTACAGTGACATTGACTTTGGTGAAAATAGTACCACGCAAATATCAGTAAAATGGCCAAAGTACCGGCAATCGGTATTGATCTTGGTACAACGTATTCATGCGTCGGCGTGTTTCAGAATGGTCAAGTGGAAATAATCGCAAACGATCAAGGGCAGAGGACAACGCCTAGCTATGTGGCCTTCACAGACACGGAACGGTTGGTTGGCGATGCAGCAAAAAACCAGGCTGCGATGAACCCCGAAAATACAGTCTTCGACGCAAAACGACTGATTGGTCGCCGGTTCGATGATCCTACCGTTCAAAACGATATCAAGCACTGGCCGTTCAAAGTGATCAACGATGGAGGAAAGCCTAAAATACAGGTACAATACAAAGGGGAGGTGAAAACTATGGCACCAGAAGAAATCAGTTCCATGGTTTTGGTGAAGATGAAAGAGACAGCAGAGGCGTATTTGGGTCAGCGAGTAAAGGATGCTGTCATTACGGTACCCGCCTACTTCAATGATTCCCAACGTCAGGCTACCAAAGATGCAGGAGCCATTGCCGGGCTGAATGTCCTAAGAATCATCAACGAACCAACAGCAGCTGCACTCGCCTACGGTCTGGACAAGAAGTCAAAGAAAGACACAAATGTCCTCATCTTTGATTTGGGTGGCGGCACCTTTGACGTGTCCATCTTGTCCATCGCTGAAGGTTCACTGTTCGAGGTCAAATCAACGGCTGGGGATACTCATTTAGGCGGTGAAGATTTCGACAACCGAATGGTAAAGCATTTCTGTGAAGAGTTCCAGCGAAAATACAAGAAAGACATCAGCAAAAATGCGCGTGCTATTCGCCGCTTGCGTACTTCCTGTGAACGGGCCAAACGAACTCTATCGAGTAGCACAGAAGCCAGTGTGGAGATCGACTCCTTGTACGAAGGTATCGATTTCTACACCCGCATCACACGAGCCCGTTTCGAAGAGCTATGTTCAGATCTGTTCCGACACACGCTGGAACCAGTGGAACAAGCCCTACGTGATGCCAAACTGGACAAGCGACAGATAGATGAAGTGGTGTTGGTTGGCGGCTCCACTCGCATTCCTCGCATCCAGAAAATGCTGCAGGACTTTATGGGTGGCAAAGAACTGAACAAATCCATCCACCCTGACGAGGCTGTTGCTTATGGCGCCGCAGTCCAAGCTGCTATCCTGAGTGGCGACAAGAGCGACAAGATTCGTGACGTGCTGCTAGTCGACGTGGCGCCGTTGTCACTGGGCATTGAGACTGCTGGTGGTGTCATGACCAAGCTGGTGGAGCGCAATACGACCATTCCAACGAAAACATCAAAGATCTTCACAACCTACGCAGATAATCAGCCAGGTGTCAGCATCCAAGTATTCGAGGGCGAGCGCGCTATGACCAAGGACAACAACCTGCTTGGTCGTTTTGAGCTGGTGGGCATTCCTCCCGCACCCCGGGGTGTACCCCAGATCGAAGTCACATTCGACATTGACGCCAACGGCATCATGACCGTGACTGCGCAGGACAAGAGTACAGGCAAATCGTCACACGTGACCATCAAAAACGACAAGGGGCGCCTAAGTAAGGAGGACATCGACCGCATGGTGAACGATGCGGAGAAATACCGCGACGAGGACGAGAAGCAACGCAAACGCGTGGACTGTCGTAACAGGCTGGAAGCGTACGTCTTCAGTGTGCGGCAGGCGCTGGGTGACGCGGGTGACAAACTGAGCAGCAGCGATAAAGACACTGTTGGTAAGGTGTGCGACGAGACACTACGCTGGCTAGAAAACAACTCTCTAGCAGACACGGAGGAGTACGAACATAAACTGCAGGAAGTGGAGAAGACATGCTCCCCCATCATGGCCAAGCTGCATCGTGCTGGAGGTGGATCGAACAAAAGCAGTAAGTCCACCTCTGCCGGGAAAGCCTCCGGTCCAACAATAGAGGAAGTTGACTGAAAGATAAACGTTTGACAAAATATCTTTGTATTTGAATACCGGAAGATTTTCTGGGTTGAAAGGAAGTTTGTTGGATTGAAGCTGAAATGTGAACTTCTATGAATTTTATTTATAATAGAAAACTTGTTGGATTGAACTGTGAATTTTTTGAAAGACTTGCTTTGTCTCAAAACATTTTGCTGATTGATCTTTTGACTGTGATAATGTACATGAAATACTTTGGGGGTAATTGAAGAGTTTTTCTTTTTTAAATTAAAACGTGACGAGAACGATAAGAACATAAATGACTTTCAAGTAGACAACAGATATCTGGCACTGGTGTTGTGTTAATATCTCTGATTTTCCTTTCATAAAGGAGTAAGAAAAGTACATTTGAATGTTAATTTATTTGTTCAATAAATTTTATTGACAAATAAAAGAATGAAAGGTCTTCTGGTTAGTTTTCATTCATGTTCATTTATATGAGAAGTGTGTGTGTGCGTGCGTGTGGTTTGTGACGTTAGTATTTGTGTGAGAAGTGTGTGTAGGTGCGTGTGGCTTGTGACCTTAATTCGGGGTAGAACAGTGAAAATAGTTTGATGCAGAAATTATATCACTTATTAAAAACTTGTTCGGTAACACACTTTGATTTGAACGAAACTAACAGGATTTTTGGAGGGAAGGGGAAAAAAAATAGATACGCCGATCAACACTGTATGAATAAAATAAATAGAAATCCCTTTTAAAAAACAAAACAGAAGGAAGAAGAAACAACACTACCATCTATCATCGTTAAATAAAAACTAACCAAGCAAGTAAAAAAAAAAATACTCACAAACAACAAAAAATTCAAATCAGTCAGACTTCTCATGACTGGAAGTACCCTAACAAAAACTAATCAAACAATAATAACAAAAAATTAGACGAACATAAAAACAGCAACAACAAAAAAGACACACATCCTTAAGTCAGCCGAATTTATAATGAGTAGAAGTATCCTAACAAAAACTAACCAAACAACAAAAAAAAGAACCCATGTCAGCCGACTTTACAATGAGTGGAAGTATCCTCACAAAAACTAACCAAACAAAAAAGTAAAAAACCAAAAAAAAACCAAAACACAAACAGCAACAATAAAAAAAAGACCCCCCACTCCCTTATGTCAGCCGACTTCTCAATGATGGATGAATGCCCGCGATAATTGAACGTAAATAACATACTGGTCGCAGTAATCAAATCTCCCGCCATTCATCATCCCATTCAGCAAGTTTACAAGTACTCGAGTTGTTTATTCATGACCGACATTACCACGCTTTCATTCTTAAAATTTAAATATACAGAACAAAAACTTGCTTTTTTAAATAAGTTTTTATTTAGTGTCTAAACACTGCAGTCTCAATAACAATCTCAATAAGAGAACTGTCCCAACAGCAAATACGAGCACTGTACAATCTCAATGTCGCGAAAGAGCGCGCGCACGCACGCACGCACGCACGCACGCACGCACGCACGCACGCACGCACGCACGCACGCACGCACGCACGCACGCACGCACGCACGCACGCACGCACGCACGCACACACACACACACACACACACACACACACACACACACTCTCTCTCTCTCTCTCTCTCTCTGCAATTAGAAATACCCTTCCAAACCTGTTTCTTCTGACGCAATCAATTATACCCACACACAACTATATCCCTCCACACATAGATTGACATCAATCCCACCAAACACTTTGACAGAACCAGAGAAATCCCTCTGAATACACAATCACAATTAGCAACACCCTTCCATACATATATACTCTGACACAACAATACACATACTATTACTATTGACAACCAACAAAATCCGTTTATATAGCCACAATCAACAAGTCCCCTACACTATACACAATTTGATACAATCAACCATAACACACACACACACACACACACACACACATTCAACACACTCTGACACAACAATACACATACTATTACTATTGACAACCAACGAAATCCTACTTAGTCATAATCAACACGACCCCTACACTATACACAATTTGACACAATCCATCATACCACCACCACCACCAACACACACACACACACACACACACACACACACACACACACACACGCACGCACGCACGCACGCACGCACGCACACACCTACTCTGACACAACAATACACATACTATTACTATTGATAATCAACGAAATCCCTTTACATAGCCACAATCAACACGACCCCTATACAATACACAATTTGACACAATCAACCATATCACCACACACACACACATTCTGACACAACAATATGCATACTATTACTATTGACAACCAACGAAATCCCTATACAGAGCCACAATCAAGAAGACCCCTCTGCTATACACAATCAACCATACCACACACACACACACAAACTCACTCACTCTCTCCCCCTTCTTCCCCACAGTGTTGTACCCTAATAATGCACTCTCGTATTTTCAAGATATCTAAAGTCTACGTTATGCAGTGTTTACATTTTACCGAACTACATACAGCTAATCAGATGTAAATTATTGTTGTCGTATATGTTCATTAAAATAAATTCGTCTCCTGAGTTTCAACTGTATATTTAGTAGGACTGCTAAACAGGAATCCAGTACAATTTCAATACGTCACTTACTCAGACAGACAGACAGACAGACAGACAGACAGACAGACAGACAGACAGACAGACAGACAGACAGACAGACAGACAGACAGACAGACAGACAGACAGACAGACAGACAGACAGACTGACAGACAGACAGACAGACAGACAGACAGACTGTTCTTTTGTCATTGTTATAGATATTCGTTTTTGTCTTGAAGAAACTAAACGTGAACTCTTTTTGAAGTCGAGTTTGTTCTGTATATCTGTAATGCACTTTTGGGTGTTCATTTTGCAAGAGTCTGATTATGCTTTTGTTGTTTTTTTTTAAAAAAGTGTTTTAGTCAATATTTATCACGTAATATATTGTTAGGCTGCTACCCCAACTTTTAACCGATAAAATACAACGACCAAAATAAAATACCAGGAAACGGATTTAAGACCATAAAAAATATTAATTATTCTTTGTCATTAAGGACACCTATCAAATATCACTTCATGCAGTACTGGCCGACGTACTGATGTACAAACTGAAGAAGTACTCTCTATATATTTTAGAATATAGTGTTATCAAACAAACAAACCAACCAGAGAGGCTCATAAACACTATAAGTAAAGAAACGAAGAGACTCATAAAATTATGCACAATAAATAAACAAACAGAGTGACTCATATAGATAAAAGCTATTAATAAACATATATTTAAAATATATCCTATATATTTTGTCCAAGATTTACCAATAAATAGTAGTAATATTAATTAATTATCGAACCATTACATCTTCCGTTTGTAGGCGTATTAATAAATGATTTATAAGCAACGGCGACCAAATTAATTGTCTCGTACACGACTGAAATAGTAAAAACAAAATTGCGACAATTAAAACTTCGGTTTATAAATATGAATCATTCCAATAATAATAAATTACGAAAACTTTATTGAAAATCAACTCAGACTGAAACATAAGTATTTGACCCACTTGAAGTTAGTCGTTGAAGTGTCGGATTAAGGTAAAATTCCAAAGTATACTGCGTTTAAGTTTACAAGATGTCGTTTTAGAAATAAATAGACTACATTCTTGTGTTTTGTATTTTCCGTGAGTCAGGATGAAATAAAAAAATATACCATCCTCTACAAAGCGCAGTAGAATTAGCGAGAATAATTTGGAATCACCGAGAATGTTAGTATTATCTTTCATTCACCTTGACCTTTTCTACGATGTCCCAGCCAATCCGCTATAGAAGTTGTGGAAATTCCCCGACACGTAGATGTCTAGAATAATCGTCTCCTTTCTAGAATGTCCCAGTTTATGTCATACTTCTACTATATAAAGAGGAAATTGTGCAGAATAGAAACATGAGTGTGAGCGAAACACACAGCATAGAAACAATTCGGCGAAAAGTTTGAGATCGTTCAAACTGTTAGTGCGAACGGTATTCGCAGAGTACTCTTTGCTTACTAAGTCAACAAATTAAAACACGAGCTTACGTCTGCTAAAGCAGAAAGAGACTGTGCTGTTTACAGTGAAATTGACTTTGGTGAAAATAGTACCACGCAAATATCAGTAAAATGGCCAAAGTACCGGCAATCGGTATTGATCTTGGTACAACGTATTCATGCGTCGGCGTGTTTCAGAATGGTCAAGTGGAAATAATCGCAAACGATCAAGGGCAGAGGACAACGCCTAGCTATGTGGCCTTCACAGACACGGAACGGTTGGTTGGCGATGCAGCAAAAAACCAGGCTGCGATGAACCCCGAAAATACAGTCTTCGACGCAAAACGACTGATTGGTCGCCGGTTCGATGATCCTACCGTTCAAAACGATATCAAGCACTGGCCGTTTAAAGTGATCAACGATGGAGGAAAGCCTAAAATACAGGTACAATACAAAGGGGAGGTGAAAACTATGGCACCAGAAGAAATCAGTTCCATGGTTTTGGTGAAGATGAAAGAGACAGCAGAGGCGTATTTGGGTCAGCGAGTAAAGGATGCTGTCATTACGGTACCCGCCTACTTCAATGATTCCCAACGTCAGGCTACCAAAGATGCAGGAGCCATTGCCGGGCTGAATGTCCTGAGAATCATCAACGAACCAACAGCAGCTGCACTCGCTTACGGTCTGGACAAGAAGTCAAAGAAAGACACAAATGTCCTCATCTTTGATTTGGGAGGCGGCACCTTTGACGTGTCCATCTTGTCCATCGCTGAAGGTTCACTTTTCGAGGTCAAATCAACGGCTGGGGACACTCATTTAGGCGGTGAAGATTTCGACAACCGAATGGTAAAGCATTTCTGTGAAGAGTTCCAGCGAAAATACAAGAAAGATATCAGCAAAAATGCGCGTGCGATTCGCCGCTTGCGCACTTCCTGTGAACGGGCCAAACGAACTCTATCGAGTAGCACAGAAGCCAGTGTGGAGATCGACTCCTTGTACGAAGGTATCGATTTCTACACCCGCATCACACGAGCCCGTTTCGAAGAGCTATGTTCAGATCTGTTCCGACACACGCTGGAACCAGTGGAACAAGCCCTACGTGATGCCAAACTGGACAAGCGACAGATAGATGAAGTGGTGTTGGTTGGCGGCTCCACTCGCATTCCTCGCATCCAGAAAATGCTGCAGGACTTTATGGGTGGCAAAGAACTGAACAAATCCATCCACCCTGACGAGGCTGTTGCTTATGGCGCGGCAGTCCAAGCTGCTATCCTGAGTGGCGACAAGAGCGACAAGATTCGTGACGTGCTGCTAGTCGACGTGGCGCCGCTGTCCTTGGGCATTGAGACTGCTGGTGGTGTCATGACCAAGCTGGTGGAGCGCAATACGACCATTCCAACGAAAACATCAAAGGTCTTCACAACCTACGCAGATAATCAGCCAGGTGTCAGCATCCAAGTATTCGAGGGCGAGCGCGCTATGACCAAGGACAACAACCTGCTTGGTCGTTTTGAGCTGGAGGGCATTCCTCCCGCACCCCGGGGTGTACCCCAGATAGAAGTCACATTCGATATTGACGCCAACGGCATCATGACCGTGACTGCGCAGGACAAGAGTACAGGCAAATCGTCACATGTGACCATCAAAAACGACAAGGGGCGCCTAAGTAAGGAGGACATCGACCGCATGGTGAACGATGCGGAGAAATACCGCGACGAGGACGAGAAGCAACGCAAACGCGTGGACTGTCGTAACAGGCTGGAAGCGTACGTCTTCAGTGTGCGGCAGGCGTTGGGTGACGCGGGTGACAAACTGAGCAGCAGCGATAAAGACACTGTTGGTAAGGTGTGTGACGAGACACTACGCTGGCTTGAAAACAACTCTCTAGCAGACACGGAGGAGTACGAACATAAACTGCAGGAAGTGGAGAAGACATGCTCCCCCATCATGGCCACGCTGCACCGTGCTGGAGGTGGATCGAACAAAAGCAGTAATTCCACCTCAGCCGGGAAAGGCTCCGGTCCAACAATAGAGGAAGTTGATTGAAAGTTAAACGTTTGACAAAATATCTTTGTATTTGAATACCGGAAGATTTTCTGGGTTGAAAGGAAGTTTGTTGGATTGAAGATGAAATGTGAACTTATGAATTGTATTTATAATGGAAAACTTGTTGGACTGAACTGTAATTTTTTTGTGTGAAAGACTTGCATTGTCTCAAAAACATTTTGCTGATTGATCTTTTGACTGTCATATATGTACTTGAAATACTTTGGGGGTAATTGAAGAGGTTTTTCTTTTTAAATTAAAACGTGACGAGAACGATAAGAACATAAATGACTTTCAAGTAGAAAACAGATATTTGGCACTGGTGTTGTGTTAATATCTCTAGTTTTCCTTTCATAAAGGAGTAAGAAATGTACATTTGAATGTTAATTTATTTGTTCAATAAATTTTATTTGATAAAAAAAGAACGAAGCTCTTCGGGTTAGTTTGCATTCATGTTCGTTATTATTTGTGTGTGTGTGTGTGTGTGTGTGTGTGTGTGTGTGTGTGTGTGTGTGTGTGTGTGTGTGTGTGTGTGTGTGGTTTGTAACGTTAGTATTTGAGTGAGAAGTGAGGTGCGTGTGGTTTGTGACGTTAATATTTGTGTGAGAAGTGTGGGTGCGTGTGGTTTGTGACCTTAATTCGGGGTAGAACAGTGAAAATAGTTTGCTGCAGAAATTATATCACTTATTATAAACTTGTCCGGTAACACACTTTGATTTTGAACGAAACGAACAGGATTTTGGAGGGAAGGAAAAAATAATTAGATGTGGCGGTCATCAGTATGATTAAAATAAATCATCGTTAAATAAAACTAACCAAGAAAGTAAAAAATATTTACAAACAGCAAAAAATTCAAATCAGTCGACTTCTCATGACTGGAAGTATCCTAACAAAAACTAACCAAACAAAAAAAGAACCCCAAGTCAGCAGAGTTTACAATGAGTGGAAGTATCGTAACCAAATCTAACCAAACAACAACAAAAAAAGACGAACACACAAACTGCAACAATAAAAAAAAGATCCCCCCCCCCTTATGTCAGATGTCAGCCAACTTTACAATGCGTGGATGAATACTCGCGATAACTGCACGTAAATAACATACTAGTCGCAGTAATCACATCTCCCGCCATTCATCATCCCATTCAGCAAGTTTACAAGTACTCGAGTTGTTCATTCATGACCGACATTACCGCGCCTTCATTCTTAAAATTTAAATACACAGAACAAAACTTGCTTTATTTTTAATAAGTTTTTATTTTGTGTCTAAACACTGCAGTCTCAATAACAATCTCAATAAGAGAACTGTCCCAACAGCAAATACGAGCACTGAACAATCTTAGAAAGAGGACTGTTCAAACAGCAAATACGAGCACTGAACAATCTCATTGAGATGACTGTCCCAACAGCAAATACGAGCACTGAACACTCTCAATTAGAAGACTATCAAAACAGCAAATACGAACATTGAACAATATCAATGAGACCTGTCCAACAGCAAAAAATCGAGCTTTGTACGAACATCAGCCTAAATACATGCACTGACCAAGGAGAACCTAAATATAAACTTTGTCTATCAGTCGTATCACGAAAGAGTCACAAACAAATAAAGCAATGCCACGAGTAATAAATGAAACAAGCAAAATAGACTAAGACAAAAAAAACCCTCGAGTAATAAATGAAACAAGCGAAAGAGACAAGGACAAAACAAGAGTAATAAATGAATTTAGTACAAGCGAAACGGACAAGCAAAATAACCACAACCAACCAACCAATCGATGTGTGGCAGAGTAAATTTGCCTATCGATATTTCTAATAGTAATTGTTATACAAATTGTTAAATTGTCGAAGTGACCCGACCTTGAGCACTCCTTATGGTGGTATTTTTGTAAGTGTCAGATTTGAAGTACACAATCGAGATGAGAATATGCTAGAAATTGCTATTGCAATGCAAACCAGTTCCAACTGGATGAGTTGTTTTTATTATCCAACAGTTAAGATTTACGGAAAGAGACTAGGCATTGGGCTGATATCAAATGTTTACCTGCTGTAGAGAATTCTATTGTTTAATCACTTGAATTTGATGTGGCAAGAAGTCCGGTCATGAAAGGTGGCCATTAGCTTTATGGTGAGTTGATTGACCAATTGAGAGAGAATGGACATAGGAATATTTCATGCATTTGTGCTATTGATATGTTGTACTGGTGTTTTCGTAGAGGTGCATTATGTGAGTAGACTATTATTTCTACAAATTGTGAACAATGATGCTTATTTGTGGTATGCTAAACATTTGACATTGTTACTAGTGAACCTGCTCATAAAACTATTATGCTGTATGTGTGTATCACGTTAATAAATACTGTTGCAGGAAACTGTAAGTTGAGACTTGAATGTAAGAAAGAATGGAGTTAAAAAGAAATAAAATGGAAACTTAGCATTTGCTCCCTGATTATATTTTTTCAGAGAAAAAGCAGCTTTTCCTTGTTTTATCAGAATCTCCTGGTTCACTGATCATAGACTGCTATGTCCATGGTAGACGTAAAAGGTGTCTGCCACAGTGTGTGTAAATATAAGGAATACACTGCACTCTGTTGACGGTGGCAAGGTATGCTGGCTACATCGAGCAGTTTCTGGTACAAGGAATTTACTGGAAATTGCTACAATTGTTGAAATACTTGAGGGAGTTATTATGGCAGAGTGCCAGATTAGCCTCATGAGAATAGCAGTGAATCAGTGTTCTATAACATGAGGAGGAAACACATGGAATTGATGTGAACACTAGCTTGTGACTTTGTTACAAAAGCTTGCAAAAGACTATTGAGATCACGCCTAGATCAGGCAAGTACAAACTATTATTGCTTAGCTCTAAAAAAATCTGTTTCTTTTCTCTGATGAGAACTATCCTTTGATTTGTATTGACACTAATCTATTGAATTCATGTTACGTTATAGGACTATATAGATATTAAAATTATTCGAATATGGTTTCATGGAAATATTAATGTCAAGTAATCTTTTTCATTGTATTTATTATATGTATATGTGATTGTTGATTTAATAAATTTATTGACTTTCTTACACATATTGATAACCTTATGTTGGAGAAGAAAGTGGGTGGATGGGGGCTCGTTAAATATAGATTAAAGAGGAATTGGTCTTCTCTTTTAGTAAGAAGCTTTCCACCTACAGAAAGATTGTGTGACGAAAATGTTTGTCTTTAATGTTGTGGAAGAGAGAAAACGTTTACAGCGCCCGCATATCTGCCAAGTGAGAGAGACGAGTGGTGTCAGCTGGAGAATTATTAATAATATAAATTAAGATTCTCATCGCCTGTAATTAGTTATGGACGGTTGATCATTTAATAATCAAAACTATTAATTAGGTGGCGTTGGTATCACACTATGTAAAAACAATTGCACTTACTGGGGTATTCTTTGTTGTTTGCCTGTTATGTTTTTTGAAAAGAAAAATAAAATTTAATGCGATTCAACTTGCCACTGATTAATTGGGGTTGTACATTTACCTCCAGTGTCCTGCTTTTGCAGATGGATGCAAAGTACCTAGGAAGCGCTTTGGATGAGAATGATCAAGTTGAAAAGTCTTGAGAATGGAAGAAGGAGAAGGAGATGTGTGCTGATGAAGTGGTTTGGTTATTTTATTTTATCTGAATGAATGATTTAGTTGTGTTATCTGAATGTATGAATTGGCTGTGTTATCTGAATGTGTGATTTGGTTGTGTTATCTGAATGTATGAATTGGCTGTGTTATCTGAATGTGTGATTTGGTTGTGTTATCTGAATGTATGATTTGGTTGTGTTATCTGAATGTATGAATTGGTTGTGTTATCTGAATGTATGAATGGTTGTGTTATCTGAATGTATGAATTGGTTGTGTTATCTGAATGTATGAATTGGTTGTGTTATCTGAATGTGTGATTTGATTGTGTGAATTGGTTGTATTTCAAGCACCACAGTGTGATAGCTGTTTTAACAAGTCATTAATTTTCTTTATCCTTTGGACTATGTGAATTTTAGATTGTGCCTTAAGACATCTAGCTGCTTCTCTCTGGCTTTTATGTGATTTTAAAATATATTAGTCTCAGTACTCGTATTCAATTGTTTTATTATTTATTATTACTACTGCATGAGTTAAAACAATCATGCAGTTTTTACAATTGTCATTATTATCGCATATCTACGATAATTGTTGCAGTTGAAAAGTAATGCCGTTTTCACAATTACAGTCATTAATATCGCATATCTACAGTGCTGTATTTGAACAGTTTTCACATCTATTATTATTATCACTTATCTCTTCAGTACTAATAAACTTAAAGTAATGAGATTAGACAAAAAACGGCACAGCGCCAGCAATCAAGAGCCAGAGGGAGATAACTCTTAGTGATAGAGAAAGTAACACACTGACCAGTTCATGCCGTCTTCGTTATAGTAACACAACATAGGAACAACCAGACTTTTAGCACTATGAATACATATAATTTAATTTTCATAATAAATCAAAGAAATGAACGAAATGATTATTTTCTGCAAAAACTAGCATTTCTCAGCCAAATATATATTATTGCGATTCACATTATAATCAAATGTGCCTTTTGCAACAGTTCATAAAAATATTTACGAAACATATTTGTGACATTCAAGAGATCGCCATTTTCCATCTTGGCACTTTTCGCCTGACAGCTGACGGACTTCCAAGGCCTACACTCAAAACGCAAGTTACGTGACGTTCTGTCACTGAAGGCTACGCCTTTTTAAAACCTATGATTCTTAGTGCACATATACCCACACACACACTTGTAGCTACATAATCTGCTTGTGTGTACAAACCGAAGACTGGCCTTACTAAACATTGAGGAGTGCTTTGCTGGAAAATGCTGACTAATTTACATGTGTGTGTGTGTGTGTGTGTGTGTGTGTGTGTGTACTTGTATGTACGTCTGTGCGTGTCCTGAGACTAGTGTGTGTATTATTTTTTTTAAATATCGTCATCGACATCGCCAACTGCTTTTGTAATCGGTCTTCTTTCTTCTCTTCATTATCACTCATAAAATAAATTATTGGAAAAATCTTGCAATGTGAGTATTTTAGAAACTACGAGTCATGAATTTAAACCATGACAGTCCTGAGTTTAAACCATGAATTCAATCCATAACAGCCTTCAATTCAATCCATAACAGCCTTCAATTCAATCCATAACAGTCTTCAATTTAAACCGTGACAGTCTTCAATTCAAACCATGACAGTCTTCAATTTTAAGCCATGACAGTCCTTATTTCCAACCACGACAACCCTGAATATATACAAAGATAGCCCTAAATTTAACCATGAAAGACCTTCTGAATTTAAAACATAAAAATCCTTCTGATTTTAAACCACGAGAATCCTGACTAACCATGACAATAAAGTCTTTAAATAATGACAATCCTGAATTTATTCATGTAAATAGAAGACACAAGCCGACTGTATTACCTTATATCAAGTGTTATGTTGTTTATATGCAATTCCTATTTCTCTTAAAACTTATATCAAATATTCTCTTGTTTATATGCAATTACTATTTCTCTTAAAACTAATGTGTTGCTTTAATGTAATTCCTATATCCCTTATATGTAATGTCATCTTGTTTAAATGTAAATTACTTTTTCTTTTAGGTCTGATATTATATTTTGTTAATGTAATTCCTATATCCCTTATATGTAATGTCTTCTTGTTTAAATTTAGTTTCTATTTTCCTTATATCATAATGTTATCTTGTGTTAATGTGATTTCTATTTCCCTTATATCATTATGTTATCTTGTGTTAATGTGATTCCTATTTCCCTTATATCATAATGTTATCTTGTGTTAATGTGATTCCTATTTCCCTTATATCATAATGTTATTTTGTGTTAATGTGATTTTTATTTCCCTTATATCTAATGTTATCTTATTTAAATATAATTTCTGTTTCCCTTATATCTAATATTTTGTTAATGTAATTCTTATTTCCCTCATATATAACGTTATCTTGTTTGAATGTAATTCCTATTACCCTTATATCTAATGTTATCTTGTTTAAATATAATTTCTATTTTCTTTCTGATGTAGTATAACTGCATATCTATATGATTAATTGTTGCATTAATGCTCGCTCTCTTAGAATACTTTCGTTGTTTTCTCCAACGATTGAGAAGCAATATATTTGTTGTTATTGGATATTATTTTTAAAATATAAAAGTACTTATTGAATTTTATAGGTAATCTTTCCCTTCTGTCTGCCTATCTACTTATCCATCCATCCATCCATCCATGAAAACAACAATAATATAGGAACGACAAAAACAAAAGTCAACAAGAACAATAATGTTATGATACAAAAACATTATGGTGTAAGTACGAACAGTTTTTGTTGAGCGCGTGTGATCTTATTCAATTCAATAATAATAATATAAAAAAATGCTGAATTTTTCTACACGTATTATGGTGCAATCGTTTCAATGAAAGAAAAGTTATAGTTTGGCCGCTCTGTTTACTTAGCGAATAAGTCACAAAAGACAGACGAAATTCGGGTGGTGCGGCCTTTACCAGCCACTCCCAACAGGCGAGCTGAAGTAGGGACATGTCACGATCACGAGCAGTGGGTCAGAGAAAAAAATGGAAGCACATTATAGTCACTAGCTCGACGACCACATGCGTTGTTACGTGAAAATGCTAAGGTTGTCTGTGTGCGTACTTTTCCTCATGATGGGTAAGTACACGAAAACTTTACTTTTATAAATGAATAATGAGGTCGCCATTTTCTATGCCAGAAGTAACGATTTCAAACATAAGTTACTCTTAGGAAATATTTAACTTTGGATTACACGAATTGGCAGCAAACAAGCACACTGACTGTAAACTTAGGTTTGCATAGGTAGGCCAATGTTTCTCAGAGGAGCGTTGAACTTCAATCATACGAACTAATAAGCAATCGCACAAACTTGCCAAGACTAAATAATACTCCTACTGAGAAAGATACATCCACACTTGGAATGTTACATATATCTTGACACATTAACTATTAGTCAAAAGTGTAACATATGAATATATTTTAGCTCACATACTCTCACATAGGTTCGTTGTTAGTAATTTCATTTTTAACAGAAAAGACATTATTACATTTCTGTTCAGTATGGTATTTAAGTCTTCCATATATACATTTTACAACTTATTTTCACACTAATTAAGAATAGATTGCCATATTACACTGCAATTTGATTATGCTAGTTTATACTGAACTATATTCATTCAAAAAAGAGTAAATGAGACTATTTTAAATTAGGAACACCCAGTTTTAAGTGGTACTCACTTCTGTCAGTGTGCTGTATATGCTACACGTTTTCAGTCTGCAGAGTTGTTACCTACGTAACTAGTTCTGAACATTTATGTTCATACATGTTCCTGTGTTGACAATAAATTTAGATAATCCACAAGCTAGCATGAAGACATTTTATAACTAGGCAAGAAAGTATTTGTACATAGATTTAGAGTAAATGATTTATACTTTACTACGTATATATATATAATTGTAAAATTGTACTGTCTGCACAGATGGCAATATAATTTACATGTTAAATGTGGACAAAGTAGTGTGAAAAGTACTTGATATTATATTCATAAAATAATATTAATTAAATGGAATCCAACAATGATTATTCAAAATGGAGGAAAGGGGTAATATGTATATAAATAATCTGCATTTTTAACTCTCATTTACAAAATAATGTTGAGTGCGTTTATAATATATTCAAATTCATACATAAGCATATGTAGAATAGTTGAGATGCATGTTAATTTTAATGATAATGTAGTATATTAATATTAGGTTCGAGACTAAACATTCACAACTTGAAAAGAACATTCATTTCTTCTATGAATTTAGTTTTGCGTTGAAACAAAGAAGATTGGCGCTTCGTTTGTTTCGTCTTAATAATTTTATCCTCTTGATAGTTACTGGATGTTTGCAATACGTGTCGTGATTTATGCCCCCTTATGATGGTGGTAAGTGTGACATGAGTGTGTGTGTGTGTGTGTGTGTGTGTGTGTGTGTGTGTGTGTGTGTGTGTGTGTGTGCATTGTCTTAAAGCACACCATTTTAAAAATTAAAAAGAATGCAGTGTCCGATTTGTCGTCATGTTTAAAGTTTACTTATGTCTTAAGCAATCTTTGTGTCCTTTCTATTTTATAATTATGACCTTCATTTTATTTAATTATGAGACCACTCAAGACTAACTATAGAAATTGCTCTTATTGTACAGATGGGATAAGGGGAAATAATTTTATTTGGTTAAGAGACCACTCAAGACTAACAAGAGAAACTGCTCTTATTGTACAGATGGGATCGGGGGGGGGGGGGGGGGGAATAATTTGAAAATCGTAATTTTTTTATTCGACATTTAAAAAAGTTACTTTTAAATATGACAGCTCAGTCAATATTGTTTTCTTTTACACTTTATAAACTAAGGTTTATGTATATATTATGCTAAAAGCACTTACGGACACTTACATTTTCTAATACACTATTAGCCTTAACAGTTAAATTCACGTATCACACTTTACAGCCCAGATAGTTAAATTTGTATAGTACATTTTACAGTTCAGTCATTTAAATGTACATATTGCACTTTACAACCAAGATGGTTACATTTGTTTTCTATACTTTACAGCCTAGACAATTCAATTTGTATATTGCACTTAACAGTCCTGACAATTACATTTCGACATGTCATTTCATTTGTTCACGTGTAAAATGTGCATGTTATACTTAACAGTCCTGACAATTACATTTCGACATTGTCATTTCATTTGTTCACGTGTTAAATGTGCATGTTATACTTAACAGTCCTGATAATTACATTTCGACATGTCATTTCATTTGTTCACGTGTAAAATGTGCATGTTATACTTAACAGTCCTGACAATTACATTTCGACATGTCATTTCATTTGTTCACGTGTAAAATGTGCATGTTATACTTAACAGAAGTACATTTCGACATTGTCATTTCATTTGTTCAAGTGTTAAATGTGCATGTTATACTTAACAGTCCTGACAATTACATTTCGACATGTCATTTCATTTGTTCACGTGTTAAATGTGCATGTTATACTTTACAAACCAGACAGCTAAATTAGCATATAATACTTTACCTCCCAGACAGTTAAGTTATATTACGCTTTACAGTCCAGAAAATTAAATTGGTATAGTACACTTTCAAGTCTTTACAGTTAAGTTTAGTCATTAAACTTTACCTCCTAGACAGTTACATTTCTACGATATCATTTCAGCTTGTTCGGCTGCACAGTTCCAGAAGCAGTCCGGAAAGAATGACATCAGGAGAGTACAGGATACATTCTCCTCTGATGACATCATAAGAACTTTATTGGAACTGGATGCTTTAGCAGAAGGACTTAAGACTAAACACAACAGTTACCTTAGTGACTGGACAAGCCATCCAGCCAGTCAACAGAACCAGCGTCTTTTAGACGACATTGTGTCTGCAGACCCATGGGGCCAGGAAGTTGAGAAAAATAGTCACGCAAGAAATCTCACAGCTTTTCGCCTTAAAGGTCAGTGGAAAAGGTTTGCTCACAGCAAGAATGATGTGTTTTTCCACCCAACAAATGCAAAGTTCCAGTTGCCATTTCGAAATGAACATAAAATATATAGGCCTCCGGAACTGAAGCAACTGAGCGACCTTTTCACGTCTTCGAATTTAGACACATTAACCTATCTCGACCAGGTGAAGGACAGTTTTTCGACAGTAAGCTATGAAAATAACTTGAAAACTACAGCCAGCATATGGCTCCAGTCAGAACAATTCTGCACCAGCACTGGACAAAATCTGTGCCACGTGAATGATATCTTTGACAACTTTGGACGATTTCCAAATTTACAGAATTTTCTACGCATGCTTGCTGAAATGGCCAAAAAAGCAAAAGCTGACAAAACTGGCACAAACCAAGACTCGATAACTCTTTCTGATTCAGGAAGTGCACTCGACGTGTACCTGGATCCTGAGCAGGCTTTTAACCAACCCGTGACGCCTGTAGAGCGCATTCTACAAGCCTTTGCCGCCTTCAGTAAGCAGGTTAACATCAGTTTGGAGCTGCTGGACACAGCTTTGACCTACTTTCAAGTGAATCGCGCTGATCCGCTCGTGTTAGACGTCTTCGCCAGTCTGCAACGCATCATCACTGAATTGAACGCGCTTTCGGGATTTCGCGATAGCAGCAGCGGTTTGCAGCCTTTCGACGGCATGGAGAGATTTCTGACGAAAGTTGCTGCGGTTACAAACATGACGGCCGCACTTGTTAGCGGTGTGCGTCACCCTGCTTTGGGAGAAGCGTTTGAGATGACGAAAGTCTTACTCATGAGCGCCAAAACTAAGGACCCAGGTGTTCTTCGGGCAATTACATTCACCTCCGAACTTCTGCGAGGACAGACAGACTCGACCCGAAGTGCCGTCGCAGAATTTCTAGGAAATCCAGGCCTGACTGAAGCGTTTCAACTTGCGTTGAAGTCGTACGGCCGCATCAACGACACTAACTTGGCTGAGGTCAGCGTCTTTCGTGTCGTCATTCAGTTGCTCGGCAACCTTGTGACGAATCGAAACATAGTTCAAGCGATACAAATGGCAATCGACAACCCTGACGGGAATCAGCTTTCAAACATTTCTGGTTTGTTGTTCGCAAACGCTGTAAGCACAGAAGCGTACACTGAGGACGTTATACTCAGTATACAGACTGTTCTCAGTAACTTCACGTCGTATCCGTTAGTTTGGCGTGAAGCAAGAGCCTTTGCAGCAAGTCCAGACGTGAATACATCCTTCAGATTTGTCATTTCTTTAATGCAGAGCGATTATCTTCTAGACTTGGAACTGAGACGAGCTTTTGCTGTTCTAGAAAATATTCTGAGCAGAGTTGTTTCCCATGACGACGTTGTGATTGCGCTTTCTAACGTTTCCAATGATTCCAATCTCAAAAGTGCACTCAGACTTGTTTTCAAGATTTTTATGGATCTAACCTTGGATCTAACCTTGCCACTAGACGAGTCATCGACTACAGACTTCAAAACGAACTTCTCACAAACACCAAGTACGATAAACAGCTTTGTCAACACAACACTTGCCGCAAAAAACACTACATTACCCGCAATAACAAACACGACATTATCCTCAATAATAAATACCACATTACTCGCTCTGACAAACTCTACATTACCAGCAATAACAAACACCGTATTACCCGATTTAACAAACACTACATTACCCACTCTGACAAACACTACGTTACCCGCTCTGACAAACACTACATTACCCTCAATAAAAAACACTACATTAAACACTCTGATAAACAATACATTACCCACTCTAACAAACACTACATTACTCACTATGACAAACACTACGTTACCCCCTCTAACAAACACTACAATACCGGCTCTGGCAAACACTACATTACCCATTCTGACAAACGCTACATTACCCGCTCTGACAAACACTACACTATCCACTCTTACAAGCACGACATTACCATCAATAAGAAACACTACATTTTCAGCAATAACAAATACGACATTACCCGCTCTGACAAACACTACACTACTCCCTCAAACCAACATTACATTAACCGCTCTGACAAACACTACATTACCCGCTCTGACAAACAATACATTACCCGCAATAACAAATCAAACATTATATAATCTGACAAACACTACTTTGCCTGCTCTAACAAACACTACGTTACTAGCTCTGACCAACACCACATTACCCACAATAGCAAACACTACATTACCAGTGTTGACAAACACAACGTTACACACTCTGACAAACACTACATTACCCACTCTTACAAACACTACATTACCTGCTGTTACAAACACTACATTACCATCTCTGACAAACACTACATTACCCTCAATAATAAACACTACATTACCCACTCTGACAAACACTACATTATCCACTCTTACAAACACTACTTTACTCGTTCTGATAAACACTACATTAACAAGTCTGACAAACACTACATTAGGTGTTTTGATAAATACCACATTACCGGCTCTGATAAATACCACATTACCGACTCTAACAAACACTACATTAACCGCTCTGATAAACACTACATTACCCATTCTGACAAACACTACATTTCCTGCTGTTACAAACATTACATTACCCACTCTGGCAAACACTACATTACCCAGTCTGACAAACACTACATTACCCACAATAACAAACACTACATTACTCGCTAAGACAAACACTACATTACCCGCTCTGACAAACACTACATTATCCGCTCTGTCAAACACTACACTACCAACTATAACAAACACTACATTACCCAGTCTGACAAACGCTACAATACAAATCCTATCAAACACTACATTATCCACTCTGACAAACACTACATTATCCGCTCTGTCAAATACTACATTACCCACTATAACAAACACTACGTTACCCGCTCCGACAAACACTACATTATCCGCACTGACAAATACTACATTACCCACTATAACAAACACTACACTACCCAGTCTGACAAACACTACATTACCCACAATAACAAACACTACATTACTCGCTAAGACAAACACTACATTACCCCCAATAACAAACACTACATTACCCACTCTGGCAAACACTACATTTCACACTCTGACAAACACTACATTATCTGCTGTTACAAACACTACATTACCCACTCTGACAAACAGTACATTACCTGCTGTTACAAACACTACATTACCCGCTCTGACAAACACTACATTACGTGTTCTTACAAACACTACATTACCCGATCTGACAAACACTACATTACGTGTTCTTACAAACACTACATTACCCGCTCTGACAAACGCTACATTACCAGCTCTTACAAACACTACATTACCCGCTCTGACAAATACCACATTACCGGCTCTAACAAACACTACATTACCCGCTTTGATAAACACTACATTACCCATTCTGACAAACACTACATTACCTGCTGTTACAAACACTACATTACCCAGTCTGACAAACACTACATTACCCACAATAACAAACACTACATTACTCGCTAAGACAAACACTACATTACCCGCTCTGACAAACACTACATTACCCGCTCTGGCAAACACTACATTATTCACTCTGACAAACATTACACTACCTGCTGTTACAAACATTACGTTACCCACTCTGTCAAATACTACATTACCCTCAATAACAAACACTACATTACCCACTCTGACCAACACCGCATTACCCACTCTGGCAAACGCTACATTACAAACTCTGACAAACACTACATTACCCGCTCTTACAAGCACTATATTACCTTCTGTTACAAACACTACATTATCCACTCTGACAAACACTACATTACCGGCTCTAACAAACGCTACATTACCCATTTTCATAAACACTACATTACCTGTTGTTACAAACTTTACATTACCCACTTTATCAAACACTACATTACCCACTCTGGCAAACACTACATTACCCGCTCCGTCAAACGCTACATTACAATCTCTATCAAACACTACATTATCCACTATTACAAACACTGCATTACCCGCTCTGACAAGCACTACATTACCCACTATGACAAACACTACGTTATCCAGTCTGACAAACACTACATTACCCACAGTAACAAACACTACATTACTTACTTTGACAAACACTTCGTTACCCACTCTGACAAACAATACATTATCCACTCTGACCAACACTACATTACCCACTCTGACAAACACTACATTACCTGCTGTTACAAACACTACATTACCCTCAATAACAAACACTACATTACCCAATCTGACAAACACTACACTACCTGCTGTTACAAACACGACATTACGCAGTCTGTCAAACACTACATTACTCTCAATAACAAACACTACATTTCCGTTTATGACAAACACCACATTACCCACTCTGGCAAACACCACATTACCCACTCTGGCAAACACCACATTACCCACTCTGGCAAACACTACATTACCCACTCTGACAAACACTACATTACCCACTCTGACAAACACTACATTACCCACTCTGACAAACGCTACATTACCTGCTGTTACAAACACTACATTACCCTCAATAACAAACACTACATTACCCAATCTGACAAACACTACACTACCTGCTGTTACAAACACTACATTACTCACTCTGACAAGCACTACATTACCTGCTGTTACAAACACTACATTACCCACTCTGACAAACACTACATTACCCACTCTGACCAACACCACATTACCCACTCTGACAAGCACTACATTACCCACTCTGACAAACACTACATTACCCACTCTGACAAACACTACATTACCATCTCTGACAAACACTACAGTACTTGCTATTACAAACACTACATTACCCACTCTGATTAACACAACATTATTGGTTATGACAAACACAACTCAGTTCTCTCCTACAAATGGAACCACAAGAACATTCAGTGAGTCTACAACACTGATTAGTACTCAAACTATTTCTACAAACATTTCTCATGTCACTGCAACAAATGGAAATATGTCAACATCTATTGAGTCTACACCAATGACTACTACTCAAACAAGTTCTACAAACGCAACTCAAACCACTCTTACAAATGGAACCGCAAGAACATCTATTGAGTCTACACCAATGACTACTACTCAAACAAGTTCTACAAACGCAACTCAAACCACTCTTACAAATGGAACCGCAAGAACATCTATTGAGTCTACACCAATGACCACTACTCAAACAAGTTCTACAAACGCAACTCAAACCACTCTTACAAATGGAACCGCAAGAACATCTAGTGAGACTATACCAGCGACAAGCACACACCAGTTCAATCCTACAAATGGAACTTTTATGCAGTTTTCATCATCATCTACAACTCAGACTATTTTGATAAGCACAACAAAATCAAACCCAGTATCATCAACTCAAACTGCTGCATCGTCATCGTCCACAAGTAGCACTAAATTAATGTTGACAACTTCAGCACAACTCACCTCTACAAACGGACCCATGCAGCCTGAAACATCCGATTCTAGCCCAACAACTTCCACTACAAACACTCCACTTCCAGCAACGGTGTCTGCAGCAGCATCCAGGCAGAACAGCAGCGTTGTTAGTTTTGTTACGGTACTCTCAATATTTTATAGTTTCAGCGTCTCTCAAAATTTATTTTCATTCTCTTCATAATAGCCGGTGCGTTTTTTGTTGTTTAAAAACGTTTTCCACTTAAAAAACAAAGCTGTTCTCCTTCGAAGCACACTCACTAACCGCTACATACACACTCGCTGGAACACTTACACGCACACACAGACTCAATACAATCCGTGCAAAGACACAATGACAGAGGTGCACACTTGATAGTAAAATGTTGCGTATTTAATATATTACGGTAGATAAATACGCCATTTAGCTGAAAGTTAAAATGAAAAACGTTTAGGACATTTCTAAATTTGCAATTTGAATTTTTAGCGTATCTAGAAAAATGATTTGGATGTTAAAATATTACAACAGCATTGTACGTTGGTCTAGTTCTCCATTTTTGAACTTCTATGTATATATGGATGTCAGTAATTAAGGACAATGTAACAAATATTTATCAGAAACATAATTCATAAAACTTGATACATTTCAATATGGTTCACGCTATTATACTTTAACACAGGTTTAATCGTAAACTGATTTAGTCCCATTTACTGAAAACTAGAATATCTATTTTTTAAATAGACTTCATGAATGTATTTTTGGATTCTGTCTATTGGTTCCGGTAGTCTTAAGAATGATTTATTTTTAATGATATAACGAATGTATTTCTTGATTTTTTTTCCTTAAAGCTCTTATAGACAAAAGCATATTAGACCTTTTCATAATGACTTTTCAAAAATCCCCGTAAACAATATTTGTTACCATAAAACTGAAATCTTTGGGAACAGGTTTTCTATATCAGTGTCACACCCCACCCATATACCCCAGAAAAGTTCCACCAAGAGGTTCGATGCGGTTCACCCATAACAAGTTACAGGAAAAACCCCAACAAATTTTCTATAATTTAACATCTAACAGGGTTTCGAGTGCACCTTTTTACAGACATTATTCTTGAAAGCTTTACAATGTTTTCGTCTTTTTTGATAACTGTTAAATTCCTTGTGTCTGACTGTAATTAGTATTGATATGTCTAGACAGATAGTATCTTCGATAACTTTAAATTCCTTGTATTTGACTTAACTAGTATTGATATGTCTAGACAGATAATCTCTTCGATAACTTTAAATTCCTTGTTTGACTTAACTAGTATTGATCTGTGTAGCCAGATAATCTCTTTGGATGAATTTGTGTTGTAATTTAGTTTATTAGGAATTGTTAAAGAAGGGTTTAGTGTTTGTTATATAAAGTTAGTTTATTAGCACGTTACTAAACAAGGGTTTAATTGTTTGTTTTATATACAATAAATATCTTTATAAGTTAGTCTATTAGGACGTCACTAAACAAGGGTTTATTTGTTTGTTTTATATACAATAAATATCTTTATAAGTTAGTCTATTAGGACGTCACTAAACAAGGGTTTATTTTATATACAATAAATGTCTTTATAAGTTAGTCTATTAGGACGTCACTAAACAAGGGTTTATTTTATATACAATAAATGTCTTTATAAGTTAGTCTATTAGGACGTCACTAAACAAGGGTTTTATTTGTTTGTTATATATACAATAAATGTCTTTATAAGTTAGTTTAATATGATTCAATTTATTAATCGTTTTGGTTTTGTTAGTCTTCAGAATTATATTACATTAGTTTTATTTACACAAGCTTTCACCTATATTATTCTTGAAATAAATGATTTTACTTTGGAAAAGGAAATATCTGTTTAGTATTTGCTGTAAACTGTTTTGAAATATATTCATTGATCACTGTTTAGACACATGTATTTGCTGTAAACTGTTTTGAAATATATTCATTGATCACTGTTTAAACACATGTATTTGCTGTAAAGTGTTATGAAATATATTCATTGATCACTGTTTAGACACATGTATTTGCTGTAAAGTGTTATGAAATATATTCATTGATCACTGTTTAAACACATGTATTTGCTGTAAAGTGTTATGAAATATATTCATTGATCACTGTTTAGACACATGTATTTGCTGTAAAGTGTTATGAAATATATTCATTGATCACTGTTTAGACACATGTATTTGCTGTAAAGTGTTATGAAATATATTCATTGATCACTGTTTAGACACATGTATTTGCTGTAAAGTGTTATGAAATATATTCATTGATCACTGTTTAGACACATGTATTTGCTGTAAAGTGTTATGAAATATATTCATTGATCACTGTTTAGACACATGTATTTGCTGTAAAGTGTTATGAAATATATTCATTGATCACTGTTTAGACACATGTATTTGCTGTAAAGCGTTATGAAATATATTCATTGATCACTGTTTAGACACATGTATTTGCTGTAAAGCGTTATGAAATATATTCATTGATCACTGTTTAGACACATGTATTTGCTGTAAAGTGTTATGAAATATATTCATTGATCACTGTTTAGACACATGTATGGCATTAAAAACGAAATAATCATATCAAAGAAAGAAATATTCTTTGTGTTGAAACGTCAAAAAAATTCCCACATGAATATTCAAAACTGACTATAACTGTATGATAAAAATAATACATAAATAAATCAACGACTGTAACTGCAATCTAAATAAATTTTGTTTAATTGTGTCATTTTTATCAATATAAAAGAATACTGCCACATTCTCTGGGGAATAGAAAACAAACTTTCAGCATCGTAAATTAATCGGGTCTATATAAATTGTATAAATATCGACTGGTTTGAGATTATCTACTGGTGTGGAGTCATTGAATGGCAGGGTCAGCTACTGACGTGGAAACAAAACATGTCTTACTTCATAATATTTTCTCAAACAAGGACACTCACTATTCATGTCATAATGAAACAACAACAAAAGAGAGAAATAAACAAGCAAGTAAACAATCAAAATACAATCATTTCCAGACAAAATAAAGCCAATCAAACTACAATCATTTCTAGACAAAATAAAGCCAAACAAACAATCAAAATACAATCATTTCCAGACAAAATAAAGCCAATCATTTCTAGACAAAATAAAGCCAATCAAACAATCAAACTACAATCATTTCCAGACAAAATAAAGCCAATCAAACTACAATCATTTCTAGACAAAATAAAGCCAAACAAACAATCAAAATACAATTATTTCCAGACAAAATAAAGCCAATCATTTCTAGACAAAATAAAGCCAATCAAACAATCAAAATACAATCATTTCTAGACAAAATAAAGCCAATCAAAATACAATCATTTCCAGACAAAATAAAGCCAATCAAACAACCAGAATACAATCATTTCTAGACAAAATAAATCCAATCAAACAACAATCATTTCCAGACAAAATAAAGCCAATCAAACTACAATCATTTCCAGACAAAATAAAGCCAATCAAACTACAATCATTTCCAGACAAAATGAAGCCAATCAAACTACAATCATTTCCAGACAAAATAAAGCCAATCAAACTACAATCATTTCCAGACAAAATGAAGCCAATCAAACTACAATCATTTCCAGACAAAATAAAGCCAATCAAACAATCAAAATACAATCATTTCCAGACAAAATGAAGCCAATCAAACTACAATCATTTCCAGACAAAATAAAGCCAATCAAACAATCAGAGAAACACTCTTCGAACATTATTAGTTATATGTGTTTTAAAAATTTAATCTGCAACTTTTGAAGGAGACACAGGTCGTTATTCTTCTGCGCTGCAAATTGTAAATCATCCAAATAACATCTCTTTGTAAATTACAATGTTCTGGAACCTTTTATTTCCAGAGCTGTCCGATCTTCGGCTGTTTTTAATGTTATTTTAATTAAGCTGAAGTGCACTGGTTTTGCTTAAGTATATATTTACTTCAGTTTTGACAAATTTATTATTCACACTATAAAAATAAATGCTCAATCGATTATAACCATATACTGTTCCCAATTCAAATATGATTTGAATATTTCTTCTAGAATTCTAAAGTCGGGGCGGGGAAATTGGGGTGAGATTAATAATCTCTGTGGTGTGTAGACGTCACAGCACATACCAACCCGCCTTACGCCAGACCAAGAGGTTCACGTGTTTGATAAACAGTGACAGCAAAAGCTATTTTTAAACTCTGCTCAAAAGAAGCGTGATCAGAGATTTCAAATTCCAAGCGCCGTATTGGATTTCACAAGGAACGTTTAAGTATTGATGCTTGTAGCGTTGCTGTCAGACTGGACCGCTAAATTACTTTTCATACAGGATTACTGGCAAAATTACTTTCATAATTTCTTTTTCTTGAAGAGGCAGTAAAACACACGTAGCCTGTAAAATGCTTTGATACTCCAATAAGTATTCTACCATAGATGCTACACTTTATCTTTGATTGATTTGCTTAAAAATCGATAATGATCACACCATAGTTAATCAAATTTGTTATTGTGTTGTCCTTTAATAATATACTAACGGAAAATGAGAAAATCACTTAACAATAAGACTGTGGAACTTATAAATGACAGAAACTGTTAGTGAACTTATAAGGACAGAAATTGTTAGTGAACTTATAATGACAGAAAATTGTTAGAGAACTTATAATAATAGAAATTGTGAGTGGACTTATAATGACAGAAACATGTTATTAAACAAATTGTTTGTTAACTTATAATGAAAAAAATATCAGTGAACTTCCAGAAAATTCTTTATGAACTTATAATGACAGAAAATTGTTATAGACTTATAACGACAGAAAAGTGTTAGTGGATTTATAATGACAATTTTTTTTTATAGTAAACTTACAACGACAGAAAAATTGTTAGTGAAAATAGTTGGAATGTTTCTAAAAGTATGACACAAGAACTTATAACGACAGAAAATTGTTAGTGAAAGTGGTGAAATGTTTCTAAAATTATGAGACAAGAGCTCTTAGTGAAATTGGTGAAATGTTTCTAAAAGTATGACCAAAAAAATCTCTAGAATTGTAATAAAACACTGTAAAAATACTTAGTAGTTCTTAGCATATACTTACTTAGAACAAAAGAATTGTGTAATTTAAAAACTAAACTAAAATTTACTTGGCAATGCAGAAAAGGCGAGCGTTGCTGTGAACAAGCATGTCAATTTTAAATACATATTAATCAACTAAACTCCGCACGAATATATCACTTCCACAAACACATAAACTGACAGTCTCGCAAACTCCGACTCAAATATTTACACTCATACGCATATTCTTTCGCAGACAACTAGACTCTCACACGTTCTATCAAAAACACGCACACACATTTTAAAACTAAAACATAAAAATCATATAAATATATATTAATAAACAAATTCTGAATTACCCAGACTCCCCACCTCCTACACACACACACACAACCAGATACACACTGACTGCATTCATTACAAACCTACTTGAGTCTTATACATTTAAATGTGCATATACTTATTTTCAGCTTCACAATAATAATAATGATGATGATGATGATGATGATGACAGTAAGATCTCGATGCTCTGAGGCATCGTAATATTTGCATCATAGGCCACCAAACTATCTTTCAGTTCTAGGCGGTCCAAGTATGGTGTCTGGCTTATATTCAAGTATTGCACAATCCTACTTTTCAATCACACCAACACAAACATACACTTTGACATACTAGGCCAGTCACGGACAAACCCAGAGCCGCCGAATGTGGCATAGTATTATGACACAGTCTCCTTCACAAAAGGATTTATGTTTGAATGTTAGGCGGACTGTCCTAGTACACGTGACGTATTGGATACGTCATCGGGCTGCCTGTCAAACCCAACTCGTTCGCAGCGGATCCAGTCAAGACAGACTACGGCTGTCAGTACGGTGACACTCAAGAAAGACAGTTTCATTCTACTGTCAAACCATGTAATGGCCCTTATCGTCTATTTAATAAGCTATGGAAGAAAAGTAAGGAACTAGCACCTATTCGTAGTAGGGAGCTACTGCCCATTTTGACAAAGGGCTAATACCTAGGGAGTTAATGCCTTTTTTAGGGTAAACATCTTCACACCTTTCTATAAATTGTTGTAAATGACAATTTCTGGTGTGATGCTAAACATCTTCACACCTTTCTATGAATTATGTAATTGACAATTTCTGTTGTGACTGTAAACAACATTCATGGGAATGGAAATTAGAAAATAAATAATTGGAAAATAGTGCTTTGAAGTTTTTCCCCCCCATACAATATAAGTTCATTTTTACAAGGCCAGGATGGAAGGAAGAGAGGGAGGGTAAAGGAAGGGGGGAAGGAGGGAAGGAAGAAAGGGGGAAGTGAAGGAAGGTATTTTACTAAATGATGCTCGAATTTTCACTCGCAGTGAGACTTATAATTAAGCCTTCCAATAAACAAATTCATTTATGTTCCTAGCAATGCATTCATTTTAATTTTCCTAAATACTCTAGCTAGTATATATACTCCAAATGTGCTGCAGTTTCATAATGGCAGAACTAGGTATATGTTATGTATATTCCATCGAAAAATAATTAATCTGCCACATACAACATGGAATACTTAGAATAAATAGGAAGCCCCATAACAAACAATCAAACTACCTCATACAATATGGACTACTTAGAAACTATAAATAGGAAGCCCCATAACAAACAATCAAACTACCACATACAATATGGACTACTTAGAAACTATAAATAGGAAGCCCCATAACAAACAATCAAACTGCCACATACAATATGGAATACTTAGAAACTATAAATAGGAAGCCCCATAACAAACAATCAAACTGCCACATACAATATGGAATACTTAGAAACTATAAATAGGAAGCCCCATAACAAACAATCAAACTGCCACATACAATATGGAATACTTAAGCCTAAAGTAAAAAGAAAAGTCCGTTGTAATATGCAAATTGCTGAGAATGAATGGCACACGTGGTTCAGTACTTGACAACTAAAGCGAAAAGAAAACCAGCTTCTGTTTCGAAGACACCCACACTCTTCCGTTAGCATCGGTCGCAAGACATTCCGGAGAAGTGATTTTGAAACTGTTAATCAATTTCCACTCATTCTGATAGTCTAAGATATTTACCACTCCACCGTTAAAACTGTCTGCTACCACAAGCACCTGCTTGCCCCCGGTCTCTGCAAAGCACAAGTCCTTAATGGAACCCTCGCTACAGTAAGTAAAAGAAGAGAGGGACTTCATGTGACAGTATACGCTTATCTGAGTGACGTCACCGATGTGACTGTGGAGGAGAGCGAAATGAGTCGCGTCAGCAGAAACGTCAAAGGCATGAACTCTTCTGCGTTGCAAGATCTGAAAGATCGGTTTCATGACCACTTCTTCCTGTAGGCCAATTTGAATTTGATGGATTTGGCAAATCTCTTCCGATTTTCTGCAGCAAGAGTAGACCAGCGATTTAGGTGTGGAGTGAGCCAGCACGAAGTTAGTGTGGGTGACTTGAGCTTTTATCAAGCCAGGAAGGTAGGAGCCGTACCACAAAGATTCTCCGTCGGACAAGAACAACTGGGGAGAAGCATAGGACAGTGAGTACAAGCGATGGCTGTTGTCGAAAGGGGTGGAAATGCCACTCGTTTCTCGCCCGTCTCTGTTCAGCGACGTCGTTACTGCCTCCTCCCACCCCTCAAACTCCCCACATTCTGTCTGCACGTGGCTCGTTATAACAATGTTGTCATGGTTACAAATACAGACACAGAGCACATTCTCTCGCCATTGAATTATGTCTTTGTCTTTCGAGTCCACAGTGGGTAAGCTGGCTAGAATCTGTTCTACTTTTATTTCGCCTGCTGTGGCCCAAGTGTCTCCTTCAGAATTCCGGTTGCAGCCATCGTCAGCCTCGTGTGTCACTGGTTCTCCTTCATTTTGGTCGCAGCTGTCTCCAGGAACCACTATACCCACATACCTTGTCACAAGGTCAGAGACATCTTTATCTGTGAAGTCTGTACGGCGATGGACGCAAACAGTGTCACCTGTCCCTTGCGGCATGCTCGTTCTGTTAAGAGTTTCGAGTTCCGACACAATCTTGGAGTTGAGATGGGTAGGCTCGGCATCCCATTCGCGCTCCAGTGCATCACGTGCACGACTAAGCGTTTCACCTAATTTTTCTAGCATTGTATGAGCCACTTCCTGCCGCTGACGAAGGTCCGTTTGAACGTTGCCGGAGAGTTCGTTTAATTTGCTGACAAATGACTCCTCTGCTGATTTTGCCATAGCACAAACACGACTGGCAGCTTCTCTCACCTCTTCTGTCATAACTTGGGCCTGAAGTATCAAATCGTGTTCGAATCTGCTGACGTCTTCAATAGTGACCTCGACTACTTTGACCTTCTTCTCGAGACGCCAAACCAGCGCCTGAACGTGGGCCTTAGCGTGTTCAGCGGTTGCATAGTTACCTTCGTTACCGAGTGAGGTCACGTGGTGGGTTTTAGCACCTGCCACTTTTTCGTGGACTTGAAAGCACGTGGAACACATCTGCTGCTGACACTCTTTACAAGCATGAGTAATTTGGTTATCGACACAGCACATGTCACAGGGAATTTTGTTAGATGAAGTGACAGCAATTTCGGTATCCATCTTAAATTATTCTGTAAAGAAAAAAGCAACACACACAAACACACACACGCGCGCACACATTTATTATTGTTATTTCAACAGGAAAAGGTAGAGATTGTTACTGATTAAATATAAGAGATTCTTGTATCATGACTACTCCTGCACAAATCTAACCAATACTTCACATATCAATTAATAATCTGAGTTAATTATACCACATTAAAAGTAAGGTGTAGGTGGGAGATCCGAGATCAGTAAAATTACAAGTTATATTTCATGCTAATGTTGGTTTAAAACTTATCACCGAAGTGATTGTCGTTAATGAATTATCACACACACACACACACACACGCACGCACACACGATTTAGAAACAAATTAACCTACCTGATTCATAGGATTAATTGTTTGTATTGGAATTATTTATAGGGGCATTTTTGAAGAAAAAAAACATGATAATTCAGAATTCTCATTTTAATTCATTAGTTTAAGTACTTATTATAGCAGTGATCATAATCTCGCAATTAATTTTAATTAGTTTTAAATACTAGCTTTGCTTATATAAGAAGTTGAAAAGTGCAGTCGTGTTAAAAATAAGTCAATGCCGAGAGTGGACTATGTGTGTGTGTGTGTGTGTTTGTGTGTGTGTATCTGTGAGTGTGTGCGTAAGTTCTTTCACTTCAACATCCATTGCGTCTACTGTCATTTCTAGAACACTCTTTTCCACATTTTCTTTTAAATATCTTTCTCTCTTTTCATTTATTTCGGCGTACTCCCCCCCCCCCAAAAAAAAAAAAATAAAAAAATAAATAAATAAAATTTTAAAAAATCCATGTGCTATACTATCTTTGTATTTCTTCTTCCATCTCTCTGTCCTTTCTATCCTTCTTTTCCTTATCTTTTCTTTTAAAAAAAACCCCAAACAGTCTTCATCTGTATCTCTGGATAGCTTTCTGTTTGTTTGTCCTTTTCTTTTCTTAAAAAAACAACCCCAAACTGTCTTCATCTGTATTTCTGGATAACTTTATGTTTTTTTGTCCTTTTCTTTTCTTAAAAAAAATACCCAAACTGTCTTCATCTGTATCTCTGGATAGCTTTCAGTTTGTTTGTCATTTTCTTTTCTTTAAAAAAAACCCCAAACTGTCTTCATCTGTATCTCTGATTAGCTTTCTGTTTGTTTATGCTTTTCTGTCTATATATCTTTTTTCAATGACTGTCTCTGCACGATTGTCTCCCCATTTTCACTCTATCTCTGCATGTTTCGCGTCTTCCTCTCTTTATGCGTGTCACACTGTCTCTCCCTCTTTACATATTTCTGCATGTTTCATTTTCTGTGTCTCCATTTTGCATATCTCTTTGCAGATTTCACTGTCCGTGCCTATCCATCTTTACATATTTCTGCGTATTTCACTGTAGAGAGTGCAATCTCGCGGCTTTTTACTCCTCATGTCTAATCAACTGTCTCTCTTGGTTTATCAGCGTGACTCAAAATCTGACTGCACTCAGTGTCTTCATCTGTTTGTTACTGCATATTTCTGTCTGCTTGTAACGGATTTGTCTGTCGCTGTCTCTCTGCATATCTTACTGCCTTTTTTTTTTTTTTTTTTTTTGGGGTGGGTGGGCATTTCTCTTATTATCTGAATAGCTCACTGCCGCCTGTCTCTCTTTGTGCATGCCTCAATGTAAGATTTTTCAATCTGTCTCTGTAGTTTTGTATGTGTGCATCTCTCTCTCAATTCTAGAGCACTGTGTTCAAAGAAAACTGAAATTGTAAAGAAAACATGTATAGGCCACTAAATCCCCAAACCTCAGATTATTTTATGTATTTATAACTAGCTGATCTGGATTGCTGATGATATTGTTCTCCTCTGCCTGGTCACGGCTGTGAAATTAATCTTCATGCTCAACTTTCGGAAGAAGAACATTGCCCTTCACTTCTGTTTAGCTATGCCGTCCATGTAGCGACTTGTAGCCTTCTGGGCAGTGTTATGATCCTTTTGAGCGCTGCCGCACAGCTCATTAGAAAATGCCATGCACCATTCCGTGCGTGCACAAGTTTTGGTAACAAGCTCAAACATCCGCCAGTTCCACGCACAAGTTTTGGTAACAAGCTCAAACATCCGCCAGTTCCACGCACAAGTTTTGGTAACAAGCTCAAACATCCGCCAGTTCCACGCACAAGTTTTGGTAACAAGCTCAAACATCCGCCAGTTCCACGCACAAGTTTTGGTAACAAGCTCAAACATCCGCCAGTTCCACGCACAAGTTTTGGTAACAAGCTCAAACATCCGCCAGTTCCACGCACACATGAAAAATATTTGAGGGAACGTTGATGGCGAGATCCAGCGTTTCACTGTGAAACTAACTATCCTTTGAACATTGCCATTAGTGAACACTGTGAAACTAACTATCCTTTGAACATTGCCATTAGTGAACACTGTGAAACTAACTATCCTTTGAACATTGCCATTAGTGAACACGAAGAGTGTCTTCTTCAATGGACCTCACCAACAAATGGATATTCAAAGTTTTAATAATCTACCACTATCACATACACACACACACAAATAAACACCTCCACAAAAACAGTAGCAGCAGAAAAAAACATAACATTAACAATAAAAAAAAAAATTCACTGCATTTCAGCCATGCAGTGTTAAAACTAGAATGAATATGCAAATAAAACCTTTTCCTTACAAGTATCAAGGCTATTTTCGAAATGCTAATGTTAGCTTTTTAATATCTGTCACCATTTTTAATGCCATTTTGTCTTGTATTTGCATAGATTTCACTCTTGTCATCATGTTGATCGTTAACCGGCTCCAAAGCAAGGGAAGTAATTCACGGTTATACTGCTCTATCACTGACAAGATGTGTTTTAAGATAAATCCAACATTTTAAAAAAAAATCATTCTCGTAATCTTTACAGAGAAACCCTTTTGTCTCGCAAACAGTATGCCTGCGCGATAAAAGCGTCTCGACAGAAAGACACACAAAGTCGAAGTGTCATGTGCAGCATTTACTGCTATATAAATTGGAGCGTGACAGGCGAAGAAGACACGCGAAAGCCGAAAGCGCCCCCTACAAAGAAGAAGACACCTCCACCCCCCAAATCCCACTTTTTCCTGCGCGAAAGCCGGAAGCACCCCCATGTAGTACATTTTGTGCGTGATAACAGTTCCCCAAAAGATACACCAAGATTTATGAAAAGTGAGTAATAAGTACTGTTTTCAGACAAGAGGCGGAAAAAAAAATTAAGTAACGTGACTCATTTTCGTAAGAGGAGCAGCGTGGCATATTGGACACGAAGACTTGTGTCGTGTACACTGTACAACTTGCACTGTTTGTAAGCGCTATAGGAACAGCTCTGTTTCATGGCCAGATAAAAAAGCATGTCGACAGAAACAAACACTTAACTATCACGCTGTTTAGAAATCTCATGGTGTTCTTCCCAGGATAGATTAATTATTAGCACATAAAACCAGGAGGAATACTACTAATGCCAGGAAAATAAGGTTAGATTTTAATAATACATTTCCCATATTGCCCGCGACTTTCTACATAATCGAGATAACTTTTTGCGAGATTAGAACTTTGCTTGTATCGTGTGTGTGAAACTGTTGCAAGTATAGTTCCCTACAGTCACTTTTCCAACTGGTATGCATGTATTTAGATTGCGAGTTTGGTTTCCAAGTCACTTTTCAAACTAATGTTGCGAGTTAGTTTCCAACAGTCACTTTTCAAACTATTCTGCTTCTGTTAAGAGTTTTTGTCAGTGAATCAGAAATGTTAAGGACTCAAAATCAGTTTGACAAAAAACGCGGGAAACTTAAAACCTTAATGCCTTCACTTTTCCTAATTTTGTAAAGTCTTCTCTTACTCCCTTGACTAACTCAGAAACAAAGAAAATAAAAGGAAACGTTCCGTTAAAAAAAAAAAAAAAAAAGTTAAAAAAATTCCCCAACCACCACCACTCTAGCAACTTACGTGTACCTTTCTTTTCCGTCAGCAGTTTTTGTCGCCCCTTTGGACAGCAACTACAGGGAGGAACACGAGCTGGCCCCGGTAATTTTCAGACAGTGGCTTTAGTTGTATGTCGTTAGAACTGGAGATGGACTAAAACCATCATTAACTTTGTGGGCTTAGCGCTTAGTTGTCAGTGTTATTGATTAAATCACACGTGTACCGGAGTTCCGCGACCACCAAATTCAGTAACTTACTTTGGAAGCCATTTTAATTCACGGCTGACTTGAGTGACAAGTCATGTGACAGTTTCCATTACATTCTGAGCTCGTCGCGGTAAAGCATTCTTGTTTTCCTTTCCCTCTCTGCGGACACTGATATTGAGTGATAATAGTCCGTATTCTGTGAAAGATTTGGAATTGATGTAATCAAGCTGTTATTAAATTATTGTCTCTTACTGTAATAGATCTAATTCCCACTTAGTGAATTAGGTAACTTTATGCACAAAATAAACGTCTAACAAAAATTATTTTGTGCATTGAATTACTCCCCCCCCCCCCAATTTTAGATTAGAAATAGAATGTAAAATTATTTATTTGTGAATTGCACAAATTGAGGTTTCATTCTAAGACGTTTAACTGAATTACCGCCGTCGGTCACGTGCTTGTGCTATTTCCCTTTCATTCAGAACATTACTTTTTAAAATTCATTTATTGATTCTTAATCCTCTCTTAATTCTTATAGGGTATGGTAGGAAATGTACAAGGATTTTTGGAGGACTAGAAAAAAAATTGTTTGAAGGCACAAAACTATCTTTAGTCGCGCGTTTAGAGAGGACCAGAATTAGGGGCACAGACTAATATTTTACCCCTCTATCTTTCAGATATTATTTTATCTGTTCACTGATTTATTGTCATTGACCTTGTTAAGAGGTCAGTGGCTCTTAGTCTTACACACCAGAAAAAAAGTAAGTTTCAGATATTCCAGATTTTGAGAACTTTTCCTGCATAAAAAGAAGTGTTTTTTTTTCCTTGCAGATAACGAACTACTAATATAAACAAACATAATTTAAAAAATATCCATCTGCTCAAGCAATTGCTAGCATAGTAGATGGGTTTTATATATTTTGGGGGGTTTGGAGAGAAAATATTGGTTTTCATATCTTTGAATGTACTGTTTTTCCACACTGCTTCAAACTTTAATTAAATGAACTCCTAAACAACAGTGTCAGTTACATCAGGGAGAGGACAATGAGTGGAAGTGATAATCCACATGCTTATAAAACAACAAAATGACAGACTGTGTAAATTTTGGATCCTCTGTGCTTTCAAGTTTATCAAGAAAACGGAGTGAATGAATGAATGCATGTTGGCAGTACCTTACAAACCCATACATTCTTGTGTATCTAGGTATAAATGATGCCTGAATTAACCTAAAACAAAACTGACATAACATCTATAAAACAAAAAGTAGATAAGGCTGTCAAAACATTTCAAGGCTCACTGAGATTTGAACCTAAAACAAAACAAAACATTCTATGCTTCATGATGAGTTTATTCAATGAAGAGGCAAAAATAACAGTCTTATCAGCCTCAATCATTTGAAACACCATGGGGAGGGGGAATTTGTCATAAAATTTCAAATAAATCAATTTCTTTGCCATGTCGGGGAAAATAAATTACAACGTAGAAGACGGGTAATGAAAGGAATGCTTCAATACCTACTCGGTGAGATTCATTTCTTAAGATTTTACAAATAAAAATTTCAGACATCATAATTAACATTTTTCACTAAGAAAAAAACTAGATAAAAATAACATAATAGCTGGGCATTCAGTTTCTTTACTTTTGTTTGTAAATATATGACTGAAATCTTGAAGCTCCTATAATGGTACTTGGGGAATATTGTTAAGGATTAGCAGCCTCATCTTTTCAAAGACGGTCCTCTTGATTGAGAGGTATGATGTTATGAAATATGTCCAGGTCTTGACAGTCACACAAAAGAGTGCAATATAATCATAAAATTATTTATAAAGACACATTAAAGTATAACTATATATATATGTCACACACTCATGCTATACAGCCACAAATCTACCAATCCATAACATTGACACTCAAGTCACCAATGTGTACATTTAAATGATAAAATATTCAAATCATCAGTAACAATGTACAAATAAGTGGCCATCAACTGATCAATACATAATATTCAAATATACAGTTTTAGATGCAGTCATCAAATCATAGTATTTAAACAAAGCATTCAACAATAAAAACAATTCCAACTAGCATAACACTTGGACTTATCAATGCTTAGTTTCAAATGCATATGCACACACACAATTGCAAAATGTCAACTGTCCAACAGCAAGTATTTTCTTTAACATAACATCTATACATTTTAGTTAAAAAATACAGCTGAAAGCAGAAAAAGTCCACACATAACTCAACTCCCATCAAACAAATATTACAACAGGTAGTTTAAATTTCAAATGTCTGCATATATATATTATTAATACAGTCCATAGTCACATTAACTCTATCATTCTCTCTAGACCATCAGCAGAGATTCTGTAAAAAGGCATTTAAATGAAGCTGTATCAGATTCACACTTAGACATACATATCATAAGCGTGTCATTACTAATAAGTGAAGTACTCCTTTAAAGTATTTCAAGTATTTCAAATTAAATAAATCTGAATAGTCAGAAAGTTCATGGAAGCTTGACATTTAATTTGCAAATCAACTCCAGTCAACTTGAAATCTCATACAAAGGTGAGGGTTTAATTTTATATAATACAAGAAACATTTCTCAAATAAAAAATATCTTAAAGCAAAGCATAGTAATGTTTCTATGGCTGCAACGACAGACTGATTTAAGTGCTGTCAATGTTTTCTGTATTTAAGAAAAAAATAATACAAACAATACAAGCATTTTTTATTAAGTGAAACATAAACAACATTTTAAAACATTGCTTAAATTACCATATTTATCCCAAACAAACATAAAATAATTTCATTTAAAAATAATTTATAAAAAAGTAATTGAACTTCTTATTTCTGCCATATTAATGATACTTAACACTAGAAATATTATTAACTTTTTCACCTGTTACTAGTATTTTAAAAATACAAATACTGATATAGTTTTAAAAATTTAAATAACATTTTTTTAAAAAAACACAGAAAAGATTCAATTATCATGACATGGAGTAAAGATCATTATTAGAAATCATTAGCATTAATATCACAAGTATATGCAATTTATGAAAAGTTACTTATTTGTTGTTTGAATTTATTTAAGTGAAAGAACAAAATTAAATATCTTCACATAACCGAACTCAATTTACTGTTTTACAAATCTACCATTAAAATGTATTTGTAAATGAAAATTACTTGATTTGTTTAAACATAAAACATAGATGTGTAGATATATTTAGTTTAAAAGAAGGCGAGCTGTCATTAGATTGGAGTAAAATAATATTGTAATAGGTGGAGATCTGCGATTAAATTGGGCAAATTATTTCTTTGCTGTGTAAGCAGAGTAGACTCTCAGAAAGTAAGTGGCTCCACAACTGTAGCTTATCACTAAACAAAAATATAACAGAAAGAAATGCAAAGGGGCAGTTTTGCACTGAAGGCTGTCAGAGAACAAGAAATATTCAAGGAGTACACCTTAAGGCTGTTGGAGAATTAAAAAATGTGAGAAATATTTAAGAAGCACACCATAAAGCCATCACAGAGTGAAAAATATAAAAAATAAACATTTAAGGCCAAAATATTTATCACTCAGCAATGCCATAGGAAAACCAGGGAAGAGTAATCCTACATTTGATGAGAACATTGAAATTGTGTGTGCATTTAAACTTGTTATTTCTTTATAACATATTGTTCTTTTCAATATAAGTATTTGTATAATTTCCAATTATAAGTACAGTTTTGGCAAGAACCTTAGAATAGGTGTGCTTATTATACACAACTGTAATATATGTATGATTACTAGAGATTAAAAAATATAATGGCCAAAAATAATAATCTTTTGCTTTTGCTGGCTGAATCCAGTAAAATCTTGAGCATAATGTGCAATCCTACACATAACGCACATGCTGAGATTTTCCCCAGCAGCCACTGTATTAAATGTGTCACTCATGCAGGTTTAAACATGTCACTCATACATGTATTAAATAAACAATGTTTACTCATACATGCATTAAACAGTCATTCTTACATGTGTTACACAATATGTCACTTATAGTTATACATGCATTAAACAATGTCACTCACACATGTATTAAATAAATAATTTGTCACATATTACATAAACAATTTATTACCCAATCATGTACTAAACAAATGACCCTCGTACATGTATTAGGTTGGTGTCTGCTCCAGAGTGTGGATACAAGCAATATAATGGAGTGTGCAGAGTGGAGCTAGTACCTTAAAGTGGTATTATGATGTATATGTATATGCTAGTTATTTTCTCTCATGGTATTTCAAATTATATTTATTATATATTTTCTGATGTCTTCTGCTGTTTTCTTGCAAACAAAATTTCTTACTTTTTCTTTTTTAAAAAAAACAAACCAAACAACTAGTACATTATACTCAAAATTTTATGGCAATCAATTTAAGTGATATCAAATGAAATTAGAACAATTTTTATCCTAAGATGATATAAAATATTAATGAAAATTTAAGTGGCTTAAAACAGTCAATGGCTTGCTTTACACAAATATGAGCCACACATTTTTGATTTTATGTTATAATTATCAAATCAATTTTTGAAAAGCAGATGTTGACCAAATTAATGAATGAATTGATTAAGACTAATCCAGTCTGATATACTGAAAACAATCAGTCAAAAGGATTAATTAATAATAGTCTTAATGATAGCAATAAACTGATTCAGACCAATTTAGTCTGATATACTGAAAGCAACCAGTCAAAAGGATTAATTATCTTAATGATAGCAATAAACTTATTCAGACCAAACCAGTCAATGATGGCAATCACTGAAAAGGATTAATCCTCTTAATGACTGTAATTAATCACAATATATTGTGAATGATATTCAAATAAGCTTTAACTGACTGAAATGAGTAAAAATTCATATCATTAAAAGCACACAAGGGCATGTATAATTAATTTCTGTTATGCTTAAATTCCTGTAAATCAAAACTGAAAAATGTTTTTGTTCATACATTCTGATAATTCTACACAAAAAAAAAAAATATTTTTATTTTGAAAACAATTTAAATGTGAATTATGTGTGTACTGTTTTCTAGTATTTATACTGAGTTTTTATAATTCAGTTTCAGTTTTGTGTTATTTTATGTAAGTACATGTACATTAAATGTTTACATGTCTGTACAATAATTGATATGCACTGAGCTTACACTTAATGATAAGGACAGAGTGTACAGTAAGTCCTGTTAATTACTATTATTTTCTATCCAGTAATGAATGTATCTGTTCATTATATGGATTTAATAAGAGATAACATCAAAATCTCTTAAATTTAGCAGTAGCCTAAGTTATTGTTACAAAGCCAAGGTAACAAAAAAAAAAATTACTGAATTCTAGTGGAAACAGATTAAGTAATTGTTGTAAAATCCAGATAGCTTACACCAACTTACATCTGGCTGAATCTACACTATAGTACTATAGAGCAAAGAGGATTTTGTTCACAATGGTTTACAAGGTTGATTGCACAGTGTTAAATACAGTGAAGATGTAAACACTGAACAAATGGACAAGGAATTACTGGCAATACTCAAAATTTGACTTGGACAAAGTACTTGTCAGAAAATAATTATGCATCTTCAGACACAGAGCTGTTAAACAACATTGATCTTTAAATTGCACAAGCTGCATTTACTTCCAACCGGCATTACAACAGGTTAAATTCTGGACTGCTGTGAAACAGAGCATTATGATAATGAACTTGTGCTTAAAAGCCCTGGTAAGCACTGATGTATATAAGGTGTCTCAACAGTGATCTATCAAGAGGGCTTCAAATCCTGGGCTGACAACTCTAAAATAACTGATGGCATTCTACTTCAATTTACTGACGTAGTACCATGTTTGAATGTTAATTGCGCAGTTTCGTACCAAATGTAAAATATGTTTTCTAAATATGTGTATTTAGCTGATCAGCCATTTCAAGATAACAGATCAGAACAAATAATTAACCCTTGTTCTGTATACTCTCTGTTATGGTCCTGCATATGATCAAAACAAGTTTATTTAATATATAATAATATGATAAACAAGTTTTTAATTAAAAAATACTGTGTAGATGAGTGGAGAGAGAGAGGAGAATTTGAAACATTTTTAAATATTCAATTCATTCAGTTGTTCAGTTTGAAATAATATAGCAAAATGAACTGAATTAATTTGTTTTTAACTACTGTTCACTATCAAACTATTAATCCTACAGCAGTGATTTGTTTCTTTTAGCACTGTTCACTATCAAATGGCAGGCTGAAAAAGTTCCCATGAACATAAACTTAATGATATCATAAAAATAATATTTTAGAATATGTTAGGAAAAAAATTAAATTAAAAAATACTCGACCAAATATAATCTGAAAAAAACCACCAAAATACATATTTAGAGTTATAAAGTACACCCACTGAATCATCATTCACATCTTTGTAAACTATAAACAACTGTATGAATGTTGCCAGAACAAGAATCATAATAAATTCAAAACTAAAAGGAAATTATTACAAAACAGAGAAAAATTGATTATAAAAAGATATAGGCTAGATGAAAAATTATGTCATGTGAACTGCTAGTAACAAATAATGTGATATTCAAACAAGAGAGAATTTTTCAGCAACAAGTTTGATCCTCTTGTATTACAATTTTCAAATTCTCACTGAAAGTAATCTTACTCAGCCACCCCTCCCCAATCAGAATTCTCACATTCATAACTGTCCATAAAGCACAAATAACCACAACAATGCTACAATTGAGTCTGAAAAGAAAACTTCATTTCATATTACAAATAAAAATAAATTCCAATGTATGCAACTAGTAATGACTGTTTTCCCTTCTTATCAGAAAATTTATCTTAAAGCTCTATATACTTAAAGCAGTCAGTTCTTTATTGGACTTTTTTAAATATTTATTTAGTAAATGAATAAAAATAATGATGAAAGAAATCAACAGAGAAAAGCTGTGCACCTTTTCAACACAAATATTGATGTCATAATTCTAATCTCTGTCAAGATTCAGTGGGAAAAAAAGATTATATTTAGAACAAAATATATACTCGTCAACTGACCAATAATATTTTACAATATGACGTACACACGTGTAAATGTAATAACTCACAATATTACAACGTTTTTCTCTCTCACTCACAAGCACACAGTGGGGTCTCGGGTTATTAACGAGTTTCATTCTTCAGGACATTGTAAATTGATTCTGCATGCACATAAATAGTTAGTATGTTAGCCCAATAGTCTTGAATATGAAAGACAGCATAAAATGGATTAGATTGGTGCTTGATTCCTGCACCTTAGTGATGTTGAGTGGCATACATCTACACTGAAACTAGTTCACCTCAAAATTGTTGTATGGGTTTATTTGTATCAGCGGATTGTCAAGACCTCTGTAACCATGGCTTGAGAGTGTTTGAATATATATATATTTGTAATATACATCTCTCTATTTAATTCATGATATAATATGTTCACACTTTAGATTTACAGTAATAGTTCTCAATATGTTTACACAGTTATGCAATAATTCTGCTCAGCATGTTCACTCAGCCATGAAGTAACAGCTTTCATAATGTTTACACTGCTACACAGTAATAGATCTCAATTTATGTTATTTCATACAGACATGCAGTAAAACCTCACAACATATGTCTGCATAGCTATGCAGTTATAGCAGTCAACATACACTTACGCAGATATAACATAAAACCTCACTACATTTGCACAGCTATGCAGTAATAGCCCTCAATGTACACTATAACATAATACCTCACAATACACGTCTGCATAGCTAAGCAGTAACAGCACTCAACATACACTAAATAATGTAAAACCTCACAATGTTGGCACAGCTATGCAGTAAGACCTCTCAATGTACACTACATTATAAAGCTATAACATAATACTTCATGATTCTCTGATCTCCAGCAAGCACATTCCAAAACCTTGTAATAAACTAACTGCATTTGCACTCACACTTTCACAATATCTCACCATGATTATATGACAAAATGGTTACTGTAAAAATTGCAGTGAAAATTTAGCTGACATTATTTACTTTACTGAGCAAATGACATCAGTCATAATATTTTCTTAAAAATGTAACTGCCATGTTTACTGTAGCTATCATGATGATTCAACAACAATCAAAATGCTTACCTGGTACCATTCACATTTAGTTATCAGGTGATCTAGCCATATTTGTCATGTTATTCAAGGCTGAATGATAATGTTCATATTTAGTTATCATGGAGATCAAGATAGAGTAATGGTGTTATTGTTTACTAGTTTAGTTGTCATGGTAACCTGCTCACATTAACTATAACACTTCAAGACAACAAATGATAGTGTTCATATTAAGTTATCATGGTAATCAAATCACATTAGAAATAACACTTCAAGATAGTGAGTAATAGTGTTCATTTTCAGTTATAATGGTGATCAAGTCACATTAGCCATAATGTTTTCAAGACTGTACAATACTGTACATATTTAATTATCATGGTGATCAAGTCATAACACATTCATGATAGCGAGTGATAGTGATCATATTTAGTTACAATGATGATCAAATCATGTTAATCATAACACTTCATGACAGTGTTCACATTTAGTTATCATGGCAATCAAGTCAGGTTAGTCATAGTACTTCAAGACAACTGACAGTGTTCACATTTAGTTATCATGGTGATCAAATCATGTTAGTCATAACACTTCAAGACAGTGTGACAGTGTTCATATTTAGTTATCATGGCAATCAAGTCAGGTTAGTCATAGTACTTCAAGACAACTGACAGTGTTCATATTTAGTTATCATGGTGATCAAGTCACATTAGTCGTATATTGCTTCACACAGTGAGTGATAGTCATCATATTTAGTTATCATGAGGATCAAATCACGTTAGTCATAACAATTCAAGACAGTGAGTGATAGTCATCATATTTAGTTATCATGATGATCAAATCACGTTAGTCATAACAATTCAAGACAGTGAGTGATAGTCATCATATTTAGTTATCATGAGGATCAAATCACGTTAGTCATAACAATTCAAGACAGTGAGTGATAGTCATCATATTTAGTTATCATGATCAAATCACGTTAGTCATAACAATTCAAGACAGTGAGTGATAGTGATCATATTTAGTTATGATGATCAAATCACATTAGTTATAACACTTCAAGACAGTGAGTAATAGTGTTCATATTTAGTTATCATGGTGATCAAGTCATGCTAGTCATAACACTACAAGTTGAGGGCTGATACTGTCATATTAGTTACTAAATGCTTCAATGCCATTGTTCGTTTAGACTCAAATTTTAAAATCTTTATGCCTAGTAGAATTCAATTAAACATTCAAGACTACTTAATAAAATGGACTTGAAAATATATTCTGTATCACAACTCAGATACCAATTTGGATATGTTCTTGACGCATTATGTACAATATTTACGACCATGAGATAATCTTTGGAAGTGACATACTTTCGCAATCATTACAATTGTCATTTATACTTTTACAATTTTCTTTTCTGTTTTCAAGATTCTGGTGGTTTTTGTCTTGTAGGAATGCATCCCCTACTTTTTACATATTTTTTCTTTTTTTTATTCTAATTACAAATTATATATTTTACTTAGAAATTAGCCATAAAAGAAATATGAAAATATTACTTGAATAAATGCTGATCTGCTGAATTATCCTAAAATATGCACTATTTTTATCATCATCCTCTTGGTGTACAAATCAAAATGCTTAATAAAATATCCCCCAAAACTGAATGTCAAATGTCAACAACTTGTTATTGTCAAAAATGTGGCCTGGTAGCTTTAAATAGTTAGTCTCTCTTTATTCCATGCAATTCCAAAACTTGGGTCATTTTCCAATATATGTTATCAAATTACTTTGCTATCCTCCATGCAATTCCATAACCTGGGTCATTTTCCAACATGTCATCAGATTACTTTGCTATCCTCCTTGCAACTCCATAACCTGGATGGTTTTCCAATGCCCATCATCACTCTGCCCATAAAGTCCTTGTTCCGGTTGAGTTCATCTGTAGAATTGTATTTCATTATGCTTAGTTTTTCAACATATACTGAAAATTTACAGATTCTATTAAATATTAAAAATATTATTTTAAAAAAAAAAAGATTTCCTTTAGATGTTAAATAACTTTAAAACTATTTTAGAAAAGTCTTTCGAATGCCCTTTAAGAAATATAATAAAAAATCTAAATGTAATTATACATTTTATTAATTATTAGTATAAAAATGATAGATTGTATATAGTTAAACTATTGTACAAAAATATATTAATAAATATGATTATGTAATATGATGATATTTTTAAAACTATGAATCATCTTAAATGATCTGAAAATACTAAGACAATTCTGTAAAAAAAAAAAAGCAATTTGCATGCTTGGTGGCTGCAATATTGCTAGTAAAAATGGTAACTGTGGTTTAATGAAATGTTGAAGTACAAGCTAAATAAAGTGTAATTAATGTTTTGGAGAACATTTATAACAGATAGCAATGAGGATCAGGATTTATATGGTTTTATTAAGTTGTCAACTTCTGATTTATCAAGCCACTCAGTAATCTTTGTTTTCATTTTTCCTCTTTAGCCTAGAGGTACATATTTCACAGAGGTAAAAATTATGTAATCTACAATGTCCTGTGAGAGACTGAGTGCTCTGGACAGCCAAAAATTCTGGTAAATAATAAAGACAAACTTATGGGATCTTATGATACAAAAGACCCAACTACTGCACAAGTGGTTAAATAATTATATTATGTGTGTTGAACTACAGGTATCTCCATTAGACATTAATTACCAGTGAACAGACAGGTCAAATCTTCATCTATATGCTTACATTCTCAAGCCAGAGCATGAATAAAGGCACCTTTCTTTTGAGTCATCTGATAAGGCATGGCCAATGACATTACTAGGTACAAAGACTTGGACAGAGTGCTATTCTTGGAGCTCATTAATAGAGTGGCTCAGAATAGTGACATTACTAGGTACAATGACATGGATAGAGTGCTATTCTCAGGGTTCATTAAATGAGTGGATCAGAACAGTGTCATTGCTAGGTACAATGACTTGGACAGAGTGCTACTCTTGGAGCTCATTAATAGAGTGGCTCAGAATAATGGCACTGCAGGATTATTACCAAACTGATGTAAGTACAGAAAAGGACTGCTCTACCTCTACTTCTATCCACAGTCCTGGGCAAACTGGTTGCCATCCCAATCAGCACTGCCAATTTTTTGGGGTGGTGGTGTGTTAGTGGAGGCAGCAATATGGAGAAGGAATTTCCTTCAAATTCCATTCCATTTCAGGCAAGAGTCAAAAGGAAACCATAGTCTGAACACAGTGTCACCCTCTTGAGACAATGATCAACAGTCAATAAGGATCTGTGTGGTGAGTGGACCTTTGGGCAAATTATGCTCCGTTTTTATTGTTTTTATTTCTTCTTGATAAACAATAGTTAAAGAGTACTGGTTGTTATGACCTTCAAGTGGCTGATGGTGTAATCTGCCATACCATACATGCTACATGCTGTGGGGGAATTAGGTCAAGTCCATGCATGAGGGGGGGGGAAATACCAGTGAGGTGGGGGTAAATCAACAGGATACATTATGCCCATATAGGGACATTTGCATTCCAGCCATGGCGCATGTGAACTTGTGATCTAAATCAGGGTGGCTACATATATATGTCACCAAAACCGGTGAACTCTTTATGCAACCACACCCGTTGTCACAGAAAGGACTGAATCTATATTGAAATTTATTACTGATTAGAATATTTGTATAGAATGATATCTATTTTTATTGATGACTGTTTGTGTGAAACTAATGCATATCTCTTTCAGAGGTATTCTGTGGCATTAGCGATAATTCACAATAAATGACAAATTGGAGTAAGCACATGTTGTGTGCTATGTTCTATCTATTGTAAAACCAGCTATAGCAAGTGAAACGTTAACAGATGTTTGAATTCTGTTCTCGTTATTGTTTTAGCACTATCTGATTCTAGGAACAAAATTTCTAAATAAAAATTAGTAGTCATATTTGAACAAAACTGTGCATATTTATTCAGGATTGTGTTATTTATATCATGACAGAAGGAAATTTACATTTGTTGTTTAGTTTTTATTCTTTATGACTTGAAAGTTGAGAAATAGCATTAACAATTATGTCATTTTGCTACAACAAAAAATAATTTAAAAAGTAAAATAGATAAAAAGAAAACCATCTGTCACAATACAGATATAGTTAATACGTACATTTAAAGTGAAGAAAAACATGAAATTTTTAAATTGGAAACTTCAGATTATTTTTAAGAAATCCAGCAGCAACTGTTTACCTTGGTTTCCATAGCAACGGATGGTTATAATACAATACTGATGGTTATTTTACATTCACAGAACCAAGAGTGACAAATTAGTACAACAGAGAAACTTTAAAATAAACATGCAAGGAAACAAACTGATTTTACTGCCACACATTGCCTTAAAACCAACATGCATATTTCATATGCTAGAATGTAATCATCTGATCAAACAATGGGCTAACCTGAAAGTTACAAGGGAAACAAAATCAAACTTATATATAAGTGGTGTCACTGCAATGTTAGTCTGTGCAACTTTAACACACATAAAATTGAGTCACTGGAATGTTAATATGTGCATCACTCGCCATACTGTAGGTATTCCAAACATATTTTTCAAAATCATTATTCATACTTTAAAAACAAATAGACAGATAGAACTTTTTTTGCTGATTTCAATGATACTAAAATGAAGTTTGTACCTCAATTACAACCAAAGTTACAAATTTTTCAATATTTAATTTTTCGCAAAGTTTTACGCTCAAAAACGAAGTTGTACAAATAGCTTATTTTGAAGGTCCACAAAATGAAGAAATGATGAACAATATAGTTCAGACTCTCCACATAAGTAGTATCCAACACACAGATATGGCTGAATTTTTTTGAGAGGCTTTGCAATGTTATTTTTAAATATACAGTCAGTCAAAATTAGTAATTTATTCATTTTCAGGTTGGAAAAAGCTCTAACGCAGTTAACACAAAATGGGCGAAATTGCTATAAACGTTAAAACTGTAATAACTCTGCTTGTAATTGAGCTACAGAGATGCTTTTGGTATCATTGGATTCAGTTTGGAAAGATCTATATTAAGAATGCACTCACCACAGTAAGGAAATTTTCATATTTTATACACACACACTCAGACATTTGCCAATCGTTCATCTAATTTAATGCTTTTTCAGTTCAATGATTCTAGTGCTGTCTAGCATGGAATCACAAGGAATGTTCTTATACATTGAATGCACACAATTACATTCTTTCCACAACAGCATGTTTCATGTTGTGGTGCTTAACCTAAATAAGCAATTCAATCTGCTGGTAGACCGTTATTCCACAATCTGCCTTCACTGGACATAGAATTTCATAGTTGCAGTAAAAGACAGCCTTTTAATATTTATTATCTCTACATCATCTTTTCTCAGCCAGTCTTTCCAATGACATGCTTTAAAAAATATTTGTACCTCAAATCTTTCCCTTATTGAATGGTACAATCTCTTAAGGTGGCACATCTGCTCAAAAAGCATGAAAAATTGAAAAAAATCAATAACAAAAATTTTATTGGTCTTTTCTGATATAAATTTTATGAAATTGCTTTTATTTTTGGACAAATCACAATAGTTTTGAAGATATTTTCAATCAAAGATGGGAGTATACCATAGGAGACATTTATGGTTAAAAAGTTAACTGAAAATCAGTCATTAATTTCGGTTTCTGCAGGATATCTTAAAGATATCTGCAAAGAATTTTGAACACAGTTTAAGGATAACATAAGCTGGCTTCTGAACCTCTAACTTTTTTATATATTTTACTATAGTGTGGATATATAATTATAATTAATTTTTTTTTTAAATTAAAAAAATTATTATTTAAATAAAATATGTGCTCCATCAGCTGAATGATTGCTACACGCTAACCAGAAATTACAGTATATTAATTGAATATTTTGTCTATATATTTTAAGGTTTTCTTATAATCTTGTCAAAAAGAATTAACAAATTTTAAGTTTAAGAAAATGTTTATATTAAATAAATAATTTTGATGCAAAACCTATTAAATTCATAAGAAAAGTGAGTAGGCCTATATATTTTGAATCATCAACCATTTTTCACCAGTTTCTGAAAACTTGAATAAAAATTTCCTTCATTTATTTGATACAATTTTTGTTGTTGACATTTACTGGATTTCAGTTATGTGTGCTACCATAAGCTTTGGATAAGGAATATAAATTCTAAAGTCATTTTCAGAGTTCACCCACCACCACCAAAGTTATGATCTTATAAATCATTAAATGTAATACTTATAGTAATACTACTATTGTACTAATAGTATGTGCATTATCAACTCACTCATATATTTATTATGGAAAAATAAGCTTGTAAAATACAGGTAATAAATATATAACTCACTCGTGTCTATCAAAATTTTAAAAAAGAAAAGAAAATCTGGTAAAAATAATAACTATTTATTTTTAATCTAGTGAATCAGTGATATACGCTTTGTTTACACTGTGCCCAGCTAATGCAGTAATGGACGAAAATATGGTCACGTGACCACAAAATAAAAAGAATTAAAAACAAATAACACGCGATCCGAATAAACGAAATACATTATATTGCAAATAAATCTTTCCCCTATTGAATGATACAAAACTTAAGCTTTGGATAACGCAGGAATAAATTCAGAAAGTTATTTTCTGTGTTCACCCTCAACGCCTTAAAAGACGAACGCTACCGTAGGCCTATAGACACTGACAATTCTTATTTATCGGCTATTATAGTCCTTTAAACGAACAAATATACGCTATAAACTGAAAATAAGTGATTTAACTTATCAACTAACATCCTCAAACAGAGTGATGCAAAGTGGAAACCGGTTCAATGTCGCAGAGTTGAACACTACGGTACTCGATATGAAGTCCGCCATTGTTGTTTTCGGTCTTCGGTGATTTCGGTCACTGAGTACAGTTCTTTCAACGCAATTGGAGTCTTGGAGCGTACTTTTTGTCTCAAACAAACTATATAGGCTTATAGATGAAGAATTTTCCTATTTTCTGGTAGCTTTTACGGTTGCTATGTTATCGGAATCACCAAAAACGTAATTTAAGAAAATTTAAGTTTAACCGTATTTCGCTTTATCTTGAAATTCCCGCGCACTATTTAGTATGGAAATGAACCTTGTTCTCTCCCCTACATTAAAACCGTTATTATTTTTAGATTACTGTACCCTTCACGACCCCACGGACCGAGAAAGAGTGCATGTGTTAAGCGCCACCGCCGGACAAGTTATGGCGGCTTGGTAAAAAAGTCGTTCGGTTGGCAACTTCTGAATAACTTTTTATAACTTTTTCACAATTATTTATTAAAACAAAAAACACAGAAAGACAGAACAGAAAACAAACTTTTGTTTCATGTGCTTTTATTTTACAAAGCTTCAATAATACAGAGGAAACATGAGTGTTGAAAATGTAGAAAAATTGACAAAACAACGTCCCAATCAGCCATTCAGCGATGTTTGGAATACCTACATACTGTCATATTTTGGATGCAAAAGATTCACAGAATTAAAGTGCAGTAAAATACATGACTGCTCAGAAAATGAGATTCCAACAACTGTTTTGCATATTATATTGGCAGTGTCTTTGTAGCATACCAATGATCTCTGAAATTATTTTAATATTAATTTTGCCAGTTCATTTTTATAACTTACAAATAGATTCGAACTGTCCTGGTACTCACCTCCGTCTGTGCAGGGGTTAAAGTGACAGTGACATATTTATTTTCTGGCTCATTGCTCTCATCTTCTTCCTCATCTTCATCTTCTTCTTCTTCATCTTCAACATCACCATCTTCCATTTCTGCATAAATAAAAACTGCATTATATATTCAAAAATATACAATGATTTATAATTTGTTCAGATATGTCCTTTTTCTATTTCTATTTTATTTCACATGTGTAGCAAACTAAAATAAGGCAACTTTTGACAAAGCACTGAGTAATCTTAATCCCTTTAGCCTAAATAGAAATATTTCAAACTATATGAACCACTTTAGTAACAATTAATGAAAGTTTTTTCTGTAATTGTTTTAATATGTTGATGTTTTAGATATGAACAAAAGCATAAAAAAAAATATCTATGCAAAGTGTGGTGAATTTATTATATTTTAAAATATAGTAAGCTGATATTTTATAAGCTATTATACATTTCCAAAACATTCAACGGCAATAAAGAATTAAAGTCAATATTTCATGTTTGATACACTCTGCATTTGAAACAGTTTGAACCAAGAAGATATTGTAGAAATGATCCAACTTACTCATGGTAGAATCTGAATTGCCAAGTCGTTTATTCTGGTGAGTCCTAATGTGTTTTGACAGATGGTCACTCCGCATAAAACGTTTATTGCATTCCTCACACTGGAATTTCTTTTCTCCTGTTTTCAATAATAAAATTTTTAGTTTTAAAATGTGATTTATCTAAATCACTGTTTAAGTGTGCAAAATAACACAGGATACTGCATGAAATTATAAGTGGAGCTCTTAACTCTTTAAGGTTCTTCCATCTAAATGTAAAGAGCTGAATGACAATGATTGTGCTCAAGGGAGACAACTGCTATACATGCTAAAATCCATTTTGCTGAATTACTCCTATTTCATCACTCCATTCCAAAGAACTGGTATTTAAAAAAGTCTAAAATGTCAATCCTGGGAATAGAATTTAAAATATTTTAAACATCTGGAAGTGAAAGAGTTAATAATGCATGCTTCTTTTTTAAAAAATAGCCAAGATGAAACATAAAGATTATAGCGCTCGACACTGCATGTTTATATCTTCCAATGTAGTCAAGTAAAAAGGTAAAAGAGAAAAGATGTAGCTCTTAGCAATGTATGTATACAAATGAATATGTAAAGTAAATAAATGTAGACCTGTGTGTGTTCGTTTATGCCGCTGTAGCTCATCAGACCTTGTAAAACGCTTGCCACAGAAAATCCAGTTGCAGACAAAAGGTCTTTCTCCGGTATGCCACCTGTGTATTAAAAAGTCTAAATCATAATGTGTGAAGCAAATTTTAAAAAAATCTCATAAAACTTTACATATTATAATGTGCCCATACAAGATTTTACTAGATAACATCTGCCTCTTATTGGAAAAAATAATGGGATATTTCTTTATCAAAAGGAATATTATTAACTGTCTCTGTTTAACTTGAAAGACTGTTCAGTTTATATAATGATAAATATAATTCTTCAATCAAGACCTTTTCATAACTTTTTACAAAATATTAATTGAAAATATTTCAATATTAAAAAAAATCCATATTGTCAAAATGTGTTTATCTTATCTGCCTTATTTTCTGACAAATATAGAAGAGACCCAAACTGCAATTGTTATCATCAATAATTTCCCACCATATGGTTATTTTCTCTACTTATTTGTTTTTATAAATTCTCTTCAATCTTTTTTCAAGATCAATTATGCTAATAATTTCCAAAATCAAGAGATCACCAGTCAATTTTATTTTTTGTGTACATAAATACACAACACTAAAATAACAGTTTCATAAAAATATTCATGTTCCAATCAAACCATTCCAAATGGTTATAATCTATAAGAAAAAGCCCCATCTTGGCAGTAGGATTTTACAAGTTAGACATGTCAGTGCAGCAAGTGAGAATTCCCAATACCCTACCTTGGGCAAGAAGATATTGCCCCCAGTCTGCTGAAGGTTACAAAAGTTCAAAGTTTACTAATATAGATCACTCACTTGAACACATATTCACTTAATATGCTAAATAATCCAAATTTAAGTGGAGATAATCCTTTCATCAGAATGAATATTAAAACATGTGGTTGGTATCAATGGCACAGTAACATGAACATTTAAAATGAAAGTGTCTCTGTCTGAAAACAGTTGTTGGGCACAATCATCATGAGGGGAAACAATAACCTGGATAGCAAAACAGTCAGGAGGTACAATCAGTCAACATGAAGGGAAACATTAACCTTGACAGCAAAACAGTCTGGAGGTACAGTCAACGTGAAGGGAAGCAACCTGTATAGCAAAACAGTCTGGAGGTACCAATCAGTCAACATGAAGGGAAACAATAACCTGTATAGCAAAACAGTCTGGAGGTACAATCAGTCAACATGAAAGGAAACAATAATCTTGATAGCAAAACAGTCTGGAGGGATTATAAAACCTTGATAGTAACACAGTTTGAATATTGACAATTAAACAAATATGCAAATATTCATAAACTGCCTATATCACGTTCTTTTTATTTTGATGATATCTTGAAGATTTTACACTAATTATATAATCTTTGTATTTTGACGATGTCTTGAAGATTTTACGCCAATTATATAATCTTTGTATTTTGACGATGTCTTGAAGATTTTACACTAATTCTTTGTAATCTTTGTAACAAAATCTATGAGTAATGAGTACAAAAAAGTCTCCCATAAAATGCCAAAATGTTAGTTATTCTGAAATGCATTCACTACGAGGAGTTACGTAATGTATCAATGAATCAAGAGCCATAATTAGAAAACATTACACTTTGTGGTCCAATATTTGAAAAATTTCTGTATTCATTTTGGTCTTTTGTTTTAGTGGTTATTCATAATTATTCATAAATACTAAATGTATTTCTCTGAAAGAAAAAATAAGGCTTTCTTTAATCATAACAAAACAATGGAAAGAAAGCTATAAACTGAGTCAATTCATTTTTTTGTTGTTGCAATATTTGGAGCTGAATATATACTCTAGATCAGGGGTGCACAAACTTTTTAAGCCAGAGGGCCACATTTCCAATTGATAGTGCGTGTAGGGCCACAAGTTAGGCTGGCTCAGTAGAAAAAAATTAAATAAAGTTTTCCAGGGGTTGCACAGAGCTGTGTATCTGGCTGCATGTGGCCCGTGGGCTGCGGTTTGTGCATCCCTGCTCTGTATAATATTATATTGGCTAGGTAAAAAAATCCATTATAAAATGTCCCATAATTATGATAAAAGTTCCGAAATTATGATAAAAACATTGAATAGGGTAGAATACATACCTTAAATGAGCTCGCAGGTGTGAGGTCTTTCCGTAAACCTTGCCACAGTTGGGCATATGGCATATATGCTGCTTTCTCTTGTTGTCTCCACTAGTGTTCCTGGGAAAATAAGAAACAAGTATTTTATTTCCAGCTTAAATTTAACAACTGAGAGATGTGGCATCAGCATGTATTCATTTGTATAGCATTTCGGTTGCCAAGTGCAGTTGGCATTTTTTTTCATGCAAGAGCATAAACATATCACTAATCTCTTCCCTATGCATTTCTATGGCTGTGCTGTGAGGTATAACTGATGTATCACTAGCTGCTCCTTCATACACTTTTAGGATAGGTTGTGGGGCATAATGCATAAATCACTAATCCATTCCTACATACATTTTTAGGATATGTTGTGGGGCATAATGCATAAATCACTAATCCATTCCTACATACATTTTTAGGATATGTTGTAGGGCATAATGCATAAATCACTAATCCATTCCTACATACATTTTTAGGATATGTTGTAGGGCATAATGCATAAATCACTAATCCATTCCTACATACATTTTTAGGATATGTTGTAGGGCATAATGCATAAATCACTAATCCATTCCTACATACATTTTTAGGATATGTTGTAGGGCATAATGCATAAATCACTAATCCATTCCTACATACATTTTTAGGATATGTTGTAGGGCATAATGCATAAATCACTAATCCATTCCTACATACATTTTTAGGATATGTTGTGGGGCATAATGCATAAATCGCTAATCCATTCCTTAACACTTGTCCAGTCTATGTGTTATGGATACATACCTGATAAATTTCTATTCTGTTTCCTACATATTTTTGTAGGGTATGTCTATGCAACTAAAAAATTATGTTAACATTATGGAATAATGATTAATTTTCTGAAAATAATGGCTAATACTGGAATTGAACCTTTCAACAGCAAACAATACAACGTCATATGAGGTGCTGCATTTTTGTAGTCATCTGGAGCTTAACTGGCTTTCAAGATTAGGATTTTAGGCAAAAGTAATTAAATAGAGTATTTCTGTCATGAAAACACTCCACACAGTTTACACTCAATGCAACACCACCTTATATTTGTTTCAACAAAACTATGCTGTCCCTTAAAGCTTGTTATGAACATAAACATTGCACTGTATGCCAAGTTACTTTCAATAATTCACACAAAATTCACATAAAATAAACAAATAAATAACTCAGTCAAATAAATGGAAATGAATGCATATTCAATTAAAGAATTCCAACATAATTTAACTCACAAAAGGACAAATTGTAGTGCAGAAGATAGGATAAAATGACTTTCACTCAACTGACTGGAGTTTGATCCCCAGTGAGTGACCACTGTACCGGTAAAATTATTATTAAGCTAAGAAATCTACTATCATCATCCATTCATACCTACACATCTTTCCGGTTCAGAACATACTTCTCTCCCTTGGTGCACCTGCAGTCAGTGAAACTGGCAGATGTGAAACATAAATCAAATAAAAAATAATAAAATAAAATAATAAACTCACCTTCCCTCAGCCTGGCAGTTAGGGCAAGTACATGCTACCCGACGAAGGCGTCGGTTTGGTGTGGAATTGTCTGATGGTGATGGCGTTGCTGCAGAAACAGGACTAGTTGCTAAAGCAGGTAGAGAGGTGGATGTGGGCTGGGAGGTGGCCACTATCTGCCACTTGTTTGGGTCATTGGGATCTTGCTGTAACTGGGTAGTTGCTGAAAATGAGGATTCATTAGGGAATAAAATCACAATTCCTCTACTTCATTAAGGAATAAAATCATAATTCATATGCTGGACAGGATTCATGATGGAATACAATCAAAATTCATTTACTGGACAGGATTCACTAAGAAATAAAATAATTCATATAATGAACAGGATAATGGAATAAAATCATAATTCATACATTAGAAAGGATTCATTAGAGGTAAAAAGAAATCATATCAATAAATAATGGAAAGGATTAATTATGGAATGGAATAAAATAATTCATACACTGGAAAGGATTCATTAGGGGTAAAAAAAAATCATAATATATATATAAGTACTCCAAATTGGAATTTCTGGTAGCCTATCTGAGGACTCTGCACTTAAAAAGTAAGGAGCTGAAATGAAATACATGTACCAAAATAAATCGTGGTGAAATCTGAAAGTAACAAAACTACAGTGGCGGTTAATAACTTTAAAATATTTTCATGGCATATAATTTAAAAGAGGTGATGTGGGATACTTCTTTAAAAACCAAGGACTTCTCAAATAATTCAAGGATTAATAGGCAATTAGTCCTTTTCAAGGACAAAAAAAAAAATTCAAATACTTTTCAGGACAGCTGTCATTTTTCAAGGGCTTTTGAAGGTGGCTACAAAACCTGATATGATGGAAAATACTCATGTGCTCTTTCCCTCATATACAAAATTCTTTTTTTATAATGTATTAATTCAGAAATGGTCTTGTGGAAGCGAGTAGTCGGAGAAACCAACTACATTGTGACGTTCATGAATAATGGAAGATTAGTAGCCAACACATATCCAAGGGAGACCATTCACACCCAATGACTTTAAACAGGAGTTACAAAATAACAACCTTACCAATGATCTGAGCACCAGCAAGATTCTGTGGTGTAGATGTCTGTGCTGTAGAACCCACTGTTAGTCCAGCATTTTGACCATTGCCCATGTTGTTGCTGACTGTCACACTCTGCATTGGTGTTGATATCTACACAGTAAGATGATATCTACACATTATCAAAACAATTCACTTCATTCAAACGTACCTTTCTGCTTAGACTTCAAGCCTTTGATAAACATCATGATGGAAGGAGTCATGCAGATGCTTGCACTGAAAGGATATAAAGTACATCCACTGATGCCTCAAAATTACGCGCCTCATGGAGGACCCGCATACAACATGGACAGGCTGTGGACCCCCCTTTTTTTTTATCCCCTCCAGCTTCTTCAAATTGCATGTACAGAGTTAACAGCACCGTATCAAATTAACTGGCTCAACTGGCAAATGTTTTGCTGATCATGCCTAAACTTTATACAGTATAAGTGTTCAGTACTTGCCACTTTATAAAGGCAGCTTAACAATGATCACTATTGTTTTGAAAAACTTCAAATACATTCTACCATTGTCTAAACAGAGTTACAGACATTTTTGGGCTTTGGCTAGAAATCCTGCCTAAAAATTCTTCAGTTGCAGTCCATAATCAACTTAGCTAAAAAAAAAGAGAAGGAATGAAACAAATGTCTATCATATCGTTTTTCAACAAATGAATGGGTAAACTTTCATGTCCTCCTGCAAGAGACTGTATGTTTTTTATTAATGCTAAAATTATTTATGTACATGATTTTTAATTTAGCCCCAAAGTGCTATGTTTATATATGCTAATATATGGCTTAAAGTACATGTGGTGAAGTAGGATGAACCATAAGTTGGTAACACTAACTGCCATGTGACATGGGTTGTTCATACGTGACAGAAAGGATCTCTCATTATATTTATAACATGGCCTACCTACAATGCGGTTGAATTTTTTGGGACACCAAGGACCATGTTTTAACAAGGCACCAGTGTATTTTGCATTATCAACAGTTATTAGAACTTACAGATTTCTGCACAATGCAGTGCTGCTTAGTCTTGAATTTAACTAAGTGAAACTTATGGCAATAGAAGATATCAAAATGATTCTTTAGCAGACTGCAGGTGGATTATTCTAGAGACAGGGTATTAGAAATTTCACTTGGTGCACTAAAACTTTGATGTAACTTAAAATCCTCATATCCTATTCCAGAATGAGGCTGCATCTCACAAGTCATAACTATTTTGAATTCTATTGTTCAGGAAAACAGAAGTACTTTCATGTACAGTTCAAATGTGTTGTTTATTTTTGTAACACTCCCCCTCTTTTAAAAAAATGTCTGGTTATAAAAAATTTAGCATATTTTATCTTGAAAAATGATTTATTAGAATTTATAAAAACAAACAATTAAAAAAAAATAAGCAAGAAAATGTTTAAGAATCAGTCACATATGACAACAAAGATGAAACCTAAAGATATCTTTCAAATTTATCAGAAAATACACAAGGCAGTTTATGATTTCTGTCAGTCATATAGGCACCCTAAGATTTCTATCAGTCATACAAGTCAGTTTAAGATGGCAGTTTAAGATATCTGTCAGCCATATAAGGCACTTTATGGCTGCTCAGTCATATAAGGCAATGTAAGATTTCTGTCAGACATATAAATGGCAGCTATGGATTTCCCTCAGAGTAAAGAAGGAAAATATTTTATTTCTATTATAATGAAATATTGTGTCTGCCATACTGATTCAATGACCTTCCAACTTTTATGTCATACAGACAATCGCAAGTATCCTCATAATAAATTCTCATCATTTGATGATTTATATGTGCACTTTTTACTGACAATAATTGTCAAGTGATTCTCTGTGCTGTATACCAGAAAACTGTTCATTTCAAAGTTTGATGTGTTGACAAACAGGCAAGAATCAAAGTTTTGTCACTTTGTTGGTACTGATGCTGAATAGAATGGAAATGAATTTCTTTATGGATATTAATTATTATTAAATAATTGGGAAAAAATTATATTTGACACATTTATGCCAACTTTTTAATACCCACACATAAAATGAAAAATATATATGTATTATAAATGTATAAGGGCAAGACATAGTGAGGCACACAAAATTTCCCAAACTTATTTGTTACACTTCAGCAATGAATGTTATTTTAATGAAACAAACTTTAAAAGTAATTATCACCAATTAAAATTATATATACATATTTATTATATACTTGTATAAAAAATGATAAAAGTATCATGAACTTATTTGAATGTTTAACAGGGTTATAATAATTTAAAAGCTAGTAGGCCAATTCTGGTGCTGCCTATAAAAGGTAAAAAATTACTTATCCTCTCAAAAATAAACTATTTCAAAAGTCCAATAGGAAAGACCCATACAATTACAAATGGTACGAGTGGACGAGTGACCACTGTCTTTAACAAAGGTTTAATATCAAATGTAGCTGATACCTGGAAGAATGGAACAAAATCAATGACTGATGATAAAATTTTAACATTTTTTAATTGGTATACAATGAAATATAATGCAATTGTAAGATGCATTCTATTATTAGTATTACTGAAGCATAGTAGCCCCAAAATGTAAACATTAATATACCATTAACTTTGTTACAGAGAACTGTAAGATGCATTTTATTAGTATTACTGAAGCACAGGAGATCAGAAATGTAAACATTACTACCATTTACAGCTTGATTTGTAGTTTGCTTTATTATACAAGTAATATACTAAGAAAGTATGAAAGTAATATACTAAGAAGCAAGCATTTTAAGCAGCAGATTTATGTATTAAATATTTCCAATTATAATTAAAATAGTAAAAGTTAAGCTAATATAATAACATTTGCTAAATTGTGGTTTCTGGAGTGTTACTTAAAAGTTAAGTAAATGCAAAACGATGGAACACATTTATTCCTAATTTATTACTTGTACTATTTTTAACATTTAATGATGTTATTATTTTTATTTTATCTTGTTTTTTACGTTTTATTTTTCAAACATCCCTCAAATTCTTTACAAGCCAAAGTTCCCACAATATTTGGACACAAAAGGCATAAAAGCTTATTGTTTTTTCCTAAACACGCACTGATTTCCCCTATATGTGACAGATCAAGTTTTATTGATTTACCTTTTACATGTCAGGCAAGAAAGCATAATGATTTACCTATACATGATTTATATACTGATTAACCCTCTACATGAACAGCATAAAGATTTAATGATTTATCCTCTAAATTACAGGTACAAATCCTTACTGATTACATGACAGCTAAAAGTTTACTGACTGATTAACCTACAAAAGTTAACTAATCATACCCCGTTACCAGATGCTCATTCATGACTCAATAGCTCTGAACCGCTACTACTTGTACTAGTTATAACCAGTAAATGTGCATACTATACATCAAAGCTTATGTTACGTCTTTATGCCATTCAAAATAAAAGTATTTAAAAACTTCAATTTTTGTTATTTTTCTTTTTTTTCTGTTTCTAATAGTGCTGAAGCAATTTGCATTTAAGAAATAAAGAGTTACATGAACTTACAATGCATCAGAATAATAGAATACAGTGGCTAGTGTGCAATGTCCATTTTTCATATACAAGATACTGTATTATTACTTTCCCCTGCATTATGAATTTAGTTACCCACAATTTGCTGGTGCAATGTTAATGTAATTGTAAAGCTCTAGAGCATATTGAACTTACTTTTGTCCAGTCTTCTGGGTGATAGACCGTGCGGAAATTCTAAGCCAAAGAAGAAGAAAATTTGAACAGAACAGGAATCTATTATTTGCAGTTATAGACTAGATTGCTGAAATAAATCAGCCAGGAAAATTCTAAACCTTTATATGTCTTACAGTTAGCTATTTAGGGAGATTCGACAACCCAATTATACATCATACATAGTGTCAAATATCAATGAATATAAAGGATAATATTTTAAAATCAATAACTTGTAATAATATAATTCTGTGGTGTCGCATCTTAGTTTATGTTCTGACATCAGCAAGGAAAATGAATATCACATATAGTCAAAATTATTAAGATTATTATATAGGCCCCATTGCTGATCTATGAAATGATGAATATTGGCACTATATGTGTAAATGCTGCAATGATTAAAGCTCTGTCCCTGCAACATTAGAGTGTGATGTCGACCCATGAAATGATGGGTCAGGTTTGTGTGATACGACACGGATAAGTTGTAAAAGAAATGACTGGCTCTGGTTCAGCTTGAGAAGATGAATGTGCAGGCTCATCTGCACCTACTGTTTTTTCTTGAAAAACATGGTGATTGCTAACTGTCACAGCTGTCTCCTAAACTGTTCAAACGTTTCTTAGTATGTTCTCAAATTGTCTACAATACTTCATTTGATTTGGTAGTTTCATTTCATGGATGAATTGCATTTAATTTAGAAATTAAACCATTCAAGAGCTTCTGCTTCTTTTGCTGAGCATCAGAATTCAGATGTAGTGCATGTAGTTGGTTTACAAATAGGGGGAATGTAAGAAGAACACATATGAATCTTAAAGTTAAAGTACAAATTAAATGCACTAGAATTACACTCAGTTTGGTGAAATACTGACACCATACCGGGCATGCAGGAACTGCGAATGACTGATGGAAAATAGCAGATTCATATCTTTATTATCCCCCCCACACACATACATTTAGCTAAATTTGTTTAAGATGCGACACCACTGTATGACATTATAAGGAGGATGTAGTAAATCAAAGCTGTTTTATGGCAAATAAAGTATATAATTTTATAAAACAATCCATATATATAAAAATATTGAGGGGGCACTTATGCACAAGCAAACACCATACAATAACTATATAGTAGAAGCAAGATACTCCTGGCCTATATATCATTATATGTCAATTGTCTTTTACTTTTAGGAGTAAATTTACTTATACCAATTAACTCATTTCATTCATAGGTGGAAGCACTTGGGCTGTATATAGCTGTTAAGTAGGTCAAAACATATGCTATCAACCAATTATATTGGGATAGTTTTATTTTTGTTAAATGATTATTTTAGGGTAGTTTTATTTAAACATTACAATGCTATAATATATCAAGTGGGCTTTGTTACTGCTTGTTTAAAATGTTATGAAATGAAAATATTAGTACATTTTAAAAGCAAGTGCTATGTTATGAATATCAACATGACTGACAAGGGTCCTGTTGAGAGAAACTTTTCTGCATTACTTACTTTATAAGTGCCCCTGGTTGACCTAACATTGTTGACAGCACTAGTGCCGAAAATTCTCAGAGAGAAATTTGTTTGCACTGCAAGTACTATGCAAAGAATAAATTATAGTATTCTTGCTGCAAGTGTTGATTTGCCTAGAATGAGTTATAGTATTCCTGCTGCAAGTGTTACACATAGAATGAGTTATAGTTTAAAGTATTCCTGCTGCAAGTTTTACATGTAGAATGAGTTATAGTATGCCTGCTCCAAGTGTTACATTATACTGATTATAGTATGCCCGCTGCAAGTGTTATATATAGAATGAGTTATAGTATGCCTGCTTTAAGTGTGACATTATAGTAACCCTGCTACAAGTGTTACGTTATAGTATGCCTGCTTTAAATGTGACATTATAGTAACCCTGCAACAAGTGTTACATTATAGTATGCCTGTTGTAAGTGTTACATTATAGTATTCCTGCTACAAGTGTTACACATAGAATGAGTTATATTATTCTTTCTGCAAGTGTTACACATAAAATGAGCTGCAGCATTTCTGCTACAAGTGTTACATTATAGTATGCCTGCTGCAAGTGTTACATATAGAATGAGTTATAGCATTCCTACCAAATAAATTTAAATAATGTTACTTTACGTTTTCCAACAAAACGACAAAAAATAATTTTATTTTCTCTTTCAAACATAGCATGAAACAACCATCAAGTCTAAATCATACTGATAATTTTATGATGTCTAACAATCAAAAAGTCTACTTCATAATGATAATTTTATGATGTCTAACAATCAAAAAGTCTACTTCATAATGACAATTTTATGATGTCTAACAATCAAAAAGTCTACTTCATAATGATAATTTTATGAGGTCTCAATAAGGTTTTCTCAATTAAAATCAGAAAGTGACTTACATGATACAGTCCAGTTCATATAAGCAGTTTTAATCCAGTCTGCATTGTCATAAAATGACAGAGTATTACTTTTTAAATTAGTAATTTTTAACTTTCCTTTAAAAATTCTCAGCCTGGTTTTAGACATATACAAATACAATGACTATTAGTATTAGTATGAATCAGTTTTGACTTCAATACATGTTACTGCACTCTGTTTGGAAAAGTTCAACAAACAGCATGAACTAGTTTCAACCTCAGTAATGCCATTGTGTTCGATTGGAATAATTCAACCACTGAATGATTTTTCTCTTTACTGTATCAGTGTATGCAAGCATTGATTTATGTTTAACAACAGAGCAGTATAGAATGTACTGCAAATAGCAGTAGAGAATGGATTAAAATTTAAATGCTGTGCCAAAGTCATTTATGATAAATATTTAATGTACTTAAAAAGTTGTACTAACTTATTAGTAATAATGTACATATATAAATGCAATATTGTACTGAAAATACATGCAACAAAATTCTATGTATAAAACAAACTGCACTGTTTTATTGCTATTACTATTAGCAGAATAAATAATAATTCAATTTTCAAGTAAACCTAATTATAAATTTTGAGATCATATTGTCGGCACAAATAAATTGAGATATAAATTTTGTGATCAAACACCAGCACAGTGATTTTGAAATGAATACAATAGCTCAAGACAGAATGCAAATTATCAAATCAGGTCAATGTACTAACTTGTCAGGGTACATCAGAATATTGCCAATCTAATGTCTCTGTAAGGGGAGGTAACACAAATGTAATCCCAAAGACAATGGCTAAGTCTGCATTCTACATGGGCCTGTTTTCTTGTCTTTGAATAGAAATCACACAATGCATGAAGTGCACACATTGTTTATATCATTTTAACAAATATAAACTACACATCACAATAATTCATGAAATGCTAATGATTGCTTTCTGCCTCTGAATGTAAATATACTCTCAGTTCTGCCCATCATACCACAAGTACTACAACTACAATGATAATTAATAAATGGAGATTATTTCAATTACATAACATAATTTTAGTCAAAGCTGTTTCTAGATTATTTTTTTGTTTGTTTGAGAAAATTACAGTTAATTACAATTAAAAGACAGCAGTAATAACTAAATTTAGTAAATGCATTTGCAATATACTCTCTATAACTAATGTATTCTTACATTCTTAATAACTCTATATACTCTCATTAACTATAATCTCAATAACTCTATATACTCTCATTAACTATATTCTCAATAACTCTATATACTCTCATTAACTATATTCTCAATAACTCTATATACTCTCATTAACTATATTCTCAATAACTCTATATAAGTATATGTAATCTCAATAACTATATAACTACGTGTATTCTCAACTCTATATAACTAAAGTATTAATAACTCTATATACTCTCTGTAATAAAGTATTCTCAACTCTATATATTCTCCGTAACTATATGTATTCTCAATAACTCTATATCAGTATATGTATTCTCAATAACTATATAACTATGTGTATTCTCAACTCTATATACTCTCTGTAACTATGTGTATTCTCAACAATTCTATATACTGTCTATAACTACATGCATTTTCAATAACTGTATATATTCTTTATAACTAACATATGTTCTGAGTATTTAATCCAAAATGGAATACTAAAATGTTGTATCATTTCTTTCTGCAAAGAGTAAAGTAATGAGTCTAAAGTTTCCTGGCAGCATTATGATAAAAGTTAGATTTAAATTCATTATTTAGATACTTTTGAAAGTTAATTTTAATGAGACTGGTGATGATGGAGTATGTTAGCAGATAACAGGGTGAGGCATAGAACAGTGCAGATGATAGCATTGGAGGAATTTGATGAATGGTGGTGAAATGACATTGTGTCCTCTGAAATGGCAGAAAGTCAATTTTAATGGCTTTAGGACAACAGAATTATGCATAGATTCTGGTGTTAATTGCGGCACTTGGATAGGTGTGCAACAAGAGCAAGTTAGAGAAGGACCTAAGAGAAGTTTGTGAAACCAGAACAGCAAAGGAGTGTATGGTATGTAGCTTGGGGGGGGGGGAGAGCGGCTAGGCAAGAGGTCCAACACTGGCATGCATTTTGCTATAGACAAAAAAAAAAATGCAGCTTTGGGACCAGCACAATAATCCTGTCCTCTAGCCATCCCATAGCTGGAAATTCTCCTACTCTACCTCATCTACTTATGGATGTGTGTGTGTGTGTGTGTGTGTGTGTGTGTGTGTGTGTGTGTGTTTGTATCTGATCAGGGTTTTGTTAATCATTTCATGTCACACTTCCCAAAATATATTTAGAAGGACCAGCTAACATAACTCCTGTTCCAATTTACACCTTGAGTTAGAATTTGTTCGGATAGGTAGCTGCAGACCAACACATGACTGTATTGAAATAGGACAGTCATATCTCATACTGATTAGCCATCACTGACAAAGGAGTAGTTGGCAATCTGGACTTAAGTGGATTTAGAAGCAAAGGTGCTTAAATAGCCATCCTTGGCCTGACTCTTGGTTACAACCAGCACCTTCTAGCTGAATCTGTCTCCCTGTGCCGTAACACAAAATCACCAGACACTCCATGCCAGATGACTTTTCCTCTAGTGAGGACTTTTGTGATATCCTATTGCACTCTGTACTGAAAACTGTGGTGACTGAACATCTTGTGACCAAGCACAGAAATTCTAGATCACAACCTTGCATGTGTGACTCAGTGTGCTACATTATGAAACCTGCATAATAACTGTTAGTTTCTTAAATATATGTAGACTTGGTGTAGAAATTATTCAAGAAGTAGTGAACAGTCTACGGTCGCTCTGTCAGACAGCATTTGTGGCATAGTGGAGTTCATTGCGAAAGTTATTTTCACACTGCTGAAAAAAGAAAGTGGTGAAAAATGTTGATGTTGTTACTGAGTCTGGTCTGGGAATAGGCACCATTTAGTAGTGTATCTGCTGAGGGACTAAACTTAGTGTAGTAATTCCTCAAAAGGCAGCGATTTAGCTAAGGTAATATGATTGTAGCATTATTATATAATGGAGTTTACTGCTAGATTGCAAGGCTTTGCACTCAGAGAGTACTGCTGAAAGTAATTTGATGTTGCTATTGTGGTAATGAAAATTTGGAATGGTATATGTAAATCACATAAATGAATTCTGTCCAGTAAGCATTGTATTTTAGTTTCAAGAGCTAATGTGGAGTAATCTGATTTTTACAAGAATAGTTTGTTAACATAATACTTTTAATAGTTATGAAGTCCTGAATTGCATATTAGGTGGTTTAAATGGGTAGATGTTATGAAGTCTTGATTTATATATCCGGATGAATTAAGCTGTTCTTATTAAAATGCTAAAGATTTAACCAGAGTGGTTAAGTGAACATGAGAATGCTACCTGAATGAAACCTTCATGTTTGTCAATGTTTGTACCCTTTGTGTTGTAATGCATATTATTAGAATGAATTCATGATTGTATTTACATATTAGGTTAATGATTTTGTTTGCTGTAACTTATAATTTATAATTATATACGGAAAGGTGATTAGTATTTGATGTTCTTTTATTATTCTGACAATAAATTGTTAAAATCTCCTAATCTTCCAATCTCTGGAAGTTTATTGTGATATTATTTTATTGGATGATAATAACTGAAAACTGTTGAATTTGCTTCCTTTTGTACTTGATTAAATATATTTTATAGTATTCTTTTATTATTTTTTTCTTATTAAACTTGTTATTACTAAGCTGGTTGTCCCGTCAAGCGGTTCTGTGCAAAGGTATTTGTAACCTGTCATGGCTTATCATACTGTACTTGTTTTATCTTCCAGTATCGGTCTGTCTCAGTGTGATATAGAGATGGTAAACTGGGGGTTGGGGTTCTTGAGTTATAAGATAATATAGAGTAAGCTACTAAGCACCACCTTATGGGAAGATGGTCCCCTATGGTTAGAAAATTGTAGCCTGAAGGCACAGTGCAGATAAATCTAGATATATTTTGAGAAATTTTAATTTATATTTAGCAGTTATTCCATTGTATATCTTTAGAGTTACAAAGAACTTGTTTACTTACTTTAATTCTGACAAACAAAATAACAAAACAATCAAAAATACCATCCTGGCTTCCATAGAATAACAACATAAAATGAAAATTTTAATCCAGTTAAAAATTTGCCACACATGAAATATGACATGACAAGAAATGATCATTACTATTTTGTGGGAAAAAATATCAAAATATCTCAGACTGCAAACTCCATTTCATCACAACTGACAAGCGCTTCTTGGTACTACTATTGAAAACTATCCACATTACACACCCTTAAAAAACAATCACAATAAAATAACAATTACCATCAAGAAAATCTAAAGATAATACATTGATATAAAAAAACTGCCCATAAATACTGTTTAATGATGTTATTGTTAATGTCAAAAAAAATCTATAGGTATGCACTCTAAAAAAAGAAGCTGACCATATATAATATTAATAACTAATGATGTTACTGTCAATAAAACTATAATACAGACAAATTTGTTCTGCTAACTATTAAAATGAACCCTACTACATTGATATGCACGAATTCTGCCAAACACTGATCTATCTGTTTGTACTTTGAATTATGACTCAACTGGGTTTCCTGTGAATGTCATTTTTTTTTTTTTAACCATTGAAAAAGCAGGAAATATACCCTTACATTAGCAAATGCTTGTTTAGATTAGATTTCTTACATCACTTTCATTTATTTTTGTTTTTCAATTGAATTCTAATATTAAGAGGTGTTAACACTGAAGCCTTTTAATATACTAGTGATAGTTATTTTGATTAACTTACTGAATTTTAAATTGAAATTGGTTTGAGTAAAGAGTTTCAGTGTCTTTTCTTGCCTTATACCATTAGTTATTATATATGGACAGCTTGTTTCAGATAAAGAGTGCCTAGTCTGACAATATAATGTGGTGGAGAAGACTGGTGGGTTATTTAACAAGAGATATACAGCAAAAGAAAGATATGTTGTTTCTTTTTAAAATAATCAATAATCACTGTTTTCTTGTATCAGTACAAAATATGGATAAGATCTATGCGACAAAGACTAAATACAGTCAATCACAAAGTGATTTCATATGACAGAACTGCACTTAGCCAACATATTGGGGGAAAAATTCCTAATTTTAAAATCAGTAAATTCATTGATTACAATGACTATATTAATATTTGTAAATGCTGATATGAAAATGAATTGGTTAATAAATTTGCATGGTTTTGTAGGTCTACACTGTCAGTGTACTGACTTTTAAAAGTCAACATACTCATTTGAAATCTTTGCACTTTCATTTTAAAATTATTTAATATATAATTAATAATACCAAGATTTTTGTGCTATCCAACTAATAAAAAGAATTATTAATTATTTCCAACAGCAATGTGCAGTTTACTTCATAAGAAAATTGCTTTGTTCACATTTTCATTAAAACATTCATTAATGTACTTTAGTGCAGAATGGCCTCAATTATAAAAAGCAATGTAAATAATTTGTACATAGAGCCAATTAAATAAAAATGAACAAATTACTAGAGTGCAGTCTGCTCTTCTTAAAACTAGTTAATAAAATATTTACAATGGAATTTAAAGATGAGAAAAGCATGAAGTGTTCAAGTAAGGTAGAGAACTACAGCAATTAGGTGGTCTAACAGAAACCAATACCTGTTGAAGGGGTGCTGCAGCAGTCAACCCAGGAATAGTTCCATTGGAACTGAATGTCATGGCTCCAAGATTCTGAAGAGTTGCTCCACTGATTATCTGCCCTTGTGGTGTTATGGCTTGAATACCTTGCAGTCCAGGGATGCTGTTAACTGTCTGGAATCCTTGCAAACCTTGAAGGTTTTGCACCTGCAGATTCTATGAAAAAATCATCAGAGAAAATAGAAATTAATAAATGCCAAATGTAGTTTAATCTTACTGGTGAAATTAAATTATTTTATAATGATCTGGCATCCTGGTTGAAGCATTCTGTGATGTACACATGTGGCAGAAAATATAAATAGAATTCATAATAAATTTATAAATGATGAGACACAAGAGAAGAGACTATATCAAATATAATCTGACTACAACAGTACAAGTCCTTAAATAAAGCCTTATGGCACAGTTACAATTTCAAATGTTGTAGAAATAAATAATTATTTAATATGTGTGTGAGTATTTAATTAAGCATATAACCACATCACTATTTTAGAATGAAGGAATGGGATAATATAATATTTAATAATCCGCTTTATAATGATAATATAATTATTGTAAGGTATATTTAGTACTATAAATAGTATAAACCAGTAAACATGCTTTTATTCACACTTAAGGATCTGTTATTTTCAAAAATAACTTTTGTCACTTCTTGTAAGTATTTGTTAACAATTATAATTCAATTACTCAATTTACTACAGTATAAATAATTCATACAAGTTACTCACCATTAGTAATGTATCTGAGCATTATCATAATCACTGTATACTAGTTACTACAGTATAGTATTGATATTATTACTAATATTTTTAGTAGCATTACTACGGTACTGCTACTAAAGTACTACATAGTGAATAACAAGTTAATCAACAAAATCAACGACATGCAACTACCTACTCAAAATATTATAATCTTATTGGATAAGGCACCTTGTCGTAGCTTTAAAAAAAAAAAAAACCCACATGGTCACACACTTATACTACAGCTAAAAAAAAACCCCACTTAGTTACAGCCAAACACCCACTTACAGCTAAACAACCCACTTACAGCTATAAGAAAACCCAGTCTGTTAGTCAAAAAACCCCACACATTGTTTCAGCAAACATAATGTCACAAATAAAACAAAAAAGAAAAATGTGTACCCCCCGCCCATTGTCATAGTTAAAACACACAGTCACAGCTATAAAAGCAGTCTCAAGCCCTCAAACAACTTGTCTGTTGATACAAGACACTCACCATCTCTGTTGCCATTTAAGAGTGCCCTGAGCCAAAGTCATTGTGATGTCAACATTAATTTACAAATTGTAAAATGAGATAACCAGCTTAGTAATAAGACTTAAAATCAATATCCGTGGTCAATAAATGTATTTCCAGAGAACTGAAAGTGATGCCAATAATCCCAGTATATCAAAAGTTATTGTGTACTTTGCTAACCAGTTGTAGTCCTACTACTACTAGTGCAATAAAAATGATTGTGTACTTTGCCAACCAATTATAGTCCTACTACTACTAGTGCAATAAAAATGATTGTGTACTTTGCCAACCAATTATAGTCCTACTACTACTATTAAAAATGCAATAAAAATGCAATATAATTTACTTGACATAAATCATGGAAACTTTATTCCATATTTATTTATTCTATTACTATGTTAATACTAGTAATACTAATAGTGTACTACTAGTACTACAATTAGCCAAATTCTGTGGATGCATACAGATCTAACAGTGGAATGCAAGCCAAGAAATATCAATGTTAGAGTTATCTCTACTATTCACAATTCCACTTTTCATCATATCAATCAGTTAGCAATAGCTCTATGCAATCTTGCAAAATAATTACAAACTTCATTTGTTATTAAATTATATATCGCATATCTTGTTTTACCAATATTCAAAAACATTCTACGGAATGTGCTTCTACTTTCAAGTACTCATGAATACTCGGCCTACTTTTGTGTGCACAGATTACTTTGCTCAGAACAGCTAGCTTACACATTGCTTGTTTATTGATTGGTGATGTAATAAATATTTAATTTTATTTGTTTATTGTTATTTGTCCACCTCTTACATTTCAAAGCATACAATAGCTAGTCAAAGAGCAATAGACTGGTCTTTTATGTTGGTGATTATTTCTTACTATGAATAATTCTCCTATACAACTACATTTAATGCAAGTAAATGATTTAAAACATAAACTCACTGCTTTTTAAAAATGATTTCTTATGAAAACAAATTTTCAAACTTTCATAGTTTTGCTATATCACATCAATACCATTCCTAAACCTGATAATAGTTGTGTGTGTGTGTGTGTGTGTGTGTGTGTGTGTGTGTGTGTGTGTGTGTGTTAGTATTCTTGTACACAATAAAAACTAACATTGTAGTATGTATTAGTATTGAAAGACGAAGATGGTACAAAAACACATTCACAGTGTTTTCATGGATGAGCAGTAATACACTTGTTCCAACATGCAACTCTATTATAATTTTATTTTTTTCAACTGCCATAACCTTTTGAGTTGACCTCTCATCATTACCATTTAACTTTCAAAAGATGTTTTCTAGTTCTACTTTGATGACATGCTACTGCACTTGTGTAACCAACACAATGAAACTAATTCAACTTAACTGCCCTAAACTGAATACAGAAGCAGAGTGGGACTAAGCAAGATTATACTATAGAAGATAGGAAATTAAATTTTTTATCACAACTGCATCATTGTGCATATTCGATTTTCCCTCCCTATTTTGTCAGCAAACAAGCAGTCAAAATTGCTTTTACATGTATAATATTAATAATCAAATCTGGACTCAACTAGCATCACAATGTGCTATAATAAATTTACTAATTGTATTCATAAAGTTCTAGTTTTAATAACTTTAATTAAATACATCATCATTATATGTTAATGATTTAAGCAGGGGTAGACAAATCCAAGGTGGCCAGTCATCATGGTGTCTGACAATTTTAACCTGAATTTTCAAATTCTTGAAAATTGTTTGTGCTGGTTCCTAAAAAATGGGGGTTGGCTCCTGAAAATTCTGGGGTTTTGCCTACCCATTGATTGAAGTATTACCCTAGTAAGTAGTATACAGTAAAATATTTTAAGTATCGTTTGTCTTCCTATTAGTACACTACTTCTAGAAATACTACTAAAACATTTTTACATCATAATCTAACACTAAAGCACATATTAAACAGTATATAATATAAATAAAAGTCCAGCAAATTAATATGACTACAAAATTCAATATTTATTATAAATTTATATAAGAGAAGTAAAATTCCTGTTTGCATGTAAAGAAATGGTGCTAAGACTGTAAAACTAAGATAATAAAAGTATTTATGCATAATAAAGATAGCGAACTTAGCAATATATTTCTTACCTGCAGCCAGTTTTGAGACAGCACCTGTCCTTGTAAATTCTGACCTGTTAATAACTGTGTCTGTCCTGGTATCACTTGGGATATCATAGAGTTGTGTGCTCCTGTTGTTGCAGTAGAAGGTGCAGAGGATGCTACTGTTGTAGTTGCAGCAGCTTGAGGGAATGAGGTCAAGGCCACAGATGCCATAGGGACAACATTACCCTGTGAGGTTATGATCATTGGACCACTGGCTGTGTTGATTACATTAGCATTCATTGGAATCAATGTGGCCATACCCTGATTTGATGCAAGGGCTATGTTGGCCAAAGTTCCATTCGTCATTGCTTGGCTGAAAATAAGATTTTGAGCTTGTTGGGCATTGAGTAATGTTGCCTGTGCAGGACTGCTTGCAGTTCCTGGGTGCGACATATTTTTGACAGAGTCAGATCTTTCTGTTTTAGGAGTTATGTTGGAATTTATGTCATCGCCACTAGTACCACTAACACTGCCTGAATTTGTTAATTGATTCATTGCTGTCCCATTCTGAGCCTGAGAAGAATTTATTTGGTTAGTTGCATTAAGTGAAACAATACCTCCATTTGACAAAGTGGCTTGTTGGAGTGCTGGGAATCCTTGAATAGGAAGCTGGACAGTTTGTATGGCTGTCTGACCATTAATAGACACTGGGATCTGAATCATATTTGGGATCTGTTGGACCTGAACCCCGCCAAATGTCTGCATACCCTGGACCATTCCATTCCCCGGTCGCACGGTTTGTTGCATACCTGCTACTTGAGCCAGGTTAACCAAGTTACCACCAATGTTTACTACGTTAGGACCCATGTTAGCAAATCCCATATTAGGGATCATACTCCCACCTGTCAAACCCTGAGTGCGGATAATCTGGCCAGAAGGGGTCATTATGGTACCAGACCCAGTTAAAAATGCCTGACCAGCATTTCCCGGACCTGCTGCGATAACGAAAGCTTCTTGTCCGTCAATGGTCACTGTCTGGTACGAGGGAATTGCTCCAGGAATCATGTTGTAGGTGATCTGTCCGCCTGGACCAGCAGTAGCTACCAACTGTGGACTGGCTTGCTGGATCAACTGGCCAGCCAGGTTGGTGGTCGCTGTCCCCACACCAGACACGCTGGTGATGGGCTTTCCACTAGCGTCCACAAAGGCACCTGTAGGCAGTTGAAACCACCCCGGGGCTACACTGATTTCTCCACCAGAGGGGCAAGTTCCTTGCCCCGCCCCAATCACTCTTACGGACGCACCCCCTCCCGCCTGCACCAGTCCCTCCTCAGGCGGGGCACCGATTTTGCTGCAAGTAGCGGCCAGCAGCGCCAGTGGAGATGGCTGGGCATCCTGAAAGGCGGAGTCATAAGATGGGGGGTGTTAATAAACATGGCGGCCAACCGACGCGGATATAACAGAAAGCTATGATTTTCGATTTCAAAAAGGAAATCGCTTACCTGTGTAGAGCTCGCAGGAGTCACATATTCTTGATTAGACCTTTTATTGTTAGTGGTGGTCATTTGTAAGTCGTTTTCCGACCTGAAACAGCTATAAAACTGACATTGCTGATGCTCAAACAACCTGAAACGTGAGTCGACAACAATGGTCGGTGCACTCCTCTCACGTTGATGGCCCGACCTTCCTTGTTCTTCACATGTTACTCCGCATTAATATATTTTAAACTTCAGATATATAAATCAGACTGCTAAAGCATAAATATTTTCAATGTTGAAGGACCACTATTTCTATAGTTGTAAAGATTACACTTTAAGTTCATTTCCAAAGTAATTTAGGAACTAGTTTTAAACGCGTATGGTATTGCGCGCAAAGTCCGCTAGCACGCGTCCTTGCAGAATCTTGATTGACAGATACACCACCCCGTGCTGATTATCAAAAGAATGCCGCGCCCGGTCTCCTCCCTTTTATTTCTTGAGTTAGCAACATTCCTGTTTAAATACATAGTTTCTTCAGTGTTGGAATATATTTACTTTATATATATTATTTTCATACATTTTACAGTATTTCAGATTTATTCAAACTAGACAAATCGTTGTGAATGTAACGACCCGATACAGTTCGAGGTGGACTCGTCCATACGACACGTGTTGTTGACCTCTATTCAAACGAGCTGGGTCAAACAGGCGAGGCCGTGCAGAGAGTCTAAAAAGTGCAAGGGGAGGGCGTGGCAGTTTCCGTCGGCTGCCGTTGTGACGTGGGTCGATAAAATGTCGTAATGGCCTTCGCTTGACGGTAGATTTATGAGCTCGATGTCTTCATTGTTGTCCTTATAGGCAGGCCTTTGTAGTCGAGAAATAGGATCCAGAAATCAATTTTAGCACAGTATATATAATCATTTTGTCTTTAGAAGCAGTGTATATTATTCCACAGTCCAAATAATAATTAATAAATTTAGATGCAGTCAGTTGTAGTAGGTCATGGAGAGGACAGCGGAGATTCGGGATTTCACTTTTGGAAATTAGGTCAAGCAATCAGCGTTATTGTCCAAAACATGCTACAGGAATAAATGCGAATATACTGGTGCAGTGAACACAACATTATATAATAGACGAGCCAATAAAACAGTAATCATGCAGCCAAAGTTTCAGAAACATTGCCGGAGTTCCGGTTGAGTTATCTCTGGCGCCTCTACCTCTCCCCAACCGCTTTTTATTTTTAACATTTTTTAAATTTTTAGTTGACATGACCGCTAGCGAGCATCTCATTTAAGTGGCTTCAAGCAACCCACGTTTTTAATCCACGTCTTAGTAAGAACTATTCAATTAGACTTGTATGTAAACAAACATGCTTATGTTATTCCAGAGTAAATAAATTACTAAATAAATGTTTATTCGAACAGTTATCTGGACACAATACAAAGAAACTGATTTATAAACTCACGCAAGTAAAATTATTCCAGTAAAGTAGCCCTATTACGTGTCTATGAACCTTGCAGAACTAATTCCTCGATTTATTTTAATTGCTAGTAACGATTATTAACTGATTCCAAACCACAGCCAGTGTAAAAGACTATAATGGATCTAAATTTTGCGTGTGAGCAGAATGTTTGACACATACTCTTCCGCTAAGCAATTCCATGTCATGGCTTCAAATTAGAATTCGAATAGAAGGCCCTTCATATATTACTCTTAATAAACTATTCCCGATCACGGCCCATCACCGAGTTATATAGTCCCTCTCACATCTGCTCGCTGATTTCTAGTTTTGAAATAGTTGTGTCATTCTCTCCCGGAAAGAAAGTAAAATCTAGAGGCGGTATGGGTATGTTTTGTTAGTTCATTCAATGGTGACCGACAAAACGCCGGTCCCGTGTCCTATACCCTTATCAGGAGTGCAGAAGGTATAACTAAGCTAAATATTTCAGCTCGTTTACCTTTTAACTAATCAAATTACACCTTGTTCGACATGAAAGAATTCTGCGTAGACAATTTACTTATCACTGAGACTAGCACTAGAGAGCACTACACACGGACTATTGAAAGGGGGTTAAACTGTGTGATTAGTGGCCACAATATAGCCAATCAATGTTTGTGTGACAAAAAGCTGCATTGCTGCGCTAGTTATGTACTATATTTACGGATGCACCGTGATGCGGAGTCAGCGGTTTGTTCAGGAAGCACTTATTAAGGTACATTTTGTGACGTCAATTTTCGAACTTGCCATGATCAGTGAAAGTAACTGCTGAAGTAACTGTATGCGTTTATACATATGGTACATTTTGTGATGTCAATTTTCGAACTTGCCATGATGAGTGAAAGTAACTGCTGAAGTAACTGCATGCGTTTATACATAAGGTACATTTTGTGACGTCAATTTTCGAACTTGCCATGATCAGTGAAAGTAACTGCTGAAGTAACTGCATGCGTTTATACATAAGGTACATTTTGTGACGTCAATTTTCGAACTTGCCGTGGTCAGTGAAGGCGAAAAAATAACTGCATGCGTTTATACGTATGATATTGCGGAAAGGGGAGGGGGGATGGATCACCACATGACCTCAAGACAAATATTTAATGTTGTAACAGAAGTTGAGACAATGAACAAGCCCTAAAAAGTAATAAACATTATATTAATAATAATAATTGTAAGCAAAATATAAAAGTAAGTACATTTGTTTGTGTACAAACGCGCGCGCACACACACACACAAAACGGCATTGGATTTTTTACCCTGAACCCAGCGTTATAAATTCACATTAATTTAAATTTTAGAAAAACAACATAAAAGACACACTTTTTATAAGCGTAATTGTGTTCTTGGGAGAATGTTGCTTGCTTTGTGTGTACCGAGAAGTTTGTTTCATACGTTGCGAGGACATCTACAATTAAAAATAATAGATGTCTTCACAGTGTGTGTGTGTGTGTGTGTGTGTGTGTGTGTGTGTGTGTGTGTGTGTGTGTGTGTGAGTGTGTGTGTGTGTGAGTGTGTGTGTGTGTGTGTGTGTGAGTGTGCGTGTATGTGTGTGTGTGTGTGTGAGTGAGTGTGTGTGTGACTGGTCGTAAAGCTGCACGGATTCAGCTTAAAGTTGCGATTTTTTCACAGAAAGCTCTGAGTAACCATCTCATGATTGTAATGAGTAAAATGTGATACGACTGAGAAAGCGAATAAAGAAGCGGGGTCAATTAAGTCGAGTCCATTGCTTGAGTATGATGGGTGAAATCAATGCCATAGCCCCTTTACCCGGTTGAAAATGATATCTTCAAGTTTGACTACCCACAGAGATCTCGATTCTGATGTGCAGCCGGCCTCGTGCATATTAGTCCTTTCTATATTGGCGTAATTGAACAGCGTATTAACCCTGTCTATACCGATGTAAAGTGATGTATCGAGCAACGTATTAACTCTTTCTATATTGTATAAATTGGACAGCGTGCTAACCCATTCTATACTGGTGTAAATTTACATGCGGAACGCCGTAGTAACCCTTTATATAATGGTGAAGTATGGCGAATTGAACAGCGTATTAACCTTTCTATACTGGTGTAAAGTGACGTATTGACCAGAGTATTAACCCTTTCTATACTAGTGTAAAGTGACGTATAGATGTCAGCCACAAATCTATTGCAAGTTTAGAAACATGTAAATAGTATTGCTGTTATATCTGTATACATAAACATACTATCTTAGTGTATGTGTGATTTCTCCATTGTCTCAGTATATCTTGATCAGTACAAGTTGTCTATTCTCAGTGTCTTGAAATCCCCATTCTGTCTTATGTCTTACGCCACTGATGTATCCATTGACTACGTAAATATTGATCAGTATAAATTGTCCATTTAGTCAGTATGTCTTGATTAGTACAACTTGCCTACCGTCTCAATATGTCTTGATCGCTTCGCTCTGCAAATTGTCTCGGTGAGGCTTGATCGGCAGGAATTGACTGACTATTCTCTTAAAATCTGTTCATTGTCTCAATATATATAGATCAGTAGGATTTGTCAACTGATTCAGTATGTCTTGATCAAAGCGATTGACATATATTTTCCAGAAGCATAACGTAGTGAGCCTAACATGGACACAATGGCTTGCTGGTCTACTACATCAGTAAGACGGCTTTATAATTGAAACGAGGCACTCAGAATTCCCTGTCGTAGCGAAGTCTCTGTATGTCGTATGTAACCACAGGCGGTATCTAATCATGCATGACGTGCTTAGACGAGTAAATACAAACTATTATTTTGTTATTCTCGTTATCATCAAGATAACATAAACAAAACCGGAATCCGATTTGCAATCCATTTGCTTTAATAATCACATCTTGCCCCCTTCTCCACTCTAAAAATATGGATAACTGCCTCACTGTATCATCAGAAACTCGAGGTCGGTTCGACACCCAATAAAAGACGAACATTTACCTAATAGCGATTTTTTATTTTTAATGTTCAAAAAGCGACTTTCGTTTTGTTGATGTTTCAAATCTCATTCCTAATTAAATAATAATATTTCCTTCTCAGTAGATACATTATGCTAATGCAGTACTCCAAATATCTCTACAAATAGCTTTTAGACGCTTAACAGCACTTTACCCCACCCCAGCCGTCTTCTTCATCCGCCTTATTTTATTTCTCAACAACTTTGGCAGAAATGAACTTTAGCGTAACCGAGCCTAATCATGACTGCATTAATTTCAGCGTATGAATTATTGTGTATTAAAGTGATAAATCAACAGGTTGGTAATTAGGAACACTGCCTCATGGCGGAAAAGATGGATTCAAAATTAAGCACCTTGTGGTTTTGAATGTTTAGTACTATGGACCGACCACTGATCCTAGTTTGTTTTTTTTAAAGCGAAAGAAAATATGTGATCAGTGGTGTGAACTGTTCCGCATCATGATTTGAGTCACGCAGTTTCTCAACCAGGGTTCCGCGAGAGGTCGGAATTGAAGAAAAACAAAAACATGCATCTTAGAGAGAATAGTAATGTTTATGCATGGGTTCCCTGAGACCTAAGGGTAAAAAGGTTGAGAAAGGCTGAGTTAAAAGAAGGTGAAATTTGTGACATAGAGAAACACTGCCTTATAAGAAAATTAAAGCATTTCATCTGAACCCTGACCTCATTAGTCGAATGCTAATGATTTAAATATTTCTCTTCTTCTGGACTGTAAGCGTAATATCGAATAACACTTTCCCCTAATTTCACATGCCAAGCCAGTCCCAATAAATAGAACTTTCTCCGAAAACTTTTCATGCTCTGACACGCCCAAAGTAGGGCGTTGTCGGTGGGCGGACCCACGAAAAAAAAAAAAAAGAAAAGAAGGCAAAAAAAAAAAAAAGTGACGTCACAAGCCCACAGAGAGTGTCGCCAGATTTTACTACCGGGTTGCGTACACGCTGAGTGCAGCGTTCCAAAGAAGAAGAAAACGAAACCAAGTGAACTACGCCGATTGGTAACAGTGCGGCAACTAGGTATAATCTGGCAATTGCTGCATAAAACAAGCCTCCGGCTTTAATGTAGGTGATGATGACACAGTGGCGGTATGTGATATCAGAATGTGAGTGAATTTATAAAACAAGTTTTTAAAAAATTACCCCCCTAGGTTATTGTTCTTATTTCTCTTGCGCAGCAATACAGCACTGGCATAAACCCGCATGATTAAGCCAACGTGCAACTAGCTATTTATAGCCTGCTCGTTTTGATACAAGTACTGCTTAACATATAGTAACTCACAGTAACCACTAAGAGTATGGTATGAAGTTGCCATAGTAGTCACTTTTTTCTGCCATGACATGCATATTTTTTATCAACCGACACCATCTCATCTATCACTTAACTCTGAAAAACCGGATCACCACATGTTGTCGAGGCAGAAACCGACTCCGATCGATGTCAGCTGCTGCGAGTAAATCTCGTCACTGACTGCGGGATCTCGTTCACTGGGCGTTGTCAATACAAACTGACGTCACAGCACCGCTGCATAATGACCACTCGGCTTTGAATAAAATTACGTTTTACGTAATCACGATAAGGTGGAGTACAAAAAATAATTCGGCACGTTTTAGACACTATATCTCAGGGGTGCACAAACTTTTTTTTTAGGCCAGAGGGCCATATTTCCAATTGATAGTGCGTGGAGGGCCGCCAAATGGATGGCTCAGTAGAAAAAAACAACACAAATAATGAAATAATGTGCTTTACATTCGTAATAATGGTAACATCCAAAAGTCTTCCGGGGGCCGCATGGAGCCCTGTCTCGGGCCGCGGTTTGTGCACCCCTGCAATATCTGAAGTATTAAATTACTGGATTTATTATGCAAAGTAATTAATCTAGATGTGGCCTATTCGAGAGGCTGTGGTGGGGGTGAGGAGATTGGGGTAATACAATTCAGAATCTAATGCACTGACATGTTACGCATGTAACAAAGTCTGTGAGCTGGTTTTAGACTCAGCACTAGTTTCTCCGGTCTTGTCGTTTTACCAACAAGATCATTTCTGTTAAAGTGCCTTTTATTGAATTAAACAAACATAAAAGAGCTTGCTTTGTTTATTTCTACACCATGGCTTACCAACCAGCAATGCCACCTTTTCCAGGCCACAGTCACGCGTGAAATCCGTAAAACTCGTGAACCGTGCAAATGTATATGAATTAGTTTGCCGTGCTCACATTCCGGCAAGTGCCTTCTTGTTTGAGTTATCACGTAACTGTTAAGAAAAGCCAATATTATCTTAAATGTTACGTGTTACTGTTATCCTTGTTTTTGGTGATTATCCAACAACACATCTGTTAATAAAATACTAGATTGAATAATTAACTCTTTTAATCATTGGTGGACATAGCTTTGTAATTCTGTTTAGCTGTCCAAAGGAAAAGGAGAATTGATCAATTTCAGTCACTTAGTACGTCTATTTATAAATGTTGGTGTTGGTCTCGTGCATGACGTCATCCTCATTTGAAACTGTTAAGAAGTGAGCAATTTGATAAGTTGGTTGGCAGGTGATGAAAGGGGAATGAACCCGGTCTTAATTACATATTTCTGTAATATACTTGTTTAAGTAAACTTTCATGAGCATCAGGCAGGCTCACGTTGTAAGTACAAAAGACTACCAATTCCAGACATTGTCTTTGGTCGGAAGAAGGCAACAGCAAATAGTGCACCACAGGAACAATCATTTCCTGATTCCTACATGTAAGCGCGTGACGTCATTGAAATGACGAATAATAAAAACAAGCTGTGAAATAACAATAACACTCAAAGCATGTTTTGTCAAGTAAAAATAAACACAAATCACAACAAGTTTTACGTTGCAAATTTTCCTGCGTTTGTTAATGATGATCGAAGTGCGAGGCAATCAGCACAGTCCATTAAAATATTTATATATACCATTTAATTGCTAACAAAATTATAATTTAATTTGTACTTCAACCTCTGTTTTAGATTGCATTACATTTTATAAACACATTTAACCCTTCTAGAGTTGGATTTTTCCTGTGTTCACCTAACTTGATCAAGCAGTGGGACCGAATTTTCTATCTATCTATCTATCTATCTATCTATCTATCTATCTATCTATCTATCTATCTATCTATCTATCTATCTATCTATCTATCTATCTATCTATCTATCTATCTATCTATCTATCTATCTATCTATCTATCTATCTATCTATCTATCTATCTATCTATCTCTGTCTGAGTATCTTTCTATCTGCCTGCCTATCTATCCATCCATCCGTTTGTCCAATATTTGAAAAATGAGACAAATATCTTTGTATAATTAAAGCAAAATTATTCAAATATATTTATTCTATATGAACTTTGCGATATTAAAGAAATGAAAAACGAATATGTTACACGTGTTTAGCGAGAGATACATAGCATTTATTTTGTTTTGACTTGTCTCCGGCCATCTAACAATGCCCATCTAGCTATTAGTTTTGACTTGTCTCCGGCCATCTAATAATGCCCATCTAGCTACTTAGTTTTGACTTGTCTCCGGCCATCTAACAATGCCCATCTAGCTATTAGTTTTGACTTGTCTCCGGCCATCTAACAATGCCCATCTAGCTATTAGTTTTGACTTGTCTCCGGCCATCTAACAATGCCCATCTAGCTATTAGTTTTGACTTGTCTCCGGCCATCTAATAATGCCCATCTAGCTACTTAGTTTTGACTTGTCTCCGGCCATCTAACAATGCCCATCTAGCTACTTAGTTTTGACTTGTCTCCGGCCATCTAACAATGCCCATCTAGCTACTTAGTTTTGACTTGTCTCCGGCCATCTAACAATGCCCATCTAGATATAGTTTTGATGGATTAAGTTCTGGATTGTAATTCAGAGAGACACACTGTGTGATAGTTAAAAGCGACACGCCTGGCTGATCAATAGAGGTAAACAAACATAAAGGGCGGATGCACATTAACATGAATCGAAACTAATTTAGAGTGATTGAACTCTTTCAAATAGTGCATATTATTTTTTTTTACTGTTGAGTAAAATGTAGATGTTCATTTGAAATCCAATCATGGTGCCGAAACGTTATATGTTTGACAAAAATAGGTGCACGAAGACTGAACACTTTTTGTTGCTATTATCCCGAAGGCTAAGCACATTCCTGCTCAAGTCATCTTGATGCGGGTCATTGGGTTCAGAACATTATAACCTCTGTTTTGATAGGCCTCCTGTTTATTGCGTCTAGATGGATGCATGTCAAATTAGCTGTATGTCAAGTTAGATATATGTCACGGTAGTTGTAAGTCAGGTTAAGTATGTGTCAAGTAGGCTTTTAGTTGTATGTCATGTGTACGTCAAATTAGCAGCATATAACGTTAGTTTGTATGTCAGGGTAGGGTATGTCAAGTTAGTTGTATGTGACGTTATATGTACGTCAAAATAGATGCACGGAGGTGTATTAGGTGTACGTCAAAGTATATATATATATGTGACGTTAGTTATAGGCCAGGTTAGATGTATGTCACGTTAGCTGTATGTGACGCTAGAGTTGTATGTCATGTTAGGTGTACGTCAAAATATATATGTGACGTTAATTGTATGTCAGATAAGGTATATGTGACGTTAGTTGTAGGCCAGGTTAGATGCATGTGAAATTAGCTGTATGTGACGATAGCTGTATGCCAAGTTAGGAATACGTCAAGCCAGGTGTACATCGGGATAGGTGAATGCCAAGTTAGGGATATGTCGAGTAAGGTGTATGTCGAATTAGCTGTATGTGACGTTAATTGTATGATTAGATGTATGTGAAATTAGCTATATGTGACAATAGTTGTATGCCAAGTTAGGAATATGTCAGCAAGGTGTATGTTAAATTAGATGTATTATGACGTTAGTTGTATGTCAGGTTAGGTGTATGCCAAGTTAGAGATATGTCAAATTAGATCTATGACAAGCTAGTTGCATGGTTGATTGGGTGCAGCCTTGAAATGATGGTGACTTGAATGAAATCAACATGCTGTGTTATGATGGTGACTTGAATGAAATCAACATGCTGTGTTATTTCTGGCTGTTATAAATGTTCGGTCATAGTCACTACACCACCCCACTATCCCTTTCCTCCAGTGTCTCACATATCAGCCCCCCCCCCCCCAACCGAACCATCTCTTTGTTATTGTCTCCCTTGTTTTCTGCAGACTTTCCCTTACCGGCTTACCGCCTTTCCCTTTCGGTCTTTCTAATGTCTGTCTCTTTTCTCTCTCTTTGTTCTCACCCACCCCCTCCCTCATCCCTTTTTCTCTGTACGCTACTTTTCAAATTATTTCTGATTTCCTAGATTTCTCGTTAGCATGACACCAAAGTGATTACACTTCTCGACTCAAAAAGTATCTTTTGGACACGATCCAAATTTTTAAAAATTAAGTATAGTGCAGTGAAACTAATATAAATATAAATAATACAATTTTTAAAATGAAACAAATTACTAAAGTCAAACTATTCTATTCTCAATGATCCTATTTTTATAATTTTCTTACCATCGTGATTAAGTGACAGCGAGTGGGAACAATGAATACTGAATATCACTCACAGACCACCAAACAAGGGAAATAACTCGTACCAGACCGTATGTGGTGAGGTCTATAAATTGCTGATTGGTTGGACTACAAATCATACTCCGGTATTTTAAAACTTCTGTTAAATTTGTACGAAGACTAAACGTCCATTTTCAACTTTTCGTTTGCTGTATAATGAAAAGATCCTTAATGCAAAGATATAATTCCAAAGCATACGTGTCCGGAATTCAATCTGCCCTACAAGTCAGAAGAAGTTGTCCTGTAATGCTATATATATATATATATATATAAAACAATGGCCCTTTTGTCAAAAACATAAGTTTTATGTAGAACAGCAAGGACTACTCATAATTACTGAAATGAAAGTTTTCCAGCACAAATCAGTAGTTTCCAAACCTTCTCGGTTCAATGCGCCCTTAGTGCGTCAGGAATCTTTGCACTGCGCCTGTACCGATTGCGTTTATGTTGGTGCGGTTAGAGTCGAAAATGTAAAATATCCCGCTGGCAGAGATATTTAACTTCATTAAGTAAAGTTAAGTTTTAATTGGATATTTAAGTGCAAAACGTAAGTTCTACTCTAACAGTCTAACCGATCATTGGTGGTTTCAAATGTTACCACCTGTGTTAGAGTTATTTCCCTTGTTAAGAACGGCGAACGCATTTCCCACTATCTACAGTTCTACACTGTCTACTGCAATTATTGTCGTTTCTGTATAGGTACACTGTCTACTGCAATCATTGTCTTTTCTGTATAGGTACACTGTCTACTCACTCTACTGCAATCATTGTCTTTTCTGTATAGGTACACTGTCTACTGCAATCATTGTCTTTTCTGTATAGGTACACTGTCTACTGCAATCATTGTCTTTTCTGTATAGGTACACTGTGCCAATAACACATATCCACTTGCTGTGTCAATACTTTGTGTCAGTAATGCATATCCGTTTATTGACATCGTTTCAGTAACGTATAATCATTTATTATATCACCACATCGTGCCAATAACGTACACACAAATATCCAGTTATGGTGTCCCATCGTGCCAATAACGTACACACAAATATCCAGTTATGGTGTCCCATCGTGTCAATAACGTACATTCGTAAACAGTTGTCGTGTCAGTACATCGTTTCCATAACACGTGTCCACTTGCTGTCCCAGAAACGCACGAGTAAAAATAAGCTTTACTTTAGAGTTCTACACAAGAACTGTAGTCACACAGAAGCTGCTTTCTTCCGACTGGCGCGCTTAGCTCCAGTTTATTGTTACTACGAAAGCGTGTCAACGTCGCATCATCATTTAGGCTGCGTTCCAAGGCAGTCCATTATTTATATCGGGGAGTGCAAATCTGGTTGATGGTTATGATAAGTGGAGCAGCCCACCCCCCGCCTACTATGCACAACTCTTTATGACTTGAATATTATTAAAGGGCTCATTAAAATAAAAATAACAGCTATGAAGTAATAAGTGAGAGAAGTTATCAGCTATTGTGATGAATACACACACACACACACACACACACCCCACACACACACAACACACACACACACACAAACAGACACACACACAAACAAACAAACAGACACACACACACACACACACACACACACACACATACACACAGAAGTCTTTAGCTTAATATAACGCCAATGGGCAATATTTACAAATAATTGTTTTCCCTTGAAGAGATGACAGAAATTTAAAGTAATGAAACTGTAAAGGATGAAATGACGGAGAATTAAAGTAATGAAACGGAGAATGATGGGATTACAGAAAATTCAAGTCATAAAACAGTGAAGGATGGGTTGACTGAGAATTAAAGTCATAAAACAGTGATGGATGGAATGACAGAATTAAAGTAAGGAAACAATGAAAGATGAGATGACAGAAAATTAAAATCTTGAAACAGTGATGGATGGGATGACAGAGAATTAAGGTAATAAACAGTGATGTATAGGATGACAGAGAATTAAGGTAATAAAAAGTGAAAGATGGGATGACGAAGAATTAAAGTAATGAAACAGAAAAGGATGGGATGACAGAAAGTTAAAGTAAGGAAGCAGTGAAGGACGGGATGACAAAAAATTACATAAGGAAACAGTGAAGGGCGATATGAAAGAAAATTAAAGTAAGGAAAAAGTGAAGAATGTGATGACTGAGACTTAAGATAATGAAATAATGAAGGATACGATGACAGATAATCAGTCGTGAAACAGTGAAGGGAGGGGTGGGAGAGAATATTTTTGGGAGATGGGAGAGAATATTATTGGGAGATTAACAACTGAGCGAGCGACGAAATATAGAGTAGTGATTAATGTCACGATAAAAAGAGATTAACGAGGTAATAATAGTGACTAATGTCACGAAGACATGAGTGAGGGAGGTAAGGTTAGTGATTAATGTCACGAACAAAAGGCCGTTAAACAATTATGAATGATATGGAGAGTATGCTACATACTTATGATTAACTGTGTCTCGAAAAGCGAGTAAGCGTAATTTAATGCCAGTGATTAATTAATTCAGACAATATTAATTGAGCAAAGTGATCGATTAGTGAGTCAACACTGAACCGAGTGAATACAGTTGATATTAGTGTTTCAGGAACAACTGAATTAGCAAAGTGACGTCATTAATTAATCGAACAACAAACAATTGAATATGAAAGAATAAAACACGATGCGAATCAATAATGATAAATAAGAACACGTTATATGCAAATTTAGGTCAGGACCCCCAGCCAACGGACTACTGATGAAGGGAGCAAGAAAGATCCAGAACTGAAATAAGCTATGGGCGGAGCCCTTATAGTGTGTCTGTTCGACCAAGACAAGTAAATTTCTGTCAGACGTAAATACAAACATCGAAAGGTTGCAAAACACACTTTTAAATGGTATAACATTGTTAAGCTGCACCTCGAAATCGACAATTAATGGGGACAGATTCTAACCGTCCTTCACCTCAAGGTCATTATCAACTACATCAATGCAGAGTGTTTGTGACTGAGAAGTTTGAGTTTTTACTTGCAATGTATATATAGGATTACTTAGCAGGAAATTGTTTTAAAATCTTGAAATAGGATTAAGCGCAGGAAAAAGAAAAAGAAAAAGAAATAAAACACTGTACAAAACTGGTTGCAAGTGGATGAGATTTGATTTGATCGTAATAGCTCAAAACTGGCTGGAGTCGAAAGAGCTTCCTATAATTTCAGCATTTGATTTGATCGTGACTGAAGCCATACTTGCCAGGTCTTACGTCACTGAGTCATATTGTGTTGTTAAGTGTGGCATGATTAAAAACAGAACACCCAACAGTCTGTAGAGTAAATTGTACGTATTTACGTTTATAGAAAGAAATGACCTGTGTGATTAATTGGCATTCTCATTTCTCCAAATGATGAAGGGGTTCAATTGAAGCGTTTTGTAGCTCTGTCATGTCACCTTAGCAAGGTGCCTTGAAAACGAATGAACTCTCTAGCTTTGGTGGAAGGAATGTTTAGTCAGTTTTCTCACCATGAACACAGGCTTCGTTCTAGGATGGCGGACTAATCAGAACCACGCTATCTTCACCCTCCCCTCTACACACTAGTCCTACCAGTCAAACTGTAAACATCGGCTCAGTTTTCAAGGAAACCTAGCTATCTATAACGTTTACAAACTTTAAACAAATATAAATAAATACTGAAAGCAAATAAACAAATTAATGTCATGGTTGAGGGGAGGGGCGAGATTTTGTTTTCATTAAGATTTGTACGTCCAGTTGTAAATAATCTATTTCTCTGATGGCTTGAATTATTCTTCTCTGCCTGGATAACGTCTGGTACAACAGCCTGGACAACACCAGATAGAACAGTCTGGACAACACCAGATAGAACAGTCTGAACAACGCGAGGTAGAACAGTCTGGACAACGTCAGATAGAACAGTCTGAACAATGCGAGGTAGAACAGTCTGGACAATGCCAGATAGAACAGTCTGAACAACACGAGGTAGAACAGCCTGGACAACGCCAGGCAGAACAGTCTGAACAACGTGAGGTAGAACAGCCTGGACAACGCCAGGTAGAACAGTCTGGACAACGCCAGATAGAACAGTCTGAACAACGCGAGGTAGAACAGTCTGGACAACGTCAGATAGAACAGTCTGAACAATGCGAGGTAGAACAGCCTGGACAATGTCAGGCAGAACAGTCTGGACAACATCAGGCAGAACAGCCTGGATAACGTCAGGCAGAACAGTCTAGACTAATAATAAATGTACTTCTCGAATTATGCGAGAGTAGCATTTTAACAACTGTCTCGCCAATAACACATGCAATTTAGATCGACAATGACGATAGTAAAATTTAAAGTAGAATATGCAGTAGGTCTTTCCAATACTTCAATAGTAGCACTTGAGACTCTAAAGATTTTAAAAAATAAGAAGAAAAAAGTAGCACCCTGCAATTAATAATATAATAGTTGCATTTGCCTAAATTAAAGTATAGAGAGTAATTAGTGCACCCTCCAAATAATAATATAATGCTTGCATTTGGACAGGACAGTAAGTTATGCCTCGTTGGGAAATAAGGATTTTCACATATATATATCCTACAATTCTTATCACTGAAAAGACTGACTAAGGTTCATACTTCACGTACAGGCCTATGCGTCCACATAAGTCTTATCTCTCTGTAGAAAATTGACATATTTTAACTTCCTAGACGTCTTCTTGTGATATCTGTTGTTTAACGCTCTAACAAATTTATTTTTAATTTTTAAAATAAAGTATAGAATCCATTACAAAGTGATGAATCAAAACAGTAGTGGTGGTGTCCAGTCTGTTTTGCCCACTAGGCGACCCTTCCATCTTGCTGCCCCACTTCCTCTCATACCCCCCCCTCCCCCAGCATCACATAGATTATACTTTCACAAATTAATACATGCAGTGAGTGAACAAAAAAATGCATATAATGACAATAATTAATTGAATATTTTAATTCTTAAATATTTGTATAAATTTTAACCAAGTGAAACTATTTCTACTTGTTACATAGAATCGTAAACAATATAATCCTTAAAGCTAATTAAAAGAGGAAACACCTATGTATGGCTAGTGATTATATAATTGGAATGTTTGGAATGTCACAGCCGCACACTTTAGCCATGCTACAATAGCGGAAATTTGCCATCAATCATGACATGCCATTTCATAAGTAGGATTAAAAACCTTGCACAGCAACACTATGTAACATTACTATGTCCAGAGTTTTACTGGTTTGTTCGGTGAGAAGGCCAAGAAGTGCTTCAAACCAGTTGTCAGTTTGCAGTTGTTAGCCTGCATTTGTGAGTTGTGAAGACTCAGTTGTGAAGTTGTGATGTCTGTGACCAGAGAGTCCTGAGTCTGAGTTCTGCATCCAGTGAAGTCTGTGACCAGTTTAGGGACCAGTTCTGTGTCAAGACAAGTTGTACTCTGTTACCAAGTTGGAGGTGACAAGTTCTGTTTAATATTCCACCTTATTGAGCGTCCATGTTAGAAGATACACTGTATCAAACTCAAGTCCACATTGGAGCCTCAATTGTAAAGTATAATTGACATCTGCATTTCCATGGCCTTTCCAGTCTTAAGAAAAGGAGAAGGCAGAAGATGCCTCTGATGTAGCCAGTCATCTATCTTGCCATCCTTAATTATTCCAGTGATGGGATAATTGTGACTTTGCATGAGATTTGAGATTGTGAAGACCAAATGATTCAATACATGTGGTTCAGACATTCTGTGCGTCAATAATGACCTGAACAGCCACCAATCTGCAACTGCTATGCATACTGGCTGCTTTAGTGACGAGTCCACACTGACAAACACAAAAGTCAGATGAATTTGTGTCCAGCCCTCAAATCATTGTTGTAACATTTTTCTCTGATTACTATTTTTTCTATTTCTTATTATTTGTTAACTTAAATATATTAGTAAAGAATTAGCTTATTAGAAATCTTATTTAAAGACTTGTGGAGAAGACTATGAACAATTTGGAGATCTTATGAACTGGAATCTGAATGAAATGTTTCTGATAGAAGAGTTAAATTTTTAATTATCAAAACCTTATGTGTATTTATAACTTTGTGATATGCTTTTTTGTTGATATTGTATAAATAAATTTGTTAATTATTTAGTTATACATAGTTAATAAAATTGTTGATTTTACTTTTCCACTTTGGCTAAATTAATTAAATTAAAGTATGCAGGCTTGAGGGATGGGGACAGCCAAATACAGTTAATCTTTGAACAAGTCAGTCAGGCATACTTTGGGGAAAGTACCTCTTAAGCTGGTAAAGGAAACGTACGGGGGCAAGAGGAAAATGCTGTAATATCTAGCATAAATATTAACTTGCAGGATTGTATTTCAGTCTGGACGAGTAACACCTAGAAGAGGAGAACAATTGTTGATTCTAGGGCTTGACTTAGTCTCCTTGACTAGAGTCGACTAATGAATTAACTAGATTAATAAAATATAATTAATTATTAATTCACTGGGGTGAAGGTTTCACCTTGGTTGTCACACAATGGCATTGGTATGAACTCACACACGAAACTAGAAGTAATATTCATTTAACTGCACAATACCAATGAAATGTTTAGCTTGTCACAGGAAAAGGAGGATGATCCTAGCCAAAATTTCTCTATTTTTCTTAAAGCCTTATTTCTTCCCCTGTTTGGTCACAAGATGCGGTGTTGTCTATGTTGAATGAAAGCTTTCGTCCTTACGTGCATTGCCAGTGTGTTAGAGGGTGAGGATCATTGAATATGTGTATGAATTACATGAAGTGTTTATTTTGATTAGGAGGATGCGTCATTAGTCTGAGGATGCACTCATGACCTAAATTTCTTCTTACATGTTACGTCATACTGGGACGTCCAAAAATTGGACAGTGAGAACATGTGTGCACGGCTCCCGACTAATGTGTTGAACTCCAGCTACGTTTTATTTCCTCACACACTAAGCCCGTAGACATTTTTATTTCAAGGTCAAAATTGATAAAGGTTTTTCCGAATGTTCGCCGTCTGGCTGGCTGGACACCATATGTGGACGTTTATTCCCGTCTACTTGATTTAACCATCCAACGGACCAAAACCTGTAGGCAGCAACCGGCAGTGTCCAAACGTGTCGGAACTGAGGGCAGTTGGGTCGAGAATGGAGAAACATTCGTCCATACATTTCATTTGGGTTTTCACCATTTTATTTTTTCTCGCTTTTCAGGGCGAAATATTCCTACGTTCATCAACGAGGAAGAGCATTTTGGGTCTTCACCTGTTTGCGAGCGTGCTCACTCATCAGTGACCGGCATACCACGTACTTATCATTTCACCAGCGGGTGTTATAAACTTTTATTCCTTTCGAGGAGGGAGGGGAACTATTGTGAGAATATTTTCAACGTTGTGCACATTAACTTTTCCCACGTTTGTCCAGTGCGTTCGTCAATACGTACGTCATCGTTCATCACTACAGATTAGAGTAAGAAATGTAATTTATTAAAGGTGCGTCCTCATAGATAGTTAGGGTTAATTAGATTATTTATAATCTCCCTTTTTGTTTTTTATTTGAAACTCTTGTAATTGTTGATAATTTGGGGTTTCACCAACAACTGTCTACTTGAACACTTATTATCATGAACTTTGTTGACACTCAGTTTTATACTGTACAATTAAAGCGGTTGACACTGCTTGTTATTAAATGGTTGATAAATTGTGTTGGGTTTTTCACCCGTATTCATCGTTAGTGCATTTTAGACTGCATTAATTAACGTGGTCGTCACGGTCCGCACTGTATTATTATTATTATTTTTTTCTTTTATTCCTTTCATCATCTCATCCGGTACTCTCCCTCTATGAATGTGAGTGTAGAAGACTTATTGGATGAACGACAATCAATCGTCTGCTAGTATCCCTCCCCCCCCCCCCGCAGTTCTGAGAGTAAATCCTCGCTCTTATTTTAACTACCGAGTCTGTCTTGGTTTACGACAGGAGAGTCAGTGTGGTTGTTTGTTTATTGTTCTTTTCGTCCCTCGTTTATTATTCACACCCCGCACGCTCACATCTACACAGCTGACTCTCACATTTTACCGCCCCCCCCCCCCCCCGCCGCATACAGAATAAAATATTAAAAATACCCCACAAAAAACATCGTGGTGTCTGTGTGCGAGAGTTTGTTTATTTTCCACCTTGCAATTCGGTGTGTCGTCGGCTAGATCACTGTCCCCTCCGGGGGTGGTGGTGACAAGCTGATTGAAATAAAAATAAACAACGTACAAATAAAAATGTCATCTTGACATCTGCCACTATGTCATTAAAAAAAAAGTGGATAGGAAAAACACTTGGCTTTAATAATTTTATAATGAATTGTTAAATATGTCTAAAATACAGCTAAATTGATACGTGTCTTACTCTTTACAGGAGTCATTGAAGTGTGATCATGCAATGAAAGTGTCTTAGGGAGTCGACTTGCTCGCCCAGCGGCCTGGGAACAATTGACATTATATTCCTAAGAAAATTTATTACGAAATTATTTCATTATCACTCTGATTTATTCTCTGAACCTTGGTGTTGCATAAAATACTCTAGGTAGCAGAGGGGTTTTGACGTCACATTGTTGATTAGGAGTCATGACGAACATGATTATTATACATGTATACATCCTTACTAGTAGTAATTAAACTCTTGCTGCAGTCGCTAATAAAATAAGAACTATGTTCGTCATTAGCTCTCTTAGTGAATTTGTTTTGTTTGGAGTGTTTTTCTTATTGTGGTTCCCCCCCCCCCAAAAAAAAAAAAAATAAAAATAAAAAATCTAAATATAATTATTCAATTCAAATACACACGAAGTCATGACGTAAGCGCTAAAATTACGTTTTTGTTCAAAGACCGGAGTGCACAATTTTCCCGATAGGCGGCAGGATTACTGCAATTTATCATCGGTGTGTGTGTGTGTCTTGGCGCCTAGAGTAATATGCTTGAATCGGAAAGAAAATACAAACGTGTATTTGTTCGGATCCTGTGTCTTGGTTGAGAAGACATTTTGTTTTGATTTTAAACGTATTTTATAAAGTAATAATATGGACAAGACTTGATCCCCCCCCCCCTCCAGCAAACAAACCAATCGCACAATTATTTTATTGTATTGGGTAGGGCCATAGATAACTGTCCTTCACTATGTCCCCATAATCTTGAGTTTATTATAAAATATTTGGTATGATATTATTTCACTAAATTTATCAGTTATTATTCTTTCAATAAAACAGAGTAAATGCGGTTAAAAAGGATAGTAAATGGATATACCAAAGCAAGTGCTACTGACGTCATGTGCTACAACAAATAACACAGTTTTGAATCAAAGAGAGGGACTGCAAGAAAATGGTCAACTAAACAGTACACACTTCAGGTGCTACACTAACAACAACTAAACAAAATGGTTGGACTGCAAGAAAATGGTCACCTAAACAATACACACCTCAGGTGTTACTAACAACAATTACACAAAGTTTTGAAACAATAATTTTATGGTTGGACCGAGAAAATGGGTCACCTGTAATCCTTCTCTCTCAAGGTTTATTATTTCCAAGCGTCCAAACGCACCAATATGGAACTAAGCGACGAAGTAAAGAAATAAAAAAAGGAAACAAAAAGAAAAGAAGGTACTTTGCTCTAGCTCCTTTTGAGGGTTTCCGAAATCCTCCGTAGTTACGGCCGAGAGATAACCCATACGGTCGATTCTGTGTTACAGCAATGTGTGGTTACGACCAACATTCCCTCAAATATTTTTCCTGTGTGCGTGGAACTGGCGGTTGTTTGAGCTTGTTACCAAAAACTTGTGAGCGGAATTTTGAAACTGCTGTGCGGCATTTTCTAATGAGCTAAGCGGCCGCGCAGCCCTGCTCACCCTGAGAGGGAACATTGATTACGACCATAGTTTCTTGTGAATTACGACCTACTTGCAGAAGTTCCTTACCTACAGTATGAATTACGACCTACTTGCAGAAGTTCCTTACCTACAGTATGAATTACGACCTACTTGCAGAAGTTCCTTACCTACAGTTGAAGAATTATAACTCACTTAGATAAGACTGTGAGCATTACATAGTCTCGAACAACTAACATTACTCTAGTTCCCATAATGCTCTACTAGTTAGGCAATAAAAAATTATCACATGATTTGAATTATTTTCTTTAAACACTTTCTGTTGTTGAAAGAATTACTATACAATCACAGATTTCAGTTAATAACTCCGATTAATCTTTCATATTCACTTAATTTTGAAAATCTCTTTAAAACTGTTTTTCAAACAAACAAGCCAAACATCGGAAGATGCAGTTACTTTTTTTTTTTTTTTTATAGTGTAGGTCTAGGATCTTGATTGAGACTAAATATTTCAAGGCATTTATCCCCCCCCCCCCCACACACACACTTCTCATTTCTTTTGTCTCACTCATTTTTCTTTAAGTGCGTTGGCCGATTAGTGACCACTGTATTTTACTTGTAAATACGAGAAACCTTTATGTTAATGTTGATGATTACAATTAGGGAAATATAATCCCTAGTGCTAGAACTATTTCATGATGAGTGAGATAAAAACAATGTGGTAAATTTGACTGTTAAAAATAAGCATTTTGTCACGTGTGGTAAATTTGACTGTTAAAAATAAGCATAATTATTGTCACGTGTGGTAAATTCGACTGTCAAACGTAAGCCTGTTGACATTTATGAGACTCCCATAATCGTGAATAAATGAAGTTTACACTAAATAATCTAGACACTGAATCGTAATGATACATTCCTTGTTTCATGTAACAAAGTAGTCAAATAGCTTAAAATAATTCATCTCGAATTAAGCAAAATACGATTACCTTTGTCTGTGACAATTTTTTTAAAAAGTTTGTACAGATAACTTTGAAACAACAAATGTTGCAAAATCTGACATTTTTACAACCCAATAAACATGTCTTAAGACTTAACTTGACACATCACACATGCGCGTCTTAAGTCTTAACTTGTCACAGTCCTCTTAACATGTCTTAACTTGTCACAGCCCTATAAATGAATAGGTCGGAAGTCTTAATTTGTCACAACCCTATTAACATGTCTTAAGCCTTAACTTGGTACAGCCCTAAAAACATTGTCTGAAGTCTTAACTTGTCAAGCACTATAAACATGTCTGAAGTCTTAATTTGTTACAGCACTCTAAACATGTCTTAAGTCTTAGTTTGTCGTAGCCCTATAAACATGTCTTAGATCTTAACTTGTCAGCCCTACAAACTTGTCTGAAGCCTTGTCACATCCCTATAAACATATATGAAATCTTAACCTGTCACAGCCCTATAAACATGTCTTAAGACTTAGTCTGTCGCAGCGCCATATGTACATCTTAAAGTCAAAGTGTCACAATTAGTACATCGCCAACTGTTAATTCCCTTGAAGCGCGTATTCAAGTCTGCGACTCATAATATGCATGCTTTCAAGTACGAGAATGTCACAAGACTCTCCTTGCATCTTAATAAGCTAGAGACTCGTAGCACTGATTCATTTAGCTCTTGCATCTTAATAAGCTAGAGACTCGTAGCACTGATTCATTTAGCTGACCGACTATCACAACAAACCATTTCCATGCTGACTCAGTCCCAAAGTCAGCAGACACGCATGCAACTTCCACTATAATGCAGCAATGCGCAACGTATTAATAATTTATCTGAGTCAACTTTGTCGAAAATTAGGCCAAACAATAACAAAGCAGTTTAGATCTGTCCCGTCGTTGGTGCGGAGTTAGGGGAAGAGAACTCGAATGAAGTATGCATCGTCGACCATTCAGTGACTCGCAACGGTGACAACGCCCGAATGAACGAGTGAATGTGTCGATCGAAACCGATCGTGATGGCAACAGACAAAAAAAAAAAAAAAAGGAAAGTGACATCCAACCCCGAGAATAACCCGGAGGGAATTAAGTCACGTGATATGTGCAGAACGCCGATTTCGAGAACGACTTTGAAATTCGAAACAATTTAAATTTGACACAATTTCAGACCTACATCATCGTGACACAACGCGATGACCCCTTTAGGGGCAGTGACCTCTCTGTGTAAAAAGCGCTGGCGTCTTTGCCGGCCCTAGTAAAATAGTACATAAAGGGCTTAGCGTACGCACTTTCTAGATTCAACCATTATTTTAGGCCTACTGTTTAGGGTTCTTGTTACTTTCTAGATTCAACCGTTTACTGTTTAGGGTTCTTGTTACTTTCTAGATTCAACCGTTTACTGTTTAGGGTTCTTGTTACTTTCTAGATTCAACCATTTACTGTTTAGGGTTCTTGTTACTTTCTAGATGCAACCATTTACTGTTTAGGGTTCTTGTTACTTTCTAGATGCAACCATTTACTGTTTAGGGTTCTTGTTACTTTCTAGATTCAACCATTTACTGTTTAGGGTTCTTGTTACTTTCTAGATGCAACCATTTACTGTTTAGAGTTCTTGTTACTTTCTAGATTCAACCATTTACTGTTTAGGGTTCTTGTTACTTTCTAGATTCAACCATTTACTGTTTAGGGTACTTGTTACTTTCTAGATTCAACCATTTACTGTTTAGGGTTCTTGTTACTTTCTAGATTCAACCGTTTAGGGTTCTTGTTACTTTCTAGATTCAACCGTTTACTGTTTAGGGTTCTTGTTACTTTCTAGATTCAACCGTTTACTGTTTAGGGTTCTTATTACTTTCTAGATTCAACCATTTACTGTTTAGGGTTCTTGTTACTTTCTAGATTCAACCATTTACTGTTTAGGGTTCTTGTTACTTTCTAGAGTGTTTTGTCTGAGGTTCCAAAGTGCTTTCCAAAACGACTGTTTTGAATTCCAGTTTCCAAAAGTTTTATTTCTAAAGTTAAATAATAAAAATGATGAGTTGCCCTGAAGAAGACAAATGAACAACTTCTCCCCCCCCCCAACCTCCGAAGAATAACCCAGTCACTTTGCACTGAGGCTGAAGTGAAGGCGGAAACATTCTCCCTCCACCCAAAACCACAAAATCACTTCTCCGATATTCAAGCGCATAACTGGTGTAAACTGCAAGCGCCTCCACCTCCGCCCCTTCCCCAAATAAGATTTTCACATGGTCGGAACGATAGGCCCCTCAACTAAGGCGGAGCGTCACGGAGGAGGTGCATAGCAACCAACAACTTTAAATGTGGTTGTTCCAGGCGGATCCAAAGACCACGACTTTAGAATCATGATTGGTGTAAACTAGGAGTTGTGTAGTGGAATGTTGCACAGCTCGACCAAAATTACTGATTGATAAAATAATCTGCAACTAGAATAATTTGTGTCTTGACAATTCCTTTTCTAAACTGACTAATTAAAACAGCCGTTATGTCAGGTCGGTTGTGAACTAAACTGAATAAATAAGTTCTTGACCGGTTAGTAATGAACTATACTAAATGAATGCATTCTTGTCTAACACAGTAACAGTAATGAACTATACTGAATAAATACTTGTCCGATCAATACTGTCCGATCACTATTGTCCGGTCAATACTGAACTATACTGAATAAATAAATTTTTGTCTAGCAGTAAAGAACAATACTGATAGGAATAAATAGTCCGTATCTACTAGTTCAAAATCAGATTAACGAAAGGTAAAATAATGTCTAGTAGTTTTAAACTATTCTGATAAGTAAAATAGTTCTTTTCCAACTAGTCATGAACTACACAGATGAAATAAAATGATTCGCGTCCGGTCAGTCCCGGATTATATAAAATTAAGTAAAACGGTTCGCGGGTCCGGTCAGTCTTGGATTACATTATTGAAGTAAAACGGTTCGCGTCCGGTTGCTTTCTGTTTGCAGGCCACTGCGAGCGACAATTTACGTAGAATGTCGAGAGCTCACTGTCCTGAAGCATCAGTTTCAACCTTCACACCATTTCCACAAATTACTGTACATTATTCACTAATCATTGAAGCGAATCTGCTAGACAGTTCTAATATTAACAAGAAAAACGGATTGATTTTCTGTAGTGTTATGTAGAGTAACATTTACAAAAAATTATACAGCCGCTCAAAGTAAAACAACAAAATGCTACTAAGTTACGAAAATATTTTATATTTCTAAGTGGGCGGGATTTTATGAAACGCCAAAACAAAAATGTCTTCTCTGTATTATGACCACAACTTAAAAGTCTGTTTAGCAGATCTTTTGGAAATAGAATAAAAAGCTGTGCGTACTTCATTAATTATGGGGAGGACGCTCATATAACAACAAGATCTACTTGGATATATAGTGTGTCTTGTGTTTATAACAAAATTACTTTAATAAACATTATTAGGCTGACATTTTAGAAATACTTTTTATGCCCGGAACACGTTACACCTATAAGGACATTTAATATTTCCAATATAACCTATCACCTATCAGGGCACTAAAGTATTTTACCATGGAACCTATCATGGCACTAAAGACTTAGTAGAACACCAAAGACCTATCAAAACACCATGGACCTAACAGGTTCTAAAGACCTAAATAGACCTAACAGGATTCTTAACACTTAGCAGAGTACAATGAATCAATCAGAGCACCCTGGAGACCTAGAAGGGTTCTTAAGATTTAGTAGGGTACAATTAAACTACCAGAACACACTTGACCTAACAGATTTCTGAAGACTTAGTAGAGCAATTTGAATACCAGAGCAAACCTGGATCTAACGGGGTTCTAAAGACTTAGTAGGCGCCATGGACCTAGCAGGATATCAAGAACCTTGCAAGGTCCACGACACAGCAGGGTATCAGCTGTAACGTGCTCAACCTACTTCAATAAAATACAAATAAATGTAAAGTAAATAATAATTTTAAAAAAAAAGATGACAAAAGTATGCCTATTAAAAGATGTATTTGAAAGTAAGCAGTTATATTTAAAGATATGATTTATATTAAATAGCTCAGAATGCCAGCTGTCAATCATAAATTCATTTCATAACATTAGTGAAATCTCTTGCTGAAAACACTGGCGCTAAAATCCTAGTTATCTTTACACCATCTTTCTCCCATTTCCTACGCCTATCTCCCTCCCCTCCCCGCTCCCAACCCTTCGACTTCTCGACTCTACATTCACATAGATTTCACCCCCGCAGTCGGCCTGCTGGGAAATGAGACAAACGACCTTGAACAAACCACGGTACGCGTATTACCAAAGCTCGCAACCAAGACGTGGTTTTAAGTCGACTCGGTTTGCCACATTTTTGTGCAGTATTTTGCGACGCGCAACCAGCTTGTGGTACTGTCAACAGATTCGTTTTCTCTGGCTGGCAATGGATAGTGTGATATTACTTTTATCAAAGATCATCTCATTCTGGATCGAATGACTTTCGCTTTATAGTCATAATAAATGAATGGTGGTGATCGATAATTGATATTGTTAAGGTTTAGCATCCGCCTTTTAAACTTTAAATGATTTAATTTGAAAGAACTGACGAATGTTCTTTGCTTAAATTTCACAAAGTGTACTAAAAGAATTGTCATTTTGTTTTTATTCTGAAATGGAATGACGTTGTGATTATGGAGATTGAAATGGGTATTAGAAAATTAGCAGCGCCGCTTAGGTGGTTGGGTTTTAAAAAAATCAAAACAACTATTATTAAGTTGGGAAACTGTTGTCAGGGATCTTGACAAGCCCAGCACAAGTGGGGAGTTAAGAGCGGTATGCTAATTTTTCGGTCGAACTTGTGCTTGATCTTGGTTATATATTGCCATAAATTTGTCCCGAAGGAAGAAATTGGTGACTTAAATGATAAAAAAAAAAAAAGAAAAGAGGAAGATAATATACTTCTTCCATTCTACAGTTTACTTATTTATTGACTTGTAACTTCTAGCTATATCTCTTAATCTTACAGTATGTTGTGAGATAAAGTGTGCATACATTGTTCTCTTAAACTTAAAGTATATTGTGAGATAAAGTGTGCATACCATGGCCTCTTAAAGTATGTTGTGAGATAAAGTGTGCATACCATGGTCTCTTAAACTTAAAGTATGTTGTGAGATAAAGTGTGCATACTGTGGTCTCTAAAGTATGTTGTGAGATAAAGTGTGCATACCGTGGTCTCTTAAACTTAAAGAAAGTTGTGAGATAAAGTGTGCATACTGTGGTCTCTAAAGTATGTTGTGAGATAAAGTGTGCATATATCATAGTCTCTTAAACTTAAAATTTAATGTAAGACAGTATGCATGCTATAGCCTCATAAATTTAAATCTGTTGTAAAGCTAGTAGAAGATATTTGAAAATCATCTTGCATTGTTTCAAGAAATTCCAACTCTTTTCTATATAGTGAATTTCAGGGACCACCAATATGTTGATGACACATGCAACACCCTGACCAGAAGAGAGTGATTGCAGCCACCAAGCTGCACAAAATTTGCAGCATAGATATTTCTTTGATAGAAAATAAGTTTAAAACACATGCAGTGTCCTTGCCTAAATTTAAGTAAAGGTTGAAAGTATATGATTTAGATGAATACCAATCAGCAATTACTGTATACATCACCAAGCAAGTTCTGGCATGTACTATTTCACTGCTTTTTTGGCATGCAGTTTTATAAGCATATCATAGTTCATAGTTTCCTAACTTTAAAAATCAAATTCAAGACTGTGTGTGCCACATGAATCGAGATAGTTTTGGTATCTGTTCAGCATCTAGTATTTGTGTCTAATTGTGTCCTTACCTCAGAATTGTTAGCAATTAAGTTTAATATCACATTTTGTAACCCCTTTTCCAAGTAGCATTCTATTTCACAATGAGGGGAAGAGGCTTTGTCTGTATTAAAATTTTAAAAGATTATACTAATACTTATTTCATAGAGAAGTGTTCATCTACCTTTCTTGTAAGTTGTAAGAATGGAAAAAAAAATTTAATATCAAACCTCATTTCATCAACAAATTTATACAAACATAAGAGCAATTGTTTTTTTTCAATTAATGGTAATAACAACCAGTTTCAGGTAAAAATGAATCATAAAATTGCAGACTAATAAAACTTTATCTTAGACTGGAATAACCAAACTTTGTCTCAGGCTGGAATACCTTAACTTTACTTGTAAACTTTCTGAAGAAAAAAACCAACCATTAATTGTTGCAAACTAAAATCCATTCTGGTAAACAGAAACGGCCTAAGAAAAACCCAATCAACATCTATAATTGTCAACTTGAAATCCATTCTGGTAAACAGAAACAATCTAAGAAAAAACACAACCAACACTTATAATTGTCAACTAAAATCTAAACGGAAACAGCCTGAGGAAAAATCCAATCACCATCTGTAATTGTCAACTGAAATCCACTCTGGTAAACAGGAATTGCCCGAGGTAAAAGCACAACCAACATCTGTAATTGTCAACTAAAACCCATTCTGATATATTGAAAATGCTACGAAAACTGATCAAATTAAAAATTATTTATTTGCATATTATTATACTATGCTTGAAAACCCTTCGAGTGAAATTTTCACTACAGCATCCACCCATTTTATTTGTCTATGCATTTGTTAGACATTGCCATACTTAAATACCACTGAACTTGAGGACCTTATTACAAGTTCTTCAACTATCACATTTGTTAAGCTTTTAAAAACATTTAAGAAAAATTGTGGTTATGGAGTTGAATAAATAATAATAATCTAAAAATAATTTAGAAAGACTCTTATCTTCAGTTTTCAGTAAAGTGTATCACTATTTACATTTCGTACATATATAAGCTTGTTTGTCATTAACCTGGGCATAGTGCATGCTATTACAATTGATTTGATAACACCAGGCTAAGCATCAGTTAGTGTAAATGAATTATAACATAAGAGCAGTTTTAGAAATAATATTCCTGACAAAAAGACTGATAAAAATATTAGAATTTCTATTATTTTAAAATACTACAAAATACTATTATTTTAAAATACTAATTAAAATAAATTCCTTCAAAAATGAAAACCAGAATTTTAAAAGTAAGTGGTTTACAAGAAAAGTAATTTATAACAAATTCATTTAAAAATTTTATATTTTAATTTAATACTATTACTAGTGTGTAATTTAAAAAAAAAGAAAGAAAACCAATCAAAAAACAGCAAACATTCAAGAGTTCACCCACACAGAATACAAGGTCTGTTTAATTGGATTTTCTAAATAAACAGTCAATGTCAATGAGCTAAAATTTCCACACAATATCACATGTATTCTGGGGGTATATACAGGGTGTTAAATTCACAGCTTTGGAAAGTGCTGCAAAATTGGGAAGAATTAAAAGCAGGACATCCATGAGTAGTGAATGATTAATTATATTATTGGTCATGCCAGCTCCAGCACATCATCTAGTGGTTAATTTATTCCAGTCCTTCCTGAATTCTGCTTTTGCATGGTCAAGTCATTTTCTACATATATTATCTTTTTTCTGTGGCCAAACAAGTTCTTGTGTGTTCTGCCTGCTGTTTTTTTGTGGAACCTAGCCAGCTCTTGCGCATTTTGTTTACTTCTTTTTTGTGGTTAAACCTGCCCCTGCATTGAATTTAAAAAGAATAATGTCGCCATCCTCCACAACATAATCTCGACCTTTCTGTTTGTATTTTCCAGCAGCCTGAAATATATTTTGAAAAAAGAATTGAAAGTTTATTTTTTTTTTGAGCCAAATTTTTATTGAAAATTTTATGTGTGATAATATGAAATCAGCATACACATCACAATCACAACTAATAATCAAAGGGAGGCAATAAGTATACCATATTTATGGAGGCTTGGAAAGAAAGTAACTATATAAATGGATTGTACTTTAAATAGCAATAGAAAAAAATCAAGCATTAATAACTAACCCAAGATTAAGCAGCGAAATGAGCAAATATAAACAAATCAGATGTCAATGTAGATAAAAACTAAACTTAGAACATGCCATCAGAGACTGTAACGTACTTAGCAATGAGAGCACAGAGCTTCTCAATGTATCTTGTAGAAAATAATGCACCATTATTTATTATGGGGATCCTAAAATCCTCAAAGGATAAATGGCACCAGTGCTTTAAACAATCAGCAGAATTTATAAATCTTCATCCTCGGAGAGAATGAATATAGCTAAGAATAAAAATGAAAATAATAAAACAGCAGCAGCAGCTACAACCATCAAGGACAAAATTGTGCTGAAGCCCCTCAATGAACAATGGACAAAATACCTACAGTGCCACTGGGGTATTTTTAACCATTTCTAATAAACAAATTAGATATGTATGTGCCTTCTCACCACCATCTTGGAGATCAACAACCGGCCTTAAGCTGAGGCAGAGACAATCAGAAACAACAATAAACAACTACAGTACAGGAAACAGCAATAATAGCTAAAAACATCATTGGTGTGTGTATATGTGTGTTTGTGTAAACATCCTGGACATGTGTAGCTACTAAGTTGACTTGTTATGATACTAGCTTGGGCCCTGTAAAATACCCCATCCTGCCATTTAACAATGTTAAAAGTCAGCAGAGGAGGGTGAAGTGTACCAGCACTTCTGTTAAAGAGTCCCATTTTTCAACCCACCCCTACAACCCCATGCTCCCCTGTGAAATTGGCAAAAGTTGGAAGTTCCCCCCCCTCCCCTGAATACAGGTAAAATATGGTCCACTGTTTGCTGACAGTTTAATGGTAAAAAATAAAATAAAAACTAAGTATATGTATCCATATGCAAACAAGCAAAAGAAAGGGAGGAGATGGGAATTTGAAATAGTCAAGTTTGCAGATAAATAAAACTGTGACACAATAATGAGTGATTTAAATTTTGCTATAAAATTACATTTTTGAATACAAATAAAATATACATTTCAATTAATTTTGTAAAAAAAAAAAAAATAAATATAAATTATATAGATTTCCAGAAATTTCACTGTGATGGTGACAAATATAATAGCAATAGGAAAAAAAAAGAAGATAAAATATTAAAAAACTGAATATGTGTATTTCTAAAATATTTCATTCAGATGTGAAAATATTGCTATAATAAATCAATGCTTACAAAATTAAAAATGTATTAACTACAATTTTAACTATTGCTGCAGTCCAATAAATGATGTGTTTTCTATTCTAAATCACTTATTCAAAATGGTGATAGTCAAATATAAATCTAACATCTGTTTAATTTACAACTTCAGCAAAGTAAGGTTAACATATATTTCAGCCAACCCAAATTTAATGTAAATATAATAAGCAAAATTGCCTAAAAGAGATGCTTTAAAACCACAGAAATCCTAATAATAATAAAAATTCTATTAAGATATTAAAATAAAAAAAGAAGAAAGTTTATAACTTAAGTACCTTTACAGCATTTTCTGTGCCACATTCCTTAAAATCCTCAAAGGCCATGACTTCAGCCATGATGAAACCCTTTTCAAAATCAGTATGGATACGCCCTGCTGCTTGGGGTGCCTTTGTTCCAACCTGTCCCAAAGAAATGAACCCGAACCCAAACGTTAAATTAAATTAATACCCCAAGTTCTTGATATGTAACTAGAATGTGTTCTTTCAAATTTAGTCTGCTGACATGTTCAACGAAAATTAATTTCTAATTGCAGTGGTTATTAAGAGGTACTCTTTTGAACACATAAATTACAGTCAAGGAATATAAATACAGTGTATATAAAAACGTTTACAACTATTAAGAGGTGTACTTCATTTGAAAGAAGCAATGCATAAATTACAGACAAGGAACACAAAATCAGTGTACATAAGATGCATAACAATTAGCTACTGTTAATGAGGTGCGCTCCGGGTTATCTGAGGTAATTCATAAATTTCAATCGAGGTACATCAAATCTGTGTAAATAAAAATACTCTACAAGTAGTGTGCGTCAAATGTCAACTTTTTTTGCACCCATTTAGCATGAACAACAAAAAGTCATGACACTTATAAATGAAGATATCGCTAAAGAAAAAGCAGCATGATTGGTAATGATTGCAACAGAATGATGCGCAATGAAAAATTGTGAATAATGCAAAATTCAGAAATAAAATTATTAAAAATCACTGTTGGAACAGTGTAGTTTGTGGTTAATGATTTACTGTTGCGATTTAACATATGTTTCTGCTTTTACAACAATTATTATGAAAATATTAATACATTTAAAAATGTACAGTGGATCCCCACTTTACAATGGGACCACAAAACAATCAAATCACTTTACAATGGGCATTGTATGATGCCATAATGCTCATGTTATGATAAAATATGCACTTTACGATGCTTGTACCATTTTTTGTGATGGAGCGATAACATGATATCATTTCAATCAATAGCACTTGTAACATCTTAGCAAAGTATAAAGAGGAAAGGAAGAGCCTCAGCATTAATGGTTCCTGTGGCTGAAGTGGCGTATTGCTTTGGGTGAAAACAGTGCTGTTTTATCACCAATCAGAGAAGACTAATAGCAAATCTTTTTTTTTTGTTTTTTTTGTTTGCCAAAGTTCATTAGACATAAGAAAGTGAAAATAACACCTACTTTGAGCATCAGTGGAGATTAATATTAAGCCCTTTATCAAATATGACAGCTAAGTGATATTTCAATTTAATTTATATACTGTTTAACTATAAACATAATAAAAAATACATGTAATCCTAAGCTCCCAAACTCCACAATGCTATAATCATAACATTAAAAGCCGTAAGGAATCTTGAAAATGACCATGCTAACATCCAAGTGGAGTGCTATATTCGTACAGTACATGTATTTATCAGGTTGTAGTATTTATTTATTAAATATTATGTATGAGACTAATACATATTCACAATAAAAGTCACCTTTTAGAGAAGAAAAAAGTTAGGTGTAATGAAAATTTCAACTTTGCAGGTCTTGGAACAAATTATCAAAAATCACCCTAGGTTAATATTAGGTTCACATTATATTAACAATAAATGAAGGTTGTTTTTTTTTTATTTTTTAGAATGGATTACCAGAACTCATGTTCAACACTCAGTCTCTTAAGAGAAAATAAGCTTCTAACTCTTTACAAAAATAAACTCTGATCAATATTTAAATTTAATACATTGGATGGTCAAATGTGGGAGAGACTGAAGATTCCCAGAAAAATGTATTCACCTGTATTGTCCATGCTTTCACTTCATCTTTGCCGCTGGTAAAGAAATAAACAAGACCAAGTCCTTTGTATCCACTGACAATGATCTTTTCCAATGCACTGAGCAGGCAAAAAAACAAAATCTGTTAGAAAAAATCCCCTTAAAAAAAAATCATGCCTTCAAGTCAGTTTTTAAATTAAAAACAAACTGACCTTAATACAATAAATAATCAGGTAAATATAACAGTCTAAACATCAAATTTATCTGTATTTCTGATGTAAGACTCCAAATAATATACTCTCTTGACAGTTAAAGAAGTTAATCACAAACCTTTATAATTAATTAATTAAACAAATTTATCTGCCATGCACAGAGAGAAGTTGAAAAACATACAACATCCTATCCTGACAAGAAATGTGAACAGCACAACCTCCCTATCCTGATATACATGGTAATAAACATTTCTTGTCAGAAGTAGGAAATCAACATTCCTACATTGACAGGAAATGGAAATAGATTTTTGTGGAAAATGTAATATGAAATTTGCTAAACATGTTGTCAATGTCAAGAAGGACACTTTATTAAATAGTTATATCTTAAATTTACAAACTGCCTTATACTTAAACCAAGGTTTATTGGTATTTAAAAAATAATTAAATGTGCTCAAGTTACTCATGTATAGCAAAAGCTTTAACTTGACCCACATGCATGAGACTGAAGTAGTGAAGCAAACTTTAGAATGGCTTGACATTTTAGAACAAAAATACAAAGAGATTCTGGAATCTATTATAAAACAATTCCTGATCGATTAATCTGAGATTCTTCTGTGCTGCTAGTCAATTTTTATGCCTTGAATAACAGTAGGTACAAATAATAACTGTTGAAACCAAAACAAGCTAAGTACACTTTCAATATTTAACTTATTATGCAACAAAAAATAAGTAAACTTCAGAATCCTTATAGCTGACAATTTGTTTTAGATTACGCTGGGTTTTTTAAGTGTAAATAAAACTGACAAGCATAAGAAGAAATAAATAAAAATAAGTTAAGAATACCTAGTAGTGCCATGTTCTTTCAGGTAAGCTTCCCTTTCTTCATTGGTTGCCATGTCAATCAGTTTCATTTCCAGACCACAGCTCAAAGGAATCACCAGAGCTCCTGGGTCATTGGCTTCAACCCACTCCTTAATTTTCAACAGCCTGGATGTAGAAAATCTTTAGATGAATAATGCTGACATATATCTTCCAAATATAAAAAATATCACACCAATGCAGCAAAGATATATATCTATCTTTAAGCCATAAATATGTTTTAAAGAATAATAAATTTTAATAATTTATCCTCTTTGATTCATTAGAAAAATACTAGTATGGATTAAAATATTGAAAGAAACTATTATAACAAATCAAATCTCTTTTTTCCCCTTTAGAATCATGAATTTCAAACATTGCTAGGCTAGGCCAATAAAATTATGTTAATTAGAATATTTAATATATCACAAATGTTATGTTAATGTGTCATGACTGGGGGTATTGTTTGGCTGTTCCGGTGTATCTCCAGGAAGCTCGTGACATGTACCAGTAATACGTCTTAAAGATTTTACAAAAGATACAAGACAGACACCATTGATGTTTGGGTGGGGCCCAATTTATTCTGTCGTGCAAAGGAACGTTTTATTGGCTGTGCGTGCGAGTGTGCGAATATGATGGTAATGAATAATGGACAAACAGACGAATGGAACGAAGCAATACAAATCAATATATGGATCCAATCTAAATGGTGATATCAATGTTTGGATCTTATCCAATTGGCAATATCAATGTTTGGATCCAATCCAAATGGTAGTATCAATATTTGGATCCAATCCAAATGGTGATATCAATGTTTGGAACCAATCCAATAAACTCATTGACTGACAAATCAAGAGGCAAAATACTGCTACCATCTTCCCACTCATCCTGATCCCCATCAAACTGTTGTCTTTCATTCAATACCTTGACCATGTCCATGAGCATGAACCCTAAACATATTTGTCAGAAGCAGCAATGGCAGTTTTGTTACACATTTATATATTTTATTTATTTCCTCACAATCTTTTTTAGTATCTTTATTTTCAATTTTACTTCCGATGCACATCCAAATTCTCAGAACTGCTAGGTCTATGGCAGCCAACTCTGGACCCCTGACTGCACGAGTCTGATGCTGTGACAGCAAAAAAATGATGTCTCGTGCTATGTCATCTCCAAGTCCACTGATTAAAATTAACTATTTTCAGAGTCAACACTTGAGTCTACACTGCTACTGTCAGAACCACCCTTTCCAACCACCGCCATTACACATAGTCTGAGTAATACTTCTTCAAGACATTATAAATAGTTCAAGTAATACTTCTTCAAGCCATTACACATAGTCTGAGTAATACTTCTTCAAGCCATTACACATAGTCTGAGTAATACTTCTTCAAGCCATTATAAATAGTTCAAGTAATACTTCTTCAAGCCATAAAAAATTGCCAAATGTTCTAAATTGTGTATGGATAAAGTCTGGGAAGAAGTTGTGTCAGGAACAAAGTGAAAAGAAAGTAACTACCAATCATAAAACATAAAACAAACCGAAATAATTCTTTTTTAAATGGACAAGAAAATTGTGATTTTTTTCTCTTTACTTTGCATGAAAGTATAGTACGGATTTAGTGGATGTAACATAGCTCAAGAATGTATAATGACATATATTTAAAGCCAAAAGTGGTGAAGAGGTTAAATTAAAAATAACAAACATACACACAAACAAAAACCTAAAAAAAACCTAAGCAACAAAATAAGTTTGTCAGCGAAGTAAATGATACTGCCACTAACCACTTGTTTTTCTTGCGAATATAGTCTTTTTCTGAAAGATTGACAAGGTAGATCACAGGTTTAGATGTCAGAAACAAATGTTGATTCAAGACTTCAATCTGCACACAAGATCAAAGGTTCAAAATTTGAAACAAGAGTTGAGTCAAGCTTCAATCTACACATTAAGTCATGGGGTTGGATGTCAAAACAACTGTTCATTCAAGACTCACATATGATCAATGCTTCAAAATTCAAAACAGAGTTGACTCAAGCCTCAATCTGCACATTAACTCATGAAGATAGATGTCAAAACAAATGCACACTCAAGACTTCAGTCTCTATCTAAACCCATGGGTTAAATTTACAACATGTGCTGATTCAAGCATCAATCTGCCAATGATGTCAAAAGAATTGTTTACTCAATTTAAAATAAAATCATGAGTTTAGATTTTGAGAGAAAAGATGTTTTAATTCAAGACTTTAAACTTTCAACAGTTTAATGTAACATAACATTATACAATCAGGAATATCCTAACTCTAGTCTTCACCCCCCCAAAAAATATCTGGATATAATTTAACTTAGATCTATGCTAGTGTACCTAGGATAATATCCCCTTGTCATTTTGTCCCATTGTGTGCTGTGTGTATTGTTACATCAATATCTAGTTGTAAACTGTTATCTAAGTTGTAAACAGACCTCCTTGGCATCCCAAGTTCCCATTCTGACCCATTTCTTGTCCTCCAAGAGGCCTTCAACTTTCTTCAGTACATCCTGAAAAGGGAAACAACTAACTTAAGTTATGTGATGCATGCATGCACACTTACACTAACAATACACCATTATATATAAACTACTCTTGCTCTGTGGTTATCTTTCCCAAATACTGCATATAGACAAAAATAAAAATAATATTATTAATAAAAATATTCTGTAAAATAAACTAAGTTTTAATAGACAACACAACAATATATATATATATATATCTAAGATGAAATACACCTTTCTTATCAGTAACTAGAGTAAGATGAGTGGAAAATTAAAATGAATGCATTGCTAGGAACATAAATGAATCTGTTTATTGGAAGGCTTGATTATAAGTCATATTTTGAGTGAAAATTCAAGCATCATTTAGCAAATAACCTTGACCGTACCTAACTGCCATTTGAAATGGGTGGCCATTGCACCACTCAGCATTATATATTCCAGGCAGGAACACAGCAAAAAAAAGTGTGTTGCCGGGTCAATCGGTACAATGAAATTAAACTCAGAGTCTGTGGCTGTACATCAAAGTGTATACTTGATTGCGTGGTGTGCAATGGGTTTGCTGAAATATTTCAGGAGTTAAAACTGTATCATTCTATCCATTATTCCCTTTCCGAATGCCCACTGACAGTTTTTGCTCCTCACCTGCTTGGTTATTAGTTTTACATTATAAGTCACATTTCGAGTGAAAATTCAAGCATCATTTATCAAATGACCTTATTCTGTCAGTTTTCTTGATGAGTACTTTGATATTGTCTCTTTTCACGAACGTAACAAAAAAGCTGGCCAGGTGAAAAAACAACTCCCATGTGCTTGAACATAATTTATCAAATGACCTTGACCATTGTTTTTTTAATGAGTACTTTGATGATGTCTCTGTTGCGTGAATGTGCCGTGAAAAAAATTCCTACGTGCTTGAAGGTCAAGATGCTTTAGCATCGCTGCAAATATTTAGCATTTCACAGACAGAGCTGGAAAACTATATAAGTGAACAGAAGCAGTTAATTAGTTAAGAAGTGAGAAATTCCTTCATTAACTCTCTCTGATGTTGTTTAAGGCTTATATAAAAATGCCACAGGTCAAATTTCGAACATCTGCATTGGCGACATCTAACCTACAGATGCCTGAGAAATTCTAACTCTAGCAACAGCAAGGATCACATATAATAAAACATAGACTGTCAATGAATTAATAACTAAACCAACTTACAAAGGAGTGGGATTTCAGCTGTTCTATTACTCATGCAAAGGAAAAACATTTACAAGGTCATTTAGCAGGGCACTGACGTTTTGCATTATTGACATAAGTGCTTGTACATGATAGGCTATAAATCTAACTCAGATTGATGGGAAACATTTTTCAAATTTGCACCTAATAAGCTATAAATAGCTTCATGTGTGATGGTCACAACAGTATTCCTCATCAAAATAAAGAATTCCACAAATTTATCCCACAATAATTCTAATCACTAAAAAGGCTGATTAAAGTACAACAAATGACCTCAAAGTCAACAATTTGCTTGCAGTCCCAGGCATCAACAGTAGTGTTAGTTCTCTATAAGAAATTGATCAATTATTACTTAATAGCTGTCTGATAATAATAACAAAATGAATTTATCTCTGCTTAAATTGGTCAGCTCCAAGTCCTTTACAAAACCAATGATGTTATTGTCAGTGCAAGAAAATAACATAATGCCTAAATACAGTTAGTACACTTCTCCAGCACCTGGGAGGGGGGTAGTGGTCTAGCTGATAATGCACCAAGTTTGTAGGATGGAAACTCTTGCTCTTGCACACACGTACCATGCTGTTCTTGTGTGTGTGTGTGTGTGTGTGTGTGAAATTTTATTCTGAATGCAAGGTAAAGTGTGAGAGTCGGCTGTGTAAGTGCATGCATGTAGGGTTGAATGTGAAATGTGGACGGACAGGACAAATTGACAAACAACCGCTCTGAATTCTACTCTGAACAACCAAAACAGATGCTTTGAATAAAGGTACTGACGAGAATTTATTCTCGGAAATATGGGGACACTCACGGACGGCTGCTAGTCATTCACGTGTAGGCGCATATTCTCCTGTTGTATAGACACTGCTTTTATTCACGGAGAAGAAAAACACTCTTGTGAATGATAACCATGGAAATAAAAATTAAAAAATAAAAAGAAATAAATTTAAACGATTACCTCCCCTTAACTGTGACATATACCACAATGGATACATCATCATAAACAATTTAGATCATACTAATGATTCACCAAGAACAAAAAAATAAATTGCTCAGTACAATAAGTGCATCAAGACAAATATAATATAATGGGTCCTTATTCTATATGTCTACTTTATGCTTCCTAGAATATATGTGACCTAGTTTTTACAGAAGTACATACAAATTCCTGACAAATACACAAATCACATCCAGGTAGCATGAATTTCTTACACATATGCAAACCACATCCATGTAGCATGAATTTCTTAACCAAAAACCATTCACATTTAATTTGCATGCACTGTTTTCTCCTAATCTCCAGTGTGTATGGGCATTTACTTGTTTCTCATACACTACCATACTTTCAAGCATGAGTGAAAAATGGTGCTCAGACAGTGAAATCTTGACACGAAGTTAGATGTTTTCTCAATGACTATTCTGCCAAAGTTGAAAAGACAAGTTGTTGCTGTGCTATTAAACAATCTTACAAACAACAGAAGAATACAAACCTCAAGCATTCCGTTCGAGTTTCAGCCTATTTCCCTAACATCCTCTTTTGTCAATCATACCCAATGCTTGAAAGTAAAATAATAACGGTCATTGAAGTGTGTGTCAAAACAACTTATTAGAAAGATTCTTTATGTCCAATTAACAATACTTTGTTATCCCCTGCCCCAAATGGTTTGCACCCAAAGCATAAACTCAATTGCCTGAAACGTTCTGGTCCACATTAAGTCCTAATTTTTAATTGGTGGAAATTCCCCACCCCAATTAGTAACACAAAACATTGACTCTATAAATTGTTGTTGGTATGAATGATTATGTACTTACAGAAAAAAACGTTCAGTTTTAATTTGAACAATATGGAGGTTTATAATGTTGATTATTATAAAAGATAAGGTCACAGTCTATTGGATCCATTATTGATAAACTGTGCAATACATTAAAATCCCTACTAAGCATACAAACAAAACAAGAAAGACTGAACAACATGCACACAGTCAATCTATATAACAAATTAGTATTTTATCCTATGCTGGAAATATTAGAGGGAACAACAAATTAGTATTTTACCATATACTGGAAATATTAGAGGGGACAAGAAAAAAATATGGTCAGAGGTCAAAATACACTCATCATAAGATGGATATGAATATATTTTGGAGACTAGGAAAAAATAAGTATTAGAAAATATACAATGGACTACATACAAATTCCTCTTTCTTTTTCTTGTCTCCAGCTCCACGAGTTACAGAGCGCTCAATAGGGTCAAGATGTTTCTTTAGGTATTCCAGGTCTTTGAAGCGCAACTCATCATGGATTATCTCAAGGTCACGGGGAGGGTCTACTTCACCCTCAACATGAACAATTTCCTCATCATCAAAGGCACCTATTTAAAAAATAAAATCTAGAAGCATGCAATAAATATTATTGGAAAAAAAATTAAAACTTAAAATATAACTGTAGATAGAACAACTTATGTAACATGATACTGAAACTATAGCAATGTATCTGACATGACTGATAGCGCTGGGAGTGTGGTTCTGGCAATGTATCTGACATGACTGATAGTGCTGGGAGTGTGGTTCTGGCAATGTATCTGACATGACTGATAGCGCTGGGAGTGTGGTTCTGGCAATGTATCTGACATGACTGATAGTGCTAGGAGTGTGAGCCAGGCAATGTATCTGACATGACTGATAGTGCTGGGAGTGTGAGTCAGACAATGTATCTGACATGACTGATAGTGCTGGGAGTGTGAGTCAGGCAATGTATCTGACATGACTGATAGTGCTGGGAGTGTGAGTCAGGCAATGTATCTGACATGACTGATAGTGCTGGGAGTGTGAGTCAGGCAATGTATCTGACATGACTGATAGTGCTGGGAGTGTGAGTCAGGCAATGTATCTGACATGACTGATAGCGCTGGAAGTGTGGTTCTGGCAATGTATCTGACACAACTGATGGACTAGATGTAAATATAGCAATAATACTGTAATAAGAGTAATTACATTACAAAAATGGAATGATGAAAATGATACAGAAAATTAATATTAGTATAAAAGAGAAGAAAAGAACAATTACACAGAAAAAGAATACTGGAAATGATATAGAAATTTCTTTTAGCTCTGCATTAAAGGAAAAGGAAATTCCTAAAGGAAATATTTTGTGATAAAATCTGAAACACCCAACATTCATTATAGAACAATAGAAATAAATTAGTTTAATTCTAGTGGAGGATACACTACACTTTATTTGATATATGGTGGAAAGATATGCTGACAACATGAGCAATTTCTGGTATAAGGTAAGTACTAGAGTTGTTGCAATTGTTATTCTGCTTGAAGAAACTGACATGGTGAAAGAGGGTGCTCCAGTTAGGCTTTGAGAGAATAACAGCCCGTCAGTGTTTATCAATGTGTGTGGAGAGAGACACACAGAGTTTGCTGCAAAATAAGCATGGGAAAGACAAATGTGCTTTGTCTAAATCAGTTGATGTAAAGACTATTATCGCTTATCTCTAATAACTCCATTTCTATTCTCTAATAAAGGGTATTTGTCATATGTATATTTGATTGTTGATTTAAATAAATTTATTGACCTTTTTACACATACTGATAACCTTATGTTGAAGAAAGTGGGTGGATGGGAGTTCGCTAAATATAGATTAGCAATGTCTCTAACACAACTGATAGCACTTGGACTGTATGTAAGTATAGCAATGTATCTACACAACTGATAGCACTTGGACTGTATGTAAGTATAGCAATGTATCTAACACAACTGTCTAACATTCTATGAATGAATTTTATGATAATTTTGAAATCCAGAATTGAGATACACACACAACATAGGGAAGAAGTAGTTTGTGCCCCCACCCATTAACATGAAATAAAACCAACACTTCCTGATCTATTAACATGAAATAATACAAACATGCACCAACCCATATCACTGTCAAGCAAAGATAACTGACGGTGATGTACTGGATCTACTCACGTACTACGTGGAACATGGCATCACAGGCACTGACATGGGATAGAAAGGCATTGCCGAGACCTTTGCCTTCATGAGCCCCTTTCACTAGCCCAGCAATGTCCACAACATTAAGGTAGGCCGGTACCTTACTGAAACAAGATAAAGAAATCTAATAATCTCTAGCTCCCTCTCTGAGTAAAATTAGTCATTTACCATTTCAAAGTAACACAAAATGTTAACAAGAATTAGAGTAACTGTTGTTGATAAATGCAATAATCATTAAAAAAGAAAGTCAATTAAAACAAAATTTAAGTGAATAAACAGACTGTTTAGTGGATTTTGAACATAATCTTTCTGGTCAATTTTTTAATTTCAATCTGAAAAATCAGGACAATCTTTAAAGTTCTCTCTCCGCTTCTCTTGTATTAGTGTATATAATCAATAAAATCTCCTAATATTATCTCTGGTTATTATAAAATATTAATCAAACAGTTCACAGCAGATTATTTTATTGTTTTTGTAGCAACATTAATACAGATTACAGCACAAAACAAGCCCTAAACAAATAAACAAACAAAAAGATGCTGATTATTTCATACACCTACAATAAGATTTGCAAGCAATTTGCTGTAAAGAGAACAATGCATCCCTAACTGGTGATAAATACTGCACTGGAACAAAATGGTGTAAACAGAACACTCATTAAACAATGCATCCCTAACTATTTGGTAGTACTCCACTAGAACAAACTGCTATAATCAAAACACTCAAATAATGCATACCTAACTCCACTAGAACGAACAATGCATACCTAATTGGTTGGTAGTGCTCCACTAAAACACTCAAATAATGCATACCTAACTCCACTAGAACAAACAATGCATACCTAACTGGTTGGTAGTGCTCCACTAGAAACTCCCAGCGTTTGTCTGGAACTGGAACTCTGCCTGAAAAAGCCCACAAACCCACCCACCCACGTCTCATAAGATCACACCATATGCTATGATAAATCAGAAAGGAACATATTAATTTACATTAAGTGCATAACTTTTATTCACAGGCAGAATAAAAAAGGTATATGTTTAAGTGCACAACTATTTTTCTCAGGCACTACAAAAACAAGACTCATGCTAAATTTATGTTAAGTGCATAACTTTTATCCACAGGTGTTGAATTTATTTTATGAGCACAACTTTTACTTATATGCACTATAACCTTCCTTACTAGAGTTGTCTTCCCAAACCAAAATTTTTGTATGATAAACTATTTTCTCTGTACCAGTAGTATACTATTGATAAGAAATCACAAGGAACCAATGGACACATTCAACTCAATTCTCTGGACAATGGAGGGAAAATGTGGCAAGCTGAAGACTAAGGTAATGTAAGTCCTTTTGAAAAGATAGTTTATCAATGAGTTGAACATTATGTAAGACATGCAAACAAGTACTGTAACTGAAACTATTTTACCTATATAATGTGTTTATTTTAAGTACAGTATACAAGTGTTTATTTTAAGTACAAAAGCAACATTAATTGGAAAAATGTATGAAATATATATATGTCCCACAGCTTGAGCCAAAACTGCTGATGGGAAGTTATTTTTAGCCAGCTCATCCTCATTTATAAAAAACATAATTTAAAGAACAAAAAAACCCCCCTCTATCTCCTAAGTAAATACCCTGATACAGAGAATGTGCAATTTTAAATAATATTAATATAATAACAATTTATATGTTTGAAGAATCTAGTAGTATTGAGCACACTAAAGTAAATGGTTAAGTATCGCAGAAAATGAACAGTAAAACTCAGCAATTGATGAAAGAATGAACAAGAATTAATGGACACTAAAATGAACATTTCATAGTTACAGCAAACTATCTCATGGCACTGTTACAATGACTGTAGAACTAGGAAAAGTGTACACATTTACAGTATATACTGCACACTTTTCTTTATTGTTGTATTATCCATATGACATACAATCAACAAATTAAAGTTTAAAAAATATTTTTCATCAGTGTCCCAAAGTCTTGATTTAAAAAAAAACAAATTTCCATGGCACCAAAAACCTTCACTACAGGGCTGTATACAGTAACAACAAAAAAGTCAAGCACTATGAATATATATGAATATTTGGAATATGCTGATTTAATTTGCAGAGTAAATGTATAATACTATATGGATAAATATTAGTACTTTATAAATAGGGGAAAAAAAAGATAAAATATATAACTCGTATCTATAACAGCATAAGCAACATGAACAATGATGGTTGATACTATAACTTCTTCACTTCTTTTACAAGTATATCATCGTGTTTTGTATTGAGCAAGTGTACCAGCACTTCTTTTATAAGCACAACAACACTTCTTTTACAAGCTTACCATCACATTTTTTACAAGCATACCAACACTTCTTTTACAAGCTTACCATCACATTTTTTACAAGCATACCAACACTTCTTTTACAAGCTTACCATCACATTTTTTACAAGCATACCAACACTTCTTTTACAAGCTTACCATCACATTTTTTACAAGCACACCAGCCCATCACTTCTTCTACAAGCATACCATCACTTCTCTTACAAGATACCAGCACTTCTTTTATACACATACCATCATGTGTTCTACAAAGCATACCATCACTTCTTTTACAAAATCATGCAGCTCTTTACAAGTATACAGCACTTCTTTTACAAGCATACATCATTTCTATTACAAGCATACCAGCATGCATGATGCAGCCAATTGTACTTGCACCATGCACCAAAACAGAATGAGTTCATGCTTGAGAGACATATAGATGATTAAACTGGGAGAAGCCAACAGATGACATACAAAAGAATGCATGACAGACATGCTCTGTGTGTGTAATTTCAAGTGAAAATGAGGGCTTACAAATGTGTCAGAGACAAAACTTTTATGAAATGTAAGTTCAGTAAATTTTTATGAGATGGTCAAAAAATGATTCACTAAACTATCTAAATGTTTGTTTCATTCGATAATGTTTTAAAGTACACCCTGCCTGTTAAGCAATGGAGGTCTAATGTCTATGAAGATTGTGAATGTGTGAGTTAAAACAAAAGAATGAGAAAGAGTGCCACGATTAATAAATTAAGTTGAAGAGACAAATGCACAAACCACAGAGAAAATAACTTACCATTGTAACTGACATCATAAACTGTGCTGCAGTTAAAGTGTAAAACTTCATATATATTTATATGTTCAGATTACACAGACATATTGCACTGCATTTGAATGCAAAATATCAAGCTTATATGTAAATTCCAACAACTTAACTAAAACAGCACAGCAAAAACACTGAAACAAGCCCATTAAATTTATAACACAAAAATGCAGCAGCTAATGGCTGTAATCAACATGATGTAGAGAGTAGATTATGCCAGTATGCAAATGGCTATGCAATCTACATGGGAGTGAAGTTAACATAATGAGAGCATGCAAGCATCTAACAGTTAACATGATGACAGCACACTTACTTTCATTGGGGTCTATTGTACAGAATGGAAAGTTTTCCGCTGGTGCTGCACTCTTAGTCAAGACGTTGAAAAATGTTGATTTTCTGCAAAAGTTAGAAAATAATTCCATGAATTTTTATTTTCAATATATATACAGAAGAAAAGCAAGACAAATAAACGACTTAAGTATTTATGGATCACAAAGATACATGTGTGTCTAGTCAAACAACATGCATAAAATCAGTGACTAAAATTTAAAATTGTATCCAATACAAATATCTTTGTCATGGTAACAGCAGTCATGTGGAAAGAAGTATGAATCACTGTTTTGAAACCCAGTCATGTGCACACAGCAACATGGGGAGCAATAATTTTTAAGACTTTGAACAGTGACAGATTGATATAACATTCATGATATGAAAGTAAGTAGGCAGCAATTATTGTTAACAAAAACTTTTTTCCAAATCATTTACTAGTGTAATAATTAATATGTTATTGCATGGAAACAGTGCCTTATGATTATGACTTTAAACTGATTAGTTTAAAACAGGATTATGACTTTAAACTGATTAGTTTAAAACTGCATGAATAATAATGTTGTTTGGGGATTGGCAAAATCTTTAAAGAAATGTTACTTAAGATGCATTAAATGATGAAGGAAATTATCAGGAAAAAAAGCTTTTAAATTAGTGATACTATTATTAATTAATGTAAAATAAATAAGTTTATAATAATTATACATTTTAACATGTTTTGCTATCAGAGCTATTAGTAAAATAATGCAAATTAAATAGCTTTACTGTTTTTATTATTGATGCTAATGTGTAACAGCCATACCCAACATTAGGAAGACCTAGTATGCCAATCTTGAGATTTGTTCCCATGCGCCCAATTAATGGTGGAGGTTTGTGTGATGCATCATCCTTCTTTTTGGGTGGCATTGTGTTTACTTATGCCGTTATTATTTACTGAAAGTGTGAAAAATTGTATTTAGTTTTCACTGATTATTGTAAACTGTACTATGCAATAAATAACACAAATTATACATTAAATGATTAATGTAACTGTCTGTAAATGAACTATAATCATGAAAATAAGTTAAAATCTATATTATTTTTTTTAAAAATTGTTATTGTTTTATAAGTTTGGAAAGGGAATCATTCAAACTGCACTCATTCCAAACAGTAAAATAAATAGAATTGAACTTAAAAAAAAATTAGTACATGTAATTATGATACATCATGGGTATAATGCACACTTTGGCCACCCACTTCTGCGTTTTATTTGTTAAAGTTGGGGTGCACAATGTGTGTAGGAGTGAAGTTGCTGAATTTCATTTTGGCAGTTGTTTCAGACTCAGAAGAAAGACAGGTGAAGTCTCCAAAAATCATGAAGCATATCAATTAGAAACAATATTTCTGCAATAGCTATACTTACAATTATGGTACTAAAAGAAACTGAGCTTAAAACACGTCGAAAGACACATCAAAAGCTAATGAAATGAAGAGGATTGCTGAGATGTGCATTTCTGTGGAAATCACTCCAATCTTAACACTCTGCAAGACCCATACTAAATTTTGTCATGTCAAACTGACTCATTATAAACAAGGACATTCATTCATGTTCTTGGGTGCAACAAAATGCAGTGTATTCATGTAAACCTAGTTCTAATTTCTAATTTCTAATTTCTAATGGGCAGTTTTCTGTAAATCCCTTTTCTTGATTACTATACACAGTGGCTGGTCATGCTTGAAGGGAAAGCAAATCTTGCTGGTTAACACTTTGGAGAACCCATATTATCATTAATTTTTTAATTTCTAAATTGGATAAATACAGTAACAGGAAGAAAGAATGAAATATTGGTAAATATGTCAGTACTCTAAGTACTGGTACAAGGCACCAAATCCAAAATATTCTTACATTTCACTAATATCAGGCATTGGTACCAATATGTATGTGTGACATGCAAAATCCAGAAGTCAAAGTCGGGGTGCACATTCTATACAGGATCATAGATTTCACTATTAAAAGTATTATGATATTTTTTCAAGTAAGAGCACGCATACAGTTTAAGGTATTAACATTATACGTAACAGTAAGTACAAGGAAATACAAACGTAAGAATATTAAAAAAATATAAAAAAGAATCTTTAGACTCTTACAGGTACGACAGTTCTTTTGGTAGTGTTTTTATTTGAATCATCATGATCATATAAAGTATAAACTTTCCAAATTATTTTGTAAACACGCTACTTGCATTAAATTATGAAAATTACAATAAGATTTTTGTTTGTTTGTACGTAAGTAAATAAAAGACTCCCACACTGTGCATTATTTCAAAATAAAATTATAAAGAAGAAAACATCAGCACGTGGAAAACAGATGAGGTAGAAGAGGAAGAACACAAACCTTCAAAATAAAAAACTATAGGTCTACCTTCGTTCGCTTGTATACTTACTGCAGACTACAAATCACTATTAATAACGAAGTTTACAATCGAGAATAAATAGGCGATGTGATTGTAAAATATTACTTAATGCGAATAACAAACCCAACTGTTCGACGTTATTACAGCTTGTGAAGCAAGCACCGGTAGTAACGTGTGTTTCCAGATATGGCAGGCTCTCCCTATCATGTAAGAGGAACTCCGAATACGTTTTTAGCAATAAGAGTTAGCTCCCATACATCTTTGGATGAATGGTAGTACGAGAAGTACAAAGGTGCGTTACTATTTACTGCATCTCAGGTTAACAAAATGGTAATCAATATTTCAAATTGGGCACGCATGGCTGGATTTTTCTTTTAAAGACAAAAAGTAATGCTCTTTTTTAAAATTATATTTTCCCTCTCACTCCCCCGCCCCCAACATAGCACTCCTCACATATATTCTCTCCATTAGATGCACACTAACGCGAAAACAACGAACTTGAAAGTAAAAGAAATACCTCATCAGTGCGCGTCATGGCACTTGTCTTAGATTTGACTATTTACTATAGTTTACCAACTCATGCTACAAGATAACGTGCTGATGATTTAGTGTCAGGGAATGATGGACTCTTGGTAGAATAATAATCTTTGTATTCAGTTGACTAACGATTTAGCCAATCGTAAAATCATTATACATTCTTTCGTAAACTCTCTCCCGAATTTGTATAAAATGCTCATAACGTAATTATTTATTTTTCTGAGAACATTAAAATTAGCCTCATAACACACACCGACTTTCTCATAAACAGTATCACACACACAGATACATACATGTACGTATATTAACCTTAAAATATTAATGCACGCATCGTACAAGATAAATACATACATCTACATGAAAATACACCCTTCTCCCCTTACATACATACACACACACACTCGGTACATTTAATACAAGAACAAAATATTTAGAATCAATATATTAAAAACAATTCTTGTAGATTGCAGAATAGTGTATTATTTATGAATTCATGACATTTAATAAAGCAATATTAATACGTAATAATAATAATAATAATAATGATTCCAAATGCAGCCTCTTCAAATCCATGAATGAAACAACAGAAAATATACTATCTGGATGTCAGGTTCTGGCCGAGGTCTCATGAAAATCAAACATGTCATTGAAGGAGAAGTCATTGGTCTTGTGGACTAATTCTGGAATAACAATAAAGATGATCCACTGATAGAAGCAGTAAAGATGAATGGACTATTCCAAACCCCAGAAACAAAGAAACATGGAAGAAAGCAACGAAGCAAGCACTAGCACATACCTGAAGCCGAAAACTTCTCCATGGCCAGTAAGTTCGACAAGCCGATGAAATATCAACAAAGCAATCAACGTACAAATGGTTGAAAGAGGTAGGGTTGAAAATAGAAACAGAAACACTCAGCTGCACAAGATCAAGCACTCAACACGAAATCACACAAAACGAAAATCATGAAAATCTCAAATGATTCCAAATTTAGACTCTGCAAAGCCATGGATGAAACAACAGAGCACATACTATCTGGATGTCAGGTTCTGGCTGGAGCAGAATACACCAAAAGAAACAACGAAGTAGCAAAACACATACATAGAAATCTGTGTGAGAACTATGGCATAAGAACCCCAGAAAGAGCATTGATGCACCAGCCAGAAGCAGTCACCGAAACAGAAGTCAAAATACTGTGGGACTTCGAGATAAGAACAGATCGGGTAATTCCTGCACGAAGACCAGACATTGTAGTTCTCAACAAGTCAAACAGAACAGCAACAATCATTGATGTCGCTGTTCCAAGTGATAGAAACATAAAAACAAAAGAAAGAGGAAAAATAGAAAAATACCAAGACCTCAGATTAGAAATTCAGAGATTGTGGAATGTAAAAGCAGAAGTGATAGGAGCCTTGAGGAACATAACATCTGAACTGGAAGGCTATCTGAATAAACTCCCTGGAAACCACAGACTCGCTCCACTACTCAAAGCAGCGCTCCTCGGGAAAAAAAGTGCCCACATTCTTCATAAAACCTTGGATCTCCCAGAATCTTAGTAAGATTCCGAGATCACAACCGACAGTCAAACAGAAGTCGTGGAAAGATGCAATATTAAACTTGCTATTATTTCTGTTACTGTATTACTACTACTACTTTTTACTCTACTACTATCATATTTCCACCACTACTAGTACTGCTCATGGGAGTATCTGTGATGGATAATTTCTTTTTTACCCTTTCCCTTAAATAATTAAAAAATTATACACACAGAAAAATGTTATTTTGGCTGTCATCCGGAACAGGACCGCCACCCGCCACATCACAGTTACTATTAGCATTACTCTACTGCTTCCACTACAGTTACTTCTCTACATCTGTTACTCTACTACTTCTAATACAACTACTTCTCTACATCTATTACTCTACTACTTCTAATAAAACTACTTCTTTACTACTATTACCATAATACTTAAACTACACTACTTCTCTACTACTTATACTACAAATTCTTCTCTACTACTATTACTCTACTACTTCTAATGCAACTACTTCTCTACTACTATTACTTTACTAGTTCTCCTACAACGTTCTACTACTCCTACTACAACTACTTATCTACTACTCTATACTTCTACTACAACTATTTCTCTACATCTATTACTCTACTACAACTATTTCTCTACATCTATTACTCTACTACTTCTAATACAACTACTTCTGTTACAACTACTTCTCTACTTTTCTTCTACTTCTACTACAACGACTTCTCTACTACTTCTACTACAACGACCTCTCTACTACTCTATTATTTCTACTGTTATTACTATATTAGTTCTACTAAAACTACTTCTCTACTACTATTATTTTGCTACTTTTACTGCAAGTACTTCTCTATTACTTCTACTATTATTACTGTGGCTAGTTCTACTAAAACTAGTTCTCTACTGCAACTACTTCTCTACTACTATCATCACTACTCTACAACAACTACTGCTATTAAATGCGATTTATGACAGCACATCGTGTTTACACGCTTTCCATGTCTTGCACTTGATAGTATAGCACACGAAGAAGCACGCAGGCTAACACCGCGACGAAAAAGCACAGTAAAATATTCAATTAAAACCAGGTAGACAGCAATATATGACAACAGCAACACATGACAACAGCAACACATGACAACAGCAACACATGACAACGACAAAACACATAACACTGCTCGGCAGCAACAATAAAGGAGCACCAGCAAACGGCAGGTGTCAGAGATCGATGTGTTGCCAGGCGTGTGTGAGTTATAAGAAGAGCAGAGATGAGACACAATGGTTTAGGTCGAATGTGTCTCATGCGTAAGTATGACACTTCGCAAGAAACGAACCAACACAAAATCCACCTCTCCAAAATCCAAGGAAGCAAACGAAAACGCACCACTGAGCATGTCCTTGATCGCACACTAGTGTTTGCTGTTTCCTGATATTGTACTGCTGCATTCGGATAATTGTGTTTAGTGTCGTATTACAACATCTGTTAATTATATGTATAGTCCGATTACATTTGTGTGTGTGTTCGCAACTTACAGCACCAAAGCAAATTCCAACTTAACATGGGTATGGAAGAAAGCATATTAACTAAATCAGTTTTTCTTTAATGTCCTTTTTGTGATCGTGGATCATGAACATTTGTTTGTTTGTTTGTTTGTTTGTTTCTTTCTTTTCTCTTTCTTTCTTTCTTTCTTTCTTTCTGTGATAGAGTAAATTTGCCTCTCCCTATTTTAAATTTAAATTGTTACATAAATTGCTAAATTGTCAGAGTAACCCGACCTTGAGCACTCCTTATGGTGTTATTTATAAGTCTCTGAGTTGAAGTAAACACCTTGAGGCAAAAATATTCTATATTGCTGACGTAATACAAACTGAGTGAGTAGCTTTGTCTTATCCAATGATCATGATTCATGAGAACGAGACCAATGTAAAAAATTCCACTCTCTGATCACTATGAATGTTGCGGTGTGTAAGCGTAAAGAGTATGCTATGCACTTTGATGTATATACTGGATACATCAGGAGATTTCTAGCCTCTAGAAAGAGAGTGCTGGTAATATTTGTACTTTGCTAAAGACGCCTGAGATCCTTTGAAAAAAACAGTCTGTAGAAACACAGTGCTGATAATAAAAGAGCACTTTGGTTTGTTCTTGACTGTCGGAAATCAAAGATAATGCCGTAAAATTACTAAGAAAATTCCCCCAAATGAAGAAGCGTTGAAATGTGTATATAGATCAGGAGCGAATATATGAAAGTTATAAAAGAAAAGAAAACAAAATTTACAAAGGATGAAGCAAATGAATTGAAAAGTAATTTGCACGACCAGAAATACTTTTGGAAAAGCATAGAACAAGAAATAGTCAATTATACATGCGAGAATGATAATAACAGTTTTATCGCCAATCAATGAAGACAAACGGCAGACCCTTTTCTTCTGACCAATCAAGTTTGCACCAGATAAGAGCGTGAATATAACGCTTAGTCAGCGCACCAATCAAAAAGATTAATAGTAAGCTCTTACTCAAACGAACATGGTGCGGTGCTTCAATTGCATTGATTTATTTAAAAAAAAAAACTGATTAACATTGCTTACAGTATATTTAGTCTTCTTATGTTTTTAAGTATTTATCAACCCTTATGAATTTTATGCACATTCTACTTTTTGGGAGTCGGCTAAGTTTGCACTTTGGATGCTGTATTATTTACCCGTAATTATTGTGACTTGTTGAATGACTTATTAGTGGACACATGTATTTATTGGACGTTTTGCTATATTAGCTACTAGTGGACACATGTATTTATTGGACGTATGGATAATTAGCTACTAGTGGACACTCGTGTTTATAATTGATTCGGTGCTATATTACTTACTAGTGGGCACTCGTATTTACCATTGATTTATTGTTATTTTACCCTCGTGTGGACACTCGTGTTTATCATTGAACTGTTGCTAGACTTTCTAGTGGACACTAGTATTTATCGTTAATTTATTGCTATATGACTTACTAATGGACACACGAATTTATCTGAATTGTTGCTGTTTGATTTACTATTGGACACTCGCATTTATCATTGATTTATTGCTATATTACTTTCACTAGTGGACACACATTTATCTGAATTGTTGCTGTATAACTTACTAGTGGACACATTTATCTGAATTGTTGCTGTATAACTTACTAGTGGACACACATTTATCTGAATTGTTGCTGTATAACTCACTAGTGGACACACATTTATCTGAATTGTTGCTGTATAACTTACTAGTGGACACATTTATCTGAATTGTTGCTGTATAACTTACTAGTGGACACACATTTATCTGAATTGTCGCTGTATAACTTACTAGTGGACACTCGTATTTTTAAAAATTGTTGTTGTATGATTTCTAGTGGATACTCGTGCGGATTATTGACTGGGATGGGTGGGGGTGGGGGTCGTGCAAGTCACATTAATGTTAAATTGATTATTTGTTAAAAAAGCCGTAAAACACTACTACACTACTATCTAATGTAACTGAAGCATGGCAAGTTTGGTAGGTTTCCTCGTTGTGATAATTAATTAATGAGAGTATTAATTAATTTAAAAAATCACACTTCCCTCTACTACCGTACACACACACACACACACACACACACACACACACAGAGCGATAGTTTCGGTTTTATTATCGCTTTTCACAGCACGTTGCACAGCTTCTGTCAGGATTTACATCAGAAATCCACTTCTCCACTCTTGGATCTGTCTGACTCTCTGGTGAACATTGCAGACTGTGTGTGTGTGTGTGTGTGTGTGTGTGTGTGTGTGTGTGTGTGTGTGTGTGTGTGTGAGTGAGGGCAAGATGGGTAATGACGACTAGTGTGTTCAATTCTAGAGATCCTTAGTCACATGAACAACTGTGTTTTAAACTTTCTGAATTTTGAAAAGTTACTATCGCTCATTACGATATCATATTTTAAGCAGGAAATTCCCGTGAGAGGTCAGTCAGTACCATAATTTGTATAAATTAATTTAATTCCTTTGCTTTTAAAAATAGTGAATCTGAACCAACCAAAAAGCAAAAACTTAAAGTCCAAACAAGCAACGACCCCTCCCCCCCAAATAACACCCCCCCCAAATAAAACAACAACAAAGATCCTAACAACAACAAAATGACTAAGTAAACTTCACATCCAAACAGACTAAAAAAAATAACAACAAACTCCAAAGAAAAATAACAAAAAAAAAATAACAAAAACTGCAAATGCGATTAAGCAGAGAACATTACGATAGAAAACCCAATTTCTCCTCCTCCTCCTCAAGGGAAATAACTGTGCTTAAATGCTGTCCGTTTAATTTACACTTTGAATGAATAATACATGCTAGAGTTATCATGCGTAAATTATAGGTTTTCAATCTTTCGCCAGAAGTAATTTTACCCGCAGCCAAATTTAATGCTGTTGGATTATTTGCCTATGAGAGTGTTGTCATCCACATGAAGTATAATAATATGATAGTTTTCTGGTTTTAAATCAACTGGCAGACCGAAGTATCTTCATAATATCAATCCACCATTTCGAAAAATGAACACGCAACAGACTAACGAGGCTGCCATTTTGGAAATAGGTAACTTGTGGAGAATTTTGAAAATGACAACCAAACGTCGGTCGCTAAGAATTTCATAAGTGTGTGTGTGTGTGCGCGCGCGCGCAAATTTGATTATGCAGAAATAAAACAATATTTTAGATCTATTTGAGATTTATAAAATGTGTTTTCTCGTACAGTGAGCTTTCATACATATGTATTTTACAATTCAAAATAGCCGCAAATACGCATGTTTCTAAGTATAAATGTTTTTTTCGATTTTTAATTCCCCCTCTCCCCATGATAACAAAGCGGCATGCAGTTTAACAAATCATTTTCGTGAAACAAACATCATTGTTTATAAAAGGTGCGTTATATCAACACACACAAAGAAACTTTCTTTTAATGAAAATTTTCTCCATGAAAATGGAACACGACTAATTCACTGCTTCCTACACGCTAAACAAATGTTTTCAAATGTTTTCTTTTCATATAGTTGTTATTCCATCAAGGATGAAAATAACCAATGTTTAACTGCCATTCAGAGAAGACCATTCAAAGCTGGCACCATTACATTTACTGTAGGCCAACTAACCAATCAAATGTGCATCAAACTTGGAACCAACAAGCCTGATCTAACAAGAATGGGGCCGATACGGAGTTTCAGTTTATTTATTCATTAAGTATGAGAATAAACCTAATAAAAATTAACCATAACCCACTGTTACAAGCATTCAACTATTATGAGCCACTGGCAGCCCAAATCACTAAGCATACGGGAAACAAAACGGTGCAACTCATAAAGACGTTTAGGAGTAAAAAAAAAAATCCACAGCCGACGAATACGACATAATTGTATTAAGGAGCACAGTCACCCAGAATTTCGTACAAAATTTGTTCAAAATCTTGATGGCCAACTAATTAATGTACAAACGTGAAATCTGGTCAGAAAGTTGCCAAATGGTATTTTAAAGAAATGATACTAATATATATTTCTGGAATGAGGAAAGGGCTTAAAAAATAAATAACTTAAAAATGTACACTCGCGACGTTATGAAAACTAGCCTGAATTGTAGAACTAGCCTAAGACCAAGTATCAAAGACTGAACTAGAATACTTTAAAAAATCTAGAAAGACATGTAGAGGTATAGTGTTGAACATTGTCACTGTACTAGTGTTTACGGTTTGTCTGTGATTCCAAACTGAAAAATATGCTGAACGTTTGTCAGAAATACGGTGCACACGTCCTCATATCTTGGTATTATATAAAGGCAAAATATTGTGGTTCATACCAAAGCCACTACATCTGGGAATGTGCGCAAAATCTCGGAACAATCTGCTGAAAAATGTGGAAAATAAAGTTTTTCGGCATGCAGAAAATAAATGTTTTTCTACCTAAATGCAGTCAGTACTCCCCAGCTTTGTAGTGATAATCCTCTCTTTCAACTTCTTGCTCATCAGGACCCAGTCTTCTGCGTCTCCTAGCCTGACGAAGGGCCTTGGAAGCCAAAAATGTCTGTCGCTGCGCATTTTCACACAATCACATCAGCTTCTTCACAGAACGTGCGACAGAATATATGTCCATCATACTCAAAATAGCTATCAAACTGGTCAGCCATCATTGAACATGGTTACTGCCACTGCCACAGCAGTTTCAACAGTTTTCTGTCCATGATTCTTTTTTTAGGGGAGGGAGGGGGGCATAGCTTCCATATAATGCTGTTGATTGACACATTCTGGTTTTGTATAGACACTTTGTTAGGAGCTCTGTCTTGGCAAGGTCTTTCCAGATAGGTTTTATAGCCTCCATGACTGCATAAGGGAGGTAATGGTTTGTTCTATGAGTGGTAATGTTTATCTTCTCTTCTAGCCTTCAGAAAGAGGCACCATTCAGCATCACAAAAGTTGTGAACAGGTTTTTGAACCCTTATGAAAGTACACCGCCCAAACATCTCTCACTTTGACAATGTCATGTTTTTTTCCCATGATTGCATTTCCTCTTATATATCAATGGTGGTCTCTGTAAGTCTACCCTTCCCACCTAGTCGCTTTCCATCAGGCAGAGCTTCTTTGGTGTTCTTTCTGTCATGTGTCGATTCGTTTCTATACATGACCCATACATTCAAGTTTGTCAATCTTTTTGCCGCCAAAGGGCTTACTCTCAGACACCTTTTGATATGTGCTAATATTCCCTTCATAAACAAATCCTGTATACCTTAACTTGTATTGTTCAACTGATCTTTCAAAAATCTCATAAACCGCTTGCCTCCATTGATGCACTAGAACCCTCGTGTCAATGTGCAGTCTGCGCTATGAGTGTCGGCCTATTCTCTATGCTTTTCAGTATTGGGATCTTGTTTCTCCCAATAGTCACATGATGTCACAAAACGGGCGGGCTTGTTACAAGCCGACCCGAGCTGAAGTTAGAGATGCAAGGGGTGAAGTCTATTTTTGGCCTGCTCCGGTGCACCTCCAAAAAAAGCCCGTGACGTGTGCCAGTACTACGTCGTGTCAGGTTGTTACAATGACACACATGACATACTCCATTGATGTTTGGGTGGGGCCCACTTTATTAGTGTCATGCCAAGGAACGTTTTATTGGCGGTGTGTGTTGTGAGTGTGTATCATAAATGTGAATAAATGGACGAACAGACGAACGGTGCAAAACAATAGTACAAATTCTTTCGTCCCTCTCAAAAACTATGAATAACAAGAGAGTTGAAAGATGTTTAAATCAGGTTATTTATTTCCCGATTTAAAAGGGGCACTACTCTTTCGCACAGTGATTAATCATTCATTCAACTTTCCAATGTCATGCACTCTTTGGGGAATAAGGGGAGATGAAAATGATGAAATTCAAAATATAAAATAAAGATTAATTACACAATTCTTATGCGGCAAATGGGGCCGCTTTAACAATAGTTGACATGTAAAATAAGCATTACTTTTAACATTAGAGTTCTTATTTTGCAAACGATATAATAGTGTTCATTTTCTTAAGAGTCCTAGACTTAAGTATGTGCGCGTTAGCCGTGCTAATGATTACTCACTATTAATGTCAGAGTTCCAAGGAGATGACGTAATCTCACACGTCACTTATAAGCGGCACTTCAAAGTGAAGATCGCGGCGCAATTGAGGCGTCGCATTACAGGTGAAGACTCTGCAGAATCTAGGCACCACTTTCAGATTATCACGGGGAGAAATCTGAAATTTAGCTGACTGCTGTCAGCCTCGATAATTATCGTTGTTTGTCGTGGACACGGACACCTCAACGACGTTTAGCATTATCGGATGGAGTCGTCCAGTGGGATGTGTCGTCGCATTACATTGAGTGTAGAAATCCGGATATGTATCTCCGGCGCCAGCCCCTCAATTTGCGGGATAGACTGCCAAAACGAACTCAGACAGGGGGGAGAGCAAGTTGGTCCCTCGTGTCGTTAACTGCATACAACCAGCGTCACATGCATCGGATTTTTCTTGACAGCGAACTTTCCACTTTGCCAACAGTTATACTGAGTAATTTTGCCTCGCTACTCAATATATGGCATCAGACGGATGGAAAACGGATGGAAAGAGATTATTGCAGCTTTCCTTTATGAAATCTCTGTACATGAGATAATTCATACGTGAAGTTAGACTGGCTTCAGACGAATCGACGTTTTCAACATTGAGAGTAAAAGTCTTCATTTTGCCTCTTATATAGCTCTCACTGAAGGTTTCCAAAACTTCCAGAAGCTGTGTCCTGTGACATGATTTTTGCCTTGGATATATAGTGGTAATCGTGATGCACGCTTTTCCGTGGTCAATCCTAATGCGCACTGGCCATTTCACTCGTCAACAACATGTGACGGTATTGCGCAGTTGTCCCAATTTATTTAATATACATATTCTTCATAAACTAATATATATATTCAATATGATAATTAACACACACTGCGTCACGAACGTCTGTCTACTAAAGAGATCTTAGGTGACCGTTACTGGAAGTTACATGCTACATACGAAAAATAACAAAACTCGGATTACTTCAATTAGTTTTGTTAGCGGTTTTTTAAAATGAAATAAAATATAATTTCTGTCCCTCATTTCCTGTGACAACCCCCTTCTTAAAATTGATTGGAGCTCACAGAGTGGAAATCAATTAGGAACAAAAAAATTTTATTTCACACGATAGTCTCCACAGGAATTATATGCGCATCTGTGGAGAGACTATCCTCTCTCTTGTTTATATCGCGGTTATGGCATGCCGGGATAATGCATCGGCACCCGAATTTTCTCGGCCCGCGATGTGTTCGACAACGAAGCTATACTCCTGTAGCAGGAGTGTCCATCTAGTTAGCCTAGCGTTATCGTACATGCTAGTGCGCAGATATGTAAGCGGCTTATGATCGCACTGCAGGATGAATGGTTTAGAGTACAGATAGGCACTGAATTTCTTGAGTGCCCATACGATTGCTAAGCACTCTTTTTCAATCGTAGAATACCGTGTCTCACGATCTAACAGTTTCTTAGAAGCGTATGCTACCGGTAGGTATTCGTCATCTGTCTCTTGGAGAAGTATGGCACCGAGGCCTTCGTCTGATGCGTCGGTCCTGACAATAAATCTCTTGTCAAAGTCTGGTAACTGTAGGACGGGTTTACTGGTCAAGATGTCCTTCACTTTTTCGAGGGCGGTGCTACACTCTGCCGTCCATCGTATTTTCGTGGGTTGTTTGTTCCCAGTTAAGTCCGTCAGTGGTTTAAGAAGCGTACTGAAGTTTGGGACAAATTTTCGGTAGTACCCCACTAGCCCCAAAACTGCCCTGACCTGTTTCTTTGTAGTCGGTAAGGTCATGTCACGAATGGCTGCAGTCAAGTCTAGATTTGGGCCTATTTGTCCGTCACTTATGATATGGCCAAGAAATTCAATCTCTCGAAAGCCCGCGCGAACTTTGGAGGGTTTCACGGTCAATCTATGGCGCTCGAGAATGTCAAGTAGACCATCCACTGAGGATAAATGTTGGTCCCATGTTCCTGTTGCTACCAGTATGTCATCAAAGAAATTCAATGCGTCAACGCTCTCTAACGGTAATTTTCGCATGAAGCGCGCGAATGTTGCGGGTGCGTTCGCTAGTCCGAACGGTAGTCGGCAAAACTGAAATAAGCCTAGCGGAGTTGGGAATGCTGTTTTTGGTCTGTCGTCAATAGCAACTGACAGTTGCCAGTACCCTTTGCACATGTCAAACTTCGAAAAGTAATGTGCCTTGGTTAGTTTTGCGAATAATTCGTCCTGATTTGGGATAGGTTCCGCATCGAATTCAGTTATCTCATTTAACTGTCTGTAGTCCACACAAAAACGAAGCGTACCGTCTTTCTTTTTAACTAAGACGACCGGTGATGAATATGGGGAGATTGACTGTTCAATCACGCCCTGTTTTTGCATTTCACGCACCTGTTCTGCTATGTACTTTGTGCTCTCATATTTCTGTGGGTACTGTTTTAAGCGTATCGGTTTGTCACTTAAAAGTTTGATGCGGTGTTCAACCAAATCTGAGTGGCCCGGTTGGTCGGTGAATATGCGCGCGTGTCTGTGTAAGAGGTTGGACATTGCGTCGCGCTGTTCGACAGTTAAGTTCGAGTCAATCTCGACTTGATCGACTGTAACTGCAGAGTTAGGCTGGGTTTCGGCGGACATCATGTCTGTTCTGAAATTGGAGTCTTCCAATTGTATCAGTGCGACATTCACGTTTTGTATCTGTTCGTCGCTGCGTTCATAGTAACGCTTTAGCATATTTATGTGATAGATTTTCTGCTTATTTCCTATCTGTATGCTATAATCGTTCTGCTTCACACGCTTAATAACGCGGTAGGGTCCACGCCAGTGCATTTGCATGCGGTTGTTATGCGTGGGCCGCAAGAGTAACACGAGCTGACCTGGTTCGAGGTCACGTTCCACAGCTGTACGGTCAAAATTTCGCTTGTATCGGGGTTGTTTTTCGCGAACGTTTTCCTGTGCTAAGTGACACGTTTCGGTCAGACGTTGACGTAGTTCGGCTACGTACGTGTGAACATCTTTACCATCGGTCACAGTGTCTCCCTTGACCCATGTTTCTTTTATTAGCTTAAGGGGACCACGAGGTTGCCTGCCGTATAGTAGTTGGAACGGTGAATAGCCCGTACTCTCTTGTGGGAGTTCGCGATACGCAAAGAGTAATGGTGCTAGAAAACGCGGCCACTGGTCGGGTTGTTCCGAGGCCATTTTAATTAACATTTTCTTTATTGTACCGTTGAAACGTTCAACGGCACCATTAGACTGAGCGTGATATGGTGATGAGAACAACTGTTTACACGCCAGTAGACGCATTGTTTCAGCCATCATTGCTGAGGTGAATTGAGTGCCCTGGTCACTCAATATTTCTCGGGGAACGCCCGTGCGAGAAAATACGTCTATTAAAGCGTCTGCGACTTCGATCGCTGTGATGCCCTTTAATGCGACTGCTTCTGGATATCGTGTTGCAAAATCCACGATTGTTAGGATATAGCGATATCCTCCTTCGGCCGCGGGAATGATTGGGCCAATAATGTCTACTGCGACTTTTAGGAATGGTTCCTCTACTGTTGGTACTATCTCGAGGGGAACTCGACTGACACGCCCTCGGTCAATATGTTGTTGACACTGCGTACATGTACGAACGTACGAGCGAACATCCCTACTCAGGCCTGGCCAAAAAAAGTCCTCACGAACTCGCTGCTCAGTGCGCCGCGCGCCCTGATGTCCAGACATGATTGAGTCGTGTGCAAAGCTTAGAATCAGCGGTCTGAGTGGTTTAGGGGTAAATAGACACGTGGTGCTTCTAGTATCATTTTCCTTATAGTCGGTGCGCCGAAACGCTAGTCCGTCCTTCAGGAAATACGTCATTGTCGCGTACTTGCTGGACGTAATAGTGTTTTTCCGTGCCAGCTTTAGCATTGAGGACAAACTTTTGTCCTCCTGCTGCAGGTGACTGAGTTGACTTGGGGTCAACTGCGGGAATGTATTCTCGACTATCTTTAGAGCTGGGGGTCCTTGTTTACTACGTACCCGTTGTGCTCTAGTGGTTACGGGGAGAACAGGATAGATGTCATCAGTGTGTGCGTCACACTGTTCGGGCGATAGTATGAATCCGAACTGCATGTCTCTTATTACTGCGGCGGTGACTGTACCGGAAAATACGGGTGAGGTAACATGTACAGTGGCTCTTGGACATGTACTAAGGTGTCCCATAACACATCGAATGCGGACACTACCTCTTAGATACTGTTCAGGGCGTACAAGTTTAGCATTTATGCAGCTTATGGACGCACCTGTATCGACCAGTATTTTGACTTTTTGTCCGTTTACTGTAGCCTGTTGGGTCTTTAGAGTTGCGCCTGTTTCAGTGCATACCTTTACATCACGTGGACTGGGACAGTTCTGAGAACTATGCCCCTTCCCTTTGCAAGTGTAACATGTCATAGGTGGGGAGTCACGTGTGTGACGTCGTACGTCTTGTGACTTAGTATATGTCCGCTGTACCGGTTCGGGTTTTTCCGATTTCGTCATTGGTCGGTTCGGTTTCGGTGTATACTTCTGCCGATTTGTAGGAGGAGGGCGTGGTGCGCTCCTCGTAATTACCGGATCAGGGTAATCATTATACGTGTCTGCTAACCTCAACATATCACTGAAGTTAGCCGGGGGGTTTCGCTGCAAATATGTCGTCATTGCAGGCGGAGCAATATGGAGAAATTGATCTCTTAATATCAAATCAAATAGGCCCTCATATGTCTTCCGGATGTCTGTCAAATCAATCCATCTATCAAGATAATGGCGTAACCGGGTACCGAAGGCTTGCATGGTGTCATTTGCTTTAGGTATGGCTCTCCTAAACATTTTTCGAAAGCCTTCTGCTGTACATTGAAAAGTACGCATCAAACCCGTTTTGAGATCTGCATAAGTAATAGCGGGATCGCGCGTTAGATCAGTAAATGCGCGCGAGCTTTCACCTTGGAGTATTTGACCGAGTTGTTGTTTCTTTTCAATGTCAGAGTAATTAAAGTTGGCAATGAAACTGTCAAAGCGTGTCAAAAACTCGTCAATCGTCTCGACTTCAGGGTTAAAGAAAGCTAGCCGTGTACGGGGTTTATTTAATTCGGCCTGTTGCTTAGCAGTCCCATCTAACAACTTCTCTCTAGCTGTTACCTCTTGCTTAGCTAATTCAAGCTGTTCCTGATGTGCTCTAGCTTTTAACTTAAGCTTTTTCTCTTCTACTTCCTGCCTTTTATCTTCTAAATCCCTAGCTGACTGAATCTTTAATAACTCTATTTCTCTCATATCTTGGATTTCTTTCTCTTTAAAATCTCTCGCCTCTTTCGCTCTTTTTTCCTCTAGCTCATTTTTTCTATCCTCTAGCTCTCTCAGGTTTTGCATCTCTAGCTGTTTAGCTAACTCTCTCTTATCTTCTAGCTCTATAGCCTCTTTCGATCTTTTTTCCTCTAGCTCTCTCAAAGTTCGCATCTCTAAGTCCTTAGCTACCTGTCTCTTTTCTTCTAGCTCTATAGCTTCTTTCGATCTTTTTTCTTCTAGCTCTCTCAAAGTTTGCATCTCTAGCTGTTTAGCTAACTCTCTCTTATCTTCTAGCTCTCTCAAAGTTCGCATCTCTAAATCCTTAGCTACCTGTCTCTTTTCTTCTAGCTCTATAGCCTCTTTCGCCTCATTTTCTTTCGCAACATACCATTTAGCTATCTCCTCATCCACGTATTCCTTTAACTCGGCTTTCTCATACCCGAATTCTCTACCCATAGCCATGAGTTCTTTCTTTATGTTTACTAGCTCGGCCATTTTTAAAATTTCTAGTTATCACGAGTTGGATAAAGTGACTTAGAATATTCGCGGGATTTTGACCTCTGTCGGTCACAAGTGGTGCAATGGTGTGCGTATGAACACCAGCCACCACGTGATTAGGATTATGATAAACACGAATAAAAGAAATCCTAATCGCAAATTTGCAAAGTTAGCAAAATTAGCAAAACAACAGTTGCTAATGTAGCGTACGAAATATCGATCTATGTACGTCTAAACACGAGTCGGTACGCGTTAACGATAATAGCGTAAAGATTATAAAACTTATTTCAACACAATAATAATAAGTCTTATCAAAATCCAGTTCACCTAAGTCTCAATAGCAAGCCCTAACATGCAATAAACAATGCATAATGGTGATGAGATAGAAAAGCAGGAAAGAGATGACACTTTCTTACAACAACACAATTTACCTTGTCAGATCACGGTCAGTGGTCACCAGATGTCACAAAACGGGCGGGCTTGTTACAAGCCGACCCGAGCTGAAGTTAGAGATGCAAGGGGTGAAGTCTATTTTTGGCCTGCTCCGGTGCACCTCCAAAAAAAGCCCGTGACGTGTGCCAGTACTACGTCGTGTCAGGTTGTTACAATGACACACATGACATACTCCATTGATGTTTGGGTGGGGCCCACTTTATTAGTGTCATGCCAAGGAACGTTTTATTGGCGGTGTGTGTTGTGAGTGTGTATCATAAATGTGAATAAATGGACGAACAGACGAACGGTGCAAAACAATAGTACAAATTCTTTCGTCCCTCTCAAAAACTATGAATAACAAGAGAGTTGAAAGATGTTTAAATCAGGTTATTTATTTCCCGATTTAAAAGGGGCACTACTCTTTCGCACAGTGATTAATCATTCATTCAACTTTCCAATGTCATGCACTCTTTGGGGAATAAGGGGAGATGAAAATGATGAAATTCAAAATATAAAATAAAGATTAATTACACAATTCTTATGCGGCAAATGGGGCCGCTTTAACAATAGTTGACATGTAAAATAAGCATTACTTTTAACATTAGAGTTCTTATTTTGCAAACGATATAATAGTGTTCATTTTCTTAAGAGTCCTAGACTTAAGTATGTGCGCGTTAGCCGTGCTAATGATTACTCACTATTAATGTCAGAGTTCCAAGGAGATGACGTAATCTCACACGTCACTTATAAGCGGCACTTCAAAGTGAAGATCGCGGCGCAATTGAGGCGTCGCATTACAGGTGAAGACTCTGCAGAATCTAGGCACCACTTTCAGATTATCACGGGGAGAAATCTGAAATTTAGCTGACTGCTGTCAGCCTCGATAATTATCGTTGTTTGTCGTGGACACGGACACCTCAACGATGTTTAGCATTATCGGATGGAGTCGTCCAGTGGGATGTGTCGTCGCATTACATTGAGTGTAGAAATCCGGATATGTATCTCCGGCGCCAGCCCCTCAATTTGCGGGATAGACTGCCAAAACGAACTCAGACAGGGGGGAGAGCAAGTTGGTCCCTCGTGTCGTTAACTGCATACAACCAGCGTCACATGCATCGGATTTTTCTTGACAGCGAACTTTCCACTTTGCCAACAGTTATACTGAGTAATTTTGCCTCGCTACTCAATATATGGCATCAGACGGATGGAAAACGGATGGAAAGAGATTATTGCAGCTTTCCTTTATGAAATCTCTGTACATGAGATAATTCATACGTGAAGTTAGACTGGCTTCAGACGAATCGACGTTTTCAACATTGAGAGTAAAAGTCTTCATTTTGCCTCTTATATAGCTCTCACTGAAGGTTTCCAAAACTTCCAGAAGCTGTGTCCTGTGACATGATTTTTGCCTTGGATATATAGTGGTAATCGTGATGCACGCTTTTCCGTGGTCAATCCTAATGCGCACTGGCCATTTCACTCGTCAACAACATGTGACGGTATTGCGCAGTTGTCCCAATTTATTTAATATACATATTCTTCATAAACTAATATATATATTCAATATGATAATTAACACACACTGCGTCACGAACGTCTGTCTACTAAAGAGATCTTAGGTGACCGTTACTGGAAGTTACATGCTACATACGAAAAATAACAAAACTCGGATTACTTCAATTAGTTTTGTTAGCGGTTTTTTAAAATGAAATAAAATATAATTTCTGTCCCTCATTTCCTGTGACACATGACTTACAGTCTTTTCGTTTTGCTTGAGTGTCAAGAACCTTTTCAGTTTTCATGCCAATATTTGTCACATCACCTACTTTAGATGAGTGGCCTATAGTCATCAAAATCCCATCACTGGAAACATGAATGTCTCTATTGTCATCATCTCTGTCTCTTCTGCCTGTTTATACTCAAGTGCTGCAGGTGCCTGCATGCTGATCTTTTGTGTACAGAGGTACATGTTTTGCGAAATGTTTTCTTTATAGCTTTGTAGCTATTTCCACATACTAGTTTTAGTGAATCCATTCTTTATAGCTTTGTAGCTATTTCTACATACTAGTTTTAGTGAATCATTACGCACACAAAGTCTCGAACTCCGACCTGTCCACTCCTATTCATCGCATAGCAAATGTAACTCGTCTGTTCACTAAGTTTACAAATGCATTGCCTACAGAAATCTGAGGTAATGAAGAGCAAGCAGGCTGCTTGTCACAGTTTTCATTGTTACATACCAGTGCCATTCTTTTAATTTCAAACAATCTCACAGTATGGTGACAGTGACGTCACACCAAGTGCGATGAAATAATTTTACTGAAGATTGCTACATCTATTATAATAAATTATTCTATTTCTTTCTGGATCTTCAACATCAACTTCCTGTGCTGCACAGTCTTCTTAACTTTCTCGTCTTTCTCTCCCCATGCAGTCACACTTATACACACCACAATATTTAAATGACTAAATAGCTTACTTTTTTTTTGCTGGCTAAACTGACGATGTATGAATCTTTTAGACCTTATTTATTTCACAAAATACCCAGCACAAAAATGATAGAAAAACCGTGAACACTAGTGTATGGACAAGATTTTATGTCGAAACCCTAATGAGGCAGATGAGTAATTTTTATCAAAGACGATGATTGTCTTAACTAATGTAACATTAAAAATAGCATATGGACTGAAAAAGTGTATATTCGTGTGAACATGTCTGCCCACTTGTTTATTTTGTTAACTTTGCAGCAATCTGTCGCTGTCCAAAGATGTCAAATTTGTTGCACTTCTTGACCCAACATATACGTGATCAGGGTAGGTCGGTGTGACACATACTTCCTTCTCATGTGAACATTAACTGTTAGATTGGAAACATAAAGAGAACTACATTAGCTGTTAGATTGGAAACATAAAGAGAACTACATTAGCTGTTAGATTGGAAACATAAAGAGAACTACATTAACTGTTAGATTGGAAACATAAAGAGAACTACATTAACTGTTAGATTGAAACATAAAGAGAACTACATTAGCTGCAATGGCACTGCTCTTTGTGCCTCCTGTTGAACAGGACTGCCGGTTTAATGTAATGGAAATTTATTGCAGCGTTAAATGACCATTCTTCCAGCACTACGACTGATCTCGGGTACTGGTTGAAATGACGTTGACCAATTGAAGTCAAAATACAGTACGTCATTATAGTCACCCTCATTAGTATGTTTTCTTCTGGGATGGGTCTCATTTGAGCTTGTCGTTTCACTGTTTATTGTAAAATTAAATTAAGAATATTATATTTCCAGTATTCCAGAATAAATTACATTTGAATAAAATTTTATAAAAGGACATGCAGATATCAAGCACAGCCCTCGATTACCTTATCTGTTTGGAAATTAAAAATAAAAATCGAAAAATATATAGGATTCAATCATTAGATTTACTTATTAATATTGACAAGTCATCTTTAATCTGAAATTCAGTATTGTTTGGCCAGTAGTTTATTGAAATATACTTGCGTCTATAAAAAATGAATTGCTGGTTAACAAGTGTAACATGTACTAAGTACACGGTGTGACACGAACGCCACCTAGTTCATGGTTATTATTATTATTATTAATTAATCGTCCACAACTAATTACAAGTGATAAGAATCTTAATTTATGTTATTAATAATTCTCCAGCAGACATTATTCGTCTCTCTCACTTGGCGGATATGTGGGTTCTGTAAACGTTTTCTCTCTTCCACAACATTTAAGACAACATTTACCGTCACACAATATACCGTAGGTAGAAAACATCTTACTAAGGGAGAAGACGAATCCTCTTTTTATATTTAGCGAGCCTCCCTCTACCCACTTTCTTGTCCAACAAGGTTGTTAATATGTGAATAAATTTATTAAATCAACAATCAAATATACATATAACAAATAGAATAAAATAGATTACTTGACGTCAATTATTTCCATAAAAACACAATGTTCCACAAGCAAAGTATATCATACGGCCATCGTTCCACAAGCAAAGTATATCATACGGCCATCGTTCCACAAGCAAAGTATATCATACGGTCATCGTTCCGCAAAAAAGTATATCACGCGGCCATCGTTCCACAAGCAAAGTATGTCATACGATCAACATGCATTTGCTTACCAGGGTTTAACTACCTGGAATTTGTCAGCTTTTGAGCTGAAATACTTAAGAAACCATGGCCCCTTTCAAAAGGGCTCTCCAGGTATCAGCAAACATAGCACTGACTCTTTTCTTTTAGTGTTTCTTCAAAATGTTCACTTGTAAATTCATTTTATTTATGCTTCCGTTATGTAACACATATATTACTTAATAGATTATCATTCGGCATTTGGATTCTTGTAATTTTAACATTCTTTAGCTTCCTCATGGTTAATAAAGACCTTGAGTATTGTTGTCATTGTTGTCAATCATTTAGAGTTTTGTTAACGACTAAGTGCATCATCATCATCATCATCATCATCATCATCATCATCATCATCATCATCATCATCATCATCATCACCACCACCACCACCACCACCACCACCACCACCATCATCATCATCATCATCATCATCATCATCATCATCATCATCATCATCATCATCATCATCATCATCAAAGCTTTGAAATCCCTAAGTTGTGTGTTTGGTGGTGAAGAGACCATTTGTTTCTGGACGACAAACTGCTGAGTCCACAAATAAATAAATAAATACAATGTCAGCGAAGTCCAGCTATGAAAGCATTTCTTCCCCTGCCACATGAAGAAAATCGTGACAGCTCATTTGACAGTGAAAAGCAAAATGATGCTGTGCTTCGTCAGTAAATTAAACAAAGCAACAGCAACAACAACAAAAAATAAAATAGAAACTGTAAAAGATAAGCACACAAATACAATTATAAAACTCCGAATGAAACAAAATACAATAATAATAATTAAACAGTATCAAATCAAGTCTAGCAAAAAGTAAGATTTCAAAATCAAAATAATTGAAATTACAAAAGAATGAAACTAAAAACAATCGGATTTCGGTTTGGGAAAATCTGCTGAGATTTTTAAGTGGTTGAAATATTTATCGCCTGTCGTTTGTGACTGATTAACAATACTTAGCTGAAACGTTATGGCTGGCTTTGTACTATTTATAGACTGTCGTTAGAGCCCGATGAAACAGCTTAGGCGAAACGTATCCGTTGATTTTGCGGAAATTAAATTAAGTAGAAACGGCTGGCATTGCTGCTAGAAATACCAACATGTAGTGACTGCAAGATCTGGAGATTAGTTAGAAGCAAGTGCATCTATGCACCAATATAGCCAGCTACATCATTGTTTAAGTCACGCCCTGCACCAATATAGCCAGCTACATCATTGTTTAAGTCACGCCCTGCACCAACTTAGCCAGCTACATAATTGTTCAAGCCACGGCCTGCATCATTTTGCCAACAACAAATTATCAATCCACGCCTTGCGTCAATTAACCATCCACGTAATTGTCAAGCCATTGTCTGCACCAATTAGGCATCAAAGTTATTGTGAAGCCAAACACTGCACCATTTAGACAGCCAAGTGATTGTTAAGCCACATTCTCCACCAATTAGCCAGCAAAGTTACTGTGAAGCCAAGCTCTGCACCATTTAGCCAGCCAGTAAATGTTAAGTCATGCTTTGCACCAATTGGCCAGCTAAGCAATTGGAAGCCATGCTATGCTCCAGTTTAGTTAGCTATCGTATTTAAGATTATAAAAAAAAAAATCATTTCTATTGTGCACCAAATAGCCGGTTAACAATTGTCAAGTCACGGATTTGCACCGAGTAGTCTACATACCGTAGTTAAGTGCGGCCCCAAACCAGTACAGCCATAAATTTGGCGGCGTCAACATAACTATTGCTACAGGCCATGACACATGTTTGGTGGAAATGAAATTTTTATGAACCACAAGGGACCAGGAACAGGCTTGCATAGATCGAACATTTTCTAGAGATTTTAACACACTATTCACTTAATTTGACGTGCACCTGAAGGAGATGTGACACTATGTGCTTAATACAACGTGTTTTAGTGAGGTGAAAAACAACACCACATACATAATTTGACGTGCACCTGAAGGAGATGTGACACTATGTGCTTAATACAACGTGTCTTTTACCTCACATCCTAAAAGCACGTCAAATTATGTATGTGGTGTTTTTTATCTCACTAAAACACCACATACATAATTTGACGTGCTTTTAGGATGTAATGCACTACTTTACCAATCTAATGTGTCTCTGTGAGGTAAAAATAACCCACTCCATATATAATTTGACAGGTTTGTAAGATGTAACTCACTACTTTACCATTCTAATGTGTCTCTGTGAGGTAAAAATAACCCACTCCATATATAATTTGACAGGTTTGTAAGATGTAACTCACTACTTTACCATTCTAATGTGTCTCTGTGAGGTAAAAATAACCCACTCCATATATAATTTGACAGGTTTGTAAGATGTAACTCACTACTTTACCATTCTAATGTGTCTCTGTGAGGTAAAAATAACCCACTCCATATATAATTTGACAGGTTTGTAAGATGTAACTCACTAATAACCAATATAACCAAACTGATGTGTCTTTGTTTTAAGGAGATGTAACAAACTACTTACTTAATCTAGAAAAATGACGTAACACTTCATACTAAATATAACGTACATTAAGTGATTTAAAAAAATATCTATACAAGTGCACTTCAACACACATGCATTTGTGTATAATGATATAAAGAAATGATTCTTATACCAATAGAAGTTTTCTTTTTACAAAATACAGTACCTTCATGCGAACTTAAGATGTCATTTGTTTTTATTTTATGATGAATGACACAGTAAATCTTAGTATAGACTGATATCACTGTGTCATTCGTAAAGTATAGTACTTGCATGCGTACTTAAGATGCCCTATTTTTTATTTTATGATGAATGACACAGTATATCTTAGTACAGACTGATGTCAACTGACGTATATATAGCATTACAGTCACACACTTGTTGCATTGCTTTTCACAAGTGATGACAGTTTTATTTTGCTTGAGTACGAATGTGTGCTTGGCTGAGGCATGGCAATACTAAATGTTGTATGATATGAGATGTGTGCTTGGCTGAGGCATGGCAATACTAAATGTTGTATGATATGAGATGTGTGCTTGGCTGAGGCATGGCAATAATAAATGTTGTATGATATGAGATGTGTGCATGGCTGAGGCATGGCAATAATAAATGTTGTATGATATGAGATGTGTGCTTGGCTGAGGCATGGCAATAATAAATGTTGTATGATATGAGATGTGTGCTTGGCTGAGGCATGGCAATGATAAATGTTGTATGATATGAGATGTGTGCTTGGCTGAGGCACGGCAATAATAAATGTTGTATGATATGAGATGTAGAGCACTTCTAAAATTGGTACGTCTTTGTTTAAATGAGACATTGATCTCAAGGATATTTGGTGGAAGTGGGGCACGGTCTAAGTTACTTAAATTGTTTTGACCGGGTTTCCTGAGATATTAATTTGATGAGATGTGGCGTGATCAGATGTGTAAATCAGCACTTTAGACGTGACACCTTGCTGCTCTGAAATGTTGGTAGGAAGGGCGTGAATGAAAATGTGATCTGAGATTGTGTACTTATTCAGGCGTGCCTGTATGAAAATTTTGAGGTGCATATGACTGAGGCGCGATGTGTTCAACGCTTTCCGGACTTGGCGTTCATTTCTTGGGAGAGAATGGCTTTCAGGGATTTTAGTTGTGATTGGCACGGTCCCAGAGAAATAAATCGCTTTCAGAGATTTAGTTAAGATTAGCACGGTCCCAGAGAAATAAATCGCTTTCAGAGATTTAGTTAAGATTAGCACGGTCCCAGAGAAATAAATCGCTTTCAGGTTTTAGTTGAGATTGGCACGGTCTCAGAAATAAAAGGCTTTCAGGATATTTAGTTGAGATTGGCACAGTCCCAGAGAAATAAAACGCGAGACATGCGCACGGACTCTTACGTTCATCTGCAACTTGCTGTATTTAGGCATTGATTCCAGGGATTTTTGATTCCGGCATCGTGTGATCTCGCTGCCGTCCATGTGTGACAATGAAGTGTGTTTGCTGTTAATTAACTGATTGATTTTCGCTTTATGTTCACCTGCAACAACCTTGACTAGTGCATTGTTTTATTTATGTTTGTTCTTCAAACGTCTAATATTGAAGGCGTAGTTTTGAAGGATGCCATATTGAGTTCTGAAATAAAAAGTGGCCGACATTATTAATATTAATAGAAGAAAGCACTAGAATTATCATATTGTTGTCTCTTTCTGTATACATTGGTTATTATTATACTAACGAGAAGAAAGCGTTTATTTGCGTAATATTTATCTGTAAAATCGTTGGAAATTTACAACCTCAATGTTTCCGTACATTTAAAAAAAATGAGTAAAATAGCAAACGTCAAATTACATTACCAACTCCCCGCAACACACACCATATATTATGCTCTAACATTTCACAGAACACGTCATTATCTCGTGTGAAGCCAACGCCCCCTAGTTAATGGTTATTATAATTATTATTTAACTAATCATCCATAGCTAATTACAAGTGATGAGAATCTTAATTTATGTAATTAATAATTCTCCAGAAGACACCACTCGTCCTTCTCACTTGGCGGATATATGGGTGCTGTAAACGTTTTCTCTCTTCCACAACATTAAAGACAAACATTTACCGTCACACAATATTTCCTTAGGTGGAAAACGTCTCAGTAAAGGAGAAGATATATCCATCTTTTACTCTAATTAGCCAGCCACCCTCCACCCACTGTTTTTTTCAGCATAAGGTTTATCAATATGCACAAGAAAGATACTTAATTTAACAGTAAATTTATTAAATCAACAATCAAATATACATATAACAAATACAATGAAAAATATTACTTGACATCAATATTTCCATGAAACCATGATAAAAAATGTTTAATATCTATTCACTCTTCTATCCTAATACACAATTCAATAGATTATTGTCAATACAAATCACAGGATAGTTCGTATCAGAGAACAGAAATGGAGTTATCAGAGATAAGTGATAATAGCGTCTATGTAACCTTGTATAGATGAAGCTGCATTGAACTGAAAGAGATGGAACAGTAAGGAACAGTAAATGCACTCATTTGCATTTATTTGTATCTTGAAAATATTTTTCTTTTATTGTTCCTATTATTAAATTTTTGTTATCTCTGTTTCTTATCTTAATTAATTCTTTTGGAATGACCGTTAATTGGGATTGGCTGGGGGGGGGGGGGGGCGAGCTACATAAGGATGGAAGGCAATGTGAACTAATTTACTTGTTGCTGTATTGAATTTTAATTGTCTCCCATTAAACTCAAGTGGTAGGATTCAATATTATAGTGGCTATACGACTAAGTTAGGCCATAGAGCTGTTCTCAGTATTAAAACTACATTTCATAATTAATAATTATTGCTGTAACAGGGTCGTTAAAATAACCTCACATATGACATTGACAAAGTGTACAACTGTAACTCAACAGAGGACATGAACTACACATCACACGCCGCATTAAGCAGTCTAGAGGTCAGGGTAGACAACCGATGAAGACCACGAATTACTGTGAAAGAGCACATAATTCAACATTAAGCACTACATCTACATTTCACTTACAGCCAGTCAGATGTCATTAAAAATTAAATAATTAAAAAAGACAATTTATCTGGTAGAAAATATTATTTTGTCAACCTGAAGTAGCTATGCACATCAGAAGTAATGTTTTAGTTTTCCAGAGTCAATTATATCTAGCTTGTAATTCTCTCGTAGTTTCTCTTGCCGCAGACAATGCTGTCATGCTTTGAAGGTGATGGGTGAGTTACCGCTCTTTAGCTCGAGTCGCCATCTTTTCTAACCATGAAAGGCACATCAATCAATGGTGACATCTAAACATCCAAGTGTAAAGCGTTGTCATGTCAGCAAGTAAAATATACATGCAACTGGAAAGAAATTGTAACTCATGGACAAGGAAAACAAATTAAAATCCGGCATATCCGATAATTTTACATGAATAGTACGTTTGAAAGCTAAAAGTTCCAAGAATATACACTACATCTCCTAGAAGTTATAGACATAAATAAATGACTTAATATACTGCATAAAAACCAATAGGCAATAGGCCTAAAAATTACTTTGGTTCGATAATTAGCTGCATTCTGGCATAATAAAATTGTACAAAATGAGCAGACCCGTTCATAATAGGTCTCTATAGTTTAGTTCATAATTTAGTAAACGGGTCTAAAATGTATGTACACATTCGAGATAATCCACAATATGTTTGCACATTTTGTGCCATAATCCAAAATATGATTTTACAACTTGTGCTATACTGCACAATATGATTGCACAATTTATGCCATAATACACTATATGATTGCACAATTTAAGCCATAATACACTATATGATTGCATAATTTGTGCCATAATCCAAAATATGATTGATTATACAACTTGTGCTACTGCACAATATGATTGCACAATTTGTGCCATAATCCAAAATATGATTATACAACTTGTGCTACTGCACAATATGATTGCACAATTTGGTAAACTTGTCTGAAAAGACATTGTGTCATAATACAGAAAATTCCAGCAAGCAATTCCCATTTGAATTATATTAAAAGTACTGCATTCCCTATAGCTCCAAACAAAATACGAGTTGGATCCTTAGAAACTGTTGCAAGAATTGTGAATGTGATTCGATGCACGTTATGAAAATAACGATTAGAGCGCGTGAATGTGACGTGGAATATAACTATTTAGACCTACAGCTAGATTGTATGAATGTGACGTGGAATATAACTATTTAGGCCTACAGCTAGATTGTATGAATGTGACGTGGAATATAACTATTTAGGTCTACAGCTAGATTGTATGAATGTGACGTGGAATATAACTGTTTAGGCCTACAGCTAGATTGTATGAATGTGACGTGGAATATAACTATTTAGGCCTACAGCTAGATTGTATGAATGTGACCTGAAACAGAAAACCAGTTAAATGTAGCGTAAGACGCAAAACTGTTTACAGAATGCATGAATGTGACGTGGAAATCAAAACATTTACAGTCAGAGTGCGTGAATATGATGTAGTAAACAAAACATTTACAGAATGTGAGAATTGAGGATGTGTCATTGTGACAGGAAGAAAGGAAACCATGTGTGCTGAGAATGTGTCATTGTAACAGGAAGAGCAGGAAGCCATGTGTGCTGAGAATGTGTCATTGTGACAGGAAGAAAGGAAACCCTTCATGGCAAGAGTACGCGTTGTGAAATGAAATCAGCGAACAACTCAATGATAATAATTGGAACGTGCAACAGAGGAACCGATAACTGAAAACAGTAAGTAATTGTAACGGGCAAACAAAGAGAACTAGTTAAATTCACACATTTCCAATAAAGAATGTACTGAGGAACTAACTTCCCTTCAGAAGTACTTCCATCTTTCGTTGACCTTTGAAGCAGATAATTTAAACTTACTCATATAACCGTAACGAACGTAGGCCTCCACATCATGCTGACAAAACACTTCACTTGGACTTTTATTGAGAATAAGGTCTTAGCATTTAATTGTGCAATCTGGGACTAAAGAGGTCTACAGCAATCGTCTGCAACTGTCTAAAGCACAGAAGCTGCATTATAGATCGATGCATGGGCTTTGCCAAATTATTAAAACATGACAAGATAAAGGGAGGTAAGAAGGTAAAGTCGTAGTCGTCTTCCGCTCCGCAGAAATGTTCTGTCAGCACCTGCCTGTGGCATTGATCGTAAATTTTGAAATGATGCCAATTGATCACAAGATCTATACCAGCCATTGTAGAGACCGGTTTTTCCGCTTTACATGCCGAGTAGTTGTTATATTCTCCGACGTAACTTTGTTCCTTATTCGGACTTGACCCATGATAACTACGAGATGAGGAAGAAAAGCGCACTAGGTCAGAGGTCAACCTGAAACAGCTTACTTGATATTTCTTATCATATTACTTGATATTGATATTTATAAAAGAGCTGCTTTTAAGGTGTAATCATTGCAATATTGATTACATCAAATACCATTACAAACAAAAGTCAAATGGCAATATATGTATAAATAACATTAAGACAAAAATTGAAGATATTTAACAAAATATTAAATATACTTGCATTATACATAACTATACTAATTATACTTATATCATAACTGTAGTAGTTGCAAATGTTCTCTTTGCACTTTACTGTTTGGTGTTCAAGAACCACAACTCTTTTGGGGTGCGGAGGGTCCTGGAATTATTGTAATCAAAATGAAGTTAAACTGTTGAAGGCGGTGTTAATCTGCGCATGCGGTAGAACACAAAGTATGACGTCAATTGGAAATGTCGATTTCCGGCGAAACCGGTTCGATGTGAGTTCTATAGGCACGGGCAATCATTCCTTCGTTTCCTGAGCCAAGTATTGTGTGGGGAACAGGTACAGCAATAAAGGAACTGGGTGATTATTTAAACAGGTGAGTTCGTTGAAACTGGCTCGAGGATGAAAATTTTGATCTGAAGTAAGTGCAATACAAAAAAAAACAAAAACAAAACAAAAACTTAAAATAAATGCAGATTTAGTTGATATGCATATATATATAATTTTATGGTTTTATAATATTTTAGAAATTGATTGCACAGTCATGTAAAGTGAAACAACATTGCACATTTATCTAGTTTTTGTTGCTCTCTTTTCTTCACTCTTTCTTACTGCTTTCCTTCATTTCTTCGTCTTGAGCGTTCTCGCCCCTGGAATGCTTTGGCAGGGCAAGTCTCCCCTCACTTGTACTTAGGTAGCCGTCATTCCTGTAGTCTGTAGTCGCTTTTTTTTCTCTCCTGAAGTGTGGGGTATCTGGTGTTGATGGCACGTGACCGGCTCTATCGTTGCCTTCCGAAGCAGAGGCACTAAAGTTATCGTTAAGATTTCGGACGGGGTTCTGATTTAGAGACGTTCTGGCATAATCCGTTGGAACGGATTAAGTATATCAGAGCCACGTGGAATGTTTGACAGTGTGTTACAAGTGAGCCTGGTGAGTGAGTGTGTGTGTGTGTGTGTGTGTGTGTGTGTGTGTGTGTGTGTGTGTGTGTGTGTGTGTTCGTTTTATTTGCGATAACTGATTTGTGGTCAGCCTTAATTTACCAATTTAACTGCTTCGCTCTCCGACATAGGCGACCTTAATTTACTAGCTTATTTTCTCGATCTCCAATATGCCCTTAATCATTCTATCTGTAACGCTTTAGGCGATCTTAATTTTAGAATTCTGTATACATCGCTTTAGGTGATCTTAATTTTAGAATTCTGTATACTTCGCTTTAGGTGGTCTTAACTTACCAATTTGTCTTCATCGTTTCCAGATATAGGTGACCTTGCTTTTCGATATAGGTGACCTTGCTTTTCGATATAGGTGACCTTGGTTTCCGATATAGGTGATCTTGTTTTCCGAAGTACGTGACCTTAATTTATCAATTTACTGCGATGGTTTCTAGCTGATGAGAACTCACTCAAGTTTTCGATGTCCTATCATAAGGAATCGGGATGGGGGAGGGGACCCCCCAGCGCTTGAACCAAACCAAAACGAGTGATAAAAATTAATTAAAGTGATGTTAAGATGATAACTGACGATATAATTGAATATAGAGTACCTGTCACGAAAATCAAGAAATATTAATAAATTTTTTTTCTCTCCCTCTAAGTAACTTCTAACTTTAAACTATGAACGAAACAGCTAAGTTAATTAAAAGAGGGACAGGGTGAAAATGACCATTTGTCAACAACGGGAAAAACTGAGTCGGGAACATTAGCTTTAAGTTCGTGTTGGGGAATGGAAAAGATATAATTAGCTTGCAAGAGAATGCTGGCTTGACCCTCTGCGGTCAGGACACCACGCCAATTATGTCCGTGACGGAGGCAGACTAAGTTTTTGGAAATGTAAACATCATTGTAAGAATCACCACTATAAATGTTTGGTAGTTTAAGTTGATATTGCTATTGTGTAATTACTATTGTTTTGTGAAAGTACTTAGTGAAATAGAAGTTGTGTTATTGGAAAGTTCATTATTGTATTATTAAGTTAAAAAGGTTGGTCTGTGTGTACAACCATGTGAGTTGATGTATAGCTTGCCAGGTGGCCATGAGCTGCCAGTAAATGTAGTTTTTAAAATAAAATAGGAGTAGGACAGCTTGCTCTGAGATTTTAGTGTGTGCTCTGAGAGTTAGCTAGAGGTTAAATGGATACGTAAATCACAGTGTCAACTGGGAACTTGATACTTTGGCACTGATAGAACTGGACGCCAGAGGTGGCCAGGATGGGCAGAGAATATTCCTAAGCACGTACAGTGCTGGTTGTAAATGGGCAGTGTTGGATGGGGGATAGTGTCTGTGCTGGAAGGAGGGGTGTGTTCGAGTCATCACATAGAAAGTGACGTACAAGAGTTTGTGTATAAAAGAGGAGACAGAGCCAGGGGCGGATGAGAAACGTGGAAGAGAAACGTGGAAAATGTAGCGTGTTGTAGGAGAGCGGAACATGCTCTCTGTTTCTCCCTGCTTTGTTGGTACCAAGAAAACTCTTCGAAGTTGGGAGGCAAGCAACTAGAGGGTTCTTGGACCCTGTAACAGTGTGACACATGTCTACCTGGTTGCGTATGAGGCGCGTCGTAACGACCGCTGCAATTTTTAGATGGGCCAAATCAAATCAGATAGCCATCTCAGGTTTTCAAAGACTCTGTCAAAGACCGCGGGTGATCGATTATTTTCCAGGCAGAAGGCAAATTCCTGGTGGAAGTTTAATGTCACGGCGCTGGGAGATGTTACAGAACGAGATGTTACATAGTGGTAGTAACTATCGTTGGAAGCAGTAGCGGTCATGCATGAGGCATACCGCCGAGAACGGCAAAGGTTGGCCGTTGTGAAGAAGAGACGAGAAGATGAGAAACGAAGTTAAGAGAAGAGAAGATGAGAAACGAAGTTATGATGAAGAGAAGAGATGAGAAACGAAGTTAAGAGATGAGATGAAATGAGCAGAAATTGAAGAGAAGAAGAGGGACGAGAGAACGCTGCGAGTTGAGAAATTAGGCCTAACGAGAGAAGCGCACGGGAGCGTGAAGTGTAGCAGCCGTCGTAACAGTGAAGGCGGCCAGGTCGAGACGTCGACGATGTTTTGTTGTATCATCAGAACCCCCCCCCCCCAGCACAAGAAGAAAGTGTGAGCCCAGCACCAGAAGTGTGATTATATGAGCAGAGAACAAGGAGAACGTGACAATACCTATGTGAATAAAAGAAAATTCTAACTAATTAGGGAAATCTCAGAGCACATAACCATAAGTATAAACTAGAACCTAAAACTAAAACTAGAATCTTAATTAAGCATTAAACTAAAATTAGAAGTAAACCTTGAAGTAAAAAGATATTGATGGAACCATTGAAAAGACTTGCAAGTTAAATGACATTTGTTTTGAACTTTGTGTATTATTATTGAACATTGATATAAGTTGTGGCGCCAGAACTCTGAAATAATGACTGTTCTATTATGTTGTAAAAGGCCTAAGCAATGTTAGAAGTAGTACTGCATGAAGAAATTGAATATTGTATTTCTTTGATTTTATTCATCATTTATCATGTTTCTTTCTTCTTTCTTCCCCCTTTCCCATGGGTGCGAATGTGGATGGCTGACTGACTAACCAACGTGTGAGAGGAACCCATAGACCAATAAATGTGAAAATGTACTCTGACATTGGGCCTTTCTCCTGTCTATGGTTCCGAAAGAGTGAGTGTTGTTGTTGTTATACGTTGTGTCGTCTGTGCCGTCTACACTTCACCCCTACCCGTATGCAAGCACACATGCAAACATGTCGGCAATACGTAACCTACACGCAGAATTAAATTCGAGCCAAACAAACATCTTGGTATTCTGTGTGTGGATTTGTTATTCCCTTTATGCAAGTCCTACGTGGAGCCGGCAAGCCACCATCCCTCTCCCCTCCTGTCGGAGAAGGGAGGGTGGGTGGTGACAGTACCGGAAAATAATATATATCAGTGTCTTGTAATATACATTCTGGACATTGATTGTCAGGACTTGAGTGGAATTGAATATATCCTGGAGTTGCACCTTTTCTTTTGAAACGAAATCTTAAATGGAAAAATCTTCAAGATAGATGGATGAGAATGGTAATTAACAGGAATGTGTTTCTACATGTGTGTGTGTGTGTGTGTGTTTGAAGGAATAATGCACACACAACAAATAAACACACACAACAAATAAACACACACAACAAATAAACACACACAACAAATAAACACACACAACAATAATATCTTTATCTAACAACGATTATTTATTTGCATTTCTAGACATGTATTACCTTCGCTTTGCACCCTTCCCCCACATATCCCTCCCCCTTTTCTTTCAGCTTAGTCACCGCTTTGACAGCATTGTCGGGTTTTGTCGATCGAGTTTGAAAAGGGCAATAACTATGTTCGGGATAACGGACATATACTCTGCATTGACCTCAATCCGCATTCACTTATGACCAATGTTGAAGAGCTCTACACAAACATGGCGCATTAGAGGTGTGGGATGGGGTGTGGGGTGTGAAATATGCAAATACCTGAATAATAAGCGTGCAGCCACAAAGAGAAGTGTGACGTCAACTCCACTATGTTAATAATTATAATTAAGCTTCCATAACAAATTACAAGTGATGAGAATCTTAATTTGTTTTTAATAATTCTCCAGCAGACACCATTCATCTCTCTCACTTGGCGGATATGTGGGCACTGTATTTAAAGACAAACATTTACGTCACACAATATTCCGTAGGTGAAAAACTTCTTACTGAAGGAGAAGACAAATCCCCATCTTTCATCTATATTTAGTGAGCCCACATTCACCCACTTTCTTCTCCAATATAAAGGTTATCAATATGTGTAAGAAGCACCATAAATTAAAAAATAAATGTAATACATCAACAAACAAATATACATGTGACAAATACAATGAAATAGATTACTTGACATCACTGTTTTCAAGAAAGCACGTTCGAATAATTTCTCTGTTTTATGCAATTTATCTCATAAAATATACAATTCAACAATAGAGTCAATACAAATCACAGGACAGTTATTATAAGAGAAGTGGAGTTATTAGAGATAAGTGATAATAATCTTTACATAACTCGGTTTAGGTGTGGTCTCAAAAGTACTTTGATAGTAGTCTTTACATAACCTGGTTTAGGCATGGTCTCAAAAGTCCTTCATGCACTTTTGGTAACAATGTCACAAATTATATTTATAGTTCAATTCAATTTTCATGTGTTTCCCTCATGCTTGTTTTCTCAAAGTCAACTTGGGTATTATCTGCCTAACCACTTCATTCAAGCAGAACAGCAATTATAATAATTTCTAATACTTCCCCCTACCAGAAAGTTTCTTCAAGTAGGTTACTTTGCCACAATACACCAAAGGGGTGTAGTGTATTTCTTTTACACTTACATGCACCATGGCAGATGATTCCCACATCTCCCGCTTGTAGTGGTTAACAAACAGTGAACCAGTAGATTCCTATAGCAAATGAAAGGAGCACTTTGTCTCTGAAAAACATAATCATGGGGTGAGTACTAAGTTTTCTTGTTTACTACTTTATAACTCCATTTTACCTTATATTCAAGTATCAACTTACAATTTTTTGCAACAGTATTCATTAGTTCAATACATATATACAGCATATCAAAACAATATCAAGTGTCCACACACTAAATACAAGTAGCACAGTTCAAACATTTGTAGACATAATAGTATACTCACATAATACATCTTTTTAAAACACAAGTATAACACATCAATAGCAAAAAATGCACAAAATATTTCAAAGTCCATTCTCTCTCAACCTGTCAATATAATAAGCTAACGACTGCCTTCCACGACCAGAGTCTTGCAACTCCAAATTCAAAGTGATCAGACAATAGACTCTCTACAGGAAGTAAACGTTTTGATCTCAGCCCATTGGTTGGTCTCCTTCTCATAAATCTATTATAATCATTGGATAAATAAAACTACTCACCTAGTTGGGATGGTTTGCATTACATCAGCAATTTAATAGCTTTTTCTCAATTCAGGTTGTTTACTTCAGCTTTGACACTTTAAAAAATAACCATCATAAGGATTGCCAGTCTCAGGTTACTCTGACAATTAAACAATTTAAATTTAAATTAAAACTAATTCTAAAGGCAAATTTATTGTCACATATCCCCTCCTTTTGACATGTTAACCATCGTGTAAACATCTAATCTATAAGGAGTAAATTTCAAACATTACTTTTGAAGCTTCCACCATAATACAAAATGAATAACCATTCACAAAACCAAAATTCTATGTCAGTTTTAAGACATATGCAGAAATTATTCATAAGGCTAAAATAATCTATGTCAGTTTTAAGACACAAATAATTATTCACAGACCAAAATTCTGTTGGTTTTAAGACATACACATAGGTAATTCAACATGTTTAGAATCAAAGATAATATAATTTTACATGCTTCAAGATTTCTTTAACATTCCTACACATGAGATAATGGTGAATGAACTACACGTTTGCTACTGATACAATACTAAGGGAGTTAAGCACAACAGCCTCTGGGTATTGCATAGGATAATCATTGACTGAGAATCAATCTGTGGCCTCAATCTGATAAGGGCACAAAGAGATCCACAGCTACACACCTAAAAGGAAAATCAATTATCGGGGTTTCACCTATTGGAACTGTGTTCTGTCTTTCTATTACTTGCTGAGAGATATCACGTGACTGAAAGTATCGAGTAGCATCCCCCATCATACCTGGCCAATAAAACTCAGCCTCCCACATGAGATAAAATTTTGCTTGGTCTTAGAGCTCAGATCTAATCAGACCCACTGTCTCTAGTGACTCAAGATCCCAGATCTAACAATACCACTCGGAGCTGCAAGATAGCTGCATTTCAGTCTCCTATCCGGGTACTTTCGGCTCACAAGCAATGCAAAGAAAATTATTGGTACTATGAGCATAACTAGATCTGATTTTGCTAGGCCGCGGGATACACGATACGAGCGCCATTCATGTAATCAGGACCGTTTCCAACACCCAGTGCGCGAGTAAATATGACAGTCTCTCAACGCGATCCTGCATTTTGTCCAACAGGAAGCTCTGATTGCGTGCAAGTTACGCGCATATTCCATGATGTGCATACGCGCGCGCGAGAGGTCTGAATGAGCAATTGCTAGAAAATTACAGCAGCGACCCAGCACAACAAACTACGACTTTCTCCTATCGCAGGGATAGACTTAGATCTTAAGTAAGTTCAATTAAAGTAGGCAGTACCAAGCAAGCAAGTGTAATAATCCACGAAAAAAAACAAAACGCCAGCTCGCTCGACAGAAATGTAGACATGCTAATGACTTACACAATAGCCCCTGAACGGCTAATAGTTAACTTGAAACTGTAAACTCATCCTTGCCGACATGCTAATGACTTACACAATAGCCCCTGAACGGCTAATAGTTAACTTGAAACTGTAAATTCATCCTTGCCGACATGCTTCAAATTTTTATTTCCATATTTATTACTGCTGACTAATGAATGAATTATTACACCGCACGATTTTCAATGGTGAATAATTCATCACATTGTACAATTTATGAAGATGTGATTTTCCATGCTGAATAATTCCTCATATTGTACAGTTTATGAAGATGTGATTTTCCATGCTGAATAATTCCTCACATTGTACAGTTTATGAAGATGTGATTTTCTATGCTGAATAATTCCTCACATTGTACAGTTTATGAAGATGTGATTTTCTATGCTGAATAATTCCTCACATTGTACAGTTTATGAAGATGTGATTTTCTATGCTGAATAATTCATCACATTGTACAGTTTATGAAGATGTGATTTTGTATGCTGAATAATTCATCACATTGTACAGTTTATGAAGATGTGATTTTCTATGCTGAATAATTCCTCACATTGTACAGTTTATGAAGATGTGATTTTCTATGCTGAATAATTCATCACATTGTACAGTTTATGAAGATGTGTAAACTAACGTGTAGGTACAAAGATCAGTTTTTGTCATAAGTAAATCTTGCAATATAACAAGGCTATTAACTAACTTATATAAGTCGAAACTATTTAATAGTGTTAAGTAGGTTAATGTTTGGTTTGCTGTAAATGTTTTAGATGGAACAAGGTCATATTTGCACTGGCAGTGAAACAACAGAATAATTATATTTTTTCTTCTACTGCTATTGATGAAATATTAATACAATTAATTTATGCCTGCTTTCTGACAATAACTTGAAAACAACAAATGCCATGAAACTGTTAACTGGACAAGCAGGAGATGGAACATGGAGGTCTGAAGACATGGAAAACTAGTTAATTAAAGTATTTTCATTATGAAATAACATAGTTTCTGATGCATCCAGTCACAAAACCACCACAACCCGTCACAATCAAGTGATTGGCATGTTGGAACCAACTGTCCCTCTTCCACTAGAATCCGATACATCCACTACTGCCATGCTTGTAAATATTTGTAACAATAATTTAAAAAATAAAATTAAAAATAATAAATAAAAGAATTATCCAGCAGGCCAAAGTTGTATACCATTAGAGAGATCGACATAGTCATTGTGTGTGTGCACCGTAAAATCAATTCTTCTTCGACTGCTAATGTTTGTGGTGTCGTCAGGGCGACGAGGGAGAAACTCTGGGCGACACCAGTCCTGCAATCGTTTTATGCCCGCATCCTGCTCGCAAGACCGACGTGCTGTGCTCCAGCGCTGCGCGATGTGTAGCCCAGGTATTCGCGCAGCGTGAGGCAGCGTCGACATTTTTACAGGAATCCTAACCGTTACACCCTTCTGCGCAATATCGGATGTGACAACGCAAAGAGAGTTGTCGTGATGACATAGTTGTGCTCGATGCCAGAAGGTGGACGAGAGACCACCAAAAGAGCTTTCGTTTTGACTCTTGGAAGAAATTGAGGTAACATTGCTTGTCTGAGCTGACTGTGGTAAGATACTTCTTGTCTTAACTGACTGTGGTAAGGCACTTCTTGACATAGCTGTTTTATGGTAAGGTACTTCTTGACCTAGCTGTTTATGGTTAGTTACTTCTTGTCTTAGCTGACAATGGTAAGGTGATCAATTAAAATAAAATCAATCATCATAGGCTATATTTAGCTTTTTTGAGGAATGTTTTAGAGAACGTGAGAGTGTACAACTGAATCACTCGAATAACGTACGTACAATACGTACATTTGCGGCCTAATTTTGAGTAATTAAAATAAAGTGTTCCTCTAAAATCTCGCTGATTTAAGCTATTAGGATGTGGATTTAGGTTTTGAACATAGTGATACTGCTTGTAGATGTATATTAATGCTGAGCTGAGAATACAGTGAACACTTTGTATGTGGCCAGCAAAACGTTCATTTCAAGGCTCGAAGCATGTTATATTAGTGCTCGTTGCATGTCATTAACGCCTGTTGTTCTTTCGTGTGTGTTGTTTTTATTGCAGCCTGCTTGTGCTTTTTGTTTGTTGTATGTCATTAACGCCTGTTGTTCTTTCGTGTGTGTTGTTTTTATTGCAGCCTGCTTGTGCTTTTTGCTTGTTGTATGTCATTAACGCCTGTTGTTCTTTCGTGTGTGTTGTTTTTATTGCAGCCTGCTTGTGCTTTTTGCTTGTTGTATGTCATTAACGCCTGTTGTTCTTTCGTGTGTGTTGTTTTTATTGCAGCCTGCTTGTGCTTTTTGTTTGCTGTATGTTGTACATTTATGTGTGTTGTTTTGATTGTTTCCTGCATTTAGCGTTTATTGCATGATGTATGTTGGGTTTATTGCTTATGCAGAAGGATTTGACCTAATAAATTAGGTTGATATAGATACGAATTTGTAAAAACAAAACCTAGTTAGATAAAACATTCATAATTACAATGTTATTGTTTAATATAACTAAAAAGTGAAAATCATCCACCCATCCGTCCGTCCGTACGCCCGACCCCCGCCCGTCCGTCCGTCTTTCTGTCTGTTTGCATATATATCTATCTATCCTTACATATACAATCTTTCTCTGTCCCCCTCAATATATTAATTTTTAACCTGTGTTTTTCTTTATTACACACACACACACACACACGCACACGCACACACACACACACACACACAAACACACACACACACACACACACACACACACACACACACACACACTATGTTTTGTTTACAGGCAAAATGTGTATTTACTTTGAATCACCCTGGTTGTTTGGGGTGGTGAAGATGGTGAAAGCACTTATGGTACATGTAAAATACACCAACGATACGAGTATTGTGTATTCCGCCCCAAACCGCCCCAAACCGCCCCAAACCCTGCAGTGTATAAATCTCTCTCTCTCTCTAAATATATATATAATATATACATATGTTTCTTTATATCTGTTTCATTAAGTTATATTTATTCATCCAATGCTACTGCCGTCATTTGGAAAAAAACAAAACAGTACAAAATAAAATGAAATACGAAATCACTCTTAATTTGCTGTTTTATTCAAAGAAAAAGAAAGAATGATGACAAGTAAACGAACAAATTAAAGTAACAATAAATACTCTTTATATCAGATCACACTCAACGCACTGAATGCCAGTGTGTGATTACACCATGAAACCAGTGGCTCTCTTGCAAAAAATAGTTGTACAATTTTGATAAGAGATATGACGTTTAGCACATTACACACATTGGTAAAGACTTGTCTCATGTGTGAAGATATTTCCCCCTTTTGCTATAAATACCAAAATATGTACAGGGGAATCCCACTACAGTTAAATTACGGGATTAACAATGAAATTGTTTGCTGTAGTGCAGGTGTAAGAATAGTCTATTGTGGTACAGACATGACACATAGAGAAGTAGTCCACTCTATTGAGACGCGAAACATAGTGTCTACTTTGGTCACATAACAGACAGTTAGATACATTGTCACGCGTATTACGTAGATAGAAAACTGATGGCAGACAATGGATATTTACAACTTTGGTACAGACACAAGATATGTAGAGAAGCTGTTTTCTTTGATAAGGTGCAAGTCCTAACACTTAGATATAGAGACACATGACACAGAGAAACTCTTTTCATTTGTAAAGGTGCAAGGCTTACCACTTTGGTTTAGACACAGGTCAGAGAAACTGTTTTCTTTTGTAAAGGTGCAAGGCTTACCACTTTGGTTTAGACACAAGACACACAGAGAAACTTTTCTTTAGTAGAAGTGTCTTACCATTTTGTTACAGACACAAGACACGAAGCGATATTTTACACTTTAAAGAAGAAAAATTTCTTTGAGGTTCAGGTTCCTTGTTTTAGAGAGACACAACTTTGGTGCAAACAAAAACAGTTAACCACTTTTACAAAACACTTTGGTAAGGACAAAAAAAGATATGCATTTAATATGTCCACTAAAATGACTTCTTCGTTTTCGCAAAAGGGTACTTACTACATTACTGCTGAACGAAATCGCTGCTTTAATTATACAAGTAAAAGGAACTAAAGACATTCATAAGCTATCTCCTTTTGTTTGAAATTATTATGTTTAAAACACGTTTTTCTTTGCTGAAATAATTATTTCTTAAACACGTTGGTAACTTTTTTTGTTAGTCTGAAATTATTATTTTTTAAACTCGTTGGATTCTTGTTTTGTTTGTGCAGAACGAATTCTTACTGCCAGTAGCCACAATGCATCTTTCACACGGGACAGATCTTCGCCCCCATGGCATGTGTTCTGGATAAAATTCGTACGCTGTGTCCTCAAAGACCCTTTGTGGCTTACGTTGTGATATAAATTAAACATTGACATCCACCCCAAAACTGCAAACGATCGTTTTTTGTTGGCTGAGGAAATACGAACAAAAAGGGGCTTTACATTTTATACAGCCTCACATTAATTGTTCAACATTTCACATCATTGAGTGCTGGTCAACCACAATTGTTCTGATTGGGTTAGGGTTAGGGTTAGGGTTAGGGTACACACAGCAAAACCCCTCCCTCTACCAAAACATATATACCACAAACAAAGCATAATAAGAATAATTAGAGACATATCAGCCACTAACAGAAGCGCACACAAATAGCCTCCATAGATAGTGACGTCAAGGGCTCACATAACAAGCAGGGGCTAGCTAACACCCACTTAATTTTAGGGAACGCTCAATAAATTCGCAGTAAGTGGACTCGAACTATTTGCTTTCCAGCCGGAAGGGAGGACAAGAACTCTGTAAACAATAGACAATGGGAGTCTGCTTGTCCAAGAAAATGGAGCGTTCCTATCTGCTGCAGAGTTTACACGAACACGAGGCCGGCATCAACTGCATGGCCTTGAGCGAGGACGGTTCAGTCTTGGCTACAGGTGGAGAAGACAAAGTCGCGCGAGTCTGGTCCACCAAGACCGAACTGTGCGAATGCATCGGCATCCTCCGCGGCCACACCGACTACATCAACTGTATCATCATCGAGGATTGCTTCGTCCTCACTGGCAGCGCAGATAAGACCATCCGTAAATGGGATGTTGGCACATGTGACTGCCTGTTCGTGCTGACGGGGCACACTAGCGTCCTCTACCGGATGATATGTACGGGGGACTTCCTGTTCACGTCTTCTTACGACCGTACGGCTCGATGCTGGGACTTCGACAGCGGCGAGTGCATCCGGGTGTTCAGGGGCCACAAGCGTGGGGTGTACCCACTCATATTCATCCCAGCAGACGACGACGACCTTGAGGAGACAGACTTGGATTCTTCCAAGGACATCCTCATTACAGGCTCCGCCGACTTCACGGCACGGACCTGGGACTTCGAGAGCGGCCAGATGCTGAAGACGTTCAAAGGGCACAAGGGGGCTGTCACGTGCATGTCCGTTGACCCTTACGGCAAGGTGCTCTTCACGGGAAGCACAGATTTCACTGTGCGCTCCTGGCATATGTACAAGGCGATCCCAATCAAGGTCTTTGAAGGTCATCAAGGATCGGTGATATGTATGCAGGTAAGGTGGCCTGTCAGTGCTATGTCATGCCAAGATTAAGTGGAAGTCATACTTTTCCTCAAATTTCTTTTTAAATTGACAGTTGGCTGTATATATGTTATTACGTAAAGCAAACGTATATTGATAGATTGTCTAGAAGAATTGTTTATTCAAATCGATGTGTGTCCTCAAGTTTCAATTATTCTCTTCTCTCACTCTCTCTCTCACACGCACATACAATTGGCACAAACACACTTTAAAAACTCATGAACTCTCATTTGTTATAAACGTGTGAATCCACTGAAACGTATTATTGCATATGAAAGATAAGACCCCCCCCCCATTTTCGGTGAGAAAGGAAAACAACAGCCTGAAATAAAACACGAAAAATCATTAAAAAAAAAGAAAGGAAAATCATCGGAACGCAATGGCAAAGAAATGAAGAAAAGACGTTAGCAATCAGAGCCATGGCATCTGTTTGCTTATTTCATGTTATATTTGTAACATCGAATAGAGTCTTAGAAGAAAAATAACTGGAGTTATTAGGTCTATTTTCACACAAAAAAAAATACAGGCAGTATCTAATTTAGGTTTGGACACATATAATTACAGATTACTGCCCCTTTCCGTAATCTCATGTTTGTACTGGTACTTGTTTCAGTAGTCCCAGATTAACTTGTCTCGTTGTAATTCCTACCGACTTAAATAAACTGTTGGATAACTAACTGTATACATTGTCGTATGCTGCAGGTTTTATCAGTCTGATCTCCGCGTTGACGGTTCTAAATCACAGACCCTGTTTTTGACCTCACTTGTTCTGACTTTGTACTTTACGCATTACGAAAATGCGTAAAACGTCTAACAGGAGATTACTGTGTCTATTTCTTTCACTCAAATTATGGGGTTGTGACACTGATATTATTGTTTTTAGATTTTTTGTGTGTGTCAGAGTTGGAGTAAACAACTCAGGTAAAGAATGTGCTAGAACTTGCTGACATAATCTAAACCATTCTTAGGTGGATGAGTAGTTTTTATTATCCAAATGTTAAGATTCACAAGAATGATACCAGCCAATCAAAGTTTACCTGCTGAAATAATTTTATTTTCTAATCACTTTGAATTTGGTGTAGTAGAAGTCTGGTCATGAAAGGCAGCCATTAGTGTAATGGTGAGTTAACTGATTGGTTGAGAGAGAATGGACTTAAGACATATTTTGTGCATTTTGTTATTGATATATTATATTTGCATTTTATGTAGAGATGTATTATGTGAGTAGACTATTATTTCTATAATTGTGAATATTGATTCTAGTATTTTATATGTAACACACATGACATTGTTTCTAGTGAACACATTCATAAATTATATTGTATATATCTGATGTATGTGTGCATTGGGCTCATAAATACTGTTGCAGGAAAGTTGAGACTTGAATGTAAGAAGAAATGGTGTTAGGGATGATATACTGGAAAAAATAGCAGATTTTCCCTGATTATATTTCACAGAGAAGAAGCAGCCTATTTCAAAGAATCTCTGGAATTTCTAGAATTTCCCATTTCATTGATTTATAGACCACTAGGACTGTTGTAGATTCAAGAAATCTCTACCCCAGTGTGAAAGTGTGAGGATACACTGCATTCTGTTAATATATGATGACAAGGAATACTTGAGTACATCATATAATTTCTGGTATAAGGAAGTTACTGGAAATTGAGGAAGTTACTGGAAATTAAGGAAGTTACTGGAAATCGAGGAAGTTACTGGAAATTGAGGAAGTTACTGGAAATTAAGGAAGTTGCTGGAAATTAAGGAAGTTACAGGAAATTGCTACATTGTTTTCTGCTCGAGGGAACTAAAACAGTGAAGGAGCACCAAGTTAGTCTGGACAGAACAGTGGCTCATGAAACATTCTACAATGTGCTAGAGGAACATGTGAAGATTCTGACAATTCTATTTCGAACAATAAACTTGGAACATTGTTACGAAAGTGCATGAAAGACTATTGTGACGTCATCTTGACAAGGTTATGTACAAACTATTAATGCTTATCTCTATATAACTCTGATTTTCTTCTCTGATAAGAATTACCCTGTAATTTATATTGACACTAATCTGCTGAATTATGTGTTAGTATATGAGACTGTATAAGCATTGAAATTATTTGAATGTGTTTTCATGTAACTGTTTATGTCAAGTATTCTTTTTATTGTATTTGTTTTATGTATATTTTATTGTTGATTTAATAAATTTATTGAACTTCTTACACATACTGATAAACATATGTTGGGGAGTTAGTGGGTGGATGGGGGTAGCTAAATATAGATTAAATTGGATTTATCTTCTCCTTTGGTAAGACGTTTTCCACCTACATAAATAGTGTGTGACAGTAAATGTTTGTTTTTTAATGTTGTGGAAGAGAGAAAATGTTTACAGCGCCCTCATATCCGCCAAATGAGAGAGTCGAGTGGTGTCTTCTGGAGAATTATTAATAACATAAATTAAGATTCTCATCACTTGTAATTATTTATGGATGATTAATAATAATGTTAATCATAACCAATAACTGGGATGGTGTTGTGTCACATTATGTCTTTAAAAATATTTATTAAGGCAAGGGCGTTTCAAAAGCACGGAAGCTTGGACTTGTATATATATATATATATACACTATTTGCTTTAGCTAGAAAATGCACTTTGAAATATTGTTTCTCAAAAGATATTTAAACAAAGAAAATACATAATGTTATACATTTCTTCCAGAATATGAAATATTAGTTTATTTAAAAAATCTTTAAATCACTTTCAGAATGTTAATTATGAATTTTACTTTTGCAAACGAACAATAATTTTAGCTTCGCGAAAGTCTTTAATTCAGTATTTTGTATACCACTTCTAGAATGTGAAACATTAATTTTAGCTTCGCGAAAGTCTTTAATTCAGTATTTTGTATACCACTTCTAGAATGTGAAACATTAATTTTAGCTTTATAAAAGCCTTTCATTCAGTATTTTGTATACCACTTCTAGAATGTGAAACATTAATTTTAGCTTCGCGAAAGTCTTTAATTCAGTATTTTGTATACCACTTCTAGAATGTGAAACATTAATTTTAGCTTCGCGAAAGTCTTTAATTCAGTATTTTGTATACCACTTCTAGAATGTGAAACATTAATTTTAGCTTCGCGAAAGTCTTTAATTCAGTATTTTGTATACCACTTCTAGAATGTGAAACATTAATTTTAGCTTTAAAAAAGCCTTTCATTCAGTATTTTGTATACCACTTCTAGAATGTGAAACATTAATTTTAGCTTCGCGAAAGTCTTTAATTCAGTATTTTGTATACCACTTCTAGAATGTGAAACATTAATTTTAGCTTTAAAAAAGCCTTTAATTCAGTATTTTGTATACCACTTCTAGAATGTGAAACATTAATTTTAGCTTTAAAAAAGCCTTTCATTTCGTATTATGCATGCCAATTGCAGAATGTGAAATATTATTTTTAATTTTACCAACGCTTTGAAATCAGTATGACTATAACGCATGCCTCTCTCAGAAAGGAAGTAGTTTATATTTCAGTAACTCTTATGATTAAACAAATTAATTCAAACCATTAAAACATAAGAATAGAACCTTGATCAATGATATGTTTAGAAAAAGATCGACAGCAAAGGATTCTAGACAAACAGAAGCAAAGAAAAAAATTGGACAAAGCGAAGGGCCTATAGGTCCTGTCAAAACGTTTACCATTCTGACACCCCTCTTCATCTGGTTACTGCTAAAGGCCACATATTGATGAAGCCAAAGTTTCTACTTCTGACAGTCTACTCCATCTGGTTACTTCTAATCGCCACATATTGATAGAGCCAAAGTTTCTACTTCTGACAGTCTACTCCATCTGGTTACTTCTAATCGCCACATATTGATAGAGCTAAAGTTTCTACTATTCTGACACCCATATTCATCTGGTTACTGCTAAATGCTACATAATTATGTAGCCAAAGTTTCTACTATTCTGACACCTATTTTCATCGGTTACTGCTAAATGCTACATAATTATGTAGTCAATGTTTCTACTATTCTGACACCCCTCTTCATCTGGCTTTCGCTAAAGACATTTTGCTTTGTTATGAACTGGAAGATATTTTGTTTTATTATGAACTGGACATTTTCTTTATCGTGAACTTGAAGACCTTTTGCTTTATTGTGAACTGGAAGACATTTTGCTTTATTGTGAACTGGAAGACATTTTGCTTTAGTGTGAACTGGAAGACATTTTGCTTTATTGTGAACTGGACATTTTGCTTTATTGTGAACTGAAAGACATTTACTTTATTGTGAACTGGAAATCATTTACTTTATTGTGAACTGGAGAGACACTCTTTTTTATTGTGAACTGGACATTTTGCTTTATTGTGAACTTGAAGACATTTTGCTTTATTGTGAACTGGAAGACATTTACTTTATTGTGAACTGGAAGACACTCTGTTTTATTGTGAACTGGAAGACATTTTGCATTATTGTGAACTGGAATACATTTTGCTTTAATGATTTATTACTTTGGATGGAAATGATGGCTAAGTTCCTAAACAAACAAACTCACAAATGTATGGTTGCATGCGTAAAGCGACAGTAGTCGATAAAAAAGCCCGGGAACAATTGATACACGGTGTGACAGCATCATGGATGTGGTCAATAAAATTTAGGTTGCAGGTAGAATTCGTCCATGGCAAAACTGTGACTGGCTTTATTTTTAGTAGAAATTGAACACAAGCATCCACCTCTTTTGCCACTTTGTCAACTACTCTGGATTCCAATGCATGTTTGAAAATGCAAAATATATAAAGATGATAAAATTGAAATATGACACAATGGCTTTAAAGGTTATATGTAACATTCCCCATAGAGAGTTAGGTATTACACTTGTAGAAAGCTACAAGTGGTCTTGTGAGTAAGAATTCCAATGACGCCATTTTATACAACGAACGAGTATAGAGCTCTGGCAATGGAAAATATACAGTGCCATTGTATTTTCATTCAACGAACGAGTATACAGCTCTGGCAATGAAAAGTATACAGTGCCATTGTATTTTCATTCAACGAACGAGTATACAGCTCTGGCAATGAAAAGTATACAGTGCCATTGTATTTTCATACGAATGGCTGTGATTTTAATTTAGTCAAAAACATTCATCTGTTTTAATCCAATCAGAAACATTCTATATGTAGCAAGGTACCAGAGTTTGCTTTGATTTATTTATTCAAAACCAGTCAAAAGACAAACAAGCTATATTTACTTGTCAATAAAATGAAGATATCCACATTTTCCATGTCAATTCGATTATTTAAAATAATAGAAAAATTCTAAATAAAAATACAAAGATTTTCTTATTGAGCTGTTTATAAAATAAAAGACACATCCTTAAAAGTCGGCACACACCTAACAACACATATTCGCCCTCCAAGACGTCGTCGAAAAAACGACAAAAATTGGTTCGAGAACTTCAAGGCACCGCTTAATTTATTGATTATGCATGTAATCTGTTACAACATCATAGAGAATTCACTCTATAAACCCTTTATCGCTTACATCAGAAAGCGTTTAAATGCCTCTCAAATAATATTCTTGCTTTCCCTGACCTACAAATAACACTAAACTCAACCTTCGATCTCACAGGTCGTCAGCAAAATCCTTTATACGGGGAGCTCTGATCACACAGGTCGGGCATGGGTGACTGAATTTGGAGACTGTACCCGTGTGTACAAAGGTCACAGGCATACCGTCAGTGTGGTGAAGGTGTACGGCGGCTTCGGTAAGTTCTAAGTAAGAAGACAATGTAGAATGACGTCATGTCAAATGAAATATCACTTAGCGATGAAACAATGTAGAATGTTGTCATGTCAAATGAAATATCACTTAGCGATGAAACAATGTAGAATGATGTCATGTCAAATGAAATATCACTTAGCGATGAAACAATGTAGAATGCTGTCATGTCAAATGAAATATCACTTAGCGATGAAACAATGTAGAATGCTGTCATGTCAAATGAAATATCGCTTAACGATGACACTAGGTATAATGCTTTCATATCAAATGAAATATCAGTTAGCGATGACATTAGGTAGGATGCTGTCATATCAAATGAAATATCAGTTAGCGATGATATTGGGTAGGATGCTGTTATGTCATCAGGAATATCAGTTAGCGATGACAATGTGTATCACACTTCTGTTGATTGGCGTTGGTATAGGAGCTCCTGGATATCAAATCAATCACTAGGAAACCTCTCTCCTCTGAAAGTTTTCATTGCTTACCCCACAAAGAAATATATATCATCTATTGTCACGTTATGGAAGGCGATAAATACAGTAGCAAACACATTCATTAGTCTGTCTCACTGAAACACATTCATTAGTCTGTCTCACTGAAATCACCACAAAAATGACTCATCCTGTAAAATCTTATGCCTGCTTCTCTCTTCCGGGAACAATTATGTTCTTTTTCTCCATTTGCTATTTTGCCTCCACAAGAAAATGTAACAATGTTTCTCTTTGCTCCAAATCTTTCTTATCCCAACACAGAATCCTTCTTATCCAAACATCCGAATCTTTTTTATCCCTATATCTGAATCCTTCCTTTTCAAAACCATGAATCTTGTTATTCCAACACCTGAGTCCTTCTCTTCCCAACACCCGAATATTTCTCTTTTAAACATCTGAATCCATCTCCACCAAACTCATGAATCCTTCTCCTCCAAACATCAGAATCCTTCTAAAAATGTTTTCTCAACTTAGTGCCCGATTTCTTTCTCTCAAAACTTGATAATTCTCTCCCAACATCCAAATCCTTCGCCTCAATATGTAAATCTGTCCCCTCCCCACAAGTGAATTTGTCGAATACCTGATACATATACCAACTCTCTTTAGTCCCCGAATCCTTTTCCTTTCCGAACAAACATCCTTTTCCAAATATTTAAATCCTTCTCTTCTCAGTTCCTGATGTTTTCTTCTCCCAACACCTGAATCATTCTCCTTCAAACACCTGAATCATTCTCCTTCAAACACCTGAATCGTTCTCCTTCAAACACCTGAATCATTCTCCTTCAAACACCTGAATCATTCTCCTTCAAACACCTGAATCATTCTCCTTCAAACACCTGAATCATTCTCCTTCAAACACCTGAATCATTCTCCTTCAAACACCTGAATCATTCTCCTTCAAACACCGGAATCATTCTCCTTCAAACACCGGAATCGTTCTCCTTCAAACACCTGAATCGTTCTCCTTCAAACACCTGAATCATTCTCCTTCAAACACCTGAATCATTCTCCTTCAAACACCTGAATCATTCTCCTTCAAACACCGGAATCGTTCTTTTCTCAAAACCCTCAACCGTTTCCCTCCAACACTAAAACCGTTCTCCACAAGCAAGGGAATTCATCTTTTCTCAAACTGAATTTTTCTCCTCCCAACACTTTATACCTCCTCCTTCAAGCAGATCAACCCTCATCATACTCGACGCCTTCTCCTCTCAAAAACACCTCAACCCTCATCATACTCGACGCCTTCTCCTCTCAAAAACACCGATGAAAGAAGGTACTAGGTACGTTCAATCGTTTAAAATGTTGTATGTTTAAAACTTTATACATTTCATGGTGTAGAACAAATTAATAGGCTATTAAATATAATGTATAATGTGTTTTAAAAAAAATATCTATCTATCTATCTATCTGTCTGTCTGTCTGTCTGCTTGTCTGTCTGTCTGTCTGTCTATCTATCTATCTATCTATCTATCTATCTATCTATCTATCTATCTATCTATCTATCTCTATCTATCTATCTATCTATCACTTAGAATGACTGAAAGACATCCATGAATTTGCTTAACAGAGCTCAATACATATATGATCTTTTTTTTTTATTTAAGACAAAAATAGTGTGTATGTACATATATTTCTAGATCTCTCACTGGCACAAAATGCATGCGCCTGTGAATGTTTCCATGAGAGGGATTCACGTGCAATACGCAGAAAGTCAGTTGATTATGACGTCTGAGGTGTAATCAAACTTTGATTTGCTGTGACAGGCGATATACCTGAGTCAAAAAGATCAAAGACATAATATTAATTCTTCTTGAATCAGCAATTCTAAAATATTAAAGTCAATGCCGTTAAGGTTACTAGGACAGCCCTGCCCCAGTACAATACTCCTGTCTGCACTCCTCAACACAATGAATTTTCTAATGTAGATGTCAATAAACCACTTTTGATGATTTTCCCATTTTAGTTTATTGGGACGCGTTGATACGAAGACACAACAGAACACCCGTTACTTCATTGTCGATAGGCTAGTACATCTCTGTCTACCTACAAATCCATCCATCCATCCATGAAGATTTTGTTTTTACAAATAGCCTACATCCTCGATAGCAGAGAGGACTAGAAGATCTTGATAAAATAAAATCTTCAAAACAGCAGTCTTAAAAACATGCTGTAAAATATTAGACTCTTAGACACAAACCCACTCACTAGATCAACTCCCCAGCTTTAGACATGCTCACAGTCACAATCCCACTCAGCAGATCAACTCACCAGCATTAGATATGCTCACAGTCACAAACCCACTCACCAGATCAACTCACCAGCATTAGACATGCCTACATTCACAAACGCACTCACCAGACCGCTCACCAGCATACGACTTGCTCACAGTCAAAACCAATTCACCAGGATTAGACTTGCCCACACATATCTTATATCTATTCACATTCACACAAGAACTTTTAGTAGCTTTGCTCACAGACTTAAGCGCATTACTAACTCTGTGTACGATCATTTTGTCACAGCCACTTTCACTAGATTTGTTTACTAAAAATTATACCTGCCCCAAGTCACAAACCCTTAAAATTAACTGTTCACAAACATTACACATGTTCACAGTCAGAAGCCTTTTTACTATCTCAAACATTTAATCTACTTAGAGTCACAAGTTTTTATTTTTTTTATTATCTGTTGACAAACATTTGATCTACTTAGAGTCACAAGACTTTGTACTAGCTCTGTTCACAAACAGGAAATGAAAGTGTTCTTCACGACAATGTATCCCTTAACTGTCACTCGTTCAATGTCAGTGATTGGTGTGCGGTTTTCAGTGTTCTCTGCATGTGGAGATGCAACGTGCCGCGTGTTTGACGCCAAAACTGGCGAGATGTTGCGAGAGATGACGGGACACACGAGCACCATCACGTCTCTACAGGTCACTTGTCCCCCACCCCAACTCCGAAGCATTATAACAGTTCCCCACCCCCTCATTTTCTTTTGCACCTGCTTATTTTGTTGCAATATTTGGTTTTAAAACCCAACAACACGCACACTTTTTTTTGACTTACATGAATATTCTTCTTTATTCTAAATTTTTTTTTTTACTTCGCACATGATGCACAAAAAAAAACAAACAAAAAAAAAACTAAAAACGCCGAGCGCAAATTTACTCGCTTGTTCAATTTCATCCATAGATGTGCTCATTAATTTGGGTTTTCAGCAGACACGTCAAGTGTGATGACCAAAACGTAAACAAGATCGATGCTGTAACTAGGTCATTAACACGTTGTTTCGGAATGTTACAAACTCATGAATTCCTATTTTGTAATTTTTACCCTGCAGTCCTAGCGACAAATGTAACAAGCGGGGAAAGGAGTGCTTGAACTTGTTTATGTCACGTGATTTTTTCCCCCCTCTACAAAGCACAATTTGTAAATGTTTCTACATTTTTATTATTTAAAAAAAATCATTTGAAAATATATTTATTCTATTTTCTAACACTTTTGTAAATTTTGAAGTCAGTCAAGATATACTTTTTATAATATTAGCAAATGGGCCTCTATTTTCTACATACATAGTAAGTGAGACTGCTTTCTTTAACCATACCAAGTGGGCCTGTACCTACTATAACCATAGCAAGTGGGCCTGTACTTACTATAACCATACCAAGTGGGCCTGTACCTACTATAACCATAGCAAGTGGGCCTGTATTTACTATAACCATAGCAAGTGGGCCTATACTTACTATAACCATAGCAAGTGGGCCTGTACTTACTATAGTCATAGCAAGTGGGCTTGTACTTACTATAGTCATAGCAAGTGGGCCTGTTGGTACGCTGAGAGACAAAAGCTAAGACAATGAGCGTTGCGGATTTTGAGAACAATTATAACGACAAGAATTTCTCGAAACAAAATATTTTGCAGGCCCTATGTTAACCGGATTTAGTCAAATAATCATGCACAATAAAGTAGATCCTATTTATACCAGATGTTTTTCAAGAAATGTTTGGCTAAATAGGTATTTTAATATTAAATAGGGAAAAAACTAAACTGCTCTTGCACATAAAATATTCGAAATGCCTTACCTCATTAACATCTTGTGAAGTACAAGTATGTGATAAAGCTTATAGGCATACATGGACAAGGTAAAAAGTATATCGAGTAAGAAATTTAAAAAATGAAAAGGTAGAAATGTGGACTGCATTATAGTTGATATATTTTTTTTTTTTTTGGGGGGGGGGGGGAGCCAAACAAAACGTGTAGGTTAATAAGTTGGCTAAAATAAACAGATTTACAGAAAAAACATCATTCTTAACCCAAAAGAGAACTGACAGTTATTATTGGATTATTATATCTACATCTTACTGATCATGCTAACGTACTGTGAGCTGTTGATATAATAATTTTATTTTTTTACAGGGTGTTTTCCCTGAGACCTGAAAATTATTTAAAGGGTTCCTCCATGGTGAAAGGTTGAGAAAGATTGCACTAGACTAACCATACAACTATTACTATTTATCATTTTGTGTGTTCTTTAAGACCAAGCAATTAAATTAACACTACAATTACTTTTTAAAATATCATTTTGAGTGCATGTTATAGAACTGACTAGACTAAAACTTCAGAAATGTTATATATAATTTGATTTATTGATATCTAGGATCTACTGATCAGTTAAACTATTTATAATTTTAAATTTTTGATCAGCTAGAATCAATGATCTATTGGTATCTTTACTGAATTATTAATGGGCCAACTATTCATTGTGACGTGTTAATGATAAATTTACCCTTTCTCATTAGTGAGTTACTGCTAACCATTAAATTAATGGGCCAACTATTCATTGTGACGTGTTAATGATAAATTTACTCTTTCTCATTAGTGAGTTACTGATAACCATTAAATTAACCATCGAATTATAGTCTAGGCAAAATAGGCGCAGGCACCCGATAGTGGCATATGTTGCACAATTTTATTTATTATAAAAATATATCTGACAACAACAAGGATCCAACTTGCAATCTTAAGCATCGGGCAAGGAAACAAATTTACGCGAAATTATTTTCAAAACTTTCTCGTTCAATGACTGCGCTGTTAGTTGACCGACCAGAGACCTGTCCCTATAGTTTGTTTGCCTTCCATTTCACATTTCCATTTCATTATTATTTAATAAAAACAAAACAAAAAATGCACTACCACCAGCTTTTCCATTTTTCATAATTGTCGTTTTATTTCCATGTTGTCACGCTTCATTTACTTGCGGCACAGCAAGCACCTAATTGACATAGTTGAGCGGAAGTCGACACTGCGCATGCCAGCAGTGTGCGAATTCCCTTCATTTGTGTCTGACACGTGCTATAATTGAAATGTGACACGCGGGGTTTTTGCCTACAGTGTGCTCTTTATGCGGAGTTTACAATGGCTCGTTCAGTCTGTCGAAATGGACGGTCTTTTGAGTTGCATGACATGACCAGTCCGGTCCGATGGATTGGGCCAGCGTAAAAACCGCATCGAGCTAGTGCCCAGTGACCTTCACTGACATTTTATTTTCTTTGCATTTAACGTGTCCCCCCAGTCCCCTTCCCTCTCCATTAACACGATTTTCTTTTCCCATTTTTCTTAACTATACATGTTTTTTTCTCATCTTTTGCTCCTAAGTATTTACTGGTTGTGGCGATTGTGTAACGCGGTGTTACGACGCAAGAACCGCAACTTTGTTGAGACAGTTCAAAGGTCAAGAGGGCAGCATCACGGGCGTGCAGGTACCAGGAGTACAGTTCCCTTTGGGATGCTAGCGCATGCGCGCGCAATGTGTGTCCCTGAAGCATTGCATGACAGTATATATTGTAGTTCACATCGCTAACATTGCTGCATGCGCGCGTTCTCACTTCCATTGTAGTTTCGTTACTGCTACAGTGGTGAATGTTACTAGCTCGCATGGTGAATGTTCATACCATATATGGTGAATGTCCTTGCTACAGACTGGTGATTGTATGTGGACAGCAAATTCATTTGGTGAATGTGAACGCTCTGCATGATGACTGTTAATGACACACTCGGCAAATGTTTGTTCCATTTTTACACTTGTATGCTAACATCGAATTCACGTGAAAACGTCACGGTAACTATGGGATCACTGCTATTGATACACTCGGCAAATGTTTGTTCCATTTTTACACTTGTATGCCAACATCGAATTCACTTGAAAGCGTCACGGTCAGCACGATGACTATAACAACACGATTAATGTTAGAAATGTATAGCATTGTAAATGTGAATTCCTACCAAATGCTGTTTGACTGAACAAACTCTATAATGAACAGTATCAGTAAGGAAACAATGAAACGTCCATAGATAATGATCGCGGTGCTCCCCCCACCCCTACTCCTCCGCTGAGCTAGTTTAATATGTACAAAGAGAAGATGATTTATGATAATATGCATTACAATTATTAATCATTTACCTGTCTGTTAAAACTCGATATATTTTAATAAACCGTTTTTTTGAGACATTGGATTCCAGATTATTATAAACTGTCACACATCCATTGTTTCTATACACACTCTCTAAAGATTAAAAAAAATATCTTACACTAATATTGCTGAAGATTGTCACCTGTGTGCTATGGTGATTATGCTAACTTTGCTAGCTGTATACTCTACTAAGAATGCAAACAACTTTACTTGTGTGAATCACTTGCAATGCTTATATTTTACACTTTGATCGCTCAAGATTTTCACCTAGGCTGCACAAGTAATGATAAAGATTGCCACCTTAATAATGTGGACTGTCAGATAAGTATTAACGAATACTTCTTTGTTATCTAAGTATTACAAAAAGGAATAATACAAAAAATTGGTATGTATTATGAATGCTACAGATGCCAATGTGTATTACAGTAAGAATGCTGCAAATTGTCAGCTAAGTACTACAATAAAAATTCTATAGATTATTGCCACGTGTCAATGGACAAGTGCAGTAGATTGTCAGTTATGATTACAAAAGAAAAAATTAAAAAAAATCTACAGATTGCTAGCGATTTGTTGTAACTAAGAAAGCTTCTTTGTCAGTTATATATGACATTAAGAATGCTATACATTATCAGCTATATATGACATTAAGAATGCTATACATTATCAGCTATATATGACATTAAGAATGCTATACATTATCAGCTATATATGACATTAAGAATGCTATACATTATCAGCTATATATGACATTAAGAATGCTATACATTATCAGCTATATATTACATTACGAATGCTATACATTATCAGTCATATATTACATTAAGAATGCTACAGATGATTAGCTATATATGACAAAAAGCTTTTTAATGATTCTCAGCAATATATTACATTAAGAATGCTACAGATGATTAGCTATTAAAATGCTACAGATTATTAGCTATTAAAATGCTACAGATTATTAGCTATTAAAATGCTACAGATTATTAGCTATTAAAATGCTACAGATTATTAGCTATTAAAATGCTACAGATTATTAGCTATTAAAATGCTACAGATTATTAGCTATTAAAATGCTACAGATTATTAGCTATTAAAATGCTACAGATTATTAGCTATTAAAATGCTACATATTGTTAGCTGTTGTATTACACCGAGAACAGTAAATATCGTCAGCTGTGCATATTGTCAGCTACGTGTACTCCAAGAATGCAGATTTTAATCAGCTACGCATTACACAAAAATGAGATTGTCACGTACGCATTACACAAAGAATGCTGGAGATTGTCACGTACGCATTACATAAAGAATGCTGGTGATTGTCACGTACGCTTTACATAAGAATGTAAAAGAATGCTGAACACATTGACACTTGTATACTATATTAAGAATGTCAAAGATTGCAAGGTATGTACCTTAATGAGGTCGATGAAGATTGTTACCTGCTTACTACATCAGAATGTCAAAGAATGCAAGCTATTTACTTTAATAAGACCAATTTATTTCGTTACCTGCATACTACAGTAGAATGCCGGAGATTAGTATTTAACTACTACACTATTCATTTTGTTATTTAAATACTCCACTTTGAAAATAGATCAGTATTTAACTACTACACTATTCATATTGTTATTTAAATACTCCACTTTGAAAATAGATTAGTATTTAACTACTACACTATTCATATTGTTATTGAAGTACTCCACTTTGAAAATAGATTAGTATTTAACTACTACACTATTCATTTTGTTATTTAAATACTCCACTTTGAAAATAGATTAGTATTTAACTACTACACTATTCATATTGTTATTTAAATACTCCACTTTGAAAATAGAATTCTAAACATTGTCACCACGTACTATATTCTGTCCGTAAACACGTACTATATTCTGTCCGTAAAAGTTATTATCTGTAACAAAGAACGGTGAAGATTGTCACTTGTGTACAGCTGAAATAAAAGTGAAGCGGTGATTCTAAAAAAAAATGAATAGATAAAGCATGAAACCAAATACCTAACAGCTTTGGTGAAATGTATAATGACTAGGAATATAAACATGATTATTGAAAATTAGTTCAAGATTAGTAAACCCAAATAATCTAAGTGATGCTTTCTGAAGTCACGAACTAGCAATGTCAAGGTGACAAAGTGCACATGCTTTCTGAAGTCACGAACTAGCAATGTCAAGTTGACAAAGTGCACATGCTTTTTGAAGTCACGAACTAGCACATGCTTTCTGAAGTCACGAACTAGCAATGTCAAGTTGACAAAGTGCACATGCTTTTTGAAGTCACGAACTAGCACATGCTTTCTGAAGTCACGAACTAGCAATGTCAAGTTGACAAAGTGCACATGCTTTCTGAAGTCACGAACTAGCAATGTCAAGTTAACCATTTATCCATACTTTCTGAAGTCACGAACTAGCAATGTGAAACTAACCAAACATGAATACTTTTTGAAGTCACGGATTAGCAATGTAAAGCTGATGAAACATTTATACTTTATGAAATCATGAACTAACCATGTCGAACTGAAGAAACATTCCAGCTTTTTAAGTCACTAACTAGCAATGTCGAAGTGATAAAATATTCATACTTTCTGAAATTATGAATTATCAATGTGACAAGGCACTTATCCTTTCTAGAGTAACGAAGTAGCAATCTCGAGTTGAAAGCTTTCATACTTTCTGAAGTCAAGAAATAGCAATCGAAGTCACGAAATAATGTCAAACTGACAAAGCATATATGTTCTCTGAGGTAAAATCTAGCAACATCGAGCTGACAATGCAGCCTTAGTTTCTGAAGTCACGGATTAGCTACATCGAGCTGACAAAGTATCCTTAGTTTCTGAAGTCACGGATTAGCTACATCGAGCTGACAAAGTATCCTTAGTTTCTGAAGTCACGGATTAGCTACATCGAGCTGACAATGCAGCCTTAGTTTCTGAAGTCACGGATTAGCTACATCGAGCTGACAAAGCATCCTTAGTTTCTGAAGTCACGGATTAGCTACATCGAGCTGACAATGCAGCCTTAGTTTCTGAAGTCACGGATTAGCTACATCGAGCTGACGCGACATCGAGCTGACAAAGTATCCTTAGTTTCTGATGTCACGGATTAGCTACATCGAGCTGACAAAGTATCCTTAGTTTCTGATGTCACGGATTAGCGACATCGAGCTGACAAAGTATCCTTATTTTCTGATGTCACGGATTAGCGACATCGAGCTGACAAAGTATCCGTAATTTCTGATGTCACGGATTAGCGACATCGAGCTGACAAAGTATCCTTATTTTCTGATGTCACGGATTAGCGACATCCAGCTGACAAAGTATCCTTAGTTTCTAAAGTATCGAACTGGCAAAGTTGATCTGATTAAACATCCATGCTAGTCATGAACTAGCAAAGTTGATCTGATTAAACATCCATGCTAGTCATGAACTAGCAAAGTTGATCTGATTAAACATCCATGCTAGTCATGAACTGGCAAAGTTGATCTGATTAAACATCCTCGCTAGTCATGAACTGGCAAAGTTGATCTGATTAAACATCCATGCTAGTCATGAACTGGCAAAGTTGATCTGATTAAACATCCATGCTTGTCATGAACTGGCAAAGTTGATCTGATTAAACGTCCATGCTAGTCATGAACTGGCAAAGTTGATCTGATTAAACATCCATGCTAGTCATGAACTGGCAAAGTTGATCTGATTAAACATCCATGCTAGTCATGAACTGGCAAAGTTGATCTGATTAAACATCCATGCTAGTCATGAACTAGCAAAGTTAAACTGACAAAAACATCAATGCTTTGTGAAGTCACGAACTAGCAGTGTTAAGTTGACAAACATCCATATTTTCTCAAGTCACGAACTAGCAGTTTTGAGCTGACGAATATTCTTGCTTTCTGAAGTCACGAACAAGCAATGTTGATCTGATAAATGTCGCTGCTTTCTGAAGTCACGAACAAGCAATGTTGATCTGATAAATGTCGCTGCTTTCTGAAGTCACGAACTAGGAATGCTGAGCTCACAAATATCCACGCTTTCTGCAGTCACGAACAAGCACTGCTGAGCTGATAAATATCCGTGCTTTCTGATGTCACGAATTAACTACATCGAGCTGACCATACAGCTGTGCTTTTTATTTTTTTAGTGTCACGAACTAGCAATGATGACGTATATGGTACTAAGCTGACCTTATCAAATCAGTCACAATTTATATCAAGAAAAACATAACACAAGGTTCCTTACACTACATGGATTATAAAGCTGTCCCTATGGTCCTGCAAATGCAATATTTATATTAGAAAACAATGTTGCATGTTTAAAATTATTTTTGCATTATAGTTATTTGTGTGCTTTTCTCTGCTTTTGTAGCATAATCTGTAGTGTTCCTGCCAAGCTTGCTTTGCACATCCCTTCATGTGCTTAAATATTATGAGTGTTCCTTACTACAGAGTTTGTGTAATTAAAAAAAAAAATCAGAATTATGTGTTACAAATTGTCTTGAGCTCAATGATATAATTAAAAACATATTTACATAGTAAGAATTCAGTTCTTGATAATAGTGTAAAATATTTCTTTCTTATTGACTTATATCATTTTCTAATATTGGTTTACCATTAAATTGCTACAGATCAGTATTTAAATGTGTTTAAAAGTGAAAAGTGAAAAAAAACAACACATTTATATTGGTACATGAATGTTACTAATGTATTTCTTCATATCAGTTTAAAATTACATTGAAGCACAAGGGGACTTGATGAAGTATTATTTCTGGAAAAAATAATTATTCCAAAGAGCAGTAGTAATTATTTCATACATTGAGAGTAATATTTCTTAAACTGAAACAACATATATTTATTGATGGTAGAACAAGAGTATATTATAATTTAAAGGAGGAGTTTATCATTACTTTTATGAATATTTGATAGAGAAGAATATTTGATAGAACAAGAGTAAGCATTTGATGTATACAATAAGAGTACACTATCTGTACATAACAGAACTGAGTGTATATAAGTAAGTTTTTATTACTTTACAAATAAAATAATTTATTTATTTATTTAGAATACATAAGTATATATTTATTATTAACAAACATTAAAAATTAATATGATTTATATTGTAATTAAGTATATTTTGTATTTCTTGACAGATAAAGTAATTTATAGTGTACATATGTTTTGATTTCTTTACAAATAAAATATTTATATTGTACATAAGTTTGTTTTTATTTCTTTACAAATAAAAATAATTTATAGTGTACATACATGTGATTTTATTTCTTTGTAAATAAAATAATTAATAATGTGTACAATTTAAAAAATGTTTAGAAATAAAATGATATAAAGTGCACACAAGCATGTTTAATTTATTTACAAATAAAATAATTTATATTGTACATAATTATATTTTTATTCTTTTACAAATAAATTAGTCGATAGTGTGCATAAATATGTTTTTATTTCTTTACAAATAAAATTGTGTATAGAAAAAAATAACCTGTCTTAATTTCTTTACAAATAAAATAGTTTATAGTAGTGTGTATAAATATGTTTTTATTTCTATATAAATAAAATAATCAATAATGTATATATGTATGCCTTTATTTCTTTACAAATAAAATAATTTACGGTGTACATATACATATGTATGTTTTTATTTCTATAAAACAATTTATAGCTTACATTTACTTTTGTGACTTTTTGTAGATATCTGTTTTGCTATGATAAAGAATTATTTTATCATAATATTTTCAATAACAATATCAAGTTAAATAAACATCTTAATATCAGAATATAATATTACATGTTATATGTCCTTAAAAGACCATATAAAATATTATAAATGAAAAATATTCTGTTACTATATTTACAAGAAATGTCTTGACTTTCAAATATGTTAACTGAACGACTGTTTCTTTCATTACTTTTTAAATTTAAGATTGAAATGTAATTTTAAAAAGTGTTAAAACTGATGTAAAAGAAATGAAGGTTTTAAGGGAAAATTAGCATATCAAATTAAAGGGAAATTGTGTTTTTAAAACTTAAGAAAGAATTTATAACTCTAACATTTGTCACTGCAGTTGGTCGAAGGGAGGCTATTCACATCGTCTTACGATGGTTGCCTGAAAGTTTGGGACGTGTCCGAACTGGGCAACGGCACTGACCCTTTGTTCAAGCTTCGGTATCCTCCCCGCGGTCAGCTCTCGGACACCGACAAGGACAAGGAGCAGACGAAAGAAATCGAGAAATACGGCGGACTCGGTGTACTGGACAAGAACCAAAACAACAACCCACCTCAACACGATAAAATCATGATCGAATAGTTGTCTCCCATACGGGAGACAGACTGTTCAGCAGCCGATCACAGTGCAAAGATACATGTGAAGGAGCGCGTTGAAATAAGTGATACAGTTTCCTTTAAAAGGAAAAATGGTTCACCTTCAACATGGAGACACACATTTAAAAAAAAAAAGAAATACATTTAATTAAATTTAATTTAAAACAACACTTTTTGCTGTTGTGCTATGCTAATGTTTGTGTTAAAGGTAATTTCGTGAATTTTCATAATTAATTGACTTCAAATAGGTTTACAATCTGTTGCTTGTTATTAATTATTTTTTTAAACATAAGAAGTATTTTATCAGTATTTTCAAGATAAGGATCTATTAAAATAATCGGTTTGTCAAATGTCTGATTATGTAAAGTAGTCACGTATTATGATAAACGACAATGTGTTGCAGATGATATAGGGATATATCAGAAAATTTATATCTAATTGCCAATAAATGGCAAGCACAGTTTTAAGAAAAGTCATTGCTAATAAATGACACAGTTTTGAGAAATGCCATGATTGCTAATAAATGACAAACATACTTTTGAGAAATATCACTTTGCCAATTAATAACAAGCATATTATGAGAAATGTCACTGTTACCAATTAATAACAAGCACACTTCAAGAAATTTCCTTCAGGTTATTACAAAGTAATGCTCTAAGCATTTTCCCCAAAAAGCTGTGAATGCTAATGATGATTAGATGTACTCCTGTGAAATGACTTTCTGTTGTTAGCGATTAATGCATTTCTGTGAAATAGGTCACGTGAAATGCATTCTTGTGAAATAACCGTCTATATCTTAGGTACGAACAAAGTATTCATATGAAATCAGTGTTGAGTGATGACAGGCGGCTGAAGCATTCCTATGAAATCAGTGTTGAGTGATGACAGGCGGCTGAAGCATTCCTATGAAATAGCTGTTGATTGTTGCTAGGCGACTGAAGTATTCTTGTGAGATAACTTTGATTGTCTATGAATAATAGATATATTCCAGTGAAATAAAAAAAAACTTTTACAGAAAGTGAAGTATTCTTATGAAAAAAATGTTACTGTTGACAAATGGCATTCAGTACAAGGAAACAGCCACTGCAAATTCTTATTTGCAATTCGATAAATTACTTCATTATGTAGATTCACTTCATAAACTTATAAAGTACAGACGATTAATGACTATAAACTACAGATGACCAAATAAAATGTTATTGACTGTTAATAGTGGTATCAATAGGAGTTGTATCCCTTTTTGACTGCTGCAGTTTTGCTCACTTCGAGTGATTATGTGTATGGTCTTCGCGCTATAAAAATGTTTATTTTTTTCCACACGTATTGTATTATATTACTGAATTAAAAAATTATTTACATTTAACCACTAATTTTTGCAGAAGATGACAAGGCAGAAGTGTAATTATTACAGAAAAAAAACATTGTGAAGAGCAATTGCTGTAGAAAACACATTGCAGAACCCTGTATTTGTCATTGTCAAGCAGTGGTGAAAGAAGAAAAGAGGCTTCGTCCCCCCCCCCCCCCGACGGAGGGTGTGCGCCAAACTAAGTGCGACCTGTTTCACCCCCTTCCGTCAGCTCTCCTGACCTCCTGCCTTCCACCTCAGACGCACCGCGTGTCTGTGGGGCTCCACACATACACACACTCAGAAACAGTCCGAGACTGAGAACATCGTGAAGATGAAAGGTCTATTGCGGCTTCTGGGGTGAAGAGAGCGTAACACACACACACACACACACACACACACACACACACACACACACACACACACACACACACACACACACGCACAACACACTCACACACACACACACACACACACACACACACAAGCAGTGGTGACGTAAAACTGCTATCGATCTACCCGTCCACCCCCGTCAAGCAGATTTACTCCTGACGATACATTGCTAACACCGTTTTTGAATTGAAAATATCTTCGCATGATAAAATACACTATTGTTTTAACTGGATTGTTTTTAGGCATTTTGTGCACATCAAACGTTTTTTTTTAAAAAAAAAATAGAATTGCCTTTGAACACTTTGTTTGCATGATAAATAAACCATTGTTTAACTGGATTGTCTTTAAACGTTTGGTGCACACAGGTCATTGTTTAACTGGATTGTCTTTAAACGTTTTGTGCACACAGGTCATTGTTTAACTGGATTGTGTAAAGTAAGAAAAACCTCGACACACGACAAAATCCGACATTAACAATGCAGAAGTGCATTAAAAATACATTAGTGATAAAATAAAATTTAAAAAATCTTAGTGCGTACTATAATGACCATCAGCTACACAAAAAAATAATGTGCGTTCCTAAAAAAAACACCACTTTGAAAGAATTATTAATCTCAGTATATAAAACCATTTTAAAGCAATAAAACGCACAGTATACATCCATTCTTAATAATATTAAGTGTCTTATACGAGCCATGCTCACGAAAGTAAAATTATGAAACATACTACCAAAGATTGGAAAGACTTATATTAAACTCGTCAGATTAAGAGAAATATTCTAACGAATTTAAAATCGGGAACTACATTAGATCAAAAGTCTCCTCTCTAGAGAAATCAAGTCTCACCTGCAACACTAAAGGGATTTTTCGCTATTTTGTCGTGATCGCTATTACGTCGTGGTCACTATAACATCATAATCGCTATTACCCGTCGTGGTCACTATAACATCATAATCGCTATTACCCGTCGTGGTCACTATAACATCATAATCGCTATTACGTCGTGGTCACTATAACATCATAATCGCTATTACGTCGTGGTCGCTCTAATATGACTAACGGTGTGGTCGCTCTGTTGTGATCACTACCACCTCGTGGTCACTATAACGTCGTAGTCACTATAACGGTGTGGTCGCTCTGTTGTGATCACTACCACCTCGTGGTCACTATAACGTCGTAGTCACTATAACGGTGTGGTCGCTCTGTTGTGATCACTACCACCTCGTGGTCACTATAACATCGTAGTCACTATAACGGTGTGGTCGCTCTGTTGTGATCACTATAACGTCGTGGTCACTTAAAACATATAGTCACTATAACGTCGTGGTCACTATAACTTGGCGACTTTTCCTTTGTAATTTGCAGCAATACGTACAAGTATCATTCTTTCTTTCTCTCTCTCTCTCTCTCTCTCTCTCTCTCTCTCTCTCTCTCTCTCTCTCTTACACACACATACATTCGTTTGCTTTATTTGAGTATGAAATAATGAGAATTGACTGTGACTACAGCTTTAGCATTCAATATGTGTGCTGTCTGATTTGCATTAAACCACAATATTGCTGTTCCCGTTTGTAATCAGACTCCTATTTTTTGTTGTTGATACGTATTGATAAAAGAAATGCATGCACAGGTCGGCTTGACAGTTTGTATGAAAGACGTTATCTTACTTATTTCTGATTGGGTTATGCATGCTATTAATTTTTTATTGTATCATTAGAAATGTAAATTAAACTGTTTCATAAATTGGCAACCAAAATAATGTACTTTTTGTTGGATCGACTTGATTCAGTGCACACTGTGGGTGTTTGATATTGTATTTAATTAGCACACTGTGGGTGTTTGATATTGTATTTAATTAGCAAACTGTTTAATAAATTGGCACCATAACGAGGCATTCTTGACTTATATTGTTCCACGCCATACATATACACCACAGCTTAATATCTTGTTAAATTGCATTTTTTATCTAAAATTTATTTTGTATCAGTGTAAATGAATGTAGTGTTACAAAAGTTGTATTGTGTTACACCTCGTAAAGAACGAAAGTGCCAGAGTTATATGCAGTGTACTCACAATGAAGCTGCTACTAATCTTCATCTGTAAATAAAAATATTCCCCCCATATCCATTTGTTCCCCATCCTCTGCAACTGGTTCCTCTTACCGTTTTTGTAAACGGTTGAGTAACTTTGTCCCACAATATTCCTGACCTGTGGTAGCCGGTTTTCATCTAATTCTAGAGTGGTCTTGATTTATAATTAATCCACTATTTGTTACAACGGCCTTTGTAGCATTATTTTGTATTGACAGTGAGCCTGATTATAAACATTTTAAAACTTTAGTTGTTAATTATAATCGTATGTATTAGAATGATCTGTACACAGTTTTGTGTTGAGTTATATATGCAAACCTTTAGTGTCACATTCACTTATATAATGTTGTTTGTGTGATACGGATGATATATGTCCATAACCAATCTTTTCCATGTTACACATGCCTTTATATAATTACACACACACAAACACACACACACACACACACATTTATATGCCTGTGCAATATAAATAATTAAATAATTATATGAAGGCATGAGTACATGTATATATTAAATATTTTTTATATCTGTTGCTATTCAGAGTTGTAATTGTTTAAATTATAAAAGGTGTACACATCAATATGTTTATTTGTAAAAACAACACTTACCACAGATTTTATTGCATTATGATTTATTTAATTAAAACGTCCCCCCCCCAAAAAAAAATTTCTACGTTTACAGAAAATGTGTCAGTCTGAAAAACTCTTTTGCCTTTAAAGATGGCGCCTGATAAATTATGAACACTTTATGACTGCAATTTGTTTTTATCTGCTGAACATATAATTATTTTGTCTGTATCTGCTGAACATATATATATATATATATTGTCTTTATCTGCTGAACATATAATTGTTTTGTCTGTATCTGCTGAACAATACATAGTTTTTGTCTTTATCTGCTAAACAGGTCAACTTTTCACAATCGTAACTTTTTGCTCCACCTAAACAAACGACTGTTTTGAACGCAGTTTATTTTTGTGAATAATCTCTGGTATTTGCATTATGTGAATGCAGTTTTATTTTTGTGAATAATCTCTTATATTTGCATTATGTGTAATGTACCATTAAAAAAATCATAACATACATATCAGCATAATGTTTCTGCCATTTTAGTCCTCTCACTTGAATACCTTTTCTCTTTTGTCCCCTAATTGCTATTGACTCAATGAAAACATTTCGGAATGCTGGAAATACAAGAACAGATTACTGTAATAAAAGATTGCTGTGCTTTATATAGTAAACAAAAATGAAATATGAAATACAAGCATATTTATGTTACACAGTCACTTTTCCTTACAACCTTCATAGTTGACATTAAAATGGAGTCATTACTCAAATAGAAATTCCCCAGTTAAAGAGGAGGTAAGCGCGAGTTTTGTCTCGTTAGCGAAGAGTAACGTCTCCTTGAACCATGAACTGAGCTTTTACGAAAGGATGTCAGGTTTCATTGAAAGTTGATGTTTATTTTTAAAATTACATTTTTTTCCTCGAAATTTACAGAGATGAATTTGACATTAACTATATCTGTATTTGAAATAGTTAATAAATTTGAATGTATGTTTAATCTGTTATATCTTTATATGCTGAGAAACCGTCCAGTCTTGCTTTGATAGATCTAGTATTTTGTGATATGTAGAAACAAATTATTATTTATTATAATTATTATTTGTCTGCATATAATTTAATTTTGATATTCTCATCATTATTACTATTATTATTACTATTATTATTATTATTATTGAATTCATCTTAATCGCACAATTTAATGAAGTCAAATCTGAATAAAGTTTTTCTTTTTAAGTTTAAAAATATTCTATTTTTCTATTTCATTTTACTTAATGAGGTCTTAGATTATTTTTTTTGTCTCTCTTTTTTTCTGTGTATGTGTCTTTCTGTGTATGTGTCTCTCTGTGTGCATATGTCTATGTTTCTCTCTCTCTCTCTCTGCGTTTGTGTATATGTGTTTGTCTCTCTCCGAGTGTGTGTGTCTCTCTGTGTTGTTGCATAAACGTCTTATGTATTTATATCTCTCTGTACCTGTGTGTTTGTCTGTGCCTTTTTATCTATGTATCTCTCTTTATGTGTCTATCTCTGTGGATCTGCAGTACCTCTCTCTCTTTACTTTGTCGTCTCTGCGTTTCGCTTTTTGCATCTCTGTCTATGTGTGTGTGTTTCTCTCTCTGTGCGTCTTTTGAGCTTCAGATATTTCAGGATAGATGCATTTACTATCCCAAGTGTGAAAACTCTTAAATCTGTCACGATTTACAGCTAAGATGCTAATTCTCTAGTTTTCAAAACATCACCACCACCACCACCACCACCACCATCATCATCGTCGTCATCACCACCATCATCATCATCACCGTTACCACCACCTTCGTCACCACAAATACCATCACTTTCATCATCATCACCATCATTATCGTCGTCATTGCCATCACATTTTAATGATAAAATTAATTTAAAATGGTTTCAAGGTGAAAAGTCTCTTATCTTGCGCCTTGTTAACTTTGACACAGATACGTAGTTATGCAGCCTTTGAAGCAAACGCAGGACAGTCATGACGTCACTGTAGTAGGTTAAAACAAAAAGTGACAATATTTAGCAGCTCCTTGGGACGACCTTGAATTTACTATTGTCGTCGTCGCATTTGTGTTTGTATAGGTGTGTGTATGTGTGTATTTGTGTAGGAGTGTGTCTGTGAGAGTGTATATATAAAAGTGTGTGTGTGTGTGAGTTTGTGTGTACCTGTGTGTAAGAGAGTAAGAGAGTGAGAGCATGTGTGAGTGAGTGTGTGTGTGTGTGTGTGTGTGTGTGTGTGTGTGAGAGAGAGAGAGAGAGAGAGAGAGAGAGAGAGAGAGAGAGAGAGAGAGAGAGAGAGAGAGAGAGAGAGAGAGAAGACTGATAGACTGATTTAGCAGTTTTTGAATTACTTTTAACTCAGGTCTTTTGTGCATGTCAGTCATGATAAAGATATTTTTACAATTATACTAGACAGCCTTTAACTTAACATAGTCCTGCTGTCTGTAATGGGGGAAAGTCTACGCAGGGTACAAAAGATTGAGAAAAGCTTGTGTGACACAACACCACCCTAGTTACTGGTTATGATTGTCACGAGAAAAGCATGGAGCCAAAATTAATTTTTATTTCACTGTTCGCGCTAGACCATTGTGGTCAAAGGGGGACAATCCACTTACAAAAAATGTGTGATCATAAGAGCGCACCTATGCGCCAAAGCATCTATATAAATATTAAATGGTTTTCTGTTCACCAAATTTCATTTAGCTTAGGACTGACATGTGTGGACATAGTATATGTGTATCATGTCATGCATAAAGATATATATTAGGATGATTTTATATACTGAGTGAATGCAATTATATTCAAAATAATTGTGCATGTGTGTATACTTGTTTACGAGCAAATGTTAAAGTAGGAAAAACTAGACAATGCACTCTTAGGGAAAGCCAGCCAGTGCACTCTTAGGGAAAGCTAGCCAGTGCACTCTTAGGGAAAGCTAGCCAGTGCACTCTTAGGGAAAGCTAGCCAGTGCACTCTTAGGGAAAGCCAGCCAGTGCACTCTTAGGGAAAGCCAGCCAGTGCACTCTTAGGGAAAGCCAGAAGTTTGCCTATGTAGTGGAGTACATGTTTTATACATCATGTGCACCAATGAAAGAAAGTCACAAGATGCAAACCTTCTAGAATTCTCAGAAAAAGAATAAAAGAGAGAGCCAAAGGGTTAGAAATTTGATGAGAACGGGACTTTTGTGAGAGTAACTTGAAGACAGTAACTTCATAAAGAGTAATATTTTTGTGGTGAAACTTCGTATAATGGAAATTACATCACGCTCACCAGGGAAAGTTGGAGACATCTCTTTTCCTCATCCTTCTTACCTGTCGAACGCCAAGTATCATAAACATTGAGGCAAAGCGTTTGTAAATACATCGTGGCGAAAGTGAAAAGTTCAAGGCTTCAAGACAGCTTTGTGTGTAACGTCCTTTGCACACCGTTATAGACAGACGAGTCATTCAGTCTCTCTGTCTGGGACTCCATCCTGAAACATTCTATTCCATGTGTGAAGGAGCGGATTCTTCACAGACCAGACAAGGTGGGAAGGCATCACATTCACGAACGCGAGGACACATTCATTGATGTAGTCAAGCAGAACAACAATTTAGCAATTTCCAGTAACTTATACAGAAATTCCACGTTATAGTCCAGTATTTTTTTGCTGTTATACATTAATAAAGTGCAGTGTATCCTTACACTTACACGCTGGAGTATAGATTTCTCAAATCTATCACAGTCGTAACGGTTTATAAATCAATAACCAGGAAGAAAATCCTGAAATTCCAGCAATCTTGGAGGTCCTTGAAAGGCTGCCTTTTCCCCTTTAAGGTAACAGCTGACTCATGACCAGACTTCAGCCACACCAAATTCAAAGTGATTAGAGAATAGAATTATTTAAGTAGGTAAACTTTGATCTCAGCCCGTTGGCTGGTCTTGTTCTTGTAAATCGGAACCATTGGATAATAAAAACTACTTACCCACATAGGACCTGTAGATTACATCAGCAAATTCTAGCACGTTTCTTTTCATGAGTTGCTATTTTAACTCTGGTATATTCAAAACACTGTAATATAATATTAATTAAAAAATGTGACAGACAACTCTGCTCTGTCACAGCTGGTTTAAAGACTGAAATAGCAAATATTTAATGAAGATAAAACTCATAACTAATCTATTAAAACTATTTCCGAAAGAAAAAATAATTATAAAACTATCCAACTATATAACATTTAAGAATGAATTGCACTAATTCACTATTGTATGACTCGTTAACCAACCGACTAACTACATAAGTAATCCCAAGTGTGCGTGTATGGCTTTCCCTTGAGAGTGTAATCTATCTATCTATCTATCTATCTATCTATCTATCTATCTATCTATCTATCTATCTATCTATCTATCTATCTATCTATCTATCTATCTATCTATCTATCTATCTATCTATCTATCTATCTATGTGTCTGTCTGTCTGTATCTATCTATCTATCTATCTATGTGTCTGTTTGTCTGTCTATCTCTCTCTCTCTATCTATCTATCTGTCTGTCTGTCTGTCTATCTATCTATCTATCTATCTATCTATCTATCTATCTATCTATCTATCTATCTATCTATCTATCTATCTATCTATCTGTCTGTCTGTCTGTCTATCTATCTATCTATCTATCTATCTGTGTATCTATCTTTGTGTGTGTACGTGTGCGCGTTCGCATGTGTATGATGCGTGCGTGCTTGTATATGCTTGAATGTGTGTGCGCGCTGTGCGTACATGCCTATGTGTGTGTGAGTACATATGTATGCGTGCGTACGTGTCTGTGTGTGTGAACAACTTTGAATAAGAAGACATAAATTGATATCGATTACTGCGTATTCTCCTCAAGACGATGTCCGTCCAAGCGCAATTCCACCGATTCAAAGGTCAGAGTCGCCGTTCTTTGTTAGAGAATAACTGTCTCCTTCTGGAACCGGATTTGCTCTCCACCAGGCATCAGCAAATTCCAGATTCGTTTGACTTGTAATTCTTTGTTGTTGTATGTCTGATAACTAGTTTTTTTTATACAATGGTTTGTGAATTGAATAATTTATTCCGTTATCGACTAATATTTCTACACGTAATCTTGAGAAGCCGTGGACTAGTATTTTTAATTTTTAGAAAAAAACCTTTGTTAAACGAATATTAGATTTTTATTTATTTATTTTTAAAATCAGAAATGATTACTAATTTTTTTTCTTAAGTTCTAAAAAAACTTATGAAACTAAGGATTATTGATTTTTGTTTCCTATTACTTACGAAACTGAGGACTATTTATTTCACTTACGAAACTGAGGACTATTTATTTCACTTACGAAACTGAGGACTATTTATTTCACTTACGAAACTGAGGACTATTTATTTCACTTACGAAACTGAGGCAAATTGTTCTTGTTTCCTTTTATTCTGGAAACTGAGGGCTTGATTTTAGGTTTTGTTACTTGAGAACAGGTTCTTATTGTTTGCTTGTAGTTTTAAAACTGAGGACTGCTGTGTTTATTTCTCTTCAATGTTGATAGTAAAAACTACTTGTGTTTGTTTCTTCTCAATTTTGATAGTAAAAACTACTTGTGTTTGTTTCTCCTCAATTTTGATAGTAAAAAACTAGTTGTGTTTGTTTATTGAAAACTACTTGTGTTTGTTTCTCCTCGATTTTGATAGTAAAAACTAGTTATGTCTGTTTCTGGTTAATTTTGATAGTAAAGATGAGTTCTTTTAGAATTTATAAGTTGAAGTCAAGTAGATTTATTTCCTTTTAAAAGTGATGTTTAGTAGATTTATTTCTCTTTGAAAGTGAAGTCTAGAAGATGTATTTCCTTTTGAAAGTGAAGTCTAGTAGTTTATTTCCTTATTCTTTTGAAAGCGAAGTCAGGAAGATTTATTTCCTTTTTCTTTTGAAATTGAAGTCTAGAAGATTTATTTCTTTTGAAAGTGAAGTCTAGAAAATTTATTTCCTTTTTCTTTTGAAATTGAAGTCTAGAAGATTTATTTCTTTTGAAAGTGAAATCTAGAAAATTTATTTCCCTTTGAAAGTGAAGTCTAATAGAATTATTTCCTTTTGAAAGTGAAGTCTAGCAGAATAAAATTAAGCTCAAACCAGACAAACATCTATAGTGTTTTCTGTGTGTGGATTCTGTAATTTCATCCAAACAGTTTCTTATGTGCTGTTGACAACCACCCCTACTTTTACAAAGAAGCAGGGTGGTGACAAAATGTTTAGTGTTTTCACCTGAATTTTCCAAATAAAATGTGGCAAGTGCTTTCCTGTCGCATCTGGCATCTAAACAAGTTTTACTTTTTTCATTTCATAAAAGAATTGTTTTGGCTTTTTACACCGGTCTGCACGGTGTAGTATTTTATATTTGGAAATGGTCATCATGGCCGAAATTTTAGCCCTTTCAGACTGATCAACAAATGTTGCTTGTGATATTTGAAATATGAAGACGGCATATTATTTATATGACTTGAAAAAGCCACACGTTTGCTATTAATTTAGTCTCGTTTGAAGAGCCATACAGTTTGCTATTAATTTAGTCTCGTTTGAAGAGCCATACAGTTTGCTATTAATTTAGTCTTGCTTGAAGAGCCATACAGTTTGCTATTAATTTAGTCTCGTTTGAAGAGCCATACAGTTTGCTATTAATTTAGTCTCGCTTGAAGAGCCATACAGTTTGCTATTAATTTAGTCTCGCTTGAAGAAAATATTATTTGTATAACTTGAAAAAGCCATACAGTTTGTTATTAATTTAGTCTCGCTTGCAGAACATAGAACATACATTACTTGACATATATGTCAAGTAATGTATTTCATTGTAATTGTCATGTGTATATTTGATTGTTCATTTAATAAATTTATTGTTAAATTTATTGACCGTCTTACGCAAATTGATAACACTGCGTCACACAAAAAAATGTGAAAGTTGTCTAAGATTTTTCAACTGATTTAGAATAATGTTGAACTGCTAAATTTGAAAATGACATCCGATTTTTTAATCAGGTCAGGTTTTTGATCTAATTCGATTTTTAAAAATCCGATCTTATTGCTAAATCGATTACATTTTTGTAACATTATTAGGCAATTTTTGTTAATATTTCTCTTCCAAAATAGGATTTTAAATTTAAACAAATTAAAATTAAAAAAATGTTTTCTAACACAATTCATTTATTAAATATTACAAAAGTTGATTAGTGTAAATTGAATAGTAGACATTGATAACGGTAAGTATATATAAATTCATTATTAGGTCATCATTGTTCACAACTCAGGGCATGAACTTCGTCTCTTCGAACTTCTAAAATGCTCAGCAGTAGGAATGTCTCTCTTTAGAGTCCAACAGTAATCAGCCATCATGACTGCATCCCAGCGGTCCTGATACCTGGTTTCCATCTCTTTCATATCCTGATGAAATCTCTCCCCTTGCTCGTCCCTCATTGATCCCAGATTTTCAGGAAACCGATCCATATGTGAGAATAAGTAATGCATTTTGATGCTCATGTTGCATCCAAGGTTTCTGAAAGCAGTCAGCATATTGGCAACAAGCTCTGCATAGTTCCTGGCCTTATTGTTGCCAAAACAAAAGACTTCCACGCTTCCAGTTCCACTTCATTCATTGAGTTTTCAAACTCTGGATCTCTGATTAGCTTACGGAGTTGTGGACCATCAAAAATGCCAGCTTTCAACTTCTCAATGGTCAACCCTGGAAAAGCATGGCACAAGTAAACGAAACAGTCACCATCCTTGTCCAGAGCTTTGGTGAACTGTTTGATTAAGCCAAGCTTAATGTGCAGCAGTAGGAAAAGTATCTTGTCTCTGTCCACCAGAGCATTGTTTATGAGATTCTTTGCTTTGCAAGGTACCAATTCCTCCCATACAGGCCAGTTCTGATTCGTGTAATGCTGTGCTTTGTCCCTGCTATCCCATATGCACAAAAAGCATGGGTACTTGGTGAATCCAGACTGTTGTCCCAACATAACGTTTACCATCTTCAGGTCAACACAAAGTAACCATCCATGCCGATCATAACGAATTTTCTCCAGCACGTACTTCACCGCTTCATACTTCTCCTTCAGTAGTCGAGTGAGCTAGAGGTACAGAGGCAAACTGGTTACCATTGTGTAGCAGAACACATTTCACTGATCGCTTGTCAATAAACAATCTCCAATCTTCAGGTTTATATTGTGACACTCCAAGCTTGTGCAGAAGCTGCACAATATCTGTACAGTACACCAGGTCCTTCTCTCAGAGATAAAACTGAGATACTCTTGATGTCTGTTGCGGTAGAAGGTGATGTGAACACTGTCAGAATGGACGTTTTTTCCCCTCAATCTGGATGCCAACAGTTCAGCAGATGACTTTGACAAGCTGAGATCACAAACTAGATCATTTAGCTCCTTTTGTGAAAAATGATTTGGATCATCATCATCAAGAATCACTAATTCTTCTTCTTCATATTCTTCAACACTAGAGAAATCTTCTTCACTAATGTTGGTAAGTTCTCCAGGGACAGGTACTGGAATTTCTTCACAATGAGCTACTGGACGACATGCTGATTCAAGATCAGGATACTTAAGGCTGCTCCAGTTTTTTCTGTTAATGCCAGTCACATCAATAGTGCAGAAGTAGCAGTCAGTGACATGGTTTGTCGGTTCCCTCCAAACCATAGGAATTCCAAACTTCAGATAACTCTTCTTACCCTTGGTCCAGTGACAAAGATTCTCGGTACATGTCTTGCATACCATGTGTGGCGACCATCCTGATCACCAAAATACCAAAATAAGCGTGTTATGCACGCTTTATAAAACCTGTTGTTGTATTCCTGTTAGGAACAATGGTGTATTCGCCGCAGATGTAGCAAAATACATCGGGTTTATTTTTGCAATGTCTTCTGGCTGATTCCATTTCATTGCTTGAAGAAGAATAATATCATTTATATCAATTATTCAAAAATTAGCTTATGTAATCTCTTCATAATTATGTAAAACAATTTATAATTTGTTTATTTAAAGAAATAAGAAATAATTTTACATCATATAAATAGAAAATACCCTTATATGTAAAAAAACAAAAAAAAATAATGTCTCAATAGATCAAAATGTAGATTAAAAAAAGCTCAAAAAGTTGGCCTGATTGAACAAAACCAATGTCATTTTTGGATCCATCACAATAAAACTGTCATAAATCCGTCAAAAAATCTTAGCAAATTTGTTGTTGCCCAGTGTAATCTTAAGTTGGAGAAGAAAGTAAGTGGATGGGAGCTTGCCAAATATAGATTAAAGTCGGATTTGTCATCTCCTTTAGTAAGAAGTTTTCCACTCATGGAAATATTATGTGACTGTAAATGTTGTTTTTTGTTGAGGAAGAGAGAAAACGTTTACAGTGCCGCCCGCATATCCGCCAAGTGATACAGAAGTGGTGTCTGTTGGAGGATCATTAATAATAAAATTAATATTCTCATCACTTGAAATTACTTATTAAAGATTAAGATTAAAAAATAATAATAATTTTCATTAATTAAGTGGCGTGCACGTCACAAATTCATTATTAAAACGTTACCCAGAGTACATCATGACAATGAATCGTTCCGGAAACCTAAATACCAACCACTTGTTGAAATAACTCGTTCCGGAAATTCTTTATTCAAAACACATAATTTTAGTGACTCATTCGGAAAGTCCAATTACGAGCATACCTTGTCGGGAATAAGTCAAGATGATCTTACACAAGCATATTTTCAGAAGACCTTGAACTTTAAACGCCATTTATTCTAACATCTGCGCATTCACAGAACAGTTAATTTGTGTCGCTGTTGCTTCTGTGGAGTCTAAAATAAACTTTTTACTTAGATTTGATTCTACTAGCCTGGTCTGGTGAACCGTTCTGACTCTCCTCCCTGAAAATAGACTGATAGAATGACGATCTATTACCAGGCGCAATCACTGCAGCGTATAGATTGTCAAACATTAGGAAAAGCAGAATGCAATGTAAGTATTCTTTTTAAACTCCACTAGTCGCATGTTCGCTCTCAACTCAATATTCAATCAACATTTTGGAATCAAATTTCAGTAACGAATTTCGCCAGCATGTGCTGTATAATTAAAAACATTTGACAGTGCGTAACTCTATATATTATATCACGCTTTATTTTTTTCACAAGCGAAATTGAATCGTTGTGTCCAAATAAAAAAAAAAAGAAATGAAGTTCCAAATGTGTGACGACCAGAAAAGATTAAAAATGCTGCAGACGGTTACTTGTTAAAGGGTTAAAATCAAATCGAATGCTTTGTAGAAGTGTTTGGCAATGTGGAAAGACTTTGAAAATGAAGACGTCTACTTGTTAAAGGGTTAAAATCAATTAAATGCATTGCAGTATAGAACACAGTCCTAGACGTCGACTTAAAACAGAAACTGAAATGATTTGTGTTTCTGATTAGCATTGCACTCACAACATGACAATATGTTGGTACCCGTAAGATGGACAATACGAAATACACAACAATTGAGGACAATCCCTCTGTTGACTCGTTTCAGCCCCCAGAGGAAAGATTCTCACATAAAGGATGGACAAATAAATAAATAAACTAACGGATGGGCAGACAGACAAACGGACAGGCAGACAAAAAGATGGACAGGATGACAGACACGATGACTAAGATTAAGTGAATTTTACCTGAAATGAAGGTGATAAGACTTGAAACAAGACCGATGAAAATTAATAAAATATTTATATAAAATGAAAATTAAACAAATAAAGAAGATAAAACAGCAATCAATTACAAAATACACACAGCACAATGCTCATAATGTCTATCAGTTAGCCTCCCCTAGCTAGTTATGTTTTCCCTGACCAAGTTCATATAGTTTGGTTACAAATGGCAGCTTGTAGTTCCCAATTTTGTGGCAAATGGCAGCTTGTAGTTCCCAATTTTGTGGCAAATGACAGCTTGTAGTTCCCAGTTGGGTGGCAAATGGCAGCTTGTAGTTCCCAATTTTGTGGCAAATGGCAGCTTGTAGTTCCCAGTCTGGTGGCAAATGGCAACTTTTATTTCCCAATTTGGTACAAATGGCAGCTTTTAGTTCCCAGTTTTGTGGCAAATGGCAGCTTTTATTTCCCAATTTGGTACAAATGGCAGCTTTTAGTTCCCAGTATTGTGGCAAATGGCAGCTTTTAGTTCCCAGTTTTGTGGCAAATTGCAGCTTGTAGTTCCCAATTTGGTGGCAAATGTCAGCCTGTGGTTCCCAGTTTGGTGGCAAATGGCAAGTTGAAGTTGCAAAGAGCAACTTGTATTTCCCAAACTGGCTGCAAATGACAACTTAAAGTTCATTGAGGGAGAGTAAAATCTTCGTGTTTATTACCAGGCGACAAGTGAATGCTTCATCACTCACCATAAAGGCGTGCTATCCAATATGGTCGACCGTGGATAGCTGCTACACTTCAGGACAATACACGTCCGGTCTCGCCTCGCGTTAAGATGTGTATAGTATTCTAACTTCTGACGGCCATCTTCTGTGTTGAAGAAATAAAAAAAACCCCGGTAAATGTAAGTATAGCAAGAAAACTTTTGGGTTTCTGTAATATAATTTTAAAATTTGTCTTCTGATCAATTTCTAATGGATAGAGCAATCTGCGTGACTAGCAAATTGCACATTCGCCGGAGTTAGATAGAATAGCGATGTGTAACTATTGCTCATCTGAGCGTACAAAATCCAAGCGAAAGTTTATGCTCGTCACGTGATTTTTGTTGTTCTACTTTTGTTCAATAAAGTTCAGGTAGATAATTTTTTGTAACCTATCTTCATATCGTTAAATTAACTTTATATTAATTTGAGCTATGTTCGTGAAATACTTTGTAATGTTAATATTTATAGGTCAGTTGGTCAGTTTTGTCAACAGTTTAATGTCAAGTTGGTTTGTTTGCAACTCATCTCCCCGCACACTATGCAATATCAAACCAACAACAAAAGTTCATAAATGTAGAAAAATAGAAAAATGTAGAAAATAGATAACATGTCAATGCATGCACAACTGTCAAATATATGTGGCTTTAAGTTGCTATGTTGCCAACTGTCAAACATATGTGGTTTTATGTTGCTATGTTGCCAACTGTCAAATATATGTGGCCTTATGTTGCTATGTTGCCAACTGTCAAATATATGTGGCCAACTGTCCTCGTCTCTCACCAGAGGTGCCCGTGCATGGACACCATCCTTGAAGGTGGTCAGACCAGATCCGAGTGTGTTCTCTAAACAAAATAATTACCTTATAGTCTTTAGTCATGGAATCGGGTGGTTTCCCGAGCTCATCTGTTACATGGACAGGTTGATTTCGTGCTCCACCATCCGTGAAGTGTCTTCACACCTGGTATTACCTTTTGCCCAAATTCCATGTAAATGTAATCAGTCCAGTCTAGAATCACTGTTGAAGTACAAGGCACCTGGCAGACACTGGAAGTCTCATTTGATCTGTCCCGAGGGTTCACTGTCATGGCTCATTATTTGATTAATGACCTTGCCAAGGAAGTTCACTGTCATGGCTCATTATTTGATTAATGACCTTGCCAAGGAAGTTGGGCATCCTCTTCTTCAGTTAACTTCAGTGTTAAAATAGCCAGTCTCTCCCCCCCCCCCAATACAATTAGAGACAGGTATTAACATGGCATCATAATAAAAAGTGACAGCTCGCAAGCCTCATGGCTTCCGAAGCACCACCAACAAGTCCTGCTCTCTGATATCAGATTAGAAACCCACAGACCATGGGCGTATTGGAAGGCTGTCTAAGTAAACTACTAAAGAGCCACTGATTCCGCCCATCTCTTGAAAGCTGCATCGTTCTCTCACCCTCCATAAATCTTTGAATCTTTCTGACTCTTGGAATGATACCAAGACTCACAAGCAATAAATCAATATACGACAGCAATAAATCTACAGACGACAGCAATAAATCAACACACGACGGCAATAAATCAATATTCGACAGCAATAAATCTACAGACGACAGCAATAAATCAATATTCGACAGCAATAAATCTACAGACGACAGCAATAAATCAAAATACGATGGCAATAAATCAATAGACGACAGCAATAAATCAATAGACGAAACAATAGATCAACATACGACAGGAATAAATCAACATATAACAGCAATAAATCAATAGACGACAGCAATAAATCAACAGACCACAGCAATGAGAAAAAGAGTTGACAATGGCGATGACAATAATAATAGTGAAAGAGGAAACGTCATAGTGCGGGCATCCACAACCGTAAAGCGCTGATCTGGTTGGAAATCTGGATACAAATCTGAGGTGGAATGCCATCCGGAAACAGCGCGACATTGGTCTTAACAAGGCTTAACGTCCTTCGACTACTGCTGTGGTCAAAAAAGCATATCACATGATTAACTCCCCTTACATCAAAGGTGGTGCTATTAGTGTCTAATTTGTTGATTGGGTCCAGAGTTCATATACACTAAAGAATCATTTAAAAAAATGGAGAAAAGTAATTCGGTTGTCGTTATTTGGGCAAACACATGACAAAAATATCTACAACCCCCACCAAAAACCAAAACAACCCTTCCTCCACCTAAAAGGAAATTCTAGTGTCGTTTGCCCCACTCCACTTTATGCTCCAAACTTAACTATCTCCCGTGGGCACTTGCATACAGGAGCTGACATATAATATATATGCAATTAAAATTTGTTTATATGTAAAAATTTGTAAAATTAGCAATTTTGACTTTGACGAGTCAGTTAAAATTCCAACTTACTGTGAAAATTGTTTTTTTTATTGTTGATTGAGAGCGTGGGGGGACATGCGCGCGCGCATGCATGCACGCACGCACGCACGCACACACACTAAACGAAATCAGAACAGAGAGAGAGAGAGAGAGAGAGAGAGAGAGAGAGAGAGAGAGAGAGAGAGAGAGAGAGAGAGAGAGAGAGAGAGAGAGAGAGAGAGAGAGAGAGAAGCAGTAGCGCGCATACAAAAATCCGTTAAGCCAAAGTAGTCTGCGGAAGTTTGTTCTTCACCCCTTCCAACTCGCCATTCTTCCCACCCCACCACCTTACCAAAAAAAGAGAATGGTATCATTCAACCATTGCCTCTCTTTCGCTCTGTTACGCCAAGTTATCGATGTTAAGTGACACGCAATCTCTCACACCACTAACCACCAAAAAGTGGCGCGCGATACGTGAAGGGGGGCGAACCGAACAGCCCGTATGTAGCCAGTGTGCGCGTGCACCCTGTTGGTGTCACAGCGCGTGCACACAACGGCGTGCGTTGCCATGGAAGCGAGCGTGTCTGCAGTGAATCTTTGCATGTAACGATTACTCTATTTTTTTTTCTTTCCGAAAGAAACCGTGGCGACATTCTACGAGGATCGCCAATTCAGAATGCCGCCAGAGGTGCTGAAAAGTACGAAGTGTTGAGGAACTCCTCTGGGACTCCATAGTTTTTGTGTCTGTACCTAAGGGCGAACTATCTGTTACGACTGTCTACAAAAGATGGATTACGACAAATCTTAAGTGTCCGCGACTCCTGACGACTTTGGGTTTAACTTTCAGTTCAAGGCTGATTTTGTGCTGTGAACCAACGTTAACATCTGTGCGGGTGACAAAGCTTTATCCCGATCATTTCTCTGCGAGCCACAAACCGAAAAGTATTTTCGTGTTCGTTCTTCTTTTTTTTTTTTCTCACGGATTTTTACTCTTTGAGACGCCCACTGTCAAGCAGTAAGGTGAGTGAGCCGAATGTTATTTTGCGTTGTAAAACAAGTCACCTGACTATTGCCACAAAGAGCATGTTTTCTTTTATTTCCCCTGAAATTTTTCTACCACTTCTCTTTCTTTCTGGAGGCTAGTTTGGTCGGAGTTGGTCGAGAGTTCCCATGCTGTCCTGTCTGTACCAGTCTGCAGATCATACAGATGCGTAATCTTTGAACTCAGCTGTCGCCAATATTCAGGAACACACAAAATGTCAGTTTTTAACGAATGAATAGGAAATACGCAAATAATGCGTTTATTTACTGTAACCTTTCTTTAAGTCGTTTGTATGATTTTGCCTTGTACTCTTCAACGCGAACATTGAATGTGAGACTTCCTTGTATGTGTACCTTTAATGTAGACGTACGTCACGTTTCGCTCTTAGGCAAACATTTCTTTACAGTTCACACTTTTTATGCCAGTATTTCTTTACAGTTCAAACTCTTTATGTCAACAGTTCACACTCTTTATGCCAGTATTTCTTTACAGTTCACACTCTTTCTTTATGCCAGTATTTCTTTACAGTTCACACTCTTTATGCCAGTATTTCTTTACAGTTCACACTCTTTATGTCAACAGTTCACACTCTTTATGCCAGTATTTCTTTACAGTTCACACTCTTTCTTTATGCCAGTATTTCTTTACAGTTCACACTCTTTATGCCAGTATTTCTTTACAGTTCACACTCTTTCTTTATGCCAGTATTTCTTTACAGCTCACACACTTTCTTTATGCCAGTATTTCTTTACAGCTCACACTCTTTCTTTATGCCAGTATTTCTTTACAGTTCACACTCTGTATGCCAATATTTCTTTACAGTTCACACTCTTTCTTTATGCCAGTATTTCTTTACAGCTCACACTCTTTATGCCAGCATTTCTTTACAGTTCACACTCTTTATGCCAGTATTTCTTTACAGTTCACACTCTTTATGCCAGTATTTCTTTACAGTTCACACTCTTTCTTTATGCCAGCATTTCTTTACAGTTCACACTCTTTATGCCAGTATTTCTTTACAGTTCACACTCTTTCTTTATGCCAGTATTTCTTTACAGCTCACACACTTTCTTTATGCCAGTATTTCTTTACAGCTCACACTCTTTCTTTATGGCAGTATTTCTTTACAGTTCACACTCTGTATGTCAACAGTTTACACTCTTTATGCCAACAGTTCACATCCTTTATGCCAACAGTTCACACTCTTTATGCCAGTATTTCTTAACAGTTCACACTCTTTATGCCAGCATTTATTTGCAGTTCACACTCTTTATGCCAGCATTTATTTGCAGTTCACACTCTTTATGCCAGTATTTCTTTGCAGTTCACACACTCTTTATGCTAGTATTTCTTTATAGTGTACACCTTTTATCGTCAGTATTTCTTTACAGTTTACACTCTTTAGGGCAAGATTTCTTAAACGTACTTTTTTAATGGAGTAATTTTTGCAACTAACACCTTTATATATAAACATATATGTAATTCATATATTGTTTTAATTTGTACGTTTAAGGCAATACATTCTTCAACTGCTAGCCGTATCTTTATTATTATTATTATTATTATTATTATTATTATTATTATTATTATAATCTACCTGTATTCTATTTCACAATTTAAATGCAAGTCTTTCTCTTAAAATACATGTTTATGCAAGAATTCTTTGAATTAATAAATTAGAGGCTCATTGCAAACCAAATTTACATACATATTTAAGAACATACTGAAACACTGACTTGCAGAACAAATCCATTTTCACTGATAAGTGTTCTTTTGCCAGCGTTATCAGGTAAATTGGATGGTTAAACATTTTTTATCAAGTGCTGAAAATATTTTTTAATTTCCTAACGGAAAAGGTGATCGAGTGTTGCACACACGAGTCTTTTGTTTTTAATGAAATGCTGTTCAAATAGTTTTAAATCGATTTTACTATAAAGAATTATGGGGCTAATTAGACACCATTGTTTAGTCTACACAAGGGGAGCGAAAGTGAGAAGCATTATTTCCCTTTACAATGACGTACTTAGGAAAAGTTCCACCCCTTACTTAAACTAGATAAACGTGATTAGAATACACAAGGGGAGCGAAAGTGAGAAGCATTATTTCCCTTTACAATGACGTACTTAGGAAGAGTTCCACCCCTTACTTAAACTAGATAAACGTAATTAGAATACACAAGCGATATTACAATAAATATTACGGATCAAATTTAACTCTTTATGTTCAGCATTAACGCATACAATTTCGGATATTATTATATTATTTGTGAATATGCGTATACGATTATATATATTTTTAAAAGAAAGGAAACGGAAGATCGCGAAAACGGCGGAAGCCGGAAGCGCCCCCTACCCTCAATCAAAATCAACGAAACGGAAGAGGCTTCGGACCCACCCACCCCCGACAGAGGGCGGTTGAGGGTGTGCGCCAAACTAGGTGCGACCTGTTTCACCCCCTTCCGCCAGCCCTCCTGCCCTCCACCTCAGACGCACCGCGAGGCTGTGGGGCTCCCCCCAGAAGCAGCCCAAGACTGAGAACATCGTGCAGACGAAAGGTATATTGCTGCTTCTGGGGTGAGAGGGAGCGTAACAACACAAAAGAAAGGAAATATCTTTTTCTCCCCCCCATTTTGGTAGGAAAGAAGACAAGACTTCGCTTATTAATTATCTTAGCAATACTCAGAGTAGTTATTCTGATACTCATACATCAAGGAGTAAGGATTTGAGGATGGACGAATGCATTTACCTCTTGGTTGGTTGATTGCTATTCTGATCGATCTCCCACCCGGTTTGCGTACTCAGTGTTGTTTGCAGTTATTGTAACATGCCTTAATTAGCACGGAAAACCAATGCTACTTGTGTTGTAATTACTAACTTTTCTTCTCTCTCTCTTGTTGGATTATTTTGTTAGTCTCGTAACCCACCCCAAACACACACACACACACACACACACACACACTAAACAATCGAAATTTATCATTTAAAATCTGTTTATTAGACTCAATATTAGAGTTTGAGAAATAAAACCTTACATTGATCACATGATCATGAGTTGCCTACCCTAATCATAAATCACAGTAAGAGCGATAACTTTAAAGACGGAAATAGGTGTCGCTATGTCTTCGAATGGTTCACTAGCGTGAAAGTTTCGTTATGCAGTGCAGCGTAACGAAAGAAAGTGGCTACTGCAAAATTTTTCATATATAATTACTCTTTTCATGACAACTGCTAAATCTACATGTTGTGTCATTAACGCCTTTAAATGACAACATACAGTGAACTATGGATTTCTAATTTACAGGGAAAAAATTCCTAGCACGAACGGTAAAAAGAAGCAAAATAATAATAACATACTATATTTAACATTTTCCAGAAATCATGTAATTTAAAAAGAAATATTTTCACTGACTTCGACTGACCTGTGTTTACTGGTCTGAAACAAAATAAATAATAACATAATATATATCATTTTTCAAAAAGAAATAATTTCACTGACTTCGACTGACCTGTGTGTACTGGTCTGCACAGGACGGATTAGAAATAGTACCTGTATATGTAACAAGATTTTCTGACATTAAATGATTGATTGGATAGTGAGACAGTAGTGATTTTAAATTCAATTCTGTCTCTGACAGGAAGCTAAAAGAGTTTTTTTCTTTAAAAAACAAACAAACTGTGTTTTTTAAATTAATTTCCGATGTCTTTTTCAAGGACATCCTGTATGCGCTTTGTTGAACACAGTATCAAAAGTATCACACTTCACTAAATTCTCATTCGACTGAACGGAAAGAAAACGATTTAAAAAAAAAAGAGAAGAAAATATAAAAGAATGTGAAGTCCTAAAAAATAGGATTTACATTTCGCTGCTTTACAGATTTTTTAATATATGAGGAGTTTTTTTGTTTTGGTAGTAGTTGACAACAAGAAAAACGACAACAGAACAACAATGACAACAAGAAAAACGACAAGAACAACAATGACAACAACAAGAATTTGTAAATAGTGTATAATATGGAATTATGAAAACTGACTTTTAACTCGCATTTCTGGTGCGAGATTTCGTGGTAGCTTAAAAAGAAAACAAAACAACTATGTACAAGATGTACTTTTGTCAAGATTGTTTGTAGTATCAGTTGTTAAGACGTAAAACGTAGTTATGGTGTACTTTTGTCAAGATTGTTTGTTGTATCAGTTGCTGAGACGTAAAACATAGTTATGGTGTATCAAGCTGACATATGTGTGTATGTGTGTGTGTGTGTGTGTGTGTGTGTGTGTGTGTGTGTGTGTGCGTGTGCGTGTGCGTCTGTTTGTGTCTTCTGTGTATATATACGCATATATGTGTGTCTTGGTATATTGGTAAGATAATGTACAGACAGATGCATTATGAGCATATTGTGTAAAACTTTCTTTGCAAATGAAAAGAAACCACTTCCAGTGCTTGTGGTTTAAAAAAATATAACCACTCCCAGTGCATGTTGTTAAAAAAATAACCACTCCCAGTGCTTGTGGTTTAAAAAAAAGAATGCGTGAACAGGATCACTAATCTTGCGTGTGATTGTGCTTGTGTTAGTCAGTTTGACTTTACTTAAACATCCTCTCTAGTTGCTGAAGAAATTAAAATATGGTAAAGAAATTCCAACAACAAACACTACACATAATAAACAAATATCTTGATTAACAGCGCAAAATCAAAAGAATTAAATCAAACATATCTTTAAACTGTCTGTTCCTAATTCGTCTTGTCCGACTGATTTTAATTTTGTATTCAAAACAAAATGGAGAAATAGTAACTAATTATATATTTTGTCTTGTCTTATATTTTTCATTGTTCTTCTATACTTTTGACTTTGGCAGGCACTCTGTACGCATCGCTTTATACAGAAGACCCAATAGCTCCTCCGTACACAACTGTCGTGTTTAAAATAACTAGGGGGCTGAGTAAATAATATCGAAGGACAAAAGTTATACATACGTGATAAGTGTTACTCTATGATAATTTTCCTGCAATATTGAAGTTATTATCACACACAGCATTTAGCAGAAACAAACACTAAACGAGAAAGGTAAAGTTAATGAAAAGATAACTCTAAATAAAAAGATTTTAATGTATGGATTTATTTTTATTTCTAGCTAATCCCAACCCTAATTCTAACCTTTTTCTAAAATAAAAAAAACAATAGACAAATCGTAGCCTATTCTGAAAAACCGTAACCCCGACCTTTCTCTAAAATAAAACACGACAGTTGTGTGCAGAGCTGTTGGGTCTTCCGTATACAACAGTTGTGTATGGAGCTGTTGGATCTTTCGTACAACCGTTGTGTGCGGAGCCACTTCTTTAGGCTGTGCGCAGAATCTACCTCAAGAGACTCAACTAATGTCCTTTAAATCAGACTAGAACAACTCTTTAAATAATAATAAAAAATTGAAAATTAAAAGATCTATAGCCTGTCGATAAAAGGATACTGCCTGCGGTCTCTCACGAGATAGACCGGGACAATCTTCAATGTTTGTTGTAGCAGAGATGCTCTCCCCCCCCACGCCCCCTCCCAATACTCTAATGAGCAAACAGCAGTGTGATTACCATGCAACAAAACCAAGTAAGGCCCCAGTAATACTCTTGTCAGCAGCCGTAAACACGAATTACCTTTCAAGACAATAATTATTGGATTGGGTTTATAAGTTAACTAAGCCTCATTCTACCACCTAGGGTGATCGGATTACATGTACAAGTGCATTGTGGGTGACGATCGAAGGACATGCAGCGATATTAAAGCGGAGTTCACACTAGTAAGTGTCTCGTATCGGTCTAACTGAACTTGGCGGGTCCAGTTCAGGACAGTGCGGGGAGGATCACAAACCTCCACCCCCAACCGCTCCGAATAGGTTTTAATGCAAATACTCTCAATCACACCATAGACAAACTAAAAAACCAATTTCACAATATTCCAACTTTGCATTCTCTTGCAATAATATTATTTCAATAATTAATGTATAGAATACAATGTATCTTATGGTGCATTTAGTGCAAGCAGACACACGCGCTCCACCGTACATATTTTAATGTACACACTCTCTTTACGCACTCACATGGACAAGATATATATCTATTTTCACAACATTCCAAATATGCTCTCTCTTGCAATAATTATTTCAATAATTAATATATAGAATACAGCATATCTTATAGTGCACATAGTGCAAGCAAAGACACACATGCCCCCCCCTCCCCCATTAGGTCTTATTGTGCATACTCTCAAACACATGATACAGACAAGCTATACACCAATTTTCACAACAGTTCAACATTACTACTGTCATGCAAAGGGAATGTACTTGTGCTAAAGAAAAACAAATGAAGTAAGTGCACCTATTGCAGGCCCAGCCGACAAAGAGCAGATAAATTAATACAGGCCTGGCAGGCGCACATTATATGTTATTTAAATAATTATTCCAAGAGCAGCGGTTAAAATGTTGTAAGAATTGGTATATAGCTTTTTTTTTATGGCAGTGTGTTTGATAGTATGTACATTACAAAACAGTTTTGGGTGTGTGTGCTTGTGTTTGCCATCATTGTCCCGCACTGAAACCGCCAAGTCTCGCACTTGCTCGCCAAGTTTAGTCGAACTCGACATTTACAGTCCGTTTCATTGAAATAATTGACCGATTCGATTTATTTTAACTAATTGGGAGATGGAAGCGTTGCTCAAGCAAATATTTCTTAATACGTTTGAGAGTGACGTCGGACTATGACGTCAGAGTAATACGTCTTTGTGATATGTCTGAGTATAACGTTTGAGTGTGACGTCGGACTATGACGTCAGAGTAATACGTCTTTGTGATATGTCTGAGTATAACGTTTGAGTACGTGTAAAGTTTTGAGAAAAATGTTCCTTTCATCACCTATGCATGATTTATAACAAACAAGCAAACAAAGAAACATACAAATAAATAAACAAATAAGCATAAAAGCAAACAACAAACAGAAATTAACAAGCAAAGAAACAATACTATTAAATACAAAAATAAAAAACAAGTGACAACAAAAAAGACTCTTGTAATTCATGCTTTTATATTTAAAATGCATATGTGTGTGTAAGTGTGTGTGTGTGTAAGTGGTGTGTGTGTGTGTGTGTGTGTGTGTGTGTGTGTGTGTGTGTGTGTGTGTGTGTGTGTGTGTGTGTGTGTGTGTGCTTGTACTAAAAATGTGCATTTGCATGTACGTGTCTGTGCGGCTGATCGTGCGCGTGTTTAATTTTCACCTTTCTCTCTTGATTAACTTTGCTTAATTTATTTTTGATTAGACAACTGCAAATGACGTGACTTCTCACCACTGATAATTTTAGAACAGAAAGCGTCAGATTAAAATGCTTTTTCAGTTTGCATTGGGGAATCTGGATGGCCGTGAACTTCAGGTGTTTCCCTCACAAATAGGATGTGTTTGGTGTTTGAATCCTAATCACCGTTTACAATTCATTGCAGTTTGTTTTCTTTTCAACACACGCGCCTTGTCTGTGATCGACACTGTAGCATGTGATCTTACAATGCTTAGAAATGGGACGGGAGTGCTAAAAAAAAAATCTCCACATTTCAATATTTTTAAATGCTTTGTCTTTGAGCTTTGTTGACTAGATGTGCTATTGTGTCAACGTGTGGTCAAAATCACTAAATGCTTAAGACTGTACTGAGAACAGTTGAAGGGGTTCATCGAGACCATTCCTGAAATGCACTTTACCGACCATTATTGATTTGTCCGTACATAATATATCTAATATCATTCAACGACCCTAAAGCTCATCCACACGCACCCCCCCCACACACATCCAAATACCCACACCAACGCGCGCGCGCGCGCACACACACACACACACAAATACACACACACACATACACACACACACACACACACACACACACACACACACACACACACACACACACACACACACGCGAGTTTGCGGACTTGACTGTCGTACAGTTCCGGTAACTTAATCAGACGTATATGTAGCAGTAGTATCAGTAAGATCATTAACTTTAATTGACAACTCGTAACCGTCCCCCCCCCCACCACTTATACACTAGAAGCTTGACTGCGTGTATTTTGCTGAAGAATTTTAGATGTTCAAACAATGTGTTATCATCTTTCATTGATCTCTGCATTCTTGTCTGATGAAGAAACCAAACAATCACAAATAACAAAACATTTTTAGAGGAAACAAAAAATATTTCCATTTACTCACGATTTTGATACTCTCAGAATAGCAAAAACAGCGAATCAATTTTCACCAGATTGATACCAGAAGCAATTTATTTTATTTTCTATAACAAAATTTCTTAAAAGAATATCTTTATTATTTTGTTTTTGGATTAGTGGTGTTTGAAGAAAGATCATTAAAGGGAGAGCATTCATTCAGTCTAAATTCGAGAAAGCTTTTCAAGGCAATCAGTTCTCACGACTTGATTTACGCTATATCCAGAGAGACATATTACAGTTTTGCATAACTGCTACTGCAGAGAGACATCGCGTTTACCAGTTTACTGGTCACCAGTTGTCACAAAATGAAATGTCGACTGTTAAACCACTGACGGACTTAACTGGGAACAAACAACCCACGAAAATACGATGGACGGCAGAGTGTAGCACCGCCCTCGAAAAAGTGAAGGACATCTTACATAGACACACATGACATACACCATTGATGTTTGGGTGGGGCGTTTACATATTACAGCTTTGTAAATACTACTGCAGAGAGACATCGCGTTTACATATTACAGCTTTGTAAATACTACTGCAGAGAGACATCGCATTTACATATTACAGCTTTATATAACTACTACTGCAGAGAGACATCGCATTTACATATTACAGCTTTAAAACTGCTACTGCTGACAGACACCACATTTAGTTATTTCAGTTTTGTATAACTACTACTGCAGAAAGACATCGCGTTTATAGCTTTGTATAACTGCTACTGATAGCAGACACCGCATTCGGTTATTACATCTTTGAGACTTGTAGCTTTGTGCAAAATGCTACTACAGAAAACAGCTGCATCTATGCTTTATATCTTTTTATAAATAGCTTCTCCAAAGAGCTCTGTTTTCCTATAACTTTGTATACATGGCAACTCCAGAGAGCAACCGTGTTTAGGACCTTAAAGCCGTGCGGACAATGCTACTCCAGAGAGCAACAGTAGCATTTAGATCTCATAACTTTATATAAATTACTACACGAGAGGGCTCTGCTAAGCATCTATTGTTTTATATAAATTACTAAGTCATTGGGCTCTGTAAGCTTTTATAGCTTTGTATAAATTGCTATACTAGAGGGCTCTGTGAAACCTCTATAGCTTTGTATAAATTGCTATACTAGAGGGCTCTGTGAAACCTCTATAGCTTTGTATAAATTGCTATACTAGAGGGCTCTGTGAAACCTCTATAGCTTTGTATAAATTGCTACCCTAGAGGGCTCTGTGAAACCTCTATAGCTTTCTTATAAATTGCTATACTAGAGGGCTCTGTGAAACCTCTATAGCTTTCTATAAATTGCTATACTAGAGGGCTCTGTGAAACCTCTATAGCTTTCTATAAATTGCTATACTTGAGGGCTCTGTGAAACCTCTATAGCTTTCTATAAATTGCTACTCCAGACAGTCCTATTTAGTTCTTATAGCTGTGTATAAAAATTGTTTAATCTATTGCAGACGTAGAAATGTATGAATAGCACACAATGAATTAAGGTGATCTATCAGACCGGATAGCTTTTATAAAGAAAGTCATGTCTGATCTATAGCAGAAATAGAAATATCTGTCTCCTAAAATGAATAAAGTGGATCTAATCCTAAATCGTATTGCTCTTTCAAAATGGATTACTGTTGTTAAAAAGCATTGATATTTTTCACACTGTAGTTGCTTTATTGATTTCTTAAAAAGGCACACACAGCTATTTATATCGGGATTTTTGTCAGTGCAAACTTTTATTAGGGTGGAATAAGACACTTTAAAACAAAAAAACATTTCCTTCCTCAAACATGACAACATTATATTTCAAAAATATCTCTCGCAATCCGAGTAGACTAGCACTTGATATTTTCTAGCTACCTGCATGCAGACTGTTTTGTTTTAAAGACATGTATAGATGCCCCTGAAAGTGCCAAGTGCATCTCTGTTTATAACAGCTGTTAAACAGTGGTTTTTTTTTTCCTTCAAGGTCTATATATTTATGAATTATGAATAACGAGGGTGTGACGTGTAGAAATTTACGTCTGATTTCTTGGACATGTTGATGGAGCTACTGACAAAACCTGCCACAACACGTGCGTTTGGGGAAGGAGTGGAGGAAACTACCTTTCAGATAAGGGAAGATAAATCTGCCGGCCGTACTGAAGACAACTCTTCAGCACAATCAAGGAACTCGAACTGCACGAATCAGCTGGTGAAATGGTGATGCACTTGCTCAAGAACCGGGTGAGATGAGAATTACAGTATATCGTGACTTTGACAAAAGATGCCCGCGAGCTCGCAGACAGTTATTTTTGAGCGTTTGCTGTATTGGCGAACTTCCACTGATGATGGCAGGAGAGTCAAGCTATTGAAATCAGGTTAGCGTCCCACGGGGACTTTTTGGGAGCGCGTAGATTTCTTAGCGAGTGCAGAGGGTTCTGAAAAGAGAGACCTTGTGTACAAATGTACGTTGTTTCCTGAAAGAAACAAAAAAAAACCCTCTCCTTTTCAACGAGCTATAATAGCCGAGAGTCTCAAATCTCGTCTCACTTCAATGGACGAATGCGTGGTTCAAGAAATAGTTCGTTTGTTTTGTTTAAGTTTAAAATGTATACTTTTGGTGGATGGTTAACCTTTAGACTTTAAAAATAGTTTGTTTTTTTTAACAGATGCTATCTTAATACATGCATTGCTCATTATTCCCGTCTTAATATCTTTGTCTTAATAGCAGTTGTAGTTGACGATATCTGTTCTAATATCTGTCTTAATAGCAGTTGTAGATGACGATATCTGTCCTAATAGCAGTCGTAGTTGACGATCTTTCTTAATATCTCTGTCTTAATAGCAGTCGTAGTTGACGATCTGTCTTAATATCTCTGTCTTAATAGCAGTCGTAGTTGACGATCTGTCTTAATATCTCTGTCTTAATAGCAGTCGTAGATGACGATCTATCTTAATTTCTCTCAGAGCTATCTGAACATCCTCTGAATATTTTTCGCTACACATAATTGTACAGTATACAGTACATGCCTATGTTTTCACTCTTTATCTTAATATAAATGTAATATATAACTTAATATAAATGTAACATATAACTTAATATAAATGTAACATATAACTTAATATAAATGTAACATATATTAATACATAATGTAGTTCGATAAAAGTCTTAGTAAATACATTAATGTTCCTATTATTTATCTAATACACGTTTACATACCTGATGACGTATTTAATGCGTTTAAATATTTGTCTTAATGTCCGTAATAGTGTTTGTCAAATTACACGTATTGGCTCTAGAATTTGTTTATTTTATTTTAAAATATCTCTTAGCATCTCTCTTACAGATGGGACAACATTGTAATGCCTAACACATCTGAAAAATTCTGACAGTTACACTTACATTTCCCTCACTTCAAGATTCTCACATTTCAAACACGTTTTCCTCCTTCCACTTCCGGGCTCTCTAATTTTCAGGAGAAAAAAGAAACCAGGAAAAGACGTATTGTTTCTTGAAGGAAAGCACAAGAACTTCCAGAACCGGCTGCGGAAGAAAAATGGTATCACCTCAAGTCAGAAAATTCCTTTTTAATAGGGGTAGAAAGAAAAACAATCACAGGAACTTTAAATAATATCTATAATACTCTCTTACAAATAAGATAATTCTGAGATATGGCTATTCACACAGACACAAGTGACTATTCACACAGACACAAGTGACTATTCACACAGAAATGCATGAATATTTACACAAAAGTATATGGCTATTAACAGACAAAAGTATATGTTTTTTACTATGTCGCATCATTACAAGTATTTTTTAGTCACGTCGCACAATTACAAGTATATTTCACTCACGTCGCACAATTAGATTTCAGGCACGTAGCACAATTACAATAATATTTAAATCATGTCGCACAATTACAAGTATATTTCACTCACGTCGCACAATTAGATTTCAGGCACGTAGCACAATTACAATAATATTTAAATCATGTCGCACAATTACAAGTATATTTCACTCACGTCGCACAATTAGATTTCAAGCACGTAGCATAATTACAATAATATTTTAGTCACGTCGCACAATTAGATTTCAGACACGTAGTACAATTACAATCAAATTTCAGTCACGTCGCACAATTAGAAGTGTATTTCAGTCAAGAAATCGTACGCATTGAGCAGTTCTCTTCAAACCATAAATCAGCCAGTTTAATATTCTCGGGATTTCCATTCGCATGAACATTACATTTTGTAAAGCTTTTTACTCGTGCGAGTGTACACACCCAAAAATATAAGTCACAGATTTCTAAAGTCGTGTGTACTTCATAATTATAACTATACTGAATTGCTGACCACACCTTGCACTGTCGCTTGGGTAAAGCTGACCAACGGTGACACTGCACAAGGCAGAGCGTGGACAAGAGAAAGAAATAGACTATACGCCTTAAATGTAGGCATTTGAAACCAGCGGAAGATTTTTAAAAATCTCTTGATCAGCAATTCTGATTTATTTTTTTTAACTTCAGTTAAAATATTTCAAGTTAGCCACACGCTATTCAGGTTTTGGTTGCTGTCAGATAAATTTGATTAATTTGGGCTCTCCAAAGAGTTTATTATCTGTATCACTGAGATGAAATCATACATGCATCAGTTAGTAGGAAGATAAACAAATAAATCTTTAACTGACAACGGGATAAATGGGTGACACCCACATGATACGAATTATGCTAATACTTAACACTAGTCAATGATTGACACATGATACGAAATATGCTAAAACTTAACATCAGTCAATGATTGACGCCACGGTTTACCTTTTGAACCCAAATGACGTCATGGCTGAGAACATTATGTACTGTTTATAGGTATCACCGCAGACGTTTCTTTTAGCAGACGAGAATTGAATCTAATCCAATCACGATACAACTGCATTTATCTCGAATCCAATCATTTGTTTCAAAGATGTCTACGTCAACACATCTGAACCATATCTTTTTTCAAGAACTTGCATAAATTAATGAACATGATCGGTCTGTACAGAAATATTCAAACAATGCAGGCATTCAATCAATTTATTTCTATCGCTCTGAATTGAAATGTCCAGTTTAGTTTCGTAACTGATAGCGATGATTTTCAATTGCTGGATATTGCAAGTATACAGGGGCAGGTAACTCTCGCTCTAATTGTAGTTACTTGCTGAGATTTGCCGAGACAGTGGCATGATACTCATGATTTTTACTGCTGAATTATAATTAGCACTTAGACAAATAGAACATCTATGTGTATATCCAGCTTTTTACATCTGAAGTAAGTTAACACCTTAAATGAATAATGAAATTTGTACTCGCAGATTAAGCATACTTTTCCTTCTGGGTTAAAATTAACACTACAGACGAATGATGTTACATATACTTGCATATTACGAAGGGATTTACTGCTGAATTAAAATTAACACTTTAGACGAAGGGTTAACATATTCTCACATATTATGCAGAGATTTACTGCTGAATTAAAATTAACACTTTAGTCAAAGGGTTAACATATTCTCACATATTATGCAGAGATTTACTGCGGAAGTTAGCAGGAAGAAGAATAATGTCATTTGCAGCCATTTTAAGCAGAATTATACTGCTGAATTACGGGAGCATAGGACGGGAGTAGGATGACAAGAGACAATTTGCTTTCTAACCCTTTGAAAAAAAGAAGCAATGAAGATAAGAGATGACAGTGCTTTTAACACAATAACATCATCAACATTAACGATTGAAATATCCAATCGCAATTTGTATCTATAAATTAAATGAAATGTCTTTGGTGTAATTCTGTGCTGTTTCTTCAAACACTTATATTGACTCCTGAAAAGTGAATTCGTTCAGGGGTAGCGGTCCAGTACCTTCACAAAATTCTGACTCTTGTTTGTCTTGAGTTACACATTCGATGTCACATTTCGATGTTTTTAAACTCTGACGCAAGTACCAAGATAAGATTTATAGCCTGGATTTTCTAGGTGCAATTTTCCCTGGTGGCCAGTTGCCGACTTTGTTCCATTCTTAACTGACAAGGGATCTTTAGCGTCACGGCCTAGACGCCGAGCCCACCACTTTGGCCTAGGGAGCGATTAAGGATTGTCATAAGTTGTCCATCGGGGATCGAACCGTAATCACTTGAGCGAGAAGTCAGTGATTTACCGGCTGTGCCGACATTTGTCCCTAGCTTTACAGTACGACCGACCTGTACTGATTTATGCTGCCTGTAAAGCGCACACACATCTCTCATTGCAGGAAAGTTTAGCATTACAGTGAGGCCGTGTTTGCTCTCGAAATGTAGCCCTGGACTTCTTGTACAGGTGCGCGTTTCTCATTAAATTTAAGGTTTAGATGGCATCTTAGGTTAATCGTCTGTTTCGGTGTAATGCCCCGATTATATCTGAGTTCACTCGACTGTTTAGGTACTGTGACTCAATGCCACCTAGTTATTTGATACGATTATTATTAATACATCATGTTGCAGGTCATACAATATCTCATGCTGACGGACAAAAAATAACTCATGTTGTAACTCATGTTGACGGACATAAAATACCTCATTGTTTTCGAAAATAAAATAGTTCCTGTTGTCGGACATAAACAGATCTTGCTGTGGGATATTAAATCTTCGAGGGCTATTGTAGATAACAATATACAAACTTGGTATCAACAAATGCGAGCAGATATAGAAAGAAACACAGAGTTAATCAAATGTTCTTTCTTCCAGAACTAAAATACTTGAAAAAAGTATGCTGTCACAAACCCTCTATTTCTTGTTAGTATTAATATTCATTTTTAATAATTAATAACCATGTTAATACAGTGGGCGGGACACACATATATGTTAGCCTTAATTAGACGATACTTGTTGTTTTAATTTCCAACTGGTGGTCCTGTTTGTCACTTTTGGAATACTATTCTAAGTGCATAGACCCCCCAAAAATCATTTTTGTCCTGTCACACACACGTTTGCTTTTTTTGTTTTTAAACCGACAGGAACTTCTTGCTTAAGGGATAGGTTTTGATTCGTCTTTAATTATTTTAGCCACTAGCCTTACTTCTACCAACAAACTGATTAATACATGCAAGAAGCTCATTACAAGAAACATTATCAAATATAACAATGATGAAAATAAACCAAATACTGTTAGTTACAGAGCGAAACAATCGATCTAAAATAACTACCTGACAAAATACTGAAATTATAGTCAGAACTCACTATCAATTAATGACAGTCCTACAGCTATGTGCTGTCAACATAGAATTGGGTCTTTGAAAGAAGAAAGTTCTACAATGTCTGACTTGGTTTCTGCTTTCCAGGCAGCGGCAACGTCACTGGCATAATGTCGACACACGAGGTCAGATCCTCAAGCCGCCCCCTATAATTGTCCCCTAGACATGTGTACACACATCATAATAGAGTCAGATCAGAATTTCTGCTGACAGTTTCTCTCAGGGAACAGAATTCCTCTAAAGTTACATAAATAGGAACAACACTGCTTCTTATTTTCTTCGACTTTTTTTGAGAACTGGTTCACCTCCGTACATAACATCATGCAAGCGTTGACTCCAGTTCCAAAGACTGGCAAATTCAGCAAGACCGTTTGTCTACACGAATTTCCAAACAACCCAGGAAAGAAGACTTCTAGAACACCTAGCCTAGAACTTGAATGTACATTTGGAGACGGGCTGTATTGTGGAGCGTGCTACACTGAAAGAAGACTCCTACAATACCTAGCCTAGAATTTGAATGTAGATTTGGAGACTTGGACTGGACTGTGGAGCGTGCTACACTGAAACATAAAATACAATGGCGCACAAATGTCTTGTGTTTTCTACTCTCTCTCTCTCTCCTTCCATGCTCAAACTTATAGAACCGAAAAAATGTATTATTCCCATACGCACGAGGCTGATAAAATACATGAACATCGAAATACAATCGAAATATAAATTCAGCTTCACAACAAAGTAATTTTAACATAATTAAACACTCTTCTATTTGACATGAGAAAAATAAATAATGCAACAGAGGAAATGCTTACTGTAATAGAGAAAAATACATAATGCAACAGAGGAAATGCTTACTGAAACAGAGAAAACTATATAATATAATAGATATCTCTAAGTTTAAATTCTCGTTCTTACTACCAATTAACTTACCGATGGTCAGCTATCGTGTAGTTGAAAACCTGGAAAGAGTATGCCGTTGGCCACCACCCACGTAAAAATTTACCCCGGTAATATAAATATAACCCCGGTGTATTAGATCAATGGACCCCAACCTTCTTATGGCACATTCACATTTTCAAAAGTGGGGCGTGTACCATCAATTTTTCAATGCTTATTTTGTACTGGACATTAAATAACACGTCAAACAAACATCATATTTCATAATATATAACATATGAATCTATAAAATTAAAGAGGTAATTTTACAACAATAAACATTTATTAAATTATTCTGCAGTAGCTCTTTCGCTATTTCTTAGTGAAATTTGTAAGTTCAGTACAACATGTGTCCATATATATTTGTAAGTATAGTAAACTGTGTGTCCATATATATTTGTAAGTACAGTAAACTGTGTGTCCATATATATTTGTAAGTACAGTAAACTGTGTGTCCATATTCTATAGTTGTAAATACTGAATACTGTGTGTCCATTATGTTTAACTACAGTACACTATGTATCCATAGACTATATTTGTAACTACAATATAGTTTGTTTCCATTTTCTATATTTATATGTACAGGACCCTATGTGTCCATATTTTGTACGTGTAACTACAGTAAACTTTGTGTTCATACATATTTGTAAGTACAGTAAACTTTGTGTCCATATATATTTGTAAGTACAGTAAACTTTGTGTTCATATATATTTGTAAGTACAGTAAACTTTGTGTCCATATATATTTGTAAGTACAGTAAACTTTGTATTCATATATATTTGTAAGTACAGTAAACTTTGTGTTCATATATATTTGTAAGTACAGTAAACTTTGTGTTCATATATATTTGTAAGTACAGTAAACTTTGTGTTCATATATATTTGTAAGTACAGTAAACTTTGTGTTCATATATATTTGTAAGTACAGTAAACTTTGTGTTCATATATATTTGTAAGTACAGTAAACTTTGTGTTCATATATATTTGTAAGTACAGTAAACTTTGTGTTCATATATATTTGTAAGTACAGTAAACTTTGTGTTCATATATATTTGTAAGTACAGTAAACTTTGTGTTCATATATATTTGTAAGTACAGTAAACTTTGTGTTCATATATATTTGTAAGTACAGTAAACTTTGTGTTCATATATATTTGTAAGTACAGTAAACTTTGTGTTCATATATATTTGTAAGTACAGTAAACTTTGTGTTCATATATATTTGTAAGTACAGTAAACTTTGTGTTCATATATATTTGTAAGTACAGTAAACTTTGTGTTCATATATATTTGTAAGTACAGTAAACTTTGTGTTCATATATATTTGTAAGTACAGTAAACTTTGTGTTCATATATATTTGTAAGTACAGTAAACTTTGTGTTCAAGTTCTTTTGTATAGTCCCAAACTATTGTTCGTGTTGAAGTACATGCATATTCATAATACTTTGTGTTTGAGTTAACTTTTTTGTTGTTGTCAAGACCTATATCAAATTGTTTTCGATTAAAACCCGAATAATATTTAATATTCTTTGTGTAATGTTTAATTCACCTAACGGTGTATTAAATAAAGTGTAGTAATTTCAACCCTCCTGTTACAAAAGCATAATTACTTGAACTTGTATGCTAAAAGAGAGCAACCCACTCGCCTGAATAAGCATAATTCTTTGATCCCAATTGTCACATGAATTATTACTCTGCTAAAAGGCCCAAACAAGTTCTATTAAAATCTAAGGCATAAATATATACTTATAAACCACCTCAGGGTGATAAACAAACGACAAAATAAATCTTGTAAGTATATTGTTAAAATTATAGAATACATCGACCATTAAAATAAAAAATAAAAGGAATTTTATTGGTCTCCATATTTACATTGAGCTAAAACCGAATGTTACCTAAGAACTATGAAAGCAAGAAATTCTCACCCTTCAACGGCCTCCGTGTGTGTTAGCCAGAGAATGACGTCACTGTCTGCTGTCGTCAGATCCGCTTTCTGATTGTATTCATTGTATTCCACTGGGTTACGCGCCCTTTATACGCACTATTAACATGACGGTCATTATCTTTGCTCAGATGCTAATGGACGATTTATGAAGTCATTATTTTTAGCACCAAATCTTCGGCAAAGCCTTGATCAAACCCATAATTTACCCAGAAACCGTAAACACGCGAGGCCTTCTTGTTCATGTCGGCTAAGAAAGCAGTTACGTTCCTTACTAAAGACAAACCTAAGGACATGGAAATAACGCGTAGGGGCTAAGTTCTCGTGGCCTGCATTTTCCTGTCCACAAATCTGATCTATAAATAAACCTAACTTTGTATCCATGGATGACGATGGATAGTAAGGAAGAAAAAGTATCGAGGTTTTCCAAAAGCAATTAATGATTCAGTCGAAGCTTGCGGAAAAATCGATACTAAGCACAAAAATAGGGGAACTACATGTTTATCCTCCGAAAAGTGCAGACAAAACTCAGTGGGAAATAATGATGTCCGTTCAAAGTACTTAGTATAGACGAATAACCAATTGTATCCATGACAACCCGTGGATAGATAATGCATTACTTGTCTCAGCAAATAAATACTAGTCCTACTACAATTAGTTCTAGTACTACTAATACTGGTGATTTATTGGAGTGTATATCTTTATTTTAAAAAAAATACTCCAAGCACTGATTAAAAATTATAGAAACATGCAGCAACACACGATACAAATTTAACATGCAACACATAGCAGTACACATCTAATAAACACAAAGAGTGAAACAAGAACGTAAGACAATAATAAAATACATTTGTCATTTACAAATATTATTATCTATGTTGAATCAGTCAGGTAGGATTAAAACCATTAAAGGATTATGTCACAAATGTCACTCACATGCTGTAGACGATGTATTAATAGTCCAAGGCCAGTCGCGTGGAATGCTGGGAAGGGACCAATCAGAGTGAGGCTTTCATTCTTGTCATCAGCCACTCACGGGAGATTTTAACAACATTTACGACTCATGAGTGTCGATTCTGAATTAAGACAAGATCAATAAGTTGACAAAACAATTACTTATGAGAATGGAATTTTCTATGGGATAAAATGCAAGTCAGGACAACGATCTCTAGCACTTTGACATATCAATGAAAGATACCAACAGGTATTTAGTTAATTTATAAAAAGGTGAGCCAGGGGTTGGATTAAAATTTAAAAAATAAAAATTTACACTGGCAAGTTTTAAAACTAGTGAGGACCATTCTAGGCGATAAAGAGATGCTAACATCAGTAAACGTGGATAGTAAAGCAAGGAGACATTGAAAAATCAGCGATACAGGAATTGGACGAAGATCACGTGACTTCAGAACACATATCTATGAACTGATCTCAGGAAATGTTGAGTAATGTAATAACGCCGTGAAGGAGGAAGTTGGGAACTCATTAACAATGTATCATGATGATGTATTCAGATATGTGTCAGCAGCAAAAACGACTTGTGAATTTTTTCTTTTTATCATGGACTGGTGACTGGTGACTTTAAAAGACAAAAGCGTAGAATGCTGGTCAATATAATAATTTTTGTTTTCGTTTAAAAATAAATCTTGAAGCTAAGATCTATCTATCTATCTATCTATCTATCTATCTATCTATCTATCTATCTATCTATCTATCTATCTATCTATCTATCTATCTATCTATCTATCTATCTATCTATCTATCTATCTATCTATCTATCTATCTATCTATCTATCTATCTACCTACCTACCTACCTACCTACCTACCTACCTACCTACCTACCTACCTACCTACCTATCTATCTATCTATCTATCTATCTATCTATCTATCTATCTATCTATCTATCTATCTATCTATAAATTTGCCCCTCCCTATTTTAAATTTAATTGTTATATAAATTGCTAAATTCTCAGATTAAACTTGGGCACTCCTTATGGTATTATTTTTGAAAGTGTCTGAGTTGATGTAAATAGCTCCAGGTGAGAACATTTTGGATTGATGACATAATGCAAACTGAGTAAGTAGTTTTCTATTATCCAATCATCATAATTTACGAGAACGAGACTAGCCAATGGGCTAAGGAGTTCTCTTGCTGTAGGAAAAATCTGCTCTCTAATTACTTTTGATTTTGGTGTGGAAGAAGAAAGTCCGGCTTTGAAATGCAGTCATTAGCTTGATGGTGAGTTAAAACTGACTGACTGCGAGAGAATGGATTTAGAAATATTTCATGCATTATTGCTACTGATATGTTATAGTTGTGTCTATGTAGAGATGTACTATGTGAGTTGACTTTTATTTCTACAAATGTTTGAACTAAGCTGTACACATATAGTGTGCTAACACTTGACATTGTTTGATATGTTGTGTTTATTTTACCATGTGTGTGTATTGGGCTAATAAATACTGATGCAGTTGATTGTAAGTTGAGAATGGGATGTGAGATAGAACAGAGTTATATTGTGATAAACAGGAAACTTAGGTTTGCTCCTTGATGGTATTTTGCAGTGAACTAGTGGCCTTTTGACTTTGGGTTTCAAGCTTTGAGTTTGAGTTCCAAGTTTTAAGTTTCAAGTTCCCAGTTATCTTTCACATGTTCACCAGACAGAAACAAGTATGACTGGGAAGGTGTGAGGACATCTGTTGTGGTGTGTGTAAGCGTGAGGAAGTATGCTACACACCCTTGATATTTATGCTGGACACATTGGGAGAATTCTAATATACTGAAGTTGCTAGAATTACTGTAATCATCATGTTCTTGCTTGAAGGAACTGACACAGTGAGGAGAGTGCTCAAGTTCATTGAGAATAGAACAGTGTGTCAGTGGTTTCCATGCATGTGTGGGGAGACGTGTTAACAGACATAGTGACATTGTTGCAAAGGCCAATGAAAGACTGTTGAAGTAGTGCTTAATCCAGGTCATGTAAAAAATTACAACAACTTACCTCTAATAACTCCATTTCTATTCTCTGATAAGACTAACCTGCAATTTGTATTGACTCTATTGCTGAACTATAATTTTATTTCTTTATATAGAGACTGTGTAATGTAAAATTATCTGAACTTGAGTTCAAAGAATATCGATGTCAAGGTATCTATTTAATTGTAATTGTCATATATATATATTGATAATCTTATGTTGGAGAAGAAAATGGGTGGATGGGGGCTCGCTAAATTAAAGTTGGATTTGTCTTCTCCTTTAGTAAGAAGTTTTCCACTCACGGAAATATTATGCGACCGTAAATGTTGTTTTATGTTGTGCAAGAGAGAAAACATTTACAGTGCCCGCATATACGCCAAGTGATTGACGATTGGTGTCTTTTGAAGGATCATACTATATAAGAGCATCTTAGTTCAAACATTTGTAAAAATAATAGTCAACTCACATAATACATCTGTACATAAAACACGAGTATAACATATCAGTAGTAAAATACACGAAACATTTCTAAGTCCATTCTCACTCAAACAGTTAACTGAACTTTAAGATATCGGCCACCTTTCATGATCAGACTTCTTGCCACAACAATTTCAATTGACAAGACAACAAATTTCTCTAAAGTAGGTAAATTTTTAGCTGGTTTAGTTCTCGGAAATCACAATCACTGCGTCATAAAAACTACTCACCCAGTTGGAACTGGTTTGTATTACGTTAGCAATCTCTAGCATATTCTCCAGTGTATATTCCAACAAAAATACTATCATAAGGAGTGCCCAATTTATATAACAATTAAGTTTAAAAATAGGTAAATTTACTCCTCCCTCTCTCCATCTATCCATCCTTCACTGGAACAAATGAAGACCTGTATTATATGAATGTCGAAATGTCAGTTTGATGAAAGGTCGTGAATATTTAGTTCTTAATATCTAGAATATAAATTCTACCTGATATACACTCAAGTTATAAATAGCTGATGAACGAGATATACATAGTCACCTGATGTAGTAACAGGAATATCAGAAAAGACATTTTGTTATTTCGTTGACAACCGAACATGAATATCTCGCTTGTTTACTGATCATGATATATATCGGTTAAAGAGATTTCTATGGATATTAATCTTGTTTACCGATCATGATATATATCGGTTAAACAGATTTCTATGGATATTAATCTTGTTTACCGATCATGATATATATCGGTTAAAGAGATTTCTATGGATATTAATCTTGTTTACCGATCATGATATATATCGGTTAAACAGATTTCTATGGATATTAATCTTGTTTACTGATCATGATATATATCGGTTAAACAGATTTCTATGGATATTAATCTTGTTTACCGATCATGATATATATCGGTTAAAGAGATTTCTATGGATATTAATCTTGTTTACTGATCATGATATATATCGGTTAAACAGATTTCTATGGATATTAATCTTGTTTACCGATCATGATATACAGCTGTTAAACAGATTTCTATGGATATTAATCTTGTTTATTGATCATGATATATAGCGGTTAAACAGATTTCTATGGATATTAATCTTGTTTATTGATCATGATATATAGCGGTTAAACAGATTTCTATCCGATAAACAAGCGTGATATCTAGGTGATAAAGTAGACGGGTTTGTATGTGTGTATGTAACTTTATTCAATTATTATTTAACGTAAGTGGTTGGTTTGCATGTACTAAGGATTTTAAATAATATCATGGTTGATTTATTTCTTCAGCGCATCTTACCATTTCTAAGACCTCCATTAATAGCTAGCTTGGTTCAACAATCGCGAGACAGGTGGAGAGGAGGGGTGATGTATCGATTGGATATTTCCAGTCAACTGGTTTGGTCTTGAACTAATGACTCCCGAGGGTTCTGCACGAAGAACCCCAACGCCTTGACCTCTCGACCACTTATTTCTTCTTTTTTTCCCCAGAAATGAGATACAATGCCCCAAAACAAAATAAAACTACCAAAACATAACATAGCAAAACAAAATAAAATCAAATGAAATCAAACAAAACAACTAGAAATGCCCCCTTATTTTGCATACTTAATAACTCTTTAGTAAGAGGTCTATAGCCCAATTTTCTTTTTTTTCTTTATATTTCTGTAGTAAGAAATCTTTTAACGTCTTTAGTAATAGTTATTTTGCCCACTTGCATCTCTTTATAAGAGTTCTTATGCCCACTTACATCTCTTTATAAGAGTTCTTTTGCCCACTTACATCTCTTTATAAGAGTTCTTTTGCCCACTTACATATCACTGACATTTCTTTAGTGAAAATAAGCTGAAAACTAGAATACAACTGAAATATAAGCTGAAAAGAGCAATCTAGCCTGTCATAATATTGAAAACGTCATAATTTGAAAGCACATGCAATAAAGAAAGATGCCATTATCGTGTCAGCATTCTGTATATTCACACGATGACGTCATACACAGTGAACTTGGATCTCCTTAATGAAGCCACAAAATGTGTTTATATGATTATGGAGAAAGGAAGAAAAAAGTCTGAGATCGAATTATCCTGGGAGGTATTTGGATGCACTAATTGACTCGCCGATTTAATTTTTTTTAAAATAGGGAAATTCATTATCTGTAATGGATTTGTAATTATAGCGAAAGGTCGAAAAGGCCTCATCACTTTCATTTGCACTTCGATGCAGAGGAATGCCAGTTCTTGTTGTTGCCAGGGAAACGAAAACGCAAACTAAAGTGTAAACGAAATGATTCAACCATCACTCACTCAGATCGGTGCCACCGGCAAATGGATATTTTCCCTCAGAAATCTGGAGAAATAGTTAGCACTTTAAATTGCCGGCGGTGTTTGTACAAAGATTAATTGAGCCCGGGTGGACAGTGGGTAATCAGCTGCTCCGTCCCTCAAGCGCGAATAACTTCAGTATCCTCTGTTTGAACTTATCTCCCCTTGAAGCAGTAAAGGTCCACGTCTCGCACTAATATGTTGACGTCAGAGAGTTCTCGCGCGGATACGTCATTGGAAAGACAACTCGTAACACGGTGAAAGTTGAGCAGTAGAGCAAAGTGGCATAAATCGTCTTTTATAGTAGTACGGTAATCAAGAATATAATAATAGAAATCGACAATGGATTGGTACGTCATCTGGAGTGTAGTCTTACGAATCGTCATTAAGGCAATCTAGAATATGTGCTAAAAACATTCTTTAGTGCGGAATAAAAATATAATGCATAAATCTTCACTAGAATATTGCTGGTATAAAAAGCACAAATTAACTCTCTACTCGCGTAAGAATAGTAGAATGGTAGAAAATTAAATGTTGCGGATGTTTCACGTTATGTTTCATGATGTCAAGCATGCCAGCCCTTGTTTAGATAGATATTTCTTAAAGTCAAGCATGCCAGCCCTTGTTTAGATAGATATTTCTTAAGGTCAAGCATACCAGCCCTTTTAGTTGAACATTTCCTATGGTCACTTTTATTATGTGGCAGTCCACAAGAAAAGTCCACCTAGCAGTTCAGTATATTCGTCAGAAATGAAGAAACGGGTTCCAGACTGTTTGTTGTGCTCGATCAGAATGGAGTAGATCCTAATAGTTTGGCATCTGCCTCATTGCTGAGGAGCAGCATGTAGCTAACTAATTTCGATAACACAACATTTCATTTTAATATACTCTTTACTTATACATAATTAATTTTTAATGTCATCATGGAGGTCCAGACCCTTCCGTGACCTTACAAGTGAGATTGATTGTCACACTCAATCCTAACAAAAAAATTCTTCAGTTGGCATTCCTACAAGCCCGTTAATAAAACTTTACGCCTCAAGAAGTAAAAACAAAAATTAATAAAATACAAATCTTTCATGTGGTGGATACAGTTTTTTTCCCATGTCTGCAAGTATTATTAATGACCGAAGACTCAATAATGAACTGAACACTTACTAATATTTATTTATGAGAATATGCATATTGCTTACAAGACAATTAAGAAATATTTGTACAAAACAAAGCTTCAAATTTTCTTTCGTCTTTTATCCAGAATCTAAACATCGTCTTGACTAATTATTTATGTGCTCAAGTAACTTTCTGGTGCGGCAAAAAAAAAATTTATTTCTCGTCCGAGCGAACTTCAGAACTTCAGAACCCTGTTTTCGATTTAGGAAGAAGCTTGCTTGTATGGCTACTCCAATATACTGTATACACTGGGAAGACGTGATATTGATATGACGAGCAATGAGTTATCATTTACTACGAGGTCTGTCCAATATTTTTAAACAGGGCTTTCGATTTGCTGGTAATTCTGCGGGAAGATAAACAGCCGAAGACGCCAAGCGTTGAGACTGGTGAATATTATCGCGATTACCGAGCGAATATTTTCATCGTCGGAGAGAAAACGTTTACCTACAGAAACAGCGAGATAAAATCGTTTACCGACATCGGTCTCTCGTTCCCTGTAAAGGGTGTTTACAATGCTAGATAATATAAATTCCTGTTTACTTAGATATGATGTTTCTTGCACTGTAAAATTATCTTTACACTGCTAACAGATCACAGAGTCGTCTCCAGTGCATATTATCCAGAAGGAATTACCGTCGCTAACAAATGGCAAATTGTGTTTGTATTTTTAAATGTCACACTTTTTGTCATGAAAAATCTCGTCAGTACAATTAGCACCGTTACAACTGTATCTTACAAAAACAAAAATATCCACCCTTCGTACAAAAAAGTATGTTTCTATGGATATGTGAATGTTTATTTATGGAATGAATACATTTGTGAGACTGAGTGGAGATTACACATCTGTACAAACAATCGTAAAAGCAGGAGAGCCGAAACGTGCTGTTATTAAACCGCCAATTGTAGGAAATGCTACGGTTATACAACCAGCCACTCAAGCACTTGAACCAAAATCAGGAAAGTTTTATTTACTTTTCAACGTCCGCTGAAAACTACACATGCTGTTTAAAGGAAATTTTTGAGCATGGTGTCTGGATATAATATACTGCTCCTATAAAATAGCATGGTGTCTGGATATAATATTTATAATTAAAAAATTAAAAGAACAACAGTCTACTCACAATACCTCTCTACACAAAACACAAGTATAACATATCAATAGCAAAATACATGAAATATTTCGAAATCCATTCTCTCTCAGTCAGTTAACTCACCATTAAGCTAACGGCTACATTTCATGTAGAACGTCTTGCCACTCCAAATTCAAAGTGACTAGACAATATAATTTTCTACAGCAGGTATACTTTTGATCTCAGCCTATTGGCTGATCTCATTCCTGTAAATCTTTAACATTGGATAATGAATCTACTCATCCAGTTGGAACTGGTTTGGATTGCATCAGCAATTTCTAACACAATTCTCAACTCGAGTCGTTTACTCCAACTCTGACACTTACAAAAATACCATCATAAGGAGTGCCAAAGGTCGGGTCACTTCGACAATTTAACAGTTATATAAAGTCTACAAATAGCGATAGGCAAATTTACTCCTGATAGGCAATGATAGGCAAATTTACTCTGCCACACATGGTAAACTATGGAAGATAAAGACATGCTACCTACGTTACACTACAATGTCCGTGTTCTCTTGTCGACTATTTTTAGCAACGGAAAATACAACCTCACACCTAGGCACGTTTACATTCAGTTAATGATTGTGTATTATGACAGTCTAACAACAAAGCATGCACCCTCATAGCCTTCCATCTTTGACTGTCTTGTCATTCAATTAATAATTGGGTAAACAGGCTAACTGTGTAGCATGCACTTGTCATTCAATTAATAATTGGGTAAACAGGCTAATTGTGTAGCATGCACTTGTCATTCAATTAATAATTGGGTAAACAGGCTAACTGTGTAGATTGCACCACTTCCATCCTTGCGTGTTTTTATTCAATTAAATGCACAGGCCCTGTTGAGACTTTACAACTACTCTAATTAGACAGAACACAGAAATATAGAAATGTACAGGCCCTATTGAGACTTTACAACTACTCTAATTAGACAGAACACAGAAATATAGAAATGTACAGGCCCTATTGAGACTTTACAACTACTCTAAGTAGACAGAACACAGACATATAGAAATGAATATGACAGACTGTAAGGACAAATATCAGACATATTATTGATATTTCTCAAATTACTACTTCATTTACCCATTTACTCTTATTGAATTAATGGTTATTATATGGATATTTCATAGGACGCGAGGTTCCGTGGTAACTCAATTATCACACGTGTTTGAGAATAGACAGAAGGGGAAAAGCAAGCCATTTAACTCAAAATACTCAATACAACGCTGTTATCGGCATCTCGTGAAAAGGAAGGCTGATTGACATCTGAGTCAAAATACTTTTTGTCAGCTCGGTTGCACATCACATTAACTTTGCCGTAAAGTGTTCTGAAATTGCAAAGAGTTTAAAAGGAATGCATTGTAGTAACATTGCCGTAAAGTATTTCTATAATTGATATTTAATTCGCCAGTGATGCAATATTATTAATGATGTTTTATTGGTGCGTTACAAATGCGGTTATATAATTTTAAAAAATCATGCACATGTTGGAGTATGTTTTTTTGTGTAACATTTTTTAGCATGCGGTATATTTATCTAATGAAAACAGTTGCTAATCGTAATCTTATGACAACACCCAAATTTGAAGACAGGAATAAAAATCCCTGAACTATACGCAATTGAGGATCCTAAAAAGACTGCCACTTACTTCAATACATAATTAAGCCTGTGCCTCTGCAACAAAATAGAGTTAGACATGTTTACAATAGCATAAAGTTTCGTAATAAAATCTTAACAATTCACACAATACAGAAACGTTTTAACCATTCACCAATACAGAAACGTTGTAACCATTCACACAGTCCACAATGTTGTAAGCATTTGTTATATTAAACCATCAGCTGTGTTGTATAAGCCATGCAGAATAAGATCAGAGAAATCAAGCATTGTATCTCCTCAGGCATCAGTATCATCAGATCCATCTATGTTCAGTATTTTACACTCACACCCTCACCGTAAATTGTGACACAAGTCATCAGAACATCTATGTTCAGTATTTTACATTCACATCCTCACCGTAAATAGTGACACAAGTCATCAGAACAATCTTCATTAATTAGTTTAATCACTGCATCTTTCCATTATCGGAAGCTACAAAAAGATAACCTCTCAGTAGAACTGATTTAGGGGGGCGAGGCCGTAAGGTCCTCTTCCAACGCTACGTTGATTTCGCAATCGGGAATCTAATTTTCTTGATGTGTCTGGCAAGGGTCGGCTTGCAGAGAGGAATAAGAAGAGACCAACATTTGGGGAGAAATATGTGTTGTCATTCTAAACACTGTGAGAGTAGTTATTGATGGAGGACTGGTTGCAGTGTGCGTTGAGGTAAGGAAAGGTTTCAGTTTAAATATTTTTTTTTATCAGACTACTTAAACAAGAAAAGTAGATTGTGCAATAAGTGATTATCTAAAAATAAATCAATAAAAGTTCTATCTAAAACATATAATGAGCAGAATGAGAGAAAATAGTAAGTGATATAACGTGATCACATTCCAGAACATAAATTTAGTGTGAAGGATTTTCGGTCTAAAAATATTTAGCAGATTGCATACAAAGTATTACTTGTTATAAAATAAATGAGTATTTCAAGGATCATATGATACAGAGTAACTGAGCATATCAAAGATCATATAATATAAAATAATTGAGCATATCAAAGATCAGGTGAATGAAAACCTTTAGGTAAATGAAAATATAATATAAAATAACTAAGCATATGTCAATATTAACAGTATTTTACATAAAATAACTGACAACATAACAAGAGAACACGATAGAAACAAAAATAATACTAACATGGTGGGGACAAGATAACAACAGTAGAAGTCTCCTTCATAAAGACAAAATTCTCCTTCATAAAGACAAGATAACAACAGTAGAAGTCTCCTTCATAAAGACAAGATAACAACAGTAGAAGTCTCCATCATAAAGACAAGATAACAACAGTAGAAGTCTCCTTCATAAAGACAAGATAATAACAGTAGAAGTCTCCTTCATAAAGACAAAATTCTCCATCATAAAGACAAGATAACAACAGTAGAAATCTCCTTCATAAAGACAAAATCAAACTAAAAGAAAACTCAATAATAATAAATGACAACAATGCTGACGTCATAGAGACAAGAGCAGGAAGATGAGTACACTATAATGAAACTAAAACAATGCTGACGTCATGGGACAAAAGACCAAAAGAAGTCTCCATTATGAAACTAAAACGAGTGACGTCATGGGGACAAGACAACAGCAGTAGAATGCTCCATCATAAAATCACAGCCATAATGATGACATGGGTACAAGGCTAGAGGATCATGACTATAACAAATACTAAAACCCCATCATAAAACTGACGCCATGCTGAAAAGACAGATGACCGAAGAGTCTATCACTACTATAAAAATTAACAATATGGAGAGAAGGAACAAGAGATCGCCAATACTATAACAATTAACGTCATGGGGACAAGGAACAAGAGATCATAATTACTATAACAATTAATGTCATGGTAACCAGGAACAAGAGAAGATATAATCATTACTATTACAATTAGTAATGACGATCTCATGTTCCTTTTCCCCATGGCATTAATTGTTATAGTAATGATGATCTCTTGTTCCTTGTCCCCACGACGATAACTTACAACGTCATGGAGACAAGGCAAAAACATAGAACTTTATCATGGTGACAGATGTCGCCACGACGATAACTTACAACGTCATGGGGACAAGGCAAAAACATAGAACTTTATCATGGTGACAGATATCGCCACGATGATAACTGTTACAACGTCATGGGGACAAGGCAAAAACATAGAACTTTATCATGGTGACAGATATCGCCACGATGATAACTGTTACAACGTCATGGAGACAAGGCAAAAACATAGAACTTTATCATGGTGACAGATATCGCCCCGACGATAACTGATACAACGTCATGGAGACAAGGCAAAAACATAGAACTTTATCATGGTGACAGATATCGCCCCGACGATAACTGTTACAACGTCATGGAGACAAGGCAAAAACATAGAACTTTATCATGGTGACAGATATCGCCCCGACGATAACTGTTACAACGTCATGGAGACAAGGCAAAAACATAGAACTTGATCATGGTGACAGATATCGCCATAACGATGCCGGTCCATGGAGAAGAGATCACACAAATAAGAAAACAAAGCGTAAGAATAAATATTTAGAGAAACAAAACGTGAAAAACATCCAGGTAGATTTTGCTTTCATTCTGATTTATTTCTGTTCTCTGAAAATTGATTTACACTTGTACTGTAATGTAAAAGTACAGTTGAAATGATCCGCAGGACAAGAGGGATTATCAGCATTAGGCAAATGTTCACCATACTCATTAACTCCGGGCATCCAAATATCTTAGACGAAAGTATGGGACCCATCTAACATGCTCATCCTCAGGGCATGCACTTTTATTTACTTTTGAAAAATCTTCGCGACGTGGGGTAAAAATCAATAGGAGAAAGTTCAATTAGTGTAATAGGGAGTCTCTGGAGTATGGCGTCTGTAAGTATAAACCTTTCGTCGGGATCTAAATAAAGGATTATAATGACGGCCTCTCCAGAACGATACACATCCATAGGAAATGTAGAAGTAAATCTGTGGAATCGTTAAGCATATATCAGTGGGATAAGTGTGAAAATGGATACATCTATGATATCCATAGATAGATGTATACATAAGAGGACCTGTAAGCAAATCTATATCTGTGGGATCTACATATAGATGCATAACTATGGGATGTAATTGTTGATGTATATCAATGGGATGTGTATGTAGATAGTTATGGGATATTTATTAGAAGTATGTGTCAATTAATATTATGGATTTCTCTCTCTCTCTCTCTCTCTCTCTCTCTCTCTCTCTCTCTCTCTCTCTCTCTCAATGGAATCTGTATACTGGTGAGGATGTGTGTTGCTTTTAGGTGGATCTACAAGCCCATTGATTTTGCTACCACGACTGAATGCAATCATATATGAGAATGTTTTTAAATAGGCAAAACAAATCATTAACTGCCATCAGCGAAGTAGTATTTAGTTAAATAACTGCATTTTATTTCAATGAACCATTCTGGTATTATCTAGTTTAAGGCCGAATCACACTAGCACTACCATTGTACACTCTAACCACTTCAGTGTCATCCTTAGTGTTACTCACTTTGAATTCACGTCACCAGAGTGTTGCACACTATAAAGTCTTTCCACCCGAGTGTTACCATTGTAGTTTGTGGGACTCGAGTGCTACTAAACCTGCAAATTCATTTCAATCGAGTATTACCTAATGCACTATTTTGCCATCCCAATATTGCCTACTGTATATTCTCGACCTGGTTATATTGTTCAAGTATTGTATTCAGGCCAATATATTCCACTATTTCGCCCTTAGAAAACTCTACTTCATGCTGTAATATCCTTAAGTTTCCTATATTTACAGTTTGATTTTTCTTTCTATGGCATTTTGTTGGGAAAACTTCATGGGAAGTAGTTCTTGTAAAATTACTTTATCTATTTTAATGAACATTAGCGATGACATCATCACTTTAGTATGAGATTAAATGACGTCATCGATGACGAGGAAAATGATGAAAATGACGAATGACGTCATAAAACGATGACATTAGCGGTCACATAATTATTTTTGAAAAGTTTCTGCCTGCTTAAACTCTGCTTCTTATTGTTAGAGAACTGCTCGTTTTATTTTCCTTTAGTTTTATTTTATTTTAAATATATATTAAAATAAATTGCATCCAGAAGAATCCATTTAATACCAGTCGAAGACCATATCGCAAATCCAGTTCACCGAACTCCGAAAGTCGTCCATTTTCCATCCTTATGGTTCCAGGAAAAGATAACCAAGCGATTAAACAGAGTGACACGTAGCGCACTTGACCTGTGACAAGGCTTGTGCGAAAAAGCCGCTGTCCTAGTACTAGATTTGGCTCGGGCTGCAAAATGCTCAAGCGTTTCCAGGCATTTCTTTTCCAGGGACAAAGAGTCTCTAAGAGTCGGTGTCGAGAGGAAACCTGGTCTGCAGGAAATGCCTGACACTGAGTTGTGCTCTGGTGCCAAGGATTAGTTTGACTATTGTAATGTCGTTGTCGAGTTTCTTGACAAGAACCAAGTATCGTTTTCCTAATGTTAGAGATCTTTCTAGAATTTTTTTTTTACCCCCCTTCCCCCATTTCTTAAGTGCTTTGGACTTTTGTGGTAGTTTGTGAGAAATTATTCTTTGTATGTAACTAAAAATAGTAACTAAATATCGCTATGGAGATTATTAATTTCTGGTTTGCGAGTGACTCACGGAGCCATGTGGTGCATGTTGTGTGTACTTTTTGACTAAATAACAATTGTTTATTTATTTCGTTTATTTCTTGACTATATCTGCTTGTCTGTCTCTTTCTTCAAGTAAAATTCAATTATGTCCTTTCAGAGTGTACCACAAAGCCAACATTTACGTGACACACGGTGAGTGTAAAAACATAATATGAAGTGAAGGTTTGAGAAGAAAGACTACAAAAGTAGGAAACGTAAAATGCAATAAAATAAAAAACAAACTTCAGGGAATAGGGCAAATTGATCGTTGTTATTTTCTTTTGTAAGATCTCCCAGAAGATAATTAACGTCAGCACTGGAAATTAAAAAAAACAACAAGTGCTCGCAGGCAACAATCTTCTACAGTTAACTTTCAAGAATGGACGCCGACACTGACGAATGTAAAGAATGCAGACTTAGCACCCACCTTACTAGCCCGGTTAAATTCACAATTCATCGGCGATTTATTTTACGAGTTATTACATTATTTTGTATAAATGTCAAGACTACTCAGCTCACAGCTCACACTGACAACGCCATGTACGTCGACAATCTCACAAATCCTTGTATAAGAAATTCACCTCTATGTAAGTAACAGTCACGAATTCACAAATCTTTGTATAAGAAATTCACCTCTATGTAAGTAACAGTCACGAATTCACAAATCTTTGTATAAGAAATTCACCTCTATGTAAGTAACAGTCACGAATTCGCAAATCCTTGTATAAGAAATTCACCTCTATGTAAGTAACAGTCACGAATTCGCATATCCTTGTATAAGAAATTCACCTCTATGTGAGTAAAAGTCACGAACTTGCAAATCCTTGTACAAGAAATTCACCTCTATGTAAGTATACAATCACGAGCTAACAAATCCTTGTACAAGAAATTCACCTCATTGTAAGTAGGTAAATCCTTGTACAAGAAATTCACTTTTAAATAAGTGTATAGTCACGATCTCTGCCTTGCCTCAACCACCGATATATATGCCACCAGCTGCTTACACTGTCCTGTTAACCCACCACTCCATACCTAGTGCCACTAGCTTAAAGTTCTGTGTACACTCCACCACTCCATACATCGTACCACTAGCTTAAAGTTCTGTGTACACTCCACCACTCCATACCTCGTGCCACTAGCTTAAAGTTCTGTGTACACTACAAAAAACCATATCACGAGCTAACAAATCCCCGTTATACAAACATCCAATAAATCTGTCAATAACACAGTATTGTCTTTTTATACCACCCACTAATCTATAACTCGGTTCACAAATCATATTACTTTATTCACTCACACACAGTTCGTGAGCAGTTAAAAACACAACTTCCTGTTACATTCATAGAAGCCTTTGAAACTCACCACATAACGTAAATCGCAAATCGCTCTATTTATGGAATCTTCCTTAATATAACATTTTGATTTACTTCTATCTTAATGCTTCATAAAAAAAACTGGTAAGTTTTACTGCCATGTTATCACTCTTTAATAAAACTAGCATACTCCACCATTAGTACTGCCATGTTATCACTCTTTAATAAATAAAACTAGCATACTCCACTATTAGTACCTCCATGTTACACACCATTGCTAGCTGGTAAACCACTCACCGGACAAACACCGTATTACATTCGACGTAACGGTTCAATATTTCAGGACTCGATAAAAGCCCAACTCAAAAATCTGAACCATTGACTGGCGTCACGCTTGGTGGGAAAAAAATGATCCCACAATGTCTTTACGCGTTCTCATATTACCGTATTTATTGTCACAGGAACATGGAGCAAACATCAAAGTAAGATATGTCAGTATGCTACTGAGAGTTAATTAGAATATGACGTCATTAAAAGCAGTGATCTGGCTGTTAACATGTTGTGTCCGGTACCAGCATCCGGCATGCCTTGCGACAATGCTGTCATGGAAGCATGCATTGATCCACTTCGCCAAAATGAATGACAGAAATGTCTCAGCACACAAAGACATTTTTCTCACTGAATTCAGCGAAATGGTGGGATAAGACTTCAGCATTATCGGTATGGCTTAGCCTTAACTGGCTTTCACTCTACCACTACCAACACACACACACACACACACACACACACACACACACACACACACACACACACACACACACACACACACACACATACACACACAAACACACTCACAATTACCCACCCACACTCGCATACACTTAGCAACATATAAACATACACTCTCTCATATACACACAAATCAAACAAAATTACTAACAAAAATGAAAAAAAATTACTAACAAAAATGAAAAAAATTACTAAAAATTTTTTAAAAAAATTACTAATAAAAAATGAAAAAAAATCAACAAAAACGTAAAACAACAAACCACGGCACACTTCAACACAGTCGAAATCTTCACATGCAAAAATTAGAAGGAAGCAGCAAAACAACGAAACAACAAATCAAATCACGACAATCAAGGAACCTAACCAAACTAGACACATGGAAAATACCAGACAAAGCATGTCAAACACTAAATCAAATCTCGACAATCAAGCAACCTAACCAAACTAGACACATGGAAAATACCAGACAAATCATGTCAAGCAACCATTCACAGGCAAACAAATACAATCAGAGAAAGCAAGAAAAGCAAACAATTAAAAAAACAAGACAAGCAGAAACAACCAGAAAAGCAAGACTGTCACAAACAGCAAGACAACGCAAGACAATCACAGACGCCTATACAAAGCAAGACAGTCACAAACAACAAAACAAAGCAAGACAGTCACAAACAACAAAACAAAGCAAGACAGTCACAAACAACAAGACAAAGCAACAAAAAAACGTCGAGCAATCAGTCAAAAACTAACAAACAACCAAACAAAGCTAAACAAATGGAAACCATTCAAATTAAGAAACCTACAGCAGCCATAAAAAAGAAAACAAATGAAAACAATCATTCAAATCAAGAAACCTACAGCAGCCATAGAAAAGAAAACAAATGAAAACAATCTGAAAAATTTAGACACGAGATAAATACAAATAACCAGACAAAACAAGTCAAACACAAACAAAAAATTTCGAAATGCTGTAAAGTCACTCATCACTAGCAAAACTGTCGTTTCATTATTAACAAACATGTCGGCCCATCATTTACAAACTTGTCGGACCAACTTTAAAAACTTTATCGGCGCATAATTGACAAGCTTGCTGGCTTATTAACAAACATTTTGACCCATCGATAACAAAAATTTCGATCCCTCATTATTATATACGCCAGTCCATTGTTAACGCACTTATTGGCCCATCAGTAACAAACTTGTTTGCCAACCATTAACAAACGGTTTGGCCATTCACTAACAAATGTATTGGCACATCATTAACACATATGTTAGCTCGTTAAGCTTTGGCCCTTCATTAACAAACCTGTTGGCCCATCATTAAAAAACGTGTTGGTCCATAATTAAAAAGACTTGTTAACTCATCACTAAAAACACATTGGCCCTCATTTAAAAACTTGTTGGCCCATAATTAACACATTGTCAGCTCATTATTAACAAACCTTTCGGCCCATCATTACCAAACTTACTGGCCTATAATTAACGACCTTATCAACCCATCATTAGCGAACTTGTCAGTCCATCATTAACGAACTTATCAGTACATCATTAACAAACTTATCAGTCCATCATTAATAATCTTGTCATCCCATCAATAACAAACTTATCAGTCCATCATTAACGAACTTGTCAGCCCATCATTAACAAACTTATCATTCCATCATTAACAAACTTATCACTCCATCATTAACAAACTTTTCAGTCCATCATTAACAAACCTATCAGCCCATCATTAACAAACTTATCAATCCATCATTAACAAACTTTTCAGTCCATCATTAACAAACTTATCAGCCCATCATTAACAAACTTATCAGCCCATCATTAACAAACTTATCAGCCCATCATTAACAAACTTATCAATCCATCATTAACAAACTTGTCAGTCCATCATTAGTAATTTTGTCTATCCATCATTAACAAACTTATCAGCCCATCATTAACAAACAGGTCAGAAATCATTAACAATGAGAATAATACGAGATGATTTTTGTAAGACAGTCTATCATTGCTTGGAAATATCTTGAACTTAACAAACTGACGGAACAGATGAACATGAAATATAAAACCTTTTTCTCTGAACTTAACAAACTGACAGAACAGTTGAACAAGAAGATTGACCTATTTAAACATCGAATGTTAAAAAAATACCTCACTCAAATAAAACCCACAGCAAAATAGTTCACGTGGATGATTCCCCTTTTTCTTTTTGGATCCGTATTCCAGTCCTGCCATGCCGACAATTGCCGTGCGGAGAAAAATAACATTATTCAAAGGACGAACCCGCTAATGTTGGTGGCACGTGTGTGCAGGAGTGCTTGCATGCAGAAGTGGCTGCCATCCTCTGCTGTAAGCAGAAGACGTAACATGGCTTTAACACACTAGCTCTAATCATGACCCAGTTCAGAAAACTGATTTCTGTTTATGAAACGCAACACGGAAGACAAACAAGCTTTTTCTATCTAGCAGCAAGTCTGCTGTTTGAATGAGGAAAGCGCAATGCTCCGATTGATTCAAAAGGCGTTGGTCCAGTAATATCGTGAAAGGGATTTCTGGTTGCAAGTGGTTTGTATATATGTGCTGTAGTGCTGTTCGTAGGACTGAAAAAAATGATTTGCCATAATAAAAAGATGAAAAGGTGAATGCAGTTGATTGTAGTCCAATTCACATAATAGCAAAGAGATGCTGTGTTACAAATCTGTTCAGTTTGCAGCAGTTCCATTTATAAGAGATACGAAGTAAAAGAGATATCAGGCCGAAAAAGATTACATAGTAACTAAACCATAAAAGACTAACCTTGTAACTAGGTCCTAAAATACCTACCTAATAAGTAGGCTCCAAAGATTTACTTATTAACTAGTTTCTAAAGACCTACCAAGTAACTAGACCATTCAAGATCGACGTAGTAGGCCCTACAAGACTAACCAAGTAATTAGCCATAGAAGACTTACCAAGTAACTAGACCATACAAGGCGGACGTAGTAACTAGGCCCTACATAACATTTTTTCAATCTAGTAACTAGGCTCTACATGGCTGATCTAGTAACTAGGCCATACAAGACTGATCTATTAACTAGGCCCTACAAGACTTACAAAGTAACTAGGCCATACAAGACTGACCTAGTAACTAGGCCTTACAAGACTGATCTAGTAACTAGGCCCTACAAGACTTACAAAGTAACTAGGCCATACAAGACTGACCTAGTAACTAGGTCTTACAAGACTGATCTAGTAACTAGGCCCTACAAGACTTACAAAGTACCTAGGCCCTACAAGACTGACCCTTTACGAACAAATTCCTTGCAAGAGTGCACTGGTCACGGAGAGACATCATCAATAAATATTCTATAACCAAGAAAGAATAATAAACAAAATTAAAAGCTACAAAAGCTTCACGAATAAAACTTTATCAAAATCAATATCTGTATGGACAAGGTCTTCTTAGGATCAATGATATTTCTTTTCAAAAATAAAAAAAATTCAATCGAACGGATCGAGTTCATCGTTTATAAAACAGTAATCTGGAAAGAACACAACTATTACAACAGAAACAATTGTTACAAGTTTGGTGTGTGTGTGTGTGGGGGTTGTAGGGACACGGCCTATTAATGGTCCTCCCCTGACTTCCCAGGCGATGGCGAACAAAAACTGGCTTTCCCACGCTAACGAACATGATCGGATGTCTGGAACTTGCCTGTGGTGCCTGCCTGCAAGTGATGGGCTGGTCAATCAGACGTGTCTCAGACTGTCTCCTCCAATCTGCAGTTCCAATCAGATACAAATTCGGATGAAGCCCGCAATGGATCGTTTCGTATGGTCCGAGGTGGCCTGTCTTGAAGACAAAAATCGTGCCAAACTGTGCCGAACAAACACGCAGAGTTAGCGAAACAATCCTGCAATTAATAGCACGGGCTTGTTCCTCGCGGGCGCTCGGTTCCTATGAACCTTTCATGCAGATTACGTCTGCCAGAGTGGCATTTCTTGGTCGCACGCACAGTTTTTAATTCTCTAAGCAACATTTCTTACTGTTTGGTCACGGTTAGGATTGGGCGAGATTCAATCAAAGTGGCAGAGAAAATCTCAGAGTACTGTCGAACGCGGAATTCAAACGCCTGCAGAGCGATTAACGTCCGTCAAAGCAACAACCACTCGGTCACGCGGAAACTGCCAGCAGAGCTCGTGTCTTTAAGCAGCCTGTGACAAAATTAATAAAATTATGGCTAATATGGAATAAAAGTCACTAAAGTAAAGCAATAGTTATGTCCGACATGTTATGTGCTCCTTGTATGGATTTTGAGTTAAAACTCTTCATCTCTCAGGGCTATTTGTTACAAGCATTTGCTGTATTAACCTGCTGGGTGTTGTAAGCAATTGCTGCTTTAAAGAATTCACTATGTTGTAAGTATTTGCAAGCAAATTAAGAGTTTGCTACATTAAGCCACTGGCGTTGAAGTGTATCCATGTATTACATGAAACCACCATCGTCTTGTAAGCGTTTGCTACATGAAACCAACACCTGTGTGTTGTAAGCATTTGTTATATTAAACCATCAACTGTGTGTTGTAAGCATTTGTTATATTAAACCATCAGCTGTGTGTTGTAAGCGTTTGCTACATGAAACCACCACCTGTGTGTTGTAAGCATTTGTTATATTAAACCATCAGTTGTGTTAAAACCACCAGCTGTGTGTTGTAAGCATTTGTTTTATTAAACATCGGCTTTGCGTTGTATAAACCATCAGCTGTGTGTTGTAAGCATTTGCTACATAAAGCCACCAGATTTATTATGTGGTTAATATTACAAGGGTAAATATTTGCTTTGGGTTGAAAGCATCTAAAATACAAAACCCATAACTCTGTGGTATAAACACATAAACGTTGATAGTTGTATGGTATAAATATTTACAACATTAAACCCACACCATTGTTGTGATCGAAATTTCAGGACATTAACAATCATTTGAGCCAGGTCAAAGTTATATCCACACTCAAAGTGAATGGTTTTTCTTCTAACAGTCCTGCATCTGTTAAAGTTAAGTCCACACTCATAAGAGAATGAGTTTTTATGCTAACAAGCATGTGGCCTTTAAAGTTAAATTTGCAAGCCTAGGTGAATGAGGTTTTGTGCTAACAAGCATGTGGCCTTTAAAGTTAAATTTGCAAGCCTAGGTGAATGAGGTTTTATGCTAACAAGCATGTGGCCTTTAAAGTTACATTTGCAAGCCTAGGTGAATGAGGTTTTATGCTAACAAGCATGTGATCTTGAAACGTAAACTCACACCCCAAAAGATACAGGTGTCCTTTAACGTTAAACCCATACTCCAAGTGAACGAAATATCTGATAACAAACGTGTGTCCTTTAACTGTTAAACCCACACAGCAAGTGAACAAATGTCCGCTAACACGTGCCCTTTAAACTTCAACTGACACACAAGTGAACAAATGTCCGCTGACACGTGCCCTTTAAACTTAAACTCACACGCCAAGTAAACAAATGTCCGCTAATCATTACCGTGACCTTAACTGTTGACAAGTTTATTGTTTACAGTAAAACAGGAACACAGGCAAAATGTCATGACCTTCTAGAGTCACTGATTGATTTTACGACTGATCAGTTGATTGTTTTTTTGTGACAAAACTAGTGAATAGTAACTATGACGTAATTTCACTGACGCTAAATTTAGTGACGTACTTACAGAAATAAATCTATAGAAGTACGGAAATGTCATAAAGAAGGATATCACTGATGATGCCATTAAGCAAAATACACAACGGACTTAGACTTTTAAGTAGCGTGGGCGGTATGGTGATAAACATATATTGTGTTACTATAAAACTTGGGTGTTTTACCATTAACAAATATAGTCAGCTTAAATGGTTATTGAGTTGTTAATTCTATAATTGTATCTTTGGCGGTAAATCTGAAAATAACTTTAAATCTGTTCCTGCATCAGTTCTAAACAATTTATAAATGCTGATTGTACATACCCACCCCATACATTTAAGACGCTGATTATACATACAAAATATATACTAACATACATTTAAGACGCTGATTATACATACAAAATATATACTAACATACATTTAAGATGCTGATTATACATACAAAATATATACTAACATACATTTAAGATGCTGATTATACATACAAAATATATACTAACATACATTTAAGATGCTGATTATACATACAAAAATTATACTAAGACACTAGTTCTTTGGTACTTTTGTATTTAATTTAGTTTTGAAATTTTCTTCTAAAAACTTGCTTGTGAATACATTGCTTATATTTCTGTTTAGTCGATTCGTAACAAAAATATATTTTCCCAAAACTTAGCGTGGATCCGATGAAAATTTAGCCAGACGGATTTCCACTTTGAAACAAATTTGTTCTTTACAGATTTTCTAAGGACATTTGCCAGAGACAGCTCTGAGAACATTTACCCTATGTTGAAGATTTTCTAAAAACATTTGCCTTAAGTTGAAAACAGCTCTAAGAACATTTGTCCTATGTTGAAGAGAGTTCTAAGAATATTTGCCTTATTTTGCAGAATCTCTCAAAACAGTGGCCCTATTTTAAAGACTGCTCTAAGAATAAATACACTATTTTGCAGATTCATAAAGAACATTTACCCTATTTTGAAGACATCTCTAAGAATATATGCCTTATTTAGCAGATTCTCTAGGAAAATTTGCTCTATTTTGCAGATTCTTTAAAAGCATTTGTCTTATTTCGAAGATAGCTTAAAGAATATTTGCTCTATTGTGAAGACAACTCCAAGAACATTTATCACATTCAGAGAACAACTAAAAGAACATTTGTACTACTTGGAGGATATTTTTAAGAACACTTCCATTCATGAAGAACAATTCCATAAACACTTGTCCTACTTCGAAGATAACTCGCTAAACATTTGCCCTACTTAGAGACAGCATAAGAGAAAATTCTCCACTTTGATCAAAGTCACGTGCTTTGGAATAAAGTACATGCCGAAGGTTTATTTGTTCCCAAACGCCAGCCATACAATTTCAATTTTAACGGCCCTCAAATGATCACCACATCCACCTCTAAATCTCTTGAATAATTAAATCAACGAGACAACAGTTACACACGTTTCTGATGACGTGATGTCAGAGGGACAACAGGTCCTGTAATAGCTCTGAGTTTTACAGTCTGAAGATCAAAGACAATTTTGAAGGTAAATTATCCTATTCTACAAGTAAAATTAGGAATTAGGAAAGAAATTTAAGTTTTCTTTTGAAGTTGGCACAACTACAACAGTAGGGAGATGGATAGCTATGACGTCTCGGTACATTCTTTGATTGCAGGAACCGAGTGCTTCATAACCTCACTTCATAACTGCCAGTGGAATATATGAACCAGCACACCACTCTTTCAAGCTAGAGATTGTCAAACTCTGTCTAATGTTGTAAAATACTTAGAAATATCAATTTATGTGGTGATATTTACAAGTATTCCTTTATAAATCTATCAAGCTAGAGATTGTCAAACTCTGTCTAATGTTGTAAAATATCAATATGTGGTGATATTTACAAGTATTCCTTTATAAATCTATCAAGCTAGAGATTATCAAACTCTGTCTAATGTTGTAAAATACTTAGAAATATCAATTTATGTGGTGATATTTACAAGTTTTCCTTTTCAAATCTACAAATGCAGGCTCAGTTTAGTGACATAAATAGTCTTCAGCTACCCATAGCTTTATTGTAGAAAATCTTTTATTTTTTGGGAGAGTTACCTTTATGTTAACACGTTACTTTCCGCTATGTCTATCACAATAAGGTTTTCTGAGCAGTCCCAAGTTACCTTTGGCATAAAAGCCATTTTATCAATAAAATATTTTGAGAAGGTTAGTTACCTTTGGTATAAATATAATGGTAGCAGTCAGAATACCACAGAAAGTTAATTACTTCCGGCTTTATTGGATGAGTCAATGGGAAAACATTTTTATTTACTCATCACTTGTAAAAGCGTATCAAATGGCGTGTATGGCTTAAAGTTTCACTGGGATGACATTTTTATTTACTCATCAAGTATACGTGTAAAGGCGTCTTCAAATGGCGGGCTTGGCTTAAAGATTCAGTGGGATGACAGTTTTCTTAACTCATTTGTGTATACGTGTAAAGATTGTTTAAAGGTTAGCTTAACTTTAAATATGAAATTTATGTATGGAATCTTAGACTTCCAGACACAATAATCTTGACATGTTCACCTTGTGAGTTTTGATTTCCTAAATATATCACCTTTGTTTTCTCAATTTTGACTTCCTAAATATATTATCTTTGTTTTGTCAGTTTTGACTTCCTAATTATATCATCTTTGTTTTCTCAATTTTGACTTCCTAAATATATCATCTTTGTTTTCTCAATTTTGACTTCCTAAATATATCATATTTGTTTTGCCAGTTTTGACTTCCTAAATATATCATCTTTGTTTTTCCAGTTTCGACTTTCTAAATATATCATCTTTGTTTTGCCAGTTTTGACTTTCTAAAGATGTCACGTCTGTCCTATCAAGAGTTTTAGGTACAAAAGTAGATCTATGACTAATTAATCTCTATCCAATAAATAAATAAATGTTCATCATATCAGTTTGGACTTTCTACAGATATTTGTATCTGGTCGAATAGAAATCTTTACTTTCTTAGAACGTATGTGTAAAGATTGAGATATCGCTCAGATAATGACAACTCTGTCTGCACAGCTTAGGCAAAATCTATTGTGCTATATTAGTTCGGGATTCTGGAGTTATGAATTCCTATTATTTTGAGAGTGTGTTTATTTGTTTTACTTCAATGCAATTTTTTTTTCTGAATGTATACATTTCATTCATCTGCGTAGCCACTTTTTCACTGAGAGCCTCGGTTCTGGGAGGTTCTGTTTTGACCAATTTTACTGAGAATGTGGAAATGTAATGTGGTCCGTTAAGCCACCTCGATCTAGCGTACAGTCCTCATGTAAAATGATTCCCTCAAGGGTTAGATAATGTCTCGCGTACTCCTGCACAACGCTTCCTGCAAGGGAGGTAAGCAATCGCAGGTCGAGTGTGGAGAAAAATGCCAGGCTTCGTACTGCCAGTCTTTGGAGCATTGGACATCTCATAATTTGCAGCTCAGGGTTGTCTTAACAAACATCACCAGGCAGCCAAGTAAGCATCGATTGCAACGGCTCTGTTTAAATTGGTCTCTGGGGGTTCTGCAAGGAGTCGTTCATTAGAATTTATGTTCTTTATTGTTTCTTGACAACTCTTTCTGTTACAATACTAAATTATCTTTTGAATCGGTCTGTAATTTTATAAAAATGTCACTTTAATGTAAATAATAACCTTTTTAAGAAACATGAAAATGCAAAGTTTTGTTTATTCCTTTATTAACAGACGTTTTGGTTGGAAAATTTCAAGATGTTTTAGTTTGTTATCAAAGGAATTGGCAATATTTAATTAGGTAACATTGTTGTTTTATTCTCTAACCTTTAATATCTCTAACTATTAATGGTTATTACCTTGGAATAATGATTTTCTTTTTAGCATAAGGTGGATCGAAGGACTTTTCTAACATGAAAAGTACAACTTAACATTTAAAAAGACCAAACCAAACCAAACCAAACCAAACCAAACCAAACCAAAATTTAAAAATGCAATCACCGTTCAGCACATACCAATTAACAAATAAAACTAATGACACTAGAGATACGTATATTTTTGGTCAAGCTCGTGTATTCTATCGTCCTCTTTGAGCTTGGGCTCGAAGCAGTTCATTCCTGGTGGATGGACCACCGATATGCCAAAGCATGCTTGCGATTTATTAGGACTGAAATACATCATACGGCTAGTACAAGTTAGAAAGAGTGTTCACATGAATAGGGTGCTCTCCTGTGCGAAGATGTTCACATGTGAGATCAGAAAGGTGTGTCAGACATGTCAAGCAATGATAAAACATTTCTGTGTACATTTGCCGTTGACATAGGGTACTCGATATATACATAAACTCAGTGCATGTTGAAATTCGTATGCTTATCTTACTGACTGACTGATTGACTGTCTTGTTTCACTTACCGTTCTTAATAACTCAAACATTTCGTAGACTAAGCGGCGGTAAAACTTTAATTTACCCCAGTCTAACTTCTACTGCTTACATTTAATTTACCTCAGTCTAACTTCTACTGTTTACATTTAATTTACCCCAGTCTAACTTCTACTGCTTACATTTAATTTACCACAGTCTAACTTCTACTGCTTACATTTAATTTACCCCAGTCTAACTTCTACTGCTTACATTTAAGTTACCTCAGTCTAACTTCTACTGCTTACATTTAATTTACCCCAGTCTAACTTCTACTGCTTACATTTAAGTTACCTCAGTCTAACTTCTACTGCTTACATTTAATTTATCCCAGTCTAACTTCTACTGCTTACATTTAATTTATCCCAGTCTAACTTCTACTGCTTTCATTTGCTAATATTGCGGGCAGAAGAATATTTAATGTTAATAAAAATATCAAACAATGAGATACAAAGATGAATACTATTTTCTGCGCTTCTACAGCCAATGCGAACCGCCTCGCTGCAACGAGTATTAATACCAGTCAGATGTTGCCTGCAGACAGACGCAGTTACAGGATTACTCCCTTGGTTAAGAAGGAAGCGTCGCGCTGGTATGTGTCAAGACACATTCTTAGTGGTACTGAGAGTAAATAGGTCAAGGTCTGTTGCTTGTAGCAGCAATGGTAAAATGATAACATTATTGGAAGTCGAAGGAGTTTGGTGTCCGTTACGTTCTACTGTTGACGTTTTCAATTTCAGATACGTGCGGTTAACTTCTTCACTGGTGTCCGTCACCTGCTGTTAATGTTTATACTGCTTTTATATCTCACCATCTGTTGACAGTTTTCACTGGCGTTCGTCACTTGCTGTTGACGTTTTTACTGGTGTCTGTCACCTGCTGCTGAGGTATTTACTAGTGTCTGCCACCTGCTGCTGACGCTTTTACTGGTGTCTGTCACCTATTGCTGAGATATTTATTGGTGTCTTGCTGCTGAGGTATTTACTGGTGTCTGTCACATGCTGCTGACGTACTGATGTCTGTCACCTGCTGCTGAGGTATTTATTGGTGTCTGTTACATGCTGCTGAGGTATTTATTGGTGTCTGTCACCTGCTGCTGACGTTTTTACTGGTGTCTGTCACCTGCTGCTGACGTTTTTTACTGGTGTCTGTCACCTACTGCTGATGTTTTTACTGACACTGTTGTAACTAGGTGTACGTTTTACTTATCTCACTCTGTGTTTGTATTGGCAGTTAGTGTCCGTACTTTTATTTGCTGTTTGTATTAACTTGGCAGTTAGTGTCTGTACTTCTATTGCTTTTTCCTATTTTTTGTGCTTTTTCTGTTCAGGCTTTAATGCAACTATCTTTTATCACCATAACCGAAGTTTGTTTGATGTTATTTCGTAATTTCTTTCCTGTCTAGCGTTCAATCGTATTGTTCCCTTCCAAATTTTTAAATACTCTGTTCCCCCTCTACTTTCTTACAGATTTTCTAGATAATATAACAAATGTGCACTACATAAAGTGCTTGTAGAGGTAAACGACATCCATACTACAATTAGTATTATCCATGTCAACAACAGGCGTGTGCAAAATGTAGTACTATACGTGTCAACAGCAGGCGTGCGCAAAATGTACTATACGTGTCAACAACAGGCGTGTGCAAAATGTAGTACTATACGTGTCAACAACAGGCGTGCGCAAAATGTAGTACTATACGTGTCAACAACAGGCGTGTGCAAAATGCAGTACTATACGTGTCAACAACAGGCGTGTGCAAAATATAGTACTATACGTGTCAACAACAGGCGTGCGCAAAATGTAGTAGTATACGTGTCAACAACAGGCGTGCGCAAAATGCAGTATTATGTACGAACACTTCAGGTGTGGACGACACACAGTTTTATATAACTACTCTGAAGTCCTACCCGCAGTTTGAGTGGTTTATCATGCACTTTAAACTCCACTGCTTAGTCACTATAGGAGGGCTCTAGTTTCAAAGTTGGATGTTTTTGGTTACTATAGAAACGTTTATGTACGTTAGCGTCATAGATGGACGTTCGGTACACTTACTTGACCTCAGTGAAGCGGTGTCAGTTTACTCGCTTGACCTCGTGAAGCGGTGTCAGTTTACTCGCTTGACCTCAGTGAAGCGGTGTCAGTTTACTCGCTTGACCTCAGTGAAGCGGTGTCAGTTTACTCGCTTGACCTCAACGAAGCGGTGACACTTGTGTGAATTTCGTCTAATGCTGACCACTTGGACAGTTTCAGAAGTTTTTATATTAATTTGTTTTGTCCAAATGACGTTGTGGATCTAAATCAGTGTCTAAGATAATCTTCTCTAAGAGCTTTAGTACTAGTATCACTCTAATTTATTGCTAGTATCAGCAATATATGTCTAATTAATTTTTGTATCAACAGTATAGATATCTAATTTATTGCTAGTATCAGAGGTATATATATATAATTTAGTGCTAGTATCAGCGATATATATATATATATATATAATTTAGTACTAGTATCAGCACCATAGATATATAATTTAGTGCTAGTATAGGCACCATAGATATATAATTTAGTGCTAGTATAGGTACCATAGATATATAATTTAGTGCTAGTATAGGCACCATAGATATATAATTTAGTGCTAGTATAGGCACCATAGATATATAATTTAGTGCTAGTATAGGCACCATAGGTATATAATTTAGTGCTAGTATAGGCACCATAGATATATAATTTACTGCTATCTATAGGCACCATAGATATATAATTTAGTGCTAGTATCAGCGCTATAGATAAACGTTTTAGTGCCACTTTCAGCAGTGTAGACATATAATAATTTATTGCTATTAATGAATGTTTAGTTTTGTATGCTATATTTTAGGTCATTCAGTGATGTTTATCAGATTTTCGTGTAGGATTTGTAGTTCAATTTTAATGCCGTCTATTAAGATAGAGTGTTAGTAAATTAATTTTTGGGCTAGAAAGGGTGTTTATCTTTTCTTATTTCCATACATTATTGGTAGGTTAAAAACTATGGTTTTAGGAATAAATCCTTTCCAGTTTTCTAAACACCATCAGAGAATGATTTATAAATAGCACACTCTCTAAACTCGGGTTGACAATTTCCATCATCCCCATAACAGATAGATTGCTTCTCTTGTTGATTAATAAATGTGCCAAGGGATTTAACTCTGACATACCAAGGTGAGAAAATCTACTTAACTAATACAATGCAGGAATTACAAATTATATTTTAAATTCATTATTATTTCATTCTTAGCAATTCAAGATGTTTGAAACTCTTTTGTTCCAGCATTTGTTAGATCAATGTTTACTATTTGTTTCATTGTGTGATTAATGTAATCAACTAATTGTCTTATTGATAATTGTAAAGTGTCTGACACATTGATTATCTTATATAAATTTATGTTCTTTTAACAATATTAATAGCACTGTTGACTGTGTTTGAATACTGTAGATGTGTTTTAGTACTGCACATTTAATTAACTTGTATAATGACTGAGAGGAATGTTTTGTCATGTCAACTAATGTTTTATCAAATTATTTCTTGTCACCCCAGCCATGTATGTTAGCCAGTGATTATAATGAATATCGTTGTGACTGAGAGAGACAGAGCTGTTGTCGTTTTGTGGCCAGAGTGAACTGTTGGTAAAAGTTATTTTCTTCAGACGGCAGCATGCGACAATCGTTAACAACTGCTACAGCTAAGCATCAGCATATGCACTAAGGACATGATCCCTGGGCCTTTAACAGTGCCAAAGTGTACCCGCAGCCATTGTGTTTGTTGTATCCACAGCCAGCCAGTCAAAAGCGAGCAGAAAGAAGACCTGACCTCTACTGAACAACAGAAATAAGAAATAATTAACATTCATTTGCAGTACTGGTATTTCTCAAGTCACATGCAGGAAGTCCACAACTCTAGTCATCTTGATGATTGGGTAGAAAATTGACTTTATAGCATCATAATTATAGTTCCAATCTTATACGCAGTTATGGATAATGTTTATTCATCAATAAATAGTTTGCCACGAGAAACACAGAGTAGTTTATTTTATTCAGATTTTCTTTCTTCTAAATAATCAGGATTCTTGGGTGGCTGGCGACTAGTGCTGTTAGACTATAGTCAATCATATATCTATTACATCATCCATTGTTGTTCTGCGGTCCAATCCTGGAGTATGGACTGTTCCTGTAATTTTAGTTAATTCAGTGAACGGAGGGGTTCATTCACACTAACTAGCATTTATCGTGACCACCCACTCCACCTGACGTCATACACATATATACACACATACAAACACATACACACAAACACTTACAAACACAAAGACACACATACACACACATTTCTCTGAACATTTGTACACAAGAAACACTATTTCTGTAAACAAATCCACTCATTACGTTAACATCTATCTCAACATATTTGACACAACAAACAGATTTCCTCTGAACAAACACGGCTCACTACATCTCTCTGAACATTTCCGACGTGTTTATATCTTGAAAAATACTACCCATCGGATGAAGTCACTCTGTGCACATTCTGTTACACCAAGTCTCTGGACATCTCTGCGTCATAAGCAGACATTTCTCTAATAACTTCACAGGCGATAAGCACCAGTCGCCGAAAATAATTATTCCAGACAAAAGCCTCCAGCAGGAAATTAGTTTATGTCAGAAGCCATCATTCCTTGCTCAAAATTCCTTTTGTCGATTGCACGGAGCGGTTCCGTTAACACCTCCACCAGCTCTACAGTTACGCATTCCGCTTTCTTCGATTCGTGTTATCGATCTAATCTGTCATCCCAATCGTTACTGCTAAAACATTCCATCAAAACATCGCACGAACGTATTTATTAAAAATTCTATTTGAAGAAGGCGAGCCGTGTTTACATATAGTGTCACTTTGTACAAGACACAATAAACAAAAACTGATTGTACATATTCTTTATGTAGCGATAATTACTTCCAGCTGACAAGGCAGATGGTTATGGCACCAAGACAGGGGTTTGCAAAGTTTATCCTGAAAGCCGCCATTGAATTGAAAGTCAATCTGTTTAGGAATGCTTTCAATAGGTGCGCTTGTAACACCTGTTTAGGAATACTTTCAATAGGTGCGCTTGTAACACCTGTTTAGGAATACTTTCAATAGGTGCGCTTGTAACACCTGTTTAGGAATGCTTTCAATAGGTGCGCTTGTAACACCTGTTTAGGAATGCTTTCAATAGGTGCGCTTGTAACACCTGTTTAGGAATGCTTTCAATAGGTGCGCTTGTAACACCTGTTTAGGAATGCTTTCAATAGGTGCGCTTGTAACACCTGTTTAGGAATGCTTTCAATAGGTGCGCTTGTAACACCTGTTTAGGAATGCTTTCAATAGGTGCATTTATGACACTTTAGATTTTTGTAGGGAATGACATGAAAGCATTGGAACAGAACGCCATGAGTTCCAGAGCTCCTATTGGTTAAAGTCAGTTCAGGTAGTGAGCTCACACATTTATGGGTGTCAGCGTGACCGCGGTCATGCAGTACATATTAAGTAAGCAAGTGTAATATTTGACTGTTTGACGTTTAAGAATGGGTGCTGAATGCAGATAGAGTATTGTGTTTCACTCACATTTTGCAGATTGTAATTGAGCTAAAGTCATATTTCGTAATATTGGACATCACCTAAAGGACAACATATACGACAGACAAAGGAGTGACTGGAATATAAACAACACGCGGATAACAGAGAGGTAGAGTAAATGGAAAATAAACAACACGCGGAAAACAGAGAGGTAGAGTGACTGGAGTATAAATAACACGTTTGTAACAGAGAAGTAGAGTGATTGGAATAGAACACTCCAGGTAGAATGATATATGTGTCCAGGCAGATTAGTTTTATTTACGATCTAGATCAATGAAATGCATACCAGAAAATGATAATTTTAGAAATGCCCTGGTAAATTGATATAACCATTACTTAGAATGGTATTTTGAAGGGATCCAGCTAAAGGTAAAGTGATGTACATTGGTAGGCAGAGTAATACACATGCCCTGGTAGAGTAATACACATGCCCTGGTAGAGTAATACACATGCCCTGGTAGAGTAATAGACATGCTCGGGTAGAGTAATAGACATGCTCAGGTAGAGTGATATACATGCCGAGGTATAGTGACATACATGTCCACGTAGAGTGATGCTCACGCCCAGATAGACTGATTGAGACGCAAGAAGTGTTCACACACGATGAAAGTAGACAAGCAGTTCTCAAACAAGTAGGCTTGTGTCAATTTATCTATAGAAAACTGCTGTCGATATGTGGGTCAATATTTAGCTTTATAGAGCAATCTTTTGGCTGGTGTTTGATTTATATGTGTCAAGGCAAATAAAATCTACTTGAAATGTGTGGCGTCATACAATCCACAAATCAGCATAATCTCAATGTGTGGCGTCATACAATCCACAAATCAGCATAGTCTCAATGTGTGACGTCACACTGTCAACAAATAAGCATAGTACAATGTGTGACGTCATAAAATCTACATATCAGCGTAGTCTCAATATGTGACGTCATACACTCCACAAATCAGCACAGTCTCAATGCGTGGCATCATACAATTCACACAACATAGTCACAATGTGTGACGTCATAAAACTAATTGCACAAAATCAAAAGGTCTCAAAGATAAGCAGGTGTAGCAGAGACGCGTGCAGGATTACTATCCAATGAGTATAGTCGCTCTATGAGTAAAACCACTCATCCTCCTTTCTCCAGCATAGCCTACAATGAGTAAAACCATTCATCCTCCTTTCTCCAGCATACCCTACAATGAGTAAAACCACTCATCCTCCTTTGTCCAGGATACCATTAAATGAGTAAAACCACTCACCCTCCTTTGTCCAGGATACCATTAAATGAGTAAAACCACTCATCCTCCTTTGTCCAGCATACCATTAAATGAGTAAAACCATTCACCTTCCTTTCTCCAGCATATCATTAAATGAGTAAAACCACTCATCCTCCTTTGTCCAGCATACCATTAAATGAGTAAAACCATTCATCTTCCTTTCTCCAGCAATATGACATTTATTGAACGAGAAAACCGACAAACATTGACTACACTCCGAGGCAAAATAAGACTGATACATGAATTTACTTAAAATATGATTAGCAATGTTACGCACCCGGATAAACGGCGGTACCCTCCCCCCGCACAACGATCTATGTGCACTAACTGTATGAAGATCAGTGAAACACATCAAACGGTTGCCGGGCCAGTTAGTCGGGAGAAAGTGACAATGCTCTTAAGACCCAGTGTCTTGTCAAGTTGACGGGGTCCGAAACTATCAAGGACGCCATCTAAAGATAAAAAGACATCTTTCTATGTTTTTGTTTGCGTGCGTCACTAATTCATTATATAGAAGGCTCTGACTATAGACCAGGTTTGACGAAACAGATGCTAACTCGCTAGTCAAATATACCATGCCTCAACAGTTACAAAACAAAAACAAAAATTAAACTCAAATTCACTTACATTTGCATACTAAATTTTATGATTGCAAAATTCTAATGGCTTCTTATTTTTGTATTTATAATTGTCAAAATACTTACGTTGGTAACATCAATGATGATTAATTATTGAATACTCTTAGGACAAATTTCTTTCTTTCTTTCTTTCTTTCTTTCTTTCTTTCTATGTAAAGCTGCATCACTGATCTATTGCTTAAGACCAAAATACACCCGTATTGTTGGTCTTGCATTAAAAGGAGCTTTACACAAAATATTTTATTTGGAAGTTATTACTCATATCAGTGATCATAACAGTTTCACTATTCTCCCTTGAAAAGTTCCAATGGAGATCAATGACGTGTGATAAATTAATTATAATTTGCTTTCGATTACTATTATATTACTTTCGAGCTATAATGAACAAACGACACCTGAACTGTAGCAGTGTACTACCATCTCATGTTATACACACTGCCTCCGGGTCATATCACACTCTTCCGTGCATGATACGTACTCTGCTTCCGGGTCAATCGATGCGCACCATTCTTCACTGTATATTGCACACAGGTCTAACTACACACATCGTACTTCACTACTTCCGGGTCAATCCATGCACATCATTCTTCAGAGCATCTACACACAGATCAGGCTACACACATCATAATTTCTCGATTTCCAGTTCAAACACTCTTCATCCGCACAAAAGTATACATACTCCTTAAGGTTCCTATTGCTTGAGCCGGAAGTCTATCAGGTCACTTAAAAAATCAACCCGAAAAGTAAAGAAAAGAAAACAGTAACACCGTATATGATGCAAGAGTTCAGGTTCTGAGCATGTTATTTCTCACTTGTGTGTTTGCCCACCCAACATTATGTATTTGGGTAGGTAGTATTTTATTTCTCACTTGTGTCTTTGCCCACCCAACATTATGTATGTGGGTAGGTAGTATTTTATTTCTCACTTGTGTCTTTGCCCACCCAACATTATGTATGTGGGTAGGTAGTATTTGGGGAGAACTGGTATGATACTAGTTTGGGCTCTGTGAGATATCCTCCGACTCGCCTCCTTAACAATGACCATCAGCCAATGCAAAGTAAAAAGATAGCAAAGAAAAGAAAAACATGCAAATGAAGAAAAGGAAAAAAATACAACAGTCATCAGGGAGAGACAAAGAAGGTGAAGTGCACCAAAAGAATTCTGTTAAAGCCCCACTCCCCTCTCACTCCTACAACCCCACGCTCCAGCACGAAATCGACGTAATCTGGAAGCGACGTTATTATCTCTGTCTTAATGTTAACAGTGATATTTATTTATTTGATAGCGATAACAGTGATATTTATTTGATAGCGATAACAGTGATATTTATTTGATAGCGATAACAGTGATATTTATTTATTTGATAGCGATAACAGTGATATTTATTTATTTGATAGCGATAACAGTGATATTTATTTATTTGATAGCGATAACAGTGATATTTATTTATTTGATAGCGATAACAGTGATATTTATTTATTTGATAGCGATAACAGTGATATTTATTTGATAGAGATAGCAGTGATATTTATTTATTTGATAGCGATAACAGTGATATTTATTTATTTGATAGCAATAACAGTGATATTTATTTATTTGATAGCGATAACAGTGATATTTATTTGATAGCGATAGCAGTGATATTTACTTGATAGAGATAACAGTTTATCTACCTCTTCATGACAACAGTGATGTTTATTTGACAGCAACAGCAGTGGTATTTATTTGATAGCGATAACAGTGTTATCTATATCTTAATGACAACAGTGATATTTATTTGATAGCGATAACAGTGTTATCTGTCTTAATGACAACAGTGATATATATTCGATATCGATAACAGCGTTATCAATGTCTTAATGACAAGAGTGATATTTATTTGATAGCGATAACAGTGCTATATATTTCGTAACATTCTGATGTCTGTTAATGGCAGCAGTGTTACCCATTCCTTAATGACAACGATGAAATCTATTTGCTAATGATAACTGTTATCCAAGTTTTAAAAATAGAACAATGCAATATATTCCCTACTGACAACAGCGTTATATAATCATTACTTTCAAACACTGCTATATATTTCCTGCTGGCCTCCCGTTGAACTAACATAACTCGATTGTTTTATATATTTAATATGGCAACAGGCTTGCCATAAGAAGGGGAATCATTTGTTGGTTATTACTGTTTCCGTATCCTGAAGCAAACATAATGTTTAATCAGTGTTGGGGACGCCGTGTCCCGTGTATGACTTCTACACTAGCAATCATGAACCAATGTTTAATTCTTTTGCACACACAAATTATTAGAGAAAACATCTGATCAATAATCTTTTTAATGTGTAAAAAAAGTATAATTAAAAGCAAGGTCTAGTAAAATATGACCGACAGCCTTCTCTATCTGTGGGCATATCTCTTTCATCTCTCTCTATCCTACAAGTCTGTACATTTTCATTAAACTCCAAACATGCCAGAATTATTTTTTTCAAATTCAGAGCATTCCAAACATTCAAAACACTTATTACTATGCCGGCATTCTCAATTTCTCATTTTTATTAACATTTTAATCATTCCTGCAATTCTCATATTAATATTATCACTCTTTCAACATTCCAAACATTCCCAACAATAACTCCTGTCCCAATATTCCAAGAACTCTCAAACCAGTTCCTATTCCAGATTTTTAATCACAATGGAAACCCCTACTTTAATAGGCTTCCCATTATTTCCAGCATTAAAATCTGTCCAGACATCCCACTAGTTCCAGCATTAATAATACTGAACGCATCCTTTATTTCCAGCTTTAATAATGCTCCACACACACACCACTAATCCCAACATTAATAATACTCCACACGCTCCACTAATTCCAACATTAATAGCACTCGACTAGTTCCAACATTATAACACTCCACACATCCCACTAGTTCCAACAGTAATAACACTCCACTAATTCCAACAATAATAACACTCCACATATTCCATTAGTTCCTACACTACTCCACTAATTCCCATATTAATAACACACCACACATCCCAAATAGCTCCAACATTAATAACACATCACACATCCCACTCGTTACAACATTAATAACACACCACACATCCCAATAGTTCCAACATTAATAACACATCACACATCCCATTTGTTACAACATTAATAACACTCACCATGTCCCGCTAGTACCAACATTAATAGCACGCCACATACTCCAAATAATTCAAAAATTAATAACACTCCACTAATTCCAACAATAATAACACTCCACTCATCCCACTAATTAAATTCTTCACAGCACTCCTAGCATTTCCATGAAATCTTAACATCCTTGATATCTACTATATCCAACATAAAGAACATTCCCCACCCACCCCACTTCATTAATTTATAAACCACAGGCATTCCACTATTTCCATTATTATTAACGTTCCACCCATCACTGCTTTCAGCATTTATACCACATAGAGACATTCCACATTTCCATCGTTCATAACACTCCCAAATATTACACTGTTTCCAAGGCACAACAATCCCATACATCAATTTCAGTCAGCCCCTGCACTCTAACATAGCCAAGCATTGTTTTCCTTCTGTTTCTAGGATTACAAAAATTCTGATATTGAATCTGATATTGAGAGCAACACACACACAAACACACCCACAGAATAAAAGGAACGTTACTAAAGGTTTGTTGATAACTTTTGCATGAAATAAATCGACGAGTTACAGAAGATAAGGACCTGAACAGTGTGACGCTAAAATAAAAAGTGTCACGAAAGAAACTTACGTCATTTTCCAATCCTTGAGAAGTTTTGGGTTTCACAAGGTTTGTCTAATACAATTTTAGACAAGGTGTACAACGTATACAAACGTTTTCAGAAAACTAAGTATGGCAAAAAAGAAGTAGGGTGGGATGGGGGGGAAGGAAGAAAGGGATCTTAAGAAACTTATAAAACTTAGAAAAGTAATTAGCAAAGTGCAGACAGCACTAATTTTCTTCCGACCTAGAATGGATTTTCGTTTATGTTTAGAACTGGCGTTAACTCGTGACAACTTGCTAAACCTACAGTCTGGCAGATCAGTCGTTACTTTCAACTGACATTTAAACCGAATAATGCACGTGTTACAAAAATGTAGACTGACAATTCTGCCGAATAATAGACGTGTTACAAGAATATGGACGGACAGTTATACACACTAGTGTATTTGTTAGGGGATTGATAATTAAATTAGCGATGTATATGTTATAGGTGTACAGACTGATAATTAAATTAGCGATGTATGTTATAGGTACACAGACTGATAATTATACTAGCGATGTATGTGTTATAGGTGCACAGACTGATAATTAAATTAGCGATGTATGTGTTATAGGTGCACAGATTGATAATTAAATTGAATGATGTATGTTACAGGTGTACAAAATTACTATTAAATTGAATGATTTCTGTGTGTTAAAGCAGCACATACTATTAGATTAAATGATTTCTGTGTGTTAAAGCAGCACACACTATTAAATTAAATGATTTCTGTGTGTTAAAGCAGAACCCACTATTAAAGTACATGATTTATGTGTGTTGAAGCAGCACACACTATTAAATTGAATGATTTCTGTGTGTTCAAGCAGCACACACTATTAGATTAAATGATTTCTGTGTGTTAAAGCAGCACACACTATTAGATTAAATGATTTCTGTGTGTTAAAGCAGCACACACTATTAAATTGAATGGTGTATGCATGCACAGACTGGCAGCTATACTGAATGACGTGTTACGTTACTGGCATACAGATAACTATATTGATTGTTGTATAAGTTACAGACTCACAGACTGAGTGTAAATTGAAAGATAATTACAGGCGCACAAACTGACAGTTTACTAGAGATTTCTTTCACATTAACATCTGAATTCCCAAAGGGAGGTAAATCCTATTTTCCTAAGAAAAACTGGGAAAGAGCTCAAGAAGAGAATCAGCAAAGAACAAAAATCAGCTTTTTATTTCCCTCAGGATTCTCTGTCATCTTTATATCGCCAGTTTTTTTTTTTCCTGAAAAAATCGGCTAACCCATGGGAAGGTTATTTCCAAAGCACAACTGTGTGATTGCATACAATTGAATAGAAACGTACACACACACACACACACACAGACACATGTTTGTAGATATAAATTCACAGTTAAGATAACAAATTCTTCCTAGTTTTTAAATACCTATTTTTTCATTCAAAGTACATAAGCTATAATTAAAGAGAATAATTTCACATCTGTTCAGTCAAACCCACTTCTTCCACCACCACAGAGACAAGTTTTGCAGTGCTAAAATATAAACAACTACAATAATAGTGGTGGTGAAGACACTGATAAATGTAGATCTATTTTTTTTACTAACACTAAAAATGTTATCTCTTGGAACTTTAATAATAAATAGCAACCCATTAATGATGGTGGTGAAGATGATGACGATGACCGAATGCAGATTTCCTTTATTTACTAACGCTTTTAAATCTCTAAGAACTTTAACAGCAACAAAAAAAAAGTAGCAGCAATAGTGGTGACGATGATGACAATGAAAATATGCAGATCTATTTTATTTACTAACGGTTATAAAAGAAAGTTTTATGTCTCTGAAGACGGACCTTTATATTTCAGAGAAAAGACAGAGATGTATGCATTCATAACGACCAGACAGATTGGGATGGGAAGATTGAAAGATAATACCAAACAGTCTGGGGAGTGGGAGGGTTGAAAGATAATACCAAACAGTCTGGGGAGTGGGAGGGTTGAAAGATAGCACCAAACAGCCTGGGGAGTGGGAGGGCTGAGAGCCTAATAATTATATTGAATGAACAACATCACAATGTTCGTTAGCTTGTAAAATGTTTAACTAGTCCAAATGTCAAGATGGATTCTCGAACTGGAGGTTGAGGTGTGTGTGTGTGTGTGTGTGTGTGTGTGTGTGTGTGTGTGTGTGTGTGTGTGTGTGTGTGTGTGTGTGTGTGTGTGTGCGTGCGTGTGTGTGTGCGTGTGTGCGCGTGCGTGCGTGTGTGTGAGTGTGTGTATGTGTGTGTGTGCATGCGTGCGTGCGTGCGTGTGTGTGTGTGTGTGTGTGTGTGTGTGTAGGGGGAGAGGGAGTGTACCAGTAGGAAAAATGTCTGTGACTATGACTCAGTCACGCCAAGTGAAGGGATTGAGCTTCTGACTTCTTGATTGTAAAGACTACTGCAAGGCGACTCCCCACCCACCTAGGAACCATAATTTCAGGAGTTTTATAAAAACAAACTGGAACTTTGAAATATTGTTGAGAATATGGTGTGTATATGATGGATTTGAGTGATACAGAGACTGAATGATATGGTGGGCGTATATATATATAAAAGTGTGTGTGTGTGTGTGTGTGTGTGTGTGTAAGATAGAGAACAGGCCAAGGAGTATGAAATAAGAAACAAGAAAAAAATACAGCATAAAAATTTAAGATTGACAGATGTTAAGATTATATCTGTGGAATTATCCTTCAAGTCTGTATCCGATGATTTTCTCTTACTGATCAAGATCAGCTTCCACTGCTACCAAGCAGGCACACACTAGCAAACATTGCACCTAGCCTTGCCGATCATATTAAAGCAAAGGTCGATAATTTAACTCGTGCTACCTGCTAATCAGTGTGTTCTTTCTTCCCTTTCATTATCTCCCCTCTCTGTTGTCACATCTTTTTTCCAGTAAACACTATACCCTATCCCGCTAATTCTGAAAAGAATATTAATCTATTTCGACACACTGATTACTCTTCCATGCAAATGATGCTATTGACATACCTTTGTTCACCTTTAGGGCTCTGACTGGGTTTCGTCTTGCTGTCATCAACTACCACCTTCCCCATGCCAATCCGCACTTGAGATTTTATGTCTGCTGACTGTTTCCCCTTCAGCTGTTCCTCGGTGAAAATAAATATGCTTCAGAAAACAGTCATCTGTTTAAAGGCGATGTCGTCACGAAATGACTGAGTCAAGTAGCAGTTGTTACATGGAAAACATTATGCATTCCGGACAATTACTTCATACTTAAGAAAATATATATTATTCGTACGCTAACTGTCGCTATCAAGAGTTTCAAAATTGATTGCTTGCCGTCCAAGTTGGTAAACGCAGTAAACTATTTTTAGGCACAGTAACGACAATGATGTTTCTTTTCACTTTGGCTATTGATATTGATGCGAATTAGGGTTCGCAACTCCTGATCATGCCATAGACGGCAAGGTGCAGCAGTTAAAAAAAAAATCTAGTTATCAATATACACGTCAAGTATAGCTGTTTTTAAAAACAAACAGGATACAGATCGAGTATAGATGTTTATAAAAACAAACAGGATACAGATCGAGTATAGATGTTTATAAAAACAAACAGGATACAGATCGAGTATAGATGTTTATAAAAACAAACAGGATATAGATCATGTATAGATGATTTTAAAAACAAACAGGATACAGATCGAGTATAGATGATTTTAAAAACAAACAGGATACAGATCGAGTAGAGTTATTTATGAAAACGAACATGACATAGATCGAGTAGAGTTGCTTATAAAAACAAATAAAACTAGCCATGCATGTGTTTTCACGACTTTCAAATTTTTCTTGACAAAGCCAACAACCCGTGTAAATGTTACACTGACATTAAGAGAGGCACACAACTGATCTCTGTTGTAAATGAGGCACTGACATTAAGAGAGGCACACATGTGCTGACGGTGTTATCTTTTCACTATTTACAAAGGAAAGCACGACAACACGGTATAGTTAAAATATCTTGAATTAAAACACAGTCGTCTGCTTGACAAAGAATCTCTAGTATCAACCACAATATTGTGCTTGTCTTTTGTTAAGTCTCATTTGCAGGAAAAGCTGGCACCAACATAAGGCTATCAATATGTGTAAGAAGGTAAAAATATGTAACAATACATTTATTAAATCAACAATCAAATATGCATATGTACTTGATATCAATATTTCCATGGAGCCATGTTCACATAAATTCTGTACAACACAATCTTATATCCTAAAATACAATTCAACAATAGTGTCAATACAAATCACATGATAGTTCTTATCAGAAAACAGAAATGGAGTCATTAGAGATAGTGATATAATAGCTTTACAATACCTGAATTAAGCGCTGTCTTTCGAGTGCTTTTGCAATAATGTCATAAGTCTGTTGTCTCCGTCAACAGGTGTTCTTTCTACACATGTCGAAAACACTGACGTGCTGTTGTTCTCTCAAAGCCAACTTGGACATCCTCTTTTGCTGTGTCAGTTCCTTCAAGCAGAACAACAATTGTAATGATTTCTAGTAACTTCACTGTACCAGAAATCGGCCGATGTAATCAGCTTAGTTTGCCGCGATACATCAAAGTGTATTCTTTTCACTTATACACACTGTTTCCTGCTTCTACCACAGTCGGTCATAGCAGTTTACAATTAGTGAATCAGGAGATTCAAACGGCACGAGGAGAGAAAGGCTGCTTTACCCATTAAGCTAACGGCTGCCTTTCAAGACCGAACTTCTTGCCACTCCAAATTCAAGTGATCAGGCAATAGAATTTTCTACAGAAGGTAAACGTTTGAATCACAGCCCATTGGCTGGCCTCGTTGTCGTAAATCATAACCATTGGATAAATAAAGCTACTCACTCAGCTGGACTAGTTTGCATTACATCAGCAATTTCTAGCATATTCTCAACTCGCGTTGTTTACTTCCAACTCTGACACTTACAACATGTGCAGATGACTAGACATAGTCGAAACACAATCTGGTTCATTCTATCTAGACATCTGACCTGACACTCGCAATCAATCTGCGAAATCTGACTTTAAATAACAGAGACAGAACTTTCTGGAAAGTTACATCTTCCTGCTTTAGATGCCGAGACAAATCACATGACATATTTGCTATACATACTCTGAAATATTTGCAACCTTTCTACTGTAGGTGATAGAGACAAATCACATGACATATGATAATGTAGATAACCAAGTTAAATCTGCTCACAGATAACTTAAAGCACATGATATACAGCTCATTTGGCTATAAACGATCTTGATATTACATATAGTAAGATGGGTCTCATATTGGTCCAGGTCGTCTATAGGCAGATAAATCGCGAGGTTAGAATACGTGAAACATCTTACAATCATCATCGGAGATCAATATTGTTACAGATGATCGAGACACAAAATACATCACCACAAACAACCGAAATAAAATGACATTATCTTACAATGGCCAGCCGAGATCAATATTGCTTTAGATAATTGAGACACAAAATACATCACCATAAACAATCGAAATAAAATGACATAATCTATTCTAAGTTAAACAGATAGCATTAAAATCGGTCTACATTTAATCCATATTCAGTTTAAAAAAAACAACGTTTAATTACAACTACTTGGAACATGCCTCTATTGAAATCGGCTACAAATAATAATCTATGTTCAGCTTCCAAAAACATTTAACTACACCTACTGGGAAATATACGCCTTAACAAATCGGCCTACATTGAACCTATGTCAAGTTTTGTAATTAAAGCTACCGGAAATATACACCTAGAGAAATCTTACTTCAAAATAATTCGACTAAGCCTATTGTGTCCCCATTTCTTGATACACACCCAAACGAAAACAGCTTTATTGAAACATCAACCGGCGAACGAGTCAATCGAAAAACATTATTAAGCCAGTCTTCATCCAAACTGGCGAAATTCAAAGCACTCAGCTATTAATCAGGTAGCCAGCATCTTATGGCTCCTACCATACATTCTACATTCTGCAGGCATTGTCGTACAGTCATAAAATACGATTATCGCATTATCTCCCTTCGCCATTCAATCTCTGTACTCCAGTTTGTAAAATCGCATCAAGCCGCGCCTTAGGCGCAAATATCTTTCATGAATTCCCACACATACAAACTGACACACGCACTTGACACTCGCATACACTCACATCAGCCAACCACACACACACACACACACACACACACACACACACACACACACACAAACAAACACGCACGAACCCACAAACTGCATGGTCCAACTTCGATCGATCTCTGATTAATTGCGCTGAAGACGTCTGCGGATATTATCGAAATAAATCATCGACTTTCCTTTGTGTCTGTTCCAGTAACTGAAATAAACGTTATATTCAATCTCTGGTTCCGTTCACAATATTCATGATCGATCCGTAGTATTTTTAGGCTTTGTAAAATTTTTCTATCGATTAAAAAAAAACTTCCCGTATTCGCTTTAACTGTCTCACGATTGGAGCATATTAGTGGACTAAGCAGATGAGCAACGTTCTTTGTTGCAAACGTTACCGCTTGAAATTAGTTAACAAAACGGCTCGAATAAATTTGAAATTGTTCAAGAGGACGGCCGTACATAAAAGAGTCCTTGCTTGCTTCACCTGAGAAGTCATTCAGCGATATCTTCAAGTGTAGCGAGCCCTACACTGACAATTTCTCTTATAATCAAATCGCTAGTTTGAAAGACATACTTCCACAGATTGTATAATTATTTTTTTGTGAAAGGTACTTTTGTGGACAGCGCACTAATAATTCGCGTGCACTTGATCGCAAACAGCTGGAATGTTCACCTCCCTAGATCACGCGTTTTCATCAAATACAGATTTTTTTCAAGATTTTACCCAGGAGTACTGGTCACACTGAAGCATGTACCCGTATTTTGTGCACGCTTAGCTTATGATTTACTTTTATCATTTCATACAGGTGTAACAAAAGTTTAATCGTCAGGTGTTTTGATAGACTGTTCTTAAAGTTTAATTGGTGGGTGTATTTTAAGTGTATCTGACATCGTACTTTTCATGTAGCAGTCGTGTTTTAACTATTCAAATTTCAAGATTAACTGCAAGGCTTTTCATGAACATAACAAAGTGTTGGAATGCTGTTTGTTTTATGCTGCATGGAAAAAACTATTACACTTTGAATGCAATGACTTAATTTCCTTGACATAGTGTATAGTACATTGAGTATGGAACTGAACAGAGAATGTAGTACATTGGGTGTGGAACTGGACATAGAGATAGTACATTGAGTGTGGAACTGAACAGAGAATGTAGTATATTTTGGTGTGGAACTGAACAGAGAATGTAGTACATTGGGTGTGGAACTGGACATAGAGATAGTACATTGAGTATGGAACTGAACAGAGAATGTAGTGCATTGGGTGTGGAACTGGACATCGATATAGTACATTGGGTGTGGAACTGGACATAGAGATAGTACATTGAGTATGGAACTGAACAGAGAATGTAGTGCATTGGGTGTGGAACTGGACATCGATATAGTACATTGGGTGTGGAACTGGACATCGAGATAGTACATTGAGTGTGGAACTGAAAAGAATGTAGTATATTTTGGTGTGGAACTGGCCATAGAGATAGTACATTGAGTGTGGAACTCAACAGAGAATGTAGTATATTTTGGTGTGGAACTGGCCATAGAGATAGTACATTGAGTGTGGAACTGAACAGAGAATGTAGTATATTTTGGTGTGGAACTGGCCATAGAGATAGTTTATTGAATTTCCAGTGTGTCTGTTGTTCTCTAAGTTTTTCTACTGATGGCCAGACCATGTGAGAATGCCTCAAGACTCTACTATTTGCCGAAATCATTATTTGATAAGTATTGAATTCAAAGTGGTTTTGATTGACAGCTGCCATGCGTATTGAATGCAAAGTGGTTTTGATTGACAGCTGTCATGCGTATTGAATGCAAAGTGGTTTTGATTGACAGCTGTCATGCGTATTGAATGCTAAGTGGTTTTGATTGACAGCTGTCATGCGTATTGAATGCAAAGTGGTTTTGATTGACAGCTGTCATGCGTATTTCTTATTCTGGCACTGGAGAGGCTACCTTCGCCTCCGGCCTGTGTATGAAACTAGATTATAAAAATGTTTAAATTTCATTCACAGCTCAGGACATTTAACTTCATATCCTTCTTGGACACACGCATGCGCGCACACATTGCTAAAACTCATAATCATAAACGAGTACACTTACGTACAAACACACGCACTCACAAAAACATGCGCACATGCATACCTGTACATATACACGCGCATACCACACATACACACCACTCACACATATACACCACTCCCACATACACACCACTCCCACATACACACCACTCACACATACATACCACTCACACATATACACACACGAATGTACACACTTAGCAACAAACTAAAAGCACGTTACAGGTTCCTCAATTCTTCTCTTTCACTATTTCCAACAGCCAACAACACTCTGCGCTCATGACGCCCACACTGTATTTCCACTTTGGCCGTTATTTTCACTTATTGACGCGTGACCTTTCCCTTAATTTAATTTTACAGTTCACCTCGTTGAATGCGGCTGAAATAAAATTAATCTTGCGAGTGGTGTGTTGAATACAGCTGAAATACAATTAATTTTGTGATTGATGCGTTGAACACAACTGAAGTAAAATTAATCTTGCGAGTGATATCCTGATCACAGCTGAAATTAACTATAATGTTACAAGTGGTGTATTGAACACAGCTGAAGTAAACTAAATATTGCAAGTGATATGTTGAACACAGCTGAAGTAAACTAAATGTTGCTACATTGAAGTTCTCACCCTAAAATCTATTTTATAGTTTTTCAACCTTTTAAGAAGGCCGCCTGTGAATGGCGATTGCTATGCCTATTAAGTGATAATGAAAACAGAGAAAGGTACAAATCTTTGTCCAGATGTGAACATGTCTAAGTATCTATCTATCTATCTATCTGTCTGGTCCACGGTAACCTATTCTTAAGATTATTCTTGTTGACGTATGTTTGCAGATGGCTTTGGTTTGTGTCCTTGGGGCTACTTGATTCACGATGTCGTAACGCTATACTCGATTTGGCTATATACGCACACACTGTAACTATCCTGAAGGATCAACATTTAGTATACGTCATCATCCTGTATGTTACATCATTCAGTATAGTCAGCAATCTGGATGTCATCTGTTCAATTATGCCTGAATTTGACCTTTTTTTTTCTTTCAGTAGCTGTACATATATCCTTGGCGTAGATTATATTTTATCAGCAGTTTAACCAAGGAAGTGACCAATATAGTCCAATAATAATCTACAGACAGACCAATATAGTCCAATAATAATCTACAATCAGACCAATATAGTCCAATAATAATCTACAGACAGACCAATATAGTCCAATAATAATCTACAGACAGACCAATATAGTCCAATAATAATCTACAGACAGACCAATATAGTCCAATAATAATCTACAGACAGACCAATATAGTCCAATAATAATCTACAGACCAATATAGTCCAATAATAATCTACAGACAGACCAATATGGTCCAGTAATAATTATATTCTACAGACAAGCAAATATGATCCAAGATTCACATACAGACAGAAATATGTGCTTAACTAAACTGGCAGATTTATGTGCATGAAACTAAACACACAGACCGGCAAACGTGATTGATAAAAGACAGCTGGACCAGTCGGAGTGTTTACCATTCCAGCTCCGTTGACACGACAAGACCAGGTGACAACTAGATAGATTTGAACTGCAGGTGCATTGCTTCGTTTAATACAGCAATGCCCACTCGACTACGATGCGTGCTTATAAGACAAGAGAAAGGGAACTTTGTACTTGTGTTAGGCCAATGTTGCAAGATCGATGTGGAAATTTAATGAAGTAGTTTACTACCTAATTCAGTTGACGGTATCGATTGGCTAAGCTCTTTTAAATCCTAGGACATTTTCGGAGACCAAAACATAAAACGATCACAAAGACATAATTGACGTGTTTACTGTGGCATCCATTACTTACTTTTACTGTCCTGAAATGAATGTAACATTGCATGCTGTAATTGATATAGTATCTCAGTTTTTATCAGCTATATACTCCGTCTGTTTTATTATGAAAATTAAAGTGCCTGTTTGAAACACTGATCTCGTTTGTCTACGTCATCACGCTACTCCAGCTTCCATATTTAATGTGAATTTTCTATGTAAGACTCCTGAAGCAATATTCGATGAAACGAAAAACAAGATCATTACAATTCAGATATAACGACATTAACGATTCTTGGAGCACCGACACAGGGATATTAAAGAAACCCTATGCACGTCACATAGATGTGGAAGTCCGACTGTGAATATTATTTGATAGGAACGGCAGAATGATTTACAAGTATTACTGTGATAAATGTAATATTCATATAGACAGCATTATCATATGTGGGGTTATTTTATAATACCCTGTTACAGCATGAAATACCCGAATTATTAATTATGAATTTTAGTTTTAATACTGATAACAGCCCCCCCCTCCCCCGAGCCTAACTTGCATTTCCAACCACTACATTGAATCCTACTACTAATATTTATAGGACAATTTATAGGACTATTTACAGGACAATTTACAGGACTATTTACAGGACAATTTACAGGACTATTTACAGGACAATTTATAGGACTATTTACAGTACAATTTACAGGACTATTTACAGGACAATGTACAGGACTATTTACAGGACAGTTTATAGGACTATTTACAGGACAATTTACAGGGCTATTTACAGGACAATTTATAGGACTATTTACAGGACTTTTCTAGGATCAGTGACGTCATCCCTCCCTTCTAATTAATTAGCAATTATCCATTCATATACTGCTTGCCCTCAGCGTATTCCAATTAACGGCCATTTAACAAGAATTAATTAGGATAAAGGATAAAATTAACAAGAAATTTGATAATTGTAACAATAAAAGAAAAAGGTTACAAATGAACACAATGAGTGCATGCACTGTCGTTATGAGTCCAAGGACGAGTTTACAAGGTCACAGATTGTCATTGGGGTGTGAATTTGAGGTTTGAGTACTTAACTCTCTTCCTCCACAGTGATGAACAGTAGTGGCTTGTGTTGCTGGAATCTATGTTCACACAATCTCCACTTTGATGGCAAGCAACCTCCCCCTCTCTGGGATCACAGACTACTGTAAGTCACAAATGTATTAAATCGAGCTTCACATTAATACGATAGAAGGACCGAGCTGGACAAAAAGATATTCATGGCTACTACAATAACGTTACTCAATCAAATTTTGTTGGCATACTCATCAACTTACAACTTTAAAGAATTTCCATCGTGAAGTATTTACAACAGAAGATAATAATCATCTCGAGGAATGCAACAATCAACAGTATATCATTATAGCCTACAATAAATGGTTTCACTCACCACTCAGTTAGTCGAAATAGATAAAATACATTATTTCCAGGTTATAATTTAGTTCACTTTAGTGCAAATAGACTTTACAATGTGCACAGAAAATGGCTTCTCACAATACAAACAATTTACAAATTCACCGTCGTACAGACACAATAAACCACTGCTAATGCCACACAATACATCTCTGAAAAGAAACGTACATTTGTGTTCATACATACAATACAACTACTGCTAATGAATGACACACAATACATCTCTAAAAAGAAACGTACATTTGTGTTCATACATACAATACAACCACTGCTAATGAATGACACACAATACATCTCTAAAAAGAAACGTACATTTGTGTTCATACATACAATACAACTACTGCTAATGAATGACACACAATACATCTCTGAAAAGAAACGTACATTTGTGTTCATACATACAATACAACTACTGCTAATGAATGACACACAATACATCTCTAAAAAGAAACGTACATTTGTGTTTATACATACAATACAACCACTCCTAATGAATGCCACACATTAGTGTTCATACATACTAATAATTATAATCAACACTGAGAAATAATAAACCCTCTAACGTTCTACTTAATAAAACATTTACTTTTACTCAAATCACCATAAATAAACTGACTGTTCCCTGGATCACACTCTAAATATTTCTGATGTAACCTTGGTGTAGCATGACTGAGATATCTTGATGGTAAATGTTACTACCTTGACATAAATGTCACATTGACATTATGGTTGCATTGATATGAAAGTCATATTAACGAAAGTACCATATTAATATGAACGCCACATTTATACAGCCAGCATCATGATTCGAACGTCATAGTAATGCCAACATCATAGTGATACGATCGTCATAGTAATACTAACGTCATAGTGATACTGACGTGTTAGTGAAGCTTACTTGACATTACCTTGATACGGACATCACACTAATACTAACGTCTTAATGATATCGGTCACATGGATAGGAACATCATGTTGTTTCTAACGTCATAGTGATACTAACGACACATCTTAACGTAATAGAGATGCGAATGTGCTATTGATACTACCAACACACTGATATGACTGTTAGGATAACATAAACCTATCATTAAGTTTTATAACGTATAAATCACTGAAATGATTTAAGGCAATAATAAAAACGCAAAAGTAACCCTATTTTCCATTATGCTGGTATGTTAGCAATTTAATTTTTATTGCCTTCCATTATGCTGGTATGTTAGCAATTTAATTTTTATTGCCTGTGAGGATAGTTCGTCATTGACTCTTGGATCATATTTTGTTGGTACTGATACGATTTTGTATGGTTTTATTGTATCAAAATGACTCCGTCTTCTAGTCTCCTATAATTCCTGACATTAATTTTCAAGTTGTTGTTAGACATTTGTGTGGACAGTAATTCTTTGGTGCTACATTTCCCCCCAGGATCTTTAAAAACCAGGACTATATTTCCTTGTACACACATGCCAGAAAAGATTTAATATATCCTTACAGCTGTTCAGCATGTCTTCCCAGTCTGGTTTGTCTAGAATATTTCACAGCTGTTAGCAAGTCTTCTAGGTCTGCTTTGTCTAGTATATATCACAGAGGTTCAGGAAGTCTATAAAGGTAAATCAGATATTTTCAACAGAATCTTTGCACTAGGTCAGGCCTATGACTTTCCAGTGCGCCATCTTTATTAAACCTTTATCGATGTCTTTAGAACTACTCTGCTCAGGTGAGACCTTATGTTCCTGAGAGACCAATCTAACTAAAAACTTCTAACTGAATAATTCTAACTGAAACCTTCTAACTAGAGCCATTTAACTGAAGGTTTTGGCAGTTTCCTAAGAGGAGCAGTTTTGAAATGTCTGTTGGAACGGCTGACATCTTGCATTACATTTATGGTCAGATAGGGTGCCGTTAACATCTATGTGCATCCACTATTGGCAACTTGGCAGTTTTTATGTTCGATGTGGCATTCGGCAACTAGTATCTGCTTTCAATGTCAGGCAATGTCAATACCCGTGGGATATATTCATGTCTCCCGTTTATATTGTCCACTAGCTTCTGTTGTGTGTGTGTGTGTGGTTTGGTTTGCACAGTGTAATTTTATTACATCTGTTGATGCATGTGTCAAACTATTTCTGCTATCGTTCACCTGCTCACTTTACATTAATTTTTGATGTTATTAGATCTTGACTCTATAGCAGTTATTTTGATGGTGATATCTCGTTATGTCGTTTGCTGCCCATAAAAGTTTATGGCAGGTTTTGCGAACAGTTTGATTAATTCTGGAAACGCCTGCGGTTCATCATCATCATCATCATCATCATCATCATCATCATCATCATCATCATCATCATCATCATCATCATCATCATCATCATCATCATCATCATCATCATCATCATCGTCGTCGTCGTCGTCGTCGTCGCCGCCATCATCATCGTAGTCGCCGTCATCATCATCATCATCATCATCATCATCACCACAACCACAACCACTATCTTCAGTTCTGATTTAATAATTTGAATTGATTAGCCATGCAGACAGATATTTTTCATCAGGACTCCCACATTTGTAGCATTCTGACAGTTAATGTCATTGGGAATGAAAAGACAATGTGCTAATGGTCGTTACAATAACTGAATTCTGCATAAAGTGATTTTTAATTCTATAACTACTTACAAACAACAAACAAACACTATGTTTGTTACATATGAATCTTTTTCTAAAACAAACAAAACTACTTCACCCCTACTTTCGCAAGCCTACCCAAAATAAATATGTTTATTACGTCAGTTATTTATCGCAGTAGATTAAGATAGTTACATGCAGTACTAACCAGAGCGTTAATTCTTCTACATTTGACATTGTCATATATTAAGTGGAGCAAGCCCCGGATGTGAATTAAAACATTTTTCATGTTCCATGAACAATTTAAAAAGAAGGAAAATAAATAACGTATGTAAAGCATTCGTCTTAAATTTCAATGGGAAAAAATGTTATCGTCTGCTCAATTCTAATACAATGACGATATAAAGTATTATGCTCACTTGTCATTCTCCCATGAATATAATTCATAATATCACTCAGACCAATGGCAGGCGTCTTCTTTGTTAGAGGACTTTGTGTCTTTCGTGTAGGACTTTCCTTGTGTGTCTTTGTTACAGGACTTTATGTGTCTTTCGTGTAGGACTTTCCTTGTGTGTCTTTGTTACAGGACTTTAAGTGTCTTTCGTGTAGGACTTTCCTTGTGTGTCTTTGTTACAGGACTTTATGTGTCTTTCGTGTAGGACTTTCCTTGTGTGTCTTGTTACAGGACTTTAAGTGTCTTTCGTGTAGGACTTTCCTTGTGTGTGTTGTTACAGGACTTTAAGTGTCTTTCGTGTAGGACTTTCCTCATGTGTCTTGTTACAGGATATTCTGACTTTCTCTACGTGTCTTTTTTAAATTGTTCATGGAATATGAAAGCTGTTAGTTATTTATAAATGTTTTAATTCATATCCGATATAATTCTGGCTAGTACTCATAATCGACATGCTTTCGCTAATGGGAGACTTTCTTACAGTATTATAAAGATAAATATTTATTAGCTCATAATTCATGTTATGATAACATTATTATTAACTGAAACATCAGAACAGTAGATGACAATTCTAAATCGATATAATTAATACTTTGCCTATAGGCATATTTATTGTCACGATGTTTTTACTATTAGATATAATCCCTCAAGACAAAAAAACGAAAAACAAAAACAGAAAAAAGTAATAATAATAATGTTGTGGTGACTAGCCATTGTTATAGTGTATTTGACTATGCACGATGTCTCAGTAGTCTAGATAATTACCACATGCTGACAGAGATAAATCAATGACACTTTAATTTCTCTTAGGGGCGGGTAACACTATTTTATGTCAATTGATGAGGGTCCTGGAGCGTGAACTTTCGAGAGTCTCGCGGTAAATTGAATTAGGCAGTAAGAGAAAATATGTTCTATTTTAAAACCTAGTGATTTACAGAAAACTGTTTACACACACCACATACCTTACTACACCCAATTATCTTCAACATCACCGAGAGCAAGGCATTAGTCAGCTTGGGGGAAAAAACGTGCGACAGTGTTTTCCCGCTACTAAGGAACTGTCTGCATGGTATGTATGTAAATTTTAGTGCCGGGCAACAAGTATTATTGATTTCACATTACTTTCTTAAGAATCGTCTGAACGGACTGTGAGTATGTAAGTTTTATTGCCGGGCAACATGCATTATTGTTTTCCCGTTACTTTCTTAAGGACCGACTGCATGGTCTGTGAGTATGTAAATTTTAGTGCCGGGTAACATGTATTATTGTTTCAGAATGCTTTGGAGTAGAATAATTTTGCAGAGGAACATCCATCTAAACGTCGCACAGCTTAAATCGGATATAGTCAGCTTTGTGACTTAACGCAATAATGACAGGTGACCCCCGCCTGCCCCCACCCAACCAACATCAGCAACAACTTTATTTGTAAAGTAGGAAGACAATGAGAGGAGACTGAATATTTAACATGCTGTAATTTTTTAAATCTTTTTTAAAGCCACTCATAGCAGCAGAAGCACTCACCCTTCCTGTCCTCTCCGTACTTTAGCTACCGCATGTTCAACGCATGATGTCCTTGAATCTTGGCTGCTTGTCAACCATCTCTGTAGATATTCAGAAAGATCTTCCTTGCTTGGACATGGTCTGTAAACCTCAACACATTACTTGCGGGCTGTATCGTCTAGTTGAACCAGAGATTATGTCTGTTTTCAATTTGTGTTCATTTCTCCGACGGGTGCCCATAATATGCTAAATGATTCAGTTTGAAATCGCAATGCAAATAAGGACAATTTAGGTCATGCTCTTTAATACCTATCTTCAATTTCTAGATACATCCATACTGCCAGCAATTGACAAGTTTATAATGCTTTATCATTCCAAAAATAAAACATATCGTGCACTTATTAAATTAAACTTGTGCCATATTTTCTGTGTTTAATATTCTCTCCCTTTAATCAAACAGCGCTTAAATGTAATCAATGACAGTTAAAGTAATTTAATCATCGACAGCTTACAGTTAATTACTGACAGTTAGCTTAAATTTAGTCATTAACAGCTTACATTTAGTAATTGACAGTTAGCTTAAGTTCAGACATTGACAGCTTACATTTAGTCACTGACAGCTTAACCTTAACTATTGACAGTTATCATAAGTTTAGCCATTGACAGTTAGCTTACGTTTAGCCATTCATAGTTCGCTTAAATATAGCCACTGAACCATTCACAGCTTAAATTTAGCCAATGACAGCTTAAGTGTAGCTATCGAAAGCCTTAATTTAGTCACTGACAGATAACTTAAGTTTAGCCACTGACAGCTTAAATTTAGTCTCTGACGGTTAGCTTAAGTCTACCCATTGACAGTTAGCTTAAGTTTAGCCATTGACAATTAGCTTAAATGTAGCCATTGAGAATTAGCTTAAGTTTAGCTACTAAGAGTTAACTTAAGTTCAGCCATTGACGGTTAGCATAAGTTTAGCGATTTACGGTTAGCTTAAGTTTAGTTTGACCTCCAAGCTCATAAACCCAGCGACCTTTTCTACGACTTTGTGAGAACTATTTGCAAGTTGATTGTTAAAGTAGCTATTGCTGCGTTATTGGCGTAAATATAAGTTAATTTTAGCTTTAGTATACAATTAAACTGTGATTGTTAAAGTAGCTATTGCTGCGTTATTGGTGTAAATATAAGTTAATTTTAGCTTTAGTATACAATTAAACTGTGATTGTTAAAGTAGTTATTGCTGCGTTATTGGTGTAAATATAAGTTAATTTTAGCTTTAGTATACAATTAAACTATGATTTCTACTTTGAATTCGGATTATTTTCTAAGGGTTTTACTGGCAATATATATATATATATATTTAAAAGAGTGACCGATATTAATGTGTATTGTATCTTCACAATCGGATAAAAGCAGCTCTTGACAAATTATATTATAAGCTTGCGATTGACAGTCGACTCCAGGGAGCTTTTGAAAGGTGACAAAGTCAGCGATTAAAGTCGACTTCAGGCAGTCATGCAAGGGTGACAAAAGTCATTGAGTGTCAGTAAACTTTAAGTCAGTGTTTACCAAATATCAAATTCTGATTGTGTGCTCTGTCGCAAATCATTTCAAAACAAATATTCTCATGCCAAAGTTTAGCGAACCAATGCATTCTGTTTTTTTAAAAAAAATTCTTTCTAATTCAATCGTAGCAGCAGTCTGAATCTTTTCTTACAATTGTAACTTTACACAATTTACTGTAATCAGGTGATTTTAACCTATTATATCGTAATCGGTTTACACAGAAGTAAATGTTAATGCCATAATTTCCATTATGAATTAGTTTATGATTTATTTATTATAATTAAGCTCTTTGGTGACGTTACGTAATGAGCCGAAATCGTTGAAATAGTCATATTTGCCATAACCAGTCTGTGTGTGTGTGTGTGTGTGTGTGTGTGTGTGTGTGTAACAAAACGTTTCTATACTGTCTGTAGATACTCGATTATCTTTCCATTATCATATTTTAATTTTCTTCTAAAATTCATTGATTTCACATTTGTCTGAAAAAAAATGTGTAGGAATAAACAGCACCATAAGGAATAGATATAATTAGATTCTGTTCTCGCTAGTGATTTACTTCTCTTTCATCAATACTCTCTAGTCTCTAGAGGTCACAACGCTATCATGCGAGGTCAAAGGGCGCCCAAGGGACTATTTACATTTTAATCGCTTTGAGGTGATGTTGCTCAAGAGTACGCAGGAGAAATCGTAGATTTAAGTTGATTGTGTTTCATAAGAAATGACAAACACTTTGTATATATCCCCCACCCCACCCTTCATTGTAGTAATATACTAGATGCATTCCTGATACTGCACGATCCGAATAAAAATGCAATATTTTTCTTTAAAATATTGAATATATAAGGAAATTTAAAAAGGTCACTCACAGCTCTCTCTCTCTCTCACTCTCTCTCTCTCTCTCTCTCTCTCTCTCTCTCTCTCTCAAACGCACACACACTCTCTTCAAAACCAAACTATGACATTGTTTATTTTATTGCTAAAGATTAGTACCACAGTTATCGCATAACAATCCGAAAATAATCTAATACAAATATGTTAAGATCAGTTTGACTAATTTAAATTAACAATAAGAAAATCCAGTATGAAAACGTCCTCGCAGTCAAGAAGGACAACAGTTTGCGGTACAAAGAACACGAAGCATCGTTCATGCTAATGCCAGTCAGGCTACATAGCATTTCATACGAATGACAGTCAGCCTACATAGCATTTCAGTCATAGATGACAGTCAGGCTATAACACTCACGATAGAAGTCAGCCAGGCTACAAAACATTGCAGACAGTAGATAGACTACATAACACTCAAGAGAGAAGTCAGTCAGGCTACATAGCGTTCCAGACATTGACGTGCTACATAGTCCTAACTCTCACGATAGAAGACAGTCATACTATATAGCATTCTAGACAGATGATAATCAGGCTACATAACACTAACAACAGATGACAGTCAGGTTTCATAATATTCACGCTAGTGTCAGTCAGGCTACATAGTTTCCAGGCAGATGACAATAATGCTACATAACATTCAAGACAGATGGCAGTCAGGCTACATAGGATTCCAGACAGATAACTTACCAAGCATGCAGTAGAATTTGGATGTGGACACTTAAGGATGAAACAGACAAGGCAAGTTTGCAAACAACAGACAAGACAAATTAAAAAGTAACTGTGATGCTTGGAAGTCACTCTTGCATAATGTAAAGAAGATTAGCATAGAGGTGTAGATAGCCATACATTTTTTCATGCTTCTTTGTGAGCTAAGTCCAATGGAAAGGACAATTTCTGACTCAGAAGTTTAACTATGTAGTTGCAAATGCAAGTGAATGCCGAACGGTGGCTGGGAGGTGTGACATGAGTGACACCTGACTAAAGAGATGATTTTCTGGCCAGAAGCTTAAATAGGTAGATACGAACATGACTGAGTGACAAACGGTTGCTGGAGGGGTAAGATGAGTGATCCCGGTTAGCTGACGTGAAGTTAGTATAAATAGCCATTCAAACCCTTTTCAAATTATTTGCAATCGATGTTCGAAGTCTGGTTCTCAAGGCAGACCATGAACTTTTGTGAGTTGTTGGGAACAATAATGCAAGAATGAATTTAGAATAATTTGTATGTTAGAATTATTGTTTCATGTATTGATTTTGATATATTGTATTTTTTTTTATTGATCCATTGATATGTATATGTCAGATTAACTATGCATTATTGAATGTGTTTTATAACAAGATGTATCGAGTGAAGTGTGTATGAGGGCAAACAATTCTCTTGCAGACACTAAGTTGAGTGACTGGAGAGAGACCAAGAGAGTGTAGGAAAATTATAAACTGAATTAAAAGCATCATGCTTGAATGTTTTCAGGGCATGTCTTTTTTGTCTTTTTCCCTTCCTGTTGCCTCATTGATGTTGTTCCTCGTCTTGAGAGAATTTCTTTCTGATCGACACTTGAGTCATCTCATTGGGCTAATATCTACCATGGAAATCCCAATGGTTGTGAGAGCGGATACATCTACCCATCATCGTTTCTAGTGCAGGAAGGATTCTAGAGTCCTCACACAGTCTGCATATACAAGTGAAAATGAACCCTGGTGTCTTATCAATTTATGAACTATCTGTGCGACGTAGTGCACATGTGTTTTTCTATGGCCCAACAGAACAGGTTATGTGCTCAATCATTTATCTCTTATCTTTCTCTTTTCCAGCTCTATGAAAGAACTCTAAACCTTAAGTAGAGATTGTTCCCTCGAAGTAGCCAGTGTTGATATTGACTGTATATGTGATAGACTTGAATATTTATTTAACAGAATATATATATATGTGACTGTTTCAAAACTTAGTTGTATTTATTTGTGATAAGGTCATTTTTATAATAAATCTTTATTTTTTAAATTCCTTCTTATGCATGTTAATTGATACATGTCTGGAGTAGTCAGTGGGTGGATGAGGGCGTGACGAGTTAATGATTGCATGAATATTAGTAAATTGATAAATCACATTATTCCTTAAATAAGAAATTCCACCTGCAAAGAGATAAATTATGTGTCGATAGTACGTTTACTTATGGAATGTGGAATTCATATGGAGAAACAGATCCTAATTTAAGATTTAACTACTGATGAGTGATTATGCATTATTAAATGACATGGTATTCAAAATAATAAGCAGAACGTATTATAGCACCAGAGTAACAGACAGGACGACTTAGTAAGTAACAGACAAGATATCGTAGTAAGCAACAGACAATACAGCTATAAGGAATAGACAAGATAACTCAGTAAGTAACAGACAAAAGAACTTAGTAATAACAGACAAGACGACTTAGTAAGCAACAGACAAGACGACTTAGGCAACAGACAGGAGAATTTAGTAATAACATACAAAATATCGTAGTAAGCAACAGACAATAGAACTATAAGAAATAGATAACTCAGTAAGTAACAGACAAGAGGATTTAGTTAGCAAGAGACACGAGACGTTAGCAATCAACAGACATGAGACTTTAGTAATCAACAGACATATCTTTAAGGAAAAGACAAAGATAACTTAGCAAGCAACAGATAGGAGAACTTAGTAAGCAACAGACGAAATCTTTATGGAATAGACAGGATATCTTAGCAAGCAACAGAAAAGAGAACTTAGTAAGCAACTGAGAAGAAAACAATACGCAAAAACAATAATGTTAGTAAGTGACAGACAAGACAAGTTAGCTTGCATCTGACAAGCGAATTTAGTAAGCAACAGGTAAATTAGTATGCAATAAATAAATAAATTTAGTCAGCAGAATACGAAAGTTCATAAGCAACTGACAAGGCAAATTACTAAGCAACAGAGGCACCTTCAAAGTTATCATGTTACCACTGTATTCCTAATTTTAAAGAATTTCTCCATATCCAGTGATATTTTTGTAACACGATACATTCAGTGTCACAGTTGTATCATAACACATGAAGTGTCGCTGTTGTAGCACGATTCATTTAGTGTGTAACATGATACATTCAGTGTCGCTGTTAATTCACGATGTACACAAATATAGCTGTCATTACAATTTATTGATAGCTTCAAATAGCTTCTAATATTTTTTAGCTCTTCGTTACACCGATTCCGTAAAATACATATTCACATACCCTGTTACTCTGCTTCCGTAAAGAATCAGTTTTCCCTTGTATCGCTACTCGCTGCAATCAGTTCCGACTTCGATCATACACCAATCTGGCATAGAACATTCACTTACCATGTGCTTGACACTGGAGCATAAAGATAATACAGCAAAAAATCGATTGTTTAAAACTCTTCCAGGACTGATCCTGAAACCAGTGATTGCAAATAAATAAAACTCGTTCTTAGCGGTATGTTCGCAGTTGTTTAATTCTTCTTCATGTTTACGCTTCTTTATCCCGTTTTGGCAAGTCCACACACATTAATTTCGTGTGTTTTGACAAGTCCTCACTCATTAATTTCGTGTGTTTTGACAAGTCCTCACTCATTAATTTCGTGCGTTTTGACAAGTCCTCAATTTCGTGCGTCTTGACAAACTCTCATTAATTAATTGTGAGTGTGTTTCGACAAACTCTCATGAATTAATTTTGTATGTGTTTAGACAAACTCTCATTAATTAATTTTGTGTTTTGACAAACTCTCATTAGTTAATTTTGTATGTGCTTCGACAAACTCTCATTAATTAATTTTGTGTGTGTTTCGACAAACTCTCATTAATTATTTTTTGTGTGTTTCGACAAACTCTCATTAATTATTTTGTGTGTGTTTCGACAAACTCTCATTGATTTTTTTGGTGTGTTTTGACATTTAAAGTTAATGTAATAACGCCACCTCCTAAACAAAATTATAAAAAAATCAGTTTTAGTAAACACAAGTTTAACTTGATATGTGTTAACAATGTATATTTAGAACCAAATTTGAAGTGCTGAAAACTGCTTTCTGTATTATCAGCGTCTGATAGCTATAGAGTGTGTTTTTCTTTGTAACTTAAGTCAATCATGTACAGTACATTTACAATTTATCTCGTAATTTGTAAACTACATCTTCACAATTCCTGCTTGGAGAGTTGGTATTCCATCTTCTGAATCTTTGTTTGACAGATACGTAGTTTATGTCAGAGGAATGTAAGGTATGTCTTGATAGTTTATGTCTGTGAAATGTAGAATATATCTTGAAATTTATGACTGAGAAATGTAAGGTATGTCTCAATAGTTTATGTCTGAGGAAAGTAAAGTATATGTTGATAGTTTGTCTGAAGAATGTAAATCATGCCTTGATAATTTATAGCTGAGTATTGCAAAGTAAGTTTTGAAAATGCAAGGTTGAATGTTATGACCATGTCTTCAGCATTCATAAGATAGGTGAACAAAATCCTAGCTTTATCTAAGCAAACGTCGTTTGGTGAAATATTTTTGTTTCAGAGCTAGATAAACCATACAAAATATCGCATGTGTTTTAAAAAAGATATAAGTATGTATTTTACACCTCTGGTGAGTGAGGTAAAACAACTAACACATATTTTCCACTTCAGAATTTTCCCCATTTTTAAAAATATCCCTTAAACACCTGCCATCCTCAGTTGTCAGTATAGTGAAAATGTTCACTAGGTTAATTTACACCGAATGAGTTTTACAATGGAATTTATTCAATAGCTAATCTAGCCTGGCCAATAAATGTATTTTCCAAGAGATTTTGTCAATAGCTAATCTAGTCTGTCCAATAAATGTATTTTACAATGGGATTTATTGAATATTTAACCTAGTCTGTCCAATAAATGTATTTTACAAAGAGGTTTATTCAATAGTTAATTTAGTCTATCCATTACATGGATTTTACAAAACATTTTGTCAATAGTTAATCTAGTCTGTCCACAAGAAAAACAGTCTTTCACCCGGACATCTGACAACAGTCCTTGACAGTTGGGTCAATAAAAGTCAAACGACAAGACGTAGAAGCAGACACCATTACAGATACGAAGATTTACCAAGACAGATAAAAAGATAGTAAATTAAACAGACAGCTGAAACTGTGTGCTGACAGACAAACCAGTTCAAACTACTTTCGCAATATGTGCCAAGGTCATACCCAAAGGGCATGTTCTCTGCCGATCTGTCACAGTCCCCTACGAGTGTGGGGTTGGAGACTGGAAAGAGGTGGGCACACAGACAAAATGATACTGTACATCGCCATGGCAGCGATAAGTCCTTAGGGTACTGTTGATACCAGGCATATCCAAGGGGAATTAAATCAGGAGTCTGTCTGTATGCGCGGTGATTTGCTTACTCGTGGTATTTTCATCATATTACTGTATATACGTTATGTACAAGTATGTAACCATTTATTACTTTGTACATACGTTATGTACAAGTATGTAACCATTTATTACTTTGTACATACGTTATGTACAAGCATGTAACCATTTATTACTTTGTACATACGTTACTTACAAGTATGTAACCATTTATTACTTTGTACATACGTTATGTACAAGTATGTAACTATTTATTACTTTGTACATACGTTATGTACACGTATGTAACTATTTATTAGTATATTTGTATTAACGTGCATATGTGGGAATGAATTTGTACGTCTTTGCTTTTACATGTGTGTAACGAATATGTTATTTTTTGCTGTGTTGTGTATTATAATGTGTCGTATACAAACGTCTTTCATCTAACGTCTGATGTTTAACTAATCTATGTTAAGGCACATGGTCGTCATATAGACAAAGTAAACCACTCTGTTCTAAGTATTCTTTGACTAATTAGTGTCTTTATTGTACTTAGTAACCTTTCATTAATTAGTGTCTTTACTGTATTTAGTAATCTTTCATTAATTATTGTCTTTGTTGTACTTAGTAACCTTTCATTAATTAGTGTCTTTACTGTACTTAGTAACCTTTCATTAATTAGTGTCTTTGTTGTACTTAGTAATCTTTCATTAACTGGTGTCTTTGTTGTATTTAGTAACATTTCATTAATTAGTGTCTTTACTGAAATTAGTAACTTTAATTAATTAGTGTCTTTCGGATGCATGTCTAGCAGTTACCTTGGCAGAATAATTTGAATCGATCTCTAAGTATTCATCTGTTTACCTCGTGCCCTATTATCCTGTTGTCGTACCCGTTTTTCTTTATACGTATTGATTTATTTCCTTGGATCATTGCTTTTAATTATTTCCATTCTCTCGTCTGATTATTGGTTCTTAAATTTATACTACTGACCTGCATACAAATACGCATTCACGCATACACATTTCCCATTAATTATTTACCCATTAATACCCATTTCCCATTAATTATTTTAATTAAAATACAACACACAAACACATACACGCAATCTTCTCCACAATATACACACGCTCTCTCACTCACTCTTCTGTCTTATATACAACACGTCAAAATAATACACGCACGTACACACAGACAGCCACGTATATACAAAGACAAAGATTTGTATCCAACACAGTTACCTTCATCCACGTATAAAAATGTCTTGGAAAGAGTATCTGGCTATAAAGCGGTTTTTTTTTTTTTTTGTCATTCCTCTTAGCACCATGTCTGTCTAACTTTGTCATGTCATCCATTTCTTCAGGCAGTTCCCTTTGCTTATTTTAGACATGTTTACCAGTTCTCAAGGCAGCTTGTCTATTGTTTATTTAGACATGTTTACCACTTCTCAAGGCAGCTTGTCTATTGTTTATTTAGACAGTTCTGAAGGCTTGCCTATTTGCTTATTTAGACATGTTTACTACTTCTCAAGGCATATCTTTTTGTTTATTTAGACATGTTTACCAGTTCTTAAGGCTTGTCTATTTGCTTATTTAGACATGTTTACCAGTTCTGAAGGTCTTTCTACTTTCATTTAGACATGTGTATTATTTTTCCAATTAGTAATGGACTGGGTGAATGGAGACAATAAACGTAGAATTGTATTTGGTGACAATATATATTAGTAATGAATTATGTGAATGAAGACAATTAATATTAGTAATATACTGGGTGAAATGAGACAATACATATTAGTAATTACCTGTTTGAATAGAGACACTAAATATTAGTAATGGACTGGTGAATTGAGACAATAAATGTTAGCAATGGACTGTGTGAGTGGAGACAATATTAGTAATGGACTGGGTGAACGGAGATAATATTAGTAATGTGAATTAGGAGAAAGTAGACATTCATATGCTGTGAACCATTGACAGAAAATATGTTCATAATCTAAACTACCTGTCTAAACATATTTATTAATACATATTACTCTTGGTCTAACAAATAATAGAAAGAAAATCACATAAACTGTTAAAGTGTATCTCATTCAAAATCACAGTTTCACTCATGGAAGGTGAACGTTAGTCAAAAGCACACAGGTCAGTGTTCTACAAAGATGATGGGAAAAGTGCGAACTCACGACCTAACTGGAAATACATTTTGATCACACGATTTCAGTTTCCTGTCGAATTCATGAGTACAAGACATCCTGTGTAAGCGAACTAATACTTCGTACCCACAATGCATCTCCCGTCCATCTTCCTATTCCCAGTATTCAATATCGTAATAATCTATCAGTGACGTCAATATAAGAACTTCTGAAGATTTAGAGGTGCCAGAGCAGCGATCACGTCAGTTTGACAGAATCTATTAAAGCTCTGATTGAAAAGGAGTGCATCTAAAAGTACTTGAGCAAAGATCTGAAGTATGTAGTTAGTTTTGTCATTCAGTGTTCACAACAGGTCAGCGATCATAATTGTCGAACGCGTGAATTTTGTCTCTTGTGTAGTTAAGAGCAAATCAGAGCAAATCAGAGCCATCTTGTTTACAATTACTGTACACACTACTCTAACACACGACTCACACCCTTACATACATACCACTCACATACCTCCATTGCACGACTCACACAGTTACACAAATATCACACACATCTAAACTTATCAACGCACGACTCCACCGTTTTAAAAATTACCATACTCGCCCCTCCACGCACGACTCATACCTTTACACAAATACCACCCACGCCCCTCCATTGCACGACAGATACCTTTACACAAATACCACCCACGCCCCTCCATTGCACGACAGATACCTTTACACAAATACCACCCACGCCCCTCCATTGCACGACAGATACCTTTACACAAATACCACCCACGCCCCTCCATTGCACGACACATACCTTTACACAAATACCACCCACGCCCCTCCATTGCACGACAGATACCTTTACACAAATACCACCCACGCCCCTCCATTGCACGACTCATACCTTTACACAAATACAACACCCCCCTCACATGCACAGTTATAACCCATGCACATAAATCACTCTTATCCAATGCGTGACTCGATCTAACTCTTACTGTATGTGACGTCCGGTGGAGTGGCTGGTTACGATAAATGGTAGTTAGTGTGAATGCACCCCTCCCTTTTCAGCGTTAAATAAATTACAGGCAGATACATTATCCCAGGATTGGACCGCAGATAACTTTGGATGATGTAATGGATATGAGGTAGACAGTAGTCTAACAGCTCCATTCCAACCCCCCCCCCCAGCCACCAAAGAATCATGATTATTTAATATATAACAGATAAAATAAGCTACTCTGTGGTTCTAGTGGCAAACACTTTACTGATAAATAAACAATAGCTTTATGTGCAATTATGATTGGTACTATAATTATGAAGCTATAATATAAATTTTCTAATAATCATTGAGATGACCAGAGTTGTGGACTTCTGGCATGTAACTCGGAGAAATGCCAGTACTAACAATGAATGGTAATTATTTTAGTGACAGCAGCAATGTTGCTGACTTATTTCTCTTGACCAGTAGAGGTCAGGTCTTCCTTCAGTCCACATTTGACGGGCTGAATGTGGATAGAGCTTAAATAATGGTCACAGATAATCTTTGGGACTGGTGCAAGCTGTGTCATAGGCGTTTGGGACCATTGTTTGTGATTCTTCTGGGGTTTTTTGGCTTCGTGTGGTTCAGTTTGTGTGACCGTCGTTATTGCGGTGGCAGTTGTTTCTATATGTTGGTCTGTCATGTGGCGAAGGCGTTCAAGTTCTTTTGAGTTTCAGTTAGTGGTTGGTGTAGTGGCGGCTTATGTCATCGGATTTACTGTTATTGGAGTGGGTGTTTGAGGCGATTTGTTTTATGTCTTGATTTTTGGAGTTTGTGTTTCGGTCTGTATATTGATGGCGTTCGGCGTGATTGTGAATTTGTGTCCAATTTTGACAGTAGTTGTTTGAGTGTCTCTGGTTACTGTATCTCCTGTCTGTCTGGGCTGTACCTGTCTTGGCTGTCTGGGTGGTATCTCACCTGTCTGTCTGGGCTGTACCTGTCTTGTCCGTCTGGGCTGTATATGTCATGTCTGTCTGGGCTGTACCTGTCTTGTCTGTCTGGGCTGTAGATGTAGCTTGGATAATTTTTTCCGTTTGCGTGATGGCGAAATGTGTTGAGCGTGAATATTCCGTCGTCTGTGTATGCACTGTTGAAGTTTGAATGCTTTGCTCCTCTGTGTTGGTGGATGTGCCAAAGGTGATGTTGTCGTTGTGGTAGTTGATTGTACTGTCCTCTTCATGGGCTGTTGAGTTGTTAGCGCTGCAGGTGACGCTTCGGTCTGTGGCTGGTTGGTAGTAATAGGTGTATTGTGACATTTCATGGGCTGCTCCTCTAGTCTCCATTGATGCTACTTTGTCATTTATGTATTATGTCCCCTTGAGTGTATGTTCTGTAATGATTTGAAGTGGTCTCTTGGCGTCATTTCTGTATGTCCTCTTGAGTGAGTCTAGTATGTTCTGTAATGATTTGAAGTGGTCTCTTGGCGTCATTTCTGTATGTCCTCTTGAGTGAGTCTAGTATGTTCTGTAATGATTTGAAGAGATCTCTTGGCGTCAGTAGGATTGTGTGGTGTATTTCATCACATGTTTTGCATCTTATCTTGATGCAGTTGTAGAGATGGTGAGTTTTGTATGTCGTGATTTTTAGTTTTGGGTGCGAATTACCAGTTTGTTTTTGTCTCCGGTTGACCATATCGAGCTCGCGATGCGTGCGGGGTTGATGGCTGGCGAGAAATAAATGATGAGGAATAGAATTTCTATCGTGGTTTTATTACTCTTGAAACCACACCCATCACTACCCATACTCTCTTCTGATTCAATCAAATGCAAATCCATGAATTTCATACGCCTTCCAACCTACATTCTATCAGTGACACATGCGACCTAACCAAAAACAAGTTGGCGATTACGTCAACATAAGAATTGCGTAACACCTAATCAAGACCGAAACCAAGATTCCAGATCTAATGTTGAAGCGGATGCGCTATTGTTTAGAGGTCAGGGTTCCAGTGTTCTACCAGACAATATCAACATTCCTACCCCGCGGCTACTACTCACTCAAAGATTAATTTCTCCCTTCACCCTTGTCCATGGTGAACTTCACTTGCCAAACTAAACTTTATATAACATTTTTAAATCATACAAATCGCAAATAGCAGCTCTTTTAAAAATTTTAGATCAATATAAGAACATTTACGTTAAAAAAAATATGTGAGAGAATTCCCTATCATTAGACAGGGATGAGAAATATATGAAAGAAAAAGAACAGTCATGTACGTATTAATGAGAGGAATAGATGACAGAAGAAAGTCGAGAAAGAAACTCAATAATTAATTCATTTACCTAAAGCTATCAACGAGATGAACAAATGGCAAGAAAGAGAAAAATAAACTATTTATTATTTACGATCTACGGCATATCTGAAAATAGAAAGAATCAGCCACTTCAATAATTATGCCAGGTTTACATGCAAGAGCAGCATTTCTGGCAGAAAATTGCAAATTTAGATAAAGACTGCCGATTCTATTAACGGAGCCTATCAGTCCTTAACTTGTGCAAGCAGCCTTAAAAAAATAAATCATAATCTCAGACGTAGATTGCACACGACTTTGCAGCCTTGGAAACTGACAACGCAGACCATAAGGAAACGTAAGCTATTTCTTGTCCTACAGGATCTAGTTTAGCTGTAAAAGTGCTAACCAACGCCCAGGGACAGAGCAAATATTAAATAAGAATTATTTTACAATAAATGCATTATGCAAATTTTAATTCACAGTTAATCCGAGTGCGTCATTAATACGTTATTATTTCTTTCTTTTCAGTTTGAAGAATGTTTGAATCCTTAGGACTTAGCTTTTTATTTTTAAAGAAGGAAAAATAAATAAGAAAGACAGTTTAGAAACACTTCGCCTGAGTTCAAATTGCATCCTTTCTTGCATTTCTTTGTAAATGTCTTGTGACAACAGTCTGTTATTGAGATCTGGTCGTGGACCAAAGCTAAAACTCTCAGACATTAAAAATAAACTAAAAACGTGTACTTAGTTCACACGCGTGGAACCGAAGCATGAAGAAAATCATTCAAGAGGAAAATCTCATTAGACGTGTGCTCGTATTACTGGGGGGATGGGGGGGGGAGGAGCAAAGCCATTTGCACGATGTGTTATTATTTTTGTGGGACGAGTCGGGTGGGGCGAACAAAGTCTTCTTGCGAAATACAGATGAGGTTGCGAAGGTGAGATTGCACGAAGGTTGTGGAAATCACTTCTATTTCACCACGAGAGCAAACTAAACGGCCCAAGACTATTTACACGACCAAAGGCTACTTACACGGCTCAAGGCCAAACTGCCCAAGGCTATTTACACGGCCCAAGGCTACACGGCCCAAGGCTACTTACACGGCCCAAGGCTATTTAGACGGCCCAAGGCTATTTAGACGGCCCATGGCTATTTATTCAAGCTGGAATTATTCCAGGACAACATTCCAGGAACGTTGTTGAACTGGGATTTAAACCAATCAGTTCTTATTTCCACTGCATCAGGCCGAGGTCTGCTGACTGAATTGTTAACATGGCAGTCTGTTGCGTGTCCATGTGTAGACAATGGAGAAAATTTAGATTTTTGCATTTCTGTGCAGATTGAAACGTTTGGCATTTAAGTGCTATAGCATGTGCATGTGTGTGTCGCGTTTGTGTGTAATGTTTGTAGTTGATACGTGTGTTAAATGCAGTACAATTCTTAATAATGACGCAGCCGATCTTACAACATGTGTTTAACGTTTGTCAGAATTTCGTAACTATAAGTCTTGCCAACGCTTCAGTAGTCTTAATAGTGACACGTACATTTTTCTTCAGGAAATGGATTTTTGTGTCCTTTTCAATCAAATTATGAATATTTTTCTTGAGATTCTTTTAACTCGTACGTCATGTGGTGATGCAACGTTCTCACGTCAAATGAGGAACTATTAATACGTGATTTGTTGTTTTCTTTCTTCAACAAATGTGACATTTGTGTCATTAATAACACATTTTTAACATATTAACTAAAGATACATTTGTTAATGCATGTTTCGTGATCATACTTAGTTTTTTTTACAAGAATTAATAGAAATATGATTCATGAGTTAATCGCTATACGACACAAGACAAGAATTAATAGCAATACAACACAAGACAAAAATTAATAACAATACAACACAAGACAAGAATTAATAGCAATACAACACAAGACAAAATTAATAGCAATACAAGTCAAAATTAATAGCAATACAACACAAGTCAAAATTAATAACAATACAACTCAAGTCAAAATTAATAGCAATACAACACAAGTAAAAATTAATAGCAATACAACACAAGTAAAAATTAATAGCAATACAACTCAAGTCAAAATTAATAGCAATATGACTCAAGTTAAAATTAATAGGAATGTGACGTGTACATGTGAAATGCAGTTGAAGGAAAGACGAGAAAAGAATAAAACTTAGCTCGGTTTCCCAGTCACACACACCCACTTTCAGTCAACAAATACAAGAGCTGCATAATGAAATGACTCGCCACAAACGTCTAGCTTTATGTTAAAACACGTGACATTTAATCTAGCTCTATGTACAGATGGATAAGAATAATATAAACTTCATTTTGTTCAGAATTAGAGAAGGATTTTAGTGCACAAGTAATTACAGGACATGTCCAAGCAATAACAATGTCTCTTTGAGTGTCTTTCTTTCTACAACTTATCTTCTGCTCTGGCGGACAAAAAGAGAAAAGACGAGCATACAAGCTGCTATACGCGTTGACGTGTCGTCTTTTGGTCCAGGTAAAAGGAGGCGTGGCTTTTGTGTCCTTGCGCTAGACAAGTAATGTGTAGATGTAGTGACTGAATGGGGGTTTAAAACGGCCATTTCTTGGACGGTATCCCCTTGCACAAGGGGTCAGAATTTTGCTGGCAATTACTGAATTATAAAATCCAGTTTTCCCACAAGTCCACAAACTTATAATTTTGTATAGTTTGAGAAATATTTACTACAGGTAGCGACACACTGAGTGTGGATCCGAAAGGCAGTCTAATTTTGGTTTGTCTAACTTACACTATTTAAGTTTTCTGACTTCTGTTGCCCTGACTTCCACTGCCCTGACTTCCACTGCCCTGACTTCCACTACCCTGACTTCCACTACCCTGACTTCCACTGCCCTGACTTCCACTACCCTGACTTCCACTGCCCTGACTTCCACTACCCTGACTTCCACTACCCTGACTTCCACTACCCTGACTTCTGTTGCACTGACTTCCACTACCCTGACTTCCACTACCCTGACTTTCACTACCCTGACTTCCACTGCCCTGACTTTCACTACCCTGACTTCCACTACCCTGACTTCCACTACCCTGACTTTCACTACCCTGGTTGACACTCTTCGAATCCGGTCCTACCTTCGTCGGCTGAGGGTCTTGAAACAATTACATTTTTGTGGTCACAAACGTCTGAGCCCTAAACATTTTTATTTCTGTTGCCACAAATGTACTGGGCCCTAAGCATTTCCTATATCTGTGGACACAAACATGCTGGGCCTAAACATTTTTATTTCTGTGGCCAAAAACGTGCTGGACCCCAAACACTTGTATTTCTGTAGTCACAAAAGTCATACGAGTATTCTTGTACTACGATTCTGATTAGTATGGGGTGAGAGTCATACAGGTATTCTTGTACTATTCTATGATGAGTATGGGTTGAGAGCTATACGGATAGTCTTGTACTACTAATCTATATTCGGTAGCAGTAAGGAGTGAGAACTATTCGCGTAGTCTTGTACTACTATTCTATGTTCAGTACGGGGTGGGAGCTATATGGATAGTCTTGTACTACCAATCTATATTTGATAGCAGCTCCCGAGCAATTCCCGAACTGAAGGTATAGGCAGAGTGCCAAATATATCAGATTGGACGATTTATCGTGTCTCGCTGACCGCTGTCCAAACAAAAGAACATAGGGAAGAAAAAAGAAAAAACCAACTCAAAACAGCCGCTCTCTCCATCCGCGTCATTCTGTTCCTTTCCTTTTGGAACATAAATCTCCTCCTTGGTGCTTTCGCCCATCTGCAAAATCAGCGAAAATGGAAAGCGTAAGTGAAATGCAAATTAAACGTTTTCATCGAGTTTGTTTTGCGTCACTTGTGAACAAGCAAAGTACAAGGTGAAATGTTGGAACAACAGATTTTTGTTCAACGACACAGGCCTCCCGTCCTACAAATGAAATGATCTAATTAACCCCATATATTTAAAATTTATTTCACTTGTGTACATTTTCTTCTCAGACGGCATCGACATTCTAGAAACCGTTCGACTTTCCTGAGACAACAAGAACAACAAGAAGAAATGTGCTTAAGAACGAGTTCGTGGTGTCTGCATCAGATATCTTACAGTCTCTTGCCGTCAGAGCCACAGACGTAATTTATTGAACTAATGACGAATATACAGTTGCAAAATCCGTGGGATATAACGGTGACGTCAAACGACTTCAAAAAGTAATCCTTCCGAGCCTCTAGTATGATAGATTTCGTAAATCCAGGATTGTAGGGAAACGTAATTAGTATTCGCACGCGGCCTGATGACTTCATTATCTGCTTTCGTCAGCATTAGAAATAAGATATTTTCCTTGACATCCACTTCTAACATTGAGTGTGATTGTTTGAATGATTGACTTCTCCTTGACATCCACTTCTAACATTGAATGTGATTGTTTGAATGATTGACTTCTCCTTGACATCCACTTCAAACATTCGTTTATTTCTCGGACTAGGGAGGAATACGAATACAATGGTTTAATCTTTGGAACGCGTTCATTGACACATAAAATGAGAGTGGTCATATATTACCATTGAATTATACACAGCCATAAGTAACGACAAGCCGAACGAGACTGACCACACAAGACCACAGTCTATTCAGTGATGATAAACCTAAAGGAGTGACCACCACAAAACCACAGTCTATTCAGTGAAGATAAACCTAAAGAAATGACCACCACAGGACTGTCTGATTATATAGATTATTCAGTAAAGATAAATCTAAAGGAATGACCACCAAAAGATTGTCTGATTTATATAGATTATTCAACAAAGATAAACCAAGAGTCTACAAAAGACTAATTCTGATTTGTATAGATTAATTATTTAATAAAGATAAAACTAGAGTCCCCAGAACAGTTACTAAATATTCTGAATAGTCAGAGAGCACAACACAGAACCACAGAACAGTTATTAAATATTTTGATTGTCAAAGAGGACCACACAGAACCACAGAACAGTTACTAAATATTCTGATTGTCAACGAGCACCACACGGAACCACAGAATATTTACTAAATATTCTGAATAGTCAAAGAGCACCACACAGAACCACAGAAGAGTTATTAAATATTCTGGATAGACAAAGAGCACCACACAGAACTACAGAAGAGTTATTAAATATTCTGAATAGTTAAAGAGCACTAAATAAACCACTCTTTTGTAAAGTTAACCTTGCAAAAAAAAAGATTGTGATCCCTTTAACAACATAAAACGTATGATTAAACAATCTTAAACACGATGCAACAGAGATGACTGGACAAAACTAGAGCGAATAATATTCATTACAAGCGTCAGCTCATCAGTATAAATATTGATTTACGCAAACGGTTAGCTTTGAAAAGTATCGTAATTTACCTAAAATATCGATTAGCAAATGAACACACAGTTTTATCCCATTAACTGGATATGTCCTAAGACTTTGAAGAAATTAAAAAATTAAAAGACAGAATTATCAAAGCAGTATCGATAAGCACGAAAAGAGAGATTTTGATTGACTGTCCTCATATTTCTATCTATTTTCACGCAGACATCACGTGCTAGAGTTTAGAGTAGGAAAGATTGATTAGGGACGCTACCTTGTAACCAGCAAACGTGGAAGATATTGGCACAGCTTTAGTCATCAAATGCTCGGCTTTCGTTTGATTTACAATCCCCTGTAATGGCGTCTTCACACTCTCGCTAACAGACGAGTGTACGTTATATAGTGTGTGTAAATGCAAATTGAAGACAGTAGTCTGGAAGGACAAAATAAATGTGCTAGTGCTGTGTGTGCGTGCGTTAGTGTATGTATATATATATATGTGTATGTGTGTGTGTGTGTGTGTGTGTGTATATGTTTGAGTGTGTGCATGCGTGTGTGTGTGTGTATGTGTGTGTATGTGTGTGTGTGTGTGTTTGTGTGTGTGTGTATGTGTGTGTGTGTGTGTTTGTGTGTGTGTGTGTATGTGTGTGTGTGTGTATGTGTGAGTGTGTGCATGCGTGTGTGCGTGCGTGTGCTAGGAGATCGAAACGTTTGTGAGAGTATAGAAATGTTGGACGTACTAACTGGGAGATGGAAACGTTTGTGAGAGTATAGAAATGTTGGACGTACTAAGTGGGAGATGGAAACGTTTGTGAGAGTATGGAAATGTTGGACGTACTAACTGGGAGATGGAAACGTTTGTGAGAGTATAGAAATGTTGGACGTACTAACTGGGAGATGGAAACGTTTGTGAGAGTATGGAAATGTTGGACGTACTAACTGGGAGATGGAAACGTTTGTGAGATTATGGAAATGTTGGACGTACTAACTGGGAGATGGAAACGTTTGTGAGAGTATGGAAATGTTGGACGTACTAACTGAGAGATGGAAACGTTTGTGAGAGTATGGAAATGTTGGACGTACTAACTGGGAGATGGAAACTACTGTTTTTAATTTGCATTTACACACACTCTATAACGTCTGCTCAATCAAAGCACATCATGAGGAATGTTCCAGAATCTTCATGTGCACTATCCAAACACTACAAAGAATGTTAAAAAATCTTCACGAATTCTTGAAACCAAACTCAAGCCTCAATTTCCATCTTCCAACTTTTGGACTATCACAAATTGGATGAAATTGTTATGAACAAGTATGAGAGTGTTAGTCAGAAAAACTACTCGTCCACTTGCAACTGGTTTGGAATGCATCAGCAAGTTCTAGCATATTCTCTAAGCCCGAGTTGTTAGTTTAACTCTGGTACTTACATCAGCAAGTTCTAGCATATTCTCTAAGCCCGAGTTGTTAGTTTAACTCTGGTACTTACATCAGCAAGTTCTAGCATATTCTCTAAGCCCGAGTTGTTAGTTTAACTCTGGTACTTACATCAGCAAGTTCTAGCATATTCTCTAAGCCCGAGTTGTTAGTTTAACTCTGGTACTTACATCAGCAAGTTCTAGCATATTCTCTAAGCCCGAGTTGTTAGTTTAACTCTGGTACTTACATCAGCAAGTTCTAGCATATTCTCTAAGCCCGAGTTGTTAGTTTAACTCTGGTACTTACATCAGCAGTTCTAGCATATTCTCTATGCCCGAGTTGTTAGTTTAACTCTGGTACTTACATCAGCAAGTTCTAGCATATTCTCTAAGCCCGAGTTGTTAGTTTAACTCTGGTACTTACATCAGCAAGTTCTAGCATATTCTCTAAGCCCGAGTTGTTAGTTTAACTCTGGTACTTACATCAGCAAGTTCTAGCATATTCTCTAAGCCCGAGTTGTTAGTTTAATTCTGGTACTTACATCAGCAAGTTCTAGCATATTCTCTAAGCCCGAGTTGTTAGTTTAACTCTGGTACTTACATCAGCAAGTTCTAGCATATTCTCTAAGCCCGAGTTGTTAGTTTAACTCTGGTACTTACATCAGCAAGTTCTAGCATATTCTCTAAGCCCGAGTTGTTAGTTTAATTCTGGTAATTACATCAGCAAGTTCTAGTATTAAACTGCGTTGCCAGCTAATTCCATTACAGGTTCATTTAATGCATATTCTACACGAACTAATTGGTCTCCTTCCAGTATCACTGTTGTCGCGCAATAACTGAGAAAAAGAGCTTTAGTTTCTTGTTTGTAGTATTTAAACTATTTAAGAAATATAAGCCATTTAGGTTTAACTACCATTTTCATTCTGTTTTCAGAAAACGGCAGATAGAAATCTTTCAAAATGGGGAGCTGCGTGTCGCGACCGACAGAACGGTCGCATGTTATCCCACACCCGAGGAATGTCGTCAGCGATAAAAACTCCTGGGACACGGACGACAAACACACCAGAAAAATCAAGCGCTCTTCCGCCCATGTGGACATCGGTCACACTGATGCCGCGAAAGTGGAGAATATCTACATTATCAAGTCGCCTCAAAACCATCCCTCGCACATGGGGAATGAAAACGTTCCAGAGAAGCAAGTCTCTACTCACAGAGTCGCTGACAAGCAAGATCCTCACCAAGCCTTAGGATTTCAGATTTCTCGCAATGAGCAGGCCGCCCCTCTCAAGGTGCCCGCATCTCATCTGAATGAGGCGGAAATGACTCCTGAATCCTCAGACGATCTGTCTTTGACAAATCGTTCACCACTCAAACTTGTGGCCCCTCTAGCCGATTTTGAGACGATGACGAAGACTGTGCTGGACGACGTGACGTCAGAAGAAGCACTGCTGCTGAGTAACAAAGAGTCCCCTTGTGATTCCAAGACCAGCATACTGCAGGACATCCACATCATAACCGAGTCTACCACAAGACCAAATTCGGCAGCTCTCCCTTCAAAGTCCAAGAGGAGGACTCCATTCATAAAGATTCTCTCAGGTCAGTTGTTGAAATGTGTTGCAGGTTTTTATCTGTCAGTGACCTCCACGACTTCATTTACACTTTCATCTTTCAGTTGTCAGTGAACAGCACGATCTCGTCCTCTTTTTTCAGTGACTCCTCACGACCTAGACTACGTCTTCAGCTTTCAGTTGTCAGTGAACAGCACGACCTCGTCCTCTTTTTCAGTGACTCCTCACGACCTAGACTACATCTTCAGCTTTCAGTTGTCAGTGAACAGCACGACCTCGTCCTCTTTTTCAGTGACTCCTCACGACCTAGACTACGTCTTCAGCTTTCAGTTGTCAGTGACTGCCCAAGACATTTTCATATTTCAATTGTCAGTGATCCCCATACTAGTAGGCAGATTGCCTTTCAATCTTTCAGTTGTCAACCACCTTAATTTTATTAGTAAGTTACTTCAGCTGTCAACTTTGTCAGTGGCCTTTATGCAAGTAGGAAAATCTGCCTCTCGTAACTTTCAATTGTCAGTGGGTTCTTTGCTGGTAGACAGCCTTCCTCTCTAACTTTCAATTGTCAGTGGGTTCTTTGCTGGTACACAGCCTGATTATTCATTATTATTCCTCATTCATTATTCCTTCTTCATATTGCGACAGTATTTGGTAGAAGAAAACGTGCTAATCGATGTAAGCTAATTTTTTCCACACAGGTATTTCCTTGAGCTCCTTTGTCTCTTCACAACCAGACCTAGCTTGACATTTCTGCCCATCCCCATCCCCACCTCCATTCACCCTCGACCCTGATCCCAACTGTTTATCTCGTCAGTATTTCGGATCTAACCATGAGATGAAAGTACCCAGATGGAACCTGTTGTACTCGTTCGCCAAGACGAAAACAAATTGTGTTAAAATACTTATCTTGTGTATTCATGAAAAAGAAAAACTGGTAGTCAAGTGTTTGGGTTTATTTGAAAACATCATCTGTTTAAGCATAGAAACACCAGTGCATTTACCGTCTGTGTCATTCTCAACACGCCGTTGTTGGCTGTGTAATTATACGTATAAAATCGTTACTTTTATCTGTGATCATAAAGTATAAATCACGTGACTTTTATCTGTGATCATAAAGTATAAATCACGTGCGTTTTTTCTTTAATCATAAAGTATAAATCACATGTAACTTTTGTTTTGTAATCATCAAGTATAATGCACACGCGATTATTGTTTTGTCTCGTGCGTAATATGAATGTATTTACACTTTGCTGTGTTTGTATCTGATTATAGGCTTTGCATAATAATTGAATAATAATTGCCTCCCTCATTTCCTTCTTCACACTCTCTCCCTCACACACTCTCTTTCTCACACACACACACACACACACACACACACACACACACACACACACACACACACACACACACACACACACTCCCTCCTTCACATTCTCTCAATCCCTTTCTCTACTCTCCATCTTTCCCCACACCTCCCTCCCTCACACACACTACCTTCCTCACCTGTGAGAACACAATATACGTGCAAAATCCAAACTCCTCAATATATGTGAGCAGCTTACGTGTCTAGTTGAGTCCCAGGTAGGTTACTGTTCGCCAGTATGTACGTATTTCCATTTATAGAGGTCTTTGACTTACGTCTCTTCTTGCGTAGGCTTTCTGCTGTTACATTCTGCTGTTACATTTTGCCTATTAGGACCAGCAGTTTGCTATGCAGTATAACATAAACCAATATTCCTTACTTGTGCCAAACTTTTGGCCACTGAACCGACTGGGTCGAAATCTTCTTACTAGTGCAGTAAGTACAATACACAAACGCTAGTGAGTCACTTTTACCGACTACACTCAGGTCAGTAATGGTGTATGAATACCTGTCAGATCAGCTGTCAGTTACTATGTCATGGACAGCAGTGATAGCACATTTCAGATGTGTACTTATATTTTGCACGTCAGCCTTGACAGGAATGTCAACACTCAGAAACCTGTATCCATGTTACAACCACCAGTCGTGTTACTAGAAGTGGTGGATGAGGCGTTTAAAGAGGATCACCAAGTAACAAAGTAACTGAAACGAATGCAGACACTAGCGCACCTCAAAAGCCCTCAATCACACGCACCAAAGAAAACACAAATGAGGAGAGGGATAGGAGACAGATTACGGGTTAATCACAACCTCATGCTAAATGTATAACGAACAGGAATCACCGTATTTATTGTTTCTTCTTAAACTTCTTCTCGGTTTCAAATTCATTGAATATCAAGGATTTCATGTTAGTCATTCTTGCTTTTATTAACAAAATCAATTGTACACGCTCTCAGAAAACAAGCATCTTTGCCGACATTTATTTTTGTAACTGCCTATTGGATCCACTGGACTATAGGTTTTGTGGATTTACATTTATTTATAAAGAAACTCTTAATCATGAGCTATACAATGAAGGCATTACTAAGATAAATAAGATTAACTATTGCAATAATTTACATTTATTTATTTATAAAGAAACTCTTAATCATGAGCTATACAATGAAGGCATTACTAAGATAAATAAGATTAACTATTGCAATAATTTACATTTATTTATTTATAAAGAAACTCTTAATCATGAGCTATACAATGAAGGCATTACTAAGATAAATAAGATTAACTATTGCAATAATTTACATTTATTTATTTATAAAGAAACTCTTAATCATGAGCTATACAATGAAGGCATTACTAAGATAAATAAGATTAACTATTGCAATAATTTACATTTATTTATTTATAAAGAAACTCTTAATCATGAGCTATACAATGAAGGCATTACTAAGATAAATAAGATTAACTATTGCAATAATTTACATTTATTTATTTATAAAGAAACTCTTAATCATGAGCTATACAATGAAGGCATTACTAAGATAAATAAGATTAACTATTGCAATAATTTACATTTATTTATTTATAAAGAAACTCTTAATCATGAGCTATACAATGAAGGCATTACTAAGATAAATAAGATTAACTATTGCAATAATTTACATTTATTTATTTATAAAGAAACTCTTAATCATGAGCTATACAATGAAGGCATTACTAAGATAAATAAGATTAACTATTGCAATAATTTACATTTATTTATTTATAAAGAAACTCTTAATCATGAGCTATACAATGAAGGCATTACTAAGATAAATAAGATTAACTATTGCAATAATTTACATTTATTTATTTATAAAGAAACTCTTAATCATGAGCTATACAATGAAGGCATTACTAAGATAAATAAGATTAACTATTGCAATAATTTACATTTATTTATTTATAAAGAAACTCTTAATCATGAGCTATACAATGAAGGCATTACTAAGATAAATAAGATTAACTATTGCAATAATTTACATTTATTTATTTATAAAGAAACTCTTAATCATGAGCTATACAATGAAGGCATTACTAAGATAAATAAGATTAACTATTGCAATAATTTACATTTATTTATTTATAAAGAAACTCTTAATCATGAGCTATACAATGAAGGCATTACTAAGATAAATAAGATTAACTATTGCAATAATTTACATTTATTTATTTATAAAGAAACTCTTAATCATGAGCTATACAATGAAGGCATTACTAAGATAAATAAGATTAACTATTGCAATAATTTACATTTATTTATTTATAAAGAAACTCTTAATCATGAGCTATACAATGAAGGCATTACTAAGATAAATAAGATTAACTATTGCAATAATTTACATTTATTTATTTATAAAGAAACTCTTAATCATGAGCTATACAATGAAGGCATTACTAAGATAAATAAGATTAACTATTGCAATAATTTACATTTATTTATTTATAAAGAAACTCTTAATCATGAGCTATACAATGAAGGCATTACTAAGATAAATAAGATTAACTATTGCAATAATTTACATTTATTTATTTATAAAGAAACTCTTAATCATGAGCTATACAATGAAGGCATTACTAAGATAAATAAGATTAACTATTGCAATAATTTACATTTATTTATTTATAAAGAAACTCTTAATCATGAGCTATACAATGAAGGCATTACTAAGATAAATAAGATTAACTATTGCAATAATTTACATTTATTTATTTATAAAGAAACTCTTAATCATGAGCTATACAATGAAGGCATTACTAAGATAAATAAGATTAACTATTGCAATAATTTACATTTATTTATTTATAAAGAAACTCTTAATCATGAGCTATACAATGAAGGCATTACTAAGATAAATAAGATTAACTATTGCAATAATTTACATTTATTTATTTATAAAGAAACTCTTAATCATGAGCTATACAATGAAGGCATTACTAAGATAAATAAGATTAACTATTGCAATAATTTACATTTATTTATTTATAAAGAAACTCTTAATCATGAGCTATACAATGAAGGCATTACTAAGATAAATAAGATTAACTATTGCAATAATTTACATTTATTTATTTATAAAGAAACTCTTAATCATGAGCTATACAATGAAGGCATTACTAAGATAAATAAGATTAACTATTGCAATAATTTACATTTATTTATTTATAAAGAAACTCTTAATCATGAGCTATACAATAAAGACATTACTAAGATAAATAAGATTAACTATTGCAATAATTTACATTTATTTATTTATAAAGAAACTCTTAATCATGAGCTATACAATGAAGGCATTACTAAGATAAATAAGATTAACTATTGCAATAATTTACATTTTGAATACATTACTAAGATAAATAAGATTAACTATTGCAATAATTTACATTTATTTATTTATAAAGAAACTCTTAATCATGAGCTATACAATGAAGGCATTACTAAGATAAATAAGATTAACTATTGCAATAATTTACATTTATTTATTTATAAAGAAACTCTTAATCATGAGCTATACAATGAAGGCATTACTAAGATAAATAAGATTAACTATTGCAATAATTTACATTTATTTATTTATAAAGAAACTCTTAATCATGAGCTATACAATAAAGACATTACTAAGATAAATAAGATTAACTATTGCAATAATTTACATTTATTTATTTATAAAGAAACTCTTAATCATGAGCTATACAATGAAGGCATTACTAAGATAAATAAGATTAACTATTGCAATAATTTACATTTTGAATACATTACTAAGATAAATAAGATTAACTATTGCAATAATTTACATTTATTTATTTATAAAGAAACTCTTAATCATGAGCTATACAATGAAGGCATTACTAAGATAAATAAGATTAACTATTGCAATAATTTACATTTATTTATTTATAAAGAAACTCTTAATCATGAGCTATACAATGAAGGCATTACTAAGATAAATAAGATTAACTATTGCAATAATTTACATTTATTTATTTATAAAGAAACTCTTAATCATGAGCTATACAATGAAGGCATTACTAAGATAAATAAGATTAACTATTGCAATAATTTACATTTATTTATTTATAAAGAAACTCTTAATCATGAGCTATACAATGAAGGCATTACTAAGATAAATAAGATTAACTATTGCAATAATTTACATTTATTTATTTATAAAGAAACTCTTAATCATGAGCTATACAATGAAGGCATTACTAAGATAAATAAGATTAACTATTGCAATAATTTACATTTATTTATTTATAAAGAAACTCTTAATCATGAGCTATACAATGAAGGCATTACTAAGATAAATAAGATTAACTATTGCAATAATTTACATTTATTTATTTATAAAGAAACTCTTAATCATGAGCTATACAATGAAGGCATTACTAAGATAAATAAGATTAACTATTGCAATAATTTACATTTATTTATTTATAAAGAAACTCTTAATCATGAGCTATACAATGAAGGCATTACTAAGATAAATAAGATTAACTATTGCAATAATTTACATTTATTTATTTATAAAGAAACTCTTAATCATGAGCTATACAATGAAGGCATTACTAAGATAAATAAGATTAACTATTGCAATAATTTACATTTATTTATTTATAAAGAAACTCTTAATCATGAGCTATACAATGAAGGCATTACTAAGATAAATAAGATTAACTATTGCAATAATTTACATTTATTTATTTATAAAGAAACTCTTAATCATGAGCTATACAATGAAGGCATTACTAAGATAAATAAGATTAACTATTGCAATAATTTACATTTATTTATTTATAAAGAAACTCTTAATCATGAGCTATACAATGAAGGCATTACTAAGATAAATAAGATTAACTATTGCAATAATTTACATTTATTTATTTATAAAGAAACTCTTAATCATGAGCTATACAATGAAGGCATTACTAAGATAAATAAGATTAACTATTGCAATAATTTACATTTATTTATTTATAAAGAAACTCTTAATCATGAGCTATACAATGAAGGCATTACTAAGATAAATAAGATTAACTATTGCAATAATTTACATTTATTTATTTATAAAGAAACTCTTAATCATGAGCTATACAATAAAGACATTACTAAGATAAATAAGATTAACTATTGCAATAATTTACATTTATTTATTTATAAAGAAACTCTTAATCATGAGCTATACAATGAAGGCATTACTAAGATAAATAAGATTAACTATTGCAATAATTTACATTTTGAATACATTACTAAGATAAATAAGATTAACTATTGCAATAATTTACATTTATTTATTTATAAAGAAACTCTTAATCATGAGCTATACAATGAAGGCATTACTAAGATAAATAAGATTAACTATTGCAATAATTTACATTTATTTATTTATAAAGAAACTCTTAATCATGAGCTATACAATGAAGGCATTACTAAGATAAATAAGATTAACTATTGCAATAATTTACATTTATTTATTTATAAAGAAACTCTTAATCATGAGCTATACAATAAAGACATTACTAAGATAAATAAGATTAACTATTGCAATAATTTACATTTATTTATTTATAAAGAAACTCTTAATCATGAGCTATACAATGAAGGCATTACTAAGATAAATAAGATTAACTATTGCAATAATTTACATTTTGAATACATTACTAAGATAAATAAGATTAACTATTGCAATAATTTACATTTATTTATTTATAAAGAAACTCTTAATCATGAGCTATACAATGAAGGCATTACTAAGATAAATAAGATTAACTATTGCAATAATTTACATTTATTTATTTATAAAGAAACTCTTAATCATGAGCTATACAATGAAGGCATTACTAAGATAAATAAGATTAACTATTGCAATAATTTACATTTATTTATTTATAAAGAAACTCTTAATCATGAGCTATACAATGAAGGCATTACTAAGATAAATAAGATTAACTATTGCAATAATTTACATTTATTTATTTATAAAGAAACTCTTAATCATGAGCTATACAATGAAGGCATTACTAAGATAAATAAGATTAACTATTGCAATAATTTACATTTATTTATTTATAAAGAAACTCTTAATCATGAGCTATACAATGAAGGCATTACTAAGATAAATAAGATTAACTATTGCAATAATTTACATTTATTTATTTATAAAGAAACTCTTAATCATGAGCTATACAATGAAGGCATTACTAAGATAAATAAGATTAACTATTGCAATAATTTACATTTATTTATTTATAAAGAAACTCTTAATCATGAGCTATACAATGAAGGCATTACTAAGATAAATAAGATTAACTATTGCAATAATTTACATTTATTTATTTATAAAGAAACTCTTAATCATGAGCTATACAATGAAGGCATTACTAAGATAAATAAGATTAACTATTGCAATAATTTACATTTATTTATTTATAAAGAAACTCTTAATCATGAGCTATACAATGAAGGCATTACTAAGATAAATAAGATTAACTATTGCAATAATTTACATTTATTTATTTATAAAGAAACTCTTAATCATGAGCTATACAATGAAGGCATTACTAAGATAAATAAGATTAACTATTGCAATAATTTACATTTATTTATTTATAAAGAAACTCTTAATCATGAGCTATACAATGAAGGCATTACTAAGATAAATAAGATTAACTATTGCAATAATTTACATTTATTTATTTATAAAGAAACTCTTAATCATGAGCTATACAATGAAGGCATTACTAAGATAAATAAGATTAACTATTGCAATAATTTACATTTATTTATTTATAAAGAAACTCTTAATCATGAGCTATACAATGAAGGCATTACTAAGATAAATAAGATTAACTATTGCAATAATTTACATTTATTTATTTATAAAGAAACTCTTAATCATGAGCTATACAATGAAGGCATTACTAAGATAAATAAGATTAACTATTGCAATAATTTACATTTATTTATTTATAAAGAAACTCTTAATCATGAGCTATACAATGAAGGCATTACTAAGATAAATAAGATTAACTATTGCAATAATTTACATTTATTTATTTATAAAGAAACTCTTAATCATGAGCTATACAATGAAGGCATTACTAAGATAAATAAGATTAACTATTGCAATAATTTACATTTATTTATTTATAAAGAAACTCTTAATCATGAGCTATACAATGAAGGCATTACTAAGATAAATAAGATTAACTATTGCAATAATTTACATTTATTTATTTATAAAGAAACTCTTAATCATGAGCTATACAATGAAGGCATTACTAAGATAAATAAGATTAACTATTGCAATAATTTACATTTTGAATACATTACTAAGATAAATAAGATTAACTATTGCAATAATTTACATTTTGAATACATTACTAAGATAAATAAGATTAACTATTGCAATAATTTACATTTTGAATACATTACTAAGATAAATAAGATTAACTATTGCAATAATTTACATTTTGAATACATTACTAAGATAAATAAGATTAACTATTGCAATAATTTACTGTTTGAATACATTATTAAATAACAGTGTCGAAAAATGTGCGATATTAAATTTGCTTAGGAAATGTATGTGTGTTTGATGATGGTGTGTTTAAGTGTGTGTACGCGCACAAGCATTGCGCGTGTTTGTACTATGTGAGTACACACATATATGTGTGTATGGGTAGATTTGTGCGTGTGTATTTGTTTGTGTGCTTTGTGCATGCGTTCGTGTCTGTGTTTTCTCTGGAGATGTTTGGTACATTATACATGCGTGCGTGTGTATGTATGTTTATAGTTAAGTAAACAGCTTTGTATTCATTCTAGTGGTACGTGTCGTCTATATGCCGGGATTATGCATTGTCTATGGTTCGTCTATACTTGATACAGTTGTATACACTGTGGTGGATCGAGACACGCTAATCAAGTTACAGTGTTCGCTGGTTTGTGGGTACTTTGTATTGGCATGACTTATATAGTGTACGGTTCATTAACTGGAATATTTCAATATATAAATCGATTAATGCTAAAAGTAAAGCACGCACACTTCCATTCACACGCACGCATCAATTTCACGCAAACATACATTCATAAGCACACGTACATTCACAGATACATTCGTACGTACACACGCATTCACAAACATTCACGTATACAAACACACACATCACTCATCTTTATCCAAATGCATGGTCTCCAATCCACAGACACATATTCGCACAGATGAATCAATGGTTAAGAGTTTAGTGATTTGATACTATAAGCACTGCGAAAAGGACATTATTTAAATTTACTGCCTATTATAATTAAAATTTTCTTTTGTCAAAGGGAAATTACAGCATTTGACAGTCTTGAATATATGTGCAGTTATGTCCCTTGCATTTCTTCTATCTCAAACAGCATAATCGAATGGAACTTGAACTTAATTTGTTGTTTTCAGATAGTTAGCTTCCAGAATGTTTTCAGCGTTTGTGTGTGTGTGTGTGTGTGTGTGTGTGTGTGTGTGTGTGTGTGAAACAAATAGTATATTACATTTTTATAGTGTTCACGACGGTGGCTGTTGAGAATGTGCGTCACATGTGATATAGTACAATTGTGCATAGTTATACACATAGTTTTTGACGTGGGTGCATGCGTGTGACTGTATGCTTCTGGATGCATGTGTGTAGATATGTATATGAATGTTATATGTGCTATTATCGGTATTAAACTTTAACGATTTCTAAAACGTAATTTGCGAAAAAGTGTACAAATTATTACTAATGCTTACATCGGTGATTTATGAGCAAAATACTATATATATATATATATATATATATATATATATATATATATATTTCTATATCTATCTCTCTATTGTGTGTGCTGAATATTTATAGCAAATTTTTGTGGAAAATTACATATAATTGAATGCTGACAATGGCTTTTGTGAAAAGCCATTAATGTTAATATTTTTATTAATTATAATTATTAATATACATATTATTAAATGCCTACCGTAACTGTGAAAATTGCATTACATATTAGTAAATGCCTACAGTAACTGTGAACATTGCATTACATATTAGTAAATGCCTACAGTAACTGTGAACATTGCATTACATATTAGTAAATGCCTACAGTAACTGTGAAAAGTGCATTACATATTAGTAAATGCCTACAGCAGATTTGTGAGAAAATGTTATATATAACTATTAAAAGATTACAGTGTTTTTATATCGATAGTGATAATTTCTATTGCAAATATTACTTAATGTTTTTTTCCCGCATATTGGTTGAGTTCTGGCGAATGTAAGAGTGTTTGCATCGATTACATATACAAGAAAAATAGTTGCATTACAAACTTATATCTGAAGAATCTGTTTCTTGCCAAAAAACCAAAGATCTCTAACATAAATGAATTTTTAGGCAAAATAAAACAACCCATTTACTTATAGTTTTTCCCAGTTCTATTGGAAATGCGGGTGTTGTCAACGTTTTCTCTCTTCCACAACATTAATGACAAACATTTACTGTCACACAATATTTCTGTAGGTCGAAAACATCTTTAATCTATATTTAGTGAGCCCCAATCTACCTAATATCTCTCCAACATACGGTTATCAATTTGTGTAAGAAGGTCAATACATTTATTATATCATCAATCAAATATACATATAACAAATATAATGAACAGATTTTTACGACATCAATATTTCCACGAAACATCACTCAAATTATTTCATAGCTTGTACAGTCTTCTACCCTAATACATAATTCAGCAGACTAGTATCAATATAAACCACAGGGTCTTTCTTATCATAGAAATGGACTTATAGAGAGATAAGCAATAATAGTTTGTACATAACCTTGTCAAGCCCATGCCACAATAGTCTTTCATGCCTTTCGTAGAAATGTCAAAAGTTTATTGTCAACAAGAGAATTGTTCATTCTTCACATGTTCCTCTGGCAAGTTGTAGGATGTTCCATGAACTGCTGTTCTCTCGAGACTAATCCGGGCGCTCCTTCACCCTCAAGTTCCCTCAAGCAGAACAAATAGTAGCAATTTCCAGTAACTCCTTGAACCAGAAATTCTATGATGTCGAACACTCCTTGCCGTCATACATTAACAGAGTGCATTGTATCTTTTCACTTACAGGCAGGGGTTGAGACTTTGCAAATCTACCATGGTCGTAATGGTTTATAAATCAATAAACTAGGAAATTCTAGAAATTTCAGAATTTCTAGAAAAAAAGACTGCTTCTTCCATGTGAAATAAAATCAGGGAACAAATGCTCTGTTTTCCAGTTTATCAATCCTAACTCCATTCTTTCTTACATTCAAGTCTCAACTTACAGTTTCCTGCAACAGTATTTATTGTCATGTGTGTAACATACAAGCATCATAATTCACAATTTGTAGAAATAATAGTCTACTCACATAATACAGCTCTACATAAAATGCAAGTATAATATATCAATAACAAATTATACAAAATATTTCTACTTCCATTCTCTCTCAATCAATCAGTTAACTCACCATTAAGCTAAGGGCTGCCTTTCATGAACGGACTTCTGCCATACCAAACTGAAAGTGATTAGAAAATAAAATTATTTCAGCAGATAAACATTGATCTCAGCACATTGGATGGTCTCGTTCTTGTAAATCTTAACCATTGGAAAATAAAAACTACTCATTCACATAGAACCGGTTTAGATTACATAGACAAATTCTGGCACATTCTTCATGGGTTGTTTACTCCAACTCTGACACTTAGAAAAATACCATCATAAGCAGTGTCCAAGGTTTGGTCACATTAACATTGGCAACAAAAATGTAATTATTAAATATACAAATAGGGACAGGTAAATTTACTCCACCACATGACCCTTTAGTGAATGGTCCAAAACAAAATGAGTCTACCTTAAAATAAAATGTCTATCTAATGAATAACCCAAATAAGTCTGCCTGAAGGTAAAGTAAACATAGGCAGGAAGAAATAATATACACACATACACACAGAGATATATAGATAGATAGATAGGTAGACGGATGGATGGATGGAAATACGGTTAGTAAGGACCATTCACTAATCACATTATCGTAATGTAGATTAATATTTGGATTAATCACTAAAGAGACGTTTTTATCTTAAGTTAGATTCTTATTTGGATTAATCACTAAAGAGACGTTTTTATCTTAGGTTAGATTCTTATTTGGAGTAATCACTAAAGAGACGTTTTTATCTTAGGTTAGATTCTTGTTTGGATTAATCACTAGAGGGACTTTTTTTCTTAGGTTAGATTCTTATTTGGAGTAATCACTAGAGAGACGTGTTTATCTTACGTTAGATTCTTATTTGGATTAATCACTAGAGAGACGATTTTATCTTAGCTTAGATTCTTATTTGGATTTGGATTAATCACTAGAGAGACGTGTTTATCTTAGGGTAGATTTTTATTTGGATTATTCATTATACATAATTTTATCTTGGAATAGACATTTGTTTGAAAGATTAAATGAATAGATTGCTTTTAAAATTTTCTTAGTTCATTATATATTTTCCCCATTAATGAAACTCAACCGACATAACTGAGATTACCTATGCACGAAAGAAATTCTACATCCATGATTGAGATTAACTATTCATGAATGAAACTCTACAGTCATGATTGAAATTACCTATGAAATGAAACTCCACATGACTGTCCCCAAAAGTGACCAACAAGGAATATCTTAATGTACACTCTGGAAGCGGGAGGTAACTAGCTGTCTTTTCAGGGAGAGAGGCTGTCCTAGTTTCTTGTTTTCAAAAATCAAATGAATGAAAGTTTGAGGTTATTCAAAAACATATTGCTTAAAGCTAAGTAGATCATTAAAGTTAGCGAAATATATATACTGATCAGATACAACCAGATACAACTAAGGAACACATATACTGATGTACCTGTGTTCTTATATGCATGTGAGTCATGGACCCTCACAGCGGATCTCGAAAGGCGGATACAAGATACTGAAATGAGATGCTTTCGAAAGTTGCTTGGCATTTCGTATAATGTCACGAATGAGGAAATGGGAAACGGAATTAGGCAAGCTATTGGGCCCTATGAAGAGCGATTGGTCATTGTGAAAAAAAACGCAAAATGAAATGGCATGGGCATATCACATGATCAACAGGGTTTGCCAAGACAATCATGCAAGCTGCTGTGCAAGGAGGGCGAAAGAAGAGGAAGACAGAGGAAAAGATGGGAGGATAACATCTCAGAGTGGACAGGACTGAACCTGAGCGATTAAGATTAGCAGAGAACAGAAAGGAATGGAGGAAACGGGTTGTCAGGTCATCACTGGTGGCCCAACGGTCGGAAAGACTAAGGGATAGATAGATAGTTAGATAGATAGATAGATAGATAGATAGATAGATAGTTAGATAGCTAGCTAGCTATACTGATCACGTCGCTATGCTGACAGTGCCGGTAAAACATCCGGGTATTTCTTTGTCAATTGACATCATCATTGCAAGTTAAGTGTAATCACATGATCTGTATTTCTAGCTCAGTGGATACCATTAGGACGAAGTGCTAGCCATTTTTATTAATCTGTCTTGTGTATGGTGTTATAATTCTGCCAATTCTGAAATTCACTTGAAGACGCATACTAAACTTAGATATATAGTAAACGCATATTGTAAACACATAATAAACGTAGACATTTAGTAAACATACATGGTAAAAACATAAAACATTACATATGTAGAAACATATATTGTAAACACAAAGTAAACTTAGATATATAGTAAATACATATGGTTAACAAATAATAACTTCAGACATATAATATGTACAAGTAACAACATGTATGATTTCTGTGATGGAGTAAATTTGCCTTTTCCTGTTTTGAAATTTATTATATAAATTGATAAATTGTCAGAGTAATTCGACCTTATGCCAGTATTCTTGAAAGTGTCTGAGTTGAAGTAAACAGTTCGAGGCAAGAATATTCTAGATTGCTGACATAATGCGAACAGAGTGAGTAGTTTTCTATTATCAAATGATTATTATTTACAAGAATGAGACCAGCCAGTGGGCTGAGATTAAACAGTTCACTTGCAGTAGAAAATTCTACTCTCTAATCACTTTGAATTTGAGAGGCAAAGGAGAAAGTCCGACTTGGAAAAGCAGTCATTAGCTTGATGGTGAGTTAAAACTGATTGACTGAGAGAGAGAGAATGGACTTAGGAATATTTCATGCATTATCACTATTGATATGTTATAGTTGTATATGTATAGCTGTACTATGTGAACTGACTTTTATTTCTACAAATGTTTGAACTAAGATGTTCCAGTATAGTACGTTAAAATTTGGCATTGTTTTGAATATGCTGTATTTATTGTGCCATGTGCATGCATTGGGCTAATGAATACTGTTGTAGGAAATTGTAAGTTGAGGATGTATTGTAAGATGGAATGGAGTTATACTGTGATAAGAGAGAAACTTTGGCTTGCTATTTAATCATATTTAGCAGTGAACAAGTAGCCTTTCACTTGCACTTTCAAGTTTTGAGTTTTGAGTTTCAAGTTTCCAGTTACCCTTCAAGTTTTCACCGGTTAGAAACTTGAATGACTAGGAAGGTGAGGGAATGTCAATTGTGTTGTGTAGGCGTAAGGAGTACACTATACACTTTGATGTATATGCTGGATACATCGGGTGAATTCTAGTACATTGAGGTTACCAGAATTACTGTAACCATGGTGTTCTGCTTCAAGGAACTGACATACTGAGGAGAGTGCTGAAGTTCCTCCAAGAACACACTAGTGTGTCAGTGTTTTCTACACATGTGGCGGGAGACAGGTGTTGACACGGACATTGTGACATTGTTGCAAACACAAGTGAAGACTGTTCAAGCAACTTTTAATCCAGGTCATGTAAAAAGAGATTTTAAATTACCTACTTCTAATAACTCCATTTCTATTTTCTGACAGGATTAACCTGTGATTTGTATTGACTCTATTGTTGAATTGCAATTATATTTTACACACACACACATACACACATACACACACACATACACACACACACACACAGACTGTGTAAACGTAATATTATCTGATTGTAAGTTTGTGTCAAGTAATCTGTTTCTTTGTGATTGTCATATTTATAGCTGATTGTTCATTTAAAAAAAGTATTGTTGAATTTATTGACCTTCTTATGCATATTGATAATCTTATGTTGGAGAAGAATGTGGGTGGATGGGGGCTCGTTAAATATAGATTAAAGTTGGATTTGTCTTCTTCTTTAGTAAAAGGTTTTCCACTCACGGAAATATTATGTGACTGTAAATGTTGTGGAATAGAGAAAACCTTTACAGCGCCAAATATTCGCCAAGTGAGAGACGAGTGGTGTCTGTTGGAGGATCATTAATAAAATAAAATTAATATTCTCTTCACTTAGTAATTAGTTATGAAATATTAATTAATAATAATAATAATTTTAATTAAGTAAGTGGCGTTACCCGTCACAATTTCTTAATGGAAATTCTAGTTATTTTTTTAAAAAATTTAATTTTCTAGTCCTGGATATTCGCGGTGGCGCACACATCACTTCACCAGCCCCGTCAGTGATAGTCGGCAAAGAAGCCTGCTTGTAGTTATTTCACTGAGTGAAAGTAAAAGTCTAAATGGTCTTCAGAGTTTATCCCTGTTTGGCTTAAAACCTGTACGCACTTTGTAGAATGTTTCCGCATGTCTATCAGTCCCTCTCATGCATTCAATTGCAGTCAGACAATAAGCACTCCCTTCAATTCCAGCCTGCTGTAATCAAGCAAATCCCAGTCTACGAATGGGTTTTATATATTTTCCCATGAATAGGTCTTGGAACTAATTTTAATGGACTATTTATTTATCGCAACGAACTTGTCAAAGCCCGGCAGGGAACCACGGCACTTCCCAGAAGAAAAGCTAAACACTCACAAATGGTTTCTTTGAGGATGAATGCTTTGATTTGTTCGCTCGGTAAACTGCAGTGGGTGGATGTTTCTCGCCCCGAACATCAAATGCTATTCGGGTAGCGAGCGATGAAAAGGTTCTTTGATTTCTTTTTGGTTTAAACGGCAAGGGGTCAGAGGGTAAACCAACTAGTGTGCAGTGATGAGTGAAATTTTAGACACGGGCGAGTGCACAGTCCCAGTGTGATTAAAGAGTGAGTATACCGCGAAATCAGCGATTGCTAAAAGTGGGTGTTTGGCAGAAATCAAACAATTACTCGGATTATAAACACTCGATTGATTCAGTTCTTGATAAGGAAAACAAATCTTTGGAACGGCTTCGCGGAAGTAACGGTTCTTGTGGTCAGGCAGTGGGTCATGAGATAGAATTTCATGCGCTGCAGACAATTGTCGTTGTTCGTATTTACTGGTGTTGAAGATGGGGCAATCATAACTGCACGTGCAACGTCAAAAGCAATAGCAACAAAAGTAATTACGAAACAGCCTTTTAGTTATGAAGTATGCAACAATCCTCAGCATTCCCATTATGCATTCCCTTTATTCATTCCCATTATCCGTTCCCTTTATGCATTTCAATTATGCATTCTCATATGCATCAACATAATTAAATGATAATTATAAGTGTGTGACAAACACGCAGTAAGTATAACATACGATACTTAACTTCTTGATAAAGAGGCATCAATAAATTTCATGATTAACACATGGTACATTCCGAGAAGTGATTAAAAGAATTCTTAAGAACAGCAAATGATTAATTTAAACAAAATGGTGAATGTGTCACGATACACACATGTAACAAAAATAATTACTCGAAAAGAGTAATTTCCTTCCTTTTTTCCCCCGTTATGCCCATCGTTCTTTTATTTATCAATCAAAATGTTTCAGTTGTCTCACTTTCTCACTTCCTCATTCACGTCTTCCTGTCTGCTTTCTTTTCTCGTCTCTTACATTTTTCTATTTTGTGTGTGTGTGTGTGTGTGTGTGTGTGTGTGTGTCTCTCTCTCTCTCTCTCTCTCTCTCTCTCTCTCTCTCTCTCTCTCTCTTTTGTCTGCTTGCCAGATCGTGATGAAAACGTCGTAGATTAAAACATGCGATAAATACATGACAAACAAAAATTAAACCTATGATAAACACACGACAAACACATGAAATGGAAACATGCGATAAACACATGATACACAAACGAGAAACCCATTAAAATGAAACATGCGATAAACACATGATAAACACACGAAATCGAAACGTTCGATAAACACACGATAAACCCATTAAATTCAAACATGCGATAAGCACATGGTCAATTATAACACGTTATATACACGTTGAAAACACAAGATAAATTTATGACCTTCAAACTTGCAATAAACACATGAAATTGAAACATGAGATAAACACACGATAAACCCATGAAATTTAAACTTGTGATAATCACATAGTCAATTGCAACATGTTATAAATACATGATAAACACACGCTAAACACATGAAATTGAAGCCATGCGATAAATACCTGATAAATTGAAACGTGTCATAAATATACCTGATGCACACATGAAATGAAACAGGTTATAAATACATGATAAAACCACGACAAACCCAAGAAAATGAAACGTGTGATAAAAACTAGATAAGTTTAAGTACATAATAAACATGATTCATGATCAGCAATTGATAAACACGTGATGAATTTAAACAAGCAATGTAATGTAAGTACAAATAACAACACATTACGATATTAAACATAAATTCAGCATAAAGCTCCAAACTACACATAGTAATCTTTGATAATGACGTCAGACGCATACGATGATTAACTTAAACACCTGATAAGCACACATGATAAACCTAAACACTGGTAAACACGTGATGAAACACTTCGATATTTTGAAAAAAATGATACGATCAAACATCGCTTGGTCAGTGTAAATACGTGGAAAATAAACAATGAATATTAAAAATATGTTTAACATAAACAAATGATAAATATTAAACAATACTATATTCAAACACGTTTAATATAAACAAGGAAAAAAACTATAGTATCAATTTTAAACAAAAAGGCCGTTTAATGTAAAGATCTAATTATCCAGCACTCATTTTAAACAAATTCAAAATATAAACACACGATAGAACGAAGCAAGAAACAAATGCACTTCGAAAGACTCTGACATGAAATATAAACACGTGTTACGTGATAAACACGTATCAAACATAAATACACGATGGACATGCACGAGTGTCAAGGAGACAAACATGATAGACATGATAGTGTATCCAACAGAAACACGCATAATAAATGTAGACGTACATCAAACACACACATACTCAAAACAGAAACACGCATAATAAATGTAGACATACATCAAACACACACATACTCAAGAGTTGTTATATCAAAACAGAAACACGCATGATAAATGTAGACACAAATTAGGACATGACTCACAAACACCATAAATAAGATAAATGAAAAAATAATGACCACATTAAAAATATGATGAGCACATAGACACGCAATGAAAACCAAAATAAGAAAATGTCAGCGACAGATTAAAATGTATTTAACGTCCAAATTACTAACGATATAATCGAACGCGCATGCAACAATGTGCAGTCTATCCATGAAGTATTCATCTTTGTTTTTTAAAAAAATGTATATATAAATTTATATCGAAGTCAGACAATACCCTGACCGACTTCTTAGCTTCTGTTTCTCTCAGTAACATCTGGCTGGTAAGAAAATATCGACTGGTTTTGCACACGGTACCAAAGACATTTTTCATCATCAGAACAGGAAAATGGAAGGATATTAGCATCACCGGAAATAAATTCTAGCTTTGAAACGCATCAGTAAGAAACAGTGCTGCAATGCCAAAGGTCAGCTGATAAACAATTATCTTTACAGTGTATTAGTAATGAATAGTAAAGAATACTGCAATAACAAAAATCTAGGTGTAAAGAATGTAAGTGATAAAGGTAAATGAAGTAATAACATCAAGCAATAAAGAATATTAGTAATAAAGAACACTGCAGTAATAAAATCTAGCTGTAAAGAATATCAGTAATAAAGAACACTGCAGTAATAAAATCTAGCTGTAAAGAATATCAGTAATAAAGAACACTGCAGTAATAAAATCTAGCTGTAAAGAATATCAGTAATAAAGAACACTGCAGTAATAAAATCTAGCTGTAAAGAATATCAGTAATAAAGAACACTGCAGTAATAAAATCTAGCTGTAAAGAATATCAGTAATAAAGAACACTGCAGTAATAAAATCTAGCTGTAAAGAATATCAATAATAAAGATCACTGCAGTAATAAAATGTAGCTGTAAAGAATATCAGTAATAAAATTAATAGCGCTGCAATTGCAATAACATAATTTCAATGTGTCTTACTCCACCAGCATCACCCGTCCCCTGGACAACAACGTACCTTCACAGATAGCATTCCACTGCCTGTCATTTATATACGATACAACACCTGTCAACCTGTAAGGGCAACACGTGTTCTTTATATGAAATTTACCACATGCATGTCTCTGTAACTACAACACATGCCATTTGTATGAAATTTACCACATGTATGTCTCTATAACTACATGTGTCCTTTTATAGACTGTACTATATCCCTCTCCGTGTAGGGCAAGCACAACTTTGATGTGTAAGGCATCACACTCATTTCCTTCTGAGATGCCACAGCATGTCTCCCTATACAGCATGTTTCCATATACACCATGTCTCCATATACAGCATGTCTCCCTATACAGCACACCGTCTATCTCCATGTATAGAAATTATGCATCGGCCTACAAAATGCAATCATCGGTCTAAAAAGGGACATTCCCTAATTTGTAAAGGAATGTAGAGAATTTAGAGAAAACGAATGTGCCAACCGGCAAGGTCAGCATGCACCTATATACCTGAATAAACAATGTACGCCTGTTTACCTCTACACATAATCGTATCAGCTGATCTATTACAACTCCACGCAACGGTCTACCTAACGGGACCAGATGCTGCACTTCTCACCGACAACATCCGTCTGTCTCACTCTGCCGACACGCGTCTGTAGATCTACACGAAGAGTGTTGTATGCCTGTCTGTAGATCTACACGAAGAGTGTTGTATGCCTGTCTGTAGATCTACACGAATAGTGTTACCTGTCTGTACACTTACATGTATAATACACAACCATATGCCTGTCTGTAGACCTACATGAAAAATACATCATACCCGTGAGTCTGTTTGGTAGATCCACATGTATAATATGTACTCTTCTGTCTGTCTGTAGATTTGCTTATATAATATATACCTGTGTGCCAGTCTGTAGACGTACTGTGTGCCTGTCTATATAGCCATATGAATAATATACACCCATGTGTCTGTCTGTAGATAATTTATTTGTATACTACATACCTGTGGGCCTGTCTGTAGATCTGTGAATTGCTAATTATTAATTTATGATATTTTTAATCCATAATTAATACACCAATCAATAATCCTTCCTTGCAAACCACAAACACAGTCACCCGACAGGGGTCTTTTGTCCTGTGGTCACGAGAGCGACTAGGTCAAACCCTGGTACAGTCTGCTAACTAATTTACTCTCTGTCCAAGTGTTACGTGTCTGTAAATCTACATGCATAATGTATTTTTGTGTGTCTGTAGATTTATATGCGTAATATATGTACACCCATGTGCCTGTATGTAGATCTACATAATCAATACATAAGCGTGCGTGTGTCTACAGACCTACATGATCAATACATAACCGTATGTTTGTCTACAGACCTATATGATCTATACATTCACGTGTGTGTGTCTACAGATGTATACTATTAATACATACACGCGTCTGTGTACAGATCTATACTGTCAATATATACATGTGTGTCTGTCTGCAGATCTACACTATCAAAAGATACACGTGTGTCTATCTACATATCTACATGAACACATACACATGCGTTTGTGTACATATCTACATGAACATATACCCGTGTGTCTCATTACAGATTTACACAAAGAGTGTTTCTCCTTAGACCTACACAAACTTTGTGCCTGTCTGCTGTCTGTAGATCTATATAGTGTGCCTGTATCACAATACGCACAAACTATGTACGTATGTAGAGACAACATACATCAGTATATGTACGTATGTAGAGACAACATACATCTGTCTATGTACTTATGTAGATATAACATACATCATACATGCTATGTACGTATGTATAGACAACATAATCTGGCTATGTAGGTATGTAGAGACAACAATCATCAGGCAATGTGGGTATGTAGGGACAACATACATCAGGCAATGTAGGTATGTAGAGATAACATGCATCAGGCTATGTATGTATATAGAGACAACATACATCAAGATATGCATCCATCATTTCCGATCTTTGCTGACAATAAATTCATTCTCCCTCTACAAACAACATTCATGTATGTGTCTATATTGACAACATGCAGTCTAACCTCACTTACGCCATGCATTCATATCCTCTACTGGACGGCTTGCACAAGTCTACTTTACGGACAATACAGTTCCGTCTACCTGTACTGAGAGCACCAGGTGCTTGGCTCCAGGTAGTATTTTTCTTCAGTGCAAACAATCGAAGGGCCCTGGAGCTCATCCCGCACCAGAAGATCGAAAGCGCTTTCAGATAACAGGCAATGTCGTCAATATTTCCCGGAGTTCTTTGCTGTTGACGTGAGTCGCGACCGACTCGTAAACACAGGCTTGCATTCCGGTCCGGGGCTGTGTAGCGCACTTCTGGCAAACTTCGTTCAAATGCAGCGAATGCAATTGAAAATGTATGACGATCAGATTTTTATTATTTGAGATATCTTTTAAAAGCAAACATTTGGTATATTTCGAATTTTAATTTGGCAGAGCAGGAAGAGATCTGAGACTCATCGCACGGAAAAACTCGAATCTTGGAAACAAATTGCAAACTGTTTCGCATGCAGAGCTGACTTTTTGCATTATAAATTATTTCGTAAGCAGAGCTAACTTTCCACCGTAACCGTTTCGTAAACAAAGAATTGCCTTTTTTTCCTGCTTCGTAACTGACATTTTGTTTGCAAACTGTTTCATAAACAAAAAAGTTGATATTTTGCTTACTGTCTAATAAACGAGAACTGACTTGGAGAGAAATATTGCTAACAACCAAGTACTGTAACTAAAACATTACAGCTGTATGGTGAACATCGTATTTATAATAATACTTTATTACAGAACACTGTATTTGTAATAATATAAAATTACATTTATAGTGAGAACATAATATTTATAATAATAGGGCACATTTCTAATAGGAATCATGTATAATACAATTGGAACATCATAATTATAAGAATAATATTGCCTTTACAACGGGAACTCCACATTTAAAATGGGAACATTATGTACATATCATGCGAACATTACGTTTATACCAATAAAAGTTAGCAGTCAGATGTTTTTAAATATGAAGATATTATGATACTTTACTAATAATCTGGCGATGAGGTTACAACGCCTCAGTGCACTCATTTGAGGGCTTTCAGTAAATGTTGCTATTATTCAAATAATTTATATACTATGTTAAGGTAGTGGCTCTTTGTGTTGTAAAGGCCTAGAATCATAATCAGACCAATGGTAACAGCCTACGATTCGTGTGAACAGAATTGTCCTAGTGTTCATTCTCGTTGAGTTGGGTGACCATGTGAGCATTGCAAAATGAATGTTAAATTGTTGCAGGATTATTAAGTGTTCAAGGCATGAGAGTTTGCACAATACGTCACTGCATAATGATTATTAAATATCCAAGGCAAGAGTCTTGCAAAGTACGAATGCAGTATGATCATTAAGTTTTCAAGGCTAGAATCTTGCAAAATAGCGTCACTGCAGTATGATTATTTCGCGTTCAAGCTCTGAGAAGGCCAGTGTTTGTAAAGTACGTCACTGCAGTATGATTATTTCGCGTTCAAGCTCTGAGAAGGCCAGTGTTTGTAAAGTACGTCACTGCAGTATGATTATTTCGCGTTCAAGCTCTGAGAAGGCCAGTGTTTGTAAAGTACGTCTCTACAGTAAGATTATTCAATGTTTAAGGTTTAGGTAGGTCAATGTTTGTAAATTACTTCACTCTAGGAAGGTGACTTCAATATGTGTACTATGAGAAATTATTCCTAACAAAGTGATATAAATGTGTTAACTCTAATCTATCAATGTAGAATGGTGACTTACCTGTGTGCACTGAGAGAAATAATCATTAGTAGGTTGACAAGTGAGTATATTGAGAAAAGCTATTACTACAGCAAAGTGACTTAAGTGTGTGCTTAGTATTAGACACATGACTTTACCGTATATCCTAAAAGGAATGATTTAACTGTGTGCCCTAAGACAAATGTCTAAAATGCGTACCTTGAGACACATGATATTAAGCGTGCACCATAAAGCAAATAACTTAAGTGTATCTCCTAAGACAAATGGCAGCAGTATATCCTAAGACAAATGACTTGCATACCTTACATAAATAACTTACGTATGTACCTAAGATACATGACTTAATTGTGTGCCATAAGTCACGTAACCTAAGTGCGCTCCCCAAGACGCATGACTTAACTGTGTGCCCTCTAAGGCGCATGACGTAAATGCGTACTACATGACACATGACTTAACTGCGTGCTATCTAAGGTACATGACTTAAGTGCGTACCCTAAGACACATAAGTTTACTGTGGGCTCTACGACACAGGACTTAAGTCCGTGCTGTAAGACACATGACTTAAGTTAGGTGTGTGGTTTGGTCGACTTCATCACCATATTCAAAATTTTAATGGGAATCAAAAGTTAATGACGTATGAAGTTTCTAAGGGTCTTACTAGGTCCACATAAAGGCGAAATTCTTAGCGATGTACACTACATACCCCCCACCCATCCATCAGGATGTTGGTTATCAAAACTGAATCGTTGACCTTCGGGGTCAAACTACAGTTAATACGTTTGGGATTGTGTTGACGCACGCATTTGTGTGCGTGTGTATGTGTCCATGCACATGTGTGTGCCTCAATGCGTCGTATATTTCTGTGCATGTGTATCTGTGTGCGCGTATTGTATGTGTGTGTGCATTTGTGTGTGTGCGTGCGCGCGTGTGTTTATGTGTGTGTGTGTGTATTATAGATCTCTTTATGTGGGAATTCTGAACTACTAACGGGTCCTGAAATGATACACGCATACTTACTATTGGCTGTCGATCTCCCAATCAGACACGGGTTTGTTTTTGTCATACAGCTTTTATTTGTACAGTCAAATAAATACTTAAATATTTCTTTTAAATTGACTCCGTGCGAGTTATTTCTTCTTGAATTTATTTTTAATTTGGTTTACTTTTCTCACCAGACGACGAAGGGAAGAATACTAATCATATTTCAGCCACACACATATGACGTCGTCCAACAGGGGACATAATTCTTAAAAGTTCATTCTGTAAACTCTCTTTAGAAACAAATCACCAAATCGAGCGCCGAGCTATGACGAGTTTTATGGTGGACTTAAGGACACTCGCCATTTTTGTTGTTGTTGTGCACTTAGCTGAGAGGGAAATGGAGGTGTACAGTTAGTTGTGGGGGTATTTTTACGGACGACAGACCACAAACACTTTACACTGACAAGAAACAGTAAGGCATAAACAAAGCTTAAGAAAACCAGAGACCTCAATGCTGAAACAAGTCAAAAGATTTCCCAAAGAAATTTTTAGAACGCTGTTCTGTTGTCACTGCACAGGGAGTCGGTTGAGGGGGGCGGCGCAAGAAATTGCAGTAGGGGAGGGGTGCATAATGTTATGAAAATATGTTTGACGGTTACGTCACGACATGGCGCAACAGAAAGATGAATCGTTTTGTCGTCAGAGAAATTTTTTGACGTAAACATTAAATAGTGAGAAGAATGTATAATAACCAAGAACATTAAATAGTGAGAAGAATGTATAATAACCAAGAACATTAAATAGTGAGAAGAATGTATAATAACCAAGAACATTAAATAGTGAGAAGAATGTATAATAACCAAGAACATTAAATAGTGAGAAGAATGTATAATAACCAAGAACATTAAATAGTGAGAAGAATGTATAATAACCAAGAACATTAAATTTATCATATGGAATAAGTTTTAACATAATTAATGATTACAAAAGAAATATTTTCTAATATTCCTCAAAGTAGCGACGTTTATAAATTTGACTAATTTCGTGATTTTGCCAGTTTTCATGCTGATAACCTCGTTTTTACAGATTAAAACCATTGATGTAATGACCATAATGGCCCAGAACTCTTGGACAAGCACATCCTCAGAGCCTCCACTGACTTCCCCATAATCCCCAATGTTAGTGCATACATTGACTTCCCCACAATCCCCACTGTCAGCGCCTATACTGACTTCCCCATAATCCCCGCTCTCAGTGCCTACATTGACTTACCTAGCATTAACCCTTTAAACTGACTTCCCCAATATCAATTCCTCACTTAGTGCTTCATTAGCTACTGATCGATTTCAAGAGATCAAAGGCAAAGGGACGGAAGTTGCCATTCTCGATCTCTTGTACGATCAACGTATCAAGCATACACATAATGTCTTCCTGACAGAGAAGTGTGTACAACCATCCCAAGCAACGATTGTGAGTGTATACGTAAGTCTGGATAGTGTTGCTATTCTAAGGAACACCCAGCTTAACTGAAGAACACAAATATGTTATTTCCACCGTGTTTTTGCTTGCTTCGCGTACACATGCGTTTGCGTGCTCGTACACACGTGCGCTGGTGTGCATATCTGTTTGTTTATTAAAGCGAAGTGTTTGTAGATACGCGTTTGTGTCTTGGGGTATTTTTGTAAATTGCTGTGATTAAGGAGTGAACTGTGTTCTGCGATCTAGCTTGTTTATGGGTTACAAAACATAGCTACTACTAACTGTAATTAAGTTACAAACATAGTTACCTTTAAGTGTAATTAAGTTACAAAACATAGTTACAACTAATTGTAATTATGCTACAAAATAACTACTTAAATGACTGCTTATTGCCAGTAGTTCACAGAGGAGCAAACCCAGTGAATGTCTGTTATCAGAAGGTCGTTATCACACTTCTCCTTGACACATATTATGTGGCCATCACTACTAAACGGTTCCAAATCTCATAGTCTGTTTGGCCGTCACACGCTACCGTTAAATATAAGCGGTACACACATTACATATAAGCACATACTACCTAAGTGAATATTACACGTATTAAGTGAAAACAACAAACAAAGTGAATATTACACGTATTAAGTGAAAACAACAAAGTGAATATTACACGTATTAAGTGAAAACAACAAAGTGAATATTACACGTATTAAGTGAAAACAACAAAGTGAATATTACACGTATTAAGTGAAAACAACAAACAAAGTGAATATTACACGTATTAAGTGAAAACAACAAAGTGAATATTACACGTATTAAGTGAAAACAACAAAGTGAATATTACACGTATTAACTGAAAACAACAAACAAAGTGAATATTACACGTATTAAGTGAAAACAACAAACAAAGTGAATATTACACGTATTAAGTGAAAACAACAAAGTGAATATCGCACACATACCTGTCACGTCTATGACTATATCAAGTACACTAACCCATTCCTTATACTGAGTATAATGAAAACTATATCAAGTACACTAACCCATTCCCTTATACTGAGTATAATGAAAACTATATCAAGTACACTAACCCATTCCCTTATACTGAGTATAATGAAAACTATATCAAGTACAATAACCCATTCCTTATACTGAGTATATTGAAAACTATATCAAGTCACTCATATGCCTACAGTTACACTGCTCATATATCAACAAAACTCACCAAGTCTTGTGCACAATCGTGACATACCACTCCTCCGTGTCACTCTATGGCCGTTACACTAACACTGCTCCATTTCACACACATGACCGTTATATTAGCACTCCTCCATGTCACATATATGGCAGTTACACTAACACTTCTCCATGCTACAACTAAGCAACACGCTATCAAAGTAATATTTTTGATAATCACAGTCAGAAGAATTCAAGATTTATCTATCTATCTATCTATCTATCTATCTATCTATCTATCTATCTATCTATCTATCTATCTATCTATCTATCTATCTATCTATCTATCTATCTATCTATCTATCTATCTATCTATCTATCTATCTATCTATCTATCTATCTATCTATCTATCTATCTATCTATCTATGGCGTAGTAAATTCGCCTATCCCTATTTCTAGACTAAATTGTTATATAAATTGTTAAATTGTCGAAGTGACCCGACCTTGGGCTCTCCTTATGACGGTATTTTTTGTAAGTGTCAGAGTATGAGTAAACAACTCAATCTGATGCTAGAAATTGCTGATGCAATCTGTGGTGGAGTAAATTTGCCTATTCCTATTTCTAATTGTTATATAAATTGTTAAATTGTCGAAGTGACCCAATCTTGGGCACTCCTTATGATGATATTTTTGTAAGTGTCAGAGTTGGAAGTAAATTACCTGAGTTAAGAATATGCTATAAATTGCTGATGTAATGCAAACTAGTTCAAGTGGGTGAGTAGTTTTTATTATCCAATGATTATGATTTACGAGAACGAAACCAGCCAATGGGCTGAGATTAAAAGTTTGCCTGCTTTAGAAAATTCTATTGTTTAATCACTAAGGTTTTACTTGTGTTAAACACTTCACATTGTTCTAATGAAATGTCTCATTACACTATATTACTGTAATTTTTATGCTGTGTGCATGTATAGGGCTGATAAATACAGTTGCAGGAATCTGTAAGTTGAGACTGGAATTTAAGAAATAATGGAGTTATAAAGTGATAAACTGGAAACCTAGCGTTTGTTTCCTGACTATAATTTTACAGGGACAAGCAGCCTTTCTTCATTGTATGATATGAATCTTCTGGTTCACTGATTATTTGACCTTGGTAGATGCGGGAAGCATTTACTGCAGTGTGTAAGTGTAAAGTGTACACTACACTTTTGTTGATGTATGGTGGCAATGTATGCTGACCACATTGAGCAATTCTAGTGCAAGCAAGTTACTAGAAATTGCTACGTTTGATATTCTGCCTGAGGAAGCTAGTACAGTGGAAAAGTGAACAGGTTAGCTTTGAGAGAATAACAGTGGATCCATGTTTTCAGTATGAGGTGAAACAAACACACGAAAAGTGATGCGGACAATGAACTAGTGACCTTGATAAGAAAAAATCAAAGAGACAGTAACAGATTCATCTATACAAGGTTACATAGCAGGTTTATTGCTTATCCCTAATAACTCCATTTCTGTACTCTGATAAGAACTATCCTGTGATTTGTATTAACACTACTGGTGAATTGTATATTAGGATATAGACTGTGTAGATAAAATTATTCAAACCCGATTTCATGGAGATAATTGATGTCAATTAATTTATTTCATTGTATTTTTTATATGTATATTTGATTGTTGATTCAACAAATTTATTGTTAAAGTTAATGACATTCTTACACATATTGATAACCTTATGTTGGAGAAGAAAGTGGGTGGATGGGGGCTCTTTAAATATAAATTAAAGATTGATTTGTCTTCCCCCTTACTAACTTTTCCCTCTATAGAAATATTGTATAATGGTAAATGTCTTTAATGTTGTGGAATAGAGAAAACGTTTACAGCATTTGCATATCTGCGAAATGAAAAATATGAGTGGTGTCTGTTGGAGAATTATTAATAACATAAACTAAGATTCTCATCACTTGTAATTAATTATGAAAGATTAATTAATTATTAATAATAATACTCATTTATTAAGTGGTGTTGGTGTCACACATTGCAAACCAGTTTCAACTGGAAGAGTAGTTTTTATAATCCAATGGTTAAGATTTTGGAGAATGAGACCAGCCAATGATCTGAGATCAAAAGTGTACCTGCTCTAGAGAATTCTATTGTCTAATCACTTAAATTTGGAGTGGCAATAAGTCCAGTCTTAAAATTCGGTCATTAGCTTAATGGTGAGTTAAATGACTGATTGAGAGTGAATGGACTTAGAAATATTTCATGCATTTTTGCTATTGATATTTTATACTTGCATTTTACACAGAGATGTATTATGTGAGTAGACTATTATTTTTACAAATGTTTGAACTAAGATGCTCATATATAGTATGCTAAACACTTGACATTGTTCTAGTGAAATGGCTCATTAAAATATAATGCTGTATTTATTATGCTGCGTTTGTGTATTGGGCTAATAAATCCTGTTGCATGAAACTCCAAGTTGAATGTACTAGAGAATGGAGTTAAAAATGAATAAATTGGAAACTTAGCATTTGTTCCATGATTATATTTTACAGAATATAAGCAACCTTTCTTTGTTTTATCTGAGTCTACTGGTTTACTGATTATAACTGCTACGACTGTGGTAGATATGAAAAATATCTACTGCAGTGTGTAAGTGTAAGGAATACACTGCACTCCATTGATGTATGGTGGCAAAGTATGCTGACTAAATTAAGCAATTTCTGGTACAAGGAAGTTACTGGTAATTGCTTCAGTTGTTGTTCTGCTTGAGGGGACAAATATGGTGGAGGGCCCAGGTTAGCCTCATGAGAGTAGCAGCTGATCAGTGCTCTACAACCTGACAATAGAAGCACCTGGAATTGGTAGTAATAATGTAAACAATAAACTTGTGGCTTTGTTATGGAAAGCATGGAAAAGGACTACTGCAACTTTGCCTGTACAAGGTTACAAATATATACTATTATTGCTTAACTCTAATACTCAATTTCTGTTCTCTGATAAGAACTATCCTGTGATTTGTATTGACACTAATTGAAATGTGTTTTAGTATATAAGACTGTATAGATATCAAAATTATTCGAATGTGGTTTCAAGGAAATATTGATGTCAAATAATCTTTCTAATTTATATTTGATTGTTGATAAAATAACTTTATTGTTTTTTACATATATTGATAACCCTATGCTGGAGAAGAAAGTGGGTGGATAGGTACTCGCTAAATATAGATTAAAGACATATTTGTCTTCTCCTTTAGTAAGAATTTTTCCACCTAAGGAAATTTCTTGTGATGGTAAATGTTTGTCTTATACTGATGTGGAAGAGAGAAAACGATTACAGCTCCTGCATATCCACCAAGTGAGAAAGAGACGAGTGGTGTCTGCTGGAGAATTATTAATAACATAAAATAAGATTCTCATTAATTAATTCATCGTCCATAACAAATTAAAATTAATTATTAATAATCATAACCATGAAGAGGTGGTGTAGGCGTCACACTATCTATCTATCTATCTATCTATCTATCTATCTATCTATCTATCTATTTATCTCTCTCTCTCTCTCTCTCTCTATCTATCTAATGGACATATTTTGTATGCTCATCACACATGAAGTACCCTCATTCACTCTTTTTTCACGTACACACATATGTATATTGTGTGCGTACGTGCGTGCGTGTTTATGTGTGTGTGTGTGTGTGTGTGTGTGTGTGTGAGATAGTTTACATCCTTTAGGGACTATGTTCGAGAATGTAAACAGTCATCTTATTTAAATCTAGACAATGTAACAAAACCGTTTCTAAAGTTTCTATTTTTTTTTTGGTTTTGTTGCCCACAGAAAAATTGGATATTAGACATAAGTTTAAACTTATTAACAGTGAAACAAAATTTTTTATTGTAGAAACACAACTGTCCATGAAAAGTATGAAATACTATTAAAATTGACTAGTTCTACACTAACTTCGTTTTTGACTATGGTGTATCAGCTCTATTTATTTATTATTTTGACTATGGTGTATCAGCTCTATTTATTTATTATTTTGGCTATGGTGTATAAGCTCTATTTATTTATTATTTTGACTATGGTGTATAAGCTCTATTTATTTATTATTTTGGCTATGGTGTATAAACTCTATTTATTTATTATTTTGGCTGATTGGTATTGGAGACTTCGAGGGTAATACACTTCATAACAAACTTATAATTCTGCTGTCGCATTCCAATCAATTACACATTTACAGCCACTCCATGTCATTTTTGTGTGTGCATGAAAGTGCTTTGTCGGAACCGATGCAAAATACTGATGAACACAGACCCCGCCCAAGACCTGACATCTATCCTACCACTCGCGAGTAATACCCTGGCTCTGTGACGACATACGCAAAATAATGCCACTACAAGATAACCGCTTAATCAGGGAAGAGCCCTGGGTCCAGGCTCATGGATGGGGTTGGGAAACTGCCGGGAGGTGGCGACGATTGATTTTTGTTGCTTGTGGAGTTATCGCCCGCGTTTCTCTCACCGCGTCATGCTGCCTAACATCTACCAGTCAGCTAACACGGTCAGCGGGCTTACTAGTGCGAACTGAGATGGTGATTAGGAAACAAGCGAAGCCGAAACGAGTATAAAAATCGTACATAGAAACAAATAGTTTGCACTGTTGGAGACGTTACTAACTTGACACGTGGTCTGTTCCAAAGTAGACTAACTAAACTCAACTGATTTGACTAAAAAAAAATTGTTTAATCAAAACAGCCAATAAAACTGAACAGTCTACATTTGAATATTGTTAGAAAATCGAACCAATACTCTAACAGGGTTTTCCGCAGATTGCGAGGTTTATCAACTGTGGAGTTTAGCGACTCGTAAATTAAAAAGAAAACACAGTCTTAAAGTATACTAGCACCACATTAACAATAACCACCCTGTTTACCTCAGTAGAAAAATTGCAGCCAAATTTATTTCTTACTTTTGGATATTTATTTTGATTTCTTTCGCGCCATCTTATTCATCTAGAACCGATCGTACAGTTTGATTTATTCCAATTAATCAGAACACTTATCTGCTGCACAATAGTTAAAGTTGTCTGTTAGATTTTGTTGAGTGAAGTTTGACGCCAATGAGTTAATGATGAAGTGTTAACTGTTTAAGCGTCAGCTATCACCGAAAAATAGATCTAACATTAATTTAATGACAGTCTTTGCCAGAATTGTCAGCTAGTCCTGACCTTGCCTAGAGCGGGAATTGGCACTGTGATTTGAAAGTTCATTTCGGCATTCTTTAGAGTTTAGAGGATTGAAGACACAGTGGCTTACAGGATTATAACTTGTTCACCATTCTAGCGACTGACGTCAGTAAACAGTGGCCTTGAGATTCTGAGCTCCAGTGAAGGTCATCTTTCGTGTGTGAAACTTTCTTTAGGTCTTTGAACTAAATTGGAGTAGATTGTTGCTCTTTAGAGCTAACAGTTCTCCTTGAGAGAGAGAAAGTTTAAAGCCAGGAGGATTTTCTTTTATGACCGAAGTAACGGAATCCATGCAAAGCAAGGACATGACCTCAAGGACTAAGAGAGGCCGAAAAGGTAAGCTTTTGTCAATTTTAAAAATATAGTAACTCACGTTTTATACTTCCATGTTTTCTATTATATATATCTAAAATGATTTAGATTATTTCAAAGCCGCTTTTCTTAAACTGTTCCTTGGATTTCTTTCTACAATGATTCTTGACTTGCGTTTTACTCTTTGGCACTTTATAAATTTTTTTTCTTTCATCCTCAAAACACAATATATCAAATACTATCTGGACTTGTCTATTGTACGTTGACTGAAATTTCGGTTTCCTGGACATCTTCTCTGACCGTGAGTACGTTGGCCCTCATATTTCACTTCTTATTGGCCTTCATTGTTTACTACTTATTGGCCCTCCTATTTCACTGTACGTTGGCCCTCAAATTTCACTGTGCGTTGGCCCTCAAATTTCACTGTACGTTGGCCCTCAAATTTCACTGTGCGTTGGCCCTCAAATTTCACTGTACGTTGGCCCTCAAATTTCACTGTACGTTGGCCCTGATATTTCACTTCTTATTGGCCTTCATGACTTACTTCTTATTGGCCCTCCTATTTCACTGTACGTTGGCCCTCAAATTTCACTGTGCGTTGGCCCTGATATTTCACTTCTTATTGGCCTTCATGACTTACTACTTATTGGCCCTCCTATTTCACTGTTCGTTGGCCCTCAAATTTCACTGTGCTTCGACCTGCATATTTTACAGTGCGTTGGCCCTCATATTTCACTGTGGTACTCATATTTAATTGTGCGTTGGCCCTCATATTTCACTGTGGCCCTTATTTTTCATTGTGTTGGACGTAACATTTCACTGATTGTTTGACTTTTACTCTTTCCTGTGTAAATGACTCTCTTTGTTGGCCTGACTGATTCTTTGTTGGCCTGATTGATTCTTTGTTGGCCTGACTGATTCTATGCTGGCCTGATTGATTTTTAGTTGGCCTGACTGATTCTATGTTGGCCTCATATTTCTCTGCCCAATGTCTCTCATTTTACTGCCTGTAATCCCTGACGCCGTTCTGTGGACTGTTATCTTTTACTGTTTGTTGGTCTCTTATTATTTTTACTGCTTATTGTCTATTTCACTTATTGTTGTTCTCTTCGTTCACTACTGGTTAGCCAAAGCGTTTCTCAGTTTGTCAACCCTCATATTTCGCTTGTTAGCGACGATTTTATTTTTGTAGAAAATATGTGGTGGGCTTCCTGTTTCAGCGTTTTTACCACGTTTCATTATGTTCCTTGGTCCTCGTGTTTCATTGTTTTGACCCTCCTGTTTCAATCTTGGCCTCCATGTTCCACTGCTTGCTGACTCTCTTTGTCCAGTGTGGTTTCTCTCCCTTTCTTTCAATGCATATTGGTTCTCTTGTTGGCTGTCATATTACTACAATTTTTGTTGGTCCCCGTGTTACACTCGATGCCTCCCACGTTACAAATGTAACCGTCGTTAGACTTAACCCTCAAGCAGAGCTTGTTCATATCTTGGCATAAATTTAAACTAGGCACACACTGTTCTTATTTTAAAATAGGCCTATCGTTTTCCTATTTTAAACTAGTTAATTCTGGTATTATTTAAACTACTTATATATTGGTCTTAGGCATATATTAGTTTTATTTTACACTAGGCATATATCGACCTAATTTAGACTTGGCTTATCATAGATGTATTGTAGACTTGCATATATCGGTTTTATTTTAAATTAGGCATATATAGACTTTATTTTAACCCTCTCTGACTTCAAGGGAAGAGAGGAAGGCTCCACAGGAATCCTCCCAAAAAACCGAGAACATCGAGAAGATGAAAAGTTTTTATGCAATTCCTGTGGAGCAAAAGAAGTTAACGTAACTAATACAACTACTATTTTATTTTAGATCATGAATATTTGGACCTTTTATAGTTTGTTAGAATATATATAGCTTGATCATTTAAAAAAAAATTTTTTTTTAAAGGATGTGCATAACTTTGCCTTACTTGTCTCTATGTTTAATTTAATGTTTATTTAGGTTTACATAACTTACTTTTAACGTAGATTTTGTACAATTTGGTCTTATTTTAGGTTTTTGCATGCTTGGTATTACATTACACCATTTATACCATATTCTATGTTTTAGGGGTTTGCATTTTGGTATTATTTTCGACTTTTGCATCTTGATCTTAATACTTTCTGAAATTAAAAGTCAGATGCTTGTGACTGCTGTATACAGGTTACTTATAAATTTATTGCTCGGTGTGGTAGCTTGCTATCGGAACTTAATAACGACACGTGCTTCTTGTTTCTTTTGTAAATGACAATGTTTATCTTTCATTCCTTCCTTGGAGACTGAAAGTAAACAGTTCTCTGTAAAGTATTTGAAGCGAACAGTGTTTCGATTGTTGCATGTTAAAGAGCCGTTTGTTCCTATAGCACGCTGTACTTGTTTAGTTTAGATAACTTCTTGGCGTCAAATTAAAAAGTTATTCTTCAGGTCCGACACATTTCATTTTTTATGACAATATGACCGCTGCAATTTTACTACTACTTCTACTACTGCTGCTGACGTTGACGTTAATGGTGTGGGCGTTAACGGAAAGAAAATATTATTTGAACGATTGAACGGTACACAAGCACGGGACTCATGTTAAAAAAACAAAGTGAACGTGTTCAGATTAACAAATCCCTAAAGAGTAATACGAAACTATTTCCGGAATAAAAATATTTCTCAAGAAACTAGCAAGTCGTAAACGAGAGCCGTTCATCTTTAATAAGCGTAATAAATACGTCACGTCAATATACGTCATCAGAATGCTATGCATTCACCAGTGGAATCGGAGACAATAAGGGTTTATGTGTTATGATGGCGTACTGTATTCATAAGTGTGTTCGGTATTTATCAACGATCTGTATTCACCAGTGCATTCTGTGTTCAGAAGTGTGTTCTGCACTTATAAATGGTCTGTATTCATCAGTGCGTTCAGTTTTATGAAGTGCGTTCTGTGTTCAGAAGTGTGTTCTGCACTTATAAATGGTCTGTATTCATCAGTGCGTTCAGTTTTATGAAGTGCGTTCTGTGTTCAGAAGTGTGTTCTGTATTTATCAATGGTCTGTATTCATCAGTGCGTTCTGTGCTCAGAAGTGTGTTCTGTATTTACCAATGGTCTGCATTCACCAGTGCGTTCTGTGTTCTTCAATGTGGTCTGCGTTCATCAGCATGAATTTGTATTAGTTAATGTTAATAAGAATTGTCATCTTGTGTTTAGAAATTTTAACTTTGCTTAGAAGTATAAAGTTTTGTTCAAAAATACGAACTAGTATGCAAATGTTTGAAAATTATGTGGAGGAGTGTAAATTGGTGTTCCAATGTATGAATCTGTCCTCTAAACCGGAACGCTTGCTCAGAAATAAGAAATTAAATAAAATTAATAGCATGTAATCAGAATAAATGAACTAGTGATTGTAAGTATAAACTTTAAAGGACCAATTTCAATTTTCGTTTCCAAGCCTTTCATTGTCAAAGAAACCTATGCAGCGCACGCTACACGGGAAAAAATGTTCATACTACATAAAATTTCTTTTAGTCTTCCCGTAAACTGGCTCAACCCGGTCTGTTAGTGTCTCGTAAATTAACTTCTGCTCGTTAAAATATTGCCGCGTTCTCTATTTGCACAGTGCATCTGCACAAGTTCTGATTTGCCCTATTTCGGGCGTGCAGTTTCAGAGGTCTTCACTTAGCCAGCGGCGATTGGTTGATTTAATGTTCCCCTTTAATGACTCCTGTGATGCCAAGTGCTGCAGGACTGGAGTTCATTAGGGCAGCGCTAGCTTTAATCAGTTCGCCAATAACGGCGTTTCCCAGGTGTGGTGGAGTAAATTTGATATCCCTATTTATAGACTTAATTGTTATTTAAATTGTTAAATTTTAGAAGTGACCCGACCTTGGGCACTCCTTAGGATGGTATTTTTGTAAATGTCAGAGTTGAAGTAAACAACATGAGTTAAGAATATGCTAGAAATTGCTGATGCAATCCAAACCGGTTCCAACTGAATGAGTAGTTTTTATTATCCAATGGTTAAGATTGAAGAGGACGAGACTAGCCAATGGGATGAGATCAAAAGTTTATCTGCTGTAGACAGTTCTATTGTTTAATCATTTGAATTTGGAATGGCAAAAAGTAAGGTCATGAATGGTGGATGTTAGCTTAATAGTGAGTTAACTGACAGACTGAGAGAGAATTGACTTAGAAATATTTATTGCACTTTTGCTATTGATGTGCTATACTTGCATTTTACAATGAGATGTATTATGTGAGTAGGCTATTATTTCTACAAATTGTGAACTATGATGCTTGTATGTGGTGTGCTAAACACTAGATATTGTTTCTAGTGAACCCGCTCATAAAACTATTATGCTGTATGCATGTATCGAGACAATAAATACTGTTGCAGGAAACTGTAAGTTTGGGACTTGAATGTAAGAAAGAATGGAGTTAAAAAGGAATAAACTGGAAACTTAGCATTAGTTCCCTGAGTATATTTTACAGAGAATAAACAGTCTTTTCTTGTTTTACCTGAATCTCCTGGTTTACCGATTATAAACCACTACAACTGTGGCTGATACAAGTAATATCTACTGCAGTGTGTAAGTGTAAGCAATTATAGGCTAGTCATAGATCATGTCAGTAAATATCACAGGTCAGTCAAAGATTAAGTCAGTAAATACCATAAGTCAGTCATAGAGTAAGTGAGTGTAATGTTTGTGACCTTCGGTAACTGATTATGTAGAACGTATACATGGCGTGTGCAGTCCTGGGTTAGTGTGGGTCTACCTAAGTCATTTTAGGAAAAGGAATTGCTATTTTCGTCATTATTATTCCAGTTGCGTAAAAGTGCATTCTGATTGGACTAAGGATTTTGTTCACATGCACGCTAGAAACTCTTGTACAGATCTCCTGGCAAAATTCTGATACTCGAAAGAAACATTTTGGAATTTCATCCAACTTACTAGCGTACTTGTGCGGTTTCGTGTTGGTCCAGCACGTCTATCACGCTTCAACTGACCATCAACCGTAATGTAGGTCAAAGTAGTCGACCAATGACAATGCATTCATTGAAACGAATGACGCAAAAGTCGGTCATGATAAGCGTGCTGGTAATAGGCTTCTCAAGCTACTTCCATCATTCCTTTGATCTGGGCTGCCTACAGTGCTGAAATCGGAAATGTTCAGCGTCACGAGACAAATGAATATATAAATAAGGTACATATCTTGCTACCAATCCAGCTAAAAAATTTCCACCCCACCCGTCCATTCAACCATCTATATATATATATATATACCATCTATCTATCTATCTATCTATCTATCTATCTATATATATATATTCATTTATCTCACGCTATAATTAGTTTATATTATGAGTTATTTTACTGAGCTGTACCAGTAGTTGAGTCTTCGACTTGTACTACAATAGCGGATTTGCCTGTGCTTAATTCCGTACAAAAGCGTTTAATTATAACTTGTACTCGTCTGTTACACACACACACACACACACACACACACACACACACACACACACACACACACACACACACATACACACACACACACACTCATACATACACAATACTTTTCTCATCTCTTTGCTTGCGCACGCACTTCTCTAATCGATATAGAGGACTAGGGATTAAGGTCTTCATTTTATGTCAGAGTAACGTAAATTAATTCTTATTCACCTTTGTGCAAGGGGAGAGAAATAAACCTCATATCATACCTTACATCTCTCTCCACAAACACTTAGTCTTTTCAGTCTTTACACGCGTTTCACTTTCTCACACTTCTACAATATCTTTTTGTACTTCACTTTATTCTCACTCTTACATTTGTACAATATCTTTTTGTACTTCACTTTATTCTCACTCTTACATTTGTACAATATATATTTGTACTTCACTTTATTCAAACTTCTACAATATCTTTTTTGTACGTCACTTTATTCAAACTTCTACAATTTCTTTTTTGTACTTCACTTTATTCACACTTCTACAATTTCCTTTTTGTACTTCACTTTATTCACACTTGTACAATCTCTTTTTGTACTTCACTTTATTCACAATCTCTTTATGTACTTCACTTTATTCACACTCTTACTTTTGTACAATATCTTTTTTTGTACTTCACTTTATTCACACTCTCACACTTGTACATCCTTTGCATTCATTTTTCAAAATTTACAACCACAACATGCACTTCAGTGTCAATAGTTTTCAAGTGCTTTTAGAACGAAGTCACAAGCTTGTTGTCCCAAGAGAATTGTCAGTCTACCTGTTTCCTCGAACACGTGGTAGAACACTGACGAGCCGTTATTCTCCCGAAGCTAATCTGGGCTCTCTGCCATAGTATATCATGCAGAACAACAATTGTAGCTATTTCAAGTAACTTCCTTGTACGAGAAAGTCCACAATGTAGTCAGCATACTTTGTCACCATACATCAACAGAGTGCAGTGTATCCTTACTCTTACACATTTAGGGTAGATACTTCTCACATCTATTACGGTCATAGCGGTTTATAAATCAGTACACCAGGAGATTCAGGTAAAGAAAGGAAAGGCTGCTTCATCTCTGTAAAATATAATCAAGGAACAAACACTAAGTTTCCAGTTTATTCTTCTTTAACTCCATTGTCTCTTACATACAAGTCTCAACTTACAGTTTCCAGTATTTATGAGCCATATATACCCATACAGCATAATGACCAGTTTCATATACCCATACAGCATAATGACCAGTTTCACTAAAAACAATGTCAAATGTTTAGCACACCACATATAAGCATCATAGATTACAATTTGTAGAAATAATAGTCTACTCACATAAAACATCTCTATATAAAACGCAGGTATAACACATCAATAGCAAAAATGCATGAAATTTTTCTATTCTCTCTCAATCAGTCAGTTATCTCGCAATTAAGCTAATGGCCACCTTTCATGACCGCACTTCTTGCTACTCCAAAGTCAAAGTGATTAGACAATAGAATTATCTACAGCAGGCAAACTTTTGATCTCAGCCAATTGGATGGTTTCATTCTTGTAAATCTTAACCATTGGATAATAAAAACTACTCATTAAGTTGGAACTGGTTTGGATTGCATCAATAATTTTTAACCTTTCCTCCACCTGAGTTGTTTACTTCCAACTTTGACACTTAAAATATCATCATAAGCAGTGCCCAAGGTCGGGTCACTTTGACATTTAACAATTTATATAACAATCATGTCTAGAAATAAGGATAGGCAAACCCCCCTCCCTCTCCCCCCTCCCCCCTCTCCAAACGCGAAAGCGGCGGAAGCCGGAAGCGTTCCCCACATTCAACAACAAAAGGATAGGCAAATTTACTCCACCACAGTTTTAATATTCATTTGTAAATCCAGCTCATGTTTCAAGACCAAATCAAAAAAAAAATAGATGTACCATACTAGTCAAAGATTTAAAACAAAACTGGACAGTGGAGGTAAATGGTACATATAAGTTGTAAGTGACAGATAGTCTAAATTTCCAAAACATATATACACAAGATTGCGCGTGTATGCAAACACATAATTATAATCCTATCGTTAAATAATGACATGTTACTCTTCTGTTTCACTGAGAGCGTAATATCTTTGCAATAGCAGAACTACATTAGATTTTTTCCTGGATTGGAAGTAGACAACTGACGTATGGCCGCTGCGCATGACTCATTCCTCCAAGAGGCTAAGGGGAAACAACATACGTGGTGCTTATTCAGTCAATCGGCCTTCACTTTTCTTGGATGATGTCATAAGCAATCGTGAGCTGCTTTACTGAAGTGGACGAAATGACGGAAAGGCAACAGCCGGAATGAACAAGACGACATTTCATTAGTGGCTATAGGCTGCATATCATTATTTCCAGGGCTAGAATAATATGCGGGCATATTGCTTGTACGTGTGTGTGTGTGTGTGTGTGTGTGCGTGCGTGCGCGTGCGTGTGTGTGTGTGTGTGTTATACGTGTATGATTCTGTGTGCGTGTTTATATGCGCATTGCCCGCTTGTAAGTGTTTTTGTATATAGTGTGTATGTGTATGTGTGTGTGGTTATCAGTGTATGAATGTATATATATATATATATGTGTGTGTGTGTGTGTGTGTGTGTGTGTGTGTGTGTGATGGTGTAAGGTTCAAGGGTAATAAGAGATAATAATGTTCATAGCAAACTATTAGCTAAGAAGAAATATTATCACTTAGCGCATTAATAATACAAAGATAACAAAGCACCCTTCATCTTCCCTCGGATAGACACACGGCTTGTTGATACTTCCATCCGGGCTTTTGGCTGCCACCAACAATAAAATGCGCACTGATCTGTGATATGAACTCGATTGCGTCTGCCACAAGGAACAAAAAGATCACGTGGTCAATGACGTCTGAAAGCTTTGTATCTAAATACAAGAAAAAAGAAAAAAATAGTAAAATAAATATCACATTAATGATTGTTTTTTTTTTTACTGTCATAAAACGTTGGTGGTGTTTTGCAATCCAGAATTCTATACGTCGTCCCTACCAAGGAGAATAAAACGTTATGCACGTAAAAACTTGCCTTCTGCGATACCTATAGTATTCGAACACATTTAAATCTTAGTGCACACGTACTGGCATTTTCCGTCTGCTAAAAACGATCGGCACTTTGCTTTGCTTCTTTTTATAATTTTTTAATTTGCAGCAAAACCTTTAACACGAAGAATAGCAAAAAGCTGCAAAAGACGAAAACGCTGCCAGTTCCAAACTTTCCTTTCAAGCAAAATCTTCATTTGAAATCTGATACTATGAGAGCAATAATGTAGACTTGGACGCATGAAGAGTGTTTTTATTTATTAAGAAGCTTCAACATGAAACTCTAAACTGTAAAACACAGTTTTCTTGAGAACTCTTTGTGTTCTGTCTGTAAAATTTGAATGATCGTGATCTGGAGGAGATCATTTAGTTCTGGTCTTTGGCAAGAATTGTCGATGGTACTAAATATACACTCCATATCACTCAGTGCTGAAATATGCTCTACATTGTTCGATGTTGAAATATACTCCACACTGTTCAGTGTTGAAATATACTCCAAACTGTTCGGTGTTGAAGTATACTCCAAACTGTTCGGTGTTGAAGTATACTCCACACTGTTCATTGTTGAAATACACTCCATACTGTTCAGTGTTGAAATATACTCCACACTGTTCAGTGTTGAAATACACTCCATACTAATCGGCGTTCAAAACACTAGTCGGTGTTGAAATATGCTCCACAAAATTCAATGTTGAAATATATTCCACTTCATTTAGTGTTGAGATGAGCTTCAAGGAATACTGTTAAAAATATATTCCAAGTAATTCTGTGTGAAAATATACCCATAATATTCATTATCAAACACATTAGTTCATTCTATTCAGTAACACTGTGCTCAGAAGAAATTTGGACATACACTGACCTTGACCTGAAGGCTAACACAACTTATTCTATAATCTTTATGTTACGTTATCCAATTGAACAGAGTTTCAGCTGAAGAAGTTTGAGTTTTATTTGTAATGCATTTTGGAAAATTAAACAGAAAATGTTTTACAATCTTGAAATATTGTTCATACGCACAAGAGTTTGTATGTGAAATTAATTAATTTTAAAGGTAATCAATAAAATCATTGTGCACAATTGATTGCGAGTGATCGAAAACTGACAGGACCATGAGTAAATGAAAGTAACGTCACACGGTAGTTTTAAATATGTAGTTGTAAATACCAACACCCCCCCCCCCCCAAACAACCGCCGAATTTATACATTTACTTTTGCTTAAATTAATGTTTAGTGAGAGTGGAGGTTGTCAATGATAAATAGATTTGACTGGAACGTGTTACAGGTATCACATTGACGTCACAACAATTCATGCGTGAAGCTAGTTTCTTTCACATATGAAAAGTCACAAATGAAAAATGAATACACGTCACACACGCTATTCAAGTCGTATAATTGATTTATGAAAATAATATAAAAAGTTAGGAATAATAAATAAATAAAATAATATAAAAAGTTAGGAATTATAAATATATAAAATGCTGAAAATAGTAGGTGATATGTACTGGACAAGGTGATATATGACCTAGGATATCAATGACTGCGTTCTCAGACTACATTTAAATATTTTCTTAATCATTCCAAAGCAGTATCTATCTATTTATCTAATCTAATCTATCTATCTATCTATCTATCTATCTATCTATCTATCTATCTATCTATCTATCTATCTATCTATCTATCTATCTATCTATCTATCTATCTATCTATCTATCTATCTATCTATCTGATTGTCTGTCTGTCTATCTATCTATCTATCTATCTATCTATCTATCTATCTATCTATCTATCTATCTATCTATCTATTATCTATCTATCTAAATTTGCTTATCATTATTTCTAGACTTAATTGTTATATAAATTGTTAAATTGTCAAAGGGCACTACTTCTTATGATGGCATTTTTGTGTCAGAGTTGAGAATATGCAAGAAAATTGCTGATGTAATCCAAACCTGTTCGAACGGGATGAGTAGTTTTTACTGACTAATAGTCTCCCCCTTCTTCATAACAACCCCAACCAATGGAAATGGACCGGAGGTTTGTTTGTTGAAGAAGTACTCTATTCTATCACATTAAATTTGAACGTAACTCGAGTCCAGTCATAAAGGCGATCGTTAGTTTATAGTAAGTTAAATGATGATAATGAAAGAATGGACTTGGAATATTTCATACACGTTTATTGTTGGTCTATTAATTGAATCAGAGAATGCTTATGTAATTGAAACATTATTTCTATGTTCATTAATTTGATTACATTGTAAATTATTTTTGTGAATTTTGGTTGATGCTATATTTCGTATGCTGCGTGTGTATGGCTAACGAAATTGTTGCAGGATTTGTAAGTTGAGAATGCTTGTAAGAGAGAAAAGAGTTTGGAGATGAAATAAGTCTTAAATTTAGTATTGCCTTAATTTGACTTTTGCAGAGAAGCCTTTTTGATTGTCATTTCATGCTACAGTGACTTCTCTGCTCAACTGAATTAAGTTTGTGTGTGGATCCAGCGTTGTCGTCAACTTATCAGTAAAATTTGTGTTGCTGTAAGTTGATTCCTGTGAATTCCATACAGCAGAAATTGTGGCATGAGTTTGGCCTTGAAAATTCCAAAAGATTATGTTAAAGGTTCCTCGTGGTGTGTTTAGTAAACACACAGACATTTTAAAATACTTCCTATTCTTGATAGTGCATTTAAAAATTTGAAATTCAGGACGAAATTCTCTTTTGTATGCTTGGAGAGTGCATCGAAGATTCTGGAACAGTTGTGTAACGTGTCTAGAAGGGCACATGGACCCTCGCCTAGATATGAAAGACAGTGACTTGTTGTAAACTGTGTGATTGTGTAACGTGTCTAGAAGGGCACATGGACCCTCGCCTAGATATGAAAGACAGTGACTTGTTGTAAACTGTGTGATTGTGAAACATGTGCCGGTGACAGCAGCCATCTTTGAACAGGTTTTGCGTATTGATTTTAACTATTTCTCTAAAATTCATCTCTCATTTCCGTGATGTTATCCATGAACTTGTTTATGTATTTATGTTAATTGACTGCTTATGTCTATGCTAGCACAAATTGAATGATCGTCCAGCGCTAATCAAGCAAATGAAGTGGTTAAATGTCAGTGCTCTTTGTTAATTGTATATACTTCATATTTAATTGTTGATTTGATAAATTTATTGTTAAATTTATTGACCTTCTTACACAGATTGATAACTATATATCGGAAAGACAGTGAGTGTTTGGGAGCTCGCTAAATGAAGATTAAAGACATACTTGTCTTCTTTAGTAAGAAGTTTTCCACCTACAGAAATATTGTGTGACGGTAAATGTTGTCTTTAATGTTTAGGAAGAGAGAAAACGTTTACAGCACCCGCATATCCGCCAAGTGAGAAAGACGAGAGGTGTCTTCTAGAGAATTATTAATAACATAAATTAAGATTCTCATCACTTGTAATTAGTTAGTTATGGATGATTAATTAATAATAATAATCATAACCATTAACTAGGTGGCGTTTGGCGTCAACAACATTCAGTGCTGAAATTATCTGTTGTGTCCAAAGATGTGCAACATGAATTTATGATGTAATGTAAATATGCATGCTAATTTTGATTTAATTAACTTGTCTCTACTTTTTTTACGGATTTAAAAAGTCGTTTAAAGATCTTGCGTAGGTGAGATTTCATTATTATTAAAATAAATAAAATAGATTACTTAAAATCAAGCGCTTTGTTGTCTACTATAACATCATTATTAATGTATATATAGGATAAGTTCAAATTTTATTATTAATACATTGGACTGCATCTGTTAGAATACTGACAGCAACTGACAACAACTGACAACTAGCAAATGAAAACAGTGTTCCAAACAACTTTAAAATGGGATCCTATGCAAACGGCTATGTACCTCACTAATTAATATCAGCTTTAAATTATTTCTGCGTAAGCATGGACTTGGAACAATGCATTAAAATGCTCACTAACAAACACATACACAAACATGCAGAACACACACGAAATAAAGAAAATTAAGAATATAAAAATGGAACAGAAATAAACAAAATTGTTATTCGCACTAAAATAAAAGATTTAAAATCACCGTAGCAATTTGCATTCCCCTCGACTTGGTAACTAAAGCTGCACGTCTATTGTAAAAAGCCAACAGAACGGAAATGGCCGCATCGAACATAAGGTAGCTCTCAGTTAATGTGCTCTGTTTCCCGGCTTTTAGCATCTAACTCTTGTTCGTCTCCTCTTCTGTCATTCGGAAGTGTTTGCTAATAGCTCACATGCGCGTACACGTACACCCACCCACCCCCACTCACCCAACATACACACACTCGACAATGTGCACCTGTATGTACATGCACACGTTCTCACGCACAAATGCTGGCGAGCTGATAAGCCGCGTTCAAACGTATTCAAAGAGAGACGTTTGTTGATGCGTTGCCTGAGGACCTGTTCAAAACGTTCACTCTTTATACCATACACGGCTTACATACAGCTTACTTGAAAATAACGGGCTTGTTTCCCTTTGCGGTCGGCTCCGAGGCCCCACTCACTGGAGTTAGAATCGCATTAATCCGTTCCTTAATTCTCAACAAAGAATGCCATGATATTTACTGTCTTTGGGAGACAGGGATTACAACTGGCAGACACTTCAATTTGGAGAATTGTTTGCAAAGCGAATTTATGAATCACTAGCGTAGTGAAAGCTGCTTTAATGTATCTTGTGTTCGTGCGTGTGTATGTGTGTGCGCTCCTCTGTGTGCTTGCGAGATATGGTTAGGTGAACATGACTATAGATGTTGGTGTCGTGTGCCACGCTCACCCCTCTTTGCGCTCCGCAGATAGATACATATACACTTTTATACAGCAACAAAGCGACATGATAAGTCACACTCATAATAGATCGAGGACAGATATACAGATAGCCACAGGTATGCTTTATACAGCTAGCCACAGTTATGCTTTATACAGCTAGCCACAGTTATGCTTTATACAGCTAGCAACAGGTATGCTTTATACAGCTAGCCACAGTTATGCTTTATACAGCTAGCCACAGTTATGCTTTATACAGCTAGCCACAGTTATGCTTTATACAGCTAGCCACAGTTATGCTTTATACAGCTAGCCACAGTTATGCTTTATAACAGCAGTAGACTGAACATTCAAATGACTGAAGTGGTGATTTTGATATGTAACAACATTCAGATGACTGAAGTGGTGACTTTGATATGTAACAACAGAGCAGATGAAGACCACTGGCTATGTCAGAAATGTTACAACAAAAGAAGAAAACAATGTATATAGTTGACACTGCAAACACACAAATCAAGGTGAAAATGTTGTTGTAAAAGCTATCGCTAAAAAACAACGTTCAAGTATCAAAATGAATTTTGTTTGGGGAAAAATAAACTTGAATAATATAAACTGTGTACTATATATAATGAAATCAATTTATTTCGGGAGTTTCATACTGCTCTGAAACTGTACACACAGAAATGATAGTGTGCACTCGGAAATAAACTCAATGATTCGAGGTTAATTGTTTTCAATGGGACAAAGAATGGATAAATGATTCGAGGTTAATTGCTTTCAATGGGACAAAGAATGGATAAATGATTCGAGGTTAATTGCTTTCAATGGGACAAAGAATGGATAAATGATTCGAGGTTAATTGCTTTCAATGGGACAAAGAATGGATAAATGATTCGAGGTTAATTGCTTTCAATGGGACAAAGAATGGATAAATGATTCGAGGTTAATTGCTTTCAATGGGACAAAGAATGGATAAATGATTCGAGGTTAATTGCTTTCAATGGGACTAAGAATGGATGAACTATATCCAAACCTCACTAATAACAATGGCTTGCTAAATAGCAGCTACTGGACTAATGTGTTAAGAAATAAACCTTTAACCCAGGGGTCGGGAACCTATGGCTCGCGAGCCATATGTGGCTCTATTGATGGCTGCAACTGGCTCTCAGACAAATGTTCGATTATAAAAAAAAAAAAACAGTGGGTTTTCCCAGTCTTACGCCTCCATAAAGAGACATCCGTTAGTGATTAGGCTTAGAGACTGATGAAATACCTTGTTTACTCCTTCAGAGAAACAGGCTAAAACCAGAGGTGAAGGTCGCATCAAAAGTTGGATACTAACTATCCATGTACGGTCACTTGTTTTCAGATAATGTGACGTAGCGCTAAGTTGTGAGTTGACCTCTACTTTCATTCATTATAGACCCCTGAATGAACGGGCCACGTTAGACGCACACCTGCATTGCACCCGATTTACATGGGTAAAATTAGAGCGTCCATTCATTACTAGGACCGGATCTATCACAACACAACATATAGGTAATATCTTGATTTCTCTGTGTTGAGTTGAATTAATTCTATATATTTTATATTGTGAATGTATGTAGAATTTTCTTGTGCATTTTATTGCTGATTGATAATATATTTTCTACAAAGCTAAGTGGCACAGCGATATTACATTTGTAGTAGTGGTGAGGACACCATGTGTATGTAATTGAACTACCGTTGATTAATTGTTATCACGGGAGAGTCAAAACCCACCACGTATTCATTAGTTAAATCGTATTACTAGCAACTTTGGATTAATGGAGAAATATATTGTAAAGATTTAGAATTTTAGATGTTTGGATTTTCACATAATGTAAATTGTAAGTTAGTGGAAATTGTAAAGAATGATTAACGCTGCTGTTATAAGGCCCATATAAATCATTATTGTCACACGAGTCTGAAACATGATTAACTATGCATTGCAGCCAGTTCCAGAGTTCACCTTATAACTCAGACTTCAACTGCTAGCTGTTCCTTGGTGGAAGTCTAACCTTACTAAAAGCGTGGATTTCTATGGAAAAGTGACAAAAATACATGTCATTGTGTCTATATCTGACATTGTTCAACTGGGGCTGCCATATATAGCTTTCGAAAATAGCGGCCGATGTGTGCATGTGCAAAAGGGTCCGCACAACAGATTGTCGTCGGATCAGAAAGTTTCGTTTAAATCGCATGGTCAGCTAACTAATTTTAGAAACCCTTTTGACAAGATGGCTAAAAGAAAGAAAGACGATGAGTATCGTACTTTTCAGCAGGAATGGACAGAGGAATTTGCCTTTGTGGAGAGAACGGGTTCTGCAGTGTGTCTAATATGCAGTGATAAAATTGCATCTATGAAACGGTCAAATGTAAAGCGACACTTCGAGACACGCCATTCTACATTTGCATCGAAATATCTTGCGGGAGACAGCAGGAAGAAAGCATGTCAAGAACTGCTATCAAGAGTGCAAGCTAGTCAGCATCAAATCCGTGTTTGGACCCAACAAGGTGACTTGAATTCGGCTAGCTTTGCTGGCGCTTTAGCTATTGTGAGAAACGGAAAGCCATTCACAGATGGGGAGTATGCCAAAGCATTCATGCTTGATGTTGCCAATGAACTTTTTGATGACTTTTCGGATAAGGACAAAATAATTAAACGGATAAAAGACATGCCTCTGTCGGCAAGAACTGTTCACGATCGTAGCATCATGATGTCAAATCAAATTGAGGCAATGCAAGTCAAGGACATAAATGCGGCACCGTTTTTTTCTCTCGCTTTGGATGAGTCAACAGACGTCAGTAATTTATCCCAGTTCAGCGTGGTTGCAAGGTATGTTGTCGGTGATACACTACATGAGGAAAGTCTTGCTGTGTTGTCTATGAAAGGCACAACAAGAGGGCAGAATTTATTTGAGTCCTTCACTGAGTTCGCTAAAGAAAAAATCTACCGATGATTAAACTTGTTTCGGTGTGCACTGATGGTGCTCCGTGCATGGTTGGGAAAAGCAGAGGATTTGTCGCTCTTCTTTGTGAGCATGAAAACAGACGCATCATAAGCTTTCATTGCATCCTCCATCAGGAGGCGCTTTGTGCTCAGATGTGTGGCGAGCAGCTTGGTGAGGTGATGTCACTGGTGGTTCGGGTAGTCAACTTTATTGTTGCCCGAGCATTAAATGATCGCCAGTTCAAAACACTGCTTGATGAGGTTGGGAATAATTATCCTGGTCTGCTTCTGCACAGCAACGTGCGTTGGTTGTCAAGGGGGAAGGTGCTCAGCCGATTTGCGACTTGTCTGAGCGAAATCCGGACTTTTCTTGAAATGAAGAATGTCGAGCATCCCGAGTTATCTGACACTGAGTGGCTCCTGAAGTTCTATTATCTCGTAGACATGACTGAACATCTAAATCAGCTCAATGTGAAAATGCAAGGCGTTGGAAACACAATCTTATCCCTGCAACAAGCAGTGTTTGCATTTGAAAACAAGCTAGAACTCTTCATTACCGACATTGAAACAGGTCGTTTACTACACTTTGAAAAACTGGGAGAGTTCAAAGATACGTGCACATCAAGTGACCCTGCTCAACATCTTAATCTTCAGCAGCTAGCAGGCTTCACGTCTAATCTCCTGCAGTCATTTAAAGCGCGCTTTAGAGAATTTCGCGAGCACACCCGTCTTTTTAAGTTCATCACCCATCCACACGAGTGTGCAGTGGACAGCACTGACCTGAGTTGCATCCCCGGTGTCTCCGTCAGAGATTTTGAGCTCCAAGGCCTCAGACATGTGGGTGAATAAGCTCAAGTCACTGAATGAAGATTGCACGACAGCAAGCAGAGTTGGCGAGCCAACACAAGTGGGCAGAAATTAAAAAACTTCAACACACAGACCAGCTGATTGTCAAAACTTGGAACGCGCTTCCCGTCACATACTATACACTGCAGCGTGTGAGTATTGCTGTACTGACAATGTTTGGCTTTACGTATGCATGCGAGCAGTCTTTCTCACATCTAAAGAACATTAAGACCAACCTGCGATCACGTTTAACGGATGGAAGTCTCAACGCCTGCATGAAGCTTAACCTCACTACGTATCAACCAGACTACAAAGCCATCAGCAAAGCCATGCAGCACCAGAAGTCGCATTAATGGGAAGAAATTCTCATTATTGATTAGCAACAGCATAATAATGTTATTAAAAAGACATAATTATTGTACTTTTAGTGTTGAAATTACACAAAATTACACATTTACTTTAATTTTTAGTTTTAAACATAATGTATGGCTCTCACAGAATTACTTTTCAAAATATGTTGTGTCCATGGCTCTCTCAGACAAAAAGGTTCCCGACCCCTGCTTTAACCTATCGACTGACCGCTCCAAAATGCCCACTGGATAAACTGACTTATTTATGCCCGCTTCGTTTGCATGACCTTACCTTCCCATGACCTTACCTTCCAACACTTGTTTACACTAGTTTCTGGACTACAACAACGGGTGGACTATTGCGAGTACAAGATCCACCGTTATATCTACACATTCGCCGTATATTAGGCTTAGATCTTATACTTCATGTAGTCAGATTTATGTGCTTAAATTGTATTGTATTGTTGGCCTACATTTATTACATGTCTGCAAGACTCAATATGTGAGTTACAGAGCAATTTTTTCATTCCCATATTAAGTATTTTCCAGAAGTCAGTGTTTGACACATCTTGACGTAGCTTAATTCAAATTTTAAATTGAAAATATTAGATCTTGCTGTTTGGGACATCTTGACATAACTTAATTTAAATTTTAAATTGTATATTATTAGATTTCGCTGGTTGACAAATCTTGATATACTTAAATTCAAATTTAAGATCTTACTCTTTGATTCACTTCTTTATAAAGCCTCCTTTCAAATTTATGTAATGGTTACCTTCAGATCTTGGTGAGTAACTTACTTATTGACACGGCCTAATTTTAAATTTAAACATTGTATATCTATAGACCTTAGTGAGTGACTCACTTATTGAAATGATCTAATTTTCAATATTTTTTGTTGTCTTCAGACCTTAACGTGCGACTCACTCATTGACAAAACCTAATTTTCAATTTATATAGTGTGTGTGTCTACAGACCTTAATGAGTGACTCACTCATTGACAAAACCTAATTTTTAATTTATATAGTGTGTGTGTCTACAGACCTTAATGAGTGACTCACTCATTGACAAAACCTAATTTTCAAAATATATATATATATAGTGTGTGTGTGTCTACAGACCTTAATGAGTGACTCACTCATTGACAAAACCTAATTTTCAATTTATATAGTGTGTGTGTCTACAGACCTTAATGAGTGACTCACTCATTGACAAAACCTAATTTTCAATTTATATAGTGTGTGTGTCTACAGACCTTAAAGAGTGATGCAGTTATTGACATGACCTAATTTGAAATTTATTGCACGTCTAGCATTGCGTTGTGTGCAAAATATAGTAATCAATATCGGAATTGTGTGTGTGTGTGTGTGTGTGTGTGTGTGTGTGTGTGTGTGTGTGTGTGTGTGTGTGTGTGTGTGTGCGTGCGTGTGTGTGGACTCAAAATTGAAATCATGATCTAATCAGCAAGGACGAAAATCTTAAAATGTAAAGTGTTCTTAAATCATTTGATCAGCTGCGCCCAGAAACAAATTGCGAATTGCGGCCGTTGAATAAGTAGTCTAAGTATTTAGAATCAATTTTACAAGGACACTTTTTCCACTAGAGAAGGGATCTGACTCAAGTACGTCCACATTGGTGTTTACTGATAACCGTCTGACCACTAGAGAGAAATATAGATACTACTGCTCCTTATTACTACTACTACCGACAGGCCGTTCTTAAGAGCTATTATAGGCCCATGGCAAAGCAGTGCACTGGGACCCCTACCTAAACAAGCACTCAATGGAATAAAACACAGATTAGAATGAGGCCCCTGGGAACTGCCCAGCGTGCCCATACATTAAGACGGCACTGACTACCAATACTATTAAGATTACTAGTGCGGCTCTACCCCTACTTCTACCGATACTATTAATATTACTAGTGCGGCTCTAATACTACTACTACTACTACCACCGATATTATTAATATTACTACTGCGGCTCTGTTACAACTAATGCAACTAATAATATTACTTCTACTAAAATTACTATTACTGCATCTATTAATATTACTACTACAATAAGTACTACTACTGCAACTATTAATATTACTACTACAACTAGTACCACTACTGCGTTATTAATATTACTACTACAACAAAAAATACTTCTACAGCGTCCATTACTATTAGAACTTCCTCAATTACTACTACTAAAACTATTAACACTACTACTATAACAATTACCATTACATCTACAATTAATATTGCGACTACTCCACTATTACTATTACTAGTGCTGCAATTATTACTATAGCTTCTATTTATATTACTACTACAAATGCTGGATCTGCTTTTATTAATATTACTACTACTACAAGTACTACTACTGCTACTATTAATATTAATAGTACTAAAACTTCTTCTACTGCTACTATTAATTTTACTACTAGTACAATTACTTCTACCGCTACGATTAATATATTGCTACCACTACTACAGCTATTATTACACTACAATTACTATTACTACTGCTACTACTATCTCCACTTCTAAAGATAATGGGAATACATTTTTGATTTCTCTATGTTTTCATCTAGAATGTCTGTAAATTTTTCATATTTTATGTACTGATTTGACATTAATGAAAAAGGAATAGCAATTTTGTCCTCCGAAACAGCCCACCCACCATAGTACGTATTGAACCAGCAACCTCATGTTACGTTCTCCACAGTAACTACATTGTAGATTTCGTAATTATTTTCCTAACAGCCCTTAGCTTGCTGTTTCAGTTACAGCTATTATTAACGTGTGTGTGTGTTTGTGTGTGTGTGCGTGCGTGTGTGTGTGTATGTGTGTGTGTTTGTATGTGTGTGTGTGTGTGTGCGCGCGCGCGTGTGTATGTGATGTGTGTGTGCGTGTGTGTGTGTGTGTGTGTGTGTGTGTGTGCGTGCGTGTGTGTGTGTGTGTGTGTGTGTGTGTGTGTGTGTGTGTGTGTGTGTGTGTGTGTGTGTGTGTGTGTGTGTGTGTGTGTGTGTGTGTGTGTGTGTGTGTGTGAAAACGAAGAACAAGAAAAGCGGTGCTTCATTTTCATGCTAATATTCTTCATTGTTTTTCTATAATAACATGCATTTTCAAAACGTATTTCTTATTGAAGCAAAGTAATTGTGCGTTAGATATAGTGTTAGACACATTTAATGCACGAAAGAGTTAATTATTACTGTAGGCATCTATCTATCTATCTATCTATCTATCTATCTATCTATCTATCTATCTATCTATCTATCTATCTATCTATCTATCTATCTATCTATCTATCTATCTATCTATCTGTCTGTCTGTCTGTCTGTTAGTCTATCTATCTATCTATCTGTCTGTCTGTCAGTCTGTCTGTCAGTCTGTCTATCTATCTATCTATCTATCTACCTACCTACCTATCTATCTATCTATCTATTTACTAATGTGTGCATTATGTAAACAATGCTATACTAAGTCCCTGTAGGTAAGGGTTTCTTTGTTTCTGTATCATCATTTATTTAACTATCGGAATTCTAATTTTAAAATACGCCAAATCAAATGTTTTTAATAATTTTTTCCCTATAGCAATCATTTTTTAATTCTGTAATTATTATCGGCCATAAAATCACTTATGCTCACAAGTGAGATTTTCTTCATTGTCACAGTCACAATCTTCCATTTAATAGTTCTCTTTTTCTTTTGAGAATAAATGATGACTGTAAACCACTTTTGCAAATTTGAATCGACCACGCTGATCTAACATTTACCAATTGGCCAGTTTGAAAGTGTATTGGCCGTAAATCGATTGTAACTTTTAGGTCGTGTGTCATTGATAAACTGTTCCGGCCCGCAGAATCTCCCCATTGACTACAGTAGATTTGCCCCCCTTGAATACGTCAGTGAATTGTTGCCCGCACAAATGGCAAACATGTTTCTAAAGGCTTGTCTTATTGATTCCCTTTCTACATCGTTTTGCTTTGCATGATCTAGAATCTAGAATTTTCTAGATAGAAAAAAAAGAAGGATTTGCCAATGCAGAAGTCTTTTACCTAATGTAGCAATCACGTCATTTTCCTTGTTCCCTTGGTAGTGAATTGCTCTGCTTCGGCCAGCGCACAGGCTTAAAGGGAACGCCACGCAGCCAGTAATACACACGGACAGTCCGACCAGATAAATACTATGAAGAAACCTCAGATGGACTGATAGATTGACGAAGACAAATAGATGAGCTGTGTATAATGTTTTCTATCTAGAACTGAAGATTTATATTTAGAGAACGCGAAAGGCTTTTCTTGGTATAGAAAAACAAACTGCGCTATATTTCCAAATTTGATATTTCGATATTTTACTTGATTTTGATTAGCCATTCTCAACTATGCAATAATAATAATAATCGAAGCAGAAGAAGTCAAACTACCGTGGGACTTCGAGATAAGAACAGATCGAATGGTTACTGCACGAAGACCAGACATTGAAGTTCTCAATAAGTCCACTTTGACAATTTAACAATTTATATAACAATTAAGTCTAGAAATTAGGATAGGCAAATTTGCTCTGCCAAAGATAGATAGATAGATATATAGATAGATAGACAGATGGACATACTCTCAAAAGTATACACGATTATGTATGATGAATAAAAACATTGAATTAAACTCTGTTCTTATTGTAATGAATCCATGTGAACACCTGTTAATGGCATTGCTCTCACCCTATTACCTGGTGAGTATCTTGTCTTGTCGACACTACGAGCAATTTGGTGAATATCTTGTCTTGTCGACACTACGAGTCATGTGGTGAATATCTTGTCTTGTCGACACTACGAGTCATGTGGTGAATATCTTGTCTTGTCGACACTACGAGTCATGTGGTAAATATCTTGTCTTGTCGACACTACGAGTAATGTGGTGAATATCTTGCCTTGTCGATATTACGAGTAATGTGCCCTAATACTACAGCTGTAATGCCATTCTAGTAGTGAATTCCACTAATTGCATTCTAGTACAAACTGGAACTCTAATGCCTTTCTAATACAGAGTGACTTGAGCTCTAATGTACTAATTCTAATGTTTGGAACGACAACGCCATTATAATAATGAATGGAATTCTAATGTATTTAGAGTCAACTGGACTTTAATGTAATTCCAGTACTCTACTATATTTCTAATACTGCCTGGAGTTCCATGGGCCATTCATCTACTGGATGGAATTCTATAATGACTGGAATTCTAAGGCCGTTTTTAATTTTTGAAATGACTGGAATTCTAATGTAGTTTTTTTTATACATAAATGAAACTGAAATGTCTTCTGTTGTAATGACTGGAACTCTAATGTCTTGTTTTTTTAATGATTGGGACTCTTTTGTCTTGCTTTATAATGATTGGGATCATTGCAAATGAAAACATAAGAACATTAGAGTCCCAATCATTATAAAGCAAGAATACAAAATACAGTCTTACTTTATAATGATTGGGACTAATGTTGGTCAATGATTGTGACTCTAAAGTTTTGTTTTATAATGAATGGGACTCTAATGTTTTGTTTTGTAATGACCGGGACTCTAATGCCTTGTTTTATAAAGACTGGAACCTCTGATGTCTTGTTTTATAATGACTGGGATTCTAATGTGTCTATTTTGTAATGACTGGAACTCTATTTTCTTGTTTATAATGACTGGGACTCTAGTGTCTTGTTTGTAATTACTGGGACTTTAATGTGTCTATTTTGTAATGACTGAAACTCTATTTTCCTGTTTTATAATGATTGGGACTCTAGTATCTTGTTTGTAATTACTAGGACTCTAATAGTTTTAGTATGTAATGACTGGAACTTAATTGTTTTATAAAGACCGGAACTATAATGTCTTGTTTTATAAAGACCGGAACTCTAATGTCTTGTTTTATAAAGACCGGAACTCTAATGCCTTGTTTTATAATGACCGGAACTCTAATGTCTTGTTTTATAATGACCGGAACTCTAATGCCTTGTTTTATATCGCTCGAATAGCTGATGTTTCTTAGCACTGCCTGGAACTTTGTCTCCCTAGTACAACTGGAACTTGCATGTCATTCTAGTAATGACTGGAAGTGACCGCCCCTGGTGTGTGCTAATGCCTTAAATTCAATAATAGAGCAAAGACATATTAATTTAAGCAAAGGACAACAGCAGGTGTCATTCCTTTAGCCATTTGTCAACGAACTAAAAGCACTCTGGCAGATTGCGTAGCCACAAGGATCAAAGACTTCTTGAAGAGACTGATTTAATCACTCCAGGAAACGGCTGAAGGGGGAAAATATGTGCGCGTCGAATTTGTCACGTTATCAGCATGAACCCCAAGCAGATTGGATTGAAACAATAGACGCAAATATCGTGTGCCTGATAAAGGATTTTCTCCCCTTTACTTTACAAAAAATCAATAGGCAAGGTCTTCGTTTCAAGACTTTTACAAACCACTGATCAACCAGTGATTCCCTTTCCATGACGAGCAAGAGGCAAGAACAACGTTTATGCGCGGTGATGAACAAGTTAACCCTTTGACGCCATCTTCCTGACTTATTTACAGCCCAGAGCCGTAGTACAGTCAATGAATCATATCAATGCAAGACGATGACGTGGGCTATTTTCTGTTTACGTATCGATACGCTGTAGTAAAATCTATTTAACGCATCACTCATTATGTAACACAGATTGAGGCTGTACACCACTACGTAACCAAACACCTGTTAACTCTGATCATGCGGAGGTTATACGGTATATCTTAGTGATTTGAAACATGACTTAAGATTTGTGAAATGTGATCAGGCGGAGGTTATTCAGTATATCTTAGTGACTTGAAACATGACTTAAGATTTGTGAAATGTGATCAGGCGGAGGTTATACGGTATATCTTAGTGATTTGAAACATGACTTAAGCCACAGATTTGTGAAAAGTACTTCGGAATATGTTAGAGACCGCAGGATCTCATACAAGCTAAATTCACACTAAGAATCAGTGATGACCTTATACGGATTAACTTTACACTAAGAGTCAGTTTAATTTTACACCGAGACAGTAATAATCTCAATTTAACTTTACACTGAGACAGTGACGACCTCATACAATTTAACTTTAGACTGAGACAGTGATGACTTTATACAGTTTACATTGAAAAAGTGCTGACTTCATACAATTTATCTTTACCTTGAGGCAGTGATGAACTCATAGAGTTTAACTTTACACTGAGACCAGTGATGATCTCATACATTTTACACTGAGAAAGTGATAACAATACAATTTAACTTTGCACTGAGACCAGTGATGGTCTCATACAATTTAACATTACACTGAGACAGTGATAATCTCATACAGTTTACAATAAGTGGAGATCTCATACAATATAACTATGCTGAGGCTCTGATGATCTCGTACAATTTAATTTTACACTGAGTCAGTGATTATCTCATACATCCTAACTTTACTCTGAGACAGTGATGATCACGTACAATTTTACTATACACTGCGGCATGGGCGACTCATGCAGTTTAACTTTACACTATAATAAAGTGACTAGGCAGCGCAATGTGTAGAAGACAACGGACTGCTGAAGCAAATGGAGTGTATGTCTGTGTATGTAGAGTATGTGTGCATATGCGTATGTATATATTTGTTTGAACAGCGTAATGCTGGTACAAAAACTGAGTGTACATGTATGCGACTAAGTAGAGCGTAACATGTACCATACATGACAAAGTAACGCTGCAAGTAGAGCGTAACATGTACCATACATGACAAAGTAACGCTGCAAGTAAAGTGTAACATGTACCATACATGACAAAGTAACGCTGCACGTAGAGCGTAACATATACCATACACGAGAAAGTAACGCTGGAAGTAGAGTGTATACTTAACTCAGTGGATGGTAAAGAAGAAGTCGAAGGCGTCCAGATTCAAATACTGCACTTTGAAATTAATTAATACATATGAATACCTCTTAACAAGCATATCATAATATACATGAATTGAAAATATATATGATTTAAGACAAACTCATAACAGGGAAATGAAATGATACATTAATTAAGAAAACAGAACATAGAAACACCACCAACAAATCTGAAAAATGTAGACATAGAAAATGAAAATGTAAATTGCTTTTATCAGGCAGTTAATATCGTAACCAATAAATACAAATTAAGAAAATTCTAGTATCACGTGATATTACAGCTGAAGCCAATAACAATCATTTTATTCCAAAATGATGTAATACTTCAAATATCAAGGAATTTCTGCCTTTCTAAACTGCCGACTAACGAAATTCATCAGCTCCCCCCCCCAACAATGATCCTTATCTTTTATAATATTAATGAAATTTTAAATTTTATTTCCCCTATGAGCAGCAAAACAAAACCAGTTCTGGACAATGTAAACACTTATGGGTTTAAAAAAAAAGTATTTCTTGTTTTACCTTTTATTGTTTTCATTCATCCAGTCTCTCACTTACTGACACTCTCTCTCTGTCTCTCACTTACTAATTGACACACACACACACACACACACACACTAACACACACACACACTCACACTAACACACACACAAACAAACACACACATTAACACATACAAACATACACTAACACACACTCACTAACACACACACGCACACACAAACACACTAACATACACACTCACACTAAAACACACACACTAACACACACACTAACACACACACTAACCCACACACACTCACAATAACACACACATACACACACACTAACACACATACATTAACACACACACACATACACACTAACACACACAAACACAGTGTAGGCTTCATAAAAATACATTTTAGACAAACTTAAGAAAGCTAAAGTAATTCACATCTGAAGGTCAGATATAAAGATTTAAACAAACTGAGACCAGTACATATGCTCTCTGCATTAACAAACCACAGAGATGAACTCACATAAACATCTGTTCAACATTTGTAAATATTTTTGATTACTGCATCGCATAATCGACTTAAGTCCAACTGACAAACTCTTGGCTGTCAGCAATAAATCCGCGTAATGAAGTAAAGGGTAATATTTCTTGACTTCTAAAAAGCATTTGATCTTCTTGATCACAAGCTTTGGCTCTCAAAATTGCAGGTTAATCGATTAATTCAAAGGCACTATAGCACTTCTTCAAAAATGCACAATGGGCAGACAACAAAGAGTTTATGCAATTTCTACAGAGAAGGCAGAGTTCACACTGGGGGTCTCCTTTTGTTTTTTTATGTATATTAATCAGTTTCACTTAATACATTCTATTAGTAACTGTACACTTTTGTTATGTATGTATATTAATCGGTTTCACTTAACACATTCTATTAGTAAATGTACACTTTCTGCATGTATTGTCATGCCTTGTGCCCATCCCTTCCTTTGCCCGGTTAGGAAAGTCGCTTGATGATGGAATAGGTGATGGACACACAGACAGACAACAATGGTTTTGCACATCGTGTAATGGTTCTATAAGAGCCCCACCCCTCCCTGGTTTTTCCACAGACAGTTAACAAGACAAGGACAATACAAACATTATAGAATGCAAATACATAAATATGAAATGATAAGAATTTAACACCATGATGCTTATAGATGAAAAATAAGTAACTTTATAAAACAATATCAAAATAAAAGACAAAGTGTATTTAGTATGTAGGGACACAGGCCGATAAAGTCTCACAGGAATAACCGATCTATTATTACCACTACAAGAATCTAAAATATTTCCAAGTCTTATTTAAGTTTCCTAAACACCAGGGTTCCGGCTTCAATGAACTGAGTTTCAATATAATGAGTTCTCATGGAACCAATGTCCATAATCAGTACTGACTGGGATCAGTTTTCATATTACACAAGTTATACTTGAAAGCAGAAACAAATCTGAAATTTCAGAGCTGAACTTTGATGTGAACACTTAACTCTGCATTCTGGCGATGTCTATCACTGCAGGGTTATCTCTCTCGAGACCTTCCCGCCCCCACCCCCCCTTTCTTTTTTTTCTTTTTTTTTTTTTTTTTTTTACAAAAGCACAATCATGTATTGTAGCTTCTTTGAGGTACAATTCAAATCTTTCAACTCTGCAGTAATTTTATGCAGCTTTAAGTATCTCTTTATATACAAATGAAGTAGCTTTAAGTATCTCTTTATATACAAATGAGGTAGCTTTAAGTATCTCTTTATATACAAATGAGGTAGCTTTAAGTACCTCTTTATATACAAATGAGGTAGCTTAAAAATTGTGAAAACATGGGAATAGCCCAACTTTACAACTAAAATGTCATCTTATCCTGCAAAAGAAAATTCATTAAAACAAATTTTAAACACTCATTCTCTCTGTTCATCGATAAACTGTAGACATACCCTTCCTCTGGGTTTTTGCCTGACTCACAGTTGAAAAAATCAAATTCTTTCCTTTATTCACATATGCTAGTGAAACTCTTTCTCCAGTGTATGCATGTTTGCTTACAAGGCTGGAAAACAGGGAAACTGCATTCAGTGTTTGGCAAAAATATGTTTCTTTACTGTTTACTAAACCCCTGGTTATATTATTTCACGTTTTCTCCGCTCCCTCTGTTTTACTGACCACGGAAACTCGATTATTTTGTCTACTTCTGCAATTACGTGATATGTGTCCTGTCTACTTCTGCAATTACGTGATATGTGTCCTGTCTACTTCTGCAATTACGTGATATGTGTCCTGTCTTATCACAAATAAAGCAGTTATGCTGTTGCATCTGATTTCTACTGAGACATTCTGCTTTCATCCCCATACATTTTTCTGTCAGTCACGGATTTGACTTTATCACTTTCGTTCCTTTATTTTCACACACATCATTCTACTGCACCTTCTCACTCTCTGTGTGTCTTTGTGTCTCTGTGTACTGGGTGTGCAGTGTCATAACTTTCTGCTATTTTTGCATTTGACCTAATGTCTTATACTCCAGGTAATATTAGTCCATAACTTATTTTTTAATACATAACTCTCTTAGCGCTACACAACCTATTTCTATTTCAGCCATAGTGACCCATTTTTCAAACAAATTACGGAGTTTAGCATGAAATTTGTATCTGGTTGGTTGTTTTCTGAGCATCGCGGAAACGTTTTCTCTAGCATTTTGCAGAAATAGAATCAGACACACAACGCTTCTTTAAAACATTGTAATTATTTATGTCATTGTCAAATGACATGTTGTAAACATGTTCATGGCCCATGAGGAAACAGGATAGATTAATTGCCTAGTGTTCTGGAATTAGGTGATCAGTTGCAATATGCTCAAACTGCGTGAAAATCATCTAAATGTTAGCTTCTGTCATTGAAAGTGCGGAGAATAATAATAATTTGAATTATTCACTTGTCATGTCTGGACCAGGAATTACCATTAGAAATTTCCACCCTATCGCCCTCATTCACTTCAGCCTGCAACAAACTCTCTTGTTTTTATAATTTCTTTCAGCCCTGAACCTCTGCTAATCTGATTTCTTACTAGGCATAGGTTTTCAATTTCTAGGTTGTATTTCCTCTCTTTTTCCTTTTCCTAAGCTGTCCTTTCTTTTTTCTCAGCTCTTTCTCTAGCTTACATTTCTTCCGTTATTCTCGACTGTTTTTCCTCTAAAAAATCAAATTATTTCCTTTATTCACATATGCTACTGAAACTCTTTCTCCAGTGTATGCATGTTTGCTTACAAGGCTGGCAAACAGGGAAACTGCATTCAGTGTTGGGCAAAAATATGTTTCTTTACTGTTTACTAAACCCCTGGTTATATTATTTCACGTTTTCTCCGCCCCCTCTGTTTTACTGACCATGTATCCTTTTAATGTATCCTTACTTATACATTACCAGTATACTGATCAACAAAACAATATACACGTAAACATAACTACTTCCTGTATAGTAAATACCCAAAATTTATTTGTATTATCTTTACATATAGTAAACATATATCATGTAGTAATTTGTTTGTATTATCTCTACACATAGTAAACATATATCATGTAGTAATTTGTTTGTATTATCTTTACATATAGTAAACATATATCATGTAGTAATTTGTTTGTATTATCTTTACATATAGTAAACATATATCATGTAGTAATTTGTTTGTATTATCTCTACATATAGTAAACATATATCAGGTAGTAATTTGTTTGTATTATCTCTACATATAGTAAACATATATCAGGTAGTAATTTGTTTGTATTATCTCTACATATAGTAAACATATATCAGGTAGTAATTTGTTTGAATTATCTCTACATATAGTAAACACATATCATGCAGTAATTTATTTGTATTATCTCTACATGTAAATATACATATATAATGTAGTAATTTACTCACTTAATAATACTTACTTCTTTACTGCTTCACTACAGCAATAAATCAAAAGCAATACTGTGTGTTTTTTTCAATGATTGCCAACATTAAATACTGTGTTTCTTTCAATGGTTGCCAACATTAAATACTGTGTATTTCTTTCAATTGTTGGAGGACATGTGTATTACTGAGCTTCACTAAACACATTATATTAATAAGTGTTCACATTGTGTGTATATTAATGAGGTTAACTTAACACATAATATTAATAAGTGTACATATTGTGTTTGTATATTAATTAATTAACACATTATATTAACAAGTGTACACTTTTTGTATGTATATTCTTGAGCTTCTCTTAACACATTATATCAATATGAGTACACATTTTGTATGTATATTCTTGAGCTTCACTTATTATACTAATAAGTGTACACTTTTTATGTCATTGTTAATACCACTTAGTTTCACAAACTCTAGCATTAACTGCACATTTCTGGTATATATAAACTGATAATTCCCCCTTCATTTTGGCACTAAGTACACACTTATTTTATGTATGTTGATGATTTTCCACTTCATACATTTTGACATTAAATTTACATTTTATGTCTGATAATGAATGTCTACTCTACTTCATACATTTTGACATTAAATGTACATTTTATATCTGTTAATGAATGTCTACTCTACTTCATACATTTTGACATTAAATGTACATTTTTATATCTGTTAATGAATGCCTACTCCATTTCATACATTTTGACATTAAATGTACATTTTTATATCTGTTAATGAATGCCTACTCCATTCATACATTTTGACAGTAAATGTACATTTTTATATCTGTTAATGAATGCCTACTCCATTCATACATTTTGACATTAAATGTACATTTTTATATCTGTTAATGAATGCCTACTCCATTCATACATTTTGACAGTAAATGTACATTGTATTCCTTTATGTAGTTTAGAACTCTCAAACACAACTTATTGTTTACTGTAAGACTTAGCCGGTGTTTCCAACTAGTGCGTTAATATATAACGAAACAAATCTTGCAGCAAGACATAGTTGGGTGTTTTAAACTGGGATGCTACAAATTTAATATGTTTGGCTGGCCAATTCTATTGATGCAGAATCCTTTGCAGCAAAGCTTGACTGTTTCAAACTGGTGTGCTAAAGTTAGTGTGATATCGGGCTGCATTAGACTACATTCATGCAAATTACCACTCGCCAACACATCAGTTACATCTGCCACCTCTTTGTCTTGGCATGTCAGGAACACCTGTCGCTAGAAATCATTTGTCTTGACAAGTCAGAAACACCTATTCACGTATGCAACATCTTTCGCTAGAAATAATAATTGAATACCACGATAAATGGAGAGCTCGTGTAGATATTCTGTGCAGTAGTATTAAATAAGATGCCTGCTTCTCCTGTCTCTATAAAATAAAAACATTTCGCTATTAAGAAAACAACAGTTATTAAAACATTTCTCTTTTAAGAAAAGAATAGTTATTAAAACATTTCGCTGTTAAAGAAACAATAGTTATTGAAACATCTCGCTGTTAAGAAAAACATACAGTGCACTTACAAAACTTCAGTTAAATTAGTCTTCTCAATGACAACGTTGTTAAGAAAACATACAATGCACTTACAAAAAGATTAAGGTAAGAAAGATAACACAGAACAAAATCAAATGGACCAATGAAGCGAATTCAAACTAATTCTAGAGAACAACATCAAAATGATTCGCAATCAGAACGAAAAATAATACCCAGGAAGACAAAATCAAGGTGACTAAGACAAATAAAATAAAACAATTCATAGAGTACAAAATAAAGCTAACTGTGGAAATTAAAGTGAAACTGACCATAGACCACATGACAGAATCAGACCAGAGATCATTCAAAATTCAACCAGAGAGAATCATGAAACAATACAATTAAACGCATAAAACAAACACCGACATAAATAGCGGTGCAAAACATACACCCCTCCCCCCAAACAAACAAAAATGAAAACAACAGCCTCACCCCCACCCCCACCCCCGGAAAGAAAAATAAAAACACCTTTAAAAACAAAGATCATCTGCCTAATAAGATTAGGATTTGCTATCAAGACAAATCATTAAGATTGAAAGCTACAACACATGTCGCTGTTTGTCACTCTGCCACGCTTAAAGATTAAGTCCGCCACAAGCGGAGAGTGTTAAATATGAATCATAATGATCACATGACATCGATGAAAAGTTAATTTTAACTTCCCTCCCCACAATAAAAAAATATCTGATCGATTATTCTTTTCTCTAACACATAAAACGTGCCTATCAGACCTCTGAAAAATTATTACTATTCCGCCCAAATGTGCTTCCCTGCAAAGCAGGAATAATTGATTTGACAGTTATGAAAAAATATTTCCTGAATTATAATAAAATAAATCTTCCTTTTTCTTTTATGGAGAATGAACGTTGTATTCAGGCGCTTACACAGTTAACGACAATTTATTTTAGATATTGGGAAACTACGACTTGAAGAGCCACAAAACCATCGACGTGGTTACGACACAGTCCATGAATGGGTGGAACCTCTTTACAGCTGACTAGTGAGTGGATTGAGCCATACAACGAATGACTAATTAATCTGAGACGCAGAATCCGTGACAGGATTGAGTAACATTTTAAGGGAGTGACTGAGAATATTTTAAGCTTGGACTTGTGGTCCCATTTATTTACATTATTCTTAATTACTTTGAAACATTTAGCAATAATTTGTGAGAATCACTGACACCTGTGACTGACTTTAGCATCCGAGACATAACAGTATCTGAGACTGCTGTGAGCCACATTACTCGTGACTGTTTGAGTCACATGACCAGGGATAACGCTTGATAACCTAAGTTGCAGAAATCAGTTTTAGCCAAAGAACCCAGGGCTTGTTCGAGTCACATAATTTCTAATTTCTTTAAGCCACAAAATTCCACGACTAGTTAATCTATGTAACTTATGACTATGGAGCTATATAACTCATGATTAGTGGAGCTATAAAACTCACGAGTAGTGGAGCTACATAAACATTGACTAGTGGAGCTATATAACCATTGATTAGTGGAGCTATGTAACTCGAGACAAGTGAAGCTATATAATATATGACTAGTGGAGCTATATAACTCATGATTAGTAGAGCTATGTAATTCATGACTTGTGTTGCTATGTAACTTATGACTATAGGAACTGTAAAATTCAAAACTATTGAAACTATATAGCTCATTACTATTGGATTTATATAACCATTGACTAGTGGAACTATGTAACTCGTGACTAGTGGAGCTGTGTAACACATGACTTGTGGAGCTTTGTAATTCTTGACTAGTGGAACTATATAAATAATTACTAGTGGACCTATAATTATAATCCATGACTAATGGAGCTATATAACTCATGGCTAGTGGAACCGTATGTACATGACTAGTAGAACTATATAACTCATTACTTGTGGAGCTATATATAATGCACGACTAGTAAAGCAATATAATCCATGACTTGTGGAGCTATGTAACTCATGACTAGTGGAGCTATGTAACTCATGACTAGTTGATGCCAGAGAATCCTTGACAAGTTTTGAACCACAGTGTTTCTGGAATTCAGTCAATAATGCAATTCTTACTGATATTAAATTCGAAAAATAAATTACGTCATGAAACTGTAGCACAAGGCTGTACAAAATTTCATGTGTGTAAACCTAACATCATTATCAACAAAGATGCGTCTTGAATAAATTCATTTCTGACAACTGAGTTATAAATAGAATTTTAAAAATAAGTACACTTAGGATATGCAGGCTAAAGTTGCTATTAATCAGGCGATATCTATCTATCTATCTATCTATCTATCTATCTATCTATCTATCTATCTATCTATCTATCTATCTATCTATCTATCTATCTATCTATCTATCTATCTATCTATCTGTCTGGGTGGACGAGATAATGTAGAAAACCACAATGTAGCGACTTTGTTTAATATATCAGCAGTACCTATACACCTACATCAAGCCGTCATGACTCGTTCGTAACATGTACATAGTGCAAGTTAGCAATCATGGCGTCACTCACAAGAATCTAACATGACGTCAGCGACAACTATTCACCTGATATTGCCAGCCAGTTAAAATCCGGTTGTTTGAACTAAACAACGGGCTACAACTCTCTTTATTTTGCCAGTGTCTGGATGATATTGATTCGCTGGCATATTTTTCAGAAAGGCATAATATTATGTTAACGCAGTAGGAAAACATCCACAAAAACGTTTACTGACTATTTCTATCAGCACAGTCCAAGATGAAAATAAAGCTTTTACATAGCTGTATTTCCATCGAATCCCTGAAGTTCAATATAAAGATGTAATGGCGGCTGCGTTCATTGCGTTTCACACGTGTGTGTAAGAAAAGTCCTAATATATTGCTGATGAGCATGTGTCGTACACTAACTCAAATATACACGGCAGTCAGATGTACTTGGCATACTGGATATATTACAGTCAAGCTTACTTGGCATATTGGATATATTAGAGTCAAGCTTACTTGGCATATTGGATATATTACAGTCAACTTACTTGGCATATTGGATATATTACAGTCAAGCTGACTTAGCATATTGGATACTTTACAGTCAAGCTTACTTGACATATTTGATACATTACTCATTTCAGTTAATCACACAAGCTAAAATACAAAACGCACACTTGAAATGTACACAGTCTAGCATTATCATACATTAGCCAAAGACAACGAAAACATTTTACAACACAGAAAATGTGGTGTATCCATTGGCGTTTAGTAAATTTTCTTTTAAAACTATTTTCAACCGTTTGATACATGGGCTTTTAAAACTATTTTCTACCGTTTGATAAATGGGCTTTTAAAACTATTTTCTACCGTTTGGTAAAATTGGATTTTCATTCGATTTGGACTTCAAATAATCATTAAAATTATCTGTTCTTCTGCGCTTAGGGATATATGTGAAGTGATGTGTGTGTGCGTGCGTGCGTGCGTGCTTGTGTGTGTGTGTGTGTGTGTGTGTGTGTGTGTGTGTGTGTGTGTGTGTGTGTGTATGTGCGCGCGCGCATTTGTTCACACCTGTGTACGCGCGCTTGTGCGTTTATCTGTGCTGAGTATTATATAGATTTGTACCGCTGTAGGTAATTACTGTTTCATGCGTATGTTATAAAATATTACCAGTAATGTTTTATGACGATAATAAATTTTATTTTAATGTCATTTAAAGAAATCACAAACAAAACAGTACTTATTACATCCAGCTTTATTTATGAATTAACGGAAAAGGTTAAAGATCAAGGCCGTCGTTATTTTTCAAGTTTTAGAGAAAGAAGACATTAAAGTGACGAGTGAAAAGCCATTCAACAGCTGACGGAAAAATGAGAGAGAGAGAGAGAGAGAGAGAGAGAGAGAGAGAGAGAGAGAGAGAGAGAGAGAGAGAGAGAGAGATACAAAGAATACAGTAGAGTAGTCATTTGAAACAGGTCGGAGTGTAATAATCACAGTTTAGTGCTCACTGAAAGAGAAGCAGGATTATAATAACGGCAGTAGAATGATCAGTGAAAGAGAAAGTAGGATTATACTGACGGCAGTAGAGTGCTCAGTGAAAGAGAAAGAAGGATTATAATGGCAGTAGAGTGGTCAGTAAAAGAGAAGTATGATTATAATGATAGCAGTTGAGTGGTCAGTAAATAGAGGTTGGATGAAAGGCATGAAGCTGAGTGGTCAATAACAGAAGTCAGATTGTAAAGATGACAGTTGAGTGGTCAATAACAGAAGTCAGATTGTAAAGATGACAGTTGATTGGTCAATAACAGAAGTCAGATTGTAAAGATGACAGTTGAGTGGTCAATAACAGAAGTCAGATTGTAAAGATGACAGTTGATTGGTCAATAACAGAAGTCAGATTGTAAAGATGACAGTTGAATGGTCAATAACAGAAGTCAGATTGTAAAGATGGCAGTTGAGTGGTCATTAACAGAAGTGAGATTGTAAAGATGACAGTTGAGTGGTCAGTATACGGAGCGTCACATTGTGTAAAGCGCTAGGTGAACTAACCAAGGGGCTGGATGTTATAACTCTGAGTGGAAAATAAAGCAATAAATGAAAGATAAATTAAAATGAGAGAGAAATAAAGAAAAGAGATAGAGGGTGAGAGTCAGAAAGGCGAGGAGGAAAGATAGAGATTGGGGAAAGAGTAAGATGGTAACAGAGGTATAGAGATAAAGAAGAAAGTAAACAAAGAAAGGCATAGAAAAGAGGAGACAGAAAAGAGAACAAGAGAGTGCAAGAAGAAATGAAAGGAAAAAGCAGATAGTCAGATTTAAGTAAATAAAGTAAAAGGAGATATAAAGATGTAAAAAAGACAAAGAGAAAGGAGAGAGGTGGGAGAGAGAAAGACAAAGAAAGAAAGAAACAGAGAGAGAGAGAGAAAGAGAGAGAGATAGTGGAGGAGAAGGGAGAAAGGTTGAAGAAAGAGAAACGAGGGTATAAAGAAAGAAGAGATAAAGAAAAGAAAGAACCGGAGAGAGAGAGAGAGAGAGAGAGAGAGAGAGAGAGAGAGAGAGAGAGAGAGAGAGAGATAGTGGAGGAGAAGGGAGAAAGGTTGAAGAAAGAGAAACGAGGGTATAAAGAAAGAAAAGATAAAGAAAAGAAAGAACCGGAGAGAGAGAGAGAGAGAGAGAGAGAGAGAGAGAGAGAGAGAGAGAGAGAGAGAGAGATAGTGGAGGAGAAGGGAGAAAGGTTGAAGAAAGAGAAACGAGGGTATAAAGAAAGAAGAGATAAAGAAAAGAAAGAACCGGAGAGAGACTGTGGGATAACGGAGAAATTTTGAAGAAAGAAAAAAGAGGGGATGAAGAAAGCAGAGAGAAAGAAAGAAAGAAAGAAAGAAAGAAAGAAGTGGGTGAAGAACCCCCCCCCCCGGAGGTTGGGTGGGGAGAAAAGAGAGAGAGAGAAGACAGAAAACAAGGGAAAGAAATCTGTAATGCATGATAAATGATTTTATTTCCCGCCAGCACTCTGCTGCTTTATAGTCTTCTACGAGAGTTTACGGTCTTCTCTGCATTAAATCACCCTGGACCTATTGATCGCTAGTCTACGCGCTTAGATATATAATAGTATGAAGGAAGTCAGAACGTATTTGTCTCTACTTATTATATATGGAATGTATAATGAGATTTTATTCACTCTATGACTCTTGCCGTCTATTTGAAACTGCTGTTAGTTCGTTGTGTTCTAAATAATGAAGCCTCGTTTTGATTATTTGTGCGCTGAATAATGAAGCCTCGTTTTGGTTCTTTGTGCTCTGAATAATGCAGTCTTGTTTTGCTTATTTGTGTTCTGAATAATGAAGCCTCGTTTTGGTTCTTTGTGCTCTGAATAATGCAGCCTCGTTTTGGTTCTTACATTTTCTCGCTCGAAATATACACCTTGTTTATATTACACACGTTCAGGAACTGTAGGAATTTTAAAAAGTAAACTAAAAAGTCGTAAGTATACCTTAAAGAAAATCTAGTGTCTAAATAGAGTGTCATAATGAGTGCTTAAATTTTATCTCAGAGATTATAATAAATATTATGCCGTAGTCCAGTGTCTAAAACTCTAAATATTACAATTAATGTCTAAATAGTATGTCATACCTAGTGTCTAAATAGTATAATTAATGTCTAAATAGTATGTTATACCTAGTATATAGTTAGGATGGCATATCTATTGTCTAAAGAGTGTCATTCGTAACGTATACAATTTAACTAATACCTACTGTTTAAATAATATATTATACCTAGTGTCTCAATAGTATGTCATACCTAGTGTCTCAATAGTATGCCTAGTGTCTAAATAGTATGTGATACCTAGTGTCTCAATAGTATGTGATACCTAGTGTCTAAAGTAGCCTTTCTAAAGGGAGGAACACTTGAAATAATTTCCGGTCTCAGGGAACCCTTGCATAAAAATGCCTAAATCTATTCGTTTTTCCCAATCACACTCGATCGAGGAATGCCGAATGTGAATTCTGGTCTAAATAGTATGTCATACTTAGTGTCTAAATAGCATGTCATACTTAGTGTCTAAATAGTATGTAATACTTAGTGTCTAAATAGTAGGTCATGCTTAGTGTCTAAATAGTATGTCATACTTAGTGTCTAAATAGTATGTAATACTTAGTGTCTAAATAGTAGGTCATGCTTAGTGTCTAAATAGTATGTCATACTTAGTGTCTGAATAGTATGTCATACTTAGTGTCTAAATAGTAGGTCATGCTTAGTGTCTAAATAGTATGTCATAGTGTCTAAATAGTATGTCATACTTAGTGTCTAAATAGTAGGTCATACTTAGTGTCTAAATAGTAGGTCATAATGTCTAAATAGTATGTCATACTTAGTGTCTAAATAGTATGTCATACTTAGTGTCTAAATAGTATGTCATACTTAGTGTCTACTTAGTGTCTAAATAGTATGTCATACTTAGTGTCTAAATAGTATGTCATACTTAGTGTCTACTTAGTGTCTAAATAGTATGTCATACTTAGTGTCTAAATAGTATGTCATAGTGTCTAAATAGCATGTCATACTTAGTGTCTAAATAGCATGTCATACTTAGTGTCTAAATAGTATGTCATACTTAGTGTCTAAATAGCATGTCATACTTAGTGTCTAAATAGTATGTCATACTTAGTGTCTAAATAGTATGTCATACTTAGTGTCTAAATAGTATGTCATACTTAGTGTCTACTTAGTGTCTAAATAGTATGTCATACTTAGTGTCTAAGATTATGAGATACCCATTGTCTAAGACTATGACGTACGTAATGTCTAAGACTATGACGTACGTAACGTCTAAGACTATGACGTACCTAGTGTCTAAGACTATGACGTACATAGTGTCTAAGAGTACGTCGTACTTACTTTCTAAAAATACAATCACATTTAAATTCCGATGGTATTGTTGGTTTTGTTTAAAGTGGGAAGTAGAAGAGAATAAATGAAATTTGTAAAATGTCTTTTTTTTTCTTTTTTTTTTTTTGTTGCGAATCGCTCACACTAGTACCTACCCGCCCATTCCCCCTTCCTTCTCTGCTACTGACCTAGATCTTAGCTGGCTTTGCAATATGAAGCAAAAAGCTTTCTTTCTGCGGATATTTATAGTTTCTCTCTCGCCACTACACCTCCACCACGGACCTTCCATTCTCTAGAATGGGTGTAGTCTGGTTATAAGCAGTCCAAGTTTTTTTTGCATCTCTGTACCGATACCCGAGGACGTATTCAGACCTGTCAAAATGTTACTTTGCTGTTATTCCATATGTTTAAATCAATATGTTTTATTATTTTAATTTTTTGTAAATATTTTCTTAAATATGTTCTACTTTTCCCTACAATATCGTAAATATTTTCTTAACTATGTTCTACTTTCCCCTACAATATCGTAAATATTTTCTTAACTATGTTCTACTTTCCCCTACAATATCGTTCAAGTTTTCACTCAAGATTACAAAGGCACAATTACAAGACTACAAAGCCACAAGCACAAGACTTCAAAGCCACATGCACAAGGCTATACAGTATTAATCACAGGACTACAAAGCTTCAATCACATGATTGCTAGGCCACAAATACAAGACTGCAAAGCTTCAATCACAAGACCACTAGGCCACCACAATCACAAGACTACCAAGCCACAATCACAAGACTATAAAAGCCACAATCACAAGACTACCAAGCCACAAACACAAGACTACCAGGCCACAATCACAAGACTACCAAGCCACAATCACAAGACTATAAAAGCCACAATCATAAGACTACCAAACCACAATCACAAAACTACCAAGCCACAATCACAAGACATCTATGCCACAATCACAAAACTACCAAGCCACAATCACAAGACATCTAAGCCACAATCACAAGACAACAAAGTCACAATCACAAGACTGTGCTTCTCTTCCTAGACCAAGCTGTCATTCATTCACCCTTAGTCAGCAAGAGTGCCAGGGAAGATTGTCTTTTACAAGACAGCATTTTCTTCTGGAACCCTCTGTATCGGAAAGTATTGCAAATTTGCAAAGATATTTGAACTGGGAATTATTAGTTATACAATCGCTCTCATCAAAATGTGCCCATTCACAAATCGATAGCATTGCACCTGGATGTAGTATTAGCTAAAGTATTATTTACATACATTATGTACATTCTCACACTTTAACCATTGTCGTGTCTATTGTATTGAATCCTTCAGTGGCCTCGCTTTACCCTTTGGTTAATTATTCAGACAAGAGTTTGCTGATCAAGCTCTGTTAATCTGTCAAATTTCTACATCTGTCTAGGCCATCTGTCTAGGCCATCTGTCTAGGCATGACTGAGGCACTAATCGGTGTATCGATCTGTTTGGTGTGCGATCAATCATGGCTCCCTGTGCCTGGTTCTCACCTGAGCTAATGATTGTGAGAGGGTTGAATGGCACTTGACAACAGCATTAGTAGTCGCAGTCACCCACCCATATGACTCAAGTCTAAATATTATATCATACATAGTGTCTGAATATTTTGTCCTAAGAAGAGTCTTAATTGTGGACTGCACTAGCCAGGAAATATTTTGTCAATGCTAGAGTCTAAATATTAATTGTGCCAGCGGCTTAAATGTTATGTAATACCTAATGTTTATCTCTTTTATAATTCCTACTGTCTGAATATTATTTAATGCCTAGAATCTAAATATTATTTAATGCCTAGAATCTAAATATTATTTAATGCCTAGAATCTAAATATTACGCAATGTCTAGAGTATAATGATTAGATAATGCATTCTGTTTAAATATTATATACTGCCTGGTATATTTAAATTATGTAATGACTAGTATTCAAATTGACATTTATAAACATTTTTTAAAGTAGTGGTGGATACTGGTGGTTAGTGTCCATCATTAGAAAATAGAAATGCATTCAAGCGTGTCAATTTGAGCCTGGGAGAATCATATATATCCATCTGCATATCCAACCTGTCACAGTTGTGTAATAAGACAATTAGAGATTGGTCTGTTGTATAAAAGAAAGAAAGGAAAATAGTCACAATTGTGTAATAAGACAATTCAGGTATGGATCCGCAGAGAAACTTTAATGTAGCTCCAGAATGTAGCTCTGTAGCACAACCACGGTTGCTACAACACGGTTCAATAAAGTTTTGTAGAGAACAAACGTAATGGTACAACAGGATTGGAAAATCTTACACATATCATTTTACATGTAATGGCATACGAAAGACTAAGTTATCAGAGAAACAGTTATCTACGATAGACAAATATAGCCATAGAGGAGCATAGTGACTAATTACATTTTACCTTGTAGCTAACTTCCTGTCAGATTAGCCTGGAGGCAAATGCAATAGATAAAAGTTAGAAAGAACCCGTCCATAGTTTCAGGTTCTATTGAATTATATCACCACATCTTATCATATCTGAGCTTAAACGAAAACATACCCGCTGTATTGTTATTATATATGCATTTATTTACAGGAGAACATAACGCCAGAAAAGTTAAGTATTGATAACTGAGGTTAGGGTAACAAGATGAAAGTGATCACTAACCGGTTATTTACATAACAATGTTGCAATACTCATGTACAGTTGCATTATGTTCAGAATAAATGAATAATTTAATTAGACAAATACATCAAAGTAAATAATTTTGCCGGAAGTGATAAATAAGTGATAAATACTGATAAAATGCTTTAAAATGATTTAAACGAAACAGCGACATTAACAAAAAATCGCCGCCACCACCTCACCCACTTGAAAACGACACTGCTCACAGCCATCCAGGAGGTCTGGAAGTTCTTTGAAAACTATTAACGAATGTCATTATTTTCGAGAAAAGAACACACATCGCCTGAGTAAAAGTACAACCTTTCTGGTAGTTATTTATAGCACTGACAGGGAGAAACTGCCGCGTTTTCCTGCTTGGCACCGTCCTTCTACCCCGAAGCACATTCAGGACGTGGCCTCCGATTTTGTCCCCTGAAGGCAAGTGACGTACAACAAGTGACGTACAACATCGCGATACTTGGAACTCTCGCGGTCTACTTCACCAATCAACGTTCAACATGCGCAGAAGTTGTGGTACGACAGGTAACTCCAAACACTTCACCAAAAGGTATGACGAAAGTGTATACAAAAGACATACAATTCAACATTATAGGAGGAAAAGCTTAGAAATGAAATGTAATTAAAACTAAAGTGTAAATAAAGCACATACAATTCAACATTATAGCAGGAAAACCTTAGAAATGAAAATATGTAATTAGACCTACAATGCAACAGACATTTCAGACATTCTATTCAGTTCCAGACATTCGTATCTAAAAAATATGTAATATGCTAATTTCAGGCTATTTATACCTTAAAACAAACAAACAAACAAAACTACCTTAAGTTTTACAGTTCAACACCCTAACTTATTTAAGATTATTTTAACCTAAAATGATAGTAAAGTGTGTACTTAAATTAGTCAAAACCTAGTAATGAAAGTTAAAAATTGGGTAGTGTAAAATTACCCATAATTCTTAATTGCTCACATTATAAGGAAATACAGGAAATTTTCATGGATATTAACTTAATACACAAATTGCTGAATTGTTTTTGAAAATTTTTCAAGAAAGGAATATCGCAATTATGATGTCTAGTTCAATTACCCCTTCTGACCACTGATTGTATAATTATAAGATATTTTTATTGCATCACTGATTGTATAATTAATAATTTTTTTATTACATCTATCAAACTAACTAGATTATGATGTTTAGTTCAATTACGCCTTCTGACCACTGATTGTATAAGTAATAAGATATTTTTATTACATCACTGATTGTATAATTAATAAGATATTTTTATTACATTTAGTTCATCTATCAAACTAAACAGATTCCTTTAGCACAGATAAGTTATAGATTACACAAAGTTTATTTACAGTAAATTAAATATTGCAAAATGTTAAAACTTAAATCAGGAAAATTAAGTTACTTTTGTAAATTGCACAATTCCTTCACCATTTAAAGTATTAATAAGCAGCAGACTGTAAAAAAAATATAATACAGATGTTTACATTTAGAAAAAAAATCAATTTCGTCAGTTTACTTGAAAATGAATTAATTAAATATTGATTATATATATATATATATTTAACTGGTAGTGCTGGAGTTAAAACTATGGTAGCGTTTGAGTTCAAACTGTAGCGCTGAGTTCAAACTGTGATAGCGTTTGAGTTCAAACTGTGATAGCGCTATAATTCAAGCTGTGATAGCGTTTGAGTTCAAACTGTAGCGCTGAGTTCAAACTGTAGCGCTGAGTTCAAACTGTGATAGCGTTTGAGTTCAAACTGTAGCGCTGAGTTCAAACTGTGATAGCGTTTGAGTTCAAACTGTGATAGCGCTATAATTCAAGCTGTGATAGCGTTTGAGTTCAAACTGTGATAGCGCTATAATTCAAGCTGTGATAGCGTTTGAGTTCAAACTGTAGCGCTGAGTTCAAACTGTGATAGCGTTTGAGTTCAAACTGTGATAGCGCTATAATTCAAGCTGTGATAGCGTTTGAGTTCAAACTGTAGCGCTGAGTTCAAACTGTAGCGCTGAGTTCAAACTGTGATAGCGTTTGAGTTCAAACTGTAGCGCTGAGTTCAAACTGTGATAGCATTTGAGTTCAAAGTGTAGCGCTGAGTTCAAACTGTGATAGCGCTATAATTCAAGCTGTGATAGCGTTTGAGTTCAAACTGTGATAGCACTATAATTCAAGCTGTGATAGCGTTTGAGTTCAAACTGTGATAGCGTTTGAGTTCAAACTGTGATAGTGCTATAATTCAAGCTGTGATAGCGTTTGAGTTCAAACTGTGATAGCACTATAATTCAAGCTGTGATAGCGTTTGAGTTCAAACTGTGATAGCGTTTGAGTTCAAACTGTGATAGCGCTATAATTCAAGCTGTGAGCGTTTGAGTTCAAACTGTGATAGCGCTATAATTCAAGCTGTGATAGCGTTTGAGTTCAAACTGTAGCGCTGAGTTCAAACTGTGATAGCTCTATAATTCAAGCTGTGATAGCGTTTGAGTTCAAACTGTAGCGCTGAGTTCAAACTGTGATAGCATTTGAGTTCAAAGTGTAGCGCTGAGTTCAAACTGTGATAGCATTTGAGTTCAAACTGTAGCGCTGAGTTCAAACTGTGATAGCGTTTGAGTTCAAACTGTAGCGCTGAGTTCAAACTGTGATAGCTCTATAATTCAAGCTGTGATAGCGTTTGAGTTCAAACTGTAGCGCTGAGTTCAAACTGTGATAGCATTTGAGTTCAAAGTGTAGCGCTGAGTTCAAACTGTGATAGCATTTGAGTTCAAACTGTAGCGCTGAGTTCAAACTGTGATAGCATTTGAGTTCAAACTGTAGCGCTGAGTTCAAACTGTGATAGCATTTGAGTTCAAACTGTAGCGCTGAGTTCAAACTGTGATAGCATTTGAGTTCAAACTGTAGCGCTGAGTTCAAACTGTGATAGCATTTGAGTTCAAACTGTAGCGCTGAGTTCAAACTGTAGCGCTGAGTTCAAACTGTGATAGCATTTGAGTTCAACTGGTAGCGCTAGAGGTCAAACAGTAGTATCGCTAGAGTTAAACTGGTAGAGCTTGAATTCAAATTGTGATAACGCACATAACTGTATTCTCAGGAAAAAGTAATTATAAAACTAATCATTTATCATAATAATTAATCATGAACAAAACCATTGTTTATTCTATAGTAAATAATTTTAAATGCACTTGTTTTGCTAAACAAATTCATAAATGATATATTTATTTTTAAGTCCTGTCAATTAGCGTCATGAATAGATAGTTTTATGAGAAGGAATCTTTAATCATTTTTAAATTTACAACTTCTTCAATGAAAGAAGTTTTAAACATGACATTAGTAATTGGATTTATAGAATATTTGTCTTTACTGGATCATCTGCACTTTTCATTAAAGCGATAGTCAGTACAAGTGATGAACTTTAAGGCCGTCATCTCTAGGCTACTCTGCTTTGGCCGGCTTAGCATGAAATCCGCTTTAATTAATGGCGGACATTCTACCAGTCATTCTTATAGAATCGGATCAGAATTAAGTTTTCGGAAATTCTGTCTTGGATTTGACAATATTAGCAAATTTTGCATGTAGGGTGTTTGATTTTGCTACCAAAGTCCTCAGTGTGACAGCCACACCCCCCACACAACCACCCGCCTTACACATACACATACATATACACATACACATACACACACACACACACACACACACACACACACACACACACACACACACACACACATACAACCTTGGAACATTTTATTTTTACTTTAGAATGGAAGTTTTCTTGTCCTCTACTGATAAAGCTGTTCACTATTCAGTATAGTTAGTTATGTGTAGTGTGCTCTATGACTAGGAAAAATACTATTCTCCTGTTTCATTTATGAAGTCATATTGTTGTATCCACCACTCACCCTCATAACCCTCATAGTATGAAAAGAAGCCAAAGATCTCAGTTTTCACCAGCCATGAAAAGAAGCCAAAGATCTCAGTTTTCACCAGCCATGAAAAGAAGTAAAAGGTCTCAGTTTTCACAAGCTATGAAAAGAAGTAAAAGGTCTCAGTTTTCACGTTTTCACCGTGTTTTAGTTGGGAAGGGGGAAACCCTTGCTCCCTGAATCTACAAAGGGGACATAACTATGCAAAAAAACATACTTTAAAGAATTTCCAACACAGCCTACATGATAGAAACTAAATGCAAGAATTTTTGAACTAAAATAGTTGACACAAGTGCCCCCAAATAATTTAACTTAGCCAGAGGCCTGATGCCAATCATACTCTATTGTTCTGAATTGCGTTGTTGAAATCAAACCCGAACAGTATATGTAGTCAGTCTGGACTTTAGTGCATCACTTGATGAGAAATAAGTCCCGAACTTTGCTGGTGTTGTTTTGGTCAAGAGCAGAAAGGTATGTCTGGAAAAGTTAGAAATATACTTGTGATTACTAAACTCTTATTGTGAAGAGAATGTTGATATATTTGTTCATGTAAATCTAATCGTAAATTTTATCTACTTTATGTTGTATTTTCTTTTTAAGTGAAACACTTTGAAATGTAAATATGTTTTTCTCATATGTAAATCTTGTGACAATTAATTGTATATTTATTTATATTTCTTTGGACTGTTGGAGTCAGAAAATGCATAACTAAAAATATAAGATGTATAATTAAAAGTAATAGAAAGAAGCAAGATAGAATTAAACACATTGTTAGTAGAGAGCTGACACATGTGCCAATTATTCTTTCAGAACTACAAACCAGTTCCAGTTCTTCTTTCTTCTTCTTTGTGCTAAGTATCAAGTATGGAACTTCTCCTCAGAGTCGGCCCTGTATCATGACTAGATTCCCCGTCTCATGATTAGAGTGTGGAATCTGAAGCCTGGAGCCTTACAGTGGAAGTCTGATGGTTGATGTCTGCAACTCTAAGAAACTCTTGAGTCCCAATGACAGAGGACAAAGCAGAAGACTGTCATCTTGCATGCCATTCTTCCATGTTCCCTTGTGTGGAACAGTCGTGACTCTAGCGTGACACTGTTGAACAGTGAGAGCTACTTCTGGACTTACACCTGTGTGGTACAGTCGTGACTCTAGCATAACACTCTGTTGAACAGTGAGAGCCACTTCTGGACTTAAAACCTGTGTGGAACAGTCCTGACTCTAGCATAACACTCTGTTGAACAGTGAGAGCTACTTCTGGACTTAAACCTGTGTGTTGAACTGAACTATTCACTAAGTGTGTGAGGATTCGAACTGAGTCTGTGTTTTGCCGTATATTCTGACTGGCACCAGATCAGAGCGTCATGATCAAACTCTCTATGTCCTGCCCACTGTATGATTGTCTATATTGTATTTCTTTGATTATGGCCCTTTGATTTCTAATTTCTAATTCCTAACCTATTTGTTAAATCATTTTCAATTGTAAGGCACTTCTATAATTAGAGAGACCTAAGAACTGTTAGTTTAAAGGACTTAGTAGAGTAATATTGAAACTAAACTTGTAATGTATGCCTTGTGATCAGTGTAAGAACTATTCATCCGCATACTTGCAATGATGAAGGTGAATTAACTTGAGTTTTGGGTGGAGACCTTGCCTACACAATTATCATTTGTCTTATTCACTTGTTTTGCCCACTCACACTTTGCGTACATTTTCTACACAATTCTCAAATTATTCATTTCGAGTCGTCATCAGAGCTAGTTATTTTAATGACTACATTGTTTACACAATTATCAAATTACTCATTTCGAGTCATCATCAGAGCTAGTCATTTTAATGACTACATTGTTTACACAATTATCAAATTACTCATTTCGAGTCATCATCAGAGCTAGTCATTTTAATGACTACATTTTTTACACAATTATCAAATTACTCATTTCGAGTCGTCATGAGAGCTAGTCATTTTAATGACCACATTGTCGTCCATATGTCCATCGTTTTATTGATTGTCTATTTTCCAAACGTCCACTATTGTACCTAGCTTCTCTAGCTGGCACAAGTCGCTCGAGCCAACATAACCGTCATGCGCGGTGAAAACGGAAAAAGAAACAAGCGCTGAGTGAGTTGAGGTCAAATGTAGGTGACGATAATTACGTGGACAGTTCGTGCTGACCGGAAAAAGGAAGATCCCATCATCTTCATTCCCTTTCTCTGACTGCAGGCATTCGAACTCAATGGAGGCGAAGACAAGATGTGTTTGATAGTAGCAGTTTCAATAGCATGCAGATTGTGAAGGGACACAAATCTGTTTTTGACAGTGGCTTCCCTTGACTACACTGCTGCCATTTGAATGGATTTCGCGTTCGCTGCAGTTTAAAGTCAGGATTAGTTGCATGTAGAATGTGAAGGAATAATGATCCACAGTGTGCTTTTCTCTATAACGGATTTAAACTTAGGATATATTCTTTTTGTTCATAGCAATGTCACACTGATTCTATCTATCTATCTATCTATCTATCTATCTATCTATCTATCTATCTATCTATCTATCTATCTATCTATCTATCTATCTATCTATCTATCTATCTATCTATCTATCTATCTATCTATCTATCGATCTATCGATCTATCTATCTATCTATCTATCTATCTATCTATCTATCTATCTATCTATCTATCTATCTATCTATCTATCTATCTATCTATCTGTCTAATACACGTTTTACTCTATATTATGTACCTATATATATATATATATATATATAAACATATGGAGAAAAGGAAGTGACGTTTAACCAGCAGTCCCAGAGAAAATCTGTATTCCATTAGTCTAAAATTGCTACTGACTACTTACACCAAAAGAGACTAATTTTATTAACCATTCAAATATATATATAATAATCAAGGGAAGTAACTGAATTAGCCACCCGAGCCAAATATCTGTCTTTGTCACAATTTAATTTTACGACACTATTTCCTTACAATGCATTTTATTAACTGTTTTATCAAACTGTTTATCACGTTTTACCATCACACAACGCTTATTATTTGGGGATTTTTTTAAATCACACATTAAGATATAAACTATTTATTAGTCAAGTGTAAACAAACTCGTTTTATCAAGTTCGTTTAATCAGATACACTTTATCAAAGTCATTTTATCAGATTTATATCAGATAAGTGTTAACAAGTATATTTTATCAGATACATTTTCAATGACTCGTGTTATCAAGCATTTTTGATAAAACGAATGTTCAGTTCACCATGTAAAACACACATTACAAAAACTACAAACAAAACAACATTTCCTTTTTGTTTACTTAATAATGGTGTTTTATTGTTCAGAAATTATTTATCACCTCCACAAACAAATACATTTCTTTTTTGTTTACGTAATAATGGTGCTTTTATTGTCCAGAAATTATGTATTTTGCCTAAACGATTAATAACATTAATCAAAGCCCAAAACAAAACATTAAAGGACATTTATTGTCAGCAGAATTTATCACCCCTTTGTTTCCTCTTTTCTCTTTCTTGCTAAAATGAAACATTATGTATTTCCATCTTACATTCTGTAGTAACATGATACAATGATGATGTTGCGCGCTGCGTCAGATGCAAAACAGGGACTCCCCTCCCCTTTCTCTTCTGTTATAGACGCACATACCCCATCCCACCCTAAATGCATTCAAATACATTCACAAATTGTTACATTTACAAGCATAACACACACACACACACACACACACACACACACACACACACACACACACACACACACACACACACACACACAAACACTTATTAACTTTCTTACTTTCTTTTTTTTACTGTCTGTTGCCAGCAGTGTATAATTAAGTTTCTGTGCTTTATGGCCACAGCTTTCGGAAATCTTGCGCACGTCACAGACCACGTGACCTTTTGTTCGTGTTTTTGCAGACACTGTAAATATTCTTTTATTATGAAGTCCAGTGAAGGTTTGCGATCAATCTTTAACAAGTTACGCCAGCACTGGACAGGATCAGTCCACATGCCAGGTCAAGAATGCAAATGTATTAGATGTGAGTTTACGGATATAACCTTACATAAAACTATTTTTCGAAGAAATCAAGGGAGCAAACCAATCACTTCTTTTCCTTTCATGCTCCTTACTAACAATTACTCTCCCACCAATAATATTAAGCAATAAAAATAAAAATAGCCCCATGACAGAAACAAAAGAAAGCAAACAAACAATTCTCCAAAGTAATCTCACTAAAGTCACAACCACAGCGCAAGAGTTACGAATGCCTGTGTTACGTTTCCAGTATTTATTTAAAGACCCTGCTTAGAATAATTAAAAGACTTTAAATATAATTAATTCTTCCTCTCATATTCTACGCAGACTGGTTGCTCAATTTATTATCTGACTAATTAAAAGTGCGTCTTGTAGTTCAGACGACAAATTTACAGACTAATAAACTGCGAACTTTTAGCTAGATTTGAAAACAGTTAAATCCCTCTAAATTAATATGCACTCGTCATCAATCTTTCTGCTCATCCGCCCCCATTCAAATCTAAGAATTAATCTAATTGGTCTATTGTGCATAGAAATCAACTACTAAGAGGTATTAACAAGAAAATAAGATTTAATAAGGTTTAACAAATTAACAATAAATCGAATGCAACGCGAATAGTCTTCACTCTGTCTTTACGCGCCTATGCCTGATTTTTGTCAATCTAAATTGCCAGAAAAGTGTTCCTTTGAGATCTGTACACTTGATTTTGCACTTAGCTCTATTCTTGTATCCTTGGTCTCAACACTCAGTCATGCCGGTTCGTTCCCTCAGTCCCCCTTTAACGACACACGTGGTGCATAAGGAATGATGTCCCTTTGTTAGTGGCTAGGAACTGGAATTTTTGCAGCATGGCCCTCGGAGTGGATTTCGACACGCTTATACCAATAAGCTAGTGCAGGTGAGGCATGGTGAAACATGAACCATGAGCCGACCTGTGGATGCAACGTGTTTGGATATAATTCTCAACCTAACAGGCCCTACTTAGGCATGGCTCAATTAAATGCGCTGAACAAAGAGTTTCGACCTCGCGTCGCTTACAATTAGATTTTAGAAAAATATAATCGTCTCACATGTGTTCCATTTAACAGTCATGACGTATGAAGCAATAAAATAGATACAACGTTAAATTAATGTTCATACGAAGAGGTAATTCAAACCGACAGAGCGCTTCACAATTTACAATTAAAATTACACGCAATAATTGAATTACATGAAGAATTCATATCGAGCGCAGCATTCTGGCTCTTAGTGAATTAAACAATATAAATTAAAGTACAGAAATGGAAAAAATGGTTACAATAAATTTATATTCCGTAACTTACAGGTTTTTCAGCTATTTCTCTGAACCATGCTCAAGTGTATATGGAAATCATATAATACATAGCACAAATACATACTTAAACAATACATAGGCAAATACTATTAAATAAAATGATACCTTTGAGAGAAGTCGAAGGGTACCTTGATTCTCTATGGCGCCGGCTGCCTCTCACGACCCGAGTAAGCTGATGGAATTAGCTAAAATGTGCTCGAAGTGAGGGAGCGGAAGCGTGTAGGTACATATATAGAAAGGTATATTGCGTATCACGTGACTGTTCGCAAGGCATGTGGTTGGTTCGAGAACTGGACAATGGTCCTAAAGTTACATAACATCTTGACCTGTTCTAGAAGCACCTAGAAAAAGGAAGCTTTGAACAAAGGGCCAAGGGTTTCAAATATTCGAATTTGAAGTAAACAAGGCAATGTGGGTCATCAGGTCGGACATTTTATCAGACTTGTGACAGCCTGCATAGTGTTGTCTGGAGAGAAACAAAATTGGACGAAAGTTAAAATATTCAAAATCTTATCTTCTTGAAGTCTGTCTCTCGGAAATGTCAGAAAATTGCTGACTCATCTGATGACGTCACACAACAACGCATAATTTGATCTAAAGATTTCTATAGCTTCATCACTCTCATGACGTCACACAACAACGCATAATTTATCTAAAGATTTCCATAGCTTCATGACTCTCATGATGTCACAAAACAAGGCATAATTTGAGCTAAAGATTTGCATAGCTTCATTACTGTCATGACGTCACACAACAACGCATAATTTGATCTAAAGATTTCTATAGCTTCATTCTTCTCATGGCGTCATACAACACACAATTTAGTCTAATAAAGATTTCAATAATTTCACTTCTCTCATCACGTCCTACAACACATAATTTAGTCTAAATATTTCAATAATTTCTCATCACGTCTCATTACACACAATTTAGTCTAAAACTATAGCCTCAGTATGATAAAGTCACACACGAATGCATAATTTAGTCTAATGATTTTCATGGCTTCAGCACTCTCATGGATGATTTGTCTAGAGAAGAATGCTATAACTTCAGCACTCTCAGATATTATTCGTCTAGACTAGAGAAGATTTCTATAACTTCAGCACTCTCAAATATTATTTGTCTAGAGAAGATTTCCATAACTTCAGCACTCTTATGGATGATGTGTCTAGAGAAGATTTCCATAACTTCAGTACTCTCAGAGATTATTTGTCTAGAGAAGATTTCTATAACTTCAGAACTCTCAGAGATTATTTGAGATTTCCACAGCTTCAGCATTATCAGAGATGATTTGTTTAGATATTTCCATAACTTCAAACCTCTCAGAGATTATTTGTCCTGAGACGACTTCCATAACTTCAGCACTCTCTGTATGGAAATCATGGTAAGGATTGCGTGCTGAATGGACGGAAATGATGCACAACCAGTGGGTAAAACCAGTGGGTAAGACCAATGGGTAAGACCAGTGGGTAAGACCAGTGACGTTGTTTGAGCTCCTATGGATGTAATTCAGACACGATCGAGGCTGTCCCCCTAAAAACAAACAAACCTTCCCCCCAAAACAAACAAAAACAAAAACAAAACAAAACAACAACAAAACAAACAACCCACCCACACCTCCACCTTCAGTGTCGATCCCTACCGGCGTCGACTTTCTTAAGTGCTTCAGATAAACTAGCATTACATTCTGGACGTTGGGAAGAGTGTGCCACTTTTGATCATCACCTTAATTCCATCTCTTGTCACTCTCAGACTCCTCACTAAAGTTAAACCCTAGCTTGACAAGGAGCGTTCTTAATTTCGATTTCTTTTTCTAAAGAGCTTCACGTTTACTCTCGCCAAAATCCGTTCTGTGTCCATTCTTTGGTCTAGTCAGTTACGTACTTTTTAACACAAGCTCGTTCAGCTCCAGGTTGGGCTGGACCGCTTGGAGAGTGACTAATCTCGAGCAGATCTGGTTGAAACATAATTCCGTGCATACTTGGTCGTAACTTTTTGTTATTTCCTTATAACCGCCAAGTAAGAGACATGTTTGTATTAATTAAGATTAATTAACAATTAAGATTCTTGATCACCTGTAATTAGTTATGTGCTGTTAATAATAAATAATAATCATAACGAGTGAAAGGTGCCCAGAGGTGTCACAACACCCATTGTATTGGTGAATGTGTAAATACAGATAAATATCAACACGCGTGATGGTGACAAATGTTATGAAATACACATTATTTTCACTTTATGCATATTGTTGTTTCAGATTTATTTATTTATTTATTTATTTATTTCACAAATGAACAGTTGTTCGCCATTAAAAAAAAAAAAAACAGTCAAAGAAACAAACGCATATTATAGTCAAGTAAACGTTTCAAAACTCAGCACTAAAACTCTTTTCAAGTAGACAAACGCGAAAGAAATTAATCTAACTGTAAATAAATTTTAATCAGTAAAGAAAAACTGAAAAGAAATTAATCTAACTGTAAATAAATTTTAATCAGTAAAGAAAAACTGAAAAGAAATTAATCTAACTGTAAATAAATTTTAATCAGTAAAGAAAAACTGAAAAGAAATTAATCTAACTGTAAATAAATTTTAATCAGTAAAGAAAAACTGAAAAGAAATTATTTTGACTGATCGGAAAAAATGTAGTCACTGTGAAGAATATTCTTTTCATTTTAAAATCTATTTGTTGAACATTATTGCCTCCCCTCACAAAACTTTTCACTTTAAATAAGTTTAAAATCTATTTGTTGAACATTATTACCTCCCCTCACAAAACTCCCCAAAGATAACAGCAAAATAAAATTTACATTTAATATAAACACTCACGACAGCGTAAGCTTAGATTTTCTACCTCTGACTGCACACAAGCTGCTTAACGCTTGCAACGGTTGGGGGTCTTAGGATTATGGGCCTTGTTTCTTTTTTCCCGTTTACAGGAATAGCGGCCCAACCCCCACCCGCCCCTCCCCACTCAAATGCATCTCTGCGTGATTCTTGTTTCCTCTAGGCTTGAAATGTTTTGTTAAGAGATTTGGCACCAGGGCATCTGTAGATTTTAACAATTTGGCATGGAGGATATTCCGTGGCTTGTCGTTCTTGTACGTGACGAATTATTTCGATGGTGTGTGGAATCAAAAGGGAATTGGCAGTGCAGCCATATTTTTTCCTCCTTACATCGTACTGGGCCTCTTAACGCACGTTTGCTTGGCGCAAATATGGAAGCTAACCTATTTTGCCACAAGTCTTCTATTTAGACTTTTTAGGAAAAACTACTGTGCTGATTTATAAATTTCTTTATAGTGAAAGAAAAACATTCTATACAGATAAAGAGATCAAAGAAAAATGTGTAAATTGAGAGTGCCATTATTTATTAAAAACGGTAATAAACTCTAAGATAATTATTTTTTGTTGTTTAGACAATGTTTTTCTATGATAATAAACTCCAACATACTGGACTTTTGTTCTTTAGCCCATGTTCGTATTTTTAACGACATTAAACTCAACATAATGGAATTAAGTTGGCGAGGCCATGTTTTTAGTACGACATTAAACTCAACATAATGGAATTAACTTGGCGAGGCCATGTTTCTTGTACGACATTAGACTAATGCATAATATACTTTTGTTATATTAGGTCATATTTTTGTATGGTAATAAGCCATACACAAAGACATTTTTTGTTTTACTTCATATTTGTGAACAATAATAAATTCCAACAAAATGCACTTTTGTTCTTCGAGACTACTTTTGTGTACGATAATACAGAATTTTGTTTTTGTAGAATACTTTGTGTACAATTATAAACATAGCACAGAATTTTGTTCTTGTAGAATACTTTTGTGTACAATTATAAACATAGCACAGAATTTTGTTCTTGTAGAATACTTTTGTGTACAATTATAAACATAGCACAGAATTTTGTTCTTGTAGAATACTTAGTGTACAATTATAAACATAGCACAGAATTTTGTTCTTGTAGAATACTTAGTGTACAATTATAAACAGCACAGAATTTTGTTCTTGTAGAATACTTAGTGTACAATTATAAACAGCACAGAATTTTGTTCTTGTAGAATACTTTGTGTACAATTATAAACATAGCTCAGAATTTTGTTCGACTTTGATTGGATTTATTCTACAATGAAGATGGACATAATTATACAATGATTGGAATTATTCTACAATGAAGATGAACATAATTATACAATGATTGGAATTAATCTACAATGAAGATGAACATAATTATAAAATGATTGGAATTAATCTACAATGAAGATGAACATAATTATAAAATGATTGGAATTAATCTACAATGAAGATGAACATAATTATACAATGATTGGAATTAATCTACAATGAAGATGGACATAATTATACAATGATTGGAGTTAATCTACAATGAAGATGGACATAATTATACAATGATTGGAGTTAATCTACAATGAAGATGGACATAATTATACAATGATTGTAGTTAATCTACAATGAAGATGGACATAATTATACAATGATTCTACAATGAAGGATAAAATAGACAACAGAACGATTGGATTAAACCTACAAATAAGTTGGAAAGCGATTAATGATCAGAAAAAATCAATAATTCTGCTGCAAAGAGACTATAACGTGATTGGATTAAATGTATAAGGAAGATGGAAAAAGATCACATGTGACGGAAGTAGAACTATAATGAAATTGTAAAGATATAATGTGATTGGAGTAAATCTGTAATGATGCTGGAAAGAGATTATAATGAGATTGGAGGAAATTTATAATGATATTCAACAGAAATTAAAATGTGATTAGAATATATCTATAATAATTTTGGAAAGAGATTATAGTATGATCGGAGTAAATCTATGATACTGGAAAGAAATTACACTGTGATTGGAAGAAATCTGTATTGATGCTGGAAAGAAATTACACTGTGATTAGAAGAAATCTGTATTGATGCTGGAAAGAAATTACACTGTGATTAGAAGAAATGTGTAATGATACTGGAAATAAATTACACTGTGATTGGAAGAAATGTGTAATGATACTGGAAATAAATTACACTGTGATTGGAAGAAATGTGTAATGATGCTGGAATGTGTCGAACGAAGACACCTTCATGAGGTGGTAAGAAATATACAATGAAACTTGAATACACCTGTATTGTGAAGAAAATGAAATCCAGCCAGATTGTAGGTCTATGTTTATAAAGAAAAGCAGCTAGAATGTAGGTCTATATTTATAAAGAAAAAACAGCTAGTATGTAGGCCTATATTTACAAAGAAAACCAGCTAGAATGCAAGTCTACTTTTATCAAGAAAACCAGCTAGAATGCAAGTCGACTTTTATCAAGAAAACCAGCTAGAATGCAAGTCGACTTTTATCAAGAAAACCAGCTAGAATGCAAGTCGACTTTTATCAAGTAAACCAGATAGAATGCAAGTCGACTTTTATCAAGAAAACCAGCTAGAGTGCAAGTCGACTTTTATCAAGAAAACTAGCTAGAGTGTACGACGAACCTTACAAAGGACATCTCCAAAACACCTGAAACACTGAACACCCTTTAGTTCAACACTCTAAATCTTCATTTAGCTTTTCTTTCTTTTCAAACAAACCTCCCGAAATCACGATTTATTTTTTAAATCCATTTTGATTGCGAGCGTGCATTTCTCTTAAGGAAAACATGCATTATTATAAAAATAAAACACAACACTAACTCTGGAATTATTTATGGAAATTTGATTTCGCTGGAAAAAGAAAAAGAATTTATCAGTCTCACAGGCATAGAAACCAAAAGAAATTTATTCGAATCATTTTTATTCCACACAAATTACACACTTAAAACTGATTGTGTGTCAACCTAGGAAAATAATGAAATCATATTGAGCGTGCATTTGTTTTATGTTTGTTTGTTTGTTTGTTTGTTTGTTTATCTAAAATGCCACCACGCAGTTGATATCTCAATGCGTTCTCACTCAGGGAGAAAAGGGTTAATTATGTTTACCATTTAGAACGCAGTTATAGCGTTAGAAACTTCTTATGCCAAGATGTAATTGGTGTTTCGACACGCTTTCTCAGTTGTGTGTGTGTGTGTGTGTGTGTGTGTGTGTGTGTGTGTGTGTGTGTGTGTGTGTGTGTTTAATGATGTTTACCATTTACAACGCAGTAATAAAGTTAGAAGCCTCTTGCCACAAGATGCAGTTAATGTTTCGACACGTTTTCTCTGGGTGGGTGGGGGTTAATGAGGTTTACCATTTAGAACTCAATTAAAGTGGGGGGAGTTTCTAGTCAGAGTATATAGTTGATGTATCGAGCGCTTTCTCGGGTGGTGGAAGTGGTAGTGGTGGAGGTGGTGCTGCTGTTTCTGATTAATGATGTTTATCATTTAGATCGCAATTAAAGTGTGGGAAGTTTCTAGTCACAGTGTATAGCGAACTTTCTCATTGTGAAAAACTTGATGAGACTTACAATTTAGTCAGTACATTGAAAGTTTCTAGTCACAGTGAAGTAAGTTTCTAGTCACATGAATAGCAACGTATATTCAGGTAAGATGCAGTTTACTATTTAGATAAGAAAAGTCAACGTAGCAAAAACGAAAAATACCCTCCCTCCCCCCAAAAAATATAGTAGATAAATTTTCATTTCACGTCATAATACTTTAGCATTAGGCTGATTAGAAAGCTGTTAATCAGGTTTTATGCAATTGTGGTCTGATCAATACGAGGGTTTAATCAGGCTTCAGATAAATGTCGTCTGATCAGTAAGGGATTTATTCAGGCTTTATGCAACTGGTCTGATAAGTACGGAGGTTTGTTCAAACTTTATATAATTGTTGTATGGTAAGTTGGGAGATTTTATCAAGCTTTATGTAACGGGGATCTGATAAATAAGGAGGTTTATTCAAACTTTATGTAACTGTGGTCTGAAAAGTTTGAATGTTTAATCAGTCTTTATTCAATTGTGGGTCTGATTAGCTCGCAAAATCCGACAAAACAATTTTATTACCGTATATAAAACTTTGATTTCTGTCTGAAGCCAGGAAATAAAAATAAATATGTAAACTTATTATATTTTTATAACCATATATTTGAATACTTAAAATCTGTTAATGTAGTTACATGCACTCAGTGGAAATTTAAAATACATTTTGTCATGTACACTTCGCTCTATTCCTTAAATATTTCCTTTGATCTATCCCACGCTTCAATTATTCTCTTTAAATAAAAAACCACTCCTTCGGCTATTTTCTGGCCTTAATCATTTAATATACATGGAATTGCAAAGTGTTGTGTATTTTCTTCTTGCAAGAATGTCATCTACTTGTAATTACAGAGTGTTGTGTATTTTCTTCTTGCAAGAATGTCATCTACTTGTAATTACTGAGTGTTGTGTATTATCTTCTTTCAGGAATGTCATCGAATGGCGAGAATCCTCATTATTTTAAAAATACTACTTATGGCCAACGGATGTGATTCCTACCAATCTGTACACTACTACTGTTACAACAATTACTATAATAGCTTTCTCTACTACTGTTACAGCTCACACTATCACTATTACAGCAATTATTGTTACAGCTGACACTTTTACTGTTACAGCGATTACTCTTATAGCTCACACTACTGTGTTACAGCTTTTTCTACTACTGTTATAGCATCACTGCCTCTTTTACAGTATATACTACTACTGTTAAAGCATGCAGTCAAGTGAATGTCTATTACGTTTATACAGTTATTACTACTTATGATAATGATCAGTATGCTCTAAGTTACAATTAGTATTGTGTGATTCTGGCAGAGTTTGTACTGTTACACTTTTATTCATCACGTATATTCATCAAATCCTAAACCACTTCAACTACTGAATACACTACTATACTTTTACAACTACTGCAGTCACAGTCACTATTACAGCTGCAAATACTGCTTCTACTGCAGACACTTCGAATACTAACACTGCTGCATACATAATTACTACTACTGCACATATACTACTACTATAGACAGAACGACCACTACCACTGCATACACTGAATACCCCAGTACTTCTACCACATACACTGCTATTACTACTACTGCATACACTACTTCTAGTGCAGACACAACGACTACTATTGTATACACTACCACGAGAGAGGCGTGAGCGAGATATGACAGTGAATGAGAGGGTGAGAGATGAGGAGAGATGAGAGAGAGAAAGAGAGAGAGGATCTTAAACTCTTGAGTTTTGTCGAGTACAGTGACGTCCTCCTGACGAGAAAGGTGTGAAAAGTTCTATATGTTGCTTGTGACACATGTTCTCACTCTAGTATTAACAATTTCTATTAGTTTCTACTTGCTTTACTATTTGTGTTTTGCATAAATCACTTCTGTCCGAGATTTATTGTTTCAGTTTCGAAGCATGAGCATTGTTACTTTATTTTCTGTGTGACTTGTTTGATGTGTTTATGTGTGTGCGTATCTGTGTGTGTGTGTGTGTGTGTGTGTGTGTGTGTGTGTGTGTGCTAAATCTCCATTTAATTAAATTTCAGCGTCCTAATACACTTCTTAAGATACTAGTATTGTCATAGACGATTGATGTCTGTACATTGACAGTGTGATACTATCCTGCAACTAGTAACGGGTACTTTATTCAACCGTTAAAACCACCAGATCGGTTTGGTGCACATCCATTCTCCCATTCGTAGCTGATAATGAAATTTATGTCCATTAGGCAAATAAACGGTGCTGCCTTGATGCTTATGTCTGAGGACTAGATGGTGCCGACACTTACACCGGTCGCGAGTTGTCTGCCCGCAGTCAGAGTGGATGGCCAGACTATAGAATGGGTGCCACAAATTGACAGGCAGATATGTCCCCGGCTAATTAATGGGGAGAAAAGATACTTTCTGTACAAAAGAGCGCCACAAGTTACCGGGTATAGACTGAACGGTTACTTCTCAGGTGTGTTTTTAGCTACATGCGTGCGCAACATTTTAAACTCAGTTTTCAAAATTTACATTTTGTTGCTTGTCAGTATTTGCACACAGTCAGGACGAATAAACTTTAGAAGCAAAAACTTTGGAAGCGAAACTTTGAGGAAAGTAATACTAGATAAGTCCGGTAAATTATTTTTATCGTTAATGTTATTGCCCAGTGTTGACGGTAGTCGTCATTTTGGCAAGACAATAATGGTAGTAAGATAACAAGACAATAACTTTAATAAAATATCAAGACAATAATGGTAGTAAGATAACAAGACAATAACTTTAATAAAATATCAAGACAATAATGGTAGTAAGATAACAAGACCGTTACGTTAGTAAGATAACAAGACAGTTACGTTAGTAAGATAACAAGACCGTTACATTAGTACGATAACAAGACAGTTACGTTAGTAGATAACAAGACCGTTACATTAGTAAGATAACAAGTCAGTTACATTAGTAGGATAACAATATAGCAACATTAGTAAGATAACAAGACCGTTACATTAGTAAGATTACAATATAGTAACATTAGTATGATAACAAGACCGTTACATTAGTACGATAACAAGACAGTAACGTTAGTAAGATAATGTGGCCGCTTTAGTAGGTTTGGCCTCTATCATGATTATTATTAAATTATGAATTCCTTATCAATTAATAAACATCATCACTTATCATGGCTAAATTTAGGATTTGTTTCCAACATAAATTCCCCACTCACATACCACTATAAATAACGTACTACCGACTCATAATTATAAGTATAATTTATCTGTTCGCAGGTGGAACTTCCTACTTAAGGACTAATGTCATTTAACACTTATAACTTTCATCCAAACAATTGACTCATCAAGCCCCCATCCACCCACTGTCTACTCTAGACATGTATCAATGAACATGCATAAGAAGGATTTAACAAAAATAAAGATTTATTATAAAAATAATATCTCACAAAATACAACTAAGTTTGAAACAGAAAATACACAACACTCTGTAATTACAAGTAGATGACATTACTGCAGGAAGAAAATACACAACACTCTGTAATTACAAGTAGATGACATTCTTGCAAGAAGAAAATCTTAACAGCTCAATCAGAAAATCTACACATCTTAACAGCTCGATCAAAAAATCTACACATCTTAACAGCTCAATCAGAAAATAGTCCCTTCCATCAGCTTTAGCTTGCAAGGAGCATGAAAAAATTAAATGACCATTAACATTTTAATTAGGCAAGAGTGACTTCCAGGCATCACAGATGACAAGAAAGTAACGTTAGTAAAATAACAAGATAATAACAATGTGATAACAAGAGAGTTACGTTACTAAGATAACAAGACAGTAATGCTAGTAAAATAAAAGTCTATAACATTAGTAAGGTAACAAGACAATAATGATAGTAAGATAAGAAGAAATGAATGGTTGTAAGATAACAAGACAATAACAGTAGTAAGATAACATATAGTATTGTAGCGAGATAGAAAAACAGTAAATGTAACGAGATAGCTAGGCAGTAAATGTAGTCCAAATTAAAAGAAAGTATTAGCAGAGTGGTCTAATAGTACATTACAAGACATTAATGTTGCAAGAAAGCAAGATAGCAAAGCAGTAAAGATAGAAAAGTTGCAATGCAGCAAATTAGCAAGACATTATCATACTAAGTTAGCAAGACAATAACGTAACAAAATAGCAAAATACTAACGTAACAATTAGCAAGATATTGACGTAACAAGATTACATTACTTTAATGTAGCAATATAGCAAGACATTACCGTAACAAGATAGAAAGACATTAACGTAACATGATAGCAAGACATAAACGTAACAAGACATTAACGTAAGAAGATAGCAAGACATTAACGTAACAGCATAACAAGACATTAATGTAACAAGATAGCAAGACGTTAATGCTGCAATATAGCATGACGTTAATGTTGCAATATAGCAAGACGTTAATGTTGCAATATAGCAAGACGTTAATGTTGCAATATAGCAATGCATTAAAGAGAGCACGAAAACAAAGTAGTAAAGATAGAAAAGCTGCAATGTTGCAAGAACGAAAAAAAAAACATGAAGGCAGCTGTCAGCAAGGTGCCGTGGTCGCAGACTAAGAAACACATGAAGTTTAGAACTTCAAAGTTAGTGACGAGTTTAATTCATTAGTAACTCTCAGCTCCTCTTGAAACGTATATGAAAAAGCATGTAGAACTTATTATGTGGTTCGAAATTCGAACTATTTACACAATATACAGTTATGATACACTGTTAGAATATTATAGCATTATACTTTACATAATACACAGCTATGACGCGCTACTAGAACATTATACGTTACATAATACACAATTAAGCACACTACTAGAACATTATACGTTACATAATACACAATTAGGCACACTACTAGAACATTATACGTTACATAATACACAATTAGGCACACTACTAGAACACAATACTTTAACTAATACATAGCTAGGAAACACTACTAGAATATTTTTTATAGTTGTATTTGACACGGTGCATGATACACAGATACAATATTTGATATGATGTACATACACGACACATAATTCAGTACACAGTACACAGAGGGAGCAGTGAGTGGATGACAAATGTAACACAAAATATTAATGACAGCGGTAACTCACTTTAATTTGCAGGATGTACTATGAAAGAAGTAGTAACATGTACTATGAAACAAGTGGTAGTATTTGAGCGGAAATATAAAACAGACATTTAAAGCAGCAAGACAGCTACAGTGAAAGCAATGGTCAATACATAGATAAGACAGCTACAGTGAAAGCAATGGTCAATAATATTACTTCAGCTTGCATATAAACCAGTTACAGTGAATGAAGAAGTGTTACTTCAGCACACAGATACATTTCAGTTACTATGAAAGCAGTGGTCATAATACTACTTCAAGACATAATGAGTACAATGGTCAACTGTACTACCATCAGGACACAGATAAAACAGTTATAGTCAGAGCAGTACTGTTTCAGCACACAGATAAATCAGCTACTCTGCTACAATGAGAGCAGTAGTATTGTTTCAGCACACAGATAAATCAGCTACAGTGAGAGCAGTAGTATTGTTTCAGCACACAGATAAATCAGCTACAGTGCCGACACCAGTCAGAGTGGCGACACCCCTGAATAGAGCAATTATAACGGGCACCTAGCGATGGCCTCTGCCAATACCATTCCAGAACGCATTGTTTGCGTCCTGCGAACTGAATCTCTCGCGCGATGAGGGAATCAGGATGAAAGCCTTGCATGTAAATCCCAGCCATTCCACTGGAATCCGTCTTTCAGCTTCTGCATATATTCCTGACTTGCTTAAAAGCAGAACCGTGCAATGGGTTCTGTATGGGACTCTCGTTTAATTAGCGTCAGACGTTTTGTCGCGACGGACAAGCGCCCTAAGCTTTGGGGCGTTTCAGGGAGTTTGGTGGGTGGGTGGGTGGAGGTACTGCGACTAGTCAAGTCGCTTTTAGTAGTCTGCCTAGCGACTGTCCGAGTGAGTGAGTGCATCGGTGTGCGCATCTTCAATATGTGTACGTAAGTTGGTGTCAAAGTGTGCTGTTGTGTATGGTTTGTTTGTGTGTGTCTGTGTGTGTGTGTGTGTGTGTGTGTTGTGAATGCGCCTGCGCATATTTCAGCAAATTCGTTCATTTGGCTAAATATCATTCAGAAGCACGAAATGCTCTGTTCTAGGTGTTGTTTGTTCTTTTTTCTTCCGTTTACTTGTTTGTTTGTTTGTTTTCGTTGTATTTTTCCTTGTTAGGATTCACAGAGCAGTAACTGTGTTGGGAACTCTCTCAGTAAGAATTAATAACCAACAACGATAATAACCAATAACGATCATAACCAACAACGATAATAACCAATAACAATAATAACCAATAACGATCATAACCAACAACGATAATAACCAATAACAATAACACCCCTACCTCATATGCCGCACCTATCCAATGGGTCTTAACACCTCTACTTCGTCGGCAGCACTATCCAATAGGTCTTAACACCTCTACCTCGTCGGCAGCACTATCCGATGGGTCTTAACACCTCTACCTCGTCGGCAGCACTATCCAATGGGTCTTAACACCTCTACCTCATAGGCAGTGCTGGCAGGAGCGTCTGAGTAGGCTAAATGGTACGATACTTGCTCACCCAATGCGCACATGGCTGTAATGACTTTTTATAACCTGTAGACAGCATTGGGAACCCGCTTGAAACTATGATGCAAGACGGCTATTTGGGTATCGCCCTGCTGTGCATTAACGATAGTGAAAGCTTGACCTATTTATTTAATACACCATAGGTATACTACTAAAAAAAAATGTAAAACTTTCATTGTATTAAAATTACATATAAAATTCGCTACAACTCATTAGCGATTGAAATGCACAGTTTGCCCCTTAATCCTAACTCCACTCACCCCACACCACCACACTTCACTACCCTAATGTGTCTGAAATCGGTATAACACGTACCTGGACCCCTCTCCCACCCTCATCCGTGAAAACTTGATTGACTTACTCCTGATTTTTCAGCATTCGATCATAACATCTTCTTTCGAATAAAGAAAGGTAACTCTTTGATCGGCTGAGAGGAAGAGGTGATGCCAGGAGGTTAATTCCCTTGAACGGAATACGTTTAAAACGCATGCATAGAAAAAGTGCTACCTTGATACATATCATTCTCTTTAAAAAGCACAACACGTGTGTGTATGTGTGTGTGTGTGTGTGTGTGTGTGTGTGTGTGTGTGTGTGTGTGTGTGTGACTGCATATGCGCTTCTGTGTATGATTGAGCGTGTTTGTATGTTTGTGTATATTAGTGTATGTGTTTGCTTGTGTATATAAGTATGTGTGTATATGTGCTTGATATATATATATAGATAGATAGATAGATAAACAGATAGATAGATAGATAGATAGATAGATAGAATAATGTGACATATACAGTATTTGTTATCATGTACACCAGTACTGTTAGAGTAATGGGTTTCTTATGTTCAAGAGTGACGTGCGTGTAGTTGTTGTGTTATCATGTACGTCACTACTGTTGAGTCGAGTAGTTTATTATCTTTCTACACATCCAGAGCACCGTCAAACTGACCTTTGAGTTTAGATCATCGTTTGGTTCTAACTTATTGCTGATTTTCTCTTGACACACCAGCATGTCATCATGAAAAATTTATTTTTAATATAATACAATTTAACAAATAAAGTGATTCTGGCACTAATATAATATAATTTATCAAATATAATGATTCTGGAACTAACATAACACAATTTAATAAATATAGTGATTCTTGAGATAACATAAAACTATTTAACAAATATAATGATTCTGGAAAACATTATACAGTTTAACTAACGTAATGATGCTGGAACTAATATAATATAATCTTACAAATATAATGATCCTTGGAGTAATATAATACAATCTAACAAATATAATGATCCTGGAAGTAATATAATGCAATCTAACAAATATAATGATCCTGGAAATAATATAATACAATCTAACAAATATAATGATCATGAAAATAATATAATACAATCTAACAAATATAATGATCCTGGAAATAATATAATACATTCTAACAAATATAATGATCCTGGAAGTAATATAATACAATCTAACAAATATAATGATCCTGGAAGTAGTATAATACAATCTAACAAATATAATGATCCTGGGAGTAATCTAACAAATATAATGATGTTGGGACTATGCTACCTAATATTTCTCACATCCTACTATCTAACTCATCTATGAAAGATATTTTGTCTCTATCTATAAAAGACATTCTCTTCTCTTTGTTATGTTTCACTGTGTGTTAAATCTATTTCAGCCCGATCTCACTCGTGTGCACTGCTGCTAGAAGCTTGCGCTCACCATCTTGTACACACACTGCCAACATTCCGAAAGTATTTAAGTCAAACTGAGGGCGTTTATTTTTGTTGTATGATCCAGCAACCAGTAATAGTTATTATAGAATAATTATAATTTACCTACATCTGTGACACAAAGAAGTCAAAGTCACTTTCGAGGGGCTCTCAAGGCACATTTTTTCGTCAGCAAGTAGCGCTGTGTCTCAAACATCATTACTTGTTTGAAGTGTGCACTTGAACGTGGATAAGTGCACACTTCATGTTTGCGTATCTATGAAAGCACAATATTTGTTTCATGTTATCATGCATGACAATACGTTATGATCATAGTATTTGTAGTCACTCTTTCAATTCGTACAAAACCAACAAGTAAATCCGATTACACACCCGATCTTACTATTGCGTTTAAAACCGACAAGTAAATCTGGTTAAACACCCGATCTTAGTATTGCGTTTAAAACCGACAAGTAAATCTGGTTAAACACCCGATCTTAGTATTGCGTTTAAAATCAACAAATAAATTCGATTAAACACCCGATCTTCGTATTGCGTTTAAAACCAACAAGTAAATCCGATTAAACACCCGATCTTAGTATTGCGTTTAAAACCAATAAGTAAATCCGATTATATACCCAATCTTTACATTGCCTACAGAGGAAACACTTAACTCTGATTAAGTCCCAATCCTTTCATTGTATAGAAAACCAACAATTAAATCTATTATTAAATATCCAAACATTTCATTGTCTACAGAATCAACAAGTAAATCTGGTTAAGCACCCAGTCCTATGTCTACAGAACCAACAAATAAATCTGGTTAAGCACCCAGTCCTTTGTCTACAGAACCAACAAAGTAAATCTGGTTAAGCACCCAGTCCTTTGTCTACTTAACCAACAAATAAATCTGGTTAAGCACCCAGTCCTTTGTCTACTTAACCAACAAGTAAATCTGGTTAAGCAACCAATCCTGTCATTGTCTATACTCTATAGGACCAACAAGTAAATCTTGTCAAGCACCCAATCCTGTCATTTTCTATAGGACCTACAAGTAAGTATGTTTCAACACTCAATCCCTAGAGTGTCTACAGAAAGTCGTAGTTTAGTCCGAGAAACCTTTCCAGAAGAAACAACCTTAGTGAGCATGCCCGAAAACAAGTACAAGGCCTACTATCACAAAACCCCGCCACCCCGTGTCAGGAATGTCAAGACAAATAAGCGCACATAATTTTAGTCAGACGAAATCAAAATTGCTTCATTCCCCCCCCCCCCCCCTCCGTAAATTACGAGTTTAGAAAATCTCTGCGGATGAATCATCCGCTGACGTCAAGCAATTAACGTCGAGCAATCCGGATTATCTGCCCTTTCCTCGCTGATTCTAAGCGTCACTGTGAAAGCCACTCTCTCTTTCTTTCTGGAACCCATAGGGCATGATAATGAAGCGGTTGCCATTTACGTGACACATTTGCTGATCAAATTATTCTTTGACATAATATATGTGTAGGTGTAGTTTTTGTTAAGTTTTTGTTAATTTAAAATTTAATTACAAAAATAGCTGTTATTTATCAGTTCTTTTTAATTTAATTGTTTTAATTTAATTAAGGAGTTTGTTTCTTAATTCTTTCTCATTTGAAATGTAAATTTCAATTTTATTTTAGCAGTTTTTGTTAATAATTTTTTTAATTGAATCTTTAATTTTTTATTTTATTTTAGCAGTTTTTATCCATTCTTTTCAATTTAAAATTTAAAATTTAATTTTAGCATTTTCTGTCAATTATTTTTAATTTAAACTTTAAACTTTAATTTTATCAATTCTTTATAATTTAAACTTTATTTTTAATTTTATTTGAGCACTTTTTTCAATTATTTTTATTATAAATTTTATTTATAAAAAATATAAATCTCATTCTTTTCATTTTACAATTTAAACTTTAGAATTAATTTGTTCTAGGATTGCGAAATCTTCGTACCTCAGGTCACTACACTAACTAAAGTATGGATTGTGGTTGTGTTCCTTATGATGACGTAATTATGTCTTACGGTTTCACAGTGTATTATATCCGTGGATTACAGGTTAAAGGTCTCACGGGGTAATTAAGGACCGTCAACCAAGGTAAAAAGGGGTGGTGGAACAGTTATTTTGAAATGTAACCGTCAAGTGTTCTGGATTATTCTCCATTTGTATCTACATCATTCTTAATGGATATAAATACTAGTAAGTGATGAGGAAAGAATGTGTAGTTATGTTCCATCATTTCCTGTAATTTGTGTTGTTATTTCAACATTTCCTGTAGGTTATGTAGCTACCTTGCAACATTTCCTTTAGTTTGTGTAGCTATGTTGCAACATTTCCCGCAGCTATATAGTTTGTAGCTGTGTAGTTAAGCTGCAACATTTCCTGTAGATGTGTAGTTATATTGAAGCATTTCTGTAGTTTGTGTAGTTATGCAAAATTTCCTTTAGCCGTGTAGTTAATTATGTTGCAGCAATTCCTGTAGTTTGTGTAATTATGATGCAACATTTCCTGTAGCAGTGCAGTTATGTTGCAAAATTTCCTTTAGCCGTGTAGTTAATTATGTTGCAGCATTTCCTGTAGTTTGTGTAATTATGATGCAACATTTCCTGTAGATGTGTAGTTATGTTGCAGCAGTTCATTTAGCTGTGTTATGCTTCAACATTTCCTGCAGTTTGTGTAATTTTTTTTTTGTTTCCAATTCAGAAGTCGAGCAGTTTGATATATATTTGAATCAGTAAATGTTAATTTGCGAAAGAGTATGAGTTATGTCTCGTCATTCACACATTTGATGTGTCCCGTCAAGTAACACTACACACTACTCAGACGTATCTCCCCCCCCCCCCCGTTATCTCAAAAGCACTCACCTCTTTATCCAACTTTTCTAACCACACTTTTTCCTAACTTCCTACAAGACAATCCAATAAGAAATTGTCTATGTATGTTTCAACTAGGACACAAACTTAACTACGCCATATGTCTGACATCAAAACAAACAAATGAATTGTCACCGTTTTGGATGCTAGTCAAAAACACGTTACCAAAAATAACATCTAATGCATGACGTCAAAGTAAACAAATGAATATTCAATCCTTTTGCTGCAAATCAAAACACTTGTTGCTAAAAAAAAAAACAACAACTGCATCCTATGCATGACGTCAAAACAAACAAACGAATATTCACTGCTTTCCCTGCAAATCAAAACGATTGTTACTAAAATAATTACATCCTATGCATGACATCAAAACAAGCATTCATTGCATTGGCTGCAAAGCAAACACGTGCTGCTAAAATTAATCATTCTCTCAGCATACTCGAGAGCTCTCCAAACAGGATTTTTCTTTGGCTATGGCTAAGTAGCTAACGCAAAAACTTTATGAAGGATAAGTACACATTTTGTCTACGAAGACAGATCATAATTCACTGGTGATGGCACTGTGCCCGCGCATGTCTGACTGCGCATGCGTCCCAATTATCCGATTTGGTTGTTAAGCTTGTCCAATAAGAACTCTTGACTTTAGCACTTCTGGTGATGTAAATCGCAGTAATCGACCAATGAAAACGCATTCAAAAATTCGTTCATTGACGTAATCATGACCAAGCTTTTTTTATTACTGTGATGTCACATTCATTATGTTGTAATTTTTTTTTTTAAAATCCAAAACGTCTTTAGAATTAGCACTGTCTTGTTTCCTGTATACTTTGTAGTTTCGCTCACAACTGACTTAACAGTCGAATGCTTGTATTCGGCAAAACAATGGATTAGAGTTAGTATGTTTGTACTTATTTTTGAAGAAAATATAAATGAAACTGAAACATCGCTTTGGTATCCTGCTTGTTCATTCTACGTTTTGGTGCATATTTAACTGGTTAGAACTGTTAATGTTCTCACTTTGGAGAGGCGATATTCAGCGATACTTTCGCCCTGGGTCAGTAGAGAGATACGAATGACTTTGAATTGACATATTTAACAACCATTTCAATCAAATTATCACAGTAGTTTGTTTTTTTTTAAAAACCGCTGAGCTGGACAGAGCACTACTGTATTATGATAATTTCTTCCACTTATTTTAAATTCAATTTTATAATTTTAATAGATGTACTATTTGTAATTTTTATAATTCGGACATATTATGATAAAGTTTATTTGTGAAGTGAAAGTCGGGGATGGAGAGAAGTGGAGGGAGAGATAAATTGTTTGAGTGGGTGCACGTTGAGTAGCTAATGGCAACGAGGATTGTAGCTGTTGTTTTGTCAGACCACTCAGTGGCAACGAGGATTGTAGCTGTTGTTTTGTCAGACCACTCAGTGGCAACGAGGATTGTAGCTGTTGTTTTGTATGACCACTCAGTGGCATCTTAGGATGCGTAGTAAAGTGACGAACAGATTATGCCTACGTGTCCTTTCTGATCAAGACCTCGTTATGTGACTGTCTCACCTTTAGGCTGATGTATCTGTGAGCTTGTTATGGGTAGGTAACGTTTTGGTTTGGTTGTTTTTGTATTTTAACAGAATATGGGTGTAGAAGATGTGAGAAAATCATAAATATTAGTTAGTTCTTGCTGTGTTCTTAAATTTTATGGTTTAATAAAGCAGGTCAAGGTAGAAGTGGGTGGAGTCTTTGGGCTGAGAAAACTGTACGGGATCTCAAGAGACATAGTGCACTGAGCCTGTGCTTATGTCATTTTCATCATCTTTAGCATACAGATGACTACCACTAACACCACTGAACTTGTACTCTATAGAATACATATGAGATGACTTGTACTCTATAGAATACATATGAGATGACTTGTACTCTATAGAATACATATGAAATGACTTGTACTGTATGGGGGAAAATTATGTGATTTGCCTTTTACTTGTTCTTTATGGAACTCTACAAGTGTTTTCTTGTACTTTACAAAACTCACAAGAGCTGACCCACTTTACAAAACTCTCAATAGCTGACATGCTTAAAAAAAACTCACCAAGAACACATATCAGTTGTATTATTATATGTACTTTACAGAACACATACAATTTTACATATACCGGAAATGACTCAATACGAACTGACTAAAGATTTTAGCATTGCCACTGACAACGAACACTGAACCTCAGACCCCACATTTTTAACCCACATTACTCTCTTTGTATCAGATAAATTTGCCATTGTAAGTGCTAAAACGTGTAATGTCATGATTCACAACAAATACTAAAGATTTGTCTGTGTATGTGTGTATACGTGTTTACGAATGCTATGAGGACTTTGTGTATGTGTGTGTACGTGTTTACGACTGTCATATGACTTTGTATATATGTATGTGTAACGACTGTGTGCATGTGTGTACGTGTTTAGAATGTCATAACGACTGTGTGCATGTGTGTACGTGTTTAGAATGTCATAACGACTGTGTGTATGTGTGTATGTGTTTAGAATGTCATAACGACTGTGTGTATGTGTGTATGTGTTTAGAATGTCATAACGACTTTGTGTATGTGTAACGACTTTGCGTACGTGTTTAGAATGTCATAACGACTTTGTGTATGTGTAACGACTTTGCGTAGGCCTACGTGTTTAGAATGTCATAACGACTTTGTGTATGTGTAACGAATGTGTGTATGTGTTTACGATTGTCATAACGACTTTGCGTGCGTGTGTGTGTGTGCGTGTTTACGACTGTCACAGCAACATGCAGACAATAGGGGATCTAGAAATCTCCTTCTCAGGGGAGGTGGTGCTGGTGGGTGGTTAGAGGGGGCTATCAATATTTTAACTAAACGAAAAACCCACAACAATAAAACAGTATTTCTTCACTCCTGTGAAAGTGACAGGCAATATGACTTCGTTCAGGTCTAACGAATGTGTGTGTGTGTGTGTGTGTGTGTGTGTGTGTGTGTGTGTGTGGTGATATGTAACATGTGTGTGGATATGTCTATAGGTGTTTGTAGGTGTGTACCTGTATGTGTACGCGTGTGCATGCTTGTAGATGTGAGTGCATGTGTGTAGGTGTGTGTGTAGAGTTTTGTAAACCTGTGTGAGTGTGTGTAGGTGGTGTGTATAAAAATATTTGTGAGTATATAGGTGAGTTTCTTTTGGGGGAGGAGGAGCAAGACCGATTTTGCGACATTATTATTTCTTACTTTTACTCCATTTTGGGAAATTTTGCTGCCATTATCTTATATAGGCGGCCGTTTAGGGTGGTGATGGGGGTTGGGGTGGGGTGTGCGTAGCAGGGGCGATCGATAGTAATATTACTGTCATTTTGTTATTTTTCCTCCATTTAGGAACATTTTTTTTCTTTGGCGGTATTTTTAATGGCAACCTACATAGGCAACCTACTGAGATTCTGCCTCCCTCCCTCCGCAACTTATGGATTCGCCATTGTCGTGCACGACTGTGTGTTCATGTTTACGACTAAAATTGTAAATATGTAGGTATGTGTTTATAACTGTGAAATTCTATATATGTAGATACGTGTTTACGACTGAAATTGTATATATATATTATATATATATATATAGGTATGTGTTTACGACTGTGAGATTGAATATATGTAGTTATGTTCTTAAGAATATGAAACTGCAGGCGATTTTTTTTTAAACATAAACTCACAGGAGTAAATTAACGATGAAAAGTTAAAATCTTTGCTTTCCCTTCCCCAAACAAATCATATAAAAATAATATCAATTTTATACGAATATAATTATTATCGATATAATGCATATGTCTGAATATGTGTAAAATATCCAGACGTGGACGAGTAACACGGCGCATTACCATGCAAAATTAAACAACAAAAGGGTCATGAATCAAAGTTTTATGAGGAAATGTTGTTTCTGTCTTCGGTAATTACATCCAGATTATTAAAATATATTTTATGCACGAATGATACAGTATGACATAGATATGACAAGAGTGCACGGATGGGATTTAGCTCACATGAGACCATGTTACAGAGTGCACGTGCGTGGGAACTAAGAATCGAACCATCAGTTTGTGAGCCAATGTTAAATAGTGACGTAGGCCTACTAAAGTATAAATGAGAGTGAGTTTTATTGGCTGACACCGGAAGTTAAACTCCTGAATGAGCGATAGGTATTCAATGCAAATGTAAAGTGCAACAGGAAATTGAACACGACCTAATACTAGACCCTAACAGGTGCAAGTGGATGTCTTGCAGACGCCTGTCTGGAAATCCCAAACGGGTGAAGTACAAAAAGGTCATGGCAATCAATGAACAATTTAGGATCTGGAAGTCTCCTGCACAGCCGGACATTTAAGAAATTAGAATTTAGACTCGTCCCTTAGAGTTTATCAGGACATTAGTGCATATGAACTTGTATTGGTCACTTGGTGACTGTCAGGACACTAGTGCAGATGAACCTGCACTTGAGGCTCGCATGTCCAAGGCTACCTAAGAGAAATGCAGTTACTGAGGGCTCAGTACTTCGTGAGGAAAAGGAAATAACTACTGAATCAGACTCTGGGAAGATAATCTAAGATTCAAGTGTTCCAGGATTCTAATGTTTGGGATCAAGGGAAAAGTTGCAAGGTTCACGTTTTCACATTTTCCAAAGGTTGTAGCGAATTGAAGAGAGAGAGAGTGAATGAGAGAGATGACAAAGGGACCTAGCACCATAAACAAGAGAGAGAGAGAGAGAGAGAGAGAGAGAGAGAGAGAGAGAGAGAGAGAGAGAGAGAGAGAGAGAGAGAGAGAGAGCAAACTTCATAAAGAAGAAGTTAAGTTGAGGAAAATGAAATTGAGATTTGTAATATTCTCTGATAATCTAAAAATAGTAATATCACAAATGGAAGTAGATTATAATTCTGTTCCTAGCATTATAGATATGGCTAACGGCTGAGTGACGAGTTACTGTTAATGAATGGACCAATATTTTCTCTCCAATGTTGATTGAATTATAAAAAAATATTTTTATTTTTAATTGTTATAATCGTATTCTTGACGTGAGCATGTCTTTTGTCTGGCTGCTAACAGAAGTATGATTGACATGAAATGTTTAGTCTTATTTCTTAACCTGTTTTTAGTTCATGTGTACATCTCCACTGTACCGTAGCGAGTGTCGAGTTGTTTTCAAGTTGTCGGTGATTACGAGCAATTAATGTTCTGTATATTGTTTTTGAGTCATCCGGACCTGATCTGCTTAAGTTAAGCAACTCAGACATATTGTGACTTTTTAATCTTTTTTTTCTGGATGATTTAATTCCTGACATTTTTTCCCTGTGGCATTTCTATGTGACTTTTTTCTTGGGACTTAAAGTTTGTACGATGGCTTCCAACACCCCCATTCCCTCCCAATCCTAGGGCTCTTTTCTGAAATTGGATTTAACAAATTAACAGTTCAAATATCTTATTCGTATTTTAAAATATGATTTAATCAATATTCTTAAACCATTTAAACAGATTAAATAATTTACTCTTATTTTAAAAAAAATATTTACTCAATTTACTTAAGCCACTTAAACATACAACATATCATGTTGCCAGTCCAACCTGACGAATCCTGTAGCGCCTGGCGAACGAGATGCAGGACAGGATTAGAGAGACTAAGCAATAATAAGACAGACATGAATGACAGGATTAGAGAGGCCAAGCCATAAAATACAGAAATGAATGACAGGATTAGAGAGACCAATCAATTAAAAGACAGACATGAATGACAGGATTAGAGAGACCAAGCAATAAAAAGACAGAAATGAATGACAGGATTAGAGAAACCAAGCAATAAAAAGACAAACATGGATGACAGGATTAGAGAGACCAAGCAATTAAAAGACAGAAATGAATGACAGGATTAGAGAGACCAAGCAATAAAAAGACAGAAATGAATTACATGATCAGATAGATCAATCATAAAGACAGAAACGAATGACAGGATTAGAGAGACCAAGCAATAAAAAGACAGACAAGAATACATGACAGGATTAGATAAATCAGACATTATGAATTAGACTGATAGGAATGCATGACAGGATTAGAGAGATTTGGCTATAATGCAGATATACAGATAAGACAAGAATGCTTTAGAGAGATGAGACAGACATATAGACAAGACGCAGAGAGACATCAGATAGGCAGGAGTGCATGAGAGAATTAGAGAGATTAGACAGATAGACAGGAATGTATGACTTGGTTGGAGAGATCTAAGTCTATAAGCAGACAGAAAGATACAGCAGCAAAGGAATGATTTCTCCTAAGTCGGAGTGACGTGTACACAATGGAAGGTATTACGTAGCTTTAGCACATAATACTTCGTCAGGCAACGTCGCTTGTGACAGCATGCAATCTTCAGGTTGTGACCTTTTATGCAAATGTTTCGCGCTAGCATTGAGGAAGTTTAAGAACTCTCGACTCCATAGAACCTGATAGAGCTGGCGGGTGGGGTGGGGAGGAGGGGGGCATGCTTCTGAGAACATGGCTTAAGAGTTGAGCTGCCGGGTAATTGCATTTTGTATTACAAGATTGAATTGGATCAGTCTTAAATAGTTATCACTGCGATCGGTCAAAACAGGACAATTGTGTTAAAATTGATTATTTTTGTGGTATTCATTTCTTTTAGTCTCCTGTTTTAAACAGTTATTTACGGTATTTAGTCTCTATTTAATTATGTTTAATTTTATTTAATTTAAATTTTTTATTTTCTTCATACATGGTGTTCGGATATTTCCATAATAAACCCACTGAAGACAAACATCATAAATTGTTTTAGAATGAATGTTGTGCATTAATTTCAATTGCTTAAAAAAAATATCTGTTTGTAATCGCACGTTTATTGAGGCAATAATTCACTAGTGGTGAATATCACGTCGGATTTACAACGAAGATTTCATTTACAGTGCATAACTGCAATCTGCAGTCTGTAAATATTAGCCACTGCAAATGTTAGCCTCTTATATTAGCCAGTGCCTGCAAATGTTAGTCACTACAAATGTCAGCCACTCTAAATATTAGCCATTGCAAATGTTAGCCACTACAAATATTAGCCATTGTAAATATTAGTCACTCTCCATAGGTCGTCATTACCAAAGGAGCTGAGGCAGAAACGCTTAAAAACGTTTAACTGTCTTATGATCCCTAGTCTAACTTCGAACATGTTTTATTCTGTCTTAGTATCACTTTACAATTTCTAGTATCACTTTAAAATGTCTTGGTATCACTTTACAATTTCTAGTATCACTTTAAAATGTCTTGGTATCCCTTTAAAATGTCTTAGTATCACTTTAAACTGTCTTAGTACCACTTTAAAATGTCTTAGTATCACTTTAAAATGTCTTAGTACCACTTTAAAATGTCTTAGTACCACTTTAAAATGTCTTAGTATCACTTTAAAATGTTTTAGTATCACTTTAAAATGTCTTAGTATCACTTTAAAATGTCATAGTATCACACGTCGCCCTATTACCACACGTCAACATTGAAAATGTCCTTTGCTCCATTACCATACGTCAACATGAAAATGTCTTTTGCTCTATTACCATACGTCAACATGAAAATGTCTTTTGCTCTATTACCACACGTCAACATGAAAATGTCTTTTGCTCTATTACCACACGTCAACATGAAAATGTCTTTTGCTCTATTACCACACGTCAACATTGAAAATGTCCTTTGCTCTATTACCACACGTCTAGCATCGAAAATGCTTTCTTGGAATACCAGTAGGCTCTAGAAGCCTATTCCTAATTTTTAAAAAAATAAATACTTGATAAAGCAGGTAAGTAAACCTAATCATACGTATTATTTTATCATCGATGATGCCTGACAGTTTAATATAGTTACACTGCCGAGGGTATAATTCTTTATTCTTGTATTAATTTTACTACAATGCCCTAATATGGAGATAGTAACATCCTTTGTTAAAGCGGCAAATCCGCTACGTAACCCTGCAATTTCATTTCAAGGAAATCATAGACAAAAACTGCTTAGCGAGATTTATTCATTTGTAAACACTTGTTAAAAGCAGTCAGATCTTGGAGAAAGGGGTCGAAGAGTCATATAAAGAAAGCATACCCTATCTTTAGATATAAATACATTTAACAATAACAATGTAACATGTTCTCCTATTTATCATGATGAACTGTGTGCCTAAAATTCACTCTTATCGAACAGTCCGTGAGAATATAAGAAATTACATTATCACAGAATGTGCTCTTCTCATATGTGCATTAGTGTGTGTGTGTGTGTGTGTGTGTGTGTGTGTGTGTGTGTGTGTGTGTGTGTGTGTGTGTGTGTGTGTGTTTATGGAACTGTACAATGAACGGACTAGCAGACACTTTTCATTTATCGTGACCCAGAAAGGAGATTAATTTTTGGGGACCGAAAGGTTGCTCATCATGTAAAAGTTTGTGAATTACAGAGTTTTAATTATTGTGACTGATTTTATGACAACTGTCACTAATTTTGCTGGCCTCCGGTAGACAGCTGGGCCTCAACGACGTTCTTTCGCTGTCACCGTACTTTGTCGAGTGAATGTGTCCTCATGCTTGTGAATGTGTCCTCATGCTTGTGAATGTGTCCTCATGCTTGTGAATGTGTCCTCATGCTTGTGAATGTGTCCTCATGCTTGTGAATGTGTCCTCATGCTTGTGAATGTGTCCTCATGCTTGTGAATGTGTCCTCATGCTTGTGAATGTGATGCCTTCCCACCTTGTCTGGTCTGAGAAGAATCCGCTAACTCACAGGTGGAATAGAATGTTTCAGGACGGAGCCCAGACAGAGAGACTGAATGACTCGTCTGTCTATGATGGTGTGCAAAGGATGTTACACACAAGGCTGTCTTGAAGCCTTTTCGCCACGATTTATTTATAAACATGTTGCCTCAATGTTTATGATACTTGGCGTTGGACTGATGAGTGGAACTGGAAAAGAGATATTTCCAACTTTCCACAGTGGGCACAATGTAGTTTCTGTTGTACGTAATCTCACCACAAAATATTGCTCTTTATGAAGTTACTTTCATCATGTTACTCTCGCAAAAAGTCCTGTTCTCATGTTCAGACATAATACCTTCACAAAACTACACTTGGTATTCCTGTTGTAATTAAATTTCGTCTTATGTTTCATGGAGAGAGAATTTACTTTGTCGCCTGATGTAATACCATGCTGCATGACCTTTTCCATGCGGTAAGCGCAAAAATCAAAGTCTTTATGTTGTTTCTGCTGGCTTGGTGTTTATTGACTCTCTGTTCTAACCCTTCAGTTCTTCTGTTTATCCTTTTATTGATATTCTAAAAGGTTTGACGATCTTATGACTTTCTTTCGTTGGTGCATGTGATATATAATGCACATACTTCACTACCTAGACAGACTTTTGGCTTTCCCTATGAGTGCACTGACTAGCTTTCCTACTCTATCACTTGCTCACAAACAAGTATACACACATACACACGCATTTGTGAATATAATTGCATTCTCTCAATATATAAATTCACCCTAACATATATATTATTATGCAAGATATGATACACTTATACTATGTCTACACACATCAGTCCTACGCTAAATGAAACTAGGTGAACATAAAACTTTATAATTATATATCTTGGTCAGTGGGTTGTTCCCATTGACCACAGTGGTCTAGCGTGAACAGTGAAATAAAAATACAATGTTTGGCTCCATGATTTTCTCATGACACAAACCAAAATGGGCCGAGATCAAAAGTTTACATGCTGTAGAGAATTCTATTGTTTAATCACTTTTAATTTGGAGTGGCAAGAAGTCTGGTCATGAAAGATGGCCATTAGCTTAATAGCGAGTGAACTGACTGATTGAGATAGAATGGACTTAGAAATATTTCATGCATTTTACTATTGATATGTTATACTTATGTTTTACGTAGAGATGTATTATGTGAGTAGACTATTATTTCTAGAAATTTTCTAAGATACTTGCATGTAATATGCTAAACGCTTGACATTGTTTCTTACAAAATTGATATGCTCTATTTATTATGCAGGTGCATGTATCGGGCTAATAAATACTGTTGCAGGAAACTGTAAGTTGAGACTTGACTGTAAGAACAGTGTGTAAGTATAAAGAATAAAATGTACTCCATTGATGTATGGTGGCAAAGTATGCTGACTACATCGAGCAATTTCTGGTACAAGGAAGTTACTGAAAATGTTGTTCTGCTTGAGGGAGCTAATATGGCAGAGCACCAGATGACCGCAAGAGAATAGCAGCTAGTCTGTGTTCTATAACTTGAGGGAAACACATGAAATTGCCAGTAATAACGTGGACAATAAACTTGTGACTTTGTTATGAAAGGCATATGTAAAGACTAGTGCGGTTTTGCCTTGACAAGGTTACATAGAAACTATTATCACTTATCTCTAATAGCTCTATTTCTGATCTCTGATAATAACTATTCTGTGATTTGTATTGACACTAATCTGTTGAAGTGTGGGTTAGGATATAAGGCTTGTTAGGTATTAAAATTTTTCAAACATGTTTTCATGGAAATACTAATGTCAAGTAATGTTTTTCATTGTATTCGTTATATGTATATATGATTATTGATATCAATATGTGTAAGAAGGTCAATAAATTTATTCAATCAATATAATATTTTGGGGAAGAAAATGGGTGGATGGGGGTTCACTAAATAAAGATGGATGTGTCTTCTCCATTAGTAAGAAGTTTCTCACCTACAGAAATATTGTGTGATGGTAAAGGTTTGTCTTTAATGTTGGGGTGGAGAGAAAACGTTTACAGCACCCGCATATCCGCCAAGTAAGAGAGACGAGTGGTATCTGCTGAGAGTTATTAATAACATAAGATTCTCCTCACTTATAATTAGTTATGGATGATTAATTAATTAATAATAATCTTAACCATTAACTAAATGGCGTTGGCGTCACACTTGATAATAGGGTACTTGATTGTTTTATCTCATTTCAAGACTGATTGATGGCATCATTTAAATATTGTTTGATTGCTGGCATCTCACTTCAATATTACTGGATTGCTGGTATCTCATTTAATGAGACACCATCAATTAAACAATTATTAATTTCAATTTCAATTTCAATATTGTTTGAGTGATGTTATCATTTTGAAAGATTATTTGATCGCTGGTTTATCATTTAAAGATTGATTGCTGGAATCTCATTGAAAGATTGTTTGATTGCTGGTATCTCATTTAAAAATTGTTTGATTTCTGATATCTCGTGTAAAGATTGTTTGACGGATAGTACATACTTTCAAGATTATTCGATTTGATGGTATCTTACTTAAGCACTTTGTAAATTTTGTAGAAGATGTATATCAGTTAAAGAGCGAGTTTATCACTTCAACACTCCCAGAACGTTAGTATTTTACTGTAACACTTCAAACATATATAATTTCAGAACACGGGTATCTCACGTCAGCATTCTCCGATAGCTGGCATTTCGCTTCAGCACTTTTCTATAGGTATATTTCATTTCATCCCTATAGCTGGCATTTCGCTTCAGCACTTTTCTATAGGTATATTTCATTTCAACGCATCCCGATAGCTGGCATTTCGCTTCAGCACTTTTCTATAGGTATATTTCATTTCATCCCTATAGCTGGCATCTCGCTTCAGCACTTTTCTATAGGTATATTTCATTTCATTCCGATAGCTGGTATCTCACTTCAGATCTCTCTGATTGCTGGTATCCGATTCCTGGTATCTCAGTTATCGCTCTCAAAGTGCAAATATTTTAACTCTCTCCAGCAGCTGGTTGATCCACATCAGCACTCTTCAAGTGCTAATATTCCATTCAACATTCTCCAATTGCCGGTGTGTACATTTAACCCTCGGGCTTCTAATGACAGCTTGGCCTGTTTGAGCACTGACGTCAACTTTACAGAATGTAATCCTACACAATATTATTGCGGCTCTGTTATTTGATTACAGTTCTAAATGTTTCAGTTGAGACTTCATTTGAAAGCATACATTTTAATTAACCCATTATCTTCTGATTCATTTCACGTCACTGTTTCGCTGGCACTGCATCAATCGTTCTGGCCTTTGGATTACTAAGATTTCCAGGAACATTATCAGCCCACATCTGCTGCATTGTAAATCAACCCCTTAAATCAACTTCCCTTTTGTCGCCTGTATCTTGTCCGACTTGGGAATTGACTTCCAACTAAAAATAATTATCTTTAGAATAGAATATTGATTGCAGGAACCTTTCTGACCAGGTTCCGCTTAGTGATGTGATCTTTCGAGCACACATTCACTAAACATTAGAGCGTACATATGATAAACTTTAGAGCGTACATATGATAAACATTAGAGCGTACATACACTAAACATTAAAGCGCACATACGATAAACATTAGAGCGTACATATGATAAACATTAGAGCGTACATTGACTAAAGAGCCATTCTATCGTACAGTAACTTTCTCATCAAGAGCCCGAACCTTAATTACAACATCTGTTTGTTTTGACTCCAACGTGCGCCACTTAATTAATGAAGAAAATAATTATTATTAAGTAATCTTTCATATCTAATTTGAAGTGATGAGAAAATTAATTTTATTTTGTTAATGATCCTCCAACAGACACAACTCGTCTTTCACTTGGCGGATATTTTGGCGTTGTGAGCGTGTTCACAGTTCCACAACATAAAACAACATTTACAATCACATAAGGTTTTCTGCAGGTGGAAAATGTCTTACTAAGGAGAAGTCAAATCGGACTTTAATCTATATTTAGCGAGCCGCCATCCACCCACTTTCTTCTCCAACATTAGAATATCAATATGCATAAGTAGGTCAATAAATTTAAGAATACATTTATTAAAAGAAAAATCAACTATACAAATGACAATTACAATGAAACAAATAATTCGACATCAATATTCCACGAATCCATGTTTGGGTAATTATAGTTTACGGTCTCTCTCTCTCTCTCTCTCTCTCTCAGTTTACGCTCTCTCTCTCTCTCCACACACACATACATAATATAATATATTATTATTATTATTATTATTATTACAGCTAATTATAGTTCAAGAATAGAGTCAATACAACTTGCAGGTTAGTCCTATCAGAGAATAGAAATGGAGTTATTAGAATAGGTTGTAAACTTCACATAACTTGGATTAAGTACAGCTTCCACAGCCTTTTCAATCATGTCACAGTGTCAAAATGTCTATGGTAAGCACGTGTTCCCGCCTCATGCGCAAGAAAACACTGACACGTCGTTCCTCTCAACTGACCTGACACTCTTGCCGTCAGTGTCTTGTGCAGAACACAATCACAATGACTGTGTGTTATCTTCACTGGACTGATGTACTTAGCATCCTTGCTTTGTTACATCTAAAGTAGGGATATAGCATACTCCCTTGCTTATACACTCTGCAACACACTTTGCAAGTTTCCCGCGCTTTCCCGGTCACTCAAGTCATGACTAAGCAGCACGTGTACGTTGTCACACAGAAATTACGTTCTACTAAGCAGCACGTGTACGTAGTCACACATAAATTACGCTCTACTAAGCAACACGCGTACGTCCTTTGAACAGCCGTGACAGGAAGTTTTGCATTATCACGCGCTTATCAGAGATCAAGAAAGAATCAGAGATGATGAAAACCTAACCTTCATTACTCGTGAAATTCAACAGATCAAAGACATTTTGGATTATTGACCTTTCATGACCGGATAAATCGTTGCGCTGAAGCTAATGGTTTGGTCGTTTGATTGCCTCAAATGTCTGACTGAGAAACAGCTGCTCCATCGACATTTTGGAGCAACTGTGTTTTCTCTCGACCCCGCTTGGCATCTGACGTTCTGTTTATATTGCACGTCCTCTTTCAGCGTGCACTGATTTCGCAGATAGGCGCAAATGCCTCGGCAGGGATTTAAGATCTGGAAAGAAGCGATTTCGGGCCTTGAGGGCGAGTTTTGTGTGTCGTTTGTTTCTGTGCAATTGAGCGCTGACTCGACTTTTGCACTACTGTCAATGGATCTTGAGCGTACAGAGGACTGCGGCCCTCAAGACTCACTTTGTCGGTAATAGTTATGAACTATTTTCTCTTTCACAAAAATTTGGGACTGAACACGAACGTCTTAGTTCTCTATTTCTGTTGGCAGATGAAGGCTCAGATTACATAGGTATGCTATTTTTAGGTACATCGATAGTTATCTGGAGTTAAGTCCCTTTTTTTATCGTGTTTCGTGTTTAGCATAAGACTTTGCAAAAAGCGATATATTATCGTTTTTCCCTCCAATATTAACAAGGATGTCAGCTTTTAAAACAGTCGTGTTATGTATTTGTCAAATTTTAGAAACATTCCAGAAGTGTCTGTCGACTTTAACATTCAAGCTATATCTATTTAAAAGTTTACAATCATCCTAAGTCAATATTATAAAGTTTACAATCATCCTATGTCAATTTTATAAAGTTTACAATCATCCTATGTCAATTTTATAAAGTTTACAATCATCCTATGTCAATTTTATAAAGTTTACAATCATCCTATATCAATTTTATAAAGTTTACAATCATCCTATGTCAATTTTATAAATCAACCGATGTCACAAAAAATCAAGTCTTATGAATCTTTACAAGCAATCAGTCTAGTCTATATAAACTTTAACAAAATACCAAGCAGTGTCCTCTATAGGCTATCAATGCCCACTTATACCAAGCAGTGTCATCCATAAGCTATCAACGTCCACTTACACCAAGCAGTGTCATCCATAGGGATCAATGTTCACTCACACCAAGCAGTGTCATCCATAGGGATCAATGCCCTACAACTCAAAGCAAAGTACCCCATAGGCGACGTCTTCCAACTCCCTAGCAATGTCATCCATAGGTGACGTCTTCCAACTCCCTAGCAATGTCATCCATAGGCGACGTCTTCCAACTCCCTAGCATTGTCATCCATAGACGACGTCTTCCAACTCCCTAGCAATGTCATCCATAGGCGATCAACGTCCTTCAATATCCAGCAATGACTTCCAGCAAATGCAGTATCCTTCAACATTTTTTTCGACGAATTTAGTGTTGCCAAGATATAGCCTCAAGCGAAATAGTGGAAAACCATATAAATAAAATCCTCTCGCTCCAATGTCCTTCAATACTAAGTGACGTGTCAGACGATATTCTACATCAAGCAAAGTCTTCTAACGTTAACACACACACACACACACACACACACACACACACACACACACACACACACACACAAACACACACAAACACACAAACACACACACAAACACACATACAAACACACACACACAAACACACACACAAACACACACACACACACACACACACATCTCACACACCAATAAACGTTGTACTTGTAAAAGTTCTCGTTGCACGCCTACAGTAAACCCTTAAAAGCGCTCACCATAAACCGGGTCCTTTTAAATTCGTACCACGAAGACTTTTCAAGGGCCGTGTCCTATTAATGTACATCCTCGTTTAGCTTACATTAAGTCTTTGCTGGGTTCCCAAGTGCTCGCTATAAACACGCACTAAGCAGGGAATAAAATTCAAGATGCACATTTCATTCTCTAAATAGAGTTATTTACATCTTATCCTGCAGTGTTTTAGTGAGATTATCTAAGTTGAAAAAGAAAACATATGAATTATTTAACCAGAATTCCTCGTAAAATGAGAACACAGGAAATGGAAAAGTTGTCTGCAAAACACAGACCCCTGTTAACACTCTCCGGGCACATCATATCTAAGGAAGCGAACGTCGTAAATTGAGTGTAGCGTAAACACGTCAATCAAACCAAACAGCTTCACGTTTGAAATCGTAAATGTAGCTTGATTACATTTTTGTAAACTTTAATGTGTCTGGATATATGCAGAAGGTGAAACGTAATTTGAGTCTAAAGAAGGTTTAGAATTCTATAAGCAAAAGAAACATGTTATGTATCGAGGCGTTTACCGTGTGTTGATTACTCTTTGTTTAATACTCACATTTCACTCTTCCAGTCAAGAGCTGAATTTCATCAGCTGAATGTCATCACTTGAAGGTCATGAACGCCACACTATTGATTTAATGTCCTGACTAAATGTCGTCAGGTGAACGTCTTGAAATTGCTGTCTTCATGTCAATATTAAGGACTGTCCTCTCGTGAATGTCATGAACTTAGGTGTCACCCAAAAGCACGTAATCAACTAATTGTCAAGTACTGAATGGCAGGATGTGAATATCAACATCTGAATGCTGTCACAAGTGTGTCATTATGGTGAACTCGCTGATTATCTTGAATTTAGTCAGTCGAATATCATGAACTGACTTATTTCGGTGTATCGATCTCTCGTCGTCCACAGTTGATGAAGAGAGTGATGTCATCAACTGAACGCCATATTCCGAGTATCATTAAATGAGTGCAATGGACTCCCTGACCTTAATGTGATACCATAGACTGAACGCCATTAGCTCAGTGTTATGAAGTGTTCTTCAAATAGACGCCATGAGTTTAAAGCATGAAAATGTCTTATAGCTAAAGATCGTCAACTTAATGACGTCATATAGACGCCATGAGTTTAAAGCATGGAAATGTCTTATAGCTAAAGATCGTCAACTTAATGACGTCGTATAGACGCCATGAGTTTAAAGCATGGAAATGTCTTATAGTTAAAGATCATCAACTTAATGACGTCATCTACACGCCATGAACGGAATGGTTTCAAATGAGTATTAACCAAAACGTCTTCCATCAAATATGGGCGTCTTTTTACCCATTTCCACAAAATGATGAAATGCCCAGTACAAGTATTTGTCAAGGTAGTACGTAAATGAAATACCCTGCACCAGTATTTGTCAAGGTAGTACGTAAATGAAATACCCTGCACCAGTATTTCTCAAGGCAGTAAGTGAATAAAATATCTCGTAACAGTATTTGTCTAACTAGTAAGTAAATGATATACCCTGTACCAATATTTATCTAAGCAGTAAATGAATGAAATACGCAGTGCCAGTATTTGTCCAGGGAGTAAGTAATGAGTGATTGAAATATCTTGTACCAGTATTTGACTAAGTAGTAAGTGAATGAAATATCTTGTACCAGTATTTGGCTAGTATTAAGTGAATGAAATATCCTGTATCGGTATTTACCCAGGTAGTAAGTGAATGAAAGTTCCTGTCATTGTACCAGTATTTGTCCAGGTAGTAAGTGAAAATAAATACCCTGTATCTGTATTTGTCCAGGTAGTAAGTGAAAATAAATACACTGTGTCTGTATTTGTCCAGGTAGTAAGTGAAAATAAATATCCTGTGCTTGTATTTGTCCAGGTAGTAAGTGAAAATAAATACCCTGTGTCTGTATTTGTCCAGGTAGTAAGTGAAAATAAATACCCCGTATCTGTATTTGTTTATTTTGTAAGTGAATGAATTTTCAAACTATAAAAATGTTCAGTTCGTAACCATTGTTTTGAAGAGGTTGTTTCGATGAGTTAAATAAACATTGTCAGAACTGAATAAATAAAATCAAAATAAATATAAAATATTTATTTAAAAAATTCAATTAGAAACATGTTGTGCACAATTAAAAGTACTCATAAAAATAAGCAATATAACGCAGTCTTCAGTTAGAGTATTTATATTACAAGTGTAGATTGAACTATTCAATTATTAGATTATATTTACATAAATCAATTTTATATTAATTTTTATAACCTGTTGAGAATTAAATTAAATTCAAATTCTTGTCAACTATTTAAAAGTGCTAACTTATATTAAATAATTTGTAACAATGGCTAAAATAGACACATTAGTAAATGAGACAATGAATACTTTGGAAGTAAGATTAGATCTGACATTTTCTTAAATTTTATTTATTTATCGATTACACTTGGATCCTTAAAATGTTCGATTGGTCCATAGACCGTAAGTGTTAATATACAGTTTTATACCGACATTAAACATTTATATTTGTCTTGCTTCTTAATTTCAGAGCAGCTTTAAGCTGCTGCTTACGTTTGTTGGCGTGACGTTGCTTTTTCACTTCTTACTACTCAACAAGCTACATGCACCACGAAAATAATTCTTCCATTAGAAAGAGTTACCGAGTCAAAAGCTTATCATTATCGAAGACAATTTCCTTCGAAACTGGGGTTGCAAACGTTTAGACATGACGCATTGAAAATTGTGAAGAACGCAGAAAAAAAAAAGAGGAAAATATCAATAACTCAAAACCGCTCTAATTGCATATACAAACACAAAGCATATGCACGCGCACACACGCATGCACGCACGCACGCATGCACGCACACACACACACACACACACACACACACACACACACACACACACACACACACACACACACACACACGAAACAAAATCCACTCACTTTTGTGAGTTTTGTGTGATTTTATTCTGGTTTTTGTGGGATACATTATGCACTCTGTTCGAACTAAGAGGTGAATATCTATCAATTGTCATTCTCGCAGTTCTCTCCCATTGTTACATTAGACGGCGCAGATTTTTTGATGTCATCAAGACGCAGTGTTGATGACGATACGGAATGTAACATCGATGGTCACCCCAAATGCAGTATATGTATATAATATTTTAAAGAAGGTCAACTCTTGACGTATTGGCAGAAAACTTGTCCGTTTTATCACTTCCTACACCTTCCTCAATGCCCGAACACATAAACGATCACTCCTAAAAAATTAGGTAATCAGTCGACCATATTATTTCGGAGTTTAAAAAAAAAGTATTAATAAAATCAAAAGCCAGGACTAGGAAGGGAACAGTTTTTAGAGTTCAAGGCCACACATTTTTGGTAAGTTATTTTAGGAATAAGTAAACTGCGCATTCAGCATAAATACATGCAAATAGCGAGAAAAGCAACATAAGAAGCAACAAATGACTTATTTTGTAAATGGTTTCAGTTGATCAAGTTGCATGTAATAATTCTTTCTCTTAACAAATCTGTGCATTAATAAATTAAGTTGTTTACATATTTAAGTTACCTAGCAACATGCATTATTAACTACACGATGAACTTGAATGTTTCACTACTGGAAATAAACAGTGCATTATATATTCAACGTATGAATGTACTTTAGTGTGATTCGCTCTGACCTAGCCTGTACATTGGTGTGATTCGCTCTGACCTAGATGCACATAGGTGGAGTCAAATCGATAATTAGACACACAGTTACTCAAAGGGGCTTGACTTGTTTATACAATATTTATTCGGAGAACGACGAAGCCAGCAATTTCCAAAGTATGGCTCGCGGAAGTGTTGGCTCACAGAAATTTTGGTTTACAGAAGTGTTGGCTCGCAGACGCTTTGGCATGTAGTAGTATTGGCTCGCAGAAGCGTTGGCTCGTAGCATATTGGCTCGTAGAAGTGTTGGTTTTGGCTCGTAGAAACGTTGGCTTGTAGTAGTATTGGCTCGCAGAAGCGTTGTTTTGGGCTCGAAGAAAACATTGGCTTTTAGGATGCACAAGAGAATGTAGGAGATAAGGAAAATAACTACTAATTATCGACTGAATTAAACAGTGCATCTAAGTAAAAACTTAAATACACATTGGCTTGTAAGGATTGGCAGATATTTTTATTTATCAATGGAAAAGATACGACTAGAAGTGTACCGTTAGTGAAGTGGATGATTATATAAGTCTTGGTGTACAAATAGAGAGAGAGATAGTTGTGGGGGGAAGGAACAAACAATCAGAGAGAGATATTTAGATATGTGGGGGAGGGAACAATCGAATGGAACAAACAATCAGAGAGAGATATTTAGATATATGGGGGAGGGAACAATCGAATGGAGAGAAATACTTAGATGTGTGTGGGGAAGGGACAAAGAAATGGAGAGAAATACTTAATGTAATGGGGAGGGAACAAACACATGAAAGGGATAATTATCTGTTTTGTATCCCACCTAGGTATATGTTTAAGTTTTAAAATTGTACTCGTTTTTATCATATCTAGTTATGTTTTGAGCATTTGTAAAAACAACAATTAGTATTAATCTACTCACTCATTTCCTAGATTAGTATATTAGCATTGCCTCAATAAATGTCCTTTGTAAACGCTTGCACCACACACACAATAGTAACTGTAAGGTTGCAGCATCCTTGTTCCATATTCAGACCATAATGTTCCCGTAACGTCATTGATTCTATGACAACAGCAGCAGTCACAATAACATCCATCTTTCATTATCAGACCGCTCACCATCGACCCACTGATGTTTTATCGTCTTATCTTGACGCATCTCACAATGGTACTAGCACCATATTACGTCATTATCATTGTTCTTTTATTGACATTGAGAAAATGTTGAAATGTATTCTGCTTGATTTGACATTTCGAACCCAAGAGCTACACACGCACATAAGCACTCCTGCATATATAGTTATATACATAAACTATAAACTATAGTTATATACATAAACATAAACGCACATAGAAACATTCATACTACACACGCACACACACACACACATTCACATACACATACACAAACACACACACACACACACACACACACACACACACACACACACACACACACACACACTTTCTCTGTCTCTTCTTCTTTGTGACGGGAGTGTATAATGCTAATACGTATACGTTCACTACCAATAACAAAAGCGTATAACACTAATAGAAATGACAGGAGCAACAGGTGCAAATCATAATAATAATATCATCTTTACAAAATTTTCTGCGACCTATATTCAAAACATCATACAGGAACGCCTAGCGCCGGACTGGAAGTCAAAAAGACACAATGCAACCGTTTTAACTTATTGATCTAACACATCTCTCACTCACCATTAATGTATCTCACCCGTAACACATCTCTCACTTACCATTAATGTATCTCACCCGTAACACATCTCTCACTCACCATTAATGTATCTCACCCATAACACATCTCTCATTCATCCGTAATAAATTTCTCGCTCATCCTTAACAAATCCCCCCCTCCACCTTTCAGTTAAATGGTCGGACTTCCTGCAACACTGCTACTACAGGCAATAAAAATAAACTTCAATATTTGTGTCATTAAGTAATTATAATTAATAAATAACCGGGACGAAGAATGAATTACTTAAGAACTCTCATTTCATGACAGTGTACGACATTATAATGTTTCCAAGAATATCTACACACACCATCTAATCTAATCAACACACAGCTTTGGGGATGGGGGTGTACATGTTTTGAAGAAAACACTCCCTGGATCATTTTGACCCTTTTGAGATTTGGATTCATGCATGCGAACTCATCATCGTAGACCTCGCCCATCCTCACCCTCTGTGTAAATGTTCAGACCTCAGGGCGTGCCTTTTGAAATACAAACCATGCGCACAGTAGTTTCAGTTGCATACATATATGCGTGCGTGTATGTGTGTGTGTGTGTGTGTGTGTGTGTGTGTGTGTGTGTGTGTGTGTGTGTGTGTGTGATTGCCTGGTTGGGTTGGGGAATCACTAGTGTCTTTTGGAGGGAGATGGGGGTGAGTTACCTAGCATATTCTTCTTTTGTTATGTTGCCAAGGTTACGAGTCGAGTAGGCCATACACACTATTTTTCCCCCATGAAATATTTTCTTTCAGTGTGATGGTAGTAATTGTTGTGGTACGGGTGTGCGTTTGTGTGTGTGTGTGGCGGAGCTGTTGTGTTAGTTATTTATACCCTCTAATGTCGGAAATTATCGATTGGAAGTGTATGTTTCGTCGGAGATTATCGGAGTGTATGTATTTTCGGAGATTATCGATTGAAAGTGTATGTTTTGTCGGAGATTATCGATTGGAAGTGTATGTTTTGTCGGAGATTATCGATTGGAAGTGTATGTTTTGTCGGAGATTATCGATTGGAAGTGTATGTTTTGTCGGATATTCGTTTACAAATTTGATTACTCTCTTACTGAACTATTTTTATTATTTAATAAACGGAAATTTGAACTTGTTTCCTGAACCAACCTTAGTTGATTCTCATTTAATGTTAATTGGTTTATGTTAAGTTATGTGTGTCTCTTTTCTTTTGCATCCATCTTGGCAAATGTCAGTTTTTGTTCAATCTTAATCTTTTATCACTTTTTTCTTTTTCAATCTTAATCTTTTTTATCACTTTTTTCTTTTTCAATCTTAATCTTTTATCACTTTTTTCTTTTTCAATCTCAATCTTTTATCACTTTCTTTTTTTTTCAATCTGTACTTTTTCCTGATCACATTTATTTTTCATGTCTCTTTCCTTTTCTTTTCGAGTTCTTCTCTTTCAAACTCTATTTTTATTTCTAGTTCTTCTCTTTCATGCTTCTCCTACTTTGTTATTTCTGCAATGTATTTCACATACTCTTTAATTTCATCTGCAGAGAGGCTCATCCCTCCTGTTGCCTCCTTTCCATATTCTATCCTCAATATTTCTTCTATCGTAATTTCTATTTTTAAATTACAAAATAACTATACCATTGTCATGCAACTATCTGACTGGCAAGCTATCTGACTCATTTTACAAGTTTCTCCATGCACACATAAACAACTAGTTAACTTTAAATCTGTTTACTTAAAATGCACAATCAATGTAAACAGTATAATCTCCACGCATTAATAATATTTAGAATTACATAATAGATGTGACACCACAACAACTTGTATTGTATGGAACATTACGTAATAAAAATAATGACACAAGAACGTGTTACTATTTACAATTACATAATAGATGTGACACCACAAAAACTTGAAGAGATTATTATTAAGTAGTAAATGTGATTCCACAACCTGTACTATTTAGAATTACGTAATAGATGTGATACCAACACAATTTCCACTTTTTCGGATTACTTAGTTGGTTTGAATGTTGATAGTACAACAACTTTTACCATTTAGACTTACTTAATAGACATGAATGCTTTATGATAATCTTTCAGTAGCATATGCCACTTTAAAGAGATCGAACTTCGCAACTCAGTGTACTATTGATTTTAATATTATGCAATAGGATTAGTGATTATGTCAGAATAACTATTTAGAGTTTTGTCTCTTTAGAGATTACTATTGTATATTAATATTTTTAATATTATTTATAAATTTGAGTGTGATGTCAAAATAATAATTTGACACCAATTTAGTAATTGTAAATGTTTTCCGTATTGATGCTTTAACACTCTATTAGATTATAACTGTCGTCTCGATGTAATGCCTCGATAGTAGTTTTATTAAAATACTTGAGCATTGATGTGCAACGACCCAGAGTATTTAGCACTCCATTACGCGCATGAATGGTCCTGTATCAATTAGTATTAATATTTGATATTGGGTCTGAACAAATATTTCGTTAATTTGGAATTTTGTTCAAGTTTTTCTAAATTTGTTCGAGCATTCATGTTCTGTGTATTTTTGCGCGGACACATATTTGTTTACATTCTTGTCATTGGCTGGTTATCTCGCTCTTGGTCACGTGATATCGAGTTAATTGGTAACTAAGGTTGTGGCTAGCAACGTTGTTCGTAGACTGCACTAGTACAGGTGGCCGGAGGCTGTCGGAGCGGATCGGCTGCTCTGGAAAGAAATGAAATTGTTGCTGGAGATAGTATTGAAAGTGAAGATGACGTCATTGTTTTGATTAGGTTGGATATAGAACCTAATAACTTTTGCCTTTTCGTAATTAAATTGCTGTTGTTAGAGCAGACTGCGTTATAACGGTTGACTGCGAATTGTTTATTTGGAGTTTGTATCCTTTGAAATCGTGTTATTGCTTGTGGATGTTAGACAGTTTGGCCAATGTGTTTGTCTGTCACCACGTTGACGATTATGAATATGAAAGGCAGTGATGCCACGTTTTTGCTGGATTCTGTGTTGTGTTGCCTATGGATGTTCAAGGTGAAGGACGTCAATGTTGTTGTCACTCTTGTCGTCACCTAGAAATAGTGATCTTTGTTTTTTCCAGCACTCATTAAAGTGTATTCTTTTGCCTTGGTGTTCACTACAGTCTTACCGGTCTTCGGCATTCTGATGAAAATGTCTTCTTGCTATCTATAGGTTATCCTCTCTATATTCCTTTTCTGCATTCTTCTCTGTCTTTCTTTGTTTATTCTTGTTGCCATGACGCCCATGTTGGTCCTGAATTACCACAGCATTACCGTGGTTGTCCAGGGTCATCGTGCATCTGTCTGGATCACTCTTAAAACTGAATTATGATAGGAGTTTAGTCGCATCTGTTTCAATAGTTCTGACAGGCATACTGGCTAGTTTTGTGGTTGGAACTTATAGAAATCCTTGGCCAGATATTTTGCGTGGGCACCTTTCAAGAAATCGAATTGTCTGGTAAGGTTTTATAAAGGGTCCTGATACTGTGCGTGAAAACAATTTGTCAGCTTATAAAAAGTGTGCTATCGTCTTTAGACACTGTTCATGAACAGAAAGTGCTGAAGGTTTTATGAATAACAACGGTCTGTATGGTAATGTTTGGTGTAGGGTTTTGTGAATGACAACGGTCTGTATGGTAATGTTTGGTGTAGGGTTTTGTGAATAACAACGGTCTGTATGGTAATGTTTGGTGCAGGGTTTTGTGAATGACAACGGTCTGTATGGTAATGTTTGGTGTAGGGTTTTGTGAATGACAACGGTCTGTATGGTAATGTTTGGTGTAGGGTTTTGTTGAATGACAACGGTCTGTGTGGTAAGGTTTGGTGTAGTGTTTGTAAATGACAACTGCCTGTGTGGTAAGGCTTGGTGTAGGGTTTTGTGAATGACAACGGTCTGTATGGTAATATTTGGTGTAGGGTTTTGTGAATGGCAACGGTCTGTATGGTAATGTTTGGTGTAGGGTTTTGTGAATGGCAACGGTCTGTATGGTAATGTTTGGTGTAGGGTTTTGTGAATAACAACGGTCTGTATGGTAATGTTTGGTGTAGGGTTTTGTGAATGGCAACGGTCTGTATGGTAATGTTTGGTGCAGGGTTTTGTGAATGACAACGGTCTGTATGGTAGTGTTTGGTGTAGGGTTTTGTGAATGACAACGGTCTGTATGGTAATGTTTGGTGTAAGGTTTTGTTGAATGACAACGGTCTGTGTGGTAAGGTTTGGTGTAGTGTTTGTAAATGACAACTGCCTGTATGGTAAGGCTTGGTGTAGGGTTTTGTGAATGACAACGGTCTGTATGGTAATATTTGGTGTAGGGTTTTGTGAATGACAACGGTCTGTATGGTAATGTTTGGTGTAGGGTTTTGTGAATGGCAACGGTCTGTGTGGTAAGGTCTGGTGTAGAGTTTGTGGCATTGTTTATGAAAAGCATGTGTGGTACGTTTTACCAAATGGTTGTGGAAAATATTTACCATGTGTTTCGGAACTGTGCTTGAAAATGATCATTATAGTAATGTTTGCTGGAGAATGTTGACACTATGCATGAAAATGATCATTATAGTAATGTTTGCTGGAGAATGTTGACACTATGAATGAAAATGATCATTATAGTAATGTTTGCTGGATAATGTTGACACTATACATGAAAATGATCATTATAGTAATGTTTACTGGAGAATGTTGACACTGTGCATGAAAATGATCATTATAGTAATGTTTGCTGGAGAATGTTGACACTATACATGAAAATGATCATTATAGTAATGTTTGCTGCAGAATGTTGTCACTATACATGAAAATGATCATTAGTCTAATTTGTCATCTCTCTATGAAGTTTGGGTACGTGTTCACTGAGAATATTAGTTATAGAGTATTAATATACTGGGTCTCTTTTTCTTGTGAACGTTTAGAGTATTAATGTGTTGTGTCTATGTTTTATGTAAACGTTTAGAGTATTAATGTGGTGGGTCCATGTTTCGTGTGAACGTTTAGAGTATTAATGTGTTGTGTCTATTTTTCTTATGAACGTTTAGAGTATGAATGTGGTGATTCTATGTTTCGTGTGAACGTTGAATATTAATATGTTGGGTTCATGTTTCGTGTGAACATTGAATATTAATATGTTGGGTCCACGTTTCGAGTGTACGTTCATGTATTAATGTATTGCGTCCATGTTTTGTGTGAACATTTAGAGTATTAATGTATTGGGTCCATGTTTCGTGTGAACATTTAGAGTATTAATATGTTGGGTCTATGTTACATGTGAAACGTTGAGTACTAATGGGTTGGGTTTAATTTTCGTGTAAACATTGTGTATTAATGTGTTGGGTCTATGTTTCGTGTGGACGTTTAGAGTATTAATCTGTTGGGTTCATGTTTCGTGTAAACGTTTAGAATATTACTATTTGAGGATCCATTTTTCATGTGAACATTCAAAATATTGACATGAATGTTGGGCCCATGTTTCGTCTGAACTTTTAGAGAATTTAGGAGTGTGTTGGTTCTGTATAAACATTAATAGATAAGTTATAGATAGTTCCTTTATGGGGTTATGTAGAAAAAATATGTCTTTATTAATATTGATTAACAATTGCAAAGTTCATTCCAACATTGATGGATAGATACAATTTCAGGACAGGCCATTATATTAATCGTAAATAAAATAGCGTAACCAAATTGACGTCTGACCTTCTCTGCTCTTACAGACCAATCAGATATTGGCAATCAATGTAGGTCCTTATAAACTCAGATTCAAGCAAAACATTTGGGCGGTCTTTAGTATAATTTTTATCCCCCCCTCTTAGAGTCTACTTGATATTATTCTGTATATATAATGGAGAGTGAAGAATGAACGTTAAGAGAAGTACACTATTTTAAATAATGAATGCTAGTATGAGTCTTTGGACATATGTTACGTCACTAAAGAAGTAGAATACTCAATAATCAAAGCTCTCTCATTCGGTTAGCTTTAAACATCCAACTGATAAAATTAAATAACAACAATAACAGGGATATATATCATTCAGTTACATAATTTCAGAATTTTGGTTAGAAACGTTATGGCGTAACATTATACCAGAAAGTTGTTTTAAAAATAGAACTAAATATATCCATTTAATCAGTTTCTTCTCAGGATTCACTAATAGATACACTAATTCTCACCTGAGATAAAGTACACAAATATAAATATATTTCTAAACATTAGATTAATAAATTTATGAAATTCATCGACGTTTTCTGAGACAAGAAAGAACATATAATTGAACTGAAAACTCTCAACGCTTACTTGAGACAAGAAACAACATATCATTGAATTGAAAACTTTCAACTCTTACTTGCAGTAAGCTGTGGATCGGATTCATGGTAGATAACTTTGGAGCGAATGCATTTGTATTCAGTAGTCAGATAAAATCTTCCGAATAAAATCCACCAACACAAAATATCACCCAACCCTCGAAATGTCGACGACAAACACAATCATCTCCACGAATTGAATTGCAACTAAAATCTTTTTAAATAACGAAGAATCTATTTGCTGCCTGCAAGACTCGTTTCTAGCCAATCAGTTCATGAATTTATTTTCTGCTGTCTTCACAAGGAAATAGGCCTACGCTCCAATTTAAATCATATTACACTGGGTCCAGAGTGAACGGACATAAATCTGATTCGTCAATCCAAATGTATTAGGCACAACTCTGCCAGCTTCCATCGTATGCGCAACTAAAAGTTTTGTTCTGAAAACGGACAACCTCCGTCACTCCAACAGGGACGAAAAAGATCACTGTCACTCCAACAGGGACGAAAAAAAAACATTGTCACTCCAACAGGGACGAAACAAACACTGTCACTCCAACAGGGACGAAACAAACACTGTCACTCCAACAGGGACGAAACAATGTCACTCCAACAGGGACGAAACAAACACTATCACTCCAACAGGGACGAAACAAACCACCATTGCTCCCATAGGAAAGAACACCAATCGAACTTGCTCCAAATGCAGAGGAAGTGACGTAATCTGCCTGTACTCCAACAGTAAATGGACTCGGATTTTTGTTGCTCTACAAATACACAATTGCAAGCTTTGTTACTCCAAAAATAAGTCAGCACATGCCACGTTGTCCAAGAATAAATGGATGCACGCTCTATTCACCACCACCAAACACCCCCACCCCCAAACAACAACAACAACAAAATGCTCTTTCGAGAATCTCTAGGTTTTAAATTAATGCACAATCGCAATTAATTCTTTCAATACTACTTTCCGCCTTCACCTTATCTCAGACGTGACTCGTTTGGAATTGTTACGATTTAGACAATTATTTCAAGAAGGATACAAAATAGCAGCAAAACAAATATTTCAAAGTCCAAATGGAATTGTTAAGATTTAGACAATTATTTCGAGAAGGATACAACATATCAGCAACAAAAAAAATTCAAAGTCCAAAATTCATTTCACCTACAAGACCAGTCAACGTGCTGACGGGGAAACTATTCTTTAACCAGCAGTCGAGCGTAAATTGGGACCTCTTGTATGGCGAGAGGTGATTTAATTTTAATTTTTAACAAGTAGTCGAGCGTAAAGAGAAACCTGAATAAAGTCCATAGACAATTGAACATGTGGCGACCCCTCCCCACATAAAAAAAATAAAAGAAAAGAAGTGATTATTAAATAACTTCATTTAACGTGCTATAAGATGCAATGCAAAAAGAAAATTATGCCTGACTCGGACGTCTTATAAAATCCGTTCAACATTTAATGAATTTGAAAGAACATAGGACCGTATTATTCATTATCCCTGCCTCTACACTTATCTGGAGACCGTTTTTAAATGGATAACTCGTGTTTGATACGCAAAATTGCATGCAGCGTTATCACCTCGCTTGGAATTGCAATAAGTTGTAATCCTTGTATAGTGGATTCTTGGCTTGCGCCGTTGCGCGTGACTGACAGAGGACCGTTAGTTAAGTTGTTTAAAAGGTCAACATGAACAATGTGGGTCACACTCACCTAGTACACTCTTGTCATAGCTTCAATCCCAAAGAGAAGTTAATATATTTATTTTAGAAAAAATCATAGGAAATATATATTCATAAGAACAACGAAAAGAAGTTACCTACACTAACACAAATAAGAGAGACAATTAACAACAAAAAAATAAAGAAAATGGTTAACAATATTTAAAAGCAAAATGCTTTCTTGATCCTGTTTTCTTGTCACAAGCATTCAACCTAAAATATCTGCTTTATAAATTTAGTCAATGGCAAGACTGTGCTCTTCCTTCACTTCCCATGGAAGACTTACCTTGAAACTCTTGGTGACAGTGACGTCACTTCCCATGGAAGACTTGCAACTCTTGGTGACTGTGACGTCACTTCCCATAGAAGACTTATCTTTTTGCAACTCTTGGTGACAGTGACGTCACTTCCCATGGAAGACTTACCTTTTTGCAATTCTTCGCGTCAGTGAGGTGAACTGGCACACCCTCAACAGGAGATGTCACATGAAGAAATTCATCATAAACACTCATGTTTCAAGATAGACATAAAACCCCTTCTGTAATTGTAATTGTGCATGCTAGGCACACTGTCAATTACTACATTAATAAATATTTAACTAGGCCTGTGCCCTGCTACAAAACAGGAGTTAGTAATGTTTATAGTAATGTCGAGCCTGACATCCATGGATTTCCTAGGTACAGTGATAGAAAACCGTCTGATGATGGAATGAATGGGGACAGACACACAAACAGACTACACTGGCTGCATAAGTATATGACTTGCTAAAATATGCCCCTATAGTTATTCAACCAAACAATTAACAAGACAACAACAATACAAACATTACAGAATGACCGATACATATATATGAAATGATAAGAATTTAACAAGAGAAGACAACTGAAAAATAAGTTAACTAAAGCAACAACAAAATTAAAGGAAAATGAATTTGGTAGGTAGGGATGCAGCCCAACTCTGATTTTTGGTGACGTCTAACATTGCTAATAAAAGTTTTGCATGTTTGATATAGCATAACAATTTTAATAAAACCTAATCATTCACACAAAGCAGAGCCGCTTTTATCTTTTCTAGCCATGGGTTTTCATTGTTCCTTTTACAATCTGTTATACAGGATGGACTCAATACAATGCTCGAAAAGTCGATTGCAAAGAGTAAAGAATAGAATACCCACCCTGTTTTTCTCAGACTAGTCGCCACACCCATCTAGACTAACTATTTTAATCAATGAAATTAAAAAATATACCACACCTACATTCTGTCAGCACACATGTCATCTATCCCAAAACAAGTTCACACTTGCATTTAATTGGGTCAAAAATAATATTTGAGATATACCGTTTAAGCCAACCGCACTACTGCTTAGATGCAAAGGAACTAACACAAACAAAAACAACAATCCTACTCCGCGACTACTACTCTACACACTCACTCAAACAAGTTATCTTCCCCTCCATCTCTGTCCATTCTGGACTTTCACTTAAAGTCCAAATGAAATGGAAAATAGGTCAAACATAGTTTATAAACGAGATTTGCCCCGTTACTAAGATACACAACACTAAAGCCCTTGGGACAAAAGCAAGCAGAAGTGACGTCATGCAGGGGGTTTAATGGCCGCAAATGTAATTTTCTCTGGTACACCGTACGACTTTGATACAATTCGTGCTGATGGCAGCAAAGGTTCATCTGATAGTAGATCTCATATCATTTCTAACAATGTCGGAGATAAAAAAAGGAAACACTGACTGACTATGACCATATCTCGTAAGTTATTTTTCTGATAATATAAAGTAACTCTACTATATGCCATATATTTGTAGTCGTTGTTAAACTCATACATAATTTGAACTATTATTAAAATGTGTTACATATAATTTTTATATGAATAACGAATTTTTTAAAGTACAGTTTTGTAATTGTCATTATGCATATATATATATATATATATATATATATATACATTTATTACCGATATTTATTACTATTAGTGATAGTATTAATGGCCTATACTAGCATTTAGAGAATAGCAGTATACTTATGTTTTAAATTAGTGATTGTCATTAAGTATATAATTTAAAATTATTTTATAACGATAAACAATATAATGTTGGTTTTAAATAAATGACTATTATCCATATTAACAATATATATTTATATAATTTTTAATTAATTTAATTACAAACAGAGTAGTTTCTTTTATATTTCTATATATATATATATTTGCATGTTTAGTGCATGACTGTCTAAATAAGTGTTATGTGTATTTATTTGTGTGTGTGTGTACTGTTTTATTTTATTTAGTATTGTAAATCAAAAGCTTTTAATTTTAGCAATTGGTGGCCAATGTTATATTAATGTAATAGTTAGATAGTCTTACAAAGCTTAAATATATGCATTTCTTCTTATTAATATTGCAATTATTAGTATATTGTGGATACATGATCTAAAGTAACAATCATGAGGATACATGATCTAAAGTAACAATCATGAGGATACATGATCTAAAGTAACAATCATGAGGATACATGATCTAAAGTAACAATCATGAGGACACATGATCTAAAGTAACAATCATGAGGATACATGATCTAAAGTAACAATCAAGTACAAGTTACAAATAAAACAAAATCGCTACAATTCCTGGCAAAAATTCCCAGATTTTGCCACCTTACTATTGGTGCTATAATATAATTAGTGCAACAAAAATTCTATAACTTTGCTATTGTGCAGTATTATGAAACCATAGACTGTAAAATAAAATATTTAATTCATTAAACGTTATTTACACGCTAACTTATACTTTACAAAATCTCATGGAAAATATTTACAAATGAAACAATAGTAATTCCATTTCCACATTTACGTGAATCTCAATAGATACAAGCATAACCAATGAATAGTTTACATGAAATAACTCATTGAATAATCAGCCAGATCTCCATTTAGCTTTACTTGCTACAAATGGTTATATAATACAGAAAGCATAGCGCACATTTATCTTTACTTGCTACAAATGGTTTTACAATACAGAAAGTATAGCGCACATTTAGCTTTACTTGCTACAAATGGTTTTATAATACAGAAAGCATAGCGCACATTTAGCTTTACTATTTCCGTATTGAATTATTACTAGCACTACTAAACCTTATTGTATTCCCTTATTTATAAATACAGCATGAATTATTACTAGCACTACTAAACCTTATTGTATTCCCTCCCTTATTTATACATACAGCATGAATTATTACTAGCACTACTAAACCTTATTGTATTCCCTTATTTATACATACAGCGTGAATTATTACTAGCACTACTAAACCTTATTGTATTCCCTTATTTATACATACAGCGTGAATTATTACTAGCACTACTAAACCTTCTCTGGAAGAGATATGAGTTAGGTCCTTACAACAATCATTAGCAAAAATAGTACATGAACATTCTTTGCAACATTTTCTTCAATAATATATTCAAGTAATTTCTGAGAAGTCAATATATTTACCACTTCGCGGAAACTTGCAAAACCTCCTTTTTCATCTACGTAACTCAGCTCTGAGTGACGTGGGCGCGGCGCTTCTAAGTGTGGGTTTATTAACACCTATATATGAATGACTCTCGGTCAACCTGCAGGTTCTTCTACGTCATTGTGCGGAATGCAAACGTCCATATAAGGGCATCTCGTTTCCTGTCAATATTCACCCACTCTCTGTGACTGTCTACTTAACGTTATATGATGTTCGTAGTGACTGTCTACTTAACGTTATATGATGTTCGTAGTGACTGTCTACTTAACGTTATATGATGTTCGTAGTGACTGTCTACTTAACGCTACATAATGTTTGTAGTTACCGTCTACTTAAAATTACGTAATGTCTGCAGTGACTGTCTACGTAACATGACTTAATACGTCACTAAAATATCTAATGAAGTCTATGTAATGTCTGTAGTGACTTGTCACATCCCTGTTGAATTGGCTTTAAAGTTCAAACAAGTCAACACTTTTGCTTTACGCGCTGTAAAATGTCTATTCTTTCCGACGATTTAGTTTACTCTAAATAAGTGTTGGGGTTTGTCTTATTTTTATTTTGTTATTTAATTGTTGTTCAGTTGAGTCGTGTTTATAGAGTGCCGATGATTTAAAAACATTTTGAATCCAATGGCACGTGTTCAGCTTTACCGTTTACGAAAAATATTTCACGATATTATTAAACAAACACCCTATAAGGAAAACACACACACACACACATTTCACGATATTAAACAAACATAAGGAAAACACACACACACACACATTTCACGATATTAAACAAACACCCCATAAGGAAAACACACACACACACATTTCACTATATTAAACAAACACCCCATAAGGAAAACACACACACATTTCACGATATTAAACAAACACCCCATAAGGAAAACACACACACACATACACGCATACTGGTAGGCGATATCATCTTAGAAAATTGCTTTTTGATGTTATTGCTGCATGTCTACACACAGGGAACTTAAGGAGTGTTGTGACTGATAACAAGATAAAAATAGAGGACATCAAATCATTCTGACTGCACACGTCCGAACGGACATAACTGTGCCGAGCTACTCTGTTCTCAGCAACCTCACCCCCACCTACCTCCGCCTTCCCACAACCCTACTCCAACATCTGAAACCCGTCAGTAACGTCAACACACCTCGGCCTTAAAACGTTGAGTACTGAATGAAACACTCCCTTATCACACATCAAGAGGTGGTGTGTGTGTGTGTGTGTGTGTGTGTGTGTGTGTGTTAGAGTTGATAATGTAAACGTATTTTTTAGCGGTTGAAAGGATGCACTATATTAGCGTAGGTCTTACCAGGTTTCTTTTCTGGAAAGCAACCAAATTAAATTATTTGTTTTCTCACGGACGTGTACATGAGCAACGAGAATCATCCGTCATTAAAACTATTCACCAACTTCTTATAGACAAACAGCAACAACTCACCAGGATGTAAAGTAATCACTAGACTTCATCAGCAGGCAATGAACAACAACTCACCAGGATGTAAAATAATCACTAGACCTCATCAGCAGGCAATAACAACAACTCACCAGGATGTAAAGTAATCACTAAACCTCATAGGCAGGCAATGAACAACAATTCGCAATGTTCACACAATCGCCATCATCTCACTAGTGTCACGCACAGAGTTCACCATACTCTGTGCGTGACACTAGTGAGATGATGGCGATTGTGATAAGAGTTCACCATACTCTTAATGATAATCACTAACAGTTCACCACACTGTAATGACATAATCATTAAGGGTTCACTACAATGTAATGATAATCACTAATAGTTCACCAGACTGTATTGATAATTGCTAACTTCACCATACTGTAATGATAATCACTAAGGATTCACTACAATGTAATGATAATCATTAACAGTTCACTATACTGTAATGATAATCACTAACCGTTCGCAATACAGTAATGATAATCGCTAACGGTTCACCACATTATAATGTTAATCACTTATGTAATGATCATCACATGTTCAACAGGTTGTAATGATATTCACTAACTGTTTACAAGACTGAAATGATAATCATAACAGTTCACCATACTGCAATGATAATCATCAACCCTTAAACATATTGTAAAGATAATCACTAACAATTCACCAAACCGTACTGATAATTACTAACATTACACCACTCTGCAATGACAATTGTCAGCAGTACAGAGCGCTACAATGGTAATTATAATCGCTAGCAGTACCGAACACTACAATGATAACCGCTAGCAGTACAGAACACTACAATGATAACCGCTAGCAGTACCGAACACTACAATGATAACCGCTAGCAGTACAGAACACTACAATGATAACCGCTAGCAGTACAGAACACTACAATGATAATCGCTAGATAATCACAAGCAGTCCAGAACACTACAACGATAATCGCTAGATAATCACAAGCAGTCCAGAACACTACAACGATAATCGCTAGATAATCACAAGCAGTCCAGAACACTACAACGACAATCGCTAGCAGTCCAGAACACTACAACGATAATCGCTAGATAATCACAAGCAGTCCAGAACACTACAACGATAATCGCTAGATAATCACAAGCAGTACAGAACACTACAACGATAATCGCTAGCAGTACAGAACACTACAACGATAATCGCTAGATAATCACAATCAGTCCAGAACACTACAACGATAATCGCTAGCAGTACAGAACACTACAACGATAATCGCTAGATAATCACAATCAGTCCAGAACACTACAACGATAATCGCTAGCAGTCCAGAACACTACAACGATAATCGCTAGCAGTACAGAACACTACAACGATAATCGCTAGATAATCACAAGCAGTCCAGAACACTACAACGATAATCGCTAGCAGTACAGAACACTACAACGATAATCGCTAGATAATCACAAGCAGTCCAGAACACTACAACGATAATCGCTAGCAGTCCAGAACACTACAATGATAATCGCTAGCGATACACTACACCACACTGCAAAGAATAACAAGCACGGACAAAAAAATGAAATGATTTCTCTAAAGCCGTCGAACAGAAAGCAGTGGTTTAAAAAGAGAAATGCTGTGTGTGTGTGTGTGTGTGTGTGTGTGTGTGTGTGTGTGTGTGTGTGTGTGTGTGTGTGTGTGTGTGTGTGTGTGTGTGTGTGTGTGTGTGTGTGTGTGTGAATGTGTGTGTGCGCGCATTATTTTTATTCAGGTGGAATCTTGGGAGGCGCCTATAAATGGACGCAATTAAAAGGACTAAATAATTGGACGCATGGAAGGCAGAAAGTCTGATGTCAATTATAAAAATCCAAGTTAACATTGCAATGCCGAATACACAGTGGACATTGCGTAGACGGTACATTTATAATGAATGATCTAGAGAAAAAAGTGTCGATATGTAATGATAATTATTATTATTAGGGTGAGAAGTTTGCACATATTATTTTTAAAGAGATTTCTTTTTGTCTTCTGTGCCTGTGAGTCTGTGTGTATGTCTTTTGAGTCTGTAGCTTTACTTCTTTAGTTTAAATCTATAACTTAAGCTACACTCGATTAATCTCAGTTCAGCCCTAACAATCCACGTTCCCAAAGACAAATAATTTCAAGCACAGCGCTCATGGGCGAAAGCAACACCTTACTGACCAGTCGAATGAAACTTCATTAGCGTCATCTTCGAGTCAGGAGACGAAATTTCGGTGAAGACAAGTTTGAAAAAATATGTTTGAGTGACCTCTCTTCTGGAATCACACCGGAAGTGTCTGCGGAGCAGGATGTTCAAAGACAAACTCGTAGCTTGTGTTTAGACTTATTTATTCTGGTGCTGTTAGAGTTATGGCTGTGCGAAAGAATCAGTCAGATCGGATAAATGTCCTTGCATTTCTTACGGATGCGAGAGAATAAACACTTCTTTGATAGTGAGGGTGAGCAAGCAGATTTAACGCCTATCTTGTTAATGTACATTTGATGCGAATCACTTTATATAAGTATAATACAACAAAATAGTTTCGTACAAAAAATACACAACATCGTCTAATGCTGAATACAAAGTTTAATACTTAATGCAAAGTCTAATAATTATTACAAATTCTAATAATTAATACAACGTATAATAATTAATACAAAGTATAATAATTAAACAAAGTCTAATAATTAAAACAAAGTATAATAATTAATACAAAGTATAATAATTAAACAAAGTCTAATAATTAATACAAAGTATAATAATTAAACAAAGTCTAATAATTAAAACAAAGTCTAATAATTAATACAAAGTATAATAATTAAACAAAGTCTAATAATTAAAACAAAGTATAATAATTAATACAAAGTATAATAATTAAACAAAGTCTAATAATTAAAACAAAGTATAATAATTAATACAAAGTATAGTAATTAAACAAAGTCTAATAATTAAAACAAAGTATAATAATTAATACAAAGTATAATAATTAAAACAAAGTATAATAATTAAAACAAAGTATAATAATTAATACAAAGTATAATAATTAAACAAAATCTAATAATTAAAACAAAGTCTAATAAATAATAATTAATACAAAGTATAATAATTAAAACAAAGGCTTAACTATTTAATGATGCGTTTGCCTTAGTTTGTCAAATTGTTACAGTTTCCTGCTTGCAAATGTCAACCTCAGATGGGAAAAAATGTTTTCCATGAGTGATACAGCATTATTACTCTCTAGAAAATTGTGTATCAAACAGATGGCGTGCAGGAAAGCCACATGTATCTTAGCGTACAGGAAAGCCACATGTATCTTAGCGTGCAGGAAAGCTACATGTCTTAGCGTGCAGGAAAGCTACATGTGTCTTAGCGTGCAGGAAAGCGACATGTATCTTAGCGTGCAGAAAAGTCACATGTGGCATAGCGTGCAGGGAAGCCAAATGTGGCAATGGAGAAGGGAAAAATGTCTTCCAGAAGTGGAGACCAGGAAGAAGGCTTTTGAAATGCTGGAGACAATATGTGAATATTTCTAAGACCATTAACCAAGTTTTCTCCCCACCTTCTCTCTTTCAGAAATGTTCACACATTTTGTATCTGTGAATCTATTTGAATTCACAAAACTTGAGCTAACTCACATTGAATCACTTAGAAAAATACAAAATGTGAACTTTCCTAAGTATGAATATCTAAAAATACAAATGTGAACTTTCCTAAGTATGAATATCTAAAAATACAAAATGTGAACTTTCCTAAGTATGAATATCTAAAAATACAAAATGTGAACTTTCCTAAGTATGAATATCTAAAAATACAACTAAGAATCTTTCTAAGTACAAACTTACAAATTAAGGAATTTTCTAAGTCCACATAATTCAACTGCTCTACTCATACCTTTTTGCACCAGTGACCTACTTCAGAACGACTGGCTCTTTACGCAAACAAGTAATAAGTAATGGCTTACCTAACTAGTGGAACAAAGTCTATGTGTAATCACCCAACAGATGCCATGGCCTCCAGTCATGTTTTAATTGTGTTTAATCCCCAAATTAGTAACACGTCTTTCCACTCTAAGAATCACGTGTTTTGCTAGACAGCACTTCAAATTTCTTGCCATAAGTATTCGTTAATATAGGGCTGACAGGGATATGCGCTTCCATTTATTACAGAATTTTCTGACCTGGAACAAGTGTGGTCTTGGGTGTGAACATGTCCACAGGCAGAACGTAACCAAACATGTGTTCCTAAGTGATTTTTACAATTCTCGGTCTGACAACTACACTGGGTAGAGTCAAGGACGCAATTGACACACATAATCAGACGGGACTATCATAAATATTTGTCCAAACAGCTAACACTGTAACAGGTTCTTTTGTACTCCTACCTCAACAAAACAGGTCAAATTAGAGAAGTTTAATATAAGAAGAAAGAATAAGTCCTTACGTATTTCATTTGTAGTTCTATTTTATTACACATAGCATACATGTTTATGGTTCTAAAACTATTGAATAACAGCCAAACAGTTTGCATGTTTATAGTTCTAGTACCACTCATCACGAGTACTCCCGTTTACAGCTCTATCACTACTGAATAACAACTATGCAACACCTGTTTACAGCTGTGACACTACTGAATAACAGCTACATAGTATTCACATTCACAGTTCTGGTACTACATAATAACTAGTATTCACATACACAGTCCTGATACTACAACATAACAACTAATACTAACATTCACATTTCTGGTACTACTACATAACAACTAGTATTCACATACACAGTTCTGGTACTACTACTACATAACTAGTATTCACATACACAGTCAGTTCTGGTACTACTACTACATAACTAGTATTCACATACACAGTTCTGGTACTACTACTACATAACTAGTATTCACATACACAGTTCTGGTACTACTACTACATAACTAGTATTCACATACACAGTTCTGGTACTACTACATAACAACTAATACTAACATTCACATTTCTGGTACTACTACATAACAACTAGTATTCACATACACATTTCTGGTATTACTATATAACAACTAGTATTCACATACACTGGAACTATTACATGACAACTAGCATCCACATACACAGTTCTTTGACTAGTATACAACAAAACAGTCCTTACCACTGATATGTCTAACTATTATGTAGCAATATAAGTCATTAAACATCGTTGTCTGTATGACTGTTATACAGTGAATGCATTTATTTGTCAAAGAGTATTTTTAACAGGCCTAAATCAAAATAAGTTATTTAATTTGGAGTGTTCTGCCTGACTACTATTCAGTTAAATCGATGAATTTATGCACGTCTTGGGAAGCAAGCTGTATTTCCATAAAATGTCACGTGTGCATCAAAAATGGAATGCTGCACATTGAATGATTGTAGTTGTTAGCATATTGCAATTATAGTCTGCTTTTGCTGGTTGCCATCACTATACAATTATAAAATGTAATGTCATCATGTCGTCATCATTATGCAAGTATAATTGGTTTTGCTTTGTTGTCATTGTTATACATTTATAATTTGTTACTGGTTATCATCACTACGTAGTTATAATTTGTTTCTGGTTGTCATCATTACATATTTATAATCTGTTGCAGATTGTTATCATTGTGTAATTATAATCTGTTGCTGGTTATCATCACTACGCAGTTATAATTTGTTTCTGGTTGTCATAATTACAATTTATATATGTATATAAGTATATATTTATTTTACATATATAATCTGTTGCTGATTATCATCACTATGCAATTGTTCTTTTGCTGATTGTCATCATTATGCAATTATCACCTGTGGCTGGTTGTCATGACTATGCAGTTATAATCTGTTGCTGATTGTCAGATGATAGCCAGTCTGTGGTAAGTTTTCTGTAATAAGCGTAGTGTTGCTTGTTGTAAACTTTAATAGCTATTCGGTCAATGCAAGTGTACATATGTGAGAGTATACGTCTGAAAGTGACAACATAACCTTTTGTAGTGACTCAAACAGCATTTGTTTACTTATTTTTATTGTCCTCCCCCCTCCCTTTCAGGTAATTCTATCCGCCCTTGCAGCCAATCGTGCGTTGGCGAGTGCGATCATGATCGGGGAGTGAGCGAAGAGAAATGGAGCGTGGGTAAGTACTAAATATGTTTTTCTTTTGACGAACACTAGCGTTGTTGTCGCCATTAATCTCTAGCCAAAGGCGAATTGCCAGCTACAGAACCTCTAGTCTGGCGAATAGTCAGTTATTTCAGCCCTAGCCTTGCGAATAACCAATTATTTTACCTCTTGATTGGCGAATAGTCAATTATTTCAGCTGTAGTCTGGCGAACTTTTATTTCAGCCCTCACTTGGCGAATAACCAATTAGTTCAGCCCTAGTCCGGCGAATAACGAATTATTTCAGTTCCTGTCTGGCGAATTGCCCTTTTGAGAAGGATTGTATGTCAGTGACAACCGCACTGGGAATTCACCGGGCGTTGATGGCGACTTTGAGCAGGTGTGTATCTGCAGCAAGCGTTTGGGACAATGGGAATATGGGACTATGGGAGCGTACTGATCATAAAAGGTGACTGAAATATGCCCCCCCCTCCCCCAGAAAGCCAGCCTCTTAATTAAAGAAATGATCCGCCTTATAAAGAAACTGTCTCAGTTTTCCTGTACTGGATACAACACAGTATTTTAATTACGTGCTTTTAAGTAATAATATTTTATAACACCTCAAACCACACACCCTCTGTATACAGACAACCCTTGATGTACCACACATACAAGATTGAATACATTGGTGGTGGTGGGTTGTGAACGGAGAGGGGTTGAAAGGCTGTGAAATTGAATTGAACTGATTACATTTTACTTATAAAAGTTTAATTATATAAGCACGGGGTGGAGAGAGAGAGAGAAGGAGGAGCGAGAGAAAGGGAAGAAGAGAGACAGAGGAAGGAGGAAGAGTGTGGGAAGGAATTTAGACAAAGGGAGATAATCCTCTTTGAAATACGTCCCGCCAGCATTATCTAAAAAGGCCGTAACAAAGCTGGATACACAATGATTTATTTTTAAATGCTCAACAAACGAAAGAAGGGGAAGCAAAACACACAAACAAAAAAAATCGGACAACATTTTACAGTATATCCATCAGGTCCTTGAGCACCTTGTCTTGTGTCTTATCGACCTCCGTGTTTCAAGTGCCAACCTTGCATGGTAAATTTCTAATTTGAAGTGTGATCAAATCTCTTCTTTCACTTTGTTAAGCGCAGCTCTGCAATCCTGGCAGGAGATTCACTGTGAAAAACAAACGTTTCCTTTTACTGCTAACGATCTGAGTTTGTATTCCACCGCAATAAACAACGCCAAGGGGTTATGTGTGTAGTGGTTCATTGTCTGCCTTTGTTGTGTTTGTGTGCATGCGTGTGCGTCTGAGCACATCAGTGTAAAGTATGAACTTTAGAACAAGAAAAACATTACGTGAACGGATTGGATAGGGGGAAAGGGGTAAAAGAGCTGAAATTACTGAATATAGACGGAGAGATGGAGGGAGGGAAAGGGAGGGAAGAGGGAAGGACTGAGGGCGGGAGAGGAGATTAAGTGGGAAAACGGAATGTTGAGAGAGAGAGAGAGAGAGAGAGAGAGAGAGAGAGAGAGAGAGAGAGAGAGAGAGAGAGAGAGAGAGAGAGAGAGAGAGAGAGAGAGAGAGAGAGAGAGAGAGAGAGAGAAAGAAATATATTTGTTGATTCAGGCTATTAACCGATTTCAGAAGAGTATACTGTAACAGCCTAAGTGTGTTCTGTAACTTCACAAAATTACAATGAAATGCGAGTGAACTATATGTGAAAGCAATATATATCTTTTGCAGCAAAAAATGAGGAAGAGAAAGTGAGAGTTATTATTGATTAGACATTTTTTATTTAAGAAGAAAATGGATGACACAGAAGAATAAAATAAATGGGCACAAAACGAAATATATGAGAAAAACAAGTAATTAGGGCACTTCTGGGGTCTTGCATATGCTTGAGGTCATAATTAAGGTCAAGGATGATCAATTCAGGCAAGGAAAGTAAATAATGTCATCAAACACATATTAACATTTTAGCTCATAAACATATTACCATTTTAGCTCATAAACATATTACCATTTTAGCTCATAAACATATTACCATTTTAGCTCATAAAAATATTAACATTTTAGCTCATAAACATATTAACATTTTAGCTCATAAACATATTAACATTTTAGCTCATAAACATATTAATAGTCGCTGTAAACAATTTCCAGACTGTCATTTAACGGTTCTCTTGGTGGGGTCATAAACGATAAACATAATGGATTTCAAATTTAAGTCTAATGAACACTTGCACACGGAGTGCCTGAATGCAAACTCTCTCTCACTCTCTCTCTCTCTCTCTCTCTCTCTCTCACACACACACACACACACACACACACACACATACTATTTGTGTTCAAGATTCACACAACGTAATTATACAAGAATCAAAGATCTCCCAAGTGTGGCCAAGCTCCATATGAGATCTAACTTAACAATTAGACACACACACACACACACACACACACACACACACACACACACACATACACACACAACACACTACACAGGCACACGGGCGCGCGTAGAATCAAATTATCTCTAAAGTGAGCCATAACCATAGCAATATATTCGTGGAAGAATTTCACGTGGTTTGCTTTGTCTTCATGCCGCTACCTTGCACGCGAGGGTATGGGTGGGCACTCCCTTCCCGGTCTGAGGGTTGTACCCTCTCTTACGTACTCTGCGCTTTTCACTGGACAGCAAGAGAGAAGTGTGTGAAACTGATAAGGTAAGGGAGATGACCGGAAGAAGATTTGGAAATAGACTTCTGTTGTTATATGAACGCAATGACTCGTGTTTACCATTTTTTAATTGATAATGTGGGAGTGCTGAATTACTTCTGCTGTTACATGAACACAATGATTCGATTTACCATTTCTTTTTAGTGATAGTGTTGGAATGCTGCATAGGTTCAATGCTCCAGTAATCTCTATTTTCCCTGTAGTCTTAGTCCTTTTAATCTCTATATTCTATTTTCCCTGTAGTCTTAGTCCTTTTAACTCTATATTCTATTTTCTCTGTAGTCTTAGTCCTTTTGAAATCTATACTTCTTGTACTCTTAGTTCTTGCATACCGCCCCCTTCTTTCACCTCCACCCCGTATCTGACTCAGGAGGTGCCAAGTGTATGGTGTAAATGAAAAGCGACGAAGAAACCTTATGTCTGTCTGTATTCATTTATATATGTCTGCATATGTATTGCCTATATGCTAATTTGTCTCTCTAACTGTTTGTTTGTCTGTATGTATGTCTGCATTTATTTATGTTTGATTATTTTCTCTTTATTTTTGACGGTCAGTGCAAACATCCACAGGAAAGGTTTGAGATAAAATCTGAATATTTTGGGAGATGAGTGAATGTTGCCATCTGCCTATCTAACGCAAGTTTAAAGCCATTCATTACACTCAACTGTTATGTGCTTGTCACTTTGAACTTCCAAAGCCACTGGGTACGCTTGAGTGGTGCAAAGAACTTGATGCCAGTCTTTAAATGCTCACCAAGGAAACATATTTCATTACCCCGCAGAGCCGGTATCACTTGATGATTAAGGCAATGGTGCAATCTTTACGTCAATTTCAAAATTAAAATAAATAAATAACAAATATCTATATTATATAAAACGTCAACAACTAAACAAACAACCCCCCCCCACCCCACAAATAATCTAGAAACAAAAAGATAACTAAGCAAGCAAGCAAGTAAGTAAATAATCGAGTTGGCAACTGTAACCTGTGCACCTAACAACCTTAGTGCCTACGACAAACCGATCAAAATAAATATTACAAATAGAATAACAGTAACTAAATAAACAAAATTAAGTAAATATCAACAATTAAACAAACACACCGATTAATAAATAGCTCATGCTAAAGAAGATGTGTGGTCGGTAACTGAACATGTTTATGACTCATGACGTTATGACACATGAAGTTATGACACATGACGTTATGACACATGAAGTTATGACACATGACGTTATGACACATGCAGTTATGGCGAGAAAAACTACAGAAACGTCGTCTATTATAGTACCTACCATTTTAAAGAAAATGTATTCAGAGGCTTGTTGTATTGTTTTAATATGGGACTAATTTGTCTTACAATAAGACTAATTGTTTAACAAATGAACGTTTATGTTATATGAACTACATTTTTGAAATGCAAATAACTGGTTCGATATTATCCATTAATATGCTTGACAATGGGACTCATTTTTCGTTTGACAGTAGGACTTATTCCTTTGACAATAGCACTCTCTTTTAGACAATAACACTCACTTGTTTGATAGTAGGACTAATTTGTCTAATATTAGAAATTGTTGGTTTGATGCTGGAGAGAGGGCTAATACGTTCCATATTTGAACTAATTTCTTTGATTGAAACTATTATGTTTGCAATTAAAATCTATGTATTTGACAAAAAAATATTTAGCATTTACAATAATTTGTTTTACTATATTAACAATTTTAACAATTAACAATTATTTTTATAAAATAATTTATTTCACAATTTTATTATTCCTCGGTCTAGGTATAATTTATTGCACAATTCGTATTGCATGCATGTAAAATAGTTAGTTAATATTTATCAGTTTAAAATAATCTATTTAGACACAGGGCTTATTAATTTGTTTGACAGGTAATGATTGTCTTAACATTTAAATAGTATGTTATAAACTAAGTGGAAAATGTTCATTACTTTGGCTGATAAAATTAATAATTCGGAAATGCACCTAGTACAATCACTAGCGGGTCTAATGTGTCTAGTATATATAAAAATACACCTAGTACAATCACTAGCGGGTCTAATGTGTCTAGTATATATAGAAATACACCTAGTAAAATCACTAGCGGGTCTAATGTGTCTAGTATATATAGAAATACACCTAGTACAATCACTAGCGGGTCTAATGTGTCTAGTATATATAACAATGTGTCTAATGCACATACCACTGTGTTTATTGAATTAAGATTGCATCCAGTATGTCTATCAATGTGTCCAGCGTGTCTACCAAGTGTCCAGTGTATCTATCAGTGTTTCCAGTGTGTCTACCAATGTGTCAATTTATGTGTCTAGCGTGTCCACCACAATACGTGCAACATTCTTCATTACGTTACTCATCTGTGAGCCAACTCTAATTACGTTCTGAATACGTACAACATTCTTCATTACGTCACTCATCTGTGAGCCAACTCTAATTACGTTCTGAATACGTGCAACATTCTTCATTACGTCACTCATCTGTGAGCCAACTCTAATTATGTTCTCAATACGTACAACATTCTTCATTACGTCACTCATCTGTGAGCCAACTCTAATTATGTTCTCAATACGTACAACATTCTTCATTACGTCACTCATCTGTGAGCCAACTCTAATTATGTTCTCAATACGTACAACATTCTTTATTACGTCACTCATCTGCAATATTTCTCCACATAAATCTTCTTGGTGAATAATGCAGTGAAATGTGATACAATCCACTCCATTTTCCTTCAGCAAACCAACTAACCCAAGTTTAGTGCTAGTCATAACTCTTGCAACGTCAGTCACAATACAAAAGCACTTGTGACACCCTCCAGAATCAAGCGCTGAATACAGGTCCGAACCCTTTGCACTACAACACAAAGGTTGCATCTTCACGATTCCTTCATGTGCAGTACTTGTGAAAGCGAGCACTTGGTTTACTTCTTTGATATCAGTGCCTTCATCCAAAGTCAAAAAAAAAAAGAAAAGTATTTGCAGTGCCTCATCACGTCCTTCAGTTTGAAAGACTGTTGCTCATTACATCCTTTTACTCTCTTTGAAACTGATGAGACAATGAGACACTTTATCTCCGTCGAACATTTGTGCCGTTTTCATTGTACATTTCTTTATCAACTCTCCCATTCCTGACCGACTTGCTTGTTTTGTTCTTTTCAAAAGCTTGACAGTAACTTCATGGATGCAGTAAGGCTTGCAGTATGAGGCTTCCTAAAGGTAAACAGCGTCCATTTCTTTTAGACGTTCTCCTTTCAAGTCTATAAATAGCACCGCCTTGTGCTATACTCCTTTCCTACTGCAATGGTTTGCGGGCACACAAGACACAGTGGTTTTCCTTTATTTTTAAGGAGTAGAAATTCTTTTTCCCATTTTATGTTAAAAACTTTGGGAATCTCAGGAATCTTTCTTTTTTCTGTTCCAATTCATGACCTCACATTCAATAGATATTACAAAATATATGATTACGACGCTTCAATACTCAGTACATATATATATGTGACGAGCAGTGTCAAAACAGCTCTTTATGGTGAAAACCAAGAACAACTGATTGATCACGTGATTGCATTGCCGTAATGAAGCTAAGGATACTGTCTCAGATCGAAAGTTTTCAGATGCAGAAAAAAAACAACATTACCTTTCATTGCGCGTTTTGATTATAATATCAAAATACCATATAATAAAACAAATATAATATCAAAATACCATATAATTAAACAAATATAATATCAAAATACCATATAATTAAACAAATATAATATCAAAATACCATATAATTAAACAAATATAATATCAAAATACCATATAATTAAACACATATGTTTGTATGAACGCAGGCCACTGAACAATTTTACTGCAGTTAAACCAAGCTGGTCTAGTGTATCAGCCAACTCGTCTAGTGTGTCTAACATGTCTAGTGTAACTACCAATTTGCCTAGTGTCTAACAATGTGTCTAGTATAACTACCAATTTGTCTAGTGTCTAACAATGTGTCTAGTGTAACTACCAATTTGTTTAGTGTCTAACAATGTGTCTAGTGTAACTACCAATTTGCCTAGTGTCTAACAATGTGTCAGTTAATATATGTCTTCCGAAGTACCTAGTTTGTAAACATTTGTGCCATTTGTGCGCAGAAATAGGTCTAAATAATATTTTCTCATTTTTTTCATTCATGGTGTAAGCTTTTCGTTAACGCGCTTGTCAATGGAATAAATGATAAATCCTTAACTACAATACCTCTTATTCAGTTTCGTATTTATTCTCACCACCCCCACCCCCTGTGAATGGAGCGTCGTCACTCATGTCGTCATAATTACCTACCTATACTTCACAACACACATAATTTGTGTAACTGCTTCGTTACTAAGTTTAGATTTACCAACAAATACCTAGCAAAGCAATTAAAAGCAACATTAAGCAACAAATACCTAGCAAAGCAATTAAAAGCAACATTAAGCAACAAATACCTAGCAAAGCAATTAAAAGCAACATTAAGCAACAAATACCTAGCAAAGCAATTAAAAGCAACATTAAGCAACAAATACCTAGCAAAGCAATTAAAAGCAACATTAAGCAACAAATACCTAGCAAAGCAATTAAAAGCAACATTAAGCAACGTAACCGAGCCCTATGCCGTGCTTGGATGTGACCCGTATGACGTGCTTAGCTATGGTGAAAGAGATGCATCCTTGCCTTCAACTGAGTTTGTTTGAATTTTTTTTTTTATGTCAAAGAATATTTAAAAGTAATCTATTGCTCAGTCGTGTTGAAATTGTCCAAGCAATTATTTCCCTATTCACGAGATAGCCGCGGACAGAGCGATATGTAACTGTCTGGGAAATCTAAACAGTTCATGACTGTAAAAAAAAGAATTTAGCGTTAATTTGTACAAGAGTTCAGAAAAGCTCCAGAACAATATCTGGATGACTGATTGCTTTCGGAGTTTGCACAATGAAAGGACATTATCTAGATTTTTGGCCTTCGAAGTAGAGAGAAATACTAACTTCTGTTAAAAGCGTTTTTCATCTTTAATCTCGTTAAATGTTTGAACAACTCTTGCTTTTCTCTGCTGTTGACAAATGCTTCAGCAATGCTGATTCGTCCAGCGTAAGAGTACATGGGTGATTGCTGTCACAGACAAGAGTACACGACTGATTCCCGTCACAGACAAGAGTACTACTGCGGATTCCTGTCAAATATAAGAGCACAAGGCTGATTTCTGTCACAGACAATAGTACTACAGCTGACTCCTGTCAAATTCAAGAGCATGCGGCTGATTTCTGTCACAAACCAGAATACACATCTTATTCCTGTCACAGTGCACAAATAATTCATGTCGCAGACGAATGTACATGGCTCACTCTTGTTCATAAATGATTGCAGAATTGATTCCGGTCAAAAATGATAAGAAACCATGATGATAACTACATAAACCATGATGATAACTACATAAATCATGATGATAACTACATAAACCATGATGATAACTACATAAACCATGATGATAACTACATAAATCATGATGATAACTACATAAACCATGATGATAACTACATAAACGTTTTACGTACTTGAGTGCCGCCAAGTGCAAGACGTTTTTTTTTTTATTTTTTTTTTTTATCAATCCCTACATTATAAGTTTCAGTGTTGTTTGCAATCAAGCTTAAGTAATGAGTGTTGTTTGCAAACAAGTTTAAGTAATGAGTGTTGTTTGCAAACAAGCTTAAGTAATGAGTATTATTTGTAATCAAGCATAAGTAATGGGTGTTGTTTGCAAACAAGTTTAAGTAATGAGTGTTGTTTGCAAACAAGTTTAAGTAATGAGTGTTGTTTGCAAACAAGTTTAAGTAATGAGTGTTGTTTGTAATCATGCATAAATAACAAGCATCACGTTCAGTCAAGCACACGTAAATGACTGCTGTTTGCAATTAGCCTAAGTAATGACTTTCTAGTTTAAACAAGTAAAGGTAATGAGCGTCCTTTGCAATCAAGCACATAAAGTAATGACTTTCTAGTTTAAACAAGTAAAGGTAATGAGCGTCCTTTGCAATCAAGCACATAAAGTAATGACTTTCTAGTTTAAACAAGTAAAGGTAATGAGCGTTCTTTGCAATCAAGCACATAAAGTAATGACTTTCTAGTTTAAACAAGTAAAGGTAATGAGCGTTCTTTGCAATCAAGCACATAAAGTAATGACTTTCTAGTTTAAACAAGTAAAGGTAATGAGCGTTCTTTGCAATCAAGCACATAAAGTAATGACTTTCTAGTTTAAGTTTAAACAAGTAAAGGTAATGAGCGTTCTTTGCAATCAAGCACATAAAGTTCAATCAAACATAAGTAATTGCCATATTCTGACTACAAACTCTTGTATAATTAAATTTAAAAAATAAACAACCCGCCACTTAATCTATCATCACACTTTGTGTACAAAACTAAAATTAGACTAAGATTATTCCAGAGAGGAAAATTGCAACTCATGTTCTGACCTCAGTGACAGCCCTTTTCCCAGCATACGTGAAGCGCTAAGTGTCGACAGCAACTTAGTGATACTCAGAAACCGTGCCGCATGGGTGAGTTTAGTAAAGAATTCGGGGTTAGAAAGGATTTTGTCTTTTTTATTTCCATACATTAATGCTATTTTGATAAACTAGAGTTTTAGGAATAAGTCCTTTCCAGTTTTCCTGACACCAACAGTGCATACTCCAAAATCGGGCCGACATTTTCCATGAGAAAATACGAGTACCTCCCATTGGTTGATTAGTAAATGTACCAAGGTAAAAATCCTACCAGGATTTAAATCTGCTGTATCAAGGTGAGAAAGTCTATTTCACTAATGCAATGCAGGAATTATAAATTAGATTTAAATAACATTGTTATTTCATTCTTAGTAATTCAAGGTTAATGAAACTATTTTTGTTCCAGCATTTGCTAGTTCAATGTTAACTGCTTGTTTTATTGTTTGATTAATATAATCAACCAGTTGTCTTATTAATAATGTAAACTGTCTGACACACACTGATTATCGTATATTAATTCATCTTTTTTAATAATATGAATAAGTACTAGATTGTATTTCATTATTGTGCATGTGATTAAAAACCAAACATTTAATTATCTTATATAATGAGTGAGAGGAGTGTCATGCCAAGTCATGTCAACTAATGTCTTGTCACATCCTCTCACATTATTCCTGCTGAATAACTCTGTGTGTTAACCAGTATCTATAATGTATATTGTTGTGAATGTGTGTGTTGTGAGTGTGTGTGTGTGTGAGTGAGAGAGAGAGAGAGGGAGAGAGACCTGTAATCTTTTGTGGTTAGAGTGAACTCGCGGTAAAAGTGACCCGTTTCTTCAAATGGCAGCATGGGACAGTTGACGATTGTGATAACTGCTACAGCTGCTCACCATCATATTCACCAAGAATATGGTCCCAGTGGCTTGCACCAGTGCCCACGAGTTCCTGTGGCCATTGTGTAAGCTGTGTCCATATTCAGCACGTTCAATACGGAATGAAAGGAGGCCTGACCTCGACTGAACAACATGAATAAGTCAGCAACCTTGCTGCTGTCACTGAAATAATTAATATTCATTATAATGTTGATACATGCCAGAGGTACACAACTCTGGTAATCTCGATGATTGGTAGAAAATTGACATTATAGTTTCATAATTATAGTACAAATCATAATCGCACTTATGGCTAATGTTTATTCATTACTAAATAGTTTGTCACTAAACCCATAGAGTAGCTTATTTTATTCATATTTTCCATCTTTTAAATAACCAGGATTGTTGGGTGACTAGAACTGTTAGACTGTTACATACATTGACAATGATGTTCGTAATTATATACAATAAAACTCTTGTTTGTGGTTATACACATTAATACTGATGTTTATAGTTTGATACAATAAGACTGCTGTTTGTAGTTTGATACAATAAGACTGCTGTTTGTAGTTTGATACAATAAGACTGATGTTTGTAGTTTGATACAATAAGACTGATGTTTTTAGTTTGATACAATAAGACTGATGTTTATAGTTTGATACAATAATGATTATGATCATAAACAGCATACACATTAATACTGATGTTTGTAGTTTGATACAATAAGACTGCTGATTATGATCATAAACAGCATAACAGCCTATTACGAATATGTATTTTCTTGTTCAGCTTTACAGTGCCTGGCTGTGAAACTGAAAAATAACAATGACAAATTTCATTGGACTTTTGAAAACTCTACAACGAATGAAAACGTATCTGGAAAACTAAGGATCAACACTTAAACTCTACTTTAAATAACAGTGACCTTAATTCGGGACTTTCTCTTTAGGACATAGTCCTTCAAAGCATTCAATCAGAAAGATCAGTTGTAAAAAGATAAAACCGCACTTACTGAAATGAATATAATTTACATGAATGTTTATAACAACATGCACAATAATCTCAGACGCAAACATGCACAGATTCTCTCTCTCACTCTTTCTCCCTTTCACATACACACACGCAGACACACATGCGTAGATAGATAGATATGTAGGTGGATGGATGGATGGATGGATGAATGGATAGATAGATAAATAGATAGATAGATAGATAGATAGATGGATAGATAGATAGATAGATAGATAGATAGATGGATGGATAGACAGAAATGTATATTCATACACGTAAACACAATTTGCCAAAATTAATGAGCTCTTTTGAAATATTAATGGCCTGATGCTATTCATTATTACTTATTTATTGTTTGTATTGAATGATTTACTTTACTAGTATTTATGTGCTATTTATTGGTTATTATTATTATTTATAATAATACTATTTAAAAAAAAAAAACCAATATGGGCAGATATATGCTAGAGAAATAGAAATATTGGTACTGGCATTTGCTTCCTGTTTTAGCTACGGTATCTTGTGCAACAGCCAGCAGGCTTGTGTTATTTTCTTGACCTTAATTAGACGCTCTCGCAGAGACACACGTAGGTCACTGAAGAAGACGACAACGAAGTGAAATGTCGAAGTATGGAGTTAATACACTGACAACGAAGTGAAATGTCGAAGTATGGTGTTAATACACTGACAACGAAGTGAAATGTCAAAGTATGGAGTTAATACACTGACAATGAAGTGGAATGTCGAAGAATATGTTAATACACTGACACCGAAGTGGAATGTGGAAGTATGGTGTTAATACACTGAAAAATCAGTCAGAGACAATATGGCCAAACAACTCTATCACTGGATGGCACCAAGACCGGGTTTGTCTGGCAAAAGTGTGGGAAGCATGACAATGTAGATACAACAGAAATAGTTGAGCCAGTGATGCAGAGTCTATGACAAGAACTTGTAGTAACGGTCATGGTAAAGTGGCAGATCTTAGCATCTGCTAGAGGGAAAACAAGAACGAATGTTATCGATAATGGTAAGAGTGACGAATGTTAATGGTAAAAGATGAATGTAGATGATAATTAATGATAATAGTGAAGTGACGAATGTTAATGATAATGGAGAGTGTGAAAGGACGAATGATAATGGTAAGAGTGAAGTGACGATGGTTAATGATAATTTTAAGGTTGAAGTGATGAATGTTAATGATAATGGCAAGAGTGAAATGATGAATGTTAATGATAATGGTAAGAGTGAAGTGACGAATGTTAATGATAATGGTAAGAGTAAAAAGACGAATGTTAATGATATATTACTATAATGAAATCTATTTATTTCTTAACCCCTCTTCCACTGCACATTCTCACAAAACACATCTTACATTACGAATAGGAACAAAAGTAGAAAACTATGGGCGATATGTTTTCAAGCGTTTACCTCTATTTACAGTTATCCTTTTGTTCACAAGGATTTCATTGACGTCACTGTAGTTCTATTCCTGTCGCAGTGATTCCACTTCGCCCAAATATTTCTTCCAATGAAATCTGACTGAACAGAAAGTAATTTATTTTTCTCTCGAACCCTACAATCGTCGTAGGAATGACTTTTATACTTTCGCTATTACTGCTTGTGAACTCAACCACACAAAATTAATGCACGTCCACAGAAAGCTAAAATGCTTATTTAACTTTAATATGTTCACATCACTTTAAAATGTTCAAAGTACTTTAAAACATTCGCAGCACTTTAACATGTTCACAGTACTTAAAACATATTCACAAATCTTTAACGTTCAGAGTATTGTAAGAGTTCACAATTCTTTAAAAAGGTTCACAGTTCTGTTTATCTGTTCGCATCACTTAAAATGTTAGCAATGCTTTCAAACGTTCACAGTACTTAAAATGTTCACAATATTAAACATATTCACAATGCTTTAAATGTTCAGAGTATATGTATTTTAAATGTTCACAGTTCTTTAAAAATATACACAGTACTTAAAAATGTTCACAGAGCTTTAAATGTTCACAGTATTTTAAATGTAGAGAGTATTCAAATATCTAAGTCACGTGTACCTTTCATCTTCAGAAAAGACTGCTCCATTCCAAGAATCGAAGACATCGGGTAGGCACGCAATGCTTTTGAATCAATCTCATAATTGCCTCGTTGATTAATCCACAAACTATCTTTCTTTTCATTCGCATGTAATTTCCCCATTACAGGCCATGAAACAGTCCAGGCGATGGTCTAAATATAAACACGCCCTGCTGATTCTAAGGACGTTAGGAGGTTTCTGGATGAGGGGACACCTAGGTCTGACATTGAGTAAAAAAAAGTGGCATTCGGGCAAAATTTCGATTGGATTGGTGAATTCACGCTGGTAGGGTATGCGTGGGTAAGGGAATCAGTATACCAATAGCAATAGCAACTAAATGAGGATATCAATGGCAACTAAATGAAGACAGCAAGAGCAACTGAATGAAGATACTAATGGTACCTGAATGAGGATCGCAGTGATAATTGCGATAAGATAGCACATTTAATTGATTTTGGTAGCAATGATAATAAAAAAAAGAGGATAGCAATGATAACAATATGAAGATATTATTGGAAACTGGAGCTGGAAGGGAAATTGGCTATACAAGGAAAAGATGTTGTATAGTATATTAATTAAAACGAAGTTATAAGGGAAAGATGTATAGAATATTAATGGAAATTGTAGTAACTGCGGAAAGATGTATAGGTTATTAATGAAAACTGTAGTTACTGAGGGAAGATGGTGTATATGAAACTGGAGTTACAAGGGAAAGATATTGTATTGAATATTAATGGAAAGAGGAAAGGTGTTTAAGATATTAATGGAAAGAGGAAAGATGTTTAAGATATTAATGGGAAAATGTCCATATCGTAGTGGAAACTGTAAGGACATTACAAGTTAAACTGCTTAAGGTTATAGATGGAAACTTTAGACAATCTTAATGAAATGTATGGGGATATTTATGGAAACAATAAGGGTATTGATTGAAACGCTATGGGTACATGTCTGGAAATGAAATTTGAACGGACACTGATGATGACATTTTTGAGAATTGTACAGGAACTTTATGGGTATTGAAATGAAAATTGTACGAGGATATTATGAGCATATGTACATAATCTATCTATCTATCTATCTATCTATCTATCTATCTATCTATCTATCTATCTATCTATCTATCTATCTATCTATCTATCTATCTATCTATCTATCTATCTATCTATCTATCTATCTATCTATCTATCTATCTATCTATCTATCTATCTATCTATCTATCTATCCATCCATCTATCTATCTATCTATCTATCCATCCATCCATCCATCTATCTATCTATCTATCTATCTATCTATCTATCTATCTATCTATCTATCTAGCTATCTATCTATGTCTGTCCATGCGTCCGTCTGTCTACCTACATATCGATATCTATCTGTATGTCTGCCTATCTGTCTATCTGTATGTCTACTATCTGTTTGTCTATCTGTCTATATGTTCTATCCGTGCGTCTATTTGTCTCAAGAATAGATTTCTTCGAATGTGTTTATATAGCCTTGCAGTTAATTGATGGATTTTTATTTATAAAATCGATCAAAATCCGTCACAAGTTATTTAAACTTTCATCTCACTGAGACAAAATACTTGCGTTAATTATTAAAATGTTTTAAAAACACAGAAACAAATATGTCATTCTTTAAAATATTAATAAATTCTCCCTATCAGTGGCGCTAAAAAATGCGTGATATTAATTTCGCGAGGACGCCGTCTACAGCTAGAACCGTAAATCTCACACACCGCAAATTGGACATTCTTACCAAAGGTTCCCTTTTTTTTGAAGAATTTGTCAAGCGCGTTCTGGAAAATTGCATGGAGGAAGGCGCTTGTTCCGGAACTTTGGATACAAATGACTGAATGGGAGAATCAAATTACACCCCAGAATATTAACGCGTTTCCTTTCTTTGCAAATGAATTCTGTACACAGGATGCAATTGAGGGACTCGAGGGCTTTGACCGCAAAACGGACTTTGGGGAATGATAGGGTGCCTGCGTTTCGCTGCGGACGGGCAGGCAGTACGGTGTCTCGCTGAACACCTTTCTGATTGGACAAAAGGCATTCTTCCTCGTTTGGTATCCATTGTACACGTGACAGTGGCCATTGCCGTATATGTAACAACAACAGAAGGGGGAAATAATTACGTCCATGTATTTTGATGATCAGGACTCCGCCTGTCTAAGATGATAAGTAACTGTGGGAAATAATGTTGTCTTATCACGTTCATTTGACTGTCTTCTATTAAATCAGTGACTTATTAGTATCGCTGAAAGGAGAAGATAACTGATAAATCTAGTTCAACTTCATCACTGAGCAACACCAGACGAACGTTTCATCTACTCTTCAATCAGTCAATCAGGCAATGAAAATGAATTAATGATTAAAAGAAAACCCAATCAGTTAATCAGCCATTCTGTCAGCCTGTCAGCAAGTCAGTCAGCAATCAAATAAAAGAAAAAAATATTAGTCCATCACTTATGTAGTCAGTCAATCAGTCTTTCAGTTAATCGCTAGATGAACCAATTAATATATTAATCATTATGTCAATCAGTCATTCAAACAGCCAATGAAATAATTTGCTAACAGTCAGTCACTTTTTCCAAAGTGTCATTCCGTCTGATAAGAGATTAATCGATCAACAAATTAATTAGTCATTCAAGCAAGCATAGTGTGTCAGATTAAATTTGCCTCAACCTAATTTTAAATTTATTTGTTATATAAATTGTTAAATTGTCAGAGTATACCCCCCCCCCCTTGGGCACTCATTATGAAGGTAGTTTTGAAAGTTTCAGAGTTGGAAGTAAGCAACCTGAATCGAGAATGTTCTAGAAATTGTGACGTCATGCAAACCAGTGAGTAGTTTTATTATCCAATGGTTATGATTTACTAGAACAAGACCAGGCAATGGGCTGAGATCTAACAGTTTACTTGCTGTAGAGAAATCTACTGTCTAATCACTTTGAATTTGGAGTGGCAAGAAGTCCAGTTTTGAAAGGCAGTTAGCTTGATTGGGAATTAGCTGACTTATTAAATTAATATTCTCATCACTATAATTGTAATTAGTTTTGGATAATTACTTATAATCATAACCATTAAGAAAGTGGCGTTGGTGTCACACAGTCCATACTGAACCCGAAGATACAATTAGTAACAATTCAAAAGAAAATAGTTGATTTCAATTGGAAGCTTGTTAAAAGTATCCGCCTGCAACATTAATAACTTCCAGCCAAAGTTCGCGGGCAGTAGTATTCTATCCCCCCAAGAGATATTGATTTGCAGGATAATAGACAGAACACAAGATCAGGTCCATGTTGATTAGAATAACTGGACCGGTCGATACTAAGAGTGGACTACCAAGCAGAAAAAGTATGTGAAGAACATTGTAGGCTAATTTCTCCCCAAAACATTTGTTACCAAGGGGAGATAATTGGAATGCACCTAGTCTGTTTGAAGTTAACTGTGCGGTAGAGAAAAGGAAATATACGAACATGTTTGTCAGTAAGTGCTTGAACGGGTGTATGCGTGTTTACATTGTGTGCGTGTGTGTGTGTGTGATTGTGTGCACGTTTGTTTACGACTTTGTTTGTATGTGAGTTTACGTCTTTGTTTGTATATGTGGTTACGTGCGTGTGATTGTGCATGTGTTTGTTTACGTCTTTGTGTGTGTGTGTGTGTTTACGTCTTTGTCTGTGTTTACGTGTATATGTATTTAGGTCTTTGTGTGTACGTGTTTACTTCTGTGTGAATGATTGTGTGCGTGTTTGTTTACGTCTTTGTATGTGTGTTTACGTCTGTGTGCGTGTTTACGTGTATGTATGTGTTCTCACGGCTTTGTGTATCTTTGTCTTTACGTCTTTGTGTGTGTTTACGGGTTTGTGCGTATGTGCGTTTACGTCTTTGTTTGTGTATGGATGTTTATTCTTTGTGTGTACCATGTGTGACGCTAACGCCACCTAGTTAATGTTATGATTAATATTATTATTTAATCCCCCATAACTAATTACAAGTGATGGGAATCTTAATTTATGTTATTAATAATTCTCCAGAATACACCACATCTCTTTCACTTGGCGGATATGCGGGTGCTGTAAACACTTTCTCACTTCCACAACATTAAAGACAAACATTTACCGTCACACAATAATTCCGTAGGTGGAAAACGTCTTACCAAAAGAGAAGACACATTCGTCTTTTAATCTATATTTAGTGCGCCCCCCTCCACCCACTTTCTTCTCCAAGATAAGGCTATCAATATGTGAAAGAAGTGCAATAAATGTAACAATAAATTTATTAAATAACAAGCACATATACACTATATAAATATAATCAAAAGAGCACTGATGCTTAAATCACTTCACAACAATACTCAGTTAATGCTGGACAATGAGTAATTTTACTCATATCATGCAGTGAGACTTGGGTCTTTGATTATGAACAACAATGTCTGTTCATTACTCAATAACCTTTTCTCTCTTCACTATAATCGTATTCATTAGCTTAACATACGGACACAAAGTTTAGTAAACAGCACAACAGACACACTGTGCAACACAAAGTTTAGTAAACAGTACAACGGACACACTGTGCAACACAAAGTTTAGTAAACAGTACAACAGACACACTGTACAACACAAAGTTTAGTAAACAGTACAACGGACACACTGTACAACACAAAGTTTAGTAAACAGTACAACAGACACACTGTACAACACAAAGTTTAGTAAACAGTACAACAGACACACTGTACAACACAAAGTTTAGTAAACAGTACAACAGACACTGTACAACACAAAGTTTAGTAAACAGTACAACAGACACACTGTACAACACAAAGTTTAGTAAACAGTACAACAGACACTGTACAACACAAAGTTTAGTAAACAGTACAACAGACACACTGTACAACACAAAGTTTAGTAAACAGTACAACAGACACTGTACAACACAAAGTTTAGTAAACAGTACAACAGACACACTGTACAACACAAAGTTCAAAGCTTAATCATCTCCCTTGCTCGAAATCCTTTTGTAAGGAAATGCAGTTTCCTTTAAGTAATCACTTTAAGACGGAAAATTCGTTTTGACCTTAGCATAGATTCTAGTCACTCTTGTAAAAGATCTCCATTTGGTTTGGCAGTTCTTCATGTCCCTAAGGATAGTCAGGTTTGTCAATTATTTTATAGAACTCCAGGAACCACGCTGAATTGAATTGATTTTTGAAGTTTGCTAGAGCAGTTAGTGACTCGAATTAAAAGACTGCAATAATGAGACAATTAATTTTTCAGCGCGCATATACGACATACCACGTTCCAGGATGATGCTGAAAACCAAATTTATAAAGTCGGGTTTCTGCTTATTAATAAAATGCATATTTACTTACCGGCATTAACTGACTAGATATTACTCACTTTAATTCATTTAAATGTACATTTTCTTACCGGCATTGATTGACTTAGATATTTACCATTTTAATTCATATTGATACCTATTTTCTTACCGGAATTAATTGATTAAAGATATTGATCATTTTAATTTATTTAGACGTATAATTACTCACATCGTGTTGAAAGTAACTCACTGAAGCTCACTAACGTGCATACTCACATTTTATTCATTTTGGGGGTTTGTGACAGACGTCTTCCTTTAAAGTGAGCTAGACACTACCTTTTTGCAGTTAACGCTGGACTTTTGACAGAGGTGCTCCTTTAAGTGAGGTAGACGTGACCTGTTTTGCACTTCAAGTTCGATATGTGACAGAGGTGGCTCCTAAAGTGAACGAGACACTACTTTCGAAGTTTCTGATCTCTACGACTGATTAGGATTCCATTTTGCAAGGCAATAAACACATATTCTCCAATGCCGCTTGTAAGTCTGGTGCAAAAACTCTGATCATAAAATAAGAAGGGAGCCTAAAGAAATTACTGACAGCGGGCATTAAGACCCGATCATCGTCATCAGAATCCTTTGTGGTCGCTGTGATGGAGTTTAACTGCCTGTTCCGTATTGATTTTAACGAAAGCTTTATTAACTTTACTGCTTGTTTGTGTGACAAGAACACATTACTCTACTGACACTTTCGAACTGAGGTGGCTATAGGATGTTTCAAATATGCACGCGCCCCATCCACCCTTTGAAAAATAAAAGCATAATAGATGCAAACGCCTCGTTGTTATCATCTATGATATGGTTGCCTTCAGTTGTGTGTCATTAGGCTCGTAAACGAATCAGTCAACGCAGTTAAGAGGTATATGAACGTACAGAAACAAGTCTTATGGTCTCTACATAGAGGAATATGAGCATAGTGGCACTTACCTAGTGGTCTGCTGCTTAAATAAGAATTGTGAATATCACAAGTGTGTTGTTAATAAGAATTGTGAACATCACAACAGTGTTTTTTTAATAAGAATTGTGAACATCACAAGTGTGTTGTTAATAAGAATTGTGAACATCACAAGTGTGTTTTTAATATTGTATTTGCGGGTTGTTAGCAGCCATTGACAACAAAAAGTGCAGCACAGCATTAGCATAACATAATTTGCCCTTTCAAGGAAACTAGAAAATATTTGAAGAAAAAGCCATATTAAAGTGAAAAAGTATATTCCTTCAAAACATTTAATATGTAACATAGTTATGAGAAAGGTAAAACTAGCGTTTGCCTAAAACAAGCCAGACCTCAACCTGTGCAAAAATATTAAAAAATGAAAAAACAAAAAGTAGGCCACGATAAAAAAAGGATAAAATGGAAGAGAATGTAATGAGAAGCTTGCTGCTCTTGCACTCCACTTTTTGTCATTTGCAAATTAAAGGCTGCTTTGTAAAAAAAATCAGGTAAATTAATTCTGGCTCTAGACAAAAAGATGCGTTATAAACCCTCAGGTACATGGCTCTAGATTAAAGACTGCTTTGTAAACTCCCAGGTAAATAACGTCTGGTTATATGGTTCTTCAATTTCCTTAAAATCGACATGCCTCTGATATATAAAACATGATAACACAGTAAATTAGCAAAGAAATTTCTTTAAAATGTAAATTTCAAATAAAGCGATAAAGTTATTTGCCAAGTACAAATCTTACGAGTTACGGGTGAAACACAGCATTACGAGTGAAACACACAACATTACGAGAGTTTTCGCTAAGTACAAACATTACGAGTGAAACACAACATTACGAGAGTTTTCGCTAAGCACAAACATTACGAGTGAAACACACAACATTACAAGAGTTTTCGCTAAGCACAAATATTACGAGTGAAACACACAATATTACGAGAGTTTTCGCTAAGCACAAAACTTTACGAGTAAAACTCAACATTACGAGAGTTTTCGCTAAGCACAAACCTTACGAGTGAATCACACAGCTTTACGAGAGTTGTCGCTAAGCACAAACTTTACGAGTGAAACACACAGCATTATGAGAGTTTTCGCCAAGCACAAACCTTACGAGTGAATTACACAAGTACGCCATCACTGGCACGATTATCTCCCCTATGAAATAAAGTTGTTAAACGTTTACTTTCTGTACTTTGGCCTTACTTGTATCGATTAGTCTCGTGAGTTAATTACAAGAATGTCAAAATGAAAATAGAGTTGTCAGCATGACTGGGTGTACTCTCTGGCAGATAATCATGCCTTTGCTTTGAAGACGACAAATGTTTTATCTAGTAGATTATAGAAGTGTCGAAGCCGAAATAGTTTTTTGTTCTAGGGTTGAAATAATACTTTGCTTTAGAACTGAAATAGCTCTTTGTTCTAGAACTGAGATAACTTTATGTTCTAGAATTGAAATAATCTATGTTCTAGAACTGAAAATAACTTTATCTTCTAGAACTGAAATAGCTCTTTGTTCTAGAATTGCAAAAGTCCTTTGATCTAGGACTGACATAGCATTTTGCTCTAGGACCGAATGTTTCTAAGAAAGAATTCATCAGAGTGTCTGAAGACTGAAAACACTTTTCGATATTCAGCTGTGAAGTGCTTATAGTGTGTAAGATGCTACACAATAAACCTCTTTCAAGATTTGTTTTAGTTACTATGCACATTAACAAAGACAGAAATAGTCTCATTAAAAAGTTCAGATACGCTGACAGTAAAGATTCTTCAAACTTTATATGTTAGACTCGCAGTTGAAATTCAAGCCTATGCTAAAGGGCAAAAACATTTTCTCAGTGACTTTAAGTGATCGGTTGCTTAACTCTCTTTTCCGCTTTAGAGGTAGCGTCTGTGTTATTTCCTACTGCAGTAGCAAAGATAATGAATAATATAGCCATCACTTAACACCAGAACAGAAACATTTAAAGTGAGGAATATTTCAGTTCTAAAACAAAGAACTATTTCAGACATAGAACGAATAGCTAAAGAAAAACTAAAGAAAAAATATTTAGTTTTAGAACTAAGTCCTAGAACACTTCTGTATTTCTAGTCTAGGAATATCCTCTATCTCATGTGCCTGGACAATTTGCTATTTCTGCTGCTTGAACCTATTTTCTGTTTTATAAACAATTCCTATTTTGTTCAATAAAAACTGAGTTTTGTTTTCATATCAAACCGCACCTGCTATTTCTGCTGCCTGAACCTATTTCGTGTTTTTGAACAATTACCAGTTTGTTCATAAAAGAACCTGCTGTTTGTTTCCATGCCAAGCAGCACTCTGCTATTTCCTGTCCTTTTGCACACTTCGCTCTTTCTGTGTTTTGAACAGAAAACTGCATTTTCAGACTTAAAAATCTTTCTGTGTTTTGAACATAAAACTGCATTTTCAGACTTAAAAACACTTTCTTGAGAACTGGCCCGAAACCATTTCTCTATTTCCGGTCACAAACCACTTCAATTTCAAATCGTAAAGCACTTCGTCGCTTGAAGCACTTGGAGTACAACAAACGTCTGTCTAAGACTTGACAAAGAACCCGGGAAGAACTAGCAGACGACTGGTCCAGAGGCGATTCAATACTCCATGTGAGCGGAAATCAATCATGGCATGGCCTCTGGGGAGAATACAGCGCTTGGTTTTAGTTTACGTACAGAAACATTTTATCCATTTAACAGTAGTTCAGGTGAAACAAAGCATATATTAGTTAGTGGTAGTTCAGTTGAAACAAAACATATTAGTTAATGGTAGTTCAGGTGAAACAAAATATAGTTAATGGTAGTTCAGGTGAAACAAAACATAGTTAATGGTAGTTCTTGTAAAAGAAATTATTCCAGTTAACAGTAGTTCAGGTGAAACAAAACATATATTTGTTAATGGTAGTTAATGTAAAAGAAATTATTCCAGTTAACAGTAGTTCAAGTAAAAACAAAACAAAGCATATATTAGTTAATGGTAGTTCAGTTGAAACAAAGCATATTAGTTAATGGTAGTTCAGGTGAAACAAAACATAGTTAATGGTAGTTCTTGTAAAAGAAATTATTCCAGTTAACAGTAGTTCAGCTGAAACAAAACATATATTTGTTAATGGTAGTTAATGTAAAAGAAATTATTCCAGTTAACAGTAGTTCAAGAAAAAACAAAACAAAGCATATATTAGTTAATGGTAGTTCAGGTGAAACAAAACATATCAGTTAATGGTAGTTCTTGTAAAAGAAATTATTCCAGTTAACAGTAGTTCAGCTGAAACAAAACATATATTTGTTAATGGTAGTTAATGTGTAAAAGAAATTATTCCAGTTAACAGTAGTTCAAGTAAAAACAAAACAAAGCATATATTAGTTAGTGGTAGTTCATGTATATGAAATTATTCCACTTAACAGTAGTTCAGGTAAAAACAAAACAAAATATATTAGTTAATGGTAGTTCGTGTTAAATAAATTATTCCAGATAACAGTAGTCAGGTAAAAAGGAAACAAAACCTGTGCTAGTTAACTATAATTCAGGTAATAAACAAAACAAAACATATATTAGTTAATGGTAGTTCGTGTAAAAGATATTATTCCAAGTAAACAGTAGTTCAGGTAAAAACAAAACAAAAATATATTAGTTAATGGTAGTTCCTGTAAAAGAAATTATTCCAGTTGACAGTAGTTCAAGAACAATACGAGTGTAGCTGTCAGAGCAATTCACGTGTGCTTGAGTTGTAGCTGTCATATCAATTCACATGTTCTTGAGTTGTAGCTGTCCACGTGTTCTTGAGTTGTAGCTGTCATATCAATTCACATGTTCTTGATTTGTAGCTGTCCACGTGTTCTTGAGTTGTAGCTATCATATCAATTCACATGTTCTTGAGTTGTAGCTGTCATATCAATTCACATGTTCTTGATTTGTAGCTGTCCACGTGTTCTTGAGTTGTAGCTGTCATATCAATTCACATGTTCTTGATTTGTAGCTGTCCACGTGTTCTTGAGTTGTAGCTGTCATATCAATTCACATGTTCTTGAGTTGTAGCTGTCCACGTGTTCTTGAGTTGTAGCTGTCATATCAATTCACATGTTCTTGATTTGTAGCTGTCCACGTGTTCTTGAGTTGTAGCTGTCATATCAATTCACATGTTCTTGATTTGTAGCTGTCCACGTGTTCTTGAGTTGTAGCTGTCATATCAATTCACATGTTCTTGATTTGTAGCTGTCCACGTGTTCTTGAGTTGTAGCTCATAGTAATTCACGTGATGTAGGTGGACTAGATGGTCATGAGTTGAGTGATTTGGTCGGAAACCACTCTGCTTTGATGGTAGTTTCCCACCCCTACCGCAATTATCCATTAAGCTTTGTTTTAATACTATTTCTAGTGGGTTTTTTTCTAAATTATCTTGTGAGTAAGATAGACCTGTAGATGTTTGTGTCACTTCTAGGTTTACCAGACTTTAAGATAGGGACCAAGCGCGCTTTTCTTTCATGTAGTTCTTTGGGTCAGTTCTGGATTTGCTTGGTTTTTCAGTGGCATTTCAGATGTGTTTCTGCAAGTATATAAGGTGTTTCTTTAGTTTTTTTTTTATAGAAGGTATTATTTAAATTTAGGTTTAGTAGGTTCTTTTTTTGTTGGTGTTTTTTAAGAGGGGGGGGGGTAGTTATGCTTTAAATCTTGTCCCACCTCTGTCCTGTTTAGTGGTGTCTATGTTTATGCAGAATTCTTTCCAGGAATTATTTGGCATCTGTGATTATCTGTTTGGTATTGACTGTGGCTTCACTAAAGTTTTATCTTTATCTTTTATCTAAGGGAGATGAGTTGTTTTAAAAAAAAAAATGAATATGCCTGTTCCCATCTTTTTCTGGTTTCCAAGCATCCCATTGTTCACCATAGAAGTCCTAATTTAAAGATTTTGTTTTTTTCGGGGGAGGTGGATGTTTTAACATCTAATAAAGTCTGTTATTGCCTCATCTGCCTAGTTTATCGTTAAGTTGGTTATGTATGGTGGGTGTTGGGATAGCTGGTATTTGTCCAAGTCGTGTTTTTGTATTGATTTTGGAATTATCTGTTTGTGCGTCTGGTAGGTATGTTGTGTTAAGAAGGGTGACTGTTATTGGGTGGTAGGTATGTTGCGTTAAGAAGGGTGACTGTTATTGGGTGGTAGATATGTTGCGTTAAGAAGGGTGACTGTTATTGGGGGTAGGTATGTTGCGTTAAGAAGGGTGACTGTTATTGGGTGGTAGGTATGTTGTGTTAAGAAGGGTGACTGTTATTGGGTGGTAGGTATGGTGTGTTAAGAAGGGTGACTGTTATTGGGTGGTAGGTATGTTGTGTTAAGAAGGGTGACTGTTATTGGGTGGTAGGTATGTTGTGTTAAGAAGGGTGACTGTTATTGGGTGGTAGTCTGAACCCAGCAGTTCGTAATCGTTTGTTTATTTCTTGTGCTATGTCGGCTAACACTAATGACTGATTCTCGTAGTCCCACGTTAAATGTGCTATGTCGGCTAACACTAATGACTGATTCTCGTAGTCCCACGTTAAATGTGCTATGTCGGCTAACACTAATGACTGATTCTCGTAGTCCCACGTTAAATGTGCTATGTCGGCTAACACTAATGACTGATTCTCGTAGTCCCACGTTAAATGTGCTATGTCGGCTAACACTAATGACTGATTCTCGTAGTCCCACGTTAAATGTGCTATGTCGGCTAACACTAATGACTGATTCTCGTAGTCCCACGTTAAATGTGCTATGTCGGCTAACACTAATGACTGATTCTCGTAGTCCCACGTTAAATATCTATGCGTGTGTTGGTTGTCCATTGTTTAGTATAACTAAATTTGTTTCGTTAAGTAGATTTTGTATTGTTTTGCCCCATGTGTTTTGTTTCTGGGGAAGAGTTGTCCCATCGTGGAGTGCGGGCGTTAAAATCTCCACCGGATAATTTTATTTAGTCCGCCAAGTGTCTTTAATGTTTCTACTGTTATATCGTCTGGTCTGTAATTGTCAGTGTTGTGGATATAAACGTTATGGAGTGTGTGTGTTGTGGATATAAAACGTTATGGAGTGTGTGTGTTGTGGATATAAACGTTATGGAGTGTGTATGTTGTGGATATAAACGTTATGGAGTGTGTATGTTGTGGATATAAACGTTATGGAGTGTGTGTGTTGTGGATATAAACGTTATGGAGTGTGTATGTTTTCTTCTGTCTGGTGTTCAGTAGAAAGTCTATTCGGGCTGAGATTATTTCCAAAGTGGTTTCTGGTAGATCTAATTTTACGGATGATATTATAGTTCCTCTTTTGGAACAGATGGCTACCCCTCCAACTCTTTGGGTTCCTCCAGTCACTCGTTTTCGTACGAGGGGTAGTGACGTCCATTTATTCAGGTTGGATAAGTGTTTAGGTTTTGTTTGCCTGTTTCTTGTTGTATTAAGAGGATGGTGGGTAGTTTTTAATGTACTTCTCTAGTTCACCTCTATTTTTAGCAAGGGATCGGCAGTTCCATTGTAATATGGTAAACGTTTGTTGGGGATCCATTTCTAAATTGTGTGTGTGTGTGTGTGTGTGTGTGTGCGTGCGTGCGTGCGTGCGTGGGTGTGTATGTTATTTTGATTTTAGTTTTTAATCGGAGAAAGTTGTATGTGTGCCATAATTTTAAAATGTTTGGAGCTGTGGTGTCATTAGATTGTCTGTCGAAGATAATCAGTAAATTGACTATTACTCACTTTTGTTCGCCATTTTTCGTGTGTATAGACATTCTCTTTGGGGAAAGAAAAAGAAAGTGAATATATCTATAAAATGTATTGCCGACTTCATGTATAGCTTCAACTCGAGCATATTGTTGTCATAGAAACTGCCTTCGTACCTGTCCTGTGATCTGCCTTCAAAGCTTTCATGACTACTCGTCTTGCATTACTCGATCTTGTGTTTATTATCCCCCACCCCCCGCCTTCCACCTCCCCGGAATAGTGCCACTTCAAATACGAAAACACAAATTCAATCGTTTAAATTCTCAAAGTATCCAAAGCTTTGAGCTACAAGTTCCATATTCCGAAGAAAAAATCAAATAAGAGAAAAGATTGCAATATTTCAAATATTTCGTAAGCTACTGACGTAAGCATTCTTTAATATTTATTTATTTTTAAAGTTCTGATAAACGTGTTTTATTTTTACATTTGTTTTCTAATCATACTAATTCTTTTTATTATTTTTGACACTATTTTCTTTTCAATCTTATTACGTGGGTTTTCTTGCACCCTTTTTTTTTCTCATTTTTTCATTCTACAAGCTAAAAGTCAATATCACAGTTTTTCATGGCATTGATTATTTCACCCAATTTCAACTATGCCTTTGTGTCTAATGCTTCTCCGTCAATTTTAAGTGTACATTTTGCCTTCTGCTATTCTTCATCAGCATTAAACGTGCATTTATGCCGGCCTGTTTTTTCTCCATCAATTGTCAACGTGCAATTACATCTGTTATAGTTTCTTCATCAATTTTAAACGCGCATTTGCATTTGTTTTTTTTCATCTACATTTGCGTCTCTCTGTTGTTTTCAATTAATTAGACTTTGTACCTACGACAGTTGTCTTGTCGTATAACTTTTAAAGCGTACTATATAAGCAAGTTAGTTGATGTTGGTCAAATGTGTAATTATATTACTGTAAATATATATAAACGTACTTATAGAAGCAAGTTAGTTTAATTTGGTCAAATTTGTAATTGTATTACTGTAAAAATATATAAACGTACCTATTTTTATTCTACTCTTTAAATGTACATTCAAACATAGGTCTGTTCTATTTTTAGAAGTCTAAACTTCAAACGATACCTGACACATATTTCCACTCTTCATTTATTTGTCACTTGTTTCTATATATTTTTGCTTTTCAATTTGTTTGTGATAAACTGGGGAGCACTTATTCATATTATTGATATTTTTGCAGTAAGATTTAAATGAAGACGTTGTTAGGCAAACGTGCAATGAAAAATCACGACATTTCTCAAAAGTGGATAACTGGACATTACCTGAAGTATCACATGGTATCATTCCTTGTGTAATTCAAAAGTCTAAGTTCCAATGAATGGTGTAGGCCTTTGAAGAGTGTGTCCACTACTCTGTTGGACGTTTGCCAGGTCAGAGTTATTCTGTGGTGTTTATTTACAATACTGGGATTTGTTCTGGAAAGGGTAGTGGGGGGGGGGGTGTTACTTTTTCATTCTGCTGCTCGCAAGTTCAGAGGGGTGTATTTATTACGGACGTGTTGAGATGATAATATTCTCATAAATAAAGAGACCTTCTCGTCATTTAATACAGCCTGTCGCACGATACATACTTACATCTGTGTGATTTTACCTTTTTGTTGAATTAAAGGTGCATTCATATATAAGACTGTTGTTTGACTTTTTTGTTGTTGCTGACATTCCGCTGAGCACCAAAAGAATGCAGCTCTACAAAGTTTTATGGTTACATACTTATATATATATCTTATTTCTTCTTCACCACTTCATCATGTTCAATATGTTATTGATTTTTCTCTGCTGACAATTGCTATATTTGCAGGGACCTTGTTTACTGGAGAATGAATAAACTTTACAAGAACATTGAAAGACGTGTATTAGATTTGTCTTAGCTGTCACAAAACTGATCTTTATTCTCCAAGCAAAGACAGCAAGTTAGAAAATTACTAATTTCTTGATTTGTATAGTAGTATGTGCCCATAATTTAAATCTTGATTGAATGTTATATACTGTTTAGTGTGATAAATTTATATTTACTATTATGATGAAGTGGTGAAGAAGAAATAAGATATATATATATAAGTATGTAACCATAAAACCTCTATATATCTCTTTACATTCATCTTTATCATTATCCCCATCTCTAGCTCTATATCTGTTTCTATATATGTCTCTCTCTATATATATCTACCTACAAACCTACCTACCTATCTATCTATCTATATATCTATCTGTCTATCTATCTATCTAATATCTATCTATCTATCTATCTATCTACATACATACATACCTGTCTGTCTGTCTGTCTGTCTATCTATTCACAAGTAGCTAATTGAAAGAATAATGAACTTTTACTTTATATTTATTTTCTTTCTTTTTAACGCCAATTGCCCGAAACCGTAGATTTTACTGACTGGCGCTGATCTTGACAGGAATTTAAAAGAATGAACAGTTGACATTTGGTTGATGATGAACAATGAGAAACAATGGGGATGGTTGTCATGAAGTACGTGTTGCTGGAATCTCCAGTTTTACTAGTCGTTTATCCTGGAAAGCACAAGCAGTAGTGGTCATTGTGGCGTGGGATTTTTAAAAGATGTTATAAAAATAGTTAAAGCCATATCGTGGCCAACCATATGTGCAGTCACACTTCAGTGGTGTCAGGTGCCCCGAGTATTTAACATTTAAAAGAAAATTAAAAAGACGTTACAATTACAAAACAGCTACGACGAGACCCCAGTCTCCACCTGACAAAAATACGAAGACAGTTAATTAGAGAAATAAACACAGATACATATGAGTTTAAGGATGAAATAAACACAGATACAAAAGAGCTTAAGGATGAGATAAACACAGATACACAAGAGCTTAAGGATGAAATAAAATAACTTTATAGGAAAAAGTAATGGTGGCGTGAAAGAATCAATATCTTAAATTACAGTGACGTAACCCGTCTTTAAGTGTTCAATAGTTTGACAGTGTTCACTTTCGCGCGATAACGATACTAGTTTGGTGATATTTTGCCTTTTTGACTTGCCGAGCTGCTGGTAGACTAGAGGTGTGGCCATTCTCCTGACCCGGGTCAGTCAGGTATGTGGTGCAGACTGTGACCTTTGTATCTGTGGTCTGTTAAGAGGACCGTGTGGGCCGCGGCCTGGAGCATCGGTGACTCGTAGAGACACAAGACTGCCAGGAGAAATGCCAGCAGTTTGCTGATGGCGTATGTGGTAGATAAAATGCCGGATTCTAAAACGCAAATATTGACATCCCATAAGTATCATGTGAACAACTGGGTGGCGCCTAGAACACCAACGCACGTCATTCAATCATGGAAAAATAAGGAAAGAGATAACAAATGAATAAAAAAGAAAAATAGAAAAAGACGAATTAAAAAAAAACCAAAATGCATAATATATATCTTAATGAATATATTTAGTGCACGATCGCATAATCACCATGACAACTACTTATACATGAACTAAATTATAGGTTTCACCTCACTGACCTTTCTCAGCAAAAAGACCATTTTACCGGTGTCGTTCTGCGGGAGGGTGGCAGGGCACTGCTGTTATGACGGCGGCTGTCTGGACTCTGAACTGTGGGGCGTTTTGCCGCGCGAACAGAGACAGTCGCGTGGTCAGTCTGGCTAAATATCTGGGATATTATTACAACCTGACCCAAGAGATGGGCCAAGTTTAATAACATTGCCAGAGACTCCGCGCATGAGGGAGATAGCAGGTATGTGCGAAGACGCTAGATCTTAAGTTCGGCCTGCTTGCGCTAGTCTGGCAGTAGATTTGAACTTGCTATGGTCTAAAAGAGGAATGAAAATTAGGCGGCTTGGGTCTAGTTCGGCAGTAGATTTTAACTTGCTATGGTCTAAAAGAGGAATGAAAATTAGGCGGCTTGGGTCTAGTTCGGCAGTAGAGTTTAACTTGCTATGGTCTAAAAGAGGAATGAAAATTAGGCGGCTTGGGTCTCCTTCTGTCAATCAGTTATCCTGGATAGTACAGGCACTAGTGTCAATAATCCTGGACAGTACATACACTAGTGTCAGTTATCCTGGACAGTACATACACTAGTGTCAGTTATCCTGGACAGTACATACACTAGTGTCAGTTATCCTGGACAGTACATACACTAGTGTCAGTTATCCTGGACAGTACATACGCTAGTGTCAGTTATTCTGGACAGTACATATACTAGTGTCAGTTATCCTTGACAGAACAGACACTTAATACTGGACAAGTGATTACAAGCAGTAGTGTCCGGAGAATTGCAGGTCGAGACATTGCATAGCCTGACTGATTTCCCCCCACCCACCTATTCCCTTTACATAAGCGTTCTTTATAGCACGCAAAGCGTCTGCTTGCTTCCATAGAAAAATATCACTGAGCCACGTGACACGCCAGTCATTCCAGTCCAATGAATAACAACTGTAGGGTTCACGCGTATGAGTTTTCCCAAGAGAACAATTAGTCCAAACAAGTCACGTGTTTAATGCGTTGGACAAAGGTAGTTTAATCATACAGAGAGACGCTGACAGAATCAAGAAGGTAGAGGCAGAAAGAGAAAGACAGTGGTAGAGACATGTTCTTAAAAAGAGAAAATCAGGAACACTGAGACAGTAAAACACAAACAGAAACTGCAAAGTCAATCACGCAAAGAAAGAAGGGACGCAAAATTAAATAGACATAGAGATTGAAAAGGCGAGAGATTGCAAAGACAGAAATGACTGACAGAAAGACAGAGATAGAGATTGTAAATACAGAAATGGCTGACAGAGAGACAGAGATAGAGATAGAGATTGTAAATGCCTAACAGAGATAAATATTGTAAAAGCCTGACATAGATTCTGAGATATAAGATTGTAAATACAGAAATGGCTGACAGAGAGACAGAGATAGAGACTGTAAATGCAGAAATGGCTTACTGATAAATGGATAGAGATTGTAAATACAGAAATGTCTGACAGAGAGAAAGAGATAGACATTTACAGAGATTGTAAATGCAGAAATGGTATAGTGAGACAGAGATAGAGATTGTAAATCTATCAGCCATTTCAGCATTTACAGAGATAGAGACTGAAAAGACGGAGATGAAGACAGAGAGACGGAGATAGAGATTGCAGAAATGGAGAGAAACGCATTGATCAAAGACAAGCAAGAGAGAGGAAACAGAGAGAGAGAGAGAGAGAGAGAGAGAGAGAGAGAGAGAGAGAGAGAGGAAACAGAGAGAGAGAGAGGAAACAGAGAGAGAGAGAGAGAATACTTGATATTCAAATTAACGTTTCCTGTCGTGCTCACAGTGCAGCAAAATCTTGATTTTAACTGAATAATGACAACTCTGGCTCACTGCTTAATCTTCTGAACGAACTGTCTGTCTAGTTTGTGTGCCCGTTTCTCGCAGTTATCTGATTTCTGTTTAAATCTTTCCATTGAAATCGATACCGGTTTTCGAAAGCAGAACTTTGAAGTGGAACTAATCCATAAATGCGTCTAGTCTGGAAGCAAAACCTACAGACACATTTTAACATTTGTATCTTGTGAATTCTTGATTTGTTTTATACATGCACTCAAAAGCACAATCACAGCCGGACTATGAGAAGTCTTCTTCTGTATCTGACTGATTGCGTAGACTTAACTTTAGCTGGCTCTCGTGTGTCTAGTGTACAGTCATAGCAAGACAAAAGTAAACTAACTTTGCTTAAGACCTAGCAAAGAGGCAAAACAATATATTAAATTTTAAGAATTTATTTGTATTTATCAAATGTTCAGAGCACAGCAGAGGCCGTCTGATAATTGAGTTAAGTTGGAAAATCCCCTCCCCCAACCCCTTCCAACTTCTAATTGCAACAGCTGTTTGTGTTGACGGCGATAAACCGCCCGGGTCAAATCCATGGTCCGAGCCGCAACTCTAGCGCGCAACATCAACGCCTACTTGCAACAAACTCCGCTCAGACTCTAACAAAACATCCATTCCCATCGTCCGGATGATCAGGTGCTTGCCTGACTTGTCGTCAAGCGGCTCGACCTACCGCTGGCTGGCCTGTCGCCAGGCTTGTGATGGTGTTGATGTAGTGGTGCTGGTGGTGATGAAGGTGTGGCTGAGGCAGCACCCTGTTTGCCTGCAGTTCCACCAAAGATACAGTCGATGTCGATGACTGCACACTGCCATGCCCACTGCAACACACGTGGTTGTTCGTCGCTGCAGCGCGGTAAATCCGAGCCTGCATTGTCTGCCTACCGGTTCGCTGCCCGCTGCTGCCTGCCTGAACAGGAGCAGTTTGAAGGTGTAAAGAGGAAATGGATTAAAGTGCAAGAAAATTGCGCCCACTGTTTGAAAAGTCAAACTCCAGACAAAATATCAGTTGACGTCTTCTGTCCGGCACGCTGCTGCTTTCGTCTCTGTCGTCCGCTCAACTCCTGTCACTTGAAATCAATGCATGTGGGATTTATTGACTGACGTGTGTGCCGTTCAGCCATCGATTGCCCGCTGGACTGAGGAAGTGGCACCCTGCCCTTCATAGGACAATCTGAACGGGCTACGTTTGGGTACTTTAAGGCTACGATTACGGTATGAACTCTTTTCCTTTTGCGTGACGTGTTGCCCGGTGTCCGGCTTGAGAACAGAGCTTCCTCTTTCGTCCGATTGAAATTTGTTTGTGTAAGTTAATGAAATATACTTGGTGTCCAGTAGGAAACCTGACTAAAATATACACTCCCTCTTACTTTGAGTTTGTGAACATTATTTTGTACGTTCTGTACTAACTAGGAACAATTAAACCAACCAACCAACCACGCTTAGTTTGCCATCCAACCGGGTGGCATTGTGGAGTTGGTATTGTGAGCGAAACTTAAATTAAAATTAAAATTAATATTAAATTAAAAGATATATTTATTTAAAGTATACCCGTTTGTAATGGGAACATAAAAGCCATTTTCGAAAAGTAAGCGTTGCTGTTCTTTTAACTTTTATTTTATTTACATCTTCTGAACAAGGTGTCATAGTCACGTGCGTGCGATTTTCCTTGTCACGTGGTTCAAATCTCCTAATGGCGTACAGTTAATTTCGCATAATAGTGTGTTTGCACGCGTTCTTATCTGATACCCTGGACCCCAGCTACCCACTCCACCCTTATGTGTTGGCTGGAGCGATAGCTTTTCCTGAACCTAAGGAAGATTGAGTTGTGAATAGAAATGTTGAAATCACGATTTGACGACGTTTTCGCAACTTTAAAATGTGTTAATATATATTGCATTTTGAGCTAAGTGTCTTTGTGAAAAGTAAACCAGTGTCGAAATATTTCTTTCTACATGTCGTACAGGTTGTTGCTGGGTTGCCTTTAAAAAAATAAATGTCGGTAAAAGTGATTAACGATCGCACAAGTTCCACCTGCCAAGGGACTGTTGAGACCTTTATTTTTTCAGCGTCTGTGACAAATAATATTGACTTCTTCCCATCGGAAAAAATTACAGTAATTGGCGGCCTTGTTGGAGAAATCTGCACGACGCTTCTGACTCTCTAGAGTACGAGGGAAGAAATAAGCAGTTCTAAAAAAAAATTACGACAAAGTTTTCTTGGTACAAAATGTGGTGCGTGCTTATTTATGGCATTAGAAAATCTTGCTTGATTCGCCACAACATCAACCGTACAACACCTCTTAAGTAAGTCACGCTTTATCTTCTAAAGCATGAACTGTAAGTCACATTTCATCCTCTAAAGCAGCAAACGTATATATGTAGCTCAGATTAACTATTTTGCTCTTAACAATATTGACGTGTCTATGCTAAAGAGTTAATGACTTCAAAGGTCACGGTTATACTCTTTCTTTCCATATCAGGTGTTTAATTTTCATAAGGCCACCCTCGAGAACAATGCATTCCATATGATAACCTCCCTCCCTGCCTCCCCCAAACGCCAAACTTTCTGGAAAGAGAAGAAATTCCGGTACTTTTTGTGATGTAAGCACGAACTGAAATTGCCTCAGACTGATCCTGGAATTCGGATTTGGCACGACGCTTTCATGTATGATTTCCACATTGAAACACAAAACTATTTCATGCACCCTTACAGAGAATAGACTTTAAGCCAAGTGTACATATTATGGTATTGTTATTTTCAGTCAACACCACCTTGCCAAGACGTACTTTCATGAATTGGCCACTCCTGGAGCGTCTTGCACTGCCAGGAGTTTCAATATAGATATCGATTTTGACACAAGAAACTACAGTCTTAAACAATGTACGTGTGTTGGACATTTTGTATTATCTCATTTAAATCATCTGAGGAAATTTATCTTTATTCTTAGAAAAGTTTTGGAGAGAGGTCAGTCAGAAAATTATAAACAAAAACATAACAATAACAGAAGCTTTAATGAAGATTCTATTAAATGAATGATATATAATTAAGTTAATTTTAATTCGAGTCGGAAACTCAATTCTCATCGCGCATTTCAGTTTCCCTTTGGCAAAAAGTGACGTCAGAGCTCGACAAATAACAATAAATGTACTCTGTGAACGAAATTTGGAAAAAAGGGTGGCAAAAATATTTTAAAATTTGTAACTTCTTTTGTTTGTTTGCTGTGTAGAATAAACAGTTAAAACTACTCTCCTGACACCAAAAGTTGAATTGGAACTTGCATACGTCATATTTGTTCGCACGATTTGAAAGTCAACCGAACCCAACTCCACCAAATCTCCACCCCACCCATTCCCCAAGAAAAAGAACGAAAGAAATTCAGCAAATTATACATATGGTGAGACTGATACATTACTGTTTGAACTGCAGGTCACTTTAAGCAAGATCAACACTTCTTATAAGAATGGATATTTTCCCGTGTAATGGTTTAAAGGTGTAACTCGACAAGTTCACTGGTATTCACTTCAACTATCACTGGCTGCAGAGTTCGACCAATTAGAGAAACGGATTGTTTGCTTCGGCTGCGGTTGCCAATGCATTGTCTAATTACAGCCCGTTAAGGAATCTTTTTCTCTGTCGACCTGCTAAATATCCAAATGCCCACAGGCCATTCCTGTAGAGTGAAAGCAAACTGTAGTTATTAAGTGTGTCAATCGGAAGTTCTGGAGACTTCAAAGGCTGTCACATGTATTCAAAAATGAAACAGGAAATGGGGAATTGGTAGCTGCCAGAAGTGAGGGCTAAGATCACTAGCCCGTTGCAAAAAACAAAAAACAAAAAACAAAAAAATCAACAAAAAAAAACAACAACAAAACAACAACAACAACAACAACATCAGATTGATTTTCAGTAAGTTTATTTAGTGTGTCGCAAAGTAAGCTTGCTTCATTGATTATTAGTTCGTTAATTCTGTCGAAAAGTAAACATGTGTTACATTGATTATCAGTTTGTTCACGGAGTACATGAAATAGTAAACTTATCGGACGGAAAGTGTTGCGAGGGATTACAGTTGAAAGACTAGTGTTAACAACATTTCACTAAGTGTTGCGAGAGATTTAAGTTGAAAGATTAGTGGGACCAGTATTTCACTGTCACGAAGGATTTAAGTTGAAAGACTTTTGCGAGCAGCATTTCACTAAGTGTCGCGAGGGATTACAGTTGAAAGACTAGTGGGACCAGTATTTCACTAAGTGTCACGAGGCTTTAAAGTTGAAAGACTATTGCAACAATTATTTCACTAAGTGTCGCGGTCGCTAATTATGAAGAGTTAACCATATTGGTTCCAAGTGCCTCAGCCACTACAAGATTTCAAGATTGTCACGATATCCACTCGTTTGGCGTGACTCAGTCACTACAAAATGTGAAGTTGTTACGATCGCTGAAGAATTCAAATGATTGTCTCGTCCACCCGCTTTGCGTACCTCAACCACTATAAACTTTCAAATGTAACATTATTACTAGATAAAGCGAATTCAGGAGAATGTATGGATCTCTACAACTTTAATTGAACCAGGATCATAGACTATAATGTTTATGGTTATCGGACTGTCACGCATCATGGTATATAGTCTGAAACCTTCATGGTATTTAGACTGTAATGCATAATTGTATCTAGGCTGTAACTTGTCATGGTATTTAGACTGTAATGCATAATAATATCTAGGCTGTAACGTGTCATGGTATTTAGACTGTAATGCATAATTGTATCTAGGCTGTAAGGTGTCATGATATTTAGACTGTAATGCATAATTGAATCTAGGCTGTAAGGTGAAACGATATTTAGACCGTAATAGAAAGCCGAATGTGTTTAGTAAATTCGAATAGATATATGATCACTAGGGGAGTCGAGAAAGTGCTAGACCTTGAAAAACTTCCTGACAGCCAAGGTTACATAGTATCATAGTGACTAACACGCTCGTCATAAAGTTTCTGAGTAAAACGATCACCAGCACTTCCTGTGTGTGTCACGACCACTCAATAGGTCACGATCACCAGCACTTCCTGTGTGTGTCACGACCACTCAATAGGTCACGATCACCAGACATCTCCTTTTGCCGTGATCATTGGAGAGATATCAGTGTGAGTCACAAATTCCAGTTGTCACGAGAAAGCTCATTCACGATGACACTGACATCACAGTCAGTTGAGAGAATTTAGTGAGAGTTGACATCTAAAATATTTTACTGTCAGACCACTTGCGATAGAGCATTGCGTGTTAAGCCGACTTGGAAAGAACCCAGAGTCCAAGAAGAAACAAAAATATGTTATGACCACTTTTGAGAGTTTTTGAGTGATCGTTTAAGAGAGGTCAGTGGGTGTCAGGACCTCTTTGGAACAGTTTAAGGAAACTCACGTTCTTTTGACATAGATACGCGAGTTTGACCACCACGTAAGAGATTTTAGTTAGTGGGCGTCACGATCTGCTTAGAGTTCAGTCACTGTCACGATCATCTGGGAGATAGTGAGTGTCACGATCGATTTGGAGTCCAGTGATTGTCACAGCTATCTGTGAGATATCAATAAATGTCACGATCAGTTTTAGTGAGTGAGACCACAGCAGAATGCATTTTTACATTTATAAATTTAAGAACAGCTGGAGTCTCGTTTAGAAAAACGGTTTTCTGAGCAAGCAGATAAAGAAATCTATTTTGAGAAAACAATTAATCAAATGTAAATGACATGAAAGCCCATAATACAAGGGTGGCAGTTTGATATTTAGTAGGTGGTTTTGTAGACCTAACTGTGAGTGTTCCTGCACACTTTCTTGGAAGTCAATTTAAAAGTGAAATTGATTAGTGTTCTAAATTTAGATATCGCAGACCATCTGGCCTTGCAACCAAGAAGGACATGAATAAGTTACAAACGGAAACTTGCTTTTAAAAGAATACATTTAAATAAAACAACTCGCGATTTAGTATAACACGACAAATTTAAAGAATACTCATTTCATCCGCCCCGAAGATAATTACAAAAAGAATCCAGCACAAATTGTTTGTTTCATGGTTATTTTAAAAGTAGAAAATGCCACACATGCAAGCGTTGTTAAGCAATTTACCATTTAAGGACGGAAAGCTCTTAGACAACTTCCCACCTCGCTGACGTACTAACCGTTCTTAAGCAACTTGCCATCTCTGTGACGTACTAACAGTTGTCAAAGAACTTGTCACCTTTCTGACGTACTCAACGCTATTAAGCAGCTTGCTATCTTCAACGCTTTAAAGTTGACGATTTAAAACTGTTAAGCAAGTTGCTATCTTCAACGCTTTAAAGTTGTACGCTTTAAAACTGTTAAGCAAATTGCAATATCGGTGACACACTAACACACAACAACTTTGTAAGTGGCCATGGGGCCAGTCTCTAAAACGCAAAGGGCGACGACTTTCAAGCAATGAACATTTCACTGACGAGCATTTAGACACCCTCGTGGTCCCGTGATGTGCTCCAAAAGCGCACTAGGTGTGTGTGGGTGTGTGTTGCAGTAATACGTCTTGCACTCGGGGTATTTTCAGTTATACACTCGTGAATGCCTGCGCCAGTGTTCCTGGCTCGCTGTCTAGCAGAATTTCCAAAAGATTTGTGAAATGTCATATTTTGACGCCTCTGTTTCCTCGGCGGATTCTCACGAATTTGTCTTCGCACTGTCGTAGACTGGCTACATTTCACTTAAAGCCAGTTAAGTTCCTTTGCTCTTCAGATTCACCGCGGTCTCGCTGGATTACTGATTCTGTCTGACAGGGGTTCAAATCTTCACTGTAAGGAGTTATTCAATATGGCGGAGTGCCCCCACCAGCACCCTCCCCACAAGCACATCAAGAAATGTAAGAGTGCAACGTTCGCTCTGGATGGCATGCTATACACGATATGTAAGTACTGGTTGGCATGTTGTATGCGATATGTAAGTACTGGTTGGCATGTTGTATGCGATATGTAAGTACTGGTTGGCATGTTGTATGCGATTTGTAAGATCGTCGTTATTTTTGAATGTATATTTTGTCTGCAGCTTTTCTCACTATTTCATCTACTGTTCTTTCCTTTCTTTCTTTTTTAGTCTATCTTTCTTTATGAATTCTATCAATATTTCCTTTCCTAATTCTATCTTTCTTCCTTAATTCTATCTTTCTTAATTCTTTCTTTCTTAGGTCTATCTCTCTTTCTTAGGTCTTTCTTCTTAATTCTATGTGTCTTTCTTTCTTAATTCTATGTGTCTTTCTTTCTTAATTCTATGTGTCTTTCTTTCTTAATTCTATGTGTCTTTCTTAATTCTATGTGTCTTTCTTAATTCTATCTTTCTTTCTTAATTCTATCTTTCTTTCTTTCTAAATTCTATTTGTTTTTCTTAATTCAGTCTTTCTTTCTTAATTCTATCCATCTTTCTTTCCTCTTTCTCAACGTTTCTGGAAGAAACAAGAGAATAACAACGTGAATTCAGTCTCTTTGTTATCAGTTTTAAGCCATACGGATATCACAATGTTTTAAAGTGATAATAGTTATACGATAATTAAATCAATCTGTGATATCTTCCGTACGCGTATCACACAGTTTTAAGGCGAAAGCAGCTGAACTAGAGTCATAATATTTTAAAGTGATAATAGTGATAATAGTATGACAATGTTTGAAGGTGATATCAATTATATGTATTTTAAACTGCTTTATGTGAAAGGAATTAAATGAGTATTACACTGTTTTAGTGCGATAACAGCTACACAAATATCACTCTTTGAAGGTTATACCAGCTACACGAGTATCACACTTCTTTAAGGTGATAACACAATGTGTGAGCATTGGATTTGACGGCGTGAGGCAGTGTGCATTGCGTGTGTACGGTCACGTGACATGGAAAAGAAATCATGGAGAAAATTGTCTTATTAAGAGGATATAAATGTCGATGCACGTTGAGTGATGTTAGGCAAGGTTACTTTCTGTTTCGTTTTCTTTTCAATTTTCAGAAATCTTATTATCCACGAGGATGAACTCACTAGACATAATGAAAATGGCTTATAAAGTTATTTTCCCTGCTTTTCACTGCTGAATGAATGTGCAAAACTAAATTATACTTCTGAAAGTGGGAAAAATGCATGACACAGTTAGGTGAATTATGATTCATTTGTTTGAATGAGCAAATTGAATGATCTGGTATGTAGCCGAAAATTTGCATAATTTTCCATGAGTTAGTGAATGACGAGAGAAAAGAGGATAATAAATCCTCTCCTTACCTCCTCTTTCTTGCATCCACCCACCCATCCGTCCAACCAGCCACCCTTCTATCTATCTATCTATCTATCTATCTGTCTGTCTGTCTGTTCGCCCGTCCGTCCGTTCATCCATCCATCTATCTATCTATCTATCTATCTATCTATCTATCTATCTATCTATCTATCTATCTATCTATCTATCTATCTATCTATCTATCTATCTATCTATCTATCTATCTGTGCTAGCTGCCGATCTATAAGCCTATCTATTCATTTATCTACCTTGTAAAGGTTAATAGTTCAAATGTCAAGTCCGTGTGTATGGAAAATGAAACCGCATTGTGAAACTGAGATATTTGCTGACGTCATTTAATGTAACTTAATTATCTGTGTCATTGACTGATGTATTCGTGCGCTGTATGAACAAGTGTGTTAAATGTGGTTAACAAAGTAAACATTCATTTTGCAAATGTCTCATTAACTCGTTAGTATGGACATTTGCGGATCATCATTAATAAAGAGCACAAATCCCGGATGACACATGAAGCTGTTAACAGCATTCTGTTGAAATGCGTCATAATTCTATCAATAATTTTCCTGAAAACATTGGGCTGGTTTCAACAACCATCCTAGACGGGAATTCTACCCCAAAGCGCACTAGTTGCATTCTATGGAGTTTAGAGCTCTATATACATCGTTCTATTTTGCCAGACAGAAGCGATCTAAGTAGTAGGCAACTTGACCCGTCATATGACTAGTTTATGATTAGATTCTATCTTACAGGCCATTTTTTACAAGGTCAGCTGAGTTGAGTGACCCTTGAACGCTTGAAGGTAATTTCATGTTTGAAATGACTGCTGTAATGGAAGTTTCTTAACATAGGATTTAGACTTTTACATTCCAGATTAAAACGTTCAGTAGCAAAGACAAGCAGGACTCACAACATACCCATTTGCTATCAATAAAACGCCTTTTTGTCCATGAATCAGACATAAGATAAATTAAATGAACTCATATCAGTTAGTGTCGTTAATCGTATATGCGTTAAATTCAATTTTTTTTTTACTGACGTAATAGCTAACAGCATTGGAAATGATTGAGTATTATATGCGTTAAATTCAATCTTTGCCTGTTTACTGATTTGTATTATTTGTATTATATTTTAGAAATTGATTATACTACTTAAAATTATTATTACTAGGAAAATTAAATTTATATTCAAAATTATAACTCGTAAATCACAATAAATATACATGTTGCTAACACAATGATACTGATTATAATAATAATAGCTTGACAAACATCCTCTGCCCTTTGATTAATTTAATATTAACCAATCGGCTAATGTTTAAAATATTTTTGCCTAAACTTTCTTGAAATATTTCTTATTGATCATTGCGATATATTTCTCATTATCGTATAATACTAAACTCACTTAAGAATATGTTACACGTATGTCATAACTGTGTTACAATTTTGGTGTGTTTCTGTGTCATGTGTGCCCTAGCATGGCTCACTAAAATCAGTAAACCTCGTTAATAATAATAATGTACAAGTGCTTTGTGCACATCAGAAACGTGATTGTTTAAATGAACAGAATCCGTGATAACGACTCTTAAAAGTCACCGCACACAATCTGTTAGACATTAGCGAGCTCGCCATTGCGGCTGAAATACATCTACTCGAGTGCTCAAGTTCATGGCCGCAGTTAATCATTATGCAAGTTGTCTGCGATTCAAATTAATAAATCAGCACATCGAATGCGAAAGCGCTGACAAGTCTTTTGGAGTGGACTGAACTATCCCCATAGAAATGTGATTTTAAAAAAAAAGTAATTGATGCAAAGATGCGGCCATATTGTTTTTAAGCGTTAGGTCTATACTAGCGAGAGTTTGAGGTGGTAAGGGGAGTAACTCCAGTAGTACTGACCTAAATTAGGAGATGCGAGTCAAAACGTGCGCGTGTGAAATACTACACAGCGCTTAGAAGCCACAAGCAAGTTGGCACCCAGCTTAGGTCGGCTTTTGTTCGATTGTTTTGATGTTGGGCCCTGGATGACGCATCAATGTTATAACATTATTCTGTAACAATGCAGTAACATTCTCTGGACATAAGCAACATCTGTTCCTATCAATTTTAATGATTTGGGGAAAATAAATTTAAGAAATAAATAGAACCATTGTCTTCGATGTGATAAATATTCATGCACAGCGTGTTATCAATCTTCTTTTCTTCCAAGGTAATAAAAATATTTTTGCTAAATGTTAATTTCAGAGTGAAAGAGAAATACTTCGATCACAATTCGATCAACTATTCATTCCATTTTCCATTATTGAATCATTCGTGCCAGTTGATATTCTCAAATCCCTGGTTTCACTCAACGATGAATGATCATTGCTTCCAATGAACATGTTAACATTAAGAAATCTGTGGTGCCACTCATCAGTAACAGAACTGTCAAGCCAGTCTGCATTGACATTTTACGGCATAAATACTTTATTTTGTTCTGATTTTTAAAAAGGGCAAACCGCGAGCTGTATTTATAGAGCTCATCAATTTATAACACAACACGCTGATTTTTAAGCTGGCGAGCAATGTACTTAAAGCTATAACTTACTTCCATGAATGGCAAAGCACTTTTCTAAAGGCTATTACCTAATGTGATGTGTTTAAGAAAGAAAAAAAATTGATTATTTATGGGTGTACCTAGAGAAAATTATCTGCATACTGTTTGTTTGTAAGAGGAAAATAACAAGCTTGCAGAGTGTATGTTGAAGGGAAATTACAGGTATACCAAGTGATTGTAGAAGGAAAATTATGTGTCCCGAGGGATTGTAGAGGAAAACTTATAAGTGTTTTGAGGATTTGTAAAAGGAGCATTATAGGTAATCAGAGGGTTTGTAGAAATAAAATTACAGGCATATCGAGTGTTTGTAGAAGAAATATTACAGGTATATCAAGAGTTTGTAGAAGACAGATTACAGGTATACCGAGTGTTTGTAGAAGAAAAAATACAGATATATCGAGGGCTTGTAGAAGAAAAATACAGATATATCGAGAGTTTGTAGAAGACAAATTACAAGTGTGCCGAGTGTTTGTAGAAGAAAAATACAGATATATCGAGAGTTTGTAGAAGATGATTGCCTGAAATAGGGATGTCAGTATAAAAGATAGATGGAACAGACGTGGTTCTAAGAATTAAGTAAGAAAATATGTGTGTGACTAGTACGCTGGAAAGAATAGGCTCAACTGTGTATTTAGAAAATATAGGTCTGCAACACATATGTTGAAAAATAATGGATGTTAAACAGGTATGTTTGTTAAACAAAAATGGGTGACAAAGAGGTATTTGTAAAATAAAAGGTTGTCAAACGGATATGTCTGAAAAATGGGTCCCAAACACGAATGTTGGAAACAATGGGCCTCAAACAAGTATGATGGAATCAATGGGTCTTAAGCACATGATGGAAACAATGGGTCTCAAACACAAATGTTGAAACTATAGGTCTCAAACACATAATAAATGGAAACAATGGGTCTCAAACACATAATAAATGGAAACAATGGGTCTCAAACACATAATAAATGGAAACAATGGGTCTCCAACACATAATAAATGGAAACAATGGGTCTCAAACACATAATAAATGGAAACAATGGGTCTCAAACACGAATGATGGAAACAATGGGTCTCAAACACATAATAAATGGAAACAATGGGTCTCAAACAAGCATGATGGACACATTGGGTCTCAAATACGAATGTTGGGAAACAAATGTTTTGAGAAACCCTTGTTGAGCAGTTTTAATGGTAATCTGGTAAACATCCGACTGTGTAAAAAATAAATATTCATTGTTGTACGTTTATGTTTTTCAGTAAATAGCATCACTGTACCAGACTGCATCAATTCCGGTAACATTGGACAAGTGAATCACTGTATTATACTCCCAGGAACCTATCGGTTATAATTCATTTTGAAAATCAGTGATTGAATATGTGTGATACCAGAGTGAGTTTTTCAGTATCAATCCTATCGGACAGAGCGTCTCAGCTATAAAAGAAACGCCAACGTGTCTCGAATCCAGGCGCGAAAGCGGCGGAAGCCGGAAGCGCCCTCTACATGACCAACCAACCAACCTCGAATCCAGTGGTTTCTTAAGTCACGAACTCTTTTGAAAATCTGATGAAAGCTATGGACCCCCTCCCTAGAAAAAATTCACATAAGCAGAATATAAAATATATAGTGAATATTTTACTTTCACGGACCCCATAAAGCCCATCCATGGACCCCTTGTGGGTCTGTGGACCCCAGGTTAAGAAATCCTGCTCTAATTACTAATTAGCAGTACCAGTCTTTCAGTATGAAAGAAACCAAAAATTGAATATAATTAATAGACCATATCTCAATATGTAAGACAAGGAAAATAGCGTCTCATTATTGCATAGGAGTACTAATGTCTCAGTATAAAAGAAGCCAGAGTGTCTAAGTACTAGATAACAATACTAACGTCTCAGTATACAAAAGTCCAGAAGGAACTTAATAATAGATAGATAGCGTTACCAGAATTATAAAATATTTCTTTGTTCACCTTTCCCCACTATAATGGCGTGAAACAGCATTACGCTGGTAATTTAGTACAAAGACTTTTGTTTCTCTTAAAACCTGAGTTTTAAGTTTCTTAAAAACTTTTAAAAATTTTTCTTGAAACTTAGAATAGTATCTCACTCAGACTTGTAATTTGTAAACGTCTCAGGCTGACTGAAGGAGAGCATTGTCTGATGTAGCTCCGAAGCTAAAGGAGAGCATTGTTTGATGTAGCTCCGAAGCTGAAGGAGAGTATTGTCTGATGTAGCTCCGAAGCTGAAGGAGAGCGTTCTTACCGACAAAATATATTTGCTTTAAGCCGGTCGTTAGAAGTTAGTAATTTTTAGAATCTCTCATAAGCAGTGATACTTTCAAAATAAGATTGGATCATCAAAATGATATGTTATGGAGACGATAAGATGGGTTAGAATTGCCGCTTTGACTTTCTTTTTCCACCATTAACTGGTATGTTTAGGCATTATATACTTGTAGCAGACGACATTGTTGCTGGATACAGTATCAGTAGTACTCGACGCTTTTTAACTGCCTTTCTTTTGTAATCAAGATATAACTCTGGTATAGGGTTGTCAATGGTACGACATTTATCAGCACACATAAACACGCTATGGGGCGATTTTTCAGCCGCAAGTAGACAACCATTTCTCTTGCGGTCTGGCTCCAAAGGCATTCGATAGAAAGGGAATGGTACATCACACTATCACATCTTTTGATTAGAAAATATTCAAAACCAAGAGTGATTTTGAATTTTAAAAAAATCTCCAGTTGTTTACACATCCACTGTCTGCACAGTGTGTTCAGTGCTTCTATTTATAGCTCGTAGTTTAAAGACCAAGTAAAATGGAATCTAGGTCAAACATGGTTTGCAAACGAGATTTGCCTCGTTACTAGGACACACAATCCTAAGCCCTCGGGGCAAAAACAAGCAAAAGTGACGTCACGAATGCGAGTCAAATGGCCGCCAATGCAATTTTCTCGGTTTGATCCAATTCGTGCTGATGAATGCGAAAGTTCATCTGATAGCAGTTCGCGTATGATTTATAATGATGTTGGAGATATCAAGGAAACAATGACTGTTTCTGGTTACTTATTTTTCTGATACTATAAAGTAACAGTACTACAGGTCATGTGTTTGTAGTCATCGTTAAACATTTCTAACTATTATTAAAATGTAGTTATCGTTAAACTCACAGACACATTTCTAACTATTATTAAAATGAGCTATGTATAATATTTATATGAATGACGAAATCTTTTTTAAGTAGTTTTGTAATTGTCATTATATGTATATTACATTTACTACCGATATTTATTACTTTTAGTGATAGTATTAACGATTTATATAACATTTAGAGAATAGCAGAAAAGATATGTTTAAAATAAGTATTTATCATTCTGTAATCATTTAAAATTACTTTATTTTCTAACGATAAACAATATAAAGAAGAGCAGTATAGTTTTTTTATTTTAATAAGTGGGCATATTTAGCAATTAATGGCCAATATTATATTAATTTAATAGTTGGAAAGTCTTATAAAGCTTAAATATTTGCATTTCCTCTTATTAATATTTGCAATTATTAGTATGTTGTGTATACATGATCTAAAGTAGCAATCAAGTAAAGTTACCAAAACAAAATTATTAGAATTCTAGATGAAAAAATCTCAGTTTTTGCCACTTTACTGGTGGTGGTATTATTAGTGTTACAAAATTCTATAAACTTGTTAATATGCAGTATTATGAAACCATAAACTGTAAAGTAAAATATTTATTATGATCAAGTTACTTCAACTATTCATTTGTACACAAGTAGTTTTGACAGATGCATAATAATAATAATCAAATTCTAATTGATTTACCAGCAAAAGTTAACAGCAGAAAATAAAGACGTCAGTTTTTGTCCTGGTACTTGTCTAGAGTAATAAGGTTATCTATTCAAGAAAATTTGTCGCATAGATTTATGCTATGAATAATGTTAAAAGTAATTACTACAGCATATAAAGTAAAATATTATGATGCAATTAACACACAAGCAACCACTGATGTAATAAAATGCATTATATATATATGATAGAGGTTTGATGAATATATATTTAATATGTGAAGCAACTTATTCAGTAGATATTTTTTTTATCAGATATTGCAAAGTAATTAAACAACAGTTGATTAATTAATAGTTAATTAATCATACTACTAATCATGTTAAGAAAACATGTCAAGTTGAAACTGCAAGAAGTTTCTATTTTAATAATTCATTACAAGTACAACTGTTTTAGGCACTTACCAACTAATATTCATTATTAATTTACCAAGAGTGTTTTAATTAGTGCATTAATACTGTTTTCTATTTCTATTTTATATTTGCAAATGTGGAAAGTGAAAATAAATTAATTTTAGTGGGTGTACATAAATAACAAAATTAATTACATCAGCAAATAAGAAAAATAAAACCCACTAGAAATCAGTGTAAAATTTTCAATAAATGTTCTATGTTTACTTATTAACTTCCCAGTTACAAGAAGATTTCCTAAATGAAAAGATTTAAAACTTATTCAAGTAATACCACACACTACATATTTATGACAACTGTCACTGTAACTGTAAAGAACTGATTGTATGTAAATTTACAAATCAATGTCAATGATCAATCGATAGAACTATAACTGTGTAAGTGTAAGACTGATTTTAAACTGGTTAAGTCTAACTTTTGGCACCTCAAAGCCTGGCATTGCTAAATTGTCCCGAAAAGACGTCTGCTTTGCACTTCAGTTTTCTTCTTCGAAGTGCTCGCTCCACACTATCGTCTGTGCTGTCGGAAAGTTTTCTCTTTTCAGCTTTGAAATACACTTTTTTCGTAATTTGTGATCTTTGGGAATTGTTTTTTAAAAAATGAATATTATTTGTTTGTCCGCTGTTGCAGCCATATGCACTACAATATTCAATCATGTTTTAATTTTTCAAACAACGCTTTTAACGCAAGACAATAGGCATGCGCAAGCGGATTGTTGTTCCCACTCATGACGTCACATGTTGTGTTGCTATGGTGAAAAGTCAGTCTCGCAAATGAACGAGAGCTCTAATTTCTTCCAGAAATATTGATTTTCAATACTAAAATAAATGCATTTATACAAATCTTTGATAGTTTAATGTTGCAGTCTTGATTCTAAGAATGGGAATTACTCATTTCATACGGATTAATTAATATATATCCCTCTCTCTGACCTAGATTTCATTTCACTTGATCTTTAAGGAAAAAATATTAAATGATTAAATGCGAGTGATTCGTTGTAAGATTATAGCGTGAGCAATGAAAGCCGGAATTTGACCACACAATTTTTTTTTTTTATAGCAGCTATGGCAACGCGCACGCTACTTGGCCTATATGTTCAGGAAAGTTGTGGATAAAAAGATCGGTGTGCCCCATAAACGCTTCTGCATTCGGGATTATTGTTTACTTTCTCTGATACTGTGAGCTAGTCATTTTTGACAATTATAAAGTTAGCTACTTGAACGTTACTGTGAGCTAGTCATTTTTGACAACTATAAAGTTAGCTACTTGAACGTTACTTACAAGATCTAATGGAATCTTTTCTTCGCATGGCGCATATATTTTTCTTTCCTTCTATGAGAATGAATTCTCTAAAGGAAAATATTCATACAGTTGTTTTACTGTCGGAAGAAAAGCAAGTACTTTCAATCCCATTGATTCTTGTGTGTCATACGCATGCAGCCTTAATATTGTCTGGGTCGGTAGGGGGTCAGAGTGGTTAAAATCCCACAACAACCTAGAAGGATGTCACGCTCAGTCTAAAGAAACAGGCTCGGACCTATAAAATCCGTTAGTGACTGACCTCATTAAAAACTCTCTACTGTCTCCAATTGCATCACGCCTTCTCAGTTATTGAGCTAATAAGTTCGTTCCCCCTAAAAATGATTAATATGTCGTTAATATCCATAGGCTAACAGGAAATATTCGTTGTAATTCAGATTTTTATGTTGGCCAGTGGCCACGCCAAAACTGCCTCCTTCTTTGCAATCCGATAATAAATGGTTTCAACTACAAATCATTTCTCTTTAGTTAATTTGCGCGCTATGTCGGCTGGATCAGACAGTCATGAATCATGTTCACACATTCAATAAGTTATGGATCAGCAGCTGAACAATAAAACAATGAAATTAATCGCCAGGCTATGTTGGAGGGAGTGGGGGAGGGTGGCAGGGAGACGCAATTTCACCGTATCGGACAATTGTGCAGTTATATTTATGAGTAGGTCCGATTGCTCCCTTTTCTTTCGTAGGCGAGCTCGTGTCTTTGTCTTAGCGACCCACAGTGACAATTTCTAAGCCGTCATCGTGTCTTTGTCTTAGCGACCCACAGTGACAATTTCAAAGCCGTCATCGTGTCTTTGTCTTAGCGACCCACAGTGACAATTTCTAAGCCGTCATCGTGTCTTTGTCTTAGCGACCCACAGTGACAATTTCTAAGCCGTCATCGTGTCTTTGTCTTAGCGACCCACAGTGACAATTTCTAAGCCGTCATCGTGTCTTTGTCTTAACGACCTACAGTAAAGCCGTCATCGTGTCTTTGTCTTAGCGACCTACAGTAAAGCCGTCATCGTGTCTTTGTCTTAGCGACCTACAGTAAAGCCGTCATCATGTCTTTGTCTTAGCGACCTACAGTAAAGCCGTCATCGTGTCTTTGTCTTAGCGACCTACAGTAAAGCCGTCATCGTGTCTTTGTCTTAGCGACCTACAGTAAAGCCGTCATCGGTTTGTGTCATAAGGCGCTCAAGTAACCGATCGACCACAGAAATGAGATTAGGCCTGCTTCTCTGTAAAAGTCAAATTAAGGCAGCACTGAATTTCAGGCATATTTCATCTCTAATCTCCTTTCTCTTACAAACATTCTCATCTTATAAATCCTGCAAAATTTCGTTACCCTGACACCAACACAATATAAGAAATATAGCATCTATCCAAATTCACAAGTATGATGTATAACATAATCAAATTAGTGATCATAGAAATAATGGCTTAATTACATAAAGCATTCTTCAATTCAAATCATAGATCAACAGCAAACATGAAAGAAATATTTCTAAGTGCATTCCTTCTTTAATAGTCAGTTAACTTACCATAAACAAATGATCGCCTTTATGACCGGACTCGAGTTACGTTCAAATTCAAAGTGATTAGAAATTATGACTTCTTCAACACAAAAAAACTGTTGGTCCATCTCCTTTGGATGAATTTGATATGAACAAGTGTGAGACTATTAGTCAGAAAAAATATTCGCCCAGTTGGAACTGGTTTTGGATTGCATCAGCAATTTCTAGCCTATTCTCACATATTATTTTAATTCCAACTTTGACATTTACAAACAATACCATCATAAGGCTGGGTCTCTTTGAAGATTTAACAATTTATTTAACAATTAAGTTTAGAAATAGGGATAGGCAAATTTACTCCGCCACAGTAACTATCTCATTGTGCGTCAGAGAAAATAGTCATTTATTTTTATTTTATGGTTTAACTTTCTTGACACCACTTTCCTGCCACTCCATTTAAGGTAGAGATTAGTGAGCAAAATGCCATATTCCTGCCAATGCAGTTAATACTGGGCAAAACACTACATTCCTGGCAGTCCATTTAAGGTAGAGATTAGTGAGCAAAATGCCATATTCCTGCCAATGCAGTTAATACTGGGCAAAACACTACATTCCTGGCAGTCCATTTAAGGTAGAGATTAGTGAGCAAAATGTCATATTCCTGCCAATGCAGTTAATACTGGGCAAAACACTACATTCCTGGCAGTCCATTTAAGGTAGAGATTAGTGAGCAAAATGCCATATTCCTGCCAATGCAGTTAATACTGGGCAAAACACTACATTCCTGGCAGTCCATTTAAGGTAGAGATTAGTGAGCAAAATGTCATATTCCTGCCAATGCAGTTAATACTGGGCAAAAGACTACATTTCTGGCAGTCCAGCTAAGGTAGAGAGATTAGTGAACAAAATATTACATTCCTGCCTGTCCAGTTAAAGTGGAGATTCGTGAAGAAATTTCTGCATTTCTGCCTGTCCTTACAATGTAGAGATTAGTGGACAAAACAGTACATTTACAATTCACTCGTGGTGGATATTAGTGGACAAAACATCACTAATTAAAACAAATAAAAGTGGGACATAGCAATTATCATCCAGCCTTTTAACCCACATTTTTCTCCACCTCTGTTTAATTGCCCCAGATCTGCTTTTATAATTTGTTGAGAGATTAACAGTCTTTTCCTACTTATGCTGATTTCTCTGAAGGGCGTAAGTGCGGAGAGAGAGAGAAATATTCTCGAAATGGAGAGGCGTCGAGCCTGAAGTGTGAACTTTGAATGGATGTCTGGGGACATTTCTTCAGTTCAACTTCAGACTGGCAGCGGCCAATGCCTGTCTGTTAATGCCAAAAGGGATCTTTAGCGGCCAAGATCTACCCTTTTCTGCTTGTAACTGAAAGAGATCTGTAGCGGCCAAGATCTACCCTTTTCTGCTTGTAATTGAAAGAGATCTGTAGCGGCCTAGATGTACACTATTCCATCTTTAAATACAAAGGAAACTTTAGATGCATCTAGCATAGTTAGGCTGACCGCCTTATTATTGACTTTTGTGATCCATTTACGTTGATTTCACCATTTCTGGCCCATCTTTGTGACATTTACGCTAATCTCCCCATTTCTGGCCCATCTTTGTGACATTTACGCTAATCTCCCCATTTCTGGCTGATCTTTGTGACTTATTTACGCAAATATCTGTCGGTAGTCAGTTTGCACTCGCCTTTAACATAATTTTGATTGAATAAAATCTGCACTACATAAATAATTTCTTTGAAAACTGTTGGTTAAACTTCTTAGACCCTGATGTGTTGAATACATTCTTATTATTTAAATCTACCAATGAAATTCTTTTAGCGAAATTAGGCTGACCAAATTTCTTTGCTTCAGTTTTGTTGATCAAAAACTGACACTGTGCTAACGCAAACCCGTTGATGACACTATGCTAACAAAATCCCGTTGATGACACTGTGCTAATTCAAGCTTGTTGATGACATTATTATCACGCAAGCCTGTTGATGACACTGTGCTAACGCAAGCACGTTGATGACACTATGCTAACAAAAGCCTGTTGATAAAATTTTGTTGATGAATACACTTAGTGGAATATTTTGGAAAATATTGATTGAAGTCTGTTAGCAGGCCTCCTTTAATCAAATGTCTGATAGCAAAATCTATACATAAAACTTTGCTGGAAAAAACTCTTTTTGGTGGGTTTTTCGTCAAAACAGCTGATCTCGTCTTCGAAAATAAAGGAAAAGAAATTATATTAAAACTGTTTTTGTACATATTATTCAGTGTATTCAGACTTAAGAATAAATGAACAGTTACTGTTAAATGTTATTTAGAATTTTTCACTCCGGCCTTCACTTATACAACTTAATTAACATAAGCAGGAATATTACAAATTACTGAAATTAATTAGCACTAATAGGAACAATACAACTTACTGAAATTAATTAGCACTAATAGGAAGATTACAACTTACTGAAATTAATTAGCACTAATAGGAACATTACAACTTACTGAAATTAATTAGCACTAATAGGAACATTACCATGTTTGGTCAGCCACGCATTATCGCCACATTTACCATTTCTACTCTATTGCTAAAAGTTTTGGAGGTGTCGACAGAATGAAAACTCCACGTTATAGCCATGTAACCAAGCACATAGCCATGTAATCAGGCACGTCATAGTCATGTAATCAGGCACGTCAGAGCCATGCAATCAGGTATGTCAGAACCATGTAATCCGTACGTCAGAGCCATGTAGTCAGTCAGTTCATAGTCATGTGATCAAGCATGTCGTGACCGCTGGTTGACAAGAAGAGAGTCCATATCATCAACATTGATATACTGATGATTTCTCCAGCCGCCCATAGAATTCCTGTAATGTTTGCTTATCTCTTCACTGAGCTTTCTATTTGATTATATTCCTTTACAGACGACACTGATTCCACTCACACTGTGCTTGTCGGTAAGCGCAAGTACACACACACACACACACACACACACACACATACACACACACACACACACAGGTCACCACGAGCAATCAAACACATACACTCACACACAGACCATACAATCACAAAACACTGTGCTTTTGTTAATGCCTTTGCTGTTGCTCTTGCAGTACAAATAATCTTTTAGTTTTTTTATATTCAAATTTACTCCTAAGTTGCTCTGACCATTTTTTAAAGTAATGAAAATCAGCTTTTGAAGAAGAAGTCTTTAGTCTGCTTCAATCGTATTGACAGTCATTAATACAAGAAACGGAGCAGGCATTATTGACATATTTTAAAATGTACATTACAAGACTACAACAAAAGTTACTGGCATTGCAAATCACTGTTTGCATGACGTCAGGATTCCTTGACCAGTCAGATACCATATGTGGTTTTGTGTGTGTGTGTGTGGATATAGCAGCTAATCATTTGTCTTAAGATGTCTTCATGTATAAATTTGTAAATATGCAAATGCATATTAGAATGTCAATTACTCGCTAGGAGGGTTGGATACTTTGACCAGCCAGAAATCAAAAGATCATCGAATCAAATAACATGTTGGATCTTTTGAGCATTCATTCATCATCTATTACGTGAATGTTGTAGTCAATCATCGCCCTTGAAAGATGTTTCCTCTCGGCCAATCAGATATCGCAGGAAATTTGAAGTTTGAGTGCTTTTCCCAGCAACGGTCGTGAGATGTTTGCTTTGGGGAAAGTCACGTGACGTGTACTGGATGAACCCGACAAATATTCAGTGACAACTTAATCTGCAATTAACGTTTAACATGCGTTTCACAGCACGCAATTTGCTTTCAGTTACCATGGATGCCGATATCATCAAACAAACTGTTTGCGTACACGGAGTGCTTTCCCTTCGGATGTCTCTCACTCTCTCGAGGCAAAGTACGCTAAACAGTGATGGTGTAGACCAGGGGTGTGCAGGCCAGTCACCCTAAAACTATGTAATCAAATTACAGCTAGTGTATTGAGTTATGAATACATTGTAGATAATTTTTAAAGACAATAAAGACAAATAAAATTAGGTTTACTTTTATTAACTTGAAATTTGGTATTTTTGTGTTTTTGCACAACTTATCTATGTCCGCTCTGAATGATGGGGTGGCAACTCAAAGCAGTCTGGTCTGATGTTTATCTGTGAGCTGACTAAGATATCTGTTTTAATAAATTTCATTCTTGAGAAGAACTGCTCACAACATTATGTGCTGCCAAAAAGTGATGTCATTTTCCTGGCATGTTGCTCCAAATGTGGATGCTATCCGCTTACATAGTTTTTGTAGAAAGTTACCATGTCATCGCAATCATATGCTCTTCTCAAGTCCATATCAGACTGCAAATCTGTCATCTCCATTTGACGTTTGATAGCAATCCGGAGTGTCCTCTGGTGCCATGTCTAATGGCTGAGAAAACAGCTTGAACTCAGTTTCACATTTCCTGAAATCAGCAAATCTTGTAAATTCAGCACACAACTTGCCAACACTTACAAATATTTGGAACAATCCAAATCTGGCATTTCTGCTTTTCTGACAGCTAGACTGTGAAAATGAATGAGTGTTTGTTCTACTCAGCTGAGTCAGAAAAAATGTACTTTCTTTCAAAGGAACAAATGTGTTCAAACATCTTGTTCATCAACTGACTTTTGCCTTGCAGTTTAACATTTAAATCTGAAAGATGTTGTGTTATGGCAGTTAGAAAAACAATATCCTTTAACCAGACATCATCACTTAAATAAGCAACATCTAGACTATTGTCATATTTTGTCAGAATGCAATACAAACATGAAAGAAACTACACTGATAATTGTTATGTGCATTACTGATTGTCACAACTGTAATAAAATCATAAAACAAATCTGCTCTGAAAATTGCCAGGTACGTTACATACAGATTGTCAGGAAACAATCTACGCTGAAAATTGTCGATGTACGCTGCAGGCTGTCACGAATATAACATGCATTTCAAATCAGCTAGTATAATAAATCTGTTGAAATGTGATTGCTAAATCTTTATTGCGACTAAGGAAATAAATTTCTTTCAGCATTCAACTCGCTGAATTGCGTCAAAGACTAAATTATATTAAACAGAGATATCTTGCATGGTGCTTGTGTAGGAAATTATACCAAAAGATAAACAAGCTGGAAAGTAAATAGTATGTTATAAACCATAAAGTCGCGCACTTGGACTTGTGTAGACACATTAAGATATAGGATGGAAACAAAATGGACAAGACATCATCGACCTTATGCACTGACTTGATTAACTAATGTCACTGAAAGAAAGAAAGAAAGAAAAAAAGAAAGAAAGAAAGAAAGAAAGAAAGAAAGAAAGAAAGAAAGAAAGAAAGAACGAAAGAAAGAAAGAAAGAAAGAAAGAAAGAAAGAAAGAAAGAAAGAAAGAAAGAAAGAAAGAAAGAAAGAAAGAAAGAACGAAAGAAAGAAACAACGAGTATGATATTCCAAACACATTGTAAATCTTAGGCGACACTCAGCCGTCTGCGTGAAAGGACTGAGGGTTTTGAACCGTATGGCACAGGATACCTGCACAAAATAAAACAACATTTACAGTCATATAATGTTTCCGTGGGTGGAAAACTTCTTACTAAAGGAACTTTAGTAAACTTCTAAAGCCAACTTTAATCTATATTTAGCGAGCCCCTATCCACCCAATTTCTTCTCTAACATAAGATTATTAATATGCGTCAATAAACTTAACAATAAATTTATTAAATGAACAATCAAATATACATATGACAATTACAATGAAATAGATTACTTTACAACAATATTCCACGAACTCACGTTCAGATAATTTTATGTCTACACAGTTTGTTTCTCTCTCTCTAAAAAAATATAATTACAATTTAACAATAAAGTTAATACAAATTTCAGGTTTGTTCTATCAGAAAAGAGAAATGGAGTTATTAGAGGTAGGTTAATATAAACTTTTAAATTACCTAGATTAATCACTGCTTCAATGGTCTTTCACTGGCCTTTGCAACAATGTCACAATGTCCATTAACTCGTCTCCCTCCACAAGCGTGGAAACCACTGACACGCTATTTTAATCCTCAAAGAACTTGAGTGCTCTCCTCATCATGTCAGTTTCTTCAAGCAGTACATAATGATTACAATAATTATAGCAATTTCTTTATACTAGAATCCTACAATGTTTCTTTAAAGTATACATACTTGTTTAAAACATAAATGTCCCTTTTCGAGTTAAATATCCTTATCTAAGTATAAAATGCACTTGTGTGTAATGTCTATTTGTTGAAAGTATACATATTTGTTTATCTAAGTACAAAATGCACTTGTGTGTAATGTTTATTTGTTTAAAGTATACATATTTGTTTATCTAGTATAAAATGCATTGTGTGTAATGTTTATTTGTTTAAAGTATACATATTTGTTTATCTAAGTATAAAATGCACTTGTTGAAGGTTTAAATGTAGTGTTTTAAGGTATGAATGTCTTTAAAGAATAAATGTCTTTTTCCATAATATTAATATATTTGTTTAAGGCGTTAATGTACTGTATTAAGGTTCTTGTTTAAAGTTTAGAATATTTTAAGTAAAGGCAGGAATGATTCATTTTTAGGCATAACATTTGTGTCTTTAAAATTTGTGTCTTTTCTTAAACTTTGTGTCTTTTCTTAAACTATACATTTCATGTTATTTGTTTCTGATAAAATGTTTTCTTGTGCATACGTACGCATACTTGATATTATGGGGATTTTATGGGTTTTGATGTATAAACCACACGGCGTTATTTTCATGCATGCAATCGAAGCTCGAAGAATAAAAAAAAATATTTAGTTTTGTAACAACTAAAGGGAGGCAATCCCTTTCAAGGAATTAATTTCCTTTCAGTGAAGAATAAACATTTCTGCCAATTGCAGCACTGCTGACACTTGTAAGACATTCATGTTTATAGCAAACTGTCTTTATTCTTTTTCTTTCACCTTTACTTTTCATTTTGATTTTGTTTTCTGCTTCTGTGACTACCGTGTTTTTCACCTTTACCATTCATTTTGATTTTGTTTTCTGCTTCTACCGTGTTTTTCAAGGCACGTCTCTTTTCTTTTCCCTTTTATCTCTCTTTCTCAGTCTCTCTCTCTCTCCATCCATCCATCTAAGTGTAAGTCTACTATCTATCTATCTATCTATCTATCTATCTATCTATCTATCTATCTATCTATCTATCTATCTATCTATCTATCTATCTATCTATCTATCTATCTATCTATCTATCTATCTATCTATCTATCTATTTATCTATCTATCTATCTATCTATCTATCTATCTATCCAGCCAGCCAGCCATCTACATACAACACACATATAGAGTGAGGCAGAGGGAGGGATAGGAAAGGGAATAAACATTATATATATAATTAAAAACTTAACACAGTTACCTTACTGTATAGACACAAACTACTTTCTCGTAAATAATGATTACACTGAACTTTTCGTCCTCTTGACCTTTCTATCGTCTAATCGATATAGTAATGGCCCCTACCAATATTCAACGCTCAGTCCAGGAACCGGCGAGCTCAATACGCAATTTGTGCTCAAGTGACTGGTCGCCAGCCCTCACTCCCCTTGTCCCAGCCACGGGCGAACACAGGACAGGAAACGCTCGTCTAAATTAATTGTTGGTTTTGTGGTTGCTGGGGTGGGGTGGGGTGGATGGAAGAAAATGGAAGCCGGTTGTAAATATATCGATGTCGGAAACACTAAGATAATAGTTATTTATTTTATCATAAACTGTCACACTGCCCAATATATCGTTAACGGAAACACTGACGTAATGGTTACTAAACTACACCCACACCCACACCCACACCCATCCCATTCATGATGGAGAAAACGAAACTTGTTTCTATACCGGATCAGAATTCGGCCGTGTTGATAAGGTCTGTGTTAGGCACTTACGTTTCAGCGTGTTCTAGAGAAAAATGGGTTACTGAAACGAAAATCCGTTGGACTGTCTGTTAACTTGTCCACTCTGTCATTCATTCATTATCATCAGTACATCCATCACTAATCTATCTTTCAATCCATCTATTATTTGTTTGTCTGTTTGCCTGCCTATTTATCAGTCTATCTGCTTCTCTGACATTTTCGATCATTATAGGGAAACCAAATACAAAATATGTTTAATATTCGTTCAAAAGGTCATATGGTTATGTTGCAAATCGCGCTCCAGTCTTAATTGTAACGTCATCTCGTGGCAGTCTGCTAGCAGCTAGGTCTATGATACTAGTCGCGATGGATGGCTAATGGAATAAACATTTTTGAACAACAGTAGTTATGGAAAATATCCGGTGACTCACGCAAGTTGTATATGACAGCTAAATACGAACGTGCACGACAGGGGACAGGGGAGAGCACTATTGTCAGTGGCCGGTGTCGTGCTCTGGTCATAACTGATAATACTCTGTCCTTAAACCATAATAGTTATGGAGAGTACTGTAGATAGTGGCCAGTGTCATTTTCTGATCGTAAATGAACCACGATAATTATGGAGACTGCCGTTATCAATGGCCATTGACATGCATTAGATCTAATTAAGCACTAATTTTTACTGCACGTGAAAATTTTCGAGAAGAAAATGGAGCTTAAAAACTATCATACTATCTGTAGAATAAGGAGAGAAAGCTACTGTTTTATTTTAGCATCTGCCAATTTTTTTTAAAAATTACATCTATGACAAGTTAGCAAGTGAAAAGTACATGGGAAGAACCGTGCTCGCGTTCTGGTGAACTGGTTGCTGGCCACAGTGTCAAGTTTCGATCGTGACGTAATTCCAATGACGCTCTCGATCCGGCGATCTGCAAAGACATTTTACTTCAGGCGGCTAAAGGGTGTTTTACACTGACGGCTTTTGTCTGCAGAGTTTTGTTGTGATTTGCTTCCCCTTAACTTCTTGATGCCTAGAATCGACATGAATTCAGCTCACGAACTCGCTAAGCAGCTGTGAAGATAAAGAGACAGAAAAAGGGTTTATTTGGATACAGCCGAATTGACGAGATGAATGAGGTTCAGACTACACAAAAATGTCGTTCAAAACCTATTGTTTAGGATTTATAAAGTGTGACAAACAAAACATAAATCGATCGTTTATGCTTGTAGATTGGGTAAAGCAATATTTTGTTTTTGTTTTTGAAAACAATAAGTAGTCGTAAAAAAATACAATATGTGTGGAAACTGCCTTCCAGTATTAAAGAACGTTCTGGTGTTATAATCTTTTTTGGGAAAACCCACCAATAGCAATGAATGTTTTCTGGTGTTATAATCTTTTTGGGAAAACACCCACCAATAGCAAGGAATGTTTTCTCGAGTCATTTCGCTTCTCTTCTTTTCTTTTTCTTCCTTCCATTTTTGTTCATGTTTCAAAGCTGTTATGAACATCTTTGGACGTCAGAGATCGACAACATGTCTTGAATATCTTCACTGGAGATCGAATTCTTTACATTACAAGTAATTAGTCTGTTGTTATCACGTTTATTATCACTATACAAATAACACCCCACCCGAAACCATACCTTACCTTGCGTGTGGGATGCGATTCCATTCTTTAAATGAAACTTTAGTTATCGAAATGTTTAGAAATGCAGTGCTTGCAGATTTAGTTAATAATGAATTCTTCCATCAATCATAGTACTGAAATGCCTTGCCTTACTAATGTCTTCCTTCAAGTCAATAGTGTTGTAAATAGTACGTCGCTAGTTATGATATAGTTAAAATGTAACGAATTCTATTTTATATAATACTTGACCAGTAATGCTAAATCTGTAATATACCAATGTAATTGCAAACAATACCTCACCAGTAATATTAAGAAAGAGAAAAGAAATCAATACAATTGTAAATAGCTACTCACTGTGAATATAAACAGTACCTCACAGTAAAGGTAAGCAGTACCTCAATATGAATATAAACATTACCTCACAGTAAAGGTAAGCAGTACCTCAATATGAATATAAACATTACCTCACTGTGAATTAAACGGTACCTCAGTGTAAATGTAAACAGTGTCTCCCTGTGAGTATAAACAGTACCTCAGTGTGAGAGTTAAGAAGGAAATAAATTCTCTTTGTTCACGCTCCTCTGCTTATATGATCTATTTAGCTGTAACATGCTCTTGAATTATAAATAGAATAGGTCGAGCCTCGTTTTCATCTTAGTACCATAGCATGACCGCAACGCATACTATAAATAACTAAGAGAGGGGTGAGTGATATAAGAGCTCTGTGGATGTTTGTCTGGCAGTGTGGGCGGGGTCTTTGATGCGATTCAAATCACAACACACGTTCGGCTCAGTCGTATTTACGTAGGAGGCATAGGTTCGATGCTTTATCTGGTAGTGAGACTTGATAGACTCGTAACACGGAATTATCCCACTCTTATGTTTAGAATTATCCCACTCTTATGCTTAGATAGGAGTTTATAGATAATATTTCCTTAGAACACTCTACATATAAAGTGTACATACAAAGTACTTAGTGTGCAACCTTGTATTTCAATCACACAGTACTTAGTGCGCAACCTTGTATTTCAATCAACAGTACTTAGTGTGCAACCTTGTATTTCAATCACACAGTACTTAGTGTGCAACCTTGTATTTCAATCACACAGTATTTAGTGTGCAACCTTGTATTTCAATCAACAGTACTTAGTGTGCAACCTTGTATTTCAATCACACAGTATTTAGTGTGCAACCTTGTATTTCAATCAACAGTACTTAGTGTGCAACCTTGTATTTCAATCAACAGTACTTAGTGTGCAACCTTGTATTTCAATCACACAGTACTTAGTGTGCAACCTTGTATTGCAATCACACAGTACTAAGTGTGCAACCTTGTATTGCAATCACACAGTACTTAGTGTGCAACTTTGTATTTCATGTATATTTCAATCACACAGTACTTTGTGTACAGCATGTATATTTCAATCACACAGTATTTGTGTACATTAATTTGTTATTTAATGATAATAATATGAATGCTGTGAAGAAAGATTTTAGTAAAATTAAATGACTAATGACAAAATATGATTATAAAAAAGCATCATACATTAATTATTCCTTTACATATATATGATAATTATTTTCTGAAAAAGTTACATATTTTCAGATACTTTTCATAGGAAAGTACATACAACCAGCAATGAACAAAATTGTTTTACATGACATGCACTATTGTATCTTAAACAAACACAGGCAGATTTCTAATTTTGTACATTTCTCCACTTCAGAAGTAAAGCCTAACAACACACACACACACACACACACACACACACACACACACACACACACACACACACACACACACACACACACACACACACACACACACACACACACACACACAAATAAATAAAAAAGAGAAATACCAAAGTTAAAGCGATCCATTTTGGAAGTACAGGACTTTGCAAAAACAGACAAAATCTAATTTATGTTTATGCCCTGTAAATAAATCGTCTTCGACACTGTTTTAAAATATCTGATAAATTAAAATTCCTGATTGTATATCAGCCTGTGTGAAAACTGGTAATAAATGGCATTTAACAGTTATTTCGTTTAAACGTGGTGTTATATATAAAACATTTCTTTAATAGGTCAATTGTTCTAGCATTGTTGCTTTCTTTCAAATCAAAGTTTGAAATTTTTTTTTCTTCATATATGCAAAGTTTCAGGAAATGGTTTTGAAAGTGTCTGTATCGTTTTCAAAGTAACAGTTAGTTAGTCAGTTAATGGCTCTCAAAGTGTGCTTACCGTTTTCATTGCACCAAATAGTTAGTGAGTAAATGGCTCTTTAAGTGTGTTTACCGTTTTCAAAAAAACAGTTAGTTAGTCAGTAAATGGCTCTCAATTGTCCGTATCGTTTTCAAAACAGCAGTTAGTTAGTAAGTAAATGGCTCTCAATTGTCCGTATCGTTTTCAAAACAGCAGTTAGTTAATGAGTAAATGACTCTCAAAGTGTGTTTACCGTTTTCAAAACAGCAGTTAGTTAGTGAGTGCTCTCAATTGTCCGTATCGTTTTCAAAACAGCAGTTAGTTAATGAGTAAATGGCTCTCAAAGTGTGTTTACCGTTTTCAAAACAGCAGTTAGTTAGTGAGTGCTCTCAATTGTCCGTATCGTTTTCAAAACAGCAGTTAGTTAGTGAGTAAATGGCTCTCAAAGTGTGTTTACCGTTTTCAAAACAGCAGTTAGTTAGTGAGTGCTCTCAATTGTCCGTATAGTTTTCAAAACAGCAGTTAGTTAGTGAGTGCTCTCAATTGTCCGTATCGTTTTCAAAACAGCAGTTAGTTAGTGAGTAAATGGCTCTCAAAGTGTGTTTACCGTTTTCAAAGCAACTCTTAGTGTGCTATCACCAGATCTACTGTTTAATATTTGCTTTGAAATCGTATTTTTTTTTTTTTGGGGGGGGGGGTGATGGTAAAAAATATGTGAATTTGTTTTGAAAGTTAGGGATATATTCATACATGGCATTATATTTACCCTTACTCTGTAAATATATCACCTAGTTTCAAGGTCGTTCATAGAAACCATTAAATACTATGCATATTAAAAAATATATTTTACAAAATCAATCAGAATTAATTAAATAAATATTGAAACAATCACATTTATATAATGTGAAAGTACAATTTAAAAAATATATTTTATTTACAATTTATTATGATATTTGCAATTTCAGTAAATAAATTTCGTCCATTTCCTCACGTTCACTGAAAGTAAGAAACAACTGCGACATCACAGAACAGGATGGATAAATGCTTCTTATTTAAAAAAATGACGTGTAATGCACTGGGGGCTAATATAAACACTTGCTATTTTTTTTGTTTGTTGTTGTTAACTGTGGACGTCAAGATGTAGCAGACGACACAGTTGAGGACAAACAGGAAAGGAGAGAAACACGAATACTTTTCTCGCATCTAAAGATGGAGTGTGTTTGAAATTTTCACTCACCAGTGGAATGAAAACCCTGTACTTTTATCTAGACTTCGATTATTGCAGTTTATTGCAGCGCTGTAAACTGTTTATCGCGGCGCTGTAAACTAATTATCGCGGCGCTGTAAACTATTTATATATGGTAACAAGGAATCATGTACCACGGTAATATGGCCGACGACGCCTTTCTCTTGGATCGCATGCGACTGGGAATTAAACGTAGCAATGACACTCCATACATGAATCTCAGTGGCTTTAAAAATAATAGTCTAGCGTGGTTATTAACCTTTTCAATACAATCTTTATCCCAGGTCTTGCGTTTCACTTAGCTAAGGGTGGGGTGGGGTATTTTATGGAGGACTTTATTTCGATAAATCAGAACCCAAATCATTGCAAATAAAGTAGCCTTTCAAATCAAAATCCGATTATTATCTTTTATTATCAGAGAAATATTTTCCCCCTGGTATAAGTTCCATCTTTATTGCCACACCCAGTTTGTTCCAGCATCACTAAAGGCGATTACTGTCAAGCCATCCGGGTTGATGAATGACAGAACGTTTAAGATATTTTTTAAAATATATATATCCAAGTCGGTGAAGTTCTCAGCCAACTATTTCTCTAGACCAGAAACACCATAGGCTGTAAATCTGATCTATTATGAATGTCATTATACTGGATATGTAAGACACAATCAATGATCTGTTGTGAGTGCCATCATGCTGGGTAGTGTAAGACACAATCAATGATATGTTGTGTCATCATACTGGGCAGTGTGAGACACAATCAATGATCTGTTGTGAGTGCCATCATGCTGGGTAGTGTAAGACACAATCAGTGATCTGTTGTGAGTGTCATCATGCTGGGTAGTGTAAGACACAATCTTCGCATGATGACGAAACAGAACATTTTCGCATGATGACCAAACAGAAGATGTTCGCATGATGACCAAACAGAGATACTCGCGCGATGACGAAACAGCATACGCTGGCTGCTCTTGGAGAGCTGGATTTTATCTGCCCACTCTTGAGGCATTGTCCTGAGGAAGCAGGATTAAGGAGAATGCTGGCACTTCGAGAACAAAACAAGACAAAACAAAACGAATTGGACAGGACTTCCCTTACAAATGAATCGTAGGGCATTCTTTGGAACGCGAATTTAGAAACATAAAATCTCATAAGTGGGGAGAGGTGTGGGTAGAGGAACAATCAATGACGTCAATAAAAATTTGACCGCTTTCTTTCAAGGATTCATGGCAAAGAATCTGGTAAACAACGCTTGCGACATGTCTTCGTTATTTATTCCGCGTGTTCCGTAAGACAGATTTCTCAAATTCAATCGGAAAGTGAACATTTGCACAATCACAAAATGATATTATTTGCGGTATTTTCTCGACCTCTCACTTTACAAGCGAGAAGTTTGTAAAAGCTTACACTTAATTGACTGACTCCCCCAGTTGTAGGTGTTACTGTCAGAGTTGCTGTTCTTGTTGTAGAATCATTTTGTATACAGAGAGGGGCATCAGACAGTGACAAAACATAATAATGTTTGAATTACAAACGTAAAGTAATAAGCTTCTTAATCACTTCTTATAAAACGTGTCTTTGAAGATAAAATTACATAAACAAACCAGTTTGTACTCACTCTAGTCAACGTCAGAAGTAAAGTTTTGAAAACATGGACAGCAGACCATAATAACTGGACTTTAAAAATGTGGACATTATATTTGGAGCTTTCAATGCTTATTTTTAAACAGTAGACCTTAAAACCACCATTTCAGCCATAACATTGCTTGTTAGTGCAATTCGCCTTGGAACCGCTTACTATTGACAAATTAGCAAAATGTCCTGTGTGCTATGATTGGTTTGCTTACTTGCATCGGTCAAAATCCAGCTTTTGAAATAAGTAACACATAAATAAACCAAACCAATAGATTTGACTGAAATTAGTGTTGATTTAGTAAAACAAAAACTAAATTAATTGAGATGTTTTAAATAAATCTTTAAAATGTGTTAGTAAAGAAATCATCTGAGATTTTGTGGAGTCAGTAAAACAAAATAAACAAATGAAATGACACACCTTTGTACGCTGATAATGGGGATAAACTAACGAAATGACATACCTGTGTACGCAGTAAAGGGAATAAACAAATGAAATGACATACCTGTGTACGCAGTAATGGGAAAAACAAATGAAATGACATACCTGTGTACGCAGTAATGGGAAAAACAAACGAAATGACATACCTGTGTACGCAGTAATGGGAAAAACAAATGAAATGACATACCTGTGTACGCAGTAATGGGGATAAACTAACGAAATGAAATACCTGTGTACGCAGGTAATCGGGATAACAAAAGAAATAACATAACTGTGTCTGCGGATTTTTTTAATAGGGATGGGGAGGTAGAGAATACAATAATTGCACCTTCGTATTAGTCGTCATCTTTGATAATATCCTTGTAATCATCATCATCATCATCGTGTCCCAGTCAAGTGTCAAAGCGTAACAAGTGTCAAAATGTAACAAGTGTCAAAGCGTAACAAGTGTCAAAATGTAACAAGTGTCAAATGTAACAAGTGTCAAAGTTAGAAAACTTAAATGTGCGGATTTTCGGTAGAAAAATAAACTCGTTAGGTGTATTACGTAGATTTCAGTTGTTAAGGGAGTAAAAGCACTAGCCTTCTATTAACATAGGAGAATGTTCAAGTTGCCATTTTCATACTGAAGATTTGTTATTTCAATCCAAACGTACACGGATCATAATACTAACCAGTGACAGACAGCTTAAGCTTCAGTGGCTCTGGGTGGTATAATGTTACAAAAAGATACTCTCACTTCTATTGTATGCTTCAGTGGCTCTATGTGGTATAATGTTACAAAAAGAGATTCTCACTTCTATTGTATGCTTCAGTGGCTCTATGTGGTATAATGTTACAAAAATATATTCTCACTTCTATTGTATGCTTCAGTGGCTCTATGTGGTATAATGTTACAAAAAGAGATTCTCACTTCTATTGTATGCTTCAGTGGCTCTGTGTGGTATAATGTTACAAAAATATATTCTCACTTCTATTGTATGCTTGTATCATGCTTTCCTTTCTTTTGTACTACCACGTGATCGTCGAAATAAAATAAATACCCACCATTAAATATTTCAGAATTGTATGTCTTGATTAAGTGTGCATGTTTTCTAAAATGTTTTTTCGAGTATAAATACCATAATGTGGGGCGTTTCAGACTACAACATAATGAGATGCAATCTTCCAGATTACATAAATATAAAGACGGTTATGTTAGCTTAGTTTCATGGCTGGGGTATTTTTCTCTGTTCAAAATTTTGTGTTTTCAATTGGAAGTGCTTTAAACTTGATATTTTTTTTATAGATTACATGAATATGTTTAACGCTTGTGAGTGTGTTTGTGTGCGTGCTTTCTTCAAGGGATGGAAGCTTTCATGATTGATGTGGACGATTTTCAAGACTTCTTTTAGTTGATGAAGGGGATGGGAGTGTTTCTTTGGGATAAGTAGAAGGAGGATACCAAAATGCTGCAATCTGAAAGTCAAATGCCGGTTCCTTACAGGGAGGACATCTTTGTCTTGATTTTGCTTGTCCTTAACAATTCCCTCCGTTGAAAACCAGAAGAACCCTCTAAATTCTTCAGAGGCTCTTCTCAACGGACTTGGCGTGATTATGTACTTTTCCAATCACCCATTTTGCTGCAAACTCCTACAAGAAATAAACGTTAGTACCGGCAACATTTTACAAAATAGTGTTATATAAGTGCATGATTAAGAATTAGGTATATGTCTTCATGCGAGAATAGTCCACACTGTAGAGTTAATATTTTTTTCCGCCTGTTTCCCATTAGAGTGGACATTTACATTCAGAACAGAAACACTTAATGGATGACAGTGAACCGAACTGTTGGACGTATTATTCTGGATTGATGGCGCCAGGCTCAAAGGACCTTAATTGCAAAGCAGGCAACAGAGTTACAAATTTTCACGTACAACTGTAGTTTGCTGATCGTTTATAGATCAAGGCATTGAATCGACTGTAGTTTATTAGAGTTATTTGGCAATTTGCAACTTTATAGGCCAATGTTTAATAAAATAGGACAGGTGTTTAGGAATATACTGAAATAAAATTTACATACCAAACAATCCCAGTTTTTAAATATATCGTGACTTGTTAAAAAACAACAACAACAGAATTTGAATTCGTAATCGACGATGAGATTTTTCATGTCATTTTTTTTTCAAAACATCTTTATTCCAGAAAAACTAAATTATTATGATGATGAAATCACGCATCATCGATTATATCGTTATTGACATCCACTATTTTGTCACTGCTATCATAAGGAACATCGACTATCATGTTATTGACATCCACTATTTTGTCACTGCTATCATAAGTCAGTCTGGAGAATGCTGAAGAAATACGGCTTTAATTGGATTGCAATGGAAGTGGTATGTAACGAGTTACCTACCTTGACTCAAATGTTCGAGTAAATATTAATGTAATTGCGTCAAATTATATAATAATAATAATAATAATAATAATAATAATAATAATAATAGTAATAATAATAATAAGAAGAAGAAGAAGAAGGAGTTACATAATATCACTATAGTATCAGGTAAAAGTATCCTTATTCCGATTATAGCAGTAATGTTTTCTGCTTCTTCAGACTTGCTGCAATATGGCTTACTACTTTTCCAGGCTTACTGCTTCTCCAGGCTCTTTAAATAAAGGCTGATCATTTTCTCTGAGCACAATCTCACTAACCTGAAATAAACATGAATCAATTAATTATACATGGCAATTTTTCATGATTTACATTCTACATGATTACAAAATTATTAATCATAAAATAATGTAAAAGCTCATCGTTCAATTCATCCTACAGAAGTAAAATGTTCAGTATAACAATAAATGTGACGTCATACCTCTAACGCCGCCTAGAAGAAAGCCTTAGACCTAAGCCATCACCTTAACTCTGTTGCTGAACTGTATGACGTCACTACAAATAAGCAGAGGTTGCGGGGAACAGACTGAACAAGAATTTGTTTATAAAACAAAGTAGTGTATGCTGAAGACATTAATACCGATACTAAACCGTTAGATGTAACCAGGTATTAATAGTTTTCTTTTTTTTAAAGTAATCATCCAGAACCCCTAAACACGACTAACTATAAAAGAAGAATGCTTAAATTTACAACTTCCTACACCTCAAACAAAGAAATAGCTTTAGCACTGGAAATTCTCAGATTTAACCCCTTCAACTTTAGTGTAGTATAAAGATGTTCTCACGTTTAACCTATTCAGCTCAATTAATCTTAATGTTAATTGTCATTCTTTCTCCTGAATATTATTTGCGATACCAATTTAGAATCAACATTGACATGGAGAAACAAATGAAGTCTGTGCTGATATCGTTGTAGAGAGAGTTACAAATATTCCTGTTATAACCGCGCAGTTCCTTCCCTTTTTCTGTATTGAATCTGAGAGGTCACGAAGCACCATTTACTTGAAGAAATGTTTAACACTGCTTCCTCTAACAAGTCCATGTTGGCACCACCACTAACAAAGCAAATGAAGACAGATCTAGAAACAACAAATGTTCGTATTTTTATTTTCATGTTTCCGGATGCGCGTTTGTTTGTACGTGTTTGCTTGTCATGTTTGTGTGCGTGCCTGCGTGCGTGCGTAAGTTGGGAAAGGGTATGATATGCGGAAGTAGAGTGACGTAGTTTGTAGCTCGTGATCGAATGCACTAGCACTCTTGTGCCAGACCTCGTGACGTTCTCTGCGCAGTGCGTGATAGTGCGTAATAAATGCTGGCCAACAGAGTAAAAACAATTTACTGTTATACAATACTGCCCTATCTAATGCACAGTCTCGTCCGCGGTTCCAAAAGATTGACGTGAAAGAGATGCAAGAAAGGAAAGCAAAACGCGCTGCAAAATCTTTTTTTAAAAATAGTTCACGTTTTCTGATAATTCATTGCTTCTCTCAAAGCGATTTGCAAATACGAGTGATAATTCACCTTATCATACTCCAACACATGCACACGCACACACATGCACATGCACACGCGCGCGCTAGTGGAATTTTTAAATTACCGATCGTACCATCCGCTTGATCTGTATAAATCAGATAGCGTGTTAGAAGGAAGGGGGGTTGGGGTTGAGGTAGGGGTAGCGGTGCTGCAATTCTGAGAGAAACGCTTATAAGCAGCTTCCAATATTTTCTGTCTACACACGCTTTGAAATGGTCGAGAACCATTACACGATTTGTTACTGCTTGGTTCTCTTCACAACATGAGTTACGCATTTCGTACGTTATCTATTTAGAGTCACGCCTTTCTTATGTTATCTATTTAGAGTCACGCTTTCCTTATGTTATCTATTTAGAGTCACGCTTTCCTTATGCTATCTATTCAGAGTCACGTCATTCTTAAGTTATCTATTTAGAGTCACGCTTTTCTTATGTTATCTATTCAGAGTCACGCCATTCTTACGTTATCCATTTAGAGACGTCTTTCCTACGTTATATATTTAGAGTCATATATTTCCTACGCTATATATTTAGAGTCACGCTTTTCGTATGCTATCCATTTATGGTCACGCCTGTCCTACACTATCCTTTGAATCCATTTAGAGCCATGTCTTTCTACGCTATCCATTTAGACTTTAGAGCCATGTCTTCCAACGCTATCCATTTAGAGCCATGTCTTTCTACGCTAGACTTTAGAGTTTAGAGCCATGTCTTCCATCGCTATCCATTTAGTGTCACGCATTTCGTACACTATCGAGTTTTGCATATTTCATTCCTTCTTCGGCAACAGCGTCAGAAGATTCGCAACTTTTAATCTCTTTTAAGAAAATATTTTTTTCATTTTGCCGGTCGAAATAAATTTTGATAACTGGGCATAATCGGTGCTCTTTGTTGCATTCATTTTGTGTGCGCGCGCGAGCGTCTGGTGTGCATGCATACTTATGTGTGTCAGTGTTTTAAATTTGTTTCTTTTCAGTTTGTAAAGTATGGGAACCATCTGAGTGTCTACATCAGTACGATTCTCAACGACTGCTAATGCAAAGCGCGGATTTGAAAAAGAAATATGTACCTGTATTTATTATTTTATACAACTGTATCAGTGACTGTTCGAAAATGTGATAAAGATGTTGGGCCCACTAAAAGACAAGGGATGTGGGTATAATGTATCAGTGACTGTTCGAAAATGTGATAAAGATGTTGGGCCCACTAAAAGACAAGGGATGTGGGTATAATGTATCAGTGACTGTTCGAAAATGTGATAAAGATGTTGGGCCCACTAAAAAACAAGGGATGTGGGTATAATGTCTGAGACTCCAGCTTCACATACAACTCTCCAGTGTGACGTCACGAGAGCCCTTAGGAAGAGAAATATTGAATATGTTTGCACAGTGCCCATCACCACACAGACGTGTTCTGTTTCCTAATTGTGCTGGCTTGAAAGGTCGAGCTTAATTTAGGACCTGCATGACAGAGATATGATCCCAGTCGAGTACTTTCGTTTTAGAACAGACGAGACCCCACGGCGTGATCTCGACCAGGGGACGAGTGGCTGGTTGACTGGTCCGCTTCAGTATTGATGTAGCACTGCGTCACTATTCGAAGCTATTTCGTAATGTTTATTTAACGCGAGTCTTTTTGAGGCTAAATATAAATGTGGCATTTTAGATTTTCTTTTTAAAATCCCAAAACGTGGAACGGAATACATCTTGGGTCAAGTCTATAACATCCGCATAACTATTAGTAAGGCTTCTTGAAAGTGGTGTGGTCAAATGTCGAGAGAAATGCCTTTTGAATTGGTGTGTCCAAACGTCCAAAGAAAGTTTTTCTGTAAACGGTGGGAGCCAAATGTTTAAATGATATTAAACAAGGCCCCGCGAAATTAAGCGTAGACTAAAAGAAAGGAACAAATTGCAAAGGAATAATTAGATATTTAATTTTAATTATAGCTAGACACTCTCACCAATGGCCAGACATATCATACACACCGAACGAGAAGTCTTGCGGTCGGCAGTATTACTCGCTGAGCTAAACCATATACATTATACAACAAAGCTAAGCCTTATATAACAAATACAACAAAGCTAAACCGTATATAACAACGATTAGTCGTACACAACAAAATTAAGCCATATACAACAAAGCTAAGCAATATACAACAAAACTAAGCCATATACTAAAATAGGCTACATAAACAGGCGAATTAATCAACTTCTGTTTGAGTATGTCAGCAGACATGCAAATCACTTTCTGTCTAGTATATAAGCAGATATGTACCACCAAATCAAGACGGCCCTTTATCTCCTTAGGCACTTCTGCCCCTTTCTCCATAGCATGTGCATACGACATCAACTAATCAATACCTTAATCTCATTCTCGTATTTAGTGCAATGTATTTTTACAGATTAGAATATGAACGACAAATTTCCATTTAGCACAGAGTGCTATCTCTAATCTAGCAACAGTACTTCACTTACAGATGTAGTACTTCATACACAGATAGGGTACGTCACATACAGATGTAGCACTTCATACACAGATAGGGTACGTCACTTACAGATGTAGCACTTCATACACAGATAGGGTACGTCACTTACAGATGTAGCACTTCATACACAGATAGGGTACTTCACTTACAGATGTAGCACTTCATACACAGATAGGGTACGTCACATACAGATGTAGTGAAATTAGTCCTTCTTATGTCACTTAAAGGTCTTCGGCAGAGACTACAGTCTAGCTTACCTTGCATGCATATGTAGTGCAGTTAGCGACAGTCCTACTTACGTCACTCATAGACGTAATGCGATAAAAAACAATCCGGGTCAGAGTCATACTGCTGGATTCCACGACAGTCCTAATTACGTCACTCACAGACGTAATGCGATCAATAACAATCCTGACAATAATCAAATTGCTGGATTCCGCAACAGTCGTACTTAGATCACTCAGACGTAAAAGTATAAACATCTCTCCTGTTCACTCACTTTAAGATACTTATCAGGGTAATTTTTTTTTTAAATTAAAAAACCCTGCATAAGAAAGGTGTCTGAGTGTTAGTGGTGCAGAACTTTCTTATTTCTAGATTTTGGCCCCGAGCGAGAGCCGACGAAATATCTATTCAATACTAGCACCAGGCTGTTGTCCAGAAACTTGGCACAATCTAAAATAGGATCATTCTTTTCTTAAACACCACTCATGGACACTTTTCTCAGCTGGTGGGTAGGAAGACACTGAATTATAACGATAATGGTAAGGTGCGTCCGCTTATGATCAAATATTTAATGGAAAACTTTCGTTACCAAGGCCACCACAACTCCCACAAAGGCTGTATCATATATTCGACAATTTTAATGTTTGCATAGCTAATGATTCAGTTTTTACTTTAATGGACTTTGTAAGTAACTTTAATGGAATTATACGCAGAAACAGTGAACGCATAATATAAAATATGTAACATTAATAAATGTAATTATATCTGAACAAAATTGGAGTTGTTTATGGTTCAAGGGAATATTATGGTGAATAGAAACAAAAACTACTGGAAATGTACCTTAAAACTAAGAACTGTTTTGTGAGAAAAAAAATTAGTTATTATTATAAAAACAAGAACTGTTCTGTGGGGAAACAGGAGTTATTAAATCTTGCAAATAAAAACTGTTCTGTGTGGAAACAGAAGTATTTATACCAAGACAAAACTGTTCTGTGAGAAAATAGGAGTTATTATACCATGAAAATCACAAAAGCTGTTCTTTGAGAAAACAGGAATTATTATGCCATGAAAATAAGAACTGTTTTGTGAGGAAACAGGAATCATTGTGACATGAAAGTTTACTGCTTTATGAAAAATCATTATGACATGAAAATAAGCACTGTTTTGTGAAGAAAGAGGAATCATTAAGACATGAAAATAATATTTGTTTTGTGAGGAAACAGGACTCATTAAGACATGAAAATAAAAACTTTTACTACAGAAATGGAAATTATGGTGCACAGAAATCTACACATATGTATTGCAAACGGATAAATATATTATTTTAGACAAAGCATTTGTTCTTATTTGTGTATTAGTATTAATCGAGTATAAATTGCCTTGTACTGATTACAGTACTATTGTCGAATGGAAAATTATTCTGTATGAAATAGAAATTAGAACACGTACACTAGGAGTTGATGTGTGAAAATCGAGTAATGGGTTTCAACTGTGGTTATGTTATGTTTTCTGCTTAACATTTCACCTTTTGTATATTAACAGGATTTGTTCTGTGTAGAACAAGGTAGAGCATTATAGAAAAAAAATTGTTCTGCATCAAACTAGGGAATATGTTGCGTAAAACAACAAAACAGAAACAGAAATGATTCTTTATGTCGCCAGTAAAGATACATGTGTGCTGTAGTAGTATTGCATATGTACTGTCCGACTTGATATCTCACGACGTATTACACTATTTCCTCTGTCTGACAAGTCAGTTCGTGAACGGGTTTGTCATATTACACTATTGCCTTTGTCAGACAAGTCAGTTCGTGAACGGGTTTGTCATGTTACATTATTGCTTTTGTCTGACAAATCAGTTCGTTAACAGGTTTGTCGTATTATACCATTGCCTCTGTCTGACAAGTCAGTTCATGAACAGGTTTGTCATATTACACTATTGCCTTTGTCAGTGCTCTCTACAACAAACGCGCACGACTCCAGAAAAAATATACATACTACTTCAACACCCATATATCTCTGCAAAAGAAAATAAATACATAATACTTCAACACCAATATATCTCTACAAAAGAAAATAAATACATAAATAAATAATACTTCAACACCCATATATCTCTGCAAAAGAAAATAAATAAATAATACTTCAACACCAATATATCTCTACAAAAGAAAATAAATACATAATACTTCAACACCAATATATCTCTACAAAAGAAAATAAATACATAATACTTCAACACCCATATATCTCTGCAAAAGAAAATAAATACATAATACTTCAACACCAATATATCTCTACAAAAGAAAATAAATACATAATACTTCAACACCCATATATCTCTGCAAAAGAAAATAAATACATAAATAAATAATACTTCAACACCCACATATCTCTGCAAAAGAAAATAAATACATGATACTTCAACACCCATATATCTCTGCAAAAGAAATAAATACAAAATAATTATTTTATATTATTTGCAATTGCCTTTAATTAGCATTTCCAGCGTTTATAATTATTTTCTTGATAGCGTCATTGTTTTCCACAGACAATCAGTCTCGACGCATCCCGACTCAGTGACTGTGTAATTAATTACGAGTAGTCAGTATTTAAACTTTCTTCTATCTGTTTGTTATATAGCGTGTGTGTTTGCTTTGCATTGAAGGTGTGTGCGTACGCGTGTTCGTGTGTGTTGTTTATCTGATGTCTTTGTTGATTAGGTGATTAGTCCTTTCATCACAGACGCATACCACGTCTGTCGAAATCAGTCACAGTTACAACTAGATGTTTAAGTTCTGGCGAAGCAGAAGCAGTATAGTTGTATAGTTGTATAGAAGTATTAGGAATAGTCGTAGTTGCAGAAGGAGTGATGTGCAGAATCAGATGTGTCATTGTTATTTTTATCAATTTGTATTCGTATTAGTGGTTTATTATCAGATGTTTTAGTAGTTTAGGATCATAAGTATTATTGGTTTATTATCAGATGTTTTAGTAGTTTAGGTTCATAAGTATTAGTGGTTTTAGTATCATAAGTATTAGTGGTTTTAGTATCATAAGTATTAGTGGTTTTAGTATCATAAGTATTAGTGGTTTAGTATCAGAAGTATTTCTGGTTTTAGTATCATAAGTATTAGTGGTTTTAGTATCATAAGTATTAGTGGTTTTAGTATCATAAGTATTAGTGGTTTAGTATCAGAAGTATTTCTGGTTTAGTATCATAAGTATTAGTGGTTTAGTACCAGAAGTATTTCTGGTTTAGTATTAGTAGCATTACTGGTAGCAGTAACAACAGTACTTGTAAAGGTAGACGTAACGTTAGAACATTTTTAAATCTTTCAGATTTTAAACAAAGATGCGACACCCTCATGTCGTTCCTATAATTACTACTCCCCTAATTTGATTAGAATGGTAATCTACACAAAGAGGCGACACCGTCATGTCGTTCCTATAATTACTACTCCCCTAATTTGATTAGAATGGTAATCTACACAAAGAGACGATACCCTCATGTCGTTCCTATAATTACTACTCCCTTAATTTGAATAGTATGGTAATCGATACAAATGCAAGTAGTCCCACATATATGTATGTATTAGATGTGAAATGCATGTTTCTGCCAATGCTGCTCTGCTTCAAGACCACGACTACAGGGCGACCCATTCACAATGTTTGTGTCAAGGCTACATCATTTCTGCTTCTTAATTGTCCATCGAATATTCAGCGTCCAGTTCTGCACGTGCCCAGAAGAGCGCCTGTAGTTCCAGGCGAAATTGAAAGTGACCATTGTCACGAGAATGGTGCATTGACGAATTTCTAAGTGTCACGATTATCTGCTAATTTTCTGAGTACGCTTTGCGGCACCATCATGTCCGCGCGGCGGCCGCAGCACTTGTCTCCCCTACCACCTGCACATTATGCGATGCGCACGCCAAACAGACCTCGCCGGCCAGTTGTCTTCGGTAGGAAATGTGCAGACAGTCCTGGTAGTCATACGGTCTGAATTAGATGGTGCCGGAAAGTGGCCCTCTCAGAACACCAAGTGCGAAAGGTTTCCAGGGAATTTGGTGAGAGGACTTCTGGAAACCAACCAGGGCACACATGTTGGCATGAAGAAAAAAAAGAAGAAGGAAAACGCATTGTTGAGGTAGAAAGGTATCAACATAGTTTGGGCAGATACCTTCATGACTGTGGCAGAGAATTGTAGGGACGTGGTGATCAAATTGTCTGAAACTACTGACTCGGAGACCATAATTAACTTCCCCCACCACCACCTTCCCCTTGTGCAGGTGATATTTTTTGTATCTGCATTTGTGCATATGTGTTTGTATGAATGTATGTGTGTTAACACTGTATACGTTTTACATTTCTGGAGTAATCCTTTATGCAAAAGTCTAACGAGTACTGCTGTACCCCAGTGTTTCTGCTTTGCGAAGTGCCTGGTACTGCTACAGTGCCGTCAGTATAATGATCATTTGATTGCCACAACATTACTGATGACAGTGCCGTCAGTATAATGATCATTTGATTGCCACAACATTACTGATGAGAGTGTCGTCAGTATAATGATCATTTGATTGCCACAACATTACTGATGACAGACACCGCTTGACGTATAGGGCTGCACACGCATTGTTTTAAATTCTAGAATCGGTACCAGAATGAATTGCCACTGGGACTTTCGTCTGGCGACAGAAATATTTCACACTTGCAAAATGCGGAATTATTTCGCAACTCAGACCCATCGTGTGTCTAGAATTTCCACCAACAGGCGCGAAGAGCCTTTGTGTTTCGATCACTTATGCCAGCATTTAATTTACATTTTTGCCAGCCTTTGATTTTATTTGTGGTGAACTCTTACGGTGTCTTGAGGAATTTATTTGCCTTATAAAAACATTCAACAAATTCACAAATGTTTGGGCAAAATAAATAATTTATCACCTGACCTTGATTTCGTGAGAAGTGTTATTATACACGTTGCTGATTTATACAGCATTCCTGCTGTAATCAGTTTTATTGTTTGCAAATGCTACTAATGAAAATCCGATTCTGATTAGTGTACAAAACCTAGGGCTGATGGGTGACGTCGGAAAGGAAAGGGAATGTCAAGCACAATCCAGCCAAGCATTTAGTCATTCGAATCTCACTGTACGCATTAGATGTGAAACATTCTGTACGTCGAATAACAGCAGACATAACAGGAATATGTACCACGAATCTGCGAATGATGTTGTAACTTTGTGTGTAGTGTGATATAGAGTGACAGTACAATTGTGTGATACGTTGTGACTCCCCATGACTTGACTGCACTCCCGACCGTCTGTGCACACGGCACTCACTGTCTTCCATCTAACCTTAGTCATTATTTTAAAGGGGAGATGACTCCGGTTTTAAGTGTTCACTTTTATTATCTACTTTTCGACGAGAAGAAACTTGAAGACTGCGCGATGGTTATGAATTATATGACCTTGACACGGAAACTATTTACCGGATATATTCTTTGTCACTAGGACTTTAACGTCAACACCCCTTTACTCCGCAACCCCAAGCCTTGCCCCCTCTCCCTTCTTTCCGTTTTTCATTGACGTTCACTTAATATTGTTGGTGGATGTTGTGCAGACGAGACCAGAAATTTCTGTCAGTGTTACGAAAGGTCACTTCCCTGTGTGACTTCTTAGACGCTCATATTTATTTCTTGACGGCGAAAGAGTCCAGTCGGAAAACTATTCCCCATTAGTATAAGTGCTTTTATTTAAAAGGAAATTGCTAACCCAGTAAAGTATGTTGTGCTTTTCCTGCCTATTTTCTCGGCGGATGCTTTGGAAAAGTCGCAGTCTTGTCGGTGTATTTTTTTTTCTTCGTGGCGAAGTGGTGTCACCGGTTGGCCGGTGGAAATATTCTGAGTGCCAGAGCGTGAGAGAGGCAACTGACTGCTTTTGGAATAATACGTCACTATGGCTACACATGAGTTCGGTTTCAGGGCTGCGTCATGTCTAAGATTCGTTTTCAATATTGTTTTTAAAATGTAATTATGCAAGAACAACGGAACTGTGTCTGTTATTGAGGATGAGGCAGTTAACTTGTGTAATATGACCTGCTGAGTTCTATTCAAATTAATTCAGTGGGTTTCTTTTATTTACATCTATTAATAAATCTAATATTGGTATTGAATCAAAGCTTTATACTTGTTTAGGTCAGTGAAGTATGTTGCTTACATATTAAAAAGTCAAACACATGCTTATCAGCATTACGTAAATATTTCTGGAACTTTATAATCTGTCGCGTGTCTCTGATTTGCAATGCACCAACTACTGTTATGAGAAATTTTAACGTGAAAGAGATACTGAACTTATCAATAACTGTTACAAGAAATGTTATCATGGTAGAGATATTAAACTTACCAAACTACTGTTACCAGAAAGGTTATCGTGGTAGAGATAATGAACTTACCAATTAACGTCACCAGGAATTATATTGTGGTAGAGATAATAAACTTACCAATTAATGTCACCAGGAATTGTATTGTGGTATAGATAATAAACTTACTAATTAATATCACCAGGAATTGTATTGTGGTAGAGATAATAAACTGACCAATTAATATCACCAGGAATTGTATTGTGGTAGAGATAATAAACTGACCAACTAACGTCACCCGGAATTTTATCTTAGTAGAGACACTAAACGTGTTCACTGGACAGCAGTCAACGTGACGTGCGGAATACTGACCGATGTGTTTTTCTCTCGTCTATGACAGTGACTCGCGTTTATTGCCACGTGACCATGCTGCTGTTACTCCCAAAACAAGCTTTACAGGAGATCGTGCATGTAGCGAGCACTACAAACGAGAGTAGGATTGATTCGGTATGGCTCTGCAGTCACTTTCAAAATATTCTGGAGTTAGCAAAATGCAGGACCAAATACTGGAATTAAAATCCAGGTTGCTTGTTCGTCCTTCTGACATGACACGGAGAGGGCCCACTCTCAAATTTAATTTGACTTGCAAGCCATTCAAGGTCAGTCTGTTAATGGGAGACCATTTAGCACTGTTGACAATTAACTTCTAGAGAGGGGGAGAGTACTCGAAACTAAAAGGATGGATAATTCACGTGATGAGGATGTACCTGCGGTGACCTGCACGAGAGAATCGGATATGCTGCTACACCGGCAAAACAGTTTGAGCTCTGCGCAAAGTTTGGTGTGTCGGCGATGTGTAGTAAGACTGGATGGCCACCGATACACAATAGGTTGGGTTTGTTTGGTTTTTTTGCTTTTGTTCTTACTTGTATATATAAAAAATGTTCAATAATAAAAAAATCTACCCCTTACTCTCTTACCTTTCACATGCACCAGTACAGCCTCAACGCCTCACACAAATGTATATCAACACATACGCACAAGGATGAGTACACGTACATTTCAAGGACTAAATGATTAAATTACAATGATAAGTGTGTACGTGTTTTGCTTACAGGATTAAAATCTATCCATCCATCCATCCATCTATCTATCTATCTATCTATCTGTTGGTTTATCTGTCTACCCTTCCAGCTATATATATTATATTAATATCATTTTGTCATTATCTCAAAGTACCTGCAGATTTATTTAAACGCATCCATTTATTACATTCTTTAGGAGGTACGTGACGAATCTGTTTATCACGGGGTAAAGAGCGTGCGAGGCAGTGAATCTATGAGGAAGTGCCTGTGTGTTACTTAGCGTTCCTTGCTCTAGATAACAACGTCATTACCGTCAGTTGTAAGCAATTGTAAGAGTTGTCTATCTTGTCAATAGCTTCTTCACTCTTAGAGGTCGTTATTTTTTCTCGTGCCTTAAGTGCATGATAGTATGAGTGTTCAGAGTAGCTGACAATAACCCTGAAGCAAAATCGAATTTCCCTGTAGATTCTAAACAGGTGTACCAGATGATGAGGCATATCCGTTTCTGGTGAAAATATTCTAGAAAGTAGTAAAAGCAATCCAAGACACAAAAAAGTAAAATAAAATAAAACCAGATTTTGCATGCACCGACCCAGGCCGTAAGGAATATTTACAATTTAATTCTTAGAATACATGCACTCCAGGTCTTCTGAAGTGACTTGCCCGAAATTCAGAACCGGAAATGTTTGTCGTGATTGGTCTGTTAGTTTTTGGTGTTTAAATACTATGTGCCAGAATGGCTTTTACTGGCAGTCTTCACACAAGGACGAATTCGAAATGAAGGATTAAGCGAAAGGACCAGTAAAATGAGGGATGAAAAATGGAATGAGGGATTTAGGGAAAGACTGGTAAAAATGGATAAAAAACGGAATGAGGAATTTAGGGGCGAGTGGGTACTAAAAAAGAAAAAAAGTGAATGTGTTAGAAAGGCTCTAGCAGGATGTTTGGGAGACCGCTATAAGACCTTTAAGCACTTGGAGACTAATATAAACGTTCCCCTTCGTGTTACCACTTAAAGGGAGAGATCAAATGTGTTTAGCATTTGCATTATTGTATGTACATTGTTATTGCCACCACTTCTTTCTTGGCGCGTTATTCCTTAGCTGAAGGGCGCGCGTCAACCTAGTTCTCATTGTCATCTCTTTCTTTGCGCGTTATTCCTTAGCAGAAGGGCGCGCGTCAACCGTCATCATTGTAGTTCTCATTGTCATCTCTTTCTTTGCGCGTTATTCCTTAGCAGAAGGGCGCGCGTCAACCGTCATCATTGTAGTTCTCATTGTCATCTCTTTCTTTGCGCGTTATTCCTTAGCAGAAGGGCGCGCGTCAACCGTCATCATTGTAGTTCCGATTGACATCTCTTTGCGCGCTGGTTTTCCTCAAACAGAAGTGTCATCATCGGTGATTTGAAAGAAAATCATCACTATAAAATGAGAAAACAAATTTCAAACTAGGATTAGTGGGTTGAAAATATTATTTTCTTCTAATTATAGAGTTATGTTTCTCTTAATGAAATGAGCCTGTATTTTTTTATGTATGTGCCCGACGATTGACAGTTTTATCACATTTCCAACATAATGAAGTGGAGCGCGCAAATGTGTTGTTGATTCCTAACCTCGAAATACAGTTTCAAGGGCGAAGTAACTAGGCATTTCTTGATAAATTTAACTTCAATCGTCCCGTGACCGAAGTAACTAGGCATTTCTTGATAAATTTAACTTCAATCGACCGTGACCGAAGTGACTGTGCTAGTTCGATTGCATGCAACGTGACTGGTGGTGAGGAGATTGTATGCAAATGTGACTGGTGAGGAGATTGCATGCAACGTGAATATTGTTAGGAGACTGCACGCGGCGTGACTGGTGGTGAGGAGATTGTATGCAATTTGACTGTGGTGAGGAGCTTGCAAGCAACGCTACTGTTGTAAGGATATTGCATGCAACATAACTGTATAACGAATGTAAATTCATTGTGATCATATGCTTCTGAAAGCATAAGGTCAAATAGAAACTAGAAACTCCTAGACTGAAGATTGTGATCATAAAATTACGATAGATCATGGTGACGAAGATTCCGCCCGAGTCATATTGGCACGTTGGATGAAACAGATCTGAGCAGGTAGGATCTGAAATGATTTGTGTAGCCTCGCCTTAATCTGGCGCATTGAATCTTTTAAAACCCCATATCAGAGCACTAGGGAGAATAAGGAACAATTCAATCGTGCATTCCAGGGTGGCTGCGTCTTTTGTCATTGTCCGATGAATACGAAACAACGCAATCATTCGTTTAAAGGGATTTGCCCCTGATGAATATGGATCAGCGGGACCGTGCGTATAAAGGCCCATGCCTGTGCGGATAGTACACGATGAATATCAAGCAACGGAAATATTCATTACAGGTTATCTGCTTTTAAGATCGGGTCTTCATCAATATGGAACGCTGCGGTCGTGATTTAAAGGCCCACGTGTGTGGTCATGTCGTCATCAACATAAATCATCATAATTGTTTTTGGTTTTTTTTTAACAGGTGTGGGGTAGAAATTTGTATGGCAGCGGTTTGTGCTCACTAAACATCCGCACAATGACCTTGAAAGATATTATGTTCAAATAATTATGTCACGACGAAATCGGCACGAAAACCAAAAAATCTGGAAAATATTTTATAAACACATAAATGATCTTCATTAGAAAGACATAAGACATATGTAAGTCATAATTAAGACATATGTAAGATATAAATAAGTCAAGTCATGTAAGACATAAATAAGACACAAGTAGTTTTGGACCTGCTATCATGCAAAGTTTTTGTAAGAAATCTAGCAATTCCACAGATTTGAGGATCTCTATCATTGCTAGACGTGTCTCTGAGGGATATGTTGTTGTCCAATATTAAATTCAACAGTTTTAGAAATTGTTAGTTTACTTCGCTCAGAGATTCAAGTACACGTCCCTTCTTTCTTAGGGGGAGAAAATTTAGATCAATTATTTGTGATTGATATCAGTGAAGTAAAAGAATCTTTCATGTGAAGGAAATATAAATACTTCTGTGACACAAAGCCACTAGTTATTGGTTATTATTATTATTATTATTATTATTATTATTATTATTATTAAATAATTTATGAACATGTTCACTAGAAACAATGCCATGCATATTAACATATTACATACAAGTATCATAATTCACAGTTGTACTAATAACAGTCTACTCACATAATAACATCTACATTAAAACTCAAGCATAATTAACAGTTATACTAATAACATTCTACTCACATAATAATCGTACTAATTACAGTCTACTCACATAATAACCTCTGCATTAAGTATAATTGACAGTTGTACTAATTACAGTCTACTCACATAATAACCTCTGCATTAAGTATAATTGACAGTTATACTAATAACAGTTTACGGACGTAATAATAATCTCTACATTAAAACTCAAGTATAATTCTAATTTGTACTAATTACGGTCTACTCACATAATAACCTCTATCTATTAAAACTCAAGTATAATTCACAGTTGTACTAATTTCAGTGTACTCATATAATAACCTCTACATTAAGTATAATTCACAGTTGTACTAATAACAGTTTACACACACAACAATCTCTACATTAAAACTCAAGTCTAATTCACAATTGTACTAATAACAGTCTACTCATATAATAACCTCTGCATTAAGTATAATTGACAGTTGTACTAATAACAGTTTACACACATAATAATCTCTACATTAAAACTCAAATATAATATGTGTCACCGTCGCCTCATGGGAGCAGCGGTCAAGCTGGACGACACATCGACCCTTCAAGATGTAAAACACAAAGTCTCGCACACAGAATCACGATGGTTTGGCGGGATATAATTTATTCTGCCTGCGGGTAAAGTGTGAAAGACAATGGTTTGTGAATGTGAGCATGCGGGTGTGAATGTGAAATGAGGGATGAACGGGACGAACAAACAAACAACCGCACTAATTCTCACTTCTGCGAACTAAGACAGACTCGGTAGATAAAAAATAATAAATGAGAATTTATTTTCGGTACTGGACCACACTAGCCGACGGTTATTAGTCACTCATCCAATAAGTCTTTCACGCACTGATTCATGGGATAGGGGACCAGAGCGATGAAGGATGAAATAAAGTTTAAAATTAAAAAATAAAAGTAATAATACACTGATATACACAGCAAGCGATGACAACTGCGTAACTTAATACAGTCTGAAATGCGCTGGCAATGAATATGGGTATAACCCAACACAATTTACTAAACGTTAATAACAATCGTTGACCACCACAAAAAATTCACAATACCGTTATTATGTCTAAATGTCAACAAAATTAATAACGACAAACGTTTGCATAAGAAAGTTCTGGGGTGAAAACCCAAAATGTCAACAATTTGTAAGTTCCAAATAAATATCTAAAGGGAGACTATAAATAATCTAATTATTCCTAACTACCTATGAGTAATGTGCCCCTAATGAATATAACTTACTCTAATCAGTAGTGGTGAACGATGAAGTACGCACTGACGAACGCACTGGACAAATGGTAAAAGTTACTGTGCACAACACTGAAGACTCAAACATTAATTCGCTTTCTCCTCGGAAGTGAAATACATGAGGTGTGCCAACCACTGAAGAGTGACGGGGGACACATTTGCAAACGCAGGTGAAGACCTGGACATTGGTTCCTTGCTGAATAACTTAGGAATTGTTTCACGCTGAATAACGTAGAAATTGTTTCACGCTGAATAATGTAGGCATTGTTTCACGCTGAATAACGTAGAAATTGTTTCACGCTGAATAACGTAGAAATTGTTTCACGCTGAAAAGCAAGAAAATGACGTTATGGTTAAAACCAATTGAGTGTAGTACCTTGAATGTCTTCTCCTTACTCGACTCAATTCTCCTTCAATTCCAACACACTGGACATTGATGGATTTGCCGTCGATGGGATTTGGTCCATTGGTTGGTTGGATCAAGTAGACGGGGAAAAACGCCAGAATATGATGTTCAGCCAGCCAAACAGAACACTCAGTAAAGCCCTTATTTCAAATTTTAGAAATTCAAATAAGAAGGCTCCTGGGCTCAATGAGTGAAGGAAAAATGTAGCTGGAGTTCAACACAAAGGTCAAGAACCGCTCATATATACACTACTGAGAGAGATGGAACTCCCGTTCTTAAATATGACTACCCAAAATCTTTTGAGCCACCATAAATTCTGGAAATGTCCGCACAATAAAAACGTGTATTACAACTTACCAGCGACAAAATACTTATTGTGAAATGGGCGCATTACTCTATGTGTGCACACTCCTATTATCAAAACATGCTTGCCATGTTTGTTTTTCTGATTATGTCTCTATTGGTGTAAGAATCTGTTGTAGTCACTGGAATCATAAATTGTATAATCGTATTCCGATGTAGACTGTACTTCCATTCCTCCCCCACCCCTCCCCCACAAAATAACACTTTGAGTGTGAATACAATAAAAGAAAACACCATAAACTCGACCACAAAAGTCCACAGACTGATTTCGATTTTTATCCTAATCAGCTGATATATGCTTGTCTTATTCCAGAGTTCAGTAGCTACAGGCAACTCAGTGAGTTTTTCTTTCTTTCTTTAAAAAAAAAAAAATGCTTCCTGACATAATTTGTATCGCTGAAAGCATGAAGTTCTGAAGCTGGATGGAAATATACAATTTGTAGTTTGTTACCACTTTTTAGCAACAAATGCAATTTGTTTTCGCAATCAAGAAAAATAACTTCACGTCACAGATACTGATACTCGGACCAGTACATCGTACGTCACGAAAACTCACGACCCAGGTTAAAGTGATCTGAGATTTGTTAAGACTCCTTGCTTTTAAAACAGGAATGATACAGTCCTTTGCTGACCTTGCGAAATATACACACGCCTAGAGTCTAGCACTTACAGAATGACTGCGCCGAGGTTGATCGAGATTTCAAGTTAGCTGCTGACGTACGTAACGCATATATCCAGGTGTAAAATATCTCTGGAAATGACGTAACGTATAAAGCAGCAAGTAATATTGTTATTATTTGTCCATTTCTATGTGAGCACTTTACTGAAACCTGTCCTTGTATTGATGTTTATATCTGCACTCCCAAATAATGTTATCGATCTTTGTTTAATCATTTCTGTTTTCTACTCATCAACCAACACAGCTAAGCTCAGGTACTAACACCATACACACAGATATAAACGCACTTACACAAACGAAAAACATATTATTACTCTGTATTTCAAGCAACCTAGAATTATCCATCGACTCCAAAACTGTTCTTTCTCCCGAAATTCTGTCTGCTATCGGTTATCTTGAAAAGGTTTTAAGTAGTAAATTTGCACGGGATATTCCGACCGCTTGAGTGCATACGAAATATGGCTTCCAAAATTTAAACATTTGTTTGCGTCTGTTTCTGGGTACACAATGTAAAGTTAACCATCTATCTATCTATCTATCTATCTATCTATCTATCTATCTATCCATCTATCTATCTATCTATCTATCTATCTATCTATCTATCTATCTATCCATCCATCCATCCATCCATCCATCTATCTATCTATCTATCTATTAAATTTAGAAAATTCATAATCACGCGTTAAAGTTGATGTATACATAAGTATGTAGTTGAGGACTACTAAAGACAGAATAAATACTCTGCTGTGATTTTTGTTGTATTTTTTAACTGTTATCTTCACAAGTCAAACTTTGGCAGGAATTACTTGTCTGCCTTACGTCGCATTAAACCAGGACATGCGACGTCTGTCTTACTTCCGACCTGCAAGCGTTTCCATTGTGAAGAATTTCTCCCACATTCATCAGATTTTAGCCGCACGAGAGCAGGCACTGTATGTACAGACAATAAGACTTCACCACCGACCAGACTGTAGTATATCAGAATAGGCACTATATGCAGAGATAATAAAACTTTACCACTCAACAGACTGTAGAGGACACCAGAAGAAATACTATATGCACAGATAATAAAACTTTACCACTGGACAAACTGTAGAGGACACCATAACAAACACTATATGTACAGATAATAAAACTTTACCACTGAACAAACTGTAGGGGACACCATAACAAACACTGTTTTTTTTTCAAGATAACTACACCAATGGTCACACCTTCGTGGGCACCAGAATAGACACAATGTACACCATAACACTACTGCACTGACCAGACCATAGTGGACATTAGAAAAGAGATTTAAATGTACACCAATAACACTACTGCACTGACCAGACCATAGTGGATATCAGAAAAGAGATTAAATGTACAAACACTAACACTACATCGCTGACCAGACCTTAGTAGACATCGGAAAAGAGATTACATGTACTGACAGTATAACTATACCATGGTTTATAGTTTTAGTAGTGAGAAAAGTCAAGCTCATGCAGGCAGCCAGACTAAGCAAGTGTGTTTATTTTTAGTCGACATAGAGACGAGAAACTTATTTCAGTCGGCATCAGAAAGAAACAACGCAATTACATCCCTTACACTAGCAAATTCCTACTCTTGAACTACAGGCTCAATTTGCTATTATTTCCCCCCTCCAAACTTGGATTTTGTCTCTATCAAGGTTGATTGATTTTGCAGCTGAGCACAAGAACCTTTGACGAGTTTTAAGTTCTCGAATGAGAAATACAATATTAATTTTTGGGAACGAGATTTAGGGAAGATTTTTCGCGGACTGTGGCAGGAATTTGCTGTGTAATTTTTTCCGACAGCAGTGACTGACGGCCCGAAACGTCATAGTGTCATTGCCAGGTAATCTTTAGCATACAAGGCTTGTAGCACACAGGACCACTTTGAACGTCTCCTCCAAAAGAATAGCTGAACTGACAACCTTGAGTCAGACAGCAGTTAAGAATGACGTAGCAATTTTTACATCCTTGTCCTTGAATCGAGATTTTGCTGTTCTCGTTCTCAGCATCTCCCCAAATTCTTAAATTGTCAGATTTACCAGTATCTTTCTAGGTTCATTTGTCCTTAAATACGTGTTGCAGTTATCGAGGATAGAACCAGCTAATACTTAGTTTTAAAAGATGGGTGCCACAGTTGATACATGCGCCATTAATACGACTGTTAATGTTCATGACAGGTGCCACAGTGAGTTAAAGAAGACTAGTGCTATCATTATTATAGTGACTACATATACCTTAAGACTAGTGTCATTGTTATCATAGTGATTAATTATACCATTTAGAGTAATGCTAACACTATCACAGTGACTATATATACACTTAAATAAGACCAGTGCTATTATTAATAAGGAAGACAGTGACTTGTTGCAAATCACGTGATTGTGAGCGCTCGCTAGTGACAGTTGCCATCAGTGGAATGGTTATGTACGTTGACTTTAATTATCTCTCTAAAACTTTGTTAGTACCATCAAGCAGAACAACAGAGTGCAGTGTACCCTTACACACCGAGGGTAAATACTTCTCTAGTCTACCATGGTCACAGCAGTTCATAAATCAGTAAACTGGGAGATTCAGTAAAAACAAGAAAAGGCTGCATTTCTCTGTAAAATATTATCAGGGAACAAACATCAAGTTTCCAGTTTATTCATCTCTAACTCTATTATTTCTTACATTCAAGTTTCAACTTACAGTTTCCCTGCAACAGTATTAATTAGCCCCCAAAACAAACAGCATAATAAATACAATATATAAAGTTTATGAACGTATTCACTAAAACAATGCCAAGTGTTTAGCCTACTATTTACGAGAATTGTAATTCAAAATTTTTTAAAATATTATTCTATTCACATAATACATCTCTATAACACAAGTATAACATATAAATAGCAAAATGCACGAAATATTTCTAAGTCCATTCTCTCAGTCAGTTAAGTCACCATTAAGTCAACGTCCGCCTTTCGTGACTGGGCTTCTGGCCACTCAAAATCAAAGTGATGAGACAATAGAATTCTTTACAGCAGGTAAACTTTTGATCTCATTCCATTGGCTGGTCTCGTTCTTGAAATCTTAACCATTGGATAATAAAAACTACTCATCCACCGAAAACCGGTTTAGATTACATCAGAAGTCTAGCACATTCTTTACCTGAGTTGTTTATTTCCAACTTTGACAATTAAAAATATCAGCACTAGAGTGCGCAAATCAGTTCAGGAAAATTTGAGAAGAAATCTGAATATTTCGTCTTGGATTGGAACTGACAGTAAGCGAGATAACGACTATGCAATATATAGACGATACACATACATGCACACACACACACGCACGCATAGTTGTAGCATGGGGAACGTGCATAAAACACCCTCCTCACTGTGAGGTATTTACCCCCTGTATGACGCAAGCTTGCATCTGATTGACGTCATAATTTTGTGCGTCTCCAAAGGAAGTCACGTATTAAGAGAGTTTCTTTTGTGTCTGTTTGTTTTACTAGGGCAGTTTTTGGAGCACATTTGACAAACACTTTATTTGATTTGGTAATTTTATCTAGCGCGTCCGCAATTTCTTGGAATGATTCCATCCAGTCTGGCAAATGGCAAGCGTGAGACTTTTCCGTGGACGTTAAATGTATATTTTGTAATTTTTTTATCTCTGCATCTGCTTGTCAGTTTCTCCATCCACCCATGCGTCTCCATCCATCCACACGTATGTCAGTCTCTCTCTCCACCCATCTCTGCCTACGTGTATGTGTGTTTGTCTATTAGTTTCTCTATCACTCTATCTGTCTATCCGTATAGTGACGTAATTGACCTATACTTCGAAATCATTCAACGAATGTACGTGAAAACTGATCGATACTGATTCTGCTTGTGTTTTGTTAAGAAGTATCTTAATTAAAATTTTAAAAACAAACTTGACAGATTAAATTAATTTACAAAAGGTCAAATATAAAATCCATATTGTAAATATAAAACCAGATAGAAAAACTTCAACTATTCAAGTCTATACACAAACATTGTAAAATTAATTGCATACACTCTGACAACTCATACATAAACTCTAAAATCAATTTGTACACTAAGTTATTTACACACTGTAAAACATTCACATAGGCCAAAATACATGTATAAACTTTAGCACATGTTCACACACTCTAACAACACATGCATACACTTTAATAATTAATCCATACATTAAAAATAAATACCCAAATCACTAACCTCGTTTTGAAAACAATAAGACAAGTATTGTCGTTTATTTTAATCTGAGAGGAAAAACCCTTCTCATTAACATATCAACTGTTAACATGACAAAATATATTCTACAGAAAATGGTTAACAACACCACAAATTCAATACTCAAACTTTTAACATAAGACAAAATGTTTTTACACAAAATAGCTGATAACATGGCAGATTCCCATAAGAAGTCAGACATATCAAAATATCAAAATAAAAAATCTAAATAGAAAAACAACAGATCATTTTACATAAACAATGATTTATATAATGTGATTTAGTTTTTCTGTTTTGAGAAGAATCGATTGTCGTAAATATCTATCGAGAAAATGAATATCGAAATATAGTCATTGATTTCATTAATGAAACTTTGACATACTAATAAAGAATGGGGATAGCGAGGTAAGGACAGGGTGAGACAATTAAACTGAAATGAATAATTTTTTATTTGACATAATAATGATACAAGCACGGTGTACTGACTTCTAACGAGTTTTATTGATAGCTATATCGTTTGTAAGAATACAAACAACACACACACACACACACACACACACACACACACACACACACACACACACACACACACCCGTATGCATGCGTTCACAAGGTCACTGCTTTTGAAAGTCAAGGGATATACTTTAAAATATTTACGGGGGGAAATAACTTTCAAACATTTGAGCAATGATATTGTCCTAATAGATTAAAGCCCAGACTTTTAAAGCGAGGCCGTTGTATACGTCAGACTGGTGCTGTACTAGTCAATTCACGGATGGGACCCTGACAGATGCCCTCTGCAGTTTGTTAGAGTAATGAGATTGAGGCAAGCCTAACCATCGGCAATAGTAAACAGATTCCCTTTGGGAGAAAGGAAACAGGGGAAAAGAGATGAAGACATATAGAGAGAGAATTCTATTTATATATTATGTTTCTACTAAGTGGGTTTTGCATCCAGTTTATATTCTCTTATCTAGTATTAACGCACAAAATATTATTTCACTACCTTGTGAACGCAGTGCTACACTTACAACAGTTAATACATTTTCATAGTATTATACTGCTGGACACGGGACATTTATTTCATTTACCTATTAGTATATTGTTGGACACGGGACATTTATTTAATTTACCTATTATTATATTGCTGGACACGGGACATTTATTTCATTTGCAAATATTATTATATTGCTGGACACGGGACATTTATTTCATTTACATATTATTATATTGCTGGACACGCGACATTTATTCCATTTTCATATTATTATATTGGTGGATACGGGACATTTATTTCATTTACATATTATTATATTGCTTTACAGAGGACATTTAGAAATGTGATACATTGCAATACACAGGACATTAATTCCACTGATATAATAACACAGCTCTTCACATGTGCACATACAGCTGACATATTAATACAGTTCTATATACGTCACTTTTATTACATTTAATTGATATCAAGTTCTCTATACGTCACTTTTATTACATTTAATTGATATCAAGCGTTACGTTTTAGTTAATGATGCGCACCAAAAGCAGACCATCACATGTAACAACACTCGAATGCAGTCCCTAACAACTGACAAGACACAAACCAAGTAGTCCTTTACAGCCAGTAGCTCTCCAAGCAGTTCTAACAACTAACAAGACACAAACCAAGTAGTCCTTTACAGCCAACAATAGCTCTCCCAAGCAGTTCTAACAACTAACAAGACACAAACCAAGTGGTCCTTTACAGCCAATAGCTCTACCAGGCAGTTCTAACAACTAACAAGACACAAACCAAGAAATCCTTTACAGCTAATAGCTCTCCAAGCAGTCCTTTACAGCCAATAGCTCTCCCAGCAGTTCTAACAACTAACAAGACACAAACCAAGCAGTCCTTTACAGCCAATAGCTCTCCCAAGCAGTTCTTTAGTCCAAAATGCACCAAAAATACAGTCCTTTATACCAAAATGCAATTCTTTATATCTAACAATATACGAAAATGCAGTCCTTTATAGCTAACAAGATACCAAAAGCAGTCCATTATATCTAACAAGAAACCAAAAGTCCTTTATATATATCAAGATAACAAATGCAGTCCTTTATATCTAACAAAACAATCAACACCAAAAAATACATGCAGCTAAAACAGTTTATTATAGCTAACAACAAGCACACAAAACAATCTGTTACAGCTGATGATATGCACCCAAAGCAGTTTGTTAGACTTCATAACACACACTTAAATAGCATGTTTTGGCTACTGACATATCCAAACGGTTTGTTACAGTTAATAACATTTCTCAATGGTATGTTAAAGCTAATAAGGCACAGCCAAACAGTTTGTTATAGCTACTAACACATTCCAAACAGTTTGTTATAGCTACTAACACATTCCTAACAGTTTGTTATAGCTACTAATACATTCCAAACAGTTTGTTACAGCTAATAACACATTCCAAACAGTCTGTAATAGTAAATATTGTTTGTTTCAGATAATAACACACTTACAAACAATCTGTAATAGTTAATTATGTCCGTTACAGCTAATAACACACATACAAACAGCCAAATACAAGAATACAAGTCTTTTAAACTAATAACACCCACTCAGAGTGTGTTACTACTATTAAAGTCTTTTAAACTAATAACACCCACTCAGAGTGTGTTACTACTGTTAATGTCTTTTACAGCAAACACGGCACACCCAAGCTGTCTGTTGTAGGTCTGTTTTAGCTAATAACATAACACAATGATGTAGGTTGTAGCCAAGAGTACACCTCAAAACATTATATTACTACTACTCAGTTCTGTTACTTCTGATAACACATCCAAACATTCTACTCAGTTCTGTTACATCTGATAACACATCCAAATATTATAATACTACAATCGGTTCTGTTACATCTGATAACACACGCCCAAACTAATGATGTCTTTTACATTTCAAACAATAAACCACATGTACTTAGGGAATCAGCAAAATGTTGTACGATAGGCAACACGCGTCATTAGAGCTCCATACACAACCCCTCCCCCTCCCACACGTCTAGAAAAATAAATGTAATCAGAGTCATACAGTAAATTACCATGGTACGAAACGACCGAATGCACGTCACACGTTTCTGTTTTACCTTTGTCGTCCAAAATAGCAATTTTCTCTGTCGACATCGATTATTCATTTTGTTGCACTGTCAGTACTTGTATGTCAATATATAACCAACCCAGATTTGCCAATTTTCTCTTTCGCTAATTAATTTATTTTAAAGAGTTATAGTCAGCCATTGACAAGTTATTTGGTTCTGTACATGGCAAAAAATCAATAAAAAACATAATAGGTCATGACAACCACGTAGCGTAATGTTAATCGGTGTCAATAATTCGTTTTTCGACAAACCTCTATTTACATAATAATTTTAAATGGTTATACAGACAAACATAACGTGGAAATGGAGGGTACTGCAACAGGGGAAAGAGAAGCTTCATTTTCAAATTGAGGTCATCGAAAATGCCATCAGACTTTACCTTACATTAATGTTTTATTTTGTAAACACTTATTAAAGCCAGGGATGGTTGTAAGAATGGTTACGAGTCACAAACTTTTCTCTTATTATAGTTTTAGCAACAACAACAATAACAACACAAAACACAACATTTTCCAACAGGAATGTGCTCTTGACAAATGACTGAGATCAAAGCAAAAAAAAAAAAAAAAGGGCAGACTGAGTGTGTCTATTTTAAGACATGTTAACTGTTGAAGGTGGTTATGGATTTTGTTGGTCATCCATAAATTAATGAATAATCTCGGACAATACAAATAACTGAGGTTACAGTTCCGGTAGCTCCACGAGCCCCCAAGCAATTCCTCGCTAAATAGAGAACAGGGACGTAAACAACACAAACGTTACAGATGATAAGGATTGACACAAAGATTGGTGAAAAATTAATATAGAATTTATATAACATGACCTGTCTGGAATTCTGTCCCCCTTTCTCACTGTGGTAGGTGATGTCATGACTTTGCATGCTGGCCTTCAGGCTCATAACAACGTGCACTGGCTGGCTTTACGAATTTGCAAAACTGCATGCTGTGTCCAGTTTGCAGTCAGAAACAGGTATAACAAGGTAAATGTAATGATACCCATGGAAACCAAAGTTAAGTGCAGGTACCAAAGGAGTTTGCCAATGGCTGTAGAAACACAACAATAATTCTTCTGTAGAATTCAGATGGATAGGCTTTGATTATCTCTTTCCTTAATTATTATTCAGAATATATTTAAAATTACTGAGCACAATCATTTAGTTCACCACAATTGAACAAGGAATTTGGCTACTTGTCCTTTCACAAATTACATTCTTTTCCAGATAAAGTTACACAATATTAACAAATTTGTTACATTTACATTTTCCAGATACAGTAATGCCTTATCAACAAAGTGAACAAAACAATAAAAATATAAAATTCCCTAAGTCATAACCATCATTTTACAGATCAAACTCTGTGATTTACTGAGGCCTTTTCAGACATCTTACTGTGTGTGGGTTTCCCTGGTCAGTTATTGTGAACAGTTAGATTTTTTTACAATGTGGATTTTCCTCTGTATTCACACAGTGACCATTGGTCAGCTCCAGCTGGACAGTAGATGGTCATTGGATAACTAAAGTTGGCTAGTATGTGACTATTGGCTGACTCGAACTGGTTATCTTCTCAGGAGACTAACTTCTTGTTTCAACCAATAAATTGTTTGTTCACAACAAGATTTGGGTTGATTCGTACATTCACTGGATTTTACGCTATAGAATATCACTTCTTCTTATAATATAGAATATCACTTCTTTTATTTTCCAATTCTCTTATTTAAAGGTGTGAAGGTTGTTGTATGTTTATTTTTAGCTTTATATTACTATTTTTTCTTTTATAGCATTTCATTGTTTTGAAGATTTTTATTTGTTGTTTGTGGTCTTTTGTTTGATATTTATCATTATTTTGTGTTCTTTGTTTTTTGTTTCAATTTTTTAATTTTATTTTCGCTTCTTTCTTCCAGTATTCGTTTTGTTCATTTCTTCATTTTTTCCTTGTATTGGTCGCCTGCCATATAAAGTTTCCTTTAAAGTTCAAAGCACAGATTAAGACATAGTCTGATCGATCTATATATTAAGTATTTTATGTTTCAATACAGTCTGGCCGATATATAATTATATTAAGTATTTTATGTTTCAATACACAGTCTGACTTGATCTATACATTAAACATTCAATAACTTTCAACGACATTTAGGCTTCTCTCTATCTTTCTTTCTTTCTTTCTTTCTTTCTTTCTTTCTTTCTTTCTTTCTTTCTTTCTTTCTTTCTTTCTTTCCTTCTTTCTTTCTTTCTTTCTTTCTTTCTTTCTTTCTTTCCTTTCTTCTTTCTTTCTTTCTTTCTCTTTCTCTCTCACTTCTGTTTTTCACTCTTACTTTCTCTCTCTTTCCTTGTCTCTCTTTCTATATCTTTCTCTCACTTTCTTTCTTTCTCATTATCTCTCTTTCTTTCTGATTCACTTTTTATGACTCTCATTCTGCCACACTCTTTCTTTACTCTCATCCTCTCTCTCTCTCTGCCTCTCTCTGTGAATCTTTCTCTCTCTTTCTGAAACTCTTTCTAACTCCCCTCTCACTCATAACTTTCGCGCGCGCATGCATACAAACCCACACACAAAATCATATACTAACACACGAACACATATACAAATTCACACATTCTTATGTACAATTGAATGCACACACACACACACACACACACACACACACACCTATACGCACAAAAAAACGCGTGCACACACTCGCACGCACGCACACACACAGACAGACAGTGAGAATGCAGCTTTGACACTCTCTTTTGACGTGTAATCAACTTTAAATCTATAACCTGTCTGTCAAGGAATCAACACATAGCCAGCCTTTCTTCTACAAAGTCTCTGTCAAGGATTTAACTCATAATATATAGCCAGTCTTTCCTCTACAAACTCTGTCAAGGATTTAACTCATAATATATAGCCAGTCTTTCCTCTACAAACTCTGTCAAGGATTTAACTCATAATATATAGCCAGTCTTTCCTCTACAAACTCTGTCAAGGATTTAACTCATATAGCCAGAGTTTCTCCTACAAACACTGTCAGTGCTTTAAGAGACTGCAAGTCGTACAGCCAACACCGCCCCTTAATCTCTGTAATGCTGGTTTGACAGATTATTTCACGAACCCTCATCCTAATTCGCAACAACCCTTATTATCTGTCACCTTCGAATCTAACCTAAATCTGTCGAGCGTGTAACAGCTTCGCATCTAAATTTCTCTACCACTGGTTTAACAGACAGAACTATTGGGATCCTGGTCAAGCAATGTATCTGACTCCACTCTGCCGTTTTTCACTTGCGAGTTTGACAGTTAGTCTCTGTGGGTTGACAGTATACTGGAAATTGTTCCTGAACATTGAATTGAACTGGAATGCCGAGAGCCGGAACTGTTACCTCTGGTCATGATTTACCGCTTGCTCTTTAGGGTCTCAGTGCCCTGAAGGCTCTGGAACTCAGACAGATATCCCTCAGGGGCGCAGCATGATAAAAGAGTATAATTATGTTGTCTGAGTCTGATGTCAGATTGCAACGGTCATCTGGCTCTCGGGAAAATCTAACATTTGAACTGTGGACATAATTTCTGCAGCCATTTATGAAGTCTGGTGTGAAAGAATTTTTTTAAAATATTTATTAGTTTTAAAATATAAAATATATATAGTATATTTATGTGATAGAAACATAGTGTAAAATATTCCTCTTATATTTCTGTAACTGTAATGTAAACTGTAGCTAGTTTATTTCTGTAACGGTAATGTAAACTGTAGCTAGTTTATTTCTGTAACTGTAATGTAAACTGTAGCTAGTTTATTTCTGTAACTGTAAACTGTAGCTAGTTTATTTCTGTAACTGTAATGTAAATGTAGCTAGTATATTTCTGTAACAGAAAAACAGTGCAACATGTAGCGTGTTATGTGACAGCAAACAATGTAAACTTAACTCTATAATGTAATGTTTAGGTTAAGGAAAATTATAATCCTGACTATAACCTTATTAGGGTAAACCAGAATATCCATCCAGATTTTCACCAAAATCTGGATTATGAAATGTTTGAGTTTGCAAAATCCACACATACATATATAAGCACAAAATACACATGCAAGAGCACACGATCACATGCTAAGAAAACACAAACAAAATATTCACCTACATACACACGGCATTTATAACACATGCGCACGCACGCAGGCACGCACACACACACACACACACGTGTTTTTTGACATTGTCCGGAGGTCAGTAAATTACACTTTATAAATCTTAACATTTTATGCATTTTTTTGGTCAAAATTAACGTCACTTATTGTGCTTCCTGTCCTGTTAACTCTCTCCAGGCATGACAGCATTCTAATCCCTGTCCTGTTAACTCTCTCCAGCCATGACACCATTCTAATCCCTGTCCTGTTAACTCTCTTCAGTCATGACCAACGTTCCCTCTAATAATTTTCCTGTGTGCGCGGAACTTTTTTGAGTCTGGCAGTTGTTTGAGCTTGCTACCAAAACTTGTGCGCGGAATTTTGAAACTTTTTGAAACTGCTCCGCGACATTTTCTCATGAGCTTCGGGCCGCGCACCTTAGAAGGAACATTGGTCATGACATCATTATGACTACCGTCCTATTAACTCTCTCTGTCATGACATCATTATGACTACCGTCCTATTAACTCTCTCTGTCATGACATCATTATGACTACCGTCCTATTAACTCTCTCTGTCATGACATCATTACGACTACCGTCCTATTAACTCTCTCTGTCATGACATCATTATGACTACCGTCCTATTAACTCTCTCTGTCGTGACATCATTCTGACTCCTGTCCTACTATCTCCGTACAGCCATGACATCATTCTAATTCATGTCCTGACCGATTTACACATTAAGTATTCTGTTTTCAATTCAGTCTGACTGGTCTATGCTTTAAGTAGTTTATGTTTCAATACACAGTCTGACTTGATCTATACATTAAAGCATTCAATAACATTCAACGTCATTTAGGCTTCTCTCCTTCTTTCTTTCTTTCTTTCTTTCTTTCTTTCTTTCTTTCTTTCGTTCTTTCTTTCTTTCTTTCTTTCTAATTAATTAATTCTAATAAGCTAATTCTACCTTCTATTTTACTAACTACATATAGCCATGATAATATTTTACCTCTTGTCCTACTCTCTACAGCCATGACACCATTCTACCTTATGTTCTACTAGCTCTCTACAGGTATATCATTCTACCTCCTATCTTACTAGCTCTCTACTGCCAAGACAATATTCTACTTCCTGTCCTACTAATTCTCCACAGTCATGACATTATTCTACTTCCTGTCCTACTAACTCTCTACAGTCATGACATAATTCTACTTCCTATCCTACTAACTCTCCACAGTCATGACATAATTCTACTTCCTGTCCTACTAACTCTCCACAGTCATGACATAATTTTACTTCCTGTCCTACTAACTCTCCACAGTCATGACATAATTCTACTTCCTATCCTACTAACTGATTCTTCCTCCGTGACACCACTCCGCTTCTTGTCCGGACAACTCCCTACAGCTCTGTCCCTCCCACCCCAGAGTTTTATAGAGACAGTCACTTGCAGATTCACATTCTACTGGTGCTTTCTTTTACTTTTAACGCCATCCATCTAACGTTCCTTATGAAAAAAGAAGAAACCATCCTGGACCCTAGTCACTTGAAAACCTATCATCCAGTCTTTAATATCCCCATTTATGTCACAAATTCCTGGTAAACATTAGTTTGTCTCACGCAGTACCCCAGATACATTTCAATTATCTTTTTAGTAGTTTGTAGTTTACGCGAATAACCATGATGCAACGCCCCACTGTCTACAAGATTTGGATAGCCACGGTGCTGCTTTATCTTAATTAAGATCACGTTTGTAAAGAAAAAAGTTCTTATCAGTAAATGGTAATCTTTCCAGTCCACGTGATCTATGGCTATGGTGTCCCACAGGACTGAAAACTCGGACCAGTGGATGGATGGATGGATATTTGGGTGATAGAGGTTTTGCGGCTTCCTCTGATTTAGTTCCCTGGCACGAGGTGTGCCGCTGTAGGTAGAGTTGAATATGATAAAAGACAGGATGGAAGTTGGTAGAAAGTTAAGTGATTATGAATGATAGCCTATTGTCCGTTGCAAACATGTCTGACCGGCAAAGGTAGAGTCAACCCGGTAATCCGTGGGTTAAAGTTGTGGTGGATGTTGTTGCAGTCGTTCCGAATATTGGAGGGAGGGTGGAAGGGGGTGTCTTACAGAGCTCAGGCTAGTAACACACCAAGTCTCTACCTAGTGTGTGTATGTGCGCCCGGGATGCTCAATCCTTCTGGCCCCCTCACTGGTGATGTTGTCGTCGCTGTCTTTGATGTTGTGGCTGTCCCCAATGTCTGTTGGGATGCACATAGGCGGGCGCTGGCGGTCAATATAGACGGTTGAGCAGTATTTGGATCGTGTCCTCAACGGGGTGGTTGAAATATCCCCATTGTGGATACTGCTGCTCGTAGTACTGCCATTGTTGTCGACGCTGTCGTTGTTGGCATCTGCAGCTTTGTTGAGGCCATTATTATGTCTGCTGTTGTTGTTGTTCTCTTCGTTTATGTTGTAATGGGTGCTGTCTTTTCTTTCCATCTCGTTTTATTGTTGGAGTACGGACTTGCATTGATGAAGTTGAAGTTATTGTTGTTGTTGTCAACGGCGTCTCTGGTAATGGTAGGAGCGGTGGGGCTGTAAACTCTTTCAGTGCTGTATCGACTTCGATCTCAGTCTGCTTGTCAGATTTCTTTGTCATATCCGTTTCTGTCTGCATTATTTTGTCTTTCATTTCCGATTTGCTCGTCTGGGTGTTGGCGATTTTGGGGTCTTTCTTTTTCTTGTCATCTTTTTTTTTTTCCTTGTAGTGGCCTGTATTTTTTATCCTCTGTTGGAATGGTTGGAGTCTGGCTTTTTTCTTCTTTTATCGTGGTTGGTGACCAGTACATGCTATCCAGTGTTACACATTGCCACATTGTGCGCCACCTGGTGGACACTGATGATGCTCCACTGTACATATCTAGTCCCTGAATAAAGCCCAATCAGCGGCCCGCCTTGTAGAGTGTGATGTCTTTTGATGAGTAACTAATTACAAATTAATGATGATCAGACGAAAGCGTAAGAGTCGGATGTTTGAGGGATTAATTATGGCGATATGAACGGTTCATTATCACACACACACACACACACACACACACACACACACACACACACACACACACACACAAATATATATATATATAATAAAGTCCCGCTATCTTTAACTTAAGAATGACGATTCTTACACTAATAAAAATTAGTTTCACCAATCCACTGGTGTCCAGTATGTTCGACAGTCAATACTTAAGGCGGATAAACTGTTGCGTTGTGTGTACAGGCTATAGCGTTGTGGCAAATAAACTATTGAGTTGTGGCGAATAAAGAAAAGCATTGCGTTGTGACGTATAGTCTGTTGCGTTTTGGCGGATATGTTATTGCGTTGTGGAGAACAACTATTGCGTTGTGACGTATAGTCTGTTGCGTTTTAGCGGATATGTTACTGCGTTGTGGAGAACAACTATTGCGTTGTGACGGATAGTCTATTACATTGTGGCGAAGAATAAGAAACAATCATAACTGTATAAATCTTTTTAAAAGCGTGAACGGTGAACGCTTAATATTTTTATTTTAATTTTAGGAAAAGCACGTGATCTTCAAACAAATAATTTAACACTGCTACTTATAATCTTGAAAAGCACGTGGTCTTCAGACAAATAATTTAACACTGCTACTTATAATCTTGAAAAGCACGTGGTCTTCAGACAAATAATTTAACACTGCTACTTATAATCTTGAAAAGCTCATGACATGTATTCCTCAATATATACGTCTCCATGGAATTTTTAAAATCCTTTTCCTGAAATGATTTGGCGAATAGTGAAAAGAGATCACTTACTGTAAGTTGGGATTGGCATAAAACTTCGTTTGGAAATTGGTGAAGGTAGTAGCTGCGTCATCCTCCTCTCTCTCTCTCCAGAACTTGCATGGAACCTGTCTCTTATGACGTCATCGGCGCTGGACAGCTATGGAAGGACTTGGTTCTCATAACTATATTCTGGGGTCCCAACCACAAGAGGTCACCCGCTAAATATCGAAGCTCGTCCCCAATCCCATCCCACCCCAAAACGGGGTGTATAAAATATTTTCGCTCTCTTTTAATTTCTTGATCTCAGTTGGAAAACGCGGAAGTTAGAAAGCCACAGGTAGATTAACTGCCATTGCTTAGGACGCTAACAGAAAAACAAATCCAAGACATTAATGGTTGGGTCTTTCCCGTTCTTTTAAATTGTTAATGCAGTCCACTGACAACTAAGGTCTATCCTCTCTTCTGAAATAAATCGATAATAGTTTTCAATGGACCGTTCCAATTCGGACGCTAGTAACGAAATTAGGTCAGATAGCAGTGTTCTAATCGTTATCTTGCTGGTTGTGTTCCTAATGACCAATCAAGACGCGTTGCACCTTACCTGTTTTGTGCACATTCCTTCCTTCCTTCCTTCCTTCCTTGCTTCTTTCTTTCTTTCTTTCTTTCTTTCCTACCTTCCTTTTCTTTCTTTCTTTCTTTCTTTCCTACCTTCGTTTTTTTTCTTTTCTTTCTTTCTTTCTTTCTTTCTTTCTTTCTTTCTTTTTTTCTTTCCTACCTTCCTTTTCTTTCTTTCTTTCTTTCTTTCTTTCTTTCTTTCTTTCTTTCTTTCGTTCGTACGATTTTCCATGTCTGTTATGTATTACATACCTCTATTGCTGATTTGTAGCGCACTGACATGATTGTTGTACATTACAGTTCCATTCCTGTTTTTGTATTGACTTCTTCCAAGCCTATACAACAAATTAACTCAAGACAAAAATTACTATTTATCTTAATACTGTTTAACACAGGGACCTTTCCACACAGTAAGGAAATCACTATTTAGCACTACACTTATGAAACGCTTTGCCACCAAAATGCTTTACATGAAAAATCAGAAATAACTGTATCCCTTACACACAGAAATCACTACTTCTTGTATCACACACAGTAATCACTACTTTTTGTATTACACACAGAAATCACTACTTCTTGTATATAACACATAAATCACTACTTCTTGTATTACTTACACACATAAATCACTACTTCTTGTATTACTTACACACATAAATCACTACTTCTTGTATTACTTACACACATAAATCACTACTTCTTGTATTACTTACACACAGAAATCACTACTTCTTGCATTACATACACGCAGTGTAGCGCCTCTGAACCATTTCACACTCAGCACGTTGCCACTTTGCTTTTTGCTTGCGATACTTTCACAAATCGTGGTACAATAAATCCTGTGCTACATGCTGTGTGTGTGTGTGTGTGTGAGAGAGAGAGAGAGAGAGAGAGAGAGAGAGAGAGAGAGAGAGAGAGAGAGAGAGAGAGAGAGAGAGAGAGATCACTAAAGTTATTTTGCACACTACTAATTTGAGACTGCATATTTATCGCAGCTTTGGGCTTTTGTGTTCATTTCGTGTTCATTTGTTGAGAGTGGTTTGAGAATGTTTCAGCATTAGAGTAAACTACCACTAAAACGTTTGTCTTTAACATGAGCTCTGTTATTGTCTGCGTTGTAATGGAAGATTTGTTTTAAAAATAAAATTGCTAAACACGTCAACACTTAATCCTGCCAAAATTTAAATAATAATAGTAATGAAATCTTGTATGCAAAAATTATATTATTGCAACACTTTACCAGGCAAATCATAAGTTATTGTGAGTGTGCGTGTGTGTGTGTGTGTGTGTGTGTGGCAGGGCTAAAGATCATAACGCTCCTCTCCCCCTCCCCAAAAAGCACCCCAAATTTACTCGTTTATTTAGTCATTCGTTTACTTACCCGTTAACTCATTCGTTCTCTCTTGTTTGATTGTTTGAATGACTTAAGTTATTTGCATTGACAGTTTCAGTGTGTATTCCTGTTTGTACACATGTTTGAATAACTAATTGTCCTCGCACGCGTCATAATACACTGATGTTCACACACACACACACACACACACACACACACACACACACACACACACACGCGCGCGGCTGTTCACGCACGCTTCATAATACACTGTTTACCCCAGACGGTACTTATATGCGTCACTATGGCGTCATTATGCACTAATGTTTACCCCAGGGCGTTGTCACACACGAAGCACTGGTCTTGTGTCTCCCACTTTACAGCAGTAAAACCAAGCCCATCTCCAGGAGCTCGGGGGCATGGGGGAGGAAGAGTAAGGCGGTGGTATGTGTGGGGTGGTAAGAGAGTAGGAATGGGGCGACGGTGGACATATTTTGTGTTGTGGTTATGTCGTACATCTCACGAGTAGAAATAGTCAAGTAAGCAATACAGTGTTTACAACTAATTATGCGTTACTTATATCACACGCTTGTAACTCTGCTATGTGAATTTTCAGTACAGTAGCTATATGAGCATTGATTTAGGACAGTGGACTGCTCTTCATAGATATTAACGGACAATTATACCTTAGGTCCACTTGTAGCGGCCGAAGCGGCGACAAGATAGACAGGCAATTACAAAATCGAAGGAGTTGGAAAACCCCAGGATGAGATTAATTAGATTGTCAGAAGTTAGAATACTACAAGTCTAAAATTAAAACTCATATAATAAATTAAAGTAATACAGTTTGAAGAATTCTTTTTTATTAAAGTTTAAAATATTATTATGAGGTAAGTTATCTTCATCACTTATAACTTTAACCAAATCATGAGAAGGTGGACCAAATCAACACAACAATCACATGCTTACATTCCTTGAAGATTAAGCAGCAACATAGTCACTGGCAAACCATGAATTCTTCATTAAGTGCTTGGTGACAAGAGATTTCAAAAGGAGTTATCGGGCGAGATGAGGGTGGCCGGTACAAAGTATGCGTTATGCAAGTCGACCCCGTTTTGACTTATTTGGTGTTCCATTTGTCTGTAATAGATCCATTATTATATACTGGTGTTCTGTAATAGATCCGTCATAATATACTGGTGTTCCACTATCTGTAATAGATCCGTCATAATATACTGGTGTTCCACTATTTGTAATAGATCCGTCATAATATACTGGTGTTCCATTATCTGTAATAGATCCGTCATAATATACTGGTGTTCCACTATTTGTAATAGATCCGTCATAATATACTGGTATTCCACTATTTGTAATAGATCCGTCATAATATACTGGTGTTCCACTATCTGTAATAGATCCGTCATAATATAATGGTGTTCCACTATTTGTAATAGATCCGTTATAATATACTGGTGTCCCACTATCTGTAATAGATCCGTCATAATATACTGGTGTTCCATTATCTGTAATAGATCCGTTATCACATACTGGTGTTCCATTATTTATAATAGATCCATCATGACACGGGTATATGCTGATGTAACAGTGTGTACATTCAATGAGCTAAAATTAAATTACTAGATTTCCAACTAGATGTGCAAGTTTGCTGTATTTTCGTATGAATATTTAAACAGTATGAACAGTCGTATTCACTATTTTCTTCGGTAATAATTGCAGAATGTTACGGTGTTACTAATAAATAAGTATTACGTTGTTAATGCAGAGATTGTTTTACTAGCAATCTTCACTCTATGCCTAATGACGTAATAGTAGTACAAATATGTTTACTTTCTAAAAATTTCATTTATAATAATAGTATAATTTAAAAAAATTATATGGGCAGTCATTTGCGCTGATTCTCCAGATAAATTTAAGTCCTATCATTCACCAACGTTAATTTAATCATTCATTAGCAGGAGTACAAAATATCGACTAAGGAAAAAGTCCAGTGACTAGGGTTGGGCTTGAACCCATGGTCTTCCGCTTGCAAGGCTAACTTCACACTTACTGAGCTCCCTGGAATGCATATTAAACATTTCCATAATTTCTTTCCTTCAGGCAACGGGGAAAGTGCGATTATAAGGAAATGCAACAGTTTCCTCCAGGTTATCTCACTGTTATCTCCCCTCGTCTGACCTCTTGCTAGCTTTCAACTCCGCCGTGTCATGTTCATTTCAGGCAAGTCCGCATATCTGTGAACAATATTGTGTTTGCTTGTCGAACACACCTGTACATGAACAGTGGCATTTCTCCCTAGATGGACACAGCCACACTTACCCCTCCCTCTCCCGCACACATACACAGATTAAAAGAATAGCAATTTCGCGTAGGAATGGGTAATTCATTATTCAGATCGCGTGACAAAGAGTGTACTGAAATGTAAATTAGTTGTTTAATATATGCACGCAACTACTTGTCACATGACTGATCTGACTGAATGCGCACAATTATCAAAAAACAAAAAACAAACAAGCATGCGCGTAAAAAAAATCGCTGAAATGTGCCTATAAGGTTTGCGTTAAATGTGCCTCAGATGAGATATGTGTGATGTACCTGTGTCCTCCAATGGAAAACTCAAAATCTAAAGACAACATAATGTAAACAAATAAATACAAAGTCGTGAACATTTTAACGCAACTTGTGAATGAAAGTAACACTCACTCACTCACACACTTCCTTACTCAATTACATGCTCAACCATGGCCGCACTCGCTCTCTCGTGCGCAGTCAGAAATTCAAAGTAAAGGGGCGCAACTTGTGTCACACGTGCACAAATCTAACTATTGTCTACCTTGACTTGTCAAAGGAGTGATTGCTTTTACGTTGTCAAAGATTAGAAAACAAAACAAAACAAAACAAAAAAAAACAACAGAGAAAAACCCTATCGACTAACGCAGATTACTCTTTAACTTTGCACATGGTTTTACAGTTGCTTAATATGTAATTGCGAGAATATAATTCTGTGTAGCATCATAGCATCATTGTAGCTTTTCCATAGCAAAACTTTCCAGATTGCCCCTCCCACCCACTCACTACCATTATGCATCTACCACCCACCAATTCTCGGTCATTTCCGCGTCGCCGCCATTGTAGAACAATTTGAAAAAAAAATTGTCACGAATTTCCGAGTACTCCTTATTTCAGGCAAAGAAGAGTTACTGGAACCAGAAAATGACATGTTCTTTTGTACACCAACGCATTTGATTTGCAATTTTCACCGACAGAAGCATCATTGATAATAAACAAGCGAGCACGAACACATCACACACACACACACACACAAGAACACAGACATATGAAACACGCACAAAAAACATCAAACAGACACACATTAACGCGTCAAACACACGAACACATTACAAACATACACACCCAAGAACACAGACATATGAAACACACACAAAAACATCAAACAGACACACATTAACGCGTCAAACACACGAACACATCACACACATACACACACAAGAACACAGACATATGAAACACGCACAAAAACATCAAACAGACACACACTAACGCGTCAAACACACAAACGCATCACACATACATACACACAGACGGGGCGTGGTATTGTAAGTTCTACTGGGCAGAGCGGTTTTCAGTTTCCATAGCAGTTGTCTAATCAGCAGCGCTATCACCGTAACCAGCAGAAACAATTCGTTAGCCTGAGAATGGTGGCATGAAACACTTGGCTTTATAAGAAGAGTTACAAGAAACACTTGGCTCTGTGAGAATGGCTAAATAAAATGCTTGGCAGTGTGAGAACGATGTAATGGGATATATAAATCGGAACACCAAAATCGTAATAAGTAACATGAAAATAAATATTAAAACTAAAATTGTACATTAAATGCTTTCGTACCGTTAACTCGGCTGGCCACATGAAACGAATGAGTCCTCCTGCCTCTTTGCATTTCTTCATTATGTATTTTCGAGAATTTGTTAGTGCTTGCTTGTACATGTGTGTGAACAAATGTGTTTGTTTGTGTGTGTACGCGTCAGTGTACGTGTGTGTGGATATATATTATTTGTGTGTGTGCAGATATATATAAAATACAGAGCGAAGAAAAAAGATGCTATATATATGATATGTGTTTGTGTGGGGAGTGTGTGCGGATATATACATGTGAATATATGTGTATGTATGTGCATATATGTAATATATATGTTTGTTTTGTGTGCGTATATGTACGTGTGTGTGTGTGTGTGAGTGAGTGAGTGTGTGTGTGTGTGTGTGTGTGTGTGTGTGTGTGTGTGTGTGTGTGTGTGTGTGTGTGTGCATTTGATTATTTCTTTTGTACGAACCTAGGTTCCGGTGCTTATCTCCCTTTGTCTTATTTCGTACACGGGAATAAGGAGTGACTTTCATTTTACTGTTCCTCTACCTTCAGTTAAACATCTCATTTTACTGTTCGTCTACTCTCAGTTAAACATCTCATTTTACTGTTCCTCTACTTTCATAAACATATCATTTTACTGTTCCTCTACTTTAGTTAAACATCTCATTTTACTGTTCCTCTACCTTCAGTTAAACATCTCATTTTACTGTTCCTCTATCTACATTAATACATCTCATTTTACTGTTCCTCTATCTTCACTTAAACATCTCATGTTACTGTTCCTCTATCTTCACTTAAACAACTCATTTTACTGTTCCTCTATCTTCACTTAAACAACTCATTTTACTGTTCCTCTATCTTTACTTAAACATCTCATTTTACTGTTCCTCTATCTTCACTTAAAAATCTCATTTTACTATTCCTCTATCTTCACTTAAACATCTCATTTTACTGTTCCTCTTATCTTCACTTAAACATCTCCCATCCAGCCTATTGCGTACAAACATCAGTGAATTGTTTGTTTTTGTGTACATGCGTTAGTGTGTCTGTTCACGTATCGACCGGCTGCAAAATTAAGTATGTGAGTGAGGTACTGATTGGATTAAATCCCATTTTAATTTTATTCTATTATTTTTTTTCTAATTTAATTTCATTCGTAGCAGAATAACATGCTGGCAGTGATTTTAATTTTGTGTTTCCTGTTGTTCTCTTTTCTACTAATGAGTCTAGACTTCGCATTTAGTTACGAAACATTATTGATTTTAGCTTGCAGCTTTGCTGTACTATGCTCTTCCTCTTGGCTTGGTTGCCAGGATCGCTGGTTACGCGAGCATAACTTTCTCCAAATAAAGGGACTTCACTCTCAAATTATGCGTGCCCTGTGGAAATGTGTCAGATCAGAGTTCTGCTTTAGTTTTCCGAAATGAGAAAGGTCAGCCAATAATGACTGCACACTGAATGTTACTTTCGATTTTCCACATTTTGCTTTTTCATTTGTTTCTCCTTCAAAGAAATGAAAACTATCATGTGACACATTTACTACACAGAACAGAAGGTCAACACAAATAGGTCAAGTCTGACATAATAACTGACAAATGAATGATACAGCAGAAAATTGACGCAAACAAGCGATGTAGGACAAAATAACTAAACACAACAGAAAGTCAGCAGAAACAGGCCATTTCTCGTACCTTTACCAGACATTGAGATAGTCAACACACATATATCATGTAGCATACAATTACCAGACACTGAAATAGTCAACACACACTGATCATGTAGCATACAGTTACTGGTCCATGGAACAAAGATGCAACACAGACATGTCTTGTCTCATACAGTAACCAGACAGAAGAAAAATAACAACACACATGGTTCACATTATATACAAGCAAATAAACACAGAAGAAAACATGCAAACTACTTATACACATAACATACACGATGTCTTTATGCTAACTACTTATAACATACACGATGTCTTTATGCTAACTACTTATAACATACACGATGTCTTTATAGAGCATGTCTCACATAATGACCAGACATATAGACAAGAGACGATTGCTGTTGTTTATGGTTTCAACATTCACCTCTGTGATTCCAACATCCGGCCTTTCGGTGTGAGCTGCCAGTAATTTGATGTCTTGCACGACAGGGTTTCATGAATTCTCACTCTTTATCGCTCACTTTTTTTCACTGCCCATACAGATATAAATGTAGTTAATTTGTACGTTTTATGTTTGGAGAAAATACATCAGATACATTTCTGTAAGAAAGTAATAGATTAGGAATGAATCGTCTGACGCTACTCGTGTTCGGTTTCACAATATTTCCATCACTAACATTATCTTACTCATCCTTTGCTAACACACTGTTAACCAATTCATCACCAACACACTCCTCAGTAATTCATCACTAACACACTCTCCCTAATTCTTCGATAAAACACTGTTTACTAATTCATCACTAACACGACATTTCATTAATTCATCGCTAACACATTCTTACTGATTCGTTACTAAATGCACTGTTCTTTAATTCAATACTAGCACACTGTTCAGTAATACATAAATAGCATGACTGCTAATTGATCACTAATGTACTCGTCACTAGTTCATCACTAACACATTCTTCTCTAATTCGTCACTACGTAATCTTCACTAATTCGTAACTAACATAATCGTCACTAATTCATCACTAACACGTTTTCACTAATTCATCACTAACACTCTTCACCAGTTCATCACTAATATATTCTTTTCTTCACCATTTCATCACTATCAGCCCCAGTCAGTCTACGTCAACGTCAAGCTAATGACTGCCTTTCAAAGATGGACTTCTCAAATTCAAAGTGATCAGAGAGTAGAATTTTCTACAGAAATGAACTCTTTAATCTCAGCCCATTGGCTAGTCTCGTTCTCGTAATTCATGATCATTGTATAATGGAAAACTACTCACTCAGTTTGCATTACGTCAGCAATCTAGAATATTCTTGCCTTGAGCTGTTTACTTCAACTCAGACACTTTCAAAAATAACACCATAAGGAGTGCCCAAGGTCGGATTACTCTGAAAATTATCAATTTATATAACAATGTAAATTTAAAGTAGGGAGAGGCAAATTTAGTCTGTCACACACTTTTTAGTAATTAAACAAATAATAATCACAAAACGTTACTAGTGGTTACGTGCACAATAAGAAAACTTTTACTAGTGAACAAATGCTCAGTCAACGATATTCATCTCTTCTCATTAAAGTAGAGATGTTCACTTGGTGATAATGTACATATGAATGTTCACTCAGTCTACATGCACACGTTCACTGGTGATAATCTACATACATACGTTCACTGGTGATAATCTACACACATATGTTCACTGATTTTGTTTTCCCTCTCCTCGCTTGTAATTTCCTGAAATACTGATGTCTCTTACGTTTTCACCTCAATAACAAGGAAATCATGCATAGACTTGCAATCATTAAGACAGCACAAATATTTAAAAAAATAACAATTAAACAACAATAACAAAACGAAATAATAGTTTCGGAATTTTACTTTCCTGTATGCATCTATTTTATAAACATAATAAATGTTATTTTTTTATTAGATTTCCTTATGGTGGGGGCTGTAATATTTGGTACGTGTTCTTACCGATTGCAGGCCTGATGTATTAACATGTAGCAGATTTTCAACACCCCCTTTTCTTTCGAAATGTTTCCGAGTTTTGTGCCTCTCCTCTAATGTTATCTAGATAATCTGATGATCGAATGAAATAGTACGTAGCCATTGCTTAGTTTGTGACAATTATGTTTCCGTGTGCATTTCAGTTCTGTGTCTTGCAAGATGAGTGTCTCACCAAACGTGTTCTTAAAATCAGTTAATAGCAAGATGCATGTTTTGGCATACGTGTGTGTATGAGGTGAGTGTATATATGTGTATTTATGTTTGTGTGTATTTGTGTGCATTTGTGTGTGAGCGTGTGAGTGTGTGTGTGTGTGTGTGTGTGAGTGTGTGTGTGTGTGTGTGTGTGTGTGTGTGTGTGTGTGTGTGTGTGTGTGTGTGTGTGTGTCTCTTCAAACTCAAAGTCTTGCAATATGCGTAAAAGCTGAAAGGTTTACAAAACAATAAACACACGCCAGTTTAGTAATTTGAGTAAAATCTAAGATTTGAAAAAAAAATGAACACGCGACAATACATATGCCTATGTAAAAAGAAAGTAACACAACACACAAAGATCTAATGAGATACAAAATGAAAGTAACACAATACACAAAGATCTAATGAGATACAAAATGAAAGTAACACAACACACAAAGATCTAATGAGATACAAAAAGAAAGTAACACAACACAAAGAACTAATGAGATACAAAAAGAAAGTAACACAACACACAAAGATCTAATGAGATACAAAAAGAAAGTAACACAACACACAAAGATCTAATGAGATACAAAAAGAAAGTAACACAACACACAAAGATCTAATGAGATACAAAAAGTTCCTAAAGGTTAATGCCATGAACGAGTACACGACACTTTAAAAAACATTACAATAAAAACTTCAAGGTTGACACTAGCAAAGAACACATGATATTATAATAGTATGATTAATAGCTAGGAAGTTAACAGCAAGAAACTTACGACAGCTGAAACATATTATTTACAACTACAGAGTAACAGCAATAAACAACATACGACTGATTTATCATATTTATCATTTAACATACGACAGTTTATAAATACGAATGAAAGTAAATAATTATCAGTTACAAAACAAAATACACGACACATTTATCATATTTATCATTTAACATACGACAATTTATGAATACGAATGAAAGTAAATGATTATCAGTTACAAAAAAACAAAACAAAAAAAACACGACACATTTATCATATGCGTAGAAGCTAGAGTGTTAATGTCGACAAGTATACGTAACCATTTGCATCAACAAATAACACACGACAAATTAACCTTACAATTAAGAGTTAAAGCATTAAAATCAACAGGAGGCACAACACGCATTCGTGTAAATGATAAGGAGTTAATACAAAAAAGGGACATACAACAGATTTGCCATACGATTAAAAAAGAAAACTTAAAAAAAATACACACCACAGATTTGCCATACGATTAAAAAATCTTTAAGAACGCAATACTCTCTACAGATTTGCTGTATGATTAAAAAACTTTAAGAACACTATACACTCTACAGATTTGCCATATGATTAAAAACTTTAAGAACACAATACACTCTACAGATTTGCCGTACGATTAAAAAAACTTTAAGAACACAATACACTCTACAGATTTGCCGTACGATTAAAAAATCTTTAAGAACACAATACACTCTACAGATTTGCCGTACGATTAAAAAACTTTAAGAACACAATACACTCTACAGATTTGCCGTACAATTAAAAAACTTTAAGAACACAATGCACTCTACAGATTTGCTGTATGATTAAAAAACTTTAAGAACACAATACACTCTACAGATTTGCCACACTGGGCAAAAGCCTCGCAGTTCAAATAAAAGAATGCCATCGTTAATAGACCAGGAATGAAACGGACAACAAAGAAAATATTCAGTTTCGGACGACATATACCAAAGTAAAAGCATAATTAAATGGAGGTTTTAGCCATTGCTGGAAATAACTAAACATAATATTATAGTTTAGTCCATGCATGGCCGACTGATGATAACAGACTGTGTGTAGTGTAGTTCACATCATAGACTATGTGTAGTCCACATCACAAACTGTGTGTAGTCCACATCACAGACTGTGTGGGCTGTGTTGACTCTAAAATAAATGAGAGTATCTAAAAGTTAGAATGAGTCCATGATTAGAAATGACACTATATAGTTTGCACACCTGTGCTCTATAAATATATTTAACCAATTTTTTTGTTTTCCAATTTGCTTTGGGTGATCTGATTTCACTTAAAAAAACAGAATGCAATATCTGTAGAAAAGAAATAAATATCTATAAAGTGAAATGAAATATGTAGAAAACAAAATGAAGTATACTAGAACAGAAATAAATATCTATAACTCGGAGTAAAATATCTATAAAACGGAATAAATTATGTCTAGAACAGAAATAAATATCTATAAAACAGAGTATAATATCTATAAAACAGAATGAAATATCTCTAGAACAGAAATAAGTATCTATAAAACAGAATGAATTATTTCTAGAACCTAAATATATGTCTTTAAAACGAAATGAAATATCTGTCGAACAGAAATAAATATCTATAAAACAGAATGAAATATCTCTAGAACAGAAATAAATATCTATAAAACAGAATAACATGTCTGTAGAATAGAAATAAATATCTATAAAACAGAATAAAATATCTTTAGAATAGAAATAAATATCTATAAAACAGAATGAAATATCTCTAGAACAGAAATAAATATCTATAAAACAGAATAACATGTCTGTAGAATAGAAATAAATATCTATAAAACAGAATAAAATATCTTTAGAATAGAAATAAATATCTATAAAACAGAATGAAATATCTCTAGAACAGAAATAAATATCTATAAAACAGAATGAAATATCTCTAGAACAGAAATAAATATCTATAAAACAGAATGAAATATCTCTAGAACAGAAATAAATATCTATAAAACAGAAATAAATATCTATAAAACAGAATGAAATATCTGTAGAAGAGAAATAAATATCTATAAAACAGAGTTGGAAATATATTCTTTGAGCACGGCACGAGGTAGATATCGTTAGCCTCTTTAACTGCTGTCGCCCAAATCTAAGACGATTTCACTCATGTCTGTAGCTTATCATTTTTGATGCCGTTTCCATGGTTTCCATACTACAAGTCCTAAATGTAACCATGAAAGAGATAGTAATATACACTAGCAGAGAGAAACATCATGCCCACAGGCTGTAACATGCAATTACAATGCTTCAAGTCAGTGAAGCAGTATGACGTCCTTCACCTTGACTACTGCAGCGCGCGTCGTTGTAAGCAAACCGACTTTCCTAGAACAAAGGGCTGCATGTGTCTCACTCCACAGCTTTCCAGCGTAACGCATAATGCAAACTGACTTTTGACTCAATGCACTTTGTCATAGAGTAGCCTCTCTCCATGCATAGCGCAAGACTATATTATTATGACTTCAGTGCATTGTCCCAGTGAGGCCTGCTTAAGTCGAAAGTCCACAACAGTTTATATCAAACTGTAGGACTTAAACCACAACTTTTTAGCGTCATGCACATGCCAACATGTCTTTTGATTTCAGTGCATTGTGTCACCGTGAAACTACGTCACAGTGTAGGTCTAATATACAGTTTTGTTATGTCATTACAAAGTGCTATAATTTATATATTATATTTGTCTATTTTACAGCTTTATTATATCGTTGCATCGGGTTGTAATGTAGATCTACTATACAATTTTATTAAGTAGTGCATCTTATTGTAATGTAGATCTAATTTAGAGTTTTGTTACGTCATGGCATCATGTTACAATGTAGATCTAACACACAGTTTTATTACGGTATTGCATCGTGTTGCAATGTAAATCTAATACACGTCATTGCATTATATTATAATGTAGATCTAATTTACAATTTTGTTACATCATTGTATCCTGTTATAATCTAGATTTAATATACAGTTTTATGTCATTGCATATGAAATATATATTTTTATTACATCAGTACTTCATTATTTTTTATTACTGTGGCAGAGTAAATGTGTCTATCCCTATTTCTAAATGTAATTCTTATATAAATTATTAAATGTCAGAGTGACCCAAATCTTTGACACTTCTTATGATGATATTTTTGTAAGTGCCAAGAGGTGGAGTAAACAACTCAGGTAGAAAATGTGCTAGACTTGCTGATATAATATAAACTGGTTTTAGGTGGATAAGTAGATTTTATTATCCAATGGCTAAGATTTACAAGAACGAGACCAGCCAATGAGCTGAAATCAAAAGTTTACCTGTTGAAAAGGATTGTATTTTCTAAATACTTTGAATCTGGAGTGGCAGAGGTCTGATCGTGAAAGGCGGCCATTGGCTTAATGGGAAGAAGCAGCCTTTTTGTTTTACCAGAATCTTCCAGTTTACTAATTTATAAACTATGACAATGGTAGATTCGAGAAGTCTCTAACCCCACTGTGTAAGTATAAGGATATACTGCACTCTGTTGATATACGGTGGCAAAGTATGCTCAACTACATCGTGGAATTTCTGGAAAAAGTTACTGGAAATTGCCACATTGTTGTTCTGCTTGAAGGAACTAATATGGCGAAGGAGCCCCCAAATTAGTCTCAAGAGAATAACAGCTCATCAGTGTTCTACAGAGTGCAAAAGAAATGCTTGAAGAACTGACAATTCTATTGTGAACAATAAATTTGTGAATTTGTTAGGGAAAAAAAGAATGAAGACTATTGTGGCAACATTTTGACAAGGTTATGTACTGACTATTATTGATATAATCTCTACCATTTCCGTTCTCTGATAAGAAATTATCCCGTGAATTATATTGACACTAATCTGCTGAACTGTGTATTATGATATAAGACTGTGTAGGTATTGAAAGTATCTGAACATGGTTTCGAGGAAATATTAATGTCAAATAATATTTTCATTTTCATGTATATTTGAATGTTGATTTAATACATTTATTGACCTTCTCGTACATATTGATAACCATATTTTGGAGGGATAGTTGGTGGAAGGGGGCTTGCTAGATATAGATTAAAGATGGAAATATTGTGTGACGGTGAATGTTTGTCCTTGATGTTGTGGAAGAGAGAAAATAATGACAGCACCCACACATCCACCAAGTGAGGGAGTTGAGTGGTGTCTTCTGGAGAATTGTTAATAGCATAAATTAAGACTCTCATCACTTGTAATTAGTGATGAATGATTAATAATAATAAAAATATTAACCTGTAACTAGGGTGGCATTGTGTCAATTATGTCACTACATAATTTTATAGTGTACACCTACTGCACAGTTCAGGACATGCGTGCATTAAACTCTACTTCGTTTGTAGATGTCAGTACATGGTAATTTACCATACTATACAACCCAATAATTAATCTTGAGATGTGGTGTGTGGGTCGTTTGCATAAGTCTGTTTACTTATGGTTTGGAACACCCAAACTATGCGACAACATTCACAGTCTCACTCACACTTAAGTATAATCAGTCATCCGAGTTACTGGGCAAAGAAGAAATACAAGGAAAGATGAGAATGGCTAATTGAACAAGCCCCCAAAGTTATGTCCCCTTATTATGACATTCATAGAGTACTACACAAGTTAACTAGGACAGACAAGTAAGGCTTAAGATATAAATTTAAAGTATAGTATTAGATAATAATTTGAAGAAATAAATAAAAGGTTACCAATTGTTTTAAATATGCACTCTGGTTATTTATAGTCATGTACATCCTAAACAATCACTGCTTACTATAAATAACAAAGAAATAAATAGCAAGCCCATTTTAACATATGTAATTAGAACAATTCATACTCACCTCAATCAGCAATGCAAAGCCATGTGCTATAAATGCATACAGGATGACCAGATTAATTATTGGGCCTTTCTTTTCCCAGGGAGAAGAGTATGGCTTATGCTCTGGTTCTGGTGCATCCAGCACCAGATTGCATATTATATACCGTTTTAGGAGTCGAGCTAGAAATTTTACTTAATTAAAATTTTTTTTTTTATCGTAGATATATATTCCTACCTTAAATATGTAAATTTCTTTGTATCCTAATCTCTCTCTCTCCCTCTCTCTCTCTCTCCCCCTCTCTCTCTCTCCCTCTCTCTCTCTCCCTCTCTCTCTCTCTCTGTCTTCCCCCAGAAGCCGCATTAGACTTTTTATCTTCACGATATTCTCAGTCATGGTCTGCGTCTTGGGGAACCCCACAGCATCGCGGTCCATCCCATCTGAGGTGGAGGGCAGGAGGGCTGGCGGAAGGGGGTGGAAAAGGTAACACCAGTTGGCGCACACCCTCAACCACCCTCCGTCGGTAGGCCTTATCCTAAATATCCATTTCGACCTTGAATATGTAAATCTGTTCTTGAAAAGATAGCATTGCATTAAGAGTTTGAAAAAAAACCTTTATTGTGTAAAATACCCACTTTGTCATTTAATTAAAGCAATTAATGTTGTTAGAATATATGGTTATAATGCGTTTGTGGTGTTCCGCTCACACTCACCCCAGAAGCCGCAAGAGACCTTTCATCTTCTCGTGTTCACGGTCTTTGTCTGCTTCTGGGAGATCCCACAGCCTCGCGTTTAGTTTGAGGTGGAGGGCAGGAGGGCTGGCGGAATGGGGTGAAACAGGTAGCACCTATTTGGCGCACACCCTCCACCGCCCTCCGTCGGTGGGGAGGCTGAAGCCGCCTATTGCGTTTGTTGAAGTCTATTTCGTTAAAATATCTTGTGCGCTCTCTCTCATTTGATTGTTATTGTAGTATAATGTGGTGTAATAAAAAAAATCGTTTTGTTTTTGGTTGCTAAAACATCACTGATATATATATATATATATGCTAAAATAGTTTAAGTTTTCTCCCTTGACTGCACTACTAGTCGACTCTATTACCCATTGAAGTTGCATTATGACGAATGGGCTGCGCTCTTGAAATCTGCCTATATGTTGCGATTTAGTCACATGCTAGGACCCAGTCATTACATGTTTTAGAAAACCACTCAAAAATTACTGCCATGGCAACAATAATATTTACTCGTTCGCCCTCGTAAGTATATTTCTTTTATTTTTATTTTTTATGCATGGCGATTGTGATGACACGACCAAACAGGACAAAATCCCACGTGTGCTGCGCTTTTTTGTCTTAGTGGTACACAGAAGTTTGTGTCACCTAGAAATTAATTAAACTGCATTTTAAACGACGCCTGACTTAAGACACATGAATTCAAAACAAGTCCGGTTGAAACGCACGCAGTGTTTTAATTTTAAATTGGTACGTGTTTTTCTAATGACTCGGGTTTCTGTTATTTTTTTTTCTTCAAAATGAATCTTTTGTTGGAGGGATGTTATTTTGTGGGGTTTTTTTTTTAATTAAAAAAAAGACACTAAAAGCATTCTCCTTTCATATGTCGCTTGCATGCACTAAGATTCTGCTTAGATTCTGAAGTTTTCTATGTTCAGTTTTCTATATTAAGTTTACTGACTTTCATATTTTTTTGTTGTTGTTATAAAAGGGAAGAACGGGTTTGTTGCTAAGTTCATGAAATGAAGTGTTTGTGTGACGGTTGTTAAGTGTGGGCAGATTTCGTGATATTTATGTGGCTATGTTGTTGTTAAGTGTGGGCAGATTTCGTGATATTTATGTGGCTATGTTGTTGTTAAGTGTGGGCAGATTTCGTGATATTTATGTGGCTATGTTGTTGTTAAGTGTGGGCAGATTTCGTGATATTTATGTGGCTATGTTGTTGTTAAGTTGGCGATACGGTTGTGTGTATGTAGTTTTGTGCTGTTAGTGAGAGGTTAATGTATTTTAATGTGGCTATGGTGTTTATGTGTGGTAGATAAGGTTATATTTATGTAGCTACTATATTTGTGTATTTGAGATAATGTCATATTTATGTGGCTGTGTTGTTTATGTGTGGTAGATAAGGTTATATTTATGTAGCTACTATATTTGTGTGTGGGAGATAATGTCATATTTATGTGGCTGTGTTGTTTATGTGTGGGAGATAAAATCTATGTGGCCTTTGCATTATTTAAGTGGGAGATTATATTGTACTTGTCGACTATGGTGCTACAACATGTAGGTAATAAGGTTACATAAGTTACTCTAATACATAGGTAATATTTGCACGGCTCTGATGATGTAAGTATTAAGTTTACTTGTGCGGCTATAGTGGTGCTATCGTATATGATTAAACTATATGAATGGGGCTATATTGGTGATATACGTGTGTGAGTAAGCTATATTAATGGGGCTATATTGGTGATATACGTGTGTGAGTAAGCTATATTAATGGGGCTATATTGGTGATATACGTGTGTGAGTAAGTTTTATGTGGGCGTGGCTATGGCGCTGTTTTAAATGGGTGATAAGGGATTTTTGTTTACAGTTTGAGAGCATTGCACATCATAATTGGTCAAACTCAATCACTCCTTTAGCGCAAGTTCGCTGTGTTTTATCAGCCTTAAAATCGCCAGGAAGAAGTGTGTGGTTTACTGATAATAGGTTATAAACCTGCCTTCAAAGTTCGTTCAGTGTGTCTGAACTTAAGGTCTAAACTAACTATAGTGCTTGTCAAACATATAAGAAATCAGTTTCCTCACTTACGTAAATATTTAGAAAAATCGCAGTGCCAATAGTTTGGTATAAAATAGACTTTTGGAACAATAAATTAATCTGGCTTGATGTTTGTTGCACATACACACAACAAAACAAAAAACTCGCTTTGTGCAAGTATACAAATGAGCCTATAAATAGTGTGCTATTTAATCAAGATTAAGCACAGCAAATCTGTAAACAGTTTTGTCCCCCACCCCTCCCCCTTCCTGTTCGTTCTCCGACATGCGTCGTCGTAAGCTCTCACGCGTTCTGGTTGAGCGGACACGGAGTTTCGGGAGCAGTTTGGAGAGAAACACGAAAATACCTCGACACCCATGTTTTGCTTCCTTTGACAAACTTTTCTGGAATCCGTTGCGTTGCAAGATAGTACTGTGCGAAGACGTTGGTACTAAGACGTCTTTTTGCTGCCAGTATCACCGTTATCGATTGATGCAACTGAGACGCGAGGACTGTCGCGCTGTTGCAGGTCGTTTCTAGCAAGGGGCTGTAGAGTTCCGGTTTGCCTGCAAGGTAAACTGCTTGTTGTGTGGCAAGTTTGGGTCAGAAACCAGTCTATAAATCAAAAGATGGAGATTGGGAAGATAAGGCGTGTTCTGTACGCGTTGGTTCAATCTAACGAAAGGGAGACAAATGTTTAAAACTCTTTGAATTATTTTGTGACATGATACACTGTTTACGAATCGGAATTGAGGAAGGGAGATAAGAGCTATAATTGTGCTCCATGGAAAAGTTATATTCCACGAGTGTGCATTTAAAGTAGGAAGCGGAAAAGCAGAAATGTGTGATTTTAAATCTTACAGCAAGGGGAGGTAACGAAGAGAGAATTTGTGGAGGTAAACTGTTCTTCGGACGAAAATAAACAATTTAAAATAACTGCCATGTTAGAGGCAATCCCATTCACCGAAGGCAAAATTGAGTTAAAGAAAGCATCGCAGTTTTTCTGTCAAAATTTATTAACAGTGAGAAGAGTGTAAATCTATAGGTGATAATCAGTTCAAAGGGAGATAATTCTGTGTTAGGACTGGTCAGCATTGGCAGCCATAGAGGAAACTTCATTTTGTGTAGAAAGTTACCTGCACATCAACTCCAAACAGGACTAAGGAATCACATGGCTATATAGAGAGGTGAGAATCGCGAGTAACGTGGAGGGGGAACGTAGGTTGTTTTTTTTTTTTAAAACCTGCTTGAATTACAATTTGAAAAGTGAGGGGTTTACAAAGGACTTAGGAATGAAACAATATCACGATTGCAAGGTGAACAGGTGTGTAGCGAAATTAGCCGCGAGACATCTTATTGACAATGGTGGGGGGGGTGGTGGTGGTAGGGAAAGGAGTGTAGTGATGTTAACCGTCAGGCAGCTTGACATAAGCACAGTGAGGGGGGTAAGGGATGGGTTATTATATGTAGAGGGTGGGGGAGGGGTATTGAATGCTGAGTACAAGGAGCGGGTTATTTTCCATTTCGTAGAGAATTAGCGGTGTATCTCTTGAAAGAAAATTACTGTGTACAGGGTTGAACATCTTGTGACTATTATATAAGCAAGCCGATAGAGGGTCTGTTCGGCCCTGTAGAGATTTAGCCACCTAACACTTAAATGGCTAAGTGAAAATGTAAAATATGTACAAGATTTAAAAGAAAGTTTATATTGCAACAACAACAGTACTAATAATGTGAACAGAGCACACGGGACAAATATTTTATTCAAAGAATTTCGGTCTACAGAGGAGGAGGATTGATAAAAATTTCATTCAGAAAATTCAAGTCTTTGCAAACGTTAAAAAGAATCAATAAAATCCTTAAAACAGTTTATTTTGAAATAAGGTGGCAAAAAAGAATTGTTTGAACGACTAAGAAAACACACAGACCGATATCGGCGATAAGGAATAAATAAGACAAACAAAAGTGCTAAAGAACAGGGGGAAAACTAAAACAACTAAAAGGAATAAATAAGACAAAGAAAAGTGCTAAAAGAACTGGGGAAAACTAAAACAACTAAAAGGAATAAATAAGACAAAGAAAAGTGCTAAAAGAACTGGGGAAAAACTAAAACAACTAAAAGGAGTAAATGTGTCAGAAATAAAAAACAAATAAGTAAAGTAAAATTAAAGAGTACAGATAAGGGAGATAAAAAGATAAATAGAGGAAACAAAATAAGAGCTCAGATATGGGAAATAAAAAAAATCTAATCAAGTAAAAGAGTAAACATCTGTGAGATAAAATAAACAAACAAGTAAAAGAGTAAACATCTGTGAGATAAAATAAACAAACAAGTAAAAGAGCAAACATCTGTGAGATAAAATAAACAATCAAGTAAAAGAGCAAACATCTGTGAGATAAAATAAACAAACAAGCATAAGAGTACAAAGTGTTTGAGATAAGAAAAAAAACTAAAATAGTAAACATTTTGGAAACGAAAAAAAAACTATAAAAGTAAGGTCCTGGGAGGTTAATATGCTTTGTCGTGAATGTTAACCATCTACCCAACATCATAAAAAGTGAGATAAAATCGAATAGTTTGATGAATAAATCATTTGAAGTCTTGAATATACACTTGCTTACTCATTCCTTCTGTAGATGTAGGTAAATGAAACATAATACATGCGACAGAAACTTTTGTATATGTACACACACGCACACACACACACACACACGCACACACGCACGCACACACACACACACGCACACGCACACATAGGATAAATAATGTCCCTTTCTGGAGCTTCACAGTGAGCTAAATGCAGATAGAATGTCATGTAGCAGTAATTGAGCCGCGTATAGCCATAGCAACCGGATAATTTACCGAACGACTGCCTGCAGTGTCGTAGTGTAGGTAGGACAGTTTTATACGTAAGAAACAGAAAGAAAACATAAATATTATAAATGGATGCCACTGTTTTACAGCATAATTTGCCCACTAAGCTATACGGATATTTATTTTATTAATCTCTGCTCGGTCTGCTGTGTGCAGTTTGTCTGTCATTTTCCTTAACGGCAGACTATAAACACTGAACTCGGGCTTCGTTGCCATGTGTCAATTGGCATCTGTTGTCTTCACTTTCTCTGCTTCATCTTTCTTCCGCCTCACCTGACTCTCTGCATCAATACATCTAGCCAGACACATTGGGCGTAGGTCGGGTAGGACAACGGTGTGTACGCCTAACGGGTGCGCTAGAGTTGACGCAAAATACAGCACTTGCAGCAAACCCAATTCTATGCAGCGGAGTTAATTATTTGGTTTGTCGGTGGGTCGTAACACATAGAATAATGTCAAAACTAAGGGTCAGTTTGTGAAAGCATTAATTGCAATCTCTCTCACGTAATGAAAACATCAGGGATAGCTTATGCTCTCTGTTCGGCGTTTGTTGTCGTTATTTTTGATCAAAAATGTTTTCTTCGTGTGTCGAATACCACTTCATACTTGACCGGAAACTGATTTTTCACGCGTCTAACGCCACTTGATATCAGTGGACATTTACTTCTGTATGTGTTTCGAAAGTAGCTTTATTTTTGACCAGAAGACCTTTTCTAGTTGCAACAAATAGAAGACGTTTTCTTGCAACCAATGCAACTTCACTTGACTGGGAGACACGTTCTTGTTGCAACAAACAACTTTATTTGTCCGGAAGTTGTAGAGATGTATCGACAATTCTCCGTCGGCTGATAGCTATTTTTGTCGACATTATTTTTCAGAAGGCAGAATTTTGTAATATGAAGCTACATCTCTCTTGATGACCTTCTCCATGATATGTTCCGCTTGTTGTTACTTTTGGCTCAAAACACACTACTTACTTAAAGTGTTGTTACTTTTGGCTCAAAAGACACTACTTAAAGTGTTGTTACTTTTGGCTCAAAACACACTACTTATAGTCCACGTTTAGTTTATGCCTCAAGTTCACGCTTTCTTTATACCCTGAGTTCACGCTTTCTTTATACCCTAAGTTCACGCTTTCTTTATACCCTGAGTTCACGCTTTCTTTATACCCTGAGTTCACGCTTTCTTTATACCCTGAGTTCACGCTTTCTTTATACCCTGAGTTCACGCTTTCTTTATATCTCCTGTCCGCGTATTATTTGATAATGCTGTTATAAGTTATTGGAATATAAGGAAAGGTCCATAGATCGGGGTCTTTAGTGTAGAAATGAACAAATGAATTTGTTGGAGGTGTTTTGTTGTGACGGGTTGATTGGTTTTTCCTTTTGAGGAAAAGGGTAAATAGGAGGTCATGATTGAAGAACGTGTTGTGACGGGTTGATTGTTTTCTCCCTTTGAGGAAAAGGGTAAATAGGAGGTCATGATTGAAGAACGTGTTGTGACGGGTTGATTGTTTTCTCCCTTTGAGGAAAAGGGGAAAGGTCATGATTGAAGAACGTGTTGTGACGGGTTGATTGTTTTCTCCCTTTGAGGAAAAGGGGAAAGGTCATGATTGAAGAACGTGTTTGGTCGTGCGTCCAGAGCACTGGATGTCACCTCTTGGCAATGGACACTGGTCACTTGACTTTGATCTCTTTATCTTCTGTTTGTTTCCGCAAGACAAGGTGTTGGATTTACATTTTCGATTATTGGACACATCATTTACTGTTTATTTGTCGTGGTATTCCCTCTTGTCATTTGATTATTGGACACATCATTTACTGTTTATTTGTCGTGGTATTCCCTCTTGTCATTTGATTATTGGACACATCATTTACTGTTTATTTGTCGTGGTATTCCCTCTTGTCATTTGATTATTGGACACATCATTTACTGTTTATTTGTCGTGGTATTCCCTCTTGTCATTTGATTATTGGACACATCATTTACTGTTTATTTGTCGTGGTATTCCCTCTTGTCATTTGATTATTGGACACATCATTTACTGTTTATTTGTCGTGGTATTCCCTCTTGTCATTTGATTATTGGACACATCATTTACTGTTTATTTGTCGTGGTATTCCCTCTTGTCATTTGATTATTGGACACATCATTTACTGTTTATTTGTCGTGGTATTCCCTCTTGTCATTTGATTATTGGACACATCATTTACTGTTTATTTGTCGTGGTATTCCCTCTTGTCATTTGATTATTGGACACACCATTTACTGTTTATTTGTCGTGGTATTCCCTCTTGTCATTTGATTATTGGACACACCATTTACTGTTTATTTGTCGTGGTATTCCCTCTTGTCATTTGATTATTGGACACATCATTTACTGTTTATTTGTCGTGGTATTCCCTCTTGTCATTTGATTATTGGACACATCATTTCCTGTTTATTTGTCGTGGTATTCCCTCTTGTCATTTGATTATTGGACACATCATTTACTGTTTATTTGTCGTGGTATTCCCTCTTGTCATTTGATTATTGGACACATCATTTACTGTTTATTTGTCGTGGTATTCCCTCTTGTCATTTGATTATTGGACACATCATTTACTGTTTATTTGTCGTGGTATTCCCTCTTGTCATTTGATTATTGGACACATCATTTACTGTTTATTTGTCGTGGTATTCCCTCTTGTCATTTGATTATTGGACACATCATTTACTGTTTATTTGTCGTGGTATTCCCTCTTGTCATTTGATTATTGGACACATCATTTACTGTTTATTTGTCGTGGTATTCCCTCTTGTCATTTGATTATTGGACACATCATTTACTGTTTATTTGTCGTGGTATTCCCTCTTGTCATTTGATTATTGGACACATCATTTACTGTTTATTTGTCGTGGTATTCCCTCTTGTCATTTGATTATTGGACACATCATTTACTGTTTATTTGTCGTGGTATTCCCTCTTGTCATTTGATTATTGGACACATCATTTACTGTTTATTTGTCGTGGTATTCCCTCTTGTCATTTGATTATTGGACACACCATTTACTGTTTATTTGTCGTGGTATTCCCTCTTGTCATTTGATTATTGGACACATCATTTACTGTTTATTTGTCGTGGTATTCCCTCTTGTCATTTGATTATTGGACACATCATTTACTGTTTATTTGTCGTGGTATTCCCTCTTGTCATTTGATTATTGGACACATCATTTACTGTTTATTTGTCGTGGTATTCCCTCTTGTCATTTGATTATTGGACACATCATTTACTGTTTATTTGTCGTGGTATTCCCTCTTGTCATTTGATTATTGGACACATCATTTACTGTTTATTTGTCGTGGTATTCCCTCTTGTCATTTGATTATTGGACACATCATTTACTGTTTATTTGTCGTGGTATTCCCTCTTGTCATTTGATTATTGGACACATCATTTACTGTTTATTTGTCGTGGTATTCCCTCTTGTCATTTGATTATTGGACACATCATTTACTGTTTATTTGTCGTGGTATTCCCTCTTGTCATTTGATTATTGGACACATCATTTACTGTTTATTTGTCGTGGTATTCCCTCTTGTCATTTGATTATTGGACACATCATTTACTGTTTATTTGTCGTGGTATTCCCTCTTGTCATTTGATTATTGGACACATCATTTACTGTTTATTTGTCGTGGTATTCCCTCTTGTCATTTGATTATTGGACACACCATTTACTGTTTATTTGTCGTGGTATTCCCTCTTGTCATTTGATTATTGGACACACCATTTACTGTTTATTTGTCGTGGTATTCCCTCTTGTCATTTGATTATTGGACACATCATTTACTGTTTATTTGTCGTGGTATTCCCTCTTGTCATTTGATTATTGGACACATCATTTACTGTTTATTTGTCGTGGTATTCCCTCTTGTCATTTGATTATTGGACACATCATTTACTGTTTATTTGTCGTGGTATTCCCTCTTGTCATTTGATTATTGAACAATGACAGTTTAACAATTATCTATTTAAGAAGACACTACGCAGGATGGTACTGTTCATGTAGTGAACAATGACAGTTTAACAATTATCTATTTAAGAAGACACTACGTAGGATGGTACTGTTCATGTATTGAACAATGACAGTTTAACAGTTTTAACTTTAGAAGATATTATATAGGATGTTCGCTTTTGTTTATTCGTGCAGGAATACGCGAACTAATTTTATCCAAAGTCTCACAGTACCTTCAAGTTTCTTATGTGGACTGTCTTGGACTTGTTCGTCCATGGCCTATTTTGGTTTGGTATTTCTCTTGCTGATTAGTTGTAGGAACAGTAGCAGTAGTAGCAGTGCAGGTAGTGTGGGCAGTGGCAGTATCAATAGTAGAAGGACTAGTAGAAGCAGTAGTGATAGCAATAATTAGTAGCAGAAGTAGTAACGATAGGAAAAAGAAGTAGTTAGTTTGTTTGACGGATGTTTTCCTGTTGTAAGACAGAGCAGTATGGTCTGTGTTAAGATTCCTTCCAAGTTGGATTGACAAAGCAGCTCTGAAGGTTGCTGGACAAGACTGTTTATTAATTATTGAACTGATATATTTATAGATAATGGTTTCTATTTCTATTTTCTCTTATGTGAGTGAATTTGCAAATCGATTGACTTCGTATTGTTCTCTTTTTATATATACATGGTTAGGGCCTTGACCTTACATGATATGATTTGAAACTGTCTATTTTCTGATAGAAATTCTTGTTTAATGTTTTGATTCGGAACATGAAAAAAACGACATGTTTTAAATACACAATTACAATAATGCTTGTTTTATTTTAATTTATTTTTAAGAAAGGTTATTCTATTCCTAAAATTTCAAGCTGTTTAGTTAAGACTTTTTTCTGTAAGATTCAATGTGAGAATTATAAAATGTTTTCTCAGGCTAAACACCGCAGGATTCTGAGAATGAATCTTCGATTTAAAATGAAACTTAGATGGAAAGCTATAACGTCAGTAAAGATAAATATGCCAAACTTAAAATAAAATGAAAATGTCATAAACAAAAATTCTCAAACGTTTTTGAGCAGACAATGCAGTGGGCACAATAGCTCCTTCAAGATTTGACGTTGATTTGTGCATGCAGTGGACGAGAGTGCTTATAAAGAGGAAGTGAAATTAAAGAAAGATTTTCTGTCATTCAGTGAGACGTTCACTTCTCTCCTATGTCATATTATTGGCATATTTAATGTTTCCATAAGGCATGTTATTGGCATTTTTGCTGTTTTCACATAGCGTGTTATTAGAATTTTTACAAATTTAATATGGCATGTTATTGGCATTTTTACTGTTTTCATATGGTATATTATTGGCATTTTGACTGTTTTCATAGGGCATTTAATTAGTATTTTGACTGTTTCCATATGGCATGTTATTGGCATTTTTGTTGCAAGTAAACCATTTCATGCGGTTGACTAATAAAACACACATGATTTTAAAACTTGAAAAGAAAAACCATTTCATGCGGTTGACTAATAAAACACACAGGATTTTAAAACTTGAAAAGAAAAACCATTTCATGCGGTTGACTAATAAAACACACAGGATTTTAAAACTTGAAAAGAAAAACCATTTCATGCGGTTGACTAATAAAACACACAGGATTTTAAAACTTGAAAAGAAATAATAAGCTCGTTTTTGGTTCCCAAAGTTAAAAGTCCAAATTCCCCAAGACCTTTCGGACCACAGAGCCTTTGCTAACATTGATGTTTCCCACTGACGTCATCAAGTGTCTGTCTTGTTCCTCATTTCTGATGGAGCAATCGGGGATTAACGGACCTCTTTAGCTCCGTCTGTAGCCCGTCAGAGAACTGCTCAGTCACAACGACAGCATGTGGCCACCAGGCATCAGCACACAGCATGTGGCCACCAAGCCTCAGCACAATCTATGACCACCAAGTCTCAGCATGACCTGGATGACTTCAGATCAATGCCATGTCCCCAGTCTGCTCAGGTAATTAGTCCTCGAACCAAGCCGGTTGCGATGATTTATCGGCGTCGTTGTCAATAGAAGATTTTACATTTGTAAAAATAAAACACCAGTTTTCTGTTCTCACCTAGAATACGTGTTCTTTTGTCTAGGATTTTCGATTTTAGTACAAACATCTATGGCAGTCGAGTGGAATTTATCACGCTACCAGGACTGAGGCTATTCGTAAAGAAAAATTCCATTGTATGAGAAAAAATTCTACCTGGTTTGATTGAGTAGTGTTTCGTCGGTTCCCTGCATTTTAGATCTTACTATTTTGTCAGACTTCTCAAATCACCTTTATCGTTGCTACACACCACTGGTCAGACTACCAACACCCTTTGCATATGAACATTCATATGTTTTGTCAGACTACAAACTTTACCGTATGACCATTCATGTGTCTTGTCGGACTACAAACTTTACTGTATGACCATTCATGTGTCTTGTCAGACTACAAACTTTACTGTATGACCATTCATGTGTCTTGCCAGACTACAAACTTTACTATAGGATCATTCGTGTGTCTTGTCCGACTGCAGACACCCTTTCTTTGCTATATGTTCATTTATTTGTGTCTTAACGGACTACACACTTTACACTATGACCATTCATGTGTCGTGTCAGACTGCAGACACCATTTGCTATATGTACATTTATTTGTGTCTTATCGGACTACAAGCACCCTTTACTATATATGAACATTCATGCGTCTTGTCAGACTAAGAACACTCTTTACTATATATGAACATTCATGCGTCTTGTCAGACTAAGAACACTCTGTACAATATATGAACATTCATGCGTCTTGTCAGACTAAGAACACTCTTTACTGTATATGAACATTCATGCGTCTTGTCAGACTAAGAACACCCTTTACTATATATGAACATTCATGCGTCTTGTCAGACTAAGAACACCCTTTACTATATATGAACATTTATGCGTCTTGTCAGACTAAGAACACCCTTTACTATATATGAACATTTATGCGTCTTGTCAGACTAAGAACACCCTTTACTATATATGAAAATTCATGCGTCTTGTCAGACTAAGAACACCCTTTACTATATATGAACATTCATGCGTCTTGTCAGACTAAGAACACCCTTTACTATATATGAACATTCATGCGTCTTGTCAGACTAAGAACACTCTTTACTATATATGAACATTCATGCGTCTTGTCAGACTAAGAACACTCTTTACTATATGATCACTCGTTGTCACTTGTCAGACTACCAACGAACGACATCTTTGATATGCACATTGACTGTCTAGTCATAATCGATACACTCTATCGCGTCAGGCTATTAACTACACTATGAAATTATTATTTTGTCTCGTCATTGTCTTCAAGTGTGTTCGACAATCTATAACTAGTGTCTCGTCAGCGAGCGTCTTAAATGCGGTCGATAATTATTCTCTTTCGCCAGCTTACTTTCAGTTAACGCGATCGGCCTGTAGTCAGCAATATTTCTCCCAGGGCTTCGTGTGTCAGTTTTGAAATATTCATAAACCCCGCTCTACCTGTCTTCGCTGTCTGTCGGCACAGCGGTCGCGTTTCACGCTAGCAGGCACTTCATCGTAACTACAGTCTACTGGCAGAATCAATTGTATTGAACGCGCCTATTTTGATTAACTTCACAAAACTTATGTGTCATCCGAATGCTACAATCAATATATGTATGTCAATTACACACAACACACACACACACACACACACACACACACACACACACACACACACACACACACACACACGCACGCACACGCACAAGGGCATGGGCAAGTACAATTTTTATAATGCACGAATTTTTTTAAAGAGAAGTTCGTTCTACATTATAATGCTAGATGGTTTGAAATGATTTGCATAGTTTCACATTTCACTTAAAACATTCTTTTCAAAATGTTATTTCTAACACCGGTATAATTAATTCACACAAAAGATTTCGCTTTAGGCACAAATAATAAATTCGACTGTTAGAGTTTGGAAACAGCAAACACTCCTTGAGAATATGGATTTGTTGAGTAGGTTTTCATTAGAGAAAGCTTTTATTTAAGTCAAGGCTAACACCAGAAAAGACAAATATACTTCCGGCCCTGACTCATGGATTGTTGAGGGCAGATCTATTTATAGATTAAAAAAAAATTGTCAAAAAGAAAAAAATGATGCGTTGAGAGTTATATAACGCCTGGATATCTAAGGGCAAATTCATAGATTATGACAATTCTTCCAGCCACCTTCCAATCTTAATGACCTCTTAAGAGACAATTAGTGCCAGGACAGAATAAAATCTATGCAAAGGTTATGACCTTTCCAAAAAGACAAATAATTTGTTGAGAGTTCATTAACGCTGGGATAGTTTAGGGTAAATCTATTTGCATATTATGTCTTACACCGGGAACTGTAATACATTGGCGTCTTTTAATTCATTGAGAAATCCACCATCGAGAACAATAGAAAAGTGTCTCATTGTCGATTTCATGTAGGTAAATTAAAATATTTGCCGATCGGTTGCTTTTTTTTTAACATCTCAGTCACAATTGTCCATCTTTTCCAGCACCAAACATTCATGGATATTTTTATTTTAAAAGAAAGATGCAAATATGCAAAACTTGAATGCTTGTGATAACGATCATTCTCTGCTGGTTAGTGCCCTGGCTTACGTTAACAACATGGCCTTTGTCTCCCCCCCCCCACCGAATTTTCGTGCACAAGAGCGTGTTCTATATATTTTTTAAAAAAAACTATTTTAAAAAAAACACATCTACAATTTTACAAGCCTTAACGTTCCTTGACACTCGGCTGTGGCTTGGAGGATTATTATTGTTGATGCTGGGCGTTTTAGAGCAGATATTTATACTTAATGGCTGACGTAAAAAATACACGCATGCTCCTCACTTTAAACTGACGCCTGGAGTGTCTTTTGGAAATAAATACAATCTTGACGTACTGCCCAGATAGCCTTGTGGAAATAAATACAATCTTGACGTACTGCCCAGATAGCCTTGTGGAAATAAATACAATCTTGACGTACTTCCCAGTTAGCCAATCTACAAGATGATATATTTGGAATTCAGCCTTATTTTACTGAATAATGAATTTTAATTTAAAAAATGATTTGAACTATTTCTTGAAATATATCTTCAGTGTGTTTACGTTTATGTAAACAGAGGTGGGTGGGGGTGGGGTGATGTTTTACGAGCGGAATTTTTCCCGAATATAACTGTCTGAAGGTACGTAATTCCCGATTACCTTATTTCATCGGAAATACTAACACATTCGATGATTCAAAAGTTTAATCGTTTAATTTTCTTTCAAATTTTGATTGTTTGCCCAGTGATTTATTTAAAAATATTTCAAATGGGTGTCCATGTTTTGTGCGCCTTTGGTGTAACGATTGTCAGAGCAGACTTGTTACAATCAAGGCATATTTACTTCTGACTTGTAGCTGACTTGTTACAATCAAGGTATATTTACTTCTGACTTGTAGCAGACTTGTTACAATCAAGGCATATTTACTTCTGACTAGTAGCTGACTTGTTACAATCAAGGCATATTTACTTCTGACTTGTAGCAGACTTGTTACAATCAAGGCATATTTACTTCTGACTTGTAGCTAACTTGTTTCAATCAAGGCATATTTACTTCTGACTTGTAGCTGACTTCTTTAAGCCGACGAAATCTGCTGAGTTAGTTTGTAAACACATAATATACACATTGTCCATGATATATCCGACGTATCGACCGACATACATCTCGTGTCCCACTTTCCCCTTGACATACGCAAGCATTGACGACAACATTCTTTTGTCGGCCATTTTGTTGCCGAAAGGAAAGGTTTCTTCAGACGGCTTTATTTCTATTTTTCCGATTGACATGGGCAAGGACTCTAGAAGCACAGCCGTGGGCCTTACAGTAAATAGTTATTATAATCGCTATGGCAACGTTGTTATCAAAGTGCACCGGGTACATGCATTAGTTGGTATTTATGCTTTTGTCACTAAGGGTCTGCCCATTGCATCGTGTGGTTGGATAAAATCCTGAACACAGAGATGACCCCAGTTACGCGGATACTTTATGCCAGCCCAGGGCTAGCCCCTAGTTTTCACGCGGGGATACTTTTATGGCAATACAGGGCTGCTGGCTCCATTTATGCAGCTACTTTAATCTATGTTAACCCAGAATTGGCCCCAGTTAGTCTCCATTCGAACACTTTGGTTCACGAAGGAGAAGTAGAGTTGTGAAACTACTTAAACAATAAAACAAAATAGCTGCATTGCTCCTTACGAACACTTTGGTTCACGAAGGAGATGTAGAGTTGTTAAACTACTTAAACAATAAAACAAAATAGCTACATTGCTCCTTACGAACACTTTGGTTCACGAAGGAGATGTAGAGTTGTGAAACTACTTAAACAATAAAACAAAATAGCTACATTGCTCCTTACGAACACTTTGGTTCCTTTTCAACGCGTAGCTGTGACTGTTTTTACTTCCTCAATTCCTCGCAAATGTCTTTTTATGATGAAAGGTCCTTATCATTATGTTTAATTATGAAACTGCTTTCCCACAAAGTCTCGATCCTGTACTAAATTTGTTTATTTGCTCTTGCATGCAAATAAAAGATTATTTTTTAGAATTCAATAACTAATGTAGAAGGGTCATGTATGCGTCTTATATTTCGACGTCCTTTACTTGAGAAAACTGCTTTCGCGTGTAATTTCCTTCAGAATATTTCTTATTCTGTCTTTGGTTTCCTTTCTCTTCAGCGCACCCTTTACAGACATTATGTCCTTGTTGTTCGCCACCTTGGTGGGTGTCCGACATGTTCAACAGTGATTAATTTCACTCGAGAGACTTGAGTTCGTGGTAAGATTAATCCTCTTAGTAACCACTTTATTTTAACTTATGAAGGAATCAAATAATGTCCAGGACATTGTGTTTACTTCATTGTAGATTTCCGGCTGCTTTTTTATTATTTTCCCTGACTGCTGCCTGGAATTAGGGAGGGATGTACATTTTTGTGTTCGTTTTTTTTTCTTTACTTTTTTTTTAGCTAGGGATAAATTGCTTTCGGCAGAGTGAGATAATGTGCGAAGAATTTTATAGTGTAATTTATCTGTGCAGTTTTACCTCGGCTGAAGTCTACAATCTCCCATCTTTAGTGCGTGCTGTTTGCAGAAAACTCGATCCGTTCCTTCGTCCCATTTGACAAACTAGACAGTAATGCATCGTCTATTTTAGATTGCGAAATATTTATAGTATGCATGATCGGTGCATTTTGAAGTTAAAGACCTCAACTACCTACAGAAAACATTACGTCATTTGAGTTCATAGCACACCCAGTACCCCGACTAGTACTGAATGTACTCAAATGACGCAATTTTCTATAGTAAAATGGACGTACTTGAGTTCAAAATGCACAGGATCCTTTGATTTGTATGACCCCCAGGTAAAAGTAGTGATACCGGAAGATGTGAGATAACTTCGCTTTTTTCGTTACGAGCTAAGATCATATCTCTTTAGTTAGAGGTTAATGCACTATCCTAAAGATAGCTCCATGTTACGAGACCTTGGTCTAGTAAGAATCGCCTCAATTGCAATACCTCTACTCCACTGGCTATCATGTGCACGACCGACTATTGTCAGTAAAGTATCAGGTTTTCTGAATACAGCAGATCTTGCTTTAACTAGTTTAAAGCACTCCTACCGGTTAAATATTTTACACCCTCATCAGTACTTCCTTTTGAGTTTCTTCGTCAACAAGATACCGTTAGTCTTTCTTCGTCAGCAAGACTTCATTCAGAGTGTTTATTATGAACACAAGATTTCATTCAGAGTGTTTATTATGAAAACAAGATTTCATTCAGAGTGTTTATTATGAAAACAAGATTTCATTCAGAGTGTTTATTATGAAAACAAGACTTCATTCAGAGTGTTTGTATGAAAACAAGACTTCATTCAGAGTGTTTATATGAAAACAAGACTTCATTCAGAGAGTTTATATGAAAACAAGACTTCATTCAGAGTGTTTATTATGAAAACAAGATTTCATTCAGAGTGTTTGTATGAAAACAAGATTTCATTCAAAGTGTTTATATGAAAACAAGATTTCATTCAGAGTGTTTATATGAAAACAAGATTTCATTCAGAGTGTTTATATGAAAACATGATTTCATTTGCACATTTCTTATGTAAACAAGACTTCAATTAGAGTTTTCTTATGTAAACAAGACTTAATTTAGATTCTTGTATTTAAACAAGACTTCATTTAGAGTTTGTTTGTAAACAAGACTTCATTTAGAGTTTGTTTGTAAACAAGATTTTGCTTAGAGTTTTGTATGTAAACCAAGACTACGATTAGGATTCTTTTTGTAGACAAAACTTCTTATAGAATTTTTTTTTAATCAATATTTTAGTTAGAATTTCTATGTGAACAATACTTTGGAGTTTCCTCTTGGAAAGGATTTTTAAAAAGCCTTTTTTATCAGCAATGCTTCATTATGAGTTTCTTCCCCTTACAACCTCTCCATGAACAGGACTACGACAGGCTTTGTTTATAAACAAGATTTTGAATTATTTTATTGAGACTTCTTTATAGTCAAGAACTAGGTCAGCATTTCATTTCTTTTATAAATGGACGACTAGCAAAAGTGTCTTTTATTAAAAATTAATTGTGTTTAATTGTTACATGGTCATTCATACATCTCTTGCTAAACAAGTATTAATATAAGATTTTTTGGTTAACAAATATTCATACAATATCTCTTGGTAAGCACGGGTCTCTTTGTAAAGTAGGCTTTCATTTAGGTTTTGCAAATTCGTATAAGATTTTTATACAAGATATATTCGGATGGGTTTTCATGCAAGCAGAAGTTTGAGAATCTGTTTTTTGCAAACAAATATTCATTTAACGTTCTTTGCTATCACAGAATCGCATAGGTGTCTTTTTATTTTATCTTTTGAAACACAACTGCAATAAACTGTCAATTCAGCATTTATTGGTCAACAAGGATTTGTTTGAAATGTCTTCGAATACATACGTCACAATCAAACTGTCACCGAGTTAACAGAGAATTTTGATACCTCACAATCAAACCCCATACCTTGTCAACGAGATAACAGAGAATTTTGATACCTCACAATCAAACCCCATACCTTGTCACCGCGATAACAGAGAATTTTGATACCTCACGATCAAACCCCATACCTTGTCACCGAGATAACAGAGAATTTTGATACCTCACAATCAAACCCTATACCTTGTCAACGAGATAGCAGACTTACAGAAGTTCACTTACACAGAAGAGAGTATATTAAAACACATTCTTCCAAGACTTGCCTCATGAAAAATAAAACGATACATGACGGTCCTTGGCTACTCTTTCCACTGAGGTGGGTGTATAAACGATGCGTTAATCAATTTTGTACGAAAAAAAGCGCCTGCCCATGATACAAAGTTAAACAACAGATTTCAATCATTGTCAACAGGATGGATACAATTGGAGTGAGGGGATATGAGTGTCTAAAGCAAGATTCAACATATGGACAGGATTGGTGGCGAAGTGATATTCCAAAGAAAGATTATTATTATGACGTAAAGTAGACCAATTCCGATGACGTCGTTAGTCGCCAAAATATCAATTCCTGTGACATCACCTCCCAGTCTTTCGTAGTCCAAAGGTGTGAGTGTTTTAATATTAACCCGCTCACACTTTAATTTATCTTTCAGTTTATTTCTCAAAGGAAAAGTTCAGATTACATGAAATTTAAGTTAATATTTCTTGTACTTGTCATTATTTATTAGGCAAACGAACTTGTATAATCTTATTATCTATCATATCTCTAAACAAACAACTCATACATTCATATGACCTATCAGGTCTCTGAACAAACATCTCATACATTCATATGATCTATCAGGTCTCTGAACAAACATCTCATACATTCATATGATCTATCAGGTCTCTGAGTAAATAGCGGTGTAATACATTTCCGAATAAATCATGGCTTAATAGATCTCTGAGTAAATGGTGCATTCATAATCTCAGGGTCATTTAGGCCTTTTATAATTGTGTTATAAAATTGTATATGTAAATTTGTGGAAATGGTTCTCTGAATGCTGTTTATACAGCTTATTACATTAGGTCTCTGAACACATCGATCATGAGACGTTTTATGTTCTCGTTCGTGCATACTTAACTCCCAGGTTTAAATGGTCACAGAACAAAACAGGTAAATGCTGTTTCATATTCTAATAAGTCTCTAACAAATGGCGCATGGTCTAGAAGGTTTGTTCAATGGTGCATTTTAATGGTCTAGTGGGTCTATGCAATGGTGGATGGTACTAATGGTCTAGTAGATCTGTGCAATAGTTTATAAGTTACTAATGATCTAGCAGGTCTGTGAAATGGTGCATTTTAATGGTTTAGTAGGTCTGCGCAATGGAGTATAAGTTATGGTTTAGTAGGTCTGTGCAATGGTGTATAAGTTACAAACTGTTAAATAGGTCTGTACAGTGGTTCATAAATTACTAATGGTGGTCGTGATGCATGAATCACTCTGTCTCTGAGCAAGAGCCTAGCCTGAGTGTCCTGCAAGTTTATATGTAAATATTATTATTATTCATGAAAAAATAACACTCGTGCGTTTTCATTATAGAGTATTTGGCTGGTCTCGTTCTTTTAAATATTAACCATTGGATAGTGAAAACTACTCATCCACCAAAATTCAGTTTAGATTACATCAGCAAGTTCCTAGCATTTTCTCCACCTGAGTTGTTTATTCTAACACTGACACTTCAAAATATCAGCATAAGCAGTTCCTATGGTCGGGTCACTTTGACATTTAACAATTTATAAAAAATATTAAGTTTAGAAATATGGATAGGCAAATTTACTCTGCCATATATATCCAATCTAGTAAAGTTGTACAAACCGAATTATGTGCACTATGCAATCTTAACGTCCAAAATTACGTACAATGTACAAGTTGATAAAATGCTGTATTGTGCAATAAACGACTGACCCACATTTTATGTAGTATTCGTGTGAAGTATACGGGCGTGTTCCAACGTTGTGTGTAAATTAAAACGCAGTATATTATATACTAATTGATAAACCCTTACTTCTCTAAGTTAGATCTGAAGGCACCAAAATATGTCATCAATGACCAGGCCCTCGCGGTCAAATGCAGGTAATAAACAGTTACAAAATTATGTACTAAATCGGAATGCCCCATATTATGTAATAAATCGGTAAGCCCCACATTGTGTCTTAAGTTGGCAGACCCTTATACGTTATATATGCATTATACGTGTCCTATATTTAATAGAGACACTGTAAGTTATAAAATTGTATAGTAATTGACGCCAAGGTTGTTTTTTAAAAATACTGTTAACCAACCGTATTTAGCTGTGTAAAATGCAGTAGTAGACCTTATCATTTTATACTCGGTAGACCCCAGAAAACGGTGTGTGTGTGTGTGTGTGTGTGAGAGAGAGAGAGAGAGAGTTTCGGTGTGGGTGGGTGACATTATTGTGCAATAAAGAGGTATACCCTATCACGTTTCAAACTGGTAGACCCTGTCACGTTTCAGACTGGTAGACCCTGTCACGTTTCAAACTGATAGACCCTATCCCGTTTCAAACTGGTAGACTGTCACGTTTCAGACTGGTAGACCCTGTCACGTTTCAAACTGGTAGACCCTATCAAACATTGAATGGGTAGAGCTTAACATATTAAATGGGTACAGCTGATCACAAATCATGTCGATAGGATTTTATTAAGCAAATCGGTAGCAACTAACATTATTTTTTTGTTTGTTAAACATTCTCTAATTATGTCCTTTTCTTTGCAAGTGTTGTTATTATTAAGCACTAAAAATAATTGTTTAAATATCACTCATCATAATTATTAAGTGAATTACACGGACCTATTTCTCGTGGAAATTAGTTATTTACCAAAACAATACGAAATTAAAATTATTTGATTGGAAATTCCTGCTCTGTTCGTATATTGGAAGATTGTTTCTCTTTTTCTGTTTGCATTGATCAAAGAGAGATAACCGCAACAGTGACGTACGGGGTGTGTGGGGTGAAAGGTCAATGACATAGCCAGTAAAACTGAAAATAAATACAAACGCTTATATCAATAAGAAGTCTTTTCTTCCTTCACGAGTAGCAATCGCTGGACGCGTGCACATGTATGTCTTCTTTCTCTCTCACGCCGCTAGCGCTCACTTTTACCGGAGGCGGAAGCTCTATGTGCATAGAGAACAGATTGCTCAATGGGTCTGAATGCGCCTTCTTTGCATGGTTCGCTGTCATGTTCCTGGATTGTCTTCGTGTGTCACGTTGGAGTTATGTTGTGTTTGGTGTGCAGCCATTTCGTTGCAAGACCAAGAGGAGTGTAAACGGGGCTGTTTGAGGATTTAAGACTTGATGTATGAGGCTGAAATGACATGTACATGTATGTAGCGAGAAATTACCCGCACTTGTTTGCGTTTGAGACTGGAATTAAGTGTGTTCGTGTTTGAGACTGGAATTACGTGTGTCTGTTTGAGACTGGAATTACGTGTGTCTGTTTGAGACTGGAATTACGTGTGTCTGTTTGAGACTGGAATTACGTGTGTCTGTTTGAGACTGGAATTACGTGTCTCTGTTTGAGACTGGAGTTACGTGTGTCTGTATTCGAGACTGGAATTACGTGTGTCTCTGTTTGAGACTGGAATTACATGTGTCTGTATTCGAGACTGGAATTACGTGTGTCTCTGTTTGAGACTGGAATTACGTGTGTCTGTATTCGAGACTGGAATTACGTGTGTTTCTGTTTGAGACTGGAATTACGTGTGTCTGTATTTTAGACGTTAATTACGTGTGTCTCTGTTTGAGACTGGAATTACAGGTGTATATGTTTATGATTGGAATTACATGTGTCTCTGATTGAGACTGGAATTATGTGTGTATGTGTTTAAGACTTAAATTACTTGTGTCTCTGAGACTAGAATTACGTGTGTATCTGTTTGAGAATGTAATTAAGTGCATCTGTGTTTGAGACTAGAATAAAGTGCGTATGTGTTAGAGACTGGAATTACGTGTGTCTCTGTTTGAGACTGGAATTACGCGTGTCTTTGTTTGAGACTGGAATTACGTGTGTCTTGGCAAGTGAGACTGGAATTAGGGCCTACATATACATGTTTAGACACGAAACTGTCGCAGGCTGTATACTTTCGCGCCAGTAGGACACGCCTTCTCTACCCTTTACTCACATACATTTCAAGTAAAGACGTTACCTTTAGTTGTAATTGGGTTTAAAAGCAAACAGACAAAATATTATTTCTGGCCATTTTTTGTTTTATAATCTTTACTTTGTATGCTTCCAGTGCTTTCTTGCATTTACCTTATTATTATTAAATTAGTATTAGTATTTGAAGAGCAAGCGACATACTTAAAGTTTAATGTCTTCTCACTATTACAGTCAAGAAGACGGGAAACATCGAATGACAGCTTCATGTTTTTGTGAATATAGGAGGATTCCCTTTATTTATCTACTTTAAATAACACTTTAGTAAAATTCTATTTTTAAATAAGGAAATAGAAAAGAAAATGTCTTCCAATGTACACATTGGTTAGTGCTCAGTTAATTGTATATTAATGGCATTAGTAACTGCTCCTTAGAGGTGAAAAGACATGGAATTCCACCAGCCTAAGTTTTAGCACAGGTAAAATTTACTCGTTACTATCAGTTGGAGTCAACCCATACTGGTTTATTAGGGGCATGAAATAAACTATTGTTTAACGTTACTAAGGTGGTGAATTATCTGAAAGAGGTTTCGACGTATATCTCAACGAACAGGGCGTATTTTTCTTGGCGTAATGTCTCATTCGTGATAATTTAGTGTGAAGTGTAATGACACAGTGATGACAATTGTATTTTGATGTGCAGTGTGGGGTTTCCTTCCTCCCGCCCCCAAAATCGAACTTCAGACATGTGCTAGCAGCATTGAAAGACAAAAACTACACAGCATCTTTAGAAGTGTTTTTGTGTCGTTTGGTGGCGACCTGAACTTCAGACATCTGCTAGCAGCATTGAAAGACAAGAACTACACAAAGTGGGTTTTTTTTTCCCCGCTTGGTGGCGATCTGAACGAGACCACAGATTTCAGTCCTGTCTCACGTTTAGCTTTTGAACGTTGTTGCAAACTGCATTGCGCAATACGAATTCAGGGAAAAGCGATAGGCAAGGACGAGATGACTTTTAAACAAAAATTTTGCCGAGTTCCGCGAATTCTGTCATGACAGAAATCGTGGTCATTAAAAAAAAGTATTTGTAGTAAAACACTTGCAAGTGTTGTATGAGCAGAAATGCAAGATTGTGTAGGTGGCACAGCGCTACGTGAGTAGAATTTAAAGCTTCTGTATAGCGCATAGAGTACTACAGACGCAAATTGTGAGTAGAATTCAAACAAAGCGAAGAACCGAACTAGTGCTGGAACTTGGTGTTCTTTTTCTTGTCAAAGGGACGCAGAATAAAATTGTTGAATCGAGTGTCTTCGAGATTTGAAAGAGACATGGGTGAATCTACGGGCTCAGTGCACTCTCAATTTACTCTGTTTAGTCTTTAAGATATATACTAGCGTGTGCATAGAAATCTATTCATTAATTTACGCAATTGAATAGCCTGTGGATATGTTTTGCAAAGAAAATCTTGACAAGTGAGTATGGGATCGTAAAGGAGTAAGAGAGGGCTGTTCTGTCAGGAGTGACGTTGGTTGCGTACTTTTGGTAACGTGCAGGTTGAAGTACTACAGCAACGGTGAACTTAGAAATCCTCACCAACCTTCAGTAATAAATTGTTTATCATCAGCAGTTCAAACATTGAGCCTACTAGCTACGTGATGAACGGGATTTCTACAAGGTCACTCGCTTGTCCACCTTTGAATGTGACTGCTTTTTATTTTGCATCTCAGCACGTTAGCACACGTTCTGCTTTGTCCTGGACTTTAAGATGTGGTCCGAAATGGACTCTAAGCGCTCCGATATTCGACCCATGGAATCTAAGGTGACCAGCCGGTCTCTGACCAACTTGCCGAGAGTAACCGTGACCGACACCGACAGGATACCCCCAGTCAGGCCGTCGCATCTGAGCTCCCGATTCCTGTCCGACTTCCCGTCGCATTCCCGTTCCCATCCTTGTTCACCTCAACTACGACGGAAAGGTTTCACTACCCACATCGGGGACATGCGCTACGTCATTGGTAAATACTCGTCGGCATGCGTGGTGCGTGCGTGCGTGTTTGTGTGTTTGTGTCTGATGTGTGCGTGTGTGTGTATCTGATAGGTGCATGTGTATGCGTGTGTTTAGTGTATATTCTGGGGGTGCACGAGGGAGTGTTTTAGTACAATTCATATTCTAAACACTAAAAACTAATAAGTATGTATATTTTGTTTTGTCACCAGAAATTAATTTAAAAACAAAAGTCACCACTAAACGTTCGTGTTAATTTGCTTTATCTATGATTTATGATGACTTTGTGTGACTTTGGATATATGTGGGTGTGCAGGAGATGTTGTCTTAGAGTTCAAACGCGAGTGATTTTCATTATTATTGTCACTCAAGCAACTCCAAGCCAGTCAACAGAGAATGCCATTTATTAAGTTTGTGTATTATAACAAATAATGCCCTTCATTAAGTTTGTGTGTTACAACAGAGAGTGCCTTTATTAAGTTTGTGTGTTACAACAGAGAATACCTTTCTTAAGTTTGTATGTTACAACAGAGAATGCCCTTCTTTAAGTTTGTATGTTACAACAGAGAATGCCCTTCCTTAAGTTTGTGTGTTACAACAGAGAATGTCCTTTATTAAGTTTGTGTGTTACAACAGAGAACGCCCTTTATTACGTTTGTGTGTTACACTTTCGATGTTGAGGGCGAATACGTGCGTTAAATACGTACGTGTGTTGAATGCATATGAACGTGTTGTCAGTGAGCCAGTGAACAAGCGATAGCTTAGAAAAAACATTTATGTAGAAGTGGGTTGTTTTCTCATAGTGGACATTATATCCCGTGTGGGCATGTTTGATCTGCCTGGCCGTATTTGGCCCGGATAGGCACATATTTCATAATGTACATAAACGTATCATTGTAGATATATTTAGGCATGTTCTCACATGGGTGAATGTTTCTTATGGGCGTAATCATCATTGCGTGACTTCATCCTTTGTAGGTGTATAACTACTGTACGTGTGCAGCTGCCACTTATGTACCTCTTAAGTGTTTGCCCTCTGTGGGCGTATTTGCACCGTGTGGGTATATTAGGGCTGCTAAGTCAGTACGCCTCATAGGGTCGATGTGCTATGCATAGTTTCAAGGCCTATATAACCTCAGGCCGGTATTTTATGAACTTGGATTCTGCAGCTGGTAATTAGTCTGTCGTGTGTCAGTATGTCAATTATCGAACTGTAGCAAGTCGGTCCCGGTTAGGAAGACTTCTCTTTCAAAAGCAGTGAGAGCGCAAGACGCTGCATTACTATTTTTGAAATGGCGTGTTCACTTGTGTTTCTGTATGTGTGTTTGTATGCTTGTGTCTGTGTTCATGTACTCGGTTTCGCGTTTGTATGTCTGTTTGTGCTTGTGGTATTCAATGAATAAAAGAATAAGAAATTCAGGAGGAATTTAATCTAAGCGTTTGAACACCACGTAGAGTGGTTCGTGCAATGGCAACATTTTCAGACAAAAGTTGGCATTAGAGAAAATTGTTCAGTTCTGTAAACAGCTTTCGTTTTCACAGTTAGGCAAAGAGTCATATACAGTCTTGAAAAATGCACTTCAGAAAATTTCTGTGAGTGTTATCACGATAATGGGTGAATTATCCCACCACAACCGATTATACTTCTTGTCCAATCACATAGAAGAGAAAGTTGAAGAACGATTGGCCTGTCCAATCAGATAGAAGAGAAAGTTGAAGAACGATTGGCCTGTCCAATCAGATAGAAGAGGAAGTTGAAGAACGATTGGCCTGTCCAGTCTTAATATTTGACACAGACCGTCTTAATAGATATCTCTGATAAATGTCACCTTACGAAATTCTTTATGTGAACCGTTCTATTTTTAGCTTGGATATGGGAATAGGTTGTTTATGAATTCTTTAAATTACATGTATTGCCCCTATTTGTTTTACGATATATTATAATTATTTATTATTGTGTGCATCACGTGACTATATATATATATATATATATATATATTGTCCTGTCATCAAAAGGGGTATTCATTCCATGCAGACATTTTCAAACATTTCCAGGAAGTCATTTTGGTCCGCAGTGCGCATGTAAAAGCGCCATGGAGCGTCAGAAGCATATTAATTTGCATTTGTACAGCTAGACTTTTGAAAAATATAAAAATTATTTATAATAAAACTGGTAACAATTGGTAGGATAACGGCTTATGAAGTGATGCATATCGGGTGATATATAGTACAAGATGGACTTATTGTGTTTTAATGATAACAAAATGTATGACATATCTCGCTGTTAATTAGGACTACTTCTACTTCACTCCATTTCTCCCTCCTTCCTTTTTTCTTTCTTCTTCAGTCCTTTCCTCCTTTAATTCTTTCTCTCCCTCTGTGAATTCTTTCTTTCTTTCTTTCTTTCTTTCTTTCTCGCGATGTTGCACAGTGTCTGTGTGTTGACATACCTGCCAATCACAATCGACAGCCTTTTTTCATTTTACTGTTTTATTCTACGCCAATTTCACGCCCTTACAGATCCGATCACGTTTTCCTTTCTTCTTCTCTTTTAAAGTAGTTCGTGCACTCATATTTTTATTTAAGATATAATGTACATTGAATATTAAGATATAATGTACATTGAATATTAAGATATAATGTACATTGAATATTAAGATATAATGTACTTTGAATATTAAGATATAATGTACATTGAATATTAAGATATAGTGCGTTATTATTTATAACATATAGTATCTGAATGGAATTCTGGTTATGGCCATAAAATGTCTATACATTCAGACCGTTGAAAGAAGAAATTGTATTGCTTTCTGGTATATGTTGTTGTGAGTGTGTTTGAGTGTGCGCGAGCGTGTGTATTTGTGTATATGTGCTTGTGCGCACGCATGTACGTGTGCGTGTGTATGTGTGTGTGTATGTGTGTGTATGTATGTGTGTGTGTATGTATGTGTGTGTGTGTGTGTTTGTGTGTGTGTATGTATGTGTGTGTGTGTGTGTGTTTCTCTCGTTGTACATATCTTCGATTGCAATGAGATCTCCGTTCCTGCTACACATTTTCGAAGAGACTATAGGTGACGAAATGAATGTAGGACACTTTTAGATGAAAGTTATTTATAGCAAACTCTTGGTGTAATTTTTTTTTACATGAGAGTTATTTGATATCATACTTGTGTATATTTTTTTTACATAAAGTTATTTGATAGCATACTCTTTGTGTAATTTTTTTTTTTACATGAGAGTTATTTGATTTCATACTTGTGTACATTTTTTTTACATGAAAGTTATTTGAATGCATACTTTTGGTTTACCTATTTTACAAAAAAAAAATCTGGCACGAGCAGTTTGAGGATATTTTGAAACGCACGTACTTGACCTTGTCAAAGGGTCTTTTGTGATGTTTTATTATTAGATCGAACTTGCAAAATAGTCACAGTTTTTAAAGAAGATATACTGAGGTTATTGAACACATTTGTGAAGTTGCATACATAGCTCTTAAATTGGTTATGTTACATCAATTTATTTAAATTTAATTCAGTTTTAATTATGCTCCTGGGCATTATCTGCTGTCAATCAGATTTGCAGTCCAAACACGTATGTAACGCATGAAATGGGCAGACAACTTCCGAGTGTCTATCTAATCACTGTTGATATATGGATGTCAGGCTGTTTGATTGACTGACTGATGAATTGGTTGACTGATGGATTGATTAGTGTTTGACTGATTGACTGGCACAGAAATGGGCTAACACGCGAAGTGCTGTCGTCTATATACTGTTCATTAAATATTGATCATCGGATTATTGATTTGATTGAATGATTGACTGACACAGAAATGGGCTAGCACTCGAAATGCTATCATCCACATGCTGTTTATTTTAATATTGATCGGATTTTGATTTGATTGTTTGATTCATGGCAGAGGAAAGTGTGTTGCCAGATGTCCACTCATTAATAAGGTGCACTGAGTGAGTGAGTACTTGTCGTATATATTCAAGATTGCTGCTGCTGCTGATATACTTGAGGAAAGAAATATCTTTGTGAAATAATTAAAGGTTTGAAGGATTGAAAGGTTTGAAGAATTGTAGCATTGAAGGATTGAAAGTTTGTAGGATTGAAGGATTGAAGTGTTGAAGCTGAAGATCGTTTCTAGACTTTGCCTATTCATCCCAATTTATATTTCCCCTCAAGCGAAAGAATACATTTATCCATCTTGTGCTGTTTCACTTTTTCTTCTCACATTAGTCACTACCTCTTCCTGTTACTGGCATCAAACCAGGTGTCAATAACACGTTCTACGTGCTGGCCGCAGGTGTCTTTTGTCACGTGATCGTATAAGCAGACTTACCTTTCTTTACAAGCGTGCTATATCGTTGCTCGCTCTGTATTTCGAATATGTTCCTGACAGCCAAGAAAAGTTATATATTTCTGCAATAGCGTAGTTATTACTTAATCTTTAAGGACATATTTTGTTATTTATTTCATGCGGGCATTATGTGGATCCTACTAATGTAAGTTCCTCTCTGATATGGTTTTCATTGGTCACAGCGTAATAATAGAAAACGGGAAACAAAAGCGGCTTTGGAAGTTATACCTAACGGCTCTCTATCAATGATCCTGGGGAGGGGTGTAAGTGAGAGGGAGACTATAATGTTGTAAGAAATAGTAGAGGTAATGTTGTAAGAACTAGTAGAGGTAATGTTGTAAGAACTAGTAGAGGTAATGTTGTAAGAACTAGTAGAGGTAATGTTGTAAGAACTAGTAGAGGTAATGTTGTAAGAACTAGTAGAGGTAATGTTGTAAGAAAAAACAAATTTCAAGGATGTATTCGGGTGAGAGTGTAAATACACTACATACGCGATATCTTTCATGCATTTTAATCATTTGACATGATATAATTAATTACACGGGTTAGCTCCGCTCTTCAATTGACATGATATAATTAATTACACGGGTTAGCCCCACTCTTCAATTGACAGGATTGTAAGTAATTAACACGTGTTAGCCCCACTCTTCAATTGACAGGATTGTAAGTAATTAACACGTGTTAGCCCCACTCTTCAATTGACAGGATTGTAAGTAATTAACACGTGTTAGCCCCACCCTTCAATAATCTCGATTGATTGTATTGATTAGCATTACCTCCCAGCTCGATACGCACTGTGTGGTACCCGGTCATGGTGACCACGCTTTCCTGGTATTGGGAGCATTGGAGATGACTGTTTTAATTTTGAAAAAGAAGATAAAATAACAAAACATAATCCACGTAATTTGATAAATAATGCGTAATTATTGCAGAAGGGACATATTTGTTTATGAGACTTTTCTTAGGGAGCGATAAGCATTATCAATAAACTGTAACTGCACATTATCAGTCAAACATGATGATACTCATCACTCATCCATATCACAAGACGACAAAGTAACACATCAGTTAACAATGAAAACGAAATATCCTCATTTATAATAATCAACCATACCTTCACATAATCAATCAAGCGTCATTATTAAAGCATACCTTTACATAATCAAGCGTCATTGGTAAACCATACCTTCCCATAATCAAACAAGCGTCATAGGTCAACCATACCTTCCCATAATCAACCAAGCGTCATTGGATAAACATACTCTCACATTATCAATCAGGCGTGGCATCAAGAACTGTCAACTTCACCATGGTGATACATTTGAATCAACATAAAGGCACAGTACCAGCCAATTCATACATCAGTAATCAACTGTAGAATAATGCTACATTCTAGTATGCCATAATTACAAATAAGGCTACATCACGTAACCATTCAAATAAATCATACTTAAAACTAATGATACATCACTTAACCATTCTAATAAACCATAAATACAAATAATGATACATCACTTAACTAATGTAATAAACCGTAATTACAAATAATGATATAATCACTTAACCATTCTAATAAACTAAAATTACAAATGATTATACATCACTTAACCATTCTAATAAACTAAAATTACAAATGATTATACATCACTTAACCATTCTAATAAACTAAAATTACAAATGATTATACATCACTTAACCATTCTCTTAAACCATAATTACATATAACGCATCACTTGACCATAACGACACAATGCAAAACAACAAAATGACACGAAATTTACAGATCAACTAATGCGAAATAGTTCGAACCATATTCATTTTCCACAAACAATTATGGATATTTTCTTTAAAATTTCACCTTAAATATTTTATATCCTTCCCGATTTGTTAAAGTCTAACTTCGTCTCTCGTTTATAAAGAGAAAAAAACTTCACGCCTTGATTTTTGAGAATTTAATACTTCACGTATTGACTTTTGTGAACTTAATACTTCATGCATTGACTTTTGTGAACTTAATACTTCACGTATTGACTTTTGTGAACTTAATACTTCATGCATTGACTTTTGTGAACTTAATACTTCATGCATTGACTTTTGTGAACTTAATACTGCTCGCGATTATTATAATCTGTTTGAGTTATTGCTTTCTTTCTGTAGATTTCTTTCATTTAGTAGGACCTGATCACGACATGTACTAGTCAACTGCATCTTTTGCGATGTAGATTTCCTTCAATTAATAGGATATGACCACGACCCTTTACTGTGTGGGTCTGCCAAGGGCATATTTATCTGTATGGCTTTAATGTATTCATTGTGTTTACGTGGGTCTGCCAAGGGCATATTATCTGTATGGCTTTAATGTATTCATTGTGTTTTTTTTAATGGTTACGTCGAGTTCATTGTTGAAATTGTTGTTGTGAAATATCTATGTCATTTTCATTGATGTTGTTAAATTATCCTTAAGAATAGCCACTTCGTCGGTGATGTTTATTTGTACATATCCCGGATCTGATTCCTATTGCAAGGAATTTATGAAATAGCAAATAAAATAACGGTGGTTTTCCTACTTCACTTTCTGCTTTGGAGTAACTTATTAAATTCATGGCTACTGCTTCCTACATGCACGTAACAATTATAATTCTGGAGAGCAATATACTCCGTACTCCATACGTCATCTTGTGTTAGTTGACTTTACATGAACAAACTTTTTCAACAATACCTTACACATCTTTCAGTATTTGTATTTCACAACAACAATATGTTCAACCATGCTTTAAACATATTTCAGTATTTAGATTTTACAAAATCAATGTTCTGTAAATTAACATGTGCACGTATTTCTATATTCACTTTATTTAACTTTTTATTCGTTCTCTTGTATTTTATTACAAAGGAGAATTTGTGTTCTTCTCGTTGCTCCTATAGCCTGTATGGTTTCACTATGTTTTATGGTGTTCACTTGACATATTCTCTTGTATTTGTTACATAGGAGAATTTGTGTTCTTCTCGTTCCTCCTATAGGCTGTGTGGCTTCACTATGTTTTATGGTGTCCACGTGACATGTTCGTTCAATAATTATTGTTTAACATTGGTTTTCAATCTTCTTTGTATTCTTGCTTAATTAAAGGGAGGTGGGTGCTGAGCCGCAGGAGATTGATAGAAAGGCTTAGGAAGAGAATATCAAACCTGAAAAGTGTGGCTAGCCTACAAAAGTCGGGGAGCTTAGATATTTTTATTCATAATAATGATTAATTTCATGTCATAAGGTCCTTATGCACCATGCCGTCGGGCGGGAGTTAGCGATTCCCTCCAGATTAAGGCTTACATAAACTACACATCTTTCAATATTTAGATTTTAGTCATACTTTACACATTTTACCGTATTTAGATTGTACAGCACGAATGATCTTTTTTCATCCACACTTTACACATCTTTCAATATTTAGATTTTAGTCATACTTTACACATTTTACCGTATTTAGATTTTACAGCACGAATGATCTTTTTTCATCCACACTTTACACATCTTTCAATATTTAGATTTTAGTCATACTTTACACATTTTACCGTATTTAGATTTTACAGCACGAATGATCTTTTTTCATCCACACTTTACACATCTTTCAATATTTAGATTTTAGTCATACTTTACACATTTTACCGTATTTAGATTTTACAGCACGAATGATCTTTTTCATCCACACTTTACACATCTTTCAATATTTAGATTTTAGTCATACTTTACACATTTTACCGTATTTAGATTTTACAGCACGAATGATCTTTTTTCATCCACACTTTACACATCTTTCAATATTTAGATTTTAGTCATACTTTACACATTTTACCGTATTTAGATTTTATAGCACGAATGATCTTTTTTTCAGCCACTCTTTACACATTTTTAGTAGTTAGATTTCAGACGTACTTGACACATGATTTTTTGTTGTTGATTTGTTTGTTGCCTGCATAACTGGTGTTGGGTATTGGTTTATTGCGTGCATAACTGGTGTTGGGTATTGGTTTGCTGCCTGCATAACTGGTGTTGGGTATTGGCTTGTTGCCTGCATAACTGGTGTTGGGTATTGGTTTGTTGCCTGCATAACTGGTGTTGGGTATTGGTTTGTTGCCTGCATAACTGGTGTTCGGTATTGGTTTGTTGCGTGCATAACTGGTGTTGGGTATTGGTTTGTTGCCTGCATAAGTGGTGTTGGGTATTGGTTTGTTGCCTGCATAACTGGTGTTGGGTATTGGTTTGTTGCCTGCATAACTGGTGTTGGGTATTGGTTTGTTGCCTGCATAAGTGGTGTTGGGTATTGGTTTGTTGCCTGCATAACTGGTGTTGGGTATTGGTTTGTTGCCTGCATAACTGGTGTTGGGTATTGGTTTGTTCGAGAAATGTAAACGATTGCTTTGTGACGAAGCCTTCGTGTTGTTCCTGAAGGGTAGACTAAGGAACGTGACTATAGACTAAGGAACGTGACTATAGACTAAGGAACGTGACTATAGAGTAAGGAACGTGACGGTAGATTGTGTAGAGTAAGGAACGTGATGTAGAGTACGGAACGTGACTGTAGAGTAAGGAAAAATGACGTTAGACCGTGTAGAGTAAGGAACGTGACGGTAAAGAATGTGACGGTAGAGTAGGGAACCTGGGGGGGTGGGTGGAGAGAGTAAAGAATGTTATGTGAATAGGTGTTGAAAAATGGAGAATATGTTTTGTAGTGTTAGGTTTTCTCCTGTGTACATGTAATGGATGAGGAAGTACTGGTTCGCTCCCTGTAGCGGCTTAAAACTTTTCCGGTGACACCTGACACTCGATAAGCTAGATCAGCTGACGTTGACTTCCTTGCTCGTCCCAGATTTTCGGCACCACAAGTCATCGTCCAAAGATAACGAGGAATAGAGAACACGTTCTGTAATCAGAAAATGTAACTTCTAAGTATCTTTCCAACAGCTTATCTATTTCTCCCCAAGAAAGATTGCTACTGGATATTTACAACTTTACATTCATTGCTATTTCTGTATAAGGAAAAGGCAAAATTATTACAAATAAACTTTAGTGATCTCCTGAAATACACTGAGAGTGAACACCCCTTCAATAAACAATGCAGTTCGCTCAAAACGTCTGTATCAATTAAGTATTACAATTTTTCAAACAGGTTTTGACGTTAAATATGGCGGCTATTATTCACGCCAGTTCTTTAGATAATGAGTGTGTGCATGTGCGTTTATATGTGTGTAATATATATATATATATATATATATGTGTGTGTGTGTGTGTGTGTGTGTGTGTGTGTGTGTGTGTGTGTGTGTGTGTGTGTGTGTGTGTGTGTGTGGAATATTTAATACAAAAGTAAATACTAGTTTTAATCATACGCGCTCGTCAGCGCTCAAATACATAACAGGTCTTATTAATTTTAACTCACGTGTTGTATATAATAAGTCAGTCTGCTTAATTCACGTGCTATATATAATAAGTAAGTCATTTTAACTCACGTGTTGTATATAATAAGTCAGTCTGCTTAACTCACGTGTTACATATAATGAGTCATTCTACTTAAATCACGTGTTGTATATAATAAGTCATTAATTTTAACTCACGTGCTATATATAATAAGTCAGTCTGCTTAACTCACGTGTTATATATAATAAGTCATTCTGCTTAACTCACGTGTTGTATATAATAAGTCATTCTGCTTAACTCACGTGTTAAATATAATAAGTCAGTTATTTTAACTCACGTGTTATATATAATAAGTCAGTCATTTTAACTCACGTGCTATATATAATAAGTCAGTCATTTTAACTCACGTGTTATATATAATAAATCAGTCTTTTTAACTCTCGTGCTATATATAATACGTCAGTCTGTTTTCTGGCACTCCATTTCATTGCATTTGGGAGTATACAAAAAATATTCCAATTCATAAGCAATCATCAAGATGGGCAACTGTAAGTCAAGATCTCTATTTTGGCTATATATAATAAGTCAGTCTGTTTTCTGGCACTCCAGTCAGCCTGTTTTCTGGCTCTGCATTTCATTGTATTGGAAGAGTAAAAAGATATTACTAATTATAAGCAATCATCAAGATGGGCAACTGTAAATCAAGATATGCATTGTGACTACACTATGCGGCACCATAATATTTAGTGTGCTTGTGCTCTTCATTATATTCATTACTGTGTTAGTGTGATTTAAAATAGTCATTACTGTGTTAGTGTGGTTTAAAATATCCATTACTGTGTTAGCGTGGTTTTAAAATATTCATTACTGTGTTAGCGTGGTTTTAAAATATTCATTACTGTATTTATGTGGCCTTTCATATTCATGTTTATACATGTACTGCTTAAAGAGCAAATAAATCTTTTTTTAAAAGAAAGAAACCAATCACATCACTCCTAACAAATACAGTCTTGGGAAACACAGAAACCAGTCCGAGAATGAATAACATTTACGAAGTTAAACGATGGATAAAGGCAGATAACCGAATCAGTGAAATCAGTCAGATAACGTTTGCAGCAAACACGAAGATAAATATGAATATAGGTTCTTCACTCAAACACAAAGATAAACGTGACTATAGGTTCCTATCTCAAACGCAAAGATGAATGTGAATATAGTTTCGTATCTCAAACACAAAGATAAACGTGACTATAGGTTCCTATCTCAAACGCAAAGATGAATGTGAATATAGTTTCGTATCTCAAACACAAAGATAAACGTGACTATAGGTTCCTATCTCAAACACTAAGATAAACGTGAATATTGGTTCGTGACTCAAACACAGGGATAAACATGAATAAAGGGTTCAATAAAAAAAAAAGAACTCATTCATAGAAATCGCAAGAAATATTCAACTAGTGAGCAAAATAAGAAATCGCAAGAAATATTCCACTAGTGAGCAAAATAAGAAATCGCAAGAAATATTCAACTAGTGAGCAAAATAAGAAATCGCAAGAAATATTCAACTAGTGAGCAAAATAAGAAATCGCAAGAAATATTCCACTAGTGAGCAAAATAAGAAAGAACGATAAGCTGCAAAATAATTTAAATTTTTTTTCCCCAGTGGTTTGGGCAGTTGGCATTCATTCTAAATAAATATTTTATCCCAAAGTGTAGACAACCTTCAAATGAAGCTGATAAGTCATCGGACTGGTTTTAAATTTGCTCTAAAAGAGAGAGTAAATTAGCTTTGACTGTCCATTGTTATGTTTGAATGGGTCATCGGACTGGTTTTATTGATTTAAAAGAGAGATTAAATTAACTTTAACAGTCCACTGTTATGTTTAATGGTTCATCGGACTGGTGTCAGTGAGTCATAATAAATGAAACTAGTTTTCTCTTAACGTTATGTATCTCTCCAAAGTTATCATTATGCAAAACGTTCAAAACCGGAATGCTATATTTTTACAATGTGCACGCACTTAGTGCTCATAGACATAGTGCTCATAAACTTTATGTTCACAAATAAATTGTTTAATTTGTATACAATGATCACAGATGTAATGTTCACAGATACAATACTCTCAGGTTTACTGGTCAGTGAAACAGTGCTAACAATCTTAGTGTCCATCAGTGCAATGCTTACAGACACCGTGCTTAAAGAGTTCAAGGACAGTGCAATGCTTACATAGTGCTTAAAGAGTTCAAGGACAGTGCAATGCTTACATAGTGCTTAAAGAGTTCACAGAGTGCCAATAGACCTAGTGTTCACATATACATTGCACAGTGTTCACAGTACATTCAGAAAAGTGCTTACTTTAATTACAACTATCACTCTTTCCTTCTTTCGTAAGGTCCTCTTAATCTATTGTGTAGCCTGAATCTAAACTCTTAGCCTATTGCGTCTTCTCTTGTGTTTGTTCGGCATAAGTGAAAAACAATGATAAGTATTGCTTACTATTCATAATATTCGAGATCAGACGAAGGAAATGGTGTGGATATTTCTTTGTACAAAGAAGCGTGAGAGTGTTCAAGTAGGGTAACAGCCGGGCAGACGGAGCCTTGCTGCTTGTCTACGACGATGTCGTAAAAACATTGATAAGAGAGGTAATTGGTCAATTACTATGAGCTTTGTAGTTTCCCCTGGCAAACGAGGTAAAACGTGATGGACGAAAATAGCAGGTTGTTGCGTCAAACCTTTGCTGGAATGTTAAATGTTACAAATTTACTGAACACAAGGACTTTTCACGACAGACACACTAACGCGCATATATAGAATAACAAAAGTATGCATGTCGAACAGTGTGGAAAGAGAGAGACTGGGGGCGGGGGGATGAGTTGGGGTGGAAGACCAATGAACTGACGCACGAAGGAAACCGGATGTTTCGAAGGTGACAGATTAGATAGTTTGGTCCAGTAACAAAGTGACCGAGGTCAGACGTGTAAGGGTAAGTGTAATATATACAATAAGCACGGAAGGAAGGAAGGAAGGAAGGAAGGAAGGAAGGAAGGAAGGAGGTTTGGAAAGCCGTGAACGAAGGAAGTTTTAAATCAATAATGTTTAAGATAGCTTTTAGAGCGTACACTCACCATAATTTATTTTCATTGACAATTATTTTAAGGTAAGTCTTTTTATTGCTTCGTTCTATGTACCACTATAATAAGCATGGAAAATGCAAAACAAACAAACAAACAAACAAACAAACAAACAAACAAACAAACAAACAAACAAACAAACCACCCCACTGTTGAGGAATTTAGCATTCAAGCTTGATTATTTTTTCTTTTACACTCATTCAAACCCGAGGGATACACTTTAATATGTTCAGTTACATAGAGTTATCCTCAATGCACAAAACGATTGTGGCATTAGGTTCGATACAATCTAACAAAAGGAAAAAAACTGGGAACACAACATTTATGAATTATTCATAAGTAGATAATGTTAGGCATGTTTGACGTTCGCACAAAGAGAGAGAGGGATGGCTGGGAGGGGGTGGTACTGTATACATTCACGTATTTGTTTCCTGCCCCTCACTAGAGTCGTTTTCGCCCAACGTTAAAGAGAGCGAGCGTTCATTGGCGGAGAAAGAGTTAAATTCAGGATCGATAAATCCACCGAAAGGAATTTGTATTATATTGGAATGTAAAACCCTTTGAAATAAATTTTATAACAGAGTTAAAACGTATCAAATAGGTCTTTATAACTCAGTTGAAATCCCTTGAATGTCACTTTATAAATGAGCTACAAATATGCTACAGTGAACTCAAGCACGCACACATGCACGCACAGACTGTACGTACAGACAACAAAATTAAGTTGTACTGAAGGGTGTGTGCAAGGGCTTGCATTTTGCATATTTGCAATCAAAAAAAAACAAACAGGCAAGCAAACAGACAATCAGCCGACCAACCAACCAATCAAACAAGCAATAAGGAAACTTCTGCTTAACATTTCCGCATACGCACATTAATATTTAAAACTGGAGAGTAGGAGCTACTGAAAGCATATGTGACGTCACGAACAGTGGTACATTTCGGATTTTGTTTGCTTTTCAGCTCAGAAAACGTTATTTCACGGCTCTGTGATCCAACGTGATGTAAGACGTAATTGTGAGCTCTTGTACTGATTTCCCACACCTTACCTGACGTAAGACATAATTATGAGCTTCTGTACTGATTTCCCACACTCACGTGACGTAAGACGTAATTGTGAGCTCTTGTACTGATTTCCCACACCTTACAGAGTCATAGACGTGACGTAATCGTGAGAAATTGTACTGATTTCCGACACATTACCGAGTCGTAGACGTGAGGTAATGGTGAGCTTTTGTATTGATTTCCCACACATTACTTGACGTAAGACGTAATCGTGAGCTCTTGTATTGATTTCCGCACATTACCGAGTCGTAGAAACATTTCAAGAACAAACGACAGTACTTACTTTGCAATTCTAAAGACGCAATGCTATTTAGGAATTCTTTGGTTACATTTTCTCCTTCAAGTATGACTATAAACATTGTGATGGGTTTATGTTGTGAAAGAAATAACTGTGAATATAGTGATGGGTTTCTGTTGTGAAAGAAATAACTGTGAATATAGTGATGCGTTTCTGTTGTGAAAGAAATAACTGTGAATATAGTGATGCGTTTCTGTTGTGAAAGAAATAACTGTGAATATAGTGATGCGTTTCTGTTGTGAAAGAAATAACTGTGAACTTAGTGATGGGTTTCTGTTGAGAAAGAAATAACTGTGAACTTAGTGATGTGTTTCTGTTGTGAAAGAAATAACTGTGAATATAGTGATGGGTTTCTGTTGTGAAAGAAATAACTGTGAACTTAGTGATGGGTTTCTGTTGTGAAAGAAATAACTGTGAATAAGTGATGGGTTTCTGTTGTGAAAGAAATAACTGTAAATATAAGGATGGGTTTCTGTTGAGAAAGAAATAACTGTGAACTTAGTGATGGGTTTCTGTTGTGAAAGAAATAACTGTGAATATAGTGATGACTTTCTGTTGTGAAAGAAATAACTGTGAATTTAGTGATGGGTTTCTGTTGTGAAAGAAATAACTGTGAACTTAGATTTGGGTTTCTGTTGTGAAAGAAATAACTGTGAACTTAGTGATGGGTTTCTGTTGTGAAAGAAATAACTGTGAATATAGTGATGGGTTTCTGATATGAAAACATAACTGAATATAGTGGTGGGTTTCTGTTATGAAAGAAATAACTGTGGTATAGTGATGGGTTTCTAAAAAAAACTGTGACATAGTGGTGGGTTCAAAAATATTTGTGTTCATGAAAGAAATGGACAACTACCATGACCACTGGGTACTACTGTTTTTCCAGGACAATATACCAAACATTCCATAGAGCGTACATTGTTAGTTACAATGCAGGCCAACGCCCATCGCATATAATGACAGCTAACCTTGATGGCTTATTATTTTGACATTTGTGGCCTATGACTTCACCGTCACTGTCCTTAATGGGTTTTGGACATTATTTTTATTTGTGGGATACTCCCGGTAAGGTCCCAGTTTCGTTTTAGTTTCATGGGATCTGTGTGCTCTTTGAACTCAGATGACGCATTTTATCTAGAGTTTAAAAAAAATTCACTTCAGTTCAAATTGTACACTATCTACAGTCAAAGTGCACGTCATCTCGTGGATGGTATAGTAGTGAAGACAAAGACGAGTTCGTAGTGCACAAGGGGACTGCACTCTATGTCACTCTGTGTTGGTCCTTTGCATCGTTTTATGTCCCCTTACCAGGTCCTGTGGATTGGACGAGTGCGTACATTCCGCATAATGCAGAGTCTCGCTTGTTCAGCTAACTGGATCAAACGAGCTTAAACAGTGTCCACACTGACTGTCTGGTGCCACTTCTCAACATTAATGACATCACGACTTGCAAAAGTAGACCCTGAAGGGTTAAAGACTGCGAGCATTGTGTTGGCTATGACTGGGTTCAGCTAAAGCAGTGGTTACTAATAGAAGTCAGAGGCTTTAGGTTTTTTATTTTTAAAAAGGGCGCTGACAGAAAAAAAAGGCGATGCTTACATTATGCTAGTTCGCAGCAGCTGGGAAGGAAAATTGGAAAAGAATAGAGGATTCTGGAAGAAATGAACGCTATTTCACGTGCACATGGCTATTCTCAAGGGAATTTTTTAAAAATTGATATCCTTTGCCAAGGCTGCAAAACACTGGTGCAGACGAAAGTGATGCAAATGTGGGATTGTAATTGTAGACTAGTAGCGCACTCATAGTAGACACTCACTTGCAGGCACTAACAGTAGGCACTCATAGTAGACATTCACTAGCAGTAGGCACTCATAGTAGACACTCACTTGCAGGCACTAACAGTAGGCACTCATAGTAGACATTCATTAGCCGGCACTCAGTAGTAGACACTCAGTGGTAGACACTCAGTACAGGCACTAGTACTAGGCGCTCAGTATTAGGCACTCAGTAGGGACTCTGTGCATTAGTTACAGTTCAGATTTGTGTCACATACTGATACTGCAATAAATATGAATCCATAAATGAGATTCTAGAAAGTTTAGAGAGTTGCTGTATTGTACTTCTAATTCGATTCTAAAGAGAATCTTGTGTACATCTGGCGTGCTTTTTGCGTGCCTCTTGTGTGTAGTTCTTGTGGACCTCTTATATAGTTCTTTTTGCGTCTCTGGTTTAGTTCTTATGGACCTCTTATATAGTTCTTTTTGCGTCTCTGGTGTAGTTCTTGTGGACCTCTTATATAGTTCTTTTTGCGTCTCTGGTGTGGTTTTTGTAGACCTCTGATATAGTTCTTTTTGAATCTCTGATGTAGTTCTTGTAGACCTCTGATATAGTTCTTTTTGAGTCTCTGGTGTAGTTCTTGTGGATCTCTGATATAGTTCTTTTTGAGTCTCTGGTGTAGTTCTAGCATACGTGCTGGAAGGTGTTTAATTAACCAACACACCGTGTAAAATGGTGAAGTTTTAGAGATCGAAATGTCACTTGAATAATTTTTTTTTTTTTATTGAGAGAATTCTGATAGCATCGGAACTTATTTTCTTTTATTAATGCTTATAATGTATTTAAATGTTTGAAATGCTTGCAAGTATTTTTGTTGTGTACAGTAATTACATTTACGAAAGGCAGCTTATCTTAGTTTATATAGTTTCACGTGAACACTCCTAAGGAAGTATTTTTGTTGTGTACAGTAATTACATTTACGAAAGGCAGCTTATCTTAGTTTATATAGTTTGACGTGGACACTCCTAAGGAAGTAACGCTGTCAAAATAAAGTTTTCTATGTAATATTACCAATGTATGTTTAAGTACTTTATCTAAGTAATGTTATTTAAAAGAAACTATAGCATAGTAAATTTGCATAAATCTCTTTCTGAACTTAATTGTTATATACATTGTTAAATGTCAAAGTGACCCGACCTTGGCACGTCTTATTCTGATATTTTAAAGTGTCAAAGTTTGAAGAAAAACAGTTCAGGTAAAGAATGTGCTAGAAACTTGCTGATGTAATCTAAACTGGTTTTATGTGGTAGTGTTTTTTAATGGTTAAAATTTAAAAGAACGAGACCAGCCAATGGGCTGAGATCAAACGTTTACCTGCTGTACAGAATTCTGTTGTCTGTTTACTTTATAGGTTATAGGTTGTTTAAGAAATGCTGTCTAAGTTATAAGTAAGACTTTATCTACTGTCGTCACCTGAAAGACGGAGGGAGTTAGATGACCTCATTCCGGAAGTGACTTTCAATTCAAAATCGATGGACGCAGAACACTGCTGACCCCAACACGAACGTTTATCACAGTGCTTTTTATCTTTGATTTAAGATGGTAAAATATAACATACATTTTATTAAACAAACCTATATATTGTAAAAACTTTCGAAATGACGGAAATAAACAATAAAAATATAATATACAAAAAAACCCACTCTGGAAAGCATAACATATGGCTTTGAACCCAGGGGAAGTAACCCTAAGCAAATTATAATCGGAAAACGTTAAACAATCAACCACAAAACAAATTAACCGCAAAATTAACCACAACAGCAATCTCGCAATAAATCGATGCACTATTACTCACATTAACCACAACAATTATAAACACAAAAAAACACTAATCAAAACAGCACTGACCTCAGAAGTATGAAATAAAAAAAGCAGTAACCACAACAGCACATATGACCTGTTTTTTTATTTGACTGATTCTGCCAGCGATTCGTGACATTTTAATCTCAATAAATACAGCACTAAGCACTTCTGTGGAATTGAAAAACAATTAATTATGTCGGAAATGTCAGAGCTTCAACGATCTGGCGTCGTAGCCGTGCGAACTTCATGTTGATAAAGACGTTTAAAGTTCGATAAGAGAGATGTCTTGTTAGTGTTGCCTTCCATTCAGACCATAGTCTCGATTCGGTTTTGCATTGGTGATTGCAAGGACTGCTAATAATTTAGAAGTCCCCCCTCCCACTTCCGATTGTCTAAATCTACTGAGATTTCGGTGATGCATCAGAATCAGATATATTCCCCACTTTAATCAGTCAAGCGAGTTGCGACATTTAAACTAATATATATATTTTTTAACCCTTGCGGAGCCTAAAACTTGTTAACCTCAGTGCGATTACTTACATAACTAATACTTTATCAACTGCAGTCATAAAACTTGTTAACCTCTGTGCGATTAGTTACAGAACTAATACTTTATCTACTGCAGTCATAAAACTTGTTAACCTCTGTGTGACTAATTACAATAGCTAATATCTTATCTACTGCATTCATAAAATTTGTTAACCTCTCTGCGATTAGTTAAAGATCTAATACTTTATCTACTGCATTCATAAAATTTGTTAACCTCTCTGCGATTAGTTAAAGATCTAATACTTTATCTACTGCAGTCATAAAACTTGTTAACCTCTCTGATTAGATAAAGAGCTAATTACGTTACCTATGGAGGACATAAAACTTGCTAAACCCTGAGCTTGTTAACCTCCAGAGTTAAAAGTTTCTTGCTAAACCCTAAATAGTAACTTGCTAAACCGTGAACTTGTTAACTTTGTACACATAAGTCTTTCTAATATTGGTTACAGAGATATTATTTCGTCCCTGGTTGCAGAGTTAATGTTTTTTTTAACCATGGTTACAGAGTTAATACTTAAACCAGAGATATAGAGTTATATAATCCATGAACACTTTATCCATGGTTACAGAGTCAATGCTTTATCCATGATTAGAGAGTAAATATTTTATTCATGGAGTATTATTTATATTTACATAATTCAGTATTTGATCCACTTGCATAGAGATAACAAATTTTATAGAGTTAATTGTACATCCATAGTTTCAGAGTTAATTTTATATCTGTGATTACAGAGAAAACACTTCATCCATAGTTACACAGCTAATACTTTCTTCATGGTTATAAAGTTAACTTGTATCCATGCTTACAGAATTAATGTTTATCCATGGTTACAGACTTTATATTTATCCATTTGTATACAGAGTTTCTATTTATCATTGGTTACAGACTTAACATTTATCCATGTTTACAGAGTTAATAATTATCCATGGTTACAGACGTAATATGTATCCATGTTTTCAGAGTTAATATTTCTCATTGGCTACAAACTTATCATTTATCCATGGTTATAGAGTTCATATTAATCCATGTTTACAAAGTTAATATTGTCATTGGTTACAAACTTAACATTTATCCATGGTTACAGAGTTCATGGCAGACCTAAACCTATAACAATCAACAATCAACAATCAATAAACCTCTATCAACAAACGCAAGGATTTGTCAATTGCATGTGCATATTTTTTTTCCTCTCGGGACAAAGGCATAATTGAGGGAGAACATAAATAATCAAATAGTTATAGAAATATTTTTTGTGATAAGAATGATTGAAAAATTGTGTAACAACCACCTCTACAACCAAACACTGGCCTGAAAAGTACATTTGAGGTGGTTGAACCTGGACTCCTGGGTACATATGGCATCACTCATAAAGCAAACAAGTTCAGAAAGTGTTTATGACTGCTATAGACATTTAATCAGGACAAACATACATACATAGACACAAAAACTTGCATTAAATCTTCAACAACAAAAATTCTCATCACTCCTCAAGATTCATATAATGTTGCACTTGGTCATTTGTCAGCTTACAACATTACACTGGTGTTTACCTTCACTCATTTTACCACATCAGTGTACAACATTGTACTGGTAACCATCTTGACCCATTTTACCACATCAGAGTACAACATTACACTAGTAACCAGTTTCACCCACTTTACCACATCAGTATATGCCATTACATTGGTAACCTGTTCACCCACTTTACTGCACCAGTGTATAATATTATACTAGTAACTAGTTTGACCCATTGTACCATATCAGTGCACAACATTGCACTGATAACCAGCTTGACCCATTTTACTGTACCAGTATATAATCGGAAAGTATAAATATAGCTAGAAATCCTCCTGTCCCTTAACTAAACCGAACTTTATATCACATTAGGGTAAATATTTAAAGAACTTGCTTTGGCGGAAAGTTTGAGTAATTTTTTTTTATGGAACTTGCGTTGGTTGAAGGTTAAGATAAATAATAACACTGTATCTCTATTGGTCAAAGGTTAGGATAATAACATTACTGGAATTGCATAAGTCAAAGGTTAGAGTAATTTTACTCGTGCAGCAAAGATCCTTGATAGAAACGAATAAGATCCTTGCAAATGTCTTCGTAAAAATTACCTTGGTTCAAGTTACGCTTGTGACGCTGCAAGGCAATCAGTGCTGCATAATATCAGGTGCACGTTTTAAGATGATAAAGACGTTTATATAATGACAAACGGGTCTATGCAAAAGATAGCAATTTGGTCCACACAAAAGATGGCAATCTGGTCCACACAAAAAATGGCAATTTGGTCCACACAAAAGATGGCAATTTAGTCCAATAGTGGTGGGGTGAACAAGACATCTGTCAGTTGCATGCAGATCAAGTTGTCCAGTTTAACAGATTCCCGGCTCGTTGTTCGGCAGTCAAACCAATAGAGGCCAAGACATTTTGTGTTCAAAGGGAAATAACCCGTGATTAGAAACAGCAACTTCTCGCATTATTTATTTCCCTTCTAGCAAAGCAGATATATGACGTATTTATATGCAGATTATTGCCGTTTATAATTTTATCTCACTATCATCATCGTCGTGGTCACTGTCATCTTTATGGTCATCATCATCAGTGACTAGATTTGCTGATGGCTTTGCTGATTAGATCTCTAATATTTGTTTATGACGTGCGTTGATTTCACAGACTACTACTACTGCTACTACTATTACCATCTCCACAACTACTGTCACTACTACTACTGCTACTACTATTACCATCTCCACAACTACTGTCACTACTACTACTGCTACTACTATTACCACTCCACAACTTCTGTCACTACTACTACTGCTACTACTATTACCATCTCCACAACTACTGTCACTACTACTACTGCTACTACTATTACCATCTCCACAACTACTGTCACTACTACTATTACCATCTCCACAACTACTGTCACTACTACTGATGATAATAAAACGATCAGTGAGGCTAATCATAATGTTTTAAGATTTTTAACTTTAAAAAAAATGATATAGTAAATTATAGGAGTGGAAAGTGGGTGATATTTACATATTTGGTATCAGTGTTAATATTGCAAAGATATTTTAGGTGTTACATTGGAATTCTACAGTACTAATCTGTAACTAATGCTTTAAAAGTAGCATTTTATCATTCAAAACAGAAACATTAGGTTAAATATGAAACCTCACCAGTATTGGGGTTCGTGTACCTCACAGCACAACTACACCTTAGCTCAAAGATTCGTGTATACCTCACAGCACAACTACACCTTAGCTCAAAGATTCGTGTTTACCTCACAGCACAACTACACCTTAGCTCAAAGATTCGTGTTTACCTCACAGTACAACTACACCTTAGCTCAAAGATTCGTGTTTACCTCATAGTACAACTACACCTTAGCTCAAAGATTCGTGTTTACCTCACAGTACAACTACACCTTAGCTCAAAGATTCGTGTTTACCTCACAGTACAACTACACCTTAGCTCAAAGATTCGTGTTTACCTCACAGTACAACTACACCTTAGCTCAAAGATTCGTGTTTACCTCACAGTACAACTACACCTTAGCTCAAAGATTCGTGTTTACCTCATCAGTAAGGAATGTCTGTATCGAAAAACCAAAAAGCCAAAGACCAGTGTACAGCTCAGCACGACGCACATTTATTCCTCAGTTCACGTATTTGTTTACAACTCAGGTTTGGGAGTCTACACCGCACGACACCAGTATATGTTTCATCTCGTCAAAAGATGCAACTATAAATGAACAAAAAGCTGCACCTGTGAATGAACACAAGATATACCTGTGAATGAACACAAGATGCATCTGTGAACGAACACAAAATGTACCCTTGAATGATCACAAAATGCATCAATGAATGAACACAGAGATGCACCTATGAATGATCTGATAAAATGCACCAATAAATGAACACAGGGATGTACCTATGAATGATCACAAAGTGCACCCATGAATGAATACAAAAATGCATCTTTAAATGAACATAAAAATGCACCCGTAAATGAACACAAATATGTAATTTTGAATGAACACAAAAATGCACCCCTGCATGAACACAAAATGAATCTATGTATGAACACAAAATGAATCTATGAATGAACACAAAAATGCATCCATGAATGAGCACAAAGATGCATCTATCAATGAACAGAAATATACATCTATGTATGAGCACAAAGAGGCAGATATGAATGAACACAGACGCAGTTGCTCCTCAAGAGTAACGATCGTCCCAGCTTGTTGGTGAAGACAACTGTAAATCTCATCACTATTCTATAATGGACTGTTTAAGAAAGAAATCTACGTCAGAGAGGAATGAAGTCTCTAAGGAGTTACATTTTTATTTTTTAAGTTGCAGAAAACCTTTCCTGATTTCATTTCGCAGTGGTATTCCCTTTGTCATAATTATCATCGTCGTTATCATCATTCGTAGGTTTACGTATAGCTGTGTATTTCCACTGATTGACCGAGACTGTGAAAAGAGTTCGCTCCTGGTCTCATAACACTTAGTTTTTAATCAAGTACAGCACTGAAAGGATAAAGCAGATAACTCTGCATATCGAATTAAATAACCGCAAACATACTTTCCTCCCTTTGTCGGTGGAACCAGTGAAAATCTCAATCGCTTTGTTTATTTATAGCCCACAACCAACAGGCTGGTCCCGTTATGCACAAGTACAACAATTATATGCTGAGACAAATTCAGGTCCGTTATGCACAAGTACAACAATTATATGCTGGGACAAATTCAGGTCCGTTATGCACAAGTACAACAATTATAAGCTGGGACAAATTCAGGTCCGTTATGCACAAGTACAACAATTATAAGCTGGGACAAATTCAGGTCCTTAATATAAGATTCGCTGAAATAGTTTTCATTGCTAATTCGGAATCTTCAGTGTTCGTTTGCTAATATTTAACATCATTCGAAACAAAAAGATTGTCAGGAGGGATAGATGAATTTAATTATAATTGGCCATTATTTGTTAAATAATGGTGGATTTGTTGTTATTCTCTGACATCAGTGTTATATGATCCGCACACAACACAAGTAAAAATAATATAATAAATTATAAATGTGATTTAGTTTTCATATTTATGTTTACAAATCGCTTGTACTTAATCTCAATTTACTGTTATTATTTGACGTTTGCTAAAGGTAGTGGTTGATATTGTTTTATTTCAAGTTTTCTCCCTTTCATACTGTATATATTCGTTCTAAATTTGGAATAAAATTAATTTGTTCCAATTCATTTTCTTCATTAAATGTTTCGTTTTAATTTTCTGCACTAGATAGATATCGTGCATCAGGTGAACTCTCTCCCACTCTCATTCCCCCTTAGACAAATGGTCCTCACTTCACTGTATAAAATGAAGTAAGTATTCAATGAATACTTCTGACTGATGTCACCACTCTATGTACAGACAGTATATTAACAACATAATCATTTGTCTCCAGCAAGGCCAAGATATTGCTGGTAACTGGTGTGTTAGAAATAGATTGTCAGCAAGGCCTAGATATTGCTGGTAGCTAGTGTGTTAGAAATGGAACAATCCTCAAAACCTTTAAGACTAAGTTCGTGCTCCATGTCTCAACGTTCTGGACTTCATGTCTCAACGTTCTGGACTCCATGTCTCAACGTTTTGGACTCCATGTCTTAACGTTCTGGACTCCATGCCTCAACGTTCTGGACTCCATGTCTTAACGTTCTAAACTCCATGTCTCAACGTTCTGGAACTACCAGTTCAAGTGTCTGCGTTACTCCTGCTGTGAATACTGCTTGCTGACGGTTTAAATGTAAACTTTTCAAAAGGATTTTGCATACTTTGTGTGACATAATATTAATATAAATCTTTTCCTTCTTTCGAAACTAGTACATTTTGTATGCTGTAATATTAATATAAATGTATTCCTTTTTTCTAAACTACATTTTGTATGTTGTAATATTAATATAAATGTATTCCTTCTTCCTAAACTTATATATTTTTTTCAAATAGAAAACAAAACTGAGTGTTTGTGTCAAAAGATCGTATACAGTTTCAATCCAGTTTTATTCTTGGGGAAGGGGGAAATTTAATTTCCTACATATGCGCTCTGATAAATTGATTTTTAGAGAAATGTCAGATGTAAATGCCAGGCTGAACTAGAATCATTAGACCTATTCTCTGTAAATAAATGCATGCAGGTTAACGAATGCATACTTGTACAAAACTCTTATTTTCAACGTTGTCAGTTTGTCTTCATAGACTGCTTAACTTCACACAATCTCGTTAACCTAACCCTACAACACAGTGGTATTCGTGGTATTCACACAATATCATTATCCTAACCCTGTCACACATCTACCTGCATCACACAATCTCATTATCCTAACCCTGTCACACATCTACCTGCATCACACAATCTTATTATACTAACCCTGTCACACACAATCTCATCATAACCCGGTCACACATCTACCTGTATCACACAATCTCATTACCCTAACTGTCACACATCTAACTGTATCACACAACCATCAATACCTGGACCTGTTTAAAACCAGTTTGTTAATTCAGGAACCACATTCGAGGACTCGCTACCTTCCTTTGTTAGAGTAATGTCCCCTCTCAGAAAATTTTTAATTAAAAATTTTGTTTAAAAGTGTAAGGATTTGCACTAGTATTTTGTGTTAATATCTATATCAAATACTATATTATTTATTCTGTAATGATTGTACTAATCGGTGGGAGTATTTATTATGTAGTGATTGTACTAATCGGTGGGGGTATTTATTATGTAGTGATTGTACTAATCGGTGGGAGTATTTATTATGTAGTGATTGTACTAATCGGTGGGGGTATTTATTATGTAGTGATTGTAGTCATCAGTGAAGTATTTATTCTGTAGTGATTGTACTAATCAGTGAAGTATTTATTCTGTAGTGATTGTACTAATCAGTGAAGTATTTATTCTGTAGTGATTGTACTAATCAGTGAAGTATTTATTCTCTAGTGATTGTACTAATCAGTGAAGTATTTATTCTGTAGTGATTGTACTAATAAGTGAAGTATTTATTCTGTAGTGATTGTACTAACCAGTGAACTATTTATTCTGTAGTGATTGTACTAATGAGTGACAGATTGTCTCTCTGTCCGTTATACATTGTCTCTCTGTTACACATTGCCTCGCTAATTGTTAAACATTGCCTCGCTGTCTGTGACATACTGCGTGGCTGTGACACATTGCCTCATTGTAGCACATTGCCTCAATGTAACACATTGCAACTTTTCTGTTACACATTGCCTCACTGACAGTGATACATTGCCTCTCTCTTTGACATAGTGCCTCTTTTCAGTGACACTTTGCCTCTCAACTGTAAGAGATTCTTCATCCCGCAAACCATTTATAGTTCGGGATCATATTTTGAATTGTACCATACTTGACATGACATTTACGATTTAAGATAGTATAGAAAGTAAATGTAAACTAAATGACATGACATTTACGATTTAAGATACTATAGAAAGAAAATGTAAATTAAATGACATGACATTTACGATTTAAGATACTATAGAAAGAAAATGTAAATTAAATCTAATTCTAACCATAACCTTGGCTATACCCTAATCGGATGTAGGTATACTTTTAAATGCTGCGTTAGTTCCTGAAGACCACAGACCGTTAATGCAGAAGACTTTCCAGGCATAAATTATGTTTTGTTAACATAATTTTCTTTAGCTGTCCCAAAAGTGTCTGCACGGTGAAATAGTTCCATATTTTACAATTTTTCATAAGTTAATGTTGAATAATGTGCATCAATAGAAATGTATCCACACTATTTATAGTGAGATGTCTTCATGAATGTCTATGTTATTAGAGAGCAGACAGGTGAGTGGGGGTGGGTGGGACTCATTCTGAATGGGAATTGACTCTCTATTGCATTTTCCGTTTGATAATATGAAAACATTTTGAGATTGTGACTAAAAAATTTAATCAAGGCTGTTTGTAAATGCTGGCACAAGGACGCTTACTCATGAAATTTGGATTGCTTGGCAAGCATTACATTTGAATATGTCCAAAACTAGATGCATCACACATCCCTTTCTCAACTTACAATCTCCTGCAACAGTATTTATTAGCTCGTTACAGACACAAGGTAAAATAAACACAGCATATCAAACAATATCAAGTGTTAGCACACGGCATGTGTGCAGCTTAGTTCAAACATTTGTAGAAATAAAGGTCAACTCACACAGTACATCTCTACATAGACAACTATAACATATCAGTAGCAAAAATACATGAAATATTCCTAAGTCCATTCTCTCTCAATTAGTCAGTTTTAACTCGCCATCAAGCTAATGACTGCCTTTCAAAGCCGTACTTTCTTCTTCCACTCTGAATTCACAATTGATTAGAGAGTAGAATTTCCAACAGTAAATGAACTCCCTAAACTCAGCCTATTGGCTAGTCTCGTTCTAGTAAATCATGATCATCGGATACTAGAAAGCTACTCACTCAGTTTTCATTACGTCAACAATCTAGAATACTCTTGCCTGGAGTTGTTTACTTCATAAGGAGTGTTCAAGGTCGGGTTACTCTGGCAATTTATATAACAATTTAAATTTTAAAAAGAGAGGGGCAAATTTACTCTGTCACACATTCTCATCTATACACACATAATTATCTTTCCGTTACTTAGACCTTATGCAAATCTTGAAGTAAGTATAAAAAAGTCCGTTCTTCTTCATTTTTATATTCTTTCCTCGTATTAACATAATTCATCTTAATGTAATAATATCTGTCTTGCTATAAGTCTACACACAGCACACTCTTTGAATTTCAAAATTCAGCGAATTCTGTCTGAATCGGTCGTGCATAGAAACATATGCATAATAGTTGTGTCTGTTCCTTTACCAGCGGTTGCGTGTAGTAAGGGATCTATCATTTCTTATTTTCTCTATCTTTGTTTGACCTAGCAGTAACACCGTTAGATGACATTTGCTTTATGGGTGAGGATTTCGAAAGTTTTGTTGAAAGATTCCTTACGAGGTTGTCGCCCTTAGACGGGTTACTTCAAAATTCCGTTTCACTTTATGTCTGTAAATAATTGCTGTGTAATCGTTTGATTATATGCCTGTAAATGACAATTGCTGCAACGATTATATGTGTCAGTTGTTGCAATCGTTTGACATTGTTATATGTGTCTGTAAATAGCAATTGCTGCAATCGTTTGACATTGTTATATGTGTCTGTAAACAGCAATTGCAGCAATCGTTTGACATTGTTATATGTGTCTGTAAATAGCAATTGCTGCAATCGTTTGACATTGTTATATGTGCCTGTAAATAGCAATTGCTGCAATCATTTGTCTATGCAATAAGGTTCTGTAAATAACAGTTCCTATTTCTTAATATTCTGTATGTCTATGGGAAAAATCTTATTATCATTATTGGATTTAATAAAATAAAATGCCTACTTCATGAACAAAAAGCGTTGTACACATAATCTTGGAAAATTCTCTCATTTATCAAGGCGAGTACGTGTAATATAGATTCTGATAACTAGCCTAGCCAGAAGTATTCCCCCATCCACCCCAAGACAAAACGTAATTGATAAAGCATGTAACAAATCTTATACATACTGCTCCCACCCGTGAACAACCGTTGCGTTGACGCGATCACATCCCTAGAAGAACGATATCAACCCCTTGCAGAAGAAAAAGATTTGACTACCCCCAGACTCCAAGTTCCCCTCCCCACCACACCAAACAAGAAATCAAAGAAGCGGCAATTTGAGATAGGCTGTGTGGCGGAATTCAATGGCTTAACTTCACTGCAATCCGTGCAATCGGAAACAGAAAAACCAATGAATATGTATACGCTTCCTTACCACCACCACCTCATCCCCCCGGCTTCTGACTATCCTTTCTTCTATCTGGGAATTCCAGCGAGGCAAACTGCCATTGCTCGTGCGAGCTGATGTAGTTGTGATCGGTCGTAGTCCTATGCTGGGCCCACGCCTCGCCGTCATCAGTGTCACACCACTCCTGAGTCGTAAGAGTCTATTTATAGCCTGTCCTCTGCCTTCCCCTCTCCGTTCTCAATACTGTTCCTCCCCTCTCCCCGCTTCTCATTTCTTTTCCCCATTCTCCTTCCCGTCACCTCTTTCCGAAAGTCTGGTGCTGGTTCTTTGAAAACCAAGCTGGAAGAATGCGCGACCATTTCGTCACGCAAAAGTCTTTCGGTGTCTGTGGCGCCACCTCCTGACTGTCATCAAGGGAGGGCAGTGAGGTGAAAGAAATTGGGGATGAAGCCGAAGTAAGACCACTGTGTTCTTGATGGCTCAAAGGGCAGAGAGTCAGCGGGCTGCCTACGCCTGGCGACAGTCTTCATGTCTTAGACCGCTTGACAGGGAACATGAGAAGGGAAGGAAACAGAGGAATGTAACGGGTCAGGTGAGGGGGGGGGGTGTTGGGATGGGGCATAGAAGAACACAGCCCTAAGAGCAAAACGGGGGTGCATCTGCTGTAATGAAAAGTGACCTGATATCGCCTGTCTCGTGCGTCGCTTCTGTACATTTCGGAATAAATGGCGTTTTGTTGACGCCACTGCGCTCGGCGTGTAATAAAGGTTGTTGTTTAAAGTTACAGTTCAGCGTGTTACAACTTTCTGTATGTACGTGGGTTACAGTTCTCGATAAATTACAATTCAGCGTGTTACAGCTTTCTGTATGTACGTGAGTTACAGTTCTCGATAAGTTACAGTTCAGCGTGTTACAGCTTTCTGTATGTACGTGGGTTACAGTTCTCGATAAGTTACAATTCAGCGTGTTACAGCTTTCTGTATGTACGTGGGTTTCAGTTCTCGATAAATTACAATTCAGCGTGTTACAGCTTTCTGTATGTACGTGGGTTACAGTTCTCGATAAGTTACAATTCAGCGTGTTACAGCTTTCTGTATGTACGTGGGTTACAGTTCTCGATAAGTTATAAGTCAGCGTGTTACAACTTTCTGTGTGTATATGGGTTACAGTTCTCGATAAGTTACAAGTCAGCATGTTACAACTTTCTGTTGTACGTGGATTAAAGTGCTCGATAAGTTACAAGTCAGCTGTTACAACTCTTTCTGTTTGTTAGAGTTCCCTCTCTCTCTCTCTCTCTCTCTCTCTCTCTCTCTCTCTCTGCAAGTTATAAGTCTGTGCGCTGAAACTCAGCTGTGTTTGTTACAACTCTGTTGATTACAACTCTTTCTGTTGGTTACAACTTTGTCTGTTGGTTACAACTCTTTCTGTTGGTTACAACTTTGTTGATTACAATTCTTTCTGTTGGTTACAACTCGTTGTGCATATTAAAAGCTTGAGCGCTGCAATTCTGAGTGGTAAAGTTGTCAGAATTAGAGTTACAACCCTCTGGAGGTTACAAACCTATGTGCATTATAATTGTATGATACAAATCTGTAACAACTCTCACTGAGCGTTACAGCTGTATTTTGCACATTTGTGTTGCTACTCTGTTTACAAGCCTCTATGTGCGTTACATCTCTTTCTGTGAGTAATGAAATGTGTGTGTGTGTGTGTGTTACAACTCATTCTACGTTACTAATCAAGTCTCTAAATCACAGTTCTCTCTGTCTTGCGGCAATCTCTGTGTGTTACTGTTCTCTGTTGCAATTCTCACTGTCTTGCGGCAATCTCTGTGTGTTACTGTTCTCTGTTGCAATTCTCACTGTCTTGCGGCAATCTCTGTGTGTTACTGTTCTCTGTTGCAGAACGCTCTCTGCGCCTTAGAAATATATCTTACATTACATATATCTTTATGTGTTACAGCTCTCTCTGTGCATTACAAATATCATTGTATGCTACAACCCTCTGTATGCGTTACAAATATGGTTATATGTTACAACTCTCTCTAGGCGTTCAAATATATAAGTTACAAGTCTATATGTTCTTTACAAACCCTTATTGTGCGGACATGACCCGTATCAAGTCATAAGTGTCACAGTATTTTATTCCCATTGGCCCTTAGACATAACTATTTTTAAAATAAAATTTATATTTTCCCAAACTCCCTTAGGCATGACACCCATTGCTTCGCTTTAATACACGTCATGAGAGGTGTCGTGTGTATGTGTGGTGTGTGTGTGTGTGTGTGTGTGTGTGTGTGTGTGTGTGTGTGTGTGTGTGTGTTACTAAGGGGTTTTGCAAATTACGCAACACTTGTCAAATTTCTCGCTGTTGTTTGTAACGTTTCCTCGTTTTGATTGTTCGATACTTGCATTTCTTTTGTAGTTGTCATTCCCCCCCACCTCTCTCCATCAACCCTTTCTCGCGCTCGCTCACTCACTCTGACGCAACTCACAACAGTTCCAATAACACTCAATATTTGTCTTCTCACTGTCCCGGTAAATATTTTCCACAAAATTGCAAATTTTAAATGCCATGCCAAGAGGTCAATCCCACTGTTACGAAATCGACTGCATTGTTCTTTGAAAGTATAATGTCTCTTAAATAGTTTCGTTACAAATTAGATGTCTAGTACAAATACTTTGCTTTCATTGATGACATTGATGTCGCTTCTATGTTATATTAAAAGTATAACAACAAGGCAGAATTTGGCAGCTGACGACATCACAACACAATGCTAATTTGCTTCATCCACTGTCAATTACGCAAAGCTGCTTGTGAAAAATATGAAATGTCTTATATCGACTTTAAATTCCTATATTTTAATCTAAAATTAGATTATTTAGTTATATTTTAAATATCAGATTAAATGTAAAAGAATCAGGGATCTTTTGCATCTACGGTAGACCTACTAAAGCAAGAATTCAAATGAACTAGTCCAATAGAGCAATTGATAGCAAAGCTCTTCCACTTTTTTCAATGAAGCTAGCTATCGATGATTTCATCACTTTCATTCGTTGACGTTTAAATTAAGTTTTGCATTGACTAGAAGAACAATTCTCTTTAGTCCTAATGCTGATCGCCTAGAGTACTAGACAGAAACAGTAACTAAAGTGAAAAAGAAACTTGTAAAGCTGGCCAATCAGCGCTGCTCTTCATGTGACACATCGGTTTGCATAATTAGGTAAGACAGCTGTTGACTGGCCACTTGGATATCCAAACTCTAACGCTCCATCAAGGTTGTCCTAAAATGAAATCTATTACAAACAGAAGCAAAATTACAATTTCACAGATTTAAATTCAATCTGAAGTTGTCAAATATCTCTTCTTTTCCATTTTAGGAAGGTGTATTGCGTGAAGAAACTGAATGTTACTTTATTGCTTAAGTTTATATTGTAACTGTAGCAGTCCCGTCCATTCTGGCCAGCAATTTTTCTAGCTAACTGTAGCGATATACTCTGGGGTGAAGTTGTAACTACCCTGTGACTACTAAGGAACACATACCCACTCAGATAAATCTTTTTCACTTCAAAAATCAACTTTAAGCAACATTTCCAAGTCATACAAATCACAAATAACATCTCATTTAAAAAATATAGATCAAAATATGAATAAATGTATTAAAATACGTGGGAGAATAACACAAAATATTTCACTTGAAAAACAAATTCTCAGTAACCCTAACTGATATTAACTGAAATAATTTCTATGGTTAATTGTTTAGTTATTAATTTACTTTTGGTAAGACCCGAGCTGTACTGTCGATTGAGTCTGTAACTAGTACAATATGTCAATTGGTTTCTTTTTCTCGTTTCTAAAATAAAATCCATGGCAACAAAATGCCTATTATTGTTCTATTTCCATTGATTTACGATCGTGGAATTGGAAGGAACTGGGTTGTGGCGATTAAATAATTTTGTCCTGCTTGCTCTCTGTCTACTCTATGGGGGGGGGGGGGTTCTAGTACACGGGGGTGACTACATAGACGTTTCGTTCCAGTCTGAACGAAAACAGATCGTCCCAAGTGGAAATATCAGATAGTAGATCTAAAGAGGCCAGCATGGAGATTCATAAATCATTTATTATAAATTATCTATCTATCTATCTATCTATCTATCTATCTATCTATCTATCTATCTATCTATCTATCTTTCTATCTCTGGCAATGAAACAGTATTGAAAACTGCAACAGTGTATTTAATTGTTGAGTGACGATAAACGCTGTAATGTTTTAATCATGGAATCATGTTGTTGGTGTTATTCGGTGATGGTATCAGTGTTATATTATCAAGACGTAACCGATTCTTGTGGACTCTGTACGTCTTCCGTCTGAGACTTTCATGAATGAGTTGACTCTATACAAGTGCGGGTTATCACTGGCTTGATTGCTCTTAGTTAGTGGACTTGTTTAGTCAATGTATATCAGTACCCGAACAACTAGTCACGAAATCAGTCATTTCATCAGTCAGTCAACAATCAACCAGTCCAGTATCCAGCCTGCCAGTCAGCCAATCATGCAATTAACAGTCAGTCAAATAAATAAATAATCAACCAATCAATCAGCCATACAGTCAGACAAGCAAGCAATCAGCAGCCAGTCAATGAGCCAACCAGTCAGCCACGCAGTAAGTCAATCAGCCAGTGATTCAACCAATTAATCAGTCAAAGAGCCAACCAATCAATCAGCCACCCTAGCAGTGAGTCCTTATTTATAAATCAATCAGTCATCAAATTGAAACCAATCAGACAAGAAGTCAGCCAACCAGTCAATCCGCGATTGTACTTTTTCATTTTTAAATCTAATTTTTCTTACTATTGTGTTTATTGAACATATAATGAAAGTAAAAATAATGCTTGGTTTACTGCAGTACAAGTGCGTATTTTTGCAAGCTTTCATAAAAGAAATAAATCTTTTAGTTAGGTTATAAAAAATTTAAAGCCGTTACATTGAAACACTAAGTCTTCTGTTTCACTGCTGTCTGCAATACAGTGTGAAAAATAATGATGTAACGAAAATGAAATGGCACACACATTAAATTTTTAAATTTTCACAATTTTCTTTTTAAGGCGGATAGGGGTGGGGGAGACAAACAACCAGTTGAAGTTAATCATGTTTCTCACTCCTTGCGCTAGGCAACACTTTTGTTGGTAGCCGCTGACCAGACCACACGGCGCGCGCGCGTTTTTTTGGTCCTTGGATGAGATGGCGAGAGGCAAGGAAGAGAAGATCAATAACACACTGTTTACACTCTCAACCCTAATTTGTTGTACACAGGTAGATAAATAACTGCTAGCTGCTTTGCTGTGCGCTTAAAGGACAGGTGGCTGTTAGATGGGTTTGCAATGGATGATACCATTTCTCTCGCTAAGGACGATAATTCTTGATTGGGTTTAAGGTGAAAGGTCGCAAGACGTGGTGACTGTTGATTGGCGTACAGCGAAAGATTACTTGATATAAGTACAGGGCACGGTGACTGGTTTTTTGGTATACGGCGATAGGTCGATTGATCTGTGTAATGGACATAGTGGCTCTTATTGGTGTAAGGTGATTGTTTGTTTCATTTGTGTAATGGACATAGTGGCTATAGTGGTGTACAATGATAGTTTGTTTCATTTGTGTAAAGGATATGGTGACTGTTATTGTTGGGACATGTTGACTAGCATTGGTGTACGGTAATAGTTCGCTTGATTTGTATAAAGGTCATGGTAGTTGTTATTGGTGTACAGTAATAGTTCGCTTGATTTGTATAAAGGTCATGGTAGTTGTTATTGGTGTACAGTAATAGTTCGCTTGATTTGTATAAAGGTCGTGGTAGCTGTTATTGGTGTACGGTAATAGTTCGCTTGATTTGTATAAAGGTCATGGTAGCTGTTGTTGTACGGTAATAGTTCGCTTGATTTGTATAAAGTACAGGTGAATGGTGTTGGTGTACGCCTGTACGGTAGTAGGTCGCTTGATTTGTATAAAGGTCATGGTAGTTGTTATTGGTGTACAGTAATAGGTCACTTGATTTGTGTAGAGGTCATGGCTAATAAAATGTTCACTAAAAGAAGGCTGTCGGTTGAATGTTGGACGGTGGTCATGTACTGACGATTTGTTGTTGTTGCGAGGTTTGAATTGTTGTCGTTTGATTGTTGCACAGTGAAAAGAAATGTTGCTTGCTGGTTGTTTATATGGAGAAAGTTTGACTTACAGTGAGTGTAAAGTTTGATTATTTTATCGTGAAACTTTGTCACCAATTTATCATTGTGCAGCGAAGGATAGCTTTTGGTGACTTATTCGATTGAAGGATTGTTGCCAATTGATTGTTGTACAACTAAATTTAGTTTATGGTTGAGTGATGTCACGTGAAGAATTATTGTCTTTGATTGTCTTAGTGCAGAGAACTTTTGATTATCTGTTGCTCAGTGGTGCATTGTTGCCATCTGGTTGAAGTACAGAGAAGGATAGCTTATTAATGACTTGTTTATAACGCATTGCTGCCAGTTGTAGTAGAGAGAAGGATAGCTTATTGGTGATTTGTTTATGATGCATTGCTGCCAGTTGTAGTAGAGAGAAGGATAGCTTATTGGTGATTTGTTTATAACGCATTGCTGCAAGTTAGTTGTAATAGAGAGAAGGATAGCTTATTGGTGATTTGTTTATGATGCATTGCTGCCAGTTGTAGTAGAGAGAAGGATAGCTTATTGGTGATTTGTTTATGACGCATTGCTGCAAGTTAGTTGTAATAGAGAGAAGGATCATTTTCGTGTATTATTTGTTCGGTAAAGGATTGTCGCCAGTAGAGTGTTTTACTGTGAGGACTAGGAAGGTTTAGCTTTAGGATTATTGATGTTCTGTAAATTATTTTCGCCAGTAGAATGTTGTACAGTGCAGTGAAGGTTTAGATTTGGGATTATTCTGTAAATGTTTGTTGCCATTTGGTTATTGTGGAGTAAACGGTTGCTTTCGATTGATTGATGCGCGATTGATAGATTGCTGGCGGTTGATACTGTATTGGACTTCTAATGACAGTTCTTCGCTAACGCTGGTTTGACAGCCGAATAGTAAATGACATTTCTTGACTGTTATAGGATGACAGATAGATGACAGGACGATTCTTGTTAAGTGAAGTGTATACATTAGTTCACTTCTGTACACAGGTTCACTTATATACATTGATTTACTTATATACGTTGATTCATTTCTGTACATGGCTATACTTATATACATATGTTCACTTCTGAAAGTTGGTTCATTTATGTACATTTGTTCACTTCTGTACGTTGGTTCATTTATGTACATTTGTTCACTTCTGTACGTTGGTTCATTATATAACATTTGTTCACTTCTGTACGTTGGTTCATTTATGTACATATGTTCACTTCTGTACGTTGGTTCGTTTATGTATATTTGTTAACTTCTGTACGTTGTTTCATTTATATACATTTGTTCACTTCTGTACAATGGTTCACTTATATACATTGAAGGGAAACTTAAATGCAATGCGTGATTGACAATTGTCATTAAAATACACACAGTAATAAACTAATATAGCGCGCCACTGCATTATTGATTGTAGCGCAGTGAAATACAGGTGTCGGTTGAATTATGAACACGCATGCAATGCAGCATGTTAATTAATGTACGCTAAATAATACATCTGGACTGTTTGCCTAACTATTGCAACAGCTGTCGATTAATGTAATCAAATAATCATTTGACCCAAAGCTCATGTTCTCCAAGTGCTAAATCGCTGAACACCAGGAAGGAAACATTTAATAAAGTAAAGAAAACAATTTATGAGATTGCTACATGTCGTCATCATCGCCATCGTCATAAGTAACACCAGTAGCACCACCAACAACACCATCATCAAGAACAATGGGAAATAATTCCATAATAACAATTGTATGTCGGTATAGACACATCCGTAACGGAATGTAGGCAAACGAGCAACCACACGCACAACAATTCAATTGGCAGCTCTAGGTGTGACCATCCTATAACACAGACAATATATCAATTGGCAGCGCTAGGTGTGACTCTCCTACAACACAGACAACATATCAATTGGCAGTTCTAGTTCTGGCCATCCTACAACCACACAGACAACATAGCAATTGGTAGCTCTAGATGTGACCATGCTACAGCCACACAGACAACCATATCAATTGGCAGCTCTAGGTGTGACCATCCTACAACCACACAGACAACATAGCAATTGGTAGCTCTAGATGTGACCATGCTACAGCCACACAGACAACCATATCAATCGGCAGCTCTAGGTGTGACCATCCTACAACCACACAGATAGCATATCAATTGGCAGTTCTAGTTCTGGCCATCCTACAACCACACAGACAGCATATCAATTGGCAGCTCTAGGTGTGACCTTGTGCAGTGACGTGTCAGATCTCTCTTGTCGTTTTTGTCTCTGGGGACCTAAAGCGTACTGACATAGCTGTGGATTTAACGATTATTTTTTAAAAGGAAAGCATTTGCCAGTTTATACTTTTGTTTAGGTATACAACATGGTTGGGGGGGTTAATATGAAAGAAAAAAATCAAAGAATAATGAGTCGAAAAATTAACAGTAAAATGTTGTTAACGTGCAACATTAATACTGTAGCTTAAATGCTTATTAAGGACAAGTGTTGTCTTGGACAGTAACTGTAATCTGAGTGTGTATTTGTGATACATAATGAGTGTTATAATTTAAATACTGACTAATGACTGTGTATTGTCTTGGACGGTAACTGTATTCTGAGTGTGTACTTGTGATACGTAATGAGTGTTGTAATTTAAATACTGACTAATGACTGTGTGTTGTCTTGGACAGTAGCTACATTCTGAGTGTATACTTGTGATACGTAATAGGTAATGCCCGTTTCATTAGAGAAATTATGTTCACTGCTCTGCTTATTGTGTGTGTGTGTGTGTGTGTGTGTGTGTGTGTGTGTGTGTGTGTGTGTGTGTGTGTGTGTGTGTGTGTGTGTGTGTGTGTGTGTGTGTGTGTGTGTGTGTGTAGTAAACATGTTGACTGGTAGGCAACACATTTATCTGAGAGCACGCCAATAGTGTGTGTTGGTTTGTATGAGTATGTTATGTAGGTGTATAATGTATGCATGTGTGTTTTGTAGTTGTAACCTATGTTTATTAGCCTGGAATCATTTCATTTGAAGTAAATTTATTTATTACATTTATTTGGTTCTGCTTATAATAGACTCTCAAGCAAAAATAAGGCAATATTTATTTTTTTAATAATATTTAAATCTACTCATACTTTGTAAGATGGGTACTTACTTTCTACTATGTCTTTGGAGTAATATTGTGCTCGTGTGTATGTTAAAACTGGATTTAGTATTGTATAAGTGTAGGAGAGTTTTTCTAATACATTGTCTGAGCGATGGTGTGTTGAAGTTAAATATTTCTGAGGTTCACTGGGGTCCGTATAATAATTCACGAGAAAAGTTGAAAGGCTCTGTTGATGACATGTTTGTTTTATTTACTGCCATTATTAATACCAGAATCGCCTTTTTGAGGAAATTGTCAAAGTCCGTTTCCAAGAAAAAAATAATGACAAACTTTAATTTGATTCCACTAATGGAACAGCGCTCTTGTGGAAAGCCTAAACAGCGGCCCACTCAAATGTGTAATGACGATTGAATTATACAGTCACACTTTTCAAATATTCATATATATTCCCGTATAATAACTAAATTAGTACGCGAACGAACATTAATAATTACATTACTTATGGTACTAAAAAAACAGCCAAATTCCAGTGTGCACTATAACGCGGACCAAATACTGCCAGCACGTCCTGAAGAAAGCATAGATGGCACTTAAGTTATGGACACAGTTATACACTCTTATAAGCATGCGCAGGCACACAAACAAACACACGCAAACGCGCGCGCACACATACACTCACCATCGCTCACTCATATATGTATATATAAACATGCTCAAATAAGCATATATATATAATAAGTCAAACTGTGCATCCAGATATCCATCCAAAATCACACAGATATCCATCCAAAATCACACAGAAATCCATCCAAAATCACACAGATATACATCCAATAGCACAGATATACATCCAATAGCACAGATATCCATCCAATAGCACAGATATCCATCCAAAATCACACAGATATCCATCCAATAGCACAGATATCCATCCAATGGTACAGATATCCATCCAATAGCACACAGATATCCTTCCAATAGCACAGATATCCATCCAATAGCACAGATATCCATCCAATAGCACAGATATCCATCCAATAGCACACAGATATCCATCCAATAGCACAGATATCCATCCAATAGCACACAGATATCCATCAATAGCACAGATATCCATTCAATAGCACAGATATCCATTCAATAGCACACATGTATCCATCCAAAATCACACAGATATCCATCCAATAGCACACAGATATCCATCCAATCGCACACATATATCCATCCAAAAGAACACAGATATCCATCCAAAATCACACAGATATCCATCCAATAGCACACAGATATCCATCCAAAAGAACACAGATATCCATCCAAAATCACACAGATATCCATCCAATAGCACACATATATATCCATCCAAAAGCACACAGATATCCATCCAAAATCACACAAATATCCATCCAATAGCACACATAATGCTATTTACACTCACTCACCGGTATGCAATGCCTACCAATCTAATTGAATCATGCACATAGACACACACGCACGCACGCACACACTGAACACATATTTACACTGTTCTTTAAAAGAAATTACCATGAAAGTAGAGACGATATTAAGCCTGTTCTTTGAAGAAAATTAAAATGGAAATCAAATAATAAGTGTCCCTTGAAGGAAACTGGCAATGAAAGTACGGATGCTTTAAAACTGTCCGTTGAGAGAAATTAAAAATGAAAGTAGAGAGCTATTAAAACAGTTCGTTGAGAGAAATTAACAAAAGTAGAGATCTATTAAAACTGTTCGTTGAAAGGAACGAACAAAAGAATAAGAGTAGAGATGATACTAAAATGTTCTTTGACGGAAATTAACAAAATTAAATTAAAGTAGAAATGATACTAAAATGTTCGTTGAGGAAAATTAATAAATAGAAATTGGAGTGGAGATGATACTAATACCGTTTATGAAGGAAATTATAATTTGAAGTAGAAAAACTAATACCGTTTATGAAGGAAATTATAATTTGAAGTAGAAAAACTAATACCGTTTATGAAGGAAATTATAATTTGAAGTAGAAAAACTAATACCGTTTATGAAGGAAATTATAATTTGAAGTAGAAAAACTAATACCGTTTATGAAGGAAATTATAATTTGAAGTAGAAATTAGTATTTGAAGTATAACATATATTAAACTGATTTGTGATGGAAATTGACAATGAAATAAGAGACGAAGGTATTGATATTGTAAGGACGATAAACAGTAGCATTACAGTTCACTTGGTGTTTTGTTAACCATACAAAACTAGAGATATTTTTTTGTGTTCGTCTTTAGTAGAAATTAACTTTTAACTCAGAATGTTTTTTAGCGGGAAACGTGCCTTTTGTGTGAGGAGAGTAACATTCAAGCTCACTTTTATTGTTTGCATTGAACAATAGGTGTCTATAGAAGGGAGATAACATTATAGATTCGTGTTAGTTTTCCTATGAAATGCCAGGTGTTTATGAAAGGGAGATAACATTATAGATTCTTGCTAATTTTCCTATGAAATACCAGTGTTTATGGAAGGGAGCTAACATTATAGATTCTTGTTAGTTTTAGTATGAAATACCAGGAGTTTTATGGAAGGAAAATAGCATTATAACTTCTTGATAATTTTAGTATAAAATACCAGGAAGGAAAATAATATTATAGTTTCTTGCCAACGTTATATGAAATATCAGATGTTTTATGAAAGGAAAATATTATTAAAGTTTCTTGCCAAATTTCGTACGAAATATCAGGGTGTTTATGGAAGAGAGATAATATTATAGATTCTTGCTAATTTTCGTACGAAATATCAGGGTGTTTATGGAAGAGAGATAATATTATAGATTCTTGTTAATTTTCGTACGAAATATGAAACTCAGACACAAACACCAAGCTACAAATAAAAAAAAAATCTCTGCAGACACCAACTCCAGCTAGAACAGAACAACAACCATCCAGTGCTCAACTTCAGACACTCAAACAACGATTCACTTAGAAGACAAAGAACAACAAATAGACCAAACACCAACAACGGACACCAATGAGAACAAACTCACCCAAATCGCACCTACACAGACAGAAAAAAAGAAAAGAAAAGAAGAAATCGCCCACCGAAATGGATTAGAGATCAACAAAACGCAGAAGCATTATACACAGCAAATCTGCAACAGCAATAGCACCACACCTACAACGATCTACAATCAACAAGAAGACAGCTGCCACCCACTGGCTTTTTATGGTAGCTCTACGATACGTTCAACCATAACTACGAACTACGACGGCAACTTGGACCTCGCCAGTACGGCCACCGATGGCGAAATTGTAACAACCAGACAACGCCCCACGGATGCCGGAGGTACTTGATTCTACTTTTCAGTCTACTCCCCCACCTCCCCGAGCACAACAGCAACACAGGGGAACAAATTGCTAGAGTCTGAAACTCGGTGAGAAATCCCCTGTGCTCTTCAGCTGTATATTCGGCCCAGACCACTACGGGGACACTGGATTTTTTTTCCGGACCTACCCACGGATTTTGCTGGGGTGGCCCTGAAGAGAGGACGAAGAACTGCACGACACAACAACTACATCTAAAAAAAAAAAATATATTTAAAAAAAAAGGACCCACAACAGTCGCAACAAAGAGCAGACGATGATAGACGACAACCAAACGCAGCACCACAGCCCTTCACTACCCTCTTTGAATGCAAGAGAAGAGAGGAAGACACCACAGCCCTTCACTACCCTCTTTGAATGCAAGAGAAGAGAGGAAGGTCCCACGGGAATCCTAAAAAGACTGAGAACATCAAGAAGATGAAAAGTTTTCATGCAATTCCTGTGGGGTAAAAGAAGTTATCGAAACAACAACATCGTACGAAATATCAGGTGTTTAAAGGAAAATAACATTAAAGTTTCTTGCCAATTTTTGTACGAAATATCAGGTGTTTTATTAAAGGAAATGCACACTACAACTCGCTCGTATTATTTATCACACACTTAAAATGCAGGTAGAATCGGATTGTCTTTAATTTAAATCACATATTATTCTCCATCACACTCCTTTCTTGTTCTCGTTACGAAGCAATGACAAAACTTCACGCTTTAATTTTTTACTGAGAAAAGAGATTGAATTAAATGCATTATAGCGGTCAGTGTGTCAAAGATAGATATTTAGTTATCTGACACATGCATGTTTTAAAGAGATTACGGAGAGAAGAAACTGAATTAATTACATTATAACGATTATTGTGTCAAAATAGATATGTAGTAATCCGACACCTGTCTGTTTTAGACAGATACAGTTTGGTATAGCATTGTGTACTACAGACATATCCTTCGCTATACTATTCACCCCTTAATTGGTGAATTGTTTTCTTTTGTGAAATGATAATACACAACTTTGAACAGTGAACAAGTTAGTTGTAGCCTTTCCATCGTGGATACGTATCTGTAGCCTCTCAGGTGTAAACATATAATTTGTAGCTCTCAAGCGTGAACACATTATCTGTAGCCTTTCAAGTGTGAACATGTTAGCTGTAGCCTCTCAAGCGTGAATATAGCCTTTCAAGTATGAACACGTCAGCTGTTGCCTCTCAAGCGTTTAATTTTTAACGCACTCAGATGAAATATACTTGCTAAATAAAAGCGGTGTAATTCTCATTTACAACAGTGAATTTTTGCATTAAGTCCACAAACCAAAAGCATAACCTACATATCTACATACAAATAATACTCTATTTTCTTTTCTTGTGTGTGTGTGGGGGGGGTATGTGTGGTGGATGGGTGGGTGTGGATGTTAGTACAAGAGAGTAGGAAAAGATATTTGTGTGTCCTTGAGGCTTTCCTTTCCTTTCTTTATGACTACGCCTACAAACAACTCTGGACATCTGACTGACTGTAGAAACTTAGGATGGTTACAATCAGACCTGGTGACGTAAACAATATTGCACGAGCTAGTGTAATACGTCACGAAGACTATACAATAAAATTAACCAGTCCTTTACGTTTACTCTTTTGTTTACGTCATTGATGTTGTCTACTGGCTTGTGAAGATTCCATTCAGCCTTAGTGAACTTTGATGGAAAAGAAGCAGCTGCAACATACGATCTCTAATATGCTTGCTCTAGGTTAAAGGTTAGAATCTCCCGTATTAATCATTGTTTGTATTGTGAAGTTGCTAAAATGAGATGTGCAAGTGAAATATGTTATGATATTGAATTCCGACTTGGAACTAATGCTTAGTACTTTTATATTGTTCTCAGTGTAAGACTTTACCGGCAAGCACTGCGAACAGGAAGAAAACTCATGTGCAGGGACATGTTATAGTTTGTCGTTTACTGCATCAGCCTGCTGTCATTTCCATTTCTGCTCCACCTAGGAGTCCAACGAAATTCAAGCCAGTTTAATTTCTTTTCTGTATCTTTTTTTAAAAAAAACGTTATACAACATTTAAAGAACCTCTCATGAAACAGCTCCCCTTGTCAAAATTCATGATGTAATCCGCCAAATTATGGCAGTCGGAACGGTAACCAACCGGAAGGGAAAATTCACGAGTGAGAAAATACAGTCTGACGATGGCTGTCCTGTGTAAAACTTTACAATTTCTTGTGAGAATTTCTCCATTCTGGTGATGACAGCTGTGTGTGATAATCATTGTCTGAGATCACCATTTCGGCCCCAATCCTCTTTCTGACAACGGCCATCGTGTTCTGGAGATATTTATGATTCACTAAGTCATTCTGAAGAGGTGAGATGTGATTCACTATGTCAGTCTGAAGAAGTCAAAATATGTGATTAACGATGGCATTCTGAAGAAGTCAAAAGATGTGATTCACGATGGCATTCTGAAGAGGTAAGATGTGATTCACGATGTCATTCTGAAGAGGTAAGATGTGATTCACGATATCAGTCTGAAGAGGTTAGATGGATCACACTGTTTAAATCTAGAATAAATAGATATATGTAAGTCACAATGCCATTGCAAAGACACACATGTGTCTCAGATTCATAATGCTCAATCAAAGGAGGATATATGTGCGTCACAGTCCCCAATGTGAGGAGGGTGGTTGCAAGTTACAATGCCCGTGTGCTGAGTCAGATGTGAGTTAAAATCACCAGTTTGATGACGGTTGATGTGCGTCACAATGCTTCACGATGCTCACTCTGAAGAGGATAGAAATTATTCACAGTGTCCAGTACGATGAGGACAGATGTGACTCACAATGCCTGTCACAATTCCCAGTGCAATGAGACCATTGTGAACCACAATGTTCAGTATGATGTGACCAGTGTGTCACAATGCCCAGTACGATGAGGACAGATGTGACTCACCATGCTCATCATGCTCATGAGACCAATGTGAGCCACAATAACGAACACAGTGAAATCAGTGTGAGCCACAACGCCCAGTGTGATTAGACCAATGTGAGTCACAATGCCCAGTATGATGAGACCGATGCGAGCCACAGTGCCGAACTCAGTGAAACCGATGTGAGCCACAATGCCCCGTGTGTTGAGGACAGACGTGAGTCACTATGCCCAATACGATGATACTATTGTGAGCCACTTGGTAGTGGAGGTTAAGCAAGTTGTTCAAAATTACTTAAAACCCTAATATGGCCAACCAGACATCCACTTATATTTCTGTAGTGTCAGGTGCTACAAATTCTCAGAGATTGATGAAACCTTTGCTGAAATGGAGTAATGTTGAAGGAAAGAATTATGAAACCACAATGACTCAAGCCTGTATTAACAAGTCTAGATTTCGAAAAGTGTCCAATGTATAAAAGAGTGAGAGATTTTGTATATTTTATTTTTTTAGATGCTGGGCTGCGGCTATGTTGTCTGTGGTGATATGGCGGCTTTTGCCTCGGCCATGTCAACCGACATTTAGTGCAGGTTTTGGGCTTTTCTTCTATTTGCATCTGTTAAGGAACTCAGTGAAACTGTTCTGTCATTCGTTGAGGTGAAAAGATGGGGAAGGTACTGGTGTGCCAATATAATGCCAAGAGAGTGCTGATTCTAAAACATACATTATTATTTTCTAAATTTCTGGTGGACACTAAATTAATGACTGGCGCACCAGGTTGACGTCATTTATACACAGATAATAGGAAAGACAGATGATAGGTGTATGACAAAAGAAATAGATAAAAATGAAATAAAATAAATATATGCATAAATGAACATACACACATGCACGCAAGCATAATCGTACTACTATACATTATTCAGTCATAAGTTCAAACTGACTGTCCTTTCTCTGCAACAAAACAAAAACAAAATAAAACAAAAAAACCCCACGTTTTACCAGTGGTATCTAGGGTGCTTTTTTTTTTCATCGAGGTTACTTTGACATTGGTAGGATTGACCCTGATCTTTGTGGCCAATTTCTGCGCGAATAGAAGCAGACCGTATCGGTCACCTTGTCAGACGGACTAAATATCTGGCAAATTATTACCATTTGGTCTACTAGATCGGCCAAGATTTTATAACATCACTAGCAACCACCAGGTCCTTCCAGTAAGAGGGGAGCTAACAGATAGTTGTGAAAACGCAAGATCTAAGCCCAAGCTCGCTCTCACGCGTCTAACAGTGGATTGAAAATGTTAGAATCTAAATAAATAAATGTTTGGCTACCACCCCTCGTACCATCGTTAGCAGTGCCCATTATGATAAGGACTGATGTGAGTCACAATGCCCAGTATGATAAGTACTGATGTGAGTCACAATGCCCAGTATGATAAAGACTGATGTGAGTCACAATGCCCAGTATGATAAGGACTGATGTGAGTCACAATGCCCAGTATGATAGGACTGATGTGAGTCGCAATGCCCAGTACGATAAGGATTGATGTGTCACAATGCCCAATATGATGAGACCAAAGTGAGTCACAATGCCCAGTACGATAAAGACTGATGTGAGTCACAATGCCCAGTACGATAAGGATTGATGTGTCACAATGCCCAATATGATGAGACCAAAGTGAGTCACAATGCCCAGTACGATGAGATCAATGTGAGTCACAATGTTCATTACGTTGAGACTAATATGAGAGAGTTTCTAATTTGAAGACAGATTAGATTGAAGGGAAGTTACCGCTATTTCGTGTCACATTAAAAAAGTGAGCAATTTAACAAGAAACTCCAAACATTCCATGTGGCCTTGAAAGTTCCTGGTATGCTGTGCCGTCTCAAGGGACAACGTGTGTGCGTGTAACAGCATAGAACCTGTACAAAGCAATTTGCCGGTTTTACTGTCCGGCATCGTTCCCATGCATTATTAATGACACCGCCAGCGAAAGATTTAGTTAACATGGAACAAGACAGTCTAAAATTGGGACTTTTTTATTTTTACCAAGTAATGTTCGAGATTAACAGATGTACCTTTGTAGTTACTGAGCGGGGATATTGAGTGCATTTTATTTCAACACACACACACACACACACACACACACACACACACACACACACACACACACACACACACTAAAACATAAATGGCACACACACACACACTAAAACATAAATGGCACACACACACTAAAACATAAATGTCACACACACACACAATTATATATATATATATATATATATATGCTAGGTAAGAAACAGAATGTGAGAGAACGTACGTACACACTAAAAAAACACATATAAATATCACACACACACACACACACACACAGTATATATATATGCTAGGTACGAATCAGAATGTGCGAGAGCGAAAAGGAGGGTAAGCAGAGATAGTAGAAAAAAAAGAAGATTAAGAATATGAGAAGAAAGAAAGAAAGAAAGAAACAAAGAAAAGAGAGAGAGTATAAGAGACAAAGAGAGCTGAAGTGAGAGAGACAGAAGAGATAAAAGAATTAAGAGTAACACACACACGCACATATACACATACAGAGTTTCACAGGAAAGGTGAGAGAGAGAAAAAATGAGAGAGACGAAGTCAATAAGTGAAAGAGGAAGAAAGAGTAAGGAGTAGATACAGAGAGAGAGAGAGAAAGAGAGAGAGAGAGAGAGAGAGAGAGAGAGAAACGGACACATGGAGAGAGAAGCAGACGCAGAAACTTATACAGAGAGGGAAATGGATACAGTAAGAGAGAGAGGGGGGGGGATGGGACAGAAAGAGAGACAGAGACAGAGAAGCACATACAGAGGCACACACAAGGAGAGAAAGAGGAATAGTGGACGAATCACACAAATTCTGTGGCTATACGTAACTTCCCTTCAGTTTTATCACTCCAACCATCGCATTTCAGCATAATTCCAGAAAGAACATACACTTGTTGCTGTGGTGTCGCCGTGCTTGGAATAGCTTTCCAGGCAGTTTGGCCAAGTATGACGTCATGGACATGGGCCGTGTTCGTAATAAAACGTACATCGCTATGACACCATTAACGCAACCCAACGCGTAATGCGGAATTCGGAAACACTGCTATTTATGGCTCACGCGTTTAGTCAGCCATGGCATTCGTTTCTGCTGCAGAATGACGACTGCTGAGCTACGTAATTATTTAATTAATTAAATTCCCTCAGGATCATTTGCTGTTTTCTGTGTAACTACACGGGTTCGCTGAAACATCGCGCTTACTTCAATTCTGTGCAGTTACCGGACTTGGGGTGCAGCTTTGCCCATTAACTTAGCGGACTGCTGGTTTCCATAGTGACCAACTGCAATGTTTTCAAGGAATGTCTCGTAACTATTCAAAAAGGACATTTTTTGTTGTTGCTGCTGCTGTTGTTTACAACTGCTTTTGCTAGCGACAAGTGAATGGTTTACTATTAATGATTTGATATTACCATTATATTTTTCATTTTTATTAACAAGTGCATGGTTAATGATTTTATAATAACATTATATTTTTTCCATTTTTATTAGCAACGAGTGTATGGTTTATTGTTAATGACTTGATAATACAGTTACAGTTTTCTTTTCTATTAGCAGTAAGTGAATGGTCAAAGTGAATGGTCAGATGACATTATATCTTTTATTATCAATAGGGCAATTTTTTTTATAATACTCTTAAAAGAGCGTTCGGTCCAGTAATGATATGAGTGATATTATTCTTTTGTTACTGTTTAAAACGCTTAAAGAAAGAATTTTACTAAATTACTAATATATTTTTGTCTTCGATTTATACATTTTCTGGAAATGCTCTAATGTATGTAATCTGAAATTTTTGTTTTAAGCAACAGTTTGGAGAAATAATCTTAAGGAAAACGCTGTTTACTAGCATAAAGAAGATATCACACAAGACATTGACAAGAAGGACTGAATAAATACGAAGATATTATATATAAACAGTTTGGTGGACAAGATAGATTCACAAATTCACAACATACAAAGATATTTTGTAGTGTTGCAATTGACAAGATGAATTCACAACATACAGATGTATTATATAGCAGTGTAGTTCACGAATTCACAACATACAAACATATTATACAGCAGTGCAAGTGACAAAACAGATTCACGACATACAAACATATTATACAGCAGTGCAAGTGACAAAACGGATTCACAACATACAAAGATATTATACAGCAGTCAAAGTGACAAAACGGATTCACAACATACAAAGATATTATACAGCAGTGCAAGTGATAAAACGGATTCACAACATACAAAGATATTATACAGCAGTGCAAGTGACAAAACGGATTCACAACATACAAAGATATTATACAGCAGTCAAAGTGACAAAACGGATTCACAACATACAAAGATATTATACAGCAGTGCAAGTGACAAAACGGATTCACAACATACAAAGATATTATACAGCAGTGCAAGTGACAAAACGGATTCACAACATACAAAGATATTATACAGCAGTCAAAGTGACAAAACGGATTCACAACATACAAAGATATTATACAGCAGTGCAAGTGACAAAACGGATTCACAACATACAAAGATATTATACAGCAGTGCAAGTGACAAAACGGATTCACAACATACAAAGATATTATACAGCAGTCAAAGTGACAAAACGGATTCACAACATACAAAGATATTAAACAGCAGTGCAATGAACATTTCCCTTCTAGAATACCGATGCCGTCCATAACTGATGGAGTCCTTGACATTGGCTGGCGACGCTTGCTTATTATTACCAGATCAATAGGAGGCAGCCATGCCTCTTACTGTCTAGCTTTCTTGTCTCCTGCATATCAGATTGCTAGCCGTGTGCATTGTTGTGCGGGCTAAACATGAACGGGCACTGATCGACAACCCTGAGGGCGTCATTTAGTAAGCTGTATGATACATGTGCGCATGTTTGCACGTGTATGTATGTGAGCGCACGTATTTTGTGTTTGTATGTTGGTGCGCATGAACATGTTTTTATGAAATATTTTTCATAGAATTTAGTTAATTTTACTTTGTCCGTACTTGCTGATCGAAACACGTGTTACTGGGCCGTTGTGTCTGAGAGCTGAGCTGTGTGTATCAGAAGTGTGTGATAAGTGTGAGTACGATGTGTCTGAAAGCCGACTATATATGTATATATTAAAACCGAGCGATTTGTCTGGTAGCCGACTATAATATATATTAAACCGAGCGATGTGTCTGAGAGCCGACTATATATATATATATTAAACCGAGAGATGTGTCTGAGAGCCGACTATATATTAAAACCAGGCGATGTGTCTGATAGCCGACTATATATATATATATTAAACCGAGAGATGTGTCTGATAGCCGAATATATATATTTAAACCGAGAGATGTGTCTGAGAGCCGACTATATATTAAAACCGGGCGATGTGTCTGATAGCCGACTATATATATATTAAAACCGAGAGATGTGTGTGAGTGCCGACCATAAATATTAGAACCAAGTGATGTCTGAGAGCCGACCATAATTGTTAGAACCAAGTGATGTGCCTGAAAGCTGCGGACTCGTGCAGTGAGAGCCGAATGGAGTGTATAACATTGATTGAGGATTCTAAAATTCTTCGATCCAAAATGTGTCTAAAGCCCGAAATTCTTCAGTTCAAAATTTGTGTAAAAACCGAGTAATTTATAAATTTCCGAACTATGTATCTAAACAGAAAGTCGAACTGTATATCTGAGTGTCGAGAGAGCGTATAACGTATTTGGCTATCAGTGCACACATCATAAGGTTACGAGTTAATTTTTTAATTAACATTTCTTTTTTACGGTGTGCTGTCAATGCCACCACATTAATGGTTATGATTATTATTATTTAATTAATCATTGTTACGTTTCCAGTATTTATTTAAAGACCCTGCTTAGAATAATTAAAAGACTTTAAATATAATTAATTCTTCCTCTCATATTCTACGCAGACTGGTTGCTCAATTTATTATCTGACTAATTAAAAGTGCGTCTTGTAGTTCAGACGACAAATTTACAGACTAATAAACTGCGAACTTTTAGCTAGATTTGAAAACAGTTAAGTCCCTCTAAATTAATATGCACTCGTCATCAATCTTTCTGCTCATCCGCCCCCATTCAAATCTAAGAATTAATCTAATTGGTCTATTGTGCATAGAAATCAACTACTAAGAGGTATTAACAAAGAAAATAAGATTTAATAAAGTTTAACAAATTAACAATAAATCGAATGCAACGCGAATAGTCTTCACTCTGTCTTTACGCGCCTATGCCTGATTTTTGTCAATCTAAATTGCCAGAAAAGTGTTCCTTTGAGATCTGTACACTTGATCTTGCACTTAGCTCTATTCTTGTATCCTTGGTCTCAACACTCAGTCATGCCGGTTCGTTCCCTCAGTCCCCCTTTAACGACACACGTGGTGCATAAGGAATGATGTCCCTTTGTTAGTGGCTAGGAACTGGAATTTTTGCAGCATGGCCCTCAGAGTGGATTTCGACACGCTTACACCAATAAGCTAATGCAGGTGAGGCATGGTGAAACATGAACCATGAGCCGACCTGTGGATGCAACGTGTTTGGATATAATTCTCAACCTAACAGGTCCTACCTAGGCATGGCTCAATTAAATGCGCTGAACAAAGAGTTTCGACCTCGCGTCGCTTACAATTAAATTTTAGAAAAAATATAATCGTCTCACATGTGTTCCATTTAACAGTCATGACGTATGAAGCAATAAAATAGATACAACGTTAAATTAATGTTCATACAAGAGGTAATTCAAACCGACAGAGCGCTTCACAATTTACAATTAAAATTACACGCAATAATTGAATTACATGAAGAATTCATATCGAGCGCAGCATTCTGGCTCTTAGTGAATTAAAACAATATAAATTAAAGTACAGAAAATGGAAAAATGGTTACAATAAATTTATATTCCGTAACATATAGGTTTTCAGCTATTTCTCTGAACCATGCTCAAGTGTATATGGAAATCATATAATACATAGCACAAATACATACTTAAACAATACATAGGCAAATACTATTAAATAAAATGATACCTTTGAGAGAAGTCGAAGGGTACCTTGATTCTCTATGGCGCCGGCTGCCTCTCACGACCCGAGTAAGCTGATGGAATTAGCTAAAATGTGCTCGAAGTGAGGGAGCGGAAGCGTGTGGGTACATATATAGAAAGGTATATTGCGTATCACGTGACTGTTCGCAAAGCATGTGGTTGGTTCGAGAACTGGACAATGGTCCTAAAGTTACATAACACCTTGACCTGTTCTAGAAGCACCTAGAAAAAGGAAGCTTTGAACAAAGGGCCAAGGGTTTCAAATATTCGAATTTGAAGTAAACAAGGCAAGTGGGTCACGAAGTCGGACAATTTTATCAGACTGTGACACCCCCTTGCTTTTGAGGCGTTTATCTTGCCAAAGATAAAATGCCTCCTACAAATTATGTATGATAAAATGTAGAAGTCCACAATGAAGAAAAATTTACACAAAAAAAATTTCGACATTCCTAGAAATAAAGTGTGCAACTATATTTCATATTTACAGGAAGGAATCCGTAGGGTTCAGTTAATTGATTAAACAACATTCTATCAGTACCGGCACTTGATGGCATCAAGCACGACTCATGTAATCTGCGCCAACATTCAAAGACCCTTTGATGTAATGAATATTTGCGTCATACTGTGTCAGAAACAAAGACCAACGCATTAAACGGCTGTTCGTAAATTGCGCCTGTCCGAGAAAGGCCAACGGCTGGTGATCGCACTCAATGACAAAGGTTTTTCCGTACAAATAGTTTTCGAACTTTTTTATGGCCCAAACTATTGCAAGACATTCCTTTTCACTGGTGGAATATTTCTGTTCAGTAGTTGTGAGTTTACGGCTTGCATATGCAACTGGGTGTTTGGTGTCATTGTGTTCTTGTAATAACACTGCTCCTAATCCTGTGTTGCTAGCATCAGTCCTTAACAAGAATGGTTTTGTCAGATCTGGCAGTTTAACAACTAAATCTGAAGTCAGTCTAGATTTCAGTGTGTCAAAAGCGTTTTGGCATGCATCAGTCCACACTACTTTTGTAGGCATATTCTTACGTGTCAAGTCAGTCAGAGGACATGCAATGGCACTAAAATCTGGTACGAATTTTCTGTAGTAGTTAGCAAGACCAAGAAAACTTCTAACTTGTGTTTTTGTTAGCGGTTGTGAAGTGTCCTTAAGTTGTGCTATCTTAGCTTCACTTGGCGACATGGTTCCATGACTCAACTTGTGTCCCAAGAAGTCTAAGGAGAATTGTGCTATTTCACACTTCGTAGGGCGGGCAGTGAGGTTGGCTTGTTTTAATCTGGCTAGCACATCTCGTAAGAGTGTTAAGTGCTCCTCCCATGTCTGGGTGCCTAGAATTAAATCATCCATGAAGTTCTCAACTCCACGTCCGTACAGTGGTTCTAACAATGACCGCATCATTTTAGAAAAAATGCTTGGAGCGTTTGAAACTCCGAAAGGCATAACTTTCCATGTGTAGTTTCCTACTGGTGTAGTGAAAGCTAGTATGTGTCGATCAGTGTCCTTGACCTTGATTTGCCAAAAACCGCGTGACAAATCTATTTTGGTATAGTAATGAGCGTTAGCTAGCTTAGTGAAGATGAGATCCGGATCAGGGAGAGGCTCGGCACAAAACTCTGTCACTTGATTGAGTTTGCGGTAGTCTACGCAAAAACGGAACGAGTTATCACGTTTTTTAATCAACACGATGGGTGATCCGTAGGCACTGTCAGTCTTCTCTATGACCCCTAGATCTAGCATAGTCTTAATCTCACGTCTAACGTCATCTATCTTAGCGTGTGGCAACGGATACGGCTTCAAACGTATCGGTTTGTTGTCAGTCAGCTTCAGTGAAAATTCTATTAAGTCTGTCAACCCTGGTTTGTCTGTCAGAGTAGATGAGAACTCATTAAGCAATTCATTCACTTCTTTTTTCTGTCTTTCTGTCAAGGCTTCATTTACCCTAACGTCTTTGACAGTTTCGTCCGTCTGTAGAGGACAGTTTGGTAAAGTACCAGTGACGCAATCAGTATCCCCCTCGTCTTCTGTAACTATCGTCGCTACGACAAAATCAGCTTGAGTGGTTTGATCCTCACGGCTTATGTACTTTTTGAGTAGGTTAACATGAAAGATTTTCTCTCTCTTTCCTGTCTGCACCTTATAGTTCAGTCCCCCTAGCTTGGCGGTAACTACAAAGGGCCCCTTCCATTTCATCTGAAGTTTGTTATGTGCTTCAGGAAGCAACAGTAACACTTTGTCATTAACTTCAAATTCTCTAGGTTTGGTGTGCTTATTGTAATATTCTGCCTGTCTAGACTGAGCTATCGTCAAGTTTTCCCGTGCTATCTTGCCTATAGTTTCAAGACGGTTTCTTAAGTCAGTGACGTATGTATAAGTTGTCTTAACTTCGTCATCTGTCTTTTCATCAGTCCAAAGTGCCTTCAAAATCATCATCGGTCCGCGTACAGTACGTCCGTAAAGTAGCTCAAATGGTGAAAACCCGGTGGAAGTTTGCGGCACCTCCCTATATGCAAATAGTAGGGCAGGGATGTATCTGTCCCAGTCTTTCGGTTTATCTGTGGCGAGCTTTTTAAGTGCTGTTTTTAATGTCCCATTGTATTTTTCAATCAGACCATTTGCCTGGGGGTGGTATGGTGTGCAAGTAAGATGTTTGATGGAAAGTAAACGATTTACTTCCTTCATTACGTTGCCTATGAATTGACTCCCCTGATCCGTCAAAATTTCAGTAGGAATTCCAACACGACTCCAAAGACCGAAAAGGGCTTCGGCGACAGTTTCAGTATCAATATTTTTCAATGGTACTGCGTCGGCGAATCTTGTTGCGTAATCAATAGTGGTCAGCACGTATCGATTACCTCTCGTTGATGTGGGTATTATAGGCCCAATCAAATCCAATGCTACGCGCTTGTAGGGTTCACTGATCAGTTCAGGCTCTCCTAACGGTGCGGGTCTGATTGAATTTTTAGACTGTGTTCTCTGGCATGTGTCGCAACTTAACACGAATCTACGGATATCGGCAGTGATGTCCGGCCAATAAAACTCACTTGTAATACGACTAGTTGTTTTTTGTACACCCATGTGTGCACCAAAAAGACTCTCATGACCTAATCGTAATACGTCATTTCGTTTGGTTTGTGGAACGACTAATTGTTTCCGAAATTCGTCTCCCACTTTCGAATAGCGGTACAATAAACCCTTTTTCAGAATAATGCACGCTCTCTTATTCGAATCGTCAGTGTTGACGTCACTAACAAGTACAGCTTGTCTGCGTAACTTGTATAGTGTTTCGTCCTCAGCTTGTAATATTTTAATCTCGCTAACTGTTGCTTTATCTACGGCTGGTGCGGCAGACATCGGTGCAGTCACAGATTTGTCTTTACTACTCGCTGCTCTGGTTACAGCGTTAACCAGTGGTGGTTCAGTTGAAGTTTGTTTTTTGCACGGCAAAACATACTTGCAACCAAGGATCACGTCATGCGGTGAGTTTTCCATAACTGCCGCTTTGACTGTTCCTTCTACAAAGTCTGAAACAATCGAGACTTCAGCTACTGGTAAAATGTCTTGTTCGCCGTTTGCAAAGGTGACAGAGATTGTCTCCCCTGTGTAGTCGGTACGGTTAACTAATGATGCATTTACAATAGCGTCTAGCTCACACCCTGTATCAAGCAAAGCGATTGTATCGTGACCGTTTGCCTGTACTGGTGTTCGATTCGACTTTTCTGTTTTAGGTGTATGACTTTCTACTGCGTAAACTTTAGCTGTTTTCTTTTCAGGACATGTTCGTGAAAAATGGCCACTATCACCACAAGTGTAACATGCAAGATTCTTTTTATCTTTCTGTTTGTCGGACTTGTTTTTAGTGTCGGGCTTAGATGTTTTATCATCACGCTCATTAGGTGCCTTCCCGTCATTTTTCTTATCCTTTCGAGTCTGCGGTTCGTTCGGTCGAGACTTGTTGTTCGCGTGTGCGTTCGAGAATTGAGAATGTGCGTCATCAAAGCGATCGGCGGCGTTGCCTATCTCCTCTAGCGTAGATTTTTCCCTTATTGCTAAGTGAATCAGTAGATCTGATTTGTATGACCCGAGAATGTGGTCTTTTACCATTTCATCCCTAAGACCTGCGTACGTCTGTGGAGTTTCAGCTAGATCTATCCATCTTTGGAACAAGTCCGTGACGCGGCGTATGTACTGTGCGTGCGTCTCTGAACTGGCTTTCGTGGCCTGTTTAAATTTACGGCGGTATGTATCTGCTGTGAGTTTGTAGCGCTTCAATAATGCGGCCTTGACTGTGTCGTAATTATCTGACTCAGAATCGCTAAGCTTATTGAATTCGTTTTTCGCAGTACCCTGCAGTAACCCCGATAAATTTATCGCCCAATGTTCCGCTGGAATGTTTGTTGCTCTGGCTAACTTTTCAAACGTTTTTAAATACGCGTCTATTTGATCTTTGTTCTCATCAAATGGGACCATATTTATCTTTGGAATGATATTTTCAATTCTACTGTGATTATTTCCATCGCTAGAATGCGAATCACCACTGCTTCGGCGGTCACGGTTCGGATTAGTAACTTCTAGTTTCTTTACTTCCCATTCTAACCGTTTTATTTCCGCGTCTGCCGCGATGCGTTTGGCTTCTGTATCCGCTGCGATGCGTTTGGCTTCCGTGTCTGCTGCTATGCGTTTAGCCTCAGTTTCAGCTTCTAACTTTTTAGCTTCGGCTAGTCTATCAGCTTCTAACTTTTTAGCTTCGGCTAGTCTATCAGCTTCTAACTTTTTAGCTTCACGAGCAGCTACACGTTCTTCCCTTTCTATCTCTTGTCTCTCTTTTTCCGTTTTCTCTAGCTCAGTTTTAATGTAGCTTGTCAGTTCGTCACCCTGATATCCTAACACGATACCGGTTTCTTTCAGGTCTTCGAGAACCTGTTTGCGATCCATTTTACTGTCTTAGCGCGCTGGCTACAATAAGAATGTATCTCGTGAATTGTGTGTTTTAACCGTCGGCGATAACTCCGCTTATCCCGAAAATAACTTTTAGGCTACAACCTTACAAAAATTATTTAATTTACTCAGAACACCTTCCGAAATAAATTGCGCGTTAACTCTTACACGTTTCACCTGCTTGTCACAGTGTCCGCTGTTCCAAGACTTTCGTAATGTCACGGCTCCTACCATACAACATTACACATTATATCTAGCACCCTAAATATAATAGTCCGAAGTCTGTTACTACCGATAACTCTCCTAGCTGGCGGTATAACCTTCGACTCCTCACAATGAAGTACTCAGTAACACAATACTAAATAAATCATTCAATAGCTAACATGACATATTTAACTACGCTTAAATATATCAACATTAACTAACATGCACGCTACTCTGCAAAAGAATACATGCACATGTCACAACAAAAGCAAAGAAAATCAGTGATACAAAAATCAAAAGAACAATTGGCAATTTCTTTTCGTTCGTTCGTTTCTAGGTTATGATACGCCCTATGTATAAAAATGTTACAATTTACAATTTAATACATATCAATCCCGCGACGACCCCCACTTGTTACGTTTCCAGTATTTATTTAAAGACCCTGCTTAGAATAATTAAAAGACTTTAAATATAATTAATTCTTCCTCTCATATTCTACGCAGACTGGTTGCTCAATTTATTATCTGACTAATTAAAAGTGCGTCTTGTAGTTCAGACGACAAATTTACAGACTAATAAACTGCGAACTTTTAGCTAGATTTGAAAACAGTTAAGTCCCTCTAAATTAATATGCACTCGTCATCAATCTTTCTGCTCATCCGCCCCCATTCAAATCTAAGAATTAATCTAATTGGTCTATTGTGCATAGAAATCAACTACTAAGAGGTATTAACAAAGAAAATAAGATTTAATAAAGTTTAACAAATTAACAATAAATCGAATGCAACGCGAATAGTCTTCACTCTGTCTTTACGCGCCTATGCCTGATTTTTGTCAATCTAAATTGCCAGAAAAGTGTTCCTTTGAGATCTGTACACTTGATCTTGCACTTAGCTCTATTCTTGTATCCTTGGTCTCAACACTCAGTCATGCCGGTTCGTTCCCTCAGTCCCCCTTTAACGACACACGTGGTGCATAAGGAATGATGTCCCTTTGTTAGTGGCTAGGAACTGGAATTTTTGCAGCATGGCCCTCAGAGTGGATTTCGACACGCTTACACCAATAAGCTAATGCAGGTGAGGCATGGTGAAACATGAACCATGAGCCGACCTGTGGATGCAACGTGTTTGGATATAATTCTCAACCTAACAGGTCCTACCTAGGCATGGCTCAATTAAATGCGCTGAACAAAGAGTTTCGACCTCGCGTCGCTTACAATTAAATTTTAGAAAAAATATAATCGTCTCACATGTGTTCCATTTAACAGTCATGACGTATGAAGCAATAAAATAGATACAACGTTAAATTAATGTTCATACAAGAGGTAATTCAAACCGACAGAGCGCTTCACAATTTACAATTAAAATTACACGCAATAATTGAATTACATGAAGAATTCATATCGAGCGCAGCATTCTGGCTCTTAGTGAATTAAAACAATATAAATTAAAGTACAGAAAATGGAAAAATGGTTACAATAAATTTATATTCCGTAACATATAGGTTTTCAGCTATTTCTCTGAACCATGCTCAAGTGTATATGGAAATCATATAATACATAGCACAAATACATACTTAAACAATACATAGGCAAATACTATTAAATAAAATGATACCTTTGAGAGAAGTCGAAGGGTACCTTGATTCTCTATGGCGCCGGCTGCCTCTCACGACCCGAGTAAGCTGATGGAATTAGCTAAAATGTGCTCGAAGTGAGGGAGCGGAAGCGTGTGGGTACATATATAGAAAGGTATATTGCGTATCACGTGACTGTTCGCAAAGCATGTGGTTGGTTCGAGAACTGGACAATGGTCCTAAAGTTACATAACACCTTGACCTGTTCTAGAAGCACCTAGAAAAAGGAAGCTTTGAACAAAGGGCCAAGGGTTTCAAATATTCGAATTTGAAGTAAACAAGGCAAGTGGGTCACGAAGTCGGACAATTTTATCAGACTGTGACAATCATCAATAACTAATTGCAAGTGATGTGAATCTTAATTAATATTCTTATATATTCTAATAATTCTCCAGCAGACACCACTTGTCTCTCTCACTTGGCGGATATGCAGGCGCTGTAAACGTTTTCTTTCTTCCACAACATTAAAGACAAACATTTACCGCCACACGATATTTCCGTAGGTGGAAAACTTCTTTCTATAAGAAAAGATAAATCCGTCTTTTAATTTGTATTTAATGAGCCCCAATCCACCCACTTTCTTCTCCAACGTAAGGTTATCAATATGTGTAAATTTTTAAAATCAAAAATCACACATACATATAAGAAATAAAATGATAAAGATTACTTGACATCAAGATTTCCCTGAAACCATGTTCGAATAATTTTAATATATGTACAGTTTTATATCCTAATGCACAATTCAGTAGATTAGTGTCAATACAAATCACAAGATAGTCCTTATCAGGAACAAAAATAGAATTATCAGAGATAAGTGATACTAGCTTTAGATTAAACCGAAATAGTCATTACGAAAGTCACAAATTTAATGTTATCGTCAATTTCACGTGTTTCCCTCCTCATATTGTAAAACACTGATTTGCTGTCATGCTCTCGAGGATAATCTGGCACTCTGCCATAATAGCTCCCTCAAGCAGATCAACAATTGTAGCAATTTCCAGTGACTTTCTTGTACGAGAAATTGCTTGTTGTAGTTAGCATACTTTACCACCGTACATCAATGATGTGCAGTGTATCCCTTACACTTAAACACTGCAATAGATACTTCTCACATCTACCATGTTCATAGTGGTTTATAATTAGTAAACCAGGAGATTCAGATAAACAAGGAAAGGGTTGCTTTTCTCCTGTAAAAAATAATCAGGGAGCAAATGTTATGTTTCCAGTTTATTAATGTTTAACTCCATTCTTTCTCATATTCAAGTCTCAACTTCCTGAACGGTATTTATTAGCCAGATACATGCATACAGCTTAATAAATACAGAACTCTAGTTTTATGAGCAGGTTCGCTAGAAGCAATGTTAAGTGTTTAGCATATATATAAGCATGATAATTTACAATATATAGAAATAATAGTCTATTTACATAATACATCACTAGGTAAACCACAACTTTAACATATCAATAGCAAAAAATGCACAAAAGTCCATTCTATCTCAATCAGTTAACTCAACTTTAAGCTAATGGCTGCCTTTCTTGCCTGGACTTTTTGTAACGCCAAATTCAAATTAGACAATATAATTCTCTACAGCTTGTGAACTTTTAATGTCATTCCATTGGCTGGTCTCGTTCCCGTAAATATTAACCATTGGATAATAAAAAAAACACTCATTCAGTTGTAACTGGTTTGGATTACATCAGCACTTTTTAGCATATTGTCAACTCGAGTGTTTGCTCCAACTCTGACACTTACAACATACCATCATAAGGAGTGTCCAAGGTCGGGTCACTTCGACAATTTAACAATTTATATAACAATTAAGTTTAGAAATAGGGTTAGTCAAATTTACTCTGCTACACACGGAAACAATGTTTACGTATTATCTGTGTTTGACATGGAGTTCTTTGAGCTTTGAGGGTATTCAGTGCTAAAAGAGCAAGCTTGAAAAGATCTTAATGTCCATCATGGAAAGAAGTATTTTGTGATGCACTTACCTTGTGTCTTGGGAAGTCAGAGTTTATGGTTCCAATATTAAATATTAGTGCGCTAGATGTCTGGTAGTAGTCTTCTGTCTACGATCTTCACAATTCATTCAATGGCAAGGTCATACTTTATCTTATTCACAATTCATTCAATGGCAAGGTCATACTTTATCTTTTCACAATTCATTCAATGGCAAGGTCACTAGTGATTATATTCTTCACAATTCACTCAATGCCTAGGCCAGTAGTTTAAGCATAACTTCACAATTCATTCAGTGGTTGGGACATTTTCTTAAGCATATCTACTTCAAATTTCATTCAAAATCGGGGTACTAGTGGCAGTTTATGTTTTCACATTATAATAGAATACATTTTAGGGTACAGGTTTTGCTTCTTTATTCAAGTTCATCACATACTATCAGCATATTTGCCCAGAAAGTTTACGAGTATGTTTACTGCAATCTCTACTGTTGTTGCTCACTCCAAACCGACAACAGTGCACAGAACAGAGCAGACTCTGTCGTGGTTTGCAGGAGAAAGTGATACAAAACCCTGCGAACAACGGTATCGTGAATCTATTCTTAGAGCAGGCATCTTTTCAGATCCTGATGGTGTTTATTTTTAGACGAAAGTCTAATAACGTATGCATGCAGTATTTGTATTCTAACACAAACTGTATCATTCAACATCCCATGACAAGCGGAGTAAGCCGACTCAATTTAGACATCTCTTAAATCACGTCGGAGACGGTGGGGTGGGTAGGGGTGGAGGTGGAGTGAGAGAGAGAGAGATAGCGAGACAGAGAGATGGAAGGAAAGAACAATATGAAGGGACAAGACACAGGTTTAGGGAGATATGAGAGAATGTTGTAGAGAAAGTGGAGGATAAAATAAAGAAAATAAACGATTGATCTTAACTGCTGTTGAAGATGACTTCACCTTGAAATTTTCTTAAAATATTTCGAGCCTGTATTTAAAATCGCTAGAATACCGTGCATAGTTGTATAAAGTTAGGCACAGTTGATAAGAATATCTCTGCTCTGTGCTGGCAGCTTTGTAATTTGTGATATATACAAGGTGTGTGTGTGTGTGTGTGTGTGTGTGTGTGTGTGTGTGTGTGTGTGTGTGTGTGTAAGGGATATCTATTTTGTCAATTCGCAAATTTATTACATAATATCGTCGTATCTGTCATCAACTTTGTAGAATGCGAGACATCAGTGTGCATTGAATGTCGTATGTCAACTGTCGGAAACACATTTCTGTATTAAATACACTGAGTGTAATCTGAGGAAACAAATTTGTATACTAAATACAATTAATGTCATCTGAATGAGAAAATGCATTTGTATACTAAATATAGTAAAAAATCACCTGACTGAGAAAACACATTTCTGTACTAAATACACTGAATGTCATCTGTCAGCATGTTTCTAGAGATTTCTGGAAACGAACATTTTAAAACTAATTACATTAAATTGATCCTTCATTTGACTAGATCGCATACAGAACATAGTGAACTACTTTATCAGTAAGTATATTTAATCTATATGTCATAAGGAGACCTTTCAATCAGCAAGACTGTGTCGAAGAGGCTTGGCACTTTTTTTCCTCTAATGGTATCAAGAAATTTCTGGGTAGTGGCTCCTGTGAGGAAAGAAGTCAACAGGACACAAACAAAGAAGTCATCAGGAAACAAACAAACAAACAAACTTCGTTCTGGATATGGATCTGTCTAGGAATGGTCAGAGATGGAAAAGCATACAAAGGAGCGAATTCCGCCATCCCAGGTTTGATAGTCTTGTGTCCACCTCCCCCATCACATATCCACTTCTCTTAGCACGAAATCAGCGAAATCCGGAAGCGCCCTCCCCCCCCCCCTCAAACACACACCCCATCCAAAAAAAATAGTAGTAGAAGTGAATTTTGTCCGTCTCCTTGGTCAGCGAAATTTGTAGTACTAATCACTGAGAAATAGTAGTCACATTCCACTGAATTTTGAAAAAAAACCAACTTTTATTTGAATTTCTGTTTGAAAATGTGTTGTTCATTAGAAGTGAATTTGGGGGAAATTTTTTCTTTGGATTTCTGTGAAAGGTGTTGTTCCTTAGACGTACATTTTCGGAAAATTATTCTTTGGATTTCTGTATGAAAAAAAGTATCATTCCTAAGAAGCGAATTATGTATAAATTCTTTGAGTTTCATGTGCCAAAATGTGTTCCTCTGAAGGTTCCTTATTGGACTGTTTTGCATTGGGGTGTTATTTCTAGAGATTTTCAGTGGATTGCATAGGCGATGAGCTGTCAAATAACACTGCTCAGTTTGAGAGAAAATAATAATTAAATTGTGTATATGTTAGTAGTTGATCCTACTGTGAATTTTAGTCAAAGTGGTCACTGATAATTATCTGTGTTTATTGGTGAAAGTGGTCACTGATAATTATCTGGCTGGACTACTGTGTTTATTAATGAAAGTGGTCACTGATAATTATCTGGCTGGACTACTGTGTTTATTAGTGAAAGTGGTCACTGATAATTATCTGGTTGGACTACTGTGTTTATCAGTGAAAGTGGTCACTGATAATTATTTGGGTGGACTACAGAATGTACTAGTATTGATTTGTATTTCCACCCTGACAAGAGAATATCACACTCGTCCCATAAGGAGCGTCCATTAATCGGATGTGTCTGTAACCTCATTGGGAGCATGAATGAAGCCTTCATTTATTGTTTTATTAAATAGAAATTCAGGTAGTTCTTTCTTAGAAGTGTTACTATCTTCAATTAGTAAGGAGCTTAGTTGGTTAAGTGACGTGAAGAAGCAGTGATATTTGTGAATTCGAACTTTGGTTATAGAAATCTTATGGAGACAAATGTAATAGATTAGAGTTTATTACTGGTATTTAAAAGTTATTTATTCATTTTACTGTATTACTTGTTTTTAATTAAATAAGTGATTTTTTGTTCTATTTTGTCGTGCGCTCTGATGTGTTAATGTTTGTGCTGTACGCTTGACGTGTTAATGTTTGTGCTGTACGCTTGACGTGTTAATGTTTGTGCTGTACGCTTGACGTGTTAATGTTTGTGCTGTACGCTTGATGTATTAATGTTTGTGCTGTACGCTTGACGTATTAATGTTTGTGCTGTACGCTTGACGTGTTAATGTTTGTGCTGTACGCTTGATGTATTAATGTTTGTGCTGTGTGCTTGATGTATTAATGTTTGTGCTGTACGCTTGACGTGTTAATGTTTGTGCTGTACGCTTGATGTATTAATGTTTGTGCTGTACGCTTGACGTGTGTAATTTTGTTTTCATATCTTTCTACTCATTATTTTGCTTAGAGAGAGGAGGGTGGGGGCTGAGCAACGCGTGATTTTAGATAGACATAGAAAGAGGATGTTTCCCCCTCTTAGCCCGTAAGCTGGGAATTTAAATATTATCATTAAAAAAGATAATAATTAACTTTATATCGAAAAATCCTTCTCGCGCCGGGGATAGGCGCAGGGGCTAATAATTAACACCAGGCTATAGGCTTACATTTTCGTAACAGGCTTTTGTCCTATAAGAAGAAAACAATCAACCTTCAACCTTACCAAGAATTTCTAAAACGCTCAAAGACATTAATTTTTAAAAGTACTTTGAGACATGCAAACTACAACCCCCTCCAACCTCACCGCCATAATCACACACCACACACATACACAAACACACACACATACACACACACACACACACACACACACACACACACACACACACACACACACACACACACACACATCCTTCTACAAGGTTAGATAAAATGAATTATGCGGCTTACAACTGTAGCTAAAAGATTCATTACAAAATGTAGGCAAGCATTTCAAAATAACATGATAATTACATATACAAGTTAGAAAAAGTACGATTATTTATAACATAATTACATTCAGTACTGGAATTTTAGATCTATGTAAAAAGGGTATTCTTTATGTTTCCATACAACAAAATAATTTATATACATATATCTGTCTATCTCCCTTCCTGCCTATATAATTGGCTAATGATGTATCTCTCTGCATAAGTGTGCGTTTGTGTGTGTGTGTGTGTGTGTGTGTGTGTGTGATGGCTATCCAATTACGCTTGCAAACCCACACACACTCACACCAAAAAGTGATTAAAGCTATCACAGAAAATTCAAGGCAGACTAGCGTGATACTGTGTACAAAGTTGTTGGTGTAACCACGCCAACGTCGGAATTGTAAGGTCGTGCCTGGCTCTCCGAAACATTGACAGTCGTCTGTGGCAATTCAATTCGTCAGGGATTTAAACTTGAGCCGTTGCCATAGCATTGAGATCGTCGACCAAAATGAACAAGCTGGACACCTCAGGAAGCGAGATTGGTCGACGTTCGGGTGTAAGATAGTATTCCTACTGCTCTTGTCATCTACACGTGTTCCTATAAGCCGCCTATTGTCCAATCAGAGCAGTTGTACCTGAAGACATTTTCTTGAACTTCTAAGTCACCTTGTGTGGCGTCATGCTTACTTACGTCACACACATACGTCAGTATTGTAGAAGGTTTGGGATTTTGCATTCATAGGTGGATACATGTGTCACAGCCAATTTTATTTTCTATTTGTTTCGCTGTTTATTTATTCTTTTATGTCCTCTTTTCGGTTATTTTGGGTGGACGCCGGACTAGAGCCACATGGCAAGTTCAACTTTTCATTAACCGACATGCTTTGATGAGTTTTGTATTAATCAAAATATACTGGTTTCGGTATTTATATATTTAATTTTGTTTGTTGTAGAATTTTTCTGCCGGAGTAAACACATTCAGGTTTTGTTTCTTTCCGCTTTTTTTGTTTGTTTTTTTTTGTAAATATTCTTCCCTTGTTTGTTTTTTTTGGCAAGAAAGAACTTAACGGTCGAAGCTTGGAGGTGGAGGAATGTGGATGAACTCGTTCCCTTGTGGCCAAACTCCGCGTCATGGTTGGTCAGATGATGACTATTCAGTGGTCAGTTTGGATGTACTTTTCACCTGCATAGTTCATAGCAAGAAGCTAGTCTGAGTTACTGAGTACTGAGTGCTGAGTATTGAGTGCTTGTCGCGCACGCTTTCAGTGTACTTTTACAAACTGTTTGTACTTTCAGCTCAGTGAAACAAAGGAAAGCACGCAGTAACAAGCGGTTACACGTTTTAAAAAATACGTACATTGGGAGGCAAAAGTCAGAATTCGATGGTTTACGATGCAGACGTGTGAATTGTCTGCAAGAGTCCAAGGCTCCGATGCGGGCAGGATGCAAGAGTTTTCAGACTGTAAATATTTAACTCCCATGTCGTTTGACTGCGTCCGACAAGTTCTTGATAATTCCTTCTAAATGTCCTAGTGCGTTGCACGCACGTACTCATATGCATACGTACGCACATTCTTAAACACACATATATATGCACACATAAACACACTCACAAACATACACGCTCACATGAAGATTTCTTTGGTATGACGACTGCGGGGTTATGATGTGTTCGTGTTATTATTATTATGTCATTTCCGTTTATATTATTGTTATCGCATATGGTCATTTCATATACTCCACTTTCAATGCAAATGAAATTGTATATTGTCGTCATGCTTTGTGTACTGCACAAATCCCTGTTATTGCATGCTTATTAAACCGGACAGCATATCTAATAACATGAATATATAATGGTTCAATTACATAAGCATTATCCAATTCAAATCATAGATCAATAGCAAAACATGTACAAAATATTCTAAGTCCATTCTTCCTTTATCAGTTAGTTAACTTAACCATAAGCTAACAATCACCTTTATGACCAAACTCATGTTCAAATTGAAAGAGATTAAAATAGAGTACTTCTTCAACAAAGAAACATCCGGTCCATCCCATTTGTTGAAATTGATATGAACAAGTGTGAGACTATTAGTCAGAAAAACCACTCATCCAGTTTGAACTGATTTGGATTGCATCAGCAGTTTTCTAACATATTCTCAAGTCGAGTTATTTACTCCAACTGTGACACTTACAAAATTACCATCATAAGGAGTGCCCAAGGTCGGGTTCACTTCGACAATTTAACATTTTATAACAATTAAGTTTAAAACTAGGGATAGGGAAATTTACTCCCCAATCACTATGTGAGAGATATGTACACCGTTCACTAAGTGAGAGCGATGTACAACCAATCATTAATTAGTGAGAGCGATGTACAACCAATCATTAATTAGTGAGAGCGATGTGGAACCAATCATTAATTAGTGAGAGCTATATACAATCAATCATTAATTAGTGAGAGCGATGTACAACCAATCATTAATTAGTGAGAGCGATATACAACCAATTATTAATTAATGAGAGCGATGTACAACCAATCATTAATTAGTGAGAGCGATATACACTCAATCTGCAAAACTTATTTACACGGCAGATTAAATAGGTGGTTACGGTGCCATACTAAGACATATCCATGCTCTCTGAAACTCATACCGTACTAAGACACGCCAGTAAGTTATGAAATTAATACCACTCTGAGACACAACATGCTATATTGAAACACAGTGCTATCTTAGACCTTTTAGCGTTTTAAGCACGCTATACCCACACGCTTTATTGTAAGGTTTCTTTTCTGAACATAACCTATTTTCCTGCTTTCCGTTCTATTCTCTCTCGGCCCGCGCAGTTATCTCTCCAGAATGGCCAGACATCGTTTAACAAATTTAAACGATAATGAAAGATGGTTGTCCCGCTGATATGGCCTATTGCTAATAATCTTCTCCCTCGTTCTCTCCCTTTGTTATGTTTGACATTGCTAGTTCTGTTCCTGTCTATACTTCAGTGTTCTCTCCCTTTGTTATGTTTGACATTGCTAGTTCTCTTCCTGTCTATACTTCAGTGTTCTCTCCCTTTGTTATGTTTGACATTGCTAGTTCTGTTCCTGTCTATACTTCAGTGTTCTCTCCCTTTGTTATGTTTGACATTGCTAGTTCTGTTCCTGTCTATACTTCAGTGTTCTTTCTCTTTCTTTCTCCCCCCGCCCCTCTCTTTATTTAGATTAAAAGATCTACTTATATTGTATTTTTTTTTTTTTACTTCTTCTTACTGTTTCTGTATACTATATCTTTGCCTCGTCTGTCTTTTCTCTTCCCGATGTCAACTTCTGATTTTCCTAAACACGTGTAATTTAATTTACTCTGTCTTCTTCTGTTTAATCTAGATATTTGTGTATCCTTTATCCTCTGTTTAATCTTGTTAGTTATTTACACTTCATATTCTTCTCTGCTTTCTCTATCTACACCTAAGTCTTGTACGTATCTCACCACCCCCACCCCCACCCCCAGCATTCTTCTGTTTGAGTGATCCTCGCTCGATGCGTGTTTTATGCCACATTTTACTTTTAGGCACTTGTTGACCCCCCATTCAGGGGATGATTTAGGAAAGCGCCCCTGCACGCAAAAAGTGCCGACGTAGACTTGTTGGAGTTGTAGTCGGTCCCAGCGCATGCTTTGCGTGGCTCAATTTTTTATCGATTAGACGTATTCTGCGCGAAATACTTATCTAAGCCCCGACTCCGCACCCCTGCTACCCACCACATTCCCACCTCCCGATGCTAACTGCCAATATGGTCTTGATTAAATATACTTGTAACAGGACGAGGCTGCAGTCAACAGTTGTTCGTACCATGGGGGCGGGGCACCCTGCACTCTGTTGTAATTGAAAACTCAATCATTCCCTTCACATATTGTTCTTTTTTTCTTTCCAGCAGTCAGTTAAAATTGTCTCTTTTTTTCTTTCCAGCAGTCAGTTAAAATTGTGGTCAGCAGTCAGTTAAAATTGTCTATTTTTTTCTTTCCAGCAGTCAGTTAAAATTGTCTCTTGTGGTAAACAGTCGGGGATTAACTCACTTCCCTCAAACTTGAACGTTTGGAGTACTGTGGATTTTTACTCTCTACCACTTCCTTTACCTTATCCACCCGTTCTTTCTTGAGTACAGTAAGAGTTTGTATGCGTAATAATAATCATTTGAGAGTCGACAGTCTAACTCGGCAAATTCTAATATTCCTTCTCAATGACGTGCACTTCACCAGTGCCAAGTGCGCTTTATAAAAGCAATTGTCCCCACCACCCAAATTAACTTTAGGAATGAACAGTTGCCCCGAGTAACGTTACGAAATGAACAATTGCCTCAAGTAAGGTTAAAGAATGAACAGTTTGCCTCACGTAACGTCCATTTATTAAACAAATAAACATGCAGAAGGTACACATGTCTTGTACTTTTGAAGACAAATTTTGCATCCTTACAGAGAGTGACAGACAGACAGACCGATCGACAGACAGAAAGATAGAGACGGAGAGAGAAGGAAGGGAACACAGAGAGGAAGAGAGATGGGGGCAGAGAGGGTGGATTTACGGTAAATTGTTGAAGTCAACACATGAAATCGACACCTACGCGAAAGTGAACGTTTTACAACATGCTATCCACTTGCGAATGTTTGCGTACCTTATTAACCCTTTCCCTGTCAAAATGGCTTCAGAATAGCGCTTTTGTTTGATTATTCTGAAGAAAACATTTACGGAGAGCGAAACACACTCGAGTTATATGTGTTTTCCATGTACTTTATAATTATAACGTTTTTTAACTTGCTCGTGCAAGAAGCAATACTGTTTTGAGACCATTTATCACTTTACAAATATAAATCTTTAAGAGCCTGACACAGAAGAAATTAAGAATTCTTTTCGGTTGCAACAATGTAGCATTTATTAACATTAAAGGCTTGATGACAAGCAGCATTAGGTTTTCAGATAGGAGTATGAATGGCGAAGGTGTGTGTGTAGAGACATAACAATGTAGATAATTTCTGGTTATCATTTTTACTCTCAAAGTGTCCTGGCTGAGTTCACTGTGCAGTGTCGTCTGCACTAAGATATAGTATTGCATCAACTTTTTTTTCCGACTTGCCCCTTGTTTCACTACACGTCTTGCAGCCTGTATACTAGTGTAAAGTTTTACTTGCAATAACTCGTGTTGACTCCCTGCAAACACTGCTATACATACTTAACTTTTGTAACAGATTAAAGTAATATGACACGATTCCTGTCATGTAACATTATAATTATAAGTCTAGCCTTGCCCTTTGAGGATTCTGTCATGTAACACGCTAATTTTAAGTCTTGCCCTGCCCTTTGGGGATTCTGTCATGTAACACGCTAATTTTAAGTCTTGCCCTGCCCTTTGGGGATTCTGTCACATCAGGGAGGTGGACAGCACTAACGTCGTAACTGCACACGTCAGGACCGTCTAGTCGTGTATTTATAAACACTAATCCGAATTGTATTACATTACACACGTCAGGACCGTCTAGTCGTGTATTTATAAACACTAATCCGAATTGTATTAAATTACACACGTCAGGACCGTCTAGTCGTGTATTTATAAACACTAATCCGAATTGTATTACATTACACACGTCAGGACCGTCTAGTCGTGTATTTATAAACACTAATCCGAATTGTATTACATTACACACGCTCTATCTACAAAAGGCGCAGGTGTATTTTCCAGTCAGGTTCTTATAATACTAATCCGAATTTTATTATATTACACACGTACTCTCTAAATAAGGATCTTTTTTTAATTTTCAATCATGATTTTGTATCACAAAATACTAATTTATGATTTTAAATATGTACTGACTATATAAGGGGACGTTTTTCTTGTTCATGTATGATTAGATAATCACAAATGACGGTTCATGTTATCTCTAGTACATGTTTTATAAAACATATGTATTTCATATCACTAATTCATACTTCACATAAAATGATTTATTATTTTTATTATGAAATGAATTGTTCGTAGAAATTTTATAATATGAATGAAAAAGAACACTCGACCCACACTGGTTCTACCCGTGAAATACGCCCTGAGGTCAGTTTGTCTATACGCAATATCATTCAATACGCCTTGGTGTATCAGGACTACAAAAAAGATAAGACTGCTAACAACATAAGACTATAGACAGAACAAGTCTACAAAGAACATAAGGCTGCAAATAACATAATGCTGCAAAGAACATAAGGCTGCAATGAACATACGGCTGCAAAGAATATAATACTCAAAGAAAATAAGGCTGCACAGAACATAAGGCAAACAATATATGATTGTGTGACACGACGCCACCATAGTTATTGATCATCATCATCACCACCACCATCATCATCCATAACTAATTACAAGTAATGATAATCTTAATTTATGTTATTAATACTTCTCTCTGTCTCACTTGGTTGTTATGCGGCCACTGTAAACGTCTTCTCTCTTCCACAACATTAAAGACAAAGATTTACTGTCACACATTATTTCCGTAGATAGAAAACTTCTTACCAAAGGAGAAGATAAATCCGTCTTTTAATTTATATTTATATTTCTCTCCAATATATATATTTCTCTCTAATATATATTTATATTACTCTCCAACATATGATTATAATCATATTGATAATTATCAATATGTGTAAGAAGGTCAATAAATTTATTAAATCAACAATCAACTATACATATAATAAATGCAATGAAAAAATGGCATCAGTATTTCCACAAAACCACAATTCAATAATTTAATACCTTATACAGTCTTATATCCTTAAAATAATTATTCAGCAGATTAGTATCAATATAAATCACAGGATCATTCTTATCGGAGAATAGAAATAGAGTTATAGAGATATTCGATTGTAGTTTGTACATAACCTTGTCAAGACGATGCAAATTTACTCTGCCACATACTGCAATGAATATAAGGCTGCACAAATCCCACTTACGACTGCAAATAATATAAGATTTAAAAAACACAGAAGAATGCAAACAACAAAAAACTGCAAACGACGTAAGAGTGCAATAACATAAGTATACAAACAACATAAGACTGCAAATTGTTGGCAACATAGAGTCGTCTATGTGAATTTATTAGAAGAAATAAATACAATTTTGTTATGAGTGAATCCATTAGAAGAAATAAATAGAATTTATTATTATTAGTGAATCCATTAGAAGAAATAAATACAATTACAATTTTGTTATTATGTGTGAATCTTTTAGAGAAAAACTCGTTTTATTCTGTGTGAATCTTTTAGAGAAAAACTCGTTTTATTCTGTGTGAATCTTTTAGAGAAAAACTCGTTTTATTCTGTGTGAATCCACATGAAAAAGTAAATAAACGAGTTATTCTTTACGAATCCATTAGAAGGAATAAATACATTCATTTTAATCTGTGTGGATCCATTAAAATAAATTAATAAATTCTTGTTATTTTGTTTGTGTAAATCCATTAGAGGGAATAAATTATTGGTAGTCTGTGTGAATTCATCAGAAAAATACATTCTTATTAATCTATGTGAATCCATTAGGAGAAGATACATTCTTGTTAATCTCTGTGAATTAATTACAAACAAAAACGATTTCTTGTTGATGTGTGGGACTCATTAGGAAAATAATTGATTCTTGTTAATCTGCGTGAATCAATTACAAACAAAAACAATTTCTTGTTGATGTGTGGGACTCATTAGAAAAATAATTGATTCTTGTTAATCTGCGTAGATTTATGAAAAGAAATATAAACATTCTTCTTAATCTCTTGGAATTAATTAGACAGAGTAAACACATTCTTGTTAATCCCTGTCAATCCATTAGAATAAATAAATTAGTTAATAAATTCATTTTGACCTTTGTGACCTGTGCGATTCCGCGTATGAAACGTGGCTTTGTAAACCCACTGGAAATGTGAAGTCCCAATCACATCTGTGTGAAGGCGTGTTTTACAGGAAGTGACTGCGATCAGGCATGACTTTGGACCAGTGAAAGGAAACACTGAAGAAAAAATCTTAGATAAGTCACCATACATATATTTTTATAATAATAATCATTCAACCGAGCGCCCGACAAAATGACCACACATCACGCCTGACCAAGTCTGACGCACTCTCATTTTCCTGAGAGAAGTGGGGCGGAGGTAGACCGGTTCAACTTTAAGGCCAAAGGTCAACTCTGTGC